>OX638074.1:30306001-35948857 GCA_951804385.1 Trifolium dubium
CTTCTGTAGAAGTTGTTCGATCATTAGAATTTTGATCACGAATGTCACTACTCAGCCCCCATCATCTGTATAATAACAATAACATAGAATCTTAATTATTTGAGTTCTTGTGTATTCAAAAGTGTGTGCTTTTGTAAGAGCCAATATGCGGCTAAAATTGAACAATTGCGTAGTACGAATACTTAATAGACTTACCTTGAATATATCTCCAAACATCCCCATGGGATTCCTTCGCTGTACGCCATAAAACTTCTCCGCAATATCGTCTAGCAACTAAATCACAGTTTACATGTCAAACACAGAACATTTGTTGATTTTTTATTTTCAAGCCAAGAGAAAGATAATCACAATATAATAACACAAGATGGTCACAATTTTCACAAGGAGGAAAAATAAAGCACACAACTAGGAATGGTAAGTTATCTAACCTCATTGAAGGCAGGTTCCCTCTCAATACATGGCTTGAAATTTGATCTCAACATATTAAAAAGGGGGAAAGCATCTCTCTCCATCCTGCATCAACGAAAAAATATAATTAAAAAGGCGTTAGGTGCAATAGAACGGGGTGCTATATATTGAGTTGCTCTCACCCTTACTCATTCTCACTAACATGTTATTGGTATATATATCTCCGTTCATCGTGACAAAGTTTTGTTTATAATTTATCGAGTGAACAATAGATAACTCACGTTTGCAAAAGATAATTTATGAACTGCATCAAGTCTGTCTTTGGAAACTCAACCTCACCAGATTGAGTTTGCGCCTTTATCTCGTCCACTAGTATGTTTGCATCCTTCAAATTACCTAAAGATAAATACCTATCATTCAAGAAATGGGCAATTGCTCAGTATGAAACCTTGTCGAAACATGCACAGAATTACAGGTCAAAGACATCAACCAAAGAAAACAAGGATTTCGTCATTTCAACATCAGTGAAAATAGAGGATGCCTGCCCTTTATTCAAAGTGAAAATTACACTTTTACCTTAAAACAGCCCGAGCAATGGCCAAATCATCTTCACCAGGATAACACTACAATATTTGAAAAGCATATCAGTAAACCTTCATTAAACCATGCCAAAAATACAAAATGAACGCCGCAACTAACTCCAGAATTTAGTGTATATGTTGAGCCAAGTTTTAGCATAAAAATTAAGATCAACAAATTTTTGTATGCCTCAATAGAATTTTGTAAAGTTGAACCAAATAACAAGGATAAGAAAGTTAGAAGGCTGACCTTGCCCAAAAAGTTCACTAGTGTAGTAGCGAACTTCTTCGGATTATTTCCTCTCACAAAATGATATGTCACTCTATTCATATCCTGCATGTAAAAAGCAAATTGTCATTCGTTTACACAAACAAAGGTCATAATAGGTTCAAGAGAGTTTTTCAATCTATACATATTATGAATTCAAGAGAAGCAACAACAATGAAGATTCCGTAGAAGCAATATTATGAAACGTACCACCTCGGGGCTTTCAGAAAATATGTATTCTGCCATAAAAATGTGCAATTCTGGAGCTCCACCACGAGATGTTCCAAATTCAGCAGACCACCTGAATAAATGACAGCAATGCCAAAAGTATGGCTCAGAGGAACAAATGATTGCAACATAAAGAAGCATGAATAAATATTGTTCAGAGGGGATCAGTAAAAGCAATGTATAATCTATAATAATTGAAATTTTGCGAAGTCTCACTTGATAGCGGCCTTTAAGAATGACGAGCATCCCTCAACACGTGTCTTTGCACTTACAAGGTTTTCAGAAAGTTGCTGCATGTCATCGACATCCCACAGATGTTGTGGCAGTGGAACCCGAGGAAATCCTTCATAGATTTTTTTTAGACGACCTGCCATTGAAATTTATTAGTAACTATAACAACAATGAATATTTTGTGGTCAAATACTATATAATCTAAATAAGAAGAAAGAATGTTTATGCAAATACATGTTAATCATCAAATTAACAATCTCATGGAATTGAGCAACAACAAAATATAATAAAAGCAAGTGTTCTAAATTGACCATAGGACATATGGAAAACAATTTACATTGTATCACAAGTTAAAAAAACTATTGATAAATAATTGAAGGGTAAAAGACAGGATCAGAAACACACCAAGAGTTTCATCATCATAAGGAACTTTCCCTTTTCCTAATGTCTCCACAAACAATAAGGCAAGCTCTGCTCCACAGGTAACCTTAGATAAAGAGAAGAAAAAACTTAAACTTTAATGTTTGTCAACTGTTAAAACTATTAGCATTTAATCTTATCACAAAGATAAATATTTAACCAATAACTTGTTTTAAAATTAAACGTGAATTCAGATAGAAATGTCTCAAATAGCTCTGTCCATCCAAGTTACAAGGCAACAATGAAAAATCTAGTAATTTCTCCTACACAGCTAATAAAGATCATAAAGATGTTATCATTAAAGTACATCACGAAAGACAACAAAATATAAAAATGTAGAACCTGTCCATGAGCCAATTGAAGGCATGTTCCTGAATATAGGAGATCTAATGCTTCAGAGTACCTCTCAGCAGTTACATATCTGCAGCAAAATGTGTATGCACATCAGTCTCTACGCTCCCCAACTCAGCTGTTCAGTATGTATTAGATTTTTTTGAAAAAGTTCAGTATGTATTACTATTAGTTGATTCAGTTATCAACCAAAATAATAAATCTTGTTAGCTCTTAGAATCTGAGTTGGGTTTAATCCAACCTTATAAAGCCGGCTTGTAAGATGAGAAGTGTCCCCCACTTATAAGGTAATGTCCAGTCATTATCTCATCAAATGTAAGATTCTTAACACCTCCACCCCACCCGCTCGCACGCTAAGGACTGGTCATCTAGAACATATCTTAAAAAAGATCTAATACCATCTTAGAATTTGGGTTGGGCACGGTCCTAACTCAACCTACAAAATCGGCTTGTAAGGTGAGGAGTACTGCATTTATAAAGTAATGTTCAAGCAAGCTTTATCGCATCCAATGTGAGACTCTTAACATCAACATCTATTTTTGAGGTTCATAAGAGCACACTCTAATTAAACAGTACTCTCCAATTATAAGCACCAAATAACAACATATGTCATATACAAGCGAAGAACCCTACATTCTTCACTCCTCCTAAAACACTAAACTGATTCATAAGAAAATACTCCAAAGGTACTAACCTACTACCCCAATTTGTAACCTTTGCCAATTTAATCTAATAAACTATGCACTTGCAGATGAAAATAATAAACCATGAAAAACATTATTATTTACAATTTTACAATTTTCACATTGAAGATGAATAATAAAGCACAAAAAATAAGCTTGGTAATAAATAACATCAAGAAATTGCATGAACCTTGCACTAATGGATTTATACATCTGTTGAGCTCCATAATAATTTCCATCTTTCACAACTTTCTCCAATTTATCAATATTCTGCAATTAACACCACATTGGATAAAATAAAAAAAAACCCAGAAACAAAAACATGTAATCCTTAAAAAAAAGTCAATACAACATTAAATATCACAAAAGAAAACCATTACATTGAAAATAAAAAATAAAAATCATATTTTTAATTTAAAAGAGTAATTTTTGTTCATGAATATGAATTGGGATAATGCAAAATTAATGGATTGTAGATTTTGGGTACCTCTGAAGCAGGAGGAAGATCGAATCTTTTGGATCTCTGCCGCGACATGATGATGAAATTTTTCTCAGCGTGCGTGCTTTTGCAAAAGAGAAAGTAAAAAAAGTTAAAAAAAGAAAATTATGCTATTTATAGAAGGACTTGTAAGAGAATTTTCAATTTGTTCAAGGACTATATTGCAAATATAAAACTTTTTCATCTAAAAAATAAAACTTTTTAGTTTTTACAGATAAAGCAAAAAAATTGAGAATTTTGTTATTGGGCTGGGATTGGGAGAGATAAGGGTTTTGTAAAATTGAAGAAAGATGAATAGCAAAGTTTTGTTTAGAGGAACACCATTATCGTTGTTGAACACAAAAATCCAACATAAGTTGTTACAGTTTCGTAGGTTGTCTTCAAAAACATATTGTTCTTCTCTTGAACCTCCAAATGTTTCTCATTTGGCAAAAAAAGCTCATATCTCTCTTACACCAACTGAGGTTGTTGCCAATTTTAATTTCTTTTAAATTATGTATATGTTTTTTAAATTTTTGTATAATAGTTATGATAGTGATTTATTTTATTTCAGGTTGAAGAATTTGGTCCTAAGATTCAACAGGTTATAGGCTGGTAAGTGAAATAAAACTGTTTTATTTTATTTGGCTATTTTTGTGATTTATTATTATGAAGTTTCATAAACTTGGAGTGTTTTATTGGAATTGCATCTGCTCTATAGCTTTTTGGGTGTGTTGGATTGCTCTTTCAGTCATCTTAGTGCATGTTTGGTATGCCAGAATCACGACAGTCCACCATGATTTTAAAGAAGTTACAAGTTGTAGCTTATGCAAAACCAGGGTGAATCGAATCGCTGTGATTCTGGCATATTCACCGTGATATAAAAAATAATCAATTTTCTTGGAAAGGTGTTATACAATTTGTTTAGTGATTCATGGTGTTTTAATGTATAGAATTAGTTTCATTGGTAAGTTCTTTATGGTATCGGATTAGAAGAAGTTGTTGTTATTGTGTCTTCTTCGGTTGTCCAGTGTTCGGTTGTGGCATGTACCGAGATCTTAAGAGGTCCGAAGAGCTGGTTGTTTTGCTTATGCTGGGATTTAGCTTCTCATATAATACCCTTATCTCATTCGGTGTTGGTTTTGGGACTAATTTGTCAAGTTTGGAATGATAGAAAGTTAGTTGTCTCTATGTATTACAATTTACAAGCATTGTATTTCTTTTCACAAGATTGTTGTGTATCTTTAAATATAGAGTGATTTGTGTGGCAGGTTTGGACAGTTACAGGGTGTTGATCTGCAAAGCATCAAGCCCTCCATCAAAGCAGGTGCTCTCTCAAAACCAATAATTTCACATCCCTGCTTTTGAATTTCTGAGTGTTTGTTTTTTGCATATGCTTTGGTGTCAATCTTACTTTTTAATGTTATGTGCAGATATTGAAAACAATTTGCGTGACAATACTCCTGAAACATTTGATCAACGGTGAGTTCTTTATTCATTATTTGTAACTTGGACATATTTGATAACCAACTAAAAATGTTGATTGATTGGTATATTCGTGACAGAGATGCCATCATCGCTTCTCTTCCTAGCTATGAGGAACCTTACATTAAAGTTCCAAAGGTCCTAAATGTGGACTAAAGTTGCTTAGATGAGTTATTTTGGTAAAACAGAAACTTATGAAGACTGTTTTGTTTTGTACTTTTAATTTCTTTGTTCTTTATATGAACCATTCTTATTCTGAATTTTCACGATGGAAATCAGCTCATGAACTCTGTAATTAGACAAATTTTGAAATTAGCATCAGCGTAATTTGATAATTATTTAAGGTATTTGAGAGTGTATTTATATATACAGATATGAAATTTATTCAGCAAAATTGAATTGTTCTGCCTAGACTTTCTTCTAGGCAATTTTATGCTTAGACTTGATGATGAATTTGTAAATACTTTGAACTTTTATTGAAGCTGTCTCTTAATATACCTTTTATCATCGCCATGGGCGGCGTCAATAAAAAGTTCTTTTCTTCTGTTTCTTTCCTTCCTTTTGCTCCAAAACGTATTGAGGTTTAGGAGTATATCTGGTATGGTTATATCGTTAGGCATCGAAGTCTAGCTTATTGCTTTTCATCTTTTGCAGGTCACTTATTTATGCATCAGTTACCATTTACATCATTGAAAGATAGAGCCTATGTTCAATTATATTAGCTTACACTATCTTTTGTAGACATTAAATTGCATTAGACACGATCAAGTAAATTTTTTTCTCCGAAGATGCTAAATTAGCTCACTTAAATTGTCACTGGAGAGAATCAAACATGAGACCATCTAACTTTATTGTTAAACCATGATTAATACTACTAATAGCCTATTTGAATTATACTACAAGTCTACAACACTGCATGCATCTTTATAGTTATAGCTATAGTGCTATTTATAGCCTTTAGCTTCAAAGAAACATAAATGGGTGGTCGTATATAACATGGATAAGAGAGAATTTAGTAAATTAGATATTTCAAGCAAATGCATGTGTGAGCTACAGAGTTTTGGACCATCACTAGCTGATGGTGCTATTCACTGTCACTCCAACAACGGTGACAATTCCCACAATCATTTAGAGGGGAAGAAAATCTCATACATACATGGTGAAATTTCTTATTATAAGATAAATATTTTATTTATGAAAATCATCATCATAAATACTGTTACATTTTAACTCTATATATGATTGTCTTTAAATGGGACGAAGAGAAGAAAAAGTAGATGGCGACAACCACTCTTCATTCTCCGCATTGTTTACACTGAAAAAGTAATTATTGAGAAATATTTTCCGATAATAATTATACAATTAAAAAATATTTTTTGATAGAATAAATAGAAATTCTGATCAATTTAAGAGGACGAAAAACAATTGTCGACAATGACAATGGTAGTGTTTAAATGCACGTGTATATGCTGAGAACCATAAATCCAGTGCATGTCATATATTTGGCTGGCCCAATAACTTAGTGGGGGGTGAAAGTGGAACTATATGGCTAAAAGTTATCCATAACATTATAATTAACGTTTAATTATAACTCACTAACACATATAGGAGAAGACTTTTTTGGAAATTTAATGATGGTTTGATTTTGAGCCAAACCAATTTGTCTTTACATTATAGGGAAAAAGTCAAGGTATACTTTATTTACGCATGATCGTCAAGATAACGTAGCTTATTAAAAAGCACTTGTATAAACCAAAAAAAGACAAGATCTATATGCATAATTTTTCATGTGGGAATATAACAATTATAGAAAAAAATTGACAACATATATAGAAATTTATCTTCATAGAAAAATATAGTGGGAGAATGTCAAATTTAAAATCACAATTTGATTCCAATGCCTAAAAGTAATATATTACTTGGAGGTGTCTTTCCTTCATGCCAAAGACTACCATTGTTGTAGTTGCTACATATGGAGAAGCATGCACCACGTTTCTTGGGAGCAACTTCAAAGTTTTACATAAATAGCTAGCATGCATACACCCTAAACTATTTATATATAGAGTACAATCATATTGTTTTTTTTTTAAATCAAATCCATTTACAATCATATATGAGTACAATCATATTGTTATTTCATTTCAATGTCATTTCTATATATCAAGAAGAATTATTAACTAGTTAGCTCTAATTTGTTACTCATTATTTATGATTATAAATGGATCCCGCTCTTCTAAAATGTCTTACTTTAAAAAGTAAAATATGTATTATAGATTATTGATTAACAAATAAATATAATATTGAGTTATTTAAATAATTGAGAAGTATACAAGAGAACTTATTAAATTCTCATAGCAAGTGATAAGATTTGATGAAATGTTTTTCTATCTTTTTATAATGAGGATGCAAATTATTAAGGCTCTTAGCCTTGAAAAACATTCTAAATACCTTTTTCTATTGTTGGAAGAAAGCGCAGCCTCTACCGTATAGTAACATTTACATGAGACAGTAAAACATTTTATTAATTAACGATTCTAAAATTGAATTCAATATGAAAAAGAAACATTATATTGCTAAAAAAATTTAGTTGCGGATACCCGATTTTATAAATATTAAACTTGAAAATTTTGTTGAGAGAGAGAATACATGGCATTTAATTTGTAAAATGCGTACGTACGCATCATTTTTTTTTATACACATTAATTTTAAGATCTTCATTATAATCAATAACAACTTCAAAGTTTATATATATGAACTTGCTATCTTAGCTTTTGTTAATTAGCTATCATACATACACACCAAACCATTTATATATAGAGTACTACAGTCATATTTTTTTTCCTTATAATAAGAGTACACTCATATATTCTTAATTTACCAAAAAAAGAAAGAGTACAATCATATTTTTATTTTAATATCATACTTTCTTTTTATATATCAAGATTAAGCACACACATAACTAATAAGTATACTATAGCTCTAATTTATTAATTAATTATCCATGGTTGGTTTTATCCTTAGACTGATCCGAAGGTAACTGATTATTGGCTTTACCAACACCATTCCATCCACCACCTGAATTACCATAACCACCACCATGAGCACCACCATTCCCTCCACCTCCACCACCTGAATTGCCAGAACCACTTCCATAACCACCACCATGAGCACCACCACTGCCAGATCCATAACCATACCCAGATCCAGATCCAGACCCGGATCCAAAACCAAATCCATATCCTCTACCAAACCCAGAAGGAGAGTGTCCTGACCCTGAACCAAAACCCCATCCACTTCCTGGTGCTGATCCCCATCCCCAGTTATAGTCCCAGTTCGGACCGTGGCCCGAACCACTTGCACCGGATGGTGCACCCCAACTTGCCATATCTACCTTTCTTCCGCCGCTACTTGCTACCACCGTGGAAATGATGATAAAAAAGATAAGAAAAGTGGATGGGAATTTGAGATCATTGAATGATAGCATTTTGTGTTGTGTGAGTGAGATATGTATGTAGTAGTTGTTATATTATTACTATTGTGAGGTATGTAGGGTTTTTATGGAGTGATATAGTTTGTGGAGAGAAAAAGTGAGGTTTTTGTGATTCTTCTCGTGAGGTTTGTTGACGCGGATAGCTTAGCTAGTGCATGAAAGGGATAACATAATGGGATGAATGAATGATCATATGATGGTATAAGCGAGTAAGATATATATAAGTCATAAAGTGACATGTAAATTCTATATGTTTTTCTTTTTGTGGATTATTAGTTTATTCTAGGGTTAGTTGTATGAGAAAATAAACATTTTCAATTACAACCGTTTATTCACACTTCATTTTTATTGTGTATTTTTTTTGACGTATATATACTTCATTTTTATTGTATGACATAAATGGGTGTGTTTGATCTGCTGAAAAACAGGGGACTGGACAGAACAACTTTTTGTACCCTGTTTGATTTAAAATCTGGTTAGAGGACTGGACAAAATAGGTAACAAAGGACAGGACAAAATCAGGAATTTTTGTTCTTCACTAAACCACAGGACAACTTTTTGTCCACAGTACAACTATAAAAAATACGAAAATACTCTTTTTTATTTTCAAATATAAAAAAATATCTCCCTATCTCTCTTCGATACAATTTTGTCATGTCCTGTACTATCTTATTTTGTCCTGTACTATCTTGTTCTGTCCTGTACTGTTCTGTCATGTACTGACTACTTTGCGAATCAAACGCACCCAAAGAAATAATTGAATTTTATTTTGATTAAAAACAATATTCATTCATTCAAATCGGTAGAATATATATTGAACAATACATATTTAAATCTTCAATTTGAGTTGATATTATTGATTGAATATGCTCTGAGTGGATCTATCTCTAAACCGAACAAATGTCTCATAAAGATGGAGAAACCAAACGCCGCACAAATACAACAAACAATACAACGCCGCACTAAGTAAAATGAATCATATACACAAATTAGTTTTCACTTTTCACTATTTTATCAATTAATTTTCTACTATAAGATGAATAAGTGTGAATAGAAATATCTGAATTAAACATGATTCATACAAATTTTATGTATCATTCAGATCAACTAATATATTTTTTTCCGATGTACCAAAAAAAAATCAACTAACTATGTGGGACACCGATTTTCATCTTTATTATTAATTATACATATAACGTTATGATGATACAATATTATAGTGTGCTTGTATGAATGAGAGAGGGTAGAACAACAACAACACTAGAAAATGGGAAGATAGTTGCTAGCGTGACCAATATTCCACTACCGACTTCACTCTATTAGCACTATTCATAATAAGCTTAAACAAGTTGTCATACAAGTATTTGTCATGTTTGGGGAAAAAATGCATTGAGATATTTTCAGGTTTTTTAGCCCTAGATTTTGGATGGCCACTATTCAGTTTCTCATTGGTTTTTGATTGAAAATGATGTTTACTTTTGATTCAATCAAATAAAAAACGATTAATTAAAAGTTGCTTAATGTAGATAAGGCGGCAATAAATAATCTCCAATATTGAAATGATCATTGTTTTTTGTCTTACTAGTTTTCTAGGCAAATTATGATGATAATTGATAACCACAAAAATATCCACACCACACTAGCTAGTAAGCGACTTATAAAACAAAATATTTTTTCTTTTGAATCAAATGTTTGTTGATCCATAAATAATGAATGTTCGATTCGGTAGATAGGACCATAGTCTAATTTCCGTAACTGTACTTGAAATGGGTTGAAACTATTTGACGATAAAATTCGTCCTGAACTAATTAAACTGGTGGTAAAAATAAAATAAAATAAAAACAAATAGATTAAATGAGGGATACGAGGCTAAGAAATATTATAGGGACGTACAATTTTTAGTCTCAAATGTTAATAGCAACACTCTCTTTTAATATTTGCTTCAATATCTACTCTTTGTTGAATAAAATTTATGTATTTCAGTATTATTTTTACCTTAAATTGCTACATACATATATCAATATAATTGTGAGTAGATATTCCCCATTTGGCAGATTCCATTTCATAGATATGAGCTAGGGTAGTTAAATACTTTTTTTTGGAACAAGGGGTAGTTAAATACTTGTATCATAATTCATAAGTATGCATGCAGACCCACTTATAATTTCAGTTAACAAAAGTAATATCATTAACCAGACGTTAGTTAGTGGTGATTGATACTGAATTTAGTAGAAAATTATAGTTCGATCTCTTAACTGAATTTAGAAAGGGACTGAAACTATTTGATGATATAACTCGTTATGAATTTGATTAGTCGGCTCAGTAGACCGAATAGTGGTGGTGGAAAAAAATTGTTTAGTTTAGTTTATATCAATCCGCTAACAACAAAAAAAAATCAAAAATACATATATCTTATCTTTAAAACTTAAAAGATCACACCTCACACAAATTTGCTTTCAAGACAATCCCTTCACATTTTATATTTGTCTAACCCTTTAATTCATTTATACTAAAAATGGAACTTTAATTAATTCTTCTTCATCATTAATATTTTTGAATCCATGCTTTGATGTTCTTAGGTTGGGATAGGAGGGATCTTATCTGTTGCATCTATTGGGTCGGTATGATAGAGACATGCATGTAGGTTTGGGCATATATGTGATATTATTTGGAGAATGAAAATGCTAAACATTTGGGTGGAGGTAGGGACATCCAATGAGATAGTAATTAGACATTACACTTACATATATACGTGTTCAAGTCACCAATACTACCCTACTTTGATCTGCTTCTTGTGTATTATTGATTGGTAAATATCTAAACTATGGTGTTCCAACCTAAATGGCTATTAGTCATTTTTTCCTTATCAATATAGTAATTTTCTCTACTTCATCACACATTAAATATATCTCTTAATCATTATAAAAAATATATATATCTCTTAATCATAATTCAAATTTTAGTTCATCACGCGAGTTTTGGATCGGAAGTTTATAATTATATATCTACTCCAATAATTCAAATTATAAAATTACAAAACAATAAAATAATTTGAAGTGAAATAAATTTATTTCAGTCCAAATAAATATGAGCAATACTAACAATAAATTTAATTTGTAAGAGATTTGAACTTCTTAAAGTTAATAAGAATTACTAACCACAAAAGTCAAGAAAACCTTAAGAAGTTGTTAATGTCACTTTTCGGACTGTCTTCCAAGAGTCAAGTGACCTTCGGTTATCGACACATAGGAAACCATTTTCACCATCCTTTTAAAAAACATGGTTGGCAATTATTAGAAATTGAGTCAGACCTAATTCAACTCTACAAAACCGGCTTATAAAGTAAAAATAAACCTATGTCAAGGCCATCTATCTCACATCTGTGGGACTTCTTAACAGAAATTTTGAAGGGATTTTGCTACCATAAACTACTGAGTGTTTGTTGAAAATGGATCTTCACTCTTTATTTTATGTCCAGCAATTTTTATTTGTCGGATATCTTCGACTCATAAATGTCTGTAACTCCCATTTGGTCACATGGAAGCATGTGGGAAACAAACTTTGGGCTACTACTGCAGTAGATCCACTATAACAAGTTGATCCATATTTTGACTTTTCAATCTGTTTTGGGCCCATTTTCTAAGAAATTTGTAAGATTCTTCAATCCACTTCCTAAGTGGACTAGATGGCAAATATGGCCCAAACCATGTGCACAATTGTACATAATATTATATATTATATATATTATGAGATATTTGAGTAATCTAATCAGCATTCTTGGTATTATTATTTTGACAGAAGCACACTTAGAATTTAAGAAACTACTAAAATTGCATACTTGTGAGTTGTGAGTATGTATTTAATTTGATTGCTAAAATTGTAGGGCAAGATGTCTATGTTGCCCACTATCTGATTCTAGAATGATATGCTCTACCCAATTGATCTCCGCCATGGACCATGGTTCTCTTAGTCGAATCATTGCCAATATACGAGTTGCTTCATTTGGCAATCAACGATTAGACCACTAAGAACAAAATCTCGATATAAAGATATGTATCACCAATCAAATTCAAAACTAAAACTTTTTATGTCACTACAGAAAGAAGCATCGTAAGCTATATGTAAAAAATGACTAAAAATAACTATAAACGGATGTAGGCACGAACACATGGGCGCACACTCATCAACTTAATTGTTAAACACTCGCTGTTAAAGAGCATTGCTGAAAATAAACCAGTTATTGGAAATCATAAACCATGCATTATAAATTTAAACACCTTAACTCCAGTATATAAAAGCTGCAAAGAATTGTTTGTGGTCTACTTGTGTGACACAAAATGACTTGTTGCACTTGATAAAATGCCACGACATCCAAAGGATAATACTGTTAAAATAAACTGATACACAAAAGTTTGCCTAAAGTATTTCGAAATTCTGTCAAAAAAAAAAAGTATTTCGAAATAGTTACGACCAAAAAAGGTTACTTATCGTATAAGGAAACAAATGAAACGCATTGCGAAATAGTAAAAATTTCACACCTATCTTTTATTTTGGTAATATTTATCTATCACCACAATATTTTTAGTTAGTCCAAGAAGCTGATCTTTTAATCACTGATTCCATCAGCTTATCTTCTTCAAAGGAAATCATTCCCAAGTGTGTGGGATCCTCCAGCATCATCTTAGCCACCAGATAACCTGCAATAGACCATGTCTGATATTTTCTTGCCTGTTTACCAACATATCTTCCACGTTTACCATCATAATATTCGGGCCATCCATCCTTCAGCAGACGACTCTCGGATAGTTCAATTGCGCGTCTTGCTAATTGTGGTCGCCCAGTCTTGATGCAAGCAGCAGTTAGTAGCCACAGGAGCACTACACTCACGAGCAAAAATCAAAATGAAAGGAAAAGTAAGAGAAGAATGTTGCAATTTATTATAAATGAAATTGAACATTCAAATATGAATAGCTAAGCATCGATGAGATAAAGGAAAAACCTGGCCAAGATCCTCCGTTATGGTAACTCCAATCGATGTTTTTATGATCAAACCCGGTATTAATTTCCCAGTCCTTACCTTCATATGCAGGGTAACTAATTTTTAGCGGCATTTCTCCGACTAATTCATCCCAACGAGCTTCAATAAGATCCATGATTGCCATAGACTGTTCTGGAGTTGCTAACGAAGATAAGATTGCAACACAGTTACCTAAAGCAAACCATCGAAAATCCATTCGAGCTGGACTAACATTTCCAATGAAGTAGCCACCATATTTTGGCATAAAGTCAAACAGCCAATCCGGAATTGAATCCGGATTAACATTAAACTTATTAACTGCAGTGTGCGAGTACTCCTCGGTCTTATACCTATAAATGTTATTTAGCTGCTGAAAATCAAGCCAAAAGTAGCTTCTCATGTGAAAGCTCAGTGCGTGCAAACGCTTGACAACGCGCTCTACATATGCCTTATCATCAGCAGTATCTTGCTTGAGCATTGACAAAGCACATCTCAATGCCATGAAGAAAAGTGCTTGAATCTCTATAGGATATCCATAAACACCCTGCATGAAAAAGAGGAAACAATTAATAATTTGTTCCCGTATCAGTCAATAATGTGTTGCCACATCATTTAACGAATTTGACATAAATCAGTAAGACTTGTAAAAACAAAAGTAATTGCATTTACATAACCTTGAACCATAAAAAGGAAAATGTTGCTATAAACAATTAAAATGCAACGAACACCGTTCTAATAACCGGAAATTTGGCCTTACCATTCTTCGATCAATCATGCAGCATCCATCAGCACAAAGCAAAGTTGGGAATGTGTCAAAACCTTCTGACAAGCATAGAGTCAATATAAGTTTCATTCCTTTTTGACAACCATCAGATTCAGCTAAAGCTAAATCCCCGGTAGATTTTGTATAAGCCCGGAGCAAAATGATCCACCAGAAACCAGAGTCAACAGGAGCAACCCTTCCGATAGCACTTTCGCCAAAATCTGCAACAAGAGTATCTGTTTTCCTAACAGCATCATGAAGGACTTTGAAACTAGCTGGCATCACACCTTCACCAAGCTTAAATTGATCTACTTTTTTTTCCCACCCTTGAAGACGTAGCGTCTTCAATAAAAAATTCTTAACTATTTCCGGTTCACCGTTCATCAAAAAGGCTAGAGCACTCGGGACAAAATCTCGAACAAATACCTAAAATAGAAAATTTTATCGTAACTAGTCCCTACGTATATAAAATTCATCAATTTAGTCTATGCTGTTAAATCGTAGTACTGATTAAAAAATGTCTTCACCTGATCATAATTTAGAACTTCCTCTGATTGATGATCAACAGCTGCAAGTGTGCCTACAGGTTCGCCTCTAAAATAAACTAGCGATTTTCGAAGGGATTCCCAAGCATTGGAAATCATCGGATGAGGCTCAAATGAGTTCCGAGCAGGTGTGTTAAAACCAGATCTTCCTCCAATGGACAGTTCACTAAGTGAACTATCATCATATGATCTTTGCCTCTCTATGTTTAGCATTGGATTTTCAAGCAAACCAGAGAGATCGAGATCATCCATCTCGGAGATTGAACAGATAGAGCTGATTTTTCTAATTCCCATAGACCCGAACATTTTTTCCGATAATCAAATGATATAATCTACAATAAGAAAAACAATAATTCACTTTCTTCGTAAACAAGTAAGCAAAGGAAAGATCAATTTTGTCCATCGCAGAACCGAGCTACGAATTGCTTGCAGACATTATGACAAAGCCATTGAAGATTAAGTGAAGTGACTGTTAATTCTGTTAAGAAAGTTAATTAGTTAGTATTGGTTAGTGAGTTTGTTAGTTGATTCAATTTGAAACTAACAATGTTTATGTTTACATTTTATATTTGGTAAGGTTCTTTGTTTAATATAGATTAATCTAAGGGTTGAAAAAAATGATGTAGTAGAAATAGTTGCAGAGGGTCTGAATCCAAACATGATATGCAATGTTTAAATAAGGAAGATATTTTTTTGAATAAATGGTTTTCTTTTTTGAATCAAATAAATGGTCAAATAAGGAATTGTTATAAAAAATATTGTGCTGCTACAATTTCGCATTAACTTAGTATTGGATTAGGTCTCAAGAAATAATAATATATTTGATATTTTTCCTCAATATGTATATTTTAGGCAATTTCAATATTTATATTTTTTTTTTAGGTTTTCATAGGCAATTTCAATTCTATTTGAGAGCATATTGAATATTTGTTTTATTATCTCTTTTTACTGGTTTGTGAAGTTATGTACAAAAAATGTAAATTCATTTTTTTTAAGTTAAATGTCCGGAGTTCAAACACCGGTCTAATATAAAATGTATTTCAATTATATCTTAGGAGAATATATATTTTAAGAGATTTACGTTTACAACTATAAAACCCTAACTTTGTCAAAAAAAAAACTATAAAATCCTAATTAAAAACTATTCATGTGCATATGTTTTTCCTACCTATATCTTGTTGCCTTTTTACAATTTTGTGCAAAGACTATTCAAAATAATGGAAAAAAATAAACTTAAAAATAATAAAGGGGGACAGTGGGATAATGAAAGCAGTGATTGTGAGTAGTAGGAAAAGAATATTAAAAAAATGGCAAAAAATACAAACATATGATGGTGGATTTTCATGTTTTAACAGAAGATTAGTTTTGTAACTTCATCATTTTCATATTAAGTTTTTGCATTGAGGTGCAAAATTTATTGTTCAAAAGTGGATCCTAACACAAGCTAAGCATGATGGGGAATTCAAATGCAAGCAACGTGATAAAAAAAAAATGCAAGCAACAATATTATAGAGATTAATTTAGAAAACTTACTGAGGAGACTTAGGATTCCAATGTAGAGTTACAAATTCTTTGAAAATAATAAAATAGTATAATTCTCACCAATACTATTTATAGAGTTTTCATATAATGACATGGCCCATGGATTATGGATATACAAGGCAATGCAAGAAAAACATAAAATATTCTTGCATCACATGGATTTATTTCATTGGATATAGATGGCAATAATTCTCATTAATTTCTTTCCTTTTTGGTTTATTTATTTCTTATTTTAGCTTCAATTAGGTTTCGGATTATTATTATTTTCTTTGGCAAAATATAGGCGCAGCTTTCTACCCTTTTTCCTTGTTTTTCTTTTTTACCTTTTTCCTTTTGTTTTTTGTAATTTATTCTAGTTTGTAAAAACAACAATATAATTATTTTTGTCAAGACAAAATATAAAGTTTTTTATTAGATGCCCTGAAAAAAAATCTTCATTATATAATTTTTTTTATTTTAATATCTTGTTATGCAGCCACATCTTCTAGACACTTTTAAAAACAATATTGATATTGATTTGTGTCTAACACTAATTACAAAGAATAGGCAATTATGAGTCTAACCCCTTCCACAAGATTTGTCAAAGAAAAAAAAATCAAAGCATCCTATCAAAAACTATATCAAATCAACATTAATTGATTGGAATATATATCATCATTAATTTTGTCTTCAAAAATTGTAGAATTCGGAAAAAATCTACAAATGACAAAATTATTCTCTAAAGCTATGAGAAAAGAAATCATAAAGAATACTGCCGTGTATATCAAGAAACAACAATATCTCACCTTCTAAAATTTTCTCTATTTTTTTATTTCATTTTTGTACTATTTATCTATCACCATAATAATTTAGCAGCTCCAAGAAGATGATCTTTTAATCACTGGTTTCACCTGTTTGTCTTCTTCAAGGGAAATCATTCCCAAGTGTGAGGGATCCTCCAGCATCATCTTGGCTATCAGGTACCCTGCAATAGACCATGTTTGGAACTTTCTTGCTTGTTTGCCAACATACCTTCCGAGTTTACCATCATAATATTCAGGCCATCCGTCCTTCAGCAAACGACTCTCGGATAGTTCAATTGTGCATCTTGCTATTTGCGGTCGCCCAGTCTTTATGCAAGCAGCTGTTAATAGCCAGAGGAGCACTGCACTCAAGAGCAAGAAACAAAATGAAATGAATAACTAAGCATAATTTCCCACAAATATCACTTTGATTTTAGTATAATTTCCCACAATTAACAAGATTCAACTTTGCAATGAAAAATCTATCAAGAAAAAGGGGCAAATTAAATGAACTTTGAATGACTAAGAATGATGAGAGAAAGGAAAAACCTGGCCAAGATCCTCCATTATGGTAACTCCATCTGGTATTTTTGGGATCACACCCGGTAACAATTCGCCACTCATGATTTTCTATTGCAGGGTAACTAATTTTTAGAGGCATTTCTCCGACCAACTCATCCCAACGAGCTTCAATAAGATCCATGATTGCCATTGACTGCTCTGGCGTTGCTAAAGAAGATAGAATTGCAACACAATTGCCTAAAGCAAACCATCGAAAATCCATTCGAGCTGGACTGACATTACCGATAAAATAACCACCACATTTTGGCATAAAGTCCAACAGCCAATCTGGAATTGAATCCGGAATAACATTAAACTTATTTACTGCAGCATGCGAGTACTCCTCGGTCTTATACCGATAAATATTATTTAGTTGATCAAAGTCAAGCCAAAAGTAGCTTCTCATGTGAAAACTTAGTGCATGCAAACGCTTCACAACACGCTCTACATATGCCTTATCATCAGCAGTATCTCGCTTGAGCATGGACAAAGCACATCTTAATGCCATGAAGAAAAGTGCTTGAATCTCTATAGGATATCCATAAACACCCTGCAGGAAAAAGAGGAAACAGTTAATAAAATATGAAAGTTCTTCAAAATCAGCCGTAAACACGCAGCAAATTACACCTTACCATTCTTCGATCAATCATGCAGCATCCATCAGCACAAAGGAGAGTTGGGAATGTGTCAAACCCCTCCGACAAGCATAGTGACAATATAAGTTTCATTCCTTTCTGGCAACTATCTGATTCAGAAAGACTCAAATCCCCGGTAGATTTTGTGTAAGCACGGAGCAAAATGATCCACCAGAATCCAGAGTCAACAGGAGCAACTCTTCCAATTGCACTTTCGCCAAAATCAGCCGTAAGATTGTCTGTTTTCCTAGCTGCATCATGTAGGACTTTGAAACTAGCTGGCATGACACCTTCGCCAAGCGTAAATCGATCTATTCTTTTTTCCCACCCTTGAAGATGCAATGTCTCCAATAAGAAGTTTCTAACTATTTCCGGTTCACCATTCATCAAAAAGGCTAGAGCACTTGGGACAAAATCTCGAACGAAAACCTAAAAAGCAATAACGAAGCATAATCAGAATCATGACAGCTTAATTCATTGCAACTTGATTTGATGACAAATAGGAATCTTATATTTCAGTACTGATTAAGGAACTCACCTGATCATAGTTTAGAACGTCCTCTGCCTGATGATCAACAGCTGCCATTGTGCCGACAGGTTGGCCTTTGTAATAGACTTGAGATTTTCGGAAGGATTCCCAGGCATTGGCAACTATTCGCTGAGGCTCAAAAGAGGTTCGAGCAGGAGTGTTAAAACCAGAAGTTCTTCCAATGGACAGTTCACCAAGTGACCTCTCATCAAATGATCTCTGTCTCTCTATGTTTAGCCTCGGCTTGTCATGCAAACGAGTGCGAGCATAATCATCCATCCGAGAGATCGAACAGAGAGGGCTGGTTCTCCTAATTCCTACTGCCCCGTCCATTTTCTCAATAAGACTCTATCAGATTATCTACAATCATCAGAAAACACATAACAAATTTTACTTTCTTTATGATAAGTAAGTAAATGAAAGATCAATCTCATGCAAACATAATGACAAAGTCATTGAAGATTAAGATTAAGACATTGACATCATCTCTTCACCTGAAACTTTTATGCTACAATTTTATTTTATTTTAAATACTGGCCATGTTTTAAGAAACAAAGAATGGCTGAAAACACAAGTATGGCATCTAAGTCTAATACACACTGCTAGTCATAGAGAAATCCAAGGCATACAGAGATAATGGCGAATTCAAAATGTACGTGTCATTAAAAATAAAATAAAAAACAAGAAGATGCAAGCAACAATATAGAGATTATTTAGAAAACTTAGTAACTTACCAAAGAGACTTAGGACCATGCAGATAATTTAGAAAACAATATAGAGATTAATTCTACCACTTTTTTATGTGTTTATGCAAGGTATTTATAAAGTCTTCAAATGCAGTGGAAATAGGAGACAAAATTTGAAAAGGGTAATTCTCCCACTTTTTTATGTGTTAATGCAGGATATTTATATAGTCTTCAATGTAGTGGAAATAGGAGACAATGAAAGAAGGACATAAGGTTGATTTATGATGAAATCAATCAACAATTAAACAGATTGGCATTATCATTAATCTCTTTCCTTTTTGTTATCCATCTGTCTCATAAAAAATATTCTATTTTGATTATTTGCAGTGCTAAAAAAAATAACTAGTACTATTAATTATATTGATCAAATAAATTTCATTTACTAAATCATTCTTATTCATTTGTACTTAGTTGAGTGTAGAACATATGGTTGAAAGGAGTGGGTTTTGTGTCAGATAATTGGTTTACTGTGTATTAGTTAAGGTGATTGAGGATGACTGGAAATTATGGAATATGCTTAAAATATTATAAATTTGAAAACCTTAACTGTTATAAAAGTTGCACAGATTTATTTTCTACTTGTTTAGCACTAAAGTTCCTTTGTTAAACTTGATAAAATGACATGACATGACATGCAAATAAAATTGGATCCAGAAAGAGTAAAGGGATAATATACTAAATTTATACACAAGAGCATGCTAAAAGGTTAACTCATCATGTGGAACAAATGAAAAGAATTGCAAAATAGTACAAATTTTACACTTCATTTTTCTTAGCAATGTGAAAGATAAAGCAAAACTCTGTATATAAAGAAAGCCAGAGCTTTAGTTTATGGGACCTTATTGATAATTGTCAAGAAACACTTTAATTTAATGAGGAATCATAAATTTTCTTTTCTTATAATCCCAAGCAACAAACGGGAGAGTAAAATGGAAATAATGAAACAAGAACTGAAATGTCTTAATTATTTGAGAAAAGCAAAATGCCAGTCCCAGCAGCAGCTATTTTACACAAGCCAAACTTCAAATCACAAAGAATACTGCCGTGTATTGAGAAACAACAATATCTCACCTTCTAAGTTTTTCTCTATTTTCTTTCTTTTTTGTACTATTTATCTATCACCACAAGTCCACAACAATTTAGCAAGTCCAAGAAGATGATCTTTTAATCACTGGTTTCATCTGTTTGTCTTCTTCAAGGGAAATCATTCCCAAGTGTGAGGGATCCTCCAGCATCATCTTGGCCACCAGGTACCCGGCAATAGACCATGTTTGATACTTTCTTGCCTGTTTTCCAACATATCTTCCGAGTTTACCATCATAATATTCAGGCCATCCATCCTTCAGCAGACGACTCTCGGCAAGTTCAATTGCACGTCTTGCTATTTGTGGTCGCCCTGTTTTGATGCAAGCGGCTGTTACTAGCCACAGGAGCACTGCACTCAAGAGAAAGAAACAAAATGAAATGAAAAGTTAGACACGACATGCAACAGATTTTGTCGGTAGTATAGCTGCTAAAATCATGTAGACAAGATAATATATACATCGGTAAAAGTACAGTGTTTAAAAATTCAAACAATAAGATCACGGCGATAGAGGATGGTCAAAATATCCATGTCTTGAGAAGGAACGGCCACCCCTAAATAAATCCCTCCCATAAAAAGTTCAAATGGAAATATACATAATTCACTAAACAGATTTCTCTGTGAAAACAGTCTAAAATTAAGTCGATGCATTACATACAAAATAAATAATATGAAGTGAGGAGAAGCAATTTTCTACTGGACAAACATAATAATAATGTTTAAAATGTTGAAAGCAAAAGATAAGACTGACCTAGTTGCCAGCATGTAGCAAATCATTTCTAACAAACATAAACCATTAATCACAATATAAATAAGGTTATCCACAGAAAGGATGGGACAAAAAATAAAAAGTTAACACCCAAACTCAGGTAAAAATCAAAGGTATGGCATGCATTATCGATCTATACCAAATATCACTTTGCTTTTAGTACAATTTCAAACAATAAACTAGATTAAAGTTCTGCAGCAAAGAAGCAATCCAGAAAAAGGCCCAAGTTAAATCAACTACGAATAACTAAGGATGAGAGAAAGGGAAAACCTGGCCAAGATCCTCCATTATGGTAACTCCATCTGGTATTTTTGGGATCACAACCAGTAACAATTCGCCACTCATGACTTTCAATTGCAGGGTAACTAATTTTTAGAGGCATTTCTCCGACCAACTCATCCCAACGAGCTTCAATAAGATCCATGATTGCCATTGACTGCTCTGGAGTTGCTAAAGAAGATAGAATTGCAACACAATTGCCCAAAGCAAACCATCGGAAATCCATACGAGCCGGACTGACATTCCCAATAAAGTAGCCACCACGTGTTGGCATAAAGTCAAACACCCACTCTGGAATTGAATCCGGAATAACATTAAACTTATTTACTGCAGTATGCGAGTACTCCTCAGTCTTATACCGATAAATGTCATTAAGTTGCTGGAAGTCAAGCCAAAAGTAGCTTCTCATGTGAAAACTTAGTGCATGCAACCGCTTCACAACACGCTCTACACACTCCTTCCCATCAGCTGTATCTTGCTTGAGCATTGACAAAGCACATCTCAATGCCATAAAGAAAAGTGCTTGAATCTCTATAGGATAACCATACACACCCTACAGATAAATGGAAACAATTAATAAAGTATGCAAGTTCTTCAAAATCACCCAAATACGAGCTGAATCTTAACTCCAACAAGGAATTGAAACTAAATATTGAAGAGCTCAATGTGTTGCTACATCATTAGTTGAATTTCACATGGTTAAATAAGAGCAAGACATGCAGTAACAAAACTAATTGCATTTGAACCATAAATTGGAAAATGTTATAAAAATAGAATGCAACAAACACCATTTTAATAACTAGTTAATGTTACCAATATGAATTATATTACATGCCAAGAAACAACTGCACATTATGCCTTACCATTCTTCGATCAATCATGCAGCATCCATCAGCACAAAGCAGAGTTGGGAATGTGTCGAACCCCTCTGACAAGCATAGAGTCAATATAAGTTTCATTCCTTTTTGACAACTATCAGATTCAGACAGGCTTAAATCCCCTGTAGATTTTGTGTAAGCACGAAGCAAAATGATCCACCAGAATCCAGAGTCAACAGGAGCAACTCTTCCAATTGCACTTTCACCAAAATCTGCAATAAGAGTATCTGTTTTCCTAACGGCGTCATGAAGGACTTTGAAACTTGCTGGCATGACACCTTCACCAAGCTTAAATCGATCTACTCTTTTTTCCCATCCCTGAAGATGCAGGGTCTTCAATAAGAAGTTCCTGACTATTTCCGGTTCACCATTCATCAGAAAGGCTAAAGCACTTGGGACAAAATCTCGTACAAATACCTAAAAAGGAAAATGTTATCATCAAATATCATAATCATTCTTTTAATGAATCATTATCACAGTTGTGATTGTGTTTATCATATTTGAGTTTTCATTTGTCAATTTTGTGCTTTGCGGAGCTAAACTTTCACTAGCATTAATCATAATTAGTTGTCTTTAAAATGTGAAGGGAGCTAGGTTATTTGTTAAAGGAAAGATTTCCCAGAATAATCAAACATCCAGCTACATTAATCATTCTGTTAATCCTTCTGTTAATCCTTAGAAGGGGAATTCAGCATATTTTCAACTTAAAGATTCAGTGAAAATCAAATATATATCAGAGAAATTGTTTATGTTCTACGTAATATTATTAGATTCATTATGTCAAGTATCAGGTAATAGTAATACTAAAGTCGTTCTACTAATCATGTCATTCATGTTACCACTACTTGATTCATGTGATATTTCAGGGTCATGTGGCCTAAAAAAACTTGCAGTAATAAATAGTACATGTGCATCACACACATCATAAGTTGGGTCTTGGGACTCATATCTCATTACTAATTATATGCAGTAAAATATTCAAGCTAAGAAGCATATTCAGGACAGCTTAATTCATTGTTGCTTGATTAGACAATTACATCCATAAATGACATGTTTGAAAATTAGAGTACACTGTACAGTACACAGCCAAAAATAATACTGATAAAGGAATTTACCTGATCATAATTTAGAACTTCCTCTGATTGATGATCAACAGCTGCGATTGTGCCAACAGGTTGACCTCTAAAATGGACCAGAGATTTTCGCAGAGATTCCCAGGCATCAGCAACCATAGGGTGAGGCTCAAACGAGTTCCGAGCAGATGAAGCAGGTGTGTTATAACCAGATCTTCCTCCAGGCGAGTAATTGTCATAATTATCCAACCCAGTCCTTGCAAAACCAGCTGACATTTCACTAAGCGACCTCTCATCAAAAGATTTCTGTCTCTCTATGTTTAACCTCGGCTTATCAAGCAAACGAGACAAATCAAAATCATCCATCTCAGCAATCGAAGCGTGAGAACTGACTTTTCTAATTCCCACATGTCCATCCATTGTCTCCGTTTTTTCAATATTCAAACAACTTTATCACAAATTGCTATTATCTACATCCAGAAAAAAAACAATATTACAATCCATCGTCAAATCCAAATCTGAAATAAACACTTTCAATACAAACAAAATAACAAAAAAACAAATACTAGTAGTATATATATAATAATAAAACAAAATCATGAAACCAGTGACCTCACATAAAACTTAAAAGTAAAACACACTCATCTAATCATCTTCACGAGTCGGTCCGGTCCAGTCGCAATCATAATAATCAGAATCATAATTAAAACTATTCTATACGTAATCCTTATTAATTCTTATTAATGACAAATGATTAACCTCTACAAATAAGAAGAAAAGTTGAAAGTTAAAAGTTAAACCCAAAAACTCATCTCAGTGTACATTATTGTTAGCGAAACTAAATTTTCATCACCTTCAACTCATCTCAATTTCATCACCAAATTTTCAAAACCGAAAGCAACAAATAATCGCATCAAGGGCAAAAAAAAAAACAGTAACAGATCAAGATCTATTAAATCACCAAAAACGAGAACAAAAATTGCATTTAAAGTAAAATCATGAAACCGCAATGTTAAAATAAGCGCTTATACAACAGATCTGAGAAAATGAGAGGAAGTAAATGATGCTGAGAAATGAAACGAGGAGTCGAGGAGAAAGAGCGAGAGAGAGAGATTACCTGAAGAAGGATTTCACGGCGAGGAGAAGTTAGATCTCCGGCGTAAACGACGGTGGTTGGCCGGCGATTTCGCCGGAAAAAAGTATCTAAGAAAAATGAGAAGGAGAAAGGAAAAAATGAGCAGTAGCTAGAATACTTATATTTATAGCCGAAGAATGACTGTAGAAAGTGTTTAACTAACTACCGTCCTATCCCGTTTTTATTTTTCTTTTTTACTTATTTTTTGTATTAAAATTTATATAAGTTTACCGGTTATAGCCGGTTAAGCAAAACGACACCGTTTTGCGTTGTATCTTGATTCTTTTGTACTCCGAGATCTTCGAAATTGGGATATGAGAAATAGGACTGCAAGGTAGAGTGTGTATTTATATTTTAATTAATGGGATATTTAATTGTAATTAATATATTGGGTAGGTGGGTGGATTTGGAATCAATTCTAGTCTATGTGCTTGGATTGTTACATTTCAACTTGTATTTTTCCTTCTATTATTCTAAAATGTAGACAGCACCCTAAAAAAATAAAATGAGGAAGGACTTGTAAAAAAAATTAAATTGAGGGAAGAAATTGACTTTGTGAAAGCTATAGGTTTTTAGGGTGTGCATCATTGTGACAATAATGCACATCATTGTTTTTTCTTTTATTTTATTGTCAAGGTGTGTTTTAAAATGGGTGAAGTGAGGGGAAGTTATTGAGAGGACTTTATTTTGTTTATGGTCTTTTAAAATTTGAACTTAATGTGGTATGTCAAAATAATAAATTAGGGGTGTAAAATAGATCAGATTTGTTAGATTGACTAGTTTAACTTGTTATTTTTTATGGGCCGAATTGAGGTTTTAAGTTCAGTCTTTTTAGTTAGTTCGTCTTGTCTAACTCGCTTAAAAAATAGAGCGGGGTGGGTTGTGTTGGTCTACATGTATTTTTTAAATCTTTTTTATTTGTGTATAGATGAAATAATAAGTCATCATAAATTCAAATTTACAAATAGGATGGATTGAGATTCGACCCCCGATCATGAGAGTTTAACATGACATTATGTGAACCAAAATATAAATCATTTAATAAGTTAATGATATTCTTACAAGTCCTTCCTCATTTATTTTTTTAGTGAACATATATTTTTATTTTGTTAAGGTTATCATAAATTTTGTACTAAGTTTGATATAAAAAAATACGATATTGTACTAAGTTTCTATCGCCACAAGCGATGACTAATCTTTATCGAGAATTTATGGTCACACAAGATTAATTCTCCTCTCCCGACCAAATTTTCTGGATACATATGAATCGAAAATCAAACCACTGACCACATGCTTAAATGGACCAAGATCCTCCTTATCACTTAGACCAATAAAACAACTCTATTTGCGTTATAAAAATGTTGACAAAAAATATATATTATATATCCCCATAATATTTACATATAGTTCTCATGAGTCTACATCAATTAGTAAAGGACATTGCAAATTTGTGCATGAGTCGAGGTTTAAATCCGATATATCTATTTATTTATTTTTAAAGTGTGAATTTCTTGTTGTTAGATTACCCTATCTAAAAAAAATATTACTAAGTACATGTATGTAGTTGGTGTTTGATTTTGTGTTCTCATAACATTATTGTTTTCCATTTAAGTATCTCGTGGTATGAATAGGAAATATATAATATCCATGCCAGAACAGAAGGATATTTGTCACATTATTTCGTTGACATCCAAAATTACAGGAGGGAGTTAAGAATTGATGAATTATTTTTTAATGAGAATCAAAATGAATATTGAAATATAATTACAAAAAAAAAAGTTTATTGTTGTCAAAACAAAACAAAACAAAACAAATAAATTCACCTTCGGATAATCCCCTATTTAGGAAGTGAATTTCAATTTCTAGCACCAATCATCTCTTTGAAATTTTCCCTTCACGATATGCATACTTCTATCACACAACCTTTCAACACATTTTTTGTCTATATATATTCCAAAAAAACATAAATGACGTCTATTCAATGTACGAAAAGGTGGGACCAATGTTAGTTATATTTCTGAATTTTTTTTATATAATTTGAAAATATTTCACATGGCATTACAATAGAAAAGTAGATTAAAAATGAATTAGTCTTAATGATAAAATATTAAACACATTAAGTAAATGATAAGAGTATGATATTAGACATTTTATTTCAATTAGTAAGAACATCATATTATTTATGTATGGATGTGGTTTGATGAAATTTTTAACTATTAAACTATTTGACAAAAAAAATTGTGTCTCTTTTAATGTAGCCTGTTAATTGACAATAATCTCTATTGTAATTTGTAAGAGTCTTTAACTATTTAATTTATCTATGCACCTCCCCCTTTGGATGATACTTTTGTCCTCTAGATCGAATTGTCTATGAGAGTGTTTGTTCTACATCACTCGCAATGTCAGCCATAATTTTATCAGTATTTTGTAGTGTTAAATAACCAATAAGACATATTGGTTGATATTTAATTATTCATGTAGCTCATGCGGGTGATCTTTTTTGGAATATAAGGTTAAAAAATATGTCTTGATAGCTTTATGCAGCATTGTACTTGATTAATTTCTTGTATAAATAAGCCATTATGTATACTTTCAAGATATCTCAACAATTGTTGATGAAGTTTAAATTAAAATCGTCGAATCTCGGATTCTCGTTGACATCATAATCTTAAATTTACCATTTTCCCGGTTCTCATTATCCGCTTCAAGCATTTGTATTATCCTTCACATTTTTGTTATATGTGAAAGTCATCTTATTATAATTGAAGAGAGATATTGGTGTTGCAGACTCTCATTATCCTCGATTCTCAAGTAATGTAAGTCTATTATGGTGTACTAGACCAATAGCCTCCCAATCGAGGCTAAGGGGTTAAAAGTCATGCAGTTTATGTCACTCTCTTTCTAGTGTTGATGTTTGCATTTCTGATGTATTGATCTAAATTTTTGTGTAATTCCTCGCAATTTTATCATTTGTAGAAGACATGCATTGTATTGAATAGCATGAATGTTGCATATAAATAATTAGCGTAAAAAGAAAATGGTTCCTATAATAATGTGACTATTTTTGTGTTTAGGAACAAAAAACACTACTAAAAATTCATTTTCATGAACATAAATGCTGCTTCCTATAGACAATTTTTTTTTTTTTTATCAGATAGTTTAGTTAGTGGGCTAAGTTTCATTTTGTAAAAGTGAATAAGTGGATATATAAAAGTTCGAACAATGTTCTTACATAATTTGTACAAATTAAAATATCTAGTAATTAACTGAGTTATATTCAAGAAGATACATTATTATATTATTATTTTTAATACATAGACTTTATTTTAGATAGTTTTTCATCTTTCTTTTTAGATATATTTTCTTTTAGACCAATCTATCTCGGTATCTCCTACTTTTTTTCCTCCCTCCTCACTCATATGCATTGCTGTTGTATTAGATGTTGCAAAACAACATACAAGTGCATTTGATTAATTCTACGATACTAAATTAAACCATCAAAGGTGTCTAAAAAACTTTATAATAATATTTGGCATGAAAAACTACTAATTTTTTAAAACAAAAAATGCTCCTTTTCGTTTACAATAATTGGCATAATAATTAGTATATTATTATACATATGATGTTTACATACAATATTCCAATAAAATAAAATAGCGTTTGCAGAAGGTGTCTCTTAGGCATATTAGCATATATAAGTTGTTGTTTTTTAATTTTTAATTTCCATAAAATTAACACTCAACAGGTATCCTGCCACAGGAGAAAAAAATTGCTTAAATTGGTGGCTTCTCGTTAAGTTAAGCTGTCACTTATACATTATGCATTTAAGTATTGCTGCCAATCAATTGTCTATGATAAAACAAAACATAAAATATTTTGTATCATACAACAATCAAAATATCACCCAAAAAGGGAGAGAAAAGCTTTTTTTAGTTGGCTTCTCACCAAGTCGTACGAATGAAATACATAAGATTTATATACGGATGTATACAAATTAATGAAACAAGAATAATAAAATAAAAGACAAGTGAAAGAAATTTAAAATATATTAAAATAATTACATATGAATAAAAAGTAGACGGACAACAAGATACATGCGCCGCCAAACCTTAAATGCATAATGAATATAGGTGACAATTTAAATTTAAATTTATGTACAAATTTCTCTCCTTATGCAAAGGTCTAAGTTCAAATTTAAAATTATCACTTCTTAGTAAACAAAGTATGTAATTTAAATCACAAGACTATTTGACAAAAAAAATACTCCCTCGGTCCCAAAATAAGTGTCATATTTGCCAAAATTGTTTGTTTCAAAATAAGTGTCATATATTATTTATAACATTAATTTTTACTCCCTCCGTCCCAAAATAAGTGTCATACTTGCCAAAATTGTTTGTCCCAAAATAAATGTCACATCCTATTTATAACATTAGTTTTTACTACTTTATCCCTTAAAACAATCATTAGGTAGGAGAAAAAGTACACTAAAAAATCCACTTTTTAGTATTCCAATGTATACTACCAATAAAAATAGAGGATATTTTAGTAAAAGTCATATTCTCTCTCTTTCTTTTACACACTTTAATACACTTTTCTTAAAGTGTGTGATTTGGTCAACCATGACACTTAAAATGGGACGGAGGGAGTACTATTTTATCTCTTAAAGCAATCATTAGATAAAAGAAAAGAAAAAGTACACTAAAAAATCTATTTTTTAGTATTCCAATGTCTACTACCAATAAAAATAAAGGGTATTTTAGTAAAAGTCATATTTTCTCTCTTTCTTTTGCACACTTTTTTTAAAGTGTGTGATTTGGTCAACTGTGACATTTAAAATGGGACGGAGGGAGTACACTTATTCATTATATACTTGAATTGCATTAATTCTCTCGTTTTTGTTTAAGAATGATAAGAGAAAAACAAAAACAAAACATGATGAACAAAACATAATATACTAATTGGATTGAAATTTTAAAATATTTTTATAATATCGTGGTATTTAATCAAAACTTTAGTAAAATAATATTGATTTTTTTTTTAATTACAACCAATAGTTTGATTGTTACACCTAATAAACATGCATGACTACAAATGTTTGATTCTCCACGTTCCCATTCCCTTAATGACTAAAATTAATTTAAAGAGCAAATGTCAATGAAATTTCTTAAAATAGAGCATGCATTATGCGCATATTAATATTCTAAATGTAAGATTAGTTTAATATAGTCAGCAAGGAGTTGGAGTTCTTATCCATAAGCCAAACAATGTTGTCAAAAAGTCTCAAAAGGGACCGTATGTCTATAGTACATTATTCTTAAAAAAAGAAAAAAAAAGAAGCATACAATAAATGGCATAATAAAATCTTGGAAAAACAAGCTTTACATCCAAGAAAGTGCTAGACTTTGACAACTATAGAGGAAACAAAACGTGAGGAATTTTTTCCATCAAAATTGGGCAAAAATGGCTGGCAATATCAATATGGTCCACTTGGTGTACCTACCATGAATAGAATGCTTCAACAAATTAAATTAAAGGTGACCCCACTTTGAACCTTTAATGAAGTAAGGCTCACATCATTTTTATTTTATTATGGTATCGTGAACCACGACTCATGAGCAACTAATAATATGATTCTGTTACTTTCGTGCACGTGAAATGTGATGTATATTCTCTTATATCCAGCAGAATAGGAATAATAAAAAACAAAAAATCTTTTATATAAAAAAAAATTGAGAATAATAATAATGATAAATTCGACTTTCGGGCACATATTTGGCGAGGTAACATTTTAAAGTCATATATTTATTATGTATAAATTAGTCCACTAAAATTGATATCAAAAGAAATTGAAGATAAAGTTGAGTAACTCCAAAGTTTCAAGTGAACACCACCGATCATTATGCCAATATTCTTTTATCTAATAAATATGGAGTAGAAAACTAAGTTTTGCGCAAGGGAAGTATCCTATATATTCATCTTGGTGGAAAAACTTATGTTGTGTGAGAGAGGTCATGGTAATGTTCATGGTAATTGTGGTTTTATGATTGCTTGTCAAAAGTGACAAGAAAATGGTAGATATATCTTCTTTTAGTTTGAACAATAGGTGGATAGATAAAATCTTAAAGATGATATTATTAAATATTTGTGACACACATAACACATGTATGTTTTTTTTGTTGTTGATAAACACATGTATGTTAAATGTGGTGGAGGTTTAGGCGACATAGATTGAATGCGGCATAGTTTTTTTCCTTTCTAAAAGGAGAATGAATTATGCCTCATTCAATTTATGTTGTCTAAACCGCGGATGATTAACTTTCTTTGAAGATCATTTTAGTTATGAATCTATAACTTTGAAGTTGTTTCAACTGATGCAACATTAGTCAAATTTAGGCATAGAATCATTTTTCTATAAATATTTGTCTCTACAAGAAACAACTTAGTACAATCTATACAAGTGGTAAACATGTGCATCAATGTATTCACTCTTTTTTGTTAAGAAGCTAAATTAACCCACTTAAATTGGCATAGGAGATAATCGAACCTAAAACTCTCAGGTCCTAAATCAATACCACCAGGTCAACCCAAGTGGGTTTCAATATATTCAATCTTATCTTTGACATAGATTAAATCCAATAAGAGTTTTAATTTTGACCTCTATCATTAGAATTCCAAACCCTTTATGTGTTTGAATTTGTAATATCGATTAAGACTATGTATTGGTCTGTTTACTTTTAAGACATTTTATGTCTCTTCTTGGCATGAAATATTTATAACCCCATTTCATGGCGCATCTTGTGTTTTTTTTTGTAAGCACCTTGTGCTTTGATTGTTTAGTGATTAATACAATATCTTTTGGCATTTTTTATATTAAAAAAAAAACAAATACTGCCAACATTTATTGACAAAAAATACTGCTAACATTTTTGTCATTTAGCAATGGCACAAAAGGATCCAACAAAAGATAAGCTGTGGTTTATATGACCGGCTTTACTAGAATTGTTTCCTTCATTACTTATACTGTGTGGTTCCTATTGGTCCCAAAAACTTGGATATAGTTAAGATCACAATTCACAAGAGCTTATCAAAGATCACAAGAGCTTATCAGTATTAGAACAAATTTGAAAGCTCAGTAAACACTTAAAGAAATACTAGTATATGATAATTTACCAACAAGGTGCTCACATCAACAAGAAAAGTTAAACCCACACCTTTGAGTATAAGTCACACTCTTACCTATTGAGTTGACATTCTTTAGCAATTAGCATATTGTGTGTTGTTTAACATATAAAAGGCAGCCCGGTGCATTAAAGCCCCTGGGAAGGGGTGCCACCATTTTCATGTATTGTACGCAACGGTCAGTCATGTGACGACAACTTTAACGTCGTTGCGTCAAGACTCCCCTTTTGTGTTGTTTAAGATATAAATATAAAATAGTGTAAAAAAAAAAAGATATCAATATAATTAATCTTGAAACAAATTTCACTTTAATGTCATAAAGTAAACCACAAACTACCAACCTTTTTATTTCATCTGATTTAGTTAAAGAAATTTTATATTTAAAGACCGAGCTAGTATATAACAAAACCCATCTAGATTGTACTAAGTTGTTTCCTAAAGAAACAAGCATTTATAAATGATTCTAGCCCTAAATTTGACTAATACTGCATCAGTTGAAACAACTTCAAAATTATAGAGTTAGAACTAAAACATGATCTTCGAGGCAAGTTAACCAACCATCCACAGCTTCTTACTTAGGCATTTGAAAGTTTTAGTTGTAAAAGGATCATATCTTTAAGAACACAGAAAACACTAAAAGGTACCCTAAGCAGAAGCAGGTTGATGGTTTATGACCAACGGAGGACGAAGAGCTCGGTGGGCTTCCTCTTTCTGTTTGCGAGCCTTGTACATCACCTCTGTCTCAACAACAATTAACCTCTTGACCTATATCAATTACAAAGGTTATCAATGTCATTATGTTAGTGTATACGAGGAGATAAGTCAGTTCAAAATGGATATGATAGAGCTTGTGTTGAAACCTGTTGGATCATTCCCCTAACAGTAGGTGTGTTCCATCGCATGACAGTTCGGTTACATTTGCCAAGGCGCGGAGCTTCCAAAGTGCGTCTATGTTGCTTCCTGGTCCCCGGAATGCCCCTCACCAGAGTTATATAGAGATTGGGGCTATAAGCAATTGGGGCACATGTCTTGTATGCCTTGAATGCATTCATGTCTTCAACTTGAAGTCAAAACAACATCAAGAACAAATCAAGCTAATATAATTTTTTTATTTTCTAACTAGAATACTAGATAGCAATTGTATTTATATTTATGCATGTGCATTGTACAAAAATACACAAAGATAAATTTAAATAAAATTGAAAGTAAATCATTTAGAGATCGAGTGGTGCTTGGTTCAATGGACTGAACCAAAATAAACAGATCTTCCTTCGGGCGAGAAATTGTCATATCTAATGTCAATGCTATTTACGAATGTTTGGTTCCACTTCTAGTTCTAGAGGGGCAAAATTTATTCTAGAGCTGTAGAATTTATTTTGACGTGTTTGGTTCCTCTACAGTATAACTGATTTTACTGCCAGAATCGATTCTACTTGAAGCTAGAAATTATAGTTTCTGATGGTAGAATTAATTTTTAGAGTTAAATTTAATGTTCAACTCACTTTCACATGAATGAATGTAACTAAACATAATCATTTTACCTACAAGGCTACAACTCACTTTTAGCTAGAATCAACTTTACACTATGAAGCTCCGACACTCTTAAATTAGACGTGTCTTACACCAACACGACACCGACATTTACAATTACATTGAATTATATCAGTTTTTCAAAAAAATTATTTGTGTCGTGTCTGGTGTCCGTGCTTGTGCTTCATAGATTTTACATAATCAATTCACTCAAAATCAATTGTTGTGAAATTAACAAGGTATAACAACGCATAAATCCAACTCAGATCGTAAAAACAAAGCAATAATGAAAATGAGGGTTTAGAGAATAACTTACCTTTCAAATTGGGAGACAGCAGAAAGTGACGAGCAGCGCGATTTTATTGAAGTACTGAGAAAGATGTTGCAGAGCGATAGCTTCTGGGTCGATTTTGAACAATGAGAAAGGCAACGATTTTGAAAGCTTCCGGGTCGATAAAAAACGCAGCGATATTATGGAGGGAACCAAAGGGTGTAACCAGCTTTTAAAGGGGTGTGACTAGAAATATTTCTAAATTATACTATTTAGTATTTATACTTATGTAAACAACTTACTAGTGATTAGACCAACACAGATTTAATTTGTCTAAAATAAATAACTCAACCAACACGTTAGTTGATTTAGTGGTGTGTTAGGTTTGATAGAAAGACCACAGTTCAATCTCCACAATTCTGTTTGAGAGAAGTTTAAAATCATTTAATGAAGAACTAACTTTTTAACTGGATTAGTCGGTCCAATGAACCAAATATTGGTGGTGAAAAAAAAAACTCATTTGTGGGTATAAAATAATCGTCTTGAAAAACTTAGTCTAATAGAAGGATAAAAAACAAGTCTTTTCTATAAAGTGTCTTGTTTTATGGTGTCATACCCCAAATTTTACCCTCTAAATTTTTAGTACATATTTATTTTAGTCAATTTTATTTATTTTTCTAACAAGAAACTTTTTGTATAAAAATATTTTATCACTCTTTTTGTTTGTCCAGAATTATAAAAATAAAGCATATATATATAAAAAGAAGGAAAATATATAAACTTATATAGAAAGAAAATAAGAAAAGACACAAAAATATAAAAAAGAAGTAAATTAAACAAAATAAAACCAAATCTTTGGTCTTGAAGAAAAAATATAAAATGAGAGCAAATCAATCATTAAAAACAAACAAAATCTCTCAAATTAATTTACAGACCAAATCTCTCAAGATTCATTCAAGTTTTAAAAAGCCTAATTCAAAACTATAAATAGGGGTCCTTTCTACACAATAATTCACACACCAATTCTTCATTCATACCACAAAATTCTTCATAAACCACAATCAATTCTCCGTTACACAACCACTAATTTCCTTCAAATCCAAAACAACTATCATCAATACATCACTACCATCACCGCCGGATTCCGATATCCGTGTGAAGCCTCCGACCAGAAAGAGGAAGGAGATCGCAAAGAATTTCAGGTTTTGTTCTTCATGTTTCTTCTTTTTTTTGTTTAGTTTTACACCTTTTCATGTTATCTATTGCCTTGTTAATTGTTATATAATTCAAAGATGAATGCCACGTGTAGAAAATTGATTGGCTCTGGGTGCTTCAGACTTGAAATGCAACACGGTTTAGGCATGTCTAGTTCACATGTTAATTCATCTAAGTCACATAAACTAATTTTGTCAAAAAGTCATATACTCAATTTAATCCTTCAATTTATTTAGTTTGTTATTTAAATTATTTAATTTAAACATGATGTAAATATCAAAAACAATACATAAAAATACAATTTTAATTTTGTTATTATACACAAAATATACTAAAAATATATTTAAAATATAGTGGATTAAAAAAGAGGAGGCGGATGCACATCCGTTCGCTTCTCGACTAATTGGGGGCTTAGTGCACACTTTGTCCGACTTTTAGTCGTTTTCCACTCAAACCCATGAAAAGACACTAAAAAATATCAACCAATCAAAAATCTAATTTTTCGCCTTCGGGTCAATTCTTAAAAAGCACCTTAAGAGGTAAAAATAAAATCTTTTTCATAAAAAACACAAACCAACACAATACCCAGAACTACGTAGCTTTGATTTCCTCATCGCACCGGAGGATACGTAGGAGCAAGAGTCATCTTGTCAAGCATAATAATAAAAAATATAATTTTCCCCCTTTTCTTTTTATGTAAATATCTCTTAATAAAATAAAAATCTAATAAATATAAAAACATGTAAATAAACTCTCAAAAAACATTTAATACCCTAGAACTAATTAGGAGGTTCCCGTTGAGTACAACGGATGTGAGGGGTGCTAATACCTTCCCCTTGCATAACCAACTCCCGAACTTGGAAATGGTTGCGATGACCATCCTTCCATTATTTTTAGGTTTTATCAATATTTTCCTATTAAAATAAAATTTGGTGGCGACTCTGTGTCATTCCGAGTGTCCTAAACGCTCGGGCGATTTTCGCGGCGCGACAGCTGGCGACTCTGCTGGGGACTTTTGAAAATTAGAGAGTTAAGCCTATCCTCTAGTTTTAGGGTTATTTGTTTTGTTTGTTTACTTTGTTTTTTTTTTCTTGTTTTATTTTATTTTTTATTTTCCTTCATTATTATATTTCTTTTTATGTATTGTGGGTGGGTTTATTTTTGAATAAAATTTGAGAAAAACCCTAAGTTAAGTTAGGAGTTGGTAGTATGGACCTATGGGATGAACATCCCAATGGGTGATGTACGAAGACTCCGCCTAGAGTAGACTGGTTCAAAAGGATTTGTCAGGAATGGGCTAGCCCCTCCGCTTGGCAAAACTTTGGATTCGGTCAGCGACTCTAGGACCCCCTTTAGAACCCAAAGACTCCATTTAAGGGAGATCCTTTGAAATTTCACCATGTATCATGTGGAAAAATCAAAGGAATCTACCACCTTAAATGGAGCCTTCAAAAAAAATAAATAAATAAATAAATCAAAATCCCGTAGGAGCCGTCCTTATGAGGGGTTGGGTAATTGAAACATAGAACCATCATATGTAGGGAAGCCTACCTATTAGGTCATCCAACCTTCACCATCTTGCATCTATCATGCATATCATACATTCTCATGCACTTGCATCGTCAAAATAAATAGTCATATCTTTTCTTTCCTCACCGTCCTCGAACTATAATACCGCAAGCAGGTATCCCGATACCCATGAATGGATTTGGAAGAATGTCTCAACAAAGTGTGGAAGAGCTCAAGAAAGAACATGAGTTATTGAAGGTAGAGGTTGCCCAGTTGAAGCTTCAGATTCAACTGATCATTCAAATCTTGTTGGAGAAAAATGAAAACCTGTTACCTTATCAGTCACAAGGTCATCCAGCGCCTCAAACCCTACAACCATGGGTGATACCTTTGCCTCGGCAGCATTTACTACAACAGCCGTTCATGGCACCTCAACAAAATCAACAACGACGAAAGGGGTATCCACTTGGGAATCAGTCCGGTCCTTGGAATAATTATGGGAAGAGCCGTGTGCAGTTCGATCCTGTTCCCGTACCATATGGTCAGATCCTACCATACTTACTCCAACAAGGGTGGGTAGAGACGAGACCTCTCAAGCCCATGGTACCGCCATATCCGCCAGGTTATGATGTAAATACCAAATGTGACTTTCATCAAGGGGCACCAGGTCACACCATTGAAAATTGCAAAGCTTTCAAGTACAAGGTTCAAGAACTCATCGACAACAAGAAGTTAAGTTTCAAAGAAGGAGTCCCATTCATCAATGGTCACCCTTTTCTTCAACAAAGTGCAAGAACCCCAAGTAACATCCCTTAGAGTTGGCCAATCATCAAGAAAGCTCCCTTCCAAGGGTCATCAAGCTTTGAATTTCCAGTCTTAATTTAATTCTTTGCTTTTAAAGTTGTAACTTTTGACTAGTATTCCTAATATAATAAACATGCATGTCTTTGGAATTAATCCATTCGTGTCCACTCTTTTCTTGTTTTATTATTCACAAACTTGGAGCGAGGATGATGAAAATAAATAACTGATTATTGCTGATATATGCTTTCAATGGTAAAAAAAAAACTGGTTGATGATGAAAGGCGTTTTCAAAATAAAAAATATATATAAAATTTGATTAGTTCATACTAAGTTGAGTCATTCTTGGATGTGTTTTCGTTGTTATCTGATTCTCCCAGTTTCTTGAGGTATATCAAATTTTTAAGAAAAAAGCAAGCATTTTTGGTTTGATACTTGACATGACACTTTAAGAGTATATAGGTTGTTTTCGTACTTTTGGCTACATTATGAAGGTTTAGTAATAATTCAATAAAATCGGTACCGTCTTAACACCTTAGACGCCCAGAAATATGTAAGGTTAATTTGGGTACTAATCTTGACAAAGACTTGAACTTAAATTTTAAAATAACCCTTAGTGGTTTATCTTAGTAGTCGGCACCATCTTAAGCACAAACTAAGTGGGAAATCAATGAACATAAGTGAATGATCCAGAAATAAAAGTTTACATACATTGGTTGATTTTAAAAGTGGGAATGCATTTGTTGAGTTAGATGACCATCACTCGGTTGTGTAATTCAACAATCATTGAACATACAAAGTAAAACCATGGTAAATAAACCCTTTTAGTAGTTGGTTCAGAGGTGTCTGATTCTGAACTTGGTAGGGCGGGTTACGATCTGATCCCCCACAGCTGCATTTGGGAGAAAAAAAGGGGTTTGCCAAACTTTTGTTATCAGCACCCCTCGATACATGATCATAATCACTAACAGATTTTCCTACCATGGGCGTGTACAAGATAACGGGCTTAATGTGATTGCACTTGAATGAAAAGGGTAAATAAAATTTAAGCAAAAGTTAGAGTCATAATAAAACACTTCAGATTTGTCTTCATATGATGGGAATCTTTGACCACAATGAGTGATTTTGTGTTACTACGGTGCTCTTAGTATTTGATGTCTATTACTTGATTTTCCTATCTAGCCGGCAACCACGTACGATTACAGTCATCGTGTCCTGTTTCAAACATGTGCTAAAAAGAGATACTATTTTTATGCTTGAGGGCAAACAAAGGTTCAAGTATGGGGGAATCTGATAACACAAATTTATATCATTTCTGGCTTGGTTTACATGAATTTAATTTATATGAATAATTCTCAAAAGACCTAATTGAAGGCAGGTTCACCAGGAAAGCATATTCGGCAAATTTATTGTTAAGCTGACTCATCCTATTTGTTATGTAATCAATGATTATCTTTTGTACATACCATATGTGCTTCCAAAAAATATTCAATTTCAAAAACCCGCATGTGCATTGTGTTAAAAATACTTGGCAAAAGAAACAATTTTACTTGCAAATCAATACTCAGCATCTGGTTAATTCAGCAAACGGCTCGATCAAAGAATCAAGACGCTCTTAATTAGGGGCAAGGCATCTAAGAAGCCTACCAATCAGTGGCAAATTCCTTCTAATCAGGGGCAGGTCCTCTAAACTCCTGCTACTCAAAGTCAAAAGTGGTCAAGAATTGGCCAGCCTAGAGGCACTATCCCTAAGACGCCAATTAATTAGGGGGCATACTCCTCAAGAATTCAAATGATGGGGCAGTTCGCAGCAATGTCATATCAGACTTAATCTCAAGCAGCTTCATTTGCTCCAGTATTCAACATTGAATGTAGCGCTCCTCTCGAATGGTCATCCTACACCAGGGAATGAAAGGAACCTCTGCTCATAGGGCTCCGATAAAGTCAAAAAACCATGCCTAAAAAAAAAATGTATAAAAACTCGCTAAGTCGAAAACCCGTCAGGGCGGCTTAAGCAATAAAGAGTGTCCCGCTGGATTGAAAACCTGAAAAGGCGGTCCAGGCAAAAATTAGGGACACCAAAAAAGGAAAATATTCCCGGTGGACTGAAAACTCGAAAGAGCGGTCCAGGCAAAAGTTAGGGATTTCAAAAATAAAAAACAAAAAGGCAAAATGAGCTGCAGCAGAGGCCATCCCTCCCCATACTTTCAGGTCATTCAAGTGAATCATGTCAGACATTAGCTACTGTTGAGTTCATAATGGGTGTCGGGAGATCATGCCGGCAAAACTCATGGGTTTTTGGACAAGGAAACTTTGCTGCGGAACGCATTCTCAGGCCTGAAACCATCCAAAAAACCCTTTCATACACTTTCAAATCATATTCATGCATCATTCATGTTCGCATTCATTTAGCATCAAAACATGCATTGCATTAGAAAACTATAATTCATTCGTCAAATTCAAAATTCAATATATGTTGGCAGTGACAACCCTTAAAATCAATCCTGATTCAACCTCAATCGGTTATCCAAAAACATTGATTCTTCTTGGCCTTTCCCATCAAAAGAAAACCGAGAGCCACTTAACACCCATCTTGAAGCCCAATTATCATGGACACGCATTCAATACATACATCAATAATGCATTTCATTTCATGCATAGCATACACTACACGTGATCACAAATGCATCTGCATCACAATGCATTCATAGCATAATTAATATTCTCCAATCTAAAAGTCTGATCTTATGCGGTCAAACAAAAGTCTAATCCCCATCGACAAATTCAAATCAAGCTCAGCCTCCCCCAATTTTGCATCATGCATCATTCACGATTAACATCATCATGCACAAAACCATGGGCAACATAACCAGAAATAAATCTAGAGTCTCCTCAGCATGAAATGTTAGGCGGGTACTTTATATCCCCAGCAAATCAGGTTAGCCCGGCCACAGGCTGATAGCAACTACTCACACTTATTCTTAGGATCAAAGCACCCTGAGGGGAGAAGATCTAATTATGTTAGCACCCTGCGGGGCAATAACCAGTTATCTTTAGGATAAGCACCCTGAGGGGAGAAGATCTAATTATGTTAGCACCCTGCGGGGCAATAACCAGATATCTTTAGGATAAGCACCCTGAGGGGAGAAGATCTAATTATGTTAGCACCCTGCGGGGCAGCAACTATTTACCTTTAGGATCTAAGCACCCTGAGGGGAGATGACCTAACGCTGTTGGCACCCTAAGGGGTGACGACTATCCTTTAACAGAAACACTCTGCGGAGTGACGATTTCCTTTAAGCACCCTGAGGGGTGACGACTATCCTTTGACGGAAACACTCTGCGGAGTGACGATTTCCTTTTAGTTTGAGTACCCTGAGGGGTGACGACTATCCTTTGACGGAAACACTCTGCGGAGTGACGATTTCCTTTAAGCACCCTGAGGACCCTGAGGGGTGACGACTATCCTTTAACGGAAACACTCTGCGGAGTGACGATTTCCTTTAAGCACCCTGAGGGGTGACGACTATCCTTTAACGGAAACACTCTGAGGAGTGACGATTTCCTTTAAACACCCTAAGGGGTGACGACTATCCTTTAACGGAAACACTCTGCGGAGTGACGATTTCCTTTAAGCACCCTGAGGGGTGACGACCATCTTTTAACGGAAACACTCTGCGGAGTGACGATTTCCTTTTAGTTTGAGTACCCTGAGGGGTGACGACTATCCTTTGACGGAAACACTCTGCGGAGTGACGATTTCCTTTAAGCACCCTGAGGGGTGAAGACTATCTTTTAACGGAAACACTCTGCGGAGTGACGATTTCCTTTTAGTTTGAGTACCCTGAGGGGTGACGACTATCTTTGACGGAAACACTCTGCGGAGTGACGATTTCCTTTAAGCACCCTGAGGGGTGACGACTATCTTTTAACGGAAACACTCTGCGGAGTGACGATTTCCTTTTAGTTTGAGTACCCTGAGGGGTGACGGCTATCCTTTGACGGAAACACTCTGCGGAGTGACGATTTCCTTTAAACGCCTGAGGGGCGACAGCTATCTTTTAGCGGAAACACTCTGCGGAGCGACGATTTCCTTTCAATTTAGCACATTGTGAGGTGACGACTACCTTTTAACTCAAGAACCCTGCGGGGCAGCGATTATCCTTTTTAGTTGAAGTACCCCGCGGGGTGATGACTTCTTCTTGGTTCAACTACATATGGGAAATGGTTATCTTTCAAAAGATTTAGGCACCCTATGGGACAACGCCTATTTTTGGTTTAAACACCCTTCGGGGCAGGGACTATCCTTAAGATCTAAACATCGTCAAGGCGATAATCGATCATTTACTTTCATAAGGCAAAATTATGGGTATTCTTATATTTAACTATCTTTCAAAGGCATTTAAAGATATTTAAATAGGGGCAGCTGTCATACCCCAAATTTTACCCTCTAAATTTTTAGTACATATTTATTTTAGTCAATTTTATTTATTTTTCTAACAAGAAACTTTTTGTATAAAAATATTTTATCACTTTTTTTGTTTGTCCAGAATTATAAAAATAAAGCATATATATATAAAAAGAAGGAAAATATATAAACTTATATAGAAAGAAAATAAGAAAAGACACAAAAATATAAAAAAGAAGTAAATTAAACAAAATAAAACCAAATCTTTGGTCTTGAAGAAAAAATATAAAATGAGAGCAAATCAATCATTAAAAACAAACAAAATCTCTCAAATTAATTTACAGACCAAATCTCTCAAGATTCATTCAAGTTTTAAAAAGCCTAATTCAAAACTATAAATAGGGGTCCTTTCTACACAATAATTCACACACCAATTCTTCATTCATACCACAAAATTCTTCATAAACCACAATCAATTCTCCGTTACACAACCACTAATTTCCTTCAAATCCAAAACAACTATCATCAATACATCACTACCATCACCGCCGGATTCCGATATCCGTGTGAAGCCTCCGACCAGAAAGAGGAAGGAGATCGCAAAGAATTTCAGGTTTTGTTCTTCATGTTTCTTCTTTTTTTTGTTTAGTTTTACACCTTTTCATGTTATCTATTGCCTTGTTAATTGTTATATAATTCAAAGATGAATGCCACGTGTAGAAAATTGATTGGCTCTGGGTGCTTCAGACTTGAAATGCAACACGGTTTAGGCATGTCTAGTTCACATGTTAATTCATCTAAGTCACATAAACTAATTTTGTCAAAAAGTCATATACTCAATTTAATCCTTCAATTTATTTAGTTTGTTATTTAAATTATTTAATTTAAACATGATGTAAATATCAAAAACAATACATAAAAATACAATTTTAATTTTGTTATTATACACAAAATATACTAAAAATATATTTAAAATATAGTGGATTAAAAAAGAGGAGGCGGATGCACATCCGTTCGCTTCTCGACTAATTGGGGGCTTAGTGCACACTTTGTCCGACTTTTAGTCGTTTTCCACTCAAACCCATGAAAAGACACTAAAAAATATCAACCAATCAAAAATCTAATTTTTCGCCTTCGGGTCAATTCTTAAAAAGCACCTTAAGAGGTAAAAATAAAATCTTTTTCATAAAAAACACAAACCAACACAATACCCAGAACTACGTAGCTTTGATTTCCTCATCGCACCGGAGGATACGTAGGAGCAAGAGTCATCTTGTCAAGCATAATAATAAAAAATATAATTTTCCCCCTTTTCTTTTTATGTAAATATCTCTTAATAAAATAAAAATCTAATAAATATAAAAACATGTAAATAAACTCTCAAAAAACATTTAATACCCTAGAACTAATTAGGAGGTTCCCGTTGAGTACAACGGATGTGAGGGGTGCTAATACCTTCCCCTTGCATAACCAACTCCCGAACTTGGAAATGGTTGCGATGACCATCCTTCCATTATTTTTAGGTTTTATCAATATTTTCCTATTAAAATAAAATTTGGTGGCGACTCTGTGTCATTCCGAGTGTCCTAAACGCTCGGGCGATTTTCGCGGCGCGACATATGGTATTAGGGTTAATAATGAGTCTAAATGCATAAAATTTACTTTATACATGTTTATACAAATTGATTTTCCATTCAAAGTTATTGTTCAATTTATTTTTACGCGAAGTAATTCAAACATTATTACATTCAATTTATTTTTAACCAAGATCAATTTTACAATATCAGTATGCAAAACCAACACACCATATTTTTCTTGTGAGTAATACTAACAAAACACTTTTTATCAAAAACTTTTTTATAGCGTTAAAAATTTATATAGATCCAACCAAATTTATGTGAGACTCGTAATTGGATGGATCAATATACCCTAAATTTTAACGGAAAACAAGTGTTGGAAAATTATGCCAGAGAGTGAGAAGTGAGATAGTAGCACTTCTCTCTTACCTATTGGACTAAGATTCTTTTGCATAATGTGTGGTTTGACATACAAGTATAACTAATCTTGAAACAAATATCACTTCAGAGCCATAAAGTAAACAACGAGCTACAACTTCCTTGCATCGAATCAATCCACATTGATAAAGGCATGCGTCAAATTCAATTTAATCGATCAATTCATTAAATGCAATCCAAAAACAGTTACTTTTAACCAGGCAATAAGAAACCTTCTGTAACTATGGAGTTTAACCTACACAAGTACATGGGAGGTATTCCTCAATAATAAGGAAGTAAATGATAATCAGTTAGTTCATATAAGCACCAACCCACCTGGATAACGAAGAACTTTGGTACACCTACAAGTCTACAACAACAATGGCTTTGCTTAGAGCACCGGTAGATATTGAATACCTATCATTCACATTCTACTTTCACTTCCAACTAATATTTAATGGAAGTTTAATCTCTTGGATCTTTTGAAATCTTAGTAAGGTGGATAAGAAATTGGGCTAATTCCATCAGGGCGACGTGGCCTAGAATTAGAACGGGTAGCATTATCCAATGCCTCCCCAAAAGCTCTCCGACTGTAATCCATGTGGTTGCCGCTGTAGTGAGCTCCATAGGCACTAGGTTGGTCAGTTACACGATGAGGAGGAGGAGGAACTGGCATTGAAGTACAAAAAAAAATCACAGCAAGTATTAACCTCGTTTTCAATGAAGTGACAAATTTAGACTTATGAGAAATTGAAGTTGGTAAATAATACAAATATTACCTTGGGAATAATTTACCGCATGATCCGAGAATCGGTCAGGTATTGATTGCCTAGTGGAATGCTGAAAATTTTCTGAACTATTTATTTGGACAGGGTAAGGCCTTGGTCGTTGAGAAGAATTTGACGTGGGTGTAGTAGCTGTAGAACTATTAGGGGTATTTTTGTCCCTTCCAGATATCTGTTTATTAGCAGACTATACACGCCATTAACAAAGTCCGATAACATAAAATAAATTTAAAATAATATTTATTACATGATTCTGCAATCAAACCTATGCAGGCCCATAATATGGTGTGAGCTATATTGTTTAACAAACAATACATGATTGGAAATTCACAAGCTTTATTATGCAACAATTTCAACTTTTTGGATGCATCCAAGGGTCCAACTATTAACTTCGTTTAACAGTGTTGCATAAATTGTTTTCAACAAGTCACAGAAAGATTGAAAATTGCCAATGTCTCAGCTTGTGAACCTCTATTTCAACGAAGCAAAATCTTTATTCAACAATGTTAAAGAAATATTGAAAACTATCCAAGTCAGTAAGTCACAATACGTGGAAATCATAGATATCAAGAACGCACCGCAAACTTCAGTGTACGTTTGTACAGTGTTACAAGGCCTGAGAAAAGTTTGACGGCATAGTCTGCAACCTCCTCAGTTTCATATTCTGCAAAAGCATAACCTTTTGGTTTCTCAGATTCCCTATCTTTAGGAATGTGCAAGTCTACCACTCGTCCAGCTTGAATTAATATATCATACAAGACTCTGTCTGTCACCCTCTCGTCCAGATTGCCTGAATTAGATAAAAGTAGATGACCCATAATATGTATACATAGAGGTGTACATTTAAAAACCCTAAACATTTGTTTGTGTACAAAAAGAAGTTCCAATCAACTATCTCTATTAAGAATGAAGCTCAATTATATAAAAACCAGACAAATATAGCTGTGGGATGTTGAGTGGAACGGTGTAGGAAACATCGGATCATCTAAACCATTATTGAGAAGCATATGCATCAAAGAAACATTTCCATCAATAACATCTTCAACAGAAGTAAACGTAACATTTTCAACACATTATAGGATGCATTGAGAATAATTTCATGAACAAAACCTTGCCTAGTTGAAAGAGACTCGGATCTTATTTAAAGTGACTATGACTATGGGGGCACTTGATGAGTAAAATTTATATTTTTCATCAGAAAGTACCATGAACACACAGCACAAAGATGTAAGAAATGATTCAGCAAAATCTACTTGCGTAAAGATCTCCACCAGCAGTCAATTAAATAGAAACAGAAATTTCATGTCTCTTTGAACAAATATTGTATCCTACAGCTATAGTACTTTCCCTTTTCCTCTCTAATAGAATTTTATTTTTATTAAAAATAATTACAGACAGCATGTTATGCGTGTAGTGTGGAGATCATTTGGCAAGCAATAGTTCTAATTTTCAACAAAACAATGCCATGTCCACACAACTCAAAGTTGGAAGCAGAGATTTAGCAAAATTCACTTGCTTAACGATGTATTGATCTCCACCAGCAAATCGAATACAAATAGAAATTACACATTTGTCCAGACCTGTAGTACTTTTCCACTTTCACATCTAATAAAAATGTATTTCTAGTTAAACATGTATGGGCAGTGTTCTACATTTGTTGTTCTCCTATGTGCCATGTTATGGGGCAAAGTAATTGTATTAGTATCTGGAGAGTCTCTTCAGTAAACTTAATAGGGAGTGGTGACTTATTTTAATTCATGGTTTTTATAAGGTTCCATTTGATTTTGTTGGTTATCCGGGTTTTTTTTTAACGGAAAATATATTAATAACAAAGTCTAAGCACAAGACGTACAAAGATCGGTATAAAATTAATACATAAAATAGGCATCGTATATATGCAGAACACCGAAAATAAAATCAAAACAAACACCACCAAAATGAGGTCTACTTCCAAACCCCATAAATAAGGAAGACATTCCTCTCCTTCACTACCCAAACGAGGTTTACTTCCAAATCCCATAAATAAGGAAGACACCCTCAACTTCAAGTCCACCAAAGGAGAAACCAACCCAGCCCAAAAAGTCACCACAAGACACTAACTCCCGATCTCGAATCAAAAGTCATCGGCCCATCATAATCCAAACAGAACTATTAAGGAAACAGAACCTAGAAAAGTCGCAACTCGAATACTGTTGGTTATCCGGTTTGTTTGTCTAAGACTCTAAGGTCTTTTCGTTCCTTCCATAATACTACATCAGTTATTTCCTTTTAATAAATCAACATCTTTCATCAACAAAAGCTCGTATCGATATTTGTTTACAGCGGCCGCCAAAATATTACAGTGAATAAAAAATCTAACATAATCTACTTGATAATTGCCATTATTCTCATTCTAGTATAAATCATTCATAACAAATAACATTGCACAATCTAAAATCTAAATTATTATTTATCATATACAAAATGCACATAATAAATAAATAGTAGTTATATATTAAAATCTAAATCATCTAACATTATTTCTATCAGAGCAACATGTAAGTAAGATGAAGAAAAAAGTGAGGGTACCTATATAAACGGTGCAACTTGAATTGGTAGACATAGCTGAATATAGATCTGATGTGATGTGAAGCCTACCAAAACAGAATGATAATAATCAGAGACAATAATTTAAAGGAATTTCAATCGCAACGGTTTAGGGGAAATGGAATTCGAAAATAACCTGGATTTTCTCACTGTTTCTGGTGGCCGGTGACCAACTTCAGCTGCGCTTTCCGGCTTCTGCTTTTTTACGGCGAAACTTTTGTTTTTTTGTTGAATTGTTACGGGCAAATTTGAGTCATTGCAACTTCAACTTGTTTTCTTCTAGGGTTTTCAATTAAAGGGGTAGTGGTAAAAATATATTGAAAAGGGGTTTTAGCAAAAAAAAAAAAAATGTGACAAAAGGATTTTAGTAGAGCTGGCAAAAATAATCTATCCATTAATTTATTCATCCAATAGAATTCAGTACGCAGTGATTATTTTCTTTGTTAGATTAGAGACACTTCAAATAGTAGGATAGCTGACTTAGATATTTAAATTAAAGTTACCCCATACTCAACGATGGGTTGTAATTGGATTGAATTGAATCCAATTATAATTAAAATCATATATGATATTTATTTTTAATTTTATTCATAATTTGAAATGACTTTTTTTTTTTGAAACACATAATTTGAAATGACTTAAAAAAAATTAGAATGAAAATAAATCAATTTTAACCTAAGGCCCTGTTTGGTTCAGAGTTTTTGGAGGAGAGGGGAGATTTTTAAATTTTATGTTTGGTTCAATTTTTTAATGAGGGGAGGGGAGGGGATGGAAGAAGTAATTTACTTTCTTATCCTTAACCCTATAAAATTAAAATAAAGATTAATGGAGAAAATTTAATGGATATATACAAAAAATATATATATAATGAGTAGAAAATTTATTTTTTTTGTTGACAAAAAACCAAATATCTAAATTTTTAATATTTCAACAAGGATAATTTAGAGTTTTAATAAAAAAAAAAGAGATAATTTTGTCAAACATAATTAATTATATTTTACCTTTCCTCCCTCCTTAAAAACCCCCCCCTCCCTCAGTTGAACCAGGGCCTAATAAACGATTTAAATTTGAATACAATCTCAACAAAATAAATCTAAGCACGTACCAAAAAAAAAAAAATCTAAGCTAATCCTAAATAAAACCCCAATAAATATCAATCAATAAAATAAAACCCCAAAAGAGCGCGTAACTCTATACATCTCCAACGCATTGCATCAGAAACAAAGTTTGAATCAGAGAAAACGCATAACTCTTCATCTCCGGCGTACGTATTGTATCAGAAATCGCACTGATCTCAATCTCCGGTAGAAAACCACAAACCAGTGAGAAACTCTGTGCCGGTTTTTTTTTTCTTTCTTTCTTTCTAATTTTCTTCTCCGGTAGAAAAAACATCTTAGGGTTTGTTAGATTAGATTTATTTTTCCATTAATGCTTGCGTCAAGCATGATTCTATATTTTTATGTGATTTTAAATCATTTATTTATTATTAATTGAGCTCAGTTAATTGTTGCTAGTTTTCACTTTCTGCTGATTCCATTCATTTTGTAGGGTTTTAACTTTTAAGGAATTATCGTCACTCATCATGCTAGGTTCATTATCTGTTGATGGAAATCTCGCTCCTCTCCCCGAGGCTCAACTCACTCATATCGAGGAAGTCGCTGCACCGACAACTGTTGGAGGAATAATTCTCCCTCCTCCAGACGTTAGAACCATTATTGATAAAACCTCTCAGTTGGTCGCTAAAAATGGTCTTCAATTTGAAAAGAGGATTATTGTCACTAATGCAGGCAATGCTTTCGATTTCCTCAATACATCCAATCCCTATCATGCCTATTATCAGCAAAAGTTGGCTGAGTTCCGTGCTCTTCTCCAATCACCTCCACCTGTGCCATCCACTACTGATGATAGTAGTCATCTATTATCAAGACTTGAGGAGAAGCTTGATCCCCTCGACGCCGCACAGTATACAGTATATTTCTATGTGTTTTTAAATCATTAATTGTTAGTTGAGCTTGTTAATTTCTGTTAATTGTTGCTAGTTTTCACTTTCTTCTGTTTTCATTCATTTTGTAGGGTTTTAAGGAATTATCGTCAGTCATGCTAGGTTCATTATCTGTTGATGGAAATCTCGCTCCTCTCCCCGAGGCTCAACTCACTCATATCGAGCAAGTGAATGAGAAATTGTCTATCAAGGAAGTGGCGGCACCGACAACTGTTGGAGGAATAATTCTCCCTCCTTCAGACATTAGAACCATTGTTGATAAAATCTCTCAGTCCGTCGCTAAAATTGGTCTTGAATTTGAAAAGAGGATTATTGCTAGTTGTGCAGGCATTGCTAAATTCAATTTCCTCAATTCATCCAATCCCTATCATGCCTATTATCAGCAAAAGTTGGCTGAGTTTCGTGTTCTTCTCGAATCACCTCCACCTGTGCCATTGACTACTGATAGTAGTGATCTATTATCAAGACTTGAGAAGCATGATCCCCTTGAAGGCATTACACGCGCAGAGCTTGCTACAATAAGGCTTACAGCACGGTGTGTGGCTCGACATGGGAAATCAGTTTTAACAGGATTGACAAGCAGGGAAATTAATGATCTTGAGTTACATTTCTTGGAACCAACTCACAGCTTGTTTACATTTTTTACTTCCCTTGTGGATGCATATGTTTTGATGCCTCCAAAAGGTTCGACAGACGAGGATGAAGAATTGCTTCCTCCGATGATGCTTGAGGATGAAGAAACACTCTCCCTAACCTTGACTCCTTGAGAGAGAATGGTGGTAGAAAGAGATGAGCATATTATGCGCATTGTTGTTCAATAAGGTTTTTGTAATCTTTGCTTTTCATTATGAGGCAATTGATTCTTATACTATTGTTGGACTACATAATGCCTATCTGCATGAATTTTATATTGAATGCTTTATAAATTTTATTTTTTGTTAATTTTTACCATTTTTGCAACTATGAATGTGAAGTGGTGATTTAGGATTATTTTCCCTGGTATTTTCTTATTGTTTAGGATGTTTCTTGTATTGGATATTGGATACAAGATTAAGCTATTTTTCAGCTATCAGTGTTACGTTGTTTTGTTTTTTTAGTCCTTTGATTTGATTAAAGTTGTAACTTGTAAGTATAATTAAGTAGATGTGTAACTGAAGTTCATAGTCATCCTTATATCTTTTGTGTTGATGACTTGATGAGATTTTAAATTGTGGTCATGGTTGCAATGAAATTTATTAGGTTGAACTCATTTTTACAAAATTGGCGTGTAAGATTCGAGGTGTTATACTTATAAACTTTTTTCAAGTTGATCTCTTTAATACGGTTTTTGGAGACATAAAAAATGTAATATTGCAGCTATAATTGCTGTCACATGCACGGTTTAGCATTGATCTTTTAAGTAGTATTTAAAAGTATAAAATAGAGATGGCAAGTCTCATGAGCTTAGCTCGTCAGACATCACATTATATATGTAGGAGGTGAGAGTTCGAACCTCAATCATCTCATTTTTTCACTCTAAAAGTGGAATTTTTAGCTGTTAGGCTACTTGACCAAAAAAACAAAAAACAGAGATGGCAAAGAATTTAATTAAGATATAAAATGAGGACACAAAATGATACATGACTTGATATATGGGTAATGTGTTGAACTAGGGTCCATCCTTAAATGTGTTAATAATAAAGAATGGGACCGATTATATTACAGTGATGTTCAAGGCTTGTCTCATGAAGTAACTAAATTTAGGAAAACTTCTTTTTGCACCCCTAGCATATGACACGCGCCTTTGGAAATGATCAGAGTACTCCTTGAGTTTGCTATTTATGTAGCGAATGGCATTTTCCACTTCATATGGAGGAAAATTTTATGAAAAAAACATTGTTCGCATTGTATAGTGCGAACAAAACTGCAGTTTGCTGATTAAAGTAGCGAACACTCGTCTAGTTCGTATTCTAGAGTGCTAGAGTGCGAACTAAACCGCAATTCATTATTTAGGTAAAAAACTGAGTTTACACTTTAATTAATGAATTTATCAAGATTTAACTACTGTTCAAGAACATATTTTGATTGATACATACGAAAGGGTATTTTAGATATTTGGGAGGGGGGGCGTGGGAGTAATTTAGGGGCTGATAAAGCAATATTCATGTGAAAATGAGCCATTTAACCTTAGAATTTATTAAGCCTCTTAAGTGATTGAGGCCAAATTTATAGACCCGTGAAATGAAATTGGTTCTACTTTCATGTGTAAGATGTAGAGAAGGAAATAACCAAGAAAAATTAAAATTGGACTAGAAGAAGGGTTAGTGTTCGCCTCTCTGAAGTTATTTTACAAAGTGATTTTTCACTATTCACTAACTTTTCTCAAATATTTGGGGAAAATTAAGGTTTATAGCATAAGGAATTAGGGATGACAACGGGTAAAGTCGGGTACGGGTTTAGCACTACCCAAATCCAAATCTGAAATATCGGGCAAACCCAAACCAATAGGGGTTTTCGGGTGGCAAAATAGCACACAAACCCGTTGGGTTCGGGTTTTTTTCACCCGAACCCAAACCCGAACTTACATTAACAAAAGTAAAAAAAATACGGAAAAATTCAACGAAATTATGATCTATAATATATTAACATTGTTTTCAACATTAAAATAAGGATGAAAAATAGTCTACAACGTTAAAATTATCTATAATATACTAAGGTAAGAGAGATAATTATATAATTTAATATATAACAGGTGCGGTTTCGGGTGTAGGTTTGACACTACCCAAACCCGAACCCGAAATATCGGGGTATCACCCGAACCCAAACCCAGTCAACTCAAGTTTTACCCGTTGACTCGGGCATAAGTTCGGGCGGGGCCCGCGGGTTTGGGTGTTTTTGCCATCCCTATGTGTTTGTGCTGTACTAGATACTAGATATATGTAACCAAGTAGTTTTGTCTTATACGGGTTCTTCAATAAATAAAAATTTGAGTACTATAGAAACTATATGATTTCACTAGGGAAATTTTTAATGACTTTTTTGAAGCTACTAACATAACATAACATAGTTGACATGTTTTAGATATTTTCTCCGTCTTATTATATAAACATCCTTTTAAAAAAAATCTAATTCTAAAATATAAGCCTCTTTATAAATTATTAGGTGTATTTATTACTTTTTTTTCTCTACATATATCCCTAATTATTACTCTAACTTGCATTGAAATTTAAAAAATCAAATAAATGAATATCCTTTTTAGTAATATTCATACACAAACAAGACATAATAATTATCCTTTTTAGTTTTTAGCGAATTTGAATATGTTATGATATCGATTGATGTAATTTACAAATTTGAATTTTTTTGGTATAGAATTTACAAATTTGAATAAATGAATATCTTTATTTTAGTCAAAAATAAATAAATAAAGGATAATTTAGTAATATTTATACACAAACAAGACATAATAATTATATTACTCAACTTTTTTTAATATGTGTAAAAAAAGTCAAGGGTACTTATATAATGGAACGGAAAGAATATTATTTTTGTATTTTTGACACCTTTATAAAAAAAAACTCAATATTTCTTAATTTAAGTATATAATAAACTAAAATCTGTCAAAAAAAAAATCATCTAAACTAAAAGAATAAAAAATTAAGGACACAAAAAAAGTACACCATGAAAACTCTATAAGCATCCAATTAGCATCAAGAGTCAAGACAATACAATTAATTTCCAAATGTGTGCAGGAAGGAAAGGAATCAATCAACAGTCAACACACCCAATAATGAAGCAAGTGCAGAAGGATTCACATGATAAAGACATGGTCCACTATTTTAATATTTCTCAATCATGCTACATGAAAATGATTAACCCATAAATTTAATCATTAAACTAACTGAAAAGAAAAATATATCTTCATCAAACAATATTAAAAGTACTCGTAAGTTTATTTAGTATTGTGTATTCCAATTTCATTCAATTGTAATTCATCTAATCTCAGGGGATCTATCTTCTTCATCTTCATAATTGACTGTTAATTTATTTATGTTATATTCTCACCTATGATATACATTTAATTTAACCATACCAAACTAAATTCCAACTTCCATGGAGCTAGATTCATCAACAACAATTTCAAACGGTTACTTATTCATTCTCAAAGGACTTTCACTCATTCCAATCTGGCATCACTTTCTCGCTCTCATCACTCTTCTCTTATTCTTCCTCTACAATTTCCTCGAAATCCATTTCTTCCAAGACCTCTTCACCGGTTTCTCCGGTTCTCCGGTTCACTTCAGTTATAACTCCTCCTCTCAACTCTACCACGCCGTCGTTTCCAACTGCCCGATTCTTCAAGGCAAATATTCCGTCACGCCGTGGCTCTCTAGTCCTCATCTTCAAACCGTTTTCCTCAACTTCTTTGGAAATGCTCCAATTGTCACTTACAAAAGGTCATAACCGTCATTTCATTATCTTCATCTTATTATTACTCCCTCAGTCCTAAAATATAAGAGTCGTCAAAGTTAATCTAATGATCAAATACTTCAACTAATTTTCTCTTATATTTTGGGACGGAGTTAGTTATTATTTTTGTATCAAGTGTTATGAATGAATCTAACAACTAATTTACTTTCAGACAATTATTTACTACTTCTGATGGTGGAACTCTTGCTTTGGATTGGACAACGAGTTCTGATGGTATGTGTATATAATATATAGAGATTATTTCTGATTATTAGAATTAATTTGTGTTTTGATTGAAAATGCGTAGTTAATTTGGTATCGAATTAGAAAGACTCGTTGACCTTTTGAAATTTGTGTGTCTGATCATTTTTACAGTTGTTACTAAAGATGAATCTACTCCCATTGTTATTTTGATTCCTGGTTTAACAAGTGACTCTTCATCTCCTGTAAGTTATACTATCATCATGCTTTTGTTTGTGCGTGTGATACTTAGATGTGTTAGTGTTGTTTCTATCGGTGTAATTTTAATCAACGTAATCCGAATTGGGAAAACCATGTGTTGTGTGATTATACTCAAGTTGGTTGTTAATTGAAGGCTAGGTCGGTCATCACTCATCAGGGCACCTTGAGATCAATGTTTTAAAAACCGAACCTAGACAGACCTCTCTTGGTCATGATTTAACTGTTATCCGCTCTAACAGTTACTAAAGACGGTCAAACTGAACAAATAACTGAATCGTAGGCAATATTGGTTCACAGTTCGACCAATTGAACCTTTTGGTTCAGTTTGGTTTTTAAAACATTGCTTCAAACATGTTGTTCGTGCTAAAAAGGAACAATTCTATTGGAAACTATAGTTTTGGTTATTCATTATTTTGGAAGGCATCATGAGCATTGAGCATCAGATATGCTAGAGGTTTCCTTGTACCCTTATTATAAAACGTTTATGAATTTGTGATTATCACTTTTTTTGTTGATTAGGAGATTTAAATTATTTTATGGTGGTATCTTACAGTTTTTTTCTTCCTTTTTTGTCCTCTTTCCCTTTCTTGGTAGTATCTCAAACACCTTGCATATCATACTACGAAGCTTGGATGGAAAGTTGTTGTCAATAATCACCGAGGATTTGGAGGTGTTCCAATCACGGTTAGTTTTCCTGCAACATAGAAATATATAGGTTATTTGATACATTTTCTATAAGCTTGAAAAATATAAAGAGATTAAGGAACCATATTAGAACATGGGAGATGCAACAGCTGCAAAATGTAGTTAAAAATTTATTCTTTTTGTTGGAATTGTAGGATTGATGTGCATCTCAATAAAAGTGTGGTGTAATAATGGTTTTATTCTTTTCTTCATCTGGTAATGTAGATTCTTATGAAAATTATTTCAGTCTGATTGTTTCTACAATTCTGGATGGACTGAGGATACTCGCACAGTGGTTAATTATCTCCATAAGGAAAACCCCAAGGCGCCTTTGTTTGTTGTTGGTACTAGTATTGGAGCTAATATTCTGGTAAATTTGTCGTTCAAGTCTTATTTTCTTGCATCAAATTTCTTTAATACTGATTAATTTAATTGCATACCTCAAATAGTCTAAACATAGAAATTTCAATATAATGACATACATCTTTGAGTGCAACTTATATTAAGGACCAAGGAGCAACTGATTTAATTCAATTGTTTGACATTTCTCCTTTCCTACTTGTTTATAAATATGATTTTTCATGGTTTGATCTTGCTCACTGTTTTTTTTCCAATTCCATGTTTTGGTTATGCATAAACTTTGATAAAAAAAACTGTTTTCAATTGTATATGTCAGTGTTTCCTCCTTGTTCATGTATGTTTGTATTAATTTTGGTTAAATAATACATAATGAATGTTCATATTTTCTCAGTACATGTACTCATTGCTTTAGTCCATTTCCTTTGCTTGCTTTAAGGATTTTATTTAATGCCTTGTAATGACTATCTAGAGAACCCAAACATGTACTAATTTCTCCGAGGGAAAGCGCAACCGTTAAACATATATCACGAACACTCTCTCCCCTGATCCCACTTGAAGAAAATATGGAAAAATAACAAAATAAATAGATAAAACATCATACTTAATCTAAAACTGCATGTTTTTGATGAAGAGAAATGCTACTAACTGATTCTCTAACTTACTTTTTTCAACACATGCTTTGTTGTTGGGAGAAATTCACGTGGATCCCACAACTTTAGAAATAGGTTCTATAAATAGGGTATGCGATCCATAAGATAAAGTGAAATCTGCATATATTTATACCTGATAAAATAGTGTGTTTTTCACTTATTATCATTGCTTTTTTGCTGAAATACTGAATTATAACTCCTTTCTTAATGTTTAATTTTTTTTGACTTATGTTATGATCATTGGCATTGGTACATTCTCTATTTGCTTTTCAAACTACAGCAACACCAGAAATTGCACTACTGTTAAGTGTTAACTTATTCCCACTCACATATCCAAAGAGCTTGGCACATTGCTGTCTGATTTTAAAAATTGTTTTCAGGTAAAATATCTTGGTGAGGATGGTGAGAATACTCCTGTAGCTGGAGCTGTAGCTATTTGCTCTCCTTGGGACCTTTTGGTTAGTAAATAGTTTATAATTTGAAAGTTTAACTTTTGCATTTCAAATGACATTTATTAATGTACATGCTGTGGAAAGTAACCACAATCTATCTTTGATCTGAAGTTGTACCCACTTTAATGGTTTGTGGATCGAAAAGAAATTTTTTGCAAGAATTAATTGTAAAATCATGCAATCTGTGTTAAGAACAATAAGGTTTTAATATGTTGGAAACTTTAGGAATATAGAGGGTGTACATGGCAATATTTTGGAGTGGGGGAGGTTTAGAAGGAAACGCAGGCATTTATGGAAAAGTCAGAGAACATTTGGTTTAGAATCATATGAACATAGTGGAAACTATCTTGAAATTTCTTGTGCTATACTTTCCAGCCTTTACCGTACTAGCTATATGTGCTTTTGGTTCAAAATTGTTTCGTACAATCTATCATATTTGATATAATCAATGGAGCTTTGTTGAATTTCACTATCAGTTTATCGTCACTAAAAGTTTGAATTGTTTTTAATTTAGCATGTTATTGCTCCTTAACTGGAAGTAATGTCACCTTTATAATGTTTGCAGATAGGGGATAGATATATAAATCGTGCTCGTGCGCAAAAGATTTATTGCAAAGCACTAGCAGGTGGACAAAAAGATTATGCAAAATTGTATGCCTCTATCTTTCTAGATTTTTTTACTCATCTTTCTAGTTGGCAAGCTCTTATTTTTCATCTATTATTATTATTATTATTATTATTATTATTATTATCACCTGCAGACAAACATAATTTTTTTTAGATCTTTCTCTTTAGTTCATACTTGACTCGATTTGGCCAATATTCTTTGCAGACACCAGCCTCAATTTACTCGCCTTGCTAATTGGGAAGGGATAGAAAAGGTAGCCTTACTCTATGATATTTCATAATTGTTTCTACAATTTAATATAACCATATGATAAAATCGCATGCTTATCCTACAGTTGTATAACGTTGACTTCTTTATCACATTCATTATATTATCTGATGTGATTGAAAGATTCATGTTGATTTTAGAGGCCAAATAGTTGCTACTCATTTACCTGTCGGATATAGCTATAGCTATTTTCCTTAAAACACGAAAAATTTTCTGATAGTACCACATTCTTAAATGATGTGTGTTGTTCGGTGTTAATGATTTTGCAGTCACTTATTGTTAGAGAATTTGATGAACATGCCACATGCAGGGTTTGTAAATATGAGGTACGCGTAGGACCTAAGATTTGTAATCTTCTATTTTCTTGTATCATCTCTTTTCTGGCTCCTTATATTCCAGCTACCTAAAATCTTTTTCGTTTCTTTAGACGGTTGATACGTACTATAGACGCTGCAGCAGTTCTACTTTTGTGCAATCTGTATCGGTTCCTCTTCTCTGTATTAGTGCTCTTGATGATCCTGTCTGTACCACCGAAGCCATTCCCTGGGATGAATGCAAGTATGCTGCTTTGTTGTTTATTCTAAATAGTTGGCTCTCTGCTTCTATTGCATTGCTTCAACACCCATTTTAATGTTACTCTTTTGATAGGGTGAATAAAAATATTGTGTTGGCAACTGTAAAGCATGGAGGACATCTGGCCTTCTTTGAAGGGATAACGGCATCTAGCCTATGGTACTTGTTTGATTTTGTGCATCTGACTCTTCAGTATTTTATCACATCCACCAATCTTTTGCATTTAGTTGTCCATTCTAATATCATCAATATCATTCCTTGATTGGTTACATCCCAATTAAGCAGCCACTATCATCAAAAAATTGCAGGTGGGTGAGAGCTACTAATGAATTTCTTAGTGTACTACAATCTAGCCATCATATGCATGAACAAAAAAAGGTACTCAAAGATATGCTACTGTTAAGCTTATTAAGTAATGTTCATTCTTCCGTTTGTTCTATACTATCTTTGAATGCTATATAATTTGGTGCACTAAGTGGATCATTTCTAGTGGCTGAAACTGCTGTTTTCTCTATTAATGACGATGCAGATCTCTACGCCAAACACACTATTGGATTCTTCAATTGATCAGGGGCCTTACATCAATGTTAACGAAGATGGAATGGTGGCTGCATTGAACAATGAGCCAACGGACAACCAAAAGAAATACAGGTAATACAAGATATACACCAGCATCAGGACATGTTCAGAAGAATAAGTTAAAAGAACTTGATGAGTTAGTGAAAGAGTGGGGATTCCTCTGGCATTTTATAAACAATAAATACACACAATGCCACAACTCTTGAATTTTGACGCCTAAGCTCGTTATCTCTACAAAATCAACGATCCATCCAAATGCTGATGTATATTGCTGTTAGTCTGTTACACATTGGCACTAAGAGAATACTTGTATTCTTTCCTCTCTAGTAAATTTCATTTCTATTAAAAAGATGTTATTGACACTGTACTGTACTATATTTGATGTTCTATAATGTCTCTAGCTTGACAGAAATGTTCAAGCGTTCAAAGATATAAAAAAAATAAAAATAATACACTACATTTTTTATTTTGTTAACTATTACTAGTGTTCTTAGCAACTCTTTAAATTGCGTAAAAAAAAAAAACAACTCTTTAAATTTTAGTACGTAAAATTTAGTACTGTAGTCTGTTGTCCTGCCTGTCAGCTTTCACAACCCCCATGGCCCCATCCTTGAAAGTTGAAATTCAATTTTGACGCTTTTAAAAAGTCTCATTTACTGACCACAAAAAAAAAAAGTCTCATTTCCACACATCTCTTTCTCTTTGGGAAGAATATTGGAAAGCATCAGGCAGGATTCAATTCAAGGCTGCCTGCCGTCCAAAGTCAATACCAGCAATACTCAGTAGAATAATTTTTTTTAGTCGAGAGATTAAAATATCTACCGTCAAATGTAGTGATTATTTCCCTCGTTAGATTGAAGACATCTCAAAATGTGAGATAATTGACTCAAAGATACTCAGTAGAATAGTTTAAGTGGTAGGAGAGTTGAACATCAATTTTTTTAGTCAAAAAATAGTTTTTCATTTATATATTTACCATAAATACAAAATTTTCACTGTTATGAATGATGACAATTTTTGTTGAAGAATATGTAGAATACAATATTTTTATCACTATAATCAATTCATTGTTGATAATTAAACATTAATTTTATTTTAGGGTAATCCCAACAAACTTCTTGAAATCTAAAAATATTGTGTAAAAATTCATATTAAGAAATTTTATCTAAAATAAAGAATATTTATTTATTCAAATTGATATAATATATCAATGCAATACAAATTCGAAATCGTCAAAAAGAAAAAAGATAAAACTACAAACGCATCATTGTTAATATCATAAAACAACAAATTGAATATGCTTACAAATATGACTGTATTGAAATGTCTGAAGTATACAAGTCTTCGAATCTGTAACGTTGATGAGACCGTAATCATTGATTAAATATTTAAATTTGTACTAGATCTAAATTTATCCTTCAACATTGATAAAAAATTCAATCTTAAATACATGAATACTACACTAAGACAAAAAAAGATAAAACACATTACATTGAGACGGAAAAACAAAATAAACAATATCTATGAAGACAACAAAATAAATAAAAAGAGAAGTGTAAAAAGTGTACAACAACTTCCTAATTTCTTTAGTAAAAAAACAAAACACTCTAATTTCTATACAAAAATTGTCTCTTTTAATTATTTAAACATCCTGTAAAAGTATGTGATTGATACTTCAAGATTCAAGAATACATGATAAAAATAAGGTAAATTTTATGATATAATAGATAAAATCTATTGTGCCGGTATAAGAAAATTTTAAATAATAGAAAATTGAGTATATTTTGAGAAAAAATTATTTTTTAAAATATAATAACTAAATATCATTCATCAAAATTGTTAAAATAAAATTCAACTTTTTTAATTGTTTTTGAATTGTTATTATTCACAATAGTGAATATTGAATTTTTGTATGAAATAATATAAAAAATTAGTATAATAATTATAAAAAATTAAATTATGATTTTTCTTATGAAATTATATTCTCTAAAATATAATATTTAATAAACAACTTTTATTTTATTAAAAGTAAATATTTATTTATCATTTTAACAATCAAGTGTACCGATACATTAGAATTTCCTAATGTACGGTAGAAAATCCCTAACAATAATCCGTCAAAAAAAAGTGATAAAAATAAATCAAGGGTCCGAATTTTACTACATAATAATGTCACAATCGGCCGAATACTAAGTGAAGTTCAAAGCAAATGTTTTTTTATTTTTTTTAAGTGAGGTCTTTTGTTTAAAAAATTAATCTCATCGAAATAACTGAGATATAATATTTTTCAATAAATATTTTTCAATACACATTGAACTAGGATTAAATATCTACTATCTGTGCCGACTCCAGTTATAAGAGAGGATCTTCACCCTCTTAACCGGTATAGTATAGAGAAATTCTTAGGCAAACACTCCCCTAACACATATTTTTACACTTAACCAATAGAAATAAGACATGTCATATATAAAAACAAAAATAAAATTAAAAATAGACTTTTCTTTTGCTTCTCTGTCACAACGCTCTCTCTCCCACCGGTTACTTCCCAACCTCCACCGTCACATTCACACATAAACAGGAGGACCCAGGCACAAGTTATTAGTGAGGCTAAAAATTTTAAATACCACTGAAAAAAATATATGAACTAATATTTATATGAATATGTATTTCTACTATACTAGTATATAAAAGGAATATTTTTGTTTTATTGTAGTCTTTTTCATAATTTTCAAAAAATCTTTAATTTCTATAACTTCAATTTTTTAACTTCTATCTTAATAATTTCTATATATTTTAGTACTCATCAAACCATTAATATTTTTTAAAACGTATTTTTCATCAAATCATACCACACAGGCACGGAATGTGCCCATCTGACCACTAGTACAGAATAATTTAAGGGGGTTATTGGATTGGGATTTCGAGAGACTTCGAGAGATTATTTTGACAAAAAAAATCTTGAAGATTTTAAAAGACTTCGTGTGATTATATTGATTTTGAGAGACTTTTTTTAAAAGATATTTTACAATCAAGATTTTTAACACAAGATTTTGTGAAAATTATAATACAAAAAAAAATCTTGATTAAAAATCTTGATTGAATAACAACAGATTTTGTAGCATTGAAAAAATAAAATAAATTTTTTGATTGAATAACACAATACTTTTAAAATTCCTCAAAATCTATCAAAATCCTAATCCAATAACCCCTAAAATTATTTATAAAATATATTATTATTATTTTTTTAAAAATATTAGATTTGACGTAGTTATAGCCACAACATGCCTTGAATAGATTCGTCCATGCACATAAACACCATACAATGTTAAGGGCCAGTCCTATAGATTTTGAGACCCCAAACAAATCTTTTAAAGAGATCGTTTTAAAGTAGTGAGTAAATGATCCTTATTTATAATTAATAATTTGATGACTTATTAATTAGTTATTATTTAAAATAAAAGTAACAAAATGGGGAGTAGGTTAGATTGAATACCGACGGTGCGTGTAAAGATGGTGAGGTGATTGGATGCGATGGCGTTATAAGGGGCAGCGATGGAGAATGGCTTGGAGGTTTTTCAAAATTTATTGGAAAAGGAAATGCTTATCTAGCGGAGTTATGGGGTGTGCTTGAAGGACTTAAGCTTGTTCGAAGAATGAACTTTTCTCATGTTGAGTTGCACGTGGATTCTTTAGTTGTGGTTAAAGATATTACATCTATGAGTAATATTAGCATGCGTGGAAGGTCTCTTGTAGAACAGATTCGGAGCATGTTGAATTTAGATTGGGAAGTGGTGGTTCAACACTCTTACCGTGAAGCAAATCAGATCGCGAATGCTCTTGCTAATCATGGTTGTTTAATGACTGTTGGGTCTTGTTTTTTCGAAAATTGTCCTAGTGCCTTTAAGCACTTTTTGTTAGCTGATACTATGGAGGTTACAACCCCTCGTCTTGTTCCTTATTAGTTTTTTTTCTTTGGGCTTAAGCCCTCCTTATACTCAAAAAAAAAAAATGTCACAGGTGAGGTAAAACTCACAACCTCTCCACCACCACATATTTTACTCGCAACAAACCACTATACCACACAACACTTGTCTAAAACTTTACAAATATGATACTTTTACTTAATATATGTTGTGAATGATATAAAAATATAAATTATTTTGTAAAAGAAATTTATATTAAAATATAAATTACTTTACATTACTAATGAAACATTTAATGATATTTTTTTATTATACTCTTAACTAATATTTATTACTTTATCTTTTTTTACTTTTTCAATTTATCTTTTTTATACTATTAATAAAAGACAATTTTGTATTTTTTTTTTGACGAAAACAATTTTGTAAACTAATTCATATTTTCTCTTTTCCATAAAATAACGATTACATATCTTAATTTGTGTAATATAGTTAAAAAGTACGAATATAAATATAGTAAAAAACATAAAGGCTCTAAAATTTTAAGACTCAAAAGTCAAAACAAGAGTATATTTCTAAGAATGTGATTAGAAGTTGATCTATAATATGAATATAGTAAAAAACATAAAGGCTCCAAAATTTTGAGATTCAAAAGTCAAAAGAGTATTTTTCTAAGAATGTGATTAGAAGTTAATCTCTTTTAGATAGTATAAGTTTTGATATTTTCATTGGTGTGTTCCGCTTAAATACAGCGCTATTGTATTATAACTTCTCTCTCACCAATCTATAGTCGTCTTGTACAGAGACTCAATCTTAATAATAAAATATTTGCTGTTAAAAAAAAAATCAAAACTACAAAACTACTTTAGTACAACTTGCACAGTCCAATGGCAGCAGCTGATGTTGTTATAAATAGGACACCCTTGTTAGCATTTTCCTTGTTGAACAAAAAAGTTTTAATGCAAATATTAGGAATATTTTACTTTTTTTTTTTTTAAATATTGTCGACACATGCATGGTTGAAAAGAGAGACAATTGGGTCACGTGGTAGATTAAGAAAGTTCCCTATTACCACGCACGCTTTGTATCTATTTTCCTCCTCACTCCCACCACCACCGTAACCACCTCCGCAACAACCACAAATAACCGTCTAACAAACTTTTCCGATTCATTTCCCTCCATGGATTGCAACATCTCAAATCTCTCACTCATTCCACCTTCTTCTTCCAACGCCTACAAACTTCTCCTCCAAGCTCTTTCTCAAATTCCAATCCACCACTACGCTCTCGCCACCGCCTTTTCTATCATATTCTTTCTCTACAATTTTCTCGAAATCCATTTCCTACGAGAACTCTTCACCGGATTCACTGGCTACACCGTTGAATTTAGCTATAACTCTTGCTCTGAAATCTTCGACGGCGTCGTTTCAAAGTGCCGGATTCTTAACGGAAAATATTCGGTTACTCCGTGGCTTTCTAGTCCTCATCTTCAAACTGTTTTTCTCAACTTCTTCGGTAATCCTCCAACGTTCAAATACAAAAGGTTGTAAAAATTTCTCATAGTTCTATTAGTTTCATGATTTTTTTTGAACGGCAAATATATTAATAATCAGGTATCTGTACAAGACGAACAAAGATCGGTATCAAAAGGATTAGGTTCATGAATCTAACTACTATATTGTTCATATATTTGAATGCAGACAATTATTTAATACTCCTGATTGTGGAACTATTGCTTTGGACTGGCTTACGAACTCTGATGGTACTATAGAATATTGAAATTATCGATTTGTTTTTCGGAAATGCTTAGTTATTTGTTGATTTGGCAATTATTATTATCAAACTAGAATTAGAAAATTTATAGTTTAAGTAAACATGCGATTCTATGGTTGACCTTTGAGAATTTTGTGTCTGATCATGTTCCAGTTTCTGCCAGTGCTTCCCATGAGAATGATGTTGTAACTAAAGATGAATCTACGCCCATTGTTGTAGTGATTCCTGGTTTAACAAGTGATTCTTCATCTCCGGTAAGTTGTTGAATGTTGATATATGAATCATGATTTTGTTTGTCTGTGATTAAATGTTAGTAGTTTAAATAGTTTTATTTTAGTTTAAATGTAGATATTCATTTGTATTTTAGCGGTGTCTTACAGTTTAAATATTCATTTTGTTTCCTCTTCCCTTTGGTAGTATCTCAAACATCTTGCATATCATACAGCAAAGCGTGGATGGACAGTTGTTATCAGTAATCACCGAGGACTTGGAGGTGTTTCAATCACGGTTAGTTTATCAGCAAACTCAGAATTTATAGATTAACAAGTTTGACATGTTTCAAGACATAACGTTGATCCATATGAAGAATCATCAGCATCTTTATTGTACTTTTCCAATATCATCCAAATTAATCTGAAGTTTGAAGTTATTGAGTGAAATTTTAATTACGATTGGTTTTATATCTTTGTTAGATTTTAAGTTTGTATCTATCAGTTAACAATCTTAAAGTTGAGGCTACTTTAATTAACTGTCTCAGATTTTCGTCAAAAAAAAGTTGTCTCGGGTATGTAAAGCTTGGCAATCTATTTTATTAAGTGTCTTTGAAAGTTTTTTGTATTCCATTTTATTAAAATGTTCGGGAGTGTGCATCTCAATGCTGTGAAAATTGTGTGGTGCAACAGTTTTATTGTTTTTTCCTATAGTAATGTAATTTCTTATTCAAATTGTTGCAGTCTGATTGTTTCTACAATGCTGGGTGGACTGAGGATGCCCGTACAGTAGTTAATTATGTTCACAAGGAGAATCCCAGGACGCCTTTGTTTCTTATTGGAACTAGTATTGGAGCCAATGTTCTGGTAAATTCATAGCTTTGAGTCTTGTGCTGTGCTTACATCAAATGTCTTAACATTTTGTGTAATTAATTAAACTGCTGAAATCAAATGTTCTAAACCAAAAAATTTCATACAACTACTTACATTTTCAAGAGCTACTTACAGCAAGGACTACCTTCCTCACATTGACCTTTATTTCTTCTGAAATATGCTCTCCTGGCTGGAGCTTGATCAAAATATCCTGCTTTTTCGTTCTGGTTTGGGATAATCTTATGTCATAACTGTTCTTGCTCATGGACACTAATGTTTCCTACTTGTTCATATATGTGTGTTATATTACTTTGAGTTGTTTGACATTTCTTCCTTCATCACAATGACCTGTATTTCTTTACAAAATGCTCTCTCACAGTTATATATTCAATCCTTTGTACGGAATAAGCATAACCTTTTAAAGCTCCCCCTTCATGGCTATCTGAAGAACCAAATATATATTCATTCTTAGATAGAACACACAATAATTTTAATATTTATTGCACATATATTTATTGCATCATCAGCCTTGATCCCCCATGATGAGAAAATGGGTAAGATAGGGAAGACATCAGGCAGATTGTTCCTAACCACATATTTTTCGATAACCTCATACTCCTACGTTTGTACTTCTTTTTAACTTATGTGAGAACATTTGGTAGATCATTATCTGTTTTTCAAACTACAACTAAACTAGGAATTCAATGAATGTTTACTTGTTCTCACATGTGCAAAAAGATTGCTTTTGGAACTGCACTGTTTTATTTTAAAAATTGTGTGTAGATAAAATATCTGGGTGAGGAAGGTGAGAATATTCCTGTAGCTGGAGCTGTTGCAGTTTGCTCTCCTTGGGACCTTTTGGTTAGTATTTCAAAGTATAGTTTTTGCATTTTAGTTGGCATTGATTAATGTGCATAATATTATATGATAAATCATGACTATCCAGCACCATTCATCTGAATTTGAACCTGGGTTATTTGTTTGTGGATCCGGTTGAAATAAATCGTAAGGTTTAACTCAAAATCATTCCAATCTTCAAGGAACATTAATATTAACACAGTACGTTTAGGATTCATTTGGGATTTTTTTAAATAAACATGCATTTAAATAGCTATTATTTATAGTTTAATTAAGCTTTTATTCTTAAACTGATACACTTCTTAAACATGTGTATAGAAGGAAAGGAAGAACGTGTATAGAAACTTTGTTAAGAGTGGCGGTGGGGATTGAGGGAATCAATGAAGAGAGATAGGAGAATATGCATAAAGGGCAATTCACGCAGAAGGGAGGGGAGGTTGGTTTTACTAAGGAGTGAGAACCATTCTCATCTTAGTAAGGGGTATTCCCACAGTGGGAGTGTCAATTCTGTTATCTTCAATTTTCCATTGCTGCAAGGAGAGCTATCCTCCAACCATTGTATTTCCTTTTTAATAGTATATACTTCCCCGAAGAATTCCCTTCTGTGGAATACTGATCTATTAATATCAGACTAGTTCCTCTATTTCTCTGGTTTAGTCCTATTATAAACAATTTTGGAGAGTTTATTGAAATAAACTATAAACATACAAACATGTCAGAAGTTATTTTTATAATTATATCCAAACACTTATATAAGTACTTAAGTTATGAGATACGTCCAAACAAGCTCTCCTAAACATGTATAATCAAAACTTGTGCAATTGAGTAACGTGTATAATCTATTGTTTTAATATTTTCAAACTTAGAAATGGAGTGTATAAATTGAAAAACAATTTTCAAGCGCGGAGAGTGAGTTATGGAGTGAAGGTAGGCGTTTCGGAGAAAGTTGAAAACATGTTGGTTTGATTCATATGAACATAATGGAAATTTTTGAAGATTTGAGTTTTGAATACATATATATAGGCCTTTAGCATACAAATAAGATAGGTGTTTCTGGTTCAAATTTGTTTTATACAATATATTGGATATGATTGATGCAGTTGAATTGAATTTCACTACCATTGCACATGTCTGAAAGTTTGAATTGTTTTGCATTATGGCTGTTATCGTACCTTCACGGGTTGTTATGTTACCTGGATAACATATTTACATTTGCAGATAGGGGACCGATTTATATCCCGTAAGCGTGTGCAGAGGTTTTATGATCAAGCACTAAGGATTGGACTTCAAGGTTATGCAAAATTGTATGTTTGTATCTTCCCATTTGAGTTTAAATATATTTTTGATAAGTTATTGGTCTTTCATCTATAAAATTCTTCATATGCGGACAAACATGCAAAAATGAAGTTTCTGTGTAGTTCATAATCAGGTTTTATTTGACATATTTTCCAATATTCATTGTATGCAGACACCAACCTCACTTTTCCCGCCTCGCTAATTGGGAAGGGATAGAAAAGGTGGCCTTCATTTTTATAATTTTACATATTTATGACTACTGTCAATATAATAACAAATTGAACGATTATTCTACAGTTGCACGACTCTTACTTGTTTATTCCCTATATATTCATTCTGTTATCTGGTAAACTTTTTCGTTGATTTACTTTCTAATGGGAAAACAAAGTTAAGCTTTTATTGTGGTTTCGAGGCAAGATACTAATCTCTATTAGTAGTGGTTGAGTTTTTTGGATTGCTAGAGGGAAATCCTCTCCACACTCAATTTCATGAAAATAAACCATTCACAATTCAAATACCTAATTAAGACTGAAATTATATCAACAATATCAACATTAGTAAATGAGGAAGATGCATGAAGGCCGTTGTTGACTAGCATACGTCGTTTGTTGTTTTCAGTATTCTTCTTAATTTCTTGTTCAAAAAAAGTATTCTTCTTAATTCCGCTATTTTATAATGGTCATGTTCAAATGTTACAAGTCAAGAACACTGTGCAAGTGATTGAATGATGCACGTTGTTTTTAAGCCCAAATAGTTGCTGCATCATTATTTGTCTGGATATAACTTTTTCCTTAACCCAAATGATTACATAATTACATTATTCTAACATGTACCACATTCTTAAATGCTCTGTACCCCATATTATTTATTGATTTGCTTAAGTTCTTAGATTTTAATCATTGTTGAGTACATATGTATTCTTATGTTTTGCAGTCACTTTCTATTCGAGATTTTGATAACCATGCTACCCGCATTGTTGGGAAATATGAGGTACATATACAGCACATAGGATTTATAATGTTCCAATTTTTGCCTTATCTCATGTTCTCTTCCTTATGTTGGTTATAACAAATTATCCTTTTTCTTTAGACTGTTGATACATACTATAGACGCTGCAGCAGTTCTACTTATGTGCAATCTGTATCTATACCACTTCTCTGTATTAGTTCTCTGGATGATCCAGTATGCACCAGGGAAGCCATTCCTTGGGATGAATGCAGGTATGCTGCTTTGTTTTTTCTGAAGTTCTGATTAATTTTTCTTTTTTATTACCTTACCAGCTTTTTATTTACTCTTTTTGCAGGGCAAATAAAAATGTTGTATTGGCCACTATAAAGCATGGAGGACATCTTGCCTTCTTTGAAGGGATAACTGCATCTAGCCTATGGTAACTTCACCATTCTGGACATCTGACTTTTCCATTTTGACACTTCTCCCAATCTTATTCTTTTATCTAATTGTTGCGACATTCTTTCACTATTCTTTCCTGGGGGTGGGGGTTATTTTTGGAAAGTTACTAATATATAAAAAAATTGTTTGCAACTTTCTTCCTTGTTGCAGGTGGGTACGAGCGGCTAATGAATTCCTTGATGTACTACACTCTAGCAAATATATGCATATTCAGAAGAAGGTAAGTGATATGCTATTGTATTTGCATACTTTGCTTATTGCCAAATGTATATTCATCTTTTCGTTGATTCGTTCTGCACTTCCGTGCTATCTGTAATGTATAATACTATATACACTTTGGTATGGCACAACAGATGTTTTTTTGAATAAATGGCACAAAACACGTTATTCAAGATTGTTGTAGGCTATCTTATCTTTTTATTTCTGAGTACTATGCGAAGCCATTTCTACTGTCTGGAATTGTTGTTTACCCTGGTAATGGCATTGCAGATCTCTGCACCGAACAAACTATTGGACTCGTCAATTGATCAGGGTCCTTACGTCAATGTTACTGAGGATGGAATGGTGGCTGCATCAAACAATGAGCTAACAACAGACAATGTGGAAGAAATAAATGTAAGACAAGATACGCATCATGACATGGTTGTAGAAGAAAAAAAACAAGACGAGCTTGTGACCAAAACAGGGAGCGATGATTTGTCTTGTATTGCAAAAACAGCTAGTGTAATAACACCTATTAAAAGATACGCAGGCCAGTTATCTCGAGAAAATCGATGGTCCATGGGATTGCTGGTTTATATTGCTATCACCACAAGTTGGCCATTGGTTGGTTCAGCCCTATATCTTGTGTTTGGGAAAAAGCTCAGGGATTTCTTACCCGGTCGTTTGGTTAGAAGATAATATTGTATTACAATATATATATCATTGTTGTATTTGTCTTTGTAGATGTATAACAATAATAAAATGAAAACTAATAATAATGATAATATATATATATACCTCTCCTATTATTTCCTCACCTTGCTTGCAAGATAATTCTCCATTCCTTAGCTTATATTAGAACTTAGTTGGGACTTTCAGTGGTCTACTGTTTTCCCTAAACAATTAGTTTACCCTGTTCCCAACTTGGCTTTCAACAACAGAAGCGCCTATGTATAATTATTTGATTTGATTATCCATTAAGATTTTTTGTGCATCATAAGATGTGCATCAGACATGCTATATTGTGTTTTTTTGTATGAAAGATTTGTCTACCCGTCTGTGTCATGGGTACACGGCTACACCAGTGCTGCAAGAGTCTGAGTGGGTTTTCAATTGTGTTTTGCATATGCATCATATGTTATAATCTCAATTTAAAATCAATGTGCAATCCTTTTATCAGCCCGATTCATCTTAATATTTAAGGATAATACAGTAATTAATTTTTCCTCACTCCTGAAGAATAAGAATTGTATCCTTATTTAAAATTTATTTAAAAAGACAAGGTAACTTTCCTTCCATATGAAAATAAGAGAATTTTCATTGGAATACTCACTAAAGGAGAACAAGCTACTTGTAAGTTGTAATTATACTTGTAAAAAACAAAGATTGTATTTTTAAGCAAAACCTAAGTTTTTTTTTTTTTTGAGGAGCATACTTGAGCAGACGAGTTCAGACTCGGTTTGGGTATGCTCCCACACAAGATGAGAGAAGAGCTTAATTAATAGGTGACAAGAACCTGTGAACAGATGAAAAACTTGAACTGATGATAGTAAGATAAGCAACTTCATACGGCAAAAATTGTATTCCATGTTAACAATCAATCTCCAAGAAAAAACTTCTTCCAAGAAATATGGAGAACTAATAATGAACTATTGCAATGTGGTGTGCACTTTGATTAATGAGCATGCAAATAATACAACCATTGTTACTCACTAGAGGCTGAACCAAATGATACGGTACTACTCAACTCTAATTTAACAGTTTTTTTACTCAAATTTAATAGTCGTAATTTAAATAAAATAAAGAAAATTATAGATATATTGATGACAATTTGATGTTTATGATATTCCAATTTTTTTTTTTTAATGGGACTAAATGAAGACATTTTAGTCTAATTATATTAATATTTTGCATCAACATGAAGAAATAGACATAATACATTTTGATTTTGGTCTGGGGTCCTCTTATTCTCCTATACTTGAATAATCTAGTGATTGTTTCAACTTCCAACTAAACTGTTACTATAGTTGCTACGGTTTTTTTCTTCCAAAGTTGGAATCTTCTTTAATATAAAAAATAATACAAGTAGCTAGGAAGTAATTAATTGTCACAAAAATTTCATTGTATAATGAAAAAAATTCATGAGTTGGATTAGATATATATACTTTGTAGTTTGATTCAAGACAAAAGTTTTTGGTATAGGAAATGACGTATATTTCTTAGAAGGAACATCAAAGACAAATAAAACATCCAAGTAATAATAAAATCTTATGAAGGAATAGAAGTTTCTAAAATCAAAAAAAGACGACCAAGATTAACATTAAAAAATATTCATAAGGTAGAATATTAGTGTTACTTTGTTTTCTCAGCCTCTGTCGCTTGTTGATGGTTTATTCATCCATATTCCATGTCTTTCATTGTTAGTTAATTAAATATGATGAAAATTAATTTGTCAATCCGTCTTAATCTTTGACTGCAGATGTAAAGCACCTTTTTAAAATGGAATATACCTTAATTTGGTTAAATCTAGGACAAGATTAGCCGTAGGGCATATTTAAAATGCACATCAATCTGAATCGGATCTTAGGGGCAAATCCGACTTTCAAGCGACTAAAATTTTGTCTTACACTCTTAGATATACATAAAAAGTAAATTTGTTTACAACTCTTATAATGTGTATTTAAATTGGCTATCTAATCTATGCATGTATCAAATCTAATTTCAGATGCTTGCAAATGAGAGTTAGAAATACTCTTGTACATAACAAAACAAATTGTTTTTGATTTATGAACAAGTTATTTTATATAACTATCACTTTTTTTTTCTTTCTAAAAGCCATTTAAGTTATAAACCTAAAAAACGAAGTGATTCATGCGGATGCACGCCGTATCTTGGTAGGTTATATTTGAGTAAGGATTTCCTCATATCTCTACACTTGAAATACTAGTTCAGTGATAAAAGCTTAGCATTATAATTTTAAAGTATCGAGTTGGAATCCCACTAAAAATAGTTGTAAAATAAATATTAATACCAATGATTAATAAAGCAAAGTATCTTTTTCAAATGCATGTTGGATTTGCTAGGAACATAAGCGTCAAAATAAATATATCCAAAGACTTCATTATATATCACAAACAAAGAGCAATCAACTAGGGTAGAAGAAATGCATCATTTCAAAAAGAGTTCTAAATGCATACATACTCCCTCTGTCTCAAAATGTAAATAAAAAAGTTCAAACATTTATCTTTTTAAAAAAAATTTATTCACTCTTTTACTTTTTCTATAATCAACAACTAATAAAAAATGTTTTTACATCTTTCTATAGAACTTTTTTCAAAAAAATATATTTTCAATCATTATATTTTACTTTTTCTTAATAAGAGTGGTGTTTGTTTTTTCTCTTACATTTCGGGACGGAAGGACTACATATGTACAACCATACATCCTTTTTCTTTTTTTATATTTATATACATCATAGGATCAAAAGCAACATGGTTTTCTCTGATATATCAAGTTCGTCAGTAAGAGTTTAATTTCATAAGGATAAAAATTAAATTATTTTATTGTATAATTTATTTTAAAAAATATGAACGGCTATATACATATCTTTAAAACACTAATTAGCATCAATTATAATATTAAGTCATAATTCAACTAACAAAAAATATTAAAATTAGTAGATTGAAAATCAATGACCGAAATTCGAACAAACTCCAACGTCTCCATTTTAATTTGAGAGTAACTTATCTTCCACTCACTCAAACCATAGCATCTTCTTTTCTTAATGATACAAAGTAATGATTGATATTTATTTAGAGAGTGTCAAAGATGCCAAGAGTTGGAGTGCAAGAATCGTAATATCCGGAAGATCCCCTAAACTTGTTACATTACTGTTTATATACATAATTACACCCACTATCAATCAAAGTATTTATGCATGCAAATTATAGTAGTAATATTTTGGAAGAAGACAACAGCTGTAGAAGCAAATAGTTTGCATCTTAGGATGCAGACAATAAACATATGGATGCTGGTGTCTCACATTAAATAAAGTTATTCTCAATACTCAATAAACTACATAGCATCATTTCCCGGATCATGTCACATATCAATGTGAGGGCCACCATTCCTGTTTTCTCCCTGTAATAAATAGATAAAGGATATCACATATTAGTATATTACTCCCTCCGTTCTTTCTTATTGTCGTTGTGAAAATTGACTTAAAAACGAAAAAATAAAGATTTTGTTTGATTTTAAATTAAATATATTTTAAATAAAGTGGGTTTATGTTTTTTATCACTATTTTTCTTTTGGGTACATATATCATCACTATATTTTTTTCAATTTGGTTCTTTGGAGTAACTAAATTGGAAACTTTTTGACAAAAACACATCAAATTACAAAAAACATTTGACAAAATAGAAATTAACTTGATATATTGATAGAATCGCTAATTTAGAGATGACTTAAATATGTAATCGTCCCTGTAATTATATCAACTTTTGATATTAATTCCTATAATTTATTTTGTTGGTTTTTGATCTTTACAATTTGATAATAACTTGCTCTTGATCCCTCTGTTATCCAAAACGTTAAAATAAAAGGACAAATAAACGGAGTGCCATGTGACCCAATCAATATAGACATCATGGCATAGTATTAAGAAACTCGGATGAAGAAGACAACCTAATCTTTTTTATGCAATTTTTATTTTTTTCATTGAGTTTCTTGCTATGCCATGTGGCCCATATTAGTTGGGCCACGTGGAACTCCGTTTATTTCTCTTTTTACTAAGTTTTGCATAACAGAGGGACTAAAGCAAACTGCTATCAAACTGCAGGATCAAAAGCCAATAAAATAAATTATAGGCACTAATATGTAAAGTATAGTATAATTGCAAGGACCATTTGCGTATTTAAATTTTTAGTGATAGGTGATCCTCTTTCTTGAATTTTTTTTAGGAAGCTTCTACGGTACACTTACATGACATAATAATTTAATCAATTCACGATTATTTTTATGAATTAAAAACACTATTAGTTGATTATTATATTGTAGATATAATAATAGCACAAGAAAAAATACAATTTTATTGTTTATAATGATTACACTAATATTTTTACATTTTTTCAATAAAAAAATTGAATATTGACTATTATGAAGAATAAAAATTCAAAAAATATCAAAATTTATATTTTTGACAATTTTAATTAATGATATTTGGTTATTATAATGTTTTTAATGATAGAAAAATTATTTTACTTAAAAAAATATTCATTTTATTTATTAATTTGATACCAATGTACCGGTACATTAAAAATTATCCAATGTACCATAGAACTTGCCTTTTTTTTATTCTCTAGTTGTTTCTAAGAACTAGGGGGATAAGTTCTAGTAGTCTAGAGTTTTGACCTTTTAGATGATAAATTCTAACATCAAATAATTCCTCCAAATTAAGTACGGTTGCGGAAATTAAACCACAATCTTCATTTTCAAGTTCAACGTCAATCACTACTGAATCAATTAAATAACAATAAATTACAACTCAACTTTTAATACTAATGATGAAGACAACACGTGGTAAGAATCCATTGATGTACACACAATTTGATACATATTCTCAAACTATCATGGTTTACTTAGGATTACTAAACTATTGTGATTGATATGAGATTTACCACTGCTAATATTCCTTATGTTTAGTATTTTCATTTTGGTTGTGAGTGAGTGTCTTTAATTTTGGGAGGGTGAAATATAATATGGAAAACACAAAACACTGAAACAGTAGTGGTGGTGGCACCATGTTGTTGATGAGCAATAACTTACTTACTACACTGCTCAATCTATCTATCTATCTTTCTATCTTTCTTTCTTTCATTCTGATGACTGACACGATTGATATTCAGAACCGACCACACCACCTCTCTTCTAATTCAACCCCCACCACTCCTTTTCCATTCCCTTTTGTTCTTTTTTCATCATTTTTACACGCCAACACACTATCATCACGCAAACGGAATATATACAACAGGCTTTGTCTAACTCTTAATTCAAGTCTTTTACTATAGTGCACCCATCGCTAATATTATAACGGTCATAAATATAAATATAAAAGAAATTTTATTTTTAAGATTCATTAAGAACCTAATACAATTGGTTTATACTCCCTCCGATTCTTAATATAAGAAGATTTTTGCTTTTTAGATTCATTGAGAATTTAATGTATCTAGTCAATAATGTGATCTAGATACATTAGATTCTTAATGGATCTAAAAAGTAAAAAATTTCTTATATTAAGGACCAGAGAGGGTATTATAGACAATAATTCTCAATTAATCAAAATTGTAAATTTTCTGAATGAATCTTAATAGTATATAATTTGAGACGAATTCTAATATAATTTTGGCTTTTTTCCGAATATTATTGTGGAAATCGAACATGGTCTATCTTCTTAAATTTTGCGTCAAACACTACTAAATCAAATAACATTTGATAATTTTAAATTTTTAATTAAAGGAAAATATGTAAATTTAGAAAGGAAGCATTTGTTTTTGAGAACATTGAAAAACCCTTACGTGGGGTTGTCTGACACATCCAAAAATTTCCACTATAACCTGAATGCATGAGGGAGGGAGAGAGAGATTGGGAAGGGTCTTGAAGAAAGAAGTACTTGTCCTTGCTCTTTTTCCAAACACACACCCCATATCATCTTTTTGGTATACTTCATGTTTTATCTATATATAAATATACACGTAGTAGTAGCTTCATGATTTCATGTTGTAGTAGTTTACAATTATTTATGTTTTTTTCAAGTATACTACCTCCTAATAATTTTGGACGTGTGACATTCAATTAATTAAATTAAGTTATAATTAATGAGTCAACTATTTAAATCAATTGTATAAATTACTATATCCTGTCTTTCAATTTAATTTTAGATAGTTAATTTGCTTTTTAAATAATATACTTTTTGCTAATCAAATTAATTTAATAACAAAAGAAACATTAAAAATGTGCATGTAATTTTAATCAATTAAAAAAGAATTTAATTTATATGCACTGACAGTGTAAAATTATTTTACACGTGCATCCAATTAAATCATGCCATGTAAGCATTTATGGAGATTTTTTAGGAACTAACCTATAAAAGTGGCAATTTCTTGTGTTTTGATTGAATGTATGTGTAAAAGAAGTTTACACCGTCAGTGCATAACAATTAAACTCATTAAAAAATCAATGCGATAACGAATTATGATAAAAAAAATACTCCAGTGGTTTGCATGTCCAAAAGAAAATACTGGTATAAGGTTTTGGGGGTTTGTTTTTGTTTTTTCATGGGTGGGGTGGGGGGTTAGCACTTAGCAGTGAGGACTCACGTGGGATTATCTGACAGCAAGGCATGTTTTTCTTTCTACCTTACCTCTTTTCTTTCTTTCCTTTCCTTCCTCGTTTTGCCTTTCCATTCATCAAGTTGTGACAAAGATAGAGGTTTCTTGCATTTAGGTTTTGCTATTTTGTTTCTTCTAGTAAAATTTATTATTTATATTCTTTTGAAATGCGTGACTGGGGTTATATTTATATTACAAAGATACCACGTATATTTATTTGATTAGAGTGTTAAATTAAACATCATGCTATAACTAAAATTTGTTAGAATAGGAGGGGTAGTTTGAGATCATCCATACAATGATCAAAAATATCGATATAATACTACCTTAAATTTTATTATAATTTTATTATTGTTAAAAAATATCGACATTGACCATACAAATTCTAATATAATTTTACTGTATTGAGTTTTCCTAACTAAAACACCGTGTGCACTGATTAGAATTTTTGAAAATTTTAATACTACCTTAAATTTAAGGCTACACCGTAATATTTTCTTTAGTTTAAGGATTAATAAGATTTTACGTCTTTTAAAATAGACGGATTTTGATTTGCACATCTGCAATATTATTTTTATTATACTATATTATACAGATTTTATCATTTCTCTTTTGTATTTACTTACTGCTGACATTACAGATAAAAAGTTAATTGTTGTATTAGTAAAAATCATGTAATCTCTATAAAACAAGAATAGTAAAAAAAATATTATCGAAAAATAAACTAAAATTCGTCGGTATTGTAGAGATAAAAATCTATTGCAAACAAATAGAACGAAAATTATACTTAGTTTGGTGAGCCAATAAAATGCCATATGTCAACCTCAAATGGCATGAAGATCCATTATGCCAAATTTGGAGCATATTAATGGCAAGTTATGTGTCTTCCATTAACAAGACAATGAGGAATTAAGAAGGTTTCCATGTTTGATGTGACCTTAAGAGGATCCAGCGCTGCTACCAATGACTATTTCAAACACCAATACCATCAAACAAATATTTATCCAACTTAGTTAACAAATTCCTCTCTTCCTCGATCACTTTTTATTTGGGAAATCATTTTTTTCCTTTGCAAAATGATTGATAGATAGGCACAAACTTAAATTATTACTCCTAGATTCTTCACGTAACCATTGATTAGTTAACTGTTCTTTTCTTTTTGCAGAGTGCCACATGAGTGTTTTTTTTTTTTATTAAAAGTAAAGATATTTATTTGTTTTGTACCAAAATGAATTACTATTTGTTTAAATTTATAGAGTATTAATAGCATGGTTTGGATGATCATTTAAAAAAAAAAAATATGTAAAAGATTATGTTTATACAAATGCTACAAATATTCTAAAGGCTTAGTCTCATAATAAATTAAAGTCACATCTTAAATTTGAGAGGTTCCGAGTTTAAGTCTCGCTAGTATTTTTGGAGGAGGTAATTATAATTTTTTTTGTATAATGTTCTTTTGAAAGTACTTCTCTAAAACGGAAATTCAACTAATGGTTATTATTATATACCAAATGTAAATACAAACTTATTGCTAAATACATAGAATTAAAAGATAATGGTAAATATGTCAGTATTTTTTTTTGAACAAACCAAACAAAACACAATGCTACAACAATCAAATGCCCAGGTAAATATGCTAGTATTAAAAGAGTTAAAACTAAAAAGCCATCTATTAATTTTTTGAATTATGTATGAGATTTTGTTATATTTTATGAAATTATTTAGAAATATAAAAGTAATATATACTGTATATGCAAAATATAGATTCGATATTGGATGTACTGTGCACATTAATGATGAACATGAGACATCCTAGTGTTGTCAAATTAAATGGATTCACTGTATATGCAAAATATAGAGACTGCCAAAGAAAGTTGAAATATATATTTCCTACTTTCATCAAAGTCTCTTTATAATGTTCACAATCACAATGGTAGATGCTTTTTGATTTATTAAAGCAAACCCTTTTCTCTCATTCAGTCATGGTCCATGATTTTAATACCAAAATGAGAAAAATTAAGTTCAAGAATCATTTTAGATGCAGCACATTAATTAACTAATAAAATTAAAATTTGAAAAAAGTGTGTATATAATATATATATATGACCATTGATCACAAATATATCTACTACACTGGCAAAGTTGTGTTGCTTTTTGTTAGCATCCATTTGTCTTGGTATATTATTATATGACGAGAAAGTGTCAAAAAGTTTCCTTTGCAGAGGATCCCTATGTTATGTACTTAAGGAATATATGATAAGAAAGCCAAAATCCTTGTAAATCTCTCTAAATTGTGCCAATTACAATCATATCATATAATGTTCACAACAATAAAATATCCCAATTTCTTTGTTCTCTCCAAGGCAACATATAAATTAAAAACCAAATAAATAAAATTTTAAAATTAATTGTTGATAACTTATTACCAAATTAATACTTTAAATGCATGTTGTTGACTAGACTAGTGTACTTTGTTTCATAAATCATACTCAAATGTATGATTATACAAAATCTATTGACAACATTAAGTTATAATAGCATGGCATATAAATATATATATTAATGCATGTTGACATACACACATGGGAAATCTAGCTATAGATATAGCCAATTTGATCAAAGGCAAGGAATATGTATAGTGAAAAAAAGGAATAGTATATATTGATGAAGATATATACTAACTTTGTTATTATTAATTAGAAGGGCAATGAAAAAAGTGCATGTATATAAAGAAAAGAGAATTTGTTGAAGGACGGTACGTTTGATTCCCTAATGACACCGCTGTCTCTTGTCCAATTCATATGGCATCTTCCAAGCCATCTCAACTACCAAAGGAGAGTAAAAACCTCTTTAATTATTAATTAATTAAATTAATATACATTTTTCATTTCAAAAACCATTCTAATTCTAATAATTTAATAACAATGTAAAGATCAATGTGTTTTCCTCACCCAAGATACTCATTGTAATAAAGAATATAAAGATACCATTCTTTCTTAATCTCTCCGTCTTATCGCCAAAATACATATTTTATGACAATGACAAAACATCAATTTTAGTCTCCAAATGTATGTGACATTGCAAACATAATCTTTAAATGCATCAAAATTTTAGATATCTTTTTAATATATTTTTTTGTTAATAATTTTTTGCACTAAATAATCTAGACAAAAAACATATTTTTAAGAAGAAAATGACTGATAAAAAAAAATAAATAGATGTTTTACAATTTCAAGAATAGACTCTTTATGGTCTTATCCGGCTCGAGGGATTGATATCTCTAATTGCACGTATAGATACCCAGTTCAAATTAAAAAAAAATTGTATAATCACAATACATGACATATTTAGAGATCAAAATAATTATTTATCCGTAGAACAATTATTATGCGACGAAGGAAGTAATAGAATAGAATATAAGAAAAAATGTTGTATTTGATCCTTCTTTGTTTGGTCTCTTCCTCCTATATATAGCCATGTCATGACATGAAGGAATTTTTGTGAACTTCTCCTTCATAAAAGTCCACAAACCATATCATCCTTTTATGTCATAGATTTTCTCTCTCCCTTTTTCTGATCCATTTCACACACACACACACTCTCAAACAAAGATTATATTATATTTTCTCTCCTTTCTCTTAAGATATGGAAGATTCAGAGGATGATGAGCTTCTTAATCTTAGCCTTTCATTCAATAGAGAAAGAAAAAACAAAGGAAAAATCATGACAAGTAGAGATAACAACATCAACAACAATGTTTCTATGATGAGTACTAATAGAAACTCTTATGAAGGCTATGAAGGAAAAATCTTTAGATTACTTCAAATGAGAGAACAAATGCTAAGAAAAAATACTCTCAACAACATTGAAGATTCAAATGGTCTTCCATTAATTCATTTACTCCTCACAACAGCTACTTCAGTCGACGAAAACAACTTTGATTCATCGCTCGAAAACCTAACCGATCTTTACCAAATTGTTTCGCTAACCGGAGATTCAGTTCAGCGAGTTGTGGCCTATTTCACCGATGGTCTAACAGCCAAACTCCTCACCAAAAAATCGCCATTCTACGAAATGTTGATGGAAGAACCAACAATCGACGAAGAATTTCTCGCATTCACAGATCTATATAGGGTTTCTCCCTATTACCAATTTGCTCATTTCACTGCCAACCAAGTTATCTTAGAGGCTTTTGAAAGAGAAGAAGAAAAAAATAACCGTTCGATCCATGTCATTGATTTTGATGTTTCTTATGGTTTTCAATGGCCTTCTTTGATCCAATCGCTTTCGGAGAAAGCTCCGAAAGCCACAAGCGGCAACAGAATCTCGCTCAGAATAACCGGATTCGGTAAGAATTTAAAAGAACTTCAAGAAACTGAATCTAGGTTAATTAGTTTCGCGAAAAGTTTCGCTAACATTGTTTTCGAGTTTCAAGGTTTGTTAAGAGGATCAAAAGTAATGAACTTAAGGAAGAAGAAAAATGAAACTGTGGCAGTTAATTTAGTTTCATATTTAAACAAATTAAGTTGTTTAATGAAAATAACTGACACATTGGGATTTGTTCATTCTCTTAACCCTTCAATCATCATAGTTGTTGAACAAGAAGGTAATAAAAACCCTTCTAGAACCTTCTTATCAAGATTCACAGATACATTACATTATTTTGCAGCTATGTTTGATTCACTTGATGATTGTTTACCACTTGAGAGTATTGAAAGGTTAAGAATTGAGAAGAAAGTTTTTGGTAAAGAGATTAAGAACATGCTTAATAACTATGATCATGTTGTTGATCATGATCATCATCATGATGGTGTTGATTGTGCAAAATATGAAAAAATGGAAACATGGAAAAGTAGAATGGAGAATCATGGATTTATTGGTATGAAAATGAGTTCAAAGTGTTTGATACAAGCAAAATTATTGCTTAAGATGAGAACAAATTATTGTCCAATTCAATTTGAAGAAGAAAGTGGTAATGGTGGTGGTTTCAGGGTTTCAGAAAGAGATGATGGAAAAGCTATTTCATTAGGATGGCAAAATAGGTTTTTGCTTACTGTGTCAGCTTGGCAATCACTTTGATGATATGATATATGATAGATACAATCTTATGTCCTAACAACTTTTCATCATTTTGGTAATAATCTACACTCAAAATGATGATTTGATTCCTTTAACTAGCTATATAATATTTTTGTCATAATGTTTTTATTTAAATATATTATATTATTTAAGAGCTTTAGTTGGTAGGTTGTTTAATTAAGGATTTAGGTAAATATATGAAGCATATATGTATGTATCTTATTTAAGGAATTAATTAAGTGATGTTCTTTTTTTATCTTCTTGTTTGTTGTCTTAGCATGATGAACCCTAATTTAATTTCCCTTTTTGTTTTATTGGGTGAAAGTGGAAAAGCCCTAGTTGAAGTGATCATCATGATGAAGATATGACTTTTATGAAACCCAGATTTATAACTTGAGTAAGATGCGGTTTCTTGCTATCCCAAAATGTCATTTTATGTGTAGATCAAGTTATTTTAAAAGGTCCCTTTCAACAAAATAGGACTTTTTGTTTAAAGATACCAATGACTTCATGAATCAATCTTATAATCTAGAAATAGTATTAAAAAAATATTTCTTTCTTATGGGAACTGTTTCTACTTTCTATCCTTGATGATAAGGAATCTGTTATAGCAAAATAAGTTACTTTAGGATAAAAACAAAACAAAATATTTATAAATTATGAAGAGTTGAGATAATTTCATCATTTGTAGGATAAAACACAATTGTTTGGGATTAGTTAATTACATAAGCAACCAATGAATATTGTTGTGACAATTTATGATTAATTGAAAAATATAATATTTTTTTTAGTATGTCAATTTTTTTTACCAAAGCAAACAAACATAGCCACTAATTTAGTAACATATATATAATATATATGCTTATATAAAATGTTGTACCATTATTTTATGTTGATATTTTTTTATTAAAAAACACTTCACAAATGTTTATATGTTGAGTTATGAATACATATACAATTATGTAGGATTATTTTATACATTCAATTACAAAATAATTAACTATAAAATAGTAAAGTTAAATTATTAGATATTTACAACAATGAGTAAACTAGTTCAAGTTGTCCTTAGTATGGAAAATATTTCAGTTTGCATGAAATAATTTTTCTTCTGTACCAATTCTCCAATTAAAATAAGTCATCGTGATATTTAACATTCAATATTTTATAATTTAAAAGATAATTCCATCTGGTAGTATAAAAAAATAAAATTGGTGTCTCATTGCTGACTTAATGATCAATTTATTTGTAGACTCAAATGACCTAAATTATAAGTCTCAAAGATCTTTTTTTTTATAAGCAAGAAAATTGAATTATAAGGAGTATAAGGAGTACTCAGTCCTTTCAATTCAATGAAACGACAAAAAAAAATTAGAGGCTATAAAGGCCCTCTAAAGAATTGTTACACCAGTCAGAATAAGAGACATTAATATAACGTTTTGTCTTAACCGACCTATGAACCAAAATCAAGAAATATATAAACAATTTGGTCCATCAATAAATTCTCCTTAGCACCCATACCATTAAACACTATATTGTTCCTCAAGCGCCGCATACTCCATATCGTTGTAAGCCAAATAAGATGGCGAAACTTCGCTTTTTTATTACATTTAGCTATTTTGCCAAACTCTGAAAAATGTTGCCAATTTGCATGAAACTGAATCGTTGTGCATCAAGTTACTAGTATTTCATAAAAAAATACTAATATTTAAAAGCATTTATCATTGTAGGACCAAAACTAATACAAAAGACAATACGTATAAAGATGAGTATTTTGATGAATGACATAATGTAAATTAGTTCAGTTGGTATGAAAAAGAAGAATTTTTTTTTTGAAAGGTTCTGCAAGAGTTCTCATGATTCTGATAAGAGGCATTCCTTGAATCCTTGTGGTTGAGGGAAAATAATATGAAATTATATGCATTATAAGGATATAATATAATCCAATCTCTTGAATTTTCATGCAAGACAGATGATTATCAGTTATCATGATTGTTTGCCAACAATTGGTTTGCTCAAGTTGATGATCAGCATATGGATACTAACCAATGGATCAAATTTTATAATTTTATATATTTCATATAGATTCATATACTGTAGTACATCTTTAATTAATAATAATGTAATAATTCCATATTTTTACATTACATATAAATAAAATAAAATTGTTTTGCCACCCAACAAACCAATATAGACACGAAATGCCTTCAGCTGGAAACTCCTATGCCTAGCTTAGCTATATATATGATTCTCTCTTATCTCTGAATATATGTATTTCCGTACACTATTCGTGGTATGCAATTAATTAATATAATTTTTTTATTACCACATGAATATACAGTAATATTTTGTGAATGTCACAATGGTTGTTAAAAGTTGTTAGCCATAATTGGTAATTGTCTAGTGTTAATTGGTGCAAAAGAGAATTAAAATACTCTGATCAATGTGTCATAGGTATGGATGTTTTAGCAGCAAAGACAATGTTGTCAACACTTCATTTATACAATTACTAGTAATATAATTCCATGTTTTTCCGTTCAATGTTAGGAGTATGTTATGTTATAGAGCAACGACTACATCAACTATGTTGCCAGCTATTAATGATGATAGATAGCTCCATCCATTTTCATTTTTTGTGTAGGAAGTACAATATAGCTAGATAGATACACTATATATTAATAACTCTCCAGAAAGATGCATTTAATATAGTAGCTTGTATATCACAATTTGCTATCTCTTTGGGGGATTGTGATCCTGGTGAGCAACTATAGTAAGAAACACACCTAGCTTCTCTATGTATGTTATATACTTGCAGGGAATCTCTTTGTACCAGGGAGAAAGACAAGGTTTCAGCTATTTCGGGCAAATAAATAACTAATGCCCCTAATTCAATGAATATTTGTTATCTCACAACTTCATATAAAATTTACCCTAATACACCGAACATTAACCGGTAGTTAGTTCAGTAGTGATTGGTGTTGGACTTGATAAAAAAGAATATATTTTGATCCCCGCAAATGTGTAATACTACTAAATATGTACATTGTAATTTTTTTATCTTTTGAAAAATTGGTATCCAGTCTAAATGTTGATTAATTCTAAGGAACTAGTTTCATTGTCAATTTTGTTTTTGAACAAAATTTTATTGTCCACGTGCAGAGTCGTCCATTTAATGTCAAAATGTTATTTTGAATGGACTGGCCTACCTAAATTGACATTAAGTATAAAATCAAATCAGACATCTTGTTACTTTAAGATCAATCTGAGTAGCACATTGTTGTTAATTTTATATGAATTATAATATGAGGATATATAGTATATTTTTGATTTTTCATGTGTTGAATTAGAATTAGTAGTACTACAATAGAGGACAAAGAGGAGTTATGATGAGTGAGGGAGAATCGTCAAAGGAGTGAATGATAGTAGTATATCTGATGCCCTGCGACACATGCATTGCATAGCATATATATAACTTGTAGAATACATTTCCAGTTGAGGGAGATTGGAAATTTGTGTCATAATAGTAACTGTGACATGTCAACCACCGAATCATCTTCAACTCTTTTGTCATTACTACCTCTTATGTTAATAGTAGAATCATATGTATGTGCCTCGTCTCTGTCTAGCTATGCCCAAGGTCACTCTTTAATTCATTAAGGACAGCATATACAATTAAGCTCACTCTTTGTAGTGTTTTCTTTTTGGGCTTAATTAGGCCCTTTTGTTATAAAAGTTAAATTATTCAAAATAGCTAAACAGTTTTTTCGGTTTGCTTTACTTGTTTATCAAATAATAACACGCTTTCAAATTTGATCGTTAGATACACTGACATGTAATTTTAAACATTGACGTGTCTTACTGTGTATACAAAAACTATTTTTTCGGTTTGCTTTTACTTAATTTTAGATAAATTTATTATTTATGAACTCTTCAGATAATAAGTCTACGTCTAATATTTTCTAAATGAAAATTTCAATTTTAGAGTTTAATGCTGGAAAAATATTAATTGAGCATAAGTTTAGTTTAGTTACACACGTATAACCGGTCAATTCAATTGAGGTTACATCACTATCATAGCTAACTAAACTTAATCTCAACACAAAATGGAATTCAGTTACACATATTCATGGTAGCTAGTACAAAGTGAAAGATATAAAGGTTATGTTTGGTAGTATGGTAGGTGTGTCAAAATCACGGTGGATTACCGTGGTTCTGATGTATCCACCGTAATATCAATAATGTATGAAGTGAATATCATCAGAGTCTTCATATCAAAACCCAAATGTTCGGCCCCTTCAATAGTGTTCTTCGGCTTTCTCTATCTATTATGTTTTCTTATGTTACTAATGTGATGTGATAAGATGTGAAAAAAAGATAAGAAATTTTTGTTTACATATATGTTAGATAAGTGAAAATTTATCAAGTGAAATGATGATCTCTAAACGAAAGGATGTTTCATTCTTCATGGAAGAAAATGCTACCTCATTCTTTATGTCACTAAAGCAGTCCTTGTATACAAAATAAATTGATGTTCGTTTAGTGAATCCGCTCTCGCACTTTTCTCATATTTAATGTTTCAACTCTCGCTTCAAGTTGATCACCTTCAACTTCCTTAGTCCAGTATAAGAATCTGCTCCGACAAATCGATTTTCCACTTGCACAATCTCTATCTAAACTAATCAGGTGCATCACAAATAAAATTCTATAATTCCTATAAAATTTCTTTCTCTCATAAAAATATGCGCCTTCACGAGAGAATCCAAATTCAAACCCCATATATTCAATAACGTAACACATCTCATTGATATAGCAATTTTGTTGAAGGGATAAACCAATCAATCTAGGAAAAACCTCACAAAAAGTGCTCATCTAGGATCTCTAGCCAAACATCATTTCAAAAATTGGGTCACTGTAACCTAGGATTTTCTTTGCACAAGCTGCAAGCTTTAGCCTCCCCATTCTTTTCTAAGTCACAAATATATTTCATTATTTCCAAAAAGGAGATGAATAATACTAGTATATGCTTATAGTTGTTTGTCAACAAAAAAAATAAAAATATATGCTTATAGTTGTTAAAAAAGGAACTGTTTGTAGCATGAATTGACCTTTGAACTTTCTCCACTCAATCTATTTTTAATGTCCTAATTCAAACTAACAAACTACTACTCTACTTCAATAACACACTTTCTTTTTTATCAAAAACATATTGCTATATTAATCAATATAGGCCAAAAACATAACACTACAAAAAATAGAAAAATAATATACCTATATTTTCTTATGCCCATGTGAATTTAACTCTTAAAATAGAATCAAATTACAAATATAGACAATGACAATTGCTCGTCATTTTTTTGGTTTGAATCAAATATCTTTTACGCACAATTGTAAAGATTAGTCCCTCAAGTCAGGTAGAAACACAAAAGATAGCAAAACTCTCTCTCAAAAAAAATTTAACATATCCATAATTGATTTTGATATCATGATCTATAGTTAAACTGAAAGAAATCTCTTACCATCTCACCAAGTGCTTTTGGATACCGTTACTCATTTCACAACTTCAAATTTTTGTAAAAGAAAACCTTGGAATTTAAAAATAATATAATCATTGTTAATAATGCAAATTAAAACAAACAAAAAGTTGTTAAGAGAAAAAAACAGAATAATCAATAAAACCTACTTAAAATGAAATTCAAAAACTCATAAATATAGGTTTGAAATTAAAAAAATCTCAACGAATACATAAACTGAAAATAATCGCTTATTTGGAAGTAGCCGTTACTCAACATAGCTTAAAAACATCACAAACTCATTTTCTCAAAAACAGCTTCATTTTTCAGCTTCAGCTTCTTTCTCCTTCTTCCCAATGGCTTCTTCAATCGAAGATAACCCTAACCCTAACCCTAATCAAGAAATTGAAGAATCCATAATCCCAGTCTTAACAGTTTTCAAGAACAATTCAATTCTCAAGAACATCTTCATTGTCCTTAACAATGACAACGACGATCACACACTTCTCGTCGGTCGACACCCGAATTGCAACATTGTTCTCACTCACCCTAGCATCAGTCGTTTCCACCTGCAAATTCGATTCACTCCTTCTTCTCGCTCCATTTCGCTTCTCGATTTATCTTCAGGTATTTCACTTTTTTGTTTTTGGTATATTCTTTCTTTGAATATTCATTATTGATTCTTTGAATCTTGATGGGTTTTTATTGTGTGTGGTGACAGTGCACGGAACATGGGTGAGCGGTAGAAAGCTTGAGCATGGTGTGAGTGTTGATTTGAAGGAAGGTGATAGCTTTCAGCTTGGGGTTTCAAGTAGGGTTTATCTTCTTCATTTTGTCTCTAAATTTGATGTGGATCCATTAAAGGTACCGTTTTTAATTTCATTTTTATGTTATTTTTTTACCTATTATTGATTTATTACATTGTTCTTGCTTTAATTTCTTGATTTCAGCTATGTTTCTCTTTTTTCAATTCTGGGTTCAATTTGAATTTTGTGAATTGCTTAGGATGATGGAATTTCGTTCGTTGATTGCGTATTGTTTTCATTTTCAATTTAATGAGTTACTTAGGATGATCAATTTGTTAGAATTTGAAATAATTTAGTTTATAAGGAGAATTAGTTTGGTTATTTAATCAGTGTTTGTTGGTTAAGCAATGTTTAACTATCTTTGATTTTTCTTTTGGCTTAATTGGAATTAGTTTAGTTTTTAATTTTGTGTGTTGTTTTGTGTATGTTAAGCATTGTTTAGTGTTATGTATGATTTTTTTACCTTCTTTTTTTCCCTTTTGAATTGTTTGGCTTTGGCCTGCAGAAGATTGGTTCTTTAGGTTGTGATGATGAAAGAATAAACCAATCTAAAGATGAAATATTTGAAGTTGATAGTGACTCTTTTGGAAATGAAAAAAAATGTTGTGATGGTGAAAATAAAATGTGTGGATGTCAAATCTGTTTTCTATCTCCACCTTATATGCAATCAATTGATGAATCTGATAACACACAGATAAATGAAGATTGTCCCGATGTAGAGATGCCGGGAGAGACTAATTTGCTTTGCACGTTGAGGGAATGTTTTAAGAACAACATGTCTGTCCTGGGAACTAAATTGAAAGGGCAATCTTCGGCGGAAAAACAGTGGATTAATCCTGAAGAATCTTTGGATGAGAAAGATGATGCTCCTGTGGATGTCACACCTAAAGAAGCTGAATTTGATGTCGCGTGCGAAGATACTAACAAGATTGAAGATATTTTAACTACTGGAGCAAGTGATTTCGATTCTGAGGATGTGCTTGATTCTGAATCTCATCAAACCAATACTGATGCAGAAGTTTCTGTGGGTTCACTCTCTGATGTTGAAGAACGGAATATTTGCAGTGAAGACTATGAGTCAGAATTGGAGAACCTGAATGGTAATTCTTGCCATGAGAAAGGGTACTCTCTTAATGAGATTGTTGAAGATATTGAAAAGATATGCATTGAAAACACGGATCCTGCATCTTTTGATGAAAATGGTGTAACTGCAGTGAATGTAGCACCTAGAAAACACAAATTAGAATTCTTCTTTGAAGAAAATGACAGGATTGACGACATTTTAACTAGTGTAGCAAGACTTTTCATTTCTGAAAACATATCTTCATTAGTTGAGGAAGCAATTCCTGCAATCAGTTTTCAACAAATGAAGATTGTTGAAGAAGTTGCTGTGGATTCGATATCTGATGGAGAAAAGGAAAATAAAGGTGACACGAAATTGCTGGCATGCGTAAATGTGAAACCTTGTGGTGAAGAAGGTAGCTCACCGGATGGAACAGTTGAAGATACTGTGAAATCCTTTCAGACAGACTCACTTAATCCTCCAGTGTCTCAGGAACTTGATTTGGAGATTAAAGACAAGAAAGAGAATCAGACCCCACAATATCTCATTTGTGATGAAGAAGGTAGCTCACCGGATGGAACAGTTGAAGATACTGTGAAATCCTTTCAGACAGAGTCACTTAATCCTTCAGTGTTTCAGGAACTTGATTTGGAGATTACAGACAAGAAAGAGAATCAGACCCCACAATATCTCATTTGTGATGAAGAAGGTAGCTCACCGGATGAAACAGTTGAAGATACTGTGAAATCCTTTCAGACAGAGTCACTTAATCCTTCAGTGTCACAGGAACTTGATTTGGAGATTACAGACAACAAAGAGAATCAGACCCCACAATCTCTCATTGCTGTGGATAGAAACGTTGACGTGGAAATCCTTGAAAGAAGCTGTATAGAAGAATCAGCAAAGAGAAGTTCCATCATTGGCAGTGATATCTTGTCAAGAAAAGATAAGGATGCGAGTGTGGATCGAACCAGGAAGAGCAGATTATTGAACACACCTAGTGTTGACACTAAATTTGTAATGAAAAACTTGAAGGATATCAATATCACAAATAAACCAATTTCAAAGGATCTTTTCTCCGTCATGGATGAAGAAGAAAAGTTCACTCCAAATAAGGAAAACTCAGTCTTGGATGAAGAAGAAATGCTCACTCCAAATAAGGAAAACTCAAGCCCCAGAAACACCTTTCAGTTGCAATTTATGAGAGAGAATGGTGTGCTAGAAGAAAGTAAAAGTCCCAAGTCAGAAAGGTCAAATAATTTGAAGGCTGGTTTCATCTATTCAGCTGAAAGAAGTACAAGTGCGGTTTCAAACAAAGAGAACCATACTCCAAGAGAAGCACAAGAATGGAAGTCACAAAGGTCACATAATCTGATGGCTAGTTTTAGTCCCATCATCATCAATTCAGCTGAAAGAAGTACAAGTGCCATTTCAAACAAAGAGAATCTGACTCCAATAGAAGCACTAAAATGGATGTCAGGGAGAAAGCCTCTTGTGTGTCATGATACAACGGAATTAAGAAAGAAAATAGTGGAACGGGTACCCTTACAATTGCTAATGAGTTGTGGAGGCAATTGCAATTCAAGGATCTCTAGTCCTCTTTCTGCTGCAAAATCCATTGTTGGGGTCACTGCTAGAGCCAGCAATTGTGAACATATTTCTGACAAGCACACTGAATCTTCTGTTTCTGTAAGACATAGTATATAATAATATCATTCTGACTGTGAATGGATCAATAATTTATTTTATCTATGCTTATTGCTTACATTCTGTTTCTTTGTTTGCAGCGAGTTTGTGAAGAACGGAAGAAGAGTTGGGACATTGTTGTAGATACTGCTTCCCTTCTGAACAAGGAATCAAGAAAGGCTTTGCAACTCTTACAAGGTCTCAAGGGGACTCGTTTAATCATTCCACAGTCAGGTACAATTGGGTATCATATGCCTTGTTATTTTGTTTGAAATGGTGATGTTTTTTGGTTCTCAATGATGACACTTTGTTTGTCAGTCATGAGAGAATTGGGCAGCATGAAGCAACAATTTGGAATATTTAGAAGGACTTCAGAGGCTGCTTTGGCCTTGGAATGGATTGAAGAATGCATGGGTAATACAAAGTGGTGGATTCATATCTTTGACTGTGCTTTTCCTATGGTTGAAGATCACATCCTTGACTGTGCTCTTGAATATAGAAGAAAAGATAATGTTAGACAAGTTGTCCTTCTTAGTGATGATATCAACTTGAAAATCAAATCCATGGCAAAGGTATTTCTTCATTACCCTTGATTCTCTGCAGCCTCTCAAGTCTGTGTCAAACCTCGGCATTTGGATTAATCTTGCAGGCGAAGAAATAAAATACTCTCGGCTGCTAGATTAGTCTATAACAGCCGAGGCTGGATAGGCAACATGGGATCCAAGTTGGTTTTTTCATCTTTTGACAACTATGCTTTCTGTCTAACTTTTTGTAAAAAATACTGCAGGGGTTGCTATGTGAGACAGTGCAGCAATTTCACCTGAGTTTAGTGAACCCTTTCTCGGAGAGGTTTATGTGGGCTAACAGCTCTCCAAGAGGACTGACTTGGTCCTGTAAAGATGATGTGGTTTTAAGGGAGAAGTATTGCTGTTTGCCATCAAAGGCTGGTCTGAAGATCCTTGTCACTTAGTTTTTTGTACTAGCAAGTTTAATCTCTTAAACCAATTACTCTTAATTTTCATTTTTATGAGTTACTCTCAGACTCCATTTCTTTTCCTTTCCAGTTCCCTGCATTCAATTTATTTTTCTTTCGTTTTTAATTTTTATGTCCAATAAAAATGTTAAGTTACATCAGCACTTTCAATAAGATGAATGGTGGAGCTCAATTTATTACTATAACTATAATAATATGAACAAGAAAGGGGAAAAAATGAAATAGGGAATTTTGGATGTGGATGATCAAAATCCCTCTTCCCCTTACTTGCTAACCTTTTAATCATCTTTTTCCTCTCACCTTTTATTTGAGTTTTGCTAACTTGTATCATAAGAGCAGATGTCAAGAAAACTAAAAATAAAATTTTGATGTTGAAAAAAACAATAGTTTAACTTTCAGAAATTGAATGCACGATATTTTAGACGAATATTCGTACATTTAGTTCCTTTCTCGTGCCATAAGGTCCATCTTATCAGTGGCCTTTACTTCATTTATGGAGAGACATGATAATGGAAGGAGAGTGAGTATCCATTTTGATTGCTTACTTCAGCCTTTTTATGAGTTAGTGGCCAAGCCATTTAAAAAGGCTTCATCATGTCATATATGAAGAACAAGACTAAATCATTGAGCTAAGACCGTGCTATTGAATTGACAAGAAAAAGGTGTGGCATATAATTATATTCCATCCACAATTAGTTTCAACTGTCAAATTATATTTGATCCATACAGTGAAGATCCTCTACATCTGAAATCTGCACTCAATGGTATATGGCTGCACAAAATCTCCGATTGAATAAAGAATGAGGGCTTCATGAGAATTAATATTTCCATATTAAGAAATGGCAAGAACATGAAATGCCTGGTGGCTTTAAAAAACTAAAAGAAACAAAAAGCTTTATTTATTCATTAACAATGTACTAAAGAAAACATAGATATTATGTAGATTAACACCATCATAAACTGTTACAGATTGTCACATGATTCACCGCCGGTCTTAGGAGCATAATTAAACGATCCCGACATGAGAAAAGAGAAAGAGCCATCTGAATCTTCGAATGGAGGTTGTGAGAATTCATTAAACCCACCAAAGTTACAGCTTTCAAAGTTCAAAGATGAGAAGTAATTGATAGGATCATCAATATTACCTTTCACATCCATGATGTTATTGTTATCAACTCCATTATCACTTGAAGGATTTGATCCAAAACAGAAGTTCATGCTTCCTGCCGTAGTGTTATTTTCTTTGGCATCGCATCGATCAGGTGGCTCGGCAAGTCCTTTGGTGTCTTCCAAAGGTATAGCCGGAGTATGGCCTTGGAATAGAGCAATGTGTCCAAAAAGCTTGTCTTTCCTTGAAAATGTTGTGCCACATGAACAAAGCCATTTATCCTTGCCACAATGTTTTTCATGAGTTTTGAGATCTGCAATGACTGAAAACTTCTTTGTATGGCATCTGCTGCAAGTGTAACTCTTGTCACAGTGTGTTCTTTTGTAGTGGTTTTTGACACATAAAATAGTCTTCAGAGGCTGAAATTTCTTGTGATCCTTGTTACGCTTGCAGCCACCATAGGGGCAGGAATACCGCTTGATAAGCTTTGGTTCGGACCCAATTTCTTTATGTGGTTTCGCAAGGGCTGCTGGAGTTTTGTACTCATCACCATGGCCTCGCATGTGCATTCGGAGATTTGCATCTCTCTTGAACCCCTTGCCACATATCGTACAGAAATGTGTGTGCGGTGCAAGGATTTCTTCTTTCTCTAGTTGTAAAATCTCATACGAACCAGGAGGAAGATTCTCTCCCTCTTCCATATCTTCTTCGTCTTTATGTTCGTGTTCTTCCATGTTATAGTTTTTCTCCATTTCGCAATTATTAGGTACATCATTCTGAATTGAATGATCAAACAATTTGTTTCCACAATTATTCTGTGGCTGAATACCACTACTTGTGCCTGTTCCAAAAGGAAGGTTAATCCCGCGAAGCTGGCTAAGCTGCCCAATCAAAGGATTTGTGTTTGCAACAGTGTTCCTAACAGAAGGGAGAAGACTACCTGCAGTAGAGATCAACTGAACAATAATTGATGTTAGATCAGCTGTGACGAGTTGCTGTTCCTGAGTAACAAGTTCACGAGGTTGCTCGAAAGGCTGGCACTTTTTATTAACAATCATATGCACGAGATCCTGGAGCTGATGAATCTTTTCTTCCAGGAACGAAAGGTTAGTCAACATGGCACTGGGATCCCAATCTTGAAGTTTACTTTCCTGATCAGTGATCTTGACATCTTTGTTAGATTCATCTGGAATCACACACCGAGTTGGAGAGGGTTGGTTGATTTCTTTGAAAGGTGTTTCAATACCGACCCCAAAGAAAAGGGATGGATCTGAGGACAAATTTGTCTGCAATCCATTCCCAGGAGGGGCTAAGGAAGAGGACCTTGCCCAGTTGTTAGCACACAAGCTTCCTGTTGGATTCATTTCAAACTCGTATCCGAGGAATCAATATCCTATCAATCAAAAGTACCTGCGTAAATAACATTCGACATACATCAAATTTCTTATCGATCCAACAAGATACAACCAGTAAAAGAGGGAAAATATACATATGACCCAACCTAAAAAATATATATCATTCAAGTTCAAGTGTTTATCCGATTCCGAATACAAATATCACATACCATAAGTTCGACGATTGGTATCAAATTCTAGAAATCGATATAACTAACAAATCAGTAAAAGCTGAGGCTTACACACTAGCCTCAACTCTTAAGAGCAAGCTATTCATCACTTCATGGATCTCCTTTCCAGATCCAAATTCAAACTTTACCCTTTTCAACAAATACTTAAATCTTCTTACAATCATAAAAAATTAAAAAAATATAAACTCTTGACCCTTCATTTATATATGAAGCTGCATATTGGAAATAATCAATCTTGCAGATAATCTATCATCAAATCAAATCTCTTACAATAAGAACTAAATATTTGCATGAATTACCCTAAAACTAAAAATAAAACAATTCAGATTTTGACCAATAAAAAATAAAACTAAAAAAAGTCAATTTTGTGAAACCCCCTTCAAAATATTCAATAAATCATTTCAGCAATCAATCAATATAATAAAAAAGATGCAATTTTTAACAAACCCTAAAACTTGAAGTAGCAACAAAGATCCACAGAATAAAACTAAATAATAATAAAAAAAAAATGAAAAAAAAAAAAAAACTTACTGTAAGAAGCTGAAAATTGCAAGGAAGCTCTAAGAATCTGAATACTCCATTAGAAAATAAAAATAAAATGAAAAAAAATTGAATGAGAAAGAAAACATAGGAGGTGAAGTGAAGGGTTATATAAGCAAAGCAATGAAAGTGAAGTAGAAGAAAGGTTAGAACATGGGAAGTTATGGTGAGATGAACACAGCAGAACATAACCATAGTTTGGTCAAAGACACTAAATAACCGTCCATTTGTCGGGTCAATGTTTTTGGGGTCCACTTTGGTGGGGGTGTTTCTTATCATCTTGTTTTTGTATCCATTAATCATAGCCGTTGGTTGGGTTTTGTTGATGTTGTGATTGGAAGATGAGATTGATAGAGAAGAAGACAAATGAGTTGATTATTACTCATTTTTTACTTTGAAGTGATTGATGATAAGGGTCCTTACAAAGGTTATTATAATGGATAGAGATTCCGCGCCGGCGAAGAGAGATGACTACATTGCAGTCGATTGTGTTTAGACTGTTTGATTACAATTTCATAGTTCATAATTTTAGTTTGTACTCCCTCCGTCCCATTTTAAGTGTCACAGTTGACCAAATCACACACTTTAAGAAAAGTGTGTAAAAGAAAGAGAGAGAATATGACTTTTACTAAAATACCCTCTCTTTTTATTGGTAGTAGACATTGAAATACTAAAAAGTAGATTTTTGAGTGTACTTTTTCTCTCACCTAATGATTGTTTTAAAGGATAAAATAGGAAAAATCAATGTTATAAATAGCATGTGACACTTATTTTGGGACAAACAATTTTGGCAAGTGTGACACTTATTTTGGGACGGAGGGAGTATTTTGTATTTAGATAGTTCGATATTAATCAAACGGTCCAAATATCTTGATTACATGAGACTCCATACAATCAAATTCCTATTATAATATACAGTAAATTGTGGTAATTTATAAATGTAAATATTAGCATATAGAATCTTGTTTGATTCATCTTTAAGAGTATTTTCAAGATATCAATTTTTTATAATTTTTATTAATGTACAATTAAAGATATTAACGATCAAAATTGTGCATTGGCGAACGTGCAGTGGTCAAAATGAGTCTTATAATTTGGGACGAAGGTAGTAGATTAATTTTGGTTGCGAATTGAATTTTGAAGTGGAGTACTTTTTAAAGAAAAATATGAATGTTATAAAACATTTTTTAAAATAATTAAAAAGACTCGACAAATCAAATAATACTACTTTTTTACACATAGATGAAATGATAAAACTATCAATCATTAACTCATACACACAAAATAGAGTGACCAGAAATCAAACTCTGATTATAGACGTCCGACCTAACGATTTCGATATTAATAAATTAAATAATAGAGAAATTTCGACATTAATAATTGAACTCTCCCAAGTTTGGTTTTCTAGGACATGCATGCAATGCACACATGCATGCAAATTTGACTTTGCTTTGAAAATAGAGAAATTGGTTGAGCTGGTGGAGGTGACTGAAACTTGTGAAAGGAAGCAGTAATGAGCTTGGTAGGAAGCTACGTTCCCTACAAATATGGGTGTCGTTGCTCCTTTTCATGTGCATAGCTTTTTAATCCATTCATTCATTCATGCCTTCGTTTCCTTTTTGTATACGTTGAACCAATAGACTTCAAAATCAAATAACATGGGTATGCGTTCTTTTTTATGGAGTAGTACACTAATTAATTCATGAGTAAAATACAAGTTTTTCAACAACACATCATAAATAATTAGAATCCAATATATTAGTACTCCATACTAGGCTATTCAGCATAATATGAGAATCCAATATACTAGGCTATTAAAAATTTGTACCAAAAAAAAAAAATTTTTTTTTTAATGCACTAATTAGATCAACAAAAATGAATAATTGATTAAGTGGTTATTATTGATGTTGAATTTGATAGAGAAAACCACATTTTAATTTCCCGACTTGATATCAAAATGCACTTCGAACCGAATTAATCAGTTCAATAGATCGGATAATGGTGGTAAAAACAAAATAAAATAAAAAACCCAATATACTAGTATTCTACTCCATCCATCCTAAAACATAGAAAAAATTGATCAACAAAATTAATATATTTAGTTTATAATTTAAATTAAATACATCATTTTTTGTTGACTCATTTTTAATTATATTTTGAAATGGAGGAAGTAATAAAGACTTAGAAAACTTAATTTGACTTGTTAATGGTACGTGTTAATTTTATTTGGTGACAAATTGAAGGAATTTTGAAAAGATAGAAGTTGTAGGACCATTAGCCAACCGTGTGAGACCCTCACCTTTCCTCTATCTCTAAAAATTTCACTTCCACAACTTGCTTCCGAATCTTTCTTCAAACACAAGATTAATCTATTTGTAAATTGATACTATAGCATGTCAAAAATAGATTGATAAATCATTAACGACTAAAGCATGAGTAGTTGGAAGTATAAATGCATTTGAACTTTTGTATAGCTATAAGTCTATAAATATTATTTGGAACTTATATTCCTTGAATCCATTGTTTCAATTAATATAGAAAGTTGACACTTTCTCAAATATTAATATTCATTTTTGTTTTTCCAGTAAAAATAAATAAATATTCATTTTTGTTTTCTTCCATGCTTGTGTGTTGATCTCTTATCTCTAATTATTTGGACTAATTACTCAATTAACAATAATAAACCGTGGCATACGCGTGCTTAGTGTCTAGATCTAAATGCCAGCCAGGCTGAGAACATATAATATAAGGAAGAGAAGAGTTGGAAACTACTAAACGAGGACAAGTTAAAATAGTGAGAATCATTTTTTTTTGGACTAAAAATGATATATTCATCCATTCCAATAATTGATCGAGTACATCATCAAATACAAATATAAATTCGCTATAAATAAAAAAAGATGAATAATTTACAAACAAACTCACATTATCTAAGTTAATAGCATATAACGGCATTTTGTCTACAAATAATATGATAAAAATAAAGTCACCAGAATATTTATACTTCTGGATGACGTCCAAATCATTGATTGAATCTGCAAGTGGTTGAAGTTGATTTTTCAATAAAAATAAACGAACATGGCACCTAGACGGGAAATAAAAAACGTCGTACTAATTAGATGACGAACAACATACCGACGCACTCAGACGACGAAAGAAAGCTTTGAAAATAGAGAAATTGATTGAGCTGCTGGAGGTGACTGAAACTTGTGAAAGAAAGCTCTTGAAGAAAAGGAAAAAATAGTGAGAATCTTTTTTTTATAATGTATATTCTATGTAAAAGTGATTTATTTCAGACAAATTATATTTTGACACAAAATATGTACATAAAATTGGCAAAAATTCAAATGCTATTCAATAGATTATGTGATTTTCGTCCGTAGGTTTAACTCAGTTAGTTAGAACATATTGCACATATGTATATGAATTAAGATTTGAATTCTGATACGCCTATTTATTTATTTTTAGGGGAAATTTTTTAATCACGAACCTACTTAACAAAAAAAAAAGAGTTATGTAATTTTCTCCGTCAGACAAAATAAATTAAATAAATGATGTGATTTCTACATAAATTTGATAAGATACATATGTATTTTTTTTTTTTGTTGAAAAGGTGTATGTAAAGACTTTTTCTAGCAATTGGTGGATAAAATTGGTCTAAGAGATGAAACATTTGCAAAAGATAAATTAACTTTTTTTTCCTCGTTCTTTTGCTTTGGAGCATGTATAACCACATTCTACTTAGGACAAAATGGGACCCGAGATCGAGAACAATAAATCAATGATTTATAAAAGGATGATTTAAGCAATGACGAAATGGCAAGTTGGTGAAAGAATCACTTTACCAACGCATGAAAACGATGTCAATACATTATACATACCATTTACATTGCATCACACTACGGCTTTTGTAACCTCATTTTATAGAAGTGGCAATACTTTACATCAACAAAGTCATTAGCATTAGATATATTCCATGAATTAATGAGTTTAGGATCCTTTGTTGTCAACATTGTAAACAAGATTAGAGTTCAAAACCGTGTGCTTAACTCCCTTAATTGCAATCAAGTTATGGAAAAGTGATAACCGTGTGCTTAATTCCCTTAATTGCAATCATTAGCATTAGATATATTTTGCATTGTTCGTGTGCTATGTCGGTTTGGTATGAGATTTTTAGGTGGACTGGAGTGGTGATTGTGATGCCGTCTTCGGTAGATCGGTTATTTGAGGTGGTGTGGGGAGCGGCGAGAAATAAGAAGGAGAGGCGTGGTTTTCTTTTAATTTGGTATTCTACTATTTGGTCTATTTTTGCGAATGGTGTTGTTGATGCAAAGGTTTTGGTGGATGATATAAAAGTGTTGAGTTGGAAATAGAGTTTTGCTATATTGAAGTCGACACCTTGTTTGTTCTATGAATGGTCTTAGAATCCCGAAAATTGTTTTTTGCCTTAGTTTTAGCTCCGGCTCGGGTGGTCTGTTTTTCTACAAGTTATGGTGTTGGTTAGTGGGGGGCTGGTATGGACGTGCTTTGTGTCTTATGTTTAGTATGGGCTTCTCTGTTTTGCTTGTGCCTTGGTTCCTTCTCGCTGCATTTGTGTAGGTGATGTTTGGTTTTTAGTGTGTGTTAGGAGCTTTGTTGAGGTTTTCTTTTGTTTTTTATTGCTTCTCTTTGTAGTTGTACGGCTTGTTAAAGAGCTAGCATGTTTATAATAAAAATTTCCAATTCAAAAATAATAATAAATTGAAGTATGCCATATATTCGTGGTGTGAACGGGCCAATATTTCCCTTATGTTGACACCACTTGTTGGATGATTTGGGAGTAACCCGAAAACAAGGTCAATGTTCTAAGACTATAAAAGGAAATATCATATTTCTATTAAAAAATTATACCGTTATTTATATAAGTCGTCTCTTTATATATTAAACATTATTTTTATTTATAATTGATGTGAGACTTAATAGTCATGTTTGACATCCAACATGTATGCACAGTGTACACACACATAGGAATTTGAAGAAGTTTTAGTATATTAAATTATGTTTAGTTTATTATATTTTTCTAAGTTTTATTTTTTAAGGACTATTTTTCTAAAAATCTTTTATTTGGATTTTGGGCCATCAAACAAAAAAAATTGGGCCACATTGTCCAATTCCCCTGAAATCCCAACTCCTTGTGATCCATTTAGCAGCAGAGCAGCTAGCTAAGTGCTATGTCACCCCTGTTAGAAAATCAAAAGTTACAATGGATGTTTCAATTCATTTTAGACAAAACCCCATAATGTTATGTTATGTTATGCATGTCCATATTAACAACCATTATTTTATAAATCAATGGCTGAGGTTATTTATTTGCTCTTTTTATATGAGCTGAATTAGACATGCTTATGCTTCTTCCACAACTATATCAGTATCTCCATTTACAAATCCATGCTCAGCATTCAAATGTTAAACCAACAAAACTCTTACAAGGTTAAATTTCTAACAATAAAAAGAACCAACATATCCAGAACACCAACATTTATGATTAAAACTATGAACCAACATATCCAAAGGGTTATATAAGAAAGAAAACGAGGAATTCTCACATGTGAATACACCGTCTTACAACCATTTCCAACAATACTTAACCTCAACTACGCCATTAGAATTAAGGAATTGACACGAGTTGATGAGTTCGTAGCTTGTAATCATCATTTTACCAACCTAAGAAAAAAATTCTACCTCGAATACATAACTAGAGCCAAAATTCCTTCAAACATAAACAAGATATTGATTGAAAACTGTGTATTATGAAGTATGAGATATTTATAGTGTGAGTCTGTAGAATGGCAATCATTTCTTCTCTCTGTATTTGACAGTAACTCCTTTGGACATTCCAACAAGTTCCTTCAAAGCATCTCTTCTGGGCCGCGCAATCTTGTTGTTAGGATCAAATAGAAGGACTTCTTCAAATGCCTTCAGAGCAGACACAAATTCTTTTTTACTATCATAAGCATCACCGAGATTGTTCCATGCTGTGACATAGCCTGGTTGAATCTTCACAGCTGCCTCAAACTGAGCAATTCCTTTTTCAATCTTCCCATCACGAACATAGCTGACACCAAGAGCATTGTAAACCTATATTGATGGATTGCAGGTGATCATTATCAGAGTAGTTGTTAACATCTAACAAGTCATATCAGAATATGTGAGTTGGATTTTGTACAGTAACCGTGTCATGCATTTTTAGATCACAATCGCGCAATCTTAAATTAACGATCAAGATTGTTTAAAACTAATGTTTGTTATAGTGTACTTAAATTAATTGTCTGATCTCAGATTATTCATTGAGATGTTACTGCATGAAAATATCCAGATCCATTCCAAAATAAGCATATATATTTCAATTTCTTAGCAACCAACTAAGTCGTCTAACCTGGGCAAGATCCTGATCTTCTCCATCCCATTTGTCAATTGCTTGAAGCAAGAACTTGGTAGCAGCTGGGTAAAATTTCCTCCGCAGCATCACTGCACCAAGTTCAAACAGCTCAGTCGCACTTGCATCACCGCTTCTGACTTGCTCCTGAGACAATGGAAGAAAATGAGAAAGGAAAGACAATTATAAAACAAATTATTCCAACTAGTTTGTGTATAATATAACTGTTGGCTACGACTCATAGTTTCATGATAAATGAATGGGCGGGTCGTTTGAGCGGGGAGAGTATTTAAACACAAGTTGTAAATTGGACCATAGTATTTAAACACAAGTTGTACTATGCAAACCCTAAGTTTGAATAATAGAAAAGTACCACATCCGCATGGCAGTCGGAGACTTATTACCATTGGCCAAACTATGTGATCATCGCGTGTTATCTGTATGCATTTTTTGTATATGTTTCCTTTTGAACTAGGGATGTTGTTCTAACTTCTAACAATAACATAATATACGGCATGGTACTAAACTGGATAAAAACAGAATCATACAATGAACATGTAAAATTCAAGGTCTAATCTCCTTCAAGGTGTTCAAGAGAAATGTCTAGTAATATAAATGACCAAAAGGAAGAAGTATAGGTTTTTAATTACCTGCAACTCTTTGGCAGAAAGGTCAAGTTCTCTGCGGACAAGAACTTGGCGAATCACATAGTAAGTCCCAGCGCCAAGCAAACCCAACAATAGTAGCAAATATATTAGTTGGATTCCTAAGTCAAACAGCTCCCCAACCTGATACATCTCATTTATCTTCACTGAGTCACTTGCGTATGAAACATCAGGAGAAACAACTGATATAGTTTGTGCAAACAAGAATGCCAAAACCCATTTGGATGACTTTCTCCAATCTTGAAGATTTTCCATTGTAACATCATTCACTGAGAATCCAAAAAGAGAAGCTTAAAAAAGGCAATGACTCGAGTGATTCTTGTAATTCAAATACAATTCTGAAGTTTCAGAATTAGCCGGCTTTTGTCCAAATGTCAGAATCAGCTTAGCACAATGCATAAAATTAAAAAAAGGCACACAGTATTTTCATATATTTTACTTGCTAAAAAAAAACAATTTGAATATTGAAAACAATAAAACAACCACATTTAATGGAGACATTGCATTTTTCTTTGCTATCTAAAGCTGGTAAATGCATTTTAAACTGATTATATTTCACATTCCTCTCGGGTTTCAATACAAAAAAGCTTATTATACACTCCTGGAAGATTGCATCAAACATGTACTTGAATACACTCCTTGCTCATGATCTTAATATTGTTTTAGCAATTTCTTCAACAAAAAATTGTTTTAGCAATATTATAGTATGTTCTCTTAACCAAACAGACGAATAATTAATTTTAATCTTTTGTTTGCGCATAGTCTACATCTACTCACTATGTGATGATTAACATAGGAACTTAGGGAGAAGTAAGTGTATACGAATGGCTATGATAATTTAACCAGTAGTTCATCCCTACAAACCCCGTGTGGTTGTTTTTTCATTATATTTTTTAATCTTGGCATGATAGTGTAGTATTTCTTGATCATTCTATCGATACAATGTTTCAGAGGTTTATCAAAATAAAACTAACAGCATGCAGGAAAACATGATATCAGCAAAATAATAGACTTGTTACCCTTACAACATTTGACATTTTTCTATAAAACACATGACACCAATTCACTCATGGTATGCAAAAAATACTATAAGAAAATTGAAAAAAAAAAACAAAGAGAGAACAGGGAATTACTCTCGGATTGTTTTGCAAAAATGGTTATAAGGGGTTCCATCGGCATTGCCCTTTGAAACATCTGTCTTCGTCCATGATAGAAGGAACGACAAAACAAAAAGTTAGTAGCCAGAAATGAAGGTTGTGAACATAAAGCATGAAATGAGAATACTTCATGCTCAAGATAATACTAATAATGGTATTATGAATAAAGTGCATGTTTGGAATCAAGGTGAGTTCCACTAATTTAGTCACCTTGATTCTGCCAAACTCATTGTCAATCCAAACATACCTTACACAAAACCAATTTATCGAGTTGATTTTGTTCGGTAAATCGAAGAGAAAGCAATGATTATTAAGTAGAAAAGACATGAAATAAAAACAACCTGGAGCACAATCCTACTCTTGACTGCATCAAGATTGTTGTCTCCATCTGAATTGGATTGTATTTGCTGAACTCCAAAAGCTTTAATCTTTCTGTAAACAGTGTTTCAAGTTAACAATCAAGCATGCATCATAATTCATAGTTAGCAACCAACTAAAGAAACAAACAAACAAACCCTCAAAGAGGGGTAACAAAACTACACAACACAAGTCTTGAATATTTAGCACTATTAGAAATTCAAAAATAATTCCTTTTCCTAAACATTCCAACACGAATCATCACTATTCAATTGAAAACAACCCACAAACATATGACACAGTTACTAAACAACATTGTTATTATTTTTTGTTTTCACCACCAGTTTAATTTGGTTCTGGATCAGTTCCGGTATAAAGTGGTTAGTCCTCCTTAATAAGTTCAGCGGTTTTCACCACCGAACCAACTAACGTTTTAATGAGTTAAAAATGTTGAAAATGAAGCAGCCCATGAAAACATGAGAGTAAAGGTTTAATCTTTAACTAAAGAAAGAGAGAAAAATGGAATTGCTTACTTAAAAGAGCATGATGATGATGAAGTGGGAAGTTTGGAAGAGAAAGGATTGTAGATAAGGGTAGAAGGAAGAGATTGAAAAGTGGATTTGGAAGTGAAGAGAGGGGACAAAGAAGAGTAAGAAAAATGAGTGAAGGTGGAAGCAGCACCCATCTTCATCTTCGTTAACACAGGGATTATCCGGCAAGGTAGTATGCTTCAATGCCACCTCCGATGGAGTGTACCTGTGATGAAATGTTGAGTTATAACCATTGGATAGATAAGATTACATGGCTAATCAACGGTTTGGATTAATTACTGGTAACTTTGTAGGAATTTCATAATTAAGGAACACTTAATTTTCATATGTTGGAATTTTTAGAAGTTACTAATTTTGGGCAAAACTGAAATATATTTTTTTTTTTTAACTGAGAATTTTGTTTACAATTAAGTCCAAATCTTGTCATTAATTTCCACACAACTATCTTCTTTCATATATGATATATCTATTCATAAACCTCTCTAGTTCTTAAATTTGATCCAAATTTATAATATAGTTTATTTATTAGGCACATATTACAGTGAATCATATACATTATGGAAAACTAAGCCTTAAACAAAGAGAATGAAGAAGAAAAAAGTGCAGATGAAAACCAAGTTTTTCATATTCTTTTGTTACATTGTCATTTTTTGTTTCTCCAATAGTTTTTTTTTTTGCTTTAAATGATGAAGTATCAACTTTGCTTTCTATAAAATCAGGCATTGTTGATCTTTTAAACGGTCTTCATGATTCGAAGTTGGATGCAGATCATTGTAATTGGGTCGGCATCAAATACAACTCGGACGGAACCGTGGAGAATCTTGATCTTTCTCACAAGAATCTCAGTGGTATAGTATCTAATGATATACAAAGACTTCAAAATCTTACTTCTCCTAACTTATATGTTGCAATGCATTTTCATCAACTTTTCCAAAATCTATTGTGAATCTTACCACATTGAACATTCTTGATGTAAGTCAAAATTTCTTCATTGGTGAATTTCGCGAGCTTAAATGTTTCGAGCAATGAGTTAACAAGATCGATTTATGTGCACATTGGAAATGCAACTTTATTAGAAATGCTTGATCTTAGTGGAAGTTTCTTTGAAGGTTCAATACCGAAATCATTCAGAAACTTGAATAAGTTGAAGTTTTTTGGTTTATTTGGGAATAATCTCACTAGAAACTTTCCAACAATTCGTTGACCGATCATATACATGAAAACTTTGGTTCATCGCAAGCTCTTGAAGCATTTAATGTCTCATACAACAAGCTTGAAGGTTCTATGCCATAAAGTGGTATGCTAAGAACTATAACCCCGAATAATCTTGTCGGAAATAATGGCCTATGTGGTGTTATCCTCCCATCTTGTGATCAAAACTCAGCATACTCCTCAAGGCATGTAAGTTCGCATGAAAAGCACATTATCATAGGATGGATTATTGGAATATCATCAATTCTAGCTATTGGAATTACAATTTTGGTAGCAAGATCTTTATATGTAAGGCGGTACACCGACGGTTTTTACTCCAGAGAGAGATTTATAAAGGTAGCAAAGGGTGGCCATGGAGATTGATGGCATTTCAGCGACTTGGTTTCACAAGTACTTACATTCTAGCTTGCATCAAGATGGAGTTTTTCTTTGAAGGAGGAGTTCGTTGGCGGTGCTTCTTTAGAGTAGTTCGTTTTCACTTCCACTTCATTTTCACCTACATTCTACAAGGTTTTGTGATTACTTTTTTTTTCACCTTCGTTGGCGGTGCTCTACTCTACTCTTACATCTTTTCCTTTTCATTTCCTTTCTTTTTCTTCGATCATAATGTCAAACTTACTTTTGAAAATTGATGGACCCATCGGTGTTTTTAGTTGATTAAACTTGTATTAAATGTGTAATAAACATAGGAATGTGAGTTTTGAGTTTTGTATTAAACTTTCATTGGGTTTTTAAATTTAGGTTTCATTTGATGTTTAATTTTTGAGTTTTGAGTTTTGAGTTTCATTGAATGTGAGTTTTGAGTTTCATTGGATATTTAATTTGTGAGTTTTGAGTTTTGGATGTTCTTGAATGTGAGTTTTTGGGTTCATTGGATGTTTAATTTTGAGTTTTATTGAATTTTTAATTTGTGAGTTTTGAGTTTTGAGTTTCATTGAATGTGACTCTTAGGTTTCATTGGATGTTTAATTTTGGGTTTCATTTGATGTTTAATTTGTAAGTTTTGAGTTTTGGGTTTCATTGATGTGAGTTTTGAGTTTCATTGGATGTTTAATTTTGGTTTTTTTTTTTGACAGTGTTTAATTTTGGTTTTTATCGAATGTGAGTTTTGAGTTTTTTTAGATGTTTAGTTTTGGGTTTTATTGGATGTTTAATTTGTGAGTTTTGAGTTTTGGGTTTTGTTGAACGTGAGTTTTGGGTTTCATTGGATGTTTATTTTTTAGCATGGAAAATCTAGGGTTGTTCATCTTCATTTTGAAAATTCAATAGTCTAGAATTATTCAATGTGATACATCAATCATTTTTCCCTCTATCACAAGTTTAATTTTAGTTTTAATTTTATAGATGACCGTTTGCTCCATGTTAGTTAAATTGTTTGTTCGAAAGAAGCCAAACTTGTTGCATGTAATTAAAGATCTTCTAGAAGTATTTAATTATTATTATTATTTACAAAAGTGTATTTAATTATTATTGTTGATATATTAACAATAATGTTTTTTATTTATTTTAACAACATGAAATTCTCTCTAATGTAAGGGAGGAGATGCAGCTGACATTGTTAAGATGCCGCTAGCAATATTAGAGTAGGACTATGAGTAATATAGTGTGATTCATACTTTTACTTTTTAGAGATACTCTTGAATTAATATTGTGTTTATTTTGTTTATAGCAAAGTGTATGAAACTTATGAAATTGAACTTGAGTTGTGTTACATTTTTTCATAATGTTTTTTTATACATAAATTTACAGAGAAATGCGTAACCAAATTTATTTTATACAGATATATATGGTAAATTTTTTACCTGAATGATTAATTGACAATTTTTTGTTTTTTTCTTCGTTATTAATTTAAAAATTTTTAACTTCGAAATAAATTTGAATAGTATTATGTATGTTTTTTAATGAGACTAATAATGACGGATGTGTTAGTACAAGCGTGATAGTGAAAAAAGCGTGTATTATTTAACTAGACTAACGCATAATGTTTAGATCCGTTTCTAGTCTGCTGTAAATTGTTTAGGCACGCGTGGGATATTGAGTTGTGCACTATGTTTTTCTCATTTATACATATTACTAATGATGTTTAAATAATTAGGGTTGTTGTTAAATGATGATTAAAAAATATTTAGTGTGTGTTTTTAGTTGATTAAATATGTATACAAAAAAATCATTTCAAAAATACACATTAGTTTAACAATAGGGACTAAAAGTACATAAATAATAATTTTATAGAGATAAAAAACATGTTTAACTCTTAACAATATTATGTAATTTTTTTATTTCAGAATTCTCTGTATGGATTATGATATATTTATAAAGCAGTGCGACGAGTACTTTTTCAATACTTATAAATATTTTATTGTTTATTTTGATTTCTTTTGGTATATATGTATTTAATTGTTTAACATTGTTGAGATGACGCTGACAATATTAGAGTAGGAGTAATATAATTGATTCATATTGTTTATTTTGAATTAATAATGTGTTTATTTTGCTTATGACACTTGTATGAAGTTTATGAAGTTGGCCTTGAGTTGAGTAAGTAAAGAAAACTCTTGAATTTTATCATCGAAGCCAACCCAAAACAATTCTTGAATGACAGAGATGGTTAAATTATTCATTAAGAGCAAGGTCGGGCCCATGTGCAGAGCGGGATCACAAAATTAGAGAAAATTCTTGAAGGTTTATCGGAATTTCAGTTCACTTATAAGGAGTTCATAATTCTGGTCACATATCCTTAGAATTGTATTATTATCTATTAATGATTAATGGTTAGTTTTGAATTATGTTATGGTATTTTCGTAAGTCAAACCACCACATAACCATTTACGTTATGTGTCCTTAGAGGCCACCACTTGATTATTCGCAACAATTTTATGAAAGATATAAGCTGTGTTTTGACAATTACAATAAATATACTGTATGACAACCTCCACTCACTGTTTTAAATTATGTTTGAACTCCTTTTGTCATATACGATTGTTATTTCTAATACTCTTTTTGTCAAATTTTCTTTTTAGGTTTTGCTTGCTATTAGAGACAAGCATGATGAATTTATGCTGAGGGAATTTGTTCACAGGTAGTCAAACCACAAGATCTTGATTAGGTTGCTTTCGAACATCTTCCGTATTCTTGATTGCGACTTTGTTTACGACACTCCCTACCTCCACCCAATGCCGTTGGGCTTTCTTCTTTCCATGATTTTATTAGTCACATTGATATCTCTTGGCAATACTCTTATCATGATTCATGACTATGAACTAATGGAAAATACTATTGTCTCGTACAATCATTGTTTGACGTATAGTTAATTTATTTAACAATTACATATTTTTTATATATATATATATATAATAATATAAATAATATATGAGTACATTATTAATTTGATTCCTAGTTTTCTAATATATTTTTAAATAGGTTTTTGTCTTTGTAAAAAAATCTGATAAATGCTATCAATTTTATTAATTTGTCAAATTAGTCCCTGTATTTAGTCACTTACTATTAGTTAAGTATTTATATTTTAATAATTTATTATAAAATTGGTCTCTATTTTATTCATTTATTATTGATTTAGTCTCTAACATACTGAAATTTCTATAATTTTTTAGGTTTTATTTTTTCAGAAACTTTAGATTTATTTCTTTTATTGATTGAATAATTATCTCTGATTTGATTGAAACTTCTGTGTTTAGTATAACGCTTATTTGAATCTTATGCAATAACTTTTTGTTTATGTTTTCTATAAGTTGTTTCTCGTTATAATATTGCATTGAAATTTTATAAATGTGTTTAATGAATATAAACAACGGTGAACTTATTCATTCATTATACTCAATTTTAATAATGAGTTTAATGTTGATGCATGATCATATGGTAGATTATTTACCTGGATGATTAATTGACAACTTTTTGTTTCTTTTCTTGATTGCTAATTTAAAGATTTGTAACTCATAAATAAATTTGAATAGTAATATGTATGTTTTCTAATGAGACTAATAATGACATATGTTATTTATTTAGTACAAACATGATAGTGAAGAAAAAAAAATTGGAATCATAAAAGTGCATTGTGTATTGTTTAATCATACTAATGTATAATGTTTAGATCTGTCTCTAGTCTACTGTAAATTGTTTAGGCACGAGGTAGAATATTGAGGGGGTGGGCACTATGTTTTTTTCATTTTTTTTGGTGCAAATGTTTTTCTCATTTATACATATTACTAATGATGTTTAAATATTTTGGGTTGTTGTTAAAATGATAATTAAAAGATATTTAGTTGTTGTTTTTAGTTTTTTTTTTTTACGACAATTTGTTAACCAAAACAATACAAAACAAAACCGTTATAAACATTCCATAGACAATTTTTCATCTACAAATAAACATGTAGAGAACAACATGGAGAAGTGGAATCCAAACAAATTTTGAAACAACTCAACAAAAGGTATTGAAGTGACATTTACTTCGATGAAGCTAATACCTTACAAAATCTCAAAATATATACAAACATCTCATTTAAGTATGCAGCCAAGAACATGTCATAAATTAAATATTTGTACCTACTACGTTCACACCATGAGATTATGACCAAACCAACAAAAGCAATGGTAAATGCAATAACCCACACAATTGTAGTAATTAGGTCATAAGTAGATAAATTCGATCCCTCGAACAGTTGATTAAGTTTGAGAAGACCAACAAATATGGTAGAACACCAAGAGAAAACCATTGGCTGCTGGATAAATTAGACATAGCCAGAACCCTTTCCACCAACTTGTGCTCTTGGAACTGTCAAATCAGGTTGCCCAACATTACCATTAATTGCCATCTCAGAGAAACTATCAACATACTTCACATGGAAATTCTTACTGAAAAACTAAAATTTCGCGTACATACAGGGACCAAAGTTTCGCGTACATACAACGACAAAAGATTCGCGTACATACAGCGACCAAAATGATACTTAAGTCTTTATTTATTTAATTATGATTATTATTTGATCTTTATAAGTATACAAAGTTCATACAATTTATAATCATATAATAAATAAAACAAAAACTACTCGCGGTTTCATAAAAATAGATTTAGAGTTGCGTATCTCAGTTAGTAAGCTCGTGGTGATAACATATTAGAAATAAACTTCAATAGCTAGATAATAGAAATAGAGAAGATGAGAACTTTATATTATACTCTTATCGATGATTGGAGTAATCGATAAAAGTTCAATATGAGATGGTGTTACTGATCAATTTCGGAATACGATAGAAATTTAATTATCCATCAACCTACATATAGAGTGATCTCTAATACAGTAATAGTTTTTTTTTTTGTTATCAAATAGTTTAGTGGTTAAAAATTTCATTCTTAAAATAAATAAATAGAGTCTTTAAAGCTCGAACTCCGACCCTCTACATATAAAATGTAATTTCTCTTTTCTTCTAAGTTAAGTTTATAAGGACAACTAATAGTTTCTAAATATAAATATTTTAACATGTCACATTATTACGAATATAAATACTTTATTTTTTTTCTTTTAGAGAAAATGCTTAATTATTTTTATTATTAAAAAATAGGGTTAAAAGGCTTTTATCCCGTAACATAGACGAATTTTATTTTACCCTTTTAAAATTATTATTTTTAGATTATTTCGGTAAAATTATTATTTTTTATATTGCCTTATTTGTTGACTTTTTGCTAACTTAGTAGGTGAAATTCAACTACTACTTCAGCAAAAAAAAATTAAAACTGCCACATCAACAAATAGTCAACATAAAATAATAATAAAAAATTATAAGAGATAATAAAAAAATAATTTTAAATGAGATAAAACAAAACTCACTATATTACATGTGAAAAAAAAAAACCTATTAACCTTTGTAAAAAAAAAAAGAAGAAGAGCCTATTGACCTTAAAAAATAAAATAAAATGAAGCAAGAGGCATGGGCCGTATAAGTTGTTAGGAAAAAAAAATAAAAAAATAAAAGGAAACCAACCAAACAACAAGATTAAACCATAAAACACACAAATCCAACATGTGTAGTTTAGCGGTTGGGGTTTATTCTCTCTTAATTAGTTGAAGGTCCACTTTATGTATAAAGCAGCTTTAAATTTTTAAATCAGTTATTACACTATTTGAGGTGCTCGAATCTAACAATAAATTAGTCACTACATTCAACAGTAAATATCCTGATCTCGAAAAAGAACACCTATAAAACACAAGTGTGTGTTAGATTCAATGATACATGTAGTTGATACCTCCGCCATCTTTAGATGAAACCGAGGAAACATCTTTTCTTTTCTTTCTAGTACTCACATTCACTTAAACAACAACAACAACACACATTCCAAACTCAATTCCTCGTTATTTTCACTTTCAACAACAATGTCTCAGCTTCTTCAAACTCCGTTCCTTTCTTCCTCCACCGTTCTCCGTCGCACATCAACTCTACTCCACCGAACTACACCATCAACTAACCGCATCATCGTTGTTCGTGCCAAGATCCGAGAGATTTTCATGCCCGCACTCAGCTCTACAATGACTGAGGGTAAAATCGTCTCATGGATCAAATCAGAAGGCGATAAACTCTCCAAAGGAGACAGTGTTGTTGTTGTTGAATCCGATAAAGCTGATATGGATGTTGAGACTTTCTACGACGGTATTCTCGCCGCTATTGTTGTTGAAGAAGGTGGTGTTGCTGCCGTTGGATCTCCCATCGCTTTTCTCGCTGAAAATGAAGAAGATATTGAATTAGCTAAATCCAAAGCTCTCTCTTCTTCATCTTCTTCTTCGCCTTCATCTGCACCGGCTCCGGCACCGGCACCGGCACCGGCACCTGTAGAATCATCTCAACCGAAGAAAGTTGTGGAGAATTCTGTTGCAGCTGCGGTTGTGTCTAAACATCCGGCGTCGGAGGGAGGTAAGAGAGTGATAGCTTCACCTTATGCGAAGAAATTGGCTAAGGAATTGAAGGTGGAGTTGAATCAAATTGTTGGGACTGGACCTTTGGGGAGGATTGTGGCTAAAGATGTTGAGGCATTTTCAGCTACTGGGGGTTCTTCTGGGAATGTTGAGGCTGTGGCAACGGAGGCGGCGAAGACTGTGGCTGCCAGTGTTGAATTGGGAAGTGTGGTGCCGTTTACTACAATGCAGAATGCTGTGAGTAGGAACATGGTGGAAAGTTTGACTGTTCCTACTTTTAGAGTTGGTTATACTATTACCACTGATGCACTTGATGCTCTCTACAAGAAGGTGAATTTTCTGTCATTCTTTTTGTTTTCTGCAGCAGTTAGTTTAAAATTAATATACATGAATAATGTTGATCAAACATGAAATTGGGGAGGTTAAATTGTAGTTACATTAGGATTAAATATGTGGTTTAGTGGTTTAGGTATTTGTTTCATTATATCACTCAGAATGATCATGCTTGGTTCTTAAGACATTATATAGGAGTAACCAATTAAAGTATTCACTACTTGATACGATTTCTGAGAAATATAGTTTAGTTAGGATTTAAGATCTTCATAGAACACAAAAAGGAATAGCAATTAAAATGCTGGCAACCGATGTGTCATTGATCAAGTGGAAGTAACTTTCCCAATAAGGAGTTCTTTGGGAACCCAGTTTGAATCTTAGTGCAGTCACCCGCATCGCAGGCTGAGAATCAAGCGTTAAAATCGTACTCAATTAGTCAAACCGGAGATTAGACCCGTAGCTGGTTCAAAGGGGCAAAGTAATGGGGATACCCTGGTTGACTCATTGGGGTGTCAACAACCCTATTTATGATAGTTTCATTGATGAATTGCTGAGCTAAATATTTATTGGCAAAGAAACTATCAGCAAAAGTTAACAAGTTTCATTGATGAATTGCTGAAGTATAAGGAAAATTTTAAGCCATGTATGATTGATTGTATGTTCTTTATAAGGTTCTTGTTTTAACATGCGGCTGATAGTTTATGATAGTTTGATGTCTACAATTTTTCAAATCAATCTATGAGCACCTTGGACTTGTGGACATGTTCAAATTGTTTTATGTAATATATGTTTATTGATTTTGTTACATTTTATAAAATATCAGATCAAATCAAAGGGAGTTACTATGACAGCATTGCTTGCCAAGGCTACTGCACTCGCGCTGGCTAAACACCCTGTTATAAACTCTAGTTGTAGGGATGGTAATAGCTTTACATACAATAGCAGCATCAACATTGCAGTTGCTGTGGCTATAGATGGTGGACTCATTACACCGGTGCTTCAGGATGCTGATAAGGTGTTTAATACTCTATTTCTAGTTGCTTCTAATCATGCATAAATTTGTGCTCAATTGTTAAAATGTTTTTTTATTTTTTTTTATGTATATTCTAGTTGGATGTTTATTCATTGTCAAGAAAGTGGAAGGAGTTGGTTGATAAGGCTCGGGCTAAGCAGCTGCAGCCTCATGAATACACCACAGGTATAGTGATTGTATATCTATATTCATTGGAATTTTATGACTCTTTTTCTGATATTTGCCAACCTCTCTGATTCTTTTTGTTTCTCCAGGTACTTTCACTCTTTCCAACCTGGGAATGTTTGGCGTCGATCGCTTTGATGCTATTTTACCTCCTGGAACTGTGAGTAATCATATTTGTGTTCAAATTGTGGAAGAGTTTGACCAATATTTCAAATTAAACATGAATGTGATTGAATTTATTTTTGTAGGGAGCAATTATGGCAGTTGGATCATCACAGCCTACTGTTGTGGCTACCAAGGATGGTCGCATTGGCACGAAGAACCAAATGCAGGTATGAGCCTTCAGACATTTACATACCTTGGAGTATGACTTATTTATACATGCTTATAGAATCATAAATGTATATATGTTCTTTTGTAACTGAAGGAATGCAATTTTGCAGGTCAATATCACAGCAGATCATCGAGTAATCTACGGTTCTGACCTAGCTCTGTTCTTGCAAACCCTGTCGCAAATTATTGAGGACCCTAAAGATCTTACTTTCTAGTCTCTGTTTTCTGTTTTCTAATGCTGAATACAAAGGAAAAAGCACTTATGATCCCTCTCGTCATTGTTTACCGATTACAAATCTTCGAGAAGCACAAACTGTAAAGCCAAATCACTCTATCCATCCACTCAGGATTGTGCAAAGAACAGGAGTAGAATTTTGAATAGAAAAGTTGAGGTCTAGCTAGTTTCTTAAATAATTGAGTCAAATACGCGATTTCTATTTTTCTTTAGTAATGTCTGATTATAAATTTGTTTTTTTGATTGCTTGTTATTGTCTAAATAATATCCATTATTAATTATTAATTTGTGAGATCATGAAACTTGTCTTAGATTTATGACTAGAAAATTTAAACATGGGAGATTGAGCAATGATTATATTATGAAACAAAAAAGGTACTGTGATGAAGATATTACTGATTAAGTGTGATTGTCTTGACATTTTGTATCAATGGCAATTACTTGTAGTAAAAAATCTGGTTCCACAAAAATCCTCTTACTTTGAATAAAAATGTAAGTCATATCCGAAACAAACTGTCTACTATCTATATATTTCAAATAATTCTTTTGAAAGTATTACATATATAACTATATGAGCTAAATATCTAAGATAGCAAACTGATTCACTCACACAACCTTGAATAGCAAGAAAAGCTTAATTATACAGCACCATAAAAGGATTGAGCAAAATTCTTCCTATTTGATATTCTATATCTTTTTCTATATATTCAATACATCACTCAAAACAAAATCAATGTAGACTTAATTCAGTCCTTGAGAGTATGATTCTATCTGGCATTCAGCAACATTCGCAGCACAGTCTTCATCTTTGGTCTTGCATCAGCGGACGTGCTAACACAAACAAGTGCAATCTCCAGAATTGCAAGCATTTGGTTTCTAACAGCCTGTGATGTTCTACTAACATTAGGATCAAGAATGTAATCTTGGTTTCTTGAGTTACGCAAAACCCACTTCACCAATTCAGTTCCCTCGGTCACTGCAGATTTGCCTGTTAGCAATTCCAGTAGAATGACCCCAAAGCTATAGACATTTCCTGCCACTGTTACTCTCATTGTGTATGCATACTCTGCCAAATCAACAAACAAAAATAATTTAGATCTTCAAACACTAATGTGCATTTATATTAGCTTATGAACATGTTATCAACTGTTTCCATAAGTTCTATAAAACTCTAACACAGTCTCACTGATGCTATAGATTTAAGGAAATGTTAATTGGAAAGAAAGTGAACTAGTTTCTAACCTGGAGGAATGTAGCCAACAGAGCCAGCAACTGCAGAAAAACTCCCGGTACTCTTTGAAGGATCAATCACCTTGTAGTGTTCAATATCACCAACTAGAGGTTCCTTGAGTGATTTGAGCATAATACTTTTACTTGATAAATCAAGGAGAAGTATTGGACCAGATGAAAATCCATGCAGAAAAGAGAGACCTTGAGCCGCCCCAACAGCTATACTATATCTGCTAGCCCAATCTAAAGAGTTTTCCATGCTTCCATGAAGCACATCAAAGAGAGAGCCGTTCGAGAGAAACTCGTATATTATATATGCATTGTTAGTGGACACAATATATCCTAGAGGAATCATCACATTTGAATTGTTCAACTTTGCCAATGCATCTAAGTCTCTTCCAAATTTATCAACACTACTCACCGGAAATACCTTGTCACACCAGTTAAGTTTCTTGACAAAATAGATCGAGCCAGATGGCATTATGGCCTTATAGTAAGTTGAAAATTTGGTTTTCAGAGTTACGTTTGATGTTTCAGAGACTGCTTCCATGGCCTTGGAGAAGTCAATGTTTGATCTGTGTATCCCGTTTAGAGTTAACAAATTACTCTGGATAACATGAAGATCCAAAGTTTCACCTTCACTTGATCGTACTTGTTCAACATTAACCTTGCAATAGTGCCGTGAGATTGATACAACCAGAAGGGTGACCATGCTGACCACAAAAATAGCAGCAGCAATTGCAATAAGAACAGCGGCAACAACAGATTTCCCTTTCTTTCCTGCACTTGGAGAATTGTTAGATGGCACATTACTATTATTCTTGACATTGTTTCCATCTATATCAACATTAACATATGGAGCAAATGATGGAAGGACACCGGATAAACGATTGTTTGAAAGTTCCAACTGTGTCAATGCTCCCATTTTAGTCAGAGACGAAGGAATATCACCAGAGAACTTGTTATTTGAAAGATCCAAAATTTCTAGGTTAACCAAATCACCAAAACTACTAGGAATAACTCCACTAAAGTGATTGCTACTGAGATTCAACACAATCTGTAGACTCAAAGGCATTTGTGGAATATCACCGCTTAGCTGATTTTCTCCAAGTTGGGCTTCTAAAAGATTTTGCAAGTTACCAATGGACGACGGTATAGACCCGTTGAGATTATTCCCTTGCAAGTCAAGCAATGTAAGGTTGTTTGACATAGCCGATGGAATTGGTCCATCAAGAGAATTATGGCTCAAATTCAAGGTAGACAACTTTTGAAGTTGGGAAATTTGAATTGGGATAGTACCATTAAGCTTGTTCATTTGAAGCTTCAAGACTTGAAGACTGCTAAGATTACCAAGTTCTGGTGGCAATGCACCGGTCAATTGGTTATCTGCCAAATTCAACAAGGCCAATTTCTTACAAGAACCTAATCCCGAAGGTATCAAACCTGTCAACCGATTATTTTCCAGCTCCAAGTATGTCAATCGGTTGTCACCAATGGCTTCGCAAGTACCCGAAGGAACCTTTCCTGTCAGGAAATTTCCCCCTAATCTCAACCTGACTAAACTAGAAGAAATATTTACTGGTACAGACCCTTCTAACATGTTATGAGACAAATCTACAAGCACTAACTGTGATGCAGATAAAAGGCCTTCTGGAATAGACTCAGACAAATTATTATAACTAAGATCCAAATAACTGAGAAACTTTGTAACTCCAAGAGGAACAGCACCAGTAAAATTATTTTGATTAGCTGCAAATCTTACTAGTGTTGTGATTTTCATGAGTGACATTGGAATTTTGCCACTTAGTCTATTAGAGGAAAGACTCAAAATATTCAACTTGGAAAAATCTCCAATATTTAAAGGAATAGACCCTGAAATCTTATTTACCATAAAATCAATCACAGTCAAATTTTTGTAGCTCAAAATTTTATCAGGGATTGTTCCACTAAAACCATTGTTTGAAAGCAAAAGTTGCTCCAAAACCATGGAGCTTCCAAGGCTAGTAGGAATGTTCCCAGAAAACAGATTGTTACTAAGATTCAAAAATTTGAGACTAACCATTTCATCTAACTGCATATCAATGATTCCTTTCAACTGATTGAAAGACATGTCAAGTGATTCCAACCCAACAAAACCATGAAAAGTAGGCAAAACACTATTCAACACATTTCCACTGAAATTTAAAAGCTTTAGACTATGAATTTTTCCACATGCAGAAATAAACCCATCTGGGATAGAGTTCAAATGGTTATTAGAGACATCAAGGTGCTGCAAAGTTTCAATTTTGCAAAGAACAGGAAGAGATTGTGAAGAGAGAGATGAACCAGATAGGAGAATTTTGATGACAGATGAATTGGTAGAGTCACAAGTGATACCTTTCCATGAACATGGATTGGGGTGTGTGATGGTATTCCAATCAGAGTGATTAAGAAGAGTGGAGAGATTGAACATGGTGTTTTTTTGGTTTTGAGACAGCATAGACAAAACCATAGGACAGAACAAAAACAAGAGTAGGAAAGTTGTTGTGTATTCATACCTGACCATGTTCATGTTCATGTTCATGTTGATGTTATTATGTTTCTAGAATCTGTGTCTGCTTCTGTAAACTGTGATAAGCTTCTACTAATATTATACTAATAATAACATGAATATATCATGTAGTAGTGTTTAAGTGTGTTTTGGAGGTGGAAGAGAATAATATAGAAGAAAGAATAGAAGAAATGAGTGTATATGAAATAATATGTTGGAGTTTGGGATTGTTTGTTGGGTTAGTGGAAGGAAATTTGATGGAAAGAAGAAAAGTATTGGGAGTGTTTTTTACTGCAAAAGACATCATAAAAAGCTGGTTATGTCTTAATTTTCTAAGAGTACTTGTTTTGTTGGACTTGACTTGGACTTAGACTTATATACTCTGACTGAACACGCCACTAAAATAGTGCAAAACCCTTTTCTAACTCAACTTGGAAAATGTGTTTTAACATTCCATGAGTATATGAGAAGAAAATAGTAAACATGTAAAAATACTAGGCCACCCAAAATACTATCATGGTGAGAGTTTCATTTTATAAGACAAATGGTAAGATTTTACTGATATGATATATATAGAAACAAAATACAGATGAAATATTCAATTGAAAGTATACTGTATTCAAATGAAAATCCAAGGTGTTCATTGTTGAAATGACCTTGAGTTTGAAGTTATTTCATTCAAAAGTGATACCTCACTCAAAAATTTGAAGAGAAAGTAGTCTTGGTAATTTGAGACACAGATCTAACAATAAATATGGACATACGGTTCCGAATGTGATTAGAATATTAGTTTGTCTGATTACAATATTTTTTTCATTTTTCTGCCAATAAAAAAATTTAGGTGAGTCGAGTCTCAGGAGTTCATCAGGTTTAACAAAAGTTGTAAGACTCAACGATCATTTACAGAAATATTTATATATTATCCACCAACTAATTTTTAATATTAATTGCAAAAATCAACTACTCGCTTTTTCAAAATATAAATCAACTTCTTACCAACTAACCACTTTCATTAGACTCAACCTGCGTTAATTTAATCTAAATTTTGTTAACATAAAAAGAAATTACAGTAGCAATGAAAATTGACCATAAAGGAAGAGTTTAATTTCCATGGGATTGAGAAATGTGGGTAACTAACAATACTACTTGTTCAACTTCAAAGACGCGTTAAGGAGGAAAATGGTATTGGAAAATGACAGTATTATGTTTTTAGGCTTAATTACATATTTAATTCTAAATATTTATTTTAGGTTTTAATTTTGTCTCAAATGTTTTAAAAGTTTCTCATTGATATCAAACGTCTATTTTAAATTTTAATTTGATTATTTCCGTAAATTTTGTCCACATGTCCAAGTTTTTAAAGTGTCCATATGTCTGTCTACATGTGCAAACTGGCAGCCACATGAGACAAAATTGACGGAAATAACTAAACTTAAACTTAAACTAAACGTTTGAGACTAATATGAAACTTTTAAAACATTTGAAACCAAATTAAAATCTAAAATAAACTTTTAAAACAAAATATAATTAAACCTATGTTTTTAAGCCCACCCGATCTTTACTTTGCAATGTCTTAGACCATCTCCAATGGAGAATCCCATTTTAGAGTGCTTATAGGGCCCCACTTATACACATCACTTATTTATAATTTTTTAATAATGGTACTTAATAAGCACCCATATCCTCCAATCCAATACTTCTTTAAAAAGTTCTTAAGTGGTTCCACCAATGATTATATATCATTTAATTTAATAACTAATTATTATTTACTATGTTATAATTATTTATTTTATTATATTAAAGCATGTGAGACTCATTAAGCACCATGAAAGAGAAAATGCTTATTTAAGCATAAGTACTTAATAGGTATTAATTTTGTATGTACTTCAATTGTAGTACTTAATATGTACTAGTTCTTATTAGGTATTACTTGATAAGCACCTACCATTAAAGATGTTCTTAATCTATCCCAAAATTATTGTTGTAGAAAGTGTCCGTTGACTAAACAAGTCAATCAGTATTACTTGTACTAGTAGTAATGTGGCCCCTTTTATATCCAAAAAATAAATTGGAACATTTGTGCTAGCTTTTGTTTAATGCGCTATAAATAGGGATGATAAGAAAATTCAAATTTCTAGATTGCGTCCACTCCTGAGTCAATGAATGAAATTTTGAGTTGATTGAATTCAAATTTGAATTCAGATGATATCTGATATTTTAGGTGCGGATTTAGGTAATGCGAAATCTGTACCCAAAACTAAACCCTTCAATTTAACATATAAATTTGAGTCTTCTTAACTAAAGTGGTAAGTTTATATTGAAAACAACACTTTATGTATTTTTATTACTTTGACCATATAAATTCCTATGTACTTTTACTATACCTGTGTTTCTTAATCATTACTCCAAAGACACTAATTATCATTTTTCTATAAAGTTATATATTAAACTATATAATTACTCATACTTATACAATATTGTAGACCTTAATTTCTTAATTTAATTTCTTTGAGCTTGTTTTATTTTTTTTGCTTTTCTTGTTGTGGGTTCGGGTAAAAAAATCCCGAACCTAACGAATGTGGGTATTATTTTGCCACCCACATAGATTTTGAGTCTGGTGTGGATTTGTGTAGTGCGAAACACGCACCTGACCCTACCTGTTGCTATCTTTAGCTATAAATAATAAAAGATTAATAATATTGGTATGTATATATTAGAAAAGAAAAATAAACTAATTCTTTTGGGGAAGGAGAAATTTCTATTTATCATGAATACTAGTACCATATTACAATTATATTTCTGACAGAATTTGAATTGAGCACATAAAAATTACAATTTTAAACTCTTACCACCAAATTAGAAGTATTGTAAGATAACATTTCATTTACATACTAAAAAACAATAGAGTTCATTAGAATCTCTTTCAATTTGAATCAAAATAATCACACGGATTATGTGTGAAGACTCAAAAACACATAAACCCCGTTTATACGACGTGTTTTTATCTTTGTTTTTTGGTCAACATATCAATGTATTTGTGTCATTGGAGATGAGGTATATATCATCTCATATGGACCATTGAAAATGTTGTCAATTCGTCTAAAATTATACCAATAAAAAATTGATGCATGTAGTAAAATTAATGTAACCAAAACCAATAAAAAAACAATAATAATCACTAACAAAATAAACAAATATATCTTTAAAATAGAAACAAATATATTTTAATATGTAACAAATTTAAACAAAAAAAGTTCAAGAAAAAATACAATAATAAAAGTTGTGGTTGTTCTTATATATATTTTAAGATTAAAAATTTCTTCCAAAAAGAGTAAAATTCTAGACACCCCATATATATGTCATCACATATATATCATTATCATTTATCAACATGTCATCTTATAACATTTGTTTTATACTTTGTTGAATATCATAATTAATAAAGTATAAACCAACAATTTTTTTAAGGAATTGAGCATGTTATGGAGGAGAAATGTTTGCAAACGTTCCACAGGGTGATGTTTTTTTTTTTGACACATTCCACAGGGTGATGCTATGATACTAAAAGTTAGTGTATTAATTAAATATATCTAACAGATTATAAATAATTAATTAGACTTGGTAGATTCATTATTAATCAGATATAAATATATATTTTTTCAACTAAAGTGCTTACTAAATTAGATCATCAAATGAGATATGATAGATGAAACTTATATTTGATTTAATAGTAAAACCATATTAGTGTATAGCACAATATTATTTTAGAAAATTTCTCTTTTGCCCCCCCTCATTTCTCTATAACCCCCCAAAAACCCCAGAACCCAGGCACCACTTCAGTATCTATATCCCGAACTGGTGCCTGTACTCCCCAAAATTCAGGATACACTTCGGGTATAGTTCGGAATCTACGTCCCGAATTGGTGTCTATACCCCCAAAACCTCCCTAAAGGCAAAATCGGTAATTAGGGGGGAAAAGAGAATGAAGGGGGGGCGATTGAATTTTTTTCATTATTTTAGATGTTAGACAAAGTCAAAATTCCTGCTTGTTGTCATGTAATGTTTATGCAATTTAATATAATTTGGACTTTTTGTTTTAAAAGTTCTGTTTGTTTGTGATTTATATATGAAGTAATTTATTTTACCAACAATACTAATAAACTCTTATCACTCAAAATCCTAATCATCTCTTTGCAATCAGACTCCATATATATATATAACCACATATGTGATGCAACAGTCCTTTGCTAAACTCAGCCATATATGAGCATAGCAAAAAATTAGAACATAACAAAAAATTTGGAATATGGGTTTTTTCAACTAGAATATTAAATGCAAATCTTGAATATGGCCATAGTATGCAATGACCAAACCAAGCAAATCAGCAGTGCCTCTTTGCTTTCTTTGATGTCATTATAATTGAATTTATTTTAATTGATTGGTTGAAAAAAACGTTGGGAGCAGCCTTTCTAGAAAAACAGACATTTATCCTATAATTAGATTTTATTTATTTATTTGTGAATTTTTGATTGGTTGGTTTTAAGAATGAGGTGTTATATTCCCCTTTAATTTATCTAAGCATTTCTATACTTGACCCCTTTTAATAAAAATTAATTTTACAAATTGATCGCTCTTAACTTAACATGTGTTCATCCAATTCAGTAAGATTTTCCTTCACAATAGTGATACTACTAAGTAGATTTTTTTATTTAATAAATATATTAGAATATTGTAAATTATAACAAATTTGGATTCACTTAGGTTGGTACTTCTTGTATTCAGTAGTTCAAGTTGAAAGTTATCCGTCGAATTGTCCTTATCAACTTTAATTTCAACAAATTTGTAGAAATATTTCACTACTACGTACTAGTCTAAGAAATGCATTAATGTTTCAAAAAAATCATCAAATGCATAAAGTAATAAAAAAACAAAAATAAATTTGATTGACTAATTGTGTATCTAAATAATTAAGTACAACTTTAGTGACGTACAAACAAATATTCCAATTTTCATATTACTAATGAGTGAAATACCAAATTGCTCTTTGAGATTTAAAAATTTGTAAAATATTTTTTTGAAATTCGAAAATAGACAAATACATTTATAAAATTGTAAAACATTAATCAAATTGCTCTCTGCTCTGTTTACTCCGTCTATTTTGATGACATGATCGTTAATTAATTGCATACGTGGCAGTTGTTAACGTGGCGTCACGTCACATGAGAGAGAAGGGTAATTGACTAAATTTGCAAAATTAGAGGGCTGACCGACCAGGATATCGTTGAATTTGACCCTTCATTTTGTAAATTTAGTCAATTACCTATCTCGTAACGTGTATCTTGATCAATTATTCGTCCCTCATGTGATCAGGTGCCACGTTAGTAAGTGCCCGTATGCAGTTAGCGACCGTGTCATCAAAATAGAATGAATAAACGGAACAAGAGAAAATTCAATTGGCGTTTTACAATTTCAACAATGTATTTACTAATTTTCAAATTTCAAAAAAATATTTGACAAATTTTTAAATTTTAAGAGAGAATTTGATATTCCACTCTATTAGTAGTACAGAAATGATATTTAGACAAAAAAATTAAACAAAAATACTACAAAAGTATAGAACTGTTCATTTATACACACCTTTCAATTTGTTTTTTCTTTTTGGTGCCAAAACAAAAACAGAATCACCCACTCTGTCCCTATTCCATTTTCCAACACGCGCGCCTATCATCACCACTGCCACCAATTCTCTGTATCTCGTCTCTCACCGTTCCCTCGTCAACGACCATCGATCATCTCCTCCCATCTCTCCGGAAACCAGTTTTCCATTCAACACCACCGTTCTCATCATTCACAAACCCCTCACTTGAATCACCCACTTTTGTGATGTGAGTTATTTTCACTTCTTCAAATGGATTTTGCAGCTTGCCGTTGAGTCTCCATCTCCTCATCCAAGGTAATCAAATTATTCTACTCTATATGTAGTTTCAAATCTTCTTTTCTAGTTGAGGGCTTTGAACCCTAATTGTTTGAATTGATTAAATGTTAAAATTGTATCAAGTGGTATGCAATGAATATGTTCAATATTGATTTCCTAATAGAAAACCAGAGAAGTGATATTCATTTCTTATTGATCAATGAATTGGTATTACAAGCTTAACTTCTCATAAAGAGAGTGTATTGTATATATAGGTACTGAAGGTTACTAACATAGCATACAATGCATAGAATTGCTTATAAGCACTTATAAGCTGCTATAAGCTTTTCTCATAAGTTGTTCTATGTAAGCTGAGCTATATCACTGATATTTCCTCAACTTAATTTTAAGTTTCTAAACTTAGACAAATTTGAATTTGTGTTAACTATAAAAATTAGAATTATTGGTTCTGGTTTTTCATCTTTTGATGAATGTGACAATTGCATTAAGAAAGAAGATAAATTGTAAGATAGATTTTCTCATTGCTATGAAACTGATTGTTGAGAAAATTAATAGTTTGTTGGTTGTAGTTTTGATTAATTCTAATATGTTGGCTCTGATTTTCTAATATGTATAGCTACTGATTTTCTCATCTTTGCTATGAAACTGATTGTTGAGAAAATAGTTTGTTGAGCTACTGATTAGAAAATAGTTTGTATAGCTACTAATTTTCTCATCTTTGTTATTTCATATTAGAATTATTGGTCAAACTTGGGTTTTAAAACTGAATTGTTTGGAATTGATAGATGCATGTTCAGCTCAAGTAATCCATAATTGTTAAAATCAATAAAATAGAAAATGAGTGGAGCAATAGACAATAGTAAGTGGGGACTATATTGATAAAGCTATTTGTATATTTGTTGGAATTATGCAATTCTTACATGTTATGAGTTGAAAAAAGTGACTTGATAGCACAGAGGATAATATGTGGTTAGTCATGTGTTAATAAGTGGGTAGTTAGTTCAAATATTTGGTTAATTTGAAAGTTTCTGTCAAAAATTAGGAAGTTGACACAAATTATTGGTGGCTTGTAAATCTTTTCTCATTGCTTTTAAATCAAAGGTCAACAACATATTCAACCAGAGATAGACTGAGAGAGGGAGGGAGAAAGTATACCCATTTTGAAACACAAAGATATTACTCATAGTCATAAATCCTCAATTGTTCCACTGACAGTTTAGGTTTAGTACAATTCAACTAAACCTAAACATAAACATAAATCTCTTTCAAGAAGTAAAATACTACATAAAACAAACTCTCAGTCCAAACCCATTGCAGTAAATAGATTACACAGATAATCAATTTCAGATCACACAAACAGATCAAACCCTAGAAAGCAAATCTGAAATAAACCAAAATTAAATCAAACCTGAATGCATAAATTGCTTTCCACTCCTTCCATGCTCCTTTAGATGGTGTTCTTCTTCATCAATTACTTTCTTCTTTTCAAATGAGCGCTGGTGATGATGAGAGCGGTGGTGTTGAACGGAGAAGAGGTTTGCAGAGAGAGAGGGGGAGATGATCGGCGGTGGTGGTGGTGATGATGAGAGCATGCGTGTTGTGTGCATATGGAGGGAGAGAGTGTTGGATTGGTGAGAAGAGAGAGAGCACGGTGGTGTACTGGTGTTGGTGAGTAAGGAGGGAGAGAGAGAGAGAGTGACTTTTAATAAAATAAAAAAGAAAAAATATGTATAAGTGAATAGTGCATACTTTTGTAGTATTTTTGTTGGATAAAATTGTCTAAATATCATTTCTGTTAGTAGTACTAGCAATACTGATGGACTTGTTTAATCAGCGGGCCCTTTCTACAACAAGAATAGTAAAGACTAGGTTGCCTTAAAAACACAATGGAAGTACCAGACCGTTTTCTTGGATTGGAGGTCGGTACATGATTTTATTTTGCCTATAAAAAGATCACAATGTCGATATGAAAATAATCAAGCAAACAGAACAACAACTAAAGAAAGAAAAAAAAAAGTCATTAGTACTAATCAAAAAATGGGAGATTCCTACTTTGCTAAAGAGGATAACCAAACTAGTGCTTCCTTGAAACAAATTGATGAGGAGAATGCTTGTCGTTCAGCCATGGTACATGTCAGTAATATTGTTTATTCAGCAGTGTTGCATGCTGCTATTGATCTCAATTTATTTGAGATCATAGCTAATGCAACACCACCTGATACTTTTATGTCACCAAAAGAAATTGCTTCTAAATTGTCACCATCAGCCCAACACTCAGACTTACCTAATAGAATCGATAGAATGTTACGTTTGCTTGTTAGTTATTCCATTCTAATTTCTTCTACCCGAACCACTGAGCATGGTACTGAAAGAGTTTACGGCCTCTCATGGTCGCAAAATACCTTGTCCCCAATGAAAGTAGAGGCACCTTCGCATCACTCACCACATTTTTATGTTATCCTGCATTGTTGCAAATTTTGTAAGTGATTTTAATTAGTTGTTATATGCATATATTATCCATGTAAGAATATAGATGCAATATCTGTTTGGATAAACACTTTAAGCAAATATATATAAGTAATATATGAAGGCTCTACTAATATGCATGTGCCACACATAAATGACAGTGTGGTTAACTAGTATTTATATGAACTTTTTAATTTTCTTTTAGGGGGAATTTTAAGGAAGCATTGGTTACCGAAGACATTGATTTGTTCAAGAACATTCATGGAGTGACAGCGTATGAATATATGGAAAAGGATAAGAAAAATGAACCAAATTTTTAACAAATCTATGGTTGATTTTGGTACGATAGTGATTGAAAGAATGCTTGAAATATACACTGGATTTGAAGGAATATCAACATTGGTTGATGTTGGAGGTGGAATTGGACAAAATATCAAAATGATTATATCTAAGTACCCACTAATTAAGGGAATTAATTTCGATTTGCCTCAAGTTATTGAAATTGCACCACCACTTCCAGGTAATATAATACTACTATATCATCATAATGTTTCATCATATATATCATTATTAACTTGTAGTGGTATAAGCGGTTCATACAAAATCGATTTAAATGATAAATTAAATCAAACCAAATTGAAAACTTATTGATTTATTTTGATTCGGACCAAAATTTGAACTGAACCGAAAAAAATTGAACTGGTATAGTTTGGTTCTAGGTTTTTAATTTTAAAATCTGGTGAATCGAACCAGGCCTATTATTAATACTATTTTTATAAATATAAGGTGAAATAATATGGTTCATGGACAGGAGTTTATGAAATGATTTTTTTTTACCAAGGAAATCAAATTATGTTTTTTTTGTCGGAAATTATGTTTGTTTATTTGGTATTGTATTATAAAATAGGATTAAATATATTTTTTGTCCTTATAAATATTTGAGATTTTATGTTTTAGTCCCTCAATTTTTTTAGCAGTTTTTGGCCCCTCAAAAATTTTATAACATGATTTTTGGTAAACTTTTCAGTCATCTCATATCTAACTCTTAAAATTTTGAATTACTTTTTGTAGTCATGTTCAATATTTTTAGTCCTATTTCATCTCATATGTAACAATACCATTTCTTTTAAAGGAATTGAGCATATTGCTGGAGATATGTTTGCAAGTGTTCCACCGGGTGATGCCATCATACTTAAGGTAATGTATTAATTACTTTAGACTTGATAGATTCATTTCTCTCATATTTTAATTACAAATTTTTGTTAACTTTTTACGTATATGATTGTAGGCTGTATGTCATAATTGGTCAGATGAAAAATGCATAGAAATTTTAAGCAATTGTTACAAAGCTTTGTCGTCAAATGGAAAAGTGATTCTTGTGGAGTTCATATTGCCAGAAGAACCAACCGCAACTGAAGAATCAAAACTTGTTTCAAATTTTGATAATCTCATGTTCATCACAGCTGGTGGAAAACAAAGAACTGAAAAACAATATAAAAAATTAGGTGAACTCTCTGGATTTACCAAATTTCAAGTTGCTTGTCGCGTTGTCTCCACTATAGGAGTCATAGAATTTTATAAATAAATAAATAGTTTTTAATTTTAAAATATGTGTTAAGAGTAATGTTAGAATAAATACATTTTGGGGGTGCTCAATTCTATTGTGCACAAGTGAAATAAATTTTACATCATGCACAAATTTAAATATATTTTTAGTCTCTATAAATATATCAAATTTTATTTTTTGTTTCTATAAATATTTTTAACAAGTTTTAGTCTCTCAAATATTTTCTATCATGATTTTTAGTCCCTACTTTTCATTCAACTCAGGTATATCATTCGAAAATTAAACTTTTTTTTTTAATTTTTGTCAAAGAGAATTTGATATTATTATGAACATGTATACAAAAAATCATTCAAAAACATGAAAGTACATAAAAGTTGATTTAAAAGTAGGTCTAAAAGTTGTGACAAAATATTTGAGAGACAAAAAATTACTGAAATTTTTTATAGTGACCAAATTGTTTTTCGAAATATTTATAGAGATCAAAAACTTATTTAATTGATCATGATAAAATATATTTGTGTATGATATTACATGTGTACGTTAGACAAAGTCATAATTTCCGCTTGTTGTTAAATTTGTTGTCATGTAATGTTTAAGCAGTTTAATATAATTTGGAATTTTTGTTGTAAAAGTTCATGTTTGGTTGTGATTCATATGAAGAATATATTTGAAAAAAACAGCGGATAAATTATAATCTGACTTATAGCGGATGAACTTATAGCTGATAAGTTAGTTGGTTGAATTTGTAGTGTTTTGTAAAATAAGCGGTTGGAGTGACTTATTCATATAAAATGACATAAAAAAAATATATAAAATTAATATTTACTTATTTTTAAGTAAAATAATAAGGGAAAGTTAGAAGAAAAAATAATAAACTAAAAGCTATAAGCTAATTAGATTATCAAAATAAACTAAAAACTGATCAAAATAAACTATAAACTCATGTGAAAAAAATATTACCAAATATGGTTTATTTTTCATAATAAACTTATAAACTATAAACTATAAATTTATTTTTCAGTATTGCCAAACAAACCCGAAGCAAAATATAATGGTACGGAGGGAGTACTTTGTAATAACAAGAGGAACAACACCAGTAAAATTATTTTGATTAGCTGCAAATCTTACTAGTGTTTTGTTGGACTTGACTTGGACTTAGACTTATATTCTGACTGAACACGCCACTAAAATAGTGCAAAACCTTTTTCTAACTCAACTTGGAAAATGTGTTTCAAGTTTCAACATTTCATGAGTATCAGAAGAACAACATTAAACATGTAAAAATACTATGGTGGTGAGATTTTCATTATAGTATTAGCCATTAGGCAAATGATAAGGTTTTACTGATACAGAAACAATATAGGTCATGAAATATTCGATTGAAAACCCAAGGTGTTCATTAATCATTATTGAAATGACCTTGAGTTTGAAGTTAATTATTTCATTCCAAAATACTATCTCACAGTCACACTCACTCAAAAATTTGTTGAGAAAGTAGACTCATTATTTAGAAACACGATCGAACAATAAATGTAGACATATATTTTTCCTGTGATTTGAACATTAGTTTGTCACGTTGAAAGATTATAATCTTTTTCGTTTTATTGTTGATAAAAAATTTAGGTGAGTTGGATCTCATACTCTCATCAACTAACCAAGTCTAAAAAGTGCCGTAAAATTCAACGATCACTTACAAAAATATTTAGTACATATTATCAACCAACATAATTTTAACATTGATTGCAAAAGTTAAATATATAGACACTTTTATTGAATATGAATCAACTTCTTATTAATTGGACCAACTTACTTTAATTCTAGTCTGTTTCGTTAGACTCAACCAACATAATTTTAACATTGATTTCCATGGACTGGTGAGAAATGTGGGTAACTAACAATAGTACTTGTTCAACTTCAAAGACGCGTCAAGGAGGAAAATGGTATTGGAAAGTGACAATATTATTGTGTTTTTAAGGCAACCCAGTCTTTACTCTGCAATGTGCCAATGTCTTAGTCTACCCCAAAATTATTGTTGTAGAAAGGGTCCGTTGACTAAACAAGTCAATCAGTAGTACTAGCTAGTAATATGAAAATTGGAATATTTGTGCTATATAGCTTTTCTTTAATGCACTATATATAAAGAATGAAAGATTAATATGTAAGATAATTGTTCATTTGCGTATTAAAAAAGCAATAGAGTTCATTAGAATCTCCTTTTATTTTTATCGTAAGTTTAACTCAATTGATAAAAATATTACATATATTTTACAAGAACCGAAGTTAAAACACTAATACTCTCGTAAGCTTAACTCAATTGATAAAAATATTGCATATAATTTACAAGAACCGAAGTTAAAACACGAATATGTAAATTTATTCAGAGAAATTCTAATTACTAAACTACCGGAAACAAAAAAATACTCTCTCTCTCTCTCTTTCAATTTGACTTCAAATAATCACTCGGGTTATGTATCAAGACTCAAAAAAACACATACCCATTTTCACAATGTGTTCTTCTCTTTGTTGCCTCATTGGAGAAGTGAACCAATTTATGAACCAACCGGCCCATATAAGTGGACAAAATTGTGAAACCCCTTCAATTTCATACGCACACCACTCATCCCAATCCTTGTGTTTCCAAATTAATATAAGTGTAAATTCCAATTTGTTTGCTAAAATTGTAGGGTTTAGGCATTTACATATTCAAAATTTGTGAATAGGCAAAATAATGACCCCAATCATGAATTATATTGAGCAATTTAGTTCTTCTATTATTGTAGAATCTAATTTGCTAGTAAATTAGATTCAAGTTAGCGTATGGATGAATTGCTCAATACAATGTTATTTAAACTCTAATGCTAGGGGTGTAGGGGTGCACGCTTCCAAAATCATGTATCGTATTTTAGAAATATTGGTGAGAAAAGTTAATTTTAGTATTTCATTTCTGTCTGTGTTGCAATAATTGGGTCCAACATTTGGTATTATTTCTTTTTCTTTTTATGATTTTTTTTGTAGCCATGATATGAATACAAAGTTTTCACCGTCGTTAAAGATGAATAATCTCCACCGGTAATTTGTGAGCCACACAACGTAGATTTTTCTCTCCCAACTGAATTTTCTGTATACATCTGAGTTAGAAATCGAACTCATAACTATACTTTTAAGCAGAGTAAAACCTTACCACTTGAATTAATTTATTGTTGATTTTTTGAAAAAAATTTAGACTGAGAAATGGTGTCCAAATTCAAGACAAAAAGGACATTAAAATTCAAATAGCATTTATAAAAATATTTATATTTATCTTTTTTCTAACAGTCAAAAAAAATATATTTATCTTTTTGTAAAGCACTAACGGCCTTTATATGCGTAACGAATTTCATCTTAGGTGAGTCATGCAAAGTGCAAACAACATATTTAATTTGGTTGAACATGCTGATTTGCTGCCTTAGCCATAAATGTTGAATGCGTATAAACGAAGTTAAAACCCCTTTTACTACAACTAGTAACTTCAAATTTTAATTAGCAATTTAATCACTATGCTTACTTACTTGGTCCCTACATTAACTTCATCTCTTAAACAACTTTGTTCCCTAAAACTATAGTACATAACCCTATTACTATATAGCTCTATATTTTTTGGTGAAAGTGTATAGTAGCTTGTGTGTCACCCCATTAAATCGAAACGTATCACAAGGGACCATGTGTAGACCCAATATACCATGTATCTCTAACACAAACAAATATAGATTGAATAAATTGCTAGGGACTAATTTGTATGGTAACATCCCTTACATGACTCAATTAGTCAACACCAATCACTATTTGGAAAATAATAACTTGTATAGAAATTAATTGCACCTATGAACCCGGCACAATTAGCAACAGTTAGTTTCCCTTGAAGATATATGTTATTTTCATTACGTCACATATTAAACACCTGGAGTTATCTTTCATCATCCTTAATCAACAACAAGAAAGTTTTATATTTTATCAGTTACTTAGGTAAAATCAAATTATTGAGTGTGTAATTTTTTTTTTGTTTTTACCGCTAGTATCCAATCAATTGGACTGATTAATTTAATTTGAGGTCAATTCTAACATCAAGTAGTTGTAGACAGTTACGGGGGATTAAATCGTGATCATCATCAAGTAAATTCAGATTTTAAGTTATGTCATGACTGCACGCAGTTAGCAACTGTAAATCATTAGATCTTGATCAGACAATTTTTTTATTTTAGTTTAATATAAAATTCTGAAGCAATATCTAAACCGTCCAATCATGATCATCGTCAATCACATGTTTTAATTTAACCTATTAGTATCGGTAGAGATTAAAATCATATATACTTTTATAATAATAGCGACAAAATTAATAATTAATATATGGACTAAAACTAAAATTTGAGATAATTGTGGGACTAAATTTATTTTGATTTTTAAAATAAATAAAAGAAATTTGACTCTGGTTTCTATTTTATATTTATGGTATTAATTGTAACTTACTGGTTTGATAACATCAATCAAAAGCCAGAAAGAGAGAACAAAAAACTCATGCCTAACTTGTGAACCAGAAAGTGCATGTAACCTAATGCAGCAGTTGAACCAAAACCTTTTCCAAAAGAACAAGAAACTGTTCCAATAGAACATTTCAAACCTACCACAAACTCACACATCTCATTAATAATTAACACAGTGTTTGATTAATTATCCTACAGAATCAAATGGAAATAGAAGACTTTAGCTTCCCAAGAATTAATGACACTTTGTCATATAACATTGATTCACCTCCTCTTTGGAATCAATCATCAACATCTTCTTCTAATAATTCCTACCAACATGTCCTAATAGATCATAAAAAAAATTGTTATGATGAAAATTTGGACTCTAAGGGTCATAGGAAGAGCTTTTCATCTATAGAAAATGGAAAGAAAATTACAAGAGAAGATGATCATGATGATGAAGAGGTTCCAATGGATCTATTATGGGAAGTTTTCAATGAGGAAGTGGTTGAGTATAGATCATTAAGAATTGGTAATATAATTACCAATAATGCTCTTATTCAAACCAAGAATAATAAGCCTAGTATGTTGGTTATGTTGAAGGTTTTAAAGAAACTTTTTTTCATCAACAATTCTCATGGTAAACCAAGAAGGAGAATAATCTAATTCTATGATTATTTTGGTGGTTATGCTATATTGGCTTTTGGGTAAGAGTACTACTAATTCATGTTTAGTTTTTCCTTAAAAGAAAATTTTAGCTAGGAGTTTATTTATATATAAATTTGTTTAATTTGTTCTATGATGAGGATGTTTGTGGGCTAGTTGAATTATGTTTCTACCAATACAATTTATATGCATATATGTAAAAGTACATGAAAATTACAAAGAAGCTTATTTTTTTAAGGAACCACACTTTTGTCTTGTTGTTAAATCTTTGAGATGATTCATGATTTAGTTGATTATGAATATTTGTAACTGTGTAGTATTGCTTGTATTTGATTTAGTTTTTTTTTATTGAATAGTAACTTCTTTTGCCTATAAAAGTTGGTTATATTTGTAATTCTGGAGTATTGCTTGTAAGTGGTATGTAGAAAAGCTGGTTCAACTCTTGTTGGTTGGGACAGGTTCTGTTCTCAATTTGAAAATGGAATGAATTGTAAGGCTTTAAGTCGGATGTAACTCAATCTTATGAAATTGGTTTATAAGGTAAGAATGCCACAACTTATCTATTCATATCAGACACATTATCTCATCTAATGTGAGACTATTAACACACTCTCCTTCATGCTTATGAGTAGCCATTTGCAACGTGACCTGAGTGACACGGTAGTGGTAACTTTATAAGTGATAATAAGTATTTAACGAATTTTTGATAAATTCTGACATGATCTTAAAATTTTGGTTGAAACTCAACCACACAAAAGAACTTCTAGAGTGATCATTGAACCACACTTATTTAGTTATATACTCATGTTTTGGCTTTATCTCATTATCCAATGTAAGACTAAAAAATATAATAGTAGTGTAAAATTCAACTAAAAAAATCTTATTATAATATTTCATGTGTATGATGAAACATTTCCTGTGTATGATGAAACGCAGGAGAAGAACAATCGTCAATCACCAAAATACGATTTTTTCTCATCCCACCCCCAAAAACTCTCTTTCCCCCCCTAAAAAAAAAGTTTTTACCCTCATACAAAAACCATTTTTTGGGGGGGAAAGAGAGTTTTTGGGGGTGGGATGAGAAAAAATCCCAAAATACTTTGAACGACCATGGGCTGACCCATTAAGCCCAATCCCTAGTTCATTGAACCTGGGCTGTATGGGTTACAGGTTTAAAAGCCCCAATAAGTAAAAGAGGGTTTGTTAGTCTAGGTCCAACTGATATTCTATTGGTTTGGGCCATTCTGTTTTTTCACTACATAAATTTTTTTTTTTGAAAGATTATATTTTATTTTGAAAAATAAATAAATTGGGAAGATATCATCAATGAATTGGTTCAAGTAGTAAAGGTCTTGGACCCTTAAAGTCGGTGATCAAGGGTTCAATTTCTTGCTCCTGTGTATGAAAAAGTTGAATTAAAAGGGGGGAATTCACCTTATATGTCCCACAGATTCTTCGAAAGAGATTAATCATAGTTTTTGAAGGATTAATCATAGTTAAATAAGGTGATTATACATAATCTTGCATTAGGATGTTTAAATGGACCCCGCACATGTCATTACTTTTATAATTTTTTAATGGTTATACTTACTCCCTCCGACTTTAGTTATAAACAATTTTCTCTTTTTAAATTCATTATATAACTAATGTATCTAACCTTTTTTTTATAAGCTAATGTATCTAACCTTAATTATAGATCTTATACATTTATTATCCAATAAATCTAAAAAGTGAAAATTTATTTATAATTAAGGCCGGATGAAATAATAAGTAGCTAGAGTTTAATGCTCATGCACTAATTTTAAAATAAGTCGGTGATTTGACAGATACAAGATGTTCATTAAATGTTACCGTAGAACTATTTTAGACCTTCGGTGCATTTTCTATTTTTTCAATGACTTCATTTCTCTAATTCAACGTCTCATTTTTTTATAAAACAAGTCCTAAAATTAACTATATATTATTACAATATTACGATTTATTAATTGAAGATAGAAGGTTTGTACGGTTGTACCCAAAAAAAAAGTGAAGAGAGATCGATGGTACCATAAGTACTATTTCTTTATGGACACTCAAATATTTTCCCCACAGTATATGAAGTACATATTTAACTTGGTGCTAATTAGGTCAAACACCAAGGCACCAAAAAAAGAATCAAACACCAATCATACATTGTTGTGGATGAGCAAAACTACTGCATGCATGCCGTATAATTAGGCCAAGCGAATTAAAATATATAAAAACAAAGGAAATACACAAGTAGATAGATATGGGAGCAACTCATTTGGTTTATTGGTGTTTGGTATATTTGGCTGACGTTCATTCAAGAAATAATAATATGGTCTTGTTTAAAATATAAAGTTAATCCAATTGTTTATTTATTAAGTAAAGCAAATAATGCAAAAGAGGATAATGCAAATACTCTTTATATGTAGCTACCTGGTTTACCATGCGGCCTCTTTGTGTTGTATCCAAATTCTTACTTGTTGGCTTGTAATGAGAAGAGTACTAGAGTAAGCCTAATAATATTTTGTCATTCAAAAAACAACAACTTGTTGGTTAAGTTTAATTGTAGTATTAGTCTCTTTTTCTTCATTATTTTGTAAAATTGGTCTCTTTATTTTAAAAATATGATAATTTTGGTTTTGGTCTCTCAATTGAATATTTGTTTTAAAATATGATGATATTTTAAAAATATGATAATTTTAGTCTCTCAATCAATATTTGTTTTAAAATATGATGAGAAAGTTAGCACCGTGGCTTAAAAAAAAGTGTTTGATTCATGAAATCCTCCACTTGAGAGATACTATCATAATAGCAGATTCAAAACACTTTTCTCTCAAGTAATCCGACTTTTACTATGATAGAATCTCTCAAGTCCCACCATGATAGTAAAAGTAGGTAATCCATTTTTTAATAAGTTAATAAAAAGTCGGGCCAAACACTACTTAAGCATGGTAGAGTGTGTAACAAACAAACTTAAGTAGGTGGATTTAAACTCTCACCCCGCCCCTTAGTACAAAGGATCAAAGACCCTAATTACTGTTAGAAATCCCACATTGACTAGAGATATGACATAGATAGTTTTTATAAATGTGTGCAAACCTCAACTCTTAAGCTAGCTTTTGTGGTTGAGTATAGGCCTCATAAATTCTAATATGGTATCAGAGCCTATCCTAGATCTATTTGTTGTTTGTTGTGGAGACCTCCCATATTTGGGGCACTCGTTATTGTTAATTCTACGTTCCAGCTTGTTCAGTTCTAGACGTGAGGGGGCGTGTTAGAAATCTCACATTGGCTAGAGATATGACATAGATAGCTTTTATAAATGTGTACAAACCTCAACTCTTAAGCTAGTTTTTGTGGTTGAGTATAGGCCTCCTAAATTCTAATAATTACAATATTACAATATGTTAGCAAAAATAAAAATGTCAATCAATTTAGAAGTGACAAAAATCGTCAATCTAATGTGTTTTGTCCAATCTCTCAATCAACTCGTTTAAAATGAGGTAGGGCGGAACATCCCAACTTAGAAAGGGGATTTAAACTCCCAACCCTACCTTAGATGAGTTTACTCGTCAATAAAAAAAATAATTGTATCAAGTTTTACGACAATTAACACATAAACTTCAAAATTTATCTATCAAAATTTAACATAATTAAACCATCATTACACAAATTAATAAAATTCTAAAATTCATAAAAATTCATAATTGGTTAGCCCGGTAGACTAAGTTAAATATACTATCAAATTGGAAGAATTTTATAATTCCAATAGAGCAAACTAGCTACTATCCATGCATGATCCATGACTTAGCATTATACAAATGAAAAATTAAAATAAAATAAAACAGAGTGTGCACCCTTTCACACAACTCAAAACCATATATGAAGACCTTTTATTTTATTTTTTTGAATATTTATTCATATAAGTAGTAGGTATATATTATATATATCACCCTAACACCATTAAACGACAAAGAATTACAATTGCTTATATTGGAGGTATATGCTTTTATTTTGCCTATAAAAAGTGCACAATGTCTTGTGAAAATAATCAAGCAATTAAGCACACAGAACAGCAACTAAAGAAAGAAAAAAAAAATTATTAGCACTAATAAAAAAATGGGAGATTCCTACATTACTAAGGAGGAGAATAACCAATTCAGTGCTTCCTCAAACCAAACTGAGGACAGTGCTTGTCTTTCAGCAATGGTGCTTACCACTAGTCTTGTTTATCCAGCTGTGTTAAATGCTGCTATTGATCTCAATTTATTTGAGATTATAGCTAATGCAACACCACCTGGTGCTTTCATGTCACCATCAGAAATTGCTTTTAAGTTGCCACTTTCAACCCAACACTCGGACTTGCCTAACAGGCTTGACCGAATGTTGCGTTTGCTTGCTAGTTATTCCGTTCTTACTTCTACCACTCGAACAGCCAAGGACGATAGCACTGAGAGAGTTTACGGACTCTCGATGGTTGGAAAATACCTTGTCCCTGATGAAAGTCGTGGCTACTTAGCTTCATTCACCACATTTCTATGTTATCCTGCATTATTACAAGTTTGGTAATTAAGCCATTAACTTTTGTGACTAAAGACATAATAATGTGACAGTTTTAACCTATTACTTTAATTAACTTTTAATCTTAATTTGTTCAATTGGTCTAAGTTTTAGTTTCTTTTTTAGGATGAACTTTAAGGAAGCTGTAGTTGATGAAGACATTGATTTATTCAAGAACACTCACGGAGTGACAAAGTATGAATACATGGGAAAGGATAAGAAAATGAACCAAATTTTTAATAAGTCCATGGTTGATGTTTGTGCAACTGAGATGAAAAGAATGCTTGAAATATATACTGGATTTGATGGAATATCAACATTAGTTGATGTTGGAGGTGGAAGTGGACAAAATCTCAAAATGATTATATCCAAATACCCATCAATTAAAGGAATTAATTTTGATCTGCCCCAAGTGATTGAAAATGCACCACCACTTCCAGGTATAATTAACATATATTAATGTTTCATCACATATATCATTATCAACATGTTAGTATATTACATTTGTATTATACTTTGTTGAATAGTACATAATTAATAATGTATAAACCAATATTTTTTTAAGGGATTGAGCATGTTGGAGGAGATATGTTTGCAAATGTTCCACAGGGTGATGCTATGATACTAAAGGTAAGTGTATTAACTAATTATATCTAGCTAACAGATTATAAATAATTAATTACTTTAAACTTGATAGATTTATTACTATTCTGATTTTTTTCCAATTAAAGTGCCGACTAAATTATTTTTTGTGACTTTTGAATACATAATATTATAGGCGGTATGTCACAATTGGTCAGATGAAAAATGCATAGAATTTTTAAGTAATTGTCACAAAGCTCTGTCACCAAATGGAAAAGTGATTCTTGTAGAGTTTATATTGCCAGAAGAACCAACAGTAACTGAAGAATCTAAACTTGTTTCAACTCTTGATAATCTCATGTTCATCACAGTTGGTGGAAGAGAAAGAACTGAGAAACAATATGAAAAATTAGGCAAACTCTCTGGATTTTCAAAATTTCAAGTTGCTTGCCGCGCTTTCTCTAGCTTAGGAGTCATGGAATTTTATAAATAAACAATAACTTTGAGTTTTAAAATGTGTTCGGACTAATGCGAGAATAAAGACATTTTTGGGAGGTCAATTGTGTTACGTCTTTGTTGTTATAATTTTTGGCTAGTTGAATAATGCGATAAGTTTTACATCATACACAAATTAAATTAGTTTTTGCCATTAGATCATCAAATAAGATATGATGAAACTTATTGATTTAATAGTAAAAACATATTAGTGTATGATACAAAAATATTGTACACGTTAAGTCAAAATTCCTGATTGTTGTTCTGTTTGTTGTCATGTAATGTTATGCAATTTAATATAATTTGGACTTTTTGTTGTAAAAGTTCTGTTTGCTTGTGATTTATATATGAAGTAATTTATTTTATCAACAATACTAATCAACTCTTTGCAATCCGACTCCATATATAACCACATATGTGTTTGCATTTAGTCCTTTGCTAATCAACTTCTTCAGCTTGCCTTAACACATCATATGCTGAAAGGGTTAATTACTTTTTTGGTTATATATATATATATATATATATATATATATCATTTTGACTTGTTAAAAAAAAAAAGCCCTTTGCTAAACTCAGCCATGAGCATAGCAAAAAATTAGAACATAACAAAAAAAATTGGAATATGGGTCTTTCAACTAGAATACTAAATGCAAATCATGAGATAAGATGATCTACAAACTCGATCAAGTGAATTGATTCGTTGAAAAACTTTGGGAGCAGCCTTTCTAGAAAAACAGACAAGACAAATTTATCCTATATTTAGATTTTATTTAATTTATTTAATTATTTGTAAATTTTTGATTGGTTGGTTTAAGAATGAAGTGTTATATTCCACTTCATCTAAGAATTTCTCTAATTTCACTCCCTTTTAATTAAAATTAATTATGCAAAAGTAAATTCAATTAAAATTAATTTTCTCCACCACATAAACAAACACACTCGGTTTACAATCAAATTCATTATATTAAAGAATAGCTTGTGTATTATTGATTATATTTTTTTTTGGTATAGATTGTATATGATTGTAGGCTATATGTCATAATTATATATATATATATATATATATATATATATATATATATATATATATATATATATATATATATATATATATATATATATATATATATAAAATAACTTTTACTTATATATATATATATATGATTGTAGGCTATATGTCATAATTGGTCAGATGAAAAATGCATAGAAATTTTAAGCAATTGTTACGAAACTTTGTCACCAAATGGAAAAGTGATTATTGTGGAGTTCATATTGTCAGAAGAACCAACTGCAACTGAAGAATCTAAAGCTGTTTCAAATTTTGATAATCTCATGTTCATCACAGCTGGTGGAAGAGAAAGAACTGAAAAACAATATGAGAAATTGGGCGAACTTTCTGGATTTTCCAAATTTCAAGTTGCTTGTCGCACTTTTTCCACTCTAGGAGTCATCGAATTTTACAAATAAATAACTTTTAATTTTAAAATATGTGTTCGTCAGGAGTAATGTGAGAATAAAGACATCTTTGGGTGCTCAATTCTATTGTGTACAAGTGCGATAAACTTTACATCATATACAAATTTAAATATGTTTTAGATTCCTTTAAATATACCTTATTTAGTTATATACTCATAAAAATGCATAGAAATTTTAAACAATTGTTACGAAGCTTTGTCACCAAATGGATAAGTGATTATTGTGGAGTTCAAATTGCCAGAAGAACCAACTGCAACTGAAGAACCTACAGCTGTTTCAAATTTTGATAATTTCATGTTCATCACAGCTAGTGGAAGAGAAAGAATTGAAAAACAATATGAGAAATTGGACGAACTTTCTGGATTTTTCAAATTTTTCAAATTGCTTGTCGCGCTTTTTCCACTCTAGGAGTCATTGAATTTTTACAAATAAATAGCTTTTAATTTTAAAATATGTGTACGTTAGAAGTAATGTGAGAATAAAGACATCTTTGGGTGCTCAATTCTATTGTTTACAAGTACGATAAATTTTACATCATATACAAATTTAAATATGTTTTAAATTCTTTTAAATATATTTTAATCAATTATATATACTCATGTTTTGGCTTTATTTCATTATCCATTTTTTTTATAAGGTTACAAAGTAACAAAGGAAAAAAATAAAAAAAAATTAAGCTCCAAGCTTATATATCATTATCCAATTTAAGACTAAAAAATATAATATTAATGTAAAATTTACCTAAAAATATCTTATTATAATATTAATTTCTTGAACTTGGTGTTACGTTATTGTTGTTGGTGGTGGTGGAGTTTAGTTTCTTGAATTTAATGGTGTTGTTGTTTGTGGTAGTGGTGGTGAATTCCCAAAAAACAATGAGTTTTTTATTTTATATTCAAATACTCATACAAAATAATTGACATGAGCATTATTTCTAAATGAAAAGTCACTAATAATCGTGTATACATGAATTGTTATATATTATGATTTATAAGTATTTATCTTATAACTTCAAACTAAATTCTATTTTGTGTGCTCCCTTCGTAAACCTTAATTTCTATTTTGTCTTTTTTCTTGTTTATCGTTTAGAGGGGTGATTATGGTCAATTTTGATCCAAAATCATCCCTCTTAATCATTTTTTGTTTCTTTTCATTTAAATAAGTGTTTTTCACATATTTTTAGTTTTTGTTTGGGTTTTCTTCACCGTGATTTCTTCTTCCGGTATTGTTTTACTTCCGTAGTGTAGAGTTGTATGATTTACCGCCTTTGTATGGTGTTTGTTTTACCGTCTTTGTACGGTGTTATTTTCTCGTCTTCGTACGGTGTTTGTTTTGTTTCAGATTTGCAGATTTGCTTTAACGCAACCTAAGAGCAGATTCAATGACTTCAGCATCTTCAACGTTGCGGATTCGGAAGCATGATTCTTCGAACATTTATATTTTGTCAAATCAATTGTAGGTTTTATCATTTGGCCGGTTTATGCTATTAACTCGGATGCGGTGAACTTGTTCGCCGATTCATTTTTTTTAGTTTTTAGCGAATTTAAATATGTTAAATATTGATTGATGTAATTTACAAATTTAAATGAATGAATACTTCTGTTTTTAGTAAAAACGAAAAAAAGTATCTATCTTATCTTTTGTCAAAAAAAAAGTATCTATCTTATCTTAATATATAAAATGTATAAATTATTAAACATAGTTAATAAAATTTGATAAGCAATTGAAATATTTAATTAAAAATCTAAAACTTTCTGACCAAATAAAAAATAAAAAATCTAAGACTTTGTCAAACTCAATAATTTCAGTTGCTATATCAACACATTTGACAAAGAGTGTCCACTCTACTTCCTTTCTATATTATATTTCTCAAAGTATAACATTATACCTTCCACTTCCATCATTGTATGCACGTTCATAGATGAATTGTGCGTTTGTTTCACCTTTTTTTAAAAAAAAATCTATTTTTTTTATAAAATAAATCATTTTTTTCATTTTTGATGTGTTTGTTTCAGATTTTTATAAAACTCATTTTGTTAAAAAAAAATATTTTTGTGTTCAAAATGAAAAGCTATTTTTAACTGATTTTCTCAAAATCTATTTTTTTTAAAACAAGGACCATGTGTTTGCTCTCAAAAATGATTTTTATAATTGTAAACAAACAAAAAATAATTTTAAATTTTTTTCAAAATCTCTACAAAATAAAGGTGCGTTTGTTTGAGATTAAAATAAAATAGATTTTTTTGAAAAAATCTATTTTAAAAAAATAGATTTATTTTGTAGAGATTTTGAAAAAAATCTAAAGTTGTTTTGTGTTTGTTTACAATTATAAAAATCATTTTTGAGAATAAACATATGGTTCATGTTGTTTAAAAAAATAGATTTTGAAAAAAGCTATTCAAAATAGCTTTTCATTTTGAAGGAAAAAATGATTTTTTTTGAAAAAATGATTTTAAAAAAATCTGAAACAAACACAAGTAAAATAGAAAAAATGATTTGGGCCAGCTATCCCACCCTTCGAGGTGCCTCCAATCTAGCGAGGGATTAGTCACTGTGTTCGGTGGTGGATACCCCGGTCTCAACCAAAAAAATAGAAAAAATGATTTTTTTATGAAAAAAATAGATTTTTTTTTTAAAAAAAGCTCAAACAAACGCACCCTAAATCTTATTTTTAAAAATAGATTTTTTAAAAAAATTTATTTTATTTTAATCTCAAACAAACACACCAACTATGTGACAATTAAAAGTTCACGTTTGGATTGAATCAATATATGTTTAATAATGTTTTTGTTAAAAGAAAACGCGTTTGAAGTTCTCAAGTTGTGAATGAACAAATTATGAAGATGTGCATTTGTATTTTACAATTATGAAGATGAATAATTTTTTATCAATACATGTTGTGCATCTCTAAAAATGATCTGGAAAATTGGACAAATATACAAATAGAGAGGAGCTAAACTCGTAAATATGACGATTATTATGAGATAGCAAAATATTTTACAATTATTATGACAATTATTATGCTTAACAAAGTGAGGTGTATTCGAGATGCTATAAAATGAGATTGTCTACTACTACTAGTCACGATCTTTTGCATGTGAGAGATGACACTAGCTGATGTAGATGATAAATCAGTGGTAGGAAACATGCACACAATAATTTAGACTTAAATGATTTTTTGGTTCCTATAAATTTGCTTATTTTTAGTTTTAATTCCATTATTTTTATTTTTTTGAAATTTATTCTAAAATGTTAAAATCATTTTAATTTTTAAAGTCTAAATTTGCGGTACAATTTGAAGGAAAAATCTACATGAAAATTGCAGATTTTTCTATACATTCAAAACCACCGATCAAAATGAATTGTTCAACTTGCAAAGGGAAACACAACTTCTCTGTTAGAGGCTGAGGCTCATGAGCTCGTTTAGCAAATAGTAACACTTGATTCTTTATGGAGAACATTATAATTATATTGCATCATGAACAACCATTGATTTAAGAAAATAATATTAAAAACAATAATAATATTAATTAATAATAGTAGTTGTACTATTTTGTTAGTGGATGTTATATATGTGCTATTTTTCATTATTTAACTCAATTATTATATAATTTTTAATTTGGTTTGAGTTAAAAAATTTATGTTTAATGTATTAAAATTTTAATTTTATATTGACTTTGTGACATTTTATTTTTTTTAATAGTGTTAAACTGGGGAATATTGATTTTATGTTTAATGCCTAAAGTTTTAATTTTATATTAATTTTACCATATTTTGTCTTTTTCATATATTAAATTATGAAATATTGAATTATTTATTTATTTATACATTAATTAAAAAATATATTTAATTAAAAAAATCTGATCCGGTTGAATTTTGTAAACCTTTGAACGACTATACTTACACCAGTTCGATAACCGGTCCGATTATGACTGATTTCACACTAATTAAGACATTATTTGTATGCATTTCACACTAGTGATTAAAACACTCACAAGAGATGCCCCTTGACATTAAGATTAGCTTGACACACACCACGCGGGCCGGCTATTTTTTTTCTTTTCTTATTTGTGTGTGGGGTCATGTTTTGTTTTGCTTATAAAAAGATCACAATGTCGATATATGAAAATAATCAAGCAAACAGAACAACAACTAAAGAAAGAAATCATTAGTACTAATAAAAAAAAAATGGGAGATTTCCACTTTACGAGAGAGGATAACCAAACTAGTGATTCCTTGGAAAAAATTGAAGACAATGCTTGTCTTTCAGCTATGGTACATGCCAGTAATCTTGTTTATTCGGCGGTGTTACATGCTGCTATTGATCTCAATTTATTTGAGATCATAAATAATGCAACACCACCTGGTGCTTTTATGTCACCAAAAGAAATTGCTTCTAAATTGCCACCATCAATTCAACACTCCGATTTGTCTAATAGACTCGATCGAATGTTGTTTTTGCTTGCTAGTTATTCCATTCTTATTTCTTCTACTCGAACCACCGAGCATGGTACCGAGAGAGTTTATGGTCTCTCGATGGTCGCAAAATACCTTGTCCCCGATGAAAGTAGAGGCAGCTTTGCATCAATCAGCACATTTCTATGCTATCCTGCATTGTTACAAGTCTTGTAAGTGATTTTAGTTCTTATAAAATGATGCGCTGGTTAACTGATTATCTTTCTTGAACTTTTAATCTTACTTTGTTATGATGTATTCTTAAGTTTTAATTTGTTTTTAGGGCAAATTTTAAGGAAGCGGTGGTTGCTAAAGACATTGATTTGTTCAAGAATATTCATGGAGTGACAAAGTACGAATACATGGAAAAGGATAAGAAAATGAGCCAAATTTTTAACAAGTTTATGGTCGATATTTGTACGATAGAGATGAAAAGAATGCTTCAAATATACACTGGATTTGAAGGAATATCAACATTGGTTGATGTTGGAGGTGGAATTGGACAAAATCTCAAAATGATTATATCTAAGTACCCACTAATTAAGGGAATTAATTTTGATTTGCCTCATGTTATTGAAAATGCACCACCACTTCCAGGTAACATATACTATCATCACATACTCTAGGAGTACATATGATTATTAATATGTATAAGCGGTTCACACAAAATCGATTAAAACGACAAATTAAATCAAACCAAATTGAAAGTAATTGATTTAGTTTGGTTCAGATCAAATTCCGAACTGAGCCAAAGAAAAACGAACTAGTTTGGTTTGACTCTAAGTTTTTAATTTTAAAAACTGATGACCTATTACTAATACTATCTCCGTTTTTTATTATAAAAGATAAATTCATTTTATAGACTCTTTAAAAAAATAGATGTATATGAATTCATTAATATATCAGATACATTGATTTTTTAATAAATTTAAAAATTACATTTTTCTCTTATAATGAGAAACAGAGGTAGTACTATTTTTATAAAGGCTTAAATATATTTTTGGTCCTCTAAGTATTTTCAAGGTTTCACTTTGGTCATTTAACTATTTTTCGTTTTATTTTGGTCCTCTAACTTTCATTTTGTTAAACTACTTGGTCCTAACCGTTAGAAAAATGTTAAAAACGAGAGGTAGAATTCTTTAATGAGAAAACTGACACCATATTTGGATTCGGCATAAATAACGAGAGATTTTGGAATATCATTTCATAAGCTTTCGTGAGCTGAAAGATCATCAGTGATGTGGACGGAGACGGTGATGGAGGAAGCTCCGTACGCGATGAAGAAGAAAATTTCTGGCCACGTGAGTTTTCTTATTGAATCTCACACCAAAACCACAAAGTCCCTAAGTGTCACGTACGCAAAATTAACGTTTTTGCTATTTTTCTAACGATAATTAGGACAAAATAAATTAACATAATAAAAGTTAGAGGACCAAAACAGAACGAAAAAATAGTTAAAGGACCAAAATGAAACGAAAAATAGTTATAGGACTAAAGCGAAACTTTGAAAATATTTAGAGGACCAAAAATATATTTAAGCCTTTTATAAATATTAGATTAGATGAAATAATATGGTTCATGTATAAGATTTTATGAAATGGTTTTTTTCTTACCAAATAAATGAAATTATGTTTGTTTATTTGGTATTATGTTATAAAATAGGATTAAATATATTTTTAGTCTTTATAAATATTTCAAATTTTAGCCCCTCAAATTTGTTTTTGCACTTTTTATTTGGTGTTGACTTTTGAGTATGTTGTATATTATTTTTAATTTGAAATGGTTAGAGAAATAGAGAGTATAATTTGTTTTTTAAATTTATAGTATGGAATACATCAAAAAAATATCAATAGGAAATACACACGATAAATATATAGTTTGAGAAAATAAGTGTTTCGACCGATCTACCGAATCATATCAAATCAAACTGATTAATTTAATTTGGTTCAATTTCATTTCTAAAAAATGCTAAAATCCAAATTAAGATTTCATCGTATCTAACTATTTTGACTAAAAATCAATCCAAACTGAATGGCTTATACCCTTATAAACATGAAATAATCTTATAATATTTATTTCACTTTGTTGAATATTATATAACTGATTAATAAAGTGTAATACCTTTTTTTTAAAGGCATTGAGCATATTGGAGGAGATATGTTTGCAAGTGTTCCACTGGGTGATGCCATCATACTTAAGGTAAATGTATTAATTAGTTATCTAACTGATGAATTAATTACTTTGGACTTGATAAATTCATTTATCTCATTTTATAATTACAAATTGTTGTGAACTTTTTACATATATTTATATATGATTGTAGGCTGTATGTCATAATTGGTCAGATGAAAAATGTATAGAAATTTTAAGCAATTGTTATGAAGCTTTGTCATCAAATGGAAAAGTGATTATTGTGGAGTTCATATTGCCAGAAGAACCAACTGCAACTGAAGAATCTAAACTTGTTTCAATTAGTGATAATCTCATGTTCATCACAGTTGGTGGAAAAGAAAGAACTGAGAAACAATATGAGAAATTGGGTAAACTCTCTGGATTTTCCAAATTTCAAGTTACTTGCCGCGCTTTCTCCACTCTAGGAGTCATCGAATTTTATAAATAAATAATTTTTAATTTTAAAATATGTGTCCTTCTCCAAAATACTTTATATTATGTGTTAAGAGTAATGTGAGAATAAAGACCTTTTTGGTTTGATTGCTCAATTCTATTGTGTACAAGTGCGATAAACAAATTTAAATATGTTTTTAATCTTTTTAAATATGCCTTTTATTTAGTTATATATTCATGTTTTGGCTTTATCTCATTATCCAATTTAAGACAAAAATATAATAGTAGTAGTGTAAAATTCAACTAAAAAATATCTTATTACACAACGCAGAGGAGAAGTACAATCGTCAATCACCAAAATACTTTGAACGACGATGGTGGGATGACATTTTAAGCCCAATCCCTAGTTCCTTGAACCTGTGGGTTACGGGTTTAAAAGCCCTACTAAGTAAAAGAGGGTTTGTTAGTCTACATCCAAGGATTAGTATTTTATATTGATTTGGTTAAAAAAAATTAAATTTGGGAAATGTTACTCTATATTTTGGTTAAGTTAGAATATGTCTTAAATATTCATTTGAATAACTTTTAATATGAAGAGTAATGTCTTCAAAAACAAGAGAAAATATAATAAAAAATTTTCTTTTATTATAGTAAAAGTTAAGGATAATTTGTTTAAGAATAAAAGAGTTTTGATGGAGAGTATCCATAAGACTCGAATATTGTTGCTCGTTTGTCTTTGACACTTATGTGTATATATATATATGAAATGAGAATATTAATGAATTCATTGTCAAAAATAAAAAGTTTATAAAAAAAAACTTTTGGAGATGCTCTAATATATGGGAATGAATTATAAAAGAACATAGTCCTATGAGTTTAGCTCAATTGGTTGGACATATTGTACGGAAGTGCAGGGACCGAGGTTCGAACCTGATATGCCCACTTATTCACCTTTAAGGGATGAATTACTAGCCACTAGGCTACTTGACAAAAAAAAAAGAATTATAAAAGAACATAAAGAAAGAAAAAAAAAGGCATGTGCATGCCGTTTGTTCACATTAAAATAAATCTATTTTATAAGGTATTTTCTTTTGTACCGCCACAAAATTTGGGGGTATTTACTCCCAACGACTTAAATAATTTATTTGAAATAAATCTATTTTATAATTAAATTTATTTGAAATGTTAAATAATTTATCTTTTTAAATTTATTCACTTTGGATTTATTGGGTTTAATTTGATGTCCCCAAGTTTCATTTTTTGTACTCTTTTCTTTTTATTAATTTAATTTTCGTTAAAATATATTAAGTTAACACCATTGTCTTATATATCTATATTTAAATTAAATTAATAATAACATAGATAGAATGCTAATTAATTATACTTCTACTAATTTATAATAAAATGATAGTTCAGTTAACATAATCTTTTTATAACTCCAATTAAGAAAGGTAGCTACTATCCTTGCATGTTTCATGACTTATGCACTATACAAAGGAAATATTAAATTCAAAGCTAAGAAATTAATTAAAACAGAGAGCGCACCCTTTCTAACGAACTCAAAACCAAGAGCTTTGATCTATTTTATATTTTTCCTATTAAATAAAGGTCATAAGAAGTAGGTAAATTAAAATTTTCTAGCTACCAAAACTTATAAACACCAAACATGTTTTGATTTTGCCTATAAAAAGAGCACAATATCGATATGCAATAATCAAGCAAACATAAAAAAACAACTAAACAAAGAAAGAAAAGAATCATTAGCACTAATCATAAAAATGGGAGATTCCTACTTTGCTAAAGAGGATAACCAAATTAGTGTTGCCTCTGAACAAATTGAGGATAGTGCTTGTCTTTCAGCAATGGTACTTACCACTAATCTTGTTTATCCAGCTGTGTTAAATGCTGCTATTGATCTCAATTTATTTGAGATTATAGCTAAGGCAACACCACCGGGCGCTTTTATGTCACCGTCAGAAATTGCTTCTAAATTGCCACAATCAGCCCAACACTTGGACTTGTCTAATAGGCTTGATCGAATGTTGCGTTTACTTGCTAGTTATTCCGTTCTTACTTCCGCCACTCAAACTTCCGAGCAAGGTAGTACTGAGACAGTTTATGGACTCTCGATGGTTGGAAAATATCTTGTCCCCAATGAAAGTCGAGGCTACTTGGCTTCATTCACTACATTTCTATGTTATCCTGCATTGTTACAAGTTTGGTAAGTGATTTTTGTCGACCTTATACATATATAGTATGTTTAAGGAGACGGTTCAATGTTTGGATAAACAATTTAATTAAATATTCAATGTTAAGTACACAGTATAAGCTAAAAAAAATTATCTCAAACACAAGGTGACTATATAAAATTTATACACAATAATATGAGAAATAATCAATTTTGAATGTATAATTGTTCTAGTGGTCTAAATTTTAGTTGTTTTTTTATAGGATGAACTTTAAGGAAGCAGTGGTTGCTGAAGACATTGATTTGTTCAAGAACATCCATGGAGTCACAAAGTATGAATACATGGGAAAAGATAAGAAAATGAACCAAATATTTAACAAGTCTATGGTTGATGTTTGTGCAACAGAGATGAAAAGAATGCTTGAAATATACACTGGATTTGAAGGAATATCAACATTGGTTGATGTTGGAGGTGGAAGTGGACAAAATCTCAAAATGATTATATCCAAATACCCATCAATTAAGGGAATTAATTTTGATTTGCCCCAAGTGATTGAAAATGCACCACCACTTCCAGGTATAATTAACATGACAAATGATAATCTTTCTTCACATACATATATCATTATCAACATGTCATATTGTTAAATATTATAATTAATAAATTTAAAGTACAATCACATTTTTTAAGGGATTGAGCATGTTGGAGGAGATATGTTTGAAAGTGTTCCACAGGGTGATGCCATGATACTAAAGGTAATTAAGTATATTAATTAATTTTATCTAAGTGATTAACTAATTGATTTAGACATGATAGATTTTTTATATGATTTTTTTATTAAAGTGCTAAGGACAATTTTTTGTTAACTTTTGTCACATAATTGTAGGCTGTGTGTCACAATTGGTCAGATGAAAAATGCATAGAATTTTTAAACAAATGTCACAAAGCTCTATCACCAAATGGAAAGTTGATTCTAGTGGAGTTCATATTGCCGGAAGAACCAACTCCAACAGAAGAATCTAAACTTGTTTCAACACTTGACAATCTCATGTTTATCACTGTTGGTGGAAGGGAAAGAACTGAGAAACAATGGGAGAAATTGAGCAAACTCTCTGGATTTTCCAAATTTCAAGTAGCTTGCCGTGCTTTTTCGAGTTTAGGTGTCATAGAGTTTTATAAATGAATTAATTACAACAATAATGTTGAATTTTAAAATAAATGTGTTAAGAGTTAAAGTGAGAATAAAGACCTCTTTGTGTGAGGTCAAGTTCAAATGTGCTAAAATATGTAGTACTTTCTTGATTTTAATTTATGCTTTGATGTTGTGTAATGGCTTATGCAGTTAAAGTTTTACTTTCTCTTCTTTTTTTTATGTTGTAAAAGTTCAAGTTTGATTGTGATTTCAATGAACAAATTTCATTTATATATGAACAATTACATAATGCTCCCAAAAACATAATGCTTTATTATACTTAAGTAATTTTACTTTTGCTTCTATTAAAATAAAATTTTGTATATCCATTAAATTAGATAATTATGTATTTAATGATTTGTTTAGTTATGGAAATTTTTATGCATATGACAACTACAGCCATTACTGCAGTAGTGAATATAACACTTGTTAAGAAAAACTGAACAAACTATTACACAAACAAATATATACACTAAAAAGCAGAAATTTCCATTTATTGATTTGCAATTTTCATCACATAATTTTACACACTCTTCAACCAACACATACAAATAAAAGATCAACATAAACCAATATGCTATTAGAAACATCACATTATTTATAAAGATTAACTCTTAAGCCATCCCCATGCATTAAGCCATTAATTACCACTTTATTTGTTACTTATTTGGTGACATATAGAACTATGCCTTGAAATGTGAGCATCAATCTCTCTTTTGCCTTTGTTGAAAAGATGAAGAAAGTGTTAGAGATATTGAAAAGAAAATATAAATGTTGTTGATGAAAGTGTTAATGTGAGAGATGTTGTTGAAATGATGAAGATGTTTAGTAGATAGTGTTTTGAAAAAAAGATTTTAATTAGAAATTGTAGAAAAAGAAGAAAAAATGTTGAAGAAAGTGAAGAGAAAAAAGAAAAAGAGTTGAAGAAGTTGAAGAAAAAGAAGAAAAAGGGATGAAGAATTGAAGAGAAAGAATAAAAATGGTTGAAAAGTTTGAAGAGAAAGAAGAAAATTGTTGAAGAAATTGAAGAGAAAGAATAAAAATGGTTGAAAAGTTTGAAGAGAAAGAAGAAAAGTGTTTTAGAGATTGAAGAGAAAGAAGAAAAATGGTTGAAGAGTTTGAGGAGAAAGAAGAAAAGTGTGAAAGAATGAGTATTGAAGAGTAGATAGTGTGGTATATATAGAAAAGTTGTTGGAAGAATAAATAATATAATAACATTTGAGAGGAAATTTCCTCTCAAACGTTTTCTGACTGCCTGCGCGTGGGACCCTTTACATTTGCGAGGAAATTTCCTCGCAAACGTAAAGGTACATTTGCGAGGAAATTTCCTCGCAAATGTAAAGGGTCCCACGCGCATATAAGTCAGAAAACGTTTGAGAGGAAATTTCCTCTCAAATGTCTTCAGCAAATTTTAATAATTAATTTTGCTTAATAAATCGAAAATTCGAATTTCAATTTTTCCCGCAATAAATTTTACCGAAAATTATAATTTCAATTTTTCCCGCAATAAATTTTTACCGAAAATTCGAATTTCCAATTTTTTGACCGTACTAATGTAATTTTCAAAAAGTTTGGTTATCCTCTATCAGTTTACGATAAAATTAAAAATTTTAATTTTTGCGTCTATATATACATAAAGTTAGTTTCTCTATGTAGAAAATTATCGTAATTAAAGTTAAATTATCGTAATTCAATTTTTATTACACTGTTACATAACATAAAATATCATTATTCTTCATTCCTCCGGATCTGATTCCTCTTCATAATACCCTTCTTCCGAATCAGACTCTTCCAATTCGGGGCCTTCAAAACTTGGAGCAGTGAAATATGAGGTCGATGGTCTTTGTGTCGCAGGATTGTTTGAGTTACGTATATGTTGCATCATTTCTTCCTGCCATCTTAATCTGTCGGCTCTTTCTTCCTCATATTACTGTTGCAATCTTTGAGTCTCTAGATCCCTTCTCCGCAACTCCTCCTGAAATTTTTGCCACATTTCTGACTCAGACATCCTTGGCTCAGGGCAATCGTCAGGACCAGGAACATGATATAGGTTGGTTACTTGATGAAAGTTAACGGCCAACCTCCCTAGACTAGGGAACCTATGTTCTCTTCCTTGAAGTCCGAGTGCTTCGGTAGCCTTTCTCCAGAGCTGATGCTGAACTTCAGATGGTAAATGACTGTAGGAGTCATACTCAGGATGTTGAGACAAATAGATTGCAACTAAGCGATCATTCTCCGCCTATATATATATATACACATTTAAAAAATTTCTTAAAAATTTCTCCGCCTATATAATAAACATTTAAATCTTAAATTTAATTATTATATATGTAAACATGGAAATATTTGTGTTTACCTTAAATTCATCAAAAAGTTTCTTCCTTAATACCGAATCATTCTCAACTAACTTTTTGAAGCTGGGGGCAAAGTGTTTGAGGGCGAGTTTGACAACACAAGCTACCGCTTTGGCTGCATCTTTAGATGGCTCCAAACTACAAATAATAAACATTAATTAATCTTTTAATTAAATTTTACATTTTAAAGAAATTAAAAATAAAAATAAAATAAAAATATACTTACCCATCGCCCTGAGGGTATATGACCATTTTATCACCCAATACTCGAACTCTTTCAGTGAAGCGACGCCGTGGTGGTCTGAAAGCCACTGGTCGCTGTTGCTCCTGTGAGCCTTGTGATTGTGACGACGACGAACCATCCTGATGTGGTTGTCGTCGTCGTTGTTGTTGTTGTTGTGGTTGTTGTTGTTGTTGTTGTTGTTGGCTGAAAGCTTCATTAGGTGTATATGCCATAAAACCTATTAATAAATCATCATTGGCATCACCAGTATGAAAAAAAGGCATATTCGATAAGCCAGCCTCAGGAATATCATCGAAGAAGCTAAAATCAGGTCTATATGCTGGTGAGGGTGTTGGATACGAAGACCTCGGAACATCAATCGAAGACCTTCGTGGAGTCGGTCTAGAGTGCACATCAATAGTCGGCGAAGGATCTGGATGAGAAGATCTCGGAACATCAACAGAGTTCCTCCGTGGGGCTGTAGGTGGAGTAGGTGCCGCAGAAGTGGGTTCTCGGATATAAACTCCTTGATTCTGACGAGACGACAGAAAACTCGGTATCATACTTCGAGCGATCTTTTTTACATATTTTACCGGCTTCTTTCCCTTTCTCGAACCTTTCTCCTGATTATTTTGATCTGCCATCCCTGCATAAAATAATTTCAAAAGTTTGAATAAAATTAACAAGATTAAATTAACGAGTAAAACAATTTGATTAAAATTAAACAATTCATGACAAAAGATTAATAGACACTATGATAATAAAAGTTCCAATTGGATTTATAATTCATTCCTAATTAAAGATAAATAGTTACAATATGATAATAAAAATTTCAATTGGATTTAAAATTCATTACTAAAGATAAATAGTTACAATATGATAATAAAAGTTTCTCAATTGATTTAAAATTCATTACAAAGATAAATAATTACAATCGAGATTTATTCATCATCATCGTCATTATTATAATATGTATCTTCATCTTCATTGTCTTCATCTTCATTGTACTTAATTATAAATGTACTTAATTAAAATAAAAAGAATAATAATAAAATAAATTTTTGCTAATTAATAATTAATTAATGGGGTGGGGAGCGTACAAAAAAAAATTAAGGGGTGGGGGAGTTAATTGATATTGGAAACACAGTGGTGGTGGTGCGCCACTGTTGTTTCTTAATTTCAATTTTTTTTTCATTAATTTATTAATTTATAGTAGGAAATAATAACATGTTTTTACTACAAATAAATTAATAAACTAAAATAAATAAGATATATATTTAACTCAGATAATTATGCCGATAAATTTAGAAGAAGGAAGAACCGATCCAACAATTCAACGCACAACAAACAATCACCCTAAAAAAAATCAAATTAAAAGATTATAAGAAAATAACATATGTAATTCTTACTAACTAATTTGGAGTAATTTTTTTCAAACTAATTTTTCTAACTAAGTTAAACTATCATAACAACTTTATTTTTAAAAATTAACATTATTTTTACTAACTAATTTTTTTAGTCAAGACAAACTAATACATAAACAATATATATATCATTAAACATTATTTTACAAAATTAATTAACATTATTTAACAAATATTTTTAAAAGACTAACATTATTATATATTAAACTATACAAAACTAATTAACTACCTAAATAAGATACTTAATTAAAATAAAAAGTAATAATAAAATAAATTTTAATTAATTAATTATGGGTGGGGGCCGTACTATTTTTTTTTTAAGGGATGGGGGTTTGAATTTGGAAACATATATAGTAGGTGTTTATATTTTAAAAAGAAAAACATTATTATATATACTTAATTAACATAAATAGAAATAATAACATAAATTATAAATTTTTTTTTTTAAGGGATGGTGTTGTTTTAATTTTGAAACACAGTGGGTGTGTTTCTTTAAAAATTAATTTTATAAATTTATAGTAATAATACAAATATAAAATATTAATCAACAATTAAAAATAAATTACACAAGTTAAAGTACTAACCTCGAATAATATGATGATAGATGAGATGAGAAAGAGCTCCGAACCAAAATATTGCAACAACAACCCAACAACAACAACAACCTAATTAAATAATAAAATCAAAAAAATGTGTTAAAAAATATATAATCACAATTATTTAGATAATATAAAAAATGTTAACATAATTTATGAAACTAACCTTGATTAACAATGAGATAAAAATATAGAAGTAGAAAACTTAGATAAAATTAAATATAAAGATTTTGAATGAAAGAAATTTTGAGAGAAGAAGAATGAAAAATGAAAGAAATAATAATGGATGAATGAATGTAATATGGGAAGGGATATATATAAGAGGAGAGTGATGAGTATGTATATGTTACCCAACCGTTGCACAACGTTCAGATTTCTGCGTGTGGGCCCGAACATTTGCGACGAAAATTCAAAAAATTTCCTCGCAAATGTCACTTATTGTACGTGTCAGGAATCGTGCAGAGCGCGTGTTGATCACGCGCGAACGATCATGACATTAGCGACGAAATATTTCCTCGCAAATGTTAAATCATAGCAGACAACTTTATTCGCTGGGTCCCACTACATTTGCGAGGAAATTTCCTCGCAAATGTTTTGCATTTGTGACAAAAAAATTTCCTCTCAAATGTTGGTAGCAAATGCAAAAAATTCTTGTAGTGAGCCATTTGGAGGGTCAATCTCCTCATTAATCTTCTCATATTCAATAATCCATTTAACATTAACATTGTCATCACCTTTATCAATTACTTCAAAAAAGAGCTTGTACGTGATTTTTTTGTTTTGTTCATCAATTTTTCCGATACTCTCATAACATGTGTGTACTTTTCCATCTGTTAATTGTGTAGAATACTCTTGTTTTTTGAATAAAAAAAAATACTAATTTTACTAAATTTATTTATCTTTAAAATATAGCAATTTGAGAATAATTTGTTGGAGAATATATATTATGATGAGTTGATTGAATAATTTGCTTCAAAAATTGCTTGAAGGGAGGTTTTTTTTAAGTATTTAGAAGCTATTTTAATGATATTGATTAGATTGTGACTATTTTTTAGTTGGTTTTTCAAGAATAAGTGACTACTTTTGTGTTGATGATGTTCTTTTATAAAAAAATTATATTTTTTTTTATTAGAGGTCCGTTTTTATTATTCACTTTGAACTTCCAAAAGGTCAAGACCTTTATTGTTAAATGGAGTATTGCATTTATTCACGGAAGTGTCAACAGAGGTGCCGGGTATTATTATTCTTATTTTATTTTATTTTTACAATTATTAATATGGGATTTAAATCCCCTACGGTGGTGCCGGTACTGGTACAGCACTATGCATCCCTTTTAAGTTTTAATCATTTAAAAAGCCAATGGGTTTTTATAATGAAAATAGTTAAAGGCATTATGCATCCCCTTTTAAGCCATTTAAAAAGTCTCTTGGATCTAATTATTATAAGTCTATTCAAATAACATGAAAATGATGTTATATCAAATTATTATTAAATTGTATTATTAGATCTTGTACAATATAATAAGATTGTATGTTTATTGACATTTTTAATTTGAATATTTATGACATGTAAGTGTTATTATGTAAGATACATTATCATATCAAATCAACCTTTTTAAAATGGCATTGTTATTTAGACATTAAAAAAGAATAACATTATACTACCTCCGTTCCTTTTTACTTGTCGTTTTAGAAAAAAATATTTGTTCTTTTTTACTTGTCGTTTTGACAATTTAAATTATATTTTGGCTATTATACCCTCTTTTCTATCATAAATTTAAAAAATATATGTTCTTTTTTAATAAATTAATTGAGTTTAAAGTATTAATATTATAAATATTCAGACAATCAATCGTTTCGTAGGAAGCCACGTGACGCAACTTTATCCACAAGAACGTCTCTCTCTACGTCCCTCTGCGCCTACACGCGCTTGTCTGCACGTGTTGTGCACGCGCCAGGCTTGGCCAACAAATTTTGCCGGGTGTCGCTTTTGTAGCAGTTTCAACCTCTTGAATTTTTTAAACATCTTTCTCTTCCACTTCATCTTCAAGACTTTCACTACACATATTTTCATTATTCAACACCTATTCAACATACATTTCAACCTTGTAATGGTTTTATATGAAGTGGTTCAAGTTGAAAGTTAGCCGTAAAATTGGCTAATAATCCTAATCAACTTTCAACATTATTGAACATATTTGTAGAAATATTTCACTAGTACTAGTCTAAGAAATGCATAAAGTAATAAAAAAAACAAAAAATAAATTTGTATTAAATAATTTGATTGACTATTTGTGAAGAACGTACAAACAAGTTTCCAGTTAAGCAAAGCTAGTCTAAGATTATTAGAAGCAGAGGCGCCTTTCAAACAACGCAACCAAAAGCAGATTATTCTTTTTTTTTCTTTTATTAGAAATAAGTCATAATTTTTTTAATAAGTCACGAGATATTATTATAAAAAAGAAAGGAAAAGAATACAAGAAAAATAAAAATTGGGGGACATAAAACCTGACTCAGCAAATTGCATGTCAACTAAATGGGTGATACAAAAATATAAAGTAGCACAAATTGAATCGATCTAGTCGAGCTTAACAGATAATTCTCAAACCCGAACATCTGTAAGCACCAACCAAGGTCTGAAAATTGGTGAATAAATCGTCCGTCAACATTGACTGATTCGCGTCCCAACAACCCCTTGCGATAAATCACTACATGCATTTCATGCTCTTTCGAGCTTAACATTCCTGCGTGAACTAAAGTGACAGGGATATAGTAGAGACAATATGAGACCTCTCTATCAACCTTCAACGAATCCAGTCTTGTTGAAATTGTTTCAAAGCAACCCAAAAAAAGAGTAAAAAAAAATCACCAAAACCAGCGATAGCACGACAAACGACCACTACCATCAACACGGAGTATTTACACACCTAGCCCTTTCAAACATTTACAAGCCGTCTTAGTGGATCTGAATCCTTAGAAGCAATGAATACAAAACAACACAACACAACACATAACACAAACATATTTCCCTCATTCCAATAAAAACAACGACCAAATCTTGAAATAATCGTTATCGCGCTTGATCATTGCAATCACCTTGGATCATTGTCATCAAGAACATAACATAGCTAAACCCTATTAGCAATAATTCATAAGGTGTAGGTAAAGCCTAATGAAATTAGAGTGCATGATAAAATATTCATAAACTTAATATTTTTTGTGTTGAACTTGAACGATAAAATCATTTTGAGTATAATCAACACCAACTGAAATAAGAGTATATAAGTAAGACAGTAACTAAAAACACCTCAATTTTAATCCTTAGCATATATGAGAATAAAAAATCATGAATCTTTTGAATTAAAGAAATAATTATACTATAATTAAATGGAAATACAAGAAGAATTTAATTTAGATGTACTGTTAGTGTAAATTTATTTTACACATTCATCCAATGAAATCACGACAAATAAATATTGGTGGAGATAATATAAGAACTAGGGAAATTCTATGGTATTCTTGTTAAAATTTAATGTACTGGTACGATAGAAGATTTAACCAATAAAAAACTGCATTTTGTCCATATTATTATTTTTATATTATATTTTAAAAATTAACTATTGTCGCATGTCAAATATTTTCTAAATTATCAAATAATTATTGATCAATATACTTTATTATACCGTAGCATCTCCTAACCTATAAAAGTATGATTGTAAAAAAAAAAAAACAATAAAACTATGCTTGAAAGTTGGTTTTAATCATCGGTACATATACTCCAACACATTTTTTCTTTTGACGGATTGTAACGGGCACCTACCAATCCTATTTTTTTCTCCTGCACATTTGTCTGATGGCAGCCTAGGTACTAATTAATTTTTTTTTTTACAAAAACTTAGGCCCTACTAGTGATTAATTAATAATTATATGCCTTTCACACTCGTGATTAAGCCCATTTAAACACCATTTTTTTCTTTTCTTTCTATTATTTGTGGGTAGTTTCCACTTGAGGCACCCACGCAAAAAATCCCCAACGACTTATAAACGCTAAAGAATCACAAAGTCTTGGATTGGAGTGGAGGGATATGATTTTATTTTGCCTATAAAAAGATCACAATGTCGATATGAAAATAATCAAGCAAACAGAACAACAACTAAAGAAAGAAAAAAAGTCATTAGTGCTAATTAATCAAAAAATGGGAGATTCCTACATTACTAAAGAGGATAACCAAAATAGTGCTTCCTCGGAACAACTTGAGGAGAACGCCTTTCTTTCTGCCATGGTACATGCCGGTAATATTGTTTATTCGGCAGTGTTACATGCTGCTATTGATCTCAATTTATTTGAAATCATAGCTAACGCAACGCCACCTGGTACTTTCATGTCACCAAAAGAAATTGCTTCTAAATTGCCACTATCAACCCAACACTCAGATTTGTCTAATAGAATCGATCGGATGTTACGTTTGCTTGCTAGTTATTCCATTCTGATATCTTCTACCCGAATCACCGAGCATGGTACCGAGAGAGTTTATGGCCTCTCGATGATCGCAAAATACCTAGTCCCCGATGAAAGTAGAGGCAACTTGGCAACAATCACCACATTTCTATGTTATCCTGCATTGTTACAAGTTTTGTAAGTGACTTTAGTTCTTATATATAGATGTAATAGATGTTTGGATAAACACCTTAAATAAATGTTTATTTAACAAATATATAAGTTATATATGCAGGCCCGGACCCTATGCATGTGCCATACGAACCATGACACAGGGCCTTGTAAAAATGATCAAGGGCTAATAAAAATATGATAGGGTGGTATAGTATTAGTACATAAGAGTTTTTACTTAAAAAATATCATCAATAAAAAATCCATGTTCAGTCTATCAACATAGAAAAAATAAATAAAGGAAAATTAAAATATGTTAGAAGAATGACTCGTTTAATATAAGTAGAAGATATTTTATATTGTTTTTTTGTTTTGACGGGAGATATTTTATATTGTTATTGATTGAATTATTTTTATTGTAGTTTAAAGGATAATTATTTTTTATGTTATTTACAATTTAAGTTAAGGATCATTTGTTTTGCACTATTTTACTAACGGTCAAATTTTAATATTCGAACGAAACCTTCAAATAGTTAGAATCAGCCCTGTATTTTATATGAAGTTAATTAACCTAAAAAATCATATGAAAATAAGTTATCTCTAATATCTTACAAGTTAATTAAGCTAAGAAATCACCTTTTGTTTAGGAAAATCCATTACTCAATTATTTATTAGTGAGTAAGATCAAACTTTACTCCTTTTAATGGTTGAAAACGACTAATGTCAGGCTAGTTGTAACTTGTAAGCTATTATAGTTGGTGGTCCAGTCCATTATTTTGTTTGAATCATTACTTTTTTTTTTCTTCTGATGTTTATGTGACTATATCCTTGTAAATACTTGTACCAAGAAAAAAAAGGAATAAGCTATTTAAACATATGCTTATATATTATTCTTTAAATCTAATTAAACTCTTATTTTAAACCTTATTAAGTGGTTAAATGATTTAGATGGTAAGAAGATTGTTTATGTGAGACTGAGAAGGTAAATATTAACTATTATATAGTGTATACATTAGGAATACCTTAGAAAAACTAGAAAATTCTTAGAAATACTTGCAGATTATTTTTCGCAGAAAATTCCGCTGGAAATTAGTAAATTTCAAGTAGTGGTTCATTTTTATTTTTATTTTGACAAAAGTAGTGGTACATTTTATTTCTTATGAATTGAAAAAAGTAGTAAAACACAACATGTATGATTGGTTGTGTTAAAAGTCCCACATTGGCTAGAGATATGGCATAGATAGCCTTTATAAATGTGTGCAAACCTCAACTCTCAAGCTAGCTTTTGTGGTTGAGTATAGGCCTCTCAAGATCAATTTTTGTGATCCTAGAATCATACACACATAAAATGATGTATTGGTTAACTGATTAACTACCTGAACTTTTAATGTGATGCTCTTAATTAAGATTTAATGTGTTTTTAGGGCGAATTTTAAAGAAGCTGTTGTTGCTGAAGACATTGATTTGTTCAAGAATATTCATGGAGTGACAAAGTACGAATACATGGAAAACGATAAGAAAATGAATCAAATATTTAACAAGTCTATGGTTGGTATTTGTACAGCAGAGATGAAAAGAATGCTTGAAATATACACTGGTTTTGAGGGAATATCAACATTGGTTGATGTTGGAGGTGGAAGTGGACAAAATCTCAAAATGATTTTATCTAAATATCCATCAATTAAGGGAATTAATTTTGATCTGCCTCAGGTTATTGAAAATGCACCACCATTTCCAGGTAACACAATACTATCATATATCAACATGTAGGAGTATATATAAGCGGTTCATACAGAACCGAAATCAATCTAAATTGAAAATTAATCGATTTAGTTTGGTTGTGACCAAAATCCAATTTGAGCCGAAGAAAATTGAATCAGTTTAGTTTAGTTTGGTTTTCGGTTTTCAACTTTAGAAGCTGATGAATCGAACCAAATATTTTACTAATACTATTTTTATAAATATTAGATAAAATTAAGGTTAAATTGCAGTTTTGGCCCCCCAAGTTTCACAAATGTGCAATTTTAACCCCCTAAGTTTTAAACGTGCGATTTTAACCCTCCACATTTCCTAATTGTGCAATTTCATAACTCTTGACTATTTTGACTAAATTTTTTTTAACAAATATTTAGACAAAATATTTAAAAGGTCTTAATATTATTTTTTTTTTCTCAAAAAAAAGAAGCTTTTATATAGCAATGAGATATTAGGTTTTTTTAATCAAAATTGTCACGTAAAAAATCTAATGAAGACAACCAAACAGAAAAATTAAGGGTCATATGTGTTACGTATAATTACAATTGCAAAAATTTTATTAGTTTATTAATTCTAAACTTTTATATTGTAAAAAAAATTATATGTAAGGAAACTTTTGGTCTAAATAGTCAAGGGTTGTGAAATTTGCAAAATAAGGTAAACTTGGGGGGTTAAAATTACACAATTAGGAAACATGGAGGGTTAAAATCGCACCTTTAAAATTTGAGGGGTTAAAATTGCACATTTGTGAAATTTGAGGGGCCAAAACTGCAATTTAGCCTAAAATTAATAATATGGTTCTTATATAAGAGTTTATGAAAATGATTTTTTTTCACTAAAGAAATAAATTATGCTTGTTTATTTGATATTATTATAATAAGGAAATGAAGTTATTTCACTTTATTTGGTTTTAAGTATGTTGTATATTTTTTTGGTTTAAATAATTTTTTGGTTTCTGTAAGTTGCCGTTTTTATTTTATTTTAGTTCTATATCTTTATTTTTTTTTTAATTTGTCTTTGAATGTTAAAATCATTTTAGATTTGTTTATAAAGTCAAAATCCCCCAAAAAAATTCGAAGGAAAATCTACACAAAAACTGTAGATTTTCCTACAAATTTTGATATTAGAGACTAAAGTCAAAATGATTTTAACATTCATGAATAAATTTAAAAAAAAAAGAAAATATAGGGACTAAAATAAATACACTCCAACTTACAGGGACCACAATGTCATTTAAGCCTATTTTTATCTAATTTGAAATGGTTTGAAAAATAGAGAGTATGAAAACAAAATTATAGTTTTAAAAATTTATAGTATGGAATACATCAAAATAATAATAATAATAATAATAATAATAATAGAAAATACACACAATAAATATATTATTTAAGAAAAGAAGTATTTTAAACCGATCAACCAAATCAAATCAAACCGGTAAGTTTGGTTTAATTGCATTTCTAAAAATGCTAAAACCAAAATAATAATGAAAAGTTCATCCGACACTTTTTCGACTAAAAATCAGTCCAAATAACATATCGATAACACCCTTATAAACATGTGATAATAATCTTATAACATTTGTTTCACTTTGTTGAATATTATAAATAATTAATAAAGTATAATACCATTTTTTTAAGGGATTGAGCATATTGGAGGAGATATGTTTGCAAGTGTTCCACAGGGTGATGCCATCATACTTAAGGTAAATATATTAATTAATTACATAGATTAATTTGTCTCATTTTTTAAGTACAAACTTTTGTTAACTTTTTACATATATATAATTGTAGGCTGTATGTCATAATTGGTCAGATGAAAAATGCATAGAATTATTTAGCAATTGTCACAAAGCTTTATCACCAAATGGGAAGATAATTCTTGTGGAGCTCATATTACCAGAAGAGCCAACAAAAACTGAAGAATCTAAACTTGTTTCAACTCTTGACAATCTCATGTTCATCACAGTTGGTGGAAGAGAAAGAACTGAAAAACAATATGAGAAATTTGGCAAATTCTCTGGTTTTTCCAAATTTCAAGTTGCTTGCCGCGCTTTCTCCACTCTAGGAGTCATGGAATTTTATAAATAAATAAATAGTTTTAATTTTAAAATATGTGTCGAGGGTAGTGTGAGAATAAAGACATCTTTGGGTGATCAATAGTGTTACATCTTTGTTGATATATATGGCTGATTCTACTATGCACAAGTGTGATAAATTTTAGATTATACACAAATTAGTTTGTCATTAGATGAGATAGTATGAGATTCATTGATTCATTGAGAAAAATATATTTGTGTGTGATACAATTTTATTACATGTGTATTTTAGCCAAAGCCATAATTTCCGTTTGTTGTTTCGTTTGTTGTCATGTAATGTTCAAGCAATTTAATATAAAAGTTTGTGTTTGGTCGTGAATATGAAATTATATGAAGCAATTATAATTTTTCATGGTTGGTAGTGGTGATTTTGATTTTTCTTGATTTTTTTTAATTTAACATCCAATACTATTTACGTCAATATAAGCCAATATGCTATTACAAACATCACATTAATTATAAAGATTAACACTTTATTTGTTATTTATTTGATGACATATAGAACTATGCCTTGAAAAGATGAGCATCAATCTCTCCTGTGCCTTTGTTAAGGTATTCAACATAGCCATTTGGAGGGTCAATATCCTCATTAATCTTTTCATATTCAATAGTCCATTTAACATTAACATTGTCATCACTTTTATCAATTACTTCAAAAAAGAACTTAAAGTCCTTATAGAGCTGATCAATATCTCCGGCAAAGAGCTTGTACGTGATTTTTTTTTGTTTTGTTCATCAATTTTTCAATACTCTCATAACTTGTGTGTACTTTTCCATCTGTTAATTGTGATATCACGGTCAATTAATACCAATAAAAAAAATTGTATATAAGAATTATTTTTAAAGTAGCTAGGGTAGAACGGACATTTGAATCCAATTAGTTTCGAATTATATATAAAGTGAATTTGCTCGATGTGAAATGTCTTTCATGCAGTAGTGCAATATGATTTTGTAGTTGGATTTTGAATAGGTAATCGGGTTACATTTTGCGTACAAGCTAAGAATCAACATATATATAAACTTAATAATAGAAAAATCGAAGTGAAATAAGATGATCGGGTCACAGTGTTACAATTGAATTAGAAACATAATTACCTATGACATAAGTCCAATTTTTAACCGAATTAGAGCCATGCCAGTCATCACCTTGATGCAATCTAGTTTCATGAACTCTTTCACAAAGGTTTTGCACTTGGTGGAGTTAGTTGTGATGTGAAGAAATTGAAGAGCTTGTCAGCAGGTGATTTGATCCCTAGTTCAGTACTAAGCTTACTAGCAAGTACCATTTCTTGGTAGAAAAAATCAAACAAGCTATGTATGGTATTAGTAAGTGATGAGACCCTATGACTTAAATAGAAATTTGCTCACACTATACAACAGAGCCAGCCAACAAATTAAATAATACCACCGCAAATCTTTTATATGAGTCTAGTGACTAAACTCATAATCCTAATTATGATCATGAGAAGTGAAGAATTTCGAGTTCAAATTCATATTTTTACAAATACAAAAAAACGTTCCTACATCTACTAATTGAGTTGTAGGGCTGACCCAATAAATTTATAGGCTTAAAGCAAATTTTATAATGAGGCTTTAGAAAAAATAATACTAAATTTATTGATCAATATGAAATTTGAATCTAGGTCTTATAGTCTCTTAAAAAACGAGGTTTTTATCTTGACCAAATCTCTAGATAAATATGTATTAGTATTGTTGTGTCATATATTTATAACTAAATTAAAAAATTGGAATATCTTTTTTCGTCCAAAATTTAGAGGCTTAAAGCCTTTGATTTGAATCGTATGGCCTTGAACCAGAATATTGAGCTGTACAAATATTTCTCTTTTAAATGTATATACAACTTTGAAAGTTAGGTAGTAAATTAGTAATCGTTGTAGCATAACTCAAGTGGTATGACTTATGAGAACATATGAGTTGAGTAGAAGAAAATTAAAGAATCAATTTTTAGCGGGAGCAGAAATAGAAAGAAGTACTACAATAGAGCCAACAACAGATATATATAATTCTCTCCAGTCTTTATAATGTATGCTCTCCAGTCTCCACCTCCCATAGCATTACTCTAGTTTTCTTTTTCTTGGACAGACACATCATTACTATAGATAAAGCCATGTATGTGCGAGTAAAATAAAAAAAAAGTCATGCGTGATACTTGTCTAATTATTAAACTCTTTTTTTATTTAATTTTTTCTTTAATACTGTAATAAAGATTAATTTTAATATTTCACATGCATTAAATTTTTTGCATTTTTAATTATTATTTAAAAGACCCGTGCTTTAAAATTTTAAATTATGTGTTTCCAATCCACATGTATGATGTGTGGTTGTTGTGAGTCTAATATAGACGATTTTGAGACTCTCTTCATTATCCGTACCAAAATATATACGTTTTGATCATATTACACAAATGAAAAAATGTAATTAATGTTGCATAGAAAAGTGAAATTATAAGTTAGTTTACAAAATTATCAATGATTAATGGTATGAAAAAGATAAATTACAGAATTAAGAGAAGAAAGAGAAACAAATAGTTAAGAGTATATTAAAAAAAATAACATTATGTTTCATTAATAATGTAAAGTGACATATATTTTAGTACAATTTTTTTTCCTTCTAAAACGACATATATTTTGATACGGAGAGAGTAACAACTACGGTGGTTCCGATACTGGGACAGCACTATGCATCCCTTTTAATCATTTAAAAAGTCAATGGGTTTTTGTTATGAAAATAGTTAAAGGCACTGTTCCCCTTTTAAGTCATTTAAAAAGTCTCTTGGATTTAACAAGTTAATATTATAAGTCTATTCAAATAAACATGAAAATGATGTTATATCAAATTATTATTAAATTGTATTATTAGATCTTGTACAATATAATGAGATTGGATGTTTATTGACCTTTTTAATTTGAATATTTATGACATGGAATTGTTGCAGTATTATGTAAGATACATTATCATATCAAGTCAAATTTTTAAAAATGACATTGTTAGTTAGACATTAAAAAAGAAAAACATTATACTGCTTGTTAAAAAGGAATCAGATTCAGAGGTGTTTGTAACCCCATCCAATCAATGCAAGTGAAATGTAATGTAATACTACTATTTAAGCAATAAAATCAATGGGATAAGAATCATGAATCAGATTTCTAACATGAGTATCAATAACCTGTCAAAATTTTCTACATACAAACAATCCCAATTTTGTATTTAGAAATGAAATGAGACCAGAAGCTGTAGTCGTGGAACTGACTGTTGCGGGTTCATTCGATGTTTTGCTTGTCTCCCAAGGCATAAATGAATTCTGTCACAAGAGATATGTATCATATGATTAACAATACCACAAAATTATGTTCCATGGATGACACAACATAGGTGTATATTGTACTTGGATTCCTTCAGAAACACCTGTTCTAGTCAGCCGAACTGTCAAACGAACTTTGCGGCATATGGTCAGCAACATAGACCACAAGTTCAACAAATATGGAAGAGAATGGCCATGTACATTATATCAAGCTTACTATAGTGATAAGAATGTTAATAAAAAAAATCGGTTTATTCGGTTGTCTTATGATTTGTATTCCTCTTCTCGTCCATCCTATGATGGAATAACTTGGCCATGTGTCTCCTTTCACAGTCCTACACACCGAAAGACAAGAAAATTCATAAATTTTACATAACTAGTACATTCATTCTTACAGTATAATCTATTATAGGGAAAAACAATTATCGATATGAATAAGTTTCTTCACCTTGAACATATTAAGATGAAAAGGTTTATCAGGATTCATCCTTCTCAGCTTCTGATAAGTATATGCAAAACTGAGCTGATCACGAGGAGTAAATCGTTCAACTTCATTGAACCAAAGACAGTTGAACAAATTTGACATAGGGGTGTGTGCCCTAATAATAAAAGAACCTTCTGGTACATCTGTCGAAAGAAAAATATACATATATTAAGGAGTCAGTGATGGTACATTTATTAGTCAACAAGTTCAGAGAAACACAAAACAAATCGCTAAAAGAACATACTGCTTGGAAGAAGCTTGTTTGGATCTGATGCATTAAATCTTTGGAGTCCATCAGCCCGGTAAAATGCAAACTGTTGATCTATAACTGTATGATTATACTTGTTCAATTTCTTGTTTTGCGCTACCTCTTCCCACACACAGTGCCGATCATAGTGATTGGATATTGCAAATTCATAACCTTTTCGCCACAAAAAGTACTCCAAGATGAGTAAAGGATCAAGCTGCAGCCTTAATTTGCTATCCAACCAAATTGAATACCTGTAACAAATTTCAAAGAAATGCATAAGCATTTAAATTAGTGGGAGAAAAAAGGACAACTAGTGCTTTCAAGCTCCCGCCATATCAGGTTCGGGAAGGGTCTAAAGAAACTTATATATAAAACAAAGAGCAATTAACCAAACAAGTAATTATAACAGAAAATTAATAGTAGTTAACTAAACACCAAAAAAGAATTTATAGGTTTGTTGTACATCATCCATCATCCTGCTGCGATGAGGACTTGAACATTCCAAAATGGCAAAACCCAAGATAGTTAGGAAAAGCAGAAAGATAAATTTTCTAAGTTAATTTAGGCTAGAAAGAAAGGGGAAAGTGAATACAGACTGGCTAATATTTAAGGTAATATTTGTAACTTTCCTCAAAAAAAGGGAATATTTGTAACTATATACCAAGAAGACATGGAACTTTCATAAAAACACCTGAAACTTATAAAAACATTTACAATACTGTCGACATAGCGTTACCTATGAAGTACTCTATGAAGTACTGACATAGACATGGACACCGGACATACATGGACAGTAACATGTAGAGACCAGTAATAATTTAAGAAAATATAAATGAATGTATGTAATCATAAATGATAAATCATCAACATATCTGCCTTGGTTTATAATGCCACTCGACAGTAACCCTGATTAAAATTTAAACATAACCAAATTAATGTTGTCAAAATCAGAGGGACAACATATATGTCTAAGTAGATTCAGACTCACCTTGCAAAAGGAAAGAGTCTATGGGCCAATAACTTCGGTATTTTGCCTACTCGCCGCATATCATCATAAGGTAGATTTTTCACTATTACCAACTTCCAAAAGCCGATAAAACCCATTCTATCAGGCGCATGGCCTTCAGAAGAAAGTGTACGTACTGTAACTTCATCAGTAAACATAACAAAGCAGACATTCTTCCTTGACAAACGAGTGATCTGAAACCAAAATGACCAAGATTAATGTAGCGAAACATGGTTTTTGATGGGCAAGATGCAAAATAGATTCTAATAGTTGCATCAGCTGAATAACATAATATTCAATGCTAATATAAAGTTCACGAGACTTTGGAGCAATATTAAAATGAAAGTCACAAGTTGATATAGGTCAGAATAATTTAATGCAGAACAAAGTAAATAACACCATCTTTTACCCTTAAATAGAAATCAGAATACAATATTTTATTGGAAAAATCAGGCCATATGAGTCTTGACCTCCAAACTCCCCCAACTACACAAACTGAAATGAAAGACTAATCATTACCGTTTTGGTGGCCGGGGTCCTCAAACGGTCAGAATTTCCAAATATGCATGAAATCACAGCAATGTGACATCTGCTAATGTAACTTTCGTCATCTTCTGACATGTCAAATCCAGTGCTGGGTGAACCTTCAGGACCTTTAACAAAACCACATTTTATGTTTTGATCACGTGCCAAAAATGAATTTTCCCTTTCTTCTAAGCTCTGATGGCCGGCAAATCTTGGTGTCCATTGTTCTACACCTGGTGGCTTCTCTTCTGCCTCTACGTATTGTAAGTTAAATCTTGCAAATTTTCGACTTTCTAGTGGTTCTACAAGTTGTGAAGTTGAATTTAACAACTTCATCTCACAGGATCCTGTAAAATAGGTAACATGCAAGCAGGTTTACTTTTCATTTTTTAATACATATTTTTGGATGAAAGGGGGAATAGAAGAAATATTACAATGAGCAATACATTGCTGCAAATGTCAAATATAAGTGAAATTTAATACATCATAAGGTGGAGAATAGACAAATAATAAATGAACGGGTATTCTTAGTAGCGCACCAACAGGTTCATTATTCTATATTTCTATTATTCATTTTGCCAGAGGGTAAAGTTATTCTAAATATACCCTATGAACAATTTTGTGGAACAACAATGCAAATTCATTTTAAGATAGTAATAAGTAGGAATGGTACAAAATATGTAACCATTGAACCAAGTAATAAGATCTCAACAACAAAAACCTACATAAGTTGCCCAGTGCCCTGCACTTTAAAAAAGAAGGAAAAGCAGAATGAAAACCAGGAGGAACTGTGCAACAGAGAAGCAATGATTCTGACTTCTTGAATGTAGACATTTCTGTCTTCAATCAGAATGGTTAAACAACTAATTTGGCATCTTTCTATTTGAAACGCAAGATTGTTTCTAACTCTGCCGAAGCTATAAGTCATTTGATGGCTGAAGGGACCAAATTAGTGGGCCATGTGTTGACTGAAATAGAGGTTTCAAAGTATTCACCGGACTGGAGATAAATCATAAGGCTCAGCTGGAATTTGTGAGTGCAAGTTATACTTAGGGTTCAAAGTATTGGTCATAGCGTAATATGTGCCGCAGAAACTCCCGAAATTGGTTTTTAAAACTAGAAGGTATTTTGAAAAAAATAAAGTATCTCTTACCTACTCATTAATACTCTATTTGCATAAACATCTTAATTAAGCGTTTAGCAGCTAAGTTCATACATATAAGCTATTTTATAACAAAAGGTAAAATAAAATAAAATCAAATTGGTTTCCTATAAGTTAGTTATAACTTATAATCTATCCTTGAGAGTTCGTGGAAATATGTTGGAAACAACTTATGAATATAAACTCTCTCAAACAATTTCACAAGTGTTAATCCAATACAAAAGCTCAAATAAGTCAATCCAAACAGACCTACCTTAACAGTAAAAACCATGTGAACACCAAAAAGGAAAAGAAACAAGAATGAGAAACAACAAATGCATCATTTCAAAGAAAATGGCCAGGATATTCCACCTCACTCCAACCATAGAAGGCCCTTGAATTTCCACATTTCCTAGGATTTCTATATTTTATTCAAGAAGTGACCCCGAAAAGAAAAAAAATGAGAACAGAACAAAGCTATCTTGTTAGTCCTTACGTATTAATAACATGAACGTAATCAAAGTCAATACCAATTCTAGTCTTTGTTAATCATGAATAGCAGTAATGGTGTAACAAATATATAACACTGAATACAAATGCAGATTACTCTCCAAATGAGAACAGAACAAAGCTATCTTGTTAGTCCTTACGTATTAATAACATGAACGTAATCAAAGTCAATACCAATTCTAGTCTTTGTTAATCATGAATAGCAGTAATGGTGTAACAAATATATAACACTGAATACAAATGCAGATTACTCTCCAAATGTGGCTAATACAATAATAGATGTTTAGGGAGAAGAATAAGCTTCACCTGAGTATTTGTGATGCTTGCCTTTCCTCTTTGTTTCAGGGTGTGATTTTTTGTTTGTTTGTTGATCTATAGTATTTGCAAGTCTAGAATTTGTTTTTCCACCGTTAGATTTTTTTTTGACAATAATGGACGATTCCCCATCATTATCCTCCTCAGAAGCAATATCATCATTATCCAAAGAATCATGAGATTCTTTCTGAACTTCATTGTCCAAACTTAGTGCATTAGAATCAATATGTTTCTCTCTCATATTTCCATTATCAGCGGAGTCTTCTGTTTGAGTATCATGGAAATCGAAAAAGTCATCATACTCATCATCAATGTCAACTGCCGCATTCTTCTTTTCCATATCCGCATCGTGCGACAATTTCCCATCACCTTCAGCAGAGTGTCCCACATTCTTCAAAGAAGCCTCGTATTCAGCTTCATACCTTTTCAATTCATGACGCCCCGCTTCATTATACAAGCCAACACCTTTCCGCTTTAAACCCTTACCATCCTGAGAAGACTTAATCTCGTGATTCGTCTTTACAGGAGTATCATCTTCAGTACTTGCATCTCCAAGATCCCTACTTATCTGCTCCTTCATATCCTCATCATAATCACCATCCCTTCTCCTATCATCCTTATCCCAATATCTCGAATCTCGACCATGTCCCCCAGAAGAATGTCCAAAATCAAGAACTTTCTTCTCTATTCGTGGCACATTTGTAAGAAAATCAGAATCATTCTTTACATCATCAGTATCATGATCATCACTCTTTTCACTTATTTCTGCAACCACAGATTAACAATCTTAAAAGTTAAAACCAAATCAATAAAATCACTTTAAAACTATGAAGCACAGACACTCATTGGATTAGGCGTGTCTTAGTGTCCGACACGACACCGAAACTTACAATTACATTGCATTGTATCACTTTTTCAAAAAAATTATCCGTGTATACGTGTCAGTGTCCGTGTCTGTGCTTCATAGCTTTAAAACAATAAAATGAACAATGATGATGAACTAAACATTCTATAAAGCTCCCAAAAAACTAAACCCCAATTCAATCAAATGCAAAACCCCAAACCAAAACATAAATCCCAGATTCAAACCCCATTATTTGATTATTTCTAACTCAACAAACAAATTCTCCTACCAAACCAAGCAAGAAACAACACTCAAATCAAGCAAAAACCACAATGCTGAATTCAACAAGTCCATAAAAGGAAAACACTAATCATAACTCAGAACTTCACCTTCTCTAGAAATGTAAGAAAACGCCAGGAAAGTGACAACAAGTACAAGAAACAGAAAAACTAAGATTGCAACCACCGTAAAACGCGCTCCTCTGTCGGATCGCGCCGATCGCCGGAGCCGTTGCTGTTTATGAGAAACACAACCGCGAATCGCAACAGAAACATGATCACCGGAGCCATTAGTACTATGCAGATCGTGAGACCCTAACCTCACCCCAAGCCTCTCCGTTCCCGATTGCCTCTGCTGAGCCATACCATACCACACAAACACACACAAAAAACTCAGTTTCTCTCTCTAGAATTTCTCTCTCTAGAGTTTCTCTCTCTCAAAAATAAACCCAACCCAGAAGCTTATTTTGCAAAAAGATTCAGATTTTGACTCAGTGAGTTAATGGGTTTGTGTAGATTTTTGGTGAGTGGTTGAAGAAGAGTGTGAAGCAAGCGAAACAGAAGACGGTGGTTGAATTTCTTTTTTTTTTTTCTTTGAGTGTGGTGTTTTGATTTTAGAAAAAAAATGAAAAATGGGTATTTTATATTTCTATTAAGCTTTCTCAATTTAAAACTATATCCAAAAATGTATGAAATAAAATAAATGGAAATATAATTAATAGAGCAAGTAAAGCATGAGTGAGGTTGCCGGCGACGGTGTGCCGCCGGAGATAATGGCGGAGGAGGGATGAATTATTTGTACTCACGGGAGTGAGAGGTGGTACATTAAAAAGTGCATGAATCTAATGTTTATTGGGATTTAAAGATTTGTATGAATTATTTTTATATATTTTGTTGTTTGTTTTTTAGCTATAATGTGTGAAGGAGAATGATTAAGTAATAATTTAGATTTGTTTGTTGGTTGTGTAGTCATAATAACATAAAGAAATCGTGTTTTGATCTTGTTTTGGAAGATTTATTACATGATTAAGTTTTAGTTTTGGTAAGAGATTTGTGCTAATCTTCTACTTAATTGCAGCGTTACAAGGATGAGATTATGTAAAAGGAGACAAAATTCACAATAAATGAAACGCGGTTGAGGAGGAAAACACCGTTTTTTCATTGATATGCACATATTGCGACTAATAATTTATTTAATTGTCTATTTCATCAGCTTATTTTAATTGATCAGATATATTGTATGAAAATGCAGTGAACCGGGTTCAAACTAAATATGTCCACTAATTCATCTTCAAAGATTGAATTTTTAATTAGTAAACTACGTGACTTAAAAAAATGACTATTTAAATGAGAAAATGCTAGCTGAGTATTGCCAGCTTTTGTCTAAAAAAAATTAAAACAAATATTGCCAGCCTATAAATGCTTTATTAGTTATTTTAAGAAAATTGTGACTATGGTGATACTATTATTTTGGTGACATTTTTTTGGTAACATTGCATTACTATTTTTTTAAGATGATATTTTATGGCAATACTATTTTATTTCTTTTAATGATGTTGTGGTGCAATTGGAAACTCGTGAATAAAGAATTGTGGAACAAAGATAGGTGAGATCTAGGTGCTATTATTTTGTATGGAAAAAATTGTTGCAATCTTTTTCAAACTTTGATAAGTTTTATTAGGAGATCTAGGTGTCTATGAATTTTTTGAAATAGTTCAAGTTTGATTTTTAACCAAATTATATTTATATGAAAGCTAAACTATAAACTATTATAACATATGGGTTATGTTATACAGTGCTTCTGAGACACTTGTTAACCATACTAAAAATAAAAATAAAAATATAAAATAAAATAAATATATCTTTTACATTTTTGATACATTAAATGCACAAGTTTTAAAACAACATTTTCTTATTTATATGTTTGACCAATGCCTCAAAGGCACTGTTTAATTTTCCATAATATATTTCTTCCAAGAACCAAATAATTATAAATAAATAAATAAATAAAAGAGTGTTCACGTTACACTCGTTAGTTCTCAATTTTATCATTATCATCCCATATTAAACAAGTTATTTATTTATTTTTGGTTAGATAGTCTAGTGGCTAGAAATTCACCCTATAAAGGTGACTAAGTGAGCATACCGGGTTCGAACCTCGGTCCCTGCACTTCCGTACAATATGTCCAACCAATTGAGCTAAGCTCATGGGACAACAAATTATCATAAATGAAGTAAATCGAATTTACTGCTATAAAAATATATCAAAACAAAATTCAACTTTTAATGTGTTTTGTACTCAATTTACTAAAAGGAAAATAAATGGTTTCACAAATATATTAAAAATTATGTAAAACAATTTGTTAAAAACAAAATATGTCAATTTTTTTAGTCTACTATAATTTATTGATCAACTGAATTTGATGTTTATGCAACAAATTCAATTATACTAGTATTTGTTAAATTTAGGGCAACACATACACAAATATCAATTATAAAATTTGATTTCATTTAAACTAACGTGTAAAATTATGCCAACAAAAAAGAAGTTTATAAGTTATAAGTTTAAATCTTCTATTTTAATAGACAAAAAATGACAAAATTGTTAAACCGACATCTACAACTATGACCGAAGTTGTCAAAATTTAAATTGAACGTTTTTGACCATTAACGAAATTCGAATTTTAATCTCTTTATTTTGTGTGTATGGAAAAATAATAATAATAAAATTCTAAAAAATAGAAAAAGAAATAAAAAAATAAATTGGGAAATTGTCAACCACCAAAGGAGAGAGAACGTGAACTCCACAAAAACAGTGTTTTCATTGCGCGAAGTGAATAATGGTGAGAGCTTAGAAGATATGGAGTTTCTCAACTTCGCATCTTCCGCACCTTTTCCCCGCTCTGGTTTGTTCGTTCGTAATTAGCTTCATCTTTTTTAATTTAATTTAATTTAGTTCTGTTATTTTACAATTATATATATTAGATATTTATTTAGAATTTAATTTACATGCACTGACGGTATAAAATTATTTTACACGTGCATCCAATTAAATCACGCCATGTAAGTATTTATGAAGATATTTTAGGAACTAACCTATAAAAGTGGCATTTTGTTGTGTTTTGATTGGATGCATGTGTAAAAAAGTTTTACACGTCAGTGTACAATAATTAGACTCATTTATTTATGTGTTATTTTGCTTGCTAGTGCAGGGGTACTGGGGAAAGGGAAACACTTGAATTCCCCTCTTCGCACTATTCATTCTGCGCCACACTTCTTCTTCTGTTGCAAGGTAACTAACTATAATAAACGTTTATTATTTTCTAATGCCTTGTGCCTGGTGTCTTTGTTGTTGCATATTTGTTGTTATCTGTATTAGCTTGGTCGCTGAGCGAGCTTCTTGTAGCTTAGCGAGCAAGACAGTTACTGATGACAGTTATAACTGTCAAAGTAGTTAGTTGTTATGTCAAGTGTCAAGTCCTCATTGGCTAGGACAATGTGCTATATACCTATATATATGTAGCACCTTGAATTGTAAACAAGTTGATTGAATAATAGTTGAGCCTTGACACCAACAAGTGGTATCATCGAGCCCCAACATTGTGAGTGATTTCAATCACAGATTCAGGGAAACACGAGTGTTTGTTCGATCTTTTTCTTCAGGGGAGGGAAACACAGTGTTTGCAAACATTGTGGTGAGATTGTGTATTGATCTATAGATCAAGAGAGTGTTTCTTGAAACGTTTCTTGATTTCTTGAACAACGTTTTCATGGCGGAAAGTAGCAGCTCTGCACATCCAGCAATTCCACACTTCGATGGATTCTATGATCACTGGGCAATGCTGATGGAGAATCTTCTACGCTCCAAGGAGTATTGGGTTGCTGTTGAACCTGGCATTCCAGTCATCACTGCTACCTCAACAGCAGATGAACGAAGAATTGCAGAGGAAACAAAGCAGAAGGATTTGAAAGCCAAGAACTATCTGTTTGCAGCAATTGATAGAACCATCATTTAGACAATTCTTGACAAATCCACATCGCGTGCAATATGGCAATCTATGGCGACCAAGTTTCAGGGTTCTACAAAAGTAAAGCGTGCACAGTTGCAAGCTTTAAGAGGAGAATTTGAAGTCCTACGTATGAAAGAAAGTGAAACAGTGAATGAATTCTTTGGAAGAATTCTTGCCATTGTCAATAAAATGAAAATTCATGGTGAAGCTGTAACAAAGAATGAAGCCTGACAAGGAAGAAGATCAAGCTCTGAAGGTTACACATGGAGAAAGATCAACTGGAAGGGGTAGAGGACGTGGTGGCAGATCAAGTCAAGGAAGAGGCAAAAGACTCAGCAAAGAACACATTCAATGTTACAAATGTCACCAATTAGGCCACTTTCAATATGAATGCCCAAATAGGGAAGGTTATGCAAACTATGCTAACTATGATGATAGTGAAGAAGTGCTTCTAATGGCATTTGACTCATCAGCAAAGGAAAACACCAAGAACAATGTTTGGTACCTTGACTCTGGTTGCAGCAACCATATGTGTGGTGTAAAGGAATGGTTTCATGAACTAGACTCCAACTTCAGAGAAACAATCAGGCTAGGTGACAATTCACAGATGAAGGTTATGGGAAAAGGCAATGTAAAACTGCAGTTGAATGGCATGACTCAAATCATCACTGCTGTATATTACATTCCAGAACTAAAGAACAACCTGAGCATAGGTCAACTACAGCAGAAGAATCTCACCATCATTTTCAAGCACAACTGGTGTAGAGTATATCACCAAGAGAAAGGCTTAATCATTACCTCACAACTGGCCTCAAACAAGTTGTATCCTGTTATTGCTAAGGTCAAATCTGCATGCTTTCAAATAAAGAATGAAGATGTGACATATCTATGACATTGTAGATATGGTCATTTGAATTTCAAAGGGCTGCAACTTCTTCAACAAAAGAGTATGGTAAAAGGACTGCCTACCATAGAGAAATCAAATCATGACTGTGAAGGATGTCTCACTGAAAATCAACACAGAATAAGCATACCAAAGACAAGTAATTTGAAAACAACCAAGAGACTAGAAGTTATACATTCTGACATATGTGGTCCCATCACTCCCATTACAAATAGTGGAAAAAGGTATCTACTCACTTTTATTGATGACCTTAGTAGGAAAACTTGGGTGTATTACTTGGTAAACAAGTCAGAAGCACTAGATTGTTTTAAAAAATTCAAAATCCTAGTGGAAAAGGAAACTGGTGAACTAATATGTAGTTTGAGAACTGACAGAGGAGGAGAATTCAATTCAAATGAATTTAATGAGTACTGTGAAACAAATGGGATTAAAAGACAACTCACCACTACCTATACACCACAACAGAATGGAATTGCTGAGAGAAAGAATAGGACCATAATGGAAATGGTCAGAAGCATATTGTCCAGTAAGAATGTACCCAAAGAGTTTTGGCCTGAGACAGTGAATTGGGCAATACATGTGCTCAACAGAAGTCCTGCAGCTACTATACCCAATATGACACCAGAAGAAGCATGGAGCTCAATTAAGCCATCTGTAAGACATTTTAGAACATTTGGTTGCATTGGTTTTGTTCATATACCAGAAGCACAGAGAAGGAAGCTAGATGACAAAAGTGTGAAATGTGTCCTATTAGGAGTAAGTGAGGAGTCTAAGGCCTATAGACTCTATAATCCTGAAACCAGAAAGATAATCATCAGCAAGGATATGAAATTTCTTGAAAATGAAAAGTGGAATTGGAAAAAGACCATCAACTCCAACAAAACCAATACACCAACAAATGATGAAGATGAGGAATTCAGTGATGAAGACAGACATGCAGTTACTAATGAGCATAATACTGCAGAAGAACTCACAAATGAACAAACTGATGAAGATGAAAATCCTGCACCAGTAGCAAACTCAAATGATCAAGCCAGTTCATCTATTGCAAACATTCAAGGGAGAACTAGGAAACCACCAGCATGGCATGAAGATTATGACACTACCATGGATGAAGAAGAGTTTGTAGATGAGGAACAAATGAATCTAATGACTTTTGGCCCTTGCATAAATGAAGACCCTATCAGTTATGAAGAAGCATCTAAAAGTCAGACTTGGAAGATAGCCATGAACACTGAAATTGAAGCTATAGAAAGGAATAACACATGGCAACTCACTGATCTTCCCAAAGGAGCAAAGGTAATTGGAGTCAAATGGATCTACAAGACCAAATTAAATGAAAAAGGAGAAATAGAAAAATATAAAGCCAGACTTGTGGCTAAGGGATATGCTCAAAGATATGGAACTGATTATAAAGAAGTTTTTGCCCCTGTAGCCAGATGGGACACTATAAGAAGCTTATTGGCAATTGCAGCACTCAGAAATTGGGATGTGTATCAATTAGATGTCAAGAGTGCCTTCCTTCATGGAGAACTAAGTGAAACTGTGTATGTGGAACAACCACTGGGCTATGTGGTGAAAGGAGAGGAAAGTAAAGTATACAAACTCCACAAAGCTCTATATGGCTTGAAGCAGGCCCCTAGGGCCTGGTACAGTAAAATAGAGCAATATTTCATTAAGGAAGGATTTGAAAAGTGTTCTCATGAACACACATTATTTGTGAAGAAGTATGGTAATCAGAATCTACTAATCATAAGTCTCTATGTGGATGATCTAATATTCACAGGAAATGACAACAAGACAATAAATCAGTTTAAGAACTCCATGATGACAACTTTTGACATGACTGACTTGGGAAAAATGAGACATTTTCTGGGCATTGAAGTGGTGCAGAACCAAGCAGGAATATTTGTGTGTCAACAAAGGTATGCAAAGGAAATCTTAGAAAGATTCAACATGGACAAAAGCAATGCTGTGTGTAGTCCTATGGTAACTGGTACCAAACTGTCAAAACATGATAAAGGTGATGAAGTAAATCCTACACACTTCAAACAAATTGTAGGAAGTTTAATGTATCTAACTGCAACCAGACCAGATCTAATGTTTGCAGTCAACATGGTGGCTAGATTCATGGAGCACCCTGTTGAGTCTCACCTAATAGCAGCCAAGAGAATATTAAGATACATTAGAGGAACTCTGGAATTTGGAATATTGTACAAGAAAGGAAATCAAGCTACAAAACTAGTTGCCTACTCAGATAGTGATTATGGTGGAGATGTTGATGACAGGAAGAGCACATCTGGTTATGTTTTTATGATAGGTTGTGGTGCAGTATCATGGTCCTCAAGAAAGCAATCCATAGTCACTCTATCCACAACTGAAGTTGAATTCATAGCTGCAGCACATTGTGTATGTCAAGGCATTTGGTTACAAAGGATACTTATAGAAATGGACTTGAAGATAGAAAAGTGCTTAAAGGTTTACTGTGACAATAGCTCAACCATCAAATTGAGTAAAAACCCAGTGCTGCATGGCAGGAGTAAACATATAGATATAAGGTTTCACTTTCTGAGAAATCTGAGCTGTGAAGGAAAGGTTGATCTAATCCATTGTGCATCACAAGATCAACTTGCTGATATTATGACTAAAGCTTTAAAGCTTGAAACTTTTGAAAAGATTAGAGCTGAACTAGGAGTATGTAGTAGTTCATGTATGATGTAACAGTTAGACAGTGTAAAACTAGGTGTTTAGGCATCTAGTTTAAGGGAGGGTTTGTTGCATATTTGTTGTTATCTGTATTAGCTTGGTCGCTGAGCGAGCTTCTCGTAGCTTAGCGAGCAAGACAGTTACTGATGACAGTTACAACTGTCAAAGTAGTTAGTTGTTAGCTGTTATGTCAAGTGTCAAGTCCTCATTGGCTAGGACAATGTGCTATATACCTATATATATGTAGCACCTTGAATTGTAAACAAGTTGATTGAATAATAGTTGAGCCTTGACACCAACCTTTGTTTCTGTGTTTGTTTGATCCGCTAAAAAATAAGAGACTAGATATGACAACTCGAGTTATACCTAAACAAATTAGGCAGCAAGAGACTCAACAAAAACTGAAATTCGTATCGTATCCCTTACTAAACAAGCGGACAACTTATTGTCTCAAGTAATGTCCAACAAATATCGTACAAGACAAAAATTGTTCGATACCTTACAACTTTTTTTTGTGTTGTTCTATCAAACGGGCTGATTGTGTATGTGTGCTAGAAATTTGGTTGGTATGCATTGGTTAGTGAATGATTCATGTATAGATATGTATATCTCTATGGTCTTGTCACAAAGATCATTATTATTGTTGCCTAGGAAAAGGTTGGAACTGTTTTTAGAACACGAGAACAATGAAAAGTGGGTTTTAATTGGGAAGTTTTAAGGGCTTCTCTTTTTCTTTCAATGGTAATAATGCAAATAGTAATGATGTAGGTGAAGAGTATAAGAAAACTTGATTTTTGTTGTGTTCTATTGGCTCGCTAAGTGAAAATTTGTATTGCTTCTTCAATGAATGCGTACTGGATTAATTAATTGTCTATCTTTCTTTGGAGTTGGGACTTCATCAATCACCATTCTAATTCCTTTTACAGTAGCTATAACATGAAGAATGCATGCTCTTTTGTCCTGAATTTTGCTTCTACGGCACTTCCTATGAGGCATTTTCATCGATAAGCATTCAAAATTAATCAGATTACTCTTCTGATATATGTAACTTCCCATAGGCTGGATATTAATGCCCGTTGTCTTTTCGGATTTTGTATTGAAAGGGTGTCTTCATGTCATTCTTTTGTTGGTCAAATTTCTAGCTGAAATTAAAAGACTATGGTTTTATCAAAAACGTAGAGGAGGTCGGATGGGCAGTTGGTCAGATCTAGTATGGATCGTACATGGACGGTAGTTGGAGTTGGTGGTTTTACCATATATATTAGTCTATTAGATGCCTGTCTCAAACCTTGGAAAGAATTCAGTTTTAGCTTTGAAGGTTGACTTTTATACTGAAAATACTATAGTAAAGAAAAATGTTCACAAAATTGAGTAGAGAAAACATAAAGGATTTTTTCTTTTCAAGTATTGAATATTGATGTGAGAAAGGAGTAGTTTTGGTGCATGGTTACATAACACATTTGAAATGCTTAATGTTCCTTAGGTGGCTAATAATGGTCATCAGAGTCTGAAAATTGCAAATGATTATGCAGGCTGAGCTTTCTGCTGCATCTTCAAGTATTCAGTCGTCAAATATTCGACATTCTTGTGGTTTTTCACCGAGTGTTGCAAAAGAAAAATGGACCTCAAATCATTCTACCAGCCATTGGATATTGCGTTCTACAGCACAGATAGAAAATATAATCACAAGTAATGAAGATCGGAGTATGTGGGAAGCATGTAGACAAGCTCTTAATGCATTTAACTTCAGTGATGAAGAAAAGGACAAGATACTTGGAAAAGCATTTGGCCTGGTTCATTCTCCTTATTGGGGAGAAGATCGTAAGAAAGAAATCCCCAAATTTGAGACAATAAATGGAACATTAGAATATCTAAGGAGTTTAAATCTTTCTGACGATGATCTTACCAAGTTGCTCAAAAAATTTCCTGAAGTTCTTGGATGTAATTTAGAGGAAGAGTTGAAAGTGAATATAAAGATCTTGGAGAAGCAGTGGAGTATTGAAGGAAAATCACTTAGAAACCTTCTCCTTCGAAATCCGAAAGTTTTGGGTTATAATATTGATTGTAAGGGAGATTGTATGGCCCAATGCACGAGATGCTGGGTTCGATTCTAATTGATCAAATAAAATGTATCGTTTTGTAATATTAGTTGACTGCAACATAGTATCATTGTTCATATGTTTATTCATCCTCTCCACCTTAAATAAAAGACAGAATTGCATGTGAAGAAAGGTTCTCACATTTTGGATGCCAAGTAGCAAAAAATAATTCATTCTCAAGTTATCGAGGTCGACTTGGCTTATGATATTTAGAAACTGTTGTGAATTGCTGAAGTGTTCTGGACCATGGACCGAAGAAACTTACAGTAAGGTTGTTTACAAAATTTTTAGAAACTGTTTTTATTGCTCGTGATCTGTTATATTTGCTCTTAAGTTTAAACAGTTAGAACTATGCTGTGAATCTCACTTCCCTCAATCCATTGATGATGTCAAATAGGGTTTGTTATTTGAATTCCAGCTTCCATGCTCTGATATTATCATGATCATGACATAGCTTAGGTAAAATATTGTTTGTTCTCTGGGTTCAGCTTTCAAAGTGATAGTATGTTCTTACTTTAAATGATGAAATAAGACATCTTAACTGAAGATAAAAAAACATTAGTTATTATTTTAACTCATTTATGATTAATTGTCCGCGTCCGTGTGTGTGTTTGTGTGTGTGATGATATATATCTATCATACAATTATGAATCTTATGATATACTATCACACCAACTGAACCTTGTACCAGATAGTTTCAAACCACTGATTCACGGACCTTGGAGGGAAAACACTTTACATGCCTTGTATACCAAACATTTCCCAAATAGTGTATGCAACTTGTTGAAAACAAAAAACTATTGGTTGTACGCAACTCTTAGCTTGTGAAACTCTTGGGATGCATGCAATGCAATATCTCACTCTCACCACATGATCCTTCCCTGTTTTAGCAGCAAACTTTCATAATGCCAAAAGATACTTACTTTATTTGTCAAAAAAAGATACTTATTTTAAGCATGGTAGTTAGGATCTGTCATGTAAAAGTAAGTTATGTAAACTCTTTAATGTCACCTTTAACTATTCATTTGACTTCTTTTTTATGTCTCCTTAACCCAAATTGGTTATCAACTAAAAGACTTGGTTATTGTTGTCGACATCACCTTAATCCAAATTGCCAAGCTTTACAACGTGCAACATATCTAAAAGTTTTCTAACCTCAAATGGAGAAAGAAACCATGAAAGTTTATAATTTCATTCTTTTTAACTTGACTCGTATTTTGTTTCTCTTCAATACTCCAAATCACCTTCAAAATGACATTTCTTTGTAGCTAGTAAGTCTATCAAAGCATATGTTTTTCTTGAAATTACGACAACATACCACATTAACGCAGAAGTTCCATATGCTAGTTTCTTGAAATCACGACAATTTTGCATCGGTAGATATCTGTAGATATACTTTAGTAATTAACCTAACAAATGACACTATTGTGATAGAAAGTTACTATAAAGTAATTAAAGTAAAAGAATCAAAATTCCATCCAAAGTTTTGCCTTGTATGCATGTTTCTACGTACGTGAGATATTCCTTCCTGTAGGCATATTAACGTTTTGTTCCAGTCATGTTTAGCAAAAGTCATTAATACTCTTTCCACATGTAATTCATTGAATCTCTCTAATTCGTTTGAAATATCTCTTGTTCGTTTTGTTAATTTAATCAATGTGACGAATGTTTAAGTCCCAAACAAGTATTGAAAGGTTAAAAATGTATGAATATTTTGCATCCGTGACATAGTTAAAAAACTTATGTACAACTTAATCAAACTCTTGCATATATAATTGCACAATGACAAAAATGAACTGCACTAGATAACTTGATTTTTATAACTGAAATTTATTTATCACATGGAGGGATTTATCTAAACAATAGGTTTCTATGTCCTATGACTATGGTAAGCAAAAGTTTATAGGTAAGCCCTTGGTCATTTTCATTCACTCACGGCTAAAATACTTTGAAAGTCCACATCCATACCACATGAATAGTGATGTTTGTTGAAAGATGATCATCAATTTCTTCATGATCCAGCTGGTAACATAATTAAAACAACCACTCTTTTCCCTTATAAATAGTGATCACACTCACACCTTCTAATATCACACCCATTTTTCTCTAGTCACTATCTCTTTGTCTTAATATCAAAACTTGTTTAGTTAATCTCTCGTTACCTTAGAAAGCTTTTGTAATAACAATGGCCTTCACCAAAAACACACTAATCTTGGCACTTCTATGCTTTATCCTTATACAAGAGGTAAAATTAATGGTTCTTTCATCATATCAATCATTCACTAGCTACTTGAAAAAAAATTATCAACATAGATTAGTAACCAAAAAAATATGAAAGTCTCTCTAATTCTTTTGTCACAAAATTTAGTGTGCATAATTAGAATCCTTGTCGGGAGCTATAAGGTAGACTTGTGACAGTGCTAGACGAGTTAAAGAGTAGAGTGATAAGAGTGGTATCGATCATAATCGATTCTCACCTCCTGCAAAAACTAGCAAATTAACATATTAACATTGGTCGTTTAAAAATATATTCCCTCTCTAAATTTGACTCACTATTTTAGTAATGATTTATATCCATTTTGCAGCTAGCTTTTTATATGTGCTAAGAATTCTGTTTGTCCATCTTTGGCACATGTTCTGTTTATTGTAGTTTTTTTACTATATTTTCTTTCTCTCTTTATATTGTCTAAACTAAACATAAATTTTGAATCACCTACTAGCTCATGTTTTGCTTATTTTTTTCAGTTGAAAATCTATAGTGGAAATCAACACATGGTTGCTGCTGCTTCACAGATAGGTAAGACTTGAAAGAGATATATGAATATAATAAAAACATAGGATCGATGTATATATTTGTTTTAGTTTAATTCAAATATTCTAGTTTCTAAAGTTATGTGCTAATTTGTTTGTATGTTGCAGATTGCAATGGTAAGTGTAATTATAGGTGCAGCAAGACATCAAGGAAAAAGATATGCTTGAGGGCATGTACTAATTGTTGTCAAAAATGTAACTGTGTTCCACCAGGCACATCTGGGAACACAAATGTGTGTCCTTGCTATGCCTCCATCACCACACATGGAGGAAAGCTCAAGTGCCCATAAATCTTCACTATTTCTATTTCATTTCATATATAAAAAAATTCATAAATTGGAAGCTAGCTATAATGTTGTAATAAGGTTAGAAAAGGAAGTTGAATTATTGTTAATTAAAATCAACATAGCTTGGTTATGTAATATAAGTACTAGTATATGCTTTCATGTTTATTTTGTACAAACAAGGCAATAAAATGAATGAGATTTACCACTAATGCTGTGCATTGTTCAAGTTTTTCGTTTTTGTTCTCGTTTTTCTTTTAAACAGTAATATACTTGTAATAAATCTCCACTCTAGCACAAGAAATACATAGAAAAGAGACAATTAAATTACAAAAATTCACAACATAAAAAGCAAAGTCACAACAAATATACCAATGCAAAGTTGCAAAAACCTCAACTCATTTCTACTAACCAAAGACACTTAAGAGGACTAATAAGGATAATCAAAATCTTTAGACTTAACCTTAAATTACTACCGCAACTTAATCTTAATTTGTTCAATCACTGACTCAATCGATAAAATTTAAATTAAAGACGATACTATATAATACAGTATTTATTTAAGTTTTTTGCTCGAGATCAGATATCCACCACTGCGTTCGGTGACTATTTTCCTTGCTGGATTGAAGACGCCTCAAAGGGTGTAACAGCTGGCCCAGAAATTTAAATCTACTTTATACTCAAAGCGATGATTGAACCCTCGATCTTTAATTAAAAGAGGATGAACCACAATCGCTCAACAATATCCTCTGACTTGCTTAGGTTAGAGGGATAATTAGGGATGTCTTGATGATCGTTTTTTAAGGGGTTTTGTCTTGTATTTTGAGGTGATTTTCTCTTTTGTGTAACATCATATGTACTCTTGTTACTTAGTAGGTGATGCACTTTTTGTGCTCACCACTTGTTAATAAAATTATCCGTTTAGTTGCTTCAAAAAAAAAATATATCCTTTGAGTAACTGAGTTAGTAGTTATATAAGTTGATGCATATATATAGGATAACTGCATCAATTATACGATAATAATGCTACAATTAAACAAAACTAATAGAATATGTCTAAAATAAATCAGAAGAATCATTATTTTCTTAGTCTCATTAAATGATCCTTTATTTATTTGTTAGAGGAAACTTTTATTAGTTTAATATTTGAACTACTTTAAGAAACTCAAATAAAAAACTTAAACAAATTAGCTTCTTCAGAAAAAGAATTTTGAGTAACCAAAAAAAAAATTGAAAAAAGAAACTCAAAAAAACTTAAACAAATTATATTTATATTATAATTTGTTTATTTTTTTATCAAATATTTATATTATAATTATCCTTCATCTAAAAAAAGAGAGAATATTTTGATAAGTATAAACTATTTTTTGGCACATAAAAATATCATAAACTCACATGCATAAAATAAAGTGACTAAGAATTGAACTCAAATTAGACATAAATTATTAGCAATTTCGACATTTTACAAAACACTTTAAATAAATAAATAAAAATGGAAATCTCCACCATTTTTTTAAAAAAAAAATGGAAATTAGTTTGAAAAGAAGTTGAATTCTTGTCAAAAATAAAAAAAAATCTCAATTGAGTTCATTTACTGGTCCTATGAATATCATGATCATCACTAACCTTTGACGCGCGAAACCCATCTGCTCTGCAAATGGGCGACAAAAGAAAGAAGCACCGTCGTCAACGCGACACTACCTCTCCTTCATCTTCATCCTCACCCACCACCGACTCCGATTCTGACTCCGACCGCTCTTCTCGCCGCCGCCGTCATCGCCGCAGAAAAACCGAAGGAAGTTCCAAGCGAGAAAAGGAAAGCAGAAGAAAGGAAAAGAGAAAAAGAAGAGACAGAGATAGGAAAAAATCCAAAAGGCACCAATCTTCCGATGACGAAATTCAGCCCCAAACCGCACTCCGTGAAATGATTACCGAGTTTCCCAATGTTGCCAACGATTTGATGCAGGTATCAATTATCAATTTATTTAATTTAATTTTTAGGGTTTAAATTGTTCAGATAATGAAATATATGCAAAAAAATAAATAAATAATACCCTAAAGTTAGTTTTTTTTTTTTTGTAATGGGTAGCGTAATTGAATTAATTTTGATTTTTTTTTTTTGTTGAAATTTTGTATTTTTATAGCTATTGCAAATGATTGATAATGGACAAGCTGTGGACATAAAGGATATATCAGAGAAGACTCTAGTGAAGTATTTGAAGAAGCTTTTTATTTCCTTAAATCTTAAGGAAAATGGGGATAGAGTTTTTTTACTGCCTTCTAAAGCTTCCCCTACTTTAGATGTTGTTGGTCCTTTAATTCAATCTTATATGCATCCGGGGAATGATCGAGTGGATGCTTTGGAAGCATTGCCTGAAACAGGGTCGGCTCCGGCAGAACATATGGTAGATGATGATGATAATTCTGTAGAACCGGCTGAAGATCATTCTGTTGGTCCTAGAAAAAGGTTGTCAATTGTCATAATGTCATTTTGTGACATCTTTATTTAGTTTTTATTCAGTGATAGTTGATTAAATTTTTGTTTTCTCTGTAGGGTGATTGGTCCTGCAATGCCATCTGCTGAGTTACTTGCTGCTGCTGCCAAACTAACAGAGGCACAGACCGAGTTCAGGTATTGATTTTTGAAGTGTTTTTTTGTTGTTGAATATGTTTCCTGATTCGGTTGAGTTAATTCACATCAGACGACGTTGCATGATATTTTCAAACTTATGTCTTTAGAGAAGCTGAATTGGACGATGATACTGAACTATTTGTGGGACCTCCGCCTCCTGCTATGGTTACAGAAGCAGAATCGGCTAATGAAGCAGAACGTTTTGAAGAGGTATTTAATCCAAATTGTATTTGATTAGGACCAAATTTCTGGTATTTCAATTATAAGTTTAGATCTTATTTGGGGAACATGAGAAAGAACTTTAATTTGGTGGTATTTGCTTTTTACATTCTCCTTTTGATTATGTAGCCAATGGCTTCCTTAAACTGAAGTGAACTGTGTGTCTGTCCAGTTTATTGTGACGGCATCTCTCATGAGTCTCATCAGTTTATAAGATTTCATGCCTTTTATCTGAATTTGATGATGCATTAACATTTTTTGTTTATGGATTAATGTTTAATAGCCAGTCAGTCATGCTCTTGCTTTAGTCACAGATATAGTAGTTTGGTTTCCTATGGTCATGGATTCTTTAGAGGATTAATTAGATGGGGCTTATTAATTTAAATCTTTGAAGACAGGGATCTTTATAGTTTTTTTATACAGTATTTTTCTGTTTGGTTTTCTCTTTGACGATCATTTGTGTTTCTGTAATCTCTCTATCTCTCTTTTATAAAAAGACTTATCAGGGTTGAAGCTCGTTGATTCTCAGTTTACGGTTTACCTGTTCTTGTAGATTTATCACTAAATTAAATTTTGGATATTTATTTTGTAATTGAATGTGGAAGTACCAGTCATCGCCTGTTTATGTATCAGGTCACCAGGATAATGGAAGCTGGGATCGACACCCCATATGATATTCTAGGAGTTAACCATAATATGTCCGATGTTAACATAAAGAAAAGGTATGTTTTCCTTTATGTTCTTCTTTAATTGACCAAAGGAATACCAGTTTCTTGCAAAATATTTTGATAATAATCATTCTAGAAACCAATTCAATTGTATCATCTCCACAGCACAATTAATCAGTAAATGGTCGTTGCCTAACGATTCTTCATTTTTTTTCCTGCCTAGTTCCTAAATGAGTTATTAAGAGTGTGTTTGTTTCAAGTCATATGAAATTATTCCCAAGAATGTGAGCTGTGAAATGTAACATTCCCATATTATTATGTACATGATTTCATCTTTCATAGTGATGATCTATGAAGCCCAGACACGGACACGGACACCGGACACGACACGGACACTGACACGTCGACATGGATAATTTTTAAAAAAAATGATAAATTTCAATGTAATTGTAAGTGTCGGTGTCGTGTCGGTGTCGGACACGACACGTGTCGGACACGGGACACGTCTAATCTAAGAAGTGTCGAAGCTTCATAGGTGATGATAGGTCTTTATGATGCATCTTTGTTGGGAAGAATATTCCTGGGCCCTGGCAATAGTAGTTCCGGGGATATCATTTCTGGTAACATAATTATATGTCTTGAAATAAACACCCCCCTAAGTCTTTGTGAAAATTTTCTCAATTCGCATAGTTGTATATTTGTATTATCATATTATGGTCAAAATACTGACAATAACAACTTGTTCCAAACTTAAGACATGGTTTACGACTTTACGGTAAATAACATTAAATATTTGACTGGATATAACTAATTTGTTTTTCATTTCAAGTATGTACTTGGAACTCTATACGAGGAACTGAGAAGGATAAAACCACTAAAATGTATTAAGTTTGATATTCTATGCAACAAAAGCAACTGAGTATTATGCCATCATACAACTAAATATGATCAAGATTATTTGTATCAGTTGTATGTCTAATCTTATCTCTTTTAATGTCGCTTAGGTACTGGAAGATGTCTCTTTTAGTTCATCCAGATAAATGCTCTCATCCACAAGCCCATCAAGCATTTATTAAATTAAATAAAGCTTTTAAAGAGTTACAAGATCCAGAAAAGGTGAGCTTGGCAGGAAGTTGGTTTATTATTGGAGTTAAATTAGTTTTTGGTGGGATCTTTAGCTCGCTTTCATATCTGAATGTCAATTAATTACTTTATCTATATCTTTGGGAGTTCCTAGGTTGGTTGATATCATTTGAAGGAAATTATAATTTGTATTATTAACTGATATAGAAAAATAGAATACATCACCATCTAGTATTGATGTGATATAATGTGAATAAGGGAGATAGTTATCTTCATTCATATAATAGAAGTCACAAATATCTAGATTTACCGTATCCAAAGTCCTATTATCTAGGACTTATAATTTGAAACCTCTTTAGAGTTTTGACCCTTTCAACATTATGCTTCTAATTCTGGGAAGCTGATGATATATGAGTGTGGCAGGGATTGGTAAATTGTTGAGCATGCCATTTATTTGATATTTCTGACTTATGTATACATTGCTAATTTATGGGCCAATTATGTCTTGAAAATTATTCTGTAAAATTGGACTTCTTTAGATGTTCAACTATCAAACACAATTTGGGCTTCTAATCAGTTGGATTCTCTGTTCTATTCCTGATTTTTAAATCTTCGTGCAATTTTTTTGATTTTTTAATTTCAATTAACAAGATGATGTTGCGTGCTTTGTGTAGCGGAAAGCAATGGATGATAAAATCAAACTCAAGCAAGAACAGGAGGACTTTAAGGTAACTTCAACTGAACTTGTCTGGCCGTACTAGTTTCTGAATCCTAATACCTTCACACATGTTTGCAGGCTGAACTTAAAGTCATGCGAGAGGCTGCACTGTGGAGAAGATCCCAAGGTGAGCTTCTGCAATGTAGATGGTTCCTGTTAAGGTTGTTAGAGATATAATATAATAGGACGTAAAAAGCATTTGCATGTCCTCACCTGACAACTTAGCTTTTGTGCCTTTGTGTTATCCACACGCTTCTAGTTGGAAGGGCTTTTGTGCGAGGGTGTGTTAGAAATATGACATAGAAGTAGTTCATGTGTTTTCATTCAACAGTATAAGTTTATGAGGCAGTTGGTTCATGCAAATGTTGTTTATGTCACTTTCCTGCATAAAATGCCCAATATAACAGTGAGGGATAGGAACTTCTGTAGAGGAAAAATATTGGAGTTAGGAACTTGGGATGGGGAAAACCAGAAGAATAACTCTTGTATAGGCACAATGTCCATTGTACTACTTATCATAAGATTAAGATATTTAATTAATTAAGTTAATAAAGAAAGGAAGCAAAACTTGTGATAATTGTTTATGCCCTATTGGTATGTGCTCATGCAAGAATCCATCAAACCAACAAGGTCATGTTAAGAAATGAAGAGAAAATGTACATTATCGTGGAAGATGTTATCAGGGAAACCTGCTGTTATGTAGGAGATGTTATAATCGGCACTTAATATTGAGGATTACATTTTCCACACACACAAAGCAATTCACTATTTCTTTTCAAAAAAGTGTGTTTAATCTCAAAATACTAATATTGATATTTAGAGGTTGTAAGGTGAAAGTTTTTCTGTTTGTATTAAATAATACCTCATTCTGGTCCATAATGGTTAGACAAATATGCTCTATTGTATATGCATACATGCGTGCTTTCTTGAAAGAGGGAGGGGTGGGTTATTGGGTGTTATTACTTGTGAACTCTGCTGTCTCCTCATTACTAGGATTTTTCGGCAGGTATATCCATGGAGGGTGATGAGGAGCTTCTGGAACAGACAGAGGTTAAAGTGGAACCCACAAGAGATGAATGGATGACAACACTGCCTCCGGAGAGGAAAGTAAGTACTGTCGATCATTTATCATTAGGCAAGCTAGATTAGTACAGTTGGACAGAAGAAGTTTGAGAAAACATGACCCTTCTGTGTGATATAGAGTAGCATGGAAACATGGTTTAATGATGAATTTATAATACAATATAGAGTCACTTTCTGTAACACTTATAATATATGATGTTTTTTTGATTAGTAGGTCCTATTGGATTTTTGAATTTTCTGGGTCAGTTTAGTTTAGTTTTCATGGAATTGGTCTTGGACAAATGTTTGTTGATTTTGTACTTCCTACATACTAGTTAGAAATTGTAATCTAGCTTGGGTTTATATTCGGGCTTGGTATTTATCTTTGGTTTTCTTCTTGGGTTGAGGTTCTTGTGGTGGGACATTGCTAAATTCTTAAAATGGATAGACTTAAGCTTAAATATGTTTTTATATTCGCAGCTTGTTGCCCGATTACCTTCGATTCATACGTAATTAAATTATATATATAGTTAAATATGGATATACACAATCAAAATTTGGAGTATATTCATCCTTGTAATATACTATTTTTTGTTTTAGTCCATATAATTTTTCTCGTGAAATGATCCATATAATATATATTTTTCAATTAAGTCTGTGTTATTTGTTTTAGTCCATGAAATATATTACAGGAATTAAAAACATATTTAAATCAAAGGAATATGAATGAGTATTTGCCTCAGGTTTTGTTTGACTACCGAACATTGTTTTCTTTTCTCTGTTAAGCTTTATTCTAATTTACCATATACAGAAATGTTAGTCTTTTTGTTCTGAAACAAAATATGGATTCCCATGTATAATTTTGTAGTATAGTATTTTTTATTTTACATATTTGGTTTTGCATTAAGGTTTGATATGCAATAGAACAGAGAATCAGTTATTGCAGTTAATTTACACGAACAATAATTTAAAATAACTCTGTATATTTTGGTAAAGGGTGGCCATTTATTTCATCATTTTGTGTATTTATGTATTTCAGCCTGGTGGTATGACTATGCAATCAACCCAATTTAGCAAGGGAACAAAGGAAGGTAGAGGAGACACCAGTATTTGGACAGACACCCCGATCGACAGAGCTCAGAAAGCTAAGATGAAGTATGTATCTTCTTTCATCTAGAGTAGACTGATTTGGTTGATGATTTTTACTTTCCGTCAACGTGTATAGTCCACTCCATAATTTCAAATTTTCAATAGCTTTATGTAAAAAATTATATTTGCATGACAGTTATTTGGAAGCATACAATCAGGCCACTGCGCTAGCCTCAAACGAAGAAGAAAAGAAAAGGGCTAGTACTGATGCAGATTTGGTGGACAAATACAACAAAGCAAAACGATCAAAAACATTGGTGCAAAAACATCAAGAAGAGGTTGCTAGCAAATCCAAGAAAAAGTCCAAGCAACCGACGACGGATAACGGAGAATGGATAGGTCAACATCCATGGAAGCCATGGGATCGTGAAAAGGATTTGACAGCTGGGAGGATGAAAGTAAAACTTGATGCAGAAGGCATGTCTGAGGGATTATCTTCTAGGTTTAATTCTGGAAACTTTCAAAGGAACTTCCTTTGATTCGATAAAAGAGTGTAACACCTTGTATTAATTTTTAGAACATTATTACAGTTACGTTTTGGTAATGGATTACATCAAATAAATCTATTTACAAAAACTACAACGTTAACTCAGGAAGAATACAAAGATAATCTAAAATCTAAAGTTATGATGTGCCTCTTCTTCAGGTATGTTGTTATCCATGTCTTTCTATCCAAAAGAAGAAGAAAACAAAAACTGGGATGAGACTATTTGTCTCTAAGTTTTTAACTATACCTCAACCCTTCTAACTTGAATACTTGGATTTTTAACTTTTATTAAGGCAAACTAAATAAAAAGCAAACTAAATAAAACAGTTTATTTTCTATCAAAAACAAATTATCCACGGAGGAATTTTTTCCTCCATCCTCATTCCCACGGAAAAAAAAATCCGCGATTTCGGATCTCCGTTCAAATAATTTCCACAAATAATTCGTTATCAGATACAAATTGACATTTCTAGGTGGGGATTTCCCTGCTCTCTTCTGCATTTTCATTGAACCCTGCAAGGACTCAATCAACATGGAAAAAATTAATCCAATTTCTATGATTTTCAATAAATAAAAAAGCAACATTTTTTTTTACCACAAGTCAAAGAAAATAATTATATAGTACTGTTCTTTCTTTTATTGACTAAATAAACTAGGGTTAATTACCTATTACCCCTGTAATATATGTCAAAGTTGATTTACCTCCTTGTAAAAATTTTTTGTTGCTTTACCCCCCTGTAATATAAGATTGTGTGTTTTACCCCCCTTGACTCAAGTCAACCGCCGCAAAAAAATTATTTTAACAAGGGTTTTAAACCGATTTTTAAAAAAACCGCCGCAAAATATAATTTAAGCGAGGGTTTCAAACCGCCACAAAACAAAACCGCCTCAAATTATATTATGGTTGACTTGAGTCAAGGGGGGTAAAACACACAATCTTATATTACAGGGGGGTAAAGCAACAAAAAAAAATTACAAAAGGGTAAAGCAACTTTGGTATATTTTACAGGGGGTAAAATGTAATTAACCCAATAAACTATTTGGTGTTGATGTCCAGATTTCTATCAAAATATCATTTTTTTGAAAGAGAAAAAAATTCTCAAGCTAATTAATGAACCAGTATTTCTCTTTTGGTTTGTAAATAATGGCATAGTATTAGCAATACATACATAGCTAGCTCTATTCTGTAGATAGGAACAATAACAGACAAAAGGAATAATCACCACTAGCAATCATCAATTCATCTATGACACATATTCTTAGGATAAATTTTAAAAAGGGAGACAAGATGGGTTGCAACACAAGGCATGTCATTATCAAAGTTGGGCTTAGCTTAAAATTTTATTTCTAGAAGGTATATGCTGTTAAAATATGCACGTAATGTACTCCCAAAAAATTTCTTTTACATATTATATCTATTAATAAAAATATTGCAGTTGTTTTTCTTACACACTTTATTCATGGATAGAATTCCATAAAATGTGTCCAAAACTCCAAACCAATAATTTAATAAGATTCATTTGAAAACTCACTAATTTAATAACCAAAGATATATTAAAAAAAATGTAACAAAATGTTATATGTTATATATATGTTACCATTGTACTATTTCTTATCCATAAATATGATTTAATATATAATGAAGAGAGTTGAAAATGTACTATGCTTTATAAATACACATAATGTTTAATGTGGGACTCATTAGCCCAACCTCTTGCAGTCCCACAAACCGCCCCAAATGCCACAACTACTTGCTTGATATGCACTATTTCTTTGTTTGATGAAGCAACCCCACCACACCCCCCTTATCAAAATCATGAGAGTTATATAAAATATATTCATATATTTATCTAATAATGTAGGCTCCACATGCATTTCACCTTCCAATACTTTCTTTTCTGCGGCTGCTTTCTTAACAATCTATTGGTTATCCATTCCATTCCCTTAGTTCAACTTCTTCAATGAAAGAGACTTCATATATAGTTGTCTACATAGGTTTGGTTCTAAAACTAGAGAATAAGATAAAGTGATAGATTCTCTTTGCTCAATTTTAAAAGACATGAGAAAAAGTGTTGGCTTCTTAGGCTTATAGTATTTGTCTTTTACTTACAAATTTGGTGGAAGGTTTTAGCTTTATATGTCAGGGTCACCTAAATCTTATTATAAATTTAAAATCTTAATTATATTTCAATCATACCGAAGTTGACAAGTAGCTATAAGTTTCAAAGTTAGAGTAGACACTAGTACAAAAAACACTTGTTAGCAGAAGTGTTTAAGTCGGTTCACTTTCCACCCGATCTAAAAAGTGGTGCGGTGGCAGTCTCGTAATTATTTCTAACTTTTCTAGGTCGGATCTCCTTTCACTTGATCTAAAAAGTGGTGCTGTGTCAGTCATCGAATTATTTCTTAAATCCTGTTGTTGACTAACCGATTTAATAAGTTGTTTGTTAAGTCTGACATTAGTTGCCCGATTTATGAAGGTTTATTTTATTTTTAGTTAAATTTTCAAAGTCTTGTGTGAGAGTATCGAACACGTATCCTTAATATCAAATTAACCAAAAGACTTGTGTTAAAAAAAAAAAAAACAAAGATTTTTTTGTTACTAAACCAAAGACTTTTTGTTTACCAAAACAAAAATTAATCAAACAAAGATTAATTCCAACACACTAAAACCCTTTCTCTCACGATCTTTACAAATTGCAAACACAGTTACCCGGAACATCGCTCACCTTCATCATCTTCACTGCTCAAACCCAGAAATCCTTAGGCATGAATGGCGCAGAGGTTAGTATCCTTAAAGAGTCCAACTAAGATAAGCCTCAGCGGCTTCTTGAAGTTCCGGCACGGCGGGGCTCTTGAAACGGAGATTAGTCTTGAAATCCTGAGCGTTCTCACGAACAAGACGCTGGAAAGGAGTTTGCGGATCAAAAGCTCAGTGCTCTTCTCGTCAAATCAAAACTTTATTCTCTTCGCTCTCAACGGCACTCACTTCGGGAGCCTCTCAAGCTTTGGCGTTTTCGTTTGTGAACCCTATAAAACTGGGTATCGCTACTTTAATCTGATATTAAGTCTTTGATTCTATTATTTTGTAGTTTCTATTTTGCTTTTTGGATTGTTGAGTTCGGCAAGCTTCATCATCTATTTCATTCACCCATCGTATGATTCTTTGAGCTTTTATGTCCGATTTAACTCCAATTGAGAAATAGGTTATATTAAGTCTCTACAGGTTGGCTCTGCTTTTGATAGAGTTATGTTGCTATTTTTTTATTTTTGGATTTAGTGGTTTTTGTGTGTTTTGTTTGATGTAGTTGTGGTGGGGGTTCGATTTTTTAGTTGTTTGGTTTGATTTTTCCTAGGGTGTTTTTGCTTTATGCAGTTTTCTTTGTATTCTAGTTTCTGTCTTATGTATGTCTTATACTTAAGAAGGAGTTAATATATATTTTTGCAGCTTCTAAAAAAACGACATTAAGATATCTTATTTATTTTTCTTTTATATTAGCTATGTATCATGTATGGATGTATGGATAAACAACTTGATTGGGTTTAGAGCGAGTAAGGTGTCATTGGGATAGTCTGTTGCATCAATATTTTCATGTGGTTGCAGACTGAGATATGTTGCTATCGTCTCCGTCGTTTTAGAAGCATCGTGGACGGATCGTCTCGAAGCATTGAGCTAGAAGCATCAGTGCACAGGCTGTGCATAATTTTCCATCACTCTTGCGGCAATTTCTGTCATGATCAATGTGGCATTGTGGTACAGCAAAGCTGCAGTTTTCTAGCTGGTCCTTTTATCATTTAGTGGGAGTAGTTGCTAGTTTTGTAAAGTCTTTGTATCAGGTTTGGGTTATTTTTGCTAGTCTCTTTGGTTGGGTCTTATTTTTTCAGTTTGCTACCTTGCATGACGTGGTTTATGTATATTATGCATAGCTTATGCCTCATTGCTTTTCATTAATAATATTATCTTGTCTTTTCCTATTCAAAACCAAATTGTCCCCCTTCTAATTTCTTTACAATCAAAGGGCTAACATGTTCATTTCTTTGTTAGTTTGGTAACACAAAAATGCAGCTTGTTTGTGCATGACAAAGGGTGAAGGTTTTAACTCTTGGAAGCTGTAAATGGTGAAATTGTAAAAGCTCCAAATGTTGGTATTATTTTATTTTATTCTTGTTTGGTTAATTGGTTTTATAACATGTACCTTGCCTCTAGAGTTTGTGGTTTTAATATGTTATCCTTTTGTATTTCTTGTGCATAGGATATTATATTTTAATTCAATTTGATGCTTCAAAAAAAGTCTGCTTCTACTAATGTGTTTTAGTTATATGGACATATACTTAACTAGCTCTAGGATTGTGTTTGTAGTATCTCTTTGTAAATGATTAAATGGAGGTTTTTTAATTATACTTATCAGTATATAAATGGTTGTTGATTGTTTGGGTTTCAATTTTGACTATATAATCATGAATGAGAAATAGATAAAATCAAATATGAGGAAAATGTGTTGGTCGTTTCTCTTCCTAGATCCTTTGAATCTATTCACTTAAAATTTATAAGTTACCATCATAAGGGCCTTCCATCAAGTCTCCTGTTTGTGCAAACGTCTTTTCAGGGTCTTGCTTCTAAGAATTTTTTATTTATTTTACCTTTTGTAACAGTACATCATGTTTGAAGTGCCTTCTTCATAGTATCCTGCTCTTCTCTGATCTGGCTAAGTAAGTATTATTGTTATTTATTATTTAATTCCATTATTAGGTCATAATATAATATTGGTGATTTTTTTTTTTATGAATAATTGGAATTATATTAATTATGTTTCCCTTGATCTATAATTGCTATATAATACATGATTCATAGATATCTCTTATGACTTATGCCAACATACTGAACATGTCTTTTGCTATATAATACATGATTCATAGATATCTCTTATTAGAGCAATTACTTTATGTATGGTTGCTGATTAGCCATTGATAAATGGGAAAGACTTTGTTGATTTATATAATTCTGGAGTTGTGTATTGTCACTCATTATAAATGATTGTTTAGTAATTCATAAGTTGTTGGATGAAATGGAATGATAATTTTGCTTTAGATGCTTATACTATGTAAGTAATTCTTGTTTTAATAAAGATGGTAATTCTTGCCACCATTCTTTTGTAGGTTTGAGACTAAGCTACAAATGATGAAGGGTTTTTGCACTAGTGCAATTTTTTAATAATTCGATCATATTCAATTTTAGAGTCAAAAGCAACATGTTGGTTACGAGTGCAGTTATTATGTCATGATTCACATATTGAAAATGGTATCCGCTAGTGTATTGATTCATGGATGCAAGTACGTAATTTTTTTTTAACAAGTTGTATCAATTAATTATTACTAATTTTTATGTTGATACAATAACCTTATGTTATGTCCACATTTATTTATTCAGATATTCGGAGATTCAAATCCATTTTACCCGGATGAAGTTGTTCAAGAACGGTGTGCTAATGAAGCAAATGCGGATGATGATATGAATTAGTTGTGATTTTGTGTTGGCTCTTTGGCCACTATTTATGGTCTTGAAGGTTTCTTGCTTATCTTGCAACTTATAATAAGACTGATTTTTTCCCATGTTATTTTAGAGTTTGTGTTTAGTTGATGTTGCTTCAGCCTTGTGGCTGTTTCAGCTGAGTAGTTGGTATTGTTGTTTCAGCTAGATTGGTGTTTGACTATTAAGTTTACATTTTTGTGTAACTCTTACTCTGCTAGTGCATTGACGACTATGTACCTATTTTAATTTTAATCACAATGATATGTTTTAATTTGATATATTTTTACTCTTATTGTCTTGCATCGGTGTACTAAGGGGTTTTTTTATGACTCCATTGTATATGTTATCGTTTTACTCAATGAGTATTATTGTGCTTTTCTTAAAGGCATTTCATGTTACCAAAAAATAAAAAATAAGAGGTTGTTCAAAAAATATGGAGAAAACGCATCATGAGAAAAAAAACTTTTTAGATCGGTTAAATAAATCCGACTTATGAAAAAACTTGTTAAGTCGGTTGTGTTTAAATCGATCTAAAAAGTTGTTCTTAAGTCGGATCCAAAACCGACTTAGGAAGTCAAAACTTCTTACATCTTTAATTCTTAAATCACGTTCGGAACTGATGTAATATGTCTTTTTTAACCGATGTAAGAAGTGTTTTTTGTACTAGTGAGAGATTATCTCTGTTTCTAAAAAAATAAATATATATTAATTTTGGATGTATAAAAGTATAATTATGTCACAAGTTTTGAATGTGTGCTTTAATAAGTTCTAATTAATAAAAAATAGCAGATATTTAATGAGTTGTTCTAACGGATAAGATTATAATTGATAACGAATAAGGTAATTGATTGAATTTAACAAATTTATCTGATAAGTATAAAATGATACAAAGAGAATTTTTAATTAATATTCTTTTTACAATAATATACCAAGAGTATAATTGTAAAAATAATAATAAATTAACAGGTTCAATCACTGTTATCAAAAAACACTAAGTTATTGAAAAAAAAATTTACCTCGTGAAAATAAATTGTTATTAAACAAGTCTATTTTAATTGTATAAACTTATGGTATACTCTTTATGAATGATTTGGTTTTTATATTAAAATTTGCGGTTCAAAAAAAAATCATATAAGCTTATGAATTATAAAGCGGGGTATTAGAGTTCGAGTTATGGTTCCTACACATTATGTACAATATCTCTACTAACTGAGTTAAACTCACATAAACATTTAAATAGAACATCTCTACACAATCAAATAACAATATTACTTGTAATTTAGGTTAATATTAGAAATTTAAATATTCATCATCGTTAATGGTGATTAATCTTTATCGGTCTAAGAACCGAAAAGTTGAAGACACACAAGATGGTAGTCTTTTATGTCGACCAATTTTTTCTTAGCATTTTATTTATGTTTGTGCAAATTAATGCTAGCTCCATATTAGAGAAATAGTCATACCAAACATAATTGCCAAAATTAATGATTGTATATATATTTTTGGGTTAAATATGCTTTTAGTCCTTATAAATATCTGACTCTTCTATTTTTAATCCTTCTAAAAAATTTTCCTACTTTTTGGTCCTCCAAATATTTCCGATCATGATTTTTGGTCCCTGTTTTTCACTCAACTATGTGTACGATTCAAAAATTTTAACCATTTTTTGTGATCATGTTTATAATATTATAATAACTACTCAAACCAAAATTCATAATTTTTTAACAAATGATGAATTAACTATGAATTTTTAAGCGCAAACACTTCAAAAATTCATATTTAATTCATCACTAATTAAAAAAAATTAAATTTTGCAAATCAATTCAATTTTTAATATACTAAACATTACTGCAATATATAATTCCAAATTTTAATTAGTATACATGAGTTGACTTAAAAGTAGGGACCAAAATTCATGTTAGAGAATTTTGTAGGGACCAAAAAGTGGAATTTTTTTTTAAAGGGACTAAAAATAGAAGAGTCAGATGTTTATAGGGACTAAAAACATATTTAACCCTATATTTTTAACCAAAATAAGCAATTCGAATTGCATTGAAAGTGAAATGGAGTTGAAGGCAGGATTATATTGCAAGTTCCTATTAAGAGCACTCTGGTGGCATATCACTGGATCCTAATGCCGTCCGGTCACCATTGACACAACTTGGTTACCGGCCATGATAATGACAATTTGATGATCAATCTCACTTGCTAATGATTTTGACTTATTTTTCACTATCTTAAGTTGACTACATTTCAACTCAAAATGGATATTCAGTTTTTCCACCCATTTGAATATGGAGGTTATTATAATTTAATTAATAATGCTTACTAAGATAACAAAAATTTGATGTCTCAACTACTTTAATTAATTTGGTATGTAGTACTCTAAGGCTATAACAACTAGCTATAGCTATACTTCAAAATAGTGTGAATGCTAGTTACATGTTATATGCTACAAGTTGTATATGAATCAATTGATATGAATCATATGATATCCTTATGTCTATGAAAAAGTTGAAGAAAAATAGATAAAAATGTAAAACCCTTTTTTCTATTGTTACATTATATTGAATAAAAACAAGGAACATGATCTAAATATGAGAATGATTATTCTTTCTTCCTTATATTGCATGCTAAAATAATAATGTGCCTTTTTTTTCTTTCAGCCAATGAGTTGTGTACTTGTTCACACACAAGCTTGCACTGAAACCTATAGATTCTTGAAATATTTTTTACCAAACTATGAAATTATAGCAATACTCATTAAAAGAAAATTTCTAGAGTGGTGTGGTCCAAGTGGTGGACACACCTTATGTAGGCCATTTTGCTAATAAAGGTTTTGCAAAATAGACTTTCATATGAATCTTCAAGCACCAAAAAGAAAAATAAAGTAATTTCCAGAATTACATATATAAAATGGTCCTGCATTACACTTTTATAGACAAATTAAGCAAGCCTAAACTAACGGTTTTCAAAATTTTCGATACACTACATAAAATTATGGGTTAATATACTTCTCACGAGTTTAGGTTTACTCTATAATATATTTTTTTTATTATCTCCTATAATGTGTGAAGATTATATCATTTACACTTTTTACTTTATTAGATTGTTTTGCTGATGTGACAGATAAAAATTCACTGTTATGCATGTCAGCAAAAAATTCATTTTTCACATTGGTAAAAAGCCCACTAAAAGAGTAAACGTTAAAATCTTCACATTATAGAGGTCAGAGGGTAATAAAAAAAATTATAGAAGATAAATCAAAATTCACTCACATTTATAACATCTATTAACCCTAAAATTATACACAACATTAATAAACTAATGTTACAAGATTTTTTTATTACTAAATTGTTACTATATGTGAATTTTATTTCATTGATATTTGCCTAGGAATTGAATTATACATGCATGTGTATAACATTATAGTCTAGCACATGTATTCATTATAGTATTTGAGAAAGGTTTGTGTAACAAACTTCATCTAGAAGTTGAAATGTTTACATATACAGTATAGAGTAGTATTCTACACTCTGTAATGTCATGAAGCAAAATTGTTATGACTTGTTGTGATCAATGTGAAGAAGGACTAAGGTCACTTTCAGACAGTTTGAGAGTTCAACCAACAATAGTATCTAACATAAGATCTACAAAATAGTATTAAACTCAATATGTCATGCGCCCATAATAATAATGACACTTGTTTTTTTCTTAATTAATTATTTATTGCTATTTAAAATAAAATGTTGATAATTGGTTCTATCATACTCATATAGCCTATCTGAAATAATTAAAGACAAAATTAGAATTTTAAACGCATTTAGCATTTCTTAATCAAAATTGATAGCGAACTATAGCCAATCAGAAGTGAAAAATCTATATTAGCCAATAATTACAGCATTAAAATAACATTCAAAATGTAAAGTCGGTTGATCATATCTCATTGTGATGATTTCATCAGATTGGATTCATCATTTTTTTTTGTGATGTACTACTACTAGTAGTATGAAATTTGAGATGGGACCCACTTTTTTCTAATTTTCATTAGGTGTAAGTAATTTTTTGAGTAAATATATTGTTTGTTTAGATAATTAAATTTTACAGATAATAATTATTTTGGATACATTGACGCGAAAAAGTCACTGAAAACTTATACATAAAATAAAGGGTCTGAAATTCGACTCTCAATCTCGATTATAAACATCTAACTTAATAATTTTGATAATTTCTATCAGTTAAACTATATATAATTTATATATGGATCGGATAATAAATATTTTAATCTTTAAAATATAAGGACAATACAATTTTGGCACTTAAATTTACAAAATGTCAAACTAATCCATGTTGGGTAGTTAAACCAATGTTTTCATATTTATAAAGAAACAAATGCAGTAATAGAAGATTGATAAGGTAATAAAATGAAGCTTGTGAACATCAAAATCAAGTTATGCTTTTGTTTGTTTTCCGTTGAAAATTTTAGTGTTGTGCACCGACTAGTAGTACATATATAAGGTGTGGATAGGTTAATCTTAAAAAGGAAAAAGACAATCACATTTTGAAGATACTGATTTGACAATTATGGAACTTATATACTTATTTATTAATAACTTTCATTTGTTTGATGTATAATTTGGTCTTTGTATCTTTAACTTTGTTTCTATTGCTGCTTAACATGTTGTTTACGTCATGTTTAGCAAATTAATGGCTTTTCTCAAAATAATTAACAGCAAAAAAGTCTTATAATGAAGGCTCTGTTTTTGACAAAGCTAATTTTCAAGCAGATGACATAGTAGCTTATTATAAATTCATAGACAAAAATTTATACACATTTTTTTTGTTACAATATCCAAAAATGAAGCATGGCTATCATTATCAATTTTGTATAGAGAAATAAGCACATACTCATTAAGCTAGATATGACATAACATACCAGATTAACATCATAGATCAAATTAATTAAAACATCAATATAGTTCAGTGGAGAAATACACCAATAATGAACTAGTTCAAGTGGTAAGAATTTTAATCTGCTCATTGCTTATAATAGTATAAACTTTGTATCAATATCATGATAACTAAATAAATGAGCAAAAACATATATTACCCTTTTATTTTATGAAAATTCCTAATTTAACAAATATAAACATTTCTTTGGTTAAAAACAAAAGGAATTTAAGACAACCACATACATAGGTAATAATAAACAAATAAAAATATCTCAATAATATAATTTAAGTGAAAAGTAAGATTTTAAAAGCTGAAAAAACTTCTGACATCATATATAAAAACTTAAAGTATAAAGAAAAGATCATTATATATAAATTATCAAAACCTTAAGAATTACTCCATGATACTACATTGGAAAACCTTCCTACCCTAACCATTTGATCTCTGTTCCATACTTTCTTTCTTCTTCATCAATTTGATCATTGGTTCAATGTAGGGTTGGAAATAGAAACTTTTGGGCCCCAATGTGGGCCTTCCAAAAGTTCACAAGTAGGACATAACAATCATGAATTTTATTTATACATTTTATTTTCTATATACATTTATTTTCCTATGCTTCATCATCTTCTTAAATTAATTAAAAATATAAATAATGGAAAGTTATAAAAATACAAAGTAAGATGCATTGATTCTAGAATGAATTATCCGTACCCTATATATGATTCCAGGCTTTAAAGCTTTAATTTATGTTCTTTGCAGTTAGTTGTTTGTAAGCTAATAAACCAATTCACAAAATTTCAGGGCTCATACTCAAGCAACCTACTCAACACCACTAGATAAAATATACATGAGACATTTTTAGAAGCAAAGAATACTTTCCATATTCTTTTAACTTATGATTCTTTTTTATAGAGATCTAGCACCCCCTCTTAGTAGTGCATGTTTTTATAATAATTAACCACATTGGTGATTAAAATATTCATTGCCGTTTAATAATAACTAGTTATTGTTCGAAAATGAGTTAGTCGCAAGATATGAAATAATGATATATGAAATATGAATTTTCTCCTCTTAAACATAATTTCTGTGATGAGAAAATGTTTGATTTTTATATATAATGTTTTAATATTTCTTTCACATTATATGTGTATATATGCTCCAAATTTCAAACTTTTTTTCCTCAAATTGGAGACCTAGACATTGAATAATCTAATAAGGTCTATTGTAGTCCTAATATAAAACATTGACGCCAAATTAATCATGTACATTAGAGTTTAGACACAATAATTTGGTCTAATATCGTAACATTATTTTCCTAAGACTAGGTCAAAGTAAAATAACATTATATATGTCACTAAACAATGATTAAACTGCTAAAAGAATTATATTATAAACGACATATTTCGGTGGCTCTTGTAATATAAAAAGTCATATATTAAGCTATTCCTATTAGTATGAACTATGAAGCATACATGTGCACACTTCAGCCAACAGCAAAATAAATTAAATTTATTTTTTGAGAGAAACTAAAATATTGATTTAGAGCTATAAGTTTTTTTTTTGGTAAGGAGCTATAAGGTTGTTTTGAGTAGTTTAATACTTTGTGAACATGATACGATAATTACAGACTTTAATATAGTAAATTTTACTATACAAGTTAATTTGGTCCCCTCACTGATAAAACAAAAACTAAATTCTGCCTTTGTTGATGACTTATAATTATTGCCATTTCATTATTGTGGTTAATTATATGATGGTAACTATTCTATTACTGTATATAGAATAATTTCTTTACTCAAAAAAAAAAATCTAACCCTTAAATATTTTTATGACAAAATATCATAAACTGACATAAAAACATCATAATCAAACTCCCGGTTATTGATGTCTAGTCTAATAACTTATCTATGTTTTATTTATAGTTGATTGTTATCTGCTTAGATTTTTGTTCTACTACTATCTCTTCAATTTTTGACTCAATGAACGGTTTTTTGGATTCTAGTGAACCAAACACTTTTGATTCATGTTTCGAAGTTAGTGTCTAACTACATCTTTTAGAGTCGGGTTGAGGTCTCTAGTGGTATGAAAGCTGAAGAGTATCTTTTTAAGAATGAGATTAGAAATGGATCTTTTTTGAATATTATAGGTTTTAATATTTTCATTGATGTTCCACTTATATACAGCGTCATTGTATTAGTTACTTCTCTGTTACTGATCTCTACTCGTATTATACAGAAACGTGGTCCTATTAATAAAATATTTGCTGTTCAAAAAAATGTGTGCGCAAGTTCACACTAATCCCAAAAATGGCCTTTTTGATCAAAGTACTTATAATATACTCTGTATTTACTCTTTTGATTACTAATCTTCACAAATAAATAAGATAGAAGTTATATATAACTAGCTAGATTTGCAGTTAATTAATTTTTGCATTAACTTAATGAACCCAATCTGAATAAGACAACAAACCATTGAAAAGTACAACCATTGCTAATATAACATATCTAGACTTTATGTGACATATATAAAAACCTATTCCTTTATTTATTTATAAGTTATATATATCCACTTCACACAAATCCCAAAATGGCCTTTTTGTACAAAGTATAATATACTCTGTCTTTAGTAGTATTTTATAATAAAAAAGGGTGCATTGTTCTCAAAGAAACCTGCATCAGTTACACTATATATACTACTATTACTTTAGTATAAGATAATATATCAAAATGTGCATTCTTTCTCATTAATCAAGTCATGTAGCTGGAACTTTGTTATAACAGAAGCAGTTGGTCTAGTAACTCCAACTGTCAAATTTGTTTCATATATTTAAAGACACCAATGAAATATTCCATCAAACAAATTCAACACATTTCATTTATTCATTACTACATAAATTAACTACTTAAGATGCTAATAGTAAATTAACTACTAATACTAAGGCTAGCCTTTTTTTTTTGTGAATTTGCAAATATTTTGCTAGAACCGGCCGTATCCGAGCACAAGATCACTGAGACGGACACCAGACAAAAATACAAAACGCCGCACTAGCTAGCAGGACCGTATTTTATGGCGAGAAATAGCATTTCTCATAAAAAGGTCACAAATGTTGACAAAAATATTAAGGCTCTCTCAAAATTTGCTTTATACATCACTTACACTTAATCTAACCTTGATTACTGATGAAGCTTTACAGATTACATTCATATATGGATTTGATATATTACATTATCAGATGGTTTGAGTGTTAAAGTAACTAATGATAAATTAAAAGATGCATTATAGTGGAGCTCTTGTGCTATATATCATTGCTAAATCACAAAACAAGATATAAATTAACTATGGTGGTATGCATATGAAAATATAACAGTATTAGTAGTACTAATTAATACAAATGATCATATATATAAACACATTGATGTGGACATAGGCTAGGTTGCCAGGTGTAAATTGAGGAATGGTGCCAAATGGGACGGCGCACCAAACAGACAATTATATTGTGAAATTAACCTCAATTCTGTTGAGAGACTGTTGAATAGAAGAATGAATGTGACATAACATAACATAATGCATGTTCATTGTTCATATATTTTGTTTTTGTTTAGCTAGTGAGACTAATCTTTACTGCTAATTCACATATATTTTATTAGTAATTAGCTATAGCATATACATAGAATGTGTTCCGGTCTTCCTGATGAAACACGGACACTCTTCAGATTAAGTGTGTTTCAGTGTCTGACATGATACGGATATGACACTTATGATTACATTAAATTATATCAGTGTCCGTGCCAAATTTGATGTCCGTGTTTCATTATGCATGGTACTACATATCCTCACTCTTCAGTCCAACGTGGTAGCTTTTACAAAGAACAAAACTGTGAGGACTCACACGCAGTTCAAAACAGACAATATCTTAGAACAAAGTGCGGCGTACTTGAGAATATACATAACTAAAAAAGAATGTAATAATGTAATGCAAGTAATTAAGTTTAAGACTATATAGTATTAAGGAAGTTGATTAAAAATAAAGAGAGAATGTATGTACAGTAATATAGTAGCAGTGTGTTATAAAAGTGCTTAGAGGGTGGAAGTTATGTCTAAGATGAGGGGGGGTGGCGTGAAAGCTTGGTGTCACGCCGTCCAAAACAAACAAATAAAACATCTTTTTTCATTTCTCTATCTATCTATCTGCCACCCCACGCGCAATCATCTTATAACATTCTTTCTATATATTATATATTCTTCTGCTTCTTTTCTCTACTACAACATTCTCATGCTTATTTGCTAATACACACTTATATATATACCTCTATATCTTCTCTTTAAACAAACATTCACCACTACACCTTATTAGTCTCTCTCTCTCTCTCTCTCTCTCTCAAGCTTCTATTCTCTTCCAGTGCTTTTGTATTGTAGCTACCTCAAGGAAAATATGACATCAACTCAAATTTCTGTGAGTATTATTATAAACTATATATCCTTATAGTGTAACTGTTATTTCTTTTTCTTCTTCTTCTTTGATCTCAAGAGGGTTTGTTAAGGGAAGTCTTAGTCTTTATTTTATAGATCATTTGGTTGGTTTTTTTCTCAAGTAACTCAAATGTTTCTGATGTGATATATTCATGTCTATTTATAAATGAAAATGTTATAGAAAGTATTAACTCATATAGTTTTATGATCTCTTCACATTTTAGTCATAAATGTTTTGGTTTTTGTCAACTGAGATGAAATATTAGTATGTCATGATCATGATCATATCAACAGTAGGGAATTTCAGTATTTATAATTAGCTAGTGCTTGTTTATATATGAATTAAAGAACTATATAAGAAGCATGAGTAGTGAATATTATTTATGTCCTTGAAAAATTAGTGTGAAAACCACATTATGCTGATGAGTGGAACTTTATCTAGCATGCTAATATGCTATGCTGTGTGTTGTGTGATCAAAAATTGTTTTCCAAAGGCAGGTCTTTCTCCACCACCAACAATTAGCATTGAGAGATTGAGAGTGCACTCAAAGATATATTGTTTGTGACAACAACATACTTTGTGACAGCAAAGTCAATCTTTTCGGCCAAACTTTTGTGATCAATTTACTTTTTTCATCAAATTCATTTCATGCAACTAAAGCCATATGTGAAAATGAAATTTTCTTAGGCTTAATCAATCATAATAGCCTATATATATATATATCTTGTTTGTTAGTAATTAATTTGTTTATATATTATTAGTATTATTAATGGTGGGATCCATAGATGGTCTGCCAATGTTAGCATTGCACATGCTTCACAATTGTTGGGTCCAAATACAAAGTTGCATCATCATAATCATCATTATACACCTATATATCTCATAAGCCCTAGCTATAGCTAGAGACATTTTCTAGAGCTATGAGGTAATTCTAAACTATCATTACAAATAACTACTAAGAGAAGTAAAATTTTGGTGACCTCTTACCTTAGGCCATTTTATTTGTTACTATTTTCTTTACTGTTTATATCTATCTTGTGTGAATCAGATATTCTTTACACGCAACTGCAAAAGACTATTTTTCATATATTATCCTGAAATTGATTTTGGTTGATATGTTTTAGGAGAGATCATCATCAATGGATATGGAATCATGTGTACCTCCAGGATTTAGATTTCATCCAACAGAAGAGGAACTTGTAGGGTATTACCTCAACAGAAAGATTAACTCACTCAAAATTGATCTAGATGTTATTGTTGAGGTTGATCTCTACAAAATCGAACCATGGGATATACAAGGTACTACATAATTCACATAATTCAAATTCAAAACTTTTCTACTAATTTGGATATTAATTAATTAGTTTGATAAAATTCAGTTTATGCAGCATGATGTCATGTCATTATATAATTAGTTAATTACTAATGATGTGTTTGTTGAAAAAATGCAGATAGATGTAAATTAGGATATGAGCAACAAAATGAGTGGTACTTTTTCAGCCACAAAGATAAAAAGTATCCAACAGGAACAAGAACTAACAGAGCCACTGCTGCTGGATTCTGGAAAGCTACTGGAAGAGATAAAGCTGTAACTTCCAAAAACAGAATTATAGGAATGAGAAAGACACTTGTTTTTTATAAGGGACGTGCCCCTAATGGAAGGAAAACTGATTGGATTATGCATGAATATAGACATCAAACTTCTGAACATGGTCCTCCACAGGCAAGTTCATTATTTTTTTTCTTAATTAATATATTTGCATTGAAAACAAGAATCTCTAAGACAATTCATGTTTTATGTAAGGAAAAACTTTTTTCTTTTTACGAATTAAGGCGGTTGAATCTCAGTAGATCGTGCTAGTAAAATTGCTCAGCTACTATGTATGCAAAAACTATTTACCGTAGATAATCTATTTCCGTATTTCTTATAAATATACAACAATTAAATAATTTTTCAAGTAAACAAAGACTTTTTCTTTTTACGAACCAAGACTACTGAATCTCACTGGGTCGTGCATGCCATTAAAACCACTATGGGTGAAATAAAAACTATTGATTGACTGCAGAGAATTTATTTCCGTACTTTTTAATTATTATAAATATACAACAATTAAAAAAGTTTTCATGTAAGCAAAAACTTTTTCTTTTTACGAACCAAAACTATTGAATCTCTCAGTGTACCGTGCCAGTAAGACCACACTGCCACTATGTGTGAAAAAAGAACTACTGACTTGACTGGCGACTGCACATAATCTATTTTCGTACTTCTTCTAGTTCCACAAACATGCACACTCATTTTTCCAATTACATAACTATACTATCAAGCTTCTCTTTCAATTTTCAGTGTAATAATTTGAATTTGTTAATTACTTCAGGAAGAAGGATGGGTTGTGTGCAGAGCATTTAAGAAGCCAAGTCCAAGTCATAGGCCAGGTTATGAACCATGGTATAGTAATAGTAATCAACATCAACAACCACAATATTTCAGAGATGATCAAAGCTATGCAACAACCACAAGACCGTTATCGATTACAGATATTTTGCACGAAAATCGTTTACTCATTCAACATACTCATCCAGAAGAAGGTACAAGTTATAGTCACCAATTTAATACAGATCAACAGTTTCTATCAAACCAAACTACTCTTGTTATGGAAAACAAACAACTCATTGAACTTCCACAGTTAGATAGTCCAACAACAAGTTTTGCAATCAAAGAATGCTCTCATACCAATGGACTTATCACAAATGAAGATCAATGCAGTGATGAAAGACAAGTAATTGATTGGAAAAGTTTGGATAACTTGTTCACTTCACATCAATTTACAGATACAAGTAATTACTTTACAAATCAAAATAACTTGCCATTGATGATGATACCTCATAGTCAGCATGAGTTACAATCTCAAAATCAAGCTAATCATATATTAGGATGCTTTCCTGATTCATAACTTGAGTGACATGACATGCATGATCATATTCATCATATATTATAGCCAATAAATAAATGGATCTTAAGTAAGATGATATGGAATCATTATATCTTAGTTTTCCATTTCATCTTACTATAAGCTAATTTAGAAGCTGCTGATATTATATAATTTTTTTGTGATAATGGAGATTCACTTGAAGAGTGATTTAGCTCCTTAATATGCTTAGAGTTCATAATTTTTTTTCTATTATTTTTCTTTCTTTTCTTTTGGGGTACCAATTAAGCTTAACTTGTACTATGTGTTATGTAACTCATAAATGTACATTCTCTTTTTTGCATGCATAGTGTGGCCTTACAATTTGCTTTAAGCTGTTTTATACCATTATCTTAATTTTGTGAAAGATGTTATCAATATATTATTTCCTTTTTACCTACTTGTTTTATTTCTTGTTATTCCTTGCTTGTTATTGGAAGACAAAAATTTCAACCTAAAGATGAATAAGTATGATTGTCTGCATGTCTAGGGATTGAACCTCAGTTTCTGCATATAAAATGTGATATTTTTACTAACTGAACTAAGTTTACGGGAACTAAAAAATCTTTATTTATTCACTTCAAGAGATAAATTTATTGGTCAATTTCAACTTAATTAAATACTTTAGGTAAAAATTTATAATCCAAACAAATGCTAGTTTCAATTTTGTTTTAAGATAGCCATTTTGGCAAAGTTGTAGAGGTTTAGGACCACACAACCTTCGGCGCACTCAACAGAAAAAATGATTAGTGATATTTTGTGGAGAAAGAAACAAAGAGAAAAGTTTAATTGTGTCATTGGTAATTTGGTATTATATATTGACTTGAGCATGGTCAACCACAATAAATATCAATCACAATATTTTGAAAATAGTCGAAATTTGTCTTTTATCATTTGTGATAATCGTGAACTGTGGAGTGTGAACAATCTGGATGCTAAATTTTAAGTGGAGCGGAGTCCCAATTATTAGCGGTCTCATGTGTACGTAAGACACCAATGAGCAGTTTCAGGGTACTATTAGAATGCTACTTATATATCTGTGTCGTTAGTTCAGTTAATAGGGTTGTTGCGTTTAATACATAGAGATTAAGATTTGAATTTTAGTACACTTATTCAACTTCAAAAAATAAATTTTAATTACTAAATCATTTGACAAGAAAATTGTTAGTGATCTTGTGATCAAATATGGGAATTAACTGTCAATTTACTTAACAAATATAGTGTGGATTTAAGTCCAAATCTTATATAGAAGCCGCCCCTCTACACTTTTAACCTAGTTTCTCCTTCTTCATCCTCCATCAATTGACTCTAAATCACTCTTCTATAACTCGTTTTTCTTTTTTCCTTTAATTGAAATAAGTGATTTTCACATTTATTTCATTTTTTTATTTTGTCATTTCGTCGTCTTAGTGTGACATTGACTTGTTCTTCGTCTGTGATGTTGGTTTGTTCGTCATCGTCTTTGTGTTATCTTTCTTGTTTCGCCTAAGTATTTGTTCGGTTCAGATTGTCAGGGGAAAAATGTTATTCTCATTACTTGATACATCAGTTGTGTGCCTTATATATCTTCCACAAGATACACATTAGCAAATGTCTTTACAAACAAACACAACCTAAGCATAAGCATAAGCTCGCTCAGCCAGTCCTGACTCGCTAAGCCACGCAGCACATTACAACAAATGCTAAATCTATTGACTTTGTATATGGCATATTCAATAGGCTGATGCCAATACTTAACACAAAAAATAGGGAGTGCTAATATCAGCTCGCAATCTAAGGCAGCATCTTTAACAGTACCATTATCATATTGTAATGTTGGGCAAATAAAACACTAAAAAACAATTTGCAAATGGGTACTGGTAGAGGTATCATTCATACTCCTTTGAGTAAAGAATATACCATAACTATTAGTATTTATTGGAATATGAGAAAATAACATCCGAATATGCCTTCTTTCACATTCACGTTGACATTTTATTGTTATTTTCTAATATACTTTCTTAAAAGAACAAAACTTAGTTGCTGTTTAAAAAAAAATACTTGCATTCTTTACACAAAAATTCAAAATTAATTATATTGAATTTCTATTTCTTTATACAAAAACACATAACTAATTAAACACTTATTTATTTATTTATTTAATTTTTTTGGTACTATTAGACACTCATTTATACTTTAGCCTTTCTTTTACTAATATTTATTCCCTCATTAAAAAAAATTAAATTATTTAATAATGAATTTTTTAAAATATATAAACAAAATAACAAAATCATCATTAACTCACACTCAAGTGATAAGTCGGGATTTGAACTCCAATCATAATTATATTCAAGTAATTTCAACATGTACAAATTATATTCAAGTAAAAAAAGCTATTTTTATTTATAAAGAAAAATGCAGTCAAAAGAAAAAAGTAGGTAAGTGTAATTAGCCTACACATACTATAAAGATAATAATTTTTAATTACAAAAAAAGAATAGTTTTTTTTTTTTGACTTAATCTATTTCTATTTTTCTATTTACAAAATGATGTTATAGAAAATTATCCATAAATATTTTCAACTATTCTTTCAAATGTTCCTTCTTCAAACATCATTTCATTTCACTCAAAATCAAAATCTCAGATAAATTACATTGCACCTAAATTTCTCAGATTAACATCATTCACCACACTCTCTTCTCTCTCTCTCTCTCTCTCACCAAATTCAAATTAAACAATTAATAATTAATCCTAATTAAACACATTAAATCTCAGCTTAGCTCAGCTAAACTCACCTCTTTCAAATCTTCAATTCAATAATCTCAATCCTTCCATGTCATCGCCGTGATTCAATCAGATCAGATCCACCGTGCCGACGATGGCGGCGCCGAGAAACGTCACGGCGTTAAAAGACGAAGAAAGCGGCATGGAGCTTGAAGACGATTCCCCATCCGCCAAGAAACCTAAATCTGAAAAGTTTCCTCTCAATTCATGGGAATTCGCCGTCGCCGTCGCTGTTTTCTTCTTCTTCTCCACCGCTCTTTTCTGCATTTACCTCACCATGCCTGCTACAACCTCCGCTAATCTCAAATTGCCTCGCACCCTCTCCGATCTTCGCATACTCAAGTATTTCCCCTTTTCCCCATTTTCATTTTGCATATAAAAATTCAATTTTTTTTTAGGTTTTTGTTTCATTGGGATTTAAATTGAGTGTTGTGGTTTGATCTATGTGTTGTAAAGTTTTGATCTTTTGTGTGCAGAGATCAATTTTCGACGTATGCGAATGAGAATCCAGCACAGTTCATAATTGGGTATTGTTCAACGTATATTTTTATGCAGACATTTATGATTCCTGGAACAATTTTCATGTCATTGTTAGCTGGTGCTCTTTTTGGAGTTATTAGAGGAATAATGTTGGTTGTTTTCAATGCTACTGCTGGAGCATCTTCATGTTTCTTTTTGTCTAAGTTAATTGGAAGACCTATTGTTACTTGGTTGTGGCCTGAAAGGTTGAGGTTTTTCCAAGCTGAGGTTTGTGACTTCTTTTTGTTTATATAGCACATTAGCACCAAAAGTATGAAGCACAGACACAAACACCAGACACGACATGGATACTGACACGGATAAAATTTTGAAAAAAATGATATAATTCAATGTAACCGTAATTGTCGGTGTCATTCACGACGTCGGACACATATAATCTGAGGCATGTCTGTGCTTCGTAGACCAAAACTTTATATTAAATATGTATCTGATGTTTGACATAACTGACATGTGTAATTATATTTAATCACTTCTATTTTCTCAAAGTATTACTGATATTTACTTGTCAATGTTGATGTTGTGTTTTGCGGTATCCTGTGTATGTGTTTCATAGCTTTTTGCGCCTTTCTTTGATGTTTGTCTTTAAATTATGACATTGAATGTGTTGAGTGCTAACAGTTTTCCTTTTCCTGTTCATTTTTTGGGTTGAATCAGATAGCAAAGCGTAGGGATAAGCTGTTGAATTACATGCTTTTTCTGAGGATAACCCCAACATTGCCGAATCTTTTCATCAATTTGGCATCTCCGATTGTTGATGTACCATTTCACATATTCTTTTTCGCAACATTGATTGGCCTTATTCCAGCATCTTATATTACTGTCAGAGTAAGTTTCTCTGCATATCTTACTGTTATTTTACTATATTCTCACTCGACTATTTAGTATTTTCTATGAACTTGACATTTGTCATTCCGGGTGACTCTGTTCTATGCTTTGTGTGTTTTCACCTCATTTTAATCTGTATCTTATTGCATGCCTTATTTTTGTTATATGCCTTAATTATTTTTGAATATTCTGCTATACATTTAGAACATTTTTAGATGAGTGTCTTTGTGTTTAAAGAGAAACAATAAAGAAAAGAGGGATGAAAGATCTTTGTGAACATTTATTTATTGAATGATCATAAACTCTAGCAACATTGATCCAGTGAGGCGAAGGAATTAAGATAATTTCCTAGTTCATAAGCTTTGCAAATGACAACTTAGCGGGTTATTCCCCATATCATCAGGAACTCTGAGTTCAACTTGTTATTGGAATACATATTTTTAAAAGGAAGCAGTTCAATGTTATTTAATATTGAAGTAAATTCTGTTCAAGTATGCAAGTATTTGAGAAGACACGGATGATGTGTTATTTACTTATCTGACCAAGTAGAGTAAAAGAAAATTCAGCAAGAACAGCAAATACCATAGAAATTATGAATTCTCACTCAGGGTGTATACGGTGTTGTACTTCTGGGTTAAAGCCAGCATCAAACAATTTTCACGGGATTGTTACAGTGTTAATCTTGAAGGCTATCGAGGATTTCAATGACTACACCGGTAAAGTTTAAACTGAAAAGACACAGGTCAAGTTTGTTGGAATATATGTTAGAGGAGGCATTGTTCTCAGGATCATGAAGAGTAGTTCTAAGTTGATTGAAGATTTCTTTAGTACCTATTGCAGAGTTTTGAAATTTACTGCTCGAGAGCAGCATCTGAGCCTTTTTGGGTGGTTGATTTGGGCATCGTTCTCGGGATCATGAAGAGTAGTACTGAGTTGGTGTAGGATTTCTCTAGTACATATTGCAAGGTTTAGAACTATGAGAGAACAGCATCTAAGCCTTTTTTGCATCCGCTTAAAATGTCCTTTACGTTGTTTTTTGCTTTTAAGTGATTTGGCCAATTTGGGTGATTGAAGTGATAAGAACAGTTCCATTGTTTACTGCTCATATATTTTGTTTCTCTGATCATTTTGTGCTGGATTGATGGTTGACAATATATAAGTATGCTTTTCGCATTTATTCCCCGTATGTGTTTTGATTAAGTATGGTTTTAGTGCTTGTGCCACTGCCATGCTAGTATGGTTTACTCCAAGTGTCCACTTTAAGCCCTTATCGTTTCTTAGTTCTAGATGTGCTTACTGAGTATAATCAAAAGATGGTGCCACGATGCATACTGTTTGGAGATGGTCTAGTCTTGTTTGGAAAGTTGATAGAAGAAATAAGTGGAAGGTTAGAGATATAGGAGACCAAGGAAAATTTTAGTCCAGATTATTAAAATAGAGCAAGATTTAAATGGTCTGACATAATATATGGTCCGTGGCAATATATTAATATCATAACATCATTTGATTTATGTTGCTCATCTGTTGGTCGGGAAGCATTTTGTTGGTGTTTTATTTGATTTTTATTCATCATGTATTTTCCTTTTTTATAATTCCAAACTCTTCGATGAATGAGCTAAATATCTTCTATTATGGTTTGTCAAACTATTGTGGTACCTATTTACTTTTTATCATACTCTTAATACTTCCATTATTTTTTAACCAGGCTGGACTTGCTCTTGGAGATCTAAAGTCAGTAAAGGATCTATATGATTTTAAGACATTATCAGTGCTCTTCCTTATTGGTTTTGTTTCTATACTTCCGACGGTTTTGAAGAGGAAGCGTGTATATGAATGAAGTCGTGGTGGCACAGCTGAGCTTGCTTAATCCATTTGTCGAAGGCACGATACAGTGAATCAGAGGGGATACCAGTTAACAAGATAAAGGAAGTATTATTATTAATTGAAACAGTAGTAAATGCTCCTTATTTTCTATGGCGGAGCCTCTTCTTTTTCTCTTCCTTTATGATCGCGTGGAGAGAGTTAGGGTAGACTTAGCTAGTGATTATCAATATATACAGCTATGACACATGAGGCTTTCGAGGAGCACTTAAATTACTCCTAGTATGGCTTTGATTGCATCAGGAACAATGTGGGGAATGTTTATTAATGTTGTTGGTGTGTATGCCTTTGCACCAGATAGGAACATACATTTACTTTGTACTATTCCTTGTTTATCAGCAATTACAAGATATAATAGAGAATTTCAACTATCAGTTATTATTAATCTTCCCATAATTACCTCAAACTCTAATATTGTTCAACTTGATGTGCTAGCATCTGCTGAGTGTCTTTTTAGAATCTCATTGTATTTAATGAAATTATGGTGATAATATGATTTGTTAAAGTTCTTTTTTTTTTTGACAAATTTGTTAAAGTTCTTTATAGTGTAGTTTTTGTCAAGATCGAGTGTCACATTGTAATTCTGTTAGCAAACATTGCATTTGCAAAATACATATACGTTGAATATATCAAATTTTTACTAGCTCCGATTAGATGAATAGGACTAATTAAAAAGAACAAACATTTTGAAATTAAATTTGTTCCTACAAATCTTTCTGTGCAAGGTAAAGAGAACTGAAAATGTAACAATTCAAAGCAAGCAAGCTCTTCATAGTAGGAATTGGAGTGACATTTGGAGACTGGAGAAATAACAATGTATTTGGAAACAAATATTACAATATGACATACAGTAGCTACATAAACATTTGAACAACTTCATTCCTGATAAAAGAAAAACTAACCATGGCAAAATGACTGCTAATAGTTATAGATGAAAGAAGATACAACACTGGCATAGTACACGAAATGTTCATGGTGATTCCAACTTTATATCATCCATAGTAACTTTTGGATAGTCCTGATAGCCCATAATGCTATTTATCCGTATGCGTGTATGTGGCTGTCAAGTTGAAAACCAAATCAAACATCAAATTCGGATAAATTATAGAATAAATAAACCTGCATAACACTAACAGTGCACAGTAACATCTTGCACACTCAGTAGAATAGGTAAATCATCCAAGATGTGATTATAGGAAACATTGGAAAGAAGGGTGAAGTGATTGTGACTGCCATGGAATGGGATTTCTGGTTTTCAACCGAAGACTCTTTAATAGGCAAAGGAAGAAAAAAAAAGTGAAGATGGCCAAATTTTGCTATTTTGCTTCTATGTTTCCTTGGAAGCTCGGATTATCCATCGTGACATATTGTAACCCAAGAGAGGTAAGTACACACTGGCATTTTGCCTTTCCTAGTTCTTTCATTGTGATGCAAAGCAGGTAGGGTTAACAGTGAAAGGCGTTTAAAAAGAGAAGCAAGGATGATAAAAGTTCATGGATGCATTACTGCTCATTTTAATAAATAATGACTTTTTTTGGCTACATATATATATTTTAATTGAATTTTATTTTGATAAATAATCGGATTGCAAAGTAAAAGGACAGCAGCAGTACCTGTCTGTGGCCAATAGTTCTACGGTAGTGCTTCTTTCGTTTGTATTTGAATACAATTACTTTTTTGTCTAAACCCTGCATTAAACACAAAAATGTTTAAGTTAGAAGAGGTATTTTTCTTTTAGCTTTTCCTACCAAGAGAACAGAAGAAGAGAGAGAAAAGAACTGTACATGCTCTTCCACAGTTGCATATACTACAGCATTTGTTACTACTGGTTTCCCAATGTAGCAGGATGTATCTGTGCCAACCAGTAAAACCTTATGCAGGGCAATCTGCAGTTTCCAAGAGCTAAAATTAATGTAGAAAGAATAAAAAAAGGTTTGAAAATAATCCCAAATATTTAGATAATGAATTTGACTCCTCTATAGTGAGGACTCATTTCAAAGGGAAATGTAAGAAATTATAGCCATTGATTCATTAATCAACAACAGTTAAGATCAAAATAACTTCATAGATTGTTTAACCCGGTCTTGTACATATACATATGATCACAATTTCAATTGTTCATTTTCAACCGGTCTTTAATTCCTCATTTTCCAATAAAGTGACTCCCTTGCTTTAGAGGAGCTAACTCACTTAGAGGCATCACTACTACTAACCACTTGCATATAATTCCATTCCCTCAGTTTTAGGCCTGGTTTCTTATAACATACTTTTGTATTGAACCCCTTTAAATTACAGATCCTAAGGTAGTCCGGGTCATCAATGGTTCTAGCTCATTAATTAAATGGTAACAAATTACTTATTGGTTATTGCTATGATCATCTAGACTATCATGATAGTCAATCTTATGAAAAATAGAAGGGAGCATGAAGCACTTGCATCATATGCATACAAACCATAATTTTAAATGTATTGTATGACAAAGCTAATCACTTCTTAACAAATGGTAGCCATTTTAGTCACAGTGTTTAGGGGGGAATGGTGATAATAAGTTGGTGACGAAAACAATCACATACAGAAAGAAATATTGAATGAGTTTAACGAAATGATGCAAGAAAATGGTTAAGAGACTGAAAACAAATAAGAACTGCAACATGTGAAAATGTGAAATGGCAGAAATTAAGAACAAACAAAATGTGTACCTTGTCGTTAACGTTAACATCTTTGAGCTTCTGAACAACAAGCCAGCGACCAGGGTGAACAATATATTGGCGTCCACCAATCTAAACAAACCAACAACAAATTTTTCAAAAAAACACAAGAACAGATTACAAAATTTGTAGAGACAGAGACCCCAGAACAAAAACAAGTACCTATTTACCAACCCAACAACATAAACAAACAACAGTTAAAATTATCTGAATTAACGATTTTCATAGTTTGCTCATCCAAAGTGAGCAATTCACCACAAAGTATAAACTAAATAATCTCAATTTTCATGAAAAAATCAATAAATCAATAATGGTCTTACAAGCACATAGATAACAAATCATGAATGTATTCAAATATCAACTGTCGAAAATCTTATCGGTTATTTTACACTGTAAAGCAAAATTTTCACTTTAGAGAGGACAATTAAACAAATTGCATTATTTTGCAAGTACATGTGCAATTATACAATACAATCACTAAAAAAAGGTTAACCATTAAAATAATCATAATCAACAAACAAATTACTCAAAGCTTGCTTAACTACTTAACAATAGCAAATAGCAAAAACAACAGTTTCAAGCATGAAAACTCATTTGGGTCACCCTCATTCATATAACAATCTACATTAACAATTATACATAAAGCTTGCAACTTTTCAACAATTCAACCAAATGGGTCACCTAATCTACACCCAACATCAAAATAAAGCTACTCAAACAAAACTCACCATTACAACTGCAAAAAGACCTTTTTCCCATGGAAATGATTCAACAACTTCAGTGGATTCAGACTCAGTTTGAGCCGGAGAAACTAGAGACTCAGACTCAACTTCTGCAAGTGCAGCTTCAGAGGATTTGGGAAGAGGAAGAAGTGGGAAGCGTTGTGAGAAAGTGGAGTGGAAAGAGAGGTTGTAAGATTGAGAAGGAAAACGAGAAGAGAAATGTTGAGAAATTGAGAATTGAGATTTAAGTGAGGTTTGAGAAATTGAACAATGGGTTGAGAAAGAAGAAGAGAGTGTGGAAAGTGTTGCAGTAGAAGAAGCCATTTTGGTTGGAAATAAGAGAGACCTTCCTCTCTCTCGCTGGCCTTTATCCAGTTTATCACTATGTTCTTCCTTCTATCCTATCCATATCTTTACTTCTTTCTATTTTTTGTATATTATATACTTTTTAAAACACAAAATATTTTAAAAATATAATTTTGCTGATATTGTTAGGTTGAACTGTTTTTGTAAGATTCAAATTTAGAATTTTATAATGTGTGTGAGTTTCACTAATATATGTTATTTTGTCTATAAATCAAAAATAAAAATTTGATTATAAAAGTTATGGAATTCAACTCGCAATAGATGCAAGCGGAATATCAATTATGTGTAACTATTGCAGTCGGTTAAACATTTAAACATTAGAATTTGACGGGCATTTAACTTTTTTTACATTAATCATATTGTTCTTTAGGGAAAGAGGATTAGTAATTTAGAGTCTGATCACAAGATAAGTAAAGTTTGATAAATTTAATTCCTAAAAGAAGTGACTTTAGTAATTAATAGTTCAACTACAACTACAAGATAAATAAAGTCTGGTCCAAAATTGTTCCATTCAAAAATCAAACTTAAATTATCCCAAAGTTTGTCATTTGGTGAGCTCATTACCACTTGAGCTGAATATATTGGTTAATGGGCATCTAACATCTAACTTTTTGGTACTGTGTCATGAATACAAACCTTTTCACAGGTGTATAACTGATTAAATGGTTGTTAATCTCTATCAAATAATATGTGACCAATTTTTCTATGCACATGAGTTAGGAGGGATCAAACTCTTCATCATATGTTTAAAGGGCATTTTTGAGGACATGTAACACATAACAAGAGACTATTATTTTTCTATTTTATATCACTAATTCTAAAGGACATTTTTCAGGAGTATGTAAGCATATAAAAAGTTTAAAGAGTAAATTTTCAAATATATTGGCGAAACAAAATTAGCATATAGGACCACTTATAGAGCATACATACTGATCCAATAGGATTGTTCTTTTCATTGATTTTGCCAAGAATACTATAACAAAATTTTCTTTGAGAAATCATTCTCTAACTTGTCAACCAACAATCTCATACATACTCTATAACCAATTAACCATGAAAGCCAACTAAAGTATATATGTGCTTAGTATATTAAACTTCTATGAACGGTTTCTGAATAATTTAAATATATTAAAACATTGCTCAGGAACATAAACAAAGTTCCAAAATAAAACATATCATAATCATGTTGCTATGAAAAGTTAGACTATTCATATTTCTTCTACCATTCCTTCTTCCTAACTGTACAAAAGTTTTCAGTTAGAATATCAAGAAGAGTCTTTCACTCCAAATGCATTGGCAATATTGAAATTCAAATTTCCTTTCATGGTTCTGCTCCTGCCAACCGTATCTTCTGAATCACCTTTTTTCATCATCGCCACAAACTCCGCATAATCAATTCTTCCATCCTAAAAAGAAAACAGAAAAACTATATTAGGAAGAAGGAATTGATGATGAAGTTATTAAAGAGGGGCAACAAAATCTTACATTATCTTGATCAATCTCTTTGATCATGTCATCTAGATGAACTTCGCCGAGGCCAAAGTCTTTACTAGCTTGTTGAAGCTCATCAATAGTGATGTAACCACTTCCATCTTTATCAAAATATGCAAAAGCTGCAACCAAATTCTCTTCTCTTTCCATCTTATTCAAGTGCAGTGTAGCAGCGAGAAATTCACCATAGTCTATTGTTCCACTATTGTCGATATCAGCCTGCAAAAAGTTTACGAGAGAATAACAACGATAACTTATTTTAAATAACATAGAATACCTTTTTTATCGGTTACATTCTGTGATAATGATAATCCACCTACCGCATCCATAAGGGATTTGATGTCAGATTCCATGAGATCAGAGCCGACCCTTTTTAGACCATCCTTGAGTTCCTCATAAGTTATTGTCCCGCTGTTGTCTGTGTCGATCATTTTGAATAACTCTTTTAAGCCGCCTATTTCTTCCTCCGAAAGTCTTTCTGCTATGACCTGAAAATAAAATAATCTTTAGTTGTAAAATATAAGTACACTGAGTTAGACTATAAATAGATGGAGTATAAAAATCATCAAAAATCATACGCGTAGTGCCATTTTCTTAAGCTTATTCATCGCCGAGAAATGCTTTAGCCGTGTCAAAACAGCAGAATCTAAAGGCTGGTCAGGCGCAACTGTATCATCAACGATCCAAGGGTGACCTGAATATGCATATGCCATTGTCGTTAGATATTCTACAAAGCTAAGATATTACAAAAATCCGGTTACAATGAGTACCGAAGGAACTCACATAAAACTTCATGAGCAGAGATTCTTTTCTTAGGGTCCCTATCCAACATCTGTTTTACCAAATCTTTAGCACTTTCTGAGATCGATGGCCATGGGTCCGACACAAAATCAAGATCTCCGTTTAAAATCTGTCTGAAAATTCCTGATTCGGTTTCTGAAGGTAATAGAAAAAAGTGATTGTAGCTCAGGCATAAAAACATAAGAACTCGATCAATAAATAATATACTGACAAGAAAAGGATAACAGGCGCACAAATCTGCGAGAACTACAACAGAAATTATGAACGTTACCAGCCCAAAAAGGTGGAACACCGCTCAGTAAGATGTATAGGATAACACCAGCACTCCAAACATCGACTTCTGGTCCATATATCTTACACAATACCTCAGGAGCAACATAGTAGGGACTTCCAACTACGTCGTGAAAAGTTTGTCCTGAAATTAAACGAAGAAAAAGTTGATGATACATTCATACCGAATAGATACCCATGAACAACCACGGAAAGGATCTGTGAAACTGAGGGATGGAACATAGCGATGCTTCAGGTGTGGTATGCAATAAAAATTTCTTTCAATCTAATGGAAAAGTGGTAATGCTGTACATTGAACTAAATAAATCACAGACCAGAGCACAATGAAATCAATTCAAACAAATTTCATTCATAAAAATGGATGTACTTTAATCAAATTTTTACAGTGCAGAGCATATCCATCGGCTAGCTAGACTAAGAAAATTCAAGATTACAAACAAATTCAGATAGAAACTGAGCATAAAGGCCTATCCATCATGTGGTGCTTTTGACAACAATAAAAAACATCAAAATGGTGAAATCAATAGGAATTGTCCCTTCGAAAGAAAAGCCGACAGGTAACAGAATTACAACAATTTCATTATCCATTGTAACATCAATAACCTACAATGATTGAATCTCTTGAAAGTTCTAAAATGAATCATATATTGGGGCAACTATATCACACAGCATTCTTTTACTGAGAGCCCAAATCTAACACAAAAAGCAAGCATCAATGTTGCTAGAACAATAAAGAATCACCATTTTGAAAGCAATGCTAACCAATGTTCCAAAAAAACCATACTCAGCAACTGCAATTGAAAACCTCAACGCTAACACGTAAAATAATTACAATAATTTCATAATTCAAAGCAATGTTAGCCTAGCAGAACCGCGATTTATAACCTTGTTGCACTAACATGTAAAATAATTACAATAATTTCATAATTCATCTCAACGACAATTTCATAATTCAAAACAATGTTAACCAAGCTTTTAAAAAGGGTCCGCGGCCGCCATTTGAAACCACAATGCAACACATAAACAAATCACAATAATTTCATAATTCATTTCAATCACATCATCATCAAATAACAAAAATTGAATCTCCTAAAAGCATTGTTGAATGAAATAAGAAATCAACCTGGTTTATAGAACACAGAAAGACCAAAATCTGTAGCCTTCATTTGAGCATCTTCACCAGGTGTATCAAACAAGAAATTCTCAGGCTTAAGATCTCTATGCATAACACCAAGAGAATGACAAGCCTCAACAACACCAACAATTGTCTTAATCAATTTTGCAGCCTCTCTTTCACTATAATGACCCTTTTGAATAATCCTATCAAAAAGTTCACCACCAGCACACAACTCCATAACCAAATGCACAAACACAGAATCCTCATAGGTTCCTTGTATATGAACCACATTTGGATGTTCAGACAAATGATGCATGATCTGAATCTCTCTCCACACATCATCATAATCTTCTTGACACAAAAGCTTCCTCTTTGGAATTGATTTGCATGCATACAATTTCCCTGAAGATTTGTGTGTGCATAGATATGTTGTACCAAATTGTCCTTGACCAAGTTTCTTGCCAAGAAGGTAATGATCCCTTAATCTTGGTGTTTGATAGGGTAACACAGCAGTGCATTTTGATGATGATTTTGATCCCAAAGTAGTCTTCTGCATCTCAAATTCAAATGGGTTTGATCTAAAGATGATAAAGATTGTTTCTTTTGATGAACACTTTTTTCTCTTCAACAAAGATTGTGTTTTTTTGTTTTGTTGTTGTTGTTTGGTTTGTTATGATGCTATATTAGTGTAGAATAGAATTGCCACTAACTAATTATTTTACTTTTTTGAGTGTTGTGTAACAATTGTCAATAAAACAATGATTCTTTGTTTGGATTGAAATTGGAGGTTCAATTCATTGGTGGAGAAGCAACTTCTTTATAGGTGGGTAACATTCTATAGTATATAGTATATTGTCTTCCTCTATACATTTATTTTTAAGATAATAATATAATCTCAATTTTTTGATACATCAAAAATATAAATTGTTCCTGTTGAAAATTGAACTCTGGGACCTTTCCCTACTCACCAATTTATTTGTCTTTCAGCTCTTATCACTTAATTTATCCTACCAGAACAATCTAATATGAATTTAGTCAAATAATAATAATAATAATTAGTCAAAAATGTAGATTATATATTAATTTAATGCATTGCGTTATAAATGTAACCCCAAAATAAATTTAGTCAAAAATTATTATTATTAAGAACAAATTTAGTCAAAAATTATTAATTTAGTCGTTTTTGGAAGAAGAATGGGATTAATGTGATATCATTTTTTTCTAAATAAAGTTCTTATTTTTAGTATTTTTATATTGTATTTCTTTTTATCATTTTTTGAGCAAATGGTAGAAATTCTTTTTTGTTAATTTTTTTTATGAGTTTATTTTTAATTCCACTACACACTACAAGATATGTATCATATCTGATTTATCTAAAAGAAGTCATTAGTTATTTTTAATCTCTTTTTAAAATGCTAACAAAATGGTAAAAAAATCCCTATAATTTGCAATATAAGGGGATACAAACTTTTATGTAGCCTTTTCTTTTGCAATTTTATTCTTTATATAAATTATTTTATTTACAATTTAATATTTATTTATTTATTTTAAAAAAAATTATGTGCCAAAAAAATTTAAATAAAAAATCAAATAACTATAATCTTATATAAAATTATACTAAATTTTTGGTATAAATTTTCTCCTAATTAATAACTTATTTTCTAAAATTTTATCCTTCAACACCATTCGAATAACTTGTTTTTATTTTATTTTATATAAACTATTATTTTTATCAATAAAAGAGAAAAAATATTTGTTTGAATGCTAGTAGTCCAACGGTTAGGATAATTGCCTTCCAAGCAATAGACCCGGGTTCGACTCCCGGCAAACGCATATTATTTTTTCTTCTTGAGCTCTCTCGACTCTTGTGTAGCGACGCCATTCACAATAATATTATTTCTTTTTTGACAAATAATAAAGAGTTTAATGGATGCGTTGTAAAATTAATTTTATACCGACATCTAATTAGAATGATTTATTCTTCCATGTCACTTCATAAAAATTCTCAGCAATAAAATCACTTCTTAAAATTTGTTTATCAATTGATATGATTGTGAAATATGATTGAACATTAGTCATATTAAATTATTTTCATACACAGGAGCTAAGAGTTGAACGTAAGAGACTCACATTTTTTATCACTTGAATCAGTTTATAGTACAATTTTACACTATCGCAATATTATGCTAATACATACTATATCCTTGATTTATTTTTATAATCAATTAACTTTCAAATTAAAATATTGTAGTAAAATTTATAATAGAAACACATATATTGAAATTAAAGACCTAGAGAGTCGGCCACGAGTCTTAACTTAACTACTAATAAATATTGTTCAAAAAAAAAAACTACTAATAAATATTAGATCTGACAATCTTCATCTAAATTTGAATCCAAAATTTTATACTAGTTATACGTGTGAATTTTAGTGGTGTTTGTCACTTTGTCTAAGACAATAAAATCCACAAAATCAAAATACACATGAGCTATGAAAAAAAAAAGACATTCTTCAATTCAAGCATTAAAAGGGGGATTTTGTAAAATGAGGTTTGAGCTTTTGTAATTTCCTCAACTTAATTGTTTATAGATAATATATAGCACTTCTCTCTGTCGTTGCATGGAACATTATTTTGCAAAGACATATCTCATCTCATAATTATAACAATTTCACTATACAAATAAATGGCATTTACACATCCACAAATATGTTGAAATTTTCCAGCATCAGCAACACATGATCGTTCTGAACTTCAGGTGTTTAGCATGATAAGCTTGAACAACATATTAACAAGTTTATTAAAAGGAAATACCAAAAAATATGAAGATATAGATTAATCACCACTAAGAAATTTCGTACATATAACATCATAAAAAAAAAAACAATAATTCCTAATAAGTTATCCGCTAAAACTAATTGGCTTAAATATAGAAAAAACAAAGATGTGTTAGAGGATCTCATTGCAAATAAAACCTCAAAATGATTAGAAGCATAATTGTAAAAATAAGTAGTAATAAGCAATATACCCAAGTGAGTGATTAATGATAAATACAAGCACATATATATAAGGTGATAACAAAGAATTGTAACAATAAACCACAAATATTGGTTTTCTTTTTGACACAACATAATAATCATAAAACTGATCTAACTCTAGATGAGATAAAAATTAAACATATAACAATAATAATATCCAAAACCAATCTTTTGTGTACGTAACTAAAAATAAACCTTATTTTGTTTAGTCTCTACAAATGAATGAATCATTCATTCATCAGACCCATTCAATACATCAACCACAACCTTCATAACTCTCACTCTATTTTGTAAAGATAATATATAATTAGCTGTCTCTCTAAAAAGTCCATCCAACCCAATAGATTCATCACAATTTGGTATAAGCTTCTTCAATGTTCTAACACGTTTTTGAATTCCATACAAACCTCTTCTAGAACCAATCCTTCTCTTCATTAAAATTCTTCTTGATCTCTTACTCTTCACCCTTTTCAACTTCATGGCTTGTTCATCCATAACTTTGCTCCACAAATACGATGAATTAGTGCATACTCCACTAAAAGTGAGTGAATCAAAAGAAGGTTGTGAAGAAGTTCCCATAACTCAAAAAATAAATACAAAACACAATTTTTCACTAAACACTAATTAATATGAATTATGAAATTTCAAAGGGCTATTGCAAAAATGATACACCAAGATAGAGCATTTATATAGCTGTACCTAGTAACATGTATTAATGGATAAATTCAAAAAAGATTATAAAGTGGGGCCCACAATTCACAATATAAAAGGAGGTTTCCAAGGGAATGGGAGAGAGACAGGTGTACCTAAGTATGTTGTTTTGTTACTTTGAGCATGTTCTCCAACTCAATGCACATGCATTCACATGATGAATTTTTCTTAAAATCATATGCACCAAACTTCTATTAACAACAACCTTACATAAACACACACTCACACCTCATCTTAATAGAAACCACACCCTGGATTATTCTTCTATACAACTTTCCAAATTCATTGCATTTAATTTATAATTACAAATACATCACTCTCCTTACAGCTCAATAAACGTGGCAACGTGGCATTAATAACATGTTAGTACAAACTAATTTCATTCATTATATGCATTATATTTAGTTCTTGCTACTTAAGAGGAAACCATGTTTATGTTATAAGACACTAAGAAAAAAATAAAGTATCAAAAGATTGTTAATTGTCAATGCTTGTGTTAACAAAAAGTAGACAAATTAGATCACAATGTTGGGATAAGGTAGATTACCTCTGACATTCATGAACCATAATGAATTCTCATATTTTGATTAAAGGTACCATTCTTCTTATCCTATGTGTTTATATATTAATATAATTCCCTTACATGCATTAAAAATAATACTAATGGAGTATTATGATATATAACTAAAAATTGATGCAATGTACTTGCAATCTTACAGATAATATATGAGATCTGACAAACATTCCTTCATCACTAAATAAAACAAGGAGTGGTGGTGTAATTAAGATTAATTTTCTTAATTCCATCAAAACTTTAATAAGTCTCTTACTATGCAACAGGAGTATGTATACTATAAGTTAATTTTGCTTGCTAAATTTAACTTGGAAAACTTGAATGTGTTTTTTTTACCAAACTTTTTTTTTGAATCAAACTATAATGCTAAGGGTTTTGTGTCTTATAACTCAATGAAGCAAATGCCAGCTCAAAACCGTCTTACTTCTACTAGGTAAAATACATTCGTTAGAGTCTTTTTAGCTGGGGTGTTCAGGATGGAGGATGAAATGATCTGTCCTCAACTGCAAATTTTTCTACAGCCATCATATTAGGGTATGTGAATTGTGATCTATTGATTGTAATGAGATGAAAAAGAAGGGAGGGGGAAAAGTAATAGAATAAAATTGTGGTTGATTTGAATACTCTATGTGTTGCAATGGAATAAAATTTTCATTTTCTAATTTGAGACCTTGGATGGCCGAAATCAGTTGTACTTTTTTTGCTTCATGTTCATTTCTATTTTCTTTTAATTAGTTATATTTTACTTTGAAACTTCTCTTATGATATTATTAATTAATTCTATTGAAATTATTCATCTTGACATTGCATAATTTTTGTTATTGATACTTTGTCTAAAATAATTTGTAATGTAGATAATTTTACAGACACAGAATCACATTTTAGTTTGACAATGACAATATGGTAAAATTCTAATTGAATTTGTAAAAGTATGTTTAATACTACCTCCGTTCCTTTTTACTTGTCGTTTTAGAAAAAAATATTTGTTCCTTTTTACTTGTCGTTTTAGCAATTTATGTTATATTTTGCCTATTATATCATCTTTCTTATTTTGTTTTATTGATTAAATTTTGTATAATTTTTTTTGTTGAAACAATAAAATCTTTTTTATTGTATACAAATTTTGTTTGTTTTTAAATAAAGTTTGTTACAATTTTTTTGAAAATAGATAATGTTTGTGAAAAAGATGAAATTTATTGGTGGAATAAAAATATGATATATTTTAAAAAAAGGCATACTAAGAAAATAAGGTGCAAAAATATACCCCTCCTATTTTGGTCTTTTTTTCTAAAACGACAAGTAAAAAGGAACGGAGATAGTATTAGCTACCCGACTCATTCTTAAAAGACGAACATATTTTTTCTTGTAGTAAATGTGTTTACTCTTTAGTCAAAAGAAAAATTAATACTTTAAGGCGTAACATGTGTTTAGTCAGGGAAAAATACATCCAAGATGCATTGTTTTTACTTTCTTCATCTCAAATTATTATTATTTTTGTTAATCCATCTCAAATTATGACTTATTTTGATTATTTAACATACTTTAAAAATGTAATTAATTTAGAAAATTATCCATCATTAATTATAATATGAGAAAGATAATTAAAAATATTGTTATCAACCGATAGTGTAAATTTTTTTACACATGCATCCAATTAATTATGCTACTTTATAGCAGACATAGTACTTCATCTGTTCCTTTTTAAATGTCGTTTGATATTAAGTGTTCATTATTCATATAATGTACATTGATGAATATTTTCAAAATATAATTTTTTATAATAAATTATTAAAGATACTTGTAATCAAATTAAAAATATACATTAGTAAATTTGTAGTAGTCAATTGTGACAGTTAAATAAAAACAAAAAAGAGTATTCCCTTCGTCCCAAAATATAAGGTAAAAAAAATAACCTCTCTTATTAAAAATTTCTAATCATGAGAATTTGAAATATGATTTTGTGGGGGTTTTCTTGAAATAAGTTATATAGGAAGGTGTAAAACAATTTTTTATTGTTTATTGAGAAAAGGATAGAGAAGAAAAATTAAAATTCAATTTGTATTTAATTTTATGAGAATAGAAAACAAACATATTTTTGAAAATAATTTTTTTCTTATATTTTGGGATAAAAAAAATGATTTTTTTCTTTATATTTCAGGAAAGAGGGATTACTATTTAACATTTATTTTAAATTTATTATTTCTTATAATGAATACCTACATTTAAAAAAGAACAAAAGAATTAGGGGGGTTATTGGATTGGGATTTTGAGAGATTTCGAGAGATTATTTTGACTAAAAAAGTCTTGAAGATTTTAAAAGACTTCGTGAGATTATATTGATTTTGTGAGATTTTGAGAGATTTTTTTGTGAGATTATAATACAAAAAAAAAAGTATTGATTAAAAATCTTGATTGAATAACACAAGACTTTTAAAATCCATTAAAATCCCTCAAAATCCATTAACATCCCTCAAAATCCTAATTCAATAACCCCTCTTAGTGAAGAAAAGATTAACATATGTGTAGTCGAGTGGTATTGTTAAGGGTCTAATAAGTTAGCTCAAATTTATAAAACTTAGGGTTAATAGGTATATACCCCCTATAAAGTACATGATTTTTGCAATACCCCCTGTAAAATATTTTTTTGAGAATACCCCTCTGTAATATTTGTATTTTTGCAATACCCCCTTAAACTTTTTCAACCATTACATTTTGTGGGGGTTTTGAACCGCCGCAAATAAAAACTGCCACAAAATAACATTTTAGTGGGGGTTTTAAACCGCTGCAAAGAAAAAACCCCCACAAAATGTAATAATTGAAAAAATCCAGGGATATTGCAAAAATGCAAATATTACAGGGGATATTATCAAAAAAATATTTTACAGGGGTATTGCAAAAATCATGTACTTTACAGGGATATATACCTATTAACCCTAAAACTTAAAAACTTAAAGAAAAAGATTGAAATTGAAGAAGGGATGAGAATGGTTGGCACTTGGCAGTGATATTAGGCGGGAATCACTTTTGGAGCCAAAACTTGATTAGGCGGGATGATGATGATGATGATGCATTTTGGAGCCAAAACTTGATTACGTTTTCTCTGTCTGAATATATAAATAAAAGGATAGATAGATAGATAGATTCAGCTAAAAACCCTCTCCCGCCGCATGATCAGCATTCCAATCCAATGGATGAAATCCCTCCTCCTCCGCCACCGAATATCCCCTCCGAACTCATCGCCATAATCCTATCTTTTCTTCCCGTCAAAATCATTTCTAGATTCCGCTGTGTATCAAAATCATGGAAAAAACTCATCTCTGAACCATCTTTCATCAAAATGCACCTTCACAAATCATCTTCACTAAACCCTAACTTCATACTCAAACCATTTCTTCATGAATACACTCTCGATACTGTAGTATCCTTACCCATCTCTCGTTTACTCCATAATCATCCTTCCATCACTCTTTCCGGTACTGGTAACACTTACCCTAATTTGCTGAAAGATGTTGGTTGTTATGACCGTTGCCGTGTCGTCGATTCTTGCAACGGATTGCTCTGCTTGATATTTTTATCACAAGACTCAAATAAGTATGTTACTCTCAGTTTCCGTATCTGGAACCCTGCCACAAGAACTATTACTCAAGAATTTGGGTTTCTTCGCCAAAATTTACCTTTACTAGGCATTTTAAACTTCTGTTTTGGTTGTGATTCTTTAACAGGGACTTACAAGATATTGCACCTTCACTCTGTTCAGAATCGCGGTATATGGAAAACTAATGTCAGAGTTTTTAGTGTTGGTGGTGGTGGTGATTGTTGGAGAAATATTTCGTCTCCTGTATTATATGGTGAAGGTGATGGTGTGCATTTTAATGGTACTGTTAACTGGGCTTCGCTTAGCAAAGATTTATGTGTCCTTGGAGGACCGGTTAAACCTGAGACTCCTGATGTTAAATTTTTTCGGATTGCTTCGCTTGATCTTTCCACTGAGACATTCACACAACTATTGTATCCAAAGGATTTTGATGAGATGCCATGCATCGAATCAAATCTTCGGGTTCTCTTGGATTGCCTTTGCTTTTCTCATGATTTTAGGAAAACTGAGTTTGTTATATGGCAGATGAAGGAGTTTGGTGTTCAAGAGTCTTGGACTCAGTTGTTTAGAATTAAATACCTTGATCTTCAAATTGAGGTTCCATACTTGGATGAGTCTGCATTGTTGCCTTTATACAGTTCTAAGAATGGAGATACGGTCATATTGACATATGAAGAAGATAACAATGCAATTATCTATAATCAGAGGGATAACACAGTAGTGAGAACTACAATTTCAAACCCTATTCATTGGTTCTCTGCCATTGATTACGTTGAAAGCTTAGTTCCTACTCCTTGGAAGTAAGTTCTATTCGAATGTTTAAATATATCGCAATTCATGTATGTTGTTTTTATAATATGTCATGTTATAATAGCTAGTATGTGTGAATATTTCATAGGTTGATTATAGTGTAAATTGATTGTCTATTCATCGTTTAATCTACTGGATTGAATGGATTTGTTTTGATTTTATATAAATTATAAGCTAGAAGATGATTTGTTCAATTGTGCATATTATATTACACGAAAAGTTAAACACAAATGAAATCAGACAATGGCATTGATTTTGTAAGAAAAGACCGTAGTAAAACAAATTCGAAGGTGGGAGACATGGAGGTTTATGAGCAAGTGACAAACTTGTACAAATTTATTGCACTTATAGATAGGCATGGCTGCACTTTTAACCATAATCGTTATGCATTCATTTTTTTTTTTTTGTGTTTTAATTTTATGTTTTGCTGTTTCATTTTCAGTCTGATAGATAATTTTTTAATTATAGGTCTGGAGATATAGAGGGAAAGATTGAGAAAGATGAAAGTGAAGATGGATATGGAGATGAAGATGAAGGTGAAGATGGATATGTATATGAATATGGATACGGATATGGAGATGAAGATGAAGGTGAAGATGAAGGTGAAGGTGGATATGGATATGCATATGAATATGGATACAGATATGGAGATGAAGGTGAAGGTGAAGATGGAGATGGAGATGGAGGTGAAGATGAAGGTGAAGGTGTACAGGGAGGTTTTTTCTTACTTAGGATCTACTAAGTGTGAGTGTCTGACATTGATTTTGAGGTTGATGGATGGGGGATGATCTGTCATCCGACGATGAGGAAAAACTAAGTGACATTGCTCTTGATATCAATGGATAGGATGATTTGTACTAGATTATGATTATGATTATGATTATGTACTAGTATCATCAAAGTATAGGAAAGTAGGAATTTGTGATCTTCACTTTACTTGGATCTTTATTAGTTATTTTGAAGTTCATATATAATATGACATTTGAACTTATATATATTAGTTTATGAAAATTGTTGCTCACTTGTTTGTCTCAAAATTTTTAATAGTTTTGTTTTTATTTTGATATATGACTTGGATCTTTTGTTAAGTTGAAGTTCATATATGGCATATGAACTTCTATATTAGCTTATTCAAATTGTTGCTCACTTGCTTGACTAAAAAATTATCATATTTTTGTTTGAAAGTGGATGATAGATTTAGGGTGGGTGGAAATATATGATGAATCTTATATGTGTATTTAAATACGTGTGTGTGACTGATCTCCCTACTCAAATACAAAGAATCTTTTTACAATAGATCTTGTTATGTGTTAGTTTGTTAACACCAAGTGACTGTTAGTTAATTTGAATATTGTCGCATGTTCAATTTCTCTCTGAAATAGACAATTTCAATTTTGTTTCACAATTTTATAGAATTATAGAATATGCTTATCATAACAAGCCAAATGTAGCAATGTTACTATGGTGGATTTGGGAGCAATGAAACTATAAAGCATGGAAGGACATAGTTAAACCTGCATATTTCTCTGTCACTATGTTGTTGAGCTTATAAGGTATATCTATAAGCTCAAAAAATGGTCATGTCAAAGACAGTATATATGTTAATGGATTTGGAGACAAATTACAACTTGACTATAGCGTCACACATTTATGCTTGTTCCTAGGTTTTTAATTTTAGTCGCCTTGCACCGAGAATTCGAATATTAGTAAGGAAACTCACTGTTACATTTTCTATAAAACAAAAGATAAAACAGTCAAACTATTATCATATCATATAATGTTTACATAAACTATCTTGAAGAGCTTATGGATATAAGCAGAAACAACTTATGAACACATCATAAACTGTTTTCATAAGCTCTCTCAAGTAGTTTTTAAGATGTATGTGCACTTTAAGACAGAGTTAGAGTGAATCAAGTTTCAATATATATAGAACATTGTCAACATGATCTAAGATTAGCGGAATTTCAAAATGACCATTGAATTTTAAATATGTAAAAGAACTTCATCAAAACCATTTAAAAGTTGGTACAAAATTTGGACCAAATACATGTACTTTTTTGCTTATCTTTCATTTCGGAACGAGTGGTTATATCATGTGCTTTAATATTTTGGTTCTTTGTAACAGATACAAGCTAAGGCAGTGTTTGGCCTTAAAGTAGAGCAGCAAAAACTACCTGTCATGGTGACCAAAATGGAATTTTGCATTGAGCAGGAAATTAGAGATTGATAAAAAAATCACATGGAGATGATTACAAATGCAGTTCAGTTAAGGTTAGTTTCAGTTCCTTCAAATTTATAGATGTTAAGGGTGTATTTGAATTGAATTATTTTGAGCTTTGAGCTTATCTGCTAGCATAAGCACCTGTAAGACTGTTTCAGAGAACTTCGAGAAACAACTTTCGACATGTTCATAGTCCATACGTTGTTTTCAGCTTATTTCTGTAAGCTCCCCAGGGTAGCTTATGAAAATGGCTTATAGTTTATTTGAAAACAGTTTAACTTTATTTCATCTTTTGCTATATAAATAAATAGCTTATACAATACACAAGCACTTATATGATAAATGCTTAGTTAATTGTTTATCCAAATAGGGCCTAAATTTGATGATTGAAAATATAGAATTGCATTTCAGAAATTTAATCTTCTTTCTACACCTGTAACAGAAAAAGACAGATTCCCTTTTGAAAGATCATCAAGCCAACTTGACAAGAATCAAGCTCAAGCATTGGACTATTTTAAGTGCTTATCTTGCAGGTTCATACCAACAGAAACCATGTCAAAAATCAACTATATTAAATCCAAGAATGGTTCAAGTGTTCTTTCAAGTGACTTAGTTGAAGCTATTAGAATTATATGTTCATCCGATATTCTTAAATTGATTATATAAATTTTAGCAGAATTAATAACAAGAAATGATTCAATTAGACAAAACCAATGGCAAAACCAAATGATATCATCAGAATGGGTGCCATTGATACTTAGAGTGTTGGAATTTGGTGACAAATTGCAAACACTTTACTCAGTTCAATGTAGTCCTCAAGTTGAAGCATTTTACATTTTGGACCAACTTTTAAATGGTTTTGATTTTGATGAAGATAAGAATTTGGAGAATGCTATGCAAGATCTTTTATGATTTAATTGTTTTTCTCTGTGCTAATTCACTAAAATTAAATTCCCATCTCATCTCAGGTTTGAACTCGGATCACAACGTCTGCATAACAATTTCGACATTTTGTCAGTTGAGCTTGCACTTTTATATCTATATTTATATATTTTACGTTTTGGGTGATGTGAATAAATTTTTTATTTTTTTTAAAAAGTTAAATTAGCTTATCTAAATTGGCATCAAAGAGAATTGAACTTAAGACATGAGGACTGAGGAGCATACTCACAGGTCTAAAATCAATATACCAGTAGGTGATAATAGGTCAGTCCGGTTTACAGGGCCTACGTCATAACCTATATAAATTCAATTCAGACCTTTTTTATAATAGAGAAAGCCAAAACTTTTTAAAAAGTCTATTTAGCTAAAAAGATCAGGTTACAACCCATAACAAAAGTCTAAAAAAATCATACTACAACTCATAATAAAAGTCTTTTAAGCTATTAGGCTGATCTATTTAAATAAATATTAATAATATTTTTATTAATTCTATCATTTCATATTAAATATTGAATCTTGAAAAAAATTATAATTCTAAAATTTTTATAATATTATCAAAAAAAAAATTTATAATAAATGAATATCTTGCATATATGAAGGGCTTAAACATTATTTTCGTTCTTGTATGTACGCGAAATTTTGATTTTAGTCTCTATATTGATTTTTTTTTATAATTAAGTTTCTGAACCAACCAAATTTTTTGCTTTTGGTTCATAAAGCTAAAATCTGCAAGTTTTCTGCAGATTTTCCTATGAATTTTCCTGCAGATTTTTGTTTTATAGATTAAAATCAAAAAATTTGATTGATTCAATAATTTATTTAGAATAAAAATTAATACAATGACTAAAAATCAAAACTCCGCGAAAATGATGCTTATGCCATATGAAGATATTGTTATAATCTAGAATTAAATTTCCTCAAAAAAAAAAAAAAAAAAGTAAAATTAAATATGATGTACTCCTTGGAAGTAGTACTTATTTATGATTTGATTTATGGTTGTGTCGCTACATTCTCCGACTGAAAACCCCCTCCCGCCGCATTTCAGCATTGGAAATCCAATGGATGAAATCTCTCCGCCGCCGCCGCCACCGCCACCGATTATTCCCTCTGAACTCTTCGCCATAATCCTATCTTTCCTTCCCGTCAAAATCATCGCAAGATTCCGTTGCGTATCGAAATCATGGAAAAAACTCATCTCCGAACCATCTTTCATCAAAATGCACCTTCACAAATCATCGTCACTAAACCCTAACTTCATACTCAAACCATTTCTTCACGAATACCCTCTCAATACTATTATTTCTTTACCCATCTCTCGTTTACTCCACAATCATCCTTCCGCCACTCTTTCCGGTGGTAACACTTTCCCTAATTTGCTCAAGGATGTTGATGATGACAATTGCCGTGTCATCGGTTCTTGCAACGGATTGCTCCTCTTGGCTTTTAAATCATCAGACTTAATTAAGCATTTTAACTTCTGTTTCCGTATTTGGAACCCTGCAATCGGGACTATATCTGAACAATTAGGGTTTTTTCGCGAAAAGATACCTTTACGAGGCATTTTCAAATTCAATTTAGGGTTTGATTCTATAACAGGGACTTACAAGATAGTGCGGCTTCACTCGCGTGGGATTCGACATATTATATGGAAAACTACTGTCAGTGTTTTTAGTCTTGGTGATGACAATGGTGGTGATTGTTGGAGAAATATTTGGTCTCCTTTATTATTATGGGGGAGTGATGGTGTGCATTTGAATGGTACTCTTAACTGGTTAACAATTAGCGAAGGTTTAAGTGTCCTCGGAGGATCTCGGATTGCTTCGCTTGATCTTTCCACAGAGACATTCACACAAGTATTGCATCCGGAGTATTTTAATGAGGTGCCATGTGCTGAATCGAATCTTCGGATTCTCTTGGATTGCCTTTGCTTTTCGCATGATTTTATGAAAACTGAATTTATTATATGGCAAATGAAGGAATTCGGAGTTCAAGAGTCTTGGACTCAGTTATTTAGAATTCAATACTTTGATCTTCAAATTGAGGTTCAAGACTTGAATGAGTATCCATTGTTGCCTTTATACATTTCTAAGAATGGAGATATAGTACTATTAACAAATGAAGAAGATGACAACGCAGTGATCTATAATCAGAGGGATAACAGAGTAGTCAGAGCTACAATTTCCAACCATATTCATTGGTTCTCTGCCATTGATTATGTTGAAAGCTTGGTTCCAACTCCTTGGAAGTAAGTTCTCTTCTACCGTTTATGTATGTTGTTTTTATAATCTTTGTCATGTTATAATAGCTAGTATGTGTGAATATTTCATACGATGAATGCCGTAGGTTGATTATAGTGGAGAATGATTATGTATTACTTGATTGAATGAATTTGTTTTGATTTATATTAATTATAAGCTAGAAGATGATTTGTTCCCTCATTCGTGCATATTATATTACACGAAAAGTTAAACACAAATGAAACAGACAATGACATTGATTTTGTAAGAAAATACCATAGTGAAACAAAGTCGAAGTTGGGAGACATGGAGATTTATGAGCAAGTGACAAACTTGTGCAAATTTATTGCACTTATAATATAAATAGTTGTGGCTGCACTTTTAACCATAATCATTATGCATTCATTTTTTCCTTTGTGTTTTAATTTTATGTTTTGCAGATTCATTTTCAGTCTGATGGATAATTTTTGAATTATAGATCTGAAGATATAGAGGCAAAGACAAAGAAAGATGAAGATGAAGATGAAAGTGAAGATGAGAGTGAATATGAAGATGAAAGTGAAGATGAGAGTGAAGATGAGAGTGAAGATGAAAGTGAAGATGAAGATGAGTAGGGGGGTTTTATCTTTATTAGGACGAGGTCGATGGATGGGGGATGATTTGTCATCCGAAGATGAGAGTGAAGATGAAAGTTAAGATGAAGAAGATGAAGATGAGCAGGGAGGTTTTTATCTTTATTAGGACGAGGTTGATGGATGGGGGATGATTTGTCATCCGACGATGAGGAAAAACTAAGTGACATTGCTCGTGAAATCGACGGATAGGATGATTTCTCAAATTTTGTTTCAGGTCAATTTTCAGCACTAGATAGATCATAGATCCCTATTGTTCAGTTTATATTTCCATGGGAATTACTTTTTGCTCTTCAACTTACTCTTTTGTTTAGTTGAAAGTGATTTTCAACGAAATAAATCCATTTCAAATATTGAGGGTTGTTAGTTTTTCATACACAAGAAAGTGAAAGGTTGTATTTGGATCAATTTTATGGTTATATTTATAGGCTATATGCAAGACTCGATTGTGCGTTTTTGTTTGCGTGTTCAATCAGGCTTCAGTCCCATGGTTACGAGAATTGTGTTTCTTTTGTAAAATCTTTATTTGATTGTCAGTCAATGCAATTTACTCGTGGCTTCTAGGTTACTTAATGACTGCACTATCGAATCTTAATCTTACATATTGCTACTTTCTGTACCTGCTTTATAAGTATATAAGTTGATGTTCAAAAGGGTACTTCTGGTTGCATTCCTTCCCCTGCACTGTTAGCCACATAACAGAGAGGTAACTGGTTGAACTCTGTCATTGTTGAATGAAAAATGTATCATTCTGATGTCAAACCAAAAATGCAATCGGTTTAGCAAATATCTTATGAGTCAGTATTATAAACAGCCAACATAGCTAAAGAGATGAGACATTGTATTGGCTTCTCTTATAATATGATTTGATTACAATGAAGTTTGATAAAAGATAAGCTGGAAACTTTGCAATCTTCTATAATAATCCCAAATCAAAGAATATAAGATTCTGCTTGTAGATTCAAAAATAGCACATCCTTCGCAAATCTTAAGCCATATACTGCTCTATTTGACATAATTAACTGGTTTGTAGTTTGAGCTAATATAGAATATGCCTGTCATAACAAAGCAAAATGTAGCAAATGTTACTATGGTGGATTTGGGAGCAATGAAACTATAAAGCATGGAAGGACATTGTTAAACCTGCATATTTCTCTGTTAATATGTTGTTGAGTTTATAAGTATAAGCTGAAAAAATGGTCTTGTGAAAGTGAGTATGTATTTAGTTACATGAAAGTGAGTATGTATGTTAATGAATTTGGAGACAAATTACAACTTGACTAAAACGACACACATTTTCTGCATTGAGAATTCGAGTATTAGTAAAATAAGTTGAATTAAATACCACTTTTAAATTATTAAAAATACTTAACTTTTTAATGTCTATATTTGGTATCACATTTGTAGTGCTCAAAATTAGTTTTAGATGTATTAAATTGATTTTAAGTTTTAATCTCTCTGTGCCTTCTTAACTATCACAATTGACTAGTGCACATATGTCAATGTATAATTTTGACGACTAATATCTTTATTTATGTATTATAAAAAAATATAGAAAATGTATATTTGAAAAATATTATTCAAGACAAATATACTAATATTTACTATTATATATTAATATAAATATATAGTCAAAATAAGTTATATAAATAATGTACATGTATTTCAAACGGCAGTTATGTTTTGTTGCTCTCAAGTTTAATTGATTTTACCTCAAATTTAGAATTTGTAACTTGAATTTGTAGTTTTTGAATCTAAACGTGATTTTTATATTAAAATTTATCATTCTGACTTTTATGTAACTATATAAAGAAAATAAACAATTTTACATTCATCTTACTTTGGAAGATTCTCCTTTGAACATTTTCTTTCTTCCCTCCTTGGAAGAAAATGGAAAAATAGACATCAGACACTTGACACTCAGACCTAAAATCAACAAAACCACCGCACGCCTATTCTCTCTTCAATTCCGTTCACATTCACCAATTGCTGTCATATATAGTTATTTATTTCTTTGTTACTTGCAGCATACCAATATCGATTTTGGTAATACTGTATTTGATTTGATGACAGAGTGAAGATAATGGAACTCCACACCCACTTGATCAAGTTTGGATTTTCCCGCCACCCCAGTCTCAGAAACCGTTTGTTAACATTTTATTCAAATTTTCGTCGTTTTGGGTATGCCCGCAACCTGCTTGATCAAAGTACTCAACCAAGTATGGTTGTTTCTTGGTCTGCTAAAATATCTCGGTACGTGCAAAATGGGTTTCATAAAGAGGCATTATTGGCATTTAATGAAATGCTTGTGTTGGGTGTTAAGTGTAATGAGTTTACATTCCCAAGTGTTCTCAAAGCATGCTCGATCAAGAAAGATTTGAATATGGGGAAAAAGGTTCATGCCATGACTTTGGTTTCGGGGTTTGAATCTGATGCATTTGTTTCCAACACTTTGGTTGTTATGTATGCCAAATGCGGGCAATTTGGTGATTCTAAGAAATTGTTTAGTATGATTGTTGACCCAAGCGTTGTTTCGTGGAATGCCTTGTTTTCTTGTCATGTGCAAAGTGATTTCTTAACTGAAGCTGTTGCTTCGTTTAAACGAATGGTTGTGAGTGAAGTAAGACCTAACGAGTTTAGTCTTTCGATTATATTGAATGCCTGTTCTGGATTGCGAGATGGAGGTCTCGGAAGGATGGTTCACGGGCTTTTAATGAAGCTTGGTTATGGTTTGGATCAATTTACTACAAATGCTTTGGTTGATATGTATGCAAAAGCAGGGAAGATTGAAGATGCTGTTGCTGTTTTTCGAGAAATTATACGCCCTGATACGGTTTCTTGGAATGCAGTTATTGCTGGATGTGTTCTTCACGAGTATAATGATTTAGCTTTGATACTGTTGAATGAGATGCAAAAGTCAGGAACTTGTGTTCCCAATGTGTTTACCTTATCAAGTGCCTTAAAAGCATGCGCTGCAATGGGGTTTAAGGATTTGGGTAGACAGATACATTCTTGTTTGGTGAAGATTGATACTCATTCAGATTTGTTTGTGGCTGTTGGATTAATAGATTTGTATTCCAAGTGTGAGATGATGGATGATGCAAAAAGAATTTATGATTTGATGCCAACAAAAGACGATGTTATTGCAGGGAATGCTTTGATCTCCGGTTACTCGCAATGTGGTGATGACAAACAAGCAATCTCACTTTTTTTCAAAATGCACCATGAAAATATAGATTTCAACCAAACTACTTTGTCAACGGTTCTTAAATCTGTGGCCAGCTTGCAGTCAATCAAGGTATGCAAGCAAATTCATACACTTTCCATCAAATCTGGAATTTATTCAGATTACTATGTTATAAACAGTCTTCTTGACACTTATGGAAAATGTAGTCATATACACGAAGCTTCAAAAATATTTGAAGAGCGTACTTGTGAAGATTTGGTGGCTTACACATCCATGGTAACTGCATATTCTCAATATGGGGATGGGGAGGAGGCTTTAAAGCTATATTTGCAGATGCAAATTGAAGACATTAAGCCAGATCCTTTTGTCTGCAGTTCTCTTTTAAATGCTTGTGCAAACTTGTCTGCATATGAGCAAGGGAAACAATTACATGTCCATGCCATTAAGTTTGGATTTATGTCTGATATTTTTGCCAGTAATTCTCTTGTTAATATGTATGCAAAATGTGGAAGCATAGAGGATGCTGATCGTGCCTTTTCCGAGATACCGCAGAGAGGAATAGTCTCATGGTCTGCAATGATTGGAGGGTTGGCTCAACATGGCCATGGTAAAGAGGCTCTTAAGTTGTTCAATAAAATGCTTAAAGATTGCGTGTCACCAAACCATATTACTTTAGTCAGTGTTCTCTGTGCATGTAATCACGCCGGTTTGGTAAATGAGGGGAAACATTATTTTGAAACAATGGAGGAAAAGTTTGGAATCAAACCTACACAAGAGCATTATGCTTGCATGATTGATCTCCTTGGAAGATCAGGTGAACTAAAAGAAGCAGAGGACCTTGTGAATTCCATGCCATTTGAAGCTGATGGGTCAGTTTGGGGGGCGCTTCTTGGTGCTGCCAGAATCCATAAAAATGTTAAACTTGGTCAGAAAGCTGCAAAGATGCTTTTCAGTCTTGAGCCAGACAAATCTGGTACTCATGTTCTCCTTGCAAACATTTATGCATCAGTAGGCGATTGGGAAAATGTTGCCAATGTTAGAAAAGTTATGAAAAACAGCAATGTGAAGAAGGAACCTGCAATGAGTTGGATTGCAGTCAAAGACAAGATACACACTTTCATTGTTGGAGATAAAAATCATTCTAGAAGCGATGAAATATATGATAAATTGAATGAGTTAAGTGAGCTTCTAAGTAAAGCTGGATACAGTCCCATCATAGAGACTGATATACATAATGTGCAACAAAGTGAAAAGGAAAAACTCTTATATCATCATAGTGAGAAACTTGCTGTTGCCTTTGGATTAATTGCTACACCACCTGGAGCTCCAATAAGGGTAATGAAGAATTTGAGGGTTTGTGTTGATTGCCACACCTTTCTCAAATTCGTAGCTAAGATTGTTTCAAGGCAAATTGTTGTTAGAGATATTAATAGGTTCCACCATTTTAAAGACGGATCATGTTCCTGTGGTGATTTTTGGTAATATCATTAAGATGATTCATTCGTTATTGTAGAATACACGGAAAATGCTGATTCTTACGAACTTGACTGTAAACTAAGATGCAAATTACTCGGTAGTCCAACATGAAAAAAATGGTCTCACTCTCTTTCCCCCTTTTCTCCTCCTATTTTTTCCTTCAAAATCGAAGACTGAAGAAGTTGAGTAATGAATAGAAAGGAAGCACGCTGCATCGTGATTTTCCAGTGCTGAGGATTGTCATTTGGATTCTTTTTGTGGAGTGTTCAGTTTGCGGGGGGAAGACGTGTGAGGCGGTGATTGATACCTGGAGCGGTTCTATTGGCCTTTTGAGAGCTGCTGATTGATGAAGAAACAACATCGGTGAGGGAATCAATTTTGTTAATATAAGTTTTATCGAATTAATATAACTTATACACTGATATTATTATAGAAGTCCCTTAAACTGTTTTTGTGAGGATTATGTACTTCCACACACCCCTATTGTTTGTAAAATAATTACAGAAAGGAAAGTTCAATATCTTGTAATCAAAGGAGTATCACTTCAATATCACACTGGCTCTCTAGGCCACTGTGCGTGTGAGTGTCTTTCAAAAATTTCACTGTCTCACAAAATTTATGAATGCATTTTATTTGTTCCTTTAGAATTCTAGGATAAATTTCCCACCTTCCCATAGGACCAATGCACAAAAAGTACTGCTGTGGTTGTTGTGTACAGTAACTCATGAAACTATAAATGTGTTATTCATTTAATTTGGTTTTAGGATCAAATTATATCTTATGTAGTAGGACTAAGATTTTTGTCTACCCTCAGGTGGTCAAAATGTATTCATCACTCATCTGTCATTGTGGTACAATAGCACGGAAAGGCAGCTTCTGCGGAAACGTGAGTTAAGCATAGTGACTCAATGGTAGAATTTTTACATATTGCTACTTTCTGTACCTGCTTAAGTATAAAAGTTGATGTTCAAAAGGGTACTACTGGTAGCATTCCTTCGCCATGCACTGTTAGCCACCTGACAGAGAGGTAACTTGTCCAACTCTGGCATCCTAGAGCTAAGAGAGACTTCTTACAATTTATGAAGATTTCAATTGAGCAATGGCCCTCTTGGGACTGACTATATGCAGTTCTGCCTTTTGTATGATTCTTTTTTTCTTTCTAATCTAGTAGTTATTTTCTGTTTTTCTCTGAATGTTTGCTACTCCAAATGATATTTTTATAGAGCCAAATTCAAAGAAAGATGAAGGTGAAGATGAAGAGGTGGAGGGAGGTTTTTTCTTTATTAGGATGTACCAAGTCTGACATTGATTTTGAGGTTGATGGATGGGGGATGATTTGTCATTCGACGATGAAGAAAAATTAAGTGACATTGCTCTTGAGATCGATGGATAGGATGATTTGTACTAGATTATGATTAGTATCATCAAATCAAATTATTGGAAAGTAGGAATTTGTGATCTTCACTTTACTTGGATCTTTAGTTATTTTGAAGTTCATATATGACATTTGAACTTATATATATATTAGTTTATGAAAATTGTTGCTCATTTGTTTGTCTAAAAAATTGTAATAAATTTGTTTATATTTTGATATATGACTTGGATATTTTGTTATGTTGAAGTTCATATATGGCATATGAACTTATATATTAGCTTATTCAAATTGTTGTTCATGCGCTTCACTGCTTGACTAAAAAATGATCATATTTTTGTTTGAAAGTGGATGATATAGATAAAGGGTGGGTGGAAATATATGATGAAGCTTATATGTGTATCAGTGTATGTAAATCTGTGTGCGTGATTGATCTCCCTACTGAAATACAATGAATCTCTTTACAATAAATCTTGTTATGTGTTAGTTTGTGATTGTTAGTTATGCTACTCAAATTATCTCAATATCGTAGATTGTATATGGCCATGGTTCATTCAACATAGTGACTCAATGGTAGAATTATAGAATATACTTGTCATAACAAAGCAAAATGTAGCAATGTTACTATGGTGGATTTGGGGGCAATGAAACTATAAAGCATGGAAAGACATTTTTAAGCTGAAAAAATCGGTCTTGTGAAAGCTAAGTGAGCATGTATTTTTTTTGTCACATGAAAGTGAGTATGTATGTTAATGAATGGTTTTTACCACCAGTTTAATCTGGTTCGGAGGTCAGTTCTGAAATCAAGTGGTTCCAACCTCTCCTGACCGTAGTTGCGGGGGAACGAACCATGGTCTTCCGTAACAAGTTCAGCGTCAATTATCACTAAATTCAGATAACTTTAGTTTGAATAAGACACAAAATCAATATAAGTTAATTTTATACTAGCATTTAATACAATATTAGTGATTTAAAGTAATATATATCATATTAAAAAAAATGAAGTGATATGATAAAATCTTATTGTTATTAATCGATAATATAAAGCTTACCAAAAGAATTGATAATATAAATTTCTAGTCTCAAGTGATAGAAAATATCGAAATTGATAGGTTGGATGTTTGTGACTGAGTTTCAAACACTTGTCACTTCATCATGTGTGTGTGAATTTATGATGATTTTTTCATTTCATCTATATAAAAATTTAATGAATGTGCAGTAACAATTAACAATATTTTCATATGTGGTGGTCAAACTCTATTGTCTGTATTAATGTCGACTAATTGCTTTGTTTTTATATTTCTTGTATGCGAGACGTAGTGGTTGCGACTTTCCGTGTTCTTTTGGCACACCTTGTGCTTGTAAGAATTTTAGTGTTAAATATAATTCAACAAAAAATATTGTAATAAAAAAACCTTTGGTAAAAAAGATTGCTCTTATATAATTATGAAAAAAGAAACAAAATTAAAAAGGAGAATGAAAAAAAGAAAATTAAAAAACTTTTGGTGAAATTGGAAGATTCTCCTTTGAACATTCTTTCTTTCTTCCTCCTTGGAAGAAAAGGAAAAACTTGACACTCAGATCTAAAATCAACAAAACCACCGCACACGTCTCTTCTCTCTTCAATTCAATTCCGTTAACATTCACCGGCGAAGCATAGAATAAGAACTGTTCAACAAAAATGTCGAGCGACAGCGACGAAGACGAGCTTCTCCAGATGGCATTAAAGGAGCAATCTCAACGAGATCTCAACTACGGTAAATCCTCTTCCAATCCTCGCAAACCCGTCGCTAATTACGTTCAACCTCCATCTTCTCAACCTAAGCGTTCAGCGCCTCAAGCAACCGGTAAACATCCACAATCCAAAGGTGCTAGAGTCGTTGACGACGATGATGATTCCGAAGTTGAGATGCTTAGCATATCTAGCGGTGATGAGGATAATGTTAAAGATCAGGTTACGACCTCGAAGAATCGAGGTGGACGAACACCGGCGAGAGATGATGATCGGACTTGGGATGGTGAGGAGCCTAGTCGCTGGAAGCATGTTGATGAAGCTGAGGTATGTCATTATTGATACTGATTAAGGTTCATGATCATATAGGCTGCACTTTATTCGCTTAATTTCGTCGTTTAATTGCTTATTTATAGAAATGATCGGTGAATTGAATGTTTAATTGATGTAAATAATAGTTAGTTAGAATATATTAGCTTATCTTTATGTAGTATTGTAGTTTCCAAATGCTGTTTGTTTCGCGGTGAAGTTCGATGAATTGGATGTTGCTGTGAATGATTGCTTGCATCTTCCACGCTGTGCCTCCTCTTCGGCAGTTTTGGCTGTTCATTATTTTGGTTTTCTAGCTGAGTTATATCTCTTGCAATGTTCAATTCATGTTTCCAGTGTTCCTAAGCTGTTTTTGTAGCTATATTTTTGGAGCCGACATTACTCTTTAACAATCGAGGTTAAAATTTAGGAAATTTTATTAGTTTGAGAGGAAGTGTTAGAGTATGTTTTAAATGTCTCGTAGAACCGATTAGTTCTTTGAACATGCATCCCGCCGCCATTATGTTTCTATGTTTGTTTCTTTATTCGATTAGCATTAGTACTAGTAGTAGTCTTATTGTATTAAGAAGGGAAGACTTGTTGCAGCAGTTGAAATTGTTATGAAGTGACCTTGGACTGCAGGTTTGAGTCATGTAATAAGCCTTTTGAAAATGTAAGATAATGTTGTCTACTATGTAGATCTAACCCTGCCATGAACCCTTGAAATTAGCCGAAGCTTTATAGCACCATTTTTAAAAGGTTTCATTGCGATGGTGAGCATGGGCTTGTACTAGTAGTTTAGCAGTACTATACTGGTATGATTGATCTAATTCTCTTTCTCAGTATAAATAGGTGCTAGTTTTCCTGCATTTAAGCATACCAAATCGATTTCTAATATTTATAAAATTCATCAGCTATGAAGCACGGACACAGATGCGGACACCGGACACTGACCCGTCGGTGTCGTGTCGGTGTCGAACACAACACGTGTCGGTGTCGAACATGACACATGTCGGTACTGAGACACACCTAATCCGAGGAGTGTCCGTACTTCATTATTTACTTATATTCCTTTCGAACCTAAATCCTATAATTTCAATAGGATGTAAATGTCATGCTCTGGGTGGAAAGTATTAGCCTTCATATTTCTCTAAATATTAATTTTTGAAAATTATTCCGAATGCATGAAATGCTAATTGATCGTCCACCAGTGCGGGTAGTTAATGTAATTCCATTATTAGCAAAAAAAATAAAATGCTAATTGATCTTTAGTCTTGGACATTCAGTAACCATAATGTGGTAAATTCTAAAACTACACTGAAAAACAGTTATAGTGGCGAAGCATTACAGTTTCACATTCCATTGTTTTTTCTGTGTTTGGCAACATGCATAAGGCAAATAGTATCCTTGAAATTAAGGAACTACTCTTTATTAATTCCATTCTTGTTCTTTAACGACTATTGTAGTGTAATGTATTTCTTCACAGTTTGCTATATTCCTCCATTCATATAAGAACTCATTGTTTTTAATTTATGTACTGATAACAATTCAGCGGGAAAAAGAAAAACCTTTCAATACTACTCCTTCCGGTCCTTTTTGTAAGAAACAAGTTACTTTTTAGGTTCCTTGAACAACTAATATATCTGGTCTATAATGCATCATCAATGACCTTAGGCTGACTAATTAGCAGCATCTTAGATCCTGATACTATCCTCGTGGTAACTATGGTGAAATTTTACCTAACAGGTTCTGGATGGCTGTCTACTTGTTAAGTGGAAAGCAATTCAATTTACCGGCACCTTATGTTTCTGCACTATACTTTGCTTGTAGTTTTTGATTCCCTTTTCTTTTTGTCCTTGCTTGCTCTTTTCCTTTTTTTATATATTATGAGCACTCTTGGAATCTAAGATGGTAATTGATCTTGAGCATCTATCTACCTTTTCATATGCTACATTAGGCATGCTCTTAAAATTTGGATTAGGCCTATCTAAATCCCAAAAGTTAGAGCTAGAGATGGGGATTGTCTAAGCATTTGGAGGATATAGCCAATGCAGGATCTTAACTTACTCCCTCGCGCCAAAGAGGGAGCATTTGGTGATTTTGAGCATGGACAAAGGTGGGTGACAATAACAACACCCCTCATGCTTGAGACTTATAGTTTGGACAAATACAGGCCTAGTAACACATCTAGATACCATCTTAAAATTTGGTTAAGTCTAGTTTGAGATATCTCTAGTCAGTGTGGGATCTCAACTCATCTATTTATCCTTTACATGTTTTTTGCCAGTACTTGTTTTTAATAGTTCTTTTGCTTAAAGGATTGAAAATTTCAGTGCTTTATTCATATTGGTTTTCTTCCTTTAGAATATTAAGCATGTTAAATGAAAGTACTTATCAAATTCTGTTTAATTTAATGTAGTTGGGCTTCTTTGACAGCTTGCTCGTAGGGTTCGTGAAATGAGGGAAACAAGGACAGCACCTGTGGCTCAAAAATTTGTGGCTCCAAAATTTGAAAAAATTAAATCTGCAGCAGTGACTAGAAAGGGGCTTACTTACTTACAGTCATTCCCTCGTGGCATGGAATGTGTTGATCCACTGGGTTTGGGGTAAATTTCATTTCAATGCTTGTCTTGCATTGTGTTTGCTGGCATCATGCATTCATTTCGACATTTCTGCAGTTTTCCGAGGGATTAATCCTGGTGGTTTATTGGTATTGGTTTTTGACAGGATCATAGACAACAGAACACTAAAGTTGATCACCGAGAATTCAGATAGTTCTCCTAAGACTGACAAAGATGTGGAGAGCAGCCTACGTGGTAACAGTTTTTTGTTATTAGATATTATGTTGCACATTTACAATTTTAAAGTCAGTTTCTTTATGCTACTTGTATTTTACAATGCAATAATAATATAGTTTTTTTGCAAATCATGTATTTTGTTCTGCATTTAATATAAATGCAGATTGTTTGTTTGTAGCTTAGTACTTGTCAAATTGAGTGAAGGTTCTGTTTTAGGAAGGTAAACCATAGGTGTAGACGGTTATGCTAGAATCGAATTGGAATGTGGAAGAGTTTATGGGTGACTGGCTTAGCTTGTACAAAGTTGAGTCTTCTAAATAGGATATTTAATCGTTTGAAATCAGAGTTCTAAAGATGAAGATATCTCTTATCTTTAAATCTTACAATATTAGCTACAACTAAACCCTATTTTTTCCCTCCTAAAATCCCTCCTAATTGCAATTAATTAATTAATAATAACTGGCCAAATAAATTCCCGTCCACTACTATTGAAAATTGAAACTCAAGCTTTAATGAAAAAAAACAAAAAATCAGCAAAACCCCTAGGGACCTAAAGCACCACCCACTCATTAAATGCTAGCAAAATAATTATGGCACCATTCATTCCACCTTTTCCCAAAGCCAATACGGCACACTACTATTGCAAACTCACACTGGTATCCATCTCTACACCAGTACTTCAAACTCCTTCATCACTGCCGCCGCAAACTGCAGAAAGCAATCATCAGCGGTGATTCAATATTTTGTGCTCTTCATTCAATAAAATTAGCCGAAAAGGAGTACAAGTGGTAATAAATCCACAGAAGATGAAGTACACGTAGTATACTCACATCCCTAAAAGTCCACCTAGGCCAAAATTATCTAACCATATAGAAACATATACAAGGAGGACCAAGTTTCTTTGCTGAGATAAACATTTGATGGCTTCGACCACTTTCAACACCGAGACTTTTTCTTTGAGCAAAATTCTATGTACTACTCACTTCTTTTCTTTTGTCTTAATTTTTTAGTAGTCAAAATTTGTATTAGTTTCATATAGATTATTGACAAGAGGAAAGTTAACTATTAAGAAGAAATTAAAAAAACTTATTAGAAATGAAAATTGCTCGATCCACAAAATGGTTACTCAAGTTATGTCAAACTTATTTTTAAATTATAGTCAAATTTAAGTAGCATGTTTTACAATTCCCGTGCATCGCACGGGTAAAAGTCTAGTTGGTGGAAAAATACCGTAGGCTTCACACCTAGGGTTCTCAGGCTCAGGCATTATTGCTGACAGTGGATTTTCTTTTTTGATGACTAGGGTCTCTAACATCTTCTGATTCTTTAATTATGGATTATGTCACTTAAATAAGAGTATAGGTCAGAACTTGGGGGCTAATGAGCCCATGACTCAGGACCCAATCTAACAATCAGCCTATAGTAAATGTTGGCAAAACCCAACATCTGGGATAAATTTAGGAAATGCTCACAAAACTGAAGGCCATTAAGAAATTTAAATAATCCATTTCCTTAATTGCAATTTCATGGGATGATATTATGTTTTCAGTTTCCATTTTTGCGTGTGGGAAATTTGGTTCATGCAGCAAATAAGTATTTGCTAGTATTTCCTAAGATTGGTTGGAAAACAATTATTCTGGTTTGCATGTATGTGCTTCTACTTAAGTGTTGATGATGTGGTGATAGTGTCTTTGATGCAACTACACAGAGAAATTGCTGTATTTTTCGGAGAACTTTGATGCAAAGTTGTTCTTATCTCGGATACACGTTAATACAAGTGCTGCTGACCTGGAGGCTGGTGCGCTGGCTTTGAAAACTGATTATAAAAGTCGTACCGAGCAGAGAAAGCAGTTGGTAAAGGACAACTTTGACTGCTTTGTCTCTTGTAAAACCACAATCGACGGTATGGATTTAATTTTTGCATGCATTCAAACCCTTAGTTTAACCATATAAAAAGTAGTCTTTTATTCTTGGGTGACTGTTGTTAAGTGTCACGCCCAAGTTCACATTCTTTGTTTCTCATTAGTTTTCCCTGCATGTAGGCAAAAATTTAAAGATCAACAGTGACATTGCCTCCTTTATTTAAGTTGAAGCTCATTTTTCTTAATTTACAGATATTGAGTCCAAGTTAAGACGAATTGAGGATGACCCTGAAGGGTCTGGGACTTCCCATTTGTTTAATATTATTCAAGGAGTTAGTTCGCAGGCTAATCGTGCTTTGAAACCTTTATTCGAGCGCCAGGTGGGTGAATTCTGAAGTCTAGATTTTCTTGTGACTGCTATTCTAGATTTTGGAATATGTTGATTTCACGATTTCTATGAATTATGTAGGCTCAAGCAGAAAAGATTAGAACTGTCCAAGGAATGCTGCAGAGGTTCCGTACACTTTTCAACCTACCAAGTACTATCCGTAGCAGCATTAGCAAGGGTGAATATGATTTGGCTGTCAGGGAGTACAAGAAGGCCAAGTCAATTGCTCTGCCCTCTCATGTATAAAACTATTGTATTGATTTCGATCTTTCTGTAGATTTCTATTGTATCATTGTTAAAACAAGTTTATCTTAGAGGTTTCTTGAAATTCTAGTATACTTGCTCATGAATTTTTCTTCGCAAGATTCACCAATACAAGAATGACTCCATTTAAGCATATATTAGGGTACATTGTATTTGTGGATTTTCTCTGGTTATTTTACCAATTTACTTTGTCATACTTATAAAGTTAATTCTTCTTGTGGTGTTTCTTTAGATTCAGGTAGGGATCCTGAAACGTGTTCTCGAAGAGGTAGAAAAAGTAATGAATGAGTTCAAGTCAATGCTTTTCAAGTCTATGGAAGATCCAAACATAGATATAACAAATGTGAGTTATCAATCTCTTCAGTTTGCCTGTCATGTTGGACAAAAATGACTTGAAAAGGACATGTAAACAAGGTTGCATTTCATTATGTAGTATTTTTGCTTGCTGGGACTAGTGATGCTATGATTGTTTCCCATCTTGCTCTGTAGCTACTATTTACTAATGCATAAATTATAATAATGTATGAGAACTGTCACTTGAGCTGTGAGCAGGTATGCTTTAACATGAAATTTTTTCATGTATTTGATGGGTTGAAAAGAAAGGCATAAATGAGGGGATGTAATGTGGTAGTTGTTTTTTGTTTGAAGCTTTACCCTTTTATCCCCCTCGCTATGTTTTAGCATGATATTTATACAGTTCATTGAAGTATATGATTTAGAGTTTAGACACCTCACTGTTTTATCCCCTTACTCTGCTTTGGCACATGTGAATAGCTACAATATGAACAAATATTGAAAGCTATGTATTATGTTGGTTCTTATCAATATATTAGTGTGACATTTTGGTGTTCTAACAGCAACATGGACAGGTGATATTTTTTTATATGTTGATGATATGGTGATCATGTTAGAGATTGATTGCCGTGGTCTTGGTGTTTTTCAGCATGCGGAGTGATTCTAATACTTGATTGTTCTTCATGTAGCTTGAGAATACAGTGAGGTTATTGTTGGATTTGGAGCTGGAGTCGGATCCAGTGTGGCATTATTTGAATATTCAGGTTGGAAAATCCCATGCATGCCATGTTTTTAAGTACTTGTAATTTTGTTTTGATATTTTCTGTTAGAGTTGTTTGACACTTTGACTGTATAATGTATACAAAAAAGTATCAAAGTGTAAGGGAAAAATGTCAATTGCTGGGATGTTGCTGTTGGTACTATTATAGACCTGTGTAAAGACTAAGTATCATGTTGATTTGTACCCTCTTCCCCATTAATTTATTTATTTTGGAACAACTCCAATTTTTGCCCCTTAAGCTTCAAATATTTTAGAGCTTGTCATTTTTGCAATCCATGTGATGGCCAAATTGTTGAGTCCACTGGTTGTTGTTTCCTTTACAGAATCAGAGAATACGTGGTTTACTTGAGCAGTGTACATTAGACCATGAGGCCAGAATGGAAACTTTGCGTAATGAGTTGCATGAAAAGGCTCTATCTGATGCCAGGTGGAAGCAGATTCAAGAAGAACTGAGTGAATCTGTAGGTGCAAAATGTTATTAAGCTATATTGAAAAATGGTTTAACTTTTCCTTTTTAAATTTTAATATTCTTTCTATAACTATTGTCAGTCAGATATCAACAACTCTACCATCCAGTCTCATCCGGTAGATCTAACTGGCGCAGAGGTGGATGGTCTAAGAGGAAGGTATATCCGTAGATTAACTGCTGTAATCATCCATTATATACCAGCCTTCTGGAAGGTTGCACTCTCTGTTTTCAGTGGAAAATTTGCTAAGGTATTAGTATTACGAATAACTTATAATTTGCTAAGGTTGCATATGCATTAGTCATTTAAAACATTTTATTTTGATTCTGATTTAAGGCATGTTTTCAATTTTTCTTCCTCTGTAATCTTGGCTCAATTGGATTGTTTTGGAAATGCATTTTTTGTATTTTATCATTCTATATTTTTTATTTCAACGTTGTTTATTTTCTTGAATTTTTCATACATATTTACATGTACTGTATTATTGTGGAATCTTTTTCTCGTCCAGTCTTCTCAAGTTCCCACAGATTCAAATTCCAATAGTTCTGCAAATAAAAATGAAGAAAAAGCTGGAGATGGGAAATACTCAAGTCATTCCCTTGATGAAGTTTCCGCAATGATATGTAGCACAATATCTCTGTATGGAGTCAAGGTAATTGTGTTCACATGCCCCTTTTTTCCCACCTTGCAGTCTCTTTATAATGATCACTGTTTCTCTTTATTTTTCATATTATATCATTATCTTTTTTCTTTTTATTTTGGGTTAAATATATTTTTGTCCCAAAATATATAACTTTTTTGGATTTTTTCCCAATTTAAATTTCTTCAATTTTAGCTGTTAATAGTACAAATATCACGTGATTTTAGTTATTGAAAAAGACTAGAAGCGCACTATTTTTGTTAAATGTAGAGAGTAAAAATGAATAAAATTTAAGTAGGGACTAAAATAAGAAAAAAACATTATATTTTCAGAAAATATATTTAATCCTTTTGGATATCATGTGAAATTGGAATAAACAGTGCCTTTAATTTATCTGAACTTGACTCTTACTATTGAAGCAAGTAACATTTTTGACATTAAAATGGAACAAACAGTGTCATTTTACATAAAAAGAGATTGTCCAGAGCATAACAATTTTTTCTGTTACTACGATCAGTTGTTAGTCTTCTGAATTTAACAGATAACTAGTTTATTCAGGCTAGTTTTTGCAGCTTTACCTCCCTCATCACACCCCCGGGTCCTACTCTATCACTCCTAGTTGTGGTATGGTACATTTGGAAGCCTGTTTTCATAAACATAAGGTCACTGGATGCCTACATGGCTATATGCCAAATCCTAATCCAGTTATTTAGAGAAGTGTTTATTGCAAAATGGTTGATTTGTCAAATAGTCAGGAATATGGTTTTCTAATTTGTCCTATTGGTTTTGCATACATTGCTATATGCCAAATCCTAATTCAGTAACTCAGAAAAGTATTAATTGCAACATGGTTGATTTGACAAATAGAAAGGATTTCATGGTTTTGCATACAAATCCTGATAATCTGCCATTGGTGCAGGTCACTAACATTTTTCATGAACTAGAGGAATCAAATGTCCTCCAGTCCTACATGAGTGATGCCATTGAAGATATAACTAAAGCATGTGCAGCCTTGGAATTGAAGGAAGCAGCTCCTCCGGTTGCGGGTATCAAATTATCCGAATCTAAAACTTATTGTGATCTGTTAATATTCTGAGTGTTTGTCTTTCTTTTTGTTCCAGTTGTTGCTCTGCGAACACTTCAACCAGAGATTATAAAGATTTATGTTCTAAGGCTTTGCTCTTGGATGCGAGCATCAGTTGAAGAGGTGTCAAAGGATGTGTCATGGATTATTGTTTCAATTCTTGAAAGGAACAAATCCCCATATGCTATCTCTTACCTGCCTTTAACATTCCGTTCAGCTGTAGCTTCTGCAATGGATCAGATCAATTTGTAAGTCGAAATATTATTGTATAGGATTTGATATGGTTTTTGCTCAATGAAAATTAAATGATTTTTTTTTTTTATAAAAAAATTAAATGAACTTTATAATTTTATTTAACAATTATGTATTCATATTCAAAACCTGGCTCATGATCGTTTCACCTCTTCATTTGTTAGTGCTCCATATGATTTTATATCTCTGGCAGCATTTATGACAATGGAGATTTAGATTATATTTTCAAGAATTCTTGACAAAATGAAGTCTGCAGTAGAGTAAATATCAAACTTCAGAAAATAATCGTAGGACTATTTGACGATTTTCTTTCTAATATACCAAACCATCTCAATGCACGTTTTGTTTGGTAGTCTTTTAAAAAATAGCTGCCTTTCAAATGTTTACATCAAATCTGTTTATTTTTTAAGAAATCCTTTTCAGCATATATTTGACAGCATACTTAAATTTTCTTCATAGTTTACTTCTTAGTGTCTGATATTTATTGTCTTGTATGTTATCTTCACTGTGAAGTTTAAAATTTCTCCATATGTCAGTATGAAGTTTGAAATTCTGTAACCGTCAGAATCCTAATGCGTTCAGTAGGAAAATAAATAAAAAATATTGCCCCCGCTTTACACTTGTCTCGGTATATATTATATCTAAAAATTGGTGTTAATATTTTAATAATGATCCCATTAGGATGCTTCGGACTTTACGGAATGAGGCAACTAAATCAGAGGATACATTTATCCAACTTCAAGAAATTCAAGAATCTGTCAGACTTGCATTTTTAAACTGTTTCCTGGATTTTGCTGGTATGTTGAATCAGTTGGCTCAATCTTTCATCCTTATACATACTTTTCTACATAAAGAAATAAAGTGAAATAAAAGTAAGATGAAGAACAAAATAGTGTCGGAGCACTTGAATTTTCAGTTACAAATTGGCTTATGTGGTTGACTATCAGGTAATTTAGAGCGTATTGGAATTGAACTTGGCGAACATAGCTCACACATAGAAGGCTCCTATATACCTAATGGATATGCACACGAAGTAGAAGAAAATGCACCTTCTGATCTTGGAGGAGGCGTTACTGATCCCCATCGACAGTTATTGATTGTATTAAGCAATATTGGATATTGCAAAGATGAACTTTCTTATGAGTTGTATGACAAATATAGACATATCTGGCAGCACTCGAGGTACATTGCTGCACACACACACGCGCGCATACATATACATTGTGTAGCCCATATTTGTATTTTCCTTTTTAAGGGTATATATGTGTTGAGATATTTAAGATATTTTGTTGCAAATAATAGGATAGATATAAAGCTTATTTCAATCCAATTTTATCTCTATCTTAGAATTTGGGTCCCCTAAAGCTAGCTCATGGTGGTGGGGTTGCCTTCCATTTATAACCACTTTTATGCCATATGACTTTCCCATGCATGACTCACACACGACCAAGACTGGTGATATGGAGTGTATTTCAGGTGGCTTGATAATGGGTGGTCCAACAAATTTAAGATGGACTCTGATACCATCCTATAATTTTGTTTTGGACCTAACTCAACTCTAAAAGCTAAGCTAATGGGATGAGGTTGCCTCCCTCTTATAACTACTATCTCGGGCCATATCACTATTCAACGTGGGATTCTCAGAGTCTCGACCCCCTTACGCCCAGACCTGGTCATTTGAAATGTGACTAGGTGGTCGGATAAGGGTGGCCCAATGGATCTAGGATGGGTTGTGAAATCATATTAGAATTTGAGTTTGGGCCCAACTCAACCCCAAAAGCTAAGCTCCCATGGCATGGGAGTTGCCCTTCCACTCATTGCCCACTATTTAAGTCATATCATTATCCAATGTGGGACTTACAACACCTATCATCAAAGGATTTGATTGTACATATAAAATCAAATTAGTGTTAGGGGATGTGTTTAGTGTTCTACATCTATTAGATATATGTCCTGGGTAGTGCTTACAAGAGTTGGGCAGTTCCCACCTCAGAAGTTGGTTTTGAGAGGCTGAATTATGCGCTAAACCCAAATGATTTAGCTTGAGGGGGAGTGTTCAGATATATGAAAAATGTTTCATAGTATTTATGTTGTATCTGTGAGTAAGTTAGAATATCTTATATTGTCTCTTATGATTGGTTTTCATATTTCTTTATATTTCATAATTTGTTTCTTCATCGAATTAGGATTAGGAGGGGCTAGTAATTATCATGATTAGTTTCATTGTCTTAACATAAATAAGGGTTAGTTTTGAGTCTTTTGTATATTTGGGAATGGTTTATCTCTAAAACATTGACTGCTTAGAGGGTTAACTCTTGAGCAATCATAATAATACAAGTGCAATACTTGTTTAAATGATTAAATATATTCTATTCTATTGTTGCCTATGTGACTGACTATATCAAAATAATTTAACCGACATAGTAGGCTAAAATATTTTAATAAAACATATATATCACACCATATATGTTTTATTAAAATACTTTAGCTTACTTTGTATTCACTAGTACATTCTGATGCTTGGTTTCTTTTAATTCAGGGGGAAGGATGAAGGAGACAGTGATGTACAAGATCTTGTAATTTGTTTTACGGGGCTTGAAGAGAAGGTCCTTGAACAATATACTTTTGCAAAGGTAATGAGAAAAATGTTGTTCCCATCCTTTTAACCGGGAAGGAAGTAGATGTTATAGAAGCCATAAGAGTTATAAGAGAATCTTATTACTTAGTTTTCCCTGAATATCATTGTAATTATTGATTTTTTGAAAAGAAACTTTTCAAAATTGTATGGACTATGTAGTGACTTCAATAGTTAACATTTTTCATGATCAGTTTATGGATAAACTATCAGTTGGAATAATAGGCGCTGTGTTTTGCTTCCTAAATATCAAGGTGTTGCATATAAAGGTTTTGTGTAGTGATGGATTGTAGCCACAGGCTTCTCTTCCTCCAGGTCTACTAGCTTGTATTCTGCGCAGCCTAAGTATCATGCATTGATTATCAATATCATTAATGATATACATGAAGAAATTAATTTAACTTCTGCTTAATTTATGCAAATTTCTGAATATAAAGTTAGCTAATACCAGATGGTTAGTGATTAGTCTTTCATAGGTTTTTATATTAGGCCTAACACATCCATACAAAACCGGCGTGTAAGGTGAGGGGTACCACTCTTTATAAACTCATTTCAGACCTTATCTCTATTCTATGTAGGACTTGAATTTTTTCCTTACACCCTCAAATGCCCAACACTATTGGGCTTGGTGCATTGATATAAATGGTGTGTGGCCTGACCAATAGACTCTGATACATATATTAGGTTTGTATTGGGTCTAACTCATCCTTGCAAAACCGGCTTGTAAGGTGAGGGGTGCCATGCTACTCTTTGTAAACTCATTTCATGTGGGGCTTTAATTTTTCCCAAAAGTATCCCGAAAAAACATTTGAATTCAGACTAACAGTGGTCCAGAATTAAAAAAACAAAGGACTGTTTATTCTGAAGCAGGAAGGTCGATGTTGGTAAAATAGTAATAAGTATACATTTCTTGTTCAAAAAAGTTGCTCTGTAGCCCTGCTTTCACTATTCATTATGTTATAAGTCCCACATTGGCTAGAGATATGGTGTAGGTATCCTTTATAAGGGTAGTGCAAACCTCAACTCTCAAGCTAGCTTTTGTGGTTGAGTATAGGCCTCCCAAATTCTAATACATTACAATGACACTTTCTTGTTTTCTCATCAGGCAACCTGGATCAGATCAGCTGCAACGAGTTATCTGTTGAATTCTGGAATTCAATGGGGTGCAGCACCTGCAGTTAAAGTGAGACCTAGCAACAATAGTGTTTATTGTAAATTTGACTGTTCTTATTGGTTTTTTTGTTTCGGTTCAAAATGATTTTTGCTTTGATTTTGGAAAATTATGTTTTAATATGAAATTCATCCTGGTTTCTTTCAGGGTGTCCGTGATGCATCAGTAGAGTTGCTGCACACATTGGTAGCTGTGCATGCAGAGGTAATTGTTGCATTTGATAAGGGGTTCAAATCCCACATTTTTGTAAGATGCGAAAGATAAGTTTTATTTGAAGTAAGGAGATATATAAATCATTAGACTTGGTGATAAGATTCATCCTAGGAATGTAACAAAATCTAGTGAAGGAATTCGTTGTATCTGCCAAGAGATTTTTTGTAAGCTATACATCGTGTGCAGAACTCCATGAAGCCATGAAAGTACTGACATATTAAAAGTAAGTCTTGTGAACGGATGTTCTGTTAAGGGCCTGAACATTCTTTTCCAACCAAGGACACCGAAAGACTAGCATCAGATAACACTGCCTTATTATTCTTCTTACTCTGGACAAGGCCTGTGAAAATGCAAAATAGGAAGCTCCGATTTGATATACCTGCCTGAGTTTTACTTGGTTTACCAAAAAATTCTTCCAGTTACTGCTAGATTCTGCTCAGTATAGAAAAACACACTCCCTAGTTTGAAACAGAATATTGAATCTACATATAGTCCGGATGAAGGATTTGATCTAGGAATATATCAAATGAATTTTGAAGAAGGAATATTGTATTCAGATTAGCTTTATGGTCTTCATATACTTTTTTGTGGACCATGTGTTAATGGTATTATAATTCTGTTCACATTGGTATTGAGGCCATACACGCAGAAATCTTACAAGTGAATAATAACCTGAGTGTTGTGTTTTGAATATTTTAGTCACAAGAAGATCCTTTCTAAATAAGTTTAAAAATATCTGATCAATACTAATTAAGAAATCAAGTTTTTCACTATATTTGCTCAATAGTATTCTGCTGAGTTGAAATTTTTGTCATAGGTTTTTGCTGGTGCTAGACCTCTCTTGGATAAAACACTTGGCATTCTTGTGGAAGGCTTGATTGACACGTTCATCAGCATTTTTCACGAAAATGAAAGTACAGATCTTAGATCGCTTGATACAAATGGATTCTGTCAGCTCATGCTCGAGGTATGTTCTATTATTGTGGCTTATTAAGGCTTATGCAATAATTGATATGGCATATGAAGCCCTCGTTGAAAATGCTTGAGGTATGTTCTATTACTGTGGCATATTAGGGCTTCATATGCCATATCAATTGTTGCTTCTTACTCTGGACAAGACCTGTGAAAATGCTAAGTAGGGCTTAAGCGAGGGCTTCATATGCCATACTAAGACTTTTGCATTTAATATTTAGATATTTCATATAGCTGTGTTTAAAAGGTAAAAGTTCTCAACTTGTAAATACATCATATAAATTAGGATTTCTCTTAATATTGGAGGCAGTTTCTACTCTACAGTTTTACGACATTGCTATAATAAGAGAAGAACAATAATATATCACTTTACATGTTTAGTTTGTTTTCAAATAAACATAAATCTGCAATAATTTAAACATGGCTACATAAAATGACAATCAAACTTTGAGGAAAAAGATAAAAATGCTAACTAGAAGAGTAAAATAAACCCCATATTAAGATTATGTATATGTAGGATAGGTTGGGTAATAACCCCGAATGCTTCACTAAGTAGACACCGGGTCATAAAATCAGAATTAACCCGCCTCCATATTCTCTTGTGAGGTAGATCCAAATCTGACATATAGCTTAGGTTGGGTCATCGGGTCAGACCAGATATGAACACCAAGAGATGTGGAAAGTTTTTTTCAACAAGCGTTTTTCTTCATGACATTATTTTCAAAAAAATTATATCAATTATATTTCATGGCCTTTACCTTCAGTATTTTATTTTGATGTGATGACTAGGAGCTTAATTTTTAGCGCTCTTGTTGATTAACTAACATGTATATCCCTGCAGCTTGAGTACTTTGAGACCGTATTAAACCCATATTTCACATCCGATGCAAGAGATTCCTTGAAGTCTTTACAAGGACTGCTTTTGGAAAAAGCCACCGAGAGTATGACTGATGTTGTGGACAATCCAGGACATAATCGTCGGGCAACTCGTGGTAGTGAAGATGCAATTGCAGATGATAAACAAGGAACAACTGTATCACCAGACGAGCTCATTGTAAGCAACTGATTAGTGTAGTACTCATTTGGTTTGTCTAAATTCTGAGGATGCTTACTAATTTAGTGATTATGAAAATGAGCTTTATTTATACAAAAAATATTTATATTGGCATCTAGTAAAACTAAAAGATTTAAATGTTGAATTCTGCTGCTAAATTTAGTGTTTAAAGCTGTATATTGTGCATTTCAGTCTCTTGCACAGCAGTACAGCTCGGAGTTCCTTCAATCAGAACTTGAGCGGACACGCATTAATACAGCATGCTTTGCAGAATCTATTCCTTTAGACTCTGTGCCAGAACCGGCCAAATCTGCCTACTCTCCCTACAGGAACTCAATGGATTCTCCTAGCAGATCCTCCAGAGATACATATAATACCGGATCCTCAGGTTTCTCACGGCATAGATATTGATGAATATAAACTAGCACCCATTCTTTTAGTTTGTTTGCCTATTATGTATTTAATGTTGTATATTTTTGTTTTTGTAGTTAATGAAAAGTTGTATTCTTTGCATTGTTGTCCTTTCTTCTCTGTTTGTAAAGGTGGATGACAATTACCACATTTTAATAAGTTTTGGTCTGTATGTTGGCATTTTTGTATGCCACAATAAACCATAAGAGCACTAAGTTTTGTTATTTGAGCCTTAAAGGTGGATGGTTTGTTTGCTGAATCTCTGTAGCCTTTAAGGATGCAACCTACGACAGAATCGTCGCGAACAAAACACCCATGAGTGAAATAAGACAATGCCAGTTATTAGAAGAAAACCAAATTTATGGGGAACAAAAGAGTAGAAAATGCAACAAAACAGAAAATATAATCATGGGTCTCACTATTTTATGTGGAGGAGAGTATTAGGGAGTATTCAAAAGAGTGTTGTTAGCACTCCTCTCTTTATATTATGATGGCCCACTTAAGAAACTAAAACGCAAAAAATAAACCAAACTATGAATCCCTTATCCCCTGGTCTAAGAGGCTTATAGTAGTAATTGCTCGGATCTATCTCTTTGGTCTGCAGAGCCAAAAGAAATTGTTTAAACGACATCATATAGTACTAGCCCCTACTGAACAATGGAGCATTGAATGTGTAGCTTTTAACTCAACATCATTTTTACTGAACATTATTCACTTCACATTTGTTTGAATAAATTTTAACATAAATCATTTTATATTAAACTTACCTATGGATTATTTGACTTGGACTTAAATCAAAAGGGAAAAGGATGTTTTCCATCTTTATGACTCTTATTATCTTAGCTCTTGAATGATTTATGAAATTAATGATGATTCTAGAAATTTTATTTATCGCTTTAACAACCACAACCAGTAAAAATAATAATTAAAAACAACAAAGATAAAAAAAATTATTCTTGATTTCCCAACCAAATTCAGCTAGACTTGAAATAATTAGCAAATTTTCCAAAATTTAGATAGAGGTTCGAAAGCAATTTAAGAAAGAATTAAACCATGAAAATACAAACAAATTATTGTACAGAATTTAGTTTGAAGAATAAAAGTAGTTTAAATGCGCATGTATTATCAAATGTGCAGGTATTTTTTTATCATTATGGGCAGGTTAAAATTAATTAATTAAATTAATTCTGATAAAATAAATTAAATATAAACTATTTACATTTTGACATATTATGCTAAATGTGAGTTAAACAATACTAGAGAAAATCAAAGACTCCAACTTTTAATTAGAATTAATTTGAAACAAAATCAATTCTATTAAGTACTATTAAACAATACCTATGTCAAAATGAATTTTATATATATATATATATATATATATATATATATATATATATATATATATATATATATATATGTACAAACAATTTTATTCCATCCAAAACAAGCAAAGGAAAAGTTCCTTTTTCACAAGAGAAAATAAACACATTATGTTCAATGAATGAAGCAAACTAGCTAGGTGTCCAATAAGCAGAGAGTACTCCTTGGCAATGGCAAACATAGCATACTTATCCCATCAGACACTTGCTATGTCTTCAATTTCACAGACACTGCATTCTCACTAAGTTCACTTTTCTTTTTCTTTCTTTAATACTTCCTTTTCCTTTTGCCTTTTTTTATTCATGGTATAATTGAATCATTTTTTCTCAATCGGCACCGATCACATTTATTTAATTTTCAACATTTTCTTTATTTTATTTGAATAGCACCAAGATTTCCATTATTTATATTTTTTTCTTCTACAACAAATCAAATAAATTAAATAAAAGATTAAAAGTTAAACTATATTGAAAAATGTCATTTATATTTTATAAACTACGCAAAACTTGAGTATTGATGCAACTATATTGAAAATACTTACCAACATGGTATGTATGAAGAAACAAATTGTTGAGATAAATCAATCTCTTAGTGCATATAATAATTAATTTAACAAAGTTCCTTTTTGAAAGCTGCCGTGTGGATGGATGCCAAGTAGAGAGCTAGTGAAAGTGATAAACATGCATAAATGCTGTAGTGTGGATGGATTCAAAAAATTATGCAGATTCATTACTAAAACTGGCATTGAGAATAAAAGAACCATTTTATCTTGTAAAAATAAACGATGTATAACTATTGATTACTGATTAGAAGAGTTTAATGAATATAAAAATACAAAAATTCATATTGTGTGTCCCACATGTTCCTAACCGAGATTATTCATCACTAATAACGGTAGAAACTTCGTACCTATATTATAGTAACTCAAAAATAAATTTCAAAAACTATTTATTTATTAAAAAAACTGTACAAAATTTGTAATAGTTGTTCAATTTTAAGTTCATTTATGGCGCTATTACCATTTAGAGTACCTTATATATTTAGCATTTATAGTTCATTTATACTCCTTTTTAAGTTTATTGGATAATTTTTAATTATTATTTTAAATCAAATGCATTAATTATTCAACAAAAACAAATAAGTAGCGCTTAATATGGTATATTCCCTTCAACACCAATGTTTAATTTGTTGTTTACCCTTCATTGGCTTATGACCAAAAAAATTTCATGAACTCTTAAACTTGTGGGTCTTATTCATAGTCAAAATTAAATATTTTAAACTAATTTCAACTTCATTCGTTTCCCATTTTCTTTATAAAAGCATTAGTGCACGACTATATATGCCTCATTATCTATATTAGTTTCCTTTTATAGTAAGATAAAAAGTACTTACGTTTGTTACACGAGCAAAGTTAAAATTCTTTTAGAAAAAAAAAATGAAAGGAAACTACTACACAAAGAAATATGTCAATGGCTGGTGTTCATGTACCTAACAATTTGAAAAACATAAAATGATTGGACGCATAAAGCGTTGAATTTTTGGTGGGTTTATGTGGTCCAATAAGAAGCTCACAGCATACCATACACAAAACAAAATCAAGTGGAGTAAACAGATTTTATACTGTGCAATGTGCATCATCCTCAAACACAATAGAGGAAAAGAAAAAGACATAAAAAGTTTCATAAAAAATCATAATCTTAGTGGATAGCACGTGCCAATATTGAACAATGTTATTTTCTCATGCAATTGATGTTTGTTAATTTAAATATTAGTGAAAAGATTAGTAAAGTCTCATAAATATTTATTTTAGTTATAGTTTGATTCAAATTCTTTTAAATGTTTCATCTTTAATAAAAACTCATAAACCATTTGAGCACAATTATTAGGGCTGACACAAGGATTAAATTAAATACCTTAAATTGGAGTTTTAGACCTTATTTTGAATCATAAAAAACTCTAAAATATTTATTTCAAGTATTATTAACCTATAATATAACAAACTATTTATATTATAAGGTGTGGGGTGGGTTATTTCTGTTGGATACTAACACAATCCAATACTAGTTTATTCCTCTTAGTGTAGCTTATATAGCATACACCAACATGTACAACACTTATGGGCCTATTTGTGGGCCAAACTTCTCTAAGATACATGACTTGTATTACAAGTAATTGCACTAACATATACTCCCCCTAATCCAAAAGTTATGCAACACTTTTGGATTAACACACACACACTACATGACCTGCTTAAGCCAACAAAAGCTACTAGTTATCAATATAAGCTACACTGATAAGCTGAAACTTAACTGATAAGCTATTACAATCAAGACTACACACACAAAGCTATTAAAGAGCATTGAACATATAAACTGCAACTATGTTTCACTACAAAGAACTCAATCAAAACTGTGCAGAGAGCACACTCCAAGCTTTTCTCTAAACTTGACAAATGATTCTTGCTTCAAAGCTTTAGTCATCACATCAGCAATTTGATCATCTGTTTTACAGTAGTTGAGCACCAATGTTCCATTCTTTATTAGATCTCTGATGAAATAGAACCTGACATCTATGTGTTTGCATCTTCCATGCAACACTGGATTCTTTGCTATCTTAATTGAGGAGCTATTATCACATAGAATCTCAGTGCTGTGCTTCTGTATCTGACCCAAGTGTTCCAATATACCTCTGAGCCAAATCCCTTGACAGGCACATGAAGAAGCAGCAACAAACTCAGCTTCAGTGGTGGATAGTGTCACAATTGGTTGTTTCTTAGAGGACCATGAGATGGCTGCAGATCCATACATGAATACATATCCAGTGGTGCTTTTCCTATCATCAATATCCCCAGCATAATCTGAATCTGACCATCCTTGAAGTTTTTGATTCTTCTCTTCTTTGTATAATATGCCAAGATTGGTAGTCCCTTTAAGATATCTTAACACTCTTTTTGCAGCAGCTAGGTGTAGCTCAGTTGGTTTTTCCATATACCTAGCAATTAAGCAGACAGAGAAAGCTAGATCTGGTCTTGTGGCCAACAAATACATTAAACACCCTACCACTTGTTTGTATCTTGTGGCATCAATACACTTTCCATTTTCATCGTTAGATAGCCTATTTCCTGGTACAATAGGATTGCACACCAAATTACACACCTCCATACCAAATCTTGACAGAATATCATTGGCATATTTGTGTTGATGAATGAATATGCCATGATTCCCTTGACTTACTTCTACTCCAAGAAAGTATCTCATCCTTCCTAAATCAGTCATAGCAAATTTCTCTTGCATAGATTGTTTGAATTCTCTAAACAATCCATCATCATTCCCAGTATAAATGAGATCATCTACATATAAGCTGACAATAAGCAGTTTTCCACTTTTCTGCTTAACAAAGAGTGTGTGCTCATGAGGGCATTTACTAAACTTCTCTTGAGTAAAATAAGACTCTATTTTACTATACCAAGCCCTAGGGGCTTGTTTTAGCCCATATAAAGCCTTTTTGAGCTTATAGACCATACCTGCATTTCCTTTCTAATAACCAAGAGGTTGCTCCACATATACATTTTCTGTTAAGTCTCCATGAAGAAAAGCACTTTTCACATCTAATTGGTATACTGTCCATTTGTTGCTTGCTGCAAGAGATAGGATAGTTCTGATGGTGTCCCATCTAGCCACAGGTGCAAAGACTTCCTTATAATCAATTCCATACTGCTGAGCATAACCTTTAGCTACTAGTCTAGCTTTATACTTCTCCACCTTGCCCTTCTCATTGTATTTGGTCTTATACACCCATTTGACACCGATTTTCTTTGCATTATTGGGAAGATTAACCAATTCCCAGGTATTGTTCTTCTCAATGGATTTTATCTCTTGATCCATAGCTTTTCTCCAAACATCATGCTTTGTAGCTTCATCATAGGAATTTGGATCATCTGTAGACATAAGAACTGCTAAGTTGTGCAGTTGATCATTTTCTTCAAGTTCTTCTCCAGAGACAAAGTTATCCAACCATGATGGTTTCCTCACAACTCTTGGAGGTAGTGTTGCAGCAGTGTTTGGTGTTCCAGCAATTTCTTCTTCATTATCTTCATCACTGTCAGCAATGTGATGATCTTCATGATCACTGTTGGCATTGTGATCATTATCTTCATTAGCACTGTTGTGTATACTATGATCACTGTGAACACTGTGATGATCTTATTCAGCTCCTACTTGTGATTCATCATCACTAAAGTCAATTGGTATACTGGCAGAAGATTGTTTCTTCTCTCCCCAGTCCCAACCTTTTGTTTCAACAAATTTGACATCTCTGCTGGTTATAATTTTCTTGTTAGCAGGTTCATACAATTTGTATGCCTTAGACTCCTCACTCATCCCAAGAAAAACACACTCTATGCTCTTGTTATCAAGTTTTTTTCTTTGTGCATCATGGATGTGCACAAAAGCAATGCATCCAAACACTTTGAAATGTGTCACTGAAGGCTTCTTACCACACCATGCCTCTTCAGGTGTTTTGTTCTTTACTGAGAGAGTTGGACTTCTGTTGAGTACATGAGTTGCCCAAATAAGTGCTTCTGGCCAAAATCTCTTTGGCACTTGTCTTCCTGCTAACAAACACCTCACCATGTTCATGAGTGTTCTATTCTTCCTTTCAGAGACTCCATTTTGTTGTGGAGTGTAGGCTGTTGTGAGTTGTCTCTTAATGCCATTGTTACTACAAAATTCACTGAAACTAGTTGAAGTGTATTCACCACCCCTATCTGTTCTTAAGCACATGATCTCCTGTCCACATTCCTTTTCCACTATAGCTTTGAATTTCTTGAATGCTTCAAAAGCACCTGATTTTTCATGAAGTAAATAAGTCCAAGTTTTCCTTGAAAAATCATCAGTAAAAGTGAGAAAATATTTGCACCACCATTTGATTTTGGAGTAATGGGTCCACAAATATCAGAGTAAATGAGTTCTAGCCGTTTTGTTGCTCTCCAAGTTGTTGATTTTGGAATAGCACTTCTATGGTGCTTTCCAAGCATACAATCACCACATGTGTGATTGGTTTCTTGTATTAGGGGTAACCCAGTTACCATCTGTTTTGTGGCTAGAGTATTGAGTCCCTTGAAACTCAAATGCCCATATCTGTAGTGCCATAGTTCACTTTGATCTATCTGTTCAGCTTTTAAGCACTAAGGCAATAGTACAGGAGCACAAATCACAAACATTCTATTAGCAGACATGGTTGTGGACATAATCAAACCCTTTTCTTCATGATACACTTTGCAACTATCCTTTTGAAATATAACAGTGAGATTCTTTTGTTGTAATTGACCTATACTTAGCAAATTGTTCCTTAGGCCAGGTAAGTAATACACATCACTGATAACTTGAGTTAATCCACCAATGCACAACTTCAAGTTACCCTTTCCCATGACCCCCATTTTAGAGTCATCACCTAACTTGACAGATTCTCTAAAGCTATCATCAAAATCAAATAACCAGTCCTTATTACCAACCATATGATTACTACAGCTAGAATCTAAGAACCATACCTCATCATGAGCATTGGTACATGATTCTGATTTGGCCATGAGTAAGAGTTCTTCTGAGTCATCAAACACAGCGTAGTTGGCACCATGTTCACCCCATGTAGGACATTCATTCTGATAGTGTCCTAGCTTGTGACACTTGTAGCATTCCATATTTTCTTTAGAGAATCTTGTTCTGCCACGTCCTCTTGCAGAGCCACGTCCTCTCCCTCTACCACCATTTCCATGCCCTGAGCTGGAAATTTTCAACGCATGCTCATCAACCTTTGTTTGTTGAGTTTTCATTCTCAGTTCTTGCACAAGTAAGCTACTCTGCAGCTCATCAACTGAGAGATTTGTCACATCATTCGATTCTTCGATTGAACACACAACGTAGTTGAATTTTGGTGTCAAAGAACGTAGAATCTTCTCCACTATTGTCACTTCTTCCATTCTTTCGCCATGTGCAGTCATGCGATTCACAATTCCTAAGGTCTTGGAGAAATACTCATTCACAGTTTCATTTTCTTGCATATTCAACACCTTGAATTCCCTGCGCAGTGTTTGCAACTGTGATCTTTTTACCTTAGTAGAGCCTTGATACTTCTTTGTCAAAGATTCCCATATATCCTTCGAAGTGGTTTTGTTCAAGATTGTTTCCAAGATTGTTCTATCAATGGACTGAAACAAGTAATTCTTGACTTTCATATGACGGTTCTTGCTCTCTTCTGCAACGCGAACTTGTTCTGGTGTCGCATTTGGTGGTGCATGCAACACACCAACTTCAATGAGATTCCAATAATCTTTGGAACGAAGCAAATTTTCCATGAGCATAGCCCAATGGTCATAATAACCATCGAACTTGGGAATGGAAGGTGGCATGAAGTTGTTGTTGTGGTTAGATTCTGCCATGTTCGCAGAGAAGGAGGAAGAAAGAACAGAGAAAGATTATGGAAGAAGAAGAAGAAGATTGAACAAAAAAGAATGAAGAAAGAACGGTTGGAAACTGAAAACGGTTGGAAACTGTTTTTACCGCGAAAAACTAGTGAAAGAAAAATTGCAATTTCTTCTCAGTCCCTAACCAGGCTCTGATACCAATTGTTGGATACTAACACAATCCAATACTAGTTTATTCCTCTTAGTGTAGCTTATATAGCATACACCAACATGTACAACACTTATGGGCCTATTTGTGGGCCAAACTTCTCTAAGACTAATACATGACTTGTATTACAAGTAATTGCACTAACAATTTCAATAGATGAGTATTCAGGGTGTGTTACATTCAGATGCAGTCTATCCTATTCATCATTTTATTGTTCTTCGATCAGGTTCATCAGATGTCAGGTGAAAACAATAAGCTTTTTTCAAGTTGTGGTTAACAACTATATGTATGGTAGATTTGAAAATCTCGCAATGAGTGTCTTTTTCAAAACAAATCATTAGAAGTGTACTATGTGTTGGATCAAATTCGTATTCATGTATGGTGGTGGCTAAAAGTGAAACAAAAATATTTTTTAGTTAAGTTTAACTTATGGTATACTAATCCCTTGGCGGCTTGGCCTGTTTAGGGTGGAGGGATGATTAATTGGACAATATGTTTTGCGCTGTTTTTATACTTTAGGAGCTTTGTGCTATTTTAGTTTGGTTTGTTTTCCGTCCTAGCTAGATTAGAGCTTGGATTCTTGTGTTAGTCTAGTGTGCTAATATATTGCTCGTATATTGACCTGTTTAAAAAAAAAATTATATAGCTAGTTTGCACATGTCAATCTATAAAGTAAACATCACATTAAATTATAAATTAAAAGAGAGTATCGCTAATACTTCTCTACCTTATATTCTACTCAACTATGCAGCAATTTTTTCTTAAGATTTCATAATAGATGTGATAATTTTTTTTTCTTTTTTTCTACAATTAATTTGAAGTTAAATTTTAACTAACTCCTTAACTCTTTTAAGTTTCAATTTTTACAATAAAATCTGATTTATATTTCTAAACATGTTGGAATGACACTAAACACAGTAGTTACACTTGTGTTGGTTAATGTAAATCATTTTCATATATTTACGACTACGATTACTATAATTTTACAATGTTTACGTCTCTATCGATTCTGACTCACAAAATTAAAGATTTAATGCCGCAGGCCAATCCAAATGAAGTAAAAGGAAGCAGCAAAATGGATGCATGGTGGCGTGTCAATCAATTGGTCACATTACCAAAGTTATATGTTGTGATGCATGTGGGGGGAAAAAGCAGAAAAGGATGCACATTTATTAAAAAAAAAAAGTGATTTGAATTAGATTGGAAAATTATCCGTATGTAACTTTTAATAAAGTAATAATACATTATTTACTTTCATTTTTTGATCAATACATTTATTATTTTCAATGACTTTTATTAATTATAGAGTTTTATATAATATGAATTTTAAAATTATATATATTCACACTCTCACCTAAAAATATAACCAAACAAAAATATTATCTTTGACAAAATCTCAATAGTAAATTGTGATCTACATATAATGTATTTTTTTGGTAATTTAGCTTTATGAATGAATGAAACATATTATCTTTGACAAAAAAAGGTTCTTAAATTTCTTCAAACGAAAAACAAAATAGGAATACATTATACTACATAATAATGTAGGAAAACAACTACACACTAGGACCACAAACAAAAAACACACCTCATATATGTGTATCAAACAAGGAAATTGTATCTAAGGAGTTATGTCACGTAGTGTTCTGGATTGGTCAAAGGCTCAATACACGTTTAGATCCAAGTCCACTAACATGTGGGGATTCGTCTCGTCTCCCAAGGGTATTCTACCCTAAAGCTACAGTACACACGCAAATGTCTTGGGATCTCCACTGTTGGATAAACCGTCACAAATTTCAATAGATAAGATTCCTACACGGAATCCTTCTTATCCTCCAAGGCAGAACGCCTATAAATAGGTGGTTTCACACCACCTCATGGTATGATTCTTGATCAACCCAATTAAGTGCGCCACACCGCGTTCCGAGGTATTGTCCGCTTTGAGCTTGCCTTGAGCCCTCACGGATTTGTCCTTTTGTAAAAGGTGCCTCGTTGGATTGAGATGTGTGGGTGTTGTATATAAACTACTTTTAATCTCGAGTTCCAAGCAATGTGGGACTTATTGGATATACCAGAACACGTAGATATAAATTTTTTATCTATATTTAATATATGATGATTAATTAATTTCTGTTGGAAAATTTGTGTATACTGGTAGATGATTTGATTAATTAATTTCACGTTTTAATTAGAAAGTGAGGGGAGTAGAAATTGAACTTTATACCATTTAGTCATAGAAACTCCGATATTATGTCAGATGGTCTGATTATCCCAAAAATTTAAGCTGTTAAAAAATGTCACATCTATAATTTTATGTTATTTCTAACAAATACATTAGATGAGTTACGATTTTTATTTCCACTCAAAATGTGACAAAAACAAAACAACTTATCTCTCGTAGATAAGAAAGAAGTAAATCAGTTCCATCTATAATGTTATACCTTTTAGATTAATTCCTAAAACACCTTAAAAAATATCTATATGTGCCAAACAAAATTACGTATTGTCAAAACTAATCTCAATACTATAACCAAAAAATAATTAATCTCAATACAATGTATGATATTTTTGTTGGTGAAAAAACAACAAAATATTCTCACGTCTCACCAAATACAAGTAGTTATAATAACATATACGGTGTTGCCTCAAAAAATATATCACATACGGTGTACCATTTTTTGACCAAAACATACGGTGTACTTGTGGACTGTGATATATATAAAAAATGAGACCAATGCAAATGTTCTGGTGGTGACATACACCACGTACGTTCAGGATAAACACGAGAAGAATTTATCTGTTACATTCAATTCTGGGATGTGATAGAATATTATTGATATCTGTTCTAAATCTAAATTTATAATTGCCCAAAATTTTAGTCAACGACATCATTGATCCATTTTGGGTAATTTTTTTATAGTTTAGTGTTTATAATTCAATTTTTAAGACATAAATGAAAGTATCAGGATTCAAACAATGATATTTATACACTACATATAATATTCGTATCGATTAAATTAAACTTGCGGAGTTTGTTTATTTCTTACTAGATATTTGTGTGAGGATATTTAATTTACATTGTAATCACTTTGACCGTTGGCCTTGATGACAAATTTGTGAGACATCTCTTTGACTGTTGTTCGTAATATGAATCAAGGGTCGAGATAGCCTGGTGGTCCAATTTAGTCATCACAACTAACGGTCAAAGAGATCTCTCACTCGTAATGTTTGATTTAGAATGGTTAGCCTTTCGTATTAATGATGGATTTTTAGCTGTTATTTCGATAGTTATTAATAACGAGGACGTCATGATCATCCTCACATCGATGGTCTTAGCTTAGCATTATTGGAGAATATATATACATTCTCAAACGGAAGATCAAATAATTTATTTTCAACCTCTTAAAACTTTCATTTTACACAAGCTTAGCATTATTAGAGACTGTATATACATTCTCAAACGGAAGATCAAATAATTTATTTTCAACCTCTTAAAACTTTCATTTTACACAAGTTGTCACTAGAGTCACCATTTAGGTGACTAAAATCACGTGATCGTCAGAATTTTCTCCAAACTTTGACTCTTTCTCCCAAAAATTAGAAGTGAAAACAAAAAAATAGTAAACAATTATACAATATTTTAAGGCTTAAACATCATTTTTAGTCTTTGTATGTACTTGAATTTTAGTTTTAATCCCTGTATCAATTTTTATTTTAAATAAGTCCATGAATCAATCAAACTTTTTGTTTTAGGTATCTAAAACTAAAATCTGCAGGAAAATTCGCAAGTTTTCTGTAAATTTTCCAACGAATTTGTACTTTAGGGATTATAATTAAAAAAATTGATTGACTCAAAGAGTTATTTATTAGAATAAAAATTGATACAGAGATTAAAACTGAAATTTCACCTACATACAAAGACTAAAATAATATTTAAGCCTTATTTTAATTTAGCAAATTACAATCTCTATTCTTTCCGACCTCACCGCCTTTCAGAGAAGTTTGAAAGAAAAAGCTTCCAAATTGAGATTTTGACACATTATCATATATGCATGGGTTTTGACTTTTATTTTTTTTCTTCTTTTATTTATCCTCTAACACTGGTTTCAAAGTTATGCACAGACAAAAATAAAAGTAGAATAAAAAATGCAGTAGCTATTGAAGCTTTAAATATGCGATCTAAATATCACATATTATGGGCATGGTCAGTCGTACATCTAAATATCTCAGAGTTAGTAGTAATTGTTATTCATAGTAGTATTAATATTGTACTATGTTTTGAATTCATTCATGTAAACAAAGAGAGCTAGAGGTCATCTATGAAGTCACACTCCAACAAGAGAATGGGTTGACATTTGTTCTAGTGTTCAAATGTCACTCTCAGTCCCAAAGAAAGAATGGATATATAGATAGAGTATATTTATTTAAATTATACTTAGGTTAATTAATATATTAATTATAGGCAAATTTTATAATCCATCTTTTGATGGCAAAATAGATTGAATTACTTTGATTTACTAATATATATAGGCAAATTTTATAAACACCTATTAACTTTTCAACCACATTGTTAGAAATTAAGTTTGACTTACCTCAATTTTATAAAACTGATTTGTAAGGAGTATATGACTTCTACAGTTCTACTTATAAATTTATGTCGTCCAATTCATCTTATATTTAATGTGAGATTTCTTAACATATCACTTCGCGTCAAGCACTATTAGGCTTTGTTCATGGATTATTATAAATGGTGGATGACCCAATTACACAAATATGATAGCAACGGTCTAACAGATTTCGGAAAAACTCTGATAACATGCTAGAAATTGAATTAAGCTAACTCAACTCTACAAAATTGATTTGTAAAATGATTATTACCTTTACATATAAATTTATGTCCAAGTCATCTCACAGCCGATAATGTGAGACTTCATAATACAAATTTTTTAATTATTCATACGTTTTTTTTTCAAAGAAGTGATTCATTAACATCTACTCATTCTAATTCAATGGTTGACTGACTATAACGAGTATAGATAAATAATTGAGACACATTATTGCACCATAATAAAATTCAAAACATAGTACAATATTAATACTACTATGAATAACAATTACTATGAATTGATGAGGAGTTTGTACCAAAAAATAAAATAAAATTTTGGAAATACACTGATTTAAAAAAGTTTCGTCTTATAGTTGCACGAAGAGATACATTGATTTAAAAAATGTTGCCATTAGAAGAATAAATAGAAGGTACAATAATAAACATCTATCGAAAAAGAAGTTCAAACACTCTTGGGCTTGGGCTTGGGCTTTCCTGAATAATGTTAATAAACTCTTCTTTTTTTATCACATTATTCTCTTTTTTCACTATGCATGTACGTACTGTGCATTTTGTACATTTTTTATTTATTATTTCTATGCTCCCTTAATATTTCCCCCCGTGATATGAAATATCTCTACATTTTTTCTTAAGCAGCTAAGATAATAATATATTAATAAATATTTATTCTCGCGCAATAAATGTAAAAATATAGATAGTAAAATTATAAAATTTCACAAGATAAAAGACAAAATTTCAACGAGACAATAGGACATTATTCTTCCTTTAAAAAAAATGGAAATTATTCTTTTTCAATACTTCACCATGAAAATTTCTCTTCTGCCTCTCGGTATTCTTTTTCCCCCCTTACTACCATATTTACTCTTATATGAAAATTTCGTGATTTAAAATCCGAAATGTATTTCGATATCCACGTCTCGAAATGAGCTACTTTCACCCATAAATCATTTCAGTATCGATGCTGAACTTATCAGCATCGATGTTGAACTTAATATTCCAAAATGGTGCTTGGAGCCCCAAAACTCACCAAAAAATCATTTCAGCATCGATGTTGAACTTATCAGCATCGATACTGAACTTTAAAACTTGCACCATTTCGGTTTCTAGATCCCGAAATGGTGTCTGCACCCCCCAAAACTCCGCATATATATACTTCGGATTCTACATCTCGAACCTCATTTCGAAATTTACGTCTCGAATTGAAGGACAATTTTAAAGTTTTAGGGGGATAATAGAAAAACATGAGAGACATAAGAGAAATTTTCCGTCACCATTAGATTAAACCCAATGACTTCTTTGCCTACTAGTTCTCACTCTTGGACTTTGTGCCATAACTCAAATTTGTTGATATGCAATTAATTAAACTTATCATTATATTATAGATTTTCCGTTTTCTACTTAATGATCATTATGATTCTTAAGAAATAAGTTGGACATGCCATACTATATTTAACTTTTGTACTCATATAATTCATTATTTCAAATATTTATATACGATCACTCAATATAATAATACAAGTATGAAGTATATTCTTAAAAAAAAAACAATACAAGTATAAATAGACCGTATCAAACTTGCATGTCACAAAAGCAATATTACATATTGTTTTAGTATCAAAAGAAAAGAGAAGACTAACCCTCTTTATTTACCAAAAGAAAAAAGAGAAGACTAACAAAATGTATTAATATGTGATGAAAACCCATTTCCAATAACTAAAAGTTTACTCCTTTAAATCGGGTCTTGTGCCTTTTTACCACAAATTTTGTTTACAAAAGGTAATTGTGTTGAAATATTATGAACATAAAGTATGAATATTTCTCAAAATCAAGATTCAAACATTTGTTCATCTATACATTGTGGCTCTCCCTAACCCTTTCCTTAGAACTCCATACTTCATATTTTTTTACCAATAAAGAAAACGAACCCAACTTAAAATTTACCACTTTTTCATCTTTTAATTTCTTATTTAAAAAAGGAAAACGGAAAGAAAAAAAAAGAAAAAGTAGACATAAATAAAGAAATAAAAAAGAAAGAAAAGAAAGAAAGTGGGATATATACTTTCCATTCCCATTTCATGAACCAATTTAACCAAGCGGCTAGAAACACATATATGATTGCCACGTAGCATCCCATAAAATGAAGGTTCCACATTGACGTGTGGCAGTGTGTGTCATGGGTCTTTGATCCCTCCATAAATACCCCATTCTATTCCTACCCCTTGTTCCTCTCATTCACTTCTCACAACACTTCCCTTCTTCTTTTTCTCTCTTTGCCATACCCTTCAATTCCCTACCTCTTCATCAATCATTTCTTCCATATCCCCCTTTGATTCCTTACCAATTTTCCAAACTATACATACCTTATTATTTTGTCCCCTAACTTGAAAGATATATATATTTGTTCCTTAAAAACAAAAAATAACGTAACAAAAGTGCATTAACAATGCCAACAACATCAACAACAACAACGTTTGGTGGTGTAGAAACTTCAAACACAAACTCATCCAACACTCACAAACATAGCCCCCGAGAATCGCGTGACCCAATCACTCTTAAGGTACAACTATACATTTAATATTACAACAACACTATATAATAAAATCAATATTAATCTTTAATTTTATTTCATTTAGTCACAAATTTGACTCACTTGACCTCTACTTACCAATTTGTCTCTTTCATTTTTGTTGAAAAATAAATAAATTAAATCAATAATTAAAATGAATTAATTTCAATAATTTTTATATGCTCATGCAACGCAGTTTATGGACGTGGGATACAGATTGAAGATAGAGAACAACGAAAAAACAAAAGGAGGGTGCATCAAGAATTTATTTACGCCGCTCGAATTACCATCACCGTCTGATCAAAGATCAACGCAAGAGCGAATCATACTTAAGAGTGTAACTGGAATAGCTTACCCAGGAGAGATCTTAGCCATTCTTGGTCCATCTGGAAGCGGAAAATCAACGCTTCTAAATTCACTAGCAGGAAGATTACATGGAAACGGCCTCACAGGAACAATTCTCGCTAACACATCAAAACTCAACAGAACGGTTCTCCGTCGAACCGGGTTCGTTACACAAGACGATATTCTCTATCCTCATTTAACCGTCCGCGAGACGCTGATTTTCTGCTCTATGCTTCGTCTCCCGCGAAAGCTTTCGCGGGAGACGAAGATAGCAGCAGCAGAATCAGCGATCGCGGAGCTTGGTTTAACGAAGTGCGAGAATACTATAATTGGTAACAGTTTCATTCGTGGAGTTTCTGGTGGAGAGAGGAAGCGAGTGAGTATTGCTCATGAGATGTTGGTGGATCCGGCGCTTTTGATATTGGATGAGCCTACATCTGGATTGGATTCGACGGCGGCGTATCGGATAGTTTCGACGTTGGGATCGTTGGCGAGGAAGGGGAAGACGGTGGTGACATCGGTGCACCAGCCATCGAGTCGTGTATACCAAATGTTTGATAAAGTGATAGTGTTATCGGAAGGTCAGTGTTTGTATTACGGCAAAGGAACCGACGCTATGGAGTATTTTGAGTCGGTTGGATTCGCGCCATCCTTTCCGGTGAATCCGGCGGATTTTCTGCTTGATCTCGCTAATGGTACGTCAAGTTCACTGTTTCTGTTTTCATTTTGTCAGATTATTATTGCGTCATACAAAATTATTATTATTATTTCGGCAAAGTCACCGTAAACTCATACATAAATTAATTTTATTGGGATTTAAATCGGTTATGAACATTCTGCATAATAATTTTAGTATTTTCTGTTAGTTGAATTAGAGTTTTCAGATAGATTATTAATTATTGTTACACTTTAAATCAATAATTTGATTTTTCTTTATAGAATAGATTTGTTTTTTGATATATCTTTATCAATATAATGGACATAGGACCCATAATAATATTGTAAAATCATATTTCACTGTAGGTGTTTGTTGATTTGTTTTAGAAATTAGTATAATAATAAAATAAAATGTACAATAATGAATCAGTGAGTTTTCAATAGTGCTGATTTGGACAAATTTATATTTGTGAATTAAACTTGCTAATAAGTTTATGCAACGTCAGTTGAGTGGTGATAAGTGTTGGACTATGTAGAGAAGATCAAGTTCACACAGATGTGTTTGAAAAGAGACTGAAACTACTTAATATTAGAACTCGTCTCAAACTCATGATGCTAAAAATTATATTTATATTGACATCAAATAGAATTTAAATGTTTCTCCACATCATACGCTTAAGATGGAATATAGTTTATAGTTTAACAGAATAAATTAACGATTACTATTGAATATAATCGTGTAAAATTGTTTTACTCAATATCTGCATATTCTATTTTCTCTTAGAGATATTATGTTGGACAACATACTGTGGCAAGCACTATTTAATATAGTTCTACGTTGCTATAATTGCCACCCATGGATACGATATCTCATGATATATTACATATGGTCCACACTCCACAACTGCACTGGGTTTTGATTTGCCACTATGATCTTTGGTCTTTCTTAGACTTAGTAGTATATACTTATAAGTGATACCTTGTAGGAGTATTTTGTTGCAAGATGTTTGCATTATATGTAGCCTAGTTAAACTCCAATTCTACAATTTGAAATATGTATTTTATTCAATAAAATTTGAAATATTAATATTAATAGATTGACTGAATTTAAATCTAAACTTTTGCAATCGTTTCAACTAAAAATGAATGAAGTAGTAATGTATTTTGATTTTTGCATCAATTGGAATGATTTATTATTTTACCAATTGTTACATGATGCTCACCACGTGTCCATATTTTTTTGAAACAGTTTTCATAGGCTTTACTATTTCTTGCCTTCTACATAGCCCAGTTAGAATTTGTTCTTCTGGGACCAGCATGATTTGACTCCATATATATGCCACCAGTTTTTCCTCTCTTTCAGCCAATTTTTTCCTGTACAATTTGTTCTTGGCCAACCCAAAATCTTAGCCACTGCCTCCTCCAGTGAGGCATGAATATTTTTTCCATGAAGCTAAGTAGCACTTTTTAGGTAAGAAAATTAAGTGCATATATAAACCTAAGAATATAGATTTCCATAGAAAGCTATGCTGTGAAACAGAGAATATAATTGTGTTTAAAATTTATATATTTTTTTCTGAAGATATATAGTGAAAATAATGTAAACAAGAAAAAAAAAACTTTTTCTCACCAAATAATACTGTATAATAAAGAAAGCAATAAAGTTTTCAATTTTCCAATCAAATCGAGCTTGGTGCAAAATATCATGTGGGTCCAGAAATATATTCCAAAACTAGAAGAAAAATAATTGAAAGGCATATGGTGCACTTATGGACCTGTGCAAGCATGGCCCCTTCTTACTAGAGCCATCAACTGTGTCCTTTTCTACAAGAATAGTTTGATCTAACATCCAAAATCAAAATCACTTTTGTTTCTACGTCCAAAATAGTATTCAGATTGACTTCTTTTGTAACAGGGGAAGATAGATAAGCCAATACAGTTGATACATAGAAACTTGGTACATATTTTGGTACACATTGTTATTACAATTCATAAACCGTAGTACCTTGTTTTCAAACTTATATTTTTTTATTTACTTTTCTTTTAGTCCAAGAAAGCTACACGTTTTTCTTTCTCTGTTTATCATGGCATATTTTCAAACATATATTCTCCATATGATGTGAGCTAATTAGTAGAAATTCTCTGGACAATATACAACCCTTTAGCATTTGTGGAAGGAGTGATGTAATGAGATATTAGATTTAGACTAGTGTAGCATTGTGGATCAATGCTAAGTATTATATGGTCAAAGTAGAACGTGCATATGGTTTAAAGTTGGTAATGCTTGAGTAGTGGATTAGACTTTAGCTGTAGTTAACTGGTCTCTCCTACTATATGTGCTATGGTTTTGATAGATTGGTTGATATATCACTAAAATATATTTAGCTTGGACCATAATCAATTAATAAATAATCCATGATATTTAACTGTGTGGTAAGGTAAGTGCTCTTTGACTAGGTATTTTTATCTTATATGGAGTTCATCATCTTTGGCACTGAAAGATATCTCTTAACTTTTTTTCATTGATTCTCTTGGGTCCAGCTGAATATTTTGTTAGAGGTGATGACGACATTGATAGCGTGAGAAACCATAAATTTGCTGTAAAAGAAAATAAAAGAGGAAAGAGCACCTAAGAAAAGTGGGAATGAATATTTTTATATTAATTTTGGCATGATGCTTTATTTTTTTGTATAATTGTTTAATTTTTTTTATTAATTTCATATATTAGAAAAGAAAAGAAAGGTGCAAATAAAACTTTATATGATAGTAGTAAAATTATATAAAAACTTAACAATATTTGCTTTTGTTGGGAAAGTGACAGTGACACACAATGCAATCACTGTCTGGGGACGATTTTTGATTTGTATTTTTGGTTTCTACTGGGCAGGTTAAGCTTTTAATTAGGTGTATAAGAAGTATTAAAGTTGAGTTTGAAGTCCTAACCAACGTGTTTAATTGTGTTTTTCCAACGTTGGATTTTTGTTTTTGGTACAACTTTTGTGTGACCTGCAACATTGGTTTATTTTAGAATTACATTTCATTTTTATTTCAATACATGCATTCAGGAAAGATATAAAAGAATTGAAGAATAATATTGTTAAATTTTCTTTGGAATTAATGATTGATCAACACAAAATCATGGTCATGAGGTTTGTTCCTTATATTCATGATTACACTTAGAAAAAACTTGACCTTCACTTCTTTGACAATGATCTGGCTTCTGTGGCCTATCATTTTCCATACTTTGTTTCTTTTTCTACTTTCCTCCACCTTTTTTTGAGAATCTCTCTCATCATAGGATCTATTAAAGAGCAACACGTGTTGGGTTTCTTTTCCATCCTCATAAACAATTCTCCTCAAAAGTGAAGTCTGATGGCATAAAGGTTTATAATGAATAAAAGCAAATAAATGGATATATTGATATTTATATATAGTACTAGTATTATGCAAATGAAAGTAGAAGCTGTTGGCCCAATAATTAGCAGTGCTAGCCACCAATTAATATTAGTGGAGGCACACCATAACATTAACACATAAGTCAGCTTTTACAACTTCCACTATCATATATTTTAGCATGTTTATGCCCTTAGCCTGCCCCTTAATTAGAATATTAATCAACTAATCAAGTACTGGTTTTTGTTTGATTAGTTTAATCACATTTTGTTTAGTTTTTGGTCCATGTTTTGACCTATGTATATATTCTGTACTAGTACTAGCTATGTTTTTGTACAAATAGATTCGGCTATTTATATGCTATACTATGTGTTTTAGTGGGCCATTTGCCTTATGATGCTACAGATATCACTTTCTATAATTTATTTTGTTGCATATAATTGGTCTGTTGATAAAGATTTTTCATAGAAAGCTTTAATCTTACTTTTTTTGTAGATAATCTTTCTCTTCTTTTTTTTCTATCTGACGTGGTCCCTTATCTCTTTCATTTCAATTTTGAGAGTTGAAAGGTTAAATACGAAAATGAATTCCACTTGTTTTGAAATTCATTGCAATAATCAGAACTCTTAAATCAATCTTTAAGATATACTTCATGTTATTTTCCTCTGTTTGGCCACTGTTTAATACTTTATCTGACTCATTTATTGGATATCTTTGTACTATATTCAAGTAAAAAAGACAATTACATCACATAATTGAATTGCAATGATTAATAGAATGAACATTTTGTTGTTTAAGGGTGGTGATATTAATCAAGTTTAACTTTGGATTATGTAGGTGTTTGCCATGTAGATGGTGTAGGTGAAAAAGATAGACCAAACATAAAGCAAAATCTGATTCATTCATACAACACAGTACTTGGTCCAAAGGTGAAATCTCTCTGCATGGACACAGCCAATGTTTCAACAAAAGACTCTCACCCTTTAAGAAACAACTCTTCAAAAGAACGTAGATATACTGACAGATTTAGCATCTTTGATTGGTTTTACCAATTCAACATTCTGCTCCAGAGAAGCCTCAAAGAAAGAAAATATGAATCATTCAACACACTAAGAGTTTTTCAAGTTGTTGCTGCAGCATTATTAGCTGGTTTAATGTGGTGGCATTCAGACTATAAAAACATTCAAGATAGACTTGGATTACTCTTCTTCATTTCAATCTTTTGGGGTGTATTCCCATCTTTCAATTCTGTATTTGCATTCCCCCAAGAACGTGCAATCTTTGTTAAAGAAAGAGCTTCTGGTATGTACACATTATCATCCTATTTCATGGCTAGAATTGTTGGTGACTTACCAATGGAGCTTCTTCTTCCAACACTTTTCCTTATCATTACCTATTGGATGGGTGGATTGAAGCCTGATTTATTGTCATTTCTCTTGACTTTGTTAGTTGTTCTTGGATTCGTGCTCGTGTCGCAGGGTCTCGGACTTGCTTTAGGTGCTTTAATTATGGATGCTAAACAAGCTTCCACTGTTGCAGCAGTGACAATGTTAGCATTTGTATTAACAGGTGGATATTATGTTCATAAGGTGCCATCTTGTGTTGCTTGGATCAAATATATATCCACAACATTCTATAGTTACAGGCTTTTGACTAGAATTCAATATGGTGATGGCAAACAAATTGCAAATCTATTGGGTTGCAATCATAATGGTATTACTAGTGATGGGGCTAGTTGCAAATTTCTTGATGAAGATGTGGTGGGTCAGATTAGTACAATGGGAAGCATTGGAGTGTTGTTTTTCATGTTTGTGTTTTACAGATTAGTGGCTTACCTTGCTTTGAGGCGCATCAAGAGTTGAAAATTTGAAATTGAAGTTGTTCTTTTGGAAATTACTATGGAAACTGATGATGTTTTGAATTGAATGGAATGAATCAATGTGTTGGCTTCTAGTGCAAGCAACCATGAAGTTCTTAAATGTGTTGGCTTCTAGTGCAAGCAACCATGAAGTTCTTAATTTCCACTAGAGTGACTAGTTGATTTGTGCTAACTGTAATTGAAGAATGAGAAAATTTCTGTAAAGTTGTTAGATATAGTTAACATCAAAATTGAAGTGATGAAAGAAGGGTTTGAATTCAAATTCTGCAAGTTTCATTCTGTACTCAGAATATTCAGGGAAGAAATAAAGAGATTTCTTTCATATGCAATATATAATCCTTATGCTATTCCTTTTTAATTTTCTGTCTGCAATTTCTTTTCCTTAACCAGATTACAATTACATACCAATATACCATTGCTTATAAAAAAAAATACCAACATACCATTAATTATAGTTCTTTATTGTTGTTGTTATAGACGAAGTAATGATCACCACTAAAAATTACGCACACATAACCGCGAAATTTTGAGTTCGTACCCGAGTAAATATGTTTAGCCTAACAATATCAATATTTGTCGGTTGAGCTAGATTTTACGAAAAGAATAGTTTTTTAATTTAATAATTATACACTCAATTTATTTGGAGAAAGAACAGGTGGGAAACAAGCTAGTATGGGCAACTGAACAATTGTTTCCCGCTATAATATTTAATTTGTGCCATAAAAAAAAGGTATACTGTAAGTTGATAAGGAAGTGAAGCAACAGCAACTAGCAAGTCCCACATGTATAACAGTTTGCTTCATTCGTGTTTACTGGACCTGCGTGCTAGGTCCATTTGGTTTAATATGGACATTTTTTTTTCCTTTTCATTAATCTGAATTTCCTTATTCTTATTGAAAAGTATTTTTCGTGCCCCAACAGTCTTGCACGCGCCTACGTTTTCATTTTTACCCTTTCACTGTGTAGGCAGCGAATGCGTAAAATGGCAAAAATTGATAAAAAAAACAGTTTGCTGCTTACATAGCGAATTGAGTTCGCTATAAGGATGTGAACCTTATAAAAGTCAAATTAAGAGATCATGCATATAAATGCAAATTATACGAGATTTCAACTTATAATAATTGGTTAATGATTGAAAAATAAAAATATAAAGCGATTTCAATTTATAAAACTATATTGAGTGTGTGATTGGTCGATACTATATCACAGTCGTTCTAGTGACAACTGACAATCAAAATAGAACTTGAACAATGACTAAATCTTGATAAAGTTCACTAATTAAAGTGCAAATTGAATTTGCTACTTAGACAGCAAACTGAGTTTGAGTTCGCTACATAAGTAGCGAACTGTGTTTTTTCAAAATATTTTCATTCATAAAGGCGCAAATGATGTTTTTAATGTCGTTCGCTACTTAGGTAGCAAACGCAAAACTCAAAAGGTATTATGATCATTTGCGGGGGCGCGCGATAAAACTTGTGAGGCGCTAAAAGAAATTTTCATTCTTCAGTTTTTTTGGGAGGGTAGAGAAGAGTTGCACTAATTTTCATTCTTATTAATCTTAATTGTAAAAAAATTTGTGTCAAACAGTTGTATTCTAAGCAAGTCTTTCAGTAATACCAAGTACATCTTTACATGTTAGAAGATATATTTAGAGAATATAAGTTTTTATCGAAAAAATATCATTTGATCATGTATTTTTTCTTTGTAAGCAATACAAAGAGAAAAAGACTTATGGTACGTGCATCATTATTCATTAGCATGTTTTTTCTCACAATAATCGTCATTAACATATTAAGTGGAGAAATGGGAATGAATATGTTGTCCATTTTATCACCGTTCTTTCGTCTCACTTCCTCACACTCTTAACGGTGTGTAACTTCTTCCTGTTACTGCCATGATCAACAACAATAGTTATATATATGTGTCTCATCAAGCACACTAGAATTCCAAAATTTACTATTAGCTAGCTTCCATATTTACATTGAAATTGACTTGAACACTAAAGTCTAAAATGCCAATACCCCCACCCTACCTATATAATATGTCACACCAATCCTTCACGCATTTACAAACTTTCATTTTTGTGTAGAGTGTAGACCATTGTGGTTAGCCCACTCAACATTATCATTTTGAATACCGTCTTAAAACTTTGGTCTTTTTAGAGTTATGAATATAGAGCTAACATTTGCTTTATGTACTGCTAAATTGTGTTTCTTGAAAAAAAAATTACAACTGTGTACACAATTTTTTTTTACAACTGTTTCAAACATTCATACTAGATCTTTCTTTTTCGAAACTTCTAAGAATGTTGTATGGGGGTGTGATTGTTGACAAAAAAAAAGTTTTTACAATATGTCAAAATGAAGGGCATCTTGGATAGTTCATGTGTTTTGGGGAGGTAGGAGTATTATAAATGAGGGTATGAAATTAAATTATGTCATTTCATCAGGATGAAAAGACTTAAAACTCCATGGCTCATGATTTCAGTTTGGGTTTGTCCTAAGCCCAAAGTCGAATAAAAAAGAGCAAAAAGTGTCCCAAAATACTGAAATATAAGATTTCATGCCCCGTACTTCTTGTACACCCCCTTGAATTTTAAAATATCTTGCTTCGAGCGTGAAAAAAAATATGAAATTTTGAAATATTATCATTTACCTTTTAAAGTGCAAACTATGTAACTCATGTTTGCTTGATAGAATTCGAAAAAGTCTAAATTTTTGGATTTTACATGTTCATTTTCTAGAAAATAAAACATGTTTTTACTGAGACAATGTTTGCATTCTTAAATGGTTTATTAAGTTACGCTTTTTAGATATTTATATTTCTCAAAATTCACGCGTTGATATGAAGTTGAACATGAAACCTAAAACTATGGATCATCCTAATGATTGGATTGTTGCAACAACTTCATATGAGTGGGAGCATCCACAACTTTAGGTGTTGTAACACCCCAATTTTTCTTTTATGTTTCCATTCTTTATTAATTTAGGATTATTTGGTCTATTTTATAATTACTACTTTTGAGGGTGTTACAAGTGCGATGTCTAACTTCACATTAGCGGGAGAATCATAAAGAACATTAATATTTAAAAAGCATAAATAACTTAAGAAAACAAAATTATCTAAGTAAAAATAGATTACAAGTTCTAGCATCTAACATAGGTTTCATCTTTTATAAGATGATAGTGTAAAATTCTGAAATTTCAAGATTTTACACGTTCACCTTCAAAAACGTAAACAATGTTTTACAAAAAAATTTAGAATTTTACATGTTCACCTTTTAAAAAGTGAACATTGTTTTCAAAAAATTTGAATGGTGGAGGGGATAAGGAAATGGTGAGCCACATCTTTAGTACATTCGAGTCCTAAAACTCAAATTTTAAAATAAGAACCGGGTATTCTGGTAATTTTACAAGGAGTGCAAAAATAAAATCTCATAAAATATGCTGGCAAATTTGATTTAGTGAATTTTTTTGGTAAGGAAGTTAAAAAAAGAAAAAACTAAAAAAAATTATTCACGAAAAAAAATATATTTCCACTGCATCATTCTGAAGAAGATCATGAAGGTTTTTTGGAAGAGTTTGATTTAGTGAATTGATAAGTCCAAATTAACAAAAAAATATTTTATTTAATTTTTAAACTAAAACATATTTTTTGATCATCTAGTTGTTTAAATATGTATAATAAATGCACAATAACGACTTGAGCTAAGAATTTTAAGTATATAATGATTTAGCACATGCCCCCCCTAATCCATTGTCCACTCTATTTCATTGATCAATCTCCTTTGTTTTACAGACAGTGACTATAATTTCTTGATAACCATCATCATCACTCTACTTCATCCTTATAAACCATTAAAGAAATTTATATATTGTTTAATCAATTTTTTGATAAACCAAGGTATTTTTGACATATAAGTATATAATTATATAGACTAATTTCTGCACCTATCAAGAATCGAACTCGTGATCAAATAATTAAAAAACTCAAGTATATATCACTTGTGCATGTTTTTCAAAGCCAATTTGAACAAAAGGAGTACTTTTGTGTATATTTATCTAGTTTTGTTCACTTTTTCATTCACATTCCAAAATTACAATTCTGATTTTATTAATTTTTTTGTGGGAGTGGTACATATTGTTTTCTTAGCTAGGCTAGGAAGGTACATTGTTTGAGTTAACTGAAATATTACACCCTACCATATAAACTAAAGTATTTGAATACTTACAAGTCCCAAACTTTTGACTTCATCTATGGGACAAGCTAAAATTTTACAAAAGTGAAATACTTGACCCTTAACATCTTCAAACATAGTATAGTACAACATTTGTAGTTCCATGTGCATATTTTTATGAAATTAATTGCATATTCTTCCAAACATAACTAGAAACAGCCAATTTTTGATCAAAAACCAATTAAATCTGAACATGTACCTGCTTAGTATAAGTACATAGTAGCTGCATTTCCTCTTGTTTGGCCAGCCACCACCATATGTGATTGTTTCCTAACCACCTTGGATTAACACCTCTATTTAAAACAATATTGATTTCTCACCTTTATCATTATTGATTTTATCATGTTTTGTCCCCTTCTCCTCTCCCCTCATGAATACTATGGGGTCGTTTTTTTTATTACAGTAAATATTTTGTTACCTTTTCACCCCCAATTCATTAAAAGAAAAATCAACATATGAAAGTAAAATAGAACACATGCTCAATGATGGGAGAAGTTGGTAGAGTGTCGGGAGCGTCAACAAATTCATAACCGATAAGAGATTAGAATACTATATTGTCCACGTAAATTTTAAGGCATTGAGAATACGTGTCAAGTCAACATCTAATCAATTTACAGATGATATGTAATTAATAACTTGCACTTGAATCAAACAATTTACCCTTAAGTGTGAGTCTCTCACATATCCTAGATTTACATCGTCATTATCAATTACATAACACGTCTTCTAACTATACATTGCTATTGCTAGGACGACTTTCAATAATATTGTATCCGAATCTCATCACTCTTGTTCTCTCACCAAACAAAATTAGAACTCTTGACACCATATCTCAACTCAAAACCTTAAGACATTGAGAATATGAGTCATTTCTCTTATACATTATACATTGAAGTTATTTATAATTGATGTGAGAGTAATCACTAAGAGCGTTAGTTGAGACAAATATAAACTATTAAGGCATGTTTTTTGATTAACTAATTTAACCTTATTAATTGCATAAACACTTCTATTGTATGCCTATATATTTTATGAAATATTTCATAAATTATTTTTAGGTTGTTTATGTAAATTCTTTAAAATTCTTATGAAAATATCTTATACCTTGTATAAAAATGATTTGACTTTATTTTATTTTTATAAATACTTATATAATAAACATTTATTTCATAAACACTTGATTGAACTGTTTATACAAACGTGACGTAGTTTAATTGGTAGTTATGAGAGACATTATTAAAGAAAACAGTTTGAATCCCAAATTTTCTACTTCTAAGTATTTAACGAATCTAACCAGTAAATTACTAGACAAAACAAAGTTGTTTATAACAACAAGTCCTACCTAGATCTAAATAGTACTTGAGGGATAGTATGAAGTTCAACCAAAATATATTAGAGTAGGACTTGTGCTCTTGTCTTTCTTTATGTCCTTAGCTTTATATATTAAAATGTGAAGAACAAAAAAGGCCTATTATAGAGAACGAAAACCAAGTGATCTATCTACCAACCAAACACTCATCTTTTCTCTCTTCCTCACATCCTACAATCAAAAAATGGACTCTTCACCAAATCTCACTCATCATTCCAAAGATGTTCCAAAACAATGTGAAACCCTCCTCACCGGAAAATATCCGTCTTCACGCCGGACGGCTTCTTTCTCCTCTTGTTCATCATCACTCTCACCTTCATCTTCTTCCCTTGAATCATTCTATTTTCATGATGATCCTCCTCTTAGTCCTGCCTCTCCACTTAGATTCTCAGGTGTTCCATTTTCTTGGGAACAATTACCTGGAATTCCCAAGAAACATAATTCCAACAAGAATCACAAATCATCCATGAAACTCTTACCATTACCTCCTCCTACAATTACTAACACACACTCTTCTAAAAAATTCAATCATGATATTGATACAAAGATTTGGAAGAAGAATCCAATAATTCAAAGGGATGATCCTTTCTTTGCTGCAATGGTTAAATGCTCAAAGGACAATGATGATGATGATGATGATCATGAAGAAATTACTAGTGGCAATTTATGGAATAGTGGAGCTAAGGTTTCAAGAAGTATAAGCGATCGTTTTGGATTTATTAGCCTTTATGGTTCTTGCAAAAGAACTTGTGCAGTTTCTGAATCTTTAGTTCTTCTTCCAACTTCAAGAAGAAGTACTTATCAACAAGTTAATGGAAGGTCCCTTTGAGATTAATTTTCCAATGAGTGATCAAAAAATGTACTTGTGTTCATGTTCTTACTAGAAAAAGGTAATTTGTTACTTTTTTTATTTTTAACTTTTTAATTAAACCATGATCTTTGTTACTATATGTTACTAAATTATGGTATGTAAAGACAATTATTATGTCATTGGAAACCTAAGATATTAATATTGTAATATAGTATTATTACAAGTATAGGAAGAAGTGTTTGTCTACATTATAATTTTTAATAATTTCGTTTTTTTGGATTTTTTTGGAATTAGACATCTAAAGGCTAAATCTCTGAATACAATATATGCTCTTTGCTGTATGTCATGAGATGCATCATATTATGAGTGAAATTTACATGATCCCATGTGGAAATAATGTATAGGACCACGGTGGACAGAGACTGCCAAATTATTGATTTGACTTTTCTGTTTTTTATTTTCTATACATTTTTATTTTTAAATGAATTAGATTCCCTAAGATTTTAAGTGATGGCAATTTGTTATGGTAGTGTATGATGATGTATTGATGTTTGATAAGAATTAGTTGTTGAGCTACAAATCCTAAAATTTAGTATAAACCAAACAAAAACACATAGGCTTGAGTTTGAGTTAAACTCTGCGTTATGTATGTGTTTGGATTAACGATGAGCCTAACAGAAGAATTATGGTATATTATCGTAATTTTGTTAATAATTGTACTTTTAGTTCACCAAATTCAATGTCAATTTACATATCGACTAAAATTAATACATTCTGTTATTTGTAATTTTCATAACAAATCTTGATGAAATGCATCTAGAATTAATAAATGTTTCACATGTTTTTTTAAAGATTAGTGGTGAATCAAATCATAACACTCATTGAATATCTCCCTCTTTTCAGCTACACAAAGGGCTCTGAACTTTTCTTTTTTCTTAAAATTAAAATCATTTTCAATGAAAGTATCATTGAGATTTCTTAATAATAAAATATTAACTTGTTCAGTCATATAAGATTTTGAGGTTTATAGAATTAGTCAAAATTATTTATTTAAGGTACCCAAAAATAAATTTCATATAATTAATATATTAATTACATGCAATTAAAAATATAAAAATTAAAAAGAAAATATGAAATATGGAAGAGAGAAATGATAATTTTGAGTTAAGCAACTTATAGATGAAATCACTAAGAAAGTGTATATGCTTATAAAAAAACGAAAAAAAAAACAAAGAAAGTGTATATGATTAACATTACTTATTAATGTTTGATCAAGTGCTTTTCACCACTATATTACGCTGAAACATAAAATTTACTAGACAAAATTGTTTTGTACACATTACAGTACAGATTAAAATTCAAGTGTTCCATTTGGTTTTCCATTTGTGACATTTTTTTACCTTGTACGTTCTATTGGATGAATATAATGGTACTTCTATCTTATATTTATTGCATAAAATTACACTCTCGAGTACATTTATTGACTCAATGTGTACTACTCCATCTGTTTCAAAATAAGTATCGTTTGAATTACGTGCGTATTATTCATTAACATACTTTGACCATATATTTTAATTAATATATAAAAATAAATTAGAATATTGTTCAATTTATCTCGACGAATATTTTCAAAATATAAATTTTTTTAATATTTTAATAATATATAATTAAAGATATTTGTGGTCAAAGATGTGCATTGTCATATATAAACTGGTCAATCGTGACACTTATTTTAAAACAGATAGAGTATGTCAGATGATTAATGAATTTTAGTTAGAGATCAGCAATTTTGAAATAGTGTATGTAATAATAAATCCAATTTTTAACCGAAATCATTATTTATTAGTTCAAACAATTTATTTTTGAGACAAAAAATAATTGTATTTTTTTTAGTTTAATGATTGGAGTTTCATGTTTTAAAGGTGAATTATTGCATTTTAACTCTGTTTAAATTTATCTTAAATGATAAAAATATACATTTTTTTATGAGTACTATCTCTATCTTTTTTATGAAAGATAAGTCAATTTTTAGTTTTATTGAATATATAATTTGATATATAATATAGGATATACCAAAATTATTCTAAAAATTAATTCATCTCTTTTTTTTACAACAAAAAAGTTAATTTATCTCTTATAAAAAAAAGGTTTTGCTAACTAGTGCACCCCATGCACTAGTTAAACATATAAAATAAGTAAATTTTATATAGAAAACAACAATTTTAATATTTTATAAGTGTTGACCGCACAAGTTCCAATGTATTTTTACTATATTGAGTATCCTTAACTAGTGCATGAGGTGCACTATTTAGCATTTTCCTAAAAAAAATGAAGATGATAGTCACGACAAGTGTGGAGGCACCCAACTCAACTATCATCATAATGATTTAGACAAACTTAGAACTAAAGTTATGTAAGTGGGTCCTTCTTGTTTTCCTTCACATGATCACAATATATTCAATGCATTTCCAACAACAGATCTACTAACGACTATTAAATCCATTTTGAGGGAAATGATATGAATATGATCATTATTATTTTAATGTTTGATGCCTCTATGCTCGTGTAAAATTCTTAGCCAAAAAACTCTTTTATCTTTGTTCACTTTGGCTGTGGAGCATGTAATGAAAGCTACATCACCATATATATCTTTTTGTCATATTTTGATAGTGGATGTATAATGAGTATGATAGTGAATTACAGTATTTTATTTAGTGGTATCATAACCTATGCTCAAAAGGGCATTTATAAAAGACCAATAATTATTTAAGTCAATGAAACTATGTTAGGTTGATATTTTGTATAGAAATTGATGTAAGCTATAGTGTCACTACTCACAAGTGTACTTATTTTTTTTAAATTAAATAGTTATATATGCATAAACAATAGAAATACGACTTAGATAATTGGTACAACAATGTCTTGAAAAAGAAACAAAAGTCACCAAACAGATGCTGTCCATAGAAGTGCAGAAATGTGAATCTAAATTGCATATACAGAAAATAATACTATATGATGTTGAAGAAAAATAATAGTAGTCTGCAAAATTGTACATAGTAGAGAGAGATGTGTCAACTAAATATTTCAAATCAATTTATTTCATGTAGACATGTATAAAATGTTGGGGAATACTACTATAAAATATCTTAGATGAACTATTATAAAAAGAATCATTCCAAAAAAAATAATATGGTACACATAAACATTTAACACTGATTTGACAACTCTTCTACATCGATTAAAATACATCAATGTTGTTTATTCACCATCTCAAATAATATTATAATTGTTGTATATGTTTTAAAATCTTATTTTGAAAGTGGTTGTATGGCATTCAACGCGGCCGAATCAGATAATTTTTTTTTTTAGTTGGAAAGTTAAAAGAAAGAAAAAGTAAACTAAAACAGAAAAATAATTACGATAAAAGAAGTTTTCATCGCGTTGTTTTTATGATTACGAACGTTTTCTAGAAGAGAAATATGAATCAAGAAGTTGACACATTTGATAAGGCTCCAAGTTTAAAGAAAAAATTTGCACATTGATTTTTCTCTCAGAGTAAAGTAAGGATCAAATTAAAATTTTATCCAATGGTAGAGTGAAATCTGTCAAGTGATGAAAGATAATTGATATAGGAAGTGGGAAATTAGAGATTGCTCTTGGTGAACAAATGAGAACAATTTCTTATGCCACTTTTACAACTCTCTTGTTCTTAAGAAATTGTGAGAAAATTGTTGAAATTAAGATTTGTTCTTAGAGAACTCTTGAAGCTAATTTTCTTTAACATACATACTATTTAATTTGTATCTCTTGTAAATACTCATTCATAGTAAACTGAAGTTCTTAACTAGATAAACAATTTAAATATATTTGTTCCTCTTTTCTTGTTATCTTGTATTGTGCTTTGTTTAAGTTGAGAGGATTTGTTTTTAGACATAGGATTTGTTCTAAATAAATGTTATTATTATTGCTTAGACAGTTATCTTGTTGATCACCATACTCCACTCTTTATTTTTGTTGCCCCATTCTTTGTTTTAATTTGTTTGTAGTATTGGTACGTGGTAGTAATTTTATATATATGCGGTGCAATATAAACAACTCATTTTGTTCACATTAAACACACGCAACATAACAAGTCAAAGCTTGATTTCACGCAATGAAGAAGAAGAAAAACCACAAGAAGCTTCCTATACCGATTTGTTATAGTGAGCATTTTAAGAACATATATCGCATGTGTTTGTTACATTAATTTCAGTATTCATATACTGGTCGGGAACGTGAGAAGAAAGACACTTGTATGTAATATATCCATCTCAAACTTTATCCTTAGTTATATGTTGCATAAACAATTGTAGGAAAACCATTACTTTAGCTTCATGATAATGTTTTTCATTTCTTTCCCATAACCCCATTAATATCACAACTTCCCAACTGTAAGTTGGAGAACAAGATGGACCCTACAGATCTTTAAGCTATACCCTAGTTCGTGCGCCTTAGAGCTAATTCCCTATAAATTAAATGCAACAAAAGGTGTTGAAACATAATAATTGATTTGAAAGATTTTTTGATTTAATTTAAAAAGAAAAAAAAAACATATTAATTCAGTAGTTTAGTAATAATTGACGTTGAATTTGATACAGAAGAATACGATTAGATATTCTCAATTAAGTTTGAGAGGAGACAAGAACCACTTAATAGAACTCGCTCTGAAACTAGATTAGTCGACACAGTTAGTCGGATACCGGTAAATGAAAAAACACACATAATTTTTGTATTAATTTCATCAACGTGATAATATATATGTTGCTACAATAGTCTACCACGCCGACACAATATTATTAGCTAGCCATAGCATCTTTTTGCTTGCTTGGTGTTGAAGACTCCTTATTACGAATATTGGCACGGGTTCTCCTTTTATTTCTATATCTTTTCTATGATACCATATGCGTGCTCAGAGGGAGAGCTCAGATCAGACTGTTGATTGTCAGCTACTCAGCTCTGCCTGGTTTTTATTTTTTAGTACTCCCTCCCTCTGGACACAAATATAAGCAAAAAATTCCTTAAAATTTTGGACATTATTATAAACAAATTTAACTACATTTGAACATAATTAATACTATTATTCCAAATATATCCTTATTTAATTTTATCTTTTTTAATGCATTTATTTTACTTTTACAAAAGTATGTGATTTCCAAGAAGAATCAAATGGGCAATATAGTAAACTTAACTATGTTTTACACTAAATCAAGAAAATTAATTACACTTAACTGAATTTCTTAAACACCGTGCAAGTAGTTTTTTTTTGCTTATAAATGTGTCCAGAGGGATTACATATGCATATGACAATAATTAAAAATTCATAAAATGTTGGATATATATTGAACTTTAAACAAGGTGTTCAATCTAATAATTTCACTATTTTATCTATTGAATTAAAATTTATTAATTGCTTAATATATATTTGATCGAATAAAAGTTGAAAATTTTATATTTATAATTGAGTGTATAAATTATAAGTCAAAAAAACTCTGCTTCTATTAAACATTGTATATACGATATCCAAAACTTAATTCGTTCAACCTATTCTATTTTAATCCATTTTAAAAAAAAAAATCTAACTAAATTTTATGAGACTAATCTTTGAGTCGATAGAAAGTTATAGTTTTTTAGGAGAAAATCTTATTGTCACCTCTTCCAACACTTTATTGGTTCTATTTCTATATGTTAATTTACACCTATCTTTTATTTTTAAATGTTGTTAGGTTAGCAACAATTTAACCTAAAATTTTCCCTCCAAAGACAGCATTAAATGAGGCTATTATAAAATATTTTTTAAATAATAATTAAATATAATACTATTCTTTTAAGTTTTTCCTCTCATCTCTTACACTTCTATTAATTAATTAAGCACATTCTAATGAACTTTTCATAGATTATATCTAATTTTAATTGATGGAGAAAAAGAAGAAAAAAAACTCATAATTGGCCCAAAGCATCGGCCACTTATTAAATTAAATTGATCTTTTCATTTTTGTAAAAGATTACATTGATTATATCATCTTTTTTATTGTTTTTGAGTTTTTATTATTCTTTTTTTTTCACCACCAGTTTAATCTAGTTCGAGTGTCAGTTCTGGCATCAAATGGTTGCAACCTCCTCCCGATCGCAGTTGCGAAATTTTTATATTCACGATAACGAATATTACATATTTTTATGAAAAATATTGCATATTTTTATGAAAAATATAAAATAAAAAATTGTATTATGTTTTCTTAAATATAACAATCAATAAATAACTTTATAATGTTATACATTTTTTTGATACATCTCTTATTTCTAAATGTTGTTAGGTTAGCAACAATTTAACCTAAAATTTCCCCTCTAAAGACAGCATTAAATGAGGCTATTATAAAATATTTTTTAAATAATAATTAAATCTAATACTATTCTTTTAAGTTTTTCCTCCCATCTCTTACACTTCTATTAATTAATTAAGCACATTCTAATGAACTTTTCATAGATTATATCTAATTTTAATTGATGGAGAAAAAGAAGAAAAAAAACTCATAATTGGCCCAAAGCATCGGCCACTTATTAAATTAAATTGATCTTTTAATTTTTGTAAAAGATTACATTGATTATGTCATCTTTTTTATTGTTTTGAGTTTTTATTATTCTTTTTTTTTTACCACCAGTTTAATCTGGTTCGAAGGTCATTTCTGGCACCAAGTGGTTGCAGCCTCCTCCCGATCGCAGTTGCGGAATTTTTATATTCACGATAACGAATATTACATATTTTTATGAAAAATATTGCATATTTTTATGAAAAATATATAAAAAAAAATTAGTATTAAGTTTTCTTAAATATAACAATCAATAAATAACTTTTTAATGTTATACATTTTTTTGATACATAGATGAAATGACAAAACCACCATCAATTTACACACACAAAGTGGAGCAACTAGGTATCGAACATCAGTCATGGACATCTGACTTAACAATTTCGACATTTTCTACCAATTAAACTAAGTGTCCGTTTGGCCCGGTTTATTTTCCTCTTTTTTTCTTCTCCTTAAAAATAGTAAAGAAGGAAAAAATTATTTTTAACTCAAATTTTCTTTATTTTTCTTATACTTTTAAGGAGAAATATGGCTATATACAATTTTATACTTCTCTATTTCGTTTAAAAAAAATAAAAAAGTAGAAATTAAGCCGGGTCAAACGGACAATAAGATTTCTAGACTTTAATATGAAATAATTTATTGTTACAATTATCAGCTTATAAGACCCGTGCGAACATGGGTAAAAGTCTAGTACAAACATACAATTTGTTAGCCAAAAGTGGCAAGATAGACGATTTAGTATGGTTAGAAAAATTTCCCTCAACCAATGGAGGGTTAGGCGAGTACAAATACAAGTGAGTTAGTTTTTTTTGGTATGAAATACAAGTGAGTTAGTTAGTCGAATATTTTAGAAATAATATAAAATTATTCATGTGACTTTTCTTAACAACTTAAATTTTTTAACTAATTAATTATTTGACATGGTATCAAAATTTCTATAACTCAATGGTAAGAGTTCAATCACCGCTCCCCCACTTTATGTATTTCCTAACAGCTTATATTATTTCTAAGAGAATATTTCCCAAAAGGACACCTAGAGAAATGTATATTTGGGATTCTTGTTTGTTTTTGCAGCATATACATGTACTCTTTTATCCCAAATTTTTAATCAGGATGTCATCAACATTTGAATATCTTCCATTTCAACTCATATATCATGTTTTAAAGGTGATTGAGAAGTCCATTTTATTTATCATGTTTAGGGCCATTTTGAATAAGCTATGAAGTTTAGATACGAGATACGACACAAATATGATACAGATACGGCGATACAAGAAAATTTAGAAATTTAAGATACAATACGGCTAGGATACTTCAATAAAAAATTAAATATACAAATGCAAAATATATAAACATAACTAAAATTGATAATAAAGAAACACTCACATTATTAAAATTATCAAAACAAGTAAATTATATATCTTAAATATTATTTAAAAAGCGAGTCATGTACATATAATTTTGTCGCTCCAAATTTGCCCTTGAAAATTTGTATGCACATTAACCATGTAAAAACTGGTTGTGTAAAAACAATCTTCACTCTAAAGTAATTTGATAAAAATATGTATTTTGTAGTAGGGGTGAAATTGGACCGGTTTGGATCGATTTCGAGTGAATCTGATGTACGAATCAATGAACTTTCAATTGGTTCAGTTTAGGTCGATTTGGTTCGGTTTTCAAAAATGAATCCGATCTGAATTAGTCGGTTTGGATTGGGTTGGATCGGATACTATACTCGTTTCATAACATTTTGTTTTTTCGGTATAATATCTGTTATTATTTTTTCAAACGATATATTTTAAGATATATTTTTTAAATGACTTACAATAATAACATAAACCAAATAATCAATAACATAGTTTTGAAATACAAAATACAATGAAATTTACAATTTAATTCAAAATACAAATCTTAAGTGGTATTCACCACCAAATAATACAATGTAGTTTGAACTGTCAAAATACGAGCCGAATGTGGTGTTGTAAGAAGGCCGGTTCGGTTCACCGGTTTTCAAACATGAAATCTAAAAACCAAACCAAACTAGTTTGGTTTAGCTCGGTTCAGTTTTTAATCCGAACAAAAAAAAATTGGTTTTTTTTCCGGTTTGAATCGGTTTGGATCACCGATTTCAATGATTTTGTCCGCTTACACTCCTATCTATTTTGTAGGGTCCATCCAAGTAACTTTCGATTGATGAGATAAGCCTTTTCACAAAAATAGCTCTCAGAACTTTGCATTGCAATTGGTTAGTTTTTGGCTTCTCATGCTTTAATGAAGATTCCCATACACACATTACATAAGTGTTACCCAACTGCACAATGTACATATGATGAAGGGTGAGTGATGAAATAGAATCAAAGGCAAAGCTAAGAAATCAAAATAGCATCATCACATGAATGAAAACTGTTGATAATATTACACCAGCAGCAAATCAATCAATACTATAAGTGCAATTGGTATTTGCAACGTCTTCTAGGCAATTGATTTTGCTGCTGGTTAATATTATCAACATGTTTCATTTCTGTGCAAAAAGTTTTCCAACTGTGTTATAGTATGTAATTGGTGTTTGTTTACTTTGTCATGAACCACTTTAGTATGCATTTGTTTGCTCTTATTTTATAGAGAAACAGAGAAGGGGATTAAAGATTCATTTATTGTTACTATTGTAGCATTTTATTTTACCAACAAGCAAAAGCACAAATAGAAACAAAGGTATAGGTTCTATTTCTATGCACCTTTGTATCATTCTTCCTCAAGATCAAGCTGGTTGATGAAAGGTATAGCCGAGTTGATTTATTGATTTTTTTTTTTGAATTGAAAATCCTCTATGTGCAACTGTAGAGAAAAATCCCTCATACATTTTCAGAGATGGTTTGGATTTATTAAACTATAAGATATTTTTTACTATCTCATTCGAGTGTTTTTGAGTTATTGACTATATATTTAAGAGTTTAATTGATATGCACTGACGGTGTAAAATAATTTTACACGCTCATCCAATAAGAAACCTCCAATCTCCCATGTCATACGAAGAAAGTGGGGTAAAGTGGGGTGACGTGGCGGAATACATGGTTATTATTGGTTGACCGTGTAAAATTATTTTACACTGTCGGTGCATACAAATTAAATTCTATATTTAAACCATATGAAATAGTAAAAATTATTAAATTAAACTAATATGTAATAATAAATATTTGAACAAAAATATTCAGTTTTTTTTTGTCGAGACCAAAGTATCTATTGTCGAATGCAGTGACTATTTTACTCACTGGAAGGGACAACTGACCAAAAGATTTAAAGTTGCTCCATACTCAAGGCGATGATCCAAATCTCAACCTTTAGTTAAGAGAGAATGAACTACAAATGTTCAATCACACACTCTAGATTAAAGTATTAAATTTTACACGTGTGTTTCTTTTTTATATTGATTTGTGATTTTAATTTGGATCTATTAATTATTTTAATTTTAATTTGAATCATTTAAATTAAAATAATTGTGATTTACTACTTATTATATATAACCAAAAAACAAAATATTTAACCTTATAATTTTTGACACAATCTTAAAAGTTAAAATTATGAATGATTTTATACTAAATAAAATAAAAGGATTTGATTTGAATCCTAATTCTTGACCACCACGTTTTGCAGTACTTTATAAACCCTTTAAACCCTAACCCTTTTCTCATTCTTCACCTTTCTTCTGTTAGCGCAGTTTTCTCTTTCTCTCTTTCAAAGGTATAATTCTCTCCTTTTTCTTCTAATCGTTATCACCGATTCTTATGTTATTCGCTTAAATTACTATACGTTTGTGATCATATTATTAGGAACTTTAGACATTTGTTTCTGATTTTTGTTTATCTTTTGGATTTCGTATTCGATTATGATAATCATCATGTGTTTTATGTGCATGTTTAATTCTAGTTCTGAATCCATATTAGTATCAATGATAATCGTTTATGTATTTGAATGTATCACTTGTTTTTAATTTTGAATCCATATGCTATGAACGATTTCGTATTCGATTCGATATTTTCAGAGTCTGTTATGAGTTGTGACACTTATACATATAATATGAACAGAGTATTCATAGTCTTAGACATGTGAATATATAGATGCTATCTCTTTGAATTATGTACATGTATGTGTTTGTTTTCGGATTATGTTCTTCCGCCTGCACGATGCCGATTTATATTGTATTATTGATGTTGTCATGAATGTGTATGTGTTTTTTATTTGGTCAAGAGTGTTATTGTACACACACACACACACTTGATTTATGATGGCTATACACATGTGTTTGCTTTTGGATTATGTTGCTCATGCTTAAATATTTTGTTCCATGCCTGATTTATATTGAATCGATGTATTGTTGATGTTGTCATGATGATTGTGTATTTGTTTAATTTAATTTATTGTTGAATACTGAGATTTGTTTTTACTGTGTCTGGCAGATCTTTTGTGATTTTAAGCTAAGGACTAATGGGTAAAGAAAAGGTTCATATCAACATTGTGGTCATTGGCCATGTCGACTCTGGAAAATCAACCACCACCGGTCACTTGATCTACAAGCTTGGTGGTATTGACAAGCGTGTCATTGAGAGGTTTGAGAAAGAAGCTGCTGAGATGAACAAGCGTTCATTTAAGTATGCTTGGGTTCTTGACAAGCTTAAGGCTGAGCGTGAAAGAGGTATCACTATCGACATTGCATTGTGGAAGTTTGAGACTACTAAGTACTACTGCACTGTCATTGATGCTCCCGGGCATAGGGATTTCATCAAGAACATGATTACTGGAACTTCTCAAGCTGATTGTGCTGTTCTCATCATTGATTCCACAACTGGTGGTTTTGAAGCTGGTATTTCAAAGGATGGTCAGACCCGTGAACATGCTCTTCTTGCTTTCACTCTTGGTGTGAAGCAAATGATCTGCTGCTGCAACAAGGTATTAATTTTGAAGTTTGAAGTTGCACGTTTGATTATTTTAATAATTAACTTATGAAAGTACTAATTTTTTTGTTGATACTTGAACAGATGGATGCCACTACACCCAAGTACTCAAAGGGTAGGTATGATGAAATTGTGAAGGAAGTTTCATCCTATTTGAAGAAGGTTGGATATAATCCAGATAAAATTCCATTTGTCCCCATCTCTGGTTTTGAGGGAGATAACATGATTGAGCGCTCTACAAATCTTGACTGGTACAAGGGTCCAACCCTTCTTGAGGCCCTTGACCAAATCAATGAGCCTAAGAGGCCATCAGACAAGCCCCTCAGATTACCACTTCAGGATGTCTACAAGATTGGAGGAATTGGAACTGTGCCTGTGGGACGTGTTGAGACTGGTGTCTTGAAACCCGGAATGGTGGTGACTTTTGCTCCGACTGGACTGGCTACTGAAGTCAAGTCAGTGGAGATGCACCATGAAGCTCTCCAAGAGGCCCTTCCCGGTGACAATGTGGGATTTAATGTTAAGAATGTTGCTGTTAAGGATCTCAAGCGTGGTTATGTTGCCTCAAACTCCAAGGATGATCCAGCCAAGGAGGCTGCTAGCTTTACATCTCAAGTGATCATCATGAATCACCCTGGCCAGATTGGAAATGGTTATGCCCCTGTTCTTGACTGCCACACCTCCCACATTGCTGTCAAGTTTGCTGAGCTTGTTACCAAGATTGACAGGCGTTCTGGTAAGGAAATCGAAAAAGAGCCCAAATTTTTGAAGAATGGTGATGCTGGTATTATTAAGATGATTCCCACCAAGCCCATGGTTGTTGAGACTTTCTCTGAATATCCTCCACTTGGCCGTTTTGCTGTCAGAGACATGCGTCAAACTGTGGCTGTTGGAGTCATCAAGGCTGTGGAGAAGAAGGATGCTACAGTTAAGGCCACTAAGTCAGCATTGAAGAAGAAGTGAACCGTGCGGGATGATCTTTCTACTAGGGAAGTCTATTATTACAATAACTGGTCTTTGTTCCTTAACATTTCTATTTTTTGTCTTGTTATCTTGTTTTTCAGATTATGTGTGAAGTCTGCACCGTCATCTCCCAGCTGTTCGCAGAACTGGGTTCTAGATCGACGGTGGCAGGACTATTTCCGTTTTGTTTTTATGCTTTGACTACAGTGTCTGGTGTGAACACCTTGATTTTGTAAGCAGTTTCAGGACCTGCTGAATTATATTTGAATATCAACTCTTTTTATTTGTGTTTATATCTTATGTGTTAGTTATTTATCTAGCTGTCAGCTGGTAGACCGCATGGCTTTCAACCATGTGGTCGTGGGTTCGATTCCCACAGACGGCCGTATGCATTGAAATATTTTTTCAAGCCAATCACACTTTGAGTTAAGGCTTTGCTGTTTATGATTGCTATTGATATGTCTGAATGTTTTAAGCATTTTTTGAAGCTCATTCGTACAAATGTGCTAATCGTGTACCACCTGCATAATGCACCGATTATTTGTAATTCTGGTTTTCCAAATTGTCATTTGTTGGGTAGGAACCCCTGGTTTAAAGCACATATATTTGTCAAGTAATGCTTTAATTCTACAATTACCCACCTATTATCACATTCATTTAAATGCATTTTTCAGTAACACTAAAAAGAACTCTTTCTATAAAGATAAAAGATCTTTACATATCCAAATCAATATGACCTTGTCAATATAATTTTTCTAGAACTCGTTTTTCATCTCACTTATGAAAATGTGTCTAAATTTGATGTAAGTGTAAATTGAATCAAAGTTCTCATTTCAAAATGAACCAAAAGCAACGTTAGCTCGCTGTTAATGTTTTCACTTCGAAATCTAAGTATGAATATTTCTACTGTGGCAAATACCTTAATGGGGATTTGAATCACAGAGTTCGAGAATGGCTTACCACCATGATGTTGGTGGCGGGGTCTAAGTTTAAAGTGTTTTCATCTCCTTTTGCTGGTTTTTTAATTTGGGATTGGTAAATGTTTTAACATTTAATTTAGTTTGGATATACAGTAGTATTGGATTTTATGCTAACAAGTGGTATCAGAGCCAATCATGTTTAATCATTAAAAAAAAAAAAAGTTATTCATGCCTGTTTGATTTTATCAGCATGTTTCGTGTGTTCGGTATCCAAATTCAGTATTTGGTCTAAAGTTTTAAAAGAATTGGAACAAGACTTAAGTACTGATATGAAAATTGCAAGTTGTTTTTTATACTTGCAAATTTGGTTATATTTTGGCTAAGTAATTTAAATTTAAATATTGGATAGTTTATGTATATATTTTAAAATAGATTGATTGAAGCATAATGTTGCCAAAGTAACCTCTTATGTTAGTTAATCGACCATGGAATCATATTGCAACGACGGGAGTTTGTGCTTTGAGACATTTTCTCATGTTACTGGAGATCTAAATGTGATCTAAATGTACTCGTTTTTACGACAAAGACTAATGTCTAGTACCAAGTAGTTAAAAAATTCTGAAACCAAACCGTACATACCTATTTTTCTTCGGTCTCCACTATGTTTTCGAAACCAATACATATTGTTCTTAATGCTATAACTTTTTCCTAGAAAAACTTAAGAAAAATATTCTGAACTGAAAGTAACTTGAATACATATAAATAAAATGATACAAAACTAACATATTGTTAACATAAGTCATGTACAAAATGGATCGTGTGCAAACTTCATAACAGAAGTATGATCAGCACACAATTCCGGATCTGTTCCCTTCATTCCTGTCATCCCTTCTCTTTCCCAAGATGAACAACTCACGAGTATCACAAAGAAATCTAAGAACACCGACCTACTGTTGTTTCTTGAGAGGCTGGGAAGATTGTTGAGCATCTCCTGTCGACTGGTTTATACTAGCTTTCGCCTCAGCAAGAAATTTGGGATCAGGCTCGTGTTTATCTGCTGGTTCTCTCATTGCCAAATATATGTAAAATGCAATGACGATGTTAACGGATATGACAGCTAGAAATCCGCTCACCAATGTCATAGAGTAAGGGGACAAATTGGATACTCCTGTAACAGAAAAGGAAAATGTTAAGGTAGTTTCAAATCTTCCATTTGTTTTTATGATGAGTCGTATTCCGGGAATGATGACATCCGTTTATGCCCAGGCAGATAAAAGAAGCGCGCAAATAAAAAGACAAATAGGAACTCAAAATTTGGAGATCATTTAGATGCCATTTTAGATAGAAAAAAGAAGAAAGATTAAAAGGATCTAATTTGGCTAAAGACTTGAGCATCATTTCAAGTACCGACTTAAAGCAAGAAAAATTCAAATATTTTATTTGGCATATGAGTCTATGACTAAAACAGAAAATTTTCTGGTTATAATGGGGTGTTAATACCATACTTGGCCAACTAAATACTACATGTAAGGATGCATGAAAAGTGAAAACAGAAAGCATAGGTATTTCAGAATCTTACCAGGAAGCAGACTGTGGTTGAAAGCATATAATATTGCAATAGGGACAGCCCACATGAACAGTGATGCAATGAAAAACTTCTGAACTACTCTCATCTTTACCTCCAAACCCTGAAAATAGATAGATAAATAAATAACACAAACAATAAAAATACATCAAAATCAAAAGTAGTTTACATTTACAACTGTAATAACCAGATTATGAGAGTATCATTCACAATCACAGTCTACAATAGTCCTATTATATTATGTATTTGTGCAGATGTTATGTTTGTTAATTACTGTTGTAACAGAATATATGCCAAGTCACTGAGTCAGCGTATTCTGTTGAGTTATTTAGATTACAGTTAGTTCAGTTAGCTTGAGCCTCTTAAGGCATGATCGTTAATTTCCTATATAAGTACACAATATTATATTAATTCAATTGAACATTTTCCAAGTTTTTATAGATCAATGAGCTCTCCTGCTCTGGTTTATCGATCTTTCCCAGTTTTCCTTTCTTGCTTCAACTCTGATATAGTATCCAGAGACTTCTAGTAGGCCAGAAATCAGCAATTAAGGTTGATTACGCTAATGGTGTAAATTATTTCTCCAACAATCCAATTATTCTAAGTTCCACCGAACCATCTACTTTGGCACTGGTGAACTTCATTCACAATCTCCGTCAAACTCGACAACAAAAATTAATTCCATGATATGAAAACAGCAGGTTGAAGCAATTGTCAAGGCACACAAACAAGATTTGGTCTGGAACTCAGAGACACAGCGATTTACCTTCTGTGTTCAAAAGTTCTGGTATGGTCATGTTGTGAAGAAAAATCTCAGTGATGGAACACCCTATCTTTGCACATTTGTTGGATTGTTGAAAATATCATTTCACATTCTATGATATTTTCAACAATCTATTAATTAGAGGAACAAAAAAGTATTATTCAAGCTCAAATTTATAAAGTTGCACTTGTACTTAGTTAAGTCACAATATAACCACTCTCTTTTGCAGTGACATCAAAGTACGTAGGTCATTAGACAAACTAAAATTTAAACAAATAAATAAAGACCAGCACATCAAAAAAGAGAAAACCACTCTGTTTCGAGTAGGAACAATTTGCCAATTATTTATTAATTTATTAATATTTAACATATTAGGAAGTAGGAACAAAGTAAACCACTCTGCATTAAGTGAAGATTCAAACGAGAGCATGATCTTGCCACTTCACCAACTAATGGAATCACAGGAAGACTATCACAATTGCATATCTCAATCATGAAACCATCTGGATCATGGAAAAAATAGCTGATCTACTTGAATTCCACCTTATTCTACTGTTGAAAATAATACTTTTTTGTTTCCTCTTGTTAATAGAAAAAGTGTGACTTAACATCATAGAATCATATATTCATAGATTGTTGAAAATATCATTTCACATTTGTTAATCTTTTTTGTTTTCTTTGTTGCAGAAGCTCACATTTTTTAATCTTACTTAATCATCTTAATTCCTACCCCACTGTTAGATGGCATATTTAACAATGCAAATCTAGATTGCTTTTATTTTGGTGTGAGAGTTTAATTCTTGTAGAACCTTTTTCATCAAGATGAAACTCATTGCAGAAGTCTCAAAATGAATCTCTTTAAGTTAATTCAATGTCTTTTTGAACAGAAAAACTAAATTTAACTGTCTAAACTCTCTTGTTTTCTTCTGCCGATAGTCGAAGCTAATCTTGACTGAATAATTGGCAGAAATATTGCTCTTTTAATTCTTTCCTTTTACTGTTGATGTGCAAGGCAAAAATCAGATCCCTACAAGATATTCTAAAATCTAATCTTAGAGTTTTAGAACCCTAAAATCAGAGTCACAGAGTTAACCTTAACTCATCTAGATTTAAACTTAAATAAAACATGACAGGAGCATCAACAAAACAGTGGTGATTTAATAATCCTTTGCTTTGATCATCAATCAAGTGAGTGGATTAAAAAAACATGACAGTAAATAATAAACTACAAACATACAGGCAGGAGCATCAAACTTAAATAAAGGCGATTCAAGCTTCGAGATAGAACTTAAAAACCCAAACGAGCAGAACACGAATTTAAAACAACCAACACAAATGATTATTCAATTTGGGCTTGACATGCAATTTAATTTCATAACAACTTCAATCTTATAAATCATCAAACTACACATCAAAGCATATTCATGATTCAGAACCAATAAACCTAACTAACAAACAAACAATCAAAGAAGTTTACAATACAAATTGCAATTTTGACAAATAAAAATCATTACCTGTCGAAAATGCAATCAAGCCTTCGTGACTGCGTTGAACTTCAGAACAAAAATAGAACGATTGAACACACGAACAGAACGAGATTTGGCTATGGTGGTAGTTGTGGAGGTGACGGCGACGGCGGAATCCTAGGCGGCGGAGATTGAACACAACGGAATATGGCTTTGATTGTGGCGGAGGAGTACGCGTTTTGCGTTTCAAGGATCTTAGTGAGAGAGAGAGAGAGGATTTGAATCACAGAGTTCGAGAATGGCTTACCACCATGAAAATTCAAAAAATCACTTAAAGCGAAAATCAAATATTTGTGTTTCAATCTAACATTTCATCGAATTTAGTAACATTTATTTATAGTTGTTTGAGAGATTGATTGAGTTGCAAAGATTTAAAGTGAGAGAGAGATGAAAATGAGTTTTTGAAATTATGATAAATAAATTTTTAAATATATTTGTCGTGTCACTGAATTTTTTCAAATGTTATTACTTATTAGGGGGAACCAATAACCTAATCGAATCCATAAGTCATCTTAATTGACTGTTTTTTTTTCTATGTTTAATCACAAGCCATCCTAATAACTCATCATTCATTAACCTCTTAATCTCAATCACATGTTTAATCATAAATCAAACTCCAACGATGATCATGTATCGGAGCTGCTGCTAACTTTACAGCTCAAGTGATCATCATTGTTTAGATTGTGAATTCGTATACGTAGCGTGTGCTATTCGTATATCACTTGCATATATAATTCTCTGAAAATTTGTAATTCTTAAGAGAAAAGATGTGTGATATTAGAGTCATCAAAGAAATTTATAGATATCTGCCTCTAAACTTCCTTCCCCTCCTAAATTTTTTGTTCTTGTTAGTACCTTCATTTTACCACATTGTCATTTATAAAATTGGAATTTTGGTCTGAGTCTTCCTTTTATGAAAATTTCTCTTTCGCCCCCCCCCCCCTCTCACTTCTCTTTAACCCCCCTAAAACTCCAAAATGCCTTTGAAATTGGGCAAAAAATCCAGTTCGGGACATACATCTCGAACCCAAGTTCGTGAAATACGTCCCGAATCATGGGCGTTGCACAAAACTTGTACCCCCATCGCGCGCGTGCTATAGTTCGTGACCTATACTCCGAACAGGGGTTCGGGGTATACGTCACGAACTCAACCCTGACGCCCCCCCATGAAACTTACTTCGTGACCTATCTCACGAAGCCCAGTTCGGTATCTATAACCCGAACTGGGGGTTATATTTGACAGAACAGAATTAAAACCCCCACTCCCTTCTTTGTTCTAAACCGTTCCATACTCTCCTTCCCACTCTTTTCATCCGTTTTTTCACCAAATCCATAGAGAAACGTCCTAATCTTCCATACTAACACCACATTTTCGCTAGTTTTCATACTATCAAGTAAGTTTCTATCAATTTTAAGTTTTTTTTTCTACTTTCATAGGGTTTAGAACGTTTAGGGTTTGATTTAGGAATAAAATTGAATTTAATTTTGTTGTTTAAATTGATTAGTTTGTGAAGAAGGAATGGAAGTGATGTAGTGATGTTACTTGTTCTTGAATTTGTGTTTGAATTGAATTGTGAATATGTTAGTTGTGTTGTTACTTTGTGTTTGGTTAGATTAAGTAGTGATGTAGTGTTGTTCTTCAATATGTTAGTTGTTAATATGTTAGTTGATGTTAGTTGTTACTTTGTTACTTTGGGTTGGTTGTGAATATGATTAAGAATGAAGAAAATTTCAAGAATTGATCTATGTGAATTGAATTGATTAGTGTGTGAAGAAGGGATTGAAGTGATGTATTGTTGTTAGTTGTTTTTGAATTTGTGTTTTGAATGGGTTTGATTGAGTTTGAATGTAGTGATGTTACTTTGTGTTTGAATGGGTTTGATTGGGTTTGAATGTAGTGATGTTACCTTGTGTTTGTTGCATTGTGTTGTGAATGAGTTTGATTGATATTACTATGAATGAGATTGAATTGGTTGAATTTGTTGGTTGATTGAATTTGATTATGAGTAGTGCATAAATTGTTGTTGTTTGTTGTTTTTGTATAGATATGGAGCAAAATACTGTTACCGGAACCGGTAGACATGGCCGCCTAAGCAGGGCCCACGTATCTGGCCGTGAAAAGCTTGTTCCCAAAAGACGTCAGCAGCGTCAAAGGACTATTGATGGAGAGGGTATTTCATCCTCTGCTTCACGTAGGAGACCCTCACATGAGCAACCTCGTTTTGAAGATGAAGCATCTGAACATGAAGATAATGAACATGTTAACATGGGTGCAGAGGATGCTGATGCTGAAGGTGGGGGTTATCCTGGTGGACCCATAGATACGTCCTTGCTTACAACATACCATGAGCACATGGCAATTCTAATATGGAGTGCTGATGAACGTGATAAGGTATTATAATTGTATCTTCATAAGTTGATTAATATTGATTGATATCTCTTATTTTGTCAAGTTCTTAAACGCGTTTTTTCAACTTCAGATTATAAACAAATCACAAGTTCTGAGGACACATGGAAGGATGTTGCTCAGCTTACAACAACCTAGGCGCATTCCGAAATATGCGTGGTTTTGGGATGTTGTAGACAACTCTGGTCTGGAGCCATTGTTGCGCACTAACTACAACGTCGTCAACCATGGTGTGATGACGGCTTTCGCTGAGAGGTGGTATCCGGAGACGGCTACCTTCCATCTTCCAGTCGGTGAGATGTGCATCACACTAGATGACATCCAGTGCCTTCTCCATATTCCAATCACTGGTCGACTTCTGGACCACGAGGCCTTGAGTAGATTGGAAGCAACAAATTTATGTGTTCAATTTTTTGGAATTGACGAGGCAGAGGTGGACAATCATTTTGTGATTACTCGGGGCCAACACTTGCCGATTGAAACTGTGAAATATATATACCTTGAAAACTTGATGCAGGCTGATGCAGCAGTGCAAAATGGTTGGGAGAGGTCAGTTATTGAGATATTTAGAGAGAGGTGCATCAGAGCGTTTTTGCTGTATATCTTAGGATGCACCATTTTTACAAACAAAAGTGATTATTACTTGGACGTGTGTTATCTTCAATACTTCAGTGATTTTAATGCCATTAGTACGTGGAATTGGGGGGTTGCTGCGCTTACGTGGACGATTAAAGAATTGGATCATTCGTGTAAGATCAAGAGCAAGGGGATTGCGGGATACCTTTCAATGCTGGAGGTAACATTATATGTTCTTAGTTATTGGCCTTGATAAGTAGTTTTAGCTCTGTTTATGTTATCTAGTTGATATAGTTTTTGATAAATTATTGCAGGGATGGATTATATCACATTTTCCCAACATGACCACGTGGGAGTACGAGAATAATTACACGGAAGAGCAGCCGCGGTGTGCGATGTACTATGTAGGGCAAGGGCACCATGACGTACACAATTACAGGTCATATTTGGATAATTTGCAAATGATCAATGTCATATTCAGTCCGTATAAGTCCCACCGTAATATGCAGCCCATGATTCCTGAGTGTTGGTTCTCCGGTTGGATAAGATGTGGGCGTCTTAAAGCTAAACATTTGCCTGAACGTGTGATGAGACAATTTGGTCATGTGCAAAGCATTTCACGCCATCCCAGTGAGTCAGCTCCTGTTTTGTTGACATATAACGATATTGATCATCGCTTTGAGGAAGACCTCGCATTTTGGATTATACAGGAAGATGAGAGGGGGGCAGAGGTGATTAACCATTGGGACATGGAGTCAAGCTACATGACATGGTATTCTAAAGTGTCGCATTTGAAAATGCGTCCAGTTGTGGCTCCTGAAGAACCACATGTGCCACCAAACTTGGAGGCTTTGACACAGGAGCTAGGGGAGGAAGATATTACGGAGCATCTTCGATTACTCTGGTTGGTCAAAGTTGATTTGGACGAGTCGTTTACGACTGGTGAGGTTGAGCCCGGATCCCCGGCATATGACAGGCATCTCCGGATGTTGGGCTATGTTAATCCGGCTGTCGATCGACGAGTGCGGCGCAGAAGGCGGAGAGAGCAACTGGATTAAGAAAAATTTGGTTAATTTGTTTATGTACTTTTAGAACTTATAACCTTTGTTGTATTATTTTGGCACTAAGTTAATGACTTAGGAATTTGGTTTGAAATTTATTGTTGTGCGAACTTGATTGTAACATGGTTGTGTACTTCTAAATTTGGTTTGGAACATATTTATTCTCGTTATATTATGTTATTATGTTGGTCGATAAAGATTGATATTCACTTGTATATGTAGTTATTGGCAATTAACGGTCCGGCTAGGCTTCCTAACTGAGTTAAAAATTCAGAATTAAGGTCTGAATCGATTCTGAACCCCTCAGAATCGATTCCAACCATGGCAAAAATCCAGAAATAAATCCAGAATCGATTCTGGATAGTTGAGAATCGATTTTGGATATGTTAAGAATCGTTTCTGGATAGTTGAGAATCGATTCTGGATAGTTGAGAATCGATTCTGAACCAGGAATAAGACCAGAAATATGCTTGGGGGCCTGTAATAACCATGTTCACCTCCATTAAACCTCAACAACATCAAACATTCATTCAAATCCATTATCCAAATTACAGCATAAAAACATAAACGATTGACAAAAACAACAAATTAAACACAGATCCTTCGAATTTAACATACAAATAGCATATAATAAAAATCACTAACGTGGATCTGTCATTTTTTGAAGATGAATATATGGATCCCTTAAATTAACAGCATCTTCCTTAGGTTCAACCAGAGCTAACATAATTTCTTCGACAGATCTGCTCAATCTCGCATCCAACTCAATAGGACTCATTCTACTGTATTGTGCGAATATTTCAAACATAGATCTGACATCACTGTCATTGTTAAGACACATATTGGTAAAACTTACCACACGTCCGTTTGATACCACGGCAGTACGTCTGTAGTTGATTGTAAGAACGTGTCTGGTGTCGTTGTCCCCTCGCAAACGTTTGTTCACAGTATTCAGCCGATGCTTGAGAGAATCATAGGTGTCGTCGTTGTGGATCCTAAACAAATCAGATTCACCTTCATTAAAGTAAACTTCAGCAATGTGTGTGTTTTTTATGTTTCTCTGGTCGCAAGCTTGGGTAGACATGTTTTCCTACAACCAAATAGAGAGTTTACTAGAAAGAATGTAATGTCTATCCACTAAATGAGAGACACATATTTATAGACAAAACATGTTATCACAAATAGTATAAACTTTAAAAAATGACACATAGATCTGAGTTATGCCATGCTTCGTGACATATCTCACGAAGTGTCACGAAGTGTAGGGTTTTGCACATTATATGTGCAACCTTTCGTGACGTATGTCACGAACCATTGCCCATATTTTAGGTTGTGAATCGATTCTCATATGTGAGAATCGATTCTCCATAAAATATCTGGAAATTCCATAGCTTCCAGTTGATTTCAGAATCGATTCTCATATATAAGAATCGATTCTCCTAAAATCTCTGGATATTCCACAAGTTCCAGGTGATTTCAGAATCGATTCTGATATATGAGAATCGATTCTGCTAAAATCTCTGGATATTGCACAAGTTCCAGGTGATTCCAGAATCGATTCTCATTTGTATAGAATCAATTCTGCAAAGTTTTCAGGTTGATAAGCATCTGTAGTTCGTGACGTATGTCCCGAAGTGCTGCTGGCTGTACCTCTTCTGGACATAGTTCACGAACATATTATCACAAATAGTAGAAAGTTTAAAAAATGACATTTAAAATGAGTTATGCCATGCTTCGTGACTTATATCACGAATTGCTCATACAACATAGACCCCGCATGTCTGTGTTCAACAACAGACAAACTCTTACCAAAACTGGCTTGTATCTCAGTGAATTGGCCGATCAACGTTTTCTCAACGCATTGCCATAACTTCACAAAATCAATCTTGCTGTTTGGTAGGTTTGCCTTCAATTTACCATGTGCAGATTCAACTGTATTTGACATTGTGTTGCCCAGATGCATAATGCGGTCAGTCCACGCATATACAAGCCTCTCTTTATCAGTTTTCAAAACAGTTTTTTGAACATATTCGAGAAACTTGGGCCACTGCGCACATATATTGTTGAACTCATCAACAACCTCCAAATATTCCTCTTCAGTAGATGAATAAACAACAGTGTCAAAAGCTTTCATCACCCTTTTCACAACATCGGTCGCCTTCACCTCCTTGGTTTCACGTACTTTGCACAATATCTTTGCTTTAGCTTTAACATTCTTTTTACCGTGCAACGTACAAACCAACAGTTTTGACTTTGGAAAAACAGCAACATTAGAATTCATCAGTGCAGTACACCTGTCTGTCACAATGACGCTTGGTGACATGTCTTTGCTCCTCAAAAGACCACGACAAGCTTCAAGTTCCCAAGTAAAATTATCTCTTTTTTCATTGCTGAGCAGAGCAAAACAAACCGTAAATGTCTTCATAGTCGAAGTGACACCGACAATTTGAAACAACGGCATTTTGTACCGGTTTGTCTTGTAAGTGCAGTCCATCACCAAAACTGACGGAAATGAGTTGAACAGTTTTACAGATTTCGGATGTGCGAAGAATATGTCCTGAATACACGAAGTCTCACCAACCGTCCTGTATTGGTAAACATAATTTTTACCTTCCAAACATTTGATCAAATGTTGCATCTCCGTCATTTAACCCCTAATGCTAACCTTTGATCTGTGACGCGCGTTGTATACTTGCTTGATCTCTGTTGCATTTTGAGGATCTCTCTCTTTCAAAGTGTTGATAATATTTCTTGGCGCGACCAAATTCCTTGTCAATTCATCAACTAACGCTTTCTCAGACGGTCTCAAGCGCCCCGCTAGCAAATGTCCCTCCAAAGCAACATCCAACACATGGTTGTGTTGACCTCTAACAACCGATAAACTCCATTCTTTGGTTGCGCGGTAATATCCACGGAGCCTAAAGGGACATCCGTATTTCCTCGTGTCAAGCCCTTCCAACTTTGACTTCTTCTTTGTGGGCTTGTACGTACCCCCCCCTTTCACAATCTAGTACAAAGAACTGCTTTCTTCTATCTGAACCGTAGTCCGACTTAACAATTGCAACCGAAAACTTCAGTTTGTCGGCTACGGCCCTAACCCAGCTAATTAACTCATCCCGATCAGCGTATGTTTTATCGGTCAGAAAATGAGCGGTTGTATCTATTTCTATCGGCTCCACTTGCGCCGAACGGCTAGAGTTAGAGTCAACTACCGGCACATCCTCTATTGGTGCAGCCGGTGATTCTGCTTCATCAACCATAGATATCCAAGACTGCAAATAAATTCAACAACATAACAAAAATTTAAATAAACTTTCAAGAAAAGACCAAATATGTGGGCAAAACCAAAACAAACCAAATCCTACATATTTATATCTCTCTAAAACACATAATTATCATCATATCAAGTGCACGAATAAATAAATAATCAAATTGGTATGAATCAATAGGCTATAGCAAAATCTCATGCAAGCAGAGCACCACTTCGTGACCTATTACCCGAACCATGGCACAACCATAGCAAACACCACAAATTTTGCCTAGGCGCGCGCATGTGGGCAGCACTTCGTGACGTATTCTCCGAACACCCATTTCGTGAGATAGAACCCGAAATAAGCCAGTTTCAGCTCTAACACTGGTTTGACATGACAGCTAGAACAACATACAACATCCCTGGTTTCTTTTGTTTCGGATTTCTGCTATACTCTCCTTGATGATCAGTGAGTGCCATTCTCTCAATTATTGCTATTGCGTCTTCGGCACTTTTTGATAACAATGAACCCCCGGCTGTTGCATCTAACAGAAGCTTCGGTTGTTGCTGAAGTCCATTTCTGAAAATGTGAATCTGAGTGAGCTCATCGAACCCGTGATTAGGACACTTCCTCAACAAAGACTTATAACGATCCCAAGCTTCACACAATGTTTCATTTGTTCCTTGAGAGAACACCGCAATTGTGGTTTTTGCATCCATGAACTTGGCATGTGGAAAGAAACGATCAAGAAACTTCTCTTCAAGCAGATTCCAATTCATGATGGTTTGATTCGGTTGATCCAAGTACCACTCCTTTGCTTTACCAATCAACGAATGCGGAAACAATCTTTCATACACACCTTCTTCTTCAGTTTCAGGTGCACCTGTTGTACTTGCCAACTCATAGAATCTTGTGAGATGGGTGTAAGGATCTTCATGACTAAGACCAGAGAAAGGATTAGCATAAATGAGCTGAAGAAGTCCCGTCTTCATCTCTGCTTGTCTGGTATTGGCTAACGGCCTGGCAATGTGTGCCATCCGTCTTGGACTGTTTTGGCATGGTGCTTGACCATGGTTCGCCATTTCTACTTCTTCTTGCGGTGGAGGTGTTGAAGAAATAGAGCTAGAAGTATCCCCTTGTTGTCTCTGTTGCTTGGCTAGTTGTTTTCTCTTCTTTGTTTTGCTATTGTTTCTCCGTGCAGTCTTTTCAATCTCCGGATCGAATAACAACTGATCTTCCGGTGTCTTACCTCGCATAAACAAAGGCTAACAACAAACAAACAAGTGAGCCAGCTCAAGGATTAATAAACTAAAAATTTAAAGTGCAAAATTGCTTAAAACAATGTAAATTGTTGCAATGCTTCTAATATCTAAACGCCAGTCCCCGGCAACGGCGCCATTTTGTTAAAGTACAAAAGCAAGTATTTTGCATATATCGTATCCACAGGGACTAGTGTGATATTAGATACCGTTCAACAATTATACTCATTTCAAGTTAAGGTTTCAATGGTTTTCGTTTGTAAAATGTTCAAACATAAAATTTCAAATAAAAGTTGATTTAGTTTCAGAGATAAAATTGTCGGGATTAGAATAATTCATTCACTCCTATGCACCATCTTAATCAATTATACATACACTTTAGCTTATTAATCAATACTTTCACGTATCGCTACTCTAACGTTTCCGTGTCCAGAGAACGTTGAAAAACCCGTTTATACCTATTAACCTCCGATGTCTCGGATGATCAATCAATACAACGGCTATATTGAATTACTCGAATTCCGATGTCTCGGACGATCCGACCACTTCAATAGCATTAAGTTTCGATACTAAGTGTGAATATTAAAACCTAAATCTATGTCTAGAGTTTAAAGTTTTAACAAGTATTATCCTAAATCTTTGATTCAAATAACATATGTCTATATCATTCAAATCTTAAAATAAACATGAAAATCAAGGATAACACTCATATTGATGAATAATCTAAAGCATATATATATTAAGATCAAAATAGAAACATAGTCATGAACAAGTTACATCTAATCCCAACAAAGAGAAGTTTAGCTACCCATTGTCATGGGGTTCTTACAAAGATGATGATAAGAAGAACAAGAGATGAACATCAACACTTGATGTCTCAAGTTGTATGAATCCACCTTCAAGCACCTAATACTCTCTCCTTTGCGTTCTCTCTGATTTAGATCTAAAAACAACTGAATAGAATAATGAAATCTGTTTTCAAAAAGCTATTTATATAAGTTGCTCTGTTTTTCTCGCTGGGCGAGCTATCCTCGCTGGGCGAGCTAAGCTTTCTTCACCAATGGGTTTACTGACACGTGGATTAGTACTGCTGACTCATGCCTTCCTCGCTGATGCTCGCTGGGCGAGAAGCTGGCGACCAAAACAGGAGCAGCTCGCTGGCTAGCGAGCACTGGCGAGAGCTGGCGACCATAACAGGGGGCAGCTCGCTGGCTGGCGAGGTCTGGCGAGCTCCTGACACTCCAAAAATGCTCCACTTTGCCAACAATTCATTCTAAGCACAAAAACCTGTCAAAATAAGCTTAAATTTAGATAACATAAGACAAAAGATCATTAAATAAATATATACAAGATCTTGGGGACTTTATGTACAAATAACTAACAAAACAAGTTAACAAATGCCCTATTTAAATGTGAAATATAACTACTTTTTGGCACTTATCAACTCTCCCCAACTTTAGGACTTTGTTTGTCCTCAAACAAAAGTAAGATCAAAATATTAACAAGCTAATAATTCACATCATAAAGAGTAGGTTTGTAATCAATCAATATTTGCAACTTTTCTTTTCTAGTAGCATGAACACAGCACTGTCAACTAAAACTAACCTTCAAAATATACAAAGATACAAAGCATGGTTAAGAAAAGACTGCTATGCCTAAGCAAAGATTTTCAACATTTTAATCAAACACACAAAATTCAAGTGTTATCACAAATCCTCACAATTATATCACTCAAGGGTAAGTGTTTAACTCAATCCGAGCAATATGCATGTAACAATTCGATTCAAACATTCATCTACGCCATATCACACAACATGTCATCAGTCATGGATCACTAAGGACTTTTTCAAGCTTGTAATGGGGCTTGGCTACAAAAATCATTGTTTTTCTTTGAATTCAAAAGGCCTTAAGGATAAGAGAGCAAATTCTTGACTATTCACATTCAATTTTATTCACTTTCTTTCCTTTCCCCCTTCTTCATTTCAAGGTGATTTTCTTTTTCTATACACAATTGATTCATCAACACTCTTAGTTCATGTTCTTTTTTTCTTTTGATTTTCAAAGAGTGTTGATCAAAACTTAATATACAAATGTTCTTCTTATCTTGATTTTCAAAGAGTGTTGATCAACTACTTTTACAAAACCACAATTTTTCTTCAACCTACTTCTCCCCAACTTTGAATTTTTGACACAACCCTTATTGAAATACAATTGCTCTTTTATCCTAAGACAAGGGTAGAGTAGTTGTTTTTCTTTTTCTTTTTTTTTTTTTTTTTTTTTGGTTTTAGGGTTAAAACAAACAAATATTTACAATTTACGGCTCAAAAGGGGACACAACGGATCACACAATCTCACAAGGTAGGCTATTTGGTATAAGTAGTTATCACTCAAAAAGAAACAAGGCCTTGATCCTTTCCATGACATCAAACACATCAGTGACAGCAAGATTAAGCTAAAATCAAATGCACATACACAATTGCCGGCTCTCAAATATTTATGTAAACAATGGAAAGTTCACACAAACTCACCCGGCTAGGTTAGATAACACAAAAATTTTCATGCTTGACAAAAATAATGAGAATCATCTTAGGACAAGCAACACAGTTCAAAAGCATGTTGAGTTCCTAAGCATATTCCAAAGTTCAATCAAAAGTTAACATACGGCTCACAAAAAGAAATTTTATCATGCTATGAAACTTGATTTATCACAAACCTGTCTTTGCACTTCTGAATCATGCAAGCTTGTCATCAAAAACTTAACTAAAACTTATACTAACTAATACTAATAATATAAATTACTAAGTACCTTAAGTGACATAAAAAAAAACACAAACATAAACATGTTCAAAATACATCCCCACATGTTCAAAACACAGTTAAAACAGTAAACATGCTTCCAAATTGTTCAACTAAACTGAAAAGATAAAGACTGAAATTTTTAAAGAAATAAATGACTGAAAGCTTTAAACATTTCACTCAGTAATGGTGAGCTTTTCAGTCATCTGCACATCTGCTCAGTCAGATGCTTCATCATCATCATCTTCCTCTTCATCATCATCATCATCTTCCTCTTCATCTTCATCCTCCATTTCCTCATCCTCATTATCTTCTTCTCTGAAAGCTGCTGCAGCAGCCTCAAGTTCAGCATCGAGTTCTTCATCATCCTCATCATCAACACCAGCATCAGTAGCAGCATCAGTAGTAGTAGCATTAGTGCTACCCCCTCCTAAGAAGTTTGGCCTGTCCGCAGGCCATTGAACATAAGCTTGGAATGCTTCCGGTGTCATCACGGGCTGCATGGTCTGGGTATTATAAATGGATTGATGCACTGCAGTCATCGCCCGAAAGTTTGCCTCATTCTGGTCACACATGTAATTGTAGAAAGTTTGGAAAGGGGGATCATTTGTGGAAGTGGTGGGGGGTTGTGTTGAGGTTTGTCCTTGGTCTTGCTCCCCTTCGTCGACAGTGCTCCACTTGCAGTGGCGGTTGGCATAACCATCATCGATTGTTCCTGTGTGGTGGTGAATATTTGGTGGAATGGGATGTCGAGTTTGCAAAATCAGTCCCATTATCAATCCAGCATAGCCAAGGATGCAATTCGGCTTCAGGGATGATTTACGGATACCACTGATGACCATTTCCTTTATTTCCAAGGAAATCACACGGGCTACATCAATTTGCATACCTTTTTCCATGAAATAAATCAAGCCTAGTGAACGCATGATACAGTCAGAAGTGTGACTTCTTGGAATGATGTTGTGAAGCACAAGTAGAAGGAGGAGTTGACTGAATTTGTTCATGTCGTCCCTGAGGGCTCTCAAGGGACGACGGAGATTGTCTTTTATGACATGGCGTCCTTTTCTCAAACACGTCTTTTCAATGTCTGCAATATTCCAATCGTTGCTTTTCACCATCTTTGTGTAAGCACACAGTGTATTTGAAGAGAGTCGACTCGGGTTGCCGAGGTATGCATTGATGGCATCTCTATCAAATCGAATTTCCCTTCCTCGAACCATTGTCTTGAAAGACACTTCTTCATGATCCTCCATAGGAATTGCATTTGCATAAAACTCTCTTACTAAGTCATCATTAACTTTGTCAGGTGGAGTGATCAGCTTCCCCCACTTCCTTGCTTCAATTATTTCCACAAACTTGCCCCACTTGTCATCAGCATCAATACGGAAGAACTTTTCATGCCATATCGTCCTCTTTCCCAAGGATTGATACCTTTTGTACTGTTCAGGACCAAGGAAAATATCTGGATTGAAACGGGCCCCGCTTGAGGAGGCACGTGAAGTGCCAGCATCAGTCTTTCTCTTTTTCTCAACTGTTTGTTTCTTAGGAGCCATACCTACAAGATAAGATAACACAAAGTATGCTCCAAACAAGTTAAATTGTGAAAGAAAGTATCAAGAATATTGCAGTGAAACACCAGATTTTATGATCAGAACAATGCACAAGTGTAAGCAAAGAAGTTTTTGTACTGTCATGGTCGCCCAGCGAGCTCCGGCGAGCAGCTGGCGACCAATCCAGTAGCAGCTCGCTGGTTGGCGAGACCTGGCGAGCTTGGGCGAGCAAACCAGTAGCATCTCGCTGGCTGGCGAGACCTGGCGAGCCTGGGCGAGCAACACGCACCCAGCTTGTGATTTTTCTCAATTTCAACAACCCTAAACTACTCAAATTTCTAACTTATGCCTAAAAATCTTGTCTAATGCACTTTTCATCCTTGGAATCACACTACAACTTTGAAAAAGCATGAATATTTGATTTGTTCTTCACAAAAAACACTCAATTTATTTAATCACAAACTAACTATGTACATACTAATGTGAATCAAAAGAAGAACAAAATTTGGATTGTTGTGGTGATTCCAAGATGAATTCAACAAAAAATTTTGAGAAAGTTCTTAACTTTGTTTCCAATTTCAACCCTTTTCTTTGAAACTAGAGAAACCCATAAATCACATACCTTTTCAATTGAATGCACTAATGGAACTTAGAATGATGAAGATTAACTTGAGAGAGTCCAAGGATTCAAGAATGTTGGTTGGATTTGAGTGGGTTATGTGAGAGAGGTGAGTTTGGAGAAGAGAAAATGGAGGCTAGGGTTTGGAGAGTGGGAAACCGTGTTTGAGTGGGTGAGGGAGGTTAAAGAAATTAAATTTTGTTGAAGTGGGGGACAGCTGTGTCTGCCATGTAGGCAGACAAAATTTTGCGCGCGTCGCTGGGCGACGGATAGCTCGCTGGGCGAGCAAAACAGATTTTTCTGCTTTTCTGCAGAATTGCTTCTGCGCAACTAGTCCGAACCACTCTTTTCTTTTTAACTCTCTAAATGCATGACAAAAACATTAAATACTTACAAAATTGGGTTGCCTCCCAACAAGCGCTTGTTTAACGTCATTAGCTCGACGCCTGAAAATTTAATTATGAGGATCGGTGAGTGAAATTTTAGTGGTGAAACGATCAAATTCACCACCAAAATAGAGCTTCAGCCTCTGACCATTCACAGTCCACCTATCATTTGTTACTGGATCTTCCAACACAATTGCACCATATGGCTTAACCTCATGAACTTTGAAAGGACCGGACCACTTGGATTTCAACTTTCCGGGAAACAACTTCAACCTTGAGTTGAACAACAACACCATTTGCCCCGGCTTGAATTCTTTGTTGAGAATCCGCTTGTCATGATAGCTCTTGACCTTTTCCTTGTACAACTTGGAAGACTCATAAGCTTGACACCGCATTTCTTCCAATTCTTGCATTTCAACCTTCCTTTTCTCTCCGGCTTGATTTTCATCAAAATTCAAGAACTTCAAAGCCCAATATGCCTTATGTTCCAACTCCACTGGGAGATGACAAGCTTTACCATAGACCATTTGGAAAGGTGTGAGACCTATCGGTGATTTGAAAGCTGTCCGATATGCCCACAATGCCTCATCCAACTTCAATGACCAATCTTTTCTTGAAGCGGACACAGTTTTCTCAAGAATCTTCTTTATCTCACGATTCGAAACCTCAGCTTGTCCGTTGGTCTGTGGATGGTATGGTGATGCAACTTTGTGTTTGACTCCATAGTGCTCAAGTGCTTTTGCGAGTTGTGAATTGCAAAAATGCGATCCTCCATCACTAATAAGCACACGGGGAGTTCCAAAGCGAGTGAAAATGTTCTTTTTGAGAAATTTGATCACCGTTTTGCCATCGGCCTTTGGTGATGCAATTGCTTCCACCCACTTTGACACATAATCAACCGCCACAAGAATATACTCATTGGAGAATGATGAGGGAAATGGTCCAACAAAATCAATGCCCCAACAATCAAAAATTTCTACCACATGAATGTTTTGCAGAGGCATCTCATTGCGCCTAGAAATTCCCCCAATTCTTTGACAATTATCACATCTCTGAGCATACTCATAAGTGTCTTTGAACAAAGTCGGCCAAAAGAAGCCCGACTGTAGAACTTTAGCAGCAGTTCTCTCTCCATTGTAATGACCGCCATATGGTGAATTGTGACAATGCCACATTATGCTTGCGGCCTCTTCTTTTGTGACACATCTTCTCAACAAGTTGTCCGCACCAATCTTGAACAAATAAGGATCATCCCAAACATATTGATTAGCTTGACGGAGGAACTTCTTTTTCTGGTGCCAATTGAAATCATCCGGTATTAATCCAGATACTTTGTAATTGGCCATGTCAGCAAACCACGGCCTTTCTTGCACCATGAGTAACTTTTCATCAGGAAATTCTTCAAGAACCTCACGTTCATGTTTGGTCACCTCATTGTTCACCAGCCTTGACAAGTGGTCTGCTACCAAGTTCTCTGTTCCCTTTTTGTCCCGGATATCCAAATCAAACTCTTGGAGCAATAGCATCCATCTGATCAATCTTTGCTTGGAATCAGGTTTGTTCACCAAGTACTTGATAGCTGCATGGTCAGTATAAACAACAATTTTCTGACCTATGAGGTAAGGTCGAAATTTTTCCAATGCATACACTATTGCAAGCAATTCTTTTTCTGTTGTTGCATAATTGATTTGAGCATCATTTAAAACTTTGCTTGCATAGTGTATGGCATGAAAAATTTTGTTCTTTCTTTGGCCAAGAACTGCACCAACAGCATAATCACTTGCGTCGCACATGAGTTCAAAATTTAATGTCCAGTCTGGCGCAATGATTATGGGTGCAGTTGTCAACATTTTCTTTAATTCTTCAAAAGCAAGTAAACATTCATGATCAAAGTTAAAAGACTTATCTTTGTTAAGCAGGTTGCTTAACGGTTTTGCAATTTTTGAGAAGTCTTTGATGAATCGCCGGTAGAACCCGGCATGACCAAGAAAACTCCGGATTCCTTTGACATTTATTGGAGGTGGAAGCTTTTCAATAACTTCCACCTTTGCTCTATCAACCTCAATGCCTTTGGAAGAGATCTTGTGACCTAGGACAATGCCTTCAGTTACCATAAAGTGACACTTCTCCCAATTCAGAACCAGATTTGTTTCAACACACCGCTTCAGAACGGTGTCCAAATTCATCAGACAACAAGCAAAGGAGGGACCAAACACTGAAAAATCATCCATGAATACTTCAATGCATTTCTCCATCAAATCAGAAAAAATAGCTTGCATACACCGTTGAAATGTTGCTGGAGCATTACATAACCCGAAAGGCATCCGTCTGTAGGCAAAGACACCAAAGGGGCATGTAAATGCTGTCTTCTCATGGTCTTCGGGATTGACTGTAATTTGATTGTACCCCGAATAACCATCTAAAAAGCAATAGAACTCCTGTCCTGATAATCTTTCAAGCATTTGATCCATGAACGGCAATGGAAAATGGTCTTTTCTGGTGGCTTTGTTCAGTCTTCTGTAATCGATACACATTCTCCATCCCGTAACTGTTCTTGACGGAATCAATTCATTTTTGTCATTCTTGATCACCGTCATCCCCCCTTTCTTTGGAACCACCTGGACTGGACTCACCCACGCACTGTCTGAAATCGGGTAAATCATGCCAGCCTCAAGTAACTTCACCACTTCTTTTCTCACAACCTCTTTCATCGTAGGATTCAAACGACGTTGAGGTTGTGCAACAGGCTTGTAGTTCTCTTCCATCATTATGTTGTGCATACAATAAGATGGACTGATACCTTTCAAATCAGATAACCTCCATCCGATCGCTTCTTTATTATCTTTCAGCACTTGGATCAACTCTTTCTCCTCTTGATTTGTCAATGAGCTGCTGATGATGACTGGTTTGTTGTCATTCTCTTCCAGAAACGCATATTTCAGATGTGCTGGTAAGGTTTTCAATTCAAGCTTGTCATCAACCGGCTTTGGTTCATCTTTCAATTCTTCAAGTGTGGCTTCAAGAGGAGGAACTTCTTCAAAAGTGTTTAGTTCTTTCAAACACTCATCAATTTCTTGTTCTTCTTCTCTGCTGAGAACATGGAGTGCATCTGTTAGAGTTCTTTCTAAAGGAGACGGTGTGTGCAACAGCTTTTTCACATCATTGATGGCTTTATCAGTATCATCCATTTTAAAACAGACTCCTTTATCTTTTGAATGTTTCATGGCTTCCCACAGATTAAAGCTAACTTCTTCATCTTGAACTCTAACCTTCATCACCCCATCATCAGTGTCGATCATCATTCTTGCTGTTTTGACGAAAGATCGTCCTAAGATTAGAGGAACATCATCATCCTCTTCAATGTCCATCACAACAAAGTCAATAGGAAATAAAAATTTGTCTACTTTCACCAAGACATCTTCAGCTACCCCTGATGGGCGTACAATTGATTTATCAGCCAGCTGTAGTGTTGTTCTTGTCTTTTGCATATCCAGATCACCAATTCTTCTCACAACAGATAATGGAATAAGGTTGATGCTTGAACCCAAATCAATGAGAGCTCTTCCCACATTAACATTACCTATAGTGACCGGCAATGTAACTCTCCCAGGATCTTTCTCCTTTGTTGGCAAGGTTCTCTGAATGATTGCACTGCAACTGGCATCTAACTGAATAGTCTCTTCATCAGTGTATCTCCTCTTCTTGTTGATGATCTCCTTCATGAATTTGGCATATGTGGGCATCTGCTCCAAGGCTTCTGAAAAGGGAATATTGATCTGCAACCTTTTGAAAATGTCAAGAAACCTTGCATATTGCCTCTCTTTGTCTTTCTTTGTCGGAGCATGCGGATATGGCAAGTGTTGAGCGGGAGGACTCTTTTGAATGCTCTTTTCTTCTTTATTCTTCTGATTTTTGTTCTTCCTCTCCTCACTACTTTCTCCCTCATACTCTCTTTTTTCATTATTTTGATTTTTTTCATTTTTGACTAATTCTTCCTCATTATTTTTCTCTTCTAACTCTCTCTCACTTTCTTCAGCTTCTCCCTCAAATTTTTCTCTTCTATCAACAACTGCTTCCTCTGTCCTCAAGTTATCACCAATACCTTTACCAATCTCCTTGCCGCTCCTTGTTGTGATGGACTTGCATTGTTCTTTTGGATTGGCTTCGGTGTTGGCTGCATAAGATCCTCCTTGATTGTTATTGCTGGCCACTTGTTTAGCTATCTGGCCAATTTGTGTTTCAAGGTTTCTGAGCACTGCATCATTGCTGCGTTGGTAAACTTGAGTGTCTTGGTTCTGCTTCATTTGCATCTCCATAAACTTGTGTAAAGTTGCTTCCAAGTCAGATTGTTGGCTTTGTTGAGGAGGGCGTTGGTTGAAGTTCTCATATTGATTTTGTCTGTTTGAAGACCCAGCATCTTGTCTCCAACCTTGATTGTAGTTTGATCCTCCCCCTCTTTGATAACCAGCATTATTCTGATATGGTGCTTGTCTTTGTTGATTATAATTCCCCATATAATTTACTTCTTCAGTTGGCGGGGGACAACGACCAGTCTGATGATCACCTGAACATAGCTCACAGTATGCAACTTGCTTGGCTTTACTCGATTCTTCTTGTAGACTAATCAGTTTCGACATTTGTTTTGAAAGCTCTTCCACAGTGTTTGTAAGAAGTTTGTTCTGAGCTAACATTGCATCACCTGTACCAAGTTCCAACATCCCTGGTTTCTTTTGTGTCGGATTTCTGCTATACTCTCCTTGATGATCAGTGAGTGCCATTCTCTCAATTATTGCTATTGCGTCTTCGGCACTTTTTGATAACAATGAACCCCCGGCTGTTGCATCTAACAGAAGCTTCGGTTGTTGCTGAAGTCCATTTCTGAAAATGTGAATCTGAGTGAGCTCATCGAACCCGTGATTAGGACACTTCCTCAACAAAGACTTATAACGATCCCAAGCTTCACACAATGTTTCATTTGTTCCTTGAGAGAACACCGCAATTGTGGTTTTTGCATCCATGAACTTGGCATGTGGAAAGAAACGATCAAGAAACTTCTCTTCAAGCAGATTCCAATTCATGATGGTTTGATTCGGTTGATCCAAGTACCACTCCTTTGCTTTACCAATCAACGAATGCGGAAACAATCTTTCATACACACCTTCTTCTTCAGTTTCAGGTGCACCTGTTGTACTTGCCAACTCATAGAATCTTGTGAGATGGGTGTAAGGATCTTCATGACTAAGACCAGAGAAAGGATTAGCATAAATGAGCTGAAGAAGTCCCGTCTTCATCTCTGCTTGTCTGGTATTGGCTAACGGCCTGGCAATGTGTGCCATCCGTCTTGGACTGTTTTGGCATGGTGCTTGACCATGGTTCGCCATTTCTACTTCTTCTTGCGGTGGAGGTGTTGAAGAAATAGAGCTAGAAGTATCCCCTTGTTGTCTCTGTTGCTTGGCTAGTTGTTTTCTCTTCTTTGTTTTGCTATTGTTTCTCCGTGCAGTCTTTTCAATCTCCGGATCGAATAACAACTGATCTTCCGGTGTCTTACCTCGCATAAACAAAGGCTAACAACAAACAAACAAGTGAGCCAGCTCAAGGATTAATAAACTAAAAATTTAAAGTGCAAAATTGCTTAAAACAATGTAAATTGTTGCAATGCTTCTAATATCTAAACGCCAGTCCCCGGCAACGGCGCCATTTTGTTAAAGTACAAAAGCAAGTATTTTGCATATATCGTATCCACAGGGACTAGTGTGATATTAGATACCGTTCAACAATTATACTCATTTCAAGTTAAGGTTTCAATGGTTTTCGTTTGTAAAATGTTCAAACATAAAATTTCAAATAAAAGTTGATTTAGTTTCAGAGATAAAATTGTCGGGATTAGAATAATTCATTCACTCCTATGCACCATCTTAATCAATTATACATACACTTTAGCTTATTAATCAATACTTTCACGTATCGCTACTCTAACGTTTCCGTGTCCAGAGAACGTTGAAAAACCCGTTTATACCTATTAACCTCCGATGTCTCGGATGATCAATCAATACAACGGCTATATTGAATTACTCGAATTCCGATGTCTCGGACGATCCGACCACTTCAATAGCATTAAGTTTCGATACTAAGTGTGAATATTAAAACCTAAATCTATGTCTAGAGTTTAAAGTTTTAACAAGTATTATCCTAAATCTTTGATTCAAATAACATATGTCTATATCATTCAAATCTTAAAATAAACATGAAAATCAAGGATAACACTCATATTGATGAATAATCTAAAGCATATATATATTAAGATCAAAATAGAAACATAGTCATGAACAAGTTACATCTAATCCCAACAAAGAGAAGTTTAGCTACCCATTGTCATGGGGTTCTTACAAAGATGATGATAAGAAGAACAAGAGATGAACATCAACACTTGATGTCTCAAGTTGTATGAATCCACCTTCAAGCACCTAATACTCTCTCCTTTGCGTTCTCTCTGATTTAGATCTAAAAACAACTGAATAGAATAATGAAATCTGTTTTCAAAAAGCTATTTATATAAGTTGCTCTGTTTTTCTCGCTGGGCGAGCTATCCTCGCTGGGCGAGCTAAGCTTTCTTCACCAATGGGTTTACTGACACGTGGATTAGTACTGCTGACTCATGCCTTCCTCGCTGATGCTCGCTGGGCGAGAAGCTGGCGACCAAAACAGGAGCAGCTCGCTGGCTAGCGAGCACTGGCGAGAGCTGGCGACCATAACAGGGGGCAGCTCGCTGGCTGGCGAGGTCTGGCGAGCTCCTGACACTCCAAAAATGCTCCACTTTGCCAACAATTCATTCTAAGCACAAAAACCTGTCAAAATAAGCTTAAATTTAGATAACATAAGACAAAAGATCATTAAATAAATATATACAAGATCTTGGGGACTTTATGTACAAATAACTAACAAAACAAGTTAACAAATGCCCTATTTAAATGTGAAATATAACTACTTTTTGGCACTTATCAGTATATAACGAGATATTTCGTGATCTATAACCCGAACTGGTGTTCGGGGAATAGCTCACGAAATAAATTGGGGGGGTGCCAGGATAAATGAGCATTTCGTGATGTATTCCCCGAACTGGTGTTCGGGTTGTACGTCACGAAGTGCACGCGTGGGGGTGTCAAATTTGACAAATTTCAGGACGTATAACCCGAATTGGTGTTCGGGGAATACATCACGAAATGCTCATTTATGAGGGTAAATATGAAACTTTCTGCAGGTTGTATTTCTTCATGATGGATGACTCTGTCACCTCTTGCTTTTCTATCCCTAATTCTTTCCGCTCTTTCTGTCCCATATATTCCTCTCATTCTCATATTCTTGTGATTTACTTTCTTCATTATTTCTACTCGTTTCTATTCTTGTAGTATTTTCTTGTGATCTAAGCCTAGTGCCAACACAGGGACTACAAAAAACAAATTGATAAAGAAATATTTTTCATATCTTTAACCACTACTCATAAAGAAGAGATTAGCCACTACTCAAATTGATGGAAACCTTATCGTAAAAAAAATTGTAATTAGTTATAAACATTTAATTCAAAACCTTGAAAGTAAAACATAAAGATAGCCATGACAGGCAAACACATCAAAGATGATAGTTTATGAGAGAGAGTGTTACACCGACATATTGTGAGGAGTTCCTACTTTGCAAAGAGTTTGATGGCAACACATGAAAAATCGTTATTTTTTTAATTAAAGTATGTTTAGCGCGTTCCTACTTTTCGTGGATGAAAGGTTTATAGCACTCCTATTCTCAAATAGAATCCAATTCTAGGAATGTTTGCTGACACAATGAGCATAAGGTTAAAGATGGCCTTCATAACATACACAGCAATGAATCTCTTATCAGAAAAGTATAAGGTTAAAACCAAATAAATCTTATAAAAATTTAGAGTTACTACTTCAATTCTGAGTATCATGTGAACAAATCTCAAAATGAATAATTCATTATAGCCACACAGACACACACAAACCAAAGCATTGATGATGAAAGGTTTGATAAAAGATGTTAACACAAATTATAAGCCACAACAAACAATCACAATGAATTAAAAATCCAAAAAGAAACACCAAAGTACAAAGGTGCTACTGAGATTAAAAAGCAAAGCACTTAAATGTCACTAAATTAAAAATAAAAATAAAAACCAAAGCATGTTCATTATCCAAAAGAAACTTATCTAAGTACAATCATTGTGAGAATGAAAATTGAACAAAAAGAAATGATGAAATTGGAAGAATAAGGAGTACTAATAAGTAATATCTATTTATCTATCATTTCTAAAAAAGCAGCAACCTTCTCAGAAATAGATGTTTACCTGCCAAATAAAATATTCAAATTAGAAACTTTAGAAAATATAATATCATTAAGATTTTGGTCCTTAATTTGCAGCTTGTAAGAATTAAATTCTAAACTTCAACACAATGAATACTTAGCGGAAGTAATTATTAGGAGGGATGCGAAATCCATTACAATTTGCAAGCAAGAAAGACCTTTCATTACATGAAGCACATATTTGAAATACTACTATAAATTAAGATGTTAGAGATATAGAAAACAGAAACAAAATAGACACATCAATGAAACAGTTCCATCTCCTCAACTACAGAAACTATCATCTAATAACTTGTTAAGTAAGTAAGTACCAAAAGGGGAGACAGATAAACTCCTTCAAAACTAGTTTTTAAAGTAATATTGATTCAAACTTCATTGTTACCTTTAACAAACATAATATTTAATCATAGAGGCCAGTGACAAAATATAAACTTTATGTACACCAGTATAAATAAACTAAGTTTGCATAGCATATTGAATGACTAAATATAAAGGAAAATGGACGCGGATTCAAACTCACAATTCTTTACTTCGCTACACTTAAAGTGTGTAATTGTCACCTAAAAATCCACCAAAACAAAACAAAAATATAACATATATAGATATAGGTTCATACCTTGTAGTTGTAACTTTCTTCTTCTTCCGAATAATGATTGGAGAAAAAATGTCGAACTCAAGAGAAGCTAGGCTGGCTTTAGCTCCGGCATTTAAAGCAGGTTTCATCTCTGACAGAATCTCCATAATGCTAACCTCAACATCCGTAATCTCCTTCTCAAATACGCCTTTAATCACTTCCGAGTTTTGAAGATACTCCGCAAAAGCTTGATCACATCCTTCTTCCTCCATAGAACAATTCAACTGTGCCTTCTTTACTTGAAGCTCCCTAATCATCTGTTCTTTCTCCTCTTTAATACACTCCAAACGATCGTTGAATATCTCCTTCAAATTCCTCTCATTCGCTTCGAGTTCATTAGCATATCGCTGATTGTCATGTACCAATGCTTCCATTTTATCCAACCATGCAGATCCAACAAAATAGCCTTTGAGTTCTTTGATCAAAAAAGAAAATTGCATCAGTGATGGCCCAGTTAATGTTTTCTTTATGGTTTTTCCTTCTCTGTATCCTTCTAGAAATTTAGTGATTTGAGTTCCTTGATTCTCTCCCTCAATGCTTTCTGAACCAACAACCTGAAAGTTAATGTGAAAATCGGTATTAGTTTACCACATTATGCAAAGAAAAGTAAGTTCGGATAACAAACAGCACAGCCATTTTTGGCAGTTTAGTAATGGTATCGAATTTATCAGCAAATTCTCCCATCGACTGACCGTAAGATAATCATCTTGTTTATCCCAAACGACCATTTTTGGTAGTTTAGTAGTGGTATCAAATTTATCAGCAAATTCTTCCAGCTGTTTAACTCCAACATAACCAAATATTAAGTCACGATTTGCAGATGCAGCAGCCTTCAATAACTTAACCAATTCTTTGGAACTTTCTTCACTTTCATCGTCCACAATAGTCAAAACTATTTTCCTACCATCAGCTTTCACCAACCTAAGTGTGTCGTAGGATACAGGAACAGCCAAAGGAATGAGATTCTGTTTTATGAAGTCTTCCAAAAATTCATCTGTTTTATGAAAACAAAAACATAACTAATCAAAAGATTCCTGTAATGATGTATCAAAGCTAAAACATTTTAATAGTATATGAACAAAACCGAATATTTTCCAGCATAACATAATATGAATAGAAAAAATAAATTCAAAAGAACTGATAAACTCACAACATCATAATAACTTCCAGTACAGAAACAAAAGCATTCTAGATTAGTAACAGACATTCAAGCTCATATTTAAGTTAGAAGTAAAAAAAATGTAGTATTAGTATTACTATTTGGGTTCTCAATTCTGCATAAGTCAATTTCTACCTTAAAGGGAGAAAGGCATTTTAGATGGACCTATTACATGTTAAGGGTAGTCTTTAAAATTTGGGTTTAGTCTAACTCGACCCATACAAAACTGGCTTTTAAGGCGATGAATACCCACTTACAAACACATTTTCAAGTCTTATTGCATCAATTGTGGGACTCTTAACACAAGGGAAAGTCAACTGTACCAACAAAAAAACAAATAGGGAAAGACCCTCGGTTATCTAGAAGTTATTTGAGTGGTTACTGGGAGGGACAGACCAATCTCTTGAAATGTTTGCGTTGTTGTTTCTTTCTTTCATAATTTCATTGTAATCTTTCTGTTAATAGTTGTACTGTTGTGTGTACGAAACTCTGATTGAGAACCATTCTCCACAGAAACTTAGTGGTATATAAATCAGTCTAGGGATAAAATCATTCTTAGGCCTATATAATAACTTAAGCTGTTAGGAGAGTTTGTGCTAGGAATGTTAATGATGTGCAGGGCGTAAAGCATTAGTTAGTTTGCCATTGAAGGAATAAGAATTAACTATCCTAATACTGTTATCTTTCTGTGGTTGTTAGGCTAGTTTATTAGTGTCCTTGTTTAAGTTGTGCAGGATTTCAGGATGCCTATATATAGAGGTTCCTGTTTTCCATGGAAGGGATCTTAGCTTTTGCTAAGATTTTGACCGGAAATTTCCAGTGTGAGGGTTGTATCTTCCTTTATGTACTTTTCTTTTTATAAATCAATAAAGCTACAGGGATGAATTATTCCCTTTCTGCATGTGTTCTTTCAAAAGAACCTAACAATTGGTCTTTGACATATTCTAGAAGGTTTCGGCACATCAAGCACGTCAACTAAAATGAGCTTCAAAGAAAGGAATGTGTGGCCTAATAACTAAATCCATAACCCTTAATTCATTCATTCTTTAAAAAAATAGAAACAAATCAATCACCACTTAACTATCAAAGTAGCATACGAATTGGAAGTGTGAAAAATGTATATAAGTGAGATGTACTAAGTCCTAATTAGTGTGTAAAATAACTGTCAAGTCTCCTTGATTATGTATAAAATAAACTAACCGTCAAAGGGGCCGTAAAATGTACTCCGCTCATTGTACAGTGGATTGAGGGAAACCAATGCAGGAATCTTATCAAAGTCATAGGTTACCATGAGATCCTCTGAAAAATCCTTTGCAACAGAAAACCATGCATTTTTCTTATACTTTAGGCCAAACTTTTCTATAACCGAACTCTCCAACCCAAAACCTATATATACTGGGAAAAAAGTGCCAGCTTCTTCGACAAAACTATTCACAGCAGAATCTGAATCGAGAACGGAAACATCAGAAGCAGCAAATTTCTTAAGATAACGAACAAGTACATCAGCTTTCCTTGGTCCACGGTATTCTGTAGGGATGCCATGGTTAAACAGCAAAACGGTTGGATAATCAGAATCAGCTTTCCTTTGAGTTCTTTGATCAAAAAAGAAAATATATCCACATGATTTTCGACGATGGAAAGAGGAGTATTCTGAGATATTTTCTCCAAAAACTGATTAAGATATCCAAATGCTAATAATTGAGGAATATTATTATCGAAATATCGCGATGCAATATCCGGTTGAATGCGAATATTTCTATCGTCGTAATCAGCGGATATAAACTTGACAATATTGTCTATCTGTTTTGGAGTGAAAGAATGATCAAATTCATCGCTTATGTTTCGGAGTTCGAGGTAGATTTTCTCCGCGGCTTCGGCTACTTTGTTGTTGTTAATAGTAGTAGTAGCCATTGTAATTGAATTAGTAACATCACTATAGGTAGGAGGCATTGTAACATTATTACTAGTAGTAGTAGCCATTGTTGAATTATTGGAAACAGAAGAAGAAGCAAGGAGATGAGAGATTCGGTTTTTTGTTATTTGTTTTCTGAGACGGTTGTTTGGTATTTTCATGGTGAGAATTGTATTCACAGTCCAAAAATGTTTGTCGGGCTGGGTTGAATGTGGTCACTCTTTAGAAATTAGAAATATGAGGAAAGAAACAAGTGTGTATTAATTGTCAAAAAAAAAGTGAGAATTATTTTTAATAATTACTATAATTTAATCTACTTTAATGAAAAATAATTTTTATTACTAAATATTATTGACTTAATAAAAATTGTAAAACATTTTTTTTTTTTTTAAAAAAAGAAAAATAAATATAATCTATTGAAATTTATATAAATAACAATGTCATGTGTAATAGTTATGTTTATGTAGCATTTAACACATGAATATCAAAATTAACCCCAATATGGAGTGAGGAGATCATAAGTAAAAAAAAAATGAAATAGGAGTGCAAAAAAATTTAATTTTAAAATAGAAAGACTAAAAAAATGAAATTGGAGGGCCAAAAAATTGAATTTTAAAACAGAGACTAAAAAAATGATTTTTAAAATTTTGTTAGATTAAATTTTTGTTTAAACTCAATAAAATTTCTGACTCCACCACTTATTACCCTTTATACAAACTATTTAATTTACAATTTAATCCATCTTCATTTAATTAAATAATCAAAATTTTCACATGTCCTCTCAATATAGTTTGGAAATTTGGTGACTTTATGAGAGTATATATATAAGCTGTCTGTAGAGCAATTTTCAAATGTGGAACAAATAAATGTTGGTAATATATGTGTCTATGTGTGTGTATTTTACTCTTGGACCAAGTCCATGTAATTGTGAGTAATACAAAGGCAACTCAAATTGAAAATAACACCGTAGCCGCAGGGGTCTGTTCAATTAGGAATTTAGGATCGCGAAGGATTTAAAAAATAACTATGACTAAAATTGTACAACAATGGGACCTCGTTATTGTAAGTTAAATTTGCACAACAATAGATACAATGGGACCTGGTTATTATATCTACTGAATCAAGAGTCTAACATACGAGGTCCCATACAAGGCAGCACAAGAGGAGCAAGAATAAAGTACACAACATCTTTTATGGCAGCAATGGAGTTGATTTATCTACTACTGACATTTATTCTTACTCCTCTTGTGCCACCTTGTTGCTCCACAAGGGTCTGAGAGAGTTTTAGTGTATGGTGCTACGTCTCATTCATTTTTTATAGTGTCATGATGATCCGTAGTTTGAGAAGGTTTGGGTGTTTTGTGGTTCAACCCACATATGGCGCCGCGCCATAAGTGGAACTAGATGAAAATGTTCCATTTGGTTCTCTACTCCAAACTAGTTTATCTTCCTTCACCTTTGTCTGCAAGTTGAACATCTAAAACACCAACAAATCAGCTAATATTACTAGAAACAAAAGGAATGACCTCATGCAAACTCCACTGCACTTAGTGCACTACCTATTACTATTAGCATTCACATAAGCATTCAACGGTTTCCCTGTAGTGGGTGGGGGGGCAACACAATAGCATAATCCACTAGTCTCTCAATATTAGGGAACCTGATCTAGAATCCAAAAGTCAGGGAACACCAAAGGAGTCCCAGCCTCCCTTAATCATACTAGTATGATTCACATCACGAGTCCTATATATGCAAATCAATCCCTCCCATAGCATTCGGTTACACATTACAAAGCGAACCCTCCTCACCTCATCTGAGTTTCACCAAAGAAAGTCTATACATCTCTTATCCACTACATCACAAATAGATCAATGAAGATAAACTGTATTGCATGACATAAGTTGGGAGAGCTTGAATAAATAACTGATCTAGCCGGTGTGAGACAACCAGCGAAAGAGAGTGTTTTTGAATTCCAGTTACTCAACCTCTCATCAACCTTGTCAATGATAAACAAGAAGAGATAAAACAAAGTACTTAAATGTTGCTATATAAAAATAAACCAAAACATGTTCACTATCCAAAACAAACTCATCAAAGTACAATCACTGTGAGACTAACAATTTGAACAAAAAAATTGATGAGTGGAAGAGTATCTGGTACTGAGTACCTAACATTCTATTTTTCAACTGATGTATCTAACAGTCTAAGTAACTACTAATTCAACTTTTTATTCCAATTTTTGCTTGCTTCATTTATTTTACATAAGGGTTCACCCCAGCTAAACACCTTGCCAGGAGAAGCGGATGTTGAAGCGGATGTTGATGCGGGTTTTGACCTACAAAATAAGATATATTTGAAGTTAGAAACTTCAGAAAATATAATATCACTAAGATTTTGGTTTTTAAGTTGCAGTTTGTACGAATTGAATTCTAAAAAATTCAACAAAATCAATACTTAGCAGAAGTTAGTGTTATGAAGGAATGCAAAATCCATTACAATTTGCAAGCAAAAAAGACCTTTCACTACATGGAGCACATATTTGAAATATAAATTAAAATGTTAAGAGATACAGAAACAGTTCCACCTCAAGTCTCAACAACAGAACTATTATCTAATAACTTGTTAAATAAGTACAATTTCACTCATACCAGATGAACACTAAGGGCTTGAAATGAAGGGAAAACAAAAAGGGTGTGTTAGAATGCAAGAAATTTTGAATAAATGAATCAAGAATCTAACAAACAAGCAATTATATTGGTTTCCCTATCTAGAACAGGGGTGAAAAAAAAACTCCTTCAAAAGCAATTAAGCCTCAAAATATCTGAATCAAACCTTAAGAATGTCACAATTTTAAAAGTAATATCGATTCAAATTCCATTGCTACCTAAACAGAGCCAGAGACAACATATATAATCTTTGTGTAGTAGCATATTTAGTGACTATATATAAAGGAAAATTGCATGTATTAATTATTTCATTAGATCCTGAAACCTGCAACATATAAACCAGCATCTTTATGTAGAGCACTCATCATGAATAAGGAACAATATGAATAAAACTAATTTCACTACGGCTTAAAGATTAATTTAATGCGATATTATAGTACTATTATTTTATTTTACCAACAAGAACAGATAAAATCAAATGTGAAGATTTTACCGCAATTCCCCACTTGTCGACACTGTGATTCTTGCGCCACAAGCAATTTGATACGAAACAAAATAAAAGGTCTAGGTTCTACGTACCTTTTAGCTTTCTCTTCCTCATTTTTATCCCAAATAATGTTGGGAGAAAAAATGTCGAACTCGAGAGAAACTAGCTTCTCTTTGGCGTAAAACCCTAGAACAGGCATAATCTCAGACCGAACCACCTTGACCGTGTCCTCAACATCACGAAACTCCTGATCGAAAATACACTTAACAACATCAGAGCAAACAAGATACTCAATCAAAGCTTCATCAGATATCTCCTCTTCCTCCAACGGAGGAAAATTCAACAAAGCATTCTTGACTTGAAGATCAGCAAGACACTGTTTCTTTTCATCTTCAATAGCCTTCAAACGATCTTTAAACAATTCTTTCACGTATTTCTCACTGAATTCTCTTTGCTTAAGAAAATACTCATTCTCTTTCACAATTACTTCCAATTTTTCCAACCATAACGCTCCATCAAAGTAGCCTTTGAGTTCACGAATCAAGAATGAAAAAATTTCGATATGATTTTCAACGATTGAAAGAGGTGTATTCTGACGTAATAACTCAAGCATTTGATTGAGATATCCATAGCCTAAGAATTTAGGAATACGACCGATATGTTGAACGAGGATATCGAAGCGAATACGGAGGCGTCTATCGGAGTAATCGGCGGCGATGAAGTTGGCGATGGTGTCGATTTGTGTTTGAGTGAAAGGTGAATCGAATTCATCGGTAATGGCTTTGAGTTCAGTGTGGATTAACTCTTCAACTTCGGTAGTAGCCATTGTTGTGTTGTGTTGTGTTGCAGAGAGAGAGAGAGAGAGAGAGAGAGAAATAGGGATTAGGTATATTCTTGGTCAATTCAATTGTAGGTTTGATTGCGGCAAAACTCAGGAAAACGACGGTTATGTATAGTATGTTCTTTATTGCGTCACTCTCAAGTACTAGTAATAGTGTATCTAAAAAACGCGTATAGGAAGCGTGTAACTTAAGTTTGGTTTGGTTCACCAATCGTTAGTTGATTCAGTGTTGATTGACACAATTTGATTTGATTCCCCGCAAATGCGATTGGGATGGAGTTGGAACCACTTTATGCCAGAACTAATCTCCAAATTATATTAAATTGGTGATTAAAACCAACAAAAAAAAATTGGGTTCGGCCCATTTTGGTCTTTTAACAAATACAAATTTTACTTATAATCATCTGTTATTGAGACTCTTTAGATATGTTATTTAGACTCATCAAATTTACCACTCCCTCCGATCAAAATATAAGTCGTTTTGACCATATCACACAAATTAAGAAATGTAACCATTGTTGCAGGGAAAAGAGAAATTATGAGTTAGTTTACAAAATTGTCCTTCATTAATGGTATGGAAAAAATAAATTGTAGAAGTAAAAGAAGAGAGAGTAATAAATAGTTAAGAGTATAATAAGAAAATTAGCATTAAATGTTGCATTGGTATTGTAAAACGATTTATATTTTAGTACAATTTTTTTTTTCAAAACGACTTATATTGTGGTACGGAGGGAGTAGTTTATAAGTTTTTTGTGAATATCGTTAATCTTAATAGATCTCAATAACATATTATTAAATGATTTTTAATTTCTGTAAAATTTTGATGTTATTATTATTCAATTTAAAATTACATGAAAAAGTTCAAATATAGTATCAAATTTTAAGATTTTAACACAAATCTTAAACTAGATTATAAAACTGAAATAATTTTTCTAAACGGTTTGGATTCGCATGTTCATAGGTTTAGAATCAAAAACCCGTTACCTGAATCAAAGCACTTCGAGTTTGAACCGATTGGTTCGGATTGGACCTATACTATACTTGAACGTATTCAAATAAAATAAACCAAAGCATGTTCACTATCGAAAAGAAACTCATCAAAGTACAATCACTGTGAGAATATAACAATTTGAACAAAAAAATTGATGAAAGTGGAAGAATATAGGGTATTAAGTATCTAACATTCTAATTTTTGACTGATGTATCTAACAGTCTAAGTAACTACTAATCCCACATTTCATTCCAAATTTTGCTTGCTTCATTTATTTTACTTACGGATTCACCCCAGTTAAACCACTTGCTATAAGAAGCGGATGTTGACCTACAAAATAAGATGATCAGAAAATATAATATCATTAAGATTTTGGTTTTTAAGTTGCAGTTTGTAGGAATTGAATTCTAAAAATTTCAACAAAATCAATACTTAGCAGAAGTTACTATTAAGAAGGAATGCAAAATCCATTACAATTTGCAAGCAAAAAAAAAAAAGACCTTTCATTACATGGAGAACATAATTGAAACAGAAACAAGATAGACACATCAATGAAACAGTTAAATCTCAAGTCTCAACTACAGAAACTCTTATCTAATAACTTGTTAAATAAGTACAATTTCACTCATACCAGATGAATCAAACCTTAAGCCTCAAAACATCTGAATCAAACCTTAAGAATGTCACAATTTTAAAAATAATAATGATTCAAATTCCATTGCTACATAAACAGAGCCATGACAAAATATATAATATAATCTTTATGTAGTACAGTAGCATATTTAGTGAGTATATATAAAGGAAAATTTCATGTGTTAATTATTTCATTAACCTGCAACATACTCCCTCCGTCCCAAAATGTGAGAGAAAAAAACTCAATTTTTTTGTCCCAAAATGTAAGAGAAAAAGTTTAAACATTTATCTTTTCAAGAAAATTTTACTCTCTCTCTTACTTTTTCTATAACCAACAACCAATAAAAATTGTTTTTACATTTTTTTATACAACTTTTTTCAAAAAAACATACTCCCAATCATTATATTTTACTTTTTCTTAATAAGTGTGATTTTTGTTTTTTCTCTTACATTTCGGGACGGAGGGAGTATAAACCAGCATCTTTATGTAGAACACTCATCATGAATAAGGAACAATATGATTGCTGACAAAAATACCACAAATGATAAAGATTCATTTAATGTGATACTATAGTACTAGTATTTTATTTTACCAACAAGAACAAATAAAGACAAATGTAAAGATTTTACCACAATTCGATCCCCACTTCTCGACACTGTTTCTTGCGCCACAAGCAATTTTTTTCTTGCGCCACAAGCAATTTGATACAAAATACAATAAAGGTATAGATTCTACGTACCTCATAGCTTCCACTTTCTTCTGAATAATGTTGCGAGAAAAAACGTCGAACCAGAGAGATTCCAGCTTGTCTTTCGCTTCATACCCTAGATAAGGGTTAACCTCCGAACGAATCTCCCTCATCGTGTCCTCAACCTCACGAAACTCCTGATCGAATATACATTTAATAACATCGGAGCAAACAAGATACTCAATCAAAGCTTCATCAGATATCTCCTCTCCCTCCAACGGAGGAAAATTCGATAAAGCGTTATTCACTTGAAGTTGAAGATCAGCAAGACACATTCTTCTTTCCTCTTCAATAGCTTTCAAACGATCTTTAAACAATTCTTTCACATACTTCTCACTCACATTCAATTTCTCAGCAAAAACCTTATTCTCTTTCACAATTACTTCCAATTTTTCCAACCATAACGCTCCATCGAAATATCCTTTGAGTTCACGGATCAACAATGAAAAGAATTCAATATGATTTTCAACGATTGAAAGAGGTGTATTCTGACCTAGTAAGTCAAGCATTTGATTGAGATATCCGTAGCCTAAGAATTTAGGAATATGACCGAGATGTTGAACGGCGATATCGAAGCGAATACGGAGGCGTCTGTCGTTGTAATCGAAGGCGATGAAGTTGACAATGTTGTCGATTTGTGTTTGAGTGAAAGGTGAATCGTATTCATCGGTAATGGTTTTGAGTTCGGTGTAGATTAACTCTTCAAATTCTTTGCGGGTCAAAGTAGGAGTAGTCGAAGATGTAGAAGCCATTGTTGCAGAGAGAGTGATCGTGAACAATGGTGGTTAGGTTAGGTATAGTCGTCTTGGTCAATTGTAGGTTTGATTGCGGCAAAAGTGAGGAAAACGGTTATTTATGATGTTGATTGCTTGGTGTAATCGGATGGGGTTGAATTGAGTAGGGTGATCACCGAATTAAATGGGTCACATACTCAAAGTGTAACTTAAGAGGTATCCACCGCCGAACGCAGTGACTAATCCCTCGCTAGATTGGAGGCAGCGTGGGATAGCTGGCCCAAGGATTTAAAGCTGCTCCATAGTTAATACTCCTTCGGTTTTTTTTATTTTTATTGTTGGTTCAGAATAGTAACACTAAATTAACCAAGTACTCCCTCCGACCTTAAATATAAACAACTTTCACCTTTTTAGATACATCAAATAACTAATGTATTTAGTCTAGAATGTAGAGTAGATACATTAATTATTTAATGTATCTAAAAAATGAAAGTTGCTTATATGTAAGGCCGGAGAAAGTATGTTTTTGTACCTTATCATTATATTATACCTTAATTTTAATTAACCAATAAATTTCTATTTTTTTACACAAACTTTCTCTCTCCAAAAAAATAAGGACAAAACAAAAACAATAAAAAGAAGTTTAGTAAAAAAAATTTAGATACAATAAAAAGATTATGCAAATTTTAGTCAATAAAAAAATTTAGAAATAGACAAAATATAATCTTAAATTTTTTTGTAGTGAATATTTGTTAATTAATGACATAAGTTAAATTTGTTTTGGTCAAAACAAAAAGACTTGGTCAGTGCTATTTTAGTAAGACTTAGTCTGTGCTATTTTAGTAGTAAGAACTAGGAAATAACTTGAGATTGAGAATCCTAGTTCAAATTTGTGACCAGTTGACGGGAACAAAATTTCTTTAATCCCACCAAAAACATATTTAAAATATCTTGCTAATGAAGTTTAACAAATAAAATAAAATATACTAAAATCAACGGTAAAGTTAAATCCCACCAAAAACATGCACATGTATTATTGACACTCAAGTGTTGCAATTAGATGATAAGATATAGGTAACTCCAAGAGTATATCTATCACATATTCTCATCATTCAATTGGACAAACACATTAGACAAAATACAAATAACTCTTCTGACTTCAATCTTTCTATAATGCCAGTCCAACATTTCTCTTGTTAGCAGCAGTTAACTATACTTTGAAAAATCAAGGCTATCATAATAAACATCAATATTCAAAGCACAAAACAACACACTGGTGAGTGGTGACTACTGTACTCAACCTCACCAACCTGAAAAATGTAAAATGAAAACTAACATCACAAAAGATGTTACAATGTACACCAGATGCCAACAAGGAAGTCATTTGCCAGAGAGATACGGAACAGAGGTACGCAATGCCGAGGCGTTTACATGGAAATAGATTGACGGTCATCATTTGGCTTTTGCTACTCTTTTGTTCAATGACTTGGCAATCACGGGTTCAATCGCACAGACATCTCAATCATAATTTAACAAATTGAACAGTTCAACAGTCCGGAAGGGAGTTGGCAGACGCAAATGGCGAGAAGGTTGAGGCTGACTCGCTGTAACGGAGTGGATGTTGCTGATGACTGGATGAACCGAGGAAACCAACTGAACCATTGCTTGGACTTGGAATGTGTGAAGACATGTATCTTGAGTTAAGAGATGACAAAGATGGATAACCGATGGAACGTGGTGAATTCATGTGCGAAGCTAGAGATCTTTGGGAGGCATTCCTAAGATCTATGGAACTACGGCTGACGCTTAAGGAGGGGGATTGGCGGTAAGACCTTAGAGACGGCTGCATGTAAGGGGTACTAGCTAAAGAGTGGTTACGAGAAGCAGATGGCGATTGTGAAGCAATTTGTATTGCGGAAGAAGAAGCAAATGATGACCTCATAGAAGAAACGAAAGAGGATGCCACAGATGAAGGGGTCGATGACAGCAGAGGTGTAGATTCTGAAGGTGGCGGATCAGCCAGACCCGTTCTTGCATCACGCTTGCAAACTGGGCAAAAGGTTCTCCACGAAGTAAGCCAAGAATCCACACAGGCAGCATGAAACTCTGTCAATAAGTCACCCGGAGAAAAATTGAATTAGAATAATCTATAACAATATGCACAAATATTCACACAGTATACTAGTAACTCAAACAGATAGACAAATCTATCTTTGAAACAACAAATCAATAGCCACGAAACATAAAAAAAAATTCAAAACAAAGGAAAACAAGAACAAACTAGGAAGGCCTTATTTCATCCAGGGGTAAAGGTGATGGATGCCACTGATGATACTAGGATAACCTATGAAGTATGGTTACTCCTAAAATGGTAAAGTACCCATACCGGGTACTCAATTCACCAGTACCGGGTGGCGGGTACGCATACGGTACTCGTACTATATGTACCGATCCGTGCCCATTTTTATTTGGTTGATTTGAGTGGTAAATATAGTAAAAATGTACAGTCACTGGAAAAATATCATAAAATATTTAATTTTTTATTATATTTCAGCGAGTGTAAGTAGGTCTCAAGCAAACCTGTTTATGTTCAACAAGTAATATAATTCATTTTATGCACTAATGCCGTCTCAGAAAAAGATATTATCAAATAAATTTATTGTATACTTTTTCAATAAAACCAAAGAGATATGGCCATAAATCCTGGGAAAATAGCCATAACCTGCCTCATGACAAAAACATTCTCATTTGCCAGATAATGATAACTAGCATTTACATTAGAAGTTAACACCATGTGGGGCATAAGTCTCAACACAGGAAATACAACCGATAAAATAAATGAATAATCAATTGCGCACAGTACATAAATGTTATTCGAAGATGGATCAAATTAACAGCACACTGAATTTGAAAAGGAAATAACATTTGGCATTGGAAGACTTACTGTGACAGCAGGGTAGAATCCTGAGCTTCTCTCCAACGCAATAGTCTTCAAGGCAGATAGCACATGTTCTTGATGTACAATTATCTTCCAAAGCAGAAGTAAAAATCAAACTTGGCATTGCTTTCACTAGGCGGCTACTCATACCATGAAATTCACGAACATGAGAAGAAGTTCGGGGCCTTTCTCTTCTTATGCGATGCCTGCGGACGAAGAAACAAGTGGCCAGCACTGCCGACATAGCTAGCAGGGAAATAAATGAAATCGCCATGATAGACCATGCTGAGTTTTCAAATGTTGGAATGAGCCATGTTTCCACATTAGTCAAACCAGTGTATCTTTGTAGAATTTCACCTGAAGCTTTCGATACAAATACTGCATGTATTCTTATACCAGCAGAATTTCCTGCCACTGAAATTCAAAAACAATGAATCAGAAATCATCAAATACAACCCAGGTGTGCACGCATATGCATATATATCAAAAGAAAACAAGAAATAAATCCAACAAGAAACAATAATCAATAGCTTTTATTTCACTATATAATTTACATGATTGCCAAGTGTCAAATTTATACCCTTATATTGTATATGTATTGTCACCCCTGAAGTTTGTCCAGAATGTTGTTCAATCATTGACAACATCCCAATCTCGAAAAATGTAAAGAATATTACTTCTAGGGAGAAAAACAGACAATTTTCTCTCTCTAACAATTCCATTTAACATAAGATACCAACCAACAAATCTAGACCTCATCCTCAAAAGAATTTTTCATGATCAATATATGAAACTACTAAGGCACCTAGGCAGTAGCAATGCAAGATTACTTCATAGAGTTACGCGATCAAAACAAAATATATGAAACAGTTTTTTAGAAGGTTCAGAAGATGAAAGTGAATGTCTAGTTTAAATTTTTTTTAAAAATACTTTCATAGGATATTATTTGCTTGCTATATACAGTTGCAAGGTAAAAATGATTCAGCTGTTAAGAAATCTTGAAAAAATATAATCCATATGCACCACATACAATGCTTCAACCCTGATATATATGCCTTCCAAGAGATATCTTATTAATGAAATCAATTACCAACTTCTGTATAAGAAGTTATAATTTCATTTTAGGGTTACAATAATCATAATCACTGTAAAATATACAGCTACGATTTCAAGATGATGAATCTCTAGTCTGTACAAAACATTTTGCCACAACCAGTGACTGTACCATACAACTCCTATTAGCATTCATGATGTGTCAAAAAACAAGGTTGATGACAATTGCATGTTTGAAGAGAAAGATAAAGAACAAAATATTGCTACATGAAAGAATTGGTCATTACTTGCAACTAGGATGCCACCATCTTCATTGTCGTAGACAATTGCAGCTTTGTAGCCAGCCTTTTGTGCCATCCTAACCTTATCCTCAAAGCTACACCCTCCTCTAATCATCAAAACAAAAGGTGAACTATCATTCGGAAGTTGTTTAGCATTATTTGTAAGTTCTGTACATGCGTCAAGCGGCTCTGCCAAGAATAAGACTCCATATTCTCCAGACCCCTTAACCGACGGAGCTGAAATCAAAAGCCATTCTTATCAACAAAACAAGACGAATTAAATTATCATCAACACTACCATCATATGCAATACAATAATATTAGAACAACGAAACAACACCAAACGTTAGTTGGTCCAGTGGTGATTGACGCTAGGCTTTGTAGGGCTGGGGGTTTCAAATCTCTCTCTCTCTCTCTCTAACCTCTCTTCTTTTTTCTTTATTGGATTTGACCTTCTAACATGACAAAGGAACTAACAAAGTTGAAATTTTCAACACTCACAACAAGTACCATAAAACCAAAATCATATTCAAACTTAACAAAACTAGCTGAAATCAAAACACACTGTATCAAAAATTGAGAAGGTAAAAAAAAAAAAAACAGAAAACTCACAGAAATTAGCTTCAATATCATCGAATGAAAGAGTGATGTTATTCCCAATAAGCACGACCTTAGCAGCCGCCATAGCAAAGAAACTCAACAGAGAGAAGAAAAAGAAGCAGAGATTCGAGATACCCATGAGAGCAATTGATTCGAAAAGCACGAAAGAGAAGATTTTGTGTTGAAAATGATGGAAGGAGAAATTGGGAATTTAGAGAGAAATTAGGGTTTGGAAAACACTGCAAAAAAAAGAGAAACATCAGCTTCCATGTCAAAAAAAAAGAAGAAAAATGAATGTTCTGTTGGTGTATTCTATATTCTTTCTTTTGTTTCTGTTTTTCTCTACAAATTGATTGCTTATGACAGCAAAGTGGGAAAATATAATAATAATAGTATTACCTAAAAACAATAATATGTCATACTCTTCTACAGTTGCAATCTGATTGGTACTATTGCTATTTGCTAAGCATCAAATATCAGAGATAATTATAGTGTTGTTAATTGTTATCTCTGTCAAAACAATATTTTAATAATAATCTGTCAAGAACAAGGGATGATTCACATATTGTCAAAAACATATTATTATATTTTAAGGTAAAAACATTATAAGATAATGAGAAGAAAAAATATGCATTAATAATATATCTTCACCACTTTGTTGGTCTTGTGATATTGTCTTGAGATTCAAAAGTGTTTTCATCCTCGAAGTTTTGGATTTGATTCTCTTCAGTGATAATTTGTGTCGACTAATTTAGTTTTTTCAATAAAATAATGAGAAAAAGAAATATACATTAATAGTATAAAATAGTTTTACACTTTTATCGAATAACAATATGTACTATGTTTTTTTACGTCAAAAAAACATGTACTATGTTTTTTGTCAAAAAATATACTACCTCCGTTTCTTTTTATGTGTCGTTTTAGAACAAAAAAAATTAAAATAGGAGAGTGTATTTTTGCACCTTATTTCCTATTATGCCTCTTTAATATATATCATATATTTAATCCACCAATAATTTCCTATTTTTTCACAAACATTATCTATTCCTAAAAAATTGTAACAAACTTTATTTAAAAACAAACAAAATTTATATACAATAAATAGATTATATTGTTTCAACAAAAAAAAAATACAAAATATAGTCAATAAAATAAAATACCAAAAATACCAAGGGTCGAGGGTTCGATCCTCACCTTGGGTATGAAGCAGCTTTAAATCTTTGGGCCAACTATCCCACCCTTCGAGGTGCCTCCAATCTAGCGAGGGAATAGTCACCGCGTTCGGCGGTGGATACCCCGGTCTCGACCAAAAAAAAATAAAATAGGAAAAAGGGTATAATAAGTAAAATATAACCAAAATTGTCAAAACAACAAGTAATAAGAAACAAATATTTTGTTTCTAAAACAACAAGTAAAAAGGAACGGAGGTAGTATATGTAATATGTTTTCGAGAGTTTAACTCGGTTGAGAGGGAGATTATATTTTATATACATGGGTTGGAGTTCGAACATCGGACATTATTTTTTATAACAAAAACAAAATAATATTTATTCATTTAAAATGATAAAATACATAAAAAATAATTTTTTCTCATAATAAAGATTGTAAAGAGTATTTTTTTGTGGTTATTTATTTAATTTATGTTTTTGCTTATAAGAGTATAATATAATGTTGTATTGTTTGTCTCACGCCACTGGAGGGAGGAGAGTAGTGGTAGATTGCACCCGCCGCCGCCGGAGTGTGGATCACTCTATAGAATATAATATATAATTTTCCATCTAAAAAAATGAAGAAAACTACAAATGGAGTCATGATGGAAACATTTACTCCCTCTGTTTCAAAATGAGTGTTGTTTTGGTGTTTTCACACATATTAAAGAATGCAATCATTATGTTAAAAGTAATGGTACATTTACTATATTAAGCCTACTTTTTGCTTTGTTTTCTTGGAAATAGTGTATAAAGTAATAGTTAGATGGTAAAATTGGAAAAAGTTGCATTGAGAATTGAAAAACAACATTTGAAACAAATTTTTTGAGCTAAAGCGATACTCATTTTGAAACGGATGGAGTATGTAGTAAACTTGGCCAGTTGAACTTTTTGGGAGAGGGACCAGAACGGAAGAAAATTTGAGATATATCTGTGTCAGTATATAATGTTGTGTACGAGATAGAATCCTGCAATATTTTATGTATAATAGTAGTATAGTTATCATAGAAAAAAGTATGATAAGTAATAATAATAATAATAATAATAATAATAATAAATAATGAACAATATAAATTACATTTTATTTTATTTTACAAAATGTGGAAAACATTTAAAAAGGGAAGGTCAACAGTCTAAAATAGAAAAAACAAGAAGGCTATGAATTACATATATTTTTAAAATATGTAATTCATATGTAAAAAAAAATATGTATAAGAAAATTAAAATAATTTTGACTTGCTTTTAAAGAAATTAAAAATGATATGTATTGTTTGAAATATAAAGTCTTATTTTGTATATAAAATGTGAAGCAATTTTTAACACAAAAACATTTTTTGAATTATTATAATTTCAATTTACTTTTTGATGAAAGTCAAAATGAATGAGTTGAAAATTTTAATTAAAAGATGAAGTCATTTTAAAAGGGCTTTTTCTATACTTTCAAAAAGGATTAACTAAAGACCAAAAATAATCTTAACTAAAGAGTTTTTTTTTTTTTGTAAAGTACTTAACTAAAGAGTTTTAATTTTGAAGAAGATTAACTAAAGAATATAAAATTAACAATGAATTAGTTCAAGTGGTAAGATCTTAGTCTGCTTAAACATATGGTCAGAAGTTATATGTATGTAGAAATTCGGTTGAGTAGAAACTTTGTATCAATAATCAATATCATAGTAACCAAAAAAAGAATTAAAGAGTATAAAAAATTGAGATTTAAAGAATGAAATTTTAACAATAAGAATAAAGTTAGTGTATGTGTTTATATTTAAAGAAGATCAATTTATAAGAATAAAGTTATAAATCGAATTTATCAAAAGTCTTTTAACACTTTTATCAATTTACTATCAATATTTATGGTTCCAATCTCAAATATTTGATTTAATAATTTTGACATTTTTAATAGTTGAATTACTACTTCCGTTCCTTTTTACTTGTTGTTTTTGAAAAAAAAAATCAAAATAGAAGAATGTATTTTTGCACCTTATTTTCCTATTATGTCCTTTTTTAAATAGATATTATATTTTTAATCCACCAATAATTTCATACTTTTTCACAAACATTATCTATTCCAAAAAATTTGTAACAAACTTTATTTAAAAACAAACAAAAGTTGTATACAATAAAAAGATTATATTGTTTCAACAAAAAAAAATACAAAATTTAGTCAATAATTTCATAAATTGCGTCAATAAAACAAAATAGAAAAGAGAGTATAATAGACAAATATAACATAAATTGCTAAAACGACAAATAAAAAGTAACAAATATTTTTTTCTAAAACGACAAGTAAAAAACAACGGTGGTAGTAGAATTTATCGACTCTTAAACAAACTTTTCGTATTCTTTTTGTATTATTTCTTATACAAGTAGTTGAAAGACCTATCCACCACATAAAGACCAATTAAGTGCTGGGTGGTGTCTCCCCTCATGTATTTGTGGTTTATGCTTATTTTGTCCCTATTTTGATTGTAACATTCTGTGTTTGGATATTATAAAAAATAATTGTATTGTATTTGTAGGAGTCTCATCAAAAAGACTTTGTATTTTATTTTATTTTTGGTTAAATTAAAGCCCCTCAAATAGCTCATGAACATGTGAGAATATTTCTATGGACAGATAATAAACCAAGAAACTTTAAGTCAAAGAAGATTCAAACTAACACCAAAATTAATTACTTGGTCTTATCCAAATGAGTCTGGTGAGCTGTACTAGTTGATAAGTTTATCATTCTTTTCTCTACTATAATGAAATGTTAATGTTAATATAAAGACACTAGATTTAAAATGTGAAAGACTAAATTGATATAATTCAACAATTTTGGAGACCAAATTAAGTATTTACTTAATATACTACTTATTAGTATTAATCTTATAATGGAGCAGGAATAATCCACAACAACAACTTAAATTAATTATTATATCTAGGAATGATGTAGACAATAATTGAAACAACACTTTCATTTCATCAATGCCATGTTTAAAGTAACAAATAAGCCTTTCAATCATGTCAAGAAAAAATAACTAGTGAAAACGTGCAAATAACAATATAAGTTAAGTTTAGACAGTACTCAAAATTTATGAGAAATACAAAGACTCTAAAATATTTACACATACCAAAAGGCATGGTAATTCTAAAGCCAGCTATAATTCAGTGATAATCATTGTATAAGTCATAATTAATTTAATCTTCTTTGTCACCTTCTTTATACTCTTTGCTTTCACCTTCTGTTGTAGAGCTACTTGGTTGATTAACCTTGTCTTGTTTTGGTACTCTTTGATATTCAGCATCATCATCACCTTTACTACCTATGGTTTGAATAAGCATTAGCACTGCAATCACAAAAACAATAATATACACCATTCTAATGTCAAATGATCTATGGAAAAATTGCATCAGTGATGGCCCAGTTAATGTTTTCTTTATGGTTTTTCCTTCTCTGTATCCTTCTAGAAATTTAGTGATTTGAGTTCCTTGATTCTCTCCCTCAATGCTTTCTGAACCAACAACCTGAAAGTTAATGTGAAAATCGGTATTAGTTTACCACATTATGCAAAGAAAAGTAAGTTCGGATAACAAACAGCACAGCCATTTTTGGCAGTTTAGTAATGGTATCGAATTTATCAGCAAATTCTCCCATCGACTGACCGTAAGATAATCATCTTGTTTATCCCAAACGACCATTTTTGGTAGTTTAGTAGTGGTATCAAATTTATCAGCAAATTCTTCCAGCTGTTTAACTCCAACATAACCAAATATTAAGTCACGATTTGCAGATGCAGCAGCCTTCAATAACTTAACCAATTCTTTGGAACTTTCTTCACTTTCATCGTCCACAATAGTCAAAACTATTTTCCTACCATCAGCTTTCACCAACCTAAGTGTGTCGTAGGATACAGGAACAGCCAAAGGAATGAGATTCTGTTTTATGAAGTCTTCCAAAAATTCATCTGTTTTATGAAAACAAAAACATAACTAATCAAAAGATTCCTGTAATGATGTATCAAAGCTAAAACATTTTAATAGTATATGAACAAAACCGAATATTTTCCAGCATAACATAATATGAATAGAAAAAATAAATTCAAAAGAACTGATAAACTCACAACATCATAATAACTTCCAGTACAGAAACAAAAGCATTCTAGATTAGTAACAGACATTCAAGCTCATATTTAAGTTAGAAGTAAAAAAAATGTAGTATTAGTATTACTATTTGGGTTCTCAATTCTGCATAAGTCAATTTCTACCTTAAAGGGAGAAAGGCATTTTAGATGGACCTATTACATGTTAAGGGTAGTCTTTAAAATTTGGGTTTAGTCTAACTCGACCCATACAAAACTGGCTTTTAAGGCGATGAATACCCACTTACAAACACATTTTCAAGTCTTATTGCATCAATTGTGGGACTCTTAACACAAGGGAAAGTCAACTGTACCAACAAAAAAACAAATAGGGAAAGACCCTCGGTTATCTAGAAGTTATTTGAGTGGTTACTGGGAGGGACAGACCAATCTCTTGAAATGTTTGCGTTGTTGTTTCTTTCTTTCATAATTTCATTGTAATCTTTCTGTTAATAGTTGTACTGTTGTGTGTACGAAACTCTGATTGAGAACCATTCTCCACAGAAACTTAGTGGTATATAAATCAGTCTAGGGATAAAATCATTCTTAGGCCTATATAATAACTTAAGCTGTTAGGAGAGTTTGTGCTAGGAATGTTAATGATGTGCAGGGCGTAAAGCATTAGTTAGTTTGCCATTGAAGGAATAAGAATTAACTATCCTAATACTGTTATCTTTCTGTGGTTGTTAGGCTAGTTTATTAGTGTCCTTGTTTAAGTTGTGCAGGATTTCAGGATGCCTATATATAGAGGTTCCTGTTTTCCATGGAAGGGATCTTAGCTTTTGCTAAGATTTTGACCGGAAATTTCCAGTGTGAGGGTTGTATCTTCCTTTATGTACTTTTCTTTTTATAAATCAATAAAGCTACAGGGATGAATTATTCCCTTTCTGCATGTGTTCTTTCAAAAGAACCTAACAATTGGTCTTTGACATATTCTAGAAGGTTTCGGCACATCAAGCACGTCAACTAAAATGAGCTTCAAAGAAAGGAATGTGTGGCCTAATAACTAAATCCATAACCCTTAATTCATTCATTCTTTAAAAAAATAGAAACAAATCAATCACCACTTAACTATCAAAGTAGCATACGAATTGGAAGTGTGAAAAATGTATATAAGTGAGATGTACTAAGTCCTAATTAGTGTGTAAAATAACTGTCAAGTCTCCTTGATTATGTATAAAATAAACTAACCGTCAAAGGGGCCGTAAAATGTACTCCGCTCATTGTACAGTGGATTGAGGGAAACCAATGCAGGAATCTTATCAAAGTCATAGGTTACCATGAGATCCTCTGAAAAATCCTTTGCAACAGAAAACCATGCATTTTTCTTATACTTTAGGCCAAACTTTTCTATAACCGAACTCTCCAACCCAAAACCTATATATACTGGGAAAAAAGTGCCAGCTTCTTCGACAAAACTATTCACAGCAGAATCTGAATCGAGAACGGAAACATCAGAAGCAGCAAATTTCTTAAGATAACGAACAAGTACATCAGCTTTCCTTGGTCCACGGTATTCTGTAGGGATGCCATGGTTAAACAGCAAAACGGTTGGATATGCACTGCATCACAGAATGACCAAAAAAAGCAACACTTATAACAAGTTACGAAGGAAAAAAAGAAGATTATTCGAACAAACAATGTATATTATCGGACCAAAGAAAACATACTCAACATCATATTTTCTCGCAAGGCTAGTATGTTTGTCAGCATCTACTTTTGCTATGACTATTGGTTCCTTCAAGTTTGCAAGTACAGGCGCGGCTGCATCTAACTGTAAAAGGTAGAAAACCACAACTTAATTCCTCATTCAAAACAAAACCAAATTGAAACTCACAAGAATCTCTTATATCAGGTAAAACTAAACACTAATGGTCATCTAATATCATAACTTACAAGTCTATTTCTATCTGAGTAATAATAACCTTTGAAAAAGTTAAATTTTTAGAAGAACAATCAGTGACATTACATTCAAAAACAAAACTAATTATGAAGCACAGACACGCCTCGGATTAGGCATGCCTCGGTGTTGGACATGTGTCATGTCTAACACCGACACACACCGACACTTACGATTACATTGACGTGTCAGTGTCCGGGTTGTATCCGGTGTCTGTGTCAGAGTCTGAGCTTCATAAATAAACTAATCAAAGCCACCAAACATTTGCATTATGCTTGATGATCATGCATACTACTCTAAATCCTAAAGTACATCAACACCAAAATATGAGTACCCGGTTAAAAATTAACCAACCCCATGCTTAGTAACCAAGCAAAATCAAATGATACATAAAAAAAAAAGGATTTTTTGAAGTGGGTTTGAAAAAAAATGACCCATGAAAAGAAAGAGTACCTCAGGAGAGAGACGCTTGCAGTGACCACACCAAGGAGCGTAGAAATCAACCAAGATGTGATCGAAGGAAGAAATAGCGGAATCGAAGTTAGATTCATCGAGTATCAAAACCTTTCCATCTGCAACTAATGGTTCAGCACCGCAAAATTGGATCAAAGAAACAATACAGAAAACAATCAAAATCCTCATATCTTCTTTCTTATGTTTTCTGTTTTCGATCCAAACATAAAACAGAGTCTTGTTCTTCTTCAAGTGTGTGTGTTGTTTTGTTTGATTTTTTTGAGTGAAAGTGTATACTATGATTCGTCAATCACATAAGCTCTAATTTCTTTTTATGGTACAAATATATTTTTTTTTTTATTACTTTTTATTAGTTGTCTCAGGAAGAAAACAAAAATTAAATTAAAAAAAATGTATTTTTATATCTTATCTTTTTATTATAGTTTTTTTTGAATATATATTTTAAATTCAATGATAAATTCTTATATTTTTACACACACTTTCTCTTTGTAAAAAATAAAAAACAAGACAAAACAAAAAGATTTATATGAATAAGTTTCGTAAATAAAAATAGATGTAATAAAAGGATTATATAAAATTCAGTCAATAAAAAAATATGAAGAGGATATAATAGACAAAATATAACATTAAATTGTAAAAACGACAAACAATTAAAAACAAATAATTTTTTCTAAAACGACAAATAAAAAGCTTTTTTTAGTATGTAAATTTACATCTTTTGGTAAAAATATTATATTTATGATTCACTTCTTGAGTAAAAAAAAATATATTTACTACTGTTTTTTTCTTCAATTGATCAATTTGAAAAGAATCATAACAATTTAGTCATAAAATAAATAAAATTGACACCTTAATTTTCAAAAAGTGATATTAATTTTACTTTCTTATCTTAAAATAAACATCATCTAATTTATGGAGAGCATGAATTTTTTATTTTGGAAAATTTATACTTCCCTTCGTACCAAAATATAATCAATTGTGCAATTCCTTTTACCAAATCTTTAACATGATCTATAACATAATAACAAGATTTCGTTCTGGGTTTTCCTCTTTGCCTTTAGATCTAAAAATGTTTCCTTATATACTGCATCATCGTTGTTGAAACTATGAAGATAGATAAAAATTCTTGTTTTTTTAATCCTTTAGCAAAATATGTTGCTAATCAACATGATGAGTGATCTACCCACGATGCATGATTGCTGATCTTGGAAAGAAGTTTTGCTTAAAAAAAGAAAAGAAAATTAAATAACTTTTGAGGGAAATTTTAAGAAGGGGAAAAATTTGAGAGTATTTATGGTTGAAAAATAAGTAATTAATTGCATTGAAACAAGTATTTATGGTTGGAAAATATTAACTTAAGTCGTTTGAAATTACATTATATATAGATGTACAAATGACTAACTGATTCCTGAATCCTGGTTAGAAATCTATATCTTCAAGTTCCAACTAAGTTATGAACAATGATCAATCACTTAGCAAGAATATAAGAGCATTATAGTTTACCTACTTTCTTTTTTAAATGAAATATGAGTAAATAAACACAAAGTATCCTTAAATGAAAACAGGCCATGATATCTATTCTAATCCTTTCTTGTGCAACAGTTTTGAAAAGTGAATACATTATGCTTCTCCAGATGCAAATTTACACTCCAAGTGTGTTAAGTTGCGAGTGGCGGAATGTCAAGCAAGACTTCCTCAATCAGACAAAACTTCCTCACTCCAAGGCATCTTTGCTCTCAATCCATGACATTTTAAGGAATAGACGAATGATCAAACTATCACGGCAAACCTCATTCCAACTTTACTCGCTTGGAATTGGCTTCTCTCAACCATTCAAGGCATTCTTCTGCAGTCCCAGATGGATAGGCAAGTTGCCAAGCCATTGTTTTATCCAGCTGCAAGTGAAAATGAAACAAAATATGAAAACCTTAAATTTGAAGGAAGTTTGAACACCACTGTGAGAGATGATGCAGCAGTTAGCAGAATGACTTACCCACTCCTTAACAACTGGTCCTCCTTTAAGCTGTAGAACACTCATAACATCTTTTCCATTGATCAATGGTTTTGCTTCCCATACTTTCTCAAGGCCTATTAATCGAAAAATAATTAGCAGCAAAGCAATGACTTTGAAATCAACAGCACAAGTAAAACACATCTCTTGTCAAACACACTAATATTTGTGTCACTGTCACATGATAAACAATCACTTTTTTCTTTTGCCTTTTTTTAATATCACCTAGTGACAAAATGCTGTTACTATTGTTTTACTTTGGTTATTTCTAATTTATTTAGTCATAAACTACACGTATTACCAAAAGAACATAATGCATAAACATTTAAATAAAAATGAACTGTCCCTAAATAAGGCCACCAGAACAAGGAGAAGATGCAGTAAAATTTGAGAAACTGGTACAAACATATAACTTCTATAAAAGTCTCACCTAATTTGGTTATAGAATTCTCCACGGCATTAAACAGATCTCTTCGTTTTTCCAACTGTGAGTGCTCATCCTCAGAGTCACTAATGTTAATCGGATGTAATATAATGGATATCAACAGTGCAACTCGCCAAAAATCTTTAAGCTGTCTTAAGAGAAACCCTAAAATAATATATAAATCTCAGCCATATCAGAAACAATTCATACTGCAAAATAGCAAGGCAACTTCTAAAACGGACACAGAAGAGCAGTAATGGATCACAGTAAATCACTCAAATTTAATCTTCATAATATCAGGAAATTCCATTTCTTTCTGTCTTTTATTTATGCATATTAGTTAAGCGGTATAAAAAACATTTGATTAATTGACAGGTGTGGTATTGCTTGTACCTTGACAAAAGTAAAAATTTAGCGTTGGAAAAATGTGACAGCAAAATGAAATAAGGGAAGTGTGCTTGTGGCTACTTTCCACTAGAAAGCCAGAAAATTAGTTGAAACTACAACATGTAGAATCATGATAAAGTACGGTCTATAGCACCATATGTCAATATGAAAAGTCTATAACTGAAAATTAAGGTCCAAAACAGCTTAATTATAACTTATAAGACACAGTGCAATGCTAATATAATACCAAGGTAACAATGCAAGAACACTTCACCTGTTATTACCCTGGATCTAGAAGAAACAGGGACATCAATCAAGTCTCTCACCCAATCAAGATCAACAGCTTGGATATCCTCACCAGATGCGAGATGAGGAATCAACGATAATAATTTATACGTCGATCGATGTAAGTCAAGCACCTGGATTTTTACAGTAAACAACATAAATATCAACCAAAGTATTGACCGAATTATATACATTCTGCGTTTTAACACGTTATAATGTATCTGTTCAAATTATAATAAGGCTCAAAGGAAACTGACCATTTCTGCGTCCTTCGCTTTTCGCTTGAGGGACTCACGAATGATATGATTGGCAACGGGAATCTATAATTTAAAATCACATATTAGGCTATTGAACTAACATATCATTAGACATAATAACCACAAGATTACACATGGCACACAGTGGTTTGCACTCTCTAGTCTAGAGTGCAATTGAGCCAAGAGTCTAAGAAAAAACAAAATAATCAAATGTGAAATAGAGGTCTCAGTAAAGAAAAGTTGTTTTACTTGATTACTTTAGCTTTTTTCTTTCAGTTTCAAATTTAAAATCGGAATAGAATCTGACTGAAAACTTTGCATCATATCTTAACATGTTGAAAATCTAAATATAGACATGTCGCGTTAGATGTACCATCTCGAAGCACAAAGCTCAAACTTATCCACTTAACATGTTGAAAATCTAAATATAGACATGCCGCGTTAGATGTACATCCTCGAAGCACAAAGCTCAAACTTATCCAAGCACTTTAATATTGCAAAGTCATGAATAGTAATACTTAGAAAAAAGAGGTGGGTACCTTCTTAGCCTTCTTTTCACTATAAGTGGTATTTCTAAGTGGTAGAAACAAAGCAGCATAAAGTGTGAGCCTTCTTTGTTCAGCCTAAATAAACAGAAACTGAGTATCAGCCAACACATAATAGTCAAACAAGCCTATAGAGGCAAATTAATAACAGTACAACTTCATACTTTAAGAATTAAAGTAGAAAAGGAATATTAAGTAAAATTGAAAGCTTAACCCATTACTTACTGTAAAGGTTGACTCTCCAAGTAAATGGATAAGGTTCGAAGCATTATCCAAGTAAGAAATGCAAAGCCTAGAAAAAGTGAAAGAATTACTTGGTCAGCATGACCAACAAAATATATGTATCTCCATGCAAGGGAAAAGTCAAAAACAAAATAAAGTACAAAGCAAGATATGGAATTTAGGTAGGAAAGGAAGAAACATAGAATGAATTCTCTAAATAATATCAGATTGATAAGAGCTAGAACTAAATCCAATCACAAGGCCCACTTTATCCAAATAATAAGAGCAACTATCAGAGTAACTCTTGCTATGTGCAGAAGATGTGAATATGATTATTATTCATTAATAATGGGATTGTCAATCATTCTGCACCGTTTAGCACATTAAAAATGAAACATCAATGAACTTATCTACAACATATACCTTTCACATCCCTCTGAAATGACAGGTTCATATTCAGCAGGAAGAGTAAAGACAGTCCAGAATAGTGTCAGCTCACAAATATAAGTCATTGCTTTGACAGGTTGATTTCCAGATATCATTAGATCAATCTACAGACAAAGAAATAAGCATAAGAACATAAATGGCTAAACTTTGGGTACAAACAAAAAGTATGAAAATTTGTTATAATAAGTCTCAATAAAAGTTATCCCTAGGGAAGACAGGGAAGAATTAGAATGCACCTCTGTTCCAATGCGCTCTCTGCTAATTTTAGCAGCTAGAGCATTTTTCACATCATCACATGCAGCAGCCCCTTTCAGATCTTCATCTAGAGTAAAATCAAATCTAGCACCTACAAGTAATAAACTGTGTCTCTTCAGTATGCAGGAAAATAAGTTCAAACTTTATGAGAAGCATAGGCCAAAAGGTTCACTTATATAAAAACACAGAAGTCATGAAAAATTTAAAATACCAAACCGAATGGCTCGAAGAACTCGTAATGGATCATCAATAAAGGTGGTCTTTGGAGGTAAAGGAGTCACTATCTTTCCAGACTTAAGGTCGGAGATTCCTGCAGAGTGCCAAAGAAGTTAATAGATGAACAAATAAGTAGCTCTTAAAATACTTGTTTAGGTAATAAAATCCACTATGACCTCTTTTAGTGAAATCTTCAACTGCGTCCGTGTTGATATTATAGAATAAACTGTCACACACAAATAAATTGTTTAATGCAACTATCATCTAAAATGTGCAAAAGAATGTGAATATTAAAGCACACTTAAGTACAACAACAAAAAATGGCTTTTTCCATTTTGGCAAGGTGAACTGCATGATTAGACACCACTATAGTATCCTATCTTGTAAGAAAAATCATTTCAACTTAAATCTTTCTTGATGTTTTGACCTATAATTTTCTAAATCTCCCAAATAACTGGACTAATCTCCATACTACATCTTATCTATTCGGGGCTTCAACAAGCCTTCTCTGCTCATGCCTCAATCAAGTAAGATGAGATTCAGACATCTTTTCCATATTCACAATTGGTGCTACCCCAAAATTTTCTCCTAAGCCAGCATATATTAAAAAATAAAAATGGTTGGCCGGTCGGCATACTTCTTAAATCTTAATTGTAATGCTCCATGCACACAAACACATGAAATGTTAACCACATTTATGGTTTTTAATTTCACCTAGTTTTGTATCTCTTTCTTCATTAAATGTAACAATACCTTAAACAAGAGTACAGAAAGATACCTGTTAATTGTTAAATCCCTCCTATATGCATCCTCTTCAGCTGTGCCAAATGTTTGCTGTTAGACATGAAGTAAACTTAACTCTGTTGAATTTGACAAGGATATAGGAAAACAAGAGCTGACCAAATATGCCAAATGAAAGCGAGAATACAGAATATTGAGTTTAAAATTAAATACCCACAAAAATTACAAAACATTGAGGAGAATCGCCTTAACAAAAACATCTTCGCTTTCAAGCATGTAATTAAATACAGGCTATCTTTAAAGAAAACAGAGAAACATCTTATATGACCAAAATGAGTAGAGTGGTAAGGAGGCCGAGGGTTTGATCCCTACTCCCAGCATAATACTAACAATTACTAACAATATTAACATTGGTAGTACCTTAGAAGGAATGCGACTATTCTCGGCATATTCTTCGCTCCGTAGGTTGACAAAATCAATCCACATATCAAACAAGCGCATCCTGGCTGTTTCCAAATGTTTGGACTGGTCAGGGTTGCTGCAAGAAAAATAATTAGACAATGTTCTACAAAAAGAATGTTAAAAATGCAAAAGAATACATAAAATTATATTGATGTGAATTCTTGCGAAGTCATGTATGATAAATAAAGTATGACCAGCGCACTAATTAAAGGTATAGTAAGAGTAAGAAAACAATAATTAAACTGAACAGCCTAAAACCCAAAAATTGACAACTAGATGGCTGGCCCAAAAATTCACCAAAAATAAAAGTATATTGGGTTTATCAAAAGAACAACTTAATTTGATTCATGTTCTTCATTGATCAAAATGATATCTTTACTATAAACAAATTTTGGAAACCCAAGACAAGGATACTAGTAACCATCAAAACCAAAATTTTGTTAGTTCATTAACAACAACGACAAATCCATAAACTAAATTCCTAACTCACAATCCAGTCAAACAACTCAGCAATATTTATCAAATCAAAATTCGAAGATTACACACTCAATTTTCTTTCTCATAAATTTTAAAATTGACATTATTGCTTCCTTCCTTTTTCTTTCGTTATGGACATCAAATCATAAAGTTTCTTAATTTCTACATTCTATTAGGTATTTTGCTAGGGCAAGTAAAATACACCAATTTAACAAATTACAACATGAGAAAGAGTAAACAACCATGTTGAAAAATTGAATGAGCAAAAATGCAAAATCAAAAGGTACCTTTCAATAACACAAACACCTTGAGCGTCTTCGCCAATGGAAAGCAAGTACTCTCTAACCTTATCAACAAATTCAGTACCCATCATATTATCAAGAGCTATATCAATGTCATAGCAATCTTTTCCCAAAAGCTACACAAAAAATCAAATAATCAAACAATGAATTAGGGTTAGAAATTATTCAAACAGTTGGAGTGCATGCAAACCTTGTCGCGAACCCAGCCACCGGCGACTCGGAGCTGAGTTTGGAGTTGGAAGTGACGGAGAGTAGCGAGAAGTCTATCGAAGATGCTTTTCTCGATAGTAGTGAGTTCGATTGTGTCGCGAACATTGTATGTTGTCGACATTGGGGCACACGTAGAACTTCGAAACGACGGCGTAATGGCTCGTTTAAGGGTTTTGGCGGGATAGTGAGAGTGAAGAGGAGGAAGAAGAAGAACGGTTTGTATGAGTGAGTGATAACTCGGACTGAGTCTGGGAATCGCCAATAGGGAAGTTTTGAAAATGAGTCTCATGGGTTTACGTTTATTTATTGCATCGCATTTTGCGTAACCATTGTTAGATGAGATTCTTGGTTGAACCATGTTGGGTTGCGGTTGTGGGTCGGGTTTCCATTTATTATTTTTTGCGAATAAGGTTTACTTCGTATAAGGTTTACTCCGTATGTAACTGTAGAGAATAACTCCTCGGGTCTTCTAGAATTCAAATGGCATGGGCAGTAATCTCTTCCTGAGAGTCTTAACGCTACTGCATGTCCAAGTCAGAGATCGAACTCGAGATTTTAGTTAAGTTTGAAGAGACCCACATCATCTCATCTAAGCGCTTTTGGATTGGGATTCTAGTTTCTAAAAACAAAAGAAATTGATCAAAAAACGAATGTATAATAAATTAGATTTAAATATGATTTTAATCTCATCCTCGTAAACTTAACTTCATTGATAGAAATATTGTATGTAATATGCATGACGGAAAACTCTTGTATGCCCACTTATTTATCTGAAAAAAGTAATATTCTAGCTACTAAACTATCCGATAAAAGAAATGATTTTTATCGCGAAGCTTGTCGCTTTGCATAAACATGAATACATATTGTCCCTTTGCAAGTTGACATGTTATGTGCCGGTGTTTTCTTAAAAATTATGCTTCATCAACAGCAATTAACTACAATGCTATGTCATCCACAATTTGTCATTGGAAAAATGTAAAGTAGAAACAAATGGAATGACCCTATAAAGCAGTGTGCCTCTATACAAAGTTATAAATTCAATCTTTCTATATCTGTCAAGCAGGTCATCAATTCACCCTTGCTAGCTTCTTGCATTTCTTCCACCTTTTCTGCTAACAGCCTCACATAACCGACATGGCAGTGTGTCGAGGCTTACGGCTCTTGTTTTTGCATAGTTACCCATTACGCCACACCTTCTCCATGCATGGTATTCTGCATAGGCTACTGGGTCGTTAGCTACGGCCTTTACATATGAAGCCAGTTCTTCCACTGATTTGAATTTTCTACCATCTATTATTGAATGTGGAGGAACAAAATCCATGACGTTTGGAGCACCAAAATAGATAGGAACTGCACCCGAATCCAATGCATAATATAACTTCTCTGTCACGTAACTCTCAGTGAAAGTGTTTTCGATTGCAAGGACAAATTTGTAATGAGACATGGCACAATGTAAATGATCCCACCATTTTGGTTTAGCATTTGGATCGTTATCACACTCGGGAAAGAACGAAAGAGCCATGTCTAGACCACCAACATTGTTTAGGCACTTGCCAAAAGAATGATGTGGCAGCAAGCTAAGAAGTTTCTTGGCAAGTTCATTTCTTTGAGAAAGACACCGTGATGAAGACCAATAGACGAGGATATCCTACAAATGATAAATCAGGTTAGGTTACTATCAGTCCCTCTTTCTTTATCTGTCATTTAACGTCCTGTTAATGAATTATTACTTACACTGTTTTTAGTGTTCGAGACATGATAGTTTCGACCGTTGTGAAACAGAGAACCGGCATAGGTTGACTGTACATCATCTTCAGCATGGTAGCTAATGTATATATCCTCTCGACCAGATCTCCTTCGGCCAGCTTCGAGATCCATATATGCACGAAGCGGTTCTCCCGCACGTCTCTGAAATAAAAAAGAAATCATAACAAAGTGAGCCAAATCTAATATACTGCAACACATATTAGCAGCTAAAAAATCTTGAAAGCCTGAATGCAGTCTGCAAGAGAAGTATTTGAGAAAGATAGACTTTAACAGATCAATTGAGTACAAAACTGAGAAGATTGTGCGATTTGGAATACCGTAAAACAAAAGGAATTTATAGAGTTCTTCTATTAAAACGTCCAAACACTATTGAAGAAGATATCAAAGATGAGAAAAATAATTTTTCAAGCTAACAAACTCAGTACTTACTGATGGTTGATATTGTAAGAATGTTTAACCATGTTTAAACACCTAACCGCTCAAACTAAAAGTAATACATATTTTGAGCCGTATGATGCGGTGCAGATGTATATTGCACTCATACTACGATATGAACCTTTTCATGTTTCATATATATTATGTTTGTTTATAGTTTGTATTTGTATGATGAAAGGTCAGAATTACGTTCTGTGAATAACTAATTAGATAATGATCGGGCCAAAAGGAATCTGACTATCTGAGCTGTAATCAGATTCTATGACAATGAAAAATAGAAACAGTACCAGCATAAAGTTTATCAAATAAGAAAAATGGACCCAACCACAGCCAAAATGGCCATATAGCTCATAACCTTTTGAAATGAACAAAGGGACATCATCACCAACAGAACTTTCTGTCATTGGTGATTGGTTAAACACTTTAACTGTAATAATAATCAAGAAATTTGTCTTTCTCCGAATCCATGTAAATGGTACTACAGTAGAAACGTAAACATGAAGGATCAAAAGTGAACATTGTCGCCTTTTGGCCGAAGAAATCTCTGAAATAAAAATGGACTCCGTTGCTATATTCCACTTATCTCACCTCTATCAAGAATTCACAAATAAAACACAGTCCGCCACATAGTCAGCAGATCTTTTTAGAATTACTACAATTTATCAGGATGAAGAAATGCTACAACAGATTCTACCCTAGCATATAGTCCTGAGTCCTGACTATGAAATCACTATACCAGATATCTGCAATATGCATAACATGCTAATACAAGCTTGTTGGAAGTCCAATAAAAAGCACCCAAGCACAATTACTGAAGCTTTTAACTCAAAATATCAAATGGAAGATCCATTAACTCGATCTTCATACAAAGATCATCCAATAGTTCCAGATAAAACTGCCTGTGAAAACCGAAATCTTTTGAAATGAAACTCTAACTATCTATTGTTTCATCCATGCAATGCAAACTTAAACCATAAGTGATCATTTTTCAAACATGAAAATAATCAATTGCAAATCAATAATCATAAATCAAACTTTCAATAATGGCATAGCAAAGAAAGAAACCATTCACATCATTAACATACAAAGTACATTCAATTATCTAAACAAACATTCCATATCAAAATATTGCTCATGAATAAAATTAACAAACTCATCTTCTCACATTTCCACTTAATCAAACCAAACTAATGAAACATTTCAACCATAAAAAAACTACCTGAATCGGAGGCGTAGTAGTTTCGAACATCAAAGCATCAGGCTTATCAGCAAGAACATTAGATTTAGTCCACAAACAACTCAACCCACAACGACAAGAATACAAATTATCCAAATTATCAGGAATCCAAGTCCACCCTTTAACCAAAACACTAACATGATTAAGTTGAAAACCCTTACAATCAAAATCACCACCAAATTCTTGCAAAGAAACAATCTTTGAGTGATTTAACAAAACCCCATTTGTTTTTTCCTTGAATTTAGCACAACCCACTTGCAAATCCCATTTCCTGAATGAAGAAACCAGATCGGTGAAGGGTTCTGAGGATGAATTTGTAGAGGGGAGAGTGAAGGATTCATGGAAGGGTGGTAGAGAAGGTGAAACGGAAGGGAATTGGAAGAAACCGGAGAAGAAGAGAAGGAAGAAAGTGAAGGTTAACATGATGGTGATTGTGATTGTGTTGATGGGTTTTGGTGGCACTACAAGCATGCTGATGATGGAGGAGGAAGAAGGAAGGAACAATGTTTGGTGTGGTTTTTGCTATGTCTCTCTTTTAGAGAGAGAATGTAGAGAGAGAATGGACATTGGAATGGTGAAGTGAGAAATGAAACATTGATGAAATTGTTTCGCTTTGTTTTGTCTTTGGTCTTACGTTTTCATTTTGGTAGAAATTTGGACTGAGTCTCACTCTCCCTGCCTAACCTATAGACTAGTATATGGAACTTGGAAGTCCAAAATGTTGCAAGGGTATAGGGGGTTGTCAAGTGAATTCGAACTCGAATTTCTATAAATAAAATTTCGGGTTTTAGTTTTTTGAATGAAAAGTATGTGATTGAGATCAAGTATTTTCATTAGATGTATTTGTTATGTTTTTCAATATGAGTAAAGTTATAGTTATGGTGTATTATGCACACCATAACAATTTGGTTATGAAATAATAGTCTAAATTTTATAAATAAATTGAGAGATTCATTTTTTGAAATTATAATGTTTGGTTAAAATCATTTTTGTTGATTTTTGTTGATAGTGGCTATGATGTAACATTTTAAATCAAAATATGCAATTTTATAGATGATGATAAAATGTATGAAATTGGACTGATATGGAGAACCATATCATGCTTTGACCGTTGACCGTCCAGCTCAGCTTGACCGTCCAGGTGGGCTGACTACTATTGGTCTGCTCAGCTTGACAATTTAGGTCATCAAATCATACTACTAACCTACTCTGTTCAACCAAGTCAACATGTTATGCTCATCCATCATATTCACATGCTCCAAACTTCACGTGACCTGCACGGATGAGTGACGTAGCTGCGCATGCTCCTAGTTTCACGTGACTTGCACGGATAAGTGACGTCAGCTTCACCTGATCCAGCTCCATGTGTCTTGTACGGACGAGCTACAAATGGATTTTGGAGTGCTAACTTATTGGGCCGGACTTCCAAGGAAAGGTCCATTAGGTCAAGGAAATAGAGACTATAAAAGGGACACTTAGGAGATAAAAATAGAGTAGATTGTATACTGTATTTGGTAGCTTGACATACTAATCCTATTTGGAGTGCTCTCACCTAGAGACTAGCTCATCTTCATTGTAATCAACTTGTGTTTACATACGTGAACAGAAACTAATGTGGCGTCTAAGTTTTTGGTGATATAATGTTGTGAAATTTGTATGGAAACTCAAGTTAACATAAATGACTATTACAAGTAATGTGTATATTTTTCATTCTTATAGTTTAGAGAATATTTGGATTGGTTTTTTCTACTGAGTTTTTTATTGGAGAATGTCATGAACATCTAATTTATTACAGCAATAATAAATTAGTGGTTGAGATTTCCTACTATTTTAATGATGAGAATTCTCTCCCATTTTGATTATTGTTCACAATTTTAAGGATCAATCCGTCTATCAACTTGTTATTGGTTGTAAGAGTAGTACTAATAACACTTACTCTCTAATTGAGTAAAATTCATATAGATCTCATAATTCACATTAATGTGCTAATGCTACAGCTTTAAGTAACTATGAATCAGCCATATCAATATCATCATATGTTTGTGTGGCAGATAATCTGTTAGTTGTGATAGTTAGATAGAGAGTCATTATGATAGAAGAACTATAGTAATCATAAAAACTAATAGGATTTAGAAGGTAGAGTGTCTTTATATGCATTCTTAGAGGGTATTTCAAGCATATAGGAGGGTGGATTGAGAAATTTTCTAAAAATTGAAGTAAACCCTTGAAACTCAAGAATCCTGATGCCATTTATCCAAACTACAAAACTTTAGACCAACCTTCTCAATGCATTTTCAGCCTGGCCAATTTGTTTCACCAAATTTTCTTTTGGGCCTGGCCATATCCAACATTAATTTGGATTTTTGAAACCTATAGTTCACACCTAACAATATACCCTTGAGTCCTTGACCACTACTTTCTCCTCCAATATTGTTTTATTAATTAGTATTGATAAAAATTATACTACTATATATGATCTCTTATCCTATTTTGTAGTTTAACTTTAGTTTCAATTTGATCATATAATTAATTTTTGTTCTAATTTATCCCTCGATTATACTTCTGTTAATCAAGTTAGTCATAAGAGTTTACTCAGTTGTTCATACAACAATTTTTATCTATGGCTTGATCGTACAAAGATATATATGATTGATCGTACAACAATTTTTATTTTATTTTTTAAAATTCGGTATTCGGACAAAAAACTGATTAATCAAGGATTCAATCTCACCATTTATGAGAATCCATTTAAAAATCAGAGCTTAACTTTGTATAGACTAGTCCATCAAAATTGACATTAGAAAAAATCAAACGTAACACCTTAAAAAGATGATACAAGCAAGCTAACACCACTAATAAATTGATCCAAATAGGTTTCATCGTACAAAAATTAATGGTAGAAATGACAGATGATGTGAAGTAGCATGATCCTATGGCTCTTTATGTAGTATCATATGAGACATGCATAGCAATACAGCATAGACACATGTTCAACTTAATTCTCCGTAGCTCTATATCTATGGCTTCTTCATTATCAATGATTGTGTATTCGTGTAATCTGTATCATTATTGCGGAACAAGATTAATCGATCTCTCTTCTTCTGTCAACATTGTTATTGAATTGTTTGCCGCGTTATCAAAAGTATTACTCCTATCTCAAATATAAACAAAAATTAATGTATTCAGTCTAAAATTTGAACCAAATACATTATCTTTTATTAAAATCGCTGTTAGAATTTCACAACGCTGCCAAAAATAAACACACGGATGAGATTCTTTTACACTGCAAGTAATCTTAAATGAGATAACTTGCAAAATAGTTCTTTTGCAGCCGACTTTATGGTACAAACAACCCGAGACTATTAGATTAAAAGCGAGAGTCGACCGCAAAAGATCTAAGTCCGATATTTCAATATTCTTATAAAGCTATTGATCCCTACATGATTTTGTAAAATATTGCAGGAATGCAGGCTAAGTACAATCTCTTATTTAATGAGAAACTAATTCCATATCAGTTAATAAAAAATTAAGCTTGTACAAATGCAACTTGGTTAAAGTATATTCATTCTTTCTCAGATTCTGATTGTGATGAGCAGAATTTATCAATTGGTGGTCAAAATTTTGGCACTAGTCATAGCAACTAAAGAAATACAACTGGTTCAAAAAGAAAGGTAAAGAAATACAATTGGTTTGAACTATACTTTGAATAATAATGTCCCAAATAATTGACAGTAGTAAAGTTCACATTATTATTATTCTGATAGTTGCTCAAAAATATAAGTGAGCTGTGCACAACTTTGTAGCCATAAAAATACAAGTAATTATTATTTATAAAATTTATAAGATTTAATGTGGTGAATATTTGGTCTAGTCAACAACATATATACAAATAAACATACACGAAGAGGAGAAAGTGCGGAGATCCGAGTTCGAACTAAAACATCCACATAAAATGTTCTCATAATCAAACCACTTGGCTAAATCAACAATTACTAATTGTGCTATCAAAAGAGTAAAGAAGAAAATGAAAAGTGAGTGGAAAAATAGGGAAAAGTAGTTAAGTCCAACTCAGAATTTTCCACTCCCAACAACTATTACTAATTGATTAACCACCCATGCATGTGTGCTTATTTCGTCACTACATTCCTAGGAGCACCCAAATTATATTATACCATGTTTCAAATAATTAATAAACAAAGGTATGTGTCCTGCTATAACAGGCTTGTTGTATCAATTTTTAATTTGCAATACATTAATTAAAATGATTATGTGCATGGTTTTATAAAACGGTACGCGACTGCGGTCTAGATCATGATATAAGGTTTCTGATATTTCCGCGATTGCAACTGCAATTTGGTTTGCACTAGTCTTATTTGACTACGATTATCCTAACATCAAGTTTCAACGAGACTGTTACCTCGACTGTGATTTAAAACCTTGCATATGTGATCACAATCAACTAGTCACATTAAGGTTCAAACATATGAAATGAAGTTACTAATTAAGTGGACTCAACTGTTCAGATAAGTGGATTATATGATTGTGATTGTCTTACCTTAAACTGCCCCTAAGGTATTGGAGAATATAAATCAAAAGGGTATGTAAGATGAAACACATGCATATAGTGTTAGTATCTTTTCCTACATTAACCACTTTTCACTTCTCTTTTGATTGCTTTTATGTTTGCAAAAGTGTTTGTTGGTTTCACTTTTAACTGTTTTATCTTTTTTTGGTTTTCTTTAAGAAAAGAAATGGATAAATGGAAAGAACTTTCTTGGTGAGTTTCATGGAAAAGCTACATTGTTGTTTGGAAATTGCAGATCAAAAGTGGAATACATTGGTTACTGTCACCTTATTAAAAAAGTGGCCTTAAGTTATAGATAGGTGAAATGATAGTAGTATCTTGTATTGCAAGAAAGCACTTATATAAGAAAAATGTTTTGCTTATTAACAGTGAAAGAATCAAATCTGAAAAGGTTGTTTGTAAACAAGAGTGTTGAAGAAAAAAGGAAAAAGAAATTTGTGTGTGCAGTAACTGAGTATCAACTGAATTCTCTCTAACTACCATCAACAGAAAACAACTGATTAACTGAAAAGTAATTGAGTGAAATACACATTAGTTGACAGTTAACATCCCCTTTAAGCTGAAATGTGAGTTCCAAGCTTGATATGAACTCAAGAAGTTTCTGAAATGAACTAGTGAATGCAACTGTTTGATATATAAACTGTTTTGGACTAGGTCGAGACCCACTCAGCCGATGAACAGGATCACTTAGATACACGCTAAGGGGCTGCATTGACGGCATACCATAGCAAATTCATTGATCCTCTCATCACTGTGTGACTAAGACCACTGATTTCAAATCACGCCAGATTCACTCAATGGGTCTTCACCCGGTATTCTTCAAGCTCGTCCGTAAAATGACTTCTCATAAAAGATGTCCATTCATTTCTAATCAAAACACATCTCACCAACTCAATCACAGACAAACTTGATCGTCTAAGTGTCAGCAGGTAGCCAACTGTCTCCTCCACCGCGCCTCATCATCTTTGACCATCAATCTAAGTTCACCTGGGATCATATTCTAATTTATCCTGAGTTGAAATTGGCAACAAATGGAGACTGCTGCTTCAATCTTTTCAAAACACCAATAATTGTTTGGAGGATATGATCGATTCGGGTTGAATTTTTCCTGTAAATTAAAGGAAACCAAGTCTTCTCAGACATTGGTGTTGGAATCAAAATTTTATCAATGATGGTTGTAATTAAATATTCTCATATTTTACCATAAATAATTAATCATTCTTATATGCTGTAGTTACAAATACATTCATTATATATTTTTTTTTGAAGAAAACTAAATTTATAGTATTTGATATGATCAAAACATCTTTTATTAGTCTTTTTCAATTGGAACAAAAACACAGGTAAGCAAAGGAATGAAATTCCAAGTTGGGTCCAAATAAATTTATCAAAATAAAGAAACTAAAGTCATCAATTTTGTATCAAACTATTCTTGGTCTTTTTTGTTTTTTCTGGTTTGGGAGTTGGGACCAAAACTCCACTTATATCAGTACATCACCCTCACAGGAAAATTAATAATTGAGTTGAACACAACTTCATAGCCATAAAATAGTAGTATACAAAATTATTTATATATTTAACGACAAATAAACATAATCCTTTATTTAACTATGATGCAAGGAAATAAGAGATATTATTATTATTATTACAAATTACAATTACCTTAGTATAGTAATAGAGAATAAATAAGACAATGTAAAGTAGGTAAGAAGTGTAGTTCAATTCAGAACATTCTCCCCTTAAGTATTATTAATGGATTAAACATGCATATAGGCAATGTTTACTTCATAACTACATTATCATTTGGCATCCAAAATGTAACAAAGATCACATAAATAAAGAAAGGGCTGAATCCTGCTAGAACAGGATTTGTGTACAGAGCCTCTCATCAAACTTTACAATTAAAAATGACTACTGATTATTAGTCATTCATGCCACAAAAATGGCAATTCTAGAGCATTTTGTTGGAATCTAAAAGCCTTCTACACAACGGCTTCAAATTAAAATTAAAAAGAAAAACATTCTGGTTTTTTTTTCTTCTTCCATATTAAACACGAGGACAAAAAAGATAGACACATGAACAAAATGTTCCACTGTTTAATGAAAGCCTCCTCCGGTAGCGCCTACGGACTTGGCCAAATCTGGTGGTGGAGACGGCAGTAAGATTACAGATAATATGCCACTTGCTAGAGCCGCGACGGCACCCACCACAAAAGCTGGCAGGTTACCACCTCCAAACAGAGCATCCCATGGTCCACTCAGAACAGAGACAATCATCTACACATGTATATGTTCACACACTTAGTCAATAATTTAATTCATATATTATTTAATAATGTAAAGTGAAGTGATCAACTAGTAAAAATATGAAGTTTATTAAATTCCAACCTGTGGTATGACAATTGCAAGATTGAGAACTCCTAGTGATAGCCCTGAAAAAAATTGAACAAAAAGCAAAAGGTTAATCACTTTTGTTTATTATTATCTAAATCAAGTTTAATAGACTTTGTTTAATCAAGTAGTACATGTTTGGTATCATTGTGAATTTGTCAAAATTATGGTAACACAATTATTTATTGAAGCTACAAAGTGTAGCATTTACAAAATCACAGTTGCTAAACAATGATTCTGCTAAACTCATTGTGATCCAAACATGCACCAAGTGGAATATGTCTTGTGATTGTGTCTTACCTTGGCCTGCTCCTGAGGTGGCAGAGAATATAGATGCTAGAGCAAAGGGTATACTGTAAGTGATCTGAACAAATAACACAAGATCAAACGGTTAATTTTTTGCGTACAAAATGTAATATCTCTACCAATTAAGTCAAATTCATTGATACACTTTCGATAGTATCTTTATTATTTAATAATTAAAGTAGAATATGGTATATAAGCTACTAGCCTAACTACATCATCTCATCTACACCTTTTATTCCAAAATTAATCTAATAATTCATGATTGTTTTTTTTCCTATTTAATCATTATCATAACCAAATTGACAGTTCATAATTCATAATCAAAAGAAATCACATTTAAAAACACTTAAAAAATTAAAAACATGTTCAATTTTGACAGAATTTCACAACAAGTTGTTAATTGTCTTTTCTACTTCAAACAAAAAGCAACAGTCCATCAAAATATATATTTCTAACTAAATTCCAAACTAAATTTGTCTAAACCAAACAAATCAATTCTATTCACTGAATTAGACCCTACTCACACCCCACAAAAAAACTAATGTTAGAATCTTTTGAAAATCATTAAATTCACATACCATAAAAAGTACTCCATATAAATTAAATACATTAAAAATTCAATGAATCTAAAAATTACCGCGAGAGGAATTCCGAGGATTGAAAAGAGCGTCAACGCGCCGGCCTGAATACCGGCGGAAGGAGGATGAGGATCCTGACTACCATCAACATAGTGTCTAGAATGTTGAGCTAATTTAGTAACCAAAACCGTCATAGCCAAACAAATCGCAAGAACGAAATTAACTATACCCCACAACCTCTTCACTCCCCCAACTCCACGCGCCAACACATCAACACCCAATGAAGTCACACCCAAAACGACTGAGTTTAACATAAGTCCTAATGCACCCGCACGCACACCCTTATCATATGCTTTACCTTCCCCAACCGTTCCTCCATAAACCTCTTTTCCCATCCAATCAGTATCAAACAACAAAAACGGAAACCACGCAATCCAGTTAAGACACGTCACCAATAAAAGGATCCACATAGGTCTCTTTAGTTCCCGAAATGCACCCGATAATTCCCCAAAACATGGCATCCCACCGCGTGAGTCACTTCCGTCTTCTGTTACGACGGTTTTCTCCGCCGTGATTGCTGTTTCTTTCACGTAAATCAACGCCGCGGTTGCTAAAACGGTTAATAACGCGATTGATAAGAAGAAACAGCTTTTCAAATTCGCACAGTAAACATCACACGCTTTCGTTTTCGTGAACGGAAACATGTGGTAGAGTTTACTGTAAGAACCGGCGGCGTAACCGAGAATGTTTCCGACCGCCATGAAAAAGGAGAAAAACGCGTTTGCGTTTCTCGTTTTGCGTTGGTTACCGGCGCAGAGATCGCCGAGAAGTGCACGGCAAGGTCCTTGTAGCATGTTATTAGCGACGTCGAGAATCCAGAAACCGACGACGAAGATTCCGATTGCACGAGGACGGATTTTGATTTCGAGATTATCTCCGAACATGTGACCGAGATCAGCCGCGTAACCGATTAAGAAAACGGCGATTGCTACCGCGACTGATCCTGCCGCGATGAACGGACGACGGCGACCGAAGCGCGAAGTGCAACGGTCGCTGTGGTAACCGACAATCGGTTGAACAAGCATACCGGAGATTGGTCCGCAGAGCCAAATGTAAGCGGCCCAAGTATGAGGGATTCCTAGTAACTGAACGTATGGAGTTAAAAGAGAGAGTTGAAGTGCCCAACCGAATTGAACACCGGCGGCGATGGATGCAACCACCATGATTTTACGGAGGGGACTGGGTTCAAGTGGCGGAGTTTCAACATGAAGAGAAGAAGACTTAGTAAGATTATTATTGTTACTATTATTGTTGTTGATTTGTTTGGTGGAAGAGAGAGGCTCCATAGTGAGTGTGACAATGAGAGGGTTATAGATTATGTTTGCGTTCTGAGATTTTGTGTTGGTGATGAAGTTTATTTATAATGGAATGGAGGGAGAAGAGTTGTTGAATTGGTTGCATGTAATGGGAGAATCTCTTTGTGATGTGAGAGAGAGAAAGAGAATTGGATAATTATTATGGATGAGGTAAATGTTGGGGTTGAAAATTGATTTAAGTGGTGGACCTTATCTATTTAGGTAAGTAAGAAAAAAAAAATCCGGATTTTATGCGATCGACTTTTTTGTGCAGTCGTATTATTTATATATATTATCGTTTGATTGAGATTGAACGATCATAATTTAAAATTTGTATTTTTATTTAAACTATTTGATTTTGATCGAATGAATATAGAACAACTATACCGAAAAGTTGACTACATAATATATTTCTAGAAGAGAAAAAAAAGTGAGAGTGAGTGGACTTGTGTAGTGATGTGGGGAGGGTTATTTAATGCTTGTTTCCTAGTTTGAGAGTGTCATGTAAATTTGTACTAAATTCCACTTGTCTTAATATTTTGAGGCTGGTATTTTTAACTTCATTTAAATATTAATGCATTTACTACTACTACTACTTTTAATTTCTTCTTCATTACTACTACTTTTTTTTTCTACAATGGAACCATGAGTTAGGGAGATTCTTGCACTTGCACATCATGCAAGGAAATGGATTAAGATAAGGGTAGAAACTCGAGATTACCTACTACAAGTAGTAGTACTACTTTTGGAAGAGTAACTGCTTGGTAATTGGGGGCAGATAGATAAGGATAATGTGCTGTAGTAATGCAATGCAATGCAATTAAATGAATGGCTTTATGAATTTGTGAATTCAAGGGTGATTTAATTTTTTTCAAACTGTGGATTTAATGATATTAGGTAAGCAAATATAGCAATCAATGTTCCTTATCCATGTTGACTTCAAGAAAATAGAAAAATAATATTTTTTTTGTCCTAATATATAAAAACTTACTCAAAGAAAATTGATGTGATTGAACCAAATTTTTATCTTAATACATCAATTTTATCTGAACAATTATTTCTTATATTTTGGAAAGGATAGAGTAGTTTCTCCCTAAAACATTTGTATTTTTTGAGTGTTGAGATGTATTCCATTTTGCTTTAATTATAAACAAATGTCATTTTTTAGATACATTAAATAATTAATGTGTATATTCTATAGACTAAATACATTAGTTATTCAATCACATAAAGTGACATTCCCTCTGTCTCAAAATATAAGAGAAAATAAAAAAAATACATTTATTAAGAAAACATAAACATGAGAATTAGAAATATGGTTTTGTGTGATTTTTCTTAAAATAAGTGCATGGAAAGATATAAAATCAATTTTGATTGGTTGTTGTTTATAGAGAAAAGCGGAGAGAGAAAAAATTAAATGCAATTTACATTTAATTTCATGAGAATAAGTAAGAAACATTCTTGAAATTGATTTTTTTCCCTTATATTTTGGGACAAAAAAATGGTTTTTTTTCCTTATATTTCAAGACGGAGAGAGTATTTAATTACTCTGTGAGTATCACAGTTAAGGTCTAAGGGTCTGTTGGGCAACATCCTAAAATGAGCTTATAGCTTATAGCTTATAAGCTCATTATGAAAAAATAGTTTTGTTAGGTTACATTTTCTTCACGTGAGTTTAATTATGACTTATACCGACTAGGTTTTAGCTTATTTTTGCTTTTAGTTTTTTCTCCCAACTTCATATTAATAAATAATTTTATCAAATACTACAAATTCAAGTAGAACCTTAAATAATGTCTCAAACCATGAGTTTTGTAATTGAAAAATAATTAATGTGGCTGATAATTAACTAATAAGCAATCTACTAAATGTTTGAACCTTTAATATATTAAATATGATTTGTTAATTATATCTATAAAAATAAATTACAATACCCTTTTTGTTTATATTTTAGATAGGAGAGAGTATTTAATTAGTCGAAAAGAAGAAGATAGGAGAGAGTAAAAATCAATTCATCCTTACAATTGATGAAAATAATTGTGACATGCTATGCCTTGATTATATTCTATTTAACAAATTAAACCATGAACCATATATGGTACCATACTAATGACTTGCATATAATAAAGGGTTTTTTTTATCAAAAAATATAGGGTATTTTATTTTTCCATTATTATTATTATATGAATCATAAAATAAAATAAATTTATACTGTACATACTAACCATAATTTCATCCATGCATTTAATTCAAAGCTTATATATCAATTGCGGGATATATATGTTCACGTCAATAGGGGTGTGAAAATGGACTTTATAATTTGTGCTGTATAAATGTGGGAAAGTTAGCAGTTTACTGTAAAGATTAGAGATGGATAATGATATTTGAACACCTTTAAATTAATTCAACATTTTATTTCTATCTATCTCTATTTTTTGTATCACATCAATGATAGTATTGTACAAGATGAATTCATTGCTTGCTGTTCAAAAAAAGAAGTTGAATTCCCTTCTCCAAACAAAACGATTTTTGGATTTACTTAAACAACTTGGTGTTTAAAAAAATAAAATTGACCATGCATTCATAAATTGTACAGTAAATATCAACTTCCATAAATCATAAATAGCATTTGTGCATGATACACAATGAAAATAACATTAAAAATTAGTAATAACTTTGATATTTTGACTGTCTTCTAATTCACCATTCATGATAATTTAAATGGTTTTTTGAGAGTCTTTAATTTATGAAAAATATTAACTAATGCTTCAGTTAAATTTTTTTGAAAATAGAGTCCTCACGAGTTTAACTCAATTGATAAATGACAACATTGCACTTTATATATGTGTAGAGATTGAAATTCAAATCTGATACGCCTACTTATTCACCTTTAAATGATGAAATTCTAACTGTTAGTTACCCGACAAAAAACAAACACATTAAATATAGTAAAAATTTCACAAAAGTTGTATATATATTATTGAACAATTTAAGAAAGTCAAAAATACTTTTTTATAATATGAAAGTTATATATAGTGTCAAAAAATAATATGAAAGTTATATTTTTTGTTATTTTAACTATGTCCCAAAAACATTACTAGTAGGCAGTAGCTAGTATTAATATTATTTACTGGTTCCCTCAATTTATTACTAGCAGTGTTTATACCGTAAAATAATGTTACTTATCCATTGACACATGATTTAACAACCCAGACAACCACGATTTACACGGTTTGAAATCAACTTAGTACCTGAAAACAGTTAAAGTGCACACGTTAAATCCTTTTAATTTTTTTCAAAAAAGATAAACAACAGAGAATGGATTATGTGCATGTTTCCCTCCTAATATTTTGATGGAAAAAGAAAAGAAATTTGATTTATAAAAAAAAAAATAAAGAATCAGATTCGGGGGGAAAGTAATAAAATGAGAAAGTTTGGATAAGAAAAGACGGTAGTAAATACACCGACACCCTTTGACTAATGGACCCCACCAACCGTCTAGAATGAAAGAAAGAAAGAAACGAACGAAACTGTGTCAAACTGGACGACGACGTATTAGCGTGATTGCGTCAGTATTATTATGCATGGACGATAGTATAATACGAGTATTTTTTTTTTTTGCATATATGCATTCATTTGTATAAAATTATTTTTTATAAAAACAATCATAATATAACAAGCTAACATGCGAGATCAAATTTTTTGAAAGCCATGCCTCAATCTTAAAAATCAATTTTATGACAAACTACAAATCAAACTTAGATTTTGAATTTTTAACAGGTATAGGCTTAACAAAATTTAGTTCAACTTGGCTTATTTCCGCCTTTACTTAAAATATTACCAAGTCATTTTTACATTTCTCCCGTGTACGAAAGGCATTAAAAATATTATTCCGTAAAATATTATTGATGTATATACAAGATTGATGAGTGTGCTAGTGTTAGCTCATACTCTTTCTGTTTCAAAATGTAAGAGAAAAAATACAATTTTTTTGTCCCAAAAATATAAGAGAAAGAGTCCAGATAAGAAAAATTTACTCTCTCTCTTACTTTTCTATAATCAACAACCAATAAAAATTATTTTTACATTTTTCTATACAATTTTTTTCAAAAAAATATACTCTCAATCATTATATTTTACTTTTTCTTAATAAGTGTGATTTTTGTTTCTTCTCTTACATTCTAGGACGGAATCATATCATAATTTGCAGAGAAAAATTTGTCGGTTATCCTGCATGCATATCCAATTTGCAGGGTATATCTTATAAGAAGTCGGCCAGTGCCGCGACATATCCCACAATTTTTTTGGGTGCATATACGAGATAACATAATCACCAATAAACTTTTATACAAAAGTGGAGTGATCGGAGTTCGAACCCATGTCATGGACGTCCAACCTATCAATTTCAGCATATTCTACCAGTTTAGCTAAGACTTCTGAATGTGTAGTAAAAAATTTATATTGTATATCTAGTATATGTTTCCGTAAATAAATAGTAGAATTAGTGGTTGGAATGTTCTATATCCCTTTTTTACTTATGTGTCAAGGTTCGATTTCATTTTTTTTTTCATAAACAAAATGGAAGTATCTATTATATATATTACCTTATATCCCACACAACTAAAATGCAATACCACTAAATCATCAAATAAATGATTTTTTTTACAAACAATTTATATTTTTAAATAAAACATTAATAAATTATAATTTTCTTACAAAAAATAGTATTATATACTCAGTGGTGGAATTTTTAAGGTCCTGTTTGGTTCAACCGAGGGAAGGGGAGGGGAGGGATTTTTAAGGAGGGGAGGGGAGGTAAAATATAATTAACTATGTTTGACAAAATTATCCTCATTTTTTTTATTAAAACTCTAAATTATCCTTGTTGAAATATTAAAAATTTAGATATTTGTTTTTTTGTCTACAAAAAAAATAAATTTTCTACTCATTATATATATTTTTTGGTTGTATATATCCATTAAATTTTCTCCATTAATCCTTATTTTAATTTTATAAGGTTAAGGATAAGAAAGTAAATTACTTCTTCCCTCCCCTCCACTCTCCTCGTTAAAAAATTGAACCAAACATAAAATTTAAAAATCTCCCCTCCCCTCTCCTCCCCTTCCCTCCAAAATCCCCGAACCAAACAGGGCCTAAAGCAAAAATAATTGAATCACGTTATTCTTAATACATGAATCTAATTTATTTACCACTCCCCTAATATTTTAATTTGAGCAATATCGGCCACTAGGTTTGTATAAATTGATAGGGTGAAACGATTCTAGAATTTAATTTGATACACACATCTTAAAATTTATTTGCAACTTTCATCATGGTAATTATTTTCTTCTTATTGAAGTTATTTGCAATAAACCTTCAACACAAATCTAACATTTTTTTTTTGGACAAAACAAAATCTAACATGTTGTCATTCATTAACATATTTTTGAATAACAGAGGTTTGTTTGTTTGTGTCATACTTAGTGGCACTATATGAAGTAGAAAAGCAGCCAAATGGCAAGAAATATATATATACAGAAAACATGAATGGGAAAGACAATAACCGAATCAAGAGGGGCCAAGCAAGCCATGCGAGGTCATTGTTTGAGAGAGACATACACGGGGAATGTTGTTATTGTGATCAATAGTGAGTGAGTGATAGTATCGTACGTGCCTTTTCTAGCCATAGTTGGAACTACTCATTCAAAATTGGCATGTTTTTTGACTATACAAAACTCTTTTGTTTCAAGTGGGACTAGGACTACTAATAGTGCAATTTATACAATCGCACAATCTCTTTACCTTTTTCTCTTTCCTTCTTAATTTCATTTCATCTTAATATGGACCTAATGACATTTTTATTGAGTATTGGTAAACTCCTTTTAAATAAGAATAATTATAGTAAGGAGGGCTTAAATTAATTAATGATAGTAATACATTAATTTCTTTTTAAATACTTATGTACAAGTTTAATAGATATACATTATATTGTCACTATACATTAATTTTACAATTCTATTCAAAATAGAATTGATTTAAAGTTTCATATGATTTCAAGAAAATTGGATGACATGACGTAATAAAGTATTGATAGTTGACGATGTAAATGTATTTTATACTATCTTGCATATCTTTTTCTCTTTAAATATTAATAATAATAATAATAATAATCAAGAATTGCAAAAGCAAGATTCCATATTACTTGATAGTTTCTTATAACTTACGGATACATTTTTATGGTTGACTTGGTTTTCACAATGGTATTTCCTTCCTCTCTTTTTATCACTATTTAGTCCAAAGGGGTTGGTAAGAAGAGACTTAAAAAAGTATAACAAATATTGTGTTAATATTTGGTCGTTTATGTAATTGGTTGATGAGATACATGTAAATATAACTCAATTATACATGTAAAATTTCTCTTTTCACTCCCCAATACTCTCTTTTTCCCCTCAATACTCTCTCATACAAAAATCATTTTAGGCTCTCTTTTTTCCTCTCAATACTCTCTCCCTAAAATGATTTTTGTATGAGAGAGTATTGAGGGGAAAAAGAGAGTATTGGGGGTGAAATGAAATTTTTTCTATATGTTGGATGTAATATATTAGGATTGAAGTTCGAATTCTTATAAAAAAATATTTGGTTGTTGAGAAACATTATTTTCAACTTAATCTACTTTGATGCTTATTATAATTTTTGATTTGATGAAAAATAAGATCCTTAATTTTGACGTATTTAGAGGATCTAGCCTACAATTTTCATATTAATTAATGAAAGTGTTATTAAAATGATTTGTATATATATGGAGAGTCTTTTATTATTTTAACCCTCTAATTTTAGGCGTAGAAAATCTTAATCGTTTAAAGTTCGGTTGCGAAATAAATAAAATCTGACAAAAAAATTGTTCTATCCAAATTTTCATCTAGAATTCTTATGAAATCTATCATTTGGTTAAACTATAAAGAGAGTACTTCTTAAGTCTTATACTTCTTGTTAATTACTGAATTGATTTACCCAAAAAATTGTTTGGTTTTAATTTTATCAAGTAAACTCATACGTACTTTTGAAATAAAAACAAAAGAAGTGGAAGAAGAATATTATGTACATAAATATAAACTATCATAGAATACAACACTTTATGCTAAATGATAAGATTTTAGACATGTAAGTGGAAATCCAAAACGAAAATGACGTGAAAAGATTAAAGACGAGATCCGATGAAGAAGGAACTTAATTCATATTCGCCATGATCTGAAATTCATTGTTCTTTCTATATTCAATATACAAAAAATTTCTTTCACATTTCTTAACTTTTGTCTTTTTTATTGCACACAAACATGGACTAAAATAATTTATTAAACAAGATATATATATTATAAATATGATAAAAAAAAAATTATTTTATTTTGTGCTGTTCTTTTTATCTTCGGAGGCATATGTGTTTGCATTAACAATTAACAATAATATATATGTCTAGTAAATACAACTTCACTAATAGTTTCATGAAGTTGATATGCAGATGTTTCAATTCGATGTTTAATTTGATGTATGAATTTAGCTACTAAACTATTTAAAAATAATAATATATACTATGAAGTAATTTTTTATATGAAATTATATGAATATATATGCTGAATTTGATCATTTATTTTTTATTGCTGAATTTGATCATTGATAACACAGGCTCTTGATTCCCATTAAATTATTGTAGAATCTTTTTTGTGGTCATATCATTGGCTGCTTATTAGATTTCCTTTTTTATTACAAAATTCAGAATGACATGAAAAGATCAAAGAAAAAGAGGTTGAAAATACTAATTCATTGATCATAGGTTTATACTATTGAAAAAAACTAACATATATGAGTACATTATAAACAAAACTTAATTAATATAGTAAATATTTTTCTAAAAAATTGTACAAATTACTTTTTTATCTTTTAAAACCATGCATAGTTTGCTTTCCACTTTATATATGCAGATTTCTTTTAGCTAGTTCAAAGATACAAATAAAATTGAAAATATTCTCTCTTAATATAAAAGTCTAATTTTCAATGATCAAGGAGGTTATACTTGCAGTTAATTTTGTCTCATCATGATTATTGGAGATTATCAATAATGCATCCAAGGTGATGTCTCCCATTAATGGACTCTCACTTCTTAAGAAACCATGAATATTAGTAGTTTCTTTAGGCTTTTCAACACACTATAATTACACACTTTAAAAAAAGAATAATTAATATTAATTTTAATGTTTAAGAATCTTCTAAATAATTTTTTCATATAAATTAATCAATTATGTGTATTTTTAGGAAGTGTAAAAAAAGAATAATTATGTGTATTTTGTTAACATTGATGTGCCATAGGGACATCTTCCAAATGTAGATTTCATTATTTTTAGGAAATTTTGAATAAATCATTATATTTACTCCGATCCTTTTTGAAAAAACGATAACAAGTACCCTTAAACATTCTTTAACAAACTAAAAGATGTATTCTTTTACATAAAAAATAATATAATTATTCTAACTTTGACTTGTACCAATATTTTTATGATTTTATCTTCAAAATATCTTTTTGTGGATTGCTAATCATGTACCCTTAGGTTACATACGTTAGTATATGATCTTTTAAGATTGAGCGCCTACAAATTGAAAATTTATTTTTTAATAAGTGGTGTGAAATTGGTCCAATATTAACTTGACGTTATGGACTAAAAATAATAATTTTTAAATTTGCATGAGACTAAAATTTAAAGAATTTTTTTAGAGGGATTAAAACAAAATAATTTATAATTAACCAAGTTATTAGGTTTAAGTGGTTAATGAATTCATCAAATAACAGATTTCGGGAGAACCAGGTTTAATTTCTGGGTAGAACAATTTTTTGATCAGATTACTTACCTCACAACGGAACTCTAGACTATTAAGACTCATTTCTTTAGGAATCAGATGGTAAAAAAAAATGTTATAATTATAAGAACTAAAATTATATTTAAATACTTATTTTATGATAAAATTTATTTATTTTCTAGAAATGGTAAGGATATACTCTTAATTTTTTTTTAGAGATTCATATTTAGATGCACTATCTATCTTAACACTAGATTTCTTAACTAATTTTTTAGTATTCTAAAAAAGGAAAGAAAAAAATCAATTGTTTTTATCTCACAATAAAAAAACATTTTTTCTAATCTATTTTTTTTCTATAATTTTAATTTATTTAGAAATTGAAAAATAAATTATAAAAACACATTTATATCAAAAAAAAAAGTCAGTCCAGTTTGGCCTATCTAAACTCACCACGTGTTCAATTTTAAAATAATAACAATCGCTATCTCTCCTTATTTGCTAATTAATTACAAAATGCTAGGTTGCAATATTCTTTTCTTACAAAAGAATCACAACATTATTGTTAAAAACAGGTACTTTAGGACAAATAAGCAAATTAAATTTTAGTTACATATACCTGTCACGGGTGATGTTTACTTAGAATTCCATGTTCTAACCGCAACCTTGAGCCACGAGACATATTACATATGTACATCACTATTAGGTCCACAGTTGAAATTCGATGAAGCTTGGATTCTCTTTGGCTACATTTTGATACTGACTTGCCCACTTTATTTTGCATATAATAATACTAATAATTATGGACACCTTGACTTTATTCTTATACATTAGCCTGTATATATCAACTTTGGATTCACGGTTCTCTTTCAATGTAGTGGTAAATAAATTTGATTAATTTCCACAAGCTAAGCTAGCTAAAATGACTATATGTCTATATACATAGAAGGAATGACTTGTCCAAATGCTTGTGATATGATACAAAAGACATGTGGGATGGTAAGGTTATGATATTTTCGTAATGAATTGTATCTCTTATTAAGTTGTTTAAAAAGAATAATATCAATGTCGAAAGTTCTACAGAATAATTTATGTTTTTTTATTTTAGAATGTGATGATATCTACAAATTTATAGGTTTTAAAATTTGAAAATCAAGAATTATGGTAGTTTCTATACAATACATATATTTTTCAATTCAACAAATCGCCTTTATAAAAGACAAATTTATGTGGGGTTACACGCGACTCAAAACGGTCAATAATTCAAAACATACATAATGTGGTGTATTTGAGAGTGAAATGTAATTAAATGTACCTAACCTTGACGTGAATCAAATTGTATGGCACATTATTTAAAACTTATACTAATAAACTCTTTTTGAGTTCAAGAATTTGAGAGAGACCAATATTTATGAATTTCAAAATGTGAAAATCAACAAGTGAAAATGAGTGGAATAAAGTTGCACTATTTTTTTTTTGTTAGATAATCGACTAGGATTTAACCTTTTAAAAATGAATAAATTAACGTATTAAAATTCATATTTTAATCCTTGCACATTCGCGCAATGCTCCTTATATCAACTAAGTTAAAGTCATAAAAGCGCAACTTTATATTTTAATTTTGTTAAAATACAGTTTTTTTGTGAATGCATGTTTTGTAACAGCTGCTTACATATTGCTATCTATTATGACAGTAAATCTTGAATAGATATGCTTATTGAAAAAAAACAGCACTAGTTTAAGTTTAATGATGATTTGCATGAAAGTGACATAGTTCTATGGACGTAAGAGTGAAGCAATTAAGGCATTAACTATAAGTTCACCAGTAAATTAAAGATTATTATATGTTGACATACAAGTCAAATATCTCTCTAAGTTACATTGCTCTTAAGTCTTAACCTTAATTTAGGTTCACTTATATTGAGAGACAAAATATTGTGCGGAAGCAATTGATCAAGCAAATCATAATGTAATCCCTCAATGGGACCCACCAATGGAGTTTTGGACAAAGAATTCACCGTAGAGAAGCAAGCATATGTGCCTAGTTAGGCTTAAATAATGACATAAAAAGTATGGCCCACTCTTGCAATGCCAAAAAACTCCAAGTTGTTGGTTGAAAAAGAGTTCGTAGATTCTATATTCTCTGAAACAGAATACCAACAGTATGTATGATTGAGCTACAAAAAAATAAAGATAATCAACCACATTATGCGAGTTTAATTTTTTTTTTTTTTATATATAATAACAGTTGATATATAGTTACATACTTACATGAACATCCAATATTGTAAATTTTGGGTTTAAATTCTTACTTCTTCATATTTAAGTTGGAAGAGGTTTTACTCAAAAAAAAAGTTGGAAGAGGTGACAACGGATAATGGTGGAGAACCAAAATTTTAAATACTAGAATAGTGCGTACGTGAGATACTTACCGTATGAAAAAATATTAAATAATTAAATTTTGTTTTTTAAATAAAAAAATACTGACATTTTACGGTATTTGTTTGTTATTTCCTGATATATATTCTGGTTCATTTCATATACGTATCATAGAAGTATATATTTAATGTTTATATTTTATTTATTATTTTTTACAAATATTTATTTATTCTTTGAAAAAAAATAGACTAAAAAATGACTAAAGATTTGATTTATGTACATACAAATTTTTAACTTTTGTCAAAGAAAGAGGAAGAATATAGTAAATGAGTGACAAAATTATAAGACATTAGTAGAAATGTTTATGACTCGCTTTTTGGATAATACTTGTACAATATTTAATTCACTTGTTTTTTTTGATAATTTTAATAATGTAAATGTTCTTTATTATCAATTTTAGTTATGCTTATATATTTTACATTTATATATTTAAGTTTTTATCAAAGTATCCTAACTTGTATCATATAATCTAAAATTTAAAAAAAAATTCAAATCACCATATCATATCGTATTATATTCATGTCATTTCAAGTATCAAAGTATATGTGCTCCATGATTTATAAGTCAATTATTTGTGGTTTCCTAAATATATAGAAAATTTATTTGGCATCCGGTTATTCAAAAGGAGAAAAGGAAAATATATACATTATACACTTTACTAGTTGACGATTATAATCATTAGTTGAAGATATGTCACTTTTTACTTATATCTACTATGAACCTTTACCTTTTCATAAATTTAATTTTGTTTTTTTTTTTAAAATTGGAGAGGAGGCCCAAAGGGCTAATTGACTACATTAAATTACATGTTGAGTCTAGAAGAAATTGAATAGAGAAAGAAGTAAAATTTAAGTGAGCCAACTAAGACATTAGTCACATTTCCACTTGGAAGTTTTGAGAAATTGTAATTAATAACCCATTACACATGCGCATCATAAAAAAAAACCTCATGGGACCGTAATCAAAATCTTTTTTTTTTTTCTTAGAAAAAGTGAAAAGAAGAAAATAAAAGTTTGAAACTCAGGCTTGAAGGATTTTGATTACAAAAGGGTCAATAAGAGGACCCACTTCATAGGCTTTTGAGTCTGCTCATACGTGGCTAGGGCCGACAATGAAGGACTTTTAAGAATTTGTGGTGGATTTATTATTCACGTGTTACAAAATCACTATTCAAAATCAAAAGTGCAACTACTATTATTACTAATTGTTAGTGTAAATAATAATTAGCTTAATAGTACTAGTATATATTTATGAAAATATATGTAAAGAAGGTTGGTGGGTGGGTGCAATTTGTAACATTTCAAAAGGAAGAAAGAGTGTAGAAACCTTATATCTATAACACAATAAAAAAGTAAATAAATCACAAATTTGATAACATACCGTCAAATTAGTAACCGATTTTGTGAGACACTTTCAAATAGATAAATAATTTTATAAATATTTTAAAAAGATTATTGACTTTGTTAAATTCAATCCATACTAGTCCTTTTATATATTTCTTGTGAATTATCTAAAAGGAAAATGTGCCCTAAAGCTAAAAAAATATGCGAAACCGATCCCAATGGATACATTGGTAGTAATAAATAGTAGAAACATTACTTTAAAATGAATGTAAGAAAACACGATAAGATTGAATATCTTTTTCTATATTGAAGTACAGTTCTTAAACAATCATTAGAAACAATTCTTAAAATGTGGTAGATTACATTGTAAACAAATACAAATTTAACATTACTAAGATAAAAGGAATAAAATTACAAACGAACTCACAATATAATATCTATGTCTCACAGTTCAATATAGTCCAAAATATCACTATAAAAGGAAGGTAATGAGCACTCTAGTGTATTTTTGATAATATATATCCAATATTAATTTCATTTAATTATTTTGAAATACATTTATGTTTTGAATTAGTTTTATCTTATCGATATAAAATAGAACTTGAGATGCCAAAGAAAGTACCTGGCCTCCTAAAATAAAAACACTTGTAGAAAGAAAGTGATCGAATTCATCTCCAAATTAAAGCTATGTACGAATATACCACACGTTCAATTTAAGTATATTATTAATCTTAACTTTTTTTGAATCGATAATCTTAACATGTCAAATTTAAAAGTTGATATTATTAACATCAGTTAGTTATAACAATTAAGTGGCAATAGCTAGAATCTTCCCTTAAACAATGTCATGTGAATGAAAACAAATACAGTATATGCTTGGAAAGCTAAGACATGGGTACAAAAAGACACGTGTTTTTATAATATCATTTCAAAAATGTAAATTTATGTGGCTGTTCAAAAAATTTTTTTGCATATATTGTGCAAGTTATAAGAGTCTTAGCTTATCCACGACCGTTTCTCAAGTATTTTGTTTACAACATGATTCATTTTAGTATATATATATATATATATATATATATATATATATATATTGTTATACGTTTCTTAACTAGCGTATTAATTTGACTATTAGAGTTCATTTTAAGCATTTCACATGATAAATTTTATCGTAATCTTCTAACTTTTAAGAGACTCTAAAATTCGAAGTTCAAGTCAAAACTTAATTAAAGAGTAAAATTTAATTAATATATTAGAATTCAAGTTTTTGATTCCCGTAAGCATTCAGTTGATAGAAATATTATATATAATGTGCAGTAAGTAATCAGAGCGTAAATTTTGATATACTCACTAATCCATCTTTAATAAATGGAATTCTAATTTTTAACAAAAAACCAAATTAGTTACTGTATATGTTTTTCTGAACAATTCCTCTTTAACTTAAATAAATTAAAGACATTGTTAGATAAAATATTCATATCAACTGTTTAGGGCACAACAAAAAATTTGTATGATCCATATTAATTAATATATATGTTGGGTGATATGTACAATGTGTACATGTAATGTAGGTAGTCAAAGCTACAAAATCCAAATGTACATAGTTACGTGGTGATTAAGGTCTCTCTCTCCCGAAGGGTCTTGGAGGAGAGGAGAGAGTTGTTATAATACTGAAAGCTGTTGATCATAGAGACAGTTATATGTTATTTTCAAGCTGAATCCTCAATATGGCAATCTCCAAACACTCCTCGTCATCATTGATTTGGATATGTATCATGTTGTTTCCTTTTATGCCATCATCAATTTATTAATGTTCCTTATAATCCTCCTCAACCATCACTATCTCTTCACAACTTTGCTATGGATTGGTCGGTGGTGAAGTTAATGGATAAGGGATAATTTCACACAATTTCTGTGTTAATGTTTTTCTTTGATTAGGTAGACTCTATATATATATATATATATATATATATGAGATATGAACTTATAATATTGCACGTAATGTATAGGAATTTAGGTCTGAATTTCAATACATTCACTTTTAGATAGGTAAAATTTTAGCTATTAGGCTATTTGACTAAAATATATATATATATTTGTAAGTGGGACCATTTATGCAGTTTAACTTGATTTTATTAAAACGAGTTTGATTGAATTCAAAATTTTAAGATTTGTTAGATCACTTATTGTGACCTACAATATGTTTATAAGATGATTTTGAACAAATTTTATATTATAAGTTAGTTTTATAAGATTGAGTTAGTTCGATTTAAGACTTTTGGATAACGTGTGCGGAAAATGCATGTTTTTCTTTGTTGTCAATGAGTCAATTTATGATGAGTGATCATATAAAATTAAACAACATCTACTGTTTGAGATAATGTAATTTACTTCTCATTACACGTACGTTTTGGACTTTTGAGCAACAAACAAATGAGTGTGGTGTGTTGAATATTTGTTTCACAACTTTCCCTTTTTTGAATGTAGTACGTAGTAGGTATATGTGGTTTTGATAAATAGGGTCGGATAATTAATCCTAAATAGAAAACATATTGTCGGTAGAGATTAGTTCATCATAACTTTATTCATAATGAAAATATTTTCAATTAAATTGGTTTGGAAAAGATCATCATTACCATTATTTTCAAATAATATCTCTATTTGAAAATGAGTAAATTATTTATTCTTTTGGATGATGCCTTTAATTGATGCACCAAACGGGGAATTTAAGCCATAAGAGAGTGTACAAGACTATATGTAGTACCTAGATATGACATGCTCTTTTCTCTGGGTAAGATAGGGACAGAGCAATTAATATAGGAATTCAATTCCAGGTATATTTATAGACTATAGTATAGTATAGTATATATTATGGTGAGAAAAGACTCCAAGAATATCTTACAAAGATGAGGATAATTCTTTTTTTCTTTTGAAACAGATGAGGGATAATTCTAAATAATGGGAATAATGGTTTGTTTTTTGTTTTTGTTTTAATTTTTGTTACTATAGGAACAATGATAGATGGAAACCACCATAGGGTGGAATATTATGATGCGGCATGTTTCTATTGCTTATGATCTGTTACTCCCAAAATGTAATTTTTGCATTTAAACTATTTTTTTCAAGGGAAAAGAACATTTAAAAATACTAAACGTTAGTTGATTTAGTAGTAATTGAAGTTAAATTTGATAGAGAGAACTACATATAGTTCGATCTTCACTACTGCGCTAAAGAAGCTGAAATCATTTAATACTTGAACTTGTCTCGAACCAGATTAAACTGGTGATAAAAATAAAATAAAAACATTTAAAAATGTTAGATTTTGCATTTGCAATATTATTTCATAAAAATGATGAAGAGGGTGTAATGTGGTTGTGCAAATAAATTTTAAAGTATGTGTAAACATACTAAGTTTAGGTTTGAATCATCTCTATCATCTAAATTGTAAGTAAATGGATTAAAAAGGGAATCTCTTTTAAGATATTACTATTTAGAAATATTTGACATGAATTGCACACTTATATCAAATGTGTCCGTCAATCGTCAATGATATGATTTATTAAATAAAATGTCATTAATTACTCTCGTTCATTAAAAAAAGAAAGATGATTTAGATATAATTTTGACATAATTATGTCTCTCATGAAATTGTTTAGTAAAAAAATGACTCATGAAGTCATGATTTTTGTATGCTTATGTCACAATGAAGCCTCTGTTTATAAAAAAAAATCATGTTGTTTGGTGAAAGGGCATCTCTTAATAAAATGTCTTGTTATTCTGAACATTTATATGCCAATTAATGTATGAAAAAAATCACGTATATCTATTTTAAATATTAAAGTTCAACCTCTAAACTAGTCTTTGTACAAGTGAGTTTTGTCTATTTTATTTTCAATAAAAGTCATGTATGTTATGAGTGTTGCATGCTACATCAATAAATAATATCACTTCAGCTTAAACTCAAGAATTTGGGAGATAATCTATCAAATTACATAGGGAGAATAAATAAGATGCCAAAGTTGCTCATACAAAAGTAGGGATGTCAATTTGTATTTGTTAACAGATTATCCGTGGGGATTATCCGTACGGAGATCCGAAGTGGCGGATTTTTTTCCCCGTGGGGACGGGGATGGAGGGAAAAATCCCCCTGTGAGTAATTCGGGGCGGGGAACGGGGAATGTCCCTCCGCCACCGCGGATTCCCCGACCCCGATTATATTATTTAAATTATATATATAACACATAATTATATTACTTTATGTGTATTTTTTTTATAAAAAATATTAATTAATACGTCATAAAGATTATGATTATGCATGATAACAACAAGTGCAATTAAATATTTATTTTTTTGACAAAAAGAAATATTAGAAAGTGCTTTTGAATTTTTTTGTTATTTATGCAAAATGTACTTTTATTTTTAGAAAATAAAAGATACAAAATATTTAGTTTTTTTTTTAAAAAAAGGAAAAAAATAATACATAAGTGTCGTGTTTTTGATTGAAATGTATAACAATTTTGTTTAATTTTTATATCCACAGAGCTCCGAGGAAACTGTGGAGATCCGTGGGGATGTGGATGGAGGGAAAACTTCCCCCGTGGCGGGGATCGGGGATGGGGACAGGGAAAGGTTTGGGGGGCGGGGCGGGGAACGGGGAAACAACATCCGCTCATTCCCCGCCCTGTTGACATCCCTATACAAAAGTGAAAGAAAAGAGATTAAAACTGATTAAGGAGAAGAAAAGAACAAAACTCGAAGAGAAGAAACAAAGTCGCACACAGAAGATGATAAAGTTGATACAGCGTTAAAGTTGAATGAAACATCGTTGAAAAACGTTTGACAGTTAAGATTTAGTTGGTTTACAAGGAAAAGTAAGAGAGAATATAAAAATGAAGTCTGAAAAACCTATTTTTATCCTGGCCGGAGCGGCCGCTATGTCTAACTGCGCCGCTCCAAACCATCTCAAAGCGGTGAGCAACCGCTACGCCTCTTTAGCGCTGCTATCAACAACTATGACTTCAACATTTATAATCAAATGTTAGCCCTGTTGGTCGAAAATCATTGGATTAAAAATCTTATGTTATTATGATATTTGTGAGGGTAGTGTGTATAATACAAGACTAGAATATAGAATTTTTTTAGCTAAAATTTAAGGAATTTTTCGTGTATTTCTGTATGTGTACCGTATCGACGTATCGTATTGGTGTAGTTGTATTTATCAAGTTGGGCCTCATATAGATGGTGGATTACAAGGAATAGTCTGTTAGGATAAAGGCTTTTTCCAATTGATCTAAATTGGACACTCTCAACGTCCCAATGACTTATTGGAACATTTCATGCGTATTAAAAAAAATATAAATACAAAAGATAGATTAATGTTGTTACTCTTGACAAAAAAAAAAAAGAATAATATTGTTACTATATTATTATTTATGGAAAATTCTAATATGGACAAGTTGAATGAATTTTATAAACTCTATTGTTTGATTGGAAATTTATATCATATGCATTATGTATGTAAAATTTTAAGAAAAATTAAAAATTATTTGACATATTAGTGTGACCCATCAAAATTAACAGTTTATTATAAGTGTTGTTTCTCTGTTTTGTTTTTGGTCTAGGTTTTATTTCCCTATTTGAAAATGATTGTAAAAAAATGTTTTAGAATAATTGGTCTATTTTATTTTTTTTAACAAGTTTTTTAATTGTATCTTTTAATTAATTAATATTATTTTCATCACTTTTAATTTAGTACCTCCATTTTGAATATTAATTAGTAAAATTAAATATATATATATATATATATATATATATATATATATATATATTGGTTCCATGAAAACAAGAGTTCAAAGAATATGTTTTGTAAGGTGTAAATTAATTAATTTTATACTGACATCTAATTGGAATCAATTATATTATTTTTGTATGTCGTCATACTTTTAAAGTGGGAAGTAGAGTGGTTTGGTAGGATACACATTTTTTTATTTGATAATTGTGCAAAATAATTTTACACCATCGATATCTATCACATTTTCTCATATAGAGTTTAATGATACTCGACCAATATAAAATTGACACTGACATCCAATAAGAATCAATCATTTTTCCACATATATATATATATATATATACCATTAAAGTGAAATTAGTAGAGTGATTTAGCAGAATACATTTACAATGAATGTTAATGTAAAATAATTTTAGACCATCATATGCATATCTTATTTTTTCATATATAGCAGTAAAGCACTTTAGTAGAAGTATTATTTTAATTTCCATTTTCTATATACTTTTCTTAATATATACTCCCTATGTCTTAAAATATAAGAGAAAATTAGTCAATTAAAATTAATATATTTAATTCAAACTTTTTCTTATATTTTAAGATGGAGGGAGTATAAAATTATTAAATGAGTCTATTATTTTGAGACAAGGAGCATATAAATGCCAATTGATATTCAATTTGTGATGCGAACAAATTGTTAATAATGAAGCCACACATACACATGCATATAGATATAGGCAGATTCTCTATACGTAGTTTCATTATTATTGTTGACATGAAATTCTTGAGCACAATTATATTACTACATATATGATAGTAGTATACTAATATATATTTTTTTTTTGAATCAGAAGTATACTAATATATTGATATGAAATTAATCGTATGAATATATATCATATGATTGAATGCATGCATTGGAATCTCTTACACGCTAGCAGGCATGATAGAAATATATATTATATGAATGTAAATTAATATTTGGAATCGGGTTCTTATGATGGTTGCAGTGGGCACGTCCCATATATGGTTGCTTAATTGTCTTGTCTTCAATACGAAGACTAAAATTGGAATTCAATGCTTTGATTTGATTTCTTAGCATGTAAGGTAAGGTTATATTTTTGGTTGGTACTATATGCATCACTTATCTGTTAGCTTATGTTGGGAAAGGAATTAATTCAAAACATATTTGGATATTTCATATATCATATGGTCCTAATTCAACACAACATTAGGTATGGTTGTTGGGAATATGTACAATGTCACTTCAACGCTAAGCTAACACGTTATTATGTATACTTAATGAGATTAAAAATTATGATAACCATGCCTTAAATAATATAGAGGTTGATGAGTAAAAAGGACACAAATCTTATCTTGTAAATATAAATGGAAAATTGTGATAACTTTGGATATAAGAGTAAATATACACCTTAATAATTTGAAATGATATAGTGAGAATTTTCTTTGTATATAAGAGAATGTTGTCTTTTATCCGTTATGGGAGGAAAAATATCTTGTCGAATTGCAAATTGTAAAATGCAATTTGTTGAGGTATTATAATTGTGTAGATAGAGAATAAAGAATAATGTCTGGACCGGTTGGATGAGTGGGCTGGCCAAAGATTATTTGAAAGGCTAAGATCAAAGATTAAGGAACAATTGAGAGTGATGTGAAATGAAATCTATGTGAAGTGACTAACATCGAATAATATGCATATATATATATATATATATATGCATGGTCCATTAGGGAATTTATTTATATAGAAACTATATGTTCACATTAAAATTTTAATGTTATAGTATGTTGTTATTTGATTTTATGTGTATTTTAAAGTATGTATAAGTTATATAAGATAAAAAAATATAAAAGAGATAGAGATAAATACATGTATAGTTGATTACGTCTCTGAAAAATAACAATAGTTGATTTGAGATGTTAGTTTGAACGTTGTAAATGAACTTCAACCGAGTGACTAACTATGCATCAACTAACTTAGTCGAATGATGAAAGGGAAAACTTGGTAAATTAGTCAAACAATTTAGTAGAATTATCAATGACGGATGGATTTACATTGTAGGCTATTGTGCGCTATTTCAATTGTAAAATAACGACTATTAGTATACAATTATAATGAAAAATTATTCAAAATGAAATTTTAAAAAATGTTACGTGCAGAGGATATATTTGGTTTATGCAAAAACAAAATAAAAAACTCTAAATTAATGTACTAGTTAAGGGATCCATATATTTTCAATAACTTTTTTAATCTTTTACTTGACCATCTCGTAGAGGCTAGAGGAACCAATTTGGTGATTAAGACTTGAGGGTTATCAACCTTAATTATTAAGCTCCATCAACTAATGACATCCGTGAATTTTGTTTGGCCATCCTTTGGAAAATAAGTGTCATAATTTGTATAAAATGGGATGGGAGATTACCCATTCTAGCTTCCTTAATTAACATGGCATATCACAACTTGAATTTCTATTTTAAAAGTTATACTTTCCTCATTCGTAAAAAATGTTATAATACTTATCTTCTCTTTGTATGATTTAAATGAGTTTGGATGAGGGAAGGGGATAGTTTAATGGAGGGATGGTAATAAATGTATTGTTTAATGGTTGTAAGATTTTATAAGAGGTACACCATTTTATATATTAGTTTAAAATATTTGCTCACAATTTCTTGTACAACAAATTATTAAAAAAACATTTTATTGATGCATATTAAAACCCTGGTAGATTGATTAATTTTAAAGAAAGTATGTTGTTCATAAATTAAGTTGGTCTTGAACAGTTCAAGTTCATTTTCTTTATTAGAATTGATTTATTTATTTTTGGAAACTAGGATTGATTATTTAGGGCATGTTTGAAACAATTTTGGTTTTTAGTTTTTAAAATTTATTATAAAAAATTGTTTTTAAAATGAGAAAAACAAAACTCCTTGAGCTTGAAAATTGAAAATTTGGTTTTAGGGAGAATTGATTGCTTTTTAGGCCCTCAAAATGCTCCCAGACCCCCTAAAAACCCAAAAATACCCTCAATTTGGGAAATAAAAATTTCAGTATGTATAATCTGTAAACAGTATTATTTCAGATCGTACAACCCAAAAAAAATTGTCTGGTTCTGTTTTCCCTATTTTATTGGAGCATGAATAGACGGCCCAACTCATGCTGATTGAATATATGGAATGTAATTTATCCACACACGCTTCCTACACCACCCCAATTTTAAAAAATACTAACTTCATTTTACAAAATTGGATTCTAGAATTTGAAAACCTTGTGTCAACATAAAATTTCAAAATTTAAAACATTTGAATTCTAGAATTCAAAACCTATTTTTATTGAGATAGTTTTACTTTCTTAAGCTATTTATGTTGTTTGAGATATGAATCTTCCTCGTAACTCTCCCGTTGATAGGAAGTGAGACATTGCACTTAAAATTGTAGATCTTTCTCCTAAGTTACAAGAAAAACCTTCCCCTCCTACCAAGATTTCTATCAGCATTACATTTAATTGGATCAATATTATCGAATTTCAAAGTTCCCTGTAGCTTGATTTCAAAGTTTTTTCCGTTTCAATATTATCGAATTTCCACTTTCAAACAATTCTATAATTTGTTACACATAAAATTGTAACAAAAGTTTTAGTATCAAGATTAAGCAAAGAGAAAATATTTATATGACCCTTTGATCTGTACATATACATCTAATGAAAACTGTGACCCCCTTTGTTCCCATGTCACAATACATATCACATTTACTCTTGACCACAAAGCAACAAACATTTTTCATGGCTCATAAGAAACAAAGGGAAGCACTCAACTTGAAGGCAACAAAATTCATTCAATTATAGCAGTAATCCTTGACTTGAAGATCAAGACTTGCCCCCAAACTTATCAACTTCCAATGTTATCCACCCTATCAATGACATCCAAAGCCTTCATTCGGTCAATATCAAAGTCAATGACAGGAACAGAAGGTAACCTCCTTGTAGAGAATATATCGTTTTTACTCTCGCTGATTGGTGAATGATTACTACTCTTACTTAGCCTATGGTGTTTGCTCAACCTAGTCTTGGCAGTTTCAAATTCCTGGCTTTTACTTATGCCTGGAGTTAGTTTCCTCTTACCAACATCTCGAAGCATTTGTTGATCTTCGATTGTTAACAACGGAGAAGTAGAGCAGCCTTTTTGCGCAAACAACTGCACCGTCTTCTGGTTAGGAGAACGAATCGGAGATTTCACTGGGGACCTTATTCCTCCGTTAACACCTCTTACTTGACTGACTAGGTGATGTAGCCAGACAACCAGTTCAAGTATATACGCTTCTGTTTTATCTTTATCGGCATGGTGTAGTGTTTCGATCCTCAACAAGTCTGACTGGCCCGCAGGTTTACGGTTGACATCAGACCTATACAAACATGACTTAGAAAAACATATGTATAAAGAAAATATGGAGGAAAGAAAAATCTAAAAGTATGTCATCTTACCCTGTATTTGCCCATTCTCCAACCCATCCAAAGCCATGATGAGCTCTGAATTAATGCAATTGAAAAATAGAATTAAATTTTAGAATAGAATGTATAAATGTTAATAGTAGTTAAATAATAAAATAGAACACATGAAAGCCAATAGTAGCATGGATAAAGAAACTCTAAATGTAAAATGGTCCATAAACAAAAGCAACCTGAATTGCTCTTTATGAGTAGTAGAGTGATGCATTATGAAAAGCAAAATAAAAAAATAAAAACATGTTTTTCATGCCCCATATGTAATACTAGGAATTTCTGGAATTGCTGAGTCAGAGCTATATGAAATATACTTCGTTGTGTTGGCAGCAATAGGAACAAGCCACTGCAAAGTTTTCTCCATTTCAGCTTTGATTTGTGGAACAGTAAGCTGCAAAAAAGTTTCCATCATTTCAGATTTGATTTAAAATTTTCGTCATATTCAAAACAGGCAGTGTAGTACAAGCTCAGTATAATCGCTTAAGCAGAAAAGAAGTTCAACAAATTCATCAAAAAAATGGGTTAACCATTAGGAAAGTCAGTAACAAGTATTAAATGAAATTAGTAATATAATTTTGTCGTCAATAAAACAGGAAAGAAACATATCAATTAAAATCTAGTAAATCTTCGTACTAATTCAAATCTTGCTTGGAAGAAAGTGTAACCATGAAAAAAGATAAAAAATGACGTTCAGATTTAATCTTTTAAATGAAAAATACAAAGGGGGCGCGTGTTAACTGGTAACTATTTGAAGCTATTAGTGAATTTAGAGCATGCATATCCAGCTAAAAAAGTAGGACAGAACTAGCATACACACCTCTTCTTTAACCTGAAACGACTGTAACCTTGAGCGCAATGCTGATTTTACATTAGGCGGTAGACCTTGATATAAAGCATCCCTAGTATTTGGAGGCACAGAACCTGATCGAGACACCTGATTAAATTAAAATGTCAACACTCATGGCTACCTTCACAAATGTTTTTTAGTAATAGTTTCACCTAGAATAAATAAATGAATCCATGAAGCTATATAATCAAAATGATTTTATAACGAGGCAGGAAAACGTAGGATGGTCACAACACAGTATTAAGCGTGTTTGTGATAGTTGTTAACATTTATTATTAACTGGATATAGAAGAATGAAGAAACCACGACTATCGCAAGACCATGTTATTTATATAATTTAAGTTAAACCTTTAACTAACCAGAGTATCAATTTGAGTGATAATGTTAGCGTAATGCAAAGCAAGACCAGCAGCCCCCAACTTCTTATGGTTGCCTTGAGAATCTTTCACTTGCTTATCCGTAGTATCTGTGAGATTAAACAGGAAAACATGTATAAATGACACATCTTGTTTAACGCAGCATCTAAACAACAACAAAGGAGGGTCTATCTCTTGTCAGGAATTCTTGAAGCATACCGGCACTACCAAATGCTTCATTTATCTCCAAATATAGAAAATGAACAATATCTGCAAGCTTTTCCATCACCTGAAAATAAAACAATTAGATTTTATATTTGTATGATAAGAAAATTGTTTATGAAAAAGAGGCTGAAAAGAACTAGCAAAAATGTTATTCGAGGAACAAAAGGGAAAGTACAAGTGAGAGAAATGATATAGGCAGCTGCAGGAATTTTTAGATAAAAGGAGGAAACCAGGAAACAAATAATAACAATAAGATATAGAAATTAATCCTAAGAAATAATCTAAGATTGCTGAGATTGAAAACGGAACCTAGGAGATAAACCAAGATGCTATTTTATTTTCTAACATAGATAATCTAAGATTCAGGAAGAATACTTTCCAAATGCCAATTACCTACAGTACAAGACCAAGACCAAAATTTAATCAAAAATTCCTAAATTAAAATTAAAACTTCTATTATATTGAACACTCATATGAGTACTCATAAAATTATAAAATAAAAAACTGCTGTCGTCTTACCTCTTCCAAAATCTTGGACCACAGTGATTTTTTCTTCAAATTTCTTACATGCTTCTTTTGACTCTTCAGTTCTGCTTTTAAAATTGCAAGGCTGTCTCCTACATATTTAACATTTTACAAATATTAATCACCTAAAGAATACTCATGGTAGTACACATAGACTAACATGGTCATAATTTTTTTCCTAAATTGTAAATGTTTAGTCACATTTCTGAACATCTGGAAAAGAAAATATTATCTTCAAATATTATGTTTAGTGAACTTATAAAGATAAATAGCTAATGGAATTCAGAGAGTTGTGGGATAAACTGAAATATATTTGTATTTCTGTAAATGCAGGTCAACATTTACCTCTCTGTGTGGCATTTGAATTATCCTCTTCTTGAAGCTTGCGTCGATAATCTTGATCAAACCTGTCTAAGGCATGTAATTCATGATATAATTCCTGCACTCCAAGAAAAATGTTGAACTACTTCAGGACTAGTCTTAATGAAACCATTGGTGCAGCTTATATAAAAAATAACCCACTTTTTGTAGTATTTATGATATTAAAATATGCGCATAAATATGAAGATAGTCAAGATGTACAGAGCCGAGTTCAGCACACAAATTTGAGGAAGAAGACATGCATATGCATAGTTCCTTATAACAGGTTTACTCACAGCAGTAAATTGAACAAAGCTCATTAATTGTTGCATCACCATTTCTGCCTCCTCTTTCAACTGCCTTTGCGGTGAAAGTTCTGAACCTAACCTAAAAACCAATAAAGCAAACCATAACCAACACATCATAAGATGTTACAAGGAAAAATAAAGTTAAGCTTAAATCAATTCAACTGCAATTACTTCTCAAAATATCGTTCCAGGTTGTGCCACTGAGGATCTTTGCATCGATTTCCAAAACGCACAACTTCGCCAGAAAATATTTTCAATTCTTCTCTGTCAAAATAGTACAAGATTGTGATATTGCAGATAGTAACTGAAGAAAATATAAACTACAGTTCAAAGTAGAAGGCTCCTAAGTTGATAACAAAAACAATTATGATTAATTTACCTCTTGTCTGCAGCAGCAATTCTCAGGAGTTCAATCATATCTGTAGATACCAAGTTTTGCACTCCTTCAGACGGTAAAACCACCTCTTTTAAATGCATAATGTTCTCTTTTGAAAGAGATTGCATTAGATTCGCACCCTTAACTATTGTGTTTGCAACTTCGAAGGCCAAAATTGAAATTTTATTTCCTTTTGTTGTTACTCCCGATGTAAAACCACTGCTAAGATTCAAGTTTGTCATACTACTACCTAGTGTGTCCAAAACATCTACTGCCTTGCCAAGCCCAGCCGTACCAGCTCTGCCCAATAGTGAACTCACTTCTGATACCTGTAATACACCAAAAGAGAAGATGAAAACGGAATATAATCATTTTTTGTTACATAGAAGGCCTTATAGACCTGAAAAGGGGGAATGATCTAAAACATGACATTAAACACATATTGATCTCTAAAACATATGTTCAGTACCACGTGAAGTATTAGCTCATTAGCAAAAGGGCATTTAATCAATAAAAGTAAAAACACAACACATACATAGAACTTGAAGAACAAACTCTACCCTCTTTGACTGAATGGTTGTCTCTACTTCATTAAAGCTTAGACCACCAACTTTCCAGAGAACTAGCCACACTATATATATTACCGGTGGGGTGGGGGATGCTAAAGAATGAAAATATTTAAGAAACTAGTCACAAAGTGGAAAGATAAGATATCCACTAAGTTTGCAAAAGTCCATCATCAAAAGCCCCAAAAATAAGATATTAGGTTTCATGAAAAAGGAGGCCGAAAACATAAATCTGTATCAATGAATTTCGATAACTGTGATTGCAGTCTAGAAACTCTACCAATATATTTTAACCATAAACAACAAACACTAGCAAAAATATAATGCACTTATTCCTCCCATTCAGGAAAACAGTGAATTCCAAAGCTTCGAAAAATGTCGAGCATAAAATCAAATTATTACAATCTCTACATCTGAAACAAATCATTTACATTATTTTCATTAAATAATATCTTAGTTCAAACAAATATCACTATTCCCGTAGACGATCTTTCATAAACAATTATTAAAACCATGCTCTAATAAACTCCTTAGTGACCTTTCGGTCCCATCATTGTCTGATTCTTATTAGATCTTGTAAGTAAAACCTGAACTAAACACATCAAGGCGCCTATGTTAGTGTGGTCTCATACAAGGGTTAACACGTCTAACGAATTTAAATAGTTCATAACTTCATATTGCCACTTAATGAGCTTAATACCAACAACCTGTTGTCGACTCTTATGCCCCACACAGCTCTTGCTTCTTATTGTTGTAAACGGTGGCATTTGGGTTCAAATGACAAGGAAGCTACTTTACGCAGGAATAGTTATTTTAAGGTCTAGATCCTAAACTTCGGCCTAAAAGCATAAGCTTTTGGGAGTTGAACTTCAACAGAATGAAGTACATAAACTTCTAAAGGTGACTGATAGACTTCACCGAAGCTCTCTGTCCATGGCTTTTTCAAGATTTTCCTTTTGAATATGCCTACAGTTTCTTACATTCTAGATTTCATCCTTTTATAGTTTTCCCTTTTTTAATGATATCTTATCCTCCATCAGTTGTAATTTCCCTTTTTCTCTCTTTATCTAAACTACTTTTTCTATTGAAAACATTGCTTTATTTTTACCGATAAACAACTATTCAACCAGAGTCCTCTACTTACACACATTAATCATAATCATTCACTTCTACATTATAAAACAAGCTAATCCAAGCAAACAAAAAATAGAAAGATCAAACATGAGAATGATAACTTAACTTAACAGTTTTTCTCTTGTGTGATAACGTCCGAGGCAGACGAGGAATCCCATCATTAATATCTTCCGCACCCGGTCCATACGGAACCTTTTCCAATCCGGTAAAAGAAAACGACTCTCGTTGATGCTTATCCAACTCATCAGCAAGAGGATGCAAAGTTGAATTACTATTTATATTAGCAGAAATAGACTGATAAGTCATTCCAGGTTCATTACTAGCAACATGACCATTAGCAGAATGTCTTGAACTTTCACCAGCTACATTATCTACAGCTACTCCATCTACAGTTGCTTTCCATGATCTCGAACAAATGCCACCCATATTAAGTTGAATTACTAATCTGTGTACACAATTTCATGTAACAACTTGAACAAAACCTCACTTCAATTCATCTTCATCTTCATTCACAAGTTCACAAGTGAAAGAAGCAACACAAAAAACACAAAACACAAAGTTTCAATTCACAGGAATGTTATGATGAATGCTCAAATTTTGATTAAACCAATTCTGATCACTTTTACAGCTCCAGTCCATCAACTCTTATCAACTCACCAAATCTGAATTTACAAAAAAAAAACATAAACCTTAAAATCAACAAATCATGAAATGACAAAAAAAATAAACAAACCCCTAAAAAATTGAAAATGAAATAGCATATGAAAGTGGAAAATTAGAGAGACCCAATAAGTAAAATTGATTAAAGATACAATCTTTAAGAAAAAGAAAGTGAAATGAATGAAACCCAGAAGAGTTAAGATAGATGATGAAACCATACCAGTAGCAGAGATCTGTGAGGAGGTGCATGTGAAATGGATCGATGAGGAAATTGCAGAGAGTGATAGAGAGAGAATGCACGTTTGGAAGAAGAAGAAGTGATTTTAGACGCAAACGCAAAAGCTGAGAAGCAGAATCTGAGAAGAGCAGAAACGCCCCCACTACACACTCACACACACACACACACAACAATCAACGCTGTTTTGACTTTTGACTGTGGTAAATATGAATTGATTCTTCCCAAAATCAACACACATTGCATTGGTTTGTCTTTTTTATACCTTTCTCTTGTAATGACAAAAATCGCCTTTGTAGTCAAAATTACAGAGTACTTAAACAATCCAGTACTCTGTAAAAAAGTTGTTTAAAAAGTATCGAAGTCATAGTTCAACTGATAAAATATATTAAAATTATTAGTCTGAATTCTTATAACTTCTCAGGACATGTGCTTAATAATAACTTCTCAATCTAGAGTCGAAGCTTTTGAATATATTTAACTAAACTCCTTTCATCTAATAATCCACCGGGTGATGTAAAAAAAACACATTTAGAGCATCAATAGCACAGGTTTTTTAGTTCTAAATTCCTAATAAATGTCATCGTCAATTAGTTACTTGCATTAAACTAAAGTGACATGACAAAGTTGATTTGTTACTCGATAGTTCACGGCAGCAAAATAGACAACGACAACTATTATAAGTTTCATTGTTTCATATACTTTTTTTTTTGACACAAAAATACATTTTTAAATAAGTTTTGTTGTTTCAAATACATAAAAATACTATTTTATACTCCCTCTGTTCCGAAATGTAAAAGAAAAAACAAAAATCACACTTATTAAGAAAAAGTAAAATATGATGATTGGGAGTGTGTTTTTTTGAAAAAAGTTGTATAGAAATATGTAAAAACAATTTTTATTGGTTGTTGGTTATAGAAAAAGTAAGAGAGAGAGTAAACTTTTCTTGAAAAGATAAATGTTTGAACTTTTTCTCTTACATTTTGGGACAAAAAAATTGAATTTTTTTCTCTTACATTTTGGGACGGAGGGAGTATCATTTTGATTAAAATTCTACAAAATATATAAATATGTAGGGTCAAATTTTATTTCTTTAAAATCAATTTCTTGATTTTTTTTTTTTGTTGGTTTGTTACTCGATAGTTCACGGCAGCAAAATAGACAACGACAACTATTATAAGTTTTGTTGTTTTAATTAAAATCCTCGGATAATAGAAATTTAATAAAAAAATATTTTTTATATTACGATAGAAATATCCTAACTTTATTCCTCTTCAAAAGTACAAATAAAAGTTGTAATGCTTCAAAAAAAAAAGTTGTAAGAACATTTAATATGCTAAAATGCGAATTTAAATTTATAATTCTCCATTTCTCGACATTTAATGTGTGTAAATTTTATCATTCAACTCTTTACAAAAAAGGGTGGACTTTGAACGAAAAAAATGAATGATGAAAGGAAATTGGAATGACGGGTTACTCCATCAACATTAATGAGTGTTTATTTTTCTCCATAAAACATACAAAGTCAATCTAATTTGAAGAAAGTCAAAACTTGTATTGGATTAGTATTTAATAGGAATTGGATAAATTATTCAAATCATTTTCTTGGTTTTTTTTTTTTTTGGTTTTCTTGATTGTCAAATCATTTTCATTATATTCTTTTAAAATGCAAAATGGGGAATTCTTTGGTATCTATGTACCGTACCCAATAAACAAAATTGATTTAAAATATGAATTTTTAAATATAAATACAAATATGATATGATATTGAATTTTATCTTTGAGGTACCCATAAGGGAAATATAGCACCACCCTCTACTCCACAAGGATATTTGTGTCATAATAACTCAACCTTTATTTTACAAACTACATTCATTGACAGCAACAACTCAACTTGTTTTTGGCGGAAGGCAATTTGCAGTTTGAAGAAAAAATGCAATCCATTAATGAGAACAAGATTAGTTTTTTTTGACTTTTTTCCTTCTCATACAATGTGTGCGTGATGTGATTTCAAATTGAACCAACCCACACTTCTCAGCAGAAGTAATTATTGGGAAGTGAGAACAAGATTTTCTCCATTCTCACTTGGTACACATCCATAACAAGCAAATTTGGATATAGTAATAACAGGATGAGCACAAACAAAGCATCTCAGTTGTGTAATGCACGTCAAGTTTTATCATACTCGAATAGCACTAGTCGTTGTGAAACTTCAAGGAAATTTCTTGAGGTATGATGAGAAAACAAAAAAAAAAACAGATAAAAACTATTTCTCAAATACTACATATTTTTATGTTATTTCTCAATTATTTGCATTGAACAAGAACATGGAGAAAGTATCTCCCAAATCTATATTCCCATGTGAAGTTTCCCTTGTTTGGTAGTAGCTAATCCCAAATATTCAGATTTCATATTTTCTTACTACTTTTGTTCAATCATGAGGGAAAGTCCGGTTAAAAACTAGCCAGTATATATAATTAACACTTATCCGGGAAATTTCGTAACTTGGCACCTAGTCTACGTGTCCAATCACGGTGAATACGAGTGTCGCTACAGCATTTAATCGCAATAACTAAGTAAAGGCTAAACTGACCATTTCTTGTCCAACACATCACATCCCATCTTCTATTCTTCTGGGAGGATAATAAGATGATAATGGACTTTAGATTATTAAGGTCATTGGTGTCTTTCTGTTCCCCAATAGAATTGTAGAAATATAATGAAAAGGATGTTCATATTTGTTAGCTTTCACCTGCCTGTAATTATACATGAATGCTCGAGAATAAACCGAGTTCACTGAAAATCATAAGATCTACATAATGTTGATGCTTCAAAATCAGCTGCTGGGAAACATAAGCATTGCAGGACCCAACTAGAAAATGGAAGAATTGAAAGTTGGCTTCAGAATGAGACAAGCAGCTTAAGATCCTTTAATTTAGCACTGGATTTACATCACACAAGACAAAAATGCAAAATGTTAATGAACGAACAATTTTAACAACAGTATAATAGAATTAATGAAAACAGATGTACAAAACCTATCCTTAATGAAAATATTTCAGGATCTGAGCAGTTTTTAACATCTGCAAATCTACAAAGGGAACAGAAGTGAAGGACTTACCCTTCTACCCTCATTACTGTTGAGATACAAGGTCTTCCAGTTCATCTATGATAGCTTCATAGCAATAAATGTATTGATCCTGATAGTTGCAGAAAGAGACACCAATAAGTCCAAAGAGAATTTATATACAAGGAAATGTCAAATTACAACAATTGCCGTAGTTAGGACTATGGTGGATCTTATCTATGCCTTGACTTTGATGTTTTTCTAATTTGGATGTAAATCTGAGCTTCTTTCGTTCAATCTATATTTACCTTATCCCTTCTTTAGATAAGGATTGACCACCCTTAGTATATTCATTAATTGACCAGCAATCATACCACAGATAATTAACTAAACCTATAGAGGGTAACCAGGACTTGGATTGTTGAAGGACCAAACTGCAAAATCCTTGTTCCAATTGATTGACAAACCCGCTAATTCACCATCCTTTCCTTAAATTGAGGTTATCTGAGTATTAGAGTAGGTGAGTCTGATTGCATAGTAACTTCCTATCTGATTAGGAACACAAGTTATATGAGAGATTAGGATTATCTTAGATATTGGCACGAGTGAAGTTAGTTTTCCTGAGTCATTCATAATTGAATTCTTGCTTGTCATTTCTTGAATCCTAGGGTTTTCTTTATTTTCCTTTCCTTGCTTCTTTACTTTCTTGGCTATTTAGTATTTCAACCAGTCTTTTTCCATTTGTTTGAATAAATAAATATGCAATTGAACTAGTACTTGTCAACAATTCCTATAAAACGATATGTGGGATCTCTTACACCTGTATATTACTTTTCAATGAATGAATTTTCCCATAGATGCTTGTGCTCAAACAGATAGGGTACCTTATCATTCCAGTTCTTAGATTTCAAAACCTCTTGGACCACAATGATTTACCACAATCAAAAGGGTCTTCTACCACATTGATTTCAAAACTAATTGTCAACATATTTAATACCACAATCAACTTTCTTAATTCTCATGATTTACCAAAAAAGGTCGTATATTTAGGGACATAAGTAGTATTAAATTAGGAGATTCAACTACCTGGGTCTGAACCATTCCAATACGCTGGGACCTGAACACAGATACTGTGTTAGCAATATCTACAGCAGACATATCACCAGCAAGTATTCTCTGAACTGTGTTGTGAATTGTGCAGTATGTTCCAGTTCTACCAATACCTGCACTGAGTGAGAGAATTTGTCTCAGCCAAATATGCATGTTACTTATTGTCATCATTGACATAAAATGAGTAAACTAAGAAAGAGTGGAAAGAACCTGCAGTGCACCACTATTGGGCCAAGGTTTGGTGGTAAATGGTACAATCTTTTAAAAATTTCACGCACAGCCAAAGTATCATTTGGAACTCCATGGTCAGGCCACTCAGGATACTGAATATGCAAAACAGATAATGGTGTATCTTCTACCTGCAACAATATCAATTAAAAAAAATATGACCCAAATTGTTTACATCTTGATGGTGGAGAGAAACTTTGAGCCCCTTCCAAAATCAAAACAAAAACTTCTGATAGAAACATAAGATATCTTCCAAAAAGCAAAGTCCCAACATTGGTGTCAATGCTATGCATAGTTATTATTTATAATTAGAAATAACCGCTTTGAAGGGTTTCATTTCATCCAAATTGATAGAAACATGGAAGGGCATGAATTGATAGCACAACAAGAATAAACAAAAGGCGTGAATTGGATGAAATAACAAAACTTTGAAGAAGGAGGGGCCTCTCACCAAATCAATCATCTCTCCATCAGAAAAATATCACTCATGCTAATTTGTAAAGAAAGACATATAACCTAACCAGAAAAATAATTATAAACGGAAAACCATCTGACCTCTTTATGGTTCACCTCCAAATGGCGCAACACAAGTGAAGTTTTAGTGGTTTTCGTCCATTTACATGCAAGCGATATATTACCAAATTCTCTAGGTCTATCCTCAGATTGAAAATAATCTCCACACTTCACCATCTATAAAAAATCAATCAGACATAAAAAATTATTAATAAAATAAGAAGTAAAATAAAAATCAATCTCAAAGATAAAAGAAACAAGTGAGAATCACCCTGTAATTATCGACCAACCGAGTAAGCATCACAATTGCAGGGCAGTTATATTGCATAATCATTTCCCAGAAATCCTCATAAGTGTGTGGCAATGGGCCTTGTGTGGCTATAAAATCAGACACAGTTCCAGTTGAAGAAGTCTACAGTACATAATAAATCAAAAGATGCAATAGCAATGATCAGACAATAACCCCAAAACCACTTCAAATCGCTTTTTAAGACATTACCGTACAAAGACAACAATGAAATTTATACCGAGACAAAGCTTGCATTAATATACCCCAGTGCTTCAGACCTATAATCTGAACTCGAATTAAGAACAACCCTGTTCTTGTCAACTGAAACAAAGAACCACAAAGAAAATTCAATTTTCCCCAAATTCATACAAATACAATTAAATACAAGTGCATGTTTGAATTCACTTATTTCAGCTTATCTACTGCATAAGTGAAGGTACCGGGGTTTAAACCCCAATCATGAGCGTCCAACCTAGCAATTTTAGCATTTTCTGCCGGTTGAGCCAGGATGTATTACTTACATGGTATAACGTCTTTGTAACGATTTTTGCCGATATTGACAGAATTAAGAGCAACGTTGCATCTTCTCGTTGTTTCACTCAGCGTTATCCTATTAGACTGAAATAAATCACAACAAAATAGAGTTCAATTTTTAATGAATACTTATGATTCATGTTATGAAAAATTGAAAACGAAGAAATGAGTAGGAATTGATGTGAACATGCAAGTGAGCGAACTCTTTGGAGATGATGTTAGAGTTGAGAAGCTTATCCTTCAACAGTGCGAGTGCTTTGGTGCAGTACTTGACTTGATCGGAAGTAAGAGGGATTCGAGAAGGGAAATCGGGAGAGAAAGTTAAATTGTGGTGACGAGAAAAGGTGGTGGAGGAAGAAGTTGCGGGATTTCCGGCCATGGTGGATCTCCGGCGAGGATGAGAGCGGGTGGAAACGCGGTTCCCCAGTTTCAGCTGTTGAGTGGGGTTTGGTTTGAATTCAATAATTTGGATTCTGCGTTTCACTTTTCCTTCTGCGCATCACATGCTCATGCTCATTATCATATTCAATTACAGTATTAATTTGATCAACTATATTCAATTATTAATTCAATTTTTTGATTCATTAAAAAAAAGTCGTGTCGAATAGTCGGACAATTGTCCATAAGTTTTAACTCAATTAATACAAAATGTCAAAATTGTAAATCTGACAATATGATCGAGGTTTGAAGGCTGATCTTTGACTTTTTGTATAAATTTTCAATGATTTCATTTCGTCTGATATCAATAAAGAGTCTCAACAATAAAGATGGAAACTTAAACAAAGTAAAATATGTAAGTGATCAAGAAAATTTCTCTACCCACCCCTCATAATATTTCCCTCTCCTTAACTAATTTATTTACCTTAGGGGTATTTAAGCAAGATTCAGGACGTAGATTCGAAATAAGGTTTATGATGTAAAACTCAAAGTTTGTGAGAAATTTTGGGGGTACATATACCATTTCGGGATCTAGAACCCGAAATAGTGCAAGTTTTGGATGGTGCAAGTTTCCAAAACTTGCACCATTTTGGGTTATAGATCCCGAAATAGTGTATGCACCCTCCAAAACTTCCACAAACTTTAAGTGAGTATAGGCACATCCCAAAATGGTGCATATACCCCTTAAACTCTGCACAAACTTCGGGTTTTATATCTCGAACTTTATTTCGGAATCTACGTTCCAAATTGAAGGATAATTTGAAATTTTAAGCAGGTTATAGAGAATCACAGGGGGCGATAGAGAAATTTTTGTGATAGAGAAATTTTTGTGATTCAATGATTGTGATCAATTTATTAGAAAACAAATTAAATGTATGTTTAGTTGCATTGTAAGTTAGAAAAAATCGCAAATGCACTGTATTTTATTAAAATTTCTGAATATAATTTCTACTAAAATTGTAGTGACACTTCAAAATTTTGTCATTCTCATCGCAAATTCAAAGATGCAATAAATTTAGTTTTCATGTAAATTACACATACATTTAGTTGCGTGCATGAAATCGGATACCATTTTGGGATGCGAAAATTCTTGAGTACATTACACCAGAAATAAATAACAGTCTAGTAGATTAAAGAGAAGAGCATTAATATTTCATTAACAGCTAGCAGACTAAATACAGTCTACACTGCAATGCACACATGCATGATACACACTTATAATACATGATAGTACTTGATTAAAAACAAAAGTAGCAATAAACTGCATTGAGTTAAACCTAAACGTAACAAACCATACATAATAAAAAACATCACTAAGTTAACATAAAACGATATCATAGAAATAGTTTCATAGATATATAGTAGTAGTAGTAGTTGGTTATTAAATTAAAGAAAGAGCTAGAGCAAGAAGAGGCAGTTTTGAGGTGGATGATTAATCTCTTGCAGATCAAAAGAAGTGGAGCTATGAGCTTTATGAGCAAGTCTATCCGCAACTGCGTTATCATTGCCACTGATCCAACTAAGCGAGGCTTCCCATTGATTACTCTTAAGAAGATCCCTTATAGCACAAATAAGAGGATCATTACATCTACTCCCAGAATTCACCAAATTCTCAATCCCCTCATTATCGGTCTTCACAACAACTTTTTTCATTCCCTTTTCCTTCACCCAAAGCAAACCTCTTAAAATTGCTTCCCTCTCAGTTTTGTCTGAGTTTAAATTTGGATTCAACTTTTGAGTGAAACCGCAAAATCCAATTTTGTGACGCGCTGCTTAGATATCCGCCACAACCTGCTGATGCAGGCAGAAGCGAACCGTCAACTTTGAGTATCACCTCCTCCTGATGATGAGGTTGCTGCACTCCTCCAAATGGTGCTTGTGCAACGCCAACTTCCGGTTGTTTTACGATACTGTAAATGCTACCGGCTACAGCTGCAGTAGCGGCCACTGCACCGGCTACTTTCAAAAACGTTGACGCCCATCCACTTCCTTCTTCATCCTTATCGTTGTTTCCCCTTCCTCCACTCATGATGGATTAATTAATTGCTGTTTATAATTCACATAGACGACGATTACTAGATCATGTAATTATATTATTATCATATATAGCAGTATTTATACAAAAGCATGTATGTATAAGAAACTGAGTAACTTTTGAATTCTTGTAAGCTAAGTTTCTTTTTTTTTGGTACATGTAAGCTAAATTTCTACTGATCTATTAAAGAAACTAAAACAGAAGAAATGATAGTCTGTTAACCATATATCTTAAACTCACTTTATTTGTTTATTAGTCTCATAATTTTATAATGGTCAAATTGGTATCTTAACTTGTCTCTATTAATACACGTTAGATTTTTTTTACTGTGTACTCTATTGGTCAAACTTAAACTAGTTTTTTTTCGGTTAGTGCACATTATTTTTTCTCAAAGTTATATATATTATTTATAGAAATCAAACACATTTAACCATTCTAAAAATGAATAAGAGTAATTTGGTGTACCTACACAATAACACAAACTCATCATGAGAAGCCAAGCCACAAAACGTTTCTTTTGATACAAAAAAGGAACAGACATATACATTATGAATTTTTCATGCATGATTGGACACAAGTTTGATAATTATATTGACTGTAAACTGTGGTTGTTTTAGTGCAAAAGAAAAACAATGTGTTTAACCTTGGTTGATATACATTATACATTATTAATAAATAAAGATATATAGAAGCTAGCATAAAGTATTTAGTGCAATAGGGTGCTTATGACAAAGCAAGTAGGGTGCTTATTAACAAGTGAAGAGACTTACAAAGTATTGAATTTGGAATTATAGAACATAGACAAAGAAATGGGACTTTGAATGATTATGAAGAATGGGATGCCTCATTGCCTCTATTTATTGAAGGTTGCGGACTTCAAACTCTTTCAAGTCCGCCCCTTTTGGAGTTTTGGAGTCACACAAAATGTATATGATGTACTATGTACTATGTAGTTTTTTTTTTACACTCGAGTGAGAAATTAAATTTGGCCACAATTACAGAAAAGATGAAAAATTGGAAATTAAAATAAAAGTTTCAAATGGAAAAGATTTTATTTTAAAATTTTAAGTCATTGAATACACTAAGGATTAAATAATTATTACTCTTTTTGTTTCAAATTAAGTGTCGTTTTAAACCAAAAAATTTGTTGTTAAATGAATATCATCTTCAATTTTTAATGCAACATTTTTCAATTTTACCTTTTAATTTTTTTAGCTCAGTTGATAAGAATATTGTATGTTATATCAAGTAACTGATTATCCCAAAAGCTTAAGTTGTTAGGAAATGTCACATCAATAATTTTATATTATTTCTAACACGCCCCATCGCATGGGTAATGCATAGGTTCATCTATCATATGCTTAAAATTCTACTTTTTAATTAGAAATTGAGGGGAGCGGGAATAGAACTCTAGACATCTTAGTTGTAGAAGCTCTGATACCATGTCAAATAATCGATTATTCCAAAAACTTAAGTTGTTAGGAAATGTCACATCAATAATTTTATATTATTTCTAACATGTTATATGTAGAGACCATAATTCAAAGATGGTACGACAACTTATTCATTTTTAAAATAATCATTATAATACACCTGACCACAAATAAAATTATGAATCTTAGCATGAATGAGCATGGGCGCGCACAGATAGTGCATTCCATTGAAAAAATATAAATAAACGGTTGTGTCATGATTCATGAGTGAATCTTGCAAATCAAAGTATATTGCTAACGTGCATCAGTGAAGAAAAAAGTACAGAGGAATATATTCTTTTGCTATAGATTAGAGGGAAAGTCTCAAAAGAAACATGTACTACATAAAAGTTGGTTGTTTTTTATACTAATCCAGTAATTCTCATTTCTCATCATGTGTTTGAGGTGTGGATTGAAGCCTGCATGCTTATGGTCGATTTGATATAAGCTTATCTGGGAGATACGAATCTTGTGGAGGTGGGTATGTACTATGTACTATGTACCTTGGATTATTTGGCAAGGAGAGGCATAGACGATGAAATGCCTGCACACTTAATTGGCGTATTGTGGGAGATTTTAGTGTCCATTGACACACACTCCTTGAATTCGATGTGTCCGGTGTTGGACAAGTATCAGTGTCCGACATTAATACATAATTATATTAAATTATGTTATTTTATTATATTATAATTGGTGCCAACATGTTAGTCTCTATATTGTGTCCCATATTATTCTATGTAAGGTTCATTCATAGGGAATGACTTGACGTTGCAAGCTTGGTGCAGAGGCGTGCTTGTAGCAGCATAGCAGGTGGAGTGTGAAATTTCTTATAGTGTCCTTGTTTGTGCAAAGAAATGGATGAAAGATGTAGACTTGATGGGAGCATTGTGTTACTAATTTTGTGCACATTGTGTTACTAATTTTGTACGAGATGTCTTATTACATGAGAAACTAAGAGCAACTCTATTGGTAAACCATAACAATCGTATTTTGTGAGTTTTATTAAAGTCACGTCTTCTTGAAATAAATCACTCATTTTATTTCAATAATATAATTCTAAAGAACTCGTTCGTATTAGGTCCCACAAAGTAACCATTATTTTGTGAAGTAACACTACTGTTGACAAACTTGTCCTATTCTCCATCTCTAACATGGCACACTCTATCGAGTGATATTGGCAAAAAAAATTCAATTTGCATAACTCTAAGTGGCAAACTCTACTCAAGTTCCACCACTAAAGTTGCTCTAATTTAGAATTACTTCAAATTGAAATTTCTCTACTTCTATGTTTTGCATTCATCCTCTTTATTTTGTTGCCACGTAGTTTCTCAAATCCCGGCTCATCTTTATTTAATAATCTAACTTCAATTGGTTGGTTAATTCCAAATTTGTGTCTTGATTACGAAAATTTCTCTTTGCACCCACCCACACTTCTCTAATATCCCCCTAAAATCCCAAAATACCCTTCACTTTCATGTGTAAAATATGGTTCAGATTTTATGATCCGAATTTTGTGGGGGTTTTAACAGGTTCCGATTATAAAATCCGAATTTTGTAGGGGTTTTAACAGGTTCGGATTATAAAATCCGAACTTTGTGGGGGTTTTGTAGGTTCGGATTAAAAAATCTGAACTTTGTGGCTATATTGTGGCTAATTGGTAGCTAATTCGTAGCTACTGTTATTTTGCTTCACAACAAGAACAATGACTTTCATTTCTAAAACAAACTTCATTTTCAAATCCAAACATACACTAAATATATTCCCCATTCTAAATTATGAATTACATAATACTAGATTTACTCTACTCAAAGTGCAAACATTTGAGTTATTATTTAGTTTGTTGTTGTTGTTGTTGTTTCATGTATGCATTTATTTGGTCAAATCTTTTGTTGGTTTCTTATTTGATCAACACAATAGATAAACAAACGGATCAACACAATCCTTTGAAAATTAAAAAGTGACAACAAAGAGAGAGAATGAAAACTTGAGTCATGAAAATAAAGAACAAGTAAAGATAATGAAAACTTGTTGTTGTTGTTATTAGCTATGAAAGAATTTGTAGCTAACTCGTAGCTAATTCGCAGCTAACGAGTTCGTTGGTTTTAGCTAAGACAGGTTTTGTAGCTAACTCGTAGCTAATTCGTAGCTAACGAGTTCGGGTTCTACAGCCCAGACCCAATTCGGATTTTATAATCCGAACTTATCATAAACACCCCCAATTTATATCTAAGGGTAAAAACAGTAGTTAGGGGGGGAAAAGAGAATCATGGGGGTGGGGAGAGAAATTTTCCTTGATTACTATTGCAAAATGAGTAGAGGCCCATTTCTTGAGTGTTTAAATCCAATCAGCCCATAAAACATGCAGAGAGAATTTCTAAGTTTCTTATAACTTATAAGGGATAGATGTTGCTTGAGCCATAAAAAGGAGGAATACTTTAAAAAAATAATATGTTAACAAAAAATAGGGATACTTTAACAAAAGGAGGAATACTTTAAAAGTTAAAGCAAATATTAATGCATATGTTTCAATAAGTTATTTCATTTTTTAATCATTAACGTGTGCTCTAAGGATATATGTTAATTTTTTTTCTTTACTTAATACCAACAAGTGTTCAAAGTACAAGAATATATAGATAAACAAAGAGATATAAAAATAATCTAAACTACCCTTAATCTTTTAGCTCAAGGATCCCAAAAAATTTGTTAGTAATAATCTAACATTATTAATGTTTGTGTAAAATTCTTAACATCACTTGATTGAAAATGTCGAAATTATTAAATCGGACATCTAATAAGCTACGTGACAGTATCGAATTACCGGCCGCACGTAATCCATTTCTATAAAATTCTATCAAATAAGCTATGTGACCCAAATAAGTGTTACTTTACTACTATATAACTATATTAACCAACCCTTAATTGCTGTCTTTGACATAGTCGTTGTGTTTTTTTTGCCTCCACCAATTCTTTTCAGAATAGTGTAGGGTTTAATATTTAGCTGCAATAATTCCTGAGCAAATCACACACTCACCCCACTTTGATTCATAACCTTGTGGATTCAAACAACCGAATACTATAAATTATAAACAAAATCAACCAAGAGTTTTTTTTTTTGACAGAATCAACCCAGAGTTAAATATATTTATATTACAGATTAAAGAGAACAACAATAACTCATGATTTAATGAACAACAATTAAAGTACACATACACAATACACAATACACATACACATACACAATACACAATACATTCTCCTCCCTCTTCCTCCTTCAGGGTGAAGTAGGAAGTGATTAATTAAAGAGTTGAAAATAAAAGCAAAAGCAAAAGTACTAGTAGCTGCGTTGAAGTTGAACATAATTAACAAGCATACATTAAAAAAATCACCAAATTAAAATGGAAACATTGAACCATATTACTTGCCAGCAGTATTACACTACATACTGTAATTACCATTATCATAGGATTTACGTTGTTTAAACTTAAGGAAATCTGATCTGGTTTTAAACTCAACGAGGATATCGATATAAGGCAAGTCGTGAGCTTCACTAGCAATTGCATCAGCTTCTTTATTTTCACTTCTACTGATCCAACTCAATGAGGCTTCCCAATCATCACTATGAAGAAGATCCCTTATTTCACATATTAGACTATTATTAGATTTACTTTCATAATTCACAAAATCCACAACAGTTTTACAATCAGACTTCACCACAACTTTCTTCATTCCCATTTCTTGTACCCAAAGCAAACCCCTTAAAATTGCTACCTTCTCAGTTTCGTCTGGATTTAAATTTGGATTCAACTTTAGACCGAAACCGCATATCCATTCTTGTGACGCGCTGCTTAGATATCCGCCACAACCTGCCGATGGAATTTCACGCATAAGCTGGCGTGTGCCGTCCACGTATAGTATCACCTTCTGCTGACGAAGAGATGACTGCATTCTATATGGAGCCACCACTTCGTCAGCTTCGGGTTGTTTTAGAATACAAATTCGACAAAATTCAATGTTAAATTGAAAGTTTATATTATTTATGTAAAATTTTAATTTTTTAAAATGACATGGTATTAAAACTCATCAAAAATAACAATTTCTAAATTTTATTGAATATCGTAAATCTTCATAGGTTTAAACAATATATCAAAAGATTTTTAATATTTTTAAATTTTTGCATAAATGATTTAAATAATATAAACTTCCGATCAAATTATTGAATTTATAAAATTTGTATTCGTCGTATTGTTATAAATAACTTGTACACCATAGAGAACTTAGCGTTAGACTTTTTCTTTCTTTTGACTAAATACAATCCCACTAGCCTAAACTGGTTTTTAATATCAAGAGAGACATGAATAAAATGTATCATTATATAGAACATGATGAGCAACCTAACATTTTAACATGAATAAATAACACGGTGGTTGGGATTGATCCTTCATTGAACTCTTCACTTGGAATTTTTTTAATATAGTATATGAAAACATTCTATAACATGAGTATGTATGGCTGTCAAAATAGGTCGGGTTAACGGGCTAACCCTATGTTTAAATATGGGTGGGTCCAGAAAATTCACAGGAAAAATTAATCGGACCTTTCTGAGCTAGTCTATCAGGCCTATAATTTTTAAGGGAAAATTTTTCTTCCCACCACTTCATTTAACAATTCATTCTGATAAACAATTCAATATTCTAATTTTACCTCAATTATTTATTCACTTCATCCCTACATTTAATTCAAGTTACAAACCGAAAAATATAAAAATAAATTCCAGCACCAATATTGCATCTCGGAACAATTAAACGATTAAAGTATTTGACCATACATCTTTTATAAAAAAAATCCCTTATTTCACATATAAGAGGATTACAAAATAATGCTTCAAAAAAAAAAAGGATTACAAAATAAAGTATTTGACTATACATCTTTTATAAAAATAATTAAAAAATTAATACTTTTAACTAGTGCATAAGATATTTTAAACGATTAAGTGCCCGTTTGGCCCGGCTTATTTTCTCCTTATTTTCTTCTCCTTAAAAATAGTAAAGTAGGAAAAAAATGTGTTTGACTCTACTTCTTTTTATTTTTTACTTCTTTAGTTTATTTCTCTAATACTTTTAAAGAGAAATATGGCTAAATTCAATTTTATATTTCTCTATTTCGTTTAAGCTAAATAGAAAAGTAGAAAATAAGCCCGGTCAAACGAGCACTAAATCTACATTAAAATTTAAGCCGTATAGTGATTAAGCAAATGGGTGAAATCCACATTCATATTCTCTCATGAAAATTTTCTTCCATTCAATTTTTTTTTCTACATGTCCCTCAATGATTAAAATAACAAATGAAAGGTATAGATGAGCACTTTTTCTTGTCTTCATCTTATTGTTTTTAGGGGGAAGGAATTTTAGTACTTCAGAATTTGAAACGAGTTATAACATTAAGTGACTTCAGTCCTCCTTTCAAATATATTCTCAGGTGAAATAGCCACATGACACAATCACACTCGCACCCCTATTCTCTTGCCCCCATTCTCCTCAGTTTGGAGTATGGACTTAGCAATTGAGGCCCAACTTCATAATCCATTTGATTTCAGAGATTAACTTGAGCCCAAGTTATTAATGTCTTAACGTGTAAATCCTGTTATTTTAATGGCAAAATGGACGGAGAGATTAACATGATTAGTATTATGTACTGTGTCTTTTAATCAATATGATTATGATTAGACCAACTAATTTCATTTTCATTTTCCCCACTCACTCACTCACTCACATGTGATGAGATCATAAATTAATTTACTTTATTCATGTACTAGTAATTCAAATAAAAGTTGAAACTATAGTATAGAGTAGAAAATATTTGATGCACATCACAAAATCGGAACCAAAGTAAGCTTCGCAGTAAGTAACAACAGTGGCCCAGTTCTTTTTTCCGAACACAAACACAACACATATCATCATCGAATCTTTGTCCCACACACTTTTTCTGCTCTGAAACAAACGAGGTTTGTGTCTCTGACTCATTTACATTTTGGACCATTTATCTTTTCACTGATTTTGTGTTAGATTACAAGATCTCTTCATTGATGACCTTGTGATTCATTCATTCATGCCTGTGAACTGTGATATATTTTGATTTGTGGATTTTAAAATTTTAATTCATCGTGTAGTTGTTTTTTAGATCCATGATTTCAAACCTTATGATGATGGGTTTATGGTTAAGTTTCTATTTTTGGGTGTTATTCATGTGTGGTACTAATATTTTACCTTATGTTTGAGGCTTTTTGTGAATTAGGTAACAAAAATAGGATTAAAAGAATAAACAATATAGATTCATTTTGACTCAGAAAACCAAACTTTTTCAGAATGATTAACCTTCTTTCTACTTTTTTTGTTCAAAGTTCAAACTGTTTTGCATGTAAACTATCGATGTGTCTGCCACAGAGGTAGGTTCATGTACATTCCAGTTTCAGTTGTTTCAGATTGAAGTTCTCTAGAATGCTCCTTATGGAATAGCTGCAACAGAAAATTTATTCTTTAAGGGTATGTTTAGAAGATTGTGAAGAGGAAAATTATAATGAAAATTTGTGTTTTTTTCTTTCTAGTTGTCCAGCAAAAACAGTCGCACAAAAACAGCATTGATCATGCAGTTTGGTTAGAGTAGCTATGATTTTTATTGTAGATCTTGTTGGGAGCATTTAAGCATTTGGTTCTCAATAGAGATGTGTCTAATACCCAATTGACAATATGGTCATAAGAACAAGATGTTTTGTGGCATAAGGAAAGCTTACATATGTTATACTCTTTTGATTTCTTAGATTCACTTTAGCTTAGCAAATTAACCCTTTTAAGCAAGATGGTTGGATGTTGTTATGTTGATCTTTATTATCCTTCCCAATATAGATTTGCTGCGGTCAGCATGTCAAGGGCCATTCGATTGAGATAAGATGGTCCAAATTTTAAGCTTGGTATTTCGGTCTTTTAGAATAATCAAAATATGCATTGAATCTAGACTGTTTAATCGCTATCCAACAATCACTAATGTGTTGGTTGTGTTGATGCGTGAAATGAAATTGTGTTAACAAATCCAAATCCATATATGCTATATCTCAGGTTTTTTTGTCAGATTGTACAACAAATGATGTGAAAATCAAGGCTGTTTTTTTAGTTGATCAAAACTTTTCTGAAGAAATCTAATTTCTAAAATGAATTGCAGGGGAAGACTGTGAAAGCCACAATGAGTCTAGCATGTCTTGTGTGCCATAGTGTAGAAAATCCATCACCATCGCACTCTTTCAGAAGATCTGTTTCAAATTCAGATAATGAAGGAAGATGTTATGCTATTGCAAATTGCTTAACACGGAAGTTATCTGTTCAACCCCCTACGTTACATTCTTTTCTCGCACCATCATCTTCCAAGGTCACCCCTCAACCCACTATCTCGAGTAACAGTGAGATAACCGGTCCTCCACGGCTGGTAAGAAGTCGTGCTGTGAGAAGGGACATAGTACAAGATTGGAATTTTGATGTTGTATCCGCTTAGTCAACAACATGCTGGAGAAAGACCAAGGACTTCTCTTTTTAGTTTTGTGGGAGAAATTTCTTGTCACATAGTTTAGACTTTATAGCATGAGATTTGCTGTCTTAGTGTCTTGTGCTGCTTTAAATTTTGCCATGAGTTCAACTGAACTCTCTCTAGTTTTCCTGTATATCAACAAATTTAATGCATGGCAATGTTTCTGTTTGTATTGTTCTTAATACATCTACAGAAAATTGGTTTTAACACATCATTGGTATTATTTCCCTTAGTAATTTATAGTACTTTTGCATGGTATCCATGTTGGAGAAATTATATTACTACCTACTTTTGACAGATATGCTGATGCATTTAAGTTTTATAAAAGCCAATTTAACCATATAATTAATGGATCATTAGTTTTTAACCCCATGCATTGCAATGGATAACTAGTACATCTTACATGAAAATCTCATAACTTTGACATTAAATATACAGCCCATTAAGGGAAAGTGTTACATGTGTTTTTTTGTTTTTCACCCTCTGGTTCTTAAAGGAAAGTGACTCGTAGTCCAGAGTTCGGAACGAGTTTTGACATTAAGTGGTTCCAGTTTCCTCCCAAACGTAGTTGCGAGAGATCGAACAATGACCCTCCCTATCAAGTAGGGCGTCAATCATCACTAGACCAACTAATATTTGGTGTTAATATATTAAGAGAAAAAAATGTACTTACCTCCGTACCACAATATAAGTCGTTTTGGAAAAAAATTTGTACCAAAATATAAGTCGTTTTACAATACCAATGCAACATTTAATGCTAATTTTCTTATTATACTCTTAACTATTTATTACTCTCTCTCTCTTCTTTTACTTCTACAATTTATCTTTTCCATACCATTAATGAAGGACAATTTTGTAAACTAACTCATAATTTCTCTTTTCCATACAACAATGATTACATTTCTTAATTTGTGTGATATGGTCAAAACGACTTATATTTTGGTACGGAGGGAGTATTTTAAAAAAAAAAAATTCTTGAGTTTAAAGACTAAAATAAAAATTCTTATTTAACAAAAATAATGGTGCTGATGCAACCATTATTTCAGAATTGGAAATACTGAAAACACATCACAGAACAGAACAAAAACAGAGTGAAGAAAAGAAACACATCACAGAGACAAAAAACAGAGCAATGCCACCAATTCTGAAGAACAACAACAATGCCCCTTTCTCTATTCCGACACTCTTTCTCTTCTTCACTCTCATCTCCATTCTCTCTCTCGTATTCTTCTTTTTCTCTTCTTCTTCATCCACCACCACAAACACCACACACCCTTCTCTTTTTCTTCAAACATCCACCTCCTCCACCATCAATGTCTACGTCGCCGAGCTTCCCAGATCCCTCAACTACGGCCTCCTTAACCGCTACTGGTCAATGAATTCCGATTCACGAGTCGGCAGTGACTCAGACCGTGAAATTCGATCCACAAATTTGGGTAAAACCCTAGAATTTCCACCGTATCCAGAGAACCCAATTATCAAACAATACAGTGCTGAGTATTGGATCATGGGGGATCTTATTACACCTCCTCATTTGCGAACTGGGTCGTTTGCAAAACGGGTTTTTGATGCACGTGATGCTGATGTGGTCTTTGTTCCTTTTTTTGCTACTATTAGTGCTGAATTGCAATTGGGTGTTGCTAAAGGTGTTTTCAGGAAGAAGGTTGGAAATGAGGATTATCAGAGGCAAAGAGAGGTTATTGATTTTGTGAAGAAAACTAAAGCTTGGATTCGTTCTGGTGGTCGAGATCATGTGTTTGTTCTTACTGGTATGATTTCATTGCTTTAAAGTTGTAATCTTTGTTTTGTTATTGTAATGGTTCTGAATTTTATTGTAGTGTGATTGAATTTTCATTAAGAATGTTCAAGGTGTTGAATTAAGGGTCCTGTTTGGATAAACACTTACTTAAGTACTTTATAGCAATAACTCTTGTAATATAAGTGCTTATGTTTAAGCTATTTCTATAACAGAATATAAAATAAAGTTTAATTATTGTCATATAAGCTATAACCTGTTTTCATAAGATATCCCAAAGAGTTTATAGAAGTATGTTGGAAACAGCTTATGGACATGTCATTAGTTGTTTCCATAACCTCTCCCAAATAGTCTTAAAAGTGTGTTGTCCGTAGATAAACTCAAATAAGTCAATTTAAACTGAATCTTAAGTGTTGTTTCCATATACTGTGTATTCTTATGGATTGATTTGTGTTGATCATGATGGTGTTGGGAACAATATGAGATTAGGTTAATGCATGTATAGAAATGTAAAAGGAGAAAATTATGTGGAGTGCTGTTACCAGCTTATGAGTTAGTTTTTGGAATTGTCAGGTTATGTTAAAACTGAAGCGTTGTTTGGCAGACCCGGTTGCAATGTGGCATGTTAAAGATGAGATTGCCCCGGCTATTCTCCTTGTTGTGGATTTTGGTGGGTGGTATAGACTTGACTCAAAATCATCCAACTGTAGCTCATCTGACATGATTCAACACACTCAAGTTTCAGTAATTAAAGACGTGATTGTGCCGTACACACATCTTCTACCCAGTTTACACTTGTCAGAAAACAAGGAGCGACACAACCTTCTTTATTTTAAAGGAGCCAAATATAGGCACCGGGTTAGTATTGTTTCTTTTTGGCCTAGCCTTGCATGCTTTTTTTTTTTTTTCCTCTTGGAACTTTACTCTAGCATCTTTCATGACTTATAATTGAACACTTAGACTACTCTGTCTTTTTCAATATAATGTTTGCTTATTATAGCCTCATAGCAATATGAGCATTACAGTTTCACTTTTCTTCATATCATTTCACACTTGCCAGGAAGTTTTAATCATATCAGTCATCTGGGAAAATATGATTCTCAACTATTTTATGGCATTTTGGTTTACTACAAAATCTGTTTTGGGAAGCATACAATGGTGTTAATGTTATAAGTGTGTTGTTTCCCTTTGAGAACCAGTGGCAAGTGGCTCAACATATCCTGCCACACATAATACCTTACTTTTTTTACATCAAAGTTACTTGTGCATGAATGAACTGTTTAGAAGCCTATACGAATTCATCTCTGATGTTTACTACTGCTTTAAGAACTAAATTAGTAACATATTGAGGACTAGTTTGACCTTGAAGTTTGCTTGATGGAAAAATGTCTAATTTTGCTATCAAGTTTTAGCTACCACTTTTTCATGTTAAAGACCGTGAATGTACATTTTCTGACTATTTTGAAAAACCTAAAGTATAATGTTGATGGTAAATAGTTGACATCACCACGTTGGTGGTGAATTCTCTGCTTTTAATTTTTCTGCCCTTTAAATATGAGTTCTCAACTGTATTTTTTCGGCCCAACAAAGTACTGGAAACCCAATTCCAAAATGTTTAATTGTAAAGTAGATGCTAATAATTTATGTTGACATTCATCCAACAGAAGTTTGATTATGTTTATGCTGGTCTTTCTATTCGGTGAAAGCCAATGCTTTTTCCGTCCCATGTTCATCTCATTGAATATTTTTTCGAATTACAGGGAGGCCTAGTTAGAGAAAAGTTGTGGGATTTATTGACTAATGAGCCTGGTGTGATAATGGAGGAGGGCTTCCCTAATGCGACTGGACGAGAGCAATCAATACTAGGGATGAGAACATCAGAGTTTTGCCTACATCCAGCTGGGGACACACCCACTTCATGCCGACTTTTTGATGCCATTCAGAGTCTTTGTATACCTGTTATTGTCAGCGACAACATTGAGCTCCCATTTGAAGGTTTGGTGGACTATACAGAATTTTCAGTTTTTGTAGCAGTTGGTGATGCACTTAAACCAAGCTGGCTAGTCAATCATCTTCAAAGGTTTTCGAAAAAACAGAAAGACATGTTCCGACAAAACATGGCTCATGTACAACCCAAGTTTGTCTATGATAATGGTCATCCAGGTGGTATTGGTCCTATACCTTTGGATGGTGCAGTGAATCATATATGGAAGAAAGTACACCAAAAACTGCCAATGATAAAAGAAACCATAATTCGAGAGAAAAGAAAACCACCTGGTGTGTTAGTTCCACGACGATGTCAATGTACTTAAGTAGCGGATATATGTGTTAATACCTGGTTCAGAGTTTGCATCACTCTGGTTTTTTTGTTGGATGTGGTATAGGATAAATTAGTTGCTACTGACTGTGATTAGTGTTACTCAGTATTTCATTTTCATTAAATTCTAGTTTCACCTGAATTGGTCTGTTTCTTTTTTGGTAATTATTCTCTTTGTATTGTAACTTATATAAATTAATTAAATTGAAATATTGTTTGAAAAGTTTGTGACTGATTACTATTTTTATTCTCACCTATCAATCTCTTCAAAATAGTGAAATACTCTTTCCGAGTGAAGGTTTTTGATTCAATATCTCAAAATTTCAACCGACTTGGTTGTATGCCCTGCTAATTTTTTTTACTCTTAGTACATTAATTAAAATATATGGATACTTAAGGGTAGCCAGTTGTAAACTTGAACTTTAATGGTACACACAAAATGTTAACTTGATTCTGACGGCTTCTTCTACCAACAAATCCCAATTAATAAAGATTATGATACAAGTTTTCACAAATCTCTAATAAGAGGTGAGATTCAGATATATGATTCTGCATGGTCAATGCATAAACAAAAATATGTTTCAATGTCTAGAGTACACGGGATCTGATTGCAGCAAAAAGGGATAGCCAATCCCTCTTCTCTTCGAGGGAAACACTACAAAAACGATGCTTACTGTAAAACCAACTGCAAGGGGTAGAGTGTTGGTCACCTTTCTAGACATTCCTGGATAGTAACATTTCACAACATCATAATGCAGACCTGCAAAAACAAGAAAAGAGAGCAAGGATAGTAATGCATGGAAAAAATCAGTCCATGTAAGTCTGTAATCTAATGGCACACAAGGTTTCTTTTTGCCACCACAGAAAGTCCATATCCCTCTAAATGTTGCCACCCCATAGTACAACCTCCCAGTGGCCGTTTTAAAGCTGTCGGTGAATGTGAAGAAGACACAGGACATTGCCAACATAACTAGGAAGATTCCCGTCAACCAGCGATTCAGAATGTTGCATTCGCCATCGTTGGTTAGGACAGGTGCAAAAATGCTGAAGGCAACGGTTGTGACTGTTGGTAAGAGAACATTAAGCCTAGCTGTACCACTCAGTATTGCATTGATAACATAGAAGTAGTGAGATTCATCCATGTCATCATAATCTTCAAGATCATAATAATCATCCTCATTATGTTCAAAGTGAACAACCATGTCTTGGCTGGTTGAGCTATTCATCTTGACAAAATAGCTATCAAAATTCTGAAAAATGAGGACTTTTAGATGCAAGTGTGCTAGGTGTTTTTTATTTGGGTTTCTTCCTTTGGAATGGAAATTCTTGTTAAGTTGTAGGAATATACTTTTCCTTCTACAGAAACAACTTCCCACCAGATTTTGCTTTCAACTTGGACAACTTTGATGCTTTCAATGTGTTTAGGAAGTAATTTTCAGCATGAGCAATTATGCATCAAGAAATTGCACGAGTCATGATAGTGGTTTTATGCACAACAGTGGCGGATATAGGGGTGGCAGGGATGGGCTGCCGCCCACCGCCGATAAAAAAGAAATTACTATTATGCCCTAGGTATTTTAATAAAATAAAACAGTTTTGCTGATATATGTATATCTTTGCGTTATAAGATGCTGAATTACATGCGCAGCGGATTGGTTACATGCGTGCTTATTGATCCAAAGGAGGTGGGTTCAAGTCAAACCTCATGCATTTTTTTCTATTTTATTTTTATTTAACAAAAACAAATCTATTTTAAGTAACAAATGCAAAGAGACATGAGATATTTAAAAGTAGAATAATTTAATTTAAATACACTTAATCTTACAAAAATCAACATATTTATGAATTAAAAATATTATTTGCCAACTATTTTATTATTTATGCTAATTTCTTATATATATTTTTATTAAAAAATTCAATATTCACTATTATTACTATTATGAGTAATAATTTATTATATATTTATTTTATAATAATTTTGGTAACTAACATTTATTTATATTTTATAAAATGATAGAAAAGAAAATATTTTTCAAAAATATTCATTTACCTGTTATAATTTTTTAAAGTATTTAATTCATTTTTTATATTCAAAATATCTTTCAAAATACTATTTTAAGGTATTTATTTAAAAAATTTAACGATCAAATTTATGTTTATTATAATTTAAAATTTTTGTATATAGTATAATTTTTACATTATAATTTTTTAACTGCCCACCTAGACATATTTTCCTGGATCCGTCACTGTGCACAAATGTGTCATTTTAGATTAATTGTGTGAAGAACATTTTCCTTAATATTTTATTTAAATATTCTATGTTAAAAATAATAGAACACTTTTAAAGGACCAAAAGAGTAATTAAGTCCAAATAATATTTCTTTGGCAAACTGATCTGGGAGGAACCAATTAAAGAAGCTTATATAGATTAATCAAAATATGACTGCCACACGGCAAAACCAATCATCTTTTACTTGTTAACAACAACCAAAAAGAAAAATAAAACAATCATGAAAATAAAAACCCAAAAAATACACATTAAGAATGTTTACCATCCTATGCTCACTGTATCAACGACAACCGAATAGAAAAATTAAACAATCATGAATGTTTACCATCCAATCAACATTTCTATTCCCTTCATCCATGTATGATTAAAATACACTTTTCAATTCAAACTTAAGAGTTTTTGTATGCGACGCACCAATGTAGGAGTATTCCATCCATTGATTTTAACTTTTTCTGCCATCATGTCAATTTACTCTACCACTAAAAAATATTTATAAAAAAATTACAACATTTTTATTATTTATTTTTTGTCAAGTGGCCTAGTCACTAAAAATTCCGCCCTGAAGGTGAATAAGTGGAACTACCGGGGTTCGAAACCCGGCCCCAATGAAATCACAAAAATATTCAAATCTATGTAGCCACTTATTTAGATACAAGGAGAAAAAAAAAGTGTTTCAAATAGGTGATTTCAGGGGAAATAATACTAAAAAAAACCATCCCTTAAATGAGGAATAAGGAAGAGCTGAGAGTAGAGAGGGTTGAGAGAGAGAGAGAGAGGCCTCAAATGATTAATATCTCTAATCCCTTCTCCTTGATCTAAACAAACATTTTTCCATCAAAATTCCAACTCTTATACCTTTTCTTATGTAACACTATTCTTTGAAAGTAATAACAAGGTGACAAGAAAGAAGGAACCAACTTAGAGCATTTAACTTTTACTCTATCAACTGTAATTTCTTTTGATGCAAAATATACCTCCACATTGTTCACTTTGAATTTACAAAAAAATTGCTCATCTCATGTTGGACAGGATGAGCATGTAAATGATAACATCCCTAGAAATTCTCTAAAATTGTAGAATAGCAGGGTAATGTTTTTAAACAATTTTTGACTGTCTATATGCTATGCTAAAATAGTAGCATAATCGCATAAATTCCCGATTTGTACAATATTTTTAAGACATGAAAAAGATATAGGCAGAGAAACCATTTGGGACCCTGTTGGTGCTAGGGTTTTTGTTGGGAAGGTTCATCCCCTGAGCAACAAAGTTTGCAAGAAATAGAGGACTTATGAGAACACCAGTGATCTGGTACACTCAAAAAATATGTTGACATAAACTTTCTGAACCTCTTCTTGTATTCTTTCGGAGAGATTACAGTTGGCAACAGATTCTTCGGCACAACAAGTGAAGACTTCATCCATGTCTCAAAATGCTTGTCCCATGTATACTGCCTGAGATAATCAATGATCCCGCAAACAAGCTCGCGCTTCTGAGAATCAACTCCAACAAGTAGGGAATAATCCATAACATTGATTGACTGCATATTCGAGCAAATAGTGAAATGAAACTATTAGAGAGCCATGAAAACATATTTGAGGTAAAACAAATTGAATAGCATGTTTCAATGAGAAAGGTTAGGTTCAAAGGTAGAATGCTTTTAGCTGACTTACATTGAGAAAAGATGTGTCATTCCAAACAGCCCGCTGAAGAACTCGCTTTGCTTTATGACTGACATATAATGGGGAAGAGTTCATGTCATTCACAAAGTTCTGATCCAAAAGAACATCTTCAGTACCAACAGCAGCAGAAGTGTACCGGTTAAAAAGGGCACCTTTAAGATCATACTGGCGTACAATATTTCGATTGTAGGAAAGATTTTCCATCACCACGAGGTCATATTTAACCTCTTTTCCACTTTTAATGTGTCTTTTGGTAACCTGCATAGATATTGAAGTGCTCAATATCGAGAGAAAATTGGCAAATGACAGAAAAAGAAATGTATAAAACAGTATACAAACCTGATATATCCCCAAGATTTTTGCAAGACATGTTTGGCTCCCAGACTCGAATGACTCTCTCATGTGTTTGAAATACAAAGAGGAGAACCCCAAAAATGCTTCAAGTTCCGTCTTCTTGATTTCCTTTATGATGAACCTGTCATCAAGCGTTTTTGCAAAAAAAGACTTGCTTTTCCCACCTTTAGCATCCCAATTCATACAACGGCTTAAAGAAGCGATATAATCAATCTCAGATTGACAACACCAATTTCTAAGTGCACGGAACTGCTTAAAATAATGACAAATCACAGAATATTTTTCCCTCCCAAGTGATTTTGCATAACCCAGATGAAGTTCTCTGCTATGGTTTTCTGTAGCAAGAAATGCTTGTGACTCTTCTGTAGGTGTGCTTCCTGTAGAATGCGCATCTGAATCTTGAGAGCTATTCAAAAAATCTGTAGATTTTGAAGTTATTCCATTTTCTCTCACATCGGCTTCATCAATATCTGTCACCTCAGATGAATCTTTCAACAGGGCCAGCGCACAAGCAATTATGCTCGAGAGTTCACCTTCAAAATCAGACACAACATGATTTTCTGTCTTGAGAGGAATGTGCAACCTTGGACCTTCCTCAGTGATCAATTGATTGGCTGTGGGCACATGTTCGGTAACTGAGATGAAAAAATCTTCAAATTTTGGAAATAAAATTTTCTGAAATTCCCTTATGCCCATCTGCCGAGTATCAGAAAATGGCTTCCAGAACCATTCATTAGAATCTGGCACGACCGAAACAGGTGAATGTAGTGAAGCACTTTTGTTGAATACCTTCAAATCAGCAATTGGACGACTTGGTTTAATATCGGTATCAACTGGAATGTTTTCATGTACTTGAAGATGATCATTTGCAGAAGGAAATTGAGTGAAAACATCTGAACTCAATTCCAACTTTTGGTCAGAAGATCTCTTCATTCCCGAACCATCAACAGTCTGCATTTTCACATTCTGAGGGATATCAAAAGTATTAGATGGATCATGCTGTTCATTGGACTCTCGAGGAGATCCACTTATAGGGATTTCCTTTAGTGAGGTCTCATTTACTTCCCCAGATGCTTCCGACATATTTTTTACATGGTCATCTTCATTCACATCGCCATCTTCCCTACCAGTACCCATTGATGCACGTTCTCTACCAGCAATACCTTCCACAATTGAATAACTATACTCCTGCACAACCTTCTCAGGAGAGCGTAAGGATTTCAAGCGTTGATTCCACACAACAGACTCAAGCAGAAGATCCCACATCAATCGGTTAAGACAGAGAAGTTTGAAGGCAGCCCGGTCTGGATCACCTTTCTTATCAACAACCATCTTGATGTTAACCTGTTCATATAAAACAAGTCAGATGAAGACGGCATAGTATTGATACCAATTGCACTATGAAAAACTTTCATTGGGAGAACACACCAGAAAGTACAAGAAGTGAAAATTAATGAATGTATCACTAGCTAGTTGCAATAAATTAAATTTTGATTGGAACTGTTAGAAGTCCCACATTGGCTAGAGATATGGCATAGATAGCCTTTATAAATGTGTGCAAACCTCAACTCTTAAGCTAGCTTTTGTGGTTGAGTATAGGCCTCCTAAATTCTAATATGGTATCAGAGCCTATCCTAAATCCATTTGTTATTTGTTGTGGAGACCTCCCATATTTGGGGCACCCATTATTGTTGATTCCACGTTCCAGCTTATTCAGTTCTGGACGTGAGGGGGTGTGTTAGAAGTCCCACATTGGCTAGAGATATGGCATAGATAGCCTTTATAAATGTGTGCAAACCTCAACTCTTAAGCTAGCTTTTGTGGTTGAGTATAGGCCTCCTAAATTCTAATAGGAACTAAAACTTCTAATTAGAGCTTTAGTAATATATTAGTACAGTTAAAAGCTATTATAATAAGCTACTAGGGTTTAGTCTTGAGTATATAGGCTCGGCCCACATGCCTTTCTTATGCTCTACCCTCTTAACCTGGTAATATAAATATGAGGGTCGCTACACATTGTAGTGTATCCCATTACAGTATTCTCATGTTTTTTCTCTTTTGGCTCATCATCTTTTTCTTCCTACAAGTACACCTAGTAAGTTCGGACATATCACATTAAACATATAAAAAGAATCCAGATTTTATAGTTATAGCTAGGAAAGAAATACTTAGGGTTTGGAGATTTGAGGAGAATCAAGTTTAGAATGAAAATTGATTTACATAAAATGTCAAAATAATGTACTAACAGAAACCTAACCTCAAACTCTTCTCGCTCTTGCTTTAACATCTTCTCAGCCTCAGAGAACCCTCTTAATGATCCTCGGTTAGATCTTGATCTATCAAATTGTATTGTCTTCAAACAGTTTGCCAATTCTGTGAATAGTGTTATGCCTTTCATGTGCACCTTAAAATACAGAAAAGAAAAGGTAATTATCATGTAGGGATTGCATGAGAATTATGAAAACAGTTATGCACAACTCAAGAATCAAGAAATATGTACATGAAAAGGTCTGAATATAGAACATACATTCTCAGTCTCTTTCAAAAGCCACTTTTGTTTCATCGCACCACTGAACTCTAGCTTTTGAGGAGGCATAGACACAGTATAAGTAGTAAGAGAAGAATATCTGAACATTGCAACCATGCGACCTAATCTGAATGATAAGAAAAAATACAGTGAGACATAATATTATCAGCTGAAACATAAACGTGCAAGGTTAACTGTTAGGAATCTTTCTATTGATATAAGAAAGAACACCCAGACTGGGCAGATTTTATTGAAAGATTGAGAAAGAAAGGGTAAAGATACACTGAGGAAGATACTCTCCACTACTAAGCAAAAGCAAAAAGGATCCAACTAACTAACTAACAAATAAAGGAAAGAAAATTAAGGAAATATTTCAACAGTAACTAAAATTTAAAACTATTTCTCTTCATGTCAAATATTAAGATGAATGTGTCAAATAACGTAAACATGAAATAACTGTATAGCAGATTTTACTATAAAAAGTTGCATGTAGATAATAATACCCAAAGAAGTAGAGAAAATCTGTATCAAGAGAATGGCCGCAGCTCAGTTTTCTGCTAGATGAATAATGACAAAGGCTAAGCTCCAAATATTTTCCAAATGATAGACTACGGGCGGTGGTGGATATCAACACTCTCTTTGTAGAACAAGACTTGCATTTTGCACAGCGGCTCCACATCCAAATTCTCCCTTCTGCCTCCCTAGCTAAAACAATTCCTGGTGGCAATCGCTTCACTTGTATAGTAAGCTGTTTGTTGTGATGAGCATAAAAATAAAGGTGAGCTTCCGGCAATTCTTGACAGGTGTCACAATGTCTTGTCTGTATGTATAGCAACAACGACAATCAGTTAGAACATAAAAGTTAAGTCACATTCTGCAGAGAAAATAAACCCAAAAGCACGCAAAAAGATAATTTGCATCAAATTATATAGCACTACAAACAATACTGACATACTTGCTAACTCAAATACTACATTCATGAGATGAAGTTATTTAGAAATATGCGCTGTCATACTGTAGAAAATAAAGGGAAAACTACTTTCATATTTTATTACTATAGTCTTGGACTGTTTATACTTTATATAGGAAAAGGAATTACGATGGTAAGAATGACTAAAAATGACAGAGTAAATAAATACAAATAAAGAGAATAAACTAAAGTTAGGGGAAATAAACTAAATCAGAGAGAATAAAATATGATTTCTCCCAAGTCTTCTACGCATGAGTACCATATTAGTCAACTAGATTAAGCATAAAGGTATGGAAGAAAAAAAGGCAGTGAAAACCTGATTGAGTAGGTTATCCTGCAGAAACTTTCCAAGTGGGATGTCGAAATTCTTGTAGAACATAATATGGGAAAAATGACTTTGCTGACACACAGTTCCACTTAAGGCATTACGGCTAGACATCAAGACCAAAATACTCTGAGAATCCAACACAGCATTGATACCATATTTACTTTGGAGTTCTTTCCTATCATTATCAACATTACTTATATCTCTGTTGGAATCAAGGTACACAAGTGAAGACTGGGTTTGTCCATAGTTAAGTAAATTTACTTTATCGGAATGATTTTTTGCTTCAATCCCGGTATTTTCATCTGCCTTCGGAGAGTCTACAACAGAAACAGAATTGTTTACCTGGTCATCTGATTTCCTTCCATTGAAGCCAAAGTATGTTGATAGAGACTGGTAAGGAGCAGAAGTTGCAAAGGGAAAACTGTCCCCTATAACCTCCTTCAGAGAAGATGAAATTGCTGAGAAACCAGAAAAGACAGCTGGATTATATGGTTCCAAAGAAAAGACATCTTCAGATTCTATGGTTAAACCATTGGTACTTTTTTCATGAAGTCCACTGCATATGGGAATATCAGTAGTTACTATTCCATTTTCATCAGAATGCTCAAGAGACGAAGGAACACTTGAAATAATAGATGCTGAATCGTTGAATTCTTGATTGATTGGCGAGATATCTGCCACATTAACTCGAGGAATGGTAGAGAACATTGCTTTCTGATCAACAAGAAAGGAGGTTTCAAGGATTAAGTTATATGCCACGATAACTGCACACCGCATGACACATTTGATTCTCTTCAGCTCATCACTGTGTGTTCCTTTCAGCAAAATCTGTGATTGTAGGAAAATGTGTTAATATCATCCCAAACTTAAGATGAATAATCACTCTCTGAAAGAAATACGATAAACTATAACTTCATATTCAGATGATGCAAGAAAGATAATAGTGACAAAAATCAATAATACATGACATCACTGACAGAAGCACACGGTAGATAAAAAATAGCCTGAAGTTAAAATTGTTGAAAATTTCAATGTACCAAAGTCAGAGCCAATATTCCTCAGTACTTGGGCATTAATGGTCTGATACTTTTAAGCATCTATTCATTGAAAAACAAAATTGTCTAAAACATGCTATATACTCCCTCCATTCCTTTTTGGTTGTCGTTTTAAGGTTATTTATACGTACAAAGAAAATCAATAAAATTTGTTACTTTTGATGGAATTATTTCCCTCTCTGCATTAAATAGTTAAGGGTATTATTGACAAACCAATAGTTAATTCTACATTGAACTTTGAAAACAGAAAAAAATAAGAACAATTTTTTCTACAAAAACGATAGTTAAAAAGGAAAGGAGGGAGTGGTATACAACATCCTTATGATATCAGTTTAGGCTTTGACTAATGTGCAAAAGTATAATAGTCTTGCACCATGCACAAGTGTGTTTTTCACTATTGGATCAATAAGTCTCTCATAATACCTCATTTGATCTAATGGTGAGATATGTTGATCCATTAGTGAAAACTAACTTGTGCAGGATGCAAGCTATATCTCACTCGTGCACCCTAGAATTGGTCATCCGTTTATTTGTTTTCAAAGAAAAACTACCATCAGTATATTTGTAAAACAATGAAAGTTCATAATTTTACTATCTTAAGAGTCATAATGTATTCATATCTAGTATCTACATTAGTGCTTCAAAGCATGTTAATTTCAACAAGATGAGACTTAGGACACATAAGCCAAAAAGGACAGTATTTTTTAAATATACATGAATGTATGCCAATAAAAACAATACAAATTTGCATTGTCACAGAAGATGAAAAATCCATCTCATTAGTTTGAACGACTGAGTTAGGACAAATTACAAAATGGAAGTAAAGGCATACCGTACAGCCCAAACGTGTAGGACATCCTTCAATGAACATCAAGGTTTTTGCGGGCCTCTTTCCTCCTTCACCAGTACCATCATGTTCCTCCCGAAATTTCTCAAAATAAATAGAGTCACACTGTCTAAGTTGTTGGCCGTTCAAATCATCACATGAAAGAATTGGAGAACCAGTGCAACGTGCAACTCTTTCCAGTCGATGAAGCTTCATATCAAGTACCAGTGTCATCCTCTTTTCCAGAATTGCCTCTTGTATATCACGAGAAACGGTTTTCTCCACTAATATAACATTTGGATGACATAGTTCTATAAGATCGATTTTAGATTTCAGATAGTCTTTCTCCTGTTGGAAACCAAATAATCAGCAAAAGAATATTATGTAAATAATGCCATATTCAATCTAATTAAATTACCTGGTCCATGGAATCAAATGAGGACAGTGCATTCATAGAATGGCCAATCGTGTCCCTAATCAATAGCAACCTTGGATTTTTGTACTTAGTTGGCATATGCTTGTGAGTGGCGTGTTTTTTGAAGACAGAACCTTTGAATAGTTGGCTGATACAAAATATTTTCCTTAAGATTTTCCGTCATAAGACATAAATTGCAATCTAAATGTTTATATACTCAGTTTCCATTGAAATAGCAAACAGCATTGCAGGCAAATAGTGGAAGCCGCATAGAGGTTGAAATACGTCAATTATATATACAAAAGGCATGCTGCACGCAAATGAAAAGGGAATGGAGGCAAAGCATAGCTTGTAATATTGAAATGTTTTCGTAATACGGTGAACATAAGAGTAATATTGACTGACTATTCAGTTTTTCTATTTTTAAAAAAGGTCATGTTTGGCACACATGCAAACATTTCAGTTTATTATTTTTAAAAACCTTTAAATTCTCTCTTTTTTCTGTTATTACCAATACATATGTTACCAAAATCTAGAATTACGGCCACGTCTACCCTAATAATGAAACTAGGATGGCATCATGGTTTTTAAAGCAGATTCATCAAAATTGTGGCCGCTATTTGACAACAATGTGTTTATGGAAAAAGAAAAACTACCATGAGTTCACAGAAGTACGTTAAGAATACAATGTAAAACAAGAGCTGTGATTTATGCAGTTATGAAAGGCAAGTTTTCTTAAAGAGCAAAGAGAAGAAAACACATTGATAATCACATAATACTGTATGACAATTTCAGAAAATCACTAACAAATTGCCAAAAAAAACAGTGTAATTTAAATGAAAATTATCATGTGTCGACAAGTTAGTATAAGCACACACAAACAGTTGAAGGAACTATTTTTACCTTTGGCTGGGAGAACCAACTGCAATGCATTTCACTTTAACAAATCCATCAGGATTCATTGCATTGCCTCCAATAGAATCAAGCTTCAAAAACACAGCCGCTTCCCAAGATAAATGTGTAATGATATCCACCCAACTCTTATCACCTTCATTGGAAGAGGAAACTTCCAATGATTTAAGAAGCTGACCTACAAGGTCCTTAAATTTCCCATTCATTACTTTTTCCAATTCTCTCTGTCTTTCCTCTCTAAACCTATAGCCCACACATAATTCATCCTTAGAACTACTCATAGATGTTGGCTCGCCCAAGTCTGCAATTGGAATACCCTGATCTTCATCATCGTCATCACAAATCACACTATTTTCTATATCATCCAGCGGGTTTTCTGGCTCAGGTGGTTCCCATGTTTGGATATCCAGATTATCTGGAAAAGAATATGCATTTTCTTCAGTAGACAATGCAGTTGGGTTTTCAGAATCATCGGCTTTAGCTTCTCGAAAGCTATCTCCTTCTACAATCTCTATGTCTCTCACAGTATAGCCCTCGATCTTATTACTTCTTTCTTCAGTATTGTTTTCCATCACATTCTGTGATTTCGTGTTCGACTTATAGTCAAAATCTTCCATAACCCCTTTGACTATATTGTCTTCTTGGCTATTCCTAATTAAATAAAACAAAATAAGCATATGAGCATGGTTAAATTAAGCATTATATTCACAATCATACCTTGACTGGATAAAATTACCTATCGGATGAGTTCGCATCAACCGAAAACTCGCCTGAAAGATCAGATATTAGAGAAGATTGGGTTATATAACGACAATTTTACAATATAAAACTAACGTCATCAGCTTATTAAAAATGAAAGACAGAGGGATAGTAGTAGCTTACTGGAACTGGACACGCAGCTGTCAGAACTTGACAGCGATGTAGTTGGACTGATATACGGTGTCACATATGGACTTGTACAAGTTGTACTATTCAATTTCACAGTTTCTCGCTCTAGCTTCTCTCCACAAGATTTACAAGGTTTTAAAGGAACTTTCCCATTCAACTTTAAACTACTCTTATTTCCATTTTCCGTCAAGCTTGCACCGCAATAATGGCACATACTACACATCGATCCAAAGCTTATCCAGATACTTTATTAGAAAGATGTCTGATATTGATCACTTTTCTGGTACAAGAAAAAGTATATTAGTATTGAATGAGTTTTGAAATTCTCCTTCTTTTATAGAATTAATCTATTATAACTCTCTTTGTCAATATGACCATAATATTCCTATTCCACCGTACAGACTAACTACACGCACGCGTGCACGCGCAGATAGAGATAGAAAAATAAAATTTAACTTCAGTTTACTTTCCTTTCTAACTAAAGTAATATATAATATCAAACACTACATATCGAAGTCAAAATGTTTGCGTGAATGAAAAAGAACTGCTGCACATATAAAGTATGAAATATGGAGAAGGAAACACGCCATCTACCTGAATAGAAGCCAAAAGTCACAATAGCACGCAATGTGGAACATATACTCATTCATAAATATAGGCAAATCATTATCTATGCTAATTATTTAATTTTATACAAAATATTTACGCCAATAGATGGGGAATTCTTCGTATAATAAGAAGGTCTTGCTTTTGTTGGATTATCCTAAAACGATAGATAAAATTAAGAATTGCACCTAAAACAGATAAACGGCTTTCCTTATTCTGTTGATTGAAGCAATAAACATGTTAAAACCACAAAACAAGTTAGCAGTCAGTTGTATCAAACGAAACTCGAGCAAAGATAACTTGGTTTCAAAGGATTATGCAGAAAATAAAATCCAATAACACATAGACACATAGACACAGGATCAAAAGAATCAATCCAAAAGTACAAACAACTAAGCAGACCTAGATTCATTATCCACTAAGAATTTAAAACACAAGACAGTATACAACTCAACCATGTGCAAAAATTGCAGATTTAAAATTAGTTCAATTTTTATTTTTATTTTACTAAAACCACATGAAAATAAGTGAATTTAGATGCACATTTTCTCATGCCAACAAGGTAACAACAAATTAAATAAATAAAACCTAAAATTAACTAAAACAAGATTGAGTACCCAAGATTCAGTCCCCTCTTAAACACACTTGCGGGAGATTGAACCGTAGTCCTCTGTACCAAGTCCAACGCGGATCACCATTGGACCAACTAACGTTTGGTTGAGTACCCAATATCTTGAATTACAAAATTTAAAATGCCAAACTCTCTCAAACACTATACATGCTTCAAAACAGTGCATAAATGGATCAAAGTTGAAATCTTGAAAACATAATAAAAATAAAAACATATACAACACTGATTGATTCACAAAATTCAGATGAACCCCTCAATCTAATCTTCAATTTCCAACATAAAAACATCAATAATATTCACTATTATAACAATATTCATCATAAAAATGTCATTTTCAGCCACATAGAAAACTTAAAACAAGAACAAAACAATTCAAGATTCAAAAAAAATAATTCAAAAAAAAAAAAAAAATACAAACCTTAACTTCAAAGAAAATCCAAGAAAGCACCAAATGATGATTCTGAGTTCCAAAGCATAAAGAAAAGGGTTTTTCTTTATCCTAAGTCGAAAAAATGAGAAAAAAGCAAAGAATTTGGTATGAGAAAAAAAAGTTGAAAAAAGGAACAAAGATGGAAGCTTTATAGAGGAAAGAAAAGAGGGAAAGCAATAGAAAGATGATTCAATGAAGAATGGAAGAATTGTTGAAATGGAAGAATGAAGAAAAATGAGTAGAAGAAAATAAGAACTGTTACAGAACAAATAGAAGAAGAAAAAAAAAAACACAATTTTACCCGCGTGGACCCCAGTTTCTTATATGAATTTTTCTTTTTTCTTTTTTCATAATTTAAGTGTATTTTTTTGAATACTTTTTTTTTATTTAAATATTTTTGTATGTCTCTTAACAAAAAAATTAATTATTTTAGTCAAAAAAAAATAATTTTTATCAATTATATTACATATATAGTCAAAAAGAAAAAGACTAATTGATTAGTCAAAAAGAAAAAGAATAATTGAATGAGAGTCTCGTTAAATTAAGAAAAATAATAGTAATTCAAATTCTAATTATTTTTTAAAATTAGTCGGTTCAATGTGTCAGGTGTTAGTGAAAAAATATATTATTTTTAGTCAAAATATTATTTTTTGGAAACAAAAAAAATATCTTATTATTATTATTTTGATAATTTATTATTTTTTTAGATGAACTCAAAACCTAACTATTAATAAAAATTATTTCTATTCATGAATAATTAGTTGATAAAAGCATCATATTATTTTTTATTTTTGTTTGGTATGAAAGCTAAAAATGAATAATGTAGGGGTCTATGTTCAAATTCGAATGAAAATATTTTAACAATGTTAGTGGTATTTCCATAAAAAGAAATTGTTAGTAGTATTGTTTGAGTTAGTCCTACAGCTTTTCTTTTATTTTTCCATGGTTTTTATTTTGCTGGTAACCAAAATGAAAAAACAATTACTTAGTAGTTACTCGTCACTTATACGAGGGTGGGGGTAGTAGCATGTTACATGCCTTGATGCACATACGCTAACAGTATTCTCCTAGATTTTGGGATAGTCTAATCTTTGTCAAATAGTACGTGCTTTTTTGCGTGGGTAATCTAATCTTAATAATTTTTTATAGAAAAAAAATGCTAATTAGTGTTCCTAAGATATTTTTTGACTATAGTGCTCCAAAGATAATTGAAATTTGTATTAGTTTACTCGTTTTTTTATAAAATATGTAATTTTTAATGCAATTTTTTCTTAACTAATACTCCCTCCGTCCGATTTTAAATGTTACAGTTGATCAAATCACACACTTTAAGAAAAATGTGTAAAAGAAATAGAGAGAACATGATTTTTACTAAAATACTCTCTACTTTTATTGGTAGTAGACATTGAAATACTAAAAAGTATATTTTTTAGTGTATTTTTTCTCTTACCTAATGATTGTTTTAAGGGATAAAATAGTAAAAACTAATGTTATAAATAGTATATGACACTTACTTTGAGACAAACAATTTTGGCAAGTATGACACTTATTTTAGGACGGAGGAAGTATGATTTTTTCTTATTAATAAGTCCCTGCAATTCTAGATCTTCTATTCCAAGATATCTCATGCTTTGAGTCAATTCCATGCACTCCAAAATCAAATATGGAGAGAAAAAGTAATTAAAAGAAAACAATTTAATATACAAATATTATTTCTTTGATTTTATCTTTGTTGATTGGTATAGATCAGTTGTTATCATTTATGTTCGGAGGCAAGCCAATCGAGTTACTCATAAGTTAGCTCAGACATTTCGTTTTAATGTTAGTCGCCAAATTTTTAATTTTTGTCTACCTTGTATCCAAACCTACGATTATGAATGAAATGTCTTAAGTTTGTTTTTGTCAAAAAAAAAAGTACATGAAAAGAGTTTAATTCAAAAGATTGTAGAAGAGCCTCGTGACTTAAATACTACTAGTACATCAAATATTTTGATATATTCAATGTGAAACTCGTAACACTGTCACGCCCTTTAAGAACCGAAGTCTACGACAGGTTTCACTCTATCAACAGTGACACGATGATATATAGTTCTTTCTTTTTCGGTGGCTTCACCCACAAATACCATATTGAGCACTTTGATATACTCAATGCGAGACTTATAACAGACATTGCATGTAATTAATATGTAGGGACTGAAGTTTGACTCTAACATGTCTATTTGTTTATTTATTTATTTTTAAAAGGTAGGATTCTTATTAAACCGTATAATTTTTTTTATTTTAAAATTGGAGAATGGAGAAATTTTATTAATCATTAGCATTAATAATCATAATACAACAATCTCTGACGAGTTTTGAACTCGACACCTTGAATTTATAAGGCTAAGCTCTAATCACTAAACTAGCACTTCAAGTGTGAATTAAACCCTACAAAATTGAATTAGATCAACTTAGTTTTTTTCGATTAATCCTCTAAAATTGGATTGTGAATAATTTTACCCATAATTTTATATGGGAAAAAATATAGAATTTAATTTATATACATCAACAAACCACAGTGTAATATTCTATTAAACATACATTCAATCAAATCATGTCTTGTAAATATTTGTTGAGAGATTTTAAGAATTTAATTATAAAAGTGATATAATAATATGATTTATGCAGTCAAATTTCCGAAAATTTAAAAAGTATTATTTTTAATTCAAAACTTTCTTTTATTAAATTTCTTAACCAATGTCCTACCAATTAGCATGACCCTTATATTAAATATGATCCAAAATGTATTGCGGTGTGATACAAATAATAAACGCCCATAATCGTACACAATAAATTTTCAAGATATGAAATACTAGTAGGAATAGGATTTTCTCATTTTTAAATCACAGTTGAAAACAAATGACGCGGGAACTTGAAATTGTTCCACGTGTCAATCATGCATTGGAAGAGTATCCAAGAATTATAGGAGCCGCCAATTTTATTATCTTGCTTCAATAATCACTCAAGATTACATCATACAGTATTGATTTTCCGGCATGCCACGTGGCATTAAAAGACTATTATAACCCTTGAATTATTGTGAAGAGTTTGTGAAGATAATGGTTTAACATTATGAGGTGGAAAATTGTGATTGGGTGTGAGAGTTTTACGATTATATAATAGGAGCTAATTATTGAACCCTATAATTGGGATTTTGATTTTTTGTTGTGACCTCCAGCCACTCCGTATTTGTCACCTAATTTAACATCCTTTTCCAAGTTTCCTTTGACAAAAATAAACATACCATATAAACTATGACATTATTAGAAATAAAATATTTGAAAGACAGTAGTCTATTTTTGTAAAAAAAAATGAAGATACGTCTATTTTTCCCAAAAAAATGTTCATCTTCATATAAAATTTTACCACTTAAATTAATTCATTTTTTGGTGCATATGTCTTCTTTTCATAAATCTAATATCTCAAAGAAACACACAAACAGGCAATGCAAGTATATGCAATGATGGCGCACGCTTTGAATTACTCTATTTAAGTATATTGATTTCGCACGACTGCTGTTTCTACTACTTTAGGATTTTTTTTTATAAGAAGAAACTCTATGCATTTTATTAATCAAAATATTATGAATACAGAGAGGTATCAATTCATAAATTTGACGATTAATCCTAAAGAATAGGTTAACTTAATTAGCTAAAGTGAGAAATACTATTTACTTATCGTTTAACAAATTTTACCTCAAAATTAAGATAAAGTAATAATAAAGATTGAATATTAGAAATTATGCTAGCGCTCTACTTTAGAGTTATAATCTTTATTTTGAGACATATTGTGAAAGCTTGTCAAAGGTGCTTATAAATAGCTTTTATCATATACATATATATATGATATATATAAATCGCTTGTAACATTGGCAAATAGAGGGTTGCATGCGTGTTAACCTATAATGCTTTAGCTGATGAGGATATGATAATCTAGATTGAGGTGATTTTTTATGTAATTATTTTATTAAAAAGTGCTTGACCATTAATTTTTTTAGCCAAAATTAAACTAAACTATTCGCTTCTCTTTATATATATGTGAAAATAATTTTAAACTGACAGTATTTTTTTTTTGGTAAGTATTTTTAAACTAAAAGTATATAGCAATAAAACTTATTCGCAAAAAAATAATTTATGTAATATGACAACACAATATTATATATGCAGATGTAAAATAAATTTATTCTGATAAAGGCATAGCAATAAAACTCATTTATAAATGGGATATATATGATTGTCTTTTATATATTTTTGAAAGACAATATATTATAGATGGAATCCCCAACAGCAGAATATATATGAGCATACGGAATCAGACCAAATTAAATGACCAGCTTCCTTCCTTGCTTGATCGGCCAAACATTGAAGAATTCAAATAATGAAAGATGACAATGCCAAACGGATCAAACATATACTAATTAATTAATAATACCGAAAAAGTTGGTGACGATAACGTAGAATTTGGGCAGGGGAATCTCTAATATTGGAAAACTATATCCTAATTTCAAACAACAATTATACTATATAGTTTATTGTTAGTATGATACATTACATTTACGTGTAACGTATACTAGCTTGAAAAACATATAGCATGACATACTATGTACGAATGATTAATTAACATTATATTTTATTGCGATTAATTGTATATTTATTATAATTATAATATATAATATAATGAACCTAAAACTTCAAAGTTTCTCTTATTAAGTCACCTTTTTGTTAGGTGCTCTATTGAGACAATTTATTACCCTTTCGCGTCTCTTATTCCGTCTCACACACGCGTTTCTTGAAATTTCAAAATTATTCCGTTAGAGTTTTAGGGTTCAAACGTTGAAAAAAAATAAATTATAACAAAATAAAGATTGACTCATAGAGCTCGAACTATACAAAATATGTTTGAAGTTCTAAGAATCGAATTGGTTTGTTATATGAACTAATCTACATTGAATACATAAATTTTTCATTAACATAGTACATCAAAATAAAGATTAACATAAGCATAAAATAAAAAATCTGTTAAACACAAATAAGATTAAGGAAGAGCTCAATTAATTATTTGATCTCCCTTGAGTTCAACCATGCACCCCAAGATCTTTTTCAATTCTGAAAAATATCTCAAGATTCGATTGAGAAACAAGATGAAAGGTGGATTTTTAGTATATAACATGATTGTTTACATTGAAAAAAAATCGGTGCAGCCATTACTTATAGTTACCTATTTTTTATAATTATTTTTTAGTCTATTATTGATATTTTTAAAATCATTCAGAGTGAGAATAAAATATTATTTTAAAGTATATATACCGTTTAATTTTTTATTATCAATTTGTCGTGACAAATGTGATATATAGTTATCATGTTTAACTTATAGTTTATTTTAGTGTCTTGTCCATTTTTTTTTAAAAGTAAATAAAATAGTGTGTGTTAAAAAAAGTAAATAAAATATAAATCTTAAAATAAAGAGGCCTGATATTTGGCGGTCAATATTAGTTCCAAAATCCGTTTAAAAGGTATTAGGGGGGTTATTGGATTGAGATTTTAAGGAATTTTGAGGGATTTTAATGGATTTTGAAAGTTTTGTGTTATTCAATCAAGAATTTTTTTGTTGTTTTGCAATGTCACAAAATCTATTGTTATTCAATCATGATTTTTAATTAAGACTTTTTTTTTTGTATTATAATCCTACGAAGCCTTTTAAAAAAAGTCTCTCAAAATCTCACAAAATTAGTATAATCCCGCGAAGTCTTTTAAAATCTTCAAAAAAATTTTGTCAAAATAATCCTCGAAATCCCTCAAAATCCCAATCCAATAACCCCCCCTTATTCTCAACTCAAAAGAAAAAAATACTAATTAGAAACTAATGTCCAAGGATGAATTCTGACGGAAACAATTTATTTTTTTGATATAAAAAAAATTAAAAACTAATTTTTCTAATACTACTGTTTAGCAAACAATGTAGTTGACGAGTTCACAAATACTAGAAAAAAGGAAGACAAAAAATGAGATGCCCCTTGACACTATGATTAATCGTACTTCCTAATGAAATTTATATTCTTTGTTGTCCTCAAGAATCAATAAATATAAGGTGGCAACTTGTGTATCCTATAAAATTTGGGGGTATTTACTCCCAACTGCTTCAAAAAAAATTTAAGCAATATAATTTTTTATAAAATATACCGTTGGATTGAAAGTTTATATCATATAGATCATTTGTGTAAAATTTCAGACAAATCTAAAATCATTTGATATGTTATTGAGATACATAAAGATTAACGGTGTTTATGAAATCATAGAAACGGTTGATTTTGATGCGTCTCAATAACATATCAAATCATTTTAGATTTGTCTGAAATTTTACACAAATGATTTATATGATATAAACTTTTAATCGAACGGTGTATTTTATAAAAATTTATATTGGTTAAATTTTTTTTAAGTGATTGGGGGTAAATACCCCAAATTTTAAGGGGTAGACAAAAATTAACCTAAATATAATCTTAATCGGGTATATACCTAATGTAAGAATCATGTTAATATTGATAAAATCTTCCAAACACAATTGTGATGGTGTAGTTAAATGTCAAATTAGTTATGATGTGTGCAAGTGGAAAATTTAAAACTTGCAACTTGATGTTTGTTGGTATTGGATTGAGCATTTAATATGCAACTTGGTAGTAATAGTAGTATTTTAATGACATAATTTGCCAATTTCAAAGCACATTGCCCGCTAGTATTTGTTATGTCAAACAAACATTTAAACTTTAAATAGCCATGCGACTTTATCTACGGCTCATTGTCTATGGCCTTGTCACTTTCAATCTCTTTATTATTATGGCTATCTAGAAACTAATAAGATTGAATTACCATGTTAATTGTTAATTGACTGGAAATAAAACAATAAAAAGTTAAAACTTGTTACTTGGAATGGAGGGTTCATCCTCGCCTACAACTAGTAATTAACTAATGTCTTGTATCAACAATAAAATTATCGAGGTGATAAAAGATTTTAGTCCTTAAATAAATAGTAGATGTTTGATCTTTGACACATAAGTATAAGTATGTAGAAAATTCAATTGAAAGAAAAAAAACTCATTTTATATGTCTCACATGCTCTCAAAGAGAGATTAATTACCATTGAACAACAGTAAAAACTTAATTATAGTTATTAATTATTAACAATGAAAGTCAAGATAAGATTCATAAAATGATATTTTCTTTTTAAATTTGGCTTCCTCAAACAATTTCAGCTAATTTTGCGCCGGTGCATGATAATCTATATTCTATATACAGGTCTTTTTTTTTTTGACGGTATATATACATGTCTTCTTTGTATGAAAGAAATGGGATTTTATTTGTAACTTCAGATTCAAATTCTACAAGAGAACTGAATATATATATTTTTTCTTGATTACAATTTACAAGAAAATAAATACTCCACTAGTTTGAAATCCAACATCACTTATCAGATTAATGTTAATATACACCACCACCAAATTAAAAAACATATGAAAATTCAGTGGGCTTCTAAACATGGGCTATTCATCATATCATATGAAAATTCTCTTTTCCTTCCAACACTCTTTTATCCCCCTAAATGTTACACTTTTGCTCATATGAAAAAAGTTCGGAAAAAATTTTCCAAACAGTTTTTTTCGTAAATTATCATTTGATCTAGAAAAAAATTCAGAAAATAGGTTTCGAACTTTTTCACATGGACAAAAAGTAATTTCAAGGTGATTATGTTAACTTCATACACATTTGACCAAAAAAAAGTAAATATAGATTGCTTACAATGTACGTATCCCTGTCTACATAAAACACTAAGACTTTGCTTTCAAGGCAGAACCCCATATATATATATAGATGTCCTTTAACATAAAAAAGAAAAGGCTTTGCTTAACAAAATCCTTTCACATCAAAAACACGCGCTGTATGATCTATAGAAGCCGAGACAAGGTACTCGCGATTAGCAGACAAAGAAAGAGATTGAATGTTATGAGAGTGTCCTCTGAATGTTTTGACACATCCACCAGATTGACTGTCCCATAACCTCACTAATCCATCATCAGAACCGGTAGCCACATACGATGTGCCAAGCCATGTTAAACATGTCGCTCCATGCTGCGCGCACAATGGAAAATTTTCATTCATCAGACATAAAATAAATAAGTCACAGCTCTAAATAAAAGTATAATTGCGGACAGAGTTCATTAAGTTTCTAATGCAAACTAATGTTACTTGCACATAGCAAGATTCCAAGTTTCCAACATACCTCGTGCTCACAAGTGCTTCGAGCTAAGGAGTACTCTATATCCCATATGACCATTTTATCCATGCCTCCAATTGCAGCCCAGGAACCACTGTCATGCAGTTTTAAGGAACAAAGTTACTGATGGCTCGTTAAATTAGGAGTACGAGGTCCAAATCATCATTAGATTAAAACAAAATTGCAGTTATTGAAATGTTGAAATAATGTAGATGAATGAAATTCAAAGTATGAGGAAGAGATGCCCGTAATTTTCACTTACGAAATATTTAAGGTTTAGGTAACTTTACAGTCTATCATTCCTTGGGAATGAGACGGAATTACTTTTGATATTTGTGTTATACTGTAAACGAAGTCACTGACAGTTATATCAAATAGGTACAATAATATAGTGATTTATGAGTCGTGACACTTGATTGAGTATCACATTTAACGAACCTTATTTTTTTCAAACATTGACGAACGCTGATTTTATGTTGCTTGTCACTGACAAGACTATTTTCATATGACAGTAATTCTATAATGTTGGACAGATTTACTCTTCCAATTTATCTCTCCAGTATGTTACTGTCCTTCGATGCTCGAGCAATCCTTAAGTAAATAAAACTTCGAAAATACACATGCATGATCCCACAAGCATAGATGGACATGAAAATGTGCACGAAAGACACATACACACAGGTTATGAACAGTTTGCCAATCTTAAAGTTAAAACATACCTTGGTGCGAACCCAACACACTCGATGGACCTTGAATGAGAAGGCAGGGTACTAACAACCTGTCAACAGGATACAGCCTTTTTAAGAAATCAGGCAGAAAGCTAAATTTATATGCTCAAACCCCTTACAACTAAATAAAGTTGCAGCGTGCAGAGACAAATAGAACAATTAGTACATGGATATGTGATGATAATTTGGAGCCTTAGTTAGGGCGTTAGGGGGCTCTTGCAAGTTTTGCTCCAATAATACATAGGCCGCATTATAAAAGGCATCACGCGGACTTGAACTCAACTATTTGATGTTTAAAAGCTTCCACTGTCCACTACGACAGACGCAACACATGTGCTCTAATATACCTAATATGTTATATATACGATAACTGAGGGGAGCCATGACACCTTTCTTCCCCAATGAAGATCCACCGTTGTCTTAACCTTTCAAAACTATTAGTAAAATCAATGTCATTGTTTAAAATTTGGCTTGGGAATAACTAATTCTACAAATTAGCTTGTGAGGTTGAAGGATGCTACAAGTTATAAACACATTTCAAGCAATCTGTGTGGGACTCTCAACTCTCGAGGTCAGGATTGAACATTTGGAGTGTGACTCGAGTTGCCTTATAGCTGATAGTGAATGACCCAATGAATCTTGGATAGACTCGGATACTATCTTCAGGTTTTGGGTTTGGGCCTATCTCATCCTTACAAAATCAACTTGTAAAGTGAGGGATGTCTCTCACTTATAAACATATTTTTTTTTAGGAAATATCAAATATCTCATCTCTCATATAATGTGGGACTCTCAAAAGTCTTCTGAACCAAATTTTAGAAACATAACTCTAGACACACACAAAAGAATTCTCAAAATAGTGAGACATCATACCAAAAAAACAAATGCACAAAAAATACTAGTTAATTGATTATATAAAATAGCACATTAAATATCAAATGCAATGGAAATACATACTCTTCCTGTAGTGATATTCACAATATGAACAGATCCATCCACGGAACCAGTAAGAGCAATAGTTGAAGCTGGATTTATTGCTAAACATGTTAATCCCTCAGTGTGGTATGGATAGCCTAGAAAAGTAAAAGGTTAAAAAAATATGTAGTTTTGGGTATTAATAATAATAATAAAACTAGCTTATGATTCATATACAGCAAAGACACTATATAATAAAGTGAAGTTTACATTAATACCTCGCACAACATGAATGCGTTCTCCACTATTTGGATTCCATATTCTCAAGGTTGCATCATCAGAACCAGTACATATTATTCTTCCTAAGTTACCAAGTGAAACGAAATAAAAACGGTAAAAATGCATAATGTAAATCATAACAGTGAGGTAAATGAGCCAAGATGTAGATAGATTACTACCATCAGGAGTAAAATCACCACAGGTCACTTTACTAGCATGACCATCAAATGACATAAGGAGGACAAAATTATTAATATCTCACATCCAAACTGAGGGAGATTTTTCAAAACCAGCCATGAGTATGTTTTCTTTTGGATGCCACTTGAGCCACTGAAAGATTTAACGAAACCGATTTAGAAACTACTTCAAGCATATAAGGCAAGAAAAATTATTTAACAATCTCACTTCAACGCCCCGTTTAGGAACCTCAAATTGACCCTTCAGATTTCCAGATACATCCCAGATTTTAATACTTTCATCAAGACATCCTGATGCTAGAAATGTTCCATTGTGGTTAAAACCTATACGAGATACAGAATCTGTATGACCTGCACAAAGTTAATAACAAAGTAACTTGTACATTGCAAGAAACAGTCTTGACTATACCAATTATCACATCACTTCACACTTACACTCAATATTCAAAATTGACCCATGCAAATATCCAATCATACGGGTTGGAACAGCAAAGGCGTTGTATGTAGGCGATCCAAGGTTCGATCACTATAATTACCTACTAACATTTCTCCCGCACCCTACCAAATTATAACCACTAATATTTGCCTTTGATCAGAAGAAAGAAAATATACCTTGAAGCTCAGAAGCCCACTCTCCATTATTGATTTTCCAGAGAAATCCTCTTTCATCACCACCTCCTGTTGCAACCAGTGCCGGATCTGTTGGGCTGCAGGCAACTGTATATAATTCCCCTACACAAGATTTAATCCAAGAAAGCATTCAAAATACTATATTATTAATTCCTTATAACACTTTACACATATATATGATGTCTGCGACTTCAAAATTTGATAAGGAAAACAGACAAGGATTATCAAGCCAATTAAAGGCTCAGTAAGAACCAGCACATCACAAGAAGAAAACATAAATAGAAAGAGTAGAATAGAGACCATACCAGTATGACCAGTGAATATGTGATCATCATCATCATCATCATCATCTGTAATATTTAAGAATAACATTATTACTATCAAATATATTAATATAACACTGGAAGAAAAAAACTGATTTCTCAACTCTAACATTAGGGGATGTATACTTACAATAAGTTATAACTATAAGTATATATATCACAACACAAAGTAGAGGTTAGTAGCTTTAACATTGCTGATTAAAAATATTAAGATAAAGTTCATAACAATGTGGGAATCACCAGCCACCAGGACGGCCTGGAGGGCCACCAGGAGGACTGCCTGGATCGTCGTCATCTGCATCAGGAAGAAGTTCATCGTCGGATGAAATTTGATGGATGATATCATTCTCATCGATGAAAACATCATTGTTGTCTTCTACATCACTATCAGTGTCATGATCATGTGGATCACTCATTGTAGTATTGCTTTAACTATCCACCAAAATATTTCAACTGTCTAAAGTACCTATATTATATATGTATGGGACAAACATAGTGAATTCAATTATTATGTGGAATTTCGAAAACTACACAAGTGAAAACACTACATAGTTAAAATATGATTATGGAATAGAGAGATACGCAGAACTGCAGAAGCATAGAGGGAAGAAGAGAACGCACCTGTGATGTGAATGGCGGCGGTGGCGCCATTGTCGGGTTTTTATGTTTTAAATAACGGTCTAACACGGACCCTCAGTAAATATTCGCCATTAGATTGAATTTATAATAAACAAAACAAACGGTTCAGATTTATTTGCAAGGAGGGCCATGTATATTATTTTATTTTATTTAGAGAGTTAATCCTTCCAATCCATGAACTTAACATAATTGGTTGGACATATTACACGAAAGGTGTCAGGATCCGGGTTCAAATTCGGGTACGCCCACTTATTCACCTTTAAAAGTGAATTTTTAACCTGACAAAAATAAAATAAAATAAAAGAGGGTTAATCCTCCGTTTTGAATTTTGATTACTCTCTAGTAAATAGTAATACTCACTTTATGATTGAAATATATAGATCTCTCATTTTGAAAAAGAGTATCACATAAACCAAATTTTAGTCACAATAGTTGGTAGTGATTGACGCTGGACTTAGTAAAAAAAATCACAATTCGATCTCCTACAATTGCTGTTGGAAGAAAACTAGAACCGCTTAATGTCAGAACTCATCCTAAACAAGATTAAAAGGACTAAAAAACTGGATACAGGTGGTGAAAAAAATTCTCACATAAAGTGGTGAGGTCTATGTAAGTTTTATCCAATTAAATAATAAGTGTTACTGTGTTAGAGAGAATGTTCAAAAGAATATATTACTATCAGTTCTCTATTTTCTTATAAATATTTGGATCTGATATTTTCTACAGACTACAGAAAGTTATTGGAATATGACATTTGCGCGTAATGTGTAGGAACTGAAGTTTGAACATTGATACATCCACTTATTTTTTTAGAGGTGAAATTTTAGCCACTAGACTACCCGACAAAAAAAAACTATAGGAATAGTATCTAATCAAACGACAAGAAACATTTATTTCTACCAAAAAAACTTTAATACGAAATACTACAAAATAAACGTGTGTGGTGCATTTTAAAATACACGTACTAACGTATTGGCTTGGTGAATATGATAGGTTCAGCTGTGCAAGTACACATTTAAGGTTTGAATTTATGCCCTTAGAGTACACTTTGATTCTAGTTTTTCAAATTCAACTTACTTCATTATAGCAATCATATGATGCCTTACTTTATATATTGTATTTTCAAAGTTTGCTAACTGTAAATATTAATTTTGGCAAGTTACACTCTTATAGTAACACTGATAAATTGGTATAAGTAACCAAAACTGCAACTTGAACTTGTTACTTTCTAAGTGGTAGCAAAGACAAAAATCATGAACTCCATGACCATCAAGATCAAACATTTTCTAACATTATAGCTTCAAATTTTCTAGCATCATCTTAAAGTAAAAATCTCATCACTATAACAACCAATCATAAGTTCACACCCCAATCTCCAATGCATTTTATCGTTATCATAATTTGATAGCAACACACGGGCGCCCAGAAAATATTGTAGATTGAACAAGCATGTAACAAAGGTGTACAAAAAATATTCACCTAAGTAAAACATCACTTCATCAAACAGCAGTAAATGATACAACAAATTTCAATTTGACAAAGCGACCCCTATGCACAAATGTAAATGAATATAATATAATTATAATGCAGTACACTTACAAGAGCTGTGATTAGGATATGGTACTTGAAGGAACCAAAGAAAAAGAAAGAAAAATGTGAGAAAATTTTAGTTAAAAAATGTCACAAATAATTGCACTAATTTTTCTTTTCATTACCCTTGTGACTAGGTCACCTTGGACCAGATAATTCAACTGCATGTAGATTTTCGGTAGAGTCAACAATCCAATCAGAATTGGGATGAGGCGCCAGTTCCACTTCCTGGCGTAGAACTTCCCCTTTTTGCCATTCATCCCATCTTTCTGCCAAGCCGTCACCTTCAAGCATTCTAACCACTTCTGACATCTTTGGCCGGTCCATAGGCGAACCTTGCGTGCAGAGTAGTGCAACCTGGATTAACTGTTCTACCTCGGCTTCTATGTAGTTGGTTTGAAGATCAGGATCAACCAACATTTCAAGCTTTTTCTCTTTCAGAAGTCCTTTTACCTGTGAACATGTTCCAAGGGTCGCATGAAATGAAATTCAACTGAAAAGGTAGTAAACTATAAAATAAATGAAAATCAGAAGGATATTCATTTTGTACAAAACATACCCAATCAAGCAGCATAACATCATCATCATTGGCAAGCCGAGCAAGGTCAAAAGCTCGTTGTCCAGTGATAAGCTCAAGAAGCATGATACCGTAACCGAAAACATCAGTTTTCTCTGAAGATTTTCCGGTAGATAGGTACTCGGGAGCTATATGCCCGATTGTACCCCGAACAGCAGTCGTCACATGGGTGTCCTTGTAATCCATAAGTTTTGCCAATCCAAAATCCCCAACAACAGCCTCAAACTCCTCATCCAACAATATGTTAGCAGCTTTCACGTCGCGATGAATGATCTTTGGGTCACAATGATCGTGCAAATATGAAAGACCCCTTGCTGACCCCAAAGCTATTCTTTTCCTTGTTGGCCAATCTAGTGGTTCTTGATGTGGAGGACGCTCTACAATAATGCAAACACAGATATGAACAATCAAATGTCAACGACACTTTGTTGCAAGGAATCAGAATAAACAACTTGACACAAGATTCGAGCCTAGTGGCTTCCCCTAGAAACTTATAAAGGATAATAGAGATCTACCTCTTAAACAGGAGGCAACACTTCCATTGGCCATGTAGGGATAAACAAGTAACCTTTCTGTTGGTGTCATACAAAACCCACGTAAACGGAGGAGATTTCTATGAACAGCCATGCTGATCATCTCCACTTCAGTCTGAAACTGAAGCTCCCCACCCGGTGTCCGTTCCTCTTTCAATCTTTTGACAGCAACCAGTGAACCGTCTGCCAACCGTCCTTTGTACACCTTACCAAACCCTCCTCTTCCAAGAATGTTCTTATTGCTGAAAGTGTCTGTTGCAACTTGCAACTCTCTTAGTGAGAACCTCTTAAGCTGCCCAAGATGAACTTCAGGATCCTCTTCGGCTGCAAACGTATGGAACATAGTTAAATTCTATCCATGTAAGAAATTCAACCATATGTAGTAGTCATTCAACAAGGATCTCTCACCGGGAACATCAAAGAAAAATTCTTGTGGTTTCCTTCGACGCCACCATGCAAATGCAATTGCAGGTGCAGCAAATAATAGAGCAGCCCCGCCAGCAACTCCTCCAGCTATTGCTCCAGTTGCACTTCCACTTCCTGCCATTGGGTATACATGTCCAATACGAAAAATAGATTAGTCGGGCTAAGAAATCACCTTAACAATTAAAAGGAGTAATTGCAGCAGAAAGAATATTACCTGGGGCAGAAATTGGTGGTGGGGGGACAAAAGGTGGAGGCGGAGAAAACGGAGGAGAACCTGGACAAGGGTGTCCAGTGACTGGTCCACATAGATTCAAGTTGTTTGCAAAACTGCAAGTAGAAACAATGCCGATTCAGAAAAGTTTTATATGCAGAACCAATGAATAAAAGAATAGGAGAGTTTTTAGTAGGAACCTGATCGGAGTGAATAATGAAAAGGAGCCATTATCGGGAACCACGCCTGAGAGCTGGTTATTAGACAAATCCCTGAATTTGATGAATAAAACGAGATAAATGTTAGTTACTATTGCATACAAATATTAAAAAATAAATTAAGTGCACATTTTGAGATTATGAACTCACAGAACTTGGAGAGCTGTAATATTAGTCAGTGACATTGGAATAGGACCCATCAAGCTGTTGTTATTAAGCCGCCTATCCTTAGACAGACATTCCAGGAAAATAGTATTAATATCTATCTTGATAGCGTTTCTTTATTTTTCATAAGCACACAAACAGAAATCATATATAACAGAAAATATTTAGCAGGGAAAAAATATGTCCATAGCAAAAGTATCGAACAAACCATCAAAAATAGGTACACTTACAGGAAACGCAATTTTGACAACTTGCCCAATGAATCTGGTATAGGGCCGGTGAACCGATTTAAATACAGATCCAAGCTCACCAAGTTAGTAAGATTCCCCAGGTCACTTGGAATAGGACCAGTGATGTTATTGCTGTAAAGCTCCCTATCATACAAATGAAAAAATATAGTAAATTTAAATCAATGTTTTGTAAAATCAGCAGCTAATAAAACATAATATTTTATATGATTAAATCAGTGAAGTCGCTATAAACTCATTAATTCAATGGAGTCGCAGACAGATTAACATCACCAACTAGTAGTTCAAAAGAAACGTGTTCAACTCTTTATCATCTCAAACAACTCATTAATCAAGCCCTTTGAAAACTAAATTAAAAAAGGAAAAGAGCATTGAAACATCAAAGCATAAGGAACAACATACAGATACTGCAAATTCTTGAGTTGACCAAGCTGTGGAACAAGTGTGCCAGATAAAGCAGCATTTCCAAGGTCACTGAGATCAAACAAAAGGAACATTAGAATATTCATCTTCTATCAAAAGCAGTTCAAACAGCATGAGCATATATGCAACAATATCAAGGAACAAACAGCTTACACTCTAATGACACTATTATCATTGTTGCAGGTTACATGAAACCAAGTACAAGGATTAACAAGCGTAGGATCCCAACTCTGCAGAACATTGTTAGGATCTTGTAAATTCGTCCTCAAGTTATGTAACGCATCACCTTTTTCAAAACACAAAAACATATAATCAGGTCCTGAAAATACTAGAATCCACTGGAGTATCAGATCCACACCAATTATCATCTCCAATTACATACTTAAATGATAAATCAGTTAGAAATTGCATCTAAGAGAGAAAATTGTATCTCAAGATCATTCTTTCTTAGCTAAATAAACATCAAAAAGGTGTGGCAAATTCCATCAATGACACTGTTACTGCAAATCTGAATAAACAACAATAATCATCTCATTGCTTTGTTGGGATTTCAGAAAGCATAACAAATATGCAAAACACATTACAACATAACAAGCAAGAAGGCATTTCTCTTAAAAGCACTACATGAGTTAAAAATTGCAAAATCTTTCCATACTTGTTATCCCAAAAATAAATAAATAAATAACAATGAAGGTTCAATCTCATAAGTTCTACAACATTCAATCTACATATCCACAAGCAAAGATAAACTAAAACACCAAAAAACACATCAAACATAGCTTGAACAAACAACCCTTTTGACAGAACCATGAATCAACAAGTCAAAACATCCTCATTTACCAAACACATTAAAAATAAAAAAACAAACAAAAATTAACTAACTTTGCATTAAAAAAAAAACCATAAAAATGACACAAACCTTCCATGTTAGCAGAAACCAACCATAATGGATGAAGCAACAAAAACAAAAAACCCGAAATGAAAGCTAAAGCACAGAACTTTGTCTCCATTGTTGATTATTATATTAAGTAGTAAATAGCCTCAGATCCAAATAACAACTCACACTACAACAATAAACCATGACAACAAACAAAGCCTCTCTTCAATAAATCCAAATGAGCATAAACCCTAATCCCCAAATCAAATCTTCAACATTAGAACCCACCACACTATACCCATAACCCGATCTCGTCAAAATACGCCTTTTTTTAACTGACCCAGAAACATAAACCAAAAAAAAATTAAACTTTTTCTCAATACAAAAAGTATCACAGCATTTTTTTTTCCGCTGTCAATTACTATTATTATTATTATATTAAAAAAAGTAAAAAAATTTATAAAAACAATGAAAAATGTTTCTCCGTTTCTTTCAGTATAGTATATAGATATAGGTTGTGAATAGAATAGAATAGCACACAGGTACACTACAACTATAGTACTACACTTTCAGCTGGTGAGAGTGTAAATTGTTATCTTTTGTGATGGTGAGAGTGGGGAGAGAGAATATAGAGAGAGAAGGAAGTGGAAGTGCCTGCCCGAACGGTGGTGACCGCTGCCCGAAGAAACGCAGTCAAAAACGCAATGGCGCTATAACGTGGAAAGTGACGTGACTGGAAAGGGGAAGGGGGGGCAAAACCCCGTTTTTTTGGTCAAAGTTAGGTGGGGTCCAATGTTACTTTCTTTTTGGGGGTGATGACATGTAGCATTTTCAGTGAGTGAGTATTAACATATGCTTGCTTTGCTTTGCTTCTTCTCCTTTCTTTATTTAATGATGATATACTACATTATTTATTAAAGAGATTAAATATGTTTTTAGTCTCTATAAATATATTAAATTTTAGTTTTAATCTTTTTAATAAAAATTTAATTTTTAATTTTTATAAAATTTTCAATCACTACTTTTAGTCGCAATTTTTAATTCAATGCATGTGTAGCTTCTGTATTATTTAATGAAATTGTGCAAAAATGTGTAAAATATTATAAAAATCTCTCCTAAAAAAATTGTAATTTTTTAACAAAACATGAATTAAATATGAATTTAAAAATTTATATTTAGTTCCTGTTTTCTTAAAAAATTCTAATTTTTTTTGGAACAAATTATTATAATTTTATAAATTTTTCTGCAAAATTTTGCATATGAGTTTACTTATAAGGAGATACTAAAAGTGAAGATGAAAAAATTTATAGGGACTAAAAGTCGAAGAAATTTTTTATAGAGACTACAACTAAAATATGATATATTTATAGGGATTAAAAATTAAATATATTTAACCTTTTATTAAAATTGTTATATTAACAATTATCCACGATTCAATATTTGCAACTACGTTTAGAAAGAGATTAAAACCACTTAATAGTAAAACTTGTTTCGAATTGAATTAATCGGTCATATGAGACGGATATTGGTGGTGAAAACAAATGAAAACAATTATCGTAAGAACATTAGTTAACATATTTTTAAAAAGTTATAGTAAATATATAATTTAATTGGTAGAGATATCGTATTATATGTGCGGGGGTTAAAATTTGAATTTGAAATTTCTCATTTGTTTAGTATCAATTTTTAGTCACTCAATTATTTGACAAAAAATATATATATTTTCAAAAAGTCATGATTAGTTTTTATTCGATGCCAAATATTATTTTAGAGAAAACCTAAAATTGTTGTGACAATTTTTATTTTTAGATAGGTTGTTATTTTGTTAACAAGACCATGAGAAAAATGGAGAAATTAGTGCCGTTAATGAGAAAGCATTTGTGAAATACATGATTTTTATGTGTCCTAATTTTTATTGTTAAAAGTGATAAAGCATGTTTGAGATTGTTTGCCATGCGTATCCGTCTCTCTTTTTGGTAAATCATACCTTTATTATGCAAAATTATACTAGCAGCATACATGATTGGTTGGACTATAGAACATGATGCACTCCCAATGGAGGAAAATGTGTATTGACCAAAATAAAAGGGCTAACTAGGAAAGGATGCATGTAATTGAAAGCCTATGAATTTAGGATTACTGTGAGCCCACATTTTGGACAGTGCTTGTGTTTAATTATGAGCAGCATTGTTTACAATGTTATTGGTGTATAGTTTTAATTTACAGGTTTTTAATTGTGATTAATCTTTGTCAAACATCAATGAACTAGTGGTTATATGTTTGTTTTTTATGTCCAACTGAGTTGTTTTCTATATAAAAAAAAATTAAGAATCAAAATTAAGAGAGTAAAATCTCTTACCACTTGATTAAGTCGTCGTTGATATGAGCCGCATTTTATTTAGAGTGTTTGTGTTTATTAATTAGTTTTCAATTCTCATACTAGTAACTTTGTGATAATATTTGTTTTTGTGTTGGTATTTTATTGATTAATGTGTTTATCGAATATCATCAACTAATTTTACTCTAGTGTTATAAGTATCACATTAAGATCTAACTAATGTACAAAAGATACTAATACTAACTACTAATATCAAATTTATAGTTTTAGTGTGACAAGCAGTTGTCTTTCAAACACATTGATTGTGAGTTTTAGTGGAATATCAAATTTATAGTTTTATTGTGCATTGAATATCTTCCAAAACTTAAGAATATTACTAGTTGAAACTTGAAAGACATGATGAATGATGATAACCAGTATTTTTCAAACTGTGTATAGATATAATATTCTTTTTTTTTTATATAAAATAAATATAATATTCTTATCTACCTACAATTTTGTGTTTGAGTATGAATATGATAATGGGTAATGAATTAAATGTCTACATTAAAAAATTGTGGTTGATGAATACGAGCAAAATTGTCGTTGAACATATATCAATATGGTAATGGGTTTACTTAAGAACATTTAGATGAGATAGTAAGGGTTTTCTTCCAGTTTAACTAGAGGTCTTGAGATCGAAACCAGCTCTGAAAATGCAGTAGTGTTAACTTATCTTGAGGAAGAGTTTTGACCACCCTTTTGTGGTCCTACCCGGCTTGAAGAATTAGTCTCTGGAATTGCACGCAGAGGATACCCAGTTCAAACTAAAAAATATAGTAATGGGTTTGAATTTATTGTGCACTTGTGAAAATTCTCGCCAATAAATATGAGAAAAAATTGCCGTTGGCAGATCTATTGTGTGTGTGCCGAAATTGTCGTTGGTGAATCTAATGCAGGCATGCATTTGTTATTGATGAATATGAGCAATTTTCTCGGGGGTCAGATTATTGCTTTGGGAGGGAAAACTTTCAAAATGTTGCTATTGAATCTTATTTGATTGTTGTTATTAATTGCCGTTGGCAAATCTAATGTGTACATGCAAAAATTGTCGTTTAATGTGAACGTATAAAAAATTATCGCCGATGAATATATGCAATTTTCTCGGGGTCAGATTATTGCTTTGAGAAGAAAGGCTTTCAAAAGGTTACTCTTGGATCTTATTTGATTGTCATTACTAATTTGTTAAAAGGTAGTTGTTCATTCGATCGGTTGCTCACATTTGATCGTGTGCATTAATAAGGCTTCATTCACAAAAGACGCTTGTATGCTTAGTCTCGTGTGTATCCCAATGTCAAACAAATAGCGGATTTTCGTCCTAGTTTGATGAATTTCATGTAAATAACTATAGAATATTTGGTGTCTTTTAAACTTTCACGATTACGTCAAATATCGTCTTAACTAGTTCATCGTGTTACTTTCAATTTTCTTTGATGTATGTCACCCATAAAGCGTGTTGTTGTGTGCGCGCGTGTACGGGTGTGTCTATATGGTAATAAATGTTTTAATGCTTGATTTGCACCATCAATTTCAATATACATATTAAATCTAAACATACTTTCACTCCCTTTGTTTTAAGTAATCATGATTTTAGTCTCCAACTTTTAAAATTGAGAATATATATACTCTCTATTTAAAAATATCCTAAAAAATTTCTACCACTGAACTTATAGTTTATTTGTACTCCAATAACTTTATTTACCATGTCATTAAAGTATAAAAAGAGAGATAATAAGATATCTCTTCTAACTTAACCAAATGTTATGAGAACAAAATCAGTTATAGAAATGCAGCAGTATCATTATCTTGTACTCTTCAACATTGTTTAAGTGCTTAAATTGTGGAGAGTTTCTCATTTTACAACTTTTTAATCATATATTTTTCAAATTGGCCAACCAGCACTTTCTTTTTGACTACTACTTTCTAAAGATTAATGATTTCAATCATGATCTTTTCGTGTCAAGGAGGAGGTACTATGCTATATATACACCTTGTTTGTGACCCAAAGTTTTATTGTGGGGGCAGTAGCACTATTAAGCCCATTACGTTACCTGCAAGATAAATGCATTCCAAGACCATATACGGCGCCTCATTTTAAGTGCTTACATGAGTTTCGTATAAGCCATTTTGATTACTAGTTTAGTGTTGAAAGATTTTAATTTGATAGGTTCTATGAGGTTTTAAGTTCAAATACCACTAACTTTATTCAAAAAGTAAAAATATATTATTGGTTTTTTATTTTGTTTATTTATAATATTTTGATTCTTTATCTTTGTTTTTTATAAATTGACCATTTATTTTATTGATTTGTAATGTTTTGATCTTTTACCTTTGTTTTTCATCAAATTGATATTTTATCTTATTTATTTGTAACACTTTAGTCCATTTCTTTATTTATTTCTTATGTTAATGGTACTTTAATAGAAATGAAAGAATTGACTAAAGTGTTACAAATAAATAAGATAATGAGTCAATTTGATAAAAAAACAATATAAAAGACTAGAGTGTTACAAATAAATAAATGACTAATTTGATAGAAAACAAAAATAAATGACCAAAATATTACAAATAAATAAGATAAAATATCACTAGTATAATTTTATCATTCAAAAATTATATATGTACAATTAATTTAAGATGACTTTTAGGATATAGTTCTCTTATATTTTTGTTGTATTTCTCACCACTCTTCTTCTAACTCTCTTTATTGTTTTTATGTCAAAAGAATATAAAATAAAATGGTTGTTCTAAAAATTGTCCCTCAAATTGATTGTTCAAGTACCATTTCTCAAAAAAAATATTGTAAGCAGTCAAAATTGATAAATGAGATGATCGAGTTTCAAACCCTCACCCTATTAAATATATGCAATGTCCTACCAACTTTATTAGTATATATTTAAAGAAAAAAGAATCTTGTATAATTTATAAACTTTTTATATTAGTATTTTACAAAATTATGACCCTATTAAATAATTCTAAATCATTACATTTTAACATAACTCATTTATTTAAATCAAATTTTTAAGCAGAGTGCGCTCACATGAAAGTAAAAAAAAAATGCATAATATGTCAAGTGTATTATATTATACATGGTTAACTAACTTAACTTTTTTTTTTTGACAATGGTTAACTAAGTTAACTTAACTTATTTCTAAGCTATTATACATGGTTAACTAAAATTTTCATATAAAAATGAATGGCTATTTTTTTTGGTTACAAAAATGAACGGCAAGTTAATAAACAAATATAAATAGTTTGTCACGGCTAGCTCTAGTCTCGAGAAAAACACTTGCATTGTTAGAAAAAGTAGTAATTTTTTTTCCTATTTGTATTATTAATTTTTTTATATCTGGTGTCTCCACTAGTAGATTATCCTATTTAAATTGCTAGCAAAAAGTTGCTGAAAGTGAATAAAATACAATAATTAATTAATCGTGCATGATTAAGAAAATGTAAAAAGCTACATACTAGAGTCAAATATTAATTTTTAAATATAAAGAGGAGTGGATGATAAATGTTTGATATACGGTGCCTCAAACCATGAGGACAAACATTAAGCTTGAAGTTTGTGGTGTTTTCAGAAAGAGACATATTCCTAGTTACATATTACATGGATCTATCTATCTCTCACTCAACACCAACCGATTCAAATTAAATTCCAAATCAAATAATAGTGATAACAATAATATCCAAACCCACTTGTTTTTGGACTTTTATGTAAGTGGTTGATTTGGTAGAGGGGTACTTTCTCAGTTCCACGTGTGTGTATTTTTCTTTATATTTAATTTTAGTTTCAATTGGAATTTTTCATGCATTGCAAATAAATAATGTTGTGTACTGTGGAAAAAAACTAAATGGGGTCTCATTCACCAGATATTTATTGAGGGGCCTAGGGAAAAACTAAATGTCTTTTCTTTTTGGTTGATGGGGATTAGACTGATGTTTTCTATACCACCACACCTAAATTTTCACTACTATATATAGGTACATTTTACAAAATATATATTTTTTTAACTTTTTCAAAAAAAAAAAATCATTTTAATTTTTCACCTTCTTAGCATTTTTTTTTGGATTTTAAAAAATATATTTTGCTCATAACATAATTTGGAGTTTTCTAAAACATAACTATATTCTTGCAAACCGAAATATAAGTCATATAAATATTATAGTTGTCAATTTATATAGACCTTTAAATCGAAAATAGCTAACTATACTGTGAATTTAGACACAATTTACTATATAAGTACCGAACTCAGACAAACGAACTTAAACACAGTTATTATCTAGGTAGCAAACTCATTTTATACTTTAGTTAATGAATTTTATCAAGATTTAACCATTATTCAATACCATATTTTGATTGACACTAATGTAATAGTGACATAGTATCAACAAATCACACGCAAATATTGTATAATTTTTATAAATTAAAATACCATATAATTATATTTATGCTAAAAAATTATGAGGGTGCGAAAAACAACCTTTTAAAAATTTAGCCTCTACCCATATATTTATGGGCCAAAAAAAATTCAATGCTAAAGAGATCCCTTCTAAATAAGCCCAAAAAATTAAAGCTGACGCATATGCCTTAACTTTTTTGTCCAAAACTTTTCTCCAAAAATATTTTATTATTTTTTTTAATGTAGGTTTTTTGGTTTAATATGTTATTATTATTTTGAGAGAAAAAAGACTTTTCAAAATTTTCCCTAAATTTTTTCTTTTTCCCAAAAAAACATGGGGACTTAAAGCACCTTATCAGAGCCCACAAAAATATGATATATTGGACAAAATTGTTGTCAATAGAAAACTATAATTAGTAGAATGTGGGCTTGAGTGCAAACTCATGTCATGAGTTTAGACACTCTTTCGTCGTTTTTTTTCTTCCTTTCATGTTTTTTAATCTATCTTAATTTTAATTTCATTTTAACTTTTTTCTCTCTATATTTCCTTATATTCTTTCTGTGGGTTAATCAACTGCGGATTAAAAAAATGAAAGAGGTTGAACAAAGAAAGTAGAAGTGGATCCAAATCTTATATTCATCACGTATAAATAAGGGTGTTAGGACACTTATTTAATATTTTGGGGTGAATTCGAACTCACAATTCTCCACTTAATAATACTCAATATTTACACAATATTTACACGTGAGTTTAACCGCTAGAATCTTTATAACTCAAAAAAGAAATTTCAACAATAAACATTAGATATAAATTATGATATGTTCAATTTTAAATGAACAAACGTATGTTTTGATTTTGTTTCTTTTTCCACGTTTTCAGAATATATTTTATTGTGAGAACAAATTAAGAAGAGAAACAAATATGTTTTGAGTATGAAAGGAAAAAAATATAAGAAACACATATTTTATGCTAATTAACCAAAAATAAATCAACAAAAGTTAGTCAATATTTTTTTGACAGATAGTTAGTCAATATTATAGTGTGAGATATTTGAGTTTGGTGTATAGATAGTTAGAAAAATTAGTACTCATTATATAAACATACACTTCCAAATAATCCTTCCTCGTCCAAGACAAATCTCAGTAAGAAGTAGTAATAGAAAAAGAGATTAGGTGTAATAAAGACAAAAAAATTAAAATATTGTCTTTGGGTTGGTACTGTTATTAACAGAAGTGTGGTTAAAGGCTTATCTTTTAAAATGATTTGTTTTCTTCTTTCTTTTGATTTCTCATAAATCTTTCATCAAAATAATTTTATTATAATGTCAAGAAATTTACATTGTGAGATGATTTAAATATATATTTATAAATAAAGGTATTAGTCTTCATTTTACAAGTTAATTTTGTAAAATTTAATTAGACTCAATTCTCAATTTTAAGGTTTTGTTTGCGAGTTTGGAGAGGAGAAGAGGGAATGATTTTGAAAAAAAAAAGAAATAAGTGGAAGGAATAAAAAAGTTTGGGAGGGGAGGAGTTTAGAGGGTTATTTTTTTTCATAACACAAAAAGTCCCAAATTTAGTGGGACTGTAAAATTGTATTGAACGGGGTTTGGAAGGGGTTTGAAGGATTTATATCAATTCATTAAATTTAATTAATGTTGTTATATTATTTTTAAATTCATAATATATTAATCATAAGTATTTATTTGTCATTTTTTATAAAAAATACTTTCTCAAAAAATGTAAAAAATTTCTCTATTTCCCTCCTTACAAATCCCTCCCCTCACCTCCACCAAACTCACAAACAAAGCCTAAGATATTAAATTTGATTATCTTTAGGCAAAAATTTGAACATTATATTGATAACCCGCCGTTTGGATTGATTAATATTACTCGTTTGAGATTTTGAAGTGTGCTATTTATAAAATTTCAAGTTCAATTTACTTTGTGCCAATTTTAATAGGTTATTCCATAAACGAGTCATCACAAGTGGACGCCGAGATTATACCTCTATGATTAGTCGAACATTGAACCGATTACCGAGTTTCAAGAAAAAAATTAACAATGATTCCTTATGTTATAATATAAATCTAGGCATGTAAATCCATTAATGAATAAATCACAAAATTATTCTCTGATTATTCATTTTAGATTTAAATTAATTGAAAAAAAGAAAAGAAGGGTAGTTACCATGTGACATCTTGGTTTAAGTAGTAGGTGGCATTGCTTTAATAACTTCAATTCTTTGTGTTTGGCAGCATTAATTGAGACTATGAAGTGCTACCTGCAGAATACAGTCAATCACACTTGCTGCATTTTTTTAAATAAGAGATTCTAGCGGTCCAATATCGTAATCTGGGTTTTATGTAGTACAAATAAAATGTGACAAAACCAACACATACATACCAGAGAATGGTAATCCCATTCAAGTAAACTTAATTTATTTATGTTGGTAAAGTAAAGTAACACAATAAGTGATTAATAGGAAATGCTAAGAATTTCTCATTAAGAAATTAAACATGATAAAATTATCTTAGAACTCATGTAATCAATCTTTTAAAATTATATAAAAAATGTTATTTTTAATATGAAAATTATTATTTTTCTTTCCTTAATAAAGTCGGTTGATATATTAGAAGAGTAGATAACAAATCATCTTAGAAAAAGATCATAAGTTGAATTTCTAAATTAACTCGCCAACTTGAATCCGACCTTGTAAAAAATTTAAAGAATAATTTTGCGATTGAAAAGACCTACACTGAAACACATATTAAGTAAAAAATTCTTAATTACAGTCAATTAAATAAAAAGTTTGATTTCATTCTAATGACTTTGATTTCTTCTTTTTTTTTGATTAATAATGACTTTGATTTCTTCTTTCACTTAATTACCTTTTAAAATAGAAAATTCTTAATGACATTCTTACCAACAATAAATATTTAAATATATTAACATCATATAGAATATTGCACATTTTGCTATTAATGATAAAATCTCAATATAAAAAGCTATACTATATTCAAACTCAAAATACTAAACAAAGAAATTTTGGAAAACCTCATTTATATATTTATATATACAAGGTATCTGTGTAGCAAAAGAAAGGTACAGAAACAAGCACTAATAAAAATCAGTAAAATCATGAAGCACACAAAAGAGATTAATTGTGAAACTATGGAGAAATTATCAGCTAAGAAAGAAGAGAAAACAATGATGTTCTATGTTTGCCATCCATGCTACTGTTTTGAAGAAGTACTCAGAACTTTTTTGAAGTGTTTTGGTATTGAGTCTACTCAAAAAGAAGAGGAAAACTTATCAACATCACTACTCAAACCTTATGCATGTGCATCTGATTCTGATTCTATGGTAGCCTCAGAATATAATTACTCTTCAAGTAGCAATCAGAAAAGCTCACAAGGTGTTGTGGATCCACCATCCACATCTGCTCAAACCATTGTATGTATTTGTTTTTTTATGTATTTATAGTTTTTCATTTTTTTTCTATGTAATACTAAAAATACGCACTTCTTCCACGATACTACATACCTTATTCTTGAATAAAAGAAAAAATTAAGTCAATCAAGTTAATATATCTAATCAATCACATGCATCACATTTTGTTAATCCATGCAAATAATCAGATACATTAATTTTTATTAATGTGACATTTTCTTATATGTAAGAGTAAGATTAATTGAGGTATACACTATACAGTGACCAAAAAATATTTCAACAGTTTTGTATGTAACGATCTTTAGTTGATACTGTGTGCAGAATGTAAGTTCAATATCAATGGGAAGGGGTGGTCCTCGAAGGTCTCCACCAACCCAAGGTTCACCACCTCAACATAATTAAGTATAACTTTTCAAGTGTAATTACTAGTAAGCTTCAACCACTGTTCTAACTCATTCTTTCTACTTATTTCTTTTTTCTCTTTCTTTATTAGATAAATACGTAGATACTTATATAATATAGTTGAATATTGATCAATACTTCACGGATAAAATTCATTCAAAATTCAAAATTTTAATATAATTACTATAAAAATATGACATTGAATTATGTCTATAAAATACTGGTACTCAACTGAATTCTATGATATTAATTTTTTTTGCAGGCTTAATTAGGTGTGGTACTCTACAGGGTCTTACTCTTGGCGAGGATTTCAGAATAAATTTGCATGTATATGTAGTTTTTTCCTCTTAATTGATCGTTCTAAAGTACTCCATAGCTTTGCTTTGTTTAATATTTTATTAGTATAATTTATTTTTCCTTTACCATATAGCTTTGCCATTTATTTTTCTTAATAAGAATATTTGGCCCATGTAAAATCATTTATTTTTGTTGTGAGAATCTGAGAGTCGAGGAACATATTTCAAGGTCTCATATCTTCATGAGATCAATTCATGTGGATTTAATATTAATATATATTATGTTTTTCTTAGTAATAAGAAAAAATTGAACTAAATATGTAACGTTAATTGATTCAGTGGTGATTGACGCTAAAATTGGTAGGAAGTACTACAGTTCGATCCCTACAACTATTTGGGAAAAGACTGAAATCATTTGATGTCAGAATTTTTCTCGAACTCTGAATTACTAGACCCCCTTTCCCTAAGAATCAATGGATAAAAACAAAATTTGAACTAAATTGAAAAGAAACAAAAAAAACTTGAAATAAATTAAAGGCTAAATTGCACTTTTAGCCCCCTATGTTTTAAAAACTTGCGATTTTGGCCCCCTATGTTTCAAAATAGCACTTATAGCTCCTTATGTTTAACCCCTTTTGCAAAAACCAATTTTGACCAAGTCAACGCTGACGTGGCAAGTCATTTATGTGACATGGATACCACGTCATCACCTAATAATAATTATAAAAAAAAAAGTGCAATTATATTAAAGGATTTTGTGAACACTGCTTTATATGTGGTTCACGTAAAGAGCATTGATGCAATGGAAGAAATCGCTAAGGCTAGGAAGTCAAGTTCTTAAGTTTAATCTTTAGTGTTTTTCTCAAATTTTATTGAGAAAAACTAAGAGATTTTGGGAACACTGCTACTATAACTTAATTTCAGAAATGTTACCTATTTGTTTTCAAAATGCAGGACAAGGGTAATTGGAGAGCCTATTGTCTCTGGTTTAACCCTTAATGACTCTTGACTTTGGCATCCTGATTTCGACACCGTAGGAAAGCAAGTGCCTCGACTTGTTTCATTGTTTTCCATAGTTGTTAATCTTTTATCGTCTTCAATTTTAAAAATTTATAAGCCATATTTCAATTTTCATGTGGTCAAGGTATGTTCTGAGTCCTCCTATAAGGAGTCAAGCACATTATAAAGCCCTTCAAGCTACCTTTACGACAAGAGTTTTGCAGGTTTTTAAGGGATTTACGTTTCTTTAATTAAATTGTACTTTTTTTTCTTTTTCTTTTTTATTTATAATTATTATTAGGTGATGACGTGGCATCCATGTTACATAAATGACTTGCCACGTCAGCATTGACTTGGTCAAAATTGATTTTTGCAAAAGGGGTTAAATATAAGGGGCTAGAAATGCTATTTTGAAACATAAGGGGCCAAAATCGCAAGTTTTTAACACATAGGGGGCCAAAAGTGCAATTTAGCCTAAATTAAATGGAGTAATTCAACATTTCAACCCATTACATACGATGATTAGATATTGCCTTATTACAAGCTCATGGGTTCAAATTTAGTTAATAGTTCTAGCATTACCAATGCCAGAAATCTGAATAGATGAAATATCATAGGCTATATTGCAGCTGCATATTTTATTCATGTTCTTTTTCTTACACCAAGCTAGATACGTAATTGATATCTTGAGGTTCATCTCTTTAGGTTATTGTGAATATTAAGCATGTGGTTTATGGATTGGTAATAAATAAAAACTAGTATAATACAATCATGGATTTAAGAAGGATCACAAATGAAATTATATTGGTAACAGATGAAAGAAGGATGAATTTAAAAAAATCTTTGATAATTAGTTTGAATCTTTTTTCTTATAATAAATGTATGAAACTAGAAAATATAATTTAGTTCATACACGCCTTACGACAAACTGGACACACTTCATCAATAGGAAATAAAGGAATCATGAGGCGATATCGTAGGATGGTACGATACTCTACCGGCGACATATGCTGGCCTAACCCATCAATGGGGATAGCTAAAAGAAAATCCTGAGCATGAGCAGCCCGCAAACACCCAAAAACTGCTTTCTGTCTTGGTGTCATGTCGAAGGTGACTTCCATGTCCTGAACAATTTTACTAAACAGAGCACTCGCCAAAACATGTTGAGGTTTAGGGGGGACGGTGTCCTTGCTAGTGAAACTGCTAACATCAAAAGTCGGAATCGTATCATGAAACACATTCAAAGCGTGCTCAAAATCAGAGTCCATACCACATACTCCGCTGTCTCTCAAAATATGATCCTGCAATACCCAAGACTGGGCCCTAGAAGCAACAAAAGCATATGAGGCGGCCTCTACTGCTGAGTATAAACCTAACCCTCCAGCTTTAATTGGTAAAGATGCCAACCTCCATTGAAAGTCCCCAAAATAAGGTCCTCCACCAACCACAATATCTTCAATTGCCCCTCGCAGCTCTTTATCAAACAGAATAGCCGCCTTCTCCATGTGAATTGGTTGGCACGTCCTAAGGCCGAAAAATAATTTTGCGATGCCCATGCAAGACCGGAGTAGAAGAAGTTCACTCTGGGGGTCCCTTAGCTTGGGAAGAAGGTGCATTAACTCAATAGCTCTAACAGTCCTCCTCATGGCCACCCCCTCAATAAACCCTTTATCACGACTGACAGCCCCTCCGAGCAATTTCACCCCCAACATCGGTCTCCCAATGCAGACATATATGCGACTCAGATATTATTCTTTTCATCCAATGTTTCAGGAAAGCTGATGTTACCCAACATCATGAACTTATTTCATCACCGCTCCAGTTTTGCACCAGCCGGGAATCGAACCCGGGTCTGTACCGTGGCAGGGTACTATTCTACCACTAGACCACTGGTGCTTGATGTTAAGTGCTACAAAATTATTATTTATCTATACTATATATAAAGAGAAAACTTTTTTTGGTGTAGCCTTTTTTCATATTTCCAAAAATGCTTTTGATTGTGTTTTTGAAACTATAACTTCTATTTTTAACTTCTACTAGTGTGTATACCCGTGCATGCACGGGGGAATATTTTCTTTTTTTTAATTCAAATAAATATAAAATTTTAGAAATACACTATAAGCAAAAAAACAAACTTGCAAATAATATTAGAGGATATTTAATCTTCAAGATATATTTAAAACAAATATTGGCAAGATGTGTTAATAATAGAAATAATAAGAATAGTTGAGATCACAACAATTCAAATAATTTTTGTTTAGCACCACTAATCAAGATTCCTTTGCAAGAGGAATTGTAACAACAAAATCTGATTTTTCTATCATTACAAAGTTCATTCTGAAATTAAAAAATATAAAATGGGAAATTTTAAAAGATAAACGTGGAGTTACAAAAAATTCATCAAAACGGATGAAACTATTACTATTTATAGATGCATATATAGGTGTGAAGCAAACTTAGTTTTTCTGTTTTGGATTGATGTATAAACATATCCCAAATAACTCAAATATATGGTTTCAAATTAGTAAAAGCAAAAAGATGAAATATACAAAAGTTGGTGTAACACCGCTCATAATTTAGAAATGGCTAGAGAAAAATATTTTAAATAGATTATCTTGACATAGTGTTAGTCGATATTTTCACCAAATTTCCCAGTGAACACATAGATAAGAAGTTACTTGCATTGCCAACTAATTATAATAACAAATAAGAAAAGGAAGAACAAAAAAAAACATTATCTTAAAATTAGAAGACAAAGTAAATTGGTATGGTCAAATCTTCTCCATCATAGTGCATAAAAATTGAAACACTCCTACTAACATACATCTTCATCTATAAAAAAAAGCATCTTGGGATTGTGGTTAAATTTTTTGAAATTTGTTCTTGTGAGATAGAGAGATATGGTGGCAATGAAGGAGATAAGATGATGAAGAGAGAAAGAAAAATTGAAAAAGAGAGAAGGAGATGAACTATGGTGTGTCTTAGACTCTTAGGAGGGAAGATAGGAATAAGTGAGATGATTGTACATAAATACCACTGTACTTAGGAATATGTGGGACGAGAATTGGAAGTTGCAACATAGCATTGATAATGGAAAAGTCCAATAATACCTCATGTGGTAGTGTGAAAGAATATGAAAAATTTTAAATTGTTCATTTGCATAGGTCTCATTTTAGGTTTATACAATAAACTTATGTATCTCAAAAATCTCATTAAATATTAATTTAACAATTAATAATTAAAAAAATAGAGTACTTAATAATTCAAAAATTAAATAATTAAAAAATAATAATAATAGACAATTAAGGAAATTATAATACTAATAGAAATTTTAAAATAGCAAATACTTCCAATAGTTGACAAATGGCAAACTTGCCAAAAAACTACTTTTGCTTTATTATATTCTATGATAATTTTCATCTCAATAATTTCTATACATTTTTGTTTTCATCAAACTAAAAAATTATAATCATCTTCAAAATATGTATCACACAAACGGGCACGGTTGGCCCGCTAGTACTATATAAAGGGAATATTTTTGTTTTGGTGTAACTTTTTCTATAATTCCCAAAAAGCCTTTATGATATTTTTTAAAACTCTAACTTCTATTGTTTTTTTGAAAACTATTTTTAACTTCTATAACTTCAATTTTCTTAACTTCTATTTTAATAATTTTTATACACTTTAATTTTCATCAAACCATTATTTTTTAAAACGTTTTTTTTCATCAAAATACACAAACGGGCACGGAGTATATAATTATACGCAAAATGAGATCGTTTAAAACTATTGAAAATAATTTTTTTTCTTACATACCATACCATATACAAAGTGAAATTAATAAGAAAATAGATTTTTTATAATTAAAAAATAACTTTAAAAAGTAAAAAACATTTTTTTAAAAGCTCAAACAAACCCAATATAAAACCAAACCACTAGCATCTTCAATAAAACACATTTTAATCCAACACAACTACACGTATTTTGATACTATACTGGTGAAATAGGTACTGCAGAAAGAGGAATAAGCTTCTTCAGCGTGATTCCATATTGCTCTCTCATATCAAGCATTTCAGGAGCAACACCTTCAGGAAGCTCCCATTCAAAAGAATGCAACAAAACAGCCAACATCAAAACAATCATCCTATTAGCAAGTGGAATACCAGGACAAATTCTCCTCCCAGCGCCGAAAGGTAAATACTCGAAATCTCTCCCTCTAAAATCAACCTTAGAATCAAGAAACCTTTCGGGCCGAAACAACAACGGATCATCCCAAAATTCGGGGTTTCTACCAATAGACCAAGCATTTATCAAAACTTGGTTTCCTTTGTGAATTGTGTAACCATTGATTTCAACATCATTTGATGCAATATAAGGTAAGAGAAGTGGTACTGGTGGATGTAACCTAAGAGTTTCTTTGATTATTGATTGGATGTAAGGAAGTGTTGGAATGTCTGATTCTTTTACTTGGTTGGATTTGCCAATTACTTGAATCACTTCATTTCTTGCTTTTTTCATTATTTTTGGATTGCGGAGAAGTTCTGCCATTGCCCATTCTGTTGTTGATCCTGATGTGTCACTTCCCGCTATAAATAAATCCTGTTTAAATGTTTCGAACCAAAGTCATATACACATATTTAATTTCAAAGATCTAGTTAATGTGTAAAGAAAAAAGAACTAGTGTACATGTCTCATATAAAATCAACAAAAGAGATATAGTACTAGCAACAAGACAAAAACTATACTGAACATGTAAAATGCATAAATATGTAAATGTCACATACTTTTATTCAAGTATGATATTAGATTCAAGTGATTTACGAGCTCAATTAAAGAACGGATAATTTAGAAGAATTTGAATTTAATTTTAAAGTAGAACAATTTTTAATCAACTTTTATTTACTTTGTGGCTGATCTAAATTACTATAATCTACTTCGCTAAGAATCAAAAGATTAGCAACGAATTCCACGTTGATTCCTACTAATAAAAAATAGTCAACGTAACAAATTACATGTACCCTACTCAATTGTCTTTTCCAAATTCCACCACAGTCCACAGAAATATGAAGTTGAAAACAAGTAGTAACTACAAATACTGATCTAAGTCTACTATTTATCTTTGAAATTAACAATTTTTTAAAACAAGTTGAAATTAACACTCAATTGATTGAAATTTAAAAACATAGTAATGGTTGTGGATGATCCACGTAAACAGTTATTGGATCATCAATATCATCACTCCCTCATCAAGTACAAGATCTGCATATAAAATATTGTAGGGCAGATAAACTACTCCTAAATAAACCAGAAGAAATGATAATGATTGCTAACTGAAGTATTATTTTTATAATAATGACAAAAATTTAAAGTGTTTTACTGTTTATAAATGTGATAGGAGGGAGTAAACTTTTAAATTTATTTTAATTTTAAAAAGTTAGATTTGTTTATAATAGTGAGTCAATTAGTCTCAAACAAAACAAAAGAAAAAAGAGTTTAATTTATATACACCGTCTTTGGTGTAAAGTTATTTTACACGTACATCAAATAAATAATATATAGACACATTATATATTGTGTTTAAACACACATGATATGTCATATTTATTAATTGAAGTGAAAACATATTATTGAATGCATGAGTAAAATAATTTTACGCGACCATAGGAATCAATGAATTACTTACCAGAATCAATGGCTTGATGCTTTCAACACTGAAAACAGAGCTTTCATCTTGTTGACAATGATCAAGTAACACATCCAAAAAATCACCACCACCACCGCTGCCGCCACTCAAATTCTCTCTATCTTCAACACGTTTTTGAATCATACGATCAAAAATCTCATGCAATCTTTCATAAGAAACCTTAACATGTCTCTTCACACCTTGCAAATCAAATCTCTTCAACACCGGAAAATAATCAGAAACATTCACTTTCCCAGCATTCTCCATAATTCTCCACACAAGCTCTTTAAGCTCACCGGCACTCTCGAATTCCGAGTCAACAATATCCTCAGAGAACACCGTGTTAGAAACTAAGTTCAACATGGTGGCGAAAGCGAGTTCACCTATATTAACGGTTGTTTTTTCAGCAGCTTTTTTGTGAAGGTGTTGAACTAGTTGCTGAATTTTCCGGTCACGGAGGTGTTGGAGAAGGTCGAGACGTTGCGCGGTGAATATTTGAGTTGTGCATATGCGACGACGGTTGCGCCACCGTGGGTCGGCGGGAGCCCAAGCGAGTGTGTCGTTGACGTTTGGTTGAGCGGTGACTGATTCAGGGATGGGGCGGTTGGAGAAGGATTGGTCGTTTTTTTGGAGGATTTCTTGGGCGGTTGTTGGGGAAGAGGCAACGGCGACGGTGACGGAGCCGAAACGGAGGGACATAATGGGGCCGTAGATTTTGGCGAGGGAAGAGAGGGTAGAGTGAGGTTCTGGTCCTAGTTGATGGAGGTTTCCGATTATAGGTAAACCGGTTGGACCGGGCGGTTTGTTTCTTTTACGGTTTAAAAAGAACCGGATTATGATAAAGGTTAGAGTGGCTAATAATATCAAGATGTTGTGAACCTCCATCACTGATTAATTATCTATGAAATTAATTCTCTTAAGCTGGAAATGAAAAATGTAAGGTTTAGCTTTTGGTTTAGTTGGTTTAATTAGTTTAGCTATATTTCTAGTTATGACTTTATAATGAATATATACAAGTAAGATTCAATTTTCAAATCTAGTTAGATATTTTGAAATATAGTGTCGTGTGTATGTGTCTTTTATAATGAACCTCCATCCTCCACCGACTGTTGTATCTGTCAACAAGTGTGGTTAGGGGGGGAATTGGGACGGGACCATCCCAGTGACAAGGTTCTAGATGTTACCCCAAAGAGTCCTAATACTAGTAATTTACAATTTTAACACAATTTTATACAAAAGCAATTAACTAGACACCTTTCAAAAATTTAAACTCTAACAATTTTTAAACACTTTAATAAGCATCTAACTAATAGTCATGCAGAAATGAACAAGCTCACCAATACATACAATGAAATTTTTATTTGGAATGATCAACATTTTATCAGATAAACCAAAGATGTCAATTGAGAAAGAGTACACAATGAGAAGATACAAACATGTAGTGCAGAACATACTTCTTGTTTCACTCCTCAATCTGAACAGGTTCAAAACCCCTATGAATTGAAGCCTTAACAGCATCCAAAACAAGCTGTGTTTTCCTACTAATAATCGCCCACTTCTTCTCTGGTTTTGCCTTTCTAAACTTAATTTCTCCTACCAAACGCGCAAATTCAGTTACCAAAAGAGCTTCCTGAGGAAGATCAGTTTTAACAGTACACTTAACCGGTTCTTTAGCCCATCGAGTAACAAGATCATCAAAGCTACTTTCTGTACTAACATAAAAAGATGCTTCTTTCTCTTCATAAGGAATAATAAAATCATGAGCATGAAGAGTTCCTTTTGTTCCAATAGCTGTTATATCCATTGTCAAGTTTGCCAAGAAAGAACAACGAAATGTAGCTACTCTACCATCTTCCCAATATAGAGATGCACCACAATCTATTATAACTCCATCTTTGTTAATCACTGGATCACGCGAAGCTATAACAGTTTTAGGGAGTTCGTTGTTGGTAGCTAACAGGCTTGCGCGAATGCAATACCAACCCGCATCACCTAGAGAACCATGTGCATCAAGATCCGGCTTCACACGAATGTCTTTCTCTAGATATTCCGAATCCGCAGCAAATGTAAAACACGTGTGAATCTACATTACCCAAAAAAACAACCACAGTAAACCACCAAATCAGTCTCTGACTTTATAAGACACTCTCAGATACAAATCTACCAAATGTTGAATATTTACTGCTGTCATGTCCGTCTTATATATTAACTATTTACCGTCAATCAGATCATATATTTAACCACTTACTATCGATTAAAACAACAACGAGAGCTAAAAATTACCGATTTGAGTTGGCCAAAACGGTTTGGATCATTGAAAACTTGAGCCATTGCAGCAGTCCTAGGATTATGAACCCACATAGTATTATCCATGAACTGGACACCATTAGTCTCACAGGCCGACGTGATTTCATCGAACTCAGCGACGTTGAGGGCAACAGGCTTTTCAAGGAGCAGGTGTTTCTTATGCTGGGCAGCAAGAATGGCCCAGCGAGCGTGGAGGGCTGTTGGAAGAGGCATGTATACAGCGTCTACATCTGGATCTTCAAGTAGAGCTTCGTAGCTACCGTATATCTTTGCTGTTAGTGGGTACCCGTTGTCGGCGGCGAAAGTGGTGGCCTTGTCGTGAGAGCGGCTGGCGACGGCGCAGATGGTGGCGTTTGGGGATAGGGTGATGGCGCGGGAAACTTTTCTGGCTATGTTGGCACAGCCTACTACTCCGATTTGGATAAGTGCATCTGACATTTTGGTCGGTCAACGAGAGAGTGAGTGAGCTGAGGAGTGGAAGTGTGGAACTGTATGTAGTTGTTGGTCTGATCTCATTCCAATCTCAACAACATCATCATTGTTTTATCTATTTTAAAGGAAACATCATTATCTTTGGTTTTTTTTAGTTTAAATTGGTGGTAATTTAGCAACGATAAACGAAAATTCACCACATAAAAAAAGTTTATAATAATTGAATTAAAAGTTAATTTATAGGAGTCACTTATAAATTCACGTGTAATTAATATTGATGTAAGGATTTAAGATTTTGGTGCAACTTGGTAATAATTTTTTTTTTAAGGCAAATATAAATACTATTAATGAAACTCGGTTTCTGCTCAAGACGAACAGACATCACTAAAGAGGAGTTTACAATACAAATATGTTGAATAAGCACTAAATACTAATGAAAAAACTAAAATCTACACTGCATAAAAAACGACTGTTTCTAATTCCATATTTTGAAAACATTTATTAGCTTTCTAACTAACAGAGAGATCTCAACTCAACCCAAAAAAATATAGCTAGACACTAACTTTTGATCTCGGATCAAAAGTGACCAGACTCCTCAAAATCCAAATAACAACTTGCAACTTGGTAATAATAATTGGATGAATACAATAATATGAGATTTTGATTCAATAACAATAAAAAATTATAATAAAATAGTAAAAAGTAAAGATAGAAGAAGAACTTAAGCACAAATGTTTAAAGTCATTACTTTATTATTGTGTATTTAAAGGAGAGAGTAAAGATTTCATCAATTTTCTTCTTATTCTTTCTTGATTATCATTTGCCTATTTAAACATAACCCAATTTTCTTATAGACATGTGGTACTAAATTTTTGTCTCAACCAATTATAATATGTCAAGTGTAGTTTCTCATGTGCTCTATCCGATGAAAATGGTTGATTGATCATTGAATAAATTATGAAAAATGTCAACATTTACAAAGAAATATTCCTCTTGAAGTTTGTATATTTAATTATTTTAAACATTAAATTTTGAGAGGAGATCAGTTGACTATGGTCCAAGAGTAATTTTGAGATGAATTATTTCGCTTTAATAACTCATTATTTTTCAATGAATTTTACTAATATAATCGTCCAATTAAATGTTCTTATTGATAGATCAATTCTATAAATTTGTATGAAATTTAAAAACTATTTTAAATATCATTAAATAATTTCAAATAAACTTACAATAAGCTTTTAAAAATCAATATTTAGATTACATAGTTATGAATTTTGAATTTATATAAAAATACGTTCACTTGATCATTGATATATAATGGTAATAATTAATAATCTAATCAGTGAAATTCATCATAAACAATTAATTATTTAAATAGAATAACTCATCTCACAATTACTTCAGGACTCAACGAATTCCACTCTTAAATTTTTATTAAATGTAAATTTATATACAAGTTCCAAAAGATTTTTACTACTTAATCCTTAACTATGATAAGAAGAAGAAAAAATCCATAAATATCTACTTTTTTTTTATAAGAAAGTATTTACTATCTTTAATTAATGTAAATATGAGACATTACATGTACTACGATAAGGTTCCCTCCTTATGTGGTATTGTCTTGGTGACAATGGCAACACAATCTTATCTTGTCAATCTCAACTCCTTCCATGCAGGAATCGCAGGTAACTAACTATTCAATCTTTCTACTACTCTCTATGTTATATCAAAAGCCACCTTCACTTCACTCATTCTGTTCTTTCCATTTTTCCATTCTTGTAGGACGGAATCATTCAATACTCAAGCCTGCCAATTTTGGCTTTGGCGTCTATGTAAGTCTTTTTTATCTTGAAGCTAAGTTTGCCATACCCATTTGAGTACTTTTTTTTTCTTGCTTTTGTTGTTTCAATATATGTTCTTGTGTGATTTTCTATGTATAATTTGGAAATAGTTAATTAATGATGGTCTTGATGATCGAAAAAAGAAGGAATGTAAATATTTTTATGATAGAAATTTTAGATTAGATTTATGGGAGACACACCCTTATACAAGGCTAGAGATAACCACCAACGTCATTGAAGATTTAAAATGGAATTTATGTATAACTATAACCTACCGATTATAGAATTCTCGACTTGAATTCAAGTCACAACAGGTGTGAGCAGAAGGTTCAACCATGTGTGTCAATCACAATTTGTAGTTTCTTAGGACTTAGTTTTAGAAGGCTAGATGTTAGGATATCCATCCATTGTCATTTAATGGAAGGTTGTGGTGGTTTCTATTGCTAGTGGCGATTGTGTTTAATGCTAGTGTGTTCGAGATTTCATGATTCCTATCATCCTTTCTCATGTACTTTTGTAGGACAAGGCTGTTTTCTCGGCATCTTTTCAGAATTCAGAGAGCTCACTTTTTAAGCTATTCAATCTGATATCTACTTTTGACATCTTCATCTTGTACTGATGAACTTTTTTTGCTTATACTTAGAGTGGCTTTTATGCTTATACTTAGAAGTTGACAATTTTCCATTAAGTTTATTTAAACAAATATTGACCCTTGGAACATCATTTTGTTCCGCACTGCAAATTATCATGTTATTGTTATATCAACTTATCTCAGCTTTGTTTGGCATTTTAATTGTTTCAGAAAAGCTTGAATCATCCCACGAGAAGAAATGTCAACGAAAATTCACGAATCATGCGATGTTATTCATGTTACACGGAAGTTGCAGCTTCTGCTGGCGCAACATTCTCAATGTTGAACGCGGCTACTACACAGAAATGTCTTGATTTGAAAGTGCACTTGAATAGCCTCAAGCTTAACATACCAGAAACTTTACACACTTCCACAGATTTCATGACAGGGTTGATTCTTGCTGATATTGATCCTGCTACTGCAAAATTAGCTATTCCATTTATAGGTCCCTTCCTCTCAGCATTTGGTTTTCTCTTTATTGTGAGAATAGTCATGTCATGGTATCCAAAACTACCTGTGGGGAAGTTTCCATATGTATTAGCCTATGCTCCTACTGAACCACTTCTTGTTCCTACTCGCAAAGTGATTCCACCTCTTGCTGGTGTGGATGTTACTCCAGTCGTTTGGTTTGGATTGCTTAGTTTTCTTAACGAAATATTAGTAGGTCCACAAGGATTACTTGTTCTTCTTTCCCAACAAGTTAATTAGTTTACACATTTCTTGTGTTTGTGAATGACAGTTTTCTGTCCTATCATTCTTTTTGGATGTATACAAAGTTAATACTGATGTCTAACACACAATATGCAAATCATTTCATTTTACACTTGCACTCCTCATAGATCTATCTTGTTGGTTGGAGGCTCGGTAACGAGTAACGACTCCCCCTTCCGTGTAAATTTTAGTACAAGTCCTAATACCTATTTGGAAACGCGGTGCAGTGTGTTAAAGCTCGATTTGGAGATTCTGCAGTAACTTTGGGAAGCAGTTGCTACACACTGGTCTAAAGTTTGAAGTTGCAGAATCTCCAGTAATTTACTGTGGTACGAAAACGCATGTGCTTAAGCATTATGGAACTGATTGGGTTTGGTCTTGGGTTTGAGGATTATGGAACTGGAAATAGGTGATAAGGACCGTGTGCCGATGTCATGCCAATGTAAAGGAAGAGGACTGAAGCAAAGATATTTTGGTTTGTAATTAAAGAAACAAAAATTGAAATGTTCAATTTGAGATTAGATTCCATTTTGTAGTATTTGTTCTTATAAAAAAAGATTCCGTTGTGTTTAGCATGTTGAGTGTCGTCTAATTTTAATTAGACTCAGCATTATAGCGCAAACATAGTGCACGAGACTACTACATATATTCAACTCAAGTATATGGTTATAAGTTCAAATATACATCAAAGAGATTAGCACACAACACAAAAGAATAAGGACTGCAAAATTTTAATCAGCATAATTATTATAATTATATTATGATTATTGTACAGCATATCTCTTCTAATGATTTCATACACGCTCATTTGGAGCTCCTCACCGCAACAATATACGTTTGAACTTGTAACTAGAAAATGAATTGCTAAAAAAAGTTAAATACTGATAAAAAAGAATATCCATATTCTGAACCTAATCTACATCAAATGCTAATGTACAAGCGGCAGACTTGGTTTATGTAAAACCATCTTCAGGAAATTGATTTGGCAAAATGAACCGCCTTCGCCTGAAATATAGCTGCTGCTTTTTGAATTGTGAAGGTGTTGCTGTGTGTTATGAGTGCTGCATCTGATCTCGCTTAAGAGCTTGTTGGAGCTGAATGACCTCTTGTTGCTGGTCTGGTGGCAGGGAACTCAATTGTTCTGGTGTTAGATTCAGCACTTGTTGCAATAAAGCAGACTCCACATCAGATGGAAGCTGTGACCGAGCAAAAAAACAAGAATGATTTTATATATATCCAGTATCACAAGTTACAGCAATCAAATAAGATTGTGGTAAAAATAACAGCATTAGACGGGAGTGAATCCTTTCATGTTGTAAAATAAACATGAAGGGGTCATTTTTTTAATCTGCACTATTCAATCCTCCCATTTCCCATTTTAAACACACTAACTCTAATTCAACATATAAGATGAGGTGTTGGGATTCAACATGAGAAAAAATTACATGAGAGAACTCATTCCCGCATAAGAAAATTATTCACTGTCATTTGCCATTTATGAATCACCATGTTAATCGACATACCTGTGAAGATTGTTGATCAGAATGCCGCACTTCTGCTTTCGGAACTGCAGGTACAGGTAATGAACTACTTCCGAGCATATGGGATGATCCATTGGAGACATGCACGTCTGAAGCCCCAACAGAGAGAGAGGATCCCCTTCCATCGTTCAATTTAGTGAGCTTTGATGGTCGAGTAAAAGATTCTGGAATATCCCGAACCAAGCCTGTATTATTTACCCCCGAAGACATGTTTGAATATTTACTACTGCTCTTGGCCCAATTCTCAAGAGCTTTGGAAGGTCTATCACCTTCCTTGCTAAATAACTGAGAAATACCAGATGACGTGGAGGGACCAGCCTGTTTAATAAATGATGTTAGGAACCTTACTTTTAAAATATAATCAAACAAAAAAAAGTTGAAACCAGCTTAGCAGATGTGTAGAATGAAGAGAAGATCAGCCTTTACTACATGTAGTAGATAATCTCAATCATTACTTGAAATTTTTTATTCTTAAACATTGGTAAGAGTGTGTGGAGCTAAACTTATGGTACATTCTAATCTCAACTTAATGTTTTACTCGTAGTTTAGTTTCTTCAAAAATCCTCACATCTAGGCAATATATGAAGACAAAATAACACAGGCAAAAATTCGTACCTGAAAGCTTGCATCTGGACGAACCATTTGAATATTATGCGAGACAGTTGAGCTTCCGACATGTACTGGATGCTGTACGAACGAGGCATGCATTTGCTGGTTCAAAGCAGCTGAATTTGCTGGTTGAATTGAAGGCCTAACAGGCAAACTGCCCAAAGGCGGGGGACGTACAGAAGGATGCATTAAATTAGACTGCCCTGTTCCTTGCTGTACAAAATGGTTATTTGGGTGATGTTGAAGGGGTATTCGAGGCTGCATCGGAGGCCTTGGATTTGCGGTTAATTGATTAGGAACCAATGGGTTATGAGGTAGAGTGCTGACTTGGCCTTCTTGAATATAAGGTGTCAAGCCAGACTGCAATTTGTTCTGTCCATAAGAAGGTAGACCGGCCACAGTTTGAATCAATGTTTGCTGAGTCTGACCAAGGTGGCCTTCATTCATTAAAGATTGCGAGGTTTGATCTGAAACTTGTCTAAGGTTTGGCATTTGTAACTGCAATAGTTATTAAAAATAGAGTTAAAAATGCAAACTTGATAGAGATAGTTTAAAATTATGTTCATACTGTAGAACTCATGCAATATCCCCACAAAAGGATACCAAATCCTAACAATGAAGTTTTATTAAAATATAGTGACGGGTGGTGCCAACACAACCCCTCTAAGTGGGGCTGCCCCGGCCTCTAATCCTATTGACTTATGCATGCATATATATTCTTCTCCACAGGCAGTATTAAAAATACGTAATATAAAAATAATGGGTAACTCTTGTTTCACACTGTCTTAGAATATGCAAATGCTAATCCACAAATTAACAGGTTCAGTTAACAAAGATGGAAAGACCCTAAATCAAATCTTAAGTCATGGATGACAAAATATTGCCACAAAATTGGAATCAAGAAAAAAGGTAGCGAAACAAACCATTTGAGGGGTGACCATCCCTAGCATTATCTGAGCCTGCAAGTACAACAAATTATGAATAATTAATGGTCAGAAATTATTCAAAACATTAAACTCTAGATAAAGATCCGATGGAACTAAATCATATAATAGTATATGAAAGGTTAGAACTTAGAACTTAGAAGCAAAGACTGAAAATAACATCCCAAACAACACAATGAACATCCATTCATTTTCTTTAGACAAAAAAAAATGCTGAAATGTTTGCATAAACCCCAATGCCCCAACCCATCAAGTCCCATAAAATAACAAGTTGTATGGGCAAGGCATCTTAGTTGGAAACATCTCACAATGCTTTCCAACCGAATGTTCCACATCCCAGAAAGAAAAAGAAACAATAAAGGGCTTATTTAGCTTATCACATTCTGAGATTTGGCACTACAGGAAACCTATTTCAAACATAGATATGCTCAAGGAAATCAAGTAAATGGTAACACAATTGAGACACCAATTGTTGAGAACCATACATAGATCCCAGAACAATTGTGTATGGTCAAGGCATAACATATAAATCTTAGAAGAGAGCAACCTTTAGATCTAAAACGTGCAAGAATATGTAAATAGAGACAAGTTTATTATCAAAGAATGTCTTGCTTGCATAAATGCACAAAGGAATTGATATGGGAGAAACGTTTATACCTGAAAAAGAGCCTTAGGCAACTGTGGCCTTGACAGCAACAGCTGGCGAGACATCTCCTTGTAGTTTGTAGCCATTCCCTGCCAACATAACACGAACAAATGAGTCAAGAAAGAAAAGGTTATCTATGAAAAATAAGTTAGCTTTGCCCAGTATTTACCTTAAGCTCAGAGATTATCTCAATCAGCTGACTCCTGGACATTTTAGCCAGATGCAAAGTTAAAGGATCATTTGCCAATGCTGACTGATTCTGCAAACCATTTTGATTTAACTGGATGCCGGTCTGAGCGCCACCTAGAGCTGCAGTCATGACAGCTGCAGCTGTTATGGCAATATGAAGACCAATAGGTTGATGTTGAGCTGCTAGAGCAGATTCGCCTTGGACAGCTGGGATGCCTACCGGTTTCTGAGGGTCTATAACAATAAAGAAAAAAGGAGATAATGAAAACACGGGACCAAAAAATAGTGATTAAATGAACAACGTAATTTATCACAGTATATAAGAACAGAGAGAACATAAAGAACTCACCAACATTTGGTGTCATTCCTGGTCCCCCGCGACCCTGCAGTAAAAGAAAAATAAAACATTTTAATCCAAAAATGTTATATCGGATAGTGGAATGACCACTACTGTGAAGACAAAGAAATCATGTACAAAGTAACCATAAATTACAACAACATACATAAATACTCAAAAACAAGGACGTTATTTTCGTAACGCCTTCCAGTGATTGTCGGTAGCTCACTTTAATTGATCAAAAATGTAATAAAAAAATAAAAGCCATTGACCAAAGTGCAATCAATGTAATATTTATTTGAATATGTTTGGAAAACCATATCTAATTATAAATACTACCTGTCTCATAAAAAGTGTCTTATTTAAGTTAGGCGCAGTTTATGAGAGAGTGGGAGTAGTAAATACAGTCACGATAGCATGTGTCGCATAATACATGACCTTTAGGGCATGGTGTAGGAATAGTTAGGATTGGACTACTCTTAAGTTGATTAGCTACACTTTCTTTAGGGTTTGTTCGGGAGTGGGTTTTAGGATGGGCACAGAGGGTAGAAAAACGGTTATTTTATACAATTTCCTTGTTTCAGAGCGTTAAAAAACAACAAAAATCATTTAACGTTTCAAAATCCGCCATCGCTCTTTTTAATAAAGTTCACCCAAATTGGAGGACATTTAACATTCAAACAAGGCGGGACGGGAGTCTTACATCCTACTCTCCTTCCCCTCCCATCCCTTCCCCCCCAAAACCCTTCCCTTTTATTTCCCTCCCAACTTCTAAACAAAGCCTAAAAGAAAAACACAACAAATATTTACGAAAGTAATTTTGTCGCTACATCAAAAGGTTCCAACAACATACCTGATCTTTATTTCTATCAGCCCCTTTATCATTTTCAGCAAAGTCAACACGTAATTGACGTCCGTTAATTTCATAGCCCTGAAGATTCCGACGAGCACTCAAAGCCGTTTCTTCATCCTTATACTCACAAAACCCATAACCTTTCGGTTTCCCAGTTTCTCTATCAATAACTAATCTGCAAATAAAAGCAAATCAACAACACACTTAAACCCAAAAATAAAAATCAAATCTTTCTCCCAAAACATAACCAACCCACAACTACAAACACATAAAAAACACTTTTTTAAACATTAACAAATCAAATTGATGACAAGTACATTAACAAATCAAATTGTCTTTTTTTCAACAAAAAAAAAATGTGAAAAATTGAAACTTTACCTGAAAGAGACAACAGGACCAACCTCCTGGCAGATTTCAATAAGCTGTTCTTCTGTTGCATCGTAAGGTATATTCCCAACTGCAAAAATTATCGAAATTTCGAAACCCAATAAAAAAAAGTGATAAAATTCAAAAAAAAAAAAAACAAAGAAGAGAAAGGAACATAACATACCGAAGACACAGCGATGTTGAGACTGAGAGGAAGCCATTGAAATCAAGCAGAGAAGAAGAAGGTGAAGCGTTGTTGCTCCATCTTCTTCCTCCTTACTACACTCTCCGTTCCGATCTTCGTCGAGGGTTTTATTTTATTTTATTATTATTTTATTTATTGTTATTTCTCATACTCATGGTGTGCTTTGCTCTATTTATGTGTGTATAAAACAAAATAAAATCTTTTAGACAAAACATATCTTTTTCATGTAAAAAAATCTTTTAGGCAAAAAAGAAATCTTTTTTCTATTAAAATATCTTTTAGGGAAAATAAATCTTTTTTTTATAAGAAAAAATATTTTATACAAAAATATATAACTATTATGATTTTCTTACCAACAGTTTTTTGTAAAAATTGTAAGATGAACTATTAATATTTCAATAAAGATAAAGATAAGAATGATCTTTGTCTTGAAATTCCATAATTTTTTTTGGGTACATAATTACATAATATTTTTATTTAAATAAATTATATCAACATGTAGATACATAATTTTATCTGTGCTATAAAAATACAGTAATAAGTAATAAATAAATTCCTTTTCATTATAAAAATAAAAAATCCTTTTCAAAAATATTTTTTTATTGGTGTTTGGTCAAAAGCATTATAATGGTAAGAATATAATATCTTTATAAAATTACTCTTTTTTTTTTTTTGAAAGGTTATTAAATTACTCTATTGTTTTATAAATACATGCATTTTAAGCTCGATTTGCATAAATAAATACTAGTAATAATCATTTTAGTTTTTTTTTTATGAATAATCATGTTAGTTAATAAACAAAATTTAAATATAAGTATTTGAAAATACTTGTTAGAGGTTATCTAATTACAAAATACAGTAATCTTTTAGGACTCAATTTTATTAAGTATTTGAAAATTTCAAATAAGTATTGCGAAGAAAAGTAAAATAAAATTGTGGTTAAAAATATACTAGTAAATTTTGATTTTACCTTTATAAAAGTTAAACAATTTTGTCTTTTTAAAAAGTTGATTGCTTTGTTGACTTGACTTCATATACCTCCATATTTATTCGACGAGTTTTTGTGTTGAATTAGTTTTTAAATAGTTTAACTTTAGAATCATGTAATTTTTTTTTTTGTTGAAGCAATAGAATCATGTGATTTGAATTATCAAATTGAACTAAGTTAATTTCCAACTTGAATCAAATTGAGCTAAAGACATATATTAACGTTTTATTATAAGTGTTACCTTATTCTAATACTATGTTTGTTTGAATTTCAAAGTATCATTTGATCCTTTCAAAGTACTACTACTTGGTTGGATTTTTTCCAGCATAATATGTTTGTTTAGTTGTTCTTTTTCTCTCCTAATCCAATTATTTATATGCTTTTAGTTTGTTATAAATATGAAATGAAATATTATTTTCCACAACAAAGTTAACTTAATCAAATAGTATTCCCCAACAATTCAGCTTTGAACTGAAACTAATTTTTCAAGCATTGACTAACACATATATAAATCAAAACACAATATTACTATACATAGTAATTTGTACCAATATACTAGTACATAGGATTTGAACATTTTTCTTCCTTCTTGTGCTTAATTATTTGAACAAGTCACACTATTTGATTATTAAGAGTTGACCAAGAAATTAAAAAGTGCCACCTAAATGGCAATCCTTGAAGTTGAGAGATTACTCCATCAATAGTCCACACCTTATACATTAGCGTATCTATTGTCTCTAGACATCAAAAGATTCTTCTTGCTCCTCTGACTGAATAAAAAAATTAAAAACATACAATATTTAAAATAAAAATTGCTCAAAAATACAATATTAAAAACAAGTTTCAGATTTGATTAAGTCAAAAAATGTATAACAATATCCATATTTTGTCATTTAAATCGTTATAAACTATTAATTGGATTTTTTTTGACAAATAAACTAATTGAACTTCAATTAAATATTACAGTGATTAATGTTAAAATGTAATTATATACTTTATTAAATTATAAGAATTGAAAACACAAGAAACAAAATAAAACAAAAATATGTGCAGAAATTATTTCATATTTAAGTCTACAATTAATTATACTAAATTAGATTAAAAAGTATACAAAAAATTTTTTTTTGACTAAAATAAGTATCCAAAAGTTAAATTTTACACCAACAATATATAAAACAAACATCAATCAAAAACAAAATCTTATTCATCCAATGACTTATCATAGTTTTTGTAATTTTTTTTTCACATGATTATATAAGAATATCTCCATATATAACTGCACCTTGTAACGGTGCGTGTGAACTTCCATAATATATTTTTTTTTCATTTCAACTAGAAACAAAAAACAAATTACTACTTACTACAGCATTAAAAATATTAACTTTAATCACTACTACCATATCAATCATAATGATTTTTTTTACTCAAAATCAGTCACATCTAACAATTATTGATAAAACGATTTAATGTAACAATTGTTCATTGACTTGAATCATAAATTTTACATTAGCTAACATACTTTAAATTAAAATAGAATGCACGGTTAATATAAACGAAACAAGTGACTATCCAGACCATGACAATTACGTAGTCAATCCGAAAAATATTGATTAAAATAGAGTGGAAAAATAATGCAATTCAAACTTCAAAAGTGTTTGACTTAGGGCTTGCTTTTTATGAGAACTTACTAAAAAAATAATGTTAATTTAAACTCCTTGTAATAAATTAAAGATTTTTAACAAAACAAAAATCACTTATACTTAAATGATATCACTTGAATGAAATTTTATAAGAAACTACTCAAAAGTCAAAATAGCTCATCATTTTAATTTTTTTTTGAAATTTATCATCCTAAAAAAATTGTAACAAAAAGATAAAGTACTAAAATGTTTTTTTACAAGAAGCTATTAGACCATTTCCCACATGAAACTTTTTTTAAAAAGTCTTCTGAAAAAATTACAACAAAAAAGAAAAGAAATGCTATAAAAATTATTTATTTAAAAAAAAAACTCTAACAAATGGACCTTAATTACAGCCCCAAAACAGAATGAGGCAAGTTTTGTTAAGCTTTTGCAATAAAATTCTAACATTTTTTTTTTTACAAATACAATATAATTTTATTGTTAAGTACTACCATTACATTCATTCAATGATTACCGTCTACATGGAGCAAAACTAATTTCTTTCTCCCATATGCACTGTCTTGATCGTCTATCAAATAACCCTCATTTGGATTGTTGCCATAATAAGAGTCTTTCACTCATTACTTACACATCAATGATTTAGGACACATCATTTTATATAAGAAACAATGTAATAATAATGACAACAACAATATATACTAATGCTGAAGAAGTCACTACCAATAAAATAGATGATTACAAATATAGCATCTATGTACATATTTCACAAATTTTGATCTTAACCATGTACAATCTAAGATATTCAAAAAATTATAATACGCGGGATCCAAACACGCAGACAAAAATAAGGTTATATCACATTTACTCATCTAGATTTTTGCGAATTATGTTTCCAATTCCAAAACAAGAATACTCTTTGAGTTAATATATACAACGAATAAAATATTTTTATTTTCATAACATGTTAGAAGAGTACTGCTTTCGGTAATTCTGAGGAGATCTCAGACAAAACATATACTATATAGCAGCAAAACTTTGGATTTACATAATCAAGGGGAGACGCATCTCCCTAATAGTCTTAAATTTCCAAAAGATATCCACAAGAAAGCACATAAAGCAATAAGAATAGGAAAGAAAAGGAATGCGACTCCCTTTCTGCCTCCTCTCTTCATAGTAGTAGTGTCAATACCTGCAGCGATGTTGGTGGGCTTAATCTTCACCCTGCTGAAGCTAGACATTCGACTCAAAGCACGATTCACTAAAGGATTTTCAGCTGCTGATGCTGGAGTGGTTGGTATTGAGTCAACAAAGGCCCAGAGGACAGAGGAGAATCTACTTGTACTTGTAGTTGTAGTTACATCTTTTACAGTGCTTCGATTTTCAGTGCTTTCAGTAGGAAAGCTGACAGAGTCACACACAATACCTAAACATGACCAAAAACTATGACGTATTAGGGATATCCTATGACATTTCTAAGCAGGAGAGCCACTTGAAACTGGCTCAAATCTCATATTCCAAACAGGAATAGAATGTCATAAATTTTCATTTTTAATAAAGCTCTCAGAATATCAAAAAATTTAAACTCCATAAAGGTTTTTCTGCCACGCGTAAGATGGCGTGCCAACCAGGAGCAGTAAACTCTGAAGAGCTCAGCAGAAATCAGATGGGAAGCTCAAATCTCCATCGAAATCAAAGAAAGTAAAATCATTATTTGGCACTTGAGCAACATTGTTTCTTGTGCTGGTGACTATACCTGGATTTGTTAGAGAGAAAGAACCAGCATAGTCTTCTGTTTGACTCCGTGTGTTTCTTTCAACATGCATCCAGTATTCATCAACAGTTTGATTGGTGACTTCTGGATTGGACAAGTGGTAACTTTGATTTTCAATACTGCTGCCAACATTGTTCATATGTGCATGTGAAACTGTTGCGTCGGTAATAGGCTCCAGGCCACAAAGAAACATGTCTGCATCTTGATACAGATCAAATTCACTTAACCCATCTTCAAACTGGAAGTTATCAATGAGATCGATGTTAAACTTTTCTGTATTTGAAAATGCAGGCTCAGTATCAGTGAGATCATTAATTTCCAAGAATCCATCCTCGTAAAAGACAAGCCCCTCCTTGCTTTGAATGTTGGGAGCAGAAGTGACCTCAGGTGCTTCAGAATTATGCAAATGAGAAGTAACCGAGTGATTGAAGTCGAACTCGAGCTGCGCATCATTATGCTGACTGCTAGATTGCAATTTTCCACTTGGCTCAGGAAATATCATGGCCTCGGAGAATTGACCAACGACCATACTACGTGTTTCTTCAGCAACAACCTATATGATGTATGGAAAACATCTGTTAGCGCTTATAGAAAATAATATGTATAGAAGTTAAGCAAGACTGATCAATCATTATTCTTTTTTTTTTCACATAACTCAAACAACAAGTACAGATTTTCACATAACTCCTTAAAAAGCTGCAATATTTTTTTGTCAAATGGGCGTCAACTTACAAACAAAAAGATCAAAACTAGAGATAACAGGAAATTGAAACGAATGATTACATAAATACACCGACAAACAAAAAGAAATAAAGAAGGCAGAACTAAATAAGAATTTTAACTTCAGGCAGATCACACACCTGAGGGAAGTCGACATAATCATTAACATTTTGTTGGTCAAGGACAGACTGAACATCTAAAATCTCTTTAAACATTTCATCATCAAACAACGGCTGTAGCTGATCATTAAAAGCGTTAAGAACAGCTAACGGCTGAGGCTGATCAGTAAAAGTGTTGATAACAGCATTTGGAGCATCCAGCTGAGCTTTATTAACATTAAAATCTACAACAATGTCATCTTCCCAATCTTCTTCTCTAAATGGTGCACCGTACTGTTCACCGTTCTTAGGACCAGGTCCACTTTTCTTGAACACCTTGTAAAGTGCATAATAGTCCTGATAAAAATATTATATCAAAATCTTAGAGTCAGTAAACAACACTATTTCTGTAATCAAAACGACTAATAGAAAAAATAGTTTAAAAGCAAAATAGTGAGTTGAAAGTGATACCTTAACATCATTGCATCTCTTAAACTCCTCTTCATCCATGGTGTATTCATGCATAACCCAATCAGTTCGCTCACCATTAGGGGCTCTGCCAATATAGAAAACCAGTGTCTTTTTAACTCCAACTGACCGAGAATTAAATATCACATTTCGATCTTTTCCTGTTGCTTTCCAGTATCCATGTCTAGTTGCTCGGTTAGACCTTCCACCATTAGGATACTTCCTATCTCTGTGACAGAAAAAGAACCATTGCCTATCTCCAGTTTTCAGGAAAGATTGTTCTGCAAAATATTACAAGGTATGAGCAAACAAACCAAAAGATATAAAAACCGTACAACTTTTATCAATCAAACCGAAGCAATAATATAACCACAATAGCATAGAACATTAGAACTCCAAAAAAAAAACATTATTTAAAAGGGATAACTTATAAAAGTTGCAATTTTAACCATATTAAAACATATATAAGCATAGATTGAAATGTCAATTAGTCTAACATACACACCCGCCAATATCAACCAAGAGGTTTCAACATACCACAAAATATATGTAAAGTTGATTGTGTCAATGAACCCCAAGGGAAGGGATAAAGGGTCAAAGCTAAGAAAAAGAAATTCCTGCAAACACTCTACAAAAATATAAACAGGTCCACAACACTACCCGTCATATAAATACCAATCATAACATGAATTGCTTCGATCAACAAAACAAAAGAACCAAACTAACACCAAATCGTTTTCGAAACAAACCTAAGTCAACTCTTGGGGCTCTAACCTGAAAGACACATTCAAATTATCAAATAAGGATGTGTCTCACATGCCATATCCTAAACTGCTAAGTCCTCTCCCTAAAACTATTTACAACAAGGAGATCTAACCAGTCATATCCAAATATACTACTTCTAACCGATCAAACAAACATAAATAAACAAAACATAACCAAAACAAAACAAACAAACAAACAAACAAATCCTTAAAGAAGTAAACTAATGTCAACGCAGAATAATCACCAACAAAAACAGCATAAAAGTAATCAAGTAAGAGTTAAGGAGCAAGATCAAATACCAGGCAAATCCTCAGGATCCCACTTATACACATCGGTTTCAGAAATCACGTTGAACTTCAACTTCTTCCCACAAATCTTCCTTTTAAGATAATACATCACCAACTCCTCATCTGTAGGATGGAATCGAAAACCTGGCATGGATGACATCACCTCACTGAAACAATCAGCAGAAGCAGATTCCGAAACCGCACCCATCTCGATCGGAAGATAAATTAAGAACAACCCTCGATTACCCAACACCCAAAAATTAAACTTTTACAATCAAAACCAAAAACCCACAACAGAATAATTCGATTCAAGCCTTTGGGTATTGGGAAAAAAAAACAAACCCTAATTTGAGAAATCAAAATTCTAACCCCAAAAAAGAGAACAAAGAAAAATCAAAACTTTCTGAATCAATAAGTTGTGTGATTGAATAACCACAACTAAATAAGACGATCGAACCTCTGGGTAAGAGGATTCGAGGATTAGGTTGTGGAACCAAAAAACCCCAAATTGAGAGAGCGAAAAATCAAATGAAAAAAAAAAAGAGAAATTGGGGGTTGTAAAGGGAAAGATTAGGGTAGTGTTATGGTCAAAGAAGGAAGCTAGGGGAATTGGTTGGAACCTTCGTTTGAAGGGTGAATGATTCAGTGTTATGAGTGAGGTAGTGAGTGTTGGTATCATGTGATTGCGTGGGCTTCAAGCTTTTGGATCATGGAGTGTTTGAGTGTGATTGGTTGGGTGTTATGCGTTTAAGGATTGGGGTACATGTAAGATTGTGTGTATGTGATTGGTTTAGATTGTTTTGTGTGTGAATATGAACACTCTGCTTTTGATTCGGATCTTGCGTTTATATTTACTTTATTCTTGGCAATGAATGAGTGAAATCCGGGTACACTTTGAGTAAAAAAGTACTATATAATTGGTGTCATGAAGTTTAGCAATATCGAAATCGAAATGGTGTAGTTGAGTGGTTGAGACTCATTTTTGTTTAATCAATGATTGAAAGTTAATTCTCACATTTGGTATGGAGCAGTTTTGAATTTTTGGGTCAGTTATTCCACGATCTCTGGTCTAAAATGTAAGAGAAAGATTAATTTTTAGATTAATTGAGAATCTAATGTATTTAGTCTACAATATGGGCTAGCTACGTTGAATTTTCAATGAATTTAAAAAATAATTTTTTCTTATATTTTAAACCATAGTGAGTATTATATAGAAAATTGTTTGATACTTCATATTATTGAGACCTATCAATTTTAACGAATTATTATTTTTTATTGAATATCGTTAATTCAAACTCCTGATGTGAAAAATACATCTCACCCGCCATCGTACCTTCTTCCTTCACTAACCGACCTCCTCTACCGTCGTTCAGCCTTGCAAACCACCTTCGTATTTCCAACCGATCGCACCTCCTCCCTCACCGAGATATGACGACGTCTTGAGGTGGTGTAATCGTTTCCCTTTGGATTCGCAGCACCGGCCACCAATAGACGCATGTATTTGGTCCACCGATGTTGGCTTTACGGGGAGTCCTCCTCGATTCATGCTCGGAGTTCACCCAATCTGAGATTCCAGTATGCTTTCACAATCGGGTTTTCTAATTTTGTGATTTTGAGTGAGCGTTTTCTTATTCTTATTTTGTTTCACGATTTACGCCGGGTGCAAAAATGTTGTGTGTTGGTTTTGGTTGATGTTGTGAGGACCAACCAGGACCGTACAAACTTTGTTTCATTTGAACAGACACAACCATTAGCTTTGTTTGAGGATTTAAGGATTCTTCTGCACTTTTGTTATTAAATTGATATTCAGTTTGAGTATGTCATCTCTGTGTGTTGTCTAGTTGGAAACCACATACGTTTCAGATTCATCAAGACCTGCCTCAGCATGTTAAAGTTCGAAAGGGCTAGGTGCATTGATACTTTGTGTTGGCGGTAGTGTCGCTCGTCGCACTAAAGGATTGTAAATGTTCGAAAGGACTACGTGCGTTGGTATGCCGTGTTGGTGGCAATGTCGTTCGTCGCACTAAGGGGGTTCAATGGTTATTTTAATATATGTATCATTCATTGATTTCAGACAATATTACTTGAAAAAATATCATCACCATCACTTGCTACTTGTGCAGGTAGTAAAGGGTACGTAGACTGTTTTTATGTTGACAGTTGATTTATTCAACTTGATTTTCAAGGACTATTATTTTGTCTGTTAAGATTAACTAAGAGTTGATGTTTTTTTTTTTTAGGCATTTTTGTATAAACACATTGAGTTATATATGCATCCCTCCAATTTTTGTTTGGACATCAAGGTGGGGACAAACATTCAAACTTATGTTTATATCCCTACTTTCATGTCTTGATGCTCTTATTTTATATTTAAAAAAAAAACATTGTTAATAATAATGAAACTCAATACCACTTTAAATAATTTTCAATTTTAATTTTAAATTTTGATATGGATAATAACAGTAATACAAATTTTCAATCTAACAGTAAAATTTACAAAATTCAACAACTTTATAAATCTTAAAATTTGTGTACCGTGAACCATATGAGGTCATTGTGCATTTAATTTAATAAATTACATTTTTCTTCGTACCAAAAAAATAAAAAATGTTTTCTCAAAGTCACAACATTTAATAAAGTGTGTTAACCAACTTCTCTCCTGTCGTACTTTTAACTTCATTTACTATTGCACAGTTGTGGTGGTAACTACTACTGTCACAAGATATGCTACCTCCGTTCAAACGGCTGAGATTGAAGGAGAGTGTGATCCCAACCATGAGATTACAACACGTGTCCATCACGGGTTTTTATTCCTTCGAACAAACAAAAAACATGACATGGATGTGGGACCCCACTTCCTTGTCTCCTAAACACGTTTGAGGGACAAAGGAAAAAAAGTTTGCACGAGAGAATATTAGGGTAATAACCCAATTACAAAACAAAACCAATAATTCAACTTCGAAATAAAAATCTAAACTTTTCAAAGATTTTGGAATCTCACAACTGTCACCAGTGTTTATCCATTAGGAATAGGAGGATTGATTGGAGCTCTAGATCTAATCTACAAATCTGCTTTTTCTAGCTCAAAAAAGGTTTTTCATCATCTGGGGTAAGTCATTATACCATAATCTCTTCTGGGGTTCTTCTACATTGTTGTAAAGTTCCATTGTTTGAGTTTATTTAGTTTCTGATAATTTGTAAAAGTTACAAAATTTTGAAGTTTTAAGGTTGTGGGAACTATGTGTTTGGTTCTTTTAATCTTTTGTAATTTGGTATCTTTTACAAAGTCTAAAGAATTATGTAGTTGCAAACAATGGTGGAAACTATGTTTGTGTGTTTAAGTTATTTTTCTTTCTTATTCTGTGTGCTCAACTCAATAGCCTTTAACTATTTTGATTTTTTCCTTTTCAGGGTTTTGAAGGAACTCGTTAAAGTTGAGATCTTTAGCTGTAATGCAGCTTTGACTTACTGGTTTTGATTTTTTGGGTTGGGTTGGTTTTGCTTAAAATTGAGCTGTTTATATTTTTAAGCTTAAATAATGGTTTTTTGGGAAGAATATGTGAGTGATGAAGTGATGGGGACCTTTGCACCTATTGTGGTTTATTGGATATATGCTGGATTTTATCACTTGCTTCCGCCTTTAGATAATTATCGGTTGCATACTACGAAAGACGAGGAAAAGAAGAATTTCGTGCCTTTTAAAGCAGTTGTGAAAGGTGTTTTGCTTCAGCAGCTTATTCAGGCAATTGTTGCACTTATCTTGGTCAGTTAATTCTACATCTTAAGTTAATCTCTAGTAGTAATATTTGTTCATATTTGCAGTTAATAGAGTTTATAGTTGAAAATCTTATTATGTTTTGTAGTTAAAAGCGTTCTGTTTTGCTTGATTGCTTTTATGCGCTTTTGTAGTAATAAGCATTTGTAAAATGGAACTTTTGTTCTGTCTCTATTTGGTTGGTTTTTCCATGAGTCTTGGTGGTGCTTTATTGTACACCAACACCCAATTGAGAGCTAAGAGCAATAGAAAAGAAGCGCTGTTGTGACTGTTCTAATGCAGTGCGACTGCAGAGTGATTTATAGTTCATCAAAGTATTGTGGTTTTAGTCGCTTTCTCATATTCTGATAGACACAATCTTTTGGGTATACTGTTAAAGCTAAATGGATTAATTAACACATGGTTAAGATTTCGGTTATAGTAATTTCCCACCATGTAATAGTTTGATTTATTTGCCTCGCAACAATAAACTTTTACTAAAATTCAGTTTAATCTGTCTTCCTTTTGCATGAATTTGCATAGCTTCAAGTTGGAATTCTATATTCTGCATCCATTCATTGAAAGTTATGTTCACACTAGCCTAAATTTTGACCCGAACTTATTTATCATTGTTTTGCCCATGATAATAAAGAATAGTATATTAGGAAAAAAGGAGAGAAATTACATCTTGATTATGGAGGCAAAGATAGGAAACTCTTCTTAAATGGTAGAAACAAGCTAAAATAACTTAAAATAGAACAAACCTGTCCAATCTCTGTGCACATTAGAAATTTCCTCGAAACTGCCATTTTAGGAGAGTTCTAAATAGAAGTCATTTTAATACAATTATACATAATAACAGGTGTAGGGAGGTAAACATTTCAACCATAGACCATAGTACTGCAACACAATACCATAAAATATGGGGATTCTACTTGTTTTTAAACTTGATACTCGGATATTCAGTAATAAACTAGGCATGGTTTGTTGAGCTATATACTCTAATTTTATTTAGTTAATGCTGGATTCTGTGCTTATCTTTGAACTTTATTGGAAATGAAATGTATTTATACTTGAATACTTGAAACTAATACATTTTACAAAACATATTTAAATTCACAACTTTGGTTTCCCTAATTGATCACTATGTCGTCAAGTGAACAGGGTCAATCTATTATTTACTAAAATTTAAATTTTAAATGGACCCTGAATTTTGATCTAGCTATAACTCAGAAGTTCTATACTTTTGTTGCCTGTGTGTTAAGCAGTTGTAGATCTATATTTGTGTCAGTTGAGGTGATAGCATTTCATTGTTATCTAACACGTGAGATTTTTTGTGTTTGGTTTGGAAAACTGATGAACCCACCAAGAAGTTAGTTATATACCTCGTTTCTTTTCATTTAAGAGGCACAGCCTAGTGAATTGAAAATCTTTATACAAGGATCAGTTATATTAATAGACCCGGTTACTGCTTCTAGTACTGAATTGAACGCTTTGAAGTTTTCAGATGCTGCCAAGAAATTTACCATTTTCATGTTATAAATCAAATAATGTCTTGTAGATATATTATCTTGCTGTAGTCGAATGACTCATAATATGCTTGGTACAATTCTGCAGTTGACGACAACATCAAATGCGTCAGGGGTTACAGTGCAGCCTTCTATCACCAAGCAAATTATTCAGATAGTTATTGCGATGTTTGTGATGGATACATGGCAGTACTTTGTGCATAGGTACATGCATCAGAACAAGTTTTTATACCGCCATATCCACTCCCAACATCATAGACTGGTTGTACCTTATGCCATAGGAGCCCTATACAATCACCCTATTGAGGGTCTTCTACTTGACACTGTCGGTGGAGCCATCTCATTTCTTGTCTCGGGGATGACTTCCAGGACAGCCGTTGTATTCTTCTGCTTTGCTGTTGTGAAAACCGTCGACGATCACTGTGGACTGTGGTTGCCCGGCAATATCTTCCATTTATTTTTCCAGAATAACACGGCGTATCATGACATTCATCATCAACTACAAGGGCTGAAATACAATTATTCTCAACCGTTCTTTCCTTTATGGGACAAACTTCTTGGGACATACATGCCTTTCAATCTTGTAAAGCGTGCCGAAGGGGGTTTTGAGGCAAGGCCCGCAAAGGACTAGTTACATTGTACTATTATGGTGCCGTTTTTCCATGGAATCACCAGAGGCTTTACTGCGGACACTTCTCGAGTTAATTGGAGCTCAACTGGTTTTCTTTGTGGCTTGACAATGTTTTAAGATCATCATCTTATTACAATAGGTTTTGCCAACCCAACTTGTGTAACATAAAAATGATGTGGTGGTTAATGAGATTTTCATTTTTATGATGATGTACTTACAAAAACATTTTTCAAGGTGTAATGTGCTAAAAGAGTATCAGGTTTTTTGGCTACCATAGTTATTATTTCCATTACTACTTGTATTAGATTTAATAAGTTCGAGTGTGGATTTTAGTATCATGTACTATAAAGTTTTTTCCTTAATCTTAAATCATTGGATTGGAATGAAATGAAAATGACTTCAATCTGTTACATTTGAATGGTTTATATTTATATGTTAAGCAAGCTAGATATACTCGTTCACAAGAATAATCCCTTACCAAAAGAAGGCCTTAAGTGAAGGATTCATGCATCAGTTATGACATTCACACTCATACAAAGGGAAATTACTACATCTTGAAAACATACCTTTTTTCTTCTTGCAGTGAATTCTAGTCCACGATTGACTCATATTTTGTCTTCTTTTATGCTAATTTCATTTCATCAGAAGATCATGATTTAATTATTCATTGTTGAAGTTGGAATGTGAGATTTCTTAGTTTAGTGAAATATAAAGGAATTCTTATTCTATACTGACAATTAAAAATGTTAAGTTAACTTTAACAGTGAGCCAAATGGCCATAATTTAGATGATGTTAAAGCAGAATATAAAATTTGAAGCTTATAGATAGGTAAACAGCTAATAATCGTTTAATGGTGGTGGTTCAAAAGTTATGAAAGGAGAATATTTCAATCATAAACCACTCATAGCATCATGTTTTGTTTCAAATTTAGTGTCAGAGAAGAAGTAGGGCCTTGATTGGCTGCTGTAAAAAACAGCACACAGTATATCAGTTATAAATCACAGTCGAATAAAATTTTAACAGTATAGATTACAACTAACAAAATCAACTACTATAATCAATCTCAGTCGTCAATTTTAGATCATATGACTTAGACGAGTAACTGCATAATACAATCAGTTACTGTCAAATCCAAACTCGAGAAACATTTACGACACATTTCTAACGCACTCTTTCCAACACTCTTATACTACAATTAGTTGGGAGGAGAAAACTCACCTTATGTGACTCACGGGTTCTTTGACGAAGATTAGTCATCGTTAACGACGCTGACGGTGAAAACTTCGTAACAATATCATCATAACCCAAAAAAAAAATTCAAAGAATATTTGAGATATTTATATTAGTGAAAATCTTTTTTTAATCTTCTCTCTTATCTACACTCCACTCACTAAAATCACTATTTTAGATTTAAAGGACAGTTCAAATTCTCCCGGAACAGTTGAAAAATGACTATTACTGTTGTTTTAAATAGAAACGATTTTCCTCTTCCCTAAATTGGAACAATAGATTTTGATTAATTTAAAAAACTTATACAAGAAGAATTAAAATCACTGAAAATGCAGTTAAAAAAAATTCAAAATCTTGCAGTTGCATCATAAATTTGGTGAAACCTACATGATTTTGATCAATAGAAGAATATCTGTTCAAACGAGTGTGTTACTAACATAGTAATTCGAATATAATATAGAAGATTATAATAGAGAAGTTATAATAGTATGATGTTACTCAAAATGATCCCTTGAGAGTTGAAAAGTGAAGGATTCAATTATCCTAAATTGTTGATGCATGAAACAAAAAGAAACTAATAATCCACCAACAGATTGCTTAGGGTCAGGCATTCCCACAAGCTATTTTTGAGTTACATTGTTCTGTTGAATCATCATTCCAGTATAAACAAGAAAACAACAAACACGGTGCTATATTGCTATCCACTACAGAACACAAAAGATTACATTCAAATAACAAGCAGAACTACCTCAGTAAAACAAAGACCATACATCCGAACCATCAATCCATGTGAAACTGCCTACTTCAAATACTGTAACACAAATGACCAGCCAATATGCTAAAACATATGAAGAAAACAGAGTATTTTTGTCTCCGCCACACGGTGTAATGCAATCAGTTCTCCGGGATTCTCATCTGTGCCACTTCAGACGGTGGTCTTAGAGTGCAAACCATTTCTCTTGTCTTCCCAAAGTATACCTGCAAACAGCAATGAAGGAACCAATTACTATATTTAATATCATCCAAGAAGAGAATCTGAGCTACAACCCAACCCAAAGTACCTGATCAAGTGAGTTCCTCAGCTTACTCTCCATTTCTTCAATCATCCTTCCCATGTTACAAAGATGTCCATCAGCAACCGATAGCTTCATATTCATCTAACATATCAGGAAAATATTATTCATGAGTTTTTTTTGAAAAAACTAAACATAAAGTTGACAAAATCAAGGGAAACAAAGCATATCATGCATATACATAATAGTCACATTTAAGGATTCAATGGTAGATGGATTTTCTAAATACTGTCAGAAACTGACCCTTAATTATCGGTAAGATGCTTTCTGATTTGTAATTAGCAAGTATGTTCTCTTGTTCTTTCAAGTGCATATTTATATGTCAAAAGATGCCATTGCCCAGATGATAGATGCCTATCTCACTTAAAGCTAACTTTTTGGTACTTAATGTACATCTCCTGTCCTCAATCATTTTTTAAGCTACTAATATCAATATCAGACACATTTCTACCAAATAGTAAAATTGTACAGAGGAAACTTTTTACCTAATGTTTACACTTACCGAGATAAATCAATGGAGCATAATGTTCAACTTTAATAGTCTAATAAATATGCTCCATTGATGTAAAATGTTAGGGACCTGCCTATGGTAAAGTTGAAAACCTGCCTGAAATTCCCAAATGCAGGGAGACTTGATTAATATTTAGCAGTTAGCCCATTAGAAATCATATGGATCATTTTTCCTTCATTGAGTAAGATTCAAAGCTTTCACGCCTAAAGCCAAATGAAGGTTTAAGGCTGTGCTTACTGCTTAGAGGGATTTATTACGTGAGTGACCAGCCTAATATACACAATTTTATAGTTAACTACTTTTTAGGTTTACAGCCTTTTTGAAGATTGGTGCCACATATGGATATGACAAACAACAACCATATAATTCAATCAAGTTGCATAGTTCCTGATGTGCCTTCTTGAGAAAGAAAATCAAACTTAACATATATTGCTAAGTAAATGATATAAGTTTCAAGATAAGAGAATTCTCATAGAATGATAGAAATCACCTGACGTCTAATTGATCCAGACAAACTGAAGGTTCCCGATGACTCATTACTTGTAGTCAAAGTCAACATAACTGTACTGGTTAACCGATAATTGGTGTTTTCTTCTTCCTCTGGTCCCACCTAAATTAACATTGAAGAGCATGATAAGAATTTCTGAAATCAATGCAAGAAATGAAGCTGAAAACTAGAACTAAAGTGTGTTATAGTTTTCCAATTGATTAAACTGCTGCTTTTATCAATGCCCGACCTTCAAAACAAAGGCACTTTACCTCTATAACATGAATAGCATCCCACGCTCCTTCCTCTAGATATCCCCGTCGACCTTGCCCTGTCTTTGAGCCATCTTGAATCATGAAATTGGAAACAATTACATGATTAGAGAAAAGGTCAAAAAGATCAGCAGTGTTATCCATTATAGTGTACTCAAAAAGCAAGTTTACCTTTCTTTATCAAAAAGCAAGCTACGAAACCTTCATTTTCATCTTCCCACATATAAACTGATGAAATGCCACCTTCATAATACCTATAAATTTATCCATTAATGGCTGCATATTGTCTTAAAACTAAATAGCTAAATAACTGCTATTCATAAATACAGTAAGAAGAAAACAAAGGACGGTCCATCATCAGGTGTTTTTCTTTGAAAAATAACAAATTCGGCATCAATACACTAGGTAGAAAGGTGCCCTCATTAGACATTTGAAAAAGCACATAAGCAAAGCTCAAAAGATAAAGTAAGTAAAGAACCTCACTGGTCACGGTATATAGCAAATATGTCATTTGCTTCAGTTTCAAGCTTCCTCAACTCTGAAGAAGGAAGCGACCCATCTTCTAATTGTGGATGGTATTTATTCGACCAAGGTGATCTGCAGAACGATAAAATGAAATAATAAGTTTAATAGTTTAACCCTGTCTTTCCTTAACATTATAAGAGGGAATTAAATGGGACCCTCATAAGAAATAAATAATGGATTTTTCCATAGGGTCCCCAAAGGAGTAGCCCAATATGAGTTGAGTTGAGTTGAGACACAAAAGGAGTATTATGCATGCAGGAGGTATAGGGTTTGATCCCGAATACTAAAAATCCTCCTCCCTCTATTAAAAAGAAATGAATTTGTCTATATGAACCGAACTATACTTGGCAATAAATTTTTGTACCAGTCTAATTCAAAATCACGTTTTTCATAAAATATAACATTTTTATACTATACTTCCATGTTAGTCAAAATATCAGTAAATAGTAAATACATTTAAGTCGTATATTTCCAAGCAAAAAGTATTCCTTCACTACCTCCCTATCTTAGATATTTTCATGCATCTCGCATCCACTGCCACCTTGTTATATCCTTACCTCATAAATAAACAGCAGCAACTAAACCTTCTTTCACAAAGTGGCGGTGAACTACATAAATCAGACAACGCCACAACTCTGTCATGTATTAAGTTCAAAGATACATTGTTTACTTGTAAACCTCTCAATTGTTTGTAAATCTATCTTAATTATTTGACCTATAATTCCTCTCAACCTTTACCTATCGGACTATCATCCATTAGTCAATCCTCTGCATCGCCTACGAGTCATTATGTCCATGCCTAATATGTAACCTAAGACGATAATATATATATATATATAGAGAGAGATAATCAAATTAACCTGTAAGAGTCAGCATCTCTGTTATATTCACACAATATGAACTCTTTCCCACAGTCCACATCACACAAAACCTGTTTAATCACCAACAATTTCACAACAATAATTAAAAAAGTTATTTTTAAAAATTAAAAAAAATTAACCCCTTTTCAAAAATACACTAATTTTGTTCCCATAATTTGATTCTTTAAACCAATGAAATCAACACATAGTTGAATTACAGAATTAGAAAGAAAGAAAATTAGGTTGAATCAACGACATTATCGTTAATTTTGAACCCTAATGCAATTGAAACGATGAACAGAAAAATCTAGTCAGAGAGAGAGAGAGAGACCTGAAGGGGTTGATCGACTTGAGAGAGGAGATCGGAAGAGTGGTTAGGCATAAGACTGAGAAGCGCAGAGAGAGCTGTTTCTGTGTGTTTTGGCGGAATCCTCCGCATCAGTCCCATCGCAGCTTCCATTTTCGTTCGTTCGTTCTCTCGAGTCACTTCAAATCAACACAGAAACGATTCAGAGAGAAAGAGATTTTAGTTTAGCTTTTCTCCTATTGGTGTTTTATCCGAATTTCCCTCCACCTTCTATCTCTAATCACGTTGAATTTTTTTTTTTTGTCGAATGCGAGGATTCACAGTCGAAAGGAGTGATTAATTCTATTGAAGTATCTACCACTAAATATAGTGATTAACATCTCGTTGAATTGGAACCACTTCAGAGAGTGAGCCAATTGATTCAAACATTTAAAAGTTATTGTTTATTAGTCAAACAATAAAAAAAAAATTATGTATTAATTATTCTTTATAGATAGGCGAAATAACAATAACATAATAGCAATAAAACTTACGCACGATTGGGGGAATTGAAGTTTGAAATCCGTCAATTGAGCTAAAATTTGTAGATAAATGGGAAAAGCTTGCTAAAAATATGATTGGGTGTTAAAAATGGAAATTGTGATTGAATGAATGTGACTCACACTCACTTGTACTATTCAATATAGTAAGTAGTAATCTCATTATAAGTTTAAAAAATCTAAACTTTAAGATACTGTGGAATCATTGGATTCCTAAATCAATGAAAAGTGAAAATTAAGATGGTTTTTGTATAATCAAACTTTAAATTAACATAATTAAATGATGAATCAACTACTTGTCAAAAAGATAATTACTTATTAAAGAAATTTAGTGTATGTTTGAATGCAAATTTTCTCACCATCGTTACTTACATATTTTCTCACCACAAAAATCATAAATTATTATACGTAATGTATATCCTACATGTAATAATAATACTCTTAATAGAAAAGTTTTTGGTGTTCTTAATGTGACCATTTACTAGTGTTTTTAACTTTCCCTAAGAGTAATATCATCAAACAAACTTGTATATTATAAAAGATGCATGTTCTATATATATAAAAGAATGATGTATTTTCATTGTTCTTTTTCTTTTGAATCATGTATTTCCATTGTTGATAGTTAGTATATTATATGATTATCGTTAATCTAATACCAAAATTTAACTTTTGGGTGGAGCTGGGTTCCACTAACCAATTATTCTTCGTACTAATTGATTATATTTTTGGCATGGATAATGAATAGTTAGGTGTAACCATGCCTATCCATACATTAGATTACAAGCATAGGACCATTATTAGCCCACCATCACCAATCACCAATAAAAGGTTTGAGTTGTTTAGGTGATTCACTTTTTCCCACATGCTGATTGCTAGCTAAGTTAGGAGGAGTTGGTTTAAAGGCACACCCCATGTTGGAGACATAGACAAGCAAAGTTTTGGGTACTTACTTTTGTCTGTTTTAAAACAGTGATCCCATCAAATTTGAACTTTAGAAAAAGATTAAAATTATTTTTTCAAAACTCATAATTATACAAATTTCATTATTTTAATAGGTAAAGCACCATTTTGATTCTTAACAGTATCGCGTTGTCATATTGATTCCTAACTCGTACCAAAACAGAATTTACCATTTTGGTTCTTAAAAATATCGCATTGTCTCAATGGCGGGGCTTGAATACCTCATCAAAAACCAAACCCCAAATACAAATAAAATAAAAGGTTACCATTTAATGATAAAACCTCTATAGAAGGTCTAATATAATGGAGATCACCGGTGAAATCATCATGTACATGAGTTGAGTTTGGCACGTCGTTCTTCATAAGATGCTGGATTCAATTTAGCAAGAATAAGAAGTCTGTCAGTAAAATAATGAGGGATACTAAGAGCATGAAATATCATTTGAAAAGTATCATTTGAAAATAATTTCGTGTAGAGCGTGTAAAAAAACAAAGCATTCACATTACATGTATAACATGTGTTAGTGTAATTGTAATTGTAATTGTAATTGTAAATAGGTTTTATAATATTTTAAGTGTCAGAACTCACGCTCAGTTGGTCGCGACGTGAGAGGGATATAGGAAGCTTTCTTCTTAGATCCTCGAACTGTTGTCAAGCATTGATCTGGAAAAGAATTGTTATCAATACAATAAATCGGTCTAAACTAAAGTAAGTAATGTGATTGGAAATTAATTCAGCTAAACATGTTTGCAGCACCATGTAATTGAGGGACACAATTAAGAATAGCTTCGTGAAATATTGCAGCTTGAAGCTGGTAACTTTGGCATTCATTAACCAAGTGTGCATGTAGCGCTTTTCCCGAATCTAGATATGCAAATACAAATAAATTCAAGTTATCAAACTTCTGTACTTAGAAAACTGCAATAGGCAAGGGAAGAAAATCAGTCACCATAATTTGAACTTCAGAAGTACCTGTTGAACACAAAAACTTGATATTTTCAAATTCACAGGACTGAAGAACCAAAGGAACTTCAGAAGCCATAATGTACTGAGGTTTCCTGGGAATCCTGTTAGTGTCCAGTAGCATGTCAATCACCTAGAAATTTATGCGTAAAACTTATTAAGTCAATCTATAGAATGAAAGACAACACAACAAATAAACAAATTTTCTAAATGATTATATGAGGGTGTTAGGTACGCACATCTGGAGATTCAAGACCTTTGCCAACCAAGAACAGAACAGCAACCATGCAGCGAACCTGATGCCACAGAAAAGCACGGCCTCTGAATTTAATCGCCCAAAGTTGATTACCATCATACCTGCAGGAAAATGGAAAAACCTGTTCAGATTTCAATCCCAAAAGCTAGAGAATAGTAAATTGATTTTTTCTTTTTTTGTCGGGCAGATTCAAGTATGCAATTTTTTTAACAAAGTACTCCATAACAACTCTAAACTCTGAAATTGAAACAAGTAGTGAGATTTTCCCTTTTTGGAATACAAAAGGGAAAAAAATGATAGTTTCATTTTGCTAGGCATCTTAGATTGAAGATTCAAATGTTAACCATGCAACCCACATGGGTTGGCCTAGTGGTCAAGGTTTGGGACCTTGGTGGAGTGTGCTCCTCTCAAGGTCTCAAGTTTGAATCCTCTTGGTGCCACTTCCTGTGTTGGGTCAGTCCATACAGAGCTATGGGCCCTCCCCCCACACTAGTGGACAGTGGCATTGGTGTCTTGGTCTGAACTTAATAACCTCATTTGATTTGTCTCTCTTCCACGCAATTTATATTTTTTGTTTCTGCTTAATTTTTTCAGGTGAGCATTGCTGCCCAGAAGCAATGGAGAAGATAATCCAAATAACCTGTGCAGCCAAAAAGGATCACCCATCTATTAGCTGTGAACAATAGAGCTTGGGTCCAGACCAATAGCATTTGGTTCCTTTGCGCCCCATGGGAATGAAATAGAATCAGAAATCAGACTCAAGCATTTTAAAACACGTAATTATCATGTATCATGCCCAGGGCACATACTGAAGCATGTACAAACACGGAAAAAGTGTGGGAAATTTTTCAATCAATCTTAACCTCGGAAAGCATATGTAAAGAATGTTGTGATAAACTACTGCAGTCCAATTTCAACTGTTGGTGTCCGACATATTTTTGCCATTAACCATGGACTCAGCGAAACAAACACATATGGGTAAGAAAAATTATCTACCAATCTTAACCTCACATCTGTTGCATAAATCTCAAACTTTGTGATACGCCGCACGTAGGTGTGCACATTTGCTGCATCCATTTTACAGAAATTTCTAAAGTCATGCTCTCCTACAAGTTTTGTTCCAGCTCTCTCCATAGCCTAATGGGACATCAACCAATGAGAAGTGATTACAATCCATGTGCCTCTCAAATTTTACAATTGGAAATAGAGAAGAAAGACAAACAAGGTTCAAGAATTTATATAAACTGTGAGGGAAAATGGTATTCTTACCGAGATATTCAAATTTTCATTCCAAAAGAAATATCTATACTCCCTGCCTAAACAGCTGAACCTGTATTAGTAAAGGAAAGCAAATGAGAAACATGATCACAAAATAGAATAATTTAAGCTATCAACCTTCATTCCGTTAATTACAAACATTTATTCAATTTATTACAAGATCTTTGTAATGTGCGGGTTAGTGTCAGCAAGCACAACAATTCTGCTCGAATCACAACTCTACCTCAAAATTCAATTAAATGGACCCTTCACCTGGAAAAGTATGGTTTAGCTTACCATATCAAAGCTATTGTAACGACTGAAATTATTATCTACTAATATTATTGAGTCTTGTATGCACAAGCCCATTGAAAGGAAAATATCGAATTGCTGAGCTTCCTATATCTTTATCGGGGCCTTTCACCATCAACTTAAGTTTTAAAACAATTACCTTTTTAACAAGCTTGAAAATTCAAACCTTACATGCATATGTTATATATGTTGACACCGGATACTAAACCTTTTTGTAGAATATGAATTTAATCAATGACCTATTTCATTGAGAATTTACAGCACTTATTCTGTAAATACAGATTTTCATAAAATAAAAAACTATTTTATATTTCACCTCCTCACTTTATGTTAGTACTTGAAATACAAGTAAATATTTACCATTAAAATATATTTCTATGAACGTCTAAATTAATTGTGTATACATAATCATCAAAATAATGTAATCTGATTGAATAGTTGAATTAGTTAAATTTGCACAACAAAAAGTTATTGAAACGATGATTATTCCAATTTTGACACTTGGTGTCAACTGATCCTCGCTGTTTATACATTCAACAAAAATTCCAATACCACAAGTAAAAGTTGGCTACTCTAATTGTAAGAATACACACAATATTGTGGTCCCTCTTGCAAAACCAGATCAGCTAGCATATATAGGTATTTTTGTATTTGAGTATATATATAATCTTTTTTAAAAGGGTTTTTTTTTAAAAGGTTGAGCATATATATAATCTGGATAAGTCATAGGTTGTTTCAAATTTATGAGGGGAAAATGTTTAGATCTTGTTACAACGACCCATTGCAGCCAAAAGTATTTTGTTAGATAGCCCTGTCTCAGATCCCCTGTCTAGTGTTGCCCATTATTGTCACTCTTTTCTATATAATTTGATCAACATATTAGAAAGTCAAGTTTTAAAGAATGTATTCAAACCTTGCATGGAAATCAACAGGAACAGGACACCAGCCCAGAACTCTAATGTCATTTGGAAGTTCTCGATTTATCACCCTCACATAATCAAGTTCCCCTTCTACACAAAAAAAATTGTAGGATTCAAGAAATAAGAAATAAAATATGTATGATTTTTCCAACAGATTTAAATGTTATATTAAGGACATAGTGAACAATGACAAGGTTAGCATTTATGATTATAAAACTGCCAAAAAAACCATTATAAATTTGCATTTACATTTATAACTTTCTAAAACCATGCCGCCGTCATTTTAGCTCCATCAATATACAACTCAATGGCATGAATCAGAGCAATCAATACCCTATAACCTACTTAGGCCCCAAACCTATGGAAATAAATCTACCTAGCCGGTAATCCTTTTGATATCTACACGAGATAGTTGATATCTTTATAGTAAGTATTGCACAACTGAATATTTTGGTGTATCTTACAAATGAAGGGAAGATTTTCTAACCCGAAAAGGATGAACAACTATCACTGCGATACTATTTTTACAGCCTTAAAGTTAAAACAAAACTTTTAAGTATACCTCTAGCATGATGTTTTTAGAGTAATACAAATAAGACTTTGTGTTGGAAAATATAATATTTAGTCTTTTTTTATTATTTCTAGTAGATTCTAGATTTTTTTATTATTGAGTTATATTTTCTTTTGTAATATTTCCTCCTAAAATTAAGGAGAGAATAAATCTTGTACTCTCTATTTAAACCAGCATGAGGCTGAGGAATAAAGTATCAAAGCATTCACATATTTTTTCTAATATGGTATCGCGAGCCCTAGGTTAGGGTTAGGGTACTACTCTGATTTTTTTCTTTTCCCTAACACGTTCCCATACCCGTTTAGCCTATCATGGCCGGCGGTAACAACAAGTGGCCTTCACTATCACAAGCCTACACCGGCTCCTCCACCACTGGCGATGACGAACAACCACCAGGCGGCGGCAACAAAAAAAACAGCGGCAATAAAAATAATGGCGGCAACAAAAACGGTGGCGGCAGCAATGGTGAAAACGATTTCAAGGTCGATATTCCTAAGTTGAATGGGGACAATTATAATGAATGGTCTCAAACTGTTCGCTTGTTTTTGGACGGCAAACAAAAGCTTGGTTTTTTGACGGGGACAAAAGCTGAACCAGAAAAGGCAGACCCACTTTACCAACAATGGAAGTCTGAAAACTCCTTGATTATTGCGTGGTTAATAAGCTCTATGGCACCTGGAATAGGCAAACCTTTTATGTTCTTACCTTCTGCAAAGGATGTGTGGGAAGCTGTTAAGGAAACATACGGTGATATCCAAAACGCCTCTCAAATCTTTGGATTAAAATCAAAGTTATGGCATGCTAAACAAGGTGATAAGAATGTAACATCTTATTATAATGAGTTGGTGGCCCTGTGGCAAGAATTAGATCTCTTATTATAAATGTGTTTTTGTTGGCTACTCGCCAACCCAGAAGGGATATAAATGTTTTGATCCTAAAAACAAGAAAATGTTTGTCACAATGGACGTTACATTCTTTGAAAAACAACCTTTTTTTAATAACACTCATCTTCAGGGGGGGAATTTAAATGAAGACTCATTTCAAACTGAGGATATGGCTTTTTTTGAGAATATGACTTTTTCTAATAATTTGTCTTTGCCTGTGTCACAACCTTCTAAGACTTTTACTTCTGCACCAACAGAAAAGGGTCATGATTCCTTATGTGATCCTACTCCTATTATGAGTAAGGAACCCGATGAATCCGAGCCTACATTTTCTCATAAAGAAAACAATGAGAATATTGAAACCAATGATAATGATGATCTAATTGAAATGCCACAAAACAATGAGTCATCTAAAGAAAATAGATTTGAAGTAGGAAACAAAATTTGGAAAGGACAGGTTTTTGTGAGAAAGAACCACAAAGCAAGTGATGAGTCCACATCTCCTCGCTGTCATGAATCTGAACCGGGAATTGATCATCCCCCAAAAAAGGGGAAAGGTAAGTCTATCTCTGTTTCTGAGAGTCATATTTTGTATCCTGATATAGATGATCCTATAGCCGTTAGAAAACCAGTTAGAACTTGCACTAAACACCCTATGTCCAATTTTATATCATATTCAAATTTGCCTTCATCTTTTTTTGCCTTCACCTCAAAATTGTCTAGTGTATAGATTCCAAAAAATGTACAGGTTGCTCTAGAAGTTCCAAAGTGGAGGGAAGCTGTACTTGAAGAGATGAAAGCTCTTGAGAAGAACAAAACTTGAGTGTTATGACACTACCAGATGGCAAAAAGACAGTTGGGTGCAAATGGGTGTTCACTGTGAAATATAATTCAGATGGGTCAATTGAAAGGTACAAAGCCCGCCTGGTAGCTAAGGGTTTTACTCAGACTTATGGTATAGACTACTCAGAGACATTTGCTCCTGTTGCAAAATTGAACACCGTCAGAATTCTCTTATCTCTTGCTGCGAACTTGGATTGGCCCCTAAATCAGTTGGACGTTAAGAATGCCTTTCTCAATGGTGATTTAGAAGAAGAAGTATATATGGACATTCCTCCCGGATTTGAAGATAAGTTTGGAACAAATGTATGCAAACTAAACAAGTCTTTGTATGGATTAAAGCAATCTCCTAGAGCCTGGTTTGAAAAATTCTCTCAGTCCATGAAGAAACAAGGATACACTCAAGGACAAGCTGACCACACCTTGTTCACAAAGTTCTCTCAAGATGGAAAAATTGCTATCCTGATTGTTTATGTTGATGATATCGTCCTTACTAGAAATGATACAGTTGAAATGGCAAGAGTAAAAGAGAAATTAGCCATTGACTTTGAAATCAAGGACTTAGGATCCATGCGGTATTTTCTTGGTATGGAAGTTGCTCGATCAAATGATGGTATTGTAGTTTCCCAGCAGAAATACATTCTAGATTTATTGAAAGAAACAGGTATGAGTGGATGTCGACCAACAGATACTCCCATGGACCCTAATGCAAAACTTTGGGAAAAAGGTAGTAATCCTGTTGACACTGGGAGATACCAGAGGCTGGTTGGAAAACTGATTTATTTGTCGCACACTAGACCTGACATCGCCTTCTCAGTTAGTGTGGTAAGTCAATTTATGCATTCTCCTTTTGAGGAACATCTTGAGGCAGTCTATAGGATAATGAGGTATTTGAAGGCAAATCCTGGAAAGGGATTATTTTTTAAGAAGACTAGTGAAAGAAATGTGTGTATCTTTACCGATGCTGATTGGGCAGGTTCAGTCACTGATAGACGATCAACCTCTGGATATTGTACCTATGTTTGGGGTAATCTTGTGACATGGAGGAGCAAGAAACAAGGAGTTGTAGCAAGAAGTAGTGCAGAAGCCGAATTTAGGGCTATGGCTCAAGGTATTTGTGAAGGGTTATGGATCCATAGAGTCCTAGAAGAACTTAAGATGAAAATTGAGCTTCCGTTAAGATTATACTCTGACAGTAAGGCTGCTATTAGCATAGCTCATAACCCAGTTCAACATGATAGAACCAAACATATTGAGATTGACCGACATTTCATTAAAGAGAAGTTGGATGCTGGAATCATATGTCTTCCATTTGTAACTTCAAATCAGCAAACGGCTGATATCTTCACCAAAAGTTTGGCAAGACCCACTTTTGAGCACTTGATAGTCAAGTTGGGCATGATAGATATCTATGCACCAACTTGAGGGGGGGTGTTGGAAAATATAATATTTAGTCTTTTTTTATTATTTCTAGTAGATTCTAGATTTTTTTATTATTGAGTTATATTTTCTTTTGTAATATTTCCTCCTAAAATTAAGGAGAGAATAAATCTTGTACTCTCTATTTAAACCAGCATGAGGCTGAAGAATAAAGTATCAAAGCATTCACATATTTTTTCTAATACTTTGACTATGTAAATATTGGGGAGAACATTAGGAAACGAATAATTTAATAAATGTATCCTATTCGCCAGCACATGTCTAATTCACAACCATAACTCATTTCATTAATTTAATGCATAAGTGTGCGCAAACATGGAAATTAATACCATCCAATATATGCTGAGAAAAAACTAGGATATTGCCAAACAATAAAAATCAAACAAGATTATGTCAATTCACACAATGAGAATCAGAAGCAACAAATAAAAAGCTTAAATTTCAATTTTTTTTTCTTTCAAAAGGATTGTTCTGCTAACCATATTGATCTTCTGAAACAATTTCTCCACAACTTCCATTACTTACTCCAGATATTTTGAGCTTTGATCTTAGAAAAAGAGCTATCACCTGTTCAAAATGTTTTCATGATAAGAACCAATTAAGTAACAAATCATATGATGCTCTTCAAATCAACAGTAAAAGTGATGTAATCATGATTGGAAATGTGATGCTGATATACAAGCTAATTGCTTCATACAATTAAATAACTTTCCAAAAAGTTTGCCAACTAACAGATTCCAAACAATATTATTAAGGATTGCATGTTAAATTATCACTGTCTTTCGGGCTGCATTGCTTTTTTTAGATGAAAAGAAAATCTATTAGAGAGGAAAAGAGTACAAGGATACCCCCATCTATGATGCTCTCGGTTTCAACCATAAACCAAACAAGCTAGATTGAGGCACTCTGCAGAAGTACCTCATCCTGCCAAGCCATGTGTCTTCAGCAGTGCAATATTTGTTAAAGGGAGTGTCTTAACACTAAAATGGTATGGCTCAATTTTTCATATCAGCGTTTATAATCATGTTATGTATCAGTTATTGCTAACAGATTAAAAAGTATTCTATTTATTTTTCTCCCTTTTGCATCAACTTACTTGTCCAACAGAGGAAACCCCTTTGTCAGTTCTACCACATCTCGAATATTGTGACTCCTTCTTATCACCAATCAATAGCCTTGTTCTCTCAAGAGCTTTAAAAATCTCAGACTGCGAGAAAATTATACATGGTAAATAAAACTGAGGCATCCACGTAAAATGTTTGCAATAATTTTTTTCACGGTTGACAACCAGACTACTTCATCCAGCAAAGAGAATCATTTTTTTACAATTAAGGAAAATTATATACTTAGTGCTAATCATGACCAGTATATGCAAAATTTGAGAATTATTGAATTGCGTGACTTTGGAAAAAAGGCAAACCTCAACACTTGGCTCCATTTGTGCCTCTGCAGAAAAACCATAGAACCTGTATTTAGCAGGTAGTCAGAAGACCTTAATTATCACATAGAATTCATATAGAAATAACTCAATAAATACCAAAAGAATAAAGAAACAAACAGGAAAATGACAGGGAGGTTAAAAAGACACAAGAAACTTATATGAATACTTGTTAAAACATAACCTAAGATTGATAGATTGCAAGATCTTGAAATATCACAATATCGTATTTTGTGTGTGTATCAATTATCAAACAAGATAATGCATATGAAATATCCAATTTAGTATAGATAACACTTCAGTTGATATTGACAAAATGCAATGATAAAAGCCATTTACCAACAGGTGAGGAAATACATAGTCTAGGGTGAAATTGAACTAAAACTCAGGATAACTCATTCAATGAGGCAATTGGTTAAGATAGAAAACAAAGCAAGATAAAATAGTGACAGTATATACCTTTGTCCAAAGTACATAACTTTTAAAGCTACATATCTCTTGTTATGATGACTCATAAACTTTGTGTTGTAGCCTGTATCACAATGTAAAAGCTACTTTAAATATGCCAATTTATTCGGATAAACTGATATATCTCATGAGATTAAAAATGAATTATGTTCCCTCATCATTTTATTTACAATTATTCCCTCATCTTTTGAATTTCATGAGGTCCATGTGCACAGAACAAAGGGTACATAAAAAATAAAAAGCACCAATGTAGCTGAAAAACTTAAACAAGGTAAGCATAAAGATAAAAAAAATTCACTGAAATAAAGAAAAAAACCCATCAAACACAACATGAACTTACCATTGAAGAAGAGAAAGCAAAGAGTAATTATTATACTCTATTTAGAGAGAGAGAGAGAGAGAGATCGTGGCATCATGTGTTCAAAATAAAAGCAGTGTTTTCTCTTAACATCTACACCAGAGGTGTCACTACGAGTCCACTAAAGAAAAATTTGAGAAAAACTAACCTGGCTTTTTCTTTATTGTCTCTTCTGATTTCACGTACGATTTTTTCAGTTCTGTAACTTTTGCAGTTTTATCATCCAGACCATTTAATTTTCTATCTACCTGCATCAAAGATTTACATACAATTATTGAGCGAAAAATGCAGTCATAACCCTTTTCACCCATTCCCTTTTAACTCTATTCTCTATCTGTCTATGACCAAGAAGATAAAATAAACACAGATCAAAACAAACTAAAGAAGTATGAAACAATCAAGTAGCTAACCTGAGAGCAGTGACAATGAGCAATTCGAGATAAAAGATTCGCATTCTCAGCTTCTAATTCCTACCAATACGAATCACACAATTCAGTAGGTAAAATCATTCATCATTAATTTCTGCAATTGTTAAACGCGCGCGCGCACACACACACACACACAAATCACAATAACAGTAGAACCTTGAGCAAATAATTAAATCACAGATATAAGGTAGTGCATAATAATTTTGTAATCCCTACATTGCTATGAAATCCATCATCACATATAAAACTCAAAGCTTAGAATGAGAAAATTGATTGAAAGAAAGTACTGTACCTTGACCCTGGCTTCCAAGATGGCGACGTGATCAAATTCGCTGAGTTGCGTCGCCATGGTTGTAGAGTGACGATTTTGGTTGAGATTTTGTAAGCGATGTTTAGAAATGGAAACAAGAGTTCCAGGAATAAAACCCTCTCCAACTCGGAAAGGGTTTTTCTTCGAGGGTGTTTTCAAACCCAAATAAATTCCAAACCATGAAATTAAAATTTTTGCAAAATTGATTATTTTAAATTTTTCTTGGTCAAAGTGCAAAATTGATAATTAATTGAATACTTGTTTTTTATATTTTTTATAAGTAGACAAAATAAGAAATATTAAAAACTAACAACTACAAAATGAAAAATGAAGGATATGCGCTCAAATCTTTTATGGGTATTTGATTTAGCAATTTTACTAGTTGAGTTAAAATGATATTCGATCTAACAATTTTAATTAATTGGGTTAAAATTGAATAAGTGATCGTTGGTGTTCGAATTTTAATCTCGATCAATTGAGTTAAACTTACGAAGATTTTTAAATTACATTTTTATCTCCTTTTATATAAAATATAAATTTAAATGCACTTTTGCCCACTATTAATTATGATATTTTTGGATTTTTATTACCTCTTTTTTTTTTTTTAACTAAACTATCTTTTTTTTTAAAATCAACGTTTTGATCCACTATTATGAAAATTAACATAATTTTTTAGTCCCCGTTTATTTTAATGATGTGACACTTCAATTGATGACACGGTACTTATGTGCTAATGAATTAAAAAAATATATTCATATCATTATTAAGGAGGGGTTATTCAATTAGGATTTTGAGGAATTTTAATGAATTTTAAAAGTCTTGTGTTATTCAATCAAGACTTTTTTTTTTTTGCAATCCGTTGTTATTCAATCAAGATTTTTAATCAAAACTTTTTTTTTTGTATTATAATCCCACAAAATCCTGTGTTAAGAATCTCACAAAATCAATATAATCCCACGAAGTCTTTTAAAATCTTCAAGACTTTTTTGTCAAAATAATCCCTCAAAATCCCTTGAATCTCAATCCAATAACCCCCTAATTTTATTATTTTTAAATTAAAATACTAAAAAGCTTCGCTTCTTACTCCTTCATCATCAATAATCATCAACACTTCTTTGGTCTTTTAAAAAAAAAAAAAAATCATCATCAACATCACATTCAACACCATCATGGCGGCAGCAGCAACATTGTTTCTTATTGTGACTTTTGTATCTTAAAAAACCTTTGTTGACTGAATTTGTCTTCTTTTTTATTTATGAGCGAGTGGTTTGAATACTTGAAACATTAGAAAAACCAAACTTTTAATTCATGGATAAAAGAAACAGCATCACAACTCACAACAATATGTGCCATATCACAGTTTAATACATCAGCAACACTAAAGCAACACTAGCTTCTATTAATTCCTCAAAATCATCTTCAATGAACCAAAACCAAAGCTAATTCATAGAAAGTCAACCTGCACTTGGTGGGTGGTATGACAAAATCTGATAGTTTGTTGTGTGCAATAATTACAGAATGTAACAATGAACCATGCAAGTTGCAACACATTCCTTATTCAACAAGTCAACTCTTTTGAGTCTAAATTCAAATAGCATTACTAAATCAGACCAAGACAATTCCCGCGGATTCAAGTACCATTGTGAGATGGTGTAATTGAGATTGCTCGCTTTAACTTTCCAACTAATTCCAAACTCCCATGATTCCGTATTGCATCTAGTTCTACACTTCTACTCTTAATTACTAATCTCTAATCCCATAAGCAAGTAATATGTGATATCTCAATTTGCAACATCTTGAATCCACTATATAACTAAATTCGGAATAACACTAAGAAAATTTAGTTGCAATATCATTTAAAACTGTTGCTGTCAATTTCAATTTGACACATACATCATACATGTAACTACAAGAACATTCTATTACTACTCAACATATGTCCTATAATCTCTTAAAAGTACTACTAAAGCATGGACACTCCTTGAACTAGGCGTGTCTCAGTGTCAGACGCGTTGGTGTCTGACACCCACATATGATTCCATTAAATCATGTAATTTTCTCGAATTATTGTAAGTGTCAACATGTCAGTGTCGTATGACAACCATAGTATAGTTCACAGCAAAAACTAAACAACATTACTTGATCATGCTCCTAGTAAATGGTTGATGGATGATGAATTAGACTATTAAAGACCAAGTCTTTTGAGAAAATTTCTGGTCCTATGCCTCATACGAGAGAAAACAACAACTACACAAGCCAATATCAAAGGAGGAAAATTCACATCTGAAACATTCAATTTCTGAACCCATTCTGGAGTACTAATATCAATTTCTCCCGAAACCAACATTATCATAATACCAATCAATGCCACCCCAACCATTATCCTGTACACCGGTTTAACCAACGACTCCTAAACCAAATCAAAATCAAAATCAAATTAATTTCTCTTAATTAATCACACTTAGGTTAAGTGAACAATTAGGGTGAGATATACCTTGGGTTCACTGTCAATGTACAGAACGGCGCCGTTTCGATAAGAGAGGACTGATTTTCCGGTTTTAGGGTTGAAGCGAATGGGGGCGGCGCGGCCAGATTGAGGATTGAAAGCGAAAATGGATTTGAGGGAGTGTTTGTGGAGGATCTGACGGACATCTAACTGATTCTGTTGGAATCCGGCGAGGTTTGATTGGAAGACTGCAATGGGTCCTTCACCCTGCCGGAAGAGGTGGATCTCCACCTTCTTCGGTGGTTCTGATTCATCGGTTTCACTTTCTCGTTCTCCCATTAACGCTTCTCGTTCTTCCTCCATGTGTGAGTGTGAGGTGATTCAAAAAAAATATCCAGTACTTATTACAAAAAAAAACTAACTTTTTAAATTTGTAGTATAAATTTATTTTACACATCTAATAATATGTTGTCAAAAAAAATATATAATATATTGTCACATCATGTATGATATTTAAAAAAATATAATATATTAAATTCATTAAATTATTATGTAACAACACATTATTAAAACAAATATAAAATCTATATCTCAAATATATTTTTTTCATATAAAAAACAAATATTATTTTATAATGATTCAATATTAATTATTCATTCTTTAATTTATAAGTCTTTAAAAAATATTTTAAAATGATTATAAAAAAATAAATTAAAACGAGTAAGTATTTATTATTTATTTTAAAATAAGGGGGTATTGTTGGTACTCGACAATATAAGTTGGGTGCTAAAAAATTTACTTTTCTATTTTACCTTTTCTATTCCTTGCAGTTATTATATTTCAAAGGAAAATCTTATAGTTTTTTGAAATTATATCTTTTGCATTAAAATTTATTATTTTCTACATTAGTTTTTTTGTGTAATAATTGTGCTTAGTTTTTCTTTTTAATTTTTTTTTATTAGCTTTCATACTAAAAAATAAAAAAAATAACTATTAATTGAAAAATAAATACTATATGTTAAATTAGTCAACAAAACCATCGAGATACCTCCAATCTAGCGAGGGATTAGTCACTGCATTCAGCGGTGGATACCCGGTCTCGACCAAAAAAAAATTTAGTCAACAAAAAAAAACAACTATATGTTAAAATTTGTCTCAAATATTTTTTTTTTGACTAAAATATTATTCAAAAAATATTTGTCTCAAATATTGTTCGTTATATATACATGGGAATACATGAACTAAGTGTCAACAAAAAATTGATTCGTCAATTGCAATAAAAAAAAGTATGTCAGTTGTGAAAAAATACCACTCCTCTTTTGATCTTAATGAACCAACACAAACTGATCTACATGATAAATATCATTTGAAGGTAATTTTATATTCTATTTAATTTATACTTTTTTGTATGAGTTTAATTTATTTGATGCATTGGTATTGAGTGCTGCATTTCATCATGATTTATTTTCAATTATTATTTTAATATGGTTGCAAAGTATCAACTAATATGTTCTCTCATTTGTACATAAATCTTAACTCAATTGACATAAAATGTTAAAGTTGTTAGGTCAGACGTCATGATTGGTGTTCGAACATTTATCCATCTATTTTTTGTGTATACATTTTTAATGATTTGTATTAGAAATTTTATTTTCTCTCGTTTTCAAATCAAATAAATATATAATGGATCTTGTTTATAACTTTTTCTCAGCATATTTTTTTGTTGTACATTCAAAGGTTGGATCGAACGATTATATGCTTTATTCGAATGTTGATTTAACATTGAAGTTAGCATTGCCAGAGAAGAATCATGACAACTTGGTCAATGCTGCTAAATTTTCAACTCCAGTGTCATCATATATGTCTTCAATACTGGACTCTGATCTTGGCGGTACAGCCAAAGATGAACTACCGTTAATAATTGTCATGGGATGTACCAATTGTCTCAAATACATGATGGTTTTGAAAACTGGTCGCAAATGTCCAATATGCAAAAACCATGCATTGATTGCTGCTAAATTTTGAGGGAACCCTAATAAGAAGTTGAATCTAATCTGTATTTTTCTAAATTAAAGAGGTAGTGTCTTTAACTTATTTAGAGGATGTTTTTTTTGGTATGGTAGTTTATTTATATCTAGTTTTGTTTTAATAGTTGTTTTTATTGTAACTCATTTGGATCGGTCTAGTGGTATTTATTTTGAACTTTTGACAAATAAGGGGGGGGGGGGGGGTGGGGAGGAATTTGGGGAGGGAGATTGAGAAATTTATAAGGACAGATAAGGTAGTTAGGGGGGGAAAAAAGAATATTGAGGGGGGTGATTGAGAAATTCTCGAACTTAAGAGCGTGCTCTCTTTATTGTCAATTTTAATGAACTAGTTTAACTTCTTCGGAAAAAAATAGTTGTTTTTATTGTACCCTATGCATTTCATATAATATGTAGTTCATTGAGATGAAGAATAATAATGGAGAATTTCAATATTATTTTGTTATTTTAACAAGTTATTTATTGTAAGAAATTTTTTGGATGGTTTATGTGTGTTTAGAGATTCAAACTTTAGTATACATTTGTTTTGTACGGTGAAATAGTCACTAGAGATAGTTGTTTTGATTAAACTATGTAGTAGTAATTAAGATTTTTTTTTTTTTTGTAAATCAAAGGTATCCTCCGTGCGTAATTGCAGAGACTAATCCCCTCAAGGTAACTGAGATCCATTTAAGGGGTTGACCTCTCCCAATAAATGTTTCTCCATACGCACCGGCCGGGATAATAAATGTGATATGATTATATTTAATATTAGTATAATTCAAGGGGTGTGGTTGAGCGGTATGGGGTTCATCTTCTCTTAACCAAGGGTCGAGGGTTTATTCGGCGATGGATACTCCGGTCTCGACAAAAAAATATTTAATATTAGTATACTTACAAAAAAAATTTTCCTGGAAATATGAGATTTTTTTTATTGATCTATATTGTAGTTTTATTTGTATTTTAATTTGATAGATCTCTTATAATATTTCATAAGTTTGAATGGATACCTCATATTTTATTTTAATAGTGTAATCATATAGGATCTTAGTTTTTTTATATGAGTTGCAATTGTATATTTCCCCGTCACTTTGCTTTTTATTTTTTCTGTATCTTTTATTTTATTTTATTTTAATAAAAGTTAGAGGCATATCTGATGACAATATTGCTCGTGAAAAATGTTGAAATAAGATTTGGTTATTGAATATATGATGACTCTTGACTTTTATTTTCCACATAATTTCGTTTTTAAAAAATTAAGTTTAACTCCTTACTCTCTCTTCTATGTAATTTAAAGTACCAAATGACAAATAGCTTATCAATTTCTTTCCTATTTGTTATTTGAAGTTTCTTTTCACATATTAACTTGATGAAATGTATCCCTGACTTATTATTTTATTTGTACAATCGTATACATACTACTAACTTGCATTGCAATTCAAAATTTTAATTTAAATTAAATACACATACAAACATATGATAATTTAATAAAAATTACACATAAACAGGTCCGACCAGCCGATCTGATGACCAGACCATACTAGTTAACCTCCAATTTATCGGTTCAACCGATCCATCCGACCGATTTGATTTTTAAAACACCGCATAAACTAGACACGATAATTGCGATCATGTTATTGGTCGACATATAATAATGGACGGAGATGTTTGTGAGAGAATTATTAAAAGAAAGCGATGGAATAATAATGGCAACCTTTTTCCCCTTTTGAGTTCGAAGTTGACATACAAATTCAATCAAAACCCAAAAGCAGAACAAACGAACAAATCTCAACAACGCATAAACAATTCCACTTCCACGCATCCCCACGATAACCAGCTATGTCATTGCGCAGACGAACTTTGCTCAAGGTCATTGTTCTCGGCGATAGCGGGTAAGATTTTCCCTCCTTTCGTTGCAATACCGTTTTTTCCTTTGAAATCGTAACAATTTGAGTTCATTTGTTCATCCTTTTTATCTTCATTGTTATTGTCAGGGTTGGAAAAACCTCGTTGATGAATCAGTATCCTTACGATGTTCCGTTTTTTTTTTGCTGTTTCGTGATTTCATGGTTAATCGTTGATGGGTTTTTATTAATTCACTATTTCTTTGATACCCATTTCATAAAGTTTTGATTTTTAATTTTTTGTTGACTTTTACGATTTTGTTTATTATTTTTTGTTTAAGTATAGTAAGTGGTAATTAGTTTGTTTGGATTCAGTCAAAAAAAAATAAATTAGTTTGTTTGGATCTCTCTTAATCAACTTATGATGTTTTTAAAGATTTTATTATTGTAACTTATGAAGAAAGTTTTGACTTTTTTTTGGTTCAAGCATCTAGTTTGACTCGTTTAAGGTTTTGTGTTTGAGTTCAATTCATTGATTTATTTATTTATTTCCTTATTGGGATTTAGACTTTGTGGACCCTTAACTAAATTAGATATGTGCACAACAAGTTTAGTCAACAATACAAGGCAACAATTGGTGCTGATTTTGTAACTAAAGAACTCCAAATTGACGACAGACTCGTCACTCTACAAGTGGGTTTCTTATTTGAATGGTATTTCTGTATGCTTTTGTTTTTTCTGTTTTGCGAATGTTGTGAAAATTTTGTTTATTTGATCGAGATTGTGGGGTTTGATTGGTAGATATGGGACACTGCTGGACAAGAGAGATTCCAAAGTCTTGGAGTTGCGTTTTATAGAGGAGCGGATTGCTGTGTTCTTGCGTATGATGTGAATGTTATGAGGTCGTTTGATTCCCTTGACAACTGGCATGAGGAGTTTCTCAAACAGGTTATTCTTGTATTTTTTTATAAACACTACTTTTGTGGTTCTGGTGATAGTTTGCATGTTTGGTCCTGCTCTCAATTTTTGTTGGTATTCTATAGTTTATGGTTATGAGAAAAAAGGTACTCATCCAAGTTTCATTGGCTTATTACGCCCTTGTAATTACAATTAGTGTAGCTTGTATTTTAACTTACAAGAAGTCAGAATCTTAGCATAAGGAAATGATGATAAAGACAATTTTTCTAGGATTGTTATACGGTAGGTGTCTATGTTAGTCGAGGAAATTAGAGTTAGTTAGTTTGTTAAGACTTGATTAGTTTTATTGTAGTTGAGACTTGAGAGGATGCAATCATTAGAGATATAAGACATGTTACCTATAAATAAGTAGGACTGTGAAGGAGGGTATCTAATAACCAGATAAAGTTTTGGACCATTTGAGCATTGGCAAGTGTAGACCTTTGAACTTCTGCAGTGTTCCATATTCTAAATTGGAATTTATCCCTATTTCTTTCTAATAAAATTGACTTGGTTTCTATAACCAAAAAAAGAAGAAGACTGGTATCTATCATTATATTGATTAACCTTCCAACTTACCGGATTTATCTCACTTTTATCTCACTTTTGGATTAAGATTTATGTTCTCATTGTGACGCAGGCAAACCCTCCTGATGCAAGGACATTTCCATTTATATTACTTGGAAACAAGATTGATATTGATGGTGGAAATAGTCGAGTGGTAAGCAGATATATCACACTTCTAAGTCTCCTTATTTATATCTATAAATTTCTAATTATTTTACATGCAGGTTTCTGAGAAGAAAGCAAAGGATTGGTGTGCTTCAAAAGGGAATATTCCCTACTTTGAGACATCGGCAAAAGAGGATTACAATGTTGATGCTGCATTCCTGTGCATTGCAAAGAGTGCTCTGGCCAACGAGCATGAACAGGACATGTAAGTTTTCATGCACATATACATTATGATATGACTTTAAGTTGCGGTACTAAATACATTAAGTTGGACAAAGAAATAGTACTATTATTAATGCAGTTACAAGTTGTTATAACTTGCAAGTTGCAACTCATAGTTATAATGTTTTTAATACCAACAAAAACAAATATAACCAGAACAATGCTCCTTAGGTAAGATCCCAGTTCTATAAGCTGAAAACACTAAAAATGGTAAAAAAATACTTCTCTCTCCTCACTCCTTCATGCAAAATATCCCTGTCACATGGTCTCCACTTCCCCATAACTACATTCCCATAACCGACTTTCAATCTCAGCTTCTTATACTTGCTGACAGTTTCTAACCCTTTGAAATCATCGGCCCATGGGCCATGAGCCAACTGTTCAGTCTTTTCTCTTCCATCGAGAGATTTGGGCCTAACACATTCATTGACTACAAGTCTTTTTTTTGGTTACCAATGACTACAAGTCTAGTTTCACCATTCCATGTGGGATTGGGATTTAAGTGAGTGGCATGCTATAGATGCAACGCATCTATTGACACTCAGTTTAATTGTCAATGAATTGCTAGAAATAGAATGTGGTTCACTTTTATACATTGCAGGGCACATGCTTCTGTGTTTTCTCCAAGATTTTGGTTTAATGTAAAATAATTTTCTCTCTTTTTCTTTCTTTCTGAATACTAGCCGATGCGCTGATTATTTTAGAGGTATTGTTAAGAGTTGTATAAAGTAAATTTCTTTAACTAGCTTCTTACACTGTTACACATGTATAATTCTTTGTGGCACTTTTCCGTGCATATCGCCTTCAAAGGCTCTGGAGATTGTTACCGCCCTTAAGATCTTTAGAAATGCTTAAATTTGAAAATTTTAATTTCTTTATGAGCTGTTGAAAACCATCTTATAGAGTCACTGTCTGCATCTTATGAAGAAACATTCCTAAACTTGCACCCATGTTCCAAACAATAATGGTTTGTACAAGTCATTAATAACCACTCATGGCAAACACAAGATAATATCGGAAGTCACTAATAGGTTCATAGAGATTTCCAAAATCATAGCTAGCCGTGTTTCAAACAAAAGCTATTGTGGGAAAATCCAATCTTCTTTAAAAATTCTATTTGAAAGGAATTACAAACATCAGTAATGAGGGAGTTCTCGATATTAAAACTGCAATTGAGGAAATTGTACAAATCATGTAAACTAGAAGCAACCTAAACAAATTATCAATATTAAAGAAACACATCGAGAAAATTCTAAATAAGATAGGTTTAGTAGGAGATATTCAATGCGACACTGTTTTTACTCTTACAACTTCTATACGCATTTACTAAAATTTCATACCTTTTTTGGAGTCTCGTGCCTTCGGCTATGCAACCTTTTTAATTTTCAGACAGAGTTGTGTGCAGATAACTGCCTTTTCTGACTTATGAAAGCATTATTTCAATTTGAATTGCAGATATTTTCAAGGAATTCCGGAAGCGGTTCCAGAGAACGAGCAGAGGGGTGGTGGATGTGCATGCTGATATGGAAATACTGAATAATTTTTCAGACACTCCCCCCCCCCTCAACGACGCGTTTCAAATTCTTCATATTCTTTTTGGGCATATAGTCTACACTTGTTTGGGTAAATTGTGTACCTTGATTTGATGTTCCCATTTTGATAGTAGTGTTTTGGAAATGATGAACTTGAGAATGTTGCTCCTAGGAAAAACATGTTCCATTGATTTACCACGAGTTAGATAAGCTTAAAGTGATAGTATTTGTTTTCTTTGTTGTTGAAATTGAGATGTGGCATGGAATGTTTATATTCTGTATGAACTTTGAATGATACTTAGCAGACATTGATTGATTTGTGTGGTGCTTCACATAGTTGAAAATATAATAATAGTAATATTTTGAACTCTAACTCTTAATGTTACAGCCTTACAGGTAATGTTGGACTGGTTGGTACAAGATCACAGTTCATTTCCTCCAATCCAATCCATGATGAAATGTCTAAGTTAGGCCTCTATCACCCATTAATAAATTAGGTGAAGAGAATGTCACATTCAAAGTTGACTGATAAGTATAAATGATAAAAAGCTAACTTGTATTGAGCCAAGGCTAGCCAGCCCTATTATATTTTTAGTTGATAGAAACTTGATATTTTATATGAAAAAAAAAGTATTTTTAATTATTTTCCTACGTAAAAAGAGCAATGAAACTTTTATTTCCAAAATAGATAAAATATAATTTTATGCCTTTTCTTTGGTTTATGAATCCTCCCACGCGAACAAAGTTAAGTTTATCAAGCCTCTTGATCATGAATTTCAAAAGGGTTAATTACCTATTACCCCCGGTAATATATGTCAAAGTTGCTTTACTCCCTTGTAAATTTTTGTTGTTGTTTTATCCCTGTAATATAAGATTTTGTGTTTTACCCTCCTTGACTCAAGTCAACCGCCGCAAAAAAATCGTTTTAACTAGGGTTTTCAACCGATTTTTAAAAAAACCGCCGCAAAATATAATTTTAGCGAGGGTTTTAAACCGCTACAAAACAAAACCGGCTCAAATTATATTATGGTTGACTTGAGTCAAGGGGGTAAAACACACAATCTTATATTACAGGGGTAAAGCAACTTTGGTATATTTTACAGGGGTAAAATGTAATTAACCCATTTCAAAATTGTTTTTGAAGTTATTCTATTAAACGGATTGTTACAAGCTATTAAACGGGTCGGAGAGTTAGAGTTGTCATATTTGCACTTGTGTTTGATGTCAAAGTAGAGGTTGATAATTTCAAAAATTTTGTTTAGAGACTTCTCTTATTTGGTCACATTGTTAGTGATTGCATTGCAAGTACTATTTTTAATCCTATTTATTTTATTGTTCCAATGAGTTGGTTGAGTTCTCTAAGAAGTAGTAAGCTAATGTAGTAAGTAGTAACTCATAAGTCAAATCTTTGATTTTATGCCAATTTGTATTGCTCTGCTTATTTGAATAATGAAAATATGAAATGGCATAAATGTGTTTCGGTCGAGTTGCAATTCATTAACTACTACCTACGTTCCTAAATATAAAATACTGTTTGACTACTGCACGTACGCAAATGCACAATTTTAAATTACACAATATATGTGATGATATATTAAACAATTTTAATGTTGACTAAAAATAAAATTCAATCATTTAAAATCATGTAATACGTGATGATGTATTACAAAATTTTAAATGTTGTTAACCACAATTTGAGATGTTTCAATATGTATTTTTCATTATAAAATCAAATGAATCAGCAAATGGAAAATCCAGTCAGTCAGCAGTGACATAACATATAAATCACTTGAGGAAAAGAATTGACTGAGGACCAAATTAAAAGTAATTAGAAATTGCAAATGTCTACTTAAAAAAGCAAAAAAAAAAAAAAAAAAAAACTGTTTTTCTACAATTGAAGGAGACGCAACTTGGAATTTTGTTGTTCGCAAGCAAAGTACGACGTGGTTCCATGGTGTCCCCATATTATCTATTTATTTTCCAAACACACCCTTCTTCTTCTTCTTCTATTGCAAAACTCTCTGTTTCTCCACCAACTACCAAATGGCTACCATTTCATTGGCAAATGGTTTGAAAACTCTCTTCAGTGTTTTGGGAACTCTCATGCTTGCTCTCCTTCTTTACACACTCATAACCGATGGTTTTCCTTTTCGGAAAGAGCTTCTCACTCCGTAATATCTCTCTCTCTCTCTCTCTCTCTAAGTTGCTCTGTTTTCTTTGTCCATTGTTATGTTTATTTTCGCTTTAATATTTTTTTTATTTGATTCAGGTGGATGGCAGCAACTTTGATTGATTTCTATATCAACGTTATTATTTTGAGTGTAAGTTTACTACTTAACTCTGTTCTATATTTTTACTATTTATTTGGTGATTCAAATATATAAAATAAAATAAAATCAGCTTATAGATGGAATTAAAAGATGTAAAGAAAAACGGATTATTAGTGATACTGATATGCTTTGTTGATACGATTCTCTATTATTAATTAGCATTCATATAGTTTCCTTATTTTTTTATTTTTACTTTTTTTCCTTTTTTGAGAGGCACTATATAAGTTAATCATTCGAAGTTGAAGTTGGTATCCACAGAACAATGTTCAGTATCCTAGTTCTTCGTCTTAGGGTTTAGCCGCCGCTAGCCCTATTATAATTTTAGTTTGGTCGTTGGTTCCTCAACTTTCATTATTTTTTTTTTCATAGTTCATTTATCCATGGATGAATACCATTGCTTTTGATGCAAGAAACTACCATTCTGTAGTGGTTTTCTCAAATAGATGTTCCCTAGGTGCTTTTATGTTTGTTGTGGCAAAAATCTTCGAATGTGCTTCTGATATGGTTGGGACACATACAAATCTATGTGACTTGAATAGGAAGAACTCTTAGATTTTTACGTGTCCTAACCATATAACGAGCACATTCGAAGATTTTTGCCACAACGAACCTAAATGCATCACGAGGAACATCCATTTGAGAAAGTCACATCACAATGGTACTTTCTTCGAGGATATGCCTTTCTTTGCTACATCAGAGTCTACAACAGATGTTACCACTCAGGTGATACACGTTCCTTTATTTGAAAAATTTGTCTCTACTAATAGACCTCCACAGTCATAGATCGTTCCCAAGTTTTTTCGTTATGGTATTATTTACGAGTGTCGCCGCGTTCAAATTCCATATTCCACTCCTATTGATTTTGGTGATTCAATTCTAGAGATTACCCTGCTTTTATAGGTCATTTAGGTTTTGTCCATTTTTTTATTCAACCATATTCATACCAATGGTTTAGGTCAATTGTGTTATTTTCTGCTTACAATCTACGCATGTGCTGTTGGCTTGTTTGAGCTTGTCTATTGGCATAAACACATGTGAGACGGTTTGGTAGAGCTTATGGAAACAACTTATGATGTCCATTAGTTGTTTTCGGCTTATCTCCATAAGCTCTTCAAGATAACTTATTAAAACAGTTTGATTTTTATATGTAATAAGCACTTATATAATACGTAATGTAATGTAACTCGTCAATTTTTTTCTTCTGCTGAACCCACTTACCATTTCTTCAAATTTAAAAACACATTTCCTTTAAAACATGACATGGGTCGTCTAATTTGATAATGCGTCTGAATCACTTTCCAACATCAATTTCATCAGCTCTGATATGTTTTTGTCACATCAGGCCTGGGTTGTTTACAAGGAGGCAAATTGGGTCAGCTCAATTCTATGGATTGTTTTACTGGTCTCCCTTGGAAGGTATCATTTTCTGTCATGATTTGATGATCATTAGTATTTTCATTATTGCTTAATCATGGCAAGTGTTAATATAAAGCTTATCTGTAATCTATGCTATGAGACTAATGAGAGGAATTTCAGCAAGAGGATCTATTCTTCTTCCCTTTGATATTTTTCCAATTTATATATTGCCTCGTTCTGCTATGCAGTTTACGGGACACAACACAGATAGATGTGCGATATCATCATTGTTCACTTAATTAAAGTTTTCAATAAAATTTGATGTTTTTTCTTTTTCGTTTTTAGTTTAAACATAGCTGCCGCCTGCCGGTGCTATACAATTTACACAACATAGTAGAAAATACAGATAGATATGAGATATCATGGTTTCTTATTTGAAATTTTAAATATAGGTGCTCTAAGTGAGGTATTTATGCATGACTCATTCCAGTTTCCAAGTGGATATTGGATTCTGATAATGCTATATAATTCATCTTTGAACTGAGTTTATGTAATGCATATTTTTTTTTGACTGATTTGCATTAAAAATAGTTAATCTTTGTTATTTGTGTGTGTTGCACTGACATAAAGTCACATATTTGATTTTTACTTAATTCTTAAATTGGTTTTAAGAGAAGAATGGATTATTGAATAATTCTGTTTTGTCTCTCTTGTAATAATATATCTACTGGATTTAAGTGTGTTTCTTTTCTTCCAGTCACTAGTTGTATCGTATCTTATCTACGATTGTTTAAAGGAATCTCAAGTGCTGATTTATTTTTCCATTTCTGTGTATTTTTTTTTATTGTTTCAGCATTGGTACATCCGCCTATATTGTTGTGCAATTTTTGAAGCTGTCATCTCAAGAATCTTCGCAGGATCCTATGTATCATGTTCTATTGCGACATCCACATAAGTACGTCTAGAAAATAACAACTATAGAGTACATCTCTCTCTACATTTGCCATCCGTTTAAAGAAATTCCAATTCTCTTGCTTAGTTTAATGGCATTTAGCTTCTGCCTCTATTTTATTAGTTATTTCATTGATATGAGCGTATTGGTTTTTTTCCCTTATTCAGTAAGAGGATGGTTAGATTTCTTTACTTCTTTGAGTGACAGTTTGAGAAGTCTTCTTCATATCAATGAAGCAAATAAATGATACAAGGAATTGCAACCATGAATGCACTATAATGTTCGAAGGATTTAGTTTGTTTGGAATCTATGAAATCTGTCAATTTTAAGTTGTTACATGATGGATTTATTTTCTTCTTGCGGCTAAATTTTACTACTATGTTATAAATCATTGTTTATCAGTTCTATGTCAACTATTCCTGCTGTGTTGAGTAGTTCTGTAAATATATATGAAAAGGTGCAAGGTGCACTTTAGAGAATCCGTTTTCATGGTTTAGTACTTTAGTTGTCTGTATGATTTTATGTTTAATGTCTTGATATTAACCCTCAGTTCTAATATAATGTGACATTTTCTATATAGGAGTGCGACAGATCCAAAAACAAAGTGTTCTATTGTTATGACTCTAAGAATCCTTTTCAGCATTTTGGGTGTTGTCATGCTTGGAACCTTGGTATACACTCTTGTCACTGATGGTTCTCCTTTCCGTACAGAACTGTTGACTCCGTACGTGCTTCATATCTGTTATAGTTTTCGCTATTCATGATGGTATGCTTGTGTCAACATACATTTGTTGATTCCTTCTGATATAAGCATGAACTGCATGAATGGCGCATACATTTTCTTCTTGTTAAAAAGGAATATTCCTCTCCCAAAACAGTACTTAACTTTGCTTTTCTGGTTCAGTGGGAAAAGATACATAACATCATTATCACTCACGTTCTATTTACTGTCTGCTATATAGGTCACTGAATTTATCTATTCTCAACAAGTTATCTATGATTTTTTACTATTTTATTGGGTTAAATTTTGCAAATCATCATGTATCATTGTGTCATGAACCAAAATAGCACTCAAGATGAATAGATAAGGCCTTAGGTTAACCATTGTTTCATGAACCTTCTAAGGCCTTTGGAAAACCATTGTTTGAAGATGAATGCAAATTTGCACGGCATCTAATTGTGGCAGGGCAGTCGCTTATTTTTAAGTGAACTTCATAACATCCAAAATGTTTTCAGGTGGATGGATGCAACACTAGTTGACTTCTACATCAATGTTGCAGCTCTAGCAGTAAGTGTACATCTTTTTTAATCTTAGTAGCTCTAAATGGGACATTATATATAAATTTATTTCATTAACTCGGAGGACTAGTATTCAAGAAGCCCCTTAAAATTGTTTCCATTTGTCCAAAAATAGATGTTAAGACACTTTTTTAACATTATAAATGTATAATAGAAAGACTTAATTCAAAGAAATTGTCAAAACTTGCGAGATTGATCTATTTGATTACTTACCAGTGACCTCTAAATGATCTCAAGAAAATCAAAGTCAAAATATTTGTGTAAACAAGGTTATGATCAATACTGTATACAAATGTTAAAATTTTATTATCAGTATACTCTTTTTCGTTTGGATATAAGTGTCCTAACTATTCATACAATACCAGGTCTGGGTTGTCTACAAAGAATCTAGTTGGATTTATGCAGTCTTTTGGGTGATTCTATTGATATGTTTTGGCAGGTTAGTTCACACTATGTTTTACTCTATCATAAGGTTCATGCTTCAATATGTTTTAACAGTAACATTTTATTTTTCGTGTCTGATGGTAATTTACTTTTTCAAATTTTCAGCATTACGAGTTGCATCTACGTAGTTTTGCAGCTCTTCCGGATATCTAGTCAAGATCCTGCTTACCTTATTTTAGTGCAACACAGTGACAGGCAAGTATAGGAAATACATGGCACTTTTTTGTTTCGATTTTCTTATCATTTATATTTGAGACTGGAATAGGCACGAAGCAACATTATTTTTGGACCGGCAGACTCCTTTAAACTGTTAAATTTTTTGTTCTGTCTTAGTAAGAATCCTTTACAACTAAACAAATAAAATTTCTCTCTTGCTTTTATTAATTTATTTAGAAACGACATTGATTATTGATGGTAGGGCAGAAAACAAATATAAAGGGCTTTTTGATGAGGCAACATAGCAATGGTGTTAATGAACAAAAGTCGTGTTAATACAAATCAACCCGTGGTATGTTCTTACGCACTGTTTTACTACAATCTCAAATTTTTTTTGTGATAAATCAACCTGTGGTATGTTCTTATGCACTGTTTTACTACAATCTCTATGTTATTGGTTGTTTTTTATATGAGTCTCGCTAAAACTTTGTACACACGCTTTTTTTGAGACTCGCATGAAATCCACATCATAAAAAGCAGTACATTGGAAACAATGTGTTTTTCGCATTTCTGCTTCTTATTGAGCTTATCATCTCACATTATTGATAATTACAGGAAGTAAAAAGGGACCGGATAAACCCTGAGCAGATATTGTAACCACAGAAGATAGAAAATTAATATAGTGATGAAGTTGATGTCTCTGGAGATTGTTTCTGCAAACACTAGCTGGTAGCTGAACAATGTCGATATGTCATTCTCGATAGAAATAAATGAAGCACAATTATGTCCCTAGTGTAATTGTTGATTTCTGTTTCATTGTGTATGCTTTTTATTTTTATCGTGTAATTCAATTTAATCATAACATTTAATCGCCACAATTCTCAATATACCAACATTCTTCAAAGAAAATATCTTAATATCATAGCACAAAGACAATAATATAAGAGAAAGCCAATACAAGTTTATCACGTTGTAGCAAATAATTAAAGCCAATTGGCATCCCTTATCCTAATAATTTCAACCAACTCCAACAACTTAATGTAACTATTGCACAGTTTGCAAAGTGTTGAAGAACTTGGACACAATAAAAATTATATATCATCATGTGATGTGTTGTTAACAGTGAAATGTGACTTAGATTGAACTTGATAATAATTGATTCAGTTCAAAATTTGACTCGAGTTTGGTGCGATCTTTTTTAGCTCACGAATAGTTTAGTTCTTCTCAGTTCTCATTACTTGAATCGCATAATTTAAAAGTTTTTCTTAAATCTTTGATCTTTTGCATTAATATTTGATACACAAGTTCCAAAAATCTGTTCAGTGTTTTGGGAACTCTCATGCTTGCTCTTCTTCTTTACACACTCATAACTGATGGTTTTCCCTTTCGCAAACAGCTCCTCATGCCGTAATCTCTTGCTCTGTTTTCTTTGTCCATTGTTATTTTTAGTTTCACTTTATTATTATTATTATTATTATTATTAATACTATTATCATAAAAATGAAAATGTAGCACTTTTTTATTTGATTTAGGTGGATGGAAGCAACTTTGATTGATTTCTATATCAACATTGTAATTTTGTGTGTAAGTTCACTACTTAGCTTTGTTCTAAATATTTACTATTTATTTGGTGATTCAAATGTACAAAAATCAGCTTATAGATGGAATTCAAAGATGTAAAGATGAAAGACAGATTATCAGTGATAAGCTTGTTGACGATTCTTTATTAGCATTGATATAGTTTCCTTATTTTTATTTTTATTTTAATTTTTTTTCCTTTTTTGAGAGATAATCTCTTATATATAAGTTTGTATAACCTCATTGTCAATTCAATATCCTAGTTCTTGGTCTTAGGGTTTAGCCGCCGTCAAGGCTAGCCCTTTTATATTTTTAGTTTGGTCGTACAAGGACCATATTTTTAGGCATCGGAGAAACTGCCACTTCCGCCACCGCCTTTTTTAGATGCGGTCGATCTGCCACCTGTCAAACTTCGTTGCTGCTTAAAGGTGTTGGTTTCTCAACTTTATTATTTTTCTCATATTTCATTCATCCATAAAATAATGCAAGAAACTACATTGTGTTGTGTTTTTCTCAAATGGATGATCCTCACAATGCTTTTATATTTGTAGTGGCGAAAATCTTGGAATGTGCTCGTGATATGGTTAGGACACGTATAAATCTAAGAGATTCTTCCCATTCGAGTCAATCTTGACGTCATAAGAGTTTAATGAAGAAGAAAGTAACGAAGATGACGATGATGAAATCGATGAACATGGTGAAAACAATGAGTTAGTTTCTGCGAAAAAGTCGTGTGTCGAGGAGTTGGAAGAGGTGAAAGATGGAAAAGAGATAAAATGTGCTATTTATTTTGATACTTTTAAGTTTAAAGTCGGTGTTCCTATGTCATGTTTGCATGTTTCATATGAAATGTATTTGTGATTGGTTAGAGATGGACAATTCTTATCTTTAGATTTCAATTGCCCACTAATTAAACCAAATGAATTAAATGTGTCATTTTTGTTACTACAATTTTGTTAGATGTGCTTTTTTAACAAGTGATTTTGTGGTTAAAAGAAGAAGCACAACTAACAAAATCTAATAACAAAAATGACACTTTTCATTTACGTGATTTAATTAGTCGGCAATTGAAACCCACACAAGCACAACAATGATTTATCTTTAACCAATCACGAATACATTTTATATGAAACACATGCAAACATATCATAGGAATACCAAACATTAAACTTAAAAATTTTCATAACAAATAGCACATTTTTTTCCCCTTTTCAAATTTCACCTTCTCCAACTCCTCAACACGCGACTTTTACGCAGGAACTAACCCATTGTTTTCATCATGTTCATCGGTCTCATCATCGTCCTCTTCATTACTTTCATCTTCATTAAACTCTTGTAACGACAAATATAAAAACATCTTGAGGATCATCCATTTGAGAAAAACGCGTGGCACAATGGTTGTTTCGTGCATTATTTTATGACATTTGAAAACGCGTGGCACTTTATGTCCCAAATAGTTTGAAACTTTCTAGCATTGAAAGCGTACATATTTGTGCAGCCAAACTCTACATTAAAGTACTTGTTATTGGGACATGATGAAATATTTTATGTTTCAAAATCTTGTGGTGAAAGTTTTGGGCATCCACCGCAATGGTATTCATCCATGGATGAATGAACTATGAGAAAAATAATAAAAGTTGAGGATGACGACTAACAATGATTGATGAAATGACTGCATTTGAGTTTAGTGGTACATGGCGCTTGTTCCACTTCCAAAGTTATCCCCGATAAATCTACAGTTGGTTGCCGCTGGGTCTTTACTATCAAAGCTGTCCCTGATGTGGATCGTTTGAAAGCTCGACTAGTAGCAAAAGGATACACTGAAATTTATGTCTCGACTATAGTGATACCTTCTCTCTGGTTGTAAAGATGACATTTGTTCGTCTTTACTTGTCAATGACTGTTATGAAACATTGGCCTTGGTATCAAATTGATATTAAAAATGCTTTCTTGAATGGAGACTTAGAAGAGGATACACTATACATGGAGGAGCAGAGCAACCACCTGGTTTTGTTGCTCAGGGGGAGTTTGGTCATGTTTGCAGGTTGCAAAAACCGCTGCATGGTCTAAAGCTATCACCTTGTGCTTGGTTTGGAAAATTCAGCAAGGTTATTCAACAATTTGGCATGATTCGTTAGAAAATAGATCATTCTGTATTTTTCAGTCGATCATCTTTGAACAAAGTCATTTATCTTGTGACATATGTAGATGATATTGTTATTACTAGTGATGATCAAGAAGTAACATTTATTCAACCACTTTCATACCAATGATTTAGGTAGATTGCGTTATTTTCTTGGGATGGAAGTAGCTCAGTCTCAGGCCGACATTGCAATTTCTCAAAGGCCTGTTTGGGTTGGCTTGTTTGAGATTGATGCAAATTCTGCTTGCAATTTATCACTTGTGCTGTTGTGTGCTTGCTTCTCTTATTAGTTTTACTGTGAGTACTAACGCAATGTTTGGATTGGCTTGTTTGAGCTTGTCTATCGGCATAAACACATGTGAGACTGTTTGGGAGAGCTTATGGAAACAACTTATAATATGTCCATAGGTTGTTTTCAGCTTATCTTATCTCCATAAGCTTTTCATAATAACTAATAAAAACAATTTGATTCTTATATGTAATAAGCACTTATATAATATGTAAAGTAACCCTTCAATCTTCTTCTGCTGAACCTGCTTTCCATTTCTTCAAATTTAAAACCACATTTCCCTTAAAACATGACAAATGCTTAATGGAATGTTGTGTAATTGATAATGTGTCCGAATCACTTTCCAACATAAGTTTCATCCGCTCTGACGTATGTTTTTCTGTCACATCAGGCCTGGGTTGTTTACAAGGAGGCAAATTGGGTCAGCTCAATTCTATGAATAGTTTCTTATCTCTGTTGGAAGGTATCGTTTTCTGTCATGGTTTGATGTGTGGGAGAATTTCCAAAATATATTGGAAAGGTTGCAATGGTTAGTTGAATTACTAATTAACATTGCTGACACATTTTAAGGTTTGTATTCCTTCACCAATTGACATAAGTTTCTCTATAAATAGAGACACTTTATAGGCAGAAACAAGAAATGAATGTCATACTTATATGAATAAATTCTGTCTAAAATATCTAAATCATTTCTTCGTTTCTCTAATGCACGAGAGGAATTGCAGAAACTTTATTCTGTAAACTATCATTGACGATACGCTTGATATTAGTGTGCAATTCATATCAAGGATTCCAATAGTATCCTGAAGGGGATTCGCCGGTTATCCCATTTGCATCCAGTTTGCATAAACTGGTGGGGGCGAATCGAACCTAAAAGTTAGTGTTCCTACACGCTTTGGAATCTATGTGCAGTCATCATCATCTTCATCTTCTTGTTCAAGTATTTGCAGCAGACCCCCAGAAATTGTTCCAACAATCTTTAGGTTCGATTTACGATTTTCTTGATTAATTGATGCTGCAACTTTTGAAAGATGATTCTTCTTGTAAAGTGAGAGATATTGACTTCAAGAGATAAGTATCATTACCTCTTCTTTTTATATGTTTTGAACATTGTGATTCTCGTGCTTAAATGCAAGTTAAATGCTAAGAGTTACGTTAGTTTTCAAAGCCTGCAACCGTAAACTAGTGATATGTTCAATTGGGATATAACAGATATTTAACATAAAATCAATTTTAGTTTTGGCTATTCTAAAACATTGCAATCTTTTAAGTGCGTGGATCGGAGTTATATATATGTATAACTTTTGAAATCAAATTACTTTAATTCATGTTTGTCACAGCCAATGCCAATGTGCCATATATATTTAGAATTATTGATTTGTAAATTTATTACGTTGTTTAGAAAAATTTATAGACAATATATATGTAAGGTTTGTCTAAGAGGAAATATTTCACCATTTCATTCATTCATATGTACTGGATTTGTATAATTTTGACATTATTTTTTGTTGTAAGATTGCTTGCGAATAATGGTTAATCATGAAAAGGTATTTGTTGAAATGGTACATCATTTGGTGAAGAAAATCATTTTGTTTCATGAAGTGTTGCGACTGAAACTACTCTATCATCAATTCTGTGTTGATTTTGACAAGTAATATTGAAGGAGCAATAAACACACATATACATATGACTATGGTGAAAGGTACACAATTAATTTATCTTGATAGATGATATGCATGATATAGAAACTATTAGTATGTGAATTTTGGCAAGTATGAATAAGTTTGATTTATAAGACATGTTTTAATGTTGTCTTATTTTAATATAAAAGTAGTGTATATGACTTGTCATATAAGTATGAAATGCATATTATAGTAGTGATGTTTTTTGTGCAAGAAGTTTAAATTTACTATTGATGATCTCATATTATATGTACATGATATATGAAAGTTATTGTTGATTTCTTGCATTGGTTGGTATTTTGAAATTTTTGTAAATTGGTAAATGTTCATGAATGAATTTAAGTTATAGAAAATGTAAATGATTTTGAATCATTGTTTATTTTTTTTATTGTGATTATTATTTGAATTTACCATAGGGTATAGTTATACATGAAACTTAATTTTGAGATTTAGAATTTATGATTATATGTATTAGTTATTTGACAATTAATATGAAAAGGTTTCTTTTAATAAATTCTAAAGTATTATTTTTAAGTTCATGTAGAATGTGTGTGTGACCCATCTTATGAAATTAAAGTTGTCATGACAGAATTTTATGATCATGTTTAATGGTGTTTTACATATTTAATGTAATGAGTGTATGGTGTCTTGAATACATTCAAGTGAAAGTAGAACTTCATATTTAAATGATTATTAAATATGTAATAACAAAGAAAGAATGACATAAAGTTTGGGCATATGACACAATGGAGTCAAACTACAAAAGTGTCATGATTTTGTGATAGTTGGTTTAAACTATCAAGTATTAAGAATATTCAAAGTTTGTGAAAAGCATAGCTATGTGGTTTATTGAATATTCAAAGTTATAAAGTTGAAAAATCTTGCAATTCTTTGACGAAATGATTGACAAGGATATGATGTTTTTGGACATGATGGTTAAGTCATTGAAGACATCATTAGGGATGTGGAACAAGCCCATATTTAATTGATCACCAATGGTGGAAACTCAACTCACAGTAGCATCAAGTCTTGAGTTCAACGATGAAAGTACACTATTAGAGTGATTGAAGTACTTGACAATAATAAATACATCCCAAGGGGTAAAAGTACTTGTACCATAAGAATAAAGTGGTAGGATGAGATTTTTCTCTTAATAGACATATAGCATGTTTGCTTGAATGCATAATTATGGGTGCATTTATGATATAGTCTACCTATATGAGAATGAAGTGTGGCCACTTCATTGAGTTCAAGGGCTTGACTCTTAAATTCTCATGAAAAGGATACGAGACACAAGACCTTAAAATGTGTCATATTTATAATTCGATCAATGGTACCGAGATCTCATGTGTGAGTTATGCACACTTGTTCTAATGGATAGTTGGTTCAAAGCTTGTCTACCAATCTATTCGGGGATGAGCGAAAACTTAACTCACTAGGTAATGGTTCAAATCGTAAGATACCTTTACTGAAACCATGCGATTTCCGGAATAATGGATTTAGATATATTTTGAAAATGGTGGGGGATTGTGGGAGAATTTCCAAAATATATTGGAAAGGTTGCAATGGTTAGTTGAATTACTAATTAACATTGCTGACACATTTTAAGGTTTGTATTCCTTCACCAATTGACATAAGTTTCTCTATAAATAGAGACACTTTATAGGCAGAAACAAGAAATGAATGTCATACTTATATGAATAAATTCTGTCTAAAATATCTAAATCATTTCTTCGTTTCTCTAATGCACGAGAGGAATTGCAGAAACTTTATTCTGTAAACTATCATTGACGATACGCTTGATATTAGTGTGCAATTCATATCAAGGATTCCAATAGTATCCTGAAGGGGATTCGCCGGTTATCCCATTTGCATCCAGTTTGCATAAACTGGTGGGGGCGAATCGAACCTAAAGGTTAGTGTTCCTACACGCTTTGGAATCTATGTGCAGTCATCATCATCTTCATCTTCTTGTTCAAGTATTTGCAGCAGACCCCCAGAAATTGTTCCAACATGATGATCATTAGTGTTTTTATTATTGCTTAATCAAGGCAAGTGTTAATATAAAGCTTATCTATAATCTTAGCTATGAGAAGAATTTCTTTTCAGCAAGAGGAACTATTCTTCTTCCCTTTGATATTTTTCCAATTAATATATTGCCTTGTTCTGCTATGCAGTTTACGCGACACAATACAGATAGATATGTGATATCATCATTGTTCACTTAATTGAAGTTTTCAATCAAATGTGATGTTTTTTCTTTTCGTTTTTAGTTTAAACATAGCTGCTGCCTGCACAGTACATAATACAGATAGGTATGGGATATCATCATGCTCTAAGTGTGGTATTTATGCATTACTCATTCCAGTTTCCAAGTTGACATTGGATTCTGATGATGCTATATAATTCATCTTTGAACTGAGTTTATGTAATGCATATATTTTTTGAATGATTTGCATTATAAATAGTTTTTTTTTGTTATTTGTGTGTGTTGCACTGACAGAAAGTCACATAGTTGATTTATACTTAATTCTTAAATTGGTTTTAAGAGAAGAATGGATTATTAAACAAAGTGATTTTTACTTCATTCTTAATTCTTAAACAAAGTTTAGCTAGCAGCTAGATAATGTTGATATTTCATTTTCAATAGTAATTGTTGATTTCTGTTTCATTGTGTATGCTTTTTATTTTTATCGTGTAATTCAATTTAATCATAACATTTAATCGCCAAAATCAGAGAGATAGTAATTGTTGATTTCTGGTGATTTTTGATTTCTGTTAAACTGTTAAATAGTTTCACTGTGTCCAAGTACTGTTTAGCATTTTCTCTGATAATTAAGACTAGGAGACTATGGTTTTTCTTTTTGATAGGTATCACTTTACCTTCTCACCCTTTACTCAATTTGTTACTGAATAATGAAATGGGAATAAATGTGTTTCGGTAAAAAATAATTGCAATTCATTACCAATTTACGAAATACAAGGATGGCATAGCAGGCATGCACATGCTGCCCCGTTTAGACCCGCCCCGCTTAAGCTCGTTAAAAATGAGTTGAGTTGGTGGCAAACTGGCTAAATAATTAATTAATTTTTAGTTTTCTTTACAATTGTGCTATTACAAAAAAAATATATTGTTCATTTGGTCCTGGGTTTGATCCCCAGCTGGTGCGTATGGAGAAACATTTGTTGGGAGAGGTCAACCCTTTAAATGGATCTCAGTTACCTCGAGAGGATTAGTCTCTACAGTTGCGCGCGGAGGATACCTTTAGTTTACCAAAAAAAATAAAATAATATTGTTATTTAATTTTTGTTAGAAACAAACAAATATTTGTGAAACTCAAATTTATGAAAGAAATCAAACATCAATATATCATTAACAAATCTAACAACCTAAATGGCTACAATTTCATTAGCAAATGGTTTAAAAGCTCTGTTCAGTCTGTTGGGAACAAAAAAAAACAAAAAATCAGCCTATATATAGATGAAATTAAAAGATGTAAAGAAAGACGGATTATTAGTGATAGACTTTGTTGATATGATTCTCTATATTATTAGCATTGATATAGTTTCCTTATTCTTATTCTTATTTTTATTTTTTTTTCCTTTTTTGAGAGGTACTAATATCTTACTATATAAGTTAATCATTCGAAGTTGAAGTTGGTATCCAAAACAAAGTTCAGTATCCAAGTTCTTTGTTTTAGGATTTAACCACCGTCAAGGCTAGCCCTATTATATTTTTTTAGTTTGGTTGTTGGTTGTACAAGAACCCTATTTTTAGTCAACGGAGTAACTGCCACTTCCGCCGTTGTGTACACAGGTGCCACCCGCTTATTCAGACCGTCGATCAGCCACCGCCCACCTGTCATAACTTCATTGTCGTTTAAAGGTGTTGGTTCTTTAACTTTTATTATTTCTTTTCATAATTCATTCATCCATGCAATACCAAAATATTTTATCATGTTTCAATAATAAGTAGTTTGATGTAGAGTTTGGATGCACAAATATGTATATTTTGAGTGCTATAAAGTTTCAAACTATTTGTGACACAAAGTGCCGCACATTTTCAAATGTCATAACATAATCCAGAAAACTACTATTGTGACTCGTTTTTCTCAAATGTATGATATTGAATATGTTTTTATATTTGCAATGACAATTTTTTTGGAATGTGCTCCTAATATGGTTAGTACACATATGAATCTAGGGTTATTCCCATTTGAGTCAATTTTGTGTTATAAGCGTTTAACGAAGTTAAAAGTAATGAAGATGACGATAAAGAAATCAGTGAAGATGGTGAAAACAATAGGTTAGTTCATGCAAATGTGTTGAGTAATTAGAGACGGCAAAAGTTGAAAAAGAAAAAAAAGTGCTATATGTTTTGAAAATTTTAAGTTTAACGTCGTTATTCTTATTCTTTTGAACTTCATAACCTCCAAATTTTTTGCAGGTGGATGGATGCAACACTAGTTGATTTCTACATCAATTTTGCAGCTCTAGCAGTACGTGTACATTTTTTATGCCAGTCTCACTACACAATCTTTTTGAGACTCGCATGAAATTCATCTCATAAAAAGCAGTTCATAACGGAAACAATGTGTTTTTACTTTTAGTATTTCTCCTTCTTATTGAGCTTAACATCTCACATTATTGGTAATTACAGGAAGTAAAAAGGGATATGATAAACCATGAACATATATTGTAACCACAGAAGACAGAAAAATAACATACTGATGAAATTGATGTTTGGAGATTGTTGCTGCAAACACTAGCTAGCAGCGGAACAATGTCGATATGTCATTCGATACAAATAAACAAAACACCAGTTATATTCCTAGTGTAATTGTTGATTACTGTTTCATTATGTATGCTTTTTATTTTTATCATGTAATTCAATTTAATCATAACATTTAATATCCAAAATCAGAGATAATGGTTAAATCATAACTTTAAGTATCATTTAATCGTGTAATTCTCAATATACCTACATTATTCAAAGAAAATATCTTAATATCATATAGCACAAAGACAATAGTATAAGAGAAAATGAGAAAGTCAGACACAAGTTTAACATCTTGTAGCAAATAATTAAAGCCAATTGGCATCCTTTATCCTTTCAATTTCAACCAACTCAAACAACTTAATAACTTAATGTAACTATTTAACAGTTTGCAAAATATTGAAGAACTTAGACACATTAAAAATTATATATCATTATGTGATGTGTTGTTAACAGTGAAATGTGACTCAGATTAAACTTGGTAATACCGTTATAGACTTGTTCCTTTTCTTTGTATTTCTCTTGGCTGGTCTGTACTACTTGTATTGCCAGTGCTTATTATTTATTAATAAAATCTTTACAGTTTAAAAAAAAATGTTGTATGCCTTCTACCGTTTCACATAAACATTGTTGGCATATTTTTTTAGTGGTGTCAAGCATCTTTGGCATATATAAAGCCCCATTTTAATTCAATAAAAGAGAAATTTCAAAATGACATGGCAATGTTGCATGTCTTATAAATTTCCACCCTTTCACACGAGCATTGTTTTCATTGTTGACATATATAAAACTCGATCAAATTTGATTTAACAAATTAGAAATTTCAAAATGACATAACAATGTTGCATGTCTTCCACCTTTTCACACAAGCATTATTGGCATTTTTTTTTTTTTGTGCTCAACATTTTTGACATATACAAAGTCCCAATTTGATTCAACAAATTAGAAATTTTAAAATGACATGACAATGTTACATGCCTTCCATATAAGCACTTTTGGCACATTTTTTTGTGGTGTTCAACATTTTTGATATATATATATATATATATATATATATATATATATAAAGTCCTAATTTGATTTGATTCAGCAAATGAGAATTTTTAAAATGACACGACAATACTGCATACTTTATACCCTATGAAGCCCTGATACGAGACACGATACAGATACGATACAATACGGATACAGCGATATGAGAAAATTTTAAAATTTAAGATACGATATGGCTAGGATACTTTAATAAAAAAATTAAATATATAAATGTAAAATATATAAACATAACTAAATTTGATAATAAAGAAACATTCATATTATTAAAATTATCAAAATTAATGAATTGCATATTTTAAGTATTATCTAAATAGCGAGTCATGCGCATATTCACTGATGTCCTATAATCTTGTCGTTCCTTTCATATATTCTTCATCTTTCTTTGACAAAAGTTAAAAATTTGGATGCACATAAACCAAATATTTAGCCCTTATTGGATCCATTTTATTTCTTTTCAAAGAATGAATAAAATATGAACATCAGATACTTCTCTGATACGTATTGGGAAGTATCAGACAAGTATCGAAGAAGTGTATGTATTTTTTTATTTAAAAAATAAAATTTAAACATTGGATACTCCCGCAATACATATCGGGAAGTATCTGACGCATATCGGTATCGGGACTTCATAGTTATACCATTTAACATAAGTATGCACCGTTAGCATATTTTTTTTGGTGGTGTTCAACATTGTTAGCATATATAAAACAACAATTTAATTCAACAAATTAAAAATGAAAAAATGAAAAAAAAAAGCCACAATTTAATTTTTTATTAATATATATATTTTTTTAAATGGCATGGCAAATGACATGGCAGTGTTGCATGTCTTCCACGTGGCATATAAAAACAACATGCACCTCCATGCACTCACTAATCTTGACCATTAGTTGACAATCATGTTTAGATTACAATCTAATTATAAAAATTCTCAGACGTTGATTACATATCGAACAGTTAATAACAATAACTTCATCTTCACACTTACCACATATGATCAAAATCCCATCGTCTCTTACCTTATTTTCCCGCTCCCTCTATGTTTTCTACTTTCCCATGCAAGGCCGCAAAAAAGGAAGAAAATTAACAAAAGACAAAAAATAATTAATCTCAAACGTTACCAAAAAACTAGGGTTTCACTATATATATGATTCTCTCCCAAAGTTCTCATTCTTACACAAAATCTCAGCTGCGCAGCTTCTGTTCTCTCTTCTTCTCCGATCACTTTTAGCTCATTTTTTCGATTTTTTTTGCTGAAACAAGAGAATGGCAGCTAGAATTTCTTCATCTGTTGGTCAGTCTTCGAATGCTGCAGCTCCGGCGACTTCAGCATTGACCACTAGAAGGCCATTAAGGCCGTATGCTAATGCTAATTCATTGCTTTACGTCGGTGATATTGAAAGAAGTGTAACTGAGGCACAGCTCTTTGATCTGTTTAACCAAGTTGGTCGGGTTATCTCTGTCAGGATTTGCAGGGATCTGAACATACAATCCTGCCTAAATTATGCTTATGTCAACTTTTTCAATGCTGAAGATGGTTTGTTTTTGTTTCACTGCAACTTTTTTGTGAATAAATTTGTTTGATCTTATTTGATATTTGTTAATTTCTTTTTTGCAATCATTTTCATCATTACTGATTAATCGTCATCTTTATATTGTTATCATATGATTCATTAGATGTTTCTGAGATTCATTTCATGACTTGCATTTTTTTTGTCTTAGATGAAATGATAATTCACTGAAATTAAACTCGCATATAACTGTGAATCCCGGGTTTGACTCCGGGTCACTGACGTCCCACTAACAATTTCGACATTTCATTCTTCATGTTTATAGTTGTATTTATTAATTAATCTTAGATTGTTTATTGTCGTATTTATTTTAATTAATATTGAGATGTAGGGACGATCCATTTTCATGCATTCATTTAAAAGGTTTTTTGGCACCATTATTATGTGTAATAGATTGCTTGTTGTATGATTGTGATATTACTTAGATTTTGTAGTAGTTCTCATGAAAGAAGTAGAATTTGGTCATGGACACATAATCTGTGTGCATTTATCATTTTACATACATAATAAATAATATTTTAAGTTTAAACCACTATGTTTCTTTAATGATTTGCATCGTTAATAACTTGATTATGTTGTTTCTATGGTTTTTCAGCTGCAAAAGCAAAGGCAGTTTTGAACTTTAGTCCGTTGAACGACATACCCATTTTTATCACCTTTTCCGAACGAGATCCAAGTGTTCGGTATACTCGATCATGCAACGTGTTCATAAAAAACCTGGATAAAACAATTGATCACATGGAGCTGCATGACATTTTTGCTACGTTCGGCTCAATCGTATCTTGTAAGGTGGCTCTTGACGGTAATGGTCAGTCAAAAGGGTACGGTTTCGTACAGTTTCAAAATGAAGAATCAGCAAAGACTGCCATCAAGGAGATGAATGGAACGCTCGTACATGATAGACAAGTTCATGTTGAATTTTTCCTAAGCCCCCAGGAAAGGGCTGAGACCAATCGACTCACTAATGTATTTGTAAAAAATTTATCGGAAACAGTCAGCGATGAAGACTTAAAGCAGTTATTTGGCACTTTTGGTACGATAACTAGTGCAATAGTCATGAAAGATGCGAATGCCAAATCTAGATGTTTTGGTTTTGTGAATTTTCAGAGTCCGGATTGTGCTGCCAATGCAGTTGAGAAGTTAAATGGAACTACCATCGATGGCAAAGTTTTATTTGTGGGGAAAGCTCAGACCAAAGCAGAAAGGGAGTCTGAGTTGAGAGCCAAACTTGAGCAGAAAAGAGTTCCTAGATACGAGAAGGCGGCTAATTTGTACCTGAAAAATCTTGATTATGATTTTAATGATGAAAAGTTGAAGGGTCTGTTTTCTGAGTTTGGAACCGTAACATCTTGCAAGGTATGTTAAAAATGACTTTTATTGTATATTTATATTGATAGTAATATAGTATGTCAACAAGTGTGGTATTGTGTTCTTGTTTTAGTGTAAATTATATATACATCCCATTGATCTTCAGGTTATGTCGGATTCAAATGGTCGTAGCAAGGGTTTTGGTTTTGTGGCTTTTTCTACTCCTGAGGAAGCCAATATAGCTGTAAGTATTCAAAGAGGCGTGACTAAGCTTCATGTTTCAAATAAGCTTTGCTAAGCTACATGTTTTATTTACATAATGTAAGCTTAAGTTTTCTATGGTCTTTTGTTCAGTTGAATGAAATGCATGGGAAGTTGGTTGGAAAAAAATATTTGTTTGTTAGTAAGGCTCTCCGCAAAGAAGAGAGGCTAATCCATCAGTTTCAGCAGGTGATGCTCTTCTTTAATATGATTTCAATTTTCAATACTCACTTCTTCATTATTAAGTAGCTGACTAGTTGCACTTGCACCTTATATATTAAGTGGATTTGCTTTTATGGCCTTTGTTGAAATTTTCATTTGTGCTTTGTAATTTATATATTTGATTTTTGTGGAGTATCAATGTAGTATATTATATCTATGAGTAATAAATCATTTTGGTTCTTAAATGTGTGAGGAGGTGTTGTCATTATAGTCTCTGGATGCATAGCAATTGCAAATTCATCCCCAAGTGTCTCTTTTTATGTAATTTTATGGATTAAATTGACTAACAAGAAATTCATTTGAGGACTAAAATGGCAAACAAAATCACATTTGAAGACCAAAATGACTAACTGAAAAGAAACTTGAGGAAATGATTGCAATTTGATACATTCAAGGACTATAATAACATTGCCTCAAACATTTAGGGACTAAAAACCTTTATATCTATTTACCTTTAATTGTTTTCATGGTTGTTTGATTGTGTTTAGGAGTTTATTCATAAAATCAATGTGTGGCTTAACAAATTAACTCCTGTAGGTTCATTTTGGTGAAACTGGTTCCTCTAGTGGTTTGGCACGGCCGGCTGCAGAAATTCATGGATGCCATCCAGGGGCACCGAGACTCGCCTCTCAACCGCGTCAAGGCACATCTGTATTCATACCATCTCAGCCTACTGGATTTGGTTTCCAGCAACAAATTTTGCCTGAGATGCAGCCTAGTGGTGCTCCAAATTCTGTCAGGCCACATCAACCCCAAAGACAACAGGATCAAGATGGGCAAAGGATAGGTGCTCGACGAAATGGAAACCTCCAGCACGTGCAGCAGAATCAAGTAATTATTCCTAAAATTTAATGTTTGAGATTTTTATGTTGATTTTTGTTATCCTATTAAAGTACATTTATATGAAAACAGATAATACATCATAATTCCAACGAAAGGTCTATGGCTAACAATCAAAATGACATGGATTCTTCTGGAGTTCCTCAAGGTCTAGCTGGTCCAATGTCGCGCATGACATTTGATGGTTGTTCTTCCGGTGTTACTGCACATAATCAGCTTCCATTGTCTCCATCACTTGCCTCAGATTTAGCTGCGGCTACTCCCGAAAATCAGCGTATTGTATGTATAACTCGCATTTGGTATTTTTACATGTAGGAATTGTATATTGTTTCTTTAGAGTAAATTGATACTCTGATCTTTGAAATTTACTTCTCTCACAATTTAGCCTTTTACTAAATTTTCTAACACTTCATGCTACTCCTTTTGCTATTTATGGTAGTGTCTAGCATAACATTAGTTTGAAAATTTAAATGAATGATAAAATCACATGCATAATTTAAAATAATAAACCCATATTAAATTGAATATTTTACATTTTACTTGTAATCTATTTTTCTTGGAAGCTATTTTCATAGCATATGCAGATAATTTAATTTGCAGTTACCCTTGTCTCTGTTAATTTATAACAATTATTTGTGAGAAATGTAATTTTTGGTATGCATCAATTGAAATTAACAGATGTTGGGCGAACATCTATATCCCCTTGTGGACCAGCTTACACCAAACCAACATACTGCAAAGGTGACAGGGATGCTGCTTGAAATGGACCATTCTGAAGTAATTCATCTTATTGAATCTCCTGATGACCTGAAAACAAAGGTCTCCGAGGCATTGCGGATTCTTCAATATGTTGCATTGGATCCTGAACTTTTTGATCAGCTTGGTTGGGTTCATTGAATGAATGAAATAATTTCAGCTGCAAAGGTAGCGAATATTATTTTTGGATCGTATGCAATTATAATTTTATCAGAAACATATTTTCTTTTTGCTGGATAAGTTATTGGTTGGTGGATTGATATGCAAGGATTCAGGACATATGTCATTTGAGACAAATTTATGATTTTATTGCCTTTGAGATTGGTAGTGGATGATGTAGTTCATTACCTTTGACAATTTAGACTTGGATGATATGAACTGGTTATTAGTTGACATCTTTTATTTCAATTTTTTTTGTGATAAATTTTATCTGCTTATGCATTTGTTGTTGGGTTGGAAAAATCGAGCTGTGATGGATTATAGAGGTATAATCATGCTGTCTTTATTTGATTGAGTCGTTTCTTCATGATGTTTTTGTTGCTTTAAGAAATTACAAGCTCCGAATGTATAAAACATTAAAAGCTGTTCGTGTTTAAGCGTATTTTAGAATGGAGGAAGTATTACATGGTCACAAATGTGTGTGTGCCCAAATAGAGTGACCAAAGACTTGTGACCAACTTAGTATTTTCCTTTAGAATGTAGTCGTGTTTCTGAGTGTATTTTTGGGTGTTTCAAGCTATGACTTTGCAATTTACCTGTATTGTTAACATCGTTTCAAATATTGGCCATGATGGTTTTAGTGACAGCCAAAAAAGATATTTTTCGCTATTATATATTTTTTAATATTTATCAAGATCCTTCTGTTCAACAACGTGCAATGCTCGAACTTGTTCAAGGTTTCATTTGCTTGTTGAATGTGTTGTTTAGAATTTGAAGTGGTAGTTAGTTTATGTGCCATAAGGAGTAAGGGTTGCTGTGAAATTTTTTGATGTGGCAGTAGATTTTTTTTTTTCGGGTTACCATGATATTGGTGAGTTCTCTTCTCCCAACTGAATTCTTTCCAAACGCAAGAGTCGGGAAACCACCTACTTAAGGGCCCAACATGGCAACACCTTTACCACTTAGACTAACTCATTGTTGGTCAATAGAGGTTTTTATTGGTGAAATTTAGGCTCTATATGGAAGTTTGGAGGGGAGGGCCTTAGGGGAGAGTAGAAGAAAAAATAGACCAAACTTTCACCTTTTTTGAGAGTGTAAAGAATAATAAATGAATGTTTGAGTAATATATTTTTAATATTGAGAGTATTATATAACAACATATTGAATTTGAAAAATTTATTCAAGTCCTCCAAAACCCTCATCCAATATAAATTATATAATCTTTGAGTTCTACCAAATTAAAGGAATTTTGCATTATGAAGAAAAATAAACCCCTCAAAGCCTTTCCTTTTCAAAGCTCTCCATTCTTTTCACTTTGTATGTCTCTCTCGATCTCTTGCAACGTTGAATATCAACTACATGACGAAGACATGTTTTTTATCGGATTCATTTACTTGTTTTTTTATAACAGAAAACAATGTACTTTATTGTTTTTCACCTGACATTTATTTGACTCAGGTATTGGTAGCTGCATGCTTTGATTGATTTTTATATCAAAGTTGTAGTTTTGAGTGTAAGTAAACTATCTACTTAAAGTATAATCTTTTACCTGTGTTTGTTTTCAATGAAGAATCAATCCATTCTTTTTAAATAAAAAAAATGGGGAAGAGGAAAATATTATTAATAACAGTTATCAAGTGGAATTTGAACTTCGTCGCTTGAGGTTATAAACTCAAGTTCTTAGTTCTTACTACTAAGTTGACACCTCTTGGATAAATCAATTCATTCTTCAAATGGCAATGCAAATAAATATACAAAAATCAGCTTAGATGTTGTTAATTATATTCAGAAGATGTAAAGAAAGGGAAATAATCAGTGATAGGCTTTTGCAAACAAAAGTTTTTGAAATTCTAATTTGGAATATAGACAAATGAATGATTGAGTCTTAACTAAGACTGGGCTTGGATTGAGAAATAAAGGTTACTTTTTGTCTTTTGTATTAATTGTTAAGATTTTGAAGTTTAGTTCCATCAATTTAGTCCATAAACTATACAAATACAACAAGTAGTCCCTAAAGTATATAAAATCTGTCAACTTAGGCTCAAATTAAGATGTTAGGTGCTAAATTGACCGATTTTAATCTACTTTAGCGACTAAATTGACAAATTTTATATATTGACGGATTTCATATACTGAAAACTTATCACTTGTGCTTTAATGCCCTTGTATTTTTTCATGGGAATATTAGTCTGGTTGAGGAGTTTATTGTCGTTTTGTGATTATCTTTTGACTTATGTTTGTCCATCACATCAGGCGTGGGTTGTGCTCACAAGGAAGCAAATTGGATCGGCTCAATTCTGTGGATAATTTCACTTATTTGCTTTGAAAGGTTTTTCTCTCATGAATTGATGTCAATTGAATAGAATATGCATAGAAGAATCTTCGCAGGATCGTATGTATTATATTTTGGCATTTAAAGTTCCTGTCATTTGGCATGTTTTAAAAATATTGTGATTTTCTAGCTCCTGGTTAATTTTGTCACTCTGGTTGTCATTATCTGTCACTATAGTGTTGGAAGTATTTGATTTGTTTGGAATTAACGTAATCAATGAATCCAATTTCATGGTCTTGTTGTTTTCTGTACGATTTTTCTGTATTGATTTTCATCATAAATTCTACTTGATTTTTCTGTCTTGTTGTGACTCTAATAAAATTTTCAGCATTTTAGGTGCTGTCATGCTTGGAACCTTAGTATACACTTGTGTCACCAATGGTTCTCCTTTTCGTGTAGAGCTTTTGACTTGGTAAGTGCTTCATGTTTGTTATAATTAATTATTATTCGCGATGTTATTATCTATATTGTCGACATAAGTATGGTTGAACCCTTCTGATGTATGGATCAGGTGCATGAATGGAGCATACTTTTTCTTGTTGCAAAAAGGAACATTCTTCTCCATGAATGGAGCATACTTAACTCCATTTTCCTTGTTCAGTGGGAAAACACACATAACTTCCTTATCACTCAAATTTCAAGTTCTATGTGCTGTCTTCTAATAGTTACTAGAATCTGTTCCAAAAAAAAAGTTGCCAGAATTTATCTATTTTCAAAATGTTGTGAATCTGATGGAGTAACTTTTGCGAATCATTATGTTGGACTATTTTCATCATGCATCATGAAACTCCTAAGGCCTTAATAAAACCGTTGTTTAAAGAAGCCGAGTAAAAAAATCACAGTGTGCAGATCATCAGTATTAGTTTATATACTTATTTTTCATCAGCTTACTCTTTCAAGTAACCACCTAACTTGATTTCATTAAATCCAAATAAGATATATAATATCATCATGAAGCATTTATAAATAGTTGTTTCCGGTATATACTTATATGCAAAGTATCTGTTTGTAGTCGTTTAATTGGTTACGCATAGAGTGCATTGTGGACTACAATTATTTCGAAAGTAAACCTACAAGGTTTCTTCGTTCTCCATCTAAATGATCATTTATTCTTCAAGGCCAAAGCATGTACTTTCTGTCTCTAATTCAAGTATCTATTTGCAGCTTTGTCATGTTCGTGCGAGTGAATTTCTGCTTGTGGCAGTTGTTTATCATTTAAGTGAATATCATAAGCTCCAAAATGTTTGCAGGCGCGGATGTTAGAAACATTGGCTGGCTTCTACATCAATGTTTTAGATGTAATAGTATGTCTACGTTTTTTCATCTTAGTAGCTGTAAACTATGTAAAACATAAACTTATTTCATTTGCTCGGAGCATATTTCATTTGCTCGGAGCATATTTCATTTGCTCGGAGCATTAATATCAAGTAGGCCCTTAAAATTGTTTTCTTTGGTACAAAATGTTGAGATAATCAAAGTCGAAATAATTGTGAACACAAGGCTATGATCGATACTGTATAAGAATGTGAAAGTTATAAATTCATTACGCCTATATTTTGTTTCAATGTAAGTATTCTAGCTAACTATTCATTCAATACGACAATACCAGATCTAGGTTGCCCACAGAGAATCTAGTTGGATCTATGCGGTCTTTCAGATAGTTCTATTGATATGTTTTGGCAGGTTAGTCTACACTATTTTATGTTCACTTACTTTTTGACGATATTTTGAGCTGGTATACTGTTGGTTAGAAATTTGTTTGGCTAACAGTGATTCTATTGCCAAGAAAGGTGATGAAGCTGCTGAGGGATGCAATATCGTAATGTCAAAAACACGCGGTCTATATGCTGTTAATTATAAAAAAAACTAAATTAATGGAGAAAAATGTGTTTTAATCATGAAGTATCACATGAAGATTGGGAAATTTATATTTGTTTGCCTTCAATTAAAGGACCAAACTATTAACATGATCCATCACCACCCAAATTTGTAATGGATTGTATATGTATATATTAATTGATGTAGCTGGATCTCTTGACTTGTACTTTGAAGTTAACAATAACTTCTTATGGAATTAGTTTTAGTTTTGGCAATTATTGAATTAGACAATTATAATATGGAAAGTGAAATTAAATGAACAATATTTGGAAAAATAATAAAATGTTTTCAAGAAGTTTTGTGTGTGCATGTCCTTTTAATTTTTTACTTTATCATATTCATAAAGTGCATGCTTCAGCTTCACTATATTCTAACAACTCTAACATCTTATTTTTTGTAGCTAATGTTGGTTAACTTTTCCAACTTTTCAGCATCACTGCTTGCATCTATGTTGTATTGAAGCTGTTCCGGTCTTCCGGATATCTTGTTTCGATCATGCTTACTTTATTTTAGTGAAACGTAGTCACAGGCAAGTACATATGTCATTTGTTTGTTACGTTTGAAATAGGCATCAAGCAAAATCTGTTTAGGCTCAGAATCGCTTATTTACCTGTCAGGTTAGTGTTCTGTCATAATGAGATTGTTAATTTGATCGCTGGTTAAGGTTTAACGTGTAATGGAAGAAAGGAATGCCATCCAAGTTCCAACTGTATCTATCTTTTAATATAAAGGGCTTTCTTTTGAGGCAACATAGCAAGTAGCAATCTTGTTTATGTACAAAAGGCGTGTAACGTTCATGCGGTACGCTCTTACAAATCTCTAAGTAACGTTCTTACAAACGCTAACAATCTCTTTGCTACTTGCAGGGCTGGTCTAACAGATGTATACGTGTAAAGCAAATTTCAAAGTGCGGCTCTTTTTAACAGGTTTTACAATATAGTATGTATATAATATATACCTTTTGGGGCATATCATTCGAATCATTGGCATGGGGCAATGGTTAGTGCTCTTTTGCAAGCTGCTAGGTTCTAAGTTTGATTCCTACTTTAATTATGCTGATCGAGGCCTTGGACTGCGTCCTGAGTGCCTCGGTAAGTACCTAGCTCTGATTAAATAACGCTGACGAAGGCTCTTTTGGACTCGCACAAAAAAAAGAACAGAGGTCTTGGACCAAATGCTGAGTGTTTTGTTAATACTACATACATGATTTGTGTAATGTGAAAGTATATAGTATATGCAATGATGTCAATTGACAAGTAATAGTATAGTAGAAGTATATTTGTAATGAAAGCAAAAATTGTTTAAAGATTGCAGTATCATCAGTTTAGTTCTAACTTCTAACACTCCTAAATTAGTTAGTCTAAATAGCTAAATTCATAAAACCAATATCAACATTTGATTTTGAGTTATTGAAACATTAAGTAAAAAATGAGATTAAATATATTGGAGTACAGTTAGAGTAACAATTCAACGATAAGTTTCTTCAGAGGTTCATACATGCTACAGGATGCTACAAAGTCTACAACAATTGACAGATTTTGAATATAACCTGTTTTTCCCAAGTATGCCTTACTTACACTCAACTCAGTTACCTGTTTTAAGTGTTTTTCTTATTGTTCTTCACATAAAATTCATATTATATTGATAGTTATAAGTATTTTGTGTGAATAACCAAACTAAAAACTCTTCAAATGCACATAAGTATTTTATGTAACTATTTGAATTTTAATACCATTATCTTTGTATCTTCTGTAACAAAATCATTAATGATTTTTTCATCAACGATTTGCAAATTCAATTTTAATTGTCTCTCTATATTTTCTAAGAGCTTCTCTAATTATAGAATTTTTAAAAAAATTGACTTTTTTAATTTTAAGTGAATTCATATGTGCAAATTCAATTTTATGACACTCATTTTTTACTCTAAAAAAAAAATTCATGCATAAGTTGTTTAACTTACAAACATGCTCTTACATAATCAAAAAGTATGCCGCATAAGTTTGAAGTAGAGAGGGAGTACTTGCAAAACACTTTGAAGTTCAAGTGAAAAAGTGCGTGAAGTGAATGTTTTCAGATGTTAGAATAGAGTACCTGATCACATGTTAAGAGTGAGATATATATAGTCTTCAGTGCTGGGTTAAGACCATTAATGAGAGGGCGAATGTCGCATTTTCACCATAATGGCCGTTGGAATCATGGTTGCTCATCATTCCGATGTCGCCCGTATGAAGTGGGCTTGCTCGACATAGGTGAAATTTGACCTAGTATTCTGCTAGGTCTACTACTCTACTCTAGAACAATTTATCTCTCATTCATATTCTCTATCTTCTCTCCCATTTTTATACTTTTTTTTTACTATCTTGTAATTCAGTAACTAAAATTCTAGCTTATAACATGAATAAGTGGATGTAATGAAATTCTACCTTATAAAATAAATAAACGAAGGTTACCAATTTCAAATCTTAATTCCTACTTATAATATACAATATTCTTACCCAACCCAGTGAGATAGATTCATAGAGAACACAATTAATATTTGTAAAGACAAATGAAAATTTTAATAAAGAAAAAAAGAAGAGTAAATAACAATAGCAATTTTGTGTTTTTAAAAAAATAACAATAACAATTTTGGTTACATGTACAAAATATTTTCCTTGACTGACAAACCATAGAGGGTCAACAATAAAAAAAACAAAGTATGACATGTCATGATTCCAATTCCAAAGAAGCCACAAAATTTGATTCAAACAAATGATGCGAAAATTCAGAACGAAAACGACATTACACTTCCACGCACGCACGCATATATAAACCTCATTCCTTCTTCCCGCATCTTCTTTCCCCTCTCCCTCTCTTCTCTCTTTCCGGTGCCAACAAAAAACAAAAAAATAAAAAATAAAATCTCAAATGTCACTACAAAATAACTAGGGTTTGCATTTTCCATTCTCTTCCAAAACACATTTTCATTCTCACATAAAATCACAGCTGCAAGGCTACTGTTTATTCTCTGATCACTTTTTTTCGTGTTTTTTTGTATTGGAAAAGAGAATGGCAGCTGTGATTTCTTCACCTATGGCTCAGTCACCGACTGTTGTGGCACCGGCTACGGCGGCATTGACAACTGGAGGTCCATTTGCTAATGCATCACTTTACGTGGGTGATCTTGAAGGGAGTGTGAATGAGGGACAACTTTTTGATCTGTTTAGCCAAGTGGCTCATGTTGTCTCTATTAGGGTTTGTAGGGATCAGACTAGACGTTCCTCTCTCGGTTACGCTTATGTTAACTTCACTAATGCTCAAGATGGTATGGTTTGTTAGTTTGTTCATCATACTTTATATTATTTGTTAATTTGGTTTTTGCATGTAGAATTGTAGACTGACTGAATCAATTTTCATTATTACTGATTCATCGTACGTGTTTATATTGTTATGAATTATGATCATTGTTATCGTCGATTTTATTTTGTATTCATTTACTGGTAGGAGTAAGTTTTGGTTAGTTGATGATGTTTTGTTTTACCATTATATGATTTATTAGATGTTTCTGAGATTCGTATCATGAATTGTATTGAATATGAATCTACAATGAACAATTATAATCGATGAAGATGTCATCCTTGTTTGTAGTCCTATTTATTAATTAAGATTTATAATAGATCTTTTTTTGGTAAGGAGGATTTATAACAGATCGCGTTCATTTAAAGAGTATATCAATATTGGGGGTAATAGATTATTCATTGTATGATTGTGTATTACTTAGATTCTGTATCAGTCGACATGGAAGAAGTAATGATTGTCTGATTGATCATGGACAACATGTAAAATTTGTGTGCATATGTCTTCTACTGAACTTTGATATATTCACATTTTACATTCATAACAATTTATATCTTAAACCACCGTGGATGGACTATTGTGTCAGAGGTTTGGGTTGTTGTTTCTTTGATGATTTGCATTGTTAATTATGTTGTTGTTTCCTTGATTTTTCAGCTGCTAATGCGAAAGAACTTTTGAACTTCACTCCTCTAAATGGGAAACCCATTCGTATAATGTTTTCTCAACGAGATCCAAGTACTCGGAAAAGTGGATCTGGCAATGTGTTCATTAAGAATCTGGACACATCGATTGATCACAAGGCATTGCATGATACTTTTGCTGCCTTTGGCTCTGTGCTGTCTTGTAAAGTGGCTTTGGACGGCAATGGTCAATCAAAAGGGTACGGGTTTGTACAGTTTGATAATGAAGAGGCTGCAAAGAGTGCCATCAAACAGTTGAATGGCATGTTGATAAATGATAAACAAGTATATGTTGGATTTTTTGTTCGCCACCAGGAAAGGGTTAGGACCAATGGATCACCCAAATTCACTAACGTGTTTGTGAAAAATCTGTCTGAAACACTAAATGACGAAGACTTGAAGCAGTTATTTGGCCCCTTTGGTGTGATAACTAGTGCAACAGTCATGAAAGATGCTAATGGCATATCTAGATGCTTTGGTTTTGTCAATTATCATAATCCAGATTCAGCTGCTGCTGCAGTTGAGAAGTTAAATGGAACTACGGTCAATGATGATAATGTCTTATTTGTGGGGAGAGCTCAGAGGAAAGCAGAAAGAGAGCATGAGTTGAAAGCTAAATTTGAGCAGGAACGAATTAGTAGATATGAGAAACTACAAGGGGCAAATTTATACTTAAAAAATCTTGATGATGATTTTACTGATGAAAAATTGAAGGATTTGTTTTCTGAGTTTGGAACCATAACATCTTGCAGGGTATGTTAAAAATGACTTTTATTGTATATTTCTGTTGATAGTATGTGAACAAGTGTGGTTGTGTTCTTGTTTTAGTGTAAATTATATATACATCCCGTTGATCTTCAGGTGATGTTGGATTCACATGGTCATAGCAAGGGTTCTGGTTTTGTAGCCTTTTCTACTCCTGAGGAAGCCAATAAAGCTGTAAGTATTCAAAGAGGCGTGACTAAGCTTCATGTTTCATTTCAATAATGGATGCTTAAGTTTTTTTTATTGTCTTTTGTCCAGTTGAATGATATGAATGGAAAGTTGATCGGAAGAAAGCCACTGTTTGTTGCTGTGGCTCAGCGCAAAGAAGAGAGGAAGGCTCACTTGCAGGTGATGCTCTTCTTCAATATCATTGTTCTTATATGATTTCAATACTTACTTCTTCATTATTAAGTAGCTGGATTTGCTATGATTGCATTTGTTTAAATATTCATTTGTGCTTTTTAATTAACATATGTGTTTTTTGTAGAGTATCATCAATGAAATATATTATATCTATTTTTTAAAAATGGTCAGCTTATTTGTGTACAAGTTATTTGAGTTCTGCCATTTTTCATTCTTTTCAAAATCCTTATGGTAGATAAAAGTTTGACATATCACCCCTCCCCCTGAAAAGCTTCTTTAGTTTCAATGGTTTTCATGGTCGTTTGATTGTGTCTAAGAGTTTATTCATAAAATCAATGGGTGGCTTAACAAATTAATTTTTCTACAGGCTCATTTTGCTCAAATCCGTGCCCCTAGTGGATTGGCACCCTTATCTCCTGGAATTCCTGGATATCATCCGGCACCGAGACTTGCCGCCCCTCAGCAATTGTACTTTGGTCAAAGCACACCTGGCTTCATGCCACCTCAACCTGCTGGATTTGGTTTCCAACAACAAATCTTGCCTGGAATGCGGCCTGGTGTTGCTCCTAATTTTGTTATGCCGTATCAACTCCAAAGGCAAGGCCAAAATGGGCAAAGGATAAGTGCTCGACGAAATGGAAATCTCCAACACGTGCACCAGAACCAAGTAACTATCCCTTAAATTTAAAGTTTGAGATTTTTATGATGATTTGTGTTATAGCATTAAATAACATTTCTATTGAAAGCAGATGATGCATCGTAATTCCAATCAAGGGTATAGATATATGGCTAACAATCGAAATGGCATGGATCCGTCTGGAGTTCCTCAAGGTCTAGCTGGTCCAATGTTGCCTATGACATTTGATGGTTCTGGAGTTACTGCGCCTATTGACAATCAACGTCCAGTGTCTACATCACTTGCCTCAGCTTTAGCTTCGGCCACTCCAGAAAATCAGCGCATGGTATGTATAAGTTGTTGTTGGTATTTTTACCTGTAGGAACTGTATACTATTTCCTTAGAGTAAATTGGTATTCTGATCTTTGAAAATTTACTTCTCTCTCAAGTTTAGCCCTTTACTCAAATTATTCAAACACTTCACGTTACTCGTTTTGCAGTTTATGGTAGGGTCTAGCATAAAATTAGTTTGAAAATTTAAATGATAAAATCACACGTATAATTTAAACACGGATACAATTGAGGTTCATTACTAACTAAAGCAGTATAGCCTAAATTACATTTTACTTAATTTCTATTTTTTTTGGAAGCTATATCAATAACATATGCATCTGACTTAGTTTGCAGTTAAATTTTTTATCACTCATGTGAGAAATGTAATTTTTGATAATGCATAAATTGAAATCAACAGATGTTGGGCGAACATCTATATCCCCTTGTGGACCGGCTTACACCAAACCAACATACTGCAAAGGTGACAGGGATGCTGCTTGAAATGGACCAGTCAGAAGTAATTCATCTTATTGAATCTCCTGATGACCTGAAAACAAAGGTCTCTGAGGCATTACAGGTCCTTCACAATGCTGCATCTGGTTCTGAAGTTGGTGATCATCTTGGTTCGTTGTCATTGAACGAGTGACGTAATTTCAGCTGCAGAGGTAGCTAATATCATTTTGGAGTCGTATACAATTTTGATTTTATCAAAATCACATTTTCTTTTTTTGCTGGATAAGCATTGGTGGATTGATATGCAGAGATTTGGGGCATATTTTGGTAGACAATTTTAGCATTTTCCTTTTTAGCTTTTCTAGACAATGTTACGGTATTATTTCATTTGAGATTGGTAGCGTTAAACCGTTGAGAATAATTTTGTTTTAGATTTGAATGATATGAACTTGGATTTTAGTTTACATCTCTTCTCAGTTTTTATTGTGATAAATTATATCTGCCTATGAATCAGTTTGTGGGTCGAGGAAATCGAACCCTGATAGATTAGAGGTATCACCATAGTTAAGGCTGTCCTCATTTGATTGAATCGTTTGTTCATGAATGTTTTTGCTGCTTTAAGAAATTACTAGAACTTGTTCAAGGTTTCATTTGCTTCTTGAATGTGTTGTTTAGAAATTGAGGATTAGTTTTTGAATTCAAAATCTCATGTATGCTATTGCAATTACTATATCATGGTTAGCTGTTAGCATACACTAATAATCACTTGATGAGATAGGTGTTGTTTGCTAGTATTCACTACTTAATGACTTAATGGGACATGTGTTGGTTTTTACTACTTAATTTCAATTCATTGCTACTACAATTACTATGTGATGCATTGCATGAAGATGGAGGGGCTTTAGAACAAGAGATTCAATGGATTTTTCATTCAAAATCAGCCACATGAAGTTACATATTTCACACATATTCTTTTAGTGGTTTTTACTGTTTTCTCCCGTTGGATGGAGGGAAATAGAGAGAAAAATAGAGAAATTTTTTATATTTTTTGAAAAAGTATTTTTTTTGTAGAGAATGACAATTTAATACTTATGATTAATATATTATGAATTTAAGAATAGGGTAACAATATTAAGAATAGGCTTATCAGTAGTGGCGGAGCTAGCCGAATTTCAAGGATGGGGCTGAAAAAAAAACCTAACTTATAAATAAAAATGTAAATAGTTTAATTCATATTATATATCAAAAATTAAGTTGTTAAAAGTACACAAATATGACCATAAAAAAAAATTAAACTATATGACTTAAAATACAATAAAATATTAATGAAATATATAAAAGAAATTACTTAAAAAATGCATATTATATCGATGATGTTTCTTTTTATTTTTCCTATTTATTTTTTATTACGATATTTAGTTATATTTTTAAGTCAATTTATGTGTAAACTTCACACTTTCAAATTAGTTTATGTATTTATAAATCAAAGCATGAAGTTTACACATAAATTTAGTTATTCTAACTTTTGACGGGCTTAAGCAAAGTGGGTTTAAATAAGGTGAACATGTTTGTTTTGTCGTCCCTACTCACCATTAACATGTAAATGTACAGTAATACCGTAGAATTCACTATGATTCTTCTTACCGGTTGATTTTTTTTTTTGTTAGGAAAAAAATATTATTATTAGTATTAATTTTTTCTGACAAATTATTATTATGTAAAATATAAAAAATAAAATTGTTTGGTTACATAAAAAATTAAATTAAATTAAAATACAGTAAGAGAGCAACGGAAAGCATTCAACATTCTTCTGAATCCTTAAACCCTGATTCTGCGTATCTGCGGCTATCCAATCGCCATGGCCACTATGCATTCCCACTTAGACAGAATCCTATGGACCGAAGACCAAATCTCTCTCCGAATCTCCCAACTCGCCACCCAAATCGTTAACGACTTTCCCTCCCCTTCACCTCCTCCCATCTTTGTCGGCGTTGCTACTGGCGCATTCATCTTCCTCGCTGACCTAGTTCGTAAAATTGACCTTTCCATCACTGTTGATATTGTCAGAGCTCAATCCTATGGTTCCGGTACTCTCTCCAATTGCTCTCCCACCATTTCTCAAGACTTCAAGGTTGACGTTAACGGTCACCACGTCATTTTGGTATTCTCTTCTATCTCTAAGTGTCTCTGTTGATATTGTTTTCAGTTATCTACGAAATTTTAACAAACATTTCAATTAGTTTATCAGCTATCAGCCGTCAACTATAAGCTATTTTTCCCGACCAAAGTCTATAGTTTTTTAAAGAGAGAGAATGATTAATAACAAAAAAAAAAAGGTTTTTTACAAATTAATTATGACTTTTTTTATTAGTTGGTTGGTTTTACTAAAACACAGGCTCATTAGTTAATTCTACATATATGAGTGGTTCTCATATTCTAAAAAAAGTGTTGTTACTTGTGAGTAGTTAGTTAGGGGAAATAAATTGTCTAACTTTGAGATTTTGTCACTCTGAATTTAGTTGTATTGAATAGAGAGAATGGTGATGATTACAATACTACTACTAAATACTACTAATACTTTGCCTAGTCTTTAGTATAAGGAAAAAAAAACACTTTTTAGATTTATCGAATAACAGATAATAATGCATCTATTGTCTAGACTAAATACACGTGTTATTCGTGAGTCTAAAAGGTGATTTTTTTCTTATAACAAGGACAAAGAGTACTAATATGGAGTATTTGGACGAGGGAGAATTGTGTGTTAAAAGAGAGATGGAAAGAAACTCATCAAATCAAAGTAGACAATTGAAAGATTGACAAATGATTTGTACTAAAACTAGTCCTATTATGTATGGATTTGTCTCTTTTAAATCATTAATATTTAACTTGATAATTAGGTTGAAGACATTGTAGATACAGGACATACTTTATCTAGACTCATTGAACACTTGAAATCGAAAGGAGCATCCTCTGTGTCCATATGCACTCTACTTGACAAACCAACAAGGAGAAAAGTTAATGTACAACCGGTAGGTGAAGGAAAATTCTACAGGGGATTTGAGGTATGACGCTCCCATTGCTGTGTTATTCTCCTTTATTTGTTCGTTAGGTTGTAGTTTTTTGTTCTTGCAGTACGTAGAGCTGATTTAATATGTGCTATAAGTAGAACTGTAGGAGTTACAATTTAGCATGTTGTATGAGTAAGGAGTAAAGTTATTTCTTAAACTATGATAATTGAGATGCAAATTCGATTTTCCATTTTCATACTCACTGACTCACATAATCATGCTGCCTCACTTTTTCTTCCTTATGTACTGGATATTTGCACAAGTTAAGCTTTTGAATGCATATGTAAAAGAGAAGTGTATTGTTTCTGGTTGCTATCATTATTTCCATAGATCATCATTAAAGCTTGTTATTTTTATTATTATACAACAGTGGCAATGCCTATACTTTGGAACTTAAATATTTTGGTATGCTGTGGTCTAACTACTAGACATAGTGAGTTTGAAGATATATTGATTCTTTTTCCATTTTTCTTGCAGTGTCCAGACTATTTTGTTGTTGGTTATGGAATGGATTTTGCCGAGCTATACCGAAATTTATCTTACATTGGTGTCTTGAAGCCTGAACATTACAGTTGATGTTTTACTTGTTAGGCGACACTTGCCATGTTCGGAACCATGAGCTTGTCGCGTTCCTTCTTACTACACTCTTGAACGGAAAGAACCAATAGCTATCGTAAATAGTGCCGGTTATCATGAACTAAGTTGTTTTTGGATATTATTTGCAGATTTATTTGTTGCCTAAAAAAATTATCTTGAGCAATTTGTATCAACAGATAGAAGTTCTCATTCAATTTTATAATTTTATACTCCAATTTCTTCTCTTTGATATAGCGACCAACCATTTAGTTTATTCAGAGCATTACCTTATTTTCATAAATTCTTCCATTATAACTTATAAGTGTTTAGACTTATACTATACTAAGTCATCAATTTAATTGTTTATAAAGTGGAGCCTAAATGAGGCGTACACATATTATTTTTCGGAGAAATTGCTCTCTGATACCATCCCTTTGATTTTACAAAATCGTGGAGGGATAGTTTAATTGAAGAAATTTAGGTTCTTTTACAAATTATAAATGATCTACGTCAATTAGACTAGGTGTGAATCAGTTAATGCATTTTCTCTTTGTTTGTGTGTCTGTTTTCATTGAATTGCTCAAACATAGTAGTAGATAATTATAGAACTTTTTTTGTTGACATTCATATTTTTTTTGGTTGCAAATTTTTTTTAGCTAAAATACTCTTTTGAAGCTACTACTTAAAGTACAATGAAGAAACACGAGTTTTGTATCATTGGTTCATGCAATGGGTTGTTGTGTCTTTGATATCTCTCAAGGTTGTGCTAGGCTCTGCAACCCTTCTATCAAATTGAAATCCAAAATATCCCCAAAAGCTGTTTCACTTGATTGGGAGGTTAAGTTCTATGGATTTGGTTATGATCAAGTTAATGACAAGTATAAGGTGGTAATAGTTTTGCAAAATAAGAATGTTTCTAGTGAAAAATTGACCAAAATTTATACCTTTGGTGAAGAATCTTGGAAAACTACTCAAAATTTTCCATGTACTCCCACTAGGAAGTTAAGGAAATTTGTGAGTGACACTTTGAATTGGGTTTTTTATAAAAGTGATGTTAGTAGTACAAATCAAATGATGATATTTTCCTTAAATATAGAGAAGGAGACATTCGGGGAATTGTCGCTGCCACAGCTGCCACAATTCGATGGTTGGTCCAGATCCAATACTACTGTATGTTTTCAATAATTGCCTTTGTGTGTGTCAGTGTTACGATACTCTTAGCTTATGGTCAGTGTGGATGATGAAAGCGTATGGAGTTGTCGAGTCATGGACTAAATTGAGGCTCATGCTTTCGAATTGTGTATCTCAACCACCTACTATTGTTGACCCCATGCTCATTTCAGACTATGGCACTGCTCTTTTAGCTGCAGCCAATTCTTCCCATTTCACCCCAAATGTATACAACTTATTAGATGCTTGCAGGTTGGATTGTCCCTTCATAAGAAGCTGTGGCCTTGGGTTGGATTTACATATTTACCATGAGAGTATGATATCACCAGTAAACCACATTTTTTCTTACTGATGTGGAGTCTACCATATTTTTGCTTATATGAATTCTGAATAGAACAAGTTTATCTTTAGCTTTTGATAATGTTTTGGGCTATATTCAATCATATTATGTTATCATATTCTTGCACTAAAAAGAGAAGTTAATTACAATGATATGATTTGGCACTCTTATTTAGTAGAAACATAACTGAGTTACATTTACAACTAACAAATTTTCCCCGTATCCTTAATTAGGTTCAAAGTAAAGTTTTCTCTTCGGTTTGCCAAGATTCTTATGCTTATTGCTTAGCAATGAATAAACAAACTTGTCCTAAGCTTTTATTTATAAACATTAATTATGCAGAATTTGGAGGTGATCTTAACTAATTACAAGTTGCTCATGTATGACATTTTAGTGTATCGCTTGGGTCACTTTTTTATTGTCAAATTTATATACATGGGTGGTGATTTAATTTAACATATATAGTATTACATGTTAAGGATAACTCAAATGCTATTAACTTAAAAAAGTTCGATAAAAAAGTTATGCATTGTGCACAAATTCTAGTTAGCTGACATAAAATGTTGAAACTGTTTGGTCGGCTACGATTTACTCCATTTTGTGTTTGAGTTTTTAATTTCTTGTCATCTCATTCAATTTAATAAAACTTTTTTTAAGAAACATAAAAATTAATATTAGAATAAAACCATCTTTCTTTTATTTTATTTTTTATTAATAAACAAAATATGCACATGTACAAGAGACCTTCAAAGGAATAGATCTCTCATATAATTTACATATGAGAGAACAATTTGTCGATCTTTTACATAATTTATTAAAAGAGAGAAATACATGAAAAATTTGAATGAAGGGAATTTTTTAATGATAATAAATTACACTTTAGTTTATTCTCTTATATGTGTAAATCACATATGAAATTATCTATTCCCCTCTTCTTTATTAACTTGATAATTTTTTCTCGATTAGTTTAGAGAATATTAATTAATTAAACTTTTAACTTGATAATTATGTTTATGTGAGGAGATGATTAACAAGTTACAATATTTTGATATTTCCATTAATCATCAACCACAAAGGACGTAATAAATTGTGTATTTAAATTGAATTAAATGTGGGGCCGATCCCCGCAACTGTATTTGAGAGAGAACTGAAATCATTTAATGTCAGAACTCTACACAAATTTTGAACTATTAGAGCCCTTTTATCTAAAAACCGGAGGATAAAAGCCAAAAAAAATTAATTGAATTAACTATCGATGCAATTGTTATTAAATTTATTTGTCTTATTTTGCATCAAAATAACCACATATTTTTTTTGACGCTAACCACATATTTTTTAAAACAACCAAACTCAGCTCATTTTATTTATTATTTATTAAATAAGAAGGATACAACTAACGATGAACGTAATCATGAACATGGTAATTGAAACTACATATTAATGATACCGATAATAAAAATTACATAATCAATGTATAAGCTGGATAATATTTTTGTAAAGAAAAGCTTGATAGTATTTATTCTGTCCATTCAAAGCAATATTAAAATAAAACAAAGTGTAATACATGTTAATATTTTTTTTAACAAGCCAAAATGATATATATATATATATATATATATATATATATATATATATAAGGGCACGTACCAGCACAAGGTGTGCTAGAACATGTCAAAAGTGTCTACACCATGAGTCAAAATAAATACAATCCGATCAACAATCAAATGCCCAAACATAATAAGGGATTAACCCACCAACTATGAAGATTAACCCCTATCCCGGGATACTGTATCCGCAACCACCAGAAAGAATGCCGCTTGATCAGGTCCAACAAATGTGACATCGAGTGCGTCGAGTTCGTGAACAGGCGTTGATTACGCTCTGTCCATATCACCCAAACACAAGCCAACCAAATGAGCTGCATAAATGATCGTCTGCCCCTGCTGCCACCAACGTCAAAAGTTAACTGAATGAAATGAGCAGTAATAGTCGAATGGTCCACCATCTCGAAGCCAATCTATGACATGACCAATGTCCACAGGGATCCAAAATCCCCGCATGAGAAAAACAGATGTTGCACCGTCTCAATAGCGCCACAGCCGAAGACGCAAGCCTGGTCCGTCTGAGCAAGGATACCACGCCGAACCAGGTTGGTCTTCGTCGGTAATCGGTCCCTCAAAAGTCGCCAATACATGTTAATATTATTAATATTGAAAGAAAAAAAACTAGATTTTAATATAAACGAAAAATTGTGTGTAATTCAAACTTCTTTTTTGTCAAGTAATTCAAACTTTTTTAAAAGGTTATAGTGACTATAATTTTATATTTTTGTAAAACTCTTTGAAGAAAGTTAATAAAATTGACATGAAAATTTATTTTGATTAGATAGGGTTATGGAGTGATTTTGCAAAAAAAGAGCCAAACACAAAAATATTAAGGTGTAGCCGAAGAAAAAAAGATATGATTAGCAAATTATCCAATTGCATATTGTTGTTATATGTAATGACATTCTTATCAACACAAGAAGTCATTCAAACTAGTGTGTTATCAAAAAGAGGAAGGAAACTATGAAAATATACTTTTAATTCGATAACCAACAATACTCAATTTTGAAAGGCTACAAAATTTCAAAAAATTTAATTTGTAAACAAAATTTTAATTCATCATAATCACATTAGTGTCGTGTATTATTTTGTGCAAAGCGCTAGTGTGATCACGATGAATTAAGACTTTATTTACAAAACTTTTAAAAATAGTGACATTTCGAATTTGACTAATGTTAGTTAGAGTGATAGTATCATATTACAAGTATATTTCTATACCAAAAAAAATATTACAAGTATATTTTCTTAATTTTCTCTCTTTTAGATAACACACTAGTTCAAACGATTTCTTTTGTTGACAAGAATGTCATTACAATAATATTACTTTTGTTCCTTATTATAAAATATAAGACATTTTTTAAATTTATTGAATAATTAATATACTTGTTTTATAATATGGACCAAATACATTAATTATTGAATGAATCTAAAAAGTGACTTGTCTCTTATAATAAGGAATGAAAATATAATATGTAATTGGATAATTCATTTTTTTTTCTTCGGCTATGTCTTAATATATTTATGTTTGAATCTTTTTCTACGATATCATTCATCAACCGCATTTGTTCAAAATAAATTTTCAATTGTCAATTTTATTAACTTCTCAAAAGTGAAATTAAAAAAATTAATCATCATAACTTTTAAGAAAAATTTTGAATTACATTGTGGATACACACCTTAATCGAAGAAGAGATGTGATGAGAACTTTGATGAGGATCTCAATAATGAGTTATTCAAATACTCCGTAACTCGTTGTTAAAAATATGAGTTGAAACACCTATACTCGACCCTAAGGTACACTACACAACTATTAGAAAATTTCTCTTTTTGCCCCCCTCATTTCTCTATAACCCCCCTAAAACCTCAAATTACCCTTCAATTCGGGACGTAGATCCCGAAATAAGGTTCAGGATCTACGTCCCAAAATGTATCTTGAGTTTTGGGGAGTACATGCACTAGTTCGGGATATAGATTCCGAAGTGGTGCCTGGGTTTTGGGGGTACAGGCACCACTTCGGGATCTACCCCAGAACCCAGGCACCACTTCGGGATCTATATCCCGAACTGGAATCTACGTCCCGAATTGGTGCCTATACCCCCCAAAAACCCCCTAAGAGCAAAATCGGTAGTTAGGGGGAGAAAAGAGAATGGGGGGGGGGGGGGCGATTGAGAAATTTTCCAACTATTATGTTATATTTTATTTTTGTACACATGTGAATATGTTTTGTTAGAGGGTAGTATTTATAATCATCATTCAAGGCATGGTTGGGGCGTATATTAAACTTTTAGTCAAAAAAATATAGTAATAATAAATTTAATTTATTAATAATTTCACCATATTTATATAGTTTGCATAATAGATAGTCAACAAATTTCTTACCAAAATAAATAGTCAACAAATTTAGTCAAAAAAAATTTGGTCAAAGAAATAATAAATTAGCAGTCAACATTACAATCCTTTTCCACCAAAAAAAAAATATTACAATAACTTTTTGTACATAAATGCTTATTTTATCTTAGAATAATATTCATTATTTATGTACATAAATGCTTTTTTTTTTTTGGTCAATCATAAATGCTTATTTTATCCCTACAAATAACATCAATATATTGCCTTATACAATAGTCAACAATTATATTTACAAATGACGGTTAATAATACTTTATTTTATAATAGTAATATTGAATGACTTTCTGTTAGAAAATATATAAATAAAATTAATATACCAATTATTTTAATTAAATATTTTTTTTTGACGAATAAATAATATTATTTTATAATTTACAAGTTTTATCATTTAAATAATTGTTTTTAATATTTATTAAGAAAAGTAATTATCCATGCCTAATATCTCTTTAAGGCCTGAAAAACTCAGCGCTAACTCCATTCCATTTTTTGACATTAGTTTCAACACTTAAGAGTAAAAGTAGTTTTAACTTTTAAGTTTAAAAGTAATAAAAAGAGCTAATTTGTTTGTATTTAAAAGTACTTTTTTTTTTGTATTTTAAACTAACATATTTTGATATACTTTGTATTTATCTTTTTTTTTTGAAACACTACTTATCTTTTTTCTTATATAGTGTATTTTGATATATTTTATTTTTGGTCGGGACAAATCTTTATATTTTATTCATTAGTATTAAACCATTTTTTAAATCTATACCAAAAAAAAAAAACATTTTTTAATAACAACTTCATAAATTATATGTTTAGTCTTATTACTTATGACTTTAAGAAAACATAAAGCTTAATAAGAGTTTCATAAATTATATGTTTAGCTCTACTTATGATTTAAAATAAAAAAGTAAAGATAAAACAAAGTCAGACCAAATAGACATTAACAACTTAAGTACATAATAGTAAGTATCATTTAACATATTATAGGGCAACTTTATTTCCACTAGGGTCCTTCAAATGAACTCCCAACTAAGTTAATCATAGGCTTTGGATAAGTCTACTTTAATAGCAACAAAACATTTTTTAACATGACATTCTATTTATAGAGTGAACCATGACATTCAAACTGATATATCAATCTCTAGGATTCATCCAAATTTTATGAACAAAGATGCACACTATTACCAACTACTTACCAAGATTTTTATAAAAATTGGCAGAGAAACCGTCCGATCCCGGCGCCTTCCATGGACTGATACTAAACACTGCTCTTTTGACATCATCATCATCATCAATAGAAACATTCAATATAATCTATAACCCAAGCCTTACTTCAATAAGGGATATGTCTTCACTGTTTGAGACCATTCCCTGTTGTTGTGCTCAAGCTTAAAGAGATCTTTTATAGAATGAAAGTGACCATGTCATGTAATTGATCAAAATCATCAATCCAATTCTTCTTCTTCTATTCACAGTTTTGAGATGATAGTACCTCGTATTATGTCTATCTACTATGTTAAACCTATGTAAGTTCATATTATATTTAAAAAAATATCAAAATCGTTTGTATCCTTCATCCATCAAATCAAATGAATCTATGTTTTTGTTTTTGATAAATAAGAGGGCTAATGCCTAAAAAAGAAAAAAGATTACAAAGATATCAATATTCAATCTAGGGACGATCTTCCCTAAAAAATTATTTGCATACAACTCATCAGTAAGCTGAGAATGACAAACATCATAGAACAAAATATAATGGCGCTATCTAATTTGATGGAATCAAATTGTTTACATCATTTTTATACTGTATTTTAATTTAATTGTTCCAATGATCTGTTTTTTTCTTTCTTATTGTAGCTTCCTATCAGGGTAGGATAATATTTGTTTTTTGTTCATTTTCAGCATTCTTGCAATTATGAATGTGAAGTGGTGATTTTGATTGTTTTTCTTAGTGTTTAGGTATTGTCTTGTCTTGTATTGGGTACATCATACAAGAGGCACTGTTGACTGTTGGTTAGAACCTGAGAGTGGGACTTGTTACTGATGCATATATTTCTAAAAGCATTTGAATAAATGCTGCTAGCAGTTTGCAGGTTTTTTCCACTGAGACTAAAAATTATCAACCACCAATTTCATAAAACTTTTTTAAGTAACATGAAAATTAATATTGGAATAAAACCATTTTTTATTTATTTATTTATTTATGTAGCTTTAGGATCCGTTCCATAACTAAGAAGCTCACTAACTTGACAATTGATAGAGTATTTTTATTAATAAACAAAATATACACACTAAAATAGGATAGCAATTCTAATCTTAAATTTGAAAGAATCTCATATAGATTTCGCATTAAAATATAATTGTACGACCAACTAGCTCATTTAGTACAATACTATGTATTTGAATTTTTTTTGTTTAATTAACTTGATCAACACTGATATTTGCAAGCTTAATTAGAATAAATGAATTTCAGTCCACTGCTGCAACTTAACATTGTTATCTTATTTTTGCATGTAATAATACAAGTAGCTTCCAACATAGCATAAACATACTTCTTAAATATAATAAAAAGAAAATCACATCAAACAACCACTAACAGAAATTTCTTTCCGATGTACCAAAAATAAAACACTAACAGAAATTCCTATAAAGCAGAGACTTTAATTCAAGATGAGGAACGCGCGGGACAGGGCTTTACCAGAAGTCATCATATAAGTAACTCGGGAGACTCCATAAATGTGAATTACCATGATCGCGGTGAAACTAAACTCTCATGGTAAATATGCATTATCCCCAGCCCAAGTTCGGTACTAATCAACTGAATATGCAATCCACCTTCCCTGAAGTTATACAAGGCAAGTTGATCACCCTTACCTTTCATCAGAATAATGCCATTTTCTGAAATGAACAACGGTTGAACAATATAAGGCTCAATTGTAGTCGTAGGACAATTCCAAAGAGGAATGGTAAACAATTTAGTCCATGACTCGACAGCTCCAAACTCTTTCATCATCCACACAGTCCAATGAGGATTGTTAGAGGCAAAAGACCCAAAACACGCACAAAGACAATTATTCAAAACCTCCATTCGAGCAGTGGTGTAGACATCATCTCCATCAACATCAAGACGAGGCAGCAAAATTTCCCGGTATGTCTCAGTTTCAAGATCAAAGGAAAGAATCACCCCATCAGTAAAACTAACACCTCTTCGAGCCACCCAATTCAAAGTGCCGCGCACACATGTCCCCGTCTTGAAATAAGGACGACATGGGAAATCCTGTATCTTTCTCCAAGAATCATCATCACCACCAAATGTATAAATACCGGTAAAAATCCCATCACCACCATTATCATGTTTATACATATTGTACACAAATACTAGTACTTTGTACTTGTCATTGACATGATCACAACCAAAACCAAGATGTGCAATACGTGGCCTAACAAAGCAAGAAACAGCTGGAGATCTTTTGGATTTGGATTTCAGTTTGATAGAAGGGTTCCACAATCTAAAACAATGCTTCCAATCAAGAAGACATAGTAAACCATTACATGAACCTATGATATTATACTCATAACTCATAGGTGAGATAACGGGGTTAACAGATTGATTTTCCTGTTCCAACAATGGTGCAACAGGATAAGATACAGTTTTGCAATGTCCATCAATCCTGGCGCTAGAGATCAATCGCGGATACGCGGTTGAGATTCGAAGTTGGTTCTTTGCGAATTTGGGATGAGAAATTAGTGTTTTCCATGATTTGCAAATGCACTTAAATTGCAGAAGGGATTTTACCGGAAGTCTTAGGAGGATCTCGAGGATGAGTTCTTCCGGCAAAACCGGTGATGGGATGTTGGCGGTGGTTTCGGACACTGATTGAGTTGAAGCGGTGTTGTTTTGAAGTACATTGTCATCTTCATCAGCCATTGCTTGTTGCAGCAGCAGCTTGAAGACTTAACACTGAGAGATCACTCTTTGAAATGCAACTCTTATGATGATATATTAGTTGCAAGTAACATTGTTCTATAGAGTATTTATAATTGGTTGTCCATGACAATTTTAGAGGGCATTCAATTTCTACAATAAATTTTAGTCAAAAGACAATTCAATAATACTAAGCTTTATAATAAATGTAGTCAATTGTCAAGAAAAAAATAATAAATGTAGTCAAAATTTAGTCAAGAAAATTAAATTTAGTCAAAAGATAAATGTAGTATATTACTCTCTCCCATTTATAAATAAGTGTCATAATTGACCACTGCACACATGTTAATGCATATTTTTGACGATTAATATTTTTAATTATGTATTTTAAATAAAAATATAAAAATATATATTTGAAAAACATTCATCGAGACAAATTGAATAACATCTTATATGCTAATATTTGCTATTATTTATGGATTGAAATATATTGTCAAAGTAAGTTATATGAATAGTGTACACGTATCTCAAACGACACTTATTTAAGAATGAAGGGAGTATTAATATACATTTTCAATAAAAATTACTAAACTTTTGGTCAAAAAAATTATAAGAAATCAAATTTTGATCAAAAAAGTTAATAATATTATATATACTACGTATACATCCGGTATTGTATATACTACCTCCGTTCCTTTTTTTTTATAAGCACATCAATGGCTAATTGTATGCGCTTATATTTGTGGAAATAATTTTTTTAAGTTCCGAACTTTCGATATGATAAATTTTAAAAAACATCATGAGTATTTTCAAAATATCAGCACTAATTAATACAATATTTCCCTTAAAATGTACAAATTCACATTTTATGAACATATTTTTGATAGTTTTATTGGATATGCTCTAAAAGTGATAAAAAAAAGAAAGTTTTTCTAATCTACCTCTAGTGAATATTTTTTTGACGAGACTAGGCTCCAGGCAAATGTTTTTTTTAAACCTATCAGACCAATTTATTTAATTTTTTTTTTGTCGAGACCGGGGTATCCACTGCCGAACGCAGTGATTATTCCCTTGCTAGATTGGAGGCACTTCGATGGATGGAATAACTGGCCCAAGGATTTAAAACTGCTTCATATCCAATGTGAGGAACCAATCTATTTAATTGAATATGAATGATTTTATTATTATAATCATATTCTATTTTGTATTTTGTATTTTGAATTGAAATACAAATATAAAAATTGGTTATTATGAAGAACTTATTAGAATTGATTGAAAAATTGCTTTCTTTGTTCTAAAATATAAGAAAAAATTAGTCAAAGAAAATTGATATAAATAGTTAAATATTTGGACCAGATACATCAACTTTCTTTGACATATTTTCTCTCATATGTTGGGACGTATTTTCTCACAAAACCCATGCTACTAGGTAAAATCAGATTAAGTCAATGCAAACAAACTTTCATATCATTGATCTTTTAGTTTTTTAATCTATATAAACATTATTTTAATTGCTTATTAACATATGTTTGAATGAGATAGTCTTTTAAGTAGGCTAATAGGTCAATCAAGCCTTCGAAAAATGCAGGTTAAGCTTAAAAATAAATTTATAATAGGTCATATTCAGACTTAGGCTTTGATATTTTCAACATACAAGACTCAAACTTGATAAAGTCTAACTCGATCCAGCTTATTTTCATCACTACTAGACTCCTATACGGAAGCTAGAGCTCCGTATTTATTTCTTACAAATCTACTACTCTCTTCGTTTCAAATTGAGTATCGTTTTAACCAAAAAAAAAACTGTTTTAAAATGAGTATCATTTTCAATTTCCTATTAACATTTTCACATCCATTTTTACATATTGATTGTATGGTTTAATGCTCATCACATAACACGGGTCTTAACATTTATAAATCCTCATTTTCATTTGAGTAACCATAAAACTAACTCAACTTGCACTGATTTGACTGTTTACGAATATGCATCTTCATAAATCCTAAACGGATATGCATCTCAGGAACAATAAATATGTAAAATTAGCCTTGTAGGGAGGGATGCATAAGGTGTGTTTTGAAATATTTCGGAGATGCATCTCCGTATCAGTTAACAACGTTATGACTTAAGAGTTAAGACAAAATACGTCAAGAGATGCATCTCCGGAATCTGGAGGACATTTTGGGTTTTCCAAAGGGTGTTATTCCACCCCATAAGGCCAAGCAAAGTGATCCATAATTCTTCAAATAGATAACAGCTTGAAAATTGGTCACTAACCACTATGCAGTGTGATTTCATAAAAGAAATATGTACAGTTAAAAAATAACTAAAAATTCCATAAAAGAGAAGTTAGTTTAGACAGATATCTAGCTAAAATAAAGAAATGCGTTAGGAAATTATCGCCATCTTACAAGAGGAAGCTCAATCATCAACTTCAGCTTTAATCTCTTTTAGCAAATCTTCCTTGTAATCTTCAAATGTTCCAGGGAAAATTCTGACAGTGCCATCCTCAACAACCCAAATTTGACTCCTTTCTTCGTCATCACAGACCCGTGATATCAATCTAGAATCGTGACTAACAAGAATAACTCCACCTTTGAATTTACCCAGCGCAATGGCCAATGCATCAATACTTTGCATATCCAGATGATTTGTGGGTTCATCTAACAATAAAATGTGAGGTTTTGACATGGATATCGATGTGAAAACGACCCGAGATTTCTGCCCTCCTGATAGTTTGACAATGGGGGTAAGATGATTATGACTAGGTAGCCCAAATTTGCCAAGTTTTGCACGGACAGCCTCCTGCTTACTAAGTCCCTCCTGATCTGGGTGGAGGCGAAGGAGGTACTGAACAGGTGTTTCGTCCATCGTCAGTAGGTCCACAAAATGTTGAGAGTATCTCCCTATTCTCAACTTCTGACACCTATGAATACGACCGTCCGTTTCAATCAAATCACTGGCTAGAAGATTCAGCAGTGTAGATTTTCCGGCTCCATTAGGCCCAACAATGGCAACACGAGTCCCCATATCAATGCCAACATCAACATCTGAGAGTCTGAAATCCTCTCGGTTAGGATACATGAAGCTCACATTCTTAACCTGCAGAAGTGGAGGTGTGAGCTCAGTAGGTTCCGGAAAGTGGAACACCACGTTGTAGTCTGTCCACTTGTGTGGTACCTCTACTTGGGCCTCATCCTCATCACCCTTTCTTTTACTTTTGCTTTTCAATGCTTCCTTAGCTCGATCCTTCACCTTATCTTGTTGAGCCTTGTTTCCAGTCCTTCTAGCTGCTGTCAATTGCTGGTCATAAATCTCATACTTCTTATTCGCTTCTCTACGACGCTGTTCATACCCTCTCTCGAATGCATCAAAATTTCCACGATAGAAATGAAGTTTCAAATCATGCAGGTGAATAATTTCAGAGCATACAGTATTGAGGAAATCTCTGTCGTGCGATACAACCACCAAAGTTTTCTTCCAACGACACAGGTACTCTTCCAACCAGAGAACAGCCCTCAGGTCAAGATGATTAGTGGGTTCATCGAGTAATAATAAAGTGGGCTGAACAAAAAGTGCTCGAGCTAATGAAATTCTCATCCTCCACCCACCACTAAAGGATTTTGTAGGACGGCCTTGCATATCCTTTGTAAAACCCAGACCGGCTAAAATCTTTGACGCTTGAGGTTCAGCAGCATCAGACCCCATCAGCTGTAATTTTTCATACAGCTCTGCGAGCTTTTCTCCGGCATCCACATTAATATCATCTTCATTCACACCCTTTATGCCAGAAGCTGCATTCTGTAAATCTGCAACTTCTTGTCGAACTTTAACAAGTTCTACATTGGCTGAAACAACGGCTTCAAGCGCTGTTTTATCATCCCCAACTACCTCCTGCTCAACCAAAAGGACATCAATATTCTTAGGTACCGGTATCTTCCTCCAAGCAAGAAGCTTCAAAAGTGTTGACTTGCCCATTCCATTCGGTCCAACCAAACCATACCGCTTTCCATGAGATATCTTCACTGATGCATTTTTCAGAAGTTCTTTACCTCGAGCAGACACAGAAAAACTATCTATGGTTATATCTTTGACATTAGCATCAGCGTCATCATCTCCATCAAGCACCGAAGTCCGACTTCCAATGACAACAGTGAAAGCATCACGATCATCCCTAAGAGCTTCTTTTCTTGCCTGTTCAGCCACCTGGGCAGCTAAAAAATCCTTCTTTTCCCGCTTTTTCAACTCTTTTTCAGCAATAGAAACCTCAAGAGGCTTCACATCAGGCCTATGCTTTTTCTCCAACTCCTCTTCGGAATCATCATCATCATCAGAGGTAGGAAGATCATTATCATCAATATATGTAGAAGCTTTTGGAGCAGGTTTTGGCTTCCGCTTATTCGAAGATGCCTTTTCAGGCATACTTGGCGCCAACATGGCAGAGACAGAAAATTTTTCCTTCTTAGAAACATCTTTGCTACTTGCTTTAGTCTCTGTCTTTTTCTTTCCCATTGAAGAAAACTGAAAGAAAAAACAAAAAAGTGAAAATTTTATGAATATTGTTGATGTAGTGGGATTTTAAGTAAAAGATGAAAGAATACTACTAATCTTCTCTATTTAAATCAAGAAAATATCATTATTAAAAGAACTAATCTCGTTGATGAAAAGAAGAAAATCGAATAGAAGAACATAGATGAATACCTGAATCGAATAGGGAAGAAGGAGAAGAAGAGGAAGCAGATTGCCAGAGCAAAGAGAGAGTGAGTCGGATGAGAGGGCGAAGAGATTGCATTTGCGATCAAAGGTTTTGTGATTAATAAAACTAGTTACAAACCAATTGTGAAAAGTAGGGACCGTTTTTTTTTAATTGGGATTGTTGTATTTTTAGGGTTAAAATATTTTTAAACCCATAAAATAGGGGTCTTTTTAAGATTAGTTTTTTTTTTTAAGCATTTTTTAAGATTAGTTATTACTTAATTTTTTTTGACTAAAAACAATGTTATTCATTCATTCAAATCGGATGAGTACATCAATCAAAATCATTACATATTCAATTTAGCTAAAAATTAAAAAGGATAAATCTGCGAACAAGCTCACAGTATCCGATTTAATAGCATAAAACGGCTTAATGTCTACAAATGTGACGAAGCCTACAATTGATATAATAAAATTCAAATGTCCGAAATAGTCATCTTCATGCCTCTGGAACTTCATCGTTGAAGGTGCTAAAGTCATTGAATCTGCACTGGATCTAGATCGAAGCAAATCTGCAAATTTGAAACATTTACTTAATTTTTATTATATTATTAATCCTATAAAATATATATTGTACATAGGTGGGTTTTTTTTTTTCCGGTAGCCAAGTGCAGGATGACAGAGTACCCAAATCCACGGGCCCCACTTGCTTTTGAACTTGAGTTGTTCAGATTCAGGTTTGAAAAATGCAAAATTCATATTTGAAATTTGAAACTATACTTTTTTTTTTTATTAAAAATAAAATTCATTCATTCAAAATCATGTAATTCAAAATCATGTAGTACATCATCACATAATACAAATTCAAAATTGCTAAAAACTAAAAAAGATGAACATGCGAACAAACTCGCAGTTGCATCCGAGTTAATAGCATATAACGGCAATAAAATGCGTACAAATATGATGAAATTAAAGTGTCTGAAATACTCATGCTTCCAGATCTGCAACGTTGAGGATGCAAAAATCATTATTTGAATCTGCACTAGATCTGATATAATCCGAGAATTTGAACCGACCAAACACCGGCAAAACAAAAAAACGCTGCACAAAGACGACGGACAACTAAACGTCGCACTAAAAGACGACGAACAACCAAACATCACACTAAAAGACGACGAAATCACAAAGCAGGAGAACTAAATAGATGTAATTTAGCGTCGATTTTTATCTATTTAGTGGCGGTTTTGGACTAATACATATTTTTTCTCTAATTTGCATGGTTTTAAATCCATTCAATCTTTTTGTAAAGTATAACGGGGTTAATAACGTCCCAAATATGCATCTTCAGAATCTGAAGGACATTTTGAGTCAAGCGCTGACTTGTATTTGGATAACAACTAAAATAAGGGATTGTTTATATAGATACCCATATCCTTAGCTAATAAGGGAATGTATTTATTGAGGAAATATTTACATTTTTTTTTGATAAACAGGAAATATTTACATAAAACTACTTAAGATATAAAACAACTTGCCAAGCAAAGCGATCCATAATTCTTCAAATAGATAACAGCTTGAAAATGGGTCACTAATCACTATGCAGTGTGATTCCATAAAAGAATTATGTACAGTTAAAAAAATAACTTAAAAATCCATAAAAGAGAAGTTAGTTTAAGCTAAAATAAAAAATGAAGCATACCAGTAGAAACATGAGAACATTTTGAATTTTTGACGCACTACTAGAAAAGAGATCGCACACAAACAAATAAACTACAAGTGACATTTTCACATATTGAATCTCTAAGTTTAACATCAACATGTGATCTTCGAGAGATGTATTCTTGCCCGTTCTATAACCATCAAGTATGATTCATACTTATGATAGAACTATTGAATCATATATTTGCGCTTACGAGGCAAATAAATCTAAAGATAATGCAATCAGCATGCCTGAAATAGTGTATCGTGGTTTATTGTTTTGCAAGTTATTCATGGTTTCTGAGTTCATCATTGCTCGCTTTATGGTTTTCGAAGTTAATGAAGATAAATTTCTATGATAATATCTCTTCTTATTTTCATGTCATTCTTTATTTGGTATGTATACTTGATATACTTGCTTCATAATAGTTAATGAAGGTCCTATTTTTTACAACAGGTGTCATGTAAATTACACAAAAAATATAGACATTAATATTAATATAAATATAGATACTTGTAGAATAGAAGAACATGAGTAATAATATCTATGAATTGTTAAATCCGATCAATAACAAATTTTCATAGTGTAAAATGTAAAAACGTGAAAATAATATAAAAATAATATAAAGTCAACATTCGATGTAAAAATACATCAAATACCCTTACATTGAATATGTGGATAAAAAAGAAGCAATGATATATATGAAAATTTCATATTACGATCACATGATTAAAAAGTGTATTTATAGTTACACTCACAAAAAAGTGTATCACATGAATTATAGAGATATCGACAATGGGACGGTTATTTCTTCAAGATATTAGAGAAGGAAAGTTTTATAGTTGTCTCTTTTGTATGACACCAATTTCAAGAGTCGGGGATAGGATTCACAAAGTACGCATATCATTTCTTTTGTGCCATTTTAGTAATTAGTAATTTTCTTGTGCATTCTTTAGTAAACTTCGATACGGTGTTTATATTTGGGTTGATTTCATCACGGTTTATCCAGCACATGTTTGGGATTATCTCTTTCAATTTGACACTTTAGGTGATTTTTTTAAAGGTGTTTGCTCGACTTTGATTCTCATTTGGCTCTCTTGTGTGTGAGTGATTTGGTGCGAAAGAAATGCTCGTATTTTTAATCACAAAGAAACTTCGTTGGATCACCTGTTTGATAGAATTAAACTTCAATCGTATTGGTGGCTAAAAGCTCATCGCACCAACTTTGCTTATGCTTACCATTTGTGGTGGCTTAATCCCTTATCTTGTTTTGACATTTTCTCGTAGTGGGGTGATTCATTTATTGTACCATCTTTAGATTTATTGGTTTGATGTAACTTAACTCCCTATTGTTGGTTTTTGGATTGTGCTTATTATCCGCATTTTTCCATTGATATATTTTATTTTAACTTCTTCAAAAAAAAAATTTGTAATTTGTTACCCAATCTCTATTGTATTATGAAAGATATATTTAATAAAATAATTGTCTTAAATATTAGAACGTGTAAATAGTAACATTAGTCTCAAGTTTATTAATTTTTTTTTTGACAGAAAGTTTATTAATTAAAAGTCTATTATATACTTTTTTTATTTTAGTAAAATTAATGCAATTAAAATTTTCAATAGACCAAATCCTTATTTTACAACATATTATCACATTCGAATTTTGAGACTCGCTTCTGAATAAATCTAGTTGCCGCTGTCAATAATTTTTAACCCCCCTTTTATTATATATTATTGTTATTTTTTTCAATAACATTTTTTCCCATTTCTTTACTGAGATAAATGACACATGATAAATAAGAAAGCAACGCGAGATTAAAGAAATTAGTGTGTATATACCCATGAAAAACACGGGCTAAATTTTTCTTTGTATCAAATTTTTTTTGTTTTTGGAGAATAAAAATATTTTTTTTTGTTTATACTTCATATTTTAAATTGACGCTAATGTTTCAAAAAGAAAATCATGAGCAAATAGTAATATCAAATACGTTTTTGAGCAACAAAAAAATGAGTTGGATCTCTCAAAGAAAAATGAAGTATCAAATGAAAATTTGATTTATTAATAGGACAAAATTTAGGTGCAATTATTTAGGTATTTTTCATATGATTTTTATTTCTTAACATAACAAACTATGTGTCAAAAAAAAAAAACTATGATTTACTCTAATTCATAATTTTTTGAAAGTTCATTATAAATACAAAGCAAACTTTATGTTAAGAATCATACAAAAAATACTTAAAGAAATGCATCTTAGTTTTGTCAATTTGGGGGAACGTCGGTAAAAATAATGGATCAATGTTTCAGGATACAAGAAAGAGAGATGTCATATCTCCTCTCAAAACCTTAAAGCATTAAGTTGCTTCTCTTATAAATTCAACATTATTTTCATTCGATCAAAAAATGTGTAGCCATTTCTGGGTGAATAAAACACTCTTACATTTACAAATTACAACTCACAAAATACTAAGGATGACAACAGGTAGGGTCGGATGCGGGTTTGACATTATCCAAATTCGAATCTGAAATATCGAGTAAACCCGAACCTGAACCAAAGGGACTTTCCGGTGGCAAAATAGCAACCAAATCCAAACCCGTTGGGTTCGGGTTTTTCCCACCCGAATCCAAACCCGAACTTACATTAACAAAATTTTAAAAAAAATACCGAAAATTCATCGAAATTATGATCTACAATATGCTAACATTGTTTTCAACATTAAAATAAGGATGAAAAATAGTCTACAATGTTAAAATAATCTACAATATGCTAATATAAGAGAGATAATTATATAATTAAATATATAACGAGTGTGATTTCGGGTTTGGGCATGAGTTTGACACTACTCAAACCCGAAATATCGGGTGTCACCCGAACCCATACCCAGTCAACTCGAGTTCGGGCGGAGCCGACGGGTTTGGGTACTTTTGCCATCCATACAAAATACCATTAAAAATTTAATTTAAATCATCAATTTTTTATTTTTTGAAGAAAATTTAAAATACTAATACTTTGGTCTAGAAATCTGAGCTTAACTGACATAAATTATCAAAATTGCTAAACCGGACGTCCATAACTAGGATTCGAACATCAATCATCCTACTTTGTGTTTGTAAATTTTTAATAATTTTGTCGTTTCGTATACATATCAAAAAAATACTATACTTTGATTAATAGTGAAAAAAGAATAATAATATTTTATAAAAATAAATAAATTATTTACTAACAAAAAAATGAAAAATAAAATAGGTTTTCACCGACCAAAACAAAAAATAAAATTGTTTCACTAATTTTGTGCCATTTAAATGGCCACACATTTTAATCCTAAAAAATTACTGCATATTTATCTTTATACATTGGAATGTGTGAGATTTTGTATCTCAAAATACCATTAATTATTTATAATAATAAAATAAATTAAAAGATAACTAGAGAAATATTACTATTATTACAAAAAAATAAGTATTCTTAATAGTTGATAATGACAAACTTACAAAAAAATTGAAGAGTGCTATATGATACGATACTTTCACATACAAAAAATAATGACAGCTTATTTCTATGCTTTACATACCACCGCTTATCTATTTTTTTGTATTATACTTCCTCCGTACAATAATATATATTGTTTTGGAAAAAAAATTGTACCACAATATATGTCATTTTACAATATCAATATAAAATTAATTTTGATCTTCCTAAATTATACATACATTTACACTCTTTTTACGTACCCACAAAAGTCACTACTCTCTCTCAAACTTTATTATTTTTTCCATATAAAAACAAAATGAGAGAGAAAGAGAGGGGTAAAAGAAGAAAAACATGTATAATTTTGACAAAATTCATAGAAGTTACAAAATCCTTAATATACATAAAAATATCAGAACAACTTATATTTTAGTGCGGAGGGGAACTTAACATACCCTCACTCATTCCACTTTGTCAGCATAATCATCTCCCATGATTTCACTTTTTGATAGTGTAGTTTTGCAATCCAACTCAATTATATTGTTGCTACCATTTCATGCCTATTCACTCATTTTCAAGATTCATGAATATGTAACTACAAGATTCCGATTAATAGGTGTTTGCACCGCAACAAACCTCGATACTTAAGCAAAAGATAAAGTTGAAACTTGAAATAATAAATAAAAACAAAGAAGAAGAAGAAAGTGAATATGATTTATTTTCTGTATTTTCAAACTGTTCATATGTTTTTGTACATAATCTATGTTAGGGACATTGAGGGGGTCAGCTGGAGGATCATCCACACGATGATCAAGAATATTATACAAGTGAGTTGGACACCACACTCTTACCCAAAACCTTAAAGCAATGCGTTTATGGGTCCTCTCACTTATAAATGCTCAATTTTCCACACTTTTAACCAATGTGGGACTTTCCACACTTCTCACACTTAACACTTCACTACTCACACTTGAGTTTCTCAATAATATAACCCGTTTAACCATACATCATTTCCCAAAAAAATTACTTATACTTGATTATATTTTATAAACTCAGTTGTTTCCCTCTCTAACACACCCACAATTCTTCTTCTCCATTTCCAATTTTCCCTTTTCAACGAAAACTTTATCGGTGGACACCTAACATATTAGTTCCCGTCGAGTTGCGCTGCATCATCTAACATATTAGAATTTTGTAAGTGTAATTAAAAAAAAAAATTGGTCACATGATTATATAAAAATAATTTTATGCGTAGAAAGACAAAGGACCAACTTTTTATTGTAATTTGTCCACAATACTCCATCCAGTTATAATTATAAATAACTATCACTTTTTAGATACATTCAATAACTAATGTATTTAGTCAATTATAGTTGGAGAAGGTATGTAATTTGTCCATAAAAATACAAATCATTCAAGACAGATAAAATAAAAATATTCCAAGACATGATTAAAAAAGAGATTTTGGAGATCGCTAGAATGATTTTCCAGAATTCTCAATTATATGAATTCTAGTTGATACTAAAACTAGTTAACCAATCAGCGCATTTATTTCCTTCACGTCAAATGTGTTTAAAATTAACGTGCAACTGTAAGTTCGCTAGATTTTGAATATGATTAACTAATATATGACTATATTAAACATATGTATTTTCTCATATTTTTTCTTGGTATGAATATATTAGTGTTTGTATTGTGTTGCTACTTCATAGTTTTAAACATATGAGTACATTATGTTTTTAGCTTGGTTATTATTTAAAGACACTACTAGAATTTTAAGGTGTTTTATTTGGTTCCTCTGCTTTTTTCTTTTTGTCTTGCTCTATTGGTTGGCAATGCCTGAAAAAGATTTCTCTTGAAAGATCAAGTGTAGTTCATTGATCAATTTTGAATTTATTTTGCAAATTAAAAAGAAAATCTTTGCAGTAAGTATGTATACTAATACTATATACTCAATAATTGGATTTGGCATATCCATGATGATGATTGAAAAGTTGAAACATAAGTAACATTTCCTACTAAGGATGGTTAATAATTTTATTTGTGGATTCTTTAGTTAGCTTCAAGTAGTAAATTTTTCCTACATTCTGTCTTCAATTGCCAAAATTCTTGTGCTTGATTATGAATAAACAAACTTGTTCCAAGCTTAAGAAACATAAATCATGCAGAGATCCTATTCATTACTAATATAAATAATCTCTATTATAATTACATTTTTGGTCTTAATATTCTTCTCTAACTATCCTTATAAGCCATTATTTGGATAGCAAACATGTTAGAAATACACATTATGCAGAGACAGAATTTCTGCTCACTCAAATGCCTATAAGCCACAAATGTTTTTGTTTTTATTTGAAAGGGCTAAAAAAGATTTTATTCAATGAAAATACGGCATAAGAAATGCCTATGACAACATATATCACAGAAATAAACTATGCCAAAGTAAGTTAAAGACAAATTATGAGGATTATCCCCCAAGCAACCTAAACATGTTCAATCTTCTCCGAGAAGCGCCTCCCTCGCATATATAACTTTCGGGTTTGTAGGATTGACAGCCAACCGAACTCTAGTTCCAGCACTAAACTGATTGTCCCTACAAAATTCCATCCAACCACCACTAAGATATGCTTTCACTTGGTTACGCCAGTGTTTCCAACGTAGTTTGCATTGAAATTCATTGTTATCGGAATCTACAAGTGTCACGGATGTGGGTTTTTCACGAATAAGGCCGTCCCTAACCAACTTAGTTGGCAGATACTGCAAAAATCAAATTCAAAATGTTGTTAATAAAAATATGATTGTAATAATTAAAATTTCGTAACTAGATTCGTAACTGCACGCATTACCAACTTGTTGCTTGAAATCTGGTATTGTGAAATAATTACAATAGAAGAGACTAAATTTTCAACAGCGACGACATCATCAAAATTGTCAACATTCTCAACATCATCTGATTTATCGTCCATGTCAAAAGAACCGGCAGCTAAACAATCATCTTGAAGACCATTACAATCAGAACTTGTGTCTTTCACCTCAACAACCGTGGGTTCAGTTGCGCGCGCACCAACATCAACACCATCATTCGAGTGTTGAACTGGCGCTTCATACATATCCCTCATTTCTTCAGCAGTAATATAGTCTGGATGGTCGAACGTTTGAACAGACCTAGACCGTATCTTCACCAAATCGAGGTTACGAACAGACATTTGAAATATACTGTCACCGATATATTTTAAACGGAGGATTAAACCTAATGGTTGATCATAGTGTTCAATAAGACGTGAGACAAGGTGATAAAAATATGCACCACCACCATCAGAGGTCTTTTGAATAAATACACCGAACATCGATCCACGTGAATCGATTAGCCAAACTCTACGTTGAAGTTCATCTTTGAAACGATCAAAGAAATACCAGGGCATGTCAACAGTATCCTATGAAATAAATATAAACATTGATGTCATTCAAACATAATAATTCTATGAACTATGAACATAATAGAATGTAGTATGTATATTAAAACGAAAGATTGTAGTACCTTGTCTGGTTGAACAAGTACATAAAACCTTCGAAATGTTAGCTCCATGTCGATCTTATTCAATTTTGTTAGTACAGGAACACAATAATGTTGTCTTAACACTGAGATCACTCTTTGAAATTCAACTCATATGATAATGATATGTTGCAAGCAACAATGCTCTATATTTATAATTGAATTTCTATAATAAATTGTATTCAAAAGACAAATCTATAATAAGTTTTATAATAAATTTGGTCAAAAGATTGTGTCAAAAAAAAATTGGTCAAAAGATTGTGTCAAAAAATAAAATTGGCCAAAAGATAATAAATGTAGTCAAAAGAAAATATTAAATATATATTTTTCATATATAAAAAAAATTCTATAATATGAAATATACCGTTTTTTGTCAAAAAAGTTATAAGAAATAAGGTTTTGGTCAAAAAACTTAATAATCTTGAATACTATATTTGTGAAAAATATATTTTTTTTCTAATTATATGACATTAAAAGTCTACCTATTTGATAGCTGTGATGACTCAGATGATAAGGGCCGAAAGACATGTATGTGGGATAAGAGAGAGATCAATTTCTAGCAGAAGCGATTTAATTTTCTGATGTATCAAAAAATATGACGGTAAAAAATTATTTTCTATCCAAAAATGAGTGCCTTATTTGACAATTTTACTCATATGAAGAATTTGTTTTTAAACCTTGTTAGTATTTTTAAAATGTCAATATTATTAAAATATTTATGCAACATTCCATTGCAAATTATTGTATGTGTTTATATATTTTTTGATGATTTATGTGTGTGTTTATATTTGTGGAAATAATTTTTTATGTCATGATATGATGAAATTAAAAAAAAAATGATTATTTTCAAAATATCAACACTAATGTAGTATTTCCATTAAAATATTTGAATCGCGTTGCTATAGATTTTATGAGTTTATAACTTATTAACTTATATATGTGGGTATGATTTTTTGTGTCTCATATATATTTGTTGAAGAAAAATACTTGTCGAGTGTTTTTTTAATATTTATTGGTGCATAACAATATAAATAAAAAATATAATAAATTTATGCACAAGAAATTTCTAAATATACCAACTTTTCATATTAGTTCTTATAAAATTTATTTTCGAACTTTAGTCCTCTAAATTTTCAATTTTAGTTTGTCGTCATTTTATAAAAGTTTCTGTATCATTTCCGAGTCAAGTTTATCAAAAGTTAAAACTACTATTTTTGTGCCACCTCTGTCTTTACACATAAGATCTAATTGACTAAATATGTTTTCGGTTCCTATAAATATTTGAACTTTTTATTTTTAGTCCCTCTAAATTTTTTCACTTTTTGGTCCCTATAAAATTATTATGCATGTAGTTTTTCGTAGACATGTTTAAAATATTGTAAAAAGTTCATCGAAAAAAAAGAACTTAAAAATTCGATTTTTAAATCGAGATTTCAGTTACTTTAATCTTTAACTTTTAAAATTAGAAAATTTCATATTTAATTATTTTCATTTTAAAAAATTATAAAATTTTGTTAAGAAATTTTTTTTAGTATTCTAAACATGTGTGAAACAAAAAATTAAAATTTTAATGATTATTAAACAATTTTTAAAATTTTGAAAAATTGTAGAGACTAAATTGTATGGATAAAAAATTTATAGAGACCAAAATATGCCATATTTTTTTTATAAGAACTAAAAACAAAATTTTATAAATTTATAAAGATCAAAAATATATTTAACCCTTATAAAAATTAAGAAAGTAGAAAGTAATAATCTCCAAACTTTGATTGGCTCATTTGATATTTTTTAACATAAACTCATTTGATTTATCCAAAAAATAAATAAATAAATAAACTCATTTGATTATCGCTTAAATACGTTCAACTTTTTTCTATGAGTTTAACTCAATTAATTAAATAAATTATAGGTAAATTTCAAACCCACACTCATTTATTCAGGTGAATTTCTAACCACTCGAAAAAAAAAACGTTCAGGTTTATACCGAACGCGACTTCTCTGACATCATCGTTGTTTGCTTCATCTTTCAGAGGTTTAAGCGTCTCTGTGTCGCCGCCGCAACCGCAAATGAATCGTCGTGCGAATCTTTCTCTCACCACCGCATTCTCCAGAATCAAACACTCCTTTCGCCAATCACCACTACCCACTTCCCCTATTCCCTTTACACCATCGACTCACACTATCCCAACCTCAAAGTTCCACTCTTTTTCCAAAATCACAAACACCCATTTCACGATTAACCATAACCGAAGAAATTTCAGTAATGGGTCAAGCGAGTTTGATCATAACAAAGAAGTGGACGAAATTAATCTCAAATTTGCAGAAGCAAGAGAAGAGATAGAGATGGCATTGGAGTCAAAAGAGACGGTTTATTTCAATGAAGAAGCTGAGTGTGCTCGTGCCGCGGTCGGTGAAGTGTTGTCTAAGTTTGATGGGTTGATGGCTAAGTTGTCGGAGAAGGAGAAAGGTGTTTTGCAGAGGTCTATGGGTCTTAAGATTGAACAATTGAAAGCTGAACTTTTACAATTGGATGAGTAAGATAAGAGCTTTTATTGTTATTGTTATTGTTGTTTTGTTTGTGACTTATGCTTCTTACTTGTTACTGTTAGTTTATGACTTAAGTTGGAGGATGTAGCTTATAGATTATTATAAGGTGTTTATTTTTGTAGGCTAGAATTTCGAATAAATACATTGTAATGTAATGTAAGAAACCTCTTGATGATTTACTTGTGGTGAGTAAAGGGATATTGCAGCATTAGCAATTTTGTTATTTTGGTGGAATGAATGGGATTTCTGAGTTTTGTGTTTTTGGGTAATAAATAATTAAACAGGTGAAGATATTAGTTCATTGATATATTTAGGAGAGATTGCACTAATCAACTTTAAAATATGCTTAAAAATGCTTCCCCGACATATATTCTATGTAAAATACATTGAGCTTTGATCAATTGTGTAAGTCTTCCTTATTATGTAAACATAACAATGTTGTCATTCACGGGAAATAGTGGTTTGTTCAAGTTATGCATGCTAGAGTAATATAGCGCTGCTATTTTACAACACTTTGTACTAGATAGTGTAGTGTCAGTGTGTTATCCTTATCAGCAGCATAACTTGTTGACCTATCTCTAGAATATTAGTAAGTTTTGCTTACATAGTATTATAGCAAAGAAGGAAAAGTGTGACTAACACGAAATCTTGATCTTATTTGAGTTCCAATTCAATACAGTTTATGTTGTTTATGAAAGCAAAGCTGCTGGGAACATACTGATATAGCCTATAGGCTTTCACTGACCAATAGAATTCATGGATCCGACTTCAGGTTATTCTGGTAGGATGCTACTTGGAATGACTTAGTTATAGACTTATAGGTTATTGGTCATGTCTGTCTAACAGTTTATCCATTCAAATCCTGATAATATGAGGAAAGCAAATTGTTATTTAAGTCATATATTTATTAACAGTAAGCAATGTTGCTCATAACAAGATTTTGTGCTATGCTGCTCCTGTATTGTCACAGTATTGCTCATAACATCCCCTCTAATGGTTTAATTAGAAATTGCCTTAAACCCAAACGTGTAGGCTTCCATGCCCTCTAAAACTTACATCTTGACTATATTCATGGGCAGTTTGTAGTTATTGTTTTTTACCCTCGTGGGTCTTTCACTGTTTACATTGGGGCTTGACGTTCGATTACCCCACAGAGGCTGCCACTGCTTGCAAAGGCTATGTTATGGCTGAGCTCTCAATGAAACAGATAAGGATAAGGATGCGAAGTGTGAGAGAGTGAGAGGTGCCTCTCACTTATAAACACATTTTTAGGCCATATCTCATCCATTGTGAGTCTCTTTAAGTTTTATCACACGCTCTCATGTCGAGGACTGGAACATGACCCGAGTGCTCTATAGCAGGTGGTCCAACAAATCTTGAATAATCTTTGATAACATCTTAAAATATGGGTAGGACCTAACTCAACCCTAGGGATGCCACACACACACACTTCGGAAGTATATTTCCGGAAAAAATGCAATTTTGGGGTGTTCTTAGTTACTACACGTGGAAATCGCCCACGCTTTCTACTTCTTGCTTTTGGTTTAGCCCCATTGGATCAGTTTTTGTTTTGTGCTGTTTTACATGGCAAATATTGAGGTCTACTGAAGTACACTTTTGACACTAGTAATGTATAAATAGTAGCACCCTACAAATTACTATGACTCTATGAGACGTTTATTCACAGTTATTTCTCCTTTTTAACCTGACGAACGAGCACCCTCTGAGAACATGAGTGTTAAACTATTCTTGCCGTGCACACATTATTTTATAAATATTTAAACTGCTGCTAAAGTTGCATTAGTTGTAAACTTCTTGTAAAGAGTCCTCCACAATGGTCTTTACATGTGACATGTGATGAAAAAAACCAAACTCAAAGAGGGACAGTGTTGTATTATATGTTAGAGAAATGCTAACATGTGAATAAGTTTATCATTAGCTGTATTCTTTTGAAATTTATAGGCTATATTCATTGTTTTGAAAATGAGCAGATAAATAAAACACATACAGATAACTGATATAGATATAGATACAATGTAAGTCTAGATTACAATTAGATGCATTGACATTCCTTGAATTTTGAAACTAGAAATCAACAAATTCATTTCAGTTTCACTTCCAGCCAAGCATAGTCAACTTTTTTTCTCTTTTGATTTGTTTTTATTCACACACACAAACACACAAAATTGTTTCCCATGGATAAAGAAATTAAGAAACAATACAAAATGTTTTAATAGTATATTATACTACTATTTTTTATGGACAAAAATTGCAATCCTATCCTATGAAGTGTTTGGAGGTGATAAAGAAAAGACAAGAAATGTGAATCATAGAGCAAATTGATGAACATGACTCATATAGTTATGCTATTTGACAAACACTGTCTGCAAAATGCTGTTATAGGAACAAATCTAGTGTTTGCTAAGCCATAGGGGAGGAGGAGAGGGTAGTAGCATGGCTTGTTTGTGCTTTTGTCTCCTAACATGTTGCAATCATCTCGGCCCCCACAATTAATCCTCCATAAGATGCATGCATGATGCATCAATTTTCACACACTTCTTGCCTTTATCTGAAAGGACCTTTGTAACCATCACATATTTTATTTAACATGCTAAAAGTGTGAAGTATCTATCAATTCTATTGATGATTAATCTTGTTCCGGTACATCTAAAAGTCTCAATCGTTTGAGAATTGAGGCTAAAATAGTTTATATACAACACCTACACTTCTCAACCTAATGAGACATCTTTTACAAAAGACAAATCCGTAAGTGGTCATATGCAACTCAAAACAGACAATACCTCAAAACGTGATGTGACGGAACAAATCTCTTTTTGATGAATTTAACCGATCATATTTAGTGAGATCACTCGTCAAATATATATTTTTCATTTACTAGACTTTGAACCTAAAACTTTATCTAAGGAATTTTAGTCCAATTTTACTTGAAGCAACATAATGTTGGAACCACATCCATTTGTTTCAAATTAAGTATCTCATTTGGAATGTGTACACTTAATAAAATGATTACTTATATAAATTTTTAATACAAAATAATATGTTAAAGCCTAAAATATTGTTTCATTTATCATTTGTCCACCATATACTTACAATTGCAATTACCTATTGTTTTTTACCCTAATTGTAAGATTCATTTGGAACATTGCTCTGTCTATAAATATAAGACCAATTACAAATTTTTAAATACATTTATTCTTCTTTTCTCTTTTTCAATTATATTGAATGCATCAATACACCACATAATAATTATACACATCAATTACACCACAATAAAATATTGTATTGATGTTATAAAATGAAAAATAATTTGAGACATAGAAATATTATAGATGAGACATAAAATACGAGACATAAAGAGTAAGTAATATAATTTTAAAAGACTTGTCTTTTAAAAATCAAATGTTTCACCGTCAACTTGAAGATTAGTCTTATAGCAAGTCTAAAAGGCTTAACTCATGGCGATATCTTTTAAAAGTCTTATAAGAAGGGAAAAAAATTGTCTTCTAAAATTGAGTAATTAATTGAAAGAAATTCAATGAATGTAATTGAATAATGTAAGGTGAAAAAATAAATTGTGCATGGGTCAATCACATCAATTTACTCTGCAGTCAACGTCATCATATTTCCATTATTGTTGTTCCAGGAAACATTCAGGCCATAGAGGTTTTGTATTCTTCCTACCAGCCAATTCCTCACCTTTCGGCTCTCTTGTACTTTTTCCAAGTTAGAAATCATTTGAATCCATAGAATATGAAAGATAAGAGCTTATGCATAGTATTTTTTTAAGAATGAGTTATTACTTTCAGAATATACTAAGTTCCTTTTTCCTTGAAGAAATTAACAGCAGATGTTAAGGCAGAAAAACCGGACCATTCTACCTGCTAGTGCTAGCTAGCATGAACAATAAATTACTAGTAACTCTTAGTATATGTATAAAATTTTAAAAAAATATTCTTAAATAAGAAAAATTATTTTTTGGACAAAACTTAATAACAATGTGTGCACATCAGTGCATCTGTGCATGGCTCAATTGGTGTCCGCCATTTGCAATTAACTAAGTGATTGAGCTCAATGGGTTCATTATATGGACGAATCATTCAGAAGAACCTGAGTTCAAATTATAACTGGAACCATTTTGGTGAGACTTTATAGACAACTCGGAATTAGTAGTAAAAAAAAGGTGGTAATTAAGACATAAATATTGCAGACAAGTGATATCTGTGATATTAATTTCTAAAAGTGACTAAAACTGTACAACAATAGCCGTTTGAAATTTGAATAGAACATCACTTCAGTTCCTCTCTACCTTCCTTAATCCTACTATTCTACTCTCAAAAGTTTCCACATTAACAAACATCTTTATTTTCATCTAAGAACAGATGAAAATCAATAACTAATCACCATTGCAACTAATTATTAAAACAAAGAAAAACAAAAATAATCAGCATTGAGTTGATGACTGTTTGATTAAAGGTTGGGAGGTTTTCCCCATCTCCTCATGAGGCTGACACTTCACTTCCATCAGTAATGCAACAACTTCCTTCATTGTTGGACGTTCAACTGGCGAAGAATTCACACAAAACATAGCAATTCCAAGTGTTTGAAGCATCTCTTGCACCATTTGATCTGGTAGACTTTGAAGCTTTGTATCGAGTATCGACACAGCTGGTTCAAAGCTAGCCATTTTCTTCTTCACCCATTCAACTATGTGTTGTCCTTCTCCAACATGTTGGGATTCAACTGCACTTCTTCCACTTAGTATTTCTAGCAAAACCACTCCATAACTGTATACATCACTCTTCTCTGTTATGTTCATGGTGTAGCCGTACTCTACATTAATTAATGGTCATAAGATATGGTTAGAAACTGAGTGCAATTTAAATAAACCATCACAAATAAATCAAAACACTTGGAATGGAATGAATATTCAAATATTCCTTAGATAAAAAATTATACTAAGGCTAAATTGAATGTCTTCATTATGCAAACTTCATTTTGGATCCTTTGCAGTCCTGCAGCTTGGTCCAACCAAACATCGGTCGTTGGACCAATCAGGATGTAGGGATGCAGAGGACCAAGATAGTAATACAAAGTCTGTAGGCATAAAAATAAGTTTCAGAAAAAGTAAAGAATGTGAAATAGACTTGCCTGGGGCAATATAGCCATAGGAACCAGCAACTCTGGACATTGCATGATGATAATTTGGTGAATTCATTAGCTTTGCAAGACCAAAATCTGCAATATAAGCCTCATATTTGGAATCTAGAAGTATGTTATTGCACTTAACATCTCTGTGAAGAATTGATGGGACACAATCATGATGAAGGTAAGATAGTCCCTGAGCCGAACCAACAGCAATCTTGTATCTAGTTTCCCAGTCTAAGTTCCTATTCCCTTCCAAAAGCTGTCTTAGATTACCATTTTGGATGAAGTTATAGAGAAGAAGCTTAACACTCCCATTAGAACAATAACCTATGAGCCTCACAATGTTTCTATGTCGAATGTAGCCGAGAATCTGAATCTCAGCAGCAAAAGAATCCACCATTTCATCTCCTTTGCTTGTTTTCCAAAGCTTCTTCACTGCTATCACTTCTCCGTGCGGCATCTCAGCCTTATACACAACACCAGAACAACCTTTTCCGATCACATTTTCGTCTTTCAAGCAATCCAATATATTATCTATGCTGAAATTCAGTTTCTGAAACGGTATGAAAGTCCAAGGATAAGAGAAATCCTCGGCTCCTGACGCGGAGCCTGATATCCTCAAAGCTTTCTCAACCTTGTATTGATGATTACTACGAGTTACAAGAATCCACGATGCAATGACAATTATGGTAACCGAAGCTAGAATAATCACGATCATAGCTATTGTTTTTGCAGATTTCAAACCATTCTTTTGAATCAGACTTGAAGAACATGTGGTACCGTCAATCGACTGACACAGATTCCGGTTCTGAAGATATGTACTAGAAGTTAGAGTTTTAAAGAATGGAGTTACTGGAATAGGACCTGAGAAGTTGTTGTAGGAGATATTGAGTGAAGTGAGACTGGTTAAAGAACCAAGAACCTTAATTCCTCCATGAAGCATGTTCCTTGAAAGATCAAGTGATTGTAACTGTGTCAAAGCAGACATAGAATCTGGTATTTCACCTGTGAATGAATTTGAACTCAAATCCAAACTTATGGTTAAGCTTGTAACATGACCAATCTCTGAAGGTATGGAACCAGATAAGCTGTTATAACTCAAATCCAATAGAGTCAACTTCTGCAAATTTCTAACAGATTTAGGTATTGAACCTGTTAACAAATTATTGTTGAGAATAAGCTTATTCAAATAACTCAAGTTTCCGAAACTCCAAGGGATTTCACCTGTCAAACTGTTTTTACTTAGATCAAGCTGCTCCAAGTTTTCAAGTTCTCCAATGAGCGACGGAATTTCACCACCAAGGTAATTGTTATGCACATCTAAAAGCTCAAGAACTGTAATATTCGCAATCTCAACCGGTAACCTTCCGGAGAAATGATTCATATACAAATCAAGAAAAACCAGATTCTGCAACTTCCCTATCTCTTTAGGAATATCTCCTGAAAGCTGATTCTCTCCAACTCTCAATCTAACCAAAGACTGACAATTTGCAACACTTGCTGGCAACTTTCCTGTTAATGAATTTCCAAGAAGCAGAAGCTTACTCAGCTTCTGCAAACTGAAAATCTCTTCTGGAATAGAACCTGTTAACTTATTCCTTGAAAGATCAAGTGCATAAAGTTCAGTACAGTTTCCAAATGAAGAAGGTATAGTTCCAGAAACCATATTCCCCCACAAGAAAAAACTCTGCAGAACCTTCAGTTTACCAACCTGATAAGGTATTGTACCTGATAACTGATTCTTGTCAAGCTGAACAGTTGCAAGACTAGTACAGTTACTCAACTGCCACGGTATTTTACCGGTGAGTGAATTATCAGACAAATGAAGCTGTTCAAGAACAGCCAACTTACCAAAATCACCAGGTATTTCACCAATGAGATCATTAGAAGATACATCAAATATAACTAGTGATGAACAGTTTGAAATTTCAGAAGGAATTTCACCAGATAATGAGTTCCCCCAAAGAAGCAAACTAGTAAGTTTTTGCAGCTTGCCTAACTCATTAGGAATAGAGCCAGTGAGATTGTTCATATGTAAATAAATATTTCTCAGCTCAGAACATAAACCAAGTTCTGAAGGTATTGATCCAGAAACTTCAGTATCATATAGTGCTAGAGTTTGTAAATTGATCAAGTTTCCAAATGTTGAAGGAATAGAACCTGAAAGTGAAGTTGCAGCTGCACCAAATATGGTGAGGTTGGTTAATAGTCCTAGCTGTGAAGGAAGTTCTCCTGTGAGAAAAGGGTTACCACCTATCCTAAACTGCTGAAGAGATTTCAAAGAGCCTAACTGTGAAGGAATTGAGCCATTGAGAAGATTATCTTGAAGACAAAGAACTTCAAGTGAAGTGAGGTTAGAAAGCTCTTGAGGAATGGTTCCTGTTAATCTGTTTGAGTTCAAGAAAAGGAACTGAAGAGATGAGAGGTTTCCTAGTTCATTGGGAATGGAACCTGTTAAAGAGTTTGAAGAGAGGTCAAGAAGTTGAAGATGAGAGAGTTGACCAAAAGAAGGTGGGATTGAGCCAGAGAGATTTGTTGAAGAGAGGTTGAGAAGTTGAAGCATTGTTAAAGAAGATAGTTGAGGTGGTAAAGATGTAAGGTTGAGGAAAGTATCAGGGATAGAAAGGGAAATTACTCTAGATTGTGGTGAACAAGTTATACCTTTCCATGAACATGGTGTTGAAGTTGAAGGGTTCCATGATGAGAGAAGAGAAGGTGATGATATTGCAAGAGAAAGAAGTGCTTGTCCATCAGGTGAAAGTGATGTTACTTGTTGAATCTTTGTTAAGCTAAAAAAGATGAAGAAAAAGAACAAAGAAGTAACACTAATATTTTCCATTTGGGTTTGTGAAAATGGTGACTTTACTTGAAGTTTGAGATTAATGTTGAAGATGAGGGTGAAGAGTGAAGGTGATAAAAGAGAACTAGTCTAATGAAAGCACATGCATGATGCTTGAGGTTCACACAAAAGTTTTAAACACAAGCATGTGAAACAAAAAGAGAAAATGTCAAGTAGTATGTTTAAGAAGGAGCATAATAGAGCTAAGAGAATGGTCAAAAAGGACTGATACTGTTTTTCTACCTATTCCTTTGTCTTTGTTTTAATACCAGAATGTTATTACTTCAACTATATCTTTGTCTCTGCTGCTAAATTAGAGGCAAAACAAACCTTGTGATGATGTTGAGTTGTTCACTATATATGCTAAAATGGTTGATAGATATCTAAGTTGTGGAACTTTTGGTGTATGAAACATTATTGATTTCCATTAAGGGCAAAGGGTTTAGCTCAATGGTGATAGTGAGGTAGTAGATGAGCTTTTCTTTACTTCTAAGCACTTTTTGTTGAAATTTGAAAACATTTAATTTAATGATTTATTTAAATATTAGTACTAGTATACTGTAGGATAGTTTTTTATTCATTGGTTTGGCTGTATTGTTTGTGGTGTGTGTTTACTAAATTGACCTTTATTACTTGGATTAGTTGTGATGGAGGGGATGTATGAATAGGGATAGTGTTGACAATTTGCAAAAATCAAGTGCAGGAAGGAGTGGGGCTCCATTCTTGTTCTAGTAATTTGCTTTGGTGAATGTATCATCAAAGATATTGGAAAAAAAACTAAGTCCCACATTAAAAACAAATAAAATTCGTCCAAAGTTTATAGAAGTACAAAATGTTAACTCTCACTAGGTCTAATTATTGGAGACAATTTTAAGATTAGTTAGATCAACATAAAAAAATTAATGTGATATATCAGAGTCTATCCATTCGCCGTTCAGCCACCATCGGAGTATAGTCTAATAGTACGAGGGAGTGTATTGGATAAAAAAATTAACTAACAAAAATTATAGAGACAAGAATGTAGCTTGTGATGTGAGAGGCATTATTTGAGACTGAGAGAACAACCTTGGTGTAAATTTAAGAAATCAGGATTCAAGAATTAGTGTGTGAAGTACAAAATGTCCTTGTAGACATTTTTGGGGGTCCAACTCCAAATATCACTGTAAATATGATTGTATGAATCTATCAATGTGCTGTGAAATGAGTACTATTACTTGCATCAATATAACAAAATTACTGGTAGTATCACAAATTCACAAGTAGTACTATTAGTAAGGTCTCTGATTGGGACATTGCAAGAGATTCAGAGCTGTGTATTTATGTGCAAATATGTTCCATAGAGTTGGCAAGGTACACATACATACACACATATATATTGCCTTCTTGGGAACAGAATGAGTAATTTGATTCGATGATACTATAAGGTGAGACAACTTGGGAGATTGTGAAAGGATTAGAGTAAGCAAAACAATTTCAAATATCTTTTTATAATTTGCATAAACACTAAGTAATCTTTCATTAAAATTTTGTCTAATCTAAACAAGTAAAATAGTTTTGGATTATACTATGTACACGTATTTTTTTTACTATTATATCATCAAGTCGCACATAATTTATGTTTGATTAGAATCAAACACATAAGTAGAGGAGTCTATCGGAATGAATTCAAGTCACAAGATTAGACTTATCAGTTTTAATATTTTTGTTAATAGTCTCATGAGCTTAGTTCAATTGGTTGAACATATTGCACGGAAGTGCGGGGACCGAGGTATGCCCACTTGTTTACCTTTAAAAGGTGAATTTTCTAGCCACTGAGCTATCTGACAAAAAAAAAATATTTTTGCCAATAAAGTTATAAATAAAAATGTATAATGTGGTGAATGCACATAATAAGATTAGACAGTTTATTTAGTTGAATATACAAATTTTTATTTAAAGTTTAAATCTTACTGTTGTAATTTAGACGGTTTATTTCAATCTTACTTTGACCATCTAATTTAGTTGTGACCGGTTGCATACATTCACATACATGTTTGTAATTGTAAAAAAATCACATTCAAATGGATTGTGATTTACTGTTGTAATTAACACGTAATATAAGTGGTGGGGTCAAACAAATTTATAAAGTCTGGGTAAAATCTTAATTTTGAACAAAAAAATTTCAATTTTATCCTAAATTAACATCATAAAATCTCAATTTTGAACTAAATTAATCATAAAAATACCAATATTTTTGCCTGAATTCGGACATACTGGACTCTAAAACCGCCGCTGCATATTGTAACATTAGTTTTAATATTAACCGTCAATCTTAAATTGGGCAATCTAATTTTTTTTTTATAAGACTACAATACCACTTACACCACTTGTTAATAATCCTATAATAATGAATATGAATTTTATAAAATTTATTGTTGGATTAAAAATTTATATCATATAAATTTATAAATTAAATAAAAATTATTAGATGTGTTATTGAGACACATCACGATTAATGATATTTAATAAAAATCTATTATGTCAAAAAAAATTCATAAACCGTTAATTTTGACACGTCTCAATAACATATCAAATAATTTTTATTTATTTTTTACAAATTTGTATGAATAATTCATATAATATAAAATTATATAACGATAAATTTTATAAAATTATTATTCCTCATAAGATTATTTACAAATAGATCACCGTGCACCATTTATTCAGCTATTTATGTTAGAAAAAGTTGGCAAGAAATTACTTTGTGTAAATTTTGTTAGTTTTACACTTTGTCTTTTTATACTAGTATACTACTACTTTTTAACCGTGTGATTACTGTCTATGGAGTGGAATTAAGAAATGTTAGAGTGATTTGGTTACCGAGGAAGAGGAGGTGGGTGTGTTTTGGGAGTGGAGTAAAAGAAATTTGTTTCTCACATGACAAGAGAGAGAGTTTGAGATTTGGATTAAATTAGGGCACGGGTAACGATTAGGGCTTTTATTATTATGGTTCAGATTTTGAATCTTTTGATTGTTTCTTACAATTCAGCTGCACGAGGCTTATATCTCATAAATGTCACAAAATTTTAGAATTGAGAACCTTTAGGGATGGTAGCTATTAGTAGTGAATATGAATGTTAGAATTGAGAATCTATGGACAATAAATAGGGGTGGAGTTAGATTAGGGCAGGGCCGACGCTTGTCGCTTAATTTTCATTTTTATGGGTACATACATATATGTTTTTTTGTTAAGTTTTATGGTGTGTGTATATATATATATATATATATATATATATATATATATATAAACGTAAGATTTAACATGCGATTACACTTGACTTTGTGGTAATAGCTCTGTTTATTTATCTATTGGCACTCTGGCAGCAATTCAAATCTTGCTGATTATTTTTTGTCTATTAGAATTGTCTCCCGTCTCGCTTGGAGTCCGGGATAAACTTAGAACTTAAGCTCTTTTTGTTGTTTTTATGTTCTCTTAATTTACTTTTCACTTTTATTTTGTAACACCACCAAAAAAAAAATTGTATTGGAATTTGTGCATTTAATTTATTTTTTCCAATAATTTTTTATAAGTAAATTGCATAAACTTAAGAGACATTTCTACTTTTAATTTTTTAACATGTGTGTCTAACAAAATCCTAAAAAAAATACCAAAATGCAATACAAGTTTATGTAGAAATAAGATGAAAACATCCTAATTCAATAAGATATGAGGATCAGACAAGTATGAAGATACTCAAACTCCATTAAATTTAGAGGCAGAGAAGACAAAACTCGTCTATGTCCGTCCAATTGTCATGTCTACATTGTATCTCAGAAGAGTAAAAAGGAACACATATCATGTTCTTTAAATATTGTCTTTACAGGGGGAAAATAATTTGACCCTTAAACTAAGCGGACCTAGGAGCAAAGCCACTTGAAAAATATTCTAAGTTTACTTTAATGCGCCGCTACATATATATGTGATATGAGATACTTTATACACACCATATAGTTGTGCTTGCATACTATATAAAAATTGGATGCTAAATATTTTTATTAAATTGCATTATGATCGATGATGGTATTGTATACTGTATATATGTCTATAAACAATTTGTTGATTGAGTTATGTGGCATTTCCTTATTTGAGATAGTACTAGATTATTAGTGATTCATTAAGATAAGAAGCTGGACTTAAAAGCAACTAAAAAGACAAAGCTATAACACTGCATATACTGGAGTGAACTCCGCAGGGAACATCTATATACTCCCTCCGTCCTAAAATGTAAGAGAAAAAAACTCAATTTTTTTGTCTCAAAATGTAAGAGAAAAAGTTCAAATATTTATCTTTTCAAGAAAAATTTACTCTCTCTCTTACTTTTTCTATAACCAACAACCAATAAAAATTGTTTTTACATTTTTCCATACAACTTTTTTCAAAAAAGCATACTCCCAATCATTATATTTTACTTTTTCTTAATAAGTGTGATTTTTGTTTTTTCTCTTACATTTCAGAACGGAGGGAGTATTAATTTATTTTATTTGTTTGCTTTGTTTCTAGAGAAACGGTGGTTTCTTTAGCATATAAAAGTTCAAATTTGTTTGGGCCATTAAGTATGTATGAGTATGTAAGAATCTTAATAGTACTATAAGCAATGAACAACAAGTGTAATAAACTAATTTCAAACCCTAACTAGGAGATGGAGTATAGATCCTTTTTGTAGAGAAGAATAAGATAATGTTTTTTATTAAGATAAGTCCTCCAAAATCTTTAAAAATTATCATTATTCCAGATATTTTATATTATGAAAAATAAAAAAAATTCTCATTCAAGTTGAAGGTATATCCTTCTTTCAATTTCTTTTTTCTCATTTTTTTTTCTCTCAAAACCCTCCTAATCTAAACTCCAATATCACATACATTAATAGTCAACTAAAAATAAATGGCATATATATACGCTTTTGTAGTCGCTTCCATTTGCATTTTTTAATCTAGCTAGTAATCTAGTGATTAAACTTACATATTTTAAATATGAAGAAGTGGAGAATTTGGGATTCTAATTGTGAACCTGCTAATGACGTCTTTAATAACTATCAATTGAACTACATTTACGGACCACTTTTATTTGTACGTTAATTACTACTTGCTAGCTGCCTAATTGTGAGGTACATGAGATTGATTTTGAATGTTGATGATCATTTTATTCGAGTAGTAATTAACATACAAATGTAAGGTAAGTTGTGCTTGCATATGCTTGTATTCTAATCATATCTATGTTCATAGAGCCCCAAACCTTATTAGTAGTATAGTAATGGTAAAGAGAGGTGCCAAATTCATCACCGAGATTCTTTTATTATCAATTAACTTGTCATCACTCATCAGGTCCTTGAAGCTAGAGTAGTGTTTTTTAATACTATATGTAAATTATATGAAGACGACAAAGGGGATCAAGTTATTATTATTATAAAATAAACAATATAGTATCTTAATATGTGTGCACCATATGGGTTAAATATTGGGCTAGTCCAAGGCAATTAGGTGAAGTTTCAAAAATGAACAAATCATGAGATAAACTTTTTTTTGAACAAGCCATGAGATAAACTTTATAATAAGCAAATTTTTTTATTGTTATAAAAATGAAAGTGAAACCATAAAATAAGTTAAGTGAGTTATTATAGGAGGACTAGGTGACGTGCAAACAAAATTATATCCAACATTAGAGAGAAATGAAAGAAAAATATACATTGTCATTTTTACGTTTATATTTTTTACTTTTCGATGTACCAAAAAAAAATCCATATTTATGGGATTTGGATTCAATATAGTGACGAAGTAATGTACCTAAACCATCCGATCGGATTTGATTTTTACTATTTAATCTTAACAGTCACATTTTAAATGGATGGCCCAGATCCAAAGTAGGGTAAAACTGCGCACTTTTCATGTTTATGTACTTCTTTCTACTCAATTTTTGTTGGTTTACAATCATTATTGTAAATTTGTAATTGCGATGATGAGAGAAAAAACAAAACAGGCATAAGAGCCTTATCTATCAATTAAGCAATCCACATATCTAAGCCCCCAACCACATTGGGTCTGGGTCAAAATATTTAGGCCCAAAATCTATAATATTTTGAATCTCAATACTACAAGAGAGCGTGATAGAAAGAGAGGGTGTGAATATCAAAGACACTCAAATAAAAGTAAAAGAAAACATATGAAATAATTTTACTTTAACATTATTTTTATTAACCATTTATCTAGTAGTTTAATTTTCATAAATGATAAACAATGAATAATGTAATGTAAGATGGTAAGAGTAGGGATGTCAATTTGTATCTGATAACGGATTATTTGTGGGGATTATCTGTATGGAGATCTGAAGTCGCAGATTTTTTTTTTGTGGGGATGGAGGGAGAAATACCCCGTGGATAACTTGGGGCGGGGAATGGGGAAGGTTCCTCCGCCACCGAGGATTCCCCGACCCCGACCATATTATTTAAATTATATACATAATATATAATAATATAACTTTATATGTTTTTTAATGAAAAATAATAATTGATACATTATAAAGATAATGATTATGTATGGTGTCAACAAGTTCAATTAAATATTTATTTGTTCTACAAAAAGAAATATTAAAAAGTGTTTTTGCAGTTTTTGTTATTGATGTAAAATGTTATTTTATTTTAAAAAAAATGAAAGATACAAAATATGTATTTTTTTAGAAAAAAAATGATCGAAAAACAGTATATTAGTGTCGTGTTTTTGATTAAAATGTATAACAATTTTGTTAAATTTTTATGTCTGTGGAGCTCTGTGGATATTGTGGGGATCCATGGGGATGAAGATGGAGGAAGAAATGTCCCCGCAGAGATGGGGATGGAGGCAGAAATGTCTCCGAGGAGGGAATGGGGCAAGAAGTGGTAAAGTACCCTACGGTCATTCCCCGTCCCGTTGACATCCCTAAGTAAGAGTGATGATTTTACTATTTTAGCCCTTATGTTCCCCTTAATTTTTCTCATATCTTAGTTGGAACATAATATAATGATATTGTGTCACACATTTAGAAAATAAAAGGTGATTATATAATATCATCGAGAGTTTAGTTCAATTGTTAGATATTGCATAAAATCACCAACTCCTAGTCCCACAAATGGAGACAGTCCAGTCAAATCTACACAGTGTGTTTCCATCATATACATCCATACACCAGAAAATTCGTCGGACGAAGTGTCAATCTCTCTTCTTGTGGGTCAATCAGGAAGTTCACTTGTACATCTTTCTTCACATAAATTTATGTACGCCTAAAAATATCATAAAGCATATCTCTGACCAAGTCATGCATGTATTCGAAACTTGGAAGCTCCTTACAATGGTCAATTCTATCAAAATTATATTTTTACACTGCATAACCAAATTTAAACTAAGTTCCTTCAAAATCTACATTTCATATACCATTATGTCAAATTCTATGTACGATTTATAAATACTTATTTTAGTCTCAAATATAAGCAAATTTTGGTTAAAGAAAATTGATATATCTAGCACAAAATTTGTATCAAATACATCAATTTTCTTTGACCAAAATTTACTTATATTTAAGACCAGAGTAATAATATTTAAGATTATATTCATGAATTTAAAAAACTTCAATTATTTTATATTAAAATTCGCCTCATACATCTATTTCAGAAGGCCTTCGTAATCTTCTTACGAATAACGCAATAAAAACTTTCTTCCCTCGTGTTTAGTTTTTCTTTTTAATTTTTTTTTATTAGCTTTTATATAAAAAAATATATCAAAATTCGCCTCTAACCCAATTATTTGGGCTTGACACTTATGTGAGAAAAAAAATACCCAACTGTCCACGATCTCGCATCCCTATGAATACAACACTAGACACCGACCCCCACTATCACTCCTATTTCATCCCAAAATTTTCTACACTTTTCTAAACCCTAGCACCACCACCTTTACAGTTCAAACTCCCTAAATCAATGGCCGATCCCGAGCACCGTGAAGAAGAAGAAGAGGCACCAGCCGTCGGCGACGACGAAGACACCGGAGCACAAATCGCTCCCATAGTCAAGCTTGAAGAAGTTGCCGTCACTACAGGCGAAGAAGATGAAGTCGCAATTCTAGATCTGTACGTTCTTTTCATTTGATAATTTTCCTTTTTGTTTCGTTTTAGGGTTTTAACTTACATTGTTCATCGTTTTTCATTGATCGTAGCAAATCGAAGCTTTATCGGTTCGATAAAGATGGAAATCAGTGGAAAGAGAGAGGTGCTGGTACTATCAAGTTCTTGAAGCATAAGGTTACTGGTAAAGTTAGGCTTCTGATGAGGCAATCCAAAACCCTCAAGATCTGTGCTAATCATCTCAGTATGTGATTTCTTTCTTCTTCTTCTTTTTAATGCATCAGTATCTTTGTTTCGAAATTTTGATTTTGAGATTGAGATTGTTATTGTTCTCAATTGTGTTGCAGTTATACCTACAATGTCTGTGCAAGAGCATGCTGGGAATGAGAAATCTTGTGTTTGGCATGCTAGGGATTTTGCTGATGGTGAACTCAAGGATGAGCTTTTCTGTATTCGATTTCCTTCAATCGAAAGTAAGTATGCGTTTTCAATTGTTTATATGCGGTTATTGTGTTTGAGATTTTCATAGTTAGTTTGATTTAGATGAATTTTGTGATTCATTGCCAATTTCTGTTTCATAATTCACTTGACTGCAATGCCAATCATGACAATGTCAATCTGTGAAGTTTCTTTGTAGTGTTTGGTATTCTTAGTCACTTGAAGGCATCTGTCTTTGATTTGTTCCCCCAATTTGAAATCTGAATTGTTTAAACACAATGCATTGCTTTGCACCTAGCATCTCCCTAAAAAATTATTGGTTGTGTGTATGTTTTGTGTTTCTGAAGTTGCCTTTGATGAATCTATGCAAAAATACTGGCCTTGCAAATGAGCTGGGAAATTTAGTTGTTACATTAGGTAATGTAATATTTATATAACTTTAGACATTATAATATAGTCAAGGGACTAGTTCACACTGTTTCCTTGTTTGCAGAACTATATAGATGAACTTGCATTTGTAAAATTTCATTGGATGAACTTATTGGGCTTAGGCTTACAGTAATTTGACACGTTCCACTTGTCATCACACCATCTTTACATTTTGATGTTTGGTTTATTCCATACCTGGTCATATGGTAAAGCAATATTGTTGTGTAGTGCCATTTAGTGAATGTATTATTTATATAAACTGTTTCAGGTTTCAAAAAGTGTTTTCTAAAACAATGAAGTTGTGGAAGAAAGTTTGGTTTGGGTACATTTTGTTTCAGCCCAATTTGTATTGTAATGCCTCTACTTATAACCTGGAGTTTGCTATTACATATTTAAAATCTTTTTAATAGTTCTTAACTCTCAAGTACATTATTGGTCCCTAGTAAGAGCAGACATTCACAATGTCTTTCAGACTTTAAAATGCATATTTGCCCTTGGTCCAAGTCCAACAATTGTATTTATAAATAGTTGAAAAATATTTAAAGATCGCATCTCTTTGATGAATACAATGTAGTCATGAAACAGCCGATGCATGTTTTCTTTGAGGTTTTTTCTCCAGAGTTTTAATGAAACATGTACTGTTTGTGTAATTTTATTTTCATAGTTAAAATTCCGAATAACAGGTTTTTAACTAGCCAAGGTATCTGATTACTGCAAATCAAATGTGATGAATCACTCTAACTCTGATTTATCTTAATTCTCAAGTTTCATAAGTGCATGCCATCCTTATATGATGGCGCAGTTAAATTTCCTGCCATATGAAAACTCACTATTATGATTTTTCTGCTTGATTTATATAAATTTTTCGTTTACTCTGTTTGGCTTGAGGGTATAAGAGTATTCTACGAATAGTTCTTTAAGGAGACAGTTCATTTGCTCTGGACAAATATCAATGCCTTGTCATTTTTGCTACATTCTTTGTGTGTGTATTTACCATTGCATTGCTCTTTCTTGTTGCTAGATGCAAAAAGCTTTATGGAAACATTCCAAGAAGTTGCAGAGTCCCAGAAGCAAGTTGATGACAAGGATGCATCTGAAACAGCTGTTCTTGTTGAGAAATTGAGTGTTGATGACAAGGCTGTTGATGCTGAGAAGAAAGATGAAGAGACGTCTGCAGAAAAAACTGAAGAGAAAGAACCTGCAGCTGCTGAGGCTAGTAAAGAAGATGCGAATAAAAAAGTTGAAGAGGCATCCTCTGCTTGAGTATTATTTATTCATATTTCATACTACTATGCAATCTGACAAGGTTGTGGTCGATGTTTTTACCGCCCATGTCTTTGGATATTGTCATACTTAATAGTACTGAGCTGTTTGTGTCATATTTGAGTTTTAATCATCAAGCGAAATTAGGGTTGGGTGTGAATTTTAAGGCTTGAATTTGTTTAGCCTTTGGTGTCTTGGGAGTTTATTATAGTCATTTTCATTCTACATATGTATCTGTAATGAGTTGGTTGGGAGGGTGCAGTTGGGAATCGTCAAAGTCGAACATGGGTTTTGGATACAACTTGTTTGAGTTTCATATTTTGGTTGAAATACATTTTTGGTTTGTTATTTTTATTGTAGTTTGGTTATGTGTTTTGTGAATAGAGGTATCAATGCACATTAATTGAAGCTACTATTAAACGTAGGCAGTGGCAACCCACTGGGTTATGGAGACATATGCCTGATCTTTTAAATTTGGCTTAAAATCCCAATTTTTATTTTAAAATTTCAACTAGATTTTGTTATAGTTTGACCTTCTAACTTTTGAAAGTTTCAAATGAGTCACCTTATGTTCTATTTTTGTTTTAAGATATTCTCTTATTATGCCATAGTTATGCTAATACGATCGATCTCTTGTTCATTATCAATAATAAAAAAACACGATCTCTTGTTCTAAAATGGTTTATTCTACAATAGTTATATTGGTGTGGTCTTTTTTAATACATTGAATAAATAGAAGGAAATAAAGAACTCCACTTCTTATTGGCAACAACTATTAAAATTAGAGATTACACCCGTCCAAATTTGTAAGAGACAAAAGCAAGGAAAAAATCAAGATGGGAAAAATATCAAAAATCAAAACTTGAGTCAATGGATGTAATTACAATTACAAGTTGGATTTAGTTTTGATCTTCACAGGGTAAACTTTCACACTATTATTCAAGAAGTGATAAAACATCATGTAATGAATCTTTTGAACTAAATGGTCAAAAGTGTCAACACATAATTAGATGATAGTGTAAGAAGCTTCTCTGTGACAAAAAATCAAAATTAAATTACTATGGTTTACCCACAGAATTTACTGTATGAATCTATCTATAATGTCATATGATTGCCTAAAATGGAGGGGGAAGAACAATCAGAAAAAAATTAAAAACAATTTAAAGATGAAAAAAAGAATAAAGTGAATTACTCTGAAATTCTTTTCACCATATACTTTATAGCTCATGCTCTTTATTTGCCCAAACAACATAGGAGAACGACGACAGCATCAAAAAAGCTTCTCTACTTGAAGTCAAGGAGATTCTTCGTGTTTTCTTCCAAAAATGTAGGCCTGCCATGTGACTGGCGATCCGTGCATTATCAGGTTTTCTCAATGGAGCCTGTCTCAGTGAATAATTTCTTTCATGTTCTTGTGTCAACTTGTTTCATCATCATTTTTCAAACTTAAACCACTTCCAGTTAGCATAAAGTGCTTCATTTTCAAATGGCAAACCACTAGTTGGCAAGGGTTCTAATCTTGTAGTGGCAATAGGTGGAGGAGATAGCTTTTGCTTATATTTCTTTGCCATCATATTAGCCTCTAGAAATACTCTCTTTGTAAGGCCAAAAAAAAAAGAATTTATCATGCTCAATCCAATTAAAACCATAGAAAAAGTTTAATAGACATATAACTATTAAATAAATACCTCTTTATTTGAAAGAAAAAGACCAGGTTCACTTTCAAGGTCTGCAATGCTGCATGGAAAAGAAAAACAACTTGCTGTCAGCAACAATTTAACTTAGAGCATCTCCAATGCTGAACATCATTGGAGGTTCTTAGCTCTTCACATTGCTCATGCTATTTCAGTCATTTGTTTGTGTTAGCCTAACAAGGCCAATTAACCCGGATAGACTTAATAAAGTCAACAATCCATTACCTTAGAGAGATTTTATCAGGAAACATTGACTTCACAACAAGAACCTTAACCTCCTCGTCAACAGAAAGTACGTCGCTGACAGAAGTAATTGCAGCTCGAGTGATATTTGAAACATGCAGCAACCCACTGAAAGGAACCCAACAGATTAATTTTGAATGTCAGGTTTATAGATATAAATTAACACTTATAGTTGGTGTACCTGATTTATCTAGTTGTTGCCTATATTTTATGTCATTCAAATGAAGAGTTATATTTCCAAGGGCTTGTTATCTACTTATCTATATCGAAGAAGTCACTCACCTTCTGTTAGATTTTCCTATCTTAATTTGTGCTCCATATTGAAAGATCTTGTTTACAGTTCCGTCTAAAAGTGTCCCTTCACGAAGATATTGCTTTTCCTGCACAACAGAAATTTCAAAAGATAAAAAGGAGAAATCAAGACTTAGAAAACTCTGAAACATTGATGCAAGAAAGCTCTCTTTTCAATAGGAAATAGACAGATTTCAATACTAACCCAAGCTCTCTTTTCACTAAGTATTAGAGAGTTTTTAGCTTCATCTATTCGAGTAATTTCGACATACATACGACACCCCACCTACACAATCACAGAGTACCAGCAGAAGCTTATAAGATAAGTAACCATCCTGCAATCGTCTAAAGAAAGTTCCAAAAATGCAACTTACATTTTCTTTCAAATCGGTAAAGGTATTTACTCTTGTTACAAGCTCAGCTTTGGGTAGGAAAGCTCGCAAACCCTGCACGTTCACGAAGTAATAAGCATATACTCAAATGGCACATGAAAATGAATTTCAAGCCAATGGGACAGACCTCAATCGTTGTTAGCAGGCCGCCTGTATTCCACTCTGTAATTCTAACCTCAATAGGTTCTCTGAGCTGCTGTATCTGCCCCAAACATTACAATATTGAAGATTAAAATCTCACTAGCATGAGAAATATGTTATTTGACTCTACAAACTTAAGATTTCCAACAATGATAACGTAGGATTTATAAGATGATGGCATCAATTTTGCTATTAGATAGCATACATGTCATTTTTTACTAAAATTTCAATATACATAAATATGATGAAATGAAACATTTGCCGACTATGTTGAATGTTGATATGAAACAATTAAAAAGTACATGTCATTTTTTGTCGTCCAAACATATACACCAAGTCATACAATACAAGCTCTCGATATATAATATCAAACTTTTCATACAAACCAACAAAGTGATCCTTCAGTTTAAATTTAGCCATCAAACTAATCAGTAAAATTAAAACAATGCAATTTGGCTCTTGAAAGACAAATGGCCTGTTTGGATTAGCTTATTTGAACTTTCTATTGACACAAGCACTAGTAAGACTATTTGGGAGAAGTTATTTAAATAGCTAATGACATGTCCATGAGTTGTTTTCAGCTTATTTCCTTAAGTTCTTTAGGATAGCTTGTCAAAACAGCTCAAACATGAAAACAATGCAAGTTTATTTTATCTATAAACGATTGATTAAACTGTTTATACAAACAGGGCCAAAATCGATGGCACTAATCATCATTGAAGAACCAATTTAGTGTTGCTAATAATCAGAGGACAAATATGTTTTCATGTGTATATTTAGGACCAAAACTACTGTTTTTCTCAACAAAAACTCTTCCAACTAGTCATTTAGAGCTACTTAATCTTAATCCAACTCGTATATTCAACATAGAAGTTGAAAACTTGGAACATCTACAAATCTAACATTGAATAGAGGTAAAAAAAGGAATAAAAGAAAGAGAAAAACCTGCCTCACTCGATGCCAAGCAATCCGGCGAAAGAGTCTTCTAGTAGATATCAATGGCCTACCACTAAGTGTTCTACCTAAAACCTCTGCAAACAAAATGGTTCCAGTCTCTACAACAGGTCTTCCTGGCACTGATACTACTCCACTCATTACTTCATCATTCTTTACAATTCCCAATTTCCCTTGAACCATAAAATTCTCTGCATCCAAGTTCACATCACATAACAAATTCTCCATTTCTTTACCATTCAAAGGAAGCACTTCCTTGGTTAACATTGTACCTAGTAAATCTGCACCTACATTTACATCAAGCTTGTTTTCATTACCTGAAACAACAACACCAACCACAAAATCCCCAGCTTTAGGCTCATAATACTCAACATTAACCTTATCTTGTTCTTCTTCTTGTTTTTCATCTTCCTCTATTTCTATTTCATTATTTTCACTCACATCATCTTTTTCTTCAGAAACTTCCAATACTTCACTAACTTCCTCAACCTCCTTGACAGAATCCCTACCTTTGAAAAACCTCAAAAAGGGTGCTAAAGTTTCCTCTTTGGAAGGTTTTTCTTGGTCCACCTCAACTTCTAAAACAGGTGAAGGCTTGTTTAACAACTCAAGACTTTCAAGCTCTTGAATTTCATCATCAATAGCTTCTTGAGATAAATCACTTGAAACCCCATCAAACCCACTATTCCTTGAGCAAAATTTGAAGTGGGCATCACTCAAAATAGAAACTTTCTTAGTAACCATTGAAGTTGAACCATGAGAAGTGGATAGAGAACAAAAATTGTGGGGTGTTGAAGATAGTTGTTTGGTGGAAATAGTACATGATGATTTCTTGGTGAAAATGAAGGAGTTGCAGCTAAAGCATAAGAAAGAGTTACAAGGATGAAGAATAAATGGCATCTTTGTATGTATGGTGAAGGTGAACAATGGTTTTCAAGTAGAGACAGCACAGAAGAAGAACAACAACATTGGTGTTTTTGTTTTATCCATTTGAGGGTTCATGTTATGTCTCTGCCTTTCTTTTCTTTTATTTGATATTTCTACTTTCTTTTTTTAGTTCAATACAAATACAATCTTGATATCCAGATAAAATATTTCTATGGTAATCGTGGGAAATTCTTTACACCATTTAAATTATATGCTTCTTTTTGTTCCGAATATTTCTGAAATTTTAGCATGAGAAAGAATTTTCAATAATTTTGTCTATTTACATATACATTTTTTTTCTTTCCTATTTGTTTTTTGTTTTTTAAATTCCATTTTACTATGTACTATTTTTTTTAAAGTTAAATATATTTTTGTTCTCTATAAAATTTTAAAATTTTATTTTTAGTCGTTATAAAAAAAATTAGCATTTTTTATCGTTATAAAATTTTTATTCATGTAACTTTAGTCTCTACTATTTTTAAAAATTGTTAAATCATTATTAAACTTTTACATTTTTAAATAATTTTTTTCATACATGTGTTAGAATACTATTAAAAAAAGTAACAAAAATTTAGAATATTTTTAAATAAAATTAATTAAATATGAATTTTTAAAATTTAAGATAAAAGTAACAAAAATTTCTACTCATAAGTCAAATTTTTGAGTTTTTTTTTCTTCTGATAAACTTATTACAGTATTCTAAATATGTCAACAAAAAAAATTATTCAAAAAAACACATTAATTTAATAGTAGAAATCTAAAACCCCTCTCTTAAAATAAATGGGTCTTGTAGTTTGTATGAATCAAATCTTGGATTAAAAGGCAAGAAAACACAGCTATCTTTACTAGAGGAAATTTATGTCACACATCCATCAACGACTCATCATATAATAAACTAGCATTTTTCATCAAAAATCATGTAAGCATATAAATCAAAAATCGCAAATAGGCTAATATTCTTCTATCCTTTGAGGGTTTAACTTATTGAAGATTAACACAGTATTTTAGTTGTTATTCCTTTTTCTTCCATTATAGCATGAAACTCTAGAACATATACATTTATCTCAATTATATCCTAATTTGAGCTTTTGACAAGATTGCTTACAAATACAACACATCTTCAAGAAAATTACGGCCTCAAAGAACTAAATCTAATGATAATTTATTTAATCAAACGGTCTACAACAATTACTACATCGATGTATAATCCAAACCCATATATACCAAGAACATGTCAACAAATGTGAGACGTGGCAAATAGATGTTGAAGTATGACATTAGTACTCTTAAATAACAAATGTTGTTCTATAAATAAATAAATGCTAACATCACTTTGAAGAACAAAAATAAATAAATGCTAACATCACTTTTATTTTAAGAAAAACTATTTAATTATTATTGTTGTCGTTTGCAACAAACATAACCATGATCAACAGCCTCATCATGAAACACAAGTAAGAGTATATTACGGAATACATATGCATCAACAAATGTTGTTTAGTAGTATATTTTATGTAGGAAAATGGTTAGATTGAGTTTTGTTGTTGACAAGTGTCACAAATCATACAACTTTTCTCATTTTTACAAACTTAGACTTATTTATATACGTAGTGAGAGTGTAGATTCATGTCACAAAGAGCTCCATACTGATATTTAATAAAATCCTATACAGTTCTTGAACATGACATGTGCCAAAGTCAATCAATTTTGATTTTTCAAGCACCTATCAATCTTATTCTACTATTGAGTAACAAAATGATTAAACTAATGGGATATTTTAATTTTAACATATATGGGAACATCAGATGATAATATATCCTATATAACTGTACCACCAATAATTATCATAATAATAAAAGTAAATTGAAATGTGAATTAAGGGTTAAAAGTTTAAACTTTGAAATTGACATCTTAATTAAGTAATTTTTTTCTTCAATTATTATCACCTTATATAAAAATAACATCCCAAATTCAACAACGTTTACCTTTTCATTGGATCCAAATAAGTAAAACTGTTTCACCACAAAGGAAACTTCGTTGAGGCCCAATAGACACAAACAATAATCTTTTTTATTTTATTGAAAGCATACAAACAAAACAATAATCTTAAAACTAACTCATTCGATCAATAATACAACTTGGCCAAAACAAGTAAAGAATTTGCTTTGTTACAAGTAAGGAGTGATGCTAAACACAATAAAATGTACAGCGTAATAATAGACACATTTACATCAAAATAAATTTCTTGTCAAAAAAAGAAAAGAAAAGAAAAGAAGAACAAATTTGACAAGATTAGTAGAAGCATAATAGCCACAAAGTATAGTAATATATAGATAGACACCTGAAAAGCTTGAATAGATGCATTTTAAAGATGTTTGTCTCAATAAATAAAAGTTAATGTATCTATATATATAAAATGATGTTCTTTATCAACTAAATTATATTCACGCGCACCTATTTTTAATTTTATAGTTGTTCCATATATCTAGCAATGATAGATTCATAGTGTACATACAAAAGCCACGTGTAAAATATATATAGCATATAAAGTGGAATAAAATGATAGGAAGGAAGGTGCTCCATATCCATCCTTTTCCTTTATGCTATTTATATTCTACATGGAGTGGCCAGTTTAGAGTGTCATTTTTTCAACACAGAACCTGAAAATTCAATTCCAAGTTTCTCAGCAAGCTCACGAAGAAAGAAACATCATACTACTCTGGTAATTAATCTCATATATATCAACTATTATTATTAATTTTCTTTTTTATATTTTTTCTCCTCTATTAAGTATTTTGTTTGCTTAAGATCTCAAAAACTTTAATTTCATCTATATAGTAGACAAGATAATTTAAGTCATATAAGGTTTTTCATTCATGTTATGGTTATATATTATTACTACCATGTTCTGAAAAACGGATGAAAATAAAAATCAATCAACATCTCTAGGAGAATAGGAAAAAGAAACACATCTGTTTCACTGTCCCCACATTTGTTGAGTATGGTAAATGGATTGGAAATTAATTTTACGTTTGTCGGATATACAAACATTTAATTAGGCTGGAGAGACTGGAGTGATAAATAAATTCTTCCTAAAAACAAATTGTTTAAAAGAATACGAATTTTAGATTTTTAAGATTCTTCTTCTGAGAATTAAATAGATAAACAAAAAAATATGTACCAAGAAAATAACTGATTCCATCTTATTTTTCTTAGCTAATTAAAGAGAATAAGTTAAGAGCATACATTGAAAAACATTTGAGATTGTCTTATAAAATGATTTTGAGTCTTTTTAAGTAATAGCCAATAGTTTTTTTAAATTACATCTAAAACAAATAATATTATAGCTAGAAACCCTCTCATCTAATAAATTTTCTTACTACTTTTTTAATTTTTAATTCTTACAAAAATATTCTTTGGTATCAGAGCCTCTATGACTAAGTGGTCTAGAGTTCGATTCCCGCTCCTCTTATATTATTTCTAACACGCCCCTCACGCAAGAGCCCATTGGGCTTGAAGCGTGGATAATGCATAGGCCCACCTACCATATGCTTAAAATTCCACTTTTAATTAGAAAGTGAGGGGAACGGGAATCGAACTCTAGACCACTTAGTGTGGAGGCTCTGATACCATGTCAAATGACCAAGAGCCCATTGGGCTTGAAGCGTGGATAATGCATAGGCACTTTTTAATTAGAAAGTGAGGGGAGCGGGGATCGAACTCTTGACCATTGGGTCATAGAGGCTCTGATACCATGTCAAATGACCGATTATCCCAAAAGTTTAAGCTGTTAGGAAAGGCTACATCAATGGTTTTATATTATTTCTAACATTAACTTTTGTTGTCAACTACCACCATGCAAATCCCGGTAAACTTAGTTCAATTGGTAGTATATGTAATATGCAGAAGTAGAAGTTAAAACTCTAATATATTCACCAATAAAATTCTATAACCATTACACTACCGGACTAAAACTACCACTATCCGAAATCAATGTCACCCGGCAATTTTTATAAGTGCGTCCAATTAGGAAAACATCCCATGTATAATTCTGATGGAGAGCATCACTATATAAATATAATAATTAGAAAAGGCTTCAAGAATTAAGATGCGTAAAGGAAAATGATCGATAAAGTGCAAAAGTCCTAAAAAGATAGTATATACATAAGCTACTAGATTGAATGGAAAACATATAATACTAGTATTATTGAAGTTAAACCAATAATCAATTCATAAAATAACGAATCAGAATAAATTATAAAAGGTACTACTATTTGGTTTTGCCTATCTCGTGGAATTGATCTTGTTTGGTTATTCCCTTGAGACAATTAAATTTGTATGAATAAATGAAGAATTAAAATTGTGTAATAGCATCCACTAAACCTTTATTGAGATTTATATATTTTTTTTAATAGAATTCATTGAAGTTTATTACATGCCCAATTTCAACAAAATTAAAGTTTATTACATGATACATGTGCTCATAAAATAATTCTATTTTATTTATAGTGTTTACTTTACGGAACCTCAACTTTATGAGTGGCATTAAGTTTAAGTGGAACATTATTAAATAAAACCATTGCTTATTTGAAAGTATAAGTACTGATATTTTGTTTAGTCAAAAAAAAAATATACTGATATTTTGCCTTTTAATTTCAATACTAGTAAGATATGTAGTATTGTTTATTTATCCGACTCCCTAATTTCAATACTAGCTATATATATTGATTATACTTGAAGATAGAAATTGTAATTTTTGATTTTAAAATTGATTTTTAGACTGAAATTTACTGTTTATCTCATTTTTAATTGAATGTATTTAAACATAAATCATTTTGCTTTCAACTTAATTTTATTTAGAATCAATTTTCACAGAATCAATTCACGATCAAAATCAATTTTTCTCACCATATAGAATCAAACACATAATTCAAATTTCAGATTAATATTTTAAATTATAAAATAAAAATATCTTAGATGATGTCTTGTTTGAGCAAGTGTTCCTCTTAATTACAAGGAATCCAATTTCCCATATGGATATGAGGATAAGCCTCATGTGTAACTATGCTTTTCTCAAGTCTAAAAATGAGTTGAAAAGGATTATACTTTCCAATTTCAATATATATAGTTTTTTTTTTGACAAAATTTTCAATATATAGTTAAAAGGATTAAGACTTGTCTATTTTTAGTCTGAAAAAAAAGACTTGTTGTCTATTTTTATTTGGGACACACTGGTTCTCCTGTGTTTACATATTCACATCACTCTCACATGCATCTTATTTCATAAAGTTGTGTGTCTTCAATAGCCTAAAAGTATTTTATCTTCATAAATATTGCCACATCCTATTCTGGTCCATTATCAGCTGGTCTTTGCATTTTTATGTTTTAAGAAGCATCTTTTGGTTATTATTCAGAAAATGTCATTGTTGGGTGTCCAATTTCTCAAATCAAATATGATAGACAATAATTGTAGAAAATTAATATGTTGTTTTCACATACATAAATTTGATGCAATCACTTGCACTAGTCATTAGCCGCCACCTGTTCCATTATATTATATATAAAATTATTAATGTCAAGTCCAAATGATCATCCAAACATATTTGAAAACAACTTATAAATATGTTACAAAAACTTATTTCAATAAATTCTCTTAAACATTACGATAAAAGAGATAACTAATTCAGAAAAGTATTTTTGAAATTCATAATTCACACTTTTGATGATAGATAATTTTGTTAAAAAAAATAAATTAAAAAATGGAGAAATTTAAAGAGGATGGGGAGGTTGAAAAAGAAGCTTTCATTGAAAGTTGTGGTCCAAAATATTGTCGTATAGTACTATCTATCATAGACATCATAATTCAATGCTTTTGTGGGGTTCTCTGTTATTTCCTTCACCTAGCTCAGTTATTCAACAATCAACAAAATATTTGTTACTTAATCCACATATGATCAACTCGTATCTAAACAGTAATTTACATTTTAGATTTATTGAATAACTGATCATGGTATATACTAATTAATTAATTAATAGTATTTGATTTATAAATAAACAATAATTTTTATTTAGTTTTATTGAATAAATAGTGTATAATGATTGAATAATGTTTGAGTTTGATTGGTTTTCTTCTCTAGTAGAGATCCTATGTATGATGATATAGTGTATAAAAGGTTCGCAATGTATGGTAGTGAAATGTAGCAGAAAACAACAGAAACCGACATGTACTAAGGCAATAAACAATACTGTTGTCTGTTGGTTGCTGTTACTATATTTAATTAGCCGACGTTCATTTGTCCTTACATATCAATTGCTACGTACAAATTTTATAAAATTTATCGTTAATTGAAAGTTTACATCATATAAATAATTCATAAAAAAATTAAAATAATATCCTGACCAAAAAAAAATTAAAATATCACTTGATATATCATTGAAAAAAAATTATATTTGTTCTATGCGACTAAAACAGTTGGATGTGTTGACATTTTTAACCCGTGACTTTAGCCATGGATGACCCACTTCTTCTAAGACACTCTGTTAAAGTAGACTACATCATCATGTTTAATCTTTAATCCAATTGGGATTAGTAAATTAATTAAAAAGTTTACTATAGTTTAGAGGATAAAACACACTTATATTTTTTTATCTAAACAATTATAAACATCACAATCATTAATTTTTAATTAATAATTGAATTTCGTTATTTTATTATCTACCTAGGTTCATTCCAATATATGCATGTGAAATCTATTATAGAAAATCTAAACTTGCAAGAAATCCTCAAAATAGTACTTTGTAGTTTATAATTTCTATTGAAGAAGAAAAAAGACAAATCCATTTTTGTTTCATCTTCAAACTTAACAAACACAGTCTGAACGTGCTTTTATTCCACCATCTCCTTGTTCTTGTTTTTCTTTCATTCTTTTGCTTTAGTTTCAGACTTTCATTCTCTGGTCCTGCTTTGTAAATTTATAGCAATAAGTTCAGAGTTCAGACAGTGATGAAGCAGCAACAAAACTCAGCCAACAAGCAACAACAGGTACTACTCATTCTCTATATTTTGAAGAGCTATAAAGCATGACCACTCTTTGGATTAGACGCGTTCCGGGACACACGACACTGACACTTACAATTACATTGAATTATATCAATTTTTTTTAAAAATTATCCATGTCGATGTGTCAGTGTCCGTGTCATATCCTGTGTTTGTTTTAGTGTATGTGCTTCATAGTTGAAGAGCCTTGCATGGTTTATTTCTTCATGTTTGTGCAAGTTGGTGATTTTGGTGTTTATGAGTATTAGGAAATTTGAGATAAGTTGCAGTGAAATTGAGCTGAAATATTATATTTTTTTGGGTTGGTTTTTTTTTATAGAATTTATGGGCAACTATGGTCATGCGGAAATGGCTTAACATTAAAAGTAAGGAGTCTGATGATTTTGGCTCTGACCTTGATGATGATGATACTGAGGATGACAATGAAACTGATTCAGATAATGAAGGTTAGTTTATTGATTAATCAATCTTTCTATTTTAATTAGATAGAAGATATGGATGGATTTAAGTCATTAAGTGTGTTTTTGTGTGTGTGTGTGTGTGTGTGTGTGTGTGTGTTATTGTCTTACTGATTTGAAGATTGGAAAAGTGGATTAGTAAAAGTTTGTTTAATTATTTAAACCTTAAATTAATTACAATTTGGAAATTGAGAATTATGGATTATTAGAATCTGTTCAATTTTGAAATTAAAAATTATGTGTGTTATCCATTTAAAGATTGGATTTTGGAAAAGTAGATTACTACTAAAGATCTTCTGATAATTGAAAATTGTGATTTTGGCTGTTTCCTGTTCAGTTTGGCTTTTTCTGTGATATGTCTCATTATGAATCTGGTATATTATGCAGAGTGGGGAAATCGTTCGCGGTTTAGGGACCGCAGAGAGGATGAAGCTCCATCTGAATCAAATGGTGAATTTCTCCCTGGCTTAAGGAGGCAAAAGTCATTGACCGTAAGGTCTCAATATATTAACAAGAAGGAACTGAGGTTAGACACCAATCTCGTTGTTTATTCAGCGAGCAATAGCAGACGACTCTAATTGCAGACACCGATCTTATTTGTTGTTATTTCTCACAAGACTCTCATATCTGGATTCTGTTGTATATTTTTCTTGTAGAGTATGTGTTGGGACATGGAACGTTGGAGGAAAAATTCCACCTAATGATTTTGATATCGATGATTTGCTCGGCGTTAATCAGCCAGCTGATATCTATGTCCTCGGGTAAGTTTCACACAATGCAATGTATAATGTAAAAAGTTAAATGTTTTACACTATCAACCAATTGTAATCGTCAGATCATTTAATCATAATTACTTTACATACGATTGGTTGATAGTGTAAAAAAATTACACTGATAGTGTATTAAAATTAAACTCTTTTTCTATATACGCTTAATTTGACTAAAATGTTTCTTTGTAATTGCAGTCTTCAAGAGATTGTACCTTTAAACCCAAGTAACATTTTTGTTGCTGTAGATACTCGTCCTGTACTGAAATGGGAAAACATAATTCGACAAACTCTAAATAGAGTTCAACCAAAACCATCAAAGATAAAATCTTTCAGCGATCCTCCATCTCCATCAAAGTTTAAACCAGCCGATGATGCACCCGATATAGAAGAAGAAATTCTACTAGAAAGTGATAGTGACATTGGTGAAGAGGTTCATCCTTTGGTCGAAGAACATAGTAATGTATTCGATGGAATCACCGATAAACCAATCACAGATGAAACACTGAATACTACTTTGAAGGATTCAATTGCTTCTGATATAGTTGAAAATGATTTACAGAATCAGTTATCTTATGAAAGGAGATTGAATAGGCTAAATTGTTTCCGCGACGAAGATTCATCAGAACTCATCGAAACAACACCTTCTCAACAGATTAGTAAGCTATCTAGAGTGTTTAGTGGGACTGAAAGGATTGGTTTGAGCTGGCCAGAGCCACCGTTACATTTACTACCTCAAAGAGTATTGGAGAGACCGGCTTCTTTTAAACCGGTTAAATCATTTAATGCGACAAAGTCGTTTAGAGCCAGTGATTCATTCAAATCAAAATCAGATGCTATGGATTTATTGGCTGATATTGACCTTGAAGCTTTGATGAAGAGGAAAACAAGATCACCATATGTGAAGATAGTGAGCAAGCAAATGGTTGGGATTTTCATCACTGTATGGGTTCGAAGAAGCTTAAGAAAACATATTCAGAATTTGAAGGTTTCAACTGTTGGTGTTGGTGTTATGGGCTATATTGGTAACAAGGTCTCTTTCCCTTTCTTTCGATCAATATTTTCTTTTCCTTTTGCTAGTATAAGGTTGAACTAGATTGTTAGTGTAAGTTTATTGGGTGATTTTTATGAGTTGCTAAACATATATGAGAAATGTTATTAGATCATAAGAAACTTACTTAATTTACCTATATTTTTCAGGGATCAATATCAGTGAGCATGTCTATATATCAGACGCTTTTTTGCTTTATATGCAGCCACCTTACAGCAGGTGAAAAGGAAGCAGATGAAATGAAAAGAAATGCCGATGTTCGTGAAATACATCAAAGGACTCATTTTTATTCACTTTCTGATATTGGTCTTCCCAAAAGTATCTTCGATCACGAGTGAGTCCGTGTTTTTTTTTTAACATGATTGTTGGTGGGTTTATTTTTTACCTTGAAAATTTATCCTTCTACATAAGCAATTAGAACCTTCTGTTGGAAGAAATTAATCTGCAATCTGTTTCTGCTTGGCTGATGAAATTATGTATCCACAACTTCTGTCTGAAATAATTATATTCATTTAATCAAATTCTATTTTATTTGCAGAAGAATAATTTGGTTTGGTGATCTGAATTACCGTATCAGCTTGCCGTATGAAAAAACAAGAGATCTTATCTCAAAAAAGCAGTGGTCAACATTGCTTGAGAGAGACCAGGTAATTATTATTAGAACATTTCAAATTGAACATTTTTTTCTTACTTATGACTTATGAGGATTAACTAGTTTTAAAGTAATAACCTTTATATCTTACCTGTTACTTATTTGCATTCTTTATGCTCCATAGTTCATGCCATTTTTCAACTAAGTTTCATGAAATGGATTATGAAAATGTGTAAAGTATTTGCTTCGGAAAAAGAACTCGGTGTATATATTTTGACATCTTTTATTATGACAGCTTATGAAAGAACAAAAGAAAGGTGTATTTAACGGATGGTCAGAAGGAAAGATAAATTTCCCACCAACTTATAAGTACGAGATTAATTCCGACAAGTACATTGGAGAGGACCCAAAGGTTACGAAGCGTACACCGGCATGGTATGAGATAGTGCTATGTGATACATAATTGTGTATAAATGAAATTTGTGTTTAATAGTTACAAATATTTTTCAGGTGTGATCGTATTCTTTCCTACGGAAATGGAATGAAATTATTGAGTTACAAAAGGAATGAACTTAAATTTTCAGACCATAGACCTGTGACTGCCACATATATGGCTGAGGTTGAGGTGTTTAATCCAAGGAAGCTACAGAAAGCACTTACTTTCACCGATGCAGAGATCGAAAATGAAGAAATTGTGACAAATTTCTGCAGTTGGAATATACCTGCATAATCAGTACAGGTGAATTGTTTAATCAAATAAGCATAACCTATCTGAAATTTGAAAATATCTTCAACAACATATAAGCAATTGCTACTTAATATGTTCCTAACTTTTATTTTCTGGTGCAGAATACACGAGTTTCTGAATAAAGTATATTATTTACTGAATTTGAAGGAGCAACAATGCTAGCTAATGCAACTTCTCAAATTCACACAGTCACCACTACTATACTATAGATATTAATAGATTTCTTCATTTGAAATTTCTTAGATATTTTGAAGTCAAATCTTATAGAGAAAATAGTTGTATGATTTGTAATACTCATAAGGCATCTTATGAACAGGATATAAAGGTAGTTGATATTTGATAGATTGGCTTTGTGTGTAAATCTGAACTACCTTTTAAGAGCTTTCATAGGAAGCATTTGTATGTTTGTAAAGAATAAATAGAATACTTCAATTCAAGCCAGTTCAAAGTTAGCATTATACTCCATTTGGTCCTTTTCATAAGGAACATTTTAGAAAAGTTTTATGAGATTTTAACACTGATGAACAATTTCAATTCTCTAACAATCGATACACACACGAAGAGACGATGTTGATGTGGCAACAATTCAGGAGGAGCTGGAGAAGATATATAAAGAGATTAAATATTTTAAATTGTCATTCAACAACTCTTTGACAAGAGTGATGCAGGATTCTCAAATCAGTGAAATCACTATCAGTAATTGCTTGGCGAAATTGATAACTTAGAATCCAGGATTCAACTTCTTTTCCACAATTTGGAGAAAAGAAGAACAAGAAAGAGAAGCAAGCGATAAGAATTCATAAATTATATGTTCTTGTTTTGATTTTATTTTTTATTTTAAGGATTCATAAATCATGTTTTTGAGCTTTGATATATAAGAACAATTGTCTTGAGTTTACATGGTTAGATTTTAATTGCAATTCCATTGATTTCACTATAGCAGAATAAGTTATGTTATTTACTATGAATTCATCCAATTATTCATATTCAAACAAACTTTAAATAAAATACAACCAAGTAGTATGGATGAGCAGATGAGGCTCATGTTTAGCAAAGTTGCTAAACATAAAAAAACATGTTCGGATAATCAACATGTCTTTTATATCATTTGCTTTTGACATTTGTTTGTTTTTTTAACACATTAAAAGTTGTTGATCTTTTAAATAGAGGTTGTTGATCTTTTATATACATGATTTATGAATAAGCAATCTAATTTTAAATCTCTGACCTAACTATTCCATTATTTGAGTTCAATCTAACGAGAAGAATAGTAAATTCATTCGGCGGTAAAAAACCTCTTCTCAACAAAAAAACAAAAGAATAAGCAAAATTTAGCTTTAAAATAGGTTTCAATCCTTATATATAGGTAAATACCGTAATAGCTGTAACAAAACAAAACACAAGCAACCAAACTCATTTTTTCACTTGAGCATCAAAAATGGTACGTGCCTCCTCTTTCTCCTTCACTCAATATATCAATATTCTTTTAATTGTTTATTTTTTGAATTTGAATTACAATAAATTAAACTGAACCATTATTCTTATTATATTTGTGCCTTGGCGATGAAGGAAAAGCATGATGAGGAGTTTCTAAACGTTCTGAATGATTTAAAGTCTTTGTCAATTGGTGGTTCCGATTCAAGAAGCGAAAATTTGTATAAAAGAATTCAAGATTATAAATTGAGACTGAGAATGACTACAAGAGTTCACTTGAATGCATTCATAAATTTGAATGTTTGTTTCATCTTGGTCATGTATGTGATTTTAAGTTCAATGCAATCTCAATGACTTTTGCACTATTGAATAATTAATATATAGTCTAGTGACTAAAAATCACCTCATAAAAGTAAATAAGCAGGCGTACCGGGTTCAGACCCGGATCTCTGCACTTTCGTACAATATATCAATCTTCTTTTAATTAATTATTTTTTGAATTTGGATTACAATGAATTAAACTGAACTATTATTCTTATTATATTTTTGTCTAGGCGATGAAGGAAAAGCATGATGAGGAGTTTCTAAACATTCTGAATGATTTAAAGTCTCTGTCAATTGGTGGTTCCGATTCAAGAAGGAAAGATTTGTATAAAAGAATTCTTGATTATAAATTGAGACTCGAGAATAACTACAAGAGTTCACTTGAATTCATTCATAAATTTGAATGCTTGTTTCATCTTGGTCATGTATGTGATTTTTAGTTCAAGGGTCACGTGTTAAGAATTTAAAAATAGAATTATTCTCTTAAATTTTGTGTATTGAAAACACAAAATTTGAGAATTACACTAAATACACGGATACAAATATTTTTTTATTTATCTCACAAACATATGCCCCAAGAGAACATGTTAACATTTTTCTAAGTTCAATGCAATCCTAATGACTTTTGCACTATTGAATAATTAATGTATCTGTATTAATACTTTTTACAGTATCTTTTAAAATATTATAATAATGTTATTATTATGGCTATGCAGAGTTGCTTCATTGAGAAACTTGGGTTTGAAGAACGGGTAAAAAAAATTGATGAAGCTATTAAGTTGTTGAAGGATTTGAAGGCGCAAGGATTTGATATTTCAACAGCATGTGAATCACTGGAGGAGAAAAAGAACATGCTTATTGAGCAAAAAAGTTTTAGAATTGGAAGTTGAGGAATTTCTAGTCAATAATCATGATCAGAACAGGGTACTGGAACTGCATGGCAAAATGAAGAAATTTAGGTCTAAGTATCAACTTAATTAGGAGTGAATCATATATATCATGTGTTTGGGTTTGTGGGTTTACTTGTGAATGTTATGGTTTATAATAAAGTGCTTACTTTTTTATTCATATTGTTTATCTTCAATTACTAAATACTTAGGCTCGATAACATATAGCTGAATCAATATATGTTGTTTTTCTGATAACATATGGTCTATGAAACACCGATACGAAACACGATACGGATAGGATACGATACGAATACGGTGATACAAGAAAATTTTAAAATTTAAGATACGATGCGGTTAGGATACTTTAATAAAAAAAATTAAATATGTAAATGTAAAATAAATAAACATAACTAAATTTGATAATAAAGAAACATTCATATTATTAAAATTATCAAAATTAGTGAATCACATATTTTAAGTATTATCTAAATAGCGAGTCATGCACATATTCACTAATGTCCTATAATCTTGTCGTTCCTTTCATATATTCTTCATTTTTCTTTGACAAAAATTAAAAATTTGTATGCACATAATCCAAATATTTAGCCCTTCTTGGATCCATTTTATTTTTTTTCAAAGAATGAATAAAATATGAACATCAGATACTTCTCTGATACATATTGGGAGTATCAGACAAGTGTCGAAAAAGTGTCTGTATTTTTTTATTTAAAAAATAAAATTTAAACATTGGATACTCCCACGATACGTATCGGAAAGTATCTGACGCGTATTGGTATCGGATACGGTATCTGACACGATACTTAATCAATTTTGGAGTATCGGGACTTCATAGCATATGGTCGAAGATCTCTGCGTTGTTCTTCTGGTGTTTTGGATGGTGGTTGTTTCACATTTTATCGAGAATTGTCTTTGGCTTAAGGCAACTCTCGATTTTTTTATCACTTTAAAATAAAACAAAATTGAAATATATCTAATTTAAAACCAAACAAAAATCTTCCTTTATTTTTAAACATATCTAGTTTAAAAAACAAACATAATTTTTGTGTTTTGATTTTCAAGTCAATCTTCACGACGAGTAGTATAAGAAGGTACAAACACAAAGACAAAGGCAATACACAAGAGAACAAACCACTGGAGGAGCATCAACAACATTTGAAGTAGATATCATGGAAAAGTTTGATGAGATTTTAACATTGATGAACAATTTCAATGCTCTAACAATCGATACAAGAAGAAGCGTGGTTGATAATATCAAAACAGTGCGGGAGAAGGTGGAGAAGTTATACAAACAGTTTAAAGAAATAAAATTGTCATTCAACGACATGTTAACAAAAGTGATGGAGGATTCTCAAATCAGTGAAATCACTATCAGGAATTATCAACCAGTTCAGGAAATGCTTGGCAAAATTGATGAGGCAGAGTCCATGTTTAATTGATGAGGCAGAGTCCATGTTTCGACCTTTTTTCCACTATTTGGAGAAAGAAGAACAAGTATAAGTAATTAGGATTCATAAAAATTATGTTTTGTTTCAATTTTGGTTAAATTGAATACTAGGTTATTAATTTATTTATTGGTTATTAATTTTATTTTGGTCCCTTAATTAATTATTGTTATTTGGTCTCTTAACTATATTATATTTTGTATGTCAAGTAAGTCATTTTAGTGATTATTTTCTCTATTTACAGAGTAAGTATAGGTAAAGTTAAATTGCATGATTTCATTATCTTATTCTAAGTAGAGTTGTTAGGAAATTTTAACCAATGCATTCAAGAACATAATATGGATGCACTTGGTCACACAGACACACACAGTTCAAGTATTTATATATAATGTTTCTTTGGATACATTTATGTTTGTGTTTTCAAGAATATATATATATATATCGATGAGGTTGAGGCGGAGTTTGATTCGAGGAAGCTACCGCGAGCACTTACTAATTACGACAGCCATCAAAAATGAAGAAATCATGACAAATTTTAACACTTGAGTGAGTGTTGAAATTTAACTGCATAATCTGGACAAGTGAATTTCTTTATGAATAACATCACAATTTTTTACTGCTATAAATTGTCCAACTCAGTAGTTTATGCTTCATGGCTATTGAACGTATAGAGAAACATAACATCACAATTTTTTACCTTTCACTAACTATCCTATACCACATATAGTCACATACATAATACAAATCCCAAAAGATATACTACACATGATACAAATCCGATCGAGAAGATATTATAATAAGGTACGTACAGATAGTAAATGATACAAATCCCAAAAGATAAGTACAGTATAGACTAATAATATGTATGTTTGCCAAAGAGTATGCCACAAAAATCGCTTACCTGCTACTACTAGTATATAACTGTATAAGTAAGCTAGCTACTTTGCCCATATTGAAGTGAGGTTCAATGGATGCCCCACCTTTTAATGCCACTTCTTTAGGAGAGGGGATATGAGATCCTGCACAGTACGTAATTAGTAATGATAGCAGAAATTAGTATGGAGTTAAATACACAGTATGATTAAAAAAAAATTCTAACATTTGAATTATTCTAAATGATTCGTGTTTAAGGATCATGTTTGCATGCAGTTGGAATGAACTGCAGGTTCACACAGTAACACAACATTGTCCCATAATTATTTAAATTGATTAAACAAACTATAAATTATATAAAATAAAAAATACACTACAGCAGGACTCTGCAATTAATCACTTGATCTTGATCACTTTATTAAATCATGGTTACTTCTATCTGCCAAATTAGGGCAGATAATTCATTTCTATTTTCTATGAGGCTAGCTATGCATAGTGAATATCACACTTATATATGCTGGGTCACACTAGGAAAGAAAAATGAGAACAAGTGAGTATCTAAAATTATTTAGTTTAGTAAAAAAACAAACTAAAATTAGTTAGAATTATTAGTGGGCTGAACATATTGGGCCATTTATTTTTAAAATGTAATGAACTATCCAAATTAAAAGTCCATTTATTTTTGACAAAGTTTTGATTTTTTTTTTTAACAAAAAGCAGTTTATTTTGTGTCAAATAGCCTAACTTTAAAGTGATCAATTTGAGTGTTCAAAAGGCTCGATGACTCATACATATAAAAATAAAAGGTGACTTTTATAAAAATATAATAATACTCCCTTTGAACTAAAATATACATTACTTAAACAAATTGTAATAAAATATAAGTCACTTTATAATATTAATGAAACATTTAATGTTATATTTTTTAGGTTTAAATATCATTTTCGTTCCTCTATGTACGCGAAATATTGATTTTAGTTTCTGTATCGATTTTTGTTCTAAATAAGTCACTAAATCAACTAAATATTTTGATTTTCGTCCATAAAACAAAAATTTGCAGAAAAATTGGAAGGAAAATCTGGAAGAAACTTGCAAATTTTTCTCAGATTTTAGTTTTATGGACCAAACACAAAAAAATTGATTGACTCAGAGACTTATTTAGAACAAAAATTGATACAGACACTAAAACCAAATTTTCATATACATACAAGGATGAAAATCATGATTAATCTTATTTTCTATATCATTAATAAAAGACAATACTTATAATTTCACTTTTTTATACAACATTAATTAAATTTTTCTTTTTACTTATATAAAATGATTAAAACGACTTAACATTTTAGTACAAGAATAAATAACATGTAATGTAATTTTTAGTCCAAATAGATTCATTTATTTATACTACAGTCTCCCACCAAATTCACCATTATTGATTGATCCGGTCCATCCAAAATGAAATTTGGAAGACGTTGACTTTGCGGGAAGGTAGTGGCAGCAACTTGCATTCACCAGTGAATCGGTCACAAATGTCGACCAATGACCAAAATTAATTATTTGAGCAAATTGCTATAGAGCTAACCTAGAGACTAGAGAGGAAACAAAATGCACATATATCTATGGCTGCGCAAAGGTCCCACATATCACTTGTCATCAAGTCAAGTAGTAGTACTATCAATCTTTTGCGAACAACCGTAGGAGATTAGGACTACAACATGATTAACTAAAAAGTGTTTTAAAATGAGAGGATAATAATATGACATCCATAATTAGAATCCAATATTGAATATTATCTCTATTTTTTTTAAGAAACAGTTAGATTAATAAAAGTTATTCATGTAATCGTCTATATGCATTCTAATAAAATGTTGGGTGTGAAAGAGTCGATGTTGGTTCTGACTTTTGGAAGGTCTAAAATAAATGATAAAATTAGACCTCTAATAATAAATACATTTTTTTTATAAAATAACATCATATTTTTATCGGAAAAAAAGAATATCATATATTTAAATAATAAATAAAATCAACAACATAAAAGAAAGAACACTATTTTGGAATTGAAGGTCCTAAGTAAATCATAAAAAGAACATATTTACCGACTTTTGGAAGGTCTAAAGTAAATCATAAAGAGAACACTATTTTTTTAAAAAAAAAACAAATAGAGAGAACACATTTGTTCGGTGGTTAGTAAGAATAAGAATATTTTGATTAGCTGCTGAGGAATGAGAAATGGACTTAATATAATTTAAAATAGAAAATAAAATATAAGTTCAGAGGTGGGAGTATAACTCACATCCTTCTGTCCCAGAGGATTATGTTAGACGCATCTACCGTTGGACCAACTCCAAAATTGTGATATGAATTTGCGTAAATATTATTTAACAATGGAGGTTATTAATTGGGTTTGAAAAAAAAATTGGAGGCCTAAAGTTGTGGACCTGTTTGCACAGCCTATGAGCCGATCCTAGAAAGAGTAAGCACTAGGATGAGGGTTTGGAAAAAAAATTGTTGAATTGTAAAAGAAAAAGTGAAAGGTTTACTGAGTTGAAGTCTGATATATATTTGGACCCCTTTATACTTTTTATTTTTGAGGCAACCCCTTTATACTTTTTTGTTATATATATACACCTCATATAAAAAATTGAACACATAATCCTAAATCGTCGCACTCTACTCTAGGTCTATGCCCAGAGCCGGCCCTAGTCATATTGTGTGATATTAAAAAAGTTGAATATTTTCAAATATTTAATTTGGTGAAAAGTGATATATTGAATTGTGATTAATAAATTCCTCTATTTTTTCTGCCAAAAAAAATAAAAAAAAAATTCTCCTATTATAAATCAAGGAGGAACATATATAGTTTGATTCTCTAAATTATACGTTCTTACAATAAATCAGATATTTTGTCCTTCAACATTATTTCTGTTACTCAAATCGATCATCCCCATCAAATTTGAATAATTTTCTTATAACCACCTACATGAAATTAGTTTTTTTCCTCTTTCTACGGTCCATCATCCATCATCTTCCTCTTAATTCTACCGTTCATTTTTTCTTCATCCTCATAATTCTTCATTTATATAACAGTGTATATAAAATAACAGTGAATATAAATTAAAAATTCTTTTACAAATGGATTTTAAAATTTGGAAAGACGAAATCAACAAATCGTAACCGAGCATGATGGGACATTTTCTTTGACTCAAGCATGCATGATGGGACTTAAAGCTTTGATGTACATTCACATGACAATATACTAATACTAATACCATAATAAATAATAGAATGATTAAATTTAATAAAATCATACCAATGATATGGAAAGAATGGTGCTTATGCAAACCAGGCTGCTCCAGAATTTAACTATTTACTTTTCATAGCCGAAAGTGCCCTGATGCTGTCATTAATCATCATTAGGTGCAAACAATATAAAGCCATGAAAACAATGGTTAGAGACTTTGAGATTTTTCCATTATATTTTTACAATAAATAGACCATTTAAAGCGTTAGAATTGTCAAAAAAAATTTATCTACACATTAGACATTTCTTTCTCATATATGTTCTTGACTATATAAGTACTACTTCAAACCCTATAGAATCGCCCAATTTTCACTTTAAAGCAATTACAATTTATAACATAATGTGATTTTGTCGCAACAATATCATCAATACTAAATACCTTCACTAAAATATTTCTGTTATTACAAATAGATGAAAGTTGAAATTAAAGGTACAATTGTTACCTAAAGAAAATATGAAATTAAAGGTACAACAATTTTATGGTGGTTTCAATTCTTAATCTAGTGGAGAGTTTTGCTCTCTTTAGTGAGCTTAAAAGTTCAAACTATTATAGTTAAGGACCCATTTTATGTGTCAAAACATAAATATAAATCAAAATCAAAATTAAACATATTTCTTTTTGAGAGAGGAATGCTTGTACTGTTTTATTGACTAAATTGGGAGCTTCAACGAGTTCATTTTTTATGGTGCTTGAGGATCCTCAATCTCTTTTGTCTAATGCGCGCTTCGCGCTGATGCGTGGGGTATAATCTTTGTTAGGGAGTAATCCTTTTAGTTTTTTATTTTTTCTCTCTTGTAACAAAAAAAATGCTTCCTTCAATTTTAAATATAAATAAAATTCAAAATAAAATTTCAAACCAAAAAAAGTAATTAATCAACAACGTGTATCTCAATAACTGTAAAAAAAAAGTGCAGCAAGAAAAGAAGATGAGAAAGAAAAAATAATTTATAATGTTTGACAAAATAAGAAAGAATATTTATAAAGTCTTATTGTCATCAAATATTTTTAAAGAAATTCTTGTCGAAAAAATATTTTAAAAATTAAAAATAATACACTAGAGAATTATTGCATAGAGAAAAACAATAATGCAAGCTAGGCCATTGACTTTCTCCATTAATAAAACTATCAAATAGAAAAATATGTAGAATTCGTGTACTACTACTACTATATTACAAGCAAATGCAACTCATGATGACAACACCATACATATTCATAGCACTTTCCAAACTCATTTTAATAATCTTTAAAATAACATGTTAATGTTAACAACTCCTCACTTCTTCTCCATCATCACCATAAGTTGTTGAAAACTCACTTTTTCCAACCATAGTTCTCTCCTCCACCTTCAACCACGTTTTTTTTCCTTTCTCTTTTTCAACTTCAATATTGGATCACAACCTTCATCACAAGTTTACTTCGATTCTATTCCAACCTTAATCACAATTACATCTTGCAACTTTGATCCTAGTTTATAAATTGTCACATATGTTCAATTTCTTCACAATTGAATAGCCACTATAATTTCTAGCTAAATCTCCAAGCTGGGTCCTTTCTTTCATTTCATTACTTAGAATCAAATTTATAAAAACCAACCAATTATGTAACTGTACCCTTTTCAATCTTAAACCTCACAAAAACAAAAAAAAAACAAAAAAATTATTTTTTCTTACATTTGAAAAATTATGTAGTGTTGGAATATTCACTATTCTATCCAACTATCTTTTTCTTTTTTTTTCAATTTTTTTTTACTTAATTAACCAAAAAAAAAAGAAATGACTGAATCAGAGATTGGGACACCGACGGCCGCGTCGGTGCCGCCGACACCAGAAACCCCAGGAGGGCCATTATTCTCATCTGTGAGAATTGATTCACTTGAACGTGACTCTTTTGGAATGGGGAGGTGCAACATGTGTATGCCGGGTGGTAAAAGCAATGGTTGCATAGCTAGTTTTTCTGCTGGTGTTAGAATTCCAAGTGTATCTCTCACTCAGAAGGTAACATCTCTCTCTCTCTCACTCTCTCTCTGAGCTCATGTATGTTTTTTAGTCAACGAGTTTTTTTTTCTTCTCTCATTGGCACCGCCCAAAAATTAATTTTCATTTGATTTCTAGCTAGCATTGTCAGATTGATTTAATTTAAGTTACTAACTGTTTCATGGGAGTTAGTAGTATTTTTTAGAAGGAACAAAAAAAAAAACAGTAAACATTGACTAAAATGCCAGATAACATTTTATACTACTATACTATAGGTAGATACTACTTATTTTTTATTTTTTTGATAATAACATTTTATATACTAGTAGTATAGTTTGTTTGTATACATACTGACATAAATGTATTATATATTAATATTAATTAAAAAAATTATTAACAATTTGGCATTGCCAATTTTTATATTGTTTGATGAGTTTTTTGACAATTTGTATTTTACGATGTGATGAGATGAGATATGCATGATTGGGATATTATTAGCAAAATAATGCAAAATTTTCTTTTGCACGCGTTATCTATATTCTTTGGAGTCTTCAATAAGTATATAAACTCATCGTTGTCATATTTACATTTTTTTTGTTACAATCCCTAATTTCTTTTTATAAACACTGTTGTTTTTCATGTACAAGTCCATCTATCAAAACTATATATATATACAAGACACATGTTTGTTATTGATAATAGATGGTTTTGGAACATATGTGACACACAGTATATAGTAATTTATGCATTTAATAGGCCACAACTATGTTGATAAATAATTTATCCATTTTAGTCACACAAAAAGAAAATCCAGTTTATGATTTTTTTTTCGGCCATGATGATTTTGAAGATTAATTCACAGTCAAATTCATTCACATTAATTGCATTTTTTTTTATCATATTCCTTTTTTTTTACACAGCCAACATATTTATAGAAATTGTTAATATTATATAGTCTACTTTAATTTAATATGATAATTAAAGTCGTGTGACCTAATCAACAATGAATGAATTAGACTGAGTAACAAAAGTTTTAGATCTTTTTTTGAAGCAACAAAAGTTTTAGATCTCTCAAACAAATGTCTAAGAATTCCTCTTTATTCAACATGAAAAAAATTAGACTTAAAAATTAGCGTGTTTTTTATTTTAATCTTTATTATTTATTTATTTTTTTGAAATTAATACCTAATATTAAAATCATTTTGTTTTACAAGATCTTATAATTACGGTATAAGTAAAGACTATATAAAAATTTAATGTATTTAAAATATACATCAACTGGCTAGTTTGGGGTATTATATTGATCTAGAGGAGTATTTTATTGAATTTTATTGTTGCGGTTTGCGATTATCTTCAGTTTCACACATTTCAACAAAATTTTGTCGGCCTTCCAATATTTTCACAAAGATTGGTTATAAATAAAACAAACTCATTGATAAAAAAATTAAAATAAAAAAACAAAGATGAATTATGACATTTTTTTTGTTAAGGTGATGGATGGATTATGACTTATGATCATATAGATCTCTTCTGTTGCTACAATTAATTAGGGTGTAACCCCGTGCGATTGACCCCGTGCCGTGCGATTGCACGGATAAAAATGCAATTGTAAAAGTAAAAGTAAAAAGGGATACATATTTAATTTTTATAAACATTTAAATTTTTTATTTTTTTAATGAATTTTTATGGCCCTCTAAATATTTTGCGTCACAATTTTTAATCTTTGCTTTCTAATCGATTATGCGTACTATTCAAATTTTTTAATGCAATTTTATAATAGAAACTTGAAATACTACATAATTAATTAAAGGAAATATTTCAATTAAAAAATGCAACAAAGGTGCAGTATTTTTTTTTTTTACTTCAAATGTGCATTATATATTTAAAATTTTAATCAGGATAGGAGTTTTATTACTTTCCATTAGAATATAATTTGATTTTTGAACAAAAAAAAAAGAATATAATTTGATTTTTGTAATAATTTTTTTTCTTTAAATGTATTTTGTTCGTCTGATTTTAGGAGATAATGCAAATCAAACAATTAACAATTAAAATGTTACTATTTTTGCACCACATGAGACAATGCATATGAGAAGCAAGCATTTAAAGGAAAAATGATTGAATAAATGAATTAACTATCAAATACACAACAAGAGAGAATGTACGAGAGGAAATATATCTTGAGGCGAGAGAAAGACAAATTGTCGTGACTTTTTATATATAAAGATAAAGATGGTAAAGCTTTAGTAGTCTTAGACTAGTTACCCTTGTATTAGCCTATATACATACATATCTTATATATTCATTTTATAATTTTAAGTGGGCTCATATGTGTCAACTCAACTTTACCCGATACTCATAATATTTTTACTACAATGAATGATTTCATCCATAAGTTGGTTAATTCACAACTATCATTTCTCTTTCTTCCATATTTCATATATTCTCTCTCATTTTTAAATTTTTAATTGCATGTAATTAATATATTAATTGTATGAAACTCACTTTTAGGTACATTACATAAGCAACTTTGACTAAATCTATGAAATCTAAAATCTTACGTGGCAAGATAAGTTGACATTTTATTATTAAGAAACTTCTATGATACTTCTATCGGAGATGCTCTAAGTTTTAGGCAAAAAATTAACAAAGATAAATCATTTTAATTTAAAATTTTCCTTTTGTTAATATTAATCGTATAAGCTAAATCGCTCAAAGTTAATTTAAAATATTTATCTCCTTTACATGAGTTGCCACATTACTTGTCCTTTGCAAGCAAAAAAAATTACCACATTAATGATAAATTCAATGTTAAAATGTGTAACAGATTGGAGCAGAGTTTGTAGGAACATTCATACTAATATATGCAGCAACAGCAGGACCAATAGTGAACAACAAATACAATGGAGCTGAATCACTTATGGGAAATGCAGCTTGTGCTGGATTAACAGTCATGTTCATTATTCTCTCAATTGGTCACATCTCAGGTGCACATCTCAATCCATCACTCACCATCGCGTTCGCTGCGTTTCGCCATTTTCCGTGGGCACATGTTCCTGCCTACATTGCAGCACAAGTCTCCGCTTCGATCTGCGCTTGTTATGCTCTTAAAGTTGTTTACCATCCTTTCCTCTCTGGTGGTGTCACTGTCCCCACTGTTGACGTTGGACAAGCTTTCGCAACTGAGTTTATCATCACTTTTATTCTCTTGTTTGTTGTTACTGCTGTTGCTACTGATTCCCGCGCGGTACGTTCATTCATTAGTGTTATCTAAACAACAAAAATTGGACAAATTTTGCTACAACAATCTAACTGGTTGATGCAGTTCAAATATATGGTTAACCATTTCCGTAACTTCATTAATCATCTATTTAAACTGCGTTAACCACTTAAGAAATTGCCGCAAAATTTCAAGTTCTGTTAATTAAGTTTGTTTTAGCTCGTGGATTTTATATTTGCGTATACAATGCAGGTTGGTGAATTGGCTGGTATTGCTGTTGGAGCTACAGTTTTGCTCAACATTCTCATCTCAGGGTATGGAATCTTTTCTTTGTCTTCTCACACTTTGAGTTATGAATATCTATGTATTAATAAATCATTGATGTATTATTTTTATCATAGACTGATTTGATTTGATTTGAATTATTTATTTTAAGATTGTGAGTAATATTGTGGTTGTATGTTTAATAACAAATGCTAGGCCAACAAGTGGTGGTTCCATGAATCCGGTGCGCACCTTAGGTCCAGCCGTTGCAGCAGGAAATTACAAGCATATCTGGATATATCTGGTGGCGCCAACGCTTGGTGCTCTCGCTGGTTCTGGAGTTTATACGCTTATCAAGCTGCGTGACAATGGAGCTGAACCGCCGCAGCCAGTTAGGAGCTTCCGTCGCTAGATCATGCTGCGGACAATGCTCTCTAGTGTTTACTACACCCCACTGCTCATGTTTCAAGTTTCTTGTATGATATTATATAACCTAATTAAATAAAATGTGGGGAGTGTACTCCTTGTGATCAAGTGAGTGAATTTATGTGTGTTTTGTTTGTGTGTTATATCATGTATCATTGAAGCTTTGTTTGGCTGATTATAGCCATGGTTTGTAATATGACTTGTGCACCTTATAAATAATGTGTTTTGTTGTGTGGAACATTCTTTTTCTTTATCCTTTAGTTTAGTTGCAAGACTATTGAAGAAAATATAAGTGTCTCAAAATATGAAAGTGACATTGAGCCGTGATTAATCTGAAGAGAATCGAGTGAATCCGTCTATAAAAAGGGTAAATTCACCACCTAATTTATCATTCATACGACGTGAACCCGAGACTTTATTACAAGAAAACTAAAACACGCCCATTCTCAATTTTGTGAACATCAAAAGTGAGGGGTTGATAAGCAAATTTATGCAAAAAATGTCAAAACCTTATAGCATATTGTTAGTGACAATATGTTATTTACATTTTACAGTTACAGTTGCTGAATATAGGCCTTCAGATTTTATTATAACAAACACATAAAAACCAAAACTAACTTAACTAAAACATGAGCAGCAAGCAATCTAGCATAACAATCACACACATGATGCCAGTGGCAGCGAACCATTATTCACGGTTTCGTTTTGCAAAACAATGCTTGGCGAGTCCAATAAAGTAGGCTTCGTTAAACGGTACTGCTGAAACCTCTGCCTTGCATATTCCTTGTAATCGAAGTCGATTTTATTCACGTAACTCTGCAATTACAAGTAAAACATGTATACTGTATCAGCATATAATATATAGTTATATACTTAGCTAACATGTAAAAGGGACATTCTTTAGAATAATAGCTAACTAGGGATAGAAAGAAAAGACTTACCGAAATAAGTCCCCATAAGCCCCAAAATAGATGGTTCGCAAGAGTGTATTTTTCAACAGCAACCACTAACTGGTTCACCTTAGCATGACTTGGTTTGTTGCCTGTGTACAAAAAGAAGTTGTAAGGAGAAACATAAATTTGCAAAATATATGTATGTTATTCAGAACTCAGAAGCGATGCATTTTGATCTATGGTTTCAACAGAGTGAAATTGAGAATGGACTAACTAACCTTCAGAACTCAGATATACGCGAATAAACCTTTGACGCTCCTCGAGTTCTGTTTCACCAAAAACAAAGTGGTATGTTAACAAGGCAGAATGACATTAATAAAAACGAAAGAAGCAGCATACAATAACAAATTTGGAAATGTAAGAGTAAGAACAAAAGCTTTACCAGGATATTTACTATAGTCAAGAACATGAGGTGTATCGCTATGGTAATCTGCCGCCATTTCACAGAAATGATTTGCTAGATCATATGCAATAGGATTGTAACTCGCATATTCGTAGTCCTGTATCACAAAACATATCAAAATATGAAAAAAAATAAAAAGTACTGCAATGCAAGTAAAAACTAGCATGTTTGAAAAGGCAAAGAAAATATATAACAATTAGCTTACAATTAAAGTGATTGATCTAGTCTCTTCATCCATCATAATGTTACCGTATTGTAAATCATTGTGACAAAAACCAATCTCTTGATATCCTTCGGATAACTCCTTCTCAAGGATATTTATTTCTTCATCAAGATTGTCCAATCCAAAAAATTTGATCTCCTTTGGGGAGCATAAACTTTTGGCTTCACCAACCCATTTCCTGGTAAAACAAATGGAAAACACTTGATATTCTGTATAGAATTATTTTTTAGAAAAAGGATTTAAAGATTGATATGATATATAACTACCTCATTCTCTGCCAAATATGAGCCTTCTTTGTACCGGGCATATGAAGCTTATGGAATTCTCTCATCTTAGATGCTATCAAAGATGATATTTCGCAGTCACGGAGGTCGGCAGCTGATAGAGTCTAGAAAACCAAAAACAAAAGAAGAATCAAGTTATGAACAGTTATCATGATTAAAAATGATAATAACACTGCTTATCAAGTTCATCATCCTTGGAAAATAGAAAGTTACATCAATAGCAGATAAAAGGGAACACATTATTATCACCAAAAAAATGAACATATTAAACAGGATGAATTGATTTTACTTGTCGAGTTGGATGTAAAATGGTTTATGTTTAGATACATTTACGTAAAAATGAGTTGAACAATAAATTTCTATGTAAGAATCACATTTAAACTCAACTGCTACAAATCATAGTTTCAAATTAGAATCAGTTTTGGAGGCAAAGTCATATGAGCAACCAAACATGTCAAAATCAATTTTCCACCTTTAGAATGAATTATAGTTTCTCCAAACGTGGATCCAAACATATGCTGATCAATGAGGCTCATCAAGTTATGTTGGTGTATATATAATTTTTAATCAATTTTAAATTATCCTATTCAATAGCGAACTATGAGTAAAACAATTAACTAGGATGATGGAATTCATGTATCTGTAAATAAGGCACTACCTCAGTTCCATAAATTATTTAGTTCTATTACTGTGTCTACCTTAGTTCCAGAAAGATAATTTGGCATTCTGAGTCTTACTACTATCTTTCTATGCATGCATTAAAAATAATTCAGATTCCATTCCAAGAATATAGTCCTACAGATTAAGTATATAACGCATGTTTCTTTATTATTATTGATAAAATAAATAACATGAATAAAGGAATTTAGGAAAAAGAATGGTAAAAGAAGCACCAAAAAGCACCTGATTCCATTCCATTCCATTGACTCAACACCGTTCAATTGAATTTCTTGAAGATGATTCTTAAATAATTAGTCCTAAATAATTAAGATGCAAATGGTAACCATCCATTGCTCCAAAAGATAAAGGGAATAATATAATGAAAAAGGAAGTACAAGTTCAAAGAAAAGCACTTTGACTAAAGAGTAAAGTAAATCAACTTTTAGACTAAGTTACAAACTTACAATCTCTAAAGCTAAAACATGAAATGAAATATTCACATTCACTGCAGCCTTTATTTTAGGGGATAGTATGTTATGTTTTTTGGCTCATAATTCATGTAGGCCTCCATGCTCTAAGAGGTAAAACATATCATACTTTAATGACATATATTTAGTTATTTAAGTATGAGAGAAACTTTATCTACCCAACATTTCTAAAATCTCAAAGATGATTCTTGAGATGTATTTTCAGAGGTAAAAAACAGATCATACTTTACTTCTAAAGTGACTATGGATGGAAAAAGTCCATCCCTTTATAGCTAAAATACCAATAAATAGACCTTGTCATGATTTTGACACTAAACTAACTTAGGGTCTTTTTCATGGTATTTGTTGTTATTCAATGTTTTATAGTTTTTGCTCATAACTCATTTGTTTATTTCTTATTTTCATTTTTTTTTTCTATTAACATTTATAGGAAAACAAGAAAACAACTTTTGTTTTAGTCTAGTATATATTTGAAAGAATTTAACAATGACTAATGAAATTTTAACATATAACATCACTTATAACTTAGACTTCCCCCCCCAATAATTATATAACCTACTCAGCAAAATGATCTACTGCACGGATATTTAGCCGTGACTAATCTCTGTCATAGACTTGTGAGTCTGAGACACACAAAGTGATTTTGCCCCTCTCAACCAGCTGTTTAGCCGGATGAGTCAGAGAGATCGAGCCTCTAATTATCTAATTAAGGAGGCCAAAAACTTTACTACTCTGATCAATTCATTATTAAGTGCATTTTTTTTAATTTATATGAGTAAAAAGTGGTTAGATGAACTAAAACTAAAATATGAAATAATTGCATAGAATAAACAAAAAATAAATATAAAAGCACCAAAAAATAAACTCTGGCATCAATAGAAAAAGAGAATCACATACTCTGGCATGAATAAACTCCTCAACACGACCGGTAGTGAAACGAGCAAGAAGACGAGGACCTTGACCGTGCTTTGAGATACACTCAAAAGTTCGAATTTCTTCATCTCTATCAAAGAAAATTTCAACACCTTCACCATATAATCGAACCAGAACCTTTCTGAGATCACCATCATTTTTTGTTGGCCAATTTATCTGAAAAACTTCATTGGTCATTGCACCTTTCAATGGAATCACTTGCAAAGTGTTCACATCATCGATTACATCGCCTAAATCCGAAGCCACCGCAGTAATCACTTCCATTAATTCTTCTTGAGATGCACATCCTTTCAACAATTCAATTGTCTTTATGGCCATCTTGAATCAATCAATCAATGAAATGATCAATAAAATCAGAATTTGTCTTTTCTTTGAGGTAAAAAAACAGAGGAATCTGAAAAAACAGAGTAATTTTGTTAATATTAATATCAACAACCCTTCTTGCATGCACAAATAAATGAAAAAATAGATTAAATTTTGATGACCCAGTTGTGAAAAATAATCAATAATCTATGAAATTATCTTGGAAATTAATTAAAAAATAAATTAATCAGATTATGTATTTTAGAAGCTCACATAAAAAACAGAGGAACTCAGAGTTTGAAAACAGGGGAAATGCGTTTGAAAAGCTATTAAAATGAAATTTAGTGGGAAAGATTGAAACTTTTTGAGAATCCAGATGAAAAAAAGCATCAAAGATTAAAAATTCATGAAGAAATCATTAATGCAAGTAATAGATAAGTAGAATTTAGAGAATTTGAAACTAACCTTATAAGAAGAAAATGAAGAAACAGAGTGAAGAAGGTGGTTGGGAATTGGTTATCAGGTGATGTGATAAGGACAGTGACGAGTATGATAATTAAATTTTGTGTGAAGTTTCCAAAATGTTGAAACTGTATTTATAGAGAGAGATAGAAGAACGCGTATGTATGTAAGTAAGTATATGTATGTGTTGTTCTCTTAAAGCAGTGTCTTTAAAGTGCGTTTTTTTGTTACTTTGTTGACCAAAGAGATTCTACGTTTTAATATGAGAAAGAATATTTTTATATTTTTTCATTTACTAACAAGATTCCACTGCGTTTAATGGTAACCCATACTAGTTAGCTGCATAAAATTGATTCTTAATTTAGTGGTGATCGATGTTCAGCTTGATATGAGAACTTGATGTCCTCGCATTTGCATTCGGTGTTGGTATAATTTGATGTTAGAATTAGCTCTCGAATCAGATTAAACTGACGGTAAAAAAAAAATTGAATTTCAATCTCTACACTTTACATGTAATGTTTGTACCAACTAAATTAAACTCACGAGAACCGAATTCTATCTATTTAGAGAAATGAAGTTATGAGTTAAGTATAAACTTAAAATTTAACATTACTAAACAAAGTTTAAAGTTGTGATCACTTGCTTAATAGTAACTCAAATGCCATGTTACTTGGACAACTTTGTGATCTTATTTGCATATCTTATTTTGCTTTTATTCTAATTCTAATCTTACCTGTCAATTGATTAAAAAGAAAAATCTTACCTGTAATGTAATTATAAGAGTCCATATTGTAGATAACTATTGACTAACTAGAATTGACATTAAACCATGTTTTTATGTGTAGTAAATTCAGTGTTAAATTTGGTACATGTTGATTTAGCAAAAACAATTGGTTAATGTTGCTTTAGAAATAAATTTAATTCTTTATAAAAAAAAGGCAAGTAGTCTAAATTAGTTTTTTACAATTTGGCATTCACTTCTAATGCTTCTCATAAAGAGACAATAAGTCTATTATTAACAAAAAAATAAGAAAGAAAAGACAGATAAGTCTTATTCTTTGTTTTTATAACTGTTACTATTTTCATTTTATTATAAGATATTAAGATGCATAGTCCTACCATATATTTTTCCTTGATATTTTGATTTGAACTGTATTTTTAAGATTTGTATTAAAAGTGAACTTTATAGTTTATGGGACGAAAAGATAAGGATGAATAAAAGGGGTCAAGTTTTGTAAGGGTCAAGTTATAGAAAGCAAAAAAAGGCCAATTTTGTCTTATGATAAACCACGTTTCATACATAAGAGATTATGCAAATTATGCCGTCAAGAATCGGCTTTCTTGAGAGATTTTTTATCAATTAAACAAGAATTTGTGAGCAATTTTTACCTTATGTTTTTTAATGGAAGATTTGAATTGGGTTTTTCCATCCAATTCTAGTAGAAACTACTAGAAACACAAATCAATTATGTGGGTGTAGGCCAACCAACACATGTCCATTAAAATCATACTAACCACACAATATGACAATATCAATGTCCTTGTCACACTTGTTTAGAAGAAAATGACAAAGAGCATTGAAACTCCAACACAAGTATGATGTTGAAGTTGAACTAGAATTATGGACACGTTCTTTTACTTTTTCAATAATAGAAATTTGTGTCCCATGAACATAACATGTTAAAATATTGATATGTCAACTTATTTATTTTTAAAGGTAGAATTTTAACAATAAAGTTACTGGATTAAAAAGTTTGTATCACATTAATTATTTTTGTGAATCACGCTTTGAAAGTTTCAGCATACTAGTATTGTTTTTTGAAAGAAAAAAAATCATGATATTGTATGGTTTTTAACGATATTTTTTGACTTTGCAGTGATAAAATTTGATTTTGAATAAATTAGTTTTGTCAAATTGATTCTAATTAAATTTAAGTTGAAGGTAAAATGATATTATGTTTGAATACATTCAACTAAAAATAAATTAATTCTTTCGTGCTACCAGAACCTTGACTAAGTTTGTTTTGACATTTTTATGATAGGCTTCTTCACTCTTAAGTCTTATCTTACATTGTCATTTTTATCAAAGACTTCTTCACGATCTTATCTATATGTTGACATTTTTATCAAAGGATTCGTCACCTTTATCTACTTCAAAATTATAGTGTGAAAACATATATATGACACCTACTTGTTGTTGGCATGTTGCATACTATGAACATTATTGTCAATGAACTTTTTTTCTTCTCATGTTAGATTGGAGAAAAATGATGCTTTAATTTCATGCTGGCCCATACGAGAAAACAGAAAAAGTATATTGAAAAGTGAACAGATATTAACAAAATCATTAGTTTATGTTAGAGGGCGGGTGACACTTGTGTTATGACTTATGCATGTGTTTGGATGATCAAGTGAGAACTTGATTTTCAAATTTTTATTATATTATAAAGTTAATGGTCAAAATAAATTTCAAGTGAAATTTCTTTACTATTTTATATACTACTATTTTTCAATTGTTATTATAATTTTTTTTTACCATTGTCTATAATAGTCTATCCATTGCTGTTTTTATTTTCATTTTTAACTACAAGTTTAAAACAAAACAAGGTGATAATTTTGTAAATAAAAGTGAAAACAGGAAACAAAAACAAGAAATGTTTTCTCAACCTAAACTGATCATGTCCTAGTTTAGCAGATGTTGAATTGAATATGGTTGGGTTTGTTGGAAATAGAGAGCGATAAAACAAGTACAATAGCATATTTAGTCCCGAACAAACAAAAAAAAAAATAACTGAGCTGAGTCGTAAATTAGTTCCCTGTCTTTGAGAGTCTTATTTGGGTAGATCCTCAAATACTCCCCCATGATTAAACAACCCCTTCTGATTGATTAATCAGGAACTCAAGAATTAGTGAGAATTTCAAATATATTGCCCAATAATAGTAGAGTGGGGTGAAGAAAGAATGAAACTCGATGATGTGTTCCATTTATGAGTTTTTGACTAGTATATATAAAGTGGAATTCGGTTATTTCCAATGTCAAAGTTCATGAGTCATGAGAGACAACAACACATGTTAAATAAGGGTATAAGGGTGATATAAACAACGTGGACGGTGACACATAAGAGAAAACACATGTTAAATATGATTGATACAAACTATGTGGACGGTGACACATGTTTAATTTGGTTTGAACTTTTTAAATAATACTGTAATATCTTTTCAACAGAGTTGGTTACAAAATTCAACAAATGCACAACTATAATGTTAGATCCATATATGCATTTAACAAATCAATTCTGATACCAAATCAAAGGTTTTTAGAGACCCTTAAAAATACAAAACAAAAGTAGCACAAAGTTACTAAATAAACATTGTCCAACAAAGATACTGCTAATAATAACTAAGACTTTTGTGAAGTGCTCCTCCAAAGACTTTGAATATTCATTATGATATAAGATAAAAGGTCAGATTTAGGATATCCGCATTGAGGATATTGATCATGGAACCAATATGATGCTTCGCTAACCTCTTGTTCTGAATATACTGGTTTCCCATCTATATGGAGGTTAAATACTCTATCATAATATGGCAATAAGACCTCATGGTAGTAAGTCAAAGTAGACAAATGAAAAACCATCATACTTGAAGCTAACAATGGTAATACAATCAAACAAACACTTGCTTTATATAGATCATCATCACTGCATGACTGAGAGATTAAAAAAAAAACAACAATAAAAATTTCATATCAGTTTCAGAACTAAGATATTCTAGTGTTTTTTTTGAATTCGGCAAAATTTTATTAAGAAAGAACAAATGTACTCTAAGCACAAGAAGTGCAATATCATTCTAAATAATAATCATAGTTTGGTGCCACCAAATAGACCAAATAACCGCATTCCAAATCATAGCCGAACCTTGTCTGTCGTATTTGTGGTTTACCATTCAGAAATAAAAGGTTAGAAGAAATACCTGGCTATATGGCCGTCCACGTAGTATACTGGGAAGACATGACGATGATCCTTTGTTTGCGATGATCTCAATCTTTTTGTTGCAGTGATGCACTAGATTTGAAGCAGAAGATGCGATCCTTCCTTGCTGGTTCTGGAGAATAGAGAGACCGAGGCGATTTGCAGATTTCAAAAAATGAGATAGAGACATTGTTTCAAATCAAACCCTAATAATTCCAAAAACAAAATAATCAAACGATAATAATTGATTGATTATCCTTTTATAAGCCGTGTCAAATATGTAGATATCTGATGCTAAAATCAAGGACACTAACAATGGATTATTTTAAGAGATAAAGCTAATCATATTAAAGAGAGATAAAGCACGTGTGGGTTAAAACATTTTTCAGGAAATAAAATTTAAACAAAATATAAACCAACCAAAACAAAATTAACAAAACCAAATAATTGATTGATACTGAACTTGATAGAGAGGGATTGTCTAGAGTTTATAGGACAACTGTATTTGAAAAGAGACTGAAACTCTCGACTACTCACAGAACAAGACAGAACACAATATAAGAAAATTAGCAATCCAAGAACAAGTAAAGGAGAGATATATATTAAGACAAAAAGTTTTACTTCATACAATATCTAGTTAGAGAAACCTCAATTGAAACCAAATAAATTGCTATATGTTAAATTAGGCCTTAACAATTACAGAATGCAAGAAAAAGGAAAAACTACAAAGTTTGTGAACAGTCTCAAATTGAACTCCCTGAGTAAAAGCTACAAAGCTTTGGTAATGAGCTGAGTTTCAAAATCTTAAATTGTTCGTTCAACTTTTCTCTTCGCCCGATCACTCAAGCGTAGGCGTGAAGCCACTGAGTAAAAGATAGGGCGTATTCATACGAGCTTGAGCTTCTCTCATTCTCTCCACAGACAACAACGGTGTGTCTGAACTATTCATTTGCTTCAATTTCAATTCTTGATGAAATTGTTTCATACGCTTTTCGTGCTTCATTTTGCCAGGTCCTTTACCATGAAACTTGTGAGAAAATAACCGAAAGGCTTCCTTAGAAGTCAAAATTCTCCCAAACTCATCTCTCCTTTCAATGTGAATCTCCTTTATATTTGACTCTTTCTTCCCTTCATCCTCTACAATCTCAACCAATTTTCTTTTTTTCTTATCCATGTTTCTGCCACTCCATTCGGTGCTTTCTTTTAGCGTTCCCCGATGTTGCAGCAGCTGCAACGCGCCTGAGAGTCCTTTCCCTACAAAAACTTCTGTCAGTCCAGCAGCAGCCTCGTCTTTCTTTTCCTCAACATGAACATTTGCATCTTCAACTTTATGCATGAAAACATCTTCGCATTTTGGCTTAAATGCTTCTTCATCGATTTGATGATGACCGCGGACAAATTCCTCCATCTCGGTAAAGACCACCTTATTTTTTCTTGAATTCTGATTATAATCAAAAGTCTTCTTCTTATCCTCGCTTTTCGTCTTATGCATGCTAGATTTATCAACAGCGTCATCAACATAATGCTCCGTCACAGAGGAATCATCTTTGTGGTTTCCCATCACTGAAATTTCTTGCTGTTTCAGAGATGTGATCAGAGATAAGAACGGAGAGGTTTTAGCTGTTTGAGGCTTGTGTGGAGATATTGCTTTGTGTTTCGTGAGCTTTGATATCACAATGACTCTATATATATAGAGGTAAAAATTGTATAGATGAGGCGTATCTTTCAAGTAACAAACATATCTTAAAAGATTTGTTTTTGTAACCACAAAAAAAAAAATTCAAAGATATTTTATTTTAAATATAAATTTCAAGTAACAAAAACATATCTTAAAAGATTTTATAGTAAAAAAGAAGATTTTATTTTTAAATATGACAAAATAGATTGATGGTTTCTTATTGATTGGCCCTGTAAAACTATTTTACAAAACTCTAACAATATACCAAAAACAAAGTTTAGTTAAAATTTTTAAATCAATAGCAGAAACACAAAAACTTATAAAATGATTAAAAAATGAGCAATTCAGTTTCTGAATTCGTTTGAGTTTTCTTTAATTAAGGGTTAAACATGTTTTTTTTCCTATAAAATCACAAGATTTGATTTCTAATCCATATAAAAAAAGTTTCATGTTTCAGTACTATAAATTTTATTTTATTTTTGACAAATGTTTTAGTCCTATAAAATTCCTTAACTTTTGAAATTTAAAAAAAATCATATTTAATTATTTTCATTTTAAAAAAAATTATATTTTTGTTAAAAAAACTTTTGAAAAAAAAGATATTTAAAAATTTAAGGATCATTAAACAATTTTAAAAATTTTGGAATTTTTTTTTTTGAAAAATAGTATGAACTAAAATTGCATAGATCAAAATTTTGTACACCAAAACATGCTTTTTTTAGGTGACAACATGAGTACTCCTTTAAAATTTGGAGTTATTTATCTCTACACAACTTAATAATATTTTACTACTAATTGATATAAATTTATAAAATACACTATTGAATTAAAAATTTATATTATAGAAATTATTTGTGTAAAGTTTCAGATAAATTTAAAATCATTTAAAATACTATAGAGACACATAAAGATTAATGGTTTGTGTCCTCATGAGCTTGCTCAATTGGTAAAGGACATTGCACATTAGTGCAGGGATCGGGGTTCGAACCCGGTATGCCCACTTATTCACCTTTAAATGGTGAATCTCTAGTCACTAAGCTACTTGACCCAAGAAAAAAAAAAGATTAATGGTTTGTGTGATTTTTTATATGATTTTACAAACTGTTAATTTTAATCTGTTGCAATAACGTATTATATGATTTTAAATTTGTCTGAAATTTTACACAAATAATATATATGATATAAATGTTCGATCTAATACCACGGTATAATATAAACATTAATTTAACACCCCCAACCCAAACTGTTGCCAAAGATTTTGCACGTGCGCATTAACCCTTTGTTTGAAGCTTGTTCTGCATCTTCTCACAGTCAAATTTGGTTTCGTTAGATCAAATATTTGCACATTTCCTATGATCTCCAAAGCTCCTCAACCTATTTCAATTGGTATCTATACTCACTCACTCTGCCACACACCATTTCTTACATAACTCCACATTTTTGCTCTTTTTTTTTTATTCAATTGCTCCTCAAATTTTTCTTACTCATCAATATTGTGGAATATTTTTTTGTTTATGTTGAAAAAAAATGATTTTTATGTATACACAGATGCATTGAAGTTTAAAATGGTTGCTCATAAGGATCAAGATAAGTTCTTTATGTCTATAAGTCAAGAAGTCAATAATCCTTTTGACTATTTTCGTGCTTTATATGGTAAGTTTTTCCTTTCCACTTCAATAATGTGTTAATCACTTATTTGAACTTATTTTCAGCTATTTTGAGCTTATTTTCATAAGCTCTTCAGGATAACTTATGAAAGCAGCTCACCGAACTTATAGCTTATATGAAAATAATTTGATTTTTTTTTTATCTTTTGGTATAGAAATAGCTTATAAGTAGAAACAACTTGTAGCTTATATGAAAACTTATAGCTTTAATTTGTGGCATTATGCATAAGTACTTGTACTTGTAGGTATACATTGTTTGCTACCTTTTTATGCAGACATTATGATTTTTTATCAGTTACATATTACTATAAAGTTGTTATTTGAAGTAGCAAGTTGAAAATTCCAAATCCTTGAAATTGTAATGTGCTATTTTTCCTCATGTATATATGATTTTGAATTGATATCTTTTATGCCTTTATGGGCTGTGCTGCCTTCTCAGCGTGGATTTTACAATGTTATGTTTTCAACAATAAAAATGAGAGTTGATATTTCAATTTCTATGGATAAATTGCCTTTTATGATGTAGGACTTGGCACTGTAACTAAACTACTGACTACTGATAAGTTGTGTCTTGTCATGTACCGCTTACTGCAATAGCTATGAATATTGTTGTGTTGTATGACAATAGGACATACTTATGAATATTGTAGAGGGTTGCATTGCTGGAGGTGTTGCCGGTGTTGCCGTAGAAGCGGCTTTATACCCCATTGATACCATCAAAACTCGACTACAGGTTAGTTAAGTATATTGAGTGAAAAAAATTAATTCTTTTGTATGTGTTTTCCTGTGGGGTTTGTGAGTAAGGGAGGAACTAGCGAGGAAGAGGAAAATATTTAATTCATAACCTGTCAAACAAGAGGCAACAGGTACTGTTCTAGGTCTTAAAATGCTGTTGTCAGATACTAATAATATACTCCGTATTTGGATGCAGCTGCAATGTGTGTTAGTTCATGTCTAAGTTAAAATTTTATAAATGTAATTATTACTTTGTTAATAACATACACATTATGCTCATGCATAATCTGTTGGTTTGGTCAACATTCATTCCATCATATCTGACTTGAAGTTTTTGCTAGTGGAGCAATGTATAGAGCTTCTTTTCAATATTTCAACCTCCAATAGAGTAGCAGTCTTCTAACATTTTTTCTTTCATTGTATGTTGTAGTTGTAGATCTTTTGATGGAATTTATTGCCGAGTTTTGACTTCATTCTCCCATATCTAATTTTTAATTGCATTATCTTTTGATTTTATATCAGGTTGCTCGTGGTGGAGTAAATATTGTTTTCAAGGGTTTGTATTCTGGATTGGCTGCAAATCTGGCTGGTGTCTTACCGTGAGTAGGCTTTATTTTCATATACACCTCGTCCTTTTCATTTCACACTGCATTCATTTCAGTGTCCTTTTGGCTTAACATATTTGTATGACAAACATTTTAATCAAATCTAATTAGATATTATATTATAGCTTATGTATTTTGAACTCAAGCTAATGAATGCTGTGCCTAGTTTTATCTAGGTATTAATAATTGACTGAAAGGGAAAGAGTCATTTTCTCTTCTCCGTTAGAGTACTTAAATTTATGTTCACCACTTCTTTGTATGTACGAGCATACTCTACATCTCACTGTATTGTTTTTCATCTGTTCCTATTTTACAGACCACAGAGTTATATTTCTATCTCTTGCTCTTGTATCTCTATCTCTATAAATGTGAAGGGTACACTTTAGTCTCATTTTCTCACATTTTCTTTCACCTTCTCTCACTTACCTCAAATTCTGATACCCTCTAATCATCAACTGGAAATTATCTAACTGCTTGATTGCTGAAATATATTTTTTAGATTCTGAAAAGCTGGTTTTTGGCATATATGATGGCTGTTATTTGAATTAACTATGTGCAACATATGTTTAACGGATTATTCTTCCTCTCTTGACAGAGCTTCTGCAATTTTTATTGGTGTGTATGAACCTACAAAGCAGAAACTGCTGAAGATCTTTCCTGAGAATTTAAGCGCTCTAGCTCATATTGTAAGTTGGCTTTCTTTATAATAAAACAGATAATCTATTTGAAATATCTAGAGATGTCACACAAATTTCATCTTTTAATGTTTGTATACTGACATGAAGATGTTGAGTTAAATAGTCTGTTACAGATATTATCTTTAATATTTGGCAGTTGCTTGCACCACTTGCTGACAGTTGACAACTTTTTGAAAACCTCGGTCTTCATTTATACCTTGAGTCAATTATCTTGTTTCACAAGCTCATCTTGAGCACCGAAAGAGTTTGAGTCTAGGCTTATACTTGGCTTGAAAGGAGATTTTTCAAGTTTGATATCTACCTTTACATATTTGTGATATAAATAATAAATTACATAAAAAAAATTGCTACTCATTTGGCATGAACTGCACTATTTTTAGTGCTTGTATGCAAACAAAATTTAGAGTACATGTAAACAGATACATAAAAATAAAACATATTTTTTTTATAAATGATTAATGAACTTCTTGGTTAGCTGTTATGTTGATTACTTCAGAGCCTAGCTTGTCATAAATCATTAGCACATAGGCAGCTTAGCCCAGCTTAGAACTTTGAGTGACATTTCTATTATAGTTTTTGTTATGATAATATTCCTAATCTGAGTACAGGCTGCAGGTACTATTGGAGGAGCCGCTTCTTCTCTTATTCGTGTTCCAACTGAGGCAAGTTATTTTACTTTTGACAATTGCCAATTACTTTCTGCTTCCTTGAGATTGGAGTTGATTTGTGCCTTCTAGGTTGTTAAGCAAAGGATACAAACCGGTCAATTCAAATCAGCCCCAGCTGCTGTCCGTCTTATCATCGCAAAGGAGGGTTTTAAAGGTCTTTATGCGGTATGCATCAATTTCATGTCATTGATGACCATTTAGTTAGTTCTTTAATTTTGAGGTAGCATATGATGATTTATGCTTTAAAATATTGTACTAGTAGGTAATACGTAATCAAAATCCCTCTCTGGTTGAAAGAGCTTCCATGTTGGTTTATATAAGAAAGAGGAGATATGATATTTTATGCAGGTTGTAGGATTATGATAATGCCTTTCCTCTGGTTCTTGCTTCCATTTCAAATGCTACTTGAATATTATATAAATGTGTTCTGACTGGTTGTTATTTTACCTTCCTTGACCTGTACTTTTGTTTTTGAGTGATTGTAGGGATATGGGTCCTTCTTATTGCGAGACTTACCATTTGATGCTTTAGAATTATGCATCTACGAACAGCTCCGCATCGGGTATAAACTGGCGGTAAGCTTAAATTTGAAGTGTCTATTATTTTTTATGTAATTTTATGAAGGAACCCGCCCACGATTTGAAATCATCTATAAAATGAGAAGCATTCTACTTCACAAAGAGTAGTTTGGCTGGTATAAATAATTAAATATAAACGTTCATTCCCTAAAAGAAGCAAAATTTTCACATCTTTAAGATTGTTTCTGGCATAGTTGAATAAAAAATTTATTCAATTTTTTTTTCAGGCTAAAAGGGATCTGAATGATCCAGAGAATGCTATGCTAGGGGCTTTTGCTGGTACATCTACCTCACTGATTAGGAATTTTCTATTGAAGTATTTTAGGATTCTTTATAGCATGTTTGTATGAGATTTCTTCGAACAAAACCAGTGTTTAGGGAAACGAATGTCACTCATCCTTTCATTGAAAGTGCTTTGGAAGGGCCTAAAATACATCATTTGTGTTGAACACTATCTCATGACAACCTTGTGCTGCTGACCTTGTGTGAATTTTCTATTCTTTTTTCTTAGGTTTCTTGTTGAAACTCATCACAACCAATAAGTTGCCTTTAATTTTGTGGTATACATTGATTGTCAATCGTTCTAGACAATCTACTCATAGTTTTTATAGTGAAAACTAAACTAACTCAGTTTGTTTGTCCCGCAAGTTAGCAAAGAGTCCCATTTCATAGAATACAACATGACAATCTGCAACATGCTGACTACATCTCCCTCCAAGAAAGTTTTATTTATAAACTAGTAAATGGGTCGCTATCAGTATCCGCTAGGAATATCACTTGTTACCGCCAAATTTAGCTTTCAAATCAGTCTTATTTTTTCCTATATTATTTTCATTCATGCTGAATAGTACCCAGCTTTTGATAGAATTGAGAATGATAAATTTAATACATTATAGGTGCCATAACTGGAGCAGTTACAACTCCACTTGATGTAGTAAAAACCAGATTGATGGTTCAGGTACAGTGAAATTTTCTTCCCTCTTTTATTATTTGAAGGAAATTTTTGGAAGAAGTCCGAAAATGAAAGTCTTGTTATGAAATGAAAGAATAACTACTCGTAGAGTGATTATTTTAGGTATTGTCATAGCCAATATATTGTGCACAATAACCACTTCAAGTGCATATTTTTGATCATGGATTCTTTATTACAACATATTTTTTCACTTGTGAGTTTTATTTGAAGTGATAACTGACATAATCCTACTCTTACTTCCTATCAGGGAACCCAAAAATATTACAGTGGCATTTGTGATTGTGTTAGGACAATAGTTAAAGAAGAAGGAGCTCATGCTCTTTTTAAGGTATGAACATTACTTGAAATTTAGTGTAACATAATACTAATCATTATTTTCATTCTTAAGTTTCTTTTAACCAAGCAGCTTTCTAAAAAGCCTAAAACTATTTGCAGGGTATTGGACCAAGAGTGGTGTGGATAGGAATAGGTGGTTCAATATTTTTTGGTGTTCTTGAGAAGACAAAGAAAACTCTTGCTCAGAAGAACCCTCAAACTGATGCTCAGAAGTGAGTTTAAAAACATGAAGCCACTTATTATCTTCTTTCTCTCCTTCATCCCTAAATTATTGAGAGGCCTGCAGAGAATTTTTCTTCTCTGAAAGGCAAAGAGCATGCTGTCACATATGTAAATTTTATTTATTTTTCCTTTCTAGAAAATATTATCAATCTACAAGGAATTTTTTTATTTTATTTTTATAATAAAAAAAATAATACTCTTTGGGTTAGTAAAATAACTTGATAAATCATAATATGTGAAATGAAATCTTGTTCAAACAGAACAATTCGATACTATTAAATAGTTGTATTGTATGAATCTTGTTCCACAGCACAATAGTGTTTTTATTTTGAGCCATTGAATCATCTTTGAAAGAATGAAATCTTTCACTCAGAAAGTAAGTGTTGAGCTCTTTTTGAAGCCAATCACTATAACAAGCATATTTGCTAAACATGTTTTACGAAAAAAATGAAAATAAATCATTAACCAATAGCATAGACTTCACAATTTAAGTTTTCCTTGCAAAAAAATTTGAGTCTTTTTTCTATGTTTGAATATTTTTAAAGCAATTTATTTGCGGCATTGTTATTGGATTCAAATTTAACGCAGTAATTGTGTCACGCAGTTGCTTGCTTTAGCCGTCTGATCTGACTTTGACCACATTAAGCCCATTCACAACCATAATCACCGTCACCAATCATTTGATGTTCGTCAATAGGCTAGAACTGGTCAAGCATGAACACTTTTTCAAAACCATAAGCACACGTTTTAATACTGTAACTAATCTTGGCCATTAATTTCACATCAGACGGTTGAGAATTTATATGCACTAAAATAATCTTGACTGTTCAATCAAATCGGACGGTTGATGTTGTAACAGTGTCGACGCAATTACAACAGGAAATCTGTTTCCCATCCCTCCTGATAATTACTTTTGCTAAATATCTCGTGTTGAAATTTAGAATTAAATTCTTACAAACTACTAACAAAAAGCCAAAATCTTAATGCTATTATATTTTATAAAGTTTCAAGTTTGAATTTATCTTAATTGATAGGTCAAGACCAATTTTTACAGGTGGGCTAGTTAGAATAATGAGGATGTTGGTCTTGTCTACAAGAATCAGGAACAAGAATTCTACATTAGTATACAACATAATTTGATACAAATCAGTTACCAAACCCTCAAACAATAACAGTTCTTTTTGCTCCTGTTGACTGTTTTGAGGTTGAAATTTTAACTTTTTTTCTTCTCTGAAATAATAAGCATAAAAATCCTAAAATAAAAATGAAAACAAAGAAAAATTCCAAGTGGGATCCCCAAAGAAATTGAACCAATTCTAGTTTGCTTTTACTTTCACAATTGCAATCATAGACATTTTGTAGTATACCACCTTTAACACTAACTTCAGGGTCAAGAACAAAATCCAATGTCATTGCTCCTTCATCCAACCAAATTGTCGTATTCCTTGACTTGAAACCAGGCATGGTTGCCACTACTGCAAAATTTAGATAGAGAAGTTTAATTGCACAAATTTGCTATATTTCACAAATTATTTTCGGAGGCTTCAATATGCACTATAACGAAATAACGCAAAAGTATGATGTAATGTACCTTCATATCTATCTCTAGGGGCAAGTAAGCGATGGTAGTCAGCAAAAGTTCTTCCGGCCCTAACCTGTTCAGCCGGAATTATAAAACCCAAAGTATGTCATAAAAGTGAAGCTTAAAAGGTGGAAATTAAACGAGTTTATTTAAAAGGAAAACGGAAAATTGCACTTTTTCAGACATACTGTGTAATTTATTCCACTGACGGTTATAAAGCCTGGTATTGGTCTTCCATCACCTGAAGAATATATCCTTCCATGCACTCCAGTCTAGAGAGTAGAAAACAAAGAGTAGCAATTAATAGAATGCAATCCAATGGAACCAAAAATCTCAAAAATATGTGAATATTTTTATTCGGTTTTGAAATATAATTAAGTCTTTCGCGTGCAATAAACTTTAACAGTAGCAATTAATAGAATGCAATCCAATGTTCTGGAATCCCCTCTGAACTTTCCCTTTCTCATACGAGAGGACAAATATCTCATATTATTTTTTTTACGTTTAAAGCAGATAAGCAGAAACGGAGTACCTTAACAAGGCTTGCAACAAGATTAAGCAGACTCATTTTGTTGTATTTCCAAAGAATAGGAAGCTGCATTTAACATAAGTCAACGCAATAATAAAATTTACTAGTAAATGTTAAAAAATAACCAATCAAAAGCAAAAAGAACCAAGTTTGTTTGGTCGAGAAAAAAGAAAATAGGCCATTAAAAACTTTTAAATTATAGGTACCTATTTAAAGTTATTATATTTAATGTCAAAAACCATATCATATGCCAGATATATTTTAAAATTTGAAAACTGCTCGGACTCGGATCCTACTAACCTCTGCAGCAATAGGCCATTTATTGTCACTAACTTCCAAGGTCAATTCAAAACAGCCAGCATGTATATAGTTCCAATCTTGCATTCCTCCATATAAAGGGTACCTGCATTGATATCTTTTGTTTATGAACATATCGAAAGAACATAGACTGCAGTAATGCACTTCTACGCATTACTTTCAAATAATCATACCATGCTGCTCCATTTGTGATTCCATCTATAAATTCCTTGCTTGAAGACATGTTGTAGTGGGAGTGGCTATATATACTTGCCATGAACCGAAATGCATCATCATCAGGACATCCATAGTAGTACGTTCTGTAGTTTATTCATATCAATAGACAAAGTCAATACAAAAGTCAAGGTTGAGAGCATGTCATTGTACAACTTAGAGTAGAATAATTTACCACCTTTTATCACGGGTACCATCCCAAGGATAATTTGCTACAAGTGCACCCTGAGGTAGTAAATGAAAAAGACACCATTGATGAACAAACTATGTATCTAAATATTATAAGAATTGATGAAGACAAGCTATAATCATTTGTACAAGAACAATTGTTTAGGGTTAGCGTAGTTCAATATGTTGGCCTACTAGAAATAGAATACATAGAAAGATATCTAGTAACATTTATTTTGTATCTTACTATCTTACACTAATTGAGAGAATCCTATAGTATCTTTTAATATTGATTTCCATATTCCAGATTTTGGAAAGAATAACAAGTTCAATAACTCGTTATTGTCAACAACAAAAAACAAGTTCAATAACTTGTAACAACTTTATATTATACTCTTGACCAAAATCGCATAACTCTAGAACTGTGTCTACAAATATAGAAAATAGCGAGATTGTAGAATAAAAGCAAGGATAGAACTCCTTGATGTATAATAGGACCACAATTAAGTAGAGGAAAAGATTGAAATAAACAGCCTATGAATGAGTAAACTAATATGTGAATTTCAAATAAGTACCCCGTGCAATGTTGCAGATGCTGTAAATCGTATATCTCTTAACCATTTCATTATTGCTCTTGTTTCGGGTTGCCGGGACTCCTCGTCATCATTTGCAAAGAAGAACTGTTGTTTTGTTCAAGACAGTCATAGCAGGTTAGTTCTCAAATGACCTCTAGCAAGAAAACAGTAACTATTACCATAAAAATAGAAAATCTAACATAAGGCAAATAATGAATCTGTAATTGACATCAAGAAAGTAAAAGTTCATGGTCGGATGGTCCTAATATTAGGAACATGAATAAAAGGTGACACATTTATACGATGACATCTATAAATATAATCAAGCGGTATATTAATATTTGTGACCATAATAGTAAAATCTCAGTCATAATAGTAAAATTAATAAATTTTCACATTAGAATTTTATTTCAGGGTAACAATGAACTTCAAACGATATTTTCAACATATTGTATACAGATAACTAATATAAAATTTATACCTGATCAGGAAAATCCCGGTTAAGATCAATATTATTTGCATTACCACGCTTCCTTAAGGTAAAGCCATCAGGATTCATTGATGGAAGTAAATGAAGGTGCACATTCTCCACAATCAATGTCGCCTAAAACATTTCACTATAAGTAAGACATTGTAAAAGTAAATACTAAAAATAACAATAGTGCCAGTTAAATATCATAAAACTTGTGTGCTCGATAATCGATATTGCAACAGTTTATAAACTTCGAAAACTCGTCACCAGTATCCGTTAAAGAAAACATTTATTTAATTCCACAACCATGGGCGGATTTACCACCCGGGCTGCTAGGGCTGCAGCCCGGGCTCGGTCGGAATATTTTTTTGTTTTAGGGGTAAATTTAGGGTAAAATTGATATTTTTAGGAATTAATTTATGGCAAAATTGAAGTTTTTTGGTTCAAAACTCAGATTTTTCACCGCAAAATAATTTTTTTGGTGTTTTAGGAGTTAACTTAGAGTAAAATTGAGATTCGAGAGAATTAATTTAGGGCAAAACTGAGTTTTTTTTTTTAAATTGAAATTTTTGTTTAAATTAAAAATTTTGCCCGGACTATATATGTTTCCTGGCTCCGCCACTGTCCACAACTAATGCGAGGAAAGAGATGATAATATACTTCTGCAGATAAGGAAAAGAAAGGAAACATACCAGAGGATCTTTCAAATAATTATCACATAACCAATTGGCCAGAAATATAAGAAGCTCACGGCCCACAGGTTCATCTCCATGCACATTTCCAATATACTGCATCAGTATTATTTTGGTTACAGAGTTGCTGGATACAGAACTACTAATTATTCTCCAGGAAACGAAACAGGAGTATAAATATTGCATAGAGCAGAAATTCACAGTAAAAAACTACTGATCCTTATTGAGTACAAAAATTTCAATAAAGGAAAACCGAAGATAAAATCAAAAGATGGCAAGGAATCCTCCAAATTTGAAATAAAAAGGCGCAAAGGTTAGCCAGAATCCAAAACTCACCTTAAAAGCAGGTTCAGTCTCTTCTTCTCCCGGCTTGTCAGAAATCTCAATGACCCACTATATGGAGGAAGACAAAGAAGAGAGACAGCAATCATGCAACCACGATGAAAAGCTAATTTGATTCAAAGATAAGTTATGAATGAATTCCAAAAGGAAGAAGAAATTACCAGTGGAACTCCATTCACACTCTTCCCAATACTAATAGCCCACGCCAAGAATCCCTCAAAGAGAGAAACAGACAATAAGTTAGTTAAGCAATGGCGAGAAGTATTTCCGTTTAAAGTAGTTCATTTATTCGTAACCATATTATGAAGTATGAATAATAATTTTACGCTAGTAATGTCATTTATTGAGGCATGACTCGATATAGATATAAAAGCAGCAATGTGCAGGTATGAGGAATCACCTGTATATCCTAGAAATGTTGCTGCATCTTTCTCCAAATTCCTTGATGATCCTTTCAAGATCAGAATTGGTCATATAACCTTGTGTCAAATCAACACTGCTTAAAGAAAAGAAAACAAATCAATAAATAAAAGATAAACTAAACAAAACGAAACAGCGCCATTTGAAGTTGCAAGCACAATATATAGAGCATAGCAATAATTTAGTCATAAATATGCAGTTACAGATCCATTATGATTACCTACTCCCGGCGTGAGATTCACCGCCTTCGAGCAAATACCTTGCACGGCTTACATTGCGATATTCGTTGAAATCTTCTAATAACAAAACAAACATGCAGTTAGAATATATAAAATTTCAAACTTCCAGCTTTCAAGCTAAACATAAAACTTCATCATGCTAATTAATACTTACAACCATGTAAACTCTAATTACACCCCCTAAATTGCACTCTTTCACTTCAAACATATATAAATTCAACATTAAAAAATTTCCACAATCTTACCATATCAAGTAAAAAACAAAACTACAAAATATAAAACAATAACCTTAAATTCTAAAACATAAATATATAAATTAAATTCCTAAAGAAACCATAATTATAAAAAAAAAAAATTAGATTGGTTTAAGCTAAAAATAAAGAACACAAATTTGCAAGTACCCATTTCTAATAATGTCCTAAGAATGGTAAAAAGACAAATGGGTAGTTGCAGAAGGCATTGATGAATGCATAGTTTGAGATGCAAAGAAAGAAGAAAACCTGAATGAAGAAGGGATTGAAAGGAACCCTTAGCTAGAGAAGAAGAGAATGTGGAAGCTAGAAGAAGAAGAGACAAGAGAAGGTTAATCTTCATGATCTTCGAAGAAAACGATGATGATGTCGGATTCAGACTTCAATTGTTTGTTTTGATTCCATGATTCATGGTAACTATAGTTTCATTTCATGTCACTCACTTACGTGACGTAAAAAATCGAAATTTTTCATTTTTAAGTAAACTTTGTCACTTTTTCTTATTGGGCTTGGGCTTGAATCATTACCCACCAGTTCATATGGTTTAATTCATTGTTTGAATAGAGATGCTTTTTGCACCACCCACCCCTGTTTTGCAACTGTTTCATGAAATAACATTTACAGTAACTTCTAATGATGAATTGTGTGTATGCTTGAGCTCAAATTTTACTGCATTATTTTATTCCATATTCACATTCATGGTCATACAAAAAAAAATCATATTGTTACATAATTTTGGATTTCATTATCATACAGTATATGGTTGATTGAGCTATACAATTATTGGTCTACACTGAATTTGACTTTGTGAAAACTAGTGCTAATTAAATTTTGTGATTTTTTTTAGAAAGTAAAAAACTTCTATTGACAAACAAATTTTTTTTTGATAATTATTGACAAACAAAATTTGTTACTATAAATTGATTTTTTTTATATTTATTTCGGACCTTTTACATAATTGAATGAAGAGGTCAAAGAATGAATGTGTTAATTTGCGCGCAATTAAAATGAGTATAATTCATGATATTTTATCCCTTTGTTTTAATTGCAAGTGATATCTGTCACAAATTAAATAAACTTCTAAGTTATTTAGAGTTAACTTATTATACATAAACAACAACTTAATTCAACCTCTTTGACATGAAGGTAAAGCAAAAAAGAAGCAAACAATAAAATAAATGAATAGGTCAAATTATATAACAAAATTCCGACAGATATCAATATCAGATTGACTACATACAAATACTACAATGGACTCAAAACACTCTACTCCTCCAGCCTTAATTATAAATAATTTTTCACTTTTTAGATTCATTAAATAATTAATGTATACAGCCTTAATTATAAACAAAATACATTAATTATCTAATGAATCTAAAAAGTGAAAAGTTGCTTATAATTAAAGCCGGAGGGAGTATGTTACAATAGAGACGACATAGAATATTCTGAAAGAATCAAATTGATGAAAAAATTAAGGAAGGAGCAACAGAAATAATTAAGATACCGTTGATGCTTAATTGGTTAAACTTTAAATTTTACTATTTTTTTATGGAAACCAGGTCCCATGTAACATCTAAAATAAGTATAGTTAAATTAAATTTGTTCTAAGTAGCCGTCCAAAACACTTTATAATAGCATATCATTTACCGACAAATTAAGTAACGATGGTGCTACGTGGGACCACATAAAGCATACAATTCCAAAATTATCAACACGTGTACGGTTCATGTATGAAAGAATACCATTGCTTATGTAAATTTATCATTAATTAATTTCATTATCATTGTTATTATATAGTAAAGTCGATTGGTAATTGCTTTGTTTGGTGTTGAAATGGACAAATCTACCAATCATAGTGGTTATTGTGATTGTGTCGCCATCTTCGTATTTCTTATTCATTTACTTGTCATGATTCTAGATTGTTCTTCTCAATGGTCAAAATTCCAAAGTCATTAGTAGATATTTTGGATATTAGTTCTGGTTTGGTTGAAATTTCTTACCGTGTTAATTATAATACTTCTTCTTTCATTGCTCTTCTAAATTACTAGTATAATTTTTGCAAAGAAAAATTATATATACTCCCTCTTCGGTCTAAATATAAGAGAAAAAATATTTTAAATTCATTGTAAATCTAAAATAATTTTTATCAGATATTTAAAATTAGAAGAAGTAAATTGTATTCTCACATTTAAAAAAACAAGACTATTCATGAATAACACTACTTGACACGAGTCATATTAATCTCGTGTCACAACATACATGTACAAATACAAAGTATATTGCAATTGGTTTGGTACCAATTAATGACGATGTTAATAGGCACATGTTTAAATTTAATTAAGACAATTAATCTGGTATGTGTTACACTCTAAGGTGTAACATGCTGCTGTGTTGTTCTTTTTTCCCACAAAAAAATATGCTAGTATGTTGCTACGTAGCTTTAGTGCCCGTTTGTTATAGTTTTTTTTAGAAAATAATCACTTATTTTTAAAAAATAATCACTTTTAAGAAAATAACATCTGTTTGTTATAGCTTTTAAAAATAATCAGAATCTGAAAATAATCTAAAAACTGCTAAAAATCTGAAGCTGATATTAGTAGCTTTTTTTTATAGATTTTTTTTAGAAGAAAGAGAAAACAAGTGTCAAAAGTTTTTAGACAAAAATATCCTTAATATTATTCTAATATTCCAATAATATCCTATTCAGAGTTTATAGGATTAGTTTGTTATTTTTAGAAGATAAAATTCAGAAATTAGTTTTATTTCTAGTTATACATATAAAGTCATATGACCATAATGAAAAACAAGAACATAAATATTTTTCATATATTTATTTTATATGATATATTATATTTGGATAATTGTACTTTATGGTAATTTTGTGATGCAAAATCACTTTTATATGGTTGCATCCAAACAAGTTAACGATTATTTTTTGATAAAAAGTAATTTTTTTTAATGGTAAACAAACACAAAATAGCTTTTGATTTTTTGTAAAATCTCTAAAAAATAATCTCTAAATTATTTAATGTCAAAATCATTTATTTTTTAATCTGTAACAAACGGGCCCTTAATTAGGTTTTATACAATCAGGGACGTTTTAATTAGGTTAAAACTAAAAAACACTGTAATTGTAGAGATTAAAATCACAAAACATTATAATTGGAGAGATTAAAATCATATCTAAACTTTAATTTAAAAAATTGTGAGTTTTAAGAGACTAACACACTTTGCTTCAAAAAAAAGAGACTAACACACTTAAATGTTTACCTATAAGGTACAATTTAAAATATGGACCATGTCCACCATAAGTTTGTACTTGAAATTTGTATAAAACGTCAACAACGACATTCGTATGATCTTAAAGGTAGACATTAACATACATTCTTATTTCTTTGAATGAAATAGTAACTCAATGAGGAAACAAATATTTTTCTCATAATTGACACCATTAAGGTCACCGATGTATTTATAAAGACGAAGATCTTTATGAGCTATTAGTTCTTTTAAGAGAATGGATCACTCATCGTCAAATTTTATGATAATTTTTAAATTTTAAGTATTACTATAGAGTAAACTAATTAATTATTATAGGCAGTTTAAAATAACAGTCATTGATCTTATATTCTTATTTTATAAGAAAGAATAGTCGGTAGTTTGTTCCACCGTCTAAAATTGAAGTAAAGAGTGGGTGTACCTACAAAACACTCTGACGCTCAAGTAAGTTTATGTGTTAAATGAAGACTTTTAGAGCAAGTATAAGATCTTTGGTCTTATGTTAAGAGTGACATATATATAGTCTTTAACGTTGCGCTAAGACCGTTGATGTCACAATGGTCGCGTGTCTGACATCAATGATTGTTAGAATTTTGACTATTAAGTTATGATGATCAATCCCATCATTCACCTTAAGGCAATAGGTTAATGGATCCTCTCACTTATAAATGTTCAAGTTTCTACACTTTTAACCAATGTGGGACTTCCCCACACTTTTCACACTTCTCACACTTGAGTTTCCCAACACACTCCCTCAAGTGTGAGTCTACCACATTGCTTCTCCTCAAGCGGAAGCTCATACCACCGTTGATACTTCACTTTTCTCAACAGGTCCCTTCCCTTTCTCTTGAACCAAAGGCTCGTGATACCACTGTTGGAGCATGAGGGGACAACTTAGGGATCATCCACACGATGACAAAGAGCATAAGTATAAGTGAGTTTGGACACCACACTCTTACCTAAAACTTTAAGACAATAGATTTATGGATCCTCTCACTTATAAATGCTCAAGTCTCTACACTTTTAACCAATGTGGAACTTCCCCACACTTTTTCACACTTCTCACACTTGAGTTTCTCAACATCTACGATTTTTGCCAAACACTTAAAGGAAACGATGCTATGGACCTCTGGAGTTGGGTTTGATCGACGCAAATAAAAATGAACATAGTGAATTGCTAGATCCCGTCCATAACACTCACATTACTTGAAATACCAATTTTGTAATTCAAGATGTGGGATAACATCAATTGAATGTTTTCTAACAAATAAACCACTAAAAATGTCTCTATTTTATGAACGATCTCAAATAAATATTTGAAATTATAAATATCTTAAAAAAGTTGTTGAGTTAGAGATTTTTTTAAACTTTAAAGACTTAATTTTTTTTTTTTTGTCGAGATCAGGGTGTCTATTGCTGAACGCATTGACTATTCCCCTCGCTAGATTGAAGGCATCTCAAAGGGTGGAGTAGCTGGCCCAGAGATTTAAAGTTGCTCCGTACCCAAGGCGAGGATCGAACCCTTGACCCTTAGTTAAGGGAAGATGAGCCTCAACCGCTTAACCACACCCTCTGAGTTTTAAAGACTTAATTGATATTTCATAAATAAATAGTTAAATACAATAACCAATTTAACATTTAAATATAGTCAATTTTTTAAAACTATTCTTAGTCTCACAAACTTATTTAAAAGCACTCTATAAATTTAGAGATTAACTTAATAGCATACTCAATTTTTAGCCGAACAACATACTCGATAATGTCATCCAAATATACATAAAAAATTTAACTTTTAAATAATTTAGTGGTTAAAAATTCAACTTCTAAAATAAATAAAAGAATATTTTAGTCAATAATCACTTAATTTTTTTTTAATCAACAAATATATTATAATATAACTATAAATATAAATAGTACAAAAATTCATACCCCTACTTCAATAGTCACTTGTTGAAAAGTTACTATAGCAATATTCCAAGAAAAGTATGAGTCCAAAGCAAAGGCAGCCAAGACAAAACATTTTACATGGCCAATCAAAATCCAACTCCTAACCTTATGCGTATTACTATATTAATTAAAATATTATTAGAGGCAACTATATACAATGGGATGGGTAACATGATAACCATCAACATGAATCATATGATAGCATGACATGAAGATAATGGGATCCATGTGGCATGTGCAAGTAGCCAAGTAGGTGACTGAAAATTCGACAAAAATGAAACCCAAAGATACAGAGGCATGGCCACGCGCTGAGAAATAGATCTATGTATATCTTATGCTGCAATTTCATTGGCCCACGACTCACTGAGTCAACACGTTGAACTCGTTCCCGAGTCGATAAGATAAATATCTCGAAAATTGAGCGTCTCTTTAAACCAGATATTTCTTAGCTGACCAAAAATGCTGCCCGTTCGTTCTCAGCCACTCGTGTGCCACGTGGCGTGAGATTGTGGGGCGATGCGTTTTCGGGCACGGGCAGGAAATTGTGTGGGTCCACCCCTCTTGGTCACATGGCAACTAGTAAACATGTTACATGTTCCATGTCATCTTTAAGAAAAAGTAAACAAATAAATGCCTTTTTTTTTTTGGTTGATGTAAAACAAAACAAAAGCCACTTTAATTTTTACTTTTTTGCATGCTAATTTCCACAATATGGTAATGTTGGTATGATACAATTGAGATTTTTGAGTTTTTGTTCAATGATTCAATTGAAAATCTATGATTAAGCTCTCCTATTTGTGTATCTAAATAGATTTTGTTGGTATGTTTGATAAATAATTGTTTATAATATTTCAATGTTAATAGTATTTGGCAACTAGTCTATTTTTTTGATTCATTATCTAAAAAATTTACAAAATATTGATTCATTATATTTTGTGTTTAAATTATCTATTAAGTCAAACTTTTAGTGTAAAATATCAAAGAGTAATTTTAACATAAATGTAGAAGAATATTAACAAAAAAACATAAATAGAAGAGATATGATATGATAGCTCTACAAATTTATGTTTTCCGCCGTGGTAAATTTGTTGAAATCATAGTGGTTTATGTTATAAATAAGTATGTGTCTAATTTATTTTCACAAAATCGGCTTGTAAAGTAAGGATTGTCATTTGTTTATAAAAATTTATTTAGATCATTTCATATTTGATGTGAGATTTTTTTTCAGATTATCTCATATCCAATGTGAGACTTTTTAACACACACCTTATGTTCAGAACTGAGCAAGTTGGAACGTGGACTCAACAATAACGGTTTGCCCAAATAACGGATATTCCAATGGATTTTAGAGAGGTTCTGATACCACGATAGAAATAAGTATGACTTAACTTATCCTCACAAAACCGAGTTGTAAAGTAAGGACTGTCACTTGTTTGTAAAGATTTATTCAGGTCATCTCATATTCGGTGTGAGACTTTTTAACATTGTGTACTACTTTAAAAGTCTGGTGTTAATAGTTTCATACCAATTTTTTTATTTTACCATGAGATTGGTTTTTGACACAATTTTACCGTGAGATATGTTATTGATACTTAATATATCGACATTATCTTTATCATGTGTAAGGTTATATGTGTATGTAATCCATAATTAAAAATATGTGGTCAATATATAGCTTGCTTAAAAAAAAAAAAACTCATGTGTATAAAAAGAATTCAATTGTAAAAAGAAAATTCATTTTGTATGTCATACAAATTTTTAGACGAAAATTAATCACTATTAATGTTAATGACAGTAATTTTTTTGTATTCATATATTATATTATGCCATGATAAAAAAACAAATTACACTAAAGGAATTTTTAGCATCACATATTTATCCATAATACTACCTCTGTCTCTAATTATAAGACCCTTTTTTATCACTGCACGTACGTCAATGCACAATTTTGACCACTAATATCTTTAATTGTCTAATAGTAAAAATTTGATATTTTGAAAGTACTCATCAAAACAAATCAAACAAGATCTTATATGCTAATATTTACATCTATGTATTATTAAAAAAATATGGTCAAAACAAGATAAGTGAATAGTGCAATTTTGTCAAAAATAGTCTTATAAAAAGGGACGGAGGGAGTATTAAAACATTAGGCATATAGTAACTCTTATCACTTATATATTGATAAATGTTCACTCTTCATCCAATATTATGAAATTTTAAACTAATTTATAGAGTACTCCCTCCGTTCCAAAATATAAGGGGGAAAAAACACACTTATTAAGAAAACATAAACATGAGAATTAAAAATATAGTTTTGTGTGATTTTTCTTAGAATAAGTGTATGGAAAGATGTAAAATCAATTTTGATTGGTTGTTGTTTATAGAGAAAAGTGGAAAGAGAAAAAATTAAATGCAATTTACATTTAATTTCATGAAAATAAGGAAAAAACATTCTTGAAATTGTTTTTTTGCCTTATAATTTGGGACAAAAAAATAGTTTTTTTCTCTTATATTTGAGGACGGAAGGATTATCTCTTAATCATATGTCTTGTGTGAAGAAGAGGAAAACCGCTAATGCAAAACCATTTCCCCTATTTTCTGTTGCAATGGTTGTTTGACTTAATTAATGTACAAAACTATGCTACTTACTTAATGCTAGTATGTTAAATTAAAGCTTCTTTAAATAAAGAATAATCACCCCGTCGTAGAGCACCAATTAGTGGATGTATCTTTCAATCAATCAGCACTAACCAACGTGTCTAATTTTAAACTATAATTTGCACTAGCCATTACTAAATCAATATATGTTCCTCCACTTTGAACAATTCTCACTGAATGTTATTGTCTTGTGATCAATATAAAATATTTAACTTTTGAAAAGAAAAAAGAAGAAGGAATGTTGGCCAATAAATTTAAGTCAACTACAAAGCAAACCCATTAGCATTTGCTAAATATGGTATTAACAAAACAAACTAGTACATGTTTACCACACAAGACCGGTCAGCCTTATATATGGCGTAGTGCTATCCAAAAGGATGATTATGAAATGTTTGATAACCATTAATGGGTTTCTAATTTCTATACAACTCTATAGATTAATTTAGTTTGACCTTTTGAAATGTTGGGAGAGTGGGATTCATCACCTATACTAATAGAATATTTTTCTTACATCCCATGACACAATATTTGAGAGTACTATATTATTGTCAAAAAAATAAATTTGAGAGTAGTATATGAAATCGTTCACGTCCCTTCTAGCTTAATTCGAGGTTTGCAATTCAATTACTATAGTCTAAACATGCATTGATGTTAAAAATTCTAAAGAAAATTTTACGTTTATTGTATAATTTTATTCGATTCCAGAGACTAATATCTATACATGTACATTCAAAATAGAAAAATAAAAAAACGTTTTTAAAATAATAAAAGACCCAAACATAAATATCTAGCACACAGTTGACACCATTACAGACCAAGGCACAAAGCTACCACTAACGCCAAGAAGTTAAATATTTTATTGAGCACTGTCTCGCTCCAATTATTTCAACTTTTTGAACACACTTAATATTTAAATTATGCTCACAGAAAATTAATATTAAATTAAAATTAATCACCTTTGCCATCACGCCAAGGGCAATTTCAATAGTTTGCACAAGTTCGTTCTTAGACAATGACTGAGAGAGCAAGAATTTGGAGCAAAAGGGTGTTATGGGAAACATATTCTATATTTGTGGCATAGGGGAAAAAGATAGAGAAATGTTGGTTGGTTTTTATCTTGTGGTGTATGTACAAAAGAACTAACTTTAAGTTGTTGTAGGTTCCAATGGATATATATTGGTGGATATGGTTGGGTTGGGGAATAGTATTAGTATTTTGAATCTTTGACGGAAATGAATGAATGAAAGTGAAACAAGAGGAAGATGGGAGTTTGGTTGTGGCATGAACAAAGGAAATTTTCTTTTTTGATAATAGAACAAAGCAATATTTGAACATCAATATTCAATATCAATACATGATTAGATGATATTACGTGAGATAATCAAATTGGCGCCATTTGGTGTATGTGCACCTTTTAAGGTGTATGAAAATTGGACTGTAGTCAACATAAAATTGGACTCGCAAATTTTCCACTTCATAATATTTTTTGAATTATTAAAATTTTTTAGTATAAATTTAAATGGTCTTGCAAACAGTGCTCCTCCTAGGGCACTATTTCTTAAGATTTTAAATAAAAATGTCTTAAGATTTATAAATTCATTGTCTTAAGATTTTAGTATACATTTTATATGTGAAAAGATTCATAAACTCAATGTCTTAAGATTTTAAATAAAAATACGATGTTCAAATAATTTTTATCGATAATCTTGACTGAATGTGAAAAATCTCGGAACTGCCCCTCACAACCGATCATGACGCTTGTAGATTCTACTAAGAGTGAAATACAAAAAACCCCCTTAGAAGTTTGAAAATTTATCAAATACCCCTTAAAATTTAGAAATAATAAAATAATCTCCTGAATTTGTAAAACATCATTCAAATTGTTCCATGCTCCATTTACTCCGTCTATTTTGATGACATTGATGTTAAACTGCATACGTGATACTTGTTAACGTGACGTCATATCACATGAGGAAGTGGGAATTAATCATAATACACATCTTTATGGGGTAATTTACTAAAATTTGCAAAATTATGAGGTTAAATTTAACGGTATTCTAGTCAATTAGTCTCATGATTTTGTAAATTTTAGTCAATTACTCCTCTTTAATGTGATGTGGTGCCACGTTGACAGATGTCACTTATGCAATTAACAACTATGTCATCAAAATAGACGAAATACACAGAACATATGACAATTTGATTGATGCTTCACGATTTCAGAAAATTATATGCTTATTTTTAAATTTTAAGAGAATATTTAACAAATTTTAAAATTTCAGAAAGGATTTCAACCATGATGTAGATTAAATAAAGCATATGAAATGATAAATATAAAATATAATAAATAAATTAATGAAATGTGTTTTGGACAAGACATGGATGCATATATGTATGTATGTATGAATAAGATGATATGGCAGGTGGTGGGATGTGTGAGAGAAGAGGAAAATATCATATACACGTACGCGCTCAATCTGAGGCCTGTTAAAGATCTTCTCTCTCCACTTGTCTCTTCTCTCTCTCTCTCTCTCTCTCTCTCTCTCTCTCTCTCTCTTATTTCTTTCATCTTAAGAAATTTTAATATTAACCAAAATACTCTCTCATCTTCTTCACACTTACATCTTCTCATCCTCTCAATTCAACTAATTTCACAATTTCTCCACAAATTATCTCTCCCCAAACACACTTCTCCAGGTAAATCACTTTTTTCATCACAACAGTTTTCAGTTTCTGTTCTAATTTCTCATGTCATTTTTTTATGAATTTATAAATATATATTTGAAGGTTTTTATTTTTAATATTATGCTGTTTTGTAGAAGCTTCTGAATATTAGCTGACATAGTTACTTTCAATATTTTTTTTTTTTTTGTGAATTTCATTCTGCTTTGTTTCCAAGGCTTCTATTTCAGATTCATCTTTGAATTCATCATTTGAAATAATTTTTTTAAAAACTGAATAATTTTAGAAATCTATCAGAAAAAACATTTATAAAGTTTTAGGATTCAAGCTCAACATAGCAACTTAGTAATACAATTATTTATGAGATGCATTTGGTTATGAGTAGCTAAAATTTCTGAAATTTATGATGAATTGGATACTAAAAGGGAATTCAACGATGAATTTCGATATTTTAATACTTGATTGTTAGCATGTTTTCGATGGATTTAGGATAAAATTGCTTTTCATTTCATATATAATCAGAAGCAAACCAAGAAGGGAATATTTTGAAGACTTGAAAGTTTTTTATGGGTTCTACTATGGCTGCAACAAGTGAAAGATGGATCGATCGTCTTCAATTTTCTTCGTTGTTTTGGCCTCCCCCACAAGATGGTCAGCAAAAAAAGGTACCATTTAAATTTTAAATTTCCTACCATGTTTGAAGAAATTTATTTCTTATAGTTTTTTTTTCTTCAATTTTCATAAATATATAGTATATTTTATGGTTTAACTTATATATTTTAACAAAATATCTTCACAAATATCTACTTGGCGAGATACAATCGAATGCTTGTGTAATATTTTTTTAAACTCGCTCTATATTGTTTAATGATCCGATTTTTGGTAAAAAGCTTTTGGAGTATGAGCACTTTTAGGAAATTGTAAATTTTATATAGGAGTTATTCAAGATGAGTAGCAGATATTGAGAATTGAGATGGTGTAAGGACACATAAACATACACGGCCACACAAACATATACAAATAATACATGGTCATGACGACATAATATTTCAGATTCTGCAAGCGAAAATCCACGCATATGCTACAATCAACAGATCTTGGCTGTTGGATGAAGATCGGACAATTCATATTCTGAATTTACCAAATTGACTTCGAAATACAAACATAGAATATGAACTGTTTAATCTTCATCGTACGTTTGAGGTCTATTGACGGCAGGAATGGTTTGTCTTGTAATTTTACTATTTATGGCAGTGTCAAACTTTCAAGCAAAACCAATTCCCAAATATGAGGTGATATAAGCGATGACTTTGTGGGGCCAATCTGGTTACAATATTACCAAACATTTATATAAGAAAAGATTGAAATCAACTTTTGCACCTTAACCTTTTCAAAAGCCCCCTCATATAACTTCTCCATAAGCAATCAAAAACTTATAAACACTTTTTTAAAGTTAAGAGCCAACCACTTATCTCAGCTGAGAAGCTTCCACAAGCTAGAGCTAATTCTAATTGAGCCACAATCTCCTCTCAATGTGGCTTCACAGAAGTTTCCCACGTATTCATAATATGTGGGATGTTTTAAGTATTTCTCTAAAATTTCGCAATTTATATTGCATGTCATAAAGAGGACCACTCGTTAGTCTGTATCATTCTCGGTATAAAGAAACAGTGTTTTGGTCATTTTTAACGCTGAAAATAACTGTTTCTTATTCCATATGAAAGCAATTTATGGCTTCTACTATATTAGAAGCTCGTTGTAATTCCATTTCATTGGTTTTTTTGACATTGTTTTTGCTTTTCCGCAGGATCAAATTGCTGCATATGTTGAGTACTTGATTCAGTTTACATCAGAGCAATTTGCCGACGATATTGCTGAGGTACACTTTCTATTTATTGATAAACCTTGTGAACTACAAATAGAAATACACGAACTATTTTCCTGGATTCAAATCTAATATGTGTGTTTTGTTTTTGACATGAGAAATCCAATATAGAATGCCACTCACTATTCTGTATTACTTTGACAGCTGATCCGCAACCGTTACCCGTCAAAGGAAATTCTTCTCTTTGATGATGTTTTGGGTATTTATGCTTTATCTCATGTTAGTTTAAATCATGATTAAGTTGACAAGAATATCACCATTTCTATTTTATGTGTACTAACTTCTCTATGTATTTACATGAACATCCAGCAACATTTGTCCTTCATCATCCAGAGCATGGGCATGCAGTTGTACTTCCAATTATTTCGTGTATTATCGATGGTACACTAGTCTATGATAAGACTAGTCCTCCATTTGCTTCTTTGATATCGTTAGTCTGCCCAAAAAATGAGGTACAAATATACTCTACTTTTGGTTTTCTTATTTACTTTGTATATAATTCGATTTCATAGAAATAAGTCCATTCTTTGTAAAATATACGGTTGCTTTCTTTTTTCTCAGTTTATTATCCGATTATATATTGCAGTTATTCAGCTTCAGCATCTACAAAGAGGCTCTCAATAATTTCAATTCTTCTTTTCTTGGTTTTGCAGAATGAATATTCGGAACAATGGGCTCTGGCATGTGGTGAAATTTTGCGTATTTTAACTCATTACAATCGTCCCATTTACAATCTGGAAAGGCAATCCAGTGAAACAGAAAGAAGCAGTAGTGGCAGCCATGCAACAACTAGTGAGCCTCTTAATGGGAAAGCTGTCAACAATGCTTTGGCACAACAAGAGAAAAAACCTATTAGGCCATTGTCCCCCTGGATTACCGATATATTGTTAGCTGCGCCTGTAGGCATTAGAAGCGACTATTTCCGGTGGTAAGTAAAGTATATTTAGTTATATAAACCTAGTGACTTATGCATGTATTTGTGTATGCGCTGCCTGCAAGTTTAAGGGTACATGATCAATTTTGAGTTTAACGTTTTACCACAAACTCATGTTTAGTTTATTTGCTTTGCTTCTTTTTGATTTATCATAATATATTGTGTTCTGCTTTCGGGTTTCGTCAATATTTATGCTGATGTCAATGAATATTGCCATGCATTAACAGGTGCAGTGGTGTTATGGGCAAATATGCTGCAGGAGAACTCAAGCCTCCATCAATTGGTACACTATTTTTTTCATTACGTAATACAGAATACTGTTATTTCATTGAATGCCGTTAACCAGAATATTGTGTAAATAGATATATCCGAAAGTTTGAGACATTTCTTCAAGAATAGTTTATGTCTTCTGTTAATTATGGCATAGAATCAGGCATTTGTGCTTTTCCATTTGTGTTCATCTTCTCCTTTTTAATTTCTCATGCCTCTCCTCAATCGCTACCTCACGACCCATCATTTTATCAGCTCATCCATTTTTTTCTAGTAAAATCAAGATTTTCATTTGCTACTTTCCTTTTGATTTCTATGTTTTTATTCTGACTGTGCCTTTTCTCTTAGCTTCTTCCCGTGGTTCTGGGAAGCATCCTCAACTTGTGCCTTCTACTCCAAGATGGGCTGTTGCCAATGGGGCTGGTGTGATATTAAGTGTCTGTGATGATGAAGTTGCTCGCAATGAAACTGCTATTTTAACGGCAGCAGCTGTTCCTGCACTTTTGCTTCCTCCTCCAACAACAGCTCTGGATGAGCATCTTGTTGCTGGATTACCAGCTCTAGAGCCATATGCACGTTTATTTCATAGGTTATTTTCATCCCAATACCTTTCTTGTTATTTAGTTGTTCATAGTATTCATCTGCCTGACAAAATGTGTATACCCAAATTTTGCAGATATTATGCTATTGCTACTCCAAGTGCTACACAAAGACTTCTTCTTGGACTTTTAGAAGCACCCCCGTCGTGGGCTCCAGATGCACTTGATGCTGCTGTGCAACTTGTGGAGCTTCTTCGAGCTGCTGAAGAGTATGCTTCTGGCATAAGGGTAAGTATAATCTTCAAAGACAGAGAATAGCTGTGATGCTGGCATTAATGGTAACAACATTTTGTTATTATGGGTTTTCGTTAAAAAGTTTTGAATGGAAGATATAAAACTAAATTGGTCGGTCATTCAAAAGATAACGTAGTGGTTGTGAATTGGCTCAGTTTTTATGGTCTAGTGCTTGGTCTATTACCAAAAACATGCAATACCCTGAGATGAATCTTGATTATACAATACATAGTTTGCATCTTTCCATGTACAATTTTCCTTCTTTCTCGACGAATATAGTCCTATTACAGATTATTACAATGCTGAACATAATGGTAATTTTCATACTGCATCATTACTGTATGTGCATCAAAGTGGGATTACAAGCTACGGGATGGTGTGCTATTATCCATTTTGATGTGTTTTTTTTCTTTTCTATGTCAATGCAGCTTCCTAGAAATTGGATGCATTTGCATTTCTTGCGTGCAATAGGGACTGCAATGTCCATGAGAGCTGGCATAGCTGCTGATGCAGCAGCTGCGTTGCTTTTCCGCATACTTTCACAGCCAGCATTACTTTTTCCTCCTCTTAGACAAGTTGATGGAGTTGAAGTTCAGCATGAACCTTTGGGTGGTTATATTTCATCCTACAGCAAGCAGGTAGTGTTCATATTCATTCTCCATTTTTTATTTCATTCTTATTTTGTGAAGTATTGAAGATAGATTATTTGTTTATTTCAGTATATTGGAGATCTAATATATTTGTTGTTGATCAGATAGAAGTTCCTGCTGCTGAAGCCTCTATTGACGCTACTGCCCAAGGCATTGCATCAATGCTGTGCGCTCATGGTCCAGAAGTTGAATGGAGAATTTGCACCATTTGGGAAGCTGCTTATGGTCTGATTCCTGCAAGTTCCTCAGCCGTTGATCTCCCGGAGATCATAGTTGCAGCCCCACTACAACCTCCCATACTATCATGGAATTTGTACATACCTCTACTTAAGGTCCTGGAATATCTTCCTCGTGGAAGCCCATCAGAAGCATGTCTTATGAAAATATTTGCTGCTACAGTGGAAGCTATTCTTCAGAGGACATTTCCCCCCGAGTCCATTACAGAACAAAACAGAAAAGCAAATTACCTCTATGGCATTGGTTCAGCCTCTAAAAACCTTGCCGTGGCAGAACTTCGTACCATGGTTCATTCACTTTTTCTAGAATCATGTGCATCTGTAGAGCTTTCTTCGCGCCTACTTTTTGTTGTCTTAACCGTCTGTGTCAGTCATGAAGCCCAATTCAGTGGAAACAAGAAGCCTAAAGGTGAAGATAATCATTCAGTTGAGGAAATCATTGAGGACTTGCAAGCAATATCTGAAATCCAGAAAGAAAGAAAAAATAGGAAAGTGAAGAAGCAAGGTCCTGTAGCAGCGTTTGATTCTTACGTTATGGCTGCTGTTTGTGCTCTTGCCTGCGAGCTTCAGCTGTTTCCTTTGATTTCACGGGGAAACAATCATTCAATTTCCAATAATGTGCAAGATATAGCCAAGCCCATTACACTACATGGATCAGCCCAAGACTTGCAGAGCGGTCTAGAATCGGCTGTCCGCCATACTCACAGAATTTTAGCAATTTTAGAGGCATTATTTTCATTAAAGCCATCTTCTGTTGGAACCCCTTGGAGTTACAGCTCAAATGAGATAGTGGCAGCAGCTATGGTGGCTGCCCATGTTTCTGAACTATTTAGACGTTCAAAAGCTTGCATGCATGCTCTGTCTGTTCTGATACGTTGCAAATGGAACAAAGAAATTCACTCCAGGGCATCATCATTGTATAATCTCATAGATATCCACAGTAAAGTTGTAGCATCTATAGTGAATAAGGCAGAGCCATTAGAAGCAACTTTAATTCATGCACCTATTTACAAGGACTCCCTTGTTTGTAATGATGGTAAAAGAAAGAATCGGAGTGAAAACGGTAGCTGCTCTGACTCTGGGCAGACATCTATTGTACTTTCGGCAGATTCAATACCATCAAAACATAGCCATAAATCTGGAAGAACTCCATGTTCAAATGAAGAAGCATCAGGGTATAACTTGGGTAAAGGTGTTACCGGTTTCTCGTTGGAGGCTTCTGATCTAGCCAATTTCCTCACAATGGACAGGCATATAGGGTTGAATTGCAATACACAAATTTTTCTGATATCCATGCTATCTGAGAAACAGGAGCTATGTTTCTCTGTAGTGTCCTTACTATGGCACAAGTTGATTGCATCTCCTGAAACTCAACCATGTTCAGAAAGCACTTCTGCCCAACAGGGCTGGAGACAGGTTGTCGATGCATTATGCAATGTTGTATCAGCCTCACCAGCAAAAGCAGCTACAGCTGTTGTTCTTCAGGTCCAAAATCTTTGTCTTGTTATGAATTATTGCATAAATTACTTTGGCCACTTCCTGTGCATCTTTTTTGCTTAGCACAAAATATTTGTATTTTTCTATCCAAAAAAGACCATTTGTTTAATAACTGCAAAATTTTACAAATTACCATTTGTAATACCTGGCAAAATTGGTTTTTAATAACTACAAATATCAAATATATATATATATATATATATCATCTAACCAGAGTTTCACAGTTGTATATATTTTATTTTATTATCATTTCAAACATTCACTCGTTTTGTCATTTTTGTGGCCTTGTGTCTTGTCAGGCGGAGAAGGAATTGCAGCCCTGGATAGCCAAGGATGATGATCTAGGTCAGAAGATGTGGAGAATCAATCAGCGGATTGTTAAGTTGATAGTGGAACTTATGAGAAACCATGATAGTGCAGAGTCATTGGTAATTTTGGCAAGTGCATCAGATTTACTACTACGAGCCACAGATGGGATGCTTGTTGATGGAGAAGCTTGCACTTTACCACAGCTGGAGGTAGAATGTTACAACAGTAGATTTTCTCTGACTTTTCAAGTTCTATCCAAAAATCTGCCTCACTTCTCACCCCCACACTTGCATATATTGTCGTATAATTCTCAGTCAACTCCTTAAATTTGTTTTCATTAACTGCATCAAAATTTTCCCAAGACAAGCATATCCCTTCCATAAGTCACTGTTACTCCTTGCAGGGTCTTAAAATGAAATTAATGAGATTAAGGGTCAAAGGCAATTTCATGCTGTATAGCAAATTTTTTATTGGAATTTGGAAGCATAAAAGAATTGAATAAGTTCTTCCAACAAAATATTGAGGGTTTACTCAACTATTTAATCACAATTCAGACTAATACATCCTTTTGTAGATTTTCGATTCAAAAATCTAAATTATTTTTATCTTAGTTATCTCGAGCATTGTTCCTGCAATTAAAAAAGGAGTCATGATGATCACTATCTATGGGAATTGGAATTGAAATTTCATATTCTCGGTCGGTTCTATACTGAAGCTTTACTAATATTCATGTTCTTATGTTAATGGACAGCTATTGGAAGCAACAGCTAGAGCAATTCAGCCAGTGCTCGAGTTTGGAGAACCAGGAATGGCTGTGGCAGATGGCCTTTCAAACCTTTTAAAGGTAAACAAACTTCCCTTATAGAACACTATTAATTTAGCTGAGAATCTGAGATATGGTGAACGAAATATGTTAGGTATATATTTCACATCAGCTCTATCATTAAAAATGGCTAGTGATTTGACATTATTGTTTTATTGGATCCTTTTAACCCACTTCTCCTAGTTGGAAAATACTTTTGTCACATTTTATTCTAAATTACAAAAGACTTTAGAATCTTCGACTGATATGATTGCGTTGTGATTATACCACTTGCAGTGTCGTCTAGCAGCTACCATTAGGTGCCTTTGTCATCCAAGTGCACATGTACGTGCTCTGAGCGTCTCAGTTCTTCGTGACATTTTGCATACAGGTTCAATAAGGTGCAGTCCTAAGCCACTGAGAATAAACAGCAATCCCTCTTATCAAAACTGCAAGTTGGATGTCGTTGATTGGCAAGCTGACATAGAAAAATGCATAAAATGGGAAGCTCACAGCAGAATTTCTGCTGGATTACCTATTAAGTTTCTTGACACTGCTGCCAAAGAATTAGGCTGTGCTATTTCCATATGACATGGAAATGAAACCATCTTAGTCTGTGACCATTTTTCACTAGACTTATTACAGAGACAAAAATTTATATGATTTTGGAACTAACCGCGTTTGCATATATGCAAACATCATCTTGTTAGTCCTCTTAAAAAGCCGCAGTCATGATTCCAGTTTGTTTGTAGAAAGCTCATTTTGTATTATGTATATGTGCTCTACGTAGACACTGAGCAAATGTTCAACATGAACTTGCATGACTGTGCTCTTAATATTAACAGACATGTACAGTTGTAATTTGTAAAGACAAGATGTAACCGAGTCCTTTTATTATCCTCGTCTCATTTTGTGTAATACATATATGTTGATGTTGATTTTGTTTGTCATGAAATTCAAATCTTATTGCTGTACTTATGTTATGTATGCTCAGCAACTTTGAATCTAGTTGTGTGATATGCATTCTTTTTGTTGCTGTGAAATTGTATCATCATATGTTCAATTATCTCTTGTTTGTGTCCTATTTGCCTATTCGTTATGGTGAACAATAATCCATAACACGTCATATAATCCTAAACAAACTAGGAATTTATCACCACATACACTGATACACAATGTGTAAGACATATAGTCATATTAGAATTTACAATAAGCTATAACCCAAAGAAAAAAAAGTTGGGTTTATGTTTATCATAAGGGGTTAGTCTCTCACAACTTGAGTAGGATGATTCTCATAGATGGAGTGAATCTATGAAAACTATTATAAACAAATAAGTCCACAATCAAAAATAGATTTTCTAAAATAAGTAACTCAAATGAATTATTTATAAACAAATAAGTCATGACATTATATAAACTACAAGAAAAAGAAAACATCAATATGACAAATTACTTGTCAAAATTAATTTATAAACTAAATTTTATACAAAAGTCAAAAAAAAATTTTGATAAGCAAAGTCCAATTTTAATTGAATTAGATTAGATACGTTTTTCTTCCGATGTACCAAAAATAAAGATTAGATACATTTAATATTTACTTTTATATTAGTAAATTAAAAGTACTGAGTATGAAATAAAAAATATGACATTTAACCGGATTTCAAGATAAAACAAATGTGAGGAAAAATAAATAAATGGTAATAATACATTTAAATTAAATTCATACAAAACTAACTGTGAGTTCTCGAATTTGAATTCGGATGTTTAATCTAACAATTTCAACATTTTATTAGTTGAGTAAAAATTTTAGACAATTTTTTTTTTTTGGAAACACTTTTAGACAATTTTATCTTACAAGAAAAATAAATATATACTCCCTCCGTCCCAAAATAAGTGTCGCAGTTGACCATTTTACACTATTCACATAATCTACTTTGACTGTATTTTTTTTAATAATATATAAATATAAATATTAGCATGTAAGATCTTGTTTGATTTGTCTCGATGAGTATTTTTAAGGTATACAATTTTTATAATTTTTAAAGATAAATAATTAAAGATATTAACGTTCAAAGTTGTGCGTTGGCAAACGTGAACTGGTCAACTGCGACACTTATTTTGGGACGGAGGGAGTAGTATTATTTCATTTCATTTATTAAAAAAAAATGTAGTACTATTTCATATTAATGGTAAAATCGTCAATCTACATCTTTCTCAGCACATTATATATAGCGTACTCTCACAAACCCTAAAATTTCTTTCACATTCTCGAGTGGCCACCGCGATTCACACTCTTGGCGGCAATCGAATTCTCCACAGCTACCCTAAAATGGTACGTTTCCGATCTTGATTTCACCATTCTTATGCACGAAATTTCTGTTTAACCACTGATTCTTAATTTTTTTTGATGTGTCATAGTCTTTGGTGGCAAACGAAGAATTTCAGCACATTCTCCGTGTGCTGAACACAAATGTTGATGGAAAGCAGAAGATCATGTTCGCAATGACCTCAATCAAGGGTATTGGAAGGAGATTTTCTAACATTTGCTGTAAGAAAGCTGATGTTGACATGAACAAGAGGTTTGAAATTTGATTATATTGATCCCATTTGCAAAATGTATTGTAATTTTGTTTTAGTTGAAATTAGTGGAATTTTAGTTCAATTTTATAGGTTGCACATATAAAAAAATCATTTTTTTTTGTTGTTGAAATGGGTGTTTTTTGTTATTCAAAAATCACTTATTTTTGTTGCCAATTTTAAAATGAGAGGTTTTTAGTTGAGTATTATCTATTGCACATTTAAAAATTACTTTTTTTTTTATGATTTTTATTGAAATTAGTGGTTTTTTGTTGTTTGTTATATTTAGGGCTGGTGAATTGAGTGCTGCTGAATTGGATAATTTGATGACTGTGGTTGCGAATCCGCGTCAATTCAAGGTTCCGGATTGGTTTTTGAATAGAAAGAAGGATTACAAGGACGGAAAATACTCTCAAGTCGTGTCTAATGCTCTTGACATGAAATTGAGGGATGATTTGGAGAGACTCAAGAAAATCAGGTATTTATTCATAGCATCTCTCTCTATCAGTTGAGCTTAGTCATGTTATGAAATGACCATAAGGTGATTATTTGCCTGTGTTTTCTAGAAGCATGATTTTCACTAATTGGTTTTGATTTGTTGATATTTAAGTTTTTTGAGTATGTTTAAATTAAGGTTCTAAGTGCAACTTATATGGATATTGAAGTTGATATAACAGTACAATGGTAGAAGTAGAAGATCCCTCATTCATACCCAATCTATCCTCCCACACACTAGTGAGCTTGTTTGATCAAGTTATTCCTTTAAGCTATAATATAGGCAGTTAATTAGAACTTGTCAGCTATTAAGTTGTTTACCGGCTCCTATCCAATCCGCAAGTACTTGTATTTGGTTTTCTCTTGTCTAGATAGTCTCTAGGTCTAAGTATTAGTATTGGTGATATAGCCATTAGTGTTGATGTGTTACGAGATGATGTTACTAACAAATAGTTTTACACTTTCACTAATCAAATTTTGTAGTTGTTAACATAGTGAAAAGTTTATGTTGAGAAATAGGGTATTGGCTAGTTAATACAATTTTGGCTGTTGTGGTAACACTTGAAGACTTACTTCCTTTTTAATGTGCAGAAACCACCGTGGTTTGAGGCACTACTGGGGCCTCCGTGTTCGTGGTCAGCATACCAAGACTACTGGCCGCAGGGGAAAGACTGTTGGTGTCTCAAAGAAGCGTTAAACTGTTATGTTTTGGTTTGGAGATTAGATGATTTTGATGAGGCATAATATTTTAAGCACATTAGACATCTTTTATATACCAATTTGTATGGTTATTAAATGCTGACGATTTCAATTTTTATTGCTTTGTGTTCCAGTTTTTGATTTGTTGAATCATGTTGGTATTTTTAGACGTCTCCTTCAGCTTGAAATTACCTATTCACATTTGTTATTTACATGAAAATTCAACTTCTCAAATAATAACATTAAGGCTATGTTTGGATTAATGGAAAGTGGTGGAATGGGATGGAATGGAGCTAGATTCCATTGTTTGGTTTTGCAAAAAATGAATGGAATGGAGTGTGATAGAACTCATTCCATCCAATACCACTCAATTATTCTATTTTTCATTCCACCCAATTTGGGTTGTATGAGATGGAATGGAACAAAACAACTAAATAATTACAACTTTATCCCTTTCATTCTTCCAATTAACCTTGCAGTCTTGCATAGTCAGCCTCGTCCTTTCTTCTTCTTTTGCGTATTTCTTCTTCATATGCCGGTATCGTGGTATTTGAATTAAGCTCTAACTGGAACAAAAAATGGAAACCGGAAACAAGTGTAATGAATTGGGTAATGATTGCAACACAAAGATGAAGTTGAGGATGAATTTGAATGCATCAATTTTATCTTAAGAACTTTAAAAGGTTGAGAACGGTCAGTTTTTCATGTTCGTGTGTTTTTGTGGGAAGGTGCTTCCGCATTTTCCTGATAGTTATTTATATACATATTGAATCAATTATGGAAATAGAGTGAGAAATAAATAAATAGTGTTTTTATTGTACAGAAAAAATTAGTGTTTTTAATTAAGTGTAAATATTAAATTAAAAAATTATTGATATGTTAGTTGGATTAAGTGGAAAAAATTAACATAGTAATCTTTTATAAATAAAGGGTAAAATTGGAATAAATAAATTATAACTCATTTTATTCCGTCCACTTTCCAAACAATGGAGTGGGAAATTTGCTCTGTTCCGTCATAAAATATCCAAACAGTGGAGCGGAATATCTATTCCATTCCGTTCCATTCCGCTTCGTTCTGTTACTACTAAGTTATCCAAACAGAGCCTAAGTATAAATATTAATACTACTGATTAGCACTGTTTGGTAGTTCTACGCTTACACTTAAACATCAAGTAATTTGATGTTCAATTCGCTTTAATATGGTTTACCAAAATTCAAATGGGTTAAAAAAACAAAATAATATATTAATTTTGCATCAGTTGAATAAAAGATGTACTACATTAGAAGTAATTTTAAAAAAAAAAAAATTCTTTTATTATTATTAATACAACAAATAAAAGATCTAAGTGTTTGGCTCAGTGGTAAAATGTTTTTTTTAAACAAGTGTTAAAACAATGAATATGATGGTTTTGAATTCAAATTTTGCCAGTCTATTTGAAGGAGACATGTGTTTTGCGAGTTATAACTTTTAAGTTCTACACTATTTTGAGTTGAGAGTTGAGACGTACAAAAATTAAAAGATATGGATTGGTGAGTTGGTTGAATAAAGAAACATCATTTTTTGAAATGTCTTTAAGATATGAAGAATTCCAGTATATCGTGTATATCAGGCTAATTGATGTGCTAACTTGTTAGTTAATTACCTCAAAAAAAAAAAGAAAATTTGTTAGTTAATCTCATAGACTATTTTTTAAAGTTGTCAAAAAAAAAAGAGTTTTTCTTCCTTCCCTGAAACATCTACAAAAAAAAAGATAAATGACTATAAGAGAGAGATTAGTTTTCCTTTATTTTTTTTTTTATTACTATTATTTAGATACGAAGAACTGTTTTAATTTAAATTTAGTGAAGTAATTTATTTCCTTTTATTATTAAAAAAATTATTGCTTTTGTTTCTTTTTCTTAAATTATGACTTTAGGTAACCCAAAGGGTGTGATTGAGTGGCATAGGGCTCATTCTCTCTTAACTAAGGGTCGATGGTTCGATCTTCAGCTTGGGCTTGGGTATGGAGTAACTTTAAATCTCTGAGCCAACTATCACACGCCTCTAATCTAGCGAGGGATTAGTCACTGTGTTCAGCGGTGGATACTTCAATCTCGACAAAAAAAAATTATGACTTTAGGCTTAGTCCAAAAAAAATGTCATCATGAGATTCAATCTAGTCCAGAATCACTCTCCAGGGTAAAACCGTCAATTTACAATTTAGCATAATATAAAACACCTAATTTCAGAAAACCCTAAATCTTCATCGTTCACATCCTCAATTGGCCACAGCAGCACACACCCTCGGCGGCAGTCATCACCGTTCTCAGGGAACTTTCATCGGAAAAGCTAAAATGGTGCGTTTCCCATCTTAATTTCATCTTTCTGTGCACAATTCTTCTCTTTAACCACTGATTCTTCATTTCTTGTGATGTCTCACAGTCTTTGGTGGCGAACGAAGAATTTCAGCACATTCTCCGTGTGCTGAACACAAACGTTGATGGAAAGCAGAAGATCATGTTCGCAATGACCTCAATCAAGGGTATTGGAAGGAGATTTTCCAACATTTGCTGTAAGAAAGCTGATATTGACATGAACAAGAGGTTTGTTACTGATTTTTTATCAACCCCACATTTAAAAATCGCTTTTTTTTGTTGTTGAAATTAATGGGTTAGGATCTGTAGTTGACATTTGCAGATTGCATATTGAAAAATCACTTATTTTTTATTTTGTTGAAATGAGTGGTTTTTGTTTGTTGGTTTTTTTTAGGGCTGGTGAATTGAGTGCTGCAGAGTTGGATAATTTGATGACTGTTGTTGCGAACCCTCGTCAGTTTAAGGTTCCAGATTGGTTTTTGAATAGAAAGAAGGATTACAAGGATGGAAAATATTCTCAAGTTGTGTCCAATGCTCTTGACATGAAGTTGAGGGATGATTTGGAGAGACTCAAGAAAATCAGGTATATGTTCAAAATTAGATCAAATGCTGTTTCATCGTGTATTTCAGTGTGGTTTCCGGTCTTAATATCGTAATCTTTAGGGAATTTTTGAGTTAACATTTAACACAACTTTATAGGAATATTAGTGTTGACATAGTAAGTAGTACAATGATAGAAGCTCCTTATTCATTTTTTGTAAATGCACTGATGCACTCGTCTAATCAAATGGTTCCCATAAGCTAATATGTAGGCAGTTGAAATTGGACTTTAATTTTGTCTGCTGGCTCTTTATCCGGTGACTTTATTTGGTTTTCTCTTGACTAGATATTAAGTTTTATGTTTTTGTATTGAAATATAGGCATTACCTTGCATTTTACAATATATAAATCCATGTTGATCTAGGCACAAATTTATTATGAGATGATGTAACACAAACAATTTAGTTATATGTTATGTTTTGATAAATAGTTTAATTAAGCACTTACTAGTATCTCGGAAGAGTTTATCAAGGAAGTGCTCATATATTAGGCTATTAGCTATTTCTATAAGAAAAGATAAGATCAAGTTAAATTGTTTTCATATAATCTCCAAGCGGTTTGTTTAAGATATTCTTGAGAGCTTATGGGAATATGTTGAAAACTTATTGTGATTATTTGTAAGCTGTTTCTATAAACATACAAATTTTTATGTCTGTTAATAAGCTCAAATAAACAATGTAGTTGGTAGTATACTGATTGATGTATGTGGGGAAATTTATACTTTGCTGATAAAGTTTCGGCTATTGTGGTAATACTTGTACTTAATGACTAACATCATTTCTTTTATGCAGAAACCACCGTGGTTTGAGGCACTACTGGGGTCTTCGTGTTCGTGGTCAGCATACCAAGACTACTGGCCGCAGGGGAAAGACTGTTGGTGTCTCAAAGAAGCGTTAAGCTGTTATGTTTTGGCTTGGAGATTAGATGATTTTGGTTTGAAACACATTAGACATGTTTCCTATACCTACTTTGTATGGTTAAATGATTATTGACAATTTCAATTTTGTTTGGTTTGTGTTAAAAGTTTATGATTAGTTGAATGATGTTGCTATTTGTTTATTGACGGTGGTTCTTAACATGAGAATGTTGCTACTTCTCAAATAATAACACTATTAATTAAAGGCAAATGCTATCAAGTTCCCCGGGACACTTTTAAGACCTTAAATAATTTTTCAAAAAGATAATAAGTAATCATAATAATAAACTATGAAATATTGAATATGTTGAGTTGTTCACCAATGGTGTTGAAGAAATTTGCATTTTTATCGAAGCTCTTGAAAATGGAAGGTCCATTGTGCACCACTGACATCAATGGTAGTAAATAGATGGAGTTTTGTCTAATGTGCAGAAGTAAATTACTAATATTTTGCCATGTGCAAGTATGGTTTCTATCATTAGGTTAGTAAGTCACATTATATCACAGTGGTTCAACGATGGAAACAAGTATGCATGTTGCAAAATAGAGAAACAAAGTATGCTTTTCAGCATTGGAGTAACAAGTCTCATTATATTTCACTTGATTTAATGTTGAAAGTTACTGTTTGGTGCAACAGCTTTTTCACTTGTGCACCATCAAGCCAGCATGGTTTATTCTTATCACTCATTCGACACAACCGTTCTTGTTCATGTACATATTCTAGCCTATAACAGCAAGTAACTTGATGCAGCATTCCATTTAGTGTATTTTTTTTCCGAGTTCAGATGGGGTGAAGTGATTTAGAGAGGTGAAAAGGGGGAAAATCTCGAGTTTGAACTCTAACTTCTATATATTGTAATGTCTCTGTCAATTGAACTATGTTCACGAAAACTGTTTTGTAAGACTCTCTTTAATGAGCACAACTTTTTTGTTAAATGCAAAACATCAAAAACACATATCACATTTAAGAGTCTCAATAAATTCATTCTTATCATGGAAAAAGATGAAAATTTTCCAGGGAAAACACCTATAAAGAGATACCAACTAGTATCCAAAACAAGAAATCAAATTTAAAGAATTACAAATGAGGTTAAAATGATTAGAATCAATAAGGTTTAATTTCAAATAATTTAATATACTTTCCTAAAATCAAACTATCTTGGTTTGCCCAACTTTTGCAAATAAAACCTTCATAGTGAGTGATTTCTGTCAAACTATATCACCGGCTTTCGGTTTTGTTGGTCGGGAGAGAGTGACTCCAACGCTCTTTTCCACCAGGCTTTGATGACGCATTGCCATACCACATCATTCCAACCACAGCTATTATCATCCCTATAACTACATGAAGATTGAGACCTTCCCTCCCAAAGAAAAAGAATCCCATTACTAAAACAAGTATAGTCTTCATATGTCCAAGCACTTGGAAAGATACAGCAGTAAACCTGCCAATGCAGATAAATTGGCTGAGGTTGGTCCCAATTGCGATTGTGCATGACAAGATTATGAACATCTGCCAAAGCCAACATAAAAATAGCTTAGTGAAAGTCAATGATGTAACACATAAATTAGTAACACAGTATGTTTGTTCAATTTTCACTTCAATTCACAAAACTATAAACAACCCGCGGTTAATTAAGTAGAGACTAATGAAAGGAAAATCGTTAATCAAGTTTATCAGTCTGAGAGCAGAGGTGGTATCATAAAAATATACTAGAAAAAATCATGAAACTATAAATGCAAATATATACATTTTCCAGTCAAATACAAAAACAAAAGTTAGGTATAGTGCCATATAGGCGCTGTTCTCAACTAAAAGTAAGTATAATTGTCATTTGTCAAGTATGTTGATAAGTAGATTATAAATCTAAAGCAATGAGGAAAGAGTTGTAATGTGTGTAAATGTGGAAAATAATACATAGTATCTTATAAGCAATTTTCTAGACACATCGAAAGGAAAAATAAATATCAATATAACACACCAAATTATCTAGTATAGTATCAACATCCATGTCAATCTACAAAGCCAGAACTCATTTCACAGAAATGAATTATCTAGGGTCTATTTGTTTAATTTGATAGCATTGTATTCTTTCTATTAACAAGAACTTACCACAGAGGGTGTATCATAAGCATATTGGTCAACTCTATTGTTTGTCAACCAATAGTCTAGAATAGGACCCAATAACAGTAGTGATCCAGCCTGTGCAGGTGCTGTATGTCCCAAAAGGTTGAAAGAACTTAGCGAATACTTCCGTTGAAGGTAATGAACATACTGCACATAAAAGATTTGAAAACCCATTAGAATTGAATGGGACAAAATGAATAAGAAAAAACTCATAATGAGACACCCTGTACCAATTAAAAATGCGAACACTATTTGGTTTGAGCACAAAAATGATAAATTGATAATGCTTATGGTTGTTGATTCCACGTCTCTGTCGGCTATGCGTATGTCGCCATGTAGGCGTTTAGGATCAATTTATGACTTAAACACGTTTAAGCTTGATTGAGATCCCTATTATTCCACCCGCTCAGTACACGGTTCAGATTTCTACTCCTGAGTGTGAGATGGAGTGTTAAGAGTCTCACACCGACTAGAGATATGACTAGGTAGTGCTAATAAAAAAGGTTTGGATAGTACTCAACTGACTAGCCTGTTTATGAGATTGAGTTAGTCCCTACACTCAAATTTTAAGATTGTATCAGAATATATCATAGATCTCTTATTAGGTCAAGAACTCTATTATTTCAGCTACGATTTTCCACAATCCAAATGTCATGTCTAGGCATGAGCAGGTGTCTTGAGATCCTTGTTATTCCACCCACATTATTCTACACTTCGATTGGCAAGTCTTAAGCGTGAGAAAAGCATTTTGAGAACCTTACATCAGTTAGAGATATGACCTAGGTAGTACCGAGTACCTATAAGGTTTCGGCAATCCTCACCTTATAAGTCGGGTTTTGTGGTGTTAAGTTATGAACCAAACCCAAATTATAATAAACCAATACAATAATAGATTACATTAAATGTAGTGGAATTTCAGACTTACATATTGCTGCAGAGATGTGCTCCACACTGCTATAAAGGCAGCAATGAAACCTTTCATGTTTACACTCACATCAGTAACAGTGCAAACACCAACACCCAAAAGAACAACACCTATGCTCAGTTTTGTGTCTCTTGAATAGCGAATCTTGTCCAAACAAACTTCCAACAGGCAGGATACAGGAATCATACTCAATTTGGCAATCTGCCAATAGTCAAGAAAGAACGAAATTTAACTCTTGAAGGCATTATTAGTAAAAATAACTTCTGAAGGCACTAATGGACCAATAGTGAAAATTCAGCCTAACTCACTTGATAGAATCCAACTGAGTTCCACATTAGACTGACATTCATTCCAACAATAGAGAAGTTGGCAAAGAAAACAAATTTTAGAAGCTCGGACAAGGGAAGATGAGAAGGCTGGACATATCCCAAAATCCGTAGCACGACGGTCATGATAGTTGTAGTAACAAAATGAAGACCCGTTAACGTTGTAGCTGCAGGGAATAAAGGAAAATCGTACTTCAAAGACGATGCAAAATTAATATTTAAGCTTTACGGTATATTAATTAAGTGGGACAAGACAAAGTAGATCAGTGATAAAAATATCATTACGAAATTGGTATAGGAATTTACCGAAACTAAAGCCATATCCGCCCATCAAAGCTTTGTTTACAATGATAATTCCAACAGAAGTGACAACGTTGAACATCCATGCAGCAGCATCTACGGCTGCCTTCTTCTCAGCTTTGCTAGAAGGAGCCATGTTCTTTTTAAGCCTTCACAACTTAACACTGATCTCTTTCAACTAGCCTCCAATCTCCATAACATTCCGTCCACATCCAAATAACGCAGGAGTCAACACATTTAAATAAACAAAGATGCCTGTCAAAATGGAAGGTCGCGAAAATTCATTTTTATGACTAAAATGTAACAACTATATTTTATGACTAAAGTGTTCATCAAAATCACACCAATCACATTCATATATAGTACTATGGTCTTCAATTCACCACATCATCATGATACTAATTCTTAAAGATTGTATTATTCACCAGTTCTAAAAAACTGTTGTATTCAAATAGGAACAGATCAGATAGAAATAAAAAGACTTAACATATAACACGAAAAGCATCACGAATAAAACTTGTTTCTATTTGCGACTCGAGTTACAAAGGACTCAATTGAAGAGTGTGAAAGTGAATCATCAATGTGAACAAAATAGATCTTGCATAATAAACAAACAAAGAAGCTCAATTACATTCAGATCATACACAGTAACAGTCATCTGATGTAATACACAGTAACACACTCAATTAATACAGAAGGATCAATATAAATAATTTGGATTTGGTGGTTGATGGTTGTCCAAAATAGTAAATTCGAAATAATGTGACATCATTATCATAAACCAATTCAATTCAAATAAATCAAACTCCAATATACATCATCATTATCATTATATGAAAACAAATTCCACCATTGTTTTTCAAATCCATCATAAACAGATCCAAAAAGGGGTCTCAGATCCAAAAGGGTGGCATTAAGAAAAGCATTTAACAAGAAAAAGTGAGATCAAAGATTCTTTTTTTTTTTCTTCTTCAATTGGAAAAGAGAAATGATTGAGAATGTGAAAGAGAGAATGAAGCTAACCGTGAATGGAGGTGTGATTAGAAGATGGAGTGTGTGTTGATTTGAGGAAAATGGAAATTGATTTGAGGAATTGAGTTTGGAGATTGTTACAGTAGGAGTCACACGCGACACACACCAAAACAAAACAAAACAAAACAAAACAACAGAATTAATCAGAATCTTATGTTTTAATTAAGTATGTTTGTAATTGATTGATGATGATGATGTGTTTTGTTTTTTAATTGGTATAGGATGATGTGTTTTGTTTTGATTGAGTCGGTAAGTAATTATTTAATTAACCATGTTTCTGATTTTTCTTTTTTTCACTTCATGAATCAAATTGCCGGGCCCAACTTTCTTCCCCTCGTGCTTAATTTTTCTTTTTCGTTTTTTTTTTTCTTTTTATTAGCTTCTATACCAAAAAAAAATTGCCGGGCCCAATTTCAATGTTCAACACGGTTTTCTTATTTTTATTTTTTATATCGAAAATATAAATTACTCTCGTTAGAAGTTAAACTCTAGACCCAATTCATCTGTCCTATAACTTTTTTAATAAATTAAAAAAATCCATCAAAATAATAATTAATCACCTTGAAAATTCTATGACAGCCTCTTGTATTGTTGTACTAAAGAAAGCACTATTGAAATATATATTTTAATAAAATAATTCAGATTAATCGTTGAGGATAAATAAGGGTATGTTCTTACCCGACTTCAAGTCCACATCTTTTAGAGATTGTTTGTTTTAAGGTTAACTTGTCACAGTTTTATCCTTTATAAAAAAAGTGCTTCAGTAGATTGAGGAGTGTGACATGTTGTATATAAATCATCACAGGTCTCAAGTTCCAAACAATGTGAAACTTAAGATGAGTCAGAACCTAGATCCCGACACTTTTTATGTAATATGTTCAATCATACAACGTTAAAAAATTCAATTTACTAAGCTCATTTATTTAAATTTATTCAAGAATAGAGAGTAATTGTCAAAAAAAAAATGGCGGGTGGAAATAGGAAGGCGTGTAACATAGACAGACAGGTGGGAACGGCAAAACGTTACACACTTTCTTTCTTTCATTCTCTATCTCTCTCTCCGCACGACAACAACAATGTCAATAACAACAAAAGTAACAACAAGTAGAACAGAGAAGAAAAAACACGATCCAAAAGGAACGAACAGTTTTCTTTCTATCTTTCCGAATCGAATCGAAGCAACCAAATAATCACGTGTCTCGCACGCACGCTCACTTACTTACCATGTATAACTTCTTCTTCTTTTCTGAATCTCTTCTTTCCTCACAAACAAACAAACAAACAACATGGCTTCTTCTTCTTCTTCTTCTTCTTCTTCTTCGTTCCTTGTTCTTATTCCATCATCCATGGCGAAGAAGCGAAAATCCATAGCCACTACTCTCGATGAGGTTGATCAAACCATGTACGCTTCGTTTTGCAGTGCTGCCAATTCTCTCTCACAGCTTCACATGCATGCTCTCAATCATCAGAAACTCTCTTTCCAAGCTGGTCAACGACATGGCCTCGTAATTCCACTTTTTCAAATTTAATCAATTCTTCTTTTCGTTTCGGTTTTGATTTTCATTTTCATTTTTCTCTATTTTGGTTATATAATAAACCCTTTAATCATGCATGTTCATTATTTTTTCTAAACTTTCTCTGCATAATGTGTTTTCTCTTTAATTGGTTCAGAAACCTTTGTTATTGAGGAATTTGTTGATGATTAATTAAGTATAAGAAAAAACTATACAAGATCAATTTTTTGATGGTGCTTCTCAAATTTAATAGGATTTAAATTTTTTAGGTTTTGGCTTTGTTACATGTCGGCAAACAACTCTGGACTTCATCATGAGTTTTTGAGAAATGTTTCCACATAAGTGCTTACATATAAGCTATTTTTATGACAAAAGATAAATCAAGTCAAATTGTTTTTATATAAGCTATAAGCTATTTTCAGAAGCTCTTTTGACGAGCTTGTAGAAATAAGTTGAAAATAGCTTATGGACATGTTACAAATGGTATTTATAATTATAAGCTCTCTATGCCAATAGATTAGCACGGCTAAGTCCAGTCCAAACACGCCCTTAAACTAATAATTTTTACTAGGGGGTACTGAAATTGATTGAATGGTTGGTGAGGGTTATAAAAAGCAAATCCTTCAAGGAAGTTTTTTTGTTGGGTTCTTGGGATGGAATTATGCTCACACAGCATATAACTATTAGTCTATTACTGGAACATAGCTTAAAGATGTTTGAAAGTTTCAATAGGTCTTGGACTGTTAATAATAATATGAAATACAAGTAGTCTGTCTAACATGGATTTTTTGCTATTATGTTTTGGGGCTGAAAAACTGTGTTGGCATTTTATTAATGTCAGATTATTTCTAATTTCAGGAAAAGCTATATCAGTGGATTTGGAGACAGCAAGAGGGTGGATCGAGAGTTGCAACAGTTGATATACTTAACTACATTCAGGTTGGTTTTACTGTTCTTTGTTCAGCATATTATAATCAAATATTGTAACAGTTAATTGGGAATTGCCAATACTAGATTAAGGTTGATTATAACAGTAGTATAGAATTAGAATGAAGAGAGTAGTATAGGTCGTTCCGTGCATAATCAAATATTGTAACAGTTGCTTGGGAATTGCCAAGTGAGAACTGTGTGTGGCAAGGCAGACAAACCAGCACATTTGGGTAACATTTGGTATGCACGGAATGGCCTATACTACTCTCTTCGTTCTAATTCCATATTTTTAATGAAACCAAATTGTACGATTTTTAAATTCTTGTCCTGCTTCTATGTTTAAGATGTACTAGTATAGCAGAACCCATATGTCTACCTTGTCTACCAAATGCCACCTTAGAATGGGAGAGAAGATTTCATAAAATAAGCCCAAATAAACTCTTCCAAATACTTCTTTAATCAGTTGCAATTTTGTTTACTTAGGCAGGATTAAAGACACAACCTTTTGTGTCAGCTTCCATCTTCTGCCTTCAGACCCTTTCTCCCACTTGTAATTCAAGTGGGATAAATCCATCTTGATTTGTCTGATGGCTATTGCCTTTCTGTGGTCCTTCTTTTGTTTCTTGTTTCATTTTGTAGAATTATAGAATAGGTGGGTATCCATTTTTATAATTTCTAATTTAAACTTTTATGGAAATCAGTTTTTGGAATTTTACAATCCATTTACGCTATGAACTTCTATAATTTAAAAAATCATCGAGGGAATTGTTGATGGTTAAAGAGAAGTAGAGAATATAATTGCTAGTATTTTTTGTAGCATTTTAAATATTTGTCGGTTGGAATTGGACAACTGTCCACAAATTAAATGGGTGAATGTGATATTTTAACTTCGTTATTCTTATTGTGGCTGTACCAATATTTATCTTGAAGTTATATTACATAGCTGTCGATAGGGTAGGGTGGTAGGGAGGGGGGATAGAAAGATAATAAGGTTCTATTTTACTTGATTTTTGTGCCATTTTAAAAGTCTGCAAAATTGACAATTTCCTCCAAACTTATAGAGATTTTGGTCCTGTAACTTTTAAAATTGTGGCTATATAGATATCTTGAAGTTCTACAAACAAATGAGTGATAACTGATAACACAGTAGACGTCGGGTTTCGTTAGGATGCCGCTGTAGTTCAATATATACTGGTTTATGTAGTTATCGGTTACAAAATATATGCATGAGAGTTTAGTTCTCTGCTTGCAGAATGAACTGGATTATTATGGGGAGGAGCAATCCATATCACCTAGAGCACCACTGCAACACCAACAGTTACAACCAGTACTGCATGTCGCTAATTCCGGCTTTCCAGTAACATCAGATTCTTCTCACCAACCAGTTACAGGGCAGGGACTTCGGTCAGAGCACTGTGATGATCAATCCAAGAGTTATGTGTTTTCAAATGCTTTGTCCAGCCCCGTCCGTCAAAGTCTTCAGCATTATCAAGTTGGTGAGGTAGGGAGCTACCTTAGTGGTCCCTCTATGGGGAATAGAAACCAGATCACAGAACCCAGCTTTCTTCACCAGCAAAGCAGGGACTCTGCTGCATTCAGTTCCAATGATTCGGCCATGGACATGCATGCAGACTAAGCCTGCCTAATGGTTTATGTACTGAATATTTTTGTTTGACCATCGATCAACATTAGTTGCAAAAAAGTGAATAGCCATTAATCTTTGTCTGGTTTTGCTCCTCACATCCTACAAGTAGCAGCAGCAGCATGGTGGAACCAATTTAATTAGTCTATTAATATGCTCATATCATCCAAGTGGTTAGTTTGAATGTTAAACGTTCTTCATAGAGATTTTTGTTAAGATAGTTTAAAATCATTCGGATTTGTATCTTCATTGTCTCCCCACCCCTCTTTATCAATGGTAAAACTATATAAACTCTTAGGTTGCTTCTATCCGAAGTTACCTATGTAAATCTGTACTTTCTGCAGTAGTTTTATTAACATATGGAATAAACTCTCCCGTTAGGCTGCAATTCCTGTATTTCGTTTTTAGGATGAAGCTAACAAAGTTCCTTTGATGCCATTTTTTTTAAATGCTTGGTTAAAGCTTGGTATATGAATATCTAAACTTTATTGCTAGGTAACAATTAAAAAAAAGAAAGAAAAGGGTCTACACTTGAAACAACAAAGCTAAAGTATGGTATTTGTAAAGGAGGGGCAAGCAAAGATGGGAAGAAATGTGTGCAAGTAATTGGAACCATTTCAAGGTATGATATGGAATTGCCTGTGCTACACCTTTTGACTTAATTCTACCGGTATCATTTTTATATGGATCAGATATATCAGTTATTCTACAGGTGTCATTTTTATATAGACTCCAAGCATATATCGTCTCAAAATGCTTATAAAATTAAGAATTACTTATATCAGAATATGATTGTCTATTACTCCAGCCATCCTTGGCTTTGCAATCTGCATATACACCTTTCAGGCTGATTGGAGCATTACATGATCTGATTGGTCCCCCACAAATCACTTGAACAACAATATATAACTAGATCCCCAATATTTATATTCTAAATTAATAAGAAAGCAAGTAGACATAACCATAACTTTTTCACCACTCAATCATTTATATCACAGGGTGTGGCTTCAATTATGCTCTCACAATCATTGATTCTGTGAATGCGGAAAAAGGGACTTCACATTGAAACTTTCATGTTTCACGCTACTATATTTTACTAATAACTTGGATTTTGAGCCATTATACTAATCAAAATGGTAACCATAATTAAGTGAATAAAGGTACCATTTGCAAAAAAGAAAAGAAAAAGTGTATCGTTGGATTATATACAGTTTGACAAATTATGTTTGGTTAAACCTCATTTTGTATAATTAAGTTTTGATTAAAATGAATTTGCTCCAATATGAATTATGTTTGTGTAAAAAGTACTTCAATCTATAAACATAGTGTGACATATGTGGTATCTTATATTCTTATCCATACAAAAAAATATTTGTTAGAAGTCAATCTCTTAAATACTAAATCTTAATTATTTCAGGGATTAATATATGTGGTCGAGCTTGAAAATACCTTGACTAATATCTCAATTTCATTTTAAAATTATGTCACTTACTGTTACAAAAGTTTAATTTAGATTTAATCATGTAAAATAGTTATAGTACTATATGTATCACTCGGACTCACAAGTTCACAACTTAATTTAGACACTTGCTTTTTCATTTCAACTAGGTTAAGTGCCAAATATGGAAACTTTCCCTTTCAGAATATATTCCACTGCTCGTAGTTTAGGACTAGTGGTTGTGATGAAGTGCTTATTAATATAAGAATATTGGTTTGGAACGGATATATCAAAATTAGAAATATTCTCAATGAGGAAAAATGTCTCTTCATACCAACTGCTTCTTATAAAATGGCAATTATGTGTGCTTTCATAGAAGCTAATTAATATATCTGATATGAAATTATTGCATCTTTAGAAATGTTTGGTTGGTTGAATTTTTTTTTATACATCGAAAAGATAAACTACTTTCTTTAAGAAATGATCCATATTCAACTTATATGTTCCTCAACTCTTACAACTTGAGTTAATATAGGGACTATTGGTTGAACTTCAACTAGCTATGATTAATTTGTCAACTGAATGGCGAATAAGACCACCACAAACGGAGCCACCATTAATTCAATCTGCTTGTTACTGTAATCAGCAAGATTAAAATTATCATGATAACGAGACTAGCTTAGAAAGTAAGAAGTTCCACATTTAGCTAGTCGAATATTTGAATGATATAAATATATGATAATATGTAAGAGTTGAAGTTCAAATTTATAATACTTTATTCATTTATTTTAAGAAGTGAAATTTTATTCACGTGACTATTTGAAGAAAAAAAATACTCCTAAAAAAGGCCTTACATGGGTAAAAAAAAACTTACATGGGATTGGAAATGATTTATAAATAATGAAATTCTTTTACACCTCCTCTACTGAAGTAAACATGTATTGACTTATCGTAATGAAGGAAACATCTTTCTTTGAAGGATCCTTCTTCTTTATTTCCATTTATTTATTTAAATATATAAAAGCAGCATGGAGCAACTTGACAAAGAAATTTCATCATGTCCATTTTACTTTACGTCTCATCTTTTCCCTGAGATTCATCGCACAAAAAGACATGTAGCCACTAGTATTTAACTACATTAAAAAAAAATATAACGACTAAGCAACCATCTTCAAAATATTTTTACATGCATATATATGCTTATTAGCTTATGCAACTAATGAAGCGAAATGATATCGACAAAGACACCAACCATGGCATGGAAACAAAATAGGTGATATAAGGATGGTTTGATAAAATAAAAAATTAAAGTATTTTTTAAGATATATTTTAAAGATTAAATTGTCAAATTTGTTATAGTTTGGAGAGTACATATTATATTTATATAGTTTTAAAAACTAAAATTAAAAGAGAGTAATAATTTAGAGATTAAATTGATATATTTTATATGAAAATTAAAAAATGGAGTGATAATGGAATCTGCAGTAAAAAAAGAAGAAGAAGATTGAATATTTAAACTAGACTCTCAATAGTAATAATTGTTGTAAATTCAATCAACCACTTGTTACAATTTCAACAAGAAAAAGTGACCAAATAATAATGAGTCAATATGACAACGACTTAAACAATTCAAGTAAATAATAAAGACTAAAATTGAGACAAATTTAGACACATGTAAAGTAAATTAAGGCAATCAATCAAAATAACAAGATAAATAGAGTAAATAAAAAAACACATAAAAATTGTTCACTTAATTCAGTCCAAATTGACTTACATTTAAAAGAGAAGACTTCTTTGATATAAGTCTTTACAAAAGCTACCAAATAGTTACACATAGCTTCAAGAGTTCAACAAGAGTGAACTCTATTTTAAATTATTTCTCTAATGAACAATAAATTATCCTCAATTATTCATCATTATTTTCTTCAACTCACTCAAAGATATTCACTATCCAAGGTTTAAAATTTGTTTCCAATAAATCTTAAAATCTCATCCAAAAGCACAAACATTTGACACTTAAGTTTTCTATATCAACACGAAGACGCCTATTGTTTTACTTAAAACATCTTACATTTAAACAACTTTTGAAAAAAACTTTCTTCATACACATACGTGTCTACAATCTTACGTCTCTCTTTTTAACAGTAATAGTCTTTCTATTACAAGCATAATATAATACTATTACTTACTAACTACACTATTTCAACACTAAAAATAAACAAATTACTACAACACATGAAAACAAATAACTTGAATGGTTTTAAATTAGCAAAATTACCACTCTATTAAAACCTATTAAAAAATAGCATACCAAGCCAAGAAAAAAAAACTGCGCAGCAGAATAAGAAATGAGGTAAAGTCACTATCATACGCCGTATGAGTCACTATCCTATCTCTTCTTAAATTATTGGGAAACACACACATATAAGAAAAAAAATACCAACCGTTTTTATTTTATCCTTTTTCTAAATTATTTCTTCACTCAATTTAATTTCTCGCCGAGTTTTTCGACTAATCCTCGCCGTTGAGTTCATCCACGCGCCGCCGATCTCCGCTTCTGATTCACCGTTACCGGTAACTCACTTCATCTTCTTCGATCTAAGTTTCGTTGTTTGCTTATCTATAAACTGAATTAAAACCGACACTTCGAAATCTTAACTTTGATTTTAGTGTTAGTTTTGCATTTTCAATTAACTCAAAACTTTGCTGAATTTTTTTTTTGAAGTTGTGAAATTGCTTTGTTGCATTGGAGTAGAGTTATTTTTGTTGTTGAATGAATCCATGGATTTTTTTGTTTATGGCCCTTTTTTTTGTTTTTTTGTTTTTGGGATTGCATGTTTGATATATGTTTGGAGCCATGAAGCTCGGACACATCTTGGATTAGGTGCGTATGAGTTGTGTCTGACAGCGACACTTACAATTACATTAAATTATATATCACTTTTTCAAAAAGATTATCAGTGTCGATGTGTCATGTCAGTGTCTGTGCTTCATACTTTGGAGTTGGAGCATCTAGAAACTTTAGGAAGTCATAAAGTGGTTTTTGGCTATATTGACTGTGAAATGTTATTTATTTTGTTATCTTAGTGACATTGATTAAAGTTGTTGAACTGATTTTTGAACTTTGAAGAGTGTAAATGAGTAGGAAAATATTGTTTAAAGTGTTAAAATAAAAAATTTATGATGAAATGAAGGATTTTGAAACTAAGGAAAATCAATCTGATTGTTGATTTCTTTTGGATGAAAAGGCTGTAGCTTTGGTTCTTCTAAGAGGAGGAAGTCATATATAGAAATCATTTTATGGCGTGTCAATGAGCAGAACTGATGTTATTTGCAGTAGAAGGTGGAGGATTCTTCTCTGCTTCGGCTTCAGGGTATAGCAAGGGCCTGAGCCTACTACTTTTGGGTCAGAGAAATGAGGATAAACCCATGAGAGTTGCACCGTGGAATCAGTACCAGTTGGTAGACCAAGAATCTGACCCTCAACTCCAGCTGGCTTCAACAAAGAATCGCCTTTCCCGCGGGTGTGCCTCCTTTGTTTGCTTTGGTCGCACTTCCGCAGGGCTTGATACTCCATCACCTCTTAAAGTGGGCCCTGCCCAACACCATGATGTTTCACCTGGGCTACCGGTTTCTAACGATGGAAAGGACCTCTCTGCTCATGTGGATGATAATAATGATGCTATAAAGGTCACACTTAAAAGTAGCATTAAAAGGCCACAAAATAATAAATCAGTTTCTGTGGAGGCTACTAATGAACAAGAAGCATCAGGCGGACATATTGTTTGTACTCCTGGTGATCAAACAGAGAGAAGAAGAGTGCAGTGGACCGATGCTTGTGGCAGTGAGCTTGTTGAAATACGAGAATTTGAGCCCAGGTATTTGAATATTTTATTTTCTATATCAGTTGTAATAAAAGGAAAAACCTTTCTGTTCTACAATTATACAAATTTTAGAGGTCTTGTTTACCCAATTTTATTGTCAGGACTTGGGGTACTCCTGATACTTTATTTTGTGTGATTGATATAAGTGTATGAGATATGCTAGGATTGCCTTTTCATTGTTTTTTTTTTTAATTATAGATTCTAAATCTTCGTAATCATTGTGATGAATGATGTATGAGACTTCTAGCATTTAGCTTGATGCATTGCTCAGTTGAATTAAATTAGTTTTACTTCTGAGAGGTGGAGGGCCGTCAAACTGGTAGATCCTTGATCTAACTCCTTCACATAGGTCCCTGGTGTCTTTCATATTTGGATTTCTTTAGTCAATAGGAATAATACTAGATATTTGCGGTAGATTAGGCATCCTCTAAAGTCTGAAGCTCTTTCCTGTCTTGTTATATGTTTTACTAAATCTGAAACTAAAACCATCGGTTCTTACCTGATGTATCTGCTTTGTATTCTTAGAAGATGATTATAGATACATTCAAATTTACTTAATTTTATCTTGCAAATTTGAATTGATTTCTTTTGATCTATTTTGGAATTTTATGATGAAGCAAGGAGTGGCGCTTCTGTTGCCATATGCCTCTCCTGAAGCTTTTGGGTGTCTGTGATCGGAGGTGAATAATAATAGTAGTAATATATTTTTGGGAATTTCAGCATTTCTTTCACGTTTTTATATGATGTTTGATTAATGGCTATTGCAATGTGATTTCTTGGAACTGGATTTGGAACTAGGAAGGATTTGTTATTTTTATTTTTGATTTTTTGGTTTTTGTTTTTGTGCCTTACCCTCTATTGTTGTTCCTATTCCATTATATCTGATTTATATTTTTGTCCTCAAGAAGTTTATAAACAAAAAAGATTCTTATTTGGAATTTTCTGTGTCTGTTACTCTGCACATAATGTATATATTATAGTTCTTTACCATATCCATATGTTGGTTATGAACTTAAGGTATTTTATCAGTTTTTTGTGTGTGTGGAGATTTTGACCAGTTAATTACCTTCAACGATAACTCTTCGATATATATAGGATAATCCGAGGAATTTAATTTTATGTTATTTAGTCCTATTTGATTTTAGGTCAATTTGGTTTTATTTGTATTTATTGCGCTCCATTAGTTGTCCTGATTATTGGGACAACATTTATTGTAATCTCTTCTATATAAATAGGCGTAGACTGTAGTAATAAACGTGAAAGTATTTTCCCCATTACTTTCTACATGATATCAGAGTCATATCTAAGATCTGTTGAGCGATGTCCTGTCATGGGTGTGAGAGGGTATGTTAAAAGTCCCACATTGGATGAGATATGACTTGAATAAGTGTTTATAAGTGGGAGGCATCTCTCACATTACAATTTGGTTTTGTAGAATTGAGTTAAGCATTACTCTTTGGTTGATCTGTTAGCATCTTGTATACTACTGGTTTGGCATGAAATGCAAATAGTTCATACCTTGTTCATAGAGATTAAATCAGTGCAGCAGAGGGTAATTAAAGTATATTACACAACATTATAATGGAAATTATTTTAAATTTGTGGTAGTGTCATTTGCAGCTTATGTCATTTGTTTTCATGTTTTATTACTTGCTTGTAATTGATTCTATATGATGGAATTTGTCATTCAACTGCAGTGAAATAGATGGATCAGATGATGAATATGATAATGGAAATGACAGAACTTGTTCCTGTGTGATTATGTGAATTGGAGTTTCATTAAGATGATAGGATCATTCACTGGGACATTCACCGCTAATACAATCCATCACTCAGTTAAAGGCAAAAGGAGTTAATATTTTTTGGTCCTCTGGAGATATATGCACCAACATCTTGGTTAAGTGATTGTTTGTGTCTCTACCATTGCTTGCTGCGGCTTCAAGTTTTGCTCCTACTACCTCTCATCAATTTGTTGTACAATTCTTGTGTGAATTCTTTGCTTTGATTCATCATTTTTAAACTACTTTATGTTCTTATTTATATGGATTAACAAAGTTTTAGCTTTATGCTGTCTTTATCGAATCGAAATATAATACAAATGTAAACTTTTGTAAAGTATCAGTGTGGCTGCCTGTTTACAAATTTGTGATAATTTTTTTTTGAGGTAAATCTGTTGCAGCCTTTCAGGTATAGATAAAAGCCCTTGTTCGGGCAATTTCTTTATAGGTTGTTTTGAGGTTGTGTGTGGTTGTTAAGTGTATGAAGAAAAATGAGTGATCATTCATGGTTTCTAAAGGGTTCATAGAATTAGTTTCTTAAGGATTAATGGAATTTCATGAAATTAAAGGATTTGGAGAATACTAGATGTCCCCTATAATATACATATAAATCAAAAAGTTAAAAGCATGGAATTAAAATAACTATTTAGAGATATAACAAATTATTTACAATTATTCAAGTAATTTAGAAAGAGCAACAACTTAAGACAACAAAGTTTAACACTTCTAATTGACGACAACAAATCTTTTGTTGCAGATTTTAACTTTATTGATCAAAACCAAAATGTTTGGTTGTTTAAGTGATTTATTTAAAAAAATTGATATCATATAGAAATGAAAATAATTCTTAAGCCATATATTAACGAGTGATGTTAACTGATGTCCCCGGAACATTGGTTAAGAAATTCAATGTCATATTATTATATTTACTTTTTTAACCATCACTGGTTAACATTTTTCTATACTAGGCTCTCACCTGCGCGATGCGCGGGTTATATAAGCTGTTAGGTGTAACAAAAAATTATTTCATAAAAAAAATATATAATATTAAAAAGTTGTGAGATTTTTAATAAAAAAATTATAAGATTTTATAGTAAAAATGGTAAGACAAATATAATAATATTAATTTTAAAATATAAAATTAAACGATAAAATGTAAGACACATGCATTCAATATTAATTAATTTTCGACAATTTTGAAAAACTTCTCGAGCACATTAGAATTACAACACTATTGTCGGTTATTTAATATCTTTAACTATTCTCATAAAGTTACTTTTGATACAAAAACATATTTTTGATCATTCGAATGCATATGAGTCTATTAAAATTTAAAACAAACTCTAGACTATTTAAATAAAACTTTATTTCAGTTTTCAAGTGATAGTGAGAAAGTTCAGTTTTGATATATTGTATTCACCAACTTTTACAAAAACTTAAAATGAAATAACATATACACAAAACTCTCAAAAATAAGAAACTAGTCAATACTCGTGAAAAAAAAAGGAAAATAAAATAAAATCATAGACAAACAAATATAGCAACAATGAAATCACATTTAAAGAGGATATTAAGCATTTCACAACTATCATCAATATCGAAACATGATTAAAATATAAAAATAAGTTAAAGTAAATTTCTATTATTAGTTAATGGAATGTTAGTCTATTTCAAAAAGGATAAACCTTGAGATACTAACTTTTTCAAAATGATTGATTGCAAGGTCAAAAATAAAACACATCATTAAAAAATCTAAAAGGTAAAAACAACATTAATTAAAAAAATAGTATTAGTAGAAATGTTGAGAAGGGAGAACATCGTGAGAGAGAACGGTGAAGAAAAAGTTGTTATTTTTATCGTAGAAAATGTTGAGAAGTGAACGGAAAAATGTTGAGAAAGTGAAGACAAAATAACATGTTTTTTTTGTTCCATGAGAAGTGGATTTTTATTTTTTTTACTAATAAGAAGTGGAGAAAATTGAGAAATGAGAATTAGTATTATTGGTAGTTGAGAGTAATTAATGTTATAGTTTAGGAGGGAAAAAGCAGGGTTAAGTTGTTGCTAACCTAATAACATTTATAAATAAGAGATATAAATGTTGGTAGTTGAGAGTAACTAATGATATAGTTTAGGAGGGAAAAAATAGGGTTAAGTTGTTGCTAACCTAACAACATTTATAAATAAGAGATTAATTAGTATTATTTATAAAAAATTGTAAAATTATCCAAACGTCTTTATAATATATTCTCTTGAGTCAAACAGTAGCCAAAATCCGATGGTTGACATTGCACCACTTACATCTCAAACTCCATTAAACTGTAGCCACTTTCATCTAGAAACTTGGACATACCTTGTCCACACACCTATCCTTTCATTTTGATAACACAATGTCCAAACCAACAAAAACTTCAACCATAGAACACAGATAATTATAGTATCATCTTCAATCCCCCCAAAAAATGTCTGTAACATCTTCAATCCCATGCATCAAAATCCCAACAACTCACACATCATCATCTTCTTCTTCATGTTCAACTTCATCTTATTCTTTTAGATTCTCTTCTTCAAAGCCTTATGCTGTTACTATAAGGAATGCTCAGAGTGAAGGTCCTTTGAGAAGACCAATGGCTCCTTCTGTTAAAGAACCATCTAATCTTCCTCAACCTTTGAAACCTTCACCTCCTTCTCAGCCTCCACCACTACCACAACCTCAAAAGACTAGTTCTTTTGTTGGAGATGATAAAAGTGTTGTTACATTAGAGTTTCAGAGACAAAAAGCTAAGGAATTGCAGGAATATTTCAAAAAGAAGAAGCTTGAACAAGCTGCTGATCAAGGTCCCTTTTTTGGATTCATTGCCAAAAATGAGATTAGCAATGGAAGGTAGAGTTTTTTTTTTCTTCTTTTTTCTTTTTGAGTTAATTAAAGTTGGAGACTTTATTAATTTAGATTTGTGTTGGTTAGGGTTTTTGGATTGTCTTATTTAAGATTATATATTGGTATAATCACTTGTGAGACTATTTGTTATGAAAACAACTTATGACTTTGCAGGCTTATTTCCATAAGCACTTATATGATAAGCACTTATGCTATAAGCGCTTAACGAAATTGCTTGTCCAATAAGAGAACTAGTTAGTTAATTTTGAGTTTCTGCTGAGATGTGCTATGCATCAAAATATTGATTGAACTGAATATGTATCAGTTGTGCTGTGGCAATGATAGGGTAGCAAATTTTAAGAAATATGATATGAACTCCAAATTATTACTTTTATTATGTCTCTACTTTCAGATAGTGATGAATGAAAAACTCGAGATGATTATCAATATCTGAGTGTTTAGCCCCTTCCTCCCACTAATTGGACATGGATTACAGAAGTTTTATGTAGAGTTGCAGACATAGATTTAAACTATTGCAACTAATGTAGGACTAGATTGTGTTGGAATTCAAGCATTAACGGTCAGTACCACGTTGATTAAGAATGAGCTAATTGAATAATAGTACTACATAACAGTGGTGACCCGTGCTTTAATGTTTTGGGCAGAAACGTGTAGTCATGTTTCTTAAGGGTCCTGATCATTAGTTAATTGTTATTCGTGACTCTCCCCCCGGACTCCCTAACACATTGTAATGTGAATTAACAATTACAAACTATTTTCATTTGGGTCCATATAGAAGCAAAAAAAAAACATGAACTACCTGAATCTGCTGACATCCCTTTTTTCTTCTCTAGCACAAGGGATGTCTGATCAAGTTGTTTGAGTGCATTTAAAACTTGTGTTTTTAGTGTTTTTATTATATTTCAAATACAGGTCCTACGTAGGATGGTTTATTGAAATTTTAAGTATTTCTATACTAATGTGTGATATGTGCTTGTAAACATGTTGGATTATTAGTATTGTTCCTGATCTAATTTGGTGTATTATCTTTTGTGCAAAATGGATATTGATAAAGTTACGGTGAGTGATATTTGTTCTGATACACCAAAAAGTCTTATGTTGCTTGGGAGTCGAAACTAAATTTAGTTTATAAACACTCACGCTCCTCTACCTCCAAGGTGCCTTTACCAAAGGACAAAAATGTGGCTGCTTACACAATACCTCGAAAAAGCGGTGTAGCAGAACAAAGAAGCATTTTTTTTGCTACTTGATGACTACTTGTGTTAATTGATATGTATTCTTTTTGAGACGATTTTGTTTAACCTTGTGTGGAATATTTGCATGTTTAATCTGGAATTCTTGTTTCTTCTTCAGATGGGCAATGTTTGGTTTTGCTGTTGGGTTGCTAACTGAGTTTGCCACAGGCTCAGACTTTGTCGATCAAGTGAAGATCCTTCTTTCGAATTTCGGGATAGTAGATTTGGAGTGAATAATAAATAACTTTATATATAAAAAAATACTGTCAATAGTTTCTTGAATTGCTTTTCGATGTGTAAACAAAGTTTATCAATTTGTTTTATTTTCATATCTAGCAAGCTAGCTTGCTTTATTATGAAATAATAACAATAATGTGATTTTCCTTTTCCATGATGCACAATTCTTGCTTTAGATACAATACAATGCTAATCTCCATAACAAATAACTAATCAACTGTGATAATTTACTTCATAGCAAACTGAATTGTAAGCTAAGACTAAGATATAAAGTGTAACATGTTAACACATTTCATCAACAATTACACTATAATCAATATCCTTGATTGAAAATTTAAAGGGGAAGAAATCAACGTATTGATACTCTGAACAGCTACAAGTTATTAACAGTCACTTTCTAATGCAGAATCATCAATTTGGAATGAGTTTGATTAAATGACATATGTCATAGATATAGAAAATAAAGAATGAGAAACAGAGATGGGAAATTTTGTTAGAGCTTTCTTTATTGTTGTTATTATTATTCTGTTAAAAACAATCTGAAAACATAAAATTAGAAATTCATTTACTAATGTTCCTATTAGCTTATAAAAAATAAAAAACTAATGTTCCCACGAGTTTAGTTCAGTTGATAGAGATATTGCACGTTATATATAGGGATTGGGGTTTGGACTATGGTACACCTACTAGGCTACTACACAAAAAAAATCATTTACTAATTGTATCCATACATATAAATCTATCCTCATCTATCAATTCGGTCCATGATATCTTAATGGTAGGGATTCAATTGAATTTGAATTTTATATAACTTATTATATTTATTGGGTTTAAGAACTAATGAAGAGATAACATATTAAAATAGTTTAATAAAGTAGTTTTTACAAAATTGGTGATTTATGGTAAGACTTAAGAGTTTTACATTAACTTAATAGTACAATAGTTGAGAGATGACTTGAAATATATTTATAATTGGAGGCGATTTTCGTCATACAAGCCAATTTTCTAAAGTTGAATTAAGTTAAAATACAAATTCTAGAGTTTGGTTTGAACACTTTCTATCTTATCAGATTTCTACTACCGAACCTCCTATTATTTATACCCAAGCACCGAGTCTATTAGTGTTAAGCGCGATGATGTGTGTTAAAAGACTCATTGGTCGAGAGATGTCTGAAAATATATTTATAAATGAGGCAATTCACTTACAAGATGATTTTAAAGAGACGAGTTAGGCGCAACCACGTATTATAAGAGTTTATACTAATTTTTTATGCTGATTGTGATTCCCAACAATCACGCGTCTATTTTTTCATGAACCGTTCGATAAAGATTTTAACGCAAAAACTATGTTAACACAATTATTGATATTAACCGTCCGTTAACGCAGGAACTACGTTAACAGAATTATTTATCGGTCGAGATTCAAAACAGCGTGAAACTGTATGTTTTTTTGTACCTCAGACAAACTGGGTCCATACTTCGTGTGTATACTGACAGTGAGTGTGACTCTGTCTCCATGTCTTACGTCCATGTCCTTCTCTTCTTCTCTCTCCCAATGCACTGTATCTGACAGATTCATTCTAATTCTTTTTACTAACCACGCAGTCATTTTCTCTCTTCGGACAAAGCAAAGCCATTACAATTACAAACCTCACTCCATTTCATTGGTTTTGTTTTTGTGTACTGTTCTTTCCAAATTTGCCGGCTTTGGTCGGCTTTTCACATTCACATTATTCTCTTCTCATTATTCTTTCTTATCCACAGTTATTATACTTTATAACCTTTCAATATTCATAAGAGTCCATTTTTATTATGGGCTGTGTTCAAGCCAAACCATTAGAATCTGAAGGTTCTAATGATTATAGAGGATTAAACAGGTTCAAAATGGAAAATGGGTATGTTCCAAGTTCTGATTTTGTTGCTCATAGAAGATCAACTGGTCAAAGTAAAACTCATGTTGAAAAACCTAAGGATGTTGATCATCATGTGTATCAGAGACAATCCAGAAAGCATAAGGTTGTTGATGGGAATGGTGGAAGAGGAAAGAGAGATGGGGATTTGATCAAAGATAGTAAGAAACAGTTGAATAAGGTTTTTGAAGATGAGATGGTTGATGGTTGGCCTAAATGGTTAGTTGATAATGTTCCTATTCAAGGGTTGGCTGGTTTGGTTCCTAAGAGTGCTGAATCTTACAAAATGATTGATAAGGTTTGTTAATAGTTGCTTTTTCTTCATTTCTCAGTTCTGTTTTAAGTTTTTTGTATATGTTATAATATGGATTAAGCAAGGATATATGATTAAAATTCTACGAAGCATGGATACAGACACCAGATACAATACAGACACTGAAACGTCGACACAGATAAAAATTTGAGAAAATGATATAATTCAATGTAATGGTAAGTGTCGGTGTCTGACAACGGGACATGCCTAATATGAGAAGTGTTTGTGCTTCATAGTTAAGGATTGATGAAAATTCTAAGTACAAAATGATTTGGTTATTCAATTGTGATCAATAGTATGGGTGATTTGCTTATATTTGTCTTTGGTTGAATCTAAGGAGTTCCATTGTTCATGTATATTTACATTTGGATTGCAAATTAAGAAAGGCAACTTGAATTTATGTTCATATAATGCATGATTGTATTAGGAAATTTAAGCAATCATGGAATCATTTTATTGATTTCTATCTAGAAATAGAATAAAAGAAGTTTTTATCTGGAACTATAATCAATGCAACTTCTTAAGCCTCTTGGTTTTGTTTTTATAATCATTGACAATCTAATATGCAAATTTTAATGAAATTCATTAATTTATATAGTTTGATTAGAGAAAACCAAAATTGGAAGATTATACCAACACATGATGGCAGAAGGGAGCAAGCTGTAGCTGACTTGTCATGTATTATTTACATTTTCCAGGTAGGACAAGGAACTTACAGCAATGTTTATAAAGCACTGGATCGAGACACTGGCGATATTGTGGCGCTCAAAAAGGTTCGCTTCAATACATCAGAGCCTGAAAGCATTAAATTTATGGCAAGAGAAATCACGATATTACAGAGATTGGATCATCCCAATATAGTAAAACTTAAAGGGCTAGCCACTTCAAGAATGCAGTACAGTATATATCTAGTTTTTGATTTCATGCCAACAGATTTGTCGAGAGTTATTACTCGACCCGATGAAAGACTAACCGAACCACAGGTTAGAAAATTTTCTCTGATGCCTTCAACATTTAGCATTTTGACTCTCTTATTCTCCTTAATAATCTCAAAAAGTTAATGTAGGTCAAGTGCTATATGCATCAATTGCTTTCAGGTCTTCAGCATTGCCATGATAGAGGAATTTTGCATCGAGATATAAAGGGATCAAATCTTTTGATTGATAAAAATGGGATGCTTCAGATTGCTGATTTCGGACTTGCCAATTATTATAGTACAAAACAAGAACAGCATCTAACAAACCGGGTTGTGACGTTATGGTACAGAGCTCCTGAGTTGTTGTTAGGCTCCACAGATTATGGAGTTGGTATTGATCTATGGAGTGCTGGATGTCTCCTTGCAGAAATGTTTAGAGGAATTCCCATCATGCCTGGAAGAACGGAGGTAATTAACTAATAAATATGCAAAGTTGTTTTCTTTTTGTACTTGTCAGTCTTTTATTTCCGGCTTCCGCTCTTAGAATTTGACTTTAGGCCTCCTAACTCAATCTTAAAAGCTAGTTCGAAAAGTGATACGGATAATTTTGGGAATTGTTGTTTGCGTATATCTGCTAATAATGAATTTTGTATGCTTTCAGGTTGAGCAACTTCATAGGATTTTCAGGCTATGTGGCACACCGTCGCAAGAGTATTGGAAAAAGTTAAAGCTTTCTACAACTTTTATACCTCCAAAGTCTTATAGACCAAGTCTGGTAGAATCTTTCAAGGATCTGCCTCCATCTTCTTTAGGTCTTTTATGTACTCTTCTTGCTTTGGATCCTGCATTTCGCGGAAGTTCATCTAAAGCTCTTAAAAATCAGGTGAGTAACAATTGCTTCTTCTTACTTCAGTGTGGTTCTGAACCTGAACCATCGCATATTATGTATTTAACTCATTTTCCAAATTAAATGTTAGGAAATAATTACATGGTTAAGTTATTCCGAATTTCTCACGCACAAGTATCTTTTTCGTGCAGTTTTTCTTTACAAGCCCATTGGCTTGTGATCTATCTGGTTTGCCCAAAATCTACAAAGAAGATGATGAGAACATTCAAGCAAAAGAACAGATCAAGTAAGTTAACCTTAGCTATAAAGGTTTTAATACATCATATTTTATTACTATATTTCAGAACTGGAAAATATAACTTTCATTACTTTGATATTATTTACAGGTATATTAACTCCAAAATCAGGCGTTCTCGTACATATATGGAGCGTCGCAAGAATTTAGCATCTAATAAGCCAATAGAACATACTGTACCCTCTAAAGAGGTGAGTATTATAAACCTTATAAGTTATAAGTCAAGTTTTCATTTTTATTATTATCATTTTAGATATGCAAATGATGCTACAACATTATGGTTATTATCTCAGGTATCGAGAAGTAATACCGAGGCTGAAACTTATGTTCCAAGTCAAGAACCAGGTAGTACAACAAGTAGTACTTCATCTAGTGTAAACCAAGCTGGAATTGGGGACAACTCACCCCTCTTTGCTTCTCCATTTCTTGGTTCTGATAAAAAGTTGCCCCACAAAATCCATAATAGGCATGCTAATATTGGTGAAAAAAACATCAAGAATCTTCCTCCATTATCCAAGTCAAGACCAAATGTAACCAAGAAAGATGATAGCAGATACAGAACAGATCAGATTTTCAGGTCCACTTCCACTAGAGAATTTAGAAAGTTAAAAACAGAAGAAAATTTACTCTTTCATTAGGCAAATTAGAGATTATTTATATAAAAAATATTCGATTATTTTCATTATATCATTTGATTTTTATGTTTTTTGAAAATTCCTCTATATATTTTAGATTTATTTGTTATTGAAAATCTTCATGTCTGCATCTTTTTTTCTTCCTTTAAAATATTGCAATATGGAAGAATGAAAGAATGACTACAATAACATAAAGCTAAGACATCCACTTGGCACAAATGAAACTTGGAATTGATTATTTTGTGCTTAGATACCAATCAATAATCAAAGTATTTAATTACTTATTCATATCATTGTTAAGGCTAGATATTTTAATTGTTCACATTATACATTATGTGAAGTTAGTTGAGTTGTCACTTTCTATGATAGCCTTGTCAAAATCTCTAATCCTTCCAACTTGTTTGTTTTACTTCTCTGTCTTTTTTATCTTCATAATCAATATGATAAACTAAATTTTTGTATTATGGTATGCAAAACAAAGAGATGATGGTGAATAAGGAACTGTTAAGTGACAGTGATAAATTGATAATCACCAGCCTTGTTACCATCTGTTTTACAATGAAACTCCAATGGTCAAGTCCAAGTACAAAATTCCAAACCGTAACCGTGACAAGTTAACATCGGTTTGAATAAATAACTTAATCAAGCACTTATAGTATAAATGTTTATCATATATGTGTAAGTTTTTTGTATAATAAAAGATAAAATAAAGTCAAATTATTTTCATATAAGCTATAAGTTGTTTTCATAAGCTATTCTGGAGAGTTTGGAAATAAGCTGAAAACAAATTATGAACAAGTCATATGTTGATCAACTTATTTATAGTTTTTAGTGGAAAAAGTCAACAACAGCAACTGAAGCCGCCCTTTAAATACTGTTTAAGTAAGATTGCATATTCTGTATAATGACAACTACCATAGCCAAACAATAAGATGAAAACTTAGGAGAATGAAATAAATATTTATGAAGGAATGTCTTTTTAGCTGAATTAATATATGAAGTAGAAAACCATATTAAGATTTATAAAGTATCATATTTTCTGTGGATATTAAAAGCATAGAACATGCATCAAAAAGAAAAGAACTAAAGCATAGCATAGAATTCTTGCTTGCTTGATACAAAGCATATTAACTTGCACCTTTGATGACATTTTGAACACAGAACATATATTTCAAACACAGCATGCACCTTAATTCATTTATCATATTTAAAACATCTTATTTTACAAAGCAAAGCTCTTTAGTTTGCTTCAAACTCTTACCTTGAAAGCTAAGATTACTGAACATGTATTTCAATCTAATGACTGGTAACAATTCACACACCATAGCGAACATCGCTGAACTTGTTCTTGATCCACTTGAAACTGTTTCTAACACTACTTTTAAGCTTTCCCTCCACTGCTAACACATTATAGGACTTGATTCTCTTCTTCCTCTTAAGTTCTGAATCATTTGATGTAGAAAATCCACTTCCTTTATCAGTTGGTCCATTAAAGTTATATGAGTTGGACCGTTCTCTGAATCCAAATTCAGTGTATGAACAAGAATATTCAGGAAATGACTTACTTTTCTCCATGACCAAAAAAACAAAATAGACTTGTTTCAGAAGAAAAACTCTCTTTGATCTCTCTCTTCTCAGTCACTGCATGAAACAAGAAATATTTGTAATACATGAAGAGAAAATGAGAGAAGCTAGTTGTGAGATTTTAATAAGGGAAGGTTTAAGTCATGATCATGTGTGGTGGCACCCCATGTGTGATGTTGCATACATAGCTGCCTCTTTATGAATTTTTTAGAATCATGAATGTCATTGGAAGTGTGGGAAGTGGGACACACTTTTAGAGGATTTGGTTGGAGATGCCACTATCTAATAGTGATGACACAATGTGAGTTCTCATTGTAATGGTTTGGGACCCTACCCTTTATAGTGTGGGCGACAAAAGTTGGTTCCTTTATTTAGTTTTTGATACTCAGAGATAAGGCACTAGTATTTGCTTCCAAAAAATGCTACATTTTCATTTGTTGCAATGTTTTAAAAATCGAACTGATTTGTTCAATTTGGTAAACTGAATATACTGTGGTTTGGTTTGGTTAAACTAATTGAACTATGATTCAAATATATCACTAGTTCAATATTCGGTCTGATTTTTAAAACATTAATTTGCCGACTATGATTCATTTACATTTATTTATGTTGTTTGGCCATGGGGAGCTTCTAGTGTCCCAATCAAAAAAAATAAAAATATTTACAATATGTTATATGCATGAGTGTCCAAGGCCCACAAAGCACTAAGCCATTGATTTTGACATTAGGCAAAAGATGACTCCAATTTTCTTTTCATATAAAAATGGTTTTGGAAAAGATAACCTTGATCCTTGAGTTTGATTTGAGACAAATTATGTAATGCAATTATGATATGCCAAACTCTGATTTATCAAATTCATATTTGTATTATTAGTAGTACTGGAAATGGGACAAAACCAATTGTGCTACACGTTTTGTAACCAATTTTATGAATGAAAATCTTAAAATCCATATCCTTCAAAAAAAGTTATTTAACATAATATGGTTTTTGTATCACATAATTGAGGGTGTCATCAAGTTGTGCTGTCCCATATCTAAATGAACATATCTTAAATTTCATTAATGAAATTTAATTTATTAATAATATACAAGAATACAAAGAGAAGATAGAGTTTTAATGGAACTGGGAGTCTAGAAAATGAAAATTAAAGACTTTTGGGTACATGTAGACCCCCATGTTTGGTTGTATGAGGTACCAACTCAAGTGGATTATAAAAGCTTAGGTTCTTATCCTATAGATTCGAATATTTATAGCTTCCAAATGAATCATTTGGTCGATTTAGTCCATTCAGCAATCAACAACTTCATGGAATCACTTTTGGTAATGTTGATGAATATTTGAAAATCTTAATGTTCTGATTTTACATTTCATATGTTGACATAGGATCCAAAACTTCACATATATATAAACACTTTATTTAAAAGAAAGAATGTTTAGTACCAAACAGTTCGACCTTAACTGAAATTCATTAATTACTTGAGTTCAATCATTTAATTTAACGATTTTATTATGCAAGAGTGGTAAAGAGCTTTATAAACATATGGCTTGATGTGTGTACCATTGAAATTCTTGCCATTATAGTGAGTGATGATAACTATATCACTAACATTATTAACTAGTACTTGTCAAATAAAAAACATTATTAACTAGTGCATGGTAATATTGGTTATTATAAAAATGTAAAAGCAAATTGCTTGTCCTACCAATTATACTTTAGTGAAAGGCTTAATTCCTAAAGAAAGACGTTGCATGCACTCATGGGATAAATAACAAATCATGGGTTGGTGAGAGCATAAAACATGAATAACATGACAAAGTATATTCAATATTTTTGTATAATTATTCTTGTGCCATGGCATTTTTCTAATTTAAAAAAGTTAGTTGTTGTAACAGAAACTCTTAAGAGAAGATTAAAGAGACAGTACAACAAACAAAGCGATGTTTGATTATGAAGTTTGGTTAAATGTGCCTACGTCTCTGACTACAAAGTAACTATAATTTCATCTTATAATAGTGAGTGAATTAAAGGTTAGTGTTACAACTCATGTATATTGTAAATATTACTCTTCAAAACAAAAGTATACTCATAATTAAGCTAGATAAATCTTACTCCCTCCGTCCCATTTTAAGTGTCGCAGTTGACCAAATCACACACTTTAAGAAAAGTATGTAAAAGAAAGAGAGATAATATGACTTTTACTAAAATACCCTCTATATTTATTGGTAGTAGACATTAGAATACTAAAAAGTAGATTTTTTAGTGTACTTTTTCTCTTATCTAATGATTGCTTTAAAGGATAAAATAGTAAAAACTAATGTTATAAATAGTATATGACATTTATTTTAGGACAAACAATTTTGGCAAGTATGATATTTATTTTGGAACGGAGGGAGTAGTATTTAAAAGAAGGGTTAATTATTGTTGAGAAGGTACAGAATACTAGAGACATGATATATAATGGTAGCACAGGCATTCCTTGGCACTTGAGTTGAGCATGCCCTTGTCATATTTTTAAGTTAGCAGCAGTAGCACTACTAATAACAGTTTTTAAGTGCCTAGTAAAAAAAAAAGTGTCTAGTAAAAAAAAAGTGCCTAGTTTTTTCTTTTCTAATCCAATTAATACCTCTAGTACTATGTTTGAAATTAAGATGTTGGTTACTTTTAACACAAGGCACGCAGATAAAGACTTCACATGCTTGCAATCATGTGTTACAGTAAGTAGTGTTATAATCATTATGCTAGTTAAGGGGTAAAACTTGTAGTATGTGTGTGAATTAATACAGTACTGAATTTTTGGTGTGATTCAATTGGTGCTACATTTTTAAGGACTAATTGGATCTTCTATATAGGAACAGGAACCTCTTCTCTTAATGGAGAGAAGTTTTTGAGAAGCAAAAAAGTGTACGTCGCTCTCAATTGAATTGATGAACATGACATGACAGAGTTTTTGTGTATATGATGTTGGTGGAAACTATGCATTTAGGGATGTCTCCTCTCCTCATATAGACATATATAGTCACAAAGGGCCTCAACTTTAAATACTATGTTTATACAATGCATGCATTCCTCTCTTTTCTATCTTTTCAATTCCTATAATTTATTTTAGGGTTTTGCTAACTATTGCGGGCACTAATTAAGGTTACTAAAAAAGGAAATATATGCATTGAAATTTGTGTTTTATTGTTTTAATAAAATAGATTACACAAATTTCAAGAATTTTTTACTTTTTTTGTTTCTTTAACCATTACCCTAAGGACAATGTTTATCATTTTCCTTTATTTTATTTATTAGTAGTATCATATTTGAAGTCAAGATATTTGGTAACTTTCATAAATGCATGCATGCATTCCTCTTCCAAACATGTAGGCCACTCACGGGGTCCTTAATTAATTAGCTTTTACCTCATTCATTGTGGAATGGTACATATATAAACATCATCAAGGCATTAATTCATTATTAAGGTATTAATTCATTACTACTAGTAGTTATTAAGAACATCCATAATACTTAGCAAAAAATAAGAACATCCACAATAGAGCTCTTTTGTGCGCGTGTCTTGATTAGATTGTAATGAATCGGTCCAATAAAATGAGATTAAATAGCTTAAACATTATGATTATGGGTTGGGCTTTTGCTAATGTATTTGGGCTTGTGAAGGGGCCAAACTGTGGTAAAAAGGGCCAAACATGTATACTTTGGCCTACTTGCACTTTCATATGGAGCCTAATAAGCTAAGAAAAGGTCACTGATTTTTTATTTTTTAGGGCTTAGGTTAAATTTTAGGTTGTATTTTTTGTTAGATTATATCTCGAGGACAAAGTGTTTATGCAAGATAAATAGAATGTAATGAATCAATATATGTCCAATAGAATAAGATTAAGTAGTTTAAGCATTATGATTAGTTATGCTTTCTAGAAAAATATTTAGATATAACTAATTAGAAGAGTCATTGGTTAGTTTATTTGGATTAGTCAATGCTATAAATAAAGTTATTGATGAATGTAATCAATCAAGCAAAATGGATGAAGAACTAGTTTTATAATTTGTTAGTGTTTTTAGTCTCTCTTTTAGAAGTATTTTTCGGAACAACTCAATTCTTGTTCATATATAACACATATACATGTATATTAGGCTTTTACTCTACTTATTTTTATTAAATAAGAGTCTCAAATTATTCAATTGACATCTCGTCATTTTTTACCAAGCAGTACTATTTGTGCCACATTATTCATTTTTCTTATGTGGCACTCTCTATATTGCATATTGATATTATTCTCATTTTTTTTTACACAATTCTCATATTTTTTTGACACAACTATTCTCATATTCTTAATGTGTTATTATATCCTACATAACCTTTTCATGTTTATGTCTAATTCATTAAACCCTATTTAAATAATATTTAACATTAAGTAGGTTACAAAAGAAATATTATTAAAGTCTAATGATTCATAAAACAAATAAAAAAATGATCTCCTTTTTCTTTTCTCTAACAAATGTTCTTCTTTTTCATGAATGACTAATGTCCTTCTTCTTATTCTAGTTATATATTAAATGGAAACATCTCCTTTGATTTTTTTGACACATAATGAAAAGTATATTATGCTTTACCAAAAAAATATAGTATATTAGGATAAATGAAATAAGGTTTAGCAAAACATATTTGGATATAATACATGTTTTCCAAATCACTAGCTATAATTATCCGGCTATCTTGATGTTTAATAGAAATTAGCAAACCTTAAATAGCCTGCAAAATCTTAGTCTGTTTGGTATAAATAAGATAAATACAATGTGTTTATATATACACATTGTAACATGATCTGATGAGATCAGAGCATGTGTTTATTAAAATGAACTTCAAGTATAGGAACTTCAAATATATTATCTTCATAGGATGTCTCAAGTTATTGTGTATTTTCAAAATTCGTATAAGTTGTATAATATGATCTAAAATTAAACTCAGTCACATAGACATGTAATATTTATTGTTAAGATGGAGAAGAAAAAAATCTAAAGAAGTAATCCAAGCTTTTATTTTGATTTTTTTTTCAAATCAACATTCTTACAACAAGTATGCAAAATGAAAAGGAACTCACCTAGATTTTCCAATACTATAGTACAACAAGTAAGGAACATTATTACATTACATCAATGTAAAACTATTTTATCACATGTCTAAAACTCCTTCCACAACATTTTCCACAACAGAAGTAAGAAAAGATTTACTATCCTTATTCCTAACTGAGCAATTTGCACGAATCTCTCCTTGATTTCCAGTCAAAACATTAAGCTGTCCCATTTTAAGCATAGCATCAACAAATTTCTCAAAGAACAAAGATTGATTCACAGCAAAGTTAGTAACAATATCCTTAGTCCTCTTATCAGTGTACAAATCTTGATCAGAAGTAAAAAGACCTTGCCTGTTCATAAGATCAACATAGTATTTGTTATCAAATTTGTTAGGACTACGGATATCTAGAACTGTTGTGTTATCTGTGTCTGAAGCAGGACAAGTGAGTTTAAGGTTTTTGCCATAGGTTTTGTCCATGACAGTGTCTTGTGTTGGGTAGAGTCTGTTTGTGAAAGAAGAACAGTGGCTTATGCCTATTGTGTGTCCACCTGAGAGTGCTACTACATCAGTTGGGTTAAGGTTTTTGGTTGCAAGTGAGTCTAGGATTGTTGTTGTGTTGCTTGTTGATGATGGAAGGTTTTGTAATGTTACATTTCTTGTTGCAAATGCTAATCCATCTTTTCTTCCTAAGGGGATTTTGTAATCTGGTCCTCCTGACTGCAATATTAAAACATAAGATATTAATCAAGTTTAATTGTTGTACACCATCAGTGTAAAGTTAATAATATATCGTCATATCATATAATGAATGTGGCACAGTATATGTTCTTAAACACAATACATAATGTGTTAATATATTATTTAATGGATACTGACACGACACAGTATATATAAATTAAATTCTTACGAGGTAAACAGAATCTCGAGCGGCAACAGCAGTAATATCAGCACAGGAGACGATTCTTCCACACTTTTTCTCTACAAGACTGCGAAGTTTTTCTATGATCTTGAAGGCCTCGGACCTGAGAGTCAAATTTGGGGGTGCATCTTTCTCACTTGGACCACTTGCTGAACCATCCAATAATACCGACCCATCACAACCCTGCAACACCACCACCATTTTCATTTTTAATATTTAAACCTACTAACAACCAACTATATATGTCAAATTAATACCCCAAAATAGTTTCGTTAGTAAAATTCATATATTTCACAAAAATTACTTTATGTCTCACATTAGCTAAAGAAAATTCAAGCTAACCATAATATTAATATAATATTGGGTATAGTTAGCAACCAACTATATATGTCAAATAATATACTTATTTACTTTCATCATATCTTCTTAAAGTCGTATAAATGATAGGGTAAATTGCACTTTTTACTTTTTAGTATTTATAAATTTGCAATTTTGCTTCTAACTTCATAATAATAGCACTTTTGATCATTAACTTTAGTCCATTTTGCAAAAAATTGTTCTATTTTGATCAAGTCAATGCACACGTGAACAGCGATTGACATGTCATTTAGCTAGTCAACGCACATATAGACACTGACTCACATCGCATGCTACCTGACATGTAAGTCATCATTCATGTGTGTGTTGACTTGCTCAAAATTAATGACGGCCCATCTTTTTGTAAAATGGGTTAAAGTTAAGGACCAAAAGTACTATATTATGAAAGTTGTAAAATGGGTGTTCTGTGGTGTAGTTCCCCTTTGTCAGTCTTTGCTCGTCTTGTGCATAGACCGCGTTATTAATAAAATTATTTTGCCATTAAAAAAAAAGATTATCAAAATCGCAAGTTTATGAAAATTAGAGGGTAAGAAAAACAGTTTAACCAAACGATAATTTGTGATTAGTCGATAGTGTAAAAAATATAATTAAAAATATTTTCTAAAACATTATAAAAGCCGTACATATTATCATGGAAATAATTATAGTATTAGTAGTATAAATGCTCCTAACTTGACTTAGCTAAATGTATATTGTGTTTACCTGAACAAAGCAGTCATGAAAATGAAGGCGAAGCAAGCCTGCAGCTTGTCCAACATCCTTATCAAAGATCTTCTTGAGCTCACTTCTAATGATAGATTCAAGCTTAGGACATTTTGAATCGTAGAAGGTCCATGATAGTCCCTGTACTATTGGAGGAGAGTTGGCTTGTGCTTCACACACTTTGATGTGGGAAAATGAAAGAAAGGTAAGGAATAGAAGAAAGGTGAAGAAAACGGCACTCTTAGAAGAAGCAGAAGCCATTGTCATATGCAGAAAATTAATGAGCTTAGATGTAATAGGTACACTAGTATTTAAAGATATAATATGAGGGTAGTTGGGTGTACATGCATGAATTTTATTTTTTGTGCGTATGTGTCGTTGAATATTCATGGACGACTCTGAAGCACACAGATTAATTAATTAATTAGACAATGACATGCCCAAAATAATAATAGTATAATAATACTTAATAAGGACCAACATGTGTTTTTAATAAAGTTAAATAGTACTGTAAGTATTTAGATTCCGCATAATTAGCTAAGTTAATAAGAACATATCATACTTTATATGTAAAATAATTGAAATTTAAATGCTAAACATTCAACTTATATATTCTGGTTGACTTAAAAAATTAGTACTATATGCTAATATATATATATATATATATATATATATATATATTGTTAGATCGGATATCTTCATGTGAATTTGAATCCAAGATCATGCGGTATGTGTGAATTTCAGTTGTATTTTCATAAGAAGAAAATAGTTGTGTTTTGTTTTTTTGATAGAAGTAGTAGTATTTATTTTGTTTTTTAGTTTTTATCTTCTGATTTCTAAGAGAATGAGACTTTAACAGTCTAAAATTTGAGGCAATTTTTGATATCAAATGATTTCAGTCTTCTTCTAAATGTAGTTGCAGAAGATCGAACTATGATCTTTCTTACTAAATTCAGCGGTAATCACTACTAAATCAAATAACATTTGATATAAATAATAATATTTGTTAATAAGATAAACATACAATTTTGTCATACCAACTCATTTTTTTGGCTCTTAATTAATTAAAAAAATGGCACAAGCTGACAAGCATATAGTTGTTAGTTGTTTTTTTCTTGACAAGCATAGTTGTTAGTTTTTAATTATCTTTAATAAATTAATGGGATCTTTTGTTGAAAGTAGTACCCTTGTTGTGGGTGTTGGGCTTATCCCTTAACAACTGTCCAAGTTGAATTTAAGAACGGAACAGAGAACAGAAGTTAGCAAAAAAGCATCACGTCTTCTTAAATTCAATTTTGATGGCAAGTACTAAGGCCTTTTGTCAAAATTTTAACATAACTTGTGAGAATTGTTAACCGTTAATGATCATGATGCCAGAATTCTAAACTGCATATCAATGGAGTATATTATGTTTAAAAAATTGTTTTATTAAAAAAATTGTTAAAACAAAAATAAAACATGATTTAAACCCTATAAAAAAATATATTACTAAATGGTTAAAACTTTGAATACAGCATCATAATAAGTCAAAGAGAAAAATATAGAGTACGTTTGATTCGCAAAATAGTAAGTACTGAACAGAATAATATAGAACAGAAAAAGATAGTATATGATAGATCAAAATAATATAAAACAGGACAAAATTGTATCAAAGAGAGATATGAAAATAATATTTTTTATATTTGAAAATAAAAAGAGTATTTTTCATATTTTTTTATAGTGGACAAAAAGTTATCCTACGATTTAGTGAAAGATAATTTTTTTTGATTTCGTCATATTCTTTACTACTTATTTTATCTAGTTTCATAACTAAATTAAATAGAATATAACAAAAATTTTCATGTTCAATCGTTATTCTAAAATCATTTTAAAAGAATGAAATGGTGAATTTAATATGCATGTTCGTTTTTCTTTTTTGACCGAATATATTCTCTTATGAACTTTGAATCCTTCATCATTAATTAAATATATAAATAAAATAAACAAATCATACATCTTTTTATTCGTTCACAATCATCGATATTCCAAAGTTGAAAACTAACAATGAGGGTCGATTTTGGAGTCTATAAAAAACACAAAATAGCCAATTTGATTTATTTAGAGTGCGCTCCTTCTACACTAGTACTACTCCCAAATATAAAACTAATAATCTCAAACTCTAGTTCTTTTTTTTTTTAGTCAGAAACTCTAGTTCTTTTTATATGTCACAATTGATTATTGCATATATGTTATAATTTATATTTATTTTGTTGGTATATTGATGAGATGAAAATGTCACCAAAAACTCACACGCATACAAAATAGAGTGATCAGAGATCGAACCTCAGTTATAGACGTCTGACTTAGCAATTTCGACAGTTGAGCTAGAATTTCTAGACTGTCAATTCATATTTTTAATTACTTATATTTTTATTTATGTATTAAAAAAAATAAAAAGTTACATTTTGAAAATATTCTTCAAAACAAATTGAATAAATCTTATATGTTAATATTTGTTTTTATATATCAATATAAAAGGCTTAGTTTTTATATATCAATAAAAAAAGGCTTAAAAATCAATTAGTCCCTGTAAATTCGTGTGTTTTTTATTTTAGTCCTTATATGTTTTTTATTTTTTGGAAATTTATTCCTGAATGTTAAAATTATTTTAGTTTTAGTCCGTAAACATAGACTAAGAATTGGTCCAACTTTAACTCATTTGATCATATTTAAGACATATTTAGAAAAGTATTTATTTTTTTATCACATAAAAAAATTAACTAAAATTTACTATTATTCTTGATAGTAGTCTGTGTTTAATTACTTTGGCTTAGGGGTGTGCAAAATAATTGGTTAACCTTAACCAAATTACAAACCAAACCTGATCCAAAATTTTAAAGCCCAATCCAATTACTTAAAACCAAAACCGGCCCATATATGTTAGAAACCTAAAACCGGTTTACCATTTTATTGAACCGGTTCAGAACCGGTTTTAAGGCAAAAGGAACGTAAAGCGCTAAAACCCTATTCAGCTTCAATCTCTCCAAAACCAAACGCATCGCTACTCCGACTCCGACCAAATCCTCTCTCGCTACTCCGACTCCGACTCTCCGACCAAAATCTGGTTAGTTTTTTTTTCACTTTTCATTCTGCATACACTTTTCGTTGTTTATCAATGATTTGCTTCATTGTGTTGTTTTCGTTTAGAATCAAGTAAGTGTTCATTGTGGGTTTATGGTTTTCGCTAGGAATCAATTAAGTGTTCATTGTGGGTTTATGGGTTTATTGTGATTTGTGGGTTTATTGTGATTTGTTGTTTATGTGTTTTTTGTGTTAGGGGAAAATTATAGTTTGAATGGATCCAAATCTGTTTTAGTTTCTAGGTTTTTGGCAGAAAAAATCATGTTCAATGACTAAGTTTTTGCTAGAAAAAACCATGTTCAATGACTAAGTTGATGATAATGTATTAATGTATGTTCATTGATAAAAAGGATCATTGAACATGGTTATGTATTACTGTATTACTGTATCAACATATAATTATATTGATTGTTAATGTATTATTGTATCATGTTCAATGACTAAGTTTTTACTAGAAAAAACCATGTTCAATGACTAAGTTGATGATAATGTATTAATGTATGTTCATTGTTTACATGTAGCTTGAATGGTATCTGAAGAAGTTTGTACTCCTCTGCCTGCTGTCTCAAACACAGCTAACACAAGAACCGTTCGAACACGCAAGAACCGTTCTGCTGCTTGGGATCACTTTACACCAGAGCCGGGAGAGGAAAAGAAAGCAAGATGTAACTACTGCCATACCCTCATCAGATATGACAATGGAACTAGTGCAATGAAATCTCATTGGCAGAGGTGTCAAAATATTCCAGAGGAAGATTCTAGTAAGAGGCAAAAATCTGGTTCTACCTCAACGGCAAATGTTGAAGGGAGTTCTTCCAAATTTTCGAAGTTTGATCAACTCGAACTTCGGAAAGCATTGGTAAAAATGTTCATTGCTCTGGAGCTTCCATTTAGAAAGGTGGATCATGAAGCTCTTCATCATTTTCTCAATCTTGGAATGCCCCAATTTAAGATTCCTTCGCGCACTACACTTTCGCGTGATGTCTTGGCATTGTGGGAGAGTGAGAGACAAAAGCTGAAGACTTTCCTTTCTCAACATTGTGGTAGAGTTTGCCTAACTACCGACTTTTGGACTTCTTGTCAAAATTATAGTTATATGTCTATGACGGCCCATTTCGTTGACAACAATTGGAGGTTGAACAAAAAGATTTTAAATTTTTGTAAAGTGTCTAGCCATTCGGGAGAGGTGATGGCTCAAACTGTTTGGAATTGCTTGAGTAATTGGGGATTAAATCGGGTGCTCACAATGACCGTTGACAATGCATCGTCGAACGATGTTGGAATTTCATGCCTCAAAAAGAACCTCATGCCCGATTTGGTTATGGAAGGAAATTATTTTCATACTCGTTGTGCTGCACATGTCTTAAATTTGATTGTGAAGGATGGTTTAAAGGATATTGATAATGCTGTTTTGAGGATTCGTGGTGCAGTAAGGTATATTCATTCCTGAACTACTAGGTTTGAGACATTCAAGACTTGTATTGATCCACAAAAAGTTGACTATAAGGGTTATGTTAACCTAGATATGGACCCAAGATGGAATTCTACTTATTTAATGCTTGAGGCTGCTCTAAAACATATGTCAACGTTTGCACAGTTAGAAATGCAAGATCGTACATATGTTAAAGAGTTGCGAAAGGGGAGAGGAGTCCCTTTGCTTGAGGATTGGGAATATGTGTACTCGATTCTTCCATTTTTAGAATTGTTTTATGATGCTACCGTGCGCCTCTCTGGTTCCTCTTATGTAACTAGCAATATGTACATGTTTGAGGTCTTTGGTATTGGAAAGAAAATAATAGAAATGTGTAATCATGAAGATCCGCGTATAAAATCGATGGCTATAAGTATGAAGAAGAAGTATGATAAGTATTGGGGGGAACCTAATAGCCTAAACTTGTTGCTTGTGATTGCTCTTATATTAGATCCTAGGCATAAAATGAAGTTCATCAATTGGTATGTCGATAACTTCTTTAGTAGTGCTGAGGCAACTAGTTTTAAAGAAACAGTAAGTTCAAGTTTTATTTCACTTTTCAACGAGTATAATGGCCGTGTTGGGGGTTCTCATGGTAGCTCACAAGAATACCGACCAAATGAGGGTGGTAAAACTGATCATTATGGCTTTTCTACATTCTACAAGTCAAGTGGAAGCAAGAAAGCTGGTCCAGAAGTAACAGATTACTTGGATGAAGCTTTAGAGGATGAAGGGGAATTAGATGTCCTAATGTGGTGGAAGGTTAAATCCACTATATATCCGGTCCTTTCAAGTGTTGCAAGAGAAGTGTTGGCCATACCAGTTAGTACAGTTGCCTCTGAATCTGCCTTCAGTACCGGAGGGAGGGTGCTTGATCCATATCGAAGTTCACTATCATCGACAACAGTAGAAGCTTTGGTTTGCACCCAAGATTGGGTTAAAACAAAAGATCAGAGCATTGAGGCTTCGTCTTTGGTTACCTATGATGATCTTAACACTCTACAACAACTTGAGCAAGGTAAGATTTATAAAGATGTATTCTATTTACTTATTATATTAGAATGATAAGTAATAAATTAATTTGTGTTTTGTAGATTTTTTATCTCAATTGGATCATGGTGGTTCTTCGGCTTCTACAAGGCTTAGTGATAATTGAAGGTAATAAAATTAAATTCTGGGTTCAATTTAAACCAATGAATGAAAACGGTTTAGAAATGAAAGGAGTATGTAGCTGGTAGTAGTAGTAGCTTATTCATGATATACCAAGCTAGTAGTAGTAGTAGTAGCTTATTCCACGTTAATTAACAACTGTTTGCAACATTGCATGGTACCGTATATTGATGCTTTATGCAATTCTCTTTTCTTCCATGAATTAAGCTGTTTTTCATCATATGATTCTTATATATCTTTGACTTTATATTGCAGTGCTGATCTGATTTTTCCGGAACAAGACTTTTGTGGGAGTTCTTAGTATTCATCCTTTTCAGGAACAAGTTATATTGTTTGTGTTTAATTTTAATTTTATATGTTGTGAGACTTTTGTGGTTCTTTGTAATTTGGTACTGTTTGAACAAGAGAACAACTTATTGATACTCTCCAATAATCATCCCTGTTTTTGCTAATTTTGATCCATACTTTTTAAAAATGAATTAGGACTATTGAATTGACACCATTATATATGGTGTTGCATTTTTAAGCTGAAAAGGCAAAGAAAACTGGTTTTTAAGCTGAAAATCAGTTATAAAATAGAAAAATCAGTTCACATTAAAACCATTTTTAAGGCAAAAAACCGGTTTAAATAAAAAAAACCGGTTTAGAACCAATTTAAATCAATAACCGTTTTTTTCTATAAACCGGTTCAAAACCGGTTCAGAACCGGTTTTGAACCAAATCCAAATTGGTTTTGCTAAAAACCGGTTTTAGAAGGAAGTGGTTATGGTTTGGTTTATGAACCATTAATTTGGTGTGGTGTGGTGTGGTTTTGAAACCATGCACACCCCTACTTTGGCTGAGTGGTAATGGTTAGAACTTAGAAGTGTTTCTCTCATGTATCAAGTTCAACTCTCATTTGGTACACTTTGTATTTTTTTTTATAATTTCATTTAAGCATCAAGCCAATCTGGTTCCAATTAAATCAATTTATATTTGCTTGCACATTTTTCATAGTAAAAGAAACGGATTTCATATCTCAAGTGGTAAGAGTTGATGGACATGGATTAGGTAGATTCAAATCTCAGTTGTCATATATTAGTATTACAAATTAATTTTTAAAAAAATGATTTCTCAATTTATGGTTAATTACTTTATGACAAGTAGGGTTTCATGTTATGCATATTGCTCGTTATCTCTTCTTATGAGTTTGACAGTGTTTTTTGTTTTGAACAAGAAAAAATGAAATTTGTGTATCGAGAAAGACTACAACAATTTACACAAAAATTAAAACATAAAAAACAATAGAATTAGTCGAGATCCAAACAAGACGATGGATTTCGACCACCACTTATGATAATTTGATTCGTCGGCTTCAACCACCGACCGGTGAGAAGCAGTGTGAAAAATGAAGGTTATTATCGAAAGTGGCTTGAGGAGGAACTAGAAGTGGCTGACGCAACTGGATCACATCCAACTTATTGAGAGCGTTGCTCTGTTAAGACAACGTTAACCTGAACAACTTCAGGTCAATACACCATGAGCCTCGAGTCCGAAGTTATTCATAACCCATCTCATGGCTCTCCCCTTCAAACGCTGCTTCTACCAAATTGTTCCTACCCATTCCAAACCGATAACTACCTTCACCTTATTACCCCCACTTGGGTCACAGGCATGCGTGACCATACCCGGTAAATTCATTCTTCTTACCTCTCTTATATAAACACTCTTTTTTTTTCTTAATGTTTCGATGTGGGACTTAGTTATTGTAAAGTATTTTACATTATTCCACTTTGTCTTGAACATTACTACATAAAAAATCAGTTTGCGACACGTCATGCAAGAGACACTTCATCAACTGTATGTTGGCTTGGTACTAGTAGGGAGTGATCATTCCACCTATGTGGCTCATAACCAACGATTCAATTGGGAAAGAAAGATGCTTCAAGAATGAAGAATATACTTTGGACCGCATATTTACTTGACTAAATAAAAGAAGATACAAAAAATTTCTAAAATTTTCCAATTCACCATGAGGTAATTAATGAGAGATCGTTGAACTAAAAGAGTTGGAGATGATCTAAATCCGTATTTGATAACATGTATATCAAAGGTGTGTTTTCATACATTAGGAAAGACACAAAAGTTTACATACTCCAACTTATTGATGGGAAAAATCCAATTTGAGATCATTTCTAATTAAGAAGAATGTTTTCTTTGTGGTTAGTGCAACCTTTCTCGCCTTCCCAAAAAGAACGCTTTCTTTTTTATTTCAAAAAGAAATGATACGATAATTTGATGTTTGATCAGGACATAAATAAAGTCAAATTAATTATTGTTTCGGATAAAGTTCAAACTCGAAAAAAGAAGGCTTTTTTTAATCTCTAATTTCTAGAAGAAATAGATAGGATAATTTGATGTTTGTTCAAGACATAAATAAAGTCCGATCAATTATTGTTTTGGATAAAGTTCAAACTCGAACTTTCTCAAATAGTTTTTATTCTCAGTAATACATTTGAGTTCAACCACTTGATCAAAAATAACTTTTACCTTAAAATAAATTTAGAGTAAAACTCAATTTTTTACTGAATTAGAATAAAATCTCTTAACTTGATAAACCTAAGAAACTCAATTTAAATTTCTCACCGCCTTGGTTACACAACTCAATTGGCAGTAAAAACAACAAAAAATAAATGCTGACTTATGTATATAACTTTATAACAAATTAGCAATACAATTTAATTGTATCAATCTGATGCTACCACACTACTTGTCATAGCATTTCACTTGAATGTATCTATTTACACAAATCTTATATAATCAATTTTGAATTCATGAAAGCATTCTTCATAAGGGCATTGAGTCCAATAATTTGACAACCTCTGGCATTTCAGGCCTATCTTTCTGTAACTCACCAGTGCACATACAAGCAATATGCACATACTCCCTAACACTCTCTTCTTTCAAACCTTCTTCTCTTGGAATATTTACATCTAGCATAGCCATCTCAGCGTTTCTTTCCTTCATTTTCCTGGCCCAATTAACAAGCCCAATATCATTTCCATCCAATTTCACAGCCAAATTCGGCCTATGTCCCGATACAATCTCAATCATCAACACTCCGAAACTATACACATCGACTTTAGGGTTCGCTACATTAGACCCGTCTCTATACTCCGGTGGCATGTAACCGATAGTACCCGCTATCTGCGTTGACACATGCGAATGTGACTTGTCCATCCTACGCGCAAGCCCAAAATCAGCTATATGGGCCTGAAAATCAGAGTCCAATAAGACATTACTAGCTTTGATGTCTCTATGAATAATGGGCTTTTGAAGCCCATGTAAATAACAAAGCCCATGAGCCACACCACGAATTATGTTGACCCTTGTTTCCCAAGACAAAGGAGAACGAATAATATCAGAGGAAAAAACGTCGTCGTTTTGGAAATTTGGAGAAGAAGATTCGTGTAGCCATTGATCGAGGTTTCCTTTTTCGATGTACTCGTAAACGAGTAACCGTTCAGGTCCGGCAGCCCAGTAACCGAGGATTTTAACGATGTTGCGGTGGTCAAGCTTGCTTAGAGTTTCCATCTCCGCCGCGAATTCGCGAAATCCTTGGAAAGCGTCAGGGGAGAGTTTTTTAACGGCGACGACGGCGCCGGTGGAGAGATGAGCTTTGTAGACTAAACCGAAGCTTCCGTCGCCGACGATTAGGTTTCGTGAAAAGTTATTGGTGGCGCGGGTGAGTTCTTCCATGGAGATTTTGAGATTGGGATCCCATGACCAGCTAGCATCGACAGGGAAGGAGGTGGAGCTTGTAGGGTAATGGTTTTGGTTTCGAAGTGGTCGGGTTCGGATCTGGTTGTTACGGCGGATTTGGGCGGATTTACGGCACTGACAGATGAGAACGATGACGGCGAATATGGCTGTAACGACTATAAAGCTGGCAACGGCAGCTAGTATGGCTTGGTAACCGTGATCCATGAGAGAGAAAGATAAAATGGAATGAAATGATTGAGAGAGAAAAGAAAAAAGGGCATGAATGGAATTGAATTGAATGGTGTAAGTAATTTGAGTGGAAGGAATAAAAAGGGGATAGTTTCGAGGAAGGTGATGTTTGTGGGAGAGTTGACTAGACTAGTCAACGGGTTTTGTTTGGGTCATCCTTCATACTCTGCTATGTTTCTTTTGTTTAACCTTTTGGAAGGAATGCTGAGTTGGAGCAACAATGATCTGTGATTAGTTGGTACTAGTTGACTTTAGATGCCCAAGTTGGAGGAGTCAATGACTGAATTTCCTTTCCCTATTATGTACTCACAAATCACAATGAATTTCATCACAGTAAATGAATTTGTACCTAGCATAACATAACATAGCAAAATAATAGACAAAGATTAAGAATTTCAAAAATAGTTTCTCAAAGTTGTTTAGCCATATATTATGTGAATGTGATAGGAATATTAATCTGTCAAAAGCTTGATTTTGTTTTCGTTGTTTACTTCAGTAGGTTTTGGTTGGCTGGGTGCCCTTTGAGCGTTACAGGCAACATTTCTAACAATTGACGAGTAAAGATCAAATTCCGCCTTCAGTTTTAGGCAGCAAGCCTGTATCCACTTTTCTGCTACTGTTGTAGATACGCTGTCTTGGGTATCCCTCTCGTGTTCTTCAATGGCAGGCCGTATTTCATTGTATAAAGAATCAAGGGCATCTGTGGCGTCGTCTTTTATTTTCTGCATGGAAAATTTTCAAATGAGATGAACGTAAAACCAGACATGGAGATATATAATTGACTATCACATATTCACATGCTCCGCAAAATAATTAAATGACAATGAAGCATTTTAGGATCAAGCAACAACGATCGCATGATTTGTGATATTTCTCATCTAAGCTATGCCTGAATATTCAATTATTTTGGTGATGATGTTCAAATTGATGTTCTGTTATTTGTGTAGGATAAGGTGTAGAGTGATGTGTGCATTATGCAGGAAATTGAAAAGGATCGATATAATTTTGCAAACTATAACAAGGATCCTTCAGACCGAACTATGAAATAATAACTACATTATTAAAATGATATTCTTTGGAAATATAAAGTTAAAATACCAGGTTAACTAAGATTTAGTCCCCTAATCACATAATTACAAGCTACGTGGTGATATTAAGCAATCTGCACTGAAGAGAAATACATAAGAACGTCATACCTCATAATCTAAGATCTCCTCTTGTGCTACCTTTGATGCTAAAAGGCTAGCTGCATACTTCGCATCAATTTTCTTCTGTATGTGATTTTTAAACTTTCCCCCTGCCTTTGATCTTTTGTTAGAGATGGACTTAGGTCCAATGCGATAGTTTCTTCCAGCAGTGTTACTTCGAATGCGCGATATCATTGCATTCTTTTGTGAAAGGTCCTGATCGGTTTCTTGGGAGTACAACTTCATGTCCTCACTTGCTAATTCAGTTCCCATTTTTTCAATACCAAAATCTTTGACCTCAATTGAAGAATTGAGTGGTTGAATATTTAAAACAGTGGACTCTGATGGTTCTTCAGCTCTAAGTATAATAGCCATGGATTGTTCACTTTGTCCACCAACATTTGACGTCAGTTCATCCTCCGCAGAGTCATATAAAGGAATTTTCTCAATTGAGTATCTGTAGTCAACAACATTAACAAAATCTTACAAATCAAGATATCACTTATATAGGAAATGAAGTAACGATGCAAAAAAGACCAAGTAAAATTAGAATAAAACTTTAATATTTGCTGAGGTTATATGGCTTAAGATAAAAGAGGAAGGAAGGATATTGAATAAAAGACTTTGAAATTGATTTTATGTATCAGATACAAAAGACTAAGAACAACAGTACGGGCAGATTCAATCAAGCACAAGCTCCTGCACAAGAATCTCCTCATTGTGGGGTCTAGGAGTGGGGAAGGATTGAGATTTACATAGATATCCAAGTTGTGTCTGTAACAGATAAAATGAAAGCTGACATTTAGAGATGAATACATCACAGGAAAGAATAAATTATAAATTACCTGTCATCATCATCTTCCCATAGATAAGTATCCTCCTGCCCAGATTTTTCCCAACACGAGCAAGAATATATGATTAAAACCAATAATAATCAATGAAAAAGAGAAGGAAATGAGAAACAGGGGCGTAAAAGTAATACATTTCAATTGTTACAACTGCTAGATATTTTTCACAATAAAAAGATCATTTGAGCATGCACTCTACTATATCAAAATTTACATAATCATATCAAATAGAAGAGCCAGCCTCTTCATTTATTAACAGAATTTCATTTTTCATTATTGTATAATTTCAAGTTTCAACCATGATATATCAAAAGAATTAAAAACACCTAGTCATCACCCTTCAATCAACACCATGCCCATGCATTTGAATTTTGAAAGGCTTAACCAATAAAAAAAATTCATTCAAACACATCAACTTAAACAGGATACGAGTATCACTTGTTAAAACTTAAAACTCACTTGAAAACCACGAGATTTTGCTCCAAGGAATCCAGAACATTTGAGCGCACCACAGAGGCAGCGAACCTTTGCACCTCCAAACCATTCAAAATTATAGTCATATGCCAATTCAGTTCCAATAGGAATATCATGCATAGCAAATATTCCAACCCTTATTTCCCCCAAGACATTCCATTTTCTTGTCTCACAATTTGGTTGACTGCAAACATAAGAGCATTCAGTTGATGCCAAATCTTGGGAATTGGGAAAACAAGAGGATAACAAAGCAGGTCTACAATAAATCAACAATGGCATCAATTTCACTAAATCTTAGCATTTTTGTTTGAATTTATTTACCAGGAATGATTGATAAATCTGGCAATGCTTCCTTTTCTACTTGCATCGATGGATTCAGACGCATTAAGACTAATGATAAAAGCATCCTTAAGACCTGCAAAAGCAGACAAAAGTTTTACATAATCATAGAATTAAATACTAATCAGATAGAAGTATTGATTTTATGGACTTTGACCTTGAATTTCATAAGCATGGGATCTGCGTTTGGCTTCTTTCCATGATATTACTTCTCCGCAGTATTCAATGACAAACTGTCCTGCCTGTATGAAATAAATAAATAAAAGTGTGGCACTACTGCAATAAAGAAATGATGACTAGAAAATTAGCCTTATTAATGCAGAAATGCAATGACATTCATCAATTTAAGCAAGTTTCTTTTCTCCAATTTTCATAGTAATTCATTATATGATTACCTTAATTTCTTCATCAGCCAAAAGACCCCAGCCCCGGCCTTCAGTTTTAAATAACTTTGTTTTTGCATATTCACACTTCTGAAATTTCTGCAAGCATGAGATATGAAACGTGAATATATTTAATCTAGAGAAGAGAGAAAGAAAATTCAAATTTTTCTTTAGGTAAAAGCTGTTATTATTGAATTCGTCTTATGATTGCACTACTACTAGGAAAAAAGCTGTACTCAGTAACCGGATTATAACTACCAACTTCTTAACTAGTTTGTTGACAACTGAATGCCATTATTCCACAGCCAAGTTAACTGATTATAAACCTCTGAAACCTTTGTTGGTATCAACGCATACTCTATCAGAATATATCATATATGAATTGAAGTAAGGTTCAAAGGGTCGTCTGAAGTAAAGTTTAAGTAGGTCAAAGGTTAAAAAATATATGCAATGGAAACATGATATGAAAAAGCTCAAGACAGGTAAACTTGAATGCTACTGACAAACTTGTAGGATAAAATAACTGGAAAGCAGAATATAAATATGCAGCAGATTATGACAAGTGCCCTCAAAGACACAGGTGAAAGCAAATAATAACTACTAATAACTTCTCTTGACCAACTTTCAACTACTTGAAGACCAACTATATCATCACATACAGACCCAAACATGAACTCACCTGATTTTTACAAAGGATACCACAAGGGCAATGACCAGGGGTGCATTCAGTGCTGGTTAATACATTTAGACACCCATCTCCGCAGGCACTGTCAGGGTCATCTTCATTATACCTGCATTCACATATAGCAATATCCTCCTCCTTCTGTTTCTTATGCCTGCACAAAAACCGTGGACTTGTAAAAGTAATCGTAAGATTATACAAAACTCATTTAACATTAGTAAGACAAAGAAAACCTTAAATCACTTGAAATACTTGTGCAAACTTAAATTCATAAGTATAGCTCACAAGTAAGATAATTAAAACCTTAAAATCATACTTCAAATATATAAATTTAAATTCATTCATAAGCGTAATCGCATAAACATTTCAAATATCGTAGATTATACAATTCAACAATTAACAGTGGCAATTCTACCCGATTCCACCAAAATATGATTATGCGTATACTCATAATCGTTGAGGGAAAGCACAACCGTAAAATTATGGGATTTTACAATTCAAATCTGGGTTTTAACTACCTAATCTATTAGCTAGGAGATTCAGATCGAATAAACTTTTCAAGAAACACTTAAAGAAAAACATATATTAAACGATTCATGCAATAACTACAGTTTATTTTAACAACAGCTTCGTGTATAAGTTAAATTAGCTTTTACATCTCAGTTTTTAAAAAGCTCTCATTTACCTTCTCTATAAACATCTATGAATAAGTGAAATACCATAAACAAATAAAATTTTATTTTAAATATTAATTGAGAATAGAATATCCAATAAGAGAGAAACAAATCCAAACTGAGCCTTATTGAATACGAAAAAGTCCAAAACAAAGCAATATCAATTGATATACAGAGTAAAGTGAACTTTCTTAAGATAGTGTTTTTCTTATTTACAACATTAATTTTAATTTCAGCAATTTGGGAATTCTTTCAACTTCAACTAAAATCTCAATCATGTTGCAAACACCATGCCCGTGTTCACTTCAACTTTTAAAATCATAAAGAATCTAACTACTAGTCTAAATTAAAGAGCCGCCACATGATAAAAACGAAGTTATTTGCTTTAGTATTCCAATGCAATTGCTCATGAATCATAATGAAGCTACCAAGTGAAAATATTCTTACAAAACTTCAGAATCAAATTATATTCCAATTTATAAGACCAATAATAAGCAGCATTAAGCACAAGATAGGAAATTCAATTGAATGACCTAAGTGGAACTGAAAAGTAAGAAAGAAATTACCAACCAACCTTCGCATAAAAAAATCATTCTGATTGATATGAATATATTGAGGAAACTCTTCTTCAGCATAAGGATCCTTCAAATTCAAATTAATAATGCACTTGTTATTACTTGACTCAAACATCAACATAATGTTGTAATAAAGGGGGAAAGAAATTTACCATCGGAAGAATAACGACGGAAGCGGGGGAGAAAGTGATTGAAGAATGACAAGGAAATAGGGCTAGATTCGCCTAAAGTGAAAGGAATCAGAAAATGGAAATGAAGCGAGAAGAGGTTTGGGGGCGTGAAACCTGTGCAGCTGAAATAGGTGGCGATAGGAGAAATTGATTTCCGGTACAAACTTGGAACTCCGGTGACTGCGGTACTTAACCTCACTTCGCCAATTTTTTGTCCTTCTATACAAGTAAAATGGGGACCGGTTTTTGTTTTTTAATTTTTTGACAACAACAAAACAATATACATCAAATACGACCACATATTCAATAACGTTAAAAATATAAAGGATGTATTTGTAAACATTCTTACAATATCTATTTTAATAGGCTATAGTAGCATATAACAACAAAGTTGATACACAAATCATTGATTGAATTTTTAATTAATTGAAGTTAATCTTTCAATAGGAATCAAACAAACATCGTAAGAATATCGGAAATTAAATAATGTCGCACAAGACGGCGACCAACACAACATCACGCATAGACATTGAAATCACGAAAAAACAAAACAAAAAAATTAAATCTATATGAAAATCTCTTATTTGTAATAGATAAAAGGCTAGCGCAGTGCAAATACATCATTTATAGAAACTTGACATCCCAACTATGTTGGTACCCTAAGTACCACCAATCATTTGCAGCACCACACATAATTTATTGAAAATAATCGAACAGAAAATTGGGGGGACTAAGTCAAAACTCAATAACAACAATTATTTGAACTTATAAGAAGGTAAAACCAACATATCCGCAAGAATAATAAAAGAAGATTTTCTTTTATTTTTATTTATTTATTTATTTTATTTAATTTGGTCTCTAAAGCCATAATCATGTGTTTAACCCTAACCTATATCAAATAGTTGAAAGTTCGACATTAACATTACTAGTATTTAACACTATTTTTCTTAATTTTTTTTGGGGTGGGGTGAGGATTCTAGGAAGGTTTCTTGGGTTAGTTGGAAATCCATTTGTATGCGTAGGGAGTATGGAGGTTTGGGGGTTAGGCGGATGCGGGAGTTTAACACTGCTCTTCTTGGGAAGTGGTGTTGGCGGATGTTGGTGGACAGGGGGGGTTTGTGGTTTAGGGTGTTGGCGACTAGGTATGGTGTGGAGGGAGGTCATTTGTGCGAGGGGGGGAGGAGGGGGTCAGCATGGTGGCATGAGATAGTGAAGATTAGGGATGGAGATGTTGGTTTTGGGGGAGGATGGTTTGCAGAGGGTGTGGAGCGGCGGGTCGGACATGGGAGGGACACTCTTTTCTGGTCGGATCCTTGGTTGGGGGGAGTGCCGCTGAGGGTGAGGTTTGGTCGTTTGTTTGATTTGGCAGGGACCAAGCAGCACACGGTGGCGGAGATGTTTGGGTTAGGGTGGGAGGCAGGAGGGCAGGCATGGGTGTGGCGGAGGCAGTTATGGGTGTGGGAGGAGGAGATGTTGGGGGAGTGTCAGACCTTACTTCATGATTTTCAGATGCAGGAGCATGTAGCGGTTATATGGCGGTGGCGTTTTGATCCAGAGTGTGGGTATACCGTCAGTGGTGCTTATCAGTTGTTGACTACTCAGGATGCAGTTATCGTAGACGATGCAGCTGAGCTCATATGGCATCGGCAGGTTCCTTTGAAGGTGTATATTCTTGCTTGGCGACTTTTGCGAGACAGGCTACCGACGAAGAACAATTTAGGTAGACGCGGCATTCTTACACAGGAGGATTTACTTTGTGCTTCTGGCTGTGGAGGCATCGAGACAACTCATCATCTTTTCTTTACTTGTGGACATTTTGGTTCCTTGTGGACGCTGGTCAGGTCTTGGATTGGTTTTTCGATGGTGGACCCCTCGACTCCATCTGCCCACTTTACTCAGTTTACATGTGCAGTAGGTGGCGGTCGGGACCGGAGATCATTCATGCAGCTCATTTGGCTTGTTTTTGTTTGGATTATTTGGACATAGCGCAATCAGCGCCTGCTCAAAAAATCGGCGCAATCAACCTCACTTTTGTTGGACTTGATCAAGCGACACTCCTTCTGGTGGTTGAGGACTCAGTATCCAGGGCTGGGGATTAACTTGCATAGTTGGTGGGTGAATCCTTTGTTGTGCTTGGGTATTTGACTTGTATGGACTTTATTGGTTTTGTTTGTTTTGGACCTCTGATGTACATTCGGTGACGTGTTTCTAGCACATCTTGTGCTAGGGGTGACCTTCTTTTCGTATATATATCATCTCATTTTGGCTTGTTCAAAAAAAAACATTACTAGTATTTAGTAGTAAGATTTCAACTCTACGTAAAATTAGTTATTCAATCATCAATCGATAAATTCCTGATTATCTTTCGGGTTGTCTTGAAAGAGTACTACCTAAGAGCAAGATAAGAGAATAATCGAAAAAATTATTTTTGGTGGAATTATAGGAAGAATATATTTGTCTAAGAATATAATAAAGTGAGTGATTTATGTTGGAGAAAGTTTTATCATTTCTAAACTTCCAAATAAATCAGCATCTAATAAGAAAGAAAGTTTTTTTTTTTTTTAACAAGCAAGAAAGAAAGTGTTATGTTGTCGATTGCATGCATCTTGACCCATAAACAAGTTCATCTAGATAATAATAAGACTTAAATATATTTTTAATCCTCCAAAAAAAAAGTATATTAGAATACTATAATAACAAAATTTAAACCTAAGAATTGGCATTGAAAGCATAAACATGTAACATGTAAAACTATTTTTCTTTAAGCATATTGAATAGTAATATTGGAATAAATATAGTTTTACTCCATTTAAATATTTGAAATTTCAATTTCAATTTTACAATCTTCAATCGTAAAAGACTACAGTAATCAAACAAAATCGTAAAATTTAGAATGTATTAAGAAATTTCTATCTTTACCTTCTTCAAAATATTATATAACAATGATTCACTATTAATATTATTTCCAATATATTGAAATGACATTCATTTTAATTTTTTTCCAGGTCATGAAAATTTATATATACCGTTGTATCAATGATCTCACATGTCAAATTGATAGTGCTTCCATTCATAATATCAATTGTCAATCGAGTAAAATCAAAATATCAAAATATTAGTTTACGAAAAACTAATCAAAGTACTACTGTTAGTTAAGAGTAGGAATAAACTATAAAGCATAGTGCAATATTTTGTCCTCTAAAGTTGATCAATATTGTCACATAATCATAGATCTTCATTTGTGTCATGTTGTGTCTTCTAAATCTGTAAATGTGGTATTTAAGCGAATTGGTTTTGCAATTCAAAAGGAGTAGCGACGCAGCTTGTTGCCCGTTTACATTCAACACATATGTAATTCTCTTATATAGACTAGTGGGCACGTGCCCGTTTGTGTGTACCACATTTTTTATTTTGTTATTTTATATTAAAGATTACTTTAAGTTTTTCACAGATGTATTTTTTATAAATTGTAAGCTTTTGAAAATCAAAGTTATAAATCACATAGAGACGTTGAATTAAATGTAAGAAAACGCTAAGTGAAAATGCGGACATCTCATTAGATGGACTATCTTTTTGTCTGTCCGCCTTTTTTTATTGCGCTAATGTGTACAATTTATATACAGTTGGTCTATTTTAAACATGAAATTGTTTCATTCAATTATCCAAAGATACATTCTCTAAAAATCTATTTGCAATCCTATTAAAATTGATAATGTGAAATTTTATCAAACCTTGAATAACATATGGTGTGATTGTCATTGGACTCTATGTTTCAACAGCTATCATTGAGTAACATTAATCTCGAACCATTTTTTCTTATTCTCTTTTCTCTCCCTATAATTTTTTTGTGTGTTTAGAGGACATCCCTAGGGATATAATAAAATGTATAAACTATAAGAAGATGCATGAATCTTTGACACAAATAAAAAGAAGAAGATGCATGGATGCGAGTAATGAATATGAAAGAATAAACTGATTGGAGTAACATACATGGTTTTTTATATCACATGCACGAATGAAAAAAAAAATACTATTGTATGTAGAAATTATTGTAATTACCTTTGAAGTTGATCATTTGACCGCCGAAAAGAAAAATACACCATTGTAGATGGTTTATAGTGATACGTCATCATTTCACTATTGTAACTTGTGAAACTATGTAGAAACTTTTGCAGCACCGTTTTTTCCTCGTTTCCACCACTTTCTAAGTATCTTTTATTCTTGAAAATAGAAATATGAAATTGTAAGAAGAATATATTTTATGAAACTTTTGTACATAATTCGTCAAATATTTTTCACGAATCGTCACTTCAATTTTGGGTCACAAATTTCAACTTCTTTCCAATTTGTGACTGAAAATTGAAGTGATAGGATAAAAAGAAACCGCTAAATTTATTCATCCACATTCTTAGAAATAAAGGTAATTAATTAATTAGTTAAATTGGAAGATAAATAGAGAAATGTTGACGGTAAAAAAAGACGAAATAGCTAATTACTTCCAATGTATTTTTTTCTACCATTTTAATTCTACCATTTTTTATTCTTATATATATGATTTTTAATCAAAAAACCCTAACTTGGTTAACTTGGTCAAAAAAACGCTAAATTTTTCCCCCTTTTATCAAAAAAAACAAAAAAAAAAAACAATTTTTCCCCAGTTAGTTAACTTGGTTTCTCACAAGCAGATCGAAAACACCATTTCTCCATTATTTATTTTTCTTTGATTTATTCTTATTAGTTTGCGAATTTCGGATTTTGATTCCCAAATCTAATGCAATGGTTTATTTGTATTTGGAATCAGGGTTTGATGGGAAACAATGTTTATATCTCATCTTTTGAAATCTGCAAATCGCCTCGGTCTGTCTATACTCCAGAATCAGCCGGGAAGGAACTCATCTTCTGCTTCTAATATAGTGCATCACTCCAAGAAAAAAATTGAGATCATCGCAAACAAAGGATCATCGTCATGGCTTCCCAGTCTACAACAGGTATTCATTGGTGGTTTGGCGTTTTTAGAGCCCGGCATGCCCAGACACTTGCCCGGCCTTCAGCCAAAAAAAATTAGTATTTTTAGAGTTAATCTAGGACAAAACTGATATTCTTTGTTCAAATATGAGATTATTAGGAGTTAATTTAGGGCAAAATTGTGACTTTTTATTTAAATTTGAGATAAATTGAAAATTTTAGGTGTTAATTTAGGACAAAATAATATTTATTTGTTAAACTAAGCCACATGGAGGTTCATGTTTTTCAGCTACTTTAATTATCACATCGTTATGGAGCTTGCTACTTTTGTTTTCCTATGTAGCATAATAGAAGTTGCAGTGTCTAGTCCTTTATTTTTTAGCTGATCAAACACACCCTAAACGTATTGACGAAAACACATGTTATCAACCAAATTGATTACTTAAAAACATATTTGACCAAAATGACTGTTAAGAGATGTAGTATTTGTGAACCTAACTGCAATTTGCAATTTGGATATATTCATGGAAGAATGTGAATAGATACACTCACATCCTAGGACCAAAATGGTAGTTTGCCTTTCTATAAATTTATGTATTATATATTGTATGAAAGATGCGCTGACACGTACACGCACACGCACACACGACACCATCTTAGTTCTGAATCTCATATGATATCTTTATTGCTGTTTTTCATTGTTGTTTTTTTTATCTCTCAGCCGTGCAGTGATGATGAACTATATAGAGCGAGTGTTTGTTTGATTGCATTACCATTGATGGCTTCAAGTATAATGGTTATTCATTTGTCTACTTTGGCTTACGTAGATGAGGTCTTATTGCCGTATTATAATAGGGTATTTAACCTGCATATAGATGGCAAACCAGTATATTCAGAAGAAGAGGTTAACGAAGCACGTTCAACCTTCTATACGTGATATCCTCAATTCGGGGGGCCGCAAACTGACCTTTTGCCTTATATCATCATGAATATTCAAAGTCTTTGGAGGAGCACTCCACAAAAGTCTTAGTTAGTATCAGCAGTATCTTTGTTGGACAATATTTATTTAGTAACATTATATTTGTGCTACTTTTGTTTTGTATTTCCAAGGTTCTCTAAAACCTTTGTTTTGAGGTGGTTTCTAAAGTGAGGGAGCAATTAAGACCCTCACCGGTGTACCACTAATAATACACCATTGGATCTATCATGATAATCTAAGAACTACCATGCAATTTTTTCTTCTGCGTTCAGAAGAAGGTGATGGTGGTTCAGAAGAAGGTGATGGTGGTAGGAGTGGGTGATGAGGAGAAAAGGGAGATGAGGGAGATGAGGGAAAGAGTGAAAACCATAACAAGAAAAAGAAAAGAAGAAAAAAAAAAAAAAAAAAGAAAGAAGGAAGAAGATGAAGATGCAACAATTGAATGGGAGAAATCATATCTGCAACTTCTTTGTTTTCAAGAAATCTAAACCGTTCAAATTATTTTAGTAGATCTAATGGTGTATAGGGATTTAATTGCTCTCTCACCTTAGAAGCTACCTTATTTTGGTATCAAAATTGATTTGTTTAATAATACATAGATCTAATCTTATTTTCAATCATGGCGAAGGCTAGCGTAGTAGCGTGGCAAGTGACTTGGGTCTCCCACGCTGAGTATGTAGTAATATCCGTTAGATTATGATAGACCATTAGTTGTGCATTTGTTAATTTCTAGTCTTAATAAGATATTTTGGATCCATTATTTTTCATAATCATTAGCTTTATTATGAAAACATATGGATCACTTTGGGTATAAAGCAGCTTTAAATTTTTGGGCTAGCTATCCCACCCTTTGAGGTTCCTCCAATCTAGCGAGAGAATAATCACTACATTGGTCTCAATAAAAAAAATATATGGATCACCGGTTTGTCATATATAGGAGATGATTAAACAAATAGAACACCAATTTGCTATAAATAAAGTTTACTTCTCCCATTAATTTAGTTCAATTGGTAGACATATTGCACCGTATGTGCATGCAGTGGTGTCTCCTGGACCCTGAGTTAGGGGGTGCAAATAATTTAAAATTCGATCGTGAGATAATTAAAATTTAAAATTTTCAAACATTCATATCGGAACCATTAAAAATTGTTCCGGTTTGTTAAAAATATACGAGTAGTGTAAATATATGTACCAGACCGTGTTGAAAACTATTCTGGTATCATACTGTTGTAGAATTTGGACCTTCAATGATAAGAAATACAGAGTCAAGCTCATATTTGGTTAATAATCAGAAGTTATACAGTGGCAAATCATAATATGTGTAGGAACGCATTAAAGAAAAAAAACTTATACAATACAAACCAAAGTATTCCGGCAACAATTTATTGACAAAGTAACATATATCAGAATAGCTTTCAACATGGTCCGGAACACATATTTACACCATATTCTTAACAAAGAAAAAATAATGACACGAGTGCAAGTAGAGTGCAACGTCTAAAATTCAGGGGATTCATTATCGATAAAATTCATATGATCAGTACAAAATATCAAGACCTAGGGGTGCAGCTGCACCCCCTCAACCATATGCAGCCACGCCCCTGTGTGCAGGGACAGGGGATCAGATTCTAATACATCCAATTATTCACCTTTAAGAGATGAAATTCTAGCTATTAGCTAATAGACTACCTGACAAAAATAAAAAAAATATACTTTACTTGTCAAAAAAAAAACTATACTTTACTCTGTACTCCGTACCAAAATACAAGTTATTTTTAGAAAAAATTTTGTATCAAAATATAAGTCGTTTTACAATACTAATGAAACATTTAATGTTATTTTTTTTATTATACCCTTAACTATTTATTACTTTCTCTTCTTTTACTTCTTCAATTTATCTTTTTCATACCATTAATGAAGGACAATTTGTAAATTAACTCAATTTATCTTTTTCATATAACAATGATTACATTTCTTAATTTGTAATATGGTCAAAATGATGTATATTTTAATACGGAGTACGGATGTGGTAACATTTGTTGTCTCTCCACGTATGGATTCACTTAGAGGGAATGGGATGGAATGAAATGTACAATTAGTGGTGCATCATTCTTGGCGTTTCATCTAAATTAAGATTTTCTATATGGTAGATTTTGTTTAAACATTGCATCTCTTGCATTAATTAAGGAACTAAAAATGGTAAAATCATCTTGAAATTTGTATATCAAACTTTTCAAAGTATAAGTTATATTTGTTTCATCATAAAATTTACTATTTTTGGGTTACTTAACCATTGCAATTGTTAACAAGACCCTTTTAGAATGCACCTTTTTAGAAGCTCTAGGATTGCAAATTTAATTTACAATGGTTAGTAAGACCCTTTTAGCAAGTAGTGTAAAATTTACTACTATAGGTAAGTAACAATAGTGTCATAATGAAGCGGCTAACTAAGAATCTTCTAGGATTGTAAATTTAATTTACAACTTTATGTATGACCAACATGGAAAAGGATGCCTGGTCTTGAAATATGCTGTATTTCATGTGCTCTTCTTTCCAATGCTCACTACCAAATATTGAAATTCTTTAACTGTAATGGAGGTACTGGGTGTGATTTCTCTACTATTATTTTTTCTCTACATAATTTTAATTCTTTACGCATGTCCATAATTTGAGTGCCTTTTTTTTTTGAGTTCTGCCCTTTATGTGCATATATAATTAGTTAGTCAATAGTCACATTACATGAAACAAAAGAAGACTACATGGTTGTTCACTTTAATTTGCCTACTAGCTAGCTAGTACTACTATTTGTTTTGCACCAACTTGATACAAACATGTAACATACTAACTAAAAGGAAAAGTGTGGTGTAATTGTAACCAGATTACATACAGAACAAGAAAGGCACAACTAGAGCCGTCAAATTGTAGGGCTTGATCAATTTGGGCCCGACCCTCACAAAGAGAGGGCCCAAATATTCAAATCAAAATAGGCCCTATTTTACATAGGGCCTAAATATAACAGGGCCCATAAATTTATAATGGGCCCAAAGGCCCTAATGTTCTATAAATCTATAAATTTCTTTATTCAAAATTCAATTTTTGTTTCATGTTCTGTATGTAATCTGGTTACAATTACACCACACTAATAAATCTAAAATTCAATCATTTGAGGGCTTCATTTGAGGGCTTTTTAATATAGGGCTTTTTTGACAGCTCTAGGCACAACTAAGAATAAAAGATCTGCTTTGCTTAAAAAAGCTGACTTTGCTATGAGAAGAATACCTTGGTTACGGTAAAATATAATGCTTTGAATAACAACTTTGGTAAGGATTATTCATATATCATCATTCATTAGTATTATTTTGAGGAAAAAGCAACAAATTTTGGCAAAGGAAGGAGGGACGTTAAAGCATCTCAATTTGCTACGGTCAAGCTAAGACTGGCAAAGCCAGGTTGGACACTTCTCTTTTGTCCATTTGCCTCCCCTGCTTTTTTGGACTATGCATTATGCATTGCCATGTCACACCCTTATTTTCTTTGTTTTAGAAAAGGTTTAAGATTTGATCTAAAGATTAAATGATGTTAAAACAGAATCATAGTACAAATAAAATAATACTATATATGTGCTATTACATTAGTATGGCTCTACATATTTTGGCCAAACTTGGAAATTAAACCATGGAGAAAATTTTGAATAAAGTATTGAGTTATTTACATTTTTTATAAAAATTTGATTGTAACTTTGTAATTTGAATGTCATTTTTACACAAATTAAGAATTTATTTAATCTCATAAAATGATTTGAAATCAAACGGTAAAAATTGCATATCAATTTTAATTCATTTAAACGATCTTTACTTGCGTAAAAAAAAAACTATAGTAATTGAAATTGAAACAATTGAAAAGAGCAACTTCCTACCCCAAAAATTGTCAACAAAAAAAAAAAACTTTCTACCCCAAATATGATTTCCATAGTGACAAATACACAATTGTTGGTCTTGGTGATTGGTGCTAGACGGCCGATAGTTTAATTTCTTACAATTGAGCAGAACTAAAATTATTTAATGTCACGAATGATATTAATCAGTTCAATAAGTCGGAACAACAAAAATACACAATTGAGTATACCGTAGGCAAGTGAGTAAAAAAATAGTCAGAACAATTTTTACTGTGACAGAGACAGAGAGATTGTGACATGAGTTACATGAAAGAACCCAATTTATTTCTTCTCTCCTTCAAAAAAAAGTTCATCCTTTTTGCATTTTTTTGCCACACAACACAAAATTTATTTCCCCTAAACTCAAAAACCACACTTTATTTTTTCTCTCTCTTATTTATTTTTTCTTCTGCTTCAAGCTTTTGCATGATTCCAAATAAAGCCCACAAATTTTGACCCTTAATCCAACGCTCTGATTCATCTGAATGCGAATGAAACTGATATGAACAGTTTCCATTTCTGGGTCTTACCTTCTTTCTCTCTCCCTGCTTAGTGTCAAGCTGCAGCAGCAGCAGGAGTTTTCATGGCAGCAAAGCGCGTGTATCAAGTTTGGAAAGGAAGTAATGTAAAGTTCTCTCCTTTTCCTTATTCTTCCTTCTATTATAAGCTCATGTTTCATTTGGGTATGCTTTAGATTTGTGGGTCTGTGATTTTTTATGCTTCATACTTTAGGCTTTGAATTTCTGAGGTAGTTTTTTTGTTGTTGCTGGAATGTGGAAGTGAAATGTTTGAAGTGTATTTTCTTCTGTAAATTACGAGTAATTAGTAGTTAGGTGTGTTTTGAATGTTGAGGTAGTATATTGGGCTGCTGAGATTGTACCTTTTTATTTGTTTATTTTGGGAATTATGTATTTGTATAAGCAGTGTGTGTGCGTGCCAATCAAGTGGTTGGATTTGAAGTGGTAATGAGGTAGTCGAATTATTTGGGAGAATCCGAGAGTTCGAATTATGACTCGAACAATGTTTGGCCAGACTTTATTTAACTTACGGCTGAACTTTGTACTCGGGTTACCAGGTCCATTTCCTAGGAACTAGATGGTTAAAATAAAAAATGTGTCTGTTAGGTCTATATATTCTGCCTGTGCCTGATTAGAGCTGGCTTTCTCCTCAGCATATTTGTTATTATTGGGGAAAGGCATCTGAAGCAATACTATAGTCTTGTGTGTTCTTAACTTATTTGAAGTGTTAGGATCAATTGAATTGCTTTGTCATTTGGGGGAATAAGGTGTGTGCATATTCGGATTTGGCATTTTTTTCTTTATGGTTTTGCTGAATCTTTTGCTCGAAGTGTATTTTTAATACTATAGATAGGCTATTTCTGTGTTGCACCTGTTGATGTGTTTTGGTTTTGAAGTCGATATTGGGTTTGTACTGTTAATGAATCAGAGTGTTTATCGTATATATTTTTCAGCTTTGTATCCAGTCTCTGAAAATGTCCTTTTTGAACGATGTAGCATTATGTTAATGCTGTAATCCTTTTGCTAATTTGAGAAGGGCTTTTGTTTCTCATGAACTATTTTCTGCCAATTGTTAACTCCTTTTTATTATAGCTCATACTTCTCTCTTAAATCTTTTGCAGAAATTCATATTTGGAGGGAGGTTGATATTTGGGCCTGATGCTAGGTCCCTGCTAATCACTTTGTCGCTGATTATTGTTCCAGTTTTCATCTTTTGTGTATCTGTAGCAAGGCATCTTCGGCATGAATTTTCTTCATATTATTCAGGATATGCTATTTTAGTAGTGGCAATTCTCTTTACTATTCATGTAAGTTCTGTTAATGTTTTTTTACTATATTTGTTGTTTTCTCCATTTATTTGCATTGACGGGGCTTGGTTTTTGTTTTAAGGTCCATAGTCTCGACTTAAATGCTTTAGTATATCATAATGTATCTTAACCATCTCCCTTCATACCTGTTTATGAGCTAATACTGAGGAGTGAGAACTTCAGATGTGTAGTTTGTTTAACTTGGTCACTGACATAACAAAGCAATTCATAATGCATCTATTAATTTTTTCTTAATACTGTTTGGATTTACTAAAGTAAGGCTGAGAGCTGTTTTTGTCTTATCTTATTGGTTTCTTCAATCTTCTATGGCCACTGAATAATCCCCTGGTATATATTTCTAGATCCTGGTGCTTCTATGTCTTACGTCCGCACGTGATCCGGGTATCATTCCGAGGAATTCACATCCACCAGAAGAAGAGTTTCGTTATGAGTCTTCTGGGGTGGCCGGACAACAAACGCCAAGCCTTCAGTTCCCACGAACAAAAGAAGTAATGGTCAATGGCCTTCCTGTAAAGGTGAAATATTGTGAAACTTGCATGCTGTATCGTCCTCCTCGTTGCTCACATTGCTCCATATGCAACAATTGTGTTGAACGTTTTGATCACCATTGCCCTTGGGTGGGCCAATGCATCGGACTGGTACAATATTCACAGTCATGATATTTCTTTTTCATTGATGTTCTTGGGTTGTTACTTGTTTGCTTTTGTTCTAATTTGCTTTTTGGCCTTTTCAATGTGCAGAGGAACTACCGTTACTTCTTTCTGTTTGTTTCTTCTGCAACTATTCTGTGCATCTATGTGTTTTCCTTCTCAGCATTTTACATAAAGGTTCTGATGGATAATAATGATATTGGCACAGTGTGGAAGGCAATAAAAGAATCCCCCGCATCTGTGGTTTTAATGGCTTATTGTTTCATCTCTTTGTGGTTTGTTGGTGGACTAACTGGGTTTCATTTGTACCTTATAGGCACAAACCAGGTCAGTCAATTTCTTTTTTACATTTGTGGTTTCTGTATCATTTTTTATTTTCCGTTTCTCGTTGATTGGTGTACTTTCAGGGTAGTTTGTAACTATGCAAATCAAGAAAATTTGAAACGGTGGTTTTCAAGGAATCAACTCCGAACTGCATTAATTTAAAATACCATATGCCTTGTGACCTCAAATCTTTGAATGGATAAGCCATGCGATTTTTAGGAAAGAACCTAGTTTAATATTTTTTCTTTTTAACTGAGACAATACCTTTAATTTATGATAGAATGATTCATATTTCATACACCAACTCAGGTTGTGACGTTGTGTGACCAAGGCCAAATCATGAAAGAGGGTGTTTAAAGGATATGTTGGTTTTTTTTAAGGTAACTAAAAATTAGGCAGTGCACTTAATGCTTGAATATGATAGGTTGCATGCATCAATAATACTTAGGTTTCGACCGAGAGTAAAGGAAGTTTAAGAAATTGCTAAAACCATAATTTATGTTTTCTTCCCACTTTTCCCTTTATTATTTAAATTAGATTATTTCTTCTCTGTAAGTGTGGTTACTTGTATCCATATGTGAAATGAAAGTGTCTATGTTCATATATCTTATTAACTGTACTATATTGTTCTGTGGAAATTGATTCTTAAAAGTTTGTTTTACATGAATATCTTCATCAACTAGGTCAGTGCCCTTTGTTTTGCAGACAACCTACGAAAACTTCCGATACAGAGCCGATGGCAGGATCAATGTTTTTAATCAAGGCTGTTTAAATAATTTTCTGGAAGTGTTTTGCACAGAAATAAAGCCCTCGAGGAACAATTTAAGGGCTTTTGTTCAAGAGGAGGTACAAAGACCGCTGACTGCGGTCATTGTCCGGGGACGTGAGACAGATGATTTGGGTGAAGATCGTCGTCCTAAGGTTGAAGATGATCTAGATATCGGTGAAGATTTATTGAAGATATCACAACGTAGGAATGTTGAAGAACTTGACGAAGATATTCGGAGTAGAGGGAGTAACGGTGCACCCCATAATACAGCCGAACCTGATTCAATTTTGTCGTCAGATCATCGAGCTACCACAATACGATCTGATGCTAGGCACTCGAGTTGGGAAAGGAGTGGAAGTTGGGAAATCGCACAAGATGCCTTTGCCAATTCAAATGTCACCGAAAGCAGAAATTATGTCACATCAAAGGAAATGCGCCAATGACAGGTATGGTATGGTTTGTCCTTATGATATTTTAATGAAACATAATTGATATTGAATTACTTGGATACTCAAGATGGAAAAGAAAATGCTCCTTGATCAGATTTTGAATAGAAGTTGAAGTAGTTGAACTTTTGGTATAAAAACTTAGCCCATCTTATGTGATAATACTAGATATTTGGTATAAATGTATTTTGTAGTTGTTTAAGAGATTAAGTGTCTTGGTCCTGTTTCTCCCATTTTTTTAACTGTCCAATATGTGGATTTCATCTTTACTTGGATTTATTCTTTGTGTAAATAACTAGTTGTGATACTGGAAAATCTTTGCTACATATATTTTGTTTTAGGCACTGTAAATAGTGGATTATCTTTGCTATTAATGTGATAACACTTATGTTAATATTGCAGAGACTGAGAATTGGCAGATAATTACCAAACGTTAGTTGGTCTAGGTGATTGACGCCCTATTTAGTAGGGAGGATTATGGTTCGATCCCCTGCAAATGCGTTTGGGAGGGGATTAAAATCATTTGATGTCAAAACTCGCACCTACTATTTGATGTCATTTGATGTCCATTTTCCTAGGAACCAGAAGGTGAAAAAAAAAAGTTGGCAAATAATTTTGATATTGGAGTCATTTCAATTTGATGCAAACCATTTTTTATCCATCAGACATTATTCCATCTTTTCCAAAGTTGTGGCTGATCTTCATTTCTTGAATATAGTTGGCTCTTCAAAAAGTTTAAATTTGTTCACACATTGTTCAACAAGTCATATAAGAGACTAAGTTAGTAATAAAAACATGTGAGATAGTTGGTAGTTAATGATATATTTATGAAGATGGTGGTTGTTTGAAAGAAGAAAAAAAAAGTGCTTTATTGACGAAAAAATTTAGGTACATTTTCTAGACTAAATTGTAAGTATATTTTATTAAAATTATTTTAAGCGACCATATTGTCTTATTTTATTAGTATTGTTAGAGATCTAATTGTCTTGGGACTAAATTGTCTTTTTTTTCCTTCTTCTCATGGACTAAAAAAACTCTTTAAATTTTCTAATAGAAGTTAAATTTGACAATTTTTTAAGGACTAAAATAAGTCTCCACTTTTCAAAAATACAACTAATTATACAATGTAAGCAAAATATATTCAAATTTTTTCATTTTCTAACTCTTACTAGAGAAAACGGTATATCCATCAACTTTGTAAAATAATTTTACACTGCACCCAAATTTAACTGTACGACATGAAAAAATACTTAAATTTTATTGGGTGTCAATGTAAAATAAAATTAAACTCTTTTTTTTTTGAGGAATTACTATCAAAAGAAGTTGAGTGCAATTCACTAAAATGCTTAAAATGCTTTGTTTTTTTCTTCAATTGAGTGTGGTTTAAATTTAGCAATTGAATTACTACTAGTATCGACAAAAGTGTCTATTTGGTCCAGTCAGAAACCTTGGTACCAACAAATAATATTTAATGCAATTTCCTATAAATTGAATTGCATTTGAGAGTTTGTAAAAAATACATGCATCATTTAAAGGGCGAATTTGTTGTTATATGACTTTTTTTCATCTTGAAACTTGAAAGTCCAACATAGAAGTTAATCAAAAAAAGAAAATTTTTGATCCTCATATCCCAAGCATCACAATCGCTATGCATTCCTAAAAACCTGTTCATTACCTTAAATTAGAGTTTCTGTTACTATATAAACAACCTTAATCCCATCAAAATTGTAGGACACACACTCTCTCTCTCCCTCATCAAACCAAGGAAAGGAACCCTTGTTTCAAAAACCAAAATGAATTCTTCAACATTTTGTTCTTTGTTCCTTGGTTTGATTCTAATTTCTCAATCACCTTTATTAGCAAATGCTGGTAGAGGAAACGGGGTACATGGAGCAGCACTATTCGATTCAATTTGCGCCGCTGCGAACAATAAGACTTGTTGTCTTGACTTTCTACGATCAAATCCAGAAATCGTTAAAGCGAAAAACGTCATGCAAATCTCAAAGATTGTCCTTAAAATTGGTCATCAAAAAGCAGTTGAAGCACAAAACTTCCTTAAAGGATTAGCGGCGAAAACCAATAGTCCTGCCCTAAAACAATGTGCAGGTTCGGAGTATGAAAGTGCTGTTCAGGGTTTTAAACTTACTCTTCAAGAATTGAAAGAAGATGCACAAACTGCTAATTATGATGCTAAAGTTATTGGTGATTATCCTGATCAATGTCAAAGAGGAATGGAATCGGAACACCTTGTTAATCCGCAAGTTACTGCTCTTAACCGTGAGATCTCTTTTCTTAGCGAAATGGCGTTCTTAGCCTCAAATACCCTATAAATTTCATTCATTTTATGTGGATGTTGTTCTGGGTATGTTCAATCAAGGAACAAAGGAGAAATTTGTTATGTGAAGGTTAAATTGGGTTGGAATATTTATTTTAAGGGTCTCCTTAATTTGGTTTGATGTATATGAAGGGAGAGTTATTAATAATATCTAATAGCAAAATCTATTGCTATTCTATGTGTTCCATATATTCAATATTTTGTTCTTTATTTTTTCTGCAGAAATTTAATTTGAGTCGTGTTCCACAAATTGATTTATCGATAACACATGGATCTGGACATATAAGATATTAAGCATTTTGTGTGTCAAAAAAATATGATCTGAAACATTTAAATTTTTCACATAGCAAATTATGGTGAGAAAGAGATGATTATAGTTGTCTCTAACGAACTCGATATTAAGCAAATTTTCACATACAAATCATTTGTTCAACATAAGCAAAAAAAACTTTCACTACATTGACACAAAAAAATTCCACAATATTTGATGAGTAGGAAAAATTTGAGTAGGAAAAAATCCAGAAAAAATTCATCTTCACTGTTTTTCCCAATAGCAATTGTCTTTGTCCTCTTATTATATTCCCTATTTGGGTTTTTAGGACATTTCAAAATGTTTGTTCATGTTAGCCTTATCTTTTTCTCTTGTGAAATACAACCAAGCATTACACATTGGTCTACTAGGTTTTCTTTTCAGTACATGGGTGTTTTCAATGGTACCTTCAACTATTCCTAGTTCAAGTTGTGTTGGTGTTTGTTGTTCGCCTTGTGTTGGAATAATGACAATTGAGGGAAGAGGGATCAATCCACTTGTTGCAGAAGAATCAGCTTGTATACTGTTACCTATGACACTTTCACTTGCCATTTGTCTCATTTTTCAATTACCTATTACAAATTTTTTTGATAAGAGAGCACTAAAACAAGGAGAACAACTAAACAAGGAAACAACATCATTTTTGAATATTCACTTAAAACACATTATTCTAGTTAGTATTCAAAAATCACAATTGATAATACTCGTTATGATTACATTTTAAAATCACTTCAATGGTGTTTTAGAGGTGTTTTGATATGTTTTTGATGATAGTTGAAGTGGGAAAGGGTTAGGATCGAAGATAGTTTGCAAATTAAGAAAGAAAGTAAAATTTCATGATTTTCACCAAGTGTACTAGCGAAGCACGCTGGGTTGCTGAGTGGCGCGCAATTGTTGCAAATTTTGGATCATTTACCACTGCCTGTGGCGCGGCGTGGTGTGGCGCGCAGGTATGAAGCTTTAAGCTGCACGGCGCGCTGGAAAGCAGTGTGGTGCGCCAGCTTCTGACTCAGTTTTTTACTATAAATAGAAAATCTCATTTTTCTGGTTTGGGGTTACGAGTTTGGATGAAAAAAATGGTCTAGAGTCATTGTTGGAGCTTAGAAACGTGAATTTGGAGATGGAGAAACATGATTTGAAGGCTTGAAAACAAGATTGAAGATCTCTCCTCTTCCAATTATCCTCTTAATTCCTCTATGTATCTCCTTCTTAAACTTTTTTCATCTCTTGTAATAATTGAGTAATTTCTCCTAAATTGGATTTTATAATGAAAACCTTGTATGAATTTATGGTTAATTGTTAGATTCTCACTAGTTCTCTTATGATTGATTTAATTCTCCATTTCATTAATCTTGTTCTTTATGCTTTATGAATATTGACGAATGTTTGTGATGATTTTTAGATTCATGCAATGGTTGAGTTAAATTGTCATGGAAATTGAATGAATCATGTGTGGGGAACTAGCCTCTAACGTCCATAGTGAAGTATAAGGAATTCAAAGCAAAATCCAATCGTCCGCCAACTATTTGATAAAAGTCTAAATTGGCACAAGTTATGGTGCATAAGCCATATGTTTATGCACCGTGCATAAATACTCTAAATTGCTTAGCGCACCCCTCAAATTTCTAGTGCACCTCCCAAATTTCTACCGCACCCCCCAAATTTTTATAGGGTGCGCTAGAAATTTAAGAGGTGCGCTAAGTAATATGAGAGGTGTACTAAACAATCTGAGAATGCATTAAGCAATTTTCATTACTTATGCACGGTGCATAATGAAAAAACTTATACACCATAATCATTCATGTCTAAATCTAGTTTTCAACAAGTTTTCTGAACATATCCCCCTGTTTGTCTTTGTCTGAATATTTGAATTTGAATAAATCACAAAAATATACTACCCCAAATCCGAATGGAAATTAAATTAAATTATGATACAATAAACAATTTAGTATATAAGTAGATTAAGGTACATAACTATTATTATTTAAATTTGATCCTCGTATCCCAAGCATCATCACAATCGCTATGCATTCCTAAAAACCTGTGAGTTTCATTACCTTAAATTAGAACTTATGTTACTATATAAACAACCATAATCCCATCAAAATTGTGGGACACACTCTCTCTCTCTCCCTCATCAAACCAAGGAAAGGAACCCTTGTTTCAAAAACCAAAATGAATTCTTCAACATTTTGTTCTCTGTTCCTTGGTTTGATTCTAATTTCTCAATCATATTTATTAGCAAATGCTGGCAGAGGAAACGGGGTACAAGAAGCGGCACTATTCGATTCAATTTGTGCCCCCGCTAACAATGAGACTTGCTGTCTTGACTTTCTACGATCAAATCCAGAAATCGTTAAAGCGAAAAACCTCATGGAAATCTCAAAGATTGTCCTTAAAATTGCCATTGACAAAGCAGTTGAAGGACAAAACTTCCTTAAAGAATTAGCTGCGAAAACCAATAGTCCTGCCCTAAAACAATGTGGTTTTGATTATGATAGTGCTGTTAGGTATTTCAAAGGTTCTCTTGAAGAATTGCTAGAAGATGCTGATGAAACTGCTGGTGAGGATGCGAAAGTTGCTGGTGATTATCCTGATCGATGTGATAGAGAAATGGAATCGGAACACCTTGTTAATCCTCAAGTTACTGCTCTTAACCGTCAGATCTCTTTCCTTAGCGAAATGGCGTTCTTAGCCACATATGACCTATAAATTTCATTCATTTTATGTGGATGTTGTTTTGGGTTTGTTCAACCAAGGAACAAATGAGAAATTTGTTATGTGAAGGTTAAATTGGGTTGGATTTATTTTAAGGGTCTTCTTAATTTGGTTTGATGTATATGAAGGGAGAGTTATTAATTAATAATACTATCTAATAGCAAAATCCATTGCTATTTATGTGTTCCATATATTCAATATTTTGCTCTTTATTTCTGCAGAAATTTAATTTGAGTCGTGTTCAACAAATTGATTTCTCGATAACACATGGATCCGGACATATAAAATATTAAGCATTTTGTGTGTAAAAAAATATGATCTGAAACATTTAAATTTTTTTCACATAGCAAATTATGGTGAGAAAGGGATGATTATAGTTGTCTGTAAGGAACTCGATTTTCTACAAATTAAATTAAAACTGAATCTATTTAAGACGATGGTGAGTTTGTGTTGCGAAACACAATTGAAACAAAATACTGAGTTTGTTAGAGACACATTTCGTTACATGTACCATATTCATATTTAGTTTGCTAATAATATAGACATTTGATTTATCTCACCACATCAAAATATTACTATAACTTTAACTTGCGATGCAAGCAATATGAAATAGAGTTTTGAGTTGGAAAACAACATTCCACAAAAGTAAGAAAAGTTGGAAAACAACGTTGTTGGGGTATAACACCTATAATAGAAAAGATGTAAGAAACTAGACTTGGGTGGTTTGAGAATGTAGAGAAAAGACATGTGGTTTTGTAGTTAAGACTTAAGAGAGTTGTGATAAGATGGGAGAGTTAGATCATTAGCGGTAAGGGTAGATTTAGAAAAATTATAAGAGAAATTATTATGAAGGATTTAGAGATAAATGAGTTAAAAGGAAAGTATGATTTTTGATAGAATATTATGACGTCTTTCTAATTATGTAGCCGACCTCACTTAGTAGGATAATGCTTTGGTGTGATATATCTATTGCTATTTTATGTGTTCCATATATTTAACGTTTTCTTCTGTATTTTTGCAGAAATTTAATTTGAGTGAAGTTCAACAAGTTGATTTCTTGATAAAACGTGGAAATATAAAAAAGTAGATACGATTTATATGAAGCATTTCATCATGTGTTAGAAAAAAAAATCTAATGAAACATTTAATTTTTCACATAGGAGTATAGCACATTATGGTGAGAAAGGGGTGAATATAGTTGTTGCTAACTCTATATCGGATTAATTTTTAGACTCTAATTTGTCTTTTCTTTTCTTTTTTGTTTTCACCGTCAGTATCCAATCCACTAATCTGACTAATTTGTATTTTGATTCATATTAAAATGGATAGAGTATATCAAATTCAAGCACAAATTCAACAATGGTAAAAATGAAAATGATATTTGTGAACAAATTCATGTCATCATTGATGAACTCACGCTTCTCAGATATTATAGGAGTATTATCATAACAAAAATCAATAACAGAAATGTCACTCAAAGTTTTAAGTTAGACTAAGCTGCCTGTGTGCTAATGATTTAATATAAGTACTTATGATAATAATATGTAATATAAGTACTTATGCATAAAAAGGTAGCAATGTATACATACAAGTACTAATGCATAATGCCACAAATTGAAGCTATAAGTTTTAATTCATATCGGCTACAATACAAGTTGTGTCTATTTATAAGCTATTTCTATAACAAAAGATAAAATTAAATAGCTATAAGTTGATGGACTTGTTTTCATAAGTTATCCTGAAGAGCTTATGAGAATAAGCTAAAATAGCTATATAGTCTATAGATCATAGACATGTCATAAGCGATTTCCATAAGCTTTACTAAACAATTTTATTAATGCTTATGTTCGTCGATAAGTTCAAATAAGTCAGTTCAAACAGATAAGTCAAGCCATTTTTAGAGTTTGTAAACCTTGCATCAACACATTATTGAAATGAAATAGCAAAAATAAAGCACGAAAATAGTCAAATTTGTTCTTGACTTATAGATATGAAGAACTTATCTGGATCCTTTTGAGCAACCATTTTAAACTTCAATGCATCTGTGTATACATACAAATCATTTGTTCAACATGAGCAAAAAAATCTTCCACTAAATTGACACAACAAATTTCCACAATATTGATGAGTAAGAAAATTTTGCAAATAGGTTGGGGGGGAGCTTTGGAGATCATAGGAAATGTGCAAATATTTGATCTAACGAAACAAAATTCCATTAAATTAAATAAACAGTTTAGTTAACCAAATCACAAACTGAAGTTATGTCAATCAGAAAAGAAAAGAAAAAATGCAGAAGAAGCTTGAATTAGTCTTCAACCAAAGGTGTTTATGCGCACATGCAAAAGGGTGTTAATTAAAGGCTTAATTACTATTTTTGTTCTTAACGAGTAATTATTTTGTTTAGATTTCCCCCTACTAAGTAAAAAATGTTTCGCTTGAGTCTTTTAACTAGTTTTTGGTTTTTGTTTCGGTCAACCAAAGTAGTAATTCCTCTAATTTTTATAAAAATTGAAAATCATTTGATATGTTTGTGCAACCCATCAAAATTAAAGGTTTACGAGTTTTTATTGAATAACGTTGATCTTAATGAGTCTAACAACAAGTAAAATTATTTTCAATTTCTTTAAAATTTTATATGAATAGTCTATATAATATAAACTTAACAATTCAACGGTAAATTTTAAAAAATTCATATTCATTATAGTATTATTCACAAGACTCAAAAAATGTACGTGGTAGACAAAATCTAGTTAATATATACCGATCATAATTTACAAAAAAATAATACTTACTAACCTATATTAGAAATTACTATGTCTTTAGTTAATTAGACATATTGTATCATATGACAATTGTGTCATTAGTTGCTAAAAAGTATTGAAGATTTATCTAAAGTATCAGTGAAAATAAAGAGAAATTAAAAAGATAAATTATTGAATACATTATAGGTAAATATCATAAAGTACTAAACGTGCATCAATATTCAATATCATAAAATTTCCGTAAAATAGTTCAAATGGTAAAAATTGAAAGAAAGTTGAGTAAAAAAAAGTATATGATCCAATTCTTAGCAAGAACAATTTATTTTTCTAATATACAAAAAAAAAATTATCAATATTTTTATAATTTGTTTACCCTTTGAATATTATTTTACCCTTCATCCCTACAAATTTTCCAACATTCCAATTTAACCCTTTTATATCTAATTTTTGCAAAATGTTATCATGTACCTTTAAATGTTAAGGCACATGTTTTTCTTTTTTTGACAAAATGTTAAGGCACATGTTAATAATTGAAATAAAGAAATTACCGAAGATTAGATGGATAAAATTTAATATACACAAATAATTCTTTAACTTTTTTCCACTCAAACAAATTATTGTCAACTAGAATAACTAAGATATTATAAGTTTATAACCACACAAATAAAATAAAAGTAGAATAACTATAAGATATGACTTTAGAACAGGATTAAAGTCTACGTCTTATTAAATACTAGTAGTAACTTTTTTGTACATAGTTTTTGTATCGGTTAAATGTTTTGAATTTTTTAGTCGATATTCATCTTCGAACGCAGTGATTAATCTGTCATTAAATTAGAGGCATCTTATAGGATGGAATAGCTGACCTAAAGATTTAAAGCTGCTCTATATTTAAGGCGAGAATCCAACCCTCAACCCTTAGTTAAGGGAGGATGAACCCTAACTGCTCAACCACATTCTCTGGGTTAAAAATGTTTTTAATTTTAAAAAAAAGACTTTAAAAAACTTTGATTGATTTCCTTTTTAATATAAATAAGGGACCAAGAAGTCCATAACTTTGATTAAATTTATTGAGCTAATAATCCTAACTTGTCCCAAACCTAATGTGATTTAGACCATAGACCACAAAATAGGTTACCTAACTTAGTTCTACCCCTAAATTCTACTACATTTTATCATCACTCAATCTTCATTATTTTAATCCCAAACCAACATAAACAAATAATAAAAACTACATACCAAATTCAATGAACTCCAAACTGTCCAAAATCAAGATAGCAATAAAATAAAAATATAAAAGACCTTGTTTTTGTTGTTGTTTGCAAGTATGTTTAAAAGAAATAAAAAATAGTATTTAAAAAAATTAAAATTAAAGAAAGTTATGTATATTGAATATTCATATTATCAACCAGAAAAAGGTGGTGGAGGAGGAGGATAGCCACCACTATCTGACCATGTTGAAGGTGGAAAATGAAATCCACCAGGACCACCACCGTACCCTCCGCCACGAGATTGATCTTCCGGTGGCCGGAAAAACTCCATTTGCTGATTAGGAAACAGGGGAAGTGAACCAGAGGATAATTGAGTAGAAGGTGAAAATGGAGTTGGAGATGGAGAAGCTGACAAAGAAAGCGACGGAGAAGGCGATAACAATGACAGAGAAGGCGGCAACAACAGCGAAGAAGATGAATGAATCTCCGGCATTTGTAGCATTTGTGATTCATAGAGCAATTGCTCAAGTCCTTGAAAATCACCTGAACCTTTGAGAAGCTGAGAATATTGATAATAGTCTCTTAACATATCAGAAGGGCTTTGAAACTGAGCAAACTGTGGTTGTTGTTGCTGCATTTGCGGTTGTACTTGTACTGGTGAATAATGAGTTGCCGGAGAAACAGACACGGTTGAACTTGAAGTATTCACCGGAAAAGTTGGTCTTGTAGTTGCTGTAACATTTTCAGGGAAGTTGAGTTTTGCTCTGTTTCCTCTGAATCTTAATGCAGCTTCATCGTAAGCTCTTGCTGCAGCTTCTGCAGTATCAAATGTTCCGAGCCAAACTCTCGCTGCTTTGTGTGGATCGCGAATCTCTGCTGCCCATTTTCCCCATGGTCTCTGTCTTACTCCTCTGTATCGTCTTCTTTTCTCTCCGGTTTCTTCCTCGTTTGTTGCCGATGCTGCTGCTTCACTTGACTGTGTTGTGTTGCTAGTAGTTGTAGATGCAGTTGCTTCTGTTACTGTTTCCAGATAAAATAAAAGCATAAGGTACATAGACATTTGGAATAAATATTTGTTCAACCAGTAGCAGGGCTATACTGGACCCTCTCGTTCAGGGTCCAGGGTCCTGACTCCGTCACTATGTTCAACAATTTGAACTAGACAAAGATTTTTCATTTCTAATACTATTTTATAGGCTATTGTATACTTTAGCAGTTAAATTCACATACTAATGAGAATGAGTAGTGGATAATTGCAGGTTCAAATTAATGTCTCAAAATCTCAAATGTTTATATGTAACCTTTTACCATATAATATGAAATAACATTAGTGTAGTGCAATTAAAATATATAACATGGTTTGGTTATGTGAAATTGAGTTGAGGGACTATAAATAGTACTTTTCATAGATTGTGTTATTTACCATATTTAAAAACAAAACAAAACATATCAAATGAATTTTGGTCAGAATTAAAATTAGAAAAATGTCAACTATAGTAAATGAAGATCATAATGCAATGGTCTATATATGTAGATGTAATGTAATGTAACAGAAGCAAAAATGAAATGAAATGAAAGTAAGTGAACCTGATGAAGAGTTTCCATGTAAATAAGGTAATCTCAAATCACCAATATTTCTATGAGAAGAACCACCAACACCAACATGATCATCTTCACGCCCTCTTTTGTATCCAATATTCCATGATGAACCAGAAGTATACATAGAAGAAGAAACAGGAACAAAACCAGACATCATAGGAAGATAACTACTTCCTTGTTGGGCCTGACCCCACTCATTTTGGGCTTGGCCCAGCCCATGACAACCAGGATAAGAAGACATTGGAACCTGCCCATATAGATGTTGGTTCAATCTTGAAGCTTCTTCTTCAACTTTCTTATCATCATCATCATCATCCTTCTCCACCCTCAAAAACTTTCCAGAATCTTTTCTCTGCGCCACCTTTATGTCTATTACATGCAACCCTTTAAATTCTGTTTTGTGATATGTGTAAAAAAATCTTTCAACCTATAATTTCTTCAATTATTTCTAACAAATTAAGAAACAAGATCATATAAGTTATCTGTTGTACAAAAATAACAGAGTAAAAATATGTAGACTTTATATATAAGGTTTACGGCTCTATGCTATGATTTTTGGCGTGTAACAATGATTTGTGGTGGCAAAATTGAAAGTAAGTACTAACTTGAATTCTCACCACCTCTCTCTCTGCAAATCTTTACTAGTGTCGGTTTTTTTTCTTCTAAAATAGTGGAGAAAGAAAGCGAGAAAAAGAAACAGTGATCATTTTAGAATTGAACTCTATCTCCATATGAAGTCAAAAACAAGCACATATATATAATATTAATAATATATGTGCACACATGTACTAACATGTCCTCATTTTGACCAGTTTGTACTTTCAAATAATGTTACGGAAGATAGAAAATTTCTTTTTTGTTCCCCTTATCATTCTCTATAACTTTCCTAAAATTTCAAATTATCTTTCAATTCAGAACGTAGATCTCGAATTGGTGCTTATACTTCTAAAACTCCCTAAAGGCAAAAAAGATAATTAAGAGAAGAAAAAAACGATGAGGGGCGATTGAAAATTTTTCTAAAAGATAGTTTGGATATAAGTTTAAAAATAGAGGTAACTTTTATTTTATAAGTCAGTTTTTAACTTTAATTTAATTTTTAATATGATGTTAGAATATCTTTAAGTCGGTTTAACTGTTTGCTATCAGTTTTATACTATGTGAAATGGTCTGAACATAAATTTGTGAAGTAAAAATAATCCTATGATTTTGTAGGTTGAGTTAAGCTCAACCCTATTTCTAATAGATAAAAAAAAATTGGCACATAAATAAAATAGTAAATTCAATATAAATTCATATATATAATTGAGAGTTGAGGTTTGAACTTCAATCATAGAGTTTAGTTTAACTATTTCGACAACTTTTAACATGTTAATTATATTATAAGTTTTTTGAACATATGGTTAGTAAGTAGATCATATTCTATATGCAAGAATCGAAGTTCAAACTTCGAACACTTACTTATTTTACCAGAAAAAATTAATGTAGAGTTTATATATGAAAATAAACTTATAACATGTCAAAAATGTTTATATAAGTTCTTCTGAACAATTTTACAAGGACCTGTAGTGTTAATAATTGTGTTGGAGCTAATAAGTGTGGCTAGTCCATAAATATCTAATAGAGGGAGGGTATAGTGAAAAGTAGAGGTACAAATAAGGCCAAGTGTAAGTCATAAAATATGTAAGAGATTTGCTTAAATATATAAAGTAAAAGTAAAAGATAAGTGTTAATAAGCCGTAAACAGATGTGGATTAGGTTGAGAATAATCCTACTTTTAATTTGCTGAAGTGTTCATGTTGGGTTTGTCTTTGTCAAAGCAATTTGCATTTAAAAAAAGGTGAAAGAATCGTTTGAAATTCAATTAATTCATTCTACAAAAATACTACAATATTTATAGTTGAGATAAATTTCTAGCAAAGTTAATACCCAAAAAAAATAAATTTGTAGCAAACGGAAAAGCTTGGAAGTCAAACCACGGCTCTTAGAGGAGGGCAATTTCATGCATAGGTTATCAACAATAACAATACTGTTTTGTTTATTTATACCAAACAGAATATAGTGTACATACAGTATTGACCTAGCTAGTGTCTATAGTATATATATAAGTGCTATGACTTGACTAGTTTAAGAGAAATTGGTAGGGCATGTGTTAAATTAAATCTAAACACAGGTCAGTTAGGTATCATGAAATGAAACTTACAAATACTGCAATTACAAGTATTGAAGGTTTGAACTAATGAATTAAATATCATCTTAACACACTCTCTATATATCTATGACTGAACAAATGTTATCTGAATCATAATCTAATAGCAGTGATACTACAATTATGTTTATGTTTAGTATCACGGTGGAGTGTCGAAATCACAGTGATCCGTCGTGATTTAAATTGTAACTTCTGCAAAATCACGGCAGATCACCGTGGTTCTACCATTTTCACCGTGATACAAAAACATACACAATATAAGATAACCCAACAAATTTTGAATACACTCTAATAATACCATGTTATAATGTGAGTTGTGTTTGACTTGGTCCTTATAAATTTAACTAGTAAATTGAGAGGACCTCAGCTTAAATTGAAGTCCTCCACCACTGAAGAGGGTTGACATCTGCCAAATTAGGGTGATCACTAACTCTAATAACAAGGTATAATATTAAGTAGACTAGTAAGCCTATAAGTTAGGTAAATACAACCTAATTTACTTCCGGAGTCTTAAGAACAATGGTGGATTTAGGCACATCTCAATCATTCAGTATAAGATCGGACGATCAGATTTAAAATTCAATTTTATTTTTAAAAATAAACAAAAACTTAAAATCTTAACTATTCAATTAAGATTACACGGTCCGTATTCACCGTCTGCATACACTCGATAGCGCCAGATCCATTTCTAACAGTGGCACATGAATTAATAGAGCAGAAGGGGTTCTAGTGTTCTACACTAAAATTTAAATAGAACATATCAAAAGACAAAATAATTTCAACAAAATATTACTATTTATCTTTCTTTCTTTAATACTTTTGTTGATGATGATATTAGTTAGGCACTAGTCATTTATAAATTGGTACATTATTAGTGCTTCTTATTCATGCATGCATTAATCTGTTTCTAAATGGTGTCCTTTTTATCATCTTTCTGATTCATGAAGTGACAATTTAAAAACTCTTAATCTAATTTTCCTAACCCTTAAAGCATTTCCTAAAACAGAGAGGCATGACCCTATTTGATAGACAGAGTAGCCAAACAATTTTTTCCAATTTGAAGGATGCCAAATGGCTGGTATAACAAACCAAAACATTCATTCATGCTTACGGTGAAGTTTAGTGTCATAAAACAAATCATATCCTTCCCTAATTTATTTGTCACCAAACTTTATTATAATTGTTGCTTCAAAAAAAAACTTTATTATAATTGTATCAATAAAAAACATAGCTAGAATCTAAAATAAAGCAAATATTAGTTTGTTTAATGGTGATTGACGTTAAACTTTATAGAAAAAATCACAGTTCGATCCCCATTATATTCAGGAGGAGGTTGAAACCACTTGGTGTCAGATCCGACCCTCTAACCAAATTAATGGTGAAAACAATAAAAACATCTAAAAAACAAAAGATTTTATAAAAAAAAAAAAAACACAAGAGTTACATATACATATCTCTTACACAATCATTGTTTAACTAAGTAACAAACACAGCTAGAATCTAAAAAACAAGATTAAAGAAAGAGAGATGAGTGGATTATGTACAAGAAAATGTTGTGTAATACGGATAAGTCATAACAAAATACTATAAACATTTGTGTCATAAAATACAGGTATGTTCTTAACAAACAGAGCTAAAAAAAAGCTTTTCCAAAAAAAAAAAAACTAAAGAGAATTAAAAACAAAACATATATAAATAGGTCGGTTTGACAAAAAGAATTGAGTAGTTCTATGAGTGAGGTATTGAACATGCCTTTCATGTGAGAGATAATTGGAAAAGACACAACATATCTACATCCCTAATTGGGGTGACTCAAAATATAGCAAGCACCAACCAATGCCATTGCTAGCCTAACCTCTTCAAGTCATAAGAAAAACATACGGGATACAAAAATGAACTTGAATGACATTAATTGATGACTCTAACAAAATTTATAAACCATTTGTTAATCTCTAACCCATAGTTTTTTATTGATTGAAATTTGTACGAATTTCACTAAATTTATGAGACTCACATAATTTGATAGAAAAATGTTATATCTCCACTTAAAATATAAAGTATATAAGTAGCATATCTTGCATATTTAATATTTTTTTTCCATTTATAGCTAATGCGGTATATCGACGTGAATCCACCAATTTCTCTCTTAAGTGTAAGTCTCTCACATCCTAGTTGATCCGAACACCACAATTCTACCCACGCTCTCCCACCAAGCCAAACCAAGACTCTGATTCCACAATCTTTTGGATCGAGTCTAAATCAATTTTACAAAATCAATTTGTAAGGTGCTGACTACACTTATAAACAAATTGGAAAGTTGTATCTTTTCAAATAATCTGAGACCATTGGGTCACGAAAAGAGTCAGATGGATCATCACATTGGAATATGAGGGGCCACGCAAGTGAGGTTATCCATATATATATCTCATGTCTATTTCTTAATCCAATGTGATGTTATCATAGACAATACTAGTACTCATGATTCAACAGTGGGTATAGAGTTCAGAGTCAGTTATTAAACGGTTAGACTCCTTATATCAAAACATTTTAACATAATAGTAGTTAGACAGTGTCCTAGTGATATAGTAATTTTGAGAAATAAATCTTGATGAATGGATGAACTTAAAGGAGAAATTGTTGGTGTGTCAAGCATAAATTCAAAATCTTACATTAGAAAAAAAAAAAAAAAGTGAGTGTTAAATAATATATAAATATATAAGAAAATTATATATAGGCGTTGGTATAATATTATCAAATGTCAGTATTGCGTGATTAAATGTGAGAGAAATCAAATCAAAGTATACAGATCGAAAAAGTGAAATTAGCCAACAAAGACATGACCAATTAACTAAATGAACGTACCTTTGAATATTTGAAGGGATTGAGGTCCAAACTTTTGCAAAGGCCAAGCAGCAATCTGTAAAATAGGAAAGAACAATCAACTACTAGTACAATGTAAGAATGATACTAGATGAACCATAACTACAAATCATAAATAAAGGTTTAACAGTTTGAAACTCGAGTTAATTATGTGATGCTACAAATCAAGTTAAATTGTTAATGATTTGTCCTGAACCACAAGTATAAAGATTTGATGCTACAATACATACATAACCGAAATGGAATTATGAATTATCTTTATAGAAATATGAATGATACATTTTAGATTTTATAATCGAATTGATTATTTGTGAATTGAGTTGTTGCGAAATTAGTGTTATTAATTAATATTACAATTTCTAAGAAAACAAAATAAAAAAACTAACAAATTGAATATTACTAATGTTAAACAAACCCAAAATCAAATTGTTCGAAAAGTATTGAATTGTGACACGTATTTCATAAATTTAACTCAAATCGAATGAAACTTGTTTAGTTCGTGAACTTCATGTCACAATTCAGTTTTTTAGTGCAATTCAGTATAACGGTTCAATGGTTTTGATTTTTCGAACATCTTCATAGATTATTTTAGAGGTGGCTTAAAAACAACCAAATTATCAGAGAAAATATGGATCTTACATTATCAGCCTTAGTATCATGTTAGTATTTCATGTGTGAGAATTTCAGATCAAAATGATATATATGAGAAATGGAGCTGGCCAACAAAGGCATGGCCATCTATGTGATCATACCTTCAAAAAATTTATGGAATTGAAGTAACTTTGTTGCAAAGATCAATCTACAAGCTGTAAAAGATGAAAGAACGATCACTCATAAGTTAAGAATAAAAATAGATAAAATCAAAAATTTCTAATTTTTAATCATAAAAGAAGTCATAAAAGGAAAAATTCGATTACTAGATTCAGAAAACTCAATGACTGAGAAGCTTTAAATTGATTATAGGGCACAAGCTGACCGATGGAGCGGTGGACTTACGAGTGTTATCATGGAAGAGACGCCGTAGCAAAAACCTCGGATGGTCAATTTGTGCCACAATCGAAGTGAAAATTTGGAACCCTAAGAATAGAAGAACGAGAATTGGGATTCGAAGCAAATAAGAAATAATTCATAAAATATAAAGAAAATATTACATTTTATATATCTCATATATATGACGTATGCGTGCTCGCATGTGTGGCGCGTGTCACGGTAAAATAATTACCGTTGTTAAAGGTCAAAAGCAAAAAATAAATGTATATGTGACCTTCTCAACGAATTATTGATGACCACGTATTTTTCAAAAAGAAGGGTGTTGAAAAAGATTATTGATGGCTTTTATGCAAAAATATTTCTCACTAAGAGTTTTTTTTTTGACAAATTTCTCACTAAGAGTTGTTAGCTATTTTAAATAAATAAATAATTTAGTTTTCATTTAAACATTAATTTTTTTTGACATATTAAATATAATTGCACGTGATTAAATATAATTGCATAGTTAGTGTAAGATATTTATAAAAATAATTTTGATATATTATATCAGATTTTATTTGCTTTTTAAGCTATTTTTCACAATTGTTTTCAAAGACAAAACTTTGGATGATTTTTCAAAAATGTAAAGTTTAATAGTAAAAGTTTGGTTTTGTAATTTTAAAGCCTAAATTAAACAGCAATGCCCTAAAACAGAAAATATATATATTTGTAAGTGTTAAAAATTAAAGGATATTTTTGTGTATATATATAGCAAAAGTAAACATTAATATATTTATTTGAACTAAAAGTAAATTATTTAGTCTTTGTGAGTATAAATCAGGACTAAGAATCAAAATTTGAACTTTTGATTTTTCATTTATTAATTTTAAGCGGTGAACTATTTTTTGATCGAAATCGGGGTATCCACTGCCGAACGCAATGATTAATTCCTTGCTAAATTAGATGCACCTTAAAAGGTGGGATAACTGACCTAGAGATTTAAAGCTACTTCATACTCAATGTGTGAATCGAACCATCAACCATTAGTTAAGGGATGATGAACCTCAACCACCCAACTACACCATATGAGTTTAAGAAGAAAAAATTGTTTAAAAGTAAAAGGGAAGACAAAAAGTTAGATAAACACACAATTAAGGGTTATTGTCTAAAAATATTGGCATATTAAATATTAAAGTATGCAACTTAAACAAGAATGGGGTGATTGAGTAGGTTAGGTGGGTGCAAGTGATGGGAATTTGGACAAGTTCAATGGTCAGGTGTGAAAGTATCTCAAAATGAGCCCAAAATGGAGACCCATAATAACTTCACATGGTTATCGATTAATCTAAAATCATCACAGAAAGTACGTGGAGGCATGCCAAACACCCAATCAATACCAAGACATTATATTATTGTGAAGTGAATAAGTGAATATATAGTAACATGTCATTTTTATATATTACATGTTCATTATTGGAATCTTTATTTTGTTCGAAAGAAAGCAAGAATATATAAATATTATATTATCTTTAAAATAACACTAGTTATCCCTCCCTCAACTAAAAGTAATACTATAACAAAATTAGGAAAACAACTGAAATTTAATACTGAAAGTAAATAAATTTTTAGGTACTCCCAACTTAAAATGGCGATTTACCGAGGGTCAAGACATATGATATTAATTCTCTCATCAAAATAGAATTTGTACCTATATATTCTAGCTGCATTTGCCAAACCAAATCAATGTTGGTGTCAACCTTGTCTAACTTATGAGTTTAACTTTTTTATATAAAAAATCATATATCCTAGCACCTAACTCCTCCACAATAAGAGTTGAGTATCCCTTGTACTCTCATTTATATCATATTTTATTTATCAAAAAAAAAGATAGACCGATAAATGTAAGAAAATATGTGTATATCAAATGTAAGCATTTGTGCATGTTGGAGCACAAGGGGGTAGCTTGGGGAATCATCCACACGATGACCTAGAGCAAGTATCAGTGAGTTGAACACCACACTCTTACCCAAAACCTTAAGGCAATAGGTTTATGGGTCTTCTCAGTTATAAATGCTCAAGTCTCCACACTTTTAACCAGTGTGGGACTTCCCCACACTTTTCACACTTAACACTTCACTACTCACACTTGAGTTTCTCAACAGTGTAACAGTGCCTTACCATTAGATTCTTAAATGCTTTCGTAAACATTTCCTCTAATGCATGGCAAGTGGATTCTATAAATTAATTGAAAAATAATAAATCAAAAATATTATGTGACATTTATTGTGAAATTGAGGGAGTACTATTATTATACTACTATATCATTTGACTTTAAAATATGCTATTTCTTTTTTTTTTAGTAAAAAACAAAACTAGTTGTCACGTTCAACAGACAATATTCGAGAGTCGTGAGTAGACAAAGTAATTTGTTGAATTTCTTCCCATCATTATTCAATATTCAAATTGATTAACTCATTCAATCAACATTCAACTAGAAGAAATCAAACATTAAATATCAATTTGATTGATTTTAAAAGAAAGAAACAAATAATAAGAAAAAAATGAGACTTGTCTTTTGTCTCTTTCTAGCATGTCAAGACAAAAGCTAGTGCAAGAGTGCAATCAAATCCAAACCAGAGACACATGAAAAAGAAAGGGGACAACAAAAAAGAAGTGTGCGAGACATCATCAGTTTAAGGCTTTCTTTTTGACAATTACAGATTAATTAATCAATTAGGGTAATTAATTAATTAAAGCCATATAACACATGTGACCAAGTTCTCCTAAACTAGTCATTTCAAGGTTCAATGTAAGGTTTTGTCAAAAAAAAAAAAAAGGTTCAATGTAAGGAGAAGATACATCAAGAATAAAATTGTTGATTTTAGTTGTAAGGTTGTCACCATGTCAACCAATAAACTGTGATTGGAATTAGAATAAATAAATATGGGTCTTGTTAACTAGTGCCCTTATTAGTTAAAGTAACAAAAATAGTAAGTTTGCATTGAAAACAATATTTTATGTATTTTTATTATTTTGACCGTATAAATTTCAATGTATTTTTACTATATTTGTATTTTTTAACTATTGTCTCAAGGACGCTAGTTATCATTTTCCAATAAATAGGATAATAAATATTAGTATGTAGTAAGCATAAGGTATTAAGGTTGGAGGTCTCATATTATTTGAAAAGGTGAAGTAGATCCAGTAAATAATCTATACTATATATAAAGGGAAAACTTTTTTTGGTGTAGCCTTTTTTCATATTTCCTAAAATGCCCTTGATTGTGTTTTTGAAACTATAACTTCTATAACTTCCATCTCGATAATTTCTATACATTTTTGTTTTCATCAAATCAAAAATTTATAATCATCTTCAACATATGTATATACAAACGGGCATTTGAATAAGAGAAAATTTGAAAGTAAACGAAGTATTGATAGAAAATAAAAGATAATACAAAACACAGAAAGACAGTAAGACACAAATCTAATCTAATCAAACCACATTATTTATTTAAACATACATAATACGTGCAATTCAAATACATCAAAAGTTGTCTCAAAAAAAAAATACATCAAAAGTTATTTAAAAAATCAAAGCAAATGCACACAACGAAATCAGATAGCAAAAAAAGGTATTGTATGAATCTTCACATCTCAGCATATTTAGAAGTTTTGTGTGAATTTCTTAGAATTTTTAGAGTGAAGTGTGTAATACATGGGACACTAGACACGACAAAGACACGGGCAGAGACGACAAATTTTAATGTACCGTTGTATTTGATCCTTAAAATGATAAATAAATAATTATTTTTTGTAAATTAAAATGTTATTTGTGTACTATTATATTTTAGAGAATATAATATCATGATGAGAAAATCATAATTTCATTTTTTATATACATTATACTAATTTTTTTACATTTTTTCATAAAAAATTCAATAATCAATATTATGAATGATAAAAATTCAAAAACAATCAAAAAAATTAAAATTTATTTTTTTGACAATTTTGATGAATAATATTTAGTTATTATAATATTTTAAAAGATAAATTTTCTTACATTTTTTCAAAATATACTCATTTTTCTATTATTTAAAAACATGTTGTAGCGGTACAATAGAATTTACCTTTTTTTGTAAGATTATTCAATATTGTTTTTTTTTTGGTTCAGATTATTCAAATACTGTTTTATTTGAGAGAGAGATTTTTGTTCGAGATTCTATAAACAGGGGTTTAGTTATTTCTTACTTAGCTTATTTGCTTTTCAAAACAAAACTTGTCCTCTCACATTTGCTTCACTATGAAGTTTATAAGTCAGAACTATGATGATGATAATGATGAAATTAAAGACAGACTCAGTGATTTGTCTGATGGTGTTTTACTTCACATACTCTCCTTTTTCGACGCAAAACATGCAGTACAAACTTGTATACTTTCTAAAAGATGGAAAAATCTCTGGAAGACTCTCTCTATCCTTACATTAAGTTCTGAACGCTTTCGTTATTGTAGGGATTTCGACAAATTCATTTCTAAGATTTTGTCTCTGCGCGATGGCTCAACCGCGCTGCACTCCCTTGATATTTTCCATGCCAAGATCATGGATCATCAACTTCTCCAAAGGATTGTGAAATATGCTGTTTCACATCATGTCCAGCGGTTAAGAATCGATGTAATATGCAATATTCGACACTTTCCTTCTCCCAACTTTTCATGTCATACTTTAACATCTCTTCAACTTTATTTTAGCTTTCATCCTTGCACAACATTATTTCCTAATTCATTGAATTTGCCTGCATTAACCAACTTGTCTCTACTAGGCTTTATCTTCTGTGTTGATGATCATGGTCGTGTTGATCCCTTTTCGAGATTTAACAGATTGAATAGTTTGTACATTAACACTTGTATAGTTAATGATAGTCAACAAAGCCTTTGCATATCGAGTGCGACACTTACCAAATTAAGAATACACACCGATTTTAAATATGCTAACATGAAATTTCAGTTATCCACTCCAAGTCTTTGTAGCTTTGTTTATTTGGGTACTCCTCTTCAGAAACTTTGCGGGAGCACGAGCAATCTCTCTTCTGTCAAACATGTAAATATTGTTGATGTCATTTCCGTATCTGATCATAATACCCCTTTGGTTCTACTCAATTGGTTGATTGAGTTTACTAATATTGAATCATTGACAGTTTCTCCGGATACTCTTATGGTAAGTTAGGGAATATTTACATTTTATAATACCTACATTTCTTCTGTAGTTGCTGATTTGGAGTCTTCCTTAATTGATTAGGTTCTTTCTTTAGTTCCTGATTTATTGAAGGTTGAATTCCCTTCATTGTATAGCTTGAAGTCATTGAAAGTAATAACGTATTCACATTCATCTATACCTAAGGAAATAGTGAACTATTTGCTTCAAAATGCACCATCCGCAAAGGTGACATCTTACAATTGGTTAAGGTAAATGTCCATTCAACTTGTTAATAAACACCATTTTTTTTGTTTGCCTTGGTCCCCATTTACATATTTGTTTTCCTTTAATATTTTAAAGGTGCTGAATTTGTGGGGAAGTGAATAGCAAACTCATGCTCTTAATGGTTTTACTTTTTCAGTGAAGGCATCACACAAGTTTTGAATAGAGAATGGAATGAAGAGTGAGTTCTGAAAGCGTAACAAGAACACTCATGTGTTTGATTCTTAAATCTTAATTGTTTAATTTGGATAGCATGGTGTGATGGTGGCTATTTGTTTTATTTGTTGTCTTACCTGTTTTTTATGCTTCTGCATATTTTCATTGCTGCATCAATCTAATAAGTAATATTGTTTCTGTCTCTTTTTAACCATTTTTAGATCTTTCAAAAACATACATATGACGATTTATAAACAGGTTTTTACACCTTTCAGATTTGTTGGTATCAAAATAAAAATATATATGTATTATAGCACTTCTTCAGTTAATAAAATTTATAGCTGTACAGGATAGATTGAAATTTAACAGTTGACAGAAAGTACAATACAGCAATAGTGTATTTATTTTCTCACAATTCTTCTCTTTAGTTGTGTTGGTAATTAGACTAATGAGCTATTATACAACTATAATGTGATTTATATCAACAATTATTCTTTTTCAAATCAGAACACTCAATCAATATTAGAAAGCCTTGCATGACAAGCTTCTCTATGTTTCAGTATAGAAGTTTGTTTGGCGCGCGCTCATGCTAGATGGCGCGCGAATAAATATTTAACCTATGTTTATATGATGAACTTGAAAAAAAAATGGAGGTTCTAAATTTTTTGAGGCCCAAGGTTATGGACCTGCTTGCCCTCCCTCTGGACCAGCCCTTAACCCACCATACAAACATCATAGATTTCCTTTGAACAAAATCAATTACGTCCAAGTAATGAAAATATGATCAGTTTAATAAAAAGTATAGGTCATTGAATATAGTCAAAGTATTGTGTGATGCTTCATATCTCAAGTGAATTACAAGAAAATGCAATTTTAATGAAAAAAATTTACTTATTTTTTTGTCAAAATAGTGGCTAAAAATTTCATCCTAGAATTTGTTTGGTTGGAGAGAAATAGAGAACAAAGAAATCAAAACACGGAAACTAATGCATGTATTTGAATAAGTAGGATGACCGAGGTTCGAAGCTCCGTCCCCTTACATATATAATTTTTTTTACTTAATTCAACATATTTGTGATCTTAAGAACATGAATTGACAAATGCATATTCCAATTTTGGCCTAAAAAATATAGATCAACTAGTTGTCTAGTAAATTTCAACCTTACTTTATATTAGAGGTGATCGTGGTGCGGTTCGGTTCAATTTTGAGCATAAAAGCTAACCTAACCGCAAGATAAAAATACATATGGTTCGGTTGGTTTTTGAAAAGTCACCCAAACCAATCCAATCCAAACCAATTGATAGAGTGTTAACTCTATCAAAGTAACAAATTAGGGTTTTCTATACTAATCCTAATGAAAATAAAGAACAGAAAAGAAAGACAAATAAAACAAGATAAAAGTAACAATAAAGAAACTAAATAAATAAAAGATAAATAACAATTGACTTCTTTCATTCATATTCCTTACTTGGTTACAATGAGCATGTATATATAGTGCTCATAAACGGATAACAACTAAAATAGGTTTTTAAACGGATAACAACTTAATCCTAAAAACTAGTAACTATTATTTCTAATTAAAATACCTAAATTATTTAATTAATTCTAAATCTAATATCTTCCTCTATCATTACCTACCCCTTCAAAATCAACCTTGTCTTCAAGGTTGAAGATTTTTTTGATGCTACAATATATTTTCCTGGATCCCATTGCTTGAAAAAGAAGGTCTTAGTTGACATATCCAAATGACCATCAAAGTCGTGAAGATCCATTGGTCTCAAACCCAAATTTGTATCCAACGACTGACATTTAATTAAGTCAATAGGCGTGTCTAGTGTTGGCGGTGGCGACGTCAGAAATTGAACAAATCCATTATTTTCGTTGTCAAGTTCTATAGATTGTGGCTTTGAAGAAGAGTGATTTTCTTTTTCACTGTTTGTTCCCTCATCTTTTTCTTGATTTTCTTCAACTTTCTCTGAGTTGTCGTCAACAACTATCTTGTGCATGCTCTGTTTTAAAATCGTATATTTTCCAGAGATTTGTTGGAGATTTTCTTTGAGAGCAAGACGAGAAACTTGCATTTGTTCATCCAGAACTCTTTGTAAAGCTTTTAAATCTTCTTTGAAAGCAAGATAAGACTCGTTCATCTCACTTCGAATTTCTCTCACCACATTCTGAACCTTTTTTAAAGCTCCTAAAATTTCATACAAAGCTTCTTGATTGATTTCTGCACTTGAAATTGTTGCAACAAATTGAGAATTAGGGTGATGAATTTGTTGTTGTTGCTGCTGTTGAGAGTGATTGTAGTAGCATGAATAATCATATCCAGAGGTGCCATTAGAAATAGGAGCAAGATGTTGATGCGGGTATGAAGAAAAAGATGGAAAATTTGAATACTCATCACTCGGAGGGGGTTGCTGATGAAAACCATATGATAAGTATTGGTTAAAAGGTGAAGATGAATGATAAGTATGTGGTGTTGGTTGAAGCAAAGGTGAATAAGGTGTGTTTAAATATGATGATGGGTTTGTAATGGTTGTTGGAGTGTAATACGTCGGAGGAAGGGTGGATGAATATGGGGAAACGGTTGGAATAGTGTTGGGATACGGATAATATTGAGGATTAGTGTTTGAATATTCCATGGGAGGTGTTGAAGTTCAAAAGAATGAAAGTACCAATTGATAGAGTGTTAACTCTCAATGAAAGCACCAATTGATAGAGTGTTAACTCTCAAAGAAAGCACCAATTAATAGAGTGTTAACTCTATCAAAGTAACAAATTAGGGTTTTCTATACTAATCCTAATGAAAATAAAGAACAGAAAAGAAAGACAAATAAAACAAGATAAAAATAACAATAAAGAAACTAATTAAATAAAAGATAAATAACAATTGACTTCATTCATTCATATTCCTTACTTGGTTACAATGAACATGTATATATAGTGCTCATAAACGGATAACAACTAAAATAGGTTTATAAACGGATAACAACTTAATCCTAAAAACTAGTAACTATTATTTCTAATTAAAATACCTAAATTATTTAATTAATTCTAAATCTAATATCTTCCTCTATCACCAAACCAATGCAATTTGAATTGAATCAGTTTCCGTAGTTTATTGAGATATAAAAAACATGACAATATTATCAACTTATTACAAAATAAACGTAGAAAATATTAGTATTTTATTTTTACTTTTACATGAAATAATATGTATATACAGAAATTGCATATATCATAAAACTTTTTTATATCTTATAAAAAGAACTTATTTTTAATAGCAACATTACAGTTTTTAATCGCATAAAATAATATATTTTGACAACCTTTCATAAACTCAATTTTAATTGAGCTTGTTAAGTTGGATTGTGTGATAGATTTGATTGTTTCTAGTTCGATTTGGTTTAGTTTTATGAAAATGAAAATCGCGAACCTAACCAAACCACACAATTTAGTAGAAAAAATGATCCGTGTAGTTTTAACTAAATGCGGATCACCCCTACTTGATACTATTCGTTTGATGTTTTAGAATTTCCTTCTAAAAATATTCAATGAACCCTCTTTAATTATACAAACTCTATGATTTTTTGTATTAAAAACAAACAAATAAAAAAAATGTAAAAATAAGAAAAATAGAAAATCACTTAAGTGTTTATATATTTTTAATCATTGAACAAAATAAAAAATCAGCGTAAAACAACAAAAACCCCAAAACCCTATGAAGAAGAAATGTATCGGAAAGAAGAAATTGGAATAGCACCACTCATCTCAACGCACCCGGAGTTCGCCGTCGACCACCACTAACACCGACAAATTCATCATCATCAACATCTACCAGGTTTTCCTTCTTCTTTTCCTTCAGAAACTATTAAGAAAGATTTAGAGATATTAACGAGTTTGATAGGGAAACGATGTAGTATGATAGAATATTATGGCGTTGTTTGACAATGCTGGTGTAATAGATTACAATTAAGATTCTGAGTTAAAGAACACTGAAGCATTCAATTACATATGGTGGGTTGCGTTCTGATATGTGCTTGCTTGAATACTTGCTCTGTTGCTGGTCAGTTCTTAGATGTGTGTTATATTTTCATATTTCAGTATTCCTTCAGCTTTTCTATGGAGTTAGAATTTTGAAACTTGAGGTGTTTCTATAATATGTTTGGGTGTTGGTTTTGATTTTTGAATAGATTTGCATGCCTCTAGTTTGAGATCCTTGCAACCTATGAAGCCCAGACACGGACACAGACACCGGACACGACACGGACACTGACACGTCGACACGGATAAATTTTTAAAAAAATGATAAATTTCAATGTAATTATAATTGTAAGTGTCGGTGTCGGACACGACACTTGTCGGACACGTCTAATCTAAGGAGTGTCGGAGCTTCATAGCTTGCAACTGTTTTCATATATGCTGACATAAGGTCGCAACTATCAAGGTTCAAGAGGATTGAGTTCTGAAGCAAAGTGCTCTAAATCCTGTAAGACCAACACTCTAATATTATGATGTCATATCCATCCTTTAGGCACTGGGACTTTTTAGGACATTGTAGTTTGTTTGGATCCTATAATTCTATAGTGGGTATTGGAATCCATTCCAGAGTATGCTTACTATAGGGATAAATGCTTTCACATTATTCATAAATTGCTGCCCCACTTACTGTTTACTGTTTCCAATTTATCATAATTCTTTGTACTCGTAATAGGAAAACAAACAACTTGTTATCTAACTGTCACATAAGTAAATTTTGAAGTTATGTTATATCATCAAGCAACCTGTATAGTGTCTTGTGTTTTCTTGATCCAAATTATGGGAAATCAAGCATAACATTGATAGGGTGATATTCCTCATCATAGACTTTAATGTAAACCATGCTCAAAACTTATTTGACTTCAGTACTTCACCATACTGTCATGTCTAAAAAATGAAATGAAGTTTTGGTCATCAAATTAAGTATAGCATATGTTGAACCTGGTTTAACACACATATATGGTTTAGATCTTCTCATTAGAGCTGACTCTTGATGAGCGATTGCAGCCTTGCATTTTATGCAATGCTTTGATGCTATTGAATAAGGCTATTAATGTTATTCTCTTTTATTTTCTGGAGTAATACAGTACTTAAAAAGTATCATTGGTTATGCAGTTTTTCTTTAAATTATCAATAGCTGAACGCTCAAGCCAAGGACATGGCAAATGAACCAAAAAATGAAAACCAGCAAGCAACAAATTCTGCACCACTTATCCAGAAAACTGGTGAGGATCAAATAGTCGGTGGCCCTGCTGCTGTGGGCTTTATAGATTCATTGGAGCAGCGATATCAAAAAATCAAAGAGCATGCAGAAGCTTATCCATATGTATGGGCTTCCTATATTGTCGTATATGGTGGCTTTGGTCTCTGGACTGCCTATAGATGGAGAAAGCTTCGCAGGACAGAGGACAGTGTACGCACGCTTCAAGAAAGACTACGTAAGCTTGTTGAAGCTGAAAGATCTGGTAATTCTGCCAAAGAGGTTGAAAAGGGTTCCACATCTCATGGGAAGCCTTCCGAGTAGCTCACATTATAATATTCCTTACCCATTACAAGAGTCCGGTAGTCTTGTTTACTGGTACTGATATCGCTTTTCTTTACCATCATCATTGCCGTTGGCTTGAAATAAGATAAGATTCTTTTGGCCCCTCTATTCAACTGAATCATTGGAGGAAGTCCTAATCTATATTGCTCTGTGGACATTGTTAAAATTTGAATCTCATTTTTCCTTCCAAAGTTTTGAGGTATTATTTTACCCAATCATTAGAAGTACTTTCCATGTAGCTAATTACTATTATATTGCATTTGTTCTAGTCTGTAATATTAAACACCATTACAAATTAGTCATTAATCTGAAGAAAAATTTGTTGGATTTTTCTCTTTTGCTCAGTTTTCACTTAATAATTGTATAATGTTTAATTATTTACTCAATGAGGCATTACATAATCCTCACTTTATGTTGAATACATTATCTTGTATGGAATGTGATTGAATAGTAAGAGATCCCGTTCATGGATGTTTAAACCTAAATGCATCTTTGTAACAAAATCCTAAATGCATCTTTGTAACAAAATAAAAACCTACTAAGAAAAAAAAAACTGCTTAAGCATTAAATTAAGTTAAAGGACCGTTGATGTAGTTTTACTTGTATAATATATATGCACTAGAAATTTCTTTTGAAACCATATATGGCGTGAAGGAAACAAATCAGCTGATTGGTTAGCTAATTTTAGTCTAACCTTGAACTCTTTCGATGTGCATATTCTTGAGACACCTCCTCCCGAGCTTAGAAGTCTCATCTTTAATGACATGTCCGGCGCTTGCATGCCTCGGAATGTTCGTGTAGTTCATTAGTTTTTTTTCTTTTGGGGCGTTGCCTCCCTTTCTGTACCAAAAAAAAAAAAAAAATTCTTTTGAAAAGAAGCTGTGCAAATGTAACTCAAAAGTAAGAGAACAAGGGTTTGTTACATATAAAAAATAATTCAGATCCATTATCTAACAAATTATGTTTTTTGAGATGGTTAACTCATGTGGAATTAGAAGCTTTATTGCTAGTTCAAGGTTGAGTATGCTTGTGTATAATCTATTTATCTATGCTTCAAGACCTTTGAATGAGGCAAATGCTATGCACAAAATTATTCATTGTTCTCACCAAACAACTTAAGATAATTAGTTCATACTAACAATTTATTTTATTTTTGACAAATTCATACTAATAGTTTTATAGCAAATAGCAGACAACCATCCAAATATAAATTTCCATGAAATGAACCCTGATATGAAATACACTTTGGCCTCCAGCTACTTCGAAGTTCCAACTTTGTGCAATGTAGGAAACAAGAGTTTGTTATATATAAAATCATTTAGGTTCATTTACCTAACAATTTTTGTTTTTTTCGAAGGAATTTTTGTGTTTTTGAGGTCGTTAATTTATGTGATGTATTAGAATAATACAAGATTGTGTGTGACAGTGTCATTCACTGAGCACAGAAAAAACCCTCTATAATCATGAAGGTTTGATACAGTGAACCCAGTTATACAAATAGGACCAGACAGCAAAATTGTTGGAACGTATATGACAGTCTGATAGTGATAATTGGATAAAAATTGTATGAGAACCTATTATAAATTGTCAAAGGATTTTTGGATGATTAACGCAATTGTTAAGTGATGAGTGATGATATTAAAATGTATTCAATCAATCATCATTAACTGTTTAATAACTATTTTCCCCTAAAATGACTAAAAATAATTATAAAGCAATCCTCTACAGTAGATTTTTTTTTTTTGAACAGCACTCTACAGTAGAACTATAAAATAAGTTTTTGAAAATTTTCAGGTATAACCTCAGTCTTGTGATAGAGGGAGGGGAAGAAAGAAAAAGTGAAACAATTCTAATAAAGGTGAGACAGGGGGAGAAAGAAAGAACATGTTCTCAATCCATGAGGCATGCAAGGAAGAAGGAAGATGATAGGATATGAAGAATAGAGGTTGGAGGAAGAAAAGGAAAGGAAATTATGCAGCTGCAAAAGGATGGAGTAAGACATAAGACAACAGATACATTTCAGAAAGACAAAAATTAGTTTTACTCAATTGGACTAGAACTTCTTTTATGGATTGAGAATACAACATAATGGCTTATTTGGCCAAAATACAACAATGATTTCAAAAATAAAGGTGGCAAAAAGAAGGTATGGTAGTGATTTCTCCACCTTTCTATTTCTTAAGACTCAACTTTCACCAATCACAAAATCTACACTCCCTACTCTACATTATGTTAGTAACCTAAAGAAATAAATAATAGAGCAATGGAGATGAGAAAGAGAAATGATTAAAAGGGGGAAAGGAGTCAAAGAGTGTGAGATAATCAACAGTAAATTAGCAAGCAAAGCCACCATTACAAGATAATGAAGAAGATCATCATCTATCTGCATATATAAAATCCTTCCGAATTCAGAATCCTTGTCTCTACTGACTGAGCTTAACAACCGTTACTCTGGTTGTTAAGACTTATATATTCTGCAACTGAGAATAGGAGATCCGAATTACCGAGCCAGAAAGTGAGGTTGCATGCTTGCAAACAAGGGCTTCGGTAGCCTGATCCTCGGTCTCAAACTGAATCAGACCTTGTTTCTTACCATTCATCTCAAACACTTTGCTATTGACAATGGTTCCATGGTCCTCTAGAAGTGTAACAATCTCCTCCTCAGTTATGTCTTGTGGGAGTGTGGACAAATGGATCATCTTTGTTGGGGAGCAGCAATAACGGTAGTTTTTAGCAGCGTTACGATTGAAACGGTTTAGATTTGAGTTGCTGTAGTCGTGGGTGTCAGCACCTTGGGTTATGTTTGGATGCTTGGAGAAGTTGACCTCTAGTCGCTTATCAAACAACATTGCTCCCTACATTTCAAAGATGAAAATGATTATCAGAAGTCTTGGATATAAAAAATAGGGTATGCAGACAAATTTCCAGGATGACTAAAATATCCAACAAGAATTCAGAGTAACTGCAATTTCACACCATCTTGATGTAAATTTCTAGTCTAGAATTTTTTTTTTAAAAATGAAATCAACAAGTTTTATTTTTTCTAACAGAAGCAACACTTATCAATTAAAACTATAACTTAGTTTATTTAGATTTGATGACACTAAACAATGTTGGCCATATCAGAATAGTAGAACTATGATTTTTCATCAAAAGTATCTTGCGTGCCACCATAGCAAAGACATGGGCCAAAACCAATCATTTAAAAGGATAAATGCATGGCAAATACAACAAATAAAATAACAAATGAACAACTAGTGCATTGTTAAAAAAAATATTCAGAATAAACATACAATAAATACTTCCTCTACTTATAAATCAGATCCTTCATTAGAAGTTTTGTTTCATACATTATACAAATGGATCAAGAAGGAAAAAAAACCAATAAAAGAAATTAATCTCAATATTTAACTAAATGGTTTACTGAACCAGTGAAAGAGAAATGTGATTTTGATTGTATCAAATCAAAGTTTCTTCACTTTGATTTAAAAATAAACAAAACCATCAACCCAAGGTGTAAAATTATTGAAATAGTATATAAAAATAATCAAAGTATCAAAATTATTGAAATAGTATATAAAATGATAAATCACTGCGAGCAGCTATAACAAATGTAGCAAACAACGATCACTTATCATATAAAGTAAACTCATCACAAAAATCTCACATAACAAACAATACATATTCAATAAGGTGGACATGAAACAAACCTTCAGATAGTGTACGGCTAGTTCTGCTTGGAAACCATCTCCCATCTGGATAAGTGCATGATCTGGTTTATTGCGTAGAAGTTTAATTCTCACAATGTTTCCATAAAGGGAGAACAAGTTGAACAGTTTGTCCTCATCAATTCTCTGAGATAAAAAAAAATTGAAGCTAAATACACTGAGATATTGAAAAAAAATTAGAAGAAGACAGAGAAAACACTTACATCAGGATTAAGATTTGAGACAAGAAGTGTACATCTCTCATTTGTCCCAGTAATTCCAGGAGGCAAACCTCCCCCAAAGGCAGCAGCAATGGCTGCAGAATTGGGCATCTACAATTCAAACAACAACAGTGAACGGCTTTATTTTAAAAAAAATAATGAGAATAAAATCGATCACTTACATGTATGTTTACAGCCAGCTTACTAAAAAATCATATTTATTATCATGTCACTTACTCAAAGGTGAAAATCCCATAGTTCAAGAAACAAAAACTCAATAAATAATTCCCAAAATTGGTTGGCTATAATCATAAAACTTGATGTTTTCTATCTTTATATTTTAGAAAGATCAGCAGGCACAACGAGAAATTGAACATCACACATTTCGAATGTTGCTTCTCATAAGATACAAAATGATAATAACTTAATACATTCAACTGTGCCAGAATAATATAAACTTGGTACTTCAACTTTATGTGAAAAATACCCACCTGTGGATATCCAACTGGAAGAAGGGGGGGAAAAAAGACAAACATCAGTACATTGACAAATAAAACAAGTTGAAAAACAAAATAAACCAACCAAAGCAGTTAAATTTAGCACCTGCCCTGGCTCCAGAACCTTGAACACCATACATGTTTCCTGCATCACCATATCCAAGCTGTTTCACAAAATATGACAAGGAAAAAGTAATACATATGTCCATTAGAATGCACTTCAAATATATCAATAAGAGGATTTGATTCATAAATAGACAAATAAAGATTCAAACAAACATACTTGTGGAGGTCTGCCTTTCTGTTCTATAGGGAGACTTGGGTTTGTGAAGTCTCTGTGAAAGATGAGGAATAAATCAGCAAAAAATGTCGTAAGATGATAAAAAAAGTGAGAGACAAAAGGAGAATGAATCACCTTGAACGGTCATTATTGTAGTTTACTTGTAATTCATCAAGGCTGTAAATATGATTAAAATTGAGTGTCCGTATTAGAAATCAAAGTAAATAAGAGAAAGAAAAATACAGAAGGCTGAGGTGTTACAAATTGACTCAAACACAATCATAACATAAGTTATGTAAACCCACAAGCAAACCACAGAAATTATTTAGACAAATTAAACCTACTTTGAGAATTGAATGTCCAGCTGACAGCAACCATCATAAATATTGCGACCCTAGAAATTTCCAAAATTTCAATTAGTATTTAGCAATAAAACGAGAACTTAGAAGTCCTGCAAAACCCCATACAGAAAGGAAATGATAAACAACCTGAAGTGCAGTTCTCGCAGTAACAGCACTCTGTTGTGATGGATACTGGATGAGAGCCTGAAAGCCTGCAAAATTTGGGAAACATGTGATAAAACAATTAGTAAAACTTACAATTACGTGTATATGCATAAAAAAAATGATAATTTTGTCCACAAGAAAAATGCAATGACAATCCTCATTTCTAGTAACAGAGCAAGGGGTGTTGAAAAGGGAGAAGCATTCCGCTAAACATAAAAAAAAAATCAAAGCCAATAGAATTAGAAATTCATTTAAAGTCAAAACCTTGTTTTCCTATGTGGCTATTACATGCTAACAACATCAAGTTTCATCCTACAATGCGGGTCGGTCACATGTATCAATTGACGCCACTGTACTGTAGTTATTCAAATCCAAATGCAGCATTAATATTTGTATGCAAGGGGGGAACCATTTGATTACAAACTAATTGTTGTTTAAACTTCATGAAGTTTTACACAAATAATCAATGCGATGAATAACTATTGTTCAGTGTCCAACTATAAATGGGAGGGAGTGTATGTGTGCGCGTGCATGAGTGTCTTCGTGCATTAGAAAAAATTATTGCATGACAAATATAATCTCAATCCACACAGTTAAAGTTCAGAAAAGCATAAAACAGAAAGAAAGAAGAGAAAGGGAGAAATCTGAGAGAATCTGACCAGCTGACTTCTGAAATGTCACAATCTTTTCCACAGATCCATGGGGAGAAAAAACTTGATACAGTACATCCACTGTTATGGGATAGAGCACGTGATGAATTGTAACTAAGAGAATTCGGTTTGGCTGTGCATCCAGAGGGTTCCAAACAGCAGGACAGCATTGAGAAAGAGAAGAGATAGAGAGAAAGGAGAATAAATAGAGAAGTATATAATAAAGAGAAAAGGAGAATAAATAGAGAAGTATATAATAAAGAGAAAAGGATAATTATAGATTCATTATTCGTAGAATATCAATTTTACACACCGAACCCACTGAAATGTAACCGGCCTAAGATAGCAATACAGAGATGTGGGGGGGCGGATATATCGCATAGAAAACAAATAGTACAAATCCTATTCTTTCTGCTATGAAGCATGTAATTTTCAGTTCTGACATATAAAGGAAAAAAATCCAACCTCATCTCCTCGTCCTTGACTTTGATCTACTGTTGTTAGCTCTTGATGAGAGGAAAACTGGACATAAACATTCCTCCCCCTAAAATAAAATAAAAAGATGATTAGATTGTTCAGGCAATTTTAATATCAATCGGAATGTAGATCATTTCAATCTTTGTATACGATGACAAAGATCAAGATATCAAAATAATAGTCATGGAAATAATGAACCACAAGTAAATTGTACCTTATGCTAGGCTGGGTATTTGAATAAAACTGTAAAGCGCTAATTGCAGATGGAACATCTTGCATTTGAATAAGTGCCTGCAAATACAGCACAAAAATTGTAGTATTGTACAAATAAAAAATATATATAAAATGAAGCACTTTTAAATTTTAAGGAAAACAAACAGTTTCATTTAAAGGCGTGAAAGAGAAAACCTGATTTTTTGCACGCAACATCACCAGCTTTGTTACAACTCCAAAAGTTTGAAATAGCTGAAGTAAATCATGCTGCAATCAATCAAAGAGGCAAAAGTTATAAATCTTTCAGGAACTTCAAAAACAAAGAGCTCATCAAATAGCATTTTAGTGTAATATTGTGAAAACAGCTTATAATTGTAACTGCATCATAGTTCATTCTCAGCTAACCACTAAGGCAACACGCTAAAATCTAAACTTATGAATTCAAATACTAATTTCAACTTCAGTCTTATCCAATCAGGTGGACAGAAAGCTGCAATAGCGTAAAATAAAAGCCGATCATCTAGGCTTAAACTAACAAGCAAATATGAAGGTGCCCTCAAATAGACAAAAGATAGAGAATATAAGCAAAACGAGAGACAAAATCCATATATGTTAGCAATTGAGCCGTAGCATAGTCGTAAGCACATCATGTTACCAAAACAAATAAGTACAAACAACACAAACATCCAGCAATACATGAAAGAAGGTGAAATCCAGCGGAGTACCTCAGATATTTCGTGCCCCACGTTTCGAACGTGAATAACTTTGGAAGGTTCAGTCATGGTAAATTAACCTGTATCATAAACACCAGATAAAAGATTAACAATAGTTTAACCTAACCTGATATTTATGAAGCACAGACACAGGCACAAATTTATTTATTTTTTGAGAAAATGATATTTTTCAATGTAAAGGTAAGTGTCAGTGTCGTGTTGGTGTCGAACACACACCCCTATTCCGAGAAGTGTACGTGCTTCATACTGATATAATAAAAATAAAACACTAAATTACTTCAAATTTTTCTTTTTTGTTCAATTTATGGATATCATTAAATTCACAGAGTTCTAAAGTTTGAATCCATTTCAAAGTATGCAACTGAAGTGTAGTAATAAAAACAAACATTTGGCATGCTTGAAAATCTCACTATGAAAGTAAATAAAACCCCAACAAAAAAAACTTAAAAAAAAAATCACTTTTTTCAGGTTAATTTTGAAAACAGAATTGAACTAAATCACGATCCGAATTAAATCACAATGCCAATAGATAAATAAATCTTGGGGAATTACAAACAAAGTACTACAAATTAACGAAAAAATGGAATATTTTTAATCTGAGAGTGAATAAAATTGAGATGAAACTGAACTAACATACCCAATTGGAGAGCGAATCTATAGAATATGCAAATGAAAGAAAGAGCAGTAAAAATAAAAATAAAAAAATAGGGTATGTACGAATTTGAGCTCAGAACCCCAAATTCGCTATAAATCGTAAAATCTAAAACAGAACAGAAAAAAGTACCGAACACAATCCTTCTTTGGTTCAAAAGTCAAAAAGAAAAGCAGAGAGAGAAAGAGAGAATCTCACAGAGAGAAGAAGAGAGGGATAGATAAGTGTGAGACGCACGATATGTTTGAGTCTGTTAACTTAACAATATGAATCTATGTTCTACGTTTATTTTTGTTACAAAAGAATGTGAAACATCATTAAACCACCGAAATATTGTTTTTTATTATGACAAATTCTATGTACAATAGACAAATTTTATTGTACCGATACAATAGGTTTAAAATAATAGAAAAATGAATATTATTTGAAAAAATAAAAAATTTCTATCTTTTAAAATATTATAATAACTAAATATCATTCATTGAAATTGTCAAAAAAATAAATTTTAATTTTTTATTATTTTTAAAATTTTATTATTCATAATAGTGAATATTGAATTTTTATATAAAAAAATTAGTATAATGTTTGAAATTCTGATTTTTCTTTTGAAATTATGTTCTATAATATATATTAGTTAATAAATAACTTTTTAATTTATAAAATAAGTATTTATTTACCATTTTGAAAATCAAGTATACCGGTACAATAGGAAAATTGTACCGTAGAAGTTCCCATGGTTTATTGGCTAAAATTTTACATGTTAAACACTACTTAAGTGAATTATATGTAGAGTATGTCGTTTTATGTTATCAATTTGAATGTTGTGAGTTTGTTTTTAGATTCATTCTTTTTAATTTTTAATGGTGTTAAATTTGTATTAATATTTTGACGTACTTTATCTATTTGAATGAAGGAACATTTTTTTATTTTTTTAAACAAAAAAAACACTAAACTAATAAATAATTATTCATTTTTTTTAGTGTTCACGGTCTGTTCCTTAGAAAAATGAACCATAATAGTTTGTAATTGTGTTATCAAGTGGTTTTGATCTTCTCTCAAATGTAGTTGTAGGATCGAACTATAGTTTTTCCTACCAAGTCCAGCATCAATAACCACCGGACCGACAAATGTTTGGTAAATGTAAAAAGTCAAAGATCAATCAATAGTCAATAGTAAATTATGAAAATATAGAGATTTAATTGATAGTAAATGGTTAAAAACAAGATTAACTTAACAAATTAATAAAACCAGAATGTCTCACAAAGTTAAAGATCAAATTGAATTATATACATAATAATTAATGTTGAACATTCAATTAAAAAATAATAATCGAAATTGAAATTGAAATTGTACTAAATTGGTCCAGTTGTATTTTTTTTTTTTACTAAGCTCATGAGACTATTATTAGTTAGTGTACCAGAGTTCAAATCTTGATCCCTATACATACGTACGCAATATCAATATGTCTTATCAATAGAATTAAGCTCACGAGACTACCGTTAGAATTGTTATATCATATTTTTATGATTGAGATTGTATGCTGCATGTAGTAATTAGGGTAGTCGGAATGAATGAGATGACAAATATAATCTTTGTTTGAATTTAAGGCTTAAAGATTTGAAGGTTAGTCCTACTTTTGGTACTATCATTTCACATTTTCACCATACTTATAATTCACTTGTACTTTTTTTCTTTTGACAAATATAATTGAAATAATTCACTTATACTTATCGACTAATTTTTGTCCTTTTATTTGGGACATTCATTGGCCAATACTGTGCACAAGGCACCAAGTCAAGGGTTACTATGGGGCATAAATAACGAATCAAAGTTCAACAAAAAAAATATAAAATGTTCATAACCCCTTAATCCTTATCACGTAGTAATAAACACGACAACAGTATTCATTACTCACAAAAAATAATATAATTCTCCAACCCTTTTATCAAACTATCGTTACATATCACTTCAATTATAGCTTGTCGTAATTCCTTCTAGTTATTTAATCCATTAAATTGAGTAACTATGCAATAGTGCAATGCCACCCATTAACATTGTTGTTTTGGAAAGAAAGAGGACTGCCCAACCATCACATTATTTTTACATGAAATGATGACATTAAAGGGCATAGAAGAGGTACTCCAACTCATGTTACAAAATTGAAAGCTTAAACATGATATCAGTGTTTGGTTGTAACAACAATCTACATACACATTACAAGAATTTCATCAAGAAATAAAAAATAACTAACAGACCATTTTGACTCTTAACAAACCTAGGCAAGCAAGCGACCTTTCTTTTGAAGATTATAGCTACTACTATTCTAAAAACATCAAGTAGCAGAACCATTCCAACCACGAGTAAGTAGGCGGTGGCTCCGTTACCCAGTCGTTGGGGCTACTAGATAGCGATTTGATACTTTTTTATCTATGAATAATGAAAATCTATAAATTTAAAATTGTCTAAATATAACCCTAATGTAAAACACAATATATGTAAATAACTAAAATTAATAAAACACCAAAAATTGGAAGTATTATGGGTACAACTAAATCCCAATTGAAACAAAAGTAAGGCAGAAATAAATAAGAAAACTCAAATAACCAGGATCCAAGTTATCAAAATGTCAGATGGAAGACACTACAGAGTTTTAAAGAGATGGTAACAAAACACAAAAAACAAGTTCCCCAGATTTCAAACAACTGACAAAATTAAGCTTTGAGGCGTCCATAGAACTTTTGCTTCTCTTGCGTTGTCTGGAAACGACCATGGCCAAACTTGGAAGAGGTATCGATAAACTTGAGTTTGATATCCTCTAATGCAAGACGAGAAGTCTGCTTGAGTAGGGACTGACGCAATGTAATAACCCTCTTCTTGGGACCAACACAGCCTCCCTTGATCATCAGATAATCCTCCTTCACAACACCATAGTGAGGGAAACCTCCCATTGGGGTGATGTCTTTCTCAGTCCTGGGAATAACACAAAAAGTTGGATTAGTTTGTGACTATCTTAATGCAATTATACAACCAAAAAAATCCTCATTGTATGGCAATTTAAAGCAGGTAACCAAAAATAATAGGAGCTATGCAACTCACCTATCGAACTCAGTCTGGGCATCATGGGTCTCTTCTCCTACTTTGCCAAGCTTGTAAATTTTCTTGTTCAGCTCAGTTCTGTGATGGTATCCATTCTGACCAGCTCTTGCAACAGTGAAAGAAACTCTAGCAGGATGCCATGCACCAATACAAGCAACCTTCCTCAAACCCCTGTGAGTCTTACGGGGAAGACGGGTAACACCCCAACGAGTAACAACACCTTCATAACCCTTACCTTTTGTCACTCCAATGATGTCAATCATTTCATCCTTCTGGAATACAGCATCAATAGGAACCTGTTTCTCAAAGAAATTGTAAGCAAAGTCAACCTTCTGGGCAATGGTACCACCATTAACCTGAATCTCCATGATATGGGCTTTCTTCTGCTTCAATCCCTTCATTTTCCTGATCTGTGACAGGAAGACAATTTTATAAAAGAAAATCAACATATAACAGCAAATACAACCACTTAATAAAGACAATTTCAACTAGATATCAAAATCATTAGCATGAAAATATTTACACAATGCAAACTTGGTCAAAATATGTAAAATATGTGGCACATATAAACAATTTCATGTGGCAACATTATGTTTACCGAAGGTCATAGAACATAATTCTAATAATAAAAAATAAAACAACAGGAGTCAGAAATCTCGTGTGGATGTGCCGCTCATTGCACCCAGTCAGCACTGCGTTTGCACAGATATTTCATCATTCTCATCTCACAACAGAAAACAGAAACCATAACATAAAGGGACATAAACTTAGTAGGGTCAATAGTGTGACATACTAGTACAAATAAGGTGGCACATAACTAAAACTAAGTACTAGAGAAGGTGATACATAACTAAAATTACTTTATTCTATATAAGGATAACCCAAAATAGTGGCAAAAGTATGCATCAGATTTAACTTGTACCTGAGTGTGAGCCAACACACGGATAACAGTTGCATACTTCTTCAGCTTCTCAAGCTGTGTCTGAATGTTTTTCTTCCCCTCATCAGTTTCATACTGCTTTGAGTACTTGCTGAAAGCCTTCTTCTTGGACTTGCACCAGTTCTTGTAAAACCTACGCTTAATTTCCTCACTCAAGTGCTGAGTCCAGACAGTGTTCAATGTTCGAAGACCACGGGGAGTTTTCACATAACCAACAACACCGACAACAACCATTGGAGGGGTCTCAATGATTGTAACAGGTTCACAAGTCTCCTTTTTGTGAAGCTCTGAGAGGGGATAACAAATCAAATATATGTTAGAAAATCAGAGAAATACATGACAGGTTCAAGAATGCAACAATTAATGTAATGAAAAAAAGTAACCAAACAGTAGAAAATTTAAAAACCACAATTAGGATGAGAGTGAGGCACATTAAAAAGCAGTGTATTTTAAAAATACCAACCAGCAATGGAACAGATTTAATTTAGTGAATAGCGAGAATACAAGGAAATTAACAAAGGTTAGAAAAATGCTTAGTATGGAAAATGTTATATCAATAGCACAATAAACTGACAATTTGAAGCAAGACATTAATAACTGAAATAAAAAAAACCAAGATTTCATAATAGTATAGGAAATATTTGTGTGAAAAAGTATATAACTGATTTAACAAAGGTTTGAAAAACTAACATAAAAAACATTAATCATAAATTGGAAAAAACATTAATTATGATTATGCTATTGAAGATCAAGTAAATATTGGAGTAAGTACAAATTTGATACACTAAAAAAAACACGAGTCACATTAATTCATTCAATAAAACAGAGTTTGATGAGAAAGCAACTCACTGGATCCAGGTTTCTCGACTTCTCTGACAATGTGGGTCATACCGGCCTTGTAACCCAAGAAGGCAGTAAGCTTGGGTGCCTTGGTTGGGTCATCCCTAGGGAAAGCCTTCACTGCGTGCGTAAAAATCATACATTAACACAGTTATATACAACAAGCTATCAATTAAACATTTAACCAAAACTAGAAATTCATAAGTGTTTGATAAAATTAAGCAAAGCCGGTTAAACACACCGGCTCAATTGACTAAATGATGATTAACAGTCATAAAATAGTCAGTATCAATAAAATATTTAAGGTTCGTTACTAAACTAAAAATCATAATCATATTATTTTTTATTTATCATCATTTAATCAAAAAATTATAAACTGATTAAACTAAAACTGAAAAACATACATCAGGGTTTAATGGATTAAGGTTTGTAGTTATAATAAAATCATAATCAGAAACTTAAAGAGGTTTCTTTTATAATAATTAGATCGAATCAGCAAAACCATTTTTAAGTTTAAACAACAAGAGCCTTAACATTTTGGCTTAATAAACTACTAATTACACTTTGATTGAATAACATTAACATTAAACACAAATGTGTAATAATTGATAACTATGAAATGAAGAAAAAAAATAAACCTTTTCCTCTGTGACGAGCAGCACGCTTCCTTGGGAGAAATCCCAATGAACCATGTCTTGGGTGCTCGAATTTCCTGTGAGACATCTTTTTCTTCCTTCAGAAACAAAAATTAACAACAAAGTTAGTGATTAAACCCTAAAATGAAACATTGGATACAATATATGAGTAATGAAATGTTTTCAATTTGATGAGTTTGAAGCAAAATGAAACAGAAGAGTATGAAGAAAATGGGGAAAACCTACCTGAGGCTGCTGTTGCCGCTGCTGCGCAAGTGAAATGTACACTGACTGACCCTAAAACCCTAATTATAGAGTCGATTTTTATAGAAGAGGACCATGGGGCTTTTACTCTTTTATGGGCTTTTCATTTGTGCCCAATAAGCCCACTTCACAAAACTGCCTTTTTGTAAATTAAGACACTAATTTGTAAAATGTAAAATTTAAAAATACTACCTTTTTAATTTTATTTTATTTTTTGTCAGATAGTCTAGTAGAATAAGTAGACGTACCAATGTTGAAACTGGGTCCTCCACATATATATAATATGTCATACCAATTAATCTTTGCACATGCGTGCAATATGTCTTAAAAATTGAGTTAAGCTCGCATGACACTACCTTTTTAATTATTATCTAATTCATCTTTTTTAAATTTATTTGTAAGAAAGTTTATTTATAGTTTTAATATTTGAATTTTGTCATTTTTTTTCATTGGTATCTTGTTGCTGATATTTTGTCTACATACAATTCATCTTTTTTAAGTCTCTATCTTTTGGTCTAGGAAACAAAGCAACCATTTGGTATTATTTCTTGTTTTGTTCCTTTTTATTTATTTCTCTCTTGTGTAACAAAAAAATAATAGTTTGGTTTGGTAATTGTTGAGAGATTGTGTGATTTAAGTTCATAAGAAAAGCTTCAACAAAAAAAAAAGTTCATAAGAAGAGCTCAACTTATATCTATGTTGATCATTTTATATTTACAAATAATGTGAATTAAATAATAGAACTATCTATTTTATTAGTGATTGAAAAAACCAAATATAAAATATCTCATTTCACATTATCTAAACACAATCTCATTTCAAAATTCACTTTTCAAGTAATGAAGCTAGTGGGGAAATCTTTGAGAGCAAAGATCAAGACATCGATTTTCACGGCTAAGTAACTTAAAGTTTTGCTCCAATAGATATACTGAAATTTTATGCTTAGTTACATTACATGCATCAATGCTCAAAAACACAAGTTACAACTTATCTCAATCAAAGAAACTTAACTAAAGTCTAGGGATAAAGATGAATTAGTCGCAACTTATAGTGCCATATGCTTAGTTTGAATTAATTGTGCAACAAGGTAAAGAGCAAAACCATCATAAATCTCATTATTTCGAGCACATGGAAATTTTATTCAGAAGAAAATCATCATAAATTAAAATCTCCATACCTCATTGACCATTACAATTTACAACTTGATCTTGAATCCATTTTCCCTCTTATTTACCTCCTTTGTAATCTACATACACTAGCTACAATTTCTCTTTTTGTAGCAATAACAAAAATTTATACATATGGCAGATTTTTCTGCATAAAAATATACATAAAGTTCCAACAAAGACTTACATTTCAATCGCAATTCAATCCACAAAGTTCCAACACAATGTCATTTAATCATCTAAGACTTACATTTCTTAATCACAATTCAATCCACAAAGTTCCAACACAATGTCATTTTTCGACAAAAACGGGTTAATCCTAACCCATAGAAGCGAAAAGATTGAAGCCAAAAGAATAGTTCAAACCAAAATGATGGTAGGAACACCTTCTTGTTTTCCCATAACACCCTTAAGAAATGGATAAAGATGTAAAATAACCCATAGAGCAAAAAATAACTTGCCAAACAAAGGACCCTATGAATCATAACCATTGTTTATTGCATCTGAAACTCCAACAATAACTCCAATCATGTTTAAGATAAGCAAGGTTAAAGGAGGGATTAGCAATGATGTCCACTTGAAGATGTAGAGGTCTGCAAAGTCTCCATCATCGGTGGCTTTTGATGTGACAGTGAAGTTTGTGTTTACTCCTGCTAGAACCTTAAGCACGCCTTGAAATAGTGCAAAGACGTGTGAGGAGGCACCGCCGATGACCCAGAATTGTTCATTCCTCCACCAGTCATTTATGCCAACACCTCCCCAATGCATTTCTAGGATGCCGGTTGCAGTTATACAGATGAAAAGTGCAATGAAAATGATACTAGCACAGTTGCTAATCTGTTAACAAGAAGAAAAAACCATTAGCTAAAAGCTCACAATGCATCACAAGTCGCAACGTTTTGGCCATGTTTGGATTGACTTATTGAGCTTATCTACTGAGTATTGATATAAGCACTTGCAAGACTATTCGAAAGAGCTTATAGAAATAGGTATGTTGTTTTCAGTAGAAGCCTCGAAACCTGGTTTTTCTGCTGTGATTGTTGTTAACACGCCGCTAAAGCAAACATGTCATTCATTTATTCTTTCAATCTAGCTTATTGACTCACTAATCACAAACAAGACTAAAAATAAGATTTTAGCAAAGAACAGACAAATGCAATGCCAAAGTATTATGATTCTGTTAATTTTCTGCCATATTTGAGACCTTAATAAAAACCATAAACTTCCTGCTTTGTAAATCTCTTTAATTTATCACCACAATTTTATATGCTCAACTATTAAATTTTGCCCGAGTTAAAGCATATTGCATTATTGTTGGTTGAGTTTTATGTGATATTTGTCACGTCGTCTAGAGACAAAAAAATAAAACACATTAGAATTTACAATTTAAATTTTTTGACAAATCGATGACATTGATCCTTTCTGGTCTAAGATTTCCCGCCTGAAAAAGTAAAGAAAAATTGTAGTAAATGGTGAACATTTGATCGGTTGTTAAAATTCACACTCCAAAAATCACTATTAATGTCTTGTTATATTTGGCATCAATTGTATCTTGAGTCTTGACACTTTCACTGTTCTATAGACTAAATCATGAAATTAGATTTAACAAATCTTCTGGACTAATTAAGTTTCATTTTATTTGAACCTTATTGATTTGAGTTAGACTTCATTTTTATGGCTATAATTAGGTTTGATATATATACCTTTTTGCACAAAAGGAATTAACTTACCACCCACTAAGTTTGGACTTAGTTAACTACTTATCTTATATGTGTTCAAAACAGTACATATTCACAAAGAATAACTATTCTATGTAGATATCTTTACTAGTACTAGTAAGTTTTAAGTGTAGTGGTGGTACCAAATGGACTATTTTGATTAGCATTATTAACTTGACGAGTTTGGTTAAAAGACAAAGAGGGGGGCCCTATATGGTCTTAAATGGTATGATATAAGTGGTCACTGTCCTAAAGTCTATGATCACATGTTAAGTAGGGGGAAACTGGAAAAAAAAGTTTTAAGAAGAGACACTAATATTAATAATGTCATCCAAGTTAAGTGTATTGTCACTTTCGTGGAGATATGTAAACTCTTTTATTTTGATGAAGATATGTATATATGTAAACTCTTAGACTATGAAATAGACTATGGTATTGCTACCTTCCTTTCTATTTATAAGAGACAATAAAATATTAATGTATTTAACCATTAAATAGACTAGATAAATAAACTTTTTAATGAATATAAAAAATGCATTATCAATCTCTTATAAAAATGAACAAATTAGCATTTATTTTATATAAATTAAATAATCAAGGGTAGCTTGTGCTCTTTTAAATATTTTCATAATTTGATTTTTTTCAAATTTTAGATTTGAATTTAAACGAAGAGAAATGCTATTGTTATACTCTCTAATACACTCCAATGAATATTAGTCACATCACCATTTTTCCTTATTCATTTATCTATTAATAATAAAAAAAATTAAAATAAATGGAGAAGTGAGGTGATATGACTAATTTTAATTGAAGTGTGTTAGAGAGTGTGACTATAACATTTCTCTTTAAACGAATTAGACTAACGTGTATGTTTATTTGCATTTTTTGAATGAAGACTATATATAGTTGGTTACTATTATGAAAAAAGTTAAGCTTGAAAGTTGTAGGAGAATTTCATTTTTTTTTCTAAACAATTCTAACAATTATTTAATAATTTGGGTCAATCTAGTGATTGTTTGTTATTGTTCATCCTTTTTACATAACTTCTGATAAAATTATGCATTTTAGGTTTCTTAAAAAAAATGATGCAATTTAGGGGGTTGGATTAGCAATCACTAAGAATTTTTACCTAACATAGATTGAGCCCAAATAAGACTGAGTTCAAATTTTTGCAATCTAAAAAATCACATTTTGAACACGGTTGTTATTTTTCCCCTAAATTGATTAGGATATCGATAGCCTTCATCTATCGGGAGATATTTTCCAGTAGTACAAATTTGACTGAAAAATATTTTCCGATAGTTCAAATCTTATCGTAAGGTATTTGCTGGTAGTACAAATTATATTAAAAGATATTTCCCAATAATGTTCTTTTTTTCCAGTGTGAGCACTGATGTGAGTAAGTAAATCCATAACCAATACAAGACTAGTATGAAGAATCAACTGAACTAGTTGTTTATCATTTTATTATTGGATCTTTATATATTATATTAAGAATCAAGATTATTGTATGTTTACTTATAAAATTTGATCTGTCTTAATTTACAGTGTTAGCTTCTACTAACTCTATATATTGTACTGTTTTCAAGATAGTGATTTTATATATTGATTGGATTTGGTTTCCATGAGTTGTTGAAACTTTTTTGTTTCTAATAAAAAAATTACTCCTATATGCCAAAGGGAATGAATGAATGAATGAATGATGATTTAAAAGTGAATGTAGTATACTCACGACAGAATTTTTTTTTAGAGAAAACTTGTTACTGTTATAAACTGTTACCGGTTCAACATTGTAAAAATCATGTTCAATGAGACAAAATCCATATAAAACATGTCTTTAGTAATATACAGTCATAATCATATCAAATAATCACCAAATTTCAATGATATTTTTATATGTGAGTGGCTAAAATTTCACCTCTTAAAAATAAATAAGTAGGTATATCAAAGTTTAAATTTAAATTCATTCCTGCATATTGCATTGCAATGTTCTACCGACTAAGTTAAACTTACATGCAATGATTCTGAGTCATTCCTTTTTTATTTTCTTCTACAAATAGATTAATCATTAAACTTTGTTTGAAAAATATAGATCAACAATCACCACACTCTCAACAGTTAAATTCTCACAGGAGAGGATCCGTGCCCAAATAAACACATGCACAAAGGAAGCATGCAAGATGTCTTTCCTGCAGTGGGTCAGGCAGTGTTTTAAAGATTGCCCTAACTTCAGACTCAGAGCTCACCCCACCATGTGGCTATGTTGTATACTGTATTCTATCCGATCATCTTAATTCTTACTCACTCCAGACATCATTATAAGTAAATTTGATTTTTTTGGTACATTCGACAATTGATGTATTTGGTCCATATTACAAGCCAGCTAGATTAGTAGTCAAATATACTAAAAAAGTCAAATTTACTTATAATAATATCCAGAGGATGTACTATCTTGGACCCCATAATCATCATTAAATCAAAAAAGGAATAATTAGAGAGGAAATAAACAATAATAAGAAGCAAAAGTTGAAATAAATTACATTACAAATTTGCAAATCCAAATAACAAAAAGTACTAAAAACTCTAAAGTAGAATTATAAGAGCATCTTAATACATGGTATAATCATCACTCTTAAAGCTACTTTAGGCCCATTTCACCACATTTCATTTGGTTTACTTTTCCTACTTCATTCTCTCTCAAATTTTTTTTACATAAATTACCCTACAAAACAACTCTTTCTTCTTACAGCAGCAGCAAAGCCATAATGTGTGCAGCAATATGAAATCCAAATGATCCAATCATCACCTGCAGTCATCCCCACAAGAGAAATCAACTCCCAATCAATAATTCATCAATCTCACTACTCAATAATGCATTTCATCAAATAAACACTTATGATTCTTGTGACCTTAATTGCTAGCCAATGAATTACATCAAGGTGCTTAGCACAAAAAAATAATTTTAGTATGTCTTTTTTATTAGACAAATGTTAATGGTTACTGTATTTTGTTAGGGGACCAAAAGGAGAAATTGTTAGCAGTAGAGATCGAACTATGAACTTCTTTCTTAAACGTACCGATCCATACCACTTAATTAATAATAAATACCACTTAATTAATAATAAGTCACATAAGGTTAGTTTGCTATAACACAAAACAAACACATTTTATGTGCTTGCTTGCTAGCTACTAATCCATAACTGATGTAAGACCGGAACTCAAAGAGATCGAGTACTTCACATTAAGTTGCTTAGCACTAAACATACATATTTAGGTGCACCCAATATCAATTAAAAAATTTAATGTAAAAGATACAATATTAGAAGTTTGGAACTAATTTTACGAGAGTCAAAAGTGATTATGAATTGGTATGTATGGAGGCCTCTTATTGAAATTAAGTCAATTAACTATTCTTCTGGAATTGATTATACCCTTGATACTAAAAATTTTTAATTATTAATTTTTGCTCAAACATGAATTAGACTCAAATATATTATTAAAACTTATTTTCACATAAATATATTCAAACATAATTACAGTGCTCTCGTATATTTTTACAGTAAATTCACTTTTAACTAAAATCAATTTCCGTCATTGTTGAACAAGACACAATGTTGACTCCGGAAAGTGCATGAAAGCATAATAAATGCAAAAAAAGCTACACATTAATGAGTGCATATTTTAGAAAAGAAAGAGTGAGAGAAGAGTATGGGAACCTGTCCTTGATGACCAGAAGTAGGAAGAGGATGTATGGTAGCAGAATCAACTTCACCAGTTGGCAGAGGAACTGCAGGATTACTGTTAATAAAAGGCATACCATCACCACTACCTTTATATGGTACCAATGGAACTGTTATTGGTGAACTTGCTTCTGGTGTTGGTGCTGGACCTGGTGAAGAACCTTGATGTGGACGAAAAGGCCATGGAAATGAAGGAGAAGATTCTATATCTCCACCAGAAGAAGGTGCTGGAGTAGTTGCAATTGGAGAAGAAGAAGAAGAAGAAGATTCTGGTGCTGAAGCTGTTTTTGAAGTTACTTTTATGGCTAGCTTTTGTGAATCTTCACAAGCTTTGAGTGAGTCATTGTAGAATGTAAAGTAGAAGAAACCAATGCGAGAAGGGTGCCACTGAACAATGAAAGAAAAATAGAAAGCTTAAGTCTTTTCACTTGTTTATGAATTATGAAGAATACATAATAATAAAAAGACTGAATTTTTAAGCTGTTTACAAAGAACCCAGATGAAATTTGAAGGGTGTTACCGTGTATGAAGCAGTGTCTGGATCAGTGAGAAGAGTGGCTAGAGTGAAATTGCAGAGATTGAATGCTTCCTGGTTCTTGAAAATGCAGAGATTATAGTGTTGTTTGTGCTTGAAATCTGAAACAGAGAGAAAACAGAGAGTAAACAGAGAGAAAACAAAGACAAAACAAAGACAAAACAGAGAGAAAACAGAGAGGAAACAGAGTAATGTTAGTTAGCTTCAATTGTAAAGCATTTTTTGTGAAGATTAAGGTTATTTTACTTACTGATGGAATCACCAATGTAAACAGTAGGGTTTTTCCACTCTGAAGATCCATCAACTAGAACTGTGGTTGAATGTGAAAGCTTGAAGAAAAGTGAAGGTAAAAGAAAGAAAAAGAAAATAGGAAGAGACATTGTGATGAATTTGCTTTGTTTTGTTAGAAGGAAAATGGCAGAGATAAGGTTAAGGTTAAACCAGAAGAGGTTTTGTAGCTTTTGTGTTATGTGAGTATTTATCTCTGGCCCATCTTTCTGAATAATAGTGGAATAGTACTAAAAAATTAAAATAAAAAAGGAAAAGAATTTTGAAAACTGTGTTTTGTGTGGGGAAAAGAGAGAGAAAGTAGAGATGGAGACTGTTAAAGTGTCAGGAGTGTTTGGCTTTTGATGAGGAAGAGTTTGAATGGATGCCAGACATGAGTGTTGGATATAGTGTGAAGATACATTATTTTACACACCAAAAGGTTGCATGATTTTTTTTTGGCGTAAATCAGGTACTATTATCTACCGCAACTAGAGACTAATCCGTCAAATCTTGTGAAATTTAAATGAGCAATAAACTCACTGTAAAAGTTTAACATTGAATTTTGTAGAACTCAAATGGACGACAAACACTTCGTAATAGTTTTAATGTTGCATTGATTTTGTTTCTTGAAAACCTATCTTCAAAATTATAAGAAAAAAAGGTGAAAAATATGCTAAGGAACATAATCACAAGTAAAATTTGGCTCTCTGAATTATAATGATGGGGATTACTATTATTCTAAAATGATTAGTCCATTGATTATATCATATGCAATGAGTCAATACACTGCTTACATTTTTATAATTCAAAAGTCTTATTTCTTGGTTTGTGAGGAATAAAAATTGTCTTTCTTCTTTACCCTACTTATTAAAAAAAAAGGGTTTCTTGGTCCTTACTTTGTACTACAATGCAACATTGCTCATATTTTGATGCACAAGGTAATGAACTTTTCAAGGTATCATTTTTTCTACTTGTAAGCTAACTAATGTAAGTATTCAATGTGAGTCTACTAAGAAGAAAAGCATGCTGAGAAGAGGGAGTTCAATTACCTAGCTAGGCATTTTAATTTTATATAAATTAGATCCTTTTTTTTGGTTTAAATATAAAATATGTTATTTGATTTTGTACTGTATTTTTCTTTTTCCTTTTGTTTTCAAATTTAAATTGATTTTGTACTTCATGAACTTTAAATAAAGCTTCCAACTATAGATATGGTGTTGTGATATTCATAATACTTCTTGTCCATACATAGTGAGGTAGTAGTACAATGAAGTAACTATAATGGCCAGAGGGAAAACCACATATGACAATTATTGGAGAAATGAAATGGCATTTACAAAAATTCACATACCAAATTTATACAAACAATATTAAGATATACTCCTTTAGATACACTTCTTGATTGAATTTAATTTTTGGGTTCAAGACTCAACATATGACCCTTTCTGCTAGCATATTGGTTTATCTATTTATTACTATAATATCTTAATATTCTTAACTACATTTGATAGTTGGTGATATGTGAATATGCCTACTGTTATTGCAGTAGAAATGGTAATTAGGTCTCATGCAAGGAGAGGAAATTACATGTAGCTCGATGTCTTTTTCATGAGGTAGCAGCTTCGTAAAATTCAACAAATGGTCCCACTAAGTTACAAATAATGAAACCATAAAGTAAACGACGAGGAAGCATCATATTTCTGGTCCTATGTCTACTGAATCTTTTCCCTTCCCCTGTCAATCTATTTATAATCTATAATTAAGCTTTTTTATGGTTTCCTTTAGGTAAAAAAATTGTAGCAAATCTTTGAAAATAATCGGTTTGAATTTTCACTGTCTTAAAATATATTTGCCTTGAATGTATAAGCTCAATAGTTTAGCTATGTTAGACTAAGATACCAAAATCAAATTATCTATTTATGCATTTGGGCCGATCAAAATTTTGCTTCTAACTTTCTAAGACAGTATAAATGCTGCAACATAACCATTCAAATTAATCTAATTACGCGCTTTCTCTCCAACACCTATTCCATCTTTCCCCAAATGCAAACTACTCCACATGAATTACCAATGCATCTCCACATATCGGTGTTCGTTTATAAGTTATCTTTTGCAGGCACAGAAGTTTCAAGACTGAATGCGACTGATAGATCACATAAATAATTTCTATATAATTTTTCCCTAAATAATACCATCTCTCTAAATTGTAACTACATTATATAGTCGTCTACAATCCCCTTTGCTCTCTATCTACTAGCATTACATTAGCATTCTTCATAGGGGTGAGACCAGGATGCCTACTTTGTATCTAAACTACATGCTTCAACTCCATAATTCTGTCTTTATCTGCTTAGACTAAGCAAAAGACATTTCTTATGCAATAAGTATTTACCCTTCATCATTCAGGTTCTGGTTCCTTCTATCTCTTCTAATCAATAACTGTGGCTACCCTTGAGACTAACAAGTTTGATTCAATGGATAATTATTAATAGTTTCCCCATATTATTATTTCCCACACCCCAGCAATGGTGGATCTTCAGTTCACTTCCTGCACCACTAGCAAATATGATCTCTACCACTGCAAGGAGCGAACCCTACGGAGTAACCGTGGCGGCCTTCGCTGCTCCACAACAGGAATCACTTTTTCCATAAGCTGCAATAAAATAATATAAAAAACTGGTCAGTTCTCATCCAACCACTATCTATAACTGACATTTATTGTGCATTGTACATCAATTATTGTGATGATAGGCTGGTAGCTAAAAATACAAAACTAACTAACATGCGTCATGAAGTGATGAGACAAAACACGGTTGAAAATCATACTTGCCAAACTAAATCTTTTGCATCTCTTAAATCTTTCAGCGTATGAGAATCAGGTTGACTTTCCTATTCTTGATTTTCCATATCATATACAGGCAACCTTCAAGAATCAATAAAACATGTGCATTCATGATTAACTACTTAGTATATGGTTTTATTTTCAAATTTATTTAAAGTGGTATTAAAAGAAATTATTTATGGTAAAGAATATTGAATTACAAAGATAATACATACAATTAAGAAACTAGAATTTACAAATCATAAAGAAAATTATGAAAATCTTTTAAAAAAGAAGAAAATTATGAAAATAAATCATGCGAATTAGAACGCCGTATTATTTAATGTCAAACACAAATCAATTGTGGGCTGATGCTACTGCAGACCGCATCATGTGATGTGGCCCGCAAATTAAAACCCTGATCAGTGCACCTAATTGACAGTTTTTTGTTGGACTGAAATCATTAAGGTTCTCTATGATCATGTGTTGAAAATTAAAGTAGATTATAAAAAGTCTTCACATTTAAGAATGAAAACTCAAATTTAATTCGTAGAAGATGATTTTCAGCTAAAACAACATATTCAACAGTAGAAGGCAAACCTTTAGCTATGGTATCAAATGAGAAAGAATTTCTTAGAAAGAATATGTGAATTATAAGTTATACTGTTTATCAAAAGGTCCAAAACAAACCAACAATAGCACAAAACAGTACAGTACCTGCTTGAACCTCTCCTTTTTCCTCTCAGCCTGCACAAGAATATTCTCTGTTAGGTATCAGGGGGAAAAGCGTAATAACTAATAAACTCTAAAGCTGAAAATGCAGAAGGACTACAGGAGCATGGGACAGACAGAAGTTGGAACCAAAGTGCTCCAAGAAAAATTCCATATTTAAACACAAGCAATAGCAACAAGCACAGTAGCATGTACCAAGAGAACAACTAACTATAGAAACGTCATGCCTCAGACACAGATAGAACAAGATTTTAGGATTGGATTCTATGAGGCTGTTATGGACATTACCCATGTAAAACTAATTGAACAATCAAAGAAGGAAGCGTTGATTTTGTTGTTTCAAAAAAAGCAAGAGGATTTTCAACAATGGATATTGGTCAGCAGTTCTTTTAACAAACACCACTTGTGTGCACTAATCATAATTTAGTCCTTTAATCAGCAGACAAACGGTTCAATTCAATACAGACCAAAATTTAGTCCTTTAATCTTCAAAATTGTAAGCATCAAACAATTTAGTCCGCAAATTTAACAAATCGACAAAATTATCCCTCAAATTGAAAATAGCAAATCATTTTTGTCTCTCCGTCATAAAAGATGTAGTAATTCACTATTTGAACTATCATCAATAATCGAATCCAAATTAATTTGCAGTAATCTCTTCATAGATCTTGTTTGCACCCTAACCTACCCTGGATAAAGTTTACGGAGAAACTAGATTCGCCATAATTTCAACGCCAATGATGATTTTACCATTTCGAAAACTTACAAAATTAATAATTGCTCGATTTCTAAAACCCCAATATCAAAATCGCAATCAACTCATTCCGAATTTATAAAAAAATTCGTCAAAAGGGCAAAGATAAATCACCTTTTCCTTCAACAACTTGTCATTCTCCTCCTCTAGTTTCACTGCCAACGTCTCCAATTCAACTTGATAAGCCTAAAATCAAACAACCAAAACAAACTAAAAGTCAAAAACCCACATCACAAAAACAAAAACAAAAACAAAAGCAAATATTTTTTATCATTCTCACACACAAATTCACAAACACCATGAATACCTGCTTTCGTTCCCTAGACCTAGCAGCAGATTCTCTATTTTTGATCATTCTTCTCTGTCTCTGTTGAGCAGCCTTATCCAACTGTTCCATAACAGGTCTTCCTCTCTTACCCCTCCCACCTTCAACCACCTCTACTCCATTCCCATTTCCATTCCCAAACCCTATCACCGAACCTTCAACACTCTCAATTCCCTGAAAATTAGGATCCAAAGAAAACATACCACTACCACTAAGCGTCTCCGACAAAGGAATCGTCATCTTAACATCATCACCATCTTCTTCATCATCAACCGCACCAGCTTTCACAAGAAAATCTTCAAGTGTCATCATCTCATCAGAGATCTCTTCCTTACACTCTCTATGATCTCCAGCGACGATCTCTCGCCAGACATCGTCGACGGTTCGAGGAGTAGCGACGGCGTCGGCGAGAGATGGTTGATCGTTGAGGAAAGTTGAATTGTCGGAAATAGGGAGGAAATTGGTTGTGGTGAAATGAGATTTGGAAGAAGGTGATGAAGGTTGATCGGAATTGGATGAAGACATGAGCTTTGAAGAAGCCATAGATCTGAAATTAGGGTTTTGGAATTGGGGATTATTAGTTGTGTTGTGTTGTCTCGATTTGTAAGCTTCTGACAGAGTAGAAGCTGCAGAGTGTGATGATCCCAACGACCTCTTCTCACTTGCCACTTGTAACAATTCTGTGTTTTTCTCGTCTTAATTATTCTGTCTCCGTCTTTAAATATAAACTCTGTTAGACTATTGATTGTATGTACGCATAATTTTGACCACTAAAATTTTTAATTATTTACATCTATAGATTATTAAAAAATATCGTTAAGATATGATAAGTGAATAGTATAATTTATTTTAATTATATTTTTTTTAAATAGCCGTCCGTCTATAGGTGTGACACGATTTATAGGTCCACCGTTTATAGTTTTAACAAGAAAAAAAATGTGGCTATAAAGAAAAGTGCGGATCACAATCATTTGCACATTTGTTGTAAGAGCTCTCAAAAATATATCACGCGTCAATGATTTTTGTGTCATAAATGCTATAGATTTATAGATATAGATATTTAGAACACTTTAATATAGTTAAATGTTTAAATTTATACAATTCGTCGTAGATTCATCTTTTTGGTATTTAACGACTATGAATTTATACAATTCGTTGTAGATTTATACAATTTATATTGATGAATGTTTTAATTTGAATGAATGATTGAAGTTTAAATTCAATCAAGAACATATTGATAATTATTTTGAATAAACAAAAAAATGGACCAGACTACCTCATAAGTCCACGAGGTCCATATAGAATCAGACCGAACTTGTTAATGTGCAGCACATTAATAATTGGGCCGAATTTATCTTACTCATTTATGCATTTTGACCCATCAAACCAGACCGACTAATTTGACAGTTCTATGCATTGTTTAACTAAGACATTCATAAAAGTATAGTATTATTTAATATTTTCTTCTTTATTTTTAAATTTAGTAAACAATTATCTTTCTCATTTTTTTTCTTTGAATAAGAAACTCATGTTATTGAACCAAATTAGTTTTGCCCTAATGCAAAGTTGAAAACATTTCCATATGTGATGAGATAAAACGGGATATCCGAAACCCGTTTGAAATGCCCGAACTCCGCCGTGTATAAACTTAGAGTTCCACTTTTTTATCTCCGAAAAAATTGAGACACCTATAAAAATACCAAAACTATATGAATTTATTTTTGGGAGGACAAAATACACACACGCCTCTTTGTCATGCTTAAGAGAAATTTTGTATATAATAATACATAATATTTTTACATCACAAATAGCGGTATAGATAAAAAAATTGATAACAGAGAAAATTTTATTTTGATTTGATGAATACATTCTAAAATCGAGTAATCAGTACAATGATTTCAAGTGTTTAATGAGCTTCACTGAAAATGAATTTTCGAGAGAACCTGAATTTGATTAATGGTAGAATAATTTTTAGCCAAACTTTACTTATCTCACGACTTAATTGTGGACTAATAAGATCTTTTCACCATAGTATTACAGTAGAGGTTTATAATTTATCATCTAAGGCCCCGTTTCGTTCAACCGAGGGGGAGAGGAGGTGATGGGAGAAATTTTTAAAGAGGTAAAGTGGGAGAAAATATAATTTATTACGTTGACAAAATTACCCACACTTATTTGTTAAAATCCTAAATTATTCTTGTTGGAATATTAAAAATTTAGATTTTTTTTTGACAATAATTTTTTTTTATAAATTTTATACTCATTGGATTTTTTGTTTGTTATATATCATTTAGATTTTTGTTTTGACGTAATATATCCATTATAATTTAATCTTTATTTTTAGCTTATAAAGTTAAGGATAAAAAAATAAATTAATTATTTCACCTCCTTCTATCCCCTCGTTAAAAAGTTGAACTAAACATAAATTTTTTAAATATTTCCTCCCCTCCCCTCTCTTCCAAAAACTCTGAACCAAACAAAACCTAAAACAATTTTTTTTATTATGAAACATTAAATCCAACCTAGTTCACAATAAATAACCTTCTATGATGACACTTATTATTAGAATTTATCAAGTTGAAATCAACTTAATTCACAATTTTTTTATTAACCATAAAATGTTTTAATATAGATAAAACATGCATGTGTTGATTTGACTGGAGTTTTTCCACTGGTAGGATTAGGGATTGTGAGTTTCACTGTTGGATAGGCGGCCTTCAAGGCCGCTTCAAGCAAGGTGACAAAACATGAAAAAGCGTGTTCTGACAATCAACATGCTTTTATACCGTTTGCTTTTGACACTTTTGGTTTTTTGGCACCAGATGTTGTTAATCTTCTAAATAGAGTTCAAAAAGTCATGCACAACAATGTTGTGTCTCCCAAATCTGTAAATGTGGTCTTTAAGCGAATTGGTTTTGCAATTCAAAAAGGAGTAGCGGCGCAGCTTTTTGCCCGTTTACCTTCGACACATATGTAGTTATATTATTTATAGAAATATAGATAAATTTATAAAAAAAAAAAACCAAAAGGCAATCTATTTTTGTAATTATAAATTTTTGTCTCAAATTGGTATAAAATAAAAGTTATTATCATTATTACTATTACTCACTTTAACTAATTAAAAAATTCCTTATTTCCTTTTTTTTATATACAAAAAACGTATTTATTATTAAATTAAATAAAAAGTCAAACAAGGAACATTTTTTATAATTAAAATTTAAAGAAGAAATAAAAGATAGTCAAATATAGGACTAATTTTTATTAATTTTGGATCTTCAATTCTTCAAAGATGAATCTAACTTTTTTTTTCTTTAATAAAAAGATACTTTTTCATTAAAAAAAATTACTTTTTCCATTAACTATGAGCAAAAGCTAGTAAAAAAAAAAATAGTTTGTGTATTTGATAAAAAATTTGTGCTAAATACATGGTCAATTTATTAAAGCCCAAAATAATGACAAATAAACATAAAATCAATGATAAATAAAAATGTGCTTATCAAACAAAAAAAATGATAAAAAAAAAAGTGAAATTTTGCACTATAAATCAGATTCTACAGTTGAATTTGCTGTTAACCCATTATAGACAGCGAAGAAAATTGTGTTAAGGAAGCAACTACTATTCGTAACTCACGAATTTCCATGTTTGTGTTGCTGACAAAAACCATAATCAAGTCAATTATTTTCTGCTTGGTTTTTTTCTGCTATTAATTTGAACTACAACAACTTCATCAAAACCTTGATACTTCAATTGGGTTGTGAAGGTTATAGTTGGAATATGAAAAAGATTTGAACTTTCGGTTCACCAAACATTCTTAGTGTTTGAATGACTGTTGGGTAGTTTTGCTGTTTTCTTTACTGTGGATCAGTTAATTCGTTTGTTTTGGTTGTCATGTGTTTAAGGTTATTGCTACTGTTCAGAATCTGGTTCCAATTCCAATTCCAAAGAACTTGTTTTTGTTCTTTTTGAGCTTGTTGGTTGATTGAGGTTTAAGCTTTTTTGATCTTTTGAGTTTGAAATTCTGAACTTCTTTATTTGCTGAATTCTGCTTGCAAATGATTCTGCAACTGAGAATTGAAAATACTGATTATGGTGATGGGTTGTAATGGGATTGAACATTTGTGTAAAGAAGTGTTAGAAGAGAAAAAGGGTCTTATACAAATGGATAATGATGAGTTGGTTAGTGTGAGAGGGGAAGTTATGTCTCAAGAAAATGATGATTCAGCTTCTTCTAAGGAGATAGAGAATTTGAAGCAAATTTTGGCACATCAATCATCACAAATTACTTCTTTGCCACAACAAGAAGGTTTGTGCTCATTAGCTCTATCTAAATTAGTTTTTTCTGTTAGACTTTAGGTAATTCATATTTGATGATTTTGAAATATGCTTTGATGTTTTGCATGTATATTGTTAGTGTATTGAAGAACTAAAACCTTATTGAGTTATTGTACATAATAACATATTGCTACTCTATAGAATCTTGTGGATTTAGTTACCTTAACCTCCCAACCAAGGAAGGAAGAATCAAAGAATCGTATATATAACTACTAGATATGTCATAGTTATATAGCATCAATGTAAATATTTAGTGGAAAACTATTTGTGCTTTATTGAAACTCTTATTCAAAAGCCTTTATGCTTTATCATTCCCTTGCTGGGTCTGAGTTACTTTCCTTCTGTGAAATGCATTTTCCTTTTTGATTGCCTTTTTGGCCCACAAGTTCAAATCTAAGAAACTGAATTTCATTGAAATTTTTGCCAAAATAAATATATTTGACTCATTGTATGAGTACTTAGGCTCGTGCTTACCTCTTTTGTTGGTTGAATGGTATTGGTATTGTTCCCATGGATTCTTGTTTCTAATTAGGGTTAAGAGATTGATTTGATATGTTTTGGTTTGTTAAATTCTGTTCATGAAGGTTCGGAACATGGCAACACGGAACCTGTTGGGACTGAGAGAAGTTCACTATTAGACGAAGCTGAAATTATGATTTCTAAATCAATGATGGAAAAGAAAGGGCTTCGAAGGCATGACCTAATGTTGGACAGACTGTCAGATCATGAGAAGGTATATGCAAGTTTTATTGCATGTCAATGACCTAAAATTTTGAAGTTGTGCTTGTATATATTTGAAAAATGTAGTTATGTTTGTGTCTTTGTAGTTTTGTCATTGACATTGTGGTGTGATTCTGATCTACACGTTAGAATTTTCAAATTGCTTGTATGTTTATGACACTTGATTGTTTTGTTTCTCAGCAAAAACTGATTGCTAACCTAGTGAAAATACAAAAAGATGGGACTGTTGAAGTTGATGTTGAAAGGAGTGCTTCAGTTGCTTCACAGTTATTAGAGCTTCAAACGTTTGAAGAGTCAACAGTGAGCGGAAGTTTTATCATTTCTGAATCAAAAAAATCAGTTCCGCGGTTACAAATTGTCATACTAGTGGTCGGAACTAGAGGCGATGTACAACCTTTTGTGGCCATTGCAAAGAGACTTCAGGCATGTTTGATTATTTCATTTCAATTCGTGTTGATCCACACGAGAATTAGGTCATAAAATAAGTTTGATTATTGTCATTACTTTCATGTGCACAAGTTAATTTTCCGTACTAATCAAGTTTCTTTCTACTGATATGGCTAAAATGAGAACTTTTATTACATTTATCACATAACATTATGTATACATTTCATTTTGTTTGCTTAGTTCTGAAAAGGTTTTATGCTGTTAGTAATGTATTGCTATCTCGATGGATTTGAATCCTCTCATGTTCATCATCTCACCATTAAAATATATTGGACCCCACTTATATATTTTTTGCGGTTGTTAAACCCAAGTAATTTTAATGGTGAGATGATGAACATAACCCTATGAATTTCCTAATTGACCTGCTTGGCGATTGCAGTCATAAGATTTGCACCTATCTACTTGGAAGGATGCAAAATCTTGATTTTCAACTACAATTTCTGAATTTTACATCGTGGCAGTCAATTTCGTTGAATTTGTGCTTCCATACTTTCATACGTGAAATAATATTAAATATTAGTAATATTTACATGCAGGAGTATGGTCATCGTGTTAGGCTAGCAACTCATGCTAATTTCAAGACATTTGTTAGGTCAGCGGGTGTAAATTTCTATCCTCTGGGTGGCGATCCTCGGGTATTGGCAGGATGTAAGGGGTTCCTTTTAAATAATTTAGTTAATATCTAATAATTTATTTCAGTCTACTTGTACTTTATGCTTTAACTTGACTGTAGTCAGCCCTCTATTAGCTCCTTTATAATGAGTTATTTAAATATTAGATATGGCAAGGAATAAAGGTTTGATCCCGTCTGGTACGGCTGAAATATCTATCCAAAGAAAGCAGCTGAAGGCCATAATTGATTCTCTTCTTCCAGCTTGTACAGAACCTGATTCAGAAACTGGTATTCCCTTCACAGCTCAGGCTATTATTGCCAACCCTCCTGCTTATGGTGAGTGATTAGAAAATTATTGTATTTTGTATTTCTCCATCCCATATCTTTCTTATGGTTGATTTTTCATTCAAGGACTAATTACCAATAGTTCTTTTACTATAGCATGATAATCATATCTATATGCTTTGCAAGTATGGCATTTGATGATTCTATCATCATGCTTTATATTTTTGTTTTTCATTTGAGCATTATAGTTGTATGTGAATTATATCTTTGATTCCGGTTTGCAGGGCATGTACATGTTGCTGAAGCCCTTGGGGTGCCTATTCACATCTTTTTCACAATGCCATGGACGTGAGTTTAATTTATTATAATAATTTGTTCACATTTATATGTTAGCAATAACAAGATATAAGTTACTTTCAGAGTCTTGAATAATATATATGCAGTATAGAAATGTTTTAGTTAAAACCAGGAACAATTGAATGTTCAGAAATTCAGATAAATGCAACATATTTTTTTGAGTTCTGTTACATTTTGAAAAAATATGCAGGCCAACCTATGCGTTTCCCCACCCTTTGGCACGCGTTCCTCAAGGTGCTGGTTATTGGGTATGTCCCTTTGCTGAAACAATATTTCATAATCTAATTTTGATACTCTTATGAATATCTATGTCAATGTCAATATTTCCTTGCCATTTCCAGATGTCTTATATAATTGTTGATCTACTGATATGGTGGGGAATGCGGGGAATTATTAATGACTTCAGAAAAAAAACATTGAAGCTTCCTCCTATTGCATACTTCAGCATGTATCGTGGATCAATATCTCATTTACCAACGGCCTATATGTGGAGTCCTCATCTTGTTCCGAAACCAAGTGGTATGAACAAGGATGCAGCTATTAATTGCATCATAAGATATCCTCGTTATACTTATTTACGAGTAATCATTTTATCATTCAAGTATTTGAAATAGGAGATCAATTAAGTAGTTGTTAGTGCCTAGAATAGGCTCTGATGCACATTAAATGTTGACTTGGATTGTGAGAATATATATTTTTTTTGGCTGAAATGAAATAATCGGATGGATTTTATCATTTAATTTTATTAAGGAAGATTGTGTAATTGCAATGGTTCAAATTAGATTCCACTAAACTATATATTGCTAAATTACATCTTTAACGAGAATTCATATGTATGAAGATGATAAACATATATTTGTGGTGATAATATCACTTTTTTGAAAATGTTAGATATAAAATCAATCATGAGCCTCCACGACACAACTTAAGCTTAGAAAAATTGGTTATTGAGGATAATAACATTTAACTAATTTGCAGATTGGGGCTCTTTAGTTGATGTTGTTGGTTACTGTTTCTTGAGGCACGGGTCAAAGTATCAACCGCGGGAAGATTTTGTCCAATGGATTAAAAAAGGACCACCTCCTTTATATTTTGGATTTGGAAGCATGGTATGGTAATTACAACTTTTTATGAACTTGACTGCGATTAATTCCTTTTTTCTGTAGATTTTGCGTTCTGTTTGGATTCTATAGAATTCCCTACAATTTTAGTGTTAGTATTTATTACTACTTCTTGGAGAATCAACCCTATATTTAAGCGAATAAAGCATGATGAGATTTTGCATGCAAGAATTTGGTTGTTAATTATGCTATTAAAGACATGACAAATACGATGCCTCAGTTGGTACAATGTATTTTTGCTCATTGCATGTTTAGATTTGTAAATACAAGTTTTATTTCACTTTTACATCGAATAATTTGCAATCAGGGTTTACTCGTAAGATACATTAAATTGTGGTTATCTGTGATTGGTGCTTGGTAGGCATTGATTTGTTATTTAACTACATAGTGTTATTATAATATAAATAGTGCAATGATGATATATATTGTCTTGAATATCTGTTTTGTGTATGCTCATAATGTCAAACAGAAACATTTTAAAATGATTTTTTTTAAGCCATCTTAAAGAAACTGTGTTTTACTATGTCAGCCTCTTGAAGATCCTAAAAGAACAACGGATGTTATATTGGAGGCGCTAAAAGAGACAGAACAACGAGGAATTATTGACCGAGGTTGGGGCAATCTTGGGAATTGTAAGTATTCTATTTCAATTATGTTTTGTACCCATTTGTTTCACTTTTTTCAGATGCCGTTGAGGAAGTTATAGTTAATTTTTTTGTTTCATATTCTGTTAACTGTTTGTAAATCAATGCCAATGATTGAATGACGTATGTGTTTTTTATATAGTATTTGGTTAAACCTTGTGACATCATTATTTTTTGCCATTAACTCAAATTCATTATTGAGTTAAACTGAGTTGTTTGCGAGCTTGAGTCGAGTTGAGTTCAAGCTGAAAAAAAGGTTCATGACAAACCCGGGTCGAGTTTCAAGCTAGACTAATTTTATTGAGTTGAGCTGAACCAAGTTCGACTCATTTTCAGACCTAATTTTGATGGTCTTAACTCTTAAGTTTAAGAACCGATAGACTTCTTCATAATTTGGTTTATGATATGCATTGAGGTAATTATTCATTTTGTTATGTGTATTTAGGTGATTGACATTAGTTTCACATGCATCTGTTTTCAATTGTGTAGTGGAAGAAGTCTCTGACAACGTTTACCTTCTCGAGGAATGTCCTCATGATTGGTTGTTTCCTCAATGTTCTGCTGTGGTGAGTTTCAATTTATGCTTTCTTGTGGGATTATTTGGTCAAGGGAAAAAAATTGAAGGGTCAAAGAGGTTGCTGTGGTTGGCTTTTATTCTTCCTTTCCTAAGAGAGATAGAGAAGGGTTGGTGTGGAAATTTTTCTGAAATTTAGGCATGTAATTGCAGGTGCATCATGGTGGAGCTGGAACCACGGCTACAGGATTGAAAGCTGGGGTAATTATTGTTCATTTTATTCAATAGATCTTCACTGAGATGTTTTATATTCAATAATATACTAGGATTTGTTTGGTGCTATAGAAACAAAAATATAGTTCATTGTTTTTTTCGCCGCTGATTTGAATACCGTAATTTGCAGTGTCCAACGACAATAGTTCCGTTCTTTGGAGATCAGTTCTTTTGGGGAGATAGAATACATCAGAAAGAGTTGGGACCTGCACCAATTCCAATATATGAACTCAATGTTGAGAATTTATCACAAGCTATTAAGTTTATGCTCCAGCCAGAGGTAAATAAATGTGTAGTCATCACTCATCAGAGACCTTTCTCATTGTAAACAGTGTCATGTCTAAGCCGATAATATTGACTGTTTACGGTTTTCAGGTGAAATCTAGGGCAATGGAGGTTGCTAACTTGATTGAGAATGAAGACGGCGTTGCTGCTGCTGTTGACGCGTTTCATCGCCAACTGCCCGATGAGCTACCACTGCCGACTCCATCTCACTCGGAGGAGGGCAGCTTAAGTTTTATTGAGTGGGTTTTTGAGCAGCTTGCAAAGTGGTGCTGTAAGCCTTGTGGTGGAGTGTAAATTTTTTAAACTATTTATTTAAATGATTTTATTATTCATTATGTAATTAGGTTTTGATAGGAATTTTCTGTTTATACAGAATGGGGTAACATAGTGGTTTCGTTTGGTATTTAATTCATTCTGTCAAGTCTCATTTATGGGGACTTGACTAACAATAAATGTTCATGTATATTATTATTATTATTATTATTATTATTGTTATTATTATTGTTATTGTTATTGTTGTTGTTGTTGTTGTTATAGGAGGTTCTATCATTTGTGGTATATTAAGAGTTGAGAGTTATACTTATATATAAAGAGAGCTTTGCTAGGTATTGTTTGATAGTTTTTTTTTTTGGGTAAGGGGGTATTGTTTGATAGTTGGTATCATGCAATAATTTTTACTTTCAAAAAAATTAAATTTTTTAAAGTGCATATTTATGTAGAAGTGATTTCCTTTTGTAAAAGATAGGAATTATTCTTTGTAAAATAAAACATTAAAGAGTTTATTTATTTTATAAGAAAAATGTGTTAAAGAGTGTACTTATACATTGGTTAAACAGTTAAATATAAAAATATTGCATTGAAAAATAATGAATTCAATTTTTTAAAATTTTTTAAATCAATATTTTCAATATAAATTTACAAATGTTTTCTTAACTAAAGTCTTTAGAGCAACTTCACATATGTTTTAAAATTGAGTTTCAAACTATACAACTTTCTATAACTTTTGTTTTTGTTGGAGCACATCTATATAACAATGTTATATATAGTACGTTGTTTAAGTCGGTCGGTGCTTCGTGGAATATAAAGTTCATTTAATCCTTCAAACTTTATTTATAAACAAAAATTATTTTTTAGATTTATTGAACAAATAACGTATATATAATCTTAAATATGCATCAATGGAGTAAAATATAATTAATGGGGGGCTTAAATATGCATAAAATATACTACTATCGTATCAAAATAACCAAAAATTGATGTATTTAGTTTAAAATTTTTGATCGCATATATTATTTTGGTGACCCAGTTTTTGTATATATTTGAGAGCGGAGAGATTATAGAAGATTGTATACAAGTGATGTAAGACAATGAAAAGATAAGTGAATTCCTTAAAAGGCGTTCATCGAAAATACTCTTAGAAACCCTAATTTTATATTATATTAAGAAAGACAAAATCCTAAAACAAAAGAAACTACAACTTAATCAAATGAAGAGGAGATACTACTATAAGGAAAATGCTTGTATGCACTATTGTTTTTCATTTGTGCGAAATATGGTGATATCGTGATATCGTACTCTCGTGCTATATAGCACTGCTGATACTATAATAGCATCTAAAAATAAAAGAAACTACAATTTAATCATATGAAGAGTAGATACTATAATAAAACCAAACAATAATGAATTTATAACTTAGAACAAAACTCATAAATAAGCAGAGCTCCACTTCTATTACAACCATATTAATTAAACCATCCACGCATTTATTAACCTCAATAAGAGTAACAAACTTCTTCCAATCATTCTCTAACAATTTATGGATTCATTGCAAAAATCTTCATTCATCAAACTATACCTACAACCTTATAATTTAATGAATTGACAAACGACAACCATAACTATATGAAAGTCAATATGAAGCTCTACCAGTCTAAACAAATAGTCGAGAATCAACTTTAAGTCTTTAAACGCTCACTAAAGTTCAACTATTATACTAGTACGAACTATTTTATCTTAGACACTCTATCAATATGATTTATAAAATAATTTTTTGGTACATAAACGAAACAACTAAATTAACCATTAAAAACTTATATATAAAAAAAAGAATTAATATTTAAACTTTGATCATTACATTCGATTTAACGTAACATTTTCTTGTGGACGAGTATGAACTATTTTATGAATAAAAAAAATGTCATTAATTTGGGACATATTGTGAGTAAAAAAAATTCGGTACAATATGAGTAAAATTATTAGTGTGGAAAAATAAAAATGATGTAAAGTGGACCACACACAAAAATGACAATTTCCCTAAATAGCCGGCATCACACAATCCCGCCTTTACTTCAACTCAGTTCAGCTCAGCTCACTCTCAGATTTACTAAATGCGGTGGCCGGCGATGAACGCCGGCCTAGGCGCCGCCGCAATCTCTTACATAACCGTTGACTACCTCCGCCACCTTTCTCCGAAGTGGCACTCGCGTCTTCAGCCAGCTCTATGGTCTATCCTCGCCCTCGCCGCCGTAGCTCGAGTTCCATCTTACCGGCACTGGTCCGCCGAGTTCCGATCAGCTATTCCTTTCATCGCTTCAATGCTCTTCATGCTATCTGCTCTCCTCTTTGAAGCCCTCTCCGTTCGCTCCGTCACCGCCGTTCTTGGCCTTGACTGGCACCGGTAACTACGTACCGTTTGTTCTTTTTTAGAAATAATTTTCCGGTAGTAGATCTAAGCTATTATTAGTATTAACACAATATGCTATGATTCTCTGAGCTGAAATTTGTTTATGATTCTAAAATTCTAAGCTAGTAGTAGTAGATCTAAGCTATTAGTACTAGCACAATATGCTATATAATTTTTTCAAGTTCAAGATCTATGTTTGATAGTTTTGAATTTTGATGATAACTTGTATGGTTGAGTGTTACTATATGTATCACTATTAGTGTCGTGTCATATCAGTGTCAGACACCGAATACGCTTTCAATATGAAGTGTCAGTGCTACATGTATAGTAAGAAATAGGAGTATTTGATAAACTTAACTTCAACGGTTGCATTATCTATTTTAAAAAAGGAAAGAAAATTTATATATTTAATATGTTCTGATAGGAATGCAGCTCCTCTTCCAGATACTGGTCAGTGGTTTCTCCTGTCATTAAATGAGAAACTTCCTGCTCCAATTGTTGAGATATTGCGAGCTCGTATTATTGGATTGCACCATTTCTTGATGTTGTTCATGATGCTGGCATTTTCTGTGCTATTTGGTTCTGTAAAAGCTCCTGGCCTTGGACTAGGTGCTAGATACATGTTTACCATGGCAATTGGACGCCTTCTTCGTGCCATAACTTTTGCGTCTACAATTCTTCCGTCAGCTCGTCCTTGGTGTGCTAATTCTCGGTTTAAAGTTCCCAGATATCCTCATCGATGGGCTCAGAAATATTATGTTCCCTATGCTTCGGATCATAATGCTATCAGCCAGTTGTTAAGGCTTGATCAAGCTTATGGTATGCAAACTGTTATTTCACTGGATTCTAGCCATTGCTATTATGAAGTTTTGACCTCAGACTTTATACTTATTTACATAGTAGTTCTCCCGGATAGCGTAGCGGGATAACACTATTTGAATTATTTAATATAATTATACAATAATTAATAAAAAATATAGATGTCTAAATATTTTTATTTCTATACTAAGTATATATGTAGTTATTTTTATTTAAAACAATATTTAATAATTACTAAAATAATATATTATTTTTACTATTATTTAATTATGTTTTTTTTTGACAATAAATTTAATTATGTTATTTATTACTATGTTATTTGCTTAATTTTAAAGGAATTATTTTCCCTGGCAGCCTCATTGCATTTTTGTTATTATTATTTGTATTGTCCTGTTCAGTTGAAACTTAAAGGCCCACATTGCTCAAAGCCTCAAATACAGCACTACCAAGCTTCAAGACATTGGTTTCCCCTCTTCTTCTTAACAGTGCCAACTATCTCCTTCTCTCTCCAGCATATGATATTTTCAGATAATGAAACAAATCATCCCAACCAGGTCCTGCAATGGCGACAAAGCGAGACCATTTAACGGCGCCGATCCAGTGATTTCGGCCGTAAAAGTGCTATTGACTACTATGCCTATTTAACAAATTCATAGGACTTGTAATGTTTGCTTAAGATTCTTTTCAATTTATTTTTTTCCCTACACTTCTTCGCACATAAAAAGTAACTTTGAATTTAATCAGAAAAATATTAGCTTTTGGACTCTGAAATTATTTGCAAGACACTCCGGTTTCTTGATGGGATTTAAAATAGAAATTCGAACACAGCATTCTGTATGATCATATGGAATTTAGTGTTTGTTATTATGTATCACCCATAAAGCTGTAAATACAATGTTGAAAGTTTCTAAAAGCTGGATTATAAACATGTCTATGTTTATACTTTCCTCTACATCTATGTGAACCTTTCTGCTATTACCAATATTTTGCTTCAGTCAGAAAGTCCTGAAAATTAACATAGTCTTCTTTCTTAGTTGACATTGGAAATCCAATTGGTGACCACCAGCCACAATGGGGTTTCATGAGCTTTCTGGGTGATTTTCTACGACCCACTTCCTCAGAAGGACCATCATGGTTCAGTCTGTTAAAGAAAGCTGGAGGTGGCTGCAATGACCTGCTATACAGTGGCCACATGCTTGTTGCTGTACTTACAGCCATGGCTTGGACAGTAAGTTTTGAAGTCCATTGCTAGACTGCATTAATGTCTTATCATCTTGAGGTTATTTGCATTTGATTTAAAGTTGCAGCATAATTTGTGACTTCTATTTGTTAAAAATGGTTGCAGGAAGCATATGGAGGTTTCAGTTCAGCTCTTGTATGGCTTCTTGTACTGCACAGTGCCCAAAGAGAAGTACGAGAACGCCATCACTACTCTGTTGACTGCATTGTAGCCATCTATGTGGGGATCCTTCTGTGGAAGATGACAGGTTTTATCTGGTCACATGAAGTTAGATCTGGGAATAGGAGTCTGATTAAGTTTGAGAAGATTAAAAGTAAACTCATCCAAGCTTCAAAGGACTCGGATATTGTTAAAGTGAGAGAACTACTCAATGAGATTGACTCAAGCAATGAAGAGAGCAAGAATCAGACTACAATTAAGCATGCACGGTTATTTCGCGCTGCCACCATTTTCTTTGCACTCACCATTGTTGTTCTGGCTTTCACACTAACAACTGATGGATGATCTTCTTGACGGACCTGAAGTTTTACAGCGCCACACACGGTTTTGAACTTTTTGTATGCATCTTCTGGCAGTAGTTACGGAGTCATTTAACTACAAAGTTAAACATAAGTGTCCCCAAGGTGAGGATTTCTAGTGTTTAGTTGTTTCATTTTGTATCACTAGATATGTAAGTTGTATGAATGGTTTTGTACAATAACAAAAATTGAAAACTTGACATTGAAGGAAAATAGAAATGCCAATGTTATGTGTGTTGTTGTTTGGCCATGTGCAGAAGTCTCTATTTGTTCGTCTTTTTAATGAAAAAATTAGGCGGGTTAGGTCCTTGGCCAACCTTTGATGGCTCGGTTTACTTGTCTGTAGTTTTGTGTTTGGGAGAAAATGCATACACGGATGACAAGGAAAGTGAAGATTTTTTTGCAATGCAAATGAAAAATTAAGAACTCGTAGATTTTTTTTTTTTGGGTCAAGTAGTTTAGTAGACAGAAATTCCATTTTTAAAGTAGAGAGATCCGTGCATATAAAATGTGTTGCGGTGTCTAACCAATTAAACTAAGTTCATGAATGAATGTGTTTTCTTTTTGTGAAATATGTGATTGAGATTTTCTTTTTCTGTTATATACTACAATAGTAGTACTAAATATGAGCACCTTTTTAAATTGAGATTTGTCTCATTAACTTTAAGGATTGTGATTATTCTTGATAAAAAAAATTGGGGACTACTTTCTCAACTTCTAGTCAAATTTTGCCATATAAATTTTTACAAGATATTGTATAAACTAATATAAAATATGTATAGATTAGGATCTGAAATGCAAATCCAAATAATGCCTAGAAAGTAAATAAAATGAATAAATATGTGTCATTGAAAATAACTCAATTGATACTGATATCACATCATACATGAATGTTTCTCTCTAGTAACTAAAAAAACATTACGCATGAATAATTTTTTTTGTCGAGACTGAGATATCCACCGCTGAACGCAATGATTAATTCTTCATAAGATTGGAGACATTTAAACAGTGAGACAACTAACCCAAAAAATTTAAAGCTTCTTCATATCTAAAGTGAATATCGAACTTTCGACCTTTGATTAAAGAGGATAAAATCCGACAACTCGGCCACACTTATGTATGAATGACTTGATTGAATATACCAAATTCTATGCTAAAACAAGACATGTGGAAAATGAACAAATTCTTTAGTTATTGTTAGTTAAGAAAAGCTTAAAAAGAGTAGCCAAGAAGTCGTAGTAGTGAGAACAAAGTACACAAGTCCAGTTAAGTGCATCGTCGTGGTTACTTAACTTACGTTGCCTTCGGAAATTATATATATATAAATAAAATTTCTCCGTCAATTCCAAACAAACAAAGAAATACACAGATAGATATTTTCCATTTTTCTTTTCTGATTATCCAAAGAAATCCCATCGTTGACGATGGCTGTTTCCATTTCTTCCTCCTCCGTAATTCTCCATTCTCTGAACTCTTCCACACGTGTGGGACCTTCTTCTTCTTCTCAGCTTCAATTTCCTCTTCGTACTCCCTTTCTCCGAATCACTACTCCTTCCTCTCGCCCTCGCTTCCTTCCTCTCGTAAGTAACCAACTATCTATTCTATCTATCTGATTTCATTTTCAATAATAACCTTTTTTTATTTATTAGAGCGATGATTTTATTTTATTTTTATATTGTTGTTGGTGGAAGGAATATGAAAGCTATTCACAAATTGATTATTGTGCTTGTTAGTTTGTCGCAGCGCATTTCGATTGATTGATTGATTTTACCCGATTGTTGGAACTTTGGGGCGTTATATTTATGCTTGAATTGAATTATATGATAGTAACATTTTATCTCTTTATCAAATGATGCTTTGACTTGTTGTTTCCTTCAATCATATTACATCACCCTTTCAACATGTTACAACATTAACTTGTAACAAAATATAAAATAGGAAACAAATCGCATCGCAACCAATGAACACAATCATTTGGTTACGCGGTTTGGCAAAGTGTTGTAGTTCTGTATTATTATTTGAATGAATTGGGGTTTTCCATGTTATAAGTGATCGCGTATAATCAACACAACACTTGAAATGTGGTGAGGGTTTTAACTCAGTAGGGTTTAGCCACTTATAAGTAGGGTTTTAACTAAGGGTTACAGTGCCGTCCCAACAAGTTTAGAGGACTAAAGGGAAATTTTGTGGTGAGACCTTAAAAAAATAATCCTAAGCTTAAACAAATAAATTATATTTTTTACTATAAGACTTGAACCTAGGTCTTAGTTTCTTAGATAATGAGGCATTCATCTTGACCAAATTTACTAGATAAACATCTATTAATATTTTGTCGTGTATATAACTAAATCTTAGGGCCTTTTTTGACCCAAAATTTTTGAGGCCTAAAGTCCTGCTTGGGTCGCTGGGCCCTTGGGCCGGCCTTGGTTGCAGTCGCGCCACAATCCTTGATATTTTGGAGAAGCATGGTCAAATGTGGTGGGTGCTTCCTCAATCGCAGTTATGTTACGTTTTCAACATAAAAAATCATTATGTCGTGTCCATATTGCAGTAGCTGGCCTTTATTTAAAACCCTGCTTAAAAATTTGCATATGATCGTATAGACATTCAAGTAAGTTGTTTATCCAAATGCTTCCTGTAATGAATCATGGTTAAGTATAGGATTAAGTAGCTTAAGTATTATATGAGTCATGCTTTTTAGAATGATCTAGATTGATCCCGTTTTATGACTCTTCATGAGGTTGTTAGGATACTAATACTATATAAAGGCATTTGATGAATGTAATGAATTAAGCAAAATCAATGAAGAAGTTTAGTTTCTAGTTTGTTAGTTAGTTTTAGTCTCTTTAGTTTTTTAATTCATAACACTTCCTTTATTGGATTGTTGCCCCCTTCTTCGCCAGAATTTGTACGTGTTTTAAATACCTTAAAACTATGGCTCTAATGACGATGAACCATGTCCATCCATGCTTGCACTCAAACCTATTAAAGTGTACTTTTCTTCTTCTGCAATAATCAATTGAGAACTAACCGGCATGTTTTGATTTTTATTTTCTGTAGGTTCAAGCAAAGAAACAAACCTTTTCATCTTTTGATGATTTGCTTGCTAACTCTGATAAGCCTGTATTTGTTGACTTCTATGCAACCTGGTAACTTTCTTCTTATCTCTTCATCTTCATATTGGGTTTTGAAGCCTTTTCCCTTCAATCGGTCATATTTCATGTTTAAACTTATTATAACTTATAACTATTTGTATAATTACATCTAATCAGTAACCCAATGCTGGTTACAGGTGTGGTCCTTGTCAGTTCATGGTTCCTGTACTTGAGGAAGTGAGCTCTCGGCTTCAAGATCAGATTCAGGTAGTTAAGATTGATACTGAGAAGTATCCTAGCATTGCCAACAAATACAAAATTGAGGCATTGCCAACTTTCATCATCTTTAAGGATGGAGAACCCTTTGATCGCTTTGTAAGTTGAATTATATTTTCTTCCTGCCTCTTTTACAGTGACTTAAAATTACATGACATTGCATTTAATTTAAATCATTAAACTGAATTTGAATGTTTTCTTTTTATAACTGTATTTGCATTTCTAGTGTTGGAAACTTGCAATGTTCTAATACATTCTTTGACCTGACTATACTTCTAGTCTTCAATTTTGTTGAAACTTGAAGTACCAATTATAGACAGTTAGTTTCAACGAGAAGCTTTGTACTGGAAAAATTGTGATGTGAAGGTCACAAACCATAATTGTACTGCATTTGATGGCTAACCTGTCATAACAAATATGCGAAAATCTTTTGTGCATCTTGCTGTAAACAGTTTCGATTTTGCTCTTGTTGGCAACGTTTTATAAAGATTTGCATGTAGAGGAATCGTCTAGTTTGTAATTTTGGTTAAGGCACGATGTTGGAACATTCACCTCTACTACTGACTAAGGCTTGTTGACTAAAGTGGAAGCTTTGGTCTGTGGTCCATAGGTTATGGTTGTAGCATTTAGTTATTCAAATGCTTTCTCTGAACATCATACTTGAAATAGTGATGGAATATAGCTTGTCATCATCTGGTGCTTGGCTGTTTACTGCCTTTTCTTATTCATGCAAATTGTCATCCATCTTAAATCTCACCACGCTCATTATATTGTCAAAATCAATAAGCATATGGTTAATTGGTAGGCAGCTTCTTGTGTGCTCGGTATGTTACAAAAAATTCATTGTGTTGCATTGTCCACCAAACATTGCTAACCTACATTGATGTTTTGACAAGACAAGAAAACTAGGATGTTGGCTGCTATTTTAGCTACTATCTTCCTCAAGTAAAATAAAATTTGGTCTTCCTGATTTTCAGGAGGGAGCATTAACAGCAGATAAGCTAATTGAACGCATAGAAACCACTCTCCAAGTTAAGCAATAACCCTGGTAAGTTGTTATTGTCCCGCTGTTTTATTTAATAGATACCTATTTTAGGACATCTTTTTTACTTGCCGATCTCTACAAAACTCTCTAGTCTCTTCCCTCACCTTCCTATCTTTTTCAGTTAAAAATATAAAGATATGGAAGTATCGGAATGTTGGATCACATACATGATTGAATCAGAGGATCAAACTGCTGCTACAACTTCATTCAGACATTTTCCTATAATTATCACATTGTTTATGGCTTTATGCCAAGATTCAGACCAATAAAACATTTGATTATTTAATTAGCAGTAGCAATTTTATAAAATTCATGAGTAAACCCAGTTATGTTTGTGAGTTTTTCAGTATCTATGTTTTCTGTCATCAAATTCTTCAATATGTAAACAATGTATAATTTAGTAAAGTCTTGGGTGGGTGGGGGGTTCAAAAACAAATTGCATTCATATGAAAGTTGGAGTTGGTTTCATCGTTGTCATCAGACTAGCGAATGTTTGTACTCCATAATAATTGATTATGCTTCCATAGTTAGAGAGCTATATATATATTTATGTATAAATTTAAAACATCAGTATCGAACATTAGCGAAATAACATGAGCAGCGAATAGTTTTACTACGTTTTACATAATTTGTATGGCTTCAAGCAGAACCTAATGTAGATGGAAATGCATTTTAGCTGAAACTAAGATTTGCATAAGATGTAAAAGAGAGAATAATGTTCTTCTATGAATTTAATTTCATGAGTGTTTAACCCAGGTAGCAATGTAGCATATGCAAATTCTAAATTAAACATAAAAATAAAAATGGCAATGAAAATCAAACATTTTGTTCATGTCAACATCAGCTTTCTTACAGCAAATGTTTTTAACAGGTCTAAATTAGTTAGTTATATCTACAGAATTACTATTGAAATGTCATAATAAAATTTAATTTTAATAGTGTAAATTAATAATAAATATAATTTCTTTTAAGTGTACAAATATTTTGGGGCTTTTGAGGAGCCATAAGACAACTGAGGGGCCTAAGGTCGTTATGGGTTCCATGCCATGCCCATGCTTACCATAAATAGTATCAACAATGATCATGACATCTCCATTACAAAATATCATTCATCACATCTCTTGACCAAAAATCTACTTTAAATGATTAATAAAAGAATTAGTGTTGTTAGCACTTCTTGTTATCGTGTTATCATTATTTTCAGTTTTCGGCGATTTTGAATTTGTGTTTTTTGGTGTATATTCTATCAACTTAAATAAATAAATTTTGCTTTTAATAAAATAATAATAATTATAAGAATGAATATGTAAAAGTGGCACAATATTTTTGATAAATTTATTACATCTATTAATTGTTTTAATGAATTTAGTTTATATACAATGTCAATATAAAGTTATTTTACATATGCATTCAATAATATATCGGCACATCGTATATATTATTTAAAATGCATGATGTGTCATATTTATTAAATAATGTGACAACACATTTTGAATACATGTGTAAAATAACTTTATACTAACAGTGCATATAATAATTAAACTCTTTCTTAATACTCGTATATTTTGTTAAAAATCTTATAATAAGAATTGAATGAGTAACCAATAATATATAGGACACATGATAATATTTAAATTTCTTTTAATTATTTGGTCATGAATTTAATCCCTGATTAAAAAATATCAATTCCATCAAATAGATTATTTGTTTTCTTTTGTTACATCGAAAATATAGATTGCCCCGCTAGGGATCCAACCTTAAACCTCCTCATACGCAACTAATATGTCTCTCAACTCTTATCACTTGAACTATCCTAACGGAACAAATTCTTTATTTGGTTTTAAAAAAGAAGAAATGAGAGGAGTAAATAGAAATTCATTCACCACATATCCGGTAACAGAAAATGAATTCACCATATCTAGTTGTCGGATACCTCATATCCACCAATCAGAAGGGATTGAATTATCAAAAGTGTATATGGCTGCTTTTCCGTCCACATTAATTTTCTCTCTTTATGTGAAAAGCTACAATTAATTTATATATTAAAAAGATACATTTTATATTTTTGAGTAAAAACAGAAAAAGAAAAATCTAGTTTTATTTTTGTTTGTGTTGATCGTCGTCTTGGGTACGAAGTAGTTTTAAATCTCTATACTAGTTCTTCCATTTTTTAAGATACATATAATCCAAAGAGAAAAATACTATAATTATTGTGTTCAATGGTGGATACTCATAATCTCTACCAACAAAAAAATATACAAAATTTGAAGTTTAAACTTTGGTATATATTTATTCATCTTAAAGAAAGCGATAGTTAACCCTCGAATCGTTGATAACGTGTACCATAAGTCACATTTATTTGAGTTTTGAATGCTATTAAAAGAAACAAAACAGTTTTTGAGGCTACATAATTTTGTTATTATCCATATAATAATAATAATTCAGCATAGTTCAACTTCAACTTGAATGAATGAATGTATAAACACAAACACGAAGGTAACGCGTTGCAGGAGCATTGTCTTACGCTGAAGTTACACCCTCATGGGAACAAAACTACCACTCTATCTTGATTGTGTCATTCCTTACTCTCATTGGTCTATTCATATACGTGGCGTCACGACGTGGTTTCATTTTAGCCACATCTATATCCTCCCAATACAATTCAACCCTCACTATCAAATATTAACTAATATCACACGGATTCCAAATACTCTATACTCAATATATAATATATAATGGAAAATGTTAAAATGTGTCCTTAGGGCACATGTTAAGAATTCAGATGAGGAAACTTTATCTTGGAAATTGTACATTGAAACTGTCAAAAGTTAAAATATAGACTTTTATTTTGAAAAATTTACTACTTTTAGCATCTTAAAATGTGCCCTTAGGGCACATGTTAACATGACCCATATATAATCCACTTTTTTTTTGAATCGGAATATATAATCCACTTTTTTACCAAAAAAATATATAATAAAATCTTGTTCAAAGTGAAAAATAAACATTATCTTTTTTTGTCATAAATGATGTCCTACGATAATCATGGTTCAATCCACGCAACTATGTTTAAAAGAAAATTAAAACAATTTAATGTCAAAATTCACTCCGAAATCTAGACTATTACAACATTTTTTCTTAAAAATCAGAGAATATGGAACCAAAAAATCAAGTGTGTCCTAAATACTACTCACATTCACATACATAAAATATTTCAAGTTTGAGTATATAGATAAAAATGTTCAGCTTAATAACACTATTTTTTTTTTGATAAGCACTTAATAACACTATTAATATTTGTTAGTCGAACTATGACAACTTTTTTTTGACATTGTAAAATGAATATTATTGTTGACGACAAATTAAAAAGGCACATTGCACTGAAAAAAATCAATTGCACATTTCTTCAAAAAAGAAGAATATTATCATGTTTTCTAATCTTTTAATTTTTCCTTTACACTATTTACTTTAAAAAATATTCTTAAAACACATACTTCATCATTCTTAAAATACTATTCACTGTAGATTTTGATTTCATGATATATGCTTAAGTTTAAAAAAAATTACTATCTCAATTAAATGTTTTTGATATATTTTTTTGTATGGGAATGTTTTTGATATTTTGATATAGCATGATGAATATTTTGATTTTTCAACTCAGATTAATATCAATGATAAAAGATAAAAAGAAATATACAAATTATAAGTTTAGGGTGAAATTTACACGCATCAAATGTTCACTAAGCTTTTTATCATATGAACGTACGTTACCGTTCTCATATAAAAATAAAAAATAAAAATTATCAAAAGAAAATGGGTACTTACAATTTACAAAATTAATTTTCACTTGAGAAGGGAATGCATATTTTACTAAGCATGGAATATTCTTTGGTGCCGACACTTATAATTGGATGATATCAACTAGCAAAGCAACTGCCATTCAAATGGGTCCTAAATCCCAATCACCGTCCATATTATCCGTTTCCTTTTTCTTTACAATTCTTTAAGAAAAATTCCATTGACATCATTAATTTTAATAAAATAATTTAGTTGAGTTTTTCTTAAACAAAAATATACTATATGAGGTAGATCTCACAATTTTCAACTTATAATTACGGATTAGTCAAAAAGAAAAACTTATACTATTACTGGTAGTGACACTATGCCTTTGATTAACTAAAAAATAAGAGATTCTATATAATAATTTTAGTTATATTATGTTTGATTTTAAAGCAGTCTCTAGAACAAAACAAATTAAGGGTCAAATGACCAGACAAAAACAAGGACTTTTGTTCTTAATGAATTATGGGTCTAATATTTATATTTATATTTTATAGATCAAACAATTTTGAATGGTATCCTTTATGGATATTGATATAAAATGTTATCCAAAAAATATTTATAAAAACAAGTATTTTTTATGGACATTGATATAAAAGTATTGGTACATATGAATGTGATATGCACGAGAATTTCATGTCCTTACATCCTTAAGTTGTTTTCAATTGGTATATATATTATAATACTCGACCATAAGTATAAGACATACATATGATAAAAAATACAAAAGAGTAATAAAATACAAAGATCAATAACAAAACAAATAATCATATTCCTATCCATGCTCTATCGACTATCCAAACAACCAAACTCCATCACACCATTTATGTCACACGTTTGCAACTGAGAGATATGGAGTTCGCCTCTGAACTCAATTGATAAGAATTTTGAAAGAATCACATCACAATAATTAAATTATTAATGAATTTTACATAATTACTAATATTTTTGGATTAAATGTTTATTACAAGAAAGTGTGATTGAACATAAAATAAATATTTCATGCCAAAAGTTATATTAAAAAAATTAGTAAGCAAATGCTTTACATTCAACGAAAAATAATATACTGTAATGGACAAAGAAAAATTGTACAAGATTCAAGCACAAGCAAGTGCAACTAACCTTGAAAAAATTAACCATAAAGGTGAGGAGACCCTCTGTATTTCTCAAAACAAATAGAAAATGAATGAACAATCATTTCATTTCTGAAAGTGTTCACTTTTATATTATTCTCAAATGTATCAAAATTATAAATTAGATTAATTAAAACCGACAACACCTTGAAGCATTTGGTCGGGTGCGGGTCGGGTCTCGGGTCAACAATTGTGAACAATCGGTCATGTACGGTTGTATACGGGCGGGTGCGGGTCGCTAAAAATTTACTTTTTTAATAACCGAAACCGACCGAAGGCCTACTAAAATGCAAATTTAATCAATTCATGATCTCTCTCTCCCACCCACTCTCAATCTCATATATTCTTTGCTTTGTTGTTTTTATTCATCTTTGATATATAAGAGAAATATATTATATTTTAAAAGCTTGTAATATGTTGATAACGGAGATGTGAAAGATATTATAAAATTCTATATCTATTTTAATTTCTATTTCTCATCTACTAGATATATTATTGTGTTTGGATCTACAAATTTGAAATAAAATAACTGCATCTACTTTTTTTATCATTTGTTGTCTTGTCTACGAGATATTGTACTATTTGAAGAATATGATTTTTCCGATCAATTCTTAAATATATAGAAACAAAGTTTCAATTTAAACCGTACCAACCGACCCGTTCAACCCGCCATCCGGATGGCCCGACAACCGAACAAACCGAAGACGTAGACGGTCGGAATTGGGTCCAAATTAAATGGTTTCGGTTTTTATCGGTTTTATAATTTTCGGCCCGAATCCGACCAAAACCGACCGATGCTCACCCCTAATAAAAATATATTCAATGGTTAAATTGATTTTATAAAAACATTGTATCAAATAAAATAAAATGACTATATAAAAGCAAATATGATGTTAATTAAAAATGATTCGGAAGTTTCAGCTCAACTGACAGAATAATGACAAAATTGTTAGGTCGGACGTCTATAATGGAAGTTCGATTTTCGATCACTCAACTTTATATGTGTGAGTATATGATAACTTTTTATCTATGTATATAAAATGATTAATAAAAGATACTATACACTATATTTACAATTTGATCAATAATACATCGACATATTAGTCTCCGTAAGATAGCTCAAGTGGTAAGAGCTGGAGATATTGGTTGGATAAGTGGAGGTCGATGGTTCAAATTTTGGTGGAAACATTTATCTTTCCGATATACAAAAAAAATACATTAAGATATTAATATATGGCAGTGACATCAAGTTACATTTTCAAAAATCAACATAGTGGCTTGTCCAATAAAAAGTTGTATTATTATTATTATTATTATTATTATTATTATTATTATTATTATAATATTAGATACATTCTTTTTAATAAACAAATATTAATATTTCGTTATTACATTGGTAATTTCTATATTTCACTATGTTCAAATTTGGATACTTTAATTATTTCAATTTTTAGCTATAATAAGTTGAGTTATATCTTTCCCCATAAATAATTAGGTACATGAAAGTCTAAATGTGTAACAAGTCTTTGAAAGGTATATTTTGTACATCTAGAACTATAATAATATAGTATTTCATTTATTTTGATATATAAAGAGGATAAAAAAACAGCATAAATTTCATTTTGCATATTTTGTGTTTAACTTTAATTAAAAAAATTTGCATCTTTAAAATTAAACACAAGTAAAAAAATTAAAGAATAGGATGGCCCCATAATTTAAAATCTTCAACAAAATCATTTATGGCCTACCAAGAAAAAAAATAAAGAACTTAAACCAGCATGTATAACATGATCATACCACTTTATAAATAGGGTACTAATCCTCTCCAAAAATCATATCACTTCATCATTAATTTGATCCATTAATTAGTTTATTTCATATTCAATTATCAATTAAGCACCATGTCTGAAGAGAACCGTGACCGTGGCCTCTTCCACCACAAAAAGAATGAGGACAATTCTGACACCGGTTACAACAAAACATCATACAATGATGAACTTTCTAGTGGTAACAATGAATCTGGTTACAACAAATCATCATCATATGGTAATGAGACATCTACTGGTGACTATGAAACTGGTTACAATAAGAAAACAAGTGATTACTCGAACGACGAAACATCAGGTGGTTATGGTGGTGGTGGATATGGTGAGTCTGACACCAAAACAAGTGGTGGCGGATATGGTGGTGGCTATGGTGACTCTGACACCAAAACATCCACCGGTGGTGGTTATGGCGGTGGATATGGTGACTCTGACACCAGAAAAACCACCGGTGGTGGCTATGGTGGTGGATATGATGACTCTGACACAAGAAAAACCACTGGTGGTGGCTATGGGGGTGGATATGATGACTCTGACTCAAGAAAAACCACTGGTGGTGGATATGGTGGTGGTTATGGCGAGGAAAGTGATCGTCGTAATGATGATGTTGACTATAAGAAGGAGGAGGAACACCACAAGAAAAAAGAGCATCTTGGTGAGTTTGGAGCTGTAGCTGCTGGTGGTTTTGCTCTGGTAATTTTCTAAACACTATTTTCAATACTCTAGTTGTTATTTATTTTGAAGATTATAAAACAGTAAAAAATTGATTTCTTAAAATTAAAATGAATGGTACGACATTCTTTCCGATGTACCAAAAAAAATGAATGGTACGACACAAGTTCACTGACAAAAATATACTAATGAGTGGACAGATACTCGAACTCCGCTTGAACAATTTATGGACAAACTTGTAATATGGACCATAGTATTTTTTTTTCCGACAGTATGGACCATATATAGTATTTAAACACCTCATTGTACTCTAATCTTTAAGAATTGCATAATCATAAAACTAAATCAGTCACTACTAATTAATGAGACTATACACAATTGGCCGAACTTTGTGATTAATCAAATTAATTCTCGTTTGTTATTCTAAGCCTCTAACAATCTGGAGGTAAGATTAACATCGGACAATTTAAATTTATTTTTTGTATAATCCATATCATAACGTTGAAAGGTCGATATTCTATTTTGATTAGACAGTTCATATTTGCTTTCCGATGTTGTAGGACAAATGTTTTTCTATGTTGTATAGACATAGAGTGTTCACTTTTAGTAAGCAAAATTGTAAATTTGAAAGTAATTGATTTTATTAATTTGCTAAAAATAATTGGTTTGATATAGTATGAGAAGCACAAGTCAGAGAAAGATCCAGAGAATGCACACAGGCACAAGATAGAAGAAGAGGTTGCAGCAGCAGCTGCAGTTGGATCTGGTGGATTTGCCTTTCATGAACGTCATGACAAAAAAGAATCAGAGGAGGAAGATGAAGAAGCTCATGGAAAGAAGAAACACCATCTCTTTGGCTAAAGCAACAAATATGTGTATAATATAATAAATAATATAAGCACACAAAGCATTATGGAAATATTCATTCTGCTTAGCTTTGTATTATAATTAACTATGCTTTTGGGTTATTTATTATGTGTATTAATTAATTGATGTTAAGTTCATCTTCTAGTTTACTTTGAGTGGTTTGGAGAATGTTTTCAGCTTGGATGGATGTATGTATGTTGTGTGAACTGTTAAGTGCACAATACTACTTTTGTAAAAGAATGTGAGATGATTTCAATAAAATTACTTGTTCTGTAGTGAAGCATTTATCTTAGTATATAAGCCATTAGTGTTTAGACACTTCTAATTTTTCTTTAACCATTAATTTCCCTATACTTTATATTCTATAAAGTCAGTTGTCAATTATGCATAAAAAACTTGTTTGAGTTACTCTTCTTTGTTTTGTTTGAGTGGCAAAAATGGAAACTGAATTTCATGCAGCTGAGAAAACTTACTCTTCTTTCTTTAACCATTAATAACTTGTTGTATATACTATATAGACTAATTAGTTGGCGACCAAGAATTATATTTGGAAGATATTTTACCTAATTTTTCTATTTTCTTTATAAGTAAGTGATGCATCACTTTCTTATTCTCAAAAAAAAAAAGTGATGCATCTTTTTCTTATTTAATATCAATATCAAATGTAGAGGAGTACTGTTAGTTAGAACATACACTTTATTGTGGGTTTATTTGGAAAGAACGAAACAATTAGGTATTAATTTGATCAAAGAGCGTTGTCTTTGGATAGACTACAAACTTGTAATTAGACAAAATTAAGATCTAAGTTTGGCCGTGGTTGAAGGATCAAAACAAAACTTTTAATTTTGATTTAAATTGGTGGTCGTGTAATCTTATTGTTTGTTTAAGCTATGTAACATTGTGACGCAGTCTTGTATTTAGACTTTTGTTTTTTTTAGGCACATTTTGTGCTTAAAAAGTTTTAATATATTCATTTCATTTCTTTTATAAAAATAAAAAGAGCACATACTTTGATTTTTCAAAAAATAACACATTTTTAACATAATCTATATCATAATTGTTAAAATTGAAATGCTTTCTACATATGGGAATTATTTCAACATGAGAACATGTGCGTTGAAAAATGTATATTAAAGAGAGTTTGTTGCTAAAAATTCATACATTTTAGTACGTAACAGTTTATGTCTTATATCTTTCAAATATTTTCTGTCATCTCTTTTTCTTATTTAGTTCCTCGTACAAACATATACTAATATAATAATCAATTTATCATCTAAAAATTCTCTCATTTGTGCTGGTATCCTTTTTCATAGCTATGACATGAATCTCATATTACTGCCTCCCACCCTTTTTATAAAAACAGTTAATTATTTTTCTCATGTTTATAAAAAATAAAGTAAATTATACTCTTCTTTTTTAAAAGAATTTTGAATCATAATGTCCCCTTTCATTTTGTGCCAAATGGAAGATTTTTATTTCATTTTCTCATGTCCCTCTCCCTCCAAAGTCCTCTCAAAACTCTCAAAATAAGTGGATGGTTTTAATGATTATTATTGATAATTGTTTCTTGAAAAAAATAAAAATAAACTCATTTAATTAATAGATATTTTCTTAGTCTTAATGATTGAAGAGGCCAAAGTTTTTTTGTTTTGTTTCTCTTGATATAAAAAAGACATATGAGGAGAGTATTTACTACTCTAACAAAATGATGGAGAAGGTTTGTGGACAGGTGTCCAGTGTACTGCAACTAATAAGCATCTATGGGTGTGTGGGATGGATATACCATACTATTATAGTGAAAAGGTGAAAGCAACATGAAGCTAATAATTGTAAAAATAAAATAAAATGAAGCTCATTAAGCATAGACAATTTAATCCCTTAGACTATATACTGTCCATAATTATAAACAACACTTTGCTTTTTTATTTATTTATTAAATAATTAATATACTTAATTTATATTTATTGATCAGTTAATATTAACTACTTAATAAATTAAGAAAAATATTAAAATTATGATCAGAGAGTAATATAGAGGCCATTTCCATTTGATCATGGTCAAAAATATCACCTTACCAATTGAGTAGGGTGAACTGGGGAAGGGTGTTTCTTCTCTTTTGAAATAAATTAGCTATACAATAAAAGAAATCTAATTAATGATTATATTTGATTAGAAAAGCTAACAACTGATGTCATACAATTTTGTTTTTGAAATTGGAAAATAATTGTATTGTTGAACTTTTACACTATATCACTTAGAAAACGAAATTAACTAATACAAGTCTTGAGACATCGAAAAAATATTTGTTTTGTCACAACCTAAAATAAAAGTTATTTAAACACATAAAAACTACATATTATTTCATTATTTTAAAATACATGTAAGTTATAAGAGAAATAGAGGCTGTCCCCGTGAATTTAGTTTAGTTGAAATAAATATTATACAGATACATTTTAAGCATCACGAGAGATGAGCCGTCGGCCAAAAAGTATTAATCAATCCAACAAACCAAACGATTCTTTAGTTAGCGAATGGGCAATTGGGCAAAAACAGCCCAATCCAATTGAGACATGAGGCTTCATACATAAGAGTGATTAATTACATTTACATACAGAAAATTGTTAAGCATACCCCCAATCATTTTTGTTATACCCTATAAAAAATTATTCCCATGCCAAAACTAGTTATCTCAAATTATATTATTTTTTTCAAGATGTTGCCCCTTAATTTTCGTAGAGACAAACTTCTAAGCAATAGTTTCATAAATTCTCTTCCACTTTGTTAGCTTCTAGACAGATCAAATTTCATGAAATTGTAGCATCATTCATATAGTATTAAAAAAATTTCTACCTAAAAGCAATAGATTCCTTCAAAGACAATAATGAATAGAAAATGGTAGCATAGAAGTAACTTGAAGGGATGAATATGTGCTTTGCTTGCACAGTAGTGTTCTTTGGACTACAAAACTGTACTAGGTTACATACTCCAAAAAAACAATGCTTAATAACCATAATGTTTGTTCAATGAACACAAAAATTTGAAACATTTCAAGAAATATTAAGGATCAGCTGCTATGGAGGTTGAGTTGGGTCTGAAGATCACAAGAACAATAGATGACACAACTTCCATTTCTGATTTTCAGTTTGCCAAAGATAGAGCAGGTCCTGTCTTCTTATCTAAAGAAACTGATTCAACTTTCACCCTCACAGCACATCTCAAAGGTTCCATCATTCTCAACTCTTTCAAATCATATTATTCACTTAAGCAATTAAGCTCGTTTGAATTTGTTTATTTAAACTTATCTACTTACGTAAACACTTGTAAGATTGTTTGAGAAAGTTAATAGAAACAACTCGTTAATGTCCATAAGTTGTTTTCAGATTATTTTCATAAGCATTTCATGATAGCTTCTAAAAAAAAAAACATGTACTATAAATGAAAATGGTTTGAACTTTAATTTCTTTTAACTTTTGTTATCCAAACAACTTATAAAATAAGGATAAAGATAACATGTGTCATGGCTTTAAGGTACAATGTTAAGGAATTTTATATAATTTTTAAAAAAAAAAATATGTGTATTAACTTTTTAAAAGTCAAGATATTACTTTTTTTAATATAAAATTTCTACTTTTAGAATCTTAACATGTGTCTTAACTCTTAATAGTAGATGTTAATATGACCCTATAAATAATCACTTATATGATAAGCGGTTACGTTGTTATAAGCACTTAATTTAGATGTTTATCCCAATAGGCCATGACCACTTCATGTGATGCATATCTATGCAGGTTATAAGAAAGAGAACATTGACATCAACATTAACAAAGATGGTACAAAAATTTCATTGAGTGGGGAGAAAGAAGTGCAAGAAATGCAAATGTTACCATTCAAAAAAGAGCTAAAAATAAAAGGGTTTAGAAAGAAGTTTAAAATCCCTAATGGTGTGATATTGGATAAGATTAAGGCCAAGTATAACGAAGAGGAAGGAGTGTTGACAATAGTAATGCCAAAAATTGCAAAAGGAGTATTGTGTGGGGTGGGAATAGAAGAAGTGAAGGAAGAAGAGGGTGCAAATAGCATTGTATCAGAACCAGAACAACAAAATGTAGTAGAAGAAGAAAAAGTTTCAGATCATAAGAGTGAAGAGGAAAATGCTATTGTGAAGAAGAAACGTCCTAAAAAACCATGGCAACCTTGTCCCTCTTTAGTTCTTGGAGGATCAACTTTGCTTGCAACTATCATTTTTCTTGTAATGCACTTTATTAGAGTAAGAAAGAGTTGATTTTGTTTTTGTTAAGTTTTTTTTATAATAGAAAATTTAAATGAGTTGGATCCCGAGAGTTTACCAAAGGCGCAACCGCAAGTATAAGGTTCAAAGTGTTTCCTTTAATTTTACACCAGAAATTTTTTAGTTTGTATGATAAGTAAATTAAAATAGTAGGACAAAAAAACTTGACCATCTCTCAAACTTTGCTGGAAAATTTATGTTTGGTAGTTGTAGTTGTATGATTTTGATATCACATATCTATTGGTCATTTAAATTTGTGTTTTTGTTTTAAAACAAGGTTGAAACCAAAATTTAAAATAAATGATGGTTCATTTTTCATGAGCATCATCATGACAAAAAGAAAACTAGCGAAAAAAAGTGCCACTATCCATTTGGCGGAATTCGAATTTGACAATTTGTTGTTGTAATTAAAATACATAGTAATAGTAATATACAATTTCAATCTCAATCATTAATTTTAAATTAGACAACTTTAACTAAATATTGTATTTTTTTTATTTAAAACATTCTCAATTATTAAATTAAAATTAGACAATCCAATTTTATTTTATTTTGGTCAGACAGTCCAAATTTATTATAGTAGTCCCCTACCTATTTGGCTAAAGATAAGCATAAGTAAGCATGTGGTGTTGGAGTGGGCATTTGATGAATATGACTTTGAATTGAATGAAAATGATTTCTAATTGAATTTATTTATGGTGTAGAGACAGCAAAGTAAAATAACAATTCTAAACAAATATTTTACTTCAAAATCAGGGCATCATTTTTTTTTTTACAAGTCAATACATTATGTTATTACTATAATATTCAATAATTGCCCCAAATGACATGTGGTGGGGTTTTAGACTCCCTCTATTTTATGTCTAACTTTTCTCTTAGGTCCATGGTGTGATACATATATTTATAAAATTGTTTTGTTTTATTTGTTTTTTCATTTTTTGAGGCATAGGCAGCAACTTAAACTTGATTTAGTTAAAATGTAACTGTCACCAAGATAAAATTGAAATAAAGATATTCCCATTTCCCACTAATAACCAATACTAGGTTTCTAATTCCTAGCTTGAATTATTGCCAAAACAATATGTTAGCTTGAATTGATTTATCTATATACTATACAAACTTGTTTTGGACCACTAGTGTGCTAAAATAATTGGAGTTAAGTACATCGTTTCATCAATCAATTTCCAAGCTTGATGGACCTGGTTTAACTACCATATGCATAAGATGGGCTCTATCCTATTTTCAAAATGGATGTGGATTTCATGTAGTAATTTAAAATGAACAATATATATATATATATATATATATATATATATATATATATATATATATATATATATATATATATATAAAATGTTCGAGATTTGTATCGCGCAATTAGAACTATTGAATCTTATATATACGATTGAGATTAAAAACAGCATGCAACACGGTGTAATTTTATTACATTAGTAGATTGTTATACCGTCTACGGTGTGGATTCTCTAGAAAGAAACAAAGCTAGAAATTTTTTATATCCCATAGAAATCTATTGTTTTTATTCAAAATTAAAAACTATATGATCATGATCATACCGTTACCTTTCTTAATTTTTTGGGTGTATTGAGCTGGAAAGACAATAGTTTGCTATGGAAGTTAAAATCATTTATTCTTCAAAATCTAGGCACAAGTTGCATGAGACACAGCATGTGCATATACAGATAGATAAAGAAATTCTTACATAAATAAATTAACATGAAGACAGTATCCACAGATGCTTGAATATTTGTCTAATGACACTAAAGATTAGTATTAAAAGTAGACTAAAATTGTTCTTAATCTTAGAAACGTGCTAAGTTGATATAAATTTTTATTATGTTAAAGAAAAAGAAAAACATAGTTTATGTGTCCAGAAAGGATTACAGCATTACCATGTTGAATCAAACCTAAAGCATATTACACAAATGTTGCTCAAAAAAGGGTTTAGAAATTAGAAGAGGTCATAAAAGAATAAAAAATGCATTGACATCTAGTCAACAAATTTTATCTTGACCAGGAACTAGTAGTGGTGTTACATTATTGCCAATGCAAAGAGATTAAGTTCTGGATGGCTAAAAGCCAAGTCAAAGTCCACCTATTCCATTGACTTGACTGGAAACTCATTAATTTCACTAAACTTCTGGATGACTGCATCCAATTCATCTATTCCACTGCACACATATGCTATTACATACTGCAAATTGCATGCTATATGCCGGAATCAGAGTTCAGACTCTGATACGCCAAATTATTCATTTTATAAAGTACAGTAGAATTCTAGCCAATAGGCTACAAAATATATGAGTTTGGTTGCAGTAACGGGGTTAAATCCATATCCAAAATACAACTATCACAATAGTTAACATAAAAAGTTAATAAGAATAATTTTGTCACACTCAAAAGTTAATCTGTGTAAAATAAACTATGGTAACATTTAATATAGGACAGATATACTTGATATAGGCAGAGGGCTGTACGTAAGACAGAAACCTTAACAAGGAAACAAGTATCCAAATAAGACAAAACTTTAACATAAAACTTGTTATGTTCCCAATTTCAAGATTTGAATTTCAAGCATTCACACACAAAATCACCCATCTGATTCAAGATTCAAGGTGGAACAGTTCACATTCCAACTTTGTAGTTTGAACCCAAACAAAAGTTGGAACATGAGTTGTCAAATTGTGATCCAACAATCCATGTAGCATGACTCCATCAGATTCTCTGTCTCCTGGGAATCTAAATCTTGCTAGTAACTGTGAATGAGTGGCTCAAGAAGGAGACACTAGTAGAATAAAATCTTTGTTTAAAGCACATTCTCCAAACACAAATTGTAGGGCTGGAAACACAATTTTAGCCAACAAATGAATGATAATAACTTAATGTTTTATACACTTGGTCATAGAGTACAATGAAAACTGAGCAATCTCAAGAATCTAAAAGAAGACAATATGTTACAAACAATAGTTGCTCTTCAAAATACAATTTGTAAGTATATATGAACCAAAAGGAGATTAATTTAATAAATATTCATAAACAAAATCAGCTACAATGAGGATGCTGCAAGTTAAAGAGAAGATTGATTATACAAAGCAACATCACAAGACAAAAACAAGAGGGGGAAAAAACCAAACAGTATTTCACATGGTTTTTACAAGAATCATTCCCCCTTTACCACTTAATTCTTGGAATAAACTTCAATTCAAATCAACAATCTCCCTATACAATCCCTTGCTCCTTTCGTAGTTTTCTATTTCTATGGAAGCAAAATCAAACTATAATGTTATCACAAATTCTAAATTTCATCACAAGTTACTCAGCAGTGTTTGGCCTACCAAGAGAATCAAGCCCTTCGGTTCGGCTTCGCACAATTCTGTGGAAAACTTCCCTCACTTGACGCTCCAAAGGATCAAGTCCATCTTTCAAAGCATCACAAACTTGTGAAACCTCTTGAACTCTTTGTTTAACTTCCTCTTCCTTCTCTTCCGATAATGGAAAGTGCACAGAATCAGCCAATTCACTCATCACTCTAACACATTTCTCAATCTGTTGAATCTCTCTGAGCAAGCCACAAGCATTCTTCCTGTCACGCTTCTTGGACTCCTCCATGATCCTCTCGTGAAGCGAGATCAATGAAATAGCCCAATTGTAACTCCTTGGAATGGAGAAATGCACCTGCAATCCGCGGTCTTGGCATGGAATTGCAGCCACGAGAGCCCACATAACAAACAACAAGATCGAATTCATGATATAAACCGACATTGCAAGACCATTAGTTGCCATAAGATCATTTGCTTTTGGAGGATTAATGTTGTTCCCAATAGCTTGGAGTTGTCTAGCAGCAGACCAATTACGAGAAACACTCCACGACAGCGATCTAAAATGCCCCAAAGACCGATGCTGATAACTGTTATTGCCATGGCTATTATGACTATTGCCATGACTATGATGATGGTTATGATCCTTGTCTCTACCACCATTGCTACGACCAAATGATCGATTTCTATGCGCAATAGACGCACTGGGATCCTTATTATCATCAAGCATACTAATTGACAAATCAATTAAAGCTTTTTTCGCTCTACGAAAGTGTCCTTCACCAACACACCTTTGATGATCCAATGCATAAAGAACAATCTCCAACAGCTTCTGCCACAACCGAATCTGTTCGACACCATCACGAATGGCGTTACAAACATCCAAAGCCTTAACACTCCGTTCAAAATAATCAGCCACCATTCGATCCAATGGAGATTTCAAAACCTGATTCTTATGAGTCTGAAGAATAGCTTTAAATTCCTCTTGACAAATAAGAAATCCATCAAGAAGCTTACCAATCCATTTCAACGAAAGCAAATCATCTTGATGAACAGAAGTTAGATCAAGAAAACGATCAGTAACATGTTGTTGAAAATAATCAAGCTCAACCTCTAACGTTGACCCTTCCATTGAATGAACTTGTTCACGACGAAAGCTTAGAATTGAACGACCAAAATTTGTTAACGATGAAGGAGACGAACCTTGAAAGTCCGTCGCTGGCATTATCACAACAAAATTTCACAAATTATGAAACTTTCTACCTTCAATTACAAAACCCAGATTTGTTGAATTTCACAGACCCAATTGTCAAAATTCAATTTTGACAAGAAAGAAAAAAAGCCCTAAAATATGAAACCCTAAATAAATAAATAAATAAATTTTTGTTAAAATTGGGAAAACCTAAAGATGAAGAATCAAAATTAGAAAAAGGGTGAAAGAGAAAAAGAGAGAAAGAGAGTGAGAGAAGAAGAGATAGATGCGGGAAGAATTGAGGCATGGAACCCTAGTAGGAAGGTGAGGATTATATTGGGGACAATTGGACCGCGTTTTATGGTGGTTGGAAAAATAACCAAAAAAAAAAAAAAAAAACAAATACGCTAAAACAAAAAAAGAAAAAGAGAATCAGAAAATAAAAATTAAAAATGGAAAATGGAAAATATTTTTCTTTAATTAGGAGTAATCAAGGTTTATTATGGGTAATTAATGAAAAGATTAAAGTTGAGAGAGTATTATGAACACGAACCGAACACGGGTGAGACACGGTGTCAAGGACAAAGATTCTGAAATTAGCGGCGTAGATTTCGATGAGAGAATAAGGATGAAATCTGAGCCGTTGGTTTAGTTTTGGGACAAAGATAATTCAGTTGTCCCCCGTTGGACAACACCTGATAGGATTAGGAGGACACAGTTTAAAACTACTGGCCTGTCATGGTAGATTGGTAGTAGGAGTTGTGAAAGGTTTTTTTGTTTACTTTACATGATTTTAAAGTGTTAACTCATAAATCACTCAATAATATTTTAATTGATAAATTTATTTGGGTTAATATGATGATATTGACTTGAGATTTGAGAGCGTGCTTCTTCTTAATGTCTCATATTCGATATTCTGAGAGGTAATTTAGGTGGGCTAGTTTAGTTTTTTCAAAATAAAAATATTTTAACCGATATAAATTTCATAAAATACAATTTTGGATCGAATTTTTTTTTTTGAGAGCTAGATTGAATATTTATATCATATTAGATCATTTTAAATTTCAGTAAAATATAAAATTATTTGATATGTTATTGAAACACATTAAAATTAACAGTTTGTGCAATTTTTTTAAACGATGTTAATCTTCGCGTGTCTCAATAATATATAAAATGATTTTATATTTGTTTAAAATTTTACATAAATGATCTAATATGATATAAATTTGCAATCCGACTGTATATTTTATAAAAATTTATATCAGTTAGTAAAATATTGAGTGATTCAAAAGTAAATACTCTCAAATCATGAATGAGCATTTGAAAAAACATTTTTTTTGACAAATCATGTTGAAGTTTTTTTTTAGTCAAAGTTAAAGGTTTTTAATCTTGTGTTCTTTCATAATTTTCTTACAGCTTAACTAAGTCTGTGACAAAAATAAAATTTAAATAAATTTTTAATATTTTTAAATTGATCTTAAATTAATTTATGTATTAAGTTGTCGCTTATTAAAAATTAATTATCAAAATTAAACTCTTTTTATATTAAGTTGTAACTTATTTAAAAATTAAGTATTATCCATGAATTAAACTTCAAGGATAGTTTAGATGCAGCAACAGTATAAAATTGTTTCATACATGATGTCATTTTGATGTATCATGATTTACCAATAAAAAAAATGAAGAGACATTTTCAAGTACACATGTGGCGCATAAAATGAGTCTGTTGATTCATAAAAATAAAAAATAGAAAACATAAAAATACCGAGTCTACGTTGTCGTGTGAGAAAGAGAAGGGACTGAGTCTCATCATTTTTTTAGGTACAGTCTCGTCATTTTTTATTTATCACACCATATTCTATTTTATCTAGAAAAAATTAGAAAAAAAGAAATGGCTTATGGCTAGTATGATTCCATTGAATAGATTGACCTTGACATATAGAATTCATACGGTTTCAAGTGTATATGTAAAATTTAGTCAAGAAATTAATGCGTTCAATTTAAATTTTTAGATTGAACAATATTCTTAATTAATATGTTTTACTTGTGTACTCCTCAAAAGATTTTATATTTGATTTTCTTCAGTGTAAATTTTGGTGGATTAGTTTATGTATAGTTCATTTGGTTGGACACCTCATGATATATGCAGGGGGCGCGAGTTTGAACCCCGATTATTTCATTTCTCTATTTTAAAAGTGGAATTTCTAGTCATTAAGCTACTCAATCCACAAAAAAATGCCTTTAAATGGGATTACCGAAAATAAATGGTGAGATTTATCACATCAGATTAGTTGGTCCTTAAGATAGATATCAAGTTCTCACTAGTTAAAATTTCATATTATAAGGTTAAGGAAATGGATCATCTCCTAACTAGGAGGAGTGTTGTTCAATGTTTATATGAGTGAGGAGAGAAAAACTGAAAATAAAAAATAAAAAATAAAGATGAGAGATACTACCTCCGTCTCAAAACTATTGTCTTTATGCATATTAATGCGTAATTTGAATCATTAATATCTTTAATTTTCTTTGATGAAAAATTATAAAAATTTAATATTATGAAAATATTGATTGAGACGAATCAAACAATATCTTATTTGCTAATATTTGTTTTTATACATTAGTAAAAAAATTTGGTCAAAATAAATTTCAAAAGTCAATAGGGACAATAGTTTTGGAACGGAGGGAGTATACAAAACTGGCACGAGCAGGGCAATAGAGAAATAATACAACCGATGATCCATAAGATAAATAAATTAATGTAAGTTTGAACTTTTGTCCAATATCTCTACAATTGAGCTAAACTCTTTAATCTTTATTTTTTTTTTCATCAAATAATGTAGTGCTTATAAATTCATCCATTGAATTGAAATGAACAAGTGAGAAATCAAAGTTTGAACTCTAATCTTTACACATGTAATATAATATTTATGGTGAGAAAATAATGTCATGTTTTAAGGTTTTAAAAACACTTATAAACAGTATTTAAAAAATAATAAATACATTATATTGTAGTTTACATTGTTTGGACAAAATTAATAATAATAATTTACAACTTATATTTAGGGATATAATATTCTTTTAAATAGTGCTTATAGACGGAGTATACTTCGTCTTGAGGTTGACATTGTCCCCGTAAGCAATTGCCAATTGGAAGGCTTAGTGGACTCTTTCATTTTGAGTTCTTACTTCTTGGACCCTTTTTTTTTTTTTTTTTAACTTCAAGTATTATATAAAAGAAAAATGGAATACAAAAGAGGGGACCAAACCAAACCCTCAAAATATTAACAAAATCTAAAATAAGGAAGACCCTGTCTATTCCTAACAAGGTCTTCTCTAATGCTAACAGGAGCAATATTCCACCAAGTAAGCTCAGTCAAAGAAAGACCTATAGAGGCAAGTTTGTCGGCACAATGGTTGCCTTCCCTATAGATATGAGAAATGATAAAAGACATAGACTTAATTTTTAGCATACAATTTAACCATCTATTTTTCAATTGCCAAGGGACAATGTTAGAAGACTTGATAGCCAAGGTAACTAACCTAGAATCACTTTCAACCCATAAGTGATTCAATTGCTTATCATAAGCAAACTCAATAGCTAAAATGACCCCCATAAATTCAGCATGAAGAGCATTTGCAATACCAATATTCTGAGCAAAACAACCAACATTCTCACCCTTAAAATTTCTAAAAATACCGGCACAAGCAGCTTGACCTGGATTACCCAAAGATGTGCCATCAGTGTTACACTTTAGCCAACCATTCAAAGGAGGACACCACAAGACTTCATAAATCTTTGGAGCTCTAGAAGGATGAATTTTGACTCCAAAAAATTTTAGGACATTAAAATCAATCATGGAAGAACCTGCAGATTTAGAGGTACAATTTCCAACTAAAGAGACATTGGCTATGATCATAGAGCAAATGGAATGAAAGTTAGGCTTAACATCTTGAAACCTTTGCTTATTTCTACTCAACCAAATAAAATTGAAGATAAAGATAACTCCAGCAACAACCACAATACTACATTGTTGATTCCAACCTCTATTGCAAATGGCAAGAACCGATTCATAAGAGGTAAGATCAATGTTCATATTCAAGATGGAAGAGAACCAGTTCCATAGAGCAAGGGAAAATGGACATTGCAGAAACAGATGAGTAGATGTTTCAGGTTGTTTACAACACAAGCTGCACATAGTAGGCATAAGAGGTCCCTTCGCCGCAAGGTTTTCATCCGTTGGCATTCTATTATGAAAGAGTCTCCAAACCATGAAAGATTTTGAGGGAGGAATTGCAACATTCCATATGTGCTTTGTCCAACTAAGTGACTGAGCATTAGGAGCAAAAAATAAGTAAGAATCTTGGACCCTTTCTTTCATTTATAAACTAGACATTTTGTCCTTATTATTGATTTATTTTTCTATTGATAGATGTGACATAACACTCACTCTCATCAGTCATCAATCAATATCACAATTTTTTATTATTTTTTCAATTTTTTGTTAATATAAATTTAAAATGACAAATTGAATATAGATATCTACTAATATAATTATATAATTGTATTAAAGTGTTAGAAATATTCATGTAACTAAATTTGTATGGTTGATAACACTAAAATTATTGATTCAATATGCATCTAATCGAAAATATCCACTTTGAAGACAAAACAAAGGGTTATAGCACCAAAAAGAGGATCTAATAGTGTAGATACATCTCCTACAGTCCCTTTAAAGATAACCTCATTTTGCATCAGCCATAAGCCCCATCTGGTGGCAAGCCATACCAAGCTCTTAGGCTTAGGTGATATTCCTCTAAACATCATTGATCGAAGTGCTTCTCTCCTACAAGGTTACAATGTTCCCAGGTATGAATATACCTAACCATTTTCCAATCTGTCACAATTTTGCAGAAGTACATGTAAACCACACGTGTGAATGGTGTGATACTGTTTCGGTTTCGCAAAAGCATAAAGCATAAAGCACAGACTAACCAAGCTCGCCTGGCGTAGGCAACCTTCAAAGTATAACCTCCATCAGAAGACTTGAATCTTAGATGGCACATTCAATTTCCAAACATCTAAGATTGCCAACTTCGGCCCTCCATCCACAACATTGGAATTGACAGCCGAATTAATTTCCTTGCAACACAATGTGATTGTGAACCCGCTTGTGTTGTCTAGTATCCAACAAAATTGTTCCTGCAAATCAACAATCTCATGTTTGCAATGCTGCCATTGGGACATGACGACAAAATGTGTAATACTGGAAATATCTCTCGCAGTGAACAGCTACCAAACCATTTGTCCCTCCAAAATACAATGTTTTTAACACCGATTTTAAAAGCAATATCATTAGAAAAACATCCCAGATCAAGCATAAAATTATAAGATTATTGCCAACTGATAATAAATTCCTTCACAAAAGAGGGTCCTTTGATCTGACATTGGCCCGCCACTGTTCAGAATTTTCAGGTAGATTTCCATACCTGTGTGCCAATTGCGCTATCTTAATTGTGTTGTGTTGATTCTGCCATTTCCGTTTACACATCGACGCCTTATTTAACTCCTTTATGTTCTTCACTCCAAGCCCTTCTTTTGGTTTGCACACACTATTCTACCTAACACGACAGACAGACCTTCTTGCTATCTTCTGTACCACACCATAGAAATGAAAGTTGAATATTAATGATATCTAGAGTAAAATTATGTTTTTACCTCCATGTCTCATTTAAACTTGCATAATTTTAAATCAAGGTAAAATAAAAAAGAATAACATAATAGGAAAGAAATAAACAAATTAGCTAATGGGGTAAAGCGAAAAAGAATAACAATATCAAATCACTAAAAAAAATAAAAATACAAATCAAACACAAGATAGCAAATGTGCCCTCAGATGGTAGTAGGTTAGTACTTCAACATCCATAAAAGCCTCTCGCCATCCATCAAGGCAGTGCACAAAAGAAATAACCACGCACAACCTCTACCATCTCTACCCACTGTCAGTAATGAGAACAATGATAATGAGAAGACGAAGAAGAAAAAGAAGTTGAGCATCAACAACAAAAACAACAACAACAACAACAACAACAACAACAACAACAACAGCAGCAGCAGCAATAGCAGCAGCAGCATAGTTAGTAGTGATGAAAGTGGGGAGAAAGACTGAATGGATGGAAAAGCTGTGAATGATATTCAGAGTAACATATCTAGCAGTGAAAATTCGTCATCGGGCATATCCGGAAGAAATTATATGAAAATTTGTCCCAAGAAAAGTAAAACTAATTCAATTTGATGGTAAAACAAATCTAATTTAAGCAAAAATTGAGAGCTTTATATAATAGTGTTAGATAAAGAAAATTTGGTTGAGTTAGATGATAACAATAAAATAGCGAAAAACCAAGTAAAATCTAAACTTAAACTGTCAAGAAAAATAGCAACTCAGCCCTTAGATATTGTTATATTTGTACTTTTTAAACATTGATAAAAGCCTCTCAACATCCATCAAGGCAATGCACACAGAGCACAACCTCCACCATCTCGACCCACTGACACTTGAATAATAATAATAATAATAACTTTTTTAGAATGATGATGATGATGACAACGATGGCGGCGACAGAAAAAGAAGATGAAGAAGAAGTTCATAGTGATGGCAGTGTGAAGATAGGCAGAATGGACGGAAATGCTATGTATATTATTCAGAGTACCATATCATCATTGGGCATATCGAGAAGACGCGATAAGAAATTTATCGAAAGGGATATGAACAAGCATAATAAGGCATTTGTCAATTGAAAATCAAAACCACATGAAATGAAAAGTGAAAAATAGAAGGGTAAATATGCTGATGAAAATAAAACAATGGAAAATCAAGTAATTAATAAAATATGATTGCCAAAATAAAAATAAAATACAACTATAATTAAAATGATACCTAATTTACCTGCCATGTAAAATCTATTAAGCATTAACCGAACCATAGACAATAAAAATTAAAAATAAAAGCCATGATTCTATCCCAGAAATAAAAATGCAATATCAAACCATTGTTGTTAATTGCAAATAGCACAGTCAAAGTGTTCATTTCCGTTCTTTTGTTGAGCGGATGAAATGATAGACATAAATTTCAAATACTAGTTGATAACAGATGGCCAATACCAAACCAAAGACGGTGAGACACACCTGGCAGAGACTACTGCTAAAAGAAGATTTTGCAGATAACCATTTACAATCCACATGAGATGCATTGACATAATATTGATGTTATAAAATATAGATTTCTTAAGCATAACATATACATCTATTGCAATGACAGCATGTTTTGTTATATAGTATGGATTTCTTAAGCATAGCAGAAACCCCTTTTAGCAATAACTATCACTTTGCTTAATTGACAGAAAAAAGGAAACACAGAGCCCTCAGAACTCATACCTAAACAAAATCATCTACGGCATTTACAGTGGCTTCATTCACAACTTCCTTGCATCGTAATAGATTGATAGATAGATATAACCAGAGAGAGAAAAAGAAAGAGAGAGAGACAGATCATAATCATGTTCATATACATACATACACGCACACACAAATATTGAGTGAGTGAGACAGAGAGAGTGGTGCAAGGGGAGTTATGAACAAATCCATGTAACCGCTCAATAGTCAATTTTTACATCATTGGGCAGCATAGGAAAAAACTAGTTACATTTTCACTATTTAATTCAAAACAACCTAGAGTTCTACAGAACGATTCGTGAGCTTATTAAACACTAAACACTTGATATAAAACACTTAGTTACAGAAATTAATAAATGGGGTTGATACAATACAACACAACTTGTTGAAATCTGAAACCCTAAATCGTGGTATTGTGTGAAGCATTTTATGGTGTGAGATGCATTTCAGTTAATAATAATGCATGAAATCTAAAACCTGATTTGTTCATAGTCCACTACATGCATGACACATTTGCCATACATGGAAGGTACCCTAAAAATGGGTCACAAAAAACAGAATCAAAATTAAAATAAGAAATAAACCTGAGTTGTGATAATACTGATGAGAGTGGGGAGAAAGACTGAATGGATGGAAAAGCTGTGAATGATATTCAGAGTAACATATCTAGCAGTGAAAATTCGTCATTGGGCATATCCTGAAGAAATTTTATGCAAATTTGTCCCAAAGAAAGTAAAATTAATTCAATTTGATGGTAAAACAATCTAATTTAAGCAAAAATTGAGAGCTTTTCAATAGTTTTAGATAATGAAAAATTGGTTGAATTAGATGATGACAAAAAAACAGCGAAAAACCAAGTAATTTTTAAAACACAAGTGCCAAAATACAATCACAATTCATAAGTAATATAATATCTAAACTAAAACTGTCAACAAAAATCTATTAACCACAAATGAAAACCGTAGGTTGACAACCATAGAGGGAGTCACAAGTGAATTTGAAACACTAAATTCAATGAGAAACCATATCTCATCCAAGTTTAACTGAAATCAACTGTTAAAAATAACATTGGCTCCCTAAACAATAAATATGTCAACATTGAAAGTTTTAGAGCTGTTAAAGAAGATATGAAAAGTGAAAGTACCTGGACATATGTTCTGAACATTAACTATAGTTCCCTTATAAGCGATAATAGGCGAATCATAGCCAATTATGACAAATCAACCTGCAAAAATGGAGGACAAAGTGAAATAGAGAAATTAGTTGACACTAAACCAAAAACAGCACCAAAACTTCTTAGCACTTCTCAACTAGGGCATAGCTAGAGTCCTGAAGATAACATAAAAATAAGTAAACAAAATAAGCTACTGACAAGATTATCCAAATTCCAAACACAAAATGGCAACTCAGCCCTCAGATATTGTTATATTTGTACTTTTTCAACATCCATCAAGGCAGCGCACACAGGGCACAACCTCCACCATTTCGACCCACTGTCACTATGAATAATAATTAATTAACAATAATAGTGATGATGATGATGATGGAGACGACAGCGTAAAAGAAGAACAATAAAGAGTCAATAGTGATTCCAGTGCGAAGAAAGGCAGAAAAGACGGAAAGGCTTTGTATATTATTCAGAGTACCATATCATCATTGGGCATTTTGAGAAGACACAATAAGAAATTTATCAAGAGGGTAATGAATAAGCATAATAAGGCAGTTGTCAATTGAAAATAGAAACCACGAGAAATGAAAAGTGAAAAATAGAAGGGTAAATATGCTGATAAAAAAAACATTGGAAAATCAAGTATTAATAAAATATGATTGACAAAATAAAATACAACCGTAATTAAAACGATACCTAATTTAACAGCCAAGTAAAATCTATTAAGCATTAACCGAACCGTAGATCGACAATAAAAAATAAAAATAAAAGAGCCATGATTCTACCCCAGAAATAAAAATGCAATATCAATCCATTGTTGTTAATGGCAAATAGCACAGTCAAAGTGTTCACTACCATTCTTTTGTTGAGCGATGGGAATGATAGACATAAATTTCAAACACTAGTTGATAACAGAGGGCCAATACCAAACCAACGACAGTGAGAAACACTTGGCAGAGACTACTGCTAAAAGAAGATTTTGCAGATAACATTTACAATCCACATGAGATGCATCGACAGAATATAATGTTATAAAGTATAGATTTTTTTTAAGCATAACAGATACACCTATTGTAATGACAGCACGCTTTTGTTATATAACGTGGATTTCATAAGCATAGAAGAAACCCCTTTTTGCAATAACTATCACTTTACTTAATTGACAAAAAAAAGGAAACACAAAGCCCTCAGAACTCATACCCAAACAAAATCATCTACGGCATTTACAGTGGCTTCATTCACAACTTCCTTGCATCGTAATAGATTGATAGATAGATAGATAGATAATTAGATATAACCAGAGAGAGAAAAAGAAAGAGAGATCATGATCATAATATATATATATATATAGACACACACACATATTTAGTGAGTGAGAGAGAGATAGAGAGTGGTGCAAGGGGAGTTATGAACAAAACCATGTAACCATTCAATAGTCAAGTTTTACATCATTGGGCAGCATAGGAAAAAAACTAGCTACATTTTCACTATTTAATTCAAAACAACCTCGAGTTCTACAGAACGACTCTTGAGCTCATTAAACACTAAACAATTGAGATAAATCGCTTAGTTACAAAAATAAACCAAAAATGGGGTTGATACAGCACTACCTGTTGGAAATCTGAAACCCAAAATCGTGATTGTGTGAAGCATTTTAGAGTGTAAGATGCATTTCAGATAATAATATTAATAATAATAATGCAGGAAATTTAAAACCTAATTTGTTCATAGTCCAGTGCATGCATGATACATTTGCCATACATGGAAGATATCCTAAAAATGGGTCACAAAAAACAGAATCAAAATTAAAAAAAAAATCAAACAGAAGATAGCAAATGTGCCCTCAGATGGTAGTAGGTTAATACTCTTTCAGCATCCATAAAAGCCTCTCGCCATCCATCAAGGCAGTGCACAAAAGAAATAACTACAAACAACCTCTACCATCTCTACCCACTGTCAGAAATAGTAATAATAACAATGATAATGAGAAGACGGAGAAGAAAAAGAAGTTGAACATTAACAACAACAACAACAGCAACAGCAACAGCAACAGCAACAGCAGCAGCAAAGTAAGTAGTGATGACAGTGGGGAGAAAGTTTGAATGGATGGAAAAGCTGTGAATGATATTCAGAGTAACATATCTAGCAGTGAAAATTCGTCATCGGGCAAATCCGAAAGAAATTATATGCAAATTTGTCCAAGGAAAGTAAAATTAGTTCAATTTGATGGTAAAACAAATCTAACTTAAGCAAAATTTGAGAGCTATTCAATAGTTTAAGATAAAGGAAAATTAATTGAATTTGATGATGACAATAAAACAGCGAAAAACCAATTAATTTTTAAAACACAAGTTGCCAAAACACAATGATAAGTATATGACATCTAAACTTAAACTGTCAAGAAAAATCTATTAACCACAAATGAAAACCGTAGGTTGACAATCATAGAGGGAGTCACAAATGAATTTGAAACACTAAATTCAAGAAACCATATCTCTTCCAAGTTTAACTGAAATCAACTGTTAAAAATAACATAGATTCTCTAAACAATAAATATGTCAACATTGAAAGTTTTAGAAGATATGAAAAGTGAAAGTACTTGCACTTGCACATTTGTTCTGAATATTAACTATAGTTCCCTTACAAGTGAAAATAGGCAAATCATAGCCATAGCCAATTATGACAAATCAACCTGCAAAAATGGAGGACAAAGTAAATTAAAGAAATTAGTTGACACTAGACAGAAAAGAGCATCTAACCTTCTTACCACTTCTCCTCAACTAGGGCATATCTAGAGTCCTGAAGATAATATATAAAATAAGTGAACAAAATAAGCTACTGACAAGATTATCCAAATTCCAAACACAAAATGGCAACTCAGCCCTCAGATATTGTTGTATATTTGTACTTTTTCAACATACATAAAAGCCTCTCAACATCCATCAAGGCTGTGCACACAGAGCACAACCTCCACCATTTCGACCCACTGTCACTATGAATAATAATAATTAATTAATAATAATAATAATAATAGTGATGATGATGATGATGATGATAATGATGATGATGACGATGATGGCGACGACGAAGGCGTAAAAGAAGAAGAAAAAGAAGTCAATAGTGATTGCAGTGTGAAGAAAGGCAGAAAGGACGGAAAGGCTTTGTATATTCAGAGTACCATATCATCATTGGGCATATTGAGAAGACACAATAGAAAATTTATCAAGAGGGTAATGAATAAGCATAATGAGGCATTTGTCAATTGAAAATCAAAACCACAAGAAATGAAAAGTAAAAAAATAGAAGGGTAAATATACTGATGAAAAACAAAACATTGGAAAATAAAGTATTAATAAAATATGATTGCCAAAATAAAATACAACCGTAATTAAAACGATACCTGATTTAACTGCCAAGTAAAATCTATTAAGCATTAACCGAACCGTAGATCAACAATAAAAAATAAAAATAAAAGAGCCATGATTCTACCCCAAAATAAAAATGGAATATCAATCCAATGTTGTTAATAGCAAATAGCACAGTCAAAGTGTTCATTTCCGTTCTTTTGTTGAGCGATGGGAATGATAGACATAAACTTCAAATACAAGTTGTTAACAGAGGTCCAACACCAAACCATAGACAGTGAAAAACACATAGCAGAGACTACCGCTAAAATTAGATTTAACAGATAACCATTTACAATCCACATGAGATGCATTGACAGAATTTTAATGTTATAAAGTATAGATTTCTTAAGCATAACATACACCTTTTCGTTATATAGTATGGATTTCTTAAGCATAGCAGAAACCCTGTTTTGCAATAACTATCACTTTGCTTAATTGACAGAAAAAAAAGGAAGCACAAAGCCCTCAGAACTCATACCTAAACAAAATCATCTAAGGCATTTACAATGGTTTCATTCACAACCTCCTTGCATCATAATAGATTGATAGATAGATATAACCAGAGAGAGAGAGAAAGAAAGAGCGACATCATGATTCCAAATTAAACACACACACACACACACACACACACACACACACATTGAGTGAGTGAGATAGAGAGTGGTGCAAGGGGAGTTATGAACAAAACCATGTAACCGCTCAATAGTCAAGTTTTACATCATTGGGCAGCATAGGAAAAAATTAATTACATTTTCACTAATTTTTTTTCTTGGTTTTCCCACTCTGGTTCCTAGGGAATGTGCCCTAGTACTTCAGAGTTGTTCAGGGTGTGATCTGATATCAAGTGGTTTCAGTCCGCTCCAAAACACAGTTATAGGGATCGAACCGTGATCCTCCCTACCAATTCCAGCGACATTTACCACTGGACCAACTAACGTTTCCTGAGCTCATTAAACACTAAACACTTGAGATAAATCGCATAGTTACAGAAATTAATAAATAGGGTTGATAAAACACTACTTAAGTAAAATTTGAAACCCTAAATTGTGGTATTGTGTGAAGCATTTTAGGGTGTGAGATGCATTTCAGTTAATAACAATAATAATGCATGAAATCTAAAACCTAATTTGTTCATAGTAGTACATGCATTTGCTATACATGGAATGGAAGATATCACAAAAATGGGTCAAAAAAAACAGAATGAAAATCAAAGTAAAAAATAAAGTAAAATAGTGTAAACAATGATAAACCAGAGTTGAAATAACAGTGAACACAAGTAATGGCGCGAAAAATAAATAATAATGTTGAGGTCAATAGTATAGAGAAGATATGTGCCAAAAAAAAAAAGGTATAGAGAAGATTGAGAAGGAAAAGGAGCGAAATGGTAGAAGAAGATGTACTGATGGAAGGGTTTGGGGAATAAATAAATAGGACAGTTGCGCTTTCATCTGTTTTGTGGGCTAACTTTGGGCCTGCCTTTTGCCTTACTTTTGGGCCCTTGAATACGGGTTAAGTTAAAACAAAGCTTTTGGCAACAATAAGAAACAGAAAATTTCTCTTTTCACCCCCCTATATTTCTCTTTAACCCCCCTTAAATCCAAAATTGTCCTTATTTTCTTGTGAAAATATTGTTCGGGTTATAAATCCGAACTTTCTGGGGGTTTTAGCAGGTTCGAATTATATAATCTGAACTTTCATAGCTAATTCCTAGATAATTCTTAGCTAATTTGAACTTATTTGGTTTATTATTATTTTTTTGTTAGTTTGTGGTTTTATTTGTTTATTTTTATCGGTGGTGGTATATTATAGGACAATATGATGATTTCTCATCTCACCTCCACTCTCTTTTCCCCTCTAAAACTGATCTTTGTACAAGTGTAAAAACTTTTTTTTAAGAGGAAAAAGAGAGTGTTGGGTGTAGGATGAAAAATCATCATATAATATAAGAATTACATCTCATGTTTATAGATCATATCAAACTTGAGTCTACAAAATATAGCTTATTCCAACCTATTTCCACATAATACACGATGGTTGGTGACTTGGTTGTTGAGTTGGGCCTTGTCAATCAGGCAACAATTTTCTATGATGCTTGATGCATTTTTTTTAACGAACAAAAGGGGATAAGCAACCAAGTTACTAATTTATTTATTTTATTTTTACTACACCAAGTTACTAATTTAACTAACACATAATACTTTCTAAGTTGTTTATTGTTTTAAAATAAGATAAATTAATGTTCTGTCATTTTTGTATGTTAATTTAGTTTAATTACGTATCAATAGAACATAAACAACGGATAATAAGATAAAAAGCGAAAGAATAATTCGCTTTGCGCTTATCACACGGTAAACGACGGGTAACAAGTTGAGCCGGTATCTCTTTTTAGAATAAACAATGATAGATTTACTTGATTACTATATTAATCATATGTCTTAAAAAAAACATTAGTGGTAGTGGAACAGGAAAGTGGCAATTCCAAAGGATAGCATTATCTTCCAAGATGTTTGTTTACACTTACACAGCACTACAGAAGAAAGTGACTAGAACATACACTGTCTGAATCCAAATCCAATGCAATTTGGGGTGTGTTGAACTTATTTCAACCCCACTCAAATACATCAAAATTATGCACGTGAAATGATCATGTGTACGTGCGTTTGGTACCATACTTTTGATATAAAATCTTAGTGTTCCACACTTCCACCAACCATTTTTTTTTTTTTTGACGAACCAACCAATTGAAAGATCAAAATTAAAAAAGTTCCTTGCGCATGACACTAGTTTTGGGACCACAAAATATTTGATAATCCACTTAAATATGGTCCTAAAGATTTCCCTTTTGTTGTTTTGAAGTTGAACAAGAAAATTGGCCTTTACAATACAATACAACTTTGGTTCATGATTAGGACTTAGGAGGATATTGAGTTATTAATATTACAGATTTTTTTGTGACTAATACGTTCCATTATAGATCTTAAATCTATTTACTACATTTTATCCAATTCGGATTCATGAAGTCAATAAGAAAAAAGGGAATGTTTAGGCCTGAGTTATGTATAGTATTATTCACCGTGTTTTAATAGTAATTGATTGCTCTCCGTTGAATAATTTGTTGGACATATAAGATTGATTATGCACTTTCAATCAAATATTTTATATATAAAAGAGTTAAATATCGAACCTCTAACGATTTGTTTTAGGTACCCGAATCTATTACCACACATGTCACAACTAGTTTATATTGGTGATATTTATCAAGTCGGTGTCTCGTACTATGAAGACGAGAACAACAATAAACTTCTCCTTTCAAAATACAATATTAATCGTCATTAAAGTTTTGAACATTTTAAGTATTGATTTAAAGTGGAACTTCTAATCATCCTTTTTTTCAAAGAGCCATATCATAGTTGGACTAAAAAATTTACCCCAAAGAAATCCTAATTTGATTTGACTTGACAAATGTAATTTCAATAAAATAAAAGTTCATTATAGAAATGTGTATACACAAACTAAATTTAGTTGGTCACGTATTAAACAAAAATACTAATAATTATAATATAATTCATTGTGTTTAGTTCAATAGCTAAAGACATTTCATGTTATAAACATTATACATGTTATAAGAAACTGGGATTTAAATCTTGACACGCTAGTTTATTCACTTTAAACATAAAATTATAATCACTAAAGCAGAAGACAAAAAAATTAATAATTCATTGTGCTCATAAAAATTTGCTAGTTGGTTAAATGTGAAAACAGTCATATATAAGTACACATTTTTACTTCCAACTTCTTTTATTAGCCATGTGGCACTTTCTAGTTTGAAGCCAATCAAAGCATGTGGCCAATAGCAGTATATAAATGATGTATGTACTTTGGCATCCACTTTGAGGGAAGAGGAGTGGAGCTAGCTGAGCTCTGCTCAGATCACAGAAATTGATGATGTTCATGCAATCATGCTTGCTTTCTCCCTCCTTCATTTTCCCTCCTTATTACTCTTAACTCAACAACCATGTAAATCACTAATTAAGTTTTCACAAATCTCTTTATTAGTTTCTGATTTCAAACTTGTTTTTAAGAGAGAACAAGCTAAGCTTCAAGTCCAGAAGATGAATCTCATTCTCAGCCTCCATGATATCAGGTCAAGAGCACACCATGATATAATCATGTTTTTTTTAATAGTAGTTCATTTTTAATTAAGGGGGTATAGAAATGTATGTAGAAAGTGCTCACTTCTCGTAACTCTGTCAGATGATTCAACCCAATGGGATATATATCATCTATGTATTATTGTTTTTCCTAGCTAGATATATCACATTTTGGTACTAGACATAATCTTGTGTGTAGTAATTTGTTGCATCTAGACATGATCTTGTGTTTGTTGATGCTTCAACAACTTTGATTTATATTTAATTAATGGCAAATGCTAACATGTACTACTACTTAATTAATTTAGGCATGATGCATTCTATAAAAGGTTTTTCTATCATGTTAGAAGATCATACTCAAATGGTTTATCTTTTTTTTTTCTTCGTCAAGATCAGATTAACCATCATCTAACACAATGACTACTTCCCTCGCAAGATTTAATCTAATTTGATGTAAAAAAATAATAAAAATCACTTGCAGAACATGTTCAAAACTGACATTAGTTTATTTGTTTTTTTATTACAAAAAACCGACATTAATTTAATTCATCCATTCAAAAAAATTTACCATTTGAAGTTTTTAATGCAACATTTAATTGTTCATTTTTTCCTTCACTTATTATTCTCCCTTTATATTTATGGCAATTGAAACACATCAATAAATAAGATGAGCAACTAGATATTTTTTTCATTCATCTTTTTCTTTTATGTAGGCGAAACGGTAAAATCATTAAAAACACACACACAAAATAGAGAGACGAGAGTTTAAACCACGTCATGACCGTCCTGCTTAATAATTTTGATATTTTTTCTATTAATTGAGTTAGACATTTTGTTTTTTTTTAAATTGTATAAAACGGTTAAATACGTCTATTATTGTAAAATTAAAATAAAATATACGGAGTAATACAATAACTTTATTTATTTTTTATAACAAAAATGGGACCACTCTAATTTATTTGTCTTAACTCTCAAATGTACTATTACCATCTGAATTCTGAAAGGAGTAATGTAACTAACACTTCTCCAAGTCATAAGCATTCAGAAGATATGCTTAGATGAAACTCTTTGTTTGTGATTGTGAGGTCGATGATGAATATTCAAAGCTTTTACTAGTTCGTTCAATGAAGTAGGAGTAGTTATTATGACCTACATTAATTGTTTGTCAAATTTTGAACTAATTTTTCCATCTAGGTAGACATCAAATAAATTGACAAAATTTATTGTACAACAACTTTCAGGCAGGGTATTCAGCTCAGAAGATAATTCTAGAGCTGAGCCATCATCACATTCACATGGATGAAAAATTAAATATCTGCAAGCAATCACTATATTTCTAACCTCTTTTAGTATACTCATCTTTTAATATTTGTAGTCTTTTACACACGTCTTTCTATTTATAGAGTAATGATTTGGTTCTCTATATTGGATTCGCTAAATTGTGTTTTGATGTATATCTCTCGTTTCACAATAAGTGTTTCTTGTTATAAGTTGCGGTTAAAATTTCGTAAAAAAGATTATTTTTTATTTAAATTTATGGTGGAGTAATCTTTTACTTTGTTTTTGGAGTCCAATTACCTATGTCAAACAAACCGTTTAAAGACTAAACTTAACATTTTTATCAAAACATATATGCATTACAAAATTGCTTAGTTTGGTCTATTGACACGTCGGTACAAGCTTTTATTCGATGGTAGAAACCTGCGACAGACAGATATAAATGTAACGTTGATACTTCATTTTCATCTCAACGCAATTAGATGGGCATTGAAATTTGTATTCGTGGCAATGAAGGTCGATTTGTACTTGTAAAGTCTATGTGGATATCACTAATTTGCAATATAGATATTGGCGAAGCCTTAGGTTTATTTTATGCAATCAATTAGGTTAATGAGTTGCAACTAGGTGTAGTAGAATTTACTCTAGATTCAAAGTGAAACAGTCACTTAGAGGGTGTATTTGCTGACATTCTTATGTGAGCACAGATCCAACATCTAAGATTTAGGTACAACCAAATGAACCAATCAAGTCTTGATTGATAGTTAATACTGTTACATGTATTATTCAGTTTTTTTTTTTGAGTAAATGTATTATTCACTTGAATCATAAAAAATGTTTTAAAAGTATATGTGTTTTTAATTATAACTACTTCCAATTCCTAATATACCATTGTTTATTTTGTGTCAAACGTCATATCCTACCACCCAAATCTTAGTGATGCATGGCAGCAATCTATATCTATATATATACACTAATCCAATTGGGAGAATGATATCATGAGTTTAATAAAGAAAAAACAACACTAATCCATTGAATCCACCAAAATCCTCATAATGGTTTAGTGGCACATAACAAATGAAAATTTAAAAATATAACCAAATCCATAAACGTGGCCATAGTCAATTTCACAAAAAGGACAAGAAAAGAAAACTCTTGATCAAAGTACAAAGAAACATCAACGAAGTAGCTTAGATTCTTTTAGATAGTCTCAATAATGAGATCGATATTGTGAAGATTGACTTGAAACTTTAACAGTGAAGATTTAAGTACAAATTTGATTATAAAAAAATTTATTCATAAGATTATTTTCACAATAAAGATAAAAAGGTGAAGTTTTTTCTTTCATCTAAAGATGAAGTGTTTGCGAGATCTCAAATTCAAAATTGGATGTAAAATATTTGACCTATTAATATGAATATTGATAGTTAAACTAAACTTTGTAGAGAAAATAAACTTTCTAATGATTACAATATACTCCCTCCGTCCCAATATGTAAGACAAAAAAATTCAATTTTTTTGTCCCAAAATGTAAGAGAAAAAGTTCAAACATTTATCTTTTTAAGAAAAAACATACTCTCAATCATTATACTTTACTTTATCTTAACAAGTGTGATTGAACAAAAAAAAGTACACTGATTCTCACTCTAATCAAATGATGGGATAGGATTCATTCCGATATTACTCAAATTTGATATTAAGGGGGGGTTATTCAATTAGGATTTTGAGGGATTTTAATGGATTTTGTGGGATTTTAATGGATTTTAAAAGTCTTGTGTTATTCAATCAAGATTTTTTTTTTTGCAATTCGTTGTTATTCAATCAAGATTTTTAATCAAAACTTTTTTTTGTGTATTATAATCCCACAAAATCCTGTGTTAAGAATCTCACAAAATCAATATAATCTCACGAAGTCTTTTAAAATCTTCAAGACTTTTTTGTCAAAATAATCCCTTGAAATCTCAATCCAATAACCCCCTAAGTTGAAATAATTCTTAACTTAAGATTTTATTGAAACAATTTTAACTATTATTTTAACCCAGGATCCTTTAAAAGTTGCATAAATCAAACTGTGGTCTTTCTACTAAATTCGGCGTCAATAAACCAACTAACGATTCTAAATAAATTTTTTTACTTAAAACTATTTTTAACCTGATTTTATTGAAATAATTCAAATTTTAGTTGAAACAACTGCTGACCCTAATGCCCTTACTGATAAACTATAACCATTTTAGTAATTTTGGCATTGATAATTAATAACCAAAAAAAAGTCAAAAAAGCAATTAATATTCTTAATCATATGAACAGATGTTGAATGCTACCAACATTTTTCATTACATCTTTAACATACAAAGTATGAAAGTCTACATCAACAAAGTTTGACAAAGATAGTTTAATCTTTAAAGCATACTAAACATAAGGATTCAAAAGAAAAAAAAATTATAAGGATTCAAAAGAAAAGAGCAAATGAAAAAGAAAAAAAAAGGACATGTTGAAAAGAAAAATGGCTACAACAAAACATAAAAATAAAAAAAAAACACTAGGAAGAGATTGTTTTGGTTTTGTACTTTACAATTTAACTATGAGGCATATAACGACTTAGTTCAGCTTCACCATCCTATGAATTCCTAAAAATGGATATTACATCCTACTTGTCTTGCCACATATATCTCTTGTCACTATTCACAAGCCAGTTTTGTGTCAAAGCTAGTCAAACATATCGCAAAAGCCTGAAATGCCGAGAGAGGATATCGATAGTCCATCGTAAACATATCCTTGCCGACTTTGCCAAATTGAAGAATAATCTTGTCATGGTCGGACTGTGCCGGTTGTGACGGCGCAGGTCCTGCTGTTGCATGAGGAGCGCCAGCTGCAGGTGGTTGTGTTGCAGCAATCAGCTGGAAATTCTTGACGGATGCGACAGTCACTCTTCCTCTAAAGTTAAGGCACCAACATTGCAGCTGTTCGTGCCATCTCGGAGACTTGTTTTTAAGAACGAGAGGTCTCTCCTTCCCCTCCTCATCTTCATTGCTGGCTCCCATTATGTCTGAGAATCTACAGCTGCTAAACTCCGTTGAGTTATCGATTGATCTTGCAAAGGATATACTACGGAAAGAATCCTCCAGTGAGCGCTGAATGAGTTCTGGCTGGCCTGGGACAATGCCACCTGGTTCAAGGGAAGATGCAGGGACCGAGAACATAGTGCAATTCATCCTTCGTGGGCCTCTAGTACCAAGAACATTCAACTCATAGGTGACCTGGGCGATATTGTAGCTTCCACTAGGGACCTTTGGAGAAACTTTTTTCGAGTAGAATCTACGGCTGCGGCCAGGTGGAGCCAGCTGAGCATTGTTATAGGGAGGCTGTGTATCATAAATTATGAACTTGGTTCCGAGAAAATTAGACCTGAAACAAGAGAAAGATAACAAAGTAAGTTGAAGTGCATGATAGGGAAAGAACATAAACAATTATTTCTCACAAACTAGTGCTTCGGTGATGGCAAAAAATTATGCATAACCTTCAATTTTTACAAGACAATCAAAACAAAAACATGTGATATATGTCAAACAAATGGAAACAAAGTACTCAAAATAGATATACCTAAGTTTTCCAATGTAAGTACTACTAGATCTTGATATGTTATCAGCATCCATTGATATAACATACTCCGTGCAAGTCGTTCTTCTGGTACGTTTTGCAGATAGAAGAAACTTTCCATTTTCAACAAGCAAGGCTGCACAAACGCAATGAAGAGTTCAGAGATTGACATCAGGATCTTAAATTTATCAAGCGCATATTTATTAATGCTACAAAATTGACACGTCAAAATAAGGAACTACTTATGCCATCATATCAAGCATTCGAACCAACACGCAGAGTAGGAAAGAGGAGCAGGGTCCATTGTCTCATTAACTACAATGAACTTAGGCAAAGACAAACCTATATAACAACTAAAAAATTTAAGGTGACACAAAATTTTGTGTTCATAATTTCATACACCATAGATCATATGAATCATTGGAGTTTTAATGTTGACTATAAGAATCAGAATTCAAAATTGAAGACAGTTAAATAGAAATACACTATCAAATGCCATAACTTATAAGTTCAATAACTCACAAGACGAAATGGTCAAATAAAGCAAATCTTACCAGGACTAAGGCAAAGGAAGAGATGGTATGTCAGCTTAGATTTGTCTCTCTTGATGAAACATTGGATGGGTCCGTCCCTATACCCCGGCTGTGAAACAAAATCAACCAAGCACAAAAATGAAAAATTAGGCTAAGTTTGGTCAAGAGATAAATGAAGTTTGGCACATGCTTGTTGCAATCATGGTTCAAACTCGGATAGCTCTGATTAATTCGACCTAACATTAATTGAAGCTCATTAACTACTTGTTTTTTGAACATCTTTTAAACAGAAGAAAGATGAACGATATCTCACCTGCTTCAAGGAAATCGGGAAAGTAATTTTCCCACAGTATTCAAGACTGCTGACAATTTCTTTGCACATTTCTCTCCATGACTTGCACACAGCAGCACAAGCAACCACATGCTTACGACTAGGCCAAGTACTCTCGTTAGTTTCCAATCTCTTAATCACATCGCGGAGAAGCTCAGGTGGAAGGCTAGCCCACCGGCTGTTCTGTATAACCGGAGGCTGATCATGCAATTCATGAACGGAACTACGCGACTTGCCCCTTTGATGGCCAGGAAGCCTCACCTCAAAACTCCGGCTTGATAAACTTCCAAATCCATCCCTCACATCACGCATTATACTGCGGAAAGACATTGTTCCAACACGGCAACAGCCACAGAACTTAATATGTCACCAAAACCACTTCAAGAATAAATAAAAGTTCTTCCACTCTAGTTAATTACAAGTCACAACTCACAAAATCTTATGAGAGTGAATATCTGCAAATAAATAAACCAAACTTTAATTTAAATTTCATCTTCAATACTTAGTGATCAAGAAATAAAAGAGATGGAACACATATAGAGAAAAGCACAAAGTGCTAAAAAAACAAAAACAAATAGATTCTCATCAAACCAAGCCCCACATGGAACTAAAGGCTAAAGCAACTTAAAGTTCCATACTTTTGTCAGAAACAATTTTCTGCTTGTTTCAAATCTGAAATTGAACCTTATCAATATTCAATCTAACTTCACAAAGGAGCAATCAAATCAAGATTAAACAACTTATCAAAGGTTCTATCATGAATCAACTTTATCAAATAGAATCTATCACCTCTAGTTTCATTTATTAACTTTCCTAACTAGAACAAGAATCAAATGATCCAAAGAAGCATACACACCAGCACACAATAAGAACAAATGAAGAAATTAAAGATAAGGATAAGATAACAAACCTCAAAAACCAAACTTGTTCTGTGACAAATAACTAAATAAGGTTCTTCTTCACTCAAAATCGATGAGATCAAAGAACACAAGAGATCTGTGAAGTCAAGAACACAAAAGTAGATCAGTATTCTCCACTATAACAACATACAACCTATAAGATTCCTACATAACATCAACAAAACAGTAACCTTTTTATGTTTTAGCAAATACCCAAAATTAGCAAATTACAAAACCACAAGAAACTGCAAAAATCTAAGAACACCCAAAGACAAATTTCACAAAAATTAAACACCCAGATTATAAAAATGGAATCTTTTGAAAGCCACAGAAAAACCCAGAAGAAAAATCATTAAAAAAACCTGGGTCTAGAAGTTTCAGTTTCTTACATCAGAATCTAATGAAATAGAAAAAACTATAATAAAAAGAAAAAAAACAAGAGGTTGGTGTTGAACATGATTAGAAGAAAATAGATTAGATGAATAAGGAAAAAGGTAGGTAGGTGCTGACCATGATGTTTCAAAGTGTTATCAAAGAACACGCTCCTAGTCCTGGATCCTCTGTGCTTAAACAAGACACAACACAAACTTTCTCTCTCTAAAAAAAAACTTTCCTTTTTTAATTTTCTCTCTCTTTGACAAACAAAGAAGCTCTAACTCTAGAGAAAACAAGGACTAAAGTCTAGAAGACTCGTTAAATCCAACAAAATAAATAAAATAATGTAATAATAGTAACCACTTGAAGTGAAGTAAAAGAGGTTTTTCCCACTTAAGAAGTGGATAAAGTTACGAATATAACCTTGACGGTTGACCAGTTACAAGAGTTACTTTACCGACCAACAATGTGTGAAGGTGGGTGGATGTGCCTGAGAGAGAGGGGTGGGAAGGATAATAACGTGCCAACCGGTGCACAGAGGTTAAGGATAACGACATGACCGTTTCAGTTTGGTGTAGGGGTGGTGAGTTATGGTGTTTTTATTAAATTATTATCACTATTATTCGATACGAAGTTTTCACGGTCATTAACAAACTGAGATATATGGTGATTTTTTTTCTTCTTTTTTTAATCGAATTTTTCTAAGAGTTTAATTAGTATGTTCTGTCTATCAGTGAATAATTATTTTACATATACATTCAATAATATATTATAGTATCATATAAATTAATGAATATGACAACTAATGTATTTTGATATTCATTAATTGACATTCCAACACATCATTAAATGTATATGTAAAATAATTGTATACTAGCGGAATATATTAATTAAATTTTTTGTTTAATATGCATAAAATACGGTGAGTTATAGTGTAAGGTTTAGTGATGAACTATTTTTTATATACCACACCACTTATGTGGTTTTTGATTATGTTTTGTATTATCGAATTTGATGGAATATATTTTTATACGAAGAAACTATATGAAAAATATAATAGATATGTCATTCATTTATTGCATTCTCATTTTTCTTATTATTCATTTTATGGTATATGATTCTATATACATAACTGCAAAAATATATAAACTTTAAATTCTAAATCCTAATGGTATCTATTTTTAATATAAATATAAATATATAATATATTTAAATATAAAATATTCAAAAGATATTTAAGCATTATTCTCAATATTTTATAGTGTATTAGTAATTTAATTAGTGTTATACTAGTTTAGTTTCACATACGATAAAGTACTAGTAAAGACAATATTCATCTTAAAAATCGATTTTATAAAGTTGAGTTAGATACAATTCTCAATTCTAAAAAGTTCAAGACGGTTAAAAACTTGATCTCTAACTTTTATACATGGAAAAAAAATAGTTGTAAAATCAATTAATAATGTAGTAAAAAAGTAAGCAATATGTTCATAAGTTATAATTCAATTAATGTTGATATATATTGTTATATTAAATATTTTTATCCGAATTTAAATCCAAAACCTCCTCACAATGTGCTGAGTGATATTTTTTACTTCATTTATTAGAGATCAGATAAAGATTGAACAAAGCAATAAAAGAATGAAGAATTATATATATCTCAATTGTAAGAAGATGAATGAATAATATAATTGTCTCTCTCTCCGTTTATTCATTATCAAAAGGTGTATATATACAAGCATAATACCTATGTAATTATAACAAATATAAATGAAAATAATTACAAATAATTACAAAATTGATTATGCATAATGACAAAATATTCTATTCTATCACACCCCCGTAGTCGAAGCGGGAGGTTCAAGGACGCTTAGACTAGTCCGAAAATCATCAAATAAAACTCGAGGTAGACCTTTGGTGAACATATCAGCTATCTGGTGACGAGAAGGAACATGAAGGACACGTGCTTGGCCACGGGCTACCTTCTCTCGTACAAAGTGAATATCCATCTCAATATGCTTAGTACGCTGATGTTGTACGGGATTACCAAAGAGATAGATTGCACTAACATTGTCACAATACACCAAAGTAGCCTGAGAGAGTGGAAAATGGAGTTCCAGGAGTAAGTTGTGAAGCCAACATGATTCAGAAACTACATTAGCGACCCCTCTGTATTCAGCCTCTGCACTTGAACGAGATAGAGTGGGTTGTCTTTTGGACGACCATGAGATGAGGTTGTCACCAAGAAACACACAATAGCCTGACGTAGAACGACGGGTGTCAGGACATCCACCCCAGTCAGCATCTGTATAAGTGATGAGTTTTTCAATAGGTGATGGATAGAGATGCAGGCCGTAGTGTAAGGTTCCCTGAACATAACGAAGGATGCGTTTGAGGGCAAGCATATGATCGGTGCAAGGAGCATGCATATGAAGACAGACCTGCTGAACAGCATAAGAGATGTCAGGGCGGGTGAAGGTGAGATACTGTAAGGCTCCTGCAAGACTCCGATATAAGGTGGGATCGTCATATGGAATGCCGGAGGAGGTGCTGAGCTTTTGTTTAGTGTCAACTAGAGTAGCAGAAGGTTTGCATGATGTCATACCGGCTCGAGCAATGATGTCACTAGCATAGGTACTTTGACTAAGAAAAAGACCATTATTATGTCTGGTCACGGCAATGCCCAAGAAGTAACTCAGTGGACCTAAATCTTTCATAGCAAACTCAGATGCAAGGAGTGTCATGATAGATGTGCGAAGGTCATGAGAGGAGGTGATAAGAATAATGTCATCAACGTAAAGCAAAATGTAAGCCATGTTAGAACCACGTCGAAATATGAATAGTGAGTGATCTGAGGTGCTATGCTGAAATCCAATGGTGGAGACAAAATCTGCAAATCTTTGATACCAGGCACGAGGCGCTTGTTTTAAACCATAGAGAGACTTTCGCAAGCGGCACACATAATCTGGGTGATGAGGATCACGGAAACCTAGTGGCTGATGCATGTAGACTGTCTCATGAAGGTCTCCATGTAGGAATGCATTTTGGACATCCAACTGATGTATGGACCATGATTTGGAAAGAGCAATGGTGAGGACGGTTCGAATCGTTGCCGGTTTCACCACAGGACTGAATGTCTCATCACAATCTACACCTGCAATTTGAGACCTGCCATCACCTACAAGACGAGCTTTGTAACGCTCAAAACAGCCATTAGATTTCTTTTTATGACGAAAAATCCACATACAACGAATAATGTTAACATCACAAGGTCGTGGAACCAAATCCCACGTATTATTTTTAATAAGAGCATTAAATTCAGACTGCATTGCGGATTTTCAATTAGGGTCAGATAAGGCTAGTTTATGGTTTTTGGGTAGAGGTGAGATGGTCGGATCATTAATGGTAATAGAAAGGTTAAAGAGTTGTCTGGGTTTATAGATACCCTGCATGCTACGGGTGGCCATGGTCCGAGTAGGAGGTGCTGGGGGGGCCGGTGGTACTGATGGGGCCGGTGGTACTGGCGGAGCCGATGGTACTGGTGATGGGTTTGGATCCGGTGGATCCGAAGAGGTGGAGGTAGGAGAAGGATTATGAGGTTTGGTGGGATTTGTCCACTTATGGACAATAGAAGGGTGTATATCATCAGTGAAATAGTCATAGGCCGGTGGAGACTGGGTAGGTAGGTGGGCAAACGGGAATTGTGTCTCGTCAAAGATTACATGCCTGGAAACAATGATCTTTCTGTGCGACAAATCAAAACATTTATAACCGCGATGATTTTGGGGATACCCTAAGAAGACACACGGAGTCGAGCGAGGTTGTAATTTGTTAATGGTAGTAGATGGAAACAAGGGATAACAAAGACAACCAAAGACACGAAGATGTGTGTAGGAAGGATCACGATGGTACAAAAGTTGAGTAGGAGAATGATTTGACAGATGCTTTCTGGGAAGGATATTGAGAAGATAGGTGGCCATCTCAAGGGCATGATGCCAAAAAGAGGGGGGAACAGACGAATGAGCGAGAAGGGTGCGGATCATGTTATTAATGGTACATATTTTACGTTTAGCTTTGCCATTTTGAGGTGAAGTGTAAGGACATGAAAAACGAAAAGTAAGACCATTATTAGCACAATGTTTGTGAAATACTGTATTATCATATTCACGCCCATTATCACATTGAAGACATTTTATAGTTTGGGAAAATTGTGTGCGAATTTGATTAGAAAGATAAGTGAACTTGTCAAAAACCTGGGACTTGTTACCGATAGGAAATGTCCATAAAAAATCAGAATAATCATCTAGGAATAAAACATAGTACCGATGACCAGAGGAACTTAAAATCGGTGATGTCCATAAATCACTGTGTAAAATATCGAAAGGAATTAAAGTAACATTTTTTGATGAATCAAAAGACAACTTAACATGTTTGCCAAATACACAAGAATCACAAATATTTTTGGAATTCAAATGTTCATTACTAAGAAATTTATTTCGATGAAGTGACTGCAAAACTGAAGAATTGGGATGACCGAGACGACTATGCCAGATACCGGAAGTGAGACCAACAAAATTAGAGGACGAGGTGACCGGATAAAGATCGCCAATGCTATCACATCTCATGAGCGGAATCCCTGTCTAAAAGTCAATGACAGAAAAACCAAACGGATCAAATGAAACAGAAACGTTATTATCAGTAGTGAGTTGTTGCACAGAAATCAAATTTTTTATAATATGTGGTGTGTGTAAAACATGGTTAAGGTTTAATGATTTTTGTTTGTGGGATGTAGGGAGGGTTGTGTTACCAGACCCCTGAATTGGAATACCTTGTCCACTACCCACAATTAGTTTTTGATTTAAATGACTCAAATTAGAATAAGACGTGAGATTACCTTGAGATGCCGCTGTGTGGGAGGATGCTCTAGTGTCCATGTACCATGTGTGGTCTGGAGGAGTAAGAGACATGGTGCGCATGGCGTTTGCAATGTCTGTTGGTGAAGTTGTGGTAGTGTGAGCCTGAGGATGCGATCCTAGGATGCCTGGTTGCTTTGGAGGACCAGGAGGTTGTGTCCACTGAGATGTAGGGTACGGGCAAGGAGGCACACCCCAAGGAGGTGGGGTCCAACCCCAAGGAGACCATGATGGATACTGAGGATGCTGCCATGGCTGAGATGACCAAGATGGACCGTTAGACCTAGAACCATTACGTTGTCCACGCCCTCTATGTCGAGTCTGATTGTTGCGATTACGGGCAGAACTAGAACGATGATTCTGACGATTGTAAGAGCGGTTCTGGGAGGAGTCATCTGAGTCCAGTGAAACTACAGTGTGCAAGGCTTTGGGGGAGCTCGTGCTGTGCATTTTTGCCAAGCCTGATTCCTCTAAGGTGAGCATGGAGCGAGCCTGAAAAAAATGAGGGCAGTGGGTTACTCTGGCGAATCAAGGTGGCGACACCACGATATGGCTCAGACAATCCAGAAACTAGTTGAAGAACCAGACGATGACTGCTGACTGGTGCTCCAACATTTTTCAACTGATCAGAGAGCTGCTTGAGACGCTGACAATAGGCAGAAACATTAGGAAAGTCTTCCATGCGAGTGGATGAAAAATCTTGTTCAAGGGCAACAACACGGGAGTTTTTATTGTCCGCAAACAATTCAGCCAAACGGTTCCAAGTAGCCATCGCAGTGGATCCTTTTTCCATAATAGTAGTAAGGATATCAAAAGAGATTGTGGCATAGATCCACTGAAGAACCTTCGAATCAAGAATTGTCCATGTTTCAAAACTAGCATCGGTGGGAGCAGGCTTCTCTTTTCCGGGCTGAGGAATAATGTGGTGGATAACCTTGTTAGCACGTGCATGAATCTCAAACAATTCAGCCCACATGTCATAGTGATCCTTCTCCATTTCTAACACACACGGTATACTATTTTTTATATTTGTGACAGTATGAGCCGGATGAATATCGTATTTCTCTGTAGAGGTTGAATACTCGGTAGCAGGAGATGATGACATGGTAGAAGTAGACGACGTGATGACAAATATAAAATAGACCAACAAGCAACTAGACCACAACAAACCAAACAGTAACAAGTATAATTATTTAATGGTTCAACAACAAACCCACTATTGATGAGTTCAACAAACAGAGCACGTGACAATCCAACAAGTCAACAAACAATAACAAAGCAATCAATGAGTTTAACAACAAACCCACAATGAATCAACGATGAACAATAAACCAGTCTCTGAGATCGTAAAAACCAGAGTAACAGAACACGGTGAACAATCAACGACGCTGCTGTAGTGTTGGTGCGGCGGCGGATCGGTTTTGGGCGGCGCGCGAGAAGGTGCGGCGGCGCGAGAGAGATGGTGAGAGGCGCGAGCAGAGAAGTGTGGTTGAGGAAGACGCTTGCACGCAGTGGGCAGTGCAAGGAAGAAGCCAGGCGGCGGCCTTGGAGTAGATGGTGACAGGCGGCGGCGGCTGCTAGGTCACTGAATACGACCTTTCTCGTGATACCATGTAAGAAGATGAATGAATAATATAATTGTCTCTCTCTCCGTTTATTCATTATCAAAAGGTGTATATATACAAGCATAATACCTATGTAATTATAACAAATATAAATGAAAATAATTACAAATAATTACAAAATTGATTATGCATAATGACAAAATATTCTATTCTATCATCAATTAACAAAGATTATACATTTGATGGGAGAGATTTGAATCCAAAATTCTCTATTTATTCATCTTAAATTAATGTTAATAATTAATATGATTGGTTTTTTTTTTTACGAGAATTAAACCCTTTTACCTCTTTATCACTCCACTTTTATTTGGATCAAGATTTTTTTTTTGATATATCCGAAATATAAATTGCTCTTACCAATGATCAAACTATGAATTGAGATTTGTTACTATAAAAAAGCATAGTCATTAATAATAGATTGAACGGTTTATATTGATGCCGTTTTAAAATTGATAAAAATGAACCTAACCACATATTTTAGATCATACGAATATATTTTAAAACAATGCGTAGTGTTTTAAAATTAATATGGTTAGTTTTCAACTTAATCTCCCTCTTAATTGGTAGGGCTTTTGAGGAAAGAGGATCCTGGTTGCTTTACCAACCCGACGGATCGTAACTTTAGAGCGACCTCCCAACCAAGGTTTGCTTGCCTCCCTCTCTATTATTCGTCGATGTCGGAAACATAGAGTGTTTACGCTCACTCACATAATTTTTTTTCATTTCTTTCTGGACTTTTACCATGTCTCCCAAACAATTTTAGTACATATCGTGCAAGATAATTCCACATATTGAAGTCATCGGGTGTTTTCACGTCTCATCATAGTGTCTGATTTGTCTTTTAACTCAGAATATTTGTATTAGTTTTTGTATTTTAATTTCTCTTTTCTCTATTTCTCTCGAACTAAATTAAGATTCGGTGAAGAGATAGCAAGAAGAAGCTGGAAAAAAAACAAGAAAACACTGTAACTTGTACTCCACGTGCCCGTTAATCAATCAATCCATTTTGTAGATCAAAGTCAAATCAAAAGGTATAATAGCGATAAAATTCGCACAATTTAAAATGCATATTATAGTACAAAAAAAAAATGCATATTAATCCTTTAACATATTGTAGATGAAAGTGATCCTTTCATTTCATAATGCATGTTGCATAATTGGAAATTACAAAACATTGAAAGGAGACTAATTAACGGAATGAAGTAAGACAACTTTGTCGTGATTCAAACGAAAAGAGGAAAATAATGTTAAGCAATGCAACCTTGACTTTATAAATTTAGTTATTTTTAATTAAATCACTATGTAAAATGACAAGAGTTTATTTATAGTTTTATACATATACATTCGTCATTTAAACATTATTTGATTGTTACAATATTATAATTAAAAAGTATGGATAAACACATCATACCATTAAATTACTTGAAGGCATGGAATATGTCATGATATATGTACATCAAATTTCCATTTAGAAGAACGTATCAAACTTGATTTGTTTCTATTTTCAACTTACCAACACGAGTGTTGTTATGCACAAAGTGGCATGTTTCATTCATCTTCAATTCACTTTCTGCGGGCGCATGTCGTATTGCACCGGCGCAATTTTTTTGAATAATTAAGTTTAGTATTGACAAATTCTTTAACTATAAATAGCAAAAGTCAAGGTTAATTTGTGTCAAAATGATAACAAAAATGTAGATGCTTATTTGTAGCTAATGTTGTTTGGACTCACCGGTGGAGTTAGGAAACTTATAAATTTTGGGTAAAATTTTAAATTTAAACAAAATTATAGTTTTGTAGTGAAAATTTTCAATTTTAAAAAAAATCTCTGTTTTGTCTTAAATTAATATTTAAGAATATCAGTTTTACTCTAAACTAACTCCTAAAACACCAAAATTTTTATTTTATAGTAAAAAATATCAGTTTTGAACCAAAATACCACAATTTTTCCATAAATTAACTCAAAAATATCAATTTTACCCTAAATTTATCCTTAAAATCTCACAAATTTTGGACAGAGCCTGAGCACTAGCCCAGACAGCCTGTATGCTCTCTCCGCCCAGTTGGACTAGTGTTCCCAAATTGCATAAAAAAATTCTTGAAAATACATTTATCCACGGTTCAATTGTGATATATATATATATATATATATATATATATATATATATATATATATATATATATATATATATATATTTCTCTCTTGATTGAGGACTTCTCATAATATTCGTCCAAAATATATAATCGGAAAAAGAATAAGTGTACAGTAAATTTATATGTTAAATTATCTTGACGGACAACTTTGACATCTTTCGTGGTCCTATCCGGTTCGAGGATTAGCCTTTGCAGTTGCGCGTAGTAGATATTCGGTTCAAATAATAAAAATAGTAAATTTTATAAAATAAAATGAATTAGTGGGAGAGTGAGATGTGTGGTGGGTAAAGGAAATAGCCCAACATAAATATAACGGGTCTAATCACAACTTATGAGCCCAAAAGTTTCAATTCAAGCCAATAAATCATCTGGACCAATCCAAAATTTAGTACAATGCTTCAGATTCAAGTTTTGTGATATAACTATTCTTCATTTTTGGTTGTCCCACATTTTGGAAAATTTTACTTGATACTCTAAAATTATAAAATGTGTACATAATACATTCATCTTAATAATTTCGGTGTGTTCTGGCAAATTGAATATTTTAGGTTTACATATATACTTACAAACTCAAAATTCACTTGGATCAAAAAGAAAACTCCGGTTCACAAACTTTGTTACAATTTTCAATAGTGAAATTGCATTACTCTGATATACATTTGTATATCAATTATATTCGACTCATTTCTCTTGTGCACATTTGTAGATCAACAAATTCAACTTTCTCTATATATACAAAATAAATTAAAAAGTTCCAACTTTTCTCGTGTTTTGAGAAAACAAAAGTTTAAATTGAAAGGTAGACATTTGTTGCAATAAATTCAAATTCATTTGGCAAAAAACAGTAGGGTGTGTGTGGGTTGAAAGAGTTGTTTTTTAAAGTTGTTGGGTATGGGGAGGGGGGGGGGGGTGCGAATAGCTATAGGAAAGTTTCCTTATAAAACATGGTTAATTAGTTAATTGATGGCTAATCGGGCCAAATTAGGACGAGCCCAATTATCCTTCTGGCTAACAAAAATATAGGAAACATGATGAAATATGTTGAGAGTTGCTCTTCGCTCCCTCTAAATTGTTTAGATACCCCGTCCCCTATGCGCCCCCCCAGATAACTCCCGGTAGTAAAAATTTTATCGAAAATTAATATCTAGTAGTATTTTCTTTTCGATGTGTGGTATTTTCATACTTTCATATTTTTCAATGTGTGGAAATTTTATTGAGAGATATAGTTCAATAATATTATCTTATTTTTGTCTTGTCTTTTGCTACCTGTTTTATTCAATTTCATAACTAATTTTTAAATTAAATAAGATACAATTTTGTACCAAAATAAATAAAATAAGATACAATAAAAATTGTCTTGTTCAATTTGTCTTGTTCAATTTTTTATTAACAGATCATAATACAAACACCACACACACATATACTGCTTATGGTACATGAATTTATATTTCATGTGATTAAAATAGAAAGTGTCATTTTCTATTCAATAGTATCAATCTACACGTAAATTAAAACATTAAATACCGTATCTATGAGAGGGAATGCATGATTGATATGTGTTTAAAGCCCCTACTAATTAACCAAAGTAGTTGAATTAAAACAACTTGTTCAAGTTGGCATGAAATTCCACTACAAATATAAGTGACTGTTCAAGGGACACATCATCACCAAAATTATCTACCATATAGTTTCATCACGTGGGCGTGGGTCCTAGCTAGCCATATGACCTACCCTTTGTTTGCCTTCAAATAGTAACCAAACAGTAGTTATATGGTCCCTTCAGCCTTTGATCAATTTATCTATACCACACAAACATTCAATCTAATTTTATTATATGATAGAATGCGACTTGATACATAATACTACAATTTAATTATGTGGATGGAAGTAAATATATACTAGCAACATGCATTAATTATGTAAACACTAGGTAGAAAAGTAATGCTATATATATGATCTCTAGTGTTAGTGTGGCATAATCAAATGCCGTTACCAATTGTTCGTGTAACTAATTTTCGTCTACATAAGCGTGCTATTCAAAGTATACAAATAAATAATGCATGTGCACCATATGAATTTTTGTTTTTGTAATTCTAATACTAAAAATAATTTAATTAACAATGAATTGGTCTAAATCATAATCGATTAAGCATCTAAAATTAATAATCACGATTTCAATATCTAACTTTGTGTATAGAGAGAATTTGATTATTATAGTGGGAAGAATCTACCTTATCATAGGCTAAACGATGTTGAAATAATTGTACCTATAACACACTGTAACAAAAAAAATACTAATAATCAAATTTTAGGCTTAAGTTTGTAAAAAAATCTTATTTTCTTGAACAAATAAAAGAAATAATTTGTCATTTAATTTATTTGTCGATTTAGAGGATTTTTTTTGGTACGTTAGAGGAAAAAAAATTATTCATCATATAGAGACCAAACTTGCTACCAAAAATTGAAAACATTCATATCAAAATTTTGTTGGTCACTAAATTGTGACGCTCTAATAAAGGGGGTCGTGCATTGGTTATGGCTGTCTCTATTAGGCTCATGCTAAAAATTGGATAAGACACTAGCTTCTCTAAATATATTGGAAGTTGCAAGCTCACACATTTCAAATTTATGAGGAAAGTTGGAGGGTTGCAATTAGTTTGTCTAAGAGGATTTATACCTAAACTAATAAGTCAATTTTTAAACATCAAAAAATGTGCAGTGGTATTATATATACTTATTTTTTTCTTTTCAAAAAGACCACTATTAGAAGTGATAAGTTATTTTATGAAACTAATTAGTTATAATCTTAGATATATAATTGGTCACTATCGAATAATTTCTTTCACGGAAAGATAAGCTACGTACAATATTTTATACTTATATTATTTCTGTCCTTAAATAATATAAGATTTTGTTTGACAAAATTGTATTATTCATTTATTATGTTTTGATCGTATTTTTTTTAATAATATATAGATGTAAATATAATTAACATATAAAATCTTAGCTTGTTTGATTTGTTTTGATGAGTATTTTCAAAATATTAAATTTTTATAATTTTTACTGCTAGATAATTATAAATAATAGTAATCAAAATTGTGCATTTACGTGCAGTGGTCAAACAAGATTTTATATTTAGGGGCATATATATATATATATATATATATATATATATATATATATATACACTTGCATTCGTATAATGTGATCAGATCAGCATAAATCATTCAAAATAAAAAATAATTTTTTTCAACAAATCATTTGGATAATATGATCGGACCAGCAAATCATACAAATCACTCACTGATACAACAAGTTTAGTATCCTCAATTGACTTTATTAATGTGAGATGAAATGTCAAATTTAAAAAAAAAAAAGTATTACTAACCATTTTACAAAGGTTCCATATGAGAAATTATCATTCAGATTCTTATGGTTAATTTACTAGTATTAAATTAAAAATCAATATATATAAATTTCTTCTTTATGGTTGACACAAAACTTTAGCAGATTCCTTGCCATCAGTTAATGTTCTTAACTTTCACTTTGCATATGCATGCACATTCTATAAGCACGATACATTTATTAACAATTATGCTTTGTGCAATAAAATTAAGAACGATAAAATAATTAGGAGGCAAAAAGAAGTTAATAATTAATGGCACGGCAAGGCAACTTTTATGTTCCAATATTTGTACAGCACACAAGAGCGTCAATAATGAGAAAAAAAAAACCAGCTAAACAAACAAGAGACATATACACGTTTAATTGGTCGTAAAAAATAGAAGAAGAAAAAGAGAGAGACATGTAAAGTAAAACAAAAGGAGTTTATATACAATTATACAAAGCATTTTTATAGAAACTCAAGTGTAGAGTTTATGCAGAGACAAGTAAGTGAAGTTGTCCATAAACTTGCTAGAGCGGCCACATTGTCAGCCAGTGTCCAAATCTTGATTGGTATACTACATTGTATTGAGCACAATTTAATTAATGAAATGTTATAAGTATATTTTTGTCAAAAAAAAAAAACAAGGCAGTTTTTATTATTCTAAAATAAATTGAAGCTTTTGGTACAAATTTGTTTTAGTAATGATTGAATGATTGATAGTATTTTACATGAATTAGTGAACTACTATAATATACTATTTTTCTATAAATTAAAGAAGCATAATTTTTACTGTTCATATGAAAAATATGTTCATTATTCTATTTTCCCTTTAAATAACTATGTATTCATTAACTATTATTAGTAACAAACTCTCACTACTAGAAAAAGTTTAAATACCGACGGAATTTAGAGACAAAATTTATTTCATCTCTATTACAGACGGAATTAGAGACAGAAAAAAGTGTTTAGAGACAAAAATTAAAATATATGTACTAGTGACGGATTTTAGAGACAAAAAGATCTGTCTCAAAAATATTTCGTCTCTAAATTTGTCTCTAGTTAATTCGTTTTTTAATTAATAAATAAAAAAGTAATTGGAGACAGATGATAGAGACAGATATTTATTGTGTATAATAGTTTTCGTCTCTGTATTTGTCTCTAATTAGTCAACTGTTTATTATAGTAGTCAAACATCTGTTAGAGACAGAATTTATTTGTCTCTGAAATAATCTGTCTCTGAAATCCATTTCTAAACAAAATAACATCGAAGATTCATCCCGCTAAAAAATTTCCCGCCAATTTTTTTATTATCCGCCAAAATTTTTATGGTTAAATATGTTTTTGGTCCATATAAAATGCGGGTTTTCTAAGTTTAGTCTTTACTTAATTTTTATTATATTTTAAGTCCCTATATTTTGTTTCTTCGATATACTTTTAGTCCCTACTAAATAATTATAATTAAACTCTTAAATTTTTGAATGATTTTTTTATGGGATGTTCAAAATAGCATATAAAGTTTATTTATTAAAATTTAGATCTTTTTAACATGATATGAATTAAGTATGAATTTTTTAAATAGCAAGTGTTTGATATAAAAGTAACGAAGATCATGACATAAAAATCAAATTTTGTGCTTTTTTTTTTCTGGAGAAACTTTTTTAGTAAGTGAACAAATTTTTTTTCCTGAACATTGGATGATACTCCCTCCATTCTTAAAGAAGTGTCTTTTGAGTTACGTGTCTACTATTCATATAACATACTTTGACCATATATTTTGATTAATATATAAAAATAAATGTTAGCATATATAAAAAGTATGAAGGTGGATATAATAGGCAAAATATAACTTAAATTGCAAAAATGATATATAGTTAAAATAAATAGTTTTTTCTAAAACGACGAATAAAAAAGAAAGAAGGAAGTAGTCGATACATTCAAGGGAAAAAAGATATCAATTTTTTTAAGCAAGTGAACGAAAATTTTCATGAAAAGTGAATGATAATTAATTTGTGTCAATTAAGATATAAAGTATTCATCCAAAATAACAAAACACAATATGAAGAATTATTTAAAAAAGATGCGTTGTTTCAAAAAAAAAAAAAAGAGGCGCTATTTGTATTACTTGCTATTTTATATTCTCTTCGTTCTTTTTTATTTGTCATTTTGCTAAATTTAAGATTATATTTTGTCTATTATACCCTCTTTCTTAATTTTTTTTAATGACTAAACTTTGTGTAATATTTTTATTGTATCTTTTTTTTTTACTAAATTTCTTCTTATAATTTTTTTTATTGTTTTTGTTTTGTTTCTATTTACTATCTCCGTTGGATTAAAATTAGAAAACAAAAAAATAAAATTGAACAAATAATATATTATCTTCGTTCCTTTTTATTTATGGTTTTAGAAAAAAAGAGTAAAATATGAGAGTGTATTTTTGCACCTTATTTTCCTATTATGCCATTTTTTTACAATATATATCATATTTTTGATCAACGAATAATTTTCTACTTTTTCACAAACATTATTTAAAAACAAACAAAGTTTGTATATAATAAAAATATTATATTGTTTCAATTAAAAAAATTATACAAAATTTAGTCAATAAAATAGGAAAGAGGGTATAATAGGCAAAATATAATCTAAATTGTCAAAACGACAAATAAAAAGAAATAGATATATTTTTCTAAAATGACAAATAAAAAGGAACAGAAATAGTATTTATTTAGTAATTTTTGTTTTGTGATGCAAATCCCATCACGTGTTATTATGCATGCATAGTTTTTTTTTTTTTATTATTATGTATACATAGTTGTTATAGACATATAGTTATTAATTACTAGTAAGTACATGTACTGAAACAAAAAAAAACATAGATTGATAAGATTTTTTTTTTTTTGACACAAGAGATTGATAAGAGTTTAACCATATCTCTTAGTCTTAAAGTTAGTGTATTTAAAAGTGTTTGACAGATTGCTTATTCTTATCTCGACATTAAGCTTTGATTGTGCGGTTGATCGTAGCATCTCTAAAATCAATATTTTCGAGAAGTCCTTTTAAGGTAAAGACTTATATTCCGGTACACTTATATGGATCATGAAATCATAGAGTAGAATAGTAGTAGAGTTCTTTTCAAACATTAGTTAAAAATTGTTGCGCAAATAAAATTAATAATTAAGAATATACTTTTATCTTATTATTTTATGTCATATAATTTGAATATGTTTGTTTAACATTTGTGTGCCATCTTTAATTGTTGAGTTTGTGAAAGTGATGATTTGTGAGTATCTTTAATATTTTTTGTACATATTTGTTGACCGTATGCTTACTTCTAATTCAAATGTATGATTATAATTTTATTTGATGATTTCTGTAATGAGCATATCATTGCATATAACTATTGTGATAAGTGCCAAATAAGGTGATTTTTCTTAAGGTGCCAAAGAGACGATTTATCCTATAGGATTATAGTTTAGTTGCATATTGGATATTGTGGGATAGTTATTAATTTATTTTTTTTAATTGATTTTATATTTTATGTGATGAGTATTTTACTATTCTTCTTATTTTATACTTCTATGTTCTATTTCCCTTCTTATAACATATTTAAATTAGGATCTCAAGTTAATGCTATTAAAGAATCTTTGAAATTTTCGCCTTCAATTTCTACTGGTACAGTCAAACAAAGTTGCTGCTATGGAGACTAAGATTGAAGCATTAACCACTGAACTTGAGTAAAAGAATCTTGAACAAGAAACATTAAAACAAAAAAAGGAGTACTGGAAGCGACTTTTTGAAATGTTTGTGTCTAATATTAATCAAAACTCTCCGGTTCAACTTGAAAGAGAATGTGACAATGAAAATGATAAGATGGGTGGTGAAGTTTAGCGCACTTTATTAGTTACTTTCTTTTATGAATTTTTGTTAAATCATTTTAATTTATTTGTGTGTTGGAATCCGTTATAAGTTTGATATTGATACTTAGTATGAATGACATACACTTTATGTTAATGTATCAAATTTAATGTCAATCAATATTTTATTTTCTCACATTGTAGAATTATATGAATTTTATTTAGTAAATAAAAATTAATATTTAAAAATAATGACTATTTAGAGACGACAAAACATGTTTTGTCTCGAGTTATAATTTTCGAAACTAAATTATTTGAATTTAGAGACGAATAATTTTGTCTTCAATAGAGACAAAATTTGGTGCTTAGAGACGGAAAATTAGAGACAGAATTATTTGAATTCAGAGACAGATTGACGAAAAATTAGAAACAAAATTATTTGAATTCAGAGACGGATAATTCTGTCTCCAACAGAGACGAAATATTTTGCTTAGAGACGAAATTTTAAAGACAAAATTATTTTAATTCAGAGACGGATAATTCTGTCTCCAACAGAGACGAATTATTTTGCTTAGAGACAGAATTTTAGAGACAAAATTATTTGAATTCAGAGACGGATAATTCTTTCTCTAATAGAGACGGATTTATTGTGTCTTGAATTCAACATTTAGAGACAGATATATAAAATCCGTCTCTGATTCAGAGACGGATAAATTCTGTCTACAATCAAAGACAGAATATAAAATTCGTCTCTAATGGCTTAGAGACGAGGAAATTACCGACCACATCAAATCTGTCTCTAATTTTGTCTCTAACGTGCTTAATGACGGAATATTTGCCTTTTAGAGACAAATTTTAGCCGTCGGTATTTAAGATTTTTTTAGTAGTGTCTAAGGATGTTTTCCTAAGCCAGTAGAGTTGAATTGTTTGGGACAATATTGGCCTTACTTCAATAATAATGTGAAATTATTAGCATTTTTGCTAATTTGTACTTTAGATAAAAAATTGTCGTGTGATTTTATGAGGGATAAGAGCTTTAGTTCTAGTCTTCTATCTTTTAATTTATGCGGTCTCAAAAATAATTTTAAAATCAAATAAAATATAACTAAAATTTGGATATCGAAGAGAGAACTTTGGTGGAGAAAAGAAGAAAAAAAAAATAGAGAAATCTTAATTACAACAATATACTATATTCAATTATTTGATCGAAGAATTCATTTAACTCTCTAAAAACATTCTCCAATAATTTTTTTTATTTCCTCAAAGTTAGAAGATTTTGTTTTATGAGAAAAAAAAACCTTTGAAACTCTCTCCTTCCAAAAACCTCTATATATTCTTTCTACTTTGTTCTTTTATTTATAATTTTCAAAAACCCTCCACTCATTTTTCCTTCAAGCTCACAAACAAACCCTTAAGTTATTTTTTACATTTTGACAACAATATATTTTTGTTTTTACAACAAAAACGAATCACAAGAATATGTCAATTGATCAATAGAGTTGATAGCTCAATAATGAAAATTTGAGTTACTTTTTAGGATAGAGTTTCATCTCCTTAAAAGTGAATAAGTACAGGACGTATTAGAATTCAAACCCCGATACTACAATATTTCTACCAATTGAGTCAAGTTCACGGAAATATAATTTAAATTTTATATATAAGAATAATTTGACATTATATATAATCAAAACGCTTCATTTTCAACTCTAATTGTTCATTATATTAATTATATAATCTTTTCCACCATAATTTTAATTTTAACACGGTGTTGCACTGCTTATTTTAAAAGAAGTTTACCTACCTTACTTGTCCCCCTACACCTCCAACTCCAACTCTTCAACATGAAATACTAATATACTCCCTCCTTACTAAAATATAAGTCGTTTTGACCATATTACACAAATTAAGAATTATAATTATTGTTGTATGGAAAAGAGGAATTATGAGTTAGTTTACAAAATTATCATTCGTTAATGGTATGGAAAAGATAAATTGTAGAAGTAAAATAAAAGAGAGTAATAAATAGTTAAGGGTATAATAAGAAAATTAGCATTAAATAATACATTGGTATTATAAAGTGACTTATATTTTAGTATAAATTTTTTTAGTGACTTATATTTTGGTACGGAGGGAGTACCATTTTCTATACATTTGCTCTGTAGGAATTATGTAATTAATTAAGGATGAATGTGTAAACTTGACAAAACATTAATGAATGTTTAAATGTATCATAATTTGAATTATGGTCCTTACATATATATAATTTATAGTTAAACTCACGATGTCTCTTACTTTTAAGTTTTAATCCTTTAAAAAATGGGATGAGCTAGGTGAGCCAATTTAAGTGTATGAGTTTGGATTATCTCACTCTGCCGCCCTTTGCAATTTAGCCGATCAACTCATCAAACACTTTAAGTTTAAATTACTGCTTTTAGTGTAGTAGTTTTTCCTTTATATAAATCATAAAATTTTATAATTTGTTGTAGTTATTATTAAAATATTTTTTTTTAGTTATTCACATGATCTGATCTGCTACTTTTATAACAAAAAGTTTCTCCTACAACATAATTAATTAACAACAATGGACTAATGGTTTAATTTAAATTTAGTTTATACTAAGTGTAAGTGAATGAACTTTATTACTTATTTACATTTAATTTTCTTCAAATAAAATATACGTATATAAAAACTAAATACTAATTAGCTTACCAAAAAAAATAAAAGCAATATGAGCGTAGAGATCATGGTGCCACTTATGATGATCATGTACATTTGGGGAAAACCTTGCTTTAAGTAGGAACTTGTGATCTCATTTGAAGGAAAAAAAAGCCTAGAAATGAATGGATCATAATTCTCTCTTTAAAATATTTGTGGGTGACAGTGACTCTTATTTAATTCTTGTATTAGAATCCTAAAATAATCTGAGATTAAATTATTGAGCTCCATTTGAACTAAATTATTTTTTGTTTTTAATAATTTATTCATCATCGATTCAATAATTTAGAGGTCTAATCAATTCAATTTTCAATCCACTTTTTAAAAAATTGGTTATAGAAATGATTATCTAAAGTCTTTACTAATTTTGGTTCAACTTTCTAATTTCTCGTAGCCAAACAATTTTCTTTTTTGGTAAAAGCCAAATAAAATAGTATTGGCTCATAAAACTCATCACGTTGAAGCACGTTGTAGGGTCATTATGAACTAATGGACCTCTTAAATCCCAAAATAAAACTGAGGAAAATAAAGCCCACTTTATCGTCTCTCTTTTACATGCATCTTTTTCACACAATTTAATTAAGTGAAGATGTGACGCAACTTTAATTTAAAAAATAAAATGAGAGGATTAAAAAAAAAACTTATATATATACACTTATCTTTTCTGCTAATGATTATGACTTACTCTTTTACAGCTAAACCAAACAATACTTAGAAGTTAAAAAGTGACTCAATTAAATCAATATGCACATAGATGAGAATGGTCCCTAACAAAAGTTTAAATAATTGGTGAAACATGTGGAATTAAAAGATATTTAGCGATAAAAAAAAGATATCAAAAAATTCATTCTATTTATTATGTTAGGTTGAAAGCTAACTGAATTTGTCACCGGTTACTTCCATTCATAAATGGTGTTTGCCATAATAAAATGATCTATCTAACCAATAAATCATTAATTCATTTCTTATAAAAAAACATAATTAAGTCGCTATTAACAACTAAATAGACTTAAAATAGTTTTCTTAACCAACTTTCTCATACTACGGTCGGTATTTACATCCCACCCATGTGGCTTCATGATTGCTTTAGTAGACTTTACTTAAATAAATTATTATATCCTGTTAACAATGAATTAATCTAATAAACAGTAAAGATTTTGGAGTATATATGAGAGGTTCTTTGATGAACATCAGTTATTATTAACGACGGTAAATTTTTTGTATCATATACGTGAGTGGAGTATTGAAGTTATGTATTGAAATCATACTTATTCTTAAAGTTCTCAAACTATTAGACTTTTAGACGTATAAACGTGAATGTGCACCTCATCTTTTTGATATCACATACAAATTCATTCAACAAAATCATTAATGATAATAGTAAAAAATCATTAATTTTTTTCGCAGTGTAAAACTTTTTTACATACAACAAATTTTCTTTTAAAAAAATACAAGCATGTATCCAATAAAATTACACAATATAGATAACATTTGTCAATATCTTTTAGAACTTTTAGGAACTAATTTAATAAAATATGACATTGTGAAATAATTTGATTGAAATTAATCTCTTTGATATATATAAAAAGTGATACATCATTTATATTAAAAAAAAGTAGTACTTTTTTATAGGTAAATGTTATTTTATTTTATTTTAACATTTAGACATAGGATTTAAAATATGAACCCCGTTCAATTTCGGGTGTCAAAAGACTCACAACTCAGCCAATTAAATACAATAGAAATACTTGTAATACATTGCATTCTGATCTATACTTTTTGTTATAAAATAAACAAATTAACAATGATACATCATAGTGGATAGAAGTTGAATTATCAACAATTTAAAAAAAAATATATCCAATAAAAGTTGATATAACTAATGATTTAATTTAATCATACATATCCTAATTTGAATTGTTTTTCATATAAACTCATATGTTAGCAATATTAAAATCAATTTCATATATATAGTAGGACTTAGATGTGATCAAACTTAACATGAAAATCTTAACTTTGAATTCAAGGAACCCACTTATACTACAATTGGTCACGATCATGGACAGATCCAGACACATTATATATTACTGTGGCTAAATAATAGATAATATACGCCTATTTCAGAAACCTAAAATTTATAAAATTAATTATATATATAAATTTTTAGGGCTTAAAAATATGAATACAGAAGAGACTGACTTAACAAAATTAATAAAGTCAATGATTTTTTTAAAATATTTACAAAGTTAATGAACTATTTAAGAATGTCTTAAAAATAAGAAACCAAAATGATGATTTAATTATACCTATATGTACCGTACTGTGTGGCAATCCGTCTTTGGTCACAATGAGAGTTCGAACATCATTATATTGAGTTAAGAGTAATCTGATAGAAGAGTTAAACATTTTTTAATTTAAAATTTTAAGATATTAAATTTATAGAATCGTCATACTTATTTATTGTTATCAACTTTTTATCCGATGTGATACATCTAATCTAATTCAGTTAAGCAAAAATAAATTTAAAATGCATTATTGGGAATATGAGTATAAAGCACCTAATGATAAGTACAAGAAGAATTATTGAAAGCTCCCCATGAATGAATGCTAAGCTCATTATGCAGCTGTAAAAGAAATCTTGGGATTTTTTAGAGTTCCATAATTAACAAAAGGTCAATGGCATCCATCTCAAGGGTAATCAAGTAATTTCATAATCCGTTTTGCCACTGAAATCCAAAAGCCCCCAATAAGCAAAGCTGACCTACAAATGGGCCAACTTATTATCTCCATCGTCGCTATCTGCAGGCTGTTCCCACTATACATCTGTTAAATTTTCCTTTTTTAAAAAATATGCATATAATTAGATATATATGTAAATAAAAAGTAGTATAAATTTCATAATTTATTTTTTGATAAATTATTTTATAATCTTTTTAAATTTAATATATTTCACTATCATTATTTTCTCATTATTTTTATTTTGAAATTAAATTATTATATCGATAACAAACACACTATTAAATAATTTTTTCGTAGAAAATTTGAACTCAAAATGATTTAAAGTCAAATTATTATCTGTTAATTAACATTTGATACGTTAATTTTTTTTAAAATTTAAATAATCCCTACATGTAAACATGGAGAATATTAATCTTTTAAACCGTTTAAGATCAAATTAAACGATAAAATATTCATTTAAAAAATTTAACACAGTTACATTTTTAAAATTAGATTAGAATACCACATAACCTATGGTTACATGTTATAGAATAATTTTCTTTTACTACTTTTCCAGCACTTACGTATGGCACACATAATACAACCCAAAGCTACTCATCCTTGTCTTTCTTTTTTTCAACCCAACAACAATATAATTAAAAAAAATAAAAAGATTCCATACCCCTAATCATAAAGTTTAAAATAATATCAACAATAATAATTACAGACATACACATACAAATACAGAAAGCAAAAAAAGTTAATTATTTGTATTATATAGTAGCTAGCTAATGAATTAATTAGATGTGAATAATGAAATTGACAGATCCCACCTAAAAATAAAGAAATATATTCACCCTCATGAAAGCATCTCAATGCGCATAATAAAAACCCTTTGAGATTGAAAGAGAGTATACTATACTATACAATACTATTCCTCTTGTTCATTTTTCTCATCTTTTTTTTCTTCTTTTTTTTTTCTTCTTTCTCTCAAGCTAATCATAGTAGGGACATATATCTTATGCAATAATAGTAGTGATGGATACTTGTTCCGGTGAGAATATTGTTCCGCCGGTGGTGGTGAGTAACGGTGTTGATAACGGCGTTGGTGAAGAGAAAGAAAGAGAGATTGATTTGGAAGATGATAAGATGAATATGAATGGTGGTGGAGGAAATAGATGGCCCCGCCAAGAAACATTGGCACTCTTGAAGATAAGGTCAGATATGGATGGTGTTTTTCGTGATTCAAGTCTTAAGGGTCCCCTATGGGATGAAGTTTCAAGGTATACACATAAATTAACAAGTACAACTTTCATTAATATAATTTGTCTTCTCTTTTTGTTCCCTTCTTCATCTTTTTAATTCTAAGTTTTTCATTTTTTTGGTTTTCAAGTGGAAGCTATATCTCTGCTTCTTCAACATCATGCATGAAGAAGAAGATCTATATATTATATATATATGAATTGATTTTCAATCTAAAAATTAACCAATGAGTTTTTGAAATCCATTTTGTTAGTGGAACTTGTCAAAAATAGCTTTTGGATTGGAATCATTTCTATTTTTTTGTTGAAAAGGATGGGGGTGCTTTAGTGCACTACCATATATCTTATTTCTCAAGTATGAGACAATAATAATTCATGTCATCATATCTTAGATTTTGAGTTATAAGATAATCCTTTTTATTAGAATCATCGAAGTAAAATTACTCATCTTCTATACATAATCTTGATCAAAATCATTAATTTGTTTCTCCATAATTTAATTACTCATCATCTAATAATTTAATGTTAAGTTCATTTTTCTTCACTTTTCTTTGCTTAATTCAATCCTTCCATCTAATTATTAATCTTTTGTGTATCTTATTTATTGTCCACTCTTTTAGGTATGAACTACCTAGCTTCATGTGTCATAATTTAATTATTATACTAGCTAGTAGTACTTTAATTTATATTTTTCCTCATCACAAATTTTACTTTTTTTTTTTTACTTGAGCTTTAATCTTTAACCGTTTTATTTCCACTTCAAATGGACATATATATGATTACAAAGTTCAATCATTAACTATATCACTCTTCCTTGATCCTTCTTCTATAAACACATGTAGGAAACTAGGTGAACTTGGTTATCACCGAAGCTCAAAGAAATGCAAAGAAAAATTTGAGAATGTATACAAATACCACAAAAGAACCAAAGAAGGAAGAAGTGGAAAATCAGAAGGAAAAACATATAGATTTTTTGATCAATTACAAGCACTTGAAAAACAATTCACACTCTCTTCTTACTCTCCAAAACCACAACCAAATAATAATCACACACTCTCATTACCATCAACAAAGCCTAATGAAACCATAAATCCAATATCACATGTCACAAATAATACTATTCCATTCACAAACCCTACCACACTCATTTCTCCTTCACCACCATCAACCAATGCCACAACCAATCCTAGCAACAACAACAATGTTCAATATTCTTTGCCAAACATGAACAACCTATTCTCAACCACAACTACCTCAACTTCGTCTTCCACGGCTTCAGATGAAGACTTGGAAGAGAAGTATAGGAAGAAAAGAAAGTGGAAGGACTATTTCAGGAGAATGACAAGACAAGTGTTGGCAAAACAAGAGGAAATGCAGAAGAAGTTTCTAGAAGCTATAGACAAACGCGAAAAAGAGCACATGGCTCAACAAGACGCTTTGAGAATTCAAGAAATAAATCGAATCAATAAAGAACATGAACTTCTTGTCCAAGAAAGATCATCAGCCGCTCAAAAGAATGCCGCCGTTATTGCATTTCTCCAAAAATTGTCTGGACAACCACCACTTCAACCACCACCACCACCATCAGCGTCAGAGATGTCTCCGGTTCCGGTATCACAAGTACAAACACAACAACTAGTGATACCAAACAACAACATTGTTGAAATTAAGAATATGACTAATGGTCACAAAAGTGATTGTGGTGTTGCTTCTCCATCAAGGTGGCCAAAAAGTGAAGTTCATGCACTTATAAGGATAAGAACAAATCTTGAACCAAAATATCAAGAAAATGGACCAAAAGCACCATTGTGGGAAGATATTTCAGCCGGAATGAAAGGACTTGGTTACAATAGGAATGCAAAAAGGTGCAAAGAGAAATGGGAGAATATCAACAAGTACTACAAAAAGATGAAGGAAAGTAACAAACAAAGGCGTGATGATAGTAAGACATGTCCATATTTTGATGAACTTGAAGCTCTTTACAAAGAAAAGAACAAATTACAGAACCCTTTTGGTTCTAATTCATTTCATAGTATACAATCAAGTGAGATGATGGAGCCATTGATGGTGCAACCAGAACAACAATGGAGACCTCCAACTCAAGATGAAGAAGCTAATTTGGTGAAGAAGAATATTAGTGAAGCAAAAGAAGATGATGATGGTGATGGTGATGTTGATGATCATGATGAGGATGAAAATATGGATGAATATGCAGATGGAGATGGAGATAGCATGGAAGAAGATGAAGGAGGTGTTAGTAGCCGTTATGAAGTTGTCACAACAAATAAACTTCCATCAATGGACACAGTTGAATGAGACAAGATAAGGAAGTTTCTGATTGGATGGTAATGAGAGAGAAGGTCTTGAATCATCCGGTGCAATATTGTGCTTCAGTATAGAAACCGTCGAATTTAGAAACAAAAATTTAAATTATACTTTCATTTTAAATCCAACGGTTCCTACAACTTCACCACAATACTGCAGTGGTAGAAAATCTCATTTCAAAGAGACATGCATCGGTTTTCTACAACTGATGTATAGTGTTTCAGCTTTAAGGATAGTTAGATTTAAAAAGAAAATTTTTCTCTTTAAATCTAACCGTCATACGAGCACCCGAAGAATCCCTAGAGGTTTAAATTTGGAGATAGTGTTTTTTTTTTTCTTTTGAATTTTAATTAAATTATTTTGTGCATTTGATGTTATTGAACTTTGTCATTGCAAATAGTCCTATAATAAAAGCATACATATACCACAAAAACCTGCCCCATAAAAATTCATATATACTATTTTTTGTTCTGTTTTTAAATTCATGGTCCCATTTAGAAAAAAAACATGATTATATATGTTTATGTTCATCTGGGTTTCTGACACAATACATTCTGAAAATCATGGGCCAGCTTAAAAGTAGATAATTGGAGTTGTGGGTCAGATTGAAGCCGTCATGAACTGGGATAGATCAGAGATTCAATTCAATATTATTGTTGCTAAACAGTTCACATGGGCCAGCAAAGCAAAGAAAACTATAGTGGGAAATGGGATGAGTAAATATTTATGTGTAAAGTGTAAATTTGAATATGACAGAGAGGTCCCATATTAGATGATTAAAATAAAAATGTCACATGCAGTATAGTATTGTAATTTTTTTCTTTATAAGTTATCATTAAAGTTGTGGAGGTGGATGGATGGAGCTAAGAACCACCCTGTATTTCATTTTCTTGTTGAAAGTTTAATTAATTAGTTGTGTGTCAATTATTTAATTAGAAGACTGCATTATTTGTTAATTTTTTTAAAATTTTCCACCATTGACTGTTTTGTCGTATATACATATTTGCCAAATGGCCTAATTACAATCAAGATTAGTTAGTGCAATCAGCGTGCAGTAAGTTTTTTTTATACCGTCTAATCAAAATTGAACGATTTTAAATTTTAATACGATTCTGTTTATCTAATGTTAAATTTTGATATTAAAATTTATGCTGTTCAATCTCAATCAAATAATTATAGATTATCGATTGCGTGAATAAGCAGATGTATCAGAATTCAAATTCCTATTTTTACATATTACGTATAATATTCCTATCAATTGAGTTAAACTCGTATAGACGACTGACGGTATGCTTTCATGCTTTCTAATTGCACATAAAACTGATCTATATATTTGGGATTAGCTGGCTCATATCAGGATTCAGGTGTATCATTTATCATGGTAAATACTGTTGTGCAAGTTACATTATTTTATTGTGCACATAAAATTAAAACAATTTTTTTTTCTGTTCTGTTCTTAAATAAAAAATTAACCTTAAGCTCTCAACAACTAATTCTTGTAAAATATTACTAAATTAGTAGTACTTGTTTCTATATTATAATGATATATAATGGTCTAAGATAATTAATATAACAGCTCTATTTTCCTCGTCCCATAGCTACTTGCAACAAGATGACAAGTTTGCAAGAGGGCATTCTGTTAAGGGTCCATGAGGAGGAATCTTATGACTCATGTGAACCCAAAATTAAGCCATCCAATTACAATATTCTATTTCTCATATGTGTTTGTCTGTATTGACTTTATACATTAATTAATTGTTATGGGATTTTCCAGATCATCAATTTCATTATTGGATTTGCACTAGTGGGAGAGTTGAAAATTTTAATCACCGTAACTTACAAGGAACATTCATACAGAGCATACGTAAATTATAGTAATAATCTATTTATATTGATTATTATTTCTTTTCTTCATTAACAAGATACTAGTAATTTTATTACCGAAAGGGATCATTTGTGAGCAATTTTTCAAAATGTAATTATTGCATATATAAATATGATATGATAAAGGACTATTGCATTTGTATATATAAATAAAATAAATCAACTAGTTGAGCTAGTCAATATTGTTTGACTTTGTTAGGATTAAAGTTGAAACTTCTTGTCTGTAATTAAATGGGGTTAAAATGGAAGCTTCTTTTTCTACCGTGCAATGATTAGGGATTTGAACTTTGTTTTCATAATCATGGTGATGAAACAAAGTGTTGGTGTATGTATCAAGTCATGAATTAAAAATCTCAAATTAGATTAAATATATTTTGAGTAATATATAAGTGAAACGATCAATTTACTCAATAATTCAATGGTTGTAGAAAGAGATGTGTCTAATTCATTAGTGAGATATTCAAAACTCAATGTGATTGAGTTGTTGAGGACTTTGAGTTGTTGAGGACTTTGACTCGATGGAAGTAGTATATCTGCAAACACTCGTTCATGTTATGATGTACTTCCTCTGTCTCATTATATAAGTACTTTTGACTAATATCACGTTTATTAAGAAATATTCGTAATGTAATTATTGTGTTTAATTTATGTGTAAAATTTACCAAATTGTCATTTGTTTGTATGTGTAAAAATTTGATTTTTTGTATTTCAATGCAAGTTAATAGTAATAATTAGAGATATGTGTAGCGAAAAAAGAATAAATGCACCTAGTAATTTGTAAAAACTTTTTATATTTTAGAACTAAACATTTTTTAAAAGGATATTTATAATTTAAGACGGATGGAATATAAGTCGACATAATTGAGATGATGTGATCAAGATGATCATCCATAATGTTCCATGCACACAGATGGGCCTAAAGATCTCAACTCTGCTTCGGGGGTTGGGCTATTCCGAAATATTTGAAATTGTGCATATATATAGCCATCCATATTATCATGTCCTTAACCTCAATTTTTTCTTGCACTAAATATATTGTAACATCAAAACAAAGTTGCACCACATTTAAAAAGTTAAAAATCATAGACATTATTTTAAACAATAAACATCTAATCATTATAAAAGTGATTTAAGTATATAAAAAAACATGTGTCACTTTCATATAATTAAGTCTTGATTAGTTTTATTGCTCCAATTCCTTAAAGTGATCATCACATTCTTTTTCATGGAGGGAGAAATTGGTTTAATTGCCCCAACTCATTTCTTGACAAAGCAAGATTTAATTAGTGGCCTTGAAAAAAGATTACTTAGTGACTAATGATGATAGCTAAAGTTCATGACAGGGACACTAATTTTCTCTAGTTTTTTAAAGTGATTAGCACATTCTTCCAAAGATAAACCTGAACTAATTAAGACCTTGATTTGTTGTTCTTTGTTTTTGGATCAATCATAATTGGACCACAGTATATATCCATATAAGTTATATCTTAGTGGCTCTAGAAGTAAAAGAGCATCCCATTTTTGGTTTGATGCTTATACTTTCATTCTTGTCCAATTTGTGAAATAGTTTTGTTTTTATGTCAAATTCAAAGTGATCATACGCGTGCTTATCAATAATTTTTAGTCAATAGTTGATTATACTATTATTCTATAAAAATGGAATCATCTTTGAAAAACTAGTTTAGTAACAAATTAAATTAACAACTAGTTAAAGCTAATCATGATATATTTAAGAACCATTTGATGATATCCCTTTCAACACGACTATATCTCTAATACATCATCATAAATAGAGCTGTCAAATGAGCCGGCCCGGCCCGGCTTGGCCCGCAGGGCTTCGAACTATTGATGTGCCAGACTGGCCTGACCCAATTTTAGTTGGGTCGTGATTTCGTGAGTCCGAACCGACTCTGCAAAAGTTCGGCCCGGCCCAATGGGCTTGTAGCCCGCTTCAATCTCTTTTATATCTATTTTTTTCACTTTATTCGTTCTTTTTTAAATGAATTTGATATATTAGCTCTTTATCATTAATAATTTTATTGAGATATAACTGTATGCAAATGTAAATTACTAAAGTTTTAGGTAAATATAATCATTTTTATTGAATTTACACGTTAAACTATGTTTTTTATAATAATTTTTTAATTAAATTATAATTTTTTTACAAAAACGATATAAAAAGTTGGATAAAGGGCCGACCCGAAGCCTGGAGGACTAGCTCGGCCCAGCTCAATTATCAGAAAGGTCAAATGGACTTGGGCCAAAAAAGTCCAATTGTTTTTGAGCCAACTATTTTGAAGTCCAAGCCCACTTAAATTCATGAGCTAATGGATCAGCCCGATAGCCTGACCCATTTTGACAGCTCTAATCATAAGTGGCAACGTTATCAATTGTTAATTTGACTTTCTTTCAAAAGTGATTGATCACCCCATAATTTCTGGAGCCACTACTATTTTACAAAGCTAGCTCTTAGCTTAATGTTTATAATATTATTATATTATAGTCTTACACGGTAACCTATGGATCGGTCTTTCTATTTTTCATTTTGAAGAATTAAGGTTTTTTTTAATACTATTTTTTTTTAAGAATTAAGTTATATCTACATATGACTTGTGTATATTAAAATTGAAATTAAACAAAAAACTTTATTCCTCTATTAATTTTTGGTTTTCATATTTATTCTATAATTTAAGAATCCATGAAGTGAACATTTGAATTTGTATTCTCTACCGTCCATTGCATATTTTTCCATTGCATATTTTTTCATTCAGTTAATATATCGTAGTTGTTGGATTAAGATGAGATTGCATAAATTTCAAGTAGATTTTTAATTTTCTTAAAATTTAGATAATTAAATTCAAAATTTATACCATCTAATCTCAATTCAACAATTATGATATGTCCGAATGCGAAAACCGACTATTGAGAATTCAAATTCATTTGGTTTAGTTGAACCATAAAGGTAGGGAAACAAATTGAACAAATTGAAGTGATATGATATAACTTAAATAGTTTGTATTATAATGCATCTTTTTAAATGTTTCCCCTGCTTCAAGCATGCATTTGAAATTGAAATAATTTATATTCTAATTAGTATATATATATATATGATTTGATCTTGTGGTCCTGACACTGAAACCAAAGATCTTAGGCACCTACGAGGGAGTCCTGCTACCTTGCTGGTTGTAATGAAACCTTTGGCTTCTTCAACTTATAGTGACCAAATATTCCACAACATTTGTTTATTAAATTTGCTTATGGTCCTTTTCAAACAGTTGTTGAAACTTATCTCCACTATATATAATCAATACATTAGTCTTAATCAAGAAAATTAATACTGTATATATAGTTTTTCATGCTTATACGCATTCTTTATTCAAAATGTTTTATATGTTGATCAGACTATTCTGTACATCATCAAATTTATGCAAAATATGCATTGAATTGAATACAAATTAATCCTCAAAAAACGTTTATCATTATTTGACATTTTTTTAAATGTTTGGGGTTATTAGATTGAGATTTTGAGGGATTATTTTGATTAAAAAAAAGTCGATTTTAAAAGACTTCGTGAAATTATATTGATTTTGTGAGATTTTGAGTGACTTTTTTATAAAAGTTTTGAATGTTTTTAACAAAATTTGCTTACATTTTATAAAAGTCTTGATTGAATAACACAAGACTTTTTTATCATAAAAAAATCTTTTAAAATCCCTCAAAATCTCAATCTAATAACCCCTAATATTTATTTTTTCTTTAAAAGTTACCTCACATATCATTGGGTGACAACAAATTTGGGCTTTGAAGTGCCTGACTTGAGTCCAAAAAGAACTATGATGTACTATCAATAGGAGAATCATAATTAAGAGGATTAGTAAGGAACTTTTAAATTTGGAGCTTATTTGATACTTCTACTAATTATGATTATGATTGCTCCCATATTTTAGGCGTTGCCATCCCCTACTAAAAACTTTGAGAGCTATTTTTACCCTTCATTTAAATTTTTATACCCATTACCCCCTTTCGAAAAAAATACAGTTTTTTTTTTTCTAGTATGCAAATAGATAAATTTAGACAAAATAAGTTTAGAAATTCTAGTTCAACTAACTAATAAAATACTAAAATTATTAAGTCGAACATCGTGACTCAATTTCTAATCAAGTTCAAATTATTTTCAGCATTAGATCAATAAAATCAATAAGTTTCTTTATATCTCATAGAATTCGATGGTGCAACATCTATTTCACTTTTTCAATATTAGATTCTGAACAAATCTCTATTGCTTCTTCATTTTAACGTATAAAATTTATAATAATTTATTTCTTCACAATTGCTTCCTTTCGTACTTTAGTATTTATATTATAGCTGTTCATGTGATTCAGAGAGAAACTGTTGCATACCATCTACCGGCAAATGCACATGCTAGAGTTCTAAATTGGCTGGTAATCAGATTCTAACGTATTTTATACCAAAATATTTTATTCTAACAATGGATTTTCAAATATATTCTTTTTAAAGTCATTGTTTTGATACTAAAAATGTCTCGCAAAGCTTGGAAAACAAGGTTGTGTGTACTCATAAACTCAATGAGACAACTCTATATATAAAGAACAACACATAGGTCAAATGAGACAAATGCCTTGGAAATAATGTAGTGTTACATATTTGATATTTCTGATCTCAAGTCTGTAACGCTACATTGGAATAATGGCGTTAGAAAGAGGATATGTGTCCAATTTAATCTTTTGTCTAAAAAAAATTAGTCCTTGAAGATGGATTACAAATATTTATTCAATTAAATTATTAAATATTAGAATTATAATGATAAAATAAAGTTAAATTTAACCAAAAACGGAAATAATAGAAGCATATGGAAAATGTTTTTTTTTAATAAAGGAACATGGACAATGTTTTGATGCTCTGAAATTTGGTTTGGTACCAATACCCGCCTGTGAGCAAAAGAAATTGAAATCATTTTAAAATAATTAAATATAAAAAAAAGGTTGTATGACATTGAATAACTAAATGATGAGTAGGTCTCAAATAAAATTCTAGGTTTTTTTTTAATCAAGTCATTGGGTTCAAGTGCTTAATGAGCTTCACCAAATGATGAATTTCGAGAGAATTTGAGTTCAATTTTTGGACAGAAATAATTTATTGGTCAAACTTTACTTACCTCACGACCGAACTCTGGATTACACTACTGCAAATTTGAGTGTTACGTAAAGCCTATGTTACTAAAAATATTTAGTAACATTTTTCAGTAGTAATAGTAACATTTATAAATGTTGGCGATTCACTTTTTTTTGTAACACTTGAACTTATCATTAGTAACATTAAATAAATATTACTAATTTATCTTTCTTGTAACATACAAAAATGTTACTAATTTGCATTCATACAATAGAAAAATATTACTAAATAGGCAATCCACCATATTGGCTCATCTTATCATTGAATTGTGGTCAACTCATCTTATTAGAATCATAAACTTACTATGTTTTACACAATTCATGCAAATCATATACAGTACTACATTTAAATCAACATTCATCCCAACACTTTCTTACAACAAGAATAAAACTAAGAATGCACTCTGCAATGGTGCAATAATTATTAGGGGCTTCTTTCCCCTATGAACCAGAGGGGAAAATCAAAAAAAAAAATCTATTGTTTTTTTTTGATAGGAAATAAAATTCTAGTTATGATACTCCTTTTCTCTACATTTAAAATTGTATAGTTCAATTCATAACTATAATTTTTTTTTATCACCGGGATTTGACCGACTCATTGTACCGAATAATCTAGTTTGGGATTAATTCTAACATCAAGGGTCTGTTTGGTAAAAAGAGCTTATAGTTGATGGCTGATAGCTTATAGCTGATGGTTGATGACTTATAGCTGATAGTTGATAGCTAGTGGCGGAGCCACGAAAAAAAACTTGGATGGGCGACTATAATACAAATTTATTAATTATAAAAAAATTAAATATAAAAAGTTGATTATAATATTTAAATTGTATATTGTAGTATACAAAAAGTTGATTGTAAAAAAAATTAAACTATGTACTTTAAAATGATATTTTACTTAAATTGAGTTTCTCTTAAAAAAATGATTAATTTTTCTATTCTTCACTTTTATTTTTCTATTTTACAAGAAATTAACAACAAACCAATCAACTAAATACATATTTAGCAACAAACAAGTACGATTACAATCAACAAAAAAAGTACAATCACACAATCGACAAAAATACAAGTTTTAGTTTCATCCAAATTTATTTCATATACTAATCTTTTATTCATTAAATTTATTTAACTCACAACACAACATTTATATCACCGAATTTACAAACACAATTGAACATAGACAATCAAATGAAAAAATTCTTATATCAAAAAATTCATACATTAATATATCTCTATATAAAAAAAATTAAAAAAATAGGGAGTGGGCTGCAGCCCACCCCTGCCCCTACTATCCTCCGCCTCTGCTGATAACTTATGGCTGATAGTTGATAATCTAGTTAAAGTGTTTGGTAAAATTAGCGGTTGAACTAACTAATAAACGTAAAATGACATAAAAGGGTATTTTTAACTTATAATAAAATCTCTTGTAAATTTTTTAATAAAATCTATATCAATTTAATAATTTAAATTTATTGATTTAATATAACTTTTATATATTTATAAATATAAATTTTTTGTTTGTTATAATTTTAAATATAATTTTAAATCTTTGACATTGTATTTTAATTTTTTCATTTCAGTTTTTATATTTTATGAAAAAAATTTAAACATAATAATTTGTATACAAAATACATAAATCAAAAGAACTAAAAAAAAAGGAGATGATCATTAAAAAAAAAGTTGGAACAAGGCAAAGGCGTATCATTAGATGTGTAACGAATGAAATTTACTCTTAAATTATCATGGCAATTTAAGTCTGGGAAGTTGAAAAATAAATTATACTGTCTTAATTAGCCTCGTATCTATTAAGTACGGACAGAGAAATAGGGGCTTGGAAGTAGACAATGGAATTTATTTTATTTATATTATAATAAATGATTGAGGGTAAAATTGAATTTTAGATAAAATAATAAGAGCAAAAGTGGAAGAAAAAGTGATAAGTTATAAGCTATAAGCTAAAACGCTATATGAAATAGCGTCTGAAAAATAAGCTAAAAGCTAGTAAAATAAGTTATAAACTAATGTTAAAAATATTTTACTAAACCGAACTTATTTCTTACAAACGAGTTTATAAGCTATAAGCTAAAAGCTATAAGCTCATTTTTGTGCTTGCCAAACAGATCCCAAGTAATTTCAATCTTCTTCCAAACGCTACTGCAGAGATCGAAAAATGATTCTCTATGATCAAATATAGCGTCAAACACTATCAAACACTACCGAACCGGCTAACGTTTGAGGGTACGGATTTGAAATGGAATTGTTGCACTATGCAATGATTGATGGCAAATAAACAAGGTGGAGTTTGAAGTGAGTGGCATGATGGAATCGATAGTTGTTTTTGTTTAGTTTTAGGTCCGACAAAAGAATAGAGTCCGTAGACTTTTATGCATGCAATGCAATTGCAAAGGAAGCTGGTACTGCACTGCAACTGGAGCGTTTATGTCCCAAACAGTGTTTGTGTAACAGAATAATTATTCCAATCCATTGAGGGTAATTTCAGGCCAATCAATGTTGTGGGCCACTTTCTTTAACGCGCAAATAGACACCATTTTCATCAAAATAGACAATTTTGTAGGGCATCTATATAAGTCAAATTTTATTCACCTTCATGTGTGTCACCCAAACCTACCAATACCAAATCCACATTTTCGAATATATATAACTGCAAACCACCAACAATTGATTCATTGTTCAAATGGTTAGAGATTTAGATATATACTTTTAAAAATTTTGTCACAAGTTCCATCTCTAATATTATTTGGCTAGTTAAAATTTGATTAGGAATTTAATGGGAATAATTTATTGTTTGACCCACATTTTTTTTGAGGGAAATTAGTCACCGTTAAAACTATATTTATAACATGTAAAAAAATACAATTTTTTTTTCTAAATTTATGACGAATCATTTGTAAAAAATTTGGATTTGATTTATGAATATAATAATAATTTTTTGTCAGATTTTGTTCTAACACTTGGAGGGTTAACACAAAAATAGACCATCACTAATTTGTTAAAATATTTCTTTTTTTTTTTCTTCATTAATTACACTCGGCATTATTTATAGTTGTAAATTTCCTTACAAAATATTTAACTTAGATTATTTAGGTCATGTTGAGAGTTTCACCTTCAACATTCCTAGCTTAGTTTGAACGCTCATCTCATGATGAATTCCTCCTTGATCACTAACACCAACCTTGTATGTAGTTAAACTATGCAAAGTCATTTGGATATCGAGTTAGTGTCAAAGTGAAAATTGCACGGTCCTTTAGAAAAAAGCTTCATGGTCTGCCGCATGTCTTGTACAAATATAATTTTTTTAAATAGCAAAATATTATATATAAGAAAGTAAGGAAAAAATACAAGTGTTATTCTACCCATATCAATAGAAAAAGGTCAAATTAAAGACGGCACTCCAATTTCACATGTCCTGCACATACGGGGACATGAATCGTAACTCCATGTGTCATATACAGACGGGCAACACATAGATCTCAAAAGCGTAATTTATTGTGTTGGACATCTAAAAGGAGACCCATTAAATTAAAGAGTGTTATGAAAATTTTAAGAGTTAGCAAGACCCTTCTCAGAGAAATTTTAAGAGTGTTATGAAAATGACCAAGATAAAATATAATTTTTTTGAATGAATAATCGATCTTTTTTAATTATTGTCTATGTTTACATTCCATTTTTTTAATCAATTGTCTTAAGTAGTAGTAATAAGTACCAGTACTAGTTAGTCAAAAAAAAAAAGTACTAGTAATATTGAATTGTGACCGTATATTTAGATCTGGAGATCAATTAATATTCTATCTGACAAATATTAATTAAAACCTTACAGAGATTATAAGGAGAATCATAGACAACAAGCATTATGCTCATACCAGTATTATAAGAACAGTAGTACTTATCATGCTATTTTGTTTAACAAACTTATTAATTAGTCGTAAATAATTTGCACTTTGGAAGATAAATGACTTTTGGCTAAATATACACATTGTTTTAGCACAAATTCAACATATAATTAATTCAATGAAATAAATTAATAAAACACACACAAACAAATAGAACTATAGAATATATGAGAGGAGAATTAGATACCCCCAATCATTATATGCGCCTAAAAAGTTCAAAAGAAATTTGTATGACCTGCAGCCATTTAATATGAATTTGGACTTTTGGAAGTGATACTAAATTAACACGTGGAAATGAAAAATTTAATTTTCATCGACGGCAATAAAACTCTAAATTTCTGGCCTATGGAAATAATTTGGTTAAAAATATAAAACCACTCTGTATGTTATAGGTTCTTCGACAAAAATTAATTCTCATAAATTAGTACTGAAAAATTTCGTATTAACATGATAACTTAAAGAAAATATACACAACAATTAATAGAAAAAATATTTAAAAAGTTAAAACTAAATTAAGTGTATAAATAGGAGAATTGGATTCTCACCTATATCATTATACAAGTTTCAAATTTCTAAAGAAAAATAGTGTCTTGCCTTATTTCATATGAAAATTCTTTCATTACATATCAACCACTTTGATGTGCATATATACATAGTACCAAAAGCACTACATAATTTCTTTCATTACATTACTTATAAACCAAACAATTTATACGTGTTTATGGAAAAAACAATCAAGCTTAAAAAGTTAATATAATTAACTTCTAATTAATTATTTTTCTCTTAATAGAAAAACAACAGGATGAATCATGAATCATGCAATTAAAGCTGACAAAAAGATAGTAAAAATTAAGAGCAGAAAAAGGTGAGACATTATAAAATGATGAATCTTGATGATTTAGTATTTTCTTAGTACTGACACTCATCACTATATATCCATGAATGAAGAGAAACACAATAGACAGAGACAAAGAACTGCATGGTAATAGTGTTTTTGGGTTCTTTTTTCAGAGATGATCGTTACTCACAAGATTCCTCAATCCTCATATATATCATAGTGAGTGAGTGAGTGGACCCTCTTTCAAGGGTTTATTACTCCATCCATGTGTGATGCTGGTTTTTTCTGTTTATCATTAGAGTCTGTTGCATTCTTATATGTGGGGTCATTATCGAAACTATTTAATGCTCCCTTTTTTTTCTCCAAGGAGTACTATTTCTACATTAATTAACCTCATCACATTTTTCAATGTTAAATCATGTTTTTAATTAACATCTCTTTGTTTCAGTGCCACACTTAAACTTATACTGTACTACATAGTTTTCAGAGTAAGATCTAATGTTACCAGTAATACTACTATCATAACAAATCCAGAGATCTTAAACTGTCTCTAATGCTTAAGTCCTGAGCTAAGAGTTAAAGAATTGTTGGAGATTCAGAGTTCGAATCTTGATAAAGGAGAAAAAAAATTAATAATATACTAACAATACACTAACAACTAATATTTGCTTATAAAAAAAATGTCTCTAATGCTATTACTCACTTTGTTTTCTTTTTTATTGCGGATAGTTTCATGACTAAAATTTTATCTTTTATGGAAATGTGCAATTTATCTATCAACTGAATTTCACTCATTTGATTTTCTATCATCACAAATTCCGATCATGACAAAATTTCATTTTTTTTAAATATTGTGTCATATTAACAATGACTATTGTATATATGAGTTCGATAAATGACTCATGCGTATGGAGAAAGAAAAAATGAGTTGGGAGAAGATGATTTACGTTTTGTGTCCCATAAACACCTTAACATAAATTAGTTACCACTAACAGCAATGAAAAAAACCATATACTTATATCGTGATAACACAAAATAATATATTAAATAATTGATATTTTTTGATCAAAATTAAATAATTGATATATATAACCTACTCTATATCGATACATATGGACATCCATTTTAGAGTAGAAATACACTTGTACCACATGCGCTATATTGTGCTAATGACTGCAATTGAAGAGTAAAAAAATTATGAAGAAAAATAAAATTAAAACTCCAAATAATCTTGTCCAATTTACACCAGCATAAACTTAAAACAAGATAATAAAATAAAATACAACCTTAATTAAGGTCTTTAATTTGCTTATTTTATTATTTTGAAACATAAAAACTGATGGACTCGATCTCTCTGATATATATATATCTTAAATTCCTCTCTGGTTGGACTTTTAACTTATTTAATCACCCCCCAAAAAATAAACAAATTTTATAAAATTAAAAAAACATATATATAATCAACTTGACTATATTTGCTACAACAAAAGTACCAATCAACCCCCACCAAATTTCCCTCCACATAGCCCATCTGTCATTCCAATTTCCACCGTACACGTATATTCAAATTCTTCCACACAAACAAGACACTATCTCTCTCCACCATCACCACCACCACCACCACCATTCTCCTCCCACTTTTCTCGACAACTCCTGCAATATTCTCTGACCACCCAACTAACTCATTTTTGTTTATATTCTTTTTGGACCGTTTTTGCAGCTGCTAGCTCCATTATCATCATCATTCACTATACTATACTCAAGCTGATGCATCCACTGTAGGCTTGCTTGCTACTACCTCAAAGTTACTACCACCACCACCGGCTGCGCCGCCGCTACTCTCATCGATATCTTCTTCTTCATCCTCTCCTTCTTTATCATCTTCATCCATATCATCATTCTCTCCATGATTCCGATCCGTTCGATCTTCTTCCTGCTGAGGTGGCCATTGTTGCTCCGGCCTAACCATCAACGGTGCAGTCATGTTGTCAGTCTTGACCACCTGGCTCGAACCACCGCCGCCACTGCCACTGCCACCAGAATTGTCTCCTTTGCCTTTCTCCTTGTACAAAGCATCCAACTGATGAAAATAAGGACAAGTCTTTGAATCTTCCGGTCTCTTTTTATTACTTTCTTTCACTTTCTTGAAGTACTTGTTTATGTTCTCCCATTTTTCTTTGCACCTTTTTGCATTTCTATTGTATCCAAGGTTCTTCATTGCTGCAGATATCTCTTCCCATAGAGGGCCTTTTGGTACATTTTCTTGGTATTTATTATCCATGCTTGTTCTCAGATTTATCAATGCTTGAACTTCGACTTTTGGCCACCTTGATGGACTCGCTCCCATGAAATTCTCACCGTTGTTATCAACTCTTACTATTTCCATATTTGTCACCAGTTGTTGCTGCGGCGAGACAATTAGTGGGCCTGATTTAGTTACCTGCGGTAGTTGAGATGGTGGTGGTGGGTGAACTTGTACCACCGATATCGGTGTTGGTGCTGCACTTCGTTGTTTTTGTGGTTGTGGTGGTGGTTGTTGTTGTGCCTGTTGCGGTGGTTGTGGTTGTACAATGCTGATGTTATTCAATACTGGTCCTAGATTTTGTTGTTCAGCGATTTTTTGCAAGAAAGACATAATTGCAGAATCTTTTGCTGCAGATATGTATCTTTCTTGTGCAAGAATTTCCCTCTCTCTATTGATTCTTTGCATCTCTTGTGCTCTCCAAGCTTCTTCTCTAGTCATTCGGTCATGTTCGCGTTTCTCAATAGCTTCCAAGAATCTCTTCTGCAAATTCTCTTGTTTCTCAATGACTTCCTTCATCAATCTCTCGAAAAAGTCCTTCCATTTCCGCTTCCTCTTTCGTGATCCTTCTTCCATTGTGTCATCAGAAGAGGTTGAGTATGAACTCCCCATGGAATTTGAAAATAGATCTGTAGAAATGTTGGGGAAAGATGGAAGAGAGTTGCCGGTTGTAGGGTTTGGCGCCATTGATGGTTGGAAACTAGTTGAAGGATTGTAAGGGATTGTTTGGTTCATATTCATAATTGGTTGGGTAGTTACAATATTGTTTTGAGGCATGGAAATTATCGGAACACCTGCATTGGGGATACTAATAGTGTTGTTAACCACCGGCGGCGATGACATTGGAATTGTTGAAGTTTTTGTAACTGGGTTTGAAATTGTTGCAGTTGTAACCACTTGTGGCGGTGTCGTTGTTGGTGTCAAAATTTGTTGTGATTTTGATGGAATTTGGGGTTGGTTTTGATGTTGATGAGTAGAAGAGGTGTTATGAAAATGATCGAACGCTTCTAATTGATCGAAAAATCGATAAGTTTTACCATCTGATTTTCCACCACGACCATCTTTGGTTCTCTTGTGGTACTTATAAACATTTTCAAATTTCTCCTTACACTTCTTTGCACTTCTTTGGTACCCATGTTCAGCTAGCTTCCTAAATAATAATTAAAGTGAGAGACAAATACAAAAATTAAAAATAAAGTAAAGAAAAAAGTTTGTGTACTATTTATCTTATCTCATCAAATTCAACTACAAGACAAATGCATGATTTAAAAAAGGCATGAAAAATGTATATTTTTAGTACATTAAGGCATGGGAATTAGCATAAGATGATAAACAAATGAACAAAAACAATTAAAACATGGTTGAAAATTAAAACGAAACTAATTAACTAAAGTAGTGATATGCATCATGGAAATGCAAGGAAAAATAAGTAACCGAAAAGAGAGAAAGGAAAAAACATGAACCTAAATTAAGTTGATGAAAATTATTGTTGTTTTATGTAACAAATTTCCATGAATTGATGAAAAGAAATGTGAACCATGAAAAACGCATGAACTCAAGTTTGGAATATTTGATAATATTCAAACTTCAATTTCCCATGAGAGTTGGTAACCGAAATAAAAGGGGAGAAAAGAAAAATCTTGCTTTTGATAACTCAATTCAAGATGGTAACTTATTTGGAAAATTAGACATGAATCAAAGTGAGTGTGAATGTCAGAGAAAAAAAAATTAAATCACACTCAAATCATATAGTTTTCACATCTAAATTCTTTTTGAGTAATTTAATTTTAATAATGATATTCAATACTCACCATCAAAAGAAAAAAAAAAGGAGGATTTTTAAGGAAAAGAGAAAAATACAAAAAGGTTAGAAAACTGGTAAAGGAAGCAAAAACTAAATGATGATGTTGAAGCAAGATTGAATTCTCAGATCTCTACATCACATAAAAAAAATTTCAAAGAAAATAAAAATCTGAAAACTTGAAAATCAAAATGAATTGATGAGAGTTTGAACTTTGAAGTAAGAGTTCAATGACATTAATCAACTTAATAAACTAAAAATAAAAAAAGAAGATATTTTTTCACATAAAATTACTAACCTTGAAACTTCATCCCATAAGGGACCTTTAACACTTGCATCCCGAAACGCAGTATCCATATCGGATCGTATCCTTAAAAGCGTCATAGTTTCTTGTCGCGGCCACCGGTTACCGCCGAAGCTACGTTCACCTTCTTCAATTCTACCTCTTTCTATATCACTTTCAGAATTTGATCCAACTCCACCACCAGCTACGGCAGCTTCCACCGTCATGTTGGGTGTTGCTGCATCTCCACCGCCACCTAAAACAGCTGAGTCTCCCAGCATAGTCACTCTTTTTTCTCAAAAACAATTACAGCAGCTTAATATAAGAGAAAAGAAAAGTATAAAATAAAATATAAACAGAGAGAAGAAAAAAAAAATAAGGGGTGGTGAATTCTTTGAATTTTGATGTGGTTTTATTTATGTGTATAAGTTTGAGTATATATGTATGAAATGAAAACGAAAACGCTCTCTCTCTCTTTTTCTATGTATCTTGTGAGAGGTGAATTTATTATTATTATTTTTATTTTATTATCTATTTTTTGTAATTAATAAGCTTGAATTATTTTCCTTTTTTATTTTTGTCCTTTTCATTATTTTACTTTTACGCGCTTCTTTTTTCCTCTCTTTTTAAGGACTGGAATCTTCAGTTATTTTTCCCTTTCCTTTCACAATTTTTTTTGGTCAAAATTTTCTTTTACAATTTAATTTATATTTATTAGTATAACTTTTTTTCATATGTATTTAATTAAAGCATTTTATTAAGTTAATTTTTAAAATATTTGACTAAATATTTAATTAATATATACTTCATCTATCTTAAATTAAAAATAAAAATTGGTCAATGTATAAAGCTTTATGTATTTAGTGTAAAATTTAGTCAAAATATATACTTCAATTTTTATTGACCCATTAGTATTTATATTTTAGAATGGAAAAAGTATTATTTAATAAGATGTACATGTAAAAAAATTACATAATCAGTATATAGAAAATAATTAATCTCTTTTGTAATTTTATTATATCATATTCCTTGTGCATTTTAACTCAATGAATTCACCTGACTTTGCTCTTTGGATATACTACCTTTGTACTAAAATATAAATTATTTTGACCATATTATACAAATTAATAAATGTAATTAATGTTGTATGGAAAAAAAATTATGAGTTAATTTACAAAATTTTCCTTCATTAATTAATAGTATGAATTGAATAAGATAAATTGAAAAAGTAAAAAAAAAAATAGAGTAATAAATAATTAAGAGGTATAATAAGAAAAATAACATTAAATATTTTATTAGTATTATAAAGTGACTTATATTTTAATATAAATTTTTTTCTTAAAAAGACTTATATATATTTTAGTACAAAGAGAGAGTAATATTAACAAAAGTGGCACAGAAAAATATATGGAAGTATTCATTTATATTTATGAATAATAAAATATTTATTTTTATGACTAAAGTAACAAAAATAAATGCAGAAATTTTTGAAAAAATGAGCACACAAAGATGGAGATGATTGTTGGTTTATGTCTGTCCAGCTATTTTTAGTTAAAGGCCGGCACCTGTAGGTCACCTTTTTCTTTTCCTTTTTTAAAATTTATCTTTACAATATTTTCTTTTATGACAAATGTTTTTTGAACCATTTTTTTTAAATTTTATAATTATCACTATTTTCCTTTTTGTTGAGATGAAGATGAGCTTTGGTTTGCTTTTTCTTTTGGGATGTGTTTTTTGGATTTCAGTGGCGGTTGGGCACACTTATTTTGAAATGACCAAATAGACCCTAACATGTTATGCATTGACCTTTAATCATTGAAGCTAATCTATCCTATATTTTATTTACATTAGCTTGTTTGTGATCTGGGTTTGTCCCTCATTTTACTGCTTCTACAATTTTTTATTTAGATTTCCTTTACAGTTGAGATTTGTCACTTGCCTAAGTTCCCTATAAGTTTTTATTTTAAGAGTGACAACTGAAAATATCACTAATTTACAAAGATTAATTGTGCATGTGAACTTGCATTTATTTTAAGTTGTAATTGGTAGAAATATTGCATATAATGTGTAAATAAAAAAGTTTGAATTTTGATATGTCCACTTATTTATTTTTGTGAATAGAAAATTTAGTCATTATTACTTCAGTTTTTCATTATAAAAGACAAATGCACTTTATACATTCGTTAAAGAATTGATGCATTTGATCTATTAATAAATCCAAATTCATTTATTTTTTAATGAATCTAAAAAGTGCATTTATCTCTTATAATAAAAAACAAATGTAGTATATTATTTGATAAATAAAATATAAAAATTAATCTCTCCTATGTAAGCGATAAATTCTACTAAAGAATTTTTTTTTATGAACCTACGAAAGAGTTTTAAGTTGTTGCATGTTCAAATTTGAGTTTGAATTCAAGACCTTGAATAATTTAAAAGAAAATTATGTCTTTTCATCTATTTTTTTTTTATTAAAGTCTGATTTGGATCATTTACAACCACACAATTTTATGGAGTAATCGATCTCAATCTTTAATTTTATATCAATTGGCTTAAAATAACTGATTTATTATATAAAAAGATTAACTGCTATGCACTAACAATTATGTAATTTTTTGGTAGATATATTCAATCAAAATCATATCATAATGTCACTTTTATAATATGTAAGGTGCTAAAATTTCTCTACAAATATCTACATAACATGATTTAAGTGAATGTGTATATAAATTAAATTCTTATATGAGTTTTAAATAATTCCTAATGATTTTCCAATATTTGATTGCATTCATAGATAAGATAATTTTTATTTTGTTTTGAGACAGGCGATCTTATGGATTTTGGATTTTGAATTGGGTTGGATAAAAGTTTTATTTTTTAAACGGTAAATATATTATTAACAGAACTAGATTTTTGTTCAACGTAAATCAGCAAAAGTTAACAAAACAAAGGCGTCGAGAAAAGACAGAACACCAATAAAAACTTTTATTACCCAAAAGATGTTACTTCTTATCACATTCCTAACAACTAAAGATACCTCAACCTGATCTAAAAAATGTCATTAGACACTAACTTCTAATTTTGAATCAAAAGTGACAGATACATCAGAATCCAAATAATAACTCATTGAATCAAAAGTTGAATGAGCAACAATAAAAAGAAAATTTGTACGTGCTTAAAATTGTATCATGGACAAAGTACATTTTATATTTTTTTTGTCACCTTATATATATTTGCTATTCAGAAAAAATTGTGTCATGCAGTTATTGTAGTCAATTCATTTTTTTACACTATTTTTTCATTGCATACACTTCCTTTAAAATGGTGTATAAAATAATCACAAATCCTAATTGAACTGATAAAAATGTCAAAATTATTAGATTGAACATATGGGCGAAGTTAAATCGATCAAATCCCGACTTCTCCATTATTTAATTTATGTATGTGAATTTCTCAGGATTATTATTATTGTTGTCTATGTGAAAAAGAAAAAAAAAAGTAGTGTGCAAAGTGTCCAATTAGGTAAAATGACATGAGTCTCGTCTAGTTTAACTACCAGGTACCAGGCACTAAATTTGACATGAGTTTGGCTATGAAACATCGTTAAACCTCTTAAGGCAGAGTTTTCTAACAAATTTTCTCCTGCAAAAGTTACAAGATTAATTTTCACAATTGCATGCACGCAAATGATATCCGATTTATAAAAGAAAAAAAACAATTTCTTGTTTTTGATATTTGATGTGTAATTGATTGTATAATTTGTTATATAAAATGATTTTTTTTTATAATATATATAAAATGATTTCTGATTACATTGTTGTTAAAAAAGGTGTTTGATGGTTAGGTTGTGTCGATTTTGGTTAAACCTATTACCTAATTCGATCAAAGTAATTAGTTCGATTTTAGTGTAAAATCCGAACTTTTTTTATCAAATCTAAACGGACTCAACTCGTGAGTTGGTTAATTTTGGTTGAGTCAACGAATCATTAAATATAATTTATTAAAAAGTTCTCCAAAAAATATAGTTAAATTACATTTTATTTCATGAAAATTTCAAAATTTCAATTAAATTTTACTATTTAAAATTTAAACATTTTAATTTACATGAAACACTTCAAGTATGGTTTTAAAATTTAAAATTTTAACACTAAAAAAAATCTTAAACTGTGATATCAAAAAATAAAAAAAGAAATTACTTTTTTATTATCAAACGAATTGATTTTGCTGGTTCATAATTTAGAATCATAAGTTTATCCAAACTTAATCACTTCAGATTTGAACGGTTTGATTAAGATTAGACTCATGAACATATTTGTGTAGGATGCAAATTAATTAAGTTGATTTGAATAATCACTGAATTGAACAAATCATCTATATCCGTAAACACAAAAAAACTGTTAATTATTATTATTATTATTTTCAACATGTACCCTTTGGGTCCTACTCTATTATGTCCATTGCAATTTGGAAATAATTTCCTCCACATAATAAATTGTAGAAAATTGACATAAAAAATATCTTTTTGGATTCTTTTCATGGTTTTGTATTCAAACCCCGTTTGTGAGAATAAAGGGTTTGTTTGGATGACAAAAGAAAGTAGTAGGAAAGAAAGTAAGAGAAATGATTATCGAAGGAATGAAAGTGAAAAGAAAATGAGTGGAAAGTAAGATAATTTTGGGATTGTTTGGTTGAAGTGAAAGTGAATAGATTGTGAGAGGAAATAAAGATATATATTTAATGAATGACATATTTATCCTTAAATAAAAACATAACCTATTAACAAAAATTAAACCAAAAAAATAACAAATAAAAAAAAAAGTACCTATAAAATAGTGAAGCTATAGCCAAAGAAAAATATGCGATGATTTGAAATGTTTTAAGAAAAACCTTCAGCACCTTGCAAATGATAAATTGAAAATAAGTAATAAAATATTATGTTGTAAAAAATATTTCAAAAGCAAGGGTGATTTTGGCATTTTATAATATTACAACTCAACTCTCTACTTTCTTCCCACATATGGACGGAAACAATTTTGATGTGGACCCCAATAATTATTACACTTTCTTTCCTCTCTAACAGAATACCAAACAAGGGAAGCCCATTTATCAATACATTTTCTTTCCTCTATACTTTCTTTCCTCTGAGTTTCTCTTGAAACAAACACAGCCTAATTGTAATTCTTGATTTGAGTGGGAACCACTGTTGAATAGAATAAGAGCTAGCTAGGTTGAAGGGAGGGAGGGAGGGTCATATTATTAGGCAAAGCCATTTATGAACGGAAGTAAATGGTGTTCAGTTCTGTTGGGTCTGTGACCTACCGTAATAAATTGCGTCAAACTCTTGATTGCCGTCATAATAATGTCTTTCATTGTTGATTAAACCCACTGCTTAGTCAATCTACTACATTGATTAAATTATACTTCCTTCCTTACCAAAATATATGTCATTTTAAAGAAAAAAAATTGTATAAAAATATAGTAGTATACTACATCATTTTACATTATCATTGAAGTATTTAATGTTTTTATCTCTTATACCCTTAACTATTATTTCTCTTTCTTCTTTCAATTATATATGATTTATCTTTCTCATACCATTAATGAAGGATAATTTTGTAAATTAACCCATAATTTATCTTTTCCAAACAACAATTATTACATTTCTTAATTTGTGTGATATAGTCAAAACGACAAATATTTTAGTACGGAGGTAGTAAATATATTAATATTGTCGGTAGTTTAAGTTTACTAATCTTCATTAGTTTTTTCATATATATAAATATATTATTATAAACTATAATTGAAATATAATGTTAAATATTAAAAAAAAGTGTATAATTTCTTTGGTCTATTAGTTTCTTAATATATTAAACATAAATATAATTGTTTATTTAAATATATTAAAAAAAAAGGCTAACATGCCACATCCCGGTTTTAAAAGGTCAAGCTCGGGCCTAAAAATTAAGTCTATGACAAGCTACAGGCCATGCTCAGACCTTAAATTTTACAACGGGCAAGACTTAGGCTTGACAAAGCCTAGCCTAGTCTGACCTATTTTCAACCCTAATTTCAGATTATTATCTTAAAGAAAGATAAATTAATATGCAATAAAGATGTTAAATATGGGGGAAATATGATAATTTAAATTGGACAGAGCAAGGTGGGGTGGGTGCGGGGCAGGCGGAAGGTCATACCGCCCCGCCCCCATATTCAAAATTCGAGTTTTCCCCACACCAAGTTAAAACTACTTTTCCCCGCTACATTCGAGACAGAGCTGGTGGAGGCGAGTGAATCAGGGTCTTGTTGTCACGCCTATTTTTAAACTAATTTTTATTAGCTAATGCAATTAGTATGTCATTTTTTCCTTTTGATTTTACCCTTGTCTTTTAATTTGGATAAAAATAAATATGAACTAAATTATCTTTTTTGTGTCATTTCATATTCAAATTTATATGTTAATTTAACTGCTAATTTTAACAACCCTACAAATTCAATTAACTAACTTATAAACTATTAGTTATAAACTCAATCTGCTATTAGTGTTGTGAATCTTAACCAATGTGCTATAAGCTTAATCCAATATAAGAAAATGAAAAAATAATTATATTAAACTAGTAGAAAGAAGAGAGAAAAAAATGTAGAAGTTGGATTAACGAGAAAGTGAATAAATAATCGCCACTTTCATAGATAAAACCATAAGATAAACTATTTTATTAATATATATATATATATATATATATATTTTTTTTTATCGAGATCGGGGTATTTACCGCCGAACGAAATGACTAATCTCTCGCTAGATTGAAGGCACCTCGAAAGGTGGGATAGCTGGCCCAATGATTTAAAGCTGCTCCATACCCAAAGTGAAGATCAAACACATTAAAGTTGTCTACAATTTTTCCTAGTTAATCTAAATGGAAAATTTGTCATTTTAATTTAACGTTAGAATTTTCCTTAACCAAATTAAATTTGTGGTAAAACTGAAAAACAAGTTGAATTATTGATTCAATTACTAGTTGACTTACATGGTTTGATAGCAGTGACCTGAAAGCAGATAACACAACATAAAAAAAAATTGCCATTCTTTTATCCCTCAAAAATTTTCTTACATGATTTCTGGTCTCTTCTTTATTTTAAGTCAACTCATGTGTACTCTTAAAATTTTGAATTATTTTTTACTCATGTTCAAAACATTAAAGATTGAATGAATTTGTATTTTTTTTTTCTTATAATGGATGAACTAAATATGAAGTTTTATGACTTATTAGAAAATATGAATAGTACACATAATTGACTGAAAATATGGACTAAAAATATGAATATTATTCTTCCTATTATTATAAAATTCATTTTTTTTAACTGAAAAATTTAAGATCCTAGTTTAAATTTAATTTGAGAAGTCCATATTAAATAAATTATCGCACTAAACTTTAAAATTCAAGAAATACTAACAAAAGTACGATTCTAGACAACCATACTGTATCCAATAATATATTGGACCCAATCACATACATATATAATAAGTACATAACGCATTGTATTAGGCAGCTTATAGCAAAAATTTATTTTCATGAAAGTTGTGATGGAACATGTTGATTACAACATATACATGTGCAAATTAAAGTATATTCATAAGTTCCATTATATTGAAAAGCAAAATAGTACTTAACAATAAATACTATGCATACCAGAAAAACGAATGAGATTGTGAAAAGAACAAACTAACAACATTCAATCAATAAGAAGCCTTTCTTGCACAAGCACTCACAATAAAGCCACAATATATCTAAATATAACCAATGCAAGGATAGTGGTATATATGTCTTTCAAAAATAATGAAGTCATAATGATTGAAAGTAGACTCAACAAAACAAGATGATCACATATTTCAACCACTAGTGATAGTATTTTTTTTTTATTTGTTAATATATGTGCTATAAAATTCAATTAGAATGATTGGAACAAATTAAAAATATCTAGTAAAAAAAAAACTCTAATTAGTCTCTTTTTCCTTTCAACCTTTTGATTTATAGGAGAAAACACATGATAAAAGTTCACAGGACTCTCCCATTCATGTACAACATTGTTTTGGGTTGGACTATATATTTTTGGGCTCAAATCTAAATTTAAATAAAATTACTTTTGACTAATTAAGAGATCAATAAAATTTTATTAAATTCTTATTTAACAAAAGTTTGTTAAAGGCTGACTTCGATCAATCACTTAGTTAATCACTTTCCTCATAGTTTTAGCTTTCGTTTTTTATCATAGATAATATAGATAATATTTTTATGCGATGATATAATCTAATAATAAGGATAAAATTGTACAATATAATAAACTAAACACATTTAATTTGGGTCATGATTTCTTTCTATAGTAATAATATAGCACATGCATGTCCAACAATGTAATAACTGCATGCCTGTATGAACAAAATTGGTTAAATTCCAAATCTTGATAATAAGTTGTAACTTACAAATTGTATAATCTTTACATGCATATATAGGTAAATTTGAAACATGTAGCTGAATTGTCTTTCTGGTAATTACTAAAAATATGCAACTATTCGTTATCTTTTATATTTTTTGACAACACATATCCTTGTGTACACAATCGTTCTTTCTTTAGATTTCGGATTAATGATTTTGTTTGGTGCAATATTTTTTAGGAATTAACTTTTTATTCCCTGTAATAATGTGGTTGAGTTTTAATTTATACTCCTATTAATAAAATTGATTACCCCGTAATGTGGGTGAGTTTTAATAAAATATCAATTTACACGTCAACAAAAAGTTGACATTTTGTCTGTCATATCAATAAAAAATAACAAAGAGGTAAATCAAAATTTGATCATATTGGATAATCAATTTTTTTTTGCAGAGGTATCAAATTCACTCTCATTACAGAGATAAAAGTCTAATTACTTTTTTGGTCAGATTTATTTCTTATGTCGATGAAATTCTATATTTCTTATGTCTCAGATTTATTATCGAATAGATAAGACTTAATTATTATTAATTTTGTATGAATTCAATTTTTTATAATTTGTTCTACATTTTTTTTTCACTAAAATTTTATCCGGTTAGATTTTCCCAAAATTTTATCATGAGACAAATGTTATACTTTAGATTTTGTCATGATTCCCTAATATTTGTAAATTTATTTTTGTTTGATTAAATTAAAATAGGCATCGCAGCCTTCTGTTTTTTTATAATAAGATAAAAGAGATAGACACCACTTTTACAGAGAAAAATACGATTCAAGAAGCTCGAATCTATAGTAGCAATTTACATATTGTACATTTTTGTCATGCATGTGTATCAAAAATAAAATAAAATAAAATAATTACAGCTCTGAATTATGATGATGTGAATATAAAGAAGAGAACCCACCCACCCCAATAATATTCTTTGTTTCAAGAAATAAAATAATTTTTTTTTCTTAAAATTAAAGTAGAATATAAAAAATAAAAAATAAAACTGTAGAGAGACCCTGCAGACAAGGGAATCACTGAGGAAATGGAGGAGTGTGGTTGTCACTTTTGAAGTTGCTGAGATGGGAGGGAAAATAGAATAGAAACATATACATATGCATATATGTACTCATTAAATACGTTACAATTTATGTATATATATAAGTTGAATTAATATTTACAGGACCCCATATGAGAAAAAAAGTTTTACATGTAGACAAAAGGTTTACTTCACATGGGGTATGCATGTGATGTGAATGTACACTTACATTTTTTGTCTACCATGTGGAATAGATTAACCCTTACATTTTTATCTGTCACCAGCTAAGCAATCCACCAATCTTTATTATTCTTTTTTTGCCCCCCCACCCTCTCTTTCTCTTATTCCATTCCTTAAAATCTTGTCAAGTTAATTGCAAATCTTACAAATGACATACACACATGCACCAACTATTATAAGTTTTTCATATGATGTAAATTTTATAAACAAATTAGGGCGATCAATTTTATGACTTAGCACATGAAAGGGTGATTATTGATCTAGGTAGCTCCATTTTCTTACAACTTAATAGCTACATTTCTACTAGGGTCAATAGACTTTTTATTACTCAATGTCGCAACTGTTAAATTGGTTGATCTGATCTAATTCAGTGGACTTTACTCTATAAATAGGGTCAGACTTGCTCAGAACGAGTCTGTCCTGGTCTTGTATGGGTCTGGTGGAGTGATGGATTGGTTCGATCCAAATTATTTTATTTTTCTTTGTTTATTCAATCTATTATTAAGTGATTTGGATATATTAGTTCTTTATAATTATTAATTTTATTGAGATATAATTATATGCAAGTGTAAATAATTTTTACATAATCACTAAATATGCATTAAACTCTAGTTTGATTCCTATAAAACAATTGAATCAAATTAATAAATAATAAATATTATTTTTTATTCAAATTTTAAGTAAATATTATATTTTTTATTGAAGTTACACATTAAACTATATTTTTTATAATAAATTTTGAATTAGATTATAATTTTTTAAGTATTTATTGATATTATTTTTATATAAAAATGACATAATTTTATGATAATGATCCGCCAGAAGCCCAATGGGTTAGCTCGACTGCATTTGGGTTAACTTTTTTTGAAGTCTAACTTGCCCAAGCATGTCGCCTAATAGGCCAGTCCATTTACCCTAATCATTTTATACAACTCTTTCTATTATAACGCGAAGATTCTATCATTTGTCCTCCTTTTTGAAGTCATTTTTTTTATGTGGCAGGATAAAAAAGTTAATTTCTCATGCTACAAAAGTTGACTATCACGTCAATAAAAAATTGACATAAAAGAAAAATGATGGTATCTTCATATTATACAGGGGTAATAAAAAAAACAAATTGCAGGGATAAACACATTCTATTATATATTACTGTAAATTTTTTAATCATATATACAAGTTTTTAGATAAAATATATTTATATCATTTTATAAAATTACTTTAAATTTTTCGAAACCATATATTTTTATTAGGTCATGTTAAGGCGCAAGTTAAGATTTCTTGATATAGAAAATTACCATTTAATAATTATGTTTAAATAGAGAAGAGAGAAATTAGAACACAGATACTAATACATATATTAGAACTAAGTTTTTATTTGGTTGAAGAGAAATAGAGAAGAGAAAAATTAAAACACCGTACTAATACATATATTTAGATTAAAAATTAATCCAAATACATATATTAATATTTATAATTCAATTTATCTTTTATCTATTTTTCTCTAACTAAACAAACCATAAATGACCAAAGTTTCTACCACCATATTATATATTTGACGAGATTTTCACATGAGCACCATGTCAAAACTATTATCGAGCTTTAAACTTCTGTAAAACCAACATGAAATGAATCCCTATCAAATTTGCTAGGAGCAACCACTATCAAAACTTCTATGAAAAAGTAAAAAAAGTACAACAAGCTATAATACACTTCTATATTGAGTGACTGATCGATCACACTGACTAATTAATTAAACAAAACCATATATCTAAGTAAAATAACTACATATGTAAAAGTAGGGAAGAGTAAATTGCAAGCCATCATAGCCATGTGGAAACAATTTTATAGCATCCATATAACCATATTATAGTGCTACAATTTCATGTTTATTACAGCTATCTCTTACTTATAAGCTACTACTACAGTAAAATTATTCATCCACGTCTTGTGCATTAGATTCATTAAAACGTGGAACCATGTGCACATTGCACGTAGGGGTTTATAAATCAAATCCTTAGCAATCCCAATGCTACTTATTATAATAATAGTAATTATTACTACTATTAATATCACGGATAATTAACCAAACCATGCCACTTCTAAACACGTTGCTAAACCTAATTAAGACCGACATTAATATTAAGAAGGTCATTATAAAGGGGCCCACATTAGGGGCCCATAGAATGAAAGCACTTAAAAAGCCCATATTGAGCAAGGAAGGGTGGTGGGGCCCATGTGACCACAAACAACAATTTACAATAGGGACGGAGATAAGAAAAATAATTAAAAGAAGAGTACTACTACGTAACAAATTAACACATCTTCTCACGTCCACTTCATTTCTTTGTTGTTCATATAATTAATTAATTTAATGGCTTAAGAAAATTATTTTTAACTTTTGTTCTTCTCTTTTTCACCCATTCATCCACTTATATGAAATGGATAATTGGATAAGCATGTGCAAGTGGACTTTATATAAGCGTGTTTGGCAATTTTGCTCTTCTTTTTCGTCCTAACGGACCACAATGGAAAATAACACTACGAACTCAAATAATGGGTAGGCCAATCATAACTATCTACTACTTATATTTTTGAGAGAAAAAAATAGGTGTGGTTCGAATGGTAAGTAGCTCAAACTGGTTAGTCTACAGTTGAGAATTTAATTTTTTATAATTCAATTTGTGTGTAAAATTCTCCAAATTTAAAAAGGCAATTGACATATATAGATATGTATATTATTGTGATATGTTAAGTGTAAGTTAAAGTTTTACTATATTAGAAGGAATAGTTGAGGTTGAAGAATATATAAATGAGTGAGTCTATAAAATTCAATGACTTAAAATTTTGAGTGAATATGTAGTGTTCAACTTACGTGTGTGGATGCGTAAAAGAAAAACTTACTTGTGCGGATGATTTTAGGTCAATTAATGATTTAATCCAACGAAGGTTTCACTTATTAAAGTGGTCCAACATAGTCTTAGTCTGACTTGATGAGGTAGCGAGAGATTTCAGTTGTTTCATATATACAAAGAGTCTCACATTTGAGAAAGAGATATTGTAATATGTCAAGTGCAAAATTAGTTTTATATTAGATGAAAAAGTTAAGATTGATCGACATATAAATATGATAAACTCGATGCTTTAATATTTTAGGTAAAAACATGATACTAACGTGATGATCAAACCTAATGACAGTATAGAGAATGTAAGTTTGACTGTGTACAAGACATATATATATATATATATATATATATATATATATATAGGGAATTTTTATAAAAATAATCCAACAAATTGATTGATTTTAATTGTTTAAATTTTCAATAACCTATTCAAGCACACTTTAAAAACTCAACAAAAATGTCAAAAAAAGGATATTCATGAATATTGTTTGTTTGTTTTTTTACTCAACTAAACAAAGAACTAAGATAAAAAGCTGCAAAAATTAAAATGTGTCTCTGTTTTTGGGCCAGTTTAACTTTAGTGCCGCCATTGCTAGTTGATATCCTTAGTCATGTCATGATTAACACATTTTCATAAGTCAGTGGAGTAGAGGTGCATAAATTAATGACTGGAAGTTCACTTCACAATAACACAGTTACACAGTAATCCCAATTATATATGTGGGCTCAGCTCTCAGCCATTATTTGAGTATCCCCTAGGGCAAGGGAGGTTCATTTTGGTTTTGGGACCAAATAGAACAATTTCACCAACCATGTTCATTTCATTCAGTACTAAATAAATGTACTACTAATCTCTTCAATAAGTCTGACCCTATACTATACTACAAATTTATGTACTGTACTATAACAAACAAAGCTAGCTCATTGATTATTTCAAAATTTATGAAAACAAACAATAGTCACGTCATTGCATAGTAAAAAAAAAGTTGTTGCTTAGTTAAAAAAGTTTTGAATAGTAGTAGTTTATTTTTTTGGTTAACTTAATATTGATACGAAATTTTCATAGACGTTAGTGATGATTAATCTCTATTGAAGAATCTGAAGGTATACAAGGTGAGTTCTCTGATTTCAACTAAATTTTCTCTATACTAATGAAGCAAAAATAAAACCTCTAAATACATGTTTATGTCTTACATAAACTAAAATCTTTATTACTTGGACCAATTTATAGTTGGTCGGTAGTTTATTTTCTAATATGCACTATCCATATACAGATATTGTACTCGTACATCTATTGCTGTTATATTACACCATTTGAAAAATGTACAAGCATTCTCGAGCAGAAGGGTGAACTAGTCCTTTTGACAAAAATTAAACCAAGTGATGTTTTTTTCAAGGAATTAGAAGGATGGATTTTCCATTATTTTATTTTATTTTGACAAAGAAGGTGAATTTATATACACTATACTAATTTTTTTTGACAGAAAAGAAAAGTGCTTATAGCATTTCATTAATTAAAATGTGTTTAATACAATTTGGTATATCAACCAGAATCTGGAAACTAGCTGACAATGTGGCCGCCTTAGCAAGTCTATGAGCAACCTCATTTGCTTGTCTCCGCACAAACTCTACACTTGAGTTTCTATAATATCTAGAAAAAATAAATTTACAATGTTCAACAATTACACCAAACTCTCTGAAGTCACGATTAGAGGAGTGAAATATCAACCACTCGTTTTGAATCCAACTCAAACTCCACTGGACCTAAGTTAAGTTCATGAACCCAGTTAAGCGCTGCAAGAAGGCCAATTGCTTCGCCAACATGCACTTCACTTTTTGGAGAAAACCACTCAGTTTTAGCTAAAATAAGAGCACCTTGATCATCCCTTATACATATGTCAATGCCAACTTTATTATTATGAGATGGAAAAGAAGCATCGACATTACATTTAACGCGTCCATTTGCCGGTTTTCGCCAAGTACAATGTACACCAGGTTGTTGGTTTGGGTTTGGTATGACAGCAACAGTCTGAATTGCATTCCACTCATCCAGCATAGTATTAGCACGAGAAAAAACAAAATTTTGAGCATCGGTGATATCGTTCCATATTTGATTGTTGTGTTGCTTCCAAATACTCCAAAGGATACATGCAAACACAAATGCTTTCTCTTTTGACAATTCCCGTAAGATTTGAAAAACTACTGCTGAAGCTTCATTTGCATTATTAATGATATTGGAAATGACTTGAGAAAAGGAAGTCATACTCCATATATTTATATTTCGACTATTTTGGCACTTGAAGAACACATGCATAATTATATGACATTTTTCTGAGTCATCACTTTTTGAAGTTTTTTGGTACAATGACTTTTTGAGTTTTAATAATTGGTAACGACAACCCTATTCAACAATGATTGATGTATTAACAATTGTCATTTTTCAACCAAAATATATCAATTAAATTTGTCAATGAAAAGAAATGGTGAACTTTGATAAATAGAGATGTAAAAAAGAAACTCCAATAATATTGGCACCTTATTGTTTCCCTTTGGTTCTTCCCCTTTCTCTGTTTTTCAGTTGATTCTGGTTGTGGACTTGGAGTTGCATGTTTACTTTCATGGTCTGATTGTACACCTTGTACGTATCTCTCCAATTCAATAAAATTTCTTTACTGTTGGCACGCTCCGCCTCCATAGTTGTGGTGCCCATGTCGTGACTGCTTGTGGCTGCCGTTGAGCTCAACGGCATATACCTAGTAGGCTATTAGTAACAGTTTACATTGCTTATATTTGAGTTTAATTAATTTGTACTCTAATCAGTAGTTCACTATTTGATAAATTAAATTAGCGACACCTTGCGGACAAAAAAAATGACTTACATAAACACACTCTTTAAATCCAATACAAGCAATTTCTGTAACAATGCTTTTGTTTTAGCATCTCAATTATGCACTAAGACTTAACCGCATCGGAAAATATATCGACTGTTGTCAGCCAGTAATCCTATACACTACAAAGAACAGGCATAATTCAGTGTTTTTATTGTACAGTATAGGTAAGACTTATTTCTGCTACAAATGCACGGACCATTATAAGAAAACATTCATCTATAAAGAGAACTAGAAATGATGTGCCTGAAAAGAAAACGAGTTTCAATGACAAAGAGAACTATAAGGCATGTTACGTTGAACGGGAAGAGCTTAAATATAAATGTAGTTAACAGTTAAGGATAAAAGTCATTTTGGGTCCTTCACCTAATAGTGCAAGTTTTTTTGCAAGATTTAGTTCTTGACATATGGACATAAATTATCACTCCTACCTAGTACTTATGTTTTTTCCAACCTTTAAGCCTAAATGGCTTTCTTGTACAGGACATGCAATGTTGTCAAATAGCGGCTATAGTGGTGCTACTGTGCTAGTAAAGGAACTTGAACAAATCTCTATGGTTTCGCAATATGTTATTTAAAACAAAGTGTTGTGAAATAGCAACTATAGCGGTGCTATAGCATTGTAGTGTTGCGGAATTTCAACATATCGCTATTTTTGGCAATCCACGATTGCCAACATTGTGGACATGTTAGAGATAGAAAAGTATTTCTAAGCCTCCATCTAATCATTGACATAGTGGTCAGAAGTTTGATCCTCATACGTAATAACCCATACTTAAAAGTACTCTTTTTAAGATTTCAAAATTGAAAAATTGGGCCATGAAACTAACTCAAAAATGTATTAAAAATTCTACACCAAATGTAACTGGTTTCGGAGAAATACAAAGTGTATATAATTTATCTGTGTTAGGAACACATGACAATAAGACATAGATAAGGAAAGGGGAAAAACCATACATTAAACTATTTATAAGCTACTGTATATATCATCATTTCCAAACATATATCAGGAAGTATGGCACACATGAGTTCAACAACTCTAGAATTCTGTTTTCCAGTAGATAAAGACAAACAATTTCAAGAATAGGAGAAAAAAATCATATATAAAATAAGCAGAACGACATATACATCTGTTACATAAATTAAATGGAAGATAATATATAATACTAGAAACATAGGCAACAAATTATCAGTAAAGCAATCATTTAGCAAAACTATTACTATCTGGAGTTGCCAGATTAACATACTCATGAGGAATGGTTAATGATTTCCAACGTTTGCATCTTTCAACTAAATAGATTACATCTAAAAGGGTGACACACAAAGTCTGCAAGATTGCTGACCTAGTTAAAGCCAATACCCATTTCCTTCCGCTTCAGTTCTAAAGCCATACGTTCATTTTCAAGCTTCATTCTTTCATTTTCTAGACTCAGCTTCTCCAACTCTCGGTCCTTTTTCTTACTAAACCTCTGCCACTTTAACCTTTGTTTCTCTAATTCCAACATCTCAACCTCAATTTGTAGCTTTTGCTCTTGTAACTGAATTTGGCGAGAGTCAACCCATTGCTTCTGTAACCATGCTGCTCTCATGTTTTCTTGTATAACTCTATTACCATCAGAATGGACCGTTTGTTCACGGGGATATGAACCTTTGTTGAAATGATCTTGACAATTTAAAGAAGCATTAGATTCTTCTTGGCATTGGTTTTGTTTCAATTTCTTCGTAGATCCCCCTAACCGCCCGAGTATTCCCCTGTTATCACCACGGGAAGCACAATTATCTTTAAAATCATTGCGTTCATTGATTTCTGCATCATCTTCATCTTCCTCGTGATCATCGGGATGGGACCTTCTGATATCATCATTATCATGATCATCCCTATTTCTGAGAGCTAACTGCATCGAACATTGCAATGCAGGATCATGCGGCAAATGCAACCTATTACCATTATGATAAGAACACATCTCTTCATAAAACAATTGTTTCGAGTTTAATATTTTTCGAACATCATCCTTTTCTTTCTCGGAAAGATAATCTATTACATCCAAAAGTGAAGGATTTTCAACAACCTGACAAGAAATCCCTCTCCCTAACATATCATTAAGCTTCTTATACCTTTTATTAAGATCATTGAATTTATCCTCACATTGTTGAGGTGAAACATGATAACCTCTTTCCGCCATGACTTTCGATACAGATTTCCATTTACCCTTTTTCTGTAAAACCGCAAATCTCTTTCTTCCATTTCCACCGCCACCATCAGAACTAATATCCTCACCTATATAAGAAACAGCCGTTATCATAAGCCTCACCATCTTATCAGTCCACTTCACACGCTGCCAAGGCGACGATGATCCCTTTTTACCTCTACCCCCTTCATGCTGACCATCAAAACCATCCTCATTAAAGCTCGGCTCATCTTCCTCACTGGTCGAGTTTTTACTTCTCTCTCCCTTACTATAATCTGTCATCGAAACAATTTGATCACAGTTCTGTAAAGTTCCCATTGTGAGTGGAAAACCATCATGAACTGATGAACGTAGCGAAGACCCTTGACGCGGATGAGCTTGATGTTGATGTATAGTGTGAGGATGGTGTGCTTGATGATGAACCTGAATTGATCCAGGTAAATCAAACCCACCAAAAGAATTACCAACACCACCTTGTGACAAATTCACATCCATTTTTTTTCTTTCTCACAAACAAAATAACAACCCAAATCAAACTAATAAACCCATTACACATCAAATCCTAATTTCAAACCCTTAATCATTTTTTCACCTAATCTTCAAACATAAACAATCACCAATCTAACCATAAAAAAACATCATTTCAAACAACCCAATATGATGATAACTCTAATTCATGAATGAAAAGGCAAAAAGGAACAAACTTTCACATGACAAGAGAGGTAAAATGTTCAAAAACAACAACCCAGAAGCCAAAAATGAGAAATGTTCAAAGGGTCAAGAAAAAACAGAAAAAAAAAAGGTTCTTGAAGGGTAATGAGTGAAGGAAGTTAAAAGTACTTATCTTATAGTGGAAAGCTGAGAATAATTGGTCACCGAGAAGGTGGAAAAAAGGAGCTTTTAAGGAAGAAAATCCGGAAGGAATCTAGAAATGAGAATCACGACATGGAAGAGAAGAGTTGTGTTGAAGGCTCTGAAAACTGAGAAGAATCCCGGCAAAAATACATACATAGACCAAGTTAACAAACAACATAGGACTAATAACTTTTACTACTTTTTTTTTTTTTTTTTTTTTGATAAAACTTTTACTACTTATTAAAACAAGGTTATTATGGCTTTTAATAAATTTTAATTTATTTTTTAGTTCAAATAAAGAAATAACTTTTATCTTAAAAAAAATAATAATAAATAAATAAAGTTTTGTTTTAGAGGTTTTTAAAAAAAATCATAAATTATTATGTTTAATTATTGTAAAAGGGTAGCGATGCAATTTATTTTCAGTTTATCTTATATTTAAATATAAATTATTTAAATATAAGATATGCAGATGATTCGAACTCTGGTTATTCCATTTTTCTACTTTGAAAGTGAAATTTTTAGTTGTTAAGCCTACTTGACTAAAAAATGGTAAATAAATGATATATTTATCTAAAAAATAAGGTTTTTGAGTTATAAGATAAGTATTGTTGTAATGAAAAATATCTTTTCATAAACAAAACTATCTGTTAAAATTATTTTTAAAAAAGTTATTCAATTAAATAATTTCAAGCAATTTTAATTTTTTTTCCTATCATAGTTTCTTTCTTTTAAAAATATTATCACGTGATACATTTTTCTTACAAAAGAAGAAAAATACAAATACATAAGTGAACTTATGGACTTGTGGTTTGTCTTTGTTTTAGTACATGTTTGATTGTAGGGCGAAAAAATTAATTTTCCTTAAATAAAAATAAGTTATATGTAAAGTGAATTACATTTGGATATATGTATAAAAGAGTTTGTTGAATAATAAAGTTTAATGTAAAAATATGTTTAGACTTTAGGCCCATAAATTATAAATTGTATTTTTAAAATAAAATTACTTTTACTCAAAAACAATAAAATATATCAACTAATTTCCATGATATTTTTTACAACATCTCCATTATCAAATTGAGAGTCTCAAAATCTGGAATTAAACATAGGCTAGTTTAATATGAGACGCCAAAGGAAGAAAAGAAAACCTTAATAGGTTCAGTGTATGGGGAAGTTCCAATGGGACCATTCCAAGACATGTTGACGTCACATTCAAAAAATAATGTGAAAATAATGTGAATAATTGAAGTAACGCACGCCACGCTAAAACATATTATTTCGTTCATTTCAAAATAAATGTCATAGTTGATCAGTTTAGCTATGTCAATGTACATATTTGATTATGGATTTTTCTAATCTGTGCAACATTGCACAGGATAAGAAACAATAAATGCTTTATTTTTTAGGTTTTTTCTATACCATATTAATGACTATTTTTCTCTTTCCTAGTATTTCTCCACAATTTTTTCTCTCCTAATTAATAGCTAGTTTATTTTTTTACGGTATATCCACTCTCTCTCTTCTACTCATGCATTTCTTCCAAATAAAATCACGTTAAAACAGAACACCATGAAACCAAAACTGAAGCAACAAAAACAGAAGCAATGAAACCAGAAACTAAGAAGGTTGATAACACCAAAAGTGTAACTAAGAAGACTTTAGATAAAAAACATGATTAAATTTTGCTTGTGATTGATCTTCATTCTTCCTCTTCCTTTTCCTTGTGATTGTTGGTTGATTGCAACTTTCTTTTTCCGGACAAGTTGTAATATTGTGGTCACTTCTCTTGCAAAAAGTACAGCTTCTTGTTTTTTTTGACAATTCCTTTCCACCTTTTGATCGTTTCGTTTTGGGACGACCTTTTGTAATTGATTTTGGCGGATTATTAATTAAGTCTACTGCAGTCGGTTCTCCGTCACTAACCATCACATTTACTTCAACTGGTCTTTGAAATTCATCACGACACCACCGTAATGGCAAGTAACTCATTGGAATCTCAAAGCAATCTTTATGAAGGAATATTGTCAATACATGACGACAAAGAATACCCCAAAACTCAAAATGCTTACAAGTGCAACTAACCACATCACCATCCCACAAGACCTTATGCTTTTGTGAATGTTGCCCCTTGTAATATTTCACAGTAAACTCTACATGATTTTCTTCACAAATCTTGTATTGAGTTGCCCTCTCAAACTGCTCTTGAAACTTCTTGAACGCAAATATTGTGAAAATCTTATAAACTTGCTCTTCTAAAGGGGATAAAGACCGAAGTGAAGATCCTCTATATGAATCCAACATGATATGATGTAATTGTTGTTGCCCAATGTCCTCATGGCAAGATCAACCTAACAAATTCAGAATTATTTTATAATTAAATTTACATGTAAAAACATTAACAAGATCACTAAACTAAATTACCATACAAATTCTTACTTGTTTGAAAAGTTGAGTTAAACATGAACGAGATGAAGTAAAGCGTTTTAGAAATCCATTTATGCTCTCTGATCTTCCAGTTGTTGTCATACCCCCGAAGAAATGTCCACGAAGATAAGCCGGAACCCAATACTGCTTAACTTCATACAAGCCTTTTATATGTTTGTTTGCCTCTAGATTGTACTTGGAAACAATTTTAATCCATTCTTCTTCAAAATCATCAATATTGTCAAGCTTGTAGAGCTTATAAAAATCAGCGCACCATGAGAAATATCTATTTCGAAGAAGTGAAGTAAACCAACCACTAAATTTAGCAGTAATGTGCCATATACAAAAAGCATGTTTTGTAGACGGCATTTCAACCGCAATAGCTTGGGTCATCCATGGATCTTGATCAGTAATGATTGTCTTTGGAGGCTTATTCATGAGAGTAACAAAAGTCTGGGAAAAAAAAAAAGAAACCATATAACAAATATATTGGGATACTATATATATAAAAAATGAAAATAAAATTCTACGAAAGTTAATAAAAAAAGAGACAAATGTATATGAACTTACTTTCATTAACCATTGAAATGTAGACACTGTTTCATTTCTAATGAGCGCACAACCAAACATTATTGTCCTACCATGATTGTCAACTCCAACAAAAATGCCAAAAGGCATATTATAAGTATTCACCTTGTAAGTAGTATCAAAAGCAACAGCATCTCCATATTCTTGGTACAATTTAAAACAACGAGGTGGAGACCAAAATATATTTTCTAGTCTTTTTTCTTTATCAACTGTAAATGCAAATTGGAAGCAAGAATTTTCTTCCTTGGCAAACTTACACAATTGTAGAAGATCGTTAGCATCTCTAGTCATGTTATCTTGATGAATCTTATTAAAGAAATTATGAATATCTTTCCGAAGAAAGGGAAGGTCTCCATGCCTTACATTTTTCTCAAGCTCCATAACACGCATTATTTGCTTAACCGAAAGATCAGCTTCTTTTAATAGCAAAATCCTCTTCTCATCGTCCTTAGAAATATTGCGGTAAGATGCAAGAAAACGCACTTGATTTGGAGGTAGTAAATCATGATTGTGGTCGGATATAAATTCAGTAACCTGCCACTCTTCAGGAAAAATCTCAAAGGATTTCTTCAATTTGATTGTCATGCTTGCCTTGCATCCACATCTCGAAGATGGTCTATTTCGTTGTTCTTTAGATGGATCGTTAATTTTTTTATCTGGAAATCCTTCACGGTGACAAAACAAATATCTCATATGCATTATCCCATTTTTATTAACAAATCTACCTTTCCTAATTGAGAACCCACTCCTTTTGGCATAATTTTCATAAAATCTAAAAGCTTCTTCTTCACTTAAAAAACATTGTCCTATAAATGGTTCAAAATAGTTTTCTATATCAATGGCTTCTTTATCATGGTTACTGAACTCAACTACTTCACAATCTGAATTACCACATAGCTCATTATTTGGAAGATTGTTCAAACCAATCAAATTTGTGATTCTCAACCTACATAAATATATTGAAAGCAAGAAGGTTTAAAAACAGAGCAGTATCAACAAAACACATGTACAGGGCAGTATATATTGTTACACAAAATTGTTACACGCACAACACAAATGGAAAAAAGCGCACACAAGAATAGAAGTTAAGGCAGAGCAACAACACAACAACACATGTAAAAGGAAATTAAAGTATTAACTTACTCTGGTATAGCAATCATATCAATACAATTGAGAGGTTCTTTTTCACTTGTCATATCTTGAGAGAAAAAAATCAAAGTTGAAGGAGAAAGTTACAATAGAATGAGAGGTTCCTTTTAGTGTGTTTTCATGGTTGAAGGAGAAAGTGGTGGGTTGAAGGAGAAGGTGGCGGGAAAGAAAATAGAAGGAGAATGTGACTTATGCCTTTCCTTGTATTTTTTATTTGTTCTACGTTAAATTAAGTAGTTAATAGAGGAGAGAGGAAAGAGAAAGATACTAGGAAAGAGAAAAATAGTCATTAATATGATATAGAAAAAACCCAAAAAATAAGGCATTTATTGTTCCTTATCCTGTGCAATGTTGCACAGGTTAGAAAAATCCTTTGATTATAAATGTTTTTAATTATATTATATATTATAAAAAATTATAAAAATTTAATATTTTAAAAATATTCATCGAGACAAATTGAACAACATCATATATGCTAATATTTATTTTTATAAATTAATCAAAATATATGATCAAAATATTTTATATGAATATTGCGCACGTAATTCAAATGACACTTATTTTAAAACGAATGGAGTATATAGCAACCAGAGTGTGTGATTGAACGATAAATATTCATTTTTCTTTAATTAATAGTTGAAGGTACCATCTTCGTCTTGAATATGGAGAAATTTTAGATTTTGGGACTAGTTACCAACCTTCAATCCAATAAAAAATAAATCATTATGTTCGATAATAGATATTCCATTCTCGACAAATAACAGCTTATTATATAGTCCGTACTAAATAATGTAACGCACTAATTTGATGTGATTGGGCCCTTTCTTTGTTGCAACTTGGACACTTGGTATTAGTCTGATTAACAATATCTAACTCTTGCACCAAAAAAAAAAAAAAACAATATCTAACTCAACCCAATGTCATCTTCGAATTCATGTTTCTCTCGTTTAGATTCATGATTAAAGTATTACTTCTCCCGTATAGTTTGAAAAGCTCTTTTCCTACAATACAATATCACAATAAATTTGTTGATAGGTCCTTTTGTCAATACAACGGAGTATCTAGATTTTAGGCTCTTGAAATATCTCAAAATCTAATTCAAACATCATATGTTGTAGCATTCATACATCAAACATCATACACATTTGTAGCATCATACAGATTGCTACATTTTATAGCAATTAGGTATGCATTGTGACTGATTTAACAGAATTTGTTATTTCTGTTTGAGTAGTAGCTTGTATTCAATGGTCTTATAAATAGCATAAAATATCTGTGTGAGTAGTCAAAAAGAATTTCTAGGAAGAACTTTATATGTGAGAGTATTTTTTAACGGCAAAATTACCAAGTTTTATGAAATGTGGACAAAAGTATAAGTAATAAAGAATTCAGATGAAAAGGATTAAAATATAAAGCATACTAAATCCACAATACAAGAGTCAAATAAGAAGAAAAAAAATAAGCAAGGAGGTTCTCTTTTCTGGATAAGAACCATTGCCAAGAGAAGTTTTTTTATCCGCAACTTGTTAAGATATTTTCTAATAAAAATGAAGGGGGTTTGGGAGGGGATTTAAAAGATCTTCTCTAATAAAATCCTGAACCAAACTTAATATAATATGATAAAAAATTTATGTTCAATTGGTAGAGACATGATCTGCTACTCTGACTCCACTCTTACTCTTCAGCTAATTGATAGAGAGGTTAACCATTGTTATCATTATGCGTCAATTTTGTCCAATATCCAGGATTTGGTGCGTAGGAATTGAAATATTTGCTTCAAGCATGCTAAGAGGGAGGCTAATTATGTCGCAGACCTTCCGGCTAAGGCTGATGCTATAGGCACTGAGACGTGGGTTAAATTTAGAGAGCCATCTCATACAACTATACCGCTTCTTCAATCAGACGCCTCTCAAATTATGATTGCTATGACCTAGTTTCTTTGTTTGTCTTTTTGTTTCGTGATTTTCTTTTCCTTTCCTCTTTGTATTTTTTAGCCCCTTTATCACCAAAAAAAAAAATTAACCGCCGTTTAAATGAAATAAGGGTTTTGCTAACATTTTTTCATGAAATAAATAGTTTGAAAAATATAAAATTGGTTAAATATAAAGTAAGCAAATGTTTCCTCTTTCTATGCATCTTCCTCTCATTTTATTCTTCCTTTCTCTCTTTACTTTCTCATCTTCAACTACATTTTTTTTAGTTGCTTGAATTTTTTTGTGTTTTACAAAAAAATTGAAAACCATTATTTTATATTTAACCAAAGACAAAACTAGAAAAATTTGTTAAAGGGAAGCGAAATTATAGCATGTGATAACTAATAAACAAAATCAATGGTTATTAGATAACAATCGCCAAGATCAATAATTTTATAAAATTCAGTTTGACACAAAAAATTATATATTTTACAAAAGTTCACACAAACAAATGCGGCCTAACTCTCGTAAAAAAACACTATCTAACTATTAAAATGACACTGCTCATCAATTATTTTAGATAAACTGTTGATATTATCTATTAAGTAGTATATCGATCTTTAAATTATTTTTCTCAATTTAAATAAAGTGATAGCTTTTTATAGAGAAAATATATAGTGATATCTTAAAAATGTGTTTATGTTATTTTATTTTGTGTTTTTTAAGTAAATGGGGTGCATGCAGAAGGAACTGCAACACCCTAAATACAGTAGAATAAAAAGAAAATACAAAAGATTGGGGGACATAAAACTAAATCGAGTTAAAAGTCATAAAACAATAACTCCCGATAGGATATAGAGCCACAAAATTCAATTGAAGCAAATCAAAACAACACACCATGGGCACGATCCAGTGAGCCCGCATGTGGACTCGAAACCAAATTGTAAAAAAAGAGGTGTATAGTTTGATAAGCAACAACAAATTTAGATCTTGAGGCGAGAGTGCACACAATCGCCAACACGATAGCGAATACATGCACCAACCATTTATTGCCACAAACAAGAGCAAAATGAAAATAATTTATGGCCAATCATTCTGAATTTGTTCGTAAGAGATCAAACTATATTTTAGAATGATGATACTAAATTGTCAACAATGACAAGAAAACTGACAATCTAAACAAATTTGGAAATAATCAGAGATCATACAATGTACCAAACCAACAAGAGCCACCGACGAACAAACCTCGAACACAATGGAAAGGCAGAAGAGGCTCTGAACAACAGTGACAACAACGAGGGATCTAAAGAATGATAAGATACTTGCATTTAGCTTCAGCAACTTAGTTCACAACACTTACACTTGTGATATAGAATTAGTTAGGATTATAACAAATTTGTACCTATGCTATATATAGCTAAAAAGGGTCAATTGTAAAGTCTTCAGAGATTCATTTTTCTAATAAAGTTTTCTCTCTTTTATCTTGATTTGCTTCTTCTCTTCCACATTCATGGAAGTTCATTCCTTTGTTATGGTATCTAGAGCCTGAAGCTGAGCACTCAATCTGATCAGCCATGGTTCGCGCTACTGTCCAACCGGTGGAAGTTCCCACCGCTGTTCCGACCGCCGTTCCGATTGATCATTCTCAAAACCCTTTCTACATTCATCCTTCCGAAAATCCTGCAATTCCTCTTGTTAATCCAGTTCTTGATGGCAAGAATTATCATTCTTGGGCTAGATCCATGAGGAAAACCATCATTATGAAGAACAAGCTTCGATTTCTTGATGGATCTTCTCCTATGCCCAATAATTACGATCCTACCTATGAAGCTTGGCTACGCTGTAACAATTTGGTACTCTCTTGGATTCAAAACTCTGTTTCTTCGTCTATTGCACAAAGCATTGTGTATTATGATCTTGCTGCTTCTGCTTGGAACGATCTCAAGACTCGATTTTCTCGCGCCGATCGCGTTCGCATTGCTGGTTTGCAACGGGAATTGTATGCGTTTCGTCAAGGTACGTTCTCAGTCAATGAATACTTTACCAAATTGCGTGGAATTTGGGAAGAATTGGAGATTTTTCGTCCGATTCCGGCATGTACCTGTCTTGCTCGTTGCAATTGTGAAGGGATACGCAATGCGCGTAAATTCAGACAAGAGGATCTTGTTCTCATTTTTCTTACTGGATTAAATGATCAATATGCTGTTATTCGTTCTCAAATCTTGATTATGGACCCTTTCCCTGATCTCAACACTGCTTTTTCCATGATTATACAACATGAGTCTCTCAATGGTTTAGAGGTTGTTGACGACACACAGGTTCAACTGAATCTTGCTGATGGTAAGAAGTCTAATTCTTACAAAGGGAAGAATCCCTCCAATGGTAGTAGCAATAGATCTTGTACTTTCTGTGGTAAACCTGGTCACACCATTGATATTTGCTATCGTAAGAATGGTTTTCCACCTGGGTTCAAGTATAAAGATGGATCTACTCCACCCAAGACTGCTATGGCAAGTTACATTGCTTCTACAAGCTCAGAGAACAAGCACTATGAAGCCAAGCCTTCCACTTCTATGGGATTTACTGAAGCAGAATTTCAAGCTCTCAGGAATTTGTTGAAGAATCACAAGCCAGATGCTACTTCTCAGGTCCATCAATTCACAACGGGATCTTCTTCTAGCTCTCCTACTGAAGAAACTAGAGGTATTGACCGTATTTCTTTCAATTCTATTTCTGATTCAGTAGCTTTGTGGATCATAGATAGTGGTGCAACTGATCATGCATGTTATTCTCTGAGCATGTTTCATCATTATACTAAAGTCAAACCCATACCTATTAAATTACCAAATGGTTCTATAGTCAAGACAAATATTGTTGGGGAAGTTCACATCACTGATTCATTCATTCTAACCAATGTGTTTTACTTACCCCATTTCACATATAATCTGATTTCTGTCTCAAAAGTTACAAAACATTTGTCTTGCACCTTTACCTTTGCTGATAGTGCTTGTATCATTCGCAATTCCCAACAGAAGATGATTGGTTCGGGTAAATTGCTCAATGGTCTCTACTACTTGGAAGGTAATAGTTCTAGTATTTCTTCGCTTAGTAATAAAAGCTCGCTTAGCAAGCCTAGCTCAGGTACTGTTTGTACTACTTTTTCTATCCCTCAATCTGCCTTATGGCACTTTCGATTTGGTCATGCTTCTTCTACTAGATTGGAAATCATGCATAAGTTGTATCCTTCCATATCTGTTAATAAAGATTGTGTTTGTGATGTGTGTCATTTAGCAAAGCAAAAAAAATTGTCTTATCAGTTAAGCAATAGTACATCTACTAGATGCATTGAATTGTTGCACATGGATATATGGGGTCCATACACCACCGCCACTTTGCATGGCCACAAATATTTTTTAACAATTGTAGATGATTTTAGTAGATTCACTTGGATAATCTTGTTGAAAGGCAAGCATGAAGTGGCCTTACAGGTTCAGAACCTCATTCATCTTCTTGAAAATCAGTTTGACTCCAAAGTTAAGATAATTAGGAGTGACAATGGGCCTGAATTCTCCATTCCAACATTCTATGCTTCCAAGGGTATAATGCACCAGACTAGTTGTGTTTACACACCACAACAAAATGGAAGAGTTGAAAGGAAACACCAATGTATTTTAGCAATAGCAAGAGCTCTACTCATCCAATCACATATGCCTTCTAAGTATTGGGGATATGCAGTCCTTCATTCAGTATACCTTATGAATCGAATGCCATCTATGGCCATTGCAGGAGATTTGCCTTACAACAAACTCCACAATCAACTTCCAGACATTTCTATGCTCAGAATTTTTGGTTGTCTTTGTTATGTTTCCACACAAGATGTACATAGATTTAAGCTTGACCACAGAGCAAGAAAGTGCGCTTTCTTGGGTTACAAATCAGGCACAAAGGGATATGTTGCTCTAGATCTACACTCACATGAGATAGTTATATCTAGAAATGTTCAATTTGAAGAATTAATTTTTCCTTATCCTTGTCAAAACGAGTCACAAATCAACTGGGATTTCTTTACACCTCCCAATGACCCTGTTTCCTCTATTGAGCCTATCGTTCTTCCAATTAACCCCATTGAATCTCAAACTGAATCAGTTAAATCACAAACTGCAACCATACCACCTAACCCACCATCTCCCAGAAAGTCTACTAGACTCAAACAAGCACCTCTTCATCTCATGGACTATGCCTGCAATAACATAGTTCACTCCACTCCCTACCCTATCACAAAATACACCAGTCATGATCATATTTCAGCCAAACAATTAACCTATACTTTATCTTTACTCACTGAAACTGAACCTACTTCATATTTTGAGGCTTGCAAACATGACCATTGGGTCAAGTCAATGAAATCAGAATTGCAAGCTCTACAACAGAACAACACATGGTCTATTGTCTCTTTACTTGTTGGAGTTAAGCCCATTGGCAACAAGTGGGTGTACAAAATCAAAAGAAAAGCAGATGGTAGTATTGAACGATTCAAGGCTCGATTGGTGGCTAAAGGGTATAACCAAGTGGAGGGGATAGATTACTTTGAGACATTTTCACCTGTGGCCAAAATGACCACCATCAGAGTCGTGCTTGCTCTTGCCTCAATCAAAAATTGGTTTGTGCATCAGCTGGATGTGAATAATGCATTTTTGCATGGTGACCTTTGTGAGGATGTGTATATGAAGATTCCACAAGGCTTGGAGGGATTTTCTGATGACAAAGTGTGCAAATTGGTCAAGTCTCTATATGGGTTGAAACAAGCAAGTAGAAAATGGTATGAAAAACTCTCACAATTTCTTATTTCACACCATTTCACACAAGTTCCATCTGATCCTACACTATTTGTGAAGAAAACTTCCAACAACTTTACGGCTCTACTTGTATATGTAGATGATATAGTATTAACCGGAGATAGCATGACTGAAATTACTAACATTAAGACAAAACTACACAGTACTTTTGGCATAAAGGATCTTGGCATTTTAAAGTTTTTCCTCGGTTTGGAAGTTGCACACTCTACTAAGGGAATAACCTTGAGTCAAAGACAATACTGTCTTGATCTGCTTGCTGAAACTGGTGATTTGGGTTGCAAGCCCTCTAGTATTCCTATGGATCCTAGTCCAAAATTGCATCATGATGACAGCAAACCTTATACTGATATTACTGGCTACAAGACTCTTGTAGGAAAGCTCCTATACTTGACCAATACCCGGCCAGACATTGCTTTTCCTGTCCAACAGTTGTGTCAATTCCTTGATTGTCCTACTGCACTTCATTATAAAGCAGCACACAAGGTCCTCAGATATCTCAAAGGCTGCCCTGGGACTGGTTTGTTTTTTTCTCGCACATCAGACACTCACTTGGTTGGGTTCACAGATGCAGATTGGGGTGGTTGTGTGGATACAAGAAGATCTATTACTGGTTATTGCTTCTTTCTTGGCAACTCCTTAATATGTTGGAAGTCTAAGAAACAACAAACAATCTCTAGATCTTCCTCTGAAGCAGAGTACAGAGCACTTGCATCTGGTACTTGTGAGTTACAATGGCTCACTTACTTGCTTAGGGATTTGCAGATCACTCTTACACAACAACCATCATTATATTGTGATAGCCAAAGTGCTATACATATTGCCTCTAATCCGGTGTTCCATGAACGAACCAAACATCTAGATATAGACTGCCATGTAGTAAGGGAAAGACTACAGGGAGGTCTCATGAAATTGCTTCCTGTATCAGGTTATCATCAGTTGGCAGATATCATGACTAAAGCTTTGCACCCTGCCAATTTTCACAGGATCATTTCCAAGCTCAGTCTCCTTGATATATACAGGCCTCAGCTTGAGGGGGAGTGATAAGATACTTGCATTTAGCTTCAGCAACTTAGTTCACAACACTTACACTTGTGATATAGAATTAGTTAGGATTATAACAAATTTGTACCTATGCTATATATAGCTAAAAAGGGTCAATTGTAAAGTCTTCAGAGATTCATTTTTCTAATAAAGTTTTCTCTCTTTTATCTTGATTTGCTTCTTCTCTTCCACATTCATGGAAGTTCATTCCTTTGTTAAAGAACTCAAACCACCGCCATTTCAAGAGAACACAACAACCAACATTGCCTTCCTAAAAAGATGAACAATAGTGTAACAACACTTGAAGAAACCACCAAGCCCCGCAAGTGCGGGGTTTGTGAGTTAAGAGACAAACTAGAACCGAGTGAGCCAGAGCTGGTTGAACCAAACCAGAACCAAAGACAAACAAACCCAGATTGAAAGAGCGAGAAAACCAAATCGAACCACCAAACCCAATCAAATATCACCATTACTGATCTGAACAAAGGCAGTATGGTGGACCATCACCGTTATTCTATTTAGTAATTATCTTTTACTAATCAAACAAAAAAAAACATTATTAAATACGTAATTTTATTTGTTCTAAAATTGGCAAGCTATCTTTCTTAATAGTTAAAAACAGAAACAAAATTTGTTTCCTCTCTGTTAAAGGAAAGCATCACCGGTGTCTTAGTTGCTCCTATTAAAATCTGCAAATCCGAAACTCACAAAGGTCTATTCCCCACATTACCCTTACTTCTTCACTCCACTACCACTGCGCCTTGCCTTTAACTCAAGGTCCAAACAGTAATTTCGCCACCCTTACTTCTACAATAATTCATTCATTTCACCCACTCATCACCACCGTCGTCATTTCCGTTTCACCTCGACACTATCGCTTCACTCACAAATTCAATTTCCAATTTTACCCCTAACAACTTCTCCAAATTCCAATTCTATCCAATAACGGTTCAATTTCATTACATAAGCTTCAATTCTCGATCGTCGTTGAATGGAGCCCTAATAACCATTCAATTAGGGTTTCTGCGTATTTCGGGAATTGAAGGTTTTGATTCTTTCGATAATGGCGGATCATGGAGAAGATGAGGATTTGCAAATGGCGATTCAGATGAGCATGACACCAGAGCCGAAGCGGAATAAGCCGAGAGACGAAGTCGCCGGTGTTGTTTCGGGTTTTCCGGAGGATTCACCGGAATCCAAGACACGGAGACGGGAGCTTATGGCAGCGGCTGCTGAGAAGCGGATGGCATCGATCGTTAGGGTTTCGCCTTCGCCACCGCCGCAGGCAAGTAAAGGAGTAAAGAAGGAGGCTGAAGTTGTAAGGAGAGTGGATGAGTTGCCTTTGAAAGGTGAGAGTTTGAGTAAGGAACTTTCTGCGGAAGAAGCTAATAAATTGTTTGTAATGGTGTTTGGAAGTACAGTCTCGAAGGATATTCTAGCTCAGTGGTGCAATCAGGGAATAAGGTAAACGTTGATGATTATGTTTGTTGTATTGAAACATATGTTGCATTGATTGTTTGGTAGTTTTAAGCATGCATTCACTGACTATTTGTGATTGGAGAGTATCTCAATTTGAAGTGATTCGGATACAATATTGAAAACTCTTTTGACTTGACCGTTATGCTCTCGCTAATAGTATATGGGTCGTGCTAAGGGCACGTGTTAAGGAAACTCTAAAACTATAATTTTTACGTTGAAAAAAGCAAATTTTAAATGTTGAAATTTTTAAACGCATAATTTTTGAGACATAATTTGGGCGCACATTAGCATTTTCCGTAGTATATATAGCAAACTTGGTTATTGTGGCATTTGAAATTGCGTTATAATACATTGAACTTTTTTTTGGAACCCCATTTATGTCCAAGTAATTTATTCACCTAGTACTAATAACCTATGAAGCCCAGACACGGACATGGACACGACACGGACACGACACGGACACTGACACCTCGACTTGGATAATTTTTTTGAAAAAGTGATAAATTTCAAAGTAAATGTAAGTGTCGGTGTCAGACACGACACGTGTCCGACACCGGGACACGCCTAATCTAAGGAGTGTCGGAGCTTCATAGCTGATAACATATGAAGAGTTCCCAAAATACGAGTTAACCATTTGAGTTTTGGTTATCATGCAAAAAGCAAACATGGAAAAGAGTAAATAAGTAATGGCAATGGAGTTAAAGTGTAACGTTAGTTGGGATGAGATAGTTAGGGACGTTCTTGGTAGTCAAAATCGCGATTTTAATCGTATAATCGTACAATTTTACAAATACAGTTAGTCTCAGTGATTACGACTATACCCCGAATCGTATTTTTGTGAAGTCGTGTATAATCGTCCCTGTTAATTGTGGAATCATGTAATGTATGATTACGGGTCAGAGAAGACCTGTTTCAGAGTTTCGGGTTAGGAGATGTTCGGTTCAGAGGCTCGGGTTATATGATGATCCGTTTTAAGGGCTTGGGTCAGAAGAAGGCCCGTTTAGAAATTAGGGGTTTTAAGTGGGCACGTGCACATTAAATGTGCAGTAATGTGACACGCTTAATTTCAATGTCAGCACCATTTCGTTCCCTCCCCTTCACTATCATTGTTTCTCTTGCAATCATCTCTCTACTCTAGCTTCCACATCTTCCTGCAACATTTTCTATTTCCATATTCTCCTGCAACAATTTATATTTTCATATTTTCCTTCAATCCATTTAGTTGCCTGAGACTAGTTTTTAACTAGCTTTTGTTGTTTTGTTTGAGACTATGGTTATGTTATGTGAGTTCTTCTGTTAAGAAAACTGAGGAAATGCAACTGTGTTGTTATGATTTGTTAGATATGGTTATGAATTTAAGTTTATACAAGTATTTCAAGTGTGATTTAAGTTTTTTCTTTTTTACTTATGCTAATTTATGCGCATATATATGAATTTATATGCATATATTTGAGATTCATGAATTTTCTATAATCTTACTATTAATGTAACAATTAGACAATTTACGATTTTACTTCCCTTTTCCGATTATGCGTAAAATCCCGATTTTGACTACCACGGGGACATTGCATTTTATATGAAGGAGTCGGGGTTCGAAGTCCAAACAATTCCCTTATTCACCTTTAAGGGTGAAATTCTAGCCATTAGACTGCTTGACAAAAAAAAAAGGTTTACTCAAGTTAATTTATAGATAATAGACTATATATATATAGGGGCCTTTGGGTTTGGAGGTTTTAGTCTTTTAGACACTCAATGTTTTGTAAACAAAGGAGATTTTTTCCTTCTTTCTAATAAAATACTAGGGTTCTATTACTACTATTGGCTATATCAGCCTTCTCACATCCTATAAGCATCTCATGGTGGGCATAAGAATGGAGGTGCAGAGAGGTAATGTTGTGCAGGAGGGTTTGGAATCCAATGAACAGCTAAAAGAGGAAGCTAGGAATGGAGAAAATTAAAGATTGGCTGATAAGTCAAGAAAAGTAGAGCAATGCTAGTAGAACACACCTCATTAGGTGAATTCATGTGAGACCCACTAAATTATGCGATGTCTTATAACTTATTTGAGGAGCCCCATTCTCAAAGTGGTGGAGTTTATATGAATTTCAACTGATAATAGTGTTGGAAAGTTTTACTAGCTCCTGTCAAAAAAGAACAAAACCGTTAGCTGGTGGAAACATTGATGTCTCAAGATGATAGTGGTTCGGAAGCCTGAAACAATTAAAGAAAAGGAACACGGATTCAGCCATTCAGGGAACTAGGAATATGTGAACTAGAAAGGGAACCAAATGGCGCATCATAGTAGACAGCCGGGAAACCAAAGTGAACCTAAATGCTGCAATACAAGGATCTTCTACTATATGCTATATGAAGTTGTGTATTTTCCTTGCACAAGTGCTCTTGCAAATGTTGAAAGGGGGGATGTAGGACATATTTTATACGTAGGATGAAACAGGCTTATTTGTTTTTCCTGAAATTATAGCAGTGTTGAGACTTGAGTGTACTACCACAAACATGTTAATTACCAACACTGTGAAATTACGGTTTTGTTCTTTTTTGACAGGAGCTAGTAAAACTTTCCAACACTATTATCAGTTGAAATTCATATAAACTCCACCACTTTGAGAATGGGGCTCCTAAAGGATTACACACGAAGAGCTATAAAGGGGAATCAATAGCGTAGAAGGGAATGGGGTGAGAGATGCATTTAGTTAGAGGATAGATAAAGGGATTTCATGTAGGCAGCAGTGGTTTACGACTTATGTAGTGCCGCAGCGGTCATTCACTTATATATTTTTCTGAATTGTTACATCTGGGGTTGGGCAGATACTCCATAGCTGGGAGCTTATTGCTCTTACATTGCATATTTCAAATAATACACATATATTTCAGATGATATATGTACAATCCACTGAGGGCAAACCTCCTGAGCTAGATCATGAATCATGATTGTTCATGCCAGATCTGATTGGCAGAGTTGATTCTTTCACTATGTCATGATACTTATCCCTATAAATTATAAAATCACCAGCTCTTCAATGATTGGTAGATGGAATTGGTTTATTAAATATTGTTCGATAGAAGTGGTTCTCTCAGCATTGTTTATTAAATATGTTTGTTCGATAAAAAAATGCGTCCTTAACTGATCATTAACATGTCATGTGTTTTATCATTTTGTACTTTTCCAATTGGATTATTTACTTTTTTTATTTTGCTAATACTATGAAAACTTTTCTTTAGGTTTAGCTCTGATCCTGAAACATCAATGGGGTTGGTGCAGCATGAAGGAGGCCCCTGTGGCGTTTTGGCAGCTATACAAGTAATTGCTACAATTTCAATTTTGCTTATTTGTAGAATTCTGTCCATTTTTCAATCTGTTTAATAATGTCACTACTTCTAGATAGCCAGCCCATCATAGTGACCATCAAAGTCCCTAAATTATTGAGACTGTTTTCAATGGTTTTGACTCTAAAGACAAAATTGATTTCTGAGTGAAATTTATAGTTGCTAAATGAGTACTTCAACTTCAACCTATAAAAGATTAAGTGGCTGTAAATTTCGTTTCACTTAACTTGTGTCTTTTATCTTCCTTTTGTATTTTGCTTGTGTTAAACAATATCTTGCTATGCTCATCTGCTGTTTTCTACAATTTTCACGTTAGTGTTAGTGATTTAGAATTTGTTGCTTATATCAGATATTTTTGTAGCTTGTTTGTTTGTTCATGTGTGGGGGCATGTCTACACCTGCCCATTTGTTATTTTCATTTCCATTTTATTTATTTCTTCTCACGATGTACAATATACGTTTGGAATAATCTTTATTTGTTCTACATTGATTTTGCTTATTTTTCCCTTTAACTTTTCAGGCATTTGTGTTCAAATACATTATTTTCTTCAATAATGAATTGAAAGAATCGCCATGCATGCCACAAAATCGGGGTCTGAGCGCATCAAGTAAAAGTCCCTCTATTCCATCGTATAATATTTCTTCACTCACTGAAGGTGTAAAAGTAAGGTGATTAACTCTTTCCTGATCAATCATTTGTGTTTAGCTTGGTAAAAATGAAGTTAATTGTAATAAAACTATAGACTTCCATTTCTTGTACTCTGTCGTGTCAATTTCTTTGATTTCGACCACTATGTTTTCCGTGTTTCCTATGCTCATCGTATATTTCCTTTATTGATTTATTGGCAGAGCCCTTGTAAGAAGTATGGGCGAAATTTTATTTCTATGTGGAAGTTATAAAAGGGCTGTGATTGCAACTTTGAGCATTCCAGGGAATGATATTCAACGTTCTGAAGGAATCTCGGAGGAGGAGGTACCTTCGTTAATATTAGTTATTTTTTGTGCAACATCTTGTTGGTAACAAATGGAATTGAATTTCCTATGCTGCTACTGAAGTCTTTTACCATGATTCTCCCATTATAGTCTTATCTGCTGTGTTGAGTTTTCTCCTTTCCAATTAGCAGGTTATTGCAAGCTCTCTTAAAGCTCTTTCTATTGAATCTGCGTTGGACCTGCTGAAAGTTCTTAGAGTTGAAACCCACACATCAGAAACAACCGCTTTGCAGAGGCTTGAAGCAATTATTCCTTTATACCAAAGTCGTATGGGGGCATTGCTTTTCCTAATCTCTGCTTTACTTTCTCGTGGACTGGTATGTTTTCCTACTTCAAGCTTTGCTATCTACTTCACATTGCATTTTCTATTGTCTTTTAGGTCTTCTTTTACCAACGTTTTTTATTTATATTTTATTATATTTAAAACATGAGATATTGTATAAGCCTTTGTTGTCCAAAGCTGATAGACTAGTTTTTATCCGTGCCTATGCCTTTAAAGTTTAAACTTTGAGTTCTTTCACTATGTTTTTTTTAGAAAATTTAGGTCTTTCACCTTCTACCCTTGCTAGAATTTGGCAAATACAATGGTAAATTACGAGCCTTTAAAAATTTCTTTAAGTAATATATGCAATATTTTGCTTTCCTCTAGGATTTGGTTCAAAGTGACAGAGATGATCCCAGCCTACCACTGGTTACTGCTCCTTTTGGACATGCCTCCCAGGTAATTGAAAAATGCCGCGATTCTTTTAAATTTTAACTTCAGTTCATTTTAAATTAATTTTAGAATGAAATTTATCTTTTTCTACAAATCTCGTGCAGGAAATTGTAAACCTACTGCTCTGTGGGCAGGCTGTCCCTAATGTATTTGATGGAAGGATGGATTTAGGTGGGGGAATGTTTCTGAAAGGTATATCCCGAAGTGTGGAAGTTGGATTTCTCACCCTGCTAGAATACCTGAATTTCTGCAAGGTTGGTCAGTATCTGAAAACCCCAAAATGGCCTATATGGGTTGTTGGGAGTGAATCCCATTACACAGTGTTGTTCGCTCTTGATCCCAACGTTCAAAATGAGAATGAACTCGAAGGAAGGGAAACACAGATTCGCAAAGCTTTTGATGCACAAGATCAAAGTGGAGGCGGCGGCTTCATTAGTGTGGAGGGGTTCCATCAAGTCATCAGAGAAACAAATATCAAACTTCCGGCAGATAAGCTAGATAACCTTTGCAGTGCAGGGTTCATTGTATGGAGTGAATTCTGGCAGGTAATTTTGGACCTAGACAAAAGCTTGGGAGGTTTGAAGGATTCCTCAGGATTAATGGGTAAGAAGGTCTTTGATCTTTTCCATTTTAATGGGATTGCTAAATCAGATCTGAATGGCAGTCAAGCCAATTTTGCGGGTGAAACTCCACTGCAAAGACCTAGGCTCACAAAATTAAGTGTCTCGGTTCCCCCAAGGTGGACGCCTGAGGAATTTATGGCAGATGTGCAAGGTCCATCTGCTTCTGGTCCAAGTGACTCTACTGGGAAGGATGTGGAGGTATCTAAACCAGAGCCTACTCAACATGCGCCTCTGGTTGACTGCATAAGGACACGCTGGCCCCGTGCTGTCTGCAGCTGGTCAGGTGATCCTCCTAGTATAGTCTGAAAGACTTTTTTTGAGACATTTGTTCCGCAAAGTAAAACACAATTTCTTCTGCAAAGCCATGTGAAAAGAGTTGATGAAGCTTTTCTGTTTTACTTTGATATATTGTCGAGGCACAATTTGTTGTGCAGTCAATATATGATGTGGATTAATGTATTTTAAATTTTCTCTTCGATTTTGTCATGACTTTCAAAAGGTATGGGGAAGGAGGGTGTTTGTGGTGGTGATATTTATATTCAAGCCAACTTGTAACATTAATTTAAATGTATTATCGTGAATTAGGAAGGATTTTAGTTGTCGGGGTTTTTTTTTAAAATTAATAAATGTGGATTCTATTCTTATTTATGAAATTGTTGTAATATAGTACATTATCGAGCATTCGAGCTTGGCTTCATAATAATATTTCATGATATTTCGCCCTAGTGTGGAACATCTCTTTCCCTCTTGATGATCAGCATCTTCATTTGGTTTGTGGTGGCTTAAAACTATCATGACTTGAGCATGGTCTGCAATGCATAAGTTTCTGAAATATATTTTCTAGTGTTTAAAGTATCTGAAACTTGAAGATGAAGTATCTTCCTCTTCTCATTCCAAATAGTACTGGTAATTAAGATACTCTAACGGTGCAGTTATGTTCTTCAATCAGTTATTCCAGTCTATCCGCGAGTTTGGTACTTCGGTCTAGAAACTATTGATGGCTGTCTAACTATTACAAGTGATATAGTTTGTTTCGAAACAAACAAAATCGACAATATAATGTCGAAACTGCACGCCAGGAATGTAACTCTAGAGATTTTAAAGTGAGATAATAACTTTCATGGCGAAAATGTCTCAAATTTGATCGTGTAAACAAACACACTCCTTCGTTTATTACACCAAATAAATAAACAATTATGATTGATTAACCGTGTAAAAGAACTTGTATATTTTGAGTGCCTTACTATTATCCGAAAAAGTGCAAGTAATAGAGAGATTATGATGAAAATTTGTCTCTAGTGCCTTAAATCCAGCTAATGATTAGTCACTACTTTCTGCGGTGGATACACCTTGATCTCGACAAAAGAACTTCATATTGAAGGAGAGACATAAGTGTCTCTTTTGCTGTTCCTGTTTCTGTTCCTCATTTGTATCACAGAAACAACCAAACCAGTAAAGAACCAATGTTACCTCATCAAACCAACATTATCATTCATCGAGCAACTTCAATTCAATCACAACCAAAATGTTTCATTCTACAAAGAAACTATTGTCCATGGTCAATGAAAAAAGACCCAGAATTAGAATCATCACTATCACGAAATCGACGGTGGATAATTAACAATCAAATCAAAAACATAATCCTTCGTTACCCTAACAACGAAATCCCAATCGAAACTCTTCAGAAGAAATTCAAAACCCTAGATCTTCAAGGTAAAGCCCTAAATTGGATTTCTAAATACCCTTCTTGTTTCGATTTTCATCAACGTCGTGTTCGTCTTTCAAAACGCATGATTCAACTCGTTCATGAAGAACAATCGATTAAAGATTCTCTTGAACCTGTTTTCGTTCGGCGTTTAGCGAAAATTCTTATGCTTTCGTTTAATAATACTCTTAATGTGCTCAAAATTAATGAAATTAAGAATAGTTTAGGGTTTCCTGATGATTATTTGATTAGGATTGTGCCCAAATATCCGGAATTGTTTCGAATTGTTAATGAGAGTGGGAGGAGGAGTTCTATGGCGATTGAATTGATTCATTGGAACCCTAGTTTTGCTGTTTCGGAAGTTGAAGCTTTAGCGTTGAAGAACGGGGAAAAACCTAATTTTACGTGTTGTTTGCCTTCTAGTTGGGTGAAATCGTTGGAGAAATTTCGCGATTTTGAATCGGTTCCTTATGTTTCGCCTTATTCGGATCCGAGAGGGTTGGTCGAAGGGTCGAGGGAAATGGAGAAAAGGAATGTGGGTTTGGTTCATGAGTTGTTGTCATTGACTCTTTGGAAGAAGATTTCAATTATGAAATTAGGTCATTTTAAAAGAGAGTTTTTTTTGCCTGATAAGTTGAATGTGTTGTTGCTTAAGCATCCTGGGATTTTCTATGTTTCGAATAAGTATAGGATTTATACTGTTTTACTTAGAGAAGGGTATGTTGGGTCTCAATTAGTTGATAAGGATCCTCTTGTGGTTGTTAAGGAGAAATTTGGGGAAATTATGCAGGAAGGACTTCATGAGTATAATCAAAGGCGGCGCCTTGTTAATATCGAAAAGAAGAGAAACAAAGGTCTTCCTTTGACTAGGGTGGACGATGATCACATGAAGGGTAGAAGAAGGAGAAGAAATAGGGAAGTTTCTGATGAAGATGAGGTTGATGGAGAGAATGGTAATAAATTGGGAGGGTTGCTTGACCCTGAAGAAAGAAAAAGGTTTTATAAAGTTCTTTTTGATGATGATGGTTCATGAATGAAGACTTACTTAGTCTATGTGTGGTACATGGAACAGTGTTTTTGAAACCAAACTGAACAAAATTGGACGGTTTAACTGGCTGAACCTTGAACTGTTTTTCGATAAAGTTCAGTTGTTTTTGCGGTTTTGTCCTGATTTAAGGTGGTTTGAGTCTGACCAAAATAGAAGTCTCGTCAGTTCAATGTTTAGTTATTTATTGAAACATTGATATGGAACAGATAGTATTATGCAGGTGATTGTACTACACTGCATCCTATCTTTCGTCGAAATTGAGTCAGGCTTGTCTTACAAAGGTAGAATTTTCTGATTAAAACTAAGGCAGAATAATCTTGAAACTTCCATTCTAGGTTTGATTGTGATGATTTTTGAGTCTCAATGGACTGTATTAACTTATCTGTTAATTTGTTTTCTGTTGGAAGTTTAGAGATTTAGGGACAGATTAGTTCAAGTAGTTCATGGTATTAGAGTTTTCCTATGTTATGTTTTAGGCCAGGATATATTATTTATCAGGTGGATGCCATTTGATTTGTCTCTGCCTAGAAAAGATAGGATAGTAGTGACCTGCATGTATGTAAGCAATTCCCACAGTAAGGAACATAATGGAAAGACCAATTCTTAATCTGATTTCTTTCATGTACTGGTTTGAGTCACATTAATGAACAATTATGAACTACAATTTTGCCAATTTGTTAGCATTTCTTTCTAGCATTAATTTTGTAAGCTACATGAGGTGAGATGTGATGTTATATAGGAAAGCCTGAGATTGCATATAAGGAGTCAAAGGGCTGAAAGCCAACCTTGTTTCTCCATAATGACTTGAAAATGATATCAACACACTATTCATTTCAGCTAAAATTGGAATAAATAAATAATGTTGTGCTGAGAGGGTAAAACAGCTTACATTGGAATGTATACAGGAGTATGGAGTATCAAATTGACAAGATGTTGATTATTGATGACATTGGAGTGAACTAAGGTTATGTTTTGACAGTTTGACGTCCAAAATAAAATTGTATAACTCCATCAAGTTGGGCTATTAGTGATTGACACCGGATTTGAAAGAAAATATCAACCCTGCAACTGTACTTTGGAGGGGACTAAAATTATTTGATGACATAACTCGCTCCAAACCAGATTAAACTGATGATAAAATTAAAAAATTATATTACTCACTTTTAGGCAAGTAATAAGAAGGGAGATAACAAAATGTTTACTTGACAATGTAAAATTATTTTACATTGTCCGTGTATATTTCTTTTATTTAAATTAATGGCTCAAATAAAAAAGTGTAAAATAAATTAAAATCCGAGTTCCTTTAAATATTTGATACCATCTTTTCAAAGTATGTGAAGTGAACAACTCAATTCAAAAATATAAAAGGAATAATATTAACATTACTTTAGTCAAAATAAAAATATTAACATTAATTAAGAAATTAATCTACTTAGCCCATGAAAAAAAATTAATTTCCTCACTTTGCAATTTACATTTTACTCATTTTAGAGAATTCAAAACATTTATACTTTTTATAGCTAAATTAAAATACACAATGTACATAAGATATTAGCCGGATGACAAAAGTCTCGTCTTATCTAAAATAAAAGTCTTGTATTTTCTAATTAAAAGACAAAATTCACATCTTTTGATTGCCATTATAAAATGGTCATTTGTACATTATAAATAATTGATTTTTTTACCTTAATTTTTTGATATAATGTTTTTTCCCTTTTTCAATTTTTAAAAATAAATTATGATTAATTGTTTCCAAAGTATTTATTAATTTTATTTTTTCAAAAAAACAATCCACTTAGATTGGCTTAATGATGTTGACTTGAGTATTTAGAGGTGTTTATGGCTCAAGTTCTATCCACTTTAGTGTCAATTTCAGTATATTAGTTTAAATTGAGTAAAAATTATAGCTTTAAATCGACTCCGCAAATGGATGGTGTAATTGATCTTCTCATATTAATAGATGATTGATATTCTCAGATTAATCGATCCTTGAGCCGGATATTGAGTTTTCAATATTTATTTTTTTCATTTTCAAAACAATAAACTTATAAATAAGAATGAATTTCCAAAACAACCCTTGAGAAAAAAGAAAGAAAAAAAAAACCCTAGACTAGAGCAAAGCAACTTGATTTGTGTTATTCCTCTTTGCCAATTTCTATTTGCCACTGTGTTTGTTCTTTTTCCATTACACAACAAATCCTCATTTCACTCTCTCATTCTTTTTTCTTCCTTCACCGCCGCATAAACACATTCTTTCTCGCCGCACTTCCAATCTCTCTTATTTTCAATCGATTTTTCTATTTCCTCTTTCGTTTCATCCAAACACGAATCTCGTTTTTCATTAACCTTTCGTGAAAAATCCGCGCGAATCGATCCAATTAGAAAACCCTAATCTAACAAATGGGGAAGAAGAAGCCATCAGTACGCGACGACGACAATCCTCCGCAACAAGTCGGTGGAAAATCGAAGAAAAAGGCTCCGATTATCGACGACGATGAATATTCTATCGGAACTGAACTTTCCGAGGAGACTGCTCCGGCGATAGTCGAAGAGAAACCCGGGAAGAAGAAAGGTAAGAAAGGTAACGCTAAATCTTCACAAGTTAAAGATAATGGTGATGATTTTGATGTTGTTGATGATGATGATGATGTGCCTGAAATTGTTTTTGCTGGGAAGAAAAAGGGGAAATCGAAAAAAAGTGTTTTTAGTGCTGCTAGTGGGTTTGGTTTGCTTGGAGATGATGGGGATGTCGATAATAATGACGACGATGATAAGAAATCAGAGTTAACTGATGAGGATGAACCGATTGTTTTTACTGGGAAGAAGAAGCCGTCGAAGGGTTCGAAGAAAGGTGGAGGTGGTGGTGGTAGTTTGTTTAGTGCATTAGATGAGATTGATGATGGAGAGGATGAGAGTAAGAATGAAAAGGTTGAAGATGATGATGAAGATATAGGACCGATTACTTTTTCCGGTAAGAAGAAGTCGTCCAAGTCTTCTTCGAAGAAAGGTGCAGTTATTCCGGATGAGGATAGTGTTTCTGTGTCTGAGTCTGCTAAAGGTGGAGATGATGAGAAAGATGAGGATGATATATCTTTTGCATTTACTGGTAAAAAGAAGTCTTCTAAAAAGAAAAGTGGTAGTGCTGCTGCTGCCAAAGAGAGTGATGAAAATGTAGAGGCTGTTGAGGCCGAGAAGCCTAGTGTTGGAATTAGTAATACTAATGTTGACAATGGTAATGTAAGTAAGAGTGAAGAGGTTGTTGGAACTTCCAAAAATAAGAAGAATAAGAAGAAGAAGAGTGGGAGGACTAAAGAAGAGGAGGATGATTTAGATAAGATTCTTGCAGAGCTTGGTGAAGCCCCTCCAACGGCAAAAACTGCTGCTCCTCCGCAGCAGGATGATAAAGTTCAGCCTGCTCCTGAAGTAGGTTCTGCCCCTGGTGCTTCGGTGGAAAAGGAAGGAGAAGAGGAGACTGTAGAATCAGCTGCTGCAAAAAAGAAGAAAAAGAAGAAGGAAAAGGAGAAGAAGGCAGCAGCTGCAGCTGGAAGTGCACCGGTTGTTGAAACTGTAGAAGAGAAAGTTGAGGTAAGCATACCAAAGAAAAATGATTCGAAGAACAACAAGAAAGTGCCAAAGCATGTTAGGGAGATGCAAGAACTACTGGCTCGAAGACAAGAGGCTGAAGAGAGAAAGAAAAAAGAAGAGGAAGAGAAGCTAAGGAAAGAAGAAGAGGAGCGACAAAGACTGGAGGAACTTGAGAGACAGGCAGAAGAGGCTAAACGTATAAAGAAGGAAAAAGAAAAGGAAAAACAACTGAAAAAGAAGCTAGAAGGTAAATTGTTAACTAATAAGCAGAAAGAAGAAGCCCGACGTTTGGAGGCAATGAGGAGGCAGATTCTCAGTAGCACAGGGGGTGTCACTCTTCCTACTGGGGATACTGGTGCACCAGCCAAAAAACCCATTTATCAGACAAAGAAGGGGAAATCAACTAATCGAAATCACAATGGTGCTGTTGCTGTCAAGACAGATGAAAGTGTTGAAGTTAAGGAAACTACAGCTGATTTAGATTCAGAGGAACCAAAAAAGGTTGAAGAAGTGGAGTCGGTGCAGATGGAGGATAAAGTTGAACTTCCTGAAGCTGTTGAAGAGGATGCAGTGGAAGAAGATGATGATGATGTTGATGCATGGGATGAAAGAAGCTGGGATGATGTCACTCTGACTGATAAAGGTGCATTTGCTGATGAAGAAGTTGACTCCGAGCCTGAACTGATTGTCAAAAAAGAGATTAAAAGTGGTGTACCTGCTAAAAATGCTGGTGAGATTTGCATTTTATTCGTAGTTTTTACTTCTGACAGGATTGTGCTTCAAAGTTGTGTAATTGTTGAAAACAACATGCTTGATACCATAGCAATCTTGGGTCCTATTCCCTATTGAGGCAGAGTGCTAAAAGTATAATTGCTTCTTGTTTTTCCCGTACCTGATTAGCATAAGGAATATACGAACCTACTTTAGTTTTAAAATTTTAGAAATACAAACTGATGCTATTTTGGAAATTTTTTTTAATAAAAAGAACTTAGGTTAAGATTTTTTAATGGCGTAGCCTGCTTCAGTAAACTAGTAAATTATTTTCTTCCTTCGCTTATATCTTTGCTTTATATAAATAAGCAAAGGATATGTTTTTTGTCCTTCATCCATGGTAAACCACAAAGTATTAGATGTCCCTGTAGTTTTTGGGCGTGACCAGACTTTGTGTTTTAAAAGCTTAAAGGTGTTTGTATGACCTGTGTAGCAACTCTTGCCTAATGGGATAAGCCACCACGGGGTTTGGCATATACTTCTGTTTACCTTGTAATTGAATATTTTAATTTTAATTACTTATCTGATCATCTGTATTTTGTTTTGCTTTTCACCTACACAGCAAGTGCTACAAATAAAACTGTTTCGAAGCCTGTGGCTGAAGAAATTGAAAATAGAAAACAGGCCAAAGTTGTGGTTGAGGATAAAACGAAAAAGAACGATCCAAAACAGTCTGCTGTGCCTCCTAAGCCGAGTGAGGGGAACCTCCGATCGCCAATTTGCTGCATCATGGGTCATGTGGACACTGGCAAAACCAAGCTTCTGGATTGTATTCGAGGTACCAATGTTCAAGAAGGTGAGGCTGGTGGTATCACCCAACAGATTGGTGCAACATACTTTCCTGCTGAGAACATACGTGAAAGAACTAAGGAACTGAAAGCTGATGCAACACTGAAAGTTCCCGGTCTACTGGTTATTGATACCCCAGGCCACGAATCATTCAATAACTTAAGGTCTCGGGGTTCAGGTCTATGTGATATCGCAATTTTGGTTGTTGACATTATGCATGGCTTAGAGCCACAAACTATAGAATCACTCAATCTATTAAAAATGAGGAACACAGAATTCATTATTGCATTGAATAAGGTGAGTGTTCCACTTTTATGAGCTATTCCTTCATATATATGTTGTTTACAGGTTGCTCAATTCTGTCACTGTTCTTGAAACATCGCAGATTGACAGACTCTATGGCTGGAAAACATGTCGCAATGCTCCAATTCGTAAAGCAATGTTGCAGCAGTCTAAAGATGTTCAAAATGAGTTTAATATGCGGGTCACTCAGGTAGTAACACACATTTCTTTTTCATTTGCAAGTTGTGGTAGATTATTTTTGTTAATGTTCGTCATGCTAATTTTTCTTGTTTCACTTCTAGATTGTTACTCAGTTCATGGAACAGGGAATAAATACCGAACTGTATTATAAAAACAAAGAAATGGGAGAAACATTTAGCATTGTTCCTACAAGTGCAATAAGGTAACTAACTAACTATGTGGCCTTGTTGCCATAACATACTATTTTACTCCCCCTCCTATGTGAAACCATTTTTTGTGGTTATAAATGACGCAACAGCTGGTTTTGGTGCCCATTATCTATTGGGTCTTTCCAATTCTTTATGTGATTTAAGTTTCCATGAAATCATGTCATTCTTATATAAGTAGTATCTCCTTTGTCATTAAGAATGAAAACCACAAAATGGACATATATCTATTTTTGAGGTGCCTACATTTTACATAAAGTATTTTGTTGGTTACGGACATGTATCTATTTTTTGTGCTTCTCCTTTAGTGTTTTTACCATCATATTAGGAAGAGGCATCTTTTAGTGTTTCAAGTGATCCAGTGTGTTTAACAACATCTTAACTTTTTGGGCATCACCTAGACCCAAGTTGTGTCCAACCTAACCTGTCTGTGCTAAAAAGACAGGTAATCTGCTTAATAATTTGTCGATGGTTTTATTGATGTTTTAGTATTTAATATTTCAGTGGTGAAGGAATACCAGATATGTTATTACTATTGGTTCAGTGGACCCAAAAGACTATGACTGAAAAACTTACGTACAGTGAAGACGTGCAGGTTAGCCATATTTTCACATAATATTGAAGTGGTTGAACTCTTGAATTCTTCTTGACTGTTTAACTCAGACCTAACTGTTATTTGATTGTGGTTGCCAGTGTACTGTTTTGGAAGTCAAGGTTATTGAAGGCCATGGAACTACTATTGATGTTGTTTTAGTTAATGGCGTTCTTCATGAAGGAGATCAAATAGTTGTATCTGGAATGCAGGCAAGCATCTCAGAATCTAACTACATCTATTAATGCTTGCTTTCTGCTTCTGACTAGTAAAGTTTATAATATAGGGTCCGATTGTTACCACAATTCGAGCTTTATTGACACCTCATCCAATGAAGGAACTTCGTGTTAAGGTACTGTTAGATCTTTTGCATTTGATTAATTTATTTTATTATCACATTTGTTGCTTGATAGGAAAACTTTAACCTGTGTCCATAACTATCTAGTGTGCATGTGGACAAAGACTATTTTGGTCTTGGTTGATACTATTTTTATTGATTTGCTACTAAATCATGGTTTGGGTTGGAGGTAAGACATTTAGAAATTCAAATGGGTGCAAATGATAAGTAAAGGCTTGGAAGCTTAGGAAATGATATGTAATTCTTAACATTATGCTTAACATGAAGGAACCTAGTTATAGCAAGTTTAGTTGTTTATAGTTCATATTGTTATGCTGGAGAGCTCTTCATTTTTCCATCATTGGAATTTAGAACTACCTCAATTGAGGGGATGGGAAACACCCGCTTAGTCTAGGAATCTTCGACAGAGGAAATTCTATCATTTAGTATGTTTTCCAGCTAAGTAATGGTTGTTTAACTAATTTCAGGGATCATATATCCATCACAAAGAAATCAAGGCTGCAATGGGCATCAAAATCACTGCCCAGGTACTCAGTGATATTGATTTGACTTCTTTTATGCCAGTTTTGATCCAGTTATTTTTTTTTTTTTTTATGTTTATAAATGGGTAGAGAATCAGAGATTTGATAAGATTTCCAATTTTGTTTTTCAGGGACTTGAACATGCTATTGCTGGCGCAAGTTTATATGTAGTGAAGCCTGATGATGATTTGGAATATGTTAAACAAGCGGCCTTGGAAGACGTGGAGTCAGTCTTGAGCAGGATTGACAGGAGCGGTGAGGGTGTTTGTGTCCAAGCATCTACGCTTGGGTCATTGGAAGCATTACTGGAGTTTTTGAAAACTCCAGATGTGAACATCCCTGTCAGTGCTATAAACATAGGCCCTGTACATAAGAAGGATGTGATGAAGGCCAGTGTAATGCTTGAAAAGAAACGAGAGTTTTCTACTATATTGGCATTTGATGTCAAAGTCACCCCTGAAGCTAGGGATCTTGCAGAGGAATTGGGTGTGAAAATTTTTATTGCCGATATCATTTATCATTTATTTGACCAATTCAAAGCTTACATGGACAACATTAAGGAGGAGAAAAAGAAAGAATCTGCTGATGAGGCAGTCTTCCCATGTGTTCTGAAGATCATGCCAAATTGTATCTTCAACAAGAAGGATCCGATTGTTTTGGGAGTTGATATCCTTGAAGGCATTTTAAAGGTACCATTTTTTATTTATGATGGTATTTTTTTTAATGTGGTTGCATTATTTGTGGTGATAGCAGTTTTCTGTGCACAAGATTGTATTGCTTGCCTTGTGGTGTAAATTCAACAGTTGTATTTTAGTATTGCATCTTTATTTGAGAAATGAATTAGCAATTGTATATTTTTGTCCGTTGGATAAGTTTAGGCTGCTGAGTTAAAATGGAGAGGTGAAAATTTTGGAATGAAAATGATATACACCTGGCTCATTAAAATTGTTGGAAGATTGAAACTGTCGTGCAACTTACTTATTTACCCTACTATGTGAATATCACCATGTACCAAGCTAGAACTAGTAAAAGTAAAAACCCTTGTTTCATTTTGCACCTGGCCATTCAAAAAGTTGTTGTGTGATACTTAATATGCAGTTTTTAAGTTAGTGGAATATCTTCCACTGTTACAGTCGTATTTTGTTTGCCATGGTTCATTCGAGAGGCCTGTGAAGTTGAATAAACTTGCATAAAACTAAATGTGGAACTGGAATCTTGTGATTGACCCTCGTTGTCATGCTACATAGTTTATCATCCAATTCTTTTATATTTTCACATTATAAGATGGTAGAGAGTTTCTATTTTTCTTTGGTCAGAATGGTTCCTACTATATTATATCCGGTAACTACCCTTTAACTGTATCAAAATTTTCATTTTTTAACTTTTAACCTATGTCTATTCTTTTTGATGCTATGTGTTCATGTGTATCAGACCGGATTTGAATGTCAGTTTCTGACCATAGTTTTTTCAGTTATGGTCTTATGAGGGCCATGTTATGTGTGCAATGCACAAAATTTGTTTAGTTTCTTTAAATTTGAATCTAATATTTTCTACCTGACAGATTGGAACTCCAATTTGTATTCCTTCCCAAGAATTCATTGATATTGGCCGCATTGCCTCCATTGAGAATAACCATAAACCGGTTGATTTTGCGAAGAAAGGGCAGAAAGTAGCCATCAAGGTATTTCCTTTAATTAAGTTGGATTTTACGTAATGAACTTATTTAAGATATGGGTTAAAAACAGACTTCCATTTATACTTGTGATTGTGAGATGTTGAAAAAGGAAAAAGATGGCGCTAATGTCTGTTTTAAGTTATCTGTATTCTGTAGCACTGGTTTTATTATATAAACTAACTTGATTACACCGCTGGAACAGTGATGATCCATTTTGACTGATTTATGTGGTTGATCTTTAGACTTGGTTATTGAGAAAGTGGAGAAATAAAAATGTAGAGGTGGTGGATTAGATAAGTCTTACTCTTCTGTTCAACTTGGTTTGCAGATTGTTGGCGGCAATTCTGAAGAACAGCAGAAAATGTTTGGGAGGCATTTTGAGATTGATGATGAACTTGTAAGCCATATTTCACGAAGATCTATTGATATTCTCAAAACTAATTATCGGGTAAGTCATTATTAATAGTTGATAGTAATAAATAAATATATCTGTAACAATATGTATTTAACTATCAATGGATGTTGTTGGACCGTGTTAAAATTTACACTGTTGAATTATTGATATAGGATGATCTGTCTATGGAGGAATGGAAGCTGGTGGTGAAATTGAAGAGTCTTTTCAAGATACAGTGAGACTTGATCTGTATTGTTTTCCAGAGAGTATTCAGTTATGAAAACAAGGTTTTGGTGAAATGTTTGGAATGATGCCTAACATCAAAGGGTTTTTTTGAGCATGATATTGTGTTCACCTTGGAGGCCGAAAATTCATTGCATGATAGAATGCATTTTTAGGTGGCAGAGTGACTTTTACGTGAAACTAATATGCTCATGCAGCTAGGGACTCTGGCCAAAAGGGTTGGGTTATTTGTCAAGGACAAAGGGTCCAAATTTTGTGATTTACTATACACATGTGGTATACATGAAAGCAAATAAGAGTTTAATTTGCAATATTGTTCTTTGAGGTTGCAATATTGTTCTTTGAGGGAAAGGAAATATTCACGGGAGTATTTATCATGTGACAAACAAATTTGTCCACTATCAGTTTCTGTATTTTGTACAAATTTTCCATTTATAGCCGAGCCATCATATTTGACGCCGATTTATATGCATATTTTGGTGTTCCTTGCCAAGCATTTTGGTTGTGGAAACCGGATAGATTAGTAATACTAGTAGTTTACATGTTTTGCATATACATGTGATTTATTTGCGTCTGCATATTCTTCACATGTGATTTATTTTAGTCCTTCCAAAATGGTGACCTTCATAGTTTAGTCTTAATTTTTGTTAAATTTTTAATCTTTGAAAAATTATCACGCAGTCAGTTTTAATCTTTACTATGTTTAGATCATTGTAAAAACTTTTTTAAAAAATGAGCTCAAAATTTTATTTCTAGGTCATGATTTGTGATACTCTTAAAATTTTAATAATTAAATTTTATATGATATTTTAAACATGCTTATATAAAAGTACTAGTAATTCAAAAATTTATTTGAGTTTAATTATAATCAAGCAAATTTAGTTTTAGTAAAGACAAAAACTATAAGAAAAAAACAAATTTCAGAATCTGATGATTATTTTTATAAACTATCACAAATAGATTTTTTTTTTTGACGCAATCCTAAATATATGTTGTTTTTTTAAAAAAAAAAAAATGCTATAACAAACACACTAGATTAGTTTGGAAAATAGAAACAAACCAATGTCATTGTTCCTTCATGAGAAAGTAACTTAATAGTGGTCCATATAAATAGGTAGTTTTAAGAAAAAAATTAGGATTACCCTCTTCTACCAATACCATAAAATATTATAGCTTAAGGAGGTTCCGTGCAGTCCAAGTAAGTCAGTTTTATAATATTCATTGAGATTCTGAATAAATACCATGAATATATAGCTATAGCTTGTCATTCTTTTTCTTTTCCTTGTTCATGATGTTATGATGTTTGAATTTTGTGTACATTATATTGTGTTTTGTTTTTGTTGTTTCATCATAAAGTTGCGTCTGAAACATATTTTGAATATTTCTAATTATTAAGTTACCTAACAGTAGCCTATAAAAACAAAATGAACGATCCTCATGATGAGGGGAACCTCCGATCGCCAATTTGCTGCATTATGGGTCATGTAGATGCTGGCAAAACCAAGCTTCTGGATTGTATTCGACGTACCAATGTTCAAGAAGGCGAGGCCGGTGGTATAACCCAACAGATTGGTGCAACATACTTTCCTGCTGAGAACATACTTGAAAGAACTAAGGAACTGAAAGCTGATGCAACACTGAAAGTTCCAGGTCTACTGGTTATTGATACCCCAGGCCATGAATCATTCAATAACTTAAGGTCTCGGGGTTCAGGTCTATGTGATATCGCAATTTTGGTTGTTGACATTATGCATGGCTTAGAGCCACAAACTATAGAATCACTCAATCTATTAAAAATGAGGAACACAGAATTCATTGTTGCATTGAATAAGGTCAGTGTTCCACTTTTATGAGCTATTCCTTCATATATATGTTGTTTACAGGTTGCTCAAATCTGTCACACTGTTCTTGAAACATCGCAGATTGACAGGCTTTATGGCTGGAAAACATGTCGCGATGCTCCAATTCGTAAAGCACTGGAGCAGCAGTCTAGAGATGTTAAAGATGAGTTTGATAGGCGGGTCACTCAGGTAGTAGTAACAAACATTTCTTTTTCAAGTTGTGGTAGATTATTTTTGTTATTGTTCGTCATGCTAATTTTTCTTGTTTCACTTCTAGATTGTTACTCAGTTCATGGAACAGGGGATGAATACCAAATTGTATTATAAAAACAGAGAAATGGGAGAAACATATAGCATTGTTCCTACAAGTGCAATAAGGTAACTAACTAACTTACGAACTATGTCCAAATATTAGTTTTTGGGCAAAAACCAAAAGCTATTGATGTTTACAGATAATCTGCTTAATACTTTGTCGGTGTTTTTGTATTGATATTTTAGTATTTAATATTTCAGTGGTGAAGGAATCCCAGATATGTTGTTACTATTGGTTAAGTGGACCGAAAAGACAATGACCGAAAGACTTACGTACAGTGAAGAAGTGCAGGTTAGCCATATTTATTTTCACATAATATTGAAGTCATTGAACTCTTGAATTCTTCTTGACTGTTTAACTCAGACCTAACTGTTATTTGATTGTGGTTGCCAGTGTACTATTTTGGAAGTCAAGGTTATCGAAGGCCATGGAACTACTATTGATGTTGTTTTAGTTAATGGTGTTCTTCATGAAGGAGATCAAATAGTTGTACCTGGAATGCAGGCAAGCATCTCATAATCTAACTACATCTATTAATGTTTGCTTTCTGCTTCTGACTAATAAAGTTTATGATATAGGGTTCAATTGTCACTACAATTCGAGCTTTATTAACGCCTCATCCAATGAAGGAACTTCGTGTTAAGGTACTGATATATCTTTTGCATTTGATTAATTCTATTATTTTGTTTGTTTTACAGCTAAGTAATGATTGTCTAACTAATTTCAGGGATCATATATCCATCACAAAGAAATCAAGGCTGCGATGGGTATCAAAATCACTGCCCAGGTACTTAGTGATATTGATTTGAATTCTTTTATGCCAGTTTTAATCCAGTTATATTTTTCTTCTTTTTTATGTTTATAAATGGGTAGAGAATCAGAGATTTGATAAGATTTCCAATTATGTTTTTCAGGGACTTGAACATGCTATTGCCGGCGCAAGTTTATATGTGGTGAAGCCTGACGATGATTTGGAAAATATTAAAAAATTGGCCTTGGAAGACGTGGAGTCAGTCTTGAGCAGGATTGACAAGAGCGGCGAGGGCGTTTGTGTCCAGGCATCTACGCTTGGCTCATTGGAAGCATTACTGGAGTTTTTGAAAACTCCAGAAGTGAACATTCCTGTCAGTGCTATAAACATAGGCCCTGTGCATAAGAAGGATGTGATGAAGGCCAGTGTAATGCTCGAAAAGAAACGAGAGTATTCTACTATATTGGCGTTTGATGTCAAAGTCACCCCTGAAGCTAGGGAACTTGCAAAGGAATTGCGTGTTGAAATTTTTACTGCCGATATCATTTATCATTTATTTGACCGATTCAAGGCTTACATGGACGACATTAAGGAAAAGAAAAAGAAAGAATCTGCTGATGAGGTAGTCTTTCCATGTACTCTGAAGATCTTAAAGGCATTTAACAATAAGGATCCGATTATTTTGGGAGTTGATATCCTTGAAGGCATTTTAAAGGTACCATTTATTATTTATGATGATATTTTTTCAATGTGGTTGCAATGTTTGTGATGATATCAGTTTTCTTTGCATAAGATTGTATTCCTTCCATGCCTTGGGAGGTAAATTCAACATTTGTACTTTAGCATTGCATCTTTATTTGAAAAATGAATTAGCAATGCACAAAATTTGTTTAGTTTCTTTAAACTTGAATCTAATATTTTCTACCTAACAGATTGGAACTCCAATTTGTATTCCTTCAAAAAAATTCATTGATATCGGTCGCATTGCCTCCATTGAGAATAAGCATAAACCGGTTGATTATGCGAAGAAAGGGCAGCAAGTAGCCATTAAGGTATGTGCATGAAATAAGTTGGATTTTACGTAATGAACTTATTTGAGATATGGATTAAAAACAGACTTCCATTTATACTTGTAGTTGTGTTTAGAGGTGGTTAAGACAAGTCTTACTCTTCTGTTCAACTTTTTTGCAGATTGTTGGCGGCAATTCTGAAGAACAACAGAAAATATTTGGGAGGCATTTTGACACTCATGATGAACTTGTAAGCCGTATTTCACGAAGATCTATTGATATTCTCAAAACTGATTATCGGGTAAGTCATTTATAATAGTCCATAATAATAAATAAATCTATCAGTAACAATATGTATTTAACTAATGATGGATGTTGTTAGACCTTGTCTTAAAAGTTACACTCTTGAATTATTGATATAGGATGATATGTCTCCGGAGGAATGGAACCTGGTAAAGAAATTGAAGAGACGTTTCGACATACTGTGAGACTTGATCTGTATTTTTTTAAGAGAGTATTCATTTTCATTTATGAAAACAATAGATATTGTGTTCACCTCGGAGGCCGAAAATTCATTGCATGAAAGGAGGCATTTTTTGGTGGCGATAGTGACTTTTACAAGAAACTTCTATGCTCTATGCTCATGCAGCTAGGGACTCTGGCCAAAAGGGTGGGTTACTGTCAAGGACAAAAGGTCCAAATTTTGTGATTTTACTATACACATCACAAAATCTTTTGTAATTAGTGAGTGAGTATTAAAGAGTGTGTTAAAAGAAAGAGTCTTTCTAACACTACTCTAAAAACTATTGATAATCTTTTGAAAAATCTTGATGATTTAGATACAATGTAGTGAGATGGAAAGACTAAAGCATGCCCTAATCATAATGTGAAATTATCCCTGTCAACAAATGATTTGATTTACCAGAAGATGTTAGACTCTCACAATGTGGCGAATTAATATTCGAATTTCAATTTATAAATGTGTCCATATTTAATGTTTGGCATTATTTTAAATAAGATTAACTTCAATAAAGAAAATCTATGGAAACCACCAATAGTTAGTTGATTCAGTTGGGATTGGCGCTGAACTTGATAGGGAGATCCCCGCAAATGCGATCTGGAGGGAGCTGGAACCACTTGATGCCAGAACTGACCCCCGAATGGTGGTTAAAATAAAAACTATGGAAACCTAAATGAAACACATTACATATATATAAAATGTTTTGATAACTCACTTCCATTTATGTTTAGTTTATTATTACACACTTTCTTCTATATAACTCTCACCTCATCTATTCCAAAAAGCCAAAAAAAATGAGGAGACAGTCCAAAAGTGAGATAATCAAAACACAATAATTAGTTAACTTAATTAACATAACATAATTAATAATCTAAAGCCCACTTGATCCAATCAACTTAGTTAGCCCAAAAGTGATAGCCATAGCAACCCAACCTCCAAGCAAGACCCTTAAACAAGACTTGAAAATTGGAGCCTTACCCAACACTGCTCCCAACAAACCAAACACAACCAAAGCAAAACTAACTGCACCCAAAACAACACCAACTCTTACCTTATAATCTTTTATAAAAGATGCTGCAAGAAGTGGCACCATTGCACCAATTGAAAATGCTAAAGCTGAAGCTGAAGCTGCTTGTAAAGGATTTGGCAAACTTTCTTTCTCAATAACATTTTCTTCTTCAATAATATTATCACCTCTTTCAATATTTTTCTCTCTTTTTAATTGAGCAATTTCTATGTCAAGTTGTGAATAAACAGAAACAAACTCACCTATTGCCATGCTACAAGCACCGGCTACAAGTCCCGCAAAACCGGACAAGATCATGGCTTTGATGTCTTGTTTTACTGCTCCTACACCCATCATCAATGATGCTGTTGAAACTAATCCATCATTAGCTCCTAAAACCGCGGCGCGAAGCCATTGCGATCTTTTTGAGTAATCAAATTCATTGCTTTCAATCTCTAGTGTTTCATGTTGTTCATTGTTATTGTTTTGATGTGTTATAAATTTTGTTTGGTTGATGGATGAATTATTATTAGATGCCATGAAAATAAAACTTAGGAAATTTAGATAATTAGAAGAAGATGGTAATGATGTGAGTGTGGTAGACACACGCTAATGTTGAAGTGTATTTATGGATGAAAAAGTGTGTAACGTTTTAATGGAAATTGGTGGGACAAGAGCACTAATTAAAAGACAAAATTCTATATTCACCAAATTCATACGGAATGTATGTTTTATTAAAGTAAATTAACTTTGCCACAATTTATTAAAGAGGTTATATGAAAAGTGGGGTATGATTGAGGAAGTGTGAGCTCCATTATGGTGACAATACAAGTTAAAGGATAAATAGTCAAAATAATGTAACTTCTTTTTGTGTATAAAATATTAGTATATGTTATAAATTAATATAAGAATTCGAATAGAATTGAGGATAATAATATGACATATATTGTATTCATGGTTTTGATAGTTTTGTTTAAAATTTCATTCAATTGGGTTAAGGTGTTTAATTATGATTTTTTTTTTCTTTCAAAAAACAAGTGCATGACATATATGTTCACCCCAAAGAAGTGCATGATGTGTTTCACGAATTTCGTTCCTTTTCCTATATATTGATTATTGAATCCAAGAAGCAAGAATAACAATAACTAATTACGATAAGGAGAGAAATCCAAAAGAAAAGCTAGTGAAAGTAGTGGGAATGAATTGAATGATGAAAAGCATGATATGACATAAAATCTGTTTTATTTATACATAAAAAGATTGGATCAAAATAGACGCTAGAAGGAAGTTAGTTAGCAATTAGCATGACTCACTCAGACAAAGGACAAACGTAAAGGTAACCAAATATGAAAATGGCTTTATTTATTTTATATATTTTTTTAAAAAGAAAAAAAAATGCACTGATATTTTTTTTTATGGACGTGTTATCTAGCAATTTCGTCATTTTAACTAGAACTTATGAACAAAAATACCGATATTAATAAGGCAAAAAGCTTAATTTACATATATAAAGAGGGTAAAGCAATTGATCATCCCAAGATTTTATTTTTATTATTGTGTGAAATTCAATCATATTTGAGACCCTGCAGAAATTAAATATAGATGAATTTTTTATTATGAGTCTAACTTCTTCATTCCATTAGACGTATGAATTATAGAAGAATCATGTTAATTAAAACAAATATTATGATACGTTGACCTTTGACAGCATTGCAGTATCATGTATATTATAGCAAATCATGTATATTAAGTATTCTAATTATGTAGAATTATTCCTTTCCTTATTTACTACATGGTGCATACAATGCACTTAATTGTATTAGGAATACTCTCTGTATTTATAGAGAGGTTGTTCATCATTCTAAATCAATAATACAAAATATACATTACAGCATACTTTATATGAATATGATAAATTTTATCCCATAACAATAATAATAACAAGGAGTTTAGAGTACATTACTATAGTATTTAATTTACGTGGGTTATAATGAAAGATAGTGTAATTTACGTGGGTTCTATTAGTGTAGCTAGATTGAAAAGACTCAAGAAAAATGGATTGATGAATATGAAAGCACTATAGATTTTGTGATAAAAAAGGAAGTGTGGGTTATTCGACAATTTAAGTAATGGAAGAGAGTGTACATCCCACGTACGAAGACCACCTTTAGTTTTGTGCATTACTATATATTTTTCTTCCAATGAGAGACAGAAATAAAACAAGTCTTCATAATGTTTTGTTCTCCAACAACGTAGTTGTATTATTTGGGTTGCAAATGGATGCATGATTAATAAGATCCACAACTCTTTGTCTCTTTAAAGCTCAATATATTAAAGTAAGTCATAAATAAAAGTAGTTTTATTGAATAGTGACATCCATTAAGAAATGGCGTGTTGTGGTTGAGTTGAATTCATGTCAAAGAGAGATACACAAACACACAGCTTAATAGAGCTAAGATTTATGATGGTTGATTACTCGTTACAATCCTAAATTAAGAGATAATTTGAATCAACAAAATAATACATTAGTATATCAAATGTTAGTTGATTCAGTGGTGATTGACATTTAAATTGGCATAGAGACATAGTTTGATCTCACAACTATATATAAAAAGGGGACTGAAATCATTTTATGTCAAAACTGACATCCAAACTATATTAATTTTTGCTAAATCAATTACTTTTATTTTAAAGATTAAAGAAAGCCAAATATATATGATTTTGTTCTCGATATTGATGAATTAATGAATTAGTCTTTTCTTTTAAAAAATCAATGGAAAAGACTATTATATTTAGTTGTTACAAAAAAATGTTAAAATATGTTTTCTCTGATTTTCTTTACTCTATTTTGTAATCAAAATTATTGGGAAATAATTTATGGTACGAGAAAGATTATCTACAACGATTTGAAAACACAAAACAAATCACATTCACTCCATTTTTATCTCTGTTTTTTGTCTCATGAGCTTGAAAATGAGTGAATAGATATTTATCGCGCGCCCTCCACTTCTTGCTGGGCCCCACCCACCTCCATTTCTCGCGCACACTCCATATATATGGGTGGTGCGCGAGTAAAACATGTGGGAAGAGATTTGTTAACTTCCTTCTATATGAGAGGAAGTTAGCAAACTCATATATATATCTATATATATAATATTCATTAAAAAATTTGTACCCTCTAAACCAAAGTCCGAGCACCAACATTGTGTTTGATCATGATCAGAAGGTCCGCATGTACAGTTACTTACTGATTATAATACAGTCAAGTGCACCATATCCATTTTATTTATTGATGAGAGTACTAGTAATAATTCTCCATACGGAATGGAAGTCATCCAAACCGCACACAAAATATAAATGTTGAACTTAAAGAATGTAAGTAAATAAATGACCAATAATTGAGCCAGTTATTTAATATATTAACATCACATACATTTTATCTAATAATTTTCAGATAAGTTGTGTATTGAACAAGCACAATTTCTAGAACCAACATCCTTTGCAATGCATAGAGGCTGAAATTGTCCAAAACTAGACCAAATCAACCGTTGTTGCACTAATTCACGAACAAATGTATCAAGCATTTTAATAGTAACATGCTTCAACACTACCACATGTGAAATATTTCCATTGCTTGCCAAATTCCACCTACGGTTAAATTGGTCATCTTGAGGCCTCTCAAAAACAACTATGTTGCTAAATTCATTTAACATTGCACCAATTTCAGCATCACGTAGTTTATTTAGTAAATAACGTGATTTTATTATGCAATTATGCACTTCATTCTCAAGTCCAATTAAACCATTTTTTTGTAGAGCATACCAAATAAAAATTGGAGCATGTCCACTACGGCTACCCATGATTGTAGCATCTCTTGAACCAATGTATTCAACATCTCTTGAGAGGGCATTGATGTATTTCAAACGAGTTATCAAAACACCACATGGTGAAGGACATCCCAAAAATTTATGACCCGAAATTGTTACACTATCAATAGGTTCCTTGAAGCTAATCCTTGGAGCCTATCCAATCAACAAAACAAATTTTAGATTAAATCATAATCAGATAATTATTCAAAACAATTTACTTGCAACAAGATTCTTAACATTTTTGCAAGTTTTGCGTGTGCAATTAATGCGAAAAACACACATAATAAGTTTAACTTAAAGTATTTTGTTTGTTTCTTTATAGGTGTATTGTTTGAATTTCGAGTTGTGTGCTATTTTTTTTTGTCAAGTAGTTTAGTGATTATAATTTTATTATTTAAGAAATAAGTAATTATGGGAAATAAAATACAGTGGAGTAGTGATCATTGCAAAATTTCTTTTGGTTTTGACCATTGCCTTCGGTTGTATGTATCAACAATCTCGGTCGGATGCGTGAAAATCTCTCCTTTATTAGATGAAGTTGACAAAAATCGAGTAGGAACGAAAGGTGAAAGTCTTCTTGAAGTTGAAAAAACGCGAGGTCTTGAAGTTCTTGCACCCGTGATAAAAACTCGAAAACTCGGTGGAAATGTAAACTAACCTATGAAATGAAGAAGACCTAATAAAATAATAAAACCCTTAGCTTTGGGTTTGGGTTTTGGGCTGGGTTGCTTAGAGTTGGCTTTTTTTATTTTAATTTATTTAATATGTTTAAGCTTAACACCCCCAAACATGTAAAAATCTCTATGACGCAATGTACTTATCCAATAAAAACAAAATCGATCGATCAAAAAAGTCTCGGAAAAAATTATGGACCTAACCCCATCATGGAATGAATCGTATGTTGTCGTATTGTATAGTATACAGATACAGATACATAATACGTGAATCTATCTGGGAGAAAGTGATTACTACCAAAAGAAGAGAGACAAGTTTGTGTGGGTGGAGAGACAGACGTGTAACTACTACCTAGCGAAGCAGCGACTAGGGTTGAGGAGAGAGGTGAGATGAGAGAAGCAATTACATCGACATTTTATATGGAATGATTAATGGGTCTTTTGGGCTTTCTCGCTGCCATTAACTTTTAACTTACTTGTTTGATAAAAGGCAACATGATTCCAAATAGAGCCCCGTCACAATGAATATAGAATCGATCACGAGTAAAACCACATTTGTAAAGTGTTTGTATTACAAGATCAAGATCATCAATAGCTCCTTTCAAAGTTGTCCCTACATCAAATGTAACCCTTATAAAATGTTTCATAATTAAATTTTATGCAAAGTGCATACATAAGCATTTTAACTTGTGTATATGAAGTCAAAAAAAAAAAACTTGTGTATATAAATATAAATACTATACATTTTTCAAATAAGGATATATCTATACCTATGTTTAGATTGATGATGGCTGGTTTGTCCTTGTTGGTAATAAGAGAAGTCTCTAGTTCAACACAGTCAATGTCACCATAAATCAAAGATCCAACCTTCACACATTGCATTCTATACATTCTTGCTATTTTGGATATTGAATAATGTGAATCTTGTGAGGTATATAGAATTCCATCAGGAAATTGTTCTCTCCTATATAAAAATAAATATATGAATAAGTAAAAATTATCCATTTCTAATCATTTAATAACAAAGTTTATTTATTTTTTCTTTAAAAAAAGTTATAATTAGAAAACTGACGCTACTAAAATTCCATGGAGATTGCCTTCAGTTCCACCGGTTGTGACGTATCCCCAGTACTCATTCTTCTCTATCTCCCATAATTTAGCAAACCAATCAAGCACACTGACTTCAAATGTCATTGAATTTAGAGAGAAACCACTTCCAAGAAATGGATCTCCAGCATTGTTCAAAAGAAAATGAAGCAACGGTGCTAATGCGTCATAATTGAAGTCTTGATTACCGGGGTAGCCTTCAATTTAATACAATTAGGTAGAAGTTAATACTCCATATTTGTGTTATAGAAGCAACGGTATTTTTTTTACTAACGAAGCAACGGTATTAAAGAGTGTATTAAACATGTGTATTAAATAGGAGTGGGAATAGACCGTATCGGTCTATAGCGGTTTACGGCCTATAACCTATATAAGTTCAGGGGTGGGAATAAATCTGACTTTTTTTTTTAATAGAGCGGATCAAAACTTTTTTTATAAGTCTACACTAGACCGACATATTTAAATAAATATTAATAATATTTTTATTACTTTTATTATTTAATATTAAATATTAAACTTTCAACTAAATTTTAATTATATGAACTTTATAATGAATTAATTTTATCATATAAATGTACTATTATATACCAGTAAAATTGAAAAATATATGAAGTATATAAATATCAAAAGGAAAAAGTTTAATCTCATTAATGAATTAGTTGATTAATCTATTTATATATAAATATAATTATTTATTTAAATATGTTCACATGAAACAAACTTTTAAATAGGCTAACAGGTCATACCAGACTTTCTAAAGGTCTGACCTCAAGCTTAAAAATTAAACTTATAACAAACTACATGCCAAACTTAGATTTTTAGTTTTTTGATAGACCAGATTCAGTTTTAGCAAAACCTAGCTGAGTTTAGTCTATTCTCATCCCTACTATATTAAAGAATATTTTATGTCATTATACTATCAAGATTTAAAAATAGAGTCTTGTTAATGTGTGCCCTAAATGCACATGTTAATAATGAAACCAAAAATAAAATTTTTGTATTGAAAAGTACAATATAATTTGACCATTAAAAAATTATATGTACAATTTTTTAGATGAATATTTTTTTAATAAATCTATTAACATGTTAACATTTGTCTTAAAAATAAAGTTCCAAAATTAAAATATACCTAAGTTACGCAAGCTGTACTTGCTTATAGTATCTACGTAGCATCCAAATTGGCATCTGTTTCGCCAATGCACTTCGTGATAGCAAGGTTTGTAAGACTACAAATGTTCTCTTCTTGAATATTTTCATGTCTCTCTTCTCTTGCATCATGAATGAATGTCATATTGCTTTCTTGAAGACTCTTCATTATATCCCTATAATTAATTAATATATACACAAATAATGAGAGATGGCTTAAATTACTACTAACACACATTGGGGAGGGGGAGGTTCATAGTTCGATTCTTGGCAGAAGCAATTTATATTTTCGATGTATCAAAAAAATTACTACTGACACACACGGGGGAGGGAAAGTGTCGTGATTTTACATAAAAAAATTTCACTGACAAATCACTAGACTATAACAAAAAAAAACGTAGTTAAACATAAATCCTACATGTGCAAATACGTCAAAATATGTGAATAATGTGCATGGCATTAAAACTCAAACTTCAAACATAAGATAAGAGAAGATTTAGAAGTTGAAACTAATGAAATGTTTACTAATGAAATTTCCAACATACTATCATAAAAAAATGAATAAATTGACTCTGACAAACATAAAAAAACGTACATAATTTATTTGATGTGTGTGTGAGGTGGTAAATGGAACGCTTAATTATAGTACTACTGAAAGACGTAGTATTAGTTATGAGATTAATTTAAAGGTTGCAATTCAAAGACAGACGGGAGGTGAATGTGCTTGTGAAATGTTGGTAAGATGGAAAATAAATTAAGGAAACTACTGAAATGGAAAAGTGCTTACTTGTGAAATTGAAAGTGCACAATATCTTATTTTCTTTTAGTTTGTTGATCTCTGCTTCACACTGTTTGTTCAGTTTGGTGCTCAAGTCATCCTTTATATAATAAACAAATTCTAAAATTAATAAATATGGAAATATGAAAATAAATATTTTAATGGGAAATGTTAATGCACACCTACTAGTACTACTACTACCTCCGTTCCTAAATATAAAATCATGTTTGACTAATTTTTACTATTTATTTATTATGTTTTGATTGTATTTTTTTAATAATATATAGATGTAAATATTAACATATAAGATCTTGTTTAATTTGTTTTGATGAGTATTTTCAAAATATCAAATTTTTATAATTTTTACTACTAGATAATTAAATATATTAGTGATCAAAATTATGCATTAACGTAAGTGCAGTGGTGAAACCAAATCTTATATTTAGAGACAGAGTAGAGGTAGTAGTATTTGTGAAGATGTGTTTTAGCAATATGCATCTTTATGGTGCATTTAACCAATTTTTAGTTAGACTTTGTTAATACTTTAAGGGTGATATAAAACATGGTGAGTTCATCGAGTTTGTTAACAGTTAACCTATTATTTTTGGCAGGTTGAGCTAAGATTTTCGGGTCGACACCTTAAATTGGCCCACTCCATTTAGGCCGCTAAAATGATTCGTGGGTGCGGGCTGGGATAGATTAGTCCGCAGACTTTTAATTTCATTTTTTTTCTAAATTTTTAATTTAGTATGATAATTTGATTGTGCAAGAAGTTTAACGGTTCAGCCCAAATTCACTAAAATTTTCCTTTGTTGACAAAATCTTGAACAGTTTCATTTCATATATATACTCTTTTCATTTATTTTCCTTTATTTGAAATCAAGCGGGTTATTTTGATGTTTTAGTAACTTTAATTTGTTTTCATTTTTGTTGTTGCAGTTGAGTTGTTTTTTTGTTATGAGTTGTTAACAAATATCTTTCGTCGGTATCTTTCATATTGACTAATAATTAATACTTTTTTAATTATTCAAATTGTTAAAAAAAATAAACTATAATTTGGTGGATCAGCCCGCTAACTCGCCGATATATGAGGTGGGCTTGAATTTTGAGTTTATGCACCGAAGTTGGTCCGTCCACCCCGTTAATGGACGGGTTTAAATGGGACGGACTTAAACGGTGCGGGATGTCTGTTTTACCACCTTAAATACACAAGTGATAAGGTATATAATGATCCCAAGTTCCTAGCTAACTAAACTACTGTTTAACTATATAATGATAAGGTAAAATATCCCAAGTAATAAGTATTTATTTTGCTCACTTTTTGGCATTGAAGAAGTTTTTTTTATCATTTATTTCTCTTCCATAATGAATATATTCTCTCATTTTTAAACTTTAAAGGCATAAAATTATTATTTTTATTCTATGAAACTCACTTGTGAGATATTTTAAATAAGCAACTTTCACTAAATATATAATATCTAAAATTTTATATGTGGCGTGTCAAGTCAATATTTTATTATTAAGAAATTTCTATGATACTCTCATTAAAAATGCTCTTATTTACCAAATCAATGAAAGAAGTACGTAGCGGAATCAAAAAATATTTAAAACTTGGACAAAATCTCAAATTTAACTAAAAATTTAAGCTTTAAACAGAAAAATCTCAGTATTGAACATAAAATTTTAATTTTACCCTAAATTAACTTCTAAAAATTTCAATTTTACACTAGAAAATTTCAGCTTTAATTTTTTTTTTTTAACTTTACCCTAAATTCACTCCTAAAAATTTCAACCTTTAACTTAAATTAACATTAAAAATACAAACATTTTTATCCCAGAGTCCAGACAAGTGCTAGAAATTGATAACTGTCACTTACACATGTCTACTAATTACTATTTACCAAAGTAGAAATGGAGTTGCTGACTTTAATTGGAAAGGTTTGTTGGCACCATTCTACCTTTAGTGTATACATAGAATAGAAAGATTTGCCTTTTTAAAACCACATTATTATTTTTTTAATTAAATCAGGTTTGAATGATTGTAGGTAGACGTGAGTTTGGTGCATCCAATGTATCGTACGTACTACGGTACAACTAAGAAATAATTTATCCACTAGTAGACGTCTAGTATACTAACCGAAAATTGTTATATAAGTTTAGAAATTAATTTGAGAATATCATATCATCTTACTTATTACCGTCAAACAATGCAAATCCAAGAGGCGAATGTCCTTTCCTAGAGTTTTTGCGGAGAATGATCGAATAATAAATATTATTAAGTGACTTGAATATCACTCATTCAGTGTAACATATCATCGAGTCATATTATTAACCACTTATCGTTAATCTTGTTGCGTAAATTGGACTTGATAATCATCATCACTGAAAAAGCTCTTCCAGCTGATGTTGTCAACACCAGCAATATATCAAAGCCAACTCAAAAAAATTGTAGACCAATGAAAATATCAAATATAAAAAATTGAAAGAAAGAAAATTACATACAATTTGTATTTAATTTTTATGAGAATAAAAAAATCATCTTTGAAAATGATTTTTTTTCTTATAATTTAGGACAAAAAATTGAATTATTCTTTTTTTATAATTTGAGACGGAAAAAATACGAAGTAGTAATATTTTACGATAAAAAATAATAAATATAAATAAATATTTGCATTAATATTTTTAATAATTCGGCCCACCTCCTCAGCCATCCCTAGTATACACTACGTACTGCACTATATATGCCGTTGTAGCCGTCTTTAGTTCCTCCTCCATTAATTCCCTCCAACTTTTCTAATTTCAATTAATGATCTATTGAATAAATAGTTTCACAACTAGTTTGAGACCCGTGCACGCATGGGAAATTTTTTGTTTAGAATTTGTTTTTATAGGTTTTAAATATGCAAAATTATGCTAATAAATTAAGATTTATAAAAAATACTTAAGTAAAAATTACAATAAAATTATTTAGTAAATTATATAAATAATTACAGCCCTCATTAATATTACAAATAAATATTGACACTGAAAATAATGCATAATATTAGTTGGTAAGAGTTTGGTCTCTTTAAGTATGTGGTTTAGAGTTTCATTTCTAGTTCATTCGTATAGAGAAAATTCAATTTCAGAGGGAAGAATCCACCTTGTGTGCCTTACAGATTTCTTGACAAAGATTTTACATCATCAGCGGTGATGGAAATTAAACTTTGTACTAATATCATAGTAACCAATAAAAAAGGGCATAATATCAACCGTCCCCATATCCCCGTGAGCTTAACAGTGAGTTAAAGATGCTATAGTGTAAATAATCATACAGTCTTTTACATTATCTTTTAGCACAATTAGTATTTATACACCAACAATATAGAAGTGTTTTACACGCGAATTCAATCAAACAATATCATACTCATAGTGTTGCTTTTGTAGGTTAATCAATTTATAAAATATATACACACATATTTTTGGTAGAGTTTAATTTCACAACATAGTTTCATTTAAGCATATAATATTTTTTAATGCATTTTTGTCCGGAAAGTTTTTTTGCCCACATAATAAATCATCGTTTTGGTTTATAATAAAGTCAATATATATATATATATATATATATATATATTTGGGTTTGCTAACTTCTTGCCATATGGGAGGAAGCTAGCAAGCCTCCTCCCACATGTTTTACTCCCACACCCCCCATATATTTCTCGCGCGCCCCCCAACACCCCCTATTTCTCATGCACCCCCCACCCACCCTATTTCTCACGCACCCCCCATATATGTGGGGGGTGCGCGAGTAAAACATATGGGAGGAGGCTTGCTAACTTCCTCCCAAAAGTTCACTCTACACAGTAAAACAAAAAAATTCACTTCAAAAATCACTACCTACATGTGTTCCATTGTGGGCTAGTTTATTTTAGAATTTATAAAACTAATTTGTACTACATATGTTCCTATATATAAAAGAAAATGAGCTTTTTAGATTCTTTGAAAATTTAATATATATGATCATTAAATAGACAAAATACATTAGTCTTATAAATAAGAATGAAGGTAGTGATATTTTATTGGTACATTTTGTTAAAAAGATAATTATTAAAGAATTTTTTTATTTTGTTTCAAAAAAAAAATATTTTTATAAAAACTTCAAATGAAACTATTTAAAATAGATTTTCATTCAATTATATCACATTGATGGCCGGGCAAAATTTTATATGATCATAATATCTTCTCATTCAATTATATCACAATGATGGGTGGGCAATTTTTTTATTTTTGCATGAATATTATTTATTAAGTTATAAATAAAAATTGCTCAGGTTATTTATACCAAGAAAATAAAAAATTGTTCACATATGTCCAGTAATAAAAATTGTTCTGGTTATTGGTACCGAAAACAAAACTATTCTATTATAGGTGTTAATCACAAGGACTATTATAAAAGTTCACAAAAAAGGTTTATTCTTCTTCTCTCTCGGTGCCGGGTCTCAAAAATACATTTCATAGAATAATACATGTATTGGGACCTAAAAAGAAGAAGAAGAAAAAAAAAAGAACAACCTAGAGTAACATTAGTCATATTTAGGAGACATATGAAAAATAGAGTATATTAAATGGAACAATGTCAAACTTGTTCCACGTTCTCCGATGATAAAAGCCTAGTATCAATATCATGATAACTTACACAAAACTAATTGGCAAAAAAATAAATAATTAGTTAGTAAAAAATAAACAAATTAAATTGTAAAAAAAGATAGAATTAAATTGGGGTCTGTGCGCAATCAAATTCTAACGAAATACCAATTTCTTTTGGTATGTGTTAGAGCAATACTAAAGATCGATAGAAAGCCATTACACTAAAGAGTAGATGATACACTCATTCAATTTATTTGTTCATAGTAGTGTTATAGAAAGCCAATAATAAATATCGATTTGCATGTTTCTTTTGGTATGTGGTAGAACAAACATAATAAGAAATCAAAAAAGAAAACTAATACAAACATATGTAAAATTACATAGACATTACAAAATGAAAATAAGATTTTTTTTTTATTTGAGAATATGAAAATAAGATTTATTCTATATGTTTTAAACAAAACATGTTTTAACTGAATGTTAAAATATATGAACATAATAGAAAAAATTCCTTGATTTCAAATTGAATTTGCTTACTATATTGACCTATTTTTAAAGGTTGTGCTTTTTCACATTTATGTTCTAGCTATTTATAGGAAAAAAAATTAGGGTTGCAAATTAGGATTGTCAAAAGCCCAATAATCAATATCAAAATTAATTTCGAAAATTTTAATTATTAATTTTAATATTTAACTATAAAATATAATCAAATTTTGATTTGAAATTTATATAAAACCGATTTTTTAGTAAAGTTGTTTTGTTAATTATATAAATGGTATTAATGTTATTTAATTTTAAATTAGAGAGCATATTCCTTATATAAGTGGTATTAAGCTAAGTCATATATACATATTCCTTCGTTTTTGCTCAATTCACGTGGTTCTTTAAAGTTTGCTATAATTTAATTATGGTTATATTTGAATAATTCCAATAATATATAACATATTCTTACGTTTATAGCAAATATTCTTTTCCATAAAAAACTAAAGAACGCGTGCTTTTTTTTTTGAATCAAGAACGCGTGCATTAAAGTTTCACTTATTACTTCTTGAATTTTTTGTTTTGGTTTGTATTACTTTTTAAATTGTTTTGGTAATAGTAAACAAATTGCATCATGTTAATATAGCAAAACAAAAAAATTAAAATAAATTATAGAGGCCACCACAATTATAAAATATACGATTGATAAAAAATTAAATAAATTATAGATCTTAAAAAAATATAGATATTAAATAAATTAAATAAGTAACAGGTTTCATTAAAATTAATCTAAACAATTAAACAATATATGATCAAAATATTGAATTGTATTATTAGGCAAAAAAAAAGGATATAAGAATAAAAGTAATAATAAAATAAAATTGAATGATCTCAAAAATGGTGCGGATAAAATGAAATCATAAGAATAAAATGAAAATAAATGGTTTTAGTAATCATAAGAATAAAAGTAATAATAATAATAATAATAATAAAATGAAAACATGAGGTGGTGATAGTGTGACACATGGCAAGAAAGCATATGAATGAATTTGTAATTAATAGGGTCATAATTACACCCATTGTAATTGTAAATAGTATAGATAACATGATAGAAACAGGTGGTTTTAGAGTGTGTTTGGCTGTGAGAAGAAAGTGATAAGATATACATAGGTAAGAGAGAGTATGCCGAGAAGAGAGAAAAATATGAGAATTATAGTAGATTCGATGTGTTGATTGATATAGGAAAAAAAGAAGAGAAATATAGAAGATAAAAGTAGTGAATGCTTTCAAAAGTACTAAAATACCTTGTAATAGAAAACTTCAAATTGATATTTTTTTTAGTTATTTATTCAAATTCAAATTAAATTATCACATTATTTAATTTCATTTTTACAATTAATTGATTCTCTAAAAATCTATGTTTTTGAAAAACAAAGACCATGTGATATTTACAATTGAAAACAGACACATAAAAACTTTAAATTTTTTCAAAATTTCTACAAATAAATCTTTCAAGGTATACTTGTATTATTGTTAAAATCTCATCAACTACATACATTTCTAACCACCATTGTCAGAACGACTTTTAACTTAAGAAATGATCAATTGAACCATTCAATAATTATGATACTATATTCAAAAAAAGTAAGAATTAGCAGAAAATTTCTCAAAAAAAAATGAACAAGATATGCAGAGCCATTCTATTTTGGTATACCTTACCAAGATCCTCAACTTTTATTTTGTTTGAAAAATTATCATGAGAATGTTGATGGGTTACGATAACATTTAGCTAGAGCTGTCAAAAACAAACTGGGCTAATATGCCGATTTTTTAGTCGACAGACTTGGGCGGGTTGGTTTCAAAAACCTAGTTCAAACGTAATCGGGTTTTTTTGCTCAAGCCCATGTGGCCCTTCCAAGGTTGTAACTGGGTCGGGTTAGCTCATCGCGCTTCGGGAAAACCCATTATCAAGTTTTTTATATCATTTTTGTAAAAATAATATCAATAAATACATAAAAAATTATTATTTAATTGAAAATTTATTATAAAAAATATAGTTTAATGCGCAAGTTCAATAAAAAACGTTACTGTTACCTAAAACTTTAGTAAAAAATAATTTTATAATTTATTAATACATATTTAGTGATGATGTAAAAATTATTTACACTTGCATACAGTTATATCTCAACAAACTATATTTAGTGAAGAACTAATATATAAAAATCACTTTTTTTTGACAAATATATATATATATATATATATAAATCACTTAAAAAAATCAAATAAACTAAATAAATAAATAAATTAAATCGAGACGGGCTACAAGTCCATCGGACCAAACCAGATTTTTGTAAAGTCAAATGGACTCACTAAACTATAACCCAACAAAAATTAGATCGAATCAGCCTGACTCATGAATATTGCAAAATCCAACAAACTAAGTTGGGTCGAACCGGCCCATTTAAGAGCTCTACACTAGCACTTAGCCAAAAAAGTAAGAATCACTGACTTGTAGTAATTAGTATATAATTTATAACTAAAAATAAAGTTGAAAAGGTAAAGGTCTGTTTGGTAAAAATAGCGGTTAGCTGATAAGTTAGCTTATAGCTTATAGCTGATAGCTGATGGTTGATAGTTTATAGCTGATAAGTTAGTTGAAGTGTTTGGTAAAATTAGCGGTTGACTGGTTGATAAGTGTAAAATGACATAAAAGGACATTCTTAATTATAAAATATCTTGTAGAAAATCATAATTGAATCTATAATTAAATTATTATTTAGATACTTAAAATTTAATAATTTATTAATTTAATATATCTTTATATATTAATATTAAATAATTTATCTTTTGAAATTTTTTATTTGCTTATTTCCATTTTTAAAATTTTATTTATATATATATTACATAAGAAAGGTGGATTGTCTTGACTAATAAAAAAAATGGAAAGATATATTGTATATACGTACAGGTAAAGAGCAACTAACAAAAAAAAAAAACTAAATAGCAACTAGTATGACGTGATTAAAAACAAGCACAACCTAATCAACAAATTTTTTTTATAAAAGTTAGAAAGAAAAAAAAACTAAGTGTCAAGTACACGCTGTACAAATTTACAACATATATAAACATTGTTTTAAATATAATAAAGCACAAAGGATAAAATGAGATTTGTGGTAAAATAATAAGGGCAAAATTGGAAGAAAAGATGATAAGCTATAAGCTATAAGCTAAAACGCTACTTGAAATAGCGTCTAGAAAATAAGCTATAAACTCACAGTTACCAAACAGAGCTTTTTTTTCTCAAATGAGCTTATAAACTATAAGCTATAAGCTAATTTTTTGGTTTTGCCAAATAGACCCTAAATGAAAGTGACACGTAGTATGTAGGCTATCTTTTACAAGCAAATTTATTGATGGGAGTTCGACGAGTACAAGTACAAGTAGCTCCATGGAAGTCATCCATCCAAACCACACACATACAAAATAAAACACTGCAAATTTATTTTGTTTGAAAATAAATATTGAACTTAGAAAGGAATATGAGTAACAAATAAATGACCCAATATTTGAGCCAATTATTTAATTAACATCACATGAATTTTATCTAATAATTTTCCATTAAGTTGTGTATCGAACAAGCACAATTTCTAGAACCAACATCCTTTGCAATGCATAGAGGCTGAAATTGTCAAACTATTTATAATTAGACCAAATCAATCGTTGTTGCACAAATTCACGAACAAATGTGTCAAGCATTTCAATAGTAACATGTTTCAACACTACCGCATGTGAAATATTTTTATTGCTTGCCAAATTCCATCTACGAGTAAAGTGATCATCTTGAGGTCTCTCAAAGACAACTATGTTGCTAAATTCATTTAACATTGCACCAATTCCAGCATCACGTAGTTGATTTAGTAAATAACGTGATTTCATTATGCAATTATGCACTTCATTCTCAAGTCCAATTAAACCTTTTTTTGAGAGCATACCAAATTAATATTGGAGCATGTCCACTACGGGCTACCCATGATTGTAGCATCTCTTGAAGCAATGATGTCAACATCTCTTGAAAAGGCATTGATGTATGTTACCAAAACACCACATGGTGAAGGACATCCCAAAAATTTATGACCCGAAATTGTTACAGTGTCTATAGGTTTCTTGAACCTAATCTTCGGGGCCTATAAAATCACCAAAATAATATTTTAGATAAATCATAATCATTGTAGTCATTCAATAGAAATTTATTTAATACGATATTGTATTATGATTCCTAACATTTTTGCAAGTTTTGTGTTAATGCCGAAAAACACATGAGTTGATGCTCTTTTTAAAAGTAATGTTTATGTGTATGTATGTAAATAAATTCAAATCGTCCACAAATTTTAACTAGTTCAACAGACAGAGAAAATGTCAAAATTGTTAGATCGAACATCTAAACTCTGATTCATTTACTTTGTGTGAGAACAAAACTTCAACTCACTTGTTTGATAAAAGGCAACAAAATTCCAAATAGAGTCCACAATGAATGTAAATCACGAGTAAAATCACATTTGTAAAGTGTTTGTATTACGAGGTCAAGATCATCAATAGCTCCTTTTAAAGTTGTACCTACAACAAATGTAACTCTTTTAAGTTTTTTCATAATTCATATTTATACAAAGTGCATGCATAAGAATTGTTTTGTACATATAAATATACATTTTTCAAAAACAAATTATTTAAGCAAAAGAATATATACCTATGATTAGATTAATGATGGCTGGTTTGTCCTTGTTGGCAAGTATGTAGAGAAGTCTCTAGTTGAACACAATCAACTTCACCAGAGATCAAAGATCCAACCTTCACACATTGCATTCGATACATCGTTGCTATTTTGGATATTGAATAATTTGAATCTTGTGATTTAATCTAAAATAATTGGTATCGGATTAAATAAATTTCAAGATTTGAATGATTACTATGATATGATTTAATCTAAAATATTATTTTGGTGATTTGATAGGCTCAAAAAGTTAGCTTCAAGAAACCAATAGACAGTGTAACAATTTCGGGTCATAAATTTTTTGGATGTCCTTCCCATGTGGTGTTTTGATAACTCGTTTGAAATACATCAATGCCTTTTCAAGAGATGTTGACATCATTGCTTCAAGGGATGCTACAATCATGGGTGGTCGTAGTGGACATGCTCCAATGTTAATTTGATATGCTCTCAAAAAAATGGGTTTAATTGGACTTGAGAATGAAGTGCATAATTGCATAATGAAATCACGTTATTTACTAAATATTAAACTACGTGATGCTGAAATTGGTGCAATGTTAAATGAATTTAGCAACACAATTGTCTTTGAGAGACCTCAAGATGATCACTAGCTTTACTCGTAGATGGAATTTGGCAAGCAATAAAAATATTTCACATGTGGTAGTGTTGAAACATGCTACTATTGAAATGCCTTGACACATTTGTTTGTGAATTTGTGCAACAACGATTGATTTGGTCTAATTATGGACAATTTCAGCCTCTATGCATTGCTAAGGATGTTGGTTCTAGAAATTGTACTTGTTCCATACACAACTTAATGGGAAATTAATAATAAAATTCATTTTGTCAAAAAAAAAATAGATAAAGTTTATGTGATTTTAATTAAATAACTGGCTCAAATATTGGATCATTTATTTATTATTCATATTCCTTTCTAAGTTGAATATTTATTTTCAAACAAAAGAAATTTGTAGTGTTATTATTTTTTGTGTGTGCGCAGTGGTTTGGATGACTTCCATGGAGAATTACTACTTGTACTCTCATCAATAAATTTAGACAATAGTATCTGTTTCACCAATGCAATTCGTGATAGCAAGGTTGGTAAGACTATTGTTATCTTCTTGAATATTTTCATGTCTCTCTTCTCTTGCATCATGAATAAATGTCATTGACATGTTGTTTTCTTGTAGACTCTCCATTATATCCCTATAATATATGCACGGATGAGAAATGACTTAAATTAACAAAAGGAATATACCTAAAGATAAAATTCTTTTGCTGTAAATTAGCCAGGAAATGTGAACAAAATGTCATTAAAACTGAAACTTCAAACATATGAGAAGATTTAGAAGTTTGAAACTAACAAAAAGTTTGACTAATTGCTCGGAAAAATATAGAAAAATTGAACTTGCAAAACTATTGTTAGCATAGAATATTTGAATATAACTAATAAGATATACTATACTATGGTTCAACAACGTACAAATTTTTTGATGGTATGACATGTAAACTTTATTTGATGTGTGGTAAATGGAATGCTTTATAGTATTAATTATGAGATTATTACATTCTTCAAAAAAAAATTATGAGATTAATTTAAAGGTTGCTAATCAATGAAGTCAAGTGTTGATGATTGATGTAAATAAGGTCCGTTTGTTTGAGAAAAAATTTATTTTTTTCTTAAAAAAATCATTTTTATCATTTTAGTAGTGTTTGTTATAGATTTTTTTGGAAAATCATTTTTAACCCTAAAATGAAAAGTTATTTCAAATAGAGAATCTATTTTTTCTAAAACTAAATGAACCAAAGTGTAGCAACTTCAAATTTTAAAAAGTAGATTTTTATGATTATAAACAAACATAAAGTAGCTTTAGATTTTCTTCAAAATCTATACAAAAAAATCTCTTAAATTTTTAAGAAAAAATCATTTTTTTTAAAGCTTAAACAAACGCACCCTAAATTACATAAGTATATTTGAAGGGAAAAGTGCTTACTTGTGAAACTTAAAGGACACAATTTCTTTGTTATTTTCTCTCTTTAGTTTGTTGCTCTCTGCTTTGTGTTTAGTTGGTCTTCAAGTCCTTCTTTATATAGTTAAATACTGACCGTGTACAAATCGATATCTTAAATAATTAAATTGTACATTACTGTTTTCTATTCAAATTGATGGTGACTTCTTCTATCATGGACAAACTTTATGTGGTTTATATGGTCTATAAATTTTAAGATTTATGCGAATTTTGTAAAATGAATATTTGAACTAGAATTTTTTGGAAAATACCTTTCAAAAAATTTCGTATAAAAAAAAGTAATTTTAAGGAGATAAAAGAGAGTTGGAGGATGAGCATTTTTTTCTCGCTAATTAGCCTTCATCGGTTGGGGTATTCTTCTTTTTTATGGTTGAGCATGAATCCGCGACCAAACTTGAAATCAATATAATCGACAACACATTAAAGCATTCAATCAGGTAGGGGTTGGGTCTCGGGTCAACAGTTGCAGAAAAATCAGATATGAACAGTTGCATACGAGCAGATGTGAGTCTCTAAAATTCTATTTGTTTGTAACTGAAACCGAACGAACAACTATTATAATGCAAATTATTATTTTTCCTTATCATCTCTTTCTCTCTCAATCTTGTATAATCTTTGCTTTGTTGTTTTTATCCATCTTAGATATAGAATGACAAAATACTACAAATAACATGATAAAATTAAAGTCATCGTCATCCGAACAAACTAAAAACATAGATGGTCAGAATTTGACCTAAATTAAATGATTGAAATTTTCAACGGTTTGATGATTTTTGGCCTCAAGTCAACCGACACTGACCGATACTTATCCTTACTTTTCTTGTTTGATTTATTGAATTAAAAGAATTGTGGCTGCAACTGCATTACTGTCTCTCTTTCTCTCGCCAGCATTTGGAGGGTGTTAATATATAAGACATTCAAGCCTTATAGTACTTGTCTTTTATGTGGTACCTTTGCAAAGAGAAATGTTTTTTTTTTAAAGAAATAGAAGAGAAATGTTATATTTTACAAGCTTATAATATGTTTTTTTGGTAAACAAGTTTTTTTTTTACTAAAATAAACAATATTCATTCATTTTAATAAATGATAGAGTACATCAGATACAAATAAAAGATTTAATATCGCTAAGAATGAAAAAGAGATTTGTGAACAAATTTACAACATCTAAGTTAATAGCATCTAACAATAAAATATTATAAATAATATAATAAAATTAAAGTTATCGCCATCCGAACAAACTGAAAACATAGATAGTCAGAATTTGGCCTAAAATAAATGATTGAAATCTTATCTTAATCTTAATAATAGGCCTTCACCACTATCACTTAGAGGCAAAATTGGACACTTGTCATTTTTTCAAGCATGACACCTAACATATTCAATTCTTAATACAGCCATTTTATATGCCACTTTAAGCATTAATCTTCATCAACCAATAGTAAAGCTTCAATTTTTGGGCTGAAAGTCTTCATGGGCCAAAATTTTTTGGGTCCAAACCAACAACAAACAAAAACAAAAGTTCAACTAGGTTATTTGGAGAAACACAGCAACGTACAAACCTAACAAAAGATTCCTTCTTCTCACCCACCAAGGTCAACTTGTCTTTTTCTATCATATGTCTCTTTCAACAAACAAAATGCTGGTGGTCTTCTCTGCATTTTGCTCATCTCATGCTGCAATATTCCTCCAACTCATATTATTCCAATTTTCAAATTTCAAATTCAAATTCAAATCCCCCCAAATTATCTCTCTATTTCAACTTCTCTTCTTTCTCCCCCTCTTCATCTAGCTCCTCTCTCTTCTTTTCTTCTCTTCTTTTGTTGAATGATTGCCTCAGATACTTCCACCTCCCACAATATCAGAACTCAAATCCATGGAATCGTCCGCACCACACGCGTCATCTCCACGGTATCAATCCTTTCGATTTTCTCTCTTTTAACTAACTCATCGCAATGTTCGATCGCTTATACTTCTTTCAATTTTCAACATTTCAGGTTGCTTCCCTCAGGTTGCTTCCGCCATCGTCGACTGCGAATTCTCGCTCCACGGCCTTCAAAAGAACTCCTATCAGTATCATCAAGCTATTTCCCAGGTATCTGCCATCTCTTTAATTATATTCGTAGTTTCAATCATGCTCCACATAAATTCGATTTGATGATTTTACGCTGAAATGTTGATCGTTTTTGTTGATAGAGGTGTTAGATTTTTTAGTTACTTGAAAGTCTCCAATTAAGAACTCTTAGTTCAATAGTTTATGTGTCTCTTTGATTTCATAGTGGTTTATTTTACTTGAAAGTTTCATATTTCAAGTTCAAACGTTGTCACATGTTTATCGAAATTTGCATTGTTTTCAATTTTTCCTTTTTGTGTAGGAGTAAACCGTTGTGGATTTGGGACAATTGACAAAGAAGGCCAAAGCTTTTGTTTTTGCCGTGTACATTGGATTCTATGGTCTTTTGGAAGATAGGTATTAGCAAGATTTTTCTTAAAATGTGCATAGCTTAATGTAGTGCACATATGTATTAATTGTTTGATTTTGTTATAATCAATTTAGTTGCTAATGAAGTTCACATTTCAATATCTTTGCCGTGATTGGTTCCATTCCTATACAAAATTCCCCGATCTGAGCGACTCACAAACTATGTCTAACCTTGCAATTTTGTTTATTGTTTTTTGTTAGTTATCATGTTTAATTGCAAGTTTCTACTATTTCTTTTTGTAGGTAAGAAAAGGTTAAAATGGTTTGGGTATAAAGGTAGTCTTGCTGCAAATTCTTATGGAGATTGAATCATAAATGAAGATAAACAAACAGAGCCAAGATAATGAAACACTATGAAGATAAACAAACTACTGCTGGTGTCATTGTACATGTGACTTATACTTTCAAGTTAACAGTACTTTAAGTCATTTATAGCTTTTGGATAAATCGTAGTTTCTGTGATAGTAAGAATTTTGTTGGATTGAATATAATTATTTGTACTACATTCTTCCGGTAAGTTTTAAGGGTAACTAAGAAATATACCATTTTTGATTTAGTTTATTACATATGGTTTACGGTTTATTATATAGTAGTCTTGATACGAAATCTGATACCCTGTTTTATAATTTCAGTGCTTGAACTCATTATCCATAAAACCATTAGCCTCAAAGAAACTAAATTCAAGTTTTAATTTTAGGTTAAATGTTTTAATGTCATTCCATCTTTTAACATTGTTAAATGCTTTGTTTTGCAATGATGTTTTATACTCTCACAATTTCTAATACACGTATAGGTAATTCCTTTGTTTTGCAATGATGTTTTAGAACATTGGATATAGCTTTCACATTAAATATATGATTTCAGTTAAGATTTCTAATTCCTTTTTCACTGTTGTAAATGTTTTAAGTTATGTTTACTCAACCTCTTTTTTAATTTGTGAGTCTAACTTTGGTTTTATCCAAGTAGTAGCAACAAAAGGGTTATTTTTCCATCTTCTATCTATTTTCTACTTTTGCTTTTAAACCCCAATCTTTGATGTTTTTTATTTGATTTTTATACTTAGTTGAAGACCTAATTTTTTATGACCAAACCATGTTTTCATTTATGGAATGTTCTAATTCCTTTTAGTTTTATAGTTTAATTCAGTTTTCCTTTATAGCAGTCCTCTAAAATGTTTAATTAAACCTTATATTGGGATATGGGTATATATTGTTCTTGCTACATCCTTTTATGCTTCTGATTAACTCTAGATAGTCCTCTAAAAGTTTATATTTTTCTTAAGGTAATTTTTTATTTAAAGAGTTGATTTCTTTGAATGATATAAGGCAAATATTTGTTCCTATATGATAAGTGATAGATACAGGCATGCATAAGAGCTAAAAAATGATAAAAGATAGTCTTTGTGAAAACAAATCTTAATTAAGGTCCAAGAGTCACTAGCATTATCAACTCAAAATATCAGTATCCTAGATCTTATTTTTTATCATCTAACTTTGGTTTTATTTGTTTTGCAGGATCCATTGTTGAAGTGTGTATATAGAATGTAGTGCAATTTGAGAGTAGCAACTTGCTTATGGTAGAGAATAATTGAGGTATGAATCTTTGATGCAATTGATTGAAGTAAAATTCTGTTTCGTAAACTTAAGTATATTGCTATGTAATTTTCTTTTCTTTCTTTTAGTTGAATATATGGAACTATGCCTTTTAATTTAAAAAATTGGACATCCTGAAGAGCTTCTAAGCATAAATGGTGTGCTTCTAAGCTTCAAAAAGTGTTGTTTGTATGAGAGTCTACCATATGACTAGGAAAATAAGGGGAAAATAAAACCATTTACTGCACATCCTGAAGAACTTTGAATTTGTTTTGTGTACTTTAGTATGTTTCTGATTCTCAAGGTTTGAATATATGAACATTCTTCACTTTGTTGAATGGTGAGTTGAATTTGCTTTCAGTTTGATTGTTAATCATGATTTGAAATTGAAGTATGTTGAATTATTTTTCTATTGTGTTTTCAACTTCATTTTATAGAACAACATTGCAGAAGAAACATGTTAGTATGTGAGATATGGATAGGTAATATTGGAGTGTAATAGTAGTAGATGGAAATGGTAGTAGCCACAAATGATTTATTCTCTCCTACTCATCTGATTTATGATAAGAACATATTTGAATGTTTGCTACTAACTCAAAAATCATAAAGTACAACATAGAATGAATATGAGAAGCTTGAACCTAATTTCATTCTCGCAGTGTATGGATTGGTCAATTTCTTCACTATCAAGTTAAATCAAACATTACTTTGTCTTTTTTTCTATTTTCTTTCTTTATTTTGTACAATGTGACTTATAGTTATAGTTATATCTTGATCTTAACTAGGATCAACATGGTCATTTCATGTTTTCATATCTTTACTTCACAAGTTTATGCATGCGTGTCTCTTTGATTTTCATAACAAACCTAGCTGCAAATGTCTGAGGATTAAATTCACATGAGACTGATGACACTTTTTGTAGAAGCTCTAATTGGTGATATATTAATCATACTTAATAAATCACGCTTAATTTCTAATTTCTAGGAGATTATGATCTCAACAACAATTGAATATGAAGATCTTTAGTAGTTGAAGCAATTGCTTCATTTCATTCTCTCCTTTTGTTTTTGTTTATGAATTTTGCTTACTTATTTTTGTATTGTAGGTTGATTTTTGCATCAATATTGTTATTAAAGAGGATTTAGATTAACTAATCTATACTAGGCAGATATTGATTGATTTTTGCATAAGTTTAATATATAGACCTGTCATAGTAAGTGGTAATTTACAGTTACTTGACTTTGCACCATAAGGATAGATTGAGAGATGTGAAAGACCATATCGATTAACATACCACAAATACTTTGAAACATGAAAAGGGGAAGCTAAATTCTAATTATAAACCAAATCATGGTATTGTCATTATATATTAGTGAGTGATATATTTTCTGACTTACTATGGTGTTCATCTAATTGCCTCACTATCATGACCATGTTATTCAAATTTTACAATGAGTAGCTTCCCTCCTTAACCAGGTTTTCTCAATTTGAAAGTTGTAATTCTTTGGTAGACTACTTATGGCATGTATAGGTGCAGCAAAAGAAAAATAGAAAAACAAACATGACTACCAAATGGATGAGTAAGGTAATTCTTTCACTACTATATATTTGTTTCTTCTTTATAATATGTTTCTTTATAAGTTATGGACCTACACCTGAAGGTTGTTCTGCATTTCAAAAAATAAAGTCTTGATTTAATGTATTGAGATCATTAACCATGATGGAGAGATGGGAGATGGGATGGATAAAAGAGCTACTGATATCGAGGCTAACTTGGCTAGAAAACAAGTTATTTGGGGAGTTGTCATTTTAGGTCATGATGAAATTTATTTAATATTTTTACATTGGGCCTTAGAATAGTAGAAATAATTTTTTAGACTGCTATGTATCAAGTTCATGATGTAAAATATAGCAAGTCAATCTCAGCATTGTATAAGACTAAACAGAAGCTCGGCATCAGCTCCTGACTGAACCTACGAGGAAACTTTGTAGGTTGTTGAAAATTAGCTAAAGCCTGCCTAATTAAGTGCAACCAGGATAGACAATATCTATTGTTCGTATTGTGTTCTATAATGTTATGTACATCGTACTTTTTCTTTGTATATCATCTCAACTTATTAATTACATAGAGATTAAGCACATTATATTTATATTGCCATATTTGTCACCTTTTCCTTTATAGTGCCACGTGCAAAAGCACTCGATAAATTTATATATAATGTACTCCTACATGCTTTCAATTAGTCTTAAAGATAATTTAAAAATGTCATCTAAATTGAGATGAAAAATTCAAAATTATTGTCAATTGATTAAATATAATTATTTGTACTACATGTTTATGTAAAGTCGTAAGGGTAACTAAAAAATTTGTCATCAAAATTTATGGGGAAAACTAAAAAAATGTTAATTTGTTATTTAATTGATTGATTATAATTATATGTACTATGTACATGTTTCCATATAGTCTTAAGGGTAACTAAAAAACATGTCATCTAAATTGAGAAGGAACACTAAAAAAAAAAAAATTATCATTTAAATGAATATATTTATTTGGTTCTACATATTTATGATTAGTCTAAGGGTAACTATATATATGTCATCTAAATTGAGGGGGAAAACTAAGAAAACTTAAATTTGAATTTGATTCAATATCCTATTATATGTACTACATGTTTTCAGTTAGTTTTAAGGGCAACTAAGAAATATGTCATATAAATTGAGGAGAAAAATTAAGAAATATTAATCTATACTTAATTGAATATATATATGAATGTACTACATGCTTCTTATTAGTACTTCTGACCTAATTTTTTGTGCACGAGAAAACATGTACAAGATGTCTCTTTTTAAATTTGGTGTCCAGTTAAATTACTGTCTAATTTAAGGGGTTCAATCCCACTGTCTATTTATGGAGGCCCATTTAAAGTCAGTTTTTGTTCTATGCGGATATGAAGTCATTTGTTTTAATAGTTAATTAAAGTAGTTTTTTTTTTTGACGAATTATTAAGGTAGTTGTTCAAAGCATTAATATAAGATTTTTTTTTGACTAAATATAAAATTTGGTTTAAGACTATAATATTAGAGTTTGTTCGTCAATTTTTTATATTTTTTCAGCGTCATATATGTTTTTAGTCTCTATAAATATATCAAAATTCATTTTTAATTCCTATAAAAAAATTTAGTAGGTTTTGGTTCCTCGAATGTTTTCTATCATGATTTTGGTCCATGTTTTTCATTCAATTCGCGTGAATCATTCGAAATTAGTTCTCATGAGCTTAGCTCAATTGATTGGACACCATATTATATATGCAGAGGATGAATGTTCGAACCTCGGTCATCTCACTTCTTCACTTTAAAAGTGGAATTTCTATCCACTAGACTACTTTAAAAAAAAAAATACAACCAAAACACATTAGTATAAATATATTAGCATTTCATTTAAATTATAATTTGTTATTAAATATATAAGCAAGTGTATTGCACGGGTTCTATAACAAAAATACCAAAGTTGGATATAGCTTTTAAACGTGTACCAACTAATGTTGATTTTAATCAAAGAGGATTTTGAAGCTGCCCATACTTCGGAGGTTTATGTTTCAAAATCTATGGCTAAAGGAAAAAATATCTTGGTAAGTCATCATATAATTTGTTTACAGATTCATTTTTATAGCATAATCATAAATGTTATTGTAGTAAGGATTTTTTAAAGTATAGTTTTTCTATGTTTTTTTTTCTTTCAATAAAACCATTTATGGTTAACCACTATTATATAGTATATTAACAGAGTTTCCTAATTGACGTGGCACATAAATATTTGAATGAAAATCAACAGTCAATTGCTTTGGTTGATAATAACACTGAAAAACATTATGAATGCAAAATTTTGAGAAACAACAACAATTCTTTAACTTCAACTACATACATTGACTAAACTAGAACTCAGAGACAAACTGGTGCATACTGTATCAATGCCTCAATTTTTGGAGATCAAAGTTATGAGGCTTTCTCTTCATGAATGAAATTCATGGTTGAGCTCATCTTTGCTGAGGATTATTTTCTTTATTTTACTATTTTAGTATCATGTATGGCTTGAACTAAGTTTAAGTAAATCATCTGTTTGGTTGTTTAATGTTATTAAACTTATTACTCAATGTAGACAAGTAAAATTTTAAAATCTTGAACAATTCTATTGTTAAGATTTGCTACTAGATGATTTGAACTTTTAATGTAATATGTTTAATTTGAATGTCTTAAATTAATCTGCTGAATGATACACCTATGTATAATCTACTTTATTAGATTTACCTAATTTTAATGTTATTATGATTGCGTGAAGCCATTTTTACATCTTTTTAAATATAACAACACTTAAAAGTATAATTATATAAGCATAAGTTTAGAAGTCCTTTATTGATGTCATCTTATTTCTATATAAAATTTAAATGATTGTATCAATAACAAAACAAAAGAAACATCTTTCTGTACGTTTCCCGTGCATTGCACGGGTGTTGTAACTAGTTTTCAACAGTTTGATGATTTTTGGCCTCAACTAAACCGACACTAACTGATACTTATCCCTACTTTTCTTGTTTGATTTATTGAATTAAAAGAATTGTGGCTGCAACTGCATTACTGTCTCTCTCTCGCCAGCAATTGGAGGGTATGTTAATAAGACATTCAAGCCTTATTATAGTACTTGTCTTTTATGTGGTACCTTTGCGAAGAGTTTTTCATCACACATCATTCAAATTGTGGTTTTATTGGTTTTGTCTGTAGTGACAGGTGCACTGCCCAATCTTAATTCGGTATCTAAACTAATTCCATTCAAATTTAGTATAACAGAATTGTCGGCCACCTACTACCAGCAGCGGTCTAGCGACATGACAATGGCTGCGGTACTGAAAGTTACTGCTCCTTCCGTACCAAAAGTCTAAAATATACTCCCTCCGATCTTTATTACTATAAGACGAAATTTGATTTTTAAATATATAAAATGTTTGATATATCTAATTTATAACATACTCTCTCCGTCCTGAATTGTAAGAGAAAAAACAAAAATCACACTTATTAAAAAAAAGTAGAATATAATAATTAGATGTAAGCTTTTTAATAAAAAATTTGTATGAAAAGATGTATAAACAATTTTGATTGGTTATTGATTATGAAAAATGTAAGAGAGAGAGTGTATTTTTCTTGGAAATGTAAAAGTTTATGTTTTTTCTCTTTTATTTTGGGACAAAAAAAGTTGGTTTTTTTCTCTTACAATATGGGACGGAGGGAGTACTTCCTCCGGTCCTCAATATAAAAAAACTTTTGCTTTTTAGATTTATGAAATGATTGATGTATTTGGTCCATAATATAGACTAAATACATTAAACATTCCATGAATCTAAAAAACAAAAGTTTTCTTATATTTAGGACCGAAGGGAGTAGTTTAGATAAATCAAACATTCTATGTGTTTAAAAAGAAAATTTCTTTTTATAATAAATACTGAAGGGAGTAACTCATTTAAAAAAAGTTATATTAAAATATAAACTATTCCCTTCGTCCCGAAATGTAAGAGAAAAAAATAAAAATCACACTTATTAAGAAAAAGTAAAATATAATAATTGAGAGTATTTTTTTTAAAAAAAGTTGTATGAAAAGATGTAAAAACAATTTTTACTGGTTGTTGGTTATAGAAAAAGTAAGAGAGAGATTAATTTTTTTTTTAAAAGATAAATGTTTGAACTTTTTCTCTTATATTTTGGGACAAAAAAATTGAGTTTTTTTCTTTACATTTTGGGACAGAGGGAGTATTTTACAATACTAATGAAATATTTAATACTATTTGTTTTATTATGTATTTAATTATTTAATTTTTTACTTTTCCAATTTATTTTTTTCATCTTATTAATAAATGACAATTTTTAAGTTAACTAATAATTTTTCTTTTCCATACAACATTAATTACATTTTTTAATTTATGTAATACAGTCAAAATGATATATTTTAATACGAAGATAGTATCAGGCTATCAGCCACCTTATTTATATATGTTAAATAGTTTAGTCTAATTAATTAAATAAGGTGGCTAAACTATTTAACATATATAGATAAGGTGGTTGATAGATATATCATTTAATCATATTACATAAATTAAGAAATATAATTAATATAACATTGTATATGGTCTATCATAGATCTTAGTATTTTTCATATGGATTAATTAAAACTTTTTTCTTTTTTTGTAAGTAGACGAAATGATAAACCACTTAAATTCATACACAAAGTAGAAAGGTAGGGGTTTGAACTCGATCATAGACGTCACACCTATCAATTTCAACATTTTCCAATTTAGTTAGAACTTCCGAACATATTTGACTTATGTTAAAATGAATTAAATAAGATAATTTATTTTGACAAAATTAAATAAAGTAATTTTAAAAAAATGTTTAATTATTTTTTTGTAATATTAACTTTTAAATTTTATTTTGGTCCTTTAATTAATAAACATTTTATCTTAGTTCCTTAACTATATCATGTACAAAAAAAAACTTTTATTTCTATTGTCCGTCAAAAAGGTCATTTCCGTCAATTTTTAACAATAAATGTAACTAAAATTGTATGATACATATTTTTTATGATTTTATGTGTATGTTAGTAATAATAATATAATAGAATTTAAATAGTTATGGTTTTTTAATTGGAATATAACTATATGAAGTTTTTCTATTAATTTTTTTTTGTTGACAATTTCTTCAAATTTAGTTGTTATGAGAATAATTTGAAATCGTGTTAAAATAGAAATAAAAAAAAAAGGCTTCACCAAAATAGTGTTCCTCTTTATATAAATATAGATAGAGCGCCATCGTCAACTAATTTCTTTTTCCATTTATTCATTTTCTCCCCCTATTCGTACATATCATCTATGAAAATCCAGAAATTTAACCTCAATTCTAAAAAATTCATCAATCCAAAAGTTACTCTAATGATGCACTACGAAATGCCAGAGTATTGAATCATCGAAACTGAACAGAGCAGAAATAAATTCCCCAAAATCTCCAAAATGTTAAATCTTCCATCGAAAATGAACAAAGTAACAACAACAACACAGACTTTCTCTTTGTAATGGTTCAGATTTTTGGAGATTTCATAATTTTGAATTTAGGGATTTTGTATTTTTGTTTGAGTTTAATATTTTGTTTGAAGAATTAGTTAAAATTTTGGATGGATGAAATTTAAAAAATTGGGTATAAAATTCTTGGGTTTTGATTTTTAATTTTTTGAGTTTTTATTTATGAAGATTATGAATGTTAATGAACATGGTGATGAATGAAAGGAGGAAGTAGATGAAGAATGGAGATACGTATGTTTTGCTAAAATAAAAAAATTTGGTTTGGATTTACGAAGATTAAGAAAAATGAAAGGTAGAAGATGAATATATTAATATTGTTTTTTTATTTTACAAGATGAACATTAATATGAATATTAATATTAATTAATATGAATATTAATATTAATAAAACATACCGAAAGAACCATATTGATTAAAAGAGATATGATTAAGGGACTAAAATAAAACATAAAAATTAATTAAAAGAGTCAAACGAAACATTTAATATTTAGGATTAAAATAATAACTCAATAATGGACTGAATAAAACTAATTGACTCAATAATCTCCAAAATAAAACTAAAAATTTAGTTAAAGGACTCAAACTAATGACTCAATAATTATTGAGCCAATTATTTAATCAACATCACATACATTTTACTAGGTTAATAATGTCCCAATAAGTTGTGTATCGAACAAGCACAATTTCTAGAACCAACATCCTTAGCAATGCATAGAGGCTGAAATTGTCCATAATTAGACCAAATCAATCGTTGTTGCACAAATTCACGAACAAATGTATCAAGCATTTCAATAGTAACATGCTTCAACACTACCACATGTGAAATATTTTTATTGCTTGCCAAATTCCATCTATGAGTAAAGTGGTCATCTTGAGGTCTCTCAAAAACAACTATGTTGCTAAATTCATTTAACATTGCACCAATTCCAGCATCACGTAGTTTATTTAGTAAATAACGTGATTTCATTATGCAATTATGCACTTCATTCTCAAGTTCTATTAAACCCATTTTTTTGAGAGCATACCAAATTAAAACTGGAGCATGTCCACTACGGCTACCCATGATTGTAGCATCCCTTGAAGCAATGATGTCAACATCTCTTGAGAGAGCATTGATATGTTTCAAACGAGTTATCAAAACACCACATGGTGAAGGACATCCCAAAAATTTATGACCCGAAATTGTTACACTGTCTATAGGTTTCTTGAAGCTAATCCTTGGAGCCTATCAAATCGCCAAAATGACATTTTAGATTAAATCATAATCATGGTACGTAATTATTCAAAAAATATATTTTGAAAGGAATAATCATTCAATATTATATTGAATTATGCTAACTAGTTCATGTCATGCATTAGTTAAACATACAAAATTAAATAAGTAAATTTTTGTTGAAAATAATACTTTTAGTATTTTATAAACATTGACTAAACGAATTCCGATGTAATCCTACTATATTGAGTTTCATTAACTAATGTATGGGATAGACTAGTTAATATTTTCCTATTGTATTACTTGCGACAAGATTCCTAACATTTTTGCAAGTTTTGTCTGTGCATTAATGTGGAAAAACACAAATGTTCTTCTTCTTTTTTTTGACAAAATTGCTCTTTTTTAAAGTAATGTTTATGTGTATGTAAATAACTTCAACACGTCACAAATCTTAATTTTGACAAGATTCCTAACATTTTTGCAAGTTTTGTGTGTGCATTAATGTGGAAAAATACAAATGCTCTTCTTCTTTTTTTGACAAAATTGCTCTTTTTTAAAGTAATGTTTATGTGTGTGTAAATAACTTCAACACGTCCACAAATCTTAATTTTGACAGAAAATATCAAAATTGTTAAGTTAACTTCAACTCACCTGTTTGATAAAAGGCAGCATGATTCCAAATAGAGCCCCATCACAATGAATGTAGAATCGATCACGAGTAAAACCACATTTGTAAAGTGTTTGTATTACAAGATCAAGATCATCAATAGCTCCTTTCAAAGTTGTCCCTACATCAAATCAAATGTAACCCTTATTAAAATGTTTCAGAATTAAATTTTATGCAAAGTGCATACATAAGCATTTTAACTTGTGTATATAAATATATACTATATATACATTTTTCAAATACAGAGTATTTAGACAAAAGGATATATCTATACCTATGTTTAGATTGATGATGGCTGGTTTGTCCTTGTTGGCAAGCAGAGAAGTCTCTAATTCAACACAATCAATTTCACCAGAAATCAAAGACTCAACCATCACACATTGCATTCTATACATTCTTGCTATTTTGGATATTGAATAATGTGAATCTTGTGATGTATATAAAATTCCATCTGGAAATTGTTCTCTCCTATATAAAAATAAATATAGTCAATTAATAAAACTTAAATATCCGTTTCTAATCATCACCAACTAAATTTATTTTTTCTGTCTCCAATTTTCGTCGTTAATTATTTTAAAAAATTCTACGATACAAAAGTTATAATTAGAATTTAGAAAACTAACCCTACTAAAATTCCATGAAGATTGCCTTCAGTTCCACCTGTTGTGACGTATCCCCAATACTCATTCTTCTCTATCTCCCATAGTTTAGCAAACCAATCAAGCACACTGACTTCAAATGTCATTGAATTTAGAGAGAAACTACTTCCAAGAAATGGATCTCCAGCATTGTTCAAATGAAAATGAAGCAATGGTGCTAATGCTTCATAATTGAAGTCTTGGTTTGTGGGGTATCCTTCGGTATAATATAATTACGTCGAAGTTAATATATAATTATTGAAACACATAATAAATAACAATGCTCAGGAGGGATGAAACCCACTTGATGTAATTGACCCTAACCAGATTAAACTCGGTGAAAAAAAATAAAATAATAGATTATCTAATACATATTTTTCAAAACTTTCTCTTACAAATTTTTAATCAATAAGGAGTGCATTAAAAATATGTATTAAAGGCTATTTTGTGCTTTTTTTTTATTGACAAAAGCTATTTGGTGCTATTATAAATATCTAAAGAGAGAAAAATAAAGCACCAAAATTAAAATTTACCTAAGTTACGCAAGTTGTACTTGTTTATAGTATCCACATAACGGGTGATTATTGCATCCAAATTGGTATCTGTTTCGCCAATACACTTCGTGATAGCAAGGTTGGTAAGACTATTAATGTTCTCTTCTTGGATATTTTCATATCTCTCTTCTCTTGCATCATGAATAAATGTCATTGACATGTTGTTTTCTTGTAGACTCTCCATTATATCCCTATAATATATGCACAAATGAGAGAGGAAATTGTTTTGACATATATCCAAGATTTTATTATCAAACATGAAATTCTATAACTGCTGCAAATAAGTAAGGAAATTTGAACAATGTGCATGTCATTAAAACTCAAGCTTCAAACATATGAGAAGATTTAGAAGTTTAATTGAAACTAACAAAAAGTTTGATTAATTGCTTGGCAAAATATAGAAAAATTGAATTTGCAAAACTAGTATTGTTATTGCATAGATGATTTGAATAATATATTTGGTTCAACAAAAAAAAAAAACAGTGTTCATGGTATGGCAGTAAGCTTAATTTGATGTGTGTGGGTGATAAATGGAATGCTTTATAGTATTATTTATGAGATTAATATAAAGGTTGCTAACCAATGAAATGAAGTGTTGATGGTTGATGGTTGATGTAAATAAATTTTGTATATTGCTTACTCAGTTACTTGTGAAAGTTAAAGGTGCCCAGTCCCTTTTTATATATATTCCTCTTTAGTTTGTTGCTCTATGCTTCTCACCGTGTGTTTAGTTTGTCCTCAAGTCTCCTTTATATAACAAATCGATAAATATTGTATAGTGCACAACCTCAATTCGGTATCTTAAAATTAATTGTACATTAATTGGTCTAAGGGTGTGTGGCTGGCTGGGGGGAGTGGAAATAATTTACTGTTTGTTTTTGGCTTGTCTTATTTATTTTCTTCCTTATGTGATGTTTGGTTAGATCTTGGATTGGGGTGTCTTTAGTCGATCCATAGGGTATTTAGGATTATTTTGTGCAGTTTGTTCATTCAGCTGGGGGGTTACGAGCTCGCCGTTCTTTTTTGTAGCTCATTTGATTATGTTGCATTTGGGTGCTATGGAACAAATGCAATAACAACAGGGTGTTTAAAACTAAGAGAGTTCGATCTACCAGTTGTTGAAGTCAGTCAAGTTTCATTCTTTCTAGTGGTTGAAGACTTATAATCTACTCCTTCCGGTCTTTATTATAAGAAGAAATTTGCTTTTTAGATGCATAAAATGTTTGATGTATCTAACTCATAACATAGTCTAGATACATCAAACATTCTATGTATCTAAAAAACAAATTTCTTCTTATAATAAAGACCGGAAGGAGTATTCAAATTGACTAGCCAATTTTTTTATTCAAATAAAGGGTGCACCCATATGCTGGCAGCTGCACGTGTATACCCCACATTTGATACTGACAATAATTAAATGTTTTTTTATTGAATTAAAAGTATCTTCGTACATCTACCCATATTAATTATTCTTCGAATCTCTATATGTTTGATTGTGTCTAATATACTCTCTCCTTAAATATAATACATTGTTTGCTAAGTGCATAAATGTTAATGTATAATTTTAATCACAAATATCTTTAATTATCTAATTGTAAAAATTATAAAAATTTGATATTTTGAAAGTATCCATCAAAACAAATCAAACAATATCTTATATGCTAATATTTACATATATGTATTATTAAAAAAAATACGATTAAAACAAGATAAGTGAATAGTGCAATTTTATCAAACGAGATCTTATAAAAAGGAACGGAGGGAGTATGTTTTTATGTTTCAACTTATAATTAAATCAAAATCTATTATAAATTTATATATTTGAAAAATAAAAGTTATTAATTTTTAAATTTAAGCCTACACTTGTAGGAACACGCAGAACACGCGACCCGTGCCTATGCACGGGTGTCCTACTAGTTATAAATCAAACGTAAGATTAAATAATTAAAGAATTTAAATATCTATCATTTATCCTGCACTATTTTGGTTTTTTTTTTTGTCAAAACCAAGGTGTTCACCGCCGAACGCAGTGACTATTCCCCTCGCTAGATTGGAGACACCTTAAATAGTGGGATAGCTGGCACAGAGATTTAAAGTTGCTCCATACCCAAGACAAAAATCGAATCTTCAACCCTTGATTAAAAGAGGATAAACTCTAACCGATCAATCACACTCTCTCAATTACACTATTTTGGTTGAATTAAATATGTTTTGTGTGTTATAAAGTTATCAAGTTTCTTGTACCAATTTTGTTTATCAACTACAAATATTCAGTTTTTCAATTCTTACAAAATTATTTTAAATAGTTTTACAAAATTATTTTAGTAGATAATATTAGTGTGTGTAATATTCTAGTGTATAATTAGGGAAAAACTATTAGTTCCACTTTGATTAAATTACGCACTTTTTTTTTTTTGGTCAAGTAGCCTAGTGGCTAGAAATTCCACTTTTTAAAGTGGAGAAGTGGGATGACCGGGGTTCGAATCCCCGCTCCCTGCATATATAATGCGATGTCCAACCAATTGAGCTAAGTTCATGGGACTTAAATTACGCACTTTAATTAAACTAGTAGATAATATTAGTGTGTGTAATATTCTAGTGTATTTATTTATTTATTTAAACTAGTAGATAATATTAGTGTGTGTAACAAGATGCAAACTTCAAAATCCATTATGAATAGTTTTATTTGGTACTCCCTCTATATTAAAATATAAGTAATTTTGAGAAGAAAAAATTGTATTAAAATATAAGTCATTTTACAATATCAACGAAATATTTAATGTTATTTTTCTTTTTATACCCTTAATTATTCAATAAATAAGGGTATAATGATAAAAAATAGTAATAAATGTTGTATTGATATTCTAAAGTGACAATTATTTTGAGATAAATAAAAAATGTTAAAGAGACAATTATTTTGAGATGGAGGAAGTATTACTTTCTCTTCTTTTACTTCTTCAATTTATCATTTTCATATCATTAATGAAAGACAATTTTGTAAACTAATTCATAATTTCTCTTTTCCATACAATAATGATTATTGATCTCACCAGATCAGAAATAATGGTCACAACAATTCCGCCGCGTAAGCCTTGTTGAAGCAGAGGAGGGAGGTTGTACCTGCAGGGACTCCGATGCTCAAGTCAGTGAGTGTAAGAGTTGCGAGTACAGAGATAGAATGCAAGATACCTGACCATTGCAGAGAATAATATATTTATACCCCTAGCATTGGACCAATGTCATTAATAAGGAGACAAATAATTTGTCCCTACCATTAATGGCTGTCGGGATTATTATTTGCAGTCATAATGAGCAGTAAATGTTCATTATTCCAATATTTGTCTGTTACGATTTGTGACGGCGTCTAAGTGGCGAGCACGTATGTCGAACATATGGCGAGTCCATAAGTTAGGTTCGTGTGTCGAATATATGGCGAACATGTGTGATCGACACTCAGTGATATTGGGCATGGTCATTGTCGGACCCAATACAAAACAATTACATTTGATAATTTCGATAAGATGGTTAAAATGACTTATATTTTAATACGGAATATTTTTGTTAAACGGGTTGGCTAATTATTGAATTGAAAGAACCGTGGCAGTATTAGTCTCTTTCACTCGCCATCAATTTAACTAAGCAATTCAGCTATTCAAGCCTTATACTTCACGTTAGTGCGTCTTTTTTGTGGTATCTCATCAAGAGTATTTCATAACACATAACAAGAGTATCTCTCATCAAGAGTCTTTTTTGTGCGTCTTTTGTGTATATACAACACAAGAATTTGAATAGCTTTTTAGAAAACCTGCAGTTATTTAAATGGTTGACATGTAGAAAACCTTCCAAATGTAATTTCAAACTCTTATTTTTATAAATTTCCTTTGGTTTAAGTTATAGGAGTATGTCTAATAATTTGTTGTAACTATCTCTTAGATTTTTAAGAATTCTTCTAATCAAATGAATTGGATGGGCTGATGGGGCTTAAAGAAAGTATTTTTTGTCATGTGTATTTACACAAGACAATGAATTAAATGATACAATAAAATTTGTTCTTAATACAATTCTGTAAAATCACGTATAAATTTTTTATAAAATATACCTTTTCTTTTAAATGATAAAGTTGATTGGACCCGTGCAACGCACGGGTAAAAGATTTAGTCCTTATTATGTCCAGAAACATTAAGCGCCTAAATATGTTCATATCCCGCCTAATTACATTTATTACATTTGGTTAATTGGCTAATTACTTCACGTGCCAACTATGTTCATACCTTACGCCCAATTGCATTATATTTGGTTAATTACTTCGTGTGCCATAAAGTCCTTTCATATATTCGGTAATAATCTTTCAGTTCCATTTTGTTTCTTTTATCTTTTAATATAATAATTAATTTATATGACTGTCAAAAAAAAAAATTATATGTATAGATAGTGAGTCTAAAATTATTTTACTTATATATATATATATATAGTAAATGCAATGTAACGATAATAATAATTTGAGGTGCTTCAAATTTTATAACTTGGCTTATAAACATCAAGTCTAAGTATATGTAATACAAAAGATTCTCTGGACTAGTTATTCTATGATTTAAGGTGTCTCCAATCTAACAAGAAGAATAGTCACTACATTCGGCGGATGATACTCTGATCTCAATAAAAAAAAATGTAATACAAAGGATGTCACAAGCTAAAAAAAACAACGACCTGCTAATTTAAGAAATAGAAAAGAAACATAGACTAGAGGAAATACACAAATACACCTTATAATATCCCTTTTCAAAATTGAAACATAAAGAAAGAATTTTTTTTTGACAAAATAAAGAGAGAAATATTATCAACTTATATTTACTTTCTTTATTTTATAAATGGTTTTTTCATTGTTTATATTTGGAAGTAAAAGAGTTGTCGAATTATTGTGTAAATTGTGAGAATAGTGAGGGCATGGAGAAAATATTGTGTTACATATGTGGATTAAACTGTTAAAATATCAATGTATATTGTATATTTTATATACTAAAAAAATTATAAAAACTTTTGTGTAGGCAAGTGCCCACACAAGCTTATACTTGAATCCGTCCCTGAATTTTAATGACACTATATATTTTATATGCTTGGATTAATTTGAGTTTATATATTTAAATTATATATATAATATGACTTTATAATATGACTAATTAAGATTAATATAGACTTTAATATGTGTAAAAATTTGACTTTTTGTAAGGTAGTAGTAATAATTAGTAGATATATTAATTATTCAATATATCTAAAAATTGATTTTGTTTATAATTAAGGTCGTCTAAAAATTATAGCTCAACCGATAAAAAATAGAAAAATTATTAAATTGAACATTCATGATGACTAAAATTCGATCATCAATCTCTTTAGTTTATATGTATGAATTTATGATAGCTTTAATATTTTATTTATATATATATAAAATAAGCTTTAAAATAATTAACACACATAAAGTAGGGGAATTAAGATGAGAATTCCAATTATAAAGTATGAAATGAAGTACTAGTAAATGTTTTAAATCGGAAGTGACAGGTGCACAATCTTAATTCAGTATCTAGATTAATTCCATTCAAATTGAGTATGCAGTTTTCCATTCAAATCGAGTATAACAGATTTGTCATCCATCTTATCAATTATCAACATGATATTAACGGCTGCTGTACTTTAAGGAACTTAGGAGTGGGGAGCTGCTTATGTACGTACAAATACAATGTACTACTAGAAAAATGATAGAGTTTAGATAAAAATTTAATTTTGAATAAAAAATTTCAATTTCAAAAAAAAAAAAAATAGTTTAACTTTAAACTAATTCTTAAAATTATCAATTCTATCATAAACAAATTAATATAATTGCTTTAAATATCAAAAATATTTACCAGAACCCGGACCAATGTCCAAGTTTGATGGACATTGGACCTTAGAATCGTCCCATTGTACTATATATCTCATATTCGAATATTTTTGACACATATGTAATTATCTTATATATATATATATATATATATATATATATATATATAGAAAGTGAATTGAAAGTTCAACCGTCACTTTAAAAAAAATTCTTAGATAAAAAAAACGGATACTAACATGAACTAAACTTATTTTTATAAAATTATCAAAATTTAATTTTTGTTTATTTAAAAAAAAATCAATTTTTTAATTTTATAAAATTATTATGCAAATAGTTTTAATCTCTACTATTAAATTAATATATATCTTTTAAATTAATTTTTCATACATATTATAAAAAGCTTTAAAAAGATGAGCTAAACTGTCCTTTTAGCAGGTTAAACATATATGACTAATTTGATTAATTGATCTAAAAACATCAATTTGTTCTTCCTAAAATATGTGTTCAAAATTAGTTTAACTTATTACATAAGTTATTTTTTATAAGTGAATCACTCATTGTACAGTGGAGAGTACTTAAGTCATATGAATAACATCAGCTGCTACCAACTAAGTTGACTAAAGAGATCTATATTTTTTTTCATATGAATTAATTAAAACATATTTGACTTTATTTATCACCAAAAAGAAAACATATATTTGACTCATAAGTTAAAATAAATTAAATAAAATAGTTTTAAAAACAAAGAGAATAAAGGAAACAAATAATTTGTCAAAAAAAGAATGCATGTTAGCAATACTCTCTTTTTTTAATGTTTTTTAATATTCTTTTTCTAATAGATTTAAATTCGTGTTGACGGTGGTAGCCGTTGATATTTTTGGTAATTTTTGTGTTTATGGACTCAACTTTGTTGATTGATCATCCTTCGACCTGGCTTTCAATTGGTTATGGTATATGCTTTAACAACATTTGACTCATCAGCGGTTGATACAGAGGTCTCACTTTGTCAGGTCTATCTCAATATTCGTATCTCTCATTGATTTCAGACGGCCTAGGCTTGAAATTAAAAAGCCATCATGCATGCTGCTTGTTTTAGGGGGAGTAGTGGGTACGCAGTCGTTTCATGTTGATGGTCGGTTCATTCGTCTCAAATTTTAGGACTTCTATTTTGTTTTAGGATTAACTAGAAGTTGGTTTATTTTATTGTCAAACGCGCTTTTGTTTGGACTCACTGAGTTAGGCTTATGTCCCTCCATGTTTTGTAAATATTTCTTTTTATCCTTTTTTAATATAGTAAAGAGATATAGACAAAGGAAGGGAGCAAAGTATACTCTCTCCTCTGTCTAGATGTTCTTTGTCTTATCAAAAAAAAAATTATGTGGATCTTACTATTTTATGTGGACCTATTTTCATTGGGAATAACTCACAATATGAATTTAAACCAATTAAAAATTTAGTGTTAGAAAATATTCTAAAGAGAGTATTAATATCAATCCTCGATCTATTTGCCAAATTAAGCCACTTTCATAAAAACAAGGGTAATAACAAGGGTCGAACTTTGAACTACTAAAACTCCATTATCATATAAAAACAAGGATAATAACAAAAAATATCTATATAAAGAAAAATATCTATTTAAAATTAGGACTCAAATCCAGTTAATTCGCCATCTTAAAAAGGAATTATACTCTTCAGAGTTACAAAAGGGATAAAAAAAAATTAACAAATAAATTCATAAATACTCTTATTCGGGCTCCCATTGATTTTGGTGGCAGATTTTATTAAATTCATAAATTTCAACAAATAAATTAAAAGATTATATTTAAAAAAAAATGTTTTTTTTAATATACTCTTTTAATTTATTTAGTGAAAAAATAACACAACAATGTACTGCTAGCATAATTCAATCAATTATGTATACACCAACGATTACTTTGGTATGAACGTGTTTTTTTTTTTATACAATTGAGGGCTTAAAGACCAGAAATTAAAGAGATAAATTAAGAAACAATAATCCTATTCCTAGGGTAGTAGTTTCCATCATACTATCAGCTAACAAAATGGCCCTAATAACATCCGGGCAATCTTCAACAAAACTCAAAAAGTATCGTATGTTAGATCTAAAGAACAACTAAAATTAACCATGCCTAAAAAAAAAAACTAATATTAACCAAAGTAGGGACATATTTATTGACTTCTTTATACACATGATGAGCAACATTCACTTCCCAATCTGCTTTTACTACTGGTCTTCGCATATCTTCCTTCCCTGCAAGCTACATCAGTCTTTGACTTCACGAAATTCACAACCGGAACCGGAGGTATCCATCCAACTTAGAATTCATCCACCTTAGAATTCTTTATTATGTCCATGTTTAACACATCAAAGTACAAAAATCACCCCACATAAATCCATTACTCTCCGCACTATTATTAAACCCACTTGAATTGATATAGTGGTATTGACTTGAGATTTAAGAGTGTGATCCTCCTTGAAATTTCAGGTTTAATTCTCTCCAATAATAATTTAAACGAACTAATTAATTGATGAGCAAAATAAATTTAGATCAGCAGAATCAAGCTCATTGGTGCAAACCTTCACGCATTGCATTCTATGTATTTTGCAATCTTAAATTTTTTGTGGGGGAAAATAATACATAGTAAACGCATTTCAAAATTATGCAGGCACACACAAATAAAAAAAATATTAAAAGATGAATAATTTAATCACATCATTTAAATTCTTTTATTTTTACAACTTTTGATTTATGAGTGAGTGTTCAAATGCTTTTGATCAGAATTTATGTCAAACTAAAATATTTCTCTAAAACTAAAAACAATATTTACACGGTCACAACTCCGTACTAAAAACACCTTGAGTAACAATTATGGGCCGAAGCAAATACTTTCATTCACCAATGTTACAATAGGATAATTTCTCATTCCACTCCCCAATATTCTCTCCCCCCCCCCAACACTCTCTCATACAGTTCGGGCAATTTTGTATTTTCTCCTCTTAGCCCTATGTTTTTTTTACCCCTAAAATCCAAAATTGTCCTTCATTTTCATGTGAAAATAGAGTTCGGATTATATAATTCAAACTTTATGGGGTATTAGCAGGTTAGGGTTATTTGGTCTTTTGTTTTTTTCGTTAGTTTGTGGTTTTGTTAGTTTATTTTTGTCGGTGGTGGTGTATTTTGTAATTTTGTGCTTCTTTTGTTGTTGAGAACAAACATGTTGTTGTTGTTGTTTTCTTTTGTTGTTTGGTAACAAAGTTTTGATGACAAAGCTAAATTAGTTGATAACATTCTTAACCTCAAAGCTTTATAAAATGATAAGCTATTAGAAATTTATATATAAAGTGAAAAGATTGAAATTTAAACTTTAAATATAAATATCCGACCTAACAATTTTAATATTTTCTTTTAGTTGAATTAAGATTTATGAGTAAATGGTAATATTTAAGTTGAGAAAAAATAATAAACATTTTGATGTTTTCGTATAAACGTGATTGTTGTAAAGTAGTACGTATTAATTTATAAAAATGACCATCCATAAATCATATATCAATTTTTTTTTTACTTCTATAAATCATATATCAATCGACAAATACCGAAATTGTTATATCAAATGTCTAATATAAAATTGAATCTTTAATTTCTCTGTGTCATTTTATCCGTATAAAAAAAAAAAAGAAGACCTAATGACCTCCAATTAAGGCGGTAATATTTACCCTGGAAGCAACATCTCAACATCCTGCCTCTTAATCCAGCGGCATACTAACCGAGTTGACGAAATTACCCTTGTTCTTTTCTACTTCCAACTCTAACCAGAGTCAAACAAAGATCCTCTTTCTCTTTCTCATTTCTCGAAAATTTTCTCACCAATTCAAACCGCTTTCTATTTCTATTTCTATTTCTATTTCTATTTCTTCTCCATCATCATGAATCATCATCAATCTTCAAAATAGAATACGAAAACATTCATGGATTTACTTGAAGGCGTTGGTGAAAGTTCATCGCCACCGCGTTCCTTTGGCGGTTACAACAACTACGATGTAAGAACCGACGTTTATAACCGTTTGGTTGAAACACGTCACGATCAAGCCGTATCAAATCCTGAATTCCGTGAACAGCTTGAAGCTCACTTCAATCGTTTACCTCCAAGGTTCATCAATTCGATCGTTAACGTTCTCCGTTTTCAATTTCATTTTCTCTCGTTATTGTTTTGAATTTTAACTATTTTTGGATTGTTACTATTTATTACTATTTGAAAATTTGAATGCATTCGTAATCGTATGTGTCGATAATTTAGCTAAGATTTGAGTTCGTAGTAGATTAAGAGGAGTAAGGAAATGAAGTGATGGAAATATTGGTGTTGTTGTTGTTTCAGTTATGGACTTGATGTTAATGTGGATAGAGCTGAAGATGTTTTACTTCATAGGAGTCTTCTTGATTTGGCAAGAGATCCGGATAAGCGTCCGGTTTACCATATACGCCTCTTGGAGGTATATTGATTGTTACTTTTATTTAATTTTGAATGAGTTCTATAATTAGAAACTTCATTTTCAAGTGCAACATCATTAGTAGCTCATCATCATGATAATTTATGTACCTATGAAGCATTGACACATATACACCGGTACAATATTGACACATAGGAGTAGACACTAGTGATAGTGTGATGCTTTGGAAAACGAAAGTGATTGAATATAAACACATGTGTCGTATGTATGTTAGACACACATAGGTTTTGTACTAGATTTTATTCTCACCTACCAATTCGCTTGGCAGAATATATCTACTAGGACAGATGGTGAAGATCAAGAAATTGTAAGTTCTCATACTAGCCCCGAGGCCGAGACATCTTCTCATGCAGCAAATGGGGGAGTCGTCGCATCTCTTAAGAGGTATTCAATGAAATGGTTGAAGTATAATAATGTGTGTATATATACAGGCACTAGGCACACACATTCACAGGAAGGTTTCATGAAACTGTTGATGAAAATATAAATTTTATCTTTTCCTAATTTATGTAATTTCTATCTGTAGGACAAGAGATCTTGCAATTGAGTTTGAGTCTTGCTCAAAGCTTGAGGACCTAAATTTGGATGTTATAAAGAACTCCAAGGAAACACAGGAAAAATTTGTAACCGACAACTTTTCCCAGAGGTACTAATTTATATAAACTGAGATGGTGATTCTTACTTTATCTTTCAATTTTTGAAATGATTATCTTGTTACATTCACCAGAACCCAATATGGCTGCAATTGTTATTATTTTTATTGTTGTTGTTTGGAGAGCAGGAATTTAGCTCTATACCTGTTGCCATATGTATGTGTGTCAAATATTACTGTTTATTGACCATGATAAAAATCTGCTAGAATGAAAATGAGAGAAAGATTAAAAAAAACTGAGAATTGTATTCTGAGAATGTGAAATGTGAATTTAGTTCTAGAATGAAAATAATAATTGCTACTAATTGAGCAACAGTTTTGATATTATCACATAGAATCCAAATGTGTTAATTCCGTTTTCAACCAATAGCTTACCTTTAAGGACAAAGAGGGATTGATGTCTATGTATTCTTTTTCATGAGAGCCTCCTAATCAGACTTCATGACTGCTTAACGTTCGGGTGACTCAAGACTTTTGAGACTAGTGTAGGTTAGCCTTGGTTTCCAAGTTCTGAATTTTGGTTTGCACAGGATAAATGTTTGGGTGGTCGACTAGGAAGGATAATGCTGTGGAACCTGGGGTCACAACTCACAACTTGGACCGGAGGAAAATGAACAGTTTTTGCAAAAGAAGGGTATGCTTGATTCTCAAAACCAGTGGCATGATCAACAATTTATTGATTCTGTGGTGAAACCTGTGAGTTTACCACATAATGATGAAGTCTGTGTGCTTTTAGAACAGGATCAAGTTGCTGCTTCCAAACGAGAAAGATGCTATCATTCAACTTCTCAATGATAGTATAGGAGAACTGTGTCTGTGCACTAATTAGAATAGGGTTCACAAGCAAAGGAGGTACTCTCAACAACTAAAGTGGTGCAGTAGTGATTGGGCGTTGAACTATGATTGTGAATGCAGAGGTTCCACACGAAGAGGTTGATTCTGTGATGGCAGTGGTTGAAAATTGTGAAATTCATCAAGCGAGGGAAAATAAGGACGAGTAGGATTGGAAGCCATGATTAAGCTTTAGAAGCTCTAGATACCATGAAAGGATCTGATGAAGTATTTATAGAGTGAATACAGAGAGAATTTGAGAGTTGAGAGTAAGATAAAACTGAATCTGCTATGTAAATTCTGATTATTGAAGTTATGAGATCAAGCAATAGGACTTTGATATTTATAGTACAGGGTAGTTACAAGAGATTAGTTCTGAGTTGTTGACAGATGTTAACTGAATCTGATATGGAAGTTCAGTGAATTGGAATGATGAGACTAATCAATAGCACTCAAGTATTTATAAATTTTATAATATAGGGCAGTTACAAGATATTAGTTATGTGTTGGTTACAGTTACTGACAGCTGTAACTAACTCCAGCTGTGGAATGGTTATACTATGCACATAACAGGGTATAATAGAGTACGTTAACAGAAGCTATTCAAGCATATACTCTAACAGCTACTAAAGCAGAAGCCAACTGAAACGACTTGAAGCAGAAGATACCAGAAAATAGTAGAAGCACCTATGCTATATATATTATGGAATGCAATAGCAACAATCATACAACTGAAAATACAACAAAATTTATATGCAATCTTAACACTAACTGACGTGTTGATGTTGATAGCTGTTCCGTGTATGTCTAAAATGAGAGAAGGAAGATGTTCTTAAATCAACCATTTACAGATTCATATCAAGCAGATAATAGGCCCCAACAAAAACATCATATACAATATAGAAAAATCCATCTAGGTTGGAAAGTTTGTTTTGCTTAGATGCGTTTGTGTAATTTTAATCAATCTTTTCATTTCGGAGGATTTACTAGTGTGCCTGTGTTATTTTTATGTAACTTAGAAGTTCATGGGTGACTGGTAGATTTAGCCTTCTTCCACAGTGCTGGAGAAATTGGACCTATTGACCTTAAGTCTTTAACTCTTCATAATGTGATCTCTCTATGCTGCAAATTAAAGTATTGCTTATTGGGCGAAATGTTATCTGCATGATTCAATATCTTTGCTTGTGGAAAATAAGTTTAACATAAAATGCAGGCATGAACATTCAAGTGTCCCAGTTCATGAAATAATATTTTCTGCTGTTGACAAACCAAAGCTTTTAAGTCAGGTATGTTTGAAAAGTTTATCTTATCTTTTTATTACTAAAATTTGCATATTTTTAAGTTAATTTTAAACTCGAAAATGTAAGTGAGTTAAATTTTTCTTCTACACCACATAAAATAAATGGGTTTATTTACCATTGTTTTATTGATTCGACATGTAAGTGAAATTTGTGGAATTAAATGAAACTTTCCTCAAAATTGAAGGTATTTGATAACTAGAGGTTTATTGAGAAGCTTTGGAGTATACTGTCATATAAAGCAGAGATAAAATGAAGCTAATAAACACTTTTTAAAAGCTTATGTGGGATATTGAATAACAAAGTTTTAATACATAGACTTTCTGCACCATTGTTGTCTTCATAGTGACAAGTGACTTGTTTTCTTGACAGTGACACGTGATTTGTATTATTTCATATTATTGTTAATTTAACAGATTATGCTTCCTACATTATCCATAAACATTAGATAGAAAAGATCTGGGGGGGGTCCAGAAGTCGTAGTCCTAGTCCTAGCTCATGAGCGGGGTTCGATCCCCGTTCCATCCACTTTGTGTGTGTGAATTTATAACAGGTTTGCCATTTCATCTATGTACCTAAAAAAAAAAGATCTGGGGGGGTGGATGTGAGTTCTTTCCTTTGAGCAAACTTGGCTACATTTTATTATTATATTGAAGTGTGAGGTTCTAATTTTTTAATGTCTTAAAAAGTAATTGATGAATATTATTTTCTATTGATGGATAATATAAGTTTTGTTTTATGAATATGATTTTCTTAGCTGTCTGCTTTACTGTCTGATATTGGGCTTAACATCCGGGAAGCACATGTATTTTCCACAACTGATGGCTACTCCCTTGACGTTTTTGTGGTAGATGGATGGCCACTAGAGGTATGCTGCTAATTGAAGATGAATTTGATGCTATTTGTTTACCCTTGAAGACCTCTGTAAAGTTGTTTCATTGAAATCAGTCATTGTTCATTAATTTAAATTTTACATTGGCATTTGTGTTGTTGCATGCATTTGATAACTTTTCAAGTCATTATACAATTTTGTACTTGGTGGTTAAAATGTTCAACCCTGCTACTGACATCTAAAGCTTTGAAGAAGATGGGTTAGGTGCGAACACCAGGATTTATACTCAGTAAAGTATATCTGGATTACTATTACTTAAAAATAAGAATTTTATCAGACTTTTAAATTTGGATTGAAAAGTGCATTAGTTGAAACCAGGGCATGAGCTTGTAGGGTATGAAGCAGCATTGTTATTGTATTTCTCGTGTCAGGGGTCTGTGCTGAGTCCCATTGTTTCTGACTTTGCAATTTCGTGCTCAGGAAACCGATGGTTTGTATGCTGCTATGGAAAAAGCTGTAGCAAGGAGTGAGGTGCATTTTGTCTCCTTGACTTTGTATCTACAAAATCTTATGTCTGTTATGTTTGAGATGTTGAATTATATCTTCGTCAAGAATGAATAAATTAATAATTCTTGATGTTCATTGGCCTGATTTCCTATAATGAACTTTTAAAAAAGTAACAACTTTAGAATTTCTTTGGACATGGCTCATGACTATAGGATCCTAGGGAGGAAAAGTATTTGGGATTTTAAAACCGGATATAGAGAAATAGGTCACTTATAACAAACTTAACAAATCCTGGAAAGCAGTTAGAGTTATAGCTTTGAAAAGTAGTATTGCAGTTTCCCATGGCTTATGCAGAATAGGAACATGCAAAAGCATTGCCGAAAGATCTTAAACTCCTTCCTGCCATCAAAGCCTATAAGGTGGACAACTGTCAAGAGAAGCTGGAGAAACCCTCAAACCCAATGCTCATACAAGATGCCAAAATAAAAATGGTGGCCTTGTTCAATCTTCAAAATAAAACACTTATAAGGAGTAACACAACTTGTCAAGCCACATACGAGTTTGTTACATATAATTAATATCACTATTGATATCATTGTCCCAGAATAGTCTTCAGTAATGTCACAGACTATATTTTACGTAAAATTCATTGTACACAATTCCCCTTCATAAACTATAGTCGATATGCATCTTACTCTTGAGCTTTTAGTAAAAATATTCACAAAACCCACTCTGTTCACCAGAAATCCACTTCAGTCATAGAAAGTGTAATGTGTATTTCACATGATCACAAAATAATTGTAACTCGTGATGTTTATATATATATATATTGTTGTTTTATTAGGGAGAATGTTTTGTCTAGGGATATCACTAGCTTTGTTGGTTGAACAATTAGCAGATGTAATGGATTCTCCGATTCTCTTTATCATTTTCTCTCTTTCTCAACACTGGAAAATTACACAGTATATTACTTCATTTAAAAATTAGGAAAATTACACACATTAGCCTAAGTTTAAAGTGGTATTTTTTATTTTATCCTGATATTTGGATTCAGTAATACTCTTGCTAAGCATGTAAGCGAAGCCTGTAATATTGTAATCAATATTCTTCCTTTCTCTAGGGGTCATGGTCTCATTCTTCAAATTCTCATTCAGCTGTGGCAAAAGCCTTAGCGGCAGAAGGAAAATCTGGAGACTGGGAAATAGACAGAAGGTCATTAAAGATAGGAGAAAAAATAGGATCTGGGTCCTGTGGAGATTTGTAAGTAGCGTAGTATTGCCATTATTTTTTCTATATTTCTTTAATATTTATATTCTTGTGCTTCTAATTCACTTCATGTTTCGGACAGGTATCATGGAGTTTATCTTGGTGAAGATGTTGCTGTTAAGGTTATGAAATCTGAGCAACTGAATGATGCCTTAGAGGATGAATTTACTCAAGAAGTAGCAATTTTAAGGTCAGTATTTTGCTGCTCTTGGTTTAAGAATTACAAGAATCCTGCATATTGCATCAATTATTTTTCTTATAAATTACTTTTTTGAATAATTATATTTTTTAAGGGTTTTTATAAATTACTTTTCTGCATATTGCATTAATTATATTTTTCTTATAAATTATTTTTCTTATAAATTTGAAGATGTTTCTGTTTGTTGTAAGATATATATTTTTAAAGGGTTTTTCTATCATGTGCAAATTTGCACATGTTAAGAAGTTCGAAATAGTAAGTTTTTGTTGAAACTTGTGCATTTTATATTAAATGTATAACTTTTTAATAAATAATTGTTGTTTTTCAATAAAAAAATTACTACTTTTAGTTTTATTTTAACATTTGCAATATTGCACATGTTAGACAAACTAGTTTTTTTAAACCCATTTTTTAGTTTTACTTTAACTCTGGTACACTAGTGACTTGTACTTTTTATCAAGTGTGTAGACCATGCCAATAAACTGCTTAGTTAGCCACCTCCTTACAACTGTTCACTTGGTTAATCCTTCAAGGATTGGATCTCAGTCTATTAGAAACTTCTTAGTTTCTTGTTGATGTTTTCTGTGTTGGGATTCGTCTATCTGCTACTATCTCTGTCTCATTATTAGTGTCTTATTTACAATACTTTTCTGTCTCAAATTAATTGCCACTTTAGAATATCAAGACAACATTTATTAACCTTTTCCAACAATGCCCCGTTTAATTGAATAGTTCATCTAACTATTCCACTACTACTACTGCTTTCAAGTTTCAACCACTCCAATTAATATTGGTATTTTTAACTTCAGACTATACACACAATTTTGAGGTTGAATTCAACATAACTAATCATTTTCTTAAGAAGTGTGCATTACCTTACACATAATATGAAACAGAGGGAGTGCTTAGTTTAAATGCATTTGTTTACATTACTTATAGTCTCACAAGGATTTAACTATGCATCATCAAGATATGAGTGTAAAGATATCTCACTTTCTCCTTTACACAGCCTATATACATCTTTTTCTAACCTAAAATTGTTTTGACAAATTGACTTTTGTATTTCTGAATACAGACAAGTACGTCATAAAAATGTTGTTCGTTTCATTGGTGCATGCACAAAGTGTCCACATTTGTGCATAATAACAGGTATTAGATTTATCCATTTGGTTATGCTGATACATAGTTGTACAATATCCAATTTAATGTGTACAAGTAAGTCAGGCCCTTTATTGAGAGATGCTTTATGTAACTAAACGCTATCATGACCCCCCTCCTAGAGGTTTGAAGTTTGAAATTGAACCCTCTTATACACAGAATAGATAAAAAAAACATCTTTTGTTCATACTAGTTGTATGTTAGGCAATAATTGATGAAAAACTTTGTTGGTAGGGCCTCTTATGTTACTCTACAATTCTTTTGTAAAGATACTCTAGTCGAAAACCAGAAATTTTTTTACTGGGAGACAATGAGTTGGTACGGTTGAGGCAGAAATTTTGAAGTTAAAATGATCAAGGGAATCACCTTGGGGGAAGTTCTATGAAACTTATTTGCATTTGAACGCCAATGTCAAAATTTGATGAAATATCATATAAGATGAGTAATGTATATAATCCTCATTTTATTTACACAAATGAGAATATCTTGATTAATTGAAATGTGAAATAAAAATAAAAGCATACAACAATATTTGTATTCAAAATTCTGTACATTCTTGCAGAGTATATGACTGGGGGAAGTCTATATGATTACTTGCACAAAAATCATAATGTCTTGGAGCTGTCTCAATTACTCAAGTTTGCCGTTGATGTCTGCAAGGGAATGGAGTATTTGCATGGAAACAACATAATTCACAGGGATCTGAAGACAGCCAATTTGCTGATGGATACACACAATGTATGAATTCACTGAAAGTTTGAATTACTGCTGTGCTGCTGAATATTTTTTAAATTTTCTTATCGTGACGGGCGTTTATTTTGTTTTCAAGGAAATATTGGTTGCATGTTTGTTATTTTATAAAATTCTATATCTTTTAAGTCGTTTCTTGGTTTCTGATTAGGTTGTTAAAGTGGCAGATTTTGGAGTTGCTCGATTCCTAATTCAGGGGGGAGTGATGACTGCAGAAACTGGAACGTATAGATGGATGGCACCAGAGGTTCACTATTTGAATTAAAATCTGTTATTCTTTTTCATGTTTTAATATCATGTTGAACTAATGGGTAATGTAGAGACAAGGGTTCTGGTCCATTAATAATAACTCTGAATGTTTCATCTTTTTTTGAATCAACTAAATGTTTCATCTTTTTTTTGAATCAACTAAATGTTTTTTCTGATATTTGAGTTTTGGATCTTAAATTTTAATTTGCATTTTCTTGTTAAACACTTCAACATAAACTGTTGGAATATGTGAAATACCTCATAATATCCTTAATGTCAAAGATATTATGTCCTTAATGTCATAATATTAATGTCAAAGATATTATGTACGGGTATACACACTAGAGTATTTCTGCTGGGTTGGTTTCTTACTTGTTACTTGTCCAATTGGGGAGAATATTATGATTTTTTTTTTTTGCTACAAAAGTATTATGATGTTTTATTTGTCATCTTTTATAATTTAAGCTTTTAATTATGGGTCTTGCTAACTTGTGCTCTAAGGGTGGCACATGATACGGTATTTAAAAGTAGAAATTTTGTATTGAAAAAAATAATTTAAATTTTTTAAGGAATTGAATGCACACCTTTTAATATAATATTTCTATATTGTTCTTTAACATGTGCCTTAGGGCACTTGTTAGCATTTGCCTTTAATTATAATGGACACAACCAATAACTTACTTTCTCGCCATTTCCTTTTCTGCCTAAACCTAACCTAGAATGCAAGGAAATAATATATTTTTTATGCTCTATATTCTTGTTATTACTTGACGTATTTATCTTACTGTTATTGCATTTTATCTCAAGGTCATAAACCACCAGCCTTATGATCAGAAGGCAGATGTGTTCAGTTTTTCCATAGTACTATGGGAACTAGTGACAGCAAAGGTATGGCCAAAATTGAAGTTATACTATTTTATTCTCTTACTTATCATCCTTTCCAATTCATTGAACTGATACTTTATATATAGAGAGAGAGAGGGAGATTCTTGTAATGAGTGACGTATTTTTTAACTTTTGGTACTTCAGGTACCATATGATACCATGACTCCACTTCAAGCTGCTTTGGGTGTGAGACAGGTTTGTTCTTTATTTATTTATCAGTGAGATTTATGTTTGAAGCATAAAATTGAGATCTCAATAAATTGTTTCTGTAAAACTGCACAACAATACCATATCAAATATAAAGCACGCCTTCTTTACAAACACCATACCTACTATATCGACGCCCTCTTTGTTACAGTGTTCTACTAGTTGGCTAGCTTGTCGATGTCATTTTGAGATGATCTTGTCTAAGAGTAATCTAACTCATCACAGGCCATTTACACAATTTCCAATCAATGTCCATCAATTGGTCAAGTTCTATAGTTGATAAACTTTTTTACAGAAAACAACATTGTATAAGGATGGAGAGACTAATGATACACCATTGTATAAGTTGCAGTGTTCAATCAGTAGTTTGCACTTTTGTGTCCGACCCGGTTGTGGATTTGTACATTTTTCAGGGACTGCGACCAGAACTGCCAAAGCATGGGCACCCTAAACTATTAGATTTGATGCAAAGATGTTGGGAAGCTGTTCCTACCAGTCGTCCATCCTTCAATGAGATAAGAGTTGAACTTGAAAATCTTTTGCTTGAAGTGGAGGTAAACTATATTAACTGTTATCTTCATAAATAAATAAATAAATAAATAAAATGGTTCATATTTTTTGTTATTTATTATAAGCATTTAACATAGGTGATTTCTGTCCATAACAACTTCGCCGGTCTGATCATAGTTTTTAATGTGCAAATTGCAGAATAATTCAGAAAATAATGGTGCTTAATATTTCAAGCTCAAACTATTATATTCGACTTATTTTCAGACGATTGGGGATGTCTTTCGCTATTCAAATAGCTGTAGAGTTTTCCACGCTCCCTTTTGCACCGAGGGAAAAAGAACTTCACAAAAGCTGACCAATACAGAGTGAGAAATTGTAAAGAGGCACACTAATGTTATAGTTTATATAACTTAAATATATATGTATCCCACAAAAAATCACGTCCAATATAACTGTGTAAAGATGTTTTGAAAAGAGGAGTTTGTTCCACAGTTATTGATTTGTTTTTTCAATTGACGTAAAATCAATGAAGTGTATTAGGAGGGTAATGTTTCTGTTGAGCAATCAATGTTTCATATTGTACATTAATACTAATATATTATTAATGACATATACAAGGTGATGAGCCCAGCTAGCTTACTGCAGAATGTTATCTTTGTTTTCGTTATTAATTCTGCAAGATTTGTTTGTTGTTTGGTTTTACAAATCAGTCTTAATAATTTTATTTGTTTGGGTGAAAAGGTGACATATATGTTAGTAAGCTCTTGTGAACAAAAGATGCAACAATGGAAAGGCTCTCCTGATAACAGCATGCTTTGGCTATCATAAGTATTATTTTATTTTTTTGACACAGCTATCATAAGTATTATGCCTCGTAATGTATTGATTAATTTATACTCCCTCCATTTTAAAAACAAAATATTATTTCAATTTTTTCATCAAGTAATTTGTTGGCTACAAATTCATCCTTTGAAGTAAATGAGTCAGGAATTTTGAATTTGAACCCGTCTTTGCATATATAATACAAAATTCCTATCAACTGTGTTATAAAATTGAGTACTTTTTTTTTTGTTTGGTTACTATAAAAAAAAAAGTACTCTATGACAAGTGAAATGTGAGAATCTGTATGATTAATACCCTAAAGGTAGGCCTCTTAAAAAAAAACATCAAGGTAGTTAGTTTACTTTTTTATTCATCATGAACAATTTTGAAGACTAAACCTTAGAATATGTGGGATTCAATGGACAGTAGATTCTCCTTAAGAATTTTACCATGCCCAAATTTGAGATCATCACTTGATTGACAAAATGCATTTTATAACAGACTTGACTATAGTATCATCTCTAATATTTTGCTTATAGTTTAGATAAAGTTGACTGATAAATGATAATCAATGGCAATATGTATAGATACCAAGTACAAGCTCAAATTCATTTTTACCTGTTTTTCTCCTTCTTCATGAAATGAATACTCACTTGCTTCCTGTCCTGATACATATTGTCCTGTTTCATTTCAATCATTTGGTTTTTGTTGGACATAAATTCAATCATTTGAATTGTCCTACATTTTATTGGGTGATTTCTATTTTAAAAAATAAAATTGTTAATTCCCAAATAAATTTATTGTAGTTTTTTTTCTTACAGCAAAAATAAATTTATTGTAGTTAAACCAACAGAGTCGTGTCTAGTCGAAAGGACCAAACACCTCACAACAGTGTGAAATAAAATATTTGAATTTCAACAGAAAAAAATATTCATATTTAATGTTTAACACGATTCGAATAGAATTATCTATGGTGTAAAGAATTTATGATAACCAAAATAAAGTCAATAAATCAACTAAAATTTGGTTTTGTAAAGAAGAAAGTAACACATGGTTAGCAATTCAATATCCTAAAAATGCAATTTTTAAAATGTAGACAGATACCTAACAAATTTGAATAATTACAATAATTTTTTTAGAAAAATAACTACCCTACAAAGATGAACTGATATAGCATGGATTCAAACGTGAGCACATGGTTTAGGAGGAGGAAGAAGACCCACAATCAAAGAAACATCATAATCAACTTCAATCATTTTTAGTTGTTTTTTGAAAGGGATATATCATCTTTAGTTGTTGTAGATTACTTTTATTATTTTTAGCAGCATTCTATCCATCTTTAGGGTGAGTCTGAAATACACCACATGCAAAAATTGACTAAAGTGCACCACCCACCTTCAAGAGTCAAGATTGCATTCCAAAATTTGAAGGGCTAAGATTGAAAGGACAAAAAAGTGGATACATGTAGTTTTGTTCACATTTAATCCCAATGTCATGGGTTTTGGGTCAAACCCATTTTAAAAACAATTTTGACCCATTTGAATTATTTTGACCCAATTAGAGTACCACTTCATCAACATAATAAAATGGACCAACTTACACCACTTTTTTTTTTTCTTCCAAATTTTGTTCTTTTTTTTTTTTGCGACAGTTTTTTTTTCTTCCAAATTTTTTTTTTGCTAGTTTTTTTTTAAATTGTTTTTTTTGTCTTTTTGCATCAGTTTTTTTCTTTTTTATTTTTTAAATACTTATTTTTTCAGTTTTTTTTTGAGGATATAAAATCACTAATATTAACACAAATAAGTATCGTCTGCCATAATAAGTAGAGGATGTACGTCTCGTCTAACATAATAAGTCAAGTTAACCCCAAAATAATTAATATTAAGACAAATACATATCGTCTAACATAATAAGTAGAGGATATATGTCTCGTCTACCATAATAAGTCAAGTTAAACCCAAAATAATTAATATTAAGACAAATATGTATCGTCTAACATAATAAGTAGAGGATATATGTCTCGTCTACCATAATAAGTCAAGTTAACCCCAATAAGTAGAGGATATACGTCTCGTCTACCATAATAAGTCAAGTCAACCCCAAAATAATTAATATTAAGACAAATATGTATCGTCTAACATAATAAGTAGAGGATATATGTCTCGTCTACCATAATAAGTCAAGTTAACCCCAAAATAATTAATATTAAGACAAATACGTATCGTCTACTATAATTAGTAGAGGATATACGTAAACCCTAAACCCTAAACCCCAAAATAATTAATATTAAGACAAATATGTATTGTCTAACATAATAAGTAGAGGATATATGTCTCGTCTACCATAATAAGTCAAGTTAACCCCAAATTAATTAATATTAAGACAAATACGTATCGTCTAACATAATAAGTAGAAGATATATGTCTCGTCTACCATAATAAGTCAAGTTAACCCCAAAATAACTAATATTAAGACAAATATGTATCGTCTAACATAATAAGTAGAGGATATATGTCTCGTCTACCATAATAAGTGAAGTTAACCCCAAAATAATTAATATTAAGACAAATACATATCGTCTAACATAATAAGTAGAGGATATATGTCTCGTCTACCATAATAAGTCAAGTTAACCCCAAATTAATTAATATTAAGATAAATACGTATCGTCTAACATAATAAGTAGAGGATATATGTCTCGTCTACCATAATAAGTCAAGTTAACCCCAAAATAATTAATATTAAGACAAATACGTATCGTCTACTATAATAAGTAGAGAATATATGTAAACCCTAAATCCTAAGCCCCAAAATAATTAATATTAAGACAAATACGTATCGTCTAACATAATAAGTAGATGATATATGTCTCGTCTATCATAATAAGATACATTTTTTTAATGATGCTTGTTTTTTTTTTATGTATTTTCTCATATTAAGATTTTTTTTAATTTGGACTTTAAATTTCAATAAATGTTTATAGGAATATGAAAGAATGAAAAGAAAAAGGAAAGGGAGAGAGAGAGAGAGAGAGAGAGAGAGAGAGAGAGAGAGAGAGAGAGAGAGCAGGAGAGGGAGGGGGAATTGTATTCGTTGGTGGTAGTATTGTTGAATAAAATGTTTAGAAGAAGATTAGGATTAGGATGACGAATGTGATAGATGTTTTAAGAAATTAAGAAGATAATGATTGACTTATTATGGTAGACGATACGTATATCATCTACTTATTATGTTAAACGATACGTATTTGTCTTAATATTAATTATTTTGGGGTTTAGGGTTTAGGGTTTACGTATATCCTCTACTAATTATAGTAGACGATACGTATTTGTCTTAATTTTAATTAATTTGGGGTTAACTTGACTTATTATGGTAGACGCGACATATATCCTCTACTTATTATGTTAGACGATACGTATTTGTCTTAATATTAATTATTTTGGGGTTTAGGGTTTAGGGTTTATGTATATCCTCTACTTATTATGGTAGACGATACATATTTGTCTTAATATTAATTATTTTGGGGTTAACTTGATTTATTATGGTAGACGAGACATATATCTTCTACTTATTATGTTAGACGATACGTATTTGTCTTAATATTAATTAATTTGGGGTTAACTTGACTTATTATGGTAGACGAGACATATATCCTCTATTTATTATGTTAGACGAAACGTATTTGTCTTAATATTAATTATTTTGGGGTTAACTTGACTTAGTATTTGTCTTAATATTAATTATTTTGGGGTTAACTTCACTTTTTATGGTAGACGAGACATATATCCTCTACTTATTATGTTAGACGTTACGTATTTGTGTTAATATTAATTATTTTGAGGTTAACTTGACTTATTATGGTAGACGAGACATATATCCTCTACTTATTATGTTAGACGATACGTATCTGTGTTAATATTAATTATTTTGGGGTTAACTTGACTTATTATGGTAGACGAGACATATATCCTCTACTTATTATGTTAGACGATACATATTTGTCTTAATATTAATTAATTTGGGGTTAACTTGACTTATTATGGTAGACGAGACATATATCCTCTACTTATTATGTTAGAAGATACGTATTTGTCTTAATATTAATTATTTTGGGGTTTAGGGTTTAGGGTTTACGTATATCCTCTACTTATTATGGTAGACGATACGTATTTGTCTTAATATTAATTAATTTGGGGTTAACTTGACTTATTATGATAGACGCGACATATATCCTCTACTTATTATGTTAGACGATACATATTTCTCTTAATATTAATTATTTTGGGGTTTAGGGTTTAGGGTTTACGTATATCCTCTACTTATTATGGTAGACAATACATATTTGTCTTAGTATTAATTATTTTGGGTTAACTTGACTTATTATGGTAGACGAGACATATATCCTCTACTTATTATGTTAGACGATACGTATTTGTCTTAATATTAATTATTTTGGTGTTAACTTGACTTATTATGGTAGACGAGACATATATCCTCTACTTATTATGTTAGACGATATGTATTTGTCTTAATATTAATTATTTTTTGGTTAACTTCACTTATTATGGTAGACGAAACATATATCCTCTACTTATTATGGTAGACGATATGTATTTGTCTTAATATTAATTATTTTGGTGTTTAGGGTTTACGTATATCCTCTACTTATTATGGTAGACGAGACATATTTGTCTTAATATTAATTATTTTAGGGTTAATTTGATTTATTATGCTATACGCAACGTATTTGTCTTAATATTGTGGTATACGAACCGTATTTGTCTTAATATTGATTATTTTAGGGTTAATATTATTATATTCAGTGAAATACCAAATTTCCCCTTGAAATTTCAAAATTTGTCAAATATCCCCTTGAAATTTGAAAATGGGCAAATACCTCCTGAAATTGTAAAACGTCAATCAAATTGCCCCCTGCTCCGTTTACTACGTCTATTTTGATGACATGGTCGTTAACTGCATAGGTGACACCTGCCAATGTGGCGCCACATCACATGAGAGGAGGGTAATTTACTAAAAGTTGCAAAATCAAGGGCTAATTGATCAGAATACCGTTAAATTTAACCCTCTGATTTTGCAAATTTTAGTCAATTACCTCTCCTTTATGTAATGTGGAGTCACGTTAGCAAGTCTCATGTATATAGTTAACTGTCATGTCGTCAAAATAGATGGAGTAAACGAAGCAGGGGGCAATATAATTGACATTTTACAATTTCAGGGGGATATTTGCCCTTTTTCAAATTTCAAGGGCGTATTTGAAATTTTTTGAAATTTCAAGGGGGAATTTGGTATTTCACACTTATTATATTCATATTTTGCATATTTAAAAACAACTTTCTACAACACTCCATTAACTTATCTTATTATGGTGTTTGAAGGGTATATTGGTCATATTAGTTAACTTATCTTATTATGCTACTCGTGTTATATTTGTGTTAATATTAAGACAAAAGGGTGCTTGCGGCGTATTTGTCTTAATATTTGTTATATTACGGTTAACTTGTTTTATTATTGGTGTTTGTCGTATTTGTCTTATTATAGGTTATATTACGTTTTAGAGTTTATGATTTAGGGTTAACTTGTCTTAAATAAAATTCGTGGTTAACTCGCAATAGGGACAGATTTGATGAATATAGTTCTTATTCAAGGACTAAATTGCTATTATGCATAAAGGACCGATGTGATGAAGAAAGAAGTATTATTATATTCAAAGTTTGCCTATTTAAAGACTAACTATCTTCAACACTCCATTTACAACTACAAACTTCTGCCTATTATATCCAAACTATCTCTTCTACAACTACAAACTTTTGTTGAGTATTAAGAATTGAGGATGTAGTTGGTTGTTTTGTGGTTGTCTTTTAAGTAATCAAGTTTAATGAATGAGTTTATTACATTTTTATTATAAAAAAAATAGTCTCCGTGTTTAATTATTTGCATCAATAAAAATTTAGAAAGAGATTATTCTTACGTTCATTCCTAATATAATCTACATTGGTCCCTTGCTACAAAAATGTTGGTTTAAGAGACTTAGAATAAAACAAAATGTTATATTATACCTTAAATAATGCTAAAAGTCTTACTATTTGAATAAATCTACTTGATAAGATCCTTTGATACAATAGTTTAACAATTTTTAAACTCAAATATATGGTTGAAAAGAACAAAACTTACACCAAAATGGTCTTGTATTATCTGACAATTCAAAATTCACTTTATGAATTACTAACACAAATAAGAAACAGGGACTGAGTTGAAGCAATGTTTATTTATTCATGGACTATTTTGCTATACTGATTGGTTTATATATTAACAACAACAAACAAGAAAACATTTTTTTTGTTAGCATATTTTTGGCAAGTGATGTGACTGGACAATTCAGATGACATGTGACCTTTCAAGCAGCACATGGGTAAAATAACCTTTCATTTTTAATCATTTTTTTCTTCATTTTTAATCTTTTTTTTCTTCAAGAATAATATGATGTTCATCACAAACCCAAATTTTTTATGCATCATAATCTTCTTAATTTCTTAGAACATCTATCACATTCATCATCCTAATCTTCTTCTAAACATTACCACCAACAAATACAATCCCCCCCCCCCCTCTCTCTCTCTCTCTCTCTCTCTCTCTCTCTCTCTCTCTCTCTCTCTCTCTCTCTCTCTCTCTCTCTCTCTCATTCCATTTTCTTTTCATTCTTTCATATTTCTATAAACCTTTATTAAAATTTAAAGTCAAAATTAAAAAAATCTTAATATGAGAAAATACATAAAAAAAAAAGCATCATTAAACAAATTTGTGAGAAATTTGAATCTTGTAGAAAACTAGATCTGAAGAACATAAACATTGAACGAAATTGAATACAAAAATTCTGCAAAAGTCATGCAAAAAAATGGGTTTAGATGAATTCGTTTTCTTTCAGATCTAGATCTAGAAAGGGCACAAAAATATTAGGTCATTTGAGTAAGAGAGATTGAAAGAGAAAAATATAGAGATGAGCTTTTGGTATGATTGTGGTTGAAGAAGAAGAAGGACAATTTTATTTCTATAAGCTATTGTTAATGGTGATTGAATGATTGTGGTTTATGAAAAAACAATTATGAAGAAAAAGAGAGAAATGAAGGGACAAAGAATATGGAAAAAAGAAGATGAAAGAAATTTTTTTAGTGTTGTTTTAATTTTTTTTATTATAAATGAATGTTTATAAATGAAGTTTGTTGAAGAAGATGAAAAATATTAATGAAGAAAAATGAAGTGTTGTTGAAGTTAATGATGAAGAAAGATGAAAACATGGATAGTTCATGATCCAACTTGATTATTTGGTTTTGATCCAAGTTGCAAAAAAATGTCCAATTGGATACCCAATGATCCAACTTCATTTAATTTTTTTTAAAAAAAATTGGTGTTGTTATAGAGTGTGGTTTAACTAAGGACCATAGTATATCCATCATCAAATTTTTTGACTTTTTGAAGTGGTACAGTTTATTCCTTTTTTATCGATGGTGTATTTCAAAATTTTCCCCATCTTTAATCTTCTTGCACTACAAAACCAAAAAACAATTGCAACACGCTTCTAAAAGTTAAAGTAAATCAAAGCCTTCTGTTGAAAATTTGAAATTGGAGGATGCTTACATATATAGTTCAAGGAGTTTCCATTTATTACATCAAGGAATTTTTAGTCACTAGAATTCATAATAAAAAAAATTGAAAATTGTTATTTTGAGAGATAATTTGTTTAATACTTTAATTTAATAAAAGTGAATAATAATTCAAAAAAATATATTTAAAAAATTATGTATGTGTATATATGAGTTTGCTAACTTTCTCTCATATAAAAGAAAATTAGAAAATCTCCTTTCTACATGTTTTACTCGCCCCGTATATATAAACATTATTTTCTATTAATTTATTGATTATGTCCGCTGGACACTTGGAAGATACAACGCAATAAAATAAAATAAATAATTTTGAAATGTGTCCTTCACCTCACACGTATCATGTACTATCTATGTTTGGTAGAAGGGGTCCCACTCCCATATGTTTGCAGACTTTGTAACAGGTTCAGTTTTTAAGTTACGGTGGAACCATTATAGACTTTAAAAAAATTCATGATTTCTTTTGGTATATTAACAATATGTGTAAAAATTTGGTAAAATAAGTTTTTTTATCGAAACGGAGTATCCACCGCCAAACGCAGTAACTATTCTCTCGCCAGATTAGAGGCACCTCGAGGGGTGGGATAGCTGGTCCAATGATTTAAAGCTGCTTCATATTCAAGGTGAGGATCGAATCATTGACCCTTGGTTAAGGGAGGATAAGCCTCATGTCGCTCAACCACACCCCTTGAGTTCTTTGGTAAAATAATTTACACATACGAGAATCTAATTTTTCATAAAAAAGTAAAAAATCAAATAAGTGTTATGAACTGTAATTTTGTTCCGTTCCAGGTACTAAAATGTAGTAAATCGTTTTGACTATATCACATAAATTAAAAAATATAATATTGTTATATGAAAAAAATAAATTATGATTAAGTTTACAAAATTATCCTTTATTAATAAAATAGAAAAAATAAATTGCATAAATAAAAGAAGAGAGTAATAAATAATTAAGAATATCATTAAATATTTCATTAATATTATAAAATAATTTATATTTCAATATAAATTTTTTCCCAAATTAACTTATATTTTAATACATAAATACACGCTACAACCATTTTTTTTTTTGGTAAACCAAAGGTATCTTCCGCGCGCAACTGCAGAGACTAATCCCCTCGAGATAACTGAGATCCATTTAAGGGGTTGACCTCTTCCAACAAATGCTTCTCCATACGCACCAGCCGAGGATCGAACTCAGAACCAAATAGTTAAGGAGCCCAAACATCTACCACTTGTGCCACACTATATTAGTACGCTACAACCATTTTTATACCAAGAAGTTTCTTACAGTTCGAGTTATGTTTAGTACAGGAAAAAGGAATCGAATCCAGAAATCCTGCATCGACAACAAATCAATTACTTGTCTTGTTTTGATTTCTGTGAAGTTGTTTTAGTATTATTAGTAGTAGTAATATTTAAAACTTACCTATTCTATCCAATCTTATTTATAAACAAAAATTATTTTTTAAGTTCATTGAATAAAAGATGTATCTAATTTTATTTATGTGTTAGATAAATCATTTATTTAATAAACTAATTTAAAAATTAATTTTTACTTATAAATAAAGCCAAAAGAATATTAAATACGGATAGATTCTCTTAAAAGGGAAATGGTCACCGACCGGCATCCAAATTCAAGAGCTTAAAACCTGGAAAGCCGTGCATATATAGCATAACACTTAAAATAATTAGCCAAATGCTAGAATTAAGGAATGTTTAACATATACGTATAAACAAACATGCTGCATGTATATACTATATTCTCGAGCTTATCTAATGTGTAAGTGACTTCAAATCCAAGAAGATCATCAACTTGCATTGGAATCCAGTGTTTGATTCTATGAGGAAGAGATGTATACACTACTATATTATTATAACGTTTTTAGCAACTAAATTATGTTTACATATATAGATGATATTTATTGATATTATTATGACTAAGAAAGTAAATCACAAAAAATATTAATATTTAATAATTAAGTGATTAAAGAACTCCTTTTAAAATTGATTATATATATTTTTTCAAATAATCAGTTGATCAAAATACTGATTGTTTGAGGAAATATGAGTACTATAATTAATTCCTAAAAGAAATATTAAATTTTATGCATCTTGCGGTTGATTCTAAATTATCAGAATATTATTCTTTCTCGGAAAATAAGAGGGTTAACAAATAAAAAAAGACTAAACAGTTATGATGTTTTTTTGATTATACATAATCAAGTGTATTGACTTTTAATTAAAATATAATATAGTACGTACGTGTTTTAACTTTTTAACATTATTGGTTACAGTGTTACATGTTTATAAGAATGACAAATCTGGTCTGGAATATCTTAAAATTCAAAAAGAATATCCAAAACATGTCACACCCACAATAAAGGGAAAACCTGCCAAAAAGTAAATTTTGATTTTCTGTAATGTAATTCAATCATTTATTTTTTATGTTGATTTTTTGCTAATATTTGTTACCTACTATGCTAGCAAAAAGTTAACATAAGAGTGTAAATTGCAAGGATAATTCAATCTTCATTTTACATAAGGTAATGTACCAAAAAAAATAAATTGCAAGGGTAAATAAAAAATCACGCACATTGCATCTTAGGAGGGGTAAAAACATATATTAACCTAAAAAATAAAAACTTATGTTTGATAGTTTGAGATATAAGAAATTTTTATACCAATTAAAGTTAATGCCCTAATTTTTTTTTGACGCAATCAAACTTAATGCATTTCATTCATAATAATAGGTTCAATACAAAATGGACATAAATTAAAACAACGGTGACTAACAAAAAGACGAGTTGCCTGAGCTAAGTTATGGGTTATTCGATTAGTTTGTCTTCTAACATAACTGAACTTCCAGTTAACATTGACATTCAATAAGCTACGAATTAAATCTACTATGGTACCAAATTCAAAGTTGTTAATTTACTTTGATCTAATTGCTTGTACAACTTATAAACAGTCTATTTCAATGACTATTTGCACTTCTTTATAGGATATTTGCTTAATGACATAATTTTTAAGAAATCTTTTGTGTTTATAATTAATAAATGTTCAAAAAGAAGAAAATATAAAATAATTGGGGACAAATGAACCAAAATCCATGTAAAACAAGTGTATCTATATTTTGTATTCTCTTTGAATTTTAGGTGATACTTTTAAATTTCATATAGTCAATGTGATTTCATAACCACTTCGACCTTCAGAAATTAGAATAAGTGTCCTTATTTAAGAAATTCTTCACCTACTTGTTTTACTCACAATAATCAAGTCAATTTCATCAACTTTGATGCTTGTTTAGAAAGCATAGATCAACCCTTTAACAAGTTTTCATATGAGCAATACTATGCATGATAATATTTTTCATAAAAATATTAATGGTTAATTGGACTTTTGGAATTGTGTAATTTTGGTATCCATTTTTTTGAATTATTTTGGAATTGTGTAATTTTGGTATCCATTACTTTTGGAATTATTTTTTGTATTACATTAAAAAAATTAATTGCAGCCACTGTAAGTATATTTTTTATTTTTTTTTTGCTTATGGAATCACAGCCCATTTTGTCAACAAATAAAAGAAATAGTTTGCACAGAAATTTGTTCATTTTTGTTTAGCTAGTTCTTTTAATATTATTTTAATATCTATATCATTTTTTGAAAGAAAAAGATTCATATGAAAAGAGGGAAAGGGAAAATAAAAACAAAAGACAAAACCAAATCTCAACATACCAAACTCACCAACCCTTATTATGATGGATCAAGTAGCAATTAAGAATAAAAATATGCTAAAGGTACGTAGTAGTAGGTCCTTTGCTATGTCTCAATAATGTTTTTGATAAGATGTGTTTAATGGTGTTAGGAAAATAAGTGCAAATGATAAACTTGTTATAATTTTTAATAACAGGAAAACACATATTAATGGGGCCATGACCATGAGGACCACGATTTCTCACGTTGAACAATGATTTATAAAATTCAAAGACACATGAATGGGGCCATAGTTATTTTTTATAACTCAATTCAATAAATGAAAGGAATTAAAAAATTGATTGTCATTTTAAATTTGTTTGACAATCAATATGAATTAATTACTAGTTTTATTTTATTTTATTTTTTGGTATATAAATAAATGTTTAATTTTAAAGAGAGACTTAGTTAATGTTTTGGATTAATATATTTATTACAAATAAAAATACTTCATCCGATCACTATTATAAGCAATAAACTATTTACGCGGTGTTTAAAATTTTTAGTTAAGTGTAGTAAAAAAATTTTATTTGATATAAAATATATGTTAAATTTATTGTATTGTCCTTTAAATCACAAGTACCCAAACATAAAGTAAGATAATTGTCTAAAATTAGTAGAATTAAATAAAAATATATTTGAAATAATAATATTCATTATTTTAAAAGTAATTAACTTTTACTTATAATAATAACTAAAATTTAAAGTATTTTTTTACTTATAATAGTGATCAGAAGAATTATAGATTATTTTTGTGTGTATAATTATGTTTGTAGGAGTCGGCATAATATGCAAGAATTGAAATTCATACTTGAGATTTTTCCACATACTCATTCTAAGATATGAATTTTAACTAGACACTTGATAAAAAATATATATCTATATAAAATTAATTCTAAACTTATAAAATAATTTTGACACATACAGTACCAAATTTAATTTTAAACATATAAAATTAATTTTGATATATTTAATTTTCAAAATAGAATTAATTTTATTTATTTTTAAAAATAATTCTACTTAGACATTAAAAATTAAAACTTCTAATACTAAGAATTATTTTTTATAAATCTAAATAATATTCATCTTTTACAATAAATAAAAAACAGTTGTAGCTATAGTAATATGTACTTAACTTACAATTAAAATTAATCTAATTTAAAGGTTAATTCTGATATCATATGATTTCAATGTAACCTCTTTCAAATACACTTCTGAAACATTGAACCATAATCTTTCTTTTCAAATTTAAGATCGATCACAATTGAATCAATTAACATTTCAATTGCTTATAAAAAAAAAATTAACATTTCAATTATATACCTCATTTGTAACTAAGTAACTAACCAAAAAAAGTTATTTTACTTATTAAATAGATCTAATCAACCGCAATAAAACCACAATTAGAAAAACTTATAAATTTATATATATATATATATATATATATATTAATATTTAATTTGTCTTACAACCCCTGCAAAAGCAACAGGCTGAAGACTACACATCATCAACATTTGCATGTACCATTGATTGTACATTTGGACCATAACACAGTACTGCTTTACAACTGTCAAATTAAAACACAAATTCATAATAATAAGCTAAACAAAATAAACCCAAAAGCAAATCCTATAATAAAAACAGAAACTAAATTAACTTCTTTTTCTTGAAGACAAAACGCGGAAACTTTGCTTCCTTTTTTTCTTCTCTTCTATTATTATCACAAGTCACAACAAAGCTTCTTCCTCCTTTTCCATCGCTTTCTTTATTTTTCAAAATATTCTTCATTCATATATCTACAAAAATATAAAACACACACATGCATTTATTATTATCCACTAGTCAATGACATTAACTATATATGGTCCCTTGCCTAAATCTATATGAGAAAAATATTTATCATTAGATTCATTACACATGAAAAGTTGATGTAGACATCAAATTTTGCTTTTATTACAAGAATAGTCAATTTTGGACAAACTCATTTAAACACATTAATTTTTAAAGTGTTGGAATATATATATTATACATCTTTTTAAGCCATTTATTTAAAATTATTATTAATTTCAACATTTTATCGCAATTTATTCTTGACACTATTCATACTAATCTATGTGAGAAATGAATAATTAATACATATAAACGGGTCTTATATGAAAAATGACAAAAAATATTAAGAAGTAATTCTTATATATTTAGAAAATAAGGAATTACAATACAAAGTTAAACGTGCATAAAATAATTATTTAATTATAATGTAAATGAGACATGATTGAATGAAGAAGCTTACATAGAAAGAGCTATGGTAAACCACTATCTAAGAGTGGTAAGGAGGTGGAGGTGAAGCATAGATATAAGGCTTGTTGTGTGGAGTTGGTGGTGGAGAGTGGTGGTAAACTGGAGGAATGTGTGGAGGATAAGTGTGAACTGGTGGTGGAGGTGAAGAGTACTTGTATGGCTTTTTATGGGGAGGAGGTGGTGAGTGGTACACTGGGTGTGGAATGTAAGGTGGGTGAACCGGTGGTGGTGGTGATGAGTATTTGTAGGGTTTCTTTGGTGGTGGTGGTGAGTGGTAGATTGGATGAGGGTAAACGTGGTGGGTTGGTGGTGGAGGAGATGGATATTTGTATGGTTTTTTATGTGGGGGAGGGGGTGAATGGTAGACTGGGTGGGGGTGTGGATAGTGGTGGTGAATTGGAGGTGGTGGTGATGGGTATTTGTATGGCTTCTTGGGAGATGGAGGAGGTGAGTGGTAGACTGGGTGGGGGTGTGGATAAGGATGGGGGTGGGGGTGTGGTTGAGGGTGGGGGTGGGGGTGTGGGTGTGGGTGTGGGTAGGGGTGAGATGGAGGTGGTGGAGAGGAATATTTGTATGCAGGTGTCTTTGGTGGTGGTGGAGAATGGTAGTAGGGCTTAGGAGACACATGATGCACTGGTGGTGGAGGAGAAGAATACTTGTATGGTTTCTTTGGTGGTGGTGGAGAGTGGTAGTAAGGTTTTGGGGAGACATGGTGCACTGGTGGTGGAGGAGAAGAATACTTGTATGGTTTCTTTGGTGGTGGTGGAGAGTGGTAGTAGGGTTTTGGGGTGACATGGTGCACTGGTGGTGGAGGAGAAGGATACTTGTATGGTTTCTTTGGTGGTGGTGGTGGTGAACTGTAATGATAAGGAGGAGGAGGTGAGTACACTGGTGGTGGTGGAGAATGGTAGTAGTATGGTTTCTTTGGTGGTGGTGGTGGTGAACTATAATGGTAAGGAGGAGGAGGTGAGTAAACCGGTGGTGGTGGAGAATGGTAGTAGTAAGGTTTCTTTGGTGGTGGTGGTGGTGAACTGTAATGATAAGGAGGAGGAGGTGAGTACACTGGTGGTGGTGGAGAATGGTAGTAGTATGGTTTCTTTGGTGGTGGTGGTGGTGAACTATAATGGTAAGGAGGAGGAGGTGAGTAAACCGGTGGTGGTGGAGAATGGTAGTAGTAAGGTTTCTTTGGTGGTGGTGGTGGTGAACTGTAATGATAAGGAGGAGGAGGTGAGTATACCGGTGGTGGTGGAGAATGGTAGTAGTATGGTTTCTTAGGTGGTGGAGGTGGTGAACTATAATGGTAAGGAGGAGGAGGTGAGTACACCGGTGGTGGTGGAGAATGGTAGTAGTATGGTTTCTTTGGTGGTGGTGGAGAGTGGTAGTAGGGCTTAGGAGACACATGATGCACTGGTGGTGGAGGAGAAGAATACTTGTATGGTTTCTTTGGTGGTGGTGGAGAGTGGTAGTAGGGTTTTGGGGAGACATGGTGCACTGGTGGTGGAGGAGAAGGATACTTGTATGGTTTCTTTGGTGAAGGTGGTGGTGAACTATAATGATAAGGAGGAGGAGGTGAGTACACTGGTGGTGGTGGAGAATGGTAGTAGTATGGCTTTTTAGGTGGTGGTGGCGGTGAAGAGTAATGGTAAGGTGGTGAGACTGGAGGGTACACCTTAGGAGGTGGGGGTGAAGAATACAAATAACTATTAGCTGAAATTTGAGAAGGTAGTGTTAGAGAAACTAATGCTATTAGAAGAGTGACAATGGCAGAGGCCATTAAAGACCTCATTTTTCTTGTTCTTTTGATGTCTCAACCTCACTAAGGTAGTGGGTTTTAGTTATGATATAATGTAAGCAAATGAGGCTCTTTATATAGATATTTTAATTACCTTATTCATCATGTAAAAATATTTCTAGGTAACTTTGTTTTCAACTTGCAAAAATTTAGTTGCTATTACCAATAAGGTGTTGCCGTTTCTTGTGTTCTCTTTTTTCTACTTATTGTATTCTAGCACAAAAGTTGTTGTCACTTTAAAATTAAAGTATGGTTAATTAAGTCAATTTTTTCTTTCTCTTATGAAAAAAGTTGGTATGATATACTCCCTCTGTCCCTTTTTATAAGACTCCGTTTGACAAAATTACACTATTTATTTATTTATTTATTTATTTTGGTTTGACTGTATTTTTTTAATAATATATAGATGTAAATATTAACATATAAAATCTTGTTTGATTTGTTTTAATGAATACTTTCAAAATATTAAGTTTTTATAACTTTTACTATTAGATAATTAAAGATATTTGTGATCAAAATTATGCATTGGCGTACGTGCACTGATCAAACGAGATATTATATTTAGAGACGAAGAGAGTATATAATTGAGGGAAAAAAAAGGGATGTTAAAAATGTAAAAAGATTAATATTTTATATATCTTTTTACTTTTGTACTTTTGATTTTGTACTAACTATGGTTTGTCATTTGTATCTTTATAAAAATAAAAATTAATTGAAGCATTTCTTTAATTAATATTTTTTAATAAAATAATAATAAAAATGACTTAACTTATAATTCTGCATTATTTTTCAATCCAATTGCAAAATTTTAAAATGATTAAAATTTTATGACGGATTGAGTATGTTTAAAGATATATCTCTTACATACTATAAATAAATTTATTTGTTGTCTTCTTGAACATAGCTCATATGATAAAAATATTATGTTTTATATATAAAGTTGAATTTCAGATTTAAGACTTTCTCATTCATCTTAAAAGAATAAATTAAACTATATGGAGCATCTTATAAAAGGATGAATTAAACTCTAGTTTTTTTTTGACACAAATTAAACTCTAAATTGTAATTAGCTGATTGTGCTAAATATGAATTTAAGTGTGTTACCAACCGGTTAAGAACAAAGCCATCAATGTCATTGTACGTAATTCAAATTCTCCCATTTTATCGTCTTCATCACATTTCTTACAGATCTTGAAAAATGATGAATGGAGGCCTAACTTCGTGCTATATTCGTTTGTCATTGGAACTTTGAAGACTTTTCAAAAGGATTCTTACACCAGGGGCCCATATATAGCACCCTCAATTATAGGACCATATTTTCACGTGGAATTTTTGTTACCTTTTTGTTATTATACTTTTACAAACATATACGTACTCTCTCTTTTTTTATAAAAATAAAAACATATTTTATTTGTTTTTTTAATAAACTGTAGCAAAATGTAATATATTTAATTTAATTTGATTTAATTTAACTTCTAATATATACTAAAAATTTAACAAAAGAGACGTATTTAACTTTTATAACGCACCTAATTAACCCCTTATACAAATTTTGCATGAAAATAAATAATGTTCATGGCACTGATTCAGGGTTGGTCCTTTTCAGATAAAGACAAGAGTTATGTCTCTTTATACTTTTCAGCCTTAAAATATTTTACTCTCATGTAAAGTAAAAGTATATAACTTTATATAGAGAAATAGATCTTGTGGGGGTCAAATATTTATAATTGGCTTTCGACGTGATTTTGTCTCTTTTAAATTATGTATTAGAGATCTTGTTAACCCAGTGCATTCTTTAAATATTCCATTTAAAAAAATATTATTTAAAAAGTTAATCGTTATAATTTTTAATGCGTTAATTTGTATACTTTTTAATAAAAATTCTATAAAAAGATTAACTCTTTCCGTTTTTAAATAATTGTCGTTTGATATACATATATACTATTTGTATAACTTACTTTAATCAAATATCTATCAATATATAATAGTAAATATTATTATCATATTATTTAATTTATCTCGATGAATCTTTTTCAAATATACATTTTTTAACAATACATAATTAGATATATTAGTCGTTAAAAATATGCATTGATATATCTGCAGTGATCAATTGTGACATGTGACAGTTAAGTTGTTTAAATAGTGTCCTTGAGATACTCATTATAACTATGTGTAACAAATTCATAAGTTAGACCTCCAAAATTATAAGCACGTACGGGTCAAATTTGTCTCAATTTTAGAGGTTTTGTAGTAGCTTGGAGCTTGATTCAGTTGATTGCATAACATTGATACATGCATTGTGGTATATCAATAAAAAGAAAATAGAAGCTAAGTATTGAGTCATAAATTTGCTCAATCATTGAAAAGTTAAAAATACACATAATTACATTTATCAGAAAGCCCTTTCTCTATTTCTTTCTCTATGAGTCTATTCCAAAGTACAATATGCTTTACTCCAATAGAAATATATATACAATGGCAGTAGCTAGAACAGAGGAGAGTACTACAAAAATAAACAGAGAATAAGTCCGTAAATCAGAAGGGTTGGTCTTATTTTACAACTTTGACCATACACATACTATACTATACATACATCATGGGCTACTACTAAGTCTATAATATAATGTATCTTTACTTAATCAATCATAATATTTTGGATAACATATTTAATTCACCGTTGAACAAAAATAATGTATTTAATTCACCGTACTTATCTTCTCATTCCAAACTCAACAACTTTCATTTGGTAATTAGCACATACGGGTTAAAGAAATACTAGTAAATAAATATATAGGTGAAAATTAAACCAATAACGTGTAATAATTAGAAAATGTGAATATTGGCACTGCAAAATACTCCACATAGGTTGCAGGGTCGTTATGTGGTTTAAATGCATGGGAATGACAATGAGTGAAGAGATGGGAATGATAGATCACTAGTTTAATTAAGAAGCATGGGAGAAAATTAGCAAGCTTAGTTCATGCTCTTGTATCAGTAAAAATTAGGTGGGATGTAGTTATTAATTTTCCATTTATTACCATATACTTATATGTCAATGTATCCCAAGGAAAGCCTGCAAAATTAAAATATGATCGGGAACAACACATCACTTGTTTTTTTTGATAAGCAAAATATTGAAATAAAACGGAGTATTAAGGATACTCAATTTTTACAAAGCGAAGAGAGAATCATATTATTTGCCGTGAAAACATAATAATGGGTTAGTACACCAATCGGAAAAAAAAAAAGTTACAATTGGCCTTGTCCAACCAAAATACCATAACCAAGCTATATAGATGATGTTCTTAACCAAAATGTTCTTAACCAAGTTACAACACATCACTTGTTAATTACAGTAGTATTTATGCTTCAAAAAAAAATTACAGTAGTATTTATGAAAATTTAATTTTTTTTACGAAAATATTTATCTTTTTCTATGTACCACTATATTTAGTAGACTTATTTTTTTATATACAATAAAAAATAGAGTATTGTGATAAAACCAGAGGACAAAGGACACATTCCATATTAATTATTAACAGTAGGTTCTTTCAAGATCCAACTCTGCTTCAACTTGAACTTATTATTGAGTATATATATTGACCTTTGTGATCACACAGAGGACACGTTCCATTGACCGTAGGTTCTTGTACTTTCATTTTTTTGGAAGATAGGTTTTTTTACTTAGGTGAAAGACAAACAAACAGTCCCCTATCGCATGTTTAAAAAATTGAAAAAAATATTCATATGCAAAAAACAAAATTGAAAAAAAAAATTATATGAGCAAAACAATAAATTTGAAAAAATATATCACTAAAACCAGTCATAGTTATGTTAACGTAGCAGTGTTAAATTCTCTTGAGGAAGACTTTTAACCATTATTTGTGATCCTGCTTGGCTTGAGGGTGCTTCAAACGAAAAACAAATAAAAATAAAAATTTAAAACTTATATGTAAATGTAAAAAATGATTAGAATATTTTAAATAAAAAATAAAGGATAAATTATTAATTAAAATTAAATTAAAGATGTAATTTTGACAAAAATATATTTAAGAAAAGATAAACTTATGATTTGTCTTTCTCAACTGTTGATGAACAGCAGCCTAACGTAATGTTTGTGGATACTTTGGTTTTTGGCCATTCCATTTTTGAGTTTTGAGAGAGACTATATGAGAATTAAATGAGTAATTGCCGGCTACTTTCTATACTTGTCTTGACTTTATATGTTTTATAGGGTGAATTCTTAACTTTTGAAATTAAGAAAGTGACTTGACAACACCAAATTCACAACTAAATATTTCGCTTTTGAATTTATTTGAAGTGAAAAGAGAATCTGAATTGAATTTATTTGGTCAGATTGTGATATACACTATGATGTTTGAGCATAAATATTTAATGCTAAATATAATTTATATTTCTAAAATAGATATAAATTGTATTGTATTGTATAATATACAAAGTAAAAAAGAGATAGAAATAAAATAAATTTGTACGGAAGTCTGTATATTTATATTGGTCTAATTAAAATATTGGTCTAATTATTATAGTAAAAAAAAATATTGATCTAATTAAAACCAAATTAAATGATCAAAATTTAATATTAGAAAATAAATAAAAATTGTCTTAGTTAAAATTTAAATGAGACACATCTAAGATAATAAATACAACGAACTATATGATTGCATTTTACTGACCACGGTGAATCTACATCCGATATAAAATATATAATCTTCTTATTAGATGTACATTATCTTGTTACCAACACTCATATAAAAAAGAGAACTTCTTTTTTATAGTTTAGTTCAATTGTAGAAATATTGCATATAATATAATATGTAGAAATTGAATTCAGAACGATACATTTGCTAATTCAACTTAAAAAATATAAATCCTATTCACTAAATTATTGAGAGAAAATTTTGATTTAGAAAAAAAAAACACAGTTGACTAATAGACATCCGATAGTACTGTGTATAGCTACCTAATTGTGAAGACTTTTCTGAGCTATTTTTCAATGCTTATAATTTGTCCCACATATTCTATCATACGAACATGCACTCATACAAACATTATAATAGTGCTTTATTTCAATTTTCTAGGGTATATGATTAGCTAAAATTAAGTAACTATTAAAAACCCATTGGAATTTTTTTAACAATATATAATTTTTGTGGGGTAGTTTAACACGTGAATTAGGACAATCATCCATCAAGATGTCTGGAAGATGGGTGCACACTACATTCCGTCACACATACATGTTCAAAATTTGAATTGGCCAAATTAAAATGTTGTACATCATGCAGGCCAAATTCTGAAATATGTTAGTACAAAGTCACCAAAGTAATTAAGAATCTAGTTTAAGACAAATTAAAAACTGCATTAATTGTTTAATTACAAAAAATAGTTTGGAGAAAGGATTGCTATCTTGCTGATCAGCTTCAAAGTTAACACATTTTGCAAATTTTTATTCACTTTTTGGAGAGAATTAATTAATATATAAATTAGTAATTACTATATGTGCTTTATACTTTCTTTGGAGAGACGACTTATCATATTTTGAGAGTATATATACCACACGTAGAAATTACATTTTGAAAATATATTTCATAGAAAAAATAATATTAAAGTTTTTTTATTGTCTTTTTTTTTGTGGGATTCAAACCCCTTAATCTGTTTAGGAGCAACGTAATAAGTTTCTCTTAGACATTGTATCTTGTGTTTTTAGTCTTCTCTTTTTAATGTAACTTTGTTTAGTTCTCTTCTTTGTGCACTCCTTGTACTAAAGAAAAGGTCTTTTATTTTAATATATATGGTTCTTTCACTGTTTCAAAATAAAAAATAAAAAAAAATATTAAAGTTATTAGATATCCTCTTCCTTGTTTTTGTCTAAATGTATTTTTTGTTAAACCAGCACATTGTGTTCTTTCTTTTTTTCTGTTTAGCTGGACAAATTATAGATAACCTACCATGAAATTATACATGTCACCTATCATTATTTTCATATAAATTATATATATAAATCGGCCAAAGGACGTAAGAAATCTATCTTGAGCATATATTCGTAGACGTTTATTTATTTATTTATTTATTGACTAACGTAGAAATGAAGTCTCTCACTTTTTTTCCTCAATTTTTAGATTTCACCTTTAACCAATTTTTCTCCTTTTTAACTTCAAATTTTAATATATCGGTCTCATCATTAAAGTTTAATAACAGAGTGTGCGAAGTTCAAACATCATTTTATACATATATAATACGATTTTTTTATACATGGATGAAATGACAAATCCATCATAAACTCAGACAAATAAAATGGAGAGATAAGATATCGAGCTTTAGTCATAGACGTCTGACTTAACAATTTTGACATTTTCTATCAGTTAAATTAAGATTTATAAACTACAGTATAATATAATATCTCTATCAACTGAGTTAAACTCATAAAAACATAATCTAAATCTGATTTTTATTATATATAAAAGTTCGTAGCAGGTGATTTTGTTATACTACTATACATTAACTATATATTTATATAGAATCAATAATTTCATCTTAAAAATATTCGCATAATTAAATATAAAGTTAATGATTGTATATAATCAATTAACAGAGTGAAAGCAATAGATTTGGACTATAGTTTCCAAGGGGAAAAAAATAGAAAAGAAAAGAAAAAGATAGGCGACCCGGCCCGTTTAAGTCCGTCCACAAATGGAACAGACATACTTAGAGGTGCGAGCTTTAAACTCAAGCCCACTCTATATATTGACGAATTGGCCGGTTAACAGGCCGATCCACCAAACCTTTAAAGTCTACGGGTTAACCCACATTGTTCCCGGCTCATTTTCTAAGCGTACTTAATGAGACGGATCAATTTAAAGTGGTGGCCCGAAAACCTTTATCCCACCCGTCAAAAATAACGGGTTAAATGAGCAGAACTAGTGGATTCGACCCGTTTTACCACCTACTCAAAAGCATAATAAAAAAGTTACATAATTTTTTTTTGAAGCAAAAAAAGTTACATAATTGAAATGCATTATTACTACAATATATTCAGTAGTAATATTTAACCCATTATGTTGTCCTCATGTAGCCTCGAGCGGGCGGATAGGAAAATTGGAAATTGATGAAGAGCGCTTGGAGATATGTTCTTTAGTGTTTTTTTTTTTGGTCAGCTATTTTCTTTAGTGTTTTATCTCGAAGAAATTTGTATATTATATATATTCAAACAATAAAAATTAGTCACATATAGATAAATGTTAAATCTACAAATGGAATAAAAATTATTCTATATCTTAATTAAAGTTACTTTTTTGTGAGCAATGTGACTAATTTCTATTGATACTACAAAAAGACAAACATCCATATATTTCTATTCAAAAAACAAAAAGAAATTGCAAAAAATTCTTTAATATGCGGAAAAAATAATAATTAATACCAATAGGCAATATCTATAAAATAAAATCAGTTAATAATTTTAGCTCACTTAAAAATATTTAAATACAGATATAAAAATAATAATGGAATTTTAATAAAATTCTATAGTACCAAATATTCAACCTAAATAAATACTAATAGGGTAAGAAAAACGTGATAAAATAAAAAGAAATTAAATATCATGAGTTACCGACAGAGAATTGATAACGTGCAACCAAATGTACACTTATAGAATACAACATCATGTTCATAATGGATCTACGGCCACGATTGGATTAGATGTCTCTACCAAAATCATGAACGAGTCACTACATGCATCATCCACGTCACAAATCGCAATCAAAAGCTAAAGTCAAGTATCTTCACATCAATGCCTCCATATACGTGTCTTTAGTGTTTGGTTTCTTGTGAAGGTTCCTAAGTTTTAAGTTGAATACTAGTCTCTAACATAGTCCAAAATTAGATATTGATAGAGAAGGAAACCACTAAGATTATGGTTTTGCCTATACAGATTAATCTCGATGTAGCTTGTTTTTAATTTGGAATATTATTATAAGGTAAAATACGGCAAAAAATTATGTTAGATATACTGTATGAGGTTTGGCTAAAAAACGTAAATTACATGCATATTAAACTAGTCACTAGTTAGTGATTAAAAATATCACCCTTACAATTGATAAATAGATAAAATATTTGAGATTCAAATTTAAGTCTAATAATAGAATCACACCCTTCATTTTTTGTTAAGTTATCTGATGATTAGAAATTTTATAAGTGGAATATAAGATGGAGTATATAATGCAAATGCAATGTCATGCCAAATAATCAAACTCACATAATCATTCATCACTTTATATACAAAAGCAGTCTTGTTTGGAAATGTGCATATATAGTTAACCGAAGACCCATGCTCTACTTAATCATTGACTTTAAGTCTCACAAAAGAAAATTAAAGTGCTAAAAAACATTATTGAATACAACAATTAAAATATTAAAATGCTATCATTTTTTATTAATTTAAAAAACATTCACCAAAAATGAGTAAAAAACAATTATTGAAAAAGAAAAATATTGGGTTTTAATTTTTTTTATAATTAGGAATAGAAGGAGTATTGTGCATGATGTATAAATAATTAAATAATTATATATAATACGAATTTTATAAAATTCACAGTTGAATTGAACTTTTATATCATATGAATATATCATACATAATTTTAAAAAAATAAAAATAAAAATAAAAATTATTTAATATATTATTAAGACTTACCAAAACTAATATTTTTGTTAATTTTTTTTTGGTGTAATGTTTTCGTTAATATTAATGGATGTCAATAATATATCCTAACTTTAATCCTTTTTATAATTTTATAAACTATCTATATGAACTTTTAATCTAATAATATAAGTTGCCTAATCATATATCTTGGACCACTTACTGTATCATTTCCTATATGTAAGGTCACTTTTTTTCTTCTATATCTTTTAAAAGAATCCGATGATTTTCTTAAAAGAATCAACAAAATGCTTTAATTTAATGGTGTTATCATAGTAACAAATTAGTACTACCATAATAATGTACTAATATCTCCATATGCATCAAATTAAAAATAAAAATAAATCATACTTAAAAAAAGAGAGTAGAATATGAGTTTGTGAATTTTCTTTAAAATAAGTTGCAGAAAAATATGTAAAAGTAATTGTTATTGATTGTTGTTATTCATTGGAGAAAAAAAAAGAGAAAATTAAATGTAATCTACATTTAATTTTATTTTATTTTTAAGCAAAAGGGTGCCGAGCAATAGATAGCTACAACACCCTAAATATATATAAAATAGAAAGGGTTAAATATATTTTTGGTCCTTATAAAGTAATAAAATTTTGTTTTTAATCCCTATAAAAAAATGACATGTTTTAGTCCCTATAAAATTTTTATCCATGCAATAGTCCTTGCAATTTTTCAAAATTTTATAAATTGTTTAATAATCCTTAAAATTTTAATTGTTTTCATATATGTTTAGAATACTATTAAAAGTTTCTTAACAAAAATTTAGAAATTTTTAAAACGAAAATAATTAAATATAAATTTTTCAAATTTTAAAAGTTAAAGATAAAAGTAACCGAAATATTGATTTAGAAATCAAACTTTTGAGTTTTTTTTTTGAAGAACTTTTTGCAATGTTCTAAATATGTCTACGAAAAAATCATTCAAAAATACACATTGATTTAACAGTAGAGACCAAAATTACATGCATAATAATTTTATATGGACCAAAAGTGACAAAAAAATTTAAAAGAACTAAAATTAAAAAGTTCAAATGAAATGAAATGAAATGATTATATATAGGATCAAAGATATATTTAACCCAAATAAAAAAAAAAAGAGAATACATCAAATTCTAAAGATCAAGGCAAACCACATAATCGTCGTCCAAGTGAGAATAAAACAAATTAAACTGAAATAGCTACTACTTTATTCGAGGTTCATATATTCGAGGTCATTGTAACCCAAAAAAAAATCTATTCGAGTTCATAAAATTTAAAGAATTAATCATTTATAATAAATTTTTTATAAAAAAAAACCACAACATCATCCTATATTCGATCAGCCTTATAATGTAAAGTCTAAAATCATACTATTTACGCTATAGAATAAAAATGGCAAAGATGTGACCACACAATGTAAATTGATTTTAACCAAAACATATGCATGCACGCAACACTCGATTATTATGATAAATTAGGAAAGACAATCATAGTTGGTACGCCATTGAAGCAGTAACCATGCATTGCATTGCATTGCATATGGAGGAAAAGAAATGAGTTTGAGAGGTAATGCTTTTGCACATGGGGACAAGACAAAAGTAAGGGATTTATCTAAATGTTGTCCTTTTCTTTCCCTTTGAAATTTTCCCCTCATGACACAGTTGAAAAGCTATGAGTGTAAGTAATCATGTGCATGTCACGTACCAGCAAAATCCCAAACCTCAAAATGTAAGGGTAAATTAAATCATCCTTGCAATTCATCCCATTACATCATCACAATAATCTAAATCACATAGTTAGTTTTAAATACATAAAACGATTCGAACAAGCTTGAGAATTATAACTGCGTGTGCCACAAATTATATAAGAAACCATTTCCTTATAATTAGCTGCCCAATTTTTACAATGTTCTAACTATAGTATTCCAAGTATCTTGGGTGGGCACATTATGTGGTCACTGGGAAATGATAAAAAAATTCAAATGTTACGTTATTTTGATCATCTATTTTAATTAAAATAAAATTTTACTTGCTTTATTTTTAAATTTGTGATTCTAAACTTACAATTTTTTGGTCGAGACCGGGGTATCACCGCTGATCCATACTCAAGGTGGGGATCGAACCTTCAACCCTTGGTTAAGGGAGGATGAGCCTCATGCCGCTCAACCACACCCCTTGGGTTATTCTAAACTTACAATTTAGTTGGAGGTTTTTTTATTTGTCATATTCATTTAATAGAAATAATATTTGTACAATTATTTTGGATAAACTTTGGAATAACTTTTTTATACTCTCGTTGTATTATTCTCTCTCTTTTTATTGTTTCTATCTTAAAAAAAATGAGGAAATAATTTGTTCCAAATATTAGTATCACCAAAAGTTGTTGGGTAAATATCAATATATTACTTTGATAGTGTAACATTAATGTTGATTTGACTAAAAAACAACCCATTTTGGCGAGAATATGTTTACATTTGATTAATGAAAACGAAAGACAATTGTAGTAGAATTTCTTATCCAAATTAATGATGTCACATAATTAATACTCTGATAATGACCTATCATAAAAAATCAAGTTCCGAATTAAATAATAATAAAGAAAAAATCATAACACTCTTATAAAAATGTTGGATTAAATTTTTGTTTATGTTAACAAGAGGACAAGTGCTTGTATGCCAAAAAAGTACTAGTACATTAATTGAACAAAGACCCCAATGTAATTTCCTCAACCAATGAGAAAGAATAACATTATCTCTTGCTAAGGCAAAGTACCGGGAATTTGTTATGATTAATTCATTTTGCTTTATTATATACGAAAATTTCATATAAATTTACAAATTGCAGTATTATGCTTAAATAAGAAAAATAGAAGAAAAAAGAAAAATAGAAGAAAAGTAAACCACCAACTACACATTATTATGCACAAATGACGCCAAAGTATGACAAAGAAAAAATACAACTTGAGTAAATTTAGGAATTGGCACTTTCCACTTTTTCAATTTAGTCTTTTAATACCATTATTGTGGGTATTAGTTATTTTTCTGAGGTCATGGGTATTAATATTTCCCCTAGTATCCATCATTGAATATAATTTCAACTCTATAGCTTTAACTGGAATTTCGTATAGTTTGGTGAATATTTAATATGGTTGTATTATTATAAGCTGTTATTGGGATTTTTTTGCAATACAAAAATCACAATAAAATAACTTCAGCACTGTGTTTTTTTATTTTTTATATTATCCTCCTGTTTTAAGGAATGAACATGGTGATTATTTGGAATTAAGTTGAGATGTAAATAAGTCAGTTTAAAAATTGTTTAATTTCAAATCAAATTGTATTATCTGGACAATTTGTTTTTAAAAGGTACAAAAAGTTCAAGTATTATTTTAGTTGTCTTGAATTTCTTCACAAGGAAAGTATAATATTTTTTTGGTACATTAAAAAGATAAATCGCTCTCATAAATATTTAATATATGAACTTTTCATATCCAACTCATATGTCTTTCAGTTCTTACCACTTGAGTTATTATATAAGAACAATACAAAACGTTCAAGTAAATACCATATATATCTCACATAAGAGAGAAAATCTCAGTTCAATAAGTGGTTATATTAAGATTTGAACTTAAATTTCTTACATATTACATATAATGTTTTATCAACCGAGTTAAAATCTAAACTAATTTTCATATTTTATGAGTTGAATTTGACACCAACAATATTGGACAAAAAAATTTAATATTTTGTCGGTAGTATATATAATGATAAGCATTTATTTATTTCCTTTGATTACTCTTGTACCCAAAAGAAGCAGAATGCAGAATGGACCCTGCTTCACCTTTAGCGGTTTAAAAGAATATAGATAAGTCAATGTGTAATTACTCTTTTGAAACTTGATAGTGATATATAAAGCACAATATGTATAGTTATGATCGTATAAAAAGAATTTGTTCATAGATTTATCTTTATTATTTTTAATAATTTTGAATTTATATTATTGCATTAATATATTCTATTAATTTGAATGATCCAATAAAAAAAAAAATCTACCACTCAATCCTCTCCATTAGTATTTTTTCATTGTCTCTCTATCTCTCACTATTATCTATCAACTTTTTAATAACCTTTGCTCTCCCATTGCATTGCACGTATATATTTTCTAATGTTGTAGGTAAACGGAGAAAGAAATTTAAAAAAATATAAATGATCGTGGCCCTAATGTCAGAATCAGATTAATCATTCGGTACACGTACATATGATATTCAACCTTCACAACAATAACTTTTGTATCTTCACAACAATGTTCCCATCAGTTTCTTCCAAAGAATCCAAGTATCCCAAGAGTAGAAAATTTAGTGAAGACTTTTAAAATATGACAAATACTGACTAGCGTTTTTGGAGTATTCTATAAGATTTTTAGTAAATTTTATAGAATTTTTATGAAAATGTATAAGTTAACGTATTAAAATTATATTATTTAATTTTTTAAATAAACTTTTTTTAAATAAAATGTTTAAAGAGCGTTCTGGAGAAACTCGTTAATAAATAGGGGTGGGAATATGTCAGGTCGAGCAGGGTTTTGTAAGGTCTGAGTCTGACCTTCTTCGAATTTACGAAGTATAAAATCTAACCTATTAATTGTGATGGGCCTTTTTTTAGCATGACTTGACCTTTTGAAAAGCCTGATTTGGGCTATAAGCCTATTTAAAAGCTTATTTTACATTAATAAAAAAAAAATTCATATTGAGACTTTTAAATAGTTTATTTTATCTATTATAATGTATGTTTATATAAGTTTTTATATATCATTTGATCTATTTTTATACAATGTTAATTTACAGTTATATTGTCCTAATATTAAAAAATAACTTAAAAATTCAATGTTTTGAAAGAAAATAAAATTAAAATATCTTCAAGTGCATAAAAAAAAGTTAAAGTCATATATACACACACACATATATATATATATATATATATATATATGCTTTGTAACCTTTTTAATAAACCTAAGTTCAGTCTATTCAATTAAATAAGCTTTTTTAAAAGCTCGAATTTTATCTTTTTATTAAATAGGCTGAACCGAATCGAACTTTTAATACGTTGAGTCATAGACCTTTGTCGGGTAGCCTGACATATTCCCACCCTATTAACAAGATCCTTAAAATATTTACGCAATGTCTAAATATGACTACTATTTATCACACTTTTCTTCGGTTACATTTGTTGCATTATAAATTGTCATTTTCATTTTAATCTAAAAAAGCATATAATAGTGAAAATATTGATATTCACTAGTAAATTATCAACCCTTAATTAGTTTGTGGAGGAACTCATTAGCATTTTCCATTTATTTAACTCGCAGATGAAAATAGCATAGACTATTGAAATGAAACACACTACCTGTTTCTCAAGTTTATTCTCAGCAGCCATCATATTCAGAACCATGGCATGAAGTAGTTTTCCCTTCTGCCAATAACACTCCAATTTGAATTCTTACCATATTATTGAAAATTATAAAACAAAATCAATACAACAATGGCATCATTCAAAATCCCGGATTCATATCATCACTATGTATACATCAGGGTAATCGGCTGCGACCATCGCTACATGTTAATTAGTTTTGCTTAAATGCAATGTAATTGTAGTTTGGTCTCGGCTGTTTCGACTATGTGCACATACAACATACAATCTGAAAGCTCCAGATAAACCAGCTCACCTCTTGCCGTGAGGCGGAGGCCTACTTCTAGGGCCAGGAGACCGAGAAAACTGGAGTCTCAAATAACTGGACTCAGGATTGAGTTCATCAACTTATAACATATATGAAATAGGATCAATGTCAGTAAACATATATGCAGACATATGGATGCATAGTTAACTGATAATCATAAACCAATTAGTTCAAATCCTAATAAAGTTTGTAAGTGACTATATAATGGTAGAATTACCAGAGACCAAGATACACAGTGTGACAAAGTTTATAAGTATTGGTTTGAATTAACCGATGATTCAGTAATGAAGTGATTTGCAACTTTCCAAGTTTAAAACCTCGGACGACTCTTCTTTATAAAAAATCTATGAGCACTTTCCTGAATTAGATAAGCAAATCATAATTCTGAAGTTTGCATTTGTTTATAAACATTCAAAATTTAGTGAGAAGTGCTCTCTATATTAGTTTAAATTTAAACAGTTTCCACCAAATCATACAGGCCCCACATAAATGTAGCGGGATCTAAGTTAAATTTCAACCAATTTCAAAGTTTGTGCTGAGAGGACTAGCAAAATCCTAAGGGTAGTCTTCAATATTCACATGCTCCATCAAGTTAACTTGTGCATAGATAATTCCCTATTAGATAACTTGCAAAGCCAGAACATGAAATCAATTTCCTTTTATATCAGCAGGTAAAAAAGAAGTGATACCTTGCAAGGCACTCAAGGCAGTTGACGAACAAGCCGGATTTACAAAATCTACAAAACAAAGGATTAAAGGATCTCCACCTCGATGCTTGCAATAAACAAGCGCGCATTTCATCGTAAGTACAATGGAACGTTCAACCAATCGAGTAAGCAAAACAAAAACAAACGAGGACAAGCAGACAACTGTTACAAACAGTGCACTTACATGCTTGGATTCTTTGGTCACAAGTCTCACTTCTCTATATCCCACAAAAGGGCGAAAAATATCTAAATAAACCGCTAAGGAACTTGAATAATTGAATTAACATGAATGAAGCCCAAGAGACAACGATGAAGGCGTGATAATGCAAATTCTAAAAAGTATCATAGAAATATAAAGGATACTAGCCACATCTCTTTTTGTGCAGTCAGAATGGTGCCCTTCAACATATAGAGTACTTGATGCATCTGGGGGTAGTGGTATATACTCTCAGGTCCGGCCTGGAAACTGCATCTATAGGTAGCTGACCGCCGAAGAATTGACATTACGCCCATTACGTGCAAGATCAGGGCCACCAACACCACCAGAACGCCCCATCACAGAAGGATCACGATCACCTAGAGAATGGCCCGGCATTCCACCAACACCCCTTGCCAATCCAACACCACCAATTACACTAGCTTCCCTAGAATTAAATGAAGTAAGCTGCTTCACAATCAAACAGCATGATAGTCTTCAGCAAACAAGCAGTGATAGCATGCACATGTGCACACATTAGACGTAAAACAAAAGGGGTTAAGATATTACCCCTGCACTCTGAAGGTAGCGGTCATAAGCAGACCCAAGTTGTTTAGTGTCCTTTGGCATTTGGTGACCATTATTTTGAGCAATATAGTTATGCATCTCATTACCTGAGGTCAGGCCAGAAGTTGAAATATCTGCAACATTACAGAATCTAGTCTTAGAACTTCCTTCTTTAGCAAAAAAACTAAAACATAAAAATACACAAATAAAATTCTATTTATTTGCAATAACATCATAGGTTCAAGCTACCCTAACAATCTTATATAGTATTTAGTTGGGGAGAACTTAAACAAGGTACCAAAGCGGGACCATCAGTTTAGTTTGAAATTGTGACGACACCTTTAAGTTAGGCTTCAGCTGTTGTATTGTAGGCATCGGCCCAGTGCCGCGGCAATTTTGTTTGTGTGTTGTTTGTGAAAACTAGTTCTGTAGCTGGGATCTCCACATAAATGAATTCATAGAAATACATAGCAAATTTGTGAGCCTGTTTCTTTGTCCTTTTTTTTAAAGAAAAAATCATTTTAAATTTAAACAATTGGATGTTCTTTCTAAGAATAATGGGAATAAGCAATAGCTTCTGAAACTTATAAAATACTCTTAGAAAAGGCCTTGTAAGCAATGCAAAGGTTATATCTCTAGGCAGTAAGAGACTAAAGATGTTGTACAGTTGCAATGAAGGCAAGTGAAATGACTCAATAACAGACTTCAGGGGTGGCCTCATGACAATAACCAATTGGCCGGAAGCATGGACAATCTGGGGAGCCCAACAACTGATCTAAGATAGGCTTTGATACAATCTTAGAATTTAGGCTGACTGGCTAAGGACCTAAGTCAACACCTACAAAATAGGCTTGTAAGGTGAGGATTGCCGAACCTTATAAGCAGTGCAAATGCCATATCACTAGGCGATGTGGCAGTAAGGCTTTGTTTGCGAGTTTGGAGGTGAAGGGAGAGGTGGCCGCAAGTAAGGCCAATTGTTCAACAAAAAATATTATGTATCATCTCTTGATACAAAACAACAAACATAAATCAAATTAACTTAATAATCAAATTTTCTATTTCTATTATTACATCTTAATAATAATCTCAAAATCTGAACTTGTTAAAGCTCAATGCATGGCTTCTCAGTTTCAATATGAATACACTTCTAACAATCTGAGTTTGTGCATACAATCAGACAGTGAACCATTCCAGACTGATAACTAGTAGCATAGTTAACACTAAGTTTGTGCATATATTTCATACAGTTAAAATTCAAAAAACTAATTTAATAATTCATATTTAACAGTCTTTTGTTCTTCGTTGGAGTAGAAACAATGTGATTATATTATATTTTTTCCACAGTATCATCATCGACTAGAACCTGTTTCTGAAGGACAAAAATCTCATCATCAGTCCATTCCAAATTGGGCCGAGTAAACTGGTTGAAATTGGGCCGCTTTGTGAATGTGATGGATCAAATTTGGCCCATTTTATTAATCAATAATCATAAGGACAAAAATTGTCCTCCCACCCCCACATTTAATCTTTGACCTCTAAATAAGAGATTGAACATAACAATTTCATCTGCACTGTGTTTGATATGAAAACTGCTTATGCGACTAGACAAAAACAGATGTTATTTACCTTTCACTGAAGATCCATCTCAACTTTAGGAAAAAACAATATTCGGCCAATATCTCGGACCATCATATTTATCAGTAAAATGATCCAAGTAATTCAGTTTGAAAAAAGACACTTCTTTCGATATTTAATGTAACATAAAACTCGGTTTGTCATAGACATTAAAATCCGTTTCAATTGCTGAAAACTCAAGAAATAAATTTGTCATTCAAACCATTCTTCCTGTATGTAAAAACATCGACTTAGTCTCTTTTCCTCTCAAACAAACCACAAACCTTATGGCGAAAGGTGAAAAAATAATTTATTTTACTGATTTTAGTTTATATAGGAGGGCAAATTAGTCAGTTCAATAAAATATATAAGGGTTAAAGGTTAAATCTAGTGATTTCTAATTTCAATTATTAATCATATTATTGTCCAGCCTACGACAAACTCAAGCAAAAATAAAATACAAGATTTTTTAAGAAAATTAAATCTATGGGCCAACTATCTTAGTAAAATATGAATAATATTTTTATCATTATTATTATTTTTTGGTACAATTTTTATTACTATTATTATAATAAATTTTATATGTTGTAACTTGTATTAAATAGTTATAATTTTGCCAACATTTTCAATAATTTAAGCATATAAATTAATTTATTTAAAATAACACTAGTGGAATGTCAAATATATATTTGAAATTGAAATACAAGCACTTCAAAGATGAAATTTTTTTGAAGTATCATTTTCAATCATAAATCACTAGAAATATGATTAATTATAAGCATAAGGGAAAGAAAAATAGCCAGTACCTATCTCTTTCTTTAGCTTCTTTTGGATGGAAATGGAATATATTCTCCATTATACTATTATTTTCAATGTAGCTAATAGTTCCATGTTGATTCCAGAATATTGCAAGCTCATATTCTCACTGCACATGAGGTGATCGATCAGTACATAGTATATACTATGTAAGATTATTATTCTTTTCAATGTATAATTCCATTTTCAACATGATAAAAATACAAATGGTCACTATATATAGCTAGTTCCAAATGGTCACTATTTTGAAAGGTTCCAAATATTGACTTCCTATTGAAAAAGAGTGAGGAAAACAACAATAAATAAACCAAAACAAGTAAATGAAAAAGAGTGCAAGGAAATTATGGTCTTTGAAAAGAAGAAAGAACAATTTTTTTTGTATAATATTGGAATGTAGAGAAAGTGGATATTAATTAAAAGTGGAATTTTCTTTAATTGGTCAAATAGAAAAAGGGGAGAGATGATTAAGAAAAGTAATATATATATATATATATATATATATATATATATATATTTTACTCTTGATAAAAATAAAAAGAATCAAATGGATCCAATGAATAATAATATTAAGGTTTTTCAACTTGAAGTGGAAATTTTGTAAAAAAAAAAAAAACTTGAAGAGTTTAAAATTTAGGTCTTGTCATATTTTTCATTTAAAAAAATTAAGAAAGTTAAACCAGACACCTTTAATTTGCTTCCACTTATGTTAAGAGATGTATCTTCTAGACAAGTTTTTGGGTATTTTTGTGTCTTTAATTTCTAGTGTGTGGCACTACCACCATTCAATTTTAACTTTTTTTGACAAAATTATATAGTACTATTATACAAATTAAAGTTGCATCAAGGATCTTTTAGTTTAATTTAAAGTTTGAAATGGATTTTTATTTTTGTGTGTGTTAAATTAACCATTAAAAATGTTTATACCAACCCAAAGTCGCTTCTTCAAATTTGTGTACATAATTGTTATATGATATGCTATTAAGAATCCCTCAACAACACAATCGGTCTCTCATTGACAACAAGAATTTATTTTAGATTAGAACTAGAAAAAATTATGTTAACTTGATAAATTTGATATTGTAATTGTCGTTTTGATGTAGTACTTATTGAGATGTTATCTTAGTAAATTAAAGATGTAACACACCATTTTGATTGTTGACTTTTGCTAATATACATACATATACAAAAAGGTGGGAGGAGAGAATAATCTTGTTGTGTGCCGTACAAGTTTCTCGACGGAAATTAATCATTACTATTGGCAGTGAAAATTTCGTACCAATATTATGATAAAAAACAAGTGAAATTCCATTAAAATGATCAAAGTTTCTATGCATAAAAGATTAACTTAAAACAGTTTTTAGTTGACACACTATCCGTGTCTAAACTTTAACCCTAACTTTAATTTGTTTCATTCTATTGAAAACTTAAAAAACACAAAAAACCCTACTACCATCAATTTGTCTCTGTTTCCACACAGCACATGGGTCCAATTTTATAGTACTATGCCTCTTCCTATTTTGAGGTGTGGACCTTAATTTCATTGTCCAATTTATTATGCCAAGAAAACACAATTCTTTACTGTGGCATTTTGGAATTGCAGAGTTATAACGTTTCCATTTAAAATTAGTAACCTTGACTATATAAAAATAAATTTAGCAAAATAAACAAAATTTGTATCTTCTTAAAAAAGAATATTTTCAAACATGATTATGTGTTTTATTTTGGTCATATCAATTACTACATCTATTTCTATATGCCTTCCAAAATTTGTCTAAGTTGATATAATTGAGATGAGATTTGCTATGACATCACCTCAAGATCATTTAATTAATGCCCTATATATAGAGAGTTTAGTCCTCAAGTCATTGATTATACACGTTGTTGTGTTGTGTGAGACTTATAGTACAACAGTTTCAGACTTTCAGTTCCTTATACTAGTAGGGCATTAATTTCCATGGAGGTCCACACATTCACCTAACCAAACAATACTCATCCTCCCAATTCTTATAACTATATATACCTAATACTACTATCCTTATGATATTAAATATTAAGTCTTACATTAAAAAGAGATATAGTTTCTTTAAAAAGAGTTTTTAGAAAAAGGTATTCTCTGTTTAGAACTTGAATTTATTAATTAGGAATCAAGTTCAATTTAAAACTTCAATATCAAAGTCTATATTTTTTTATGTGACAATCACCACTAGAACCCTCCTCCCCAATATACAATAATGATGTTTTATAGGTTCTCGAAGTCAAATGAAGATATTCAATATAATAATATTGATATTTATTAGTTAAATTAAATTATCTATCATATCACTTTTTCATATTATCTGCAACATAGGTGTATAAATGTGATGAAATAATTGATTCAATAATATAGCTCAATAGGTATGAGTTTAACTTTTGAGTCTTCTTATAGCTCAAATGCTCGGTAGGAGTAAATGTGATGAGTGTACGTTTTAATCGAAGATAAAATGATTTATGCTTTTATATATTTTGTAAGAGTGAGTTGATAAAAAATTTGAGTGTAAAAATCAATCTAAAATCAAAAGCTGCACTTTCTAGTCAATTCTGGAATAAAAACAATTATATTTTAATAAAATAAAACATGTTAGAATCAATTCAACACATTCAAAATTAATTTTGACTACTTTAAAAGTGGAACCAAACATGAACGAAGTGGTTTAAATATATGTTATTGCTCATATTTAAACCTAAAAAATCTATATAATTAGCCTTTGCAGTTAGAACACATATTAAGATACAAAGTCTGAATTTACAAACAAAGTCTTAATTTATTCAACTTTTACAAAATCTTAAGTGAATGAATCATAAGAATAATATATTTTGCCTTACATAGTCTTAATTTTTGGCCGGTTATTTTCAGTTATCCACAACCAACTAGATGAGAACACTCTCCCTTATGACCCGTTCCAATGCCTCATAAAGAGTTTCCTAGTCACTTTTTAATTACATAAAACTACTATTGCTTCATGTTGTCTCATTTATTGCTACAAACTACCAAAAGCATAACACAAAAATATCAATCACTTCCCCAACACCCAAATCTTAAAGCACATGATCCTGCATTTACTCTCCTCCCCAATTTTTCCGCACCTTGTTTTTCTTCATTTAATGCTATCTTACTTGGTACCATTTCCATAAATTCATTCATATTTACTTCAAATACAAGCTACATAAATTCCCTTCTTCATTTATTAATAATCTTGCATCATTCATTACCCTCTCATTTTCCTATTTAATTTTTTTCTTCTTTAATAAACCAAACCCTCTTAATTTCTCTCACTTTTTTGGTCAAAATGAATTGGAGACATTTCAATGTGCTGCTAATGCTACTACTATTGGTGATATATTTTGTTGGTCATAGTTATGGCTCTAGAAACACACAAGTTTTCAAAGTGTACCCCAAAACTCATGCTTTGCCTTCAAATTTCTTTGGTTTGTTGCCAAAAGCAAGTATTCCACCTTCAGGTCCTTCTAGGAAGCATAATGGCATTGGATTACAAAGCTCAATGGGAAAACCATAGAAGGAAATATTTATTCCTTCTTTCACATAGCCACTACTATTTCTTATAGAAAATTTATAGGTAATGTATATGCATGGTATCTTTAATTAACTCTTAATTGTATTTTGTCTTTGCCATCTTCTTTTATATATAATTTTACCTTACCCTTCTTTTTGATTAATACTCTTAAGATCATTTTCAAGGGAGAACAATGAAGCCTTTGAAGGGTATATATAGATTGTCTTCTCTTCACATAGCTAGCTTGTGAAGGAGATCTCGTACATATATAGTTTGTTATAAAGAACCATTGTGATTTGTGAGTTCAAATAATTACCAAGAAGTGCTTTGTGGCTTAATTTGCTTTAATTTGTACTTGAAAGTTGAAAGCATATAGAAAAAGGTAACGATGCTTGCAAAGTTGATGTATATTGTTGATATAAGTTTGATTATTTTATCATTATGAGTAAGAAAATAATGAAGTTGTTTGTAGTGTTGATTATAGTGTGGCTTCAAATTAAGCTATTGTAGTATGTGTATTCTTCTAATTAATAAACTTCAAGTTTCTAATTAATTTATGTAGTTACTATGTTAAATTATTACTAGATATATAGTAGTAGTAGCTGTTGGTAAGAGTGACCATACAATACAATACAAAATTGATTCTCATAAAATTTGGGGAAGTGACGTGCGAATCGTCCATTATTGTATTGTTTTGATTTGATATTTTGTAATTAAATGCCAAATAAATGTTTGTACGAGGGACGACTGCATATTTGCATTAACTTATCTAATATCTTGTCGCTTACCTAATATGCATAGTTTTCTGTAATTCAAGCAGTAGTGCTATATATGGAGTTTTCTTCTTGTTTTTTATTTTAATTTTTGTAATATATAGATGAAATGATAAGTTATCAAAATTCCACACATCACACACAAAATAGAAGAAGAAATGAGATGTGAACTCGAGTCATAGATGTCCAACCTAACAATTTTAACGTTTTATGTCAATTGAACTAGAATTTATGGACTCTTAATTAATGTTTGTTGTATAACATGATAATTAATGAAATTCACACACACACAATAAGACAAAATATAAGAGAATTGAAGTAACACGCCCATGCAATATTTTACATTATGATTTTTTTTTTACTAATATTTTACGGTATGAATTGAACTTATGTAATTATGTTATATATGTATATGAGTTTTATTTCGAGAAAATCAACATATTTTTATTTAAAATTTCAAGCCTCCAACAGTATTGTTGCAAATTTATGAAAGAAAAGTGTTGATTTACCTCATTTTATTTCATATACATAAAACTAAAGCATTTAAAATCCAATTTTATTTTCATAATTTGTTTTTTAATAACCAAGATACACTGATAAAAGAAGATAGTTGAAACTATTACATAAAAATACACTAACACATACTGTATTAATGAAAGAGAAATGCTAACATATACACCCCAAGAACATAAGAAATTAAATATAAAAATATTCGATTTCATACGTGCATTCAAATTTTTTTAAAATATTTTTTCAACATAAAATTTTTATTTTTAGATAATTTAACATGTTCCTTGTGTCACAAATTAATTAGCAAGAAATTAAAAAAAGTTCTAACTATAATTGATCATACTCCCTCCGTCCCTAAATTTAAGACCCATTTCGACCAGTGCACCTACGTCAATGCATAATTTTGATCACAAATATCTTTAACTATTAATAGTAAAAATTATAAAAACTTGATATTTTGAAAGTACTCATCAAAACAAATCAAACAAAATCTTATATGCTAATATTTACATCTATGTATTATTAAAAAAATAGAGTCAAAATAAAATACGTGAATAGTATAATTTTGTAAAAAATGGTCTTATAAAAAGGGACTGAGGTAGTAATATTTAACAAGAGCATGTACTTCATGTGAAAAGAACTACCGCTTATTCTTTACGTAACATGTTTTCTGCCTCATGCCCTTATATGAATACATATTTTTTGTCAAAAGATAATAATAATCTAACAAGAGCAAGTCAAAGGTAGTTAATACTAAATATCATACTTTTGATGTTGGGGAGACAAGCTTAACGTAGATTTGGTTAAACAAGGAAAGGATTGTTGCTAATTTCTACGGGTAATTGAAACTTCATTTGAAAAGGCTAGTGGCTTTGCTATGTGTAAAATTTGTTTTATTGTCGGTACCAATACAAATAAGCTTTATGTTTCTTTAGCAACGACTTATGAATGTAGAGGTTTTCTTCACCAAAAGTTTGAAGATGTTACATCCTTTTAAAATATCAATTGTTTATGTTTTTCTTATAAGCTTAAGTTTTTTATGTTTTGAGCTTAATAAAACCGTGCCGACAGTGTACTATATACTCATAACAAATCAGTTTCATTTGTAATGCTTATATAAAAAAAAAAAATGCATTTGTAATATTCTTTTTTGTTAATAATTTTTTTGATTAAACCGAACAACAAAAAATTACAACCAGTGACAAAATTAACTACTTAAAAACATTTTTGATGACTAAAATCATTAATAAAAAAGATATTTATAGATGTATTACCATTTACAGTTTTGATACATTTAAAAATTTATGTGACAGCACCTAACACATTTAGAAACCATGTTTAGCCTACTCTAATAATTCAACATTTTTGCATTAAAACAAATCTACATTTTATTATTTGTTTACAAAGAAAGACTTTGCAGTTGCACCCAAATTTTTTGTTTTGTTTGGAAATTAGAAGGAAAACGAAATTGATGCCTTGAGAGAAAGGAAGGAGAAAAGAAAAGTAGAAGAAAAAAAATGATAGCCTCCAAATGCATAGTGATAATAAAACAAGGTGCAACAAGAGGAAACAAAAAAGAACCAAGAAATTAAGAAAGTTATATGGATAATTTTATATACACTACAATACAACATATATGTAAATTGTAAAGGGAACCAGCCCAAATAAAATTGAGGATATTTAACTTAGAGAAATTAAAAGAAAAGGAGCCTGGTTCCTTCATATTGATATCCTACAATTATGTTCACTGCAACAATATGTGTCTAAAAGGAGAACTTTTCTCCATCTATTTTCCTAAGATTATTATAGAACAGGAGAACCGGCATCTTCTGCTCTACGCGCTGCTTGGCCGGACGACTTGTCTGTGCTTCGAACATTGTACTTTTCATATACCTTATCACGATTCTCTGACCACCAAGTCTCTGCTTGATGCTCTCCGAATCTTCTCCGGCTGCATACACATTTACCATCAAACATATCAAGCATGCAATTTGACGAGTGCAAGTTAACAAAACAATAATCATGAGATGGTCAATAAAGTACTGAAGTGGTTTGATCCCTCTCTTGAGCACTTGCTTTTAAGGGAGGGATCTCTAAGTGTTTGGTGTGCTTATCATTGAGTTTCAAGAATAAGAAACCAACAAATCAATGTATTGACCTAGGGCTTGTTTGGATCGAGTTATTTGAACTTATCTACTGACATAAGCACTTGTGAGATTGTTCAGAAAAGTTTATAGAAATAGCTTATGACCTGCCCATTAGTTGTTTTCATCTAATTTCCACAAACTCTCCTAGATAGCTTATGAAAACAGCTTATAACTAACTAGCATGAAAATAGGTGACTTTTTTTGACTATTTTATTATTTATTATAAAAATAGCTTATACATAAACACTGATCATGACCCTAGTTAAAGATTTACCAACCTGCCAAATTGCCATAAGAAAAAATTGCTGAAAAAGAAATTAACCAATGATTGTAGTAATGATCATTTAAACTCCTAAATTTTTAACCAACCAAATCACAACCACTACTGGCAAACTATTGAAGACTATCTACAATTGGCATCCCATATACCAGTAGCAGATAAATATAACAGAAATTTTGGGAGAGTTATTTTATTACCTGAAGCGTACTCTCCTCAAATCTCTCGTTCCATCACGCATAGCAACAAGAGTTATATAGACACCAGGTTCATACTGTTCTATCCATTCTGCCTCAACTTGATTACTATTAGCATTTGTTGGCAACACATCATTCCTTGATCTCGAACCACTCTCATCATCTCGGAAATTCCCAGAGTCCCTACCACTAACAGTATCCGACACACTACTGTTGGTTGCCTGAATCACACCACCACCATTTGGGAACTTAACGTCTCGGTAATCATCTGTCCCGTTAGAGGTCACAGATCCTCGGTTTTGCTGGTAAACATTAGTTGCATAGCTTCCAGGTGAATTCGCCTCAGTTCTATTCATCAGAGTAGATTCAAGTCCTATGGAAGCCAAACTGGAGCCACTGATCGACTCTGCCCTTGTGTGGTGGTGCTCTCCGTTTGAGTCTGGATAGCGGATGCCATTTGGCTCGACAAAACCATTAGGCATGTAAGCTGGTTTGATTTTATCGGCATCGTAAGCATCAGGAGGAAGCCTCTCTGCCAGATCTTTGAGCTGAAAAAACAATGCTACATGTCAACAAAAAACCACATATTTATCCTTCAAAATACATATAGCTCCAGGAGAAGTAAATTAACAAAAAAAACTAACCTGTGCTGTAAGTGACTTAATAACTTCTTTTGCAGCCTTGGATTTGGCAGATTCCTCACTAGCCAGTGCCATAGCTTCTTGAGTCTTTTTCGCTGACTTTTTAAGCTCTAACTCTTGCAGCTCACATCTCTGTCTCAGGGTCTCAACCTAATGAGATTTAAGTTAGGTCTCTTTTGATGCCATAATAGGTAAAACAATAAATGCAAAAAGACATTACATGTCTGGTGTAATAAATAATGCACGTGTTACACGGTGCATTTGTCAGACTCAAACCTATTACAAGGGAAACAAAGGAAGCACAATGTACCTGAGAACGCAACTTCAGCACTTCTTGATTCAAAAGCTCGTTTGTTTTCTTCAAACTATCAGTAATGCTTTTTGAGAAGGCAAGTCCGGATGTTGTTGGAATGGGCGTAGCAGATCGAGGAGGGCTCGATCTTCTAGAGAAAGGTGACACGGACCTGGAACTCACTCCAGACGGTGTAAGAACAGGTCTTGGGACTGTGCGTTTCAGGTCCATAGCAGTAGACAAGACAACATCTTTCAGCTGCAGCAAAGATGGAGTTTGTGTGGTGCGAACCAGAGAAAACGTATCAGCCTTTTTCCCCTGTTTGGCTGCCTTACTATCTAATTGCTTTATCAAATCCATATTAGAAGGCATGGCTGGCTTTGTCAACCTTAGCTCAGACTTTTCTAACCTGTCCTTGATTTCGCCTGGAAAACGAGGCATTGCATTCCTCCGATTATTATTGCTGGATTCTGCAACCTTGTTCAATTTCACATAACAAGAATCACAAACACGATACAGCTTCCCAGGATTAGGAGCAAGAGCGGCTCTAAATGCTTTCCTTGAGCTGCATGAATGGCAGTGCACAAGTCCACAATTATAACAGTTATGCCGCTTTCTAGTGAACCCAAATGCCTGTCTACAAGTAGAGCACTGCAACTGCTCGGCACCGGATACCCACTTATGTAGGCATATCGCAGCCGAGTAGTTCGAACCACATGAAATATATTTCACATGTCTATCCTTCAAGGCTTCAACCAAAGTTGGTGTTTTTCGATCTTCAACATCTCCGTGACCTAACCTTCCATTTGCACCCTTCCCCCAAGTATACACTTCATTCCTGGAGGTTAAAACAGTCACATGATAAGCTCCACATGCAATTTCTTCAACGCATTCTCCCGCAAGTTTATCTTCAACCAAACAGGGAAGCTTTCCATCAGACTGGGGATTCCCAAGTTGGCCGTAAACAGCGCTACCCATCGTAAAAATTTGTCCGGACGTTGTCAGGCCTATTGTCAAACTGTGCCCGCAAGCAATTCTTTGAAAATTGTAATCGATAAGAGCAGATATACAGGTTGGTTCGAGCCGAGCATCTTTGTCTCCATGTCCTAGACGATTCTTATCTCCATCTCCCCAAGTAAACAATTTACCCGACGATATACTTGCACTAGATTGTGTTACAATGACCTCTACAATAGCTGCAGTATGCCACACTCCACATGCAACAGATATGGTCCTCAACCCAGATAATGATTCTACTTCTCTAGGATATGAAATATTTTCTCTATCTCCATGGCCGAGGACACCGAAGGTTCCATCGCCAAATGTATATAGCTGCCCAGTTGAAGTTATCAAGGCTGTGTGCCACGGACCGCAAGTGACAAAAGCAACCTGAAGCCCCTCTAGTGGACCTGCAATTCTCTTTGGTATCCAATGACTAACATTGGTTCCATGACCAAGAAGTCCAGCATTGTGAGTGCCATCACCCCATGTATATATTTCACCAGCCATTGTAACAGCACAGGTATGGAACTCCCCACAGGCAACAAAATCAACAGTCGAGGAGGCTAATGCTTCAACTAGACGAGGTTGAATCACATTCTTCCCAACACCATGGCCAAGGCGTCCACCAGATTCTTCACCCCATGTAAACATTTCACCTTGTCTTGTGACTAGAGCAGCATGTTTAACACCACAAGCTATTTGAAGTACATCTAAAACCACATTGGATTCAAGTGGCTTTGGGAGGAGAATGTCAGTTCTTGGGCTACAATAACTGGCATTTTTATCAGCACCAATTTTTACAACATTCTCAGATATAACCTCTCCCCATATGTATACATCTCCAAGAGCATCATAATCATCCGGTGCAGACCCATGACTGGACGTGCTGGGGGCACTAGAAACACTAACACGAAAAATATCTGAACTAGATCCTTTCACTTGCATATTTGATGGGTTTGATGGTGCATGTGACCTATCAAAGTTTAAGGTTTTTTCAGGCTGAAAGGACTTTGGAGAAGTGTTAGCCACGCTAGCAGAAACGTCAGGCGAACTGATCTCTTGAGAAGGACGGACTGAACTTTCACTAGGACTATTTGAAGTCAAGTCTTTACTATCCTGAAAACAATCGAGCCAGAGAGAATTATAAGCTACATTCAAACAAACACACAGCAATATGGCATCAGGAAAAATAGAGAAACATTCGAGAAGCTATAATAAATTCAGTTCATAATTTCCCAATACAGGACATCACGATGGATATATTTAAGGTAAGAAAATGCCACAACCAACACTTTCTAAATATTGGCCAAAGAAGATGAAGAGTGAGTGGCACTTTGTTTCAGAAAACAGCCATATATATACTTTTGGAATAAGAGTGCCTAAACTTTAATATAAAGACTAGCTTTCTTCAGAGGAAACTAATAATTACTTTTACAATGAAGGAGAAAACAATATGTTCTCCCAATCGTTATTCATCGAAAATATTCATTTCAGGGAAAATAATGAAACATGCCATACTGGCTAGAGAGTAAGATCGGTCATCTTTTTGAAACTAAAACATAGTACAAGAAACAAAACACAAGCAAAATAAAATAATTACAAAGACAACAAGTGGGTGTTTTTACATCAAGATACAGGCCTCCATCACACCATCCATCAATTTTGGACCGCCCACCTTGACCAGAAGATATCAATGCCCCGAGACCAGCAATCCACACTTCTGCCTCAACTTTATCCTTGCAAATCTAAAAATTGACCAAACATGTTTTTTGTAATGGTAGAAAATTCATAAAACAGATACAACAAATGAAGTATTTATTCATGGATTTTTAGACTTCAGTACCAACCAAATCAAGAGATCGCTTCCCGTGGTTATAAATAAGTGAAAAAGATAAATAATCCTTCTCGGGACGCGGAAATCGCTGGAAAACAGCCTGTCAGAGGATTAGGAAAAATAATCAAATAAGACAAAAGAAACAGTTTATAGAACTTTTTCTAATTCACTAAAAAAGAATGCTACGGCATTCGTATGATATAAAATAGTATTATAGAAATCTCACAGTTCTTTGTCCAGGAATAATTTTTGATACAGAAGACAGTTTCAGACTTCTTTCTTCGCTACTCGAAAACCAGATTAATGACAACTCGTCCTGCGGTTTTCAGATAGTTCAATGAATGCAGTTAGAAATAACTCAGGGTGTCAAAACCTAAGCCAGCAAATACATGACTGTGAAATTTATATTTGACAACCAAGGAAGCAACGGAAACATAAGTTTATATTCATGAATAAGACCGTCAAAACTCAAAAGATACATCAAATTAAGAAGTACAAGTTCAAGTGAATACTAGTTAGAACAAAATGGAGAAAATTGTGGCTTGTGAAGCAAATAAGTAAATGTAAATCCAACCCAAATCTGAAAAGATTTTGATTCTTTAATTTATTCCCCCCAATTGAACATTTATCACTGTGAAGCCTCAACAGATCATACTTAACCCAAAATGTAGAATCAAAGCAATAAATAGCATCACACCTTACAAACTATAGAGCCCATTACTTAAGATACCGAAAAATCCAAGCTAAATCACACAATAATGAGTAGAAATAGTTCTTAATATGGGAAAATTACTTTACTGAATTTCTTGAGGAAACCCTCAGCATAATAGTTCACGTATATTCACACAAGATTTACATCTAGAAAATTTTATAAAAGAGGAAATCATAAAAAAGCAAACAAGAAAATAATACTCTAAATATTATACAAAATACTGTCCCAAAATAGATGATACTTTCCAACAATAGAAATAATAAACAAGGACCTACATCTGTCCACCAAGAAGCAGAGATGAACCAGAGAAACTCATGCAAACTCGAGATTTGATGAAGTATTAGTTTTATCGAAGAGACAAAGTACAGGGTTGCACAAATTATAACGGAGATGCAATCATGAGCCGTACTAGGAAGTTTTGACCATAAATGAGCGGAGATTAAAACGAGACTTGTGCCATAGAATAAATTTTGTTTTATGGTAGGGACCATGGAAATATATACTTGCTACAAAGACTTATAAAGATATCAAAGAGATTCAAAAAGAACAAATAGTTTTTTGCGATTTGGTAAAAGCATGTATGGAAGGCTTTAGAAAAGAAATCAAAAAGTATATATTAGAGCAATCAAATATCATATGTGAGAAGACAACAACTAATGTAAAATCACAATGTGAAAAATACAGAAGATTTCCCTATAACTATAGGTGTGCACAAAGGGTCAACTTTGAACCCTTCTCAAGTTCCCTTTTGATCTTGGTATGGGATATGTTTGCTAAACAATGTACATGAAACTATGGGACAATGTATGCTTAGTGATTACCACTCAGGTTTAAATTTTTTTACCAGGTAGACCTAATGTGTTATATAGAACTGAGGCGACCAAAAGGCAACAAAAAACCAAATTTAGAGGTGCAGAGATGAGAAGGGTTATCATAAGGAGGATTGTCCAATAATTAGAGGGAGACTAAGGAAAAGTATAGGTCAAATCATTAAGGGATATTGGGAGGTAAATGGTCTATTGCTAGACCTAGAACATGATATAAGACTAAATGGCATTGATTGTTGTATTTTCAAATACTGTTCATGACAAAATATTATGGATATGTTTGACTTGGGCACCCGACCCGTTTAGTGGCGAAAAAGGGTGCTGGCTATGCATCAAGTGGTGGCTAATTCCAATGTAATAAACAAGGACAGATTGGATTTTAAAAAAAAGAAGGAAATGACGGCATGGGCCTAATAAGATTGGGAGTCAGTTATACAGTCAATATGTTAGAGTTAGTCAGAGATCACAGTTTAATAGTCATTCCCAATTGATGAAATAAAGGACTTGGAAGCACAAAGGACGTGTGAGTTGTGACAAACTTCAATGATGGTCCACTTACATAAATCAAACTTTGATTGCATTTGATATCATTAGTATTTTAGTACAGCAATAACCTTAATGTACTATGTGAGGACAGCTACAACCATCAATGGGCGTTGTCATTAAAAAACTTCAAAAAACCCATACATAGCTTTGTTTTTTTGAAAGGTTTTATGTAGTAAATTTCAGCTAGCAAAGTACATTGAATTATATCTACTATGTAATTCAATGGACAAAATTTAAGATCATGCTAACATGCAAAAGAACCTATCCTTAATTAGAGAATGCACTATAGATTTCCTGAGTATATTTCCCTTACATACCTTGGAAAGTCTAAATGGACAAAACTTTGGCTTTCCTTTACGACCATATTTAAGTAATTGAGCACCCTTTTTTAAAGCAATCAATGCCTGCATAACAAATATAGTGCATGGTAAACTATATCAAATCAAAGATTAAACAGACAAAAAAAATGTTAATATAAGAAATACAACAGGCATAGAGGTATTTCTGGGTAACATAATCATTATTGTCCAAGAAATCAACATCAATAGCAGGCCCAATTTGACTAGAAGAATGTTAACTAAATCATTTTCCATCTAGTTATTACAGCCACTGCAACAAAACTGGTGTAAGATATAACATCCTTGTGCCATACGAAACCATCCAAACCATTTTTATTTCTATAAACCATAAGGTACTGCAATATTAAAATCTTATCATTTAAAGAAAGCATCAAAAGAAATCTAATCTACCCTCGCAGAAAGTTGGCTTAGCTGTAAATGATTTAAACCAAGACAGTCACATTCAAACACAAATAAATATGCCCTATATCAACATTACGTTGGTCCAAGTGGAACCAGACTCGTAACCTTTAAGCAAGGTCCCGGGGTTTGAACCTTGTGGATGGAAAGAAAACTGGTTGGGAGGGGAGACCCCACTAAAGGTGGTACAGCCAAGTTCTTCGACAGAGATTAGTCATCTACAACAAAAGTTAGTAGATACTTCGCATCAATTACATAGTTGCCAACAAACAGTAATAATAAACATGCCCGATTTTTTCATTTTCGGACATCCCTTTGCAAAGGCAACTGATAAATTCATTTAACCAACTAAACCTCATTTAATCATCCAAGCCTCTTTAAAAGGATCAAAATCAAAAACCCCACTTCACAAAGATCATATTTTTAATCAAAATTCATATTATAAATTTGCTATCCCAAAACAAAAACATGGTACTTAAAACATAAAAGTTTGATCTCTATGCCTTCACTCCCATGTTCTAACTTTTCTCAAATTTCCCAATTAGTACAAACAAAAAACACTGACACACACATACACACAAATCCCTTGATCATAATAATCATAAGTTCATAACATTCTTAGCCACCCCAAAAAAAAATGAAAAACAAAAACTTCAACAACAAAACCAACTACTGAATTTCATCATAAACCATCATAAACCAAAAGAAATAATTAAAATTCAACTATAAAAATCAAAACTTTAACATAAAACTAATAACCCACCTGCTGAATGTCACGGTCTGCATTCCTTTGATTAACAAGATCTGCCATTCAATGTAAGAGATTCACCGAAACTCCACCATCTTCTACGATCGCTTCTCAGAGTTCCGTACATCATAAACCTCAAACTCAATTTCTTTGAAAATCAAAACCCACTTCTTATTTATGCTCTAGAATGCGAAAAAGTTAACTAGATCTGTTCCTCTTCACGGAAACTAGAAACCCAGTAACCTCATTGATAATTCCAAGTCAAAGACGCCGTTTTTTCAACTCATGCAGAAACTTGGACCGGGTGAAGAAACGAAAAAAACCCGGTTCTCCGAGACTTGGTCGGAGCGGTTTGCTTTAAAGGAGGTGGAAGAGAATTTCCGGTGAAGAATGTGGGTTCCGGCGTTGTCTCCGAAGCGGGTGATGGAGGAGACAAAGGAGAGAGAAAGAGTTTAGAGAGAGAGAATCGTTGTCTGTAAAAAAGTACAACTAGTCAAAAAGAAGAAGAAAGAATGAAGAATAGATAAAAATAAAAATAAAATAAAATAAAATGTTTTAGTATTTTTAAAAATTATTAATCAATTACCTTAAAAAAATTGGTCAATTATAAAGTTTAAATTATTATTATTTTAATTTTTTGGTCAACAAATTATTATTATTGTTATTAATACTTACCAACAATAAATTTGTCAAGATAAGAATTTTGAACTCCTTAAGCAAATAGTCAAACAATTTTTGATTCATGTATATAGAAAATATTAGTTTTGGTTTGGAGTGTATAACTCATTTTATGTTTTCATAGGTTTTTCAGAGAAGAATAGTCATTGTTAACTGTGGAATTAACTTCGTCTTATATCATGATAACTGCAAAGTCGTTGAATACTAGTATATGCTAGAACTCGCTACTAGCGCTCATTTATCACAAGAATCAGAAGGTGAAAGAAAAAAATACCATTGTAACTTGTACTCCTCCATTTTATATGAATGCCAATTAAAATTTTTGTCTATAGATTAAAATGTGTAATTTATATTGTCAAAAAATTACAATTTTCCGAAACACCTTATTTATTATCAGTTTAATGTTTTAGAAGTAGAGTACACTCAATTATCTAAAGAGAAAAATTGAAAATTAATGAATAATTTTATTTTGAAACATGAAAACGAGATTAATTTTAAAATAATATTTCTCGCTAAAGTGATATTCGTTTTAAAACAAAAAGATTAATTGTTGTAAGTAATAATGAGAGAATTGTAGGATGATACTTCAATTGCATATTTTGTTATTATTCTATATTAACCCTTAAGACTCCGAAATTAAAGTCAAAACGAGTTTCGACAGTTACTCACATGTACATTTTTTTTTATCGAAACAAATACATGTTCTATTATCATATGCCTATATACTATCAAGATTACCTATTCCCTTTTTTTTTTGTTGAATAATTACCTTTTTTATTCTTAAAAACAATATTTAGCTATTGTTGAATTACATGCGTGTAACATGTATATGTATGATCTAAATTTATTATAATCGGCAAATTTATACATGTATGTAGTCATATCACGGTAGGCATCCATCTAAATAGGATGGTTAAAATTCAAACTCGATATTTTAAAATTATTTTTTAAGAATTGTTTGATCAAGTTTAAACAATCATCAATACACTAAATATATAAGTGAGTGAAAAAATTAGAAAACAATAAATTCAATTCCTATGTGTGAGGGCTAGTACTATATTTTTAATAACTATGGTGATTAAGGAGAAATAATTTGAAAAACCAACTCCAAATTTGTTATGTAATGTTCCCTCCACTACTTTTCGATAAAAGAGACACTTTCAAAAAACCAACTTCAATTTGGTAACATTTTTTAAGCAAATTTTTGCTAATAGTTTAAAATATTTGAGAGTTAGTGGTTAGACAAATTCAAATGTGGGCTATGCACACCATGAATCAATTAAAACTTCTTAAAGCCTAGCATCCAATATAAATTTGAATTGGAGTTTTCTCATATATTTTCTTACAAAACAATTTTTTTTTATAGATGAGATGACAAAGTCATCATAAACTCACACACATTAAGTGAATTGACTAAGAATCGAACCCTGATCATAAACGTCCGATCTAACAATTTCGATATTTTCTACAAGTTGAGTTAGGACTTCTAGACTTCTTATAAAACCAAGTTAATTAGTGCACTAATTAAATATAAAAAATATGTAAAATTGGTGTTTACCATCAATATCATCAACATATTTGATCACTGTCTTAGCTATAAAGACGAGAAGAATCGTATATTTTTACTTCTAAAAAATACTTTGAACACTTATGTTAGATTTTTTTAACTTCTAAATATTAGTCTATCATATCTAAGTCACTTGTTAGTTAATGTAATTGATTAGTACTACAATAATAGAAACATGATCACTTGAAAGCCGACTTTGTTGATTTGTTATGATATTTTGTGGTTGAAAAAGTGAGTGAAATCTCGATGGAAGAGAAGCATAGTAACTTAGAATGATGAAAAAGAGAATGAAGATGGTTACAAAATCCAAAGGCATTGCTTTGGGAACAAGAAGCCAAAATTATATGGCTAAGTAAGGTCCCCCCATCCCCACTTGATTTAATACAATCACACCATATGACCAGCCTTGGTCTGTCACCTGGAATGCTTATGGGTCCCTATTATTTTATCAATTTTGAGAAGGATAGGAGAATGTTACTCATTTTTCATTAAAAGAACCAATTTTTTTAATCGGATATTCTCTGCACGTAACTACAGAGACTAATTCATCAAATCAGATAAAATTGTAAAGGGTGATTAAAATTCTTTCTCGAGAGAATTTAATACCTGTTGTATTTTCATGATTGATTTTGATTCTATAACCTCTAATTAAATTGAAAAAGATCTCTTATCATCTCATCCAAATATTCTTAAATAGTATTAAAAGAAGCAAGTGTATTATTGTTTAGCAGTACTTTTCATTATTCCTTTTGTTTTCAATTGCTAAGTCTCCAATTTATTTATGTAAATTCTTAAAGTATTTTGGGTACAAATGTTTTATAGTAGAAATATATTTTTAAAATAAATTAATGTAGCAATATACTACTCCAATTAAATTTTGTATATTAAGTGTTCATCCTTTATAAAACAGAATATTTAAAAAGTTTGAGATATTACTAGACTTGTTCAAAATATTTATAAATAATTGTGATCCAAAGTTCCAAACCGATCAAACAATAAATTGAATTGTTATAATTGTTTATCAAAAACTATGAATCAAAAATCCCCTCCTACAATTAAGATATAATCAAGCCTATATAATCAATCCCCTCCTACAATTAACTTATGTGTAAGTAACTTATGGCTGTGTAAAATACAAACCATTTGGGGGTGAATAAGTGATCTCATGCTTTGCTTAAAATCAACCATTACACAATTGGATTCTCTTATAAAAGGCAGAACCATTATTTATATATGTTTCATGTATTATATAATCACAATTTCATGCTGGGTTTGGTTAAATTGGGTTGTATGCAAATGATAGATAATATGTGCTCTACAGCCTCTTCAATATTATTTTTCTGCTATGGTTTTCAATTTTCTCATTTGAAAAGTTAAACTAATTAGTCTCAAATTTGCTATGGTTTAATATGAACTGGATATCATCTAATATGTTGTATCACTTCTCTTGAGTGTGTTGCAAGAAAGAGGATATCATCAGATATATCATTAGTAGTAACCATTTGTCGATATAACGAATGACATAAACTAGTTGCAATTGTAAATCTTTACTAGTATTAAAGACATAAGTGGATGAACATTATTAACTTGATAGCAGAAGCGATGACATTTCCATACAAAACCTGTCAAACTTAAAAGCATAACAAAATACAGTCACACACAAAAGTATTAACAAAATCCCATTTATTCATACTATGCTACACATAACCAAACAGTAAGACTTTAAGGATGAGGACTCCACAATGCTAACAATTCAATATTACTCCAGCAAAGATGTAATCATCACATGAGTAGGAATAAGATATCCTGCAAAAGAAAATCATAAACAGTGAGCAATGTAATAGTGTGATTCTACAAATTGTATATATGCTTTAGTTATACATATATATCAACAATGGTAATAATAAAGTATCTATCCCAAGACTATAAAAATCCATTATTCGGTTTAACCATAAAAATGTAAGAAAGAACATAAATACCTGCTATTATTCATCAACTTTAGAGAAATTGGACAGGTAGATTATATCCGCTGCTTCCAGCACATAAAGATTCTCAAAATTATAGCATTCAAGAATCTGGAGTAGGTTTCTCTCCAAGATTGTAGTAATAATATGGAGCCTACCAAGCCAACGAAACCTGTGAAGAATCCCAGCCCCATGCTCATGTATAATGCCTCCAAAAATATTGAATTGCCATATCTTGCATTTGTTGTTGGCACTTGTGGTTTTGCTGGCTCTTCTCCTGGACATTTTTTATCAAGAGGTTCTCCGCAGAGATTAGGATTTCCTTCAAAACTCGAAGCATTAAAGCTCTGCAACTGTGTTCCAATTGGAATTTTCCCATAGAGTTGGTTGTTTGACAAGTCTAACCAAGAAAGACCATCAATATGAGCAAGACTTGAGGGAATTGTGCCTGAAAGATTAATTTTTGATAGATCAAGAGATTCGAGTGACTTTAAGTGCCCTATATTTGAAATTAATTCCCCGGTGAGGTTGTTCCTTGACAAATTTAACGAAATCAATCCGAACAAGTACTCAATTTCAGCTGGTATTTTCCCTGTTAGATGGTTACTTGAGAGATCGACGCTTTTCAAATATTCGTCTGCATTTGTGTAAGCTTGATCAAAACCTTTCCACTTCAAGGGCAAGAAGGAATGATTTCTTTCACCTTCAACAGATAACCCATTGTTGAATGCCCAATCTGGCTGCTTGATAACCTCGATCGAAGTAGTTGAGGTAGTCAAGTTATAAACCATTGAAGTAAAATTATTAAAACAAGTTGGAATTCCTCCTGATAAGTTATTTAGTGACAAATCTAAGACTAAGTTTTCTCAAATAACAAATATTTGAAGGTATACTTCCATAGAAGTTATTGAGTCGAAAACTTAAGATTACTAATTGTTGTAAGCTATCTCCAATCCATGAAGGTAATGGACCATGGAACATATTTTCTTGAAGGTCCAAAAAAGCCAACTTTGAGCAATTCTTGAAGGAGGAAGGAAGCTGTCCACTCAAACTATTATTTCTTAAAATCAGATAATGCATATTTGTAAGGGCAGCCATCGAGGATGGAATATTTCCGGACAACTTGTTACTGCTCAGGTCAACATATTTCAACGACGCTAAATTATTCCAACAATCAGGCAACTCATCCTTTAATTCATTGTTTGACAAATACAAAAATTTCAAAATGTTAGGCTTACTTTTGCTGCATACAAAGGAAGCTAAATCTGAAATTTTATTATCGAAAAGTGACAGTGTTTGTGCTTGCAAGAAAAAAGAAGGTATGGAACCTTCAAAATTATTTGAACCCAAATTTATTATAGGATAGTTGGTGAGCTTGAGGTCTAAATTGGGGATCCTTCCTGTGATATTGTTGAATGCAATGCTATTTTAGATGTTGTAGCTTAGTTATTGAAGGATTGATTTCACCACTCAAATAATGTGCATACGATCCATGCAAATCAAGACCTTGAACAAAACCTGTTTGATTGTTGCATTGGACTCCTTTCCATTTGCAGCAATCTGCATTTGGACTGTCGTTCCATGTGGACAACATGTCATACTCATCTTGAAGGCCTTGTTTGAACTTCAAGAGTGCATGTCTCTCCCTCTCTTTGCACTTTGTGTCTCCATTACGCGTTGAGGAGTCGAACTCAACAATGGAGGACAACAACAACAGTGCATGAAATGTAAGAACAAAATAGCTTTTCATCAAAATAAAATTGAGTCTAATGGATAGTAGTATTTTTTTTGGTGGTGATAATAGATAGTAGTATACTCTCAAGATACAAATTTAATGCTCAAATTATATAATTTAGCCCCTACTAAATAGTCGCTCACATCACATACATGATGATGCATGTGCAGTGAAAAAAGGTTTTTGGAAATCTTGCAATTGTCACAGTTACGCGTAACTGTCTAACCCAAGTTGAAGTTTTTTCATCATGATTTCACCAACAAAATAAAGTTGAGATTCTCTATTGGTACTATTTCTTCATACACATGAGCCCACATTATATTTTTTTTATGACTATTGTTAAATTATTTTGTATTTAGTGAAGATATATACATGATCGTATCCTTATTTTTATCGTCCATTCATTTGATGCTCAAATTATATCCACAGTAAAAGATAAGATTTTGTCATTTTTTTATACAATCTCAATTATTAATTGATGGAACGAAGCAACGTCCCCTATTTACAAATTGCTCGCATACGTGTGGAATTGGAAAAAGGAAGTATGTATGCACTTGGAAAATCTTTGCAGTACTTGAAAGCCGACTTTGGTCGCGTACGTGTTGATTTGGTAAAATCTACTTTGTACGCACTTGGAATTCGGAACAAGAAGCCAGAATTATATGTCTAAGGTTCCTTCTTGGAATTCTTAAGGAGGAAACTGAAATGTGAACTAAACTGAACCTAAAATAAACTGAAGGTTATAACAATTTACACAATTGATTCTTTGCTTCAGTTCAAAACATGGATCAAATCAATATCATACAGTAAAGTTTTAATTAACAAAACAGAAAATCAAACACATTTACTTGTCTGTGATATTCATGAATTGCATAAGCCATTAATTTGATTGTGATATACTTTTTTTCTAAAAGTATAAGAATGATATATTGTGTTGTGTTACGGCCGAGTGCATGTTATGATATTCAGTTAGCATAAAACCTTGTATTGTTCATAATACTAAAGGTAGAACCATTTTATTAATTGTTCATAACAGAAAATTTACATACAAATCATACACTTTACAAATATCATTTATTCATCATTTCCTATTACTACCCATAACCAAACAGTCAAGGGTCTGAAATTCACACACTGCTAACCAATCTACATCTACATTATTCAATAACAGCAAATCATGTGATCATCCTGCAAAAGTACGCATTAATTTCAGTACTTGAAAAAACATAAACACAAGTAACTAATCATTAAATAATGAAAATAACAAAGTATGAAAGAACAAAAGTACCTGCTTATCATTCATCCACTTTAGAGTAACTGGACAAGTACATTCACTGCTTCCACCACCTGAAGACTTTCAATATCAAATTGTTCAATAATTTGGAGTAAGTTTCTCTCCAAGATGGCAGTAACAATATTGAGACTGCCAAGCCAACGAAACCAGTGAAGAATCCTATCCCCATGCTCATGTATAATGCTTCCAAAAATATTGAATTCTCGTCTCCTGCATTTGGTGTTGGCACTTGTGGTTTTGCTGAATCTTCTCCAGGACATTTTCTATCAAGTGGTTCTCCACATAGATTAGAATTTCCTTCAAAACTTGAAGCATTAAAGCTCTGCAACTGTGTCCCAATTGGAATTTTTCCAGAGAGTTGATTGTTTGACAAATCCAACACAGGGAGACGATCAATGTGAGCTAGACTGGAAGGGATTTTGCCTGACAGATGATTTCTTGACAGATCAAGATATTCTAGCGACTTTAAATTTCCTATGTTTGAAATGATTTCCCCGCTGAGATTATTCCTTGACAAATTTAAGGAGACCAATCCAAATAAATACTCCATTTGAGTTGGTATTTTCCCTATAAGATGGTTGCTTGAAAGATCAATACTTTTTAAAAGCCGATCTGCGTCTTTGAAATGTTGGTCTACACCTTTCCACATCATGGATATGGTTAAATGATATGGTACATAAAAAGGCGTATCCCTGAGCATATACGAATTATCCGTTGATGAAGTTGAGTTCGTGGTATATAGAGCCATTGAAGTAAAATTGTTTACACATGGTGGAATTCCTCCTGATAAGTTATTTAGCGACATATCTAAGACTTGAAGTTTACTCAAATAACAAAGATTTGAAGGTATACTTCCATCGAAGATATTGACTCGAAGGCTTAAGATTTCTAATTGGTGTAAACTATCTCCAATCCATAAAGGTAATGGACCACTAAACATATTGTTTCCAATGTCCAACATAATTAACTTGTTTGAGCAATTCTTCAAAGAGGAAGGAAGTTGTCCACTCAAATTATTATTTCTTAAAACCAAAGCTTGCAAGTTAACAAGGGCACCCATTGAGAATGGAATCTTTCCGGACAACTTGTTATTGCTCAGATCAACGTAATATAATGAGTTTAAATCATCCCAACAATCAGGCAACTCACCTGTTAATTGATTGTTTGAGATATCCAATAGTCCCAAAAAGTTAGGCCTACTTTTGCTGCATAGAAAGGAAGTAAAATCTGAAAATTTATTATTGGAGAGATGTAGTGCTACTGCTTGCAATAAAAAAGAAGGAATAAAACCTTCAAGTTGATTTGAACTCAAATCTATTTCAGGATTGTAGCTATACTCGAATTCCAAATTGGAAACCTTGCCGGTGATATTGTTATTTGAAATGTTTTTAAATCAAGAAATGTAATTAATTTTATATGGGAAAGATAAATTGTAGAAAGAGAAAGTAATTTTCCTATTATGAGTTTTTTTTTTTTTTTTTTTTTTTTTTTTTTTTTTTTAATAATATTTGTTCTTATCATATTTATGTTAATTACATATGAATAGAAGGTAATCGGCTAACAAGCTGCGCCGCTACCCCTTTTTGGATTGCAAAACTCATTCTTTTAAAAACAACATCCATAGACCTAGGAGAAACAATGTTGCTATGCATGACCTTTTGAACTCTATTTAAAAGATCCACAGCCTCTGGAGCTAGAAAACCAAAAGTGTCAAATGCAAATGGTATAAAAGCATGTTGATTATCCGAACATGCTTTTCCGTGTTTAGCAACTTTGCTTGAAGCAGCTTTGAGGGCCGCTTGTCCCACAATGAAATCGTGAGTCCTCAATCCTACAAGTGGAGAAACCCCAGTCAAGTCTACGCACGCATGTTTTCCTCCGACCCATCCATACACCAAAATGTCTGCTGGCCTAAGTGTCGATCTTCCTTCTTGTGGGTCAGTTAAAAAGTTCACAGGCGCCTCTTTCTTTACCGATACTCCCGCCCGTCTAAATATATCATAAAGGACATCTCTCACAAAGTCATGCCTATATTTGAAGCCTGGAAGTTCCTTACAATGAACTGCATGTTCCCCGAAAGAGTCCAAACAAGTTACCCAACATATCCTTTATCACGACTTTCAGCCCCTCCAGCGCCAATATGCGATTTTGGGTGAGTACCCAATTAGGAAATGTAGAATTGAGCTTGCAAGATGCCATATTCAAATAAGTTAATTTAAAAGGAGGAATCCAATCATCACTAACTTTCACAGTCAACAGGTTTTCAGACAAATCTAGGCCATCCAATTTGGACAGGTTAGTGAAATGGGATTCAGAGATGACACCTTTGAAAGAGTTTCTCCTCAGGGTCAATACCTCTAATTTTGCAAGTGACCTTATGCTTGTGGGTATTTCTCCGATTAGATTATTTTCACCCAGCTCTAACACTCTCAAAGATGAGAGGACTGAAAGGTCAGGTATCATGCCAAAAAAATGATTATCCAATAAATATAGCTCCTGTAACGAGGATATATTTCCAATGCAGCAAGAATAATTATTATGGATGATAAAACTTGAAAGATCTCCACTCAAGTGGTTACCATTAGCTTCAAATGACTGCAAGGTGCATATATTTCCAATGGATTTTGGGATCTTGCCTTCTAGACTATTGTATGAGAGATCGAGATTCACTAGTGAATGCATTATGTTGCCAAAATCATCAGGAATGCTACCTCTTAATAAGTTACCATAAAGGGACAACTCTTGAAGATTGGAGGTGTAGTTAAGCACCCAATGAAAAATCATCGATGATGTCAACTGGTTGTAAGATAGACTAAGAACAATAAGAGAACTAGTGGAAAAGTTCAAACGAGAATTGAATAAAGGAAGAATATTGGCGTCAGAAAGACTACAATTCATTAGATATAACTCTTCAAGGCTTTTAAGCTTTGCTAGGAATTGCAGGGTGTCATGAGAATCGTTGAGATTGCCAACTCCACTCAAGTCAAGAATTCTCAAAGAAGAGAGGTTTGATAGCCATTCAACACTGCCTTGACTTTGGCTATTAATTCTAAGATCGGAATTGTCACCGAGCATAAGAGATTGCAATAATGAAAGATTTCCGAGTTGGAAAGGGATTGCGCCAATAAGATAATTAGCTCTCAGATTAAGGTGTTGCAATTGGGAGAGATTCCCAAGTTGAGAAGGAATCTTCCCATCATAACCACTATAAGAGAGATCAAGGTATTGTAAGTTGCTGAAGGAGCCAATAAATTCTGGGATGGGGCCTGTAGTATCCAAGGCACTAAGATCTAGATATTTTAGATGTTCCAGCTCAGTTATTGAACGACTCACATCACCTCTCAAAATACCTTTTCCTGAAACATAGTACAGATCAAGCTTTTGAACATAACCTGTTTGGTTGTTGCACTGAACTCTTTTCCATTTGCAGCAATCTGCATCATTTGGATCGTCCTTCCATGTAGACAACATGCCATGCTTATCTTGAAGGCCTTGTTTGAACTTGAGGAGTGCATGTCTCTCCCTCTCTTTGCACTTTGTGTCTCCATTCACTCTTGATGAGTTGAACCCAACAATTGAGGACAACACCAACAGTGCATGGAATATAAGAATAATATAGTTTCTCATCATGATTTTACCAACAAAATAAAGTTGAGTTTCTCTAATTGGATACTCTATTCTCAAGAGTGATACAAACACAAATATATATATATACAAAATTGTGTTCTTTCCTGCTTCCTGTTGGAACAATTCTCGGGGTCTGCTGCAAATACTTGAACATGAAGATGACAACGATTGCACATAAATTCCAAAGCGTGTAGGAACACTAACCTTTAGGTTCGATTCGCCCACACCAGTTTATGCAAACTGGATGCAAATGGGATGACCGGCGAATCCCCTTCAGGATACTATTGGAATCCTTGATATGAATGTGCAATTCATATCAAGCGTATCGCCAATGATAGTTTACAGAATAAAGTTCATTCAATTTCTCTCGTGCACTAGAGAAAAGAATGAATGATTTAGATATTTTAGACAAAATCTTATTCATACAATGATACAAGTATGACATTGTTTCACTTCTATTTCTGCCTATAAAGTGTCTCAATTTATAGAGAAACTTATGCCAATTGGTGAAGGGACACATCGTTAAAAGGTTTTCAGCAATGTTGATTAGAATTCAAACTAACCATTGCAACCTTTCAAATGTATTTTGGAAATTCTCCCACAATCCCCCACCATTTTCAAAATATATCTAAATCCATTATTCCGGAAATCGCATGTTTTCAATAAAGGTATCTTACGATTTGAACCATTACCTAGTGAGTTAAGTTTTCACTCATCCCCGAATAGATTGGTAGACAAGCTTTGAACCAATTATCCATTAGAACAAGTGTGCATAACTCACACATGAAATCTCGGTACCATTGATCAAATTATAAATATGACACATTTTAAGGTCTTGTGTCTCGTATCCTTTTCATGAGAATTTAAGAGTTAAGCCCTTGAACTCAATGAAGCGGCCCCACTTCATTCTCATATAGGTAGACTATATCATAAATGCACCCATAATTATGCATTCAAGCAAACATATGCTATATGTCTATTAAGAGAAAAATTCCATCCTACCACTTTATTCTTATGGTCCAAGTACTTTTACCCCTTAAGATGTATTTATTATTGTCAAGTACTTCAATCACTCTAATAGTGTACTTTCATCATTGAACTCAATACTTGATGCTACTCAAGTGTGAGTTGAGTTTCCACCATTGGTGATCAATTAAATATGAGCTTGTTCCACATCCCTAATGATGTCTTCAATGACTTAACCATCATATCCGAAAACATCATATCCTTGTCAATCCTTTCGTCAAAGAATTGCAAGATTTTTCAACTTTATAACTTTGAATATTCAATCAACCACATAGCTATGCTTTTTATAAACTTTGAATATTCTTGTTAGTTTAATCTAACAAAATTACGACATTTTGTCATTTGATTCTATTGTGTCATATGCTCAGACTTTATGTCATTCTCCTTTGTTATTACATATTTAATAATCCTTTCAATACGAAATTCTACTTCCACTTAAATGTATTCATGACACCATACATTCATTGCATTAAATATGTATAACACCATTAAGCATGATCATAAAGATCTCTCATGACCAAACTTTAATTTCATAAGATGGGTCACTCACACATACCACATGAATAAAGTTCATTCAATTTCTCTCGTGCACTAGAGAAAAGAATGAATGATTTAGATATTTTAGACAAAATCTTATTCATACAATGATACAAGTATGACATTGTTTCACTTCTATTTCTGCCTATAAAGTGTCTCAATTTATAGAGAAACTTATGCCAATTGGTGAAGGGACACATCCTTAAAAGGTTTTCAGCAATGTTGATTAGAATTCAAACTAACCATTGCAACCTTTCAAATATATTTTGGAAATTCTCCCACACTTCCACTTGTCTTAAACTTTTAATTTTCTGTATTCTTTTGTTTGAATAAATTTAATTTATCGCTTGCCTATTGGATGATATTTTTTTTGTATTATTATTTTCCACATTATCTTTTCATCAGAATTAGTACAGTATTAATTTTTTCTGTATTTTGTGAAGATGCATAATCATAGGCTAATTTTTATTGTCCACCCATTTAATGCTCAAATTATTTCCACAGTCAAAGATAAGATAAGATTTTGTCATTTATACAATCTCAATTCTTAATTGATGGAACCAATTCTTAAGATTTTGTCACATTATACGTGTGGAATTGGAAAAAGGCAGCATGCATGTATTCACTTGGAAAATCTTTGCACTTGAAAGCTGACTTTGTTGATTTTGGTAAATGTGTGTAAAATCCAAAGGATTTGCTTTGCTTGGTGCTTTCCTTTTAGTTAGTAGCTATCTTTTGTATTCCTTCTCTCCAAGTATTCCTTGTGCTTTTGGATGAGTTTTTTTTTTCTTCAATAAATTTGCTGATTCTAAAAAAAAAGAAAAAAAGAAGCCAAATGTGAATTTGATGAATAAACTTATCTTATGAAACAAGACTTTATTTATTGTTGATTTTACAAAACTAACTCATAAGACATAGTATATATTATATACCTAGAAGCTCTCTTACACTTATTTTGACAAGTTTATGACACTAGCTTACAAATAAGCATTTATAGAGTCAAAATACAAACAAACTACTCTCACTTCATAATGGATTGTTCAATAGAATCTAAAAGTTTCTGATAAAATCCAGTGCGTTTAGTTAAATTAGTTTGCGTTCAAATAGTACATAAAATGCTCTATATATATAGCCTCTGATATGCTACTTATTTGCTATATTTGCTTTTAGTTATTTGAAAAGTTGAACTAATTGGTCAATTTCCTAACATTCCTAACACAATCTCATTTCTTTTGTGGCTACTACTTTAAAACAGAACATATCTTTTGTTTGGCAGCAATTGTCTTTTGTTGCAGGAAAATTCAAAGGAAAATATGCACAAAAGATCATTTAAGCCTATTCATAAATTGCATAAGCCATTAATTTGATTGTGATATATAGTTTATGTCTAAATTATAAGAGAATGTTTTATTGTGTTGTGTGAAAGCCGAGTGCATGTTGTGATATTCAGTTAGCATATAATCATTCTATTGTTCATACTAAAGGTAGAACCATTTTATTAATTATTGTTCATAACCGAAAATTTCAATACAAATCATACACTTTATAAATGTCATTTATTCATTATTTCCTATTACTACCCATAACCAAACAGTCAAGAGTCCGAACTCCACACTGCTAACCAATCTACATTTTTCAATAACAGCAAATCATGCGATCATCCTGCAAAAGTACGAATTAATTTTAGTACATGAAAAAACATAAACACGAACAATAGTCATTAAATAATGAAAATAACAAAGTATGAAAGAACAAAAGTACCTGCTTATCATTCATCCACTTTAGAGTAACTGGACAAGTACATTCACTGCTTCCACCATCTGAAGACTTTCAATATCAAATTGTTCAATAATTTGGAGTAAGTTTCTCTCCATGATGGTAGTAACAATATTGAGACTACCAAGCCAACGAAACCGGTGAAGAATCCTATCCCCATGCTCCTGTATAATGCTTCCAAAAAAATTGAATTGTCATCTCCTGCATTTGTTGTTGGCACTTGTGGTTTTTTTTGCTGGCTCTTCTCCTGGACATTTTCCAAGTGGTTCTCCACACAGATTAGAATTTCCTTCAAAACATGAAGCGTCAAATGACTGCAGCTGTGTTCCAGTTGGAATTCTTCCATAGAGCTGATTGTTTGACAAGTTCAACATAGTGAGACGATGAATAAGAGCAAGACTCGAAGGAATTCTTCCTGAAAGATGATTACTTGATAAATCAAGAAATTCTAGCGACTTTAAGTTTCCAATGTTTGAAATGATTTCCCCAGTGAGATCGTTCCTTTAAGGAAATCAATCCAAATAAGTGCTCAATTTCAGTTGGTATTTTCCCTGTTAGATGGTTGCTTGAAAGATCAATACTTTTTAAAAGCCTATCTGCATCTTTGAAATGTTGGTCTACACCTTTCCACATCAAGGATAGGTCGAAAGAATATGCTATACGAAAATGATCACCATTACTGTCAGTCATTGCATACGTATGATCCATCGAGTTCACAGTGTCCTGAGCCATTGAAATAAAATTCTTTACGCGAGTTGGAATTCCTCCTGATAAGTTATTTTGTGACAGATCCAAGACTTGAAGTTCTCTCAAATAACACAGGTTTGAAGGTAGACTTCCATTGAAGTTATTGAACCGAAGGCTTAAGATTATTAATTGGTTTAAATTGTCTCCAATCCATGAAGGTAATGGACCATTAAACATATTTTCTCCAAGATCCAAGTAAGCCAACTTGTTTGAATAACTCTTCAAGGAGGAGGGAAGTTTTCCACTCAAGCTGTTATTTCTTAAAATCAAAGCTCGCATGTTAACAAGGGCACCTATTGAGACCGGAAACTTTCCTGACAACTTGTTATTGCTTAGGTCTACATATTGTAATGAGGTTAGATCATTCCAACAATCATGCAACTCACTCTGTAATTCATTGTTTGATAAATCCAAAATCCCCAAATTGTTATCCTCGCTTACTCTGCTGCATAGAAAGGGAACTAAATTTGAAAATTTATTATTGGAAAGATACAGTGCTCCTACTTGCAATAGAAAAGAAGGAATGGAACCTTCAAGTTGATTTGAACTCAAATCTATATCAGGAGTGTTATTAAGCTCAAGGTCCAAATTGGGAATACTTCCTGTGAGACTGTTGTTTGAAAGTTTTATGTCAGTTAGTGTTTGCAGTTTACCCCAAAACCAAGTAGGTATTGGAGATAGCTTACCGACGACATTTATAAGGTAAAGACTGAATAAATTATTTTGTGTTTGAAGCCAGTTAGGAAATCTAGAATTCATATTACAATATGATAGCTCCAAATATCTTAATTGAAAAGGAGGAACCCATTCATACCTTCATAGTGAATGAGCTGCCAGACAAGTCTAGATTTGTCAATTTTGAGAGGTTAGTGAAATGGGACTCACAGACGATGCCTTCAAAAGAGTTTCCACTTAGGTCCAAAGTATCTAATTCCATAAGCGAACCGATGCTCCTGGGCACTTCTCCAATTAATTGGTTGAAACCAAGACCCAAGTAGCTCAAAGATGAGAGGATTGTAAGGTCAGGTAACATGCCCGAAAATTGATTACCTAGTAACCGGAGCTCTCGCAATGAAGATACATTTCCAATGCAGTGGGAGTTGTTACTACGAGTGATAAAATCTGAAATCTCTCCACTCAAGTTGTTTTCATCGGCTGAAAATGTCTGCAAAGTGCATATATTCCCAATTGATTTTGGGATCTTTCCATCTAGACTATTGTCCCCCAAATCCAGACTCACAAGTGAATGCATTATGTTTCCAAAATCATCAGGCATGAAACCGCTTAACATGTTTGAAGAAAGGTCAAGGTGCTGAACATTGGAGCTGTAGCCAAGCATCCAGCGGAATATCATCGATGATGACATCAATTGATTGTAAGATAGATCAAGGAGGATAAGAGAAGTAGCAGAAAAGTTCAAATGATAATTAGATAAAGGAAGAATATTGGCGTCAGAAAGGCTACAATAACTTAGGTCCAACTTTGCAAGGCTTGGAAGCTTCACTAGGAATTGCAGGGTGTGATAAGAAGAATCATTTAAATTTCGAACTCCACTCAGGTCAAGAATTCTCAAAGAAGATAACTTTGATAGCCACTCAACGTTTCTTTGAATATGGTTGTTGATTCTAAGATCATAATTGAAACCAAGTTTAAGAGACTGCAATAATGAAAGACTCCCAAGTTGAAAAGGGATTGCTCCAACGAGTCGATTGGCACTGAGATCAAGGTGTTGCAATTGTGAGAGATTCCCAAGTTGAGAAGGGATTGCTCTAGTGAGTTCATTGCTACCGAGATCAAGGTGTAGCAATTGTGAGAGATTTCGAAGTTGTAATGGGATTACTTTATTGAGTTTATTGCTACTAAGGTCAAGGTGTAGCAATTGTGAGAGCTTCCCAATTTGAAAAGGGATTGCACCAACAAGATTATTGACACTGAGAGCAAGGTGTTGCAATTGTGAAAGATTCCCGAGTTGGACAGGGATTTCTCCAACAAGACCAATATTATAATTGAGATCAAGGTGTTGCAATTTTGAAAGATTCCCAAGTTGGAAAGGGATTGCTCCAACAAGACCATTGGAACTGAGATCAAGGTGTTGCAACTGTGAGAGATTTCCAAGTTGAGAAGGAATCTTGTGATCATAATTACCATTTGAGAGAATAAGGTATTGTAACTTGCTGAAGGAGCCAATAAATTTTGGGATTGGACCGCTACTCATCAAATTATGGAGGTCTAGATATGTTAGATGTTGCAAGTCAGTTATTGAAGGATTAATTTCACCACTCAAATAACGTGCATACGGTCCATGTAAATCAAGACTTTCAACGAAACCTGTTCGGTTGTTGCATTGAACTCCTTTCCATTTGCAGCAATCTGCATTTGGACTGTCGTTCCATGTAGACAACATGCCATGATCATCTTGAAGGCCTTGTTTGAACGTGAGGAGTGCATGCCTCTCCCTCTCTTTGCACTTCATTTCTTCATTCTCTATTGCTGAATTGAACCCAACAATGTAAGAATATTATAGTTTTTCATAATACTTTCACTCACAAAATAAAATTGAATTTCTCTAATTGGATACTTTATTATCCAAGAGTGATACAAACACACATATAAAATCAAACTCCTGACCTCCTTATCACTTCACTCCCTATTTCATCCACCCAAGCCACAAAACCATCCTTATTACTGTTAATTATTTTATATTTCGCCTAATTTTTATGGTCCATCCATTTAATGCTCAAATTATATCCACCATAATCAAAGATAGGATTTTGTCATTTATACAATCTCAATTATTAATTGATGAAACGAAGCAACTTCCCCTATTTACAAATTGCTCTTATACGTGTGGAATTGGAAAAAGGTAGTATGTATGCACTTGGAACAAGAAGCCAGAATTATATGGCTAAGTTTCCTTTTTGGAATGCTTATGGGGGGAACTGAAATGTGAACCAAAATATGAACCTAAAATAAACCCAATGTTATAACAATTTACATAACTTAATTCATTCTTTGCTTCAAACATGGATCAAACCAATAAGAGGGAAACTTCACTTTTAAAAATATATATTGTTACCTCATCTCTCTGTCAAACTTGGATCATAAGGACTTTCTAAGACTAATGCACTGCTTTTATGGTTAAAAAATATCTATAAAGTAAAGCACCACCAGGTGAAGAACTAAGTCCACATCCGTAGTTGTGACTGCAATATTATGGTTGCACTAGTTTCTGCAACAACTTCGCACCAAGATTCTTAAATCAAGTGAACGATCACATTGTAACCGTATCAGACAATATTGGTCATCTTTATTCAAATCTTCTCACTGAAAATTTTCTATGATCTATAATGAAAATTTTCTAAACCCCAAATACAAATCTATTTCAGATTTAATCAAAAATCTTACATTTAAATAGTCTTTCAACTGTGAATTTCAAGCTCTCAATCATTATTTGCCGAATAAACTTAGACTTTATTATGAATCTCTTTTTAAAATGTCGATATAAACATATTTATTCTACGTGCAACAATAGTTAGACCTGATGACTTTTTTTTCTCTAATGATTAGTCTTTCCAATTGCACATAAGAATAAGATATCTAGACCTAAGTTTAATTCATGGGCGTATGTTCAGTTTAATTCAAAATTTTATCCGTGGCGACATATTATCTCATCCGATGTCTGTGCTTGTGGCGGTACTTGACCGGCATAACAGATTGAGTTTATGACCCTCCTCTCATGGTTTCTCTTTTCTCAGACATATAGAGTATCTTAGCCTTATAAATTTTTTTCTCTAATGATTAGTCTATACAAGTGCGCATAAGATATCTCACCGACTTATTCAAAAAAAATCAAAATGAAGACTTTGCTTTATTTCATGAAAACTGCTTTTGTTTCCCCAAATTGTATTATGAATTTGACTGATAATAACATGAATTAATTTAGTTTGATTACAAAAATAAAAATAATTCAAATTTTTATCCGTGGCGACATGTTATATCTTATTCGGTGTCCGTGCTTGTGTCGGTACTTGACGGTCGTAACAGATTGAGTTTATAACACTCCTAGTCCTCTCATGGTCTCTCGTTTCTCAGACATAGTGTATCATTCTCTCTCAGCTTTCAACGACACCACTAAACTAAACTACCTACTTTACCTACCAACCACCATTTTAAATTTTAACATGAAAACTAATTCTTGAAAATTTCAGCGCCATTAATTCTACACAATGCTCTATCACACTCTCTTCATCCACCATTTCTTTCTCTTCATCATTTTCATTCTCCCTTCACTTTCTCTCCCTTCACAAAACCTCACTCTCTTTGGTGATGCTTCTTACACAGAAACCGCCATTAGTCTCACCAAACCACAACTCACTTGTCTTTCTTCTTCTTCTTCTTCAACTTCTGGAATTGGTAGAGCTTTCTACCTCTACCCTGTTCGTTTTCTTGATCCTTTAACCAAATCAAACGCTTCTTTTTCATGTCGTTTCTCTTTCTCAATCCTTTCTTCACCTTCTTGTCCTTCTTCTTCTGATGGCATTGCTTTTCTCATTTCATCAACCACTGATTTCTCATCTCTCTCTAATGGTTACATGGGTCTTCCTAACTCAGATAAAGATTCTTACTTTGCGGTTGAATTCGACACGAGTTTTGATCCTTCTCTTGGTGACATTAATGGAAACCATGTTGGTATTGATCTTAGTAGTGTTGTTTCTTTTGCTTCTGTTGATGTTCTTTCACGTGGAGTTGATTTGAAAAGTGGAAATATCATCACTGCATGGATTGAATATAGAGATGATATGAAAATGGTTCGTGTTTGGGTTGGTTACTCTTCAACTAGACCTCTAACACCGATTCTTGCTTCACTGGTTGATCTTTCTGAGAGATTCTCAGAGTTTATGCATGTTGGTTTCTCTGCTTCTAATGGAAAAGGTTCAAGTACTCACCTTGTTCATCATTGGCAATTCAAAACTTTGAATTATTCTCATTCTGTTAGTTCTACGGATAGTGTAGAAGAAGGTGATTGTTTCTTGTGTTATGCCGGTGATTCGAAAGCATCGAAGAAAAAAGGTGAAAATTTTAGAAGGAAATATTTTGGTGAGATAGCTCTTGGAATTGGTGGGATAACAGCTTTTGTTGTGTCTGTATTGGCACTAGGTGTGTTGATATGTGTTATCATGAAAAGGAAAAAAGGGGGTGTAATTGAAAAGATTAGAGAAGGTCAAAGTTGTAGATTTCAGACAAATAAAATTCCAATGAGGTTATCACTTTCAGAGATTACATCAGCTACAATGGGGTTTAATAGAGATAGACTGGTTGGTGAAGGTGGATCGGCAAAAGTTTATAAAGGGTCACTTCCATTTGCAGGTGATGTAGCTGTCAAGAGATTCGAAAAAGTCGATAATTTGGACCTTTTACACAACCCTTTTGCAACTGAGTTTGCTACAATGGTTGGTTGCTTGCGGCACAAGAATCTGGTTCAGCTTAAAGGCTGGTGCTGTGAAGAGAATGAATTGGTTTTGGTTTATGAGTATCTACCAAATGGAAGTCTTGATAAAGTTCTGCATAGAAAATCGAGTTCTTCGGTTGTTCTTTCATGGAATCAAAGAGTTAATATAATTCTCGGCGTCGCGGCTGCTCTTACCTATCTTCATGAAGAATGTGAGAGACAAATCATTCATAGAGATGTTAAGACATGTAACATAATGCTTGATGTTGATTTCAATGCAAAACTTAGTGATTTTGGACTCGCAGAAGTTTATGAACATAGTTGTAGTACAAGGGATGCAACTTTACCAGCAGGAACAATGGGGTATCTAGCACCCGAATATGTTTATTCGGGTGTTCCTACCATAAAGACCGATGTGTATAGTTTCGGTGTCGTGCTGATTGAAGTCGTGACCGGGAGGAAACCCGTTGGAGACGACGGAACTGTGGTCGGTGACTATGTTTGGAATCTTTGGGAAAAGAATAGACTCGTTGAGGCGGCCGATCCGAAACTGATGGGGGGATTTGATGTAGTTGAGATGGAAAGGTTGTTAATGGTAGGACTTGTTTGTGTGCATCCTGATTATGAAAAGAGACCTAGAGTTAAAGATGCAGCTAGAATGATTAAGAAAGAAGCACCACTTCCTTTGTTACCAACAAGTAAACCAAGAGTTACAATTAGGCCTATTTGTCTTAAAGATACACCTGAAACACAAAATTTTGTTGTTGATTGTGTTAGTAATGATGATGATCCTTATTTGACTCCTAGGAGCCAATTTAACTAGGATTTGATTTTGTGTATGTGTGTACATTTTGAAGTCAATGTTATTTTTACATTTTGTATAATGGTTCTAGGCCATAAGAAAAAGTTCTTGTTTAATACTGTAACAATATCCAATTGAAATTTGTAACCAAAAACCAAGTCTTTTTGGTTTCTGACATTTGTTTGTTTCTATTGCTAAACCAAATAAGTGATGGCACTTATTGTCATAAATTTGTAAACAGATTAAGATTGCCAAGAAGCAGAAAAAAACAAAACATAGTAAATGTGTCTGAATGCATAATAATTGCTTGCTACACATTCAAAAGCAAGGAAATCTATTTATAAGAAGCAACACCAGTTTTGCTTGCTAGCATTGAGATTTCCATATGTAGGAAAAAGGAAAAGGAAATCTTTAAAAGACCTCACTTTATGCTTTTTATCAAATCTTTAAATGATTCTTCAAATGATGTACTGATTTAGTGATTTCCTTGTGATGCCTGTAAAATAGAGCCTATAGTGTGTGTGGGTTACATACAAAATTGACCAAATAATGAAATAAAATGGTTAGGATTAAGTAACACTTTACATTTTGTATATTAATTATACAAAATGAATTGGAGTTAGGGTTTAGCGAAAGATTTAGACTTCTACGACGTGGCAAACAAATGTTAGTTTGATTATGAATTAAGAGAAATATTTTATTCAGTATTCACCACGTCACGAATAAGATTATTTTCAATAGAGAAAAGTATCAACAACAAAAAAATTGATAAATGTTTTCTCATGAACAAAATAAAATAATATTAATTATGCACTAAAAAAATGTTAAAATAATATTTACAAATATATTTAATCATATTTTTTTGACAAAATATTTAAGAAAAATGATAACTAGTGCCCTTGGAATTACCCTTTTTTTTTTTTGGTATGCCTTGGGATTACCCTTTTCAATATTTAATCATATTTTTTTTTTGAATCAATATTTAATCAATATTGATATTTTGCAGATCAAAAAGATCCTTAATATCCATGAATGTTTAGTTCAATCGACAAGATCAATAATTTTTTTGACATGTAGACGAAATAATATTTCATTATAAACTTACATACATAAAGTGGATGAATCGGAGTTCAAACTTCAATCATAATTAAACTAAAATTTTTAATTAATGTATTCGGCAGTGAATACCATAGTTTAAAAAAAACTAAGAAGATTTTTGGACGAAATGTGAATATTGTTATAGTCAATAGTCAATATCTTCTATATAAATTGATTCATGATGATGGATAATAGATTTGAAAATAGAAAATAAAATTGGTACGAAATTCGATGTACCTAATATTAATATTAATATTAACACTACAAAAAATGAGTTAACCAAACAGAACAGAGGAGAAGGAAGAGACGATACACTTTCTCTTCTTCTTCGTTCATTCTTTCATCACTCACTTCAATGGTAATTACTTTCTTTTCTCTTTCTTTTTCTTCATACATTCTTTCTTTCATTTCTAGATTCCCACTTTTCATCATTTTTTTTTCATTATCAAATGCAACCAAAATTTTAATTACATTGTCTAGTATATGGTAATTTTTAATTACAATTTATAAATGTTTGTTTTTTTTAATGGGTTTTTAGTGTATAAATTTGGGTTAATTCTAATGATTATTATGAAGAAAAATATGAACTGTAGTACATTTTGGATTAACTTGGATTTGGTAATAGATAAACATGATAACCATCATATTTGAATTTTGAAATGATCATAAGAACAAATTGCTAGTTTTTTTGTGATAGATGGTAAAAATGTTTGTGTTTATGGCTCAAAATTTAAGAGCTGTTATATTTGGAGCTTTGCGTTGATCTTACTGAGTTAAGAACTATTTGAGTTAAAAATTGGTATACCTGTTGCAGGAAAGTGTTTGTCTCAAGTGTGGCGATGTAGGTTTTATAGAGGCGATAGTTCTTTGCAACAAGTGTCAGGATTGTGCTCTGCATAGGTACTTATTGTTCACGCCTTTTCGCTGCATTATTTGATGTTCTTGTTGCAAGTTTTTGTCATCATACTTAGCTTCAGCTGCCACCAACTCAAATGGTAGTTGTACCATTTTTGTGTATACTCTTTAGTTTGGATAATCTTAAGATTAGTATAACATGTAACTATTGTTATATGAATTGCATTATACAAAGTATGGCCCTGTTTGGATAAACAACTTATTTTGCAGCCTATAGCATAAGTGCTTATGAATAACAATAAGTGATTATGATAACACAAAATAAAATAAAGTCGAGTTGTTCGTAAGCTATGGAGAACATATGGAAATAAGCTGAAAACGGCTTATGAAGTGTCATAAGCTGCTTTCGTAAGTTCTCCTGAATAGTGTCACAATTGTTTATGCCGGTAGATAAGTTCAAATAAGTCAATCCAAACAGATCATATTATTTTGCATTTTTGTAAAAGTGCTTTTAGAATTATGGTTTCATTCTGCAGTAGGCTTTTGTCATCTGTAGTGTACATTGCTGTAGATGCCTCTCTTTATATTGACATATGCGTGTTCTCCAAATTTCAATAGGTAGGTGAGGTTTGGCAGTGTTCCTATCAATTATACCAAAAGATTACCTAATAGATAACACACACAATTGTGTTAATACCATTGACTTTAATTTGAAACTGATTTTTTCTACCAATGTTTTATTAAATAGAAAATTTTCATTTTATAAATGTAGCAATTTCATGTTCTTTAAGTCCTTTTTGTTTGCAGGTACTGTTTAGATGGACCTGTGATTTTTACCGATGATGTTATATGGTTTTGTGAGGATTGTGAACCAAAGCCAGTAGTATCATATTCGCTTGACCAATCTACGCCTCTCTCATCTAAAGAGACCAACTCTTCAAATTTGGCCAACAATGCAATACTAGCTCGGAGAAAACTGGATTATTGTGTAAAGAGATTGAAGGAAAGCAAACAACAGAGTAAAAAGAATAATGAAGAGAAGCAGAAGAAAGGAAAAGATAACTCTGTCTTTGTCGTTAAAACAAATGTCCTTTTATCTGACGGCCTCTGTTCACCCGAGCTTGAGCAACCTCAGTGTAATATCAATCATGAACAAGAAAATAAATCTAAAAATGACTGTGGAGCAGTTCCAACAGATGCAGAAAACTCCGATATGGATCCTAAATCTGTTCAAATCTCTCAAGTAACTGCCACTGATGACTCGATAACATTAGATATTGATATTGATGCACAGCCTATTTCTGATCCAATCTGGAGGTATGAATTTTGTTTTGGCGCATTCTTTTTAAAATCAATGAATTTATATAGCTTAATGGTGAATATTATCGAAGTTGAATTGTCTGTTTAATAGGGGAGATTTGCGTTTCTGCAATAAAACTATTGGAATTCTGGCCCATTTGTCCAGTTTAGCATCCCCCAAAGTTCGGGAGGAGACGGAACTTTTCCCAGAAGTACTCTCAGCAGATTTGCCTCCCATATCTGCAGTGTGGCCTAATAGTTTCAAGAAGGAAGGACCAACTGATAAGAGTATTGCTCTTTATTTCTTTCCAAAGAATAAAAGGTAATTTCTCAGACATGTTTTAAATCATGTTAATGTGATCTTTTTTTAATTTGGTATATTTATATGATATTTCCCGTATAGATTGTCTATAAAGGCCTTTGACATGCTGGTTGATGATATTGTTCGCACCGAAGCTGCCATAAGAGTTGTGACCGAAAATGCAATGCTTTTAATTTTTCCTTCCACGTTGCTTCCAATCCAACATCAAAGTGAGTTTCATCTATTCTAGCTCTTCTGTTGAACATTTCAGTCATATTATATATACATTTTAATTTGAGTAATCGTTTGGACAGGATTTCAAACCAAGTATTACTTGTGGGGTGTCTTCAAAAAAAGGCAAACTTTAAAAGAGACAAATGATGCTGTGTGCTGAGAGAATGCTGGTGTTGCCAAACTCATAATTCAACCTAACCATATTTTCATGAATAATAGTAGCTATAGTTCTAATGCATAGTATTCCTGTAGTAGTTATATGATCTGTGCATGATGGGATATTGGAAGTTGGAACGAATTGTTATTATTGTTTAATCATATGATATGTGCATGATTAGATGTTCTTACTTAGATGCAGATTGTTTAATCATAGGTTTAGTTTGGAATTTACTAGTTAATTGGTCATCATTTAGGTAAGGATTATCATTCCTAACTAATTCTTAGTAGTTAATTTCATGTTTCACCATGGATCATATGAGGCTTTGTCATTTTCATAAGTGTTTGTTCAAATGAGTTACTGCATTAGACAATAAGGTTTAACAAATGTCAATGTTGGCAAGTGAAATTCTGCCATTGAAAACCATAAGGTTTTTTTTTTTTGCCATCCCAATTTCATTGATCTGAGGAACATGTCATTTTTTCCATATTTTACCCTGTCATATCTCAGTATATCAGATAACATTTTGAAAGAAGGACTTGAGTAGTAAAACAGCAGAAACTTCGGTCAGAACTTACGGAAAGATGAAAATACTTATGAAAATAACAGTTGTAAATTTAAAGAGATTGAGATGTGCATAAAAGTTTCATTAAAACAAGCTACTACTATTCAAGAGTCTCAACTTGCTTGTGCAATCAAGCAAGCTGCTGCTAATTCTAAACAGGGGAAAAAACCGAGCTACTACTATCTTTTTTTGGAAGTTTAATCTTCAACTTAATGAAACTAAAATTATTTTGATTAAAAAGCCAAGTATGCAACTCATGATACTAATCACTTTGACAGAAACAAGGGATCATACTTCAATCCTGAGTTATGTGCATGCCATCACCACAATATCCAAAACACTCACCCCAATGAAAAGACAACAAAAATTGGATAAAAAATACTCCCTCCGGTCCTTATTATAAGAATAAATTTGCTTTTTAGATACATAGAATGTTTGATGTATCTAACTCACAACATAGTTTAGATACATCAAACATTCTATGTATTTAAAAAGCAAATTTCTTCTTATAATAAGGACCGGAGCGAGTAAGAAGTAAAGGATGATAATGGTATACAAAATGTGATTCTTGATTTTTGACATTCATCCAATATGTGTTAAGAAACATATATACACATCATGTAAATCAAGCTTCATATGGCTGAGACCAATCAACTTATCATTAGTTCATTATAACCGTAGCAAATTCCGGATTAATTAGTTCAACTGTTTTACGTACTTACGTTCTTTCTTACTTTTTTAAGGTTTAACCAAATCATAGATATTTTTAGTCTTTGGGATATATGCTTTATTATTTAATTTTTTTAATTTTTTGGTAGAAGGATATATGCTTTATTATCACCAATGACTTATCATATGAGAATAATATTTATATACGATAATGATATGAATGAATACGAGTTTTTAAAAACAATGGTCGAGATTAAAACATAAACTAAAACAAATCGGTGTTCTAGGGTTCGAACTTCGTCCCTACATATAAAACGTAATATCTCTATCAGCTGAGTTAAACTCATGGGGGATTCGCTCATCTCTTTCTTTCTTGTCAAATTGAAGATTGATGACACTTGTTAGTATATAAATAGATAAATAAATTTTGTAATTTTTTTTTTTTAATTTAGGACATATTTTTGGATGGTGTATATAATTTACAAGAAAAGTTAAATAGATGTAAATAAAAAGGAATTTGAAAACATGACATGCCACTAAACAACAAAAGAAAGAACATTACAAGAGAGCATATACGTTTAGTCAAAAAAAGAGAGCATATACGTGAGCCGTGACGACATCGTGTGGAAGCATTTAGTTACCAATTTCATTCCTTCATTCCATATATCATAATATATCATGATGCATGCACTCATCACATTTTTCTTTCAAGTTTCAACCACCACTTCTTATGAACAAAATTTTCATTTCATTTCAAATCCATTACGGTTCCTCTATTATTAATTACAGGTTAATTTGCTTACCATTACTTAACTTCTTTCATTTTTGTACTTTCATATATATATATATATGTATATATATGCTTCTCATCATAAAAACAGGGCTTATATAGTTATACTATGTTTGCATCCTTCATTCATATGTCACTCTGAGATTTGGTTTGTTGCAAATTGCAATTGAATTAGTCATGTACACGCAGTATGCACAGCATGGACAGGTTGTGGTTTGGTTTTAGGTCATGTCTAACTAGTTATGATTAACGCGAAAACGAATTTTATAAAATTGAATTAAAAGTTTATATCATATAGATCTTAACATGGGAAACACCATGGACCAGTAGCAGTTGTTTTGGACTATTATCTTAATCATAGTGTCCCACCATGGTGACATCTAACCACCCACCATTTTCAATTTATGTTGTGCATGAAAGTAGTACTTATTAGAAGCACATGCTGTTGATATAAGTGACAGCAGTATGTGCAAATTTTCTTTTCCAATTCATAATTTTTTTTAAAACAGGTACTGTGATTTGAACCATGATATCAAGGTTCATGATGTATTTGTGACTGCAAGGTGATTGCAATTTTCTGTACTATCAAAGATTGTGACACGACCGTGACAACCACCTCAACCTCTAAACGTTCACATTAACATCTAAGTAAGATTCATGAAAATCGTACATATTCTCATATGCAAAACTATTTTTTCATATATAGAACTAATATTTTTCTCAAATTTCGGGGACATGTTTTCAAGTGTGCTATTTTTCTGACTCTTTTTGATAAACTATATCCGGGCCTAAATTTTTTTTTCTCAACCAAAGCATAATGTGTTGAACTTTATGTTTTTTTTTACAGATTTTGAGCAAGAAAGAGAAATTAAAGAAAATGGCAGGGTTTTGGAGTGTGTTTTGTGGGCAATCCGGTTGTTCAAAGCCTTGCAGTTATTATGATGTTAAGTTTTTCATTGATCCTTCCACATGTATCAACCATCTCTTAATATGTTGCTTTGATTTGTTACTGTTCATCATGCTCTTGTTTGTAATGATCAAGAAGTCATTATCAAAACCATATCAGGGTCTTATACATGGCCAAAGATATTCAAATCTGCAACTAGTTTCTGCTATAACCAACGGCGTTCTTGGATTGGTGCATTTATTCTTTGGTATTTGGATTTTAGAAGAGAAGTTGCGAAAAAACAAAACTGCATTACCTCTTGATTTGTGGTTGCTGGAATTATTTCAGGGATTAACATGGCTGTTAGTTGGCTTAACATTAAGCCTTAAGTTGAAACAACTTCCAAGGTCATGGTTAAGGGTTTTTTCTACTCTTATGTTCTTGGTTTCTGGTATAAACTGTGGTATATCCTTGTTTTATGCAATCGGTAATATGCAACTGTCACTCAAGGTAGCATTAGATGTTCTATCTTTTCCTGCGGCAATTCTGTTGCTACTATGCACATATAAGGAATCTAGGTATAGTGGAACTGACAGAGAAGTCGATGCAAGCCTTTATGCCCCGTTAAACAGCGAGTTGAATAAAAACGATTCTGTTAGTCAAGTGACGCAATTTGCCAAAGCTGGATTCTTCAGTAGGATGTCATTTTGGTGGATGAATTCATTAATGAAGAAAGGCAAAGAGAAAATACTTCAGGGCGAAGATGTCCTGAAGTTGAGGGAGGAAGATAGAGCAGAAAGTTGTTATTCAATGTTTCTAGAGCAATTAAACAAGCAGAAACAGAAGGATCCATCCTCACAACCATCTGTTTTGAAGGCAATAGTTTTATGCCATTGGAAAGAAATTTTGATATCTGGATTCTTTGCATTGCTCAAGGTACTTTCACTTTCTTCTGGACCATTGCTTCTGAATTCCTTTATATTAGTCGCTGAGGGTCACGAGAGTTTCAAATATGAAGGTTTTGTATTGGCCATAGCACTTTTCTTTATAAAAATTATAGAATCTCTATCACAAAGGCAGTGGTATTTCCGCTCAAGACTCATCGGTCTCAAAATTAGATCGCTGCTAACTGCAGCCATTTATAAAAAGCAACTCAGGTTATCCAATTCTGCTAGATTGATGCATTCTAGTGGTGAGATAATGAATTATGTGACTGTGGATGCGTATAGAATTGGAGAATTTCCTTACTGGTTTCACCAAACATGGACAACTAGCTTCCAGCTATGTATCTCACTAGTAATACTTTTTCGTGCCATTGGACTAGCTACAATAGCTTCCTTAGTAGTGATAATTATCACAGTACTTTGCAATACACCACTTGCAAAGTTACAACACAAGTTTCAAAGCAAACTTATGGTTGCACAAGATGAGAGATTGAAGGCTACTTCTGAGGCTCTTGTGAATATGAAGGTGCTGAAGTTGTATGCATGGGAAACCAGCTTTAAAAATTGTATAGAAAGATTAAGGAATGAGGAGCTTAAATGGTTGTCTTCAGTGCAATTGAGAAGGGCATACAACTCGTTTCTCTTTTGGTCGTCACCAGTTTTGGTCTCTGCTGCTTCGTTTGGAGCCTGTTATTTTCTTAATGTTCCTTTGCATACAAATAATGTTTTCACATTTGTGGCGACTTTACGCCTCGTTCAAGATCCGATCAGGACCATCCCTGATGTTATTGGAGTAGCCATTCAGGCAAAAGTTGCATTTGCTCGGATTCTAAAATTCCTGGAGGCGCCTGAGCTGCAGACTGAAAATGTTAGGAAGAGGTGTTCAGAAGGCAATATGAGAGGCTCAATTTCAATCAAATCTGCTGACTTTTCATGGGAAGATAATATTATATCAAAATCAACATTGAGAAATGTTAATTTGGAAGTTAGACCGGGACAAAAGGTCGCGATTTGTGGAGAGGTTGGCTCGGGCAAATCAACTCTCTTAGCTGCAATTCTCAGAGAAGTTCCTAACACTCAAGGGAAAGTAAGATTCTATCCCTTCTTTAGTTATATAAATTTTGTCGTATTTTCATTAGTTATAACTTTGATGGCATTTCCATTTTCTAGATGCTGTTCTATACTATCACTTAGCATGTAAATTGAACTTTCTGTCCTTCATTTGAGTTGTAATATTAAAAGGTATTTGATTTTTTTTTCTTTCTGAATTGTAGATTGATGTTTGTGGGAAGTTTGCCTATGTTTCTCAAACAGCATGGATACAAACAGGTTCAGTAAGGGATAATATATTGTTTGGATCACCTATGGATGCTCAAAAATATCAGGAAACACTTCACAGGTCTTCACTAGTTAAAGATCTTGAGCTGTTTCCCCATGGCGACCTCACTGAAATAGGAGAAAGAGGTGTTAACTTGAGTGGAGGTCAGAAGCAGCGAATTCAACTTGCCCGTGCTCTTTATCAGAATGCTGATATATATCTCTTGGATGATCCTTTTAGTGCTGTTGATGCACAAACTGCCACAAATTTGTTTAATGTAATCACAACATCCTTTCTTAAAATATGTGCTCAAATATTGTAAACGTTTTACATCCTTCCTTCCTACACGGACGTGCGCGCACACTTTTAATAAAGTAGTCGGTTATGAATATGACACTATTAACTTGACAGGAATACATTATGGAAGGACTTGCTGAGAAGACGGTCTTGCTTGTGACTCATCAAGTTGACTTCCTTCCAGCATTTGATTTTGTTTTGGTAATTTGATACATTTTGAACCACTCATTGTGCTTATGTCCTTGTTATTTCATTTTTTTTTCTGCATGTAATTAATAGTTGTAAATTTTCTAACTGAAAGTTATGCATGGACACGATTATTCTTCTGTACAGTTGATGTCAGACGGGGAAATCCTACAAGCTGCTCCTTATCACCATTTGCTGACCTCAAGCAAAGACTTTCAGGATCTTGTGAATGCTCACAAAGAGACCGCTGGTTCTGACCGGCTTATGGATGTTACTTCTTCTGAAAAAAATTCAAATTCTGCTAAAGAGATTAGAAAAACATATGTTGAGAAGGAAAAGCAATTTGAAGCACCAAAAGGCGATCAATTGATTAAGCAAGAAGAGAGAGAGATAGGAGACCGAGGGTTTAAGCCTTACTTACAGTATCTAAATCAGAACAAAGGATATGTATATTTCGCTGTGGCTTGTTTTTCGCAGGTTATATTTGTGATTTGTCAGATACTACAAAACTCGTGGATGGCTGCTAATGTTGACAATCCAAAAGTCAGCACTTTGAGATTGATTCTAGTTTACTTGTTGATTGGGCTTACTTCAACATTTTTCTTATTGACGAGAAGTCTTGTTACAGTGGCTTTGGGTCTTCAATCTTCAAAATCTTTGTTTATACAGCTACTAAACTCCCTTTTTCGTGCACCTATGTCTTTTTATGATTCCACGCCTTTAGGACGGATACTTAGTAGGGTAAGCATGACATTCTTTTCTTTTTTCTGTTTTTCCATCTAAGTTTATGCAATGAATGGGAATACTTATGTTTTGAGTATTATTTCATTATTTAGGTCTCTTCTGATCTCAGCATTGTCGATCTTGATGTTCCATTTGGCCTTTTTTTCGCTGTCGCAGCTACTACGAATTGTTATGCTAGTCTAACTGTTTTAGCAGTAGTTACTTGGCAAGTCTTGTTTGTGTCCATACCAATGATTTATTTTGCACTGCGCTTGCAGGTAATGAACAAATTATTTGAATCAAATTGTAGTGATGTTTTGGTATTTTAATTTAACATTAATATTTATAATCATCTTTCCTAGATTTAAAATGTGCTTGTTGAAAATTCTAACTTAATTTATTTTCATGCAGAGATACTACTTTGCCACAGCAAAAGAACTGATGCGGATGAATGGCACAACAAAATCCTTTGTAGCTAACCATCTAGCTGAATCTGTTGCCGGAGCTGTGACAATAAGGGCCTTTGAAGAGGAAGATCGCTTTTTTGTAAAGAACTTTGATCTAGTTGATATGAATGCTACTCCATTCTTTCACAGTTTTGCTGCAAATGAGTGGTTGATTCAACGGTTAGAAACAGTCAGTGCAGTTGTTCTTGCATCTGCTGCACTTTGCATGGTTGTACTTCCACCTGGAACATTCTCCTCTGGTGAGACTTCTTGTTTATTGCATTTCGATTGTCTCTTTTATTTCTTTGTCTTATGCATGTATTAAAATTTCAACATGATATTATTTCAGGATTTATCGGCATGGCTCTCTCTTATGGCCTTTCACTAAATGTTTCATTAGTATTTTCAATTCAAAATCAATGCAATATAGCTAATTACATAATATCAGTGGAGAGACTAAATCAGTATATGCATGTACCAAGTGAGGCCCCAGAAGTAATAGAAGGAAATCGCCCTCCGCCGAATTGGCCAGTTGTTGGTAGAGTAGAAATAAAGGAACTACAGGTATTTATTATTATTTTGAAACTACTTGCATAATGTTCCTCTTCAAAATGAGAGTTTGAATTGAAACACATGATTTGTTTCTTGATATCAAAACAGATACGGTACAGGCCTGATGCACCACTAGTACTTCGCGGAATCACATGTACATTTGAAGGAGGACACAAAATTGGTATAGTTGGTCGCACTGGTAGTGGCAAGACCACTCTTATTGGCGCTTTATTTCGTCTAGTGGAGCCAGCAGGTGGGAAAATCATTGTTGATGGCATCGACATTAGTTCCATTGGACTTCATGATTTGAGGTCACGTTTTGGTATTATACCTCAGGACCCTACTCTTTTTAATGGAACAGTCAGATACAATTTGGACCCCTTATCTCAACACTCTGATCAAGAGATATGGGAGGTAATACTAATACCTACGCTAAGTTATTTTTCATCGTTTATTTTATAACAACATGGAGTTTTTTCCTTTCTGTTTATTTAATTATCTCTATTTCCTAGTTCCGATCATTAATATGGACTAATTGTGGTTTCTTTACGAAGGTTCTTGGGAAGTGTCAGTTGCAAGAGACTGTCCAAGAGAAAGAAGACGGTTTAGACTCATCAGGTACATTTTCATGTTTTGCCATCACCGCAACTGTGTTATGATCAATTCCTGTCTAGGAGTATGTTTGGATCGACTTATTTGAACTTATCAAGTGACATAGGGATTTGTGAGACTGCTTGAAAGAGCTCATGGAAGTAGTTTATGAGATGTCTATTAGTTGTTTTCGACTTATTTCCATAAGCTCTCCAAAATAGTTATACATATAGTTTATAGCTTATATGAAAACAATTTGACTTTACCTTTGTTGATAGCTTATGCATAAGCACTTTATGATAAGCACTTGTGCCATAAGTTCTTAGTTAAGTTGTTTATCCAAACATTAGTTCTAGATACTAATGTCTAGTAAAATATTGTCATACAGTTGTTGAAGATGGGGCGAACTGGAGCATGGGACAACGACAGTTATTCTGTTTGGGCCGCGCTTTACTGAGAAGAAGTCGGGTATTGGTGCTCGATGAAGCAACTGCATCAATTGATAATGCAACTGACTTGATTCTGCAGAAAACTATTAGGACTGAATTTGCTGATTGTACGGTAATCACGGTAGCTCATAGAATACCAACTGTGATGGATTGCACCAAGGTTCTTTCCATCAGTGATGGTAAGTAGCTAACATCATACGGCATTTGATCGTCTAATTATTTTGTTCTGAATAAAAATAAAACGTGCAATTGAATTTTCAGGAAAACTGGTAGAGTACGATGAGCCAATGAACTTGATGAAGAGAGAAGGGTCATTGTTTGGGAAGCTTGTTAAAGAATATTGGTCTCATTTTCAATCTGCGGAGGCTCATTAAAGATTAAAATGTTTAATGTTTGTATACGATTGTCTAAAAGCCAATGAAGTATAAATAGATGTAGGATGTAACATATAATAGTATTAGTATTATATATATGGACAAACACTGAGGCCTAAGAAGTAAGAAAGGAATAAGAGGAACCTAGAAGAAAATGGTGCAAAGGAATTCTAATGTACAATTTATAGGATGTGGTATGACTAATTACCAATAAGTGTTAACTGTTGTACAACATTTCAGATGGACACTTCACAATTTTTAACGTAGCAGTCATTGTCTTTGACACCAAAACTTGATCAAACTATTTTTGAGGGACTTGTCTGAATTGCTTGACAAGTTCTAATGTAAAATCAAACAAGGTTATCATTCTTTGTCCACTTATTTTACTGATTTGAAGATTTTATGAGAAGAATGAGAATATTTGAGATAGACACTATCTTGCACACGCACAATTCATTCCACTTGCAATTTGAGTTTTGCAGTACAAACCTATAAGCAGAATTAATATGTTGTTTGCTTTCTTTACGGCCTCCATGACCATTACAATTTACAACAATTCTTGGACCCAAATTCTTCTCACAGGTTCTTTGTTTAAAATTTAGCTTTAGGTCTCAAAATACATTGGGTTGGCCTTGTTTGATACAAGAAAAAGTGTTTCAAGCAATTAATTATCTACCCTGAAAATATTATTTGCAGAAACACTTCCGAATTCCGATGATAGGCGAGACAACATAAACAAAGTGATCACATAGCAGTAGCACATATTAATATGTAGGAACAAAACCTACTGAACATTGCTACTTATTCAAAATACATAGTAAAAACTAGAAATTAAACTAGTTCATTAAACACTGCCCTTAATAGCATTACTATATTCACTTTGTACATCAAAGAATCGATTCCAAATCATGACTCCACCATATTTAGAAGAATCCCTAATAGCAGGAAGAACTTTAGATTTCAAAACATCAGAAGGAATAAAACCGCCACTTTGAGCAGCGGTATTATTAGCAGGAACACCTAAAAACACTTGTTTAGCTTGACTTGCAGTCCACTGATTCCAAGCATTAACAAGATTAGCAGTGTTACCGCTTGAGTATTGACATCCAGGATTGTTATAAAACTGAACCCAAACATAATCAAATAAACCAGTCTTAATAGCTGAATCCAAATGAGCATCAGGGTAAGGACATTGTGGTGCTGCAGACAAGTAAACTCTCTTTTGTGAATTAAAACCATTCAGTGCTTTTGCTAGTTCATCCCAATGTTGACCATCACCAGCTTCAATATCAAAATCTATTCCATCCAAAACAGCATCACCTAAAGGTCTTGACGATGACTTGCCACCCAAGAAATTGTTCCATAGGTAACTTGCTAGTTGTGTGGCTTCATCGGTAGAAGTAAGATTGTAGCTTCCGTCAGCACCTCCGAGTGAGAGTAACACTTTGATTCCTTTGCTTTGGCAAGTTTGAATTTCGCTACTAAACTTTGTGCAAGTGTTTGAGGCTGCATCACAATGTCCTGCAAGGTTTAGTTGTGGATTTTGGCTATTGCCAAAAGTGGAGAGAAAAGCTATGTTTACAAACTGGTAGTTGTTTGTGTTGCAAGCATCTGCTAAGGAACCTTCACCGCCATTTTGGCCCCAATATACCGCCATTCCTGCAGCATGAGAGGATTTAAATAGGGAAATTAACAACAGAGGGAATAACAGGATTGAAATTTGTTTGAAGGGTGCCATGTTTGTTTGTTTGTTTTTTGAGGTTGTTGGTTGTGTTGTGTTGAAAATGTAGATAAATGCATAGCATTTTATAGGTATGCATGTAAACACAAATTTGGGGGTAGAAATTATGGGAACCGTGGTGTGTACGTTGGTCAGAAATTGGAACGTCGCATTCACTCATAAGGAAGAAGACTAAGAAGTCAACAATTCGATCTCTTAAGTCTTCTAATTAATATCAAGTCAAGTTCATAGGGGTCCAATTAATGAATAACTAAAAAAATACTATACTCCATGTGAAATCCAATATGGTCTATATCATGTGCATTAAGAATATTCGACTCGTTATGTTCTTAGAATCAAGGACGGATCCAGAAACCAAGGAAGCGGGGGGCTAAAAATTTAGTATTCCCTCCGTTCTTTGATAATTGTCGATTTTACATGAAAAATGGTTTATACTTATTTTTTGTTTTGAAAGTTTAATACAACATTGATTATTATTATCTTGTTGATAACGCTCTTAACATGTTGGTGTCAACGTTTTTTTTGGATAAGTAACATTGATAAACCACCATCTTAACATGTCTTTCATGTGTATAATTGTACATGTTTGGATAAATAGTTTAACAAAAATACTTTAGGATGAAGGGTGTTTCAGGTATTTCACATTATTAGAGAGAGTAGGAATATAAATGGGGAGTATAAAATAAAATTTTCTGTTTTATGGTCTCATATGTTTCCCACTGGGCCCGAACATCCAGCCCATACTATATTATCAACATTAAAGTTTTTTTTTTACTATAAAGAAAGAAATATAGTTATAATCTATTTTTAAATTTAATTGACATTTAGTCAAAAAAAATTAATTGACATATTTTTTTTATCTAAAGTTAATTGAGCACGTTGAAGAAATATAATTGATGTTGACACTTGAAACCAAAACAATAAAAATAGAATTAAAAGTTAAATATATTTTTGGTATCTATTCATTCGAAACTTTTTAATTAAGTTTAATTTTCACTTAATCTTAATAAAAATTTTAGTCTATGTTGTTAAGTTAAGTCTTATTTTTGAATAATTTTTTTGAAATATATTTAGAACATTATAAGAAGATCATAAGCAGAAAATGACCTCTAAATTTGATTTTGTTTTTAGGTAAATTTTTAATACTTTTATCTTAAACTTTTGGTGTTTAAAAGATTAACATTTTATTAATTCCATGATAAACACTCTAATTTTAGTAAATAAAATGTTTTTTGAGTAAATAAAATGTTATAATGTTATAAACATGTTTTAAGAATATCATTCCAAAACTGAAGAGTTTAAGTATAATTTCAACAAATTTAACTTTAGTAGTGCTAAAACTATGTGTAGAAAAAAAATTAGGAACTAGAAAAAAGACTTTAACTCTAGAATCAATTACAAAAACTATTTGAATTGATTTAAGAATTAAGATGAGCATACTAATATTATATAAACACTTTTTAAATGAACCATCTTCTTTTTATACGTAGATAAAATAATAAATTATTTAAAATTCATATAAACAAGTGAAGTAATTAAGGTTCGAATCTTAATCATAAGTGTCTTTCGTTCTTTTTTGTCAATTAAAATTGTCAATTGAATTATAATTCGTGTACAGAACAATCTTCTATTTATTTAAAATAGACTCCATTAAACAGTAGTATATGAATTAGATATGTGATATGTATGTTTTTTGAGGGAGATTTGGAGATATGCATGTTGATGGCCAATGAATTAAAAAGACCAATTCAATAAAAATAGTCAATGACGTCCAAGAGTTGTAGTGTTTAATGAATAATGACAATGAAATGGCTGCTGCATTAGCTTGAAACTAAAGAAACAAAATTGATGAGTAATTGGACTATACATGTTATTGAATTCAATCTGTTCCCCGCACATTACGGCCAATTAATTATAGTAGAGGATGAATTATGCAAGCCATTTTTGTACCCAAATGACACGCTTCAAAACCATACACATCTTTTATGCTAAGATTTAAAAATGTTTCAATTTAAATTAAGTTTCTTTTTTTTTTTGACTAAATTTAAATTAAGTGTTAAAATTTTAAATCTACAAGTTAGTCATAATATTGAAATTTCCATAAAAAATAATGTTATTTTTAATTTTATTTTAAAAAACTTCTCAACTGAAATATGATCTAACTGTTCATCTTCAAGTTGTGTTATTTCGAATTAGACGTAAAAAATATGAGTTTTTGACACAACTGCAACTAATAAAACTTGATTGAATTGATAGTGGGTTTGGTCAAAACGGCCCGTAAACAGACTATTTTGACACCTTTACAATTAATTAACTATATTACCAAATTTTCATAGGTAGGTAAATTAGCCAAATTTATACCCTTTAGAGTAAATAAAAATCCAACCAAGCAACCAATGGTTAGTGAAAATGGTTAGTCTCTACTCTCTAACAATATAATGAACTAAGATTTTTATATTCATCGAAAGAGGTGGTCACATTAATTAGGTATTGTAAGAAAATACTATGAAATAAATAAAATGAAGTACCATTGATATTTTAAGGGATTCATTAATTATAGGCTCTACTACGAGGTTAGCACTTAGCACCATTAATATTTCTAAGAAGACCATTTCAAGAGAGACCCAATTGTTGAAATTTCAAACCAACGTACATAACACGGTTCTCATAATTAATTTCTTCCCCTAACTTTGTATTTACATACCCTCCAACACCTATAAAATGGCACAACCATCTATCAACATTTTCAACACAACATAACCAAAAACCTCTAAAAACAACACAAACATGGCATCTTTCAAACAACTTTCAATCCTGTTATTCCCTCTATTCCTCATTTCCCTATTCAAATCCTCATCTGCTGCAGGACTTGCAGTCTATTGGGGCCAAAACGGTGGCGAAGGTTCCTTAGCAGATGCTTGCAACACAAACAACTACCAATTTGTAAACATAGCATTTTTATCCACTTTTGGCAATGGCCAAACTCCACAACTAAACCTTGCAGGACATTGTGATGCAGCCTCAAACACTTGCACTAAGTTTAGTTCTGAAATCCAAACCTGTCAAAGTTTAGGAATTAAAGTGTTGCTCTCTCTCGGAGGCGGCGCCGGTAGCTACTCACTTACCTCATCTGATGATGCCACATCAGTAGCAAATTACCTATGGAACAATTTCTTGGGTGGCACGTCAACTTCAAGACCATTAGGTGATGCTGTTTTGGATGGAATTGATTTTGATATTGAATCTGGTGGTGAACATTATGATGAACTTGCAAAAGCACTTAATGCTTTTAGTTCACAAAAGAAAATTTATTTATCTGCAGCACCACAATGTCCTTACCCTGATGCTCATTTGGATTCAGCTATTAGTACTGGTTTATTTGATTATGTTTGGGTTCAATTTTATAACAATCCTCAATGTCAATATTCAAGTGGTAACACTGCTAATCTTGTTAATGCTTGGAATCAATGGACTGCAAGTAATGCTAAACAAGTGTTTTTAGGTGTTCCTGCTAATGATGCTGCTGCTCCAAGTGGTGGCTTTATTCCTTCTGATGTTTTGACTTCTCAAGTTCTTCCTGCTATTAAGAGTTCTGCTAAATATGGTGGAGTTATGATTTGGGATAGATATAATGATGGACAGAGTGGTTACAGTGCTGCTATTAAGAGCAGTGTTTAATTAAGTTAATTAGTTTTATTAGTCTTTATGTATTTGGAATAATAAGTACCATGTTTAGTAGGTTTTGTTCCTACTTATTAATAAGTGCTATGTGATCACTTTGGTTATACATTTATATATACAATAATAAAAGGATGTTGAAAATAATATATGATTTCCAGTAAATATGCAGCTTATTATCATTTGATTGGGAATTTGATTGTCTTGTATATTTTATTTATATGTAGCACAAATTTATTGATATATTTAATTCTACAATACTGATATTCACTTGTATAAATAATCTTTAACTAAACATTAAACTCAAGTGATTAATGACCTCTCCTTAGGATGAATTGTTCAGGAAAACTCAAGTTCGATTCTTGATGAGAACAATTCTGGTTCGACTCTACTTATTTTTCGGCCAAACTCTGCATTACTATGGTCTTTTTCCTTGAATTCGAAAGGGTTAACACCAAAAAAAATTGAAAGTACTTTAAAAATTATTTTTTCTTTTTTTGTACATCGGAGAGAACAATTATTTTTTCTTTTTATATATTAAGGTGTAGGAAGAAAATATCATTGACATAAATATTATAATATTTTAGAACTTAATTCTGTAACCAAACTTAAAACAATTGGGTTTAGGATATTCAGAAATTAATTAATTTCTTTTTAAATTATTTACCGTTGATAGTCATTTAACAAGAGCAAATAGTCTTTCAAATTCAATGATAAGTAATAAAAAATTATATAGAGTTACCCTGACTCAACTCTCAAGATCTACGTTAGTTTATTTCATTTTTTTGACAATAATAATTAAGACTATAGTTATGCTCTGACCAATTCAATATTATGTGTGTGACCGACTATGAATATTGGTTTTAGCTTATTGTTTATGTTTTTAGTTGACTTGGGATGATTGAAGTTTTGTTTTTATGTTTTTGATTTGGGGAGTGTTAATTTTTATATTTACTAATTTTGCTATGGTTTGACTTGGGAGTCTTTACTCTGTTCTATTTTGTTGCAATTGGAGTTTGAATAAAGATTACAGAACGTTTAGAGACCAATCCACCTCCAAATCAATTTCAAAACATGTATAGAAGCTCTTTAAAAATAATATTTGGCCAGGTTAAAAAATAATCATGTGATGTGTATTGTTAATTCACAATTAAAATTATCAACTTGAAAGGAAAAAAAGTAAAAAAAATTAATTTGATGCTATAAAATGACTTAATTAAAGAAGCACTAAAATAGTGTTGGCCACATATGATATGGATATGGAATAACGAAAAATATATGCAGTATTTTATCCGTTTTAAAATTATTGTTCTTTTAGAGTTATGTACGTGAATTAAAAAACAATAAAAATTAATAAATTAATTAATTTTTTAACTTTTATAAGATACAAATAATAAACTAACATTAATTTTATATTAATTATTAAAAAATAATAATAGTTTTAGAATAAAACTAAAAATTAAAAGAACAATAATTTTAGAACGTTTGGAATAATAAATAATGGCAAATGCAGGCGTTGACACTTCTAGATCGATTATTGTTCTGTGCATATACAAAGCACTACTCCCTTGCTTGCAGTCTTTGCTGACTGGATTATTAGTTTCACATTTTAAGATTAGTATGGAGTATTAGTATTAGTTCAATGAGGTTTTTATGATTTATTGTTTATAATACTCGTTCTTCTAGAATAGACTTAATGCATGTTTGGTAATTAATTAGTATTACAAGTTGTACTTCCTTCGGTTTTAATTATAAGTAATTTTTTATTTTTTAGATTCATTAAATAACGAATGTATGTGATTTATAATTAAAGCTGAATATATTAATTATTTAATAAATTTAAAAAGTATAAAATTGTTTATAATTAAGACGAAAAGAAGTAGTTTCTATAATATCAATCATAGCCTTAGAGAATAGAGAATCAATCCACCTAAAACAATACTATAAAATAGAGGTCAAATCCATGAAGCACATTCCCTTGTGGAATATTTTGTTCAATGAAGCTTATTTCACAACAGACAAATTTAAGCTATCACAACAATCACGTGTCTTCACTCTTTTGACACGATAAGTACTTTTATTTATTTAAGTTTTTTTACAAGCATAGTTATTGTTTCAAAATCAAAAGCAACTAGCCAAATGGAATTTTGAAACAAATTTAATTTTATGTGAGAAAATATATTTTTTACTAAAATCACAATGAGACAAATTCAGTTCCTATGATAATAATAAAAAAAAAAGGAACAACAAATTCACAGGGATAGTGACATGAGAACAGAGCTCACAAATTATTTGTCAAAAAAGTGAGTTGTTGGCATCTATATATAATTAAACTAAGAGTTAAACTAATCCCTCTGACCTTTTCAGAGTCTTTAAATTAATGGGAAAAAAATATAAATAGAATTGAATGAAGTCAAATAAATACTTTTAAACTCAACACGATTCAAGGACTACTAATATTTTTATTTTTGATAGAAAAGAACTACTAATATTTATTAAAATAAATAAGAGTTATTTATATTTTAATATAAAAATATGTCTTATTATATTTTTTTAGCAAAATATAAATTCAATTTATTATTCTCATCCAATTTGTTTTAGTCATAAAAAAACATGGAATTTTTTTGTAATTAATTATTTATAAAAACCAACTAATAAAAGAAAATTATATTACTGATCTATTCAATTTATCATGAATTAAATATATAAAGTTATAAGCATCTAGTCTATTAAAAAATGACGGCAGTGGGAAAGCTCTAAGTAGACTTTTTTATGTCCAAAATAAACATAGCCTTTGCAGATGGGAACCAGCCAAACTTCATTCCATTCATCTTTGTCCTATAAATATCCCAATTTGCAAGAATTAATTCTTCACAACATACCTTGAAACCTAAACCTTAACAAAGATGGCAAAAAACTCTAACACTTTGTTGTCTCTTACCTTTCTCTTATTCCTCACTTTTGTTGCAACTTCCCATGCTGGTGGCATAGCAATCTATTGGGGCCAAAACGGAAACGAGGGTACATTATCCGAAGCATGCGCGACCGGAAAATACACCCACATTATCCTAGCGTTCGTAAATAAATTCGGTGATGGTCAAACCCCTGAAATGAATCTTGCAGGTCACTGCGACCCACAAACTGCAAATTCATGCACAAAATTCAGCTCAGAAATCAAAGATTGTCAAAGTAAAAAAATCAAAGTTTTAGTTTCTATTGGTGGTGGAATTGGAAGCTACTCTTTATCTTCAATTGCAGATGCAAGAAATGTGTCAACATATTTATGGAACACTTTCTTGGGTGGCAAGTCATCTTCTAGACCATTAGGTGATGCTGTTTTAGATGGAATAGATTTTGATATTGAACTCGGTTCCACAGAAAATTGGCAATACCTTGTAAAATTTCTTAAAGGGTATAGCAAACCTGGGAAATATGTGTATCTTGGTGCTGCTCCTCAGTGTCCAATTCCTGATAAATTTTTAAACACTGCACTCCAAACGGGGCTTTTTGACTTTGTTTGGGTTCAGTTTTACAATAATCCTCCTTGTCAATATAATGGAAATATAACCAATCTTGTGAATTCATGGGATACATGGACAAAAGATGTTCCAACCAAAAAGATATTTTTGGGGTTGCCGGCGGCTACGGCCGCTGCCGGAAGTGGTTTTATTCCAGCAGATGTGTTGACTTCTGAAATTTTACCTGTGATTAAGAAATCAAAAAAGTATGGAGGAGTGATGCTTTGGTCAAGATTTTATGATGGGCAGACTGGGTATAGCACTTCTATTATTGGAAGCGTGTGATGAGTTGTAGCAATTGGTCAATCATTAATTTGGTGTCTTATTCAAGTTGTTGTTTTAAATTAATTGTGATAGTTATATATGATCAAGAAAAATACTACTAATATTGTATTTTTTAAAAGTAGGTATAGTGTGTGGTTAACTTTATCTCCTATTGTGTGCAAATGGATCATGCACTCGTGACTTTTAAATATGAAATATTTTATTTTCTTGTTGATTTAATGTGATTTACTGTTCTTTTTGTTTTTTTTATCAATATACATGATCTAGAAGATTGAGAAAAAATAACATGCAAAAGCAAAATGACTATAGTTGATTTCTTGCTATTAATTTGTGGTGTGGTGTGACTGTGTAAGCATTATTTTGTAATGCATTTTTAATTATTTGGATTATGTCATGAGAATAGCATAATTATTTCTTTTTTTTGTTCATATATAACTTTATCTCCTAAAAGTAATCTTATTCGAGACATAGTGAATACTAAATGTAATACTACTCTTAATCAGATTTTAAACTAACATTTATTCACTATGTTAGAAGTCTAAATCTTACACTAAATCCAACTCCTGTTCATTTTGACAAATTATTTCTTTTCAGTACTCAATTGCATAATTAATATACAATATTTTTTCTTTTGTACAAAATGTAAAGTGTTACTTAATCCTAACCATTTTCCTTACCAAAAAAAATCCTAACCATTTTATTTCATTATTATCTGGTCTATTTTGTATGTAACCCACACACACACTAAATGCTCTATATATATTACATGCATCACAAAGAAATCAGTACATCATTGAACTGGTGTGCAAATACAATAAGAGGTACTATGTGCTGGATATCTTTACAAAAGCATTACTTTTGGGAAGCAAATCATGGTGGAATATAACTTATCAAAGAGATCAAAAAGTTGAGACAGTTAAGGAATTAGGCATACGGCGTCTTCAAGGAGAATATGAAAATGTATTATGTGGTACAATACAAGAGATAAACCATCTTGAATCTCTCAATATTACTGTTATATTTGAATTTGAAGAGGACAGCTTGACTTGGATTTTGTATCAATTATATATATGTGTGTATGTATAGTATCAATTCTATATAATAACTAAATATAGACCCGCTCCTTTTGCGGTTTGTTGGATTTTCATATTTTATAAATTTGTAAGGGTGATATGTTATATATATTCGACGTTAGATATAACACATGGCGATTTAGGAGCAACAATTTTCGTGTCCAAATTTGATATCAATAATATTGAACTTAATAGATACACATCGTCGATGTAACTTAATTTTAATATTCTAATATAGTAGGTTTTCTGAATTTCATTGATGATCCATTTGTAGACCTTGTACATATTCCATATGTTGGTTACTATGAATGACTACTTATCCAAAAGTTATGTGTAGAGAATCAAACAAAATTCGATTTTAATTTGAAGCTTGATCGATTATTAATAGATTTTGATAAAAATTTCAATATGGATTTTGAATTTTTGAGTTAGGTTAGTGGAGAACAATAATAAAACTTGTCAATGGATTCATTAATATAGGCTAAAACTCCACGAATGCAAATTAAAGTTAACACACATTAAGGTGGTAAGTATATCAATTAGTAGTGTTTTTGTATGAGAAATACATTTGCATGCATTGTTAATTGGCAGAACACCAATTTATGTTGGAACTATTCTGATGATCAAATGCAAAATTTATGTTGTTTCTCATACTACAGAATGTAAAAATAAATTTAGGAGAGATTGAAAGTTGAATGCTTTATATGGAGGATCTTTAAACGCCGGCAAATTTCAAATCGCAAGCATCGGTCACTAAACATTCATAACTCGCCAAGTGAGTTTTTGTAATAATCAGCTAAACATAATTTAAACACGTTGATACTAATGACATGCAGTAGTGTACAATATATGTATTAACAAATGGATTTAATTAACCTCATTGAATGGAATCATAGAAAATTAAAACCAATAATCCCCTAAGTTGGAAGGGAAATTAAAAATAGGAAACACCGATTTATTAGTTAAGAAACCTTGGAGTATTAGTTAATTAACCACCGATTTATTACCATCATTTCATCAAATGTTAATAGAAACACTAAAAAAGTTCACAATAATCAAAATGTGAGACCTATGCTAAAAAATTGCCCAATAATTTGACTTATGATTGAGAACCAAAATTTTATTGATTCATCACCATCTTTAAAAGACATATACATAATTGATTCACGTCCTTGATGGTTTCATGGGTCATTATAGTATACTAATTTATTATGTTACTTGTCAAAACATATCAACAAATATATTTACATACAATTGAAAGCAAGTGTAAAATTTTATTAGATTACTTCAAAGTGTGAATTACCAACCATTCACAATATAAATATCACAAGTACAAGGAGTAATCATTCACAAGTCACAAAAGCACCACACCTTCATAAAGATGGCAAAATGTTCTCACATTTTGTCACTTTTTCTTCTCTTCCTAACTCTTGTAGGAACCTCCCATGCTGGTGGCATAGCCATCTACTGGGGCCAAAGCAGCGACGAGGGCTCACTATTCGCAGCATGTGCCACTAGAAGATACACTCACATAAACATTGCATTCCTTTACAGGTTTGGCAATGGCCGAACCCCTCGATTGAATCTAGCAGGTCACTGCAACCCTTCAACCAATTCATGCATCAAAATAGGTGAAGACATCAAGTATTGCCAAAGTAGAGGTATCACAATGCTGCTTTCAATCGGCGGTGGAATTGGTAGCTACTCTTTAGCTTCAATTGAGGATGCTAAAGACTTCTCAACGTATTTATGGAATAATTTCTTGAGTGGCGAGTCATCTTCAAGACCATTTGGCGATGCTGTGTTAGATGGCATAGATTTTGATATAGAGCTTGGCTCCACACACTATTGGCAATACCTTGCACAATTTCTCAAGGAATATAATGGTGTATATCTAAGTGCTGCTCCTCAGTGCCCAATTCCTGATAGATTCTTGGGTAGAGCCCTTGATACAGGACTTTTTGACTTTATTTGGATTCAGTTCTATAATAATGTTGCATGTGATTATTTTAATCATAACAAAAAAAATCTTGTAAGATCATGGCAGAAATGGAAAGCTGCTATTCCAGTTGGGGAGTTATTTTTGGGGTTGCCGGCAGCTAAGGGTGCGGCTGGAAGCGGTTTTATTCCGGCTGATGTGTTGATGTCTGAAATCCTACCTGTGATTGAAAATACATCAAAGTATGGAGGGGTTATGCTTTGGTCAAGATACTATGATGAGAGGACTGATTATAGTGCTTCCATTGAAGCTAGTGTTTGAAGAGTATAGTTGCAAATTGCAGTTTGACAATACAATGACTCTATTGTTCAAATTTAATAGTAAATAAAGAAAAACAATGATATTGTACTTTGGTAACTGGTAAGTAGTGATGTTAATTCTTATTGTTATTTGTAATATTTGTGTCTACATTGATCTTGCACTCTTGTATGACTTTAATAGATTGGTTTGTTTTTTGGTCTCTTCATTTAATCAAAAAGTTTGAAAGAAAGAAAAAAGTGAAACAAATGTATTTTCAATAGTCATTCTATTGTTTGGAAGCTCTCAAAACAAATCATAAGAAGATTAGCATAATTTTTTTAACTCATGTGGTTTTAAATGGAGTATAGTGGAAAGCAATTGTGAGAGACGTTTATAACTAGTTGATGGAACAGGAAGATAAATTTTCTCATGAGTTCGAAAATTATATTGGCTACTCTAGATTCTTGGTACTAGAGCTTCGATACTGCGAACGGTTATTCGCTATAAAAGCTTAACAGTTGTTGTTGCAATGCGCGATACATAATGTGACATAATTGATGTTGAAAGGCGTAAGCTTATTCATAAAAAATAATAATACAAGACTGAGTACGATATTCTTTAGAAAATCACATGATTATACTAATTCGAGGTGCAATAGTAACAATACAAAAAAGAAAGATTAATGAAACAGTCTTATTCCGAATCAAAATTTTCAATAAAATGAACTAACACCTGAATATTTTAAATATTGAACCATGAAAGAGTTTACATAAGGAGAAAATATGAAAATAAGAAAGCAATAAATGAAGAAAAGATTAAACCTATGAAGAAACAAAAAGAAAAAACCAAAATGGAAGATTGGTATAGCCACACCAAAAAGAGAATGTGTACTTCTAAAATTATATGTATGCCTCATAAGCTCTGAATCTTAATTTGTGGCGGCTACTGTTCGGACCTGGATATTGTGAGTGGAGTGAAACCTCCATATAGGTTGCCTTCCACTTTGTACAAGGGCTACTTCTTCTCCTTCTTTAACCATTCCATTCTTCTGCATATGGAAATAGTGCTTAAGATCACGAAGAAACTAAAACTAAATAAAATGGAACTATTTGTTAAGCAAACATGTGTGAATAAACTGATACATGGTTAAATGTGTATGTGTCAAGTCTGGTGCACAAGTGAGCTGCACTATGCACAAGCTTGTTTTCACCATTGGATTAATAAGTTTCACCATAGGATCAGATGAGATGTGATGAGACATATTGATCCAATGGTGAAAAATAAACATGATGAAAGACTTACTTACTTGTGCACATTAGACAAAGTCAAATAATTTGAGGAGAGGAAAATTGAGCTGAAAACTCTAGACCATAGTTGGAACTTCTTTAGTTAGAACTTCGAAGTACAAGTACGTTATAGCCTTATAGGTAACATCTCAAACACTAAAGATATCTTCCAAACAATTACCTGTAACAAATTCAAGGCTTTTGTGAATGTCTCTTCAGAGTCATCAGAGAATTCCATGTAAATAGGACAGACTCCCTGATACAAAGCCAACCTCTGTTGTACCCTTTTCCTGCACCGCCAGCAAAATTAGGTAAATAACAAAGTTGTCATAGCTAGAAATTATAATAAAAGCAGATAAATGCAAAATGTTTTTCAATTGAATATACACTTGACACTTCAATAAAATATATTGGATTGATTGGTTTTATTTTATTTTTTTATACAAATTTGGTTTTATTGTTACCAGGCACAAATATCCAACCAAAACTCTTTCAAACATAGCTATGAGCACATACTATACTGATTAAATTAATTCCATATTTATCTAGTGTCTCCTATTTCAAGAGAAAAGTTTTATCAACAAGAGAAAGGGGAGAAAACAACTCACTGATCAGTAAAAGCAAATATGGTGCCTGAAGGTCGATAATGGCTCAATAGAATAGCCATGAAGCCCGATCTAGTGAAGACAACAGTTGATGTTCCAAGGGTATTAGACATCACGGTTGCATGGTATGCAAACATCTCACTCATGTGGTTCTACACAACCAAAATGAATAAATCAATATTTCAGTGTCAGTGTCAACACTCAACACAGTAATATTTTATTCATCGCAAACTGTAAAACGAGAGATTAGAAAAAGTCAGCATAGTAAAAAAAGCACATTGAGCTTGAAGTTTAAACCTTGAATACTTGGCCAATATTAGGTGGCATCTGCCCACTTGGTATAGCGGCTTCTGTCCGTAATGCTACTGTGTGCATTACTTTCGCAGCTTTTATTGGAAACCTGCAATATAAAAAATCTCATTATTGTTCGTATTCAGTGAACACACTCTTGCTTTAGAATTAGATTCGTCATCTAAGTTAGTGAGATGCTACTGCAACAATAATTTGATTGTGTTATTTCTATTCCTTTCTAAAAACTTAAATTGGAGAAATATAAGCATGTCAAGGTTGGGCACTTTGAGATGTGGAGATGTTTACTTACTTTCCGTGAGCAGTTTCTCCAGAAAGCATTATTCCATCAGAACCTTCTCGAACAGCAATCGCAATATCAGATACCTCAGCTCTGGTTGGGGTTGGGTGAACAATCATACTTTCCAGCATGTTTGTTGCCACAATAACGGCTTTTCCCATGCTACGGCATATCCTAATTATCTCTTCCTGCATTATAGCAGACATTATGGAAGTTAAGATAAGCACAAACCAATGTCCAGTTATGGAAGAAACATCAAATGATTAGTTTTACCATTAATCTCAAATTTGTTTACAACAACTTTACCTGCAAAAGAGGAACCTCCTCAATAGGGAGTTCTGCACCAAGATCTCCTCTTGCAACCATAGCCTAAACATAATGGTAAAAGAAGACAGGTCAGCATCCACAGTCAAATTGGTGAACTGGCGCTTACAAACTTCATAATCCACAACCTCAATGAATTCAATACTAAAGATTTCTGTTTTTAAGAATGTGCTAAATAATCCCAATTCTCTAGAATTATGTCAGCTTAGTCAATAATAGTGAAGCAGAACAGGATAGGTAATTACCCCATCAGATGCGGTAATAATTGAATGCAAGTTTGGTATAGAGTCTGCACTTTCAATTTTTACAATTACATGTATATCAGCACCACAGCCTGCATTAGTGAGAGGGGAATTAATCATATTTCTATAAAAATTTCGGAAAACTAATCAGCGGTACTAGTTGAAAAAAAATTAGGTATCTTGAATAATTACTTTTCAAATAATTCTTCAGTTCGTGAACTACTTGTGCATCCTTAACAAAAGATACGGCATAGAAATCAACCGCATTATCTACTCCAAATTTAATGTCATCCCAATCCTTCTCTGCAGCAAATCAATAGGAATATTATGCGTCTGAGAAACCAACATAACCTTAACCCCCAACCAATACCGCATAGGCAAAGGTGAGGAAAAAGATATACGGTAATAATCCGAAGTCTAACCAGTAATGGAAGGTAGAGTTGCACTCTTTCCTCTAACATTCAAATGTCTCCTTGACCCAAGATCTCCTCCGTCAATAACTTCACATTTCACAGAATCGGCCGTTTTGGACTTAACCAAGAAAGACATCATACCACCTACATCATACAACAAGCGTTAGAAGACCACATAAGACTGCATACACTCAATAGCTGTAGCACTAATCAAAGACTTGGTATTTGACTGTTCCTGAGATAAATAGGTAATTGAAAATATTTTCCAACAATAAGAATGTCAAAGCACAAAATGCTCTATGCAGTGCGGAATTTGAACAAATTGTTATTGTTCCATGATATGCTATTATGTACAAAGTGTTATCAAATAGCAGATAAAGTGGTGCTAATGCTATAGCACTACAGCATAGCAGAATTTGAACAACCCGCTATTTTCCACGGTTCGTCCTTAGGATCTTAAATTTTTTGAGAGACAAAGAGACTTTCCCCCATTGTAGCACACAATATTTAATTATGATTAAAGAAAGTCATATAAGAATATGATATTTTTGTGTTTGCGGATTTATCAATCATTTAGTATAACACAAGTTCGATAGTAATCTGAATATTTTAGTTTTATCAGTTAGCACTCATACCATCAACAAGAAGCATGTCCCCTTCTTCAACATCATTAACAAAATCATCATAGTTCACACTAACACAATCTGCAGTTCCAACACCACTTCGGATAGTAAAAGTGAATTCCTGCCCAGCTTTTAACGGGATTGGTTGTGGCAAATCCCCACTCCTAACCTCAGGGCCCTGAAAAAGCAGAAAAAAAATGAATCATCAGCTGACACAAAAACAAAACTGTAATCATAAAAATATCATCATACAAACAAATAAACCATACCTTAGTGTCAAGCATAATTGCAATAACATTGTCTTTAGATTGTGCATTATATTCTTTAACCAACTCAATAACTTTCTTATGAGAAGCATGATCTCCATGAGACATATTCAAACGAGCAACATTCATTCCAGCTTCAGCCAACTTCCAAATCATTTCCTTTGTATTAGTAGAAGGACCAATAGTACAAACAATCTTTGTCTTTCTTTTAACAGTTGGCTTTGACCAAATTCCACCAGACCGATCACTAATTTGCTGAATACCATGCAACTTCTGCAACTCCTCCTCAATCTATACAATACAAAAAAGGGTCACTACAATTTTCTAACAACATTTACTTCCATTTCTGGTATCTAAAATTCTAAGTCCTTCCAACAACAAAAAAATCAAATTTTTCTCACTTCCCATTATTTATTTACCCCTTATGAACAAAGCAAAGCAACATAACTTACATAAACAAATTTACAATAAGAAATGAAAAAAGAACAAACCTTTGAATCATCTTCAGGTGAAACAGGAACAACTTCAGCAGATGCAGATTTTCTTGCATTGATTGAACAGCTTCTGAAGCAAACCTTGGGGGGATTGTTACCCTGTGGTGGAAAAGTTGAAGGCTTTAACAAGATTTGAGACCTATCTTGTGTAGATCCTGAGGTGGGTCGTAAGAGAGAGGTTTGAATGGACCGAATAGTCGCAACCTGAGACATTGTTTGTTCTAGAGAGAGAGAGAGAGAGAGTTGAAGAAAATTGAAGGGAATGAGAAGAGTGTGTGAGAGAGAAGTGGTTGATAAGAAGAAGGGGTTTGGAGAAATTGACGTGAAAAACGGCGGAGACAGATATGAAGAAGGTGAAGACAAGACAAAATGATTTTCTCGTTTGTATCGAACGAACAGACCAACAACGGGTCTGAAGTTAAACCTTTTCTTGTTTGAAAAACAGCTCGATCATAGTACTACTAAGTACGACGTCGTTTTCGTCTTGGGGTTTAGTCTTCTTTTGGCTTTGCCCAATCATTTTTTCCCTTTTTAATGATTTATTTTTATTTCTTTTAATGGAAATTTTTATTTTTGTAATGGAAGAAAGTATTTATTTTTGTTGAGTTAATTTTTTTTTTCTATATTAAAAGATGGTTCTAAAGAAAAATGTCTTCTGACAATTTAAATTTCCGACATGAAGTAAGTACAACAAAATTTATTTTAAATATGTTCATTTGAAATTAAATTCGAGTTCTTGCATATAAACTGAGTTGCTGATTGGATTGCAAATTATCGTCTTTCAATACCCATGGATTCCCTCATATTACAACATCCACTTTCAAAAGGTGTGAATCTTCTTGATAGGATGTTGCCAATATTTTGTTTAATCGTCGTATTTGTTTGTAATCTAGTCTAACGACCTACCTGTTATCGAAGAAAAAAAAATATTACTAGTCTACTAAACTTTTTTTTTTATAATTAGTCTACTAAACAATTTTTAGATAAAAAGAGAAGGTGGCAATAACATTTTCCAAACAAAAATGAAGAGCTTCTCTTAAACAATTTTTGGTTCATTAATAAAGCCCAATGATTTACCCATAAAACGAAACGAAACGACAGCGTTTCATTCTCACGTACTCAAAAACCGCGGGAAAATTTTCCGCCATTTCAACTAAGATCCCAAAAACCACACTTTCTGCAACTCCATCACCAAAATATCCCCAAATCTCTTCCTTCTCTCAAAACCCTAACACCATGGACACCGATGGATTATCCCTAATCTGTAGCGGTCTCGGAGCCATCGAAGAAGACGATGAAGGAAACCGAATCGGTTACTCCAAAGGCGAATACTGTCTCGGTATGAATCCGTTTCATTTCGATTATTTTCTCTCCTTTTTTTCTTCCGATTCAATTTCACTCGGTGAAATCGGTGAATTTTCCCGGTGCTTAAATTGATAATTTTTTGTTATTGTAATTATTAGATAACTTGAAGGACTTGCTGAGGTTTTTGAGACGGGATGATCCGCAAACACGTGATGTGTTCAAGCAAGTTTGTAAATGGAACATTGTTTCGAAAGATTTGGTACCGATTATCGAGCATTATCACGAAGATCGTAGCATGCTTTTGAATGCAGGTTCATTTTTCCAAATTTTTGTTAATTTGGGCTAATAGTACTATTGACTACTGATGAATGTTAGTTGTTTGGGATTTGATTTGATTGATTGGTTGGTGTTGTTTTTCAGTTAAGGTTTTGGTGTTCCTAACTATGCCGATTGAGCCTGGTTCTACTGATGTATCTCAGCAATTGGAGTATCTCTGGGATTTGAAGTCTGCAGTGACTAACAGTGATGTCACTACGGTGATTGTGTCGATTTTAGAAAAACCGCTTGAGAATTTGGAACTGTGAGTTGATCAGAGTTTCATTGTGTTTTTAATTATTTGAAAGATAGAAATAGGAAAAATCAATCTTTTGTTTTGCTAGATTTATTTATGTTTTGTTTGCTTGTTTACAGTAATGCATTTACGGAGGATGATTGGAAATTGGTACAGCTTGTGTTTACATTATTTAGAAACATTCTTGCTGTTCAAGAAATCCCGTTGCATCAGAAATCAGCAGGATCTGCTAGTCATTTTTTATCACTGAGAGATAAATTTCTGGAACTTTTGTTCCGTGAGAATGTGATGGATATAATCTTGGTTGTATCTCAAAATGTTGGTAGTTCTAATGTTTATCTCCGTCAGGATAACTTGCTTCTTTTGGAAATTTTCCATTATATCTTTATGGGTCAGGAGCCAGAGTTGATTGTTCGGGGCCATTTGAATGGATTGAAGGTAACCTCACTCAATTTCGCTGACATTGTCATCAACCTCACTCAATTTCGCTAACATTGCCAAAGTAATTTGCAAGGCTTTGACGGATGTTATCTTTTGTGCAGTTGTCCGTGCTGTTATATCTTAATGCTTATCCTTTGGCTGTGTTTTGTTTGGTCACTTCATTTTGTTAAGTTTATTTCAGGTTGAGAAAGACTCCCAAGCTTCTCTTGATAGTCTCCAGTCCATCATGGAGGAAGAAAAAAAGAAAAGAATTATTAGTAGGCTAGGCAATATCAGTCGGCATTCACAATTCAGTGGAACATTTGCAAGGGTTACCATGGTACTAATTTTTTATCCTATGGACTTGCTTTTAATGCAGTGGACTTGAATGACACCAGTCTATTCTTTTTGGTAGGATGGTTCTAAAGCCGTAGTTAAGGGAAATCCTAGCACTTCTCATAACATTCATCTTAAATCACAAAATGTCACACGGGGTCCGATCAAAAAAATTGCATGGGATCATCCAAGGTTGCCTTCAACAAAAGATAAAATCTTGGAGTTGCTTCGTGGATTTGTAAATCAGTTCCTTTCTGGGGGATACAACGGTATTTTTTTTTTTAATACGGTGTATCGTTTGAGATGTCTGAATGCAATCTCATTACTTACTTAAACCTGTATCAGTTTTGATGCGATCCGTCCGTGAAGATATTATAAAGGAACATCCTGCAGTTCAAAAAAGTGATGTCGTTGTTTTCTTTCAAGTGGCTGAATTTGTCACTTCATTTCAGTTTTATAAGCATTCAACTTCAAAGGTGAGAACAATAATGTGCACGTAGCATATCTCTTGGCATGCCTTTCTCTGCTCCTCTTTGAATCTAAAATACTTAACTCCACTCCTTATGGACTTCTGATGCATCTACATGTTGGATTTTGATACTCCGCACATTTCTATTTGTTTTCACATTACGTAGCTTTTAGCAGTATGCAACCATAGTGAATTATTCAAGTAGCAATTCTCACAGCATGATGAAGCAATTTTTTCATATAATGATTGTTTGTAATTGTACTTCTTACATTTTCAAACAACAATGTGGCTATCTGTTTCTTTCTGACGCTAATATATCATTGATATATTCTTTTTCCTCTTTTATTTTATATACCTTTTGTGCCGCTTGGCTATGACGTAAATATCGCACAGGCCATTGACTTTAGCCACCATTACTTATTAGCCACCAACTCCCAATTATACCATCAGAGTTCGGTTCCTACTGCCACTTTCCTCCAATAAAGTAGAATTTTAATCTTTTATATACCTTTCGTGCCGTTCGGCTATGAGGTAAATATCGCACAAGCCATTGACTTTAGCCACAATTACTTATTAGCCACCAACTCCCAATTATACCATTAGAGTTCGGTTCCTACTGCCACTTTTCCTCCAATAAAGTAGAATTTTAACATAAGGTAGATGTGCATTTGCATTATCCATGCATCAAGCCAAAGGACTCATGTGTGAGGGAGCATGTTAGAAATGCAACATAAACTGATTGTATGTTTTCACCAACAATTTATGCGTTAGGTATAGTTGGTTCATATCAGGATACTAAATGTGAGTGACTATATACCTTAATTTGAATTTGACGTCAACTACACGTGCTTGTGTATCCCATTTTTGGCATTATCTATAGATGTGCGTTACTTATCATTAGAGACTCAATTTCTCAAAAGGTTATAGAAAAGAAAATTGTTATTCTAAATTTGTATAAAATTTAAATGAAATTTGACCGTTAAACATTTGCATCTTCTGGCTCTTTTTTGTTTAACATTCACATGCTAAAAAAGAATTTTATAAAAGAATTTTGGCTGAAAAATATGGTAATCAATAAAATAAATTTAGAACATTAATTGCAGCATCATACATGCTTATCTAGTGTTGAGATATCACTTGCTCTTTTATTTGTAAATAGCATAGCTGTCATTTATCATTCCTACATTTGTGAGAAGATGTTGTTTATAATATTTTCTCTTTTGTGATAGACCAAGGACGAAAGGGACACATTTGGTGATAATGATGCTGATACTTCAGATTTCAGCGGTAAAATATGTGGCCCAATTGAAGCATCCTTGAATGAGTCGATGTTTCAATTAGTCATTTCAAAGTGGCGGCAGGCCTATGATGGTCTAAAGGAGACCAATGACTACAAGTTTCTATCTGCAGCTGGTTCTCTTTTGAAAAACATGGTAATATGCACTACCAAATCCTAAGTATATGTTTTGTTATAATATACACTATCAGCTGGTTCTCTTTCGAAAACTTTCTGTTTTTCCTTCTCTTTAATCTGTATTTGCACTCTAGCGGAGGCATCCAAGCTATCAAAAATATATCTTACAGCCAGTTCACTTTTACAAACACTAATGCTTTTTGCTTTGTAAATTCTATATCATTCCATTTTTGTTTGTATTCCAATTCTTTATTATTATTTTTTTGAAACAATTTTGCTTTATTATTATTCTGGTCAAATTTGCAGATTAGGACATTTCTACCTCTAATATATCAAGTGTGAACTCCATCTTTGTTCATATTCCCATCAAATGCTCCCTAATTAGTTGCTCTTTCTTTATTTTCAGATTCGCATGCTGGATTTAGTACTTAAGTTGCTGCCAGAAGACTCTAAGGAGCCACAAACAGCTCGCATTCTTCTGTACAAGTTATTTTATGATCAGACTGAAGAAGGGATGACTCAATTCCTCTTGAATTTGATCAAAACGTTTGACACACACAAACAGTGCAAAAGGTTTCACCTCCTTATTTAAACTAAGAAATAGTTAACATTAGTCATTATATAACAATGAATATGTATAAGCTGCTTTTCTGGTATACTAAATTCATACCTTAGCAGCCTTCCATACTTAGAATAATTGACAAAAGACTTATATGGATTGAGTAGTATATTTATGTCTTTATACAAGAGTGAAATGCAGCTTAACTTACTGGTTTGAGTGTAATAAAATAGATGAAAGCTATATGCCAAGATGCTTTGCAATAATATAATTACAAAGAGAATCCTTTCATGTCCTGATAGTTTTGTGCTTTTTATTTAACGTAACTAATTGGCACTATTCAATTTAAATGCCTTATGTGCATAATTTCCATCATATAAGGTATTTATTTGTTATCATTATGAGTCTAGTGATAATACTGTTTTATACACATATTTTTGTTGTGTCTTTGTCTGTATAATCAACCACGTCTCTGTCATCCTCATGATTGTTCTTTCTTGCAGTGATCTTGCAGATTTGGTTGAAATCATTTGCAAGGTTGTAAAGCTAATGGATTATCTCCAGTCTCGAGGAACATTGAGGGTAAGTTGCAATTACGTGTTGGTGTGTGTCTAATCTATCTGTGCTCTCTTTATATAATAAACTGATGATTTTAATAATAATAAATAATAATAATAATAATAATAATAATGATAACAAATAATAATAACAATAATAATATTAATAATAATAATAATAATAATGACAACGACGATGATACTAACAACAACATGAAGGATAAGAACAATAACCTTAACTTATATAAATCTGTTCCAACGACTGCCACATGCAAAGTTTTAATTAACTCTTTTCCTATCAAATGAACATTTTAAGTATTTCTATATAATGCATGCACATTCATGGTTGATCTCGCCATCATTAAACCAAATTGATATTGTGATTCGTATGGCTCATAAGTTTAGTTCCTCTATAGTTATGTTGTTAAAGATAGGGATTAATTACTTTTCCACCATTTGTAAGTGATATTCTTAGACCTCATAATATTGGTTATCTAATCAAAGAAAGTAGGAGAGGTCTCTGAGATCTTCTGCTAAATTTTAAAAAGATCAGTGTTCACTGTTTAATTATATCCTTTGAAATTTAGCACATATATCACAATCTTTGCCACAGTTTGTAGTTGTAGCATGAGAATGTTATTGTTTTCACGGTTTCCATAAATATCTTCGAGAATAGAGGAAAAGTGAATGAAGTGATACATTTAAAATTTGTAATAAAAGAAATAAAACAATATATGTTTTCAATTCAATCATTTTAATTTGTTTGTTTGTTTTATATCCTGTCATTCAAGGTGTCAAAAAAAGCAAGGAAATTGAAAAAGAAGATTTCCAATGTAACAGAATCAGAGATTAAACCAACTGGAGATCATTCATGCATTCAAAAAGAAGCTAGCATTTCTATTGACAATCAATTAGCTGAAAATCAGTTGCTGCAGAAGGAATCCCTACCGAATGCAATTTCCACTGAGCAAGTAGACGTCCCTGATGATAATGAACATCAAAATCTCAAGAAAGATGTGAACTCCCAAGTTCGTTTGGAATCAACGGAAAACACAAATCTTGATGATAATGGACATGAAAATGTTAAGGAAACTGTGAACTCTGAAGTTGGTATGGATTCAGTGAAAAACACAAATCTTGATGGTAATGAACATGAAAATGTTGGGGAACATGCGAATTCCCAAGTTGGTTTGAAACCAATGGAAAACACAGATCCTGATCATCCTAACGAGGATATGTTGGATGACACTGGTGATTTTTCTGAAGATGAGCAGATAAATGCAATTAGTGAAGTTGATTTTAATGTTTCAACGCTCGTCTCTGCCTTTGCAAATCACAGTATCATTCAGAAATTATGTTGGTTGCTCAAATTTTATAAAAGCAATTCCCTTGCGATAAATCATTACATAATAAGCATGTTGCGGAGAATTAGTGATGAGCTTGAACTCCATCCCATGCTCTACCAGGTTTGCTCCTGAAAGTATTTCACCTTCAATGAAATTGTGTAGTTGTTTATAAACATGAATAACATTTTTAAACTTGTTAATATATTCTTGCAGTTGTCGCTGCTCACAATTTTTTATGACATCCTTGTTGAACAAAAATCATGCCCTTGCGAGGAATATGCAACTATTGTTGATTTCCTGAACAGTTTGGTCAGAAAGATGCTAAAGAAAATGAAAAAGCAGCCCCTCCTATTTGTTGAAGTCCTTTTCTGGAAGACCCGAAGGGAATGCCATTACATCAATGCAGAATATATGTTGGGTGAGCTTGGCCATTTGAAAAATGAAAGTAATAATTGGAATGATACTCAAGGAGATGGAGAAATTGGTTCATCCCCAGTGAAGGCGTGGACTCGTAGAAGCATAGCTGATGCACTTGGTGACGATGAAGCGGATATTGTGATCTCTCATGACTCAAGATATCAAAAGTAAGATAAAATTATCAAAATTATTAGCTTCACATGTAAACTTCTCCCCGGCTTATAGATTTTTTTGCTGAGAGTGAGATAGCAGTTTTAAGAACGCGGAGCCAATTTTCATTTTGTGCTTAATCAATTTTTTTCTGTTTTAGCTATGGAGAACAGCTTGATGATGTTGAAGGCTTTGCTTCTACCTCAGGCAGTAAGAATGGCAGAGATGATAATAAGTATGTTTACTACTTGAGATCAAAGTTTATTAAGATTTTATAGTTTCTGATACTTGGTTTACTTGGATAACAGTGGGGAGCCATGGTTGGAAGATGATTCTGAAACAGCTCCAAGGAGGAAAAAAAAACTTATTCTAGATGCAGAATTAGAGATACAAATCAAGGATCTCTATGAGAAGTAGGTTTTATCTACTCAAACCATATTGTCTGAAATTTGGCATATGGTTCATATTAGAGCCTCGACATTAAGCAATTTAGCTTCTTTTTGTTTTATTATTATTCTCTACCATTGGTACAACCTTATATGAGTCAGCATGATAAATTAAATAATAGCTTGTCAGTTTTTGTTTTTTTCCTTCTTGTTAATAAGATTGGCATTCATTTTGATAATCGGTTCTTTCATGCCTTCAGATTCAAAGATGACAGAAATTGCAGTCAACGGATTGCTGAAGTGCTAGATCCAGATGGTAAAATTTCTCCAGCTCAAATATCCAATAAATTGAAAAAATTAGGGCTAACAATTGCATCAAGGAAAAAGAAGGGTGATGCTGATGAAAAGTTTTCAACGAGCCCTAATCAAAAAAGAAAAAGAGCCGGTGCTTTCAATGAAGATCAGGAAGCTCATATCAAAGTTCTGTATGAGCAGTGAGTGTTACTTAACTTGGTTGCTTGGTGGTAGATTGGACTTTGTCTCTTCTAAAGAATAACACGTTTTCTGAATTTTCTTATACTGTTTTGCACAAGAAGACATGTAAAAGAATTGTAGCTTTTGCTTTTCCTTTTAATATCTGGGCTGTTACTTTGGCAGATTCAAGGACCATAGAAGATGTAGCTATATGATAGCCAATGCACTGGATGTGGATGGTAAATTCACACCTGCCCAAGTCTCTCGAAAACTTAAGCAACTTGGCTTGTGTGTTCCTCAAAAAAGTTTTAGAGGAAAAAACCACCAAAAGAATGAGGATCTTATGGATTGATTTAGAGGATAGAATGAATGAATCTGATGACGAGACATTGATATCGTTAATAGAAAGGTAATGTTGCCTTAACCTTAGTTTTATATACAAATTTGTGATATCAATACATATGTACCCTATTGGGTGAGTCTCTCCTTCTCTTCCCTCCATTTAATTATTGTTTTATTTAATTTTAGGAAAAAAGTGAAGAATAGAAAAGAATCAAGTGAACATTTACAAGAACAGACTGGTTCAGAAGATGATTCTGATGATGAAATAATTGGCTCTATCCTCAAGTAATGTCCCATTTACCTCCCCTTTTATGAGACTAGTAGTTTAACGAAAACGATAAGACCAAAAATGTTTGTATTAGAACTTTAGTTTGAGCTTAGTTAAAAAAAAAAGGAATTCAGTTTGAACTGGTGATTCTTCAGGCTTCTGCTTCTATCTACTCTAGACCTGCCTCGTGTGTATCTACAATTTTATACATATATACACACTTTATCTGAATTTCAATCACCATTCTTTATCTGCTGGAAGAGTCTCTCCTCTTTCCTTCATTTAATTATTGTTTTATGAATTTTAGGAAAAAAGTGAAGAACAGAAAAGAATCAAGTGAACAGTTACAAGAACAGACCAATGTGGATAAATTGTCAAAAGATGATTCTGATGATGAAATACTCGGCTCTATCCTCAAGTAATGTCCCCTTTACTTCTTGTTAATGATAAAGATAAGACCATAAGTGTTTGTAATAGGATTTTAGTTTTCTTCATGCTTCTGCTTCTATCTACTTTAGACTTGTCTTGTGTGTATCTACAATTTTATTTATTTATTTGTAGTTAACTATTGTTTTTATTTAATTAGGAAAAAAAAGAGTAGATTGGTATCCAGTGAACATTTACATGAAAACACCAATGAGGATGAATTGTCTAGACATGATTCTGATGACGAAATGCTTCAATCTGCACCGAAGTAAGTTTCCCATTCTTCAAATTTTCTATTCTAGGATAATATTACCATGAATGTTATATCGGGAATTTAGTTCGAGATGTTGATTTTTCCTGCTTCTCCAAATATCTGCTCCTTGTATACATACATGTTTATTCTATTGGAAATTAGTATAATCACGTTCTGCTGTTTATCTTTTCTCCCTCTGTAACACTGAGTCAACTTAACACTATCATCTTTAGGGCATTCACATTTTTTTAACAATAAAGACATTTATCTGAGCTTTTGTATTTGATGTAGTATTTTAATGCTTTTAGCTGATTACTTTAATAATGGTTAAATTAAATGGTATTGGCAGTGAAAATGAAGTAGGTTTCATGAATTCCCACCAAGTAGAAGATAAGCAAGTTGATCCTGACTTGGAAGATTCAGACGAGGAAGGGGCTGTTAATGTAGTTCCTGACAGTGCTGTATCTAGAAGGAAGTTAAGAATGGTGATTGATCTCGAGGATGATGATTGAAGACCGATACGGAAGCATGAGATTGAAGTTTAAATTCATCTATGCTCGATTGTTTGCTTACAATTTGTACAAATATTATGTACTTTCTCAGTCCTGATTTAAATGTCATAGTCAACCATTTCACACATAAAAGATCAAAAATTGGTTGTTGTATGTAACTAAATTAAAGGAAAAACCAAAATTTTTAACATGGACGGTCAAAAATAGTTACTTGTGTTCCGTAATTGTTCATTCAGTTTAACTGGTCAACCACCGCCCACAAATAAACTGTTCCACCTTTTTGTTTATTTATTTATTTTTTAAATTGAAAAAAAAAAGTCTTTTATAACCGAAAAATATGGTCTTTACTGATTTTTTATTTATAAGAAAGATAGATATTTTTTTTGGTGAAATCAAAAAGATATAAGTTTATCCAAAAAAACGAGATAAATACATTCTGATTTTTTTTTATTGAAATATATCTATATAGTAGTTACCGCTATGTTGTTTTTTATCTTTTTAAGTAAAATAAAATCAGGTAGTTATTTTATCTTATCTTAAAAAGATTTTCTTTTACACAAAAATATTTGATTTTTTATTTAAAGATAACTTGTGCTCCAAATTTAAGACTCTTCTTAAATATTTCTATAAATAGAAGATCATGCTAATCAATCAAACTACACTTTAACTACACTTTCAATTCTTTTTTTTGGTTCTTCTCTCGTCTCTTGGTTATATATCAACACAATTCTCAATGGCTTTGTTAAAAGCAAATAAGGAAGTCAATAAATTTAAGAATAAGCATAGAAGTGATTCCCCCATAAGTGCACTTCCAAAGTATTTATTGGTAGATATTGTAGGAAAAGTTGCATCACGATCAATGATTGATCTTTGTAAAGTGAAACTTAGTTGCAAAGAATTTCTTAATGCTTCAGAAGATGGTTATGTTTATCAACATGCATCTATGGATATCTTAGCTTTAGTTCCACTTTCATGGTTCAGAGATGAAAAAGAAACATCTTTCTTGAATCGTTGTAGAGAAAATGGAAATTTGGAGATTCCTTATCGTGAAGGGATGGTGCAATTTTTTAGTAGTTTGATGATGAATTTGGGTTTTGAGAATTTGAAAAAAGCTGCTTTAGAGGGTCATTATGAAGCCAAATATGTTTATTCTATGCTTTTGATAGCTAATTGTGAAGATGAAGAAGGAAGAAAACTTGGATTTGATCTCTTTGATGAATTGAAAAATTCAATGGATTTTAGTATTGTAAAATGTAGAAAGAAGGTGAAGTGTTTCATTCAAAGCATGTGGGTGAGAAATCGTGTGATTGTTCCATATCAAAGTTTGTCTTTTTGTTGTTCTAGCACATGTCAGAACAATGGAACAGAGAAGATGAAGAAACATTCAACATGGTTGGTTGATGAAGTTGATAATGATGGTGTTGGTGTTTCATGCAAATATTGCAACGGAAATTATGAATTGGGTTTGTTTTGTAACATGTTCCGTGTCTAATTATACGGTCACTTCTCCTAGAATTTAAGAAGTTAGTTATTCGAGTCATTACTTTGAGTTAGTTATTATTCTTAGCTTGTGTGAATTTGTTTTTTCTTTCTCAATTTTAGAATAGATCGATATTAGTAAATCATATAATCATTCATTGTAGATACTCAAATTATTCAAGTTTAGTTAATATTCTTGGTTCAAGTTATTTTTTTTCCCTCTCATTTGGTGTTATCTTACAGCAATGCACTGATATTTATTGTTGAATATAATTTACGAATAAATTACAAATAAATAATAAACACAATCATACACATTGATCTATATTCTTTCTCCATAATTGATTCTGTTTGAATCTAAAACTTGTGAAAAGAATACAAATTACATTCATGCTTACCCACTACTGCCAAAAACACAACTAATCTCTGTGACTTTTCAATTAACTGATATGGCTAAAAAATTAGGCCAAAAATAATGAGGTAATGCAATGAAGAACAATTTAGTGACAATGTAATTATATACAAAAAGAAAAACAAAAATAGAAAGTAGACAAACTACACAATCATAATAGAGCAATCACCATGAAAATAACCCCAAATAATGCAAAACTACTGTAGGACAACAATTCAATCATTAGTGAAACTACAATCGCTTGCCATCTCCACTTTCGCCGTCGTCTCACCACCGTATTGCCGTCATCTCACCGCATGAACTGGGTTCCTCCGTCATATTGTTGGATTGTGTTGCCTCCGGCATGATGTGTCGAAAAGGCTCGTTAAAATTTTTGGTTGCGAACCAAAGGAGAACGTATATGATGCAAACAATGGCAGAGAGGGCAATGAAAGGGAGAAGTAGAACAGTCCCTTCCCTTGTTAACCTGCACACTATGAGAAGGTTTTTTATTTTTTTTATTACCTATATATGAATGGGTTTGATTTGTGAAGGACTGATGATAAATACCATTTATTAGTGAAAGACTCAATGCAATGTGTTTCCAAATTTTGGAATACAATGGTACATCTATTTTTTCAAAATTCAAATTACATCGAAAGTGATAAATGATTGGGCAGCCAAATTTAATGGTAGATTTTAAAATACAGTAGCATTCTAGCATTGTGACCTCGAAAGGCTTTTTATTTATTTTTTTACTTTATATAAATACGCAGCCCATTAAACCAATAAGTAGAGCACACGTGGCAACAACTTAATGAAGTAATTAAACGAGTGTTTAGGAGGGAAAATTATAAGGTTTATTGTTGTTAATCCAACAACTTTTAAAGATAAGAGATAAGAGATACACACAAATTGCATGAATATACACAGAAATTTACAGTTAGTTTCCATATACATTATATTGAGAGAGAGACCAATAGATTACAACATAAAAATCCAATAGAATCTATTTCAAAACTCGCCTAAGAAAGAATGAAAAACTCCAAGATAACAACGGGGAACTATGATAATAATGACGTTACTCGGACAGAGTTATCAGCTGATCCAGTCAAGAAAATGGGCAAGGTTGGATGCCAATCTACAGCAGTAATAGGAGCACTGTGAGAAAGTGTTCTCCAACCATTCAAATGATCCTGAACCTGACAAGACAACCAGACATTGACATTTTCAGATAACTATCAAAATAATTAGAAATATTCACACCAAAATTTACTTGTTTTTACAAGTCAAATTATAATGCAGATAAAGTAAATAAATATAATCCTTTTCAAAGGGAAGGTCTAATCATAATTCACGCAGAAGAACTCGAGGAAGATCAACCTGATATATGGGTGCTCTAACGGAACTGGATGTTACCAAGAGTCTTCTCCCATTTGCATCTAATGCCATATCCTGTCTGTAATAATTTGAACCATTGACAGGGTAGCAAAACCTACAAAATGTGAAAAATATCATTATCAGTTTTTATTCTTCAAACATATCTAAAAGCAAGGATAATGGAATGGGAATACAAAATTATCCCTCATTGTGAGTTTGTTCATAAGGTGTCAAACTAGAAATATACCTACTACAGTCTCTTGACCACAAGATTTGACCTTGATTTTGCAAGCTCCACTCGAAAATCTGTTAACAAAGAACCAATTACTATGAAGCTTACAATCTATTCTACAAACTGGAATATCATTAAATTAACAGTACTTGCCTTCCCATCAGAGCCGAAGCTAAAAATGCTAGTCTCATCTGGTCCAAAAAGAATAGAACTGATGGATGAATCATGTGCAGGCCAACCAGTGATTTGTAGACCAGCAGACATGTCTTCGGATTGTTAAGAATGACATGATTTTTAAAACATGTGACCCATTCAAAATGTGTTTTCTTGTCTTTAAAATTAAAAAGAAAAAAAAAATCAAAATTTTATTTCATGGGTAACTTAACTTCTAAAATCTAAATACAAGCTATAAAACAATTTATTAATACACAGAATCAACCAAATGAATAAAAAGGATACCAAACATGTGAATCATTCCATCAACAGCAGAAGCTGCTAAAATCTTCCCGTTGTGATTGAAGCATAGAGAAGTAATAGCTGGTGGATCTTCTCCGAGAGGAAGGACTGTCTTTATGCAATCCAAAATTAAACATAGACATGGAATGAAGTAAGCATTATATACAAAGAAGCACATACCATGGGTTTCCATGTCTTCATGTTCCATACAGTCAGTGAAGCGAACCCCAGGTTGTCAGAATATTTGGAACCAGACCTAAACATACAAAATGGATCTCATAATTCCTTGCTAAAATGAGTTAACAGTGAAGTATTAACAAAAAACAGTAATAGAAAGGATGTCCATTTAGAGTGTAATAAAAGGTGGTATACAACACAGACCAACAGTATTTTACCATACTATACACTCACTATTATCTCCAAAATCAAAACTGAAAAATGTACATAATTGGACTACCATTGTGCTGAACAGAGGATCAATATTCAAATTACCAAATTCAACAAATATCAGTAAAGAATTCAATATTTAAAATTTTGATGTATACCCTCCAGATGCTGCTGCAGACACAAAAATAGATTCAACAGGACTGCACTTTATGTCCAATACACTGTAAAATCCCACACATGTGTCAGAACTCAGAATGTTGAAAGTAATACACAAACCTGAAAAGTTTATAATTAGGAAATACCTTGGAAATGTTTCAGTTGTGTTAAGGTCACAAACAACTCTTTTTGCGTCCACGTTCCATGCCTTAATGCACCCATCGGATGTACCTATTAGAAGCTTTTATCAAGAGAAACGGCTCAATTATTTTAATTTACGATGTCATATAACCAATAGAATAGAATAATTTCAATCACAATGATAAATCAATTCACATACCAAGCGGTCTGATTTGCATTCCCAGTCAAGTGACAAAATTTCAGTGCCACAATATATGGTTGCATTTCTAGAAGCCGGAGTTGATGCATCGTATGTCCATATCCTTTATCGAAAGATGTAAATCAAACAATGAAATAAAGACCAAATTTCTTGAGAGAGATTTCTTAAAAATAAGGAAGATTTGTAGATATATTGTGAAAGGTAAAGAAAAATCCATATTGAAATAGGCTTTATAAAGAGCTATTTCCATACAAAAAAGTAGCACAATAAACTTTATTTCTGTCTTTTATTTAGTTTCTTATACATGATTGACACCTGACAGTATTACTCTAGATATATCCACATATTAAGTTTCTCAAAGTGGCAAATGAATGTAGGTTACAGCCATGCAATCCAGAATCAGGACTAATAATTAATAATCTTGATATGTTAGTTTACACCACCACCTCCAAAAGAGGGTACCTGGCAGTTCCATCTAGAGAAGCACTAGCAATATTGTTTCCAGATGCAGAGAAGCGGCACCGGCTGATTGGACTGGTGTGCCCCAAAAATGTCTCCTAAAATCACAATGATTTCAGATTAACACAGATTCCACTGGAAACCTAATATGTTCTTGATAAGTTGATAGAAAAAAGAAAATGCACAACAAAGGGGGGGGGGAAAGAACACAAATAATGCTTTATGCTAAAATTTTACCTGGTGCTCTACTTCGACCTCAGGAAAGTCTTCTTCCCCAGACACTTCCCCATCGTTTTCTGCCAAAAAAAATTAATTCGATTTTCATTGTTAATTTTTTTTTCCAAACATATAATCAATGGTTACTACCGCAATTGATATCTCAGCCTAAACCCAATTTATTCAGCATACAGAAAATTAGAGGTGGTTTGGAGTTCAGATAAGGTGCATCAAAATTAGGAGCAATCAATATTTTGTAGGGACCTCAACTAACACCATCATTTAAAACCAAATGATATTGTCTCTCCTCATTCAAAATCAATATATTGTTTTTGAGCAATTTATACTTACAAGCAACAAGTTTAGGTGTAAAAGTAATATCATCAGTTGTCTTAACGTTCCACAAGAGAGTCATATTGCAAGATGATTTCATTTACTTCTCAGAATTCACTAACATCTAACATTATCTACCTTTCCGCAGACTTCATGTCTAGTTAACTAGTTATCATGTTAAAACAATAACTCAACATAGAACATGTCAGCACATGAATTATATTAAGTCTATCTATCCATAGAAAGTAGCCATCAACTTGCTTAAAAATGAAATACAAAAGCAACTACTAAATACCACTTCACACAGAGGAAGCGGCCTTGAAGTATATCTGTCTGCCTATATGGGGACTGTCATGACCTTTTAGAGTGGTATTGCCAGCTCTGCCATTTCCGGGATAGTCATTCAATAAGAAAGTTGAATCATCACCAGACTTGGAGCGGATAAACTCGGACTGAACATTCACAGGTTCACCCACAACTAAATCTTGGTCAATCTCTGGAGAATCTTTTGACGAACGAGTACTTTCTTCACGCAAATTGCTTGATGATCCAATACTTCCTTCCATACTTCAATTAAAATTAATTAGAAAGATAACCATGTTTCATTAGAGTCGAGAATTGAACAAAAATATGCTTACCTTCTAAACTGCCTTAATTGTGCTTCTTTCTCATTGAGTAAAGACTGAAGTTCCGACAATCTAATATTTAGACGTACAATATCTCTTTTCAGTAGGTTGGTAGCATTCATCTCTGAAGTAATCTTCAGTAGAGCAGGTAGACGTGATTTTATTAAGGATAATTACAGAGAGACTTGATAAAATTAATTGTGAAAGACATAAGAAAGTCAAATCAAAAAAATATACTACAGAAAAGTCGTATTGAGGTTGTGACAATCAAGGCTGAAGAGGGAGATGAGGGATCACCCGCGCCAAAGGATTTTGAGGCATAAACAATAAGTAGCTCTTGGAATGTTACTAGGTAAAAGGAAACAGGAATAAACCAGATTTACATTTGAATAAGACGCATAGTAAGACTGTGCGTCTACGGGACCGTGCATCTGAAATAAAGCTTAAAAGAATTTATTCCTCTAACAAACTCGAATTTGGTTATTCAAGTATCTCTTAGCCTATTAACTTTCTAGGATCATTTTGTCCACCCTTTTGCACCGAAAATTACTCTTCAACGGGTTTGTATCAATAAACACCCTATAATTATCAATGCAAAGTGCTTTATAGTAGTGACGGATATTCATCCATTTCCTTTTATCATAAACTACAAACATATTACGCACGCATCAACCTAACTTTGTATGTTACCTAAGAATCAGCCATATTACCTAAGAATCTGTAAAATAGTCATGTTACCTAAAAATCTGTAATTAATTACACCTGAAATGCAAAAAATCAAATTCGTTCGAGAAATTTGTTTTTTTTTCCATTTAAAAAGATGCTATGAAGGATATGAGTAGCATTGAAGATTTCACTAAAGAAATTTCTGACAGATAAATGCAATGCCTGATACCACTCCTTCGCGAAAAATATTCGAAATTCCGGATCCAAATGTGGATTCTTCACATAAGGAATTGCTGCAATACAATACAAAATCTCATCATTACAATTCAACACTAAAATTTCATTACAAAATAAGCTGAAAAGACGCACCAAACCATTGATTCCAATCATCCTGAGAACTCAGCAACAAATCAGGACCATGAACAGTGAAAAATTCTCCAACCTTATCCTTCTTATTAGATTGCAAAGCATTAACGACGTAGAATCGTAGAAGAGAAGCTTCTAATTTAGAGAAAGTTGAAACGAGTTTGGTTTCGGAAGATGAAGATATATAGTGTTTGAAGAAACCGAGAAGTGATACCAATTTATCAATCTGAAAATTTGGAATGTAAACGGAGAAAATTAGGTCAAGAATTTTATCAACGTGAAAGGATTTTCCGACGTCGGTTCGTAATTCGGTTTCGTAAGCTTCGAGTGTGTTGGTGAATCCACGAAACACGAGAAATTCTCTGATTAACTCTTCAGCGTAATGCATCTTCTCCATTTTCGAGTGTTAGGGTTGTGTTTTACGGTTACGGCGTATGCGAGTGGTTTGTGTTGCTCCGATAGGAGTTGCGGTGGGGGAATTGCACCGGTGAGGGGTTGGTGTAGTGTTGTTGTGGACGAATCGCCGATCTAGAAGATGTGTGTGTTTTGCACGTGCGTGGGGGTGGTGGCACGTGATAACAGATTGGTAGTTAGTGATTTCACACTTCAAGATTTGCGTTTAAAAATCACATAAATAATCATAAATAAACAGTTAGTTGGTTCAGTGGTGATAAACGTTGAACTTAGTAGGGAGAATCATCATTCAATCTCCGTAACTATGATCGAGAGGGGGTTGGAGTTGGAACCACTCGATGTTAGAACTGACTTCCGAACCAGATTAAATTGGCGGTAAAAATCAAAGAAAAAACAACGCACAAAAACCGTTAATTTTCATATATCTTAATAATACATCAAATGATTTTAAATTTGTCTAAAGTTTTATACAAATGATCTATATGATATAAACTTTTAATCTAACGATGTATTTTATAAAACTTATATTTATTAATATATTATTAAATGATTGAGAGATAAATACTCCAAATCATGAAAGGTAGACCGGGCGTCACCTTAATATTCATTCTGGTAACAAAATTTTGAATTTTAAGACCAAGTGTTTTAACTTTACATGATATTTGTTTTCTTCTTTAATGACATGATTTTTGAATCTATGCTACAATTTGATCACTATCTTGGTGACATTGTGGAATTGCTGCATGTTGCATGAGATGTAACATGACTTGTAATAGTGAATGAGCTATAGTGGTTATACTCTCTTTTCATAGCTTTGTAGACATGATCCAACCCTTCTTCAATTATCTCTAGTACTGTTTGTGGCATTGGTGGCATATTTATATTTATGCTATTTGAACCTTGATCTTCAAGCATTCTCACCACTTCTCCCATTGGTGGTCTCATGGAAACATCATCTTGTATGCACCAGAAGGCAATTTTTAGAGCTCTATTTAGCTCTTCTTCATCAACTGCACCATTTAATCTTCTATCTGCTACTTTGATTGTTGATCCTTTTGTCATCTCCTATAATAACCAAACATTATATTATCAGTATTTTATTTAAGTGGTTGGATGTATACGCGATGTTTTAAAAACCAAACCGGACGACGAACTGGATAGATATATAGACCTTAAGGTCATGGTTCAATATTATTCAAACCAGGACGAAACCACGGTTGAACCATTGAAATAACTGAATCATAGACAGTGTTGGTTAATGATTCAACCTGGTTCAATCGGTTTGGTTTTTAAAAACTTTATATATGTCAATTGTCAAATGTTCTTAGCATATGAAATACTCCATACCTTATAAGCCCAACCTGGATAGAAGAAATCTTCTGCATCAAAGGACAAGTCAAGATTTCTCCTACCACCAATGATTTCCAAAAGAAGCATACCATAGCTGTAAACATCTGCTTTTACGGTTATAGGTCGATTGCTAACCCATTCTGGTGCCAAATAACCTCTAGTGCCTCTAACCATTGTTACCACATGAGAGTGTTCCCTTGCCATCAATTTGGCAAGTCCAAAATCAGATACCTTAGGACAAAAGTTTTCATCTAACAATATATTTTCCGGTTTAATGTCGCAATGTATTATCCTATTTCTGCATTGCTCATGAAAATATGCAATCCCTTGTGCAGTATTTATGGCTATATCGAAGCGAGTTTGCCAATCTAGTATTCTATCTAGCCCTCGATACGAAGGGAAGATCCATTTATCCAGTGAACCATTCTTCATGTACTCATAAACCAAAAGCCTGCCAAACAAACATTGCTCGAGCTAATTAAATCATTGAAATTTCGATTCTTGTAAAAATATTGTAAATAAAATAGTACATACCTGTGTGGTCCCTCAGAACAAAAGCCACATAGACGAACCAAATTCATATGATGCATTGAGCCAATTGTGTTTACTTCAGTGATAAACTCTTTCTCCCCATGAGGCAAAATCTTATCAAGTTTCTTCACTGCCACTAAGGTACCATCTCCTAGGCTTCCTTTATACACACTTCCAAATCCACCTACAAAATATATAAACAGTTAGCAACAAATTATACTGAAATCAAAACTTCTCTCCCTGTAACACATCAATCAAAATTGTCTCTCCATTAAGTTCAGTCTTTAGACAATATCTCGTGACATGTTAAACAAATATGTGGCAATCCGCATCAATGTCAGGTCTCCAGGACGAAATTGTTAATTCGCAAAAGTCAGACAAATTTGAACGATGGTTACAATTTCAAGGCGATAATGCATATTCACTTCATACTCTTTGCTATAAAATTCAATATATAGAATAAACTTACCTGTTCCTAGAAGCTGTGAAAAGTTGCTTGTCCTGATTTGCAAAGCGCGGTAAGTAAAATTCATTGGAGCACCTGATAGGGCCATTGAACTTTCCATCTCTCTTTTCAAAGTTCTTTTTCTGTGAACACTGTAATATAGTAACATACATAGTAAAAAAATGAGAACTATCATTCCTAAAACAATTGGAATAATCACAGCTTTTTCCTTAGCACTCCCCATTCCATCAGAAGAACTGTTATTAGATCTTCCTTCTTGTCCTTCTGGTGTCCATGAGCTATTTGCTCTAACCTTCACAAACAAAGTAGAACTTGTATCTTCAAAACCACCAAAACTTAAGCTTCTCAAAACCCAACAAAACGGTCTCTCTTCATTTAGTCCGTAAACAGAAGCAACACAATCACAATCCGATAAACATGCATCACCACATTTTGATACAGAAGAAACATCATTCTCACTATAATTAGCTATTATTGAAGATTCAGAATAATAATAATTAGTTTGTTGCACAGTTGTAATCCTAAACTTTGATGTCGTGTTTTCATTTTTTCCATTAGTACAGTTTCCAACAAGAGATGAATTCTCATAACATTGTCCATCTCTATCAACTTTAGAAGTTCCTGGTAAACAAGTGCAAGATGCATTTGTCTTAGTTCTATCCAATTTACAAACACCATTTCCACAAATTCCACCAATATCACATGGATTTGAAACTGCGGCCCACTGTGACACCCATTGTTTTGATCCATTTAGGTCTTCCCACCGATACAACCGCAGATTACCGTTCTCTTCAAGTGTCAGTCTCCTAAGAACAGTTAACGGCGTAGATTGATGAACTGCAGAAGCTAAGCCGGCATCATCATTATCATTCTTATAAACATAAACCGCACCATCAGACGAATCTCCATATACAACTCCAAAGCTTCCGGCTTGATCTAAAACAGCAATTACTTCTCCGGTTACATTCGAAATATCAGGTCCTTGCCAATAAGAATAGTTTGTGTATGATGATGATGATGATTCCTTTTCATCGAAAGATTGGTAAGTTTCAGGAAGATTGTAAGTTAATGCAAGGCTTAAGGAAGTTGGTTGTTGAAGCATTTTGAGAGCATAGTAGCCACCATGAGAAGAAGATTTTGAAGATGTTAGTTCTGAAGAAACTGTTAAAGGTTGGTTTGGAAGGAGTGTGTCAGAAGGTTGAGAAAAACTTTGCCATATAGGATGGTTGTTTGTGTTGTGAAGAATGAAGTTGCCTGATTCTGACATGGTTGCTGATTTTACATTAGTATTTGATGTGTTTGATTCCCATATGGTGACTTTTTTGTCTGTAAGAATGAGGTTGCCTGTGTTGTCAAGCTCCAAAATTGCTTCTTGTGATGTTGGAGAGTTTCTATTTGGATTGAGAAAGAAAATTAAATATATGTTGACAACTTGGTATAGAGAGATAGATGAATTATGAATATTGTGATGATTGATGAAAATTCATATAACCTGCAAAAGGTTTTATTGTAAAGACTATAGACTATATGGAGATATGATTGATGACTTTTCATTACAAATTTTTTCTTTGTATAAGTCAAAAACCAAAACTAACCATCTAATCTTCACACTATAACATTTTCTTTAGACAAAAACTACTTTTTTTTTCTTCCAATTATAACATAGCACTATGAAAATAGAACTTATATATCATGTAATATATGACCTTTTTAAATGAAGTTACTTTTTTTTTTAAGTCACCATTTTGTCGATAACTAATCTCCGCCAATGAACTGACTGATGACTGATCACTTTTAGTGGAGTCTCTCCTCCCTACCACATTTTTTTCATCCACAAGTCTCGAACCAGAGACTTTGCTTAAGAAATCGGAGTTCAATTCCACTCAGACCAACATAATAATGGTGGAAAAGACATCAATTGTTAACTAGTTTAGTAATACTACCAACTTTTACTATGGTGATTTAATTATTATAGTTTTATAATTACTCATATGAATATGATTATGAATCAAGTGATTCATTAATAAATGCAAAAAGAGAGTATGGTGGTGCAAAAAAGTAGTACCTATTGGGTGACCAAACAAATGTTCGATCTCCTGGAAGCCTAGCAAACCAAATACCCAAAGTGAACAAATGACTATCAGTTTTTGATGGAGTGAATCCCAAAGCAAATGTGCCATTATCAGAAATCCAAACTTGGTCTTTACTAGCTAATAATCTTGACCCCAACCCAATCTCACTTGAAATGCAACTACAAAAACAACATAAGTACATAGTAACAACAATAACCCAATAACACCTAAATGAAGAAACTGCACTAGCCATGACAAGGTGGTACACTTGCATGGTAGTGTAGTGTTCTATTAGTTACTAATGAAAGAACCAATCTAACTAAATGGTTTGTCATGGTGTTTTATATATTGCTTACTAAGTGTAGTGTAGTGTTCTATTTGGAGAAGAAAATGATAAAAATTGAACACGTGGTTAGTGGTGGGTGAACTATAAGTTTGAAAAAATGTGGCTTAATGTATGGTCGGCAAAAGGATATAATAATTTGATTTATGGTGGCATGGCTTCATTGCTTTTTGTGGTATTTCTTCAAATGGTAATTCAGTTTTGTGATTCACCACAAGAGTAACACTTGACAATATTGACACGTAGTTGTTGCAACTAATAATTTGCTAATAATAAGGTGAGGCCTAATTAATGTTTTTGCATGCATTTTCACACTTCACTTCACACTTTGAAAAATCAGTGTGCTTGCAACATTTTGTATTAACGACCACCGCCCTGTACCAAATTATGTGTGTGTGGTATAATTATTGAACAACTACCTTTTTTTTTAAACTCTATTTTTGAACAACTAGCTTGTTCATGTTCATTTGACACAAATGGACGATGGTGATTTACTGCCCAAAAATAAATTAGTCAATTATTTGTTAGAATTTAGACACTTAATGATGATTATCTTGTAAGATTCAATCACTATTGATGTTAGATAACTTATAAAACATATTGACTTAAAACTTTAGTTTCACTATTTTCATAAATTAACATGGCAGAGAACAAGAAATGACAGCAACAAAACATTCATATTTATAACTTGAGCAATGGGGACATCCCATTAGTATGATCTAACCCAGAATTCAAACTATTATTATGATTCCATAATTTTCTACAATGTATTAGTAAAGTCGACCATTTACATTTGTTATATAACCCTTTTTCCTTCTGATAACTACAAGCAAGTGAACCTTTTTCAAGCAACTCCCAAATGCCTTTCCTGCACAATGTCCTTGGTTGCCACAAGTGGGGGTCACACAAAGTTATAATCTTGTGGGAAGCTTTAGGAACAGCTTAAGACGTCGGATTAACAAACTCCTCATTTGATTCTTCAAGCTCTAATAGATCAAGTTTTGCAATTGCATTTTGCAAACATTGAATTGCAATATCATGATGTTTTTCTGACCGTGAAGCTCTTTCGGAAAATTCAAGAGAATGAACCATAACACTATTAAACAATAAAGTACTAGAATCTTTGTTTCCTCCTTGAAATTCTTCAATTGTCAATTCCTTAATTTTTTGTTTCTTAGCATTTAGGGTCCATCGTTGTAGAACATACTGTGACGGGAGATAATGTACCTTTTTCTTTAGGAATACAGTTAAGATATGTCTACAAAGAATACCAAAAAATTCAAACTTGTGACAAGTACAAGTTGCTTCTTTTGAAGTTACATGAAAAGTCACATAATAGTTGGGCTTCTCTTTGTAAATTTCATGAACTTTGTATGTCGTCACTTCATCAGAAAATTCAACTTTCTCTGTGGTAAACATTTGCGAGCAAACCAACTCATCTTGAAATACCCTAAACAATTTTCTTGTGTAAATTTTTGAAGCTTGTTCTTCCATAGGATATAAAGTTCGCAAAAGTGGTTTTAACTTCATTGTCTTGACAGTTTTCTCCCTTTCCTTGTTGTAACATGCGTCAAGAGCCTTCTCATATTGTGTCACAAACTTGCTCAATGGAGTATTTGAATTGAAAAAATCCTCAAAAAACTTATTCGTACTTTCACTCCTTTGAGTGGTGGACATTCCAGCACAAAAATTATGATGTACATATGCAGGAATCCATTTTGATCGAATTGAGTATATCTCCTGTAGCCACTGATTACCTTGTAACCCATATTTATCAATCATTGCTCCCCATTCAGAGTCAAATTCTTCAATTGTGTTAGATTGGTGAATGCACTTGTAAAAATTACTTTTAAATTCACTATGTTCATGATAGATATGATTCAAGTTCTCTGGAACTTTTTTCTCAATATGCCACATACAATAATGGTGATTAACTTTTGGAAATACCTGTGCAACTGCATTGGTGATAGCAGCATCAAGGTCTGTGATAATAGTTTTAGGACAAACTCCATTCATTGCTTCTAACCAAGTACTTAGCAACCAGATGAAACTCTCTACAGTTTCATCCCATATGAGAGCACATCCAAAAAGAATTGATTGTTGATGATGATTAACACCCGTAAATGGAACAAAAGGAGTTTTGTATTTATTTGTCAAGTATGTTGGATCAACAGTAACTACATCACCAAAATATTTGTAAGCAATTCTAGATCTTGAATCAACCCAAAAGCAATTAGCCAAATTTCCTTCGGCATCCATTTGAAATGCATAGAAAAACCCAGTATTCTTCAACTGACAATTCTTAAAGTATGATAACAACAATTGAGCATCTTCGTTTTCGAATTGTTTTTGTCTCTTCACACTTAAGTAATTGATAACTTCTTGTTGGCTAGATCCAAAATCATCAATGCCACTACTTTCGGTAAATAAGACAGATGATGTTTTGCTAGGACCTAAACCAGATTCATCAAGCGCATCAGTGAGTTTTTTTTGCACTTTAGTTTTCTTTCTATGTACGCGAAGACACTGTGAACTCCCCGGAGAAAACAATTCGTGATTATGGTCTCTTATAAATCTAGAGACAATCCATCTATCATCATTTTTCTTTAAATATAACCGTGCCTTACATCCCACCCTTGTTTCCTCCTGTGTAATAAGACTACTATGTTCTTGTTTCATATATTTTTTGGCTCGAAACCCCTCTTTTGAACAAAGAATTTCTTGACCAATTATCATACCGTTTGTTCTTGATTTAGTGATGCGGCCCATGCGAAAACAAAATCCTTTATTCTTAGCGTACCTTGTGTAGTAACTCTTTGCCTCTTCAATTGATGCAAACTCCATTCTTTCAATGGGCTCTAAGGGGGGCTCTAGTGGTAGTCCAATGCTGAGAGGCTCCACATCAAGAACACTGTCATGTGTATCATTCGAGCCAACCATGGTAATATCTCCATCCATATTTGTCATCTCATTTCATGACCTGCCATAATAATACAAACAATATTATGACTTTTAGACATGCTATTAAAAAAGTTGTACCGATAAAGCCATAAAAATCGAGATTGCATCAGCAAAGCCAAATACATTAACTCACTGCTATTAATTAAAAATTCTATATGTTTGACGTTTGCGGTTAGAAGGACCGAACACCGGACCCCAGGACGTCCGACCATTCAAGAAGGGCAATAGCAAGCCACTCAGGGAGTATACCCCCGTGAGGTACGCAGTTCGAAGGATCGTCCACATTGAAGTGAGTTTGTCACAACATCTTTATCTTAAGGAATCACTAAGTTAAATCATACCATAAAGTTTCATATGAAAAATTGTGATTTTCTAGAAGCACATATTCAAGTACATAAATATAGCTGTTATAGCATTCCCTCTCTTACTCTTTCATTTTTTTCGATCATATTCATTCACATCAATAGAGAAAGTAACTCACTACATATTTGGTTCAGAAAGTAACTCAAAGATCGATAATTTATATGAAATTCTGAAAATTTAGAATATAATAATGAAGAACAGAGAGAAGTGTTATTATTTTACGATTACCGTTTGTAGAGAGAGTGACCGGAAGTGCAGAGAGATGACAGACGACGGCGAGGGGCGGTGACTGAAGATACAATAACGGAGCAGAGAAGTGTGATCACCGGAGGAGGGTTTTTTTCTTCTTCTTTCTTTGAGGAACGAACGTGTGCTGTGATTTTAGGTAGTTATTCCAAATTAATTTGGGCTTTTTTTCTCTTACAAAAATTCAATTTTGGTCTTTCAAAATTAATTTTTCATTTAATTTTTTTTTTGCGCAAGTGCATATACTAAAATGGGAGTAGTATCGGTAATTATGGAGTTTTAGTTTTTGGCAGTTTGATTCAGAACTCTGATAGTGCATGTGTGCATGGATTTATCGGTAAATAGGTTTTTCGAATGTCCTACATGCGGAGCTGTTATCATTATACCATGACATAGTTTTAGTTTGGAGATTGGAAATCAAAGAGCTTTAGTATCATTTAGATTCTTGGACCGCTATCCAACTTATTATTGACGTTGTTAATGTCTGACACCACTTTACCACTATCTTTCTCAATATTAAGGAACTTCTTGTGAGAGATTAGAGAGTTAAAGTTATTCATATCTTTCGTGAGGGTAATGCATGTGCTAATTATCTGATCAAATTTGGTGCTCGCAACCCTATATCTTATGCCCTTTTGCTTTTTTGCCTCATGGAATGAATCTCCACCTTTTTAAGTGATGCTAGTGGGACCTTATTTTTTAAGAAAATTTCTACCCACACCCCAAAAAAACCTAGTTACACCCAAATTTTTTCAAAAATTTATAATAATACCAAAATTACCCTCTGTTTGTGTAACACATGTAAACTGAGTTTACATGACCTAAACAACCTGAGATTACATGACTTACGCAAATTCAGTTTACATGACATGCGTAACTGAATTTTTCTTTATTGTGTTACGTAAACTGAGTTTACATGACCTAGGCAAACTCAGTTTTCATGACCTACGCAAACTCAGTTTACATGACCTACGCAAATTCAGTTTACATGACCTGTGTAATTGAATTTTTTTTATTGTGTTACGCAAACTTAGTTTACATGACCTACGCAAACTCAGTTTACATGATCTGCGCAAAGTCAGTTTACATGACCTATGCAAAATCAGTTTACATAACCTACGCAAACTCAGTTTACATGACATACGTAACTGATTTTTTTAATTTTAAGGATAGTTTAGTCATTTTGGAGTGTAACTTAGATTAATTGGGGTGTGGGAAGAAAAAATCATTTTTTAAATAGTTTTCTTTTATTTTTTTTCTTTGCCTTTTCTTTTCTTCCTCTGCACTAAAAAAATATAGTAAAATGGGGCGGCAAAAATACTCACTAAATTTTTTATGCTTTTGCAGTTCAAGTCAGAGATTAAATAAAATCTTAATTAAACTATAAGATATTTAAGTCATCTCATCTAAACATTATATATGCAGGGGTGGGGGTTTGAACATCAGTCATTCCATATAAACTTGCGAATTAATTCAAACAAACATCTTATGGGGACTAAAATCAATCAATAAATACTAAAATTGCAGATTAAAATCATACTTAAACTTGTAGAAAAAAATCATACTTAAACATGAATTAATTAAACTCAAAAATAAAATAACAAAAAGCGTAAAATATTATTATTTTTTTATTTCTTTTTGCATATTTTTATTTGGATCATACAAAATATCATAATTAGCATTAGTCTGCGATCAATTTTGGTTCAATTCCGATGAGAAAACAGTGCTAACTGCAATTCCTTTGTTAACTTAGATGCTTTCTACTGGAAACTCATTTCAATTCATCAATCAATCAATCAAATCTCCGAATTGCAACTATCACCAACAATCGTGTTATGTGGTTTCTGGTTTTGGGATTATAGCCAATATGTCCACCACAAATTTTTCACTTCCATTCTCTCTCCCAATCCGCCACAATTCTAGGGTTTCTTTTTTCAATCCTATCTCTTCTCAAATTCCATTTCAATCATTCACCTCACCCACAAACGTAAGCATCTCTTTTTCATACATATTTTGCCTGCCCATTTGTTCAAGTTTGTTTTTTGACCAAATTTGATAACAAAATAACAAGTCCCCATAGGGGGAGGTCTTGAGATCAATTTCTGGCAGGAGCAGTTTATCTTTCCGATTTACCAATTTTATATTATTTTTGTTTTTGTATTACATGATGTTTAATTGGTATGTGAATTTTTTTTTTGATTACTAGTTAGAGACTTAATTTAATGTGATTTGATTGATATGTGAGATCAAAGTTGGTTAGGGGTGCTATGTTTATTTTTAGTTTCATTAATAATTTATGTAGTAATTGCTTTTATTTATTAATTTTAAGTGAATCATTTGTCTATTCCAGAAATGGAGAGTTTTGTGTTTTAGGCATGAAAACATTCCATCAGAGACTAATGAATCTGAGTTCAAAGAAGATAAATTATCCGATGATTCGGTGAAGTTTAAAGGGGATGAATCCAAACACTTGAAAAAAGATTGGCTTGCTTCTCTCCATACGGTATTCATTTCATTTTTTTGTTCTCGTGTTTTGTGGATATAACTTGGAAGTTATTTGTTTGTTATGTTAATTGCTATATCTTTTAGTAACTGTCTTTTGCATTAATGATTTGAAGTTGCCGGTTTATTAAATTTTACACAATTATGTTCATCCTGTTTCAATATGCATCGTCTGACCATCAAATGATGATTTTTCTCTTTTACTTAAGGTTTACTCTTCCTAGTTAACAAAGAAATATTAGTTTTTTTCACTTTTTCATTTGTATCGTGTGCTTAGAGGGGCGCTTTTGTCATAGTGGTTAGAGTTACTGTGATGTGACTACGAGGTCACAAAGTTTAGGTTGTGGAATTAGCCTCTTGCAAATGTAAAGTGAGATTGTCTATATATTATAGGCTTGTAATGAGTCTGACCCTTTCCTTATCTTCTATGGTGGGAGTTCTAAATCACTAGGTCGCTCTTTTTATTTCTATTACGTGCTTGATGAAGCAAAACATTGCCCTGTTATGCCAAAAGTAGTATAAGCAGTGATCAAGTGAGGAGACTTAACATTCAGTGAAGTATTTATGAGCTCCTTAATACAACAATCTTAAGAATTAATTTATCTAATCCATTAATAAGTTTTCGTCAAATATGTGTAGATGAATTTTTTGGGAGAATCCATAAGCTATTTGACATTTTAACCATTTTCTCCAACATATAGTGTGCAGCTATTTAAATATGTGTGTTAATAACCTAATCATCCTTGAATCTAAAACTCCAAACAAAAAGTGTAGCAAGGAAGTAGTGGTGAAAAGAAAGGTGTTTCAATTAGCTCAAAATTTTCATCTTCTTAATCTTAAGCCTTGCCCATTTTATTGTCTACTGGGTCACCAATTTACGCATCCTGCAATTTTCTAGACAAATTTGACATGCCATTCTGATTTTATTCCAGGGAAGAATCTGAAGAACCTGGAGTTACATTTGGGTTTGTTGCCCTTTCCATTTAGCAATTGACTATCCATACAGAAAGTTTGTTGTGTTTCTAATGAGGTTGGTTCCTTTCTTAGTTTTAAAACCATGTCTAAAATAAGATTGTGTTAGGATATAGGGACAGTTAAGTAATTAGACTTGGAAGGAGTATTTTGTTTAAATGGGAGAAATAAGAGTAGACAAAGGTATTTAGATTTGTAAACATTGAGGGAATATAGCAGCGGTTCTCTTGTAGAAGGGGGGAAGTTGCAAATCAAGGCAATCTAATTTGCCAGTCCAGAGGCTGAAGTTCACAGACTGGTTGCAGCAATGAAGTTTCAGCATACCTTTCACCACTTTCACTCTCAAAAATTTGTGTCCTGCTTTTAAATAGTTAAAGGGATTACTTTGGCAAAAAAAAGTTGTTAAAGGAAATAGTTTGTATAAATAGGAGAAATATGAGTAGAGAAATGCATTTAAATTGACAAACATATCATGAATAGAGCAGTGGTTCTATTGTAGAAGGGGAAACACTTGAAGGGGAGTCCTCTCTGTTCTCATTCTTTCTATAAATTTATGTTCTTTTTTTTCTCTCTCCCATTTCTATCTTTCAATTTCCAATGCTTTTCCTGGGTTCCCAACAGTTTTCAACTGAAAAGATAATAGGTATGGTCACAATAGCGTGAAAATGAATAAAGACAAAAAGAGAAGGTAGAGGAGACAGAAAAGGAATACATGAAAGAGAATTGATGCTTATAGTAGAACTAAATAAAAAATGGGTTTTTCCTCTTTGGTGGCGATATTAGATCTAGAATTAGATAGGCTCTAGAATGAATATCAATGTGTAACAATCGTCATATCAAAACCAAATCAATGACCTAAATTAGGTGAAAGTATTTAATGTATATATTTTGTTTTTTGATGTGTTTCTTACTAACCTCATGTCATTTTGCTTCCTGCAATTGATTCGAATTGTTTTTTTAAAAGAAGTTAATAGTGTAATCCAACTATCAAACATAAATCTGCTTTTAATTCTTCATTGTTTGTCTCTAACTTTGTAGTTTAACAATGTACACATCTTTAGAGTGGCTCGGGAATAATAAAATTATTGTTTTTAAAATTCCAGATCATAAATACTGTTCTTCGTGTTGAACCCTGGAAAGTTCCTTGGACAGCAAAGACCATTGTTCAGGTATAGTGCATCCTTTCTTATCGCTTGTATATCATTATTAGTATTATCTATGATGCTTCAAGTATGTCCGGTGGTCCAGATTACGGATTCAGTCCTGCCTCTTCACTATTCAGCCTCTGATTCCTCATAGCTAAGAATGACCCTTCCTGTTTCTGTTGGGATCAACCCAGATTCCTGACTACCAAGATTGAGATGGTTATACAACTATACCCTATTTTGTTTCTGGAAAAACGACAAGAGTTATCCCTTCGTCGTAGAGGCAAATAATGATTTGTGGTTAAATATCACTGTTATACATTTTACCAGTTTCAATAAAAAAAATGCTAAAGATCAACAAATTAATCTTTCATAGATTAATATGTTAAGGAATTTTTTTGACGAATATTGATGAAAATATTTAAACAAACAGAAAATAATGAATAATAATTTATTTATTTTATAAAAAATTCAAGTGAAAAAATGTAAAAATAATTACACTTATTTAATAATTATTTATAGTAGTTGATTTGACAGGGGTTATTGATGTCGTAGTTTTAATTCTGTTCCTATTCCATGTACTTAAAATCATGATGTTAGGAAGCAAACTAAGTTGGGTTCTGCAGGTTATGCTCCTCTGGATTGCCTCATTCTGGTTAGTAGGTTCTTGGATAGTGCCATTTTTAGCTTACACAGCAGGGTTTAGAAAGGAAACTCTTTCATACAGAGGACAGGCATTGTACAGCCTCTTGACGGATATTGCCGAAGGTGTGGTTGGGATAGCAATACTTCATCGCTGTCTTGCAAAGTTTAAACCACTCTCATCTGACTGGTTCAAATTTGAACTCAAAGGGAAGTGGCAGTTTGATGTCGGTTTAGGCTGTCTCATGTTCCCCCTCATCAATCATCTGTCACAAATGAACATAAATTTGTGGCCTGTTCTTCAATATGCTCCAGTTACGGTATCAAGTGTAGAGCAATCCATTGTAGCACGAGATCCTGTGGCAATGGCCCTCTATGCAGTGGTAGTTTCAATTTGTGCCCCAATATGGGAGGAGGTTGTCTTCCGTGGTTTCCTTCTCCCATCTTTAACCAGGTACATGCCTGTGTGGAGTGCTGTATTAGTTAGCTCAGTAGCATTTGCCTTGGCACATTTTAACATTCAGAGGATGCTGCCCCTTGTATTTCTGGGCTTAGTTATGGGTGCTGTCTTTGTACGGTCCAGGAACCTCTTGCCATCAATGTTGTTGCATAGTTTGTGGAATGCTTTTGTATTTCTAGATCTCATGAAATAATATATATATTTTTTACTATTCCTAACTTCTGATATTTTGCTTCCAACTTTACACACGAACACTATTGTTGTCCAATTGTGATCCTCTCATATCGGAATTCAACATGAAAAGGGTTATGGTGGAGATGTCATCATGAATATTCCTTGGGTCCCATAACTAAAATATATATACAGGTGAATTTTTACGGCAAGGTCTCCAACATAACTCTCTCATGTTAAATTTCAACAAGAGAATTCAAATCATTGTTATTTATTACCGATTATACAGTAACATGCAAATGGCACACTTGGATACAGTCGTAACTGCAGCAAATGATTTGTTCCTTCAAACTATTTTTATGGCATTGCAGTTTTACTTAAGAGAGTTCTAATGTTATTATTTGAATGGTAAGTGTTACATTACAGTCTTCATTATGGCGACCTTGCATTCATTTCATTGCATCTTTCAGTAACTTCATTGATGCTAAGGGGTGCGTTGACTGTTGAAATCCTACATAGATCAAAATTATGACCAAGTAGGCAAGTAGTCATTATAAGGCTTAAACAATCTTTATCCCTTGAACTAGTTTTTGAGGTTGAATTAGACTTGGCTCAAAATGGTATTGGAGTTTGGCATAGATCTATTACCAGACTACTGTCGACATTAGTACTTGTCATTGTATATATCATTCAGTACCTTCATTGTTCTGGGCGTGGGGGAATATGTTGAGTTCCTACATAAATTGGAGAGGCTTGTGCAATTCTTACTCCTTGAGATGCCTTTTGAGGTGGAGCTAAACTTGGCTCAAAATGGTATCAGAGCTTATCTTAGATCTGTTATTGACTTATTGAGTCATGTGCATTGTCTATGCTCACATGTATTTGTCACTTGTCTATTCTCAATATGTCTAATTATAGGCGTAAAGGGGGTATTAAGATCATAAACTTTTCCTCTGTTTTTCTCCCTCACGTTAGGAGAGATAGACAAAAACAATTTTGATGAATTGTATACACAAACAAAATTGAGTAAACAGTTGTTTTTGTGTCTATGCCTCTCCTAACACCAAGTGGAGAAGGAGAGAATCCATATCATTTGACAGAGCTTCACCCAAAGTGAAAGCTTGAAAGTTTAAACTTTCAACACCTATTGTTGACAAAATTTCAGAATAAGATATTTCAGAAGTGGTATTCTCTCACATGTCACATCTGATTAACTAAGTATAACCGAACAGGTAAAATGCAGAGTTTGCATTATTTTATCAATACAAAATCGAATAATTGCTGATAGCCTCTCAAGTCTTAGCATCCTTTCAACCAGGACCCACAGTGGATGGTTATAGAATGAATGCATGTGGTTTGTAAAATGCATATAGCCACATTTTACTAGCTAATGAGCTGGTTGTCACAATTCTCCATTGTGGAATTTATCTGCAACTGTATTATTTTTTGTCAATTTCTATCAAAAATACTTGAGCCTATATTTGGGGTCCTTGGTGCTTGCAAGAACAGTGTAACATTCTTTTCAGAATTAGACTGCATTAATGATAGTTGTATTTAGTAGCAAATACATATTGTCTTAAATGGGGACATAAAACTGGGGACCAATTGGTTTCAAGTCATTTGCTATGCTGGCTTACTAACTTGTGTGAGATGAAACTTTGTTCCTGTTTGCTTTATCCGACAACCACATGGTCCCTTGTCTGCTTATTTTATGATTTCAGAAAATTGCTTAACAATCATATACTAGTTCATTTTGGGATGAAAATGACTTACCCTTTATATACATTTATTTAGGGGGTATTTTGGTCTGCAACTTGATCAAACATGTGATAGTGTTTATCATTCAAAAACTTAGTATAAATTTACTACATAACATATCAATGTATTTACGTTCGACTTACTTTTAGTTGTAATCAATTAATTTAAAATCAATTTGTCGTTCTACGACGAAACACACTAAGTTTGAGAGGCAATGTATGTCTATACAGATATATTATGTGCTTGTTTAAACATTTGTATTGTGTGTAGCTCGGTTGGTGAGCTAAAGATGTTAAAGGAAATATAAGAGATTCCGAGTTTGATCTTAAAACTAACGTAAACACTAACTTTACATTTAATTATCTTTGAAAACTCATGAAGATATTAAAGAAATATTGAAAAATGGCCACTTTTTTTTTTATGTACTCTTTCAAATAGTTTACAAGTAATTATGCCATGTAATACTTCAAATAAAGTTGAAAAAGTTTTTCCAAACGCAATTGAAACCTTAAAAAAGAATATGCAGCACCTCTCAACTGTTAGTGGAGGAAAAAGCCTTAAATTTCCATAATGTAAGAACCTCATGATAGCTTTCTTTATTTTTACAAGAATCTCATATCCTCATGATATTTATTCTTTCAGATTTAGGAACTATGTTAAACTTATTCAAGAATAGTAATGATGCAACGTATGCAATTGGTGGTGAAATAATGATGCAGCTTATCAATCTATGTCTTGACTTTTAAAAAGAGAAAGAACATGTCCATTGCTTTTCAATAGCACATTTGTTCTTGTGTTTGTGAATTGTGATTTATTAATGCCACTTGGCACTATGCAAATCCCTTTCTTTATTCATATTTTTGCATTTTAAATTTATAATAAGAAATTAAAGACTATACACAAAGTAAGGTTCTTTTACCCTAACAATCAATTACAATTTGTCAACACTTTAAATCAAAAACTGAAAAAGGTGGTTATGAAACTGTTTGATTTGTCGATAAGTTTTGATTGGTTATTAGTGCATATCATTCAAGTAATTTTTACTCTAGATAAATTGACACTCATCAACCGAAGAGTGCTTAAATAATATAATAGGAGTCTCTTTTAGCTTAATCAAAGTTCTGAGTGTGATTCCTAACTTAAAGAGAGAGTTTGTTGTTCATTTTAATCTTACAAAACTCGAGAAATTAGTCTCTACAATTGCAGTCAGAGGATACTGAATTTGCGCCAAAAACAAAATTGACACTACTCATTAAGTTAACTAATTACTCTGCTTTTAGTCTTCCTAAAACAAAAGTGCTGTGTAATAATGCTCCAATAAAATATTTAGTCAAAAAAAATGCTCCAATAAAATATTTTATCAGTGATTGTTTAGGTTAATGCACATAATACATAGAGTACACTTATTTTATAAATTTAGGTTCAGCCTTATATTGCAGGCTTGTAGCAGTTGAAATGTTATCATCAGAGTGATGAAATCACTTGTTCATAGTGGTTATATCCATCCAAATACTCATAATGCACAAAACAAAAATTACAATAAAATAACATAACACATGAAACTTAAATATAACCAATCATATTGCACATATTGTTTTTATAAAATATTGATTTAATTATTGATAATTGAGGATTTGAATTAAATAGACTTTTCTCAATGTAGCATGTGTAATTTACAAAGATTCCCTTTGATTACTTTCTAAGCTTTTAATTTACTTAACAAAAGCTTAAAGGCAACATTGTAATTCAATAAAAGCTGTCTCTCATTGGTTTTCCTGAATTCCTATTTTACCATATAATATATGCATAATATATATGCATGTACATCTTTTTTTACTATGATTTTTTGATTTGATAATTGGACCAAGTCAGAAACAAACCAACTCCCTTTATGAAAATTTTAAAGCAACAAATGATTAAAAAGGAAAGGTGAGGCTAACTAACCATGAGACATGACATTATGAGTATGGTGGGGGGCTAACATTTTTGTTTTCTTTTTCTTTTCTACTTTTCTCATTTCCATTTTTTTTGTTTTTGAAAAAGCCTCATTTCCAATAATTAAAACTCAATGTATGTCTCTATCAACATCACCTTGGTGTGAGTGGAGCTGGAGTAAATGTGCGTTTGATCTACTAAAAAATAAAGTATTAGACAGGACAAGTTCTGTTGTACTGCGTTTGATTGTGAAACTGTTTTAGGGACTGAATAAATCGGATGGTAAGGGACAGCACAAAAACAGAAATTCTTGTCGTCCACTAAACCACAACAAAACTTTTTGTCCATAGTACAAGTGGTCTAAAATACCAAAATACATTTTTTTCCACCAAACATCGTACTCCCTCCGATCCTAAATATAAGAGAGAATTTGTTTTTTAGGTTCATGGAATGATTGATGTATTTGGTTCATAATATAGACTAGGTACATCCATCATTCCATGAATCTAAAAAGCAAATTCTCTCTTATATTTAGGACCGGAGGGAGTATAAAACAAAAAATTATTCAATATCATAAAATTTTGTCTTGTGCTGTTTTATCTTGTGTTGTGTTGTGTTGTTCTATCTTATGTTGTGCTGTCAAGTACTTAGTGTTTAACAGATCAAACGCACCCTAAGGGTTGTTCTTGTTCATGGTTCGATTTAGGAAGAAAATCAAATCAAATTAAATTGTTACAATAATTTGGCGAAATTAAACCAAATTGTTAATGGTTTTTCTAGAGCCGAATTAGAGTAAAGTTCCGGTGCTTCGATTCTGTGTTTTCAAACTGAACCATAAATACCTTTACAGAAAAATTGAACAGTATAACTTTTAATCTTTGTGTGGATAGATATAGATTCATATAAAATTTTAATCGTACTGAAAGAATGAAAATGTGACAGATGATTCACAAGTTAAACTGAATCAAACTAATTCAATTCAGTTGGTGAAGCGGCTGTCACAATTTGATTCTTTTTAGTGCAGTTCAATTTTCGGTTTTTCTGAACAGTCCTAACTAGACCGTATCTTTTAAGAAAAGTCTCAGAAAAGAGTATATGGATGGAAAATAAATGTGATTTGGAGGAAAGACTCGGGTTTAAGCCAGATCTCCAGTAAACTAGATTCTCTAGCATAGATTAGTCATCAACAAAGTCGATGAATTCATCACATGTCTAACAAATAAAAGGACTTAATGTCTTTGCCTAAGACATCCACTTGACCAATTGTTGAGAGATATTATATATTAAGGGGTGTTGTGTGTGTGTGTGAGTCAAAATATATGTGCATAAGAGAAGTTTCTTCTCTAGCTATACCTACCTTTTATCCCCTTCCTTTCCACTTTCCATTATCAAATTTGAAATTCTTTACTTAACAGTAGTAGCCACTAGCAAACAACCATGGAAACTTCACAGCCTCTTTCCATTGAAAGCTTCTCTTACAGTTGGTTAGTGAACCTAAAGCCATCATTAGAAAGCTTAGATAGCTCCTTTAGAACTACTCTTGATGCATATGATGAAGCTTCCTTCATTGAAATGGATCCAAGAATGCCACCATCTAAAAGATTCTTCAAGAATTTACATGATTCCAACAAATTTGATTTTCCAACTTCACAATCTCCTCTTACTCTTGTTCATGCAGATGAACTCTTTTCCAATGGTTACCTTATGCCATTTTTTGTTGAATCATTGAATATAGAAGAATATGAAGCCTTAGAATCCAATACAACTCTTAATTCATCTTCAGATGATACAAAAAGTGTGGTTCATCTTAGTCATTCTAGATGTTCTTCTTTGAAAAGATGCAGAACATTATCAAGAAGAATATTTCAGAAGTATCTTAATTTCTTAAGGCCTTTGTGTAGAAAATTAAGGAGTCATAAATCAAGTTCAAATATTGAAACTGTTGCTAAAAGAGGTGCTACTTTAATGAATAGAAGAAGCTATAATTCAGAATCATCTCCAAGAATTAGTGTAACTTATTCTGCAGATGATTGGAGAATGTCTTGTGATTCTGAAAGCTCAATACATGAGGCAGTTCTACATTGCAAAAGATCCATAGAGGTATGTACATATTTATAACATAGATTAAATTTTATCAATTAATTTTCTTAACATGTTTAATTTGGTCAATTATATATGCATAAGTTTTTCATAGAATTATGTAGATTTTTTATGGTGTACTAACATGTGACATTCTTTTTATTACAGAAAGAATGAGTTGATTAAGGTTAAGGATGCTGCATAGAGGAGAAGTGAGAAGATAAATGAGATGGGATTAATTTTGATTATGTAAAAAATTTATACTATGATGAAAATTTTATAAGCTTTTTTTTTTCTTTTGGAAGCTTTATATTTATTTAAATTTTCAATTGGTGGCATAACATATGGTTCATGATGGTACAAGTCAATGAAATAAAATAAAAATTGAAAAGAAAAAAAAGGAAAGATGAGATGAAGAATTCAACAATGCCATCATCCCATGTGAGGTGAAGAAGTATGAGACCAAATTATCATGAGCCACTCATGTTGTCTCCATGCTTAAAGGATATATGTGGTTGGTGGGTCATTATTCAAGCAATGTATTCATATTCCCAAAAAAAGAAAGAAAAAAAGATATGGTTCAATTTTGATTTTTTTTAATAATCTTGTTGATAGGGGAATGAACACTTTTGTTGCTGATGAGAATCTTCTTCTTTATTTTTTTTTATATTTTTCATTTTTATATTTTAGTATGTAAAGTTCATTCAATAATTAGAAGTGTAAGCTAAAAGAATCCTTATGTATTTATTTATTTATAAATAAATATAAACAATGCCTACTACTATATTTTATAGACTCTTCACTCACTACATTGTTTGTTCATTTCTTTCTACAAAATACAAAAGACATAGCATTTTTTTTTTGTTTTTTTCTAGAGCTGAATTTGAAGTAAGAGTTAAACTATTCTAATCTTAAGTACTCAAACAAAATTAAGATTGGACATAAAAGTGAGTATTCATCTAATACTCGTTCGCAATGCAAACCAAAACCTTTACAAAGCAAGGGATGGTGAATTTATGCACGACTTGAATTTTCAAACTCGTACCTCTTCTGTAAAAAAAGAAATTAAATAAAATAACACTACAAGAATTTGTCTGATTAAAAAAAATAAACAACAAATTAAACTACCTAATTGACTCAAGAAATTAAACCAAAAGTTGTACTTCATTCAAATTAATTCTAATTAAATACTCCTAAACTAATACAAATAGACTAAAAACTAAGATTTTAATTTTAAAAATTGTACCGTATCTTACAAGGAACAATCAAAATTCCATAGCATTTAATTGTACTTTATGAAGAGATAGAAGTACCTTTTTAATTATTTGGAAATGTATAGAATCAAAACTGCTAGTGGTGGAATTAATTATTGCACCGTACAAGTTCCAAAAGCCATATTCAAGAAAATTTCTCTTTTGCCCCCACGTTTCTCTATTACTTCCCTAAAACTAGGGATGGCAAAAGCACCCAAATCCGTGGGGCTCGCCCGAACCCGAGTCAACGGGTAAAACCTGAGTTGATTGGGTTTGAGTTCGAGTTCGGGTGGCACCCGATATTTCGGGTTCGGGTTTGGGTAATGTCAAACTCACACCCGAAACCACACCCGTTATATATTAAATTTTATAATTATTTATCTTACCTTAGCATATTATAGACTATTTTAACGTTGTAGACTATTTTTCATCCTTATTTTAATGTTGAAAACAATGTTAGCATATTGTAGACCGTAATTTCGTTGAATTTTTCCGTATTTTTTTTACTTTTGTTAATATAATTTCGGGTTTGGGTTCGGGTGGGAAAAACCCAAACCCGTTGCAATGTTAGCATATTGTAGACCGTAATTTCGTTGAATTTTTCCGTATTTTTTTTACTTTTGTTAATATAATTTCGGGTTTGGGTTCGGGTTCACCCGATATTTTCGGGTTCGGGTTTGGGTAGTGTCAAACCTGCACCCGACCCTACCCGTTGTCATCCCTACCTAAAACTCCAAATTGCCTTTCAATTTGGGACGTAGATCCCGAAATGAGGTTTGGGATGTAGAATCTGAAGTATGTACGGAGTTTTGGGGGGTGCATGCACCATTTCGGGATCTAGAACCCGAAACACCATCTCGGGATCTAGAACCCGAAATGGTGCAAGTTTTTAAGTTTAGCATCGATGTTGATGATGCTGAAATGATTTCTTGTTGAGTTTTGGGGGTGCAGGCACAATTTTTAAGTTTAGCACCGATGCTGATAAGTTCAACATCGATGCTGAAATGATTTCTAGGTGAGTTTTGGGGGGTGCAGACACCATTTTGGGATCTAGAACTCGAAATGGTGCAAGTTTTTAAGTTCAACATCGATGTTGAAATGATTTCTGAGTGAAAGTAGCTCATTTTAGAACGTGGATACCAAAATACATTTCGAGTTTTCGATCACAAAATTTTCGTATAAAAGTAAATAAAGTAGTTAGAGAGAAAAAAGAATGTTGTTGGGGGGCAAAAGAGAAATTTTCCATATCTACTGTGTGCAACACATGAACAAAACCATCAAGGGGACAAAAATGCATGCAAATGTTGTCCATAGCAATTGCTTATATATGCAAGAGAAAGACATAAACTTAAGGTCACAAATGAAGTGTTACAATAGTTAACTTCATATGCTTACCAATATGTGCATGATTTAACTAACTAATTTTTCAATATTGAATGCATGCATCAAATTCAACTATGAGTTCCTTGCATTTGGTCTTAATTTGTGTTGTTCTTAACTCACTGGAATTATCCAATTATTATAAGTCTGAAATTGGATAAGAGAGTACGAAAATTTTGGAAGCTAGTAACTATTAGCTATATTTGGATCAACAAATTAAACAGTATTTTCAACCACTTGTAGTTGTAAACATAATGAAATGTCTCTAAGATTTATTAGTACTTCTATATATCCTTTTTTCACTAAAGATTGCTAGCATATTGACATGAACATTAATAAATCTTCTATTCAAAATTTGCAATAAATATCCTTTGATGTTGGTTGCTTTGCTGTTACCAACTTACCATATATGATTCAGACCCACTCTTCAACTGGGGACCTTCCTAAATAATTTCTCTCTTATCTCCGTTTGCACACATTCTTTTTTATTATATTAAAAAAATTGAATTGAAGAGATGGTTTATCTGTTTAAATTCTAAAGACAAAAAGGATTGTACGATTTAAAGAGTATTTATGTCCCTTCAGTTATAGGGACATTGTACATCATAATGTGCAGGAATTGAAGTTTATACTCTAATACGCTCACTTATTTATCTTTAAGAATGTAATTCTAACCGCTAAAAGAGTACTTACAAAAACAAAAAGGTTGAAGAAATATTTGCGTTTACATTTCTCCAAATACACTACATATTTTTTTTTAAGGTATATGAAAATGCTTATCAAAATAGCTTTCTGAAGAGTTTTGTTTTCCTTTTTTAAATAAATTATTTTTTGTCAAAGATAGTAAGGAAAAGAGTAAGGGCCCAACCAATACAACTTCACCTTCAATACGAAAATTGCTTTTTATGCCCCTTAAATTGCTCTCAAGCCCCCCAAATTAACGAAAATACCATTTGTATTCTATAATACGAAATTGATTACGGTTCCCATCATAAGATACAGAAACACTTACAAACTGAAGCAAATTAACATTGATGCATTTCGCATTATAGAATGTGAACCGAATTAATGTTTCGCATTATAGGATGCGAATGCGCGCAGTTTTGCATTATAGAGTGCAAATTGAAAATGTGTTTTGCATTTTAGGATGCGAAATTACGCGTATTCGCATTGTAGAATGCGAAACTCTTAGGCATAAATATTAACGTAGATAAGTTTCAAATTTAAGGGCATTTTGAGATTTTTGGAGAGTTTAAAGCATATTGAGGGACCTAGAGAGCAAATTTCCTTCAATACGAGGATATGAAGCCCAAACAATAACTGGCCCAAAAACTAGTAATTTACAATTTAATTCAAAATTTTATATAATAATAGTAATAATAATATTTAATTATTATGTTGGTCCCTGAACTATAATAACACTGTATGTAGTCTTTGTTTCATACATAGCTTTTCTTTCTCTGTTTCTTGCAAAGTACTCCATGAAACATTCATCTACTTGCTTTAAACTTCAATCATCTTCATACCCTTTTGTCATAATCAATAGCCATTGTGTTAAAGAACCAAACTTTTTGTCTTTATACCCTTCTTGCATTATAGGAAGATAAGGTTGTGATGGAACAGAAGCACATTTTCTTATCAGCAGCATTGGTTCTTGGAGTTGGAATGCATCTGGGACTTGGTGTATCCATTTATCGTAAATTTTATCGCATTCATGAGCATGACAAGTATATGCATGAGGAGCTCTTGAAACTAGTCATTAATGGGAAGGATAGTGATGTCACATTTGATAATTTTCCTTATTTTTTAAGGTAATCTAATGTGTTAGTTTATTTTCTTGTAAAGATTTTTTTTCATTTTCTGTTTTGAATCTTTGAATTACACTTAATGTAATGTGTGTTAGTTAATTAGTTTAGTTTTTTCAAAGATTTTTTCTTTTTCTGCTTTGAATCTTTGAATTACACTTATTGTATAATATGCTGTTTTGGATTGTGAAAAGCTTGCTGAAATAATCAGAAACCGCGCTTTTTGGAGTGATATAAACTATTTTTATAAGTTATCTCGAATACTGATATCATAAGAGAAACTCAAACAAGTTGTGAATAAGTTCATCTAAATGTGCACAAAATATCATCAATATTTTTGTTAGATATGTTGTTTTATACATTCCAATCACTGTAGTATATAGTACAATTTTCCTGATTCATAGATATGTCAAGAACAACTTTCTTCTCCCTGATTAACTCCTCATCTTATGTTTCCATATGATGATTGGAATTACAGTGAAAAAATCAGAATGTTGTTGACAAGTGCCGGATATGCTCATTTAACACAATATCACTTATCCAAGCACAAGTGGAACCTTTCGCGAATGAGCCAACCTATTTTGCTTTCTGGACCTGCAGCTGCAGGTATATTATTATGTACAAGTTCTCCCTTGTAATGCAAAAAAAAATATATTTTAGTTTTCAAATCATACAACTAACACTAGTGATGTTTTAATTTTTGAAGAATTTTATCAGGAAAATCTTGCCAAAGCTTTAGCACATTACTTTGGATCGAAGTTACTGGTTCTAGATATTAATTACTTCCATTCGAAGGTAGTTTTTTTTAGCTTTGATTTGTGTTATATATTCTTAAAATTTTAATCACACCTTTCATGTTTTTCCTTATACAGATGCTGCGGACATACGGATGTCCTACACGCAGCTTCTGTTTTGATATAAAGCGTTTCCTAGATTCACTCTACAAGGTGATTATATCACTGAATGCTTTTCAAAGCTCAAATTTGTTTTGTGTCAAAGAAAACATCATAGTTGACAAAACTCCGGTGACATTGCAATTTTCAGGTCTTAGTTTATCTAACAGAAACTGATTCTGTTATCTTGTACATCAAGGATGTTGAGAATATCTTTCTTCCATCACGTCCGATGTACATTTGGTTCCAAAGGCTATTAAATAAACTTCCAGGATCAGTGTTGGTACTCGGTTCCCAGACTTGTGATTCAGAAGATAAATGTATAAAATTTGATGAAAGACTCACTAAATTATTCCCTTACAACATTGGGATCATACCGCCTCAAGATAAGACTTGTCTCGAAATCTGGAAAGTCCAACTAGAGGAGGTAGTAAAAAATACTCAGTTGAAAGATAACAGAAACCGCATTGCTGAAGTGCTTGAAGAAAATGACATTGATTGTCATGACTTGAGCTCTATTGGCCATAATGACATTATGCTACTCAGTAATCTCATCCATGAGATTCTTGCATCTGCAGTTATGGATAACAAAAATCCAGAGTACCGAAATGGAAAGCTAATTATATCGGCTGAGAGGTAAAGGTCTTAGCAATGGATGGTTATGCAACTCATTAAGAGATTTTTTTTTTCCGGTTACTAATATTGGACATATGCAGTTTGTGCCATAAATCGAGGGTGTTCCAGGAGGGTGAAAGTATTAAGAAGGAAAATGAGAAGAATGAAATAGAATCACAGGAGGTTTGTCAAATATATAATCTCATATTTTATGTTTAAATGATTTCCGTTTGTTTTGCGTTACCGTTTATTTATGCATGCTTGCAGGAAAATCCTCCTGACAACACCTCTGAGGAGTGCATAAGAAACGAGATTATACCTGCAGATAAGATAGGGGTGACTTTTTCAGATATTGGTGCATTGGATGATGTTAAAGAATCGCTTCAAGAAGCGGTTATGCTTCCGCTTAGAAGACCGGATTTATTCAAAGGTAACGGGGTTTTGAAGCCATGTAAAGGTGTATTGCTTTTTGGACCTCCCGGTACAGGAAAAACAATGCTTGCGAAGGCAATTGCGAATGAAGCTGGAGCAACTTTCATCAATGTCTCTGTGTCCACCATCACTGACATGCTGTTCGGACAATCTGAAAAGAACGTTCGAGCTATATTTTCACTAGCAACAAAGGTTGCCCCAACTATTATTTTCATTGATGAAGTTGATAGCATGCTTGGGCAGCGGGGGTCTAACTCTGAATGCAAGACAATGAGAAGGATTAAAAATGAATTCATGTCCCATTGGGATGGACTATTGTCACAACCTGATGATAGAGTTATTGTTCTTGGTGCCACCAACATGCCATTTGACCTTGATGATGCAGTTATAAGACGGTTCCAGCGCAGGTAGAACCGCACATTTTTCACTATTTTTGATGATTAGTAGGCTGTCATAAGAAACAAAAAGTAGGTCTAAAATATTCACTAGATTGAGTCTACCTTTGGATAAATAAATCTTGTGCTGTTAACTGTGCAAACTCACCAGAAGGTTAAGGGTTCAAATCATGGAATCTAACATACTGTGATTCTAACATCTTGATGTCAATTTTGTGCAGGATCATGGTTGGTCTTCCTTCTGCTGAGAACAGGGAAACAATTTTGAAAACTCTTCTAGCTAATGATAAACATGAAGATATAGACTTCAAAGAGCTTTCAACTATGACAGAAGGATATAGTGGAAGTGATCTTAAGGTTCATTTTGTTTGTCATTCTCTATTTCTTATTTTTTGTTTGTGGTGATGATGATATATTTGACATTAGTTTCTGTAAACAGAACCTGTGCGCTACTGCAGCTTATCGCCCCATTAAGGAGCTAATACAACAGTAAATGAATAAAAATAAGGACAAGGTAGTTACTAATGATCTCTATGACTCTATCCAATGTATGTAGTGTTCATGTGCTGTAAAGCTAAGTAATAAGCACTTATTTCAGAAAAGTAAGACCAATGAGTCAGAAGGCACTTCTTCAATCACTAGATATGAAGAAAAAGATGATCAAGTGATTCCCCTCAGGCCTTTAAATATGGAAGACATGAGGCAGGCAAAGAAAAAGGTGTTGGACTTTAAACTGCTCACTTTTCAATTGCTTTCTTGTTATAGGACTTGTTTCTATTACCTTATTTAAGCTTTTCTATTAACATAAGCACTTGTGAGACTTTATTATAGGACTTATGAAAACAACTATTTTAATATCCATAAGTTGTTTTAAGCTTGTTTCTGTAAGCTCTTCTGGATAGCTTACGAAAACAACTTACGACTTACATGAAAAAAAAATCCAACTTTATTTTATCTTGTAATAAAGATAGTTTATACATAAAAACTTAGATGCATAGAATACTTATTTCCCGCCAAATACTTATTTCTATGCATAGAAATTAATAGATGCATGTGTAAACACAGGTGGCTGTAAGTGTTGCTGCAGAAGGATCAATAATGCATAGGTTGAAGGAGTGGAATGATTTGTATGGAGAAGGAGGTTCTAGGAAGAAAAAGGAGCAGTTCAGTTATTTCTTTTAGATTGTGGATATATATGGTATATTTTAACCAAAGCATTAGTTGCTTAATAGTGATGTTGAACTCAAAAGCATGCTAGATTATTGATGAAATCCAATGTGAATAGATTTATCAAGAGATATCTTGATTTTAAAAATAAAATTGATGATTTTTTCGTCCAAGAGCTTTCGAATATGTTGAACTAGACACCTTCCATCTAACGATCCACCGGATGATGTCGAAAGTGTTGTTAATAGTACTTGTGAATCAACATGCAGCTCGAATTTAGAAAACCGAAAGAGGTCTCTCTAACTTTAAGCCTTCCAACACTCCCCACAATTCCGCTATATACGCGCTGCATGTAACATGTACCCAAACATTTAGAAAAACCACAGATCCACTTGCCATGATCACCCCTCAAAACACAACCACAACCTGCTATTAAATTTAGTTAGAGTAATTCTCCCTGCAAACGAAAGATGTTTGGCTTTCTACAGATTCAGCTTTTGCCACACTTGATCAAATAAATGAACATATAAACTAATTACAAATAGCTTAACAAACTTCTTTCATAATACTATGGTTTATAATAAAGCAGATTATGATTATCTTAAAATAAAATGGTTTTATTAAACGTAAATTTTTGGTGTATTTTTTTAAATGCTTTTTGTGTGATTCTTGACTTTTAATTATCTATGATTTCCCAAATTCATAATTATTTCAAAGCTTGTTATAACTATAAAAAATAAATATATTTCGAGTTGAGAATCATACGATATATTAAACCACTTTTTTTTATGGTATATTAAACCACTTATTATCAACTAAGTTCCTATATTATTTCTTTTGACTAAATTCCCATATTTTTTATAATTTACTAATAATTTGGTCCATAATTTATCCGCTTAATATCAATTTATTCCTAACATATGTTTTAAATGATTAATGTGATTACAATTTGATTTAAAATTTGAACCAAATACAAATACAACCATATTTATTAACCCAATTTTTATTTATATTTAGTAGCCATACTATCTAATAAAAATAAGAAAATATTTACCAAAAAAATAAAATGAAAAAAAAGTAAGAAAAAATTATACTCTAATTGAAAAAAAGATTATAAATTAAGAACTCCATAGACCATAACATAATTTGTAACGTTGTTCCCGGTCTTCTGTTTCTTGCAAACTCTCTCCATAGACCATAACTTTCTATAAACTTCAATGATCCTGATACCCTTTTGCGTGAATCGATAGCTACTGTGTTAAAGAACCAAACTTTGCTTCTCTTTTATTTTTTGATCAAATTGGGTTTTTTTTTTTTTTTTGACTTTTTCTTGTCTATAGAAGGTTGTGATGGAACATAAGTATGTTTTGTTGTTAACAGCATTTGTTGTTGCGGTTGGGTTTGGTGTGGGACTAGGAACATGGGTTGATGCGAAAAATGCTTTTTTTGCAGCAGTGAGTGTTGGGATTGGGTTGGGTGTGGGACTTGGAATATGGGTTGGTTTTGGAAGTGATCATCATTCTTCTAATCACTTTTTTGAGGATCAGATTTTCATGGAGGAGCTCATGAAATTAGTCATTGATGGGAAGGATAGTGAAGTTACATTTGATAAGTTTCCTTATTTCTTAAGGTATTCTAATGTGTTAGGTGCTTAGGTTATCAAAGATTTTTTCTTTTTTTGATTTGATTCTTTGAATTACACTTGAAATTTATTGTGTTAGTATCTATGAAGCACATACACTCGTCAGATTACGCGTGTCCTGATGTCGTGAAACTTATAATTACGTTGAATTACGTAATTTTTCAAAATTTTATCCGTGTCCACGTGTCAGTGTCCGGTGTCTGTGTCCGTAGTTAGTATCTATGTTTATGTGGCAAGTTCTAATATAGGCTATGGTCCACGGTTGACTAATACTTGAAAATGTTCAAAACTTCAATAACAAAAGACGTCGTCTTTTGTAATTGGAAGTAGTAGATGTTAATGATCCTCCTGAAGATCTTTTTTTTTATGAATAATAAGAAACAAGTTTAACAAGATTGTGGTTTCAATGTGATTAACAAGTTATTCTCTTACTCCTCCTCCATGATTAACCCCTCATCTTATGTTTCAATATGATGATTGAATTGACAGCGAAAGAGTCAAAATTTCGTTGACAAGTGCTGCATATATTCATTTAAAACAACATGACTTATCCAAGCACACGAGGAACCTTTCGCCAGTAAGCCGAACTATTTTGCTTTCTGGACCTGCAGGTATATTATTATGTACAAGTTCTCTCCTGTCATGAAAAAATTACAAATCATACAACTAACACTAGTGATATTTTAGTTTTTGAAGAATTATATCAGAAAAATCTTGCTGAAGCTTTAGCACATTACTTTGAATCGAAGTTACTCTGTCTAGATGTTAATTACTTCTCTTCGAAGGTAGTTTTTCTTTTACAACTTTTCACTTGATTAGCTTTGATTTGTGTTATATATGTAGTCATTCATACCTTTCATGTTTTCGCTTGTACAGATGCAGGCCAAATACAGACGTCCTACAAAAGAACCAGTAAGTTTTGTCAGCTCCATCAGAGGTACTAAAGGAAGTAGCACTTAAAGTTTCTGAACATGAAATTTCTTGTCTTTATAATTACTTGTTATGAAGTTTATTCGTTCATGACTTTAAAGCAATAAATGGTATAACAATGTATCCATATATTCATGATTATACAAATACATTATTTTTTCATGTTTAGAATTTTAAGTTACCTTCTAATGCACGTTTTTGGGGCTACTGCACATTCCCATTGACTGATTTTATCATGTTTAGATCCTGTACATTGACATTCAAGTTCTTAAGATGATCTTCATGTGCATGATATTATTACAACCTTCTACAATAACATGCTTACTGCTTTAGCTTTTCTTTTCAGCTCCTTCGAAATCCAAAAGCCGCTACTTTTTTGATGAAAAGCTTTTCCTAAGTTCACTCCACAAGGTGAATATATCACTGAAAGCTTCTAAAATCTCAATATTGCATTATATCAAATAAAGCTAATCGTATGTTACAATTTATTTGTTACGGGCTCAGTTTTAACACGAAAAACTATTGCAATTTTTACAGGTCTTGGTTTCTATATCAGAAACTGGATCTGTTATTTTATACATCCAGGATGTTGAGAACATCTTTCTTAAATCATCAAGGATGTACAGTTTGTTCAATAAGCTATTAAATAAACTTTCAGGATCAGTGTTTGTACTTGGTTCCCGGAACTATGATTTAAAAGGTAAATGTATAAAAGTTGATGAAAAACTCACTATGTTATTCCCTTACAACATTGATATCAAACCGCCTCAAGAAGAGAGTCGTCTCAAAATCTGGAAACACCAACTAAAAGAGGCCATGAAAAAGACTCAGTTGATAGATTACACCACCCGCGTTGCTGAAGTGCTTGCAGCAAATGACCTTAATTGTGATGACTTGGATACAATCAGCCATACTGACATGAGACTACTCAGTAAGCAGACCGAAGAGATTGTGGCATCTGCAATTTTTTATCACTTGAAGGATTCCAATAATCCAGAATACCGAAATGGAATCCTAATTATATCGGCCAAGAGGTAAAGGTCTTGGCAATGGCTGTTTATGTAGTTCAATAAGAAAAAGATTTTGTGTTTACTAATATTGGACATATGCAGTTTGTGCCATGTATTGAGTCTGTTCCAGGAGGGTAAAAGCAGTGAGAAGGATGATAAGAAGACTATAAAAGAATCGAAAAAGGTTTGTCAACAATTTTTCAGTCACAGCATAATGATTCATCAGATGGCAGAAATTGTGTGATAGTTGAGTGCTTTACTTAACTAGTTAAGTTTTATTTTTGTTTTTTCATTTCCTTTACTATCAGGATGATGCCAGAAATGATAAACCAAATGGGTCAAAGAAAGATAGTGATATTAAAGCTTCTGCAAAAGCAGATGTATGATCAGTTTCTAATTAAATAACCAAACGTATATAATATTTTTTATGTTGCAAAAAATACGTATTTCATGATATTTAAGCTCAGCTTTTATGCTTACCTAACTCATTTCCGTTGTTTTGCTTTACCAAACGTATATAATATTTTTTATGTTGCAAAAAATATGTATTTCATGATATTTAAGCTCAGCTTTTATGCTTACCTAACTCATTTCCGTTGTTTTGCTTTGCCGTTAATTTATGCTCTGACAATGCCGTTGTTCGTGATAGTTTTTTTTTTCCTTCTGACTGAAGTGTGATAGTTGAAGGCTTACTTAACTAACTGAGAATTTTCTTTCTTTGTTCTATTTATTTTCAGGATGGTGCCAGAAAAGATAAATCAAAAGGGTCAAAGAAAGACACGGATATTAAAGCTTCTTCAAAAGCAGATGTAAGATCAGTTTCTAATTAAATAATCAAATGTATATAATCTTTTTTATCTTGCAAAAAATATGCAGTTCATGATATTTAAGCTCGGATTTTATGTTTAACTCATTTCCATTTGTTTTGTGTTGCCATTAATTTATGCATGCTTGCAGATTTATTTTTCGGACATTCCCTATGAGGAGCGCATAACACAAGAGCTTGTCCCTGCAGATAAGATAGATGTGACTTTTTCAGATATTGGTGCATTGGATGATGTTAAAGAATCACTTCAAGAAGCAGTTATGCTTCCCCTTAGAAGACCAGATCTATTCAAAGGTAATGGGATTCTGAAGCCATGTAAAGGTGTGTTACTTTTTGGACCTCCCGGTACAGGAAAAACAATGCTTGCAAAGGCAATTGCAAATGAAGCTCGAGCAAGTTTCATTAATGTTTCGTCGTCCACCATCACTAGCATGTGGATAGGACAAGCTGAAAAGTACGTCCGAGCTCTCTTTTCAGTAGCAGCAAAGGTTGCCCCAACTATTATTTTCATTGATGAAGTTGATAGCATGCTTGGGCAACGGTCAAGTCATGAGCACAACTCAATGAGAAGGGTTAAAAATGAGTTCATGTCCCATTGGGATGGACTATTGTCAAAACCTGATGACAAGATTATTGTTCTTGGTGCCACCAACATGCCATTTGACCTTGATGATGCAGTTATAAGACGGTTCCAGCGCAGGTAGAACCACCATTTGTCATGAATCACTATCATCTGTTGCTTCTGATCAATTGCAATCATTCGAACAACAAGCATTCATTATCTTCATCGTCTTTAGTGATTAGTTATTTTCTCATAGGAAACAAAAAAGTTTCTGATAAACATAGATTTCATTAAATTTTGTTTCGAGTAAAGGTCTAAAATTTAATCTTTTTAAATATGATTAAATTCTTCACTAGATTGAATCTACCTTCAGACAAATAAACCATGTTCAGTTAACTGTGCAAGAATAACAACTCTGAAAACTCATGAGAAGTTTGAGGGTTCAAATCCTAGAACTTAACATAATCCGCTGATTTATTAAGAAACTAACATTTACCTGTTAAAAAAACCGTGCAAGAATAACAACTCCTTAACTCGGAGCACTGAATGAAGCACCCGTTAGGCCTATCATTGCACGGTTTGGTTTCATGATATGATGCAGACTATTGTTTTTGAGATATGTGATTGACATTTCTGTTTGTGGAAATTTTGAGCAGGATCATGGTTGGTCTTCCGTCTGCTGATAACAGGGAAACAATCTTGAAAACTCTTCTAGCTAAGGAGAAACATGAAGATATAGACTTCAAAGAGCTTTCAACTATGACAGAAGGATATAGTGGAAGTGATCTTAAGGTTCATTTTGTTGCTCATTCTCTATTTCTAGTTCCCTACTTTGGGTTTGTGGTGATATTCTATTAACATTCATTTCTGTAAACAGAACTTGTGCACGACTGCAGTGCATCGCCCCCTTATGGAGCTAATACAACAGGAGAAAGAAAAAGAAATGGTAGTTACTTAATTACTTCTAATAATATGATTGTTAAAATGAGTCATTTTCTGCTAAGCTACGGAATAACCATTTATTTCAGAAAAAGAGGGAAAAAGTGGAGGAAGCTGAAACCTCAGAAGATGCTTCCAATGCTACCGAAGAAGATCAAGAAGATCAAGTGATTGACCTCAGGCCTTTAAAAATGGAAGACATGAGACAAGCAAAGAATAAGGTGTGTTGGACTTTAAACCGTTCACTTCAATTGTAAGAGTTAGGCTTGTTTCTATCTATTGGCATAAGCACTTGTGAGTTGTGAGACTGTTTGATAAAAATTACGGAAACAACTTATGACATGTCCATAAGTTGTTTTTAGCTTTTTGCCATTCACCTTTGTTACTTATTCCATGAGTTTCAACTTTGAATTAACCCAACTTTTTTCATCAAAATAAATTAATTAACCCTACTTTCCATTTATCAATGAATATTGCACCATGGTTTATTTCTTACCTTGTGATAGCCGGGATAAGAGAGACAGAATAAGAATATGATAAGTGAGACACTTGTTCAGTCTTCTTATTTAGTTCTCCATGTACACAATCAAATTATACATTTTGTTGAAGATTTTAAGCTAAATTATTTAACGAAGTCACCCGTATGGAAGAATGAATACCTTGTCTTCTTCCAGCTAAATACTTATTTTTATGTATAGAAATTGATATTTGTACGTGTAAATACAGGTGGCTGCGAGTTTTGCTGCAGAAGGATCAATAATGAACAGGTTGAAGGAGTGGAATGATTTGTATGGAGAAGGAGGTTCGAGGAAGAAAGAGGAGCAGCTCAGTTATTTCTTTTAGATTGTGGAAACCAATTTTAATATGGTCACATTAATATTAACACAAAGGATATAGTATATTTTAACCAAAGCATTAGTTATTCAGTAGAGATATTGAACTCAAAACATATATACTAGATATTGTTAAAGAAATCTAATGTGAATAAATTTCTTAATCCCAAGACATCATGCACCATGTTTGGGAGAATCTTGATTTTATGATACAATGTTTCTTTTTTCTTTTTCAGAAAGAAGTAAATTATGCTAAACCCCTTTTTTTTTACTCAAATATGCCAACAGTTAAATTTTATAAATTTGATTATGTATTAGCAGCACTGTTTATTGAGTTTGGTTCAATTATTTACGTGAATGGTCTTGCATTGCATGGGACAGCAAAATTCAGTGGTGTTTAAACTGAACACAAAAGTTCAAAGTATTGATCATGGAAATTTCTGAAATCTTTTTTGACAATTTCTGAAATCTTGAAGTATTGAAAATTTGGGAAAGTTTTCCCATACAAGAAATAATCATGATTTTTACATGGTACGAGTATATTTGAATTTGATTTTTTTTTGGTACATTGAATTTTTTGTTTTTAAAGAGATAATTAAATATTTGTGACATATATATTTGGATTGTTAAACCATTTGGTTACGAGATAGATCTTAGAATTTTGCATATTAAAATGATGAGATAAATTAATTTTAGACTGTCTTTACAATTGGGTGCAAAGATATCTTGATTTTAAAGAGAAATAAAAAAGGTGTCAAAATTTATTACTATATTTTTCATAATTTAGTCCCTAAATTTATCGGTGTAGTATCAATTTATTCTTGACATTTTTTTTAAATGACTACTATGAGTACAATTTGACAGGGTCATAATATTTTTTGAAATATTCTTAAATATATAAATCTATTTGAGCGTGTCTTATTAATATTACTCCAATTTTGGAAGATAACATTTTAAAATTTTCATTTTTAGGTATAATAACATTTTTAAATTATACACATCAATATATAATAAGAGATTTTAGGAAAAATTACATTGAGAAAAATATATACTATCTTTTTTCTGGTTATAAATATAAATATATACTATATATTTCTTTAGCCCTAAGTAAAAAAATTAAACCAACAAAAACCAATGTATTTAATTTAAAATTTAGATCAAATAGATCCATTTTTATTAATCCAATTTTTACTAGTAGGCAATCTATCAAAAACAAGTAAGAAAAATTATAATTAAGTGACAAGAGAATATTTAATAATAAAGAAATAGACTCGAAAAAAATTAATCAGAATTCATCCCGAATCAAATTAGTCGGTCCATCTTAAATGGGCCGAGACTGAGAAAAAATAAAATAAAAGATGTAATATTGTTCCAGGTCTGTTCTCTCTGTTTCTCCATTTCTTGCAAACTCTATGAAGCTCTTTATTTCTTGCAAAGTCAAGTATGAAAGCTTCATCTACTTTCTATAAACTTTAGTAATGTTGATACCCTTTTGCGAGAATCGACAGACACTGTGTTAAAGGACCAAACTTTTTTCCTCTTTTGTTTTTTGGACGAAGTAGTAGCAAATTTTTGAGGTTAGGAGTAGCTAGGTTGTTGTGATGGTACTGAGGTATCTTTTGTGGTTATCAGCAGTTGTTTCTGTTGTTGTTTTGGGTCTAGTAATATGGCTTGATGGTGAGAAAAATGCTTTCTTGGCAGCACAGTGTGTTGGGTTGTTTAGTTTAGGACTTGGAATATGGTTTGATTTTGAAAGTTCTAGAAATGATAAATCAAAAGGGTCAAAGAAAAACATTGATATTAAAGCTTCTGCAAAATCAGTTGTAAGATCAGTATCTACTTAAATACTCTTTGTTTTCTAGGATTTTCGTTAGTTTTATTTCGAACTTTTTCTGTTTGAAAATTCCATATTTAATTGATAAAAAATTTAATAAATTGCTTAAGTATCATTTTCGTCTTTGTATCTACGCAGAATCTTGGTTTAGAAGAAAAAAATCGATAGAGAGACTAAAACTAAAATTTTGTGTATATACAGGATGAAATCAATAGTTAAGCCTTAATAAATGGTGTAATATTGTTGAAGTAAAAAACAGTGTAATATTGTTCCCAGTCTATCTTTCTCTCTTTTACATGCAAACTCTATGAAACCCTTCATCTACTTTCTATAAACTTCACTAATATTGATACCCTTTTGCGAGAATCGATAGCTACTGTGTTAAAGGACTAAACTTTTTTCCTCTTTAGTTTTTTGGATGAAGTTGAAGCAAATGTTTTGTCGTTGAACAAATTCGGGATTTTTTACTTACTTTTTATGGCGTATAGGTTGTGATGGAACAGAAGCATGTTTTGTTGTTAGCAATAGCAGCATTTGTTATTGTGGTTGGCTGTGGTATAGCAATATGGGTTGATGATGGTGATGAAATGGCTGAGTGTGCAGCAGTGATTGTTGGGACTTGTTTGGGTGTAGGACTTATATGGGTTGGTTTTGGAGGTGCCGGAAAAGATAAATCGAAAGGGTCAAACAAAGCTTCTGCAAAAACAAATGTATGTATATAATCTTTTTTATGTTGCAAAATATATGCAGTTCATGATATGTGAACTCAGCTTTTATGTTTAACTCATTTCCATTAATTTATCCATGCTTGCAGAAAAATCCTCCTAACAAAACCTCTGAGGAGTGCATAAGAAAAGAGATTATACCTGCAGATAAGATAGGGGTAACTTTTTCAGATATTGGAGCATTGGATGATGTTAAAGAATCGCTTCAAGAAGCGGTTATGCTTCCCCTTAGAAGACCAGATTTATTCAAAGGTAACGGGCTTCTGAAGCCATGTAAAGGTGTATTGCTTTTTGGACCTCCTGGTACAGGAAAAACAATGCTCGCAAAGGCAATTGCGAATGAAGCTGGAGCAACTTTCATCAATGTCTCTGCATCCACCATCACTCACATGATGTTCGGACAAGCTGAAAGGAACGTCCGAGCTCTATTTTCACAAGCAGCAAAGGTTGCCCCAACTATTATTTTCATTGATGAAGTTGATAGCATGCTTGGGCAGCGGGGGACTAACCACGAAGGCAATGCAATGAGAAGGGTTAAAAATGAATTCATGTCCCATTGGGATGGACTATTGTCAAAACCTGATGAAAGAGTTATTGTTCTTGGGGCCACCAACATGCCATTTGACTTTGATGAAGCAGTTATAAGACGGTTCCAGCGCAGGTAGAACCGCACATTTTTCATCATCTATGATGATTACTAGGTTGTCATAAGCAACAAAAAGTTACGCACAAACATTGATTTTCATTAAATTTTGTTTTAAGTAAAGGTCTAAAATTAAACCTTTGAAAACATGATTAAATTATTCACTAGATTAAGATCTCACGGCTCTGATTCTAACATCTTATAAAATGATTTGTGGATGAAATCTCTGTTGATGTCAATTTTGAGCAGGATCATGGTTGGTCTTCCTTCTGCTGAGAACAGGGAAACGATTTTGAAAACTCTTCTAGCTAATGATAAACATGAAGATATAGACTTCAAAGAGCTTTCAACTATGACAGAAGGATATAGTGGAAGTGATCTTAAGGTTCATTTTGTTGCTCATTCTCTACTTTGGGTTTGTGGTGATAATTTATTGACATAAATTTCTTTATACAGAACTTGTGCATGACTGCAGTTTATCGCCCCCTTAAGGAGCTAATACAACAGGAGAAGGAAAAAGAAATGGTAGTTACTTAATTGCTTCTAATAATATGATTGTTAAAATAGGTCATTTTCTGCAAAGCTAAGGAGTACCATTTATTTCAGAAAAAGAGGGAAAACGTAGCAGAAGCTGAAATCTCAAAAGATGCTCCCATTGCTACCGAAGAAGATAAAGAAGATCAAGTGATTGCCCTCAGGCCTTTAAACATGGAAGACATGAGACAAGCAAAGAATAAGGTTTGTTTGACTTTACACTGTTCACTTCAATTGTTATAGAGTTAGGGCTTGTTTCTAATGGCTTATTTGAGCTTATCTATTGACTTGTGAGACTGTTTGGAAACAACTGATGACATGTCCGTTAGATGTTTTCAACTTATTGGCATTCACCTTTGTTAGTTATTCCTGAGTTTCAACTTTTAATTAACCCTACTTTTTTTCGTCAAAATAAATAAATTAACACTACTTTCCATTTATCAATGAATATTGCACCATGGTTATATGTCTTATCTTGTGACTCACTAGGAGTTCACTTAGGATGTGTTTGATGACAGAATAAGATAAGTTATGGTATTCATATCCTGCCTCAATCCATTGTTGACGATTTTAAGCTAAATTATTAAACATATAGTCACCCATATCGAAGAATGAATATCTTGTCTTCTTCCAGCTGAATACTTATTTTTATGCATAGAAATTTATAGTTGCATCATTGCTTGTGTAAATACACAGGTGGCTGCAAGTTTTGCTGCAGAAGGATCGGTAATGAACAGGTTGAAGGAGTGGAATGATTTGTATGGAGAAGGAGGTTCAAGGAAGAAAGAGGAGCAGCTCAGTTATTTCTTTTAGATTGTGGAAAGCAATTTTAATATGGATACTCACATCAATATTAACACAAAGGATATAGTATATTTTAACCAAAGCATATTAATTACTCAGTAGATATATTGAACTCAAAAAATTCTAGATTGTTAAAGAAATCTAATGTGAATAGATTTATTAATCCCAAGACTCATGCACCATGTTTGGGAGAATCTTGATTTTATGTAAATTGATCTAGCACTGTTTATTGAGTTTGGTTCAATTGTTTATGTGAAACATCTTGCATAGGACAGCAAAGTCAGTGGTGTTTAAACTGAACACAAAAGTTCAAAGTATTGATCATGGAAATTTCTCAAATCTTGAAGTATTGAAAATTAGGTTAAAGATATCTTGTTTTTTTGGTTATAAATATATATTAGGTTTAAATAATTAATTGGTCCCTGTAAGTTCGTATATTTTTTATTTTAGTATACGTATATTATTATTTTTGGAATTAATCCTTGAATGTTAAAATGATTTTCGTCTAAGTCTTTAATGCAAAAATCTGCAAGAGAATTTGCAAGTTTCTCATAAATTTTTCTTTGAATTTTTCTGCGGATTTTAATTTTAGAGATTAAAATCAAAATAAATTTAATATTCAGAGATCAAATTCATAAAATTTTACTTACATGGAATAAAACTAAAAACATGTGAACTTACATGGAGTAATTGATTATTTAAACCTATATATTATCTCTAGCCCTAAATAAAAAACAAATTAAATCAACGTATTTAATTTGAAATTTAGATCAAATATAACCATTTTTACAAGTAGGCATACAATCTATATAAAAAGAAAAATTATGCAAACAGTTTAATATTGTTCCCGGTCTTTCTTTCTCTCTGTTTCTTGCAAACTCTATGAAACCCTTCATCTACTTTCTATAAACTTCGGTAATATTGATACCCTTTTGCGAGAATAGATAGTCACTGTGTTAAAGGACCAAACTTTTCGTCGTTGATCAAATTGGGGTATGTTTTGTGGTTATCAGCATTTGTTGTTGGTGTAGGACTTGGAATATGGGTTGATGAGAAAAACCCTTTGTTGACAACAGCACTGAGTGTAATTGGGTTGGGACTTGGAATATGGGTTGGTTTTGGAGGTGATGATCATCATTCTTCTAGTCACATTTTTGAGGATCATATTTTCATGGAGGAGCTCATCAAACTAGTCATTGATGAGAAGATGAAAAAGACTCAGTTGATAGATTACACCATCCGCATGGTCGAAGTGCTTGCAGCAAATGACCTTATTTGTGATGACTTGGATACAATTGACCATAATGACATGATGCTACTCAGTAAGCACATCAAAGAGATTGTGGCATCTGCAATTATTCATCACTTGAAGAATGCCAAAAATCCAAAATACCGAAATGAAATTCTTATTATATCGGCCAAGAGGTAAAGATCTTGGCAATGGCTGTTTATGTAATTCAATAAGTAAAATATTTTCTGTTTACTAATATTGGATATATGCAGTTTGTGCCATGTATTGAATCTGTTTCAGAAGGGTGAAAGTGGTGAAAAGGATGATAAGAAGACTATAAAAGAATCGAAAAAGGTTTGTCAACAATTTTTCAGTCATACCATAATGATTCATCTCATGATGCTTTACTTAACTAGTTAAGCTTTTCTTTTTCTTTTTTTTCTTCTTTTTTTTTTTACTATCAGGTTGATACCAGAAACCATAAACCAAATGGATCAAAGAAAGACATGGATATTAAAGCTTCTGCAAAAGCAGATGTATGATTAGTTTCTAATTAAATATAACCAAGTGTATATAATCTTGTTTATACTGAAAAAAATATGCAGTTCATGATATGTAAGCTCAGCTTTTATGTTTCACTTATTTCCATTTGTTTTGTGTTGCCATTAATTTATGCATGCATGATGCAGAAATTTTGTTCGGACAATGCCTTTGAGGAGCGCATAAGACAAGAGCTTGTCCCTGCAGATAAGATAGAGGTGACTTTTTCAGATATTGGTGCATTGGATGATGTTAAAAAATCACTTCAAGAAGCGGTTATGCTTCCCCTTAGAAGACCAGATCTATTCAAAGGTAATGGGATTCTGAAGCCATGTAAAGGTATGTTACTTTTTGGACCTCCCGGCACAGGAAAAACAATGCTTGCAAAGGCAATTGCAAATGAAGCTGGAGCAAGTTTCATTAATGTCTCTTCATCCACCATCACTGACATGTGGCTCGGACAAGCTGAAAAGAACGTCCGAGCTCTGTTTTCAGTAGCGGCAAAGGTTGCCCCAACTATTATTTTTATTGATGAAGTTGATAGCAAGCTTGCACAGCGGGGGTCTGACCATGAAGGCAATGCAATGAGAAGGATTAAAAATGAGTTCATGTCTCGTTGGGATGGACTATTGTCGAAACCTGATGAGAGAGTTACTGTTCTTGGGGCCACCAACATGCTGTTTGACCTTGATGATGCAGTTATAAGACGGTTCCAACGCAGGTACAACCACACATTTTTCATCTTCTTCTATGATTAGTAGGTTGTCATAAGAAACAAAAAACTTACTCACAAACATTGATTTTCATTAAATTTTATTTTAAGTAAAGGTCTAAAATTTTCCTTTGAAAAACTGATTAAATTATTCACTATATTAAGATCTCATGGCACTGATTCTAACATCTTCCTATAAAATGATCTGTGGATGTTGATTTTGAGCAGGATCATGGTTGGTCTTCCTTCTGCTGAGAACAGGGAAACAATTTTGAAAACTCTTCTAGCTAATGATAAACATGAAGATATAGACTTCAAAGAGCTTTCAACTATGACAGAAGGATATAGTGGAAGTGATCTTAAGGTTCATTTTGTTGCTCATTCTCTATTTCTAGTTCCCTACTTTGGGTTTTTAGTGATATTCTATTGACATAAATTTCTGTAAACAGAACTTGTGCATGACTGCAGTGTATCGCCCCCTTAAGGAGTTAATACAACAGGAGAAGGAAAAACAAATGGTAGTATTTAAATTACTTCTAATAATGTCATTATTAAAATGGTCATTTTCTGCAAAGCTAAGCAATAACCATTTATTGCAGAAAAAGAAGAACGAAGTGATTGCCCTCAGGCCTTTAAACATGGAAGACATGAGACAAGCAAAGAATAAGGTGTGTTGGACTTTAAACTGTTCACTTCAATTGTTGTAGAGTTAGGGCTTGTTTCTATTAGCTTATTTGAGTTTATCTATTGGCATAATCACTTGCGAGACTGTTTGGTAGAACTTATGGAAACAGCTTATGACATGTCCATAAGATGTTTTCAGCTTATTGACATTCACCTTTTTTAGTTATTCCATGAGTTTCAACTTTCAATTAACCCTACTTTTTTTCGTCAAAATTAATAAATTAACCCTACTTTCCATTTATCAATGAATATTGCACCATGGTTTGTCTTACCTTGCGACTCTCTAGGAGTACACTTAGGATTCGTTTGGTGACAGAATATGATAAGTTATCGTATTCATGTCCTGTCTCAATCCATTGCTATCAGATAAGAGAAACACTTGTTCAATCCTAGTTCTCCATGTACATGATCAAATTATAATTTTGTTGATGATTTTTAAGCTAAGTTATTTAACGAAGTCATGAATACCTCGTCTTCTTCCAGCTGAATTATTATTGCTATGCATAGTAATTGATTGATGCTGTTAAATAATAATCCATAAAATCAGTTAAATTGGTTAGTTTTAGTGGTTACAAGTTGGTTAAGTTTGTTTGTGTAACCACCATAGTACTTTTAGCTATAAAAGATCATAACCATGTACAATCATTCATAACTCAATGAAATAGAAATTTTGATTGTGCTAACATTCTTTTCTCACTCATTCTCTCTCTTTCTCTTCCTTCTTCCCAAATAAGCACTTTTCAATAAGTGCTTATTCTGTTTCTTCTGCTGCAAGAAACAGCTTATGTGTGTGTAACTAGGCGTGTGTGCTAACAGATGCATGTGTAAATACAGGTGGCTGCAAGTTTTGCTGCAAAAGGATCAGTAATGAACAGGTTGAAGGAGTGGAATGATTTGTATGGAGAAGCAGCTTCAGCTAGTTATTACCTTTAGATTGTGGAAACCAATTTTAATATGGTCACATCAATATTAACCTAAAGGATATAGTATATTTTAACCAAAGCATTAGTTTTTCATCAATATTGGACTGTTGATGAAATCCAATGTGAATAGATTTATGAAAAGATATATCTTGATTTTAAAAATTAAATTGATGAAATTTTTATTCAAGAGCTTTTGAATATGTTCAACTAGACTCCTTCCATCTAACGATGATTCCGAAAATGTTGTTTCTTTTATAGAATTGATTTAATTTTCAAATCAATGATGAAGGTTTATTTTTTTGTGAACAATGATGGGGATTGTTCACTAGACTTAATAATGCTAAGAATTGGAATTCATGGTTATGAAGCTCTTATAAATAATTTAAAAAATCTTGCTTTTTAACTTTTTAAAAATGTTGTAGTATAACAAAAAATTTGGTAACTAGTTTAGAAATATTTAAATAATGAAATAGAAAATAATAACAACATTGAATTTAGTGAAATAGACTAAATTTCTGCAATATACAAAATAAATATTAAATTTCAATTAAAAGAGATATGAAAATCACTATTATCAACAAAAAAAAATGAAATATGTGGTTGAGCGGTCAGGGTTTTTATTCCCTTAACCAAGAGTTGATGGTTGGATGTTCACCTTAGTACGAAACAACTTTAAATTTGGACCACCTATCTCATTTTAAAGTGATCTCAATCTAGCCAAAGAAACGGTGGATACTTGGCATTTACCAAAAAATCAACATAAAAATGAAAATTGCTCTTAAATCCCTCACAAATTCTCTAAAATTATCTTTTTAGTGTTTTTACTCTCTTCAAAGTTCAAACCTCATTAAAAACGTAATTTCCGATATTAAAAGGGTAAAACAGAAATTTTAAAAAATCATTAAACATATTAAAAGGTCTAAAGTGCAATTTTCAAGAGATATTTAGACCGTGTTTGATTTTATCCAAATCGACACAATTCAAGAACCATAACCATAACCCTCTCTCAAAATTGTTGTCAACATGATCAACGTTGTTGTTTGATCCTTTGTCTCTTCAATTGAAAACAATGTCAACCCCATTAGAAAGGTACCAAAAACTTGACCTAAAAGAATCTCTATCAAAAATCTATAGATACCCAATTGCTTGCAAAGAACTTAGCTTTATTCTTAGACAAGCTTTTCATCAATTCCCAAAGAATTTGCAAAACCTCATCTTTCAAGATACTCTTTCTGCTTTTCGTCTCATTCCACAGTACGTTCTTTCTCTTTCTCAATTCTCATCAAATTTTTGTTCTTTTTTATTTGTTTCTTTAATCCCAATTCATATTATTTATTGAATTTAAGGTGGTTATTGTTTTTTATTCATAATATGATGTTATGAAATTAGGTTTTGTTTTAAGATTGGATCATGTAGCATTATTTTCCCCCTTTTAGATATTTTGTCCACTTAATTTTGTTTGCAAATTATGTTTTTTTTTGTGTTAATTATGTTATCATTGTTAGCTTGAGATTAATTGTTTTCATGTGGCATTTGAAGATTTATGCTTTTTATTGAGTATACTTATACTATAGATAAAACCATGAAATGTGATTTATGTCTGTTTCTTAGGGGAATAAGTGTCTCTGAGTAATTATAATTAATGTTAATTTGATATGTATTGAGCATGTATAATTATAAGTGTACTTTTAGAGGATCACTTTGTCTCATTATTTTTGTTGATGGTCTCTAATTCTAGATTGCAGACTCAGAGTGCGGTTTCAGCGGTCCATTTACTCCTTCAGAGTGCAGAAGCAGCACTGCCGAAACAGAAAAAGAATATGGCTGTAACAGAGTTTAAGCATGCAATGGTTGCTCGTAAGAGGTGCTCTAAAGCTCACCAGGTAGAGAAAGGTCAGATATTAGTTAAAAAATGGATTTGTGTTATTTTACTTAAAAAGGAAAACAAGTCATGTTTAACAAGTTTCTTTTTTTATGTATTTCAGGTTCATTGCAACTGCCACAAGATATTCTTGTACACATTTTCAGTTTTCTGGATATGCAATCTTTGGTCTCAGCGGGGATAGTCAACTGGTAATACAGTCCTTCCTTTACGAGTATTATTTATGTTTCATATCTACTAATCATTTTAAACGATTGATTGAGCTCAAGTGGTTCATGAGCTCCCGTCAAAGAGGAATCGTTCGGGAGAACCCAAGTTTAAATACTGGTTGAAAGTTGGAACAATCCTGGTCAGGATTCACTTAACTTTTTCGGCCAAACTCTGGATTACCAGTGTTCTTTCCCCTAATAACTGGAGATTAAGACCAAAGAAATTTTAAAAATAAAATAATCATTTTAGCCTACATGTGTTCCTGAGCACGTGAAACTGTGTAGCAGCTAATCATACATTTTTTCTTTGCATTGGCTAGTACATTAAATTTGCCATAGAATATTGTTAGATATGACTTATGAATATTAATCTGATCTAGACTCAATATTGCATTTAGGTCATGGAACATGGCTGCAAATGATAACCATCTGTGGGAATTGCAGTATTCTGTACTGTATGGCGGTGGTGCTAAACAACACCCTATGAGACCGGATAAAGACACAAATGATAAGCTTTCACCGAAACCCCTGGATACTAGAACACTTATTGACTGGAAAGAGGCTGTTAAAGGAGCATACACCGGTAAGCCAAATGTTGATTTCTTACATATGTTTAAATTGGTTTTCGTTTCACAACCAACAAATCAATGAGTCCAGATTTGTTGAATTTCGTTTAAGTGTGTTGAATTTAATTTTAGTTTTGTCAGTTCAATTTTTGTGTATTAATACAGAAAGAAGCTACTCATCCTCTCACACAGATGAAGATTATGTGTTCGTAATTGGTATTCATATTTTCCCTTCTCATCACAATTAGTCTTTTTGGTATAGGAGCATTATCCAAGAAACTAACAACCAATCGAGGATACTGTGAACACTGCAAAACTATAGTATGGTTAAACAACTCCAGATGCCCAAATGTACATGGAGGAATGATATCTAAACTTCATGATGTCGAACCTGTAACGTCATTACAGGTATATTACATACTGTATTACCCATATTAGGCCCATTTATCTTATCTTTTTCTACATTGCAAGAGTGAAGCACTTGTAAAGGGGATTTTTTTGGTTATCCCCAACAACCTGACCCATTTGCAGAAATTAGTTTTCTTTTCCCTCAAATGTGTTGTTTTCATAATTGGGAATATGGAAATCTTTCAAACAGTTGTTTGAAGAATAAAACATACTTTTTTAGGCTAACTCAATGTCTCCTCTTACCATAGATAATCTTGTTCGAGGAGATGCCAAACACTAAACACAGGCACCTTGTTGTACAGCAATATGCCATGTTGCGAGGAACCAGTTTCTTCCTCTAAATTAAAACATGCTTTTATTGCATATATCATGTCTTTGGTTATCTTCTTCTGTTTTACTACATAATTTATTGAATTAAATAGCTGATACTGACTAGAAGGTTTCCTAATTTCAGGTTGTGGAATATCTTTTAGATGATTCTTTATCCGCAATATATTCCTCAGACAGCGATAGTGATTCAGATGGAGGACCAGTTTCTAGGTTATGGGCATATCCCAAGCATTCAAGAAAATACTAGGTGGATAGCTTTTGCATGGAACCAAATCTATGGTCATTCTGTTCATGTATAATCTTTAGGTTGCCTACAGATTTTTTTCTTTTCAACATCTGAGCTGGTGTCCTTCACTAAGAGCTGATTGTAATCTCTGGCATCACAGGAATTTGATAATTGTCATTTTAGAAGTTAAAATTTATTTGATTTGTTTATAAGTGACATAAACTTGAGAGGTTTTATTTTCAACTCGACTTGCTTTTGAAGTCAATTTTTTTTTTTTTATAAATGGATTAATATAATTCACCAAACATATAATCATAATCCATTTTCTATTGATAAAATATCTAAACATTTTTTTTGACAAAATCTAAACAAAGAACTTAACATGCTCTTATTTGTCATATTCATTAAAATTTTGGATAAGCCTTGTTTTAAGGGTAACACCCAATATTTGTTCAAAAAAAAGGATAGGCCTATAACATAAGAGCTCAATTGAACCTTATATGAACTATGGAGTATTTTGAACACACAAAAAGAAGGAACTGTGGATTATGTGAGGGGAATATGCTAATCAAAACTGCTATTAAAAAACCTAGATTCAAACTCTGTCATTTTTAGAGAAATTACATAGATTAGATTAGGCAAGGCATGCCTACTAAAGGGACCTTGGAACCTAAGACAGTGAGCTTATGCTTTATTTGTTGCCATGAAAGATCAAAAGCTAGTACAATTACAAATCAAAGACAATTTTTTAAATTGGTATTGCCGCGAAATTGTAAGGTATCCCCGCAACACATATTCTTGCCCAAAACGCGACCAAAAATGAACACAAAGTAAACAAATAGAAACAAGCAAATTGAACTTGGCAAGCACTTCATTAGATGACATGGGGAACACATTCATCAAGTCAATGTATTACAACACGATGTTGATGCTTTGACATTTAATTTAAGGCTACTGATAAAAAAAATTCAAGATAAACCTAAAAATAAAGTTGGGACTAGGTGGACTTTTATTGTTCAAAACTATATTTCACTCAATTAATCAAAAAAGAGGAGAGGAGATGCAGTAAGAAAGACTCGTAAATTTGACATCTGAAAAAAGCAGCTAATCCTGACTGATAATGTATTCTAATCCTTTTTAAATCCTGCGATCGGTATCTGGCTCAAAACCTTAGCATCAAGCACTGCATACTGTTTCTTGATCTCGATCATTGCCTTCTCAGCTAGTGCATCAACTTGGTCTTCATATTTCTCATACACCAGTGGCAGTGTAAACAGTGATAAATAGACTGTATTTCACCAAATGGACTCATTGTTAAGAGAATACCATAAAAAATGTCTTTTCAGCATAACACATAAAAACAGGTAATAACATTGGGAGGATTAAATGCATGAACTCTTACATAAATAAAACAATGTCAAGAAATTGAACCAGCTCCCAATAACTGAGATAACCCACAATCCAGCAATAACCTGATAACAAGCAAAAAACACACCTTAAGTTTCAAAATGAAAAAATAAAATTAATATGAATAGACGTGGTTCAAGTTAATCCTTAGTTTCTCACAAAATCAAAAGGAAATCCAAGGAACACGGTTCCACCATTAAACCATAACTTCACATAAAGATTAACTTACACTAAGAAACTTCCTAATATCTCTCCCGGTTCCAATTTCCCGCAAAATAGTGAAGATTTGGTTAAGTTCAACTCTCAGAACAGAAACAGCCTCAATAATGCTTTCCTGAGGAATTGAAACATGCGGGATTTGCATTGGAGACCTAGTTGCCAAAATATCACACACCACATGAAAGTGCAGAAATTAAGATTGAGGAAGTAAGTTATAACAATTTTCACCTTATTGTTCAGGGGAAAACACCAAACAAACTCCAAAAAAAGAAAAAGTAGAAGAGTTTCCAAAGGCTTTTACTTACTTGTGGATAAAGACAGATGCATTAGTCCACAAGAAAAGGGCACCAAGAGACAAAATCATTAAATGGCAAACAAAAGTTATGAGGTGGTATTCCATCAACTCAAAGAAAATCCACAAGGCAGTGCCAGCACCAAGTGCCATTCCCGTGCATTTCTTGTTCCTCCAAAGTAAAATATCCGCAGCTGCAAAGGAAACGTTCATAATGTAATATTGCAACATGAGTAAATGAATCTATATATAACCAAAATGACTAAATTTTATTCATCAGGAATAAAAACAATTTCCAATTTGAAATGTAATACTATAAGAAATTCACCCTGTCATTGTCAAGCACAATCTTGTTTCATTGTTTTTACTAAAAGCAACGGCCAAACATTTTGTGGAACGAGAAGATATTTGAGTAACTTAACTATTTGATTAGGAGTTTGGTACGTATGAAAATTGTATCTCGGTTATTTTGAGAGACTAGTGTCCGTAGTATAACGCGGCGGCGATATCTTGGTTTAACAAAAAATAAATGATGGCGACAGTTTTGCAAAACAAGAAACCCTCCTAGCTTTTGATCCGAATGAATACAAGTATACAACTTTTATTGAATGTAATGTAACTTATGTTATCCTATATAACTTTCTACAAAAGAAAAATAACTATAGATTGAATTATTAATAGTCCAATATAACCATGATATCAACTAACCAAATTCAATCTAAATCAAACATTCATAGTATCTAAATATATTGATGACTAATTTCGACCCCTCACAATCTTCTAGCAGCACAATTTAGTCTCGCACAAAAATAAAACTCAAATTAATCCGTTATTTCATACTAAAGACAAATTAGTCTCTGATTCATTATAATAAAGAGAGACTAATTTGTTCTCGATATGAAAGTGTCAGAAACTGATTTAAATTTTATTCTTATTATGGATTACATTATATCATCAAAATTCTTTCTACATGTAACTATTCCAATCAAAATAAAAAATGCGCACGATGAGTTAATGTTAATCAATGCAATGCAATTATTATAGAAAATAAGAAAAACAGAGATGCATGAGTGGAAAGAGTTACGTACGTTTTCCACCGCCTAAGACCATATGAACGGGGCGATCGCGACCTAAGAGTCGATAAACACCGTTAGATTTAGCGGTGGCGAGAGGTGGCCTCTTGGTGTTGATGTGGTGGCTGTGGCTGTTGTGATCATCGTCGGAATCGGAAAATGAATCTGAATCGGAGTTGTTGTCGTGAAACTTCTCTTCCACCTTATCGATGAAGGATTCAGTCTCCATGGATGAATGCAATGCAATGGAATGGAAATGGAAGGAAGAAGTGAGAGAGGAAGAGAGAATGAGAAAATGGAGAGAGAGTTTTTGGTTGAACGAACGATTTGTTAGTTAGTTAGTGTTGTTATATGTGGCGTGATTTGTTGAGCGGTCCAAGCCTCACGTTCGGGAATTATAGTTTGGTTGAGAATGAATAACGGAAATTTTGCACTTATATTCAAATAAATCCTCGTTAGAACTTAGAAGTTTTCATATTTTTTGTTTCCATTAGCATTTTTTTTTTCATAGAATTAGAAATAAAATTTAGTTGGTTTAGTGATTGACGGTAGACTTGGTTTGATTCTGCAACTGCGTTTGCAAAGAGACCTACTTGGTGTCAGAACTCGGTCCTCTGGACTAATAGGGTAAAGATAAAATTGATTTTTGTATATGTTATAAATTATTTTCATTAAGTTCTATCAAACACTCACAAAGTTTATGTTGGTAAATAAACTCAAATAAATTAATACAACAGACCATATATATAATGCTAGTATTTAAGAAAAGAACGTCTACATACATTGTCATTGCATTGCATTGCATGTATTATATATTAAGACTTTGACTGATCGTAGAAAACTGTTAAAATCGATAAGTAGTGAGGGATTTAATTAAGGGTTAAATATGTTTTTAGTCCCTATAAACATCTGATTCTTCTATTTTTAGTCTCTCTAAAATTTTTTCCCACTTTTTGGTCCTCAAAATATTTCCGATCATGATTTTTGGTCCCTTCTTTTCACCTAACTATGTGCTTCTTTTCACCTAACTATGTGTACGATTCAAATTTTTAAACGAGGTTTTAAGATCATGTTTATAATATTATAAAAATTACTCAAACCAAAATTCATAATTTTTTAACAAATGATGAATTAACTATGAATTTTTAAGCGCAAACACTTCAAAAATTCATATTTAATTCATCACTAATTAAAAAAATTCAAATTTTGCCAATCAATTCAATTTTTAATATACTAAACATTACTGCAATACATAACTCCTAATTTTAATTAATATACATGAGTTGACTTAAAAGTAGGGACTAAAATTCATGTTAGAGAATTTTGTAGGGACCAAAAAGTGGGAAAAAAATTTAGAGAGACTAAAAGTAGAAGAGTCAAATGTTTATAAGGATTAAAAACATATTTAACCCTTTAATTAAATCATCGTAATAATTGGATAAAATTACATTGTTCAATGTTGTTTAAAAAAGTTTGAAACATCTATATTTATGTGTTCTTATGGTATATAAAATGATTTTGGTATATAAAAATCCAAAATGATTTTTTTTTTACTTGTCAAAAAAAATGATTTTGGAATTTTTTTAAATTAATAAATATATGATATAAATTTTCATCCAAACAATGAGTTTCATGAAATGTGTATATGATACTTCATAAACATGAGTAAGAGTTAATGAATGGCATTATATTAGTCTCCATTGATATGGAGCATATTAAAAATCCTTGGAGGAGGCTAAGGTGGATATTGATGAGGAAACCTTGGCTTTTGCAACCCGTCCTAGACATGCCAGAACAGAACTCAACTAATGCAGTTAACCAACCTGATGCAAACAGTGATGATTTATCTTCTGATAAGGCAAGTGGTTGTTATGGAAAATGAATTCGCTATTGTATATGTTAGTCCTCGTCTTTACCAGAGGAAGAAAGCTTGGTCAGAACTTCTGGACTTTAATCTTTCTGCTAAATGACCCTTGAAGTGTTGCTACTGATCTTAATTAAACTGTTGTTGCTAGCAAACCATGTAACTCAATTTCAAAAAACAATAACATTTACTACAAATTTCAAAGATAATGGTGAAGATCATTAGCCAATGCAGCACATACAAAAATAAAAATATAATGCTGCGCGGGCGCTTCCTGCACTTAAAATCATATATCTGGGTGGGATTTATCGTATAAAATCATATATCTGCACTTAAAGTGGGCAGTGGAATTTACTAAAATGTCCCACGGCTACCAACATTCTTTTATATAGTTAAGATGAAGATAGGATACAATCTAAATTAAGTCTACACCAACCTGTACTAAATTGTCATTAGGTAACATAGTATACAATTTTTACAGGTATAAAAGGAAGACATGATAGAAAATAGTCCTCTCTCTTATATGAGAACTGCAGGCTGTGCTCAAATCGATTAGAGTGCAATCATCTTTTCAAAAAAGTCCTGCGAGTTCTATGAGTCCACCTCAAGATGTATTTGAGCTGATACACTTAATACTGAGTTTTTTGTTGTTCCAACTTCTCAATCAAGGCTTTCTTTTCGTCATCGCCGAGGGAATTGAATGTGAAAACGGACTTGTCACCAATGTCATCCTTGATGTTAAACACAAGTCCAATATCAGGGAATTTGTGCGGGGAATGAAGATATTGATGTCCAAAACAAAATTATCATAAGTAATTTACCTTGATGGGCTGTGTGAACTTCCTTCCAGCAAATATCACAAAAAGACCCATCCATAAAGCAAGCAAAGTAAGTTTAGTTCCCTCGTCCATCAAACCACTCTGCAAATTTAGAGTAAAATTTGTCCGGGATTAAAAGAAACGGATATTGTAGAAATGGACCAATCAGTAATGGTGATAATAACAATACTCGCTATCTGCTTGTTCGGTGAAGGTGATTGAGATGCGGTGCAAATGTGCAATAATGTAAAAGTCAAGTGGATGATGAAAAATCCATGGATTCAAATAATAGTAGAATCCAAAGAAATATGTTAACCAAAATAAAAAAAGAATCAAAAGAAATATGATTATGGGTTTTAATTCAATGATGTAAGTTCACTGCAATCATAATAGAAGGCTGTTACTTGCAATTGGATCCGCTGCAGCTTAGTCCAACTCAATCTTAGTCGTTTTTTTTTTTTTAATCAGTGAAACTAAAATTCCAAATCGTTAACTAACAAACTAAACAAAACACAGGTTGTGGCTACCTTAAATTAAATATAGAATATGTTTCATAAGAACTTTAGAGGAACAAAAGAAGAATACCAGATGGCCAAGAAGAAGTATAGGAATAATAAACGTAAGAGCTCCAGCTTCTAGCTTGCCATAGCACAATCCTGTTTAAAGAATACAAGATAATAAATATCAAGACGATTGATATCTTTTTTCCTTCGGTCAAATTAATATTAAATGGTAAAATATAATATAGATAGATTTAATTTAACATCACCTTCCTTGAAAACAAGTCCAGTCAAAGCAGCGAAAAGAGGACCGACAAGCCAAACAGCTGATGGGTTATCAATGACATACTGTACCAGAGTTTTATTAGCCGGTTGAGCAAGGGCGATGTAAGTTGCAGCTGATCCAAGAACCCCAAGTCCCCATAATGCTTGTAGAGTGCGCTTGATTTCAGTCACATAGATATGTATCAAAAATAATGATAAACCCAAACCACCTGCCCCAAGGACATAAAAGAAATCAATGTTTTGCTTTAGGGTATCGCTTAGGTTATCGGGCAAATAGGCAGCAGATGCAGCAATGACAAACGACGCAGCAGATGTCACCAATCCTGATCGGTAGGAAATAACCTGCCATGAGTGTGATGAAACTAAACTCAACTACTATAACTGAATTTACAAAACTGAAAGGATTGATATCCTACTAACAACCTATGAATCTAACCTATCTAAAGTTCTAAATTAACACTTGATAAGGTAACAACTTACTACAACAGTAAACAAATAGTAGTAATTTAATCATCTAACTTAGGGACCTAATTACAAATTAAATTATTGACAATTCACCTATTCAAAAATAATAATAATTTTGTTTAAAGAGTGTAGATAGAAATTGAAATTGAATGAGGAGAAGGTACCTCTTGAACATCGGAGGATTCAACGGTCCATGGGCCATAAACACCGTTGTAAACTTGCTGATTTTCTCCGACCGCTTTACACCGTACCGACCTGATTGTGGCTCCCGGAGAAAGAATCCGAGCGCCGGAACATAACCTGGAAGGAGTTCGAAGAAGATTAGGAGGCCCTACCGATACTGATACTGATACTGCCACAGCTGCAGCAGTACTCAATCCTTGTAAAGCCATGTTCTGATTTTCTCTTTTCAGGTTTCAAGTTTTTAATTATTGAATTGCATGAGCATAATAACCTCATTTTTATTCTTGTGGTCATTAACAAGTCTAATTCTTTTATCTTAAAAAAAAAAAAAACAAGTCTAATTCGAGTGTGTTGTGTTACACTCTTCCTATCTATGTTTTGTTTTGTTTTATTTTGTTTTGTTTTTTAAGGATTTAATTTGAATATTCTATTCATTTTTTATCTCTAAACAATTAATCTCTCATCAATTTAATCTTTAACCTACTACTATTGATTATCGATGCCTCCAAATTAAAATATTCTTCATTAATGATCAAAATTGACGGTCGACATTGAACAGAGAACCACTCAAATTAATATGAGAACATGAAGTCAGGTGTACTATATAATTTGAAATTATGAAAGTCATTCTTATGAAGAATGTTTATTTATAAGTTCAGTGTGAACTGTGAAGTCTTAGTAATTGAAAGTCATTAAATCTTTGATTTTTCTTTTTAACAAAAACTTTGATTAATCAAACTAATATTATAAATGAAGAATACTTCATCCGACCTTTATTATAAGTAAAATTGATTTTTTAGGTACGTTGAATAACTAATGTATCTAGACAATAATATAGTCTAAATATATTAGATATTCAATGTATCTAAAAAGTGGCTTTTACTTATAAGAAAGGCAGAGAGAGAGTATGTTTTCTATTGTAAATTTGTAATTCAAAAGTGTTGTGGACTCTTGAAGTGAACTTGGCAGGACCTTTGAACTTGGGGCAAGCCTTGGCCTAGTCCAGAACAATTCTCCCATCCAACCAATCCTCTTGATTAACATTCTTGTTTTTTTCTTTATAAAAGATTAACCCTCTTGTTAAATTTACCAATAATAGGCCCCAAAATTAGGAAGAAAAAGAATACATCAATTTAATCTTAAATAATTATGAAAAATAGTACCCAATTAGGACGTTAACAAATCAAAATTTATATGAGAAAAAATTCTTCAATTAGCAGTCAGTCTTTGAAGAAATAAATTGTGGGCCTGCATCCCCAATTCAATCTGCTATCATAAATGGGCTGATTTAGACTTTGAGCTTTGGAGCAAATAACAATAAACTATAACTTTTTTATATCAGAAAGATAAATTGCTCCTACGAAGATTTGATCTCTGATATTTTTCTCTATCCAACACATGTCTTCAAACTCTTATTACTTGAGCTATTCTAAAATTTTGATTCAGCCTAGAATTAAATCCAAAAAATAAATTTATATTCAACTGACATATTAATTAATTATGAGAAAATTTCTGAAAAAAAATTTAATTAATTACAACCATGAATCATCTATATTAAAATATAGAAAGGCGAAATTGTTTATAGAGATATAGAACTAACTACTGAGTTTAACAAGTTTGGTTTCTCAAGAAGAGAACTAATGTTAAGACTAAAAATTAGAGTTTTTGGTTCGATAATTAATTTTTACGCTCAAATCCATTGTTTTATTCAGTTTTACATGAATGTACATATCCAACATAAGAGTATAACACATTTTACTTTCAAGTTATTTATAGTCATAATCAATTTTACAAATTCAATTTTTGTGATTGCATGAACAAACACAACATGACTAGAAGTGCACAAAATGTGTCAAATTAGGATGATATGTCCAGTTTGGTTTTTACTGCCATGTTCAATGCCTGCATGGCTATCCATCATGACCATGCCATTGCCATCTGATCCACAATCAGTGCCAGTTGTGATAGAGTTCAATTCATTTTCATATTAAATTGATTGATAAAATTGACTTAAAGTTTCGGGGAAATATTGTTTCTCCATAATGATGACTTCGGCTAAGGGTGTAATTAAACTTGTTTGGATTGGTTTTGAGTGAATTCGATGTCCGAACAAATAAACTTTTAATTAGTTTGGTTTAGTTCGGTTTTGTTAGATTTTCGAAATTGAATCCGATCCGAACTGGTCGGTTTGGATCGGATATTATACTCGGTTTGCAGTATTTGTTTTTCTGTTATAATATATGCTATTATTTTTTCAAACGATATATTTTAATCTTTATTTTTCAAACGACTTACAATAATAACGTAAACCAAATAAACAATAACATAGTTTTGAAATACAAAATACAAGTTTGCGTTGTCGTGTTATGTTTTGGTGTTTGGAATTTATAATTTGGCTTGTGTTTGTACAATATTGGACTGGTTCAAATTGAGCCCAATGAGATGTTGTTAGTTTTCAGTTCATCGGTTCTACAAATTGCAAAACTAAAATCTGAGAACCGGTCCAAACCACTTCGTCTTATGTTGGTTCGATTCGATTTTAAATCCGAACTAAAAAATCAATTTTTTCCCGATTGGGATTGGATTGGGTCATCGGTTTTAACCGATCATCTTACTATATAGTAGTAGTAGTATTTGTTAGGAGTAGAAACTAAATAGGTAAAAGTGATGACAATCGAACAATAACGTTTGATCCCAACTCATAGTAATTTGTTTATTGAGTTCAATTTAATCATCTAATATCTCAACCACAAACAATTGATCATTTAAGTAATCGATTTTCTTTGACCGGATCGAGAGTATGATAAAAAAATTGACAAATGATAAATTTATTATTTTATTTTGACAATAAGATAATAAAATTGTCTATTATGCAATATTTCATACTATTCATCCATGCTAAACACGAATCAAATGCATTTTTTTCTTCTTTTTTTTCTGTTCATTTCTCTTTTGAATAGTACACACATATATATTGCCAATTTCAAAAGGGAAGTTGTCTGGTTTATGGGTTGCACGATATGAGATTGATTCCTCTTTCTTCGCCATAATTTATTGCTAAGTCTACAATTATTTCATTCATTTTTTTATTCCATTTTCTTTTTAATATGGTTTCTTCATTATATATTCCAAACAGCGAGACATTCTAGCTATCTCCATGCTTCTTCCACATATTTATAACATAGCTTGACTAGAATTCAAATTTTCAAAGATCATGCAGATGAAGTTCCTAAATATTTTTCAACATTATCTTGCAAATCTATAACGTACGTACTATAATTTAATAATAGAATGTTTAGAGTCGGTTCTGACTATTTAGAGGTCCAATTTAAAAAAAAACTCTTAATTAAAAAATGTATGAAATATATACTTAAAAAATTCGAGCAGAAATTTTGAATTCCTGCGTTATTTCCCAGTTTTACGGACCGATCATATGAGTTACTATCTTTATGACCATTATTTTATGTTTTTGACAAATTAATGACCATTAGTTATAACTGACCTTCATGTAATTAAACCAACCATACATTTTCAGTGATTGAATTACCTCTCAATCTAAGTAATCGAGTTAAAGTGGTTAATAACTCAATCCCCTTAAAAATGAATTATCGGGAGAGTTTGAGTTCGATTATGAAAAAGAAATACCTCTTAATCAAATTTTACTTACTTTTTGACTGAATTTCGAATTATGGAATCCATTTTTAAGAATCGGTGAGTTATAATGCGCACAAAAAAAAAATTAACATCTCCCAAGGGCCAAGAGAATAAGAATCATATGAATATTGTGATATTTTCATTTGGATTTAATCTAGAGCACACCATTGTAACCAAAAATTTAGTAATTACTAGCTGTTTTGGCTCAGAACCGAACCTTTTGAAAGCTACATTTCAGAGGTAAAATTTTTGAGTTTGGTTAATGGTTATGATTTAGCTTGTTTTTTAGTGAATGTCTTGTATCTCTGTAAAAGATTTATAAGCCGTTAAGGTATTGATTTTCCATTGTCATTGATCAGAGAGAATCTCAAGATAAAACAGTGAAGCAATTCTAGATGTAGATGAGGACCACAAAATATTCCAATGTACACAAGATCATTGATCATTTTCCCCGACTATATACACGTACATTGCAGTGCAGATTTTACACTTATTATCTGTAAGACACTAGGTGATGATGCAGTTCATATAATCCTAGAAGTACATTCAAACTCAAATTTATTTTTGTTCATCAATTGTGCCAAAAATATTACTGGTATCCATCTTTTTCACATTTCACTTTATGGGGATACAGATTTTTCCTTTCTTAATTAATGAATTTTTTTTTTTTGAAGCAACGAAAAATGATTATGTTAACGCATTAGAAGAACACAAGATGTACAACAACTAGAGGAAAGCGAGTCTACACACATATTACACCGTACAACGATCTCAAAAGATCAAAGCGTAGTCGCAGAATACACAAAAGCCAAAATATTACACGACTAAACAAAATACCTAACTATCCCTCCAACCTATGAAAACCAAGGGTTGGTATACCAACAACTAAACTCAACGGCAAAACCTTTGTGACGCACTTTAAGCCACCACCAAACCTGTAGTCGAATATGATCTACCACTTGTGACTCGTTCATAACTTTATTACCAAAAATGTCATCATTGCGACATTTCCAAATGCACCAAATAATTGCTAACCAAAGAACTTGGAAAGAATTTTTTGGAGTGACCGAAAAAAATTGTAGTATAATTATAGCCAAACATTTTTTAGACACGTACATTTATTTTGTCATACTTAGATTAAAATTTGTGTCTGATATATTTAATTTAACAGCTAATAAAATATAGTATTCACCTAACATTGGACAAAAATTATTAATAATTTCAGCCAGGTATGGAGGGTGATAAGGTATAGTTGTGACATTGTTATCATTGTTTCATCCAAAATTCACACCAAGAATATAATTTAAAAAGATCTGTGCGTTATAGTTTTAAAATTTAAAGAATTTTGTGTTACTAAAAAATTCAAAGAACTTATGTGTTATTCTTTCTGGTCTTTATTATAAGAAGAAATTTACTTTTTAGATTTATGGAATGTTTGATGTATCTAGTTCATAATATGGTCTAAATATATAAAACATTCCATGAATCTAAAAAACAAATTTTTTCTTATGATAAGAACTGGAGGAAGTATAATTTTAAAACTTAAATGACTCATGTGTTAAAAAAACACTTAAAAATTTTATGTAGTATAAACCGAAAACTTAAAGACTCGTAAATGTATTTGGATTTTTTTTTAAAGTACTACTAATAATCACTTTTATAAGTGCTACTCCTATTTTTTTATAGTACTGTATACAATCCAATAGAAAAGGACCCTATATCTTCCATGCATAATCCGTGGACAGAAAACTAATAGAAGTCCAAATCTTCACATTTTTTGCCAAAAATAAATTTTGTATAGCTGACTAGTCTATAATTTTCCTTTTGGATATTGCATTTTTTCCATCAAATTTTCTACTAACCTTTTTGCAAGCATTTTTATAGTCCAATAAAAAAAGGAAGAGTGCAAAACTAACCAAACCATGTTAACAAGTCAAAGCTTTTGAAGCAAAAGACTTGGACTCGTTCAAAGCCAAAAGGATTTAACTAGTAGAACAAGAAGACCTCTTCAAACTTAGGGTATAGATAGAGAGTCTCATAGTATAGGGGTCCTTAAAGCAAACAGAACATGCGTGCTTCAATTCCTTTGCCTTGTAAAACAAACCAATTTTCTGACTCTTTTTAATTAGTCTCTCTGTAAAAGAAAAATTAAAAGTTGTAGTAAAGCATTTGATAGATAGACCTTACTACGTTTTTTTTCTTTCTCTTTTTTAAATCCTTTTTTATCTTTCGTTTTCTTTCTATCCTTTTTCTTTTCCTTTTCTTCTAACTTTTTGGAAGTTTCCCACTACCATTCATGTATTCTCAGCATCTCTATGAAATTGTAGCATGTAGTTGTATAAAATAAAACCACCACTACTTTCCCATACTTCATTTTTTTATATATCAATCATATTCATGTTGTTTCTAATGATTCATTCATAATTACAAGTTACATATGATATGGTATTAGTACTACTAACATCTACATCTACTACTATTTTATTAATTGACCACTTATTGGTACAAAAGATTTTTGTTTGACTAAATAGTACAGAAGATTTAACCTCTACATAATTGCAAAAGAAAATTAAATGTCACTAGCTAGTACAAAATATTCTCTCTAAACCTTAATATAAAAATATTTTTAAAATTTTATGAATAATTGATGTATGTATTAAATATTTTAATTGTTCAATAAACTTAAAAAGAAAGAATATGATAAAGTAATGGATTAAAATATGGTGGTATGTAATGGATCAAAATAACCTTATAATCCAAAAAGATGAACCCAAAAATGGCTTTAATGTGACAAAGCAAAGCAGAAAAAAAGCAAAAATAGAACCAGAAGTGGGGCAAACAAATCTCAGTTTTCAAAATTATCTGTAAAAAACTCTGAAAAAACTGTGAGATTTTCTTCATAACTCTGTATATGTATCCAAAGACTGAGGTCAGAGTTACTATACCCTCCCCTCCCTACACAGTAGTCCTACCTCACTTTTTCTCTTAATACCCTGTAGCTCTCTCTTATACCCCACCCCACACATGGGTCACTCTTCTCTTTCAGGTCCAAATGACCAGTTCCAATAAAATAAACACACCAAAATAAAAACAAAAAGCAAAAGCTAAACCCCTTCTGATGATTCCATAATAAAGCACCACTTTCAATACTTTGCTTACACAAGTCAAAAGCTATTAAACAGAGTAAAAATTAAACTAAACAGTACTATAGTAACACAGAATTTACAAGCATTAAACTTTTAAATTTGTTGAGCAATTTATTGTTTTGTATGATAAAATGTTTTTTTATTATAGATAATTTGTACCTATAACAAAAGTTATAATGTAATTTAATGATATGAATTTCAATTTTTATCTTGTTTTCTGCCTCAATTTATCATGTACATGAATAGTTTTAATATCAAATAATTAAAAGGATCTATCTTTTATTTTTTTTTAACAAATTAAACGAATCAAAAATATTTTTCATAGTTAAATACTTAAGTTCCTTAACTATCTTGTCTTGAGTTCGATTTTTGGTCGATATATATAAAAAAATATTAATCTCTTAAATATATTTCAATACCTTGAAGTATTGATCCATGTAGTTGCATGCGAAAAATATCTTTAATTTACAAAAAAAACACTACCTAAAAAGTGAGTTATTCACATCTTTGCTAATATGCTATAATTCTATCACTCATTTCCTATATTCTTTATCTTTTTTTGACAAAAATTGAAATTTGTAGGCACATAAATCAAATATTAACCTTTTTTGGATTTTTTTCTTCAAAGAATAAATAAAATATAAATATCGGATACTTGTCTGATATGTATATGGAATGAATTTAAATATAGGCTAAATATATCACATGTTAAATGAACTTAAAAAGTGATTTTTACTTATAAATAAGACTAAAGAAAGTACAAAGTAGTGAGTTAAGGCTTTGTTTGGTTAGAAAGAAATTGAAAAAAAAGAAATAGAAATACAAAAATCAATACATGTATTTGAATTAAAATGTAGTTTAAATACATTCTAGTGGGGAATTGGATTTACTACTCACTACACATTTCATTTTGTTCATTCACCTAACTGTCCCTATAAAACCCAAAACTCAACAACAAATTTAAACATAATTCACCTACACACTTTCTACTCTCTTCAACTTCTCTCTATTCTCTTTCACCAACTTTCTCTCACAAGATTCCTCCATGGATGCCCTCAACTTCTTAAAGTTCTGGAAGAACAACACTACAACCACCTCCAACATCACTGTTCCTCATCTTGTTGTACAAACAGACAGTGATTCAGACGAAGATGACTCATTCTTCGACTTAGAACTCACCATGAACGATTCCGACAACAATCAAAACAACACCAACACCAACAAAACATCAAACATTACCTACGAAAAAACTGAACAGAAAAAAACACCTTTTCCTTTATCTCCAAATGAACCAATTTCTAAAAGAAAAGTTCTTCCTATTGAACCCATTCTGAAACCTCAATCACCCATTTCACTTCTGAGATCAGCACCCAGTTTCAGAATTTTCACGTCAAGAAAACAGAGGAGAAATGGTTCTCAAAAAACAGAGGAACTGAGAAAAACAGAGTGTGATAAAAGTTTAAAGAAAGAAGCTAAAGTCTTCACTGTGAAACTTAACATTGAAGATTTTCATTCTACTCCAACGCTTAGTAGAGATAACAGCACCAGAAATTTTGGTATCAAGGTTCAGAGTCAAGGAACAGAGGAAACGAAACCAGAGAGGGTTTCGAAGGAGATTTTGCAGAAATATTTGAAGCTGATTAAGCCTTTATATGTTAAGGTTTCGAAGAGGTATGGTGATAAGATGAAATTCTCCGGTGAAGGGATGACGGTGAATGCTTCACCGTCTTGTTCGCCGGCGGTGGGTTCTGTTGCTATGAGGAAAGAGAAACAGGGGAGTTTTCCGGTAGGGATGAAGGTGGTTTCTAAGCATTTGGGTAAGAGTAGGTCGTCGGGTACGGTTGCCGGAGTTGGTTCTCCGGCGAATAGGTGTGATGATACGCTGCTGCAACAAAATGATGGAATTCAAAGTGCTATTCTTCACTGCAAGAGATCATTCAATGCTAGAGGTAAATTTTGTTTCACAATTTTGAAGGTTTATTCAGGTTTTAATTATGCTAATTATGATTCTTAATTATAAAATATTTCAGATTATTCAACAGGTGTTTCTGCGGATGTATCAATGTATTCGACGAGAAGCTCATTTGAAGATGAAGTGAGATGAAATATACATTTGATATCACGATGGACATGTCAGGATCACAGTAATTTACGGTAACTTTTTAAAAGCTGCGGTGGATCATGGTGACTTTGACTTATCCACCGCGATATCAAACATGGTTAAAGATGATGATGACATTGAGATTAGATTAGATTAGATTAATGAAATTAGATTAGTGAGTGTGATGATAGGTTTAGTGTTGTGGTGACACAGTGTACATTTATGTAACATGATGAAAAGAATCTAATTTGCAGATGAATTGGGATCTTTTTTGTGTCACTCTCTGACTGACTCTATTCTCTTCTCTTCTCTGTGTGAGTTTAGCAGTTTGCACTCTGCTTGAGGTTGTTAGCTTTAGCTGTAGCCTGTATGTAATGTATTAATCTCAAGTGGTATAATATAATTATCTGATATTTTGATTAGATTGCTATCAAAAGATTCAAATGAAGAAACAATGGAGTACTAGTATTTGGTCTGTCACTGTGAGCATTGATAAGACTTTTATGTCGTACTATGATGTATCTGAATCATAATTACTGCTACTACTACTACCTTTATTTCTTTATCAAATGGAATGGAAAAAAGGGAAATAAAATCACAGCAACTTTTGGTTTAAACCTTCTAGGCTTAAACGTCATTTTAATTCTTGTATGTATGTGAAATTTTGGTTTTAATTCTTGTATGTGATTTTATTCCAAAATAGTCTCTGTATTGACCAAACTTTTTGCTTCTGGTCCCTAAAACAAAAATCTGCAGGAAACTTGAGAATTTTCCTGCAAATTTTTGCTTTAGAGACCAGAAGCAAAAAGTTTGGTCGATATAAAGACTATTTCGTAATAAAATCACATACAAGGACTAAAAGTAAAATTTGGTACACATACAGGGACCAAAATGATGTTTAAGCCTTCATTCTATTTGAATTTGAGAAGCTAGGATCCTTTCTGCTAGACGGGCAAATGAAAAAATTGAAGTGGTCCAAAACACGGACATGATTGCCTGCAGTTATAGCTATTTTATCTCGTCCGTGTTTTGGACCGCTTCAAATTGAAAATCACAGCAACCTTGACCTCCTATTTTATTTTGTACGGGTATAGTATCATAGTCATCCGGTTTTTTAAATCTTAACCGTCGATCGATGGTAACAGTCCATTTCATTGGTGCTCAATGTTCTCCACTGCTTATACATCCGGCTAAGCCACCTAAGTCCAAGTATGCGACTTCGACCCCCTATATATTTCTTGTTGGTCTCATATTGATTTAAACGTTAGAGTCCTTGCAAGTACTCCACCCCAACCTACATCAACTTTAACAACTTGTTATTCAACGTCCGACCAACTTTCTGATCGCTTCAAATAAGTTATAGAAATTAGAAACCACACCCGTACAAAATAAAAAAATGAGAATCAATTCTAGTCATTGTAAAAGCTAGAAATATTGAGCTTTAGCATAAGCTATTGTTAGGTTTAAATCATAATAATTTCCAGAAAAGAAACGTTTTTATGTGTTAATGTGGTTGTTCTTTTGTTGAGCTTGATTGAATGCTTGTGAAGTTGTGATTAGCATGTTAATAATCTTATGCATTTCAACTTCTATATATTACAAAGTGGAACTACCAATGAGTACACACAACACACTTTTGGTATAATTGGCTAGAGAGAAAATTCAAACTTAATATCTTAGACATGATGGAGGTTGGAAGATATGAGATCTTGGTAGTTTGAACTTTTGAAATGTATTGTTGGTGAGAAGAACTTTTTGTTTGTACATATATAGAGCTGAATTAATGAACCAAAGACTTTACAATTTATGTATTTCCAATTTTCCAAGGCATCATAATAAGGGTGAAGAAGAACCATACCAAAAATGATCAAACGTGGCCCCCCATTTCATTGCACACTTCAAGGTGCTCCACAATTGTCATTTTCTTTGGCTTAAGTCCATTGCTGACTGCAGACTTCACTATTTAGCTGAAGTCACAATCTTTGCCTTGTGGTCCCTGATTACTATTGCACCATATTTGTATTTGATATGTATGTGATCAATTTTACCTAAGCAACTTCACCTAGGTTTTATTTTTATTTTCTATGTAGAGGAAAGTATTTCATATAAGTGTAGTTTAATTGTAAAATGCATGTTATTGTATTTTTTAATGTCTTTCTCTTTGGTTGGCACTTTCTAAACTCCATGTGAACTAGTATTATTTAAAGATATTTTCTAATATCCTTAAACGACTATAATGATACTAATAAGTAATAACAGATGAAACAAATTGAATTAACTTGTTCCATACGATGATACTTAAAGCTAGTTTGCCCTATCTATACATATAAAATAGAAGGTCATGTGCTATAAGGTCATCAAGAAAACTAAACAAAAATTTTGGTAAAGTTTTTTTTGGTAGATAAATGTAAATGACTATAGTAATTGAAAATTTATACATATAAACGGAAGAGTTGAAGTTCAAAATCCAATCATAACATTACAATTGTGATATTTTTGTCAATTGAACTAAAACTTATACATATTTCTTTTTATTCTTTAAAAGTACTTTAAAAATACTCGTTAACATTTTCTAAAATAGATAGCTCAACATAAAATTATGGTTAATATTAGTCCACGCCTATATGGTTAAACAAGTAAGCTAGAAAAGACAAGGAGTGTTATGTAGGTTATCATTGTCTACTCAAAAAGGCACATGAAATAAGAGACAAATACCAAAGCTAGGTTCTTTGCACCAATTTAAGAAGCCTAATGTTAAGTTAGTTAAGAAAGTTACAAGATAGAATGTGCAATGCACCCATAAACACTACATAAACAGCGACCCAACACCGTTTTTGTCCATCAAGAATGGTAGATTTGTTCTGTTTCCTCATAAGATTATTCTCTCTTTTGTATAGTAAGGTGATGTGTATTGCCATTCACATCAAGGCATTATGGTTGGGACACCTTATTGAATCCATTTTTTAGTTATGTTTTCTTGTTTGGGATAATCACATTCTTAGGAAACATTAGGATTGGAAATTGAATTTTATGCTTTTAGTACTAGTTCATTGCATCTTCTTGTTTGTTGGACAAGTTTTTTCTCAAAGCAAGAAACAATAAACTATTACACGTGTCACAAATACACGTGTCTTGCTATTTATTTATTATATAAAAAAGATTGTTAGATTAAATTACAAACGAACACAACGAATAAAATAAACTCCATCAGTACGTAAAAGATTAACACAATTTGAAGGAGGTGTCTCTAAGAAAACATGTACAATTGACTTAGTTGATTGTCTTTTTTATTTTGTAGGATTTTTTATTTCTGTGCATCTTAATTTAAAATAAACCAAGTAAGTATACATAATGTTTCAATGACAAAATTATTGTTACGGATATTGTCTAAAACATTTGTAGAATAGAAATCGTTTCGGTTCAATGCAAGTATATTGGACTTACTTCACTTTGAGATCAATTGAGATTGAAAGCCCAAACATTCATGAGATCTTCTTTTCCCACCTCATATTTCTTAAAAATTGTTATCGTCTGAATTTATCCAGCCGAATGAGAGAAAAAAAGGTGTTTTTTTCGTAAAAATATTGTTTTTCGTAAATATTCATATTTTTACAAAAAACATGTTCATGAATTTATGCATATTAACTTACGTCAATTTTTTGCACTAAAAAAAAAGGTGAAAGGTGTATTATTATAAATAAAAAAAATATGATTGCAATATATTGTGATATAAAGCATACTACTCTATAAATAGTCCAACACCATTTTGTCCTCCAAGAATGATAGATCTGCTCTTTTTCCTCATAAGATTATCATGTCTGTTTTAGTAAGGTGTAGTATATTTCCATTAACACCAATGCATGCATTATGGTTGTGACGCTTATTGAATCCATTTTCTAGTTATTTGTTTTCTTGCTTGGGATAATCACATTCTTAGGAGACATTATATGATTGGAAATTGAATTTTATACTTTTACTAGTTCATTGCATCTTGTTTGTTGGAGAAGTGTTTTTTCTTCCTAACTTTATATAAGTCCCATTTCATATATGTAATTATAATAATATTTTTTTTACAAACATATTCCTTCTTTTTTTTTTACGGATAGAAACACATTCCTAATATGATATATCTTTTCCTACAATATGTAACGAATATTATATTAAAAATTTAAAATATAAACTATTTGTCTAAAATTTAGTACTACTACCAACTTAATTAACTTATGTGATTTGTTTAAGAAGTATTTTTTTGTTTATAGACAAAATGACAAACATCAAGTTGAAACACATAATTGTGAGGTCTCAGGTTGAAACCCAAATTTTTGTATTTAATCTAATAACATTGACATTGTCGACTAAATTATATTAGAACTTACAGTCTATTTAAATAGTCTTATATATAGGGACACAAATGCATATGTCCCGTTAATTTAGAAACAAAGAGCACATAATTGATTTAGTACATTGTCTTTCTTATTTGGAAGGATTGTTCATCTTTCTGTGAATCTCGTTATAAAACAAGCCAAGTGCACACAATGACAATTCAATAGCAAAATTTCATATTTGAATTTTTTGAGTGTCACTTTTTATGTTGAGTAAGTCGATATATACTAAAGTTTGGATTTCCAATGAACCTTCTATTTGTGGATAATCAAATTAGTGTTCTTCAAATCAGTCAATCATTGAACTAGATGTTGTGTTTTTAGTCTTTAAAAAAATAAATTAACAAATTTTTATTTGGAAATTTTAAAACATTTGTAGCATAGAAATTGATTTGGCTCAATCCAAGCATATTGGGCTTATTTCAACTTGATATATTGTGAAGAGATAGAAGGCCCAAACTAACATTTATTCCCAACCGAAAAATTTTCATCTCCCCACCCCTCCCCCCCTAAATTTTCTTTTACACTCTAATTACCGTTTTTGCCCTTAGATATGAGTTAGAGATCTTTACGAAAAGTTCTGAACGTAGAACCCGAAGTAAGATTCGGGATCTAGATCCCAAAATTTTGCGAAGTTTGTGCGAGGTTTTGGGAGGTGCGGGCAAATTTTCAGGATCTAGAACCTGAAATTTATTTCGGGTTTTAAATCCCGAACCTTACTTCGAGTTCTACATCCCAAACTGATAGATAATTTGAGATTTTAGGGGTAAATTAGAGAAGTGGAGGGGGGGGGGGGAGAGAAATTTTCCACAAAAGGAGATTAAAAATGGGCCAACTGCAATTGGAAATTTGATTCTTGTTTAGTTTGAAGCGTGAGAGTTGCTAGCTACACCACCTAGTTTTCCTTGATACACACATCTTCCTTCTGTTGATTGTCACGGATGAGGCTGCTGATCATAAATTCCTAATGAAATGCCAAACATAGTTTTTTTTTCTCTTCATTTATTTACTAGTAAAAGAGAAAAGAGGTTATTGATTCTTGGTGCATGTTGTGACAAACAAATGAGATGATACCAAAGCATAGAAACAGACAAAAAATGGAGTTCCATTGGTTGTTGTGTGACTTTGAAAGTGTGACAGAACAGTACGTCCGTGAATTACTATAAGAGAACAACACCTTCGATTTAAAGATTTATTAATACTCAAATTTCAGCTAATTATATTCTTTTAACTTTAAAAGAGTATTAGTGTGTAAATCAACAACCATCTGAGTCATGAAAAGTGACAACATGAATGTCAGTAAGACACTTAAATGTCGCACATACGAGTGTTCTTAATTATGTTTACTCAAGCTAACATGTTAAAACCATTTCATTAATAATAATAACAAACTATACTATCTACAATGAAATGAAAAATATTGCGAGGAACATAAGAAATAGATATTCTAGTTGGCTAGTGCGCACTACCATTTGTTGATCCCACCTTCATAATTGCACAAGAGATCTATATTCAGTATGATTCACTTTGACATTAAGCACACCATCTCAAAATATGGGTTTTAGCTCAAAATTAGAATTATTAATCACTTAATGGTTAGGTTAGTTAATATAAACACAAATAGTTCACGGACGATACAAGTGCTGATTGCTTGTACTATAGTATTATTCCATGATGTAACCAGCAAAGCCAACCACCAAAGGCAGAATTCTTTATTTTCCATACCTGATATAAAGACCGACTAATTTGAAAGACATCAATTCTTCCACCGTCTATTAGCAGAAGAACTTTGTTCTGTATGGACCGACCCAACGCAAGAAGTAACACAAAAAAAAGTCAAACTTAAGACGAAGCACACTCCAAAAGTCCAAATCTTAGCGACAAATCCATGTGGGTTACTTTATAATTCCTTTATATTTGTCACTTTTATGATCCACCAAAGTTATACTCTCCAACGCATGGAAACAACAATCATTGTTCAATCCCATCAAAATCTGAATTTTACTCTAACATCTTCTCTTCCTTACAATCTTTAACCATGGAAGACAATCCATCACCACTACCACCAAAAACATACAAACTAACAGCTACTTCAATCTCTTACTACAAAAACTTACAAACAAATAACACCATCATTGCACCATTTCTCTTCTTCAAAAACTGTACACCAATTCCACCAACCTACATCCTCAAAGATGTTTCTCTCACAGCATACCCTTCTGAAATTCTTGCCATTGTTGGTCCAAGTGGTGCAGGAAAATCAACTCTTTTAGATATTCTTTCAGCTAGAAGATTACCTTTAAGTGGAACACTTTCTCTTAATTCTTCACCTATTAATAACCCTTCAACATTCAGAAAACTCTCTGCTTATGTTCCTCAACATGATGCATGTCTTCCTATGTTAACTGTTTCTGAAACTTTTGCTTTCTCAGCTTCTCTTCTTAAGCCGAAAACCGTCGATATCGCTTCGATTGTTTCTTCTCTTTTAAATGAGCTTAGACTAACTCATTTAGCTAATACAAGGCTTAATCATGGTTTGTCCGGTGGCGAACGTAGAAGGGTCTCTATTGGACTTAGTCTTCTTCATGATCCTGCTGTTTTGCTCCTTGATGAACCTACTTCTGGTCTTGATAGTTCTTCTGCTTTCAAAGTCATGCAAACACTTAAATCAACATGTGTTTCATATAACAGAACCATTATTCTTTCCATTCATCAACCTAGCTTCAAGATTCTCTCTTGTATTGATAGAATCTTGCTTCTTTCAAAAGGAACTGTTGTTCATCATGGAAGCTTAGCTTCACTTCAAGCATTTTTGCTTTCAAAAGGCTTCACTGTTCCACATCAGCTTAATGCATTGGAATATGCTATGGAAATATTGAACCAGTTGAATGAGATTACACCAATGATTACTCCTCCAAGTCCACCCGAATCACCGGAGGAATCACCAGATCATTCTAAATCTACTATAGGTTGTAAATCTTTGTCTGAAAATATTGGAACTAGAACTAAAAGTAGAGAGATCAGGTACAAGAGTTCAAGGATTCATGAAATTTGCACACTATATAGAAGATTTTGGAAGATCATATACAGAACAAGACAACTACTATTGACAAACACAGCAGAAGCACTTCTTGTTGGTCTTGTCTTAGGTACAATTTACATCAACATTGGTTTTGATAAAGAAGGTATTGAGAAAAGGTTTGGTCTATTTGCATTCACTCTTACATTCTTACTATCTGCCACAACTGAAACACTTCCAATCTTTATCAACGAGAGACCAATCTTGTTAAGAGAAACATCAAGTGGTGTTTATAGATTATCATCTTATCTTATAGCAAACACACTTGTTTTCTTGCCATATTTGCTAGTAGTGGCTGTTATTTACTCTATTCCTGTTTATTTCTTGGTTGGTCTTTGTAGTTCTTGGTTATCTTTTTCTTACTTTGTTTTGGTCATTTGGGTCATTGTTCTTATGGCAAACTCATTTGTTCTCTTCTTGAGTTCTTTAGCACCAAACTACATAGCTGGAACTTCACTCATGACAGTACTACTTGCGGCATTTTTTCTGTTCTCCGGTTACTTTATCTCTAAGGATTGTTTACCTAAGTATTGGCTCTTCATGCACTTTTTTTCTATGTACAAATATGCTCTTGATGCACTTCTTATCAATGAGTATTCTTGCTTAGCTACAAAGTGTTTCATATGGTTTCAAGAGAATGATCATGAGTGCATGATCACTGGTGGTGATGTGTTGCAGAAGAAAGGACTTCATGAGGGACAAAGATGGACTAATGTTTACTTTTTGATTGGATTCTTTGTATTTTATCGTGTACTTTGTTTCTTGGTTTTACTTAGAAGAGTTTCAAGATCCAAAACATGAAGTCCTATAAGTGAAAATGGTAAGCATATTTAAGAATTTTCTTCAATTTTCTAATCTTTCATTGTGTATGAACTGGTTTTGTTATTTCATCTAATTTCCATAAAGTACATAAATGTAACAAATCTGAAATATGATTATATGAAATACATGCATGCAGCCAGAAGGAAAGTTTGTTTCAAAGATATTGTTTATTTGGACATAAGTTGTTTTGGATGAATTGGTATTATTATGGTTATATTATATTTCATTTTCTTGAGATATACAATACAAGTGGATAAGCAGTACTTAAGATTACGACATCTCATATTTTATCACTATATGAATCAAAAATGAATCTACAACAAGCATGCATTATAGTGAAAAGGTACATAATACTTTCTAAATGCTAATCAATTTCTAAACCTACCTACTAACAAATCTAATATTAAAAATCTATTTTAATATATTAATTTTAAGCCTCCAATTTATCTATTGACATGTGTCCTTTTACTCTCCACATATGCATCAAGTGCCAAGTCAGCTCAAAATCCTAGGTGTCATATTTCATTGTTGTTTTCTTCTCCTCTCATTGTATCTCATATTATTGTTGTTATAGGACTCTTAATCCCTATATTCTTTCTTCCTTCTTTTACCCTTCTTCTATTCTCCTAATCCCTAGATTCCTACATTCCAAACCCATTCATTCCTTACTTTAATAGAAATCTCAATTTCCAAATCCTCTTATAACAATAAAACCTACGTTAATCCCTTTGAGTTCTTACCACCAATGCCACTATTCTAAAGGCGCACAATCTTTGTCCAGACTTATATCTCCTTCAATTCCCTTAATCTTATTCCCAATTTCCAAATTCTTACTAACTTCTTCGCCGCATAGCTATGTCATTCAAGATCGAGGTTGTTGAGGGGGTTCAATCCCGCCGCGATCACCAATTGACGCATCATCTTCCGCTCGCTAGTGAAGTTTCCGAAGATAGCCTCTGGAACGGCATATATATGCGACGGCTTATGTCAGTCTCACCTCCTTTCGTGTCTCTCAATCAACAAATGTCGTCGATGACCATTGTCTCAAAGTAAGTTTCACTTTATGTAATTGTTGTGCAATTTGGGTTCTCCTCTTTTATGTTGCCTTGAAATTGATTATTGATTTGTTTTCATTTAACCTATTTCATTCTTATTATGTTTTGTTCAAAATTATTGATGGGGTCAGGGTGTTTATACTTACAATTAATAACATCTATGTATGTATCTATTTTTTTACTTACAAATATTCACATGTGATTTGATGGCTAATTCTATTTTAAGTTTGAAACTATTGTGTGTCAAGTTGAGTATTTCAAGTGAGTTCCTATTTGCAAATTGACACAAGTTACCATCCAGTAAATTGAAACTAAGATCAAGGTGCATTAACCGATCATTATTCTTTGAGAATTGATTTATTGGTGTGAAAAAGTTTGAAAGAGGTTCAAAAGTGATAAGGAATCCATTGTTTCAATTAACCAATTGGGCAATCTTCCACTAAGTTTGTTATTGAATATATCAGGAGACTCCAAACTTGAGAGCTTTTCTGATAATTTGGGAAACTTAATCAAATTCACATAAGACAAGCCCAATTCTCTTAATTGAGAAAGTTGTAATTGAAATGGGTTCAAACTTTAGTGATAACTAAAGTTTAACCCGCGCGTTGCGTGGATAAACATTAACATGTCAGTAAGTTCAAATAAGTTATAGAGTTTTTAGAATCAAATTTATATAAAGATTTACATATTTGTTCAACTTGATTGAACACTTTGTACATCTCAAAATTATATATGCTTTGTAGATTAGGAGATTAAGACATACCGTAAATCTCACTGGTAAGTGCTCTTACAATACACACTTCAAATCAAGATTATTATCATATGCTAACATGACAATATTTTTTCTTTTTGTATTTTAGATATCATTGGAATACTTCATGTTGTTGGACATGATGAACAAGTTTATATCAAAGATAAGTCTACAAAAATACTAAGGTTTGAACTTAAAATGCAAGAGTACAACTTCATATATAGTAAATAAAAATTATGCAGCAACATATTTTGCTCTCAATTAGGTTGAATAGTTCACTTTGATTTTTGTAGGGGTCAAATTATCAAGATCACTTTATATATAGAGGAATATAGCTACTAATTTTCAGCAACTATTACTCCATCACAAGGAAAGGGAAGGCTCAGGGTTGTAGCAATAACATATCTACGACAGTTAAAAAATCTAGAGGTAGTCAACATAACTAAAAGAGGTAAAGTAAAATATGTTTCGTATACTTTCAATTCTTCATGTAAATAAATATTCCCCTTATATTCCATTGGTTTTTTATTTATTATTTTAACCATCCATACATGTCCGTTTATATAATTCCTTCAGCATATTTCACTACCTATCAATTAAGTTTTTTTTTAAACTATTGATATTATCTATTATTTTTCATAAATATTAACAATACTATTATCATTTTTTTGGCAATCTTTATTTACAACTTCTCACAAAATTATTTAAAATTAACTTGCAGCCGCGCAACGCGCGGGTCTCATGCTAGTTCTAATTAAAAAGAGGTGATTGTGATTTGTGATATTATTAAATTACATTTAATAATAATAAAAGTATAGGTAACCACTCATTTTTAGTTATATATAAAATATATTTTATTTTCTCACATGCAACGAAGTTGTACGGGGCCAACACAGATTACTCCAGTTGATAAGAATTCAGCTCAAATCGTATAGAGATTTGAGTTTGAATCTCATTGTCAATATAAAGACATTGTTGATGGATAATGTATAAATAACTCGATATGTGACACTCGACGAGTCTTGAGGTTTTCTTCGACTTTATTGACCCACTAGGCCAAACTCTTTTAATTTTTTCTCCATAAAAAGAAGAGTTTGATAGAGAAATTGAAAGGCTAGGACTAAAAAGATCATTAATATTGGGTCCATATGATATTTTAGGAGCTGAGTTGGAGAGTTAGATGAGTGAAAGTATATATAACAGGGAAATCCACATAGATATATGTTGGCCTATTCAATTGTTCTATTTGTTTAACTTGGTTGTGTTGGTGTCACGGGTCAACTTATAGTAGAAAAAGTGAAGGAAGAATCCACAGCTGTCTTCTTCATTCATTATGAAAGTGTTTTTGTCACTTGGCTAAGTTGCTTGTTGTTGATTCATCTTTTGTCTGCTATGTATGTAAGAACTATAGTTTTTGTGTTCACGGGTTCTTTATTTGTGGTGTCCCGTGAACTTACTCATTTTTTGGGTTGAGTGTTGCATTGCATGGAATCAACATGCCACTTTGATTCTAGTTAAACACATGGTTTTTGGTTACCTTGCACACCTCTAGCAATATCGCGCAATAAAATGCAGATAAACTTATATTTGATATTACGGTAGCTATGTCATAATCAAAGTCATCCTTCGTTTTACCAAACATACACTAAATCCGGTTGATGTGACCACAATTGCGGTTGCAATGTCAATACGAATTGAATACCTCTATATATAACCGTTATATTGCAACACAATAGTGGTTGCAATTGCATCTTAAAATCATGGTTACACATAACAATAGACAATTAGTAAATGACTTTTCAAAAATTTCTCTCTTTCAATAAATGATAATAAGTTTATGGAGATTTATTTACGGATGAAAATGGCTATGTAGTAGTAGAGTAACAGAGGATCCATCTATATATGTGATGAAGTGCATGTGATACAGTGCATGTGATGCAGCCAATAATTGAAAATATAGGATCCAATGAAATAACAGAAGAAAATATATTAAAAGTCATGTACAAGTTATCTGAGTTTATTGTGTATAGAACTTGTATTCATGCAATAATTTTCGTAGAGTATACATACTTGTTGTATTGTATCAATAGTTATGCAGCATAACATTACTCAAAATGAAATACCCTTGCAAATCTTGTCTTTAGATTATACTCTTTTTAAAATATATGTTCCATTAATCCATTGCCAAAAAAAGATATGTTCTGCGAATAAAATGCTATCACAGTGAACATTATGCCTTTAAATTACATATGTTCCTTTTTTAGTTCGAGCACGTTAAATTAAATGTAAAAAACAGATGATGAGAAACAAATAAATTCAATGAATTAGTCAAAATTCAATAACTGTCAATTAGCTACAATCTTTGTCATAAACAACTAATCTTAATATCAGGAATCCATTCCATTCAGCTAAGAATCCATTTCATTAAGCTCAATACGTGTATCTTTAGAATCACGGTGTGTTGATGAAATATCGGTAGCACCGTCATTTTGTTGAATCTCAAAAGTGAAACTTTTGCAAAATTCAAGATGACACTAATTCTGCTAAACTCGCCGTGAACTGAACAATGCACCACTTTTTGTTACCTTATTGAGCTTAAGATCTTTATAGATCAAGAAAATTGATGGACAAAGGAAACATCGAGTCAAAATATTCTAAAAAAAATACATCAATGTACCATTTAAGGCCCAAGTGATGAGTGAGACCAAAGTTGTGTCAAACAGCATTCTCCTTTTTCCATAGAAATCAATATAAAGAATTGTATGTATAGCCGGTTGCAACGATGGAACATATGCAAATGAAGAGGGACGGAAGTAGGGTGATATTTAGGAGCCTACTCACACCCATGTAGCCAGCAACGGTAATAGTTGCATCAGCAATCACCCGTGCAATTGTCCCGGCTTCTGTAGATAGAAGCCCTCCATTATAGGTTCCTCTAGCAAGCCTTGATGACATGACTCGCGAAAGCAGTGACAAGTTGATGCCTGTATAATGCATGGATCATTGTCAATTTGTTTTCATGTTCCTTTCAGAAATGCTTCTTGTTATATAGTCTCTAGATTATATTAAAGTTCTTCCAATTAGTCTCTAGCATCTTAACAACGAGGATTAAAGTGACGGATTTCATATACTTTAAGAACTGCTTATTATTTTTGCGTACTTTAGAGGCTAGGTTGAGAGTGATATTTCATAATCTAAATTGAGGGTTTATTCAAATACGTCCACTGTCATAAAATAGAAAAGCAAATCACTACTAAAATCTTACCTTCGAGTACTTCCGCAGAAACAAACATAAGAAGACCTGAACAGATGTACTGCAGCTGGGTGTATGGATTGATTACATTAAAGGCAGATAGTATGCCAATTAAAACCATGATTTCTGATGCCAACAGAATCTGCCTGTGAATATATCAAAACAAAAGTGTGATATCTTAGCTTCTTAAGGATAATATTTCAATTTTCAACTATTTTAAGGTTCTGAATGCATCTTTCTGGCCTAACAAAACCATGATTTCTTTTTAATGCGTCTTTCAAAAGAAAGCTAAATTGAAAATCATACACACTTGGATGTTTCAAAATTTACTACGACACATCTTTCTAAAAAAATCAAGAGCAGTTCTTATGAGTGCAATCAAATAGGGTGTGAAATTTTTTTATATGTTACCTGTCGTCGAACATGTTGCTTATATAGCTTCCAACTATAATGTTTACTGGAAGAACTGTACAGCCAAGCCCAGCAAGAAAAATAGCAACATTGCTTGTTGTCCAGTCAAAGTAGTATGTTGTGATGACACTAGATTCTGATAGTAAAATCTCCATTACATATTTGAGCATGAAATATATCAATAACTGAACCTGAACATGTTAAATAGTTTTGGTCAGAACCATTTATGTGTCTTTCAATTGGAACTTTTTGAATTGCAACATCAAGTAAAACAGCACATCAAGAATCAACATCTAATAGATTGATAGTGTGACGGTTAGAGTTGCTCGCAAACCTTTACAGAAGGTGTAAGGAGTCTATATGCTGATCCAATTGAATTGGCTGGTTGACGAGAATTCTCAGGAGTTTCTTCACTATCATTATCCTGATCAGCATCTTCATCTCCCTTATCTCCGGAACTAATCATTAATGGTTGTTTTAGGCCTTTTTCAAGTGCACTGCTGTCTACTAATAAGGGAAAATGCATCATTTTCTAATGATTGTATTGAAGCTTTACGGAATGAATATAATGAAAGGATAATGCAGTCATGGATGATTTTTCATAAAGATTAAAATGAAAAATAAAGTAAAGAACTAATTCAGATTAACTATCTTGCAAGATTACAATAGAAAAAGTAGAAGTTGTCGGTAGAGAGGTACCAGCATTAGATTTAGGTGTTGTATTATTCTCTTCAAATTCTCGACAAGGTTCCACAAAAGCAATGTACAACCATATCGAATATATAAGCCAAGCAGCCATCATAACCCACCCTGGCAAAGTATCTTGATTAAATGTAATATTGTAAATCTTAAAATCTGTCTGCAGTAAGCCAGCTAATGCAGGACCACAAGCCATTCCAAGAGCACTGGCACTAACAAAACCTGCTGATGCTTGCATGCGGATTTTTATTGGCACACAATCACTGATGTAGCGCCGGTTAACAGCTCTAGCAGAACCAAATCTGCATTTATAATACAAGTCTGTAAGCAAAATGAGGTCTTAATGTAATAATATTTATCTAAATTGAAATGGTTAGATGTAATATTTAAATGCTCATAAAATAATATTGAACACGAGTAAGAGACAGAAGACTATTACCCACAGAGAAGACGACCAATGAGGAGAATCCATAGGGAATTAAGATCGTATGCTAAGGCATACAAGGCATTGCCGAGAAAAAGAATTATGCTACTGAATACAAGAGGTCTGAAGTATGATTTATTTGACCATGCACTGAAATATACCGAGGAAAACACCTGAGCAACGGCCATTGCACCGATCACAATACCACAAACCGTTGGTGCTGCACCAAGGTTCATAGAGTAATCATCTGCTGTAGGGACAATAATATATGTATTGATCATATAGAGAAATGTGTTGGCCAAGTTTAAGAGAAGAGACATAAAATGGTATCTCTCTTCATCAACATGCTCATCAGATGGTGCAGGCAGCTCTTCTTGCATAATGAGTGCATGTTGCCCCAAAAAGTTAAGAAAATTGGTTGAGTTAGTCAACCTATCCACAGCTGATCTTATTGAATCGATGACAGGATCCTGCATATAAGACCAAGTAATTATATGATGGAATATCACCAAATTTTCTTAACTTGGTAGGTAAAATGCGAAAGCACGAATGAAAATAAACCTGAAGGGGAAGAGTAGGATGATCATAAATTGATAAGTAGCTTCCTTGACAATCCTGAAGTTCATGAAGGTTGCGAGATAAGGCTCCTACAACAGCTCCTAAACCCTGCAAGATTCACACATGTTAGTAAATATTCATTTGTTAAGAGAAAAATGACATAAAAAACAAGTTAGTTTGTTTATATATGATTTGAACTAAACATCTTACCACATGCTTGAACACTTGTTGCAGTTGGGAGTAAGGATGATTTGCACGAGTTTTAACATAGTAATCAGTAAATCTATAGCCGAAACGTTTATCAAACTTCTTCAAGATCTTACGCAAACCAACGGCGTTTATCTCTACAAAATAGAGAAGCTTTAATAGATCTTGTCCCACTGTTCTATAAGCTTCTCGTAGTTCGGCCATTTTGCTTATTTCAAGCTCTTCTTGAGTAGTATCCTGGTGATCTCCGAGCTTCGCTATCCTGCTTGCCAAATGCCCTTGTTGTTCCAACAGGAAAAGAACAGTCTTCTCAATCTGAATTGTAAATAAAAGTGAGTGAAAGTGTGAAACTAATGTAACACACAAATAAAGAATGACATACATTACAGTAATTACAAATTATAACCTTAGCTCACATACACTTATCAGAATTTACATTGAGCAGTTAAAATGTAATGAAAAAGGCCAAAAATTCAAATAGTAAGTGACTCATAATCCTGCAATCAACAGAGAGAACAAACCTGATTGTCTAGCATTTTTGAGAAATCCTTGAGTACGTACCGTCGATCTTGTGCTCCAAGTTCAATTTGTTCAGCATAATGCTTTACCCGTTTCTTCATAAGTTTGTAGTTTATGTAATATCTGAATCAAAAGTCAAGATTATAAGCATACACAAATAAAAATGAATACAAAAAGTGTTCGAATCGTAGAACCGATGTTTAACTTGTTACACTCAACACATAGTTAGAGAACATACCCTTGCCATTCTTGAAGTTGTCTTTCTTTCAACTTTTTCCCAAAGGCAACCATCTCTCTCTGCAATAGTTAACAATGAAAACATCAAAAAATGTTGCTAGTTTATTTTTGTTGAGTGACGATGATATGAGTATGAAGTTTCCCTGCCGCTGTGATAACAAATCTCTGTTAGAGAACCTGTAGGGCACACAAAGAGGAGGGTTTTTCCCTCCCAACTGAATTTTTTTCATACGCAGAAGCCAGAAATGGAAACCAACTGCTTAAGGGGTCATTATTGGTAAAATGTTGTTAGTTCTATGAGTAACCATACATATCATAAACAGCTCGGTTCACATACTCAATTCAATCCATGCTAAAAATATTGATTACTTTCTTCCTTAACACTCTCTTGACAGTTCAGATATGCCAAAAAAATCTATCCTTTACCGCGGCTGTGACTTTTCTCTCGCTAGATCTAACGGTCCCACGGCCATTAAACCGTGTAGTGTAGCTATATTAGGGAATCTTTGTCCATAATAGACACTAGAGGTAAAGTATTTATCAATTTTATTATTGAAATTTCACGACATTGTGCTACACCAAGGAATTAATTTATTCCCAGTGTTTGAAGTTTGAACTTGAGCTTCACGTTACATTTGAGGCTACATCATGAATCTAATCATCACAGATTGATTAATAATAATCAAAATTAACAATTAAGATTAATAACAGTAATCAAAATGAATGAAAATTTAAGCAATAAAGAGGAGAGTGTGAGATAGTGATTTGATTCATACCTGTTTGGACAAAAATAAAATCTAATTCGAAGAGAATTATGATTGAATATGATGAATTTTCAATGATTTAACAAATGTGGATGAATGAATGCATATATTGTGTTTGTTTCCATTGGATTTTTGATTCAAGAAGGTTTAACAAACCAGAGAATTATAAAGAAAGAAAGAAAGAAACATAGCATGCATGCGAATTAAATAATAAGAAAAAATGAAATACTTACACTGAGTTTTTTAAGAATAAATGGTGAGCATGAAGAGAGAGAGAGTGAAAATGAATGCCAATGAAGAGTGATAGTGATATGTAAGATACATAACTAACTTACCGTAAAATAAGCATATATAGTTACATTTCATATATGGTGTAATGGAATATGTGGAAGAAATAAGAATATACAGCATAGAAGGCGGTTCAGTGTATTTCAGATAGTTATACACCGTTACATTTAAACTGTTTGATTAAATTGGACGGTTAGATTTTAAATCTAAATTTTAGAAGTAAAATAAATAAAATATGAATTATAAATTTAAATCCTCAGAATAAGATAGGATGGTCGAGAGGTGCTAGTGTTATGTGAAGTCAATATACACTTAATCCAAATTTCATTTTTGTCATGAGAAGAAAAATATAAATAAATACTAGACCAATAAAATCATTATTTTTACAAAAAAAAATCAATAAAACCATTAATGCAATAATTTAATATTTATTTTCAAATATAGCCTTATATTTCTTTCCAAAAAAAAATATAGTCTTATATTAAATGATATTATAAAATGATGAAATGCCTTGACCTAAAAGAAGAATAAAATCTATATGGACCAATATCTGTAGCTATACACAAAATTAGCTATACACAAAATTAATAGTACTTAGTTTTGATGTAGCATTTAATTCTCCCAACTATACATTATTTATAATTTTATCTCTTTTAACTTATGTTAAAGACGAAATTGGAAATGTTCTGAAGTCTTAATTTAACCGATAGAAAATGTCAAAATTATTAAGCAAAACGTGAAGTGAGTTTGAATCTCGATCCTCCATTATATCTATGTGAGTTTATAATGACTTTTTATTTCATACATGCAAAAGAAATACCAAAAATAAATATATAGACCAAATAATAGTAAGTCCTTTTTTTATTCGGATATCATCTCTGCGCAACTACAGAAATTAATCCCTCGAATCGGATAGGACTATAAAGAGTGGTAAAACTATTCGTCAAGAGAAATTAACACTACTGCATTTCCAGTGTTGATTTCAATTTTATGACCTCTGGTTAAGCCGGAAGTAATTCTTATCATCTAATCCAAGTGTTTTTGAGTTAGTAAGTTTTTATTTGAAACGAAATAATAACAACTAACAAGTTATAAAATGTAAAATTTTACTCCCTTTGTTTCAAAATTAGTGTCGCTTTAGTTTAAAATTTTTGTTTCAAAATAAATGTCGCTTTTCAATTCTCAATGCAATATTTTTCAATTATACCCATTAACTACTACTTTATACATTATTTTCAAGAAAACAAATAAAAAAGTAAAGTTAATTTAGTAAAATTGTTATTACTCCCTCTAGTCCTGATTATAAGAAGAAATTTGTTTTTTAGTTATATAAAATGTTTGATATATTTAGTTCATAACATAATACATCAAACATTCTACGTATCTAAAAAACAATTTTTTTCTTATAATAAGAACCGAATGGAGTAATTTTAACATAATGATTGCATTTTTTAATAAACGTCAAAACATAAAAAATGACACTCATTTAAAAACGGAGAGAGTAATTCATATTAACTTATTACGTGACATTTTTAAAACATAAACTAATTTGGTAAGGACAATTGTTCGATTTACACAACCAACTAGAATTATTTAATGTCAAAACTTAAACGTCAAAATTAACCGTCGAACTAGATTAAACTGAAGGTGACATGACAGTGAAAATAAATAAAATACTAAAAAGAAAACTAATTTGGCGGATTATTTCAGTTCCATTGAACATCTCACCCACCCATTCACCAACTTCCATGTTGTGGAGTACCAATTCATTTGATTTTGATTCCCATGGTTTTGGAATATTTTTTATACAATGCACAACCCATGATATTTCATGTTTCCAACTCCATTTAAGGTTGCAATTACACGCTGTTACTGTTAGTGAACCATGTCCATGCATATGCTATGTACTAAAACTCATACTTTTTCACTATCCCATTTCAAAGAAATTTGTTTGCGCATTCTTTCATTCTGCAACTCAAACTCCATCAAACAAGGAGTATGCATTCATAGCCCCATAATCAAATTGGGTCTGCAACATGACTTGTATTTAACCAACAATTTGCTATCTTTATATGCTAAATGCTTTGGAGTTAATCATGCACGCCATTTGTTCGATGAAATGCCTTACAGAGACGTCGTATCATGGACCACAGTTCTGTCTTCTCATACTAAGAATAAACATCATTTTGATGCCCTTGAATTGTTTGATATGATGTTGGGTTCCGGTCAGTACCCGAATGAGTTTACATTGTCTAATGCTTTAAGATCATGTTCTGCTTTAGGGGAGTTTGATTGTGGGACGCGAATTCATGGTTCTGTTGTGAAGCTTGGGTTAGAGATGAATCCTTTTATTGTTACTTCTTTGATTGAGTTTTATACTAAAAGTTGTTGTAGTGCTGTTGAAGTATATAAATTGCTTTCGTTAGTTAAGGGTGGTGGTGGTGATGTTGTGTCTTGGACAACAATGATTTCTTCTTTAGTGGAAACTGGGAAATGGGGTGGAGCATTTGAAAGTTACGTAAAAATGATTGAAGCAGGTGTTTATCCAAATGAATTCACATTCGTTAAACTCTTGGGTGCGGTGTCTTCTTTTCTTGGTTTGGCTTATGGGAAAATGCTGCATGCGCAGTTAATCATATTTGGGGCTGAAATGAATTTGGTGTTGAAGACGGCCATTGTTGATATGTATTCAAAATGCAGACGGATGGAAGATGCTATTAAGGTCTCCAATCTGACACCTGAATATGATGTGTGCTTATGGACCGCCATTATCTCTGGGTTTACTCAAAATTTGCAGGTTAGAGAGGCTGTCGGTGCATTACTTGATATGGAATTGTCTGGCATCCTACCAAATAATTTTACGTATGCTAGTTTATTGAATGCTAGCTCCTCAATTTTATCATTGGACCTAGGGGAACAATTTCATTCGCGGGTTATCATTTCTGGACTTGAGCATGACCTTTGTATAGGAAATGCACTGGTTGATATGTACATGAAGTGCTCCAACAGCACTACAAATGCTGTGAAAGCTTTTAGAGAGATAGCATCACCAAATGTCATCTCTTGGACTTCTTTGATTTCTGGTTTTGCAGAAAATGGATTAGAAGAATATTCTATTCAGTTGTTTTCTGAGATGCAAGCAGCAGGGGTACAACCAAATTTCTTTACACTGTCTACGATTCTTGGAGCATGCAGCAAAGTGAGGTCTCTTGTTCTGACAATGATACTCCATGGACATATCATAAAAACAAAGGCGGACATAGATATGGCTGTTGGGAATGCTCTTGTAGATGCTTATGCTGGAGGGGGGATGACGGATGAGGCATGGTCTGTAATTGGTACGATGAATCATAGAGATTCCATTACATACACATGTTTAGCCACAAGATTTAACCAGAAGGGGGATCATGGAATGGCATTAGAAGTTTTCATTCACATGTGCAATGATGGGATTAAGATGGATGAATTTAGCTTGGCAAGTTTTTTATCAGCTGCAGCTAGCTTAGGCACTATGGAAACTGGAAAGCAGCTGCATTGTTTTGCTGTCAAATCAGGCTTCCAAAGATGTAATTCAGTTTCAAATAGCTTAGTTCACTTGTACAGCAAATGTGGTAGTAGTATTCATGATGCAAATAGAGCTTTCAAAGATATAAGTGAGCCAGATGCATTTTCATGGAACAGTTTAATATCTGGTTTGGCATCAAATGGATATATATCCCATGCTCTTTCTGCTTTTGATGACATGAGGTTAGCAGGAGTTAAACCTGATTCTATTACACTCTTATCACTGATTTCTGCTTGCAGCCATGGAGGTTTATTGGATCTCGGTCTTGAGTTTTTTTATTCTATGCAAAAAGTGTACCATATAACACCAAAATTAGATCACTATGTGTGTTTAGTTGATCTCCTTGGTAGAGGTGGTCGACTAGAGGAAGCTATGGGAGTTATTCAAACAATGCCTTTCAAGCCAGACTCTTTGATTTGCAAAACTTTATTAAATGCTTGCAATTTACATGGAAATGTTGCTTTGGGAGAAGATATGGCAAGGCGATGTCTCGAGCTTGATCCATCTGATCCTGCAATATATTTGCTGCTTGCAAACTTGTATGACAATGCTGGACACTCTGATTTTGGAGAGAAGACACGTCGGTTGATGAGGGAAAGAGGTTTAAGGAGAAGTCCTGGGCAGTGTTGGATGGAGATACGGAGCAGAATTCATCACTTCTCTGCAAGAGAGAAGATTGACGAGGTCGAGATTAAGGAAAAGTTGGAGTTTCTTATAACTGAAATTAGGAATAGAGGGTATCAATACCAAGAAAATGAAGATAAGTTATACCACTCAGAACAATTGGCAGTTGCATATGGTGTTCTTAATGTACCGACTATGGCTCCAATACGTATATACAAGAATTCACTGATCTGCCCTCACTGCCATACTTTTATAATGCTTGCAGCACAAGTCGTTGGCAGGGAGATAATTTTGAGGGATAGGAAACGGTTCCATTTCTTTAAGGACGGCCAGTGTTCTTGCCGAGGTCACTCATGATGCAGAACATTTCCTTGTTTTTGCTAAATATATTGCACGGATGATCCTTGAATTTATGCGTCATATATGTTGTAGCAAGATAAATGGAAACCAATACTATGAATTGGCCGAGTATACACTTTTGTAAATTGTGAATTTAAGTTCGTATATTACACTGTTTTTAACTGAGAATTAATCAATGTTTATTTTCATTTGCTTTACTTTTTCTTTTGACTCTCCAATTGATGAAGGAAGGAGAAGCACATGCTCTGGATTGTGAAATTAGATCAAACTGATTGTGTGTGCTACATTTGAAGGATGAATTGAGCAGTGATATCTTATTCCATCTTTGAGCACCTCAAGGTTAGTGACCTTTAGTGGTTTTTTATTAAAGAAATGTCAATACTCGTCTGATCATTCATTGTCTTGTTTTCCTAAAAATATCATTGTCTTACTCTTAGGAGAGACTATGTGAGAAGAAATCCAGATCAAAAAGTTGATCATTTTCACATACACACACACACAAACTATAAGAGACTATGTCTAATTTTATATTGGTGCCATGCAGTCTAAGTCTTGATAATTTATCTTTACTTAAATTACATAATTTTCAATAAAACGATCAAAACTATATGTATGGAATCTCAAAGATGCAACAACAAAACTCAAGAAGAATGATATTTAAATTATAAATAAAACTATTTATATACATTTTCTTATGTGCTTTATACAATACACTAGTACATAAGAAAATGTCCCGAAATATTTTTCTTAAACTATTTATTTACCAATTACCTTTATTGGCCATGGTTGGAATGTGGAATGTCACAACCATCTTCACCATCTTCATCGGATTCAATTTCCATGTCAATGTCTTCTTCTTCCTCATCAAAAGAGTTTGGTGCTAAAGAGGAGCAAGAATTAGCCGTGGTGTTGGGTTGACACGAAATTGAAGTGGGTGGATGTATCGCTGGAGACTTGGTCCGTGTACTTCCGGCGAGTGAGTTCCGGTGGGTGGGTCTTGGGTGGTTGTGGTCTCCGGTGTACGTCACAATAAACATGTCTGGCTCGGTGTTGCTCCTTTCAACTTGCTTTCGTGCTATACAACCTTTGGAACTACTACATCTATAATAGTTCCTAATAATACAACAACAAAGGATTAATTTGTTAGTATTTTCCGAGAAATTGATGGTTTAATGGATCTACTAGCTCAACTGAATATGTTATAGTAATCAATATTTTGAATATTTGGGTAAAGATGTGGTGACAAGTCTTTCGGTGAGAAGTGTAATAGTATCAAATTAAATTTATATATGTATACCTTGGATATGGAGAACCTTTAATGGGTTTTTGTCCATATTTTCTCCATGCCCACAAATCAGCCGAGAGGTTATCTGCAGTTACATGGCACACCATTTTCCCTTGTTGACTTTTTCTGTTGAATAGAAAAAAGCAAATATATATACACTTAAATGTAAATGTATTATGTATGTATATTGTACTATGTACTACTTATGCCATGTTGAATTTATGTATGTAAAATTTCAACTTTTTTAGTACCTTTTTCTTGATCTTGGTGTTTGAGGTTGTGTGCTTTGAGGTACTTGGAATTCTTGTTTCTGTATTACTTGATGTTGTTGGTTATGGAATTTGTTAAAGCTAGAAGTGGAGGCTTCTTGCACAATATTAGGCCAAATAGAAGAGGAAGTAATAGGAGCAATATTGTGTTGTTGTTGTTGTTGTTGTCCAATGCATCTTGCAATATTAGGGGAATTGGGATTGATACCATGACCACTAGTAGTAGTAGTAGTAATAGTGGTGTTGAGGTTGGTAGTGGGGTTAAAAGATGTGAATAATTGGTTTAACCCTTGAATCTCATTGGTTATAGGTTGCACTATATTAGGAAAGGAAAATGCATCATATTCTAATTCTACTTTCAAATTAGAAGTAGAATTAATGGTAGAAGGTATATTACTATTGGCTGTAGTTGTGGTAGTAGTAGTAGTATTGGTATTTGATTGGCAACTTCTAACAATGGCAAAAAGATCCCAATCTTCAGCCATTATTTATTTAATATTTATGCAAATTAGGATGAGATATATATAATAGTATACTATAGTAGCACATATAAGTTGAAAAAATTTGGTGTGGTTATTTTTGTCTATTGAAGCAACTTACAAATAAGGAGCGTGAAAATGTTTGAAAATAGATATGAAGGACAAAAGATGGCGCTGACTTTTGGAGGATAGTACAAAAATTAGAGACAAAATGAAGAGGATGAAGCAAGAAGAATGGTGGAGCATATGAGTTGAGTAATTAATGATTTATATAGTAGAAAGCAAAATGTGAAAGTGGAATCATGTAGGATTGTGGGCTAGGTTGGAGGCTGTCGTGGATTGGAGGAACTTGAGAGGTTTTGTTTGGTCCTTTAAAAATGCCAAATTCATTTGCCTTTTTCATTGACATTGTGAAAATGTCAAAGTGGGACATAAGCAAATATGACTATGATTCTTATGCTCTTACTCAGAATAGTTCTACGTTCATGGTACCATGTTTAAAATTTATTCTATAAAAAAATGAATAATTTAGTTTTTATTTGATACTAAAAATGAGTGCTTTTAGAAACTAAAATAAAATAGTTTGTATAAAAGCAAAGTAAAAACTAAATTATTTTATGAGGATTACTTTATTTAGTTTCTAAATAAGATTAACGGCGCAATTTTTGTCAACATGTCTTTCGTTTATTTGTAGTTATTCAGATAACATGAATAAAATTGAAATAGTTTTTGAGTAATTATGCATATAAAAAAAATTGTTGATAAAAAAACTAAATCTCTATATAATATATTTACGGATGTCTCTCTCCTGGTCGTAATCCTATGTGGCAAGCTATCAAGTACCCATATACTTATGTGGCAAACTATGAGACTATCTACATAACAAACAAATTCTTCCTTAATGTATCACTCTTCGATTCCCACTCAATACATTTTTTCAATTATAAAACATTTTACTTTTTAGAGTTCTTGATGTACCACTCTTCGATTCCCGCTCATGACACTTTTTTAATTATGCTACAATTTATTTTATTTTATTTTTTAGAATTCCTTAATGTATCATTTTTTGATTTTCACTCATGACACATTTTTAATTATGAGACATTTTTTAAAAGACATTTTTGAAACACATATTCTATATAACTAAGATTAATAGTCACTTATAGACAAAAACAAACAAATTTTTTGGATAAAGATAAGTAAATCAAGCCAATTTCTAACAAATAACAATAATTTTTTAAGATTAATACTTTTAAAGAAATTTTTTCTTAATAACGTTTCCATAACTTTTTTTTTAATCATCGTAACTAATGATATATCATAAAAAAATTAATTGATTCAAATGTTGAAATACTATTATATAAATATAAGTACCCAAACAATTATATGTATCTATTTTTTAAGAATAAAGTTGTATGAATTAATTTATACTATTACATAAATATTATTATGATAAAAAAATTCATAATTTCTCAAATAAAAGTATATTTTATTAATTTAATTTTTAACTTTTATTTACATGCAAAACTTAACTCATTTCTATCGATCATTTTTTTTATTACTAAGTTGTATCAAATATAAATCATACTTATTATTTATGTTTTATTTGTATTTTATTAAGAACATATTTTTATTCCTATATTAATAGAATAAACCCATTTTTTGTAATTTTTATCATTACTTATATTTACACTTATATTAATATCAGTGCATGTCTTTATAATTTACACGGGATCAATATTAATAATCATATATTAATGCAAGAGCTTATTTTTTTTATTTAAAAAATGAGACTTTATATTCACATATCAAAACAAGGTCCTATATTTTTTTAAATTGCTACGGCGATGGGAGAAAAAATATCACATTGTTGAGAACGAAAAGTGGGAGATCATTCTCCAGCTATGAATTATATTTACACTCATGTTAATATGAGTGTATTTTTATTTTGTAATTTATACAAGACAATATTTATACTTATATATTAAAACAGATCCTATTATTTTTGTAATTTTTATGGGGACAAAAAAAAAATATCATACTATTGAGAACGGGGAGTGGAATATCATTCTCCACCATGTTCTATCCATTTAAAATCCCTAAATATATAATTATTTTTTATAATTAAATAATATAAATATTAAATCAAGTTCATAAGTAATTAGAAAAACATAAATTATATGACAAAAAATTCATTAATTAAAAATAAGATATAAAAAATTAAATTAAATTACAAAAATTAATATTTAAACTAATCTACTTTAACATTAATTATATATATTAATATAATTTTGAATTTTAACCCGTACATTTGTACGGGTTAGTTATACTAGTTTGAATAAAATTTGTGTAGATCAATAATTTTTTAATGATTGTCACTTATCAATCTTTAAGGAATGATCATCCATAGTCCATACCATACACGATTATTTTTAAGTTCAGCTTTTTTTTTCCCTTTCCTTTTTATAAAAGATATAGGTAAAATAATTAGAAAATGAAAAGAATCATTTTGATGAGAACTTTAATATATTTACAACACAATACCAGAAACAATAGAAACCAAAAAGGGGGAAAAGTGGAGCAACAAGACAACAAGTTTCCAGAAACAAAAAGGTCTCAGTGTTAATATAAAAGTGCACATGAAAGGAGAATCATATGAAAGAGGGAATAAACATTATATCTCTTTTTCCTAGTTGTAGAAATGTCAGCCATATGTAACCAAAAAAAAAAAAAAAGAAATGTCAGCCATATGGTAAAAAATTTGATTTTCACATAGATAGAATCTTTTTTCTCCGTGAATCGTGATTTCATCGTCTCATTAATTTTGTTTCGTCATCTATGTGTGGCGCTGTATAACAAATTCTTCCTATTTAAAATTATAAATATCGCTTGTTTTAATAAAAAAAATGTAAGTATCCAACTAGAAAGCATATTATACCTCATGAGAATATGAGTTGACAAATTATTTTATTTCTATGGCATATTTGATGATAGTGAGTGAAGTGGTGATAGTGGATGTGATCAAACTGAATGTACTACATACGTGATTTAAATTGATGTGCACAAAGTTTTTCACGCATAATGTTGTTAATTATTAAATTAAATTTTTAAAAAGATAAGAAGGACCCTTGGGAAGCTTGAGTTATATAGAGAGTTGTTGACTACAGGACCACTACTACTATATATGATGCAAATCCATTAATTTGCACCCTTAAACGTGGGAGGGGTCCAAAATTTCTGGGTATATAGCAGAATGAAATATTTCAATGGTAGTTCTTCATTCCATTAGTGTGTTTGAATTGGTTGGCCAGTATAGTCAAAATAGTTATTTGTTTGAATATATATTAATTTAATTTAATTGACATGTAATTGTTTGAATTAACTTCTTTAAACTTATCTGTTGACATAAGTTTTGTGAGATTAGAATAATTTATAAAAACGGATTATGATGATAACTTTTTGTTGGGTAATGCTCATGTCATAGTAATAGCCAATAGGTACTAACTTTTTATCTCTTTCTTTCTTTCCAACTTTTCTTCAAACTCTCGATTGTCTTTGAATATTGCTAAACTCTTAGTTATTTACCATGCAATGCAACTATAACTAAAAATCACCAACCAAATGCCCTATAAAACAAGTATATATTAGAATTATCATATAAGGATGGATCACAAGCCTCGTATTATAATCAATCCTATATATATCCATATTATTTTAAGTTTTTAACAAATACTCTAATTAATCATAAAAATAAAAAGAATATCAAAATATATTTATCTGTTTATTTATTTAAGTAGCGAGAATGGGTGGATATTTTAAACTAGGGGTTTGACTGACGGATTCAAATGTTGTTGGATCTTCGCTGATTAACAGGCAGAGTGGGGGGTAAAGTAAGTTATAATTTTGCTTGCAGGGTAAAATATATAGAAAAAGATCCAAGCCCGCCCAGTATGTACACATACAGTAGTTGAGTTCCTTTCCTTTCCTTTCCTTTTTGTAGAGTGATCTGCGCTGTATTGGCTGGCATCACTCATCAGATCAGAAACAAAGAAACGAGAAACATGTTGTCGTCGGCGATTAACGATGATACTACTACTACTACTACTACTGATGAAGTGATGAATATATTTTTGAAGAAGCCTTTTGAGACGGATTTTATGACTGCTTATGACGATTACTTGACAGACTTTTATTAGTATGTTGTACATGTATACGTATAATATCAACTTTCTTATTTTATTTATTTACTTGATTCATTCTTATTCCTGGTTGGTTGTGGTTGTGGTTGTGGCAGTACTGGTGAGTTAATTTCTGACGACGATGGACACATTTTACATGTGGATGATCTCCCTATAATTCCAAAGCAAGAATATGAGGAAAACAATTCAGCTATATTACTATTATGTTCGGTGTTATCAAACAAGACCATTGTCTCCTCTTTCTACCGACTCATCCTCCCACCCAAGAAGAAGAAGAATATGCCTGCATGATTCGTTCCAACAACAACACTTCTCCTCCTCCTCCTCCTCAGGTAATGTAATTTATTCTGGCTACAAAAAAGATTTCCATCCCATTCCCTGTTTATTGATTTGTTGTGGTCTATGAAGCTCCGGAAGACACGGCTCAAGTACGTAATTAAGCGATACCATTTCATTCATATAATCTGTACGTACACTATGACTATAGAATGATTGAATTTGCTCAGAAAGTGTTATGTTATTTCCCTTTCAACAATTAAATAAGTGGAATATAATAGATCTTGTCATCTACATTATATTTATTTAATCACATATTTGTATATTATTTCCACATAATGCAGCAAACTACTATATCAGCGAAACCAGAGCTTCATTCAGCTGAACTCACTTCAACAGTAACACCAGGAAAAAGGCTCTTTTCAAAATTATAGACAGACGAGACGGAGCCGATGATTGAGCACATTAAAACTCAAAAACCAATTTCTCATTTCTAAGTTTACATGGATCTTTCTTTCAATTATATATTTGTCCTACTACATATTACAAGTAATGTATCCCGAATGCTTGCTTGGTCAATCAATGTTTGAGTGACTTATTATTTATCTTAATATCCATGTGATGTGATTGCATGCAACCAAAACTTTGCTATATCATTGCCCTAGATTATTTAGCGTGTGAAATGTATTTGTGTTGAATTTCCTCTTTCAATCTCATTGTCCCCTGATCTATACAAGTTAATTATTAAATTAAATTTTTAAAAAGCTTGAAAGACCCTTTGGAAGCTTGAGTTATATAGAGAGAGTTGTACACTTGAGGACCACTACTATTATATTTGGTGCAAACCCACTTAATTCCCACCCTTAAACGTGGGAAAGGTCCAAATTTGATGGGTATATAGCAGAATGAAATCTTTCAATGGTAGTTCTAGTTCTTCATTCTTTGAATTGGTTGGCCAGTATAGTCAATGGCTAAACTTTTGACTGACATTTTAAAGGATTTAATGGATATACAATGCTTGTGTAAATTAATTTACGATGATATCGGCTTCTTCAAAAAAAAAAACCGATAATATTTGTTCGAACAAACTCCTTTTTGTCCTCCCTTTCTCTTTCCATCACATCAATGAACCACAAACCCTTAGAAATTTATGCGTCACTGTGTTCATCAATCGTGCAAATTGCCGGTTGCAGCTAGGGGAAATTTCACCACCGTTGTCTCCCAACTCCGCTGTTGTCAGACAATCTTGACTTTTCTTGAAGCTCTTAAAATTCATGTTCTAATCACTTCCAATTTTCCTCAAATTTGAAGTTAAACACAATGAAACCTCATCAAACTAATTTTAATTACGTACAAACACATTGCTATGCAGAAAACAGTTTCAATCCAACTAATTTTCTTTTAGAGAGAGAAAGGATTTGTGAAGTTAATTGTTGTAGGGAGAGATTTTCTTTTATATCTGAAGAGATTGGAGTTCTACTTTGAAATTAACCCGTTGGTGTTGCGGCGATGCTGGTCGCCGTCATGGTGGTCGGTGGTGTGGATATGCTTTGGTGTAGTTCCTGTTAGAAAAGTTGAAGCATGTTACAGTGACGAATGTGTATGACAGAATTGCCTGTACGCAAGTACATGTCTTCTCTATTTTAATTTTGCCAGATCTAAACCATCGATCCCGTCTGACGGTAAAAAATTAATGGTCCAACGGTGAGGGACGTAACCACTCCCTCACCTTAGACGTCATACACTATTCATATTCATGGTTCTTTTACTTGGTACGAGGACTCATATATCTAATGTCAGTTTAATAACAAGATACTATGATAATTCACTCTGCTATCTATTTACTAGTCTAATAACTATCATGGCAGAAATTTTAAGTAGATAGTTCGGTTGATGAGCTAAGCAAATTTTATGCACGAAGTCCAGAATTATCAAACCCTGAAAACTACATACTAAATAACATGTGCATATACAATAAACTATAATGGCAGAATGCCTGTAAAGGAAGACCAGCTCACCATCACATGATATATCAATGAGAGTTAGTTCTCCCATGTTCCAAGATGTACACTAAATGATGTAACTGATATTGACTCAAGAGCATCATGGACTAAGTCTCTCTCGAAAGAATAGTTTCTTGAGTTGAAGAGCCTAATGGCGGTTGTGACTTATGTACTATGTCGAGCTACTACTTCGATTCAATATAGATAGTGAGAGTAACTTGGATTTTAATAATGGGTTTATAACTGCCACTGATAAAATGATACTTCTAATTAAATCACACTACCTATTTGACAATGACAACAAGATGACCAGTAAATCTATTCTTCAGGTATTGTAACATGGCTTGCGAACAAAAGAGGAACTACATGTGAAGGGCAAGTTCTCAAATTATCTCTCAATTAAAATACAATGTTCGTGTTTTAAGGTTTACATTCTTAACCAATTTTCAAAGACCGCGGTTTCATATCCCAATTTTCAAAGGAAAAACGATTTTGAGCAAAGCTTTGCTCTGCGATTCACGGTGAAGTGAAATCGGCGTGGTGAGGTGAATCGATGATGTAAAATTGGACAAGATGAAAATCGGCCATTGAAAGTCCTTCAAGTGAAGTTCGGCGATGGAAAATCGGCGACGCTGATCGGCCATGGAAAATCAGCGACGGTGAAGTCAAACTAAGGCAGTTACAATGGAAAAGTTATTATCTGGAAGTGAGAGTAAAAGTGATTATGTGGAGTGAAGAAAAGTGATGGAAAAGAGAAAAGGGGAAATAGTTTTTTGTTTTTTGCTCTAGGAGAAAATGATAACTTACGTTGCAAAGAGAAAAGCTTTTTGTTTTTTCTGCAAACAAATTAAAAATTCAAAAAAATTAAAAATGTTATGCATAACAACATTGTTTTTATGAAAGTAGTTTTTAAAAAAAAAATGAGTTTTGCAACACAATTAAGGTGGATCTCCACAACTGCGTTTGAAAGGAGACTGAAATCACTTAATGTGAAAATCTGTGTTCAAACTTCTGGACAATTAGGGTCTCTTTTCCTTAAGATTTAAGAGGTGAAAGCCAAAAAAAAAAGTGATACTTAGACATTAATAACAAAGAGTTACAATGTTCCGTGAAGTTAACTTAGTTGGTAAAACATTGCATTTTATATGCAGAGGGCGGAAGTTCGAACCTATATCATTCCACTTATTCATTTTAAAGTTTAAATTTCTAGTCACTAAACTATTTGACAAAAAAAAAAGTGTCGCAATAAGTGAGCGTAATATGATATGTCATTTTCCATGTAGTGTTTATTGTATATAGTACCTTCGTACTAAAATATGTGTTGTTTATACCATATTAAATAAATTAAATATATAATTAAAACATGTAATCATCTTTTATGGCTCATTTTGAGTATCACACACTCATTTGAAGGCACAAAACATGAAATCTTTGCTTTAAATCGATTAGTTTTTGATTTTTTGATGAAATTCTGTGTACGTAAAAAATGGAAGATAACTTCCGAAATATGATTGGTAGATATCTTCGAACTGGGTTCGAAAGATAACTTACAAACTAGGCTAGTAGTAAGCAAATATGCATTATTCTTATTATTGTTGACAAAGAAATGATCGTTTTCCGCCGCGTTCGTCGTTGTTCGCAAGGTTCGGCAAAAAAGAAAAGATCTGAAATGTGGTTTTGATAGATACCGTTTTCAAACTTATTTCCCTAAACTAAGGGCATTTTTGTGTTTTTGTGGACTGGGAGCAATTTAAGGGGTAATTTCAAAAGAAAATATCGAAGGTAAATGTAATCCAAGCCTGTAAAATAGAAAAAGATCCAAGCCCAGTGTACACAGTAGTTGAGTTCCTTTTTGTAGAGTGATCTGCGCTGTCCTCCTTTTGTGTTGGCATAATCAGATCAGAAACAAAGAAAGAAACATGTCTTCGTCGGAGATTAACGATGATGTTGTGATACATTTAATTTTGAATAAGCCTTTTGAGACGGGTATTATGACCGCTTACGACGATTATTAGTATGTATATCAATCAATATCAACTTCCTTTTTATTTATTTATTTATTAACAATTCTTAGAATTCTTATTATTCTGCATGCTGGTTCATGTCATGTGGCAGTACTGGTGAGTTGTTAATTTCTGAAGACGATGATGGACACAGTTTACATGTGGATGAGGACCATAAATATGACCTTTTGAACTATGTTACTGTTATGTTCGGTAGTGTTATCGAACAAGACCATCTCCTCTTTCTACGTACTCGTCCTTTTGAAGAACAATATGCCTGCATGATTCGCTACAACAACAACAACAACGACGACACTTCTCCTCAGGTAATTTCTTAGTCTCACACGTGCTTCTGTCTGTCAATAGGTATATTCAATTAAGTCAATCCAAACAGATACTATGTGTTGTTTGTGTAGATACATACATACATGTTAAAAGAATTATGTATTAATTTGATTTTCTTTTTTGGTATGTTTAACAAGTGCGTGCTCAGGGAGCACTCGTTAGCATAGTTGATTTGAATGTAGAATAGTTGCAACTTGTAACTTGTAGAATAGTTGCTCAGAAGGTGTTATTTCCTTTTCAACAATTAATTAAGTGGAATAGAATAGATCTTGTCGTCTACATTATATTTAATCACATTTTAATATGCAGTATATATATTATGAATGACACACTTTATTTTATTCCACATAATGCAGCAAACTACTATATCAGCGAAACCAGAGCTTCATTCTGAACTCACTTCAACAGTAACACCAGCAAAAAAGCTCTTCTCAAAGTTATAGACAGACGGAGCCTCAACATCAAAGTTATTTATACTTATTTGTTTTTTTTTTTGGTAACTGTTTGTTGATATAAGTTTTGTGAGACACTTTAGAATAATTTATAAAAACAAACTTATGATAATTTTCACAAGTTTTTTCAGCCTATTTTCGCAAGTTTGCTAATATAGCTAAAGAAAACGGTGGCTTCTAAGGTGAGGGTGCTAATAGGTCCAGGTCCCTCACTCGTGGACCAGTCTTAATAACAAATGAGAACCATTAGATCAATCAAGACCACATAGATGTTCTACACTAAATTACAACCTTTTATTTTGTTTGAACAAACTCCTTTTTTTCCTCCCTTTCTCTTTCCATCACGTCAATGAACCACAAACCCTTAGAAATTTATACTTCACTGTGTTCATCAATCGTGCAAATTGCCAGTTGTAGCCAGTGGAAAATTCATGTTCTAATCACTTCCAATTTTCCTCAAATTTTAAGTTAAACACAAATAAACCTCATCAAAGTTAAAAATCTGAATCCGCACCTTCAAATGTATAAAAAATTTAACAAAATATACAATTTTTAATTATGTACAAACACATTGCTATGCAGAAAACAGTTTCAATCCAACTAATTTTCTTTTAGAGAGAAAAAGGATGTCTGAAGTTAATTGTTGTAGGGAGAGATTTTCTTTTATATCTGAAGAGATTGGAGTTCTACTTTGAAATTAATCCGTTGGTGTTGTGACAGTGCTGGTCCCCGTCATGGTGGTCGGTGGTGTGGATATGCTTTGGTGTAGTTCCCGTTAGAAAAGTTGAAGCATGTTACAGTGATGAAGGTGTATGACAGAAATGCCTGTACACAAGTACATGTCTTCTCTATTTTAATTTTGCCAGATCTAAATCATCGATCCAATCTGACGGTAAAAAATTAATGGTCCACCGGTGAGGGACCTAACCACTCCCTCACCTTAGACGTCACCAAAGAAAACAACTTATACCATACACTATTCATATTCATGGTTATTTTACTTGGCACGAGGACTGATATATCTAATGTCAGTTTAATAAGAAGATATGATAATTCACTCTGCTATCTATTTACTAGTCTAATAACTATAATGGCAGAAATTTTAAGTAGATAGTTCGGTTGATGAGCTAAGAGACATCACATGAATTTTATGCACGAAGTCCAGAATTATCAAACCTTGAAAACTAACATACTAAATAACATGTGCATATACGATAAACTATAATGGCAGAATGCCTGTAAAGGAAGACCAGCTCACCATCAGATGATATATCAATGGGAGTTAGTTCTCCCATGTTCCAAGATGTACACTAAATGATGTAACTGATATTGACTCAAGAGCATCATGGACTAAGTTTCTCCCGAAAGAATAGTTTCTTGAGTGGAAGGGCCGAATGGGTTGTGACCTATGATCTATTTCGAGCTTCTACTTCGATTCAATATAGATATTAAAGAGTAACTTGAATTTTCATGATGGGTTTATAATTGTCACTGATAAAATGATACTTCTAATTAAATCGTACTACCTATTTGACACTGTCAACAAGATGACTGGTAACTCTATTCTTCAGGCATCGCAGCATGGCATGCAAACAAGAGAGGAACTGCACGTGAAGAACAAGTTCTCAACTTATCTCTCAATTAAAATACAATGTTCATGTTTTAAGGTTTACATTCTTAACCAAACTTCTAATTTGTTCTTTGCCTTTGATAACTCTTTGTCGGGTATGGCTCATAGGTACTAACAAGTGGGCAGGGACGAAGCGAGGCCCTCCGCGGTACGGTTTAGCAGTATTGCTGTAATTTGGACTGCAGTATTTCTATATGAGCTGTAAGACTATAAACCCTAATCCTTTCACTATCAATAAGACGACACTACAACTGCTCTCTAGTCAGAGATGTAGGGACACTTGGCTGAACTTCGTAACCAAACATCACATGTCATTGTTTGCGTTTTATAATTTCGTTTATCTTTTGTACCGAGTTGCTGTTCTAACACTTGCTCGTTTGCAAGTACTCATGTCATGCATCTACAAAACAATAATTATCCAATGCTAACCTATTTAGATGCATTGCATTATGAGATTTATATACGACAATCATACAAACTAGACTCTAGAGAGTAGAGACTACACTATAACTCTATAAGAGTAAATCATATTAAATTTTGAAGTTATTATCAACCAATCACATATATTATGCCAACCTTTTACTTCTAGTCCACATTAGAAGTTGCACAAAAACTAAATCCCCTTGTACAAGTAACTCTCCCATCTTATCAAACCAACTTCAAAAATCTTATTGAACTATTTATTAAGCATAAACTAGATTGTCTACTCAATTTATATTACCTATTTCTTTGTGTATGTCTCATAAACAAACTGTGCAGCAAGCATATCAACCACAGCAGAACCAACAGACTTGAAAACAGTAATTTCCTCTACACTACTTCTCCCAACCTTGTCGCCTCGAACAAGCTCCGCCAAATTTCCTCCAATTTCATCTTCCTTAATCACCCCCCTTTCAAAAGCACCCACAAGCTCCCCAGCTTCAACCAATGCAGCCTCATTATCAACAAAAACTTTTCCCCTTTTCAAAGCCTCATCATCACATTCCTTCATTGAATGCTTAAAAGAACCCACCAAATCCAAATGAGCTCCAACCTTCAATTTCTCACCTTTCACAAGTGGTGTCTCAGAATTAGTAGCACAACTAACAATATCCCCAAATCCAACAACCTCATCCAAATTTCCAACACCCTCAAAACTCAACCCTGAAAGTGAAAAAAATTCATCACTTTCACTCAATTCTTTCGCCAAATTTTTCGCCTTTTCAACTGTTCTATTCCAAATCAACACTCTTTTCAAACTGGGTCTAGCTGAAAAATGAGCTTTAATCAAATGGGGTGCAAGAGAACCAGCACCAACCATAACAAGAACTTCACTATCATCTCTAGCTAAATATTTAGAAGCCAAACCAGAAACACAAGAGGTTCTAAAAAGGGTGAGTTCAGTTGAATCCATAGAAGCAAGAGTTTGACCAGTTGTTGAATTGAAGAGAACATAGCTACCTTGAACACCAGGTAAATTGATTGAAGAGTTTTGAGGGAAATGGGTTACAAGTTTGACACCAATGTAAGGGTATGAAGGGGAAGAAGACCAAGATGGCATGAGGAGAAGGGAAGATGAAGGAGAGAGATTGTAGTGTTGGCGAATTGGGGTTTGGAGAAAAGTTGAGATTTTTGGGAGATTGAGTTGGATGTGGTTTATTAGAGTTTGATGGGTCATGATGGATCGTAAATTCTCAGTGGATATGAAGATTGGAGAAGAAGAAGCCATTGATGAAATTTTTTGCAGTGTTTGATCTCTGAGTTTGAGGTTCCAAACCCTATATCGTATGTTACTATGTTACATTGAATCTGAGAAAAGACTAATAACTTAACCAAAATTTATTACTCCCTCCCTCCCAGATTCCCACTCCCGATGACGACGTAGTTCACTAATTCACGTTTTTTTTTAATATATCGGAAAGATAAATTGTTCAAATTTCTAGACATTTCCTAACCAACCAATACGTCTCTCAACTCATACTCTCTGGGCTATTCTACTGGGACCGACTAGTTCACGTTGGTAGTATATAAGTTTGATCATTAATATTATTAATTGTGTATCGTTAAAAATTATAAATATTGTATATTTTAAAAATATTTATCGAGACAGATCAAACAACATCATATATGATTATATTCGCATTTACATATTAGTAAAAAAATATGGTCAAAATAGATTATATAAATAGTGTAAAATGGTCAACTGATCACTTATTTTGGAACGGATGGAGGGAGTACTGGTTATGTTTGATATCACAGTTCGATATGTCAGAATCAGTTATTATGATTTTGGCATATCTAAACATAAGTTTAATTTCTTTGCTATTTAGTGTTTAAACTATTTCAAAATAACCAACAATGAATTGATATGGTAAATACTTTGAGCCCATTAAATATGTGGTAAATGCAATGAAAATTATGTACATATATACAATACTAATCATATTTTTCAATCCAATGAGACATCTTTTACAAAAGAAAAATATTTGGGTTCATACGACTCTCAAAGCGGATAATATCTCGAAAATACGGTGTTGTCGACTTTAGGTCGGAACAATAAATAAACCATAAAAGAAAGGATCCGGTTGAAATAGAAAAGATATACAGTGATCTACAAGACACAGTTACACAGAAATTCTACATTGTCATATGAAAAAGAGTGAATCTACATTGAATTTTATAGAAGAAACAAAATCTATGGTACATAAGTATTAAAGCAAAGTACAGTAATATTTAAGAAAAGAGACAGAAAAAAGACACTAATATTTCAACAAATTACTTGTTTAATTTGTTTTAGATGAAATGCTCCAACTGGTATTAGAAAGACTCCATTGATCAGAAACAATATCTTCAGCTGCAGATGAATTAATGTCACCACATTTTGCAACAATCCTTACACTCTCTATCAACTCTTTTGTTCTAGCTTCTTGTGCCAAAATTTCCACCAACTGTTCAGGACTAATCACAAGTTTCACTTTCCAAAACCTGCTGCTAGTAGACAAAGATTCTATAGAAGATTTCTTGAGAAACCTCATTCCTTGATTGTTGTAATCTAAGGACATTCTATATGGAGCAGGGAACGAGGTTGTTGGAACACTATGAGATCTAACTTGTCCTTGTCTAACAACATGTTCATAATCATAATCACTACTACCACATGAAGTTTCTATGTTATTGTTGTTGATTGGAAGCAAATAGTATGATTGTCCTGTCTCTAACTCATCAAATTGGCTTAGTGGTTTCCAAAAGAGATCATGGCTTCTGAATATGGCATGTTCAGGAAACTCTTTGGTGATGAAACTTACTGTTATTGGAGCACTGAATTCCATGATTCCACCATTTGATGTTATTACTTTGATTGTTGTATCAGAATCTGTCATGGAACCAATGAAGCAGTTTCCCATGTTGGAGATTCAAAACTATATTGGTGATGTTTGTTTGTGGTATTATGGTATTTTGGTAGCTAATTAAAGTCTATAGTGTGGTTGGAGGGAATTGTATAGCGGGTAACTTGTGGAGAAATAAAGTAGAACTTTGTTTTGTGGTTTCGTCGGTTAGATTCTTGTTGTGTGCTTTGACAAAAGTTAGGCTAGAAGAAAATTAAAGGGAAAAAAGAGGCCTCACATAATGATGATTTTGGGAATGTATGTATGTGTAAATAGACTAAATACATTTTGGTAATAATGAAAAGTAAGAAGTGTTTTTTTTAAGTTGGATATCCTCCGCACATAATTGCATAAACTAATATACTGAGTCGAGTATGACTTATATTAATATCAGTGCATGTCTTTATAATTTACACGGGATCAATATTAATAATCATATATTAATGCAAGAGCTTATTTTTTTTATTTAAAAAATGAGACTTTATATTCACATATCAAAACAAGGTCCTATATTTTTTTAAATTGCTACGGCGATGGGAGAAAAAATATCACATTGTTGAGAACGAAAAGTGGGAGATCATTCTCCAGCTATGAATTATATTTACACTCATGTTAATATGAGTGTATTTTTATTTTGTAATTTATACAAGACAATATTTATACTTATATATTAAAACAGATCCTATTATTTTTGTAATTTTTATGGGGACAAAAAAAAAATATCATACTATTGAGAACGGGGAGTGGAATATCATTCTCCACCATGTTCTATCCATTTAAAATCCCTAAATATATAATTATTTTTTATAATTAAATAATATAAATATTAAATCAAGTTCATAAGTAATTAGAAAAACATAAATTATATGACAAAAAATTCATTAATTAAAAATAAGATATAAAAAATTAAATTAAATTACAAAAATTAATATTTAAACTAATCTACTTTAACATTAATTATATATATTAATATAATTTTGAATTTTAACCCGTACATTTGTACGGGTTAGTTATACTAGTTTGAATAAAATTTGTGTAGATCAATAATTTTTTAATGATTGTCACTTATCAATCTTTAAGGAATGATCATCCATAGTCCATACCATACACGATTATTTTTAAGTTCAGCTTTTTTTTTCCCTTTCCTTTTTATAAAAGATATAGGTAAAATAATTAGAAAATGAAAAGAATCATTTTGATGAGAACTTTAATATATTTACAACACAATACCAGAAACAATAGAAACCAAAAAGGGGGAAAAGTGGAGCAACAAGACAACAAGTTTCCAGAAACAAAAAGGTCTCAGTGTTAATATAAAAGTGCACATGAAAGGAGAATCATATGAAAGAGGGAATAAACATTATATCTCTTTTTCCTAGTTGTAGAAATGTCAGCCATATGTAACCAAAAAAAAAAAAAAAGAAATGTCAGCCATATGGTAAAAAATTTGATTTTCACATAGATAGAATCTTTTTTCTCCGTGAATCGTGATTTCATCGTCTCATTAATTTTGTTTCGTCATCTATGTGTGGCGCTGTATAACAAATTCTTCCTATTTAAAATTATAAATATCGCTTGTTTTAATAAAAAAAATGTAAGTATCCAACTAGAAAGCATATTATACCTCATGAGAATATGAGTTGACAAATTATTTTATTTCTATGGCATATTTGATGATAGTGAGTGAAGTGGTGATAGTGGATGTGATCAAACTGAATGTACTACATACGTGATTTAAATTGATGTGCACAAAGTTTTTCACGCATAATGTTGTTAATTATTAAATTAAATTTTTAAAAAGATAAGAAGGACCCTTGGGAAGCTTGAGTTATATAGAGAGTTGTTGACTACAGGACCACTACTACTATATATGATGCAAATCCATTAATTTGCACCCTTAAACGTGGGAGGGGTCCAAAATTTCTGGGTATATAGCAGAATGAAATATTTCAATGGTAGTTCTTCATTCCATTAGTGTGTTTGAATTGGTTGGCCAGTATAGTCAAAATAGTTATTTGTTTGAATATATATTAATTTAATTTAATTGACATGTAATTGTTTGAATTAACTTCTTTAAACTTATCTGTTGACATAAGTTTTGTGAGATTAGAATAATTTATAAAAACGGATTATGATGATAACTTTTTGTTGGGTAATGCTCATGTCATAGTAATAGCCAATAGGTACTAACTTTTTATCTCTTTCTTTCTTTCCAACTTTTCTTCAAACTCTCGATTGTCTTTGAATATTGCTAAACTCTTAGTTATTTACCATGCAATGCAACTATAACTAAAAATCACCAACCAAATGCCCTATAAAACAAGTATATATTAGAATTATCATATAAGGATGGATCACAAGCCTCGTATTATAATCAATCCTATATATATCCATATTATTTTAAGTTTTTAACAAATACTCTAATTAATCATAAAAATAAAAAGAATATCAAAATATATTTATCTGTTTATTTATTTAAGTAGCGAGAATGGGTGGATATTTTAAACTAGGGGTTTGACTGACGGATTCAAATGTTGTTGGATCTTCGCTGATTAACAGGCAGAGTGGGGGGTAAAGTAAGTTATAATTTTGCTTGCAGGGTAAAATATATAGAAAAAGATCCAAGCCCGCCCAGTATGTACACATACAGTAGTTGAGTTCCTTTCCTTTCCTTTCCTTTTTGTAGAGTGATCTGCGCTGTATTGGCTGGCATCACTCATCAGATCAGAAACAAAGAAACGAGAAACATGTTGTCGTCGGCGATTAACGATGATACTACTACTACTACTACTACTGATGAAGTGATGAATATATTTTTGAAGAAGCCTTTTGAGACGGATTTTATGACTGCTTATGACGATTACTTGACAGACTTTTATTAGTATGTTGTACATGTATACGTATAATATCAACTTTCTTATTTTATTTATTTACTTGATTCATTCTTATTCCTGGTTGGTTGTGGTTGTGGTTGTGGCAGTACTGGTGAGTTAATTTCTGACGACGATGGACACATTTTACATGTGGATGATCTCCCTATAATTCCAAAGCAAGAATATGAGGAAAACAATTCAGCTATATTACTATTATGTTCGGTGTTATCAAACAAGACCATTGTCTCCTCTTTCTACCGACTCATCCTCCCACCCAAGAAGAAGAAGAATATGCCTGCATGATTCGTTCCAACAACAACACTTCTCCTCCTCCTCCTCCTCAGGTAATGTAATTTATTCTGGCTACAAAAAAGATTTCCATCCCATTCCCTGTTTATTGATTTGTTGTGGTCTATGAAGCTCCGGAAGACACGGCTCAAGTACGTAATTAAGCGATACCATTTCATTCATATAATCTGTACGTACACTATGACTATAGAATGATTGAATTTGCTCAGAAAGTGTTATGTTATTTCCCTTTCAACAATTAAATAAGTGGAATATAATAGATCTTGTCATCTACATTATATTTATTTAATCACATATTTGTATATTATTTCCACATAATGCAGCAAACTACTATATCAGCGAAACCAGAGCTTCATTCAGCTGAACTCACTTCAACAGTAACACCAGGAAAAAGGCTCTTTTCAAAATTATAGACAGACGAGACGGAGCCGATGATTGAGCACATTAAAACTCAAAAACCAATTTCTCATTTCTAAGTTTACATGGATCTTTCTTTCAATTATATATTTGTCCTACTACATATTACAAGTAATGTATCCCGAATGCTTGCTTGGTCAATCAATGTTTGAGTGACTTATTATTTATCTTAATATCCATGTGATGTGATTGCATGCAACCAAAACTTTGCTATATCATTGCCCTAGATTATTTAGCGTGTGAAATGTATTTGTGTTGAATTTCCTCTTTCAATCTCATTGTCCCCTGATCTATACAAGTTAATTATTAAATTAAATTTTTAAAAAGCTTGAAAGACCCTTTGGAAGCTTGAGTTATATAGAGAGAGTTGTACACTTGAGGACCACTACTATTATATTTGGTGCAAACCCACTTAATTCCCACCCTTAAACGTGGGAAAGGTCCAAATTTGATGGGTATATAGCAGAATGAAATCTTTCAATGGTAGTTCTAGTTCTTCATTCTTTGAATTGGTTGGCCAGTATAGTCAATGGCTAAACTTTTGACTGACATTTTAAAGGATTTAATGGATATACAATGCTTGTGTAAATTAATTTACGATGATATCGGCTTCTTCAAAAAAAAAAACCGATAATATTTGTTCGAACAAACTCCTTTTTGTCCTCCCTTTCTCTTTCCATCACATCAATGAACCACAAACCCTTAGAAATTTATGCGTCACTGTGTTCATCAATCGTGCAAATTGCCGGTTGCAGCTAGGGGAAATTTCACCACCGTTGTCTCCCAACTCCGCTGTTGTCAGACAATCTTGACTTTTCTTGAAGCTCTTAAAATTCATGTTCTAATCACTTCCAATTTTCCTCAAATTTGAAGTTAAACACAATGAAACCTCATCAAACTAATTTTAATTACGTACAAACACATTGCTATGCAGAAAACAGTTTCAATCCAACTAATTTTCTTTTAGAGAGAGAAAGGATTTGTGAAGTTAATTGTTGTAGGGAGAGATTTTCTTTTATATCTGAAGAGATTGGAGTTCTACTTTGAAATTAACCCGTTGGTGTTGCGGCGATGCTGGTCGCCGTCATGGTGGTCGGTGGTGTGGATATGCTTTGGTGTAGTTCCTGTTAGAAAAGTTGAAGCATGTTACAGTGACGAATGTGTATGACAGAATTGCCTGTACGCAAGTACATGTCTTCTCTATTTTAATTTTGCCAGATCTAAACCATCGATCCCGTCTGACGGTAAAAAATTAATGGTCCAACGGTGAGGGACGTAACCACTCCCTCACCTTAGACGTCATACACTATTCATATTCATGGTTCTTTTACTTGGTACGAGGACTCATATATCTAATGTCAGTTTAATAACAAGATACTATGATAATTCACTCTGCTATCTATTTACTAGTCTAATAACTATCATGGCAGAAATTTTAAGTAGATAGTTCGGTTGATGAGCTAAGCAAATTTTATGCACGAAGTCCAGAATTATCAAACCCTGAAAACTACATACTAAATAACATGTGCATATACAATAAACTATAATGGCAGAATGCCTGTAAAGGAAGACCAGCTCACCATCACATGATATATCAATGAGAGTTAGTTCTCCCATGTTCCAAGATGTACACTAAATGATGTAACTGATATTGACTCAAGAGCATCATGGACTAAGTCTCTCTCGAAAGAATAGTTTCTTGAGTTGAAGAGCCTAATGGCGGTTGTGACTTATGTACTATGTCGAGCTACTACTTCGATTCAATATAGATAGTGAGAGTAACTTGGATTTTAATAATGGGTTTATAACTGCCACTGATAAAATGATACTTCTAATTAAATCACACTACCTATTTGACAATGACAACAAGATGACCAGTAAATCTATTCTTCAGGTATTGTAACATGGCTTGCGAACAAAAGAGGAACTACATGTGAAGGGCAAGTTCTCAAATTATCTCTCAATTAAAATACAATGTTCGTGTTTTAAGGTTTACATTCTTAACCAATTTTCAAAGACCGCGGTTTCATATCCCAATTTTCAAAGGAAAAACGATTTTGAGCAAAGCTTTGCTCTGCGATTCACGGTGAAGTGAAATCGGCGTGGTGAGGTGAATCGATGATGTAAAATTGGACAAGATGAAAATCGGCCATTGAAAGTCCTTCAAGTGAAGTTCGGCGATGGAAAATCGGCGACGCTGATCGGCCATGGAAAATCAGCGACGGTGAAGTCAAACTAAGGCAGTTACAATGGAAAAGTTATTATCTGGAAGTGAGAGTAAAAGTGATTATGTGGAGTGAAGAAAAGTGATGGAAAAGAGAAAAGGGGAAATAGTTTTTTGTTTTTTGCTCTAGGAGAAAATGATAACTTACGTTGCAAAGAGAAAAGCTTTTTGTTTTTTCTGCAAACAAATTAAAAATTCAAAAAAATTAAAAATGTTATGCATAACAACATTGTTTTTATGAAAGTAGTTTTTAAAAAAAAAATGAGTTTTGCAACACAATTAAGGTGGATCTCCACAACTGCGTTTGAAAGGAGACTGAAATCACTTAATGTGAAAATCTGTGTTCAAACTTCTGGACAATTAGGGTCTCTTTTCCTTAAGATTTAAGAGGTGAAAGCCAAAAAAAAAAGTGATACTTAGACATTAATAACAAAGAGTTACAATGTTCCGTGAAGTTAACTTAGTTGGTAAAACATTGCATTTTATATGCAGAGGGCGGAAGTTCGAACCTATATCATTCCACTTATTCATTTTAAAGTTTAAATTTCTAGTCACTAAACTATTTGACAAAAAAAAAAGTGTCGCAATAAGTGAGCGTAATATGATATGTCATTTTCCATGTAGTGTTTATTGTATATAGTACCTTCGTACTAAAATATGTGTTGTTTATACCATATTAAATAAATTAAATATATAATTAAAACATGTAATCATCTTTTATGGCTCATTTTGAGTATCACACACTCATTTGAAGGCACAAAACATGAAATCTTTGCTTTAAATCGATTAGTTTTTGATTTTTTGATGAAATTCTGTGTACGTAAAAAATGGAAGATAACTTCCGAAATATGATTGGTAGATATCTTCGAACTGGGTTCGAAAGATAACTTACAAACTAGGCTAGTAGTAAGCAAATATGCATTATTCTTATTATTGTTGACAAAGAAATGATCGTTTTCCGCCGCGTTCGTCGTTGTTCGCAAGGTTCGGCAAAAAAGAAAAGATCTGAAATGTGGTTTTGATAGATACCGTTTTCAAACTTATTTCCCTAAACTAAGGGCATTTTTGTGTTTTTGTGGACTGGGAGCAATTTAAGGGGTAATTTCAAAAGAAAATATCGAAGGTAAATGTAATCCAAGCCTGTAAAATAGAAAAAGATCCAAGCCCAGTGTACACAGTAGTTGAGTTCCTTTTTGTAGAGTGATCTGCGCTGTCCTCCTTTTGTGTTGGCATAATCAGATCAGAAACAAAGAAAGAAACATGTCTTCGTCGGAGATTAACGATGATGTTGTGATACATTTAATTTTGAATAAGCCTTTTGAGACGGGTATTATGACCGCTTACGACGATTATTAGTATGTATATCAATCAATATCAACTTCCTTTTTATTTATTTATTTATTAACAATTCTTAGAATTCTTATTATTCTGCATGCTGGTTCATGTCATGTGGCAGTACTGGTGAGTTGTTAATTTCTGAAGACGATGATGGACACAGTTTACATGTGGATGAGGACCATAAATATGACCTTTTGAACTATGTTACTGTTATGTTCGGTAGTGTTATCGAACAAGACCATCTCCTCTTTCTACGTACTCGTCCTTTTGAAGAACAATATGCCTGCATGATTCGCTACAACAACAACAACAACGACGACACTTCTCCTCAGGTAATTTCTTAGTCTCACACGTGCTTCTGTCTGTCAATAGGTATATTCAATTAAGTCAATCCAAACAGATACTATGTGTTGTTTGTGTAGATACATACATACATGTTAAAAGAATTATGTATTAATTTGATTTTCTTTTTTGGTATGTTTAACAAGTGCGTGCTCAGGGAGCACTCGTTAGCATAGTTGATTTGAATGTAGAATAGTTGCAACTTGTAACTTGTAGAATAGTTGCTCAGAAGGTGTTATTTCCTTTTCAACAATTAATTAAGTGGAATAGAATAGATCTTGTCGTCTACATTATATTTAATCACATTTTAATATGCAGTATATATATTATGAATGACACACTTTATTTTATTCCACATAATGCAGCAAACTACTATATCAGCGAAACCAGAGCTTCATTCTGAACTCACTTCAACAGTAACACCAGCAAAAAAGCTCTTCTCAAAGTTATAGACAGACGGAGCCTCAACATCAAAGTTATTTATACTTATTTGTTTTTTTTTTTGGTAACTGTTTGTTGATATAAGTTTTGTGAGACACTTTAGAATAATTTATAAAAACAAACTTATGATAATTTTCACAAGTTTTTTCAGCCTATTTTCGCAAGTTTGCTAATATAGCTAAAGAAAACGGTGGCTTCTAAGGTGAGGGTGCTAATAGGTCCAGGTCCCTCACTCGTGGACCAGTCTTAATAACAAATGAGAACCATTAGATCAATCAAGACCACATAGATGTTCTACACTAAATTACAACCTTTTATTTTGTTTGAACAAACTCCTTTTTTTCCTCCCTTTCTCTTTCCATCACGTCAATGAACCACAAACCCTTAGAAATTTATACTTCACTGTGTTCATCAATCGTGCAAATTGCCAGTTGTAGCCAGTGGAAAATTCATGTTCTAATCACTTCCAATTTTCCTCAAATTTTAAGTTAAACACAAATAAACCTCATCAAAGTTAAAAATCTGAATCCGCACCTTCAAATGTATAAAAAATTTAACAAAATATACAATTTTTAATTATGTACAAACACATTGCTATGCAGAAAACAGTTTCAATCCAACTAATTTTCTTTTAGAGAGAAAAAGGATGTCTGAAGTTAATTGTTGTAGGGAGAGATTTTCTTTTATATCTGAAGAGATTGGAGTTCTACTTTGAAATTAATCCGTTGGTGTTGTGACAGTGCTGGTCCCCGTCATGGTGGTCGGTGGTGTGGATATGCTTTGGTGTAGTTCCCGTTAGAAAAGTTGAAGCATGTTACAGTGATGAAGGTGTATGACAGAAATGCCTGTACACAAGTACATGTCTTCTCTATTTTAATTTTGCCAGATCTAAATCATCGATCCAATCTGACGGTAAAAAATTAATGGTCCACCGGTGAGGGACCTAACCACTCCCTCACCTTAGACGTCACCAAAGAAAACAACTTATACCATACACTATTCATATTCATGGTTATTTTACTTGGCACGAGGACTGATATATCTAATGTCAGTTTAATAAGAAGATATGATAATTCACTCTGCTATCTATTTACTAGTCTAATAACTATAATGGCAGAAATTTTAAGTAGATAGTTCGGTTGATGAGCTAAGAGACATCACATGAATTTTATGCACGAAGTCCAGAATTATCAAACCTTGAAAACTAACATACTAAATAACATGTGCATATACGATAAACTATAATGGCAGAATGCCTGTAAAGGAAGACCAGCTCACCATCAGATGATATATCAATGGGAGTTAGTTCTCCCATGTTCCAAGATGTACACTAAATGATGTAACTGATATTGACTCAAGAGCATCATGGACTAAGTTTCTCCCGAAAGAATAGTTTCTTGAGTGGAAGGGCCGAATGGGTTGTGACCTATGATCTATTTCGAGCTTCTACTTCGATTCAATATAGATATTAAAGAGTAACTTGAATTTTCATGATGGGTTTATAATTGTCACTGATAAAATGATACTTCTAATTAAATCGTACTACCTATTTGACACTGTCAACAAGATGACTGGTAACTCTATTCTTCAGGCATCGCAGCATGGCATGCAAACAAGAGAGGAACTGCACGTGAAGAACAAGTTCTCAACTTATCTCTCAATTAAAATACAATGTTCATGTTTTAAGGTTTACATTCTTAACCAAACTTCTAATTTGTTCTTTGCCTTTGATAACTCTTTGTCGGGTATGGCTCATAGGTACTAACAAGTGGGCAGGGACGAAGCGAGGCCCTCCGCGGTACGGTTTAGCAGTATTGCTGTAATTTGGACTGCAGTATTTCTATATGAGCTGTAAGACTATAAACCCTAATCCTTTCACTATCAATAAGACGACACTACAACTGCTCTCTAGTCAGAGATGTAGGGACACTTGGCTGAACTTCGTAACCAAACATCACATGTCATTGTTTGCGTTTTATAATTTCGTTTATCTTTTGTACCGAGTTGCTGTTCTAACACTTGCTCGTTTGCAAGTACTCATGTCATGCATCTACAAAACAATAATTATCCAATGCTAACCTATTTAGATGCATTGCATTATGAGATTTATATACGACAATCATACAAACTAGACTCTAGAGAGTAGAGACTACACTATAACTCTATAAGAGTAAATCATATTAAATTTTGAAGTTATTATCAACCAATCACATATATTATGCCAACCTTTTACTTCTAGTCCACATTAGAAGTTGCACAAAAACTAAATCCCCTTGTACAAGTAACTCTCCCATCTTATCAAACCAACTTCAAAAATCTTATTGAACTATTTATTAAGCATAAACTAGATTGTCTACTCAATTTATATTACCTATTTCTTTGTGTATGTCTCATAAACAAACTGTGCAGCAAGCATATCAACCACAGCAGAACCAACAGACTTGAAAACAGTAATTTCCTCTACACTACTTCTCCCAACCTTGTCGCCTCGAACAAGCTCCGCCAAATTTCCTCCAATTTCATCTTCCTTAATCACCCCCCTTTCAAAAGCACCCACAAGCTCCCCAGCTTCAACCAATGCAGCCTCATTATCAACAAAAACTTTTCCCCTTTTCAAAGCCTCATCATCACATTCCTTCATTGAATGCTTAAAAGAACCCACCAAATCCAAATGAGCTCCAACCTTCAATTTCTCACCTTTCACAAGTGGTGTCTCAGAATTAGTAGCACAACTAACAATATCCCCAAATCCAACAACCTCATCCAAATTTCCAACACCCTCAAAACTCAACCCTGAAAGTGAAAAAAATTCATCACTTTCACTCAATTCTTTCGCCAAATTTTTCGCCTTTTCAACTGTTCTATTCCAAATCAACACTCTTTTCAAACTGGGTCTAGCTGAAAAATGAGCTTTAATCAAATGGGGTGCAAGAGAACCAGCACCAACCATAACAAGAACTTCACTATCATCTCTAGCTAAATATTTAGAAGCCAAACCAGAAACACAAGAGGTTCTAAAAAGGGTGAGTTCAGTTGAATCCATAGAAGCAAGAGTTTGACCAGTTGTTGAATTGAAGAGAACATAGCTACCTTGAACACCAGGTAAATTGATTGAAGAGTTTTGAGGGAAATGGGTTACAAGTTTGACACCAATGTAAGGGTATGAAGGGGAAGAAGACCAAGATGGCATGAGGAGAAGGGAAGATGAAGGAGAGAGATTGTAGTGTTGGCGAATTGGGGTTTGGAGAAAAGTTGAGATTTTTGGGAGATTGAGTTGGATGTGGTTTATTAGAGTTTGATGGGTCATGATGGATCGTAAATTCTCAGTGGATATGAAGATTGGAGAAGAAGAAGCCATTGATGAAATTTTTTGCAGTGTTTGATCTCTGAGTTTGAGGTTCCAAACCCTATATCGTATGTTACTATGTTACATTGAATCTGAGAAAAGACTAATAACTTAACCAAAATTTATTACTCCCTCCCTCCCAGATTCCCACTCCCGATGACGACGTAGTTCACTAATTCACGTTTTTTTTTAATATATCGGAAAGATAAATTGTTCAAATTTCTAGACATTTCCTAACCAACCAATACGTCTCTCAACTCATACTCTCTGGGCTATTCTACTGGGACCGACTAGTTCACGTTGGTAGTATATAAGTTTGATCATTAATATTATTAATTGTGTATCGTTAAAAATTATAAATATTGTATATTTTAAAAATATTTATCGAGACAGATCAAACAACATCATATATGATTATATTCGCATTTACATATTAGTAAAAAAATATGGTCAAAATAGATTATATAAATAGTGTAAAATGGTCAACTGATCACTTATTTTGGAACGGATGGAGGGAGTACTGGTTATGTTTGATATCACAGTTCGATATGTCAGAATCAGTTATTATGATTTTGGCATATCTAAACATAAGTTTAATTTCTTTGCTATTTAGTGTTTAAACTATTTCAAAATAACCAACAATGAATTGATATGGTAAATACTTTGAGCCCATTAAATATGTGGTAAATGCAATGAAAATTATGTACATATATACAATACTAATCATATTTTTCAATCCAATGAGACATCTTTTACAAAAGAAAAATATTTGGGTTCATACGACTCTCAAAGCGGATAATATCTCGAAAATACGGTGTTGTCGACTTTAGGTCGGAACAATAAATAAACCATAAAAGAAAGGATCCGGTTGAAATAGAAAAGATATACAGTGATCTACAAGACACAGTTACACAGAAATTCTACATTGTCATATGAAAAAGAGTGAATCTACATTGAATTTTATAGAAGAAACAAAATCTATGGTACATAAGTATTAAAGCAAAGTACAGTAATATTTAAGAAAAGAGACAGAAAAAAGACACTAATATTTCAACAAATTACTTGTTTAATTTGTTTTAGATGAAATGCTCCAACTGGTATTAGAAAGACTCCATTGATCAGAAACAATATCTTCAGCTGCAGATGAATTAATGTCACCACATTTTGCAACAATCCTTACACTCTCTATCAACTCTTTTGTTCTAGCTTCTTGTGCCAAAATTTCCACCAACTGTTCAGGACTAATCACAAGTTTCACTTTCCAAAACCTGCTGCTAGTAGACAAAGATTCTATAGAAGATTTCTTGAGAAACCTCATTCCTTGATTGTTGTAATCTAAGGACATTCTATATGGAGCAGGGAACGAGGTTGTTGGAACACTATGAGATCTAACTTGTCCTTGTCTAACAACATGTTCATAATCATAATCACTACTACCACATGAAGTTTCTATGTTATTGTTGTTGATTGGAAGCAAATAGTATGATTGTCCTGTCTCTAACTCATCAAATTGGCTTAGTGGTTTCCAAAAGAGATCATGGCTTCTGAATATGGCATGTTCAGGAAACTCTTTGGTGATGAAACTTACTGTTATTGGAGCACTGAATTCCATGATTCCACCATTTGATGTTATTACTTTGATTGTTGTATCAGAATCTGTCATGGAACCAATGAAGCAGTTTCCCATGTTGGAGATTCAAAACTATATTGGTGATGTTTGTTTGTGGTATTATGGTATTTTGGTAGCTAATTAAAGTCTATAGTGTGGTTGGAGGGAATTGTATAGCGGGTAACTTGTGGAGAAATAAAGTAGAACTTTGTTTTGTGGTTTCGTCGGTTAGATTCTTGTTGTGTGCTTTGACAAAAGTTAGGCTAGAAGAAAATTAAAGGGAAAAAAGAGGCCTCACATAATGATGATTTTGGGAATGTATGTATGTGTAAATAGACTAAATACATTTTGGTAATAATGAAAAGTAAGAAGTGTTTTTTTTAAGTTGGATATCCTCCGCACATAATTGCATAAACTAATATACTGAGTCGAGTATGACTATAATGGAAGGAGAAGTTCTCCCTTAAGAGTTTTAAAATTTGTGCATTTTCATGGTGGGATTCGAGCTCGGATATTTTTTAAGTTAAGTTGGAAAAGATATATTTATCATATTTATTGTGTGTATTGTTTCTAAAATAAAACTTTTATATGGACACAGGAGGTATAATGCAAGGGTAGAATTATATGGTTGATTTTCAATTTAAGAAATCTCATGTTGAGAATCAAATATTAAAATAAATAAAAACTACTTAAGAAGTCGTATTTGCTAAGCATCTGTTTGGTTTCACGTTTAACACCAATAAATATCCGTCTACATCAATTCACGGTGATTTTAGTGGATTGGAAGATGTTCATATATTGATCGGAAAATCAATTCACATACTTAAAATTGATTCTGACTAAATCAACAATTCCTAGCTAAGCTTATGACTAAATGAACTTTTTTTTCCTTAGGATATAGTGATTGCTTGTGCTTTCTTTGTTGTAGATGACTACATGAACATTTTTCCTTAGTATGTATATAGTGATTGCTCATTTACTTGTGCTTGCTTAGTTGTGTACTATTACCAATTTTAACATGATTTACTTGGTCAGAGTAGAATGAGATAAAAGGGGCATACTATGTTGCTTTAGAAGTGTTTTTCAAAATCAATGTTGGTCCCCCTAGGCGCAGCCCAAGAATAAGAAAGTAAAAGAGCTAGTGTACTGTGTCACTAGACCCACTTCATTGGCCTTTTTCTTTTTCACTTAGAACATTTTTACTTTGATGATCAAAGGTGTCTAGACAGACACAACTATAAATCCCTTGAATTCCTTTGATTATGGAAACCTATTATTAATTCCAGAAAAATTTCACTGAGAAATTTTGATGTTTCTTCTTTTTTGCCTTCTAAATGCTTTGGATTTTGTTGAATTTCAAATTCGTATTAACATATTTACATTACGATTTGTTAAGAATCATGAAATTATAGAGATGAAGATTATATAGTGGCTCTAGTTTCTATGAATTTCAAGATAGAGTGCATATATAGAAGTATTCATGATAAAGATAAAGATAATCATAAGAATTCATATTGAATGAATATCGATTGATAGGCGATAATGAAAAATGAGTACAATATATAGTGGCTCTTACATAGAACAATTTGAGGAATAACCGACTAACTACCTAATAACAAACTAACTAACCACTTAATGCTGTCAATAAGAAAAAAACTAACTAACTAACCAGTTAACAACAACTATTCTTAACATGATATACTTTAAAATCATTTAAAAAAACTATAATAAAGTGGCTCTAGTTAGTTGAGTGTGCAATCCTTGTATTAGGGTTTAGGGTCTAGCAAATAACTATTATATGTTACCAAAAGCAAATAACATTAAACATAGTGTTGAATCTAGCCAAAGAAAATTAGACTAAGGAATCATTTCATCATCACCATCTGCTTCTTTAACATCAAGGGTGAAACCATACTCCTGATCACAACCCATGTAAGAATCACACATGAAATAGAGGACATAGGATTTCTTTCCAGCATCTGCAGGAGCAACAAACTCCAGTTTGGCTTTCAACTTCTGTTGCAACGTCACCCGTCTAAATGCAATCAACATGTTGGTTTTGGTATCACCAACAACAAGCCACCATCCTTCTTCCTTGGCTTTTGGATACCTAGGAGCATCAACGGGTCCTACTTCTGTTTTACCTTCAAGATCCCGCACAAGAGTAACTTGTAGTGTTACATCACCCCCAGTGTGCACATTGTCAATGTCCAAGATCTCATACGACAAATCAATTTTAGGAAAACGGTTGCAAAATCGAGCAATGTCCAAAAGCTGTGAATCTGTCATGTTTAACAATTCCCGTCTCTCATCATCTTCCATCTCTAATAAATCAAAGACAGTTTCTATACTCCTCCCCGGGTTCTCCTGGCATTTCTTAGCCAAATCCTTTGTGAAATGTGGAAGCTGTAGCAGCATAGAATCTCGCTCCCACATTCCTTGTGTTACCATTTGACTAACTTCCATAGCAAGAAGAGCCACGCTCAGCCAACCATTGAAGAATATTACATCCACCATTGCCTGCAGCAGCCTGTTTGCAGAAAGCAGTACCTCCCTCTGGTCCAATGATAGATTGCCACCAACAATTTGCCTAGAGAAATGGGCCTGCAGCAAAGCATTTGCCTTAACATGTGGATCAGTGAATTTCGGGTTTTCAAAGGAAAACCTTTGGTGATCGATTAAACTACGAACCACCTCTTCTTCCCCAGGTCGTATCGGAAGGTGAGCATACTCTGATGCAGATGACAGAACCTCCAACAGACCCTTCATTTTTGTTTTTGAGGACAATGATGATGAAAACCTTTCAATTGTTGTGTAGCTGATGTAATAATATGAAGCAATTATTCCCATGTTAAGAGGAAAAAGGTCCATTTCATTCTCAATAGCAACACACTTGCTTGCTTCTAATTCACTCAATGTATTTTCCACCATCTCAGAGAGGTGGTCAGAAAGATGCCCATGACTAACTCCTTGTAAATTGTAGTAATTAGGATTCTGGGTCAGCCTTCTGTACATTAATGTCCATGTAAGATAATCTACGGCATCTTGCTTGTTTTCAATAATCCCAGCAACAATTTCAGCATTAAAGTTGTTATGCAAGAAGTAATGAAGATACTGTCTGGCAAGAGCTTCAATGGGTGCAATATAAATAACACGCATGATACTGTCTGGCAATTTTTGATGATTCCTCAAAATTGCAAATTCTGCACAGATAGTCTTGCCACTCCCAGTTGGAGCAGCAAGTAACACATTGTCATCAGAATTATACAGCACTTTGAAGACTTGTGTTTGTACCTGATTGAAATAATTAAACTCCTCCTGATAAAGAGCTTCATAGGATGGATTTCTCAAGGCAGTAACCAGAAGTTCGTGCGCTTCAGCGCCACCGCCGAGATGCGCCATTTTTTGAAATTTAATGAAGTTAAAAAACAAAATTGAAGCAGTCAGAAGCTCACAATAGCAAGCCCTAGAAAGGTTTAGTGAAATATTATTGAATGTTCTTATGGCCTTACGATAGGTATTTAAATAGTAAAATAAATCTAATATTAAAAAAAAAACAAATCTTTTATAAAATAAAAAAGAATTTTACAATATTTTTTTTTATTCTAACTTAAATCTAAATCTAAAAGATATATTTTTTTATTTTATTTTTAACTTAAATCTAAACCTAAAAAATTACTCCTATTATGCTATTTAATTTAATATGATAATCACTAACTTATCTTAATATTGTTGAAATTAAAACAAACTAAAAGATTATACTACCTCTGTTGCTTTTTACTTATCGTTTTAGAAAAAGAAACAAAAAATGACCAAAATAGGAGAGTGTATTTTTGCACCTTATTTTCCTATTATGTCCTTTTTTAAAAATATATCATATTTTTTACCCACCAATAAATCCTTACTTTTTCACAAACATCATCTATTTCCAGAAAGAATTTAATTTATATGCACCGACGGTGTAAAATTATTCTACACGTGCATCCAATTAAATCACGCCATGTAAGCGTTTATGGAGATATTTTAGGAACTAGCCTATAAAAGTGGCATTTTGTTGTGTTTTGATTGGATATATGTGTAAAAAAGTTTTACACTGTCATTGTACAACAATTAAACTCTTCCAAAAAAATTGTAACAAATTTTATTTAAAAACAAACAATTTGTATACAATAAAATGATTATATTGTTTCAACAAAAAAAAATTATGCAAAATTTAGTCAATAAAATAAAATAGAAAGGAGGATATAATAGGCAAAATATAACCTAAATTGTCAAAACAACAAGTAAAAATGAATAAATATTTTTTTCTAAAACGATAAAGTAAAAAGGAACGGAGGTAGTATATTTTTTTTATTCTAACTTGAATCCAAATCTAAGAATTTATTATTTGTACTCAAAAAAAATTTAAGAAATTATTATACTATATTTAATAAGATAATCACTAATTAATTCTAATATATTGAAATTAAAATAAACTAAAAAAATAATAAAATAAAATCTTATCAACCGCGTTGAATTACTCCTGCATTAGAAATCCTAGTAAATGTGTAGAATGTGAATGAAGAAGAAAACAATCGAAAATTATATCTTTAATTTGAACAGAAAAAAACAGAAATGTATTTTCTGTATTATTGATAAACGATATAGAGAAGGAAAAAACAAAAAGTAAAAAGTTGAACATAAGAGGGGTTTAGGGTGTAATTTATGTTAAAGAAAGAAAAAAAAAATAATAAGGCAGGGTGGTGGTGTATGGGTTAGGGGTGCTACACTTTAGTCACTACAAGGATTAAACCGATCTATCTAAGGGTTTTTAACTAAGAAAATAAATTATTTATAATTATATATATGTAAAATAAAATTAAGAAAATAAGTAAATTGCTAACGTAATAAGATAAGTTGTAATAATTCAACCTTTTGTTAATTTATTTATTCATCTTTAAAAAAGTAAAATTAAATATGCATGTGATTGTTCTTGACCAAAAAAATTAATTACAATTTTGAATCCATGTTAACACATGGAGTTTGGATTCCATGTTATTTTAAAGAAACAAACTTGAAATAAAATTGATTAAAGGAGTGGGATTAGAATATTAAGAAAAAGAAGACCATTAGATCTAGCTAGAGTCAAGGGGCTTGGACCACTTGGACTTTCACTATAGTAAAATATTCTACACAATCAATTATCATCATATCCATGTACTCTCACTTGGACCTTCACTCTCATGTCTTCATGACTGCACGTTCTCATGATAAGTTTTTTTGTTTTTTGGTTACCTTTCATGATAAGTTTCATTTGTTAAAAATGTTTACTCATTAATCTTTTCACAAATGATTACTTTAAGTGACATCCCAATAATAATCTTTATTAAAATGTACAAATTCTTAATCAAACACAGCATTTTAATCCAATATTATTATTTTTTGATCAAGTAATTTAGACGTCAAAACTTCAACTCTTAAGGCGTGAATAAGTGAAAAATTATCATATTGATATTAACTCATGTCCTTCTATAATGTAAGTCACATCTTTATCAATCGTTCTCACATTATCATAATCATGTTCATTTTGAGCATATAAGTTATGTAAGATCGTGCATTTCTGACAAAAGAAAAATAAAATTTATCATTCAAACACATAAGATTACTGGTACATTTAATTTCTTACAAACTAAATTGCATTGTGAGATCAGACAGTAGATAAGTTGTTATAAACGGTGAAAAGAAGAATAAGAAGAAAAATACTAAAAACAATGTAGTACTTGTTTTCTTTCAATTATTATTCAGAAACTTAACAGATAACACATGCACTAGGATTCTCTTCCACACTAGTGTAATAGTAATGTGGTTGTCTCATCATTATTATAGGATAATGATAGGTTTCACAAACCTTCACACCAGCTTCTTCTGAGTCCTTATTTTGATCCTTTTTCTCTTTAGTATCTTTCTTTTTCACTTCTTTCTTAGACTCTTTTGCTGGTCCAACAGATAATAACTTAGGATTACATAATTTCCTCAATTTTGCAACTACATCCACAGGATCTATGTCTCCAGTTAAGGTTAATTTCTGGTCCTTCATATCCAAAGACACAGATTCAACCCCTATAAAAACCATGGATAATTTAGCTATTTGATTTTTCGATGATTTTTTTGTAAGCATAGAAGAAAATATATGAGAATGGTTTGAAATTTCATACCTGAAATATTAGATATTGCTTTCATGGCCTTTTTCTTTGTTTTGTCATTATGTATGTCCACTTGCAACACTATTTTCTGTCATGGACCAAATCAGAGAATTGTTAGGAGTTAGATCTCCTTTGATCACTTTTAATCATGAAGAAAAAAATATTCTAGTTCTAAAAAATTAATTTTTATTGTAATCGATCTAAATTGCAGAATGCTTCGTTATAGTACTTCAAAATAAAGATTAAAATGAATATTACAGAGTGAGAAATTTCAATATAATTAAATTTTACGAGGACTAATTAATGGTAAAGAACAATGATATATTTATAAGGACTAAAAATAAAAATTGCATATATGTTTAAATATATATTTAAACCAAAATATTATATACACCAATTTTTTTTAATGAAATTAAGGAGAGACCTAGGTTGAATGTATGATCTGAAACTTTGAATGTCAAATAATTGTACTAGAAAAAACAAAAATAAAGATTATAGTTGATTGATGAGTAGTGCATGGGAATGGAAACAGAGCAAAACAATTGAGAAGTTTCAAGAAACAATTTATTGGATCATAAAGAATGAAAACAAAAGTAGAGATTAGAAAATCTAACATTCATTGATGCAACTTTGGGGGTGAGGGTTTGATAAAATGAAGCAAACTAACAAAGCAGGGGAAACTGTGAGTGAGGCAGAAGCTACAAGGATTGGTGTAGTGAAACTTAGCTAAGATTGAAGGTATTTAAAAGGAAAATGAAAATAGAGTGAGAGAGAGAATATGTCAACTCAAGTCTTGTAAAGTTTGTGATTGGTCACTTAGTATAAGACACTTGTGTTCAACTTGATTTATTAAAAGGGATTCATTTTTGGTTCCTTTCTAGTTCACTATCACATTACTACATTAGTCAATGAATTATCAAAATTGCTTATATTTTTAGTGTTATTTGTAATTTTATGGACTAATTTGATAAACATAAAACACATTCAAGAGTTAAGTTGAATATCTAAAAATAAATTTGATGATTAAAATGACTAGTAAAAGTGACATATGTGTTTGTAATATCGTTATGTTCAAAGAACAATGCGACAACAAATTACATTTTTTAGAATAAAATAATGGTATTTACCGGTGTGACACTATATTTGTAATTGTGTACAAGTACAAAGCTGAATATTTTTAGTGGTAAAATGTAAAAATTAGAATATTTGATCAAGTACGAAGCTGGAAAATAAATTAAGGACAAAAGCTTGTTTTCATGGAAGTTTCTGACCAAGAGACCCAATTGAGATAATTAATCAATTAATAGTTGGGATCTACAATAGTATACTAAATTGCTTACCTCTAAAGATTATCTAGAGCTGCCTTTTCGATGAGTATTTTGGGATTACTAATTAATTAAAATCAATCTTCCAAGATCAACTTATTGGACTCTACCACCTAACACTCATCTTTCTTCTCATGAATTGATTCTTTAAAATTGCGCAATATTTCAAGTTAAAAATAGGTTAAACAATAAATTTAAAATCTACATCTCGTTTTCAAGTTAAACTTCATTCACAAGGCAACAGTTATACACTTATACTCAAGAACAAGACAACTCTTCATGTCAAAATCCATTTTAAATTTTTTACTTTTGCCCCCAATAAATATATATATTATAATTCTTAGAATTAAGTATTGGACCTAACTCAACCTCACAAAACCGGCTTGTAAGGTGAGGGTTGTCCTACATTTATAAACATATATTCAGACAATTTCGCAACTGATATGATGAGACTTATTAACAATTATAAAATACAGCACAAGAAATGATGTCATACACTTTCAAGTTAGATAAATGGGAATTTGTTAGCACTAAGGATCAAACATTGGACATTCTTCAAGTTAGTATAGAACATATTTGTTAATTGTAAATGCAATCACTCAATAATGTTGAGAATTGTCAAAGGAAAAAATTCTAGAGAATTGAATTGTAAGTTATATTAGTCAAAAATGTACAAAGAAAAATATAAAAGAATAGTCTTGCAAGCCTCATATTATATAATCAACATTCAACACTATACATCATACTACTTTAACAAATCCACATAAAACAAAAAGAAAGACAAAATACAAAAAAAGAATTCAGATTATATTTTTTTATCAAACTTTCATTAAAAAATTTATAAGATGACACAACCATTAGGATCCTCTTCAACGCTTACAGCACCGTAATAAGGATTATATTGTGGTTTCATGGGATGACTATAATAAGCATTTGCATGTGTTCCATAGTACATGTAAGGATTAATCACAATTTCTTTTTTTGAATCCTTCTTATCATCTTCTTTCTTTTTATCATCCTTTTTAGGTTCATCTTTCTTTTCTTCTTTAGCTGGTCCAACAGAAATTATGTCTGCATGACAAATCTTCCTTAGCTTAGCTACCACACGTACCGGATCAATGTCTCCAATTAACGTTAACTTTTGGTCTTTCATGTCCACTGAAACTGATTCAACCCCTGCAACAATAATATCACAAATTCAATCTTAGTAATAGTATATAACTAAACAAAATAGTACTAATCAATGAATCATTCATGCTATCGATTTGTGTTGTGCACATGTGACTTTATGCCGTTAATCACATCTAAACTGTCTGATCAGAATTAAATATAAAATAACTAATTTAAAATTTGATCAGACAGTTTAAATATGAGTGTGACTGACTACATAGGCCATAGAGTCATCGAATTGCGACTCACTCTACACAACAAATATATTGATGCTACATGATTAATAGGATTTTTCTTCTTCTTTTCATGAAACAAAAAAACATAATTCAATTGCAATGAATTTAATACCTGAAAGGCCAGAGACTGCTTTCATAGCTTTTTGCTTGATTTTATCATCATGTATATCCAACTTTAGCACAACTTTCTGTCACACAAAAATCAAGTAGTAATTGTTAGGATTAAACACTCAATTTCTTAGGAAAATTCACCAACTATGTTTAAGCTATGATAAATATTAAAGAAGATAAAAGAGGTAAAGTACTGTATACTATACTGACCTTCATTTTTATGGAAGCTTCTGAGATGTGAGAAGTGAAAACTAAGGGAAAGGAAGAGATAGTGTTTTAGTTTGAAGTTAAGTTATGAAGTGGAAGATGATTGTTTGAGGGGGTTTTATAGTAAAGGAGGAAGAGTTGATGACAGAGGCAGGTCAACCAAAACAATAGTCAAGACAAGAAGTGCGTGGTCTTCTAGGAAACTTAATAAGCTGAAACATATGACTTTTTCTAATTTATAATTTGTTTGATTTCAAAATTCCAATATATTGTTCCTTCGTGGAACGTTGAAAACCGTACATAAACCAAATCATACTGTACTGTGTATTATGAAGGCTAAAGATGGAAAAAATTTATTATTTTAGTCATAGTGACTTATGGGCGGCTACAAGAGATCAATATTTAAAAATATGTGAAGCTTTAATAATTAATATTGATCTATCAATGTTCTTTTTTCTTTTCTTTCTCAAATCATCAATTTTCTTTGTAAGTAGAAGTTTATTGTCATCTCATCTTTACTGTTGAGTCAATGACTTGTTCGATTTCGGATGAAAAAACATAAGAAAATAATAGAGTAAACAGACATTTAGTTTTGATTCGTGAAAGTGTTCATTGATTTTATTAGTCAAATCAGTCTGAAACGTTAAATTGATATTCACATTGGGCAAGGGACCAAAATGAAGATCAAATAGAGAAACATTTCATCTTCATAGACGATGACAAAACTAATCTAAAAACACACCTAATCCAATTACAAGTGTCTGACACCAAGACACACCTAAACCAAGGAGTGTCTGAGCTTCATAGGCGATGTGTGGATAGGACAATATAGAGTTAGGAAAGCAAACTTTATATGAAAAGTTGAGATACTAGCACCTATTGAAGAAAATATGTTAAAGTCTTATTTTAGCTAGGTGGGTTCAATAAGTTTGAAGAAGATTATGTAAGTCTAAGTAAAGTAGATCAAGTGAGTGATAGTTCAGTAGGTAGAGTTATAGAGAAACCAAAGAACAAGGAAAATTGCAGGACAATCATTAATGAGTATTTAGATTTAGATGTATAGGATAGGATGATCTTATACTCAGGGACAAACTACATAATAAGGGTTATATTTGGAAAAGGAATAATAAATGGATCTGTAGATAATCTTATATTTAGGGACAGAGGAAGTAAAAACAAAGGAATGTTTTGAAAGTATTTCACACATTGCTGATTACAACTTAGATGATTGCATTACAGTATTATATAGCAAAGTCTTTCTCAAAACTGATTGTTAACTATCTACCTACCTACATACAGTATGTCATATGCAACTGACTTTGCCACATCTGCTATGAGTAACTAACTCAATTTAACTAATTACTAATACTGAATTACACTTTAATTAACAGGGTGATGTGAACCTATAATTACATTATCATTTAAGTAGATACCATTGCTTTGATCAGTATGAATTGCTTTTATCCACATATTATTATATGACACACTTTATTTATTTCCACATAATGCAGCAAACTACTATATCAGCAACACCAGAACTTGATTCTTAACTCACTTCAACAGTCACACCAGGAAAAAGGCTCTTCTCAAATTTATAGACAGACGGAGCCTCGCCTCAACATCAAAGATGAATAATAACATTAAAACTCAATAAACAATTTCCTTTTAGTTATATTGTATAGGTAAAATATTATTGGTGGTCATTGGTTACTTTGTTAGGGTGTAAGGACAGAGAATTTGTTAGCACTATATTGGTTAAGAATATGATTATAATAAATAAACAAAATATAAAAGAATAGTCTTGATCACAAGCCTCATATTATAATCAACACTAAAATTCATACAACTTTTACAAATCATCATAAAACAAAAAGAAAGACAATACATCTTTTCATATTATCTTTAATCAAACTTTAATTTTAAAAAGCTAGATAATGACACAGCCATTAGGATCCTCTTCAACGCTTAAAACACCATAATAAGGATTATATTGTGGTTTCATTGGATGACTATAATAGGCATTTGCATGTGTTCCATAGTACATGAAAGGATTAATCACAGTTTCTGTTTTTGAATCCTTCTTATCATCTTCTTTCTTTTTATCATCCTTTTTAGGTTCATCTTTCTTTTCTTCTTTAGCTGGTCCAACAGAAACTATGTCTGCGTGACAAATCTTCCTTAACTTCGCCACAACGCGTACTGGATCAATGTCTCCTATTAACGTTAATTTTTGGTCTTTCATGTCCACTGAAACTGACTCAACCCCTGCAACAATATTACAAATACAATCTTAGTATATCACAAAAAAAAAAAAATCAATGATCAATATGACTATTGATATATCGAACTTAAATTTAAAATATCGAACTTAAAATTGTGACGGCACATAATAGAGATAATTTTATGTTACATGATCAATAGGACTATTGAATATTTTTTTCTTCATGAAATAAAATGAAGAATTAGCAGAGTAAATTCAATACCTGAAATGCCAGAGACAGTCTTCATAGCTTTTTGCTTGATTTTGTCATCATGTATATCCAACTTTAGCACAACTTTCTGTCACATAAAAAATCAAGTACTTGTTAGAATTGAACATTCACTTTCTTTGCTACTTCAAATTCAGACTAGAAAATTTTCATAGAAAAAGGAAAATTCACCAATCATAATTTAACTATGATTAAGATAAAGGTAAAGTACCACTGACCTTCATTGTTCTTGAAGATTATGAGAATTGAGATGAGAGAGTTGAGGTAAAAGAACTCTTGAAACAAATTGTACTACTGAGAAGTGGTAATTTGAAGAGGAAGAAGTGATTATTTTTTTTTAATTTGAAATGAAGTTATGAAGTGAAGATGATTCTTTGAAGCTTATTTATACTAGTAAGGAGAGGAGGTGATGAGAGAAGCAGGGTCAACCCAAATAAGTCAAAAGTCAAGATAAATAGTGAGTGAAGATATACCAATGAATTTTTCTAACTTAAAGTTTGTTTGATTTCCAAAATCCAAAATACCGTTCCTTCTTGGAACATTGAAGTGCCCATAAATCAAATCAAATCAAATCAAAAGGTGAAGATTAAAGAGAGTTTTTTTATTAATGTATTTAAACTATGGTGAGTTCTACAGTAGATTAATTCTTAAAAATTGTCATTTAAATACAAGAAAGAAAAATAAAACCAATAAAATAAATTTTGTGTCACTCATGTTGATTATTTTTAATGATTTTTAAAAAAAAAATGTTCAAATTAATAGACTATCTATAGAAGTGGTTTAGTGTTTAATTTGTCTTGAAAAATTATAAGGTGGAAGTCCATATAATTGTTTTTTTACTAGGATATAAATGTAAAAGAAAGAAAAATTTAAATTAGTAAAAAAAAATCTAAAAATCTACTTCTAAATCATTGCTAGAGAGTTAAGATCGATGATTTTTAAGCCACACATTGAAAGATACTACATCCATTTTTAAATAAATGTTACAATTGATTACTGTACACACGTCAATGCATATTTTTGACGATTAATATATTTAATTATATATTATAAAAAATATGTAAAGATAATCACATATTAAGATGTTCCACTAATACCAGTATAAGTTTATTTTTTATTTAATTTTAATGATATAAATTTTCATTAAAGAAAATAGAGGCAAATTATATTTAGAAGAGCAAAGGCAAGTTTCCAAGAAGGCATCACGTTGCTTCTTGCCTTCTTCAATGTGTGGAAGAGTTGGTATGACTCTCTTTCTCTCTCTCTCTCTCTCTCTCATGTGTGTGTTTCAGTTTGTGTGGCTCATCTGCTTCCGCGTCTGCCCCCTCATCACGCGCATTGGAGTACAAAGTACAAAGAAGAGTAAGACAAGGTCCCATATGAAGGTTGTCTTAAACAAAATCAAATATTATACTACCTACTTACGTTACATATTGAACTAATGACTATACGTTCATAAGACGTAGTTCAACTAATAAATTTTGATATTGTTAAACTAAACATTTTGAATCAAGTTTAATTTCAATTTTTTCATAATTGTATGTGAGAGTTTTTAATGATTATTATCGCTTTGTCTGTTGATAAAATAAAATTATTGTACAAAAGAGAGATTACCTTGACGTGTTCAAAATTGTTTGTTATTTGACATCAATAAATGCATGCCAAGCATATGATAAAGACATAAAGTGATTTAACGTAACACAGAAAGGTTCAATAACAACAAAATGAAGAGAAACAAAAGCACAAACTTAAGAAAGAATGGAAAGGGAAAGGATATGTATATCAAAACGGACTTTGGTTGGCCCTGAACATTTTAAGTTGGCCCAACTTAGACTATTGATTGGATATAAGCCCTCTTGCATGGAGATGTATTTCATACGTTTTGAAAATTTGAATAAAAATTAGCATCCATGCATCTCACTGTTGAAAATCAAAGCCAAAAATAATCAAAGTTTAAAGAAAATGAAGGTGATCTTCCTGTTCTTCTACCCTTGTAAGTGAGTAAAGTGGTAAGTTTGTATTAAAAGTTTGTGTAATAATAACTTGTATTTCTACCAAAAAGTAATAACTTGTACTTTTAAAATAAAATTTGTTTTTATGCATTTCTTAACCAATACTCTTCATACATTCATTAACTATGGGTCTGTTTGTTTGAGATTTTTTTCTTAAAAAATCACTTTTATCATTTTAGTAGTATTTGTTATAAATTTTTTAGTAGAACTAAGATGTAGAAGCTTCAAATGTTTAAAAAATAGATTTTTATGATATCAAACAATACTAAAATGATAAGATAGGGTTTGTTATAGGATGCTTTAGAATTTTGATAGCATATTCTAGAATTTTAAAAAGAATCATTTTGTAGCTATAGATTTTTTTAAAAAATCTGTAGAATTTTTCAAAATCACTTTTTTAAAAGTTCAAACAAACACACCCTATAACTTATCAAAAGTTATTCTACTTTACCATGCAAACAAAATTAGTTCTTTTAAATTTAAGAGTTGTGTAGTCAAACCAGTAAAGTTATGTTTTTTTTTCTTTCTATACAAAGTTTGTTTACAAATCTATTACTAGTAACTTTTAACCCAGTTCTTTTAAAATCATTTAAATCAAATTCATTTTTCAAAAAGCAGTTAAATCAAATTCAATTCAATCAATCAAAGTATATATGTACCAAAAAGAACACCAATCAAAGTCTAAAACAAACACATTATCCACAAGAGAGTCTAACAAACACATTATCCACAAGAGAGTCTAACACAAACAGAAATAGAAGGGTAACTTGGAGAGTATTTTTTTTTAATAACTAGCTAGAGGAATCTACTAAAGAAACTTCACTACTAAAAATTAAAGCAAACCATCGCCACAATATAGTCTTCACGATAATACTCCTTTCTGCATTTCAACTACTGACTGCTGAACACCGTGGAAAGCATGCTACTTGTAGAATCCTCCGAAGAACTTACTTGCTTTCAAGTCTGCCCAACTTACTTGACTGATATCACCATCACCATGAGAATCTAACCATGTTTATTATGATAAATATCAGTAACTTAAACACATTTAAAATATCAGTTATGTATGCATGACTCAAACAAAACATTATGGAAGCAATTCCTTACCAGGATGCCTATTTTCAGAATCGTCATAGCTTGAAACCTGATATTTACAGAAGCAATTCTGCATTGGGTTTGACTTCTCCTTGCATGAACTCACCTCATCAAGTGCAGGCAAAGGTGGCTGCACTTTCCCTTGTTGGAACATTGATTCGCCAGCTCCAGGACCAAACCTTCTAAGCTTATCACCATGATCATAAAGAGGGAAATGTTGATAACTTTTGAGGAATGGACAAGGATGGGAAGCCAATGAGTAGACAGATAGATCAGTGGAGCTTCTCAGAATACAGTTATGATCTTGTTGATCCCTTCTCTTATATTTTGAACATTGTTGATCCCTGCTTGGATTCAACTGATTAGAATATAACCACGGCCTAGAAAGATACATGTGAGCAACTCTAGCTCCATGCTGCACCAGCTTTGCCATAATATCATCCATAAGGGAATCATCATATTCTAAATCAGATTCAGAATCAATGTCATCCTTATCATCATCATCACTATCGAGTACAGATTCCACTAGATTCTTAATCTTAACATAAGTTGGACTATCCAAATCCAAATCATCTTCAGTCAGATTGCTTTCTGCAGGGCCAGACACGAAACTATCAATCCCATCCGGAATTTTCACTTCAAGAGTCCAAACAGGTCCATCATATGCAGTTAAACTTTTCTCATCAGGCAATATTAGACCAGGGATACAAGTCGAACACATATTGGAAGATTTTAATTCCGCCTCCTGTTGAATTTGGACATCAGGGATCATTGGTTCAGCTTGCTCCTGACTTGTACACTCAGAAGATACAGATATGTCACCATTAAGTGAGCCATCAAGCGAGCTCATACTTGAAGATCCAGTTGAAGAAGATAGCACCTGAAAAACAGGATGGTATGAACCTTACTTCTTCATCAAGAAACTAACCCATATTTGAATGCCTAAATCTACCTTAACTACTTCATCAAGAAAATAACTCATATTTGAATACCTAAATCTACATTACTTCATCAAGAAACTAAACCATATTTGCAGATAGCATAATCTAAGCATATCAGCTAAAATCAGACCTTGGTACGACATGGAGGCAGATAGGGGAAGCTACTCTTATGCAACAAATTGACATTATCCGGAGCCTTTGGAGTAGAATCTTGAGGCATTTTTTGCTGACAAACAGAATCTGTTTCAAATCATAAACGATTTTGTTAAACAAAGTCACAATATTGTTCATAATGGGTTCATAAATACACATTAACAGCAAGAAGATAATCAATTAAACACTACATACCTAGATCACAATAAGGCGAGGGTAAGAGGCCATCTGAACTTTCAAACACACTGATAAAGAAACATTAACAAATTAAGCAACTTACAAAAAAACAGAATAATAAGGAACTTAATGCACAATCTCTTAAAACACAATGTAGAGAAGTAAGAGGGGTTTTGTTAGTTGTTACCAAGCCATTTTAAGCCGAATCTCCCTTTGTAGTTTCAGTTTTCTTTGATCACGAACTTTGGCTATAGAGAGAAGAAAGTTTCTTGTGTATGAAATTGTTGACCTTCTGCAACACCAAATTAAAACAATCTTGATTAATATTGATACAGTACTTAATAGCTAACACATTACTTAGTTTCTACTTAACTACGTACTCAATGTGTCACCACAAGTTACATAACCCTATGGTTATTAAAAATGAAACCATGGTTAAACTATTTGCATTTAAAAATAACCAAAAATATTTAATCCAATGAAAGATTAGTCACTGAGTTCGGCGATGATATAGCAATCTCGGAAAGAACAAAAAAAAAAAAGCGGTTTATAACATGACAAGATAAATAGATAGTTAATTAATAATTAATTATACTTTTTTCTAAGATATAATGACAAATTAGAAACAGATTCGCTTAAAATACGTAAAATCAAAAGGTTAATTTGTACGGATCTAGAGGATAATAATTTGTTAGAGACAATAATTAACAAATTAGTTATAACAACCTAAAAACATGCCGTGAATAAAAAACGGTTAATTAGTTGGGATTAAGAGCATAATGACAAAAATAAAAATAAATTAATAATAGTAATCACAAGTCGAAGTTTTACTTGGAAGGAGACGGTGCTAATAATGCGGCAAATCGATTTTCCTGGAACATTTTCTCGGGAAAATCCAGAGTCACGCACAAGTCAAAGTAAGAGTAAGTGAAGCAAAACGCAAGAATCGTATCAAGAATCGGAATAGTGTTTCTTGAAGCAACAGAACTTGGAAATGCACTTTACAAGAAAGGAAAAACGATTGTAGAAATATGAAGATTAAGATGAAGAAAAAGCTCCTAAACCTAAAATCAAGAATGTACTAAAAATGTATATCTATTTTCTGAGATATTCGAAGAGAAGAAAAGTAGAGACTGTAATAGCGACGATAACGGCGTTTGGAGGACGAGGTGGCGGCGGCGGAGGAAGATAAGGAGGAGACGGGGGAAACATTTTCTCTCGCATGAGATTTTCTCGAGAAAATGCTTTTGGGAGAAAGAAAATTAGAAGAGAGAAGAAAAAACTTGCTGAAGAAGTAAAACAAACAAAACCAAGAACTAAAAAAGTGCAAAGACTGATACTACTATTTCAGTCTATTTATACTAGTATTGAGTCTATTGACTGCGACGCGACGGCACGCGCTTGATCCTCACTCGCTTGTCACTAACATTGGACTAATTCTTGTTAAGTATTGATATGATGTGTGATAAAAATTGATTTTAAATTACTAAAGTCAGAAGTAACGATGGATTAGAATAAGTTCTTTCAATTTTTGTTTAACACTGATATCTGGTTTATTAGATACATTAATCTGATTTTAGATGAATCCTCTTATATGCAGTTGTAGATTATGATCTTTATTATCAGAGTTTAATAAGTTCAAAGAATTTTATGTAAAATAAATTTGTATTTGTATGCTCTTTAACCAGAATTAATTCAATTCGTTTGTTCTGAAAAAAATTAAGTCATTGGTATGCTATTAGCCTGAATTGGTAAGTCAACAACAAATAGAGTATCAAGTTTACTAAACACTTCAAAGAGAAAGGTTTATTAAGAATTTATATTTCTATGAATAACAATCAACAATGACACCAAAATTTGTCAATATTAACGACGAATTAAAACCTTACCTACTGTTCTTCAATGCCAAGAGCTGCTCTGACTCCAACTCTTCTTTGTTTCACTTTGATACTTATGTGCTTCTTTAACCATAGTTAACCCTATTTTTATTCCGCAAATTTTATGATAAAATCTTTTTATAATCTATAATATATTTCGTTAAGTAATTTTTCTTGTATAAGAATACAAAATCTTTTGGCAAAAAAAAAAAAAAAATACAAAATCTTTATTAAATGTATCCCAAAAAATCTTATTAAATTAATATACTGTGTTTGTTTAAATTAGAAAGAAAAAAAACATAATAAATTTTGTCAATTTTATATTTAGAATTCATGTTTTATTTTAGATGAAATTATTATCTCCTTTATTTATTCAAACAATAAGATAAAACAATTCCCTCACATTTGAAAAGTAATCAAAAGAATGTAAAAAAATATTAATGTTTCTATTAAGAGAAATATAAAAGGAGTACAAACGCAAAATTGCTTAATAGCACAAAATTAGGTGATTAGCCACAAAAGCACATAGATACCACAATATGACAACCAAAAGCCAAAGACACTAAAACTCAAAACTATGTAGACAAATGTATCCACCACCCCCAACAACATAAAATGACACCAGAAACATATCTTGCAATAGACAATTGACACAGGAGTAAAGTCATTGATCCTTTAATCAACCTCCTCCATCTTGCTCTCTTCAGCACCTTCTTCCTCCAATGGAGGCATATCTTCATCTCCACCAGTCTCTTCTTCATCAATGCTGAGACCCAACTTCAACATCCTATGAATTCTACCAGCAAATGTGCTTGGATCATCAAGGCTAAAACCAGAAGTCAAAAGTGCTGTTTCAAATAGAAGCAACACAAGGTCCTTCACAGACTTATCATTCTTGTCACCTTCAGCTCTTTTCCTCAGTTCCTCCATAATGCCATTATCTGGATTGATCTCCATGGTTTTCTTGCTGGACATGTAACCACTCATGCTGCTATCTCTCAATGCTTGAGCCTTCATAATCCTCTCCATGTTTGCACTCCATCCATATTCACCAGTCACTAAACAACATGGAGAATCCACAATTCTATCAGAAACAACTACCTTCTCAACTTTGTCTCCTAATATCTCCTTAATTATCCTGCAGAGATCTTCAAAAGATTTCTTCTTCTCCTCTCTTTTCTTTTTCTCTTCCTCACTCTCTTCATCTAACTTCAACCCTTCCTTGGTAGCAGATACCAACTTCTTTCCATCGTACTCTTTCAGTTGGCCAACAGCATACTCATCAATAGCATCCACCATAAAGAGCACCTCATAGCCCTTCTTCTTAAGCTTCTCCAAGAATGGAGAATTCTCCACTGCCTTCTTGCTCTCACCAGTGATATAGTAAATGTCTTTTTGACCCTCTTTCATTCTGGTAACGTAGTCCTTCAAGCTTGTCATCTCATCTCCACTTTTTGTAGAATGGTATCGGAGCAAATCAGCCAATTTAGCTCTGTTCTGACTATCCTCATGGATGCCCAGTTTCAAATTCTTGGAGAAAGCATCATAGAATTTGTTGTAATCTTCTTTATTCTCAGCAATCTCATTGAACATCTCAATGCACTTCTTCACAATGTTCTTCCTAATCACCTTCAAGATCTTGTTCTGCTGTAGCATCTCACGAGAGATGTTGAGCGGCAAATCATCCGAGTCAACCACACCTTTGATAAATCCAAGGTACTCAGGGATGAGCTCTTCACAGTTGTCCATAATGAACACCCTTCTCACATACAGCTTGATATTGTTCATCTTCTTCTTAGTGTCGAACAAATCAAACGGCGCTCTTTTGGGAACAAAGAGAATAGCCTTGAATTCGAGTTGCCCCTCCACGGAGAAGTGCTTAACAGCCAAATGATCTTCCCAGTCATTGGTAATGCTCTTGTAGAAAGAACCATACTCCTCCTTAGTAATCTCCTCTGGCTTACGCAACCAGATTGGTTTCTGCTTGTTGATTTGTTCCCACTCATGAGAAACTTCCTTAATCCTCTTCTTCTTCTTAGAATCTTTCTCCTTATCTTCATCTACTTCCTCAATATCTCCTTCCTCTTCCTTCTTGGGTTCATCATCCTCATCATCACTAATCTCTTTCTCAGTTGTTTTCTCAGTCCAAAGGTAGATTGGATAGCTAATGAACTCAGAGTGTTTCTTCACAAGATCCTTGATCCTTCTCTCCTCCAAGTACTCCAACTATAACAAAAAACCAATAAGAAATTCAATCAATCAATGTGTGAATTAACAACAAAATGAAACCAAAGAGAGTTGACATCAAAATTATAGAATATACTATCATCATTATCAATTCAAATTGTAAATTGAAAGGCTTATTTTGCAAATTGAAGATAAAATTCGTATTCAAAACATTAATCCAAGTATGACTAAGATACTAACTATGAAGCACAGACAACAGACACAACATGAAAAAATGATTTAATTCAATGTAATTGTAAGTGTCAATGTCAGACACGCACGACACCAAGACACGCCTAATCCGAGAAGTGTCTGAGCTTCACAGGATACTAATAACCAACAAATATCAATTTAGTCTGTAAAATTATTGATAACTTCATCCTTAAAATTGAAATAATTTCCTTGATTATATCATATATAATATTCAAATTGCCTAGAAACTGAAAAGATTACTGTGACTACACCTACAACTTCAAGGACTAAATCATACACAACTTGGAGTTTAATATGTTTACCTGATCTTCCTTGAGGAACAAGGTAATCTTAGTTCCTCTACCAAGTTGTTCACCATTAACATCCCTAGTAACAGTGAAAGATCCACCAGCTTGTGATTCCCAAATATATTGTTCATCATCATTGTGCTTAGTAGTAACAATAACTTTCTCCGCAACAAGATAAGCAGAGTAGAAACCAACACCAAATTGACCAATCATACTAACATCAGCACCAGCCTGCAACGCCTCCATGAATTCCTTCGTACCCGACCTCGCAATCGTACCCAAATTGTTCACCAAATCTAAAACAATCATCAACATTAAACACCATTTAATTAATTAACACACACACAAAGCACATTCCAAATCACAATGTAACACAATTCAAAATTAATTTTAAGTTACCTGCTTTGGTCATGCCAATGCCACTATCAATAATAGAGAGTGTTTTGTTAGTTTTATCAGGAACAAGTCTAATGAAAAGCTCTGGTTGAGCATCGAGTTTACTTTTGTCGGTTAAGCTTTCGAATCGAATTTTATCCAAAGCCTATAACGAAAACAAAATCAGAATCCAAAAACTCAACAAAAGAAATACTAGTACATAAAAAGAAAAGTGAGGAAAACTGACATCAGAAGCATTGCTGATGAGTTCACGGAGGAAAATTTCTTTGTTGCTATAGAAAGTGTTGATGATGAGACTGAGAAGTTGGTTGATCTCAGCCTGGAATGCGAAGGTTTCAGCGTCGCGCATTTCGATTTCTGCCATTGGAGAACGAGAACGTGAACAAGAAGAATAAGAATAATCGCGTTTGAGTTAGTGATTTTAGAAGAATAATCGCTTTTGTTGTGTTGTAATAATTGGATTGGATTTGTGTAAGGAAGGAGTTAGTTTAAATAGAGAGGAGCGGGAGTGTCTAGATAGTTCTACTAGCTTCACGGTTGTGGATTCTGGAACCTGCTTCACGGTTCTTCTTACGAAACTATTTTTAGTTTTTAATTGTTCAAAAATAGTTTTAGAAAAAAGGAAAAAAAAAATAAATAAAAAAGGGCCCAACCTGGTTCGAACCGGTGACCTCTAGATCTGCAGTCAAATGCTCTACCACTGAGCTATGGATCCTGTTTATGTGTTCCAGCAAATATTTACTTCACAATTGTTTTGGTTTTTGAGGTATATTTACTTAACAATTTCTTTTATAAATTATTATTATAAGGTAATATTATTGTATGGTAATACAAAAGAGTGGTTGAAAGATTTCACAAACTTGTGGCAGATTATTTACAATCGTTTAGGATAGTCTTTTTCAAAAAAGTTAGAGAATTTGGTTATGGAGTAATAACTTTTAGGGTGTTGAGATGTGAAATAGTAGTATAATATGCATATTATTCATCCTCTAAATCTAAATTGTATCATTTTTTTAAATCGATTCTACATTTCTACGCTTGTAGTAAATATTTTCTTCAATTGTTATGAATAAAATTTGATAATTATTAAACCTACTTGAATTTCGGTGGTATTAGGTTAAAACATGGAAGTGTGCTTCTCATTAATCATAGATTTGATTTTATCTGGTGTTAATTTGAGTGGGCAAATTTAACTTAAAAGAAAAAAAAGATTTGATGTTCATTTCTCAGTGGTTTTAGTCCTGACTAAAATTTTTTGCATAATTTTTTTATGTTAAATTGTAATAGTATTTTCAGGTCTCGTTTAGTTCGTTAATTTATCATTCTTATTATATAAAAAACAATCAATTCGAAAATAACAAGCTGATTGTTTTCTATTAAGATAAGATTAAAATTTAAGGTTAACACCTTCTCCAAGAACATAAACAAACACATTAATTATTGTTAGGTATATACTGAACTAGGCCGAATCAACGAAACACGTTCCAAATCTGAATTATACAAATACACGAGCGAGGTCCAACATGTGCACTGCTCATCATCGATTGAACCCACTAGATGATAAGGTCTAAATATTTGTTAGGTTCCACGTCGAGAGAAACTAAACACACATTTGGAATGTGTACATGGTTGTACATAGTTCGAACCGAGTACTAACATATTACTTGCAATGTTTATACTCACATGGACATATAAAATGATAATTTATATTGAACTAAGTATATTATTAAATCTCTATAAAAAAAAAGGGTTAATAGGTATATACCCCCTGTAAAGTACATGATTTTTGCAATACCTCCCTGTAAAATATTTTTTTGAGAATACCCCCCTGTAATATTTGCATTTTTGCAATACCCCCTAGACTTTTTCAACCATTACATTTTGTGGGGGTTTTGAACCGCCGCAAATAAAAACCGCCGCAAAATATAATTTAAGTGGGGGTTTTAAACCGTCGCAAAGAAAAAACCCCCGCAAAATGTAATGTTTAAAAAAATCCAGGGGGGTATTGCAAAAATTCAAACATTACAGGGGGAAATTCTCAAAAAAAAAATTTACAGGGGGGCATTGCAAAATTTGTATACTTTACAAGGGGGTATTAGCCTTTTTCCCAAAAAAAAATGTTACAAAGTTGCAAACATATCCTTATTGCTGCCATAACAACAATATTATTTAATTTCAAATTCAAATACATCATCTACATTATTATCATCAGAAGACAGAACTTGTGATGGAACAAGTTTTGAACTGAACACTTTCAATTGCCAGTTTATCAGTTGGAAAAGCACAATCCAACTTCTCTTTCTCTGGCAGCAATTCACATGGTTGAGGAGACACATTACTTGTAACACCAGAAACATCAGTGCAATTCCATGGAAGTTTCTGCTTAAGCACACTCATTTCATTCTTTTTGACACTCATTTCAATTGTTGCATTAGAAATACATATTCCTGTAAAAGGATCATTCGAAATTCCTTCAAGTTTCCCCGCAATCGTCACATTCTTAGCCGTAACATCCCTATAATTTATTCCACTAATCTTAGGCAATGCTTTTGGATCATACTTCTCATCAGGGTGTTCTCCATAAGAACCTGTCATCCAAAACACATATTTCATTGAGTTCAAATTCAATCTTCTGACAAATACGTCCTTCACGTATGCACCTCTACCGACTGCTGATTTGATTCGAACTGCTGATTCGGTATTGATAGCAGTTAAGTCCTCAACTCTAATATCTTGTGCCCCACCTGACATTTCACTACCTATTGCAACCATAGCACTTTTTGGAGATATACATGTTAGCCTTCTTATGATTATATGTTGTGACGGTTTTCCTATTTTGATTCCATACTCATCCCATCCACTTTTAATTGCAATACAATCATCACCGGATTCGATGTAGTTGTCTTCAATTCTAACATTTGTAGATGAATCTGTTTAGAAGAAAAAAATAATCACTATTAGAAGTACTCCGTATTGATTTGTCGCCACAAAATTTCTAAAAGAACAAAAAAAAAAACTAAATTAATATCTAAATTATTGAATATCAAACGAAGCATAAATACATTACCAGGGTTTATGCCGTCTGTGTTTGGAACGTCCAACGGTGCACGAATGGTAAGTCCATTTACAATTATGTTACTGAACATATAAAGTTAATCAGAAGAATGAAATAATAATGTATAATACTTAAGAACTTTGAAAGGTGAAATTATTCAACCTGCTGTAAATTGGATGGACATGCCAAGAAGGAGAATTTATCAAAGTGATATTTGATATTTGGATTTGATCAGAGTACATGATTTCAATCAAGTATGGCCTAGTGAGTTTCAATTGACCCTTTTTGAACTTTTCCCACCAAACAGATCCTTGTCCATCAATTGTTCCATTGTTACCTTATGAACAAATTTCAATAGGTCAAACAAATATATAAACATAACAAAATGTTTAATGATGGACTATTTACTATATAATCTAAATATCTAAATTATTATTACCAGTAATAATAACATCGGTGAGATGAGTTCCGAAAATGAGACTACTATATCGTCCACTGGGTGCATCTCTTCCTCTTCCGTACGAGGGTAAAACAGGTAGTGAAGGCCAATCTGCTTCATCCTGTATAATGAGAATGACCCCTTAACTTTTTTATAAAAATGAAAATGTTTTTTTTTTTCGACAAAGTGATTATATATAATATACCCGAGATGCAAGAATGAGAGCGTCTTTTTGGAGAAAAAGAGTGAAATGGCTTGTGAGATTGAAGCTACCGGTTAACCATTTACCCGGCGGAACAATAAGTAGTGCACCGCCATCATTTGCATATTGGCTAAGTTTTTGTATTGCAGAATAAAATGCCTTTGTGTTAAGGGTTTTTCCATCACCAACAGCACCAAAATCTGTCAAAATTGCACTGTGTTTTCTGCAATTTATTGCAGTGTAATCAAAATTGTTCAATTTAGTACTACTTGGTACTCTGCATTCTGCTAGTGATCCAAATATTAGAACTATAGATATCACACCAATAACCTGCAGATTAAAAATAATAATCACTACATGTAATGTTTAATTTGTTAGACAAAAAAATAAGCAACGTTAATATGAACAACATATATATTAGTTAAAAACTATGCACATAGAAAATTACATAGGAATTTTGGAATCTTGTACTCTTCATGTTTTGATGAGACATGTTACTTGTAGATAAAATAGACACATATGATCGTTATTATATATAGAGGGAGGATTATGAATACAAAATGCATATTAAAGTCTGCGATTACTATTCTATGCATGTATATGGTAGTAGTAGTAATACATCTTCCTATTTTATCAAGTTGAATTTGTTCACTAAACTGAAAATAAAAATTACTAATAAAGAGGATTCAAATACGTTGGATTATACAAAAAAAATTATAATTTGACTCTTTTTGGGGTCAATAATTGGACTGATTTTAAGTGACTTAATGTCTATATAAATGTCCATATTGATTTTTTTTAAAAGTTTGACTGAAGTGTCCACCTTGGAAAAAAATTAAATGCTCTTGATAAAAAAAAGAGGTGATAAGTGAAATCACAAAAAGTCAAAGAGGTTATCATAGACATGCTGTCGATGGAATAAACATCATCGACTCTTAAAAGGTTTTGGTCGTGTTAGATGTTTTATAAAGAGTAGATAAAAATGATCAATATTGTGTATTTAAATTAAACCTTAACACTCTTTTCATCTAATCTAATATATCATTACATCCGTTTCAAAATAATTGTCATTTATGCATATTAATGTAGAATTTTATTTATTAATATTTTTAGTTTTTTCATGAAAAATTATATAAATTTGATATTGTGAGAATGTTCATTGAGATAAATAAAACAAAATCTTATATGCTAATATTTGTCTTTATATATTAGTAAAAAAATGTGGTCAAAATAAATTTCAACACTCAAACTGTAACAATTATGTATATTGAAACGAACAGAATAGTTTTTGTTTGGTTGAGCTCTCCTTTTAAACTTAGGACCTGTTTGGTTCAACTGATGGAAGAAGGGAGAGAGATTTTTAAGGAGGCTGGATATGTGGTAAAATATAATTTATTATGTTGACAAAATTATTCTCACTTTTCTTATTAAAATTATAAATTATCCTTGTTAAAATATTAAAATTTTAAGTTTTTTTGGTACACAAAAAATTAAGTTTTCTATTCATTATTATCTTAATCATTTTTGTTCCACTATTTCTCATATAACATCACAAGAATTGTTTGCATTCCAATATATCTTTCAAAGTTTAACAAAAAATACATAGTATTTTATTGATCGATCATAATCAAAACATCAAAATGTATAAATTAAGAGAGGGTTGATGTTGACCAATAGTTCACTGCAATAATAGCAAAATATAATTGTTCATAGTTTGTTAAATAGTTATTTAAAAATTTAAACAAATTAAATATGAAGTTTATTTTGAGTTTATAAAATTAATGATAAAAAAGTAAATTATTTCTCCCCTCTTTAAAAAGTTGAATCAAACATAAAAATTTAAAGTATTACATCCCCCTCCAAACCCCCTAAACCAAACGGAGCCTTAAGTTCTAAAGTAATTACTTCTTCCATATCAAAATATAAGTCATTTTAAGAAAAAAATTTGTATCAAAATATAATTCACTTTACAATACCAATGAGGCATTTGAAGTTATTTTTCTTATTATACCCTTAACTATTTATTACTCTCTTAACTCTCACTTCTTCAATTTATCTTTTTCATACAATTAATGAAGGATAATTTTGTAAATTAACTCATAATTTCTCTTTTTCATACAACAACAAATTACATTTCTTAATTTGTGTGATATGGTCAAAACGACTTATATTTTAATGCAGAGAGATAGCTAGTAGTATATACAGTCGAAAAGTCACAACAATGTGTAACTTTATAAATAGTTTCAGAATGAAAAAAATTAATGGTGTAATTTTTTGGTAAAAAAAATAGGGCAAAGCCAAATCAAAATCAGTCAAAGTATAAGGCAATCCAAATTGCTTTTGTTTAATCCTGACTATAATTTTAATCCTGACTATAATTTTTTCTATAATTTTTTACATGTATATCTTACTTTTGATTGTAGTATTTTTACATCTTGTTTAATTCATTAATTTGTCATTTTTATCATTAAAAATTCAATTCAAAAATAACAAGATGATTGTTTTTTATTAAAATTATCCAAAACTACGAGGTCCGAGCTATGCTCATCAATTGAACCCATTAGACCATACGGTCTACGTATTAGCTTGGTTTAAAGTTGAGAGAAACTAAACGCACGTTTGGAAGGTGAAACATGAATTTTCTAAGTTGGTGTCATGTTTGGATCTCTCACAAAAAAATTAATTATGAGGTATAGAATTGATTCTAGTAGAAGCTCCTTTGTAGCTTCTACGCCTAGTTGAATTGAAGATCAAATCCGTATAACCAATGTCATGTAGGAAATGATCATGGGGCCCTAACACAAAGCATGGCGGGAAAAGAATCCTCGTCACTAAAATTTCACATGGATTATATAGTTCGAACTCTGTACTTATAATTACATTCAATATTTGTGCGACATATAAAATGATATTTTATGAGAAACTAAAAAGTGTATTATTCAATTTCTATCAAAAATGTATCTCATTTGCAAACATATCCTTATTGTTGTCATAACAACAATATTATACAAGTTATTATATAAGTTAAAGTTCAAATACATCAACTATATTATCATCAGAAGACAGAACTTTTGATGGAACAAGTCTTGAACTGAACACTTTCAATTGCCAATTTATCAGTTGGAAAAGCACAATTCAACTTCTTTTTCTCCGGAAGCAATTCACATGGTTGAGGAGACACATTACTTGTAACACCAGAAACATCAGTGCAATTCCATGGAAGTTTCTTCTTAAGCACACCCATTTCACTGATTTCATTCTTTTTGACACTCATTTCAATTGTTGCATTAGAAATACATATTCCTGTAAAAGGATCGTTCGAAATTCCTTCAAGTTTCCCCGCAATCGTCACATTCTTAGCCGTAACATCGCTATAATTTATTCCACTAATCTTAGGCAATGCTTTTGGATCATAATGTTTATCAGGGTGTTCTCCATAAGAACCTGTCATCCAAAACACATATTTCATTGTGTTCAAATTCAATCTTCTGACAAATACGTCCTTCACATACGCGCCTCTACCAACTGCTGATTTGATTCTAACGGCTGATTCGGTATTGATAGCAGTTAAGTCCTCAGCTCTAATATCTTGTACTCCACCTGACATTTCACTACCTATTGCAATCATAGCACTTTTTGGAGATATACATGTCAGCCTTCTTATGATTATATGTTGCGACGGCTTTCCTATTTTGATTCCATATTCATCCCATCCGCTTTTAATTGCAACACAATCATCACCGGATTCGATGTAGTTGTCTTCAATTCTAACATTTGTAGATGAATCTGTTTAGAAGAAAAAAAATAATCACTATTAGAAGTACTCCGTATTGATTTGTCACCACAAAATTTCTAAAAGAACAAAAAAAACTAAATTAATCTTTAAATTATTGAATATCAAACGAAACATAAATACATTACCTGGGTTTATGCCGTCTGTGTTTGGAACGTCCAATGGTGCACGAATGGTAAGTCCATTTACAATTATGTTACTGAAGATATAAAGTTAAATCAGAAGAATGAAAAATAATAATGTATACATAAAGAAATTTGAAAAGGGTGAAATTATCAAACCTGCTGTAAATTGGATGGATATGCCAAGAAGGTGAATTGGTCAAAATGATATTTGATATTTGAATTTGATCAGAGTACATGATTTCAATCAAGTATGGTCTAGTAAGTTTCAATTGACCCTTTTTGAACTTTTCCCACCAAACAGATCCTTGTCCATCAATTGTCCCATTGTTACCTTATGAACAAATTCAATAGGTCAAAAACATATATGAGCATAACAAAATCTAAAAATGATGGCCTAATTACTACATTATCTAAATAAGAGTAATTATTATTACCAGTAATAATAACATCAGTGAGATGAGTTCCAAAAATGAGACTACTATATCGTCCACCGGGTGCATCTCTTCCTCTTCCGTACGATGGTAAAACTGGAAGCTGAGGCCAATCTGCTTCATCCTGCATAATGCCAATGACCCTTTAATTTTTTTTTTATAAAAATTAAAATGTTACAAAAATAAAATAGTAATTATATATACCTGAGATGCCAGAATGACGGCGCCCTTTTGGAGAAAAAGAGTGAAATGGCTTGTGAGATTGAAGCTTCCGGTTAACCATTTACCTGGCGGAACAATAAGTAGCGCACCACCATCATTTGCATATTGGCTAAGTTTTTGTATTGCAGAATTAAATGCCTTTGTGTTACGGGTTTTTCCATCACCAACAGCACCGAAATCTGTCAAAACTGCACTGTGTTTTCTGCAATTGATTGCAGTGTAATCAAGATTGTTCAATTTAGTACTGCTTGGTACTCTGCATTCTGCTAGTGATCCAAATATTAGAACTATAGAGATCACAACAATAACCTGCACATAAAATACAATAATCACTACATGTAACGTTTAATTTATAGACAAAAAAATAAGCAACATTATGAATATATGAACAACATATATATAGTTAAAAACTATGCACAAAGAAAATTACATAGGAATTTAGGAATCTTGTACTCTTCATGTTTTGATGAGACATTGTCACTTGTAGATGAAATAGGCACATATGATGGGTATATATAAGAGAGGATTATGAATACAAAATGCATATTAAAGCCAGCGGTTACTTTCTATTCTATGTAATTATACATTTTCCTATTTTACCAAGTTGAATTTGATTTACTAAACTTGAAAATAAAAATTACTAATAAAGAGGATTCAAATGCATTGGATTGTATAAAAATAGTAGTAATAGTTATACTTTGACTCATTATTTTGGTCAAAAATTGAACTGCTTTTAAGTGGCTTAATGTCTATATATAAATGTCCATATTGAATTTTTTTTTTAATTGTTTGACTGAAATGTCTACCTTGGAAAAATTTAAAATCAGAATACAACTTAATTTAAAAATTAAATGCTCTTTATAAAAAAGAAAAACATACTACCTCTGTCTTAATATATAAGATTCATTTTGACTAAATGACACTATTTTGTATTTTGTTTTGACCGTAGTTTTTTCATAATTGTAAATATTAGCATATAAGATCTTATTTGATTCATTTTAATGAGTATTTTCAATATATCAATTTTTTATAATTTTTACTAATGCACAACTAAAGATATTGGTGATCAAAATTGTGCATTAGCAAATTGTGCATCAAAATATTACTATTTGGAATAGAGGTAGTATAAGAGTGATTAATGGCTGACATCACCAAAGAGAGTGATTAATGCTACTTTGTTGGAGTGGTTGGAATTCGAACACGGAATTCTATATTTTTCTATATTTAAATGTGTGAGTATAAGCTACTTGACAAAAAAAGATGAGTGACATCACCAAAGTCAAAGAGTAAATATTGAGTTAGAAGTAAACATCACCGACACTTAAAATGTTTTGGTCGTGTTAAAAGTTTTACAATGAGTAGATAGAGCAGTGTTATATATCCCGAGAGAAATCATCCCGAGATTATCCCGAAAAGTTTTTGACCAATCAAATTTCTTCTTGGACGGAAAACATGGGAGATCATGGGTATACATTATGGGTATGAAAGATCATGGGAGTAGTAATAAAGCACTCGTGAAATTTTCGCTAGCCTTTTTTTTGCTATATCTAGCAATTTCCGAGTAGATATTGTGTATTTAAATTATACGACTCTTTCATCTAAAATAGTTGTTTTTTGGATTGAGCTCTCCTCTTGAACTTAAGTTCTAAAATAATTAGCATATACGGTCGAAAAATCATAACAATTTGCATGTATGTATGACTTTATAAATAGTTTCAAGAGTGAAAAAAATCTAACGGTGTAATTTTTTGGTAAAAAAATGGCAAAGCCAAATTAGGACCGGTTGAAGTATAAGCGATCCAAATCCTTACTTTTATCTTTTATGTTTTATTTTCTAAAAATAATAAAATATAACACTAAAAAATTCGTTTAATGGAAAAAAATATATATGTCTTGGATCCTAGAAGTCCTGCGTTCGAGTCTCACTAAAGAGTACAGATAAATATAAATATACTTGTATTCATCCTTGTCTTTGTCTGAGGCATAATCTCTTCTATTTTATTGTCCACTCTAGCCCTTGAAATATGTCGGGCCTATTTAGAGTTGGTGATGGTATATTTTCTGCACGTTTGAACTTTTTTTTGTCATTTGTATTTTTATACTTATGGTTAAATATTAATATATTTGCTGATTCAAAAAGAAAATATTGTCTATGTTTAACTAAAGACATAGTATTATTCATTCTTTTAAAAACTATACACGTAAACGTACATATTATTATGGAAGAAAATAACCTTTGTTGCCATAACAATAACATTATATAACAGTATTAAAGTTCAAATTTTACATCCATATTATTATCAGAAGATACTAATTTTTGATAGAACATGTCTTAAACTGAACATTTTCAATGGCGAGTTTATCACTTGGATAAGGACAATCCAATTTCTCTTTCACTGGTAGCAATGCACATGGTTGAGGAACTACATTACTTGTAACTCCAGAAATATCAGTGCAATTCCATGGAAGTAATTTCTTCTTCTTTTGTATTTGTACACTCATTTCAATATTTGCATTAGAAACACATATTCCTTTAAAAGGGTCGTTAGAAATTCCTTCAAGTTGCCCTGCAAATGTAACGTTCTTAGCAATAATATCTCTATAATTTATTCCACTAATATCAGGCAATGCATTTGGATCAAATCCCTTATCAGCATGTTGTCCATAAGAACCTGTCATCCAAAACACATATTTCATTGTGTTCAGATTCAATCCTTTGACAAAAATGTCTTTGACGAATCCGCCTCTACCGACTGTTGTTTTGATTCTAATAGCTGATTCTGTGTTTATAGCAGTTAAGTTTTCAATTCTAACATCTTGTATTCCACCTGACATTTCACTGCCTAATGCAACCATAGCGCTATCGGGAGATATACATGTTAGTCTTCTTATGATTATATGTTGCGACGGCTTTCCAAATTTGATTCCATACTCATCCCATCCACTTTTTATAGCAATACAATCATCACCAGATACAATGTAGTTATCTTCAATCCTAACATTTGTAGATGAATCTGTTAAGAAAAAAAATGCGCACAAAAATACTAGTGGTTAGTAATTTAGATTTTAGACATGGAAAATTGAACTCTTTTCATATGAATATGCCATTATCTATATAATTAAGAATACTTTACCAGGGTCTATGACATCTGTGTTTGGAGAATCTATTGGTGCAAGAATGGTAAGTCCATTTATAATTATGTTACTGAAAATATAAACTTAATTAGAATAATGAAATACTAATGTAACCATTAAGAAAACCAATGCATTAAATTTAGAAGATTATATTTAGTACAATATCAAACCTGCTGTAAATTGGATGGACAAACCAAGATGGAGAGTTGATCAAAGTGAGATTTGATATTTGGATTTGATTAGAAAACATAATCTCAATCAAGTATGGCCTAGTTAGTTTCAATTGTTCTTTTTTTAACTTGTCCCACCAAACAGATCCTTGTCCATCAATTGTTCCATTGTTACCTTATAAACAAATTCAAATTGGTCAATTTTCAAAGTTACTTCACCATGTTAATATAAACTTGATCAACAAATTTGATCTATATAGTTTACCAGTAATTATAACATCGGTAAGATGAGTTCAGAAAATGAGACTACTAAACCTTCCATCAGGTGCATCTCTGCCTCTTCCGTAAGATGGTAAAACGGGAAGTTGAGGCCAATCTGCTTCATCCTGTATAATGAGAACGACCCTTTAACTTTTTTATAAAAATGAAAATGTTTTTTTTTCCGACAGAGTGATTATATATATATACCTGAGATGCAAGAATGACAGCGTCTTTTTGGAGAAAAAGAGTGAAATGGCTTGTGAGATTGAAGCTACCGGTTAACCATTTACCCGGCGGAACAATAAGTAGGGCACCACCATCATTTGCATATTGGCTAAGTTTTTGTATTGCAGAATTAAATGCCTTTGTGTTAAGGGTTTTTCCATCACCAACAGCACCAAAATCTGTCAATATTGCAATGTGTTTTCTGCAATTGATTGCAGTGTAATCAAAATTGTTCAATTTAGAACTACTTGGTACTCTGCATTCTGCTAGTGATCCTAATAACAGAACTGCAAAGATCACACCAATAACCTGCACAAAACAATAATAATAACCACAAGAAACGTTTATTTTCTTAGACAAAAAATATGCAATGTAAAAACTATTGAGATAGTGACATAGAACAAGTATATATGAACAAATAACAATACATATATATATATAAACCAAAATTTGGTTAATAAGATGATCAAAATCAAGAGAACAAAAATATACACAGTTATATATAAAGAAAATTACATAGAAATGTTGGAATTTTGGACTCTTAATGTTTTGACGAGACATGACAATTGTATGTAGATGTTGAGAAAACACAGGCATATGATCGATATATATATATATATACAGGATTTTGACTAAAGTTTGTTATTTTTTTATTTTTGGTAAAAAAAAGTATTTTCTAATGCACAAATATGAAAATATGAACAATTATTATTTTCTAAAGTTATTAGTATATTTTATGGTTATAATTTATTATTTTACCTAGTTTTTTTTGAGTAAATTAGTTTACCTAGTTGAATTTTATTCTCTTTTTTTTCTTGACCAGGTTAAATTTGATTTATTGTACAAAGAAGACTATATTAAAGATTTAATCAAATTCTTTAATTTTAATTAAGATTTTGTTTTATCAGATAGTTTAATAGCTAAAATTTCACTCCTTAAATATTGACGATTTCTTGACTCGTGTTTCTCCTCTCCTCTATAAAGCGTTTGTAATCTCCTTAAAACTGACAATGAGAACTGTAATATGTCGGGCTCCACTCTTATATATTTGATGACCCGATTGCCACACCTTATGATCTTCTCTACTCCCTTTTAATGGAGATTTTGTCTTGCGCACAAATCATACCACGTATCCTTAAGTTAAAGTAGATGTTCACTCCCCAATTTTTTTCAAACAATTTTGGTCTCATGTTTTCTCCCTTGCTAGTTGCTAGTGCTGACCTCAGTTTTCTTTGGAATTTAAGCAGAGGTGACATGCATCTCTTATTAGCATGACACTCAAATCTCATGGTCAAGTGTGACTTTTCTAAAAATTTAAAGTGAAAAATGTTAAAAAAGGCCAACTTGAACATAAATAAATATATGAGAAAAGTGGGAAAGAAACTATCAATTCACAAAAATAAAAGTGAAGATTTATTTTAGTCTTTTGTAAATTTTTCTCACGGCCTAATTTAGCCAACTAAAATAAAACTCAAATTAATTTTTCATATTTTCTAAATGAAAATAAATTGATCTATAATTTATTGTAACAAATGTTATGTTTTGATTGATGAAATAAAATGAAGTGTATAAGATGATCGAAACAGACTTCATATGTTCTTTTCTATTCAAAATTGTAGAAATTTAAACAATGAAACTTACTTACTACTTCATTCTATCTTATACAATCGATCCAAATATATATTTTATTTTGGTATAAAAGAGAGCCGAAGAAAAAACAAAACACTTATTAAAACATGTGCTTGAAATAAAGTTTAAATTCATTATCATATTTCTATTCTTCTCATTTTATATGTGTAATGTGTGAGTTTAGCAGCTGTACAATAATACATACAATAAAGTATAGTACGTTCAATAAAACAATAATAGAAAATTTTATGTGTAAGTAATCCATTTTTTTCTAGTTATTATAGTATGACAAATGTTTAAGGACATGATTTGTAGTAAAATTTTAGCGTATAGTCAAGATTTCCGAATAGAGAGATTAAAATCGTATAATTAAAAATGAAAAGATGAAACAAGAAAAATATATGTGAGGTTTTTGTGAGTTTAATATAAGAATATTGTATCTTGTCAAAAAAGAAAAATATAAGAATATTGTATTTACAATGTAGAGATTTGAGTTCGAACACTACTACACTTATTTATTTATTTGAAAAGATATATTTGGAAAACTTTCTAACTTGGAATAAAGAAATGAATTTATTAAAGATAAAAATCAAACTCTTAAAGAAAATATGATAAAATCAAACCGACTAGTTCAACTAAAATATGAGAAAAGGCGGTTGTAAAAATAAAATAGTAACGGCGGTCGCTTTAAACACCCCAAAAACATAACAAGTTCTTGTGTAGGCAAGGCATTTTAGTGGCATACAGGGGTACAGGAGGTTTGAAGTTTTTTTTTTCTTTTAAATTGGGATATTCATCATCATCGAATGTAGTTATTAAATACTTCATGAATTAGAAGCATTTTAAAAAAATAAGATAATTGACTCAAAGATTTAAAGTTTCTCTATATTTAAAATAATGAAGAATTTTCGACTCTTGGTTAAGAGACAGAGCCGACCCCAACACACGTGCAGAGTGTGCAACGGCACAATGCCTCAAAAATTTGGCAAACTTTTAGGAGTTCAAAATAATAAAGTCATATAATAAAGGTCACACTCCTCGAATCTACAACTCATTGGCCTCAACTGGAGACATATGTTTTGGCTCATCTTAAGTTTCACATCGTTTGGAATTCAAAACTAATAGTAATTTATATATAAAACGCCACACACCTCAATTCATCGAAGCGTCTTTTCTACAAATGACAAAATTATGACGAGTTAACCCCAAAACAAACAATCTCTCAGAAATATGGACTTTAGATCGGGTCAGAACATATTCTCTTTTATCCCCTGCGGATAAATCTGAGTTCTGTCCGGAACAGAATATATTTTTATTTTGATGTTATTTACCATGATAATTATTTTTCTTTTTTATTGTCATTTATAATTTAAATATCGAATTTTTTTGTAATTTTTTATAAAGGCCCATTTTTGAAATTCGAACAAAATCTCCAAATTATTATAATCAACTCTGTTAAGAGAGAATGAACTTCAACTATACAACTACACGCTCTAAATTAAAAAACTGATGTAAATAGTACATAATTCATAATTTTTGTTAGTCAAAAAGTTGATGTAAATCCTGACAAAAAAAAAGTTGATGTAAATAGTACAAATTTCCTTTTTTTATATATAAAAGTCTATTTTTTAAATTCAGAAAAAATCTCCAAATAATAAAGTCAACTCTATTAAAGAAAAATAAAATTCAACAATATTCTAAATTAAAATAACAAAATTTGATGTACATGAACCAAATGCATAAACTTTTATGAACCAAACTTTCACTATTTATTAAGTATATCTTGGAAAGGAAATGGGAGATGTCTATAACACTTGAAAGATCTTAAATTGTTCCACTAGTTTCCACTCTTTTGTTTTTGTACTCCATAAACCGACCATCACACACACTAATAATTTTCATTCTTTTTATTGTTTTGTTTTGTTTCACACAAACACACACCACAAAGTTGTGGTTTATATACACCCAAACCCATCCCATTTCTTCTTCACCCCATTGGTTTTCATTTTCAATTCTCACACACATCTCTCTCTCAAACAAACAAACAAACACAACACAGACACAAACACTCTTCCACTGTTTCATCGTACAATTCAATCATTTCCATGGCGACAGAACTTTCCACCGCCACAACCTTAAAACCCTACAATCTCCTCCAAACCTCAACTTCTTCTTCCTCTAAAACAACCCCAACACTCTTCTTCACCCCTTTAAGAAGCTTCCGTCATAGCAAAATCCGAACAATAAAAACTAAACGCTTCACCGTTTGTGTTATCACTGAAGATTCAGAAAACAGCACCCAAATCAAAACAGATGATGAAAATTCAGAACCACCCAATAATCAACCTAACCCTCAATTTTTACTTGCACAAAAATTAGCTAGAAAGAAATCACAAAGGTCCACTTACCTTGTTGCTGCTGTAATGTCTAGCTTTGGTGTCACTTCTATGGCAATTTTAGCTGTTTATTATAGATTCTCATGGCAAATGGAGGTACCTATATATATTATATGATTCTGATTTGAATTTCTTAACATTGTTTGTTTCTGATTTTTATTAATAAATTATAGGGTAGTGGGGTAATTCCTTGGTCTGAAATGTTTGGTACATTTTCTCTTTCAGTTGGTGCTGCTGTAAGTCATTACATTTTTTTTGTCAATTCAGAAATTGAAAATGAAATTTGATATTTTTAGAGATTAATTTCAAGTGGGTATGTTTGATTTTTTAGGTGGGTATGGAATTTTGGGCTAGATGGGCTCATGAGGTTCTATGGCATGCTTCCTTGTGGCATATGCACGAGGTTTGTTTCCAATTCTTAATTATTCGTTTTTTTCACGTGCCATGTTTCAATCTGATCTTACCTGATTAGAAGGAATGACCAATGGCCGGTGGTCTGCTCCACCGCGTAAAACACAAAACACAATCAATTGCTAATTTTTCTGTCTAATTTATGTGATACCAGTGAATTAGTGTTAAGTATTGAAAGATGAAATTGAATTGTTGCAGTCACACCATAGACCAAGAGAAGGACCATTTGAGCTTAATGATGTTTTTGCAATAATTAATGCTGTTCCTGCAATTGCTCTTCTATCATATGGTTTTTTTAACAAGGGATTGGTACCCGGACTCTGTTTTGGTGCAGTAAGTGTATCTTTCACAATCTAATTTTTAATTAATTCCTTAATTAACGGTTTCATTGGGATTTGTTTAATGGAATTTTCTAATGGTGATAGCTGTTTCACGATAATACCCTCATATTTTATATGAAATGACATTCTTATCCTTATCTTTGGAGCAGGGTCTTGGAATTACGGTGTTTGGGATTGCTTACATGTTTGTCCATGATGGATTGGTTCATAAGAGATTCCCTGTGGGTCCCATTGCCAACGTGCCCTATTTCACAAGAGTTGCTGCTGCTCATCAAGTAATTAAGTTTTTTTTTTTTATATATATACAGTAACATGTAACATGTAATTAAAAATTAATTAGTAATTATTTTAACTATATATTTAAAAAATAATAATTTGTAATGTACTAGTGCTAAGTGTAATTTCACATTTGTTTTGCAAAATAAGCTAAGGAAAATAGGGATGTGGATTGTCTGCACTAAGAAGTACACGGGTTTTTGATATTGACCGTTAATATGAGATTGAATGGTTAAGATAAAAATATATTTTTTGAATTAAAACAATTTCAGCTGTTGATTTGAAATTGAACGAATGAGATCAGGAAAATAGAAGTGGCATATATGTGTTTCTTTTTCTTGTGGAAATAGGATATGATTTGGTGTCTTTAATTTTGTTGTTTGTTTGTATGTAGCTCCACCATTCGGACAAATTCAAAGGAGTGCCATATGGGCTGTTTTTGGGACCAAAGGTTAGCCACATTTATATTCTCTTTTCTTAGTTTTTTGTTCATACAAGTGCATGATAGGATTCACAGTAAAATTGATCGAATAATGGTGAACCAAACTAAACAATCATTCAAATTCAAACTCAGTTTTGCATTTTATTCAAAATAACCAAGTCCTGAGAATTCTACAACAGTTTTTAACAACACATTGTGTGACAAAATATGGTGCAGGAAGTTGAAGAAGTAGGTGGGCTAGAAGAGCTAGAGAAAGAAATAAGCAGAAGAACAAAATCATATACTGGCTCATGAGTCATGACAAAACAACTAATAGTACTATAGCTGTTTTTTTTGGGTATAGTACTATAAGCTTTGAGCTTAGAGAGCGATTCCATTAATGAATTAAGCTATTTCAATGTGTAGTCTGTAAAGTAGTATTTTAGTAATATACATTGTAGTATTTTTTTAATCGCACATCACAACAGGTTTTTATAACAGAAAACAGTTTACTCACAAATAAATGAACAATTGAGAATTTTTGCACATTCTGTCATTTCTTACTTGCCCTTATTTGTGGGCTTATAACTCCTTTTTAACCCTCAGTTTATATCAATTGAGCTATCCATCTCATGTGATCATTTCGTGATTTTTGAATGCTCCATAAAGACATGTGAGAACATGAATTGCTCAAGTCATAGGACTAAAATATCGAGTTGAAATATCCATCCTATGCAGACATAGGCATTCTTTTTAAGCAAAAATACCTTAAATATATATATTTTTTTAAACGAATACCTTAAATATATTAAAAAGAAAAATAAAGAGAATACAATATACCGTGGACATAAATCAAACTCGGTCATACCGCATGTCTCAAAAGAGAATACAAACATTTTAAGCACAATAAAAGTTGTTAACAAACAGAAGTAAAATTGCATACAACACAAACGCTGTCTAGTGAGCTCGCATAGAGGCGCGAAACTAAATAAGCAAAAAAAAGAATGTGACAAACATTATCCTTGAAATTCATAATGAACTCGTATATTTCGATGGGCAAGGGACACACAATTATGAGCAATATTTGCAAAAAAGTTCTATTGAATGATATATTTTGATAGTGTATATTTTATTGTATGATATTTTTCAATTTTGTATTTCTTTTTTAGCACAGTGTATTTTTTGATAGTTTTAGTTTATATATGAGGGTAAATAGGAATATTTAGTAGTAGTTTATAGAGGTGAAGGGTTAAAACTTAAATGTAGGGTGGAAAGAATAGAACATTTTTCCTATTCTGAACGGTATGTTAGTCACACTGAAATGAATTCATAGCCCCATTCTATTAATTTTGGTTGGAAAAAGTCTTGTCCGGATTATATTTTTGACTACCCTATTAAAGATTTGCACAATTTCATTTGAACTCTCCCCCTATTGGAAGCTTACTTGCACCATTTCACTTGTTAATATATTTTTTGTTTTGTCTTCAACTTGTTTTTTTGTTTTATATTTTCTTTCATAAAAGAAAGCTTGTTATTTATATTTTGAACTATACTTTTGAGTTATAGTATATGAGATGCAATGTTAGTTTTTAAAACATTTATTTAGAATTTAGAATTTTTATAATTTATTACAATATTTGTATTTCTGAAAAATTGAAATCAAGCCACTCCAAATTAAAATAGATTAGATTGTACCTGATTTGGGGTTAAATAAAATAAATTAATTGATACTAACAATAAATTGGTTTGAATGAGAATCAAAACTATATGATTCAGAACTCGCCCCAAATTAAATTAGGCGGTCCAATAAAATAGATAATGGTGTTAACAAAAAAATATACATACCCTACCTTATCAAATCAAAATAATATTAAATTGATTTTTTTTTTGACAAAAAATTGAATAATTGATAATACCAAAATGAAAGTAGAAAATTAATTTTGCTACACTATGCGTATTTACGTTGAACAAGTTAATCGTGTCAATCAATCACAATTATTCCAATCAATATTTGCTATTTCATTGTTGTTAATGATGATCTATTTTCGTCGAAAATCCGTAACACAAGTTAGATGTTTTTCCTTTTTTACTCAAACAAAAAAAATATATTTTTTTTTTCAACATTTTTCGTCATACACAAAAATGGAAAAAAAATATTCAGCACGTAGCAAAAAAGGAAAAATAAAATAAAATCGACACAAAAAAGGACAACTCCGAACCGTCTCAATGACCCATTCACAATAACCCACCCGATAAGCTTTTAGATGGGTCCCAAATAAAACCAAAACGCGGGGCCACGTGTCCGGTCTAGCCGAAACAAACGCGAAATATCATCATTCATCATCACTGCAGATAAAAAGAAAAGTCAGATTATTTTATTATTATTTTCTAGAATCTCCTCCTTTATCAATCATCTCACACGTGTCCTAACATGATTGGATAATGACACCGTTGTTGTTTCTTTTCCTCTCTCATGTTATCGGTTACTTCTTCTTCTTCTTATAAATCCTCTCTCATTATCTCTCTCTCTCTCTCTCTTAATTTCTCTCTCTGCGTGCGTTCTCTTTCTCTCTCATTACTTTTATTGAGTTTTGATAGATAGATAGATATACCCTACTACTACGTTTTCTTTTTCTATTAGATAGATCCAACCACTTCCGTTTCCAACAATCACTTCTCCTTTTTTTTTTGTTGCTTCAATTTAGCTTTCCATCACTCTTTTCTCTTTCTCTCTATGCCATTCCCCAAGGTTGGTTTCATACCTAATTCTTACCTTCTTTTTTTATGTGATTGTTGTTTAATTTTATTTTATTTTCAATTTTTTTTATTGAATTTTCATTTTATTGTAATTGGATCTGGATGGATTTAATTCTTAATTCTAGGTATTCAATTTAGGGTAAACTCAGGTTTTTATATTTTGATTCGATTAGATCTTGTGTTTTTGTATTTTAATTGAATTGAATTGAATTTAGTTAATTGATTGGTTTAAGAAATAAGAAATAATTCGGTGGATCTGGTTAGGGTTATGATGATTTTTTTAGGGTTTCTATTTATTGTAAATTGAAATTGAAATTGTTGGAACGAAAATCACGTCTTGTGTTATTCTGTTTATTGAAGAAAAAAAACATTGAATTAAGCTTAATGAATATAATTGGATTGATGTTTGGTTTCTAACAGAATTTTGATTTATGGTTATTGCTGAGATATGTAATTTTTGTAACAGAATTTTGATTTATGAGCACTTTCAGTTTTTGATGATTTTGATGTATGTTGTCTTAAACTGCAGTTGGGAAGGGTGTACTGGAGTCAGAGTGTAGCTTCTGAGTGCAGATTTATAAACAGTATTGCAGACCGGTTGGGCTTTTCGGGATGGGCGAGTGCAAGTGTTGTGGGAAGTTAGCAAGAATGGGACCAAGAGATGGATCTAAGAGTGCATATGAATTTTCTTTGATGTTGTCTCCTGTCGTTTCGTTTTGGGACTGCATAGTTCGTAAAATGAGGTATTCCTACAGACCTGAGTGGGTGTAGTGGTTGGAACTTTTCTTTAGTACTAGTAGTCTTGATACTTCAACTAATTAGAATTTATTGTTATTGTTAGCATAATAGTTTTTAGGTGAAAAAGTTATAGGAAATTTTATACAACTCTTAAAGGATTTCTCTTGAAGGATAGGGTTTCAGAACAATAATTTTTACAAGTATTTATGTCGTTAGTAAGTTCAATGGATAACTTGGCATGTAATAAAGTGCAACATGTGAGGAAGGCAAAGAAGAAGCAGGTGAAAGATGAGTTGGATCGTCTTAAACAGGCTGAAAAGAAAAAGAGACGGTTGGAAAAAGCTCTAGCTACTTCTGCTGCCATCATATCAGAACTGGAAAAAAAGAAACAGAAGAAGAAAGAAGAACAAGACAGACTCGATGAGGAGGGTGCTGCAATTGCTGAAGCTGTCGCTCTACATGTTCTACTTGGTGAAGACTCAGATGATTCATATAAGGTTGACTGCAAGACCTGGGATGATTATAATCGTAATCTTGAGTTTTTCATGGGTGGGAAAAGAGCTTGCTTTCCGAATCTAGATGGTGGCACATGGTCAGTCACTTCCGAAAATGGCAAGTGGTCTATCTCGACCGGGCCTTTTGAAAACAACATGCACCAACCAATTTACGAAGAAGCAGGATGGGATCCTACAAGATTCTCTGTTGATCTTATAGCAGCACAAGCAGTTAGATCACTCCAAATTGCAGAGAATGCAGATGAGGATAGGATACTCTTCTAATCGAATGCTCGCTCGAATATCATCGGATTAATCGTGTCTTTGCTGGTTACTTGAGTCTTTTGTTGTTTTATTGGTGGTCTCTCATGTGTATATAACTATATTATATTATATATCGCGAGTCTTGTGTTTGTCAAACAACAACACATTCTGCTTCAGCTGTGATTGAAGGTGTTGGCAGTGTCAGCTGTGTTTTATTCTGATTTTCTTTACCTGTATGTGGAGCTGCTAATTTTCTATGTGGAGTGATGACTTTCATACTCAAAGTCTTGTAGGGAACTATTCTTTTTTGAGCTGATTATTAATGCAATAATGAGTGGAGACCTCATGATTTATATTATGGTTGTGCACTGTTTAATCATGTACTATTACATTTCTCATATTTTATATGCGTGGTTTGACAATTTTGTGAAGATGTTGACATTTAAAGTATCCTAGAATTCTTTCTTTTTGCAATATGGAGTTAAACGTCACTACTTTTTAACATTTGGAATTTTGACAAGTGATCCACATTACCTCATGTCTTACTGTATGTCATTACAGTCATCCTAAATTCTGTGATTTGCTGTTTTTGTAATGCCGTGTGATTAGAGGAAATTCAAAGTGGCAAATGACTACTATTATATTGCATAAGCTGACCTAATAACGTTAAAACATACTGTACTTGCAACACCATAGGATTTGTCTCCAATCTGCATTTTTCACTAAACAGTCTTACAAACAAAGCACCAATAAAGAGTTGAACAGAAAATTACTCCATACTCTACATTTTATTAGATTATAAACAATGAATAACATGTAAAAAAAAGTGCATTAAAATGTACGTGTAGTAAACCTATGCTGGCTTCAACTACTATATATCATTCAATACCATGTGAAAATGTCAACTTCATGGTGGTAGCATTGTCTTGTCATGTTATTTTTTGTACTTATTGTTGAGGCTCAACTTCACATGGGATTTTCAGCTTATGAATTGCAAAAAGAAGATGGTTTCACACCATTAGTAATAACATTTTTCAACAAAGCAGCTTGAACACTATTTGGAGAATCTCCTCTATCTGAATTGCTAGAGGAATCATCTGTATCAGTTTTAATATTATTTGCCACACAAGAGAGGAATCGATATGCTGCTTTGCTTGCTGATACAATCTCTGTTTTCGCCTGTCGTAACCGTGACGCCGTATTCCCAGCCATTTCCTTAGCAATATCCCCAACATTAGCAAACCTGTTAACCCAACCTGTCATGAAAAATATAATTAAAATACAATTTTTCATTACAAAACTATACAAATTTACTCTTAAGTCTTAAGTCATTGTTTTAGAAAGACAATGTAGGTAACAAAAGCAACATTAAATAAAAGTAGTTATTTACCTGGAGGTTTAGGCACACCTAGTCTTGCACAAAATTCATCACAGAAATGATTACAGTTTTTGGAGAAGATGTCATAAGAAGTTCCAGGCCACTCTCTACTAAGTTCTCTTAATATTTGATTTACCTTGAAAATATTGTAGTTTGTTTTCCCTAGAACAAGAGATTTTCTATATGTAAACATTTCATTCTTCCCTGAAGGACAACTAAAAACTCCAGTACCTTCCTCACAGTATCCAAATGACCATTCATCATCTCCATATACCTGTCACAGCAATAGGCCTATTAAATATCTATCTGTTCTTAGAAAAATATTTTATGTAACGACATGTGGCCTATCTAGCGCTAATACTTTCGATTGAAGATGCGTTCGATGTTCAACACATTTCACCTACACACAGTTACATTTAATTTATTCAATATTTCAAATTAGTATCAGTGTCGATTTATCGGTGTTTTATAGCATGTGGCAAAATGTTACCTACAAAATCTTTACTACTATTTATCTATCGACTTACTTTTTAATAATTATGCAATGTCACAGTTAGATTTCACATATTTGTTTATGTTATTGTTACTATTAATCTATAATATTATATGGCAGATTCAATTCTCAATTCACAGTTACAAACTTACAATTCTGAAATAGCAAAAGCAATAGCACATTTTTATATTCTACTCCTAAAGAGAACAAAAAGATAGAAACGATAGAGAGTGGATTAAGACCTGAATGGCGCTGTGGAAGATGCCACCAAGACCAATACCATTCTTGAAGATCTTGTTGATGTGAAGAACGGTGCTGTTCATCGTCTCCGAACCATTGGTCAAGTCGTACACGTGAAGTATCACTTTTGCCATCTTTCACAAAAATCAGAGTGAGATTCCTAAACTCTATGTATCTGAGGTTTGAATCAAAGTAAGATACTGCAGCAAGAACCCTTCAACTTAGTTTCTATCTTTGCCGTTATCAAAAGAGAAAATGTTTCTTGAAATTGTATTTGAGGGGGAACAAATAAAACTGTGGCATCAAATGTGGAAAGTTAGTTTAATGGTTGAGAGAATTTGAGGGACTAATTGAAGAGAAAAACTTATTATGAATATGCAATTGATTAATTGATTGAAACAGTATAGTACATTACTAATTTACTAGTATTAATTCATAGAGAACAAATTAAACTATAAGTAGTGTAACTAACTCTAACATATTGGTAATTGTCATAACAGAATTACCAACTAACTTCTAACTGATATATACTAACACATTAGTAAGAGGATATTTTAGTGCACTTTTTTTGTCACAGTAACATATCTTTCTCTTATGTCATGCACTTCCCTTTTATCTTCATTAATTATTTCAAAGTTTTTTTTTTCTTTGTTTTGCTACAATTATTTGCAGTAGGTGAGGGATCTTGCAACACTATGAGAGTTTTTATTTTAATATAGAAACAAACAATTGCTGTAACATGTAAAGTCTAAGTCTATGGACCAATGTCACAATATTTAATTTGAGTGTTTGATAAAATAAATAGCAACTACTGTGAAGCATGTCAAAAGTAATAATGTTTAAAAAACCGGACGGTTTAACTGATTGAATTGTAAACTCACACCGTCTGCGTTTAGTTATTCGAGTGATTTATCACAGTTTTGTCTTGATTCAAATAGTTTAAAACAGTTGAACTATGACTTGAAAGTCTCATTTATTCGATATCCGATTCGGTATTTAAGACATGGATCAAGTTGATAGCAGTTTCCAACAGAAAATGTTATTTTGAGTGGAGACTGCACGCCTAATTCCATTTTCTCACACAAGTTTTAGAATTGCACGTAGCTTCTTTTTGGTTGGATCCCAATAAATTCATATCACCTAAAGTTGCAAAAAGGCATCTCAATTTTCTTCATTCTGCCCCACTTGACCACTAGGAATTTAATTTGTTATATTATCTCAAACATAATATAATGGTCAGTGATTACATAACCCCTACAATTCAAATCTTATCATTGAATACTTATTTTCTTACTCATAGACTCATAGTTTATTTATAACTAGTTTTTACCCTTTGTTATGTGCTTTTGACTCATGCAATATCAATTAGAGTATTCAACAATGAGAACTTGCTCAGCAAATGGTAAGAAATTATGTAAAAACCTGTTCAACAAGTCTCATGAAGGTTCTAAAAGAAAACCATTAAACATCTCTTTAATTGATGCTACAGTTTATCAATTCCAACTATATCATCCAAACAGACCTTAAACAAATTATAACTATGACTGAATCATCTGTAGAATTAATAGTGGCTGCATAACATTAGTACTAACAAATTTGAAGCATCTTTCCAAAGTCAAACAACATTGATATTCAAACATTTTGTAAGAAACTATCAGTGAATTAGTGCTATATAAGGAGCCTAAAGCAGCCTTTTGACAGTAAATATTGGTAAACTAATGCAATTTCTTTAGATCAAAAGATGCATGAATCATATGTATATATTCATATACGGGAAAAAATGAGCCTAAGCAACGGTGTTATATTTGCAGTATTCACCTCTCTAGCTGCCTTGATTATTTTTTTGCCTTAACTTCATCTGCCTTCATTATTCATTAGCTGGGAAAACACTCGGCTAGTACTTATATCTGAATAATCATTATCATAATTTCTCTCTAATCTTCTAGAACTTTCAGGATTAATTATTGTTGTTTCATCAACTGCTTCATTAGCACTGCTAGCACTTTCTTGGAGCTGAAGTGCATATTCCAAATTCCACAAAACATCACCCATAGTTGGTCTATCGACGCCATATTCAGCCAAACATTTCTCTGCTGTTTCACCAAATTTCTTCAATGATCTTGGTTTAATGTCTCCAACAAGATTAGGATCAACAATATGGTCGAGCATTCCCTTCTGCAGCCATTCGATTGCCCATTCTGCTAAATTCACCTGTTCTCTAGTTAGTTGTGGATCAACAGCAGGTCTTCCACAAAGAACCTCAAAAAGCACAACTCCAAACGAATAGACATCCGATTTATCAGTTAGCTGCTGCCTCCGGTAATACTCTGGATCAAGATAACCAAAACTACCTTTCACACCGGTACTCACATGTGTTTCATTGATGCACGGCCCTGATCTTGAAAGACCGAAATCAGCAACCTTTGCGACATAATCTTCATCAATTAATATGTTGGTCGATTTAATGTCACGGTGGATGATTCCTTGAGCAAAACCGGTGTGTAGATAGTGTAGACCTCTAGCCGCACCAATGCATATCTCGAGCCGCTGCTTCCAATTGAGAGGTGAATGTCGTGATGAACCGTACAAATGCTTTTTAAGTGGACCCTTTTCTACATACTCATAGACAAGTATCATTTCTGAATTTTCTTCACAGAAACCGACTAGTGAAACAAGATGGCGATGACGGATTTTGGATAAAACACTTATTTCAGTGTGGAATTCTGGAAGGCCTTGTCTTGAACCTGGCATACCTCTCTTGACAGCAACCGTCACATTGTCTCTGAGTACTCCTTTGTAGACCATACCAAATCCACCAGAACCTATAATCAAATTTCTATCAAAATTGTTTGTTGCTGATTGTACTTCAGCAAAAGGGATCTTCATTCCTAAATATCCATAAGAACCATGTTCAGATGTTCTGCTAAGGGAACTCCCTCCGAACATACGCAAAGGCGTCCATCCAACACTTTCCACTGTACTTTCTTTCGGTTTCTTCCTCCTGCATTTGATAGCAATTAGAAAAACAGTTACAGCAAAGAACAAGACAACGATTCCTCCAAGAATTGAACACACCAACTCCCACAAATGTTTCCTCCTGTGCACACTCTTAGTATTGTCGACATCATTGACCATCTTCATTATCTCAGCACCATTCAATATGGCATTGATCCTTATAGAACTACTCAGGTCAGAAGGACCAACACTTATTTGAATAACACCTGATTTGTCCGAATTAGTGACAAAATCCACATAGACCGGTGATGCAAGAGTGTGGAATGTAAGTGCTGACAAATCAAGATCCTTATATGCAATGTATCCATTAATATACACATCAAAGTAAAGCAAATTAAGAGAAGGACTAACAATATCACAAAAATGCAACCGAATCAAGTGCAAAACACCATCACGAGCCACAGGAAAATTCCATGTTATGTTGAATCTTGAAGCTAAACTTGAGTTTTCCCTATTCATTTGCTGAGCAGTCATATAAACATTCTCAGGCGCAATCTCTCGAGTTGCACCTCCCTTTTCATAATTAGGTGTATCAGTGCTTACTGCATGCTTAGCTGCTTCCTTAAAAACCAAAAACTCCTCATCAGGAATCCAAGTCCTCCAAAGGGTATCATTGAAAGGAGTTATTTTCATACCTCCAACATTAATCCTATGAATAGTTTCTAAAACCTGAGATGAAAGGTTTTTGTACTCTTCCACACCAGAAGGACCAACTAACCTTGTTCCATAATCTATAACAAAATCCTCAGGAGCAGTAAACACTTCAACAGCATTCACAAATCCAAAACCTGATTTAAATGGTCTAAACAAAATTTCAAGCAAGTTTGATTCAATCTTCAAAATAAACTCTTTGAGAACCACATCACTAGATGGTCTAAATTCACTTAGAATTGAAATTCCATTAACCAAGACACTAAATTTTGCAGATTTCAAGTCCAAACTTTGAGCTTTAAAAGGAAAAAAGTGTAAACGAACCAAGTGAGTACCATTTTTCTTCATGTTGAACCTGTATCTCCCATTGCTGATGAAAACTCTGGCTGTGTGATACAAAGTTTGCAAATTTGGAGAAGGGTTTTTGTTATTAAGAGATATGGAATCATCTGAAGATAGAAAATTTGAACCTGGTTTGATAGAATCACTCATAAAAATTCTATTGAATAGAGAAACATTGTTATGTGATCCACAGTTAATTAAGTAGTTATCTATAGGAACAAAGGAAAGTGAACAAGGTAGAAAAAACAGAAGGATTAAAAGGATAAGGTTTTGTGTCTCCATGAATGAATGGTTTGGTTTTTTGGTTCCTTGAAAATTCATAATGTCATGACTCATGAGTAATGTGAGAGGATACTATAAAGAGAGGAATGAACAAAACTGCAACAAAAAAGACAAGAGAGGTGGAGAGACAGTGACTTGAGACCCACTGAAGATTTTAGAAGAAGATATAATAAATATAAATATATAGTACATAAATGGATTTGGTTACTGAAGTCAAAGGTACTACTCATTTATGCTTTCTTATTTGCTTTTGATGGTAATTTTTTTGTTTTGTAAAAAGTCATCATTTTTGTACATTACATTCACACTATCCTACATTACTTTCCTTTTCTCTGCTATGACATAAATAACAGTAGAAGTTATGGAAGAAATGTAAGTAGTCATTTTGGTTTTTAAATGTGTGATACGTTGTTATTATTGTTTCTGAATGTATCAAAATCATAGAAAATCTTTAAGTGTGTCTTTGATTTCTAATTTCATAGACGAGTTGACTAACGGAAGATATATTTGGTGACTAAAGTAATTAAACCGACTATCAAAATATATGTTCATGTATGTATATTTTGCAACTTTAATACTATAGTGAGCTACTTAAACATTCTAGAGTCAAAATGCAAATTTACTCATTTAGGTGAATCTTTTTGTGCTTGGAAAGGAATGATAATTTTAATATTGGATTGGCCAAAGATGGAAAATTAGACTAGACATTTTTTTATTTAAGAAAGCTACATATATGCTCCTATAGTCCTATGTTGTACATGAAAATTTTGTAGAATTTTTTTTACAAATAATATAGTATCAAAGTTTTGGCAAACCAAACATCACACTATTACTGGTAATTTACAGATGAAACAGACAGAGGGTGAGGTTGGCACAAATTTCCTGAGCTGAGATAAGGGGATGGACCTTTGTAACTTAAGTCACCAATTAGGAACCAAATATAGTGTATGTGTCACTCAATCCTTATCTTACAAAATAGTACTAGTAAGATACTATTATTAATTCTTATTCTTATTATTGAGTTACAGTTATAAAGGTTTATGTATCTGGTGCATGCCAGCTTCACATATAGTATAAGGTAGTGCATGATTAATTTATTCTTTGGGTAGTTGTTGGCTAGGTATGAATATGATCCCTTTGTTCTTACTACCTTTTGTATTTTATGGTTTATGGTTTATAAAATACATAAATAGATCATGATTTTGAAGTGGATTTTATGTACCATGGGACATAGTATGACAAAAATAATATACTATTATATCATGGTGGTCCATTCAACAATTGGGCTATATTTTGATATGTTAATACCAAGACTAATGAAAACATGGTTGATTGATATACAAAGCTCACTGTTCTACTTCTAGATAACGACATTATTTACTTTTTCTCATAGATTCCTCTATGAAAAGTCATTTGAACACATCATGTGAGCAAACTTTGTTGGTGATTATGGCATTTATTTAACTCGGTATTAAGCTAAAAACCGATTAATTCGAGGAACATCAATCAATCTCACCGTTCAATACTGGGATTAGATTGAAATCAAAACTTTATTCTGTATGAATTATTTCAACACAAAAAGTGACTTCAGAAGGACTCGAACTTGAAATTTTAAGAATAGCACATTCTAAAGTTTCAAACCTTCATCACCAAATCAACCTACGAAGGTTTTGATGATTTTGACATTATTAAAAGTTTTGGAAGAAAAGGAAGAGGTAGACACTCACAAGGGAATAGTTGGAAATTTATGTATTGACTAATTTTTGTTGTATATGCAAATATATGCAGTGCTTGTTACTCTACTACATAGACTACTAGTGCATTTTGTTGCTTCTTCCAAATCATTGGTAACAAATTTACTGTTTATTTTTACAATACTATTTGTTTCTCATTTGAACATTAATTTGGAATTTTCCTACACTATTGCAGATAATCTGGCGTTAGTTTCGCTTGTAGGCACTAGATTAGTCAATTTATGAAGTCACGTGTTCACTTTTTCGAGCTTGATTAGCTTGAACTTGTAACTAAATATTTGATAGTAAAAATAAGGATAAGTTTGCACTTTGTGATATTATCAAAGACTAATAGATAATAGGATTATTATGTGTTTAACATTCATTTTATAAACTCTTGAGAGTTGAATTTATTAAGAGATAAGTCAATGAAATTGTTCATGTATTATCAAGAGAGTTACATTTTTAATTAATTTCTACATTTTTATTGATATTCTCCTTTGCTTTTGAATGGAATATAGTTGATATATTACTTTAGGATAAAATAAAATTAGCTGCAGTACTATAATAATAATCTAGACATTGATTTCTCAACCAAATTATTTGTTTAGTACTCACTCCGTACCACAATATATGTGGTTTTAAGAAAAAAATTGTATCACAATATATATTGTTTTATAATACCAATACAAATTAGTTTTGATCTTCCTAAATTACCCATGCATTTATACTCTTTTTACCAACAAAAGTTACTACTTTCTCTCAAACTTTATTATTTTTTCGTATACCAACAAAGAGGTAGAAAGGGTAAAAGAAGAAAAACATATATAATTTTGAAAAAATTCATAGAAGTTACAAATTTTTTAATATGCATAAAAATGTCGAAACAACATATCTTTTGGTACGGAGAGAGTATCATTTTTTTGACAAGTTCCTTTGGTTTTTTTACTTAAAGCTCAATGAAATACAACTAGAGCTTGACTAAGAGTATCAGACTAGTCAAGCTTTCTTAAGATTAGAACAAGCAACAAACAAAAAAATAATATTATTAAACAAAACGTTAGTTGATTTAATTGACACTAAAGTTAGCAATGAGGTGACAATTTGATTTCCAGCAATAGATTTTGAAAAAAATTAAAATTATTTAATGTCAAAACTATATTAAACTATCCAATGTGTCAGATACATATGGAGTGAAAAAAATACAATATAGAAATCATTTACTATCATTTATCATATTCAGATCTGATCCATAAGAAACATTAGTTAATTAATCCTTGAAATAATTAAATAGTCACAAATTTTCGGATAAACAAAATTGACTAGCGACAAAAAATTATTGTAAAGTTCTGAATCATGATTTGAATTTAACAACTAATTGAACACTGTCAGTGAAGTTTCTCAATCATGGCTTCTTCTCTTTTAACACTCAGATCTTCTTATTCTTCTTCTTCTTCTTCTTCATTTTCCCGCCAAAAACCGTTACTTCCCAAACCTAAATTCAATTCCCTTTCACCTTCTTCTTTTTCTTCCACATTAACCAAATTCAAGAGCCATAATTTCAGAATCGAACATCGTTCAGTGGTTACAGAAGCAATCGGAGGGGATTTGAATTTAAGTTTCCCTCTGATTTCACCCAACGATCAATGGGGAAACTGGACGGCGTTATTCGCCGCCGCGGCATTTGGAATATGGTCGGAGAAGACGGAGATTGGGAAGACAGTGAGTGGAGCTATTGTGAGTATTTTGGTGTGTCTTGCTGCTAGTAATTTGGGGATTATTTCCGTTAATGCTCCTGCTTATGATTTGGTTATGAAGTTTCTTCTTCCTCTTGCTATTCCTTTGCTTCTCTTTAGGGCTGATCTCCGCCGTGTCGTTACTTCCACCGGCATTCTTCTCTTTCCTTTCTTGCTTGGTTCAGGTAACTCATTTTTCTCTCTTTTTTTTGCAAATTGTTTAGTTTTTATCATCATGGCGATTAAATGAAAATCATGTGAATTTTAAAATAAAAGTATTAGTAATGCTGAAAGACACATAAAATTCGATATGAAGTGAATAAAAGTAGAATTTTTTTGTAGACGACTAAATTGGTCCTCACTCTGTTAGAGAGTGTGACCATAGCATCTCTTATCGACTAAATTCGATATGAGATGACCGTGTCTTAGCTACTGATGTAGTTGTTAAATGTTGAGTTGGACTCCACGTGAACGTGTTGACTGAACTACTATGTGCCTAATTTTAGGGACTAAAATGAGAATTCCTCCTGGCCATTGCAAGGAGAGACTTTCGTTTTAGTCATTGAGATTAGGCGTGTGATATAAATACTCAGTCAACATGTTCACGTGTAGTCAAGCGGGCATTTAACAACCATATCAACTGCTGGGATGGTGCCAAGTAACAAAGTTTAACAAAAGGGCTAACTTGAATAATGGTTTCTATACTACAACAGTTTTTTTAATTTCTGTGATTAATTTGAGACTGCCTCATAGAGTCGAAGACTAATTTCGTATATATACACGGATTTTGGCCTTTTTTATTAGTTTTCTTTTTTCTCTTTCAATCACATCAACAGTTAATATTCAATGTCAGAACAAACCGTAGGTTTTTAATATTCAAATAACATAACATTGCTCTTGAAAATATTATCAATATGTATCAGCAAAAATTTAAAAAGTCAATTTCTGGCATCACAAAGTAACTGATGGTATTGTTTATGAATGGATCACTAAATTTATCAAATAAAGACCTTCTCTTTCTGTTACTATTTTACTTTATCCTCTATATTACATCTCATTTGGATTCATCTTCAGATTCAGATTACATGTAAAAAGCAATTTGTCTGAACGTTGTTATTGTTAATTATGTTTGTTTTTCAGATTCTAGTGACCCATTGAACCTGATTTTTTAACCTACATTATCATAACAGTTGCAACTACAGTTGGGACAGTAGTAGCATATCTACTTGTTCCAATGCGATCACTTGGTCAGGATAGTTGGAAGATAGCAGCTGCTCTCATGGGTAGACATATTGGTGGAGGTAACTCCTTTTTTATTTCCTAGTAGAGTTCATTAATATTGCTAGAAACATTTGTATCTTCAACCAAAACATGGCTTAACTTATACTATATCATTATTTTCCTTGTTGTGCAGCTGTCAATTATGTTGCCATATCTGATGCTCTTGGTGTTCCCCCCTCAATTTTAGCTGCGGGCTTAGCTGCTGATAATGTTATTTGTGCAGTGTATTTTTCAACATTGTTTCTGTTGGCCTCTAAAGTACCTCCAGAGTCCTCAGCATCAGCAAATGGTAGCTCAAATTCTATTTTGATTATAGTATCACAATGATGATTAGTTAGTTTATATTTTCATGTCAGAGTTCACCTGACTCTGATTTTTGTTGTTGTTAGATGATGCAATGACTTCTATGTCTGGGTCTGGTGACAAGCTTCCAGTGCTACAAATGGCTACTTCACTTGCAGTGTCCTTTGCCATGTGCAAGGTTGCCAATATTCTTACAGGGTATTTTGGAATCCAAGGGGGCAATCTGCCAATGGTAACAGCTATTGCTGTAATATTTGCAACTGTATTTCCCAAACCATTTGCTACTCTTGCATCCTCTGGTGAAGCTATGGCTGTAATTCTCATACAGGTTGGTTGTTATTCATCATAGGCAAGCTTTTTCACTTACTATGTGCATCTTTGAATTGACCGTGAATTTGTTGAAACTCCAAAGTATAGTTTTTATCAAAATCACAGTAGTCCACAGTGATTCTGTCCATTCACCGTCAATTCAAACATGTACTAAAGAGTGAAGAGTGTAAAAGAACGTGAGTTGTTGAGCATTTCCAAAAAAAAAAAATAGAATGGACACTAACAAATAACAATATATTCAATGTCAATATCACATAAACTGACTTGTTACCGGTTTATGAAACTTGTGAGGAATAGGTATTCTTTGGGGTGATAGGTGCAAGTGGGAGCATAAGGAGTGTGATGAACACAGCACCAAGTATTTTTCTATTTTCTTTAGTTCAGATAACAGTCCATCTTGCTTTGATACTTGGACTGGGAAGACTTTTTCGCTTTGACTTGAAGTTGTTACTCATAGCATCAAATGCTAATGTTGGAGGCCCAACAACAGCATGTGGAATGGCAACTGCAAAAGGGTGGAGCTCCCTCATTTTGCCTGGTATTCTTGCTGGTATATTTGGAATTGCCATTGCTACTTTTCTCGGCATTGGATTTGGTCTAAAAGTCTTGAAATACATGTAATAACCCCATGTTCTTATATGCAAACAGTCTATGTACTCTAAGATTGGTTCCATTTCTAGTTTTTGACAAAGGTTCTGAAGCCAAACTGGTTTTCTAATCTGCTATAAGGATTGATTCACAGATTAATAGTGGAATCGTATCAAATTAGAATTATGTATCCCCTCCTCTTTCTTGTGCATGTGTGTGTTGGTGGTAATTAATAGCCTAAAGCCATTTTGTGAATCAGGTAAGATCAAATGAATACAAAGTTTCCATAAATAAGATCCTGTTTGGATAAACGGCTAACTCTAGCGCTTATAGAATTAGTGTTTATCATATAAGTGCTTATGTATAAGCTATTTCTATAGAAAAAGATAAAATAAAGTCAAACTATTTTCATTTAAGCTACAAACTGTTTTCATAAGCTATCATAGAGAACTTACAAAAATAAGCTGAAAACAACTTATAGATATGTCATAAGCTATCATCTATTTGCATAAACTCTTTCAAATAATCACAAATATTTATGACGTTGTTGATGGTATATATGGAATTGTCATTGCCTTTGAAACGCATGTAAAAATCCCATGTTATTTCCATTTCTAGCTTTAAACAACTTTGAAGTAAAAATCATGTTATATTTTATTATTTATCTTAGAAGATAATATAAATAATAAAGTAAAATTATTACTAGTTTTTATTTTGACCAGTTTTTGCTCCACTACATATTAAGCATAGGCAGTTAATTACCAACGTGCACCATATTTGATGATTTCTGTTGAACGTTGGCGCTGTTGATTTATTTGAAAACGAATGATACAAATAAGCCAAGCTCAAGGCAGATAATTTTACACGAATAAAAAGCATTACATGTGAGGCTTTGTTGTTCATTCACTCAAAATTGTTCTTGTGTGCTTGATATTTCATGTGCAGTGTTAGTGATAAGTGGCTGTTGTAGCGTGAATCATATTAGCTACGAGACCAACTATATCAGGTAATTAGTTGCGAGACTCATCAATCACCATAGCCTTATGGTGTCTTACTTATCTATATACATACACCTTTCTTAACCTACAAGATGCAGATTTAGTGAACTGATTGAGACTCTCTACAAACAAAGTGCATGATGGCGAGGAGCCACATACTCCTAAGGATAATTTTTCTTTTGATGTTTCTTGGGTGGCTAACTGTTTGGATATTGTTGCCCACAAAGTTCTACTGGAACACCTTGATTCCCAACCTACAAAACAAGCTCAATTCAACATACTTCAGAGAAGAAGGTAATAAGATACTTATGTATTTCATTTGTAAGATTATTATTATTACATTAATTGTTAACTGTTTTAGGGATAAATCTCCTGCTTTTCACATTCCCTATGATGTTCATTGGAGCTCTGAGTTGTATTTATCTCCATCTTCATCAAGAAAAAGTAACAGAAAAGTTACACTCCAGAAGGTTTGTTAATTTTAAATAATGCTACTTGAATCTTTAATTAATCATCTAGATATATATTGTTTGATTTCCATTTAGAAGTCATAGATACTTATATGTTTTCGTTTCAGTACCGGCGCTCTAAACAGATGTTTGTGTTTCCTGAGACGTCCATTCCTTGTGATGTTTCCAATTGGAGTTGTTTCTGCTATGGAGTTTATTTTTGCACTCATGTTTGTTGCACTCTTGATATGGTCCCTTTCAAATTACATACATAACAGTTTTGATCACCTTCATATACACAAGCAAGGCGAGAAAATGTAAATTATCTAAACTTTTTTTCTTCCACTTTATGTTAAATTAATTCTGTTTTGTTTACAATTTATGAACCTAAATGAAACAAATTAATAGTATATAATCTGGTGTATTGATTATTATTGGTCTTGGTAATAGATGGGAAGCAAAGTTGAGGAGTGTATCTTTGAGACTTGGTTATACAGGAAACATATGTTGGGCATTTTTGTTCTTTCCGGTAACAAGAGGGTCTTCGATTCTGCCACTTGTCGGTCTCGCATCTGAGTCAAGCATCAAGTACCATATCTGGATTGGACATTTATCTATGCTTCTTTTTTCTGCTCATGCCATAGGTTTTATCATCTTTTGGGCCATCACCAACCAATTGATTGAGGTATATATGTTATATGTTTTCTTTTGTGCAGTCTTAATTACCTTCAAAAAAAAGAAAAGGGATTACAGTTCCTAATCATTTATAGGTCCTTTGTTTATGATAAGGGGATTTTTTATGCATTTGAGGCCCCATAATACATGTGGCAGGGAATCTATTGTCTCTTTCTGATTGGAATTGAGCAGGATATATTGTTCCTTGACCTTGACTTCCTTCATTTGAACAAAATGATGAAGTTAGTTATTTAATATCTAGAGATTTGAAACATGAACTTGGCCAAGCTTGAAAAAGAAAACTTTTTTTTCTGTCAAAAAATAATAATAATAATAATAATAATAATAAGATGTGTTTATTTATTAAAAATAATACATTTTTATAATAGTAGTTATTTTCAGATTTTTTTTTTTTGGGTAGAATTTTAAGAACGAAGAACTCCACTAGATAAAAAAGTCTTGATGAATATGTAAGCAACATTAACAAATGGCACACTAATTTATTTTGGGTAAGAATTTTGCACACTAATTAAGAATGTTGGTTAATATCATTTAATTTCCTTGTTGTAATAAAAAATATAATTGTATTTCTTAAACTACTCTTGCTCTTCATCTAATTTTCCATCTATTTTTGAAATTATATATAACATTAAATATGATATATTAGCTGTTTTTTTACTAGAATATGATAAAACTACTTATTCAAATAAGGTCATGTTAACATTTTCGTTACTTTCCTATGATAATTACTAATTAGGGGGAAGAAAATCAGAAACTCCCAAATAGTTTATAAACATATATATTATAGAGACTGATCCATATATTTTGATGGCCTAGATGGTAGAGTGGAGCAAAACATATGTATCCAATGTAGCTGGGGAGATTGCAATTTTAATAGCTTTAGCAATGTGGATAACAAGTATTCCACGCATAAGGCGCAAGATGTATGAAGTATTCTTCTACACTCATCATCTCTACATTCTCTATATTGTATTCTATGCCATCCATGTTGGAGTTGAAGACATGTTCATGGTTGTTCCTGGGATTTTCTTATTCCTCATTGATAGACACCTTAGATTCTTACAATCTCGGCAAAATGCTCAGTTGCTATCGGTTCGCCTTTTACCTTGTGCGGCACTTGAGCTCACCTTCTCAAAGAATCCTAGTAAGATAATAAAAAATTCATTTCTCATATCTTTGTTGATTTATATGGAAGAATAGGTTAAATGAAAAATTGTGTAGCACCAACACTTTGGATTGAAAGCGTGTCTGATGTTCAGAAATTGACACGACATTGACACATTTTGTCCACGTTCAAACACTTCTATTTTTAAAATTATTATCATTGTCTACTTGCAGTGTCTGTGTCATGTGCTAGTTCATAAGAAAAGACTTCTACTTCATTACCAAAACCAAATTTTGCTAACAAAACTATCATTTTTGGTTTAATTCCTAACTTCAGGTTTATACTATAACCCCACAAGCTTTGTGTTCATAAATGTTCCCAAGGTTTCCAAGCTTCAGTGGCACCCTTTTACAATGACTTCTAGTTGTAATATGGAGACTAATCATCTTAGTGTTGCCATAAAAAATGTTGGCAGTTGGTCAAACAAGCTTTATCATGAACTTTCTTCAACATCTTTGGATCATCTTAATGTTTCAGTTGAAGGACCCTATGGACCGCATACTGCACAATTTCTAAGGTAAATTTGGTAGCACTCTTTGTACTGTGAATATGAAGGGTTTAAGTCTATTATTTTATATTTCTGTCTTACGAATCATGTTGTGTTGTGTATATGGCGCTTAGTGATCTATGAAATCCATTTAGACGTTCATAGTTCAAAATTGTGGTTGCGTGCAAGCTACAAACTTTTATATTGTGGTAAAATGCGGACAAAGGCAGTTGCAATTATAGTTGTAATGCCATTGCGCAGACCTTTAAAAATGTTATGTTGCGACTTGCAACATCAGTTACGATTGCCGGGTTGTGGACTACAATTTAAAACTATTGAAGCGTAAAAAGTAAAACCTAGTCGCTCTGCTCCCATGAATGTGGTTACAATGTCGGACCTCATTAAATTTGGGATGTTTTTGGTTTACATTTTACTCGGTCTTTCTTTGGATTCGATTTCTATATTTACAACAAATCAATTTTCAATTGTAAGCCTAATTTATCATCATTCTATCTTTAAAACAGGCATGAACAGATTGTGATGGTGAGTGGTGGAAGTGGCATAACTCCCTTCATATCTGTAATTCGAGATCTCATATTTCAAAGCCGACAACAAGAATTCAAAGCTCCAAAACTCCTACTTGTTTGTATTTTCAAGAACTATGTTGATCTAACCATGTTAGATCTTGTGCTTCCTATTTCTGGTTCAACAACTCAAATCTCAAACCTTCAGTTACAAATTGAAGCTTACATTACAAGAGAAAAAGAAGAACCTTCAAAAGATACTCAGAAACATATCCAAACAATATGGTTCAGACCAAACCTCTCAGACTCACCTATCTCAGCTGTATTAGGCCCAAATAACTGGTTATGGCTTAGTGCTATAATCACATCATCATTCCTCATGTTTCTCCTCCTTTTAGGGATTTTAACTCACTACTATATTTATCCAATTGAAAGTAAATCCGGTGAAGTGTATAATTGGACATTCAAGGTTATGTGGTACATGTTTCTACTCTGTGCATGCATATGTATATGTTCTAGTGTTGTTTTTCTTTGGTGGAAGAGACACAACACTTTAGAAAATAAACAAATAATGAATGTAGAAGTTCAAACACCAACAAAATCTCCAGGATCATGGATTTATGGATCAGAAAGAGAGGTTGAAAGCCTTCCTCATCAATCTTTAGTGCAAGTTACACAAGTGCATTTTGGTGCAAGACCTGATCTGAATAGTAAGTTGTGGGGCATGGTGCTTTTGTATATACTATTAAAGTTTTTTGTGTAAACCGATTATCGCTCCGCACGCTAATGCAGAGACTAATAATTTCTTACTATATTTTATATCAATTGGACAATGATTCGTACATTTTGTTAATTTTGCAGAAATTCTGTTTGAGTGTGAAGGCAGAGATGTTGGAGTTATGGTTTGTGGTCCAAGAACATTGAGACATGAAGTTGCTAGAATTTGTGCTTCTGGTTTGGCTGATAATCTTCACTTTGAATCCATCAGCTTTAATTGGTGAACTATAAACTATAATGTAGTTTAGCATTAATATACATGTTATACTTATATGACCTATGTTTATTTCCCCTATAAATTTGCATGTTTATATACAGTAGCAATTCCCAAAATTGCACTTAATTTTTTGTGTCAATCTATTCTTTCTTTTATCTTGCCAAGTTAATTAGTATCACTATTAGTATAAAAGATCACATTATGTTTCGTGTTATTTTGATGGATAAAGTATTGTGATTGTTATTATTATGATGTACTTTTTGTTAAGTCCGGCGGATGAATTTGGTTTACAGCACGGTTTACGCCAAAGTTATCCAATATCACCTTTCTTATTTTTAGTTGTTGGAGAGGGTGTGAATGCTATGTTATGCTTCGGCAAATTCTGGTTTATTCAATTTATAGTAGTATTTGTTTGTAGATATTGTAACTCTGCAGCTCATGAGCTTGCTCGAGCTGCAAAAGTTATTGGGTGGGAATCCATTTCACAATTCAAAATTCTCTGTCATGCACATGATCATATATTAATCTTCTATAGTACAGTGCTATACTACTGATCTTGAAAGTTCTTACACTTCTGTTGTCTGATGAACAAATGAAAGGTCAAAATAAGGACAACTTGCTGTGACATATATATTTTAATAGGGAAGCATGTTGGACTTTTTGAACTGTTTTTTTAAAGAAGAAAAAAATGACATGCTTATAAGTTTAATTGATTATATATTTTGGTTATTAATAGAATTTCATATAAATAACCATTTGCTTAAGGGATTAAATTTCTTACCACCACTTGAACAATCCATTTTTGGTTATTATCAAAGAATTTTATTGTAATGCACGCAATAAGAATTGAAGAAAACCATAAATGCATATATATAAGGCATGGTTACACATAAATTGCACCACAATATTTTTTAATATATATGCATGTGTTGACTTGACTGGAGTTTCTCCACTGGTAGGATTAGGGACTGCGAGTTTCACTGTTGGACAGGCGGCCCTCAAGGCCGCTTCAAACAAAGTGACAAAACATGAAAAAGCGTGTTCTGACAATCAACATGCTTTTATACCGTTTGCTTTTGACACTTTTGGCTTTTTGGCACCAGATGCTGTTAATCTTCTAAATAGAGTTCAAAAAGTCATGCACAACAATGTTGTGTCTCCCAAATCTGTAAATGTGGTCTTTAAGCGAATTGGTTTTGCAATTCAAAAAGGAGTAGCGACGCAGCTTGTTGCCCGTTTACCTTCGACACACACATATATATATTAAGCTTAATAAAGTTATTCACAATATACTTTAAAAATGTGTTTCAAATATATATACACTTTAAAATGTCAAATACATATACACTTACAAAAAGAGATGTAGAGATTTTTTTTTTGCCATGTTATCAAAGAAATGAAGACTGTAATTTGAAGAGATATTTGGAAGGTAAATAAAGCATACACATTTTCTGAATCTTATTAAGCACTTGAGTTCAAGATGAATGGATTGCATCATAAATGATGTGAGAGTTGACATTCTTATAGTTTTTGTTCGCTGACTTTCAGTTAAGGTATTTTCACTTGTGGATTATCATATCATATCATAGCAATAGCATACATTCACATATTGTTACACCAACTTAAAATCCATCTGGGCAAACAATAATCTTACGTACTTTATGTAAAACTATGTACTACAACAAAGTACAATGCGTAATTTTATATCAATTGTACTATCATTACCCAGCCAATAACAAAAGGTCAACTGTTCATTTTTCATGATAAACTTATTAAAAAATTGACACTGCTGCATAGTCGTATGAAAGAATTTCATTATTAAAATTGGTTCCCGTACGTATATAATTTTTTTAACAGTAAATATATCATTATTAATAATTAGATCTCTATATAAGATGAACATAGATCGATGAAAGAGAAACTACAAAACAATTTGTACATATATAATAATCCTTAGTATTAAAGTATTTTCTAATTAAGTCTTCTACTATGAGGCATTCGCCTTTCGTCATATATCGAGCTACACATCATTTACATTTATTCACCAAGTACAATAGTGTTGAACTTTTTTGGTCGAGACCGGAGTATCTACCGCTGAATGCAGTGACTAATCCCTTGTTAGATTGGAGGCACCTTGGTGGGTGAGATAGCTGGCTCAAGGATTTAAAGTTGCTTCATACCCAAGATGAAGATCAAACCATCAGCCATTGATTAAAGGAGGATCAACTCCAACCGCTCAACCACACCCCTTGAATTACAATAGTGTTGAACTTGAAAGTGTGTTAAGAGTTTCATATTAAATAAGAGATTGTCTGAAAATATGTTTATACACAAATTATTTTAATTGGATATCATTTTACAACAATCAATATTAGTAAATATTATTGTTAGTTTTTTGTTGAACATATAGTCGAACTTTTGTTGTAATATCTCAATTGTTTCACATTCACTCTCTTATTTGTGAAAATAGCTTCATTTTGTGACTTTTAGATCAACCACACCATAATGTCAAACTAAATTCAAACAAATTTGTTTTTTGACAAAATTCAAACAATGTTATTCTTCGTTTCTTTTGAAGGAAATTACATTTAATACTTTATAAATTTTTTTCTCTTGATTTCCTCTACTAAAGATAATTCTATTTGAGGTGTGTTGAAAATTAAATGTAAAAATATATTTTAGCTGAAATTTGAACCTATAATTCACATATTAATTATAGAGTCTAATCTTTTCTACTAGATTCAACTCTGATCGATGAAATTATATATGTATAATTCTTTCTTGAAAACAAAATTCTTAACACCTCATAATCCATTGTTATTTGTGAGGGAGGCAATGTACCCGATCTCTTTTTCTTTTTGATGAGAAGCAAAGTGTACTCTTTTGGTTTGATAAAATTTGAAAAGATGTACTACTACCTCGGAGACTGTTTTCTCTCCATTTGCAGTGTACTATATTGTCAATATAACACCAATGCTAATATTAAGCATTTTCCCACGAAACAAACACTTAAAACTAGTTATAATTAATATTGTTTTTTACATAGTGTCATTAATATGAAATCTGTCAGACAGCCACTTGTACCAAAAATACATTTATATAATTATACTACTAATTTCATTTAAGATTATACATTCTTAAGAAAAAGTGGACTAATTTTCAATGATAAAAATAAACTTCAAATACTAGTGAAAAATATTTAAATTATTTATTCATAATCTAAAATAATATAATAATTAAAATGAAACAAATAAATATTGTTAATGTATCATTTTAAAATGACATTATTTAGTATAGGCATCAAGTACATAGTATAGACTACAATAATCGTTTTGTCTCGAAATAATTGATCTATTTAAAAAAAAAAATTAAATTTTTAAGATAATATTCTATTTTTTCATTTGCACCATTTAATTAATGTTATATGCTATACTTTTTTTTAACAAATATTAATATGCTATACTTTAAATTCAACATATTTCACTTTATATTTATGATGATGATGATGATAAATACACCCAACATTATGTAACAAAAAAAATACACCCAACATTTTATGTGCATTTCACTAAATGGTGTAACATTTAGTGGTTACATCATTTAAAATCAAAATCTTAAAAAAACACAAGTACTGGTGTAACATTTACACACTAAATGATGGATTCATCACATTTAGTGGTTACGTACACTTACACTAAATATTTGTACACCAAATGATGCATTCATAGCACTTCTGAATATTTAGTGTTTGCGAGTTTTACTATGAAGCTCTTTAGAATCAAAAATTGAAAGGAAAAATGCAAAAATACTTAACAAGAATAACAGAAGTATTATATTTCTCTTTTTTATTTAAATATTTTTCTTAACATGTTTGAAAATAATGGAGCCAATTATTTTGTTACAAAAGATAATATAATAAAGTTATTAGCCCCACCATAGCCAGCCATAGGGTGTATGACTTTTCTATATATACACACCTTTCATAATCTACAGGATGCAGATTATGTAGTGCACATTGAGACTCACTCTACACACAATTAAAGTGCAAGATGATGAAGAGCAACTCAATCCTAAGGATCATTTTTCTTTTGATGTTTCTTGGGTGGCTAATGGTTTGGATCTTGTTGCCTACTAAGATCTACAAAAACACATGGACTCCTAAGCTACAAAACAACCTTAATTCTACATACTTTAGAGAACAAGGTTAGGTTCATGTATATTTCATTTTTATTTAATAATAAAAAAATATAATTACATTTGTTATATATATATATATATATGTAAGATTATTGATTTATTATTACATTATTAATTGTTAACTATTTTAGGGGTAAATCTTCTTCTTTTCACATTCCCTATGATGTTCATTGGAGCTTTGAGTTGTGTTTATCTCCATCTTCATCGGGAAAAAATAACAAAAAAGCTACCATCCACAAGGTTAATCAATAGTTTTGTATAATATATGCTACCCTAACCAGCTTCTAAGTATTAGTTGAATTAATCTTTAATTATCTAGATATATGGTTTTCAAAAAAAAATATCTAGATATATATATGTTGTTTAATTTCCCTTAGAAGTGTGTTGTTTTTTTTCTTTCAGTGGTGCTCTACAAAGATGTTTATATTTCCTAAGACGTCCATTCCTGGTGATGTCTCCGATTGGAATTGTTTCATCTATGGAACTTATTTTTGCATTCATGTTTGTTGCACTTTTGATATGGTCCCTCTCCAATTACTTATATATTAGTTTTGGTCACCTCCATATGCACAAACAAGGCGAAAAAGTGTAAATAATCTAAACATTTTTTCTTCTTTTTACTCTAAATTTAGTTAATTAACCCTCCAGACTCCGATTTTCATAATACAAAAGAGTAACAGAGTCTGATAATCTAAAATTTCAAGTGACCTGAAGTATAAATAAAAAGTCTAATCAATACTTTTTTTGGTCAGGGCTCGTACTTGGATTCTTCTGAACTATTTATTCTTGATAAACTTTACATGAAGTTGAATCAATTGAAAGTATCCAAGTTCGTTTTCTGACTAAACAAATTACTCATGATCGATCAAATTTTATTTATCTTGTGGTCTAACTCTAGATTATTTAGACTCGTTTCTCTTTCAAATTGGATGGTTAAAATAAAGTTGTTTGTTAACAATTAATTAACCTAATTGAAACAAATATTATTATATAATTTGATATATTGATTGGTCTTGGTAATGGTATTAGATGGGAAGCAAAGTTCAGGAGTGTATCTTTAAGACTTGGGTACATAGGAAACATATGTTGGGCATTTCTGTTCTTCCCAGTCACAAGAGGGTCTTCAATCCTTCCTCTTGTGGGTCTCACATCTGAATCAAGCATCAAATACCATATTTGGCTTGGACATTTATCTATGGTTCTTTTTGCTGCACATACCATAGGTTTCATCATCTATTGGGCCATCACCAACCAAATGGTTGAGGTATGTTTTTTATGTGCAATCTTTTTCTTAAAGGAATTGTATGTGCAATCTTAATTGCCCAAAATATATGATAGGTGATTTGTTATGATAAGGTGATATATTATGATTCATAGGTCCCTAATTTGAGGTCACATAATATATGTGGGAGGGTATATCTATATTGTCTCTTTCTTATTGGAATTGGAGAGGATATATTATTCCTTCATTAATTTGGACAATAATGATGAAGTTGGTTTATTTACAGTAAAAAGTTTAGAACATTTTATTAATTAAAGTGTGTTCAATATGTTCATAAATAATGGAATATATATCAAGGAAATTATATGTAGATTTGGCTACCTTAGCTTATCTGTCTAGAAGTTTTAAAATACATTTTTTTCCCAGAATTTTAATTAAAATTATATGCTAATTAATTAAGAATAATATTAGTTAACATCATATAATTTTTTTTTTTACAATAAGCATCATATAATTTTTATGTACCCAAAAAAAATATCATTTAATTTTTTAGCCGTGAATCAAAATATATAATTATATTTTTCAAACTATTATTTATTTTTCATTTGATTTTCTATGAAAATTTGTTTTGTGATGAGAATATTAGTTAAATGATATTTTATTATGTAATTAAATGATATAAATTATATGTTATCAAAATTCATCAAAATATTGTACCAACAATTTTATCAAAATTATAATCCATTAACAAAAGACATTATACTATGAATTAATGTTTTCATTTGTTCTGTGTTCATTTGTTCCGTCTGAGCCCTACAGTTGAATGGTGAAATGGGAATAAACCCCTCAAAATTAGTCGGTCTTTAAATCCGATACAGAATTTTAGACAAAATGTTCTGATCATCATCTGTTTCAAAATAATAATCATTTTTTTCCAATCATTTATGTATATTTTATGGCATATATAGATGCTAGAGTGGAGCAAAACATACGTATCAAATGTAGGAGGGGAGATTGCAAGTTTAATAGCATTAGCAATGTGGATAACAAGCATTCCACGAATAAGACGTAAGATGTATGAAGTATTCTTCTACACTCATCATCTCTACATTCTCTATATCTTATTCTATGCAATCCATGTTGGAGTTGGATACATGTGCATGATTGCTCCTGGGATCTTTCTATTCATCATTGATAGACACCTTAGATTCTTACAATCTAGACAAAATGCTCGGTTACTATCAGCTCGTCTTTTGCCTTGTGATGCACTAGAACTCAACTTCTCCAAGGATCCTAGTAAGACTCATTTCTCATATCTTTGTTCATTTATATGTATGAAACTTACAATAGATTTTGTTTGGAGTGTCTTATTTATTTATTTTTTTGACAGTATTTATCGTACAATATAAATTGAATAAAGAGTTTATGAAAATAATTTATAACTAAGATTGTTAAATAAAATCAAAAAATTGAACCACACTGAACAAAAACCGAATTATTATGACTAACAACTCAAGCTTGGTTCAGTTCGATTTGTGAATTGTCCATCACAATTTATTTATTTTTGTGCGGTTCAGTTCTGTTTAATAATTTGGTTCAAATTTTATTTTATTTTAAACAATACTAATATTCAATTTATATTAGTTTTTTTTTCAATAGTCTTAATTCTTAGCTAATAGTAGTAATTTGGTATAGTTCAGTTCAATTTTCCTCCTAAACCGAACTATGAACAACCCTCCTACTTATGACATGTTCACAAGTTTTTTCAGTTTTTTTTTCTATTTTTTTAAGATAACTTATGAAAAAAGCTTAGGTTATACACCATATATAAAACACAGTTTGACTTGCTATAAAAAAAAAACACATTTTGACTTTAGGTTTAATAAATAAAGACATGTACTTCATTACCTAAATCAATTTTCGCTAACACAAAATTGTCAATTTTTGGTTTAATTCCTAACTTCAGGATTAAACTATAACCCCACAAGCTTAGTGTTCATAAATGTTCCAAAGGTTTCCAAGCTGCAATGGCACCCTTTTACAGTGACTTCTAGCTGTAATATGGAGACTAATTCTCTGAGTGTTACCATAAAAAATGTGGGTAGCTGGTCAAACAAGCTTTATCAGCATCTTTCTTCAACAACTTTGGATCAACTTAGTGTTTCAGTTGAAGGACCCTATGGACCACATACTGCACAATTTCTAAGGTTAGTTATGTTATGTATATTCGTAGCAAAATGTTTCTTCTTGAATCTTGATATATATAGTACTATAAATATGAAGGTTGGGTGCATTTGATCTGCTAAAAAATAGGAGACTGAACAAGACAATTTCTGTTGTACTGTGTTAGATTATTTTAACTTTCTATTTTTTTATTATATAAATCATTTAGGTCTTGTATTTGAAATATATAGCTAAACATTGTACTCGTGATTTTAAATTGTGGTTGAGTTCGCGCTGCAAATCTTTATATTGCAGTTGCACAATATTGTTGCAGATACCTCAGACCTTTAAATATGTAATATTGTGTTATTGACGTATACAGTTTAAAACCATTGGAGCGGAGCGGAGGAAAATAATCTAAATAAAAGAAAACCTAGCCGCTCTGCTCCTAGAAATGTAGTCACATTGTCGGACCTAGTTAAATCTAGGTTGTTTTTTTCATCATTTTACTCGATCTTTTATTAGATTCAGAATTTCCGGTTTATATATTGACAACATAGCAAATCAATTTTCAAATGCAAGACTAATTATTTATCATATTCTGTCTCTAAACAGTCATGAACAGATTGTGATGGTAAGTGGTGGAAGTGGCATAACTCCTTTCATATCCATTATCCGAGACCTCATATTTCAAAGCCAACAACAAGAGTTTCAAGTTCCAAAACTCTTACTTGTTTGTATTTTCAAAAACTATGTTGATCTAGCCATGTTAGATCTTATTCTTCCTGCTTCTGGTTCAACAACTCAAATTTCAAACCTTCAGATACAAATTGAAGCTTACATCACAAGAGAAAAAGAAGAACCACCAAGAGATGCTCAGAAACATATTCAAACAATATTGTTTAAACCAAATCTCTTAGACTCTCCTATCTCAGCTATATTAGGCCCAAATAACTGGTTATGGCTTAGTGCTATAATCACATCATCATTCATCATGTTTCTCCTCATGTTAGGGATTGTTACTCGTTACTATATTTATCCGATCGAAAATAACTCCAGTGAAGTTTATAATTGGACATTCAAGGTTCTGTGGTACATGTTTCTACTATGTGCATGTATATGTTTATGTTCTAGTGCAGTTTTTCTTTGGTGTAAGAGACAGAACACTTTAGAAAATAAGCAAATAATGAATGTAGAAGTTCAAACACCGACAAGATCACCAGGGTCATGGATTTATGGATCAGAAAGAGAACTTGAAAGCATTCCTCATCAATCTTTAGTTCAAGCTACCAATGTACATTTTGGTGCAAGACCTGATCTCAAGAGTAAGTGAGGCAGAGTAGTTATGTATATCAGGTATTATCTGCACGCAACTGCAGAGACCAATCTCTTATTAATATGTTTGTTAATTTTGCAGAAATTCTGTTTGAGTGTGAAGGCAAAGATGTTGGAGTTTTGGTTTGTGGTCCAAGAACATTGAGACATGAAGTTGCTAGAATTTGTGCTTCTGGTTTGGCTGATAATCTTCACTTTGAATCCATCAGCTTTAATTGGTGATTTATAATGTAATATAAGTAGTGTGTATATGCTGTTTACCATCTCTGAAGTGTGTTTGATTCTGCAATTGTGAATAAGTGTAAGCACATGTGTGCATGTATATTTAAAAATGTTTACATCGTTTGTGTACATGACTGTTAAATTATATTATATATTACAAAGATAATCTACACCCTTATAAATTTTCTCATGCATGTTTCTACCACAAGAGTTTTATTATAGTTTTTACAAATATACATTTATAAGGAATTGTGAACCATTAAAATCAATACACTCATTAGTATTGAAAATACAAATATAAAACGAGGGTTAGAAAAAGTCATTTAAACAATAAATATATACCTTAAAAATTGTAACTTTTCTTATAAAAAACCAAAATAAAGTGAACTGGTTTTTTGACAAGAACTGATATAAGTGAGTTGGACACCACATTTCTACTCAAAAACTTAAAACATTGGGTTTCTTGGTTATTTTACTTTTAAAATGTTTAACCTCTACTTTTTTAAATAATGTGAAACTTAATTCACCTCAGACTTATCACAACTAATATGGTAATCAAAATGATGACAAAATAGTTTTACATGAGTCAAGAGGGTGAGTATTTAATAATAAAGAAAATGAGATTTTATCAAAAATAATAATAAAGAAAATGAGAGAGGACAAGCTCTTTTATGCAACCAAAAGGCATCTTACGACCCTTCCAACTTTGTCCACCTTGCTTCTGCCGCAAGTTATTTTGTAAAGACAAGCTAGACTTCTAATTCTATGAGAATAAGTTTGTTTTTTTAATATTTAGTGCATAAATGACAAAAGTTGGTAATTAAAAAATGTGACAATTGACAATTACATGGGAAGGAAAGGAACACTAATGCAAACATGAAATGTATTCTCACCAATTAAGAGTCAAGGTTATTCACCCAAAAAAAATTAAAGAGACAAGTTTCAGGATCAAATAAAGACCAATTTATTTATATATGGATGTAATATTATACCCTTATACTATCTTTTTTGTTATAAATCTCCAATTATAGTTCAATATTGTGGTGTATATATATTTACATTTATATGCATGCATACAACAAGAGAGAGTAAGTGAACATCATGGGTTTAGAGACAAATAGAGGTGTTTCTCCAACAATAAAGATTTTTCAAAAAGGGATATGGTGGTTCATAGTGTTTATCAATCTTGGTTATATCATGATTTGGCTTATGATGCCTACAAACACCTTTTTTATGGATTGGTTACCTGATATTCAAGCCAAGGCCGATCCAATATACTTTGGCAAACAAGGTTTGTCACTATAAATCAAAATGGTAGTGTCTTCAAAGAGAGATTCTTTTTTTTTTTTTTACTAAATAACACATTTATGTTTTACTTTTGTCCCTTATGTGTTTTACATTCTACAATTTTCGCTATCAAATACATATGTTATTCAATAAACTTAAAAAATAATATTTTTTACTTATAATAGTGACTATAGTATGTATGTTGTTGATCCTCAAATTATAAATATTAACCAACTTTTATATTTTTTTCTGTCTGTTTTTTATTTGAGTTCACCAAAATATTTTCTATGTTTCCTTCTTTTTGCTAAGTGCATGTTTGGTATCACGGTTGATATCTACAGTGATACCAAACAAAGTTGTGATACCAAACAAAGTTTGACGACTACAATCACCATAATATAATATGACATGCAAACATTCAAAAGACTCAAATGGAAAATTGACAGAAAAAGATTCATGGATTGAAGTTGTAAATCTAAATTTTGGTGACATGCTGCACCATGTTACTTAGACACTACTATATGTCTTTAATGGTATTGATAATACTGATAGAGATAAAATAACTTTATTTTTTTGGTGTGTGATGTTTTTCAAAAAGGTGTAAAATTTTCATTATTCATTTATCTATATCCATGCTCTCTCCTTGCTCAGGAACAACCATACTTGTTTACACATTTCCCATAATATTTGTTGCAACTTTGGCAAGTCTATACCATCATTTGATGCAAAAAGCTTCTAATCATGGCACTCAAAGGTACATTTATTTCATGAGCTTCTTTGTTTCATCAACTTTTCCATTTTTTTCCAACCAAATGTATTATGTATGACTGACTTATTGCTCTTACAATTCATAGCAAGATTGGATTTTTAAGAAAGGGATCATGGAGAAAACCATTGCTTGTAAATGGTCCTCTTGGGATTATTTCCAAGACAGAGTTCACTTTCATAGTCATGTTTGTTTTACTATTGATTTGGTCCTTGTGTTCCTACTTACATGGCATGTTTGCAAATGTGGCTCTACAAGCAGCTTATGAGAGAGAGCAAGTGTAAGAAAATAACTTTTCACTCTTTAAAACATTAATTTTCATAGTTTATGAATAAAAACACTGTTGAAAATGAAAGTGAAATGCAAAAATCTGAAGCATAACTTTTTAATGCATTATTACACAGGTGGGAAACCAAACTAAAAAATTCAGGACTTGCTTTAGGCTTTGTTGGGAACATTTGCTTGGCTTTTCTGTTCTTTCCGGTTTCAAGAGGGTCTTCCATTTTGAGGTTTATTGGTTTAACTTCAGAGGCAAGTATCAAGTATCATATGTGGCTAGGACATATTGCAATGACAATGTTCACAGCTCATGGACTGTGTTATATTGTTTTTTGGGATACAACACATCAAACCTCAGAGGTAATACTAAAAATCAATGAAACGTTCACAGAGACACGACATTGACATGTTGACACTGATAATAATTTGAAAACAAGAAAATTTTTAATGTAACTATGTGTGTCGGTGTCCGGACACGCCTTAAATCTGAAGTATCCGTGCTACGTAGTAATAAGCAGTGTTTGAATCAACTTGTTCAAAGTCAATTTCCATTTTGTTTTTCATGGACATTTAAAACAATCATATTAGGCCATTTTCAAGCTATGTTGTCTGATCAGGACATAACAAATTCACAATCCACAAACTTTCATTGCAGATTTTCAAATGGAACAAAATTGGTATCTCAAATGTGGCTGGAGTAATAGCTTTGCTTGCTGGATTAACTATGTGGGCTACGACCATACCTCGTATAAGGCGGAAATGTTTTGAGCTTTTCTTCTACATTCATCACTTGTACATTGTTTTTGTAGTCTTCTTTGTCCTACATGTGGGATTTACCTATTCTTGCATAATGCTTCCTGGATTTTACCTTTTTTTGATCGACCGGTATCTAAGATTCCTACAGTCGCAGCAGAAAATTCAGTTGGTTTCTGTTCGCGTTTTACCTTGTGAAGCTGTTGAGCTGAATTTCTCCAAGAATCCAGGTGAAGATTGTCATTACTCATTACTCATTACTCATTAGTGAAGATTTTCATTCTATAATCCAGGAATATTTGGAATCCAAAGCACTCCATCCAGTCTAGTCAATTTTCAGCCGTAGGATCGAACTGCAACCTAGACACAACGGCTAAGATTTGACTGGATAGACCGGATGGAGCGGATGTGGCCCCATTTTCAGTAACAATTAACCAAAGTCCTTTAACTTTTGTCTCTTTTTGTAATGACAGGGTTGTGCTATGCTCCTACAAGTATAATTTTCATAAATGTTGCTAGTATATCCAAGTTGCAATGGCACCCTTTTTCAATCACCTCATGCAGTAATACGGATTCCGATACCTTAAGCATTGTCATCAAAAGTACAGGAAAATGGTCCCATACTTTGTACCAAAAACTATCAGCTTTGTCTCCACCATCCCACCTTGATGTCTCCATTGAAGGGCCGTATGGACCGGCTTCAACTTCTTTCTCAAGGTACTGGTGACTTATGAAAAGAACCTTTGTTCTATGTTTTCATGAATTTCATTCTTTGGAAGATTTCAGATTCAGAACATATAATTCAATATAAACCAAACATTTTGTATTAGGTGGAGTTGATTACATGGACCAAAGTTTTCATAAGGCATGTACTGATAAAAATAATAATTCCTGCAGACATGAAATGCTAGTGATGGTGAGTGGAGGAAGTGGCATTACTCCTTTCATCTCGATAATCCGTTCGCTACTCTATAAGGCCAACACCGAGGGCGGAAAATCTCCCAAAGTTCTTCTTATATGTTCCTTCAAGAAGTCTGTCGATCTTACAATGCTAGACCTCATCCTTCCTGTCTCAGTCTCAGGCACCGCCCTTGACACATCACGCCTGCAGCTTCAGATTGAAGCCTATGTAACAAGAGAACAACAGCCCGCAACAATGAATGATAGAAAGCTTCTTCAAACATTATGGTTCAAGTTAAATGCATTAGATGAACCGATTTCTACAGTCTTTGGACAAAACAGTTGGCTTTATCTTGGAATTATCATCACAACTTCCTTTATATTATTCCTTCTAATTATTGCCATCCTAACTAGATACTACATATATCCTATTGATCATAATTCTGACCTGATATACCCTTATTTCTTAAGGTCAATTCTTAGCATGTTGTTCATATGTGTATCGATAGTTATTGCAGCTACATCTGTCTTTCTTTGGAACAAAAAACAGAACAAGGCTTTGAGGCAGATTAAAAACACGTCGACTCCTACAAGTTCACCAGGCTCAGTAAACTACAAAACTGACAGAGAATTAGAGAGTCTTCCCAACCAACCCTTTATCCAATCAGCTAAAATTCATTATGGTGAAAGGCCTGATATAAAGAGTAAGACAATTTTATTATTTTGTACAAAAGAAATTCTAGTTACTTGGTCACAAATTAGTCATTCATATAGTTCTTTGTTAATGACATCAAACATAAAATTATGAGCTGGACAAGTTGTTCTTCATGTAAACCATAAACAGTAGTCATTCATATATTTTCATTTTCTGCAGAAATAGTTTCTAACTGTGATGGATCAAGCATTGGAGTTCTTGTTAGTGGCCCAAGGAAAATGAGACATGAAGTAGCATCAATTTGTGCATCTTGTTCAACAGATAACTTACATTTTGAGTCCATTAGCTTCAGCTGGTGAAGGCTCCATGTATTATTTTGTTACAAGTGCCCTTCTGATCCAAGTATGATGACACTCTGGATCTCTAATACAATATTAACAAAATGACTATTCTGTTTGTACTTTTTGTGTTGTGTAAAATAAAATTGGTTAATTTACAATGTAAAATAAGTAGATGCTGGTCCCTAATTAAGACATTTGGTGAGCAGTAATAACTAATAAATGCCTCGCGAAGGGAAAACAACCTCGCTCTAAATCATACATAATAATGGGGTTAATTGGACTCCCTTCTATTTAAAGAGAAGTTATAATAACTTAAGCAATTGAAATTTTAATGGTGTTCAAATCATTTTCCTTGGAAGCAGAGAGAAAAAACGTCCTACCAATATTATCACATCCTTCATATGAGCAAAATCGGATTTTTCAAAATAGAGAAAATGCAGAAACTAAAAACACCAATCATAAAAAAGCATAGGCATTATTCATTAACAATTGGCCAAGAAACAAACATTAAGGTCAATTCAATAATCAAACAGTAATTGCCATCACAATAGTGGCACAAGATTCTATCAACAAATTAAAAACCTAGGGTGAATCTATCAATTTGAAATCTACAGCTAGGTCATCCCACATTGTACAACTTGAAAATGATGGACTCTTGCAGTATACTGGGGAGCCATGCTCAGCAGATGGAGACTGCACATCAGGCAACTCTTCATGCACCTCCTCCAATTCCCAGAAATCACTCTCAGGCTGAAATGCATAGACGAAAAATAGTTAAAAAATCAAATTGAACCCAGATAGAAAGCAAAGGAGAAACATAAGGAATTACAAACAAACCTTCAGTTTTCTAATTACTTGTGGTTCAAATGAAACTTTCATCTCATCATCTGGATCTGATGAAATTATAAATCAAAGAATAAGTAGACAAAATAACCAACCAAAATACATACATACAATACACAATAAAAAAATCTAAAATAAGTTAATACTAATTACCATCCTTCAGTCCAACAGTCTTCAAAAAATGATGCATATCCATTGCTTGAGTCTGTGATTTTATACATTCGTCATGATTGTGAAACATTCGCTCTTCAGCAATTGCATCTGGGTGAAGATACTTTCCAGTAAAAGAACTTGTCTTCAGGCTGCTCTTATTTTTTACATCAGGAACATGTAGTTTCGCTGAGTTTGAAATGTCGGTAAGTGCTCTTCTGCCGCCAGTATTTGATTTCTTAGAAGCGTTGTTATCCTTGGCAGAAACAACTTCCTTGTTCAAATTAAGAGTGGAGTTGTTCTTGTTCTTGTTCTTGTTCTTGGACTTGTTCAGAATAACAGAGGGTTTAACGGTGTTTAATTGACTATTGAGGGATTTCTTTCCATCTACTTTATCAAATGGCTTCACTGAATTGGATAGATCACCAAGTGGTTTTCTTCCTCCAATCTTAGACTTCTTCTGTCCAGTAAAATCTGTCTTTCCAGACACAGTTCCTGCTTCTGCGCCGGCATTAAAAATTAGTCTACTACTCATTCGACACACATAAACAATTAATGGAAAGTAAAACATATTTAAATCAAATGAACTAGATCAATATTCAATACCATGAAGAACATGGTCAATGACATTTTGGTCTTGAAACAAACGAACGGTTCGTGCTGCCATTTTGAGTTAAGTAACCAATTTCAAATGAAAACCTGCAAATACTGTAAAAGGGTTAAGCACTTAAGCCATCTTAGAAATCTTTCACATATTGATCAAGCCCTAATACCATCATATTTCAACTCATCAATTATCACTGGTTCCTTAATCTTAATAAATTGAATAATTTCTGTCAAAAAATTGAATACAGTGACTAAATTTAAAATATAAACTTAATCAAAGTTTCAGAAAAACAGCAGTAAACACTATATACACCATCACATTTCACACTAATGCACATGAACGATAAATTTCACATTCTGATTCGTCGGAAAAAAGAATTACCGTGCAAACGCCTAATTTTTCATCCTAAAGTAAAAAAGAATACAATTAAACCCCTTCGAAAGCAACCCAAAATATCAAATTTAAAACCCCAAAAAAGAAAAACCTAGGGTTTCAGAAATTGAAACCTTCAATTTTCCGAAAAAAATCATATACTTCAAATTAAAAACACAATAATCGACACATTTCTTTGATTCATGTTCAAATTACTTCAAAATAAATATCAAAAACTCATGCAATCAAATATTAATTACCCTAGAAATCATAATTAAAGAAACAATTGAATCGAAAAAGAACCGAGAAGATTAACAAAAACTTACAAGTAAAACCAAAGTTTGTGATAGAAGCGTTTTCTCTTGGTTGATTTATGAAAATTGTAGCGTTTCTTCGATGATGATTTTTTTTTCGTCTTAGTTTCGTCGTGGATGATGATTTTTTGAATGAGTTTTGGAAGAGGCAACACTTTTTATGCTTCCGTGATGAATTTCAACGGTAACTTGGTTGCTTTTTACATCTGTGTCCCTAGTCAAGAATCTAAATTACATTTATAACCTAAATTGTAGACTAATCTGTTTCCTACCGTTGCAATAAATTGTTTGGGCTTTACCGTAAATATACTTGGGCCAAATATAAGACTAATCCAGAAATTACTTTAAGGGAGGGGAAAGAGAAGTGTAGGGGGTGGGGAGAGAAATTTTCTAATCTAAATTGTTTTTGACAAAGTGTGAAATAACTTAAATAACCCTTCTGTGATTTTAATTTTTAACCACAAGTGTCATTAAGTTTTTTTAAGAGATTTCATCAAGTGTCCATGCCAAAAAAAAAAGATTTCATCAAGTGTCCTTTCAAAAAAAAAATTAATAATAATAATAAAGTTTGATTAATATTCTTAATCTTATAAATAAAAATTATCTATGGGCCAGATGTCCACACTCCACACTATAATGTGTGTCCAATTCAGCAAAGAACTAGTCATTATGTTTGACGGTGAATACCTCGGTTTCAACCAAATAAAAATAAAAATTAATATGAAAAATAAATCAAACATGATCTTTATTAGAAAAAATAAAATAAAAGGTAAAATTTTGATTACTACATTATTTGACAAACAAATTTTTATTTTTTTTGATAGTGACAAACAATTATTCCTACACAACTTACATATTTTCTTTCTCTTTTTTTAGTCAATGTGAACATAATTAATATTCTTTGACATTTAAATATTTTTTGGTACATTTAATATTCTTTGACAAAGTATGAAAAAACTTAAATAGCACTTATTTTTAAACAAAATAGTAAAAGTATATATACTCATTTTGGTTATGATTTTAACAAAGTATCGTTAAGTTTTTTAAGAAATTTCTGGTCAAAAAAAAAAGTTTTTTAAGAAATTTAATCAATTCATTCAATTGTCCTATCAAAAAAATAATTAATTAAGTGTGATCAATATTTCTTATTTCAAATAAAGAAATAAAAATTATTATATAAAAAAAATCAACCGTGTGTTTTTTAAGAACTTAAAATATAACGATAAATATCAACGACTCAACGAAACAACAAAAAATCAATAACTCAATGAAACAACGGGAGGGTTCCGGTGGGAGTTAGCAGGACAGGGGAAAATGTGTGGGTGGTGGCGCAATATCACCACCGTTGAAAATGTGAATCAAGAACGACCAAGAGAATTTTAAAATGAGATACTCCATACACATGAGAATCTTCATGCGAACGTAACAACTGAAATCCATTATTGGCCTCAATGGCCACCTGGAGATCTATCGAAGGTCGTTGTTTGTAACACTCGACCGTTACTCCTTGCATTTCCTCACCATATTCGTGACGCAGAGGGTACACAATCTATGTAATCTCAATAGCGCACACTCTTTTCACTCTCTCGCATACTTGAATGTCGGAGTATTTACAGGTAACACCTCGCTTTCATCGCTATAAATATTGTTCAGGAGTTCACCCATCCTTTTTTATCAGCCCATATAACTTATGTTTTACAATAAAATCATCAAATAGTAGTGCTACCGTTTTACTTATGAGTTATGGGGTACTACTATTTTTAACCTAAAGGATAATACTATGATGAATGATCTCTTTTTGTTTTGGTAGAATATGATGAATGATCTCTACCAAACAGAGACCAACTTATTTCCCACGTCGAAGTTATGATGATGATAAAAGCACATAAATGAATGATGATATACATAAATGCTACACAACATATCACATAAATTTTCTTGGAATCCAAACACTTTTTTTAAGCTTGTTTGGTAGAACTAACTAAATAGAAGAATAAGCTGAATTTTGCTCAGGTACAATTTTCCAACACTATTTGTTCTTTCCTTTCCATTATCTCCAAGTCTCCAACACAACATAAAATATATGAAAATATAACTTTAACAATGTGATTATATTATTTATATTCAGAGAAATTAAAAATTAAAATTAAAAATAAAAAAAACTTAAAGTGAAGTTAACGCCAAGCAGATGCAACGGTGAGAGTTCTTCCCATCCAACCAAAGCAAACGCCACCGTTTTCTTCATTGACAGTGACTCGGCTTCCAGGAGTGAGTCGCGCTTTAATTGACTCAGCTACTTTCTGACTCACTGGGTTTAACCTAAACCCAGCCATGCTCATGCGTGCACGCCACTTCCCAAACACTTCACATCGCTCCACACGATCTCTCCCTTCACAAGCAACCGCGTTACCCAGTTTCCGACTCAGTCCTTCCTCAATCTTGACTCGCTCCGAGTTATTATTCCCCATAGTAGACTCAATTGAGTCAAACAGCGCGCCATAATACGAACATGACTCAGCCACACGTGCAACAAACGGCGCCGTATTGGTGTTAATCTCTTGCTCCAAAATAATAACAACACGTGGCGCGAGTGATTTCACGCTCCTAAGTAGCGAGTCACGTGGATTCTCAGTTGACACGCTCTCGTCTGGCATTCTGTATAGCTTGAACGCGAAATTCACAGCAAGAATATCCTCCGAGTCGCAACCCAAAGACTCGCGAGTTAACTCAGCGATTTTCAGTGTCACCACCTTGAATTCGAATCCAATCCCGAGTCTCTCCGCTTGACGACCCAAATTCTCCCCCACCACTGTCTTCAACCTCTCGTCTTCACCGTTCTCCGCCACCGCCGTGATCTTCAAAGTCGCAGGAGAACCATTAAGACGCGCGTGGAGTTCATGAAGAAGATTCATGTATTGTTTCCCATGACCAATATCGAAATCCACCACACATAGCTTCATCCCGTTGTTGTTAGCTTTCTCTGTTGTTTCATCGAATGCAGCTTCGAGGATTGCCATGTTTGCAGCCATGAAAGAGACCTTAAAACAGAGAGAATGATCAAAGAGAAGCTGAGTTGACTCAGCGTGTTCTTTGCTAAACAATTCCACTACCTGAGGTGGATTTTCAACATGATTAACGCGCGATTTCAACGCTGAAACCATGCAATCCATTAATCGACGATCAGAATTCACTGTCGGGTTCGGATTCTGAGCCATACGATTAAGGATCTCCGACGCAGATTCCATTTTTCCATCTGAAATCGCAGTAGCAGCTTCCATTAACGATTGCTTCGAAGAAGCAGGAGTAACAACAGAGGAAGAACATGAGTTCAGTGATGTGGTTGAAGAAGTGGGTGAATATGAATCGGGTTTCTGGGTCGGGTTTTTCTCGAAACTAATCAAATTCTGAATTGTTTCAGACCATTCATTGTTGGTAATCCCAGAAACTGCATCATTTTCTTCACCTTCTTCATCATTGTCTTCAAGAAGCTGTTTTTCCAACTCCAGTAAGCGAGGATCCATCGTTTTCTTTTGTGGGTCATGGTTAGTTGTCGTTACCCTGTTCTGAATCTGCGAAAAATTGGAATTTTGATAAAGATAATTTGTGTTTTGCAGAATTGAATTGTTCATCGGTAATGGGTTTTGAACAATAGGGTTTGAGCGAAGAGGCATGCCTAATCGCGGTGAAGAAAACGAAGAAGGGTTGATGAATTCTGGAGATGAATTTGAGAAATCCATCGGTGAAAGAGGAGACATAGGAGAACCGTGTTGGAAATTCCTAGGTTTCACAGAACGAAGTAAAAGGTTTGAAAGAACAGTGTTGTTGGTGTTGTTGTTGTTAAGGTTATTATTATTGAAATTGTGAAGGCTAAGGTTGTTGTTGTTGTTGTAATTGTAATTGTTGATATTGTTCATGTTTTGGGTTTGAAATTCAGCGAGGGTACGTTTTCCGATGAGGGAAGATGTTTGACGGTGTGCGATTTGAGAAGAAGGATCGATGAAAATCGATGGAAGTTGTTGTTGTGTACGGTAGAAAGGGTGATTATGATTAACGTTCTGTGTGGTGGCTATGTTTGAGAAATTATTGTTGTTGTTGATGTTGTTGATGATGTTGTTCATGTTGTTGTTCATGTTGGATGAAAGTGTGATGGATCTACAGGAAAAACTAGCAGCTCCGCCGTAGAAATCGGAGGAACCACCACCGCCGGGGAAGCCAGGTGAAGACATTCCACCGCGAAGAAAAAGGAAAAAAACAAAAAAGGTTTGGATTGGTTGGGTGGTTATTTGCACAAACGCATGAGACAAGAAGAAAGAAAAGAAAAATATAGTGAGAGAGAAAAAGATGGGTTACTTGTTGAAAAATAATGAGTGTGGTGAATTTAACGAAGGTTTTAAATTTGATTAAGAAAGAAAGCGAGCAAAGGAGTTTTTTTATTATTCTTTTGGATTTTTTTAAACGGTACGGATAACGTGAAAGTTTTTTTTTCGCGTTTGAGTTTTATGCTGTTCAGATTACACCCGTTGGATTGTTTCATATTTGAGGATCTTTGTCATTCATCGGACGGTTAAAAAGCGAAGAATACCCAAAACGTATCTTTGATGACCAAATTCAATTTCTCTGATTCACAAAACATATACTTGGGGTTGAGCCAACGTCAATGCTTACGCGCGTGTGTATCACTTGTCAAAATTTAACTGTTTATTTTGCGCGGTCGATTTTCTCATTCGCGGCAAGAAATCGCGGCAAATTCCTGCGTCAACGTGGAAGTTTGGATTTATAGTTGTAGGATTTTCGCGGCAGGCATGCATTGATGCGCGGTTTTACGATTGTCGTTATATTTGTGACAAAATTTGCGACAAATGTACTTGTTAAGGAAGAAGTTTGGGTATATAGTTTTTGCATTGTCACCTGTACCACAAACATGTGTTAGGACGATGATCCAAACACATGATAAATTGCGATGTGCAACAAATATATGATTAATGATTTCAAAAATTCTTAATTAAAGGAAAAATTATTAATAATTTATATATGTGTGTGTATGGAAATTGTTATAATTTCTATATAGACATTGTTGTTTATATGGAAATTGTTGTAATCTTTTTATAGAAATTGTTAGGTTGGGATCTCAAATATTTTATCTTACTTTTTATTGAAGATTTTATTCTTTTTACATATAGGTATTCATTGACTAAGCTCGTGTGATTATGCACTATTTGAAACTTTTCTGTGCAGCTTCTTATCAAAAGATCAAACTTCACCATAAAAAAAGATAGGAAGATCAACAATTAAAAAGTACAGATTTTCTTTTTTAAAGATGTTGTTTTGAACAAGCAGATCAAAACTTAGAGATGATATTTAGTAGAAAACGGATTACAATAAAAATTGGTTAGTTTCATTTCACTTATCTCCTGAGTAATACTTTTTTTTTCTTTTTAAAAAGGAATCAAAAGGGGTATTTTTAAAATTGTTGTTGCACAAATATTAAAAAATACAATAAAATAGTCAAAAACATGATATTTTCATTAAACTAATTTTGTAAACTACTCCTGAACATTTTACTATTTTATTGTCATCTGATTCTTAAAGAAAGGGGTTCAAATCTGTATACTTTTTCATCACAATGTAGAGTAAATAAAATATAATATTTTGGGAGCAGTATACATTAGTCATAATTAGAGAGCAAAATTATTGGACAAAAACAATTAATTATACATTGAAAATGATATTTATTTTTAAACAATTTTTTTTGTTAAGAAAATAATTGTATTGGACATTTGGACTCATTTTTATTAATAATTCGTGTGTCAGTCCATACATTTAAAAATCATTATCTGAACACTAGCACAAAAGATATGTCATTTATATATTTTTAAAATGTAAAAAATGCATTTTATAAATGTATTGAATAATTAATGTATTTAATATATAATATAAATTAAATACATTAATTATTTAATAAATCTAAAAATTGTATTTTATAAATGTGGTTAGAGAAAATATTAATTATTTATTCATTTTTATCCTTATCCACACAAAAACTATATAATTTTTATATTAAAATGCCTTGGGGTGTTCTTATATACCCCCAGTATATTTTGACCATATATTTTGATTAATATTTAAAAATAGATATTGTTAGAGACATCGAGGGGGCAGCCTAGGAGATCATCCACATGATGACTTAGAGCATACATATAAGTGAGTTGGACACCACACTCTTACTCAAAACCTTAAGGCAATGGGTTTACGGGTTCTCTCACTTATAAATGCTCAACTCTCTACACATTTTTCCAATGTGGGACTTCTTCCTCATATTACTCACACTTGACACTTCTTGTATTTCAACACTTCCCCTCAAGTGTGAGTCTACCACATTGCTCCCCATCACCGTTGATACTTTACTTTTCTCAACGGCACCGTTGTTTCTCAACGGGTCATTATTTCTTAGCCGGTCCCTTTCTCTGAACCGAGGCTCATGATACCACTGTTAGGGACATCGAGGGGGCAGCCTGGAGGATCATCCACAAGATGACCTAGAGCATACATATAAGTAAGTTGGACACCACATTGTCACATTGTCCTCTACTGAAGCTGAGTTTACAGCAGCAGCAAACTGTGCATTTCAAGGTGTATGGTTAATGAGAATTTTGAAAGAAATTGAAAGAACTGATAGGAAGTGCTTAACCATATTCTGTGATAATAGTTCTTCCATTAAGTTGTCTAAAAATCCAGTTATGCATGGACGTAGCAAACACATTGATGTTAGGTTTCACTTTTTCAGAAACTTAACCAAAGAAAGAGTTATTCAATTGGTGTATTGTTCTTCATTTGATCAGAGGACAGACATAATGACCAAAGTTCTTACTCTTGATAATTTCTGCAGAATTAGAGGCATACTTGGTGTACAAGTTATGGATTTAGTAAACTGAACATGTGTAATTCAGTTTAGGGGAGTGTTTGTTAGATATTAGTTTGTGTTAAGTGTGTGGCTTGGCGAGCAAGCGATGGCTGAGCGAGCAACTTGTGCTTAAGCCTGCCTTATAAACGTGCTCGCGCGTGCGTGTGTTGCTGTATATTGCCTATATAAGGCTAGTTGAGATAATAGAAACATATAGAGTGTTGTTTACTCTACAGATATTAGTATATGTATGATGTTCAATTTGTCTAGATGAATATTTTTAAAATATGAAAATTTAGATTTTGTATAATACATCATAATTAAATATATTTGTGATCAAATATATGCATTGATATACGTAAACAAATAAAGTATTATTTTCGTTTAATTTTAAAATAATTTTCACAGTTTAATTGTTTATATTTATTTTGACTCTATTTTTTACAATTGAATGATACTACTCGATTTAAACTATTAACTTTTATTAAATAATTATAATAAATAATATAATATAATATAATTAAAATAAATGATTGAACAATTCATATCAGACATAAAATTGGAATAAAATAATATGAATCCGCTACAACCTACATGTATGAGATTGAGAGAGACATAAAGTGGTATTGTGATTTATTTTAATAGTTAATATGTACATATACTTTGTGAACTTGTGGGCTGGCAATTTTGTACCATGGCAACAGTTATATATTATATTAGACATTAAAGAAACCAAGAGAAAAAACCATTTGGGTTTTTAGGTGAGTATTTTACTTATTGAAGTTCCACATTATATTATAACTAACTATGAACTGATCAAAAGGTAAGATTATTGGTTAGCTTAACTATGTGATTACGAGTTCGATTTTTGGTTTATATGTATACATAAAATTTAATTAGGAGAGGATTAAAGGTGATGAAAATTTTGTACTAATATCATAGTATTAAAAACAAAACAAAAAAACAAAAACTCCACATTATATATTTTTTTATATAGATGAAATGATAAAATCATCATAAATTCATATAAATTAAGTAAAAAATTTGGGAATTAAATTTTGATCATAAACATTCAACTTAAAATTTTTGACATTTTTCTATCAATTAATCTAAAATTTATGAACAAACCTGCACAATACTAAGTAAAAAAATTAAATTGGAAACAAAAATCCGGTTATAAAAATAGAAGAACAAAACCTTTATTTATTTCTCTAAAAATAGGAGAAAAACCTATAAACAATGAAAAATACAGTACTTGTTTAAAAGTGAAAAACACCTGGCGTTGCGTAATGCTGCATATATTGTACTAGTGTTGTGTCATGTTTTGTGTGAGTTAGGCGCGTGGGAAAGCGTTGAAAAAATGATGTATAGTACTTTGGTGAGTGAGAATGGAATGAATGGATCTTTTATTTCAGAATAGAGTGATCAGGTGAGAGAAGACAGTTATGTTGTTAAGAACCAATTTCAAAACAAAAAGTAACCTACGTGTTACATTTTTCGACCAATCATATTCCGCGGTTAGGGGAACTCTGTTACCTCCTTCGTGTCTTTAACATCTCTCCACATAGATTCCTACTGTATTTCCTTCACCGGTAAATTAATTGTTCTTTACCGACACCACCCAGTTTATGTCATTACCGCCCCCCCGTGTGACTCTGTCTGTCTCCGACAAAGAAGCCATTGCATTATTCTAAATAATTTAGTACTAACATAAATGTTTTTTTAGACCTCTTTTTTATTTATTTTTTGTATTATCTATTGGTTGTTAGAGGAAAATAGTTTTATAAATGCGGAGTTTAGTCGCAAGGTAAAATGTTTCATTAAAATATATATTTTTTTATAATTGTATTTGGAAAAAGACGCTTCGAATTTTGAATTATTAGATTATTTATCCTTAGGAGCCGGAATAAAAGCCAAAAAAATAAAAAGGATATAAAATTTAATTTTAATAAAATTCATTAATCATTTTTGTTTGACGAAACTCATTAATCATTCGAATTTAATATTTTAGTTTTTTATTTGAATGATAAGTTGAAACACAAAAGTTTATGCGAGTTAACTCAAGGAGTGTGGTTGAGTGGTATGAGGCTCATCCTCCCTTAACCAAATGTCGAGGGTTTGATCCTCACCTTGGGTATGGAGCAGCTTTAAATCTTTGGCCCATTTATCTCACCCTTCGAGGTGCCTCCAATCTAGCGAGGGAATAGTCACTGCGTTTGGCGGTGGATACCCGATCTCGACTAAAAAAAAAAAGTTTATGCGAGTTAAACTCCACCAATTTGTATTAGAGCAAGTACATAAACCAAATATATTTATTGATTGTTCAGTAATAAAACTCTAAAATTAAAAATTAAAGTTTTAAAGTTAACAATATGGTTGATCTTCGTTATAAAACTTATGAGACACATAAAATAGACTCTCTCTTTATTAACTGATTTTTTTGATACATATTAGTCATGAATTGAATAAGACACTATGTATTTAAGGGGCCAAAACTCTTACCACTTTAACAAACTATCATGGTCCGCACCTTAGAACTTGCACTTTGACCCTTATAAAAAAAAAGTTTGATCACATAATCTAATGACTAAAATTTCATCTTTTAAAAATGAAAGTGCAATATTTCTACTAACCGTACTAACCAAGCCAAGTTCTTATTAATGTTAATATAAATTATTTGGCAAACATATAAAAATGAATTCTAATGTGCTACAGCTAGTTTATTTATCCTATTCTATTCAACTTTCTTTCTAGTTTTTGTTGACAAAATCTTGTTCGCTTTTTTAGATTTCAATGATTGGCTCCTAGTGTCTTTACAATTATACAATCAAAATATCTTACAATAATACTAGTTGCATGAAAATAAAATTCCAAGTCTGTCAAAAATAAAATTAAAAAGAAAACATCATCCGTCAACCATTTTTCAACAATTACAAAGAGTTATCGTTTTAGACGTTATCTCATGATACTGGTTGTAAGACTCCTTTTTTTTTCTTTCCTTTAAATTATTTTATCATCATTTTCATTGCAAGGCTGTCTCATTGTTTATTGGAAATTTTGACAAAACAATTTTTAAATGTTTTATTTAATCTTGAACAAGATAAAATCAGTTTGTTATACATTCTATTAAGAATACTGTTGAGTGGAACAGGTGATACGAATTGGGTCATTGGGTCTTATAAAAACTTGACACCAGTAACTCAAGAGAAAATTTCCTCTCATAACAGGTGTGTTAGAAAGAAAGAGTAAGATTACGAGAAAGAGTAATAGACAATGGTCGGATACCCATCGGATATGAGATGATTTGAATATGTAGAGAATTAAGTTGAAACTCTAACAATCTTTTGCACATTTTTTTTTTATTTTGACAAAATCTTTTGCACACCTTATAAATTATACAAATTGCAACTCTTTTGTTATCCTCTAAAACTCTAACCTTTAATGGTTGTCAAATAATTGTTCACACTTATCTCTCAAGTTTTTTATGAATAAACACTCCCTATTTATTGAAAAATATATGCTTATAAAATAAAAACAATCTCACATAAATTTGAAGCATATCTAACTAAAAAACAGCAAAACAAAAAATTTGGACGAGCTGGCACCCGCGCAACTAGTTGTGCCTGAATGCCCAATCTTGCAGCATCTTGCGCCCCACACCCATGACAACTTATTTCCACTATTTTTTTTTCTTCATCCGTTTTGATTTGTTCTTCCCCATTTCAAGACATATTCAATAAAACTTTTCAATTGATCCACATGAGGTGAGATAAACACTTAAGCTAATAGATGTTATGTTTGGGTGGACATGAGAGAAACATATATGTATACATGTATGAACCTTAAAGGGGTTTTTTTATTTACGAGAATGAAGATTTTAACGTGGAACATGTAGTTTTTATAAAGCCGCTTCAAATAAAATGGTCAAACATAAAAAGTCGTATTCTAACAATCAAAATAAGTTTTATACCATTGACAGTTTTGATTTTTTAGCATCTCTTAATCATTCTCTCTCTTTTTTTAATAGAAAGAAAGAGTGTGATTACGAGAAAGAGTAGTAAACAAAAAACGAATGAAATACCAAATTTTCTCTGAAACTTAAAATCTTGTCAAATATCTTCTTGAAATTTGAAAATAGGCAAATACATCCATAAAATTGTAAAATGTCAATCAAATTGTCCCTGCTCCGTTTATTCGTTCTATTTTGAAGCGACATATATAACACTTGCTAACGTGGCGCCATGTCACAGAGGGAAGAGTAATTGATCAGGATACACATCATAAAATGAGTAATTGACTAAAATTTACAAAATAAAGAGCTAAATTTAATGGTATCCTGATCAATTATCACTCTAATTTTGTAAATTTTAGTCAATTGTCCTTTTCTCATATGACATGGCGCTTGAACTGTGTCACGTATGCAGTTAACGACCATGTCATCAATATAGACGTTGTAAACAGAGTAGAAAGTAATTTGATTGACGTTTTACAATGTATTTACCTATTTCAAAATTTCAAAAAAAAATTTGGTATTTCACTCAACAAAAAACTATATTTTTGTTTTTCAAGTATTGAATTATATACAAACATGATGATTTTGAATCCCCTACCAAAAGATGTTCTTTTAATAAAGAAATTGAAAGGAACAGATCCTCTACTAAAAGATATGAAATAATATAGGAAATAATTAATCCCTATGTCATGCACCCTCTACTTTAAGGAAAAGGCCATTTAGATAATACACGATACTCAAAGAGTTGTTTGTTACAACTTTTTCATGAAATAAGTGATTTTTCAAAATAAAACATTTATTCTTAAAAGTTTTTATCCTATTGTTATAAATTTAAAAATATTTTAAATGATAAGTTGATTTACAAGCTTCTCTAAAAATATTTCAATAATAATAATAATAATAATAACTTTGTACATAAATTTTTATTTTGGTATATAAACACAACAACTTATGCATTTGTTTAAAAAATATCTAAATTATTAAATATCATAATTTTATTTTTTATAATCCATAACAAATAGGCTCAAAAAATGTTACCATGCCAAAGTTTCATTAGATCTATCCTAAACTCACTACACTTAATTTTCTCTATATTATATTGATGTCTTTCCTCTCATTGTACCATGTTAAAAATCAAAATCTCTATAAAATTGATTTACATGTGGTTTATGATTTAGAGTACACCAAAGAAGTTGATTGAGTTCGTCTCTTTTTTTTTTTTTTGATAAAAAGTTGTTTGAATTTATTGGACAAGTCGAATATTGTTTGATCATCTCCATATAGAAGTGGGAAATGACATCTAAAAATATTTAGACGTTCAAGTCAGTATAAAATTGAGTGAGAATAAAGATAAAATGAAAAATGTATCTTTTTTACCTGACATTAGTCAATCTATCTATAGTGAAGGAGTTTTACAAAAAATAATTATAACACATAAATATGAAATAAGCTTACTCCGAATCTTCTTCGTTCCATCTATTTTGTTAGCTGAGAAAAATAAATTAGGAAATCAAACTTTGTGGTACTTTGAAGTTTAGTAGAGGTGAACCTTTGAAGAGGTCTTGAATGGATTGGACTTTTATGTTTTTGAAGGGTTGAACGTTTAGCCCATTCCAAAACAATTAGATTTTTGTTAATTTGGCAAGAAAAAAATAGAGAGAAAATGTAAAAAAATTTACTATATTATAGAGAGTAAAAATAAATATTTTGTAGTCCACTGCTAGTGTCCATTATATTAATACATAATTGACGACCAACTTTTGATCTTTCTTTCTAATGAAAAAAAAAGTCCACACGTCTTATTTTTATTTTTCAAAATATATAGTATATTCCTCTACCAATTCCATTTTGGATTTATAATCTCAAGTTGTGTATTTAAAATGATCATACAGTCTCCAAATTACACACTAAAGAAAACTTTACAAAAGTAAATTCTTTTGCACAATTTTTTTAATAGGACCATATTTAGAAAAGATGCTTTGTTTTGTCAATATTATAGTTACAAATTTCAGGAGAAAGGTAGGTAGATTTTAAGAAGATTTTCCGTTATATATCCATACTTAGTTTGTTTGGCCCTCTAAACAAATTGAGAGCCACATTCTAATATTATTTTAGTCTTATATGGTTTCATTTCATATCATAACAACCACTATTAACAATTAATTGATTAAATTTGTGGCTACTATGAGGCAATGCTAAATACTTGTACCAAGATATATCTCTTGGCAATGATACCATGAAGAGTTTGTTTTGCCAGAAAAAGGATTTGATGTTGAATAAAGGCAAAATACTACCCCACGAAACCACAATCCAACTCAGTTATGGCCAATGGGTTTGGCATAGACATTAAATTTTAACTTAAGATTGTTGTGAGGCTTATCCATCACATGTATGGCCAGTCCCATAAAATCCATAGACTTTTTCACACGCAAGAGTGCGCGTGTGCATAACTATTTACAGCAATATTTGAAGAACCAGACACACTTTCTAGTCTCTTCAATAATGACTAAATAACTCTTTTAGGTGTGTGAGATACCACTATTATAGTTATCGAAACTACCAACTTTCAAACAAGGCATTTCTTTAGACTAGTAGTCTTTTCTTTTAGGAACTAGAGAATTACACAAAAAGAAAACTATCAACTTTCTTATTACTTCCTTATGGGCAAACATATAATCTAGAAAATGTATTTTTGTTTATAAATATGAATATGATTGGTAGAAATATATTTTTTTTAAGGTTTTTTTCTAATATGATCTATCTCTTCAAAATTTGATAGTATTTATTCTTGAATCATTTAATAATGTTTTAATTGATATATTTTTTTATAAAATATATTGTTGGATTAAAAGTTTATATCATATAGTAGATTATTTGTGTAAAATTTTAGACAAACCTAAAATCATTTGATGTGTTATTGAGACACATAAAGATTAACGACGTTTAAAAAAAATCACACAAACTGTTAATGTTAATGTGTCTCAATAACATATCAAATAATTTTGAAATTTGTCACAAATTTCACATAATTGATCTATATGATATAAACTTTCAATCTAACTATTTTATAAAATTTATATCAATTAAAATATTATTGAATAATTCAAAGATAAATACGTTCAAATTATAAAGTGGTACATCATGTGTCACAAAAAAAAAGTTGGTGCGGACTCATCATCTAATTAAGTATCATCTGAGGTGAAAATTTTGTAAGTCTAAAAGCCCAAAAAATAGCAGTGTTAAATGATCCAATTTATAAGGGCCAAATCCATAACCAAGTCCACATACTCATCTTTCACGAGCTCAATTCTATTCCAGTCCAGATTCATCTTCTTTTTCGTCTCATAGTTGAGATGTCAATGTATTATCATCATGCCATCCTCTCCAATTTTGATTATGCAAAAATTAAATAATTTGCTACTATCATTATTTGGTTATCTGTGAATGATGGTACATGTTAACATTGAGTACCCGTGAAGAAAATGGCGCCATTGAACCTATAACAAGCACCATGTGAAAAAAATTACTTGTCAAGTCTTAGCATATTTTGAACAAGTAGAATTTGTGGGTTGTAGTTGTAGCCCAAATATAGATAAGAAAGTCCAACGTTCCTTTAATATATAGTTTTTTTTTCATGCCCTTATATTTCTTGCGTGTCCCCTTGAATTTTAAAAATATTTTGCTCATTTTTGAAAGTTCGGCCATGTAGAATTTTAAAATCTAGAAAATTGTTATTCGCCTTTTCAAGTTTGAATTATGTACCCCCGTTCACGTTGTAGGATTTGAACGTGTCTAAAACATAACCGATGCATAATAGATGAAGTTCTCAATAAAATAAAAGAAATGCTAGGAACACACCCTCTAACACACTCTAATTAAAATTTGACACATCACCCATTAAACAAGTACATAGAAATTAAAATCAACAACATAAACATAAATTAAAGACAAATAAGACTACGGAATACCTAAATTAACTACTTCATCTTCTTTCTCCTTAGGTTCAACCATACACGTTGCGATTTCATCAAAGGTCTGAGGACAAACCAAGCTTGAATATATATCTTGAACGAATCTCAACAGAACCGCGTCTAACTTGATTGGCCCCCTGATATTACACTGAGACATGCTTGGGTGTCGGGGAAGATTTTTTTTATAACGTTTGACTTCTAGAAGGCAAAAAATGTTGAAAAGTTTAGAGTTCGAGCAAAGTATTTTAGTAATTTTGCAAGACACACGAGAAAAATGTAAGGGTGCGAAAAGAAAAGCTCAATATAATATTGAGATCAAATAAGAAAATTTGGGCCTTTGAAAAGGGAAAATTTAACTCCATATCCTTGCATTTGTATCTTCGTCTGTACAATTTTTTTCTTCGATTATACCCCTTTTATCAAATGAATTCACCCAAAAATATATTTTTGTTATATGAAATTTTTCGGTAACTAAAATTACATAACCAAATACTTGAAAATAATTGGAAATTTAGCCATAATTAAATAGTAGTTGCTAAGCTGTTGATTTCTTCAATTAGAACAACTGCATTCCAAAATCAAAATCAAAATGACTAATAATCCGAAAACATTTCAGTGCATATTTAGTACTACGGGATGGGTGTCAGAGCTACAACTTGTAGCAAAAATTACAAGTTGTAATTTTTACAAAATCACAATAGATGACCGTAATACCAAAAATAAACATAAAATATTTCCAAAATATTAACCGTGATTGAAATGCATAATGTGGTAGAATCCAGTTAAACCGTGGCATAAATTCCATGAAAGTTGATGCATAAACTTGAGATGGAACTCCCACTTCTATTCCTAAGGTTCTCACGCATACTTACCTCAAATCAACATAAACATATAAGTAAACACAAGATTAATCAATGAAAACGTGATATATTGCCCAAAACAGATACATATCTCTTATTTCTAAATGCTATTAGTTTAGCTACTAATTAACCCTAATTTTTCCCTCCTAAACAACTCACTAATTGCTGCATTAATGTTGCCATATTTGCCTTTTTTTTTTGGTACGGCCATATTTGCTTTATATAATTGGCTGATATTTTATAAAATTAAATCAAACAATAAAATAAATAAACAACTTTTCCATGACCTTTCCAAGACCCAATGTTAAGAAGGCTATATATATGTATGCTCCTATAAGGTTTTGTTTAGGCTAAATAATTATTGTTAAGACATTAAATCAAGCTAGCTGTCAATATGAGTCACTACAATGGTGGTATTCTCCTTGCTCTTCAGTGCTTAAAAGGTAAATCTAAAATATATGTGTTCTTTCATACAGTGTTTTGATAGTGTATAATTATAACATAATATATGTACTTGCAAAAAACTGTCACTATTTTATGTTTGTATAGTATCTTATTATTCTTGCACTGATTATTTTATGTTCGTATAGTATCTTATTATTTCTTAATATTGAAAGATCTTGCATATATGTTACTTTCCTTTAAATCTGAAACATAGTTAAATTGTTATATTATGTCTACAACTTGACTCTCCCCTTTAAATCTAATATAATCATATTCATTATGTTTATTGTAGGGGGCTGTTAAGTTGCCAAGATGTTTAAGTGTTGATTTTATTGATGAGATGTACCGTTTTGCAAATTTAATCGGTCCCATGCATAATAGTTTTGAAGTGTTAGTTGAAAAGATTAACAACAATGTCTATTTTACTAGAGGTTGGGGTGCTTTACGTGGTTTTTACGGAATTTCGTTTGGTACATGGGTAAAGCTTACATATATTGGTTGTGGTCAATTTTCCATTATTTTGAGTGATAGGCCGAGTATTTTGGTGAATTTATCAATTTATTAAGTTGGCCGTGTATGAATATGTTGTTTTATACTCCGATGATAAAGGATTTGGTGAATTAGCTTTGGCAAAGAAATCCACTACTTTGACGATTGTTGATGATTGTGAAAACATTTGGGATTGTGTTTTGATTTTTAGCTCTATTCCGCACGAACATTTTAAAATAGGTGGCGAGTGGAAGCGATTAGTTGATGCGCGTCGAATGAACGAGTGTGATCGAATCATATTGGGTGCTCCTGGAGATGGCAACAATGAATGTGTCTATTTTATTCTTGATCGTTAATTTTACATTTCAACTTATGTATGTTAGAGTTACCTACCGTTTTCTATTAGTGTTATGGGTTTTTTACATTGGGGTCATGTATTCTGGTACAATGTATGAAACACAATAATTAAGTGTTTTGAACCTTTTCAATTAATGGAAAATTGCAAAATTGCAATTAATCAAAATTGTCGTATTATGTTCTGATGTACCAAAAAAAAAATTAAAAAAAATTGCCGTATTTTATTATTGAGCAAACCAATTAATCAATGTCAATGAAGCATACCAAGGCCAAACCTTTTTACCTGCACGTTTAATTATTGAGAGAAATAGAAATTGATGAACTAATTAATGTCTACAACTATTTCCTTTTTCAATTCTCATAACAATAATCATGATTAATGTAGGCCTCTCCAACTAATTAGTTCACACTAAAAAAATAATTAGACCATTACCAATATGTATTCTTTTTACTTATGGCTATTATTTTCAATAAATAAATATGGACGATTATCTCAATTAATAAATTCCAACTAACATTAGATAATTAAAAGAGTCATGTTTTGGTATTCATATTTGCTCATCATTTCTCTATCCACATTAACAACATATACAGAGAATTGTAATGGTGCAATTATTTGGCTCATCACTTCTCTCACGTTTTTTAAGGATAACAATATTTGTGTCAATAACCAGCAAAATAATTAGAATGATATAGAGCACAACAATTAATAAATGCCATGTATAATTACCAATGCATTTCGCGCCTACTTAGATAATTCCAGATTGACTCTTCAAATTCGGATAAATTAGTAGATATTTGTTAATGCATGTATTGGGAAAAACAAAAATACTAAGATTTAAATGTTTTGTCTACTAACTTTGTCTGCATTATTCATATTTTCAAAGCTAATTTGAATATTGACACTACCAATTACACAATCGATGCATACTAATTAATCTGAACTCTCTCTCTCTCTCTCTCTCTATATATATATATATATATATATATATATATATTTCAAAGCTAATAATTTTTTTGATAATTTAAAATACAATTTCAAAGCTAATAATTAATTTTTTGATAATTTAAAATATAACTTAAATTGTCAAAACGACAAATAAAAAGAAACAAATATTTTTTTTTTTAAAATGACAAATAAAAAGTAATGGAGAGATAATATATGATGTGACAATATATTATTGCATGCATGTATAAAATAACTTTTTCATTGACTGTATATATAAATTCAATTAATAATACTACTTTTGTGTTTATCTTTTTAAATACTATATTGTACTATTTTATACCTTATATTTTTATTATTAAAATTATTTTCATACAGTTCACAAAATAAAAAATTATTGTCATACCTTTTTTATTAATATTCTATTTCTATTTTTTAATTATCATACATCTTATATAAAATAATTTTATAATATTTATATAAGTTTATAAAACCCGGGCAACGCACGGGTGAAAGTCTAGTATCGAATAATATAAGTAAATAGAAATTCTCAACCCCTAAAAAATTGAATAAATGAATTAGGTAGGGCTGTAAAACTGAACCAATATAGTTTGTTATTACTGTAGAACTTTAGAAGAGAAGTTTGTTTCAAGTTTTTTTTTTATTGTTATTATTATTATTTTTTATTTTGTATTTTGAACTAATTTTATGACGGCTGTTCTTCTCCCTATATTGCCTTGATTACATTGAAAAATGCACTATGAAAATATATTTCCCAATAAAATTTGTAATACCGGATGTCATTTTCTAATATAATATTTTACTAGTAAAAGACCCGTGCAACGCACGGGTCGCGTAATATTTTTGTAATTATACAAAAATGAATTAAATTAATAATATTATAAAATATTATATTAACATAAATTTTCTATTAAATTTATTAATAAGAAAAAGTTTGTTAAATATTAACAATGTGCCCGTTTCATATTTTACTTACATGTGTTTTAAAAATTAATATTATATGTACTGATTTGAGATGCTTAAAAATATATATTGAAATGAAAAAAGTCAATATAATAAAAATTTAAAAAATCATTTTTATATTTTCAAAATATCAACATTAACCAACATAGTGTGACACAAGTGGTAGATGCTTGAGCCCCTTAACCATTTGGTCCTGGGTTCGATCCCTGGCCGGTGCGTATGGAGAAGCATTTGTTGGGAGAGATCAACCCCTTAAATGGATCTCAGTTACCTCGAGGGTATTAGTCTCTGCAGTTGCGCGCGGAGGATACCTTTGGTTTACCAAAAAAATATCAACATTAATATACTGTTTATATTAATTATTTCATTAATTTATATGATAAACACAGTTATATGTTACCACTGTGCCCGTTGTGAGTTTTATGTACCAGAATAAGATGCATAATTTTTTTTAAAAATCATTATTATATTTTTAAAATATCAACATTAATATATTGTTTATATTAATTATTTCATTAATTTATATGATAAACACATTTATATGTTACCACCGTGTCCGTTGTGGATTTTATGTACCAGAATGAGATGCATAAAAAAATGTACAAATATGAGAAAGTTGATATGATAAAAAATTTAAAACACATTACTTTTTTCAAAATATTAATATTAGTGTATTGTCTCTTCAATAAAAATTATTTTATTTGCAAACCAATGTTAAATATTTGCACAATTCTCATTCCAAGTTTTAAGTGTTTATTAAGATTAATTAGAGAAAATTGAATGTAAAGAAAAATCTTATAGTAGTCGTAATCTTTGGTAATACTTTTTTTTATATCATAGTAGTAGAAGAAGAAAAAAATTGAAAAGTAAGAGGTAAATTAGATGTAAAGAAAATTCTTATTAATTAATGAATTAATTTCAAAATCAATAATGAGAAAATAAATTGTCGAAATATAAAATTGATGAAATAATAATGATTATTAAGATTAAGTAGAGAAAATATGATGTAAAGAAAAATCTTATAGTAATAGTAGTAATTTTATGGCAGTGAAAAAAATAAAATAAAAATTGAAAAGTTAAAGAAAAAAGAAATAGAAAGAGAAAATAATAAAAAAATAAAAAAGTTTGAGAGAGAAAAGAAGTAGAAAGAGAAAAAATAATAAAAAAATTCAAAAGTAAGAAAGGGAAAGATAAAAATAATAAAGAATAAAAAGTAAACTTTTAAAATGACTAAATTGTCCTTAAAAGAAATAGATTTCAATTATTTGAAGAAAGATTATAGAAGTAACTTTCTATGTAATCTCTTTTCTTATATTGATTGATAGTAGATACTGTCCAGGATTACCTCCCGATAGATAGAAGGACATAAAGAATTATAATTAATTTATGGAGGCGTAGACCAATTGTATTCATGAGAACAATTTTGCTGTTGAGGATATAATTAATTTTGATGGAATTAAGTTGGGTGTAACTTATTTTAACATAATTGAGTTTAATATTGATTTATGTTTAGATACGTTTATGTAAAAGTGGGTTGCACAATAAATTTCAGTATAAAAATCATATTTAAATTCAAAAACTATAAATCTTAATTTCTAATAAAGTCAATTATAAAGACCGAATCAATATATACTTTAAAAGATTCAAACACCTTAAAATTACTCAATAATCAATTATATTCTTCTAAAATTATTCTACAACTTTAGGTGTAACTGACTTTGTAATTGTATGAACAGAATAGTCTAATAGTTTAGGTGCAAGGTAAGATATACTCCTTCCGGTTCTTATTATAAAAAGAAATTTATTTTTTATATACATGAAATGTTTGATGTATCTAGTTCATAATATAGTCTATATACATCAAATATTCTATGTATCTAAAAAACAAATTTTTTCTTATAATAAAAACTAGAGAAAATATTATACTGAATTAATGCACTACAGTAGTGGTTGGTGATGTGTGCGTGGAAATGAAAGTCCACGTAGCTAAGTTTAGTTTGGTTGTTCAATTTCATTTATGGACATCATGAACATGAGAATGCATGGTGGACTCTTATTGGTTGGCATACATAATAACATTCCATGTATGAGAATATCTGTCAAAAAACTGCAAATTGATAAAATACAATTAATGAGATCTCTTAAGTTAAAAAAAAAAAGCTTCGTTTTCACTCAAACGACAATTGAATTTAAGAAGGTAACAGGGTATGGTTACCAATTTCATAGACCTGGCTAATGGAAACAAAACAAAACAAAACAATGTCCCTTTAGTAAAGAAACAGTGCTTTAGGGACCAGTAAAACCTCTTATTATAGCTTGGACCAAGTTCTTTTTTACTGTTAGCTTGGACCAAGTTTTATCTGGAGGCACATTTAATATTGGGATTTTGTATTGATCATAAACAATATTGTGCATTTCTGCTATACATCATTTTGCTCAGCTTCACTCGATTTTGTTTCATTGAATCAAATATTCTTTACGCACAATTGCAGAGATTAATTTTTCGAGTCAGAAAAGATCACAAAGTGTTGTTAAAGCTTTCCATTAAAATAACTTAACACTGTTACATTTTCAAGATTGATTTTAATTCTATTATACCTCTGATTAAGTTAAAAGATATTTCTTATCATTTCATCAAAGTGTTCTTAGGTCTACAATCAGACAACACTCTAACTCTCAAAAATATTACTCTTTCCGTTCTAAATTATAATAAGGAATTTTTTTGGTATTAAATTATAGAAAAAAATCATTTTAAAAAATGTATTTTACTTCTCGTCAAATAAAAAATGTATTTTACTTAAAATTAAATGTAAATATTTTTCATGGTTAAATTCTCTTTTCTCAATAAACAACCAATAAAAATTATTTTTACATATTTTTTCATGCAATTTATTTCAAAAAAAATTAGAAGAAAAAAAAACATAATTCAAATTAGCATATTTTAGTTTTTCCTAATAAATGTAATTTTATTTTTCTCTTATAATTTAAAAATGGAAGGAGTAAATCTGATCCCTAAAATACAAAGTTAATGCAAAACAGAAACGAATTCTCTTCCTTTTAAAATAAATAAATAAAAAGAAACGAATTCTCTATAAAGAGAAAATCATAGGAACAAACTCTGTAAACAGAAAACCATTGTTGCAAAAAAAATTCCACTACTACTGCAGTGAGTGCAGTCTGCAAATAGCAAAACTATACCACGTGACAAAAAGATGGAGTAAGTAGGAGTATTTAAGTTAGATGAGGTGGCACAAAAGAAACGAATCAATTTTCATTCAATTTCAGATTTTGGGTAGATCAAAAATATGTGGTCGATCTTGTACTACATTATCTTACCAAACTCTACCCTTTTCAAGAATTATCCATGCTTCCACAAGTGGTGTATATGGTGCTCTACGCACAAATTCTTGTTTTCATAATAACAAATATGAATTTTGTAAAATTTATTGTTGGGTTGAAATATTATATAGATATTTTATGTAAAATTTTTAAAAAATAAAAACAATATTGATAATGGTTGATAACATATATATCCTATATATTATTGAAATTTATTAAGATTAATATTTTTAATAAAAACTCATAAATCATTAATCTTTAATGACATATCAAATAATTTTTCATTTTTTTAAATTTTTTGCATAGATGATCTATATAATATAATCTTTTAATCTAACGATAGAATTTACAAAATTTATACTCGTTATTATGAAATCAAGAACTATGCATGGTACGCCGTATACACCATTTGTGCATATTTGAATTCGCTTGTGTACATACGTTTTATAGTAGACATCCATTAGATATTTAACAAAAGATTAAGTAAATAGCAAAATAAGTCTTTAACTATGTTATATTATATTTGATAAATAAATCTCATCTGATAAATTTTGTCAAAAATATTAATATTCATCTTCATTGCGATACCATGGAATACACTCTGAAATAAAAAAATCACCATAATTATCACTAAAACTAAAAAAATTACTATTTTGCCTGAAGCTCTTTATCGCTAGATATGGTTACCGGGCTCGACAGACTACTTTTCTGTTAATTTTTGTTATCACTCGTTACTCAAGGTGTGGTTTGCTGATGACTTTGATCCTAATGTGTTGGGTGCTATTCGTAAACTTTGGAAAACGGATGTCCCTTTTAAGGTTAGTGTTTTTGGGTGGCGTCTTCTCCTTCAAAAATTGCCGACACGTGCAGCCCTTGCTCACCGTGGTATTATGCCCCAACAGGAGGATGTTTGTATTTTTTGTCTGCTGCTTTAAGAGAATTGTTCTCATCTTTTCTTCCGGTGTCCGCTAATTAAAGATGTTTGGTGTGCGGTTGGCTGGTTGGACTGAATTAGATGGCTGGAAGCATTTCATGATGAGTTTTGGTCCGCCGGGTTTATCTAAGAAAGGGAAGCGGGTTCGTCATTTGATCTGGGTGGCGACAACGTGGTGTATTTGGAATCATCGAAATAGGATTATTTTCAATGGCGACCGACCTAATATTTCCGCTTTGTTGACTATCATACAACAAATTTCTTGGTTTTGGTTTAGTGAACGATCTGGTCGTCATTTATGTTTTTGTTTTTCGCATTGGACTTGTGACCCCTTTGGTTGTTTAACCTCAGTCTAATGGCTGTATCCTCTTTAATTGGTAAGGGTTTGAGTACCCTAGTACTCCTTTTTTATTATAATATAGTACATGTTGCTTATAAAAAAAAAAAAACAATGCATATTCCTCCATTTTCGAGGGGTCTTATAGTAAATTAAGTAAAACTAAAATATAGTAAAAGTTGTTATAAATGAGCACAAGTAGTAACATTGCATTGCAACGTCGACTAAAAATGCATTTCAACACTTCACAACAACAACTTCTGCGTTAATTAATTTAAGCACCCACATACTGGTGATTGACATGGACGCTCCTCTTCTCTACGGCGTGACGGAATCGTCGTTGTTGGAGGAACACGGCGGCGATTACGTGGAAGTTAAGACGTTCAAAGAAGCTAGAAAAGTTTTTGCTATTGAAACAGTGAGAATATGGAAAATTGCGTTGCCAATAGTTTTCAACATTTTGTGTCAATATGGTGTTAACTCTATCACCAACATTTTCGTTGGTCATCTCGGTGACATTGAACTCTCTGCTATTTCTCTCATTAACTCTGTCATTGGATCTTTCGCTTTTGGTTTCATGGTTTGTTTCCTTTTTTTTTCTCAATCATAAGTTCATAACATAAAGTTCATTATTTTCTTATTTGACTTTAGCTTAAAATTTGTATTTTTGTTCATTTTTGGGTTTGGTTTCATTTATTTTCTCACTGTCCTTGTTGAGTTTTATATCTTCTTGAATAAGAAGAACCAATGAGGATGGTTTTTTTTACTACAAATGTAAGCATTTAATATAGTATATGTAAGAAAGAGAAAGACATGGTTTTGTGTATGTTGGCTTTTGTTAATTATGAAGATGCAGAATATTTGTAGTGCATTTCATGTTTTTTTTTTCTTCTTTGAAACTGTCAGTGTTAGTAATTGTTTGTTAGGTTAGAATTTTTTCTCCTTTGTCTGGATTTATGTATTTCATGTTATCTTAATGGTAAAATATGATTTTTCAGGGTCAAAAGTTGCATTTGAACTTCTAATTGATGTTATCTTAACTAAATGTTGTATTTTTAAGGACAAGTTTTGATGTACTATGCTAAAATTGTAGCTAGGTATGGGCAGCGCCACCGAGACGCTATGCGGTCAAGCTTTTGGAGCTGGACAGATTCATATGCTTGGTGTTTATATGCAACGGTCATGGATAATTTTATTTGCGACAAGTATTCTCTTGTTGCCAATATACATTTTTGCTGCTCCTATTTTGAAACTTCTTGGCCAACAGAAAGATATGTCTGACCTTGCTGGAAGTTTTGCAATTTTAGTAATTCCACAATTTCTCTCACTTTCCCTCAATTTTCCAACCCAAAAGTTCCTTCAGTCTCAAAGTAAGGTTAATGTTATTGCATGGATTGGGTTAATAGCTCTAATTGTGCATATTGGGTTGTTGTGGGTCTTGATTTGCGTTTTAGATTTAGGCTTAACCGGTGCAGCGATTGCATTCAATGTCACGAGTTGGGGAATTACGTTGGCTCAACTTGTTTATGTGGTGGTTTGGTGTAAGGATGGATGGAATGGATTGTCATGGTTGGCTCTTAAGGATATATGGTCCTTTGTTAGGCTATCGATTGCGTCAGCTGTTATGCTTTGCCTTGAAATTTGGTATTTGATGGGCCTCATAGTTCTTGCTGGCCACCTTGATAATGCAATTATCGCTGTTGATTCCATTTCTATATGGTAAGATCATGGTTGCAGTTTCACTTTTCATTGAAGTTGTGAAATTTTTAATGAATTATCTTTTTATTAATTCTTTGCAACTAAAGGTTTGAAATTGTTGAGGGGGACATGTCAATTGTTGATATTATGGATGTCTTTGTAACCTTTTGCTAATACATTTGATGATATTTTATAGCATGAACTACGATGGATGGGAAAGCATGATATTCATCGGAGTAAATGCAGCTATAAGGTATGCAGCCGAAAGTTATGTTTTACTGTTTTTAGTTATTCCGAAAGTTATGTTTCATCATTGTTATGAGTCTGATCATGTTATGTGCTACTTGTTAAATATGTATAACAACTTCTCGATATTAACATCAGAAGTATATTGATATATGTTTTTCTATAGTCATGTTTGTTTCATTTTCACCATTGTATTTCTCTTGTTTTTCAGTGTCAGAGTTTCCAACGAACTTGGACTTCGACATCCAAGAGCTGCCAAATACTCTGTCTACGTGACAGTATTTCAGTCTCTTTTCATTGGAATATTCTTCATGGGTGTTATGTTGCTAACTAAGGACTATTTAGCCATCATTTTTACCAATAGCAAGCCTTTACAAGCGGCGGTTGCAAAACTAGGAAACCTCCTTGCGGTGACAATGGTTCTAAACAGCGTTCAACCAGTGATTTCAGGTATGAATTTGTTACCATTTTCACTGTCTACTTCATGAAGAGTAACACATCATCACCTTAGTTTATCTCCTATTCACCAATTTTAAATCATTCTTACAGGTGTTGCTGTTGGAGGTGGGTGGCAAGCCTTGGTGGCTTACATCAACATTGGTTGTTATTACTTGTTTGGGGTTCCACTAGGGTACCTTCTTGGTTATGTTGCAGAATTGGGGGTTAAGGTAATGTTTTATTCACTATTCATTATTCTATTTGTTTCTAAACCTCTTCAAACAACTTCATAAATTTAGTAAAAATGGGTCCTTACTTGTTTGTTGTTGAGTGAAAAATGTTGATTCCTGCTTTAATGCGTCTTTTTGATAAACGTCTCTGTCGGTGTCCAAAGACTCATTGAATGATTTTATTTTCCTGTTTAGGGACTTTGGGGAGGTATGATATGTGGAATTCTCCTCCAGACATTGCTGCTCTCGGGGATACTTTACAAAACAAATTGGAATAAAGAGGTAGGCAATACTTCTCATTCTCTGAGTACTACAGAAAAATGACATTGATCACAATTTTTATTTCTTTCTTATTCTTAACCTTTCTCATATGATATAACTAGCTTGAATGAACTCACAAATTGTCATTGATTCCTATCGCTTAACTCTTTTCAACTGTAGGTGGATAATACAACTGCGCGCATGCAGCAATGGGGTGGACAAGCCATAGAAGTTGACAGCAACGGGGCGGACAAGCCATAGAAGTTAACAAAACACTCACTTCTGCATAAAGTTGCATATATCTCTCACTTTCTATTTGTTCTTAGTAAAATTAGGGACAATGGTCTGAAATGTCCTTTCTGACCATTCTTTCATTGTAATGTAGTAGCTGATTTCTTTCAATTAGGTACAGGAAATAATCTGTCTATGTCTATGTGTTGGGTTGCTACTGAGAAGCGGTGAAGACCGAAAAACACTCATATTTTTTCCCAATTTTTTTCTCTTCTCTTTATTGTATTGCAGTGCTAGACTAATGAGAAAATGATTTTTGCCATCAATATCTGGTTGAAACTAGCAGTGTTGCTGCTCCCTATTCATTAATATATGCTTAGTTTTGATAAATATAGCAAGGTAAAGAGTTTTTTTTTATCAATTGAAAATAAAAGACAAATAAACAGACTAAGGTCTTAGCCTGATACTTTCTTAAAGCATTGCAAGAACACAATGAGAAAACCAATTACTCTAAATCTTATATAAATCATGTGAAGAAGCTCTCGGCTTCGCCAATCAATTAACACATCCATTTTATTCTCTTAAATGTCTGTTGAGAAACAATAGACCAAGCTCCTTTTCGGTATATTTGAAGGTGGACAATAAGAGGAGTAACAGGAGCACAGGGAGGATGCTTGGATGCACCATCTTTAAACTCTTGTACTTATTAGTTACTCATGATCAAGAATCTTTGTTGGTAAGTCTAGCAGAGGGTGCTACTCTAGGAAAGCATGTCCTTGAAAATCAGCAACACCAGACACTTATGCTTCTCACACACCCTCTCTTCCCCTAGAAGCAAGATGAATTGCTCAAAAAGCTGAAGCTTGTTCCAAGTAACAGAAACCTCACACAGATACAACACCCTGCAAGTCACTTATGTTAGATTTAAAGCACAATTTTCGTGGGGATATAATATATCATAAACTAAGCGTAGATGTATGCATATATCTTGGTCTCTTTCTGTGAAAGGAAAGCTTCAGTGAATGACTGAATGTTTATTCTTCTAGCTTTGTATATTGAAGAAATCTATAATGATTTTAAACATATGAAACCGAAGAGAAAAGGTTAATCATTCCAAATAACCAAATATGTGTGCCGATGAATGAGTGAAGAGTGAAAGATTGTGACAATAGGTTCTTCAAAGGTAAGGGGTCAAGTGAGTGGTTGTTGGGAGTATATATGTTCTGACTAAAGTCCCACATCGCCTAATACATAAATAAAACTGAGCAGCTTGCTTATAAAATGAAAGGACCTCTAACTCTAAAATTCACGGAGCCGTGTGATGATGACATAGCGAACTATTCTTTCGCCTTTTACTAAAGAATACCGTGTCAGCGTCACAATTTGCGGCATACGCTAGTTTTTGGAAGAGTCCTCTTTATTGAGGGCTCTGCAATTTAGTTCAATATTTTTATTTTTATGATTAGTTTTAGTAGACATATTTTGAAATAATGTTTTGTCCAAATTTGTATATTGTAAAAATTTACCCAAAATTTATTAATTTTTTTGTTTATTATTTATTTTTAAAAAAAAATAAGAGTAGAAATATGTAAAATAAATTTAATTCAATAGTTGAGAAGAACAAGTATGAAGGGGTGTAAGTATAAAACTAATGACTTGATAAATATAATGATTTGATGAAATAAACTGAAACAATTAAACTCGATCTATATTAGTTCATATATCACTTTTACGTCATTCAAAATTGAAAACCAAAACCTTAATCAAATTATTTTACTTATTTCACACTATATTAATAGGGTAGATTAGTGGGAACAGTATCATATCCAAGTAACAAGCATCGCCCCCTTCACGTACACTACAAGATGTCAATAGATTACATTATTAGTTTGACAAAGTGTCAAAGTCTTACTTGTAAGCAAGAGCCTAGAAAATGACTATGCATTATTAAAGATCGAAGAACACACTCACTTGCAAAAAGAAACGTATAACAACTCCTTATTTGATTTGCTAAAGTTTTCAAGAACAAAAGCTTCATAAAAAAGTTGGCATCTAATTGAAAATTATCAGAATTCACAACATATTTTCTGAGTTTTCTACTTAACAAAGATGAAGAACAAATTGGTTCGGCGTATAAACAAGTTGCTTTCATCTTCAGGTAATCACGCTTTTTTCCTTTTCATATCAAGTGTAATGTGTTGATTGCTTTTACGTACAATCTAATTACTAGTAAAAGAGATAGAAACAATTTACATACATGTTTTAAATTGTAGTAAGTTTAACGACGTTCGATCCAATTTCATACAGAAAAACATGTTTAATATATGGTACTCATAAACATTGTCACACTGGTTAATTTGATTTTGTGGTAATGTATTTCTAATTTATAGCAATGAGTGACATGAAACAGTGTGCAGATCTAGCTCTCCAAATAATCAAACATGTGTGGACGTGTGTGAAGAATATGCCAGTGCATTTCGTACAGAGTCATACATAGAGTTTTGGACACGCGTGGTTGCATATTCCAATGATGAATGTCATTCTCGTTTGTCAAGAGAAACCACCACATCAACCCGTCTTCCCTCATACCGTTTATTCGCTGAACACCTCTTGGATCCTGATCAGCCAACAATTACTCGAATCTTGGCCCAAACCAAACTTCATCCCGAAATCAATTCTCTCTTGTCGGATTATTTTTCCCACACCGCTAATGCCTCTCTACTATGTAGCCAATTGTTGAAAGACATCGATGGTGTGCGTGCAAAATATAGATCACTCAAAACCATTCTTCAATATGTTCCAACTACTCAAGTTCCTTCTCCAATGGTAGTAACCCCTTTAATTGAGTTTTCATTATGTCAATGCTCTGAATTACAAAAACAACTTGAGTCGAGTCGTGATAACTTGCAAGCCAAGCTACAAATGGTTACTATGCTTAAACACTGTTCAACTTGTGCTATTGTGGTAGTAACAACTTCTCTTGTTGTGTTAGTTGTGTCTCATGGCTTTGCATTGCTCATAGCTATGCCGGGACTAGCTATGATGAATTTAGCTTCAAAAAGGAAGCTAACTAACGCAACGGCTCAGCTTGACGCAGCCGCCAAAGGTACGTATATATTGAACAAAGACTTAGAAACAACGAGTCGACTTGTGGCTCGGCTAAATGATGAGATGGAGCATATAAGAACAATGGTCAAGTTTTGGGTTGAAAGGAAAGATGACAATATTCAAGCTGATGGGGAAGTGGTGCGCCAATTGAAGAAAAACCAATGCAATTTTAGTGATCAATTGGATGAGTTAGAGGAACATTTGTATTTGTGTTTTATGACTATTAATAGGGCTAGAGATCTTGTGTTGAATCAGATCACTGCTTTAGATTGATTAACCATGAACCAATATATTATTCACATTCTACTCATGATGTTCATTTAAATTGATGTAGCAGATACTTAGTTATATTAAAATTAAACAGCTACAATAAAATTATTTGTCTTCAAGTGTTTGTAAGTTTTTGTTCATATATGTAGGTATAAAAAATGAGTCGAGTCGATGGGCCAAGCCAATAGCCCACATGCTTGGGCAAGCTAGGCTTCGTAAAAAAGCTAAACCAGATGCAATTAGTTTTTTTTGGCTCAAGCGCATAAAGCCTTCCTGAGGATTGGATTGGGCCGGGCTAGCCCATCGGACTTCGCGCCGGCCCATTATCAAAAAATTATGTCATTTTTGTAAAAACAATATCAATATATACATAAAAATTATCATTTAATTGAATAATTATTATAAAAAATATAGTTTAATGTGTGAGTTCAAGAAAAATAATTATATTTACCTAAAACTTTTATAAAAAATAGTTTTATAATTTATTATTGCATATTTAGTGATGATGTGAAAATTATTTACACTTGCATACAATTATATCTCAATAAAATTAATAATTATGAAGAACTAATATATTAAAGTTACTTAAAAAAAGATTAAATAAATTGAAAAAATAAAATAAATTAGGTCGGACAAGGTCATTAGCCCACTGGACCAGACCAGACTCATGTAGGGTCGGGTCGAGCTCATTAAAACGCGGTCCAACAAGAATCAGACCGAACCAATCTAAACCATGTATAGTGCAAAGTCTTGCGGGGCCAAACCAAACTGGGCCGAACCGGCCCATTTAACATTTGACAACTCCATATGCACTTTATATTCATATCTCTATATAATATCTCTAAGGATGTCTCTCTCCTGATTTTTTTCCTACGTGGCATTCTCTCAATTAACATAATCTTGCGTGTCATCTCCTCCTTATTTTATACTACATAGATTTAGTTAGGAGCTTTAGCAAGAGGAACATGGTTCAAATCCCACCAACAACAAAAAATCTATTTTTTTACTTAGATTTAATTAAAAGCTTTAGTAAGATTAACATAGTTCAAATCTCACCAACAACAAAAAATCTATTTTTTTTACTTTGATTTAGTTAAAAGTTTTAGCAAGAGTAACATGGTTCAATTCTCACCAACAACAAAAAATCTATTTTTATGATATATATTTTTTTTACTTATACTACATATATTTAATTATGAGTTTTAGCAGGGGGAACATGATTCAATTCCAACCAACAACAAAATAATTATTTTTATGATGTATTTTTTTACTTAATTGTTACTAACCATAATTTTTAAAAAGTTACTAACTTCTATAGTATATATTTACTAATGTCTCCAATGAATTAAAACTTATGTGTATCATCTATGTCTCTGTTACGAATAAAATTTAGTATGAAGTATACGGTTCGATTTCCACTAACAACTAAAACTATATTTTTTTATGCAATTTTATGATATTTTATTTTATTGCTTATGAAAAATATTAATATTTATATTAATATATATGACTATATTTTTTATTTTAATTTACACGGGATCAATATTTATATATATTAATACAAGTGGCTATATATACATGAGATTTATATTTATATTATATACTAATACAAAGACTTTTTTTTTTGTAATTTTAATATGAGAGTCTATATTTTTACCCATATATTAATATGGGGATAATTTTTTTTTAATTTCTACAGGAGCTATATTTATACTCATGTACGATTTTTTTTGTAATTTTTACGGAATTAAATTTCTACGAATGTTTTAATACGAAATTTATTAATACGAGACGAAAGACTTTTTTATATAGGAATTTAAATATTTATAGACATATTAATACAGGAACGCTATTTTTTTACTATGACTTATATTTACAGTCATATTAATATGAGTGCCTTTTAATTTTATAATGTACGCGAGGACCAATATTTATACTCATATATTAATATTAATACACGATCATATCTTTTTTGTAATTTCACGGGGACTAGAAACGAAATACCATATTGTTCGAAACGGGGGAGCGAGAGATCACTCTGCACCCTATTTTATTTCTTTAAAATCGCTAAATATATATTATTTTTAATACTTAAATAATAGAAATATAAAAAATTTGTTGACTAATATTAAATTAAAAAAATTAATATCTCAACCAATTTACTTTAACGTTAATAACATATATTATAATTTTGATTATTAATCCGTGCATTACACGAGTCAGTTATACTAGTATATAGTAAGTACGAAATTTGCATCCCAACAAATCAAAAGCTTGCTTGCCAGCAAAATATATATGTACTTCATTTGTTTTACATCGACTGTGTGCCATTTTAAAAAAACATATTATTTCATAACAAATGACATTTGCTTATAAGAAAACTTAATGTTCAAAAGTCATAAAACTATAAGAATACTCATTATAAACTTTACTTTAAATTTCCTAATTTTTTTTATAATTTAATGAATAAAATATAAATTAATTTAGTTGGACGATTCTATATCATTAGATTATATGTCACACAATTTAAAATATATTAAATCACATTTTTTAATTAAAAAATTGAATAATTTTAAAATTTGAAAATAAATTTCATAAATCGATAAAAAAATAAATGACCAAAACTGTAATTAAACTGAAAAATAATTTGACAGTGTAGTACTATGTACAAGCTATCTTCATTAATCTTAAAAAAATAATATTTCAATTTACATTGAAATATAAATCAATAGTTTTTTGGTATAAAATATAAATCAATAGTTGATAAAAATAAAAATAATTTGATAGATAGTACCCAAAAAAAAAATTGATAATAAAGATAAAAATTGAATAATTTGATAAACATAACATGAGTACTCTGTTTTTTAACACCTTTGAGAAAATTGGCTTATTTTTTCATCCATTTTAATTTTCCCTCTTAACTTCTCAGTAAAAGAAGATAATAATTTCTTCTCCCTTCCACGACGACTCACACCACAAACCCTAAAACCTCTCACTTTCCCAATTTCATCCCCTTTTCATCACCTCCACTTCATCTCAACTCCACCAATCCAATTTCTTCCCCTCCGAAATTACCAAACAACATCACAATCAACATTTTCCGATACGTCAATCGCCAATCAAAATCTCACTCTCTGGATCGCTGTCACCAGATACTACCCAATCCAAAATTTCAGCTTTTTAGGTAAAAATACGATCAATTTTGCTTATGTATGAATTTTTGCTTTTTTTAATATTAGGGTTTGCGTTTTTAATAATTTTTCAGTTGTTCCTGAAGCTTAGGAAAGTAGGTTATATGCATTTGTTCTGCACTTTGTATTGAATGATATGATACAATGTGATATTTATTGCTGAGTAATGCATTGAATTTGAAATTGCAATATTATAACATAGTTAGAGTAATTCCAATCATAGTCACACATGGATTAATTTTTTTATGTATACTAGAACACAGACATGATTGGAATTTTTCTCTATTCAATTTTTCGGATAGTAGCAAGAAGCTTATGGAGGAGAAGAAAATCTGATTTAAGTGTTGCATGAATCGAAAATTGTTAGGTTTCATGATATTTTATTAGAACCAATGGCTATTACTCATTATCTTTAAATGTGTGTACTGTTGCATATTGAATTTTAAATGTATGTTTGTACTCTATGGTTTCCAATGAATAACCTTATTTGCTCTATGTAATATTGAACTATTGTACCAAAAGAAATAAAATATAGTGAACTAAGTATAGATGGTAATTAATTTGCTATTTTTTTTCTGCTTTAGTGTACTTGTTTGATGTTCTTGCTGTATGATCATTTTGTATGGTGAAAATCCAGAACAAGTGTCAATCGCTTATTACAAACATCTAACCTAATGGATTGCATATGGTGTATACTATTTGGTGATAATTAATTTGCCGTTCTGTGATGTAAAACTTAATTTTTGGATTACATGCCTTTGTAGAAGTATAATACCATATCTTATCTTATTTTGTAAATAAAAAACTATTTTAGCATATATGTCTGTAAGACCTAGCTCAACTAGAATACCTATATTGTTAGGCTGAACATCTTTACCACTTCGTCACACAAAAATAAATTCTCTATAAATATTTTTTTGTCATTTTTTCAGCAAGATCGGACTGCTACAAAGAGAAACCTTTCTCTTCCTTCCCTCTTCGCCTGCAACATACTCTCTGTGACAACAACTCCATTTTCCTTCCCCGGTAAGCCTCAATTCCACTCACAAAAGTTATCACTTCGATTCATATTTGTTTACATATAAATTATCAATATTCAAAATCAATTGAGTCAGTAGTTTCTGTTGATTAATTTTTGGCATCAACAAACACAGGTTTAATTTTCAATATGGATTCTGTCGAAAAGAGGGACGAAGAGGACTGGGAGTTTACTGATAAGAGGAAGCAGAGGTCAAGGAAGCATGTGAATGGTGATGAGGGTGAAGTCGATATCGACGGTGAAGGTTCTGATGGAAGCGGAAGAAGAAAGCGTTCTGGTAAAGGTGATGGTGATGATTACGATTCGCGGTCGAAGGCAGCGAAGAAGAGACAAGAGGAGAATACATTGGAGAAGTTGAGTAGTTTTTATGAGGATGGTGAGTTGGAAGGTGGGGATAAGATGGGAAGGAATGCTCATAGAGCTAAAGAGGATTTTAGATATTCGGAAAAGAGCGAAACCGCAAGAGAGTCGAGAGACAAGAGTCGTGGGTCTTCTGAACAGGTTAAGAGTTCTAGAAGGAAGTGGGATGAAGTTGATATTGTTAGCGTGAAGAAAGGGCAGGATAGTGTTTCTGAGAAAGGTGATTTGAAGAGTGGTAAGGTTTCTGATGTTAAGAGGAGTGAGTCTAGGGAGAGGAGTGGATCTGGTAGGAATGAACATGGGGAGAATAAAATTTCTGGTAGTGATAACAAGGTTGTTAAATCTAGTGGCAAAGAAGATAGAAGAAGTGATTCTGAGAGAGGTAAGAGTAAAGGGAAGTTAGAAACAATGGATGATAGGGTTGAGAAGCCTAGGCGTCATAGAACACCAACCGGTTTTGATGTGGCTGAAACTTTGGAGAAGCCAGGAAATGCAGATGAGGATGGTAATGTGCGAGTTAGGGATAAGAGTGTTAGAGAAACCGGTAACTCGGCCAGATCTAGGACGCCGGAGAAGAGTGGAAAACGGCATCAGGATGCAGAGAATTCGGAGATGGATTTTGAAAAAAATGGTAGTTTTAAAAGAAAGGAACTTGAGAGTGATGGTTATAAAGATGATAGATCCAAAGGAAAAGATGAAACTTGGAGTGATAGGAGGAAAGATCGGGAAAGTTCTAAAGATAATTGGAAAAGGAGGCAACAAAGTAACAGTGACAGAGATTCAAAGAATGAGGATGGTGCTTTTGACCACAGCAGAGAGTGGGAGTTGCCCAGACACGGTTATGACAGGACGGATAATGAAAGGCCGCATGGTCGGTTAGGTGGTAGAAAAGATGGACTTAGGGGGGAAGCTGTGAAAACAACAACGAAGTTTGGAATTTCAAATGATAATTATGATGTGATAGAGATCCAGCCAAAGTTCGTTGATTATGGAAAAGCAGATAATGTATCCAACCTTAACAAGAGAACTGAAGGTAATCAACAGTTCAATGCTAAATCAGGCAGTAATCATGAAGAACGGACACATCATCAGGAAGAAAGAGCAAGAAAGAGTGATTTATCTGGTTCTGGGACACCTAGTGAAGATCAGAAGGAGAGATATGCTGATGATGACTATGATTTTTACGGTGGAAGAGGAAGAGGTCAGAAAAGCGTCACAAATACTCGTGGTACCGGTGGCTCACAGTCTCAATATGGAAACCCGGATTCTGGATCCTTTAACAGAGGTGGTCCACCAGGAATAAAAGGAAACAGGGTTGGTAGAGGAGGAAGGATTAGACCTCCTGGAAGAGACAACCAGCAGGTTGGAATGCAATTGCCTATGATGGGATCACCTTATGGCCCTCTTGCCATGGCACCGCCCGGACCAATGCAGCCTCTTACCCATGGTATGTCACCTGGGCCTCCAATGTCCCCTGGAGTCTTCATGTCACCGTTCAACCCATCTGTTTGGGCTGGACCTCGAGGTGTTGACATGAGTATAATGGGTGTTCCACCAGGAGGTTCTCCTGTGCCTCCAGGTCCAAGATTTAATGTTCCTAATATGGGGAACCCACCAAATCCTGCAATGTATTTTAACCAATCAGGCCATGGCAGAGGGATTCCCCCAAGCATTTCTAGTCCTAGTTTCAATCATACAGGACCCATGGGTAGAGGAACACCTCCTGATAAAACTCCAGGGGGATGGGCTCCACCTAAAAGTAGTGGAAGTATGGGTAAAGCTCCTTCCAGAGGCGAGCAGAATGATTATTCTCAAAACTTTGTTGACACTGGTATGCGGCCTCAGAATTTCATCAGGGAGCTTGAGCTGACCAATGTTGTAGAGGACTATCCTAAGCTTAGGGAGCTTATACAGAAAAAGGATGAGATTGTGGAAAACTCTGCATCCACTCCCATGTATTACAAGTGTAATCTGAAAGAGTTTGAACTGGCTCCAGAGTTCTTTGGGACCAAGTTTGATGTCATTCTTGTGGATCCTCCATGGGAGGAATATGTGCACCGAGCGCCTGGTGTTGCTGAACACACGGAGTGCTGGACATTTGAAGAAATAATGAACCTCAAGATTGAGGTAAGCCATTATTATGTTTTTGAATACTTTCTTTTGTTAGTCTTATTATGTTTTGAATTCGATATCTGATTTGTTTTGTCCTTTTCTTAAGGCCATAGCAGATACTCCTTCTTTCATCTTCCTTTGGGTGGGTGATGGTGTAGGCCTTGAACAAGGCCGTCAATGTCTAAAGAAGGTACGCTATTTAGGTGTGGCAATTGTAATAGCATTTAACTTTAATCAATGGTTATGGTTCTTATATCTAATTTATTGTTCTACTGCTATATCTCTATCTCTATATTTTTTTGCTTAATTGGGACTGGGTTTCTACAGTGGGGATTTCGTAGGTGTGAAGATATATGTTGGGTGAAGACAAATAAAAGTACTGCAACTCCAGGACTGCGGCACGATTCACATACTTTATTTCAACATTCAAAGGTGAGTTAAAATTTATATTTTGTATTACATGTACACCGGCAGGCTGCAGCTTCATCTCAACATTTGAGATAGTTGTTTTGACTTTTGATGTCAAACATAGTCTTACCTAAGCTGTTTGGTTTTGTGGTGGTGAAGGAACACTGCTTGATGGGCATTAAAGGAACAGTTCGTCGAAGTACTGATGGCCATATTATTCATGCCAACATTGACACCGATGTAATTATTGCGGAAGAACCTCCTTATGGTTAGTTTATCAATTATGCCTATAAAATTGACACGCCATATACTAAACTATGTTAGGCAATATTCTATCATATTTTCCTCAATAGATGCTATTTCAAAATAAGTATAAGCTGCAGAGCAACAAAATAAATATTGTAGATCAAAATGTGTCTCAATAATTAAACGCAGAGAATACTGGTTGTATATTACTGTTTTTGATCTGGTTTATAGGCAGCACAGGTTTCTTCCTAACAAGGAGCCTCTTCATTCCAATAAACTAACTAAACAATTTGTAATCTCGGATAGCTCTTATGCAACACACACTTTATTGATACCAAACAGTAACTTCCACGTGTAAAACCTGATTTCATATTCTGTCTGTCTATGTGGCACTATTATATAAGATTGCATAAACTATGCTTATTAATTATTATTATTATAAATAAATTTAAGAATCTTAGATGACTTCCTATCATATAAATGCATGATTTTTTTGCTTTGTTAAGGAATCAGTGATTCTAAAAGTTTAATCTTTTGATCACTTTCTGATGCAAGTGGTCTGGTACCTAGTCAAGGCGCCAATCATCTGTCCCATGTATTAAGATTCCATCTTTAGCATTTTATCATAGACAGATTTCATGTTGACTAAAAAAAAAGAAAGAAATGTGACATCGTTTGCAGGAATATCTTTTTTATCAAGTAGCATAGTGACCAGAATCTGTGAAAATATGTCATGTTTTTTTTGTTTTTTTAGTCAATATGAAAACTGTTTATGATAAAATGCACGTTTTTTTTAAGACATACTTTAATGATTGCAATGTTTTTGCATATAAGAATAAAATGAGCTCTGCTTTAATTTCTTGCTCTATGCTCATATACCGCAGGTTCAACACAAAAGCCTGAAGATATGTATAGGATTGTTGAACACTTTGCCCTTGGAAGGAGGAGACTTGAACTATTTGGTGAAGACCATAATATCCGAAACGGCTGGCTGACTCTTGGTAAAGAACTGTCGTCTTCAAATTTTAATAAGGAGGTAAGAAATTTGAATGTTTATATGCCAACATGACATCTGCAGTGGGGTTTTCCTATCTACCGTTTTTTAGTTAATCTTTGTTTCTTTAGAAGTTGGGTAAAAACTGCAAGATATCATCTGTTATACTCCCTCCGGTCTCATATATAAGAAACAAAAAAAAAATATTGATGGTCTCAAATATAAGAAAAAGGTACTACAATCATTACATTTATTACCATTATTCCAATTTTACCCTTAATTTAACATTTTCAATTTTTTTATAAAGCCTATAATGATTACTTTTGAGAATATCAAAGGTCACCTACTACCAAAAAGTAAGGTTAAAATTGGTAATACATAATTTATTCTCATCATTTATCTACTTCCTAAAAGGGTGTACTTTTTTTTTTTGTTTCTTATATTTGAGACCGGAAGGAGTAGAAAATAAACTGAGCAGTCTCTACTCCATTTTGGGCGGTGGCTGTAACTTCCTGAAATATTGGTAGATGTCATACCATAGGCTAATATTCATACTTAACACTAAAGTTTCTTGGTCTGATGTAGAAGTTTTTGAACCCTATATTATTCATTTGCTTACACACAAATAATGCATTTTTATCTTTATTTCCTCCAACATCAAGATTTTCTTTTATTAGGCACCTGCAGAGTTAGTGATCATCATTATCTTCATTACTTGATGCTTGTTATGTGTTCTCTCACTTGATTAATCACATTGATTTTGATAAATTCAGGCATATGTCAAGAACTTTGCTGACAAGGATGGGAAAGTTTGGCAGGGAGGTGGTGGAAGAAATCCACCTCCAGAGGCACCTCATCTGGTGGTGACTACTCCTGATATAGAGGCTCTTAGGCCAAAGTCTCCAATGAAGAACCAGCAACAAATGCAGCAGCAGCAGCAATCAGTAACCATTTCTTTGACGTCAGGTAGCGGATCAAACAGAAGGCCCACTGGGAATTCACCTCAGAATCCAACTACACTCGGTCTCAACCAAGACGCTTCTAGTTCAAACCCTTCTACACCAGCTCCTTGGGCTTCTTCACCCAGGGAGAGCTTTAAGGGACGTGAAGGCTCTGTATTGCCTTCGGATGATAAAGTTTTTGATATGTATGGGTTTAATGGACCACCACCAGCAGGCTATCTAGATTTTGAATCATATAGACAAATGAATATGTTGTAGCATAACTTTGAGCATAAAGTTGCGTTATTTTTTTCCCTGCCAATATAAATGGGAAGCAAGTTATTCGCAATATGTCTGTTCATTCTTTTAGTAGCGCCATGATTACATTTGTAATTTTGTTAGGGGAATAAAGAGGAAACGTTGGATAACTGTAAAATTAGTTACATTTTATGTATTATTTTATCATAAGTTCTGAAGCAATATAAATCAAATTTAATTCAAGTGTTTCCCGTGCTCATGAAAATAAAAAATGGTTAGGCTAGTAACCATTCTTTATGAAGTACAAACCAAACGGATTAATTTCGTCAAACAAGTTTACATTTTTTTATTGAATAGTTTTTATTCAAGGTTTTGGGGTACAATATGGTAAATTGGAGTCCGTTTTTTAGTAGAAAGAATGAAATTATACTCTGTATCAAAAGGGTAAAACTTAAAATACGGTTCTTGAGAAATTATGAAATTTTTGTGGAATAATAATCTTTTATTTTAAAAAATGTTATTTCAACATCAATTTTTGACAACAAATTTTGTAAAAATTTTAAATGGTAAATGTATCTTACCATACTAAATTACTAATATAGTTAATGCATTACCATGGATGGCTAATAGATATATTAAGATTAGACAACACATTAACCACAAATTTGAACATTATCTTCCACAATTTCACTTGTTCCAATTACATATAGATTTGAACATTTAAAAATCAAAGTTAATCACATTTAATTTTGTGGTTAATAAAGTTCAATATTTTGTTAATAACTATTCAAAAACAAAAAAAAAAAATACTGTTAACCACATGTGTGAACAGTGTTAACAATTTAAAAGTTGAAGAATTTTGTCGTCCCATACCTTCAAACGACATTTCTATTTTATTTTTTTATGGTTTTATTGTCATTATAGAGAAGGAGAGGAAGGAATGAAGGATACTCAGCTTTAACAAGTGATTAACTACAATAAATATAAGCACACTACATGTAATAGTTTTCTTCTTTACTTTTTACACAATTTAAGTGAATAGGAGACAACAAAATTGGTTACACCTATGCCAATAATTGCCCACATTACAGGTAATGAACTGATAATGGGCAAGTTTCTTTGAACTTCCTATGAATCCAAAGGTAACGATTCACTTTCTGGCTTCTGAGGTGGTGACACAGTAGATGCTGTTTCATTAGCTGCGTACAAAAATCATGTTTAAAGGTGATGATCAGGTAGGATGGAAAGGAGAGAAAAAGAGTGCTACAAAAGACTAACCAGAAGACTGAATTTCTTGCTCGATTTCGGCTTCTTTAGGAGGGATAGTCTGCTCCTGCTGTTGTGCAGCAGCAGCTGCCTTTAACTGCTCTTCAGTAATCTTTAGATAATCCTCAGAGCTGTATGCTCTACTTGGTTCTACCTTCCCATCTGCATTTTCAGCGATATAATCATATTCATGTATTTGACATTATGCATTTAGATTGGAAATTTGATGAGAAAATATCTCTCATTTATTTTTCGTACTATTTTAGTTTTAAGACCACTAGAGAGAATCTTGCCCCGCAATTTAACATCAATAAAAACAAGCAAGTGATAGAATTACATTGTCTACACTATATGCAGAAATAATTGTCATTTTTCAACCATGCAGGTCAGATGGCCAATCGAGATGAAGTGCTTAATAACCACAATGTACATGTCGAAACATTTGTCTTCAGGCTCTTTGTGTTTGTGTAATTATTGATTATGCTCCATTAGATTCTTGGAACTTTTTTGTGAAAAATATAAGTATTGGATTTGAAAGAAGGAACACAAACAATTTCTGAACAAGGAAATTGCGGCAGTTGTACTAGTAATAGTTCCCTTTCCAGGACAATTGTTGGTTAATTACAGTTGTAATAGTCCACTAGGCAGGATTGAACTACTGTCTTTTCTACATTTGGAGCTATCCCAGTTTTTTGTCTAATAAGTATATTCTTAATTCTATCTTGTCTTGCAGAAATCATTCTTCATTGTAACATTCTATCTCTATGATACCAATTTAGCTATTAATAATGTCATTGTGGATGTAAGTGGAAGTTCCCTATGTTCTTTCGTGATTTATTTTATAATTCTTGCAAAGCATAGATTGAGTGACATATGACAAAAACAAGAAAGATAACCCACAGATAATACATGAAACAAATGATCAGAAATTTCAGCGCAATAAAATTCTAAAGTTCACAAGTATACTAATACATTAGAGCTCATGTGGCGATTCAACTCATTGTATTCTTTTAGCTTCTCTTCATTTTTGTAATGTTCTATTTGATGAATTTTCACAAGAAAGTAAAATATAAAGAAAAGAAAAAAAACTGCAACACCTCAATAACCACATCACATGGCAATTTATAGAAGTTGGGTTCATGAATTTGCTGGTTTAAATGACAAACAATTAACTTCAAGGTTTACTCAATAATAATGAGAGCTAAGTAGTAAATCACTAATGACATGCAAAAGATGGAATCTTAATGTGGTAAACAAGCATAGATAAATAACCTGATCATATTTGCTATTCTAAACTGCGCGGAAAGTAAGAATAAAATAAAATAGATACTAGATAACTCACTAGGGTCAACAGCAGTCTGAGAATTATTGGTAATTTCAGTGGCTGATGGAGTTGACGTGGTGTTGCGTACATCAGAAGAGTATGTGCTCTGTAATGGGTTTGTAATGTCATCAATGCCAATCTCCCGTTCAAGTGTACTCTTAAATTCCCTTGAAACATCCTAAAGGAGCAAAAATGTTTAGTTAAATCAAAGTTTCTATCGAGTGGTAGCGTTTGCATAACAAATGTAATCTAGACTTTGGACTGCAAAGTATTTAGAACCAACCTGGATCTCTCTAATGGTGGGTTGAAATTCACGCAATGTTTTTCCCAGATTTCGAGCAACCTGCATTCAACGACTCGGTAGAAAACAAGGGACGTTAAGAAAAAAGTAAACAGGAAGAAATTTTTTTACCACCATCACCAATAAGTCAATAACAACAACAAAGATATTGCAAAGTTTTGTAAATAATGTATCCTATAAAGCTCATAGTCATAGGGCCTATCTAGTGAATTCCAACTATCTGATGCTAATTTCATTCAAAAGTAGTTGTTGGAGAATGTAAGACAAATCTTTAAATTGTTGCTCAGTGGTAAGAAGAGAAAGTCTGAAGCAGTTGAATTTCCAATCAAAACACAAAATTAATATTTTTTGGTAAATGTTAGTAGTAAATTGGTGACTATGCTGATTATGCTATTTATAGGGATCAAACCCTAGACCTCCTCCTTAAAACTCTTTTGGTGTCGCTTTGATCACCAAATGAGCTACCTACTTGGGTCAGATGATTGGCTTATACCAGAATGTGATCAAAACTCAAAAGATTAAGCTTTTAGAATCACTGATTTCTTAACAAAGCGAAAAACTATGCATTAATTTGACAGGAAATCATCAAAGATCCTAAATTTATTTATCACAATAAGCATGTTTATGCAATCTAATCATTTTTTTTCGGTTTTCACCACCACTTTTAATCTGGTTCGGGATCAGTTCTAGTATAAAGTGGTTCCAGCCCCCTCCCGAACGTAGTTGCGAGGGATCGGACTGTGGTTCTCCCTATTAAGTCTGGTGTCAATCACCACTAGATCAACTAACGTTTGATAATCTAATCTTAATTAAATAGGAAAATGTAAACAAACAGAAGAATGAGATAAAAACTAACCTCAGCAAGACCTTTAGGACCAAAAACCAACAAAGCAACAACACCAATTACCAAAGCTTCAGGAGCTCCAACACCAAAGAGAGACGCATAAACAACCTTACCCTTACAACGACCCTTTCTATCTACAAAATGAGCATAGTACAGTAACTGAGTAAAGTATAATTCATGAAAAACTTACAAAACCCAAAAGAGATAATAGAAATTGAAAGTGATAATCATACCTATAATATGAAAGAGTGGTTTTTTGGGTTTATTTGAGAAACCCAGATGCTTGAAACCATTCCAAGGTGAGAAAAGGCGTTGGCCCAATGAATAGAGATGAAAATGTTGGGTTTTTGAATACGAGGTAGTTGTACAATTAGTGGAGAGTGACATTGTACATGTTCCTCCTAGTTTAGAATATAACAACATGGTTGAAGTTGAAGAACCAAATGACAGTGATGCTGTCATTTTGATAGATGTATGTATGGTTGGATTGGTAGTTGCTGCTGATGCTTTGCTTCGCACCTCCAATCCTATCTCTAATCCTTTTCCCAGAATTTCATTTCATATGGGTCTATAAAATTCTCATTTATTTATTTTTTGCTACATAAAATCCTCATTATTGTTGTTTTTTTTTTTTAACAATATGGGTATCAGGGGAAATGAAAGATAGGTGAGTTTGTTTAAGTTTTAACAAAAATCGTTTTTTTTTCAATAAAATTTAGAGGTTTTGAAAAAAATCTAAAGTTACTTTGTGTTTGTTTATAATCATAAAAATTTAATTTAATTCAATTGACTTCATTTTGCACATGGTTAGTGATGTTAAAAAAAACTATTGAAAATAACTTTTCATTTTGAAAAAAAAATGATTTTTGAAAAATTTGAAACAAACACAAGTAAAATAATAAATCACTTTTTTTATCGAAAAAATTCTGAAACAAATGCACTCATATTTTAAGTTTAAATATTATTTCCGTCTTCGAATGTAAAATTTTTGTTTTAGTACATGTATCGATTTTTGTTCTAAATTAGCCTCTGAATCAATTAAATTTTTTATTTTTGTATCATAAAGCTAAAATTCGCAGAAAAATTCATAAGTTTCATGCGGTTAGTTTAAGTTTTATTTTTACTCATTCAACTCTTTAAGTCTTAAAAGGAGTATGAACTTATTTGGAGTAAAAGTATTATTTTTACTCCTAAATTAACACTAGGACTTCCGTTGTGGCGAAACCGTGTAAAAACGTGGTTTGAAAATTTGTTTTCGGCGAAAAACAAAGTTATAAGGAGATGACATGACACTGGATCATACTTCTATTAATTTAGAAAGTAGATAGATTTCAAAAGAGACTTGAGCTAGTAAAGTTCCATGGCAGGTTGTGTTGATTATGCACATTTGTGAGAGCTTGGTATAATTGCCTTCTTTGCAAATAGATCATATTTTGGAGACAAAGAGCTAAGATTTCCACGCAATATCAAAAAATTTCCATGCAATTGCAAGTGCAAGAACACGTAGAAAAATATATCCCCAAATAAATATCATAATCTTTAATTGTGAAGATATTATAATAACATGATTGAATTTGAAAAATTCAATTAAACTCTCCAAAACCCCTTCCAATACAATTTTTTAGTTACACCAAATTAAGAGGTGTTTGTATTAAAAAAAAATACCCTCAATTCTCCCCCCTCAAACTCCTTCCACTTATCCTTTTCTTTCCTTTCAAAACACTCAGCTTCCATTCCTCGCCAAACTTGCAAAAAAAAGTTTTAGGTATGGTACATTTGTTGAAGTTGCTACCCTAAGTAGATAGAGTTTAAGTAATTTTTTAAACTGCAAATAACAATACACTGATACTATAGTATCCTACCCAAACATACAAATCATCAATTCTAAGCAAAACAGATAGATATACAGGTCACAAGTCATCATAACAATCATTGGTCCTTAATATGCAAAAAATCAAGCATAGTTTAACTTGGCAATTACTAGTATTAGTAGCATCATTCAAGGAAAAGAACCTAGGAAGAATAATGACTTATAGAATATGAAATAAACTGAGCAACTAATTGGCAGTCAAACTACGAAGGCTGTATGCATGTACCAAGTGAAGTCAAGGTCCTATACAAGAGCTAGTTCCGATGTGATCCAGATGTTCATAAATTCACATCAGAAGGAAAACTTATCAACCTCTTCATCTTCGTCTTCATCTATAGCATCCTCGTCTTCAGTATATATCCCCAAATCAACATCATCATCCTCATCATCCATTTCCTCATCCTCTTCATCCTCATCTTGTTTGTCTTTCAAACCAGTGCTCAAGACTACAGTTTCTCCACCAGATTTCTCCATCTCCTTCCTCAGTTTATCCATGTTCTCCTTCCTGCGATTTTCCTCCAATCGTTGTTTCTCTTCGCGTCTTTTATCAAGATCAGCCCTATATGCCGCATAACAGAAAAAGTCAATTGCTTAGACATTCAAGACACACAGCCTAACCATCTGCAAAATCAAAAGTGAAATAATGGTGAAATTGAAAAATAAAAGTATGTCAAGAGCAGATAATACTTGTAGGTTTCCATGTATTCCTCTGCACTTGCATCAACAGCTTTGAAGAAACCTTCAATTCCTGCACCAGTAACTGCAGAAACTCCAGCTGATCTTAAATTACTGTAAAAATCATCCAGTGCCAAAGCAAGGCTCTGAGTTAAATTTCCAGTGTACGACTGATCTGAATTTGATGCTGCTTGGAATGACTCAAAATCTTTCATCCACTAGGTACACAAGTTCCACAAAAGGTAAAATAAGTAAAGATAAATTCAGCGCCAGATGTAAAAACAAGACAGACTACAAGTTCTGTTCAACATAACTGACAGGCAATTGAACTCCAAATAGAGTAGCCGTTATACTTTTTAGAGCAGAAACAAATAGATTCGGCTCAAATACACAAAGGAAGGAGCCCACAAACCCTGAACTTATAGAAAAATGGCTTAATCTGTCTATAACATATTAACTCCAGCATGAAAGGGAAAACTAACAACTAACTCCAATATTGACTTATTTGCTTTAACTCAAATTTTCACTTATTGAATGAAATGTTAAAATACATGAAGCATAAGACCTTTTAATTAGTGTTTATCCATGCAATAACAGGGAGGCATAAAAACAAGCCTGAGTGATAAGTAAATAAGTCAAAACAGAACAATTAAGTCCAACTCCTAATTCGTGGGACAACTTAATATCGTTTTTAAGGTATTGAAGAATTTTTTTACTGTGAGGCCAAACCTCATTACAGTTTCAGTCAAAATGCCAAAGTACTTAAACAGCAACAAAGTTTTAGTTTAAAAAAACTTCCAAGGCAAAACTATCAAATAGATCTTACAGGTTGACCTCGCGCTTGTTGATAGTGAGTTAGACAGCGTGCATCTTATCATTTTTTAGTTTTCGAGGAATTAGTCTCAACATTACATAGAGTTGAAGCTAAAGAAAATTCATCAAAAATCACAATATACCTCCAAGGCAAACTCATGCTTTGCTACATCGACCTTGTTGAATGCCAAGATGAGAGGCAACCTTGTCTTATAGAGGATACTAACAGCATAAAGCATGTTACTCATAAAAGTGGTGGGATTTTCCGCCCGAGGTGTATCGACTACATAAGTAACTACAGTGGGAAATGTGGAGGCAAAAGCTTCTGTGATGATAGCACCAGAAGCAGACCAGGTGAATATCTCAATCTGACCAGGTGTATCCACAAGAACATAGTCAAGTTGATCTGCTCGTTTCTCAATAACAGAAATCACCTGATATTAAGGAGTATAAAACATTAGTTAAACTGTATTCGAAGTGCTGTACATTGAAACAAAACATATCAGCATGCAAACAAATGTATTGTTAGACTAAAACAACAAATAAGGACCTAAATATAAGCCACTGGCAATGACAATGTACACATCATATCTAAAACATTACACCAATAACTTAACCGGGGAAAAAACTAAAAAACATAAAATCAAACAAGCTCAATGAAAGCTCCCCGACATAAAACATAAACATGAAGCGGGGTCATGTAGCCGTTATTAGTGATATAAATAAGTATGAACACCGACTACAAGCAAATATGTCCTTGGGAGTAAAAAAACTTACTTCAAAATGCAACCGGTACATAACAAGCAATACACAGTATATATTGAACAAGAGTTTTAGGGATTAATAAGCAAAGTTCACCTCATCAAACTTGGTAGCAAACAAGTTAAGAGAAGTCAAAATTCCACCATTAGGTCCAAGGTTGAACTGCTTCATAACTTCTTTGTACTTAACAGTATCTCTTATATCAATGTTAGCACCATACGGAAGCGTCAAGACCGCCGGATCAAGATTCATGACATAACCCCTCATGTTTGACAAGTGTGTATGTGCAACCAACCTATGAAGGAATGTTGTTTTCCCACTCCCTGAACACAAATGAGTTAAATTCCAAGTCTTCATTCATAAAGCAAACATAAATATACAATCTTTCTATATAAAAAAAGAAAGAACAAAAACTAAGCACATGCACATGAAACTTAAACCTAACATGAATAATTTCTCACCGGCCATTCCTACAACAATGATGATAACAGGTTTTTTCTTGAAGTTTGATGATCCAGAAGAGGAACCTTCAATGCCGAGATTCTTCAAAGACTCAGTCAGGTCCTCTTTTTGCTCCTCTTTCCCCTTCCCCTTCAAAACAATACCATTCCATTATTCACAGTTTCAAAGTCTTAAACTCGCAAAATAACAACAATAAGTAAAAAACAATACTTGAGAATCATTGGATTCCATTTCCATGTTTGAAGCGTTGCTGTCGAGGTCCATTTTAGGTTAAGAAGAATCCTTCGAGTATTGATTAGGGTTTAACTGGAAGAAGAGGATTAAACAGAAAGAGTATTCGATGATTCTTGAAGAGAAGAAATAATATGCGGAAAAATGGTTTGGTTTGGTTGATTTTGATGAAAGAAAATTAAAACTCTGTTTTGTTGGGTTTTAAAGGAGAGTGAGTGAATTAACATTCACTAGGGTTTCAGAATGTGGGCTTCGCAAGACTAGGGTCTATAATTTTTTTTTTACTTGTGCAATGTGGTAAATCTTTTTTTTCCCTAATAAACATGAAATCATTATTTTATTTTTACTTTTTATGGTAAATCTATATAATGTATGTTTGGTTTGATTTTAGATAATATTGATTTTGATATAATTGATTTTGAAATAATTTTTTTTATTATAATTGATTTATGTTTTGATGTAATTATGTAAAAGAAAGATAAATAATAAATTTTAGTGTAAAAATCATGTTTAAAGTCAGAAGCTACAAATATTAACTTCTAAATTCTGCTTTAGAAGAACTAAACATCTTAAAAGCAATTCAGAATCAATTTTATATATTTAGAATTATTTTTAGCTCTTTCAAAAGTCAAACTAAATATACCCTAAAGAAAATTTGATGGTGTGAATTGACATATTTATTTATGTAGATGTGCAATTTTTGTAATGATTTGTTAAAATATATAATGAAAAATGTGAAATAAAAATAAATCAATAAGGAAATTTGTAGTAAAAGTAAAACAATATCAAGTTCTTTTTTTTTATCCAAGGGATCAAGTTCTTGAAAAAGAGAAAAACACTAATACTAACAATTACTTATTACTACCTCCGTTCATTTTTACTTGTCGTTTTAGAAAAAAAGACCAAAATAGAAGGAGTATATTTTTGCACCTTATTTTTCTAGTATGCCCTTTTTTAAAATATATCATATTTTTAATCCACTAATAAATTCCTTCTTTTTCACAAACATTATATTTTTTTTTTTGTCGAGACTGGAGTATCCACCGCCGAATGCAGTGACTAATCCCTAGCTAGATTGGAGGCACCTCAAAGGGTGGTTTCACAAACATTATATATTTTCAAATAAATTCACATTATATATTTTCAAATAAATTGTAACAAACTTTAATTAAAAACAAACAAAATTTGTATACAATAAAAAAGATTTTATTGTTTCAACAAAATCAATTATACAAAATTTAGTCAATAAAATAAAATAAGAAGGAGGATATAATAGGCAATATATAACCTAAATTGCTAAAACAACAAGTAAAAAGGAACAAATATTTTTTTCTAAAACGACAAGTAAAAAGGAACGGAGGTAGTACTCATTTTACTTTAACCTGTTTAAAAAAAAAATTAGAAATAGTTAGTGACATCATTGTTTTTGGTTGACCACGTAATCACATACGATAAAAACATACATAAAAAAGAAGAGATTAAAATTCAAACTCGGTCATAAATAACAATCAACCTAATAATTTTAACCTTTTATGTCTATTGAGTAATAATTTATGAACATTTGAAAATAAGTTTAAATCCGTGTGTTCAATAACTTAATTAAAACAAAAGAATTATTTCCTTGGTCAATAAAATCCTAATAATTTGTACTACATAATCCTTTTAGCACACCACCCGTAGACAAATCATTTTAGGCTGAAACTTTAAAATTTTATATAATACTGATGGGATTATTTTTATATATATTGATTGATAGCAACTGGGTTTCAAATCTTAAAGCATATATTGTTCTTTTTTGTTTTAAATATTATATTATGAACCACTCTCCAAGTCCAACTATCATCACTATCACGAATTTACCTGGTCACCATAGTTTGAAGTTTGAAGGAATCAAATCTAAAACCAAATCCATGGAATGTGTAGCTCCAATTCCATATTTTATAAACTTTATTATTTTCATTGTGTTGAAGACCATTCTAATACTAAATATAATTTGATTTGATTCTTTAAAAAATAGTACATACCAACAACTTTGGTTTTAAGAGCCTAATGATAACACTTACTATAATATTCTAATCCCATAGTTACGTTTGAGATCTGATTAGAATCACTTGATATTAAATTTTGTTCTGAATTTTGTACTATAAGGATTTTTTCCCCTAAAAAGTAGAGGATGAAAGAAAAAAAAACGTACAAAAAATATGAGTATCATAAATTTGATCCGCCTGTTAGAATATTAACTACTTATACAAAAATACAAGAAAATAATCTCTTCTACCAATGTTTTTTACGATGAAATTTTGGACACTAATTTTTTTATGTGTCGAAAGATTAAGTTAATAATTTTTTTTTGTAGATGTGTTGATATGCACCAAAATATCTTCAGTGAAATTATCAGGAAAGAGGATCTAGTTATTTTTATCATTGATTGTCATTACATTACAAATATTACAACAAACAACTTAACCTCCAACTTATTGTCAAAAAAGAAATTTAACCTCTAATTTTTTTTCCATTTTTCTTTGATAATAGCGACATAGAATTGTCCCGTGAGCATACTTTAGTTTTTTTTTTTAATCAATCAAACAGTAAAATACAAATATATTAAAATAAAGACACTCTCATTAACACAAAGAGTACACAATGAAGATGTTAGACCAAAGTCAAATTATAAAGAGGAGTAAAAAAAATACATGATACAACGACTATAGAAAATCACTTCACGTTCAACCTAAATAAATTAAAGGATAGTAACCAAAGTTTAAACTTTATAATCCATATTTTTTTATTAAACTTTATAATCAATTATTTTTACTTTAAATAATGAAATTTTAAGAATTATATAATCTGACGAAAAAATATAACATTTTTTTTACATATAACATGCGCATTTTTCATTTTTTTTCCTTTTTAAATAAATATAATTTGAGAGAAAATTTATGTGATAAAATATTTACATTTTTTTCTTTCTCAAATCATATACTCCCTCTGGTCCTAAATATAAAAAACTTTTTACTTTTTAGATTCATGGAATAATTGATGTATCTAGTCCATATTATGAACCAAATACATCAATCATTCAATAAACCTAAAAAGCAAAATCTCGCTTAATTTAAGACCAGATGAAGTATTTATTTAAAAAGGAAAATATCTTTTGCCAAAAACAAAAAAGGAAAAGATCTAAATTACATAATCAATTTACTATTTTGAAAAGTAACTAAATGGAAGGGGGGTTTGCAATAATTTGAAAAGGTTCAAAGTGGTAATTACAAATTAGTATTTTTAATAATTAAATCTATATTTTTGGTCAAAAAATAAAATCCATTTTTAATATTTAGAAGAATACACTCATTGAGACAAAGACCCCTTATTCACTCTCTCTCTCTCTCTCTCTCTCTCTCATTCTCTACGCGATCTCTTTCACTGTCTTTCAATTGCGAATATTTTCACCACAAACCACTACAAAATCCTTCTCCATTTCTCACATTTTGGGTTCTGTGTCTCTCTTTTGGGGCTCTCTCAAGGAGCTCCGAACCAGTTCATCATTTTTTCTCACTCAGATTTGACCTCAAAATTACACACTCAGTTTTTCACTTCAGATTCAATTACTTGATTAATTGAAGTAAGTTTCTTCCTTTTTATCCTTTTCGGTTACCCTTTTGCATGATTTCACTGTATGATCAACTTCTTAGTTGATTTCACTGTTTTGGTGGATCTGTGTTTTTCATAATGAGTTGGTGCTTCTTTAGCTTGGGATCCTAAGAATTTTGGTAGAGTTTGAGTTTGTGAATTTTAAATTTTGGTTTTTTATTCTAATATTTTTCTGGGTTTTGTAGGAATCTGAGTATTATAGCTGAAACGCACAAAAAAAGTAGATTTTTATTTTTATTCAGAGTTAGGTGTTTGTTGATGTCATGATCTCGGTAAAAATTTATGGTCAAACAATTTCATATTTTTTCACTCCCTTTTTTGGGTTAGACTTTGGAGTTAGTGTATCAAGTGGGTTTTGACTTTTGAAGTTGGAAAATAAGGAATATATTTCTATTTATTTATTTTCCTAAATTGGGGAAGTTAGAAACTATTACTACCTCCGTTGTTAATAAGAGACAAATGCACTTTCTGGATTCATTAAAAAATAAATGTATCTGGAATGGAGGTATTATTATTATTATTATAATTAAAGTTACACTAATAACCATTTTACAACCGGCCCTTGTTGGATTTGATCTTCGCCCGTTGAGGTTACGAGGTCAAACTCTTAGGTCTGATGTTTTAGTTGAGCTGATAATGAAGTAGTGAATGTTGGTCTTTAAAGTTATTTTCAGTTTTGGGAATTTTATAATTTACATATCAGATATGTTCGGAAATAGATGTTCAGAGGTTGATGTTTAAGTCTTTCTAGTGATGTAGTAGAGTTATCTAACTTAAAATGATTAGTTTAACCTTTTTCATGTCAGATCAGGTGTATGGTGTTTCCGGTAACATGCCGGGAACTAACGTGCATGACTAGTAGTTATGTAAACTAAGTATGGTTGAATTATTAGCTTCTTCTACTAAAGTACCTGTTGTTTATCTATAACTGAAAAAACTGCGGTTTATCACTTTAGACAATCTTGACTCTTGTGACCGTCTAATCGAGTAAGACTTAATATACTTTAGTATGTTTTCCTGATTGAAAGTATACATTTTCCGCTGCCGCAGGTTTCTTACAATAACTTTCAATATAGGATTCCCGTCTCGCTTTACTGTTACTATTTTTGGAATTTGTGAATCTCCTATGGCTGGATCATGGCTTTTAAGAATCTGTCCACTGAAGTGAAATGATAGATTTTTTGAATTATTATCAGTATTGTTCCAAGAAACCTGCTTGTGAGATCTCAATTTATAAAAGACAAATATGCCTACATGGTGGGGAAAATCATCATCAAAAGAAACTAAGAAAAAAGGGGGTAAGGAAAGTATTATTGACACATTGCACCGAAAATTTAAATTTCCATCTGAGGGTAAACTAAGCAGTATATCTGGAGGGTCTCGTAGACGCTGCAATGACACAATTTCGGAGAAGGGGGATCATTCTCCATCTGAAACAAGATCTCCTTCACCGTCCAAAGTAGCAAGGTGTCAAAGTTTTGCAGAAAGACCTCACGCTCAACCACTTCCACTTCCTGGCCTGCACCCTTCAAGTGTAGGTCGAGTGGATTCGGAAATTAGCATATCAGCGAAATCGAGACTGGAAAAGTCCTCCAAACCATCATTGTTTCTTCCTCTTCCGAGACCTTCATGCATAAGTTGTGGGGCAAATCCTGCTGATTTGGATACAGATATGGTCAACGCTTCAGTCTTCAGTGATTGCTCTGCTGATAGTGATGAGCCAGCAGACTCACGTAGTCGTAGTCCTCTCGCAACTGACTCTGAAACTGGGACTAGAACTGCTGCTGGTAGTCCTTCCAGGTTGCCTCCTCAAACCATAATATGCTTCCCAATAGTACATCTTATTGCATACGTGTACCTTAATTATTTGTTATTGATTTCATTGGAAAAATGCTATATTTTCTACTTTACTCAAAAGTTTCCCTGTTTCTGAAGCTTGATGCTCAAGGACCAACCGTCTGCTGTTTCTCAAGTGAATTCAAGAGAAGTCAAAAAACCGGCAAACATTCTAAGTAATCACACACCTTCTACTTCACCAAAACGAAGGCCATTACGCCACCATGTTCCAAATCTTCAGGTTCCGCCTCATGGTATCTTCTATAGCGGTCCCGACAGTTCCTTGTCAAGTCCATCAAGGAGTCCATTGAGGGCATTTGGTACAGATCAGGTGTTGAACTCTGCTTTTTGGGCCGGAAAGCCATACGAGGTCAATTTCATTGGATCTGGACACTGTTCTAGTCCAGGTTCTGGTCACAATTCAGGGCATAACTCAATGGGAGGGGACATGTCGGGACCATTATTTTGGCAACCAAGCAGGGGTAGCCCTGAGTATTCTCCGGTACCTAGTCCTAGAATGACTAGCCCTGGCCCAAGCTCAAGAATTCAGAGTGGAGCAGTCACACCTATTCATCCTAGAGCTGCAGGAACACCGACTGAATCACCAACAGGACGGGCCGATGATGGAAAACAACAGAGTCATCGTTTACCCCTCCCTCCTTTAACAGTTACCAATACTTCTCCATTCTCACATTCTAATTCTGCAGCAACATCTCCATCTATGCCAAGAAGTCCAGCTAGAGCAGATAGTCCAATGGGCACTGGGTCGCGCTGGAAAAAAGGAAAGCTTCTTGGCAGAGGAACATTTGGACACGTCTACATTGGCTTCAATAGGTGTGAACTTTGGATAAAATGTTCAAAAATCATTATGGTTCTTTTTTGTTTAAAAATTCTTTCTATATATGCATCTTAATAATTATTTGGTTAAAAATGTTTTGTCTCTTTTAGTGAAAGTGGTGAAATGTGTGCAATGAAGGAGGTTACTCTGTTTTCAGATGATGCTAAGTCTATGGAAAGTGCTAAGCAATTAATGCAGGTAAGCTCATACCTTATAAATCTAGCAAAATTTGAAGCTGGTTAATAATTCGTTTTCATTAGGCACAACAACATTATATTTTCTAGTATTGAATTTAACACAGCTTTCTAAATCTAACTACAACATTTTTGACAGGAAATTCATTTATTGAGCCGTTTAAGACATCCAAATATTGTGCAGTATTACGGTTCTGAAACAGTAAGTTCTCTCCTTCCTTTCCTGTGTAAGAAACCCATACTGACAAGAAATGTTGGTAAATGATGATGATTTTTATTTTGGATTCTGTTAGTTATAGACCGTTCATTTCTAAGGTATGCACGGCCTTCTATAGTCACATGAATTTAGTTTCTGGAAGTTTACCTAATAATGATCAATATAGTAGTAGAAATTTGTCAGCGATATCTGTTTTTAATTTTTATAGCTTACTTATAGAAGTTTTTAATCATCCCTTGTACAGGTAGATGACAAGCTTTACATATACCTTGAGTATGTATCTGGAGGCTCCATACATAAACTTCTTCAAGAATATGGGCAATTTGGTGAACTAGCTATTCGAAGTTATACACAACAAATTTTGTCAGGGCTTGCTTTTTTACATGCTAAAAATACCCTTCACAGGTGAACTAAGGCATTTATTAATTAATAATTTCAGTGTTTTAAATTTTGCTGCTGCCATACAATGGTTATTTTTTCTTTCTTTCTATTTTTAATTTTTTTTCTGATATATCTTTCTCGGAAATTCCATGTACGTGTATAGGGACATCAAGGGAGCAAACATACTGGTAGATCCAAATGGTCGGGTCAAGGTTGCAGACTTTGGCATGGCAAAACATGTAAGCTTAGAGATGATAACTGTCCGGTATCCATTACATGCATTTAAGCTGAAATGAGTTGGATATGAAAATTAGGCTCTAATGCTTTTTGAAATCATAAATCTTAGTTCAAAAGTCAATAATTCACAAAATCAAGAAAGTAGTTATTTCCAATTTCATTTCATGAGATTGTACACGATTGCTTTTCCCCCAATATGTTCCTCGTAACCAGTTTCCCCCATATTTTGGAACATTGTGTTCACCCCTCGTTACACTTTACCTCCTTTGTCTCTAATATTCTTCTACTAAAAAAATCAGTACATTCTTATGAAATATTGATGTTTCTGGCTTCTTGGTAGCAATTAGGTTATTTAAAATGTTATAAGAAAATGTGACGGAATCTTATTTATAAGTATGCAAAGAGAAACCATGAGTAATGAAAAAAGATGATGGTATGATTTATCATTTATCTTGTTGACCACGTTACATGTTGTCCAAAACATTGCATGATTTATCCTGTTTGTTGTACTTATACATTTCATGATTTGCAGATTACAGGGCAATACTGTCCATTGTCATTCAAAGGAAGTCCTTATTGGATGGCTCCTGAGGTTTGACTTATATTTTTTTGGGTTAAGTTCTTTAGATTTTAAATGCATATTACTTCTGTCACTCAGTATCTTTGCTTTTTGATGATTCAGGTTATAAAGAACTCTAAGGAATGCAGCCTTGGAGTGGATATATGGAGTCTCGGATGCACAGTTTTGGAAATGGCTACAACTAAGCCTCCTTGGTCTCAGTATGAAGGGGTTAGTAATTTAATTCATGTATATACATTGGAATTTATATTTACAAAGACCTAACAACTAAACCAATGCACTTCAACTTTTTAAAGTTATTTCTTCTCACTGCTTGATGTATTTAAGTGTTTCTATAACAGGTTGCCGCCATGTTCAAAATTGGCAACAGCAAGGAGCTCCCAACAATCCCAGATCATCTCTCAGACGCAGGAAAAGATTTTGTTAGAAAATGTCTACAACGTAATCCACGTGATCGCCCTTCTGCAAGTGAATTATTGGACCACCCTTTTGTAAAAGGTGCCGCACCTTTAGAAAGACCTATTATGGTTCCTGAAGCTTCAGACCCCGTTTCTGGAATTACACATGGAACAAAAGCTCTGGTGCGTAACATATTTTCTACATAGATTGTTTGAAACTTGTTACACATGGAGTTCAGTTCACTTTCATTGCATGCTAATACCAAACTGTCTCATTACCTTGTCTACATGGTAGAGGAAAATATGGAATATTCTGATCTACTATGATTCATGAAAATGTCATGTGAAACTTCCGTTCTTCATGTTTTCACATTTGTCATTGTTGATTAATGTACGTGGTGTGTATATTTTATAGGCTATTCACACTCTTGGCACTACATAGATATGTATGGATTTTAATCCACCAGTCCAGATTCCAGAATATTGGGTCATTTGTGTGATATATATTGTCATTCCTTTTTATGTGTTTTTTATTATGGAAATTGTTCTTTGTATTAGGGAAAAGCAGAGACAATAGCTCGAGACACAATTTAGGTTGAGGGGTAGTGGGATAACGGTTGGTATGCGAGAAAGGTTATAAGGTTTATAAATTGGATTCTCTTTTCATTAGATCAGGTTAGAATTTTATGTCAAGAGTAAATACACACATGGAGTTCGTTAGGGTGGAGGGAGCGAAGGCCCGAGAGACTTTTGTTATTTCAAGAGTTGTGGTATAGTTATTTAAGTAGTAATGTAAATCTTGTTTATGCATCCGAATATGAGATCACAGCAAGTTTTTCTTACATCAATGAGTGAGTTTTGTACTCTTTAATCTGTATTCTCTTGTTTATTTTAGTAATTGCATACATCTTTGATCAATTCTCAGGGCATTGGACAAGGAAGAAATCTGTCTGCATTGGATTCAGATAAACTCTTAGTTCATTCTTCTAGGGTTTTGAAAAGTAATCCTCATGAAAGGTCTCTCTCTCTCTCTCTCTCACACACACACACACACACACACACACACACACAAACAAATGCACGCGAAGCTGCTGACTTTGCCAGTTGTAATCTGACATTATTTCATTAATTTCTAGTGAAAACCATATTCAAAGGAATATATCTTGCCCGGTCTCTCCCATTGGAAGCCCACTTTTGAGGTCAAGATCACCACATCAGAGGAGTGGGGGATTATCTCCTTCTCCTATATCTAGCCCTCGGACTGCTTCTGGTGCATCCACACCTCTCACGGGCGGCAGTGGTGCCATTCCATTTAATCACTTAAAACAGTCAGCTTACTTTCAAGAGTGTCTCGGAAGCATGCCAAAATCCTCAAATGGTGTCTACATGAATGGCTCTACTCACCATGATCCAAATATTGACATTTTTCGTGGAATGCAAATCGGGTCTCACATTAAATCAGAACTTGTCTCCAGTGAAAACGATGCTCTCAGTAAGCAGTTTGTAAGGTCTCCTCATGCAGATCCGTATGATTTTCAGTCTGTCTTGGCTGATCGTGTTGGGCGGCAGCTTTTGGGGGATCATGTTAAGATTAATCCATCGTTTGATCCAAGTCCTAGCTCGCCATTGCTCCACAACCACCGAACAAATGGTTTATGACATCAGGAGCTTTCCTTGACCACTACTAATCTGAACAGCTTTTGAAGTTTCCCAGCATACCTTCCAGTTACACAGATCTGTTCATTGTTATATTTGTAAGGATATAATAATACAATAAGGAGCCAGCACAAGAGAATCTGTGTAAATATAATTGCATGGTCTATTGTGGGGCAGAGAAGTGCATTTTGTATGGCTTCAGGCTTGGGTTTATGGAGTTCAATCCTTACACATGAAGTGCTCAACAATGTCACAGCATGAAACTTTATGATCTCAAGCAAGAGGAACTTGTTTTTGTATGCAACATATTGAAAATGCAGAATCAACATGTGAGAAGCCAGGAACATAGATTTCTTTCATGTGCTTAAGATACTAGAAATGACATTGTTTATGCAATGAATGGCAAATGCATTTGTAGGAACACCATATAATGCAAAAAAAAAGAAGTTGAATTGACACAACTTTTAACTTGTAGACTATTTTTTGGGAGGTAAGACACTGTTGTACAGAAGATGGAAACTTTATTAATGGCAAGTGAAGAATTAGTAGAAACTCATGCATCTTATGTTTAATTGCTAGCTCAAGTGTATGTTACTGTCATTGTATCTTTTCTGTACATTTCAACTGTAAAATTTAAGAAATTTGATCTTGTGATCCTCTCATTGGTTAAATGTATTTGTTTGTTCCAACATTAGTGACTTTACAAGTTGCAACTAGAACTTGTGAGTTTCTAGTTATTTACACACCACGACAATTTAAACTTGCGTAACAAAATCCTCATTACATTTTCAATATTATAGCTGAAATAATATTTAATATGTTGATCAGGATAAACCTCTTTAAGGAATTTTTTGGAAATTTAAGATGCTGGTGTCATATTTCTTTGTTCACTTGGAGACTATAGCCTATAGGACTTAAAATAATGGACATATTTATGACTTTTTTTCCTTGCTTTTTCTATAAATTTATACATTAATTCAAGAAAATGGTCATGTAATATTTTTTGTGTGTACACATATGGTCACAGTAATCTTAATTGAAGTTGAAGATTAAAATTATATTTTGGAGGTAACAATTAATTTTAGTCAAGAACTTTCCAATTTTACTAAAATGAACCCAAACATTCACTCTGAGCTTAATTTTTTTGTCTATGCATGCAATATAGGACTCAAGAATATTTTTTGGGAGCTTGTTCTATCTCCTCTAGAACGACATCCGCCCTCAATAGTGTACGGTGTCGAGATACAACGTCAAAAACCAGTGTCCAAATAATACAACCATAAGGGAAACATATGACAGAGAATAGAGGTATGAAACTCCACCGCTGGTTATCGGCATATAATTTTTTAGAATACATAGATAAATGTTCATTCTATTGATGCATTCAATTTGTGACAGTCATATTATTGATGCATTTCATACACGGTGTATATGTATATAGCATTGAAGAGTAACACCACTTGGTTATTCTATTTCTGCTTGACCAAATTGATGCCGAAATCCCATAGTTTCTTAGCCAAATCATCATCCTTTCCATGTGGGGTTGTTTTGTACACATTACTGTCTGAAAAATACTCACCACTAATTCCCTTCACTTGTGGGTGCAATGCTACATAGCATGTTGTGGCTGCTCCCTACATTAATTAAAATTGGAGAAAGAAAAGTGAACATGCAAAACCTCAAAGAGTTTCAATACTAAATATAAAGTTTAATTTTGATACACTTTCAGTGTAAAATGTTTTACATTGCAAACAAATCACAGTCACTAATATGTGCGACTTTAGAAGTAGTTATGATTAAAGTAAACGTTTTTTATATAACTTATATAAAGAATCTGGTCAGTACAGGAAGTTAATACTGTACATAAATTATTTGTGCATTACTCATTTGACAGATAATTTTCATAATAAATGTTTTTAACAACCAAAAACTATTTGACATCATAATGTCTCTGACATTTTATAACCATAGGACATACTGATTTAAATTACCTGCTGCACATTTTTCATCACAAGTCTCCCAACCACACTTATTAGACCTGAATAAAACAAACAAACACATTCATAAAGCTCAGCTACTATCATTAACTGCATATTAAAATGAAAAATTAGCCAATTTTAAAGGATCATGATTCATGAGTTGAAGCAGCAATTCAGTGCTATAAATTTCAAGGGCTCCATTTCTTAGTAGTCATGGAAAAATTAGCTTTCAAGAGAATACTTAAAATATTGAAGTTGTTCTTCATCATGTTTGTTCTTACATAATTCCTAGACAACATGTCAATGATTCCCCCCCCCCCACAAGTACGGAGGTTCCTTCACCGAAGGTGATCTTGTTCAAGGCACTATCAGCAGTTAATGTGGACACTAAAAGTGAATTGATATGAACATCACATGGTACTTACCGTTCACTGTATTGTTATAACGGAAAAGATTGGTGACAATTGTTCCTGGATGAAGAGAATTTGCAGTAATATCCACTCCATCTTCCTAATCAAGATGCAGAAGTAATATTAAATATATCAAAGATAGATTAACATGTCTGTTTCAAAAAAAAGATAGCTAAAGGGACGCCATATTCTGATTATGTTCAATCAGAAATATCTGTTTATTAACCTCCTAGTCAAGATAAAAGCTAAAGGGACGATGAAAAGAACGCAAACCTAAGGAATCCACTTTTTTATTAATCAACCAATATGTTAAGGCAAGTGAGACACACTAATGCTAACTTACACTCCCTCCGTTCCTGTTTACTGTCACTTTCGTAGTAGAATTTTGTTGATAATTATTTGTCGTTTTCAAAGTCCAATGCAAGAAAAGGTATTATAAGATACCAAGCAGAGGGAGAAACATGTGGAATAAGATACCAAGCAGTTAAAAGTATTATAAAGAAAAGGTAAACAATTCCATCAAAAGTATCATTTTATCTATTTTGTTGCTATGTGTATGTAAATGATCTTAGAACGACAAATAAAAAAGAATGGAGGGAGTATTGAATTATGATAAAGCACACCAATAATTAACTATTAAACCATATAACATATTAACATGTAAATAAGACCACTAGTTTGCATACCTTGAGGTGTTTTGTAAGTTGGTTGGCATGTAAAATGTTGGCCAGCTTAGACTGCCCGTATGCACGCCAGTTGTTGTAACTGTACAAAGGGATCACATTTCTATGTTTAATTCTTCATGCAACTATAATGAGCCAATTGTTTTAAATATAATCAAGGATGCAATGCAAAAATAATCACATGGTGTTACCTTGATTCGTCGTTGATTTTGTCAAAACGGATTCCTTCAGAATATGCAAATCTGTGAGCCTCGGAAGCGACATTAACAATTCTTCCTTCTTTCTTACTTTCACGTGTTGTTTTCTTCATAGTATCCAACAAAAGATTTGTCAAGAGAAAATGGCCTGCGTCGTCACAAAATAGTTCACTAATGAAATCAGAAGAATTGCTTACTCAAAGTCTATGCATTTAAAGAAAAGGTAAAATTATCACACAAAAAAGAAACAGTAATCATTGATTGGAACAGATCATAAGTGTAAATTACAGAGTTAAAATTCATGTTACAATGATTAATTACAAACCATTTCTCCAAGATAGGGAGGTTTCAAATGTGTATGTTGCTAGTAAACTATCAATTTCAATATAAGCACATGGCCCACACTCCTAAACTATTGCCAGGGGCAAAATGCTCAATCCCTTCCCTACTTTAGTGCGGGAAAGTTTGTGAATAATTCATATTATAAGAAGAATAAAAGATTAGTAAATTTAATTAATGTCACTATTAGTCATCAAATGAATTTACAAAAGGAAAAACACCAAGTTGATTATATCATACTCCTGAGAATAAAACAGTAGGTAGCATTTATCAATTATCGCATACCTATGTGGTTGGTGGCAAACTGTAGTTCAATGTTGTCTTTGGAAAGCTTGAAAGGGCATGCCATAATTCCTGCATTATTACTTACAATTACAAGCAAACGAGAAAAAGTTAGTACCAATGATCATGATCATTAAGAAAGCACAACTGGAAGATGGACCAAAGACAGACAGAAACAACTCGCATAATGAAACAGAACGAGTGACAAACAAATTCGATAAAACACAAAATACACAGTAAATATAAATCTGCTAATTATATGAATAATGTAATCCCCTTTTCCTTACATCAAGATGTTCAGTGGACGACCAGAGGATTTAAACTCGGATGCAAATTTCTTAACAGAGTCCAATGAGCTAAGATCTAACTCGATGGCATCAACTTTAGCCGAGGGAATGTCCTTGAGTATTGTTTCTTTGACATCTTTAGCAGCAACCATATTTCTCACACCCATAATCACATGAGCGCCCCGCAAAGCAAGGACACGAGTAGTCTCAGCGCCAATGCCACTGGATGCTCCTGTTACCATAATGTCCAATGACCATATATCACATTAAAACAGGTACACACATCCCAGAAATTATTAATTAAGAATTCAATATAGCATGCATATACAAGGTTCCAAATTTTGATTGCAGTCGAATCATGATTCTTGATATTGCAAAGAATTGCTGTCAAATAAAAATACTTGATGTGTCTGCAATAGAGGTCATACTGCTTTTCCAAAAACCTTGTGCATATGTAATATAATGAAGCAGACGATGTAGAAAAAAATAAATTAACAAATAAATCATGATTAATCTGAAAAAATGTTGGCTTAATCTGAAAATTAAATTAATAAGCTAAGTAGGTCTTAAACTATTATTAATCTATTAAATTAGTCCATTAGTCGCTTTAAAAATAGATGAGATAATGATAGTTTAGGGACTAATGTAATATGATAGATAGATTGAATATAGTTTAGGGACCACTTATTGTTTTTTATGATACATAAGAGTATTGCCAAAAGGCAAAACCTATGCTTATTTGATGCAAATGTACTTACTTTCTGAAAAGCTCTATGTCTATGCAATATATGGAAATCAAAATGCATATGATATGTGTATACAACCAAAGGGTAAGCAAGATAAAAAATAAGTGATTATTATTATTATTATTGCATTAACATGGAGTATGTAGTAAAAAAAAGAATCATATTTTTAATCAAACAGCATAGACAAGAAAATCACACGTTGGAATAATTGACTAGTACTTCATCATAATAATCTATAGAAGCTTTTGTTTGCATGGAGAGATACCCTTTTGAGATATACTAGTAATAGTAGTAATTAGGAAAGTAAAAGATGAAGAAGAAAAAATAAAGAAAGAGTATCAATAGAAGAGAAAAGACGAACCAGTGACAATGGCAGTGAGACCAGTGGCGTCGATTCCATGAGTAACTTGTTCAGCAGTTGAATTCCATGAAAATCCAGAAGCCCCTTTCTTGCTGCTGAATGGCCACATGATGTTGATGATGATGCCGTGTGTCACAAAAGGAGTGAGAGAATGCAGGCAGTTCCTGAAACTGACGCGACGCTTGCTCGCTAGATATTCGGATGTATTTGTAGTCTCGTACACTCAACTAATTCGTGAACACATTCCTCCGTCCCAATATATAAGACTTTTTTTGACTAAATGACACTATTCATGTAACTTGTTTCGACCTTATTTTTCTCATAATTTATAGATGTAAATATTAGCATATACGATCTTATTTGATTCGTTTTGAAGAGTATTTTCAAGATATCAATTTTTTATAATTTTTACTAATGCACAATTAAAAATATTAGCGATCAAAATTGTGCATTGGCGAACGTGCAGTGGTCAAAATAGGTCTTATAATTTGGGACGGAGGTAGTAGCTCATATGTTACGTTTATCTCATATGTGCAGTTCAAAAAAAAAAAAACATTATCTGATATGTGGCCAAATGTCGGAGACTTATTTGATATCTTTGGTAGACATAATGATGTGGGGATTAAATTGAAAGTGATTTTTAAAGTTGTCTATTTTATATTTGACCTATTTAGGTCATTGTAAGTTTAACTTAGTTTGATAAAGATATTGTATAAAATATTACTCCTTCCGTCCTAAAATAAATGTCATATTTGCCAAAATTGTTTGTCCTAAAATAAGTATCATATACTATTTATAACATTAGTTTTTACTATTTTATCCTTTAAAGCAATCATTAGGTAAGAAAAAAAATACACTAAAAAATATACTCCCTCCGTCCCATTATATAAACTCCTTTGACCAAAATCACGCTTATTAAGAAATGTTGATAATGTAATTATTATGTCTAGTTTGTGTGTAAATTTTACTAAATTGTCCTTTGTTTGTATATGTATTTAATTTGACTTTTCACATTTCAATGCAAGTTAGTGTAATAATTAGGGGTATGTGTAGAAAAAAAGTAATGATTGCACATAGTAATTTGTAAAGGGGCTTATATTTTGGGACTAGACTTTTTTTGAAAGGGTGCTTATATAATAGGACGGAGGGAGTACTTTGTATTTCAATGTCTACTACTAATAAAAATAAAGGGTATTTTAGTAAAAGTCATATTCTCTCTCTTTCTTTTACAAACTTTTCTTAAAATGTGTGATTTGGTCAACTGCAACACTTAAAATGAGACGGAAGAAGTATATGCAAGAACTCTTGTTCAAATCCTAATTAAGTTACCTAACCAATTTTTTTATGCGCATAATTTTGTTCTCCCTTTAACTCTTTCATGCACATAATTTTGTTCTCCCTTTAACTCTAAATAAGTGGTTTTCAAATCAATTGACTTTATTATGATTTTTTTTTTGTGATTTTATCATCTTAGTGCGACGTTCATTCGATTTTCCATCTTGTATGGTGCTCTTGTTTTCCTGTCTTGTTGCGGTGTTTATTTAGTATAGATTAATAGATCAATTATGATCAACTATTATTTCAACAATGCAGATCCGGAGTTATAGATATTCCGATTACTTTAATTTTATCACATTATTTGCAAGTATGAATATGCCGTTTTATGCTATTAACTTGAATATTGTGAGTCTTCGCAGATTCATCATTTTCATTTAAAACGATATTGAATTAATGTTTATATATGATATGCTCTCGCTATTTGAATGAATCAACATTTGTTGATAGGGATAGCAACCTCAATCTTTTTATCACTTCACTTCTTAAACACTTGTTATTGACTAGTATTTTACAACTATTCACGAGAAGATTTAAACTCCAACCTTTAAAATTACAATGTCAAATTCTTACACCTGAACTTAACATATCAAAAACAAGTAAATAGTAATCCAACAGATTTCAAGTTCCTAGCCACTTGGACATATTAACTTGATAAAAGATTGTTATACAACACTTGTGGGCCCAACCTTATTGTATATAACACTTGGTTATTCTATTTGTCCTTAATCAAATCCATGCTGAAATCCCATAGTTTCTTGGCCAAATCAGTGTCTTTCCCCTGTGAACCAGTTTTGGTTATATTACTGTCTGAAAAATATTCACCACCAACTCCCTTCACTTGTGCGTGCAATGCTACATAACATGTTGTAGCTGCTCCCTGCATTTAGACAAGAGAAAGTGAACATCCAACTAGTACTAATTAGTGATTACTAAGATAAGAAAAGAACCCTCTAATCTATGTTCTGTTAATGGTCCTTTTCTGGAATCTATACCTACCTGATTAGTCCAGCATTTATTGGCTGATACTGATTTTTTAACAACCAAAATTTATTCTACATGTCCTTCACATTTATACACCATAGCTCACTAATTTTCACATACCTGCTTAACATCTTTCATCACAAGTTTGCCAACCACATTTATTATACCTGTTGCACAAATAAAGCATAGCCCATAAAACTCAGCTACTGTCATACGTATTAAAAACCAAACAAATTCTATGGAAACTATAGTCTATAGTGTGAGTGTGGAAACAAACAAACAAACAAACCAGAAAGGTAAAATGGTTGGGGAAAGATTAGTGGACTGGAGAGACTGACACTTGTCTAACTTTCTGGATGGTTTTATTGTTGTTGCACATTATAGATAGATGAGTTGGTGTACAACTGAAGTGCTATAAATTACTCCCACTGTCCCCCCAAATATAAGTTACTTTAGCAAATGACACAAAACATAGGTCATTTTATTGATTTTATTTTATGGGGGTTGGATACTAGTATAAGGGTCTAGACAAAACATGAATAGTTTAATTTTTAGACAAACACATGAATAGTATAAGGGTCTTGTTAACTAGTGCCCCAAGGACACTAGTTAATGTTACCAAATAAAGCAATACTTACATTGAAAATAGTGTTTTAATGTTTTAAAAAAGTAATATATAATAGTTACCATTTAATGCACTGCTATGACGGTAAAGATCGGTGGTAATAGCTCCTGGATGAAGAGAATTTGCAATGATATTCACCTCATCATCCTGATCAAGATAGAAGGCAAAACCAAAGAGGCACTTTTACTCACAAAATAAAGAGAAAAAAAGGCCAGCAACAAAAGGGAAGGAGAGTAAGAAAGTAAACATTAAACAGAATGTCAATAAACTATTTCACTATCAATTGCCGGATGAAATGTTGCATAGAAAACACTAGCAATAAACTATTTCACTAGATAACATGTCAATTTACACCAGTATACAAAAGAAAACAACACACTTTGAAACGTCTTGAAAGTTCGTTGGCATGTAAAATGTTAGCAAGCTTTGACTGTCCATATGCACGCCAATTGTTGTAACTGTATACAAGGAAGCAAACATAGTTAAACGGGAATAACATTTATTCCGTCGATGTAGGCAAAAGGTGCTGAATCACGTAAATCTCCGTGTTATCCATTGCTTTCTCTACAGTGTGCTTATGTGTACTGCATCAACGATTCATGGGTGTGAGGGTAATTTTTTATTGTGTGCGCTGCTTTCATCAACAAGTCTTACTACATCATCTGAGTTGTGCATAGGTACAGTCTACAAGACTACGAAAATAGCCGTGTGATCAAAATCATTTCTATAGGTTTTTTGTGTTGAAAGTTTCAGCTAGCATTTTCTCCAAGACTCACAGCAATAAGGAATCGAGGTTTTCAATATTACTCTCTTTAACACACATTCACACGCACACAAAATAAATTTCTTTTCCATTTTAATAAACTTCCGGCACATCTCGTCACGATTTGAAATGAGGTTACCTACCTTGATTGTTCATTAATTTTGTCGAAACGGATCCCTTCAGAATATGCAAATTTGTGAGCAGCTGAGGATACATTAACAATTCTCCCTTCTACATTACTTTCATGTGCTGTTTTCTTCATAGTTTCCAACAAAAGATTTGTCAAGAGAAAATGACCTGTGGAATTATATTACATAAAAAAAGAATGATCATATCTTCTCCGTCTAAGCATTAAAAGAATCAGTAAAATAGTAAAACATAGCCCAGATATAAACTATTGTGACTTGTGAGTGCCAAATTTCCCCCCACCCTCCTCACAATTTTCATGGAAAATTCAGACATACCTAAGTGGTTTGTGGCAAACTGTAGTTCAATATTGTCTTTGGAAAGTGTGAAAGGGCATGCCATGACTCCTGCATTGTTTCTTACAATTACAAATAAACAAACCAGAAAACATTACTAGTGTTGTTTTTCATTGAATGAACAAGATCAAGAAAGAAAAACTGGAACACAGACACACATGGTGAGAGAGAACAAGTAATTAACAATCTTAATAAAAACAAAACGGCGTTCGGGGTCATTTGGCTTGATTTATAGTAGTTTTTTACACCGTTGAACCAACTTTCATTCTTAGTTCACTTCAACAAATTTGTGAGCGTGATTATTGAATGATATACGACAAAGAATGTTTCACCACTTAGCAGCACAATTAGACCTCGGCACCTCGTTCACAACAAGGTCACAATCTTACATAAATTTTTAAGAAAAAAAAAATCATGTCAATTTTAATGGGTTATTGTAACAGTCATTATGATGTACTTTAGATGTTATCTTGATGAATTGCAAATGTAATTTACTATTAGAATGGAATTTTAATAATAGATGCAAAATGAAATTTTGTCCAACATTTTTGACATTATTTAAACATAAAAGACTAACTTGACATGAAAAAATGGCCAATTTGACACAAAAAGGACGATAAAAGACTCGTTTGAATATTTAAGTTAAGTTAAAGGACATCTAATGCAGTTTTGGCTAAATAAATTTGATATTTGGATCCATGTCAGTTCCTTTTCTTACATCAAGATGTTCAATGGAAGATCAGCAGACTTAAATTCCGATGCAAATTTCTTGACAGATTCCATTGAACTGAGATCTAACTCCATGACATCAATTTTAGCTGAGGGAATCTCCTTAAGTATTGCTTCTTTGATATCATTAGCAACAACCTTATTTCTAACAGCCATAATAACACGGACACCACGCAAAGCAAGAACACGTGTAGTCTCGGCACCAATACCGCCGGATGCTCCTGTTACCACCATATATCCATACACCAAATATAAAACATCACATTCTAGTAATAATTGATCATAGCCATTTGCAAGAATTTGATGTAGCAACATAAACACAGAATATAAACACAAAACAAACAAATAAATCCTGACTATGCATATTTCATCAGCAATAGTCATGAACTAAATTATATAAAGTCAACTACAAAAAGCATTAGTTCAATTTTTGAGTTTGGATCTTCATCAAACAAAGTCGAGGGATCGGTTCAAACCCCGGTCATGGATATCTGACCTAACAATCTCGGCATTTTTCCGAGTTGAACTATAATTTGTGAACAGGTCAAAAACATTTCTACCAGGCCATGTAACATTTTTCAATTGGTTAATTTTATTATTGAACAAAATTTGTATTATTAACAAAAAACCATTTTTGTTAGCATGGAAAGATACCCTTTTGGGAAATAATTAAGAAATAAAAGGATCACAAGAAAATATTGGAAAAGTTTAAGAAAAAAGAGAAAGTAACAGAGGATAAACCAGTGACAATAGCAGTGAGGCCAGTTGCATCAATTCCATGAGTAACTTGTTCAGCAGTTGAATTCCCTGAAAATCCAGAAACCCCTTTTCTGCTAAATGGCCACATGATGATAATTGATTTTCTCTCTTTTTCCTTCACAATAAAGTCAAGTGCAAGAGACTCTGATGATGTTATTAGATACCATCACATAGTTTGGATCCAACTGAGTATTTTATACGTACTATAGTTATTAAATTAAATTATATTTGCTGTCAAAAAGTTTATATATAATCTTTTATTTGGGATAAAGGTTATTTTTATTTTTAAAGAGTTGTTTTTAATATCATTGATAACTTATTATTAGTTCCAACCCGTAAGAGATTATAATTATAATATAATATAACTAGAATTAGAATGGGGTTGATGTTGTGTCAATACAAAAATAATAAATGTCCTTATTGTTTTTGTAGTGTGATTTTTATTGTTCAGATACAACATTACACATCTATGTTAAAGAGTCTCACATTAAATTAAAATGACTTAACATGAATTGATAACTAAGAGATGATTTTCATCTTATAAATCAGTTTATATGGATGACCTAAACTCAACTTTCATTTCTAAGATAGTATCATATATCAAATCTTTGCTATTAAATCACCCACTATTTATATTTACACATGGTTGATGCACCTTAGGTGTGAATAATGTAAATTTATCCTATGAGCTCAAAACTTACTCATCGAAATGAGTGAAAGTGCAACCCCTCACTATATTGAATTGCATAGAAAAATACAAACCGGACGCTAATACTTATTTTGATGATTCTTATGTTATACAGTATAAGCACAAATGCACAATATCAATGCTAGGACTTCTGGACAACACTTGGTTATTCTATTTGTCCTTAATCAAATCCATGCTGAAATCCCATAGTTTCTTGGCCAAATCAGTGTCTTTCCCCTGTGAACCAGTTTTGGTTATATTACTGTCTGAAAAATATTCACCACCAACTCCCTTCACTTGTGTGTGCAATGCTACATAACATGTTGTAGCTGCTCCCTACATTTAGACAAAAGAAAGTGAACATCCAACTAGTACTAATTAGTATTACTAAGATAAGAAAAGAATGTTCTGTTAATGGTCCTTTTCAGGAAACTACACCTAGCTGATTAGTCCAGCATTTATTGGCTGATACTGAATTTTTAACAACCAATATTTATTTGACATGTCCTTCACATTTATAAGCTCATAGCTATTGATTTTCACATACCTGCTTAACATCTTTCATCACAAGTTTGCCAACCGCATTTATTATACCTGTTGCACAAATCAAGCATATCAAGCATATACTCATTAAACTCAGCTACTGTCATTATCTACATATTAAAAACCAAACAAATTTTATGGAAACTAGTGTGTCACTGTTAGTGTGCAAACAAACAACAGGGAAAATGGTTGGGGAAAGGTTAGTGGAGAGACTGACACGTGTCTTACAAATTTGGACTAAATACATTAACTTTAGTTGTCTAACTTTCGCTTATACAATATTTTGTGACAGAGGGAGTAACAGATAGATGAGTTGGTGTACAACTGAAGTGCCATAAATTACTCCCAGTGTCCTCCCCAACACAAGTTCCTTTAGTAAATGACACAAAACATAGGTAATTTTGTTGATTTTATGGAGGTTGGATAACTCAACTGATTTGAGCGAAGAGTTAAAAAAGTTGGAGGCCACAGATTCAAATCTAAACATAAGACAAAAAAGAACACTAACATAACAATTAATTTAATATTGACCGTTTTAAAAAAAAGTTGATTAATTTTAAAAAAAATGAAATTGTTGATTTATAAACTTTAGACAATTTTTTGACTTATTTTACAAAATTACTTATCATTAATGGTATGAGAGACAGAAATTAAAATAATTGAGAAAAGATAGAGAAATACTATATTATTATTATTATTATTGTAAAATGATATATAAAATTAGACAATATAATTTTTTTGCTAGATTGACTTGTATTGTAGGACTTAGGGAGTACAGAGGCTTTTTGTCTCAGTGATCATGGAAATTATGTTTCACATGAATGTTGGTCAAGATATGAGCCTCATATCTTCCTTAACTAAAGTTCAAACCTTGTACTTTGCAAAATTTAATATTTCTAATTTATTTTTATAAGTCTTGTGTTTTTAAGCGATTGTCTTGTTGTACAATCTACTAAAAGGTTATTTAGGACAAATAACATGAAGTTGGATGAAATACCCCAAAAATAGAAGCAATGAAGAAAGTTAATAACACATGACATCAGATAATAATAATAATATGCAGAACACATGATGTAGAATGCTAAGTCACATGACTTGTGTAACTTCTAGACAAAACATGAATAGTATGATATATAATTAATAGTTACCATTCATTGCATTGCTATGGCGGAAAAGATTGGTGACAATGGCTCCTGGATGAAGAGAATTTGCAATGATATTCACCCCATCATCCTGATTAAGATGTAACAACTAATGTTATATAAATCAAAGATGATAACTAATGTGGCAAAACCAAAAAGCCACTTTTACTCACAAAATAAAGAGAGAAAAAGGCCACCAAGAAAAGGGAAGGAGTTAGGAGAGTAAGAAAGTAAACAGAATGTCAATAAACTATTTCACTATCAATGAAAATGTTGCATAGAAAACACTATCAATAAACTATTTTACTAGATAACATGTCATTTACACCAGTGTACAAGAGTCAGAGAAAATAACACACTTTGAAACGTCTTGCAAGTTCGTTGGCATGTAAAATGTTAGCAAGCTTCGACTGTCCATATGCAAGCCAATGGGTGTAACTGTATAAAAGGAAGCAAACATAGTTAAATGGAAATAATATTTATCCAGTCGACAAATACTACAGAAATAACATTTCCACTCTTAATTCTTCATGCAACCAAGGTGAGCCAATTGTTTCAACTGTAATAAATAATGAACTATATATATATACTCACACACACACAATCCTCTCCTTTCAACAAGTAGTGCAAAAATCACAACTCCATTGTTAGTTCTTGTTGGTAATCAGTTATAATTTCCAATCAATAATAAATACTATGCAAGTGGTAGAAATTTAAGAGAGACATTTCAAGAGGTGAATGGATGTAACTAGATTATTAGATCCATGAATGAGAGTAACATAATATCCTGTAAATAGGAGGGCTTGTGAAAAGTTGAAGCATTCAAGACTTTGAGTGATCATGTATTCATGTGAAGAGTTGAAACATTCCCAAGTGATCACATGAAGAGTGAACGTATCGCCAACCATGTCCTAGACAGGAGGATGTGAGTGATTATTTGATGTGTGAGATGTGAGTATTGTACAGTGATACACATATTGACCTGGGATTCCTCCGTGGATGTAGGCAAAAGGTGTCGAATCACATAAATCTCTATGTGTTATCTATTGCTTTCTCTACAGTGTATTGCATTAAAGATTCATGGGTTTGAGGGTAAATTTTTATGGTGTGTGCTGTTTTCACCAACAAGTCTAACTGCATCTGAGTTGTGCGTAGCTATAGTCTACAACTTACAAGAGTACGTAAGTAGCCGTGTGATCACAATCATATCAACAGGTTTTTGTGTTGAAAGTTTAAGCTAGCATCTTCTCCAAGACTCACAGCAAACCAAATATACCTATCAGGCTATCACAAACTTCATATCGAACAATATTTCCTTTTTAGAATCAAACCAAATAGTAATGCTTGCTGATTGCCCAAATAAAATTGAAGTTTCCATAACTAATCTCTCACACACACATTTGCATGCACTCAAAATAAATTCCTTTTCCATTTTAATAACTTCCAACACATCTCGTCATGATTTGAAATGAGGTTGCCTACCTTGATTGTTCATTAATTTTGTCAAAACGGATCCCTTCAGAATATGTTAATCTGTGACCAGCTGAGGAGACATTGATAATTCTTCCTTCTATATTACTTTCATGTGCTGTTTTCTTCATAGTTTCCAACAAAAGATTTGTCAAGAGAAAATGACCTGTGGAATAATATTACATAAAAGTTCACACAAATGAACTTGTGAGTGCCAAATTTCCCCCCACCCTCCTCACAATTTTCATGAAAAGTTTACACATACATACCTAAGTGGTTTGTGGCAAACTGTAGTTCAATGTTGTCTTTGGAAAGCGTGAAAGGGCATCCCATGACTCCTGCATTGTTTCTTACAATTACAAATAAACAAACCAGAAAACATTACTAGTGTTGTTTTTCATTGAATGATCAAGATCAAGAAAGAAAAACTGACCACAGACACACATGGTGAGAGAGAACAAGTAATTAACAACCATAATAAAAACAAAACGGCATTAGGGGTCATTTGACTTGTTTTATAGTAGTTTTTTACACCGTTGAACACCTTTCATTCTTAGTTCACTTCTATAACAAATTTGTGAGCATGATTATTGAATGATATACGAAAAATATACGACAAAGAATGTTTCACCATTTAGCAGCACAAATACAATTAGACCCTCATTCACAACAACATCACAATCTTAGATAAAAATTGAATATTTAAGTTAAGTTAAAGGACTTCTAAAGCAGTTTTGCCTAAATAAATTTGATATTGGGATCCATGTCACTTCCTTTACTTACATCAAAATGTTCAATGGAAGACCAGAAGACTTAAATTCTGATGCAAATTTCTTGACAGATTCCATTGAACTGAGATCTAACTCCATGACATCAATTTTAGCTGAGGGAATCTCCTTAAGTATTGCTTCTTTGATATCATTAGCAACAACCTTATTTCTAACAGCCATAATCACATGGACACCACGCAAAGCAAGAACACGCGTAGTCTCGGCACCAATACCACTGGATGCTCCTGTTACCACCATATATCCATACACCAAATAAAAAACAACACATTCTAGTAATAATTGATCATAGCCATTTGCAAGAATTTGATGTAGCAACATAAACAAAAAATAAACAAATAAATCCCGACTAAGCAAATTTCAACAACAAAATTCTTCTTACTCAAAAAAAAAAAAAAAACAACAAAATTCTTGAACTAAATTATATTGAATCAACTACAAAAAGCATTAGTTCAATTTTGATTTTGACTCTTCATAAAAAAACCTTGTAAACCCTCTGATGGAAATCTACATACAGGGTATTAATTCCAAATAACTCTGTCTGCAACATCAAAGCAATAAAAACTACTTACTATTCAACAAAGGGCATGCTTCAATAAAGTATTTTTGTGAAGAGACCGGTCATGGGTGTCTGACCTAATAATTTCGGCATTTTTCTGCCGGTTGAACTAGGATTTGTGAACTGATCTAAAACATTTCTACTAGGCTGTGTAAATTTTGTATTAAAAAAAAACTTTTTTGTTAGCATGGAGAGATACCCTTTTGAGAAATAATTTAAGAAAGAAAAAGGTCAGAAGATAAACCAGTGACAATAGCAGTAAGTCCAGTTGCATCAATTCCATGAGTAACTTGTTCAGCAGTTGAATTCCCTGAAAATCCAGAAACCCCTTTTCTGCTAAATGGCCACATGATGATAATTGAGTTTCTCTCTTTTCCTTCACAATAAAGTCAAGTGCAAGAGACTCTGATGCAGTTATTAGATATCATCACATATTTTGGGTCCAACTGAGTATTTTATAGTATAGTTATTAAATTAAATTTTATTTGCTGTCAAAAAGTTTATTTATAATCTTATTTTATTTATGATTTAGGTTATTTTTATTTTAATAGGCATGTTCGACACCGACACTTACGTAAATTTAACATTTTTTCAAAAAATTTATCTATATCGACATGTCAGTGTCCTGTCGTGTCTGGACTTCATAGGTTAATACTTATTTTGATGATTATCTTATGTTATATAGTATATTGTATAAGCACAACATCAATGTGCTAGTATGTCTTTTTTGTTCTAAGATGTGTGGAAGTAGAAGCCCTTCTGACAAGAATTCATACCACTGCATAGCATATACATATACCAATACCAATATACAAGTATGTGTATTTCTACGGCCAAACACATTTAATTACTATGCAAACATCATACATAAAAGTCATGGTTCAAGACCTTATACAACCATAAAAAACAAAATATTCTATCAAAACATAGATAAACAACATCCTATAGCTATCTAATCATTCCTTAATTCTTAATTTACTTTTTGGCTAGAATAATAACTCTTAAAAACTCTAGGAAGATAAACAGGTACCAAAAATCCAAACAAATTAAAGCACCAAAAAGCCATATTAGCCACAGCAAGTGCTCTTCCAGCATAAATTCTTCTATAAGAACCACTATGCTCTCCATCAACTTTGTAAATCTCATCTCTTAACCAATCCACAATAGTGAAAACCCTTCTTGTATTATAAAAAACAGGAACAAAAGCTCTTATTGGAGATGAAAATCCATCAGAAAATGCAACACCTTCCATAAAAACTTGACTAGCCAAAAGAAAAACATGTGGTGTAGCTGCTTTAATACCTTCTTTATCACCTTCAAATATTCCATGTAAAATATATGCTATAGGAGCATAAAGTCCAATGATTGCTCCTATAAAGACATAAAGTTTAAGGATTTTGTTTTGTGTATTGAAAATTGGTGATTCTTTTGAAGGGTTAAGAGATGGAAAAGCAACTTTTGATATGAAATACATGTAGAATATTGAGAATAATACAAATGCAAAATCTTCAAGGCTAACCATGCCACTAGCTGATAAGACAACAACAACAGCTAAACAATTTAGCTGTCTGAATGAAAGGAAACTAGATTTGTTTTGTGATGTTGTGGTGGTTGATTTGTTGAGATTATTGTTATTCTTGAGTGATGATTGGTCTTGTTTTTCTTTGTGATGAATTTCTTCTTGTTCTTTCGGTAGGCTAATGTCACAGCCAGTTGGTCCAACTCCACCAGACATTTTTGTGTAGCTAACAAGAAAACGTATGATTCAAGTTATGAGAAATGATGAAAGGTTTTTTTCTTTTACCTAGAGAAAATTGTTAGGAAATTTATTTTGTGAGATGGGTTTTGAGAGAAAACATAGAAGAATCAAGGGGAAGCAGATAGATAAGGTTAGATTAAATGATGGGGTTGAAATGATGGACACATGGTTGGTGAAGGGACAAGGTTCGTGGCTTGAGAAGTGTGTGTATGTTTTCTTGGTTAAGACATGTGTGTTTTAGTGATTAAATTGTGGATTTTATTGTTTGGTTGTGGTTAGTTTAAAGCATTGAGATTCGGTGCCACACTAATTATATACTATAGCTATATAAAAGTGTACGTAAGTGTTTGTTTGGATTGATTATTCTCAACCGGGTATATACGATGAAACCAGCCATGGAAAATGATGAAATTTTGGAGGCATTGAAAGCAACAACTGTTCATTTTATTTGTTGTAGGATTGACATGCCGACATATAAGGATGGTATTAACATTCAAAGATATATAATATGTATTTAGAATTAAAACAATATATATTGTATTACGTGAAATCTAATTAAACATTTCTGTGATATTATGTGTATACTATTGGTCCGTAGAAATTAAACTCTATAATGTGATATGAGCTTTAAATTTCTCTTAATAAGACGTTTTTAGCTCAAGTAGGTATGTTAGGAGAGATTGACAAGTTAAACCATTTTTCATTTTAAATATATGCTTATTTTACTGATGTTTTGCATGAGAGTAATTTAACAAAATTACAATGATGTTATAATTTTGTTGAAACTTTAAAGTGTAGATTTTATCAAAACCATGAAGGCAAAAAACTTGCTTTGGGACTTGGGAGTATGGAAGCAAATGAAGTCATAAATAAATAAATAAACTATTGTATAAAGGTTGAAATACCACCTTTTTTCCTTTTAAAAATATGTTGCTGGCTTAAAGTAACGCTTGCTTTGGCATGTTAATACTTACGGTGTATCTTCACGCACAAGTTACTAAATTGACAACTCAACTCTAGACTCATAATTACTATTAAGTAACTATAAAATGCATTAAACTAAATTTAAGACGTTAAAACGCTAGACATAGTATAGAAGAGGGTGGTAGGGCACTGCATTAGTGAATATCAGCAATAGCGTACTGAGAAATTTGGCCAATTATGTTCCAAAAGAAGGGGAAGACAAGCAATTTGTCAATAAAAAATGAGGCTCATTTATAATAACAAAATTTATTACACAAAATTTTGGTAAAATAATGCAATGAGAAAAAACTTAACCTAATGCACAATCCCTGTTTGAAGGAAAAGGACGGATCACAAAAAAAAACTTTCCGGCAAAACCTACCTTCAATTTGCTGACAGAAGACCACCGGTAAAACTGGAACCTCTGCAAATAAATTAATTGACGATAAGTCAAATTGAGCATATTTGTCATATAACTAAAAAAAATCCCCTATTTTCTTTGTTTCTTCTATTTATGCCGCCACTTTTAGTTTTGGAATGTACTTTATCTTGATTCCCTTCTCATGCTTTACTCTGGGTTTGGATTTAGCAACTCCGGAATTTGCAGGTAACAAGTTGTCTGTATTTGCGAGAATGCTACATCTCTCCATATTAGAAGACCGACATGATGCTAGCTCGCAATCCTGGACTGGCTGGAACCCGAGAGGTGCAGAATCAGGTGAAATAACCAACTCCACATGATGTGATGAAATTGCATCTTTCCATCCTGCACATAAGAATTATTGGTAATTTGATCAAAGAAATGAACAACCAAGCCAATCATAATTTCAATAATACAGAATAATAGAAGAAAAGTTATCAAATATAAATTGGTAAAGCTTACTTTGTGCAAGAAAGGCTTTTGCGGCATGGCTGGACAACCGAATGCTTTCTGACTCTGCTTTAGGCCCAACATGGGTTTTGTTCCCAGAACCAATATCACCTCCATCTACATTACACATCCTTAAACTACTTTGAACTGACAAATTTTGATCATCATTTCCATAACCTACATCAACTTCTGTCCCAACACTTTGAAGTGGCATTGGATTTTTAGTTCCCTGCTGGCTAACTGGTCTCCAAAGTTTAACTCTTGACCGATTGTTGCCTCCGTGATAGGAGTCGGGTTTAATTGGCTTCTCCTTAGCAATACTTTGGTCGGTCAAATTCTCTACTAAGCTGTTCTCTTGAGATATGACAAGATTACCCTCTGATTGGCTGCAATTGGCTAGTGTAACTGATACAGATCCTATCAAAACTTCGTGACTCTTAATTCTGTCTGGTTCTTTGTGCGGTCTGGCTTTTAAACCCACTGCATCTGTTTCAAGTTTAGGCTTCTTGCTCCAAACTTTACCACCATTAACTGTAGGAGCTGCCCTTTGATCACGGTTGGTTCCATTTCCATATTTTGGAATGACCCCAAACTTTGACTTTTGAGGGTTCTGGCTTGCATACAAACCATTGGCAATAGTACGTTGTGACTTAGGAAGCCCTTGCCGTCTAGCAGCTATTGTGCGCCGAGGATTATGTCTGTGTGATGTCTGTCTTTCTATATTCCGATCAGTGTCATAATCATAACCTGACTGTGCATCCCTTTGTGATGTCCGTGCCACCACATTCTGATCAGTGTCACAATCATATCCTGAGTGTGTATCCCCGTATACAAATTCATTGGTGTCTGGGCAGTGATCAGTTACATGTGGTGAAGAAGCATGATCTGCAAAGACATCTGTTCTATGTGCTTCAAAGTCACATGCAGCCGGAGATGCTTCCTCTGGTGATACATCGTCTCCTGTGCTGCTGATGCTCCCTTTAATTTCTGTGTCATATTCAAGTCGGCCCCTTGCCTTCTGTTCTTTCAGCCTAAGCTTTTTCTGGCGTTTTCTCTCCAAAATCGCAGCTTGTCTGTAAATAAAGGGAACAATGAAATAATCATCCATACATGACTAGTTCAAAAGTATTACCTTTACATGGGAGAACAATTTGATCAACATCAGAAGTACGACTTTGCTAAAGGAACAAATTAAAGAACAATTATCATTTTATCAATTACCCAAGTAATTATAAAATGCAGTATGATTAGTTTGTAATTATCACAATAAAAAAAATAAGTCAACATAGTACATCAGAGATTCAGCAGGAAGATATTCCTTCATACTACAAAATTCTCCTAATATGTGGGAGCTAAAAACGTATTGGAGGAGGATTTTAAAAGGTTTTGGAGGGATTAGAAAAGGTCTTGAAATCCTTTGCATCTTTTTATAATGCTATCAAAAGTAAATATAATTAATCTTAAGCATTCCCTTCTCATTCTCTACAAAGACATTCTCAAATAAGATGGGAGATTCTTACCTCTCCTCCCCCCAAAGCCCTTGGACTCCCTCCCATCCAAACTCCCAAAAGGAGTCTTAGGTTTTGTTTTCTTAGCTACAATGGTTCAATGATTATATGAATTCTCTATTAAAAATTACAAAAAAGGAAAAGAAAAAAAGTTCACATTCAAGCTCCACTCCGAGTCCTAAATTTGATGAATTCAAGGTGACTGCTATGTTAAGGAGGAGGATAAAAAGAACGCACCCACCAAGACTAAACAAGATGACCTTAAAAAATGATGAAAAATGGATTAAAGATTAGACTAACATTTATATATATCTAAGTCAACCCTTGAAATATTTTCCATTCCTCAAGAACCTAAAAATGAAAATGAAACTCAAGAACCACACAGGACAGAAGAACAAGAACTGATATGTTAAAAGCACTTAGAAAAAGGGAAGGATTGTGGAAAAGTACAATAAATTAAGCTTAAGTATAAAAAATGGTTATAACATTAAAAGTACCTTCTCTGAGCAGCTTCCTCCTCCTCCATCAGCAGCTTCTGGCATCTCAATGCTTCAGCATCCTTGTCTGCGAGCCACGCCTTCACCTATATTAAAGGAAATTCACATTTCATCACAACTGCAGTTAAGAAGATATGCTATGATATGAAGCACGGACACCGGACATGACACGGACACTAACAAGTCGACACGGATAATTTTTTTGAAAAGGTAATAAAATGCAATGTAATTATAAGTGTCGGTGCAGGACACGACACGTGTCCGACACCAAGACACACCTAATCTAAGGAGTGTCGGAGCTTCATAATGAACTTAATTTCCACTGGCATGCCATGTGCTGGGTTCATATGTTAACTGATGATTCCAAAAATGAGAGAATGCATCACAATCATATAGGTTTTTAGCATAGCATGCAAGATTTATCTGCATCTAATGTATATCCTGGTGATGATTTATTTAATCTTCTTAGACAATAGACAAGAAACGCGCCTTTGAAACCAAATACTGAAGACAACACATGAGAGAGAGAGAGGGGAGAGAGGAAAGGAAAATATTTTAACTGCAACAGAGAAAAGATTTTGAAGCTAGGCAAAACCATTACCAATTTCTGCTCTAGCAAAAAACTTGTGCAAGCAACTAGGTTTTTTGGTTCAAGACCAATCTTTCCGGCCTCTCCATCAAAAACATGTCTTTGCAATGACACTGCTGTTCCACATAAAAATGTTTGTTCACTGGAATCATCAAGAATATCGAACAACTTCTGGGAAGATATAGGGAAACTAGAAGGCCTGGATTGAATAATATCCTGCAAACAATGTACATATGTATTGCATTAATAAACCAGAGGAATGTATGCAGCAAAAAATAACCAGAACATTGATAAGTACAACAGCAATATGTCTTACCAAAAGGGCAAAACCAGCCCTGAGATAATTATGTGGAAGAGAATAGAATCCTTGTTGTGTTCTGAGAGTTGAGAGGGCTTGTAAAATTGAAGACCCTGGAACCTCCTGAAAAGCATTTTCAGTGGGGGAAAGAAAAGAATACAAGAGATTAAGATTAATTAGGGAGAAAAAAGTAAAACCAGAAAACAATATGAACTAAGCAGGGAACAGCAAGAGACTGCTAAGTGTTTGTATCTGTATCCCGTTTTTTGATACACTCTGAATATCAAAAGTAGGTGCATATGATTAATAATATTTCCAGACAAGAAGGATGGAGAACATGTTTAAAAACCATATTCACATTGAAAAGGCACTTTTAACAAACAGAGGATAGTTTTCAAATCCAATTTGGCAGTTGCAAAGAACTAAGACTGTCAAACAATACAAGAAATATAGCATAAATGAAAGAGTGAGAAAGAGTAAAGTGAGTATGTGAAAAAGAATATAAAAGAAGAAATTATGAGAAGCCGCTGTCACTCGACGTCCCCAATTTTCATTTCTGCTAATCATAGCTATTTGACATATGATGATATGACCGTTAAGTGTGCAAGGCAAGTCACATTAAATAACTTCATACAGAAATAAACTAGTGAAGTAAGGAGCAAAAATGTTTTACCTCCAGCATCACATTCTCAAATGACACAACTTCCTTTGCATCTTCTACAGAGAGCTACACAAATTATGAGGAAAAAAAATCAGCACATTCAAAACAAGATATTCTCTTCATATATGTGAAGTTCACTTGAATGAAAGATTACCTTATCCCAATATGCCCCTAAAAGATCTCTGTTCTTCTTAGAGTCCTACAATACATACAAAGCATTAGGTAAAATTCATGAATACTTGAAAAAGAAATAAGCATGAAAACACACTGGCAGCAAAAGCATGAACTGCCAACAACAATGTGGGAGATAGTTGCCTCCGCTAAATGAGATATAATTATATAAAGATAACCTTATCAAGCTTTTTCAACCGATGGTATACACGTTTATGTCTTCTATAATTAATTGGTGAGCAAAACTCTCTGGTACTGGTACACTTATCGCACTTAGTTAACTGAACCTTTGCAGGAGAGAACAAAGGCCACCCTGGAATTTCTGCCATATGAATCAAATATATATCAGAAAATTTGGGTTTAGAATCAAATAGACCAGTGACCAACTTAAAAGCGTTTTTATGATGCATTTTACATATAATTCTTCTATTGTTGTATGTGTTAGTTACGAATGCAACTGTAATCCAGAGATTCTAAATTACTGGTTGTAACTTGTAAAGATTAAGGAAAGCTAATCTCATGGCTAATACATTCCATTATCCAAGAAATGTTAAATTCAAACAATTCGATATTGCCTAAATTCCGTGGTAATACCTTGTTGCTGTTCTAAAGCATGAAATAATTGAATCCACTGTGCTGGCCGGTCACCAGCCCTAGGAAACGAAAGGAAAGGTTCTTTTCCAACTGCTTGTCTGATTAATGTATCCAAAGAATCATTATTTCCGTCTTCTGTTTTCATAAAATTAGGAGTACCTGAGGCAGTAAGTTTTGCAACTGGCATCTATTCAGCTCAAAGCTAACCAACAAACTTTACAGAATTCCACTGCACAACGTATAAAAATAGTAAGCCTAAAAATTGAAACAAATTTAAAATCACATGTAAAAGAACCAAGATGTCGCCGATTGCACATACTCAATAAAATTAATTTCAAATAAACGTGTAAAATGCAGCTAATTGCTGGATTGATCCTAAACTAACAATTGAACACTGAATCTCGCAACATATTAAAATCGGCGAGAAAAATATAAATGTATCTAAATTAAACAATAATGAAATAGATCGATATAGAAAGACAAAAGAGTCTAAATTCAGATTATTGCATTTTGCATTGATAAGCACTAATCTTAGATTAACTAAACAAATCATAATTATCGACCACAGTAAACACGATCTTTGAAATACAATGGAACAATAATATTGTGAAGCGTGATCTAATATAGATCGGTCGAGTAAGAGAAAGTGAAGTGATGTTAGATCACGTACGAGAGAGAAGAGATCGCTCGGAGGATGAAGATTTTCTATGACGATCTGGAAAGAAATGAAAACGGCAGCGTGGGAAAAATGATCGAGAAAACGCGAGAAAATGGCGTGGAAGAGAGAACCCTGTGTTGTGTTGTGTCGTTCCTGCACGCTGCAGATGTTGTTTGTTGTATTGTAGTAGTAAGTAGGGCGAAAGGAAAAACGTTTCTAACAAGAAAACATATATGCAATGACAAAAAATCAAAAGAAATTTTGTTCAATTAAGTTTTTTAAAAAATTAACAAATTTTTTTACTACTAATTATTAAGATTTTTTTTTGACAAATTAATTATTAAGAGTTAAATATGTTCCTTCAACCGTGGATATATTTAGTTGATAGATATATTACGACATTTAAGTGTTGAAATTTGAATTCGAGAGTTTTGACAAACGAAAAAATAACTACTATTATCTAAATTACAAATGAAAGAGTATATGCTTCTTAAAAATTATATCATTTTATTCCGTTCGGATCAAAAGTTGCACTTTGAAAGAATCATTTTGAACATTAGTGAATATAAATGATAGTACTCTTGATAAATAGGCATTTTAAAAGACAATGAATGAAGCAAAACAATATATTTTATTTTAAGAATTAGCAATGTAAAAATTAAACAAAACAACATATCACAATGCGATAGAACAATATAAGACAAACTATTAAGTTGTTGAATAATTTATTATTTTGTATTATGTTTGATGGATAAAATACTATTTTGTTATTTTAAATAATTTGTACTTGAGACAAAAAGTTATATTGTAATTTAGTGAGAGAACAATAATTTTAGGTAACGGGGCAACGCTACTCTTGAGTGAAACTATCTCTAAGGTAAGGTAAGCAAGTAATAGTGTATATACCCTTCACATTTATCTTAATTCGGCTTATGTTTAAGAGTGTATACACTTTTACTTGCTCACTTGAGAAGAGCTATTTTCAAGATAAGTGTAATTTACAACACTATATGTGCAATTATAATGGAAAATATTCACTGTTGCTGCCACTCTTGAATGGCATTATGTAGTGCATAATTGGGTACCAAATCTGTGTGTTCAAGTACGAGGTTTGTCATAGGGGAAGTGTTGTGACCACTGTCCAACCATCCTCTTATTGCTTCTTCTTCATATGTAAAGCCATCTGCTGCTATGTATGGATCTTCCATAACTTCCTGTAAAACCAAAAACAACTACCATGGTTATCATTGTCGTTAACAGGTAAGGAATTAAATGTTCATATAATCATACTCTTATATTACATCCATCCCACCAACAAAAGAAAAACACAATATGCTTTGATTTCGAGATTTGGGTAGCTGTGTGTGGCCCCCAATCTCAGTGACACGTCCTTTTGGTGAAAACTGAGTTTGGGAGTCTAAAAGTTTCATTTTTTGTTGAGAAGAGATGAGTTTCTGGTTTAGACAGAAAAAAATTCCAGTTGCCTAGCATTTTAATACAGTAAAAACCAAGAATATTGTAAACAATAAAGTTTTGATAAAAATGAATTTGAAAAGAGTTATGAATTATGATCTTCACCTGGACAATGGGGCAGACAAAATGAGAAGGAGCTCGTTGAAGCTTCTTAGAAGTCAACTCTTGTCTCCTGTCTATGCAAATAGTTCTAAATGGTTTAAGAACACTCCAGACTTCTGACACAAGATCCGGCCGGTTCAACCAAGTCTTCTCACAACACCTCAATGCTAAATATGCCAGTTGTGTGGTTTGATAAAGTGGCCATTCACCAGCTGACAAGTCCAACACAGTTTTAAGATTTTCTTTTTCCAATGCACATCGCATATCTCTAACTAACCCCGAAAGTGGTCTTCCAGTTAAAAGTTGTAACAGTATGATTCCGAATGAATACACATCCGATTCTGGTGTAAGTTTACCAGTGTCAAGATACTCTGGATCCACATACGCCACACTTTTATGTGTGTTGTTACATACTACTGGTCCTGTGTCAACTGAATTCACACTATGCTGGACTAAAGAAGGAATCCCCAAGTCACTGAGTTTGGCAACAAAGTTAGCATCAAGGAGAACCTTACTAGGCTTCAAATTCCCATGGATAATACTAGGCTCACTGGAGTGAAGGAATATAAGACAAGAGCATATGTCAGCGGCAATAGATATTCGAATTTGCCATGGAAGTGTAGTCTTGTCTTTGCAGGCAAGGTGGCTTTCAAGGCTACCATTGTTTAGGTATTCAAACACAAGTGACTGAGACTCAGCACAGCTTCCAATTAGTGTCAGCAGATTTGGATGCCTTACTCTACTTAAAACTTCTACCTGAAATTCAACCAATAATATGGCCATGGTAAAAATAAAACTGAGTTTCTAATGTAAGAAGAATCTATGACAGATTCATTAAGTCGGGATTTTACGAAAGATCAGAGGATATGAATTTTAGAATACAAAAGTTTAAAAATATCTAGCCAGATATGAGGAAACAATTAGAACTAACTATAAATTGAAGTAAAAATAGATCTCAGGAAACTCATAGTCGATCCTTCTTAAAGGGGGGTTATTGGATTGAGATTTTGAGGGATTTTAATGGATTTTAAAAGTCTTGTGTTATTCAATCAAGACTTCTTTTTTATTTTTTCAATGCCACAAAATCCGTTGTTATTCAATCAAGATTTTTAATCAATATAATCCCACGAAGTCTTTTAAAATCTTCAAGACTTTTTTTGTCAAAATAATCCCTCGAAATCCCAATCCAATAACCCCCCCTAAAAGAAATATTGTCATAAATTCACCGCACCAGTAATTTCTAACTCTCAAAATACATCAAATCATCAAAACATATTCAGAAGATCAGTCAGGTCAGGTGTAGTAAGTTGGAATTACATAGTACAATACTTTTAGAAACAGTCAAGATGACAGGCACTGAGCATGTGAAAATCACAACCCATTCCGAGATCTTTTTGGGGTCTTTAATGAGCAATGACTGACTCTAATTGTTAGAAAACTAAGTAGAAATTCTAAAAGAGAATATAAGATTACCTGATGCTGGAACTCCAATTGGCTCTGACAACCATAAGAGGGTAGCATTTTTATGGCAACAAGCATGTTGCGAAGCAGTCCCTTGTAAACACTTCCATACCTTCCCTCTCCAATCTTCCATGATTGATCAAAATCATGAGTTGCCTCGTTGATCTCCATGAAAGAAAATGCAGGGAATTCTACCACATAAGAGGATGCAGTATCCACTTCTCCAATTTTTCTCAGCACTTCCACTTTCCTAACTGCATTTCCATGTTCTATCCTTAGCTTATCTCGTTTTTCCTTGAAACTTATCAAAAGGCCCACAGCAGCTATAATCTTCTCATCCAACTCAGTTGCCGTACACTTGGACTCAAACAATTGGTTTCTAAGAGCTGAACTTTGGTCTCGGACCATTTGCAATTCACATATTATTTTATCTCGCTGATTCTTCATTTCTTGTATGTCTTGCTTTTCCCTTGCCAATTGTTCTTCAACTTCTTTTCTTCTACTTATCTCCTTAGCACGCAAGTTCTGTAATGCTTCATCATCCTGTAAAAAATTTAAGTTGAAACAGGTTTCAGGGGGAATGGAATCAATTTAGTTCATCCATAATCCTTTCAATATACTCTCTGATCTTTTTATTTGAAAGGAGATACTCTCTGATCTTATTCATAACTCATAAGAAACCAATAGTTTTACCAAAAAATCCTTTCACTAGCAGGAGGGAGTTACAGACAAAAAATGATCCTACCACAAAATAGTGGAAGCAACCAGAAAATGTAAAGGCATGCATGAAAATAGCATAAACTTGTGCAAACAAGGTTGAAGGAGATGAATCACCTCTCACCTCATGAATAAGCAGATCTGTCAACTTTGTCCTTGCAATACCACTATTAAAGGACCGTGCTGCATTTAAAGAACGGCGAGAATTGACATTTTCAGTCTCTTCCATATCACTAGAACCTGCACAGCCGTTTCACAAGTTATATTCCCCAACTATCCTTACAGAAAATGATTACTGATATGAGCTGGAAAAAAACTATGCCATATTCAAATTAACTACAAAGGAAGAGAATATAAAAGAAACATTCAGCAAGAATACCTAAATATTTCAATACATCAGGAATCAATTCTGATTTAATTTTTCCAGAGAGTTTGGCTTCTGTATTTGAGTCGAGCATCAACAATACAGGGGTAGTCTCTATTCCAGGTGCGTCTTCACTATCTAACCTGTTTTATTGTTCACATTTCATAAAGTGGAAGAGAAATCACATATTAATAGCTTAACGAGTTATTGCCAACATTAAAGAATATTGATTAGAAAAAAATAATTAAAAGAATTACAGAATATTGTAAATAAACTAGGTGGGAATATCAAAAGTTGTTATAAGGTCATCTGAAGGAAAATGAAATAATCAGTAAGAGTTTCAGTATATTCAGTTCTCTCATAGCACTAATTCAGTTTGTCTTTTAACTTATCAACTCATTGAATGTAAAATACAAATTGCTAGCAATCGTTAATAAAACAAAATTAGCTATTTCTGTCCACCTTTGTGTTCTCTGTTACTCTCTATACATTTTGTTCAACACTCTTCTACAGAGTATAGATATAATTTGTTGATATTAGAGTAAAAAAATTTATCTTAAACCATCCCATTGATTTTCTATAGAATGGCTTTTTTCACAAAGCAATTGGATAAAAGGTGCCATTTCATATATCATATTATCATCTCAACAAAATGTATATCGAATATTAATCTAAACCTGATTAATACTTCATTGATATAAACTAATAGATCCCAATGTCTAAATGCCTAAATTTTACCAATGTCGAATTTCTCTAAAATTTGATCGGCGGATACTAATAGATCCCAATACCTCCACCATCACCTCATGAACATAATTGTAAAGTTGTATCTTAATAAAGAGAAAGATGAAAGAATAAGTGATGACCATTGTTTTAAGAGGATAGGGATATAATTATTTATTTAAGGGAAGGCACTAGGCCATACGTTCCCCAATGGGGATTCAAACTCTGCTCCTTTGAGTTAGTACAAAGCTAATCAGTCACCATTGCACTAGCACCCAAGGATAAATATGACCAGTTCTTTCAGGGATAATAAAAAATTAAAAGATCTGAATCTTATTGTGTGACTTTTTTAAATAACAGAGTGATAGGCATGTGATATGATCTTTACATGATCCTCCAAATTTGACCATTCAATGGTCGCGATTCGCTCCTCATATTCCTGGAAAGCAACACAATAGGAAGTTTCTTATTTCCTTCCACCAATGAGAGAGTTAAAATAGAAAGCAAAATGAGGTTTGGAATTGTCACCCCATCTTATGTCTGTCTGCAGTTGCTCCCATTACAAGACATCTAATACTGTGCTGAGCAATAGCTTCTGTGATCCCTTTCTTAATATTGTCCTTCTCAATCAACAATTTAGAGGCCTGTACCTAAACACATATGTTGTAATGTAAACAAAGTTTAGACCACTTCAGGAAATAGTTACTAAAGGCAAAATTTAAACAGTTTAAGTTTACTTAAAATTTGAAGTTCCCACTTCCCAGAAATTTTTGGAGAAAATACTTACTACTTATATTGTTATCTACATTTAGTTGTCTCTATAATAAAGAAAAAAGGCTAAACTTTCCCTCTCCAACATAGTGACATGTGCACTTTGGATCTCAAACTTCAACAATGCTCAACATGATCCCTAGACTGTAGATAAATGCAAATTTCAGTCCTTCTGACTAACTTTCCATTAGAATTGGTATTCTCTCATCAAGAAAGTTGGCACCAAAAATGATCACAGTCATTTGAGGATGACAGTTTTTGTTTCTGTTTGAAGGAAGTTGGAGGGAAGGACTAAAGCGCACAGTTTTAAAGTTCAAGGATTTTATTGCACATTGTTAATGTTTGAGAACTAAAATAAACATGATCCTAACTTGGAGGGAGTAAGTTGGACTTTTCCCTAAAGCAAATACAGTTAGACAATAGATTCAGCTCCATCAGATAACAATACATCGTAACAAATAGCTTGTCAATAGAGGTGAAATATCAGAAATAAATAATACCCCTGCTTGGACCAGAGTGCGGATGTACTGGTCTAGGTTTTCATGCGCTGTTTGACTATCATGCTCCTGGAATGCCTTGATCGTGTCGTCTTCAGGTTCATATTCAGAGACATTTGTATCTGCAAAAACAAAAAAACAAAAAACCCTTCTTTAAATACTAGCTAAGCTATCAGATAAGGCCTTAGCTATTCTACCTAAAATGAAGGTTTCATAAACAGGTACATTACAAGCTACATCAGCTATGCAGAACCAGAACCAAAATAGAGCATATCAATTTAGCTATGCACGTAAGTAAGTCGAGCTCAAATTTCATATTTCTAAGTAATTCCGAATCAAAGTTTAAAACTCGGTTCGTTTAAGTACATGAGTCAAGCTTGAGCTTAATCTTTTTAGCAAATAAAACCTAAGTTTCAACTGATTTCTCAATTCAACTCACTAATACTCTTACCAAAGAACAAGTAAAATAAACAATCAATTAATTAGATAATTACACTGAAAATTAACAGTTATGACGATCATAAAAACTTGCAACAAAAAACGACGAAAGCATAAAGTGTGAGAATTGAAGAGAGACACACAACACTCACTGAACGAATTAACAAGGTGAGGATGGTGAATATGAAGAAGACAAATATTCTTCTTCCCTGAGAAATTATGAATTGTCCAATGCAATAGTTTATTGTTCTTCTCCGCGTTATTTCCCACCGCAACGTAAACGGTATCGTCTTCAACACTTTCCACTCGCTCTTCTCCAACCGATACCGCTTCTTGGATGCTACCCATCAGATCCGATAAAAAATTAAAGATGAAATTGGAGAGTGTGGAAATTTGGAGTGAAGATGAAGTAATTGGTTTATAAGGAATCAATCAGCGCTAAAAACAATAGAAAGAAGGTAAGCTTCTTTAGTTCTTTTTATATATAGGTGGCTGGGTCCCACTGGTTAGTGTTGGTAAACCATGGAACGACTTTGGAATTTGGATTAGGTCTTTATTTGGACTTGTGGTAAAAACAAAAGGCTTTTTTTTCTTCGACCCAGTACTAATTTTTTTAACATAAAATAATAAATCATTATAAACTCGCATATATAACGGTCATGGAAATTTTAACGGCACAAGTTATGGTACATAAACCATATGTTTAAGCACCATATATAAATATCTCAGATTGTTTAGCATACTTCGCAAATTTTTAATATATTTTCAAACTAGTATAACTGACCCGTGCAATGCACGGGTTAATATTTAAATTTATAGTATATGTTATTAATTTTTTTTTAAAATTTAAGTTAATTAATATAATTTTTGTCAAATAATTTTATTTTTCCAATTATTTGTGAAATTTATTTTATATTTCTATTATTTAAATATAAAAATAATATATATTTAAGAATTTTAAAGAGATAAAATAGGATGGAGAGTGATATCTCGTTCTCCGTTTGAACAATATCATGTTTCATTTCTAGTCCCCATTGAAATTACAAAAAAGATAGGTCGTGTATTAATATATGAATATAAATATTGATCATCGTTTAAATTATAAAATCAAAAAACATTTGTATTAATATGAGTGTAAATATAAGTCATAGTATAAAAAATAGGTTTTCCGTATTAATATGTGTATAAATATTTAAGTTCTAATAAAAAAATAGTTTTTCGTCTCATATTAAAATATTCGTAGAAAAAAATATAATTCTGTAAAAATTACAAAAAAAAAACATGGTGAGATACTATTTTTGTTTAATGCAGTGAACACCCCGACTGTCCAAGCAGTCTGCAAATTACAAATAACTTCCTGACAATCCATATCGTCGTAACCATCCATCAACTATATTAATATTTATTCGTAATGGCTTCCCGACGGCCTAAACCATCATCAAGATTAATTAATTCTGACACACTTTTATCGACGGAAATTACATGTTGTCGACGGTCAGGATCGTAAGAAAGTATAAACATCCCGACGGCTAAGGCTTTCAGGATAATAATTTCAGTGGACGATAATTTCCCGACGGCTAAAGCCGCTGGTATGTATTTTTCATTTATTTTTAAATATTCTCATAATTTGTTGACGGTTTTTTTCATTTTTTGACGGCCTGAACCTTCAAAATATTTTCTGAGGGCCTAAACCTTCAACCCCTCTTTCTCAGTTTGGTTGGAAAATGAAGGTTTTCTTGTAGTGAAAAAAGTCACTTGTATTAATATATTACTATAAATATTGATCCCGTGTAAATTAAAAAAAATACTGGTATATTAATATAAGTGTAAATATTTTTCATAAGCAATAAAATAAAATATCATAAAATTGTCTAAAAAATAATCATAAATATATAATTTTAGTTGTTGGTGGAAATCGAACCGTGTGGTATTGAGCAACTTTAAATTTATGAGACAGCTATCCCACCCTTTGAAGTGTCTCCAATCTGGCGAGGGATTAGTCACAATTAAACCGTGTATCTCATACTAAATTTTGTTCGTGAGAGAGACATAGATGACACACATAAATTTTGGTTCATTATAGATTGTCCCGTGAAATTTTGTTCATGAGAGAGACATCCGTAAATATATATTATAGAGATAGAGATTTTTTTGACTAATTATAGAGATAGAGATAGAGATTATAGAAATTAGTAACTTTTTAAAAATGATGGTTAATAACAATTAAGTAAAAAAGTACATCATAAAAAAAGATTTTTATTGTGGGTGAGAATTGAACCATATTCCTTTTGCTACGACTCCTAATTAAACCTACATAGTATAAGTAAAAATATATATTATAAAAATAGATTTTTTGTCGTTGGTGAGAATCGAACCATGTTACTTTAACTAAAGCTCTTAACTAAATATAAGTAAAATAATCTAAAAATTAGAAAAGTGTTGTTGGAGGGAATCGAAGGGAGTATATTTAACTTGCCTAATTGCTTAAAACATAAAGCCTTGAAATATTGCCACATAGACATATGAAGACTTGGTTGCTTGCCACATTGGATGATGATCGGGAAAGAGACATCCGTAATTATATTATATAGAGATTGTTTAGCACACACTTAAATTTTTAGGAAGTGCGTTAGAAATTTGAGAGGTGCACTAAATAATTTGAGAGGTGTGCTAAGCAATATGGAGGTGCATTTAGAAATTTTTATTATCTATGCACAGTGCACAAAGAAAAAATTTATGCACCATAATCAATCATCATCTTAACTAGTAAATTCGGTATTTTTTTATCAGTTAAACTATAACTTCTGAACTTATTATGCTTCTTAGCTAGTCAAATTATTATTAATTGTAATTACCAAACAATTTACTACGCTGGTTAAGACATTTAAAAAGACATTGTGATTTTGACTATACTTTTTATTTATATTGTAATTTTTAAATAGTAACCTGTGAGATTTAAAAAAGTTTTTAAAATATGAATCTTTAAATTAAATATTAACGCCTATTTAGTGATGACGTAAAAATTATTTACACTTTCATACAATTATATCTCAATAAAATTAATAACTATCAAGACCTAATATAACAAAGTCACTTAAAAATAATAAAAAAACAGAAGAAACAAAAATATTGGGCGGCCAACCCATTAGCTCATGCAAGATCGATTGGGCTCATTAACATGGCCGAACAAAAAATAGGTCGGGGCGGGCTAGCCCACTTATAGACCAAAGCCTCCGGGCTTGGCGGGCCGTTTGATGGCTCTATTTGGTAGGTAGATTAAGGGTTCGATCTTCACCAATGTATTTGAAAGGAGATTGAAATATTTTAATGTCATAATTCGTCTCAAACTCTATATTATTAATTAGAATCTTTTTGTGAAAATCAAGAAAGAAAAAAAAAAAGACAAACTAATGAACTAACTTATGATTTTGATGATATTTCTAACTTATTGAAGAAACTATTACTAATGAAATTTCATAAGTTAGCATATAAATGAATGAACATTATTTTATTGTCAAAATAAAAAAAATTGGGCTGGCTATTAGTTCCAACCAACTTTACAATCAGCCCCGCCAAAACTTGAAAGTTGACTGGTAGTTTTGATTTCTAAACTCTTCTATTTTTTTTCCTCTTCCTTTAACTTTATTTTTCTTCTCTCTTCTTGATAAAAATCCCCAAAGCACCCACATGCAACCATGGAACAATCCTCTCAATCATCCTCCAATCAGTCACAAGATGCATTAGTTGATAAAGAAGTGGAAGATCTCAAAGAAACAGCTGTGAAAGAACACAAAAATGAGTTGATGTTAAAGTTTTTTGAATCTTTCACTTCAATAAAGGATTCATTATCTAGAGTAAAAAAAGGGTTAGAGGAAGAGAATGAAACTTTTGATAAAGAAATGGTTTATGCGGAATCAGAAGTAGAAGATGAATCAAGGGTGTTAATAGAAGAGGCAAAGTTGATTTCAAGGCTTGCAATTGAGGTGGAAACAAAGGTGGAAAATTACAAGGAGTTGGTGAAAAAAGAGAAGAGAGAGTTGGAGAATAGTTTGATAAGTTTAACTGAGGAAAATAGAGATATCAATAACTTGCTTAGAGTTGCTTTGTTGGAGAAAGAAGCATTAGAGAAGAGAAGTAAGGGACATGATCATAAAAGGAAGCCCCTTTTGCAATTTGGATTGCATAAATTTGGATTCATGATGGGAGGTGGTAATAATGAGCAATTAACAGATGGTGCTTCTGAGGGTATGTCATTTCGCAATTCAAAATTTTCAATTCCAAAATTCAATTTTTCTTTTTAATTATTAGTATTTTAATTGACCCTATTGCAATTTGATCTAAAATGCAGAGTTTTTCACTTATGGGTCATAATGAGGATAATACTAGCAATGTGAAGAAAATTAATTCAGCATGTGATGTTGTGGCTTTAAAAAAATGCTTGGAAGAGAACAAAGGGGATTATGTTAAATGCCAGTCACAAATTGAGGCTTTTAAATCATCTTGCTCAGTCAAGAAACCAAATTCTTCTCTTGATTCTTCACCACCACTCAAGACAAGTGTTTGACATTATATATTAGATTATTTTGATTTTGAATTGTTATTTTGAATTGGTGTTCTATTTATATTCGACACATTTGTTCTACTCTTATCTGTTAGTCTTGTGCAGAGACCTGATTTATTAATAATATATTTGTCGTTAAAAAAAAAAATAAAGTTGTATTGTAATACTGTGACAAAATAAAATGTTCTCACGACTCAAGTTGTAGTTTTGCACAATTATAAATTTGACGAGTTTCAATGATACTAGTGATTATTAACTGTTTAGAATAAGAATCAACACTATACTGAAGAATAATAAAAATGTTTATGCATTTTGTAATTAGTTTAGTTTTATGATCATGCAATGAAATTATGATGTTTGTTGTGTTGCTCTGATTGTTTATTGAGTAATATTAATTAATGGGTCTTGTTAGGGCACATGTTAAGGAATCAAAAAATAGAAACTTTACATTGAAAAATACAATATTTTGACTTAAAAAAAATTAAATACACGGCTTTTGAGGCGAATATTTCTTCTTTTAATTCTTTAACACGTGCCCTTGGGGCAACATTTGCCTTAATTAATTAACCTGGTTGAACCTGTTTTTGCTCCTTTTGAACCTGTTTTTGCTCCTTTTTTAGTTTTCATTATACTACATTAGTATCTTTTTGTTGGCTTCTTTATCTATTTTCTGGCTGCATTTTGAAGATTCTAGCTTGGTGTTCACTGTTACTACTGTTGTTTAATTATTGCACAAAATGAAAGTAAGCTATGTATAAAAGGGTAAAGCACTAAAGCCCCTTGTATGAAACCACAATCTAAATTTTCATTGAAAGAGATATTAATATTTACTGTTTATCTCAAACAGAATTGCCTTGATAAAAAGGTTCCTGTGTAAAAAAAGTGCATACTCAACCAAAACAAGTCTCCTCCACTTAAACAACACATTTTGGTTATGAACAAAACTGCATCCAACATAAATACAAATTGAAGAGAGAAATTGTATTCTCAAGCAATTACATCAAGAGTATATATCCTTACATATATGAAGCTTAAGAGAAGTGATTCCCAACAATTTCTACAATAAGTTGCCGATATTCGCTTCATGTTATTCCCTCTTCTAGCTAGCTAAACTGAACACCAAAAATCACACGAATAAATGAATTTTAGTTTTCAGGAAAATAAATAATTCATACTTTAGTACACATAAACTACATAATTATCATCTCTTGAACACCATGTGGCCATGCTCATCCTTATCAAAAAGACGCTCAATCAATACATCCCAACTTTCCTTCGCCTTACTCCTAGTAGTTGAACCAACAGAAGATTCAGTTTCGGACCTTCTTGAACTCTCCGATCCCTCCTCATCAAAAGTTCCATATTCTGATGGTGGAGAAAAAGCATGTGGAACATTTAACGTTTTTGCTCTTTGTAATGCTGATTTGTATTCATGGCTGTGTCTTGCCACCGTTTCCTGATGCTCCATGATTTGCTTTGCAGGTACTTCCATGGTATTATCTTCCTCAAGCATCAACTGCATTTGGCAGAAATCAATGGCAATGATGTCGTCAAAATATTAAATAGAATGTCAAATTAGTAGAACTTGATTGATTCATAGGCCTACAAGAAGCTCAAATTCATACAGACATTGTTTGGATAAACAACTTATTTAAGCTTTTATAGCATAAGTTTATCATATAAGTGTTTATGTATAAGCTATTTTTATAACAAACGCTAAAATAAAGTCAACATGTTTTCATATAAGCTATTTGCTGTTTTCATAAGCTATCTTTGACAGCTCAGGCAAATACGCTGAAAGCATCTTATGGACATGTCATAAGTTGTGTTCCTTAAGTGCTTATGCCAGTAGATAAGTTCTAATAAGCTGATCCAAACAAGCCGTAAGTAGGGATGAAATTTATGATGATTTATATGCACGGGGAGGAAATTATCAAAAACTCTTTTTTTATTCTGCAGACACGAGAAAAAGAGAGACAGAAACCAAAACTTCGATTCCACTGGAGTATGAAGTACAAAAATTACAAGGCTGATAGACTTACATTCAAAGCCCTTTGGGCCTCTTTCTCAATCCAAATAATGGCATGATCTGATGTAGCATTGCAAGAAAGAACTATATGCTCAAACCTTCCATCTACTGGCACTGCTGTTCTCACAACCGGAGGAAACCTTCCACATCTTCATAGAAAAGGTCTTAATTAATGTAAACCCAATAGAAAAAGATGTAAAAGCGTATTATTTTTTTAACGTAACCTTATTTCCATATATTTCAATGGAAGAAACAAGATAAACATATGCTAGACAATCAAACTGATACACTGTTTAAACTGCGGATAGTTTCCAAATTTACAGTCACAGTTCTGTGTAAGCCCTTTGTGGAATCCTTAGACCTTAGTCATACCTAAAAGGCTTTCTCTCAACAATGTGATAAAGGCGACCAGGTGCATAAAGTCTCCTTGGATCTTTCAGCATCTTCTCCTCTGGAATGCATGTATCCCTCATGCACCTCAAGCACAATAAGCATGGCAAACTACCAACACAAAGAAACAGCATGTTACCATGAATACATTAAAATTACACGGACAACCGTTGCCACTTAACTGTTGATATGAACTAATCACTTAACTATTTGAAAGCATAACCTCAAAAAAAATGAACTTGGAAGACTCCAAAATATTTGTGTAGTCGTATACGCATATGTGATCTTATGACATACCAGAAAAGAGACTTGAATATATCTTCCAATGGAGTGGCCGTCCTAGGCAAGAAGTCATCCTGAGCAAGGAAAAGAGCGGTTAACTTCAAAGGACGCACTTCGCATGAATCAAGTATAAGAACAAATATAACATCAACAAGGCAATTTCCACTATGTTGCCATCACATAAAACAGAATTTAAGAAAATATTTGTCTACTGTCAAAAAAAATATATATTTGTCTTCAGTTAAGCACTAAAGTAAGTCCCCAATAAGTTGGTTGTCTGGCACACGAAAGAGTTCATTCATCTATATCACCCGAAAACACCATTATGGGTATGATGCTTTAACAATCCCTGCAGGCAAAAGAAGCTCAGCAGTTATACTGAAGGATGGTCTGATGTTATTCAACAAACAGAACTTTGTCTGCCAGTCATGCTCTCGTCATAACACATATTAATGGAATCATTAATTATAAGAAGAATGTTATTGGCCCACCATTTGCATCTTTTTGTAAAAAAAGAATTGCATCTATCTGTCCAATGTAAAGAAAGAAATTTAAAGAAGACTACCTTCTATACCAAAAATTGCTCTAATTTCACCTCCATCACATTCTACTGGTTGTAAAAATAATCAAAGGAATGTTGAAGATTCTTCAAATAAACAAATAAGTTTCCGATAACTTGCCTGAAGCACAACGGAGTTTATGATATCTGCATATCTGACTGCCAAATTAAGCGACATACACCTAGCAGGAGCGATAGCATAGCACCTGACTCTCTTCCTCTCAATATTTCCAAGTCTATCTCGATTCTGCACAACCACCATGCTCAACATTGCAGCTACTCCCGATCCAAGGGAATGTCCAGCAAAAGTAAGAGTATAATTTGGATATTTCTCTACCAATTCCCTCAAAATTTCACACTCAGCATCCATGACCCAACCAGCGGCCTTTAACAACCCATTGTGAACATACCCTCCATCAAACTTTCTCTTGCCCAATTTATTATCAAGCAGAACAGCATAGTCACTCTCCTTTGCCAAATTTAGTCCCCTTATAGCAAGAACTATATCAGCATGATCATGATCAAGATACAATATATAAGGCGGAGCCCGGCCATGTGTATCTTCATATGTTTTTCTAAGTAATAACATATCAGGGTTGATTCCATAGCCACCAGGAGGTGCCCAAATAGGGTTATGAAGATCATCTTCATACACAGCTAAAATATAGCGACAAAGACGTGGGACTGGCTCAAATTCTTCTATTGTAGAATACCCCCATGTTTCACTGTCATGACCTGCAGTATGAAGACATCTTTTCCATGCCCAACGAGCGCAAGCTAGACAATACACACACTCAACAAGAGGCAAACCACATATAATTGACATTGTGCCTTTCTTTCTTTTCTATGAGCAAGAATCAAACTTTATATCCCCGGGATTTACAACACTCACACACACTACGCACCAACCACTTGCGCTAGACCCCAGTTGTATACTAAGTACTTTCTAAAAACCAATATTGGTTTTCACAAAATGCCAAATTTCCTTAAAGGAACAAATTGCTTTTACAGATATAGATATTAACTTCAAATTGAAGTGCAAACAAATATTTCACAAAGTACTACTCTATTTGATGTACAATAAGTATAACATTGACAATACAAAAAATTGTGGATTCAACTCAAAACAGGCAAAGTAAATTACTATGGAACTGTAGAGATATACAATCTGTAAACTTTGAGGTCAAAAAAAAAAATCTGTAAACTACAAAAAATTACAAAGGGGGTTTGAATTTGATGAATATGAAAATTGGTAACAGAGATGCCTTACATGGAAACTGAGAAACTCAAAGAGTCAAACTTGATAAGCTCAGCCAAAAGCGATTACTTTGATCACAATTCCAAAGGAAATAGATAAAGGGTTAAAGAGTTGTAGTACCAAATTGAAGTGTTGGTCAAAACTCAGAGTACTACCCAGAAAACCAAAGGATCAAAAAATGAAACTTTGGTTGGAGGAAAATACAAAATCAGAAAACAACAACGTTGGACGAGGTTGTGATGAGATGAGAGTGACAGGAACAAACAAAATTGGTTTACCTTATGCTGAGTTGTAACAAACATGTATATATTATTAGTATAGTATAGAAATAAAAATAAATAAATGATTTTTCAATGTAAATGTGTATACACAGGTGCAAGTCAAAAGCCAAATTTGGTTGTTGGGTTTTTCATGGTTGCAAGGTTGGGTTGAGATTGGGGAAGATGGCATGCTGATTTTGTATGAAATGGAGTTTTAGTGTAAATAATTGCTTATTCTAGATCTCGCATTAATGAATATATAAGAGTGTAGGTTCCTTCCATAATCACATATCAACCTCCACATGCTGAAGTGTTGCACTTGCACCACAGATCCATAATTTATGTTTAATCATTTGATCTGCACCAATTTGACACTTAAAATTTGTAAATATGTATTCAAAATTTTCTTATGATTTATTTTTAAAACTTTTATCAAAAAAATTTACATTTTAAAAACTAATTGGACTTTTTTTAGGGAAAACTAATTTGACTTGTGACATACATGTAGGAAATTTTTGTAGTTTTTTTCTAAATTATGGTTACAAACTGGTTTTTTTTATTTACTGTGAGCATCATTTGTGGTAAGTTGTCATTTGTTTGAAGTTGTCTTATACAAAATGTATCAAGACAATAAATATGAATACATCATTCAAATTTAAAAATTTGTTTGTCATCTTATAGAAATCTAATTTATATACTAAATTTTACAAAATAATCTTGCATAATAATATCATTAGCTCACATGTTCTTCCACTGAAAACTAGGAAAAAAACTAAAATAACAAGGTCTTTTCAGGTGATGATCAGATTGAAATTCAGACTTAGTGATAATTAAAGGTAAAACGTTCTTATTTAGCTATTGATTTTAGTTTGTGGTACTCACAACCGTTAACATGTTTATAGTGGCGGGGTATTTGAACCAGTAGTGGGGTGGTTTCATTGCTGCATGTTTACACCGTTTACATCACTTTGTTATAATTGTGTACTTTGTTTCTAGATTAAGCATGTTTTGTGCTTGTCTATTTTTTATCAATAAATTCATTTTTTTACCTCGAAAAAAAACTAAAAAAACAAATGGGATAGAATTTTTTTAAAAAATAAATGGTGTAATAGCCAATGAAAATTGAAAAATAAATAAATAATAATAAAGCAGTGGAGTAATTGTGCCTACTTAGTACTTACTCACTTATTAATAAGATCATCCAATAATTTTTTTGTTTTCTTACATATTTGCTTTTACAATTATTGATATCATAAAATAATTATAAAAAATTGAATTTTAAAATGAGTCTAATTATTTTATTTTTTGACACAAAAACGAGTCTAATACTAAGAAATAAAACAAAACTTATAATTAGGACATAGGAGGTTTATTTTCTTAAAAAAGAGTAAAAGATTAATGGGCCGAAATAGAATAAGCCTTACGTTAAAATGAATCCACGACCCGACTTAAACTCTTGCAATAAAACCATAAATCAGCTCCTAGAAAAACCCTAGCTCTGCTTCTTCTCTTTAACCGCACACTCTGTCTGGTGTTAGGGTTTCAGAAATCGCCGGTACAAAGGTAAACCATCTTTCATCCCAATCCTTCTATCCCTCTTCGTTGATCTCAATCTTATGCTTCCGTATTCATCACTTCTCTCAATGCTTTCGAATACAAATCTCAAGTGTGTTTGTTTATTTGTTCTGATTCAGGGGAAATGGCTCCTAAACAACCAGCTACGGGTATTTTCGTTGGATTGAACAAGGGTCACATTGTTACCAAGAAGGAATTGGCTCCACGTCCTTCTGCTCGCAAGGGGGTCAGTTTTTTTTTTCTATCTTATTTGATTTTTCAGTTTCATTTTTCCACTTGTTTAGATTCTAGATCGTGTTGTTAGAATCACAATATCAAAACCAAGTTCTGTATTTTTAGCTTTTGTTAGATCACAGTATTTGCTTTACAGTGTTTCTGAATAATAAATTTGTAATTTTTTTAAAACCTATTTTCTGAATTTTCAATTTTCTTGTGACTTTAGGAAAATTATGTTTGTTGCCATTTGTTGAAATTTATTGTACCTGCTTTTGAGTTACGGCCTGTCTGGATACACAGCTTATTTGTGCTTGTGTTAAAACTCACATATTTTTATAGGAAAAGACATTGGTTTGGTATAATGCTATGAGCTATTTTGATAATCAATGTTGGGGAACTTATGAAAATAAGTTGGAAAAAACTTAAGAAAATTGGCATATGCTGTTTTTATAAGTTCTTCCAATCTCACAAAATTTAGGCCAGTAAATTAGATCAAACAAGTCAATCTAACATGCCTTTATTTGCTCTTAACTGAATCCAGTTTTTTAAATATCAGTCCTTTTTATTTTACCAATCATAAGCTGTAATTTTGAGCTTCATAAACCAAAGATTATAGGTTTAATTTAAAAAATGTTTCATTTTTTGTTATGTTTTTGTTTGGTATTCAATCATACTTTGTGAAATATACAAATAATATGAGAAATATGTGTTGGAGTTCTGTACTACATTAGAAATAATACCATGAAATGTTGTTGATATTGATTTGCCCAAGTTATATTTGGCCCTAATGAATGTATATATTGACTAAATCAGAAAACAAGCAAGAGGGTGCACTTTGTGAGAAACCTCATTAGAGAGGTTGCTGGTTTTGCACCTTATGAGAAGCGTATCACTGAGTTGCTCAAGGTTGGAAAAGATAAGAGAGCATTGAAGGTTGCAAAGAGAAAGCTCGGAACCCACAAGCGTGCAAAGAAGAAGAGAGAGGAGATGTCCAATGTTCTCCGAAAGATGAGGTATCTTCTATGTTCTTTTGTTATGCATAACCTGTCTAATTTATTATGCAAGCATTCCTGAGTTGTAATCTTCTTGGTAGTGAATTTTGCTAATATTACAATATTATAAATTTGCAGGGCTGGTGGTGCAGGAGATAAGAAGAAATAAGCATTGTTACTTTGTTGTTGTTTTGAATGATTGGTCAATACTTTGATGGACGAGTTATTGTAGTTCTTTGTTTCAATTTTGTTCATGTTTTTCATGGTTATATGTGCTTTATTTATAACTTAGACTTGATTCCTGGAAACATTTTCTATTTTACTAGAAATATGAGGTTAAATCAAATTTTCAAACTGCAAATTTTGTTTTTATTCCTGTCCAGTGTCTATAGCATACTGGCTTAGGAAAAAAACACTGAAGAGATTATTTTTAAATTATGAAGATGTTCAGATGTTGCTTGCGGGTTTTAGAATATTGCGCCCCTTGTTTGTAGTATCAAACCTTTCTCCAATTTGCACCCCAATAGAAATATTCAAGTAGTCTTTTAACTATTTTTAATTTTAAAATAGTTCTCTTACTTTTTTTATACATCGGAATGATTAAATGCTCTCTCACCAGCGATTGAACCCTTGACCTCCTCATGCCCGACCTTTATGTCCCTCGGCCCTTATGACTTTCTTATGGGGACAACATTGGTTTCTTACTAATTCTCTCTCTCTCTAAGAAACCGATATTAAATTGATGCATAATAGTATATATATACACCACAAAGAGCACTCATTCTCTTGTCTAATATAAAGTCTTAAAAAACATGTTAGTTTGGGATGTTTACATTCTCTTCAGCTATAATAAGCAAGCAATATGACAATTTTAAGTAGTTGATTATGTCTGTGCAGACATTTTAAAACATAGTATTATTGGAGAATGAAAACATATCTAATGTTGGTTTTTTTCTTCTATTTTCTCCAAACTTTGCCGCCGCTTGGAACCTTAGAGTATTCGATACTCCTTTCCCGCCCAATCTATACTCAGTTGCTGTCATGTAGCTAGACGTGGTGGTGCGATGAGAGCTTTTTCCATACCATTGTTGATCTTCTTCTTATCCAACAAGAGCTTAAGTTTTATTTGGTGCACAGTAGAATTTGACTTGTTTCATCAATAGATTGGTTAAAGTGGTAAGAATTTTGATCTGATTAAGTATGTGGTCAGAGGTTCGGTTTCTGGCTCTTGCGTCGGTCATCTTGTGTGCCTTATAGATTTCTAACAAAGATTAGTCATTACTCCGGGTAAAATATTATGGGAATAAACAATAGAATGAAAATTTTGTTGTGTTCCGTTCCTCTTTACTGTGTCGTTGCATTCCGCTCTTTCATTTTAAATTATCCAACAAGTTCTTAAGTTTTATTTGGTGCACAGTAGAATTTGACTTGTTTCATCGATAAATTGGTTAAAATAGTAAGAATTTTAATCTAATTAAATATGTGGTCAAATATTCGATTTATAGTTCATGCGTCGGTCAAATTGTGTGCCTTATAGATTTATAAGAGAGATTATTCATCACTCCGGGTGAAATACTATGGGAACAAAACAAATTTTATTGAATCGTAAAATTTTAAAAAGATTTTAAAAATGAATCAGCTCCTTGGAAAACCCTAGCTTAGCTTCTTCTCTTCCACGGCACACTCTGTTGTTAGGGTTTTAGAAATCGCCGGGAAAGAGGTAAACGATCTTTCACCTCAATCTCACTCTCCACCAAGCATCATCACAACTTTCAAATGTTTCTAAGACATTGCTCATCGGAATCACCATTCAGATCAATTCTTCCTTCAAATGTCATCCTCCGCCGCTTCTTCAGCTTCAATCAAAACGACGACGTACACAAAGTTTACACCATTCTCACCACTTCCTCTTCACCCGAAGACCTTAAACAAACCCTACAATCAACCGGAATTTTCCTCTCAAATGAATTAATCGATCAAGTTCTCAAAAGAGTTCGCTTTGGCCACGCTAACCCCTCTCAAACACTTGAATTTTTCCGTTACACCGGAAGAAGAAAAGGGTTTTACCACACCGCTTTTTCTGTCGATACAATGTTCTATATTCTTGGTAGAAGCCGTATGTTTAATAATGTTTGGGATCTTTTAATCGAAATGCGAAGAAAAGATCGAACTGTTATAACTCCTCGAACTGTTATGATTGTGTTGGCTAGAGTTGCTAAAGTTTGTTCTGTTAGACAAACTGTTGAATCGTTTCGAAAGTTTAAGAAAATTGTACCTGATTTTGGTACTGATTGTTTCAATGCCCTGTTGAGAACTCTTTGTCAAGAGAAAAGTATGACTGATGCTAGAAATGTTTATCATAGTTTGAAGCATAGTTTTCGTCCGAATTTGCAAACTTTTAATATTCTTCTTTCTGGGTGGAAAACCTCTGAAGATGCTGAATTGTTCTTTAAGGAGATGAAGGAAATGGGGGTTAAACCGGATGTTGTAACGTATAATAGTTTGGTGGATGTTTATTGTAAAACTAGGGAAATTGAGAAGGCTTATAAGGTGTTTGATGAAATGCGTGAACTAGATTTGTCGCCGGATGTGATTACTTATACTTGTATTATTGGTGGGTTGGGGTTGATTGGTCAGCCGGATAAGGCTAGAGATGTTTTGAAGGAAATGAAGGAGTATGGTGTTTACCCTGATGTTCCGGCTTACAATGCTGCGATTAGGAACTTTTGCATTGTAAAGAGGCTTGGTAATGCTTATGAATTAATGGATGAGATGATGATTAAAGGTTTGAGTCCAAATGCAACTACGTACAATTTGTTCTTCCGAGTTTTTTATTGGTCTAATGATTTACAAAGTTCATGGAACTTATATAAGAGGATGATGGTTGAGGGTTGCTTACCGAATACACAGTCGTGTATGTTTTTGATAAGGTTGTTTAAGAGACATGAAAAGGTTGAGATGGCATTGCAGTTATGGGGTGACATGGTGGACAAGGGTTTTGGGTCATATACGTTGGTTTCTGATGTGCTATTTGACATGCTTTGTGACATGGGTAAATTGTTGGAAGCAGAGAAATGTTTCTTGGAAATGATTGAGAAGGGGCAGAAGCCAAGCAATGTTTCATTTAAAAGAATCAAGGTTCTTATGGAACTAGCAAATAGACAGGAGGCCATTCAGAACTTGACGCAGAAAATGGCCGTGTTTGGACGACCACCCCAAATTCATGAAAGAGTTACGACTCCGGTAGCGGAAATAGGGGTATTGGACATCTAAGCAAATACTATCTTAAATGAGCTAAACTGCGCCAGCTAAATTGAGAGAACCTACTACAGAGGAACAAGTGACAAAGGGTTAGTGAGGAGAGATACAAGAAATAAGCTCCTTAACAGAATGATAATTGATTTTTGCACACTATTTGACATGCATTTCACACAATAGAATTGAATTTTGGAAATCCATGCTTTAATGTTCGTCATACCTTTAAGATCAGGAAATAAAGAAGCATTTTTACTTCAATTCTGATATTTGCTATTGACCTTATGGCATTGCTTTTCCATTGAAATTGTTTTAGATGGTCTTCTAAAGGGTTGGTTTGATTACTTTATGGGTCAACTTCTCATATAGAGTTCAAATCAAATGAATGTATATACTGACTAAATCAGAAAACAAGCAAGAGGGTGCACTTTGTGAGAAACCTCATTAGAGAGGTTACTGGTTTTTTCACCTTATGAGAAGCGCGTATCACTGAGTTGCTCAAGGTTGGAAAAGATAAGAGGACAAGGCAGGCTGCAAAGAGAAAGCTCCGTACCCACAAGCATGCAAAGAAGAAGAGAGAGGAGATGTCAAATATTCTCCAAAAGATGAGGTATCTTCTATGTTCTTTTGTTATGCATAACCTGTCTATATTACTATGCAAGCATTCCTGAGTTGTAATCTTATTGGTAGTGATTTTTGTTAATATTACAATATTTTAAATGCGCAGGGCTGGTGGAGCAGGAGATAAGAAGAAATAAGCATTGTTACTTTGTTGTAGTTTTGAATGATTGGTCAAATACTTTGATGTACGAGTTATTGTAGTTGTTCTTTGTTTCAATTTTGTTCATGTTTTTTTTATGGTTATATGTGCTTTTTTTTAACTTAGTCTTGATTCATGGAAATTTTACTAGAAATATGAGGTTAAATAGTCACTGCGTTCGGCGGTAGACACCCTGGTCTCGACCAAGAAAAAAATCAAATTATCATTTTTGTTTTGTATGTTACATTCTCTTCAACTATAATAAGCAAGAGAACTGACAATAATTTTAAGTCGTAGATTATGCCACTGCTGACATCTATAATACATGGCATCAGTGGAGAATGAAACTTAAAAGAAAACATCTAAGAATGATTTTTTCTTTTTGATAATAAAAAGGATAAATCAATGAATTATAAATTATTTATTCATACTAATTTTCATAATTTAATATTAAAAAAATGATATTGATTTATCAATTTATCTTAGGAAGAAGACAGCCAATGACAATGAAATCATAAGGTAGGAGATATGGAGGACAATCTTGGGGACCCAACTGATCTTCTACAAGTTTACGTAAGTTGATAAGGCACGCACATAATTAATCTTCAAGAAATGGAACCATAACAATTTTGTTTCATTTATCAATCTACCATAACTCTTGTGACAAGACTCTTGTGGCTGTTATGTTAATGCAGCATGCTATTGCTGAGCTATGTAACCATTAAATTAACATAAAAATAAGACACCATATGATTTGGATTGAACAATTCTAAATTGAATATCAACATGATTTTTAAACTTAACCATATTGTGTGTCACAAAAATCCTAGTTTTTTTTTTTTATCATGATGACTAACTTCTGATTGATGCAAAATATTTAATAGAGTGAAAATTCTTAATCTAATCTCAAACTTTTTACAATTTGAGCATATCTTAACCAAAATCAATTGTTTTTACCTATCTGCCTAAAGATCAGAAGGACCTAAACAATAGTTTACAGATTGAACCTATGTACAGACACTTTGTTACTCCCCTGAGCTCTCATAGGAGCTTCCAAGATTTGACGTTATGTCATGCACCAAAACCCGGATTATGTTGCTACCTCCGGATGATCTTGAAACATACATGCATTCCTGAAGGTCTGCATCGCATGCTATCAAAACCCATTCATTATCATCATCCATGTACTTGATATCAAACGTACCAATCTCTAGTTTCAATCTTTTGGAAACTTCTTCTTTCAACTCCACAATGCCACAGTTCAAAGAAACCCTAAACCTTATGATATCTTCTCTATATGTTGCCTTAATAGTCACGGTTTTCATTTCTTTTCTAACTGCAAAAGGCACCACTGAATTATTGTTAAGAATAGTATCCATGGATTGTTTAGGAGGAGGCAGATATGAACCTGGAAGATTAGTTCCACAAGCTTCTGGAGCCATATCCTCCAAGATGGCCTCAGCTACCGAAGGACATAAATTTCTTAAGTCTTTCGAACTTCCAGCGTCCTCTATTAGCATTCCTCCAAATGGCTCTTGAAGTTCTGCTAGCATGTTGTCAGGCAAAAGGTGAGCAGTTGGAGAGTTGAATGCATTAGTTGGCTGCACTCTCGACTCTGGTGATCCCCTTAGCACAACACATTGCTCATTGTTGGATGGGATGAATACATCTTTTACCGTTGAAATTTCATCTGGTGGACTACCATGACATGAATCATGAGAAGTAGGATTTGTGCTATCTTCGCTCGAGCCACTCCTAGCTCTAGTCCTTTTTCGGTCCTTCTTCCCAGTTTCCCGAATAGACACACCTTTATCATTAATCACTTCTTTATCAAGACTATGTTTCCTCCCCCCTAGTAATTGATCTTCCATTACAGCTTGTATGTTTGTTTCTAATACTTTAGAGGCGTCAAACTCATTCTCTTTCATCTGAGGCTCTGATGGCCTGATGTTTAACGAGCCTTGCTGGTTGGACTTATTCGATGTAGAAGGCTCGGGAAAAGAACTAACAACTGGAAGTTGATTATTACCGAGGGAATTCAAATCAAACGCTCCTTCCGCACCGTGGACAGATTCAATAACACGCTTGAGCTTGGACAGGGAACGGTTAACCTTGTTGATCTTTCGAGATGGCCAACGGGATATCCCATGCTGCCTGCATATGCGCTTCATTGTAGTAGGGCAAACTGTACAACAAGAATATATCAAATAACTTTATGTTAGAGTTACTACTTTCTTTCATGTTTCTTTAGATAAAAAGTTGCTACAATTATTTACTACAAGAATACAATTTGTATGTTTTGAATTTTGATTGCATAAAACATTTCTTAAATAATTGTATTATTTCCAGATAGCAGTGAATTCATAGAGATAAAATTACCACAAGATGCACTCCATTGTAGTAGAGTCTGCATTTGTATTCTTAGACAACCTAGATAACAAAATTCTTATCACACACTATAAGTCAGAGTAGGAACATACCGCCAAGGCTCTTTGCAGCATCTTTAAGACTCCCGGCAAAATACTGTTGTAGAACTTCAAGACTAATTGATTTCTCAGTTTTTCCACGTTTCCTCTCCGACGGTTTCTTTATGTTTTTATTTCCTAAGGAGGACATTGGATTGATGCTCACACCTACATCTTCGCCATGAATCCCTGATGGCTCATCCTGTGGTACCTTCATATTTGGTGAGGCATCAGGTATAGGTAGTGATTTAATAGATTGAGCAATTGCAATTGATTCAGTTCTAAGACGAATGCCTTCATCTGTTGCTTCAATAATTTCAATTGAACCATTTTCCCCAAGTTCAACACCAGCAGCAATCTTAAGACTTTGAAAATGTTCTTTCATCGTTGCCAATATGGAACCCAAGAGTGTCATCTGTTCATTAAATTCTGTGATCCCAGGAGGTAGAAAAAACTCTAATACATAATCATCATCTCCTGTATAAAAACTCCGTAAACAGATCGCAAAACAGCCTGTTAACCCAAACATGAGAGCATAATGAACCAAAGGGTAATCTGTTTTGCAGAATTGTGCAATGTTTGTGCAGAAGCTCATGTTTTGAGACAAAAAAGCCCTCCCCGCAACACCTTGACCATGTTGCAAGTGATGCTCGACACAGGCCTCTCTGAAACCCCATAAATGAGCATCTATGATGTAGGATGCTACCTCGGTTGTTGACATGCAAACTTGCCCCATGCAACTACCATCAAAACTCGAACAACTTTTCTTGAAACCGCCACCATGAGCCAAAACACTCCTATGCCTACAGGGAACCCATGTTTGGGCTAGCGGTAATTTATGAGTTTCACACACCACTGTCAATATCTCCAATATCTCGGATAATGCATTCTGACGACCTTCATTGCAAATCTGGTTTAAAAGCATTGCCAAGTTATATCTGTGGGAATCCAAGGGTAAGCTATAGAACAATAGCAGTACTATCTAGATCTAATAGAAAGAATATGCATTGACACTGTAAAACATCCAATGAGAATATAGTAATCTACAATTATTTTTAAAATGTGTTTACAAAGTAAGTTTATGTGGCAATCAATATTATTAATTGTCATTGTATGCAACACACCTCCATTAAACTCTAAAAAATATACCTGAGTGAGTGGATGGTCCAAAATTTCTGAACTCCTCAAATTTACTGCCTGCAAGGAAACCAACAGCAAGAGATTAAGGAATCTAAATATGTTTGTAATTATTCAACATTTCTATCATGGAAACCTTGGTATAAAATTTACAAACACCGGTTCATCACATGGTAATCACCAAACATAGGAAAACCAATAAAACTTAGAATATATAGCAAAGTTGAAAGAAAATCAACCTCCAGGGCTTTGCAGATTTTTTCAACCTCAGGAGCATAGTTAATCTTTGGCGAAGTCATTATCAACTCTAGCACACCGATACATGATGGCAATGAATGTTCAAATATAGGCAAAGCCAAGGTTCCCCGAACATTGTAATGTTGAGCATGATCTCGGCGGGGATACTCTTTACTAGAATAGTACAGAACATTAGGAGACCATTCTGGTAGTTTCTGCTGAAAAACTCGACCAGGAAGTCCAAGAGTTCCATCGTTCTCGCCATCAACAGAAAACTTATACATCAGGGAGACCGTTCTATACTGATTGAGTCCATTACTATGCGGATCTAGCACAAAGGGCTGACCTGAAGTTGTAAGTACATACCGATTACCATTCTTCACAGGTGCCCAAACCTGAGCTAGAACATTCAGTTCAGTCCATTCTTTGAAGTAACGAAGCGCTTGTGTCATCTTTTCCTTGATTACACAATACCTATCCAAATTTTCTATTGGTGGCAAAAGCGGTGGCAAAATTTTTTTGTTCTCATCATTCTCCACCGGCTTCTCGGTTACTGAATTTGAATCACCTGAAAAACAGTAGCTTTAGGTAGAAGAAATGCAACTCCCCACATAAACTAGAAAATAGTACATATTTAGCACACCAAATGCCATTGGATTAGATTTTTTTTTTTGGACTAACGGATTAGAGTATGAAAACTTCTCATTTATGGTAATAAAACAATTGAAATCAAATGTAAATATCTAGAACTTTCAAACCTTAGGAATACTTCAAGAATCATAAAAAAAATGTAACCATTATAATGTACTGGTATAAGGTAACAGCCCAAGAAGCAATTACCATGCAACTCTAGCCATGAAGCCATGAAACTTCAGCTGTTGAATTTAGAAGAGGGAGACAAAAACAAATTCAATTTCAATCACATAAAGTCCTTCTACATAATCAACTATACCTTATAATCAAGTTGAGCTTCAATCACTATAGTAAATTATTAATATAATTTTTTTTAATGAAAAAAAAGTTCCTTCAATAAAACCAAATTCACAAGTAAAATTAAGCAAAAACAAATTCCTAATAAATTTAAGGTAAAATACTTATAAATTCAAGTTCATATATTACATTTTCAAATCAAACAAAGCAAAATTTATTGCATCAATTAATCAAGTAACAGTCAACTGGGGAAAAATTCAAAACTTAAGTCAACAGAAAACCAATCAAAAAGGAACAAAACAAAACAAAACATACAAGAGAAGATCTTGTGGCAATCAGAGAAAGCTGAAGATGCAAACTTTGCATGATTTTCATCTTCTCCATCAGTAAAAGTCCATAAAGGAGATGAAGGTTGATCAGAGATAGTGGAAAACAGAAAAGGTGACATGGGGTTTGATATAAAAGACATGTGATCCAAAGGCCATGATGTTTCTAAATCCAAATCAAAATCCATAGCACAAACATGTTCTTCTAAGGTTGTTTTTGTCTTGGAAGGAAAGTCTTGATTTTCTTCCTCAGATTCTGGCATTTTTACAAGGTTCTGTTTGTGGGTTTGATGTAAAAGTGATAAAGATTGGAACTTTGTAAAGAGCAAATTAGTTTAGTTTGAAGATTGCATCCAGAGTATAATGGTTCTACCACTTGCAAGTTGGGACAAAAGGGTGAATAAATTACGATTTAATAAAAAAAAAATTATAAAAAGAGAACATTTATGATTTAATAACCATTTTGTCTTGTTTTTTTATAGACTGATGTCGGTAAATTACTTGTTAATACTTAATATTAAGATTTTTCTCTTCATTACTTTATCTCTTGAAATTCAAATCGGTTAAACTATCTAACTTATCTGATAATCATTTTGTCATTAAATTTGTAATTGGTTAATGTAGTTTTTTAATTTATCAAAGCTACAAAAAAAATCATCTTGTATTGAAATTTGAAATTACCAAATAAAAGTCACTTTCACTATGTGTATTTTGTTATTAATTTCATATATCAGATTGATCAAGACATATTAGACGGTTAAACCGATTAATAAAAGACATGTATCAAAAACAAACTATTAATAACGGCAAATAACCCATTTTAATATCCTGTTGGGAGTGGAGAATCCATCTTGTGTGTCTCATAGGTTTTCTGAGACTCCGACAGATATTAGTCATCGCTAACGGTGATGAAAACTTCGTATTAAGATCATGATAATAAAAAAAAACTATTAATAAAAGACATAATTAAATGTTTTTATGCTGTTTGACTTAGTTTGGTTTGTTGGTTGTTCTTTTATAAATAACTCACAAGCAAATTAATGTTTAGTTATGTACAAAAAAATATTTTTTTATGCAATCATTTTGACAAAATGATTGTTTACTCTAAAAAATTGCTATCGCAATATTGTTGTGGGCAGCAACTACAAAAGGAAGAGCACTTTCACTTGTCTTTGTCTATGATTATTTTAATTGTAATAACAGTTTCAAACCTCTGGGGTGAGAAGAAAGGAACAAAAATAGAAAAGAAAGGAAATTTTGATTTTGATTACGACAAAGTCATAAAGATTTGAAGAGAAAAATGATAAAATGTGTTATGTGGTTGTAGCTGCATATATAACTGAAATTTGTTTGTTTGTGTTATGATTGTGTGCATGAAAATGCAATTCTTTTATTGGTTAGAAAATGAGTGGATTTGATTCAAAAATAATGAGTGGGTTGAATTGAATGGTTCCCACTTCCCATGATAAGAATATTTCATGCTCGTAGAGTACACTTTTCTTCTCTTACACAGAGAATGGTTGAGAATTGAGATATTCCTCCAAAAATGCTTGATATTTAGTTGTACAACTTTGTTTTTTCATCCACAAAATCAAACAAAGAATAAGAGGTTGATTTGAGAGGAGTAAAGTGGTGATTGAAAATTTGGTCACAATTTTAGTACCTACTCTATTTCTAAATTCTAAACTGTGACTAGAGCATAGAGCCAATTCAACATCCTTAAAGGCTTAAAACAATTCATAACGAGACCTTTTGAAAAAAATTAGAAAGCACAAAGCTTCCAAATACAAGTTATAGATTTTTTTTACACTACAAGTAATATATTTAGACAATAGTAAAATCCAACTAGAGTGTGTGGTTGAGCCGTTAGAGCTCATTTTCCCTTAATCAAAATTGAAGGTTCGATCACCGGTTTCAGAATGGAGATATTTTAAATCTTTAGGTCAACTATCTCACTTTTTAGAGTGCTATTATTTTAACGAAAAGAATAGTCATTGCGTTCGACGTGATACTGACTTTGACAAAAAACAATAGTAAAATCCAATGGTTGAAAGGTCAAATGTGCAACTGAATCCAATGACATCTAATATGGCACTTTGTTTTTGTTTGATGACGATGGATAGTGTTTGCTTGTAAGTTGCCACATAACTATCATTTTTTGATTTGCTAGTTTAAATATTTTTTGTAGTGTTATTAAACCATTGTAATTACTATTCAGTACTATATTATATACCGTCAATAATCCTAATATCATGTAATCAGCCAATATATCCGTACATCAGAAGATGTATATACTCATATGTTTGACTTTTTATTTTTGGTTACATATATGTACAAACAATAGCATATATTTAGCTATTTCCACCATTGTATTGTTAATTATATTATTTTTGACAAAAGCCATAACTATACTATTATTTATGTTTTAACCATATACGCATTAGGATTTAGGGGGTTATATAAAACGAACAGGTTTGTACCAAAAAAAAAAAAAAACGAACAGGAATGATTAATTTATATATGTAAATCGTTGTGTGTGCTGTAATGAAATTAATTAAATCTATATTGTAAGTGAAAGTCCAAAACATATATGCTGGAAATTATATATAACTTGCCACTTGGTGGATATCTGAATCGAACCACAATGATTGAATATTGATTATTCTGTAATTTATGTCCCAGTCACAAGCATGTATACAAATCTGAATTGTCATGTACTATAAAAACTTGGCTTATTTTCCAAAAAAAAAAAAGGCTTAGCTAGCTGTCTTGCTTCATTAAGGCCAGGACGAATATTGATTGATAACAGGTAGCAGATTTAAATTATGTTATAATAATAATTTGTTGCGTGTGTTTATACTTTATAGTATACTATACATAAACCTTTTATATAAACAATGTGTATTAATGTATACTTTATATATACTTGTAAATTATAAATATGACTCTCTTCTAATTTAATTAGGGGCAGGAGGGAGTACTAAAAGTACATATAGTGTGTATCATAGTATTATGCTTTTTTAATAACAAATTTTTTATATGAGTTTTAATAACTCGTTGCAGAATATGAATTTAATATTTTTAACCAATCCAACAGTTCAATAAAAAAAATCAACTGAATAAATCATCTTTGCAAAATTTCAAATAATTCAATAATATGTATTTGATTGTCATGGCTCTCATAAAGCAAAATTGTCATATATAAAAAGTATCACACTTAGTAAAAAAAAAAAATAGTATCACACTTGTTGACAAAAATCATCTATTTGCCACAATGATATTGACTCTGATATGTTGGAAATTGGTGGACCAATCTAACGTGAACATTATACTTTTTCTTATACCAATTTGAAGTGATGATATTTGATGGCAAAATAATATAATCGGTACTAGTGGTTTGACCTTTTTGAAATTTTATACATAGTACATATTTATTGAAAAAGAAATGATACACATTTGACGTACTATATAATCGAAAAAAATAAGTAACACAACCTCGTATAGATCATAGAACAAATGTAGGATAGGATATTCAAGAGAAGCATAAAAAATAAAGAGTACGAAAAGGGACAAACACTAAAAGATAGAAGTATATACAAGTGGTGGTTATTGAGGTTAATGAATGATGAAATAAAGGTTTAAGAAAATTGAAGGCACCTAATTTTTAATATAGATATCTAATGATCAATTTTAATTTGATGCTGTTTTTTTCCCACCTCCCTTCACAGTTCAAAAGTATGCATAAAAAAAACCAAATTTTACATGTTCGAATTCGTGCTTCTACATAATTTGTGCAGTACATAAACACGCTTCCAAACACATGAAGAGCCTTTTAATAACAAAGACGAGACAGCAGCAGCCTTATAGTTATAGCTTTCGCATCTCATGACACACAACAACGATGCATTGTATGCATATTGAACCATTTTATAGTCTATTTGGTCAGCTCAAGATATGCATCGTTTAGGTCGTGTTCGGTGGTCATCTTCTGTTTTCACTATCACCAAGCACATTGGCATATTTGAGGCTTAAAAATATTGCTGTCATTTGGAAAATACGACGATCTTATCTTTTCCAACACAGACATGTAATCTTCATCTTCTTTACTTTTATTTTATGGTGTATGAATAAAAACATCATAAAAATTCAAGACATAACAACTTGAACATTTAATGCCAATTTTCTCAGTCAGTCGCATGATTAAAGATTCTCAGTGAATTTACAACTTTCTTTACGTCTATAAAACCACCAGTTAACAGACTAAACTTCTACTTCGCGGTCCTTATCGTTGAAATTTGGAATGTTCCCTTCCCACAACTCGAGGAACTCATTTTTTATCCAAGAGATCACAATTACAGGTCCCAAGGTAGAAGGCACCTACATATACAAAGAAAAAAGAACTTTGTTACAGGTAAAATCAAACAGCTGGGTTATGGAGCCCCCATACTACAAATTAAAATGTAAGAAGCAAGCTGCAAAACGATTTACAAAATTAAAAGTTGACTTTTTTTTTTAAAACGGAAAATATTAGTGAAATTAATGTTATGTAGGGATCGGACTCTTATCACTCCACTCCTTAACTCCCTTTACCCCAACTACAAAAAAAAATCAACTTGATTACATATACAAACTTAATATAGGATGGGTTCCTCTATTAATGAGAGCCCAAAATGAGATGGATATTTGCACTGCATGAGATGAACAAGTAAATGAAGAATGTACTTTACTCTTGAGAACAGAGCTCCATTGACAATCATGACCATGGATTGTGTATTGCACTATTGCATAGTTTGAAACTCAACCAAACAAACTTAGAAACACGTTTGGGTATTGATCAACATATACGGCATATAATGTAATATGTAGAGTATGCACTGGACAAAAGGTGACAGTTATTTTGACAATATCTGATATGAGTCCAAGTAAATAGATTTTGACAAACAAATTACATGTGTCAAATGGCTCAGTGCCTCAGTGTACACACCCAAGATAGACCATATATATCAAAGAAATTATCCCCTGATGAATCAGAAATTGCTAGTAAAAAATGTTCAACAATTTCAATTTACTGCTCCAATGAAAATTTGGCTAATACCATCTTTTATTGCTATGCGCACCTAGAAGGAATACAAGACCCACTTTTACACGAAGAGCACGAGTTAAGCAATAAGCCAATAACTGTGACTACTTTCGGATGTCAAAAAAAAAACTGTGACTACTTTCATTAATCTGTTCTATAAACTAAACTTTTCCCAAAGTATAAACAAAATATAATAATTGACAGTAATAACAAAAGTTATAGTCAATTATTAATCATAATTGGGAAGTATAGATGACAAAATAACTTATAGTCTTATACGATGACATAAAAAAACAAATTTACCAGATAAAGGAGTGCAGGTTGAGGTGAGTGAGTCAAGACACCAGCTGCCAAAGCAGTTATCAGACCAATGGCATATCCAGGCAACGCATACCATATGTATTTGTGCCCCTTTGAAGAATGTAACTCAGTGAGATTTATTATATCCCTGCTCTTGCGATAATCAAAGCAGAGGACTAAAGCCAGGAACATGCCTGGGATAGCCTGCAAAAGATAAGCAAAAAATGTGAAAAACCAAACACATAAATTTAGAAGATACATGACAATAAAAATTTATTGAAATCAGGGTTAGCTTAGGTTTAAGTGTTTGACACAGAACTATAATGATATTTAAAGCTTTAAACCAAAAAATTTTGCTCATGTAGCAGAATATTTCATCATGAAGGCATTCAAAATCAAAATAAGTAACAATCCACAAAACCCGCTTATACTTAGCAAAACATGGTTTAGCATGAAAACAAAGAAAAGTGCACCCTAGTAAATGCAACACAGCATACTATTTCATGTGACTTAAGCAATAAAAGGACAGTCTAAACATTAGAAACGGTTAACACAGACTCATACAGTAATACATATCGGAGGGTAAGAATATGATACCATGTCCCCTAAACCAAGCATCATGTAGTCCGATGCAGCCTGTCCCGGAACAACACCGCCCAACAAATTCCTTGGAAAGACAATCTTTACAGGTAACTCCAATTTCTTTGTTATTAGTTGCAACCCAGGAAGACTTAAACTACTAGCAACTGTGTGCATAGGATTTGATGCTTGCTGTGTTGCCACCGATACCATGACATTTGCCCCGAAAAATCTTTCAGAGTAGAAAACCCAGAAAATGTCATATACAAATAGACAAAGGAGGAGCATTGCACAAATCTTAATGTTTGGAAGACGCACATGGCTTACAAATGCAATGCATATAGATATGCCTAACATATTATTCAGTATCCAATGGCCAGTAACAAGCCAAGCAACCACTATAAAAGAGCATGTAAACAATAGTATTCCTTGAATTCGTGTAAAAGATTTTGAGCAACAACGTGAAACAAAAGGATCAGCCAAACCAAACTGTAACTTCAAATAAGCAGCATAAGGAGCCAGACAGAAGAAAAGGGACGACGCAGCAGCAATGGCAGTAAATGCTGTGAGAAACTGCGAGACTGATGAGAACAAGTAGAACATAAGAACCAAGCTAAAAGAGCTCATAACTGGAATCATCAAAGCTTGGGACCTATCCAATGTAATAGATGCTTCTGACATATCCCGATTACGTTCCATTTCTTTCCCATAGTTTAGAGCTCGAAAAGCAGATCCAAATGTAACAGCCACAGCTGTGGTGATTAGCGTGAATGGCGCAGGCTCTAACAAATACAAAAGTCTCGAAAGGGATTCCATCTACAATTATCTTTAAGTCCAACTTTCATACATAGAAACACTACCGAGCAACTATGAATTTGCAACCAAAGCTAAAAACTAAACAGTTAAAACCGCGACACCTGCGTATAGAAATGAAGCTTGTAATTGTAAACAATGTACATAATTCATTCAAAAATAAATAAATTAATAAATACAGTAAATAAAAATCACCCCTTTAACAATCAATTTGGTCTATTTTGCATTACTACAACCAAATTGATTATTGAACATCTTTTTACATATTCAACTATCTGAAGCGAACGAAACCAATCGAAAAAAATTGAAATTATAGTTCCATTTAACCTAAATTGATGATCTATGATTTCTTTCTACAGAGCAATTAAGCCAAATAATGTACCCAAAAAAACACTAATCAACAAATTTCTTATCTTTCTCACGATTACAATGATTAAACAAATAAACAACGTGCAATTACATGTAAGTAAGTACCCAAAACGCAAAAGTTAAAAAATTTGAATCGATAAGTAAAAGATTTTGCAAGAACCGATCAAAATTCAACAAGAAGATTAAAGGCATGATCTGAAAAGGGGAATAAATTGAAATTAAAATTGAGTGATTAGGGTTTTGAGAAAAGACTAACCTTGGACTGGTGAAAGAGGTTTCAGAGACCTCTTTGATTTCTCTGAGCTGAAACGATGATACACACTTTTCACATGAGAGTGAAGTGATTATCACTCTATCACTATTTTCATTTTCACCCCTCTATTTTATTTCATTTACAAAATTCGCCACTTTTTGGATTTCCTTTTCGTAATATAGTATGATGGAGCCAGATTCTTTTTTTTTTCTTTCTTCTTCTTGTTAGATTAGATGAAAGGGTCAGATTCGGTGCACAAGAAAATAAAATAAAGAAGAAATTAACCTTACCCCCCCCCAAGATTATTCCCTTAGCCCCAAAATTTCACTAAACGTTTACATGTGACTATAGTCTATAATCTATAATCTCATCTATAATCTCATGTGTACATGTATTTGTGGAGACATGGCACGATAGACATAGTCATTTAGTGAAACGTCAATTATATATTATGATATTGTTAACTTATCACCTTTGATTAAGAGTAATTTATTTATTCTGTCACGTGAGTATGAATCTAATTGTAGCATATATTTCTAATGTGCAGTTGTTAAGGTGACAAATAAGAAAGTTAGGAGAAAGACGATAAAGGTCGAAGGTACCAATTTTAGATAAAAAAAAGTTTTTTGAAAGGGATTGCGGTGTTGGGAGGTTTGATTTCATTGCTGGGGCATACTTACTTCACTTGTTAGGGTGTACTATTTTGGCCACAATCTTGTATGTGTCAAATATTTGTGGTCGTTTGGTAACTCATTAGAACGTGGTACTAATACTGTGGTACAAATTATAACTTTTGTAAAAATTACAGTAGACCACTGGGATTATGAGACACAAACACATATCAGGATATCAAACATAGAAATATTCTCTCTTCACCATTGCAAGTCAGTCTCCTTGGTTTCTTCAACACATCGCCACCGCTATGAAAGCTCAAAGGAGGACTTCATATCAAGAACCAGCCATATGTCGAACCACAAAATTCACAAGTTTTACATTTTTTTTTTTCCAATGAAAATAATAGTGACTGAAAGTGAAAAAGTGAAAACCGGTCATGTGCATTTTTACAGTACGATACAAACTGTTATTATAGCTGCTATATTCCAAAAATGTTACTAATGTTAACCCCGACAAAAACAAGTTTGTTTGCTGCAATGCTGCATATAAAAAATAGTACTGACTGATGGGTAATGGCAATAGAACATGACATATTTGGCTGTTTGTGCAGATGAAAGTAGAAGACAGAAGCCATGCATATTATTGTACATACTACTAGCATAGGAGTATTTACATTGCTTGCCATTTATTTTGTAAAAATCTATAAAGTTGGTTAATTAAACTTAAAAGTAGCCTGGAGAGAGTAATAAGAGTACGTTGAATGTGACCACAAACATACAATTTATTTTCAATCCATTAGTATTATTTATTTTATTGATGTTTATAATTGATCTATATACCCAAGTCTTCCCTCTACCAAACAATTTAACAGAGTAAATTACGGTGAACACAAGTTGGCAAACAAAATGGACCTACCACGATTAGGTTCCAAGGCTGCAAAGTCTACACCTCTTGCTTTCTTTCTATTTTCACCCCCATCTCATCTCCATCAAAATGACCACAACAGCTGTATTAGTCTTGTTGGAGAAAACGGCTAATGACCAAAAAATCCCCACCTATATATAGCCTATAGATAGATTCATAACTTATGCTACGTTCCAAAACTTGCATTGACTAGATACGTTATCATAAATTTCCCCTCGTCAATAATTCAATTCAAGATTACTTGTATGTTTGATTAATGAAAGTAGGCTTTAACTACTTAGGAGGACATTAGAATCATTTGATGTCAGAATTCACATTGAATTTTGTATTATTAAACCTTTTTCTTTAAGAACCACACGATATGAAATATAAAAAACAGCATTTAACCATTAAACCAATTAATTAAAGACATATTTGAGTCAAATATGATAAAAAAAAACTCAGAATGTTTTTGTAATTTTGATATATTCACTGACTATACACATTCAATCACTAAAATTGTTGCTTACTTTTTTTTTTGACTAAAAATAAAGATATTCATTCATTTAAATTGACAGAGTACATCGATGCAATACAAATTCAAAATAGCTAAAAACAAAAAGGATGAAATTGCAAACAAACTCACAGTATTCATGTTAATAGCATAAAACGGCAAATTGCATATGCATAAAACGGCAAATTCACTAAAATTGCTGCTTACTTATTAACATGAAATACCGTAAGTAATAGATACTAGAATCTCTCAATAAAAAATATATAATATGTTAGTTGAATAGACTCTTTACATAAATCTCAATTATCTCGTAAAAAATTTGTTTAGCCATTAAAATATTTTGATATGAATGTTAAGGAAAAACAAAAAGAGTAAGGGATAGTGGTTACTCTAACTAACTAAAACATATATAAAAGAAACATCACTTAGCCATAACTTGAATTAAAAGATAGCAAAAAAGCAAACCCCACCACCATTGCATGATGGTTTGGTTATGGTTGGTTGGCATCTTAATCCATGTGGTGGGTCCATTCCACACCATACACACTCCCTCTCTCACACACCTTCCTTCCAATTCTATTTTATCCTTTTTTTTTTCAATTTAAAGATGAAAAATCAAATAAATCGTTAATTTGATGTATTTTAGTAACATATTAAATGATTTTAGTTTGTCTGAAACTTTACACAAATAATTTATATGATATTAATTTCAATTCAACAACAATCTATTTCATAAAATTTATATCGATTAAAACATCGTTGGGAATAAATACATCCAAATCTAGACAAATTGTCACCTATTAATAATACACTTCCTTCTCAATACGACACCGCGCACTAACGCACCTTAATTTCCTTATATAGCTTCTAGCAACCGCGATTCTCATCTCTTCAAGCAGATAGATATTCTCACATTTCATTCCTTTCACGCTTCACTTTTTCCTTACTTTTACATTGTGCGTGCGTTATATGAATTATTGTTAGTTTGTTTGTTACTAATTTTTGTTATATCACAATGGTAACACCGATATATTCATTTTCAACTAAATTCATATCTATCTCTTCCGCGTAACAATGAAGCGTCGATTTCAGTTACGTCGTTTTCTATTTCCATTTCCGATTAGTTCCAAATCCATTGTGATTCATTACTTCATTCTTTTACGTCTTAAAACCAAATCAAGACAAATCAGAACAAAACAACACAGTAATAGTACTAGTAGTGAGAACACAGTTATATTTAGATCTCACTTTCTAAATTTTCTTTTGTGTTGAATCGAGTGAAAAATTAAAATCATGATTCCGTTCATAACTTTGAAGATGAAGAAGTTCTCTGTGGTTTTGGCATTATTGTATCTAATAACGGTGGAGCTATGGTGTGTTAATTCTGAAGAAGAGAGGGTTATGGTGAACATGACGCTGGTAACGGACGCACGTGATACTGGTGCTTGTAAGTGAAAGTTAAATTTAGTTACTATTTTATTTTCTCATTTATTTTATTGAAACGATTATTGGTTATTAATATTAATTATTAAAATTTGGAGTGTTGTGAATATGTAGTGTGTTTGGATGGAAGTTTACCGGCGTATCATTTGCACAGAGGATATGGAGCGGGTCAAAACAATTGGCTTCTACAATTTGAGGTATGCTCATATTTTTTAATATATATTTTGACAATTTTTTTTCATATGTATATATATATATATATATAGTTGTAAACCTTGATAGTGATATATGAATGAATAATATGTGGTTTTTAGCCTTTAGGAGTATGATCTTAGCTTATGTACGAGTTATTACTACTCTTTAGTCTTTACCGTATGTTTTGTTCTAGTCTTCTAGAGTTGTAGGATCTAGCAGAGACTCCGAATATGATATTAATTTTTATATATTTATAGATATTGATAAAAAATTGTAAAATATGATATAATGTTTTTTGGCTCACTTATTAAGTCACATATCGCTTGTAACTCCGAATATGATATAATGGTAATGTATATACAATATGTTACACTCCTTTAATTAAGCGAGACACATTTTTTAGAAAGGACAAAATTGTGGCCTTAAAATAGATAATTTCTTAAAGATGTAGACTTAAGTTCGGGACAAAACATACTCTCATTTATCTCCTGTAAATAATTCTAAGTTCTATTTAGAACATAATAATGTAATGTGATTATAAGTGTGGTATCAAAGTGTGTGTTTTTTTGTTGTCAAAATAAAATTGATTTTTGTAAAAATAAAAATTTAATTTTGACATCAAATTTATTATTTAACTCAATTTAGTATAAATATAACTCAATTTAGTATAAATATATTCACACATAAATTACTTTTATTTCATGCAAAATCAATTTACAAAATTAGTTCATTTAAAATCAATTTTTATCAAACATTATTACTTCAGAAAAAATTAAAAGTGTATAAAATGGTGTGAAAAAGTTACCGAAGTGTCAGCGTTGTTTTGTTTCGTTTAAAAAAGGGTTATGGGGATAAAGAGTGATGATTGGTTGGTTTGGGAATGCTGTACGATAGTGTTTTCTTGTCGTCTCCGCCTTGAGTTTTGCGCGGCTTGAATTATCAATATGCTATTTGGTTGGAGAGAAATTGAGAAGAGAGAAATTGAAATACAGAAATTTGTTCTTTTTATATGAATCTACTCTTTCTCAACTTTTCTCCAACCAAACAAATGTTAAGAGTATTTTCGTCCCATAATATAAGTACTTTTGACTTATTTCACATATACTGTATTAAGAAAAGTTAGTAGTATAATTATTATATCTAGTTTGTGTATAAATTTTGCTAAATTTCCTTTTGTTTGTATGTGTATTTGATTAGACGTTTGGTATTTCGATGTAAGTTATTGTAATGATTAGAGGTATATGTAAAATAAATAAATAATAAATATACCTAATAATTTGTAAATAGACTTATTCTTTGGGATTAGAGTTTTGTTGAAAGAATGTTTATAATTTAGAAGAGAGGGAGTACTTCTTCTTTAAAATCTTTAATTTTGGTAGTCAAATTAGATTTCAACGTTAAATTGATATTAATTACTCATTTTGGTCTTAAGTATAAGAGAAGGTTTACTTTTAAAATTCACGGAGAATCTAATGTATCTTAATCTAACTCATATTATAGACCAAATACATTAGAATCTCAATTTAAAAAGTAATATTTCTCTTATATTTATGTTCAAAAGAAATATAATGCATCATGTACTTTTGCTATGTCAGATACTTATATACTACCTCCATCTCAAATTATAAGACTCATTTTGATCACTGCACGTTCGCCAATGCACAATTTTGATCAATAATATCTTTAATTGTGCATTAGTAAAAATTATAAAAATTTGATATCTTGAAAATACTCTTCAAGACGAATCAAACAAGATCTTATATGCTAATATTTACATTTATAAATTATGAGAAAAACACAGTCAAATCAAGATACATAAATAGTGTCATTTAGTCAAAAAGGATCTTATATATTGAGACGGAGGTAGTATTATTTTCATACTTGCATATGACTTCCATGTCAACAATGTTAACGAGAGACTAAAATAACTACGATATCTCTTTCATTTTAAAAAAAAAAATATAAACTCAAACTTTTATTTTCTTCACACATCTCATGGAAATACAGAGGGAGTAATAAATATCAGAAAATTAGAATTAAAATCAACACCAACAAACAACAGGTTGCATATGTTTAATAAATCATGTACTTCGACAACATGAAGCGAAAGATTAGAAAGCAATGTTGTTGACCCATATATAGGTATGTCGGAGTCGGAGGATAAGGTTTCATTTATTGTATAAAACTTTGAATCCTAGCAAATACTCTACATTGAGATTGAAATCTGAAATGATGAATGGAATGACAAAGTGGATGAAACAACAGCTAGTTATTTCAGTTAATTAGTTTTGTGGAGCCCAAATCTAAACTTGAAGAAACCCTTTTGGTTGGTTCTGCATTCATTCATAAATTATTAATGATGAGCACCATATTAATGGTACTTGGCAGGGAGGTGGGTGGTGCAATGACTTGACATCATGCTTGGAGAGAGCTCAATCTCGCAGGGGCTCTACACGTTATATGACCAAATTTGAGATCTTCTCTGGTATGTTAAGCAACAACGCCACCCTTAATCCAGGTAAATCAACATTTGCTTTTTTCTTCTTATTTCATTTGAAAACTATGATAATTAACTCCATTTGCTTTTTTTATTTAAATGTGGGAAAGAGAAATTTTGATTAACCAAGTGTAATAATTTTTGGTCAAATAATTTAATGACTAAAAATTTCACGTGGAATGTCCTTGTTCGAAGCCCGACACTCTATGGATTGTGTATAACTCAACCAATTGAGCTTACATGCACAATTAAATGTAACTCTATTTCCCTGAATTTAGGTTCATTACAAAATAAATGTCTACAAACAAATGTTCATCATTTTTAGGCCTTATATTTCATGTAAAAACATTAATATATTTTTATTGGAAAAAAATAATTATGAATGTTAATCAAATTACATAGCTAATATAAATCAAATAATGGTTAGATTAATATTGGTCTGTAACAGCTATTCTTTGATTTTAAAATCAAACAATGGTTCACAGACAAATAAGTAAAAGCCCAAATGAGTCCAATAACTAGCTTTCATTTCGAGATTCCCTTTCACGTGCTATTGTTGTTGTCTAGATTGCTACTACTAGCTTTGTTTTTTCACCTTACTTCTAAATTTTCACATAGCTGTTCTCATGCTCTGTTCTGCCTAAAATCTTTCTATAATCTTGTGTATTTCCGTTGTCCATTTCACGTGCTCTTGTGTTGTATTGTGTTACCTAGATTGCTACCTCTTGTTTTTTTCACTTTACTTCTGATTTTCACATAGCTGTTCCGCCTGTGTTCACGTTCTGCTCTGCATAAAACTTTCCAATCTTGTATCTTGCGTGCTTTCGTTGTCTATTTGACATGTGATCATGTTAGTCGACAAATACTCCATATGCTCTTTATACTTTCTCTGAATTCTGTTATAAAAGTCCATTAAATTTAGTCAAGTTCAACTGACAAAAAATATCGAAATTGCTAGGGCGGATGTAGATGACCGGGGTTTGATCATGGTCACTCTATATTGTGTGTATGAATTTATAATGACTTTGTTATTTCGTCTATGTATTATAAAAAAATTCAATTTGTAACTGGTACTGTGATTAATATAAGATCAACCAATTTTTATCATAATAATTTTTATCACAATATTCAATTAATATAGATCAGATTTATAGTTATTCTAAAATGTGGGTTTTTTCTTATAATAATAGAGACCGGAAGGACTATAAAATAAAGTTGATTTAACAATATTTCAAGTGTATTTAATCTAGATTAGATATATCAAGTTTTTTGTTTATCAATTTTTTGTAATATTTTGTCGGTTGGTTTTTTATGATTTATATTGAGTGGCTTTTTTATTATTAAATTTTTGCATTTGTCTGTGACTGCTGTACCAGACTTTTATAATTGGAACAGGGTGAAGCTGAGATACTGTGATGGAGCTTCATTTACTGGAAACAGAGTATTCAATAATGGGGTATGTTTTACAAGGCATCTCCCAATTTTTTTTAAGAAGCCAATCCTAATGTATCTCCCCGTTAATAAAAATTTATAAAGGTCTTTATAAGTTTTCACTATTATAGATTTCTTGGGAGTAAGCCACCAAATTTGTTCCAAAAAAGTTTTTGATCCTATCAAATTGTATTCATATTTGTTTTTCTGAATATCTTCTTCTAAGGATTAAGTTGATTGTAAGTGGTTAAGTTAAACATAAGGATCAAATTTAAGAACTTAAATGACAGTTCTTTAGAGTTAAAGATCTTTTGCAGAAATTTGTAATTTTAGGGACTATAACATCCTACAAAATCAGAGAATAATTTAGTGATTTACTATTTTTTTGGATTTGGAAAAGAAAAACAAAACAAATACCACTGTCCTTAAATATATAACTATATAAGCACTTGAGAAATTTCATAGACAAAAATATTTCATTAAAATGAATCAAGAGGGTATCGGGTTAATTATCTTCATGGGCTAAAGTGTTATACATTTTTTATAATCTTGCTTAAATAGTTATAAATTCAACTTTACTGATTTGTCACTCTTGGTGTTTGTGAGATGAACATCAGACAACAAAGCTTTACTTTAAAGGGCAAAAGATTTGGGAAGCCATTATTGGCGACCTTCTACCCAAAGGTTTAGGAAATGCACGCAAGGTAATAGTTACTCTTTATGAAAATTTAGGTTAGTTGATTATATTATACTAATACATGATATGATTTGAATGAATTTATAATACCTATACTGTGTATGTTGTTTAGGCTTTGCTTTCAGGCTGTTCAGCAGGAGGTTTAGCCACATTTCATCATTGTGACAACTTCACCAAATATTTGCCAACTAATGCTAGTGTTAAATGCTTGAGTGATGCAGGTTTTTTTCTTGATGGGTATGTTAATTTAATTTACTCATTCTTGAGTCATTTCAGCAAAATTTGAATACTAACAGTCCCTTTTGCACGCCCTTGCAGAAGAGATATCAGTTTGAACCACACTATGAGGTACTTTGTCAAAAGTCTAGTTACATTGCAGGTAAACCTTCAACAAATGCTCCATTTTTTTGTATACATAGTGTTTTGGAAAATGATTTAATTTTAATCATTGACAATCAGTTTATGTGCTTCCTGAAAGCTATGCACTCTCAGATTTACATTTTCTAAGCTAAAATAGGTCTTAATGAAAAGCATAGTGCTCAAATGAATATTTTTAACTGAGTAATTTGCATAACAATTAACAATAATCAAACTTACTTACCAAAGTTTTGTTTACAACAGGGGATAGAGCAGAACCTTAATAGAAACTGCACCAGTGCACTGTCTTATCCAGACTTGGTATGTTTCCCGTTAACTTGCATCATTAGCTCAGGAAGATTTTTCACTTTCTGACATAATTCTCGTTTCAATGCAGTGTTTCTTTCCACAATATGCGTTGAAATATATATCAACACCATATTTTATCTTGAACTCGGCTTATGATGTATTCCAAGTAAGAGTTTTTTTATGCATTTTATTTCTATGTTGTACTTTATATTAAAATCATACTTGGTGAATTACAAAATTAATAAACTTAAAATGTCAACAGTTCCATCATATATTGGTGCCACCTTCAGCTGATCCCCGCGGGCACTGGAAACGCTGTAAACTGGACCCAGAGGCATGCACACCAGCCCAAATTGATACATTGCAAGGTTCATTTTTCAACTTTTCTGCCATCAATTTCACATTTTTGAAATATCTTTTACCCATTTTTAAAGAAGTTTTTGTATGTCTATAAACATTTTAGTATCTTTTGTCGAAGAATTAAGTAGTTTACTTCATACACATGTTCAAATTTCATCCTTCTATTTGTAAATCGAACTGACTTTCCTTAATTCAATGCGCTTCACTCAGGGTTTAGGCTCAGTATGACTGCAACTTTGAAACCCTTCTACTTTTATTCAAGTAGAGGGGGAATGTTCATAAATTCATGTTTTGCTCACTGCCAAAGTGAATTGCAAGAAACGTGGTTTGGAGCTGATTCTCCAAGAATAAAAAACAAGGTACCAATCTCTTTGACAATCATAGATGATGATAAACTTGTTTATTGTATGTCAGATTGCACTAGTTTGTTGGGTGAGCATATATGTTATGGTACATTGTGACCAGTTAAACCCACAATATTATATTTTTGAACTATGTCAATATCATTGTAGTATTATATTGTTTCATGTAACATTCCTCCATTGGCCAAAATTTGAGGCTCACACTTGAAAAATGAAGTGATATTTGAAGCTTGAACGTTCGGCATAGCTAATGTTTAATCAATAACATGTTTAAACTGCTCTACCTTTTACAGACTATTGCAGAAGCAGTTGGTGATTGGTATTTTAGTAGAAACAGAAGCAAGGAAATAGACTGTGCATATCCATGTGATAAAACATGTCATAATTTGATACCAGAAGCTCAGGTAATAACTTACAAAAATCTACTTCTCTTGTAATCATGGTGAATTTACGGTTTCTAACTCAGTTTGAAATGTTTCAGGTCATTTAGAAGAGGATACTGGAAATTTGTCAACAAGCTTTCCAGTTCTCCTATCCGATTTCTCCGAAAAAAAGGACTGAGAAGAATATTTTTTTTATTCAAAGGCATACAAGTATACACATAGTGAATGCTAGGCAGATAGAAAATTCTTTATAAAAGAATGAGAAGAGAAAATGTGATTTGAATTATACTTTATAATTATGTCATTTTTTATTAGTTATATATATGTATAGTTTACTTAATAAAATCTATTGGCTTTTGTCTAGTGTCTGAAGTCTTTGATCAACTGTATTTATATGTTGTCAAAATCTATTTAGAAAATGAAGTTCATTTAAAGACACCCTCGATGAATACTCAACTAGAGACACACTAAAACATGTCTTTCGTTTGACAACAATTCTTCATTATTTGATTGGTAAGTTATACCATTTTGGTAAAGAATAAACAACACCCTCATTTTATCTCATTTAAAATAGCTCATTCTGCCTCTCATGAGTTTGTAACCTCACCTTCTTCGCCTTGTCTGCGCCTTCATAAGCTTTCACCAAGATTTCTCATGCTGCCTTTGAAGATTCAGCATCACTAACTTCTTAAAAATTTGTTGGATTCTCACTAATGGGATCAACACCAAATTTCACTAAATTCCACACATCTTTGATACTTGAACACCACCTTTATATGCCTAGTTCTTTGACTTTTTCCATCTAAAATGTATGTTTGAGAGAGAAGAAAACAAAAAGAGGTTTATAATACTCAAAGTAAAGGATATTTCATACACACTTTGTATATGTTATGATGATCACATAACCTTTTATACAATTTACAATCTTTGTCAATCTCACATTAGATAGCAAAATCTTGTTATAATACCGTCATCCAATAGAAACTAACAACTAACTAATTAACTTGTTCACAAAGTAACAACTTTTCTAATCATGTATTAACTCTCTTAATGGTGTTGGGTCCAATCCCCACCACACACTCTCCCTCAGAAAATAAACTCATAACTTCCACTTTTCCTTCTCAAAATTCTATTCACATTTTTTTTCTCCAATATTAGTAATACGTTCTTTTCATGAGAATTGTGTACGGTTAGAATATACGAAAATATATTTAATACCTTTTATAGTATTATTTATGAGAGTACTATCTCTTAGAATTTTATTTTATATTATGTATTATTATTTGTTTTATATATATAATTTTGTATAAAAGAACTACAAAATTTATTAATACTCTATTTTTTAAGTGAATATTAACCCGTATGTACACAAGTCATTTATAGTAATATAAAATATAATAATTCTAGACATATTCTCATATTCTCTTTTGTTTTTGTTAAAAGATACTATAATATCTTGACAAAAAAGATCGGATAATCTGATTTTTTTAATTTTTTAACTAAAATCGGATACTCTGATATATGGTATAGTAATATAAAAGGTATTAATATATATATTTTCTATATTCAAACACTAAATTTCTTTTAAGGTTCAATAACCTTAATTCTGAACTCTACAAAAATAGACATTCTTTATTCCCTTCCCTTTTCGCTTTCTAGTTTTAGATTTTCTTGTACGTCATATTAATTAATTTTTCATCATTCTATATTTTGATTATGGACTATAAATATATAATTATTGATTATTGATTATTGATTCAATGTGAATTCTTTTTGACCATTTTTAGTATATTTCTATTTTCGATTCTGCTTCAACTCCATTCTAACTAATATTTTCCTTCTTTTACACCTTTATAAATCCCAGTCAAGAGAAATAGCAAAACAACATAGTAGTGAGAAGACATAATATAGAATCAAGTGGAAAAAATTATCTATGTCTCTTACGATGAACTTCGCCGTGGCTTTTGCATTATTGTATCTAATCACGGCGGAGCTGTGGTGTGTTAACTCAAAACTACAACAGCTTGTCGTGGACATGACGGTTGTTTCGAACGCACTTGAAACCGGTGCTTGTAAGTTAAAATTTATTTTACTTATTTTTTTCGGTTTTGTTATTCATTACCGGTTAGTTTGTTAAGAGTTTCACAACTTGAACATAAGTGTATAAGACACCTTCTTCATTATTTTCCAAGCTTGGTTATGGCTAACCAAAAGATATTAAAGTTTGGTATTTTGAATACATAGTTTGTTTGGATGGGAGTTTACCGGCGTATCATTTGCACAGAGGACATGGAACTGGACAAAACAATTGGCTTCTACAATTCGAGGTACACATTCATATTTTTTGAGAAGTTCGAAAAAATTGGACCATGAATTTTTTGTCTAATAGTCTAGTAGCTGGATTTGCATCATATTAGTCATTGGCGCAGAAAAAAAGAAGAAGAGAAATTTGAGATTCAGCGTGCTCCGACTCCTTCCATAATATTCATGATAGCTACCAACTAATTTAAGTGCATTTATATTTCAAAAAATCAAAGATAAATCAAAACAAGCATACAATTGGTATATAATGAATGTTTTCTAAAAAAGTGAAGTGGCATGCATATATATGCAGGGTGGTGGGTGGTGCAATGACTTGACATCATGCTTGGAGAGAGCACAGACTCGCAGGGGCTCTACACATTACATGACCAAATTTGAGGTCTTCTCTGGTATTTTAAGCAACAACGCCGCCCTTAATCCAGGTAATTAATTAATTACTTAAATCACCTTGTACCGAGTTCTGGTGTTATTAATAATATTTTGCCTTTAAAAAAAAAATCATCAACAATTTTCTGTGTTAATTAATTAGTTTGCTTTTTGATATATCTTTTGAATATTTGCATTTGTTTTGTATCAGACTTTTATAATTGGAATAGGGTGAAGCTGAGATACTGTGATGGAGCTTCATTCACTGGAAATAGAGTGTTCAATAACGGGGTAATTAATTCATAATAATCTTCTTGCTTATGTAGTTAAAATAAATTTAAATTTACTTATTGTTATCTTCTTGTTTGTGATGAGATGAACATTAGACAACAAAGCTTTACTTCAAAGGGCAAAAGATTTGGGAAGCCATTATTCAGGACCTTCTACCAAAAGGTTTAGAAAAGGCACAGAAGGTATCATTATTACTCTTTTTTGCATGAATGAATACATATACATGACTTGCAGCCTAGGTAAGCTCATTATATGTATTATACTTCCTCCGTCTTTTTTATAAGGAACAATTTGAAAAAATGACACATACACGTACTAGTACTACGGAAGCTAATTTTTGTTATTAATAATTCTAAAATTTTATGTTTTATTCCAAAACTAACCTTGAACTGACATGGGAAATAGGTCTCCAATTTATGCACCAGCATCGGAATGAATTATTTGATTTTGATTAATAAGGGTACAAATGGAATTGTGTACTAGTGTTTTATAAAAATGACAAATGTTTGCTCTTAAGAATGTCCCTTATAAAAAGGACCAAAGGGAGTATGTGTTAATATGATTTTAGTTCTCTTTAGTTATAATATTTTTTTGATTTTAGTCTTTGTTAAAGTTTTTTATTTGAATTTAATCCTTGTAAATCCAAAAGCTATTATTTTTAATCCCTTACATCAGTTTAGGACTACATATGACATTAGAGACTAAAGCAAAAAAAAACATATTATATGATTTGAATGAACTTTATAATAGGAAAAATGTCCTTAAGACACTTAAATGAAGCAAATATAGAAATTTTGACTATAAAATATAGTGTATTCAACATTTTTGAAGTTTAAAAATTGTCATTTCTTTAGTAAAATCTCTATATTTTGCATCTTAACTAATTAATATTCTCGAATAACTTGTTAATTAGTTAGCATGACAATTTATAATAATAACTAATATGTATGCATGTTGTGTAGGCTTTGCTTTCAGGCTGTTCAGCAGGAGGTTTAGCTACATTTCATCATTGTGACAACTTCAGCAAATATTTACCAACAAATGCTAGTGTTAAATGCTTAAGTGATGCAGGCTTTTTTCTTGATATGTATGTTAATTTGATTTATTTACTCTATCATGAGTCATTTCAGCAGATTTTTGATTCCGAATACTAACATTTTCTTTTGCACCCCCTTTTATTTGCAGAAGAGATATAAGTTTGAACTATACTATGAGGGAATTTTACAAAAGTGTAGTTACATTGCAAGGGGTAGAGCCGAACCTGAATAGAGATTGCACCAATGTGTTTTCCTCCTCTGCATACTTGGTATATTCTCTCATGAACTTGATCATTAGCTCAATTTTTTTTACTAGATTCTAACATGTTTTGTGTATCTTGCAGTGCTTCTTTCCGCAATATGCTTTGAAATATATATCAACGCCGTATTTTATCTTGAACTCTGCCTATGATGTATTCCAAGTAATAGTTTTTGATGCATTTTGTTTGTAACTTTTCTATGCTGTACATTATATTAAACTCATAGTTGGTATGAAATTAATAAACTTCAAATGTCAACAGTTTCATAATATATTGGTACCACCTTCGGCTGATCCCCACGGGCAATGGAATCACTGCAAGCATAACTTATCGGCATGCACATCAGACGAAATTGTTACATTGCATGGTTCCTCTTTCAAATTTTATGCCATATTCACATTTTTGAAATAGCGTTTACTCACTCTTTTTATAAGAAGTTTTCTCAATGTTTATAAAAGCCTGTTAGAACTATTTTCATTAATTCAATGCACTTTACTCAGGTTTTAGGCACAGCATGATTGATGCTTTGAAACCCTTCTACTTGCAATCAAACAAAGACGGAATGTTCATAAATTCATGTTTTGCTCACTGCCAAAGCGAATCGCAAGAAACATGGTTCGGAGCTGATTCTCCAAGAATAAACAATAAGGTATCAACCTCTTTGACAACATCAACATATATTACTAAACCAGTTTGGCGTAGCGAATGTTTAATCGGTTAAACTGCTTTATCTTTACAGACTATTGCAAAATCAGTTGGTGATTGGTATTTTAGTAGAGACAGAATCAATGAAATAGACTGTGCATATCCATGTGACAAAACTTGTCATAATTTGATATCATAAGCTAAGGTAATGCCTCATACATATATATATATATATATATATATATATATATTGTTGTTTGTTCTCTTGGATATTATGGTGAGTTTATGGTGTATTGATATGACTCAGTTTGAAATGTTTCAGGTCATTTGAAACATGAGACTGGAAATTTCTCAAAAAGCTTTCTAGTTCTCCTACTTGAGTTCTCTTAGGATTAAAAGGATTTAGATAGATTATTTTTTCAAAACTATACAAGTATACATACAATGGTGAATCCTAGGCAGATAGAAAATTCTTGAGAAAGAATATGTAATTTGAAAATGATAGTTTTCAATTGTGTCATTCATATATTTTTTTTTACTTGATGAAAATCAGTTGGCTTTTGTCAAGTGTCTAAAAAATTAACTTTATTCAACCTACAAAATCACTTATGATACGAGACTCTTTAACACATTCCCTCATATCCAATATTATTGAACTTGATGCGTGGATCTAAATGGTGGATGATCCGATAGCGGAAACTTGATGCGTGGATCTAAATGGTGGATGATCCGATAGCGGAAACTTGATAGCATATGATCCAACGTATTTTAGAGAGACTGTGATATCATCTTAAAATTGAGAGTTGAACTTAAATCAATTTTACAAAGTTAACAAACTTACCAAAAAAAAAAACTCAATCTTACAAAATTGACCCTTAACATTTATAATTAAAAAACGATAATCATATAATACTTCAATCACACTTAATGACACTTAGATGATAATCAAGTTGGTTAATCAGACTTATGTTTGGTATCACAGTAGTATATGAAAATCATAATGATCTACCGTAATTTTTCAGATGCTGCACTTTGTTGCTTTTGCAAAATTACGATAAATTATCGTGATTGTCATATTAACCGCCAAAGATTCTAAATCGTTGATGAGTAGTAATGTGTAACTGAATCTGTTAAAAGCAGTTTCATCTACCACTCAAATCAAATCCACCTATCCAATCTCATCCCGCTTCTTCACACTCTCACCGCCACCACCCTCTCTCTCAAAATTACCAAAATACCCTTCACCACCACCACAACCACCGTATGCATAACCAACACACATTCATGCGCTTGCGCACACTTCACTCTCCCTTTCTCATCAATCTTCACCGCACAAACCCAAATCTCTTCCGAACAACCAATTGGCCATTTCTCTCCATTCCCAAACCAATGCTTTGCTCTTCTTTCACTTCTTCTCACTCTGGTGCCGTTGACCATGACGACGGAAACAACAACAACACCAACACCAATGGTACTGCTTCTTCTTTTCGCAAATTCAAGCTCAATCAGTCCACTTTTTTGGCTTCTCTTATGCCCAAAACGGAAATTGGTGTCGATCGTTTCCTCCATTCTTATCCACATTATGATGGACGTGGTGTTCTCATCGCTATTTTCGGTATCGTTTCTTATTTAAAGCTCTTGCTTTTTCGGTTTTTTGTTGTTTATTTTCAATTTTAGTTAGTAGCTTAGTATGTTGTTAGGAAATGTAGATATGGTTGAATATGATTTAGGTGATAATTTATGGGGATATGCAAGAAAATGTTTGTTTGTGTCCTGTCTAAGTATTTTGGACTTGAAGAGTAACTAAAAAGTGAAAAGTTTGTGTCTTTAGTCGCATGGATGATGTACTTGTGTTGGGGGTTGTAGACTCGTAGTCGGTGTTTTAAGGCTATGTTGGATAAACAGGCTAATTAAGTGCTTATAACATAACCACTTATCATATAAAAGCTTATGTATTTATGTAATAAAAGATAAAATAAAGTCAAACTGTTTTTATATAAGCTATACAGTGTTTTCATAAGCTATCCTGGAAAGCTTAATGGAATAAGTTGAAAACAACTTATAGACATGTCGTAATCTGTTTCCATAAGCTCTTCCTAACAACCTCACAAGTGTTCATGCCGGTAAGTAAGCTTAAATAAGTCAATCAACATAGGCTCTAAATGTTGAATTATGCCCTTTGAGTTGCTTGTTGGTCGAATTTGTATTTGTTGACTTGGTGGGAGTGTATATTCATTTGGTTTAGATGAGTTACGTTTCATGATATCATTGATTGTCAGGTGAAGATAGATTAAAATGCATAGCATTATAGCAATGCTAGCAAAGTAACTCACTATATCTGACACTTTTTTCAACACGAATTTGGGTCATGTTAAGTGAGCAACTCACTTTAAAATGTAAATTGAGTAATATTAATAATTGATGAACAAATCATGAATGTGTTGAAATATCAATCCTTGAATTTCACACATTAACTCACTTTAAAGGAGTGGCTTATTTATTATTGGCTCAAAATCATGAGCCTTGCCACTTTGAAAACGAACCCCACACGATTTACTAGGATCCGCCTAAATTTTGACTAGTAATAGAGAATGTGTTGCTAGTGCTCCGCTAAAATATAAGCCAAAGAACTTTCGATTAAACTGGTGATGATGAACTTGTAATAATTTGATTGGACCACTAAGTTATGTTCCTAGCTCGGTGTCATCTAATTTGCTTCTTTTTGAATAGTTTTGTAGATATTGTGTATGTATTATGATATGTTTGGTGTTATGTTGTAATGAGTAATCAGTACTGCACTTCTGCCATTCTAGTTCATATGGCAAATGTATTTAATCTGAGGTCTGTATGTTTTCACTATTCAGATACCGGTGTAGACCCAGCTGCTGCTGGATTACAGGTTACCTCAGATGGGAAACCAAAAATTCTTGATATCCTTGATTGGTGAATTAAGCAACTCGACTTTGAAGTTTTATTTGATATATATGCACTATTGGTTTATATATATGTGATACATTTTCTTAATCTTCAGCACTGGGAGTGGAGATATTGACACGTCAAAAGTGGTGAAGGCTGATGCTGATGGTTGTATTTCTGGAGCATTAGGTCGGTGATAGGGAATAAATTTGGTCAGAAATTGTTATATATGTGTTCGGCTGTTTGCAACTGGTCTGTAACATTGTACATATTTGAACTATAAAACCTCATATCTCTACATGCACTACTTGTGATGAATGTATCTTCTCATTAGAAATATTAAATTTCTCGTTTAAAATTAAAAGTAATATTAAATTTCTACTTGAACGAATGAGTGAAATCACAATTGTTAGCTTTTCACACTTTTTTTTTGAATGGGAAAAGGATGGCTCAAATAAACTTAGCAGTTACACTGAGTAGGAAAATCTAAAGTCAAATTACTACCATAGTTTTATGTGCTTTGAATACATGATTTCCAGTACCTAAATGATGTAAGAAATCAGGAGCTGAAGTTTTCCCACTTCAACCATTCTCATGCTTTTTCTATAACCTCTCATCTTTTGTTTGCTGTTACTTTTCTCTCTTCCATCTTCCTAGTGAAAGAATGTGGAAGTTCTTGTCCGTGCTTTCAGCATCATGCAAATTTTGTACAGGTGCTTCTTTGGCTATCAATACTTCATGGAAAAACCCTTCTGGTGAATGGCATGTGGGATATAAATTGGTTTATGAGCTTTTTACAGAAACATTGACCTCTCGTTTGAAGGTAGAAATATATTTTCTTAAATGTTACAGTTACTCTTTAGACTTCATATGGCTAATCATACCAATTTCCCCTTTTCTTTCCTAAAATTTTATCTGCAGAAAGAAAGAAAGAAAAAGTGGGATGAGATAAACCAGGAGGAAATTGCCAAGACTGTAAAACAACTTAATGATTTTGATCAGGTAAATTGAAAATTTTCTTTGATTCTTTTTATATGTGCCACCACCTTAATTCACACATGCTCTACTCTTAACTGTTTTAATACTTTTTCCAGTAGGCACTGGTTATCTCATAGGACATAGGCAAGCTACTGCATGTGTTGTCATATTATTATTTTTGACATGTATCTCTAATTCTCCGAGTATTTTCTATCTTTTCCTCTCGTTTTTATTTGCAAGCATAAGTTAAATTCTGTTTTTGGAAATAGAAGGGTAATTTCTTCCCTTTTTTGGTGACAGTTGTACCTTTTCTATCATATTTTAGCATTTTATGATTGTTAGTCTATTTCTGAAAATGCTGAAAATAAAAATTGTCTCATATTCTTAAGAGGAATAAAAAGAAAAAAATAAAAGGAAAAAAAATTAAGGATTTATTTTGTATATCCGTCAGTGCAATTTTTTTTACACATGCATCCAATAATATCGCACTGTGTAGATATTTGTGTGGATATTTTAGAAGGAAATATAACAAAAGGACATCATGGTGTGATTTGATTGGATACACGCCGAAAAAAGTTTTACAGTGTCAGTGGATAGAAATTAATCTAAGATGTGTGATTATTGTTTCCTTTTTGTTGTTCGTATGCAGATATTTTATTTGGTTTCTTTATAATTTTAGTTACTTCTATTTATTCTAATTTTGCAAATAACTTTATGCATCTGCAGAAATAATATTCATGTTTGCATATATGATATCTTCTTTTCCTTGTAACTTGAAATGTGAAACATTTTCCAGCAACACTGCAAAGTGGACGATGCTAAACTAAAAAAGGCCCGTGAAGATCTCCAGAATAGAATTGATCTTCTTAAAAAGCAATCTGAGGTAGGCTGGACATGTTATTGCTTCATTTTCTACTCTTTGAAATAGGAAACTAGTAATTTATTATATATCATTAATTATTATTATTATTATTATTATTATTATTATTATTATTATTATTATTATTATTATTATATATCATCCAACATATTTTTTATGTTGAAATTGTGGATAAAATGGTTGAAGTGTTGTGGTGAACGATGTATTACAAGTCATTAATCTATGGTTTTCTTGGAGCTTCTAAATTAAGTATAGAGGGGAATTGGCTGCAATGGAGTTTAAATGATAATCTGTGATGTGTTCTGCACAGAGATCTCTTCTTAGTTGTGATTACAACCAAGTGAACAAAGTAATAAAGGGACTGCCTAGGAGCTAACTTACATCCTAATTGCTTGTGTAATTACTATTATTTACTTAATTGCAATTGACCTTGGCTTGTTATTGACATGCATGATAGATCCAACAGAACTACTGTTCTTTGTTTTGATAAGCAGCTATGCTGTTGTTTGTTTGATTTTGTTTTATAAAACAAAAATGCTACTGTTAATTATGCTCATAATCATAAGTAGTAGTAATGATAATGTATTTTGAAAAAAAAGATTGTTGCTGTGTGAAACTATGTTGGGCCACAATTCACTTTTGATGGAAACTCAATTCCTGTTTCTCTCTCACTAAAACAGTACTTTTATAGTGTGTTGTGCTTGTTTACTTGCCTCAAGATCCTGAGTCCTGACCAGTGTTTAATCAATTCAATTGAGTTTTCTTACTTAAAATGTTGCTTTATTTTTTAGAGCTATGATGATAAAGGACCTGCCATAGATGCTGTTGTCTGGTATGATGGAGAGGTTTGGAGGGTTGCTCTTGACACACAGAGTCTTGAGGATGATTCAGATTCCGGGAAGCTTGCTAACTTTGTACCCTTAACTAATTATAGGTAGGAAGTACATTTGATTGTTAGCGCCAGTCTAAATTTTAATCTCAATTGGTTGCTTTTGTTCCAAAAAGTCTTTTGAAATTGGAAGATACTTAATTTCGGACAAAAGATTTCCTACTTTTGATTCCCTATTTTCCATACACACCCTTAATTAGTCAAATGTTGCCTTGTTTGTCCCTCTCTAATTTGTCTTTTCACCCTTTTTTCTTGTGTTGAATGAAAATCCATGTTGTCCAGTTGAGTTATTATGAATACTAGTATGGGCACTTGTGCTAAGCACGAACCATAAATTCAACAAATGTTGAACCATTATACTTATACATTTTTAGTTTTTTTAAACAGTGTATATTTTAGCAATTATGATTATTATATTTTAGCAATTATATTTACTCTTTTTTATTTATTAAAAAGGGTAGTTATTGGCGTTTTATTTAAAGTTTTCATACACAATACACATTATTTAAAGAAGACACACACAACATAATACATAGTACATACTACATAATACCTAGTATTTACATTTTGGAGACAACAGAATGGGATTTATATTACATTCCTGACACACACCCTCACTGAAGAGCCCTTTGGCTTGCAGCATGGACAATATATAGGCTGAGCAGTTTCTGCTGAAATTCAACTTTTTATTAGAAGAATGGATGTGACAATGATCAAATTATGGACCACTTGGTTATATAGGTTTTGATACTGTATTATGAACTGACCGTACCAAAGCTTAAACCATTAATGTGGATTATTGAAACAGTTACCATTTTAGTTCTAATCAGTGTGGCAAGTATTAAATTTAAAATGGTTTGAATGCTAATTCTCCAGGACTGAGAGGAAGTATGGTGTCTTCAGCAAATTAGATGCTTGTACATTTGTAGTGAATGTATATAATGATGGGAATGTCTTAAGTATTGTAACAGACTGCTCTCCTCATGGCACCCATGTTGCTGGTATAGCCACTGCGTTCCACCCAGAGGTACGAACATAATTTTATCCATATTGCACATCATATGAAAAACTTTATTCATTATAATGTACACTATTACTGTTAGGAGCCTTTGTTGAATGGAGTTGCGCCTGGAGCACAATTAATATCTTGTAAAATTGGAGACTCGCGCTTAGGTTCAATGGAAACTGGAACTGGTTTGACTCGGGCACTGATAGCTGCTGTGGAGGTGCTTCAAATTATTATTTTTCCTCATTGCATGAATATCCTGCATATCAACTATTGGAATAGATTCGTGATTGATATTTGTTATTTTGTTTTCGGAGTTGTGATATTTGACATAAATAACATATTGTATTGAAGGCCTTTTCCTGTTTCTTTTGCAGCATAAATGCGACCTTATCAACATGAGTTATGGGGAGCCAACATTGTTGCCAGACTACGGACGCTTTGTTGACCTTGTGAATGAAGTATCTTCTAAGACTTCCATTTTATGTTTTAACTGGGCCAGTTATATCTTTCCTTTGTGTTATTTTCCATTCTCTAAGCTGTAGGTGCTTTGGGTTATTTATATCTAGGTGGTAAACAAGCACCGTCTGATATTTGTTAGCAGTGCTGGTAATAATGGGCCGGCGCTAAGCACTGTTGGTGCACCTGGTGGTACCTCTTCAAGTATCATAGGAGTTGGCGCTTATGTTTCTCCTGCTATGGCGGCTGGAGCTCATAGTGTTGTTGAACCTCCATCTGAAGGGCTTGAATACACATGGTATGTTTGTTTTTCTGCGGAAACATTTTAACTGGATGACTTCCAAAACACATCTTTCACTTGGTTCTGCCGGGTTTGCATTGATATCATTGCATGATTTGATGGAAATTATTTTCAGGTCTAGTCGAGGACCAACAAGTGACGGAGATCTTGGTGTCTCTGTAAGTGCTCCCGGTGGTGCTATCGCTCCTGTTCCTACGTGGACCCTTCAACGTCGCATGCTCATGAATGGCACATCAATGTCATCTCCATCAGCCTGTGGGGGAATTGCATTGCTCTTAAGTGCAATGAAGGTTCTAGGATGTCATTCTTATTTAGTTTTTTTGATTTAGTTAATGGTACTTTGCTCACATTTCCATAATATTCTAACGTGTGTGATTTGCATTTAGGCTGAGGGAATTCCTGTGAGTCCATATAGTGTGAGGAAGGCCCTGGAGAATACAACTGTTCCAATTGGTGATTCACCGGAAGATAAATTGTCCACTGGGCAAGGGCTTATGCAAGTTGACAAGTACAATATCTTCCCAGTCTCTGTCTTTATGAAAATTTTAGAAAATGGTAATATTATAAGATTTCATATTGACTTTAATCAAATAATCAATAACAGGTGTTATGAATATATACAGCAGTCTCAAAATATTCCATGTGTTTGGTATCAAATAAACATCAAGCAATCTGGAAAAACAAGTAAGTTCACAATCTCTCCTGGAGATCCTTCCTTCTCCTTTTGAGAAACAAGAGATAGGAAATTAATAATTTTTGTCTTCCTCATATGCATTAATTCACGCTTGTACAATTACAAGGCATGTTTTGTATTATAGATGAGCAAATTGTTTAGGTATGAATGGTTGCTGCACTCTGTTTTTTGTTATGAAGGTGCTCTTTTTGCCTAATAAGAATGTGAATTTGTAAGTAGCACGTGCAAAAATGAACTTTGTCTGGCTTCAAGTTGAGGCTACTCACTACTCGGACTCTTTAGAGCTCCATTCACCCTTTATATAATGTTAAAAACAAGTTCAAGGTGCTGTCTACTTGTGATGATTAATTTCCATTAAATTGTTTACTTAAGTACCCTTGATTAGAGAGAAAAATAAAGATAATTGGCTTGCAAAATAAAATTATGTGGCCCTTTAATCATTTGAAAGTGTTCAAAAGTTTCAATTGGGCACTTGGAGGAATACTTTGTAAGTTTTTGAGTGCTAAAAGTACTACAAACCTCACCATTTTCCTCTTGAGATTGATATATCACCATTTGTAGCTGTAAGAAAACTTGTTATGAGCAAAAAATGAATATTATTAGTAAAAGCTATGTTGTTACTAGGACAACAAAACATACGCTTTGCCTAATATGCACAAGTGGGACAAGTCTTGCATCATGCACAAGCTTGTTTTTACCATTAGATCAATAATATCTCATATTTGGTCCAATGATGAGACCTATTGATCCAATAGTGAAAACAAGCTTGCGCATGGTGCAAGCCTTGGCTCACTTGTGCACCATAGACTTGACCCCAAACATATTCATAAATGTTGCACATGTAAAATTATTTCTAGCTGACTTCTAAACAGGACAATATTTGTATTACCTTCGCCTAAGTTCTGCATTGATCGTGTTTATGAAATGATAAAAATAATAAGAAAAATAAAATAAAGATCAGTTTTACAACAAAATAAAATAAAAATGAAGATCGTTTACATGTAATTGAAGGAAAATCATTTAAATAGATTGCAGTACGTAGATTCTTATATTGAAGTAATAATAGGCCTTCAAAATTGAAAAAATGACATCACTTAATATAATTTTTTATGGCAGATCCTTCATCACGGGGCATCTGCCTCAGAGAGGCTAATGCTTGCCGACAATCAACTGAGGTGAGATCATTCTTAAAATTGGTGTGCAATGATGATCAGAGCATATTTTGAGTCAGGTCCTTGAAAACTATATTTTTTTAAATTGGATTAATGGTCGGATTGTGGGAAAACAACAAACTGATGACTGATAGTTGTATCTAACACTCATGCTTGAGTTGAATGATAAGAATTTGTTGATTTGACAAACATATAATTTACCTTGGGAAAACAACAAACTGATGACTGATAGTTGTATCAAACTCTCGTGCTTGGGTTGATTGATAAGAATTTGTTGATTTGACAAACTTATAATTTACCTTGCTTTCTAGGGCAACAATGAAAGAGCTATAGTAGTATTCGCCGATTTTTTTAAAGAAAAATTGTTAAGGAGATATATAACGAAGCATGATAACTCTCTTGCAATTGTTTTTATGCTGGCAATAAGTAATAAACAAGAAAATATGGATACTTATGTTAGAAATTGGGTTGGGCCTAACTCAACCCTACAAAACCGGCTTATATAGTGAGGATTGCCTCTACTTTATAAACCCATGTCCAGTCCATCTCACATCCAATTTGGGACTTCTTAACATACCCTCTCACGCCCAACACTATTAGGCTTGGTGCGGGGATATAAATGGTGGGTGGCCCAATAGCACAAACCTGATAGCAGGCGACCTAACAAATTTTGGAGAGGCTCTGATACCATGTTAGAAATTGGGTTGGGCCTAATATCTCTAATCATCCCCAGCCCTCAAATACTATCAAACTAATTCTAAGTCCGTCGACCCACAAACATCATAATTTTGAACAAGTTTTATGTTTTGTATTAGAACATGTCATATTCTATAGTAATCAAATTCTGCGATTTTTCCATGTTTGTCTTGTCTTGTATTTGTATTTCATCATATTTGTGCTTCTTAGGTTTAGGTACTGATATTTGCTGTCAGTTTTCTACTTATATATTTGATCAAATCTATGAATATTCTAATCGTTTCACCAATTAACAGTAAATTTTAGTGGAATCCCTTTGTATTGTCAATTGGTAATTTTCTTTATAATTTGTAGTACTTATTGACAGTGGACAGTGCAAGTTGATCCCAAATTTCATGAAGATGCCGACAAGTTTGAAGATTTGGTTGTATTTGAGGAGTGTATTGAGTTACACTCTTCAGATAACACAGTTGTGAAAGCTCCCGAGTATCTACTGCTCACTCATAACGGTCGTACATTCAAGTTAGTTGGTTTCTCTTAGACCATCATCTCGTGTTTTGGTCGTTTTGGATAATTAGTTTTTTCTAATATTTATATTTTTATATTAAATACTTAAATAATAAATTTTTAAAAGTTAATACTTTCATTATAACCTACAAGTTTTTTACTTTCAGCATATTAGTGGATCCTTCCAATTTATCCGATGGTCTGCATTATTATGAGGTCTACGGTATTGACTGCAAAGCACCATGGCGTGGTCCTCTTTTCAGAATTCCAATTACTATAACCAAGCCTGTGGCTGTAATAAATAGACCTCCACAACTTTCGTTTTCAGAGATGTTATTCCAGCCAGGTATACATCAGTGAATCAAGTTAATCTGTATGCTTCTTTTTTCTGGTGGCACTCTAAGGATAGAATTTGGATCTACATTTTATACATTCCAACATTGATGTTTGAGCTATTTTCCAGGGGCTTATCTCTTAGCTTTATCAAAATGTTATTCAAAAATTTTGCATGTTTTAATTATTTCATATCAAGTTGCTTTTGCAATTATGGTTTAGATTATATTCGTAAGTCCAAAAACCAATGCTTATTGTCTTTATTTTTTGTTTCATTAGGCCATATAGAACGGAAATATATAGAAGTGCCACATGGTGCATCTTGGGTTGAAGCAACCATGAACATATCAAGTTTTGATACACCTCGAAGATTTTTTGTGGATACCATTCAGGTAAAATGTGTAGCCTAAGATTATGTAAGGTTAAGTATGGACCTTTATTGACATGCTTTTTATGTCAGATATGTCCATTGCAAAGCCCTTTGAAATGGAGAAGTGTTGTAACTTTTTCTTCTCCTGCTGCTAAAAACTTCACCTTTAGGGTAGTAGGGGGTCAGACATTGGAACTAGTCATAGCTCAGTTTTGGTCAAGTGGAATAGGGAGTCATGAGACTACCAATGTGGATCTTAAGGTAAAAACCATTCATGTTTGTGTGATGAATTTATCATCCCCTCCCAGATATTTGGGTATGTCACTCTAATTTTATCATTAACAACTCATGGTGAAAGAATTAAGAAAGTGGGAATGTTATCACTTTTCACTAAAGATATGATTTTCCTAATTTATATGATATTCCAGATTGTTTTTCATGGTATAAAAGCTAGTCAAGAGGAAATTGTACTTGATGGGAGTGAAGCACCTGTCAGAGTTGATGCTGAAGCACTACTGGCATCTGAGCAACTTACACCTGTAGCAAATCTAAATAAGGTTATCGTGTACAATTTGTTTTCTTTTAGTTCTAGTTCCTATATGCTTGTGAAGTGGGACAGTAATGAGGTTAACCTAGTCTCCCAATTTATGTTAAACTTGCAGATAAGAGTCCCATATCGACCTGTAGATGCTAAGATTAGTGCACTTTCAAATGATCGTGACAGACTCCCCTCTGGAAAGCAGATCCTAGCACTTACATTAACGTGAATAGTTATAAATTCCATTATCTGTTTCATTTATCTTTATGACCTTTAGATGGCCTGTTCTCAAGGTTGTAATTTCAGATACAAGGTCAAATTGGATGATGGAGCTAAAATAAAACCTCAAATACCATTTCTAAATGGTCGGATATATGATACTATATTTGAGTCTCAATTTTATATAATTTCCGATTCAAATAAGGTATTCTGATATTTAATTTCCTTCATGCTTTTAAAGATAAGGGTTAGGAAGGGTTGTTATTTTGTCATTTCAGATACTGTTTCAGGCAGGTGAACAGTAAGCTGCTTGTTTATTTTCTTATTTACGCATTATGATTGTAGCGAATTTATTCAAGTGGAGACGCCTATCCAAAATCTACAAAACTCCCCAAAGGAGAATACAATTTACAACTATATGTAAGGTACAACTCCTTCGCACATATACTGGAGAACCACACATGCGTTGTTGTGCCTTGTGTTGCTTTCCGTTTAGTTCATAGTTATTCTGCTTTTCTACATTTCAAAAATTAATTTTAAAATTTTGCTGTTAGTTACCGAAGTGTAGTTTTTTGGTTTTAAAGACTTCAATTGCTTGGTTAGTAGCTGAAGCCTGCAATAAGAAATTTGGAGTTTTAATAAGAAGTGGATATTTCTACATAGGCATTAAACATTGGTTTATACTCATGATGTTTAATTGTTTCAGGCATGAAGACCTGCAGATTTTGGAAAAGATGAAGCATCTGGTGTTATTCATTGAGCGAAGCTTTGAAGAGAAGGTAGTATATTAGATTCTAAAAGACAACATTATGGTTAATCTCCCCTATTTTAAACAGATCTAAGATCTTTTTTCTCTTACCTCTAAATACTTTACTCAATTTGTTGAGTACATGTCAATCCCTCTCCTTATGTCACATCATTTAATTACTCAGTCATGTGGGTATTGGCCCATCATGTAACCAAAAGATTAGAATTCTATTGGGAATTTGGGTCACTCCCTGTGACTTATAGACTCCTTAAACCTATCACATTTCCAAATAGAAGTATTTCTAGATGAACTGAAGTAGGAAAAATTATAATTTATAATTAGGCATCTCATTTGATTACTTATTCCTAAGTTTAATGATTTTTAATGATTTTTTTTTTGCGAACACCCCATTAACGCACACATCTTACAATACCTACAGAGGATATAAATCTGAAATAAATTATTAAACTAAGGTAATTTATTACATCCTTTCTAAATATTTATTTAATTGTAATTTGTATGTATGATCGTCTTTATTTTCAGGACATAATTCGATTAAGCTTTTTCTCTCAGCCAGATGGCCCACTAATAGGAAATGATTCATTTAAGTCTTCAACATTAATTCCAGGGTATGTGACTGGGTTATAGTCCCTAGCTACCTCCTAAAGATTTAAATGTCACCTTGATGTGATGCTGACCTTTGCTTATTGATAGTATAAAAGAAGGATTTTATCTTGGTCCACCACCAAAAGACAAGCTTCCCAAGGTATATTCTCTTTTCTTAACCTCTTAGATATTTCCATTGGACCATAGTTAATATGTAACAACAACATTTATAGTATTTCCACAGAACTCTCTACAAGGATCTGTATTGGTCGGATCAATATCATATGGAAAACTATCATTTTCCGGAGCAGGGGAGCAAAAAAATCCAGGGAAGCACCCTGCATCATATCGGATTTCTTATATAGTTCCCCCAAATAAGGTTATCAGTTATCACTTATTCTCTATCTTTTGTACTTATATCCAATTTAAGCTCTTCCAGTATGCTCCAATTTCCACAATCTCAGACACACATGCTGGTTTGAACAAGCACCAAGCTGTATAAACTAGCATTAAATGTGTGCTATATATTAATGTCTAATCACATTGTCTTGTTACCTTCTGTTGGAAGATTGATGAGGACAAGGGAAAAAATTCTTCTTCATCGCCCAAGAAGACTGTTTCTGAACGTTTAGAAGAAAAGGTATATTAATCATATTCGGCACAAGAGCTTCCTTGTTTTCTGTCTGCATTTGTTGGCATGACTAAATAAGAATTTTGTATTGTTATCTACTTTAAATTTTCAGTTGTTTAAAATGAGTACATGACCAGTATCAACAATTTAGAACGTTTTGTATTTGTTGGTTTTGCTATTGAAAACCCATCTTTGTTGAATCCTCCATATTATCTCAAATATAATTAAAAATGAGTTAATAATTTAATCCAAAAAGGACAAATTCTAGTTTATATTTTTATATGTTTTGTAGCCTTGAGCTGTTGTTGTTACACTTGTACTTTCTCTGTAATAATCTGTTTAACCAAAACTAATTCATCAGTAATTTAATCAAAGAACAATATGAGTGGAAGGTTTCTGTTTTATGTCCAAACAGTTTACACACACAAGACTATTTGGTGTCTTTGTATAGGATCGTAATTTTTTTCTTGCTTCCCATCTCTCCATATCTATCGTATTCATATTGTATATGTTGTCTTGTCCTAATGATAACTGAAGTTAGCCTTGGCTTGTCTATCAGGTGCGAGATGCAAAAATAAAAGTGCTTGGAGGCTTAAAACAAGAAAGCGATGAAGATCGCCTAGAATGGAACGAGTTGTCTGCCTTGCTCAAGGTATATAATTTGATCTGAACTCCTAGTATTAGTGGTTTACTCCCCTCTATTTGTTTCAGGACTCTTACAATTTTTATTTTTTATTTATGTTTTTGTTGAATGTTCTCAAAAACTCTATTCTGCTGTTTATTCTGTACATACTCGATTAAAACAAAATAATAGCCAAATCTGTTATTTTCCTTGTAGTTGGAATATCCAAAGTACACTCCGTTGCTTTCAAAGATTTTGGAAGGCTTGGTTTCTAGGAGTAATATCAATGACAAACTTCATCATAATGAAGAGGTATATATTTCGGTAATCAAATGTTTGATATTACTTCCCCTTTTCCCAGTCTCTAGTTTTCTTTCCGTACAGCTATTTTATTATCATTTTTCAATATGATATTATTTCCCCTTCTCCTTATCTAATATCTAATGAATATGAAATTTTGGGAGCATGATCTACATAATCTGAACTTCTGAATTCTGATCTGGCGTTGGATTTCATGAAAACCTTGTCCTTTAAAAATTATCTAACGTGCCTATACTAGACAATACTTACTGTTAATGGATCTTGACACATGTGAACACAAAGGGTGGGGTTCTAGTAACTCTTAAGAGTGTAAATCTTGTATTTTTGTACTCCTGATTATCCTTTTCGCAATAATTCAAAATTTACCAATCAACATTTATATTTTGAAAACATATTATGCGTCAAATGAAATGTGAAATCCTACCATCCTAGCTATGTAAATATGTAAATCTCACGGGTAAGAACTAAGAAATAAATTACCAAGTTAGTTTTTAGGTTTTCTGAAATTTACGAAATTGAACTCTTTAGAACTTTTGGTCTGCTAATTGGGTTGATGCAAAAAGGTTTATTCTGAGACAGTTATGAATATACCTTGCAGATTATTAATGCAGCAAATGAAGTGATCGAAAGTGTTGATAGAGAAGAGTTGGCAAAAACATTTGCACTGAAAACTGATCCGGAGGATGAGGAAGCAGAGGTGCTTATCTGTTTTTCATGTGCTTTAGTTATCCCTGTCACCTACTTATGTATCACTGTAGTTCTCTTTTTATTCAAAATAAAGGGAGAAAAAAATTTAAGTCAGGAAACTGATCTTATAAAGTTTGCACGCTTATGCAGTTAAACTCCAATCGTTAGAATGTGTAACTATATTTGTCCTTTTAATTTCATTGTTTAAAATCCAAAATTTTATGGTTGATCATCTGCAGTTGATTTTTAACTGAAAAATATAATAATCCATAAAATTGACACGCCATTTGAGTGATATTTTCTCAGAAAATTTTGCAATCTTACATTATTACAGTAACTATTACTTTTGCACTTGACTTTTTATAATTATAGAAGATGTTCATGCAATAGTTTGTCTGTAAACGATGACATGATACTTTAAACATTTTTATACACCAAAAATGTGTTAAAAGTTTATTCATTTGTTGTTTAGCGAAATTTATTATGGAACCTCATTCTGCATGAAAAAATAAATTTATTATGGAACCTCATTTTTAGTTTGCATGTTGGCAATTAATGATACTTTATTCTCACTACAGAAAACCAAGAAAAAGATGGAATCAACTCGGGACCAGTTAGCAGAGGCACTTTACCAGAAGGGGCTTGCACTGGCAGAAATTGAGTCTTTAAAGGTTAAAGTTTTTATATTATTTTAATCAATGTATGCTATTGTTAAATATAGTAGTAACTTGTTAGTTGTCAGTAACTCCAAAGTTTAGGAAATATCCCTGTACTGAGGTGAATTTTTTCCCTCGCTTGAACTTTAACTATAGGCATAAATAAATGCTACTCTTCTATCGAGTTTGGAATTAATTTGATCATGTCTAACTACAATTTTCATGATTTTTCCTGCTTGTGCCATATATAATTCGGAAAAGTATATTTGGGTGTTATGGTGTTACCGTGTTAAAATAAATAAAAGCTTTTCAGAATGATATTAGTGACATTTACTGTTTATTATTAATTGAAAGTTGACACGCATGACTTGTACATTGTCAAAGGAGGTAGATAGCTCCCCGGCTTCTGCTGCAACAGAAGGTGCAGAACCCGACGAGCAATCAAAGGATGATAGCATTCATCCAGATTTGTTTGACGAGAACTTTAAGGAACTGAAGAAATGGGTTGATGTTAAGTGCACAAAATATGGGATCCTGTTGGTGACACACGAGAAGCGTAGTCAAAGGCTTGGGACAGCATTGAAGGTATTTTCTTTTGTAAAGTCTTGTTATATAACAGAATATTTTGTTCCCTTTATCCCTCTATTCTTTTTTTCTCGTTTCTGAAAGCGTGTTTCAATTAAGATGATCGAAGAGTATTGAGAAGGGGACATTCCTTAAATAAAGTATGATATTGATCATATCATAACCTTGTTTTTCAACTGGATTCAGGTACTAACTGACATAATTCAAGATGATACTGAGCCTGCCAAGAAGAAACTGTATGAATTAAAGCTCTCTTTGCTTGAAGAAGTTGGATGGACTCATTTAGCTGCATATGAAAGACAATGGATGATTGTGCGTTTTCCCCCTAGCTTGCCCCTTTTCTAGGGTCTTCCATGTGTTAAACAATTTGTTGTGGAATGGCATTCCTTGGCAGTTGCATCAACCTAAGTTTTAAGACTTCTTAGGTATCCAATCATTTTTTTGTTGGAGTTTCCATTATATATGCATCAAGGTATTGCCATCCCCTTTTGACATTGATGTAATAATCACAGAATTAACTTGGATTTAATATTTCTTTTTCTTATAACAGTACTTGATATTCAATATTTTATAAGAGTCGACTTTTTAGAATTTGTGTATATATTACTTTATAAGTTGAAAGTTATATTAACTACTTTTTGTTTGTAATACTTTACCTGTTTATTGCAGAGAAAAAATTATGTCAATGAGATATTAGACAGTTAAGATATCATGTAAAAATGATATGTACAGATTTACCAAAGCCATTAAATGCATATAGGAAAATTGTGGATTTTATTAAAGATATTTCCAGCACACATGTACCATTAAAGCAAACAAAGGGATTGTTGTTAAAAAAAATTGGCTTCTCAATAACCAAAACTAGGGACCTGTGTAAACTATACCTCTAGGTAAGATTTAGTATTTGACTATTATATATTCTGAAGAAGATGAACTATATATTTAAGTCATTTTTTGTAAAGTTTAGTTGAATAAGTGTTATCCTCCTAATTAAGGGGTTGAACAATGAGTTGAAGTCCATGAGTAGGCCTTAGGGAGAGCATGATGGCTGGTGAATGACGATAACTTGGTGAAACCTTAAAAGTGAAGTTAGAGAGAAGTATTGTTAATACTATCTTATACTCCATAAATGTCAAGTTTCTACCCACACACATCCTCCCTCCAAATCCAAAAGGTAAATACCCCATCTTGTGTTTGCATCCACCATTCACATCATCCATGAACCTCTCTGGTTTGAACTCATTCACATCTTCTCCCCATAATTCAGGGTCGTGGTGCATCGCTACTACATCGATCCACATGTTTGTTCCGTTAGGCACTGTTACATCGTCAACTCGAATATCTTCTCTTGCTTGTCTTTGCACATTTGGTGCTGGTGGATATAGTCTTAGAACTTCATTCATCACCCACTTCATCTGCATGCATATAAACTCATACATATTAGAAAATTTGAACAAACTTTAATTTTCAAATTAATCTTAGTCAAACCCAAACATCTTTTGTAGTAAATCTTTTGACATGTACATATTAAGTCTATCCTATTTTAATGTACATTTAATTATTTATAAGCCGTGTTTGCTCCGTTTGATTAAGTTAGAAAACTAATTAAATTTAAAAGCAAGAAAGAGATGGAGGATTAATCAATTTCAAAGTCAATCTAGTACTATCTTTTGAAAAAAGTAAATTCAATAGTAAATTCAAGTTGTAAATTCAATAGTAAATTATGAAAAAAGTAACATCTTGTTCTCATATCTTTTTTATATTTTCTATATAATGTCCAAGTATAGTGTTTTTCTGTTTGTGGTTATGTTGACGTAATCGAATCTTAGTGCTGGTATATATACACGTGTTCCCAACCGCACAAACTTGTCGTCACCTTATAAAATCCAATGATCCAACTAAATGAAAAGATGTTTTTGTTTTGTAATTGTACGAGACAAAATAATGTTGATAATGGACTTGAAAAAAATCATCATATTAAAACAAAAAATAAAATCATACACTCCTACTATATGATATCACAAAATAAAAACATTATGATAGAAATATTTAAAAGATACAAATTATATAAATTCAAACGGTTTAAGAAAAATAAAAACTCAATAGAATGCGTGTACTTTTTTTTGGTACATCACCATCGGAGAGTAAATAATGCATCTACTTTTGTTGACTTATTTGTCTTTTAATAAAAAGAGCGAACAAAATAATTAATTGTTAACTTTTTTTACTTGGACCGTTGAAAAAACTTAGACAGCCAAAAATGATATACTTTGTACTATATATTAAAAACTTAATTACCTTTTTTAAACCAGCAAGCATGGTGATATCAAGCTCATTGTTTCCCACCACTTGTTTAATCTCTTCTCTTAATTGATTTTGCCAATCTTCATGTGTGGCAAGAAGCAACAAAGTCCATGTGATAGCAAGTGCTGTTGTTTCATGTCCCCCAAAGAAGAAAGTCTTGCATTCATCAACTACTTCTCTTGAAGATAATGTCTTTCCCAATCGACCATCATTATTATTTTCTTGTAGCAACAATCCTAATAAATCTTTTTGAGTATTCTTTTTAGGTGAATTTTTCCTAGCTTCTACTATTGACAATAAAAGCTTGTCAATTTCTTTGCCAAGTTTTTTGGCTTCTAAATTTTTCTTGACATTAAAATACTTGCCAAAAGGAACCCCTACATATCGATTGGTGTTAAATAGAGTCATTTGTAAGGCTCTTAATTTGTTAAACACTTCTTTAGCATTTTCATCTTCCACACCAAAACTTGTTTTTGCTATAATCTCTCCAGCTATTGTTATAATTTCTTTTTCAACATCAATTTCAAGGTTGCCAAAGTTTATTTGGCTAGTCCATCTATCTATCATTTGATTAGTAGACTCAATCATCATGCTTGCCATCACCTATATGACATTTCACAAAATATAAAGCAAAACTAATTAGATTAGCCAAAGGCAAAAAAAATTCTAAATTTTTACTTACAATAGAATTGAGAACAAAAATTTCTAAATTTTTTATTATATATTATAAAAAAAATTAATATTCAATAATTTAATTTAATTAAAAAAATATATGTTATTTTATGTTTATTTATCATAATGAAAAAAAATTAAAAAGTTATTCAATGAAAAATAATTTTTAGAATCTCATTTTAAAAAAGAAAAAGGTAACAAATTTACTTCTCTAAAAAAAAAAGTAGCAAATTATTTTGAAAAACTCTATGGGCCACCTGCATCAATTTGTATATATGGTGGGAATTTATATAGTAGTATTAATTTTCTATAAGATAATGTATGATTACATGGGTTGGTGAATGGTGAAGGAATTAGTAAAAAAGTTGAATAGTATTCAACAAGGTTCAAAATTTTCTTTTGTATTCAATATTTTGGAAAAATTTCCATACAAATTAGAGAGAGATATACCTTGAGGTTAAGGGGATTGAATGCTGGTGCAACAATGTGTCGATGACGTACCCAATCATTGCCTTCAACCATTACCAAACCACTTCCAAACATGGGATCTCTATCATTTCTAAATACACTTGGTTTTCCCCATCTCTTTGCCATCACTTCTGTTGACATTTTCTTCAAGAATTCTGCCTCTGCAATGTACAAAAATGGTTCTGTCCCTAGCCAGTACACAAATACCTTACCTACACAAACAAAAAATATATTATCATCATAATTAGTAACTAAGATTGAGTTTCTAGATAGTTCAATATATATAAGTTTAATATGTTATCGAGACTCATAGTTCTTATGATCTGCAATAATAGTGCAATATTGCATGCAATCGCAATTGCGGCTACATTGACCACATATTTGTGTGTATTCTACTGGAATATAAAGGTTTGCAGTGTAATTGCTATCATAGGTTTGTATACATGGGAAAACATACCATGTGATTTTTGCCAAGAAGAAAAGTAGGGAAAAACTTGTGAATGAATATCATTTGTGAGATTTGAGGATGCAATGGAAGATTTAATGCTATTTTTTCTTTTCATCTCTTTAATGTTTCCAAGTGGAAAGCTTGGAGTTGGTCCTCCAAAACCATTTCTTTTAAGCTTGTTTTGTACATGGATAGGTAAAATCCACCAATAAAATGTTAGTATCAATAGCAATGAGAGGCAAAGTGTTGCCAATATGGCAACAAAAATGCCACATAGCCATATAACCTCCATTTCTATATGTATATATTGTGATGATTCTCAAAAAAGATTATATATTGTGATGATTCTCTATGTATATATATTGTTGTGATTATATATCTCTCTCTCTCTCTATGTTATAAGCTTCTTTTTAATGTTTGGCTTGGTACGTTTGTAGATAAGCGTAAAATGTTGTTGGTATTTATAGAAGAAAATGGATTGAGGGTGATGTGGAATCCGTGGCATTTGACCGTGAAAAAATATTATTTGTTTTCATTGAATTCTTTGACCCTCACATTTCATACATTTGAATATTTTTGTTTCATGGTCCAACTTTGTTTCGTTTCAAATGTTTTGGTCGGAAATATTTTTAGTGTGACCAAAGAAATTTATGGCGGCATAAGTAACTACGGTTAAAATTAAAGGGTGAGTTGTTCATCAAAAAAATAAATGGTGAGTTCCATCAAAAAATAAAATTAAATGTAAAAAAAAATTATTCAAATTAATTAAATTGATTTGGTCCATGTAAATTTAGTTCAGTTGATAAAAACATCTTATTTATAAGGTTAATATGTTTTTACCCTGCAAAGTAGATGAGTTATATTTTATCTTTCTATAAAATTATTTTTTCGATTACTCCATTGTAAAATTATATTTTGTGGATTACCCCCTCTATGTTGACTTTTTTGCTAATGTTGCAAGTAAAAGTCAACTACCACATCATACACGTCCAGTAAAAAAACAGCATAAAAGTATTTCAAAAAATATAATTTTACAAGGACAAAAAAAACTCGGCTATTTTCTAAGAAGTAAAAGTCTATTAACCATATTTATATGTATTCATCTTAAAACTAAAACTCTACATGACAAACAAACAAACAAACAAACAATATGTTAAATTGGTCTGTATATTTGGGTTTATATTAAATGGAACCAATATGTTACCCAAAAAAATGGAACCAATCAAATTTAATTAATTGGTTCAAATATCATTTTTATAGATAATTCGAGACTCAAAATAAAAAACTATATATGCATATAGATTAAATTATATTGATGTAATATTTGAATAATATTATACCGTTCAATAATGTAATAACGAATACAGTTCATTTTTATGGAAAATTTAAAAAGTTGAAATTCATTTGATCGATCTCTATAGCAAAATTTAAATATAAAAATATAAATACCCTAATTGAATAAGGAACATTGATCTTTATATATATATATATATATATATATATATATATATATATATATATTCTATTAACTGAATTAAATTCATATAAATATGGTGTTTTTCTTATTTAATTTATATCATATATATGAGCATTAAATCAACACTTATTTTACTTAGGCTTAAATACACTTTTGGTCCCTTAACTTATTTTTTAGTTTCGTTTTGGTCCTTTAACTATTAAAAGTTTCGTTTTGGTCCTTTAATTTTTTTTTTGGTTTCGTTTTGGTCCCTTAACTATTAAAAGTTTCATTTTGGTCCCTTAACTTACTTTTTGGTTTCGATTTGGTCCCTTAACCCTTCCTACGTCAACTACTTTGGTCTTCATTTCAAGGGACCAAAACAAAACCAAAAAAATAATTAAGGGACCAAAATGAAACCAAGAAAATAGTTAAGGGACCAAAATGAAACTTTTAATAATTAAGGGACCAAAATGAAACCAAAAAATAAGTTAAGGGACCAAAACGAAACTTTTAATAGTTAAGGGACCAAAACGAAACCAAAAAATAAATTAAGAGACCAAAAGTGTATTTAAGCCTTTTACTTATCTAAATTCATCCTAATTGAGAGTCATTACACTATAAATGAATTGACAGTCTTCTTCTTTTTTTGTTACAAAAATTAACAAACAGTCTTCAATTTCAAAAAAAAAAAATCTGATTTCGTAAGTTTAATTATTAAAAATGTATTTGTCAAATTCGTATAATTTTGAGAAATAAAATGAGTATGGGTACTATTCTAATTGAATCAGGAATCAAAAAATAAATTATTTGGTACACCACACACAAGACAACGTACCAAATACACAAAACAACGTACCAAATGCAAACCACAATTTTTATCTTTAAAAATTTGTTGTCTCATTTGTATTTTTCTTTTTTTGGTACACATTGTCTCATTTGTATTTGATTGCACCAAAATTGTATATACATTTTCAAATATCTCTATTAATAGTTACTTTCATCCTCATATTTGTATTTAAATAGTTAATTATATTTGGCTCTCAAATATATTTTTCATTGGTCAATTTAGTTCATAAAATTACAAATATTTAAAGACATATTTTCAATTTTAATACATTGTCTCATTTGTAGTATTTAACAACTAATATGACTTAATCCACTTGGGTTTGTCTAATGGTGTTGGCTTGAGTCTTTGGTGTGTATTCGTCACAAAGTTGCAGTTTTGATTATCTCTGGTGATAATTTTTAGTGGGTAGTTTATACTAAACAAAAACTCTAATTTTAAATAGAACATCCGCAAATAAACGGTGAGATTGATCTCCTTAAATTAACTAATATGACTTTGTCAAAATAAAAATAAAGTAATATGAAATCGAATTACACTTTTAAAGATCTGATAGTTTATGCAGTGTGATAGTATTTATTATATTTAATGAATCAAGTGTGATAGTATTTATGTTTGTTGTCAACGTGGTATGGTATTATGTATTACTGGTATAGTATTATAGTAGTACTCCGTAGAGAAAGAAATACACCGTCTGTCTTTGGCTGCCTTAAAATGTGTACTTCGTGGCCTTCCTTCCTTGTGAACACGACCTCTACGCGCACAACTGAGGGGCTATAATTTTACCCTATAATAATATTTTTCGTCAACACTAGAGCTCATGATGATACATGAGCCTCTGAAATACTAATTTAAGTAGTAAGTGTTGTGTTGTTTATTTTAAACACAAAATTAAAGATCTCTCTTGATCAAGACCGGGGTATTTACCGTCAACATAGTGATTAATCATTCGTTAGATTGGAGGCACCTCGAAGGGTGGGAATTAAAGATCTCTCTATGACATAATACTATTTCCGTTCTAATATATAATATTTTCTCCGTCCCTTAATATAAGACCCTTTTGACTAAACTTTACTATTCATCTATCATGTTTTGACCGTATTTTTTTAATAATATATAGATGTAAATATTAGCTTATAAGATCTTGTTTAATTTGTTTCGATGAGTATTTTCAAAATATCAAATTTTTATAATTTTTACTGCTAGATAATTAAAGATATTAGTGATCAAAATTGTACATTGACGTACCTGCTGTGGTAAAAAATGGTCTTATAATTAAGGACGGAGGGAGTACAAATTTTAACCAAATGACACTATTTATGTATCTTATTTTAACCTTACTATTTTAATAATATAGATGTAAATATTAATATTAACATATAATATCTTATTTAATTTGATTTGATGATTATTTTTAAAATATTAAGTTTTTATAATTTTTAATAATATATAATTAAATATATTAGTGATCAAAATTGTACATTGACGTACATGCAGTGGTTAAAATGAGTCTTTTATTTTAAGACAAAGATTATGCTATTAACTAATCAATTAATCTAAATGATAAAGATTTTACCTCTTTTAAGTAAGTATTTAGTTAGTCATAAGTATTTAGTGATTCTATGTATGAAAAAAAAAATAGTTGAAAGAGAGAATTAATCCTATATGTTTTACATGTGTTAACAACAGTATAATCTTCATATTTATATTAGATAAAAAAAAGTTTTTTTTTACAATAGAAAACACATGTTAAATAAAAAAAAATTATTACACATGTTTTTTTATAAGCATATTTATATATATATATATATGAAAAATGTTAACATGACCATTTTAATTATAACATGGGAGCTTTTACGATACATTAGCAAATTATAATGTATCGGTACACTTGATTTTTAAGATTGAGCTTTGCAATCTAAAAAAGGGTAGCGGCGCAGCTTGTTGCCTGATTACCTTCTATTCATATGTAATTAAATTATATATTATATATATTTAATGATTTAAATTGAAAAAAAAAATAAACAACCAATTATTTTTTAAAAACTAGAAAATTATTTATTGACTATTATATTTTTGAAAATAACAAAATTATTCAACATGTGTAATAAAAAAACATATAGGATTAATATTAAAAAAATCAAGTGTGCCGGTGCATTAGAATTTGCTAATGTATCATAGAAGCTCTCATATTATAATTAATTAATATCATGATTCAAATAAAATTGTTAATTAGCCACTAGTTTTAAGTTTAGTTTAATTGTTTGTGAGGAATTTGAGTAATATTTTAGAAAGAGTGATCTATTAACTTCAATAATAACTTTGAAATAAGTTATTCCACTTAATATTTCATTATTTAATTTTAAAAACATTAATTGATTCAACTTCTAGCCTAACCCATTTATATCCCATTAATCATAGTTATTAAATATTGTTATTTTTACTACATTTATTATGATATAGGTAGACTGTTAATACTTAATGATGCATCGATAGGCTACCTTTTTAGCTATACAGAAATTCAATTCATGATGGGGTCGGCCAGTTACTTCTTTCTCATAGAGAGAAAATAAAAATGAAGGAGAGGATCTAATTTCAGTATCTCATAATTTGAAACCGCTGACTCAAATTTTATTTTATTTTTTGAGTTTCCACCACTAGTTTAATATGGTTTGTGGGTCAGTTACAATAATATTAAGTAGTTCCAACCCTCTTGATCACAGTTGTGATGGATTAAACCGTAATTATTCTTACTAAGTTCAGCATCAATCACCATTGAACCAACCAAGTGTTTATATAAGTTTTTGGCTAAAAAGTTGTTCGTATTAATGATATTTTCATTAGTTCAATTTTTGGAGTTTTTTTACAATGGAAAGATAAACGGATCCTACAAGAAATTTATTTATATATCTTCTCTATCCAATTCATATGTCTCTTACTGCTTACTCTTATCATACATGGACAAATTTTGGAGTTTTTTTAGTCGAGACGGATATCCACCATCAAACACAATGATTAATCCCTCATTATATTAGAGACGCATCAAACCATATAGAATAGTCCAAAAATTTAAAATTTCTTCATATTTAATATGAGGATCGAACTACCGACTCTTAATTAAGAGAGAATGAGTCAAAATTGCTCAAGTGTCAACCACACCCTTGGATTTAGAGTTTTTATAAAATGACATTGAACTAAAATTATCTATTAAAATGCTATTATTTTTCAAAGATACATCTATTGTGATTTGTGTGTATTATCTGTTGTATCATTTTTTGTGTGTATTATTTGTTATTAATTTTTAAACTATTAATGTTTTTTTATATAAATTATTCATGTGCTTTATTTTTCAAACAAATTCAAATTAAATAAATTTATAGAAGATACTCAAAACTAAATAAATTAACATAATTATGTATTCTTAATTTATTAAAGAATATTTTAGGGTCGTGTTAAATACACTAAAAATAAAAATATAACATAAAAAAATGTTATTAAAATAATTTTTTGCACTTTCAATACATTAAATATACAAATTTTCAAAATATAATTTTTTTATTTATATGTTTAACCAATGTCATAAAACTACTAATTTGAAATTGTCTAGTGAGTTGATGAATTGAATTCATAATATCATTAGGCTACTTTTCTCAAAAGTAGGGTGGTTCGTGACAGTGGTTTCATTAATTATCACAATTACTCTTCTATTTGGATTGGTTTTAAAGGTCAATCTCAATTTTTCATGGAAAATTCTAGACGGCAGATTAGAAATGGCTCTAGAATAAACTTCTGGAATCATGACTGGTGTGATTCTCCACTCAACAGGATTTATAATTTCACTCAATAAGTTCAATCAAACCTTCATGCAACTGTTTCAAACTTTATTGTAGAAAGAGAAACAATCAGATAGGGATATAACAGGAAAAAAATATATTAAATATTTGGGAAATGTTAACATGTGCCCTTGGGGCACTTGTTACTATACTAATAAAAGAAATATAGCATTGGAACTTGTGTATTTCATATTTTTAAAAGTTAAACATTATTAATTTCAAGACAAAATTACTATTTTGAGTGTTCTTAAAATGTGCCCTTAGAGCACATGTTAACATGACCCTAAATATTTTAGTAGTGATATTAAACTTTCTTCATTCCTACATATAAGAACATTTACCAAAAAAAATGGTATTAAAAAATTTGTTAAAGTAATAAATTTATCTATATTATATGACTATATACGTAGTAGTATAATTTTTACTATGTATTAAATATAACTAATTTTGATTTTTCATATTTCAATGCAAATTGTTATTACCTCCACTTTTAAAATATAAGATCATGTTTGACTATTGCACATACGTCAAATGTCAATGTACAATTTTGATCACTAATATTTTTAATTATTTAGCAGTAAAAATTATAAAAATTTGATATTTTGAAAATACTCATCAAACATATTATATGTTAATATTTACATCTATATATTATTTAAAAATACAGTCAAAACATAATAAATGAATAGTACAAAGTCTTATATTTAGAGACGGAAAGTAACATATATTTGAAAAATGTGTAATGAATACACTTAAATACTGTACTTGTATAATATGGTCTTATATTTACCATTGGCGATGGCTTGACTGAAACACCATTCGAAGTTGGAGAATTGGCATTGACGACATTCTAATTCTATTCTATAACTCAATTAGTACACAAAGTAGCCTCTGCCTTCCTTGGTTCGCCGCCTTCACCTAAGTTTAATCTTTTTATTCAACTAGTATTATTATTATTATTATTATTATTATTATTATTATTTAGTATCAAATGGTACCCTAAAATTTCCAAGTAACTATTGCATCTCTGAAAGATTAAACAATGAAAATATGCAACAACCAACACATCCAAAAAATTAAATTAAATATCTACTACTCTAAGATAAATACCAATCAATTACATCAAAATCCATATTGTTAGCTAAATTTAATGTGAATGCTCTAATTGTATTCAAAGTATTGTTCGATTATAAAAATTATCAAATGTGTTATTCTTCTATGTAATTGTTCTAAAATTTATATTCAGAAGTCATGGAAAAGCATAATAGCATCATCAAGTTTCATCAATGATGATCCCAAGAGTAAAATAACATTTTGTAGCCGTTTGTATTTCTTCTGCAATGGCGCGGATTCCCTAATCTTCTTCTTAGATATATTTAAAATCTGAAACAAGCAGGAACATCATTAACTTGTGTAACATAACAGAGCTTAAATACAGAAACTGTGGTCAATACATTGAAATATAAGCAGAACATCATTACGAGTCTTATAATATGGCAATACCATCAAATAGCGACAACGTTAAACATTTTGATTCCGCATCTCAGGCGAAGAGCGAGAATGAGAAAAGTCAATTTTACTAGATTTTCTGACAGTTGTTATTATGGCAAAAGTCCATGGGAACAGAAGCTCCAACAATAGTTTAGCAGCAAGGACTGCTTAGTATTACACTTTCCTTTTCTACTTGTAGAATTTTGGATTTAAATATTGGATAAAAGAGCAACATAAAAAAATCAGTGCAAACCTTGCAGTCAATTAGAATGACATTGCTATTAGTTGTGAATCAATAGACTCCTTAAAACCCCCCACACTGACAGAGGAACCACCACCCCGTCTTGGCATATCGAAGTTTGAACAACAACCAAACAGATTTCGCATGATAACATAAACTTAAAAATAGCTTTATTTAACCCAGGTTGTATTATACAACTTCAGTGTTACTAACCTCTTCATCATTTTCCTCCTCAAAGGCAATTCTTAATTTCAAATTTAATGCACCGTGGTACATCTCGTCCAGAACATGTTCCCAAAGCAGAGGCTGATTAACTCTCCACATTAGAAGCGGTGCCTTATTAGCATTTCCTGCGGTGACTGTTACTCTCTGCAAGGAAGAGTAAATTACGGATTAATTAAATATCAAAGAGTTTGCATTGTAAATATTAAAAAGGATAATTGGTCACCTCCATTTGCAAGTAGTTTTCCTTCCATAACTTGAACAGTAACTTTGGAGCTTCCTTTTTTTCAACAAGAGTAGCATCGGAAATCTACAAAGAAAAGAGAAGCATCAAGCGTTGAAAGGACATAGAAGTAATATAGTATTAAAGTTTTATTTATTTTCAGTTTAAAAAGAAATGATGGAATTTCTAATTTCTAATCTCTAACATGCAATACCAATTTAGCAATCAGTATAATTGGTTTTTCGGCACATTAGCATCATGGAGGAGTGTCAATTGCATGACGTTAATAGACATCATAATCTTAACAGTTTTGCAAATGAGGTTATTGGTCATTTAAATAGGTTTATATTCTTTTGAGAAAATATCATGCATAAACATGTCACTCAATTGGGGTTGTCCAAGTCTTTAGAACTTTGATGTGGAAAGAGATTTGATCCACCACTGGGCTACCTTTATCCATCCCCTACCAAAGTGTTTACACTAACAATTGTGGGGAAAAAATAAACTAGCTAAACAAAGAAATATCAAAATAATCATAGTAGAACTGGAAATATATCACCACAATCTAGAGTTTATGTTTTAAGACTGACAGCCTGTTTGAAGTGAGATCAATTTAGCCCAGAAATATTTCTTATGTACATATAAGGATATAAATATTTGTTGTTTTTAAATGCTTTCAGCAGTCACCCACTACTTAATTTCCTATATTAACAGGATAAACATGGCTTTTACAGTTTGGTCTCCAAAACACATTTCATCCTAAATATTAAACATCCATAGCAAATGAATAACTTTTATAATTTTATTCTTTATAATATTGGACATGTATAACTAGAAACCTGTTAGAGAGTCCTACATTTGATGTGAGATGGCCTATAAAAGGGTTTATAAGTAGAGAGAATCCTCACCTTACAAGCCGGTTTTGTAAGGATGAGTTAGGTCCAATATAAAAATCTAACATAGCCTATTTCTTTTTAACCAGTTCCAATCAAAATAAAAAAATGACAACAAATCAAATGACAATAAGGTGACCAAGTAAAAGAAGGAAATCAAAACAGGAAACCTTAAACTGTGCAGGTAACAAGAGTTTATCACCTTATCTGTGGGACAAAACTGTTTTGCCTTTGACAGATACCTGAACATTCGGTATGCATCCCTTCCATACCTTTTTAACACAATTGACTCAACCTGCAACATGGCACACAAAAGTACAGTCCTACATGAGTAAACCATGAATATAAAAGGGTTTATAAGTAGAGAGAATCCTCACCTTACAAGCCGGTTTTGTAAGGATGAGTTAGGTCCAATATAAAAATCTAACATAGCCTATTTCTTTTTAACCAGTTCCAATCAAAATAAAAAAATGACAACAAATCAAATGACAATAAGGTGACCAAGTAAAAGAAGGAAATCAAAACAGGAAACCTTAAACTGTGCAGGTAACAAGAGTTTATCACCTTATCTGTGGGACAAAACTGTTTTGCCTTTGACAGATACCTGAACATTCGGTATGCATCCCTTCCATACCTTTTTAACACAATTGACTCAACCTGCAACATGGCACACAAAAGTACAGTCCTACATGAGTAAACCATGAATATGTACGTGTGCATGAGAGGGAGAGAGAAATATTTATAAACAAAGCAACAAAGAGAGAACAAAACCTCTTCATTTCGAGCCCAATGAATAATGTGCTCTAAATCTGGAAAGGAAAAGATACAAGTTATGAATTACAACATATTAAAGGAACCATAAACCAGAAACAAGTTAGAGTACTTTTTTGCATAATTAACTAAATAAAAGGGTAGGTGTTTGTTTATATTGTGCCACAAAATATAGTCTAACATAAGGAAATGAGATGTTGGCATACCAATAATATATTCATATAACATCTGATTTGAACAACCCAACTGAACAAGAGAAGCTTTAACACGATCCATGGTCATAGTTCGGCCATTTTCGGTTTTTATCACCTCTGAGAAAATTGTATCCAGCTGTAAGGGAACTGAAACATAGGACAATATTGTGTAAGCCCCTGAGAGTACAATGAGATACTAATTGCGGAGGTCTTGTATGTTAACAAAAGAATAAAACAGAAAACAACCACGAAAAGATAAAAAAAACAAATATACTAAGGAAACCAAATTAAAAAAGCATATGCCTTACACAAAATAGAAGCCAAACACCCAATTTAATCCCAAATCAAGTGTTGTGCCATCAAATCCTCCATAAATTCATGAGGTTATGCTTCAGAACAATGCACTGGAAGGGTAGAAAAGGCTATAAATTTTTTTAAAATAATTATAATTTTTTTTTGAAAACTTCATTACTTCAACCTAAACTATGAAAAGTATTTACTGAGAATTGGTTAAGGATCCATAAGAGTGGGACACACCCAACAGGCACCAAAATTGCTGCATAAGGAATTGCATAGACAACCACTACAAGACCGTAGATTACACACATATCAAGGGAAAGAACCTTATGCTGCTAGTGAGCTTACAACATGTCAAATATTGCAGTCCAAATAAAAGAATTGACCTCAAAGGAGAGCTCTGAATTTCCACAAGGAATGGTAAATGAATTTGCATGAAAACACCCCATGAGAATCAAGGGACCAAATCCTTTTATCTGGGTGACCAGACAGATGAAAAGAGACAAGGAGGCCCAGGAGGAGATAGTCCAACTTGGAAAAATATATATTTTAAATTACAAAAAAATGTGGAAGTGAAAAAATAGAATACTAAACACTAAAAATTGTGGAAATTAAATTTGTAGAGAAGAAAAATAATAAAGGCATGGAATGGAATAACTATAAGGGAAATCTCCTACCCAATGATCCTTCAAAAATTTAATATGAAAGTGTCATCCATCATCAAGTTAAGCAAAGATTTAAAAGTGACAGGACCTCGAGAAATAAATTTCTAAAGACTAAAATAAGAGGCTTGAGATTCCATTCAATAGATTGATCTAAACTATGCAAACTCGAAAAATATATTTTATGCTGTTTGTCTACTGCCCAACACAACCCTGATTTTTCTTCCAAGCTTGAGACTAGCCACGTAATACACATAGGCATATCCATAAATATCAAATTTCATCAAATAAACACTTTTTAATAATAGTACTACTGCTACTTTAAACTCATGGACTCAAAATGGTGATGTGGCATACGATCAAATGATGTGGTATGATCAACACCAATGGAATTACAAGAAACCCCCCTAAAAACTTCAATTTCAACTTTAGAAATTATTCATTATAGCAATTTGTGTCACGTCATTTAAAACATGTCACATCACAATTTTTTAGCCTGGGGATTTGAGGAAGGGACCAAAACTAATGGATTTTAAAATGGAGGGATCAATTATGTGAGCAGGTAAAAATAAGAGGATCAAAACTGCAATTAAGTCTAATAGAAAAGAACAGTGTAACTAAACCAACTTCAATTGTTGGACTACAATTGCATCATTTAGCCAATATAGTAATATACTTTTCAAACTTAAAGTGATTAACCAACTAAAATATGATTGACCACTCATCCGATCTTTCTTTTGGTCATAAATATTCAAAACAAGTAAAAGCTTAAGAGCAATTGAAGTACGGTCCGGCTCAAGCAATCATCAAATCTTCGTATGTTGTATAAATTAAAAAAGTAATTACTATCTAAATATTTATTGGCCAATAGACATGAATTCTAACACCATGATTTCTAGAATTCATGAAGCAAAGTCTCACCTGATTTTTCTATCTTCACTTTTTTCTCCTTATTTCTTGTTGCCTCCAATATTGCACTTAAGACAGTAGCAGCTCCCTCATCCATTCGTGCTCTTACATTCTCAATCAATGCCTAGATAATGAATATAATGTTTCAAGTGTATCCTTCAAATAAATCCTCAAATCATAATATCCAACAGAATGCAAATAGAAGGCAAACAATTCCATCTAACCCATACAAACACAATACCTTCTAAATGAGATCCATGAAAATAATATAATATTTTGCAATATTAAAAAGAAAACCAATGGCACAATAATAATAATAATAATAATAATAATAATAATAATAATATAATACATGCCGTGTTGCCACAATTAATACTTAGCAAGATAAAATAAAGTAGCGTCAACGAGGAATAGTAATGAATGCTAAGCTGCTTTACATAAAGCATTACATAATGAACGAATTATGTGAATAGAGCCCCCACCCAAACCATATTGTCTCGTTTCTTAGCTGATTTTGTAAGAACATATTGTCATTCACAACATTTAACTATATTGGCAACCCTCTCTCGGTCTGTTGAATCATTGTAACTTTTTTTTAAAAGAAGTGAAAAGGAAATTTAAAATTGGGTGGGTAGCAATAGCATATATTTCAAATAGGAAATTTATAGTAAAACAAACCTTATCCCGAAGATAACGTATGAACTCCTCAAAATTTGCACGCCAAAGAGTTAACTCCTCTTTTGCTGCACCAAATTTTGTATCCACGTTTTAAATATCATACTTATGCAAAATAACGAGTGAACTGTAAATTATTTCCAAGGTCTCTATGTACTAACACAATGACAATAGACTTACAAACATTTTCTGCAACACTATTAGATGGGTTTGTTTCTCCGTCACTATTATATCCCGTATCTGCAGTGAGTGAAAACCTGATCATATCCCCACGTGTTGCCGCTTCTATAACACGATGTTCTGTTGTCTCAGGTGCTGTGAAATCCTAAAGGTCACGCATAATTAAATGAAACAGCATCAACAAAGTTCTCATTCAGGTTTAAAGAGTGAACACTATGTTGTGGCATTTTCAATCAAAATGATGACATTAAAATCTCATGAATTATCTACTTTCCAAGTTCCAACACTCGGTTTCTTTTTCACAACCATGAGTTTACCTGTAAAAATCCTATACATGAAGCAATAAATGAAGTGTCAACTGTGTATTACTGAATTAACTAGTAAATTAAACTCATTGCTTGCATTTTCTTAACATGACTTCATGTCTAATTGATGTTACAAATAAAATGACTCAAACTTGGGTGTTATTAGCAGAGATAATTTATTGCTCAAAAGTGAAAAGAAAAATAAGTAAAAGATTAAAAAGTAAACTCATATTTTATAATAAAGACCAATCACAAACACTAGACAGAAATGAGGATAAGGAATCCCCCAAAACAAAGAACAAAAGGAAAACAAATAAAGAAAAAAGAGAAAATCAATTCAACAAAGCTTCCTGATTCCTCAACAATCAACATAACTGTGAGTGACTGGAACCCCATTAGAAAGACCCTGTGCATTATACAAAATAGATGCCAAATGCCTAATTTTATCATGGATCATTGATCAAGGACAATCCGACTACTTATAGAAATTGATACAACTAAACAATTACCTCGGCATCCTTAGAACCACGCTTCTTAGTAGTAGTAGTAGTTTTTTCTTCAACTATCAAAACCTCAGGGACTGGACAGCGTTCAACAAATCGAACCATCAGAAGTTTATGAAGGCTCTCTCGTACAGCATTTTCAGCCTCTGCATTTTCTGAAAGTGAAAAACACATGATTTTGAGATGGAAAAATTGGAGAGGATTCGCTATTTTGTGACATATAGTTGAGCAGAAGAAATTTGAATATAGTGAACCGAGTAAGCATTTAAAACGAAAAAACACATACCTTGACCTTGACTTGCTCTGTCAACCAATTGTTTCAAGGTAAGTCTACCATCGCGGAGCAATCCCTCAAGAATATTTACACACTGCAATGCAAATGGAATAATACTTTCAGCATTTTGAGTCTTTAAATCAAAAAGCTTCGGAAAAAAAAAACAAGGCTGAAACCAACTTTATCATCAACTTCATGCGACTGCAACGCTATCTCCATGAATTTTGGAAATCTCAGTCGATGTAGTATGTTATCAAACAACACTAAGTATTGCGTCCTAACTCTTGACTCATCATCATCAGCGAGACTACCTGCATTTATAATTTCCGAAAAAATATCATCAGTCCACTTTATTATCCACTAATAGTAATCGAGCATGCTTTGATTATAAACACACGTAATTTATCAAACAATGCCATAGCATCAACACAATGATGATTTTAAATTGCGGTCCACAACAGCACCTGCCAACGCAAACAAAAATTGAGGTCTCCGCAACCAAGGGCGGAGGCAAGGCCCGGGCTCGGTCCAAAATATTTGGTATTTTAGGGGTTAGTTTAGGGTAAAATTGAGATTTTTAGGGAAAAAACTGAGATTTTTTGTTCAAAACTATATCATTGATACTATTACCTTTGACAACGAATGCTTGAACACAATTATGTTGAATTAATACAAGCAATGAATTTTTAACATGCTCCATTGAAAGTTCAGTGTAACGAACAACCAGGTCCAAAGTGAGAGGTCCCTGGTTAAGTAGTTTTTCGCAAACATTCTGAAAGCACACAAATTCAACAATGGTGTTAATTAATTCATCGATAAATGTGAAGAAGAGATAGAGAGAAAGGGAGAGAGAATTATACAGCGACGATTTTGCCGAAGTGTTTGGTGATGAGGTGAACGGCGAGCTTGATTCCCCACTGCGAAACCATTTTCTGGGGAGAGAGACGGCGAGGGAAGGAGGTTGAATTGAAGAGAGAAAGGCGCGGGAAGGGAATTAGGGTTTTTCAGAGTTCAGTGACTCTATGTGCATAGTTACTATTAGTTTAACCTAAAACCATATATAGAACGTGATTCATTCGCAGCGTAATGGTTACATTTTTGTCTACAGTTTCATTGATCGTGGTTTTGTGGGTTCGATTCTCGTGTGTTTAGTTTTAGATTATTTATTTATTTTTTAATAAAAAAAAATTCATTGATCAATATGGGCCTTGTCCAAAAAGCCTGCATGGCCATTTTACATTTTTTTTTTACATTAGTAAACTTAGCTCATATGAGATGTAATGTAAATATAATAAAAAATTTGGTGACTAACATTAGAGAATGGTTAAATATATGTGTAACATGTCCTCAACAGTTTAGCTTGGGAAAGAACATTGCACATTAGTGCAAGGACCGGAGTTTGAACTTGGTATATCTACTTATTCACTTTTAAACGGTGAATTTCTAGCCGTTAGGCTACCTGACAAATATTTATATATATATATATATATATATATATAACATTATTGACTCGTCTTCGAATAAAATTTAAGCTAAAGTTCGATAGAAATTGTAATGAATTTTACAAGAATGTGATTCTGACCACTAACTTTGATCATGGGCGATTCCATCAACCACTAATTTGCAATCTAATTCTATTGAAAAGTTGGCAATACCCAAATTTTGTAACTATAAAATTGATTGATTCAAACTCCAAGCTTCTCCTACGAAGAGTAACTCATCATTTAAACAAGAGAGAAAATAGTTACGGTTATTATATTAGCGATTGTGACTGTAAGCTCTTATTTATTTATCAATCTAACTTATTCTTACTCTTTTTATCGATCAAACCCTTGATTTTTCATAATCTTTCATGACCATTTTTTTCAGCCGTCATCACTGCTTTCAAATTCTTTCTCTTCCATATTTTCATTACTATTGTTGATCGTTTATGTTACATACGTAGTGTTTATGTTCCAGCTATACATATTATTCTTTCTATCATAAACAAATCAAAACCATTATTTGCTGTATACGTTTCTTCTTTCTATCCTATATCAAATCAAATCAAAATATTATATAGTCAATTTTTTAAATAATATCGTAAAACTTATATAGTCAATTTTTTAAAAGTAAAAATATATTATTGTCAACTAGTAAAATACCCGTGCGAAGCGGTCGATGTGAATAATTTATTTCAATTCGTATTTTTATCAACAAAAATTATCTTGTACATAATCATTATTTTTAAATTTTATCAAAAAAAATTATACTCCTTTTAAAAATATATTTACTTTTTTATAATTAAATATCCTATATCATGGTTATTTTTATCCCTTTATAATGATATTATTAATTTAACCAAAAATGTGTTTTTGCCCGTTAGTTTTTACCGTATATTTTTGGATATACTTATTTATGAATATTATACTTTTTCTTTGTCTAGTATAACCTAGTGACTATAAATTTCATCCTTAAGGTGAATACGAGCAGTGTCCAAAATTCGAATACATGATTTTGCATATAAAATGAGATGTCTCTACCAATTGAGTTCAGCTAACAGAAACATTTATGATTATAATTTAAATAATATAAAAAGTAATAATATATTTTTTTATAAACTGTGAATATATTTGACAAATTAAGGATGAAAAATATTTTTTTTAATTGATTTTGTTTTTGAATATATTTTTAACTCATTTAAATTGACACTGAAGAGAATCGGACGCGAGACCTCAAGGAGGAGCACATTCTCATGTCCCAAGCCAATACCACCAGGACAACCAAATGAGTTGAAAATATTTTTTTTCCTATCGGTTGTATTAATATTATTTCATTCAACAACTTGTCTTGTATATAATGGTTATTTTTAATAGGAAAAAATTTGCACCGTGTATTATTTTAAAAAATTTATTAAGAGCAAATGACGTTTTAATTAGATTTTTCTACGACACATATTTTTCTTATATCATAGATAAGTTAAGAAAATTGTAGTTTTTCTTTTCTATCATTGATCTTTTTTCCCCTTTTTCATTCAAATAAATTATGGGAAAAAAGTCGTTTTTTCTATCATTGGTAATTTTCTTATTTCATTTTTTTTCAAATAATTCATGAAAAAAAGAAGTTATATTCTATTATTGGTAAAAAAAATTCTTTTTCATGCAAATAAATCATAGAAAAAAAAGTTAGTTATTTTCTATCACGAGTAGAAGTTATATTCTACTATTAGTAGTTTTTTTTCTTTTTCATAGGTAATTATTTTCTATCATGAGTAGAAGTTATATTTTATCATTGGTAATTTTTTTTCTTCTTTTTCATGCAAATAAATCATAGAAATAAGAGGTAGTTTTTTTGACTAAAGAAATAAGAGGTAGTTATTTTTTATCATGAGTAGTTTTTTTGAGATGATGTGGCAACATATGATACAAACAAGGGTATTTTTGGTTTTTAAACAACATATGATTTTCTTATATTATATAGACTGTTTTTTATTCCTTAAAATTTAAAGACGCATCCTCATGAGGTTCATTCAATGAGATTGACCTAGTGAAAATATTGTTAAGTTCACAAGTGGAAGAAATGTGTGCAAGAATAATCCTTAAGAGAAAGTCCCTCAACACTTATTGTTAATCCTTAGTGAAAATAAACTTAGAGGAAAAAATAAATGGCCTTTTTTTCATTTCTTAAAACACTTATTAGCATTTTCTTTTAAAATATGTTAAAGAATATTTGATATTACAAGAGTTGATAAAATATCTCTCTTCTCAAAAATAAAATCTACTCAACAATTAGTCTTTCAATGTCTTCAAAGATACTTAAGCCATAAAGAGGCTTTAGAGCACATATCATTTTTTTTACGCAAATTAGAGCACATATCATAATAAAATGCTTTAATTACAGTGCATTAGAAGAAGAAAAACTTTGTACCAAAAAAGAGCAAACTTTTGTTTTCTTGGTTCCCATATAATGGCGATGAGGCAGATGGTTTTTTTTTTTAAAGAATAAGAAATTCATTCAAATTATGAAATAGGATGTTACAAATTCAAGACTGATAAAAATTAAAAAAGGTGAATTTGTCGCACATAGATTATTAGTATACAACGACATCATGAAAGCGCCTACAAATATGACAACATAATTGTAACTGAAATATTCATATTCCCGGATTTGTGGCATTGACGTCCAAGTCTTCATCGAATTTGTAATGAGTTGATGTGAATATGTTAATTTGAATAAAAAAACCTCGTATTAAGATGAAAAATCAACAAATGCAACATAATTAAATGACGAATAAACACAACGCCGCACAAAATGGCGAACAAACACAATGTCGCACTAAGAAGGCAAAAACGAAGAAGCAAACTTGTGTTGATAACCACTTATCTAAATAAAGAGAGAGAAAACATTAGGGTTGAGGGGGTGATTTCAAAAATGACAAAAAACCACCTCTTAGAATGGAAGAATGAGACTTGTCAAAAAAAAGAAAAGAATGGAAGAATGAGTGGAGAGGAAAGTTGAGAGATGTGTGGCAGCTAATCTTAAAATTGAGGTAGATGGTTAGTGATAGAAGTTGGTGATATTTAAAAATGAGGCGAGGCAAAAAGGAAGACCGTTTTGATCCTTAAAAATACAGTAAATCTTAAATTAAAGTCATAAATTTTTCAGTGGCTATTAAATTTTGAAATAAAATTAAAATTATTATTTTTTTATTATCACTTCTTAACTTTTTTGCATATGTATCAACGTGTTCTACCTTGTATCAAGTATGAAATTTTATATCAAACTGTCTCTCGTACTATTCTCTCGTCGTTGAGCACATGCTCTTCCATTCATTCTTCTCGCAATCTCGTTGTATGAATATTTAATTATTAAACAAAAAATATAGTTTTTTAATAATTTAATTTCTTTTATAATACTTTTTTTTTTGTGCAATAATACTTATTAATTTGGATTGAAAGTATATATTTATCCATGCATCACCAAAATCTCTAGAAGGAATTGTTGATGGTGAAGGCACAGAGTCCGGCACTGATAGTGGCAACTGGCTATTCAGATTCAAACTTAATTGGTTTAGTATAGACTTAAGAATCCATCACTGGCGTGGCTCACGCCATTGTCTCGCAAAGACCATGTTAATACTAGTAGTTATGCTTTGTCAACATTTGATAACAAGTCATTCTTTTCATATCACTTTCCTATATTCAACGTTGTAAAAGTCCACATCTAAAACTTTACTCTCAAACTTTTCACAAAAATACCACTATAAATACACTAGCCATCGACCTTCATAAACAACATTCCTCCAAGCACAAAATTGTCATCAACCAAAATCCCAACCAGTTTTGGTCACTAGCTCAACCATCTTTCTTCTGCTTTGAGCCATGGCCTCTAAATCTATGTTAAGGAGTTTGGTTATAGTCTTCCTTGCATTTTCTCTAGCCCTGCCAGGCACTCTTGGTAAGTCTCCAAAAAAAGTTATGAATTGTGGCATGTATACTTTTCAATTTAACTAATATTTTCTTAATGTAACGTTAGAATGTTACTAAATTTAATATAGGTGATAACTCAGACAAACATAAAAAATGTCAAAAAAATAAGCATGTTTTCAGTTTTTAATATAATAATAATTTTTTTTAAATTAAATTATCTATTTAATATTACGTGCATTACTTCAAAGTTAATTTATGATCCAATTTTTCACACATCATGTAATTTTAATGAACCTACAAGCTAATGAGCTATATATTTTTTGTATGCTCTCTTCATATTAAGAATTGAGGTTAGAAATTACTACTTTTAAGGTTAAAAATCATCCTTTTTGAGTCAAAATTATCGGTTTGAACCCAAATTATAACAAAGTGTGAATTTGGAGATCATAACATAGATTTTAAAATGGCAGGGCTAAATCCGGTTTAAGCTAAAAAAGATGGACCAAAAGTGGATTAAAGCTTAAATAAATTAACTAATGAACAAATATGATAATGATGATCAATGCAGGAAGGATAGAATGTGAGAATCTAAACAAGGAAACATGTTCGTTTGCTGTTTCATCTAGCAGCAAAAGGTGTGTACTTGAAAAGCATGTGAAAAGAACAGGTGAAGAAGCATACACATGCAAAACATCAGAGATAGAAGCTGATAAACTAAAGGATCACATTGAAAGTGACCAATGCATCAAAGCATGTGACTTAGACAGAAAATCACTTGGAATTTCATCAGATTCGCTTCTGGAATCTCGCTTTACAGAGAAACTATGTTCCCCACAGTGTTACAAGAGTTGTCCAAATATTGTTGATCTTTACTTCAATCTTGCAGCTGGTGAAGGTGTGTTTCTTCCAAAGTTGTGTGAGGTGGGTGGCGTAAATGCTCGTCGTGGAATGGCTGAATTGAAAAGCTCTGGTATTGTGGCACCAGGACCTGTGTATCCACCAGTGGAATTAACAGCTTCACCTCCACAACCATGTAGCACTGGGGATTTGCCGATGGCTGCTCCATACTACCCACCATACTAATTACTAAATTGTTGTTTAATTAATCCAGAGCAAGAAGAAATTTAGAGTACTAGTATAGTATTAGAACGCTGGTTATTTGATGATACTTATTAAGCAAATTGAGAGAGGCTTGCTACAAGTGCATGTTTAGTTTGTACTACTAATAATGAAGTTTGCACCTACTTAGGAGTGTTTTTAGATCAACTCACCATCAAAATAACTCTTTATAAAATAAAATATTCAGAATTTTTATTTCTTAAGCATCTCATTAATCTAGATTATTTTCACACCTCAAATGATTTTATGTATGCACCTCAAAGAAACAACAATTTTTTTTGAATCAAGGAAAAAACAGCTTTTAACCATTATAGATTATGCAAATGTAAATAAACAGGAATTGTGAAAACTCCTTAATCCTGATGACAAAATAGATAGATGGAACTAATATACTACTATAGAAGTAGGAACTGAAAATATACAAACACGTGATTAAAAAGAATTATAGGGTTTCAATCTTTCACAAATTTAAAAGGTATCATAAAACTACCATAGTAACAAAGGTTGATGATGAGCATATATGAAAACATTAGTATTCAAAAACCCCTGAAACATGCAGCAAAGAAAGACCTAAAACTACAATAGCAACAACGGCATAGTATCAATCAACAATCCATAACCCCGAAAAAGTTATTCAGGTTGAAGGAGTAAAAGACAGCATTAATCACAACAAACTTAAACAAACAAAACACAGTTCAAAATACTACTAGGGTTTAAGCTTCCTCCTCTTGGCCTTCTTCCACTTCTTCATAGTCATACCCCTCCTCTTCATCTGCAGTAGCATCTTGGTACTGCTGGTACTCCGAGACAAGGTCATTCATGTTGCTTTCTGCCTCAGTAAACTCCATCTCATCCATGCCTTCACCAGTGTACCAATGCAAGAAAGCCTTTCTACGGAACATAGCCGTGAATTGCTCACTAACCCTCCTAAACATCTCTTGAATAGATGTAGAGTTGCCAATAAAAGTAGAAGCCATTTTAAGACCAGTTGGAGGGATATCACAGACAGTAGATTTTACATTGTTGGGAATCCACTCAACAAAGTAAGATGAATTCTTGTTCTGAACATTGATCATCTGTTCATCAACTTCCTTGGTGCTCATCTTACCACGGAACATAGCAGATGCTGTCAAATAACGACCATGACGAGGATCAGCAGCGCACATCATGTTCTTTGAATCCCACATTTGTTGTGTCAGCTCAGGCACAGTGAGAGCCCTGTATTGCTGTGACCCACGAGAAGTGAGTGGGGCAAAACCCACCATGAAGAAATGCAAACGAGGGAAAGGAACGAGATTCACTGCCAGTTTACGAAGATCTGAGTTCAACTGACCAGGGAATCGGAGGCAACAGGTAACACCACTCATTGTGGCTGAAATAAGATGGTTTAGATCTCCAACTGCAACGAAACAACAAAAGGCACAATTTCATATATGATCAGATTATACGTATGCATCTGCATATAATAACATAAATTAGTGAAGCAAAAGCATAATAGGCAAAAAATAAGGATGATATGAACTCACAGCTTGGAGTGGTGAGCTTAAGAGTGCGGAAGCAAATGTCATACAGAGCTTCATTATCCAAAACCATGCATTCATCAGCATTCTCAACAAGTTGGTGGACAGAGAGTGTAGCATTGTAAGGCTCAACAACAGTGTCAGAAACCTTAGGAGATGGAAACACAGAGAAAGTAAGCATCATTCGATCAGGGTATTCTTCCCTGATCTTAGAAATCAGAAGTGTTCCCATTCCAGAACCAGTTCCACCACCAAGGGAGTGGCAAACCTGAAACCCTGAAAAATTCTAAAAACCATGTTAACACCCTAAATTCATGTAAACAAAAGAGAAAATATCATTTTAAAATTTAAATTGAATTAAATCCAAACACGTCGAAATTCATATGAAATGCAGCATGAAAGTCCAATCCTAATCTCACATACTAATTTGAAATTACAAATTATTGAAAACGGTGGAAAAATAAAACAATGTTGCATGCTATGAAGCTCCAACACTCCTTGGATTAGGTGTGTCCCTGTGTCAGACATGTGACGTGTCCGACGCAAACATCACTTTTTCAAAAAAATTATTAGTGTCAACGTGTCAGTGCATGTGTCCATACTTCATAGGTTGCATGCAATAAACAAAACCAAACACAAATTTCTAGATCAAATTTCAATTCTCTACAATTTAGCTTCACTCATACAAACACGTCATAACTACTACTCAAAACCGATTTAGCACAAAGCATAAGAAAGATCAATCCTAATCTCACAAACTAATTTTCTATTACAAGATTGATTTCAACACAATTAATTACTAATACAAAATTCAAAAGAATAATAACTCACTAAATCGTTACATAAAACATGAAATGAGAATTATCAATAACAAAAATAGTAACGGAAAAACAAACGCCGGAAATCTATCATACTGCGGAAAACAAAAGCCACGCAAATCGGAAGGAAAAAAAAAACCTAAAATCTCAAAATCAGTTGTAAACAAAAACTAGATGAAAGAATACCTTGAAGACAGTCACAATTCTCCGCCTCCTTCCTCACAACATCAAGCACCGAGTCAATCAACTCAGCTCCTTCAGTATAGTGACCTTTCGCCCAGTTATTTCCGGCACCGGACTGTCCAAAAACGAAATTATCCGGCCGGAAAATCTGTCCGTATGGACCAGATCTGACACTGTCCATAGTCCCTGGCTCCAGATCCATGAGTACAGCTCTAGGTACATATCGTCCACAACTCGCTTCGTTATAGTACACGTTAACTCGCTCGAGTTGCATTTCAGGAGTGTTCCCTTGGTACCTTCCGGTTAAATCGATTCCATGCTCAGCGCAAACAACCTCCCAAAACTTTGCTCCGATTTGGTTCCCGCATTGTCCTCCCTGAATGTGAAGAATCTCACGCATTTTGAGTACTGAGTTTGAAGAACGAGTTTTAGAGTGAGAAAAGTAACTGCAACGAGTTCTGGTTCTAGAGAGAGAAAGTGAGAGAAGATGAAAACGGAGTTGTGAAGTTCTCTAGAGAGGGAGATTTTTATAGCGGGATATAACGGGTATGTGACGGCGTTACGTGAGGATGAATAGTTAACGGCTGAATAAACGGTGCCGTTTGGTGTAAGTGGGAATTTTGAAAAGAGAACGAAAGTTTTGAATTTGATTAGGGTGGTTTTTGATTGTATGCGGTTTTGTTTAATTGTTCACGGTGTTATTATGGTGACACGTGGACGGTTATGATGATTTCGTAATGTTTCGGCCGTTGATAGCACAAGTGGGGTTTGTTTTTGCTTTGGGGCACAGAGCACGTGATTGAGGGATGGATCATTTCATGTGATCAAAAGCTGAACTTCTTCTATTAAGCTTCTGGCAAAAGCATGACTATGCTTTCGTGTGGAGGTTAGATCCATTGTTGTTGCTGGAAGACTTTAATGTGATTATTTGTATTTTATTTTTTTTGTTGAGAAAATGTGATTATTTGTATTATATGTGGTCGAAATGTAGAATGGTAGATAGACTGTCCTTATTGTTTTTAATTTGGCTTTATCTTTGATTTTATGATATTTATGAAGTGGACAATATATTTTTTAATTTTAAATGATTTCTTTTTTAAGTTATTTAAAGTTTTGGTTTATTGATTTGTGAACTTATTTCAATTAGTAGAATATTGTATTTTATATATTAGTATATTTATGGACACATACTTTCTACTAATGTCCTTGTTTAATGTGATTCCAACTCAACTATCACCTAAATGTAGAGCGGTCTAAATGGATAGGCCCGGCCCATTTGGCTCGGCCTGAACGGACAGCGTGTTTTATCAGGTTGGGCAAAAAGTCCGGAATAAAATATAAATTGAAAAATTAGTGCATGAGCCTGATCCTTTGCGGGCTTTCGAGTAAGCTCAGTCCAGTTCAATAATTTTTTTTTTCAATATCAAAAAATAATTTTATGGAAGAAAAAATTAAACATTTTAAATATAATACAAATAAGTTTACATTATTCAAAATAAATTTTCAAATACCGGAAAATAATTTTTCAAAACAAACTAAGTTCATACATAATCAAACAACACAATTATAATTTACAATCAAAATATCACACAAAACAACATAAATAAATATAATCAAATATAATTATAATTTTGTAAATATTTTATAAGACTTAAATTTGAGTTGTGTTTAAAAAAACAAACAAGTCGTATTCCACCATGGTCTGCAAACTTTTCTTTCACTCTAGCCAAAGATTAATGGACCCGTTAAGAAAGAAATCAAACAAGCCATATTCCAATACTGATTTTTAGAGCAGATGTATTGATCACAAAACCCTTCATGACAAAGTTATCATCCACTTTCACTCTTTTCTTTATGGATCCAATGTCCAACTATAAAATAATAATCATGTAAAAAGGAAATGATGCTCTTCGTGACTTTATTTATGCTTACCAAGTTGCTTAGCTTTTCCTTCATTGTTATAATTATTAGTAAAAAATTGTAATGGTTTTTGGAAGGCAGTGACTGTCAAATGAATGTAAATCTAGGTGCACTTTCTCATCAACAGCTAAGTGACATAACTTAGTAACTTGTCATTATATATGTCTAATATACATTTCTCTTCTAAACAAAAAGCATGTCATACTTGAATAACAAGCAATGTTGCGGCATGGAATTTTCCAATCACATAGCATATATACGAGTCCTCTTAAATTTGTACAGAAGTTTTGCATATATATGCATGAATGCATCTAATATCGCAGTATTACCAAATGGTAAAGTAGCCCGTTGTAGTGGTATTATTTGAGACACCAATTTGAGACTTTGCGAGATATTTTGATATGTGAAGTGTTTTTGTGGTAGAGTAGTGGGAAATGTTGGAAGGTTTGAAGTATGTTAGAAAGTTGAGGTTAAGAACTATAGAGTTGAATATTGATTCAATCACAATTTTTCAAGTCCTCAAAAAAGGGGTTTTAGTAGTTTTATGAATTATTCTCTCGTGAAGAACATACAAAGATTCTTGGATTTAAATTGGGAAGTTAAGATTTTGCATACATATAGGGAAACTAATCAATGCGCTGATGCTTTTACTAATATGAGTTGTTCTTTAGATTGTTATGAAATATTTTTTGAGATGTGTCCATTTAACATTAGAATTTTGTTTGAGGCTGTAACAGTTCGGGCCCCACTATTCTTTTAGTCAATGATCCGGCTGCCACCTTACGATCTTCTCCACCCCTTCACTAGTGGAATTTTTGCCTTCCGTGGGAATCCAACCATGCACCCTGTGGATAAAGTGCATGTTCCATCCATTCCCACGGAAGACAAAAACTCCACCAATGAGGGGGGTGGAGAAGTTCGTGAGGTGGCAGCCGAGTCATCGACTATATTTGAGTGGGGTCCAGGCTGTTACAGAGGCTGATGTTAAGGGGTATACCACCCCTACAATGATTCAGTTGTAATATTTTCTTTTTCGGGCTTACGCCTTCATTGTTATAAAAAAAACAATATCACCAAATAAATGTCAAGATATTTTAATAATTAACATGTGTTTGGGTGTGTTTGAATATTTTGTTATAGTATCATTTTTAAGAAAAGTACTTAAGTGAATTTCATAAATTTGTTTTTTATAATCCGAGATTACTATTATAAATTGAATTCGTTTGGTTGTTCTCCAACGGACTGTTTAGGTACCCGGTCACATGTTCCTTCTGCTTGAATCTTTGATTCTTTTTCAAATTTGTTGAAATCTGCATATTTCAAGAGTTAAGGTCTCGTTTTAATGCTGCATTATTATCTGTATTGTTCTTTGAATTTGATTTCGGATTGGTTTGTTATCCTCATCTTTATTGATGTTGGGCTGATTGACACTTTGACTTGAAAGAGTCATTATACTTATCGTCGTCTTTTGCAAGGAATTGTTGGATCTTAGAGTCGTTCTGTGTTGATAGTCGGTCCATATGTCAATCTTTTAAGACCTCTATTTAACGCTTCAAATACTCAGGATTCCTTTATAATAATTGTTGTTTGTTAGGTTTAACTAGGGGGGATTCAATGGCATTGTTTTTGTCACTTATTTGGATTAATTTACACTTTGGATTACCATACCAACAAAAAATTTACACTTTCGATTTGATTTGATGTCCCCCAATTTTTTTGTTTTATTAATCTATTTTTTTGTTTACATAAAAAAAAATAGCAAAAACTAAACTTACATTAAAGACCATTTTTTTACATCAAAAAGATAAATTTATTTCCATATTTAATCCTCAGACCTCTTCCTATCAAACCTATATTCACAGCTCTTATCGCCGACATAAAATCCATTTTTTATTATTGAAAAAGATAAAAATATAAATGAAAAAAAAAAGCTAGTAACAATAACAATAATAATAATAATAATAATAATAAAATAAAAAACAGTGAAAAAGAAAAGGAAGAAAACCCTTTGGATTTGTTTCGTCTCAGCAGCACCACCGCGCAGCCGCAACTAACCCTTCGGAAACCAACCAATACACAGAAATGGTGAGCCAAAGACAACGTCTCGCTCGAAAACGTTACAAAGCAGAACACCCCGAACTCTTCCCCAAAGTAGAACCCACTCCACCAAAAGACCCATCAAAAAAGAAGAAAAACAAATTCAAGCGCAAAAAACCCGACTCAAAATCCAAACCCTCTTCCGGAAAACGTCCCCTTCGAGTTCCGGGTATGAAACCCGGTGACAGTTGTTTCATTTGTAAGGGATTAGATCATATTGCTAAGTTTTGTACTGAAAAAGCTGAATGGGAAAAGAATAAGATATGTTTGCGTTGTCGACGACGTGGTCATAGAGCTTTGAATTGTCCTGATGGTGATAAAGATGTTAAGAATTGTTATAATTGTGGTGATAATGGTCACTCTCTTGCTAATTGTCCTTATCCTCTTCAAGATGGTGGAACAACGTTTGCTCAGTGTTTTGTTTGTAATCAACAAGGGCATTTGAGTAAAAATTGCCCTAAAAATGCTCATGGCATTTATCCTAAAGTATATTACTGGGTTTATTTGCATTGCTTTATTGTAAGATTGTTTTAGTTGTTTTTAGCTTATGTTCATTAACTATACATAATAGCTAAGTTGTTTAAGATTGTTTAGGAGTAGTTTATATATAAGCATTTATAAATTACTATATGATTAGCATTAGTTAAGCGCTACGAAGCACATACATTGACATGTCGAGAGGGATACATTTTTGAACAAAATGATATAATTCAATGTAAGCGTCGGTGTCGGACACATGTCGACATGTGTCTGACACCGGGACACACCTAATCCGAGGAGCGTCTGTGCTTCATAGCGTTTAGTTAAGATGTTGATCCAATAAGGGTTAGTATCTTATTAAGTTACTATTATCTTATCATTTACATTCTATGAAGCGAGGACACTTCTCGGAATAGGTGTGTCCCCGCGTGTCCGACACTGATACTTACATTCACATTGAAATATATCATTTTCTCAAAAACATTATCCGTGTCGTGTCCCGTGTCCATGTTTGTGTCCGTGCTTCACTGTTTACATTAAAGTGCACCATTTTATTCCAATAGTATAAGTATGTCACTTCAGTTCAATTAACAGCGGTTATTGTTTATGATAGGGTGGTTGTTGTAAAATATGTGGAGGCGTGACACATTTGGCAAAGGATTGTCCTGAGAAAGGGCAGAATGGAAATGGTGGTGGGGCTAAAGGGCCTGTTCATAACAGTAAGTTTTTTCTTCAGAAGAAACTGAATGGATTATATCGGTGGTCTTGGAATTAAGTGCTGGATTTTTGTTTATTATTATTGTTTTGGCATGTGTTTCCTTTGTTTGCTATGTTTCTCTGAATAAGTATATGGTTAATATTAGATCTGTTATGTTGTGCTATTGACATGCTATGATTAGACCCTCTCTGCAAATGTAGTCATTAATCTCTGATCATAGTGTCCAACTGCTGGTCATGGAGGTGTACTGTTTTCAGTCCTTTGCTACATCCTTAGGATAACTGAGAACAGTTGCACATGCAGGTATCTGTATTTTATATTTTTGCTATGCCGCATGTTTTACTTAAAAATGTCATATTTTTATTACATGTCTTACAATTCAGAATTAGATTCAATTTATGAGGTGGAAAATAGGTATTCAGTTCACAATTTGGAAACTTGTGATAGTTTCCTGAATTCCTTTATTTTGTTTCAATGTAAATTCCATTGAGTCATTTGACATCATGAAGCGGTCAGTCTAGCTGAATAAGGGTTCTTCACAGTATAGAAGTTTGAGATTTGCAAGTTTATTGGTGGCGTGGTATACTGATAGGTTGTTCGTGATTGCGATTGCATGTTAGAATTGTTAAAACCTATCTACCCATTAAATATAGGTTGTTAAGGGAAATATTTGCCAGTTGTTATATGCTTGAAACTTGATAATCACGACTACGTGGACTATCCGTCCTTCTTGATTTAGTTGATTATATATTGATCTTACTTTATTTTATCGAATTTGTTTAAGTGGTTACTGGGCATTGTTCTTACTTCTTATTCAAAGTGATCAATATCTCTTTTTCACCCATAAAGATATGTTATACTTATAACAAAGGGGAGTGATTCAAAATTTCAAATGACTGTTAAATGTTTGGACCCATGTTTTTTTTATAAAAAAATGTCCGGAACCATGCCAACACTAGTTGAATTCTTTTCTTAATCAAAATGAACTCTAATCTTTAGCGTGAAGTATGTACTTATGTACCTTCTTGCAACTTAGCTGTGGACATTCTTGCCTCAGCCTGAGCTCTTTCCGTATATTGCCAATTTAATTGCACTCAATTGTGTTTTCTTCTGATCTATTGGATTGCCAAGTAGTCATCTGGAAGAAGTGTGCTCTTATTATACTCCTATATCATATGATTGCTAACTTTGCACTTTCTTTCAGTGCTAAGAACCGATGAGAGGCCCACAGGTCAGGTTACCAGATTTGTGAGCGGAGATGATATGGACGACGACTTCACAGCAGAAGTAAAAAGCGACGACAAGAACAAGTCTGAGAAGTCTAAAGATGGCAATGTAAAACCAAGGAAAGGTCCTAAAATCGTGAACTTTGATTAGGTGCGTGTTTGGATTTACGATGAATTTGACAAAATCACGGCGGCATCGTGATTTCGTTGAAACTCTAAAATGTAGCTTTTGTCAAACTCACGGTGACTTCAAATGATTATGTCAAACTAGCTACAATCCAGACATACACTTAGATAGTTACCTCTTGATGTGTTGTGTGGATATTGTTTCCCAGTATCCATTTTATTTGTTGTTCCTGTACCTCTAAGCCTACACTAGGACCCTGCCATGCATTGCAATCTGCTGAATGTCAACTAGATTGAAATCAAATGCAATTTTTTCTGCAAGTCCTGGGTGGCCTGAAATTTTGGAGAATTAACCTGCAAACTAAATCATCTTTCCTTGCTTATGAATTATGATTCATTAATCCTACTGTGCTTTCAAAGGAAACTAAATTTTATTATTATTCTGAGCATCATTACTAGTTTACTATCTCTACTTTTATTTGATTTATATGGTTTAGTTTGGTCCCATTACTTTTCAATACTTTTTTGCATTTGACAAGAATTTATGTTTCATATACAATCAATTGTAGTTTGACATGCAAAATCTCACTGATACATGTATAATTAGAATAATATCTAGATGTTTATGATATCACTACTGCATAAACTTGTTTTTCTATTTCTATTGAAGAATAATTCAATGAAAAGTTAAAGCAAGTGAACTCTAACTGATGTTTGTTTACATAATTGTTGTTTCAAGCAAAATGTCATTTTAAAAGGGCCAAACTTTTGCAACCCATATTATGCTAAACTCATGAATTGAGATTTTCAATTTAAAAATGACTACAATACTTTATGCATTTGAATGGAAAAAATAAGACATTTTTTTATAGGTTATATTCAACAAAAATTTATACTAACATTGATCTAGAAATATTGTTTATATGTATTCTAACACCAATATAAAATATTGATCACCAATAAAATGCATCGCGAATTCCAACTTTTTTGTTAGGCATGTGTTCGAATCCAATTTGAAACTCAAAATACACTTGTTAATCTATTAATAAATCAAGTAAGAATTATTCAAATAAAGTTTTCAAAACCTAAAATATATTTTTCTACCCGTCAAAAGAATATGTTTTTCTAAAAACTCCAGAACAATGTAATATTTTTGACAAAGTTTTCCATTAAAATAAACATTTAAAATGCTTAATAGTTTTTTTCCTTCCAAGCAAACTATTGATAAAAAATTTTCTTTTTATTTTTGGTCAAGTAGCTTATAGCTAGATAGCATTTAAGTGTCTCAAACCTCAATCTTTATAATAATGATTGTCGTGAGCTTAAATCAGTTGTTGGTGGAATTTTCAGCCATTAGGCTGTAGGATAAAAAAATACTTATAATATACAATATATTTTTTTGTAATAAAATTATAGGTTTTTTTTTGTTAATAAAATTATAGTTTTTGGTAGTACAATATTTTTTTATATTTGGTTATAAATAAAATGTTTTACTAATACTAATAAGTAATATTTTTTTGACTCAATTTTTTTGGGGTCGGGAAGCTAGAATAAAGAAAAAAGAAACTAAAAAAGAAAATTAATCACGATAAACAGGGTTATCATTGTGCCGTTGCTAAAGAGATCACAAATGTCTTATGGAGGAGAAACATGAGTCAATAAGTCGACATTTGAAAAAACTCTAAGTTTAACGAAGGAAATCTGCACATTGATTCCAAAATAAAACTTTAATTTAAGAGAGAAGCTCATTCATGCCTTGGATTTGCATATGATGAAATAAAATATTTAACTTAATGACAAATAGTAAATCTCATGCTCGATTCTCTTTATTGACAATATAGATTGACTAATTTAACTAAAAAAACAATTTCCTGTCATTATAAAAAGAAAAGAAAAGAAAATTCTTGTAAAAAAAAAGTAAATAATTATTTTTTTTGTAATTCAAAAAAAGAAAAATGTTGTGGTTTTCATGAGTAGGTGAGAGTAGTGAAAAAATCGATAAACCCTAACTTGTACCCCTATTTGCCAAGTGCCTTCGGCAGTTCGCCGCCACCAGCTGAATTCATCATCTACACATTTCTCAATCCATCACCATTTATCGCCTATAACAAAATGCTCAGAGAAGAGAAACCTGTAGCAATTGCTTCACCGGAACCGAATCCTGAAGATGGTATTAAGAAGAAGAAAAAAAAGAAGAAGAAAAACATTGAAATTTCGTCACAACCGAACGAAAACCCTCAGCCTCAGCCTCAGGTATCTTCCTCTGAACCCTTAGTAGTTTCACCAATCTCTGAATTCAATTCAAATGAAGAATCTATTGCTTTACCTGATTCGAATCACATTACCAAGAAAAAGAAGAAGAACGCGGTAGAAACAGAGGTAGAACAGAAAATAGAAGCAGAACAAATTGAAGTAACTGCAGGGAAAGTGGATGAGGTTATGGTGGCGGAGAATGCACTCAATCTTGATTTGATGAGGCAAAAGGGTGTGCAAAATGGGGCACAGCCCAATGTGGAACCGGCTGAAACTGGTAATGTATCTGTAGTTGATGGAGAAGTGTCTCTGGTTGATCAAACAATCCTATTGGAAAATCAAGTTGCAAATGTAGTTGAGACGGAACAGATGTGCGCGGAGACAAATGACATTCCCAAGAAAAAGAAGAAGCATGGTAAGAAAAAGAAGACAATCGTGATTGATGCTGAAGTGGCACAAGAAAAAACCGATGAACCAAAACCCTTGTTAGAAACAGAGGTAGAAAGGATAAAAGAAGCAGAACCAATTGCAGTAACTGCAGAAGTTGCGGAAACTACTCCAACAAGTAAGAATGTGGATGAGGTTATGGTGGCGGAGAATGCATTCGATAGTGATTGTAAGAGGCAAAAGGTTGTGCAAAATGGGGCACAGAGCAATGAGCACAATGTTGAACCGGCTGAAACCACTAAGATATCTGTCGTTGATAGAGAAGTGTCTCTGGTTGATCAAACAATCCCATTGAACAATCATGTTGCAAATGTAGTTGAGGTGGAACAGATGTGCGCGGAAACAAATGACATTCCCAAGGAAAAGAAGAAGCATAGTAAGAAAAAGAAGAAAATCGTGATTAATGCTGAAGTGGCACAAGAAAAAACCAATGAACCAAAACCCTTGTTAGAAACAGAGGTAGAAAAGATAAAAGAAGCAAAACCAATTGCAGTAACTGCAGAAGTTGCGAACACTACTCCAACAAGTAAGAAGAAGAGAAAACGAAAAAGTGAAAGAGGGAACGTCAATGAGGTTATGGTGGTGGAGAATGCACTTAATCGTGATTCGAAGAGGCAAAATGGGGTACAACTCAATGAGCACAATGTGGAACCGGCTGAAACCGCTAAGATATCTGTCGTTGATAGAGAAGTGTCCCTGGTTGATCAAACAATCCTATTGAACAATCAAGCTGCGAATCTAGTAGAGGCGGAACAGTTGTGCGCGGAGACAAATGACATTCCCAAGGAAAAGAAGAAGCATAGTAAGAAAAAGAAGAAAATCGTGATTAATGCTGAAGTGGCACAAGAAAAAACCGATGAACCAAAACCCTTGTTAGAAACAGAGGTAGAAAAGATAAAAGAAGCAGAACCAATTGCAGTATCTGCAGAAGTTGCGAACACTACTCCAACAGGCAAGAAGAAGAGAAAACGAAAAAGTGAAAGAGGTAAAGTGGACGAGGTTATGGCGGCGGAGAATGCATTCGATCCTGATTTGAAGAGGCAAAATGGTGTGCAGAATGGGGTACAACCTAATGAGCACAATGTGGAACCGGCTGAAACTACTAATATATCTGTCGTTGATAGAGAAGTGTCTCTGGTTGATCAAACAATGCTATTGAACAATCAAGTTGCAAACCTAGTAGAGGCGGAACAGATGTGCGCGGAGACAAATGACGTTCCTAAGAAAAAGAAGAAGAGCAGTAAGAAAAAGAAGAAAATCGTGATTAATGCTGAAGTGGCACAAGAAAAAACTGATGAACCGAAAACAGAGGTAGAACAGAAAATAAAAGCAGAAAAAATTGAAGTAACTGCAGGGAAAGTGGATGAGGTTATGGTGGCGGAGAATGCACTCAATCTTGATTGTAAGAGACCAATGGGTGTGCAAAATGGGGCACAAAACAATGAGCACAATGTTGAACCGGCTGAAACTGCTAAGATATCTGTCGTTGTTAGAGAAGTGACTCTGGTTGATCAAACAATCCTATTGAATAATCAAGTTCCAAATCTAGTAGAGGCGGAACAGATGTGCGCGGAGACAAATGACATTCTCAAGAAAAAGAAGAAGCGTAGTAAGAAAAAGAAGAAAATCGTGATTAGTGCTGAAGTGGCACAAGAAAAAACCGATGAACCAAAACCCTCGTTAGAAACAGAGATAGAAAAGATAAAAGAAGCAGAACCAATTGCAGTAACTGCAGAAGTTGCGAACACTACTCCAACAGTTAAGAAGAAGAGAAAACGAAAAAGTGAAAGTGGGAAAGTGGATGAAGTTATGGTGGCGGAGTATGCATTCAATCCTGATTTGAAGAGGCAAAAGGGTGTGCAGAATGGGGTGCAACCCAATGAGCACAATGTGGATCCGGAACCGGCTGAGACCGTTAAGATATCTGTTGTTGATAGAGAAGCGTCTCTGGTTGATCCAACAATCCCATTGAACAATCAACCTGCAAATCCAGTAGAGAGAAACTTGGAAGCGGAAAGAAAAAGATTCACAGTTAGTAGTGCTCCCAATATGGTAAGTGATATGATTCATGGATTTAGTTTAAGTAGTTGTATTTTGTGTTGCACTAGTATAGTTTAGATTAGAATAGTCATAATAAACAGTTCCTAAACAATGATCTCACCTAGGTTTGAAGTTGATTCAATTAGAAATTTAGGATTATATCCCATTGTAGTACATAAATCGGGTAACTTGGCTCTTACAGATATGTTGGGCATGCCGGGAGCCCAATCACTCATTACCACAGTGCCAAAAGCTTAAATCTCTCTCCAGAGATGCGGAAGTTTGCTTCTTTTGTGGGGAAATCGGACATTCACTTGGGAAATGCTCAGTATACATAGCAGGTGTGCTAAATATTTTATGATTTTCTTTCACTGAGTTTTGTATATCTATATTTTTTAATGTGAGAACTATATTGAATCTATGTTGCGTGAAAATTGTTGATTTTACTGTTTTTCATTCAAATTTATATAGCAGCATCCTGAGTTATGACTCATGAGTATATATGCTTGCCTTAATTTATCGTTACTTTATATTGTTAGTAATAGAAACCGATGAGATCATAGCTGAATAATAAACTTTATTTATTTTGCACCATTAACTAATATTTTTAGCCTTGCCTATTTCGGATTTGTTAGGGATAGGGAATATAGATTTTATGTTACTTATAATCTACTTGTTTTGTTTGGGACTCGTATGAAAGAGGTGATCTTGCCAAGTTCTTTTGTAGGGAAAAAAATACTGCGATGTTTAATACTGCAGTCTTGGACTATTTATATAGGAGAAAATACAAGAAAATCATTTTGTTAAAAAAATCGTTTTTAACCATACCATGAAAAGCTAATCCTAGCAGCTTCTCTAAAATCTAATTTTTTTTGAAAAACATGGAACTTAAGTGCATGGGCTTTAAGTTTTTTAAAAAAAGTTTTTTATGATAGTAAACAAAAAAAAATTAGCTTCAGATTTTTTAGAAAATAAAATCATTCTTTTAAAATCCAAAACAAGCACACCCTTAATTGGATGGGACCTTATTGTGGTTTGTTGCAAGTCATGGGGATCTGTTGTATTGCCACATAACTCATAACGGAATCTGTTCAGAGTCTCTATTCTTACTTAAACAATTCATTTACCTTACTTATTATTGAATCAATCAATATATCATTTTGCGAGACACACAAGTGAATTTTCAGATTTTCTTTTTTTTTTAAATCGGGTCTAGCATATTTAAGTTTGTTCGTTGCTACAATGTAAACTTCATAAATCTGCGACTGTAATAGACTAATAGGCTTCAGTCATTCTTTTAACTGTTATCTTTCAATTCAAAATTGTTCATTTGTGTTGCAGGTGGAGGAAGGTTTGCTAGGTGCTTATTCTGTAACGTGCATGGGCACTTCAGCAATCAATGCCCAGGACAAGGTTATGCGATCGAAGGTATTATAAATTTATAATCTATTATTTGGATTTTAGACCACTAACTCAAATAGCTTACAAAGTATATCCCCAACTTCATGTCCTATGTATCTAACCAAGTAATTGTACTGCATTCCTGTACCGTACCTGTTTCAAAGAGTATTGCATACTAGGTAACTATGTTTTAAACTTCGTACCAAAGAAGTGTTGTAAGATGTAGCTATAATTATAACACGGGACTTAGTCCATGATTGTTAAATGTTTCGACTTTAGAGTTCTATGTGGACCACCTTAATAGATATACACATAATGACAACTAATGCCGTCATGAGTTTGAGATGGTGACCTTATTGGTGTCGGTTCGAGCAAAAAAACAAAGGGAAACAATTATCTGTTGAAATTTCGAGGCATTCATAATTGTTCCCCCGGTTTATAGGACGGGGAGGAGTGAGATTCTACTTCGAGCACGCACCATGTGTAGTCATTGAAGTTTTGACTTTTGAGTAATTTTTTAATCTGTCTACTCTGATCTATTAGATAATGGGCTACAAATTTTATATCAGAAACTGGTCAAATGAAAATAAATTACAAGTTACTCACACATGACTCTAATGTCTTCAATTATTTCTGAGAGATGAAATCATGATTCTCATATTCAATTAGGTACCTGTGGCCATTAGTTTCAATTGATCTTGTATCTTTCTTTCTAAATATTATGTTGATGTGAAGGATGGTAAACACAACTGCTATGTCTAACAACTGCTTGTTCCATTGTTTGTAGGAGCGGTGGCCGCAGTCCGCTGAAGCTGAAAGGAAAGAAGAAGTGGGTATGGCACAAAAGAAAAAGAAAAAGAATCGGAAGCTGAAATAAGAAGCGATGGAATTGTCTGTTTCAAATAACTTAAACTTTTTTGACAGAAAGTACTTTCATAACTTTGTTTTAAATACTTTTTCCTTTTTTTTGGTTACAATTACTTTTTCCTTTTATAAAACCGACTTTTATTTTATTTTTTTGCATAAGAATTTTGTAATAATTTTTTGAGAGATGATAATTGTTACAAATACTTTTTCATGAAAGTTGTTTCTGACTTTCTTCACAACATTATGTATTTATATGGATGAAAATAAGTAGGGTCTATAACACGGAAACAAACCTTTAGTAAAAAAAAAAAACACGGAACAAACCTGCTGCAAAAATTGCGTCAACTCGGTTACTGCATTTGTCTGTCCGATCAAAATTAGTAAGTGAGATTGTTTAAAATTTTACTTCCTCCAATCTTAAATAAATATAAGCAAATTTTTTTTCAAAGTTCATTGAACCATTTATATATTCGATCTACATTTTAGACTAAATACATAAAAGATTTAATGAACTTAAAAAAAGAATTTTTGTTTATATTTAAGACCAGAGAGAATATAACGTAGTTTGACCGTATGATTTTAAATCATCTGTCAATGTATTTCATTGAGTGTAAGTGTGGTATTCCCTTACTAAGGAACTCACATCCCTTATAATACCCTCATGAATGGATAACTCTATAACCACTACTCTTTCCGGTTTTATATATACTTTACAAAAAATATTAAATTATACACTTTTTTTAATTTTACTCCTATATTTTTATCTTGAAAATTGTTATAAATATGAAAATTTTAAAAAAGTAGGGGTATATTTAAAAAAGTGACATTAAATGTAATGATTGAAAATCACTTTTGCTTTATAACCTTTTAACTTTTTTATTTTGTTGCTTATATATGAAACCAAATGGTGTATTAATTATTTGTTGTGTATGACATAAACACTTATCATGATAAGTGTTTATATATAAGTTAATATAAATTATTTTTCGGCAAATAATAACGAACGCCCCCGGACACTTTTTAAGAACTTAAATAGCAAGTGTTTTTATAAATTTTTTATGAATTTTTTTTATAAAGTTTAACGCATTGGAAATTGTAATATTTCATTTTTTAAATAAAAAATTTCTTAAAATAGAATACTTGCTTAAAAAGTGTCTCGGAGTCATTAATTAGCAAGACCCTTGTCTTTATAGCAAAAGATAAAATAAAGATGAATTGATTTAACAATATTCTACCAAAATAATTTATGCAAACTATTTTGTAATGCAAGCACATTCGGTCTATGTAATCTATTTTTTAAGGTTTTTTTAAGGGATTTCAACCTTTGTTTCTTTCCTCCAAATTCTCTTGCTCTCCGTTTTTGTCTCTAAGTTCTCATTACCTCTCCCAAAAATAAGGATCTCTTCCTTTGTCTCTCTCATTTTTCTGTTTTCTTTCTCAATTGTTTTCTTTCGCATTTTTCCGTTGGGTTTCTCTATCATATCCGACAACATGGTAAGTTCTCTATGTCCTTATCACTATGAATCACAGACCCTCTTCAGATTAGATGTGGACATGTCATTTCTGACACCGACATTTACAATTACATTGAATTATTTCATCTTAAAATTTTCTTGTTTTGATATTTCATTTGTATGACTCATGCTTAATTAATTACATGATGCTTGTATTATTTTATTTGAATAATGTATTTAATTAGGCGAACGCATCATCTGGAATGGCTGTTAATGATGAATGTAAATTGAAGTTTCTAGAGTTAAAAGCAAAGAGAAACTATCGTTATATTGTGTTTAAGATTGAGAATCAAGAAGTGGTATTGGAGAAACTTGGAGGTCCAGAACAAACCTATGAAGACTTTAGTGCATCTCTTCCTGCTGATGAATGTCGTTATGCTGTCTTTGATTTTGATTTCACCACTCCTGAAAACTGCCAGAAAAGCAAGATTGTCTTCGTTGCTTGGTAATTACTCATTGCATGTTTTTTTTTTTTTTCCTATGGTGCACCACTTTGAATGCATGTCATCATGTATAATATATTGATACACACCATTATTCTACAAGAAATGTATAAGACACACATTTTAATGATTATATAACACAATTAGAAGTTTATGTATTAAATTAAAATCAAGATTTAAATGTATGACGAGTAAATTTTAGCTAAAATCAAAATTTTAGCTTCTCAATTTCTATCATAAATTTTAGTCACCCTATTTTATAAGTCTTGGGATTTTTTGTAAGCGATTGAGGGTTATTTTGTATGACAAGTAATATTCATTAATGATTTGAAACTGCATTTGTAGTGTGACATAGTAATACTATCTCCTATTCTTTTTATAAGAGATCATTAGATCAATAAAAATTAATGTATTTGGATCAGAAACAGTGCACTTATACAATGAGTTTACATTTGATGAATGAAATTGACAGATGAAAAAATTTATATAACAACACCTAATCCAAATTAGCCATGTCACATTATCAAGTATAATTCTGCATCAATTATAAAAATAAAAAAGCTGCAAACTTAGTTGTGAAAATATATGTTTATTTTTCTATAATATATACTTAGAATCTTGATCTCATTGTTTGTGATATTGATTAGGTCTCCAGATATATCAAAGGTGAGACATAAGATGGTGTATGCTAGCACCAAGGACAGATTCAAGAGGGAACTTGATGGCATTCAAGTTGAGTTGCAAGCAACAGATGCTAGTGAAATGAGCCTTGATATCATTAAAGCACGAGCAGTATAAAATGTGTCATCTCATTCAAAAATTAAAATAAAATGTGCCATCCAATTAATCATATTAACTATCTTTTGCAGAACAATTTATTTATTTTTTGTTGTCATATTTTTGTTCTTTGTGTCTTAAATATGGTATATGGTTTAGTACAATACTAGAATTAAAAAAAACCTACAATGCATTTCAGATTACATTAGATAGTTTTGCTTATTATTTATTGTATACATTACATTATTTGAATTTTTTAAGTGCAACTGTACTTAGCTGAAAATCCATTTTATTGGCACACATGTTCTGTTTTTGAATAATAGTTTTAATCATATAATGAATAACTTATATTAACCAAAGGTTGAAAATTAATGTGAAGAAATAGAGAAAACAGAACATATCTGCAACATGCTATGCAAATAAATGGAAACATGAACTTATTCTATTTCCAAATTACGATTTTTCAACGCTCGAACCCCTAATTCACTTGGGAAATTTATGAGATTTTACCAGCGCGCGAAGAGTGGGAATGCGAAAAAATTCATCAAAAAAGCACAACTACAATCCATTGGAATAAAATTTGAGGTCCTTCACTTGAAAGAGGGTGAGCCACAGGGCTGGATCTAGCTTATTTGAGGACGTTATATCATATTCAAAAGTTTGAACCATATTTGCAAGGTCTAAAATTATGTAGTGTTTGAAAGTGATTCACAAACTCTTGCTAATGCCATTGCATCTCATAGAAGTAATCATGGGAATTCTGAATTTTGTTCCATTATTGCTAGGATTAGAGATAGGCTTGATGGTTTCTCAAATTTTGAGGTAAAGTTTGTTAGTAGACAAGTGAACATGGTGACTCATACTTTAGCTCGGGCAGCTATTTCTTGGTCTTGTCACCGATTCTTTGATTTTATACCTCCTTGTATTGCTACTTCAATAAATAATGAAATGTGTTAAGCTTGTTGGGGTCAAATTTTTTTGTTTTTTCGACATTAAATAAATTTTCTTTTTATATTCTTATTTTTTGTCAAAAAGTAAAAGCAAATAAAAAAATTAGACATTATCAATTTTTGTTTCCACCTCCACAAGAATGTCCCAAATAAGAAGATTTAATTTTTACAACATTAATGTTATTTGTTTTGTTGACTGAATTGAAACACAAAAATTGCGACAAATATTGACTCAAAGGTATAATCTAATGGTTGAGATTGTAAAGAAAAATAAAATGGTTTGAAGAAAGAAACAACAACAGAGATTCAATAGTTCGCTAAAAAAACAACAGAGATTCAATAGTTGTAATTAGTTTAGTAAAAAAAAAATAGTTGTAATTAGTGCATGACAGACAGTAGGAGAGGATCCAAATCCTTGAGATTATAGCCGAATGGAGAACATGAGAGAAAATTAATAAGAGAATCTAAATCCATAATCGTCATTTCAACGAGATAAGAAAAGGAGAGAGAGAAATAAATTTTGATATTTTAGAACAATTTTAAATTATGTGTCATGTGTCAAAAAACTGTGCCCAAATAAAAATTTTACTTTTACAAACACCGCACAAAGAGATGATCTACACTAAGCTTATGTTTAATAGTACCACGATAAAAATGTTAGAATCACAACGAACTATGCAAAATTATAAGTTACGGCATATCACCGTAATTCTAAAATATCAACGGTAATAGCGAGCATGCATTAATTTTATTTTTTAGTAAAAATGATCCAAACTTATTTTATTTAAATTTCATTTTTTCATGAATTTAAAATCTATTCCTTGATTTATTTATTATTTTTAATAATCTTAAAATATTCATTTCTTTCTTTTTTTACAAGAATCTTTTTTTAAAAATACAATTAGTCCATAAATTTACAAAAAAAAAAAAACAAATTATACTCCACTATGAAAAATGAAAATAATTTATTCTTGAAAAGGTTTTGTATTTTAACTATTTAACTTTAAAAAAATTAAATAAAATTCTTGAAAAGGATCTCGATTCTCTTCATTCCTTTATTCATAAAAATTTGTGTTTCACAAAGCATAGTGCATTTCTTCTTATTTTCTCTCACCGTTAATCTTCGACCTAAAAACGCTGTCGTTTCGATTCATCTCGTTCTCCATCGCAAAGCAACACCTGAATCTCTTCCGTCTCTACAATCGAAGGTTTTCCCCTTCCTCATACCTCTTTTCATCATTCCATTTTTTTCCAAATTAGTTTTCAAGTGCTGAAAATTTGATTCAATTTATAATAGGGTTTCTTCTGTTTGTGTCACGTAGATGCAATCGTTTTTGTTTTTGGATGTTTTATTCAAATCTGTTGATGATTAATGAGGATGAGAAATAATTGATTTTTGATTAAGGGTTTCTGTGGGTAACAACATATGGTTTGTGAAATATATGAAATCTGTTAGAAGAAAATGTAAATTAGGTTTAGATATGGGTTCCATTTTTATTAGCTGAATGGATTTAGTCATTTAGAGGATCTTTGTTTGCTGTTACGGGATTTGGATGTGCCTTAACATGATTTAATGTTGCTGTTAAAATGTTTGCTTAATTTGATTAATGTTAATTATTTTAGGTATTTAGGAATTTGTTCACCTTCTTAGCAATATGTTCCCATAGAAAATTGAAGGCCCCTTTTTTTGGCAATTTCGTTGAACTAATTTTCCTTTATTATTGGACATTGTTTTTAGGTTCAATAATAACAATAATATAAGTGATAATAATAATTCATTTTCTAGGTGATTATGCTTTGGATTTTTGTAGAAGATTCATCATACGGTTAACTTAGATGTGAATTTGGACTGAAGAAGTATGTGATGGGTAGACTGAAGTCTGAACTTGTATTCTTTTGGGTTAAATGTATTGGAATTTGTGAGTAAACCTTATGGGGATCAAGTTCAAACCGCAAATGCATTTTGTTTTGAGCAGTTTATATTAGTGTTGTAAATTGTGGAATGTGGAAAATAGCAGTTTATTCAAATTCCGCCAGGCAAGAGGGCTATAGCGGTGCTATTGCTGCTATTTTACAATATTTTTGTGCTTAATATCATATTGCGGAATAGTGGTGTTTTGTTCAAATTCAGTTATGCAATAGGGATGTAGCGCCACTATTTAATAACAAAAATTTATACAATGAGCCTTTGTGAGATAACAGATTATATATATTAGTAACAAACAATTCTTTACTCGCATGACATCTCATAAGCATTAGCTAAGCACCAGTACCACAAGTTACATGCTTTTATGACTTTATTTGGGCAATTCATTATTTTATTATTGAGCATTTGATTTGTAAGCTTGCTGTTATTTAGTATATAAGATGTTTCCTTTTCAACTGAACTTGATTAGAGTGGGAAATATAGACTCCTGTTTAGGTTGTATTTGATTATTGATTCACAAATATGCGCTAAAGAGCAGCAGATGACCATTCTTTTACTTATGGTGGATTACCCTTTAAACTAGGAGTTGAAGTGGGTTCTGTTGGATAGATAATTTGCCTTTTGCCATTCCCCTTGATGAATTTTGATGCAGTTTTTATTTCTGTGTTCACTTTTTGGTGATCTGATTGAGTTGCTGGTAGTGCTTAGTTGATCTGAATTGTGATGCCTTGTGTTCCTGTTTTGTTTTCATTTAGTTGTTGTATGCAACTGTTCAATAAGGTTCTAGCTTAATAAGTTGCTATATGTTTTTAGGTTCTTATATGATTGTAATATGTTTTGCATGTTATTAGGTTCTGATTTTCTGTTCTCATTCAGTAACTGTGTTTGTATCTTCTGCTTTCCATCCACTCATGATGTTTCTCTTCACTACTATTTTATTTATGAACGTAGCTTTGTCGACTGAGTATGTATGAGTGCAAATTTGATCATACATGATCATTATATAAGTTTTTCAAATCAAACATGGTTTATTAAGAACTAACATTTTTTTTAATTTCTTTCTTGAAATTGGATTCAAAGGTTGTAAAAGAGGACAAAGAGCAACCTTGGAAATTACTCTTGTTAAGATCTCATAAACGTGCTCTTCTTCTAGTTCTGTTTTGTCAAACATGGACAGACGCAGGGGCACCACTCGACCGGTAGCCTTGTCTTCCCCTTCTGTAACTGGCACAACCACCATAACAATTCAAAGTTCAGTTCCATCATCCTCCTCATCTCAGCAGGAACAACAGCAACCTGAAGTCCTTTTTCTCCCCCTCAATCGCAAGAAGAAGAAGGTATCATGGAAAAACGGCACTGTGGACAACGAGTTCATGCAGAAAAAGAGTTCCAAGAAGTGTTGTATCTTTCATAAAGAGAAGCCCTTTGATGAAGATGATAGCGATGAAGATGATTTACCACACGACTCTGATAAACATTCCCATGATCAAGGCGACAACGGATTTTGTTGCAAGAATCACGATGAAGCTGGCCCAAGCAGTTAGGGTTGTGATTGATAAGAATGGTGATTACTGAACCACAAAAGACTTATATTTTATTGTGTAAATGTTTCTAGAATTTATTCAACTTAATTTTCCGATGAAGAAAAAAAAAAGAATTCATTAAACTTTAGTTGACTGGTAAGAGCAATGGTTTAATTTTTGTTGCAAGTATAAAATGACAACATCAGAGGAGTGATCATTTTAAACTTAGTGCTGATCTCAAAAACTTTAGTGCTTTGAGTCTACCTGGTATTAGGAAAAAAAAAAAAGTGTTTACGTTATTTATTGCTACGAGAAATAATAGATTTTTATCTATATCTATCTATACTATACTAATAACATATTCTGATAAAGAGTCCGTGCTTCAAGCTTTTCAGCCATGTCTTGATAGAAGGGGTGGAAATTCTAGAGAAAAGAAAATGAAATTGGAACTTGGAATGAAAAAACAGATTTTTAAAAGGAGGCTGAAACTTCAATTTTAAAAAATAAATGGACCAAAAACTTATTGGGTCTTGTTAACTAATGCTCTAAGGGCACTTGTTAAAATTATTTAAAAGAGTAAAAGTTGCATTGAAAGTTGTGTTTTATTGATTTAGAAAAGTACAAAGCACAAAATTCAAGAAATTTTATACTATTTTTGTTTTCTTAACCATTGCTCTTAGGGCAATGTTTATCATTTTCCAAACTTATTTAGGAAAGAAAAAAGAAAAGTTTGTGTTTTGGGGGGGCCCTTGATTCAACATCTGATAATAATGGTCTTTTTAAAATCCAAAAACACGCAACTTTACGTGCATTTCACTCACTTAAAATGGACTATAAAAGTTTAACGTGGAAATTTCATCACTTTATTATACGACGTGTCTATTACAAAAATTGTTGTGACACTAAAATCACAATTAATTTTCTGATGAAAAACAATTGATTTAATTACAATTTTGGCATCCTAATTTATTTAGTCCTCCTATTTGTATTTATACAATTTTAGTCCTCTATTTTTAAAAATTGAGATATTTAGGGCCTGTTTGAATCAGTTTTTAAAAACAGTTTTTTAGTTTTTAAAAATTGAATAATTAAAAACTTGTTTGAATTATGATTTTACAAAATTGTTTTAAAAATTGTTTCTCTTTTTCTCTTTTATAAAACCTAAAAACAGAAACACCCTTTAGATGTTTTCTTTTTCAAAATCACTTTTCAAAAAACACGGAGTGGCAATCATGTAAATAAGTGAAACTTTTTTTTGTTTTATTAAAAAATAAAATAAACACAACACGCAGAAAAAGAGAAAACACACGTAGAAACGCACAAGCTCTTCACTCTCGCTCTCGCTCTCGTCTCGTCTTCACTCTCCCTCTCATCTTCTCTCCATCAACGTCATGATTCCAAGCTCCGATCTCTCTCTCTCTCTTCCATTCTAGGTTAGTATTTGCACTTATTGATTGTGTTTTCTTCATGTTCATGGTCGATTTTTGTTTCCTTAAACCTAGCTTCATACATGGTCGATTTTTTATTCTGATTGCAATGTTGTTGCTATTCGAGATTTGAATCATCATTCTGATTTAAAAACTAAAAAACTTGTTTGGTCGTTCAATTTTATAAAAGTATTTTTAAAAATTGTTTTCTGTTTGCCAGTTTTTAAAACTAAAAAAGTAAAACAAGTTTAAGGAGTTTTGCTTTTCTCATTTTTAAAACAGTTTTCTAAAACACATTTTAAAAACTAAAAACTAAAATTGTTTCCAACAAGCCCTTAATCACCCATTTAATTTTGTCTTCAATTTTGATGGCGTGTCGCTAATTAAATGATGTCACAATATATATTTTAATTTTAATGAAATACAATTATGTTGAAATGAAATCATATGTTAATACGAAGTGACAATAATAGTGACAATAATGTATTTGTTGATTGATACTAGTAAAACCTTGTTTTGAAAGTATTATTTTATAATATTAAGATTAAAATTTATATTAAGATTAAGTTTGTCCTGTTGGTTTAGGGTGACCCAAACGAGTTTGCATATTTATAGCTCTACGCACATGATTTTATCTATTTAACTAATCATGTGGAATTTTTATTTGTGCTCTTTTTAAATTAGCAAAAGCTTTGTGCAATGCTTTAGTAAAATGATTAGGTTACATGGTTTAAAACTTTAAATTTAAACACTTGTTTATGTTTTTGAGCTACTTCTAACTTCTAATTTCATGCAAGACCTTTGACTCAACGTACACTTGATAATAAAGGTCACTTTGATAACAAAAGTTTAACATAGAAATTAAAAAACAATAATATATTGCTGAAATTTAAAGTTGAGTTAAAAATCCACAAATATAGTCACTTCAGCATACTTGACTATTACAAAAATTATTGTGTGGCACTAAAAATGCAATTAATTTTCTAATATAACAACACTTTCCACAACTTGATAATGTTGAAAATTCAAAGGCTTAAATTTTAAAGCTTGACTTATCGTTTACTTCTATAGTTCTAGCGTAGAAAGTACTCCATATGATGTGAATGTTTGTGTATGTAATTTAATTAAGGACCCGATCAACATTTTTTGAATAGGATTGGTAATTTGGAATATGTGAATTAGCAGAGAAAAATGCAGCTAAGACTCAATTGAGACAAAATGATGATGGGTTTGGTTTGAGTTTGATGATGCTTCGAGGAAGTTGATTTACGTTACTCGCTCCGTCTCAAAAAATTGATTTAGTTGACAATTTCACACATTTAAAAAAAAAATGTAAATGAAAGATATATTATTGTTTTTACTAAAATACGTTTTTTTTTAATTGGTAGTAGAATTTGGAAGTCCAAAAAGTAGATATTTTATTGTTTCTCCTAATCACTACATTAGATTATAGAAGTAATACGGGATAAAATTGGAAAAATAATGTTATAAATAGTAAAAATTAATTATTTTGGGAGAAACAATTTTGACAACTAAGTCAATTATTTTGAGAGGGAGGAAATATTATTATTACAAGTGACAATGATGGGTGTATTATTATTATTATTATTATTATTATTATTATTATTATTATTATTATTATTATTAACTTTATTTACTAATTTTATTTGTTTTAAATTTTTTTTAAGAATTATATTTTTTATTCAAAGTTATTATTTATTTATTGTTTTTAAGTGAAAAAAATGGATAGGGGGCCAAAAGTGCAACCAAAATCAAAATAGGGGGCTAGAATGTTTGGTTTTAAAATAAGGGGACCAAAATTGTAACAAAAATGAAAATAGGAGGGCTAGAATGTTTGATTTTGAAATAGGAAACCAAAATTTCAAAACATGTAAAATAGGGAGACCAAAAGTGCAATTAAGCCTTATTATTATTATTATTATATAAGTTGTGTGAGTGAAATGAATGAAAAGCATCGATCATCCAATTTCCAAATAGAAAGAGAGAAATAAAACATGGAAAGATATTATTACAGATGTATAGTACTTTTTATGGTGTTGAGTGAAATTGCACAAATATGCTTGTGTGCAAATTCAAACGTCCCTTGCATTGAACAAGAGAGGCAAGCCCTTCTTGATTTCAAATCATCTATTTCACAAGATTCACCAAACAATCTTTCATCATGGAAAGGCACTCACTGTTGCCAATGGAAAGGCATTGGTTGTGACAATGTTACTGGACATGTTGTCAAGCTTGATCTCAGGAATCCTTGTTACCACCCGCTATCTTGGTGGCTACAAGGAGAATATTTTGACAATGATATGAGCTGTGACAGTTTTCAACACCAAGTATTTGCTGAAAATGTGAGCTCATCTTTGTTGCAATTGGAACACTTGACTTATTTGGACTTGACTGGAAATTATTTCAGTGGGAGTTCAATTCCCATGTTCATCGGTTCCATGATACACCTTCAGTATCTCTCTCTCGCTGATGCTCGTTTTACTGGAAGGATTCCCAACACTCTCGGCAATCTCAAGAACCTACTCTTTCTTGATCTCAGCTTCAATTACTATTACAATTTTTCTGAATATTTGAAATTTGAAAGGAGAGAATTACAAATGAATGATGACATGAATTGGATATCAAAACTTCATTCACTAAAACACCTTGACTTGAGTTATGTTCGCCTCAATGAAACACACAACTTGTTCCTGGTACTCAATACACTTCCTTCCTTGTTATATCTTTCCTTGTCTGATTGTGAAATTGACAATTCACTCATTCCTCCTTATCCTCTCCAAAACATGACATCTCTTGTCTATCTTGATCTCTCAATCAACAAATTGATTGGTTCAATCCCTGTTGCTTTTAGAAACTTGTCTTCCATTAAATCACTCTACCTTTCTTACAACAATTTCACTTCTATTCCATCATGGTTCAGTGACTTTCATGAGCTTACCCTTCTTGACCTTAACTCCAATGGGTTTCATGGTCAAATACCCCATGTTGTCACTAACTTATCATCACTTGTGCACCTTGATCTTTCCTCGAACCAAATTGATTCAATTCCATCATTGTTGTTCGGTAACCTAAAAAAGCTTGTGTATCTTGGTCTTTCATTCAATGGCCTTCATGGTCCGATTCCTGATGCCTTTCAAAACATGACTTCCATGGAGTTCCTCATGCTTTCTGGAAATAGTTTAACTTCAATTCCATCATGGCTTGCTAAGTTGAAGAGCCTTGTGTACCTTGGTCTTGGGGAGAATCAACTCACTCTTACAGAATGTTTTCTATCATCAATCATAACAAACATGTGCCACCTAAAAGAGTTAGATTTATCTCAAAACAAGCTTCAAGGGGAATTAATGGGACACTCTAAATTATCTGGATGCAATACATATGATTTAGAAGTACTGAATTTAGAGGATAATGATATCAGAGACCGCCTTCCAACTTGGTTGGGGCAACTTGAAAATTTAAAATACCTTGATTTTAGTTCAAATTTTCTCCACGGACCTATCCCCCTGTCATTAGGAAAGTTGTCAATGTTGCAAACGCTAGATCTATCCAATAATACTTTGGAAGGGTTTATTCCGAGTAATATTGGACAACTTGTCAATTTAACTAGCTTAGATCTTTCGTCTAATAGATTTTATGGTTCTGTTTCTGGTCAAATCCTATGGAAACTTACAAATTTAAATCATCTTGATCTTTCAAACAATTCTTTTAATGGATTCATTCCAGAAAGTCTTGGTCAGCTTGTCAATTTGGATTATTTGGATATTTCCTCAAACAAGTTGGATGGAATAATGTCTATGAAAAATGGATGGCATTTAAACTTTTTAACGTATTTGAATCTCTCCCACAATCAAATCACTGGTTCACTTCCAAGAAATATTGGCCATATAATGATGTCTTTGGAAAACTTGTTTCTTGGAAATAACCACTTAAACGGTTCAATACCAATCTCTTTGTGTGAATGTCGATTCATGAGAAACCTTGACCTTTCAAACAACAACTTGTCCGGTGAAATTCCAAATTGTTGGAAGGACAATCAACGATGGTCTGAGATAAATTTGTCATCCAACAAACTAATTGGAACATTTCCAAGCTCGTTTGGAAATCTTTCCTCATTGTATTGGTTACATTTGAACAATAATAGACTGCAAGGAGAGCTTCCAACTTCTTTTAGAAATTTGAAGCAATTGTTGATTTTGGATGTTGGTGAAAATCAACTTTCTGGGAGTATACCATCATCATGGACAATAGACACATTCCCTCTACTGCAAATTCTTAGATTGCCACAAAACATGTTGAATGGTAGTATTCCTTCACAACTATGCCAACTCAAATCACTAAAAATTTTGGACCTTTCCAGAAACAATTTGCAAGGTTCAATACCTCGATGCATAGGAAACCTTGAAGGAATGATGTTGAAAAGATCAATATCATTATCATACCCTAGTTCAATTGCTTATGGTCCTGGATCTGAATGGTCTGATCAAGTTGTGGTTGAAGTAGTGAAAGGAATGGAACGTGAGTATACCAAAATCTTAGAGCTTGTAGTCAACATGGACTTGTCAGAAAACAATTTGGTTGGATCCATTCCTAATGAAATCATCTGGCTCACAGGATTGCATGGTTTGAACTTGTCAAACAATCAATTGAAAGGAGAGATTCCCCAATTTATAGGAGACATGAAATCACTAGAATATTTGGATATGTCTCATAACCAACTCTCAGGCACAATTCCAAACACCATGTCAGCTATAACATCATTGGGTAGTTTAAACTTGTCTCATAACAATCTTTCTGGACCAATTCCCAAAGTTAACCAATTTTTAACTTTCAATGACCCTTCAATTTATGCTTACAATCCATACCTTTGTGGATCTCCACTGCCAAATATGTGTCCTGGTGATATTTCACATGGAAATGGAACTTCTACAACCAAAGGCAAAGGTGATGAAGATGGAGATGGTGTAGAAAAAGTATGGTTCTACTTTGTGATAGCACTCGGTTTTGCAAGTGGGTTATGGGGAGTTATTGGCACTTTGTGGTTCAAGAAGAATTGGAGACATGCATACTTCAGATGGGTGGAAGATGTTGCTGATGACATTTATGTGGCTGTTGTAATTAAAATGGCAAAGATAAAGACGAAAATGATGAGAAAATACCATGTTCAAGGGTGATTATATGTTTATGTTTGTCAAGCATTTAGAAGATAGAGTAGAGATATATGTTTATGTTTCTTGTTTGTTTTTTTTTCCTAAATGTTCCAGTTTAGATTAGATGGGAATAATGTTCATACAACTATTTGTAATATTTGCTTTCTTGTGATCAATTATGTCTTTAGTTGACAACATGTGCTGTTGATTTTGTCTATGATTGTGTTCATCCATTATTTTCCCAAATATTGTCAGGTCACTAAGCTCATCTTTGTTGTCTCCATCCCATATTCAACTCAACTCATGTGTCATTTTTGTTACAACCATACCACAATCACTAGTAATAAACATTGTAAGGGACCAAAATCAAAAATAATTTTTTACAGGCTACTTGAGTTAAGTTCTGTGATTAATTGGGTTTCTATTTCATTTTTAAGATAAATAAGATATATTTTTAGATCTATATAACATGTGAATTTTTGTTTTTATATCTAAAAAATGTTATGACTATAAGAGCTAAATCGTCATTTAAATTTTTGAAGAGTTAAAACCTAAAGAATGTTTTTTACATTGATCAAAACTAATTTGTCTTCATTAATAGACATTGTTTTTTAGGCTCAATAATAGTAGTAATTCATTTTTGTAGTTGATTATGCTTTTGTTTAATATTCATCATGCATTTGACTGAAATGTGAATTTGGAATGAATAAGCCTGTGATAGGAAGCTTGAACTTGTTCACATTCATAATTTATTTTTGCATCATCTGTTATCCATTCCATCAATTCATGAAGAAAAAGAATAGGGGTGGAAATTCTGGAGAAAAGAATATGAAATTGGAACTTGGAAGGAAAAAACAGATTCCTAAAAGGAGGCTGAAACTTCAATTTTTAAAAAATAAATAGACCAAAAACATATTTAGGGGGTTATTGGATTGAGATTTCAAGGGATTTCGATGGATTATTTTGACAAAAAAGTCTTGAAGATTTTAAAAGACTTCGTGGAATTATATTGATTTTGTGAGATTCTTAATACAGGATTTTGTGGATTATAATACAAAAAAAAAAGTTTTGATTAAAAATCTTGATTGAATAACAACGGATTGCAAAAAAAAAAGTCTTGATTGAATAACACAAGACTTTTAAAATCCATTAAAATCCCTTAAAATCCATTAAAATCCCTCAAAATCCTAATTGAATAACCCCCCTAGAAAATAAGGGAGGGTTATTGGATTGGGATTTCGAGAGATTATTTTGACAAAAAAAGTCTTGAAGATTTTAAAAGACTTCGTGAGATTATATTGATTTTGTGAGATTTTGAGAGATTTTTTTGTGAGATTATAATACAAAAAAAAATATTGATTAAAAATCTTGATTGAATAACAACGGATTTTTAAAATCTTGATTGAATAACACAAGACTTTTACAATCCATTAAAATCCCTCAAAATCTATTAAAATCCCTCAAAATCCTAATTCAATAACCCCCCCTAAAAAGAAAAGTTTGTGCATGGAGGCCCCTTGATTCAACATTTGAGAATTAATCGTCTAGGGATTATTTTGACAAAAAAGTCTTGAAGATTTTAAAAGACTTCGTGGGATTATATTGATTTTGTGAGATTCTTAACACAGGATTTTGTGGGATTATAATAAAAAAAAAAAGTTTTGATTAAAAATCTTGATTGAATAACAACGGATTGCAAAAAAAAAAAAAGTCTTGATTGAATAACACAAGACTTTTAAAATCCATTAAAATCCCTCAAAATCCTAATTGAATACCCCCCCCCCCCCCCCTAGAAAATAAGGGGGGGGGGTTATTGGATTGGGATTTCGAGAGATTATTTTGACAAAAAAAGTCTTGAATATTTTAAAAGACTTCGTGAGATTATATTGATTTTGTGATATTTTGAGAGATTTTTTTGTGAGATTATAATACAAAAAAAAAATATTGATTAAAAATCTTGATTGAATAACAACGGATTTTTAAAATCTTGATTGAATAACACAAGACTTTTACAATCCATTAAAATCCCTCAAAATCCTAATTCAATAACCCCCCTAAAAAGAAAAGTTTGTGCATGGAGGCCCATTGATTCAACATTTGAGAATTAATCGTTTTACATACTAGTTTAGATAGCCCGTGCGATGCACGGATTCATTATTTTTTTATTCTCTTATATATAGGAAAAAAACTTAGAAATGTTTTATATTTTTGTATAAAAATTTACATATGAAATGTGAGTGAAATTAACATTATTAGATATATAATTAAGAAATGTAATTAAGATATATGAATAATGCATATATATTTCAAACGATAGTTAAAAAAGAATAATGAAGTAGTTAGTTAAGCTTAAGAAATTAATATATGACTCCAATGCGAGATACTTTACATCATATTTCTTTGAACTTGATTGGTCATAAACATTTTTTTTTATAATGATTGATCAAGAATATTTGTTTCCTAATATGATAAATACATTTTTTTGATAAAATAAATATTTTTATTATTTGTCATTAAAAATAAGTTAAATAATTATTTGGAGATATATTTGAAGTTGTCAATATTTTTTTAAAATAATCGAAGGTGTAAATATTTTGAATTAAGTGATATGAATTCTAAATTTGAAATTGTTTTTTTTTTGTAAAGAAGCTAAAATTTTAAAAAAATTACTATAAAAAAAATGTTTTAATTAAATTTAATAAAATACAATTTTTGATGTATTACTATTCCCACACTACAGATTTAGAAGGACACACTCCTTGAACTAATCAGAAATAGGCCCAGGCCTAATCTCTCTAATTAATCAAAGGACTCTCTCCTCTAACTCTCATATTTCCTTCTGAAACCCTAAAACTTTTACGCTCTTCATTCTCCCTTTCTTTTCCACCGCCGTTGCTAGCCTTCTTCCCACAACCACCATCGCTCGGCTATGACCAAAAGAGACTCGTTTCTTCATCTTCTCAATCGCGTTTATCTTTCTATCCAAACAGAATCGCTGACGAAAAAAAAATGAGAAGTCCCTTTCGATGGAGTGTTTCCAGCAACTTCGATTTTGTAATCATTCAAGCACCATGCTAAAATGGTAATCCAAATTATTTTAGCATTTTCTTGTCCTAGATGGTTCTGCATGCATTGTATGTATTCCCTGTTCTCATTTTCTTTATCTACTGTTTGTAGTTTGCAAGAAACTCATACCTTGTTTAATTAATCGAGTGCTATATCATTCATCTTCTCCTCTAATTAACTTAAATCATTCTGTACTCTTTTTATTTATAGGACATATTAAGTTATGCTTTGAAAATTTAGTTTTATTTTGCATGTGAGATAGTCCAGTGTGGTGTTTGATATAATTTTAGAACAAATTTATATTTTGGACCCTAATTTTACTCATTATTATTGAAATCTAACAAAAAATTAATGACAGATTAAAACTTTTTTAAAAATAAATTAAAATAATTCATGATGTTCATGCTAGATCTTAATAGCCATGAGAAGCTATGGTTCCTAATTGGTGTCTAGAGTAGTGGTAAGCAACAAATAGAAATATGATCGCCTGAACCCATGTTTAATTGTTTGTCAAGGATTACAATTCATTATCCTTTTACTGAAAATTTATTGTTATTTGTGTTTGTTTGACAGATGAAACTGATAATTTTGGTTTAAGAGCTTTATGATCAAGACAAATGAAGAACTTTCTGTGGCATTAATGACATCTCAGGTATATAATAGAAGTACAATTTGGAGTGGTTTTGTTAAAATTAAAACAAAGCCTTCAACTTTGCTTGTCTAGCAAAATAGCCTATTTTTAACCTGAATATCATGTATTGGTGGTGTAGGATCCATTTGTGGTGTAGGATACCATCACATTAGCATTTAAGGTAATCTTCTTTACTCCAAACTTGAAAGAATAATTTTGGCACACATTGAAATATTTGTTTTCAATTATTGTCATTATCTTCAAAAAGAAGCTATAAATTTACTTAGAGAACATAAATGATTTGTAAAGATGGAAGAAATATTTGCAATTTATTGATTTTGAGTTTCCAATTTGTTATAATGTACCTTCCTTATATCCTACCTTCCTCACATCTTCCCTTCCCCCATACCAACCTGTTTGTAATTCATACACATTGTGAAAACAAATATAATGAATTTCTAAAACTCTTATCTTCTTTGGGGGGGAATTTTGCCTCCATTTATAAAATATATTCATACACATAATAATACTAATTATTCATTTAATTTAAATTTATAAAAACTATTTAGAAACTACTATAAACTTTGTATGCTTATATGTATATTTCATCTTACGAACTTTATGGCTGATTCTTTCTTCCTCAGAATGAATTTAGTACGCAAATAGGAAAGAATGGAGTTGTTTATTTGCTCTGCTTTTGTTCTCCTTGATTGTACCATTTTCATTGAATCATAATATATTTTTTAAACCTCATGTTATTTTTATACTTTGCACTTAATGTTCAATCCTGTGTTAGTTCTAAAATAATAAAATGAACCAAACATACTCATATCCTTCATTTTCTATCTGCTGAAAAGTAGTTGTTAGTAAAGTGCACCACAATTTTTGAGATGACTGCAAATTCTTTCACTAATGACATTCATGTAAATATGCTTTTATAGAAAACCACCCAAAGTCAATACCAAAGTTTGGTAACCAAACTGAACTTAATAGAAAACATTTCTTTACCTTTGTAAAACACTAGTAAGATCCTTGAAAGAAGTTTAACACACCTATAAAAAAACATCGAACACACATAATCAAAAAGTTTTAGTCTCAAACATAGTAAATGCTCATTGGCCTTGGCCTCATGCTTTGTTCATATATTCAACCTTCCCTTAAAGATTGATTGTAGATGTTGAAGAAAAGAAAATGAAGATTGCTTGTGGAATGTTGAAGAAAAGAACTTTGAACATTTCTGTTTGTGGGAACCTATTAGTTTCATGTGTTCTATTTATACACATCTATTGCTATCACATGAAAATAATAATTAATGTTGTATAATAGTTTTCATTCTCTGAATTTACAACTTGCAACCCTCTAATTTGAATTTCAAATGTTTCTCATTCATGTGGTGAAATGTAAATGCAATCTATTTTAACATATTACATATTGAGGAATTAACTGGTCTTATGTTTTCTTCAAATTAGTTGTATTGGATATGCTTGTTGTAAATATATGTTGAAACTTGAAAGTATATATCATTATTTGTGTGCCATATGTTGACCTTGAAATTATACTCCAATAGCTTTTTAACCTTGCTATCTTTTATGTAGGTTCTCATAGTAATATATGCTCTTCTGAAGCTCTTCTGCTCCTTCATTTCTTGGCCATAGCTATCATCACATTAGCATTCAAGGTAAACATCTTTTACTCAAAACTTCTTAAAATAATTTATATAAAAGAATCACTACGTTGTATATAAACCACTTTGAGATGTTAATAAACAATTGTATATTAAAAAAAAAAATAACTTTATGTATATAAAAGGCATTTACTCACAGAAAGGAAGAAGAACAAAAACAAAAACTAACCACTTTATTGTAGAAAGACCACTTTGAGATGTTTCTGCCTTTTCTTTTGCATAGGTGCTTCTTACATTAATAGATGTTAAGTAACTTGTATGCCAACCAGTAGTAACTTCCCTTTGCAGAATTTCTTAAAACACCTAGCACTTGTTTATGCCCTTGATTAGTAGATCCAATTATATTGATTAAAAATGTGCATTACTTCCTTATTTATCTGCCTAGTAATGTACTGGTTCTTAATTTAATTCTTGAATTGGATGTGTGCTTTCACTTTCAAAGTTTATTTTAACTCATTCATGATAAGTATTCAGGGTGATGTTGATTAGGATAGGATAGGATGTTTGTGTAACATAAGATCTTGCTTTGTTCATGTATTTATGGTTGAGTTCTAAAAAATTGATATATGGTTTTTGAGTTTTTTATTTTCAGGTTGAAGGAATTGGTCATTGAATTCTGCCTAGTGGTGAAAGAAAGAAAGAAGGAAAGAGAATGGGAGAGAGCTGAAAGAAAGAAGGAAATAGAATGGGGAAGAATGAAAGGAATGAAAGAAGTGAAGAGAAGCACATAATTTATGTCTTTTACTTGCTCATCAAGTTTTGCCTTCCCCACATCCTACCATCCCCACTTATTCCCTTCTACCAAGTGCCAGCCTGTGAACAACCTAATGTAATTCATTTAAACTTAAATTAAAAATATTAATGTAATAGAAGGTGATGTGGACACCAGATTTGCAATCTACAGTGCCAATTAGTAATACTTTATTGTCAAGATTATTGATTAGTCTCTGCACGAAAATTATTGCGTGACACTAAAATCACAACTAATTTTTTGATAAAAAACAATTTTATTTGTGTCCACAATTATTGACGTTTACTTACTTCTAATCTACTATTTTTAAATATAAACATTCATTTTTAAATATAAATTTTATTTTATTTTGCAACAGTAAATTTTATTTTATAAATAAATCCCTAACTATCACTATATATTTTAAAATATGAAAAGTCAAGATTAAGTTTGTCCTTTCATCTTATGTAGAGATGAGATCTGTCTGATTAATTATAATAATATATTTGTAGTTAAAAACAAAAATTAAGTCTGTCTTATGAGTTTAGGGTGACCAAAACGAGTTTGCATATGTATTTTTTTTTTGTACATCGAAAATATAAATTACTCCTGCCAGGAATCGAACCCTGGACCTTCCCTACCCAACTTATATGTCCTCCAGCTTTTACCACTTAAGCTATCTTACGGGGACTGAGTTTGCATATGTATAACTCTATGCACATGATTTTATCTATTTAACTAAGGAAAATGATAAACATTGCCCTAAGGGCAATGGTTAAGAAAACAAAAATAGTAAAGATTCTCTTAAAATTTGTGTTTTTTACTTTTTTTAAAACAATAAACACATTTTCCAATATAACTTTTACCTTTTTTAGTAACCTTAAATAGTGCCTCAAGACCCTTTAACTAATCATGTGAAATTTATATTTGTACTCTTGTAAATTAGCAAGCTTTGAGCAATTTGTTTGTTTATTATGATTATTATATTTTATGACTTTTTCTCAGTAATTGTCGGATAATTATGCAATGCTAAAGTAAAACGATTAGTTTACATGGTTTAAATTTAAAGAATTGCTTATGTTTTTCAGTTTTTGAGCTACTTCTAATTTCAGTATGCAATACCTTTGACTCAACACTTGATAATAATGGTCACTTTGATCACAAAAGTTTAACGGAGAAATTCATTCGAACCCCATTTCATTTTTCAACAATCACAAAAAATTAAAAATTAAAAAATAATATGTTGCTGGAATTTAAAGTTGAGATTAAAATCCACAAATACTGCCACTTCAGTATACAAGACTATTACAAAAATTATTGGGTGGCACTAAATTCAAAGGCTTAAATTTTAAAGCTTGACTTATGGTTTACTTCTATAACAACACTGTCCACAACTTGATAATGTTGAAAGTTCAAAGGCTTAAATTTTAAAGCTTGACTTATGGTTTACTTCTATAGTTCTAGTGTAGGTTTATGTAATTTAATTAAGGACCCGATCAACATTTTTTGAATACGATTGGTATATATATGAATTAATTAGCAGATCAAAAAAGCAGTCAAAATGATGGGTTTAGTTTGATGCTTCCTTCCTGTTAGTTGATTTACTGTTACAAGTAAAAAAAATGATAGGAGTAATATTATTATATATAAGTTGTGTGAGCCAAATGAAAAGCATCATCCATCCAATTTCCAATACAAACATATAAATAAAACATGGGAAGATATTACTACAAATGTGTAGTAGTACTTTTATTGGTTTTGATTGAAATTGCACAAATATGCTTGTCTGTAAATTCAAATGTCCCTTGCATAGAACAAGAGAGGCAAGCCCTTCTCGAGTTCAAATCATCTATTGCACCCGATTCATTCAACAATCTTTCATCATGGAAAGGCACTCACTGTTGCCAATGGGATGGCATTGGTTGTGACAATGTTACCGGATATGTTGTCAAACTTGTTCTCAGGAACGTAGGTGTAGCTGCTACAAATGTGAGTTCATCTTTGTTGCAATTGGAACACTTGACTTATTTGGACTTGACTGGAAATGATTTCAGTGGGAGTTCAATTCCCATGTTCATCGGTTCCATGATACACCTTCAGTATCTCTCTCTCGCTCATGCTGGTTTTACCGGAAGGATTCCCAATACTCTCGGCAATCTCAAGAACCTACACTTTCTTGATCTCAGCTTCAATGAATTAATACAAATGAATGATGACATGAATTGGATATCAAAACTTCATTCACTAAAACACCTTGACTTGAGTGGTATTCGCCTCAATGAAACACAGAACTTGTTCAAGGTACTCAATACACTTCCTTCCTTGTTTAATCTTTCCTTGTCTGATTGTGAAATTGACAATTCACTCATTCCTCCTTATGCTTTCCAAAACATGACATCTCTTGTCTATCTTGATCTCTCATCCAATAACTTGATTGGTTCAATCCCTGTTGCTTTTAGAAACTTGTCTTCCATTAAATCACTCTACCTTTCTTACAACAATTTCACTTCTATTCCATCATGGTTCAGTGACTTTCATGAGCTTACCCTTCTTGACCTTAACTCCAATGGGTTTCATGGTCAAATACCTCATGCTTTCACTAACTTATCATCACTTGTGTACCTTGACCTTTCCATTAACCAGATTGATTCAATTCCATCATTGTCGTTTGGTAAAGTAAAAAAGCTTGTGTATCTTGATCTTTCATCAAATAGACTCTATGGTCCAATTCCCGATGCCTTTCAAAACATGCTTTCCATCGAATCACTCTATCTTTCTTATAATAGTTTAATTTCAATTCCATCATGGTTTGCTAAGTTGAAGAGACTTGTGTACCTTGATCTTAATGGGAATCAACTGATCACTCTTAAAGAATGTTTTCTATCGTCAATCATAACAAACATGTGCCACCTAAAAGAGTTAGATTTATCGCAAAACAAGCTTCGAGGGGAATTAATGGGACACTCTAAATTATCTGGATGCCATACATATGATTTGAAGGTACTGTATTTAGAGGATAATGATATCAATGATCACCTGCCAACTTGGTTGGAGCAACTTGAAAATCTGAAGTACATTTATTTTGGTTCAAATTTTCTCCACGGACCTATCCCCTTGTCTATAGGAAAGTTGTCAAAGTTGCAAGGGCTAGATCTATCCAATAATACTTTGGAAGGGGTCATTCCGAGTAATATTGGACAACTTGTCAATTTAACTAGCTTAGATCTTTCGTCTAATAGATTGTATGGTTCTATCCCTCAAAGCTTAGGGAACCTTACAAATCTACTATATATTTCTCTTTCGAATAATGCTTTCAATGGTCTAATTCCCGAAAGTATCGGTCAACTTGTCAATTTATTTGATTTATATCTTTCTTCTAATAGATTTTATGGTTCTATTCCTCAAAGTCTAGGGAAACTTGAAAATCTATGTTATCTTGATCTTTCAAACAATTCTTTTAATGGACTCATTCCTGAAAGTCTTGGTCAGCTTGTCAATTTGAATTCTTTGGATATTTCTTCAAACAAGTTGGTTGGAATAATGGCTATGAAAAATGGATGGCACTTAAATTTAAGGTATTTGAATTTATCCCATAATCAAATCACAGGTTCACTTCCAAAAAAAATTGGTAATATAATGTTATCTTTGAAAAACTTGTTTCTTGGAAATAACCAATTAAATGGTTCAGTACCAATCTCTTTGTGTCAATTGCAACTGAACAACCTTGATCTTTCAAACAACAATTTGTCCGGTGAAATTCCAAATTGTTGGAAGGATAATCAAGAATTGTCTGAAATAAATTTGTCATCAAACAAACTAACTGGAGCATTTCCAAGCTCATTCGGGAATCTTTCGTCGTTGTATTGGTTGCATTTAAACAATAATAGGCTTCAAGGAGAGTTTCCAGTGTCTTTTACAAATTTGATGCAAATGTTGATTTTGGATGTTGGTGAAAATCAACTTTCTGGGAGTATACCATCATCATGGACAAGAAACACCTTTCATTCATTGCAAGTTCTTAGACTGCGACAAAACATGTTGAATGGTAGTATTCCTTCACAACTATGCCAACTCAAATCATTAAAAAATTTGGACCTTTCTAGAAACAAATTACAAGGTTCCATACCTCGATGCATAGGAAAGCTTGAAGGAATGACATTGGAAAAATCAACATCATCACCATTTCTCATCACTTCTCGTGCTCTTAACCGATTGCCAAATGGATTAGATTGGTCTCATCAAGTTGTTACAGAAGTAGTGAAAGGAAGGGAGCTTGAGTATAAAAAAATCTTAAAACTTGTAGTCAACATGGACTTGTCAGCAAACAATTTGGTTGGATCCATTCCTGTTGGAATCACTTGGCTCACAGGACTGCATGGTTTGAACTTGTCAAACAATCAATTGAAAGGGGAGATTCCTGAATTGATAGGAGACATGAAATCACTAGAATCCTTAGATATGTCTCATAACCAACTTTCAGGCACAATTCCAAACACCATGTCTTCTTTAACTTACTTGGGTCATTTAAACTAATCTCACAACAATCTTTCAGGACCAATTCCCAAAGATAACCAGTTTTTAACTTTCAACGACCCTTCAGTTTATGCTTACAATTCCTACCTTTGTGGATCTCCACTGCCAAATATGTGTCCTGGTGATATTTCACATGGAAATGGAACTTCTACAACCAAAGGTGATGGAAATGAAGATGATGTAGAAAAAGTATGGTTCTACTTTGTGATAGCACTCGGTTTTGCAACTGGCTTGTGGGGAGTTATTGGCACTTTATGGTTGAAGAAGAATTGGAGACATGCATACTTCAGATGGGTGGAAGATGTTGCTGATGACATTTATGTGGCTGTTGTAATTAAAATGGCAAAGATAAAGAAGAAAATGATGAGAAACCATGTCCACTAGTGATTGTATGTATGTTATGTTTCTTGTTTTTTTTCCTAAACGTTCCATTTTAGATGGGAAGAATAAGGTTCATACCACTCTTTGTTTTGTATTTTCTTTCTTGTTATAAGTTTTGTCTTTAGTTGACAACGTGGAGCATGGATTTTATATATGATGTTGTTAGTCATTAAGATCATCTTTGTTGTCTGAATCGCATATTCAACTCTTGTGTCATCATATTCACAGCCAAATCACGATTACAATTACAAATAAACATTTTTGGGGACCAAAACCATAAATAAATTTTTTACATGTTACTTCATTTTATCTTGACTACAAAACTGTCCCTTATCATATACATATATTTAATGGAACACAGAAGACTAACTGATAAGTGGTTGACTCTAAAATGTACCACAAAAGACTAACGGGCAAGTGGTTGACTCTAAAATTTACCACAAAAAACTAACGGCTAAGTGGTTGACTCTAACATGTACCACAAAAGACTAACGACACTCACACCAGTTTTACTTTCTTCATCAATTTGATTCATTTAAATGTCGAGTTCATTAGGCATATGAATCTCTTCAATTCTTGAGAGAACTCGGGTTTGATTACCGAGTGGAACAATCTCTTGACTGCTAAATTCCATTCACTAAGAACCAAAAAGATGATTGCCTTCATATTTGGTTTTAGTTTGATGCTTCCAAGAAGTTGTCTTACCTGTTACAAGTCAAAGTGCTCGGTGTATATATATATATATATATATATATATATACTCATAAGTCCCCCACATGCACCCCCATGTAATTACACATGGGTCATACTTGCTAACTTCGACCCACATGGTCAAAGTTAGCAGCCCCATATATATATATATATATATATATATATATATGGTTTTAGTTTGATGCTTCTAGTTCTAGGAAGTTGCCTTACATGTTACAAGTCAAAGTGTTTGGTGTATATATATATATATATATATATATATATATATATATATATATATATATATATATAAGTTGTATGAATGAAATGAAAGTGCCATCATCTAACTCCAAAAGAAACAGAATCAAAACATGGGAAGATATTACAAATGTGTGGTACTTATGGTGTTGATTGAAATTGCACAAATATGCTTGTGTGCAAATTCAAACTTCCCCTGCATAGAAAAAGAGAGGCAAGCCCTTCTCAATTTCAAAGCATCTATTGCACAAGATTCACCAAACAGTCTTTCATCATGGAAAGGCACTAATTGTTGCCAATGGAAAGGCATTAGTTGTGACAGTGTTACCGGACATGTTGTCAAGCTTGATCTCATGACTCCTTGTAACCTACCATATCGGCCGCAACAAGGAGAATTTTTGGATTACTCATTGTACAACAGTTTTGAAACTAGTACGGACTGTCTCCCAGTAATTGCTCCAAATATCAACTCATCTTTGTTGCAATTAGAACACTTGACTTATTTGGACTTGACTGGAAATGATTTCAGTGGAAGTCAAATTCCTATGTTCTTGGGTTCTATGGGACGCCTCGAGTATATATCTCTCTCTGCAGCTGGTTTTAGCGGCAGGATTCCCAACAGTCTCGGAAATCTCAAGAAATTACACTTTCTTGATCTCAGTTTCAATAACTATTTCAGTTCTTTACAAATGAGTGATGACAACAATTGGATCTCTAAACTTCGTTCACTCAAACATCTTGACTTGAGTTTTGTTCGCCTCAGCGACACACACAACTTGTTCCAGGTACTCGATACACTTCCTTCCTTGTTACATCTTTCTTTGTATGGGTGTGGAATTGACAATTCAATCATTCCTCCTTATGCTCTCCAAAACATGACATCTCTTGTCTATCTTGATCTCTCATCAAATGAGCTTCATGGTGCAATTCCTCAGGCTTTTCGAAACATGACTTCCATTGAATCCCTTTACCTTTATGACAACAATTTCACTTCTATTCCGTCATGGTTCAATGACTTTGAAAAACTTACCCTTCTTGATCTGTCATCCAATGACCTTCATGGTTCGATTCCCGATGCCTTTCAAAACATGACTTCCATTGAATCGCTATATCTTTCTGAAAATAGTTTAACTTCAATTCCATCATGGCTTGCTGAGTTGAAGAAACTTGTGTACCTTAATCTTATGGAGAATCAACTCACTCTTAAAGAATGTTTTCTATCATCAATCATAACAAACATGTGCCACCTAAAACAATTAGATTTATCAAGAAACAAGCTTCAAGGAGAATTAATGGGACACTCTAAATTATATGGATGCAATACATATGATTTGGAGGTACTTAATTTAGAGAATAATGATATCAATGATCACCTGCCAACTTGGTTGGAGCAACTTGAAAATCTAAAGTACCTTTATTTTGGTTCGAATTTTCTCCATGGACCTATCCCATTATCTATTGGAAAGTTGTCAAAGTTGCAAGAGCTACATCTATACAATAATGCATTGGAAGGGGTACTTTCGAGTAATATTGGACAACTTGTCAATTTAACATACCTAGATATTTCTTCTAATAAATTTTACGGCTCTATTCCTCAAAGCTTAGGAAAACTTTTTAATTTAGCGGTTCTCGATCTTTCTTATAATAAATTTTATGGTTCTATTCCTCAAACTTTAGGGAAACTTTCAAATCTATGGTATCTTGATATCTCAAACAATTTTATTGATGGACTCATTCCTGAAAGTCTTGTTCAACTTGTCAATTTGTATTATTTAGATATTTCTTCAAACAAATTGAATAGAATAATGTCTATGAAAAAAAGATTGCCTTCAATTATGTCCTATTTAAATCATTTGAATCTCTCCCATAATCAAATTAGTGATTCACTTTCAAAAAACATTGTTCATATAATGCCCTCTCTGAAGAACTTGTTTCTAGGGAATAACCACTTAAATGGTTCAATACCTATCTCTTTGTGCCAATATCAACTAAACATCCTTGACCTTTCAAAGAACAACTTATCCGGCAAAATTCCAAATTGTTGGAAGAATAGTGAAACGTTGTATGAGATAAACTTGTCATCCAACAAACTAACTGGACCATTTCCAAGCTCATTCAGAAATCTTTCTTCATTGTATTGGTTACACTTGAATAATAATTTTCTTCGAGGAGAGATTCCCGTGTCTTTTACAAATTTGAATAAATTATTGATTTTGGATATTGGTGAGAATAAACTTTCTGGGAGTATACCATCATCATGGACAACAAACAAATTCCCTTCACTACAAGTTCTTAGACTAAGACAAAACTTGTTGAGTGGTAGTATTCCTTCACAACTATGCCAATTCAAATCACTAAAAATTTTGGACCTTTCCAAAAACAAATTACAAGGTTCAATACCTCGATGCATAGGAAACCTTGAAGGAATGACATTGGAAAAATCAACATCATCATTGGTTCACATGCAATCATATAAGTTTGTAGCCGAGGCTCATCAAATATGGTTAAATGAGTTCCGTACTGGTGTCAGTGTAGAACATTCTAATGGTAGTGACTCTGATTGGCCTAATCAAGATGTCACGGAAGTGGTGAAAGGGAGGGAACTTAATTATACCAAAATCTTAAAACTTGTAGTCAATATGGACTTGTCACAAAACAATTTGGTTGGATCCATTCCTAGTGAAATCACTTGGCTTACAGGACTGCATGGTTTGAACTTGTCAAATAATCAATTGAAAGGAGAGGTTCCTCAATTGATAGGAGACATGAAATCACTAGAATCCTTAGATATGTCTCATAACCAACTTTCAGGCATAATTCCAAACACCATGTCTGTTTTAACTTCACTAAGTCATTTAAACTTGTCCCACAATAACTTTTCAGGACCAATTCCCAAAGATTACCAGTTTTCAACACTTAATGACCCACTGCCAAAGATTACTAGTTATGCTTACAACCCATACCTTTGTGGATCCCCACTGCCAAATATGTGTCCTGGTGATATTTCACATGGAAATGGAACTTCTACAGCCAAAGGTAATGAAGAAAAAGTATGGTTCTACTTTGTGATAGCACTCGGTTTTGCAAGTGGGTTATGGGGAGTTATTGGCACATTGTGGTTGAAGAAGAACTGGAGACATGCATACTTCAGATGGGTGGAAGATGTTGCTGATGACATTTATGTGGCTGTTGTAATTAAGGTTGCAAGGTTAAAGAAGAAAATGATGAGAAACCAAGTCCACGAGTGATTGTATATATGTTATGTTTCTTGTTTGTTTGTATATTTCTTTTTCCTAAACGTTCCATTTTAGATGGGAATAAGGTTTATACCGCTCTTAGTATTTTCTTGTAATAAATATTGTCTTTTCTTGTGTGAAATCCATTGTTTTCCCTTCATACTGTTGTTAATCATTAAGCTCGTCTTTGCTGTCTTCATCCCATATACAACTCTTGTGTCATCATATTCACAGCCAAAATACGATTACACAAAAAAAAATTGGGGACCAAAATCATAAATAAATTTTTTACATGTTACTTGAGTTAAGGGTCATTAATATTAGGTTTCTATTTGTTTTTTTAAGATATATTGGATATAACTTTAATTAATAAAACAAATGAAATTTTGATTTTTATACCTATAAATTTTGATGAATATATTTACTAAACTGACAAATGTTGATATTATTAGGTTTAACATCTTCACCCGAATTTGAATTCAAAATATCGCAATTGTGTGTAAATTTTAGTAGTGTTTGTCACTTGGTCTATCTGACAAAAATAAGTTTATCATTTTTAAGTTTATATTCCAACAACAAACATACTTCAATATTGGTGGAGGAAGAAATATCACAAATAACATTTAGAGTAGAAAAAAGATAGTATTTCAAATAGCACGTGACATGCCATCACTACATTTGTCCTATGTGTATATTGAGTTGTGCCATGCTGGCCAGAAATTTGCATTTTAAAGTATCCATCTTTTGGATGTAATGTAACACAAAGACATACCCACAAATAAAACAAGATATTCACAACCGCACGCCTTACCTTATATTCTCAAAGCCTTCAATCTGCTCTTCTTTGTTTTCACACCATTCTTCCCTGTTTGTTCACAAATCACAATGGCTCAGGTACTGATTTTCCCATTTTGGTTTCTGCAAAAAAGTTTTTTATTCTTGTTATTATTAACACTGCATGTGCACATGTTCTTGCTTTTTGTGTTATAGTTTTGTATTTTATAAAAAAATGGTAAAGGGGAAATTTATTATTAGTATTAATTAAAGTCACACTAATAATCACTTTACAAGGCTACGAGAGGATTTGAATTATCACTTGAGGTTACAAGATTAAACTCTTACCAGTGAGTTAACACCTAATAGACTGTTTGGTTATTGTTATACGAATGATTCGGTTTTAAAAAAAAAATTACCACGTTTACTATCATCTTCTGTCTGTCTACATGTGATGTCCCTCACTGGATCCATAGCAGAAGGTGGTCTTAAAGGTCCTTACTATGACAGATGACAAAACAAAGAAGAAAGCAATAGAAGCAGTTGCAGATATCTATGGTGGGTGTTAAGTTGTAATTTCATTTTCATTTACTGAAATTTATTTTTAGCAAAAAACCAAATTTATCTGCAATAAATACATATTAATGGAATACAATTAGGGATGCATCTGTGTAACAGTTTGTACTTTGATAACAGGAGTTGATTCAATAGCTACAGATGTGAACGAACAGAAGTTAACAGTGATTGGCGAAATGGATACAGTGGCAGTAGTTAAGAAGCTGAAAAAAGTAGGGAAGGTAGATATAATATCAGTTGGACCTGCCAAAGAAGAGAAGAAAGAAGACGAGAAGACAGATGAAAAGAAAGAGGAAAAGAAGGAAGAGAAAAAAGATGAGAAACCGGAGGAGAAAAAATAAAGACAATGCACACATTGGACTCCCATTTTCATTTACATGTTAATTCTAAGCATAGGAGAAACTAAGCTGAGCTCAAAAAAAATCTTCTAGGTGCAAATGACTTCTGACTATGATAATATTTATGCATTTGATTCATGCTTGTAAAATGTGTCACGAAAGTCGGTAAAAGGCAAAAAGATTTGGCATCCCTACTAGAACTCATTCTATAAACTAATGGAACCAAAGTCCATAAAGGGTTTTCAAATCATTTTCATTAATATCATTCTGTTGAAATCATTTGGTTAGGTATGGCTGTAAATGATGTGCAACGAATACAACGACAACATGGAAGGCTGTTAAAGTTAAATAGTAATATTATGGCGCTCTAATGAAACCGTGTAGTTGGTTTCCTAATTTCAAATTCAACTGTTAGGAAAAAGTTACTTCAAATAAAAATAAGCTTGTGATTAAAAAGGTAGAACCCAAAACTAGCCTGACATGGTAGAAGTCTTGGAGACTAGTGATATAAGTTATAACTACATGCAAAGACTGAAAGACCAAAAAGAATGATTTTTATTTTTTTCATATGAAATAATAGAGGCCCTTTCTCTGTGACTGTAAATACTATGATGCTGAAATTTAACTAACAATTTACTTAGGCATGCATGACAATTTCAGGGAAAAGTGCTGGGATTACCCTGAAAGCAAAAGCAATGTATAATGTAATGGCTTCAGCTCCCTTTTCAAAACAAGCTCACATGGACATCGAAATGAACTTTGATTATTTCAGCGTGTGAACGAAATTCTCTTCTGAATTGCGAGTACCATAAGCAGAACATTGAAGTACCTCCACCAGCATATAAAACTGTACTATCCTGTAAATAACAGAACTGGACTTTTCGTCAAAAAAAAAAAAAAACAGGACTGAACTTGGCGAACTGTTAATTGCAAGAATAATAAAGACAACAATTTAGTGCAGATTCAAAAGTAAACCTAATAGTAGTTAAATTTTTTAAGAAATAGAGCCTTGTGGGTGTGAATTAAAAAACTTACCTAAGATTTGCCAGCTTTGATCATCTCCATATTGGGTAGAGATAGTATTATAAATTGTTTACTGATATCAACATAAGGAATAAACCACAACTGTTTAATTTGGACTTAGCATAGCATCCTAAGTTCCTAACTGTTTGGACTTTGTGATCCCATTATGCATATTGACATAAGTCTGTCTTTTGTTATGAAAAAAATGGTATGCAGAGGCATCACTATAGAGGAAGGAATCCCAACTAGACTGGCACCCTAGGCTCTAACAATCATCTGCAGCATACCAAGAATATATTAAATATCGAAAAATAAATACATAAATACGGGGACACAGACCAAACCCATGCAAACACCTAATCATTTAAATCTGTAAGTAGGCAATATTTTTAGTTGTTTGCTCCAGACTTGTGGAATGATAGACATAATTTCAAAATCATAAAAGAACATTTTAGTTATAGATCTAATCTCAAAATCATGAACGATAGGCATAAACTTCAGCTGATACAAAACAGAATTAATAACATACAAATGAAAATGATGCCACTTCAAATATCAACAGACACGGGATTAGCATAATAGCTGAAATATGTAATGGATAATGTAGTATTAGTAAAAAATTGGAAACAGAGACAACATTTGAACAAGATTATACCAAACAGTCATACTAAATATTATACAAACAACGATTTTCCCTCAACTGAACAATGTTGACTTTTTTTTTTTGAACAATGTTGACTTTATCGGTGCTAAAATTAGGTTTTTCAAATCTGATACACTGTATAATTAGAGGAAAAGGAAGGCACATGTGTCATTTTCAAAAGCTAAGAGCAAATAGTGTACCAAAATGGATGGCCTGTCAAGCATATGGATTATCAATCCTTTATCCACTTACAAGTTATAAATGGTTACGGCAAAAGCCAAAGAATGAAATTACATGACTAGAGTTAATCTAAATTACTTGGTCCATAAACGAAATATTTGTTGCCAAAGGTACAAAAAATTTACTCTATAAAAGTATCCAGCTGAAGAAGCAGCAGGTAATTTGTCTGAGTTAATCAAATGAATAGTTGATGCCCCGTGAGTTAACATATCCGATTTGAAACTCTAACTTACAACTACATATTATACCCTTTGAATCTAGAAAGAATAAGCTAACATATGAATTAATAGAATCACAATTAAAAGAATGAACAACAAATGTTGATCATATGTTATACAAAAATGGGCATACAGGTTTACATTTTGGCTACTCAGTGTAGAATTATATATTACGGGGATGGGGGACCACATACTTTTTCTCTCCAGCATCAATCCAGCTGAAGAAGCAGCAGGTAACTGGATCTGAGTTAATCAAACGAAGAGTTGATGCCCCGTGAGTTAACATGTCCGATTTGAAAGTTCAATTTACGACTACATCTTATACCCTTTGAATCTTGAAATTAAGTGGGCATACTTCCCTGTCTCCATCATTTTTCTTATCACCTCGCGAGCATCAGCAACCTTTCCAGCATTCCGCAAACAACTCACTAATGTAATATAGACAACAGAGTTTGGACTACAACCTTTGCTTTCCATTTCCTTGAACATTGAGCATGCTTCGTCAAATTTTCCTTCCATGCATAACCCCCGAATCATAGAATTGTATGTATAAACATTTGGGACTAATTCCTTGGAAAGCATCTCTTGAAACATTTCCTGTGCTTTATCAAGCTCACCAGCCACTACATATGCTGTTATCATAACAGTATAAGACACCACATCTGGCGTGCACCCATTCTTTATCATTTCATCGAAAAAATATTTGCAAGCATCCAGATTCCCAGCTCTGCTGAGTCCATCTATCAATGTAGTGAAATGAAGTACAGTTGGCTCTGTACCTGTTTTTCTCATGTGATCTAAAAGATTAACAGCTTCAAATGGTTTGTTCCCTTTACCAAGAGCATGAAGAATAATGTTGTAGGTATGAAAATCCGGAGAAAATCCATTTCTATCCATCTCACCAAGTAGTATGTGGAACTGATCCACCTTTCCAAGTCTGTACTTGGCATACATGACAATATTATAAGTTAAAACATCCAAGGAAAAATCATCAAGCAACATCCGTTCATAAACCCACTCAATCAACTTGTACTGCTTTAATACAAGAAAACTGTGTAGAATTGCATTATAGGAATGCTTAAAAGGCAAATAGTTAAAGGTCTTTGATTTTACAAATCTCTCCACCAATGTCTTAGCCAGACCTGCCTCACCACAAGAACGAATCAAAATATTGAAAGTACGAGCAGTAGCTGGATAACCTTTCTCAATCATCTCATCAACCAACCTCCACAATGCCTTAAACTCTTTGCACTCGGCATATATGTTCATAATCAAGTGATAGGCATTCACAGTGTGCTGGTAATCCTCCTGCTGACTACACCACACAAAAAACTTATAAGCCAGCTTCGCACACCTGGTCTTATTCTCACTATTTATGCTCTTCAAAATTCCATATAGAACCTCTCTAACAAGAATCCCCGAAGGTTTTATACACAACTCCTCTAAAACCAATCTAGCATCAAGACCAGGGCTATCTTGCCTAAGAACCTCAAGGGCCCTCTTAGCATCTAATTTTACCGCTTCTAAGAACCTTTTTCTAATCGAAAAGGGCTTTTGATCAAAACTCGAACCCTCCTCGTTTAAACCTAACCTATCATCCAAATTAGAATCAAAATCTGAAACTATTTTTTTCAAAGGCTCTTCAATGCAATCAAACTCACCATCAAATGTATGATTACAAAATCGCCGCGAAATAACAAAACAAAGAGAAATTTTGTTGACAACCCTTTTCCTTAAACCTAAAAGGGCTATTGAATTCATGATTTGAATTCCAACCCATCATCTCTGCAACTGTGAAATGAGCAACAATAACAAACACGATTTTCTCACCAAAACAAAAGAGTTTCCTTGCAGTGGAAGCTTCCAGAAGCTCTTTATGCTAAAGAGTTTATGCATATCCATCGAATTGAAAGCATAGAGGTTCTTCAAATGGAAGAGAAGCGAAAAAACGTGAAAGGGGCGATATAGCGTACCGTGTACGATGATGATGTTGTGGTGTATTGATGGGAACAACGTTGTTGATGTCGAGAAATGACGTCATACGGAGATGCGATACATTGTGTGAGTGAGTGAGTGATGAATGAAAAATGGACGAAACCCTGCAAAACCCTACGGTGGACTAAGGTAGAAGATGAAAACTAAGTTTTATTTATTGTATTTGTTAAGTTTTTTTTTTTAACGTATTATTATTTAGGGTTAAATATATTTTTAGACTTTTTTTGGTCGAGACCGGGGTATGCACCGCCGAATGCAATGACTAATCCCTCATTAGATTGGAGGCACCTCGAATGTGGAATAACTGACAAGCTGCTCCATAGCCTCATGCCGTTCAACCACACCCCTTGGGTTAATATATTTTTAGACTCTATAAATATATTAAATTTTAATTTTAGTTCTTTTAAAAAATTTCTTCGATTTTTAGTCACTATAAAATTTTCATTCACTATTTTTAGTCTCTATTTTTAATTCAACTCATGTATAATGTTTGTATTTTTTTAATAAAATTGTGCAATGTAAAATTTTATGAAAATCTCTCCAAAAAAATTATAATTTTTTAACAACTTTTTTTGAAAATCTCTCCCAAAAAAATTATAAAGAACCTGACTCTTTTGAAAATATTTACTTTTTTTTATAAAATTCTTTAGTAAACAACTTTGAATAAAAATTAATTTAGTCAAAAAGAGAGATTTAATATTTTTATTTTCATCTTTGGATTAATTGTTGGATGTTGAATAATCTTTATCACACATTTTCTTCGATTGTGTTACCATCAAATTGTGTGCTATACTGAATTGGTGAGTGAAGAGTGATTTGGTGGTTACTATATTCATTTTTGAAAAGCAAAACCACCACCTCCCCAATTCTTGTATGTTTATTTACAATTTCAAAATGTAATTAAACTACTGTTTCCAAATGTTTGTTCCAATTTGTTTTGGTTTTCAATGTCTTAAATTTGTTATTAATATAATTGTGTTGATTTTATAAGTAGGGGTAAATATGATAATTCATTATAATTTATCAACCAATTCAATACTCAAAGTAAGTTGAGTTAAGAGCAGGGACGGATCTATTAGGGACGGATCTATGTAGTGTGTTATGGGGGCTTATGCCTGCACTAAATTGTGAATTTTTTTTTTTGGTAGTATATGTGTATGTTATATGTGGACACTTTGACCAACATTTGCCCACACTCATCACACAACTTAAACTCTATAAGTTGTTTATCCAATATAAAAGAAAAAGCCTATTCAAAGGAATGAATAAAAAGTAAATAATGGTTTAGTTAATTATATAAAGAAATATTTTATTTGTTCATGTTTACACTGACGTAATTTTTATTTGAGATATGTCAGACACTAAATATTGGTATACATACAGATTGATAATTTTTTTGGTACATAAACTAATTTTTTTTTTCATGATCTTAAAAAAGAAAATATCATTTAATGTTTAGAAATTTATATAAACGGTGCCCCAGCTATTCAAAAAATTTGGATCCGTTACTGGTTAAGAGTAACAATTATGCATTTGGCAAGATAAGGAGTGCATCTTTATTAGTTTGGTAGGAGTTTGATTCTTGCTAGCTCTCTAATATTGTTTATCAAAAAAATAAAACTTTTTTTGTCAGATAGTCTAACGGATAGAATTTTACCCTAAAAATGATTTCTACACTTTACCTACAAATGTTCTACCAACTGAATTAAGTTTACTAGACAAAAATAAAGCTTTCTTAATATCTGTGTTTCTCCATTAAACTAAGAAATAAAGTGTAATTATGTAATATAGTTTTTTTTATAGGATCTCCAAAACATTTTAGCATGTAGTGTAGATTATGCACATATGAAAATAGATATATTTTTGGAACACGCGAGAAAATATATTTGAAAACACGAAAATATCAACATGACAAATATTAAATTTCACTATTAATTCCTGACCAAAATAAAATATAATTTACTATTGATTTAAATAGAGAAAAAAGAATATGCACTAATTTTATAATGTTAACCAATGACGATCATGTATTCCACCATGTCACCTCACTTTTTTAGTATGATAGGGAAGAAGAAAATTGATGATTTCTTATTGGATGACCGTGTAAAATTAATTTACACTTTCGGAGATTTTCATTAAACTCATTAAAATAAAAGGGCACAATAAAATAATATATGAAAACATTCTTTTTAATTTAATCTTATAACCAACCTTACAACAATAGCATATGTAGTAACTTCCACAATCCACACCCATACAAGTTTATACCTCTTATATAGAACAGAACCATGAACAATTATCTACTTACAAGTAACATAATCACTTCTTGTAAAAAAATAACAGAATCACTTCAAAAATTTATTCTTGTAAATTGCTCTTCAATTGGATTACTCATGTATTTTTTTCTTATTCCACAACTTTGCCAACTTGTTCCACTTCTGCAACAGAATCTTTACTCTTTGATAAGTCTTCAGTAGTGTTTCCTGCACCTATAACAACATCAAAATCAGAATCATATCATATAATGAACATAGTAGCATTTTGCTTAATCTACTGCAAAAAATGAATTACCTTGTGGTGATTGATTCTCCTCAGGTTTAGCAAACCAAGATCCATAATAATCCTTAACCCTGCCAACCATACCTTTTCCTGGACTATTCACATTGCTCTCTCCAGACACTTTCTCTGACTTCTCAACCTCACTATCCATTTTTCCATCCCCTTCTTTCAATGATTCTTCTTTCCTTGTATGTAAATCTTCTGTAATCACCTCAGAAAGTGGCTTATAATCTCCACTAGGCCTTAACTTCTGAGCTAAGTAATCCTTCGCATTGTCTCCTTTATCACCACTTTTTGTTTCAGTTTCATCATTACTGACGTTATAAGCTTCATAACTTTCAGGAAGGAGAGTTTTATCTGCTGTTTCTGCAGTTGAGATTTCAGTTTCATCTGTGTAACTTTTGTTTTTAGGTTGTGTCTCCACTGATTCTTCATAATCTGGTTGTTTTTCAGCAGTGTTTGTGATGGTGTTGAAAGTTTCTTCAGTTTCTGAGGAAATTTCTTGGTTTCTATTGATATCTGTGGACACTGTTTCTTGAAGATATTCATTCTGAGTTTCTGTTGCATCGTGGCTTCCAGCAGCGGGAGAGTATTCGGTGTCAGCAGTATTTGGTTCTATGATAGGTTTTGGCTCATCATCATGCACAACCAATTTCGCAAGAGATTCCTCGAGTGGTGTAATGTCTTTTAATTTATCACTTTCTGTAAGCCAACACACATAAAAGTATTAATCTCAATGGAAAATAAATTGTTAGGGTCATTGGAGCAAGAGTAAATTTCACATTTTATCTTAACTCTAATAATTGATTGAATCTAAATGTTAATAAAAAATGAATGAGCCTATTGACTTGTATTATTTTCATAGAATCTACATACACCGTCAGTGTAAATACTTTTTTATATTGTCAATCATTCATAAGCGTTAGATTATTACAACTATTTGACTTTAATTATAACTATTTCTAAATTCACATATATAATTGGTCGTGATTTGTTGACATTGTAACGGTGCATGAAAATTAAAGTCTTAAACGACAGTTATTGGAGTTTCTATCCTTTTCTTTTTGGTTTCTAATAGGTTCCTTCTGCGGGAAGTAATCCTATTCAACGTACTATCAGATACTAAAAGCACACTACTAATATATTGATACAGAATGCAGTTTATAGCAAAACCAAAAAATTGAGTTCTGAAACTTTGTTGACTCAACCTACTTACCGGCACCACTTGGATCAGTATAATTGATTGGATGATTGGGAAGAGTGTCTGCCTCAGTTCTACTTCCTTGATCTTGAGAATCTTCCTCCAAAATTTCCTGGTTTCTATCGATATCTGTGGATACTGTTTCACGAGGATATTCATTCTTAGTTTTTGTTTCATCAGAAAAGTGTGGCACAAACTGATCATAGCTTCCAACAGCAGAAGGGTATTCAATGTCAGCAACATATGACCGGGTTTTCGGTTCTGTGGTAAGGTTTGGTTCATCATCATGCACATTCAGTCTCTCAAGAGATTCTTCAAGTGGTGTAGTGTCTTTTATTTCATCACTTCCTGTAAGCCAACACACATGAAAAGTATTAATATCTATGTAAATAACTTGTTAGGGTCATGTAAAGCTAACAAGAGTAAATTTAACTAATATTTGGTCTTTACCACTCACTTAAATTTCTAAGGTAAATTTTTAGGTACTTCAAACCTCATGACTTCTAAGTGTAAAAGAAATGGTAAATATCATTTTGCATTGGCCGACATTTTTAGTGGGATCTCTCATTTCAATAATTTTTTTCGAGACAAGGCTCGAACCTTTATTTAAGATATCTCAGCCGTCAGTTCAATTCCATTTAGACTAATTTAATGTTGGTATTTGAAAAAGAATTTTATATAATTTTTGAATATACAATTAAAAAATCACACATTTAGGTTCTCATTTAATCAAATTAAGCATCAAATCTTTCAATTGACTAACTCACCTTTCCCATATGAATCAGTGTCTTTGGTTTGATAATTGGGAAGAGTATATGCCTCAGGTTTACTTCCTTCCTCCAAACCTGTTGGCCTCTCCAAATTGGCCTTGTCAGTGGCTATGTTTTCATTGGTTTCAGTAGTTGAAGAAACACCTTTAAGTAGTGAATCATGATGGGTCTCTTCTCCCTTAACTTTTGTACCATCAAAATCAATTCCTGAATTTCCTAAATTTTCAACTTGCTCAAATTCAGGTGTTTGTCTAGCACTTTTAACATCTTCATTGTCATAACCTGTACAACATCCAAACATATAATAAAAAGAAAATTAGAATTTTTTTGATATTGATATTGAAACAGAAGTTCGTACAATTTTTAAAAAATGAGTATCTAAAATTAGCTCTGACACTTTAGATTGAAGATGTGTCTGGTGTGCTAAACACGACATCGATACATATAATTACATTCAATTAAAAAATCAACACAATTAAGTACTCATTTAATCAAATTCAACATTAAATCTTTCAATAGACCTACTCACCTTCCCTATTTGGACCGATGTCTTTGGTTTGATAATTGGGAAGAGTATATGCCTCAGGTTTACTTTCTTGCTCTTGAGAATCTTCCTCCAAACCTATTGGCCTGTCTAAATTGGCCTTGTATTGCTCTTGCTTCTCTTCCACAGCAAATGGTTTGGTCTTGTCAGTTGCTATGTTTTGATTGGTTTCATTGGTCAAGGGAACATCTCCAACTAATGGATTATAGTGAATTTCTTCTCCTATATATTATAGAATTTAAAAAAAAAAATAAGTATCTAAAATCTATGTAGTACGAACATTTTAGATTGAAGACGTATCTTATTTTGTGCCATGCATGACATGACACTGACACACTTCCATTTTCTAAAATTAGTATCAGTGTCGAGTCAGATGTTTGTATCGCTGATTCATAGTCTAAAACTAAACGCCAGAATCTACTTCACAAGAGAACATGAAATGGAATGTACTAGTTCCTAGAATTCTAACATAATCTAATTGCAAATAATGTAGAAAAGAACATACTTGGTACTTGATGAACTTGAGGGTCTTGAACCATTTCTTTATCCTCATCCTCATCCTCATCCAAATCATCATGATCATCAACATCATCAGGAGTATTGTGAGTCCCTAGCTTCTTAATACTGTCCCTAACTTTCCTAGCCTTTGCCTTCACCCTACTCATGACAGATTTCTTCTCAGGCGCCTCAGAAGCAGTATGGTCCTCTTCTGGTCCATGTGTCAGTGTCACTGCATCCAAAATAGATTAATAAAAAAGTAGAAAAATTGTTTCAAACTTAAAAACTTCAAACTAAATGTGATTCGCATCATATAGTATCATACTATATGATGATACTATATGATGTGATTAGTATCATATAATCATATATATACCTGGATATGGTTCAATGTTTTGTGAGTTTTGTTCATTGTTCTCTTCTTCCACATGACTATGAACAACTCTTGAATCCATGATTGTAAATTGTAAATTTTGTAATGAAAAATAGAAGAAAAGAAAGTGCTATATATGATGTAGAAGAACAAAAGCTTCCACTTTATAGAGAAACAAAGCATGAAACTCTGTCACACTATTTTGCTTTACATTTTTCATATAATAATAACTGGTGACACGTTACATAACCGACATGTAAATATCATTTAACACTTGTTAACGTTGATATTATTTATGACACGTGGAGTCCTATAATTGGTTATCTATGTCGATCAGCAGAAAAAACTGCTCATGTGGGCTTGGATGTTTATGGAAAGAGGTACGTACTAACCGAGTAAGGACAGTGACTCAACAATGTTGTTGTTACCTATCACTTTTTTCTAATTGTTTCACAAGAAATAATAAGAAAAAATTGAAAATATAGTTTTACAAGTTTAATTAGTTATGATTGAGGTTCGATCTTTGATTTCTTCATTTTATGTGTATGTGAGTTTATAATGATTTTATCTTGTATTCTGCCAAATATGACATAACAAATTAATGATTTTTTATTGAATAACCGTTTAAAATTATTTTGAACTGTCAATAAACGAACGTTAAACTCAAATTGAATAAATATCACAAATAGTAGTCATAATTATGGTTACTAGCGGGCCAAACGGGCACGTGCCCGTTTGTGTGATACCAACATACCCGTTTGTGTGATACATATTTTTTATTATTTTATATTTAAATTTGATTTTTTTTTGTTGATGATTTCTTCAAATTTGATTGTTATGAGAATAATTTGAAATTTGAAATTCAAATTTGGTTGTTATGAGAATAATTTGAAATTAAGGATAAAATAAGAATAAAAATAGGTCATACCAAAATAGTGTATCTTCTTTATATAGGTATAGATAGATGATGAATACTGTAATATTCTTCTCCAACTTTGGACAATAAGTATAATTAGGGGTGTGTGCCGACATTAGAACTAGTTTTTATTGGTTGTTCTAAGTTATTCCTTGTCACTTTCCAAGACTCCTAACTTAGGAGGGACCACCTTGCTGCATTTGTCTACAAGTATACTAGTATTAGTATTATTGGAATAATTTTTCTGTGACACTTTCTATTTGGATTCAAACTCACATAAAAATATTGGTCTAACAATATTAATATTATCAATTGAGTTTGATTTTACGGACTAGATTAAATATCTGAAGATGAAAAGTTGAATCCTCAACATGCATTATCAATTTAGAAACCAAATTAAGATGATTTGGGTGGATAAATATTTCAATAAAATTATCCTCAGTCGGATTAACCTTCTTATAGATGATTGGATTAATCTTCTTACAAATGATTTAACAAGTTACATGTCTTGATCTGTTTAACCTTGTGAAAAGAATTCTATAAAAATAAGCCTTATAAAAAAAAACTAATTAGTCTTAAACTTAATTTGATCATTAATCGGTTAAAGCTCACAATTAATAAAGAGCAAATATAATTAAATAAAGACATATCATATAATAATATTGAAACAATCATCATCATCATTAAATAAAATATATTCAAACAATACAAACATAATAACTTTTACATGATTCATGAATCCACCATGAATAGATATTTTTTCCTATATAGAACATGAACAACTATCTAGTTACAAGTAATAACTTCACATAATAGCGTCACAAATGCCTTATATATATAGATATAAAGATATAGATATAGAAAACTTTATTCATGTAACTTGTTCTTCAATTGGATTACTCTTGTTTTCCTCCTTCATCCACAACTTGGCCAGCTTGTTCCACTTCTCCAACAGACTTTTTATTCTCTGATAAGTCTTCACTAACTCCTCCACCTACAACAAAACCATCAAAATAAGAATCATATCATAATTCATATACTATATACTATTATATAACATACAAAACTTTCCAAAATTAACTAGAAAAAACATTACTTTGAGGTGATTTTACAAACCAGGAGCCAACAGCATCCTTAACCTTGTCCACCATACCTTTTCTTGGACTAGTCACATTGCTCTCTTCAAACACTTTCTCTGGCTTCTCAACCTCACTATCCACTTTTCCATCCTCTTTTTTCAATGGATCTTCTTTCCCTTTATGTAAAGCTTCTGAAATCACCTCAGAAAGTGCCTTATCTTCTTCACCAGGCTTTAGCTTCTCGGCCAAGTAATCCTTCACAGTGACCCCTTTGTCCCCATTTTTTGTTTCAGTTCCATCACTAGTTCCATAAACTTTGGATTTCACTGCATTTCCTACCTCAGCAACCTTTCCATAAACCGGAGTTAATTTCTCAGCAAGAGAGTAACCAACGTTCTTTCCATTCTCACTTTTTTGTTCCTCACCTTTCTCATCAATACCAAACTTTGAAGCTTCATCATTATCAGGAGTGGTTTCAATTTCATCTGTGTAACTTTTGTATTTTGGTTGTGTCTCCACTGAATCTTCATAACCAGGTTCTTTTTCAGTAGTGGTTGTGAAGTTGTTGAAGGTTTCTCTAGTTTCTGAGGGAATTTCCAAGTTTCGATTGATATCTGTGGATGATGTTTGTTGAGGATATTCATTATCAGTTTTTGTTGCATCAGAGAGGTGAGGCACAAACTGATCAATATCATGGCTTCCAGCAGCAGAAGGGTATTCAGTGTCAGTAGTAACAGATGGCTGAATGTTTGGTTCTATGATAGATTTTGGCTTATCATCATGCACATTCAATTTCGCAAGAGATTCCTCAAGTGGTGTAATGTCTTTTAGTTTATCACTTCCTGTAAGCCAACACAAGAAAGTATTAATCCACTCGGACTAACTTAAAGTTAATATTCACACCATTAAGTACTGATTTTGTCAAACAAAGCATTAATCGTTCTAAAATATTAAACTGATATATTGATAGTTACATAATGAAGAGTTTATAAAATCAGAAACTTTGTTCAATTGGCCTACTCACCTTTCCCAATTGAATCAGTGTCTTTGGTTTGATAATTAGGAAGAGTATATGCCTCAGCAGGAGGGTGTTCAATGTCAGCAACAGATGGCTGGATTTTTGGCTCTGTGGTAGATTTTGACTCATCATGCACATTCAATCTCTCAAGAGATTCCTCAAGTGGAGTAATGCCTTTTATTTCATCACTTTCTGTAAGCCAACAGTCCAACACACATAAAAGTGTTAATCACAAAGGAAAATAAATTGTGAGGGTCATTGAAGCAAGAGTAAATTTTGTATAGCGAAACCTAATTTTTGAAAAACTATATTCATAGACCTAGACGACACGACATTGTTATGCATGACCCAAGCTTTGGACTCTTTTCAAAAGACTTACAGCCCTCTGGTGCTAGAAAGCCAAAAGCGTCAAATGTAAACGGTATAAAAATGTGTTGATTGTCAGAGCACGCTTATTAATTCTAATATCAAAAGCCATACATTTATGCAAAATTGACGGTATAATTTGAACACAAACCTGCACCACTTGGATCAGTATCATTGGTTCTACTTCCTTGTTTTTGAGAATCTTCCTCCAAGATTGTTGGCCTCTCCAAATTGGCCTTGAATTGATTTGGCTTCTCGTCCACAGCAAATGTTTTGGCCTTGTCAGTGGCTATGTTTTGATTGATTTCAGTGGCTGAAGAATCACCTTCATCTGTTGTGTCATGATATGGTTCTTCTCCCTTAACTTTTGTACCTTCAATATCAATTCCTGAATTTCCTAAACTTTCATCTTTCTCTGATTCAGGTGTAGGTGTAGGACTTTTAATATCTTCTCTGTCATAAACTGTACAAAATCCAAACATATATAATTAAAAAGTTTCAGAAATCTTTTGATATTGATATTGAAACAAAAGTTTGTAGAATTTACTACTATTCAACCGTGTTTGTCACAGACACCGCACCGACACATATGATTACGCTTTTTTTATAGACAAACACATATGATTACACTTAGTCACTTCCATTTCTCAAATTAGTATCAATGTTAACGTGTCAATATCATATCTGATGTATGTGTCAATGATCCATATTCTAAAACTAAATTCCGGATTCTATTTCACAAATACTAGTCCTTGAATTCTAGCATAAATTAATTGAAATAATGTAGAGAGAGAAGAACATACTTGGTCCTTGATGAACTTGCCGGTCTCGAACCACTTCTTTATCTTCATCCAAGTCACCATCATCATCAACAACAGGAGTATGCTGATTTTCATTGTTATCTCCATTACCTTGATCAAGTACTTGTTGACCATGCTTCTTAATTGTGTCCTTAATTTTCTTAGCCTTTGCCTTCACCTTATTCAGAACAGATTTCTTCTCATGATCGGAAGAAAGAGGCTCTTCCGCTCCATGTGTCAATGTAACTGCATCATTAATTAGTAGATTAAAATAAGTAGAAAAGTTGATTCAAACATAAGAAAACTTGAAAGTATATTAACACTTGCTTCAAACTTTATAATTCATGATTCATATCATATCATATAATCATGCATACATACCTTGTTGTGGTTCAATGTTATGTGAAATTTGTTCTTCGTTCTCATCTTGCACATGGCTATGAACAACTCTTGAATCCATGATTGTAAATTGTGTTTGTAAATTTTTTGTAATAAACAGAAGAAAAGAAACTGATGTAATAGAGAAGAACAAGTGTCTGTTTTATATAGAGGGAAAAAAGCATGAAACAATGTCACAATTTTGAATTTAAATATGGAGACACGTGTCACATAACCGACATATAACAACTATTTGACACCTGTTGAGCATGTTTGTGTACGTGGATTCCTATAATTGGTTGTCTTTGTCATAAGACAAAACTGCTCCTGTACAAGTATGTATGTATGATGAAACCGTACAAGTGTCTGTGTTTCTTTGGAAAGAAAGAAAAACATAAGTGGTACTCTATCATTTATTTAATGGTATCTTTAATTATTTGACAACTATGGTAATACAAGTGTCTAGTTTGGTTATGTTTCTTTTTTGAAAGGAAGTTTGGTTATGTTTCTATTGATGATCGAAATAATTAAGGGTGTCTGTCAACATTAGAACTAGTTTTGTATTGCCAAATGGTAGGTTAAGGGAAGAGAACAGAAATTCAAGAATTAAGTAGAAGAAGAACTTTGCAACTATTTTGTGTCACTTTTCAATTAAATAATGTTGCAGGTAGAAAAATGTTGCTACTTCTCAAGAATCCTAACTTAGGAGGGGCCAACTTTGCTGCATTTTTTAATAAATAAATTAACTATTGGAATGGTGTAATGAACACCCTTTTGAGATGTTTATTAATTTACTCTAATTTCGAGGGTAGAGAAACCTCCTAAAGAAAAGATAAAAACTAAAGACTAATATTTCATTGATTTGATGATTATTACATTCATAGTTGCTCTACATATAAACTAGAAAGTGGCATATTCCTTAGCATATTCTACCTAAAGCTTATCTAGAACATTCTACAAACTTAGTGACTCATTCTACTAAAATAGACTTAGACCCAACAAATCTACTATTGGGCTCATCTCATCTTAGACTATTCATTACAAATGATTTAGATAATCTTGCTTAGATAAAATCTTAGCTTAATGTTTAACTATTCAAAACAACTTTTCATATGTTAAAGAAAATAACTTAAGAGAAACTTGATCATAAAACATGTCTTATCAATTTTACAAACAGATTTCCGCAAAAAGTCATGAATGGTTTGCAAACTATGAGGAAAATATCAGATGAGGTAAGTGGTCAACTTGGATAGTTCTTTGATCCCTTTATATTTCTTTATGGCAATGGTTTCTTGGAACTCATTTTGTAAAACATGCAATATGAAGAAATGAATATACAGATTACAACAGAAGTTAGAGAAATTTTTTATGTCCACTGATTTGCTTTCACCAGCATACCTGTTGTTTGTACTTTTCCAATTTCTTGTCAAAATAATATCAATGGTGTTTTGGTATAGTCAAATGTTACTAAAAATATTTACATAAGTATCAATCAAACAGCTTTTAGAACTAGCTTTTTTTATATGATATCAAAAACTAGTCTTTTACAACATAAAAACATAAAGGGAACTGGTAAAATTGGCTTCTGATGATAGCTTTTCAGAAGGAAAAAAAAAACTAAAATAGTATACCAAGGTAAATTGAGAGTTTCTTGTATAATTTATTTCCAGACTCTCAGCTTTTCAGAACTGATGATAGTCTGTTTTCTTTCTCTTTATTCTGTCCACATTCTAAACCAATACATTTTTCCAAGCATCATAAGTTACATTGCATACCAAAAAAGTAAAAATGATGATAAACCATTGGCTACATGTGGCCACATGAGGCTCCAACATCATACAAACCGGAAAATTGGACCGTGCAGGCAGCACGGCGAATTCCGGACAATGTTTAGGTAAAACTGTTAGTTCATGTACAGGATAAATAAGTCACAACAAAAGTGCAAAAAGCATAGGTTAAATTTGGTTCCAGCATCCTGGTAATCATGATATCTTGCTTCCTTTGTGTATGCTTGGTAGAAAACACAACACCTGCAAAGAATTTTAGTTCTTCTTACCATTCTTGAGATTGCGTACAGCCATAACAAGTTGTTGTCTTTCTCCCTCTACCTCTGCAAATTTCAGACTAATCTCTGAATATCTTTCTTCCATTTCTTTCAGTTCAGTTTCCATATTGGTGTTCTTTTCCTTTAGGACTGCCACTTCATTCAATAATTCCTTTGTAAGGCGTTCTCCATCACTGTTGATGTTAGGAGACAAAAAATAATACAAGTTAGTACTTGGATGAGATGTGAGACAACTACAAATGTGACATTGTGAATGGCATGAGGGTTCATGATTGTGTTCAAGGGAGCTAGGGATGCAAATGGAAAGAAATGAATCGGATCTTACCTTCCTTCAGACTTGCTAACTGCAGTGCTTGCAGCATCCATTTCCTATTCATGTTACAAAGCAGCACAAAAGTCAAAGATTGATAAAATATTTCTTTTAGCACAATTTATGTTTGAGATCTTCTGCTTATTAAACTTGTCATATATTATCATCACCCCGGTTCACTACGGTGGAATTTAATAAGAACCGCACCATGAGAGGTACTACAAAGCTGTTTAGTTCAAATGTTTTCTATCAAACATATAAAACGTACTATATGCTGTAAAAGTGTATATATTATATATCATTTCAGAAACTGAACTATTTGGATTCTAACACTACTGTTAATTTACTTTTTATTGTTTAGGCGCATTACATAATAAACTCGTCAGTGTGATAGTACCTTTTAAACTGTCCTAGTATATGACGTCAATAACTATGTTCTTAATATCTGATAATAAGTATGGCACCTGAGCTATTACCTTATTCATTTCTGATTTTGACTTCTTCTTAGAAGCCTCACTATCTCTTGAGCTCAAATTATGCATAGCTGCACCTCGTCCTTTGTTAATCTTGAGCTTCTTTTCCATAGCACTTAATTCTGCTTCTTTTTTCTTAAGCTCACCTTCTAATTGAGATATATGTTTCTTCATAGTTTCTTTGTCCACCTTTTCCTTCTGCAAACTGTGTTTAATTTCATTGTGTTGGCTCTCAAGCATTTGAATTTGCTTTGAAAATGTAGCATCCTTTTCATCCCTGTGTCTTTTTGCATCTTCAAGTTCTTTAGACTTCACTTCTAATTCTTGCGACATCTGTTCTATTGTATTTTCTTTCGTATTTATCTGCTTCAAGAGCTCTTCCACTTTCAATTCATGTTGATCTGATATGAGCCGGAGCTCTTGATTGCATTTCTGGAGCATTTCTTCCATAAGCCTGTTGTGGTCCTGCAATTCATCAGCTTCAGCAACTGCTTTTGTGATCATCTTTTCATTCTCTTCAGCTTTGCGTGACATTTCAACAGAAAGTAATTTATATTCCTCCTGAAGACGCTCAGATGCGATAGCATTATTGTGCCTCGTCTTTCTCAGTGACTCTTCTGCTCGAATTGCCCGTTCTTCCTGCTCAGATTTTGCAATTTGTATTGCATGGAGATCTTCTTCGAATTTATCAGCCTGTATTTTCAATTCTTTCTCCAAAGCCTTAACTTGATTTTCAAGTTCCTTGGTGGAGACCGAAGACAAAGAAAATTCATCTTCCTGCATCTCTATCTTTTCTTCTAGTCTCTTAACTTGGGATTCAAGTTGTTGTATTGTAATTAAAGAAGCTGAGTGTTCACTCTGCAGCATGATGTGTTGTGCTTCATCTTGCTTTAATCTCAAAGAGATATCTACATTTTCATTCTTAATAAGGTCATACTCCAAAGTGAGCTCCTTTATAAGCCCGCTTAGCTCCTCATGTTGCTTATGACAATTCTCTATTTCGCTATTCTGGTCTGCAATCTTCTGCCTCAAAAGATCTAATTCTGTGTCATCGTCGTGCTCTTTGGAAGATAGATCCCGTATTTCCTCATTCTTTTGTTCTAACATTGTTTCAAGGTCTGTGACAACCAAAAGAAGTTCAGAGTTTGAGTTCTGTGTTTTCTGCAGTTGCAATTGAAAATTGGCACTCACTTCTTTTTCATAAACAAGCTCTTCCTTTATTGCCTCTAACTGAAGCCTAGTATTATCAATATCAGACTTCAAGCTTTTAGAGGTTTTGGTCTCATTATTACTATTATTGAAGTTCTGTTGGGACTTGAGTTGCTCATATTTAGTTTTGAACGAATCCCTCTCGTCTCTGAGACCGTTGATTTGTCTCGATAAATTCTGTCCCCGGATACTTTCTTTTTCTACCTGCTTCCGAAGCGCTTGTAACTCTAGTTCCGATAGTTCTGCTTGTCTCTTCAAAGAAACAATTTCGCTTTTGAGATTTTCAGTGGCATTGCCTGAAGGCTCTTGCTGCTGCAATCTTTCTTTCGGACTGTTTGTCCAGTCACCTAAACTTCCATCTGATGCTGAACCCACTGACCATCCTGTATTTGACCTCTTATGCACTTGATTTTGTGTTCCATTGGCCTCAACTGTTCCTCTTGGCGGCATTGAGTTCTGTCGGAAGCTATAAGGGTCATCCCATGAAGCTACCCTAGGACTGATGCCATTAGAAGCATTCTGTTCAGAATACTCCGATCTACTCTTGGCCAAGTTCCCGTTCTATAAGATAACAAAAAAAACTAATGTCAATATAATTTCATAAAATGGTTCTTTTTTTAACAACGTATCATAAGATGTTTCTGTTTAGAAATGTCGCAACTCGCAACTGTTAAGTACTTATATCAGTGGATAAGCTCAGATAAATCAATTTAAACAGACTCTAAATAATCTTACTAGACCTTACTTCTTCAAGATTGTAACTTTCATCTGTACTGCCATAGCTCAGTTGGTGTTTCAAGCTTCCGTCATTATAAAGTTCCGCAGTTCCATTATCTTCCTCATTTCTGCAAATAACGTATAATTTTTAGCAGATATAAGAGAAAAATCAAAGGAAAAAAAAAATCACAATGGTTAAATTAACTGTATGTTATGGTTCATTTTCACCTTTCAGCAGTATATCCTTCCACATTCTGAATAGTTACCTGTTTCAAGTTCCAACGATTCTTATATGAGAAGTTATAAATTTTACAAGAGAATAATTTTGATACGCCGTCAATGTAAAAAAAATTATACCGTCAACCAATCAAAAATCACATTGTGTATGACTTTTAAGGTAGATAAGATTAAAATCAAATATGCAAGAGAGATTAAGGGTTCTAACATGTAAAACTACGCCGGAATTGGCAAACTTCAAGGGCAAAGAAACAGTAATTGGTTCAGTTTCTGTTAAAAAATCAGCAAAATCAATTGAAGCTTCTCCTAAATAGCCAGATTTTGAAGAACCCTACAAAGATCCATAAAAAAATATTCAGACTTTCCAACCAACATAACCTTTAACATATAAAATAGCAGGTAAAAGCTGTTCTTACAGTTGCAACAATGAAATGGTAGATTTTTTCATGGAGAATTCCAGATTTTGTATCCCTAATAAGTTTAACAGATTCAAAAATTGGATTTTCCCATAAACAAGTCCCATCTTGTACAGCAGTTTTCTCTAGTTTCACTGTTGTTTTCCCAACATCATCTGGTATCAAAGATACCATCAATGCAGATTTTTTCATCTTTGGAACCTAACCATATTCAAAAAAAAAAACAAAAAAAAAACACAACAAGATCAGAAAACATAGGTTTGGTTACAACATTGTAAAACAAACATGTGTAAATTTCAAACAACCTAGGAAACATGTTTTTTTATTTTACCTGTGTTGCTTGAAATTCTAATTTGAATACAGCTTTGATCTTGTTTTTCTTGCTCCATGATTTGAACATGTTTTGAGGATATGAATGATAAATATGGAAATGCTTATGTTATGTTTGATTTATGAAAAACTGAAATTTATTTGTGAGTGTGTCGGTTTAATGAGTGAAGAAAGCGGTGTCAAGATTTTCTGAATGGAAAGAAAGAGTCTTCTCAAGTCACTCCACATTTCTTGGTTGATTGAGATGCTCAACTTGTATCATTAGCAAACTATTAAAACAAAGAATAAAATAAAGAAAATAAGTTTGATTTTATTTATCGGATAATCGCTAGAATTTTATCTTTTAAAAGTGAACAAATGAATGTATTAGAATTCAAACTTTGATTCTTGTATGTTATGTATAATATTCTTACCAATTCAATAAAATTTACTGAGACAAAACAAAAATAAGTTTGATATTTACTTTATTCATTTTTATAATAGACAATTATACATTGAATTATGTTTAAAAGTTAATAATACGTCAATTATTCATTGAATTTAAAAAAAATCAGACAAATTTGTTATTTTGTGAATTTAAAAAGGAAATTATCTATTTATTACTTTAAAAAGGAAATTACTACTTAGTATTAGAAGAACGTTCTTAAGCATGGCTTTTTTTTTTTTATAATACTTTAAAAAGGTTGATGAAGTGTAAATGGAACACAGCTGAATTGCATTATAATCTACTTTCTATATTTTTAGTAAGGACAAGGAAAAGGAATTCTATACTATTGTGTATTTGTGTTGCCTTGTATTGATGATGGTTGGATTTAAATTTGATGGTTCACAAAATATGTAAAATTTTAATTTTATTGAAAATGAAAGAATAAACAAATCTTCATGACTGTTATGATGTGTTGACTATGTGAGTTCAGAGTGTTGTGGGATCATGAAATCTTGATAAGGACAAAAGAGGTGGGAAAAAATAAAAAATGGAAATGTTAAACCAACAAAGTAAATGTAAATCAGATTTTGGGTAAAGAAGGTAAAAATATCATCCAGTTATTATGCGTATATTTGGTTTAACATGAGAAAATTTTATTTTGAATAAATTAATTTTGTAAAATTTTGAATAAAAAATTATTTATATTTAGATATTTTCATGTATAAATATATTTAAATATAAAAATTAATTCTAAAATCAAAATATATACTCCCTCCGGCCTTAATTTATAAACAAAAATTATTTTCAGATACATTGAATGATTGATATATTTAGTCTAAAAAGTAGTTTTTATTGCTTATAATTAAGTTTAGAGAGTAATTTTTAATTTCAAATATAATCAATTTTGAAGTCAAATCAATTCTTCTTCTTTTTTTGAATAGTCAAAATTAATCATACAGTTCTGAAATTATTTTTTTGTCAAATAACCTAATAGTTAGATTCGCACATTTAAAAATGAAAAAATGTAAAATTCGGAATTCATACATCAGGCACTCCAATTACCACTAAAATCAATTTTTAATCTTTTAAAAGTAAAATCAAACATACTTTTTTTTTGGTACATCAGAACAAATAATATCTGATATGTTAATTGTGATAAACAGAATTTTATTAAATAATATTCTTGGGTTAAAACTCCAAGATTTTTATATTACCGTTACTCCTATCATTAAATCAAGAATCAATATCTATCTTGAAATGGGAATAGAAAGCAGCTTGAGATGAAAATTCAATGAGAGAAAAATCAATCCTAGTTTGGAGTAAAAGTTGAAATCAGTAGCTAGATTGTAGTAACTTTTTATTAAAAAGTTCTAGCAATTAAATTTAGATAGGAGAATGACATTTTATTTGACCAAAGCAATGAAAATAAGTATTTGAATGGGGTGAGGTAAAAAGGGAGAGCCTTGCAATGTAATGTCCATGTGCTTCTGGGGCTGTATTTGATAAGCAACAACCCACCAAAACATAAATGTTACACCTTTCTGCTTCAAAAGGACATTACGAATAAAGTTTAATCTAATCACAGATGAGTTGTAAATGCTAAGGTTGGGTTGGTCCCCCACCAATATATTCAGCTTTCTTTTCAACATATAGTACCATATTTCTACAACTGGTAATAAACAAATTAAACCAAAATGCAATTAAATTAAAATTAAATGCAACATTTCATCAAACTTCTAAAACAATGGAAAGAAAACATGACATTTGTGTGTGTAGTGTATACACATTCAGCACATGCCATTGTCGGCGCCCAGGCAGATCATTGACGTATTAAAACTATGCATATAGTGTATTTTTTTGGGTACAACGGAAAATAATTATGCATATAGTATAATATAATTAGTACAATATTATTATCACTTAGGGTTCGTTTGGATTGATGGTAAGTAGTGGAATGGAATGGAATGAGATGAGATGGAACTAGATTCCATTGTTTGGTTTTGTTAAATATGAATGAAATGGAATGGAGTGGGATGGAATTCATTCCATCCGATACCACCCATTACTCCAATTTTTCATTCCGCCCAATTTGGAGTGTATGTGATGGAATGGAACAGATTAATTTAACATTTACAACTTTATCTCTAATTTTATAATATTATTTTAATTATTCACTCTCTCTTCTTGCGTCACTCCCTATATATTGTGTTGTTTGCTCTTCTCATACTTGTTGTTTCTTCCTCATATTAGTAAAATATTAGTAATATACACCATGAACATGACTTTCTTTGTTAATAATGTTTACAAAAAGAAAGAAAAATAAAATTGAAAAAAGGGATCACTTTCAATTGAAAAAAAAAAGGATTGGTTCTCTGTAAAAGGGATTGATTCAATGGAAAAAAAATCTGTTTCCCACTTAGTTTCGGTAAAATTAATTTTTCTCTTTTCATTGAAAAAAATATTAATGAAAGGGATTGGTTTGTAGAACATGGAAGAGATTGGTTTAGATCTGTAAAATTGAATCCTAGAAAAAAGGGATTGATATTGAAAAAAAAAGTTTTTTTTCTCAAAAAATATTGTTTTATAAATAAAGAATAAAATTGGAATAAACAAGTTATAATTCATTCCGTTCCATTTACTTTCCAATCAATGGAGTGGGAAATTAACTTCATTCCCTCGTAAAATATCCAAACAATGGAATGGAATGTCTATTCCATTCCGTTCCGCTCCATTCCATTCCATTATGTTCCGCTCCGCTCCATTCTATACCATTAATCCAAACAGACCCTTAAATTTAGTTTAAATTAGCCATAAAAAAAGTTTAGTTTAGATTAGATTATATATATGATATTATTGACTTCAGAGTTTTATTTTTAATCTTGTAAACTTTTTTGTTTTGATTCCATCACTACAAATTCAAGTTTTTAATTAATCTCTCAAATAGTCTAATTAAACATATAATGTCACATGTGATAATTATATTGGATTAACCAAAACATCATAGATAAAAACAACAATAATTTTTAAATTTACAAGGACTAAAATTATACTCCTATAATAATTTAAGATCTACGTATAGTTCTTTTCTTTCTTTTGTTTGAAAGACATCTTTTTTTTGAACAAGTTGAATTGTTGAAAGACATATCTTATCTACATACATATAGCTTTGTCAATTTAAAAGAAAAATAGATGAAAATATTATAGACTAAATAATAGAATAATTTGTATCAAAATAAATAAATACGTAAATAATAAAATAATTGACATCAAATCCCAAAAAAAAAGTTTTTGTATTTATAAATAATTGACCTTTAACTATGTAAGCAAGTGGTTAGAGTGGACCTCAAGCATGTGTATGTATAGTAGAATAATGGTAGCCTTACGCGTAGTTTCAATATACAAATTTGATTCTACAGACAAATTTAATTTATACTGATCCAATTAATGGTAGTCTTACACTTTTGGTGATGCTGCATTCAGGTTTCTATTATTGTTTTCCAACCCATTACTCCATCCATCACACACGTACTCCATCCCTGTCAAATACTCGAGTGTAATAAGTTTGTGTAACCCATCAAGGCACTTCATTTAATAAAAATCAAGAGCCACATTTTATCTTTTCAAACAAATAGTTTAACTGTTAAAAATTCATTTTTAATTAGATGAATATAAATGAATAACTTTGAATTTGAATTTCAACTTGTTGAGAAACTCAAGTGTGAGTAGTATGGGGAAGTTTCACATGGATTAAAAATATGGTGACCCATAAATATATCGTCTTAAAGTTTTAGGTAAAAGTGTGATGTCAAACTCATTTGTAACAATGTTCTTGATCATCGTGAGGATGATCCCCAAGTTACATGTTCTAACATTGAGATCACGAATATATGGTTCAAGAGAAAGGGACTCGTTGAAAAAGATAAAGTATCAACTGTGGTATCAAGGTTCTTGGTCATCATGTGTTTTTGCTCAATACGAGCATAGACCGGTAAAAGAGGATATCACAACACAAAGATGTCAAATATAAACGGAACACTAATGAAAAATTAAAACATATACTACTTAAAAGAGGAATATTTTTAATCTCATACTAAGAAGATATTCTTCACCTTTCTAACTATCAGAGAGACTTGAATCCGATTCAAAAAGATGTCACTAGATACTAACTACCAATCTCATAAGAATCCAAATAACAACTTATTGAATCAAAAGTTGAAGAGACAACGGTAAAAAGAGAATATATGCATATAAGTCTCATCTTGCAAACATCTTCTAAAATGATTAACACATATGTGGTAGATATTTATCAAATATAAAAAAAACTACAAATCTCAAGAGAAATATATATACCTCTTCATATTTTTTTTTGACTAAATATACCTCTTCATTCTTCAACATGAATTTCCTTAATTTTATCAAAAAAATATGAATTTCCTTAATTGGTTACCTGTCCAAGGCATCTAAAATTTTCTCCCTACCACATTGAAAGCTACATCTCTTCTTGTCTAACTAAGACTTTCGGTCTTGTATCATACTAAGAGTGATAAGTGATAATATTAAAAATAAAGTAGTAATATAAAAACATTGTCAAAAAAGTGTAATAAATTAAAGTAAAAGTTGTATCGCCTTTTCAAAAGTGATAACACAAATCATCGATTAACCTAAACATGGCGTGGAAGTTAGTAGTTATGTGATTGGACTAATTTGTCACCAAAAAATGGAGTACTTGGACTAATTGGATATGGAGGAGCAAAAGGAGACACTGCCTGAATAATTAATTAATATTTTATCAACTCGGGAAACAAGTTAGCCACAAAATCTAAATCAGTTATGCTATATAGACCGAATTTTTTTCCCGATTTTTCACCGAAACAAACTTGAAAACCTTTACTTCTATTTAGTATGCATAAACGTGCTAAATGCGGTCTATTTTTTATTAAGCAAGTTTTTTTTTTTGAGTAAATTAAGCAAGTTAAATAGTAAGTTTTTTTTTTTTTTTTTAATTTTATTTTAAACTACCCTTCAAAATATTCCAAGGGTGTAGTTGAGCGGTTGAGGTTCATCCTCCCTTAACCAACGGTCGAGGATTTGATCCTCACCTTGGGTATGGAGCAATTTTAAATCTGTAGGTTAGCTATCCCACTCATCGAGGTGCTTCCAATCTAGCGAGGGATTAGTCACTGCGTTCGGCGGTGGATACTCCGGTCTCGACAAAAAAAAAACAAACCTTAAAAATTCTCAATTTTGATCAAAACTAATCCTCAAAATTCTCTATTTCGCACTAAATTAATCTTAAAAATATCAAAATTTTGGCCAAAGGCCCAACAACTGTCTAGGCTGGCCGGACCTTAAACTCTGAAACAACCGCTTACTCACTTTTAAGAGGTGAAAGCTACTCTCTCTGTTCCAAAATAATTGACACACTTGATCAGTTTACGTTTGCTAATGCACAACTTTGATCGTTAATATCATTAATTATTTATCTTTAAAAATTATAAAAATTATATTTTCTAAAAATATTCGTCGAGACAAATCAAACATCTTATATACTAATATTTACATTTACATATTAATAAAAAATACGGTCAAAGTAGATTATGTAAATAGTGCATAATAATCAACTGTAACAATTATTTTTTTTTGGTATAGAACTATAACAATTATTTTGAAACAAAAGAAGTATTAAATTATCTTAAAAAAAATTCATATTTTAAAGGCGGCCTATTATAAAATACATTGGATACAAAAATATATATAAAAAATAATTCATTCATATTGTGAGTTTATGCGGTATATTAGCATTATGCATTATTAAACATGCAAGTAAATAATAAAAGTAGTGGTCTATAAAAAAAAATAATAATAATAAAAGTGGTGGGTGCCACTGCAAGCAAACGTATTCGGGACAATTTCGTGAGCATATTTTCGGTACATGTAGCATTTTCCAATCTAAATTAGTGCAATTTTAATGTGTATATTTGGTCATACCTCACTTGAGAGAATTTTACACGTTGTCTTTTTATCTACGAATACAATTATCAATACTCTTGAGAGAATTCGATGTTGTCTCAATTCTATAAAATTAAACAATAAGTTCATTAAAAAAATCATTCATTCAAATACATTCTAAGACATTGAATTTTGTTTTTTGTTTTTTGAACTAAGACATTGAATATGTATGTGTATCATCTCACTTATATGTCGTAATATAACTTCTCATTCAATTTAAAGCTTTTAACTCACACTTACACATTGACAACTTATTTTACAATTATATATACATTATAATCACGAGGATAGGGAAATTCAACATTGAACTTCGATGGACACATGACAACAACAAAAATTGAATTTGGATGTTTGATTAGTTTCATTCTATTTTCCGTATAAGAGATAGCTAGTAAGGTGCGTGCGACAATAGGCAAGAATTATGAAAAAGAAGTCTTAGAAATGTCTCTTTCTAAGTGACAAAGGGAAGTTCGTTACTTGTGAATTTATTCTAATCTTTATTATTGTTGTTATGTTGTGTAATGTGGAACTTCCAAGAGGATGCAACGTATTGCCCCATCACAAATTCATTTTCTAGGTCTTTGCATTGCATGGTCCTTCTTATGCCAACATATCATAACATTATAAAAATCAATCAATCAAAGCTTCAAAAATGGTTCTTGGATCTTATCCTGTCACCTCTCGGTGTCAATACAATGATAGAAGGAATGTGTAGATATACGCATTGTTGAATATTTTGAATTTTCACGCATTCGAATAAATTTAGATGGTTTTGTGTAAGATTCAACAACTCACACCATATATTGATATTTAATTTTTTGAATGATCAATCGACTAAGATCAATGCTACAGTCACTTCTAGTGATAGAAAATTCAATAATTCATTATTCAAAAAGTTTGATATTAACATTATTAAGTGTGGTTACAGTCGCTTTCTACGAAATTGTGAGATTGAACTGTAGTCCTCTCTACTAAATCTAACGTCAGCCACCACTGAATCAAGTTTGATAGACTTTTTTTTTATCATTGTACACAATATGACATTATTGGTTATTTATTAATATTTCTTCTTTTATAAATAACCAAAAATATAGAAACATACACTAAAATGGTGAATCTTGCGTAGATAAGTGGACAAAACACTTGATTTAAATATTTCACCATGAAATATTTTAGGTATAGATTACTATTCCATACCTAATAACCCAATTCAGTAAACCGTGCTAGCTTGCCAAACTCATGCACTTTTAATTTGAACCTCAAGTAACCAAGTATATATTTGAGCCTAAAAAGTTTAATAAATTAATTAAGAATAGTATTTTAGTTTTCATGTAAATACAATTCGGATGATAAAAATGCTGGGCTATATATACAAGACTATGTCAAACTCAACACCATATCCATCAAATTATATAAACATCATATTGTGACCAATCATGGTAAAATTTATTTTACGGTGTTTTTCGTTAGGGTATGCTAAAAATATTAAATATATTAAATAATAATTGAAAGATCAGGTTAGAACATGTAAAATCAATATGTTCTAATTTCTTCAAGAGTATGCACTGACAATGTAAACTTTTTTTACACATGCATCCAATCAAAACACAAGAAATTGCCACTTTTATAGGTTAGTTCCTAAAAAATCTCCATAAATACTTACATGGCGTGATTTAATTAGATGTACGTGTAAAATAAGTTTACACCGTCGGTGCATATAAATTAAATTCTTTCTTCAAAGTTGAATATGAAAAAGTTTAAAAATAAATAAAATTTAGAAAAATATTTTATGATTTTTTTAATTCAGAAAATATTTTCTAAAATTTACTTAAATTCATTTTTTCTAAAATGAAGGACAAAATGAATATTTTAGGGTGTCAAGGAGCACCTTCGGTGGCTAAAGAGCAATTTTCTTTGTTTTAACTCTTTGTCGAATATAAAGCCCAAATTAAGTTCACTGTATTGTTTTGGGTCTTGCAATTGGAACTGCATGATGAGGCTAGACTATTTGTATGGGTAATACATTCAACGTGCCCAACCCAAGGATAATTATGTTGTTTCTCTTCTATATTGTGTTTTTTTTTATCAGAAAGATAAATTACGATTTACATTACATTACATAAATTATACATATTATTATAACTAATACAAATTTTATAAAATTCACTGTTAGATTAAAAATATAAAATATTATATATCAAACTTGAGTCGGTCCAGTGGTGATTGTACTGAACTTGATAAAGAAGGGCACAGTTTCATCCACCGCAACCATATTTGGGAGGGAATTGAAATTATTTGATGTCAGAATTCATCTCAAAGTTTAAACTGTTAAAAACTTTTTTTTTTTTGGTCAAAAAAAAAACTTATTTTTTAGGAATCACAATATAAAAGTAAAAAAATATATAGAAATGTAAAATTTTAAAAATAAAAAAAAAAAAAAACTTATTTTTTAGGAATCACAATATAAAAGTAAAAAAATATATAGAAATGTAAAATTTTAAAAATAAAAAGTTACAGTATTTAATACTCCCCTAGTTCCTTCTTAGTTGAGCTCACTCACCTAGTTCCTAATGATGGATATTTTGCTGTCTCTCGCCTCCATTGAAGAAGGTACGGTCATAGAAAACGTCATTGCATAGATCAGCATATAAGTATACAACCCCTAATATGCATTCAGTTGCGATCAGTGTCTATTATTGTCTATGTACATTCTAGAAAATAAGTTTTTCTTCAAAGAAGAATTTCTTATAAGGACGGTATGTTTGGTTGGAATGAAATTTTGTTTGTACGCAAATTAATAAATAAATTTAGATTTTAATTTAAGTTTATTTATGTGTTTTTCTTTATTTCTATTTACTTTTCATTCAACCGAACATACTTTAAATATTAGTAGTTGATTCAGTGGTGACTTATACTGAATATAATAGAAATGATTATATTATTGTTTGATCCATGCAACTGTGTTTAAAATAAGATTAGAATTACTTGATTGTTAAATTCGTTTGAACTCTATATTACAAGAGTCAATCTTTTTCTCCTAGAAGTAGAGGGTGGAAAAAAAAGATTTTCTAATTATATGATAATCTAAAATTAGAATTTTATCAGTACAAATGAAAAATAATTAATAATTAAATTTACTTTTTTACTCGTTTCTTTATAATAGTAATATATAATAAACCACTTTAAATTGAATTTGCACATATGTAGGGCATGTGAGTAGTTGAGGAATGTGCGTAAAACAAATTCATTAAAATAATAATAAAATTTGGAAATATTGTAAAGCAACACAAGTTAGAACAAATTCACAGAATTTCTCTATTTCAAAATTCTTAATATTCTATTCTATCAAAAAATATATGTTGCATGCAAAGTTGAAAAACAATTGTGTTAGATTAGGATTAGAAAAAATGAATCAAGTTTGTCTAGTGGTGAATGATGCTGAATTTAGTATAAAAAAACTATAATTTGATTCTTGTTATTGTATTTAAGATGAAATTAAAACTATTTGATATCAAAACTCATTCTGAACTTTAAATTACTAGGGCTCTACCGCAAGGATTCAGATGGTAAAAGAAAATAAAAAATAAAAATAATGATCTTAATAAAATAGTTAAAGTGATATAAACTTGGGACATAGTATATGTTTAATGGAGAGATCAATATTTGGAATGAGGAATCCACATAAAAATAAATGATGGGAAAGAAGGTAAGGTAAAAGAGCTACGTGGCAAGCATTTAGCTAAGGAAAAGGAAAGATTTGGATATAGATCGAACGGTGGGAAAGGTAGTAGTAGATAATCTTAGATGATCTGTAAGTCCACACATCGTACGTATATCTCATCTCAGTCTGACCTACGACTACAACAACAACAACAAAAACAAAGCTCGTGTGTTTGGTTTGGTGTGTGGCCTTTTCTCTTCTTAACTACCCACTTTCCACAATCTAACAACGACAACAGTTATTAACCGCATAGCAGAAGAAGATGGCTTTAGGTGTTCCTGCTGTTCCTTTGACATACGTTGCTCACCTTCTTGGTATTGTCGCCATCGTATTGGTCTTCTTTTGGAACATACACTTCAGAGGTGGTTTGGCTTGGTCTTCTTCCAACAAAGCTCTCATCTTCAATGTACACTCTCTTTCTCATCATTCTTGCATGCCTCTCTACTTTTTCTCTTTTCTTAATTCACTCTTCATTTTCTCCTTTTAATTTTGTTGCAATTTTTTAATAACAAATAATATTTTTTTTTTAACAAGTATTAGAAGTACTAGAACTACAACTTAGCTTTTGAATTATGAGACACTGTTATAGTTTGGGGATGGATGATGATGAAAACTAATCTGTATATGTTCAAGTCAGTTCCAAGAAGTCTCTTTGTGTTGTTGATATTTTCATTTTTGACTAAGCTTCCTTTTTTGTTTTCTTTTGTTTTTACATTTAGATGTTGAACGTTTTTTCCAGATTTATCTCACCTACTACTATTTTAGGTACTCAATATTAAATGGTGTTTATACCCCATTAAAAAGTTGGATTTAAGTGAATAATTGAATTCAATATTTATTTTTTTTGGTCAAATAGTCTAGAGGCTACACTCGCACATTTAAATATGAGTTCAAATTCCAGTCACTCCAATAATGTCTCTGATAATAACTGCCATTTGAGCTATACTTATGAGACAAATTCAATGGAGTATATATTACTTAGTTTATAATTTTTTTTGTGGGTGGCTAGAATTCCATGGTGGATAAATGAGTGTAGTTTGACCTCCATAAGCTATATAAAAAATTTAATAAGCTATTTGTAACTTGTAATACTGTAGTTTGAAAATGTTTATAAAAAAAAAACTGTAGTTTGAAAATAAATAAATGGGTTTGATTTAAGATTTTTTAATGTACAATTTTGATTTGTTTGGAAGTTGAAACAGAATCATATGTTGATTGAATAATTTTATTACTAGTGCATTATTAATTAAATTCATATATCTACTTTCAAACACTTGAACAACTTTGATATGATTTGTTCGTCACAAAATCAATTTATTAAAAAAAAATAATTTACTACTATAACTTAGTGACCTTAATTGATGAAGATTAACCACCCAATTAAATGCGCTTATTATGTTTAATTCTCATTCCTTCTCAGGGTTGAAAAACCAAAGAAATGTGGATTTCATTGTACGGTTCAAACAAATGTAAAAGTCTAAGAAATGGGGACCAAAATTGCGGTTTGGACAAAATAGGGGACTAAAAATGTATTTAAGCCTATAATTTTTTATGTTTTATTTAATTATTGACCCCATTCCTTAGGCTCCTTTTGAGTATAATAAATAATGAGGTCCAAATTTTTCTATCCCACATGATAGACATACTGACAACACATGCTTATCTGTTCATTGAATTTGAATGAAAAATGGATTTTTCCTTTGGCACTGTTTCTATGTGGTGCCAGCTCTAGCACAAAACTGGGATAAATCATAAATTTGATATTTTTTTACATGTTCTTATCCTTTGAATTATTGATTATTCTCATGAATGTTATTTAAGACAGTGAAACCTTGCTTGTTTTTTAGTTAATGATAATCTGATTTAGAAATTAGCAGTGTCTTTGTTTCAAAAGAAATTAGCAGTATCTTGCACTTATAAGCTATTGACCACGCCACTTGCTTATGTTGCTTTCTTTATGATTCAAATTAACATGATTACTTTGATTAGGTGGTTTGTAATTTTAAAAAAGTGATATTAAGATATGTGGTCCTTCTAATTTAAATAATCATTGATTTGTGATCTGTAATCAATTATCATTCATCATTAAGAAATGTATGAAGAATACTTTATTAGACAAGTTGATTGATCATATAATATTAATCACTTGCTTTTATCCTAAAAGTATAGATAAAATAGTACTAAATTATTGTTGAGTTGTGCTATACTTTATCATTTTTTAATTTCCTTATCTTATGTATATTTTTCTTTATCCAGCTTCATCCTGTTCTTATGCTTACTGGCTTAATAGTATTTGGAGGTGAAGGTAAGTAAAATAAGTTCGCACTTAAAATGTTACTGCTTTATGAGCCAACGCGGTTGGATTTTGTTCACCTACTAATTTTGTCATAAATTTCTCTTGTGTAAACAAATATTGCAGCCATTATAAGTTACAAATCTCTTCCATTGAAGAAGGAAGTGAAGAAATTGATACACCTTATTCTCCACGCACTTGCATTAATACTCGGAATAATTGGAATTGCTGCTGCGTTCAAGAATCACAATGAGAGTGGGATTGCCAATTTGTACAGCTTGCATTCATGGTTTGGAATTGGGGTTATTTCCCTATATGGCATTCAGGTAAACCATTGGATAGTACTAGTAATTAGTATTAGTCTATTCTTTGAAAGCAAGATATGATTATGGTAAATATATGGTTTCTTATGGCCATTTGCTCTGCTGTTTTACTGTGAATGCATCAATGTTGTCAAATTGACGCAACAATGTTGAGACATGTTGCGTTCTATGTCAGCTGCTATAGGCTGCATTGCCTATTATATCCTCAATATTTGAAATTGATAGATTAAGAAAAGTTAATTACAATGACTAATGAGTGTAGGATACACTTTATATAGTGATCCTAACGAAACTAATAAATCTTAACTGGTTGAGGCTAATACTAACTCCAACTCCAACTTGTAAACTACCTTTAACAAACTCCAACTCTATCTATTGTTTTGTTTAGTATGAATTATAAAAGCTGATATAGTCAAATTGATGCCACGACATTGAGACATGTGGATTCCATGTCAGTGACCATAGGCTGTAATGTGATGCCTATTATATCGTTATCCACTATGTTTTTTGCCATATGCCGCAAAAGCTATATTTATCTTGAGGATTTATGGCTGGCTAACATAATCCGCCATCTGTCATTGACAACACTAGAATTCATGACTTATATGAGAGCTCAGCTCGAGCTATAAGGACTTCGCCACCAACTGTTAGGTTCTATGACAGAAATCAAGTTAGTTAGTTACGATTCACTTATACCATTAAGTTTTGAGTTAGTTGCTTCAGTTACTTTTCTGTTAATGTGTTACTCTCCCTTCCATGCTGTATGTATTTGCTCTTGTAACACATTTAATTAGTTATCAATGGATCAATGTGATCATTCTCTTCAATATGGCATCAGAGTCGGGTTTATCAAACGGAAGAATAGTAATGGTATACATGGCCAAATACATGAAACGGATGATATCATATTGACAGAAAAGTAACTGAAGGAGCTGACTCATAACTAACTTATTAGCTAAGTCCTAATACGGGCTTACATTTAATCACAAGGCATAAACCATAAATACAATGGTGCAAAGTGCAAACTCTTAATTGAAAATCCGGATTTAGCTTATCCAAATGAATCCTTTGATTTAAATTTTAACATCATGCTATATATTTGATTATCACATATATATTAGAACATGTCTGTCTTCCATTTTTTATAACATTATATTTTTTTTTTATATCTGCAGTGGATATTTGGGTTTGTGGTATTTTTCTACCCTGGTGGGAGTTCAGAGATAAGACGCGAGTCAGTTCCATGGCATGTATTATTTGGGCTGTTTGTGTATATTTTGGCTCTTGCGACCTCTTCTCTTGGGTTTCTGGAAAAGCTCACATTTCTGGAGAGTGGAGGATTGCCAAAATATGGTTCTGAAGCTTTACTTGTGAACTTCAATGCTATAATCACAATCTTGTTTGGTACCTTTGTTGTTTTATCTGCCATATCTCAAGCTCCACCGGCTGCTGCTGATGACTACGCACCCATATAGATTTCTATTGCAAATGGCATAATGTTTTTATGTTTTAAAGTAAGTATATGTTTGGTATTTCAGTAAGTATGACAAAATCACGGTGATCCACCGTAATTTTTCAAAAGCTACAGAGTATAACTTATGCAAAATCACAGTGGATCACCGTGATCCTGATATATCTTATGTGATACCAAACATAGGCTAATATATCATCATGACTGCTGTTGTTAGTTTGTATTTGGGACTAATGGATCATACGGTAATTTGTTTATATGGTTGGACTCAACTTGTACTATTTGAATGTTAATAGTATCCACGAAACATGAAATCATACATCGATTTGGATTTTGGATCATTATAATTTATGGTCATTTGTGTCAAAAAGTAATTTTATTTAAGTTATTGGTTATTATTGACGATGCAACAACCGATTTTATTTTTAAAGACATCTCAAATCGGTTGTATCGTGCTATAGTACAAGATTACACTCTCTAATAAAAGAGTAGAAGATCAACATAGATTTAATCTAGTAAAAATGTGAGTATTTGAAAGAAAGTGTTTCTTAGCACATTTGTTTTGGACATGGAAAGTTGAAGCAATGAACATTATTGGGAAACTTGAATGATGCCCTCACGTGAAATTTGACCAAACAAAAAATTGACATATACATGGAAATGGAAATGGAACCAACATATATTGCCATACGGTGACCATGACCGTTTGGCATTTGCTCTATTTCCTTTTGCATTTTGCACTTGGTTTCATCGATCCACCAAACAAAACCTTGTACTACTATCTTCTTGTTCTTTTCTTTCTTTTTTATTTATTCATAGTCTTGAGCATTATAGGATTCCTAAATCCTAACCACCTAGCTAGCTCCATTATCTTATAATCCTATATTGCATATACTAAATTACTAATCTTTTCTTTTGTACTTGTTTTTTACTTTATTACTTCTCACTGCCCTTGTAGTCCACTTTATATATATAATTTATTTCCACGATTTTATAAGTGAAAGCAAAGAAGAAAATACTTTGTTTTAACTCTCACTCCAATTTGTGCAAAAATAAACTATCACTCCAATTTGAAAATGAAATTGTTGACATACCTCTTTGTTTGGTGAAAACAGAAGGGCAAAAATGAAATGATGACAATTCTCAAATTACATATATACAACAAATTAAGAAATCAAGGCAACAATTGTCAAAAAAATAAAATAAAATCAACGCAACAAGCAAATAGAACAATAATCAAAGTTACATTGGTTAAATAAAAAGGGTCATGGTCATGTTAACATGTGCCCTAAGGGCACAAGTTAAGAATCTAAAATTAGAATTATTCTCTAAAACTTTGTGCATAGAAAACATGAAAAGTTTAAAAATTAAAACAAATGCACGTAAATCAATGCATATATTTCTTTATTTAGATCATTAACATGTGCCCTTAGGGCACATGTTAACATTTCCCAAATAAAAATGTGTGTACATTAGGGGATCAACACATTCCTTAGATGATAAGCTAAACAATAGTTTTGCTCGTTAGTTCTATATAATGTTTTTATCAACTAAATTATACTCATAATTTTATTAGAAATTAGTTCAGCAAAACACTAATCACTCATATTACATTCATTGACTACAAACTTTTTTTTGTTATCATGATATAGATACAAAGTTTTTACCGCCGTTAGCGATAACTAATCTCCATCAAAAAATTTGTGGAACACAAAATGTGGATTCTCCCCTCTCAACCGAATTTTTTTCATAAAAAATAGTAAATAGGTTTAGAATACCTCTAATTTTATTTTGGTAGGTTTGTTTCCCTTCAAATTTCATTTTAGGCCGCACATTTGACAGATGGATCTTATATATGCAAGTTGTATTGAAAGAGATACCATTACCAACCATCTTTAAGTCTAGGGCCCCATGTCAAAAGATTCCTTTGTCCATCTAAAACAGAAATGAAAGAATCTCTTTTCAACGAGTTTTTTTTCTTACCATGTTAATTGTTAACTTGTGAAGCACATAAAATGCATTTTCTTACCATGTTTAAGTAGTCTACATTTTTATTATTTGGACTAATTTATGGTTGATTATTGAATTGAGTTTCTATTTGTTTCATCAGAGAAATAATTGAGAGACTAAAAATAGAAGAAATTTTTTATAATTACTAAACTTAAATGATAAGTATCTTGTAGGAATAAAATGTATTTAAACAAAAACTATTATGTACCTTAAACGATATATACCATTACTTATATGAGTGGTGCTCCATTTGCTTTGCTTATCAGAAATATGCTGGCCTTCATGTTTCTTCCTTACGAAACAAATTAAAAATTAAAATAAAGTCCCTGTATCAAATAGTAGTAAATTATATAATTATTTGGTATGATTAACTAATACTCCATAATTATTGGAATAGTAGTTTACTTTATGAATTAAAGATATTTTGTTTATGGGCGCATAATAAACCAATGTGTCCCTATTACTAATAGTGGGTTGTGCCAACTCATTGTAGTACCTACCAACAAACCTACCCAGCTAAGCTTTTAGAATTTGAAGCTGCTATAGTATTTTGTTTGTTCGTCAATTGTCACAAAATTAAATTCAGTTTTTAGGTGAATATAGTTCAGTTGATAAAAATATTATACGTAATATATAAAGATTGAAGTTGAAATTTTGTTATTCATTCTAAAGTTGAAATTTTAGCCGCTGAACTGTTTGACAAGAAAAAAAAATGAAGTTTGATTTGTTTTTGTTTTTTTGACAAGAAACAAATTTCATTCATTCATATGTTAAAATAGCAATAATACAAGAGATGAAAATAGTTAAATACTCACTAAAGATACATATAAAACTTTCAATTGACAATATATAGTTAACAAACCAAAACCTAAATTCTAACAACCATAGCAATTCCTTCCACACATGACTAACAGCCAATAATAATTTGAGATTCACAGTCTTTGATGGCTTCCGGAAAAAAGATATTTGTATGTGTTCGCACAAAAATTCGACTATATTTGATCTCTGAGATGACTGATTCTGCCACATACCGACAATATATTTGCGAGATTGAGAGAAAATTGACCTTAGTGATAACCGCCATAAGCCTCTTAAACGAACTATAATATCCATGCATCTGAATTTGTATATCATTGTTTTAATATGTAATGAGTCAAAACTAATCTTTCACTCCGATAAATAAAACACCGCACTATGACGGGACAACAAACAACGTCGCACAAGACGACGAACAAACCAACAACGCCGCACTTAGACGACAAAAACAAAATAATAATAATTCAAATATGTGTGAATCACACTTATTTAAATGAATGACAAAGAAAAAACGATGAAGAGGGGTGGTTCCAGATCAAAAATTGATCTAAAACCACCCTTTTTGGTGGATGAAGAAAAAAAAGAAAATTAGGGTTAAGTTTGATTTGTTTATTTTAAGTAATAGTTACATTTCTTACTTTGTTGAACTATAATAGTATCTCAACCAACCTTATCTCTCCAACATACACTTGCTTACTACTCTCTTTCTATATCTTTCTCTCTTAATATCTCATCATTTTTTAACTTTACTAGAGAGATATAATCGGGGAATTTTGTTACAACCAACATATTTCCATTTCCATATCATACATCACTTTGTGCAACTTTTCTTTCTTAGAACACAAAAAATGACAGATCAGGAACAACCACAAAAGTTAGAATCTGAATCAACATCAAATCCTCCACCACCACCACCACCTGCTTCAACTCATGATGAAACTTCTTCTTCTACTACTGCTCCACCACCTCCTCCACCTGAGGTTCCAAAGGCAGATGTGCCAGAAGAGAAATCTGTAATTCCACCACCTCCTCCTCCAGTTGTTGATGACTCCAAAGCTCTTGTCTTAGTTCAGAGTATGTATGACACTACTCTATATATATATATACTCCTCTTTATTTATTTATTTATTTAAAGAATATAATATAAAACTGGTTATATGCTTCCAATTTGGTGTATTCAATTATTTTTGGTTGGTAAGGAAACGATATAATAATAATTGAAGAAAATGAGAAATTGTGATTATGTTATATGATTTATCTTCTATTTTTCTCTGTTTTTTGGACTTATTAATTAAGGTGGCAGGTTTAAATTTTACTTTTTAGTGTATGTCATGGAGATTTTAATATAAACGACCACTTTGTAGTTTATATACATAAGGGAAACAAAACAATTGAGACTTGTTTTTAAATTTTAATGGCAAATAGAAATTTTGAAGTCTAATTTTTGTTTTTCTTTGTCTCCTAGTATCTCTTTTCTTAGCAATTTTGTTGTTGTAAATTTAATTGTTAGTTTTTTTTTTAATTTAGTTCTTTCTGAAAAGAAAAGTTAATATTTGTCCTATTAGTATTGAGCTATTACATGAAGGGGTTATGGAAAGTTTTACAAAAGAAAAGGCAAAACATGCATAGCCATATTGTGTGCCTAGGTTTAGGGATATACTTTTTTGAAAGTTGGGTTTTGCTATACAAAAAGGTTTGATGGCGCAAGTTTTTGCCCGTCTACCTTTTGTTCATGTATAATTATCTTAATATATATTCAAATCATGTCAATTTTATGTGAGTTTTGTGCTTTGACTTGCTTGCTTTTGTGTTTCCTTGTATCTTAAGAGCATATTTGATATCATGGTGGGTACATCGTGATTCTGAAATACCTACAGTTATACAAAACATGCACGAAGAGTTATATATCTTGAAATTGCCCTGTTTTTACCATCCAACTGCAATCAAATTGAGATCCAATTTTTCCATATTGGGATTGGGAGTTGGGACACAAGATAAGTTTAAATTTAAAGGAAGAAAATAAACACGTTTGCTTTGTCTTGTAATCCAAGTTTTGTTACCCTTTGCATACTTTTAGGATCATTTATATTAGTATTTTTGCTTATATGTTTATAAGTCACCTTTACATGTCCTTGAAATTCATGTTTAGTCATAACATAGAGATAATAACCACATTAATATCATTCTGTTGTTAATTTGGTTACTCTCAGAGACTGATGAAGCTGCTGCTGAAGAGAAACCACAAGAGGGCTCTGTCAACCGAGGTATGTACCTTTACACCGTCGCTGTATAAAATTTGACACGGTCATCAAATCACAATGCCATTTGATTATTTTTCAGATGCTGTGCTTGAAAGAGTTGCAACAGAAAAGAGGATTTCACTAATCAGAGCATGGGAAGAAAGTGAAAAGTCAAAAGCAGAAAACAAGTAAGAGCTTGAACCATCTAATGCTTGTTTCATATTTTATTTCCATTTGTTTGGTTTTGTCAAATTGTTAGGACCTTTCATTCATTTAGTCACCATAACTAAGAGGACTAGTTAAGGTAACATTAACATGTGGAAGTGTCTTATATTATAGTCCATTCAGCAGCTCATAAAAGTAAGTCAAAAACTGGTTATATCATAACTAGTCCTATAGTAGCTTATGAATATACTACTATTATAGTTCATTACATTTCATTTTCAGCTCAAATTGGTTTCAGTTATATTTGTTTTGCCAAGTTAGCTTGCTACTATAACATCATATATTCATATTATTTTATCAATCAATGACTTGAATACTAATTTAAGTGAATTTGATGAGCAGGGCTCAGAGAAAACTCTCAACCATTACAGCATGGGAGAACAGTAAGAAAGCTGCAACAGAAGCTGAATTGAGAAAACTTGAGGTAAGAACTTATTTTCATTAGTAATATATATTAACATTGAATATGACAAAATATGGAAATACAATTAACTTTTCATTGTGAATAGGAACAATTGGAGAGGAAAAAGGGAGAATATGCAGAGAAAATGAAAAACAAAATAGCAGCACTTCACAAACAAGCTGAAGAAAAGAAGGCAATAATTGAGGCCAAAAAAGGTGAAGATTTACTCAAAGCAGAAGAGACAGCTGCAAAATACAGGGCAACTGGAACAGCTCCAAAGAAACTCTTTGGTTGTTTCTAATGCTAAAATCCTCATTTCTCATCAACAAAAATGATGTGTTATTAATATTAATGTCATATACATTTTCCTCATGTGTGGTTTCGTGTCATTTTTAGTCTATGTTAATTTATTATGTGTGCATAGTGATATATATTTTGCTTGTATATATCCATTACTTTGGGAATAAAGATAATTTCATTCTTATTCAATTTGTGCAATATAAATTTCTTGTAACATCAATTTGTGTAATATACATTTCAGATCAATGTATTCAAATTGGTCAGCTCGTAGTGTTACACATTCACTATATCATCGTTAAATCATCTTCACCATTAATTTCAGATCGAACAACCAAAACCAGTAACGTCTAATCCAAATCCACGACATTTGGCAATTTGCATGGTGACTGCATTTACAAAAATGAAGATATCATAAAAGCAAAGAAAACTAACTATTCTAATCATATATAAGAGTATTTGCATATCTTAGTCACATCTACCATCAAGGAGATTCAAGAAATTGTCAGTTTGTCCCAAGAATCCTATATCATCAGGCATATGTAACAGATACTTAAGTGCAGAATCAGAAGTATCAAGAAATTCATAATCGCCTGAATCCGAACCAGCTCTATCATCTTCAAGCTTTGGTTTGTAGCTACTTGCGTTTTGTACCCAACTCGTGTTGACATCTTCAAGCTTTGGTGTTGTTAACACTTTCAGGCTTTGCGTTCCAGTGTTCTTCACCTGCAATGAGACATCTGAACACGACTCCTCCAATTTCGACGATGATAGTGATGACGACGATGCTTGAGAGACTAGGCTTTGAGACATTACTCCTTCCTTTCCCTTGATCATGCGAAACGCCTGTCCAACCTCAGAATGCCAAAGTTGAAGAAAGTAATCGGGGTATATTTTTGCCGTGGATTCTGAATGAAGCAATGTGGAATCCATTGACAACCTTGCCTCTGCCTCAACCCTTGCACTTTCCCACTGTACCATGTGACGTGTAGAAGGAGAATTAGACTGGACATTCTTATCAGGAGTCAGATATGAATGTTTTTCCCCAAGTGATTGAAGGACGCGCTTCTTTAGATGAGTGTTCCAATAGTTCTTAATCTCGTTGTCTGTTCTTCCTGGTAACTGTGCTGCTATAGCGGCCCACCTAAACGATTGCATAGTTATTTCCAGTTACATGCAAAGTGAATGTAATATCACAAGCAGAGTGATCAATGCAACAAAAAGTGTTGATGCTGTAATACATTTATTACACAGCTCATGATTGGAATGAACCCGTAGGACCAATATGAATTGATATATGAATCATGTTGAACAAAATGAGGAAATGGAGCAGTAAGGTACCTGTTGCCAAGCATGGCATGAAGTTGAGTAATAGTATTTTCTTCTTCATTAGTAAATGGGCCTCGCTTGATGCCAGGACGAAGATAGTTTATCCACCGAAGCCGACAACTTTTACCACATCGCAGGAGACCTAGTTATAAGAATACATTAAATTAGTTAAGTTTATATATGTAAGTCTTCATCTTATATTTGCAAAGTCAAATGTTCACTCTTTATATTTGGCCCACAATCTTTCTACTAACCCCACTCTCCTATTATTCGGTACAAACAATATTAAAGGAGCTAAACACTTGTACCTCAGGGCGACACATTGTCATGCATAGGTCCTAATGTTCCATTCTAGAACAGTATACGCGGCAACAAATTTAGTAAGGCTATGTTCAGTATCACAATAGTCAGTAGAACAGAATCATGTTGACTCACCTTAATTTTGAAGAAACTACTAGTAGTTTTGGAAAATCACGGTAGATCACCGTGATAACATATACTTAGTGTGGCAAAAGTGATTCTGACTAGAAGTTACAATTTTTAGTTTTATACTCCGAACATGAGTTTTATGCGCATTCATTGTTCAGCCCGATGAATGTATACACACATGACACATCAGCTCACTTTTAACTAAAATCAAAATTTTCAATATATTTTTTGTTGCTGCAGATGCTTAGTTACAATGAGGGAAAGCACTGAATGACAATATAATCAATCAATTAGACAATTTAAAAGGAGCTATAACACCAAGGAATAGCTGCTAGAAGAACACAACAGGGGACAAAACAATAAGGTTTCGTAATTCATACATGATGAGATTGAAATTTCTGCAAGAGTAAGTAAGCTCAGAGAGTTTTCACCTAATCACACATATGTATTATGTACTACAGTTATGCTTATCCCCTCCCAAACCCATTTTACAAACTAAATTTCATTCACATAAAAACATATTTATCAAAAAATAAAATAAAATTTAAAACTATTATGAAATCATGCTCTTGATATCCATAAACCTTAAATACATGGAAACAGAAGTTGCAAGAAAAACAACATAACATTTCCACAACTCCAGTCCAGACACCTTCACCTAGATACAAACCCGAGACCTCGGAGTTGTTTATGTGAGTTTCAGTGATATTTGTTAGTTTCTTCTAAGAAAACAAAAACATAACAGAAAGTTGGTTTAATCATAAAAGTCATATTCTTCCCTAGCTTCCAAATATTCCAATAGTTCCCAGAAAGAAAAAAGATTTTCACAAATAAAAAGTAGCTACAAATACTTAACACAAGAAAAAGGTATAAGAAAAGTTGCATGCAGGGTATATATATACTATACCTGCATGTTTGGGAAGTGTTCGCCAACTTCCATGGCCATGTTTGTTGATGTAGTCAACTAAAGCTTGGTCTTCTTCAGGTGTCCAAGCTCCTTTTCTAACTCCATGTTTCTCACAACAGGGTGCTTTACCCATTTTTTTCACTTTCACTTCTTCACCAACTCATTACCAAACCATGAGAACAACAATAAATTCACAATTACTAATATTAATGACACACAACACAAGTTTGTCTTTTTGTTAGTAGTAGAAGGAAGATCAATGAATACAAATTCAGAGTTTATTTTTCATCAAGAGGGTAAAAGGATGAGTTAAGAAGAGTGTTGAAGAAGTAAACCGACTTAAATAAATACTAAAAAGGGTGTGTCATAAATGCTGCATATAGGATAATGATTCACCTTGAAAAGCACATAAATATGCAAGAGAATTAATAATTGTAAAGAAAGGTGAAAATGAAAGAATAAATATGATGCAATATTAGAAGGAAGTGGAAAGTGAAGTGTTGCAGGAGGAGCCCCACTGAGGAAGAGAGAAAACAGACATCTATCCAGCTCCAGCTGATCTCTTACCCCGAAAAGGGTCAAATACTGTTTCAGTTTCAGATACAGAAAACGAGGCTGCTCAAGTAATAAATGCAATACTCCCTCGTCTGCGTCTCCAATTATACTCATACTCACAGTCATACATACGTGGACACCGGACACGACTAACATATTAACATGGGTAATTTTTTTTGAAAAAGTAATAAATTTCGATGTAATTAAGGGTGTCATTTAAGTGTCAGACACAACACGACACATTAACATCAAGACACGTTTAATCTAAAGGTCTGTTTGGTTCGAAAGAAAGAAAGTAGGAATGAAGGAAAACACGAAAACTAATATATGTATTTGGACTATTTTATAATTCAAATACATCTCTCAAATTTCGTGTTTTCCTTCCAACCAAACAGATCCTAAGAAGTGTCGGAGCTTCATAAATTACTACTCTTAATATAAGTTTAATGTGAGATTTTTTAACATACTCAATGTTAGAACTTATGTTGGAGAATCATCCACATATTAAATATGTCGATACAAATGAGTTGGACACTACAATTTTATCAAAATATTAAGAATTCGGTTTATGCTTATCAAAAAAAAAAAATCGATTTATGGATCATCCGACTTATAGAAAATATTCAACCTCTATTTATAATTTAACTCACCTTACATTTGTCTCAACAACAACTTATAGATTCTGCATCACTTGAAACACTTATCCACATTAAATAAATTTTTAAGAAAAATATGTAAATGAAAGAAAGAATATGATTTTCACAAAAATACTCTATGTTTTTATTAGTACTATTATACATTAGAATACTAAAAAATTAATTTTTGAATATTTGTTTCTTTCAAAAATCAATGTTACAATAATAAATAATGTTTCCTCTGATCACAAATATAAAAGTAAAATTGACTTTGTTGGTTCATTTGACTGTTCATGTATTTGACCCATATTATAAGTCAAATATATCAACAGTCAAATGAATTAAAAAAATCAATTTTATTTATATTTACGGCTAGAGAAAGTATAAATATTTTTTTATGACAAACTATTTTAGTTAGTATGATATTTATTTTGAGACAGAGCGAAGAATAGTTAATGTAAAACTCTATTATCGATATTGTTTTGAGTGGAGGATGAATACGTCATGGTTGTTTGAGGGTCAACTCGAGAGACTGAAGCAGAGAAAGAGTTCAAAGATATGAAACAGAGAGAGTTGAGGGGTCAAAGGGAGGGGGTGTGAAAACGTTGAAGCGGTGGATTGGAGAGAGAAGAAAGAAAAGAAAAGAAAAGAAAAGAAAAGACAAGACAATGGCATGTAAAATCACAAACACACAGACAGGCAGCAATGAATGTTTATTGGTTAAGGTGTAGTATGTACAGTTTGTGTAGAGTCTTCAAGTTGATGACCAGAGCTACATTTATTTATTTATCATCATCTCATCTCAAGTCTCAACTTCAAACTGTGTTAACGTGTCAAAGTACTTCTCAAAGTGGGCTGCTACCATTCATTTTCTTCATTTCCTTTTTATTTTTCGCACCAGGGTGGGAAAATGTCACATTAATCCACCATGTTATTGACTTTGTTTGATAATGTCAAATTTTAATTTATATAAATTTATAGTATTTGATTTTTTTTTGTTGAAATTGGGACATCTACCGCCAAATGCAGTGACTAGATTGGAGATACTGGGATAGCTGGCTTAAAAATTTAAAACTGCTCCATACTCAAGGTGAGGATCGAACCCTTAACTCTTGGTTAAGGGAGGATGAGCCTCATACCGCTCAACAACACCATTAAGTTATAGTGTTTGATTTTGATTAGTTAATTTAATTAGCATATGGTTTATTATGTTTTTTTTAGTTTTATTATCATCAATCTTGAAAAAAGCTTAGTTAAAATATATTTTTTACTATATCATTTCATATGTTCATATCTATTACTTAATTTAACTAATAATTTTATTAAACACTGCAAATTAATATAAGTTATAACTTTTTTTTGACAAAAAATATAAGTTATAATTTATAAGTTATAATTATAAATTAATTTTTAATTATCCACTATTTTTTATCAAATAAATCCCTTATATTTTTTAGTACCAAAAAAAAAACCCTTATATTTTTATTTTTGAGCTGGCTTTAAAGCCCAAAGGGTTTTTCTTTCTCTCTGAGAAGTGGGAAATTTTTACCCTTGAAGCATGGCCCCAAAGATGTGGGTTGTGGCCATTTCACGTGGGCTTACATAAATTCAGAGTCTTAACATTTTAGATGCCACTGTAAGGGTAAATGTTATCAAAATTTTGATTTTGATGGTTCGTTATAATTTTAACAATTTCTCTGTGATTCAAACATGCACCAATTATTTTTGGGAAAATAGGCTAATACCTCCTCTGTAATACAAATTTTGCAATAACTCCTGCAATCTTTTTTTTTGAAAATTCCCCCTGTAAAGTTTGATTTTTTGCAATACCCCTAGATTCAATTAACCACAATAAAACCCCTGCAAAATAAAACCGCCGCAAAAAAAACCGCCGCGAAATATAATTTTAGAGGGGGTTTTAAACCGCTGCAAAATAAAAACCGCCGCAAAAAATTATTTTTGCGAGGGTTTTAAACCGCCGCAAAACAAAACCGCCACAAAAAACAATTGTAGTGGGGGTTTTATTATAGTTGATAGAGTCCAAGGGAGTATTGCAAAAATTCAAATTTACAAGGGGGAATTCTCAAAAAAAAAATTACAAGGGGTATTGCAAAATTTGCATACTTTACAGGAGGTATTAACCTATTTTCCCATTATTTTTCCTTTTAAATTAGTACCATAACTCTCCATTACTACTCATACGTCCCGGAACTATTGTCTTTTCGGACTTGGGCAAACAGATTAAAAAAAAACTAAATTTTGACACTTATAGATTGAATTTGTTCATTATATGTATTTGTGATGCGGTTAATTTTAATTAGAATGTGTTTTTTTTTAATCATTTAATTAGAATGTGTTAGATAGTGTGACTATAGCAATTTTTTAGACAAAAATATTAAGTTTTTTTATTTTTTATTTTATTTTATATTATGGGATGAAGAGAGTAACATATTGGAATGTGCATATTTTAACTCTCCTAGAGCTACTACCTTTTCATACGACCAATTGCAAGCTCTTGCCGTGTGGTTTCAACTAAAAATATCAAGCAAAACATGAATCTGACTTATTAATCATTTACTCCCTTCGGTTCTTATTATATAAAGAAATTTGTTTTTTAGATACATAAAATATTTGATGTATCTAGACTATGTTATAAATTAGATACATCAAACATTTTATGTATCTAAAAAACAAATTTTTTTCTTATAATAAAGACCAGAAAGAATATTCAGAAAAAAAATTATTTAATAAATAGTTTAAATTTTGCAAGGGTATTAATAGAAAAATAGGTGTAACTGTTTATTGGTTTTTTAAAAAGATAATTGTTTTAGGATAAAACTAAAATCCAAAAGGACAATAATTCCGAAACAGAGCGAGCAGCAGTAAAATACATAACTTTTGCTATTTGCCATTTGGTTCATAACTTTTGCAAATGGCAACCCCATTATGTTTCCTATTCTCATAAATCACAATGGTTCTTTTGCACACATAAGGAATAACTTCTTTTCCAAGTTCCCTCAGTAGTCATTCCTTTCCCTAACATATTCTATAAAAAGGCCTCATTATAACAAAATAAATCCATCTATATTTGTAGCTGAAGTCATATTTAGAAAGGAGAACCAAATAAGTCCATTTGAGATTATAAAAAGATTAGTTTTAATTCATAGGTAATGGTTAAGGTAACTATAGTTGGAAGGGCAAGTGATGGATTGCCTCTAGCACAAGGACTAAGATATGTGAATGAAGAAAATTCCTATCTTTCATCTTACAAGCAACAAGCAGAGTTTATACTCCAACAAATTTCAAAAGGAACATTGACACCTTCCATGATGACCATTCTCATTGATCACCACTGCTTCAAGTATCCTTATTATTTTTTTTCCAAGTTTTTCTTTCTGTTCTTTTAATTTATTTATTGCTAAAAATTTTGTGATTCTATAATTCATATTCATCGATTAACTAGCTTGATGTTCTTTTTAATTAGAAATATGAAAAGTGACATTTAACATAAATCATAGAGTCTAATCTAATAAATAAAAATTAGGTCCTCTCTAATTTCATAGATTATATTATAATTCAATGAAATTTGATAAATTATGATTCTGTTATTTTGTTATTAAGCTTGTTGGTAGAAAATGGAGTTGTTTACATTGTTTTGTGTGAGTCCACATACCCAAGAAAACTTGCATTTCATTATCTACAAGACATACAAAAAGAGTTTGAGAAGTTTGATAAAACCCTCATGGGCAAAATTACAAAGCCATATAGCTTTGTCAAATTTGGTAATTCCCTTTCAACTATTAATATATTACAATGATATTGGATTCTATAAGACAGAATTTATATGTACTTTGTCAAATACAATCCATTTTTTCTATTACAACCACAAAAAATGTATTTTTAGTTTTGTCCTATACTAATTACTATACATCAAATAATTCCCTGGCACTTGGTGTCACTACTTGGTACCCAATTATGAAATATTAATTGGAGGTCCACCCTTTGTCAATTTTTTGTTTTAATGTATTTCCTTGCCAAAAAGAAATCACAATTTCATTTTCAGATGGTATAATTGCAAACTTTAGTAGACAATACATTGATACAAGAACTCAAGCCAATCTAGCAAAACTTAATATCAACAAGAAACAAGAGTTAAACATTGTTACAGAAGAAATGTCCAACATTATACAAAAGAGGAGAAATTCAGGTAAACTTTTTCATCTTCTAAAATGTTTACATTGACACTTCTAACTAATTATTTGTAGAAAGAAATTTACATGACAAAAGTAAGAAAATCATGCTATGCAAAATTTTTGGTCACATGGTAATATCTTTTTTATTTTGCTTACAGAAACAATGAGAAGGTTAGTAGTTACTCCTCAACCTACATCCACAATATGGTGTTCCCCACGCCTTGAGGTATTGTATACCAAAATTAGAGACAATAGAAAATAGATAAACTTATTATTTTTTACATTTAAACTTATTTTAATTACTTTTAATAATTAATTATGCATTCTTGTTTTGGAGCACAGATTATTGCTATGAAATGGACACCAATTTTAATCATGGTCATTACTTCTACAGCTCTTCTATGGGCTAACTTAGTCCTCAAAAATTAATTTAATGTAATGATGATTTAATTACTCTATATGATGAAACTTCAATACTATAGTACAAGGACTTTATGGTACACTGTATTTGATTTTGAATTTGGAAAGAGATAAATATATGTAGTGACCCACTGAAATCATTTCCCTAGCATGCCATGTCACATAATAATCTAGGAATAAACAGAGTAAGACAGAGAAAAAAATTGATGGATCCTACAAACAAACAAAAAATGTTTGAGAAAAATTCATATCTGTTTCTGTTTTTTTCTCTTGCTTGAAAATGACAACTTTCATTTGAAATGAAATAAGCATTAGGCTAGATGATACTAAAGCCAAATTAAAAACTCTAATTTTATTGATTGTGTTACAAGTAATAGATATTTAAGTTTTTATAACCATTTGATTTAGAATTCGTTCTAGGCAATGCATATAAATGAATTATAGTCCTACCGTACCCTACTCGAAAAATTAATCAATGCAGCTGCGCAAATAAGATTCACAAAAAAAGAAGTTATATCCGATTTCATTCAATAATGTTATTTTTAATTTTAACCTGTATTATGTAGACTTTGGAAATGGACCATAGTAATAAAAAGTGAAAAGATATTCCTAGTTTCATTTTCAATTCATTATCACACAAATATTTATGATTTACAACAAAAACACATAAAGACCACAAGATGTTTGTTAACTTCTTAATCCAAAAACTACATGTGTGAATAAAGAAACTCTAGAAAAATAACAACTAATTACTAGTATATATATCCTATTGAAATCATTTGAATTTGGTAGGATAGGAGTGTAGATAATACATTTAATCACGGAAGCATAGTTTTATATTTTTGAAGTGTGGTATCCTCATGCATACATTGCATCATTGCTTAGATTGAAATTGTTACTTAAATCAACCTCAGGCATGCAATTAACAAACCCATTTCCCACCATTTGATTTGCAAATTTAACATGTGAATTGAACATCACACTATTATGATGATACTCTCCATTGAAGGGTCCCTCTTGCACTGCACCTTCTTGAAAAGCTATATTTTGTTCAAATCCATTTTTCATGACCAAAGAGTCAACTGAATTTGTAGAGTTCCTATCATTTACATGATCAAGTGAAAGCCATTCAGCAAACAATAGTTTTGGTAAGGAACTTTGGTGAATCTCTTTGGTTATGTTGTAATTTTGGGGATCTTGAGTTGCAAGTTTTTGAAAAGAGGAGGGTGAAGAGTTCAATGTATCTGAGCTTGAGCTAGCATAGTGAATTTGTTTATGAGATTCCATTTCCATGGCTTTGGCCACTTTCTTCTTCAAATATGAATGCCAATAGTTTTTTATCTCATTGTCTGTCCTTCCTGATAAATGTTGTGCTATCTGTGACCACCTGACCAATATAATTTATGTTTCTCTCATTAGTCTTCATTTAAAGGGACAAAAGAGTATACAAAAAAGTTTATATAGTGCATAAGTTTGCAAACTGTACCATATATTGGTATATGAAAATTGTTAGAAACTTTGAAGATTACAAAAGTCGTATGTAAGTATACATGGTTCTATTCGCCCTTAAGGTTAAGATGGTTACATGATCGATGTCGGTTTGACAAAAATGAAAGAAAATGAATATGTGTGCTTCAAAACTCAATTTATATTCATTTTTGCTGTTTTTGTCAAACTGGCACCGATCAGGTCACTATCTCAATTGGAAGGATAAGAAAAACTTTAAACTTCTACATTTAAAGAACATTCGTTTGTTGTTATAATTTCAAATAAATTTTTAAGTATTTATTCATTATAGACTATCTATCAAAGTGGTCCACCGTAAATGTAAACATCAGTGTACATAATAATATGTTAAGGAAAACTTAAACTCTACAAACTAACACAACCTTGAAATAGGTTTACTTTGAATAAACAGAATTGAGGAATAGTATAATCAAGTTTGTTTTCAATGTTCATCCATTATTAAAATGAAGAGCATATGCCCATCCAAGCCAATTGCTGGTTTGACTTTCCTATCAATTCATGTTTTTATTTTTCCTTTAAATAAGAGCCACTGTCTTTCTTCTATAAAATTAAAATAGATTTACTTCTGAAACTATCCACCAATCCAATTGCATTATATTACTTAAGACTCAAACATCAAATTAACAACATTGTTTTTACCTTCCCTTGCATTATTTTGCACTACTTATTTTAGACTGAAATTTACAAAATTACTTCTTTCACTTTCAACACTTTTGGATAATTTTTTTTTTAAAGCAATCAAACTTTTAAACTTGATTTGCTCTACTAACTTACTTGTTGCCTAAGATGTGATGAAGAGTCAGGATTGTCTCCTCCTCTTGTTTGCTGAACTTCCCTCTCTTTAATCCTGGCCTTAGATAGTTAATCCACCTTAATCTGCAGCTCTTTCCATTCCTTTGCAATCCTATACATATATGTTATTGTACTCAATTAAATAGCATAATTGAACATGATCTTATACACTATGACAATGAGTCATCTCATTTATCCATACAATGAGATGGTTGACACGGTTAAAGTGTTAAGTTGGAAGTGGAGTTTAGTGAAGGTGAAGATACCTCCGTGTTTGTTTTATGAATGAAGTTGGGACCCGGGTGATTGTTTATCCCGTGGGTAGTTTTCTTGTGTAAGGGATTGGGTTGTGGTCCTTGTTTAGTGGTGGAGTTGGGTTGTTGATTGCCTTGGATGTGTTGTGTTTTTTGGTGTAGTTGTGAGTGGGCGGGTTGTCGCCCTGTTGGCCGATATGCGGCGGTTTTTTTTTCATTTTATGTAGTTCTTCTCTGCTACTCCTTGTAATAGAGTTGATTATTATTAATAATATTTGTCATTTCAAAAAAAAAAGTAAAAACTAAGTAGTACAAGAACCTTAAAAAACATCGAGAAGGAAAAAAATATTGTCAATTAAACTGATATTAATGACCATTTTACAACCGTTCCGTCGATTTGAACTACATCAGTCAAATTCTCATCACAAAGTTGACACCTCATGGACAAAAACTTTATATTATAATTATATATTTGAAAATATGATTAGGAAACAATGCACTTTTGACAAGTACTTATAAAAGATGAGAAACATGAAGAAGAAAGAAACCAACCTGCTTTAATAGGGACAGAGCTCCAGCATCCATTACCATGTTTAAGGATGTAGCTTTTGAGTTTATGATCTTCTTCAGGGGACCATAAACCTTTCCTATGTTTTGGTTTTGTCTTTTCTAATTGTTGGAACCCCATTTTGTTTTGCCTTACAAAAAATCACTTTAAATAAGTTGGAATTTGGATTCTCTACAAGAGAATAATATAGAGTAGACTCATAGAGAGAGGGATTGAGGAATATTTGGTAAGGAAAATAATGTACAAGTAGACTAATATATATAAAGGAAGAAATGATTGTGCTTGTTCATTTTTTCACCATCGATCTTTTCACTAATAAATAATTAACATAATTAATATATAACAAATAATCTTTTGTCAAACAAATAAATAAATACATAATTTAATTTATATATTGAATAATTATGTACTTATGTCTCTTAAGTTGAAAACGTGTTCCCCTTACTGAAATTCACCTTTGCAGACTCAAAGGGTGCCAAGATGGAAAATGTTGGAGACTAATGTATCATTGTTTAACATATTTCTCTACTCCAATCGTATTCAAATTAAAGTTAATTAGTTGATTTCATGTTCAAAGTACCCCAAAAGTTATATACTTATATGATTTAGTTTTTGATACACTATAGATTGAGTTTTGTCTTTATTCTCAAACGGAATAATTTTATCACAAATGCTACTAAAACATAAATTGTGGTAAGACAATTAAATTGAAATAATGTGTAATTTTGTTTTGTTTTTACATATTAGTATGCCTAATTAGAGACCACGATCCACATCAGTTAAAAGTTGATCCATTCACATATTAGGTATATATTCATAGTAGTTAGATCGATATCGGACAATCTAAATTTTAGTTGTATATGTAAAAGTAGAACTGTCCAATCTTGATTCAACAATTACAGATACACCAAATGCATGAATGCGGCAAAAGCTTGATAATAGGGAAATCAATTTCGACTAAATAGTATGAATAATATTGTATTTAATAGTACAAGGAATAATAGTACTGTAAAAAAAAGTACTAAAAATAATGATATCTTTATTTATACATTCTACATATTTACGCAATCAACATATCGTTGATCATTATATTAAAACATGTTTAGATTTTTACTCATATACATTTTGATTTATTTAGGAAAAGCAAAAACATGTAGATTAAAATTTGAATTATCTGATTTCAATTTAACGTCCACCAATATATTCACTATTCACTGTGTGAATAACGGTAGCAAATCCAAATCTTTATTTGTTGAGTTTGTGTCTTAACTTTTTATTTTCTTCCCTATTAGGAAAAGTCTTATTTTATATGGGAAAGGCTTTGTTAAAAAGATATGAAAAGTGACTTCAGTACTCACATACAACATAAATCAATTTATATTCTCTAGCCAGATAGACTTTATGATAATGAGGTAATAATGGAAATGAGCTTATTATTTCAAGTCAACCTATGTCTCTTGCATACACATTCTCTGCCGCCCAAGAGCAATTAACAAACAATTTTATTGTATAGTTTAAAATTTGATCATCAAATTTTTTTTTTTTGTGTAACTATGCCTAATGAACATAATTCTTATGGTTAACAAAAAACAAAGACTCAAAATACATAAAGAAAACTCATGAAATTCCTGTTTTTCTATCACATGTTTATCAATTTTTACTACAAATTTAATGTAGCTAGTTACAGTAACAGGTTTTTGTCCTCTGTTAAGGGCTGATGTATGCAGTTGATGAAATAAAGACCAACAAGAGAGAATTAGGAAAACTTGAAGAACCTACAAGCATGCATGTGTTGCTGAAATTGCTGTAGGAGAATAGTTGTCCTTACAAGAACCATTGCAATTTCATTATTGCTTGGTGAAAGGAACATTTGTACAATTTGGCAGAAATAACATGAATGCATTAATTGTGAGATATACATCAAGTCAAGAAAAAGTACTAGTGAAATTTGATCCATTTTATAATCATTATAGTAAATTTGGATGAACATGTGTACAACAGTATTCACCAAAAATGACAAACTTGGATGCTGTTCAAAAAGAATATTTTTTAACATTTATACTATCTCTGTCATTAATTGTAAATACATTCAAAAAAATTGTCTCTTAACATATATTTTATTTCAATTTTTTTTTATTTTCTTTTAAACCAACAATGAAGTGGTTTAAATGGTAAAAGTTTTGGTCCGTTTAAGCATGTGGTTAGGGGTTCGACTTTTGACTCATGTGTATGCAGAAAATTCGGTTAGAAGGAGAAAACTCACCGTGTGGTCCTACAGGTTCCCCAATAGAGATTAATGATCATTGACGGCGGTGGGAACTTTGTATCAATATCATGATAACTTAAAAAAAATTCACCTTTAAAAATGAATAAATGGATATATCAGAGTTCAAATTCTGATCTCTACTCATTATATGTAATGTCTCTATCAACTAAGTTAAGCTGATATTTCAAACATATTTTAGTAAACACATTTTCAAATAGTATGTCCGGCAGGCAGTAACTTAATTTTAATTATTTCCAATGGCTAAGCACGATGGATAGGATCAACATGGTCTGCTGTTTTAGTTCATAAGATCATATCTAATAATATATGTTAACATGACAAATATATGTAGGTGGAATATTAATTTTAGTCGGTTGGAGTGTAATGATTGATACTATAAATAAAATGTTGAATATTTTAGTTGATTTATCAAATGACTTTTCACTAGTGAAATGAAAAAGAATGTCCCCGTTTTAGGGGGTTATTTTTCCCTTGACTATATAATCTACCACTTTTCAAGATTTTAGAAGCCAATTTAAAGCACGGTCAGACATTGTATATCTTCAATTCTTAGAGTACATTTGTTAGAACTAAAAATAAGGCCTCAATAACCATTATACTATTATTTTCAACTATGAGTCTATGACTTTATAAAGATGTAGGAATGATAATGTAAATAATGGTATACCATAGTTATTCAGTCCTCATAAATCATAATGATGAAGAAAAAAAAATGAAAAGAAAGCATAAGGTTATTATAAATCAAGTGGTACATGCACAAGCACAAATATGATGTATGCTTAACTTATTCTAGAGAATCACACAAGTTAGGTAGGTAGGATGATCAAATTTGATATACTAAATTGCAAAATGGAATCTCAGAACTATATCTTTGGGGTTGGTAATGTCCCTTCAACTAATGGCATAAACCAAAGCAAAACAAGTCATTGACTTAATCCTATGTTTGTACTGATACTACATTATTCAGAACTTCGTATTATTGAATCAATCAGTGACTTTTTTTTTTCTTTTACGATTAGTGATTTGTTGATTATAAAAAGAATCACAATTATTGTTGAGAATTGGATAACGTGGTTGTCCAATAAATAAACAAGATTTTTTTTAAACTAATATGTATATGGTATTTGATAATGCTTTTTTTTTATTACCTTTGATAATGGGTTTTTGGACAAACATATTTGATAATTTCTTTTTTAAATACACACCAACATGATAAATATTTAGAAATTGGCTTCAAAGATGTCTCAAGTCTACTGTAATTTTAATACACGTGAAAGAAAAATTAGTTGAATGATGAGAATATATTTTGGACGGAGACTTGTAAACTTAAATACCTAATTATCCAACAAAATTTTAGGTGTTTCGTGAGCCTAACTTAGTTGCTAGGACATTTACACGTAAAGTAGATAAACTGATGTTCGAACTCTGATACGCTCATCTATTCATTCTTAAAGGGTGAAATTCTAACTACCAGACCACCGACAAAAAAATAATAATTCAGGAGTGCCATAAGCACAATTAGAGGTATACGCAAAACTTGAAGCACGCTGTGCACGTATAATTTTAAAATAAATAAAATAAAAATTATGCGTAGACTTATGTTAGCATTATCTTACTATTACTATGTGTCTAAACTCATGGAAAGAGTGAAGAATCATTATCTGCCGTCTATCATCTTGTAGGGAAAAAGGGAATCTTACGGTTGTTGTCTTTTGCATTTTTATCTGGAGTGTTACTTGTTTTGTTACTGTGACATTTTTGTTTTATCTGAATGAAAGTTGAGTCCTTAAGCAAAATTATTTAAGAGTATAACTTTTTTGGATTTGAATAGAAATCTTTTATTAGTAAGCACAACTAACTGTTATGTTTGCCTAGCATATTTTTCTCGTTACACCTATAATTTTAATTTTGTAAACAACAACCCTTCAATAAAAAAAATGTAAACATGATGTACAAGTATGAATTATGCTCATAGTTAATTTAAATTTTGTAGGAAGTTTATGCATTTTAAAGGTAATGCAACAAAAAGTGCATATTGTTTGTTATCACAACATAAATGTATCAAGTGTACGACCATGTAGAAGCTTTGAGCCTTAGCTTCCACTTTGGAGAGTGCATTTGACGTGATTCCAAACACTCAGCCAATTAAAATTTCCCTATCAACATTTCCTATACATAATATTATATGCTAAGATGGAGAAAATTGTGGGTTCTTGTTAGTAACTTTTTTGCTCCAGTGTATTAATCCTGTGAGCTGACGTGCAAGGATATTTGGAGATTACAAATTCAAGTTGAAAAATGAATAATACCCAAAACCTACCGAAGAATTGGACCGGGAGAACCTCTATCAAACTAAATTTTCAAATAGTGTCTTACATTTGCTATTTACATTTTGTTACATGATGGTTATGTTGTATTTCTAAATTCAAATGAGTAATTTTAGCCTCTCAGTTCCTTTCATGATTAATCTTCCTAAAAACTTACAATGCAAACCAATGTTGTCCATTCCTTTACAAAAATTTCCACTCTGACATTGGCAACTTGAGCAGAGCAGAGAAACAGACCATGGGATTGCAATAGTCATCCATCATATTGTTTTCAACTTCGGCGTTTTCAGGTCTAGTCTACGAGTTGTTTCCCATCTTGGGTTGATAGGCACAATACATCAAACCCACATTCCAATGAATTAATACAAACAGTGTCACAAATTACAAATCTATTCGGAAACACACTTCGAAATCAGTTCACTAACCAGATTATGCAATGATAATAGGGTTCAGGGTTTAGGATAATGTATCAAATCAGTCCTAGTTTTTAAAATAGCAAATGGAAGTAGTATTATATCAGCCTCACAGCTTCCAAGTACGTCAATTAGTGATCATTTTAAACTGGAATCTGGAAAGTTGCTGAGGAATGGTGGATATGACAGGTCCATATCTCTGCAATTAATTGACACACGAAATTCATAAGACACGGGATAGAATTATTATTAGTATATTTTTTTTGGCAAGCATAATAATTTGAACAAGATTCAAAACAAAAATCTATGACCAATCATAAGATGAAAACTTCTAAGATGGCCAAAGAAAGAAAAACATCTTAAATGAACCCAACAATCTCCCACGTCGAATTCATATGATTCCCTTACTTGAAAGAAAATAGATTCAGTAGATGAGCATGTTTTTCCAATAACATACCTGAACATTGTCATAGAGTTCAAACAATGGAACAGCAAGCAGTTTCAGGTTTTTGGGTACAGCAAAGTATTCTCTCTCAGATAAGTGAACAAGGAAAAGCTTCTTGCACTCCTGGATAAAAGATATTCATGGATGTTGTAAGCTTAGATAGACCAAGAAAACTAGCAATACATGATTTTCAATGATATTGCAAATTACCTTGGGTTTTGTTATATGAGGAGGACAGTATGGATACATAATAGTTTCAAAATTTGGCCTCCACCAGATTGCAACACATTCACCTATCTGCAGGATGCCATGGATAAGTGCATATAAACAACAAGCTTGCAAGTAAACTTCCTGATTTCATACATCTAAAAGGTGTGTGATCATACCTGCCAGTCAGGTACAAGAGCAGGTGAATTAGCACCAAGCTTGCTAGTCAATTTTCTCTTCAAGCCCTCAATTTCTGTTAACCAAAAAAGTACATTTAGCATAATCACAAGTTGCTGTTTTCAGACTATTATCATATTTTGGAGCAAGGAAGTATGATCTAACCATTCTCCCCTGGCTTGAGACGGCCACCTGGGAGTTTGCAAAATGTGTTCCCAATTTGCAGAAGAAGAATATGAGGATGATTGTGTTCTTGTACCTACAAAATAGAAGCATAAAGCTAAGACTGACAATAAACAGAATCTCCACGGAAACAGAATCTTTATTAATCATTACCAATCAAAACAACAACAAAAGTGAATCAGCACAGAATCTCCAGACAAACTAGAGGGAAACAGAGTCTTCGTTAATCATTACAAGTCAAAACAACACCGCATGGTCAATCAGCATGCCTTGCAAAAAAATTCTGCAAGTTTTGTTCCATAAATTTCACACACTTCCCTTATACAAACTAAAATATATATCTTACGTCAAAAAAAAAAAAAACTAAAATATATATCTTCGCTAAATTTATTAAATTCTCTAATTCTACTGTTGAAGATTACCTACAGAAAAATGACTAGATTCATTAGAATGCCCATTTTATAATTCTGGTTAACTAGGTACTATATGTTAAAGTTGCATAGGGGAGTAAATTGGACAACAATGCTACATAGGTTATGAATATGATCAAGTCGAATATATATCATCAATCCTTCAATTCAGATAAGTCATAGGAGGAAGACAAATACTAGTTCAGAGGTTAAAATTGGATAATATATCATACCAAAAGTCGTATGGTTTAAGAATCTCTGGTCCATCATACAAAACGATAGGGAGATAGAGGGAGATATCAACCATAGGATTCAAACGTGTGGATTAAATAGTTAATCGAGTAATGTTTCGGAAGTAATTTTGATTAAAAATTACCAATCAAACCAATGCATAAATTTTGGTACAACCTACAAGATTCGCATGTACGAATTGAATGTTGATCAATAAAAATCTAGCAAGAAAATAAGATCAACATTGGTTAGATAATAATTATAATGCTACTGACATACCAGTAAAATTCCTTCAACGCTGGTCCTCATTCCTTCTTTCATATAACTGAAGTTTGAAAACAAAGGAAATAATTATTTCAGAACTATTTGAGTACTTGAAATTCAAAACCATTTCTATGAGACAAATCAACCTTCAGATTCAAACTAAGCATAACATTTCAAGAAATCCTCAAATATAAACCCTAAATCTAGAGAGTAAAGGATATAGTTAATATTGAAAGAGTAGAGTATAATAATCGGGAATTGGGGGTTTTCTAGGGTTTTAGGGTTTGACATTGTTGTGTGATCTAGCTAAGCAGTATAAACGATCGATTCAATAAAATGAAATAGAGAGAGAGAGAGAGAGAGAGAGAGAGAGAGTACTGACTTGACTTTCATGCGAGCGAGACGATCAGCGACGGAGGTATCTTTCTCCATCTTAGGCTCCTTAGTACCGAAAGTGTAGCTGGACAATGGATACGTGTTTACCACCTGAGACGGTATCATTTTCTTGATCTTGAACTTTCTTTCTTCTATTCTGTTGAGTTTTGTTGTTGTTGTTGTTGTTGAAGGAACGAAATGGAGAAGAAGAGAAGAAGAAAGAAAAGAAGAGCTTGTTTTGTTTGAGAAATGAAATGTAATAAAACAATGACTGCCCCCAACACCCCATTTTGGGCCGGGCCCGGTAACCCGCTCCCACTAAACTTATAGATTAAATTTATAGTGTTCGATTTAATTAACGGTTCAAATTAGTTTATAGATATGAAATGATTTTAAAAATTACTATAAGTTTAATTAATATTTATTTGTTAAAAGAAGGTTCGTCGAGGGCAAATGTTGTCGATGATCTTAATGGATTTCCCTCCGGTGTTAATCTTTACCTTCATTTTTCTTATTGGTTGACTTGTAGAAAAAAAATAACGTGGATGGTTAGGATTTTATGAGATTTCATGGGAGAGGATCATTCTCGTTCTTTGAAATTTGTGAGCAAAGGAGTCGGTCGTGGTGTCGTATAGCATATCTTAAAGAATAAAGCATCTATACAAGTATACGAACAGTACAAGACAAAAAAAACACGGTCCCATGAAATGTTTCTCCCATTGAATCTCGTCCATTCAAAAAATATTAAATGTGCTTCGATTATTAAAAAATAAATGAATGGTATGGATGAACACTCTATTTCTGCTAGTGAAATTGCCACAGGAGACAATTCACACCCCAATACAAAGAGCAATCCAACCGAAAGCAAAAAAAAACCATAAGAATGCAGAGAAACCACAGCCAGCAAAAAAACTACTAAGATTTGATTCAATCTGTTATGTTATTTTATATTGCACATTAAGAAGAAAGAACTAAAATAATCATTTTCTTGGGAATACAAATAAACATACATAAAGAAAGGTTAGAGCTTTTCCTTGTTGAATTTAGTTTCATCACACCCTATTTCATTCTATTCCATCTGTTTGGTCTTTCTTTAACTTCATTGCTTTTTTCTTTCTATTTTTTATCTTTTTCTTTTTGCAGTCCCTCAAGAATGAAAAACTGTGAATTCAGTAGTAGCATAAGTTTATTTGTTTATCTCACTCTCTTGCTTATTTCAAAACCGAGGGGAGTAGCTGCAAGCATAATTCAGAATCCAATTTCAAACAAGCAACACTATTCCACATATCCTGCGACATTTTCTCCTCCCAGCCATGTTCCTGAGATAAAATATGATGTATTTGTTAGCTTTAGAGGCAGTGATATTCGCAAAAACTTCCTTAGCCATGTCCTCGAGGCTCTGTCACGAAAACAAATTGTTGTCTTTTCGGACAAGAAACTTAGAGGAGGAGATGAAATATCAGAAGAACTTCTTAGAGCAATAGAAAAATCATTCATTTCATTGATCATATTTTCTCCAAACTTTGCTTCTTCACATTGGTGTTTGGACGAGGTTGTGAAAATAGTGGAGTGGAGGGCAAAATATGGTAGGATACTAATTCCAGTATTTTACCAAGTAAAACCCTCGGACGTACGGCATCAAAATGGAACGTATAAACATGTTTTTGATCAACATGAAAAAAAGTATGATTTGTACAAGGTGTTAAGCTGGAGATCTGCTTTGAAGCAATCTGCCAATATGTTTGGATTTGATTCATCACAATTTTCGTAAGTGTTCTTTCACCAACAAATTTTCATATTTTCCCACTAATTTTTGTAAGTGTTCTTTTCTGGACCCTGCGTATGAGGGAGCTTTAGCGCCCCGGGCTGCCATTTTTTTAATTTTACATTCAAAGTAAGGTATTGTTAAAATAAATATAATTTGGTTGAAGTTTACATGTTTTCTCTTTTCTTTGCTGTACAGGGATGATGCTAAGCTTGTTGAAGAAATAGTTCAAAATGTGTTGACAAAGTTGAATCAAGTGGACCAAGGTAAGTCAAAAGGACTTGTAGGAATTGAAAAGCAAATTTCACCTATAGAATCATTGTTACATTTAGAGTCGGAAGATGTTCGTGTTCTTGGAATTTGGGGTATGCCTGGTATTGGTAAAACAACTATTGCCGAAGAAGTATTCCGTAGACTACATTCTAAATACCAAAGTTGTTGTTTTATGGCTAATGTAAGAGAAGAATCTGAAAGATATGGCACAAACAATTTGAGGTTAAGAAATAAGCTTATATCCACTCTATTAGCGGAAGAAAATTTGAAAGATGACCTGATAAATGGATTACCTCCTTTGGTTAAGAAAAGGCTCCGCCGCATGAAGCTTCTTATTGTTCTTGATGATGTCAGAGATGCTGAGCAACTAGAAGTTTTGATAGGAACAGTTGATTCGTTAGGACCAGGAAGTAGAATCATCATAACTACTAGAGATAAGCAAGTACTTGCTGGCAAAGTTGATGATATATACGAGGTTGAGCCATTGGACTCTGCTGAATCTTATCAGCTTTTCAATCTGCACGCTTTTACTAAACATGAGCATCTTGAAATGGAGTACAATAAGCTATCAGAGAAGATGGTTGATTATACCAAAGGTGTTCCGCTAGTTCTTAAAGCTTTAGCTAACCTTCTTTGTGGAAAAGATAAAGACATATGGGAAAGCAAAGCAAGGATTCTGAAAAAAGAGCAGATTGAAAATGTTCATGATGTTTTCAGATTGATATACACTAATCTTGATTATCATGAACAAATTATATTCTTGGATATTGCCTGCTTTTTTGATGGATTGAAATTGAATCTTGACCTCATAAAACTTCTACTGAAAGATCGTCGTTATTCCGTGAGCACTAAATTAGATAGGCTAAAAGATAAAGCTCTTGTGACTATTTCTCAACAAAGCATTGTATCAATGCATGACATTATACAAGAAACCGCATGGGAGATTGTACGACGAGAATCTATTGAAGAACCTGAAAACCGAAGCCGACTATTGGATCCTGATGACATTTATCATGTATTGAAAGATGGCAAGGTAAATACTTTTCATAGAAGATTTAACTATTTTTGTTTGGTTTTGTATGGTTGGAAATGCTGCTTATATTGATAATTGATTGATGTCCAAAAAAATTGTACTACTATTTTAGCAGGGAAGTGAGGTCATAAGAAGTATGGCCATTAGATTATCTGAAATTAAGGAACTGCAGTTAAGCCCTCAAGTATTTGCCAAGATGAGCAAGTTGAAATTTTTGGATATTTACACTAAGGGGTCTCCAAATGAAGGGAGTTTGTCTCTTCCTCGAGGGCTTGAATTCTTGCCTAATGAACTCAGATATCTTCGTTGGGAGTATTACCCTTTGGAATCCTTGCCATCCAAGTTTTCTGCTGAAAACCTTGTTATATTGAGCTTGCCTTATAGCCGATTGAAAAAACTTTGGCATGGAGTGAAGGTAAGTAAAATATATAGTCTAAAATATATTTTTAGTCCAGTAACTTTTCGTTCCCCAAAAATTTGTCACATTTTGATCCCTTATATCTAAAAATTTGTCAACTTTCGCTTGTAGCTAAATTTGTCGGTCATAGAGCCTATGTAAGAGCTATCAAATTTTAGTTGCTAGTTAAATGTGCTTGAGTGTTTGCAAACAATTATTTCTACCACCGTGATTTGATAGCTTTTTAATACGCTCTCTGACTGTGTGGCGTAGTTCGCTACAAATAAAGACCAAAGTTGACACATTTAGAAATGAAGGACCAATATGAGACCAATAAAAATTAAGGATTATAAATAAAATTGATATTTCAAAGGACTACAAAAACATATTTAAACAATAAATATATATATTCCAGCATTAGCATTCAGTTAAATTCTGATTCAATTGGCTCATAAGTTTTGTCTTGGTTGGTTCTAAATGGAACAGGATCTTGTGAATTTGAATGTTCTTATACTCCATTCATCCACACTCCTAACAGAGCTGCCAGACTTTTCGAAGGCCACAAGTCTTGAAGAAATGGACCTCCAATTCTGTGTGGGGTTGACTAGTGTCCATCCATCTGTTTTCTCTCTCAAAAAGCTTAAGAAACTTGTTCTTAGTGGATGCATTTCCCTTACAAGCTTTCAAAGCAATAATAACCATTTAAGTTCCCTTAGTTATCTCTCCCTCTACAACTGCACAGCACTGAAGGAATTCTCAGTGACTTCGAAGAATATGAATGAACTGAATTTAGAACTCACGAGTATCAAAGAACTACCCTCATCAATTGGACTTCAAACCAAACTTGAAAAGTTACATCTAGGACACAGTCACATTGAGAGCTTGCCTAAAAGCATTAATAATCTTACAAGGCTGAAACAACTAGACTTGCACCATTGCAGAGAGCTTCAAACTCTACCAGAGCTTCCTCAATCGCTAGAAATACTAGTTGCTAGTGGTTGTGTATCACTAAAGAATGTAGCGTTCCGTTCAACTGCTAGTGAACAACTTAAGGAAAAGAGGAGAAGGGTTATCTTCTGGAATTGCCTTAAACTAAATGAACCTTCTCTCAAGGCTATTGGATTGAATGCTCAAATTAACATGATGAGCTTTTCACACCACCATATATCCGCATGTGATGGTGATTGTGATCATGATCAAAATCTCAATCAACGGATGTACGTCTATCCAGGTAGCAAAATTCCAGAGTGGTTGGAATATAGTACAACTACACATGATTTCATAACTATTGATCTTTCTTCTGCTCCTTATTTCTCTAAGTTGGGCTTCATTTTTGGCTTCGTCATTCCAACCATCTCATCAGAAGGTCCGATTCTAAAATTCAAAATCAGCGACGGTGATGATGAAGGTGAAGGTATTAAAGTGTACTTGAACAGACCACATCACGGAATTGAATCGGATCATGTGTATATAATGTATGACCCAAGATGCTCTCATTACCTAGCTAACCGAGTCAATGATCGGTCAATGATTAAAATTCAAGTTAGAGCAGCATCAAAAACGCTGACATCAGAGTATGTGCCAGTGCAGTTAAGAGGATTTGGGGTTAGCCTAGTAACCCCTTCACATTATGACAAGTTTAAACAGCAACTGGAATTTGGTGATAATAGTGTTGTTCCAAATAATACATGTTCGGTGGAAGAGAGATCGATGTTTATAGGAATTTAAAATGCTAAACAGTTCAGTTATTTCAAATTTTCAATTGCCTATTTTACTTGCTTGTTTGACCTTGTTAAGGTAAATTGGAACATATTATTTCAGAACTTACAAAATTTCTAGAAAGGCAAAATTCAGTATATATGTATACATACTATGTACTAGTGTTTTTGCAAATAAATTTATACTCACCTTAATGTAACTTCCAAACGCTTCAACTGCGGTTGATTTGTCCTTCAGCAGTACCTTTACTCGAAAGTTATTTCAATGATCAACGACAATACAAATGTGTTTATGTAAACAATGTAATTAAGCACTTGTTTTATAAGTGTTTATAAGTGCTTATAATAAGTAAAATTCTATAAGAAAAGATAAAACAAAACCAAATTGTTTTTCATACAAGCTATAAACTATTTTTATTGGAGAGGTTACGGAAATAAGCTGAAACAACTTATGAACATGTCATAAACTGTTTTCATAAGCTCTTCCAAATAGTCTCAAAGTGTTTATGCTATCAGATAAACAAATCAATCCAAACAAACCTTGTATCTACATGCATGGAAGTTATGAATTCACCACATTTATTGATTAACAATGCATACAACAAGAATACTAACCTTGTTTTTTTCACCCGTTGTTAAAAATCTATTAAATGAACTAACAGATAGCAGCATCTATGGGAGGTAACAAATCATGGAAGCCACATACTGCTCTTATATAGTCGGCCCGTCATGGACGTCTGGAGTTGCACCGTTTTTTGTTTCCATTTGCTGCGTGTCTGCAACTTTAATAAGTAATGAAGAGTAAAATTGTTTTAGAGCTTGTTCATTATTAAAATATAGGCTTAGATCATTTGATAATCAGTTGAGGGTTGAGGGGCCGGGGCTCGTCCTACTTTCATCAAGGATCGAGTGTTCTATTCTCACTTCTTTTAGGTACGGAGTAATTTAATCTTTGGATCAGTTATCCCATATTTTGGGTATCTCCAATTTAACGAGGAGATTCGGCGGTGTCGGTGGATACCAAAAAATGATCATTTGGTTCATGTTCGTGGACTTTTCATTTTAATCTTGTATTTTGTTTTGTTGCAAATAGGTTATTTCAAACTCACGTGACTATGTAAGGATAGATGAAAAAATAGTAGTTTTTTTTAATGTTTTTCACCCTCTAGTTTTTAATAGAGGGGTGCTTACTATTTTAAAATTTTGGCCGAGTTTTTTCATCAAATAGTTTAAATTTTCTCCCAAATATAATTATGGGGATCGAGTTATTGCCGTTTTTACTTAGTCTTGCGCTAATCACCAATTCACCGCCGGATAATTAACATTTGAGTGAAAAAATAGTTTTTATTTATAAAAATTAAGTGACTTTGGATTTTGTGTGGTCATACTTCTGAATAAACTAAAGTTAAGGCAGGTCAAATAGATTGTTATGGTGCATTTAATTCGCAAAATAATAAGTATTGGACAAAACAATATAGGACAGTTTCATGAGCTTATCTCAATTGGTTGGACACCGCATTATATATACAGGGGGTTGGGGTTCGAATCCGGGTCATCTCACTTCTCCATTTTAAAAGTGGAATTTATAGATAGTACATAATAAAATAAGATAGTGTAAAACATGACAAAATTGTATCGAACAGAGATAGAGAAATACTTTTTTTTATATTTGAAAATAAAATGATATTTTTGTATGTTTTATAATTGTACACTAGACAAAAAGTTGTCATGTAGTTTAGTAGTAAAAGACAATTTTTTTGATTTTGTCTTATCCCATGCTACATTTTGTCTAGTCTCATAACTAGTTCTCTCATAAAAAAATAACATAAGTCATATGAAAATTATTTATTTAGATTAAAAAAACAATTATTGATTTTAAATGGGTAATGTTAAAATGTGCTTTAAAGACATATTTTAAAGATATTCAATATAATAATTTTATTTTAAAAATCAACAACAATTGATTTTTTTTTTGACTAAAATATGAAATATACAAATTTTAATATTAACAAGTGCCCCAAAACACATGTTAATATTTCCCTCCTTGAACTACACTTCATTCAAGAATAGATAGAAATTGCACTTAATTGAAAATTTCACAATGTTTTTATTTTATGAAACAAAAATCACATTATTTTAAATCAATTAAGGATTTTCATTCTTTTCCCCTCAAAGTGGAGAAGTTAATGTAAAAAAAGGGTTCTCTTGTTCTAAAGAGTAGATATGTAGATGGTACAGTATGTGTTTAGCTTTTCAGTTTTCCCACGCATTTCTTCGAACATATTCCCGACTAAATTAGAAGCGCGCCAAATCTTCGTAAACTAATCCACCACCACCACCGGAGCAACTCCGACCACCACAAATATGGGTAAGCAAAAGCAACAGATAATTTCCCGCTTCTTCGCCCCTAAACCCAAACCCCCTCCACCGACCACCGCTTCACCACCACCTTCTTCCTCTCCTCGTCCCACTCCTTCCACTCCCAAAATCACCGCCACCGTCAATTTCTCTCCATCCAAACGCCTCTTAATCTCTCAGTTAACATCATCCCCTAACAAAAAACCCAAACTCTCCTCACACACTAACAACCCTGTACCCTCTACATCCAATTCCAATCCCTCCCTCCACCAACGCTTCCTCCAGAAACTTCTAGAACCTTCTCATCCGGACCCACAACTTCCTTCATCTTCTAAACCGGTAAAGTTTACTCCTTTAGAACATCAGGTAGTGGAACTCAAAGCCAAATACCCTGATGTTCTTTTAATGATTGAAGTTGGTTATAAATATCGGTTTTTCGGCGAAGATGCTGAGAATGCTGCTAGAGTTTTGGGTATTTATGCACATATGGATCATAATTTTTTAACTGCTAGTATACCAACTATTCGATTAAATGTCCATGTGAGGAGGCTTGTGAGTGCTGGGTATAAAGTTGGTGTTGTTAAGCAGACTGAGACTGCTTCTATTAAGGCACATGGTTTGAACAAGGCAGGCCCATTTTGCCGAGGCTTGTCTGCGTTGTACACCAAGGCAACGTTGGAGGCGGCGCAGGATTTGGGAGGAGGGGAAGATGAGTGTGGGAGTGTTAGTAACTATGTGCTTTGTGTTGTGGAGAAGAGCATTTTGGGAGAGAAAAAATCTAGTTGTGGTGTGGATGGTGGTTTTAATGTGAGGATTGGAATTGTTGGTGTGGAGATTTCGACTGGAGATGTTGTTTATGGAGAGTTTGATGACAATTTTTTGAGGAGTGAACTTGAAGCTGTTGTTGTGAGCTTGTCTCCTGCTGAGTTGCTTCTTGGAGACCCTCTTTCCAAACAAACTGAGAAGGTAGTTTTTATTTGCCAAGGTGTTACTACTTACTATTATTAATCTCATATACAATGAAATGTTGCAATATTCCTCCATAAATTTCAATAATTGTAATCTCGTTTCATTATGTTAAAAATAGGACTTCAGACTGTAGTTGGTACTTGCTAGAATCTAATTGAAATGATTTTGATTGTTGGAATGTTGGTGTTTGATACTGCAATAGATTATCTATCAGACATACAACATACATATACCATGTAATATTGATTGTGTAATCCACGAAGTTATTTCATGGCCTGGCTTTAGAACTTGCGTGTTGGAAAAGGAGAGAATTTAGAGGATGGCATCAAAGTATACTGTCATTTGTTAACATTACTTATTGGCTTAAGAGTGAAGATCTTTAAAATTGTAAGCATTCAGATAACTTAATTTGTTTATTTTTCAATAAAATATTTCGTACTTTTCCAGTTTGTGGAAAAGGAAAACATCCACAGCCAAGGAGTGTTCATTGTTTAAGATATTTTTTATTGGACCATCCACAATTGTACATTTTAGATGTTCAGTCCTAAGTGTGAGGTGTGTTAAGATCCCACGTGTACTATGTATTTTGCCAATCTTTCCTCGCTTCTTGAGCTAACTTTTGGAGTTGAGTGAAGCTTAAAGCCCAAATTCTAAGATTTATTATAAAAGGTCAATAAAACATTATAATCATCAAATATTACAAGATCCCTTATATATTTTTGTTCAGAATTCAGATAGTTGGTGTGAAATTCTTATTTAGCTTGGATGATGCTGGCACAATACAAATCCCTTATCTTAGCTCAAATAATTAGTGAAAAAAATCTGATTTAGATCTGTATTTCAATACAGTGATACACTAGATGGAATTTTGAACTATCTGAACTGAAGATGAAGTTACCGGAAAATTTAAATGGGTGCTTTGATTGGAACAATTTAATGCACAATACTCATTATGGTAGGTATGAATTAATCCAAACCGTGACTTAATACTTAAATTGGCCCTCCAAAACATTTGAACGTCAGTTTTAATCCTTCATAGTGTAAATAAGCATAAACTTAGGAATAAACTGATGTTCCAAGATCCATTTAGGGATTAAATTGATGTTTATTTCAAATATTAAATTAACCAAGTATTTATGGAATCATTGAAGAACCAACAAGATATCCCTTGTATTTTTAGATGAGTAATTTGTACATTTATTCTTACCATTTATGCACTGTGCATAATTTTCCTCACAACATGACTTTTCCATCTCAGTTATCTTGTAATTCAATAAATCACCATTTAAGGACTGTTGAAATGATACAGTGATTGGAAATCTTATTTCTTAATCCATAAGATACTTTATGTTCTTATTAATGAATATTAGGTGGAAATTTTATACTCATTTTAAATCATGTAATAATCCTCATAAGGAGACATATCCACATTAACACTAGATGGTTTACTTACAACGATAAAAAGGTCAAGTTGATCAATTATCTATGTAAATTCTCTAACACTAAGATCCAGTTGTGTGATTTGATCTATTATTAGTTACTATTGGCTTTTGCTGGACCCTCCTCAAATGCTCGTGTGGAGCGCGCCTCACGAGATTGCTTCACTGATGGAGGTGCTTTTGCTGAAGTAATGACCTTATATGAAAACATGCATGTTGACAGTCCACCAGATTCAATGCAAAGCAACAAATTGACTGAGAATAGAAGTCAGCAGATGGCAGTTAAGGTACCAACCACTGATATTTAATTATTTATAAAACTCTCTATCCTTACAGAGAACTTTATAAAGTCTTAAAACCACTATTATTTTATGATTTTGAGTATGCATTATTCTACTGGTCAAAATCTGTTTTTTGATTATAGCTGTATATTTATTTTTGTTGCAATTTCTATTGATAATACACTTAGTTCTATCGCTAATCTTCTGATTGTAAAGGAGGTGATGAACTTGCCAGATTTAGTGGTCGAAGCTTTGGCCTTAACTATTCGCCATTTGAAGGGATTTGGTTTTGAAAGAATTCTGTGCTCAGGTGCTTTAAAGCCCTTTGTAAGCAATACAGAAATGACTCTCTCAGCCAATGCACTTCAACAACTGGAGGTAATTGTAAGCCGTATTCTCATTTCTCGAGAGTAGTTAGTGAGGACAAAGCATACTTAATTTGAAAAATAAATAATGACAAGCATAATTTACACCTCCATGCTGGATGTTTCAATTTTTTAGTTTGAAAGCTTGACAATTATAAACTATCATATGTGTAGTGGATGGAAATGGTTCACAAGATAATTTTGTTATGAACACAAACTGCAAAAGGGTTTTTCCCAAAAATTATCAGAAATGTGGTCATATTTAAAATAAGCTTAAATAGTCAGTGAAATTACCCCATTAACCAAGTGTTACAAGAGTCTCCGGTCTCCACCAATAACTTATCCTGTTAACATAACTTGGACCAACATTGAAATGGATAAATTCACCATTAATCAATCTTATCATTCACTTAAACTGCTCTTTCTTACTCTGATTTGGGTATCAGTTCTCTTAGATTCATATAAAATAATTAAATTATAGTAGTTAAGGATCGCAACTTCTTGTTATCTCTACAGCGTGTAAACCTCCCTTTCCTTTTCTTGTTCAGGTATTAGTTCTTATAGATTCATATGAAACTAGTTATAGTATAGTAATAAAGTATCTTGGCTTTTTCTTCGCCCGTGACAACAGCATGCATACTTCTATTCTTTTACATGGGTCACAATCACAAGATCATAGGTCACATAAGCTCGTGCCAGCTTAAAATTATCTTGCAGATTCTTGCTTCTAATGAAGGTTTCCTATCTTTTCAGGTTTTACAAAATAACAGTGATGGATCTGAGAGTGGTTCCTTGCTGCAAATTATGAATCAGACTCTTACTATATTTGGTTCCAGGCTTCTTAGGCATTGGGTATGGGAATGCTTCCCTTTCTGATGCATCATCATTGTGTGTTAAACTCTCGATTATCTTCCCTTTACCAGCCAAATAAGTTATTGATTTAATTGTTGTTCATGTACATGATACAGGTAGCACACCCATTGTGTGATCAAACCTTGATTTCTGCTCGTCTTAATGCTGTATCTGAAATCGCAGAGTCCATGGGAACTTGTAATGGCATGATGAATCTTGAATGTTTTGAGGAAGATTCTGATGTAGCAATTGTGCAGCCTGCTTTAGCGAACATACTTTCATCGGTTTTGGCAGCCCTGGGCCAGGCACCTGATATACAGCGTGGCATTACAAGAATTTTCCATCGCACTGCTACCCCATCTGAGGTGATAAATAGCTTTTTGTTGGATCTTCATGTATTTCACTATATTAAGTAATGTAATGTAATATAATAAGCTGTCATATCTTCCTTGTGATCTTTGTTCACACTTATGCTTTTCATGAGAGGGAGATACAACTAGAGGTCTAGAGCTAAACATCTTATATTAACTTAATGGCAAGATTCTCTGTTTGGTGCATGCCAGGGCGTTGTTAGTGATTCTTCAGTAGTCAGTACATAGTTTGAAATGAAGAGCATGACTGTTTTCAGGCCTTGGTTAAATTTTTACGGGTTACAAAAGTCAATAACTAATATATTTATTTTGGTTAAAATGTTTTAACTGTTTGAGAATGAGATCTATAAAGTTTCAATGCAGTGTGAAGCAATGATTGTGAATATTGCTATTTCTGAACTGTTATACTTATAGTCATTCAGATTCTCCATAGATCATATTAAATTGGTATAAGTTCAGTTAGAAATACTTCAATTGACCAGAAAGCTTCTACCTATTGATCGATTCTATCATGCTGTCATTTGACAGTTTATTGCCATTATTCAAGCTGTTTTGTCTGCTGGAAAACGGCTTCAGCAACTTAACATAGGAGAGGGGGATAGCAATAATAATAATAAATTGCGCTCTGAATTGTTGAAGAAGTTAATTTCAACTGCTTCCTCTGCAAGTGTAATTGGTAACGCCGCAAAAATGTTGTCATCCTTAAATAAAGACTCTGCTTATCAAGGAGATCTGACAAATATGATCATTGCAGCTGAGGGACAATTTCCAGAGGTTTGTCTATGTGAAAAAATTGCACTTAATAATTTGCTTCTTTTCGGGCTTCATTTTATAATCTCTTCTTTAATTGCGATCTATGTTGAAAATATGACTTCGAATAGGTAATTACAGCTCGAGAGGCTTTTCAAATGGCAGCGGAACAATTAGATTCGTTGATTGGCTTGTACCGCAAACAGCTCGGAATGCGGAATTTGGAGTATATGTGTGTTTCTGGTGTAACTCACTTGATAGAGGTAGTTTGGCCGAGACGCCAAAGTTTTTTAACACGTGACATTACAGATGCTGGAAAGATGGTTACAAAGTGCCTTCTAGTATTCCTGTACTTTTTACGTTGTTGCTTGTATGTTAGTTGTCGCCCAATTGGCATTTACTTTTCTTTTTTATCTGAAACATCTCCTCAGATATCATGCATGCTGTATGATATTTGTAATGCTCCAAATTTGGGTGCATATCGATAAATTGAAGGGTTGGTTTTAAGGAAAGTTAAGGTTATTCTTCTCTCCCCCTTGTTTCCATCTCTACCCCTCAATAAAGGGGAATAAGTATGGACGGAAAATGTTTATGGTGTGTTGCCAATATCTGTTTGGTTCTCAATTGTTTTGTTTGACTGATTATAAAGATTAAGTTATTACCAAGTGTCACAATTTTGTTTTCCTTTCTACATTGAACTTCAAAGTTGATTTCAAGTGTTGTTATTTTGACACAAATTTGACAACAATTTAGATTGTCATCACAGTTAAAATAATTAGTTAATTATGTCCATTGGATGATTAATCAATATAAAAAGGTGTCACAACTTATTGACCATCCACTTAACGTAGTTAACCGTGATTTTAAATGTCACTAACCACAATTTTAAGGTGTATGTTTCTACAAAAGTTTGGTTAATGAATATCATGTATATTTGAACATGCCTGAAAGTCATGTATAAATGACACAATTTGGATGATTAATGAACATCATTTATATTTGAACACCTAAAAATTATGGTTTATAACATTTAAAATCACAGTTAATTGTGTGCAGTAAGTGGTTAATCAGTTGCAACACTTGGTCAAATTCATTAACCATTTATTGTACATAAGTAACCACATATTTGAACTATGTTAACCATTGAAATTGTTCAAATTTGTGTCAACATATCATTTCTGTTAATTCCATTGTATGTTTATATAGGTTTGATGGTTGGTTGTGAATAAGTTATAATTGTTAATCATTTTGGCTGCAGTTATCAACTGACGTAAAAGTGCCTTTGAATTGGGTTAAGGTAAATGGCACAAAGAAAACAGTTCGGTATCACCCTCCTGAAGTACTGACGGCATTGGATGGATTATCATTAGCGAAAGAGAAGCTTAATGTTGCCTGCCGAGCTGCATGGGATAGCTTCCTGATGGACTTCAGTAAACACTATGCGGAGTTCCAAGCTTCTGTTCAAGCACTAGCTGCTTTAGACTGTCTGCATTCATTTGCCATTCTTTCAAGAAATAAGGTATGTTCTTGAAGGATTTTTTAAGTTCCTCCAGATATTTGTCACATATTTTAATATGGTTCTCTATTTACTGTGGCAGGGTTATGTTTGCCCTGTTTTTGTAGACGATTATGAGCCTGTTCAGATACAAATTTGTTCTGGTAGACATCCGGTATGAATTTCACTGTTTGAAATTTTGTTATGTAATTCAAATTGATGTTTATATATAGTGCTCGTTGTTATCATTGTTATTAATTTCCTGCAAAGGGTATTGGCTTGAGAAACAAAAGAGTTTTGCTTGGTGATTGCAGTCTTGCAGATATACTTGAAATGACTTATACAACTTTATCCGGTGTTCGCATATCCCTTTTTTATTCATTATTATATATTGCACATATCAGATAACCCGAACCAGAATACCCTATTCTAAAAAGCTATTGTGGGCTACTGTACTTTTGACTTCGACTGAGTTGATTCAATTTTCTGACTGATTGGCAACAAAAGGCTCATTATTGTTAGTCCTTTCTCACCAGGTTTTGGAGACTACCTTACAAAATAATTTTGTACCAAATGATACCAATATGCACGCGGATAGAGAGTACTGTCAAATTGTAACTGGACCTAATATGGGGGGAAAAAGTTGCTATGTTCGCCAAGTAGCTCTGATCACTCTCATGGCTCAGGTAGGATAAATACACTGTCACTTACATTTCTGCTTTGAGTTAGTGTGAAGGCAAAATTATCCTTTCTAGAAAAGGTTTATTTTCTTATATTTGAATGTCTTGTAATCGAGTTAGTTTTTCTTTCAAATTATTTCTCATACTATCAAAGTTATCGAACTATTTCCACCTCTGAAATATTTAACCTGCTTTTATTTGACAACCGTGTCCCTTAATGCTGTTGCTTTATTGAAAATTGTCCTGATCTCTCTAGGTCGGTTCCTTTGTACCAGCATCATCAGCAAAACTGCATGTTTTGGATGGGATCTACACCCGGATGGGTGCTTCTGACAGTATTCAGTTAGGGAGAAGCACCTTCCTAGAAGAATTGAGCGAGACATCTCATATACTTCATAGATGTACAGAACGTTCACTGGTTATACTTGATGAGCTTGGGAGAGGTACAAGTACACATGATGGCATGGCCATTGCTTATGCGACATTACATTATCTTCTGAAGCAGAAGAAAAGCATGGTTCTCTTTGTCACTCATTATCCAAAGATTGCCAGTCTAGAAACTGAATTTCCAGGCTCTGTAGCAGCATATCACATGTCACATCTGACCTCACACGATGATGCAAGTAAAAACTCCAATGATCAGGAAGATGTCACTTATTTATATAAGCTTGTACCTGGTGTTTCGGAGAGGAGTTTTGGGTTTAAGGTTGCCCAGCTTGCACAGGTAAATTCATAACATTTTATATTACTTGTTGTGTCTCATTAATAAGAGCCGTTTAAGGGTTTTTAAATAGTTTAAGAAAAACGATAAATGAATGAATTTGTGTAACAATTTTACAAAATTATCCTTTTTATCTATTGGGTATCAACCATTGTCATAAATATATAGCAAAGTATAATGGCTTGGAAGTGATGCACACTGTACTAATTTTGGGGTAAAATTGGAGTAAAGTAATTAATATTACATCAATAAAATAATTATTTTAAGATCTTTTATCTGTTAAAAATATATTTATTTTGGAACGGATGAAATACTTTGCACTGCTCGTATTTCCTAAAGCTATTGGTTGATTTTGTTTCTAGAGCTACTTCTTTCATTACAACCAAACATTATATCTATGAAATTTGGGGATTGCCTTGAATCTGGGTTTGAGCACCGATGTCTAAATCCAATGATTTAATTGTTGAATTTTCTAATACATTGAATCTCATTTATTGTAAACATCACGCTTTTCAGTTACCATCACATTGCATTAGCCGAGCTATTGTCATGGCTTCCAAATTAGAAGCACTGGTAAACAATAGAATACATGGTAGATCAGGAAAGGAGTTGTTGTTGGATGCACCTGTTATTGATCAAGAGCATGAACCACACGATTGTCCGCATCAAGAATTTGGTAGAGCATATAAGGAATTCTATTCAAACTTAAAAGTTGCACTATTAGATGATAACCATGCAAAAAGCTTTCAACTTTTAGAGAATGCTAGAAGGATTGCAAAGACATTAATTAGCAGGTAAAGGGCCTATCGTCCCTTTTTATTTTATTTCCATATTTTTATAAAAACCAATTTTGTTAACTAAGTTCCTATCTCGCTAGTAATTACTTCTTTGCTCTCTCCATCATATACTAACTTATCAGTCATTTTCCTATTATAGTGACAGAATAGGAACTTTAAACCATTAACTTATTTTTTACTTGTGAGATATTATCTGCATAATATTTACCAATAGAGTTCTTGTCCTAGCTGCAGATGAGGGTGTAATGAAGTAGTTTTATCAATTATGTCTTCATCACAACTCTTGTCGATTTTTCTGTGCTTTAACAGGTCAATGCAGTTTGTATAAGTGAGATGAGATGCAGAGCTCGGAAGGTCTCCTTGTATAATGTAGATAATATTTTGTAGATTGGTTAAAGTTCAGCCTTCCAATTTATGTGTCTTTACCTTTTTCCTACATTGTTTATATTTTTGTAATTGCGGTTATGCTTTGGAACTGATTATATTTTGTGCAATGTATATTGATATCCTAATTCGAGTTAACTAGGGTTAAAGTTTTACCGGTATGGTGATCTTATTTATGTTTGGTAAAAAACAAGAGAGCGAAATTACACTATAAATCAATCATTTGGTTTGATTTTTTATTTTTGCTTTGTATTTCCAATTAGTGCTTTATTTGGTTTGAAAAACAAGTGAGGAATAACACTGTGAAGGAAAAGAAAATGAGTGTAAAATAATTTACACCATTAATTAAACGATTGTTTAGTTTCATTGTCTAATTTATTTTATGGAACTACATTATACTACTATGTACCATCGGTGTAAAATTACACTATCAATCATCTGATTTGATTTTTTATATTGTTTTTTCTATGATTTTCCTTAGTGTGAGACACTAATGCCTCCACATAGGTCATATAGTATTGTCACAATCTTAATCATTTGAACCTTTCTTTAATTTGACTAATTTGTACTCAAGTGCTTAGTTATAAACTTATAATCAAGGTTCTTCTCCCCTGGAGAAAATGATATGGGGAAATCAAATTGATGTCCTCCCCACAAATTGAGCATGCACATGGTGCCACATCTATTGGACATTTTTTAGTTGTTTGGTAGTATTAAAATAACAGGAACAAATACAAATCAAAATCAAAATAATTTTTTTATTTTGACAAATTTTGTTGTTAACAAAGCTATTTGTTTAGTGTTCATGTGAACACAACTTAATTGGTAGAGATATTGTAATATGAAAGGGTTAAAATTTAAGCACAATTTTTTTTATTTATTCACTTTAAAGAGTGAAATTTCATTGAATACTCAATAGACAACTTGACCAAAACAAAGTTCTTTGTATAATTATTAGAGCTACCAAAAATATCTAAACAAAAATAAATAAATAAATAAATTTATCCATCATATGAAATTATTTTCTAATTCTACTATTTTTTTTATAAATAGACTTATTTAAGATAATTAAATCACCCCAAGTGTAGTCAACACTATCCCAAAATGTGCAGTGCAGTGCTGTGCAGTGCAGTGCAGTGCACTACCCTTCACCCCCATCCAAGTGGGCAAGTAAGTAAGGAAAGTTAGTTGAAATATATGGTTGGACTTTCTTTCAGTTCAACACTTGTTAAATAGAGACTAAACTCCCTCAACTGAAAACTGTGAACTCGGAGATAGATCTCACATTAGAGACAACTTAATATGCACGGAGATCTGCAACGATTTCACAAGCGTGATGCATAACATTAGTAATAAGGCAAAACATAATTCTATAAGTTACTAGATATGGACTAAGGCATTGTTTGAGAGGCAAGAAAAGCATAAGAGGAGAGCTCATGAATTACTCAAAGTCCCAAACACAGCTTAATTAAAGTTTGTTTGTTCCCTTGTTTATTTTTTGGTACATCGGAAGATAAATTGCTCTCACTAAAAATTGATTCATGGATCTTCTCATACACAATTCATGTGTCTCTCAACTTTTATCACTTGAGTTATCTAACGTTTGTTCCCTTATTTTGATGTTTAATTATTTAGTACAGGTTAAACATATGTATTAAATTTTTTGATATGTCAAACTTAATACTTGTAAAATTTTACTTTGTCAAATTTATTCTTACATTTCTAGTACTCTTTCTGACATTATTTATAAGTAAAATTCTTTTGCTTCTCATATGTTGGGTCCATTTAATTAATTTATAAAAGATAAATACCAGACAAAATAGTATAGAACAAAATATATTAAAAAATACCTGTAAGTAAAATGGTGGCTTCTAAGGTGAGGGAGCTATTAAGTCCCTCACCGGTGAGGGAGGATAAATACACCGTTCGATCTATTTAATGGTCTGGATTTAATAGAAATAAAAGTAGAACATCTGCACAATTATTCACACAATAGTGCCTCCAACCCATCCTTCCAATTCAATTGAACATGGCAGAAACCGTTTTTTTTTTTTCATTTTTCTTGTGCAATCTACAATAATCAAACAAACACATCAAACTTCAAATATCATAGATTTTGAAATGGAAAAAACTATGTTTACATTAAACACAGCCCATAAAATTGATAGGAGAAAAGGACATCAAACACACTAAAAAATTCAGTTATAAATGGGTAATTTTTTTCTTTCATGTTCTTATTGTCAGCAATTCCATTTACAAATGCTTAAATATTCGCATGGTGTTTTGGGTAACTTATCTCTTCCCTCTTCTTCGAAGCTTTAATGTGTTTTATGAAGCTTCGTCGTTGCCGGAAGTTGGAAGATTTTGGGTCTGTTCCAGTTTTGAGATTCTTCAATGGTTTTGCGTGATGGGTTGGTTTCAAAATTCAATCTTTGGTGGTTTTACTTCAGATTTTGAATCTTCAACGTTGATTTATAATTGTACGGTCATGGAACAAAAACAAAAATCAAAGATTTTTTTCCTGATTATGTTACTTTTTGGCGTTTTTGTATAGTGAAAAGAAGAGGATGGAATGATTGTGTGTGGACAATTGTAAATGTTCTCTTTTTAAATTTTGATAGATCCAGACCATTAAATAGATCGAACGGTGTATTTATCCTCCCTCACCGATGAGGGACTTAATAGCTCTCTCACTTTAGAAGCCACCGTAAGTTTTTTAACAAGTTACGAATTGTAAGGGTGGCGTTCGGCAGTCAACTTAAAAACCGATTTTGTCAAAAAAATCATACTGTACGTAACAGATAGGCATTCAAGTCAACACAGTTTCATAGGATTAACAAACAAACAGATCCTAAACTAAATGAAACAGTTTGTGTCACTCCCACAGCCTTAAAGAAGCAAAACCACAGCTACGTTATTCCGAAACGGCCCTTGTAATCCGCATCTCTGTCTTTCTTCATTTTCCACTCTGTCACTTGACTTCCATCAAATGTTTTTTTGGTAATAAAATCATTTATTATTACTTTTTTTTTGGTTTGACGCACCTATTTTTTGGATTTAAATTCTCTTACATTTCAAATTTCTACATTTGTCTACCTTCATTTGTATTTAATGAAAAAATGTTATGAGAGATAATGAAAAGAGATAATACAGAAAGTGTTAATGATAAAATTGATCTTAAAAATAAATAAAATGTAGATGAATGTGGATTATAACCTACTTGAATTGATTTGGTAGTATTGGATTAGAACCTGAGAGAATTTAGCTTAATTAGTTAGATATATTACATAAAAGTACAGACATCCGAGTTTTAATTAAGCACTAAGCTACCTGACAAAAATAAAACAGCATACAAAGAAGTCAAAGTTTTAATTAAAATTTTCTACTTAATTCCTAAAAAATTCTAACTATTACTACTTGAAAATATTTTAACTATAATTTTCAGAACAATGCTATAGTCACACATTTAGATAAACTTGTTATCACACCCTCATTGTGTTTTACTTTTTAACCTTTCATCTTCACCAAAATTTCAACAATTACTTTATTTTGGAAAATAAGTAAAGGTGTGTTTGTACGCGGGGCGGGAGTGTGTCAACAAGTGTGACTAACATTTTTCTAATTTTTAATGTCAATTGAAATAATTATTTTTTTTTTATATAATAATTATCTATTTTTTTGTTAAATTAAAATATATCAAATATTCATTTTAGTCTTTAAAAATAAAAATATAATATTGTTTATTCGCCCTCTTAAACGTTTCTTTTTTTAAATAATTAATTAATATTTATTTTAATATTAGTATTCAAAATATCTTCCATATGTTATATATTTTTTTAAGCAGTGTTATATTTTATTTTGTTTTAGTGCAATATCTTATATTATTTTTTTTTTGTCAAATAATTTAGTTGCTATACAATTCGAAAATATCTTACAGGAATAAGAATAAATTTTGGTATATTTTTTAGAATAATTTTTTTTTTAACAATTAAATAATGAATTGAAATAAACCAAAGTAGTACCAAACACATGAAAGCCTCTGCATCTTTTTGGTCATTGTCTCATCATCAACTCTGTTCTGTTCCTCAACAAAGACAACCACATCCCCGCACTCTTCTCGTGCTGTCCTCTTAAGGTTCTTTCTCTCTCTCTCTCTCTCTCTAACATGCATCTACTTTCATATCTGAATATTTGTTTATAATCTCTTAAAGATAGAATTTTTATGTCAAGGTGATTAGATCTTCATATGAAATCACCAACCCATCATTTTGTCTGTTTGCAAGATTTGTTTTCTTTGTTTTTTTATTTCTGGGTTTATGAAATTTTGTTGATCATAAAATATTGGTGGTAATTCAACCAATTCTTGTTTTTTTTTTTAATTTATTTGTCAATTTTGAGATCTAATGTGAAAAAGTTACAATTTTTGTTATTATGATGTATAATTGAAATTAGCACAAGTTACTCAATTTTGAAGTTTGGAGAGTTTAACTGAATGAAAGTGCCAATGGTTCTTTTGCTGTTCAATGATTTTGTTTATTATGTGATTAATTAATTCTTCATTTTTCACTCATTTCACATCCAAATTTTCAATTTTAATAATCATGTTTTGATTCTGTCTTCTTTTCGGTTTCCATCTCTTTGCTGTTTTACTACCTGATGAAATTGTCTAATCAAAGATCTATCTGAACTTTAACTGTTTTTTTTTTATGGAGTTTATGTGAATCATGAATTGCTTTGTGGAGGCGGAGACGGTGTCTCGGTGATATTAGATTATCGAATTTGTTAGTTTATATTGATCGTTTAATTTTTTGGTTACAACATGTGGTATTTTGGTTTATTTCAGAAAGATTTTCTTCTTTCTATGTATTACTTCTAGTTTTTAAATTTAATTGTTTAAAATTAATTTTTGTTTTAAATTTGGTTTCTGTAGGTGTGTCTTTGCACTGAAATGCATTAAGATTTTGGAAAACCGGCGTAATGGAAGATGTTGATTCGAACACGAAGAGATGGGAGGATATGGACACAGATATTTTGGTGAAGATTTTTCAGTTGCTTGACATATTTGAGTTAACTTCTGGCATTGCTCATGTTTGTAGTGCATGGCGGATGGCTTGTTGCGATCCACTTCTTTGGAAGACACTTGATTTGTCAATGTTAAGATCTAATTTCATCAAGATTCCATTAGAGCCATTTGTTTACGTTGATGAACGATCTGATAAAACATTGACTCGTTTATTGAAGATTTCCTTGAATCTCAGCAAGCAGAGTATACTGACACTGATCTTCCATTTCAACTTGTACGTAAGTGATGATCAGTTGACATACACTGCTGAAAGGTAATCTCAACTATTGAAAACAACACATCTATGTTTAAACTATATAAAAAGTTGGTGAATAAATCACCATTTTAGTCCTTAAAATTTTAGTGGTCGGTCGAATTAGTCACACTCACATTTGCGAAATAGTAGTAGCAATTCAGTCCCGTAAATTAAACGTCATTCAATTTAGTCCTTTTTCAAAATTTAGCACCGCATTTTAAAAGTTTTATGCATGTCTTGATGCAGAAAGACCGTAAGAGACTATTCAAGTCAATATGTAGGTCTTTCATTAGTTTTGATCGATATTCACTAAAAGATATTTTGATTGATTGGCATTCTTTAACTTAAGCGGCTAATTTATTTTTTTGTAAAATTGAAGGATTAAATTGTCTGACCCTTACAATTTTGAGGACCTAAATGTTGATTTACTCTTAAGTTAGTATAAACCATGTAAAGTTAACGTGCTCTAGGGTTGTATAAAAGGAATCGATACTTGAGAACTCTTTCAGGATTATGATATGTTGAACATCTCTCCCTTTGATACTGACACATGTTAACATTGCTTGATACTGGAGCAATGACTTCAACTGAATCACATTTTTATGAGAAGTTTTGTAGGATAAGTTGCTTGTATTTTTGTTTTTGAAAGGAGAATGGGGTAATCATTACTAGTTACTCCCTCTGTCGCAAAATTTGTCTCAAATTATAAGTCACTCTGCGAAACAAAATTTGTTTCGCAAAGTGAAGGATAGTTTTGTAAAATCGCTCATAATTTCTCTTTCCAATACAAAATTAACTACATTTCTTAATTTATGTGAAATGGCCAATAGAAATTATAATTTGGGACCAAGGAAGTAATTGTTAGCTCTCCTTCATAATCGAGATTGCAGTATGAATTTCCTAAATTGCTAATCCCGCCCCTTGTTGCAGATGCCCACAACTCAAACGACTAGTATTGCCGGCTTGGAACAGAATTAAGAGAACAGGAATGTGCAAGGCCGTCCGTTGCTGGAAAGAGCTGGAGTCTCTGACAATGCCTAGTATAGCGAACCCGCCATATTTTCTAGAGGAAATCGCAACACACTGCAAGAACTTCAGAGAACTCAAGATTATGGGGCCATGTGACATGTTCTTTGCTTCAACTCTAGCTGCATTAGTTCCAAAATTGAGAGTCTTGAGCCTTCGCTGCACAATGCTATACAGAGATGTTCTCATTTTCATCCTAGACAGCTTAGAACATTTAGAAGTGCTCAACATATCACATTGCATTCTAATTGAAGGTCTTCCTTCTCCTCAATATAAAAAAGTTATCTATAAAATTGATCCCATTATTCACCAGAAGGCTTCTCGGTTGCGTGAATTTATCACATGCATGGACAACTCGTGCATCATGTGCCAACGAACAAGAGCTGATGAAGGGATAGTTAGGTGGTACAAGTACGAGGAAGGGTCTTGGAAAGAAGACGAGGTGAAGTCTCTTGCACTTTAAGCAGACGATAACAACGATCTGGTTGTTGAACATTGTCAGTTATTATGTTCTATTGTATCTTCAAATAACAAATTTGAACGATTACAAATTGATGTTGTTGTGCCTTTTAGAAGGAGTTAGTTAAATTGTGTAACTGTGTATAAGAATAAGTTCTATTTTGTGCTCTAAATTTAGTTGGTTTTATTTCGAAGAGTTTGTTTGACTATCACAAAATCTTTACCAGAACAGTTTTGAGTTAAACAAGTATTCACAATATGAATATATGATTGCATTGCTTCTGAGATGTTCTTGCCACTGTATGTACAGTTTAAAATTATTATTGAAAGGGGTTGTGTTGTAGGAGCATAAAGAGGCCTGCGGAGAGGGCATGAGGGAAGAGAGCAATAGAGGATTTAGATCCAAGAAAAATGACACTGTGTAGGTTCTATGGTTTATCAATTATCATCGTAATTTAAATAGTGTTTCTGGGACATTTGTTAAACATACCACAAAATAAAATAAGAGAAACATTTAATATTAGAGACAACTTGTTATATTTTCAAAGCATTCAATACACGTGTTTTGAGATAAATTTTATTATCTCCGTATCAAAATATACGTCGTTTTAATTATATCACACAAATTAAGAAATGTAATTAATGTTGCATGAAAAAAGAAATTATGAGTTAGTTTATAAAATTATTTTTCATTAATTAATGGTATGTGAAAGATAAATTGTATAACTAAAAAAAGAAAGAGAAACAATTAATTAATAGTATAATAAGTAAAAGAGCATTAAATATTTAAATGCTTCATTAGTATGTAAAGTGACATATATTTTGATACAAATATTTTTCTTAAAACGACATAATATTGTATAAAGGGAGTATATATTAGTATAATTAACAAGTTTTTTTTTTTGGCGCAAATATCCGGGAGCACTATTTAGCATTTTTCATAATAATTTATGCTTGGTAAACTTGAATACTGCCCAATGCCTAATATATAGTACTCTCTCCTCTCAAATTATGAGTCGTTTTATAATGGATGAGATTGTTTAAGCTTTAAAAAATGATTTTGTTTTGAAATATTTTAGAGATTTATTAAAATCTTTAAAATTATTTTTTGTTTGTTTATTATCAAAAAAATCATGTTTTTTTTTAATGTCAAGTTCGTACACTTAGGTTCCTTAATTTTAAAAAAATAGATTCTAAAAACATGTTAGGATTGACTTTTTATTTTTGAGTTAAAAATAATTTTTTATAAAATAATTTTCTATGAAATCTATAACAAACGGTCCACCATTGTTGAGTATCGCCGTCGTAGGCCAGCTCAAACGGAACCATGTTCTCTGTTTTCTTTCAGTTCAGTAGGAAAGGACTGATTGAGTTAGATAAGATCTTGGTGAGTTCTGTGGAAGATATATGTTCAAGCTTTATTCGTTCAAGCACTTGGACGAAGAAGTTAAATTATCTAAACCTTTGTTTTAACTTGTTTGTGTAATATTTCTTGTTTTTCTTTATGTTATTTAAATTTTCTATCTTTCTTATTTTCAATGTGCTATGTTGGCATGTCTGGGAGATGTTCGCTGCACAGATAGTGAATAAAAAAACCATTCGCTGTGTAGGCAGAGAACATTGCATGACTTCGTTGTATAACCCACAAACCATGACACTATAAGATAAAAATTTCACTATTTATCAAAAAATCTGAATACAAAAAATTATTAACACATGTAACACTGATTATATTAGACAAAAAAATTACATCATATACAATTTTATTAGACAAAAAAATTATATAAAAAAATATAAATTAAAGACCCGACAAAATGTTTCCGCATAAAAATTAAAGAGATGCAGGTAAAGATTTACTGTCCTGCATAGATTATTCTTTTTAATCCTCTACAAGTTTTGGTTTCGGTCCTTCAAGCTTCCCATTAACTACTCCCACCTTCCGGTTGGATAACATGGATTAGTCTCATTTGTGTGCCATTCATTTCGGTTAGTCATATCATTCCCAATTAGAACACAAAAAGTCTATCGTCGATTAACATATGACTCCCAACCATGGTGAGCAAACTACACCGGTAGGAGTCATATGACTAACCGACGACGGACCTTGCGTCCATTTACACGAAACTAATAAAAATACAACAAACAAAGTAAAAAAGAAAAGAAATAATATGAGAGATTGAGGAAGAATGAGAGAATGAATAAAAATTATTCACACATGGTGCCTATTTACAGAGTTCATGGTAAATTTTGATTGGTTGAGCTCATGTCACTGCCTCTTACATGACTAATCACATTCTGCCACATGTCATTCATTTTTTACTGCATAAAAGACTACTTTTTTTTTACTCAAACCCCATAAAAAACAAGAAAAATTCTTAAAAACTTAAATTTAGACATGATATATCACCATTTTTTTGTTGCAAAAATTTGAAAAGAGGCCAAAATTGAGTGATTTCGAGACATGGGATTATAGTTGAAATTAATTTTTTTTCTAGTCAAAGTGACGACAATTAATGTTTATTGTTCTGGTCAAAGTTATGGTAATTAACATTTCATCCTTTAGTCAAAAAGAAAACGAAAAATACTTCATTCGTTTTTAAATATAAGCAAACAAAATAATGTTGGTGCAATATTTAGATTAAATACATTTGTTTTAGTCTATTTATTATATAGTTTGAGAAGGAAGAAATATATTTTATTAAAGTCAAAGTTTTATTTTGACTAATTTTTTTTGTCAAAGTTATGGAATTTTAATTACTCATGTTGAGTACACTCATATTGCTTTGACTGATATAAATAAAAGTTTGATGTTCTTTTGGCCATTTGTACTTCAATACACTCTTTTCTTCATTTCAGTGTAGACATTTTCACTATATATATCTTGCTCACCGTTTTGTAGGTATAAATCTTTCTCTCTCTGATTATAATTCTTTTGTAGTTTCATTAGTGATTTCATGCAAATGGGTTTGCCCGTTGCTTCATTCTCATTGATTCTTCAAAGGATTGTATGTTGCTTTAATGGGTATCAATTTATTTTTCCCCCATGATTGTATGTTTTTTTTTTACTAACCCATGATTGTATGTTATAAAGTCTTAATATTTTATAATTTATGATTTAAAAGCAACGTCCTTTGTGTTTATGTTGTTATATAATCGCACAAAAATGAATTGGATATGTTTTTATATCTCCTTTTGTGAAAATAACTCAAATAAGATCAAATTTTTGAATTTTTTTTTAAAAATCAAACGGACTTACTGATTTTTTGTTGAAGAAGAATATCCAACATATATATATATATAAAATAATTAAATATGAATGGAAGATAAACGGATTCAGTGATGTAAATTGTAATGTTTTTTTATGAAATATTGCACTATTTTTTTTTTCAATAATACTTTTTAGTCTAATTTTTTACTAATATCTTATCTTTTAAACATCGGTCACTTATATTATAATATTATTTTTTTAATATAGTGTTTGTTATATCTTACCATTTCATAAGAACTTGTGCTTGATCATGTGAGGATCGGTAATATATAAGGTTACTCTGTCAGTACTCTCTTATATATAGCCTTTAAACCTTTTTTTTTCTTATCTATGATCCAATTCCTCTTAAATATTTTTTATAAAAAATATTCAAGATTACATAACAATTAATCAAATGATTATGAGTATACATGAAATCAAGTGAAGTGCATGTATGCATGCTTATTTTTATGTCAATGAGTCATAAAATTATTTTCATTTATAGGAGATTTTGTGCGAACAAAACGTGGTGTAGTGGAGAAAAACGTGCCAATGTTGAACTTTGATTCCACATTGGAGAACAACATGCCAATGTTAGTACTTGTGAAGAGTTTGGGCACTGATGTTTTGGTTGAGATTTTTAAGAAATTAGATGTTTTTGAATCAAATTTAAGTGTTGCTCATTTTGCTGAAAATTTGAAGAAAGATAGTAAGAACATATCTTGGGAAACACTAGATTTCTCAATGTTAAAATCAGATTTTGTGAAGATCTCAAATCGGCCATATGTTTGGGTCAGCTCTCGCAGTGACAACATTTTATACAATTTATTGTTTATTGTATTGAATCTCAGTCAACTTATTTCTCAGTAATGATCAATTTGTGTACACAGCTATGAGGTATGTAATAACATTTTAGTATACTATAGTACATCATTACCTATATAGTGTTAATTTCAAGTGGTATACAATGAACCATTTATTTTTACAGTTAGATGCAAATTTAACATAGTAATTCTTCATGCATACCTAACATTTAATATATATAATGCATTGGAAGTTAGATATGGATTTGCATCATTAATTGAATGGGACATTCATATAACTATAATATTGAAACCTAGTAAATGAATAATGGGAACTAAATGAATGATTGATTCCAATATTGATTAGTAGTATACTAGGGTTAATAGTAAATTTATATAAAAATTTAGATATAGATACTCTTAACACACATACATACACATATATAAAATATACTACTATATATATATATATATATATATATATATATATATATATATTAATGGTTTCATGCATGCTTACTACTAATTAGATTATTTATCAATTAGATGATGATTGTAGTGTTTTGTGTAACTTTTTTGGTAGGTGTCCACTTGCAAGACGTCTAGTCTTTGTATCATGGAACCGTATCAAGAAAGTAGGAATTCAAAGGGCAATTAGGGTGTGGAAAAATCTTGAGTCTATGACAATGCCTAGCATGAAAAATCCAAACTATGTTTTTGAAGGGATTTCAAAGAATTGCAAGAATTTTAGAGAACTCAAAGTTATGGGATGTATTGAACCGTATTTTGCTTATTCACTTGTTACAAATCTTCCGAAATTGAAAGTTTTAACTTTTAAGTCTTCGATGTTGTGGGTTGGTGAAGGATGCTCTTATTTTAATTTTGTATGAACTCAAACATTTAGAAGTGCTCAACATTTCACATTCTTGTTATGTGACACCTAAAGTTGGTTATAAAGCTGATGGATATAATTATGTTGGTGACATTGATGACCCTGATATCTTTGAGAAGGCTTCTAAGTTGCGTCAGTTTCACATTTGCATGAAAGAATCATGCATCATGTGTAAGAGGACAAAAGATGATGAGGGTAATCCTAGGTGGTTCAGGTATGAGCTAGGGATTTGGAAAGAAGATGAAGTTAGCTCTCTTGCACTTTGAGATATCGTCGCGATCGCAAGGTTACACGTTTAAGTTCTGAAAACATCAAAATGGCAGAACCTCTTCCCAGACCTTGCGTATGTGGGAACTTTTATTCATCAGTTTTTTTTATCGTCGTATTCCAATAAACTATTAGTAGTTTTATTTTATGTAATGTTTGATATTTACTTGAGACATGTTTAAATTATGATATTATGAATAAATGTCTTTCTTTTATTAGCATTCTCTTCTAACTCACACCATATTTACGACACACACACCCCTCATGTTCATTTTCATGATATTATTCATCACTCTCTAGTTTTATTTTTATTTATAAAAAAAAACTCATCACGTCTCTCTTCTTAGGAATTTAACCACACAATTTATGAAAAATGACCATAAAATTTAATTATATTCATATTTAAGAGTAGATTTATGTGTAATACTGATTAATTAGTTTAATTATAAACTTGTTTATTTTAAAAATGAAATTCAATGTGTGATTTAAAATTTTCTTGATATATATATGTCCTCACGACTATACATCGCTGTTAGTTTTGTGAGTGAATAATTTGGTGAGTGACTCGACTTTGTTGCCATATTTTAATTTTATTGTATATATTTAGTCCAATTCATCTTTGCAAATTTGACTTATAAAGTGGCATGTGTCATCAATCTTTATACATTTTGCTGTTTCAATTAGAAATTCAAAATTTTAGTGGTTTACATCTATGATTTGTGTTAATATCTATTTAAATTTTTTTATAAGCAACAATTAAAATTAAAGTAAAGAGTATATTCATTTAAATTTGATTGTTTTGCAATGTGTGAATTATAACTTTCATTTTTCGTCTCCTTTCTTTGTCTGTTTTTCATCATGTTGTTTCAATTGTGCTTTGAATAATGTTTTAGTCAAAAAAGTTATTGAATTTTGGAATGTTAATTATACAGGATTTTCATAGATGAAATTTTGTCTTTTCTCCATGTTTTTTTTTACACAATTTTTTCTCCATGGTATGATATTTAGTTTCATTAGCACTATTAATATTCGCACAAACTTTTATTTGTACCGGCCCTTTATTTGTTTCGCTTAAGTTTTGATCCTTCATTTGTTGTGAATTGCAAGTAATATTTGTGCTTCAGTAGTCTACTAGTCCTTTGTACAATAAATTATTCAATAAAATTTAACATCGGACTTCTAATTAATAATATATATTCTTGAAGATGGAAACGGAGGCTAATAGAAACAGCAAATTCATAGTAAAAGAGAAGAGAGTAGGATCAACCTCCAAAATTATATTGAATGTGAAATGAGAAAGATACATTGACTTATGATGAAACTAGTCTTATATACACAAAACTAATGAATTTACTTCTCAACTACATGTAACAACCTTGTAAGAAAGCTAGTAGACATGAAATACATGGTAAGTTAATGTGCATCTACGCTAAGTCATGTGTAGCTTGTAAGCCAAGTTACTCTGTTTCTTCACTTTCATTTCTGTTATATATATATATATCACATAAGACATATAATATCCACTTTATAATTAAGAGATTGTATTTGATTATTTTCCCTCTATTACAATTTGTATCTGCAGTTGTTATTCTTTTTACAAATCTTCTCATGACTAGTACTACCTTCATACCAAAATATTTGTCGTTTTGACTATATCACACAAATTAAGAAAGAGAAATAATTAATTAAGGGTATAAGAGGAAAAGAAGCATTAAATACTTCATTGATAATGTAAAATGACATATATTGTGGTACAAAAGTTTTTCTCAAAACGACATATATTATATTAGTACAGAGGGAGTATTATAAAGATTATTGAAATGAACTAAAGGTTAGGATTAGAAATGAACTAGTAAATTTTACCAAAAAAATGAACTAGTAAAGGTTTGGATTAGAAATGAACTAGTAAACCTCTAGGTGGATGAAGGGATTATATCCAATTTGTTACTCCTCAATTTCATAATAGGTGTTATCATAGAGTTGTTTTTGTCTTAAACTATTTATGCTTAGAATGTTAAAATATTTTTTATTACTTTTTTAGTAAGTTATTCTTATTTATCGTATTTCAAATCACTAAATTACTCAATTAATCATCATTAATATGAATGTTTCCATACCAAAAAAAAAATATGAATGTTTGGTTAACAAACTGATTTTATTATTTTATTTTTTTTGACTAAAACTCATTTTATTATTAAGATCAATCAAATTTACATCTTCTTATAGCATGTAAAAACTTAAAGGAACATACTAATATTTATAAGTTCTTGCTAACTTTGTCAAAAAAAAAAAAGTTCTTGCTAATAAATTAGTGTATAAGGTGTACTGGTTAAGAAACAAAAAATAAATAAAATAAAATAAAATATATTCATTGAAAAAGAAAAAAATTAGACTTTTAGTTATTTGGCTATACAACTTTCAAGATTTTTTTTTTAAAAATTGTACACTTGATTGATGTATGAGGTGAGCTAGTTACCCTTTGCCGTGTCTTAGTAGAATAGCTTAAATGATATGAATTGAGGACATATAGATTGAATAAGGTGATGTTTAAAGATTAATTTTAGGGAACAATTTATCTTTCTGATGTAAGAAAAAATAAAATTACCCTTTTCCACCTATAAATCTAAGAGAGTAATAGCAAAAATTTTTGTAACATGATATTCCCTTATTTCAAAATATAAGAGATAATTGATCGAAAAAAATTAATATATTTAATTAAAAGTTTAGATTAAATACATTTAATCAATTTTTTATTACATTTTAAAATAGAGGGAGTAACAATTTTAATAGACATAAAATGGATCAGATGTACAATATTAGATAGATGGATTAGATAATTAGTAAAATTTACACCCAATTAGATATAATAATTACATTACTAATTTTTCTTACGCATATTTTATATGTTCCACAAGTTTTTCAACAGAGATTATTCATTATTAACTATGGTGAAAATTTTCGTATCAATATCATATGCATAACCACAAAAAATTAGATATTACTCCCTCTCTTCCAAAATAAATGGCTCAATTGATCTCATCACACTTTTCAATGCACAATTTTAATTATTAATATATTTAATTATTTATTATTAAAAATTATATATTTTAAAAATACTCATCGACACAAATCACACAATACCATACTAACATTTATATTTATATTTATGTATAGTATATAAATGTAAAGTAAATTATATTCCCTCTGTTTCAAAATGAATGTCATTTTTTAATTTTCAATGCAACATTTTTTAATTCTATCATCTACTAATTATTACTCCCTCCGTACCAAAATATAAGTCGTTTTGAGAAAAAAATTTGTACCAAAATATAAGTCGTTTTATATTATCAATGAAGCATTTAATGCTAATTTTCTTATTATACCCTTAACTATTTATTTATTACCCTCTCTTCTTTTACTTCTTCAATTTGTCTTTTCCATACCATTAATGAAGAACAATTTTGTAAACCAACTCATAATTTATCTTTTCCATACAACAATGATTAGGTTTATTAATTTGTGTAATATGATCAAAACGACTTATATTTTGGTACGGAGATAGTAGTACTGTATACACTATTTTTAAGAAGAAAACACAAAAAACTACACCTAGAGTATAAATATTGCAATAATATCACTTAGTTTTAGAATGAACGGAGTAAAAAACAAACTACTACGACTCGCAACTCTACCAGTCTACGACCTCTAGATCTCTCTCTCTCTCTGCACACACAGATAACAGAACAGAACACACCGAGTGAGTGATGGCCGGCGTGCAACTGTGGGATACTCTGAAAGAGTCCATCGTCGCCTACACAGGTCTAGCTCCGACTACCTTCTTCACTCTCTTGGCGCTTCTATTGGCCTTTTACTACGTCGTTTCCGGTCTCTTTGGGTCATCCTCCTCTGACCGTCACCACCAAACCCGCCACTTCCAAGAGGAGGAGCTTCCACCTCTCCGACCCCCAGTTCAGCTTGGTGAAATCACCGAAGAAGAGCTCAAATCCTACGATGGATCCGATAACGATAAACCCTTGCTCATGGCCATTAAGGGTCAGATCTATGATGTCTCCCAAAGCAGGTTTGTTTAACATAATAATGCATAAATTATAGTTAATTTTTATATTCTTTTGTTACTCTGATGTAAAGTAGTAAAGTTCAGGTTTTTACTTTTTATCTGTGTGATTCTTTTATACCCTTTTGCAGAGGTGGTGATTAATTTTGTAAAGTTCATGTTTTTCCTCTTTATCTGTAATGTATGATTCTTTTTGTTGCTGAATAATTTCTTATTATTACTACTTGTAACCATGTTTGTTGTTCCAGGATGTTTTATGGACCTGGTGGACCTTATGCTTTATTTGCCGGGAAGGATGCTAGTAGAGCTTTAGCAAAGATGTCTTTTGAAGAGAAAGATCTGACTGGGGATATTTCTGGTCTTGGCCCTTTTGAGCTCGACGCATTGCAGGACTGGGAATACAAGTTTATGGAAAAGTATGTCAAGGTTGGAACTATTAAAAAGGAAGAAGTTCCAGTTGCTGAATCCACCGGCGAACCATCAGAATCTACTCCCCGTGATGTTGATGCTGGCAAATCAGAAACTGCTGCAGCTGATAAAAGTGATGAAACCCCTTCAAATGTTGAAGCCAATTAACAGTAATCCCACAAGCACAAAGATATTGCAAAACATTTATGGAAAAGAAAAACACCATGTAGAGTTGCTGAAAAGAAAGACTGAGCGAATATGTCAGGCAAGTTTCATAGTTAGTGTTAGGCATGTCACTTGTGCACTGTCGCTTTGCTTGAAGCTGAACATTCAGTCTGATAAATAATGAATTGTAGTGATAAATTTAAGTTATATCTTCATTTTTCATTCCATAAAATGTTATATTATGTAATGGTAACAGGGTCATATCTTGGGATAAGTAATGGTCTTTTGCACACTCATTGGTTGAATAATGTATTGCTTTGTAGCAAAAATAAATGAAGTATCGGTCTTTTGGACCAATCCTGATGAACTATGCATTATTTAGACTTTGTTTGAGAGTTATGAGGGAAGCGGAAAGCAACGGCTTTGAGGGCTAGGCGGTGACTTGAAAATGTAGTGCATTCTTCTACCAGAATTATTTTCATTTTGAAATTTTCATATGGTCCCAAGTATGTTATTAAGGTGATTAATTGATAGAGAGCCATGCGTTGTTTCTTTATGATTTACTTCTTTAGATTGAATGCTTTTTAATTTGGAACAAAAAACTAGTGGGAAGAAGGAATTTATCAGTGGAAAGGAGGAAGATAGAATCTTGTTTCATTTTTTTTTGGTTTTCACTCTTTGGTTCTTAGGGGAAGGGGGCCTTATTAGTCTAGAGTTTGAGGGGCTAGTTCTGACATCAAGTGGTTTCATTCCCCTCTCAAATACAGTTGCGGGGATGGAACCTATATCATTTTTGTGAGCAAAAAGATCATTTAAAACCAACGGAGCTACCAAAATAGTTTCATTCGGGTAAAATTCAGACAAAAAAAAAATCAACTAACCAGATTATGTGGTGTATGTCTTTATCTATCGGAAAGTATACTAGTCTCCGTGTGGAAAGTATGAAAAATATCTAATGAGCAAATGAGAATTAAATCTCAGAATGGGAGGTAAGCCATGGAGTGATGGGATGATGTGAAGTTAGGCACCTCTTGGTATAGAAGAATTCAATTTGCTTCCTTGCAACAATTGAGTCAAGTACTATTGTCACTTTCAGCAAACAGTGTGATTTCTAACACACGCGGTTCATTCATTGAAAACAGAACAGAATGTATCCTTTGATTTTCTAGGGATTGATCATACACGGCCACATGGGGAGCGTTAGAAGAAACAATTGGTCAATGGTTCAATGTTCCAGGACCATAAGAGAGGGAGTGTGGATGGATCATGATATTGGATCAACTATAGGATGTGAGAACTCACACTTGGGGGAAGATTGTTGGGTATCATTTGAGTTGCTAAGTCTCGCATTGACTATGAATAAGAAAAATGTTTGATATATAGGAGAAGTGATCTATATACCTAATGCATTAAGGTTTTTGGTTGAGATTTGATGTCTCCCATTAGATCTAATAGTAGATATATGTTGACACTGATGTTTGAGCTTAAAACAAGGATTAAACTTTATCACTGCTAACATTCTTTGCATAGTAGTTTTTGCAAAGGATTGGGAATTCTATGGACTATGATCAATTACTTTATGCTTGAGATGCTAACATTCTTGTCAAAATAATAAATTAATAATAATAAGATCTTATCAGGAAATTGAGACAATCGTTGAAAAAATTAATGTAAAGTGCCGTGTAAAACTTAGTACTCCTTGCATATGTCATTTTTGATAGAAAATTCTGAATCTTACTGTTGCTTGATGTTGGCTAATCTAATTTGTGTTTACATTCAGGGAGTAATCATGAATCGAGAGTATACACTTCTCAATTAAATTAATTTTCTGTAATGTTTGATTGGGTCAAGTATTTTGCGTGTGGCATATATATAAAATATACAAGAATTTTGGAAGTTTTTCCTCATAAGATAGTATTAATGTCAATTTTCTATTAATTTAACGAGGCAGCCTGCATACCAGCTGGTTTCTCTTAGTCTTATATACTAGTAATAATAGTATTAGATTACAATTATTAGTATATTGTCTCATAAGAACACAAATTAGCATGACCCATATATTAAAGTGTATGGTATAAAATATTTACTTTTTTTAGTAGAGCAGTAATGGAATTTGTGTGCAAGGAATAAATTATCTTAGTTATGTTGAAATTAACATGATAAAACATGAAATTTCAAAACAAGCTTGATAGATCAGTTGAGTTGACGTATTACGTAGAAGAATTAACAACTTTGAATGCATCATCTTCAATGGTGCATCCATGCGTTATAGCTTTAGTATGGTGTTGCAGCCGGAGTTTGGTTTCTACAGCTGCAACACTATACATACCGTAGTTGTAGAGAATTTCGGTCCTACTACCACATGTAGTAACAATTTTTTATACAAAAGAATTTTGTTGCACTGTGAAAAAGAATCTCATCTTACTTCTTGACTTGAATATCAAAGTATCCTTTGAAATCTAAATCGTTTGATATTGATCCAACGACTACTTATATGCTAACTTTACGAAATCTCTAGCTAGCTGCTAGGCAGCCACTTATCACTTTCAGAAAAGTCAACTTTTGACAATTGGCATACCATCTGAGTCACAGAATGTGGCATTGTGCTCTCGTCACTAATCTTGTCTAATTATATTTTAATTTTACTTATTTAATACCTTATTATAGCTTCTTACATGCCTTAGTCTTAGATGAAACATATTCAGCAACAATTTTTCTATACTTCATCCAGTTTTCTTGCTCCTACCATCATCACAAATATGAAAGTTCCAAAATCATCAACAATTTTCCTACTTCTCATTATTCTGCTGTCTGTAATGCAAGGTTCCATGTCTCGTAATTTGGTTGATATGGAAATTAGATCAGAAAGAAAGCTAAATTCTTCCATGTTTATACAAAGTTACTCTGCTATTCTCTCCTCTTTGAATACTAGAAAGAGTAAGTTCAATCAAATTCATGCGGTTTCTCGCCACGTAGTTCCTTCTGGACCAAACCCTCTGCATAATTGATCAGATATGGAAGGATCACTCTAGAAGTTAGATGGCGTACAAATATATAAATTAAGTGTTAGTGATCATGAAGTTTAATATTTTGTCAGTTTTTGTACATACTGTATACAGAGAATGGTTAAGATTTTGCTTGTGGAAGTTTTTTGGTGATTACATGTATATACGGTATAGTATACAATAGATAGAAGATCGAAGCTTGCAGGTATATTTTGTGTTTTTGGTTATGGTTTCTAATTAAAAAATATCCCCTCTCTCCCAAAATATAAGAGAAAAGTGGTCAACAAAAGTTGAAAAGTTGATGTATCTGATTAAGAATTTGGTCAAGATACATTAATTTTATTTGACCAACTTTCTATTATATTTTGGGACGGAGTAAAGTTTTCAAACATATTTTAGTTTAAATATCTCTGTCAAATACTTTAAGTGTATTCTCATTTATGTAAACACTAGGTTCTGTTTCAGTGCTCTTCTGATGGAAGAAAAGAAGCCAACCGTCTAGTTTGACAAAACACTTTTGTATTTACTTTTGGTGTTTCCTTTTCGTTAGAGAAGACATTATGAAAGTTTTTGAAAATGTGTTTTAAAAATAGATTGAGTATTTTTTTTAATATTCTAAAACAAATTTAAAATAATAAAATATTGTAGTTGTTCTTTTCAAAATTAAGTCTCATGAAATGTTATATACATGGATGATCAGATGTAGGGTGACTAAACCTTTTACACAATATTGTTTTAAAAATCAGCTTAGTAAAAGGAGTGAACTAAAAGAATGAGCATTGTAAGATATTGGGAGAGAGCATTGTTCTCTCTTGGAGTTTATGTTGTTTAGCTCTGCGGACCTAACATTGCCTTTAAATTATATCTCTTTCTGAAATTATCAGCTTGCAGTCGGAAATTATTAATATGAGATCAAACTGTTAGGATTGAAAACTTGTGCTGTGTTACAGCACTATATCTGTTTTCGTACATTGAATTTGGATTCCTTGGCATAGAAAAAGCACACATTTGCACGCAATAAAATATCTCGTCAATAAAATTATTGAAACGGCTCATATTTGAACGATCTAGTCAATTAATTTGAGATCGAGCGGTTGACATTGAAAATTGCATGACACATTCTAACAAACTTGTTTCCTACATATATCATGAAATCAACTTTCTCAGCAACATTTTCTATTCTACAGTAACTTTTCTTTTTTGGCAGACACAATAGTAAAATGCATAAAGTCCAACATTGAGTTAAAACAACCTTAAATTAAGATAGTTCAAGTGCAAAACAGAGAACTCCATAAAATATTCTAAAAATGATGATTATAGCATACTAATAAAATATTTTAATTGTTAAAAATATTGTACAATCTTCAATACTTTTTTTTTTTGGCTCCCCACCTAGTATGAGTACCATACTCTTGTCTATGAGTCACTGTAATTTCATCAGACAAGCTCTCCCAAGATAAGTTTTCTTCCCAAAGTATCTCGATAGAGCTAAAATTACTTGTAAGCATTCTTCATACATAACCATAATAAGTTTCTTAGCTACCTCTTTAGTGATGCCTTTATAATTAGTAACAGGAAGAAAAAACATTTCGTTCTTGAGCATACATTCTATGTAATAAAAAGAAACCGGCTTTATTGTTTGAGTGAACCAAAAGAGGATGATATCAGCAAGATATTGAAGCATTAGGGAGGGATTAGAGGCACACTTGTCTTCATAAAAGGCATGAGCACCCACAAATTATCCATCAACAAACTAACACCTTCTTTAAACACTCTCATCAAGTTTCCTTGCTGTAGCACTCTAGAATCGTCCATCTCAGACGAATTATCCGCCTTTTCCTTATCGAGTTCCCTTGCATTTGCATACATATATTTCTTCTTCCAGTAATGATCAAATCGGATAAGATTGGCTTCTTTACTTCTAACAATAAAGGAGCTGTTTTCATATTCAAACTTATGTACTTGTTTCAACATTAGACGATGAGCAGCGGCTTCCTTGATTAACTGAACAGTGCTAAAATCACCACGTAAACATTCTTGATACATAGTAGTTGATCAGAAACCTCTTCAATGCTGCTATCAAGAGAACCGGGTGTCACAAAGGTTGTGAATTCTTAGTGAGGGGTCACTTCCAAAGTATCCATGTTCAACATAGAATTGAAACGCACGACTAAAATTGATAGCCAAGTCAATACCTTCTCTGAATACTTTCATTGACTCCTTCTTTCTTTGGCTGCAAGGCAGCACCACTCTAGAACCACCACCTTCCATAGCTGAGTATTGGCTGGAGCGCCGTTTTTGTATGCATGTTCTTAACTTCTTAGAGGTGGATGATGTGACGTTCACCAGTAAGAACCGTTGTTCTGTAAGAATAGTTCTTGTCAATTAAAAGTTAATTTATTTGCAAAAGGCAAAACTATTGAATTAAATTGTAGAACCTTTTAAAATACTAGTAAATTAACAACAAAAATAAAGAAGTTGAATTTTATCATTGAAGTAAAAAAGAAGTGAGAGCTCTTAAATTCTTGCTTTGGAGATAATATATAAGTACTGGGTAATCAATGCCCAATAACATGTAAGATGATATTGCAAATTGTCATTTTAGATGATTTTTGCAATATAAGACATTTTATTAATTGTACGGTAGCATCTCCCAATTAATAAAAATACTCTATTTGTAAACTATCCTAATACATGATCCATTTTTTCTACTCTATTATAATTATATGACATTATTGGGCATGTGTGTGCCAGCGCGCACACTCGGGTGTGTTGCGTGTTCATGCGCGCGCGTGTGTGGTGTGTTTGTTGGTGGCATGTGTGTAAAAGGGATGTGAAATTCTATAGTGTGTGGAAAAAAAAAAGGTTAAAAGTATATAAAGACTAAATTATACTGTATATGAAAATTATATGTAGGCAAATACTAAAAGTATAAATTTAGAAATTTCTTCTTGGAAATTGTATAGTCAAACATCTTAAAATTTAAGCTTTAACTTTTTTTCAATGCATATCTTTTCTTTAATTTATTTTTTTAGTTCATAAAAAATGTTACTTTAATCTATTATTTATTTTGAGAATATTAGTATTGCTTTGTAATTTGTACACCTTCAATTTGACTTCTATCCTTGCAAATTGTCTAAAACTCAAGTTTGTTCCTATTACATGGAAGAGTTTGGGACAAGTCAATCAATCTCACTATTTCAAAAATTACCGATAAACACCGTTAAATTTTAAAATTGGTAGAATTGATTTTATTTACCACATAATTTATGTCTGTACAATTTTAAGATTGAAATGTTTATCCCCGTAGAATAACTCAAGTGATAAGAGTTGAGGGACATATGGGTTGAATAAAGGGAAGGACATATGGGTTGAATAAAGGGAAGTCCAAGGTTTGATCCTTGACGAAAACAATTTATATTTCTGATGTACGGAAAAAAAAAACACTTTTAGAAATTTAGAAATGAACGTAGTAAATTGGATGATGGAAATTGTCTTAATATGTAAATTGTAGTAATGACAATTGAGTTGTGTGCGGTAAATTTTTTGAACTTTGAAACAAGGTCGTATACTTATATCAACGACAATTGAATGTGAGATGCATGTATATAAAGAAAAAAAGTAAATTTCAAAAAACTTGGCAACAAAATTGCAGAAATTGAACTGAAATATTAATATTTATGCAGTCTTTTACAATCTGAATTGACTACAACAATGGTAAAAAATTCCACTTTTTAAAAATGTTTAGATAAAATTTAGGCCAACAACATGAAGGCATGAAGACAAAGGGTCAATTGTTTTTAGACTGTGTTCCTTCAAATCAATTTGTATCCTTGTCCTTCTCATTCAATGCAACATAACCTAAACATGATGGCATGAGAAGTTTATAGACACACACTTGTTCTTCTTTCTTCATAATCCAAACAAAAACTCAGATAAGCTTAAGCATGTGTCATTCATTCAAATTTGTAATCTTTGCAGCCACACAATTCATATGGGGTGGGTGGACACCACCAACTACAAATTTGTGACCGATTGTGATTCAGAAACAGTGAGCATGCATTTGTCCCATTTGACTTAAGTACAAAATTGTTGACTTGACACTATTTTTTCCCGGCAAAAACTACGGGCTAATTCATTATTTTTATGGACAAATGTTAGCTATTAGTATTTATTTTTGTTAGAATCTTCGGCTATTCCACCTTTTGACTGTCAAAACAATTGAAATACCATGGGCTAAACGATTCAGACTCACAAGAGATTTTGTATTACGTTTTCAACAAAAATATTTGATTTTTTATGTTGAAGAGTAATTTCTCTTGAATCTAAGATTTAGTTGAGAGTTGAGACTAGCTACTCAAATTAAACTCAACACATTTTGATCAATAATATAAAAGAGTGACATCTTAAATAATTTTCAAAAAATTAAATAAAAAGATTGATGAATTTATCTTGACTATATGTATGCAAAATTGATGGTTTAGATATTCATATATTTGTAACTCAACATTAATATTTTTTAATTTCTTCCATTACAATCAACCAAAAAGCTACAACTATTTTACAAAAAAAATAAAACTGAGGTAAAACCTCAGATTTTTACTTTTTTTGCTTAATGCAATTACATTTACTCCGATGAATATCAGTTCACATTGCATTACTCCATAAAATTCAGTAAGACCAAAAACCATTAACTACTAGACTCGACTTTGTCATGTAACCTTTGTCGCGATCCTTGATATTGCAGAGAATCGGCGTATAGATAACGCGGTTGATGACTTTTCTAACACCCTTTCATTACCACATTCAACGTTGATTTGATTCAATAGTGATGGCAAACTGACAAGAACATTGATGATTAAGGTTGGTACGACAAACGGGACAAGTAGGATGGTTAGAAAGCCAAGCATCGATACATGGAGGATGAAAAACATGGTTACATTGAGGCAACACACGAACGATGTCATTGTTGTTGAAATCACCGAGACACACAGCACATTGTAGAGGATCTTGATCTTCACTTTCTTTAAGATTGTTGATGAAGGAAGAGTAAAGTAAAATTGGGAAAGTTTTGAGAAGTTGAGGGTTGATTCCAATGCCAAGTTCGCGCTTCGCTAACTCTTCCATCGATGGGTTTGTGACGCGGCGTAAGAACAATATGAAGATGAAAATTAAAAGAATTGTGATAATGATAGCTCCAACAATTACAACAATAGAAGACACATCCCATAACATTGTTGGTGATGCTAATGGAGATGCTGGTTGTATTGCTGATTGTGCCTTTGCAGTAACATTAAGGAGGATGAAGAAGAAGATGATGAAACTGAAATTGAAGTGTTTAATGGAGTTAACCATTTTGGACTCAATTTTTTTCTTCCAAAGGAAAGAAATAAATATTAATGAATGAGTGAGTGAGTGAACAATGCACTAATATAGCTGTAAGAGAAAATGAATTTTAGTTTCACAATTCACAAGGTGAACGCGTTTAGCTGTTTTGGAAAAGTGGCATATTGGAATAGCTCATCAATTTAATGTTCACCCTGTAAATTATAAATACTCTTTCATTTTGTTTTTATAAGAGAGAGTTACGTCGATATATTTAGTCTATATTATAAATTAGATTGATTATAAACTAATGTATTTAGATTATATTATAATTCAAATACATATAATTTCTATTAAAAGATATGTATTTTTTCAAAAGTATGAAGAAAATAATAACTATAATAAATAGAACCGTCAAAAAAAGTATTTTATATATATATTTTTGACGTATGTATTTAAAATATATTATAAAAAGTCAAATTAGTCTCTTACATCTTATAAAAGTATTTTTTTCTTTTGACAATTTTTTTTGACAAAATCTTATTACAATATTGAGATTATATTTTACTCCCTTCGTACCAAAATATAAGTCATTTTGAGAGAAAAATTGTACTAAAATATAAGTTATTTTATAATACTAATGCCGCATTTAATGTTAATTTTCTTATTATACTCTTAACTATTTATTACTCTCTCTTCTTTTACTTTTATGATTTATCTTTTCTATACCATTAATGAAGGACAATTTTGTAAACTAACTCATAATTCATCTTTTCCATACAACAATAATTACATTTTTTAATTTGTGTAATATAGTCAAAACGACTTATATTTTGATACGGAGGAAGTATATACCTTAAGAACTATTTTTTTTTACTCAACTTTGAGAACTATTTATATACTTCTTTCAATGTGTATTATAATCTTTATTACAAAAGAATTTTTTTTTTTAGATTCATTGAAAAATCAGTGAATCTTGGCCATGTTATAGTTTGGATGAGTCACTTTTTCAATGAATCTAATAAAATAATTTTTTTTATAATATAAAATAGAAAAAGTAGTTTAATAACTTATGTTTTTTTGGTATGGAAGCTAATAAAAAGAAAAAAAGAAAACTAAAAAGAAGAACTAAGCACGAGGGAAGAGAGTTCCAATTGCATCATTTCTAAGAAGTTCACGAAAGTCTTCTAGAGGAGATGTATGATTCAGGAGGTCGGTATCTGATGATGCTCCAAGTTTAGCGAAAAAGTCTGCACATTGATTCCCTTCTCTTAGTGTGTGATGGAGAGCACCATTGGTTTAAGAGAGCAACTCTTTTATATCATGGATCAGCACAGCATAAATATGGTACTTAACTTGTGGGCCTTTAATGAGGTTAACAAAGAGTAAAAAGTCAGAGTAGCAGACAAGTTCATTAATATGCATGTCTTTGGCCAGCAAGAGGCCCCTGAAGATAGCAGTCAGCTCCGCGAGCAAAATGTCTGATGATCCTTGAATGAAGTCTGAGAAGCCTGCAAGATAGTGGCCGAAGGTATTTCTAATTATGCCGCCAAATCCAGCTCAAATAGGAGTACCGAGACAACTTCCGTCCACATTCAGAATGATACAAGAAAAATTATTATTGTTCCACCTGATATGTCTATCTACTAACTCGTCTTTAGAAGTGGGAGAGAGACAATTTCTTAAAGTTTCGACCATAGCTCGAATATTGAAAGAGAGTCGACTTAAGGACCAAGTCTCATTGTTCAAACACATCAAATTTCGGTGTCTCCAAAACCACCAAACAACGGGCGAGAAAGTGAGAGCGCGTGCACCTGTGGTATTCTGCTTGAGCCAGTCATACGTATCCATGTTTGAGAAGAAATCCGGATTATTGAAACCAATGTGATTCCAAAGGCAATGGGAGTACTCGCAGTCCCAGATGCAATGAAGAAAAGTTTCATCTTGAAGGCCACATCGAGTGCAGATGGCTGAAGGACTCATCTTGCGGTGGTTGAGTAAAGAGAGGGTTGGCGTAGAGTTGTGACAAGCCAACCAAAAGAAGAATTTGATCTTTTCGGGGAGTTGAAGCTTCCATATCCAAGACCAAGTGTGTAGAGGGTTAGCAGACGGTACCGGATCCCTCCGAGAGAGTAGCCAATTGTAGCCACTTTTAGTAGTGTAAGTGTCATTTTTGTTGTTAGCCCAAATGATGGCGTCTTCGATAGAGTCGTTGAACCTGAGGTTAGTGTTGTCAATGACTTCAGAAATCAACGGAGGGAGCTGGGTGTAGAGACAACGAGTATGCGGGTTTCCTGTAGTGAGCACATCTTTTACCGAAAGTTCCAAGTCATGTATATCCACATAGGGAACAAGAGAACTAAGACGACCGAATTCGGTCCAAAGAGTGAACCAAAAGGAGGAGGATCCCGAACCTGCACGCCACGAAAATCCGTCTTGGAGGATGTTTTTTGCTCTAATAATAGAAGATCAAGTTGGTGAGCCACTAGGGGGGTTATTTGAGAGGAGGGAATTTTGTCCTTCTGCAGTATATTTGCTAGAGAGGAGGTGAACCCAAAGCTTGCTCGAAGATTGCATCATATCCCAGATCAGTTTTCCTAATAGAGAGATATTTGCATACCGAGCTGGTCGGACACTCAAACCATCAAATTATTTAGGGCGAGATATTTTGTTCCAATCCACTAAGTGGATACCTTTGTTGTTGGAGTCTCTTCAAATAAAATTGCGAGTAGTCTGATATATGCTTTTTAATAACTTATGTTTAAGGAGTGTAAGTAATAGTTTGTCAACTAAAAATTCATAAATTATTTACTCACGTGATCCTTTATATTTTCCATCGCGTGGATTTCTAATAATTTCATTGTTTTGTGTATGTATTAAAAAAATTATTAAGACTATGAAAAAAAATATTGGAAAAATTTAAAGTTTTTTATTTTTATTTTATGTGTGTAATATTTTGTTGCAAATGTGCCAATAATACAAGCATTTTACCACTTTTATATCATCTTCATTCATATCTTTTTATGCATTTGAGGCACTTTGCAACAGATCCCAGTTAAACACCGCCATTGAATTTCAAGGTAAAAATCTCTCTCTCTTTCTCTTTCAATTTTCAATTCGTTCATCTTAGCTTGTTGTTTACCGATAAAATGCAACAAATATGATGGCTGCCACATATATACTTCGACACTTTCATTTTGATTAACAAAGGTTTTTCTTTCACGCATTGGATCTTGCTTTTTATTTTGTTATATTGAACAAGGATTATAGTTTTTGGATTTAGCGTTGTGTGTCCGCTCTGTATAATGGAAAGAAATGTCATTGTTTCTGATATTCGTGTAATGCAATGTCATTGTTTCTGTTGATTTTGGGAGATTTCTTACCTTGTTTCACATTTTATGATGAATTTGTTAGAAAAATCAAAGTTTTTTATAATTGCATTTTGCAACATATTATTTATTGATTGGTGATAATGTGGAATTTTAGGTTATTGATTATTATAGATAGGACAATGCATATAGTAGAGTTTTAAACTCATACAAAAGGAGTAGAAAGAATCAAATTGAAAGCAATATAATCATCATACTATTACTTGGATTTTTTTTTTGGTTTTCACCCTCTAGATCGTAGGGAAAAGGGACCCTAGTAATCCATAGTTCGGGGTGAGTTATGGCATCAAGTGGTTCCAGTCCCCTTGGAAAGAATCAAATTGAAAGCAATATAATCATCATACTATTACTTGGATTTTTTTTTTGGTTTTCACCCTCTAGATCGTAGGGAAAAGGGACCCTAGTAATCCATAGTTCGGGGTGAGTTATGGCATTGTTTCTGTTGATTTTGGGAGATTTCTTACCTTGTTTCACATTTTATGATGAATTTGTTAGAAAAATCAAAGTTTTTTATAATTGCATTTTGCAACATATTATTTATTGATTGGTGATAATGTGGAATTTTAGGTTATTGATTATTATAGATAGGACAATGCATATAGTAGAGTTTTAAACTCATACAAAAGGATTAGAAAGAATCAAATTGAAAGCAATATAATCATCATACTATTACTTGGATTTTTTTTTTGGTTTTCACCCTCTAGATCGTAGGGAAAAGGGACCCTAGTAATCCATAGTTCGGGGTGAGTTATGGCATCAAGTGGTTCCAGTCCCCTTGGAAAGAATCAAATTGAAAGCAATATAATCATCATACTATTACTTGGATTTTTTTTTTTGTTTTCACCCTCTAGATCGTAGGGAAAAGGGACCCTAGTAATCCATAGTTCGGGGTGAGTTATGGCATTGTTTCTGTTGATTTTGGGAGATTTCTTACCTTGTTTCACATTTTATGATGAATTTGTTAGAAAAATCAAAGTTTTTTATAATTGCATTTTGCAACATATTATTTATTGATTGGTGATAATGTGGAATTTTAGGTTATTGATTATTATAGATAGGACAATGCATATAGTAGAGTTTTAAACTCATACAAAAGGAGTAGAAAGAATCAAATTGAAAGCAATATAATCATCATACTATTACTTGGATTTTTTTTTTGGTTTTCACCCTCTAGATCGTAGGGAAAAGGGACCCTAGTAATCCATAGTTCGGGGTGAGTTATGGCATCAAGTGGTTCCAGTCCCCTTGGAAAGAATCAAATTGAAAGCAATATAATCATCATACTATTACTTGGATTTTTTTTTTGGTTTTCACCCTCTAGATCGTAGGGAAAAGGGACCCTAGTAATCCATAGTTCGGGGTGAGTTATGGCATTGTTTCTGTTGATTTTGGGAGATTTCTTACCTTGTTTCACATTTTATGATGAATTTGTTAGAAAAATCAAAGTTTTTTATAATTGCATTTTGCAACATATTATTTATTGATTGGTGATAATGTGGAATTTTAGGTTATTGATTATTATAGATAGGACAATGCATATAGTAGAGTTTTAAACTCATACAAAAGGAGTAGAAAGAATCAAATTGAAAGCAATATAATCATCATACTATTACTTGGATTTTTTTTTTGGTTTTCACCCTCTAGATCGTAGGAAAAAGGGACCCTAGTAATCCATAGTTCGGGGTGAGTTATGGCATTGTTTCTGTTGATTTTGGGAGATTTCTTACCTTGTTTCACATTTTATGATGAATTTGTTAGAAAAATCAAAGTTTTTTATAATTGCATTTTGCAACATATTATTTATTGATTGGTGATAATGTGGAATTTTAGGTTATTGATTATTATAGATAGGACAATGCATATAGTAGAGTTTTAAACTCATACAAAAGGAGTAGAAAGAATCAAATTGAAAGCAATATAATCATCATACTATTACTTGGATTTTTTTTTTGGTTTTCACCCTCTAGATCGTAGGGAAAAGGGACCCTAGTAATCCATAGTTCGGGGTGAGTTATGGCATCAAGTGGTTCCAGTCCCCTGAACCCCTCCCAAGCGCAGTTGTGGGGGATTGAACCGCGGTCTTCTCTACCAAGTCCTGCGTCAATCACCATCGGACCAACTAACTTTTGGTTATTACTTGGATATTTACTGAGAGAAGGGAGTGAAGTTTCTCTTTTCTTTCATACTGCTCCATTTCATTTTATCCCATCAATCCAAACGTGGTGCATTTTTTTGGATTAGGATCCTCTCCATTTTTTTATAACTACTACTATAGTAAAAATTTATGATTTATTTGATCAGCTTTGTATTGTTTGCTTTATTGCTTATATAGTATTAGTATTAGTATGTGTTTGTGCTACCTTTTTCTATCTAAGTGCTAACTAGTGTTAGTAGTATGTACCTAAAAAACAATACTATATGTTGATTGGTAGTGCTGGTCTTTTCTTTTTCGAATGCTTAGCTTTCTTGTGAAATTCCCTTTCCCGCTTCATTTAATTCTCTGTTCACGTTTATATTTCTAATTGTTCTGGCGTTCTTTAACTTCTCTAAGTTTATTTCTGAATGGATTTTGCTTGACCTTTTCTTCTTTGTTTCTCATTTATTTTCTCTTTCTTAACTTGCCTTTTTGAAGCTTGGAGACTTACAATGTGAACTTTTATGTTTTAACCAGTTGACGACCTGACTTGGGGCTAGCTTTGCATACTTTTGGTGTTTGAAGTACTCTTCCATCTACCAAAATGAGGTAATACTACCAAATTCACTATTTTATTTGCTTGCTTATTTGGTTTTTTATTTATTGGGAGGGGCAGGGTCCAAAAAAGGGGTAACTTGGTTTTGTATGATCCCATCTTGACAGAGTCTGGGGAAGGATTGGACCCGTCATTGATTTATATTTGGTGGCTATACTTTACATCTGAGAGAAGCTAATTACACTACTCAAACCTTTGACTTCTGAGATTAATTAAATTTAACCTAGGAATCTGTTCCTTTGGTATGAATTGAGAACAATTTGTAGTATTATGAACCTTTCTTTTTGTTCTGAAGTTGCAGGGGACGTGTTAGATGGGATGAAGCTAATATTGGAAACATTGAGGCAACCAAACCTGTGAGGCAAAAAATTACCGAGCCTAAGACTCCGTTTCATCCTATGATGGAATATGACAGTATGTGAAGATCACTTAAACTTAAACTGCATCTGCCCTTTAAGTTTTCTTTTGCATATCAGTATCAGTATGTCGGTATGTATATCATATGACTATCTATTGAATAATACTAGCCAGAAAAAAAACAGATATGTTTTACATCCTTGAACTCTAATGTTGGATTTATTCTTCTCATGGTGGGTATTATAATCAAAACTATAGTCTGTGTCCCATGGACTTCAGTTTATAAATGAAAAACTGCTTTACTGGTATAATGTAAGTTTCTGTTGATGGAGATGAAAATCGGTTTTTGTAATGTTATTGTCAAACATGTCCTTTACTTCTAGATTAAAAGCTATTTCATGTGCAGCCTCTGTTCATCTGAGTAGCTTAATTTTTTAGGCTCTCCATCTCCTGGAAGAGTAGGGTATGATGAATGTGATGACGATGATGACGACGACGATGATGATGATGAGAAAACTGACCCAGCAAATGCTGAAGAAACTGCTTTTGACAAAGCGGCCTCTTGCAGTAGAAAAAAAACTAAGCAATCTGATGGCTGGACATCATCTGAAGATGAGGAAGAAACAGTAGAACAATTTGATGAAGGTACTATTTTATTTAGTATTTCTAACAAAGATCATTATTGTCATTACTGCCTATATCTATTTGTGCTTATTATTCGCAAGATGGTGAAAATTGATGTACTAACAAATGGATTCGACTCATATGCTAAAAATAAAATGGCTATGATGTAGGAACAAGTATTGCTGCTATTGCCGTCAAAACATTGCTAAGCTTAGAGTTATATGTGTAGTAACATCCTGGCTATCAAATAATAACAATGAGTTGAGTAAAATTTATGGCTTTAAGACATTGTCAAGAATGCTTGTATAGCAGTGAGTTTATAAAGAGCACCGAAGGGCACACTATGATGAATTCCTTAAAGTCAAAGAACTGAGACCGCAGGCTGCTCTTCTAGACAATGGAAGTGACGATGAAAATAATACGGAGCTTGCTGAAGTGAAGACATCTAACTCTGACTAATTTTCTCCAGCAAGTGCGAAGTAAAGGAGGTTGACATGGGGGGTTATGTCATCTATTCAATTTCTCCAGCTAAATGTTTCTTATATACAGTTTAATGAATAAAGCCCACTTGTTGGTTTCATTATTTTTTGTATTTATGGTAAGGAAATAGCTGATTCATTAACTGATTGGTCTTGTCATCACTCATCTGTGTATAGATGGCTTCTTTTTCCATTTGGTAAGTTCATTGAAACTCACTCGATCTGTTTAGATTCTGTTGAGCACCTAGCAAACATTGGAACTTTCTGCGGCAAGAATTTCTTGCAGTGCTCTGGTGCCTTTTGAATAGTTAAAATTGGATGCTTTATTGCACTAGTGTGTATAATAGATCCCAAGAGAGGAAGAAACTGAGGAAATAAAAGGTCAGAGTTTTTTACATAGACGAGATGGCAAAGCCACCAATAAATTTACATACACAAGTGAAGTGACCAGGATTCAAACCCAGGTCATATGATGTTAGTTAGCCAAGTTAATTTAAAGCTATATGACGGAAACCCGATTAACTTGGGTCACTGACTAATGCAGTCAAGTGCAGTCATCACCTCTCATCACCTCTGAACTGTCTAATTAATATCAAGCGGTTCAGATCTTAAACGGAAATTTTAACTTTTTATTTAATATAAAATTCAAGATTGAAATTTGAATCGTCTAATTTTGACCGGACAATTTTAATAGCATCGACCGCATGAATGCATGGATTTAGATTTGGTAGTCACAATCAATATGAGTTAATTTCACAATTTATAAACAATTTTGAACAAAATATGGATAGAAAGTTTTGTTATCTAACTTTATTCTAATCAAAAATCTAAATGTGTATTTTTTAAAGAAAACATAGTCACGTAAAAATTTTGTGGCCTTGACACATGGACAAAATGGAATAAAAAGAAAACAGTGGCACACAAAAAATGTCACAGTTTGTGGTGAGCGAAGAGAGTGATGGCTTCTTCTTCTAGTTCTATTTCTGAAGATATGGCTTCAATGGCCACACAAATCTGCAACCAAATAGCTTCCATATTTTCAAATCCCACTCATCCATACCCACCTTCACTACACCTCTTAGTCACCGAGCTCTCCACCGTCGCTTCTCAAAACAGCCGCGTTTTCCTCTACGGAGTGGGCCGTGAAGGCCTAATGCTCAAAGCACTATGCATGCGCCTAGCCCATTTGGGCCTCTCCGCCCATCTAGTCTTCGATATGACAACTCCTCCGATCGCTGCTAACGACCTCCTCATCGCATCCGCAGGTCCGGGAGGATTCTCCACCGTCGACGCTATATGCTCGGTGGCGCAATCTAACGGCGGAAGGGTGGTGCTTCTGACGGCTCAGCCTGAGACAGGTTCGTGTGTGAAGTATGCTAGCGTGGTGGCTTACGTGCCTGCGCAGACCATGGCAAATGATGCGGATGAAGAAGGAGAGGTGAAATCTAGAGCGTTGCTTCCGTTGGGAAGTGTGTATGAAGGTGCACTGTTTGTACTGTTTGAGATGGTTGTGTATAAGTTGGGGGAGGCCTTAGGTGAGAGTGCTGAAGCTGTTCGATCTCGTCATACTAATCTGGAGTGAAATTGTATCAGCCGTTTGATATTGTTGTGTGTTGTGATAGTGTCTTTGAGCAGCTTAAGAACAAGCTCATGATCACCGGTCAGAAATTAATTTTGATTAACAAATCTATGAAGCTCCGACACTCCTTAGATTAAGCGTGTCTCAATGTCGAACACGTGTCGTGTTCGACACTGACACGACACCGACACTTATATTTACATTGAAATTTATCACTTTTTCATTAAAAAAATTATCCATGTCGACGTGTCCGTGTCATGTCCGTGAGGGTGAGGGTGTTTGTTTTATTCACGCCCGAAGACGAAGATGATCATTACTACTAGAGAGGTGCTATTTGTCCCGAGAAACATTATCCCGAATTCATCCCGAACTGTTTTCATACGTTGTATCTTCCAACTGTATTAGAATACATGGATGGTATAATATAAAGAGGTGGGACAGGGTATAGTGAAAATAGCATCGGGATCAATTCGTGATGTGGTTTTTCGCTATAAGTAGCATAGTATTAGTTTCTTCTCTTGCTATATACTATAAAGTTCTTTAATTGCTAGACATGTTGAATTTTAATTTATAACCTAGACAATAAATCATTGTTCATTTATACTTGGTCATTTTTTTAATGTCATCATATGTTAAACAATACTATCAAGTGCTTTTGAAGTAGATTTGTTGTGTTTATGCAAATTACATCAAAATTTCCAAATGAAATTTGTAGGGAACTCACTAGGATTGAAACAATAGATGAAGGAGGAAAATTTCTCTTCCCACCCCCAACACTTCTCTATAAACGCCCTCAAATCCGAAATGTGTGCAAATCCATTTCTAATGTTTCAATGTTGAGTTTAGATCTTCAAGCCAACCAAATGAAATAGTTTTGAGAAAAGATTTTTTGATTGTGTGTAGAAGTAGTTTGGGAAAGTAATCTGCAGCTGAACTTAAGTAAGACAAGTTTAGGTTCGGATTATTTTTCTCTAACCCTTAAAATCAATCAATCGTGTTTTTTGGTTTTGTAAACTGCCAAGTTCGAATTTTTTTTTCCGAACTTGTATGGAAAATTCGGATAGTATTATCCGAACTCCTCTGACGCACAAATAAGGGCAAAACGGATAATCAAGGGGGTGAAATAGAACCAACAGGGGGTGGGGAGAGAAGTTTTCATGAAAGAGCCTCTTCAATCCAAACCTTATTGGGCCGGGTATGGGCCAAATTAGCAATTAAATGGGCTGCCTTATTAGCAGCCCTCCCTACATGACTGAAATTAGCAATTCAATGTACTATCTCCATCTTAAAATAATTGACCTAGTCGCTAAAATATTTTATCTCAAAATAATTAACATTTTTCATTTACAACATAATATTGATTTTAGGTAAAAAAAAACATAATATTGTTTTTTTCTCTCTTTCTGGTTTACCCTTTATAATGCTTCTATAGGCTGCCTATACTAATTCCCATACAACTTTAAGGGTGTGTTTGGTATGAGAGAAATAAAAAAGAGAAAAATTAAAAACACAAAAATTAATACATGTATTTGGATTCAAAATTGCATATAAAATTAAATTAATAATTTTGTATGGAACAATAAATAGAATGATAATTAACTAAAACTAATATTTTCTCGTTCATTTATCTATTTTTCTTAAAATATGTGAATTGATCAATAAAGTCGATTATTTTGAGACAACCTAAAATGTTTACACAAATTATAACTTAGTGTGAGTGTTATGTAACTATACATTATGAAGCATTAAGACAAGCACAAACTGAAAGCCTGCGAGTAACGCCATTTTCATCTCTGTTAACAAAACAACACAACACCAACCACAATGCTCGAGTTGGTGCTGTTCTACAAGAACCCATTACTCCACGCATCACTCTCCATAATCCTCGCTTTAACCCTAGCTTTCTTCAGAATCCCAATCCTCTTTCTCTACGCTCTCCAAACCTACATCCACCCTGATTCCCAACCCCAATCCAATGGTCTCAAAGCCGCCATTCGCCGCCCCGGAGCCGACGCTTCTTCCACCGAGCTCCGAAAGAGGAACAAGTCAAAGGACAAGACTGATTTCGATGAAAACAATGCTCAGATCTTTAGGATAAAGCTCGATCAAAGTCACCTTCAATCTCGTCTTTATATAGATCAGTATAGCGTTGCTTTCACTGTTTCTTTTGTTGCCCTTTTCTCTATTTTACTTCATTTTTTTTTGGATTGTTCAGAGAATAATGGGTTGTTGGCAAATGGGGTTTTTGTTCCGATTTTGTTATCAATTTTGAGTCTTTATACTTGGGGGATGCTACTTTTTAAGGTTACGTTTGAGAGATCTGCTTCAAGAAGATCAGAGAAGCAATTAAGTATTGTTTTTGGGGTTTTAGGGGGTTTTTTAGGGTTGCTTTTTGTTCCTGAGGTTGCTTCTTTGGTTTTGGATTTTGATTTTGGGGTTTCTGTTGATGGGTTTTGGAGGGTTTTCATATCTGCAATGATGGGTTGTCTTGCTTGTTTTTTGTTCATTCCTGCTGTTAGAAATGCACGATCCTTTTGGCTTGGAACTGATCAGCTTCGTTGCAATTTGTCGATGATAACTTGTGGATTTTATAACCGTGTGATCCTTTATGCAAGTCAAATCTTGCTTATTTTTACGGCTTTTCTGTGGATTACCCCGTTGTCTGAAGTTTGGGTAAACACAGACTACAATAATAGTGATGGAAATAGTGCAACAACGAGTGGAGTTGGTAATGCAGAGAGATTGGTGGGGAATGTGGGGTTTTTGTCGTCTGATTTTGACAACTTTCGGCGATGGTGTTTGTTGGGATCAAGTTTGTTGCAGATTGTGGCTTTAAGGTCTAATATACAAATGTATCTCAATGAAGCTTTATTGTCTTGGTACCAAAGGCTTCATGGTAGCAAGGTTCCTGACTTGGATTACAGTAGAGCAAAGATGTTCCTGCATAATCACTACTTGTGCCTTGTGGTTTTGCAATTTCTTGGTCCTCCTGTGTTGGTGCTTATATTTCTTGGCTTGTCTCAGATTGATGGTCCTTCATTTGGAAATTTTCCATTGGCATTGCCTAGCTCTGCTTTTTTCAAAGAGGTTGCATTGTTTTTGGCTTGGTGGGTAACCTTTCTGTGGGCAATGTTCTCTTCGGTGATCCTTTTGCTGCATCGCCATTGTATTTTGTATGTTTCTTGAGCCTTTGTTTTTCAAAGTACAATTTTATTGGGTGAGCCTTTTGTTGTATGTTGAACACAATTTTTTAGAATTTTGAGAAGAGTGAGAAGATTATTGGATTTATAGCTTAAGTTTTGCAGGTTAGTCTACTCAATTATGATTCTTTAGATAACTTCAAAACATTCAGATGTCATATGACTGACTTGTATGATGTTAATGTAGTTATTGGACATGAGAGTCATATAGATTAAACTGACAATAGAAAGACCAAAATTATATCACATTTCACATTCCCTTCAAAATTTCATGCAAGATTATTATATGTAAATTAGAAGTATACGGTATATATAAATATTTAATATATTATTCTATAGCTAGAATACATTGCCTGCACATCATGTTATGTAATGGGCAAGCTTAGCAATCTGTATAAGCCATTTTTCATTTGTGTAGTTCCCTTTAACTAAGCTTCGTCGTGTTTATTCATCATCCTGTCTTGCTCTTTGGAGACCATGCTTCATATTTTTGCTGGAAACAGTTTTGATGGCATTCTTTTAGTTGTTTCTTGTCCAATTATAACTATACTATATATGTGCCGTCATCTGCTATTTTTCCTCACCTACATGACAATAGTGTATGAAAAATGGAAATGAAATAAAGTACTGGCATTAGTGTCTAAAATAATTTTGAACCCTTTTCATGATGAGTGTTAAATTGTTTCAAGATCTCTGTTAGTTTTACTTTTAATATATTGCATGCATGATAGATTGATAGTGGTGCATTTAGGTATAATTATGAACACAAGATCTGTTTGTAACATGATATTTAGTTCGGGAGTTGTGTTGAATAAATAAAGAAATAAATAACTATTATATGTTGGTGTAAATTTATTGGCCCATCAATTTCTGCTATAAGAATGGCCAGTGTGTAAATGGAGATTTGAAATCTATGCATTTTGAGGTTTCTAACTTTGCAATATGCTTTTAGTTCATAATTATTTTCTAAGTAAAAATGTTTTAGGAGAACACTATTATTTATAGTTATTTTCACCCCCAACAAGAGTTTCGCTACATCTGCAAACTATTTTAGGGAGGATACAGCTTTAAAAGAACCATTTATTAAACTGAAGTTATATATGAGCATCAAATTCTTTTGATAGCATGTTTCAAGATCTGAAAATGATGATAATTGATGCTTTGTGTTTTCATAATAAGTTTATCACATGTTCATGCTGTTCCTTTTTAGGATAATGCATGCACACATTATACCTGGTGCATTGCTTCCGTGTTATGGTACTAAATGAAATGATGAAATCAACTCACTATTTTTGAAATCTAATTGAGATGCTATCTTCAACTTTATGGTACTATATAATTTGCAAATTTATGCCTGCATGTGCATTTAGAGATAGTGCTTTTTAGGCCAACCTGTTTTTATGAAAAATGTAGCATTGTTTGTTTTAGCTTCAGCTTCTATGGATTGCTTTGAGAATACATATGCCTTTGAGCATAATTGCAGTAATAGTAATTATGTGTTGTGTCTCCCAAAACAATGTTGTGCGCAAGTTTGTGGTGTAAACCCAACCCAGATTAGCATTTTTTTTTCTTACTGACAGGCAAGTGTTTTCCCTCTTTCTTTTGAAGTTTTATGCAAGCTCCTTTGCAGCCTTTTAAATATTGCATTTACAGATTAATGTACATTTTGAGGCAGTGCATAAACTAATGTGCTTAGGAAAGTGTTGCAATTCTTATAAATATGTGACAGATGAGATATACTACATTTTCAATCAAATTTTCATCACTTGTATGTCATGATGGAGTTTGATGGAAAACTAAAATATGTTTTATCGCATTCGTTATGTCATACAACTTGAAACAAATCTATAACAACTACTTATTCCTAAAGACCTAAACACATCCCACATTTATCTCTTAAGAGTCATTTTTTTTCATAAACACAATCAAATTATATTGTTTTTGTAAAAGTAGAGAAACTTCGACAACTGATAATTCATGTAATCTGATTGTTGTGGTTGGCTGTTGTTTGGAAAGTTGGAGTGTAGAAGATTATTTTTGGGTGGGATCATGGATGTACTGAAGTTTTGATTGACTTTTTTTTTTGTTTCTTAAGTATTGCAATCAAGGTAGTTCATAATCTTACTCCACAATGTACCAATCTTCTTATTTGTATTTTGTAATACCATAATGCCTAAGTAAATTTATTCTTCCTAGATTGGACTGGAACTTTTGTTATGGTAATGGTTTTAAATTTTACTTGCTTAGGGGGATCAAAGAGTGCCAATGAGACTTTTTATTTTATAGACAAATGTTAGAAGTAGTTGTTGCTAGGATGGGGTAGATGCTAGCGTTGGATTGAACTCTAGTCCTCCTACATAAAACTTCTCCGATAAGTCTCAACACAAATCACTTGGCTATTCCTTCGGGGACACCGGCAATGATACTGGCACATGGTTATATGAGGTAAACAATCTGAACCAACTATGAAATCTAATTCTCTGAATCATTTTCGTAGGCATTTATTTACAGTAAAATATTGTCAAATATCCAAAATAGACAAGTAAACCTTGATCCTTTGGGATAGATGCCATGAAATTCCTGAAAACAAAACAAAACAAACCAACTTAGAAACAGGACAAATCACGAAAAATACAACAAATCAGAGAAAGGTGAGCCCTAGTAAAAAATAAATATAAAAGACAAGAAAGAGGTAGATTGGACACACAAAAACATGGTTAATTTTTTTTCTCTTCTTTCTAATTGTCAGAACTCCATTTTAAAAGAAGGGTCTTCTTAACTAGTGTCCTTAAGGCATTAGTTAAGGTTACCAAAAAAAGTAATATATGTATTAAAAGTAAAGTTTTATTAGTTTGAAAAAGTAAAATGCATAAGTTTCAAGAATTTATTTACCACTTTGTTTCCTTAACCATTGCCCTAAAGATAATGTTTATCATTTTCCTTAAAAGAAAAATGAATAAATGTCTTTCTATAATGTTTTTTCTCTTGGAGTATTAGGATTTGAACCTGAAATCATACACGTTTTCTATAATGTCTTTTTTATATATATATATATAATTTTTACATAATGTCTTCACATCAATTAAGTTAAATGCATGGAGACATAATTTTATAGTATATAAATGATAGAATTTTATCCTCACTTAAACTTTAAATTTTGCCATAATAAATACCGACTATAGTTAAATTTATAAGGCCTCTTATTAATTTTGATATACTATTTATTTAAATTTAAATTTTGGTAAAGATATAAGGCAAAGTTGAAGGAAGAATATTGAGTAACTAAGCGAACATTTGTTAAATGTAAGCGTCGAAAATGTCATAAAAAATGAGAGACTTTAGAGCTCTCTACGAAGAATCTCCATTACATACAAATCAAAAGAATTAAAATTAAAATTAACTAGTCAATCAGTGGATTTGTTCACATCACGTCATAAAGTTATGAATGTGTCGAATCAAAGTAAAAATAATTTCGTTAGCATTACAGTCTCTTATTATTATTTCAACTAAAACTTTCAAATCACTTTCGATTTAAAGATGAATAATCATCTATCTCTACCTCAAATCAATCCTAATATACATGCCCCACATGACATCCCAAAGTAGGAACATTATTCTTTCAATTTGTTCTAGACTTATACTACTATTTTGTGGGGAATGATTGATGATATCGGCTTGATATTTTTCCAACTTTCATGGCTATTCATCACTAACATGAACCCACATTCATTTTCTATTATTTAGTTTCTATTTAAAAAAGCAAAGTGTAGAAGTTTCTCTCTTATCTTATCTTATGTTAACTAAAATATCCCGCTAAACAATCACCACATGGGAAACAAAGGAAGTTTCGCGAAAAAATAATGACGTAACGTAACACTTCTACTTTCTTCTTATTTTCCACCATCCATCTATATATGTCCATTTTCCTTATTCTTTCCTTTTTCTTCTACTACTTTCTCGCGAAAGAACCTTCCAGAACAATCACCATCAAATAAACCGTTCTCTGTTTCTGGATTCTTCTTCATGGCACCGTCGGCAGAACAAAACGGCAATTCCTCCACCGGCGACTCTCACAGATCCACTCCCACGCCGTTTCTCACAAAGACATATCATCTCGTTGATGACCGCACCATCAACGACGTGATTTCGTGGAACGATACTGGAACTTCCTTCATCGTTTGGAATCCTACCGTTTTCGCTAGAGATTTGCTTCCTAAATATTTCAAACACAATAATTTCTCTAGCTTCGTTCGCCAACTCAATACCTATGTAATTCATTCATTCATCACCGTCGTTAATTATTTATTTAATTAATTAATTTCATTTTTTTAATTTGTGTTCATTTTGGTTAATTTTTAGGGATTTAAAAAAGTTGTACCTGATCGGTGGGAATTTTCTAACGAATGTTTCCGAAGAGGTGAAAAACAGCTTCTCTCTGATATTCAGCGACGGAAAATTGTTTCAGCAACGCTGGTGACGGTGAAGCCGATTGTGTCACCGTCAATTTCAGGAGAGGAGCAGGTTATTTCTTCTAATTCTTCGCCGTCAATTGCTCCGGCGGAGCTGTTGGACGAGAACGAGCGGCTGAGAAAGGAGAACATGCGGTTAACGAAGGAGATAGAGGATATCAAATCGATGTATAATAATGTATTCAATCTTATTTCAAATTATGCGAAATCTAGAGAGGAATGCGGTGCACAGGGAAAAGAATGTTGCTCCACGGCGGCGACAACGACGACGCTTCATTTGTTACCGAGCGGCGAAAATGCGGCGGAGACGGCGGTGGAGGATATAAACCCGAAGCTGTTTGGGGTAGCGATTGGTACAAAGCGAGCGAGAGAGGAAGGACAATGTGTAGAAGATTATCCAATGTTGAGTCTAAATCAACCGGTTCATGCGGATACTAAATCAGAGCCGTTTGATTCAACCAACGGCGGAAAGAAGAAAAATCTGTGGCTTAATCGGTGCTATAGAGAATCAGAGTGTGTGTAATTGACAAGTGATGTTAAGTTACAACGATTAGGGAACACCACTTTAGGCTAAGTTAGGTTCGGCGTAGATGCGTTTATCCTTTCCTTTTTGTGCATGTTTGGTATCATAGTGAATATTTCATAATTACGGTGACTCACCATGATTTGCAAAAGTTATAAAGCGTAGTTTTTGAAAAATCACAGTGAATTACTCTGAAATTCTCACTGTGATACTAAACATTTGTTGAAGTTTTTGTTTCACTTTCCCATTGAATAGGTTGGGCTATGATTTTTTGTTTTTGTTGTTGACAAAGTTGTATACTAGAATAGATTAGCTCTTAAGGTTGGTGTTAGTTTAGTTTGCGTATGTTAATGCATATAATTTTAAACACTAATATCTTTATTTATCTATTATAATAAAAAATCTATATGTTGAAAATATCCATAGTGGTTATCAGTACAATAGTTCAATGTTGGTAATAAGTAATGGTTATCAACAGCTCAATGTTAAGTTTGGTAGAAAAAAATAGTTCAATGTAAAACAATCGTACATGACTATATGCGTAGTAATATTTGTTTATATATGTTAATAAAAAATGTGATCAAAATCCAAATGTTATGTTAATAGTGTATATATGATCAAACTACAACATTTGAAAAAAAAACAGAATAATGGTCATCCATATAGTTGAATGTTAAGTAGTAGTATTGAGTTTTAGAAAAATTTAAAAATAAATATGTCTTCAATTATAATCCATTTTTGCGATGTAGTTTTGCATGGAAAAAAGTAACATTATGAGTTCCTTTATAAAAATTATACTTCATAACAAATTAACAATGATATGCAAAAGAGGAATTAATGGAATTAGAAGAGGAGATAGTCATAAATAATAAAGAGTTTGATAGGGAGAAAAAAAGTTATGATGCTACTTTTAATTGGCAACTCCGTGAAAACACATTAGTAGAGAGATAATAATTTGATTACACTTTTTCAATATTATCTATGTAGTTTGTACCATGCTACCATCATTTAAATTTCACTTCATTCTTCATTAGGGTGAAAGAATAAGATATTCCTCAGATTATGCAAGAGCTACTACATCTTGTCAACATATGAAACATGAATTATTTTGCAAACAAGAACTTCTAATAAGCATAGTCTAGATTAGATTATTCAACTCTAAGCTTTTGTTAGAAAAAGTTTGCAGTTAAACAACTTTAATACTACATCAGCTACAAGGACTTAATTAAAACTAGTTAATTGCCTTTCATCCCCTTCAAGAATTTGTGCACTTGAAACATAGTAGGCCTGTTTGCAGGATTATCAGAGAGACACACACGAGCTATCTGTAGCATTTGAAGCATCATCTGCTTAGAATCAGCATCGAGAACCGTAGGATCAAGAACTTCAGCAGCCTGTCCCTTCTTGATCTTCTGACCAACCCATCCAACCAAGTTTCCACCTTCAATCTCTTTGAAATCTGGTCCTGTCGGCTCTTTTCCGGTCAGCAACTCAAGTAAAATGACACCGAAACTATAGACGTCGCCTCTTGTAGTTGATCTTCCACTCTGTCCGTACTCTGGTGGAATGTAACCAAATGTTCCAGCAATATCAGTTGAGATATGAGTCTCACATGCACTGATCAATCTTGCTAGTCCAAAATCAGCAACTTTTGGCTCAAAATCTTCGTTTAGTAAGATGTTGCTAGCTTTAACATCCCTATGAATGATGTGAGGTATAAAACCATGATGGAGGAAAGCTAATCCTTTCGCTGCACCTGTCGCGATTTTGTAACGTTTGTTCCAGTTGAGAATTTCGAGTCCCCCAGTCCTGTTTCTCAACCAAAGGTCTAAGCTTCCATTAACCATGTATTCATAAACAAGGAGTTTCTCCTCACCCATTGAGCAATAACCAAGCAATGCAACTAGGTTCTGATGCTTTACCTTTCCCAATGTTTCCATTTCGGCCATGAACTCACGATGACCCTGCGTTTTAGCTTCACTAAGCTTCTTCACAGCAACTGTTCTTCCATTCGGTAAAGTGGCCCTGTACACAGTTCCGAAACCTCCGTCTCCGATTATGTTTGTCTTGCTGAAATTGTCGGTAGCTTCGAGGATATCAACCAAGGTTAACTTCAGAAGAGGCTGCTCAAACATTGCTACATTGATACTCAAAGGTTCCTTTGACCTGCTACTGCTCAAGAAGTAAAGATTTTGATCCACATAACTGTTCAGTTTTCGATCCTCAAGTTCCTCGGGATCATTTTGCTTCCTGCTAATCCATCTATGCAGAACAAAAGCAAAGATCAAGGTTATTAATATGACTGTGATTGCAATTCCACCAAGCCTCCATGCATTAACCAATGCATATTTACCGATGCTTTTGACTTCACAGTTTGTTCCCAACATCTGGCCACAAAGGTTTCTGTTTCCCAAAAATCTAAATCTTGATAGGTTTTGGCAAATACCGGTTCTAGGAATAGGCCCTTCCAATATGTTTTGAGACAAATCTAGGTAATTCAAATTAGCTAGGCTGCATAGCTTATCTGGAATCTTCCCAGATAATTGATTACCTGATACATCAAAATACTCAAGCTGCATTAGATTACCTAGGTCTAAAGGAATCTCTCCGGTCAATAGATTTCTGTGAAGATCCAAAATTGTTAAGTAGGAAAGATTTCCCAAAGACCATGGCAAGTTCCCGTCGAAGCAATTGCAGCTTAAATTCATTGTCTCGATCCTCCATGTCATGGAGTTTGAGAAAAGCTCACCGACATGGCCTGAAAGTCTGTTATTCTGCACATAAAGACCAACTAGACTTTGCACACCCGACATAATGGATGGAAGCTCGCCGATTAGCTCATTAAAGCTCAAGTCCAAGTGAGTCAATTCTTTCATGTTCCCAAAACTGATTGGAATTGGACCATGCAGCATATTTCCTGTCAAATTCAGCTTCACCAAACGAGTCAACTTTCCAAAATTTCCAGGGATTTCACCTGAGAGTTGATTATGTCCCAAATATAAACCTTGGAGTGTTACAGCATCACCAAGCTCTAGGGGAATGGAACCGGACAACAAGTTTCCAGACAAATCCAAAGTTGTTAGATTTGTCAAGCGCGAGAGTGATCTCGGAATACTACCGGAAAGCATGTTGTTGCTAAGCAATAGATCAACAACCACTACACAGTTCCCTAACTCATCAGGTATGGTGCCAGACAATCTATTGTGAGAAAGATCCAGCACACCAAGGTGTTGAACAAAGCTCAAATCAGGAACATTAAGTTGTCGGAAAAACGAAGATTCTTTGGCAGGAATAGGCCCAGACAGATTATTGTGAGAAAGAACTAGGCATTGTAATTCACTTAGTTTCACCAATTTGTCAGGAATAGAGCCATTGAGTTGATTGTTTCCAAGATCCAATGTAGTGAGTGAAATGCAATCACCAAGCTCATTCGGAATGCTTCCTTCAAGCATGTTTCCATTCAAATTAAAAACTGAAAGACTTAAAAGACTTCCAATTTCCTTCGGAATCGTACCAATCAAATGATTGTTGCTAAGAACAAGCCTTTGTAGAATAACTGCATTCCCAATCTCCATAGGAAGAGAACCCTCTAAGTGGTTATTTGCAGCAGAAAATTCCATCAATGTTGATAAATTCCACAAACTAGAAGGTATATGTCCACTAAAATTATTGTTGTCCAAATCCAGCACCATCAAAGGAAGCTCAGAAAGATAATTTGGAATAGAACCAACAATCTGATTGTTCATCAAAACCAACTGAGTAAGATTCTTACAATTAACAAAAGCTTTCTCAATTGTACCACTAAGGTAATTATCATCAAGATCAATCTCCAAAAGTGAAGCAGCATTACAAAGCTCCTCAGGTATAGGACCAGTCAACAAATTACTACTCAAACTGAGATGCTCCATCACAGAACAATTCCCAAGCTCAGGTGGAATCACACCGGAAAATCGGTTCGCAGAAAGCAAAAGAGAATCAACATTAGTCCATTTTCCAAGCCAAGAAGGCAAAGGTCCATGAAGAAGATTCTTTTCAGCTGAAAATGTCTTAATAGGAAGGTGAGAAAGCTCTTGAGGAAGTGAACCAGATAATGAATTGAAAGAAAGCATCACAGAAGTTAAATTTGAACAATTTCCTAACTCAGATGGAACTGACCCATTAAGCTCAGAAAAAACAAGGTTCAAAATTTTCAAATTTTTCAACTTCCCAATAAACTTTGGGATAGAACATTTCAAAGGATTATAAGAAAGGTCAAGTTTCGCCAATGATTTCATCTTTTCCATTTCTTCAGGTAATGGACCTTCGATCAAACAAGAAGGTGAATACAAAACTTCAAGCTTTGAAAGTTCACCAATTTCCTTAGGCAATGTACCAGTCAACTTGTTTATCCCAACGTAAAGTGCAGTGAGATTCTTCCAGTTTCCGATTTCCGCCGGAATTTCGCCGGAAAACGAATTGTTTGAAATATCAACAGAAATCAAAGAGAGTGTTCCGGTGAAGAGAGATAACGGAAGAGAACCTGAGAGAAAATTGTTGCTAACGTCCAGAAACTGAAGGCTTGTCAAGTTTCCGATACTCTCCGGTAATTCTCCGTCGAGTGCATTGCCGGAGAGGTCAAGTGTTGTTAGCTTCGTTAAAAGCCCAAACTCTAGTGGAATTTTTCCGGTGAACGAGTTTGAACCGAGTCTAAGTGTTTCCATCTTTAACAACCCACCAAGCTCGCCGGGAATTTCGCCGGAAAACTGATTATCCTCAAGGTTGAGAACAGTAAGAGAGGAGAGGGAGGAGAGAGATGAAAGAGACAGAGAGAGATTTCCTCTGAGGTTAGAAGAAGGAAGTTCAAGCGAGGTGACTCGTCCGAGTTGACATGTTACACCAACCCAGTTACAGTGAGAAGTTGAAGGATGCCATGAAGAAAGAAAGTGAGAATTTTGAAGAGACCCTTTGAAAGAAAGGAGTGAAAGTTGATCTGGGTTGTGTTCATTTTTGTCTTGAATGGCGTAACAATGGAATAGGAAAAGGTAGGAGAGTAGTAGAATAATGTTGAAAGGAGAAGCCATGGGAGAGAAAGAAAAAGAGTGAAGAGAGTGTGTTTTGGTTTGTATTTTAGAGGGTAGTTGAACATGCAAATAATGGTGTTGCCATTGAAGAGAAATGAAGAAAGGTGGTGTAGTGTGGTAGTAGAAGAAGCACGAAAGCCATTGTTGTTATGAGAGAGAGAGAGAGAGAGAGAGAGAGGGAATAGTACAGTGTAGTTGTAAAAGAAGAAGGACGTGTCAGAACGCAACACGCAACGCACGTGATTTCAAACCTTCATAACGGCAAATTAATCCTTTTACCCCAACAAACCTACACATATTGAAAACAATATGCTGAATTAGTTATTTTTTAGGTATAGAAATTTAATGACTAATGTAATGTCATATTAAAAAAAAAAATAGTATGGAGATTAAATGAAAAACATTATATCAAATCAAACTTATTTACATGATTGTGAGATTTTTTGGTATAAATTTGATTGAAGGTGGTTCTTTAAAAGGTGTAGTGACTATACTATACTTTTGACTAATGTTGTTGATCATTAAGAATTGAATGTGCATTACCAAGCATGGAAATTTAGTTTTGGTTAGTAGTACTCCATTAAGAATCTCCCTCTCAAAGATTGGATGTTTTAGAACACTAAACATGAAACTAACACCCCTCGCCACTAATTTCCTAGTTAAAAGGATGCTATAAATGATAGTAATCACGTTATTTTGTATGAAGTTTAACTTGTTTGCCTATAGTTTAAGTGTCTTCCTTATCTTCTTTTTTTTCTTTTTTTTTTTAACAAAATTTACCGATTTACTTTTAGTAAATGAGTCACTCGTAATGTATCTCTCTCATTTCTTACTTAAAAAATTACCATGATAATTTTCAAACAATTTAGTAGATAAATTTACATACATTAAATATGGAGAAATAAGAAATTCAAAGATTGAACCCCGACTTTTATAATAACATCTCTAGTCACTTATGAACAAAGTTTAATACTGGTGGCTAATTAATAAATTAAACCGCAATTGCAATGAGTAGTTTAATACTATAGTAGCTAGTTAATGATCAAAGTTGTGATATGAATGCTTGTGTATATATTCATAAAATAGAAACAGATAAAATAAATACTAGGTGTATAGCTTATCTACCGAAAGAAAAATATGTGTAGATGTTTAGCAAATGATGAAGCTCATTTTGAAGCAAATTTATTGGTTAAGCTTCAACAGAAAACACGGGTTTGGTCATGCTCTTTTTCATTAATTTGGGGAACTTGTCTCTACTCTCTTCTCACTAATTAGGTTTCATATGTTCTACCCTAACCAACCCCCTCAATTCAAATAAACAAAATGTGTTAGGTGTGATATTAGTACTAGAATAATTGTAGGACTAGCTTAGCTAGACTTGTGATTAGCACATTGCACGGCTATGGTTACATTCCTCATACAAATTAATTAAGGTTCTAACTTTTCTTTAAAAATTATGGTCCTCTTTCTTTAATTGACTTTTGCTTTGGCATCGTGTGGAGAAAAGTGTTGATGCACTCTTTAAGTTTGTTTTCCACCGATCTGCATTGCATGTTAGTCAATTTTCCATTAATTTTATCTAACCTCCCTATAAGGCTAGCTAGAACTTCATTTAAAATATTTTATTTGGTTTTTCTAAAGATAGTACGTTAATTAATCTAAACAATTAATGTGTAAGCACTCGTTTGGTTGGGCAACAACAATTCTGTGTTTTTCTCATAATCAGGCAACATTTATGCCTTAATGTAAGTTGCTGAAAAAAAAAAACTGTGTCAAATTTTTTTTAAGATAACTAATAGTACTACTAGTAATCTAGTATACTACTCTCTCTCTCTCTCTCTCTCTCTCTATATATATATATACTCCCTCCGTCCCGGAATGTATGAGAAAAAATAAAAATCACACTTATTAAGAAAAAGTAAAATATAATGATTGTGAGTATGTTTTGTTGAAAAAAGTTGTATGAAAATATGTAAAAACAGTTTTTATTGGTTGTTGGTTATAGAAAAATTAAGAGATAGAGTAAAATTTTTTTGAAAAGATAAATGTTTGAACTTTTTCTCTTACATTTCGGAACAAAAAAATTAAGTTTTTTTCTCTTATATTTTGAGACGGAAGGAGTATATATATATATATATATATATATGATCTTACATATAACAACAACGAAAAAGATCTCTCAAGTTTTAGTTACTTTGATTTTAATTTTTTGCATACACTTTTAATGTTATCACCTCTCGGGGTTTAATTTATTAATTTATCTGTTTTATTATAAAAAAAGTCTAACATATTATAAGATGTAAAAGGGCAAGGCCTAACCACATAGTACTAGTAAACTCTCCTGCTTACTCTTTTTTAAAACGATTTATAATTGACATAAATAAAATTCTCAAAGCTGTTTTTTTTTTTTTTGAGAAAACGGGGGAGTATATATAGTAATACTCAAACAACATGAGTATTAAGTGATGAGATATGATTAGTGTATGATAATTAGTGAGCTGACATAGTGACAATGTGACACACAGACCTGAAGAGTGATTAAGGTTGGGATTTGGGCTACTTTTGTTTAGGCATTACAGTAACAACGTTGCAGACCAAGGCCATTTTCGTCATTGTGAAACCTATTGACTCTTTAGTGGTAAAGGACTAAAGATTTGAAGGAACGTGGAGGTGAGTGACCCATGACATTGGGGCATCAAATTCCAAATACTACTACTAGTAGTGCTTTTGTCTCAAACAGAACTGTCTCTTCCCCGCAAGCATGCCCAGTTTTAGAATATTTTGGAACCCTACAAATTACGGCACCTCTATTTTTTGCTACCCCGTTACTCTATAAGTCATTTTAACTAATTTAACATATATTAATATGTGTCTAGTTTGTGTTTTAAAACATATTTTTACGATAAATTTCTATACTACCAACTTTTTACAAAATATTATTTACAGTACTTATATTGTAGTAGTGTCTTTATTTATTGCAATTGATATTTATTTGTCTGTTTATTTATGGATATGCTTCCATTGAAAAATTGTGATTTTAGTGTTAGATTATCATTAAGAAAAGCAAAGTTCATATTTATGAGCACAATATTTCATTTTTTAGCCTACATTGCTTACATAACAAAAGTTCATAAAAAAGAGAGAAACCTTGAACCAATTGTAGTTGACACCGTCAGAAAATATATAAAGTCCGGACAAAATTTAAAATTCAAACAAAACTTTTAATTTTACATTGAAAATTTTCAATTTTTTTTAAAAAAAACTCAGTTTTTCCCTAAATTAATTCTCACGAATCTCAATTTTACTCTAAATTAACTCCTAAAACACTAAAAAAATTATTTTGCGGTGAAAAATCTGAATATTGAACCAAAAAACTTTAATTTTATCCTAAATTAATTCCTAAAAATATTAATTTTACCCTAAATTAACCTTAAAACAAAAAATATTCCTAGAAGCCAGGGTGGTAAATCCGCTCATGGTTGACACAAATGGTAAATTAAATCACCAATTTTAATTGGTTAAATAATTAAATTGGTACTACTCTCCTCCGTTTCAAAATGAATATCGTTTTTTATATTTTCACACATATTATGGAATGCAGACATTATGTTAAAAGTAATATCATTTTACTAAATTAATCTTACTTTTTCCTTTATTTTTTTGAAAATAATGTATAAAGTACTATTGTAGTGTACTAGTAGTAATTACATGGTATAATTGGAAAATTTTGCATTTAGAATTGAAAAATAATACTCCTTTTAAAATAAATTTTTTAAACTAACACGACACTTATTTTAAAACGGAAGAAGTATTATTTTACTGAAGATATAGAATCCCAACAGAAGATATAGATTAAATAAAAAGTTAATTGTGCGAATTCATCAATTCAACAGGGTTTGATTTGGATTGGAATGGCAGCACCTAATCGGTTATGGTATTGGTGGTGGCAATGAGTAGAGTAGCGGGTACACATAATCTATAATTTGTCGCATTGAGAAAGAGTGAATTCAAAAGTTGAAGTTTGAACATAAAATCTACACTTTACTCATTGTTTGTTGAACCGTACCACATGAAGAGAAGAATATCATGTTTGTTCAGCCATAGCCCATGCTATGCTTATATAATATTGTGTCCTTTATTTACCAAAAAGTTACCTGCACTATCTGTTGCACCATAAAGCAATACTGCCTCAGTCCTTTTCCATGACTCACACCGTTTGCTTGTGAGCCAACACAACACACAATCGCAGCCACTTATTACTCCCCCTCCGTTTCAAACAAGCTAAAGTAGTGTGTGTGACTAATACATTTCTTTCATTTTTTGCATAAGAAGTAGTATTGTTCAAATTTAAGTTTATTTTTTGTTTCTTAGATAGATATATAGTTTCTTTCGGATAAACTATTATGTGTATTAAACGTTAGTTGATCTAATGTTAATTGACTTTTGATTTGACATGATGAAACAATTTGATATCAGTATTATAGAACGACTGTTCCATTGTAAACAAAAACAAAAAAACGGACAGATTTATTCCGATTTTTTTTAAGAGACTAAAATAAGTATTTTTATTGCTAAGCATCGACTTGAATCCTGAGTTTTCGTGAGATACAGCATTTTCCCTTAAATAAAAAAAATGTACATTTGCTAAGTGTTTTGATCGAGCAGAGACAAATATGGACCAACACACTTACACACCTTAGTAAAAATACAAATAACATGAAACTAAATTAGATCTTTGGAGGTGGTCCTTAATTATTGTGACAATAATGTATCACTGTCCATCTAATATACTCAGAACCCAAATAGTTTCTTGTATACATCAATACTATGATCGATCATGCTTAATTACAACATTCCTCCACCAATGCAAACTATTTCCAACCTGGATTCCATGATCCATCACCATCCCAATTCACTAGATTTCCATATGTCAATTTTGCCTTCAATAAGGCTAATGTAATACTACAATCTATATCATTTCAGATGGTGTTTGCATGTCACTATCTCCACATTGATTTGATTTTGGTTGGAATCTAGCTGCCAATTTCCTTCCATATAAGATCAGATCATTATATTTACCACATTTTATATATTGGGTTTGAAATCTTCTACATGTTTCTAAAAAATTGTATGATTTCTTTATCCCAATGAAATTACAATTCAAGTATTAATAGTGTCATTTTTTCCCTTGTTAAAAATATGTTAAATGTAATTAATATATTTGAGCATGTTTGGATTGATAGAACTATGGTTAGTTATTTTGATAAAAGAAGGTTTAACAAAACCACAGTGCTATCGTAATTTTGTGAAATTCATTATTGAATGAGACACACAAAATTGATCGCAACATAAGAGGAAATACTACTTCAATTTTTATGACGGAGTTGGTTGGTTGAACGTACATCAAAAATTCAAGTTGTGCTAGAAAACTAAAACTGAAAAGATAATTTGAAATTCATCCAGTAAATTACAAGAACACATCATTATTATTTATTACCCCACTATTCTAATATGTTGGAGACTATAAAATACATATTTCATTCGGTCTTAAATATAAACAAAAATTAAACTATATTTAATCTAAAATTCAGATCAAATATGGATTGACTTTTATTTTATTTAAGATCAAAGTGAATAGTAGTAGTAATATACAAGAAGAATCATTGTACTTGTACATAGAAAGACTTCCACGTCACATAGGAAAATTGACCCCGTGACATATCACATAGTACACATGATTCATATTGACTTACGCTTTAATCTCTCTGTTTTGAAGTAAGTTTAGGGTAACAAAATAACCAAAAGTAATAATTATAAATTTTTTATTACAGTAAAGAAAAATACTACTGCTAAATTATTTATTCTGATTTTATCTCAACATTATTAGGAGTACTGTGTATAACAATCCTGCATATAGTCAATAGTATTAGATTTTCATTTGATAAATATTAACATGTGCCCTAAATAAAGAAATATCTGCATTGATTTTCGTGTATTTACTTTAATTTTTAAATTTTTATGTTTTCTATGCACAAAGTTTTAGAAAATAATTCTAATTTTGGACTCTTAACTTCTGCCCTTAGACCATATGTTAACATGACCCTTTTCATTTTCATAAATGATTAAACAATGTTTTAAATTTTTATGAACACATTTTATGATTGATGGAGTAAAATACAGTAACTTTACTACGAGTAATTACTACTAGCATTTGAGCACGAGCAAAAGAGAATCCCCATGCAATGAGTGGGTAATTTTCTAGGGAAAAGAAATAAAGAGAGTTGTAATGTGTATGACTGGCATTTCAAAAAAGAAAGGCATGCAGTGCAGTGCAGAACACAGATTGATTCAGGAGCCCAATCAGGTCCCAATAAAACTCACACAGTCCCCACACTAATTCTGCATATACACACTGTGTACACACAGTTAGTTAGTCACCCAGTCATCAATTATATTTGCACGGTAGTAGAAATAGGAGTATTAAGGGCCTGTTTGGAAGAGGTGATTTTGAAATGAGAGAAGTATTGAAGAGAGAAAGAGAGGAGAAATAAGCAATCTATCCTGTTTGGTCCATCAAAAAATTGAAAAATCCAAACACGTAAACAAACGCGTACATTTGAATTATAAATTATAAAATAGTTCAAATGTCTTAAATATAAGACAAATTTTACTTTTTAAATTCACTAAGAATTTAATGTATTTAGTCTATATTATAGACAAAATACATTAGATTCTTAATAAAATTAAAAAGTAAATTTTTTTCTTATAATTGGAGGCAGTAATATATTTGGTTTGAGTATTTTTCTCCGACCAAATAAAGATTTATTGTAAAACCCACTTGGGTTGGTCTGGTGGTATTGGCCTAAGATTCGGGAGTTTGATCCTCCTCGAGATCTCAAATTCAATTTTCTCTAATAACAATTTAGATTGGTTAGTTTAGTTTCTTACAAAAAAAAAAGATTTAATGTACTCCCTCTAATCTTAATTTACTGTAAGGAAAAAAATTCTTTTTTTTTTACTAAGGAAAAAAATTCTTTTTTAAATTCATAGCATGTTGTATTAGAACTTATAAATTTAAAGGAATTAAAAGTCGAATTTTTTTAAAAAAAGATTAAAAGTAAAATTTAATATATTTATAAGACCAAAAACATATTTATGTTTGCTTATGAAAAGTACTCCCTCTGTTTCAAAATGAGTGATGTATTTGGTGTTTTCACACATATTAAAGAATGCAATCATCATGCTAAAAGTAATATCATTTTTATTAAATTAACCTTACTTTTTTCTTTGTTTTTTTGAAAATAGTGTATAAAGTACTATTAATAAGAGGATATATTTGGAAAATGTTGCATTGACACTCATTTTAAAACAAATTTTTTTAACAAAAACAATATTCATTTTAATACGGACTTGAGCCAACTATCTCACCCATTGAGGTGTCTTTAATCTAACAAATGATTAATCACTGCATTCGACGGTAAATATATCGATCTTGACAAAAAAAAAAACAGAAGGAGTATTAATTAGGATCTTACGGGGATTGAAGAGAGGACTCGTGAGTTATGACATGGCATGGCATGGAAGCGTGTACGCTTATGAAAATTTATTTTCCTTAATTTGATCACTTATGAATCTATGATTATTGAAGTGTGAGAAATTGTTTTCTAAAAATGGAATATCGAGAAAGAAAGATTGTGAAAAGACCTTAGCGTGAGTGACCAAGGCCAAGTGGAGCCAAATCAAGTTCATGATTTTGACTGCTCCTTTATTGCAAAAGAAAGAGATTCTTATTCTAATTTTCACTTTTGTTCACAATTCAATGATTCATTGATGATGGAGTATTTTTTAAGAAGAGATTGATATATTTGTAGTAATTCTAATTCCTACGATTACTATACTCCTTCAGTTTTACAATATAAAAACAAAAAAAACTCAATTTTTTGTCTTAAAATATAAAAGGAAAAAATTATAAAAAAAAATTTCAAATTTTTTTTACTCTTTTTCATACTTTTTTATAATCAACAATCAATAAAAATTGTGATTTTTGTTTTTTATTTTATATTATTAGAGAGTATATCACGTTATTTTACTCCTCTCTCTGAAACATAGTTATTGGGTTTAATTTTTTAGGAAAATGCTAAATAGTGTACCTCATGCACTAATTAATGATACTCAATATAGTAAAAATACGTTGGAACTTGTGCGATCAACACTTATAAAATATTAAAATTGTTGTTTTCTATACAAAACTTAGTTATTTTGTATGTTTAACTAGTGCATGGGGTGCACTAGTTAGCAAAACCCAATTTTTTATACTCCCTCCGTCCCAAAATAAATGTCATGTTTGTCAAAATTGTTTGTCTCAACATAAATGCCATATACATTACTTTTTCCTATTTTATCCCTTAAAATAATCATTAAGAAAGATAAAAAGTACACTCAAATGTCTACTTATTATTTCAATGTTTACTACCAATAGAAAGAAGGGGTATTCTAGTAAAGTCATATTTACTCTCTTTCATTTACACATTTTTCTTACATTTAAAGTATGTGATTTGGTTAATTGCGACACTTAAAATGGGACAAAGGTATAAAATTTGATAATCTTTTTTTGGTTTATCGAAAAATAAGAAAAATGGTATATTCTAATATATATCAACTGAATTAATTCAACGAAACTTTTAATTTAAAATTTTCAACATTGTATATGGAACCTCAATTTAAAGATGCTTAGGCACAAGTTAACATTGTACTCCATAAATATAAATATAATTGACAATGTACTGTATGAAATAGTTAGAAGGATACAGTCATATATACATAGCAGATTAGCAGTGCCACTCAAGTGTCAAGTGATACCAACAAAATTGGTTGGAGCAGTGTCCTATAAAGAAAGGTTGGATTGAAAGTACAAGTTTTAAATAAGATCATGCATTGCCACGATTTTTGCAGCCATGGTTGGGGCCCCTTTTATAATTGGAATCTTTTTCGTTTCTTTCTGATTTTCTACTATAAATCATTTTCTGCAATCCGAAATTAATTTTGCCTATTTTCTGGAATTTGAAAGCAATTGAAAGTGACATTTTCTGACACCTTATAGGTGTACATTTACATAATACTCATAAATCGAAACTATTGAATTAAAGTTGTCAGCTAGGTAAACCCACCCTTCAATTTTGCCTAATATTATGGTGATCGGTGAATATTAAGTGTAAGAGCATCTCCTATAAGCAACCTTTTAAGTATAAAAAAATTTAGTAAAAAAAAATTATTTAGAGTTGAGTAATAAAATCAAGTTCCAACTACAACTATGAGTGTGTTTGATTTCAATTTTAGATGAGTTAGAATTGATTCTAGACGTGTATAATTGATTTTGATATGTTTGGTTTCTATAAAGTAAAATTGATTTTGTCTCTAAAATTGATTCCGGTTAAAACCAGAAATTGTAGCTTCTAATTTTACAATTGATTTTTACACTAAAATTCACTTTTAATTGAATCTACTAAACATAAATCAATTATATTAAAATCAATTCTAAATCAAAGATGTGAACAGAATGGGTGATGAGGTCTCCACCATTATAGAAAATGTAATGCCACATCGTTATGCTGCCGATAATACATGCACCATCTACCGCTGTAATTATTTTGACTATATCTCGCATAACGTTATGATAATCATCAACATATATAACTAATGCAATTTGTCAAAAAACCTAGTACTAGTAGTATAATTTAATCACCATTTCATCATTTTTTAGTTAATCAATTGGTTATTGCAGCTTTATCACAATGGAAATAAAACGGGCTCCTTCTCCTTAATGTTAGGCTCCTGAAATGGGCCGGAAAACAGTCCTTTACCAAAATAATTTGGTACATAAAAAATACGTAATATGTATGTACCAAAATCAAAATTAAAAAATAAATAAAAATATTCACGCACGAAAATGAGTACCTTATTAAATTCTAAAATCAAGATAAACAAACAATGATATATATGTATATTCATAATATAAAATATAAAATAAAATGATGGATAGGATTTTTTTACCGTCAAAATTAAAGTGTCACTTTAGTTACTATTGCCATTGCCAACATTTTTCTCCAAAGGAGAAACCATTTTGACTTTAACCCTCTTAAGGTACAGCAACCCTAGTCCCTAACTATAAGTTATGTTGCATCATTGTAAATAAATTAATGTCACCGCACCTAGCATTTGTTATGATATGATATCCTATAGTTTTTTTTCCATTGTGCTACTGCTAATTTTACGTGCACCACGCCACCACCTACCTACCAATATCATTATTTTAGCCTCATAATGTTCCTGCCTTTTTATTTTATAAATACTAGTAATTAAGTGTGAGTGTTTTTACTTGTTGAATTCTAAATAACTTTGTGAAGTCAAATGTTGACGGTTTTATTAATTTGACATTCCGTTGCATGGTTTATTTGAAGTCTAAAATGATTTTATTTTTTATGGAAGACCATAATTGTTGAGCAACTCATAAATTTGACAAAGTTCTTGCCTTCCCATTTTGGAGTACTTTTTGTACTCATTGTACAATCGATTTGGTTTTCATCACTAGTATTTGATTTATTGGACAGATTAATCTAGTTCTCTCTCAAACGCAGTTACAAATTACAATGGAGTTTCCATGCTGTATTTTTCTATCCATTTATTATATATTTTCCATTAAAGAAACATGTTCACCAGCTTGTGTTATTCTTGAATTATACTTTGATTATGTTATAATCAATGTTATATATTCTACTTTTATTTTAAGAAGGGGAAGATATATCATGGTGAGTTATGACAACAGTCAACATATACAATGAATCATTCTAAAATTTTCTTTATGTTTTAGGTAAGATCAAATTGTCTAAAGTTTTGATACAACTATTTGTCTCTATGCCTAGTTTTTCTACCAAATTTCAGGTATTGAGTAGTATTAAGAGTGGGTGGGGTTTGTCTAATATAGTTTCTTTCTGTTTAAAGCTCTGATTGTTAGGTTACCAACCTTACCAACTTTCAAGATAGTGACCAAATTGGTAAAGTAAAGGCATTTGAATTTCTTAAGGCAAACCCAGATTTTATAATATTAAAAAAGAAAGAGCAAATTATAGTGTCTTTCTCCTATAGATGCTTTATTATCCTCATCTTTATTGATTAACCCTCCAAGAGGAAAGGACTCTGATAATCTGGAGTTCGAGCGAGAGATAAGTAACTAACGTCTAACAAATAATTAAATGGAAAAAAAATCAAATAAATCTGGCTAGAATAAATGCTTGGCCTGTAACACTTAACAAACATGCACAGTGCATTCTTGAACTAGTACTTCAGCAAATGTTGATAAGATAAACCTTTTAGTCCAAAACAGGTATTTATAGTTTCATCAGCAAATGATTCCGGTCCCTAGATTTGTGCTTTGTAAATCTATAAAATTAGTGGCATGCATAATATACAAATGCTCCTAATCTGCTACACAAGTTAAACTTTCTAGTCTTAAAAAACACCTCTCTTTGATAAAATCAAATTAAATTAAATCACAATCACAATTTCCCAGAACTGAAACTAATTTCACACAGGCTCTTTTAAATATCATAACTCATAAGAGGCCATGCAGAAGGCTGAAATACCAGAGAATTCTGCGTACCGAGTTTTTCAACTTTCTGATATATTGACCGTGTTCCACCAACTGAGGTTAGTCGAAATAAAAACCGTGGACGGCTTCAAAAAATGTAACCAATATCCACAAGCACAAAATGGTTTAAGCATTTATTTCTGAATTGCATTGGTGCTCCCTGCTGCAACTTCTTCTACTCCAAAACATGTTAGAGCACGTTGTTTTATCCAGTCTCGGGCCTTCAATTTTATCCTGATCTGTTATTGAGGCATGTGACTGATGAGGTGATTCATCTCGCGTTTCCACACCCCGTGGTTCAAATGACGGACAAGAACCATCATTGCAGGTGCATAGCGGTATTGTCATAGATGGAAATGGACTACAAGTGACGGGGCATAGTAACTCTGAAGGAACAGAATCAACACAGTTTCTTTGGATCTCTGGTGTGTGAGAAAGGGACAGCTGATCTAGGTCGCGTGGATGTAGCATGCATGGAGTGCAGAGGCCAAGTGACACGTGTAATTTATTTTCTTTTGCTTGGGAACCTGGCAACTTGACAAAAGAGACAATTCCATGTCTACAAAGGGGGCAGGGGATAGAGCCAGGAGGGCCAATCATTTCAGAAGAAACATTGCTAGTCGAGCAAAGATATAGCGCACATCTCACACAAAGTTCATGTCCACATCCTGCACATAAAATCTAAAGGCATTACTTACACTGACTGTTATGCACTGCAAAGTACACAAAAGGGACACCAGATACGTCAACACTGACAACACCAATAATTGGAGAAAATGATATACTGCGGAGGATGAAACACTCCCAAAATTCCTCATTCCATACACACAAAGGGGTGATAGATCAATTTACTCTTATAGAATGACACTTTCCGAGTTCCAACTTTACATTTTAGATTTTGGAAAGTAGTCCTAAGTAACATAATGACTTCTTTAGGTTATGCACCCATTTTTTAACGCAGCAGGCGAGCAAAAAATCAGATATTCAAAACATAGAGAATGCCGTACCTTCTGCTGCCACTGAACATGGCCTCTCTAGGCATACAGCACAAAAGTCGATCTCATCAGAAGTTGTAGATGATTGCAATCCATACTCTCTGCAGTTATTTCAAATCAATCTTAGTCCCATTTTCAACATATGTATGTTCTTTCACTTTTTCTTAACAACTGACTACAAAATATCCTTAGGCTAGGCTTGACAGCAATTTCAATTTTGTTGTAGATGATTTTATACATAGAATGGAGCTGTGTGGGTTTTGATGAAAGAGAAGAGTCTTTGTAGTATACATTAAATGCCGGATAGGACAGAGTAATTTACCCTGAATATATTGTGTACTGATTTCAAGTTTTCATTATGTAATATCTTTAACAAAAAGAAATCGCATGCATTCGTAGTGTATGTCCATAATATTAGACAGCTAACAATCAAAAAACTAATATAGATGCTGGTTTGTCGTGCAAAAGACTCGTGGAAAAATTCAAAAGGAACAGTGTTCCATTTATCTATAAAACAAACCGAAGTCTAAAAAGTGCAACAGTCTTGTGATATATAATGCATTCACTTCTTTGTGCTGAGAAACTTAATGTTACACACCAGTGTGTCACTAGTTCAGAAACGCTACTTTATTTAAATTATTTTATTTAAATGAGGGGTGGTGGTGGGAAGTCATTCATGCTGGTAGGTTCTGCGAATTATGTTCACCAATAATCTGCCAAGAACATCTCCATAAGTGTTCCTCTATTTGTTTGTTACTATGATTATATAATAGATTTTTCGCACAGAAAAAGATGGGTAGACTCGCAGAAACAGACATAATGGATTGCAAAATACCTGGCTATGTTGAGAACACTCATGAGAGGCAAGGACAAATAATTTGAATGAGGGAAGGCAGGTGTTACAGCTTCAGAACTGGGTGACAACAACGGTTCAAGCCAATGACGCCCCCACATCCGAGCAATATCAAGAGGAAGCCACCTAGGGGATGAAAAAAAATCAAATTTATATTGATATGTAACAAAGCAAGTGAGAGTTTACCCTCAAATACACTTGAAAATAAATTACCCGTTGCAATTCAAAGCCGTCCGACTTGCACCTCTTGCAAGGAGGATCTGAAAAAGAAAAACGTTATTGTAGGATTCAAAAAGAAAGAGACAGAAGGTATATCAATATCATGCATAATTTAAACCTGAAGCAATTCTTACCTGACAGCATTTTAAATTCCCCCCACAAGCAGCGTAATGCAAAGGAGTGCTTCCAGCCCCTACATCAAATTACATCAGTTAAGATGAAAGGGAAAAACAAAAAGAGGAATTTAGCAATAGCATATAAAACAAAAGACATACCTATTAAATCCATTGATGTTCCATAATGAAATGTCACAGAAGACAAATTTGCATTAAGATCAAGTAGCAGTTGCACACAATCAAAGTACCCGTTTAATGAAGCCATATGAAGGGCCGTGATACCACCATCAGCTGTCTTATTTACAAACTTGGACAGGGCACTGCACTGGAATAAAGTAAATAAATTGCTAGAATAAAAAATAGACGAATAAAAACTATACTTAAGTCACGCCTTAAAACAAAATCTCAGTCTCATCATTCCCACAATAACAAGTAACATTTTTATCTAATATTTATTCACATGGGAAGTAAAATGTAATTGCATATTACATAATGAAAAGGAAATGTGTACCTTTGTTCATGTTTGATTTTCACATTTGCTCCACCACCCAAGTCAGCATCTGAGCGAGCACATATCGCTTCATAAGGAGCACTTGGAACAAAGTCGGCCACAACTAGTCTAATACATCTTACATGCCCATTCATCGCTGCAAAGTGAAGAGCTGTCCTCCCACTGAGGTAATCTGCTCTCATAACCTGATATTGAATAGACTACAGTCAAGTGATTTCAAAAGCAAATTTTCATCATAAAAAATAGAAGAAAAGAATCAACACAACTCACATTGCATCTGAAGAGTAGAAGTGTCTGTACAACTTCCCAATGCCCATATCTACAAGCTTGCATCAAGGCCGTCTTCAAAATTCAAATCAAGGATCAAATTAAATCATATTTCATAAGCAGTCGTATAGCAAACAAATGTATCAAAAATAAAAAGGGGAGGATACATAAATCCAACAAAAAATACTCTCTCCGTCTCAAAATATAAGAGAAAATTGGTCAAAAAAAGTTGATGTATCTGGTTAAAAATTTGGTCCAAATACATCAACTTTCTTAGACCAATTATCTCTTATATTTTGCGACAGATGGAGTATCACATATCAAATAAATTAAGCTTCATGTTGTGATACTGACATCTATTGAATTGATCTCAGATCCATTGATCTAATTGCTTATCAGAGCACTCACGCGCACACATACACACTCAACAGAGCAATTTAGCAGGATAGAATCATACATAAAAATGGAAAATTTATACTCCAATTTCATCAAATATGTAAAATTTACTAATAAAAATGTAACCATCTAATCCATTTGAATCATTATATGATGCAATTCTCATTTCAACTCAAAAGTGGGATATAGAGAGTGAGTGGTACCTGGCCAGAGTAATTTCTTGAATTAGCATCAGCTCCATTTTCAAGCAACAATGCAACAATCTAAACGAAACCCATAAAAGAAAAACAAAAAAATAAACAAACTTTGAAGAAAAGGGTTAGTTACAGATGTAAGAATAATGAATGAAACCAAACCTCGTTATGACCCTTTGCAGATGCAAAATGAAGAGGTGAGTTAAGACCACCAAAAGTGGAGTATTTAGCAAGACAAGGGTTACAGTTCAAAAGCATCTTAGCCTCAACAAGGTCGCCGTCTCTCGCCGCCGATACAAGTCTCTCGCCGGAGGCAGAACAACCAAATGAATTACCCATCTCAGAAGAAAGATGAAACAAAAGGTCAACGTAGCAAATGTTATGAATGAAGGTGATGATGATGATGACGTGGAAGGTGTCTCTATGAGTATGGTTGTTGGAACTTATAACCTGTTTGATTGTGATGTGTGTGAGTTTTGTGTTCATTGTTGCTTCTTTGTCTCAACTAGGGAGAAAAAGTTTATTTTTTATTGTGTTTATTTTTTTTACTAAAATGAGCTTAATTCAATAATTCTTATCATTCATTAACAAATGTTCAATATAAGAATAATTTTTCAGCAATACTCCCTCTAATGATGTATTATTTAAGAAAAAATATATTTTTAATTTATTGAAGAATTAATGTATCTAAATTATAATATTGTTTAAATACATCATTTTTATTTCGGATTGAAAATATAAATATTTTCTTATATATAAAATCGGAAGAAGTAAAAAAATAAAATTTTATAAAAATAGTTAAAAATTTGTCGCTCTAGTAAAATTGTCCATTGTTTAAATGTGTTAATATATCATTTCAACTAAAACAAAAGTTAGAATATAAATTAGATCAATCCCTCTAGTAAAACTTAAATTATATCATTTCATCACCTTTGTTGAAGGAATATTTGTATAAATATTTTTTACAAAAAGAGAGCTAATAACTTAGATCTTAGGGTTCATCTTCCCTTAACCAAGGGTCGAGGGTTCGATCATTACTTTGGATATGGAGCAGCTTTAAATCTTTGTGCCAGCTATCCACTTTTCGAGGTGCCTCTAATCTAACGAGGGATTAGTCACTGCATTCGGCGGTGAATACCCCGGTCTCAACAAAAAAATAACTTAGATCTTAAATCATATGAAAAGAACTTAGATTATATAATTTTACTTCAAGAACTTCTTATTAATTTATATTCACAATTGTTAGATAATACTATTGAAATATCTTTTATAAGGACGTAGTCCTCTCTTGTTTTTATTTTATTTTTCTCATATAAACCAAAAAAACATTCCTAATTTTTTACAACAAAATAATTTCTAATAATGTGATATTATATGTATAATCAAATTGAGGTTTTTTTTTTACTAAAATGTTTGAGCCTTTAGTTACCTCTTGGGCTGTTGAACACTTTAACTCTTGTGCCGTCCTTGATCAAATTTGATACTTTACCTTTTATTCTTTTGTTCTTTTCTTTCTTCTAACAATCACTTTAAACAATTTGGATACTTTCTTGTGTCAGCAATTTCACTTTAATATATATTTTTATAAATAAAAGTTTATGTGATTTAAGTGTAATAGTTTATAGTGTACAATTAGGATTGTTTCAAGGTTCAAATAAAATATGTTTAGGAACTTCAATGATTTGGTCTAGTAATAAAATCATGTCTTAAAAAATTACCTGCTTTAGATGACTCTATAAACTTAGAAATGTTTTCCTAAAAAAAAAAGGTTTAGAAATCATTTTCATCAACTTATCAAGATAAAAATAAAAATAAATCACTATAATCAAACAAAATTCTTTTGGATTGGAGAAAATGCTTAAAGTTTTTAACTTGGAAACTAAAAATTGGTCCAGATGCAAAGTGAGTGAGTCAACAAGATGACCATGACTTTGAATGAAAAAAGAGTATTTACAAAGGTGTATGGTTAATCACTTAATTGGTCATGAACCATCCACTGTTGCTGAATGGTGCAACAACTATTAGAATTGTCAGATCTAAAAAGTGTATGCTTGACCAGACCAAAACAAAATTCAAAATTGATCAAACACCTTTTCCATAGAATTATTTTTCTGTAAGGGGGTATTATTAGTAGGATGTAGGGTGCATTATAGTAAAGTTCTTGGCCCATAACTCTATGTGCATTAGAAATTTCACCTCATATATATTCAGCGTAGCCCCAATTTGATCAAATGTCAAAATCTTGCAATGAATTCACTTAACAAACAAACCACAAGCTATATGGTAGTTGGATTTTAGATGAGAAATAATAATGAGTGCATTTAAGAAAAATAAAGCAAAGTTTCCATCATACATTATGAATGCAGAACGTGCAATTTTTTATGAATAGGATACTATATGGTCCAAGTGAGCCAGTCTCAATAATTTTCAAACAATGACTATATAATATCACTTTGAAAAATGATTAATTTGCTGGCTGCAGATGGAAAACTTTAAGTTATAGTTTGTGATAGCTTCAAATGGTCAACAACTAGCAACAATATGTCAGGGAGTAAGCATATCATTAATCCTATTAAAAGAACATGAAGAAAAAAAATCAACAAGCTAAGAATAATGATATTTTCAAAAGTAATTCATAATCATTAATCTTGTTTTAGATATAGTGAAATAAATTACAATTAAAACTATCACTATTAGGGTGCTGGGTAGGAATTAACATGGGAAGGTAGAAAAAAGGCCTAGCAAATGTACTTAATGAAAATATGAGTCCACATTCAGAGCTATTTTTGACATAATTATCATGTCTCATGATGTTCCTATAGTAACACACCACACATTATTGAAGAGTGTATTGAATTTAAGGACCAATGTTCGAAAGAAAATTTTAAAAGAATTAAAATTAAAAGTTGATATATTTAGAGGAATCAAAATCATATTTAATCTTTTTTTTTGACACGTCATATTTAATCTTTTGATTAGTCCTATGTCTTTTATTTATTTATTTAACTATTTAATACATACAGTTTATTTCCTTTTTTTAAGCAAGATTAACTTATTTGTTAATGTGGAGATACTCTCATGAAAATTGATACCTTGCAAGCTAAGCTTCTAAGTTGACGGTGACCGAACTTTAGACTTTATTTGTTAGTCTGAAGGGGAGAAAATGAGAGAGCTTTAAAGGTATAAAAGTAGAAAGAAAAATAAAGAAATAATCTTTAATTATTTTTTGAAAGAATGTTTTTATAGAGAATTATGATTAATATAATTTTAGTTTTGTTAATATTAACATTATTATAGATTGAATTTGAATTCATATAAACTCTAACATTATTACCCATTTTTGTGAGAGATTTTTCATATTTTTGGACATGCTAATTGCTAAGGCTACATGCAAAAGACATGTTGATCGAAACAAGAACCTCCATGCAGAGACAGCAACAATAGATGGTAAGTGCTACAACCAAATTTGTGAATTCAGATAAAAAGAGATGGTAAGTGCTAATAGTCATAAAAATAAATGCATCTTGTAAAGTGGCATCATCACAAAAATTCATAGATGTTGTAAATTTTTTTGAAGTTGGAGGAAATTATTAAAATAAAGGAAAACAACTAAGCAAGTATACAAGATTTTATAATAGAAAAGTCACTCTCACAAATACAACAAATGTTTCATAAAAAAAGATAGGAAAATCTCTTGAATCTTGATAGTCAATTTGAGCAATATTTAAAAATTCATAATTTCCAACTTTTCTCCCCACGAGATAACTTACTCTAATAAGCTATTAGACAAAACTTTAGAATTACTAATAACTCAGGTAAGGTCGCTAGAATCCAAAAAAACTTGTGTACTAAAATGAATGAAACAAAGATAATAGTTGATAGTTCACAATGCTTGTTAACATTTGGCATAAAAAAGTTACAAATTTTGTTAACTTATTATGTGAGAAGAAAAAGGTGATAACGACACTTTTTGAAGTTAAAATAATTTTAGTATACCAAATTTCATCCCAAACAAATGAACAAGAAAAAATAAGAGAAGAAAATTTATCACCAGAATAAAATAAAATAAAACCAAAACATGAAAATGCATTAAAAGTCACAATAATAGTTGTGCAGTTCACATTTGCAAGTTGCAACTGTATAGGACGGCATTAATAACAGAACAGACACATTTGTTTTTTGATATGTATGTAAGAAATATCAATACTAACTCGCAGGTCAACGAGTCAATACCCGAACCACCATGTTTAGAAAACTTGCTTGCATCACACATTGCATGCATCAGCCTTAGCAACATCACAAGTTCCTTTTTTCGCGGTTCGTTCTTGACTCGAAACCTTTCTTACGCGACCTTTCCTATACAACCAAATTTATAACCACTTTCTCGTCAATTCAAAAAATTAATCAAAAAACAAGTTCACAAAACAAGGTAGGTAACTGGCGTTGCACGAACAAAATGGTTTTGTTATGCAACTCTAAGTGCAACTTTGATCTTCTGAACGGTGCATGAGATGAGATTGTTCACGGTATCGACTGACTCCATTGTGAGCTTAGCAGATGGAAGACTATTCACTAGAATTTGGAATCCAACTGTGAGCAAACTTCCACCATCTTCGCCAACGCCACCTTTCTGTAAAGTTTCATTTGTTGCACCATAGCCAGAGGAATTATTGCCATCGGGAACAATAGCAAAGCCTGAAGGCAAGAGTGCAACATATGCAGAATCTCCACCACTCATCACCACGTTCAATGATTGTCCGTCAACAGGCGCGTACACCACAACGGAGCACGATGTATCCATCCATGTCTCTTGCAGAATCAACATGCTGCTATCGTTTGCATTAACAGCCTGCAAACACAACATATTTTATTTGGTACCGACTTATAAAACCGACATGTAAACAACAGTTTGATCCAAACTTAATCTCACAAAACCGACTTATAAGAAGGGTTGTTTAAGCTTTATAAGTCCTTTTTATGACATGCCTATACACAATGTATGATTTGGATTTTATCGGACAAGCAAAACTTACATTAGCGCGAAGGAGAGAAACGCAATTTCCTTGTCCTTGACCTTTGGCAATGTGAACCATCTCTTGCATTGGTCCACCATTAGACAAAATGTCCCACTCGCTTCTAAGCCGTTCATCACGCAGAAATTCAAACAACCTTTGACGTGACACCGGCATCCAAACAGACGTTGCAGCGCTGAGCACAATACCGGGAGGCTCACCAGGGTCATCAACATTTTTCCTAGTCATAACTCTCATGTCATCACTCAAGGTCCCCATTTGAAGGCTGTCCCATTTTCTAGCAGACGAAGCACAAACCCCGGAACAGAAGTTGTTGGTCATGCGTTGTGCTAGCTTCAACATACTTCTTCTACCAGCTTGGCTCAATGCTGCAGAATCAAAATGACAGGTTTACACCATTTAATTTGTAGCTAGCGAGTAACTAGAAGGGTATAACTAATTATAAATTAATGCATGTGGTTTGGTTTGGTTTACCAGTGTGATCATCACTTGAGATGGAAGAAGACATGAGGATAGCCAAACCTTCACACTGCCTTTGGAGGGTGGCGATCCATCTATGAGCACCAAATCCAAAACCAGAAATAATCAATGGCCGATAAAGTTGGTGGACAACACCCTCATCGTACTCCCAATGCTCAATCCAAGTGACCTACAATAATGAAACTTAACTTGTGTCACTATCCAAAATAGTTCATGCAATGATAGAAAAATATTAACTATTTAGAATATAAAAAGTTATTCTAAACTTTAATACAATCCACATTAAACTACATAGAAAATGTTGACTTAAACCCTAAGCTAAATATAAAATATCTAGAGATGAATCCCAACACACTTGGGAGATTATAGAATTATCATAATTATAAAATAAAAAAACTGATATACTATATTAAAAGGCACAGATTAACACAACACATGTATCCAATATATTAAAATAACATTAGCAGAAGAGGACTGGATCCAGGTCATATTGGTCTCGTACACAGTAAAACCAAATATTTTATACTTAAGGAGACAAGAATAGAAGCATCAATTGTATTGTTTATACAAACAAAGATTGAAGAAACCAAGATTTAAAATTTTCATGCAGTTTAAAATACTAAAAGATGCCAAAAAAGATATGAAGTTTCAAAGTTAAACAATATAAGCCTTGATTCACTAATCTCTAGGAGTTGTAGTGGACAATATAAGTACAGACAAAAAGCATCTTCTCAAGAAAACAAACTTCAAAGTACAAAAAACACACGATAAAAGAAAGAGAAAACTTGGATTAGGACTTACCTTAGAGTAACCATTTGGCATATCCTGCACAATACAGCCAGAAGGAAGCCTCCTACAGCTAATGAAAGGTTGAGAGTTAGCAGGATCGTGACCGATCTCGACAGAAACATCAACCACAGCCCATACACCTTCGGCATGCTGCTTACAGAACCGAAGGATTTTGACTTGACGAACTGGGACTAGTGGTGAAAGCAATTGAACTTCAGCATGCATCTGAAAATGCATAATTGTAATCAGCTTTTGCAAACCGAGGCAAAATGAAGCAAACGTACAGCAACGAAAAAAAACATACCAAATGTATAGCACCATTTCTTGTTCCACCGATGCCACCCGATAAAACATCAAGGTTGACCGATCTAGCAATCATAGACTGAAACATATCTGCATATCGATTCTATTCGAGAAAATAACAAACAATTAAAACAATATACTACTAAACAAACCATGCTAAACATCAAAGATGATTAAAAAACAAAAATTAGTAGTTTCATTTCGTCACTAAAAAATTGTTGGCTATAAAACTTCCTTTATAAACAGTTATCAGTTATACTATACAGAAACCTAAGAATTTGAGTATTCGATAATCATACCGCATCCATCAAAGTTTCCATCAGGGCTAAACTGTTGATTATTACTATGCCAGTTTCTCTCGTAGCTTCAGAGACAAAACCAGTGGGTTTTGGACCGATACAAGAAGAAAACAACCTTGCATACTCTTCATGATTCAATATGTCCCTTTCTCCATCCAAACCCTTAATCCAAACAGGATTATCATTCTGAGCCATCTTTAATAATTCATCCATAGCAGCCAATGCAAGATCTATAAGCACCGATCTCTCAAGTTGAACATCATTGCTATTTCCCATCAACCCCATTGGCGACCTAATACCAGGCATCACAGGACCATCTCCAAGATCAAGTCCCATCGGTAAAGACGTGTTGTGAGAGCTTGAACCGCCACCAAAACCGTTCCTTCCAATACCAAGTTCAAGACCAGAACTTGAGCTTGGTAGAGCCATGGAATTAGCCAATGATGATATTGGTTTACCGAGGAACTTGTTTGTTAAGGCACATATACGGTTCAATTCATCTTTTAGACGAGCATTTTCAATTCTAATCTGATGCTCTTCGAACAAAATTTGGCCAGGAATTGCTGGTCCACCACAGTTGTTACATATTGGATTCACCATTGCTTCTTTCATCATACTATTCTCCCCTCTTAGCTTGTCATTTTCCTGCCTAAGCATTATGTTCTCGTGTCTTTCCAGCTGAGTCTGATACAAGAAAAAAAAAATCAGTTAATTGTTGCAATATCTTTATTAATCTCTATATATGCAAGTAAAATAACTACTGTGTTTAACAAGGCATTAAATCACAGTCGTAATCTCGGACTTTATCGAGAATCACAAACAAACGCGGATGAAGCAGCCTTGTTGTGGAGACATAAAAAACCTTAATGCCACTACTCAAACAGCTTCGCGGATTATAGAAAATCTCAAACAAATGCAAAAGAAGAAACCTTGTTGTCGAGCAATCCCGGATTTATGAAAAAATGGAGTTTAAAACTCACCTTCATTTGGGTTCGACGATTCTGAAACCAGAACTTGACTTGTTTATTTTCCAAGCCAAGTCTCTTACTAAGATCCAACCTTTGCTTTTCATCGGGATGAGGACACTCTTTGAAGAAACTGAAAAAACCCAAATAAAAAAACAAAATAACTCAATCACAAAGAACAACTTTTGTTCAAAAACAAAAGACAAAAACACCAAAATTTATATAAAACCATACGATTCAAGCTCTTGAATTTGATTAGGAGTATGTCTGTGATATCTCTTCTTCCTCTTGCGCTGACCATCATCACCATCTTGATCATCACCAGATATTCCTTCGAGTTCGAAGTTATCGCTGCCCGACCGGCTTTCATACTCATCCTCCCTCATTCTCCCTATCATACTAGTATCTAAACTCTCACTCTGACCCTCCATTTTTCTTTGCTGCAGAAATTAAAACAGTTTCATCACTCATCAGCAACAACAATAACAATAATGAATGAAATTAAATTAATAACCAAGATGCAAAAATGAAAAATCAAATCCATTGCCAATAAAAAACAAACTATAAAATAAAACATAAAACATATAAAGCATACAGTTGAGAAGAAGGTAGAAGAATTTTGCATTGAACTTGAAAATGGTAGAGAAATATCAGTGACAAGTCTTGCAACCTTATAAGAAGTGTTGACACTTTCAAACCCCATAGAAAAGATGAAGTTTTTTCTCTCTAAAAACTTGTCTGAGAAGAATAAGAATAGTCTCTATTCCATTCATTCTGACTCTTATGTACTCAAGTTTGTTTATTTTTTTTATTATACCAGCAATCGTCACTATCACTTTTCCAAATGAACTTTTCAGTTTTTGATTCCAAACAAGTCTTTGACTTTTTGACCCTTTAAATCAGATTAAGCTAAAAACTGACAAGATTGAATTTTTTGATTAAAATAAGTAGAAAATGAATAAAAAGCTTATTTCTTTGTCAACACAACACCATCACATACACAAACAAAAGAAAGACTTTTAAACACTTTCTCTCTCTTGAGAACAAAGCCTAATCCAGAAAACAGATGAAAAAGTTAACAACAAGACAAGAAGAAAGTGTCTTCCTTTCTGATCTAAGGTTCACACATGCTTCTCATGTCTGAACCAACAACAGCAAGAAAAAATAATCACAAAACAGTGACATATAAGAGAAAGAAGAAAAAAAAAGTCAGAAAATTTCTAATATTTCACACTTGACCAATTTCTTGTCAGTATTGAGAATTTTGACAGAGACCCAGAAAGGAGAAAATCCAAACAAGTGTTTAGACAAAAACATTACAGTGGAAAAAAAAAAGAATATAAAACAAATATTATATAATTTTTTTTGTAAGAAAAGACATCAAATAAGGAAAAATAAAAACCTTATCTCACATGTATCTCATAGTCATATTCACACACAACACCAAATCTAAACAAAAACAACTGGTTGACATTTCATTCTCTCTCTCTCTTTCTCTCTCTAACATACATACACACAAAGACACAACACTGATAGTATTATAAGTGAGAAATGAAAAAAGTTAGATGGTTACAAACCAACCATGGTACGAAGAAAACGATACCTTTAAATTTGACAGTGAGCAACGTAAAAGGACCCAAAAACAAATAGGACTAATGGGTACAACAGGCAAAGAAAAAGTTATGATTTTTTTTCAAAATGAATAAATGAATATCAAATTTATGGTTGATGAATGAATTTGACGGTAGCTGCATTAATTTGTTAATAATGGTACAAGAAAAATCATTTATTTTAATTTCAAAAAATCATAAATTTTACAACAGCACTACATTGATATTTTATTTTTTTCTTCAAAAAATTAATGTGTTTTGTTCAGATTCTTTGCATATTTTCTCTTTTTATAATTTTTTTATCGATATTGGGGTATCTATTTTTGAACACAGTGATTAATCTCTTGTTAAATTTGAGCCACTTTAAAGGATAAGATAACTTACTTAAAAATTTAAAATTGTTTCGGATGATGATCGAACTTTTAACTCTTAATTAAATGAGGATGATCTTCGACCGCTTAATGATACGATGAATTCTCTCATAATTTTATCTATAGGATGATAGGATCTGTGGAAGAGAAAAAGACAGATAAAATATTATTCTAAGTTTGTAAGAATAAAAAATGCAATATACGTATAGTATCTTGATTGAATAACATTAAGAATTAAAAAAACGATAGTGGAGCTGACTTACAGTGACTATGTGTGAGGTAATCACAAAGTCAATGGCTTTTCTCAGTATACTGTATTTGTTTTTTGTTGCTATCACAAAAAGCCCTTTTTTGCTTTGAACCAAACACAATCTTGGATCTTAGTATTTCTGAATATGCAGTGCCAGCTCTTGTCAATGCCACCTTCTTCAAGCACATCTTTTTCGCTATATCTTTTGCCCCTTCTTTATACTACTCTTTTAATTTTGTCCAAAAATATAAAAAAGAAATTTGTGAAAGAAAGTTGACGTATTTAATTAAATATTTGATTTAAGTAAATCAATTTTGTTTTACTATTTTTTTCTTATATTTTGAGATGAATGAAGTAGTATTCATTTTGAAGTTTAGGTGCACTGGTTAAGAAACTATAACATTTGTCTTTAGTTTATGTTTGGTTTTACGATGAAAAAATGATTTTTGTGAATAGATTTTGACTAAAATTAAATAGAAAATAAAGTGTTTATATATGAATATATTTATGTAAATCTAATCTGAACATAAAATTTGAGTGTAAAAATCAATTTTATAATTAGAAGCTATAAAATTGAACACGCAAAATTTCTAGTTATAAGTAGAATTAATTCTGGTGAAACTAAATTGAACACATAAAAATCGATTATAAATTTATGGATGAATTAACTCTACTTTAAAGAAAAAACACGCAATAATCAATTTTACACATTTAGAATCAACTATAGCTCTTCTAAACCATACGAATAAAGCCATGGTAGGAAAAAAAAAATTATGTTTATTGTATCATTCGTGTATTTGATTTAAAACTCAATCCTCTCCGGCCACCAGATGATATTGCACATATTCACATGTCACTTAGTCAAAGAAAGATAATGTAAAATTGGTTGAAATAAGCACTATATACTTTTCTGAAAATCTCTTCTCTAAATTGCTAGTATGATTATTGAAATCGTGAACCTCCAACTCTCTCATTTATCACACCATTCTCTTGCATGGTGTCATTGTGGGAATGAACAATCTTTTCATGTTTAATTTGGGTTGGGATTATATGCACTTGTGGCGGAAACTTCACTCTAACTTTCTATCAATCTTTCATTACTATTGAGTTTGATGTTTGATGTGTAGATATAAATAATATGTGTGGATGTAAATAATGAATGACACTCTTAACACCAACCTCGTGCCTAATTCTATTAAGTTTAATAAGCAAGTGTAAATGGTGAGTGACCAATTAACAAAACTACGATAGCATGTGACTGATCAATGAATCTTTGAGAAACTATATACTATCTTTTTTTTAGAACAATACTCTATACTATCTTAAAATTATGGATTGATTGAACTTATAAATATAGTTTTAATTAATCGTTCATTCAATGTGAAATCGTTTTGAACTCTCGTATAGTCATATCTCTCATCTCATCATTTTCCTTTTTCACACTTCTTTCTATTCTCAAAAAAATAAATTAAACCATAATTCGATTTTTGAGTAGAATAATTTCTTAATCAAATTTTATTTATCTCATGATTAAACTCTGAATTATTAAACATTTCATCTAAAAACTAGAGAGTTATACAAAAAATAATACTATAAAAGTCCTAAATTACATCAAAGAATCCAAATTAAACCATCTATTTTACAAAAAATAAATATACCCGTAATTCGTTAACTAAATCATTAGAGGCAAATATTTATTGAAAGGTTAGACCAAGAGAGAGTGTGGGGTTCACTGGTTGAATGGGGGAGTTTGTGATGCCCGCCCCCCAATTCGTCTATAAACGCGTGGGCCACGCGCCTGCAACTACTATTTGTCGACACTATTTTCATTCTTCTCAGAAATGGTCTTAATATTGTGCGGGACAGACATATCACGATGCAGTTTGTTTGAGCATAAAGGTTAATCTATTTGTGAGATAAAAATACATATGAGTTTAATTTAGTTTGGTTGGTTTAAAAAAATTATTTAAATCAATGTAATTTTGATTGGATCAATTTGTGCGGTTTATTGTGATATAAAATATATGAAAATATTACCAATTTATTACAAAATAAACACAAAAAATAGTATTATTTTATTGTTTGTATGATATAATATGTGTATACATAAATTGCATATATCTTATTATATATATATATATATATATATATATATATATATATATATATATATATATATATATATATTTTACAAAATAAAAAATATAATATCAATATTATAGTTCTGAATCATATGAAATGATATATTTTGACAAACTATTTTATAGATTTAATTTGGATTGAATTTGTTAAATTTGATTGTGTAATATAGAATTATAGATCAATTTGTTAAATTTGGATTGAATCCGTACACTTTTATTTAAATGTGATTTTTTACGATTTTCAATTTGAATGGATTAGATATATAACATTGTCAAACGTTTGAGGACTATATGGTCATTTTGTGAAAATTAAGGTTGCGTTTGCAACAAAAGTTCCAACGTGGCTGGGCGCATGGTGATTTATGGGGTTAGATTAGTAGAGACAGAGTGAGTGTCCCAAATTGTGAACGCGTGGCGTCTCTGTAGAATGATTTAACAGATTGGATTTTTTTGTTTCACCAATTTTTTATTGGATTTTTACTCTTTTCCCCTTTTTCTGTGGTTTCATACTTTCATTGTAACTTTGTAAAGAAGAAAAATGATAAGAACATGCAACGTATATTTTCTAGTGTGAATTTCGATCCTTTTACTATATTTTCACATGACGGTGTAATTAAACAGTATCATCTTGTTTTTACTTGAGCTTCTTTTTGAACAAAAACAAATTTATTGCAAGATAGAGTCCTTGATTTTGGATTACTATAGGATATATAGGTATATACTCATTCTAAATTTTGTAATCAACCTTATCAAAATACTATTCAAATATTCAATTTAGTAGTCTTATTTTGTGTATTCAGATGAATTGAGAAGTAAAAATTTGTACTAATTATTTTTCTGAAACAAATGTGTGTGTTAATACTTTGACAAATAGAGGTTGTAGGGCACCAAGCACTTCAACGGTTGTTCGAAAAAGGTGTAATCTCAAAGCTAAAGCTCTTTGTGTTTGTTGTTTTCTAACTAAAAATGTAGTTAATGTTGTATATATAAATAAATTATGAGTTAGTTTACGAAAATATCATTTATTAATGATATGAGAAAGATAAATTAAAAAATTAAAAAAATATAAACAAATAGTCAAAAGTATATTAAAAAAAAGAGCATTTAATATTTGTACTTTTTTCTTCACAAAGTACATAAAATAAGGGCCAAGTTATGTGGTTGAATACCGTAAACCGATCCACAAGCATAAAAGATTAAACCGATCCACTTTTGTCTTCGTAACTTAACTCAGTTGGTAAGAACATCATATATTATGTACAGAGATTGATGTTCGAATCTTTGTATGCCAACTTATTCAATTTTAGGAGTGAAATTCTAACCACTAGACTAACAAAAATATAACTAAACCGATCCACTTCCTATTGTAAAAAAAATTGATCCACTTTCTTTTTTGGCTCTGTTCAAGAAAAATAGCTTATGACTGATAGTTTATAGCTTATAGCTGATGGTTGATAGTTTACAATTTATAGCCGATGACTAAAGACTTACGGTCGATAGCTTATCAAGCAAATATTAATATTAAGATATTTTAAGAATATCAGCTAACAATAAAAGTGTTGATCAATTACAATTACGCTGCTACTCCTCATTTTATTTTAAGTCATTGTTTGTTTCAAGTTCCAGAGAAAGAAAAAGAGTTAACAATGGATTCTATTTTTGATGAATTAGCGGTTCATAAAATCGAATCAACAATGGAAGCAAATTGAAATGTTTGGTAAAATTAGCGGTTGATCAGTTACAGTTACGCTGCTACTCCTAATTGTTTTCTCCGTTGTGTTGGTTGTAAGCAAATTGTAATTGTAATTGATCAACACTTCCATTGTTAGAATGACTTAAAATTTCTGGTGATCAGTTAAATGGTCTCCGACACACACTTTTTCTTGCTTGAAATGTTTGGTAAAATTAGCTGATGGTAGAAGTGTACTTTCTTCAATTTTTTATTACAAATATCATCTCTGTTGGTTCTACTGGTGTCCTTTTTGGATTCTTTGGAGCAATACTATCCGAACTTATTACAAATTGGACTAGTTATTCCAATAGAGTGAGTGTAGCTAATGAATTTAACCCTATAACCTGAATTTAATTATTGTTTAATTTGAGAAACACATCGAAGTAGAGTTGACTTTTATTTCTGATTCTACCTTTTGGCTTTGTTCATTCTTCTGATTATGATTGTTGCCAACCTCGCTATTGGCATTTTGCTGCACAGTGATAACTTTGCTCACAGTGATCATGATCACTGCCATTGGTGTCATTACCTAACATGATTGCCAAGTTCTAAACGGGAATGCAACAATTATATGTGGCAATTGAACTAGGTATATACATAGCTGTTATTTCGTTTGTTTGGTTTTTTAATTGGTTTGTCTTTGTGGATTTATATCTTCTTTTTTAATGATAAACATATAAAGTAAATCTACAATATATGAAAAAATTAATTTGTATATGAATTTGTATTCCATCTTATGTTTTGACTCTGCTTTCTGTCGCGAATATAGTAAAAAAACCAAGTAGTTAGGGACCTTCAAATGACAATTGTTATTTCAAAATTCATCACTTACCTAGTTTTTTATATTTTTTTATTACAAAGACAGCCTTCACTTAACTTAGTTCTACTTGCACATTTTTCTTTGATTGGGTTTTCAAACATTCAATTGTAGTAAACTAGTGTTCAGTCCGTGCGAAACGCACGGCCCATTAAATTATACTACACAATAAAATATAAATCAATTATCATGTACATTAACGCTGTTTTGGACATGCATAATGTTATTCACACTCTTTATTTTTGAAAATTGTTTTTCGTATCCTCTTGTGTTTTTCAAACACCCTCAAAATCGACATAAATATCCCTTTCGCTGCTTATACGTAAACTAATATTCACTTCTTATATTGCGAATCAATACACCCTCGAGTTGCAGAGATGTATATATTTTTAAAAATGGGTTCGTGTTTGTCATAGGATAAAATTAAAACAAATTAACTATAAATAAATGACAGTAATTTTATTGATTTTCACTGAAGATAAAATTTACACTTTGAAACATTACATTAGATAGAAAAATCACATTACAAAAAGAGAAAAATTACATCATAAAAATCTTCTCCCCGTAACTGAATATCTTCTCTTCGTAACTGAAGATCTTCTCCCCGTAAATGATATTGAGGTGATAAACCGAAGAGTTTGGCGTGGAAGTCCCGCTAGCCTTTTCTATTATCACAAGATTTATGTTAGATATGCTCACCCACCTCTGCAACTACCATTCGTTTCAGTAACTCATCGTTCTCATTTAGACCATAAAAAGTCCCTTACTAATAAACCATAATGACATAAGAAAATCGGCAAGAACGGTATGAGTAATTGACAACGAATTATGTGGTTATTTACACGAAACTTACATAAAATGCGAATGACATACATTGTGTAGTCAGCGAACAATTTATTTCTAATCTTTGATATTTTACAAACGTGTTGCATGCATCGCAAGGGATAAATTTAAAAACGCGGGGGTGCAGAATAACTTAGTGAGTTAGTACTAGAAATTGCATTTTATCTTTCAAATAACAAAAAGTAGTTTTCGGTACAAATTAACAATTATTTTAACGCTTTTATAAAAGAGTCTGGCAATGCAATAAACTATTTAATTAAACCCCACAGATCAAAATTTGTCTACTGCTGTTTATATTTTCTAGCAAATCAAACACACCATATTTTATTTTATTTTTTTATTAATATTTACGATAGCAACTTTTGCGGTTGAACAACGTAAACTGATCCTGAAGCATAAGCCTCAAACATAATTAAAACCAATCCACTGAGTAGAAAACCGAAGCTTCTAGTTAAGTGAAAAACTCTTAAGCGCGTCCAAATTATTGTGGCGGTTAGTAACACACACACACACACGATAGAATGATTAATTAAATCAGTGAAATTTGCTTAATAATCACACCACTACTTGTGTATAATTGTTTATGTTTATTCACACCAACAACAACTCCTCCACCTCTTTCTATTCTTATAAGTCACCGTTTTATATTTTACAACCAAATTTCATTGTTTGTTTACAGAGAAAGAAACAAAGTTAACATAACAATGAATTCTAGAAGAAGAGATGTTGAAAGTGGTGGTGTTGGAGGGACAAAAAACACAACAGGAGATAACTCTGTCTCTGCAGTACCACCTGCTTCTTCCTATGTTTATGATGATGTTGACCATAGTCATAGGACTTCATGGCTTGTACCTGCTTTTGTGTTTATTAACGTTGTTGTTTTCATTGTTGCCATGGGCATCAATAATTGTCCTAAGACCAATTCCGGTTTTCAAGGTGACTGTGTTGCTAGGTTTCTTGGTAGATTCTCTTTTCAGCCTTTTAAGGAGAATCCATTGCTTGGTCCTTCTTCCTCAACGTAAGGGATTCTAAATTTTGTTTAATTTTATTTCTGTTATCTTATTTTTAGATGTTTAATTTGATTTTGGTATTGCTCTTATTTGATTTTAACCTGCTTAGTGGCTAGAATAAGTGGGCGTACATGGTTCGAACCTCAGTTCATGGACTTACGCTCAATATGTCATATCAATTGAGCTTAGCTCACGGGACAAATTGAACCTTTATAATTGTATAATTTGGAAATTTGAGTGTTTGATAGTAATTTCTCAATAAGACTTTAGACTTTAGAAAAGCTGAATGTGTATTTTGTTTTAGATTAACAAAATTGGGAGCTCTTAGATGGAATAATGTTGTTCACCAGCATCAGGGGTGGAGACTTTTCACTTGCATTTGGTTACATGCTGGAATTATTCACTTGCTATCAAATATGGTCAGCCTTGTCTTCATCGGCATTCGCCTCGAGCAGCAATTCGGGTTTTGTAAGTTTTTATCGATATTCCAACATGTATTTGTAATATTCTTATGCTACCTTTTTTGGGAATTTGATTTAGTTGTTTTAGTAAATGGACATGGCCTAACATTTAAATTTTACAAATTTATGGCAGTGAGGATTGGATTGATATACCTGTTGTCTGGAATTGGTGGAAGTGTACTTTCTTCTCTTTTTATTAGAAATAGCATCTCTGTTGGTGCTTCTGGTGCTCTTTTTGGACTCCTTGGAGCAATGCTATCCGAACTTCTTACAAATTGGACTATATATTCCAATAAAGTGAGTGCAGCTAATGAATTTAACCCTCTAATCAAATTCTAATTCTTGTTAAATTTGAGAAACACGTCGAAGTAGAGTTGACTTTTATATATGATTCTATTTTTTCTGTATTTATGTAGGTGATGGCTTTGTTCACCCTTTTGATTATCATTGTCGTCAACCTCGCTATTGGCATTTTGCCGCACGTTGATAACTTTGCTCACATTGGGGGATTTGTGGTAGGGTTTCTACTTGGTTTCATTTTGCTGCCGCGTCCTCAATATGGTTGGTTAGAGCAGCGTCGTCTTCCTGCTGGTATTCGCCTCAAGTCAAAGTACAAAGCTTACCAATATGTTTTAGGGATTATCTCTCTAATTCTCTTGATTGTTGGGTAAGATCCTTTTTCATTAGTAATATTATTTCCCTTTCTTTATATGTTACCTTTTTCCCTATTGTTATAAGTTTGTATCTGTCATGAACTGATACATTTTACCACGTTAAGCATTGAATTTGTTTGTGTAAATGCAGGTTAACAATTGGATTTGTGATGCTGTTCAAGGGTAAGAACGGATATGATCACTGCCATTGGTGTCATTACCTAACATGTGTGCCAAGTTCTAAATGGGAATGCAACAATGACAATTAAACTGGGACAACTTATATGTGGTTTTAACTAGGATTTTTTTCTTTCTATGTATGTATATACATAGCTGTTATTTCCTTTGTTTGTTTGGTTTTTTAATTGATTTGTCTTTGTGGATTTATATCTTCGTTTTAAATGATTAACATACAAAGTATATTATATAATATATAATATATATGGAGAAATTTATTTGATATGAATTTGTTTTTCTTCTTATGTTCTGACTCTGCCTTTCTTTCTCTAATATGTAATAACCAAGTAGTTAGGGACCTTTATATAGTACTACAAGATACAAGCATATATTGAATTAAAAATCATGGTCAAGAATATATCAATTAATGTCTTATAACATAAGACAAAAACATAGGAAAATTTATCCGTAAGAAATGTCTCAGCATCCAATGAATGCATTAGAATAAAAACAAATTAGGTAGGAAAGCAACTGGTTAGAAATATAATGTTTACATCTCACCAGAATCACTAATGGCTTAAACTCTACATTTTGTGTTCAAAACATTCTGTCTTGAGAAGCTACATAGTAGTATTTCTTAAACTTAAAACATATGATTACAGTCACACATTTACACTGTGTTTGTGTTCCTTAAACATTGGTTTGGTACTTGAGTTCAAGTGTTGTTTCTCTCTTCATTAAAAACGAGACTTTGAGGCAATAAAAAAAAACCAAAATCTTGGCTTCGCCCGGGTTCGAACCGGAGACCTTCAGTGTGTTAGACTGACGTGATAACCAACTACACCACGAAACCCTTGTTGATGTTCTACGGAGACAAATAATCAGATATTAAAGAACCACAATCTCATGAAAATATAGTTGCATCATGCATGCCTCAAAGTTCATTAGAATTTCATGTATGTAAATGTAAAACCACAAGCTCCACATTGCACACCAACCAAACATATTTCACTCTTATATATGATTTTATAATTTATTTTATGAGATACCACATTTTGAAAAGTTTTTTTATGCAAAGAAAAAATAAAGTGACTATAGAAGTAGAAGAAAAAATATTTCCTTAGAAGAAGCATATTCTAATGAAACTTTGTACAATGAGAAGCTACAATGTACAATTAAGAATAATTGGGATTTTAATGTTACTATCCTCTACCCCTTTGGTGTTAGCATACATAGAATGCTCCACAGTTTATCAATTTTTTTCTGCATGCTCTATCTTCATTAGGTATGGTACCCCAGACCCAATTCCAGAGTCCCCTTGTTGTGATGCCATGTCAGGATTGAGTATAATTGCTAATTCAGGTGATAATAAGGAATCTGTTTGTAGATGCATAATGGGCCTGTTTCAAAATTATAGGCAAAATGCTACAGCTATAGGTACCTTGCCAGGTTTATGTGGTATTTCTTTGGGCTTTACAATTATAATCCAAATTGTATTATATAGTTTACAATTAGGAAGTTTCTTTTTCCACCCCACATATTTCTTAGAAACCACTTCAGTCCGGAATTATCCATCTAAGCAGATTTTCCATTTGGATTGATAAATTCGGATCGAGGTGGTTTTTAATAAATAAGTGGGAAGGTAAAAGTAGCTTTCTTATAGTTAAGTAATGCCTTTTGGCTTTTAGGCTTGGCCTTGAGTAAGTGTGACTCTGAGTGATTGACAATCGTCCAATTATTAAAGTCATACAATATTTTCTTGTCACTAATGTATTTCTGCAGTTATAGGAGGAGATTTTTATAAGATTCACTCATGGAAATAATAAAATACTGTCTTTTGTAATTTGAGAATTGAGATACCATATTTAAATTGTAAATTAGTGATGAAGTTCACTGATCGACAGATATTGGATACAATACATTTTGGTTTCATAACTGAGAACCAAACTAAAAAAACTTATCGTACTTAATACATAACATAAAATAGGCAAATCACCCTTTTAGTCTCTGAAAGTGTAACTCATTGTGATATTCGTTCTTAAATGTTTCAAAATTGCAAACATATTTGGAGACGTTAGGGGTGTGTTTGCAATATCAATAAATTCAAGAAGAATATGACAATGAGTTACATTTCCAAAAATTAAAATGGTAGTTTACTCAAATAAAGAAAGATTCCACAAAATTCAACCCCATTTATCATATATATGCCCTACTGTATACTATTCTATTGAACTAGTGCACTGTGTTTGGTGGATCTGTTAACTATTCATGATCGATATGGCACATCTTCAATAATTAATTCTAGTACAATTTCATTATTCACCAATAGTCCTCTACTTTGGTCCCATTCTTCTCATGTTATACAGTATGTCCAGGTGAAAGCAATTCAACTAACACATGCAAACAGTTGAGCTATTAGTTCAACAGTTGAATTCAAAGAGATTCAAATAAACTTCTCTTTTCAGATTTTATATGATTGATTGATAAAAAGAAAATCATTTTGGCATAATGAAAGGCTACCAAGCCATCACACTTTACAAAAGCAGTAACAAAAAAGTTCTTTTTTAGTTGCCATTTGATATAAAGGTATACACAAAAAGAGAAATAATATCAAGAATTCAAGATCAGAACAATGGTGTCATGTTTCACTTTTGTCCTATTGTTTTTAGTATCTGATTAAATGGACCACCGAAAGGCTTAACTATAATAATAGAGATAAGATATAGTTTTTGTCATGAATTCACAGTGTGATAAATCATCATGGCCAATGGGAACTATACAGATTCAACTGTGTACAATTCAAAGTTCAAACCATGCGCATTCCACTAAGTAAAATAGTCAAACCAAGTCATGATTTACAAATCAACACAGTTATAAAGTCAACAAAGTAAAAAAATACTATAAAAATAATTACATTTTAAGAAGCTAACACACAAAAGAAAAACCAAGCAAAAGAAAACAAATCTTCTTTTTCTTTTCTTTTTTGTGGAAAAATGTGGTAATTTAAATGTCTTCATACAATCCAAGAGCATTTGGATGAAATGGTAGTAATCTTTTCCAGCTTCATCAGAGGTCATGAGATTAAAATCACCCTTGAGAATGCAACAATGTTAAATTCTTTAAATGGAGAGCTTTACCACTCTTTGCAGTCTTATCCGGTTCGAGGGATTAGCTTCTGCAATTACGCGCAGAAGATGTCTGATAAGGCAAAAATAATGCGTCACCTTAAATTGTTACTACTTCCAATTCTATTAAAACGACTCAAAGCAGGTGAGACTTTGTTGGTCCTTGAATATTCAGAATCTTGGTCTGAATTATTAGATCCTATATCCCAAAGACCCTGAAATGGCCTTCTAGTAGAACTGCATCTCTCAAATTCCAACCTTTGTTTTGGTGCACTTTGTGATCTAACCTTAGCTCTAGAAGATTCAGTGTTAGCCATGTAATTGGGGTAACCAGAATATCCACCAAAGAAACTCCATGAACACTCACTCCTTGTAGGTGTAAAAGGAGTAGTAGTACCTCTCTTTGTACCATTTCCGGTTTTTGAAGAAGCAGAAAATGTTTGTGGACTATTATCCGCCATGCGTGAGAGACTTTGATTTTGAGGTTTTGTTGAATGTTTTGATGGAGATTCATGTGGCTTCCAAGTATCTACTTCGAGAATCTTGTCGATTTTTTGATTATTGGTATGTCGATTCTTCGATGAAGGGTGTTTGATTTGGTTACATGAGTTATCTTGCATCCAATGGTCTAACCAATTGGAGTTAAAACGTTGTTTCTCTGACTCATTCTTCCTGATAGTTGCATTGGAACTACACCTCTGCAAGTTTAGAAACAAAATCAATTGTGCACATTAGATAAAGCCTAAAGGCCATAAAAAAAAAAAGATAAAGCCTAAACTAAAATCTCATTCTTAATCTGAAATTTGGTTTTATTCATTTATCTTGTACTCCCTCTAGCCATAAATATAAGATAAAGTCAAATTTGCTTATATTTGTGGCCAGAGGGAGTATCAAATAAACTTGATTATATTGGGAAGAATAGTAATGTACCTTGAGGATGGAAGATCCACCGAATTTTGCACTATAGACAGGATGTGGATGCTCATATTCTTCAGGGACCTACAATTAAGCATAAATTTAAAATACAAAAGGAGACATTAATGATGATCAATACTTATTTTTTTGAGTAATAATAATCATTCAATTTCAATGCTAACCAAATTAAAGTCCAACCAAAAACAGCATACTCAGTCACAACCTTAATTACAAGTAGTTTGGTAGGGCACTTACAGGGTAATGATAAAGTGAAGACTTGAAACAATGCAAATTATCTGATGATGATGATAAGTGGGAACGACTTGCACGTGCTTGTGTCTGAAGTCTCACCAATGTTTGCATACGCCTAAGCATATCTGCACTTTGCTTTCTCACAATGTGGCCCCTAACTAATGCTTGCAACTTCACCAATGCTTTAAGTGCTCTCAACGCCCTCCTAGCCTTCCAAAATTAATCAAAATATGTTGTTATTAGTCTATGAAACACGGACACAAACATTAGACATCACACTAAGATAGTAACATGTTCAACACCAATAACAATATAAAAAAATGACATGTTATTGTGTTAGTGTCGGACACACAAAAAACGTCTAATATGAGGAGTATTGTATGTGCTTCATATGTTACTGTTTGCAAATTAATGTCACATTATAATGTCATTCTGTTTGGTAATGTTATTGTTCACAAAACAAGTCTAATATGAGGAGTAATGTCACTCTTTTTGGTAAGACCAATTTTTAAGCTTATAGGCATATAATTTATAAAGTTATAAATTCATGCAATAAAATTATACTTGTTTGATAACAATTTTTTTCTTGGCTTATAGTATTCTTTTACTAGTTCATAGTATATTTTATAAGTTACTTCAAGTAGCTTTTGAGCTTATCCGTTATCATTCTTTTTATCACTTTTACGCTTATTTTCTTAATTAGAAAAGAAATTAAATATTATTTAAAAATATCTTTTACATATTTTCATATTTATCAACTAATTGAACCACTAATTCTATCAAACACTATACAAATTCCACCGGCTAGCAAATTTGCTATATATTATCAACTTATATATCCACTAACTACTATAAATTATCCGCTACTTTTTTATCTAATAGAACCTTAAGCCTTTGAACTTTAACTACTAATACCTAGTTTGCAAAGACTTGTTCAATTGGGGGTGTGCTAAATTTCAACATGATAGTAGAGCTTAGTATGATCTGAGTCCATATATTGATCCAAAACAAAATAAAGAGTAACAAACAAATTAAACTAATCGATTTCTTAAGGACCACAAAGAACAATTACCATGAGGCATCATTTAGAAAACTTCATAAAGAAGAATTAAAGCAAGGAAATAAAAAGGTTGCTACTAGTTGAAGTTAATTAAGACCCTCTACATAATAAAATGAAACTTCATTTGAGTAATGACAAGCAAGGAAAACGTGCTAAATTTCTCACCTTCGCTTACCTTGCATAACAATGCAAGCTGAAAAGCAAAAAGGTAATTAGGATAAGTTAAGCTAATTAGTTACTTGATTGTAACCTCTCTCCCTCTCTCAAATATTATAGTTTGTTAATTAGTGTCTTTAACCAAATATACTTCTTTCTTGTTGATGTTATATCATTATAATAAAACAGTTTAAGTAAAATTAAGTTGCAAAACCATTTTTTCCCACAAAGGAATGTTTTTTACCGTATGAATTGGCAAAGCAAAGAAAAAGACTTGATCACAAAGAATACGTACTCCATACGCAGCCAAAAACAAAATAAGTGGTTACCAACTTGTTCATCGCTCTATTGTGACATTACAATCAGTAAATAGCTAGCAACCCTACCTACTAGTGTACTTGGGGCCATTACCACAAACGTGGTTGATGATGGGTTGGCAAAGGGCCACAAAGGGCCATTGTAGTTTGCCTCATGTAAAGGTAACTATCATAACTCTTTGTCTAGGGATGGATCTCCCTCACAAAACTTCCACATTTCCTTGTATTAAAAAAAATACTACATCATTTTTATATTTTATATCGTAATTTGGATATTTGACCTCTAATAGGTGCATCTAACCATAATTTAACTTTTTTGAATTTGTTACGAGACTAATCATCAAGTCAGCAATGCGACATTTTTTTTATACAGAGCGTAAATGACTTATAAATTAACGATTATAAATTCATCTCTCATCTAACCGAATAAGTTTAGCTCTCTTGGTCAAACAATTTTTTTTCCACCACCAATTTAATCTAATTTAAGAGTTAATTCTAACATCAAGTGATTTCAGCCATCTCACAAACGAAATTGCGGATGATCAAACCGCAATAATAATTTCTTTTTGATGATAATGTCTTGGGTGGAAAGTTATACATGATGTTTAATCTAATAAGAAAATTTGCAAAAACTTGGGAGAGGGAAATTAAAAGAAAATTTCAAGGTGTTTGAGTGTGACGAAGAAATGACACATAAAGCAAACTGTTAGCACTCAGCATAACTGCATATAAGTACACAATTTCAGACGTACGACAGAAAAACATACACTTTCCAATCCACACAGACAACAATGTTACTATAAATAAGAATTGATGCCATTGCCACTTGCCAGTGCCAGATATGATTATAAATATATCAAGCTGATTGTAATTTAGGATTAAATAGATTTATGATTTTTATACTAATAGTGTAAGATAGCATAAGTAAATAAAAAATACAATAGGATATAATTAAGGGGGGAAAAAAGAGCAAGTATTCTACTGTGATTTAACTCAATCAATAATGTAGATATTGTTAGACTTGACACATTCATTTAAATTCAAAATTGTCAAATTGTGTGTATGCAATTATTTTTTGGTTCGATGACTTTGATTTTTACATCATATTATATATATATTAAATGTTTCTACTAATCGAGTTAAGTTCATGAATATCGTATGTATACATTTTATGTTATGTGATAATTACTATTTTATGTCAGAAAATTTCCTTCTTTTTTTTTACTCAACTTTATTTATTTATTTTTAAGTCAAAAAAGAAAAAGAAAGCTAAGTAAAAAAAAAGAAAAAGAAGGAAGCTAGATTTCATGAGATGTACTTGTCTACAATCTACATGGAAGGGACCAACTCCGATGTCCACGGAACAGTTTGCTTTCACTGCCCACTAGCTACACTAGAAGTCTATAACTAATCAATTTTTTATTTTTTTTTGGAATTCTAATCAAATTATTTTTATTTTTATAGTTCTAGTATTATTAAAAACACTGTTGAAAAGTAGTATTTGACCTTGTATTAAAAAATCATTAACATTTGACCTTTTTTATGCTAAAACATGGTTGTAAATTAAGGAAAGAAAACTAAAATGTGGAAAGCTTTTATTACTCACCAAGTAACCACGAAAACCTGACTGTATTTTAACGGCGGCGTTCTCCTCCAGCAACTGTGGCTGCTCAACACGCGCTTTCGGTCTACTCACGGCACTACTTCCACCGACACCGTTGCTTGTCAGTCTCACCACCTCTGCAGCGGCATGTGCAGCAGCGAGAGCAGCCTCAGCAACTGCCGCAGTAGCAGCGGCTACAGCAATTGCATGTTTGTTGCGTTCTAAGGAAGTGGAAGTGTCAACTTGAGTGAAGGTGGTTGGTTGCGGCAGCGGTGGCGGAAGCGACTTTCTCCTGTTGCTTTGTTTACCGAAGCTCCATCTTTTCTTGTTATTGTCTTTATCAGATTTGGAACCTGACCCATCAGATGAAAGACCCGGTTTTTTGGCGCCAAATAGTCGCCGGAGAAATCCCATGTTTCAACTCATTGCCGGTGATTGGTTTTTTTTTTTTTTTTGAGGTTTGAAGGAAGGTTTAAGGATATGGTAAAGAACAGAGAAGTGAAATTAGTTAAGGATTTGAAGTGAGAATGAAAAAGTAGGTGAAGAAGAAAAAGTGGGAACACTTGGATTGTTCATCATGGAACTTTGTTTTTTATAGTCACAATTTGTGTTCCTCCAACACTTTTGACATATAGACATTTCAATTAACTAAATAGTAAATACTATTACTACTATTTAATTTTGTCCTATTATCAATATTTTAACTATTTGGTTCCAATGAAGATGTAGAATTTCAAATAGTTAATTTTGTTTCTATGTTTGAATTTGATGTCACTATTGTATAATAATGGTTTAATCATTCAGTAGTCAAAAAAGAAGAAACACTAATAATCATTTTGTTTAATTTGTTTGTAATTTAAAAATGTATAGAACATTTTCATTTTAATTTGTTCATCTAACGCTAGCTAATTAAGAAAGACGTGTAGGTGTGGTGTAGAAGAAGACAAATTCTCTCATTTTCTCCATCTCAAACATGAATGCGATTTGGTTTATAACTATGCTGTCATATTTAAAGCATGTCATAGGCAAACACCACGACAATTTTTTGTTTACAAAAATAAAAAGATATTCATTAATTCAAATTGGTAGAGTAGTACATCATATTTAGTCGTACTCAACAATTGGCTCTTTGTTTATGGCCAATCACTCATTTCTACAAAGAAAGACTCAAACAGCTTAATTGAATGTTTAGTTTTACTTTTGAAAGAGTCAAAATTGATTTTAGAAGTGTATAGGGAAGTTTGATATATTTGAATGTTGTTATGTATAATTGACTTTGCTTATAGAATTGATTTAAGAATTGTTAGGAAGAATTTGAGTTCAATTTTTTGCGAGAAATAACTCTTAGCCAAAGTTTACTTATTTCACGATCAAACTCCGGATTATCATAATCCCCTTCTTCTGGAAGGGGAGGATTAACATAAAAAAAATTATAAAAAAAAACGTGGCAAAAAAACATCATAAGAAGCTGTCTTTCATTGTACTATTTCTTGTTTTGATTTCATTTCATTGTAGAAGTTGTGTACCTATCTTTTAATATGAACTGATTAATGTCTAGTTATTTACAAAAAAGAAGGATGAGTGCATGTTTGCTTTCATGGTGGCTCACCCTATTAGTGTAATAAATCCACTGTGATTACAAACATGCACTACCTATTCAATGCTTATACTTTATAGGCACTTGACTCGACTAATCCCACTGTACAAATACAACAAAAGTAATGGCATTGCCAATACAAGATTTGTTTCAACCATGGTCCTCTAATACGTTATGCAGGGTCGGAAGCAAGATACAGGAGGATTCTGAATGAGGATTTTGGATATCAAGATCCATCCCCTACAACAAATATACACAAAGCAGATGCAATTAGCAGGTGTTGTTCAAATTATGACCATTAAGTAAATCTTTTTACCTGTCGCATCTGATTATTGCTTGGCATGGATTCACGGTATGTGTTTTGGATTATAGGCTCCTGAGTAAAATATTCATGATATGTTAAACAAAGTAGCATATTCTACATTAAAAAATAAACTAATGATTGAAAAGATTAACACCTGCGATAGTTGAGAATGGCAAGGAGACCTCTGTTGGTTAGAATACAAGTTTGGCGGTTGGAACAGGTTAGTATTAGATTGATGGTCTAACACAAGATCGGGCTGTTCATACATACAGTGAACCACTTGATTGTCTTCAAAGCCGAATAGGCCCTGTAACACAAATGAGAGAATCAACAAATGTCTTTCTCTTTATATTTTATTTCAAAAAAAGTATACAGCATATTCACTGGAAATTAATATTAAACTTCCTGATCTCTATAGTCATATCACATATGAATATAAGATCACAAAAATAAAAGCTACCGCATCAAATAAATGAGAAAAGCTTACCTGCATAAGGGGATTTGGTGTCACAGATTGAGAAACATATGGAGATGAGGGGACAGAAATGCAAACACCAGTATTTGGAAAAGGTTCTACATTTAAAATCTTATCTGAATTAGTATGATTATAACTCCCTGTTGTTTGGCGCCTATCTGATGTAGTGCTCCTGTCAATTTCTCCGCTTACTCTGATACTTTCATCCTGATCCACAGTTGCATGTTCATTAGGAAAGATCTCTGCAGGCCCACTTTCTGAAGCATCTACATAAACACCATTTGAGGTGATAACTTGAGCTTCCTCACCTTTCAACATCAAGATTTTCTGCACTCCTTCCATTACTTCATCAAGCTGCCTCACGGTAAATTGATAAGCTTCCACATATTCAGAAGCTCTTGCTGATAACTTGACAAGTCTGTGGCACAAATCTTTGTAACAGCTTGCTACAATCATCTTAGGGTTATCTTGCCCTTTACATTGTTTAATATCGCTGATATTTCCCAACCTTGCATCTTTTGTCCATCTCTTCAAGATATATCGAGATGGAACTACTTTTATGTTTCTATTATCAAGAACTTTTAGTGCATGGCTACACAGAAAACCAACATGCTCAAACTTCATACAACTGCAGATAACTGTATCGTCTGAAGAATTGAAGGTAACATTGTAATGTCTAGCTTCCCCAAATGTATTCACTTTATACTCAAACAAACATCCATCTCCGTTGTGTTGGTTGACAAGAACATTTAAAGACTTCTCATATCTTTGCTGAAATACTTCAAAAGCTCTTGGAGTATAAGAAACACTAGCATATTTCAACATAACCACATTACCCATTAGCCTTGGAAAGCATTCCTTCATTACATCATTAGCTTCTATTTCTTTATAGCGTTGCTCATCAACAACCCTTTCAAATTGGTTAAAAAATTGAACTACATCAAGGTCAGGATTTAGATAACTTCTAAGCTTGTGAGACAATAACTCACCTAAATGAAAGCCTTTGACATCTACAAAAAATGTATTCTGACCATAGAAAACAGCCCATTTCTCCCTTTCTCTATACATCCATCCCAACCATTCATTTTGCCGGAGATTATATTTCTCTAGCATAGCCTCCCAAGCATGAGAAAATTCTTCCTCGTCCTTGGGGTTATATATACAATTCCTTAGATCATTTGCAAAGGATTCGGCATCTTTAACGAACTGGCTGAGGTGTTTCAGAGTGTTCTCATACATCTGCCATACACATGTATACCGGCTTGTTTCGGGTAAAACCGTATTGATTGCTTCAATGATTGCAGCATCTTGTTCTGTGATAATGGCCTTTGGCTTTTTCCCAGACATTGCACCGATGAATGTTCGAAATAACCAATTAAATGATTCAATGGTCTCGTCATACAGAAAAGCAGAAGCAAATATTAATACTTGTTTGTGATGATTAACACCTAAAAACTGTACAAATGGCCGAAGAGCTCTGTTTGTTCTGCATGATGTATCCAAACAAACTACATCCCCAAAATGGTCATAGTCAACCACCATATTGTCATCAGCCCAAAACATATTGGTTACTTTGTCATCAACATCAAGCTGTATGGCATAAAAAAATGTTGGATTTTCAAAATGTTGCCTTTGAAAATAACCCAGCAAACGCCCTGCTTCTCCTTTACTCATATCTCTTTCCCTTACAGAATGAAGGTAGTTATCATAATTCATGTACAGTTGATCGAGCGAATCACGTGCATCTAATTTTTCATCCAGCATATTTAACACTGACCTAGATTTGGGTTCCAAGTTGTTGTACGAGTCAACCTCCACAGCTTGAGCAACACTAATTTCATTTTGCAACTCTAGTAATATGTTAGAATTGGTCGGGTTTATATCATCATGATTATGTTGCGCTTCAAAATGGGTGACATGGTATTTTCCATCTAGTTGACGAGTGATGATCATGTGTGCCAAACAGCCAGTTCTCGTCTCCTTCCGATGTTTCTTCACATTATCATCTCTCTTGTCTTTCCTACGGTATCCCTCTTTGGAGCAGGTAAATTTTCTAGAAACCACCATACCATGTACCTTACTCCTATTTACCCAATCTTTCCTAACATTGAAACCCATCAATCTGGCATACTTGATATAGAATCTGTATGCATGTTCATCAGACTCAAATACTGTACCAATTCCCAATATTGTGTCGTTACATACTACATTAGCATGAACAACGTTTGGACTGTAACAGTTTTGCTCCACATTCAAGTCCAAGTTATTCGATATCTCAGGGCCAACATCAACATTCTCTTCATGCACATTACGTGACACGTTATGATCACCATCCATGAACAACCTTCACGGAATTAAAACAAATAACTAAGCTAATATAATTTACTAACTCATAAAAAAATGATCATAAAATAATCTCATGCACAAAATGATCCTTCAATCTTAAATAGCTACATTTTGCAATTTGCATATTTAATTTCAGTAGACAATAATATACTAAAATGATCAGAAAAAAAAAAACTATAATTTGCACAAAAAAGGAGAACGCTGAATTTGATTCAAACAAAAAAAACCCTTACCAATTTTAACTGAGGAGAATGGGAAATGTGATTGGAAATTGTGATCAGAGGCTAAGAGCGTCATTGAAGGGAAGGAGCAGAATATAGTGCAGCGGACGCACGAGACTATCCATGGTCTCTGAGGTTCGTTCGCGTGTTATAGCTGAAACGGAACAATCGATGAACTACAACTTCGTAGTGAAATTGAATTGAGGTTTCGATAGAGCATTATTTCAAACTCCTTCTTCTACTACGCAAAGTAATTCTGCAAACCCTAACTCGATGGAGAAGACAATGCTTCTTCTCAGGTGTTAAAACGCATAGTTTTGATGCTATTTTTTATTTTTGATTTTGACTAAAGTTTTTTCCATGCTATTTGTTTTACATTTTTTTTCATTATTATTATTATTATTGTCTTTGATAATTTCATTATTTTTTAGGCTTAAGTGATGTTTAGATTTTGTTAAAATTATTTGGTTTTAGTTGCTTAAAACAAAATCCGCAGAAAATTTGTAGTTCACGTGCATATTTTCTTTTGAATTTTTCTACGAATTTTGACTTTAGAGACTAAAACATAAATGATGTTAACATTGCAAAATTAATTTCATAAAAATAAAGATATAGAGACTAAAATAAAAAACAAGTCAACTTACAAAGATCAAAACATCATTTAAGTCATTTTTATATGTTTAACTACATATGAATAGAAGATAAACAAACTCTATCAAAAAAATAAAATAAATGAGCAACAAATTACACTGCTATCTATATAAACAGAAAAATTCATTCTTTTAAATATTACATTCATAATCTTAGAAGAAAAAATATTTCTATACATGATATTTTGAACTTTATTAAGAAGATTCATAGCCTTTAATGTTAGAAAATCAAAAGTTTTTGTACCAAAAAAAAAAAAGAAAATCAAAAGTTTTAAATATAATTATTAAAATTGTTAGATAAAATATCCATAATAGGGTTCGAACATCATCCTCTGAATTTTCAATGACTCTGTCATTACTTCTATACACCAAAAAATTCACAAATTGTTTGAAATTGTTAGACCAGACATCAACAACTGAAATTGGGCGGACATCCACGACTGAAGTTCTATGTGAATTTTTAATTATTTACCATTTCATGTGTCTATAAAAAAACTCACGAATAGTATTAGAAATGTTCAAAATAAAAAATAAATAAATAATTGTTACCAAAATAGATAAATAAACACAATACTAATATTCTTCTTTAGTAGCAAAAGACAACAACGGTCATCACCTATCATCACTATCTTATCTTAACCCTCAATTGGAAGAGGTTATTAGTCTTCTTAATTTCTCTTATTGGTTTGGTTTCATTCATCATTACTTTCGATAATATTCTAGTGCTCTTCTTTAATTAGTTATAGACCCAATTATATGAAGGTAATTAGAAAACCAAGTAATTTTAGTTTTTATTGTTCTTTAGGCATCTGATTTAATTAGTTGGTTTATGGAAATGGACGCCAAACTGGTTCACTAATTTTCATCGCTAATAATGTAGTTATTTTACTCTTTTTTTTCCCAGTTAAAAAATAGAGAGAGTTCACCCGAAACACATATAGCATGCAACAAATGCAAAACGTCACATATATTATCATTAAAGGATCGAAATTACAACTTTCTTTATTTCATAGCACTGATATATCACATCTATTATTTTGTGATAACAATATCACAAAACTTTCAAAATAGAGTCACCAAACAAGATGTGTGTTTCTTCTTGCAACCTTTTATTCTTCATGGATTGCATCACAAAGCTCTCTAATTCAGAACTGTAAATAGACAGATAGACATCAATTATATTTAATTACATAAAAATAACAAGCTAGGAGTATAATAAAATTAATATGTATATAGTATAATGTATGTGATTATTAATTATTAATTAATTAATTACCGCAACCAAAAGATGGGAGTTGGCAAAGAGAAGTAAGTTGAGAAGCGATTCTGAGAGTGTTGCAAATGCAGTCATGGTTGGTTGCTTGAAGTACAGAGCAGCATTCAGCACTTGGTCCAGTGTTGGTTGCACCAGGTACAACAAATGGTGCACAAACGTTCAGATTTGTTAGCTGAGTTGGACATGTATCTTGTGCCTCACTCATTTGGCTCCCCAATGCCATAACCAATAGTAGCACTGTTACAATTTGGCACCTCATTGAAACAATACCTGCCATCACACTTTTCTAGTTATTACTTCAGCTTGTTTCAAATTAATAACTCTGATTCTTTTCTTATGATAAGTAATGTTCTCTCAAATTTATAGTTATTTTTGGGATTGAAGGCTTGATCATTTTCATGAGTTACCTAACAAGTGTTTTTTTGCACACAACATTTGTGTTGAAATTGAGAAGCTACTAAGTACCACTTTATTGATACATATGTCAGTTAGAATAACATAACAACTTGGTACAAAAGATCAACCAAACTGATAGATGCAAAATAATGAACATCTGATGTTTGTTAACAAAGTACTGTCTATTGTGTCTATATCTTCGATTTGATTACAGAGCAACTATAGTTTCGTTTTATTATTTGTATAAGATTAAACTTTAGGGTGTTACAACTTGTATTTAAATACTATAATTCAGACTTCAACACTATCGTTGAACTGTGCTCACTTCCCAGTATCAATGAGCTATAATCGATGTTAAATTTATATATGACATGCAGTTAATAACTATCAAACATGCTATAAAACTTTTGAGATCAACTGGTTTATTATTCTCCAGTAATAACACCAAGATGCTTTATGCACAGTTAAAGCAAAATTCCATTCCATAAACTAGTTCTATGGTGCACACAATATATATACAAGTTTTTTCCACACCATTTGATCAAGCATAAGATCAAGTGATGGAAAAATAACTTGTGCATGATACATCACTATCTCATTTGTACAACATAGAATTAGCCCCAGAATATGTATGAACTGTTTGAAAGAATAAATTGGAAAGAGAAAAAATCAGAAAATTAAAGAATCTAAAGTTTTTAATTAGTCTTGTGTGAAGCAGCAGGTGCAGTCCAATACTTCTTCACAGCAAATAGAAGTTTCTCCCTTTCAAGTGGTCCATCTTCATGATCTACAATAACACTATCCCATTCTAATCCATTTCCAATGTTCTTTACTTTCAACAATACATCAACATCATCTCTGATTATTACTGCTCCTTCAGGTCTCAGAATCCTATCCATTTCTAGCATGATGTCTTCCAATTCACATCTAAAACACAAACACAAAATATGTTGGTATCACAAACACTAAGTCCTATATTTTAGTCCATATGACATTATTTGTAAACTCTTGTCTAGTAAAATAAATATTGTAAAGCAACAATATTATTTACCTGCCACTGTAAAGGCTGAACAGTGAATCAGCATGAATTAAATCATAGGTTCTTGGATAAGTAGACATTGCTTCGCACCTAAAAAAGAGTTACACATTTCATTAGAGACAAAAACAAAGAGAGAACTACATTAAGTAAGGCACAATGGAAAATTAGTTGTGCTAACCAGTCATGATATATTCCAATCAATCCCCTTTCATATATTGCTCCAAGTGTATTAGCATTTGCTTGAATAGGAACCACATTCATGACCCAAACAGGATCCTTAATTAAAACAGATGCAAATCCACCCAAGTTCGCATTCATATCCAAAATGTTACGGTATCTCGCACTTCCTAGTTGATTATTCACTTTCTTATAATGTGATACTCTTTTATTCCATAGCTCATAATCTTTTGAAAATGTTTCAGAAGTAACCCCTTCAATAGTACCCTTATGAATCCTTGGTGGAACAGTCTCAAGTCTCTGTGGCCAATTCTCCAATATCCCACCAGCAGTTTCATCTTTGTTTGACACTTCAGGAACAGAACTCAAACATGTTTTCAAATCAGTATACCTGAAACAAATACAGAAATTAGTCTATGCAATTACGCGCTACACACACATATCATAAACAACTAATCTAAGTTACACAAAACAAAATGAATGAGCTACAAACCAGGCTTTGTCAGGATTATCTTGTGCACCGCAGAAAGGGCGTTTTGTGGGAACGAGCTTGCGCGCGGATTTGCAATCTAAATGGTTTTTAGGCTTCTGCCAAATAGCAAGATCATCTTTCTCAACAACCTTAATCCAACAAAGGCTTTCAGCAACTTTCTCAATCTTAGTCTGTTCTTCATTCAAATCCTTTTTTGTTCTCTGCCATCCACTCCAATGTTTCTTCCAATTAATAGGTGGACCAGATAAAATCCAGTAACCACCGGGGCGTAAAACTCGATCGACTTCATTAAGAAAAATACCATCATATTCAGCCCATGGAATTAAACAACGAGAGCAATGTGAAATGTCAAAAGCTCTTGAAGGAAAAGGTAATCTCTTAGAAGCTAATACACCAATCAATGCAGGAACACCTCGTTCTAGAGCAAACTGAACTTGTGCTTCATGTGTATCTCTTGGTGCTATTGATAATGTAATAATGTCACGTGATGCAAGATATGCTCCCCAACTAGCAACCTGCATTATACACATTCATCACCAAAATTTCACAACATACACTAGTATAACATTTTGATGGAAAAATAAAAATAAAATTATACAAAACCGTACTAATCATATATCATAATTTATAACCAAAGTTTCACAACACATATTATAACTACATAGTGAACTAATTAAACAAAAATATAACATTTTTTTACACAATAAAAACTTAATTATTACCACTTGATTAAAACAAAAGCCGTCTAAGTTCCAACATCCAATTTAGCTATATGACATTTTATTATTCTTAAACTATTAAAAAGCGTTACTACCATTGACAATAACAAGATGAGTATATGATATTGATACCCACATAAATTACATAAATCATACATTAAAAAATGCGATAAATACGTATTTTTGACATAAATAAAAAAGATTTTTTACATAAATACGTGTAAGAATAATATCAAGATTACGTAAAAATTAGAGAAAGACAAAAATAAGCAAAAATTGAAAAAACAAGAAAAAGAACAAGAAGAAGGAATATACCCCACAGCCAGTATCAAGAGCAGTCCTAATAGAACCATCTTTGAGATTAATCAACTTTCCGATATCATCAATGTAAGCATCAGCACCGTTCGGAAACATAGTACCACCGCCGGGAAAAAAGAACCGATCACCGTCATAACGGATCCAATTCTGAACAGCTTTTTCAACCGTAAGTTCACGGTGAGGCACATTAGCATACCAAGCAACATCTCTACTTGCCGGCCACGGAAAGGGATTCCGGTAACCATAAGGCGGGGGCACTCTACACTTCAAATCTTCTTCACCTTTTAACGGACAGTGTCTTTCTCTATAAATCATTCTGCTACGTTTATATCTTAACGATCGCGTTGGATCTTCGCATGGTGTGTATTCGGTGTAATTCGCGGCGCAGCGAGGGAAGAGGATGGTTTTTGAAGAAACTGTTGTGGTGGTGGAGTTGTGATGAGATTGAAAATCGAGGGTGTTCTTGGGATTTTGATCAAGGTTGCATGTTATGGTGGTTTTTTTGGAGATTGAGGTGGTGGTGTATGGTGTACGTTGTTGATAAGCGCCTAGGAGATAAAAGGCTCCACAAAGAAAAACTATGAGAAAATAAAGATGAGTTTTTCTGATGGATGATGTAACAGAATGTTTGGAGGATTTGTTGTTACGTGAATAAGATGAAGATGAATCCATATTATTATTCACTTTGTAGAAGAAAGAAGAAAGAACTTAGAAGAAAGAAAGAACAATGAAGAAGAAGAAGAAGAATAATGATTCTTCTTGTTCTTGGTGTGTGAATATATATAGTATAGTATAAGTTTTGAGTATTTCGATCACTTTAATTTCTCTGAATTGAATTTGACGCGTTTGGATTTTGGAGGAAGGTTTTATCCTTTTATAACATAGTAACATACAAGTCTTGGGTTTTTCCAACATGAGTTGTAAGATTTATCGGTTTCTATTGGTTTATATTTTTATGTTAAATATTAAATATAGATATAGAAGATTTTATTATTTTTTGATGTAGATATAGAAGTTTTTTCAATTAGGGGAATTGGGTAAATAAGGATGATTCTTTGCATTTATTATGTTAAAGATTTTTAAAAAAAATATATATGCTAATTTGGATATTTTTTCATTGGATTTCTAATTTTAAATATATATGCTAATAGGAAATATCAATTGTTAGTTGGTTTAGTGGTGATTGACGCTGAACTTGGTAGGGAAGATCACGATCCGATCTCTTGCAACTGCGATCAAAAGGGGCTGGAACTATTTGATGTCAGAACTGACTCTCGAACCAGATTAAACTGGTGGTTAAAACAAAAAAAATATGCTAATAGGAAATAAAAAAATATATATGCTAATTTGGAAATTTTGAGAAGTTCATACTACTAAAATATAATTATTAGCCTAATTAAATAAATAATTAAATATTGGATTTAATTAAAATTTATACTTTATCAAATTTTTGCTAAACTTAGAGATTCATTAGATATCGACCTTAACTCACACATCTCCACTCCACTATAAGGCCTTCGCGGTCTTTTTAGAAATGACGCAATGAGAATCTTCTACCCTCGTAAATTGTTATTTTTTAGTTTCTCCAAAAAAAGTTATAATTTATACACCAACTCTATAAATATTTTTTGCACATACATTCAACCATATTATGTCATATAAATATATTTGTAAAAATATTTTGTATAAATTTATTTATATTTATAAAAATGACATAATTATAGTGTGATTTCATTGGAAGCGCGTGTAAATTCTACACCATTTATACGTATGAATTAAAGTCATAAAATATTATACTAAACTCTTAAAAAAAGTAAATTCATACAAAATAAAAATCACTCCATTATTGTCATCTTTAAAAGTTTTTTTTTACTAATCTTTAAAAGTTGTTAATTCTGTTTTTATACAAAGAAATTAAAACTCATCAAACATTAATTAATTTAGTAGTGATTGATACATAACTTGGAAGGAAAAACATAACAAGTAGCCCTCCACGTTTAAGTCCGCCTTATTGAAACCCACTCACTTATAAATGATCAACTTATATATGATAATTAACATTCTTTTTCTATAAGAAAGTGAAAATTACCTTTTTCTTTCATATTATTTAATTTTATGTAAAGTAATTTTTAGAAGTATAAGAAATAAAAAATTTAATAATAATAAAAAATTATATTCTCGTCTCGTGTAACTTGGCTCAATTTATAGTTAAATCAAACTCATTATTAAAGGATCAAAGTTTAATCTCTATATTGTTTCCCAAAAAAAGTTTAAACTCCACATTATCACTTTTACACTAAAAATGTGGGAAGGTGATATTTATTTTAATATTTTTCATTAGTGATTCATTTTAAACTAAAAAAAAATCTAAATCGAACCAATTATTACACCACTGGATGTTTCTATCTACACCACAATTTTATTTTGTTGACAAAATCTACACAATAAAAAAAAATTGACGAGTCCCGTGAGCGTAGCTCAATTGGTAGGACATTACATTTTATATGTAGGGAACCGGGGTTCGAACCCTAGTCATCCCACTTATCCACATTATTGGTGGATTTTCTAGCCGCTAGGCTACTTGACCAAAAAAAAAATTTGACGAAAAATCTTGTGTTCAAAATTATGGAGCCCAACCATTAAGGCCCAGCTTAGAAGTCCAGCCCGATACTTCCATTTTCTGGTTTATGTGATAAAATACTTCTACAGTATTTGATAATTAATTACTCTTTTGATCACTTAACTTATTATTTTAGTTTTATTTTGGTTCTTTAATTAACTATTAAAATTTTTGTTTTGATCTCGTAACAGTTAAAAGTTTTACTTTGGTTTCTTAAGTTATTTTTTGGTTTCATTTTCATTACTTAACTCTTCCTCCACCAACCATTTTGGTGTTTTTTTGTTAGGATTTGTCCCTTTCTGTTAGGATGAATGTATTAAAAGTTAAGAGACCAAAATGAAACTAAAAAAAAAGTTATGAGACTAAAACAAAAGCAAGAAAATAAGTTAAGAATCAAAACGAAACATTTAATAATTAAGAAACTAAAACGAAATCAAAAAATAAATTAAAAGACCAAGACTAAACTTTTAATAATTAAGTAACCCAAACGAATCCAAGAAATAAGTTAAGCCTTTCATATATAATAATAAATTTTCGCAAAATCTATATATACAGGTAAAATAAAAAACGTTTTGTCAATTAAAATAAAAATATATATACAGGTAACAACGTGATTCTCGATTTGCCAGCTAGTGTCACGATGATCACATACATGCAGTCATTGTCTTAAGATCATGAAGAAAAATTTACTACACAATATCTCCAACACCAACCACCAGATCACAAGAAATACTTTTGTCGGGAAGTGTCAAATTCTATGAAGCTTAAGAAAATATACTGAATATTATGTGGACAAGACATGTGAATTTGTTTTTAAATTGGTTGGAATATAATTATATTTACTTTTATTTCAATTTAAATTACATTCTGTGATTAATTTATGTGTAAAGGGAAAGAAAAAATAATATTGCGTTGTCTTTTTCTTCTTGATTGGCTATAAAACTTCACAATCTAATATAAAAATTTCTTAATCTAGTTAGTCAATGAGTACAAATCTACAACTGTTTAATAAAGAGAAGATATATATTTATTTTGGATCATCTGAAGATGATGTTTCTTTATAATATTGATAATAATAACTGGCTTAAGGATTTTTGGGTCCCAAAAGCATTTGAATAGCTAATAGTTAATTAAAATACATGGCTTGCATTACATAAAGATCACATGGTGATTAAAATGAAATTAGGTGATAGTTGATAGACATGTCACATGTGCAATGGTTATGAGTCTAGCGTTATTAAGTGTGAATTTGAATTATGGGAGTATTTGACTATATATGTCTACCTAATATGCTACTAATATCAAATAAAAAGTACCCAGATGCCTAAATTCAAAAACTCCTAAAGTTGAAATCAACACTATGTCGTAGTATTATTGGACTTTAATTTAAAGTTTTGGTAAATCTCGTTGAAAATTTCATATCAAGGGCTATATATATTTTACTCTACTTGTATTGGTTACTCAATCCTCCTCATTGCCAATTTTTCTCACTGTCACTGCTAGGGAAACAAACAAGTCAAGCATACATATGACCCTCTTTGGTTAAAAGTTTTATTAAAAGCTTACTATGCTATAAGCGTTTATTACTATAAGTGCCCGTTTGACCCGACTTAATTTCTACTTTTTTATTTTTTTTAAACGAAATAGAGAAGTATAAAATTGTATTTAGCCATATTTCTCCTTAAAAGTATAAGAGAAATAAAATAAAGAAGTAAAAAATAAAGAGAAATTGAGTCAAACATAATTTTTTCCTTCTTTACTATTTTTAAGGAGAAAAAAAAGAGAAAAATAAGCCGGGCCAAACGGGCACTTAATATATTTTTTTTCTTCTTACAATGCAATAACTATATTATTAGTACTTTTTCTTGAGATGTATTAAGTCTGAGTTAAAATTTTATATTCCCTTTTGTCCATTTTACAAGAAATAATTTATTGATTAGATTTATTAAATAGATTTGTCTAATCTATAATATAAATCATATATATTAATTATTCAATGAACTTAAAAAGTCACTTGTTTCTTTTTAAAAGGACCGAAGGAAGTATTAGATAGAAGATATATTGATTAACTGATTAAGCAACATATAAGATGACCTATATAGTACCAAATATGTTTTTAAAATTTTGGACGAAAATAATCACTTATATAATAGTTCTTGACTTAATATATTGATCCAATTCAAGTTTTCCTTCACAGTCCAACACTTGATTATCATATGAATGAATAATTTAGCAACTGTAACACTTTGTTTTAATAATATATCTGTAACATTTTTTCAACTGTAACATTTTATCATATGAGTCGTACTAACAAAATATTTTGTCCTCATTAAATTTCCTTTTCGATGTACATGATATATACTTTTCTTATATTGAACTTGTTAAGTTTTGAATATTATTCATAAAATTGAATAAAATAATTTTGCTACGTGTACGAAAAGTAAATACTAAATAGATGCATAGATTTTGTCAAAAAAAAAAAATAGGTGCATAGATAATCTCCACACACGACAAAGAGGTACTCTATGTATTTATTAATTTTTTGACAAAACTGTAGTATACTCTATATGTATATGTAAGGTTAGAAATTAATTAACTAGACCTACCAAATTTCATGCACTCATGTATAAACGTCCCATTCACAAACAAATTCTTTCCTCTTATTGGAATTTGAAGATTAATTAAATTGACATAAAAGAAATTTCACTTTATGCCTTTTCCCATCTCACAAACGCACACCACTCACATGCTCAATTTTATAATCAAAAAGCTTATAATAATATAAAATAAAAAACTATATGTTCCTCTCCCACCACTCTTCCACACCATGCCTAGAAAACATGGAAGCACTTTTTTCATCATCATTTGTTTCTTCTCCAATCTCTTACCTATTTTTTCTCCTCTTTTACATTTGAACCAAACCCTTTTCTCCAAATTCTCTTATAATTCCATTTCTTCAAAAAAGATTTATTTTTTCAATTAAATCATTTATGGGGTCTAGTGTTTCTTCAACAGCATCAATAAGAGAAAAATATGATGAAGGGTCAAATTCTTCATCATCAAGAACAAGTCTAGGTGATATTCCAGAGAGTTGCATCTCTTCTCTTCTTATGAATCTTGATCCACCTGATATATTCAAATTGGCTAGAGTCAACCGTGCTTTTCATAGAGCTTCCTCTGCTGATTTTGTTTGGGAATCAAAGTTACCATCATGTTACAAGTTTCTTGCTGATAAAGTTTTTGGTGAAGAAAATCTTTCTACTATGACTAAGAAAGATGTTTACACAAAACTTTGTCAGCCTAATCTCTTTGATGATGGTACCAAAGTAAGTTAGTTAATCCATGATCTTAATCTTAATTAGCATATATAGTTAATTTGCCACTTAGCTTAAATTGTTCAATTTTTTTGATCTGTTTTGTTTGTGGTGTAGGAAGTTTTGTTGGACAAATGCAGTGGACAAGTTTGTTTGTTCATGTCATCAAAGTCTTTGAAGATAACAGGAATAGATGATAGAAGATATTGGATTTATATTCCAACTGAGGAATCAAGGTGAGATCGATGCACTATATATTCGTTATGTTTAAGGCTTCTTTTTATTAACTTATAAAATATTCAACTATTTCTCTCCTATGTATGTTTGATGTTTGTTTTTATTTTGACCATGTATTGAAGGTTATGTTTCTGGTTAAAATCATGTGTCTTGACTCCTAAACATTTCCAATCGTGTGTCTCTATTCCATACCTGCTGCTTGTGTTTACAGAAAATTAATTACTAGTTGGTTGAATTATTCATTTTCATAAATGAGAAACTCATATGAATATCACACGTTAGATCAAGTAATTTGAAGAGTATTTATGAAAAGTGACACACCTTTCATTACAATATGTTGTTATAAAAATAAATTAAAATTCAATATAAAATTTTAATATATAGTCTAGGTTGGGCGTGAGTGGGTTTAGCAAAAAAATATTTAAAAAGTTCTAATTTTCACATATATTAAGGTCTAAAAATATCCATTGAATCATTCACTATTAATTAGTATCTAATCTTAGAGTGTGTTAATAGTCTAACATTATCTAATCTTAGAGTGTGTTTATAAGTGGTAGACAAAAACTCACTTTACTAATTAGATTTCAAGAGAGTGTATTGTGACTTGTCATGAGTCCCATGCTATTAACCCAATTTTTTTAAGGGTCATGTTAACTAGTGTTTCCCGGACACTAATTAAGATTATTAAAAGAAGTAATATTTGCATTGAAAATAATATTTTATTGTTTTAAAAATATAGAATTTACAAATTTCATAAGTTTTTTTTACCACTTTTACTTCTTTAATCATTACTTATCTCGAGAGCACTGTTTAGTATTTTCATTTTTTTTAAAAGTAGTTGATATGTTTTTGTTTATAATGAAAATCTTCAGTTATTATTTGTAGAACATGCCATTTTCCTGAAATTACGATGGAATTTTTCACACTATGGCAGTTTCTTGACGAGGGGGACATTGATTTTAAAAGCCTATATGCAATTCTATTGGGTAATGCATTTTTGTGGTCAAATAGTATTTTTTATATATAATTTAAGTAAACAAATTAAGAAGAGTGCAAGCAATCTGTTCCAAGAATATATTATCGATATAGCATGAAAAGGACCTTTGTTTAAGGGAAAATAATATGTTAACAAATATCTATTATGGCTATAGTAGAGAAGAAATGCCATATATTATATTCGTAGGAATATGACTAATATTATAGTTGTGTATTGCTTGCCACAAAAGCTTCTTTGGCCAATTATATGTACTACTTGAAATGCCTTTTGTTTTAAGTTAATAATTATAAATAAAATTATGCGCATTTTACTTGGCATAAACACCCCTTTCCCATTATAATACATATTCGATTCTCAACCGTTATTAATGCTGCTTTTATTGGAATGGAATATATTCAATTCGTTTTTGGAAAGGCTTGGGCTTGGGACCATATCCTATACAGAGAAAAAAGAAAGAAATACGTACCTTTATGCGGTTGGCTTGGGCTTGGGACCATATTCTATAGTCTATACATGGAAAATATATGAAATACGTATTTTTATGTGGTTGGCTTGGGACCATATTCTTTATTACAATAGTTGTCACAAAAATAAAATCTAATAAATTATTTGACCAAAAAATCAAAAAAACTATAAAAATCTTATCAAGCTTATCAAAGAAAAATAAGAGGAAGTTAGTGGTAAGAAGTTTTATTTTTTTTATAAATATAATATAAATGATTGAAGTCCAAAAAGAAACTATATAGTGACTAGTCGGAAAATATTAGTTCTCGTTACATCATGTACAAATAAATGTCTCAAATCTCAATTGAGTCGGACATGACTCATAATAAATCATAGTATATGACCCAAATCACATCCAATACTAACAAGGATATTTGCACATAGATTGACCTCTCGATAAGTATGGCGAATAAGCACTGCCCATTCCAAGCGTTAACAATGCTTGATTTTTATCGTAACAAATTCTAAAGTCATATGATTGATTGTGATGTGGTGACAGTGTAATTTTTATTTTGCTTGCATAAAAACAAAACTTGTGTTACTATATCTCTTAAACTAGTTGAAAATGTGAAATGGAAAGAGTTATTGAAATACCAATTATTTTTATCTACAGGTTTAAGAATGTAGCATATCTTCAACAAATGTGGTGGGTAGAAGTAGTAGGGGAGTTAGAGTTTGTATTCCCTGTGGGAAGTTACAGCATAACTTTCAGACTCCAGTTGGGAAAGTCATCGAAAAGAATGGGCCGGCGTGTGTGCAACGTTGATCAAGTGCATGGCTGGGACATCAAGCCCGTTCGATTACAACTCTCTACATCAGACGGTCAGCGTTCAATCTCCGAGTGTTACTTGAATGGGCCAGGTGATTGGGCTTATTACCATGTCGGAGATTTCGTGGTTGTAAAGCCCAATGAGCCCACAAAAATAAAGTTTTCCTTGGCCCAAATTGATTGTACTCATACCAAAGGTGGCCTCTGTATAGATAGTGCAATTATTTGCCCAACTGAGTTTAGAGAAAGACTCAAAAAAATTTAGCTGGTTATTATAATGTACACAGTTTAATTATGAACATGTATTAGAGAGAGAGTATATGCAGTTGTTATACAAAATTGTATTACAGAAAGAAAAAGAAAAATTAATAATGCAAAACAACAGATAAATATTGTCTAAGCTTTGTTTGAGATTGAAGAGGCTTTGGTCACAAAAACTTCTCCAAGCCATATACCAAGTTCTTCAAGAATAAAGTGGGAACAAAAAGATTGAATCAGACCAAGAAAATTATACATAAAAGAAGCTAAAATCTCATAATTCAAAAAAGTTGAGGTACCTTGAGGCGCACTACTTTTCTAATAGCTAACAATAAGCCTGGCATGAGACATTGCACATCTGTTATATCATGCTTGATGGTGTAAACCTGCAGCAATTGACCTCATGATCAGAAACGAAGATAATATACACTACAATGACTACATAATCGATATTTTTCAATTTCATAAAATTATGTGACAGTTACATTTTAAGGACTGAATTTAGGTGATTGACATATACCTCTCCCGGACCTGAAAAGTGAACTGTTGTACTAGAGGGAAGCCCTGGTAAGACTAAGCTGTGCACGCGAATTCCATCTCCCAAAACTTGACCCCTTGCCTTATCGTGTGATAAATAGTTAACGAAAAAAGTTAGATATCTCACTACTAGTAGTTATTTTGTGTGTATAGTATATTCATATATGAAGTGAGTTTTTGTCGTTACCAAGACATCTGTTGTGGAATCTTCTCTGTTATAGATTTGGCCAAGGTTAGAAAGATTGTTTGCAATTTGGTTTGCATCCGCTGATGGAAGATCCTATTCAACAAGGCTTTTCAGAATATTTGTGATTTCAAATCTTTTAACATTCATTGATGTAACTATAAAGAAAAACATAAACTCTTACATTTGCATTAGCCTTGGATTCCACAATTTCGATGTTGCGATAATGGAAGGAAGCTGAAATTGCAGCCTGCTGCAATAATATTGATCCTATGGAAAGGGTTGGTGCAACCAAGACACCCTGCCATTATAGTTAACCAAATGCCAAATCAGAACAAATGGCTTAGTAGGAGGTTTAATCTAAAGCTACATTCCTCCCAATTCAAACGTATTTGTTCTATATATATATATCTCACCACTTGCTCACCATGCTGGCCTTCTCACAGAATGCAGATAATGCTGCAACTGTATCTAAGTTGATTCGGGGCACGTAAACTACGCTTTTCATGCCAAATGCTGTTGCCTAGTGATGAATGAATCAATGTAAAAGTATTAAATGTAAGGATAAAGCCAGTCTAATGCTATGAAACATTGGTTTAAAAATTTGTGCTGATGAAACTACATTATAGTAATGCTATTGCTACATAATTAAGAATCCTACTATAAACTCTTTAGTCTTAGCCTAGAACCATTTAATTTACAGTTCAATTTAAATGCATATTTGGAGAAATATAAGCATGTTGGTAGCAAGAATTCTAACCTGTTTTACATTGTCATACACTGTGGAAATGTCTGTGAAATCAACTACAACTGCTGTGGCCTTGGACTACAAATTATTGTTCAAAGATCATTCTAGATACAAAAAGATTAAAGAAGAAATAATTGAAGAATACTATAAGTTTGCTATTGCTAATTCACATTACCTGAGATATAGAGCCCAATACCATAGTAAGGTCATTTAGTATAGGTATTTCAAGGGGCTCTTCCATGCCACAAACCTAAAAGAAAGATATGAAATTAGGCCCCTTAAGCACTTAGTTCATCAAATATGTGCTTATGTATAAGTTATTTCTATAACAAAATAAATATAATGAAGTCAAAATGGCTTCAAATAAGCTATAAGTTGTTTTCATGAGCCCAAAAACCTGTCCAATATCTTCCCCAACATGGTGAGTATCAATAGCTCCAGCTACTTCCATTCCTCTTGCATTTGTCACAGCTAACACTGCTGCTCTTCCTATTTCCTTAGCTGCTCCATTTATCACAACCTATTCAACAAAGGGTGTTGAAAATTGTTAACACTAATCACTTTGCATTTTCTCATTTGAACTGAATCAAAGAGTTGAATTTTGAAAATGCTCTTCAAGTTTGTACCTTTATATTGCTTTGTATAGGTTGTGCTGAGCAGGAAATTATGGAATGCTTGCATCTGCTTTTGAGCTTTTGAGAATTGAAGTGGTTGATGGAATGAAACTGGCAGCTTAAGGCTGCCATAGATGCTCAACCCTGTGTGTTCAAAACAAGATAAGCTTATAGTCTTAGTCCATCATATTTTACATTTCTAAAATTATTTATTTTAGATAGAATAAAGACGATAACCACTAAAAATTATCAATAATAAATTGATCCAAGTGGTAAGGTGATTAAAAGTTCAAATTCTAACTCATAAAAAAAATTCGGCTGAGAGAGAAAAATTCACCTTATATATCACATAAATTCTCGACAGAGATAAATCATCACAACGACAAAAAAAATACTTAAACTCACATATAAATAAATGTTTTATTTTCAAACTCTAATTATAATTATTATCACCCTATCAAAAAATTTCAACATTTCTTATCTATATTGTAATAAAATTTATGGACATTTATTTTGGTAACATAAACTAGAAATCAGTATTTTTTTTTTGGTACAAAAAAGTCTTATTGTTCTCTCACTCGATCTTCACTCTCAACCACCGCTCCTCACAGCCACCGGTGGTCTGAAAAAGGCGCCGTCGGACCTTCTCTCCCCACGACCCTTCCCTCAGGCCTCAACCATTCTCCTCCGTACCACCTGCTCCCACTCTCAATCTCCCTCCATTTTAGTTTTCGATGAAATGGTGCACCAGCTACAAAAGTGTATAAATTAACGATTACAAACACCTCGTTATGTCTCGTTCTTTTAGTTCCACGATTTTCTGATTGAAACCCATCTTCAATTCGCGCAAATTGTATCGAAAGTTTGCATCTTGACCAACTGGGTCACTTCCAATACCTTTTGATTTTGTATAATAGGGTGGGTTTAGTTCTTAGTCTATGATATTTTTTGTCTTTAGTTTCTATATAATTTTAAGAGTTTTTGAAGCTATGGAAGCTTATAAAAGATGGGTCAGACAGAACAAAGACTATGTGCATTCCTTAGAGTCTTTGGCCAATGTAAGTTTATGTTTTGGATTAACAATTTCACAAAATTATAATTTTTAATTCAATATAATCATTTTGTTTTTCTTTTTTAATTTACATGCCATAGTCAATTTTTGAGAAAGCTGATGCTTTTGTGTTGTTACTTGTTATCAATCATCTATGAAGCAATAGCATGGACACCGGACACAACACACACGTAGATATAATTAATAATTTAAAAAAATAGAAGTGATCAAATGTATCCATGTCGTGTTGGTGTAACATAGCTAGTTATTACTTTTTGCAATATCTATAACTGCATAAGAGTAACCCAAAAATTAGAGGAAAATGGTGATTCTGCTATGAGTTTTGTTGTTTGTTAGTTTTGGCTATGGTTGCATGAAGTGCTCTCTTATGCTGTTTTTTTGTTGATAATCATTAATCATCACTGCCTTCATTAAAGATTAACAATTTGGTGGTGTTGTAATTTGAATTTGAATATGAACTGAAAATGGAACCTTAAAACAAATTAAACATCTACTTTTCTGTGATTGTTATTGTTTGTTTAAACAAGTTGCAAGTCTATGTTATGGAGGAACATTGTTGAAAGATTGTTGTATATGAGCATTTGTACACCACTTGTAATCTTATTTGGGGATTGAAAATGTTGACAGGGATTCACATGGCTTCTTCCTGAACGGTTTTCTGAATCAGAGATTGGACCAGAAGCAGGTTTTGTGAATTTTTTTTGTTACTTTTGGCTACTTCTTGAGTTAAAAAGTAGCATAACTTATAATAAGAGTTGGTCTCATTTTAAGAAATTAAATTTCTGTTGGTCACAAAATGGAAAGAAAAATATGTAAGACCATGCTGGCACAAAATAGGAACTTCTGTTAACAATTATATTTTCATATTGATCTTGAAAACTTTAATTAGGAAAAAAAGAATGCATAGCTGAGCCTTGTGCCTTCCTAGATTCCTTTTGTGAATTACGACTCATATTATGTCCTCATAGTTTAGTAGTTTACCAAAATTGTCCTCTCTTAGTTGAGCCTTTCGTTATTTCATATGTATTTTTCAACTAATTTTCTTCTAGTGTAGAAAGCGGTTCCTTACTGAATTTTTTTATGATTTCATGCAGTGACAACCATTTTGGGAATCATCACAGCTTTCAATGAACATATAATTGATTCTGCTCCTAAGCAAAATCTTACAGGCTCTGTTGAGCCTAATTCATTTCCTTATCCATTATGCTTATCTGCATTAAAGGATGTGGAAACGTTAGTTGAAGTCGTGGCACAACATTACTATGGTGATGATAAGAAATGGAATTTCCTTGCTGTTACCGAAGCAACCAAGTAAGCAGCATAATGCAATTAATTTAGCATATTGTCCTTAGGATGTCATTTTATTATCTGTAATTGTGGATCCGTTGTTCTTATTATCTTGAGTCACTCTAACTCAGGGTACTGGTTCGATTATCTTTGCTTCGAAAGAGTGGATATAAAATGTTGTTACATGGAGAGGAGACATCTAATGATGTGATGCATTCAGATGACTCTTCTACTTCACAACATCAAGCAGCCGTAAACCCAAAAGGGAGATACAATCCTGGGACAAACCCTTGGAATATGGAAGGAAGAGCGCTGTCTGCTTTAAACCAATTTGGAGAAAAAGCACGAATGGTGTCAGAACCGGTGTGGTTACGTAGGGTTCATCACCAACAAGCAATCATGGAGCCCACTGGTAATCTGTTCTAAAGATACTTTTAGCACTATTCTGTAATGGAATAGATTATAATTATGCGGATTTAATTTCTATGCACTGCCAGTGTTAAAACTTTTTTACACGTACATTCAATCTCATTTCACACCGAGTAGATATTTGTAGAGATATTTTAGGAATAAATATAACAAAGATCAATCATCATGATGTAACTTGATTGGATACATGTGTAAAAAGTAATTGTTTTTAGTACTAAAAACAATTACTCTGACTGTGCATAGAAATTAATCTCTAAATTATAGTGCAGGTGAAATTCCACTAATGCTTGTTTTTCCACTGCATTGTTACAGCTCCAAGGGTAGTGAAACCTACACTTTCCACCATACTGTCGAAAAAGGGTTTTCCTGGAGCTTTGTGTTTGATTGGAGAAGTTCTATTTATTATTAGACCACTTATTTATGTTTTATTTATTCGAAAGTACGGTATTCGGTCATGGACCCCTTGGTTCCTTTCACTGGCTATTGATAGCATATCAAACAGTATTCTCTCACTTGTTACAACGACAGTGGCGGGTGAAAATCAGAAAACAATTCATATTTCTGTCCCAGAAAAGGATGAGGTTTGTGTTTCTTTAGACTTAGAACCATACTACATATGTTGCTTTCGGCTCACTTAGAACCGGCGTTGTTAAATAGTGATGCTATAGCATAGAAGAATTAAAACGAATCACTATTGTTCCGCAATGAGCTATGTAATACAAAATAGTGGCTATAGTGGTGCTATAACTGTTCTGTTGCGGAATTTGAACAAACCACCATTTTCTATGATATGCGATTGACAACACTATTTAGAACTACCTTATCTTCCAGTAATGTTCAACCCATTAAAGAACTACTGATGAAATAGTTTTCCTCCAGGTTAAACGACGGAAGCTATTATTCGTACTTTACTTAATGAGAGATCCATTTTTCAGCAAATATACTAGGTACAATGATTTCACATTCTTCTCATGTTTTTTTACTTCTGAGTAGAAAAATAAATGATACTAAAATTTCCCTGGTAAATTTTTTAGGCGAAAACTTGAAAGCACAGAGAAAGTTTTGGAAACTATACCTATCATAGGATTTCTTACAGGTGTGCTTGATATTTATATATTTCATATTGTTACTCTATTTCTGCATTTTAGATTAGAGACTACTTTGATATCTAATATATATTTCTTAATATATGTGCTGCAGCGAAAATTGTTGAGCTTACCATCGGAGCTCAAACACGATACACTTACATGTCAGGATCATGATACAAAAATCCAAAAGAAAGACCTTATCGACCTCCAAAATCGGGGGAATATATTCTCACTACGCTTCCACACTAACTTTTGTTTCTGATTTTTCAAATGATGAAGTGATATTAGTATGATTGAAAAGCAAGAAACAAGCAAGTGTGAGACAAATTGTTTGCAAGGATAGTTCAACTGCCAACAATATATATAAGGCAGAAATTAGGAGATTTTGTTTCACTGCTACACATCAGAGCTTGGTGGTGGGAATAAACACTCATGGTTCTGATTTCTGAATATCAATTGGAAAGTTGTTGATTAAACTTAGAAAATTGTTTTTTTAGCGTAATTGTAGATGCTTAGACATCAATGTAGAATAGTTTTTTTTGGCAAAATCAATGTAGCATGTTTTTATTATACATAGAAGTCGATTTTTGTATCAAGAAAACAAGTTATGTGAATTAGTTGACTAATCTATGGTTAATATCATATTATAGTATATCTCTCGAAAAAAAAATACTATTCTTTTGTTAAGATTAAGCTCTCTTTCAAATGTATTTTGCATTATTAGAACAAAAATGCTAAGATTAAGCTCTAATAAAAAAAAATGGTGGTAAGATTAAGCACACTAGTTATTCTTTTGTTAAAATAACCAACCGTCATTAACTATAGCTAGTGCACATCTTCCAACTATCCTATAAGAGTACGTGTCATCGAAAAAGCCTAGGACATAGAATATTTAACCTAGGCTTAATGCACCGAAACACATGATCTTTTGTACTACTCCAAAACAGACCCAAAATTTCACTACAAGCATTTTGACCATTTCCAAAATACAGTAGAATGCTTTGCTGTTGGCGGCTTTAGTTGTTCCGCCCTTTCACTTTCTTCAAGTTGGAGTATTTCTTTTTTGGGACCATAATATTAATAAAATTAACTTTGATCAATCTCAATCATCGATTTTGAATCAGACGATTGAGTATTAACTAAATAATGTATAAGTATTAATTCATTAATCAAAATATGCTCAATATAATAAGGTATTTCAACCAAAATTTAAGAACTATCTATATATGTGTCGGTCTTAGCTAAACGATGAACAACTTCATTTGTTTGTCTCTTTTATTACATTGAACTCAAAACATCATTGAAACGAAAAACAATTACACTTCAAAAAATAAAAAAGTTCAACAAATGCCCTTTTCTCCTAACAGAATTATCTATCTTTACATACAAATGGTTAATACGCTCCTCATAGAACAAGCAAGATATTTTAGTTTTCTTTGCCAATATAAATATAGTTTTAACTTGCTATATATATATTTAGGATCCATTTGATATACAAGATAAAATATAAATAGAATAATTGTATCCTACTTTATCTCTGATTACTCATTCATGAGTAAACAAAACAAGATATACTTACTTTGTTATGTTATGGACAATTATTGATTTCGAGAATTGTTTTGGAAAATTATTAACAAAATAGTTAATGATTATAAATGAATTATTATTAATATACACTGTACTGTATAAGCATATACCAAAATAAAAGTCACAGGCATAGTTAGCTGGCCACACGTTTTTATATTCATTTTGATTCTCATTCATATTTTCTGTGTACTTTCTCTTCTCACTTCACCGATTCCTCCACAACTTCATCAACACCCAAACACAGAAAAAAGAATAAAATAAAAATATTTCCTCATTATTGGAATTATTATTATTATTTTTTTCTTTCTAAAATTTTGATTTCACATTCATTTACCCTCCCAAATTATTCAGATTTTTACTTTTATTTATTTATTTTCTTTCCTTTTGTAGTTCTCTTCTATCTCATATCTCATATTACGCCACAAAATCCTCACTCTCACGCATAAATCCACACAAACATACATCACTGCCACTTTCACCTTTTTCAGCTTCATTTTTGTTTCTTCCTCTGTTTTTCTGAGGGTTATAAAACTAAAAATATATATATATTTTCCGGTCACCGGCCGGTGAGTTTCTTTTTCCGGGTTCACGTGAATACTAAGATTTGCATAGTTGTTGAGTGGTTGGAACAAAAAGAAAAAGTTGAAACTTAAAGCTTTTTGTTTTATCCTTTTACTTTGGTTTTTCCTCTGTTTTTATTACTATCTCTCTGTATTCGTGTGTGTGATGAATAAGTCAGTGATTTTGTATACAAATAGATATGTGTGGTTAAGTTTTCTGTGACAGAATCAAACTTCTCAGAGATCTATCTTGTTCTGGTTCTGGTTTTGGATTAAACAAGAAGATGATGAAGATGAAGAACATGAACAATAATGGTGGTTCGGGAACCGAACCAAGAGGTATGGAGTGGGAGATGAGACCAGGTGGTATGTTGGTTCAACGCCGAACCGATGTCTCAGACCGGAACCCGGTTCAGCCACCGACAATTAAAGTTCGAGTCAAACATGGTTCAATTTATCATGAAGTCAACATTAGCTCAATAGCAACATTTGGTATAGTAAACCTTTTTATTTTACATTATTATTATTATATTTAAAATAATTTTACACCGTCAACTAATAGCAATCATATAACAATTATATATTCTATCACGTCACTCCACTGAATATGACATGAAACTTAAACTATTCTTTTTGGATATCAGTGTAAAATTAATTTATGGTGTTAGTGTTAATGTGGATTAATATTTGTTATTGTTTGGTGTTTTAGGTGAATTGAAGAAAATGCTAACTGGTCCAACTGGTTTACACCACCAAGACCAAAAGCTATATTATAAAGACAAGGAAAGGGATTCAAAGGCATTTCTTGACATAGTAGGAGTGAAAGATAAATCAAAGTTAGTGGTTATGGAAGACCCTATAAGTCAAGAGAAGAGGTACTTAGAAATGAGGAAGAATGTAAAGATGGAAAGAGCTGCAAAATCCATTTCAGAAATTAGCTTGGAAGTAGATAGGCTTGCAGGGCAGGTACATTTTTATTATTTGTGTTTTAATAAGGTTGGTAATTGTATTTAATGCTTGAATAGTTGGATTCTGATTGAATATTGATGAATTGAAATTGAAGGTGTCTGCACTTGAAACAATAATTAGTAAAGGTGGGAAAGTTGTGGAGACAGATGTCCTTAGTTTGATTGAGAAATTGATGAATCAATTAATTAAATTGGATGGTATAGTGGCTGATGGAGATGTTAAACTGCAGAGGAAAATGCAGGTGAGATTTTAAAAACTAGCAAGTATCTTTTGTGTCACTTTATTTTTTTTCTTCAAAAAATTGCTTGCATTACATTTTATCTCAATTTCATTTTCATGCACTCGTAAAATTAAATTGAGAGAAAATGATTAAGAAGATTACTCCATGAGAAAAAGCAAGAACAAATTTGATCGTGAAAAAAATAAATGCAAATTTTAATTTCTAGATTGAAAATAGAGACAATTGAGGTGCTATTTATTTTGCGAAAATATGTTGAAACTAATGGTTGTTGATACTACTAATTTTGAAGGTAAAAAGAGTTCAAAAGTATGTTGAAACTTTGGATATGTTGAAAATTAAGAATAAGAATTGTTCTAATGGGGGTCAAGTTCAAATTAAGAAGGTTCAAAAAAAGCATTCAAATGCTACAAGATTAGCACCAATTGAAGAACAACCACAAGACATGTCAAATGGGAATCATAATAAATTACAACCAAATTTGGAGCAACAATCACAAAGGAACTCAAATGGACAACACAAACCATCTATGAGTTCTACCTCAGAAATTGTAGTTACTACAAAATGGGAGACATTTGATTCTCTACCACCATTAATTCCTCTTACATCAACATCCTCATCCAGCTCAACCACCAATAATTCAGTCCTTCCAAAGTTCAATTGGGAATTCTTTGAATAAATAAATAATGTACCACATGTTTGTAATTGTGTGGATGTGATTTGGTTTTTCTTTTCCACTTGGAGTGTTATTATTATATTCTTAATTATACATTCTTTTATGTATTTAGATTTGTTTAGCAACCTATTTAGTCTGTCATTTACTATCCGGCAATAAATGGGGTTGCCATCATAGTGATTATTATCATAAAATACTACTAGTTCATTTTCTAGTTATTATCTTGCTGTCCTCCAAATTCATTTAGCAAATTATTGAACATTTGGTTCTATGTACAATTTGTACCTCTTAAATTATGATGTACTCGATATTGTGTAAGAGGGTCCTTTTTTCTTTCTTTCAAAATTTAGCCTAAAATCCTTGAAATATCAGGAATTTTTAATATATATATATATATATATATATATATATATATATATATATATATATATATATATATATATATGTGTGTGTGTGTGTGTGTGTGTGTGTGTGTAAAATAATTACACTTGAATGAAAGACATTGTCCGTTACCCCTAAAATCTGTGAAATATCAGGAATGGGGCTGTAACTTTCTTTTGGTACCAAAAACTTGCTCCATCTATTCAATTTTAGCTATCTCTTGTGGATCTCCATCTCTCAAGTGAGAGGGGAGGTCAACATTGTTACAGCCTTGTTCTGTAGGTGTAATGGGCAGTCATTGGTGCAATATTACTATTATTTTTTGGTACCTTGCCTCTCATGGGGGCTAAAATCTGACAAAAGAAGGGTATCTATTAAAGAGTTATTGTATTATTTAGGAGTATTTACTACACTGAAGATAAAATTAACTTTCTTTAAAATATTAAAAATGCATTATTTCAATTATAATTATGGAAAATGGTAGTAATATTTTACATAAGTATACAACTACATTTAGTGAAATAACTCATATATGCACACATTTAGTGATATTTACTACTCAAGATAGAAGACAAATCTGAAAAATAGTAGAGAAGACATATGAGTTACTCGTAATAATTACTACATGGATTAGTTTAAACTAATTATGAGCTGGTAGTTATATATGTTTGGTAATTTTGCTGTATTTTTTCCTATCCAATAGGGAATTCCAGATTTTGGAATCCTTCCTTTTGGGGCCTCAAATCAAAAGGCTTTGAACTTTGAAGGCAAGACATTGATACCTATATATCTTTATATATAATAAGCCAGAACTTTTTTTAAGTCTCTCTCCTCACCACAACTCTCCTCTCATGCATTCTCTCTTATCATGCATTTGATATTTAATGTGGTTATTACAATTAATGTCTCTACAAATTTAAATATTCAAATTTTTTGTTATAATTTATAGTGTGCAAAAAATACACCACGTTACATAAAATTGAAAAGAGCATATTCCTTTTCATAAAGGAATAAAAATATGCCTTAATTCATAAAGGAATTAGATAACATAATTATCATTTCCGTAAAAAAATTATTAGAATTAGATTCATCCAAAATTCGAATTATATAAGATTGTTGACTATTTTCAAAACATTATTCAAAAGTTCATTTGAAATAATAAAATAAAATAGTTTTATATAAATGTTAAACATATTAAATTAAATTTACTAGAAATAATAAATATTTTTAGGAGTAAACTTATTAAATAAATATAATTCATAGTGTAAAAATTAAATATGCATTTATTTTATTATAAATACACAAAATATTAAAAAATAATAATTTTTATAAATTTCAAAAGGCAATTTTGAATTCTACCAAAAAAAAAAAGGCAATTCCCAAATTTTACTTACATTTTTTTAAAATTTAAAGTGTAAAATAAATATACTATATTCCATAAAATTGAAACAGACATTTTTTTTTTGACATAAGAAACAAACATTCATTTTAATTCATAAAAGAATGAAATATACTTTATTTTATTTTTTTTGGTGCAATGAAATATACTTTATTTATTAAAGGAATAAAATATTTGTAACGAAAATAAGTAATATAATTTCATTTTAGGTAAAACTCATTAAGATTTCGTTAGACAAAGATCCTAAAAATTAGTTGCTAATTTATATCAGAACTATTGTAAAATCTTTCTCCTCAAAATATTTGCATCTCATCGACAACTCTCTTCCTTCATTCATTTGATATTAATTGATATTATTCAAAATTAGTTGTTATATATTAATCTTTGTCGATTTCAAAAAAAAAATTGTTATTATTCTATTAATTAAATGTTATTTTTGTTCTTCTATAACTTAGTGATTTAGACATAACAATATAATAGATCATAAAATTATTTATTTTTTTGGTCTTTTTTAGTTGACTATATTATGTATTTATCTAACTTAGTGATTTTACTATTTCAGTGCTTATTTTTGTTCTTCTATATTATTTATTTAAATTAAATTTAAATTATTTATTCTCCTCTCATATTATTTCTGCATTAAATGCAATATTATTTGTCATAATTATTAAAACAAAGTTACTCCAAAAAAAACCCAAAAAAAAAAATCAAAGTTCACCGTATGAATGTTTTTAGGCAAGTACTCATTTAACATGATCATACTCCTGTAATAAAAAAAAATCAATTAAGACAAAATCATACTCATTTAAATTGTAAATGACAACTCAAATATTTTTAAATATTAAATTGCATTAATTTGAGCAATAAATGATTGATACTATTGTCCTTTATTCCATGACTACACCTCTATAAATAGATGTTTTGAAACTGAGTTTGCTTAAACTATTTTTTTGCTCAAACTATATTGAAAGCAAACAAACAATTGTATTTCATAATTTTTATAATTTTTGTTGTCTCCTTTTTAATTCCCCGTACAAGTTTGTTCTATCTATTTTTTTTGTAATTCTTTTATGGTTCTACTAATTTTCTTTTTGATTTTTTTTGTACGCATGTGTATCTTTTCAGCACTATATAGTGTGAAATTGTCCCATTCGAAATTCTACGAAAACGCGTGTAAGGGTTACTCCCACCTGATTTCTATTCAAAAAACTAATAAAATTAAAAATAAAAATTAATGATTCTAGATTTTCAATCCATAATTTGAATATCAACTAAAATGTGTTATTACTCATCTTTTATTTCTTCTACGTACCTTAATAACGGTTCCTTTGTACCCAAAAAAAAAAAGTTGTTTGCCGTCATTAATCCATTCATACATGATGCAACTAAAACAGAGTCTATTCAAATAATACAATTTAAGTTGTCTTCAACACATCACAAGAAATAATGTAAAAAAAAAAAACACATCGCAAGAAATATATAAATTTTTTGTTTTTGACAAAGAAATATATAAAAGTTTAATAGGACCTAAAAAATATATGAATATTATTATACATAAATTTTCGTGCATGCTATTTTTAGTGAAATAAATCTATACTATTATAATTTGTGTATGAATTTATATGCAAGATCGTAGTGACACTCCTGCACCGTCTCTTACATTTTAGCATTTTAATAAATAAATACATATATTATTTAATTATTAAAAAATCAATTAGATTTATTTAATCATAATACTAATTGATGATGATTGATTTCCTACTTAAATTATCCTAAAGGAACAAATCTTGCATTCTGTAGGCAAACATTATTAACAATTAGTATTTAAAGTTAAATAAATTAATATAATTTTTTATTTATTAATTTACACCAATCATCAATAATATTAAATCAATGTGTTACAAATGTGTTCATATTATAAATGGAAGTTTTCTTCAAAAAGATGTTATCGTTAGAAGGTTTTGTTTATAATTATATATATTTTATAAGAGTCTGGATAATATGCAAGGGATGTTAAGAAACTTAAAAATAAAAAATTTACATGTGATGTTATCAAAAAAAAAAATTTACATGTGAAACAATATATTTCGACATAAATAAAGTTGAATACAAGCATTTATTTATATGTTTAGTTTCTTAACATGTGCAGGTGATAATTTTATCCACTTTATAATTAGTTATAATCTTTCTATAAAAAATCACAAAATTCCCACATATATTAAAAAATATATAGCATTTGAATTTTTTTGCATGTGTATATATTTTATAATTATTTTTCTTCTGTTAGACCGTTTAGTTAATGAAATTCATTTTATCATAAATATATGTATTGTCGTTAATCATTGCGCAATATCCATTAAAATTTTAAAATGTTTTTTTGGTACATTAATATTTTGACTTATATTTATATAAATAAAAATATTTTAAACTATATCATACAAAATATAATAAATTTATAAACGCATTTTTTGTCCGTGCTTGGCACGGGCTCACAAACTAGTTAATAGTGTATCAGTATCTTCTAGTCTTCTACTAAGATTGCAACACTTCAATGAAAACGCGTTATAATAATGCAAGTAATGATTTGGTAGTAGGAGATAATCAAATGTTTCAACAAATCATATTCATACCACCTATTTAAATTTGTTTTCTATAAATTGACGATATTGATTTTATTTTAATAAGCAATTTGCCCAAATAAATACAATTAAGATACTGTAAAAAAACACAATTGAAATTGTTGCCTAAGAAGAAAAGAAATATTTGAAATTGTTGCCTAAATATAAGCTATTTTTTTGTCAAGTACTAGTAGTAGTTTTTTTTTAGACTAAAAGTACTAGCTGTAGTTAAACTCACATTATTTTGCAATAAAAAAAAAATACTCACATTATTTCTTTAAATGACAAAATGTAATACAAAACTCATTCTAAAATTTAGGTGAGTCATCACTTCACTCTATTGAGTCACATGTCTCACTCTATTTTTAAGATCAACAACTTAAATCTTGAAAATATTAATTTAGTTCAACTCTATATGATATAAACTTTCAATTTAACAGTAACTTTTATAAAAAATTTATATGCACCATTTGTGCTTGTTAGAATTGATCTTACTTTTTATAAACGTGGGTGACAAAAGTGGGATTGATTAACAATGTTAGGGGTATGAGGACTAGCTGGGAGGTCCAATTAATTTCTTCTATACTCATCATTTTGGTCAATCTATGTTTAGATTAAAATCGGAGGACAAGAGACCCTTAAACAAAAAACTACCACTACAAATGCATAGGCCCAATAAAAGGCCCAATCAAGAGCAATGCCAGTATCACCAGAACAGAAAAGCAATAGAATAAGTTACTGCCTCTGAGGCTCTGACCAGCAATATATCTCTAAACAAAATACTACAGTATATGCTTTGAATATACTCCCTCCGTCCCATTATATAAGTACTTTTGACTAAAAATATGTTTATTAAAAAATGTTGGTAGTATAATTATTGTGTCTAGTTTGTGTAAATTTTACCAAATTGTTCTTTGTTTGTATGTGTAGAAATTTAATTAGGGGTATGTGTAGGGAAAAAAGTAATAAATATACTTAATAATTTTCAAAGGAGCTTATATTTTGGGACTAGACTATTTTTGAAAAGGTGCTTATATAATGGGATGGAAGAAGTAGCAAAGATACCTTAAAGAGGTGCGGTTTCCATAAATTCTAAGTTAATGTATTCTTCTGGAATATCCAATAAGTTCCACGTTGCATGGAACTCGAGACTAATGGTAGTTTACATATAACACCTACACATTTCAATCTAACGAGGCACCTTTTAATAATGATAAATTCGTAAGGGCTTAAGAAAGCTCAAATCATAAAATACCTTGGAACGCGGTGTGACTCACTTAATTGGGTCGATCAGAACATGTATCAATGTCAAATTTATTTAGTTTGAACATTAGCTTCATCTGAACTCGAATTTATGACCTCGTAGTTATATGAGAATTTTAGTAATATACTACCTCCGTCTCTAATTATAAAACCTCGTTTGACCACTGCACGTCTGCACGTACGCCAATGCACAATTTTGATCACTCATATCTTTAATTAGTTAGTAGTAAAAATTATAAAAATTTGATATTTTGAAAGTACTCATCAAAACAAACCAAACAAGATCTTACATGCTAATATTTACATATATGTATTGTTAAAATAATATGGTCAAAACAAGATAAATGAATAGTACAATTTTGTCAAACAAAGTCTTATAAAAATGGACGGATGTAATATGGGACGGATGTAATATTTGTCACTTCGTTTGAGAAAAATTCAAGAGTTTTTAACTTTTCTTTTACCAAAATACACTCTTATATTCACTTCATTAAAAAATATCTTAAAAAGCACTCTTCAACGTTTTATTTTTTCTTTTACCAAAATATCTAGTATTATTCACTTTATTTCTCATATATTTTATCTCATATATCTATTTGCATCTCTTTTTTCTCTAAACTCTCTTCTCACAAGTAAACATACTGCATTCCAATTTTAAGTTTGTTTTTTAAGTTCCTCGGTTTTAATGTATTTATTTACTGTATTCTCTAGAAGACTAGAACAGTTGAATACAATATTTTGATAAACATGAAGTCTCTTTCTTTCCCTCTTGTGGCAATTTTATGCTTTTAGCGGACATTGATATTATATGAATGGATAAGTCTTTTCTTTCCCTAGCTCGAATAAATAGCAAAAAAGCTTATAGTATTGTTTTAATGGATAACTCATTTTTTGAATGGATAGCTCTGCTTCAAAGTCTTCCAAGGTTATCATGAATTATTTACACGCAGGACAGGACTACTTTAAGTCATTCAAAGAAAGAAGATAAAGAGCAATGTATGATTCTCATTTTGTGAACTAAAAATTAATCAAAAATTTATTTTGTAAATTGCACTAACTAGAGAATATAATTGAAAAATGAAACATAAATATTAACATGGCTCTTAGAACATATAGTAAAAAAATTAATATAAAACTATCCAACTTAAAAATTTATACATTCAATTTAAAAAATTGAAATATCATCCTTTTTAATACAAATTTTTTATTTTTAAACTTCTTTACATGTGTCTTAATTTGAAACATGTTAACAAGACCAAAAAGTAATTATAGTTGCATTAAAACCAAAAGTGTCATTCTTTTTTAGGACAAAGATATTATTCAACTGTGATTGTGAAAGGGGTAAAGTGATTAGTGCATCGTGTCAAGCATACAGTAATTAAGGTTAATTAGTTGCCTTGCCATACATGCTACATTATGCGGGAACACTCATCAGCATATATATTCAGTTGATTCTTCAGAATAAATATATCTTAATTAACGTGGATTTGTATTTGATTGCTAATTACGTAGTCTAAGATCCGCAACTCTTAATCAACAGTGTGAGTCCATGACTCATGAGCTATCCTAATTCCTAAAGTTATGCGTGTGCCTAAAGAGGTGGGTAGTGTGAGTGCATATCAATATAGGTAAATGGATGATCCGTTCACATTTTTTTATTATCACGGGAACAAGCAACTATTACAAAACAAGACAAGAGGTAAAAAAATACATAGAATCATATACTAGAATATAGTCCAAAGACAAATTAAGCAAATTAAAGTAGAATTCATAACAACTACTCCCTCCGTCCCAAAACTACGTTCTTTTAGAGTTATACATATGGATTAAAAAACAACAAAGATTGATAATTTAAGTCTTTTTTATCTTTACTTTATTGAAAAAGAGAAAATATTTCTTTTTTTGACAATAGAAAATCACCCTTATAAACAAATAATGAATGAGCATATTTATTGTTTGTAAAAGCAGTACTAATTAATTATTGATAAATTTAATACCTAATGTCATTTTTCTTAATTCTTGAGATTTGATCAACAAAATCCTATATATAAAAGACATAGGTAGTATAAGTGTATTCTTTTAAAAAAAAAATAGAAATAAGTATGAGTCTAACACAAAACGATTTGTAAAATGAATATTGTCACTTGCACCAATCCAATATGAAACTTTTTAACACACGTCCAAGATAGAATAAGTTAGAACGTGAGTTCAACAACAACGGGTTGCTTAAATAATAAATAGTAGTCTAATTCTTATACAATGTTAGAAATAAGAATGAATCTAACTCATTATCACAAAACTGATTTATAAGATAAAAATTGCATCTTACTTATAATTAAACTCATATTCACATTAAATCTCACTTGCAATGTGGGACTGTTTAACAATAGTGATAAATAAATAAATAAAATTGATGTTTCTATTACTTTGACTAAAAAAAATGTTTCGTTAGGAGATCGATTTTTATCCTTAACTAAACTAACAAAAATTAATAATACTAGTAGTTGTTAACATTGACTGCTTCAAAAAAATTTAAAAGCTGGAGTTTAATAGTAAAATTATTATTTATGATAAAAACATGGTAAAGGAAGTACAAAACCGTGTGATGATTTGTGTTGAAAGAGTTTGGTTACTTTATCATGGAAAGTGAAATGCACTACATACTAGTAATAGTATTTCCTAAAAGGTTGCACTTGAAAACGGAAAGTGAAGGCAGCCAAGAATTGTGTGCCTAAAAAGAAAGAAATTAAAGCATTTTTGGTATGGTTTGATTTGATCATTTCCATTCATGCATCACTTTCAGCGGCAACACACACACACACCAAGTTGACACGGAATTCGTGGGTTACCAAACAAGTCCCCTAAAAAGGAAGCTATCTCTATTCTATTCTCTCTAACATTTCCTTATCATACTCCATTTCATGTGCTTGCCCTATTCAAAGTTGACATGTAGTTTGCTAATTGCTAGGAGTAAATATATATTTAGCTTAATTTGGTTCATAAGTACTACTACGAGTTTATTGCCTTTTCATTTATTTATTAAGTGGCCTACTTTTGTCTCAATGAGAGGGAGCCACTCTATATGGTGTTGCCACTTATCCCATAATGCTAATTTAATTATCTACACTATTTAGATTAATATCATATTTTCATCATTTTATCTAATTATGTCAATTTTTAGATATCGCTTTTGGCTTATTGTGTGATGACACCAAAATGAAAATGATATTTGTACGTTTTAATTTCTATGCAACTTTTGTACTTTCTACGTAACAATATTTGGTTATACAAAGGGAGTCTAACTATCCAAGTCCTTTTCAGATAGATGTAGTTTTGTACAAATTAAAAATTGACGTTACTAAACAAATCTATATATATACAAAGGACACAGAATATATATATGTGTAAAAAAACATTTTACTTCACTACACAGTTGCTCAGATACCTAAATATTTAGGTAAGTTTTGGCTTATATTATATCCTTTTGATACACATTATTTATTTTTCTTTTTCAATTGAGTCTTTTTTTTTATATGGAAGATTGATGATAAAAGAGTAGCTAGCTAGGTAGCACATTGTAATTGTAACGGTGAAACAAACTAAAGAAGATAGAGAGAAATCTGTGAGAAGAGAGACCAAAGATTTGTAAAATGTTGATGGTGAGAGATATATGTTACTAGCTTGTTGACGCTAGCTTAAGGTTATCGGTGCCAATTAAGCACACCTTTTTACGTTCCAACGATCTTATAATACATGTGCCTTGATTGATTTATACTCATTTGTGACTTTAGATTAAAACGAAAGAGATCAATATATATACACACCTGCTTGCCAGCTCACAATAGATTCTCACCTTTCGCCCTTTCATTGAGCCCAAAAGCTACATTTTGCAATTAAATTCTTTTTACTTCTAATTTTTTAGGTAAACTTTATCTTTTTAAATTTCAAAGATATTTTTAATTTTTTATTGCCAAAAAAAAAAGATAGAATCACATATAAATATTAATTTTAGGATATCGTAGATAAAAAGAACAATTTTTTTGTCGGATAGTTTAATGACTAAAATTTCATCTTATAAAAGTGAATAACGGCGTATTTAAACTTCATTTTCTGCATATTACCTACAAAGTCTCTATCAATTGAACTAAGCCGAATATAGATACATGACTTCATTGCATTTTTGTCCATAGCATTAAGGTGCATTTGATCTGCAGCTTTAATCTTACGAGTTTTATTTTTAAAATTATTTTTGGGATATAATAAATTAAGACCCAAGGACATAATAAAAAGTGAAATTCTTGTTGATCATTAAACCACAACATACAAAAGTATTTTATTATCCAACTACAAAATATAAAAAGTTTATCATGTATTGTTTTGTTCTAGTTTTTATATTTTGAAGATCAAACTATTCGTAGTATGTATTACTCCATGCGTGTGTGTAAATGTCATTATTATACTAAATAAAACAAAGTCAACCTGCTCTGCATTTGCTATATATTTCTTCAAGCAAATTCAAAACCTGAAAAAAAAAAAAAAAAAACTAACAATAATAGTGACCGGATTACATACAGCTTGTTGTTGACATTATAAAAATTTATTAATTTTTATTAAGTGCATGACATAGTGTTTTTAGAGTATTTCCTCTGTTTTCTTCTCAACCGCATGCCTTAATACATGTTTAGGCCATGTGCATGGTGTAATCATATAACACCTGAATGTTATTTCAACTTAGGTTTCCTTCCCTCTGTTTAGGTACCATGAAGTACTATACGTCCATTAATAACATGTTACATGGTGTGTTATTATAAACAAGCATAATGAAAGTCAATTTATAAATCTTCAACTATTCCAAACTTAAATAATAATTTCCCTTTGTCGTTTACTAGTTTATAATCTGTTAAAAATAATATCGTATGGGATTAGCTTAGGTTGACTTACGTGAATGTCTTCTCTTTATTTATTTTTTGAGACTTACTTGAATATTAGCACTTCACGCATCTTAGAATAATGGTTTGGACTTAATTAACCAATAGCCTTGAATTTATTTTCAATCTTCAAATTATATAAACGTTAAACTTATTAAGGAAGAGTTTTGTTCGGTTGTAGTTGCTCTTAAACAATTTTGGCCATGGCCCCAGGTCCCCATTGACACCAATAATTAATAGTAATAATGTTTTCTCAAAATAGAAAATCAAAAAAATTATCCAAATCACATTGACAAACATTAAACTCACATATACACACAAATAGAGTGACCGGAGTTCGAACTCAGGTCATGGACATCTGACCTAGCAATTTCGACATTTTCTACAAGTTAAGCTAGGACTTCTGGGCTTAAACTCATTCTTTTAACGTCACTTCTTTTCAAATTAAATTTACCAAAACCTACTAAGATGTAATATGAGTGCCAAATACGCAAACCCCTTAAATATTCCGTCAAAGATTCAATATTTCAATCTATGGCTGATGATATGAAAAAAAATTATTTGAAAAAGATTAGTTTTTAAATAAATATCAATAATCTTTACAGTTGCGCGTAGATGATATATAGTTCAAATAAAAAATTATTTGGTGTGAAATTATATCTCTACATTTTTTGCAAGTGAGATGTCCTAGTTTAACAAAAAATAATTCAAAATGACATCCCCAATCCCCATCATTAAGTTGAATTATGCTGTTTTGACATTGTTAATAAAACATATTTTTAACTAAATAAGTAACATATTGTCAAATATAAAAACTAAATAAGTAACAAGTAGTAGTGAAAATAATTGTACATTACGTGCATATGTGAATGAATGATGTTGATAAACAATGGTAATGAAGATAATTTAGTAATTTTGTCAACAAAAAAAGATAATTTAGTAAAAAAAATTAAATAATATACACAAGAGTTGTTAAATTCCTTCATCCAAATTCCACACTTTTGATCTAAAATTATACAAAATTACAAAAAACAAAAAAAGTCATCCTATTCCTCTGTTTTTCTTTTCTACCCTCTCCCCACTTGCAACAAAGACAAATTCCTAAGATCTCTCTTGTTTTTTTTTGGTACAAAAAAACAAGTTAATCAAAATTAGACCCGTGATTGTTTATCTTAATAATCCAAGTCAGTTAATGATTAAGAAGAATCTTCCTTAATTTCAGCTTTAAGTAACTTCTCTTCATCAATTTCTTTGCTGTCATCAACAACATCACTTCTTGTTAAATTCTTAGCTCTTAATGCTTCACCATCCCAATCCGTTTGACTCAAAATCACCAACATAGTCACAGCACAAGTACCTTGAGCCACAAGTAATCCAAGCCACAATCCTTCAAAATCAAACCCAACATAAAATGCTAACCAAATTGCCACAGGCATTCCAACAATATAAAAACTACCAAAATTGATATTTGCACCCACTTTAGGTCTTGCAGTTCCTCTTAACACCCCACAACCTGTTGTTTGAGGACAATTTCCAAGTTCACATAGCCCTATTAAAGGTAAAACCAAAGATGTAATTTTTATTATCTCTTTGTCTTCGGTGAACATGCTAGCCCAAATGTTTCTAACCATTATGGCAAAAATCAAAGCAAATAAACCCAAAATGAAGCTACAAGAGAGTCCTACAATGGCAGAAAGTTTTGCTTTTGATGGCTTTTGAGCTCCTAATTTGTTACCAACTCTAGTTGAAACACTAAAACTTATTGATGATGGAAAAATATAGAGTAAAGAAGTAGTTTGAATCAAAATTCCCATAGAAGCAACGGTTGCTCTTGGATTTATCAACAAACCACATAACAAAATCATGATTTCATACCACCACCATTCAAGACAAACAGAAAGACAACTTGGTATAGCTAAATTTAGAAGTGATTTCCATTGTTTGAAACATTGTGATGAAAAACCACCCCATGTTTTCTTGTGTGTGCCAGAGAAAACTATGTAAAGAATCAAAGAAGCAACAAGGTTGAAATTTGTCCACACCCCACTTAAAGCAACACCTTTGATTCCCATATTTAGGTGAGAAACTAGAAAATAGTTTATGGGAATGTGAAGAAAAATTGCTAAAGTAGCACAAAGGGTTAGAGGGAGAGTAATGGATTGGCTTCTGAGGTAAATTCTTAAAGGGTGTAGAAAAGATTGTGCCAAGAGATCAGGAATGGAATATAGAAGATAGATTTGAGCTTGTGTAGCTATAGATTCATCTTGTCCACATAATAGAAGGATATGTTTTGTGTAAAGCCAAAGTATTGAAATGGGGATAGAAGTTAAGAGTAGTAAGAGAATGGTTTTTTGTAAGCATAAACCAAGGAGAGTGAATCTTTTAGCACCAAAGGCTTGTCCACAAATAGGTTCCATCCCTACGGCTAGACCGGAGAGGATCGAGTAACCGGTAATGTTAGCGAAACCAACCGCGAGTGAACCCCCGGCTAAGGCGAGTTCGCCGATGTGACCAAGAAAGAGCATGGAGATCATTGAACGACAATAGAGTAAGAGACCAGTTAGGATCATGGGAAAAGCAATTTTGGATATAGAAATTACTTCTTTGAAGGTAGCTCTAAGATGGGTTTTTTGGATTTGTATTGTTGGAAAAGGATTCTCTATGTTTGTATCTTTTTGGATAAGTGGATTGGTCATCATGTTGTTGTTGAGATTTTTTGTGTCTTTGATTGAAACTACTAGGTATTCAGGATTTGAATTATTGCATTTGCAAGGAGGTTGAGAATTTAGATGACACATAGTTTCTCTATTTTGTGTTATGTATCAAAGAAAATAGAATGGCTTAAGAGAAGAATTGAAAGTTGAAATAGAATTGAAGGAGTCAAGGAGAATATAGTAGAGAGGGAGGGTTGTACAAATGGTTGTGTGTTGCTTTTTATAGCATTTGAATGAGTACTATTGCCCTTAGGCACTTTTGGAGGGGCTAAACACATTTAACATCGACCGGCCTAAATCATATCATATAGTATAGTATATATGATGTATAAGATATCCTATATGTCTTTTTTTTGTATTTTATTATAATTTAGTAAATGATGAATCTTTTAAAAAAATCTTTGTTTTAAATTATTGTTGTTTAATTATTAATATTTTCATTAAAGTGTTATTTTTCATGGATGAGGGGCCGTATAACACTTTGGAAGGTTGATATAACAAGAGATTTCAAAATATAAACATTATTCATTAATATCTTTTATTGATATTGAAAAAAACATATATCAAATGATATGATTTTGTGACGAGGGGCCAAATCAAGTTTGGAAGATTTAGAGGCGTTAGAACTTTGTTTTTTCTTTTGTTTTTGGTAATTCAAAAATCAAATCCTCCAATCAAAGAAAAAAGCAAATGATTATAAATTCTAACTTACACATAAGCTAAAAGACACGAGGATCATAAAGGATAATCCAAAAGTGATATATTTTAGACAAAAGTCACAGTTTGTATAGTATTAAGGGTCAGTGTTAATCCTAGACAAGTTTGTCCTTGGACAGTTAATAAGGATGAGGTTTTGTATGCAAACCAAAAGCCAAAAGCCCATTAGAGTCCTTCAATGTTCAACCTTGATTTGTAAGAAATTCTTCATCAGTATTAGGGGTACCTATATTGCTTAATGTCAAAATAAATTTGTTTGCTTCATGTATGGGACAAGGCCACTTAACCGTTTCTTCAACTGAGTAGGGTCCATCAATAGATTCCATTGTATTGCATGTGTTTTATTATGTTGTTTTGTACATCACATATACAATAGATAAGTGTGATTGGTTAGTCTCACGTCCCCATTTACTACTATAAAAGTTCGATAAATGACATATGTGACTCATATATCTAATATCTTAAAATTACAGATGACTCTTACAATCTTAAAGTCTTAGTTTGTTGTTACTCCAGACTCTCCAATAAACAGTATTAGAGTCTGATTCGACATAACAGAAAGCGAAAGTAAATACTATAATTTTAAATCAAATATAGAATGTGATGAACTCCATCCTAATTTTGTACCTCACCATCAATACAAACATACATGCACTAAACTACTTTCCTTGAGTCTTACAGCACTCTTTTCTTGCTCTGTGTTTCCGCAAGATAATAACTAAAAAGCATGTGTTTCATTGTCAATGTGTGCTGTCTATTAGCTATATAACTATGTTTAATTTAGTGATGATTGTTTATGTTCGTTGAATCTAAAGAGTCAGTTGTGATTACTCTGTCGTTGAGGTTGGTTAGTTGAAAAGAAAATTGATTTTACTTCTATTGATTTTTTAAATTAACATGGAGTCAAAGGTTGCACCGTTTGATATATGGAAAAATAATTATATTTTAAAGCATAAGTCACAATTTAATTGTTTGGTAAGTTTACCATTCATGAGATAATCTACAGTGAAACAGTTAAGTTTTCTTTATTGTTTTTTACGGGGAGCATATAGTTTTTATCTAATTATTAAGTAATTAATTAAAATGTCCATGTAAGTTCCACCAAACTTTTTTTTCCAAAAAAAAAAATCGGAGTACGAAACTCAATTTTTTTTACTTTTTAACATTTAAAATGTTGGTGTGTCGTAAAAAAAACATTTAAAATGTTGGTGTATTAATGGACTACTTAATACAAAATAATTGTCTAATTAGTTTTATATCTAAAATGACTAATATGCAAACATTCAATTTAAAAAAGATTTACGATGGATCATATAATAATTAATTATGAGACAAAATGAAACTAATCTACAATATATAAGTTAAGGAGTAAATATCCAATTTATGCTTAACTTCACTTCTTTCAAAAATCGAAAGAGAAGCCCTTAAACAGCAAAACTTAGCAGCTTTCTGTTTTATTTATCAGAAACAAGTTGGATTGGAATCACACTAAACTGTACTCAACCGGCCAGAAAAAGCAGTCAGAGTTGGTGGTCAGCGGAAATAAAAACAGTAAGCGTCCATCCAAGTTTTCATTCTTAATCATATATCAATTTGTTCCTCTCTCCTCTAGCACGTGACAATGCAATTCCACATCAATTTACAGCCACAACAACTTAACACTGCCGCGCGCTAAAGCCAGGGTTATGTGTTTTGAGCATAAGTTTGTAGGAATGCTCATCAAGTGATGATTTTGTCCAATATTCATTTGGTAAACTCAAACCCGTAAAAAGGCAGTCAATTACCTTGAATGCTTCAAGGGCGCACAAGGATCTGGCGACAACTTTTATAAAACTACACAAGTTCGATAATATTGGACAAGTGATGATTTTGTCCAATATTCATTTGGTAAACTCAAACGCGTAAAAAGGCAGTCAATTACCTTGAATGCTTCAAGGACGCACAAGGATCTGGCGACAACTTTTATAAAACTACACAAGTTCGATAATATTGATCAAATAGGCACTACTATTTGACTTTAAACAAAGATTCTACAACATTAAACTGAGACTGAAGTATGAAACTATCTAAATGAATAACAGAAAATTGTCAAACCACCACAAGTTTCAAAGATTTATCAACACTACACTAAAGCTGTTTGCAGAAACTTAATTTAGTCTTGTAATGACCATGTTATACAATCTGTTGGCCCTTCAGGCTTTTTCATCAACGAATGAAATCATTCTTCTGCTGGGGGTGACTGGCTCTGGCTGCAAAATCACAAATGCACACATTTAAAACAACAAACATATTAAACAGGTGTAAAAACGGCTGGAGAAAATAAATAACAAAAACTTTAACCAATAAATAAATGTCTGCTGACCTGCGATATTGCTCATGCGCAGGACTTTCAGGACCACCATAGTTGGGACTGTCCCTGGGTTCATGCACAGCATTTGGGCTCCCTCCATAATCATTGTATGGACTGGGGTTCCCTTTTGCATCAGGACTAGGGCTCCCTCTAGAATGATGGTATGGGCTGGGGTTGCCTATTGCATCAGGACTATGCCTCTGGTGATGGCCATTTTCAGGGCTATCCTTCACGGTATCATAAGGACTACGGTTAGATCCACGATCTTTTAGAAGGTCAATCCTCTCTCCTTCTTCGGGACTATTGGAGGGAGACCGGACAGTTCTCCCCCGCTCTTTGTGATAAGGACTGCGGCTGGTGTCACGAACAGGCTCAGAACCATTCCTCTCTCTTCTGTAAGGACTAATGCTTCGACGTCCATAAGCAGGGCTACTCCTCTCCCTCTTATATGGGGGGCTTCTACTACGGCTGTTGCCACGCCCATAGTCAGGGCTGCTCCTCTCCCTCTTATATGGACTAGGACCATGGCCATAATCAGGACTACCCCTTTCTCTACGATAAGGACTGGGTGATCGCCTTCCATCACGGCTCCTGTCACGTTGACGATCACGGCCTCTCTCCGGGCTATGTCCATTTCTCCTAACGTCATCATCTTTAGAAGAATATTCAACTGAAATAACCCGATCCAGCAACTTGCTGCAAATCAGGATTTGAAAAGAAGCCGCGTTATCATTCAGGTTTTAAAACAATTACAAAACCATAATGGGAGGATAAAACCGCCTAAGACTTAAAAAACTTGGCATCTATAATGATAACACATTATTTGGCCATGCAAACCAACTAGAGGACACAAGTATTGAGACATACCAAGCCATACCCCATTCCACCTGAAGTTGACAATAATCAAGTAATGACTAGAAGATATAATAGTTTTGAAAGAAGGAAAAACCTAGACCAAATACACTGAATTACCTATTATGTGTAGCTTCCAATGCCTTGGAAGCATCATCTTCTGATTCATACTGAACAAATGCAAAATTCCTTCTGATTCTCACACTGACTATCTTACCATATGGCTCAAAGTGCCTCTCCAAGTCCCTTGTTCTGGTTTGGTATGTATCAAAATTAATTACAAATAAGGTTTTTGATGGTCTCACATTAGCTGAAGATCTTTTTGGACGCTCAGCAGGCCTTCGGATACCACGTTCTTGCTGCAACACAATAGACCCATTGATGAAGAAAACATAATCGGAAAAACAACATTATAGCCTCAGCATTCTACTACCTTTGTCCATTCTACACGAAGTCTGCGCCCCTTTCGACCGTATTCTATTCGATCGAGAGCGCGAATTGCAGCATCAGCATCTCTCTCATCATCCATATAGATAAAAGCAAATCCTGCACACCACACACACAAAATAAAATTCTTAATACTGTATTAACATTTATCATAAAACTGAGAAAAGACAATTTAGTCATACAGTCCAATCAAGAAACACTTCACTTGTGATGACTGATGTGGCAACTGACCCTTCTGCTATGCACGAACACAATACTAACAACTTGGAATTTAAAACTTTGGTAAACTTCTTTATTTCTATAAACTAATTTGACCAACAGAATTAGTAACAGACCTTGCGTAATAAACAAAGTGGTGTCAAGAACAAGAATCCAAAAGTGTGGGTCTCGTGGTGGTCAGTGGAAAGTGAGTGCCTTCTCCATTCATTCAGCTGCCTCTTCTGTGAGGTTGGCAAAATTTCAACCTTGGAACATGTCCAAAGTGAAGACTGGCAAAAGGCACAAAAATTGAAAGGCAAATGTGACTGAGGAATACGTAGAGTTATGCCGTTGTGGATCAAATTGAATGATTCGAAGATGTGCATCACAAGCAGGAAACAGATTTCTGAAAAGCCCATCCATTAGCTTGGGAGTAAATGGATATGCAGAGATAATCCTGCGCCAAAGAAAATGTTGAGTATGGGGGTTGATGCTTCAAAAAAAACATGATTTTTGACTTAAAGATATCTCTGAAAATCCCCCACAAATGCTCAACAAGGTAATATGCACCAAGGACCAACTCTTGTAACTGAATCGCCAATTTTGGATGATATGGTGTACATGCTGACTTGCAAGAGGTTGGCGCCACCGCTACCGCTGGATGTCTTAAAGGTCTAATCGCAGTTGTGCAACATGTGTAATGTTTGTTTGCCAGTCCCATCAAGAACATACTGTACTGGGTTGATAGAGATAGAGGTACTTTTATTGTCAAGTGTTTCCAGTGCTCATGTTGAAACTTGAAACACTTAAATTTTAAATCAACCAATTTATTATGTTAAACAGTCGTGTGCCGTGTTACAAGGACAGTTCTCATATCAGAGACTCTGCCCCGCCGTCAATCATCCAGAAAGTCCCTAGAGCATATAAGTAATACTAGAGTTTTAATCTAACTACTGAATTCAATAATATGGAACTTTATTCAGTCCACATTTCCCAAGTAAGAAAAACTAAGCGATCCTTTCTTAAATTGATTCAATCTACATTTCCCAAGCAGTAATCTGGTGTAAAACTCACATACAAGTGTACAACTATTATAATTATACACAATAAACCTGTCTGTTAAGAATTATATAATCTACCTAATTCAAGAATCAGAGATTATAAGTTATCAAAACTCAATTGTATATTTTCCACCGGTAAACCTTTTGTCAAGTTAAAACAGCTCAAGCTCAAGTTCAACCTAAATTATCTGGTCCAAGTTAATTTATTCAAACTAAAAAACAGCCGAGAGAATAAAATATTATCAAGCATCGATATTAAAATTTACAAACAAACAATCATGAAATTGAGAAAAAAAAACCAATCAAAACCTTACCAGCCTTCATATCCACCCTATCAACCCTCCCATATCGTCTAAAAAGCCGCTCGAGCTCAGACTCCCGGCAATCATATTCAAAATTTCCACAGAAAATAGCTTTCATTTTCCCTGAACACAAATTGACAAACATTCTAAACTTACCACCATAACAACCATACCTGCATAATTATTAAACTAAAAATAATAATTTTGAGTGTAACTAAAAAACACACAAACAAATTACTTAAAGCATAAATAAATATATATCAATTAAACGTGATAAATTAAGCTAATACAACTATCATACATCATTAATATGAAAAATTAAGCATTTAATTAACACGCTACAAATATAAAATTAACAGCAACAGATAAAAAAAAATTAACAAAAGAGAATAAAAATTGTATAAGTAGTTAGAATCGGAGAGAAAAGAGTAACAATGGTGAATTGAAATCTCAGATCTGGGTTTTTGGTGAAAATTGATTGAAGAGAAAGGAGAAAAACAATGTGGAATGAAAAGGTGGGAAGAGAATAAGGATGAGATTTGTGATTGAATTGGGTGGAAATGGATTGCGTCTAACCTTGGAAGAGAGCTCGGTGGAAAATTGAAACCCTAGGCAGAAGCAGAGAACAGAAGAGAAGAGAAAATTCAGAGATATTTTTTTTGTTTTGACCAATGCAGATGAAATAAAATTTCAGAAAAATGAATCACCATATAGTACGGTATACTGTGATAGATGGACGGACGAGATTGTCTTTTTTCTTGTTTTGCTTAGGTGCCCTTCTACATTTTTATTTTACATTGTTATTTTAACATTTATTTAATTTTTATTAAAATTTTAATTCTTACAAAATTATTATGCACTTAGTTTTCATCCCTATCTGTAAATCAACATATTTTTTGGAATGATTTTTTCGTAGGTATGTTTAGATTATCGTAAAAAATTCCTCTAAAAAAAACTAGTTCAAAATTTGATTTCTAAATTTTGATTTGTTACTTTTATCTCAAACTTTTTCTATTTAAAAAATTCACATTTAAATAAAAAAATCATAATAAATAAAATAAAAGGTTAGTCCAAATTTAGAGCAAATATATAGTGTTTCTTTTGTATTTTTTTATTTATGATTTTATCGTCTTAGTACTGTGTTGTCTGATATGATTGTCCATCTTGGTAGTTGGTACAATGTTCATTTGTTTCAGGTCAATCTTGAGCAGATGATCAATTGTTTTGATGACATCAACACTATTAATTTTTGTTTTTAGCGATTATAAATTTATATTGCATTGATATACATTATTATTTTGAATTACTAAATATCATTTATTTTTATTAAAAAAAACTATATTGGTAATCACAAACAGCTACGTTTGATATGAAGAGAAAAGTTCAATAAATTATATGTTCACCTAAGATTAGAAATATTATCAAACATTGGTTCCATTTGTTTTAATCAATCAAAGTTCTCAATGAATCACACAATACGGTTGGTGAGATATTGTTGTGGAAATATATAGTGCCTTAACTCAACTTGTATGCTCATCAACTTCTCTTCCTTCTACAAGATTTTAACATTCAACATCATACACCACTTATCCTAATGAAATAAAACTTTTACATTTTGTACATATGGATCAATGAGAAGTATTACTTACACATAACTTGCAAAAATAAATCTTATGATTATCCCTTTCTTCCTAAACATCACTAACCTGCTTTTTTGAGAGTTGCTGTATTATGTCCATTGTACAGCTAACATCTCTTAGTTTATATCTTACGATTTCTGACAAAAATTGAAAATTATAAATGGCATTGCCTTAATTATGTTCCACCTTATAAATGGCATTGCTTTCTTAAAAACCACTCCCATTCGAATTTATCAATCCGGACGGTTTCGGATGAGTGAATCCGGATGGGAGTGATTTTTACTAATCATGGAAGATGGGAAAAGAAGCTCCTTTTATCCATTCATATAAGGCCCATAACACAATGCCAATCACTGTATCTCGCACTAAACTCTTGACTAAGCCATCAAGCCAGCCACCAGAACCTCCATTGTATGAATTTTTCCCTACAAGGTCTCGAAACCTCAAATCTCCTGTATCTGCTAACAGTGAATATATTACACCATTCATGTGGCCTTTTCCGATTACGCCTACCACCTTTTTACAGTTATTAACAGCCTTACTCCTCTTTAGAGACCACGCAAGATACTGAAAAAAAAAATTCACTATTGTTTACTTGTAGTTGTAGGACTTGTCACATGCAAAATAATACTGTAATGCAAATTTTGAGTGAGAGGATGAAAAACTTACAGTATCTCGTTCGTGTATAAGAGGCGCCAATAGAGATGGATATGAAAAACTGAGCTGCTCATAAAGCTGAAGTGTTCCATCGTCTGAACTTGCTTTCTGCAACTGATAACAAGATTTGGCTCGTAAGTTTTTCAAATGACTGCTACTAAAGCAAACTTTGGCACAGATTGTAGGAGCATCGTAAATATTTATGAGCAGGCATATAAAAGCAGTACATGTAACATAAAAATTACTAGTATGAATAGAACTTGAACTAGACAAGAGATTTAACCTCAATCTTATTTGTAGAAATGTCTGATGAAGATGTTATTCCACGGATAACTATTTTCAATAAACTCAACTTCTGAGTCCAATTCAAAGCCTTCCATGCTCTCTGAAGCTACAAAACAAATTATATAGACTCCATCATCCTAAGATCGTACAGAATATTTCAGCTGTTTCCATTGTTTCATATTCGATATATAAAAATCAGAAATAATTGTTATTGATTTGATAATTTCATTTACAGAACTATGTAATAAGTACATACTGTTATTTCAATTGGCCTATCTCCCAAAACTATTTGTGCTCCAATTTCCTCGGACACTTTTCGAGCAGCACGGAACTGCATAAGAAACATTTTTTTTTGTCAAAATGAGTTCTACAATTCCAAAAGCTGCAACTATAGAAGACTTTGAAACTACCTCATCACCAAAAGGACGGTCAATATCTGAAGAGATCTTTGATGAAAAAGCAGCCAGAAGTAATCTCAACGCTAAAGCAGTTTGGCCACCTGATATTTAGACCATAAACAATAAACATTTCTCTTTTAACTTTGGTTTAGATTAAAAAGAGTTTAATGTTTCTTTAAGATTATAGGATTCCCTTAAGGATAAAGATAGACATGTGGACAAAATGTGCTTACCAAGGTTTATGCTACGACCGATAGCTCCGAAAAACCCAGTCCCGCTCAATGAAAACATAGTAGACCGTAACTGTTTGTTAAGCTCGTCGTCTTCAGCATACATGATTCCAGCTCTGGAAATTAAGTCTGCAACAATTGAAGTTATGATGCATATTGACAACATATAACAAAATTCATTTATATAGTTTCTATTGATTCTAGTTGGAAATAAAATTAAGAGCTATGGACAAAGGAAAAACTTGCACATTCATATTCATCACAATACAAATAGTAGTGCCAGTGTAGCCACAAATTAGAAAATTGGAACATTAACATCAACAGTTGAACTATCATGATATCTATAGCTATGGTTTGTTTTCAATAAAAGTCTATGCTTATTTTTGGTATCACGGTAGTCCACTGTGATTTTGCAGAAGCTACATATTGTAGCTTTTAAAAAATTACGGTGGATCACCGTGATTTTGGCATATTCAATGTGATACCAAACATACACTATATATGTGAAATTACGGTGGATCACCGTGATTTTGGCATATTCAATGTGATACCAAACATACAATATATATGTGCGCGCGTGCATAAATAGATTAATGAGTGTATAAAAACTGAATCAATACTCAATTTTTCTTGAAATTATAGAACTATGTGAATCTAATCAACTAAATTAGCACTATTCCAGGGATTATTATAACTGAAAAAATAATATATAGATTAAAATGAACGTTCTGAAAAAAAATGAGTGTTTACCTGCTTCTGCAAAGCTCAACAACCACATTATCAGGCTTCACAGCTTTTACAACACGCTCAACCTCCATAGCTGATTCTTTAGAAACATGAGTAGTTCCAATCAACCAAATGTACTCAGGTTCAACAAATTGAGTTCTCCAAGAAGGAACAGGACCAAACCTCTTCTTCTGTACCAAAACCAAGCTACCATTGTCAGCCAAATCAAGCAATTCAGGGTAAGATTCTTGTATGACAGCTCTGGATTCAGTGGAAATCTCTAGCTTGTAATTGAAGTCAGGAGGTGGGGGTTTGATGGAAACTTTTAAGGGTCTGAGAGATGTTTTGGAGAGGAAAAATGGGTTGGTGGTGAAAATTGGAAAGGTTGATTTGGTGATGGTGGAATCCATGGAAATGAAAGGAAGATTAATGTGTATGGTACTGATGATGGATGCTAAAGATATCGAAGTGAAAAGTTGAGGAAAATATTATCAACCGATGAAAATCAATCGTCTTATTTTAGGCCACCCATTATTTTATTTTATTTTTGTCACATTTATTTATGTATCACCATTATTATTATGATATAGCATTAATGTCAAAACACCGATTATCTTGAAAGTTTAACATTTTAGAAAAGATTAGAGTCCAAATGAGGGGTGCGAGAATCGAACTTTAGACAACTTAGTCATAGATGCTCTGATAGCATGACAAACGATCAATTATCCCAAAAATTTAAACTTTTAGGAAAAGCTACATCAATAGTTTTATATTATTTCTATCAACTAGTCAGGGCCCGGTCCCGACAATTTGGAGGTCCGGCACCAAATATTGAAAATAGACTCCTCAATATTCTTTCAAATTTTAAATAACATCAATAACATAAAATTAAGTAACCTAAGGGGTGTGTTTGAGCGGCATGGAGCTCATCCTCCCTTAACCAAGGGTCGAAGGTTCGATCCTCACCTCGGGTATGGAGCAGCTTTAAATCTTTGGGCCAGCTATCCCACCCTTCGAGGTGCCTCCAATCTAGCGAGGGATTAGTCACTGCACTCGGCGGTAGATACCCCGGTCTCGACCAAAACTATAACATAAAATTAAGTATTTTTATAAGTAACATATGAAATATTCATATTCTATCAATAACGATAAAATATTTTCACTCATCGTTGTTTGTGTTTGAGATCGGACAAATTTTTTATTCACTTTATTTTATTTTTCTTAAACATATATATAGACAAAGTCACTTTAGTTTGGATCAACAAAAATAAATTAAAAAACATTATGACTTTTAATTTTATTTTTCTAAGAGACCTACTAATATATAAGTTTTTTAGAGACTCCAAAGAAATGGAGGTTCAACACCTTGCACCCCTTAAGGGCCAACCATGATACTAGTGTTCTCCCGTCGTCCCATATTATAAAAGAAAATATAAAAATCACACTTATAAGTAAAATACTAATTTATTTATTTTGCCTAATTGCATTTTTCACTTTCTAACTTTACCCTTTTAATTCTTTGTTTGCAATCTTATCCCCCCACATTTGCCCTTTTTAATTTTATAGTCCCCCATCTATTTTTCTTCAAATTCGTGTTGAGTTGGCAATTTATTACAAATTTAAACATTAAAATAACCAAAAAAAATGTTTTAATTAATTTTTATCAAATAAAAAACCTACACAATAGAGAGGAAGAAGATCTCTCTTTCTAACTAAAAGTTTCCCTCATAATGTATTTACACCCCACAATCCAATTAAGTTAAAAAATACTCCATCCGTTCCTTTTTATAAGAACTTTTTTGACAAAATTACACTTATCTTGTTTTGACCGTATTTTTTTAATAATACATAAATGTAAATATTAGCATATAAGATCTTGTTTGATTTGTTTTGATAAGTACTTTTAAAATATCAAATTTTTATAATTTTTACTATTAGACAATTAAGATATTAGTGGTCAAAATTATACATTGGCGTACGTGCAGTGGTTAAAAGAGGTCTTATAATTAGGGACGGAGGTAGTACTACATATAACTCAATATACATCCTAAATATTGACTAATTTAAGGGTTCAATTCTACCGTCCACTTGTGGATAACCCATTTAAAGGCAGAATTGTAAATTGAAACTTAATATTGATTATAAGTGGAAACTTAATCTTGATTTTAAGTGGATAAAATTCACACACACGCTATATTAATCTTGATCTTAATATTGATTGTAAGTTGAATCATCTACTTTCATTATTTTTTTTGTATTTAGACGAAATGACAAATTATAAAAAATTCACACACACACACTAAAGTATAGGAATTGGAATTTGAATCTTGATTATAAACGTCTGATCTAATTATTTTAACATTTACTAATGTATGGATGGTGTTTCGTTCTTTTCATCAAGGCTTAAAATTAAAAAAGAAAAGCACCAACATAAATTAAATTTTTTTGAAGCAACATAAATTAAATTTTAGACATACTGTTACAATTATGCAATTTTTTATTTCGGACATCGAAAAAATAAACTACTCCCGTCAGAAATTGATATCAGGACATCCCTTGAACTATCCTACATCAACATATTGAACATATGAACGTAATAAAGCAGTTTTATTAGTAACAATTTAACAAAACGTAAATGACAATGTAAGTACAAGTACTAGTATTATGGTATGTAAACTGTTTTGAGAAAAAAGTGAAGTAAGTCTTTGAGACATGATTCGGTTGGTTGATCTTCATAGATACCAGATGTCTGTGGGGTCACGGTCGTTTTGGTCTTTCTTGACCTATCCGTCGTTTTCTTCTGCCTCTTTTTTTTACCCAGTTTTTGGGTGGCCCTCCATTTCTTAACTTGAAAATTATTGCACCCAAACAAACATATATGTCTCCATGTGATTATGTTGGATAAAAAGACAATGTCAAATTATAAATAAAGAATTACAATTAGTACTTTTTATAGTTTTTTAGTTAGTATTCTAATTCAATTATTACAATATTTTTGCTACTGTTTGTGTATGATGTAAAATATTACTGTAAATATTAGATTGGTTAGTCCCATATTTTGGTTTATTCGTCTAGGTACCAGTTTGGTTTATTTTTTGTATAAAATCCTCTACGGATATCTTTGATCTATCAAATATTTTTTAGTATTTTTGATGAATGAATGATGATCATAAAAATCCTATATTGAGATATTATATATCATAGATGATTGGATGGCCCCTCCACTATTTTGGATTGTTATACAGAATTGTGATCATTCAGTTTTCAGGGTGGGTGCTAGATTGATGAATCGCATCAAAGTCCAGTGTTCTTGTAATCACCACTCAATGACATTTTCAATTGAGTCAATGTATAGTTTATCACTACTTTTATGTAAGTGGTTAATTTTTTTTTTTTACATTATTTGGAAATCAATGCTAGGTTATAAAGACATGTTCTCCTAAAATTCAATGAAATGTTTTTTTTTTTGTCAGGTAACCTAGTGACTAGAGATTCACCATTTAAAAGTGAAAGACAAAATCATGACGGTTGCCTAATCGAACAATATCTAAAAAAAGTGGTGAGAGATTAAAAAATTTCTTCTTATTGGTGAGCCGGCCCTAATTTTTTTTAGGGAGTTTTCTTCTTCTTGCTTCAAAGAATGAATCATAATCAACTAGTCACCCATGTACATATTTTTATTCTATTTGCTTTAATCTACTTAAGTGGTTTTCACATAGATTAAAATTTTATTGTTTTATTTTGACGTTATTTGTTTTTCTGTCTTATTGTAGTGTTTGTTTGGTTCAGATTGATAGAATAACTTTGATCAACTACTGATTCAACTAATGACAATGTCGTCAACGATACAAATCAGAAGACATAGTATTTCGGTTATTTACTTTTATTTTTGTCATATTATTTGTAGTCTTGAGTTTGTTCACACACCAAACAATCAAAAATATAATAGAAGAAGAAAAAACGAGAGAAAGAAAAGAACGAGAGCAAGAAGAGGTAAACTAGAAAAAGAGATAAAAAGTAGGTCTACATTCCTCCAAGACCTCTGAGATCCGAAGAAATACCCCACAAAACTAATATTTCGTGCAAAAAATAGGTTGTACATCCTTTTCATAAGAAGGGTAGAGGTTGTCGGAGTTTTTGGCTATATACCATTTCCATGAAAAAAGTTTCACTCTATCAACTAGGTATTTGACGGACAACAAGCGCCCATCAAATATTAGATCATTTCAAAAGTTCTAGATCGACCAAATAACATGTTAAATTAGTAATCACCCTAATTGAGCCCTCCAAGCCACTCTCATCCTTATAAATAAAAAAATCAAACAAAACTCTTATCCCTTTGGCAACTCGCTCTAAAAACTCTTATAAACACCTAAAAATCGAGCCCTAAACCATAGAATTTTTTTACATTTTAAGATCAGATGCTCCTCCAAGTCAATTGCATTCCTACAAAGACCACAAAACAACTTACTAAGATTTTTAATCACTTTACACCTAAAGAGATTATGACGAATTGAGATCCTATATTAGATCTTGAAGCTACCGATATCCCGAATACATGAATACATTATTTTATGATAGCATAGGAACATGTTCCAATAAAACACCAAAATATTGATATTTTTTTACCTATTAATAAAAAGAGAGATTGCACATATTAAAAGTGAATCTATATAGTACTAAAATAAAATGAGAAAAATGTCGTTATCGTTGGGGTATTGTTTGTTTGTTTGTGAGTAGCCATAAACACAGTTAGACAGAGGCATAAACGAGTGAAGTTCACCCCATCATCCTCTCCTAGTACTAACAAACAGCTAATACAAATTTGTGTGCTTAATAATACGTGTTCATAATGTGGCCTCACCCTTAAATCAAATCAAATCTTCTACCATATTGTATTATTGTATGAATATTGTTTGTATGAAATGAAATTAAAGTCTTAATCCTCCACGATTCTCCCACGCTTCATCCCATACGTTCATCACTTTCACTTCCTTTTTCATCATCATCTTATATATATGTATAAATAAATTATTGAAATCAAATCACACTAAATATATCCCCACTCACCCCACCATTCATATATTTTAGCTGCTTTCCCACTTTCTCCCTCTCTCTTTGTCTCTAATATATATATTACATAACATATATACCATATCATTCTATATGTATTACTACTGCCATTATCATCATATAACTATATATATTCTCTCTAATATCATCTCCAAATCACAACAAATTAAATATTTTCTTAAAAAAAATAAAAATAAATAATATAGTAAAACAAAACATTCGTTCGTTTTATCATAGTATATGCTTAGTTCAATCAAACCTACAACAACAAACAACATCTTTTAATTATTATTTTTCTTGTTCATCATGGATGCCAACAACAACAACAACAAAAACAACGTTCCTGCAGTACCACCACCACAACCTATACAAATTCCTAGTGTAGTCACCTCTTCATCAGCACCAACAACTCCATCATCCACCTCTTCTCCGGCAACAGCCGGAGTCATTGGTGGACGATACCGTGGAACACGTTGCCGGGGTGGAAAATGGGTATCTGAGATACGTGAACCACGTAAAACAAAACGCATTTGGTTAGGAACATACCCTACAGCTGAAATGGCAGCAGCTGCTTATGATGTTGCAGCTCTTGCTTTAAAAGGACCTGATACAATTCTTAACTTTCCTGATTCAATTCACTCTTACCCTATTCCTGCTTCATTGTCTTCTACTCATATTCGTGCTGCTGCTGAAGCTGCTGCTCAAACCAGAATCACCAAAGTACTAGCGAGTCCTCAACAACAACAACAAGAAGAAGAACAAAAAAAACCTTCATCTTCTGGTTTTGAGGGATCTTCTTCTTCTTCAACAACTAGTGCAGGAATGCAACAAGAAAAAGAAAAAGAAAAAGAAAAAGAAAAAGAAGAAGAACAAAGTCATCATGGATATATTGATGAAGATGAGTTGTTGAATATGCCAAATTTGTTGGATGATATGGCTAGAGGAATGCAGGTTAGTCCACCAAGGATGAGTTCATTTTCTAATTATTCTTCGGATGAATCGCCTCGCAATTCTGATGGAGGAGATAATCTTTGGAGTTACAATTTTTGAAGATAGACTAATCATTCCTTAATTATATTTTTCGATTTGTTTTTGAATTTGGATTTATGTGTGTACGGAACATCTTCATTTACCCTTTCTTTTTCTAGCTAGGTACGGATTTTTTTAATTGATTTTGTGTTGATTTGTTGTTAATTTGCAGTATCTAGCTGGTTTTGCGATCGATCTATGTGTAAATAGGGATAGAGATTAATTAGGTCATGACTTTCATTTCATCATTCATCACCACAGATTTTATTTTAGTGGATGAAGATTTATATATCTGAATCTGATAAAATTCTGTACGATCTAATATTCAATCAGTAGTTTCTGAGGTTATATATATAATAACCTAGCTAACTACAACTTTTGATTCTGGATCTTCTTTTTAGTTACATACACTCTATCAATATATATATATTTGACGATTTCAATATTTCATGATCTGTACGTGTATGGAGTTTGCCCTTTTTCTGCTTCAATTTCTGTTGATTAAATTACATATCTGCAAGTTTATTTATCTGATAATGTTCAGATACTGCTGTATGTGTTTGTGGAAGTTTCTGGGTATTTTATATTTGTAAGCAGCTAGTTTAATTTGTAGCTGAGATTTTTATAGTGCTATTAATTTGTAGATGTTTCTTATGTTTAATAACTCTTGTGCTATCTGAACTAACCAAAAAAATTATAGTAGTAGTAATCTACAAAGTACAAACTATATATGTTTCTGCATGTGATCATAGTTAACTTTCTTCACCATCTCAATTCTCATGTATTACTCATTAGAACATTTAAGTTTCATCTGATTAACTACATATATATGAATTCAGCATTCAAAGTTACCTCCTTATGCTTCAATCTGATCTGTAAATGAATCAGAGTCCTCTTTTTCAGTCATGAGTATCAAATTAAGAATTGGCATTAAAATCAAGAAGTTTCAATACTCTTTGAGTTATGTGTTGGTGGAACAAGACATTAATTTATGAACCATACTAATCACATTCATAGCACATTAGCTATAGGCATATAGGCTATAGCCCATCCCTATAGCCTGCTTGCTATATTTCTGGTGTGTATAGCAGGTTTCTGCTTTTGGTACTTAAGTAGGATTCTTTCTTTAGCCATGAACAAACTTAGATCACGAAATAATGGTCTTAAACTGTGGTTGCGGTTGCAACATCTGTGATTGTGAGCATTGTTGCTGTTGAAATATGTATTGTCTTTATTATTGCAGCATGAATTTATTGTAGTATAATTTATAACTCATATATTTTATTTTCTCTCTAAAATCACATACTATTTATCACATTATCAACTCTATCATTTTAAAATACCTTTAATAATCCTTTTAAAATACTTTGTAAGGCTAATTTTATGGTATACAAATGCCACAAGTTTTGCATCGTGCACAAGTTCATTCCAACCATTAGATTAAATTTATTTGTGCATGGTATATATAAGATTATTTTACTTGCGCATATTAGACAATATATTTGATATGCCGTAGTTACCACATTGCAATTGTAGGCGCGCAATTTGCATCCACAACCGCAACCGCAACATTGTGGCCACATCATCGTATCGAATGCCACTCACAGTCCGCAATTTAAAACCATGAAATAGACATATTTCATGCAAGGGTACGGTCCATCAGGAAGCTAAGAGTTATGATTATTATGGAAGATTTATAATAAAATTTAGGTATAACTTACCAACTAGGAAATTCTGACCTTGAATCAAAGTCCTAGTAAGAATGCGAGGTAACTAAGAATCAGTCAATCAATCCTGGTCCGGAAGTAGGTTATTTTGCTTTCCAGCAATAAATGATATTTGTGAGTGCATCAAAACTTTTACCAGTGTAACAGACAATTATTGCTTAAGTTTTTTGACGCATTATAACCATATGATGACATGCAGTTACTGCTTTTATTTTCCTTATCGTGTGAGACCACGCACTAGCAAGAATTTCTTGAAGTACTACACAAAAAATTACACATAAACTTGTATATATTGATGTGAAAAATGAAACAAGTAGTGGATCAAGATATATATAAGAACACTCTAGCTATGTGTAGTTTTACTGCATTTACTACCTTTTGGATGTGCCGACAGGATGCAAAGTTTGTGCCGAAGGTTATGACAGAATGTTGATGATATCTTATCAAGGCGCCTCTATTTGAATAGTAGAAACTACTTTTTCTCTGAATTTAGTCTCATATTATTTGTTTATGTTAATTATTGGTCATCTTTGACATATTTGTACAATTCACTAGTTACATATATGTTTATGTTTATTTGTTTGGGTGCAAGATATATATTACTCTCTTATAATTATGGAAGATTATGTGCTTTGCTGATGTTATTATAACAATTTTTGTCTTTGTGAGTATAACTCAAGACTCACAATCTCGCATCACATATAGACATCATATTATATATGTTGAGAATGAAGTTTGAATTCAGAATTTTTTACTTTTTCACCTCAAAGAATGAATTTGTTTTGGTTAACTATTATGATAAAAATACAAAAAAATTGGTCGCGATAAATAAAATTTGACCAAAAAATTGGTTCATTTAAAAATTGAACTAGAATTCTTCTAAAAACCGTCTTTTAATGAAAGATTAACAAATATTAGTACATTGTATCTATTAAACAATCTTAAATCAAGATTAAGTCCGTATACATAACTACATAAGTAAATTGTTTCAAATTTCCCGGCTCTGTTAATTAACTCAAATTTCTCGTCAACAAGTCAAGTGATGAGTTAATTACACTAACATGTGCAAATCTTGAATATGATCACAATCTCTATAAAGTTCAGCGACCACTGTATATTTCCTTTTTCCAATTTAGGGAAAAAGTAACTAAAGGGGATGAATCAAATTTCCTGCCGTCAATAAGTTGACTCATTTGGTCATTGAATTTGAGTTCAAAATTTAATTTATTTTCTTAGATATAGTAAAATTTACACAAATACTGTAGAAATATCTTTGTAGTTTGTGAGAGATGTACAATGGATCTGCAAATAACAAATGTTCGGGAGGCAGTTAACAAGATTAAATGTATATGTTCTAGTTTAATTAGAAGTCATACGTGATGGGTTATTTTGATACTGCTAGTATTATTAATTGGTTTTGTATTGTAAAATTTGGTAGAAGATATTTTATGTGGAGAACGATTTTTTTTTTCTTATTATTATTCATAGAATATGACTTTACATATAGAGCTATAAAAATATATTCTTAGATTATATTGATATTAAATAATAAACAAATCCTTAGATCATATTGACGCAGAAAAAAAATTAAAACAGTAGAATATAAATTTTAAATTCGTCCAGAAATCCTAACTCAACTAACAAAAAATGCTGAAATTGTTAGGCCGGACATCCATGACTTGGGTTCGAACCCCGGTCACTCAGACATGTATTAGTCTATTAGGTATTATAAGAAATTTTCTTGTAGTTTTTATTTTATGTTATGCAATGCAATATAATGATATTCTATTGAAATCTTAGTCAACTTCTTACTTCTCTCTATCTGTTTTGTATCTAATTGTAAACACGATATCAGAGTTATTCCAAAATCCGTTAGATCGCTTATTATCAGGATTGTGATATTGGATCTTCCACTATTTATATCCACGCACCAATTAAATAGTGTTGGGCATGATGAGATATGCTAAGAAGTCTCACATTTAGAAGTGAGATGACCTAAAGCTAAACGCGACTTTATAAATTAGAGAGAACTCCCACCTTACAAGCCGGTTTTATAGAATTGAGTTAGATTCAATTCAATTTTTAACATGATATCACGACTCACTTATAAACACATGTAACTGACGTGTGACACTAACAATTAAATTCTCTTTAAATAAAGTTTTTAGTATCTTTTATGAGTTTTTTTTTAGTTTTTACTCTCTAATTCCTATAAAAAAAGTTTTAATAATTTAAAATTCAGAACGATTTCTGACATCAAATAATTTTAATCACCTCATAAATATAGTTGTGCAAACCTAAGAGATGTAGTTGAGCGCTTGAGATTCATCCTCCCTTAACCAAGGGTCGAGGGTTCGATGTAGGAACTTTAAATTTTTGGGTCAGCTATCTCACCTATCGAAATACCTTTAATCTAGCGAGAAATTAGTCACCGTGTTCAGCGGTACGGTGATACTCCAGACCAAAAAATAAAAATAAATATAGTTGTGCACATCACGGCTGTCAAGTGCATAGATTCGGATTTGGTTAATTTACCAAAATTAACTTTGGAATAACTACTACCTGCCACTTAACTGACAAAAAATCAGTGTTTAATAAACTGTTCATAAAGCGGCTATAGTAAAAGTGATTCCATTCCTTTCTCTATCGCCATCTGTTTGTTACATAAACCAACGACAACGAGGCGTTAGATTTAATTATCACACCATATTTTTTTATGTGTATTTAGTATTTTTGTAACTAAATTACTAAATGATGTCTGTTTAATTATGTAGCGATGATAATTAATTTTAACATTTTGTCTTGGTATGTTTTTTTGTTTGTTTGATGGTTTGGTATGTTTAATTTTGATATATTAGTTTCCGTTAAAAATGAGATGAAAGTAAATTAATTTACATATTATTTATAGTTAAAAATACAATTTAGTGAAATTTATCTAATTTCAAAGACTATGCTACATGATAAATCGGATTTAACTCATATTTTACTTAGAATCAATTTTATAAGTTATTTAACTTGTAATTCATACTAAACCAAACTAAATGAACGAAAATTTTATTGGTCAGATTTTTTTTTAATCATCTCAAATTCTTTTCGACTCATAACACTTCAACGGTTAGTAATATTTTCAACAACGACTAGCTCCAAATATTGATAAGGCGTTACTCTTTATTCTCTTAGTGATTTAAGCGTCAGAATATTTGCGAGTATGACTCTCACATCCATGTTGACATACATACTATGTTAAAGTTGGTCCTTAATTAATTCTTTGATCACATGAGATTAGGTAGACATTTCAATCTAAATTATTCAATTCAAATACTACTAATGTAAAAGGGGTTTTGAAAGCAAAAGAAATCCGAAAATGTATAATTGAGAATTGATACTCTCCGTGAAGTGAAGTGTATGTCGAGTGTGGAGTCCCTTTCAATAGATAATAAGGAAAATAATCAAAATATATGGTACCGAAAGCAATAGGAAAAGTATATAAGTTTTTGCAGATAATGTTTACTGATAATATTTATATTAATAAAAAATGGCCCACCTTGTTCCACTTTGAAGGCTTTCTTAGTGTGGACTTTAGTGTTATGAATCATAACTTGTGGGATTTGATTGCATACCCAAATCCAATTCAATAAATAGTAATGTTAAAGATAAAATGCCGCAATTAAATGGAACCCTTGTACCGGGGTCAATACAAGCCATGCACTTATCACTGTTTTTTTTTTTTTTGGCACCTCTCATCTTCCTTCTCAATGTTTAAAAATTCTTAATTTGAGTTTTAGAAATCGAATATGAATTCCAACGTCTTGTGTTTTAGATTTTAGGATTTGAAATATGTTATTACTAACATAATTCTATTTTCTAAAGTTGTTTATGTTGTTACATATATTGTAGTTTTTCATGATTCTCACATTGACGTAAATTTAGTTAGACATTGTAACTAAAATTGTGAATTATTCCGACAATAAATAAAATGGCTACAATATTTGATTTTGCATCAGTGAGAAGATCCTCAATTTTAGATGCAATGTCTGATTTTGCCTTAGAGAGATCATCCATAATTTTAGGTGTAAGATATAACTTTGCATGCATTAGCCGATTAGCGGGAGAATTCAAATGTTTTCGCATTATGTTATCCGAAATATTCTTTGGTATATATTTGCATAAACCTTCAAACACAAACGTTAACCTTCCTTACAACTTTTATAACTTTCACTCCAAAAACCACCTCTTTTTTTTACTCAAATAATCTAATTTTAATTAATATGGTGAAAAGGATGAGACTATTGTCTTGAGGGTGGCCCAGGCCCAGGTCCAAGAAATGAGATGGTTGAAAGAATTATGTTATGGGAACCCATTTCATTTGGTTTGCTTTTACTAAAAACAAATCCACGTCATCTACGCGTTTCCGCGTTACGTTTTAATTTACGGATATCCTCTACCTAGCTCGTACAATCCAATAATCAAATCAAACCATAGATTATACTAGAATATTCTCTCGTAATTACTCTTACTAAAGTCAAATTTTTTAGTAAAAATATTATTGAAATCTTAAAAAATTGAAAAGGTCGGTTATTAACTGTCAACCGTGTTTTGGAAAGTGAGGGAGAGGGATGTCACACATAAAAGTTGCATTCAATGTTAATTACTTATTTAGTCTTGTCCATTCAAGTCAAACAAACTGTACTAAATTCTGTATTTTTTTACGAATCTGTATGCTACAAAATGTTCAAAACCAAATCACTAAATTTAAGGCATGGGTTGTCTCCTCTGATAAAATTATCAAGAGGAAATTTTAATTATTTGTTTTTGGTACATCGGAAAGAAGAGAAAGTTTTAATTTCTCTTTTATTTCTTCTAAATTAAATGATTGAACTATATGCAGAAAAAATAAATAATGAATGATTAAGATTTCATAAGAGAAGAATTTAATTGGAGATGATCTCTTCTGATAAATTAATGCATAAAAGAAACACTTGCGTGCATGGGATGATCGAAGTATACTGTACTATATATAGTAAATTAAAGAAAACATATTTATTTAACTCTTTTGTAACATGTGCTTAACCAAAGATGAGTTGTACTCCCACGTACCAAAATCCAGCTTGTGTGTGATAATGATCATACTATAATACTACTTGATGAATATGGTAGTATATTCTTAATTGAATGAGGTCAGAATGAGAGTTGTCTCCCCTTGTACTTCTTTTATTTACGTCACATTCAGCCAAACCCACCAAAAATCTATGCCCACCTCACCACTTTGATTTTTCACAAACAAAGATTCACTTTTATCATTCTCTCTCCGCCACGCAGCAATGGCTTTAGATCCTTCTTCAAAACCTCATCATTTTACAATTTTATCATTAAATAAAAAAAAAATGTTAACAAGTGTTTCTAAAATATCATTTTGACTAAATTACACAAATTAAGAAATGTAATTACTGTTGTATGATAAAGAAAAATTATGAATTAGTTTACAAAATTGTCTTTCATTAATAATATGAAAATGATAAATTAAAAATAAAATAAAAAGAGAATAATAAATAAAATTGTCCTTCATTTTTTTTTTTAATATTGTCCTTAATTTTAATCAATTTAAGAAACACAATATTAAAATTAATTTTATAAATAGTACATAGACACATACTACACTTTTGGAGTGACCAGCACAACACACACAGTCACCTTCTTCTTCTTTTCCTTTGTGTCACTCTCAGTCAAATAAAACCTTTTCTTATCCAAATACTATTATTATAGTAATATTATACTAATATCAATATCTAGAAGTTGCCACCTTTGGAAACCAAACCCCACGTGTCAAACACACACTTACTGACAAGATCATTTTTTTTCTAATTCAATTCCTTAACCATAGTACATACCGTGGGAATTCACTTAGCTGTCTTCTCCTCATTCACAGACACTACACAACAACAACACCATCACCATGTCACTTTCCTTCTTCACACTTCATTTTTTCAATCTTTATATATACCTTCTTTCAATCCACACTTTCCCTCTCAATTTCTCTCTCACACACACACAAACAACTACTACTACTAATAATACAGTACTAACAAACACTACTTGTCCAATTCCAATATTCATATATACTCTGTTTTCCCTCCAATCCAGCGAGCGGAATATTCATATAACTCACACTTATTATTTTTTCTTTTCCATACTGATTTTTTTCTTCTGCAACATGTTTACTATGAATCATATTTCGGAGCCGAATGGTCCATGTTCATCATCAGAGAGGTTTCTTGCAGAAACCATGCCAAAGAAACCAGCAGGGAGGAAGAAATTCAGAGAAACACGCCACCCTGTATACCGTGGTGTGAGAAAGAGAGATTCTGGAAAGTGGGTTTGTGAAGTGAGGGAACCAAACAAGAAAACCAGAATTTGGCTTGGAACATTTCCTACTCCAGAAATGGCGGCGCGTGCGCACGATGTTGCAGCGATTGCCCTTAGAGGAAGGTCTGCTTGTCTTAACTTTGCTGATTCTACTTGGAGGTTGCCAGTTCCGGCAACAGCGGATGCGAGGGATATTCAAAAAGCGGCGGCAGAGGCAGCTGAGGCGTTCAGGCCGGAGACTGAGTGTGAGAATAGTGAGGAGAGGAAGGATAGTGAGATTTTGTCATCAACGGTGGCGGTGGAAGAGACAGTGATGGAGCAAAGAGAGGAAGAAGAAGATACAGTGCCGGAGTATCTGAGAAACATGGTGCTAATGTCACCAGCACGTTATTGGGGGAGTGAATGTGAATATGGTATTGCTGACGTGGAATTTGATTCATTTGATGGTGATACTGAAATTTCATTATGGAGTTTTTCAATTTAATTAATTTTAGGAAAATGCTGAACATTACTTTGTACCAAATTGAGGAATAAGAGGTTGTAGTGTAGGATAGTGATACCAAAATAAATAAATTTTATAGGATAGGGTCCGTACATATGATTTTTTTACTGGTACGGATGCTAAAAGAAAAGATGTGACAGAAGAGAACATATTTCTTTCCTTTTTGAGTGATGAATGATAGGTTAAGTACGTGTACATTAGCTTTAAGAAGCAAGTGTACACAATCTTTTGCTGAACATTTGTAATATTCGATATATTAATAAACTAATAATATTAATATTTTTTCAATGTTGATGACTTATGACTTATGGACTATGACTATGAGTATACAACCAAACAGATCCATTAGAAGACATGTTAAAATCTGTCAATTTATCAAACACAAGTGTTCCCTTCTATTTAATATAAAAGAAGAAAAAAAAGTTACAAAAGCTGTATGTGGTCTTGCCTTTAAGGGTGAACACAAAATATGCCCAAATGTCATGACATTAAATTACCAAAATTTGCATTTACTAAATAAAAGGTTTAGTGTAAGAGCAAAAAATCTGGCGATAAAAATATGAAGTTCAAACTTCAAAGTGTAAGTGAAACTTCAGAATACTGATGAAACTTTCTGCCTCGCGCAAGGAAAAATTAATCATCAATCAAGTTGAACACTTTGAACCTGGAGACTCAGACCGGCTGTTTCCTCAAGCGATAAACGCTCCTTTAGCGATTGTAGCTTCTCCTCATTCTTGGATCGAATTTGTTGTGAAACTTTCACTTCATAACCTGGTACATTCATATTCTTCTCTAATCTTTCAATTTGCCTGCATGACAAATGTCCAATATATAAGTTCAAGTTGTGTTGAAAGTTGAAACCCAGAGAAAGAAAAACAAGATTATAAGCCATAAAAGAGTAACAATTCTTTATTCTTTTAATAGAAGAAAATAAAGTGCATTCAATATGTTTTGCATCAAATTTGAAACTCCGCCTAAAAAGTACGATGTAAACATGTTCAACTATAACCTAAGACCAACTGGATTTAAATCTTAATGCAAATGGCATATTTGTAACCTTTTTGTATTTAATTATGACTAGCTATGTTAAAAGGTATTCTAAAAAACAATGCAAGATTAACATACTTTTTGAGCTCATCTATCTTCTTCATCTTTCCAAGCTCCGCTTCTGCAGAATTAACTCCTTGAAGCTCTAAATAAACAGAAACGCTTTCATTTACGACAGTATCAGCATATCCAGATGGAACAGCTTCAACTTCAGTGATTACCTGTGAATCAAATCATTGGCAATAAATGTGGAAAATATGTAAATCAAGTGAAGTGAATATGGGATACATGATTAATGACAAAATCACAAGATAAAATGCAAGCAATGCATGAGACTAGAACACAATTGTGTGACTTACGGTTAAAGAGGATAGATTAGCCAGTGTAGTAATCTCCAATTGATGGCTGTTAATAATCTCTGTAACCTCATTGGTTCGGCATAGAACAAAAGCCGGTCGCCTGACAACATAGTCATCATTGTTAAAATCAGCAAAGCATATTTTAATTAGATTGAATAATAATCTAATTACTAGAGAAACTAATACTTGACATTAATAAATGCAGAGTACTACACCAAGGTAATTGCTTCCCACATACCTGTCACGTCTCTCTTTTGCCAGTGACCTGAGAGACTTAACAGTAGACTCAATGAGGTCCATCACCTTCTCCACCGTTTCATTATTCCAGCTCTGAGATTAAAAATAATAAAATAAAACTATTAAATATACAACCAAACAAATAACTTTCCATTATTTAATAGTCAATCGATGCATGTTAAGCACAAATTTTCTATTAGCCAAGGTTTCTCAATAAGAATATCATTATATCAATGAAGAGTAAATTAATGTTGTCTGAAAATAGACAACAATGTAATTCATATTACGAGGAGAATTTTTTTAAAACAAACTAACCTCTATTGCTGATGGATAATCAGCTATCATGATAGATTCTTCTCTCTTAGATTCCTTGGGCGAAGGAAGGCGTTGCCACAATTCTTCCGTGACAAAAGGCATAAAAGGATGAAGCAATCGCAGGCCATTGTCCAGACAAAACCACAAAGTATCTTGAGCAGCGCGTCTTTCGGAAGCAAACTTGGGATCATTACCTGAAAAGTAAGGCTTGATCACTTCAATGAACACATCACACAACTGATACTGCCACCAAGAATACACAGCAGTGGTAGCTTGCGAGAACTCATATGATTCTAGAGACTTGGATATTTTCAATATGGTTTTATTCAACACAGATAGTATCCACTGGCAGCTAAATGGGAGAGCATCTGGAGTCAAATTTGCAGGAGGGATATAATCATCTCCGAGCTTGCTCATAGCAAATCGTACTGCATTCCATAATTTATTACACCATTGACGATACCCAACCACCCTTTGAATATCTAGATTAATTTTGTCAGACTGAAACGAAAGAAAACAGCAAGGTTAAATCTTAAAAGTTACAAAATAAATTGGTGCTGCAAATCATGTAAACATTGGTAGGAGATTTTGAAACCTGAGCTGTGTATGAGACCAGGGCAAAACGAAGGGCATCAGCACCACATTCATCAATGCCATTTGGAAAATCCTTCTTCTGACCCTCTATGGCAACAGCTAGTTCTTTAGGGTCAAGGTTACCGCCTTCTAACCTCTTATGTAGACCTTCAAGTGATATACCATTTATCACCTCAATGGGATCAATAACATTCCCCAAAGACTTGGACATCTTGCGCCCATGCGCATCACGAATCATGGGGTGCAAATAAATCTGCATATAAATTGCAAATACTTCTGTCAGAAGGCTATTCATAAAAAAATTTAGGCATAAATAAGATTGGTTAACTTTGCTCCATTGATGTATTAGCTGTTGTCTCTTTATGGTTTCATTACGGAGATTCTCTAATCCGCATACCTTTTGTCTGAATGAATAATTATTTTAAAACAAATGAAAAATAAAATAACTTGTTTACTATGATAAAAGATCACAGTTCTTGTTTACTATGTGAACACACCACCTGAGTATCACACAATTCATTATGCATATACAAAAATAGAGCTGTCCCCAAATGATTAGCAATAGATAGTAACCTCACCTTGCTAAAAGGCACATCACCACCCAACTTCATTCCTAACATGACCATACGAGCAACCCAGAAAAAGAGGATATCATGGCCAGTTTCCAAAACAGAAGTTGGATAGAATGCCTTCAGGTCTTCTGTGTCATCAGGCCATCCCAGCACAGTTAACGGGAACAGACCAGAAGAAAACCATGTATCAAGAACGTCGGGGTCCCGGCTTAAATTAAACTTCTTTCCACTATACCTTTGGTTAGCCTCATCTCGGGCTTCCTCTTCATTTCTTGCCACTATCCAATGGTCGTTGTAAGCACCCAATTCCTGTCGTCTATCATCCTCTAAAGTGACATACCATGCAGGAATTTGGTGACCCCACCATAGCTGCCGCGAAATGCACCAATCACGTATGTTTTCTAACCATCTGCAAAATTTTACACCTAGATTAGACATGGTTATATCATACAATTAATGATGATATTATTGAACAAAATCTAGAGATGCTTAAATATCTCCATGGGTGGAAGTCAGAAAAATAAGTTGGGTAATTGTGTTCAGTATAAGAAATTGCAAAAGGTAAACAATGAATATATATATATATATAAACACCTCTTCCAATCAGCTACGTATTGTTTCGGAATAATCTCCACCCTTTTGTTTTCCTCATCCGTGACAGCATGAAGAGCTTCCTTTGCGATATCACTGCAATTGACATACCACTGTGGCTTTATCATGGGCTCGATAACATCATTGCTTCTAGAACATACACCAAGGCGCATCTCATTATTTTCAGAACCTCTATAAAGATCCTACATAGAAGAAAGCAAATAAAACATTGAATGTCCTTGAAATTTATGCGCATGTCATTACATAGAGTCTACTTCTAATTTGATTAAAAAAAAGAAACTCCTAACTTAAGATAGTGATAATACTAATACAACGGCTATAACACCCCTTGCTTGTTTTTACTTGCTGCCTCAAGCAGCTGCTGTTGAGCCAAGGGCTCAAATGAGCTCTTAAATCTTGTTTTTGTTTCCTCTTTTTGTGTTTTATATTGTTTGGATTTAAGTCCTTAATTTTTATAAATCAGGTATCACATCCGTACTTTTTCAACAAAAGTTTTAACATATTTGTTGCCTAAGCACAACAGAGATTTCTATCACAATACCTTCTTTTTTAATGCTTCTGTTATTGCTTCCCGGGCTTTAAATCGTGGCATGTTCAAAAATTCAGAGCCACCATCAGAATTTATTTTCCCATCGTCGGTGAAAACATTAATAAATTCAAGCTTGTGACGTTTTCCAACCTCAAAATCATTAGGATCATGGGCTGGTGTAATCTGCATGCCATAAAGAAAGCATTGTAGCGTTTACAACATCACTTGAAAGAGAACATTGATGAAACTTTTAACCTTGAATAAAACGGAGAATACCTTAACAGCACCTGTGCCAAACTTTGGATCTACAAGAATATCATCACAAATTATAGGAAGTTTTCTGCCATTAAATGGGTGAACAGCATATTTTCCATGAAATTGTTTGTATCGGTCATCAGTAGGATGTACGGCAATTGCAGTGTCCCCAAGCATAGTTTCTATCCTAGTTGTGGCAACAACAATTTCACCTAAGTTTCCTTCCAGAGTGTAAGCAAATTTTGTCAAAACGCCAAATTCAACAGGTTTGTCATATCCTGGAACCTTTAGTAGGGTCCTTTCTTTTATATCAATATAATCCACCTGCATGCAACAAGCAATTACATCAATCAATACATTACAGATAAAACAAATCCGATGAAGCAGCTAAGTACATCCATCACATACCTCAATATCAGATATTGCTGTTCGTAACACACAATCCCAATTTACTAGCCGATTGTCCCTGTAACAATGATAGAATAATATATTGAGCGAAAATCCCAATTTAGAGTTATATGACAGGCATATGGAATAAAAATATTGAGTGCAAGTTGCAATACAATAAGTTGAGGGAGCACACAAAATCGAATATAATAGAATCAAAAAAAAATTATGACAAAGAGCGGTATATATGTAAAAGAGCCATTTAGAGTAAAAAAAGACAGACTGTCACAGCCATTTAGACAGTACATAAAGACAATAAATAAGTATTGCCAATATCCACCTCACCTATAGACAAGGCCTTGCTTGTAAAGCCTCACAAAAGCATCTGTCACAGCCTTAGATCTTTTGTCATCCATTGTGAAGCACTGGAAAGAGAGAGTGAGACTTAGAATAGAATGCAGATACATATGAAATGCAGTTATAACACTATTATGGTGAAATTTCATGAGAAATAGCTATTTGACTCCCCATTGGACAGCCTTTGTTTCAGTTATCTTAACGCCATTGTAGATTTTTGCTCAGGTGTTTTATAAGAGTGTAACCAGACATGCATGCAGCACAATGGATTGTTCTTTACTTCTTTTTGAACTCATTTTCTTTGCAGTTTTAAACAGATTCTTTACCCACCCCCCTCCCCAAAATCCGGTATAAACACTAAACAAGTTACATATTTACCTCACGAGACCAATCCAGAGATGCTCCTAATCGGCGTAATTGTTGCAAAATTGTGCCCCCGTACTTGTTTTTCCATTCCCAAACCTATTTTACCAATATTCACCAAAGTCATAAGAGTTAGAACTTAGAACAGACGAAGAAAATATCAAGCGTCAAAATTATTAAGAACTTTGAGTGCAAAGATTATTTATAAAACATGCCTCTGAGATGAATTTTTCACGGCCCAAATCATGCCTGGTTAGGTTCTTTTCACGCATTATCTTTTTCTCCACAACTACCTGCATCAAGTTGGACATAGCATGGGCCGAATTTAAAAAATGGAGCTCTCATCCAACATATACTTATGCATCAAGTTTAATACAAAGCATTGATTACATTAGGAATTCATCAAAATTCAGAATGAATCTCCAGCATGTAATGACAATCATCTATAATTGAATTCGCGCTAGACCTTTTGACAATTTTCTTTACAATGTATACTAGTGGACAGTCGGTCAAATATTCATCATGCATCTTGTTGCAAAGTTTAATCTTTACAATATTTATGTTTGAAAAATATCACTTTATAGACCAGAGAAGATATATTCTTTGATTCTTAAGTTTATCCCGATGAGCCCAGATTCCAAGCCTGAGACACACAGGTGGTCCTTTCCCCCACCGCCCAACAAAAAAATCCACAATAGATGATAGATTACAAGTCAAGATAGCTAAGAACAACATCATCTTCTCGAGTTGGAAATAAAACCTGTGTAGCAATTCCTGCGTGATCCATCCCAGGCACCCACAAAGTATTGTATCCAGACATTCTTCGCCAACGTATCATTGTATCCTGTGAGCAATATATCACATTGCCTTTAACTGTTTTAAACTGCAAAACTAAACTGTGAATATGGAAAATATAATATACCTCTATTGCAGCTGTTAGAGCATGACCTATATGGAGAGCACCTGTCACATTTGGTGGAGGCAAAACCTAAAATTATAGCACAGTGAGATTTTAAATACATAAGTAGGGAGCAAAAACAACACAACTTTTTCGTATCACTTGAGTTTGTGCAGCCATTTTGCATATACCTAGGAAGCTGAGAAAATAAAATATAGCCTAAATCTTTTGAAGATTACAGCAAGAGCAAGACGCTATATTCCATATAAAATGCAGTGAAGATAACCGTAGATCAATAGCTCAAAAATTTAGAATCTATCTGCGGCATTTCATATGATGTCATCAATGACTTAAGAAATGGACTGGTTCATTTATATTTTTCATTTAAAGCATCACTTCTGCTATACAGCAAAAGATTATTTCACATCACATATGAGTTATTCTTACATTTAAACCTCCAATCAGACAAAACTATCTTTAGAACATACATGAAAATGGAAAGGAAAAAATTACTCTCAGGTAGCAAAATTTAAACAACGTTAACTTCACAATCCACATGGCATCAGAATAAGTTCAACGAGAGACTCACAATAACAAAAGGTGGTTTTTTGCTGCTAGCATCTGCCACAAAATACTTCGATTTCTCCCACCACTCATACCACCTAAGTTGTAGCACAACAAAAGATAAGCATTTCATAAAATTGAAAGGTAGTAACAACTAACGACCACAATTACTGAATTAACACTCACGATTTCTCCACGGCAGTTGGATTATACTGTTTCGCCAATTGTCGAGACATCTGTTTCTTATTGCCCAATGGTGTCTCAGGATCAATGTAATCTGCAGGATTCTCATCTTCAGCACCACGTTTCACAGTTTTCTTTTCACTCTTTTTAGAAGCATTGGACGATTGTTGCGCTTGTTGTTGCTAAACCCAAAATCAATAAAATAAAAAGCAAAAGTAACAAACATTATTTACAAGATGAAATGAATTAGAAGGCAAACTAATAGAGTAGCATATAATCTAACTAGAGCGTCTATATTTCAGTCTTGCACCAGTTTTTTTTTTTGGGCTTTCACCCTCTGGTTCCTAGGGGAAAGGGGCCCCTACTAGTCCAGAGTTCTGGGCGAGTTCGGCATCACAGTGGTTTCAATCCCCTCCTAAACGCAGTTGCGGGAATCTTAGTATTTTTTTATTATTGATACCTATGAAGCCCAGACACGGACACGGACACCGGACACTGACACGTCGATACGGATAAATTTTAAAAAAAATGATAAATTTCAATGTAATTGTAAGTGTCGGTGTCGTGTACGACACGTGTCGGACACGGGACACGTCTAATCTAAGGAGTGTCGGAGCTTCATAGATTGATACTATTATTTGTTTTCTTTTTTTTGGTAAGATACTATTATTTGTGATGAACTAAATTAATTTGGCTCAACAACAACAAAAAAAACATTATTCACAGGATCAAATTGATAAACAATAAACATTGAATAAATGTAACAATTGCAAAGCAAGTAAATCAAAAACGCCAACTAACCTGAGCTTGCTTCTGAAGAAATTTCTCTTTCTTCAATGCTTTCTCTCTTGCCTAAAGACAAATCCATAAAATTGTCACATCAGAAATCCAAAATATAAAAACCTTAAAATGGGGTTTAAGAAAATAGGATTGAAAAAGCTTAAATTTTGTTGTAAACCCACGAATGCAAATCGAATATTGAATCTATAGAAACTAAAATTAAAAGTTAAGAAGGAGAAAAAGTGATGATGAAGGAGAACCTTTTCTTCCTTCTTCTTCTTCTTTTCTGGGTCTTCTTCTTGTGGGGGTAGAGCTTGGTCTTTGTTGATGTCAGAGGATGCCATTGGTGAAGAGTGGAGTGAACGAAGTAGGGTAATGAAATAACGGCGCTAAGAAAATGGAAGATAGTAAAGAGAGTGAGAAAAACAAAGTAAGCACAAAATGAAACAGAGGAAAACCTAAGTAATTAGCACTAATGTCCAACATTAACCTGCGAGATTATCTTCGTTTCCCTTATGAGTTTGGGCACTTTGTTCATTTTAATAAGTAACAAAAATTGATTATAGGTTTATTATAGAAATCATGATAAAAAATGATTTTTTTTCTTCTAAGTTTTTTAGGATCTTAACTATTAAATTCTTCAAGAATTTACCAATGTTAGTTGTTTAGTCGATTCAGTGGTGATTGACGCTGAACTTCGTACGAAAGACCACAGTTCGATCACAGTAACCCCGATCGAGAGGGGACTGAAACCACTTTATGTCAGAACTGACCTCCGGGCTAGATTTACACTGAACTTCGTATGGAAGACTATTTTTTAATTTCTTCTAGAATTAATTTGTTGAATTCTTCTATAATTTTTAGAGATAAAAATCAAAATTTTCTAAGTTCTTTAGGAACTTAACTATTGAATTATTCTAGAATTTAGAGAATAAAATTTGATTTTCTATGTTCTTCAAGAACCGATCCATTGAATATTCTAAAATTTGTAAAGAAAAAAACTTGAATTTTTTTAAGTTTTTCGGAAGCTAAACTATTAAATTCTTCTAGAATAAAAATTGATTTTTAAGTTCTTCAAGAACATAGATTATTATAAGAGAAAAGAGAAAATATTTTTCTCTACAAAAAATGTATCCCACCAAATTTTACGATACAAAAACACAGTCACATTATTAATATATAAGAAAATAAACCCATCAATTACATGGACCAATGACCAACATGAATATCCACTAACAAATATTCATAACATTTTTTATTTTATTTTTTCAAGACTGATTTTTTGCTACTAACTCCATTTTAAAACGAATGACCCTCTAATAAAATGTCGCACCGTTACATTTTCACTTAACCTCCATTACAAAAACATTGATGTTACCATTAGTTAATATGCTGATTTGGCACGAAAAGCTTGTTTCATATGATAAGTGTGTATTGTAACGTTAAAATGCTGATTTTATTACCATGTAATAACATCGAATAGAGATAAAATGTGTATATGACAAGTGTGTATAGTAAACAATGTGTCTAGGTGTTAATATTCATCCAAAACGTTTTCCAAATACACACTCGCTCGCTCTTATTCTTTTTTTTCTTCTTTTTTTATTCAGGGACACTGGCCCTTTTTTTTCTTTTCTCATAGTCATGCAAAAAGATACAAGTTACATAGACATGCATTAATGTATATGCACTGTAATATTTTTTACTACATAAACATTATCATATCACTTCTGCTATAATTACCAAAAATCACCTCACAGTTGAATCATACATATACTAATTTAACACATTAATTTACAGTTCATTTCCAAGCATTTCAATTACACCAAAAGCTAACACCAGACTACCATCAAAGACACAAATTTACAAACCAGCAGGCAGAATTCAAGTAACTCACTCATCGTAATTATTAACATGAGAAGGCAAATGAAGATGAAAGGAACACACTAAAAGTAACCAATTAATAGCACAACGTGATTAGAAACACACCATCGCTAAGCCACAACTTGAGGAAACCTAAAGATAACAACAATGTGAATTCGAGAAAAATGTACAACGTGTTAGACATGCAAAATTTGCACCACCCAATTTACCCTTTCAACAGACAAGAGATGATTTTGGTGATGTAGGAAGTTGTGTGCATGATAACCAACGTATCACGGATTCTGTCACAACAAGATCAAGTTGCTCACACTCACCAAGCCCAATTGTCCGATTTCTCTTGCTGTGGAATCCCAATGTCCTGTTACAATTTGTTACACATGCCCTTTTAGTCTCTACAGGCTTGTGAACCCTTTCTTTAAGGTCATTTCCAAGCGAAAGTGGAGAATCTGGTAGTAGAAGCAGTAATATTAATATACATCAAATACTAAGCTAAGAGAAATCAACAACAAGTATTTGTTTAAACGAAAAACTCTATACATACCTCTAGCAGTTTCATTTACTTCTGTCGTGTTAGACGAGAACTCAAATATAAGACTATTTTGCTCAACAGAACTGGGGCTGAGAAATGCAAAGCTAGGCATCGAGGAAACAGGTGTAGAAAATTCCAAACCAATGGAACCACCTGTGCTCCGAAATGAAAACCCACCAGGCGCAGAAAAAGGTGTCACTGGTTCCACGAAAATGGAACAAAACGATGATTTGCATGTGAATGTCGGTGATTGAGCGTCACATGTAGGTGACCCAGCGCCAAAGCTGATGTCATCATTCCTCGACATAAATGATGCAGAGAAGGAGCCGCCATCTACATGCCACTCTCCACAACCATTAATTTTATGTTCACTTAGTTGTTCCAGATTTGCCGGATCGCTTTCCATCCAGCAATGATCTACCATGGAAAAGTTGATATAAAGATTATCAGAAAATAAAATTTAGAAAATAAAGACTGTTAAAATTTTGGCCTACAATGCTTGGGAGTTATCAGATGGTTAACAAAGTAACCACTCCATCTTATTTATTTCTACAATTGACACAGTATCAATTAAACCAACTTGATTGATAGCCTTGAAGATCATTTAGACCAACCACCAAAGAAAAAAGACCAAATTCAAAGCATTTGAAACACCTCTTCTAGAGCTCATCTCTGCTTGTTGTGTAACATATGGCAGGTCTTTGGTTAACCTTATGTAAAAATATATTATGACCTACCTATAAGCTCTTTTTAATTTGTTTTAATAAGGTTCTTAGATAAACCATATGAAAATTAGCTTAATGTTTTATACAAATTTTCTTATAACAAGTGCATATTGAAAAAACACTCAACTAGGAAATTTACCCAAACACACCACATGACAGAAACTGGTTCAATGTCCTCGGTGAGTTGGTTCATAAGCTGACAAAACAAACTTGTATGCTGCATGAGTGCATGCCATATATGACAATATAAAATGAAATTAGGTTAAATTGCACTTTTGGTCCCCTATGTTTCAAAAACTTGTGATTTTGACCCTCTATGTTTCAAAATAGCACTTATAGCCCCCTATGTTTAGTCCTTTTTGCAAAAACTAATTTTGACCAAGTCAATGATGACATGACACCAATTTTGAGCTAACAAATTTACACAAAACTAGTGTAAAACTTCACATGAGATAGTTTAGCACCGATGTTCATTGATTTCCTTGCATTGCTTTATTAGAAGGATAAAATACAAAGTATTTTTCGTCACTAAACATGTCCATAAATAATACTCAGGAAGTAGGTTGATGACAATTTTAATATATTTTAAGTGAAATACAAAAGGAAAAGAACATAGTTTTGACTCAAGCATTATTAAAAAAGTCTTAGTAAGAGAGAAATAAGACCATCTTAATTTGGGAATGGTTTGAAAATGGTTTAATCGGTGGAGATTATTTTGTAGAAAACAAGGTTATATAATCCATAACTTGGCATAAGAAAATTTTAAATTTGAAGCGGATGAATTGATGTCTTATATATTTAAAATCATCTATTAAGAAAATATTCATATTCATATAAATGCCACTTACAACTACATGTAACATGTTCACATTTTCCCTTAAATGGGAAACATCATGTTCACATTTTCCCTTAAATGGGAAACATATTGTAGAAGGTCACTGGTACCGAAATGAATCAACTCCAAGTATGTAATTTAGCCTAGAGCCCAAAATTTAAATCAACCATATTCCTCGACATCTTTATGCAATGCAATGTTTTTCAATTACACTCATAAGTGTTGTCAAAATTAGTTTTTGCAAAAGAGGCTAAACATAGGGGACTATAAGTGTTATTTTGAAACATAGGGGGTCAAAATAGCAAGTTTTTGAAACATAGGGGACCAAAAATGCAATTTAGCCATGAAATTAATACCACAAGACATCCCCTTTTAGTGTTATAGCATAAATTCATGGGTGAACCATTGTCCATACTAAAAAACTAACAGTATTGCCTGAACTACAGAGTAACTAAGCAGAACAAAAATATATTTGTTGCTTTAAATGATATTTTCTATTTTTGTAATCAATAAGTAAAGCAATTTCTTTATTACATTCAATCATTGAGTAATAACCTATATGTCAATTGTCCTGTCATTATTACGTCTCAATAACTCCAATATTTTTATCTTTCCGTGAATAACTACAATTATGAATATGAATTTTGATTCATACTAGATAGGCACAAACAGGAAAAGTAACCATGTTTAACTTACCCAAAACCTCTTGGGCAGTGAGCCTTTGAGAAGTTTCTCTGCAGAGCATTCGCCGAATTAAATCCTTAGCAGATTTAGAGATGCGATCCCAAGGTTCAGATGGAAATCTCAAATCAGCAGCCTTAACGGCTTCAAATATTCGAGACTTTGTCTTTCCCCAAAATGGCGGCATCCCGCTAAGTAGAATGTAAAGAATAACCCCGGCACTCCAAATATCGGCAGCCTGGTTATATGCACCTGCCAATACCTCTGGAGCTATATAAAATGGACTGCCTACTAAACCATGCAAACTCTGTCCTGCATAAACAAACCCAAACATTTGAAGTGAAAACCACGCATTTTAGAAGAATAATATTTGCAAAGGAAGCAGATAGAGCAAGTACCAGGCTTAATGTAGGTTGCAAGACCAAAGTCGGCCAATTTAATTGGGGACGAGAACGACTTAGTTGCTAAGAGAATGTTTTCAGGCTTCAAATCTCGGTGAACAACCCCGTTTTCGTGACAATACAAAACCATCTGCATGAGATGCCTAAACAGAACCCTTCCTTCAGATTCAGAAAACCTTCCATGCTTCTCTAACAGGTGAAACAGCTCGCCTCCGGCACAAAGCTCCATCACCAAATGAACAAAATCTTCCTCTTCATATACTGCTTTGAGATCTACAACATTTGGGTGCCCAGATAACTTCGCCATGATCTCAATCTCAAGTTTAACACTTTGCATATCATCTGAAGTAACCAGCCTATCTTTAGCAATTGATTTGCATGCCAAAACCTCTCCAGTTGTTTTGTCGGAGCATGTTCTAATGACACCAAACTGTCCCCAACCCAATTGCTCCCCTAGAACGTATCGATCTTTCAGATCAGAAGTTTGTGTTGCATTCAATATGGTTTCAGTCAAATTTGATACTTTGTAACAGTTGAATGAAGTTGAGTGTTCGCTGCTGCCGCTCTCGGCAACAGCCATAACAATTTTGTTATCAGTTATCGCTCAACAAATCTAGTAACAAACAATTTACCCTATGAATACTATTTATTAAAAATCTTCGTCGGGTGATCCGATAAGGACAAACAAGTAATAACCACTTTGACAAAATAAATGCCAAACTCGATCTTCTAGTTAAAAGCCGCACTTCAGATCAAATCCAAAGAGAAGCTCAATTGGGTTGAAAAATTCACTGTAATTATAAACCACCGAATACCGTGAATCTAAAGAATATAAACCCGAGAAGCACAGCCGAGAAAACGAAAGATTAACCTAAGGAACACTTCCCTCCCCCTCAAAATCAGCTGATCTGCAAAAACAATAGGTCACCAGTTTACATCATTCTGCATAATAGCTACTTAAGATAAAAATAGCATCTTTGTAAAAGGTCAAAAAAGTTACAAGCAACGAAGATTTAAGCTTCTCCAACATAAACTTCATAAAACAACTAAAAACAAATTCTAGCAAAACCCTTTTAAGAAATCAAAAGAAAAGCTAAAAAAAACAACTTTTTTTTGTTGGTTGAAAAGACAGCAAGACAAAAATTCCAACCAGAATTATCAACAGAGACAAGTCCTTAATAACTCTAAAAACGGAAAATAATACATAGAAGCTATAAACTAAAGAAAACAACTAAAAAGGAAACAAACCCATCAAAATTAAGCTGAAAACTAAACAACCCTAGATCCAAAAAAACCCTATGAATCTCAACAGTTGCAAAAAAAGGACTAAAATATAAATAGTAGAAGATGGGATATGAAAAAGAGAGGGACCTGAGAGTGAGAGGAAGAAGAGAAGAGTTCGTCGGAGAAGGTGGCTGAGCTGAGCTTCCTTCCGTGGACCCCGGAGACCGCAGTTTTGGCCGATAATATGAAACTTTTTTGGTTGCTTTGTTTTGTATTTGAGCTGTCTTTTCAAAATCAAACAAACAAAAGCACGATGAATCCAATTCAGAATATTTTTAATTTAGCAATTTTATTATTGTTTGGAAAAACCACTTGTATTCAAATTAGGAAAATATTAAATATCGATACACTTGCCTCAAAAATAAATATTATTTTTTTCTGGTAAAAAAATAACTATTTTTTTTTTAAGTTTGTTGTGTGTCTAAGTTAGTTAATATGGGAGATAATGATCCTCATGATATTAGTTAAATTTAATGATTATATTAAGACAGACACACAAACTAATATGATGAGTAACTTTAAATTTTTGAATCAATTATATCCCCTTTTGAGGTGTCATTGCGTTTGATGGTGGACACCCTGGTCTCGACTAACAAAAAAACTAATACCATGAGGACTTTATAGAATATCCAAATAAAATTGACGTGTAACAATGTAACATGTTGATTCGCTTCGTGAAAAGAATGATGAAATATCACTTTTCAATTTTACTTCGTGAAACGATGGATCTCTACACAAATTATTGCCTTGTAAGTTGTTCTCCCATCCTTCAATAAAACAACGAATGAATTCACATTTATCTCCATTTGTGTCGATCACTTCGTCGTGTAAGCGGCACATCCCTAATCTCCAAAACAATTATCTTTGTCGTTATTAACCCTTAAATATTTCAATTATAGTTACCATATTTTAAAATTATTTGAATCACTTTTTGAATTCTTAAAACACATAAAAATTGCTTAGAAAAATCACCTAAAAATGAAAAATCTTGTTTTTAAAAAATTGAAATATCTGTCATTACTCCTTAGTTACACAAAACAACAACAATATTTGTCTCGCGCAATTTATTAGACACCAATGTAAGACTTTTTACTTAAAATCAAATTTTCATTCCTTAGTCAACTAAATAGTATAAATCGAGTCAAAATCACACACAATACTCTTTAAATCCAGCAAATTATTTTGATAAGGAAAATACAAGTAGTGATTCTAGGATTAGAATAGCCTCGTTGTGAACTTGTGATCCTGATAAGTGACAAGTATGATAGTAGAGACCAAATATATATAATGCAATGTATAAAACTCACTTAGAAATACAATTAATAGTATTTTTTTGTTTGAATCGGGTATCTTTTACACATAAATATTAATCTCTTGATTAATAAAAAAGATAAGTAAATATTAAAATGTATCTACACAATTTAGTTGAGTTTAATTTTGAAAAGTTAATCCAACCAACTTAATTGAGTATAAAATTTGATCTAATCCAACCAATTTTCAGTAAACACGAATTTAATCAGCATCAGCACATATATACTTTCTGCCGCACGACCATGATTGATCTAACTATTACGGCTACTGTTTTTTGCACCTAAATTATTCGGTGCCAAATATCCAATCCAATGCTATTATTTTATTGATAAATAAATTCAAGTGAATTGGTCAAATTGTCCCTTCAACTTCAAGTTCAACTCAACTATTTCTACACATTGGCCCTGCCCTTATTGCAAGTCCAAGTCATCTCCCACTACCAGTCCAGTCCCACACACTTTGCTACATAAATTGTCACAACCTAAACCCTATTAAAGCATATGTTGCATTCAATTCATATGTTGATTTTTGGACAAGTTGGTTTATCAGTTTGGGTGGATTTGGTCATGTTTCTACCTGCTTTGTAACCAATAAATCTTACAACAATATACATCTTTCTCATATTGTAACCAATAAATACTCTATCTTTTTGAAATAGTCAAACTGGATTTTATGTTTTAAAGAAAATAAAGAAAATGACCACAATTTATATTTGTAAAAAACAAAAGAACAATAGAGTATGTAATTTCGGATTTCAGTACTTTCTTCGCTCCTTTTTACAAGAGACATTCGGCTTATAGGCCAATTATAAAAGTTGATTTAGTAGCAGTATTTTTAATGACTAGGAATATGCTTCCCATTGTTTGGACTGAGTCGTGTATGTGTCTACAACATGTTATGCTGTGACCAATTCAAAAGAGACACACAAATTGTGGTAACCATAGAATTAGCTATAATAATCTTCCTCCAAACACAAGAACTAGCTATAATAATCTTTTCTTTCTTGACTAAGACGCCTCTTGAATTATTTTTTCAGTATTCATCCCTTTCAAACACTTCTAAACTAATCAAACACCTATAATTAATTATATCCTTTTTAGCATTCGAACAAGAAATCATAACACGTACATTCTCACAATAATTAATTAATCAAATCCCTAATCCAATATTCTTAATTTCTTATGATGTTTTTGTTGAACTACTTTGGCAGCCACCAGACTTATCACACAGGGAGGTTGGATCAACATGTCCTATAAAGGTGGCAACTCCACAAGACCACACGTGTCAAATTTAATATCCACTTTACTTGATAATCAGCATATTATTAAAAATATTTAATTTTTATTATAACTATTTTAAAGTCACATATACATAATTGTGATGTAACATTGTAAAAAATTTATAAAGATAAACTATATGAGCACAAAATTGTATACTCTGTTGTCATAATATGGAATACAACAGTCCTAAAATTAGTATACTTTAATTTCATAAATTAATGTTCTAACATAAACATATAATGAGTTTAGTTCAATTGATAGAAACATTAAATATAATGTGTAAAAATAAGAGTTTAAATTTTGATACGTCTATTTTCTTATGGAATTGTGAAAATCGACTACGTCATATCCTAATTAGGGATGACAAAAGCACATAAACCCGCGGGTCCCGCCCGAACCAGAATCAGAGTCAACGGATAAAACCCGATTGACTGAGTTTGGGTTCGGATGACACTGATATTTCGGTTTTGGGTTTGGGTAGTGTCAAACTCACATCAGTTATATATTAAATTATATAATTATATCTCTTACATTAGCATATTGTAGCCTATTTTAACGTTGCAGACTATTTTTCATCCTTATTTTAATGTTGAAAATAATGTTAGCATGTTGTAGACCGTAATTTCGTTGAATTTTCCGTATTTTGTTTTACTTTTGTTAATGTAAGTTCGAGTGAGAAAAATCCGAATCTAGCGAATTTGGATTTGGGTGCTATTTTGCCACCTAAAAGCTACTTTTAGTTCGAATTCAAGTTCACCTGATATTTCAAACTCAGATTTGAGTAGTGTCAAACTCGCACCCGACCCTACCCATTGTCATCTGATCCCAATAACTTATTAGCACATCTTTTTTCCCACCCAACAACTACACAACACAACCCAAAAATTCAAACTAGCCTTGAAGTCTCATCCACTCCACAAAATTCAACTTGAAGCTTTTTTGGTATATAAAAACAGTATACCAATCAAACACTAAACGCCAAAAAACTATCTCGTTAAAACCAACTTCCCTTTCCTCAAAACCCAAACTCAACGGCAAACATATCTATATAAACATCGTATTCTCCAAACTCCAGCTAACATCATCAAATGTTACATAGTTCTAGTTCCATACCAATATATATACACTTAATTAATCCTTGTTTCTTCAGACCATAGATTATATCAATTAATCAACTTTGATATAATAAAGTATAAACCAATTAACATGGTTTCCTCTAGAGGTAGTGATTCAGCATCATGGTATTGTGCAATAGCTATATTGGGTATGATATTGTTAGGATCAATAAGAGAAAGTACTGTTGCTGAATTAGAAGAAGTTAGAGGGAACCACCTTGGTGATCACAAAGCATGTGATGAAATATATGTGGTTGGAGAAGGTGAAACACTCAACACAATCAGTGAAAAATGTGGTGACCCGTATATTGTGGAGCGGAATCCACATATCCATGACCCGGATGATGTTTTCCCTGGTCTTGTTATCAGAATCATCACACCAAACAATACTAGAAAATTGTTGAAGACATAGATAGATACATAGCATATATTATATATATACTCAATTAGTTTCTACTAGTAAGTTCTGTTTTTTTTTTTTTGTCTTTGTTGTGATTGTATACAAATTTTCTCAGGGTACAATAGGAGGAAACAGAAAATTAATTGTTTGATGATCATGCTCTTGATCAGTTCTTGAATTTTTCTTTTTTGAGGTTTTGAATTTTTTATGTAGTTATTTTCATTGATATGATTGACTAAGTGCTATATGGACTAGTCTTGATGATTTGGTTGGTGTGGTTAACTAGATAAAAATCTTATCTTCCTCTTTTATTTTACTTTTATCAAAGTTGTAAAAATTGAACTCAATTGGAAAATTTAATAAATCAAGTGTATGTTTGATTCAGATTGATTTCGAGTGAATTAATTCAAACTTAAATGATTTAACTCTAATATTAAAGTCTCACTAGTGTGGCAGAGCTTGGTGAGGGTAGGTAGTTGGTTAACTTGGTTTGAACTTAGATGGTAGGTATTCTTTGAGTTTGCCATCAAATACTATTTCACATATGAGTAGTATTTGGTGTTAATAAACATGAATCATGATACTAAAATATTACAAGTATTTAGGCATGGACAAAAAATGGTTCTTTGATGTGTGTTTGTTTATACAAAAAAAAAAAAGTTGGCCAGATAAAATGATTCTTTTATTTTCTTTTTTGGTATGCTTAACAAGTGTTCTGGAGACGTTGTTTAACATGACCATGAAAATATTTATCTATTAGTAATTGAATCATAATCAATTGACGTCTTATTGTGAGCATCAAGTCTAAAATGTTGTTAATTGCCCTATTGAGCTTCTAGTAATGATGAATAACAACACAACATACTATATAACATGTCAAGTCAAAATATCATGGGAAAATAGGGTAATACACCCTGTAAAGTATGCAAATTTTGTAATACCTCCTTGTAATTTTTTTTTTTGAAAATTGCTCTTTGTAATGTTCGAATTTTTGTAATACCTCCTGGACTCTATCAACTAGAATAAAACCCCCACTAAAATTGTTTTTTGCGGCGGTTTTGTTTTGCGGCGGTTTTGTTTTGCGGCGGTTTAAAACCCTCGCAAAAATAATATTTTGCGACAGTTTTTATTTGCGGCGGTTTAAAACCCCCACTAAAATTATATTTCGCGGCGGTTTTTTTGCAGGGGTTTTATTATGGTTAATTGAATCCAGGGGTATTGCAAAAATTCAAACATTACAGGGGGAATTCTCAACAAAAAAAATTACAGGGGTGTATTGCAAAATTTACATATTTTACAGGGTATTAGCCTATTTTCCCAAATATCATTTAATCCCTTCTCTAAACAGTGGGATGAATTGGAAGATGGTTATTAAGAGAAAATGAAGATAAAACCTGATAGTTTGTGAGAGGGAAAAACATGGACGAGCAACTACACCCTTAAGAATAAGGAGAGTGCTTTGAGAAAAAGATGGGAGGAAATGGAAATACTAAAAATGTTATTTTCATCCATCACTTTCCATATTCCATTCTTCCAAGAGCTTACTTATGACACATGACTAAGTAATAAACATTTCAATTTATTTTACTGTAAATTGAATTAAGTATAACTATTTTCTTTTATCATAAGCTGAATTAAACAAGTATTCATATGTATCATTTTGTGCAACATCATAAAAAACTAAACAATGGTATTGGTACTCAGTACTACTCTTCAAGAGTAGTTTCAAGCTGTACAGCCAAACAACCCCTCCTACCTTACTTGTATGTATGAATTATTTAGGAGGTTAGCACATAAACAAATTCCAATTAAATGTGCTTTGTGTTATCAATGTAAGTTACTTTGTTTATTTATTAAAAAAAATGTAAGCTACTTTATAAATTGTTGAAATGTTATTTCCAAATTCCTTTTATATGAAACAAAGCATTCAAAGTTGTTTAGTTGTACCTTTCCAATATTAAGAGGTTATAACAACATTTTTTTATTATGCATGTGATGTGATATATAAATCAACTATATATATCATCCATCATAGCCACATTTATTTTGAAGAGTGTCCTACTAGTGATGCCACTGTCACACACTATGCATTTCCTAAATTTCAATTTCAAGAACATTGTATCTTTGCATGTGTTTGATGCAACTTTAATGTTGTTAAACAAACTAATTTTTGTGCAAGAACATTGATCTGTGTCTTCAATTATATTGTTATAATATATATTATTACAAAGAGGGTAGTTTCAACTATCTGATAAAGATCTTGCAAATTGTTCTAACTTCTAACAAGTGAACAAAGCATACAAATGGGTTGGTTCTTGGCACAATTTATATGGCCATTTCTTGCTGGAAGCTTGTTCTTATACTTTAATGGTTTATCTTATGCTTATGAAGGTATAATAATTATTGGTGAAAGTAGTAATTTACATTTTTAAATATATCAATAATTCAATTTGTACATGTCATCCGTGTGTAGGGTCAAGTTAATCTTCTCAGTGTCGTTCCAATTTTACTCAATTGTTTCTTTGGAACTCTTTTAATTTTATGAGACATTTTATTTGATCTTTAATTTCTTTTGTGTCAATGCAGCTTCAAAGTACAAATTTATCAAAGAAGCAACCTTTGCACCTTCAATCTTAACATATGATTATATAGTAATTGGTGGAGGATCATGTGGTTGTCCATTAGCAGCAACACTTTCACAAGGTGCAAAAGTTTTAGTCCTTGAAAGAGGAGGTTCACCATATATAAATCCAGAACAAATCAGTAAAAATAAATTTGTTTATTCTCTTGCTGACACAACTCCTTCATCATTTTCCCAACAATTCATATCAACCGATGGTGTCCTCAATGCTCGTGCTCGTGTCTTAGGCGGCGGTTCTGTCTTGAATGCTGGATTCTACTCAAGGGCTAGCAATAAGTACATTAGAGAATCTGGTTGGAATGAAACATTGGCTAAGAGTTCATATGAATGGGTTGAAAAAAAGGTTGCTTTTGAGCCTCCAATGAAGCAATGGCAATCAGCAGTGAGGGATGGTTTACTTGAAGCAGGGGTTTTACCTTACAATGGTTTTACTTTTGATCATTTATATGGGACTAAGGTTGGAGGGACAATTTTTGATAAGGACGGTCGTAGACACACTGCAGCTGATTTGTTAGAGTATGCTGATCCAAAGAGAATTTCTATTTATTTGCATGCCACAGTGCAAAAGATACTGTTTAAGTATAATGCAGGTATGTGTTTAAGAATAATGCAGGGGGTTTTCTGTTAATTGGACATAATTGTAATAATCATAATCCATAGACAAAAAATAACATATTAGTAACAGAAAAATATAAATAACTGTACCTTTATGATCTATAACAACTAATCGAGCGATAGATTGTTTTGAATCGAGCGATACGTTTAATAGGTTGTTGCACACTGGATGAGATTAGGCAAGAACATGTATTTATAAGTGAGGGATTTCCTTCTTAATTTATAAGTCGGTTTTGTAAAGATTGAGTTAGGCCTAACTCAAATTTTGTGATGGTATCATAGTACATCTAAGATGCGTTAGGACACATTTTATAAGGTCGCCACTATCGGGTCACACTCCAGATGTCCAATTCTAGGCATGAATGGGATGTGTTAAGTGTTCCACATTGCATGAGATAATATATGAACATGTACTTATAAGTAGAAGCAATTTCCGCCTTGCAAGCTGATTTTGCAAGAGTTGAGTTAGGCTCGGCCCAAATTCTAAGACAGGTGAACAATTGAATAGCCAAACAGCAGGAATGACCTAGCCCATCACCGTTCATTCAAAACAAAGTGCAATACACATTCAACAATTGATTACTATTTAATACTAACAATCTATCATAATTAATATAACATGCACTTTTTACTTCATGCATCAAGTTGAAATGAATAATGAATTTTAGGCACCATCACTACTTGATCATGTAATGTTTTTTATATATAACTTTTGACAGAAAAAAAGAGGCCACAAGCTTATGGAGTGATATTCAAAGATCCATTGGGAATCAATCATAGAGCATACATAAGCTCCAAAGGGAACAATGAGATAATAGTATCAGCTGGTGCAATTGGAAGTCCACAGTTACTGATGCTGAGTGGTATTGGTCCAGCTAGCCATCTTAAAGCACATGGAATCAAAGTGGTTTTGGATCATCCTTTGGTTGGTCAAGGGATGGCAGATAATCCATTGAACATTCTAGTTGTTCCTTCTCCTTTACCTGTCGAAGTTTCTCTCGTTGAAACAGTGGGAATTACCAAATTTGGTAGCTTCATTGAAACAGCCAGTGGATTGGAACTTGGTCATTCTTGGTCTGACAGGCTTAGAGGGATTTTTGAATTTGTGTCGAATCAGGTTAGCATTCCATATGCTCATTTTCCACTGTTTCTGTTTCGTTTTTATAAATCTGGCTCTGCTATAAATTCAACGATTCTACATGTCAACGGTCGTAGAGGGTCCAAATGTCGTGCGCTCGCTCTTAATATCATAAGTTATAATTAAGTATTATTTTTTATCATGAAATGAAACTTAATCTGAAATTTTCTTCTTGTTTGAAGAGCGGCCTACCTCACAAGTTCACATTAGAAGCCATAGAAAGTTTTGCAGACACAATTAGATCATTACACAATCCAATTCTCAAAGGAGGAGTCATAGTTGAAAAGATAATGGGACCAAGATCAACAGGTCACCTAGAACTCTTAACAACTAATCCCAATGATAATCCATTAGTTACATTTAACTATTTCAAAGATCCAGAAGACTTGAGAATGTGTGTTGAAGGTATGAAAACCATCATAGATGTGATAAACTCAAAAGCATTCTCAAAATTCCGGTATCCCAACATGTCGGTACAAGCTCTAATAGACCTGATGTTATATTTACCGGTGAATTTGAGACCAAAACATCCTAATGCTGCATTTTCTTTGGAACAATATTGCATTGACACTGTCTTAACAATTTGGCATTATCATGGAGGTTGCCAAATTGGTCACGTTGTTGATCATAATTATGAAGTCATCGGTGTGGAAGCTCTTAGAGTAATTGATGGATCGACTTTTAATCGCTCACCAGGGACTAATCCTCAGGCTACTCTAATGATGCTTGGAAGGTACGTATTCTTTTTTACGACCAGTAATCGAATTTCGTACCCTAGAATTTACAATACTTACATGCAATGCGCATCAACACCAAAAACATTGATATCTAACAACATAAACATTGTAATTTGATATCATATGAATCTAAAGTGTAACAATATATGCTGTCTTATTAGTCTTCAATTAATTTGATACAGGTATATGGGACAAAAGATTATACAGGAAAGACTCTCTCAGGAAAGGAAGTGAAGTGATCAATTGAATTCATATTTTTCTTATAGTTCCATATTTGTTGTATAATAGTTAAGTGATTACTAGACGTTTTCTGCTGCATAATGCTGTCTGCAGGTTATTATAGTTATACAATGTATATTTTCATTTGTATGATAATTTTGCATATTTTACAATATTATTGCAATTTTATACAAAATGATTCTCAAGAGAGATTCTTTGCACTCTTATAGCATAATATTTTAACTTAAAAATAATAACATCTCATAGTACACTTGGGAAAATGTAGTCACAATAGTAAAATGACCAGGCCTAAAAAATCTTAATTAAATAGTTCACTTTAGATTCCAATAAAGATGTGCATAGCTCCGTTGATAGGAACATTGCATGTAATATGCAGGGACCAAAGTTCGAACTTTGGTACAATCACTTATTCACCTTATAAGGTGAAAAAAAAATCGAAGTTTAAAAACTCAAGAACATAAAATGCTTGTTGGACCTTCAAAAACTGAAAATCCGATATAAAATATTTTTAAAGAAACAGAATAGGACATAAGGATATGCTCTGCACCTTCATAAAATGGAAGAAGCATCTAGCTTTTGCAAACTTGTCCCCATTAAGCATGTGAAGATTGAGAAAGGGAGAATTTATTGCTTTGAAAGAGCATTTTCAAGACTAAGGTACAGAGAAGATATAAATGACCCTCAAAACCCTTAAAGAATATTCACAGCACAACCCTTAAAGCATATCCTTTTGATCATTGGTTTATACCATGTTATGTGCTTAAGGTGAAGTTGGTATAAATCAAAATGCTCATAGAATGTGTTTGTGCAACAGCAAGAGTTCACACAAGATGTGGTGAAGAATAAGCAAATCAGCTATAGGGCTCCTCTTTATTGGCAGGAAATTATCATTTCATATGGTGTATCTTGCCAAAGGAGAGTTGCCCTGTTGCCGCTTTAGCTTAATATGTAATCATCTTCTATATGTGCTATGTTTTTTTTTACAGACAAATGTTAGTACTTAATTTGTTGGGTCCTAGAGGTTTTTGCTAGAAGCCGGGTCCGAATTATTGTACACCTTCAACGTGTCAACTCATATCACTGCGCTACACATGTGAGAGTTCTGTACTATGTTATTTATATGTCCATTATGGTGTTTTCTTTTTCTTTATTTGTATTTAGCAAACTATTGCAGATTTAGACAAGAATCCCACAATTTCATTCCCTTTATTTTTTTTTCAGCTCCACCTCTAGGCTACCTTTGTGTTCAAAACAATTTTCTTAGGTAAAATTGATGCAAGTGGAAGAGATTAATACATTGATTGTGTAGATAGTTTCGAGAGAATAATTTTACTTTTATCTACTTAATGTCTTAAGGGCACATGTTAACATTTTCCTATAAAATATTGAGCTGGATATTTGGCTTAATGGTTGTTGACAAGACTTTCTTGAAAGATTATTATGGGGGACATATTCCTGCAGCAGTGAATAGATAACCTAATGATCAAAGGCTTCTAAATGTATGGAAGTTGTTAAAGGTGAAGCAAAGGACTAAATACTAATGGTGTAAACAAATTGTAACATAAATGACTCATTCAGAAGCGAAAAATCTTGAAATGAAATCTAAAAGATTAATGGTCAAATTTACAAGACTGCATACCTAATTTTGCATACCTTATTACTAAAATGAGGAATCTTGATGTCCCCGTGAAAAAATCAATAAAACTATAGTATATTTTGCTGCAAAATCAATAACAATTTGTTCATAATCAAGTTATTTTAACAAAAATTGATAGCAATGCGATGCTATTTATTATACCTTGTGTTGTGGCATAGTAAATTGCAAATAAAATTTTAACAATTTCAATTTTAAAAATGTCTCAATAAATGCGCCAGTAAAAAAAGCAGTTTTAGTTAATTTAGTTAAATATTTTATTATTTTATTAATATAGTATTATGAGTTATAGGTAGAAGACGAGAGTGTTTAGATGTGCCAATTTAATTGGTATGTTTATTCATTGCTTCATGCCTAGACGCTCTTAATTTATCCCACAAAAAAAATATTGATTAAATATTTTCATAGAAAGTAAAATCATAAAACTTGATTTTGTTTAATTGTTAAAATATAAAAATGACTTTAAATATCTTCTTCAAATAAAACTTCATTATCAAGATGGTAAAAAGTATCATAATTTCAAATATTTAGTAAATAAACCCACAAAAATCATCCCCCCACATATGTGCTACTTCTCAAGTCTTATATGAAGGCCTAATCCTATAAGCACCAACCCAAAGGTCCCTGCCACCCAAACCTCAACGGCTAGTTATAATCGGATTTTCCCACATCGTAACGTCTCCACGATGTTCAATAGCTTTGAAGCTCAACGTTGGTGAGCTGTAGAGCCGACCCTCCACCAAGGCAAGCAGACTTTTAATTTCGGGCCTCCGAAAAATAGAGGTCTATAATAGGCCCAATCTAAACAATCGTGCAGAAAAAAATGAGATAAAAAACAGACTAAAAAAAAAGGCTCAATGCACCAATTTGATTGGACCGGTCATGATGAGCGTCATCATCATGTAACGGTCTGTAACACCCTCTATTTTAATTAATCTATTAGAACCTAATAAGTTTATTTATTTTAGTTACTTGATTTGTTTATTTAATTAAAATAGTGAATTGGTGTGACTTATGATAGAATAGTATTTTGTTTGAAGGTTTGACTTGATAGATCATTTTAAGCATTGATTTTTAAGCCTACTAGTTTTCTCTAAAACAATAGATTAAAGTGAATTATTAAATTTTCTAGTAATAAATGAAGTAGTGATATATTAGACAAGGAGGATGTATAAATGTCAATTTATTTTAGTATAGCATGGTAGAGATTATAGTAACACGTAACTTAGCTGTCAAGAGTTTAAATCACAATGACTAGGTAAGCATAAACCCATAAGGGAGATATGTACTTGTATAAGGCCAAATTACCGGTTAGGAGTAGTGGTTGCTAGAAAAGAGGAGTTTTGGGCTCATTAAATTTGACTTAGTAAAATAACATCCACTCAACTCTCTGCAAAAACAACATAAACAGCTATATCATCACATCCCAACGTGTTGCTATTATTGTTCCTTTTATTTCTCAACCAAATTCACCTCAAAGTCTAGTTAACTCTTATCAATCTCCAACTATATAAATACCCACAAACCCAATTCATGGCTCACACATAAGAACATTCCCGTTCTCAAATATTTTTGGGCTCACACTTGCTGCTGATTCACATAGGAGTAGCTCACACCATTTTATCACCTGCTCCTATCTCATTCGTAAACCATCATTTCTTCTCTGTTCAAACCTTAGTCTTTAAGAAACGTTAAGCACGAAATCGTCCGGTCGACCATAGGATATCAAGAGTCAGTGTCGTTGAAAGAAAGTTCTCCAGGTAAGGGCTTTTTCCCCCACACACTCATACTACATAAGATATGTTGTGAGATGATAGTAGAACCTTTGTCATATAAACATAGAAGAAACATATGGAAACTAAACTTTAATTGGATTTTAATTGTTTTGTTCATATCCATAGGTTTGATGCTGTTAACTAGGTACTTAGATTGTTGATCATATTTACTTTACCATGACCGTGATTTGTTACTATTAGTATTACAAGTGGTTGTGGTATAGTTCATGCACCATATTTTATTTGTTAAAATCCGTACCACTATATTCTCACAAAAGCAAAATTAGTGTGAAATATTCCATGTGTTGCTGCATATTCTATACATGTCCCCATACTATCATGTTTTCAATAAGGAGAAAGCTATTACTAATGTACTAGTGAATAAATTAAGGGATGTAGTAGTGTAGAGATGAATAGTGTTGCCATTCATGGTCTGGAGGTGTTGGTATGGTGAAGAAAATGAGTTCTATTATGTTAATGAGGCATGCATCATATAGGATGGACACAATGGAGTCTGTACAGTTTGCCTTCGTGGCAGGTGCCTTCGTGGCAGGTTGATATTTTTGCCTTCGTGGCAGGTGCCTTCGTGGCAGGTTAATATTTTTGCCTTCGTGGCAGGTTCTTCGTGGTAGTTTATCCGGATCATTTGTGTCTCATATAGAATAGTTTTGAGTTGCATTGCATTTCATGTAATAATGGTAAATAATCATCATGTCTAGGCGTGCGTTAGTAGAGTAAATCTTGTTGAATGTTAATTCTCTATGTGTGTAACTAGGACATGCTCCCTGTTAGTACGTGCCATTTGTTTGTGGTATTGTTTCTGGATTAGTATTATTTTTATGTGTCATTGTGTTACATTGTTTTTGGATCAATACCTTTAGTTATATATGTAATCCAATTACAGGAAGTTTTTGAAAAATAAAACTAATAAATACTTTTTGGTTGGTAAGGTGTTTTGTTATTGTTTTAGGACATTTTCTTGTGGTGAGTATGAATCAATGTGGATAAGGAAATTGACCCTTTACAATTAACATTTCTAGGTACTCAAGAAGAGAAGCTTGATTGAATATGTTGCTTGAAGAGCGTATGTGCGGGGAAACCAAAAGGGGTTTTGTCAATTTAGACTTTTCGTATTGAATAAGCCGTTGTGGCGTGCTATTTTTATTTTCAATCAACTTTAGTATTTAAAACTATTCAAATAATGTGGAGATTGATTTTCTTCAGTTAAGAGTTTTCAAACTGAATTTTTATTTCATTCAAGTTTATGTATCTATTGAATTCCATTTGAAATACCTTTATAATTATTTGATTTAAACAAGAAAATAAAAACACAACATAAGTTTTATTAAGCATCATTTTCAGGAAATATTTTGAAAAAAAATATAGGATGTTACATTTGGTATCAGAGCAATAATCCTCGGACAAATATTTTTGGGATGGGACGACCTCGAATGGCGCGTGATTGTGTGATAGGTGATTTGATTATTGTTTATAGCTTTAAGTGTATTATTTTTGTGAAATTAAGTTTCATCTAGCGAGTATTTTTAGACATTCCCCTTGAATCGATGGGTATTGAATTCTTGTACAAGTGTTAGGAAAAAATTGGAATCTTCTGACCGAAATGAAATTGTAGGAAGTCAAGATGCCTCCACGTAGAGCTCCTGCCAACCAACCAGCTGCTGACATGGCAGGTGCCATTCAGGCAATTCAAGCAATGGCCGCAGCAGTGACCCAACAGTCAGCAACTACTGCCCAACAAGCTGCAGCTCAAGCTCAACGTGAGGCACTAAGGGAACAGAGAGAGGAAGCTGCTGCAGCCGCGAGAGGACTAACTGATTTTAACCGACAGAACCCGCCAAAATTTAAGGGGGAGCATGACCCAGATAAGGCTGACCTATGGCTACAGGAAGTTGAGAAAATATTTGGAATACTCCACTCCACGGATGTTCAGAAGGTGGAATATGCGACCTTTTTGCTTACTGCTGAGGCTGAATATTGGTGGCGAGGTGTAAGACAGATAATGGAAAACAACGGTGAAGCATTGACCTGGGCTGCCTTTAGACAGAAATTTTTGGACAAGTACTTTCCATCAAGTGCAAGGACCGAGAAAGAGGCTCAATTTCTCAAACTTTACCAAGGCAATATGACTATCGCTGAATATGCTGACAAATTTGAGTCGTTGGCTAAACATTTCCGATATTTCCAGAATCAGGTGGATGAGGACTATAAGTGTGAACGGTTCGAGCAAGGTCTCAGATATGAAATTAAGGAGTCTGTGCAACCTTTGGAGATCCGTCAGTTCCAAGCCCTAGTGGAAAAATGTAAGAAGGTTGAGCTCATGAAACGAGGACGTCTTAATAGAGGCGTTGCAGGAGGACCATCTAGACCCCAGGTAGAATCTAAACCATATTCTTATAAGTTTGTTATAAAGTTTTATCACTAAGACTTGTTTTCAATTAGGGGCATCAGGAGCAGAATAATAGAGGCAGACAACAACAACATCCATACAATCGACCTCAAGGGAATATAAAGGACCAACCTCGAGATCAAGACAAGGGAAGTCATAGGCCACATAATGCTGGTATTGTTCGATGCTACCATTGCAATCAGGAAGGGCATGTGAAAACAAATTGCCCAGAAAGAGTTAGAGTCTGTTACAATTGTCACCAGCCAGGACATTTCTCCAGAGACTGTAAAGAACCAAGGAAAGAGTATGTGCCGCCCAACAACAACAACAACAACAACAACACTGTTGCTGCCCGCCCTACTGCTAAGGGACGTGTCTATCACATAGGTGGAGAAGAAACTCAGAATGATTCAGAATTAATTCAGGGTGAGTGTGAAATTTCAGGCAGACTATTTCGAGTATTATTTGATTCTGGTGCTACACATTCTTTTATCTCTATGGAGTGTGTGAATTCTCTACAATTGCATGTTACTTCTTTACCTTTTGACTTGGTGGTCACAATTCCATCTGCCGAACCCGTAATACTTAACAAAGCTTGCTTGCAATGTCCCTTGACTATCTTGGACATAAAATTTACAATTGATTTGATTTGCATTCCCCTAAAACATTTGGGAGTGATCCTTGGGATGGACTGGCTATCTAGTCACTATGTTCTATTAGATTGTGCTCGAAAATCTGTGATCTTTCCAGAACCAGATGTTTCTCGATTCCTTGATGCCAATCGATTAAAATTTTCTTTGAAGGGAGGTATCCAGAAGTATGTATTCTTAAATTCTATCAGCATGAAACCTGAAGTAGAGATTGACAAAATTCAAGTGGTAGGGGATTTCCCAGAAGTATTTCCATCTGATGTGCCAGGCCTACCGCCACTGCGTGACGTTGATTTTGCTATTGATGTGATTCCTGGAACTAAACCTGTTCACATTGCTCCGTATAGAATGGCTCCATCTGAGATGTTAGAACTGAAAAGTCAATTAGAGGACCTATTATCTAAGAAGTTTATCCGACCAAGTGTTTCACCTTGGGGAGCTCCTGTGTTGTTAGTAAAGAAGAAGGATGGGAAATCAAGATTATGTGTTGACTATCGGCAACTTAATAAAGTCACGATCAAGAATAGATACCCATTACCCCGCATTGATGACTTGATGGACCAACTCAGAGGCGCCGTGGTGTTTTCAAAAATTGATCTGAAGTCTGGATACCACCAGATTCGGGTGAAGGAAGAAGACATACCCAAGACAGCTTTCAGAACTCGTTATGGGCATTATGAATTTTTGGTGATGCCTTTCGGAGTGACAAATGCGCCAGCAATTTTTATGGATTATATGAATCGTATCTTCCATCCGTTCTTAGATAAGTTTGTTGTGGTTTTCATTGATGATATCCTCGTATATTCCAAGAGCATGGAAGAGCATGAAGAACATTTACGGGTGGTGCTACAAGTGTTAAAGGAGAAGCAATTGTATGCTAACTTAGGAAAATGTGAGTTTTGGTTGGAGGAGGTGAAGTTCTTAGGTCACGTAATTTCAAAAGAAGGCATTGCAGTCGACCCATCCAAGGTAGACGCTGTACTTGCTTGGGAACGACCGAAGACGGCCACTGAAATCAGAAGCTTTGTGGGATTGGCTGGATATTATCGAAGATTCATTGAAGGATTCGCCAAGATTGTAGCCCCGTTGACAAACCTTACCCGAAAGAACCAAATCTTTGCATGGACAGAGGAGTGCGAGAAGAGTTTCCAGTTGATGAAAGAAAAATTGACCACGTCCCCAGTTTTAGTGTTGCCACAATCAGAAGAACCTTATGAAGTTTATTGTGACGCTTCCTATCAAGGATTGGGTTGTGTGCTTATGCAACAGAAACAAGTTGTGGCTTATGCTTCGAGACAACTAAAAATCCACGAGAAGAATTACCCCACCCATGATTTAGAGCTTGCTGCCATAGTATTTGCACTAAAGATTTGGAGGCATTATTTATATGGTTGTAGCTTTGAAGTATTTAGTGATCATAAGAGCTTAAAATACTTGTTTGACCAAAAAGAGCTTAACATCAGGCAGAGAAGATGGATGGAATTCATCAAGGATTATGACTTTACTTTGCAATATCACCCAGGGAAAGCAAATGTAGTAGCAGACGCACTAAGTAGAAAACGAGTTCATCTCTCGAATTTTACAGTGAAGGGTTTGGAGTTGTTAGAGAAGTTTCGAGACTTGGACTTAAACTTGGACTCTTCAACTGGGAAAGTACATTGTGGGATGATTACTGTTGCAAATGATTTGATGCATGAGATTGAGGCCCTCCAAAATACTGACGAAGAAATTCAAAATAAGAGGAATTTGATAGAGGTCGGAAAGGCACCAGAGTTTAGAGTGGGATCAGACAATGTCTTGCGGTTTAACGAGCGTGTTTGTGTTCCAAATAATGTGGAGTTGAGAAAGACAATTTTGGATGAAGCACACAAAAATAAACTGAGCATTCACCCCGGTACAACGAAAATGTACCAAGACTTGAAGCAAAGGTTTTGGTGGCCAGGTATGAAGAAGCAGGTGGCTGAGTATGTGGCTTCGTGTTTGACATGCCAAAAAGCTAAGGTAGAGCATCAGAGACCAGCTGGATTATTACAGTCTTTGGATGTGCCGCAGTGGAAGTGGGACAGCATTTCTATGGACTTTGTTGGGGCTCTACCGAAGACTCAGAAAAAGTTTGACTCTATTTGGGTGATCGTGGACAGATTAACGAAGTCGGCTCACTTTATACCGGTACAGAAAAATTATACCGCAGCCAAGTATGCAGAGATTTATATTGGAGAAGTTGTTAGACTGCATGGAGTTCCCTCTAGCATTGTATCAGATAGAGATTCAATGTTTACTTCCCATCTTTGGGAAGAATTGCAGAAGGCTATGGGCACAAACTTGAGACTTAGTTCTGCTTATCACCCTCAGACAGACGGACAGACTGAGAGAACTATTCAAACCTTGGAAGACATGTTAAGGGCTTGTGTCTTAGATGATCGAGGAAGTTGGGATAAATTGTTACCTCTTGTTGAATTCACCTACAACAACAGTTACCATGCAAGCATTGGAATGGCACCATATGAGGCTCTATATGGACGCAAGTGTCAGACCCCACTATGTTGGTATAAGGATGGTGAGAGCACATTAGTTGGGCCTGAATTAGTACAACAGACAACTGAAAAGGTCAGGTTGATTCAGGAACGAATGAAGACAGCACAAAGCCGACAAAAGAGTTATGCAGACCAGCGAAGGAGGCCTTTGGAGTTTCAGGAAGGTGACCATGTATTCCTACGGGTGACACCTAGGACCGGTGTGGGGAGAGCACTGAAGTCAAAGAAACTTACACCTAAGTTTATTGGGCCATATCAGATCCTAAAGCGGGTAGGTCCTGTTGCATACGAGATGGCATTGCCCCCACAACTGGCCAACCTTCATAATGTGTTCCATGTGTCTCAGTTGAGAAGGTATATGGCCGATGATTCACATGTTATCACACCCGATGATATACAGTTGAAAGAGAATCTTTCGTTCGAAGTTCCACCGATAAGTATAGGAGGGAGATCGACCAAAATTTTGAGAGGAAAGGAAATTCCGTTGGTCAAGATAATTTGGAACCAAAAGACTGGAGATACAACGTGGGAGCGGGAAGATCAAATAAGAGAACATTACCCGGAACTTTTTGGAACTGTCTAGTTTCGAGGACGAAACTATTTTAAGGGGGTAAGTAATGTAACACCCTCTATTTTAATTAATCTATTAGAACCTAATAAGTTTATTTATTTTAGTTACTTGATTTGTTTATTTAATTAAAATAGTGAATTGGTGTGACTTATGATAGAATAGTATTTTGTTTGAAGGTTTGACTTGATAGATCATTTTAAGCATTGATTTTTAAGCCTACTAGTTTTCTCTAAAACAATAGATTAAAGTGAATTATTAAATTTTCTAGTAATAAATGAAGTAGTGATATATTAGACAAGGAGGATGTATAAACGTCAATTTATTTTAGTATAGCATGGTAGAGATTATAGTAACACGTAACTTAGCTGTCAAGAGTTTAAATCACAATGACTAGGTAAGCATAAACCCATAAGGGAGATATGTACTTGTATAAGGCCAAATTACCGGTTAGGAGTAGTGGTTGCTAGAAAAGAGGAGTTTTGGGCTCATTAAATTTGACTTAGTAAAATAACATCCACTCAACTCTCTGCAAAAACAACATAAACAGCTATATCATCACATCCCAACGTGTTGCTATTATTGTTCCTTTTATTTCTCAACCAAATTCACCTCAAAGTCTAGTTAACTCTTATCAATCTCCAACTATATAAATACCCACAAACCCAATTCATGGCTCACACATAAGAACATTCCCGTTCTCAAATATTTTTGGGCTCACACTTGCTGCTGATTCACATAGGAGTAGCTCACACCATTTTATCACCTGCTCCTATCTCATTCGTAAACCATCATTTCTTCTCTGTTCAAACCTTAGTCTTTAAGAAACGTTAAGCACGAAATCGTCCGGTCGACCATAGGATATCAAGAGTCAGTGTCGTTGAAAGAAAGTTCTCCAGGTAAGGGCTTTTTCCCCCACACACTCATACTACATAAGATATGTTGTGAGATGATAGTAGAACCTTTGTCATATAAACATAGAAGAAACATATGGAAACTAAACTTTAATTGGATTTTAATTGTTTTGTTCATATCCATAGGTTTGATGCTGTTAACTAGGTACTTAGATTGTTGATCATATTTACTTTACCATGACCGTGATTTGTTACTATTAGTATTACAAGTGGTTGTGGTATAGTTCATGCACCATATTTTATTTGTTAAAATCCGTACCACTATATTCTCACAAAAGCAAAATTAGTGTGAAATATTCCATGTGTTGCTGCATATTCTATACATGTCCCCATACTATCATGTTTTCAATAAGGAGAAAGCTATTACTAATGTACTAGTGAATAAATTAAGGGATGTAGTAGTGTAGAGATGAATAGTGTTGCCATTCATGGTCTGGAGGTGTTGGTATGGTGAAGAAAATGAGTTCTATTATGTTAATGAGGCATGCATCATATAGGATGGACACAATGGAGTCTGTACAGTTTGCCTTCGTGGCAGGTGCCTTCGTGGCAGGTTGATATTTTTGCCTTCGTGGCAGGTGCCTTCGTGGCAGGTTAATATTTTTGCCTTCGTGGCAGGTTCTTCGTGGTAGTTTATCCGGATCATTTGTGTCTCATATAGAATAGTTTTGAGTTGCATTGCATTTCATGTAATAATGGTAAATAATCATCATGTCTAGGCGTGCGTTAGTAGAGTAAATCTTGTTGAATGTTAATTCTCTATGTGTGTAACTAGGACATGCTCCCTGTTAGTACGTGCCATTTGTTTGTGGTATTGTTTCTGGATTAGTATTATTTTTATGTGTCATTGTGTTACATTGTTTTTGGATCAATACCTTTAGTTATATATGTAATCCAATTACAGGAAGTTTTTGAAAAATAAAACTAATAAATACTTTTTGGTTGGTAAGGTGTTTTGTTATTGTTTTAGGACATTTTCTTGTGGTGAGTATGAATCAATGTGGATAAGGAAATTGACCCTTTACAATTAACATTTCTAGGTACTCAAGAAGAGAAGCTTGATTGAATATGTTGCTTGAAGAGCGTATGTGCGGGGAAACCAAAAGGGGTTTTGTCAATTTAGACTTTTCGTATTGAATAAGCCGTTGTGGCGTGCTATTTTTATTTTCAATCAACTTTAGTATTTAAAACTATTCAAATAATGTGGAGATTGATTTTCTTCAGTTAAGAGTTTTCAAACTGAATTTTTATTTCATTCAAGTTTATGTATCTATTGAATTCCATTTGAAATACCTTTATAATTATTTGATTTAAACAAGAAAATAAAAACACAACATAAGTTTTATTAAGCATCATTTTCAGGAAATATTTTGAAAAAAAATATAGGATGTTACACGGTCATCCTTCAATGTTCTAATGACTTCATCGCTCCGTCTATATAAGTTGTTCTCCTTCAACACCGTATGTAATTCATATCTTTAGAATATCACACTCTGTCATATTAATTTAAGTGTCAGAGTGTTTGCAAATACTCTCACCTATTTCAACTTCGACGTCACTCGTCACTCAAGATCAAGAAATAACGTTTATTTATATGATGTAATGCTGTTGACAGACCATAAGACCTTGGCAGTGGTCACTCAACACTTCATGTAATGGAGCATCTCTTGATTCCTGCTGTTTCAATTTCCTTCCTTCTCTACAGTTGACAACTTTAAATCATGAAAGAATATGAATTGAGTAGTGGAAAAATCATTTTCAAGCTAAATTGTGATGCCATCAAGAATCATCAAAACCTGACAGAGAGAATCATCACTAGCCCAATTTTAATTTGCTCTTAAATAGTCCTTTCAAGTTTCAATTCCTTTAAATAAAAATTCTCTCTGTTACATAAGTATATCCAAAGCATAACCCTCTAGTTTATACCTTTTTTTGTGCCTTAAACCTCAGTATGGTGCCTATATATAATGTTTTGGAGTGAGCAAATAAAATCAAACCAAAACACATTTTAGGGAGCAAGGGTGATAGATATGTGAGATTGCTACTATATATAGTAAGCAAATCCTTCAAAGGGCATATCTCCTTTGGCAGGTATATAATGGTGGTTGCTAGTTTATTTTACATGATCTATATCAACAAAAATTAAACAAAATCATAGTAATCAATTAACTTGCCAAAGGGGAGCTGCTCTTTGAGTGTTTAGCTTAGACATTGTGACTAGTTGTGTGAAAGCAATCATCCAAAAGCCTATCAACTTTCCAAAGAAAGGTAAATGTAAAGAAAAATATATCCAATTATTTTATTTTGGAACATTTTTTGCCTTTTAAAACTAGAGTTGTATATGTCACAACGATGAATTGATGCAGGTAATAGGAGTACAGGACCCTTAAGCAAGTTGTCACTAGTTCAATCTCTCACTTTGCATATAAACAAAATTTGGTTGGAATTTCCATCTTGTATATCTCATAGATTTTATGAGAATATTAATTACCGGTTAGTGTAAAAACAACTCTAGTTATAATTTCAGAGGGCAATAAAAGAGTGTTAGGGGGTGGGAAGAGAGTTTTTTTGTCAAAAATACTCGTAAGGCCCAACAAGATGAAACATATTATGCAGCCCAAGATTCACTGGATTGGACTTTGGAACTGAAAGTTTGTTTGGATGTCCACATTAGAAGATTTAACAAACACTGAATTTTAGTAACATAACATACGTTTTTTTTTTACTAAATAACATGCTTAAAAGTATAACAAATTAACAATACATATATTTTTTTTTTGACAAAACAATACATATATTTTTTGCTTATAAAAAAAAAACAATACATATATTTTACCTATTTATTTCATGAGAAAAATACTTCATGTATCCTCACGAGTTCTTTGGCAGCTTCAAAATTAAGTATTTTGACCATTCTATTTTACCCAAAAAAAATTCTGGTATTTTATTTTGGTGTAAGTTAAGGCATTCTTCACACGCAATTATAAAGACTAATCTTTTAAAAAAACTTGAAACTCCTCCAACAAATATTTTTCTATTCGCATCAGTCAAATATCGAACCTTAGACTAAACAGTTAAGAGATCAAAGGTATAAGTTGTTATTGTTTTAATTTTTGGTCAAATAACTAAGTGGCTAGAATTTAACATCTTAAAGTTGTATGAGTAGACATATCCGATAGCGAACTCAGTCCTTACATATTAGCTACAATGTTCCTACCAACTGAATTAAGCTCACGGGAACGTTATTGTTATTAACTAGTACTCCCTCCGTCCCAAAATAAGTCTCATACTTGCCAAAATTGTTTGTCCCAAAATAAGTGTCATATACTATTTATAACATTAGTTTTTACTATTTTATCCCTTAAAGCAATCATTATGTAAGAGAAAAAGTACACTAAAAAATCTACTTTTTAGTATTCTAATGTCTACTACCAATAAAAATAGGGGGTATTTTAGTAAAAGTCATATTCTCTCTTTCTTTTACACCCTTTTCTTAAAGTGTGTGATTTGGTCAACTACGACACTTAAAATGGGACGGAGGGAGGGAGTATTATCTTGTGTTTTATTTTAGTCCCTCCAAACTCCTTTATTATTTATAGATACATGATTATAAATAAAACTTTTTATTGTTGGTAAGTACTATTACATACATATTTTTAAGGGTGTGTTGTTTTACTTTTAATCTATAGCATAGTACTAAACTAGAAAGCAAGGCAACCCTTGATTACGCAACCAATCTTGCATAGTTGCATGTTCTTTTTTACCTCACACACAACACTCCAAACTTTCTTTCTTTCCATTGTATCCTGCAGTTTTGCTTTTTCTTTTTCGTTAATTGTATTTCACTTTAATATATCAGTCAAATTCACTTTGTTCTTTTTTGAAGAAGAGGCTTTTCTCATCATAAGCATGCCTCATATTTATATTGGTTGTTGAGCTTGAGCCCACTCTTTTCACACATTAATATACAAATAAGCATTTGAACAAATCATATAATATAATGCAATGTTTTATGTTATATAATGGGCAGGTAAGTATATGTTTAATTTGAAAAAGTCATTGATTTAAGTAATGATACACGAACCATAATCATGGAACTTTATTTATTTATTTTTGGACTTGTGTTTTTCAACCCTTAAACATTAAGCAAAGATTATATTGTCCGCAAGTACTTAGAAGAATTCTAAAGAGCCTTTTCTTTTGGAGTTCATCGATAATGCCGGCTTTAATAGCGACCATTCTGTCCTCCACTTACTATTGCTTTCAAGCATCTGTGGCTCCACCTTTTCAAACCTATAATTCAATACACACAAATGAGTGTATTTTGGTACGTAGACGGCATGATAAATATTATACAAAATTTACATATAAATGAAAATTTTCATGTTCTAATTCAAGATATTATGAACATATGATCTAACGATTTTCATATTTATCAGTTGAATTAAGAGTTACATATCAAATGTGTTTTTATTAGGACTGTTCAATTTGAACTACGAACCGAATCGCCGAATTGTATAGAACCGAACCATAAATAACCGAACTGTTACATCAGTTCTTGAACCGAACTGCCAAACTTTTTATCTTTATTTAAGTGCTACTGTGCGTTACTTATATTTGCTCATGTCAAAAGAATCAAATTAGCAATGCAATAAGTTATGCCAAGGTAGAATTCTGGCACATTCTGTTTTTTTACCATTCTTATAAAATTAAACTTAAGGTTTTACACAAACAATCATTCCTAATCCTAGGATATGCCATATGTTATTCAGAAACTGTTTAAAAAGCACTCAATATATGTAATTAGGCCCAACAATAAATGCTTTTGTTCTCTTTTTTCTTTTCTATAACGTGTTGTAAAATCATTACAACACAATTCTCGCCATTTGGTTTGGCCAGTGGGACACAGTTCAAAATACTATGAAAGACACATTCTAAATTGTGTTGCTGACCTTGTCAATGTGTTCATGCTCTTCACTATCAGCCACTCACTTGCAGACACATATAATTGATAATTCTTATAATAATTTATAAAGATTTATTGTTGTACCATACACAAGTTTGTTTTTTATCACTAGATCGATAAATTCCATCATATCTCATTTAATTCATTCGTAAGACTTGTCTCACTTTTGCACCGTGTATAATTGACTTCAAACAATATTGTTTATAAGACATTTGTGAATAAATAAACCAACAGCATCAGAGATATGTTGTAATATTCTGTATGTAAGTTTCTCACATATAAAGTATCAATAAATCCAATAGAAAAATTGCCAAAGTGATATATAAAAGCAGAATTTGTGTTTCAGTCTAAACAAAACAAAACAAAACAACAAAACAGAAAATGCATTCATCAGCACTTAACAAAAAAGAGGAAGTCTCTAAAGTATCTCCACAACAAGGTTGTTGTCCAACCTTAATGTTCATCAAACAATCTCACAACATCAACAACACAATCAAACCCAGAAACAGTTCTTCACACTGTCGCCATACCTTTGCAGCAACAACATCAACCTTAATTTTTCCAAACACCAAATTCACTAACCATGAATCTCTTCCATCACTTCATGAATCATTCACTGAATTCATCAAAGTGTATCCACAATTCTCTGACACTGAGAAAATTGATAGTTTGAGAGCTAAAGAATATTATCACTTATCTTTCTTAAACCAATCTTGTCTTGATTATATTGGTATTGGTCTTTTTTCTTACTTTCAACGTCAACAACATGATGCTGCTTCAAAAACTCAACTTTCTTCTTCTCCTTCAACTTCAACACCATTTCAATCTCCACAGCAATATTCTGATATACCATTTTTTAGTATTTCCTACAAAACTGGAAATTTGAAGACTTTATTGCTTCATGGAGGGGAAGAGTCAGAATTTGAGTCTGCAATGAGAAAAAGGATAATGAAATTCCTTAACATTTCTGAAAATGATTATTTCATGGTTTTCACAGCTAATAGAACATCAGCTTTCAAACTTGTTGCAGATTCATATCCATTTCAATCTTGTAAGAAACTTTTGACAGTTTATGATTATGAGAGTGAAGCAGTGGAAGCAATGATTAGTTCTTCAGAAAAAAGAGGAGCTAAATCCATTTCAGCAGAATTCTCATGGCCAAGATTAAGGATTCAGTCAACAAAGTTGAAGAAGATGATTGTTAGTGATAATGTTAATAAGAAAAAGAAAAAGAAAAAAAGTGGTCTTTTTGTGTTCCCTCTTCATTCAAGAGTAACAGGAGCAAGATATCCTTATCTATGGATGAGAACAGCACAAGAAAATGGATGGCATGTTTTGATTGATGCTTGTGCATTAGGACCAAAAGACATGGATAGTTTTGGTCTCTCTCTCTTTCAACCAGATTTTCTCATTTGTTCTTTCTACAAAGTTTTTGGAGAAAATCCATCTGGTTTTGGTTGCCTTTTTGTCAAGAAATCTTCTATTTCTATTCTTGAATCATCAACTTGTGCAGGAATTGTAAACCTTGTACCAGAAAGTATGCTATTTAATCTATCAGAAGATTCTTCTAGTAATAATCAAGTAATAATTGATCAAAAATCACCATCTATCTTACAAGAACAAGACTTGTCTTCTTTGAGTTCTTTCTCTGGAAGGATGCAAACTCCACAATTTGTAAAAGTTGAAGGAGTTCCATCTAAGGAACTAAAAGCTCTTGAAGGTTGTGAAACTGTGGATGAAAATAGGGTAGTTGAGAAAAATCAAGTTAAGAATGTGGAAGATAGTAAAAATGGGATCTTGAACATTGAATGCAGGTGTTTGGATCAAGTGGATTCTTTAAGATTGACACAGGTAACCAACAGAGGAAGGTACCTTATAAATTGGCTTGTGAACTCATTGCTGAAGCTGAAACACCCTAATGATGAAGGGGTTCCTCTAGTAAAGATCTATGGTCCTAAGATAAGATTTGATAGAGGACCTGCTTTGGCTTTCAATGTTTATGATTGGAAAGGTGAAAAAGTTGAACCTGTTTTAGTACAGAAACTTGCTGATAGAAATAATATATCTCTCAGCTATGGATTCTTGCATCATATTTGGTTTGCAGATAAGTATTCAGAAGAGAAAGGAAGAGTCCTGCAGAATAAAGAAGGGAGAACCGAGAAAGTAACGGCGAATAAGAAGAAAGATAGAGATAATTTGGGAGTGACAGTGGTTACTGCTGCATTAAGCTTCTTGGCTAATTTTGAAGACGTGTATAAACTTTGGACTTTTGTTGCTCGGTTCCTTGATGCAGATTTTGTTGAGAAGGAGAGGTGGAGGTACACTGCTCTTAATCAGAAAACAATTGAAGTTTAATTGTATGTAAATTTGATTTATTCTTCTGAATTTTTGGATCATAGATAATGTTTTGAAAACTTAAAAAGTGTGAACTTGGATGAAGGTTTTTATGTTGATTCTACAAGAAAAATAATCAACTTACTTACTCATTTGTTTAATGAGTTCATAAATTATTAGACAAATGTTCATTAGTTCAATGTATTTTGTATATCTTATTCTTGCATGCTTCAAAAATTGAATATACAACCTATTTCAAGAAGAAAGAAATCAGTAAACCCTTGGTATTGTAAGAGTAGAGCAATTTAGTCCTCAAATTTACAAAATAGCAAGTTAGTCCCTAAAATGAAAGATTGCTGATTAGTTTAGTCTTCTCCATAAAATTAATTTTTTGGTAACTTAGTAAGTATTCATCAAAACTAATGAAAGACCAACATAGTAACTTGAATAGTATTTTGCTACATTAAGACAAATTTAAGTGGTGCTAAATTTAGAAAAGGGATTAACTGAATGATGTTATAAATTTGGAGGACTATTTGACCGACCCTAACGAATTCAAGGACTAAAATGCTTATTTACTTGTCACATAAGTGTAAGTACCACCACTATATCATACTATTATTGAGTAACTGTGATGTAATGAACTAATGATAGTTAAGGTTAACTGTGTTTGGATATGAGATATTAAAGGGGGAGAAATGCATTGCATTTGAGGACCTACAACTACAAGTAGTTGATTATTTGGTACATGCATGACAAAGTTTTAAATGGAATAGGTCCAGAGCCATAATAACTATCCTTCTAAACATACCAGTTCTGTTAAACAGTTGACATAACACAAGGAGGGTTGAAATCAATGTTGTAGTGTATGAGTGGTCCACAAAAACTCTATGGTTATTATGCAACTAAACACATATTAGTTCAAGGTTTGAATGGACCATTCAACAACCAAAGTCATGTTTAACTATGTCTTGTTTGAATTTGAAAGATTTGCAATTGATCCTACTATGACATGTAAAATAACTAGGAATTTAAACACGAAGGTATTGTTCTGCTGGTATAAAAATATAAAATATAGACAATAACTTAAGAACCAAGTTTGAATGGCATCGTCGTTTTGTAAATTTTAATGAAAAAAAAAACTATGTTAGTAAATCATGCAATAAGGCATTTGACTTGACTTTGATACCCTTAATTCTTTGTTCATCTTCTTTTGACTTGAACATTGATATCTTAATATTGTTTAAAGTCTTGCAATTTTATTCTTATTATTCAAACATGTTGAAAGCAAACAAACGCATTATACTAACAAACATTGCAATGCCATCATCATTGGACAACCTTGCCTTCACCTACCTTGATATCAATCAGACTAAATGCAAGCTCCAGATCAAACTGTTTGGAGAAATGGAGTTATATATTCTAATAAAACCAAGAGGTTTCACGGCTATAGTGATTCTCAAGAAAATGTTCTATGAATGGAGGGGGTTTGGGTAGAATATATGGATAATGTGACATCGTGGTTTGAAGGAGTAGCAATGGACTTAGGCCAGCCCAAAAGCCCACTTTAGAACAAATTCTAATTCATATTTCAATTTAAATGATAATTTCTCATTCCATCCCCAACATTCTCTTTTCCCCCTCAACACTCTCTCATACAATAAAATTTTTACTCTCATACAAAAATCATTTTGGGGGGCAAAAGAGAGTATTGGGGGGGTGGAATGAGAAATTATCAATTTGAATTGATTATGAATTTGTCAAATGATATTTTCCTAAATCAAATGATATTTAAGTTATTTATCTCTAGAAAGAATAAAATATAGTTCATCTAATAATCTCGTCAGATAATCTCCACATTATTAGGTTGAATATCTTCTTTGGTTATTCCGATTGAAACATGAGATCGACTTTCATGTGTGTGAATTTCAGGTGGTGTTTGATTGTTTATCACTCATTCTGCATGTGAAAAGTAGTATAAATACAACAAATAAAAAATAAATAATATAATATAGTTTCGTAGGTAAATTATAAAAAATAGGGAAACTTGAAGATACTAGGTTAGGCAAAATAGGGCAAAATTCGAAAACAAAATTAAACAACTAAACGAACATTTTTAGGCATGTAAGCCTCGGATAAATCATCAAATATGAGACTCTTAAACTCACTATGAAGGGTCCCTAAAACAACAAAATCCCAAGAGTCCATCGTTAGACTGTAACTAGCAAGTCAATCAGCACTTTTGTTGCCTTCACGCCAATTATAATGAACCTCAACGCGCCAACTACGGTCCAAGAGATTTATAATCCATCGAATCAATGTAGGGGGTCATCCAATTAGTCTTGCACTTATTTGTAATCATGCCAACAAGCAATTTAGAATCACTTTTCACATAGAGATGTTGCATTCCGGCATTTCTAACTAGCTCCAAATCCAAGTATAAACCCCACATTTTTACATGAAGAGCATCACAAACTCCAATTTTACGTACAAATCCTTTGAGCCATTTGCCATAGGATTTCGAAGAAGATCACCATAGACCGTACAATTTTAATTCTCTTTACACGCTCCATCACAATTGAATTTCATTCATCCCTCGTGATGATATTTTCAACCAATTTAAATTTAAACTTTGATATTGTAGCTGCATTAAAACTCTTGTAGTAAAACTTTATCCTTTGTGCAATCCTACCAAACTCATGATATTATTTTACTCGCACACACCGTTACACCTAATTTATACATATAAAAAAGAAACAATTGAATACTATATCTACCATTTTCATATGTCAAATGACGACCCAATATTAATTTTCTTTAATTTAAAATGAATACAGTCTCAAATTATCGAATTGTGAGTATTAATTTTTGTCTTGAAACACGTAGTTTAGCGAATTAAGTTTGAAAATTGAAAAATTTATTATATGACAGAGATCGAGACATTTCAAACTCAACAATATATTATCAACATTTTTTTGTTGACGCAACATATGTTACTGTATTAACTTTTATATATATATTTTTTATTTTTTTATATTACATTTTTTTGACAAAATTTTGTAATTATTTTTTTTTTTTTTTTTTTGGTAAAAGTAATTATTTTTTATTACTAGTTACTATCACTACACCATTTAGATTTTAGATTATGGACCGGATTTTTGTTTATTTTGAAAAAGAAAATAAGAAAATAGCAATAATCGTAGTAAGACCTAGAGCTGACTGCGTGGCACCATCCTAACCGTCCATCAAACATGAAGAATGCATCGAGCCGTTGATCCTATTTCACTGTGTAAATAAATAGTGAACAGAGGGACCCTCTCTTCCACACGGATAAGTGGGGGCTATTCTCCATTGTTAGGGTTTGTTGTTTCTCTCAACAAAAGTTTATCTCTTTTTTATTTATTTTTTATTAACAAAAACCTCTTTGTATTCTCAATTAGTCGTTTTAATCTTTCACAGTGCTTCAAACCTTCAAAACAGTCAACGTATCACAAACTCTACAAAAAAACATAGTAGGACCCAGAAAATATTGATTTTTTTTTTTCGATTATGATTTTCGTAAATTTGAAACCTTTTCAATGTTTCTCATATGGGTTTTGATCATGCTTTAATGGGTCGTTGTTGAAATTTTGTTTTTGTTATTGATTTTTGTTCAGGATGGAAGTGAATCCTAACGGCGGCGCTGTTTTCAGCGAAGAAAACGGTTCACAGAGTAACGATATGTCTCCGTCGGAGACGACGGAGGTAGCGGCGGCAATGAAACAAGAGCTGACGGAAACGGAAACGGGTAATTACAACCATGAAGAGGCGCTTGCGGTGAGTGTTGTTCCGATGCAGAGAACAATGACAGTACCGGCAGCGAAGAAACAATCAAAGGACCGTCACACGAAGGTGGAAGGACGTGGTCGGAGAATCCGAATGCCGGCAACATGCGCCGCGAGGATTTTCCAGCTGACACGAGAGCTCGGTCACAAGTCTGATGGAGAAACAATACGGTGGTTGCTTGAACATGCTGAACCTGCTATCATTCAAGCCACCGGCACCGGAACTGTCCCAGCTATAGCTGTTTCGGTCGGCGGCGCGTTGAAAATTCCAACAACATCGGCTGCAAGACCAGACGGTGAAGATGCTCCGAGGAAACGAAGGAGAAGAGCAGCAAACAGTGAATTTATTGATGTGAATGAGAATGATCAAGTTTCAATTTGTTCTGGACTAGCACCAATAGCACCAATTGGACAAACATCTTACGGTGGTGCCGCCGTTGTCGGTGTAGAAAATGGCGGTGGTGGCGGTGGTTTAGTCCCATTATGGCCTGTGGTAAGTAGTGATGGATCAAATCCAACAGGGCAATTTTTCATGTTCCCAAATTCAAGTATGAATCAACCACAATATTGGGCTATTCCAGCTTCACCTTTTTTTAATATGCAAGCAGCTAGACCAATTTCTGATTTTGTTTCAATGCAAATACAACAAAATCAAGCATCAAATGCTTCTGTTAATGCTAATTCTTCATCCACTATGGTTCCTTGTTTGAACTCAATAACTTCAACTACTTGTTCTGCAGCTTCTTCATCTTCTGCAGGAACTCCTCAAATGCTTAATGATTTCTCTTTGGAAATGTATGGCAAGAAAGAGCTACAGTTTATGGGTTGTTCTTCTGCTAATTTAGGATCATCTCCCACTTCAAATCCTTCAAATTGAAGCACTAAGTTAGTAGAAAAATAAGGTTTAGACTTTAGAAGATTAAAGATAGAGAATTCTTTTTTATTATGAACAGAAAAGCAGAGATAGGTTGTGTTGTGTCTGTCTCAGTTTTGTTTTTGGCTAATGCGAAAGAACACATCTTCAACTTTTTTTAATGAAATCCTTTTTTCTCATTGTCTGTCCATTTTATTTTTGGGTTATTTTTTTAAAGAATATAGTAATTTTTAAATATTTGTTGCATTGTTCTCTCACACATAAATGAAAGAAACAAAGATTTGAACTTTAATCATTACATTTTTTTTTGGTATGTTTTAATCATTACATTTAACTTGATAATTTTAATATTTTTTATTTTTTGATGACAATAAATCCAACTTATTTTATTAATTAAAATGTTCTCAATACATACAAGAATTGACTAAAAAAAAAACTATTTTTTTCATTTAAATAAAGGTTTATGGAATAATATTGAATGTTAGTTGTTTCAATGATGATTGATGTTAAATTTTTATCGTGAATATTATAATTTGATTTTTATAGCTGTGTTTGAAACTAGATTGAAGAAATTTTGAAACTCAAATAAAATTGTTAGATTAAATGATGATAAAATATCTATACTGTAAAAAATAAAATTGGAAAGTACAAATAAAAATATTAGTTTTGTCCTATGAATTTAACTCAATTGATTGGATATATTACACAGGTAGAAATTGAGATCCAAAATTAGTATGACTATTTATTCTGGGAATTTATAGCTGATAAAAAAAATTGGGCTTTATTTAGTCAAAGGAAGTAAGTAGAAGGTCCCACCGTATGGGGTCCAGTTTGCACGTATGAGTGATGGGTTATCCGATAAACTCTTGAAAGGTGAAACGGTGTGCGTGCGTGGCAATGGAAAAGTGGGGTCTAGAAAACCCTCACGTGAGGTTCTCTTCACGTGTTATTTGTGGGCTCCATAAGTGTAGGTGGGGAAAGTGAGGTGCTACGTGGAGCATGATAAGTAGTTGAATTTGGGCCACGAGATATGGTCACGTGATATCTTGATTATGGCACGTGTCTCTATGATTTTTGGGACCCTCTCCCCTGGTTGTGGAACTAGACTAGGCTGGCCCCGTTATACAGATGTCCATTGTGCAACTATGTTAGTGGGTTTGACCAATTCTTTTCTGACACATTACTTCCTTCTCAAGGTTGTATTTTCTTTCTTTTTAGAATTCTCATATCAACATATTGCAAGAAAAGTGATTGTTTTGACTATTTTCAAATTATAATTTTAGCTAAGCTTTAAATAGTCTTAAACTGAATATTGCAAAGAATCTAATATTATAAGGAGAATTTCAACCCAATTTCTTTTAGTATCGCAAAACTGACCAATTTATCTAATAAATATTTTTACTCAATAAATTTGGCGACAAAATAGAGCGCCAAAAGATTCAATAAACGAATTACAGAACAAAGTATACATTACATTTCAATTAAGCAAAATCTAACATCACCAAACAATATCCACTATATACCAAATTGATTGATTAGTAGTATAACATGCCTTTTGCCAGCCAGGCCACTGGGGAAAATTTCTCTTTTGTCCCCCCACCACCACCCCCCCCCCCTATTTCTCTTCCCCCTCCCTCAGACTCAAAAATAATCTTGAATTTGGCAAAATTATGCAATTCAGAATCCATACTCCGAACTCAGATTCGTAACGTGGATTCCGAAATACAGGCAGATTTTGATAACTATGTGTGCATCCCCCCCACCCGCGGCAGCACTTCAACGCGTTCACTTCGTAACATAGAATCAGAAGTGTGATAACAGCATCGATGCTGAAGCTTGAGCATCGATGCTGGGAACAAATTTAGACATAAGAACTAACAATTTCTGGTTTGAGCATCGATGCTGACATATGAGCATCGATGCTGTTGTATTGTCTGAGACTATCCCAACAATTCATACGTGCACAGCATCGATGCTGAGAACAAATTTAGACACCAGAACTAACAATTTCTGGTTTGAGCATCGATGCTGACATAGGAGCATTGATGATGTTGTATTGTCTGGGACTTTCCCAACAATTCATATGTGCACAGCATCGATGCTGAAGCTTTAGCATCGATGCTGGGAACAAATTTAGACATCAGAACTAACAATTTCTGGTTTGAGCATCGATGCTGACATATGAGTATCGATGCTGTTTTATAGTTTGGTACGTGGACAACATCAATGCTGAAACTTGAGCATCGATGCTGAGAACAAATTTAAGCTTGGGGGGGCTGGGAGTGGCTTAGTTCGGTACGTGGAAACCGAACTGCAGTTCGGTTTCTACGTTACGAATTAGGCCTAATGAAGGTAAAAAAGGTAGTTAGAGGGGGAAAAAGAAAATAGGGAGGTTAAAGAGAAATTTTCGGCCACTGGCCACCACAAACACATTGAGCTATTTTCATTAATGCTACTAATTTGGCACATAACATAATTAATTAACAATAGATCAATTGCTTATATTATGATTATACAGTAAGTACTAACATCATAAATTCCATGACAGAAACTGTTGATGTTCTTTTGTAACACAAATCTACATGTTTCATACTAGCTTTCACGAAAAGAAAGAGGTAATCTAGGTGGTAAAGGATTTGCAATTCCACAATATTACTGTCAAATTGATGCAGCAGTTATAGTGGACTGTATAAAATCCAATTGTGTCACTTCTATGGAGGCAATTGAATGTTGAAACTCATAATTTTAACAGGAAATAGCTAGTATTAGAGTTTACTCTAACACTTGTTTGGAAAAGACCGCAAATCTTTCTAATTTGTTTGATTGTTCTGTCATCTGTTCTGATTTATCTAGTATCTGCTTGTTTTATGAAAAAAGAAAAAGATAATGATTTACGCAAGTTTTAAATTTAATCCCCATAAATTTATTTGCGGCAAAATTACACCATTGGTCCTTTATCTTTTATATTTGTAACAAATTGGTCCTTTATCTTTCATTTGTAACAAATTGGACATTTATCTTTTTCATTTGTAACAAATTGGTCCTTTATCTTTTTTTTATAACGAATTGATCCTTTATCTTTTTCAATTGTAACAAATTGGTTCTTTATCTTATATTATTTTTTACAAATAAGAGGTCTTATGGTGCAAATGTTAGTAAAGATAAAAGACTAATTTGTTACAAATGAAAAAGATAATGGACTAATTTGTTACAAAAAAAAGATAAAGGACCAATTTGTTACAAATGAAAAAGATAAAGGACCAATTTGTTACCAAAAATAGATAAAAGACCAATTTATTACAAATGAAAAAGATAAAGGACCAATAATATAATTTTGCCTTTATTTGCTTTTCATCAAAAATTAAAAGTATAGTTTTTTGTCTCAGTAAAGTAAAATAAGCTTAGTTTAATTTTATGGGGTACAAGTACAACTTACTTTACTTTTGGTGCATGTAAAATATACTATACTATTTTATTTGAAAGCTATTTTTAGGAAAGATTAGAGTTTAGAGACATGAAATGAATTAAATGTATTCACTTATCAAATGTGTGTACTCATGCCGTTTGACAATGATGATAGACTAAGCTACAAGGAAATTGAGCAAGCAAATGTGATTCCAGTTTCAGATTTGAAGAGGTGCTTGCAATCTTTGGCTAAGGGAAGAAATGTACTTATAAAGGAACCTATAAGCAATGATGCTAGCGAGGATGATGCATTCTTTGTTAATGACAAACTCTTACTCAGTAGTAAACTGTATAAGGTAAAATAGGAACTGGTGTTGCAGCAAATAAATTAGAATTGGAGAAATTGGAAACTCGACAAATAGTAGAGGAAGACAGCAAGCTGCAAATTGAGACAACGATAGTGAGGATTATGGAATCCATTAAGCAATTCAGCCACAATAATCTTATATCTGACGTCACAGAGCAGTTGCGTTTGCAATTCCTTGCAAATCCAACGAACATAAAGGAACATTTTTTAATGAACAACAAATATATTAATATAATTAACCAAGTCTGTCTCTGCACAAGACGAACAAATACTGGTAAAAAAGAAACTACAAAACAAAAGCGCCGTATATAAACGGAACGCCAATGAATAAAACCAAAACATACACCACCTAAAAGAAGTCTTCTTCTAATCTCATTCTTAAAAAAACATTCTTCAACTTCCAAACCACTAGAGAAACATATTGAGAAACATAAAGGAATATATTGAGACTCATACTTAGAGAGATTATAGTTACATAAAACTTAATCAACATCTTGCATAGAATTGGTAAGCTTGTTTCTTTTGGCAAAGTTGTGGCAGAGATACAAATGTTGTGTCTCGTGAACTAGGTAAACAATAATATTTTCATCGATCCATTTGTTCTAAATGTATAACCGATATGAAGAAATTGTGATACTTGAAAAATCAATTGATCAACGAAAGTGTTATATTTCACCTAATTCATGAGAAATGTTAGGAACACACTCTCTAACACACTTTTTTAACACACTTCAATTAAAATTTGTCACATCACCCCTTTTTCTTATTCATTTATTTATTAATAAAAAAAGAATTAAAATAAAAGAAGAAACGAGATGATGTGACAAATTTTAATTAAAGTGTGTTGAAAAAGTGTGTTCTTAACATTTCTCTTCACAAGACACAACATTTGTATCACTTTCACAACTTTGTCAAACCAAACAAGCTTTAACGACTCTAAGCAAGATATCGATAAAATTTTATGTCACAATAGTCTCTCTTCAATAGTTTCCTCTGAATGAGAGACAAAATCCGTTTATTTACGTCTGTTGGATTTGCAAGGAATGACGATTGTAACTGCTTTGTGACTCAGCTATAAGATTATTGTGGTCGAGTTGCTTGGTCAATTTCATAATCTTTACTGTGGCTACCTCAATTTGTGGCTTGCGATCCTCTATTTTCTTTCGAGTTGCCAATTTCTCTAGTTCTGATTCCTTTGCCGGAACAACAATTCCTATTTTTTTCCTTGTATAGTTTGCTACTGAACTTGTCATAAACAAAGAATGCATCATCCTCACTAACATCTTTACTCATAGTCATGGCTTTTTCGTAAGGGCTTTTCTTCGCTTAACCAAAGCCAAAGATTGCAAACACCTCTACAAATCTGAAGTTGGAATCTTAGTTGCTTGCTCAATTTTCTTATTGCTTAGTCTATCAACATTTTTTTTTTTGCTTCATCGGAAAATAGTCTATCAAGTATCATTATTAAACAACATGAGTACACACATTTGATAAGTAGAAACATTTAGTTTATGTCTTTGACCTCTCACAAAAGTAGATTTTATATTTGACATAATTCATTCTTATAATACAAACTTATAATAAGAGAGGTGTTTCTCTTAATAAACTCATTTTAAATTTTATTTCTAAGACTTGATTTTCGTAAAAAGAAAATAGGGAAGAACTATTTTCTCGAGTGTGATAAAATAGGGAATTTTTTTTAAAACAATAAAATAGGGAATTAAAGAGTACAATTTAGTAAAAAATAAATAATGAATGCCACATAATAGTATGGATATTAATTTTTACAAGGAGAGAATTGTTGACCAGTTTTTGATTCAATCAACCAGAGTGGTGAATTTGGTATGATGTAATGTACTAAATACTAATGATTAGATTTCTTTTAATAAGTATTAACCGGCCAAATTAGATGGCATTTTTTCAGTGCAAAATATTGTACTCCATCCCTCGCCAATTACTGTACAACTCAACTATCCTGAAAGGTATGCATCAACAGAAGAATTATGGTCACTGGAAGCAATATGTTACCTAACATTATAAAAAATTAAAAATAATGTACTTTTTTTTTTGGCAGTACACCTGAATTAGTAAGAAGTAAGAAACTATTTTTACAAGGAAACTAAAACCTTAAAAATCATCTCAATCAAAGATTAATGTAATTATTAATATATCATATAATTGACTCAATTATGAATGTAGTAGCCCTTGACATAGTCGCTATCAAATTGTTCTGTACATTTTGTTGATTGCTGAAGGCATATGTATTGGTGGATTGATATACTAGCCAGGTGTTAAAGCAGTACAAAGGGGAAGTTTAAATTCTGTACTTCTAGGCTAATATTCCAAACTTTGAGTAACTTAAAAGTACAACAAATCTTAGTTTAGCATGTATATATACCCTAATACATCTTTCCATGAAGCTCTCATCTAATCCTCATTTTACAGTTCTCAAGTTATTACCTGGTTTATCTATCATATGGCTCATCTACTAGCAGAAAACACTTTTTCAATCATTTTCCTTCTCTTAACAATCTTTTCATTATCCAAAGCTGAACTTCATGCTCATTACTATGACCAAACATGTCCACAATTGGAAAAAATAATTTCAGAGACGGTTCTCAATGCTTCTATCCACGATCCAAAAGTCCCAGCCCGCATTTTGAGGATGTTCTTCCATGACTGTTTCATAAGGGTATGATCTCTCAATCTCTCAATCCCTCATTCAAAACAGACACAAAACACACACACATGAAATATTCATGTTGAGCATTTTATTGACCAATGGGTTTGTAAACTTGTAATGACTAATGCTCAATGATAGGGTTGTGATGCATCAATATTGCTGGACTCAACTGCCACTAACCAAGCAGAGAAAGACGGCCCTCCTAATATCTCAGTTCAATCGTTCTATGTAATTGACGAGGCTAAAGCGAAGCTTGAGTTGGCTTGCCCAGGCACTGTTTCTTGTGCTGATATACTTACTATTTTAGCGAGAGATGTGGTGGCCATGGTAATTTATCTATGTCTCTGTGAGCTAATTTAGACCTGTTAAACATCTTGGTACTTCTTTCTAAGGAGCCATTTTATCAAATAACTGTACCCTAGATGCCTATGTAGACTAGATATATTTGGCAATCTCATTAAGTATTCCATAAAAGAATCCAAGAAGACACTTAAAAGAGTTTAGGCTAATAGCCTAATACTACTCGAAGACATTCAAAATGAAATATTTAGATTTTCTAAATGCAATATAACCATTCACTACTGACTACTGAGATTCTTGAGTAGCATATAAATTTTGTCCAAGCTATTTAGTATGTTGAGTATTGATATTTATATATTTGCATAATGATCCATCTATGGAACATTAACATATCTTGATGTAAGTTATTTAGTAATATTTCTTATTTGCTCCAACAGTCTGGAGGTCCATATTGGAAAGTACTAAAAGGAAGGAAAGACGGAAGGGTATCAAAGGCATCTGATACCGTCAACTTACCGGCCCCAACCTTGAATGTAGGCCAACTCATTCAGAGCTTTGCTAAGAGAGGGTTGGGAGTTAAAGATATGGTGACTTTATCTGGAGGACACACTCTGGGCTTCTCACATTGTTCTTCCTTTGAGGCTCGTCTTCATAATTTCAGTTCATTGCATGACATTGATCCAAGGTTGAACACTGAATTTGCACTAGACCTAAGCAAGAAATGTCCAAAACCAAACAACAACCAAAACGCAGGACAATTCCTGGATTCAACAGCATCAGTGTTTGATAATGACTATTACAAACGACTGCTGGCTGGAAAAGGTGTGTTTTCTTCTGATCAGTCACTAGTTGGTGATTACAGAACTAGATGGATTGTTGAAGCATTTGCAAGAGACCAGAGTTTGTTTTTCAAAGAGTTTGCAGCTTCAATGTTGAAACTCGGAAATATAAGAGGCTCTGATAATGGAGAAGTGAGACTTAATTGCAGGATTGTGAATTGAGAGACATTAGAGAGACTCATTTGTCCTGATTCTTTTTTGTCTTTGCACCACTTCGGTTATTTACAAAATTACAATACTATCATAAAGATCTTGTTACTACTTATGTTGAAATAAATGTTATTTTATGCTTGTATACCTCATTTCAAGAATGGTAAAAGAAACATGTTCATTTGTGCACAGAAGATCAAGTTATTTAATATTGTTTTCCAAATATTACACTGACATCAAAATTTTAACACTTTAATTGTTATGGAGGGTTGAGATCTAAATTAATTTCATGTTGGAAAATGTCATGTAGTGGTCAGGGTATGGGAATAACCTAATAAGTTTCTATAAACTTTAATCTACGTAGGACACAAACAGCAGCATAGTTAGAAACTTTACATAAACATCTCATAATAGTGTTAGTAAAATGTTAGATCAAAACTGATCAGTAACATTAGCCAGGAATATCATCACAAAAGACAACAGTTTCTCATGCTATTCAAGTTCAAGTATCGACAAAAAAGTAAATCATGTATTTCGGAACAAGTCATAAATACTCATAATGTTCGAGTAGCAGGAACCATTACTAGACTTCCCTTCCTAATAATGTTAAGAGTGGGCAGCTGATTCAGTAACCAGATGTTTCGTTAGAGTTATATACCATAACTTCCCAATTTTGTTTATATGTATAATAGTAAATTATTTGTAGCATAAAAGTGCATACAGAATATTTTACAACAATGAAGATCTAAACAGTACAGAAGAAAAATTTAAGTGATAAGCTAACATGTAGAAAGCCTTCATGAAAGGAATATACCAGAGATAATGCACACCGTTCTTCAAGCAAATACAACATCCGAACGAAACACATATTTGATACCCTTCGTAACATTTCTGGCTTCGTGCAACAAGCATTTATCTCCATGAATGTGCAAAAGTGCCATCCCTTCAATGGGAGCAACCTACAAAATCAACATTGTATTTGTATGTATCAACACCCAGAGCAAATAGTCACACCACAAAACTTCCATTAAGCAACATCAACCCATATTTCGCTAAAATAGAACAAAGTAAAAATCTACCTCGGCCACAATGCTATTTCTTGAACCATAGAACACTGTTTCTCCTCCAACTAAACGATCAAAAGATGAATCTGTAGGTTTGCTGGAATCATTTTTAGGCTTTGATTTAAGTTCACTAGGTCCACCACTTAAATAAACAAGCAAAGTATAACGAGTCCTTTTTCCATCTCCAAGATCATTACTTTCATCAATATGTCTTCCAAACCTTTGACCAACCTTGTACCTAAAATACAAAAATGCATGACAATTAATAAAAGATAAATTTTTTCTTCTCAGAACAAAATTTGAAGATATGGTTTGTTTTCAATTGATTAATAAGACAATAAACAAAATGAAATGTTCCAAGAAAAAATATAGCATAATGAAAACTTAGGCCCATTTTGAATAAACAACTTAATTAAGTGTTTATGCGTAAATTTTTCTATAAAATAAATTCATATAGTGCATGTTTGGTTTGCTTTTGAGAGAGCTAAAAGCAATTCTACAGGTATAGAATTGATTCTATTAGAAGTCAGGATTTGTAGCTTCCGAGTTTAAATATCATATATTTACACTAAAATTTATTGTTCAACTCACTTTTACATAAATGTATCCAAACATAAATCAATTCTACTAAACTCAATTCTGGTCAAATCAATTATGTCCACCGCCAATCCAAACACACAAATAAGCTATTACAGAGAGCTCGTGGAAATAAGCTAAAAACAAACTTATGGACATGTCATAAACAGTCACGATAAGCTCTCTCGAACAATCTCACAAGTTCTTACGCGAGTATATAAGCTCAAATAAATAAATCTATACAGCTCTTAAACTACTATGCAATAAACCTATAGCAAACAAAAAGCACTTACCTATATAATCTAATATTTGGATTTAAACCTACAGCAGATTTTCCTCGAATTCTGATATCAGAAAACAATTTGCTAAGACCAGAATCCCAAATTGAATCTGCAAGAACAGAATCATTCACCGAGATTCGATCATTATCTCTATAAGCTTCACCTTTAGCTGGACCTAAACTCCCTTGATGAACAAAACCAATTTTCTCAGCAGTTTCAATGAATGCTTTTGATTCAGCAGATGAGAAAAAATTCTGAACCTGAATTCTTGAATCAAAAAATCATCAAAATAAGAATTACTCAAAACAAAAACAAAAATGGCAAAAAATATTGAATAAGATAAGGGTAAAATAGTAACCGTGAAAAGATCGAAATCTCGCAAAGGAGTAACGTGAAGATTGTTTTTGGGTTTGATGGAAGGCCATTTTGGCGAAGTTGTTGTTTCTTTTCTGTCTACCATTTTTCTCTTCCTCGCTATGCTCTCTGTCATTGTTTTTTTTTTTTTTTTTGCTATTGTTATATGTTTAATGTTTCTCTTTTTTATTACTTTTGAGATTATGGTTTTGGCCCAATTTGTTGTTTGGTCCATGATTTATATACTATTGGATTTGATTTGGCCCAATGTTTTGTTGAATGTAGAATTATAAACAAAAAATAATAATTAAATGAAAGTTTTGTTTTTGAGGCAAATTAAATGAAAGTTGAAGCAATTAATCATTGCATTTTTTGAAGAATTAATTTAAAAAATTTAGTCAAAAAAATGCAGGGATTTCAGTCCCCTCCCAAACAACAGTTGCAAAAATTGAACAGTGGTTCTCCCTACTAAATACACCGTCAATCACCACGTATGAAGCGACTAAACTAACATTGTTTCGTAACTTGTTCATAAACTTTAAGCCAACAACTGCATCTTTAACATTTGTTAATTTGACTGTGAGTTTAATTTTCACTCAATGTATTTGTTATGTTATTACTGCACCCGCATAAAAATGTAATACAAATAATAATGCAAGAATAGCCTTATCTTGTTACAAAATAAAACTGCTACATGCCTACATTATTACTTAACCCTTGCTCTTGCCCTTATCACATTGTCTAAAGTGGGAAGATGGAATCTGTACTTATGGAAAGGGCCACCCAACTTTTCAAAGCTTTAATTTCTTGTTGATGGCATTGTGTAGTATGTGTACATAGAAAAATCATGCACTCCATGGTCCATGCCAGTAGCAAAGAGTAAAACAGACATAAGACTATGTGCATTGGTGCACTTTTTCATTGTTGAATTACTGTTAGTGTCAGCAAAAATCAGAAATCCATTCACAAAGACAGTATTGGCAATACCGGAACATGCCGCGTTGAGCTTGGTTCCGAGATTATAGTCTACTTCCTTAATCCTAACATCAGCGGTTTCGGATATCACCTACGATATTTGTGATGAGTCTTAGGAACCGGATATCCTTCTTTTCACTTGTCACAACAATTTTGAACCTGCCATTGCTGGGACACGCGGCGCGCTCTAATTCGTTGAAACCGGGCGCGTGGGCCACAATCACCGACAGGGCGCGTGGCTGCAGCGAGGGACGCGGAGAGAGATGAAATTGATGATAGATGTGGACACGCGGCATGCTTCTATTGGCTGGGCGGATTTTTAATGAATTCTTATCTTTAAACTCAATTATTTCACTGCAAATTATTTTTTTATTTTTTCACCAAAATTCGTAAAAAAATTTCCTCTATAAATAGAGACTTGGTTCATTTCATTTGGACACAGAAAAAAAATCCGAATTTTTCACTCTCTTAATCATATTATTAGTGTTTATTAGTGTTAATTTTGAAGTTTAAGTGTTCTTTTTTAGTGAAATGGATCCCAATAATTATTTCTATACCCAAAATTCCAACATTTCCCAAAATCCAAACACTTCTCAAAATCCTAACCCTTCTCAAAATCCTAACACTTCTCAAAATCTAAATCAATTTTCTAACCAACATCCTCAAAACATGCATAATCTTGGTCATCCATCAAATTTCATTAATCCATATGATCCATACTTTTATGGATCTATGATGAGAAATTTATCTCAATCACTACCGTTTCATGGTAATATGTCAAGGGGGAATGAAAATTTTTCTGGTGGTGGTTCACGTGAATTTCCTGAATTTTCAACACAAATGACCGGTGCTAATGAATTCACTCCAAATTCAGAAGATTCAACTCCTAAGAGCAAGAAAAATATGCAAGTTACATGGAACACTGATCAAAATTTGGTGCTAATTAGTGGATGGATTAAATTTGGAACAGACAGTGTTGTTGGAAGAAACCAGAGAGGTGATACATTTTGGTGTAAAATTGCTGACTATTGTAATGAGTATTGCTCATTCGATTCTCCGCGTGATGGAACTGCATGCCGAAATCGTTTTAATTACATGAGCAAAATAATGAATAAATGGATTGGTGCTTATGATAGCGCTAAACGTTTGAAAGGAAGTGGTTGGTCGGATAATGATGTTTTGGCAAAAGCACAGGAATTATATGCATGTGGGAAGAACAATCAATTCACTTTAATGGCAGAATGGGACGCTCTCAAAGATCAACCACGTTTTACTAGTCCACAAGGAGGAACTATTGGCTCAGGAAGTAGTGGATCTAAGCGCTCTCACGATGATGCATGTGACTCAAACTCTATAGGATCTAGTGTTCGTCCTATGGGTAGGGATGCGACAAAGAAAAAGGGTAAGGGTAAAAAGAAAGCTGCCTTGGAGTCGGTGGACAAAACATTGGAAGAATTCAACAAACAAAGGGTGCAAGAGTTTGAACAATTGAAAATAATAGCAGAAAATAAAAAAGAGCATAATTGTAATCTAAGTGAGCAAACCCGTGCTATAAATGAGAAAAACCGTATAAAAAAAATGAGCATGTATCTGAAGTTAAGTTCTGATCAGCATCTCGATGACCGGAAGAAAGCGATGATGGAAGAGCTGGCCAAAAAATTGTTTGATAATTAAATTTCAATCAAGTATTTGTCTGTAGTGTATGCTTTAATTGTTGTGTTTGAATATGTCAGTGTAGTGTTTGCTTTAAATATTTGGCTTTAGTGTTTGCTATAATTATTGTGATTGAATAAGTCAGTGTTGTCTTTGCTTTAATTAGTGTGATTGAACACGTCAGTGTAGTCTTTGCTTTAAAGTGTGATCGAATATGTCAGTGTAATGTTTGCTTTAAGTATTTGTCCTACATGTTTGCTTTAATTATTGTGTTCAACCTTTATATGACATTTAACTCTATACAATAACTTATTTCAAATCCGTCAATGTTGAACCACCCAATTCGAATATGTCAGTGTCACACTTTAATTATTGTGTCCACCACCCAACCTCCTTTAATTATTGTGTCCACCACTCAATCCTTATCTGATAATTAACTATATACAATAACTTATTTCAAATCCGTAAGTGGTCCAATTTAAGTCTATATATATGGACTCATACATCCATTTCCAATATCACAAATCTAAGCCAATCTAATTCCAATATCACAAAAAATGAATCCAACGAATCCATTTGATTTTGATGTCGCAGCCTACTGGCAAAATCGTCAAGTTCAAGATACTTACATACACAACCAATTGATAGAGCGTTGAAACAAAATATTGGAAGACAGTGCATCAACAAAAAGAAAATATGTCAAAAGAGATCATGCAGCTGCAAACCAAAGACTCATTGACGACTACTTTGCTAATGAGCCTACTTATGACGATACAATTTTTCGTCGTCGGTATCGCATGCAAAAGCATCTTTTCCTTCGAATTGTTGGGGACCTTTCAAGTAGTTATGACTACTTCACACAGCGATTTGATGCTGTCAAGAATAAGGTATATCACCTTTAGCAAAATGTACCACAACAATGTGAATGTTAGCATATGGAGTGGCTGCAGATGCAGTTGATGAATACATCAAAATAGGAACTTCTACTTCATTGGAGTGCTTACGTAAGTTCTGTAAGGGAATCAACAAATTGTATGAGGAACAATATTTGAGAGCACCAAACCAAGATGACCTGCAAAAAATACTACGTGTTAGTGAAATGCGGGGTTTCCCAGGGATGGTTGGGAGTATTGACTGCATGCACTGGGAGTGGAAAAATTGTCCTACGGCATGGGAAGGTCAATTTACTAGAGGAGACAAGGGAACCACAACAGTTATTCTTGAAGCTGTTGCATCTCATGATTTATGGATTTGGCATGCATATTTTGGATGTCCAGGTACGTTGAATGATATTAACGTACTCGATCGCTCTCCTGTTTTTGATGATGTTGAAAAAGGGAATGCTCCCAAAGTCAATTTCTTTGTAAATGGAAACCAATACAACATGACATACTATCTTGCTGATGGTATTTACCCTACATATCCAACATTTGTCAAATCGATAAGACTTCCTCAAAGTGAGCCCGATAAGTTATTTGCAAAATATCAGGAGAGCTATCGGAAGGACATCGAGCGTGCATTTGGAGTGCTTCAAGCTCGGTTTAAAATCATCCATGAACCTGCACGCATGTGGGACCTTTCCGATTTAAAAACCATCATGCGAGCATGCATCATATTACACAATATGATTGTTGAGGATGAGCGAGACACATATGCTCAGCGTTGGACTGATTTTGAGCACTCTGATGAAAGTGGATCTAGTGCACCACAGCCGCCATATTCCACCGAGGTATTACCCGCTTTTGCAAATCATGTGCGTACTAGATCTGAAATCCGCGATGCAAGAGGTCATCACAAACTGCAAGCAGATCTAGTGAAGCACATATGGGCAAAGTTTGGAATGATTCATGACTGAAGATGATTTGTAGCGACTAATTATGTTATTTGTGTGTTGTATTGCATTTTAAGTTATTTTGCATCGTATTAATTATGTTACTTGTGTGTTGTATTTAATTAAGTTAATTTGTACCGTACTAATTACGTTATTTGTGTGATGTATTGCATTCGATGTTAAGAAAATATAAAAAAATATTTAATTTTTTTTGTTAAGTGTTCGTTTAATTTAATTTAATGTTAATCGATAATTGTAATTTTATTTAATCATAAAAACAAAACTTGAAATTTAAATAAGAATGTAAAATAAAAAGTGGTGAGGTAGAGAAAGTGGTGGGGTAGGGTATTGAATGAAAAAACTATTGGAGAGAGGGTTTTGTGAATGTGTGTTGAATAATGATGTGGAGTGTAAAAAATAAGTGTTGAATTTTTGTAACCAATATACATAGTCTAAGCTGAAAACGAAGCTGCCACACTCCAAAGTCCAATCGGTCATGTTGAGACAGAAGACTTAATTGTACTGCCCCTGCCAAGGTCACATTGACATTGGCATTGTTGATTAATTAAAATTAAATTTTAATTAATCTAATAAATACATACTCTTATTCATATTTGTTTGAGGTTGAAATGGATGTATGTGTTGGTGTAAATGAAAAAAAAAAGACTAAAAAAATTGTTATGCAAGTTTATTTTTCTCTTGGTAAAAGTTATGCAAGTTATTTACCGTGTGAATTTTGTGATAAAATACATACATCATGTATGCATTATTGTGAATTTGTGATGGTCATTTTCCCCTTTGAATCAGTTGAGAAAGTTCCTTCTCTTCCAAACTCTGTTAAAGAAAATGACACCACCACCATAACTCCACAAGCAACACAATATGTTTGTTTTTATCTGTTATTACTGTTATTAAACTAACCAGCTATATATTCCTATTTAATGATTCAATAGAATTTCTTTATGAAAGTTCATATTCTTAATACTTTTCTGATTTATCTTTCTTTTCTAACATTTTCCAAGAGGACAAACAAAATCATGCAATGACCAATGCATTCCGTGAACTAAGTACCCCCTGCCACCATATGTTCCGTAGCTGAAAAAAGTTCAAATGTTACATCATTATCCATTGCAAACAATTCAATGGCCATAGTAATTATGACCCCTTAATCACAATTTGATTTCTGAATTATGATTTCCTCAGAGCAAATTATATTGGAAAGTAAGTAGTTGAGAAAGATAAAAGGATTAGTAAGAGAGTTTGATTTATAAAAAGAAACACTCCAAAATTGATCGCATGTACTACCATCTTCGACGGGGTTCACCATTCAACAGTGCGGATCAACAATAATTATATTTGGCATGAGCAGAACACCAGAACACCTGAGTCTTTAAGGTTAAGGAAAACACATTTCACTAAATATAAGATAAAATTAAATTACATTAGTTTTGGTGGTTGAAAGTTTATAATGTTAATCTTGGTTTGAATTCACATATGTGGTGGTCGAACTCCTTTGTTTGTCTCTGCATTGACTAAGTTTTATCTTGTTCTTTTTGTTTGACAGCGCTGTAAATTGTTTCTTTTTTGGACTTCTTTTGGGCACATCTTATGCTGGCAAGGATGATATTAATATAATTCATTTTAATTTCTCAAAAAATAAGAATCTGAAATAACTTTACCATCCAGATCTCGGTCCAGAGAGAATCAAAATCAATGACGAAATGGTATGTTTTAGTTCTATTTTTTTTAACCAACTTAATATCAGGGAAATACTCTTTTAAAAAAAGTGAAAGATAAACAACATTTTTATTTGTCTAAGTAAGCCTATTTTGTGTTTTGGGACCAATTAAGTGAACCAATCCAAATGCATAAAAAACACAATAGTGAAACTTATATCTGGTCGATGATTTTCAATTTTAGATTCTGTGCTTGACATCATCACAAAATGTACCATGCAAATTTATTTATTTATACCAATTAGGCCTACACAGTATAGGGTAAATTTATTGCCTCAATATATTTATGCAAACATGTCCTCCATTCCCCTGTCTCTTATTATTTTTTGGATAATTTACATAAACAGTTGAATTAATGGGGGGTCGACCTTATACATTATTTGATTTCAGTTCCTTCCCATAACTCAATAATGAATGTTTTTAAAATTTAAAGCATAACCTTTTATACATACTCCGACAGTACTATGAGACATATATATTCTCTATGAAAAACTTTGTGTTACAAGTAAATGTAATGGTTCATTTTATTCATGTCCTGTTGTGTATGTGTAGTATGGTTTTGCCCCATTAAGACCCTACCATGGCTTTCAATTTAAGTATTATGGCTAAACAGACGCTCCTTTTCCTATATCTTGTCACGTTGGAATCTAGCTAACAGCTCTTTCAACTAGAGGTGCTCATTTTTCTCATCTTGTAGCTAGATACCCTTTGTCTGTTTTGGCTTCATTTGTGTTATTTCAAAATGCAAATCTCAAGGGCTCAACTCAAACAAAGAACAAAAGATAAAATAATATAATGAACTTACAATAATAATAAATAAATAAATAAAACAAGGAAACGAATGAATAGTGAATACATCCTAGTTAATTTGAACGTATATGATATGCACTAGTAGATAATATGATTCCAATACAATATACTAGTATATCATAAGTATCTTAGTATTTTTCAAATTTTAAATACATATTCAGCCATTTACTTTAACACACCCTTCACTTCTAGCACTATTGAGTTGGATTTGGGGCACGAGATATAAATGTTAGATGACCCGATCAAGTTACTATCTTAAAATTGAGAATTGTGTCGAATTCAACTTTACAAAACTGACATATAAAGTGATGATTGCATCTACTTTATAAAAACACATCTTCTTCCGTCTTATTTTAAGTGTCACAGTTGATCAAATCACACACTTTAAAAAAATTGTATAAATAAAAGAGAGAAAATATGACATCTACAAAAATATCGTCTCTTTTTATTGATAGTAGACATTAGAAAACTAAAAAGTAGATCTTTAAATGTATTTTTTTCTTTCACCTAATGATTGTTTTAAGGGATAAATAAGGAAAAACCAATATAATAAATAGTATATGACATTTATTTTGGAACAAACAATTTTGATAAATAAGACACTTATTTTAGAACAGAGTGAATATTTATTTCATCTCGCAATTAGTGTGAAACTTTAACATACATTAAATAATAAAGTACGGAGGTGAGTGTAAGAGGGGGTCAGGAATGATGTAAGGGCGAATCTACAAAGTTTTGCGCAACCAGCAACTGAATCTAGCTCTAGAGATGACCTCATGTGTTCAATCAAAAAAAATAGTAGTTGTACAGAACGTTCATATTTCATAATGCACGATGCAATTATTTGAACACATATATCCAATTATTTGAAATTGTATAGAAACCAAGTTTGGTAGGTTAATTAAAGATCAAACACAAACACACGGGATCCTATTGTGATATAGAAAGGATTAATTAGTTTCTATAGTATCACATGATGGTGTCTGAAAATGTCTTGACCTTATATAAAATAAAACCATCTGAGAAACTAACTAAAATGACATATTTGTCTTTTTCAATAATCCCTATAAATACACACATTATCAAGTTGATGGAAATTTTACTGGAAAAACTTAAGTCCTTCATATACAGGGATAAAGATCTGAAATGTCTTTATAAAAAATGTCACTCATTAACTTATAAACCAATTTTGTAATAGTGAATTACAGTATAAGTTAATTTTTCAAACCTTTGAATTTAGAAATCATCCACCATGAATCTTAGAAGTTATGATTTTAACTTCTTTGACCTTCGTGGACGACTACTATCAATCTCATTAAGAATTTATAATTGAATTTATGAATAAATATAATATGAGTTACCAATTGGCAATTACATGTATTTAAAACCAAATCTACAGCAGTCTTGAAGTTCTGGTTCAACTGACAAAAAATGTTTAAAATGTTAGATCGAACGTTTATAACCGGTATTTAAACTCCGGTCCCTCAACGTTGTCTTTGTGAGTTTTCATTAGACCTGTTATTTCATTTATATATCAAAGAAAAAAAAATCAAGTCACAGTATATATATATATGTGTGTGTGTGAGCAGAAACTCCAACTATTTATGTCAAAGCATGTTGTTTAGTATCACAATGAAAATTTTAAAATCACAATTGATCACCATGATTCTATCAAACTCACCGTATATTTAAACATGCTGACTTGGATAGATTTTTTTAAAAATGTAGTAATAAATTTGCAGCTAATTAATATTGGAGGCAGATAATTGGGACCACACTAAAACCAAGCAGACATATTAGAAAAGGACAGGCATAGTATATTAATCTATACTACTATGCAACAATGAGCGAGAGAATCATATAAAAGAAACTAAATTCGAATCTATATAGGTAATAGGGAACACTTGAGAGCAATATATGGTCCCTCTAATTATTTGACATCATGATTACAAATTTACAACATACACTTAACTTACCACCATGCAGATGATAATCCAATTAACTTAACTTTTTATAGGGTAATTTTTTCATCCTTAGCAGAGTCACCACCATCTCTGTCACCAAACCTGCAAACAATTTGTGACCACGTGGTGTTCTTCATATATTCATGAGTCATGACTCACCATTTTAAGTTGAACACATAGGGTAATATAGATTTCAATTATATTGTTAACTAAATTGGATTGGAGCAGACTGAAAGAAATTGATGTAATTCATTCATTCATGCATGCATTCATTTATATACTTGTATATATATTCATATTCTAGCAATTCAAAGACGACATTGAATGGCATTTTATTTTGTTAGGTGTATTGTACATAGATTGGAAGAAGAAGCTTGATTAAAATGAGTGGGTGAATCAGTCATTTTTGATATCAATGCTCTGCCTCAATATTAAGAGCCAGTCAAATCCTAGGCTCTGATTGTTAGAACAGTAAACATTATGAATTTACATTCAATATTTATGGCTTCATAGTTATATGTATTTTTCAGTGGGTCATGGCATGGTGTGATGGCACACTAGCATACATTAAACGTTCTATACTGTTTTCTATTATTATATACAAAAAATATAAGCTCTGTTTATTTGGGACTAAAACAGCTAAAATATGGATGCTAAATAAGAAGAAACCTAAAGGGAGGGTGTTATCACTTAATCCAATGCATGGTTCATAAGTAACATTACTATCTTTTTAAAAGCTAACATTCAACACTCACTCTATTGAAACTTACTTGGTGTATGTTTGGTTTCAATTCTAAAGGAGTTAGAATTGATTATGACATGTTTGGTTTCTGTAAAGTAGAATCAATTTTGCCTCAAGAATTGACTCGACTTGAAATTAGAAATTGTAGCTTTTGCTTTTAGAATTAATTTTTATACTAAAATTTATTGTTCAACTTACTTTTAGTTGAATGTATCCAAACATAAATTAATTCAACTAAACTCAATTCTGATAAAAAAAATTATACCAATCAATTATATCTAAAGTCAAACCAAACATACCTGTATTACTCTTTTTTTTTTGCCACATCACTCATTTACCATTTATTTGATGGTGTATCTTACTCGAGTCAATAGATAGTGTTTTAGTTCACCTATAATCCTACATCACTTGGAAATTGAGGCTAAAAGTAGTTTATATACAACACGCCACACTGCTCAATTCAATCGAGACTCCTTTTTTACAAAGGACAAACCCGTGACAAAAGCGGAAAATCTCTCAAAGATGTGAATTTGATCTCAGATTGAGACATATTTATCATATGCGGATAAATTTGAGTTCTGTCTAAAATATATAATCTTTTTAAAGTGCAAATCTTAACTTAAGTTTATTGAAATGATCCAATCTGAACAAATAATAGTAAAATATATTAGAGAATCCTATAACTTAATTTTTCAAAAAAAATAATCATAAATTAAGTATCATATTGAGCTCTTATTACTGAAAGGTGAGACTGACAAATGAGGAAGAAATAATGTCAAAGCCTTATTAATGATTTCACATACATAAAAGAAGCATTTGAATTTTAAAATGAAATTTTGGACAAAGAAAGAAATGATATACTACTTCCATAATACTACTAATAATAATTTGACTGAATGAGCCTAAAAAAAAGGAAGAAAAAAAAAAACACATGCCGGCTATAATTATCAAATGTCTCTTTCTTTCTTCGTACCAATTGTGGACCTGGACATTAAATTCGAAGGATATCATATCATATGGAAAGGTCAATTCTCAAAGTTATAATTAGCTTGAGATTGCATCATGGTTTACAAATTTTGGTCATTGCCTTACTAGATATTGCAAGACCTGTAATGTGAGAATCACCGTAGTTGTTTTACTATCCGATCAAAATAGTAATTCATAGTATATTTAATTATGGTTGAATACATATTTGCTTAATGATGTTTTTAGTAGATCGGCGAATCCGGTTTATCATGCGATGAACTACATTAAAGAGTATTATCAAGCGATCATGGCTAGTAAAACTGTTACACAGTTGTCTGGTGAAGTTCGTTTGATTGGTTGGAAGCCTCCGGTAGAAGGACAGAAATTAAATACAGATTTAGTTTGTAAAAATGGGAGTATGACGGGATGTAGAGGTGTCATTAGAGATAAGTGGGGAAAAACAGAAGTATTCAAGGATGTTAAGGTTGAATTAATCATTGATTTGTTAGCCGTTTGCTCATGTAATCATAACATATAATAACAGATACGATAAGGAGTAATATGAGCTGAGTTAGTTACTCTTGGTGATGAATATTAGATTGTTGGAAATGAATTAGGAAGTGGATATTTCTCATTCCTACATATAAGTTAATCAGTTTACAGATGCAATGTCTAAAATAAAATTTGAGTTGGATTCTAATGTGATCTATTTTGATGTTTGTCTGAATTGAATCAGACATATTATTTCTCATATTATGTTTGTCGCAGTAAATATGACAGAATTACGACGATACCAAATATGTATATACTTCTAAACTCTTAACCAAATACAGTAGTAATAAAATTCAAATAGTGGTTGATAGATAGGAATAGGTTGGGGTCGCACGTATAGTATCCGACAGATGGTCAGAGTGAGGGAGAGGTGCGTGGTCATATCGTCATGCTGCTCATGATTTCTTAATTCCATTACTCATCACACTTCCCAATGTCCTGCAGGGTTGCTTTTGGCTCGCACCACCATACCAAGCAAAGCAAGCTTGGGAGTGAGTGCATGTGAATATATACAGAGTTAGAGAGAGAGGAGTAGTATTATTCTCTTTTCAAAAGTTTACTACTACATTTCTTTTTAAAAATTACTCCACATTTCTCAACTAGAGGCATTACATGATCACATACACAAATTGAATTGTCCTTTAATTCCTTACATAAAATGTGACCGTTTTATGCTTCAAGGATCCGCTTTTCTCGCTTCTTCACCACCTTGTCATTTACTTCTACTATATAATATCAACCCAACAATCAATCTTTTTCACATTTTCAACTCAACTATCTCTCTCTCTCTCTTGCTCTTAACACTTAACACTACTACTAGCTGCTGGCCACATATATTATTATTGTTATTATCATCATGTCATTTTCAATCTGATTTTCCCTCTTAACAACCCCTTTTCCTGTTTTCAAACTTCAAAAATCCACAAGTTTACCAATTATGGGTAAGGATTGGTATTGGGGTAGTGGAAGATCCTCCAACTCCAACAAGAGAAGATATAATAATCAAACTGATAATAATAATATCCCTTCTGGTTGCATGTGTGCTGTCTTTCAAGCCTTTGATTTTCATCCCTTTAACTTTTCCATTAACCAAACACAAACCTCTTTCAACTCATCTTCTTCTCCCAATCCTTCCATACACACTCTACCCAAAGAGGCTGAAGCACCAGCTAGGAATAGCTTGGAATCAGAAGATACTACATTCTCATCCATCTCCAAAGAAGATAGTTTCAAAATCCCAGTAAGTTTATCATAGTAATATTAATTAGTACTACTAGCAATAATGGTGATGATTTTGGTCAATTACTTAAGTAATTTTCTTTTTTTGTTCTTTTTATTGTGATAAACCAGAAGAACATAAGAATCAAAACAAGTTCAGACAAAAGTTTCAATGATCTTTCCTCTCCAGGAACCAAAACACCAACTTTGGTAGCAAGATTAATGGGTCTTGATCTTCTTCCTGAAGCAAATTCACCTTCTTCATCTTCTTCTTCATCTCTCTCCACTCCAAATAGACAAGGCCATTACCACAATAGATCAAAGCAAAACAACAATATCAAAATAATGAAACACAGACACAGCACAGACAGTGTCATCATGCGTTCATCCTTGCCTGAAACTCCAAGATTGTCCACAGATAAAACATGTTATGTTGAACATAGACTTTCTCTCCAAATCAACAAAGAAAACAGAAATCTTGGTGAAGATTTAGACACTCCTCGGTCTTCATTTTCAAAAAGGAAATTTTTTGAAGATAACAATAATTGTAGAAGTCCAAGTCATTATGCAAGACAAATTGTGAAACAAGTGAAAGAAAGTGTTAGTAGAAAAGTTGGTATTGACATCACAAACACAGTCAAAAACAAAGAACAAGTTAAACAAGATTTTGTTGCTCAAATCAAATTCAAGAAAACTCTTAAACCATTAGAAGAATCAAACCAAGGAAACAAAAACACATCTCATTCCCCAAGACTCATGAGCAGATTCAATGATACAAACCACCACAAACATTCACCAACAAGTACTCAAAAAGACCAAAACACACTCCAAGTACTAAAACAATCATCACCACCACCTGTAGTCAACATTGAAGCACAGGTTTCAAGAGTTTCAACAAAGCCAAAACTTGAAGCAATGTCAGAGAAGGAGGACAAAAAATCTTTCCCGAAATGCAAGAAAACACCGCATGGGAATTTGAGTCCACGGATTAACATCAAGCCTCCACAGACATCATCAATCAAAAACAAGCAAGAAGAATCATTCATTCTCCGACCATCATCATCAACCACTAAAGCTAATGATATCAAAACCAAAACCAAAACCAAAAGAACTCATCCAATTTCAAACAACTCTGTCCCAAATCTTCTCCCTCTCAAAACACACCCTTCACCTCTAGCTACCAAAATCCCTCAAAAACAGGTACCAATTTTTTCTATTTAAAATTTTTTACTGCCATTTTTTTTAATTTATTTTCACCATTTGGATTAAATGTTGCTTGTAAAAAAATTAACTACAGGTAAATGATGATGTCCAAGAATCCAAAAACATGTCACAGTTATTTAGTTGTTCGCGCCACAAGAGTAAACAAGAAGCGGCATTTGCCACCCGAGAAACCACCATCGCAGCCACCGGAGCTGAAAATGAAGAATCAGAATACCAATACATCAACACAATTCTAAGCCGTACTGGAATACACAGAGCAACAGTAACAAGCCTTCAACATTTTCAATGGTTCTCTTCAACACATCCATTAGACCCATCAATTTTTCACCGACTTGAACTCTACCCAACAACCAATTCCTTCATTTCAATTCCCAATAATCATAAAGATAACAACTTTACGCAGAAAAATCAACTGGGTCCACGTTGTAACCGTAGATTACTGTTTGATTTAGTTGATGAAGTGTTGTCGGAAATTCTCATAAAACCAAAATGTTACCGTGGGTTATTGTTGGAGACAGTGTGGAAAAAAGTTCGGAGTTACCCACGTGCGAAATGTGAGGTTTTAGAAGACATTGATGGGTTAATAGAAATGAATGAAGTGATGAATAAGGTTAAGGAAGAAGAAGAAGAAGAGAAAAAGTTGGTAGCGGAAATTGAAGGGAAAGTATTGGAGATGTTGGTGAATGAAACGTTAACGGTTATGGTGGGTCCGTACGAAGAGACATGAAACAGAGTGTGTCACATGGGATTAGAGTTCACGTGATGAGATGCTTCATGTTTTCATGTTCATGGCTATGGTGTTGGTAGTATGGATCCATCTTCCATGGAGGTTATGGTTGTGTTTTGATGGTGAGTCCCTCAAGTTGATGGTAGTTTTTTTTTAATCTCAAGATTTTGCAGCGGAATCCATGGACACCATTAATTTACCTCTATTTCTTTTTCTTGTGTATATTTGATTTGATTTGATTTGATTTGATTTATAATTTGAGAAAATTTATCAAAGTTGATGAATTATCTTTCTAGTGTTATAGTTTGTTGTAAAATAAAAGTATTCTCTTTTTGGTATTGTGTAGCAGAAATTGTCTACTCATTCTATCCATCATTAATTTTTGTGTGTAAATTGTGGAGATGAATTTTTGAAATCTAGTGAGATTTAATCTTTTTTGCTCATGCTGTGTTGAAGGAGATGTGATGAAAAAATGACCATAGTTTTTTTATTTACATTGAGTTCTTTAGACAAGACACTTTCATTTAGAGCTTAATTAGAGATCACTTGCGTTTGAATTCAACATCGATGTTTGTCCTTTATTGTAGTCTTATTCGATTCAAGAGATAGTAATATTTATAGTTGTGCGTAGAATATATCGATTTCATTAAAAAAATCACTTTGTTCACCAATCACATTAATATATATGTCTAATTTGCTGTGAAAAAACTAATAATTTTTCAATCAATTATATTACGATTACAAAATCATCATTTTCCATTTAAATGAATGAATCACTCGGTAACAACTAGAGGCAATGAAATCCCAAATTCAACGGTTCTACTGCACATTTGTAAATGTTACTAATTTATTGTTGGCAGATCTTCAATATTAAGTACTAATGCAGATCGATCAGTTACATCTATAGAATGGTGACAGAAACTGATATATAACTATTCATAGAATTTCATACCATCTCTTTCTTTAATAATATATATTTTTTTAATATTATTTGTTTGATAAGATTTTTCATTAAACTGACATAGTGACATATTTTTTTATTTATTTAATTTGTATTTGAATATATGAAATAAATGAATTAAATAATGATTGATTAGTTTATAAGATACTCTGTTTCTTGCACCTAGCTACAAGACTAGAGAACAACGGAAGATTATAAAGAAGATAACTACATGGCTTTTTGAACAAAGGAGAAAAAGTGAAAAGTTATGCTTAGAAAGAATCATATTCCATCTGATTTTTGCATGAAAATTTATTTGAGATTTACTCTCTGCATGATTTCATAAAAATAAAGGCGAATTTGCATGAATTCATTAAAAAAAAGAATGTGATTTTGCATGAAAACGTGAACTTCAATGCGTGCCTTTTCCTTTTTCCTTTTGTTGTTACTATGTTTTTGAAAGCCCCTTTTACTTTTATTGGAACAAAAGGAGAGTTTAGAACAAAAGAAAGTGTTGAAAATGAAACCCTGCTCATCCCTTTTCCTTTTTAGCTTTTGCTTGTGAAGCATAATTTTTGTTAAAAGATAAAATTACTTTCAAGTAAATAAATGAAGAGGATTTTCTCTTGTACTCACTCCCTCTACTTTTTTATAAGAGATTATTTATATAGTGACTTTTTTTAACTACATAGACATTTTGAAAAATCTTTTTTATCATTTAAAAAATAGTTTGAATTGGGTCTAATAGAGGCTACTCCATCTATCTTGTTCTATAATTTGTAATGGGTTGAGTACCTCTTGCAGCTTTTTTATAATACAATGATATTACGTTTTCAAGTGTTTAACTCTGTTGATAAAAAAATATCATGTTTATATACAAGAGTAATTAATGAATCAAATTTCGAACATACAATTTCTTTTTGGATAAATTAAGAGCGTATAGACATCAAACAATGAATAAACATACCAACTAGACTCTCCTGTCTTCTATTTATAGCTCATAATATTATATTAATAAAATAATAAAAAATATATACAAAAGAGGGGGGCTAGACCAAACCCAAAAAAAAAACACAATTAAATAAAGCGACATATTGTATCTGGCTGATGTGTGGAACACAAATTCTGCAAAGCAACACGTGATTACCAAATCGCCGAACGTTTCAATAAAGGATATTTAGAAGGTATTGGGATAAAAGACACCCTTATAACGAAGAAATGCTAGCCATTTAATTATTCGGCAAAAAATTAATGATAAAAGATTGAAAATTGGGTGTGGTATTAAAACTTTAAACATAAAGAATTGCCATAAGAATGTCACAATGATTACTAAAACAAACTTTCATTTTCATTTAGAAGTAAGTAAAGTTTTAAACTAGCTTAGCTTGGTCCTAAACTTGGAGTAAATGACAAAATTAGCCGAAGATCTCTAAATTTCTGTTTGTAAAACAATATAACATGATGTGGCAGTTTGAAAGTGTTACTATACCAAAAAGAAAAGTAGCGGGAAAATTCAAACAGCAATAAAATAAATAGTTAAGACATTGGAGACTTAATTATATGTCTGAAAAATCATAAATGGTTGAAAGAAGTAAAAAGATTGTGGTGTATGCAGCAGTTTAATAATCAATGTTTTGCAGTTTGGAGAGTATGTAACACATGGGCTTATAGATCTGTTTGTTTGTGCGTGTCCTTCAATGTTTTGGCACTGAATTAATATCAATTATTTTCACAACAAGAACTGAACTTTGCTGATATAATGTTTCAATTATTGTGTTATTGATTATGAGAAAAGGCTCTCACATAGGGAAAGCTGACATATACATTTTCACTTTTGATAACATAAAAATAAAAGTGCAATGTGTCAATCTTTTTCGTTAAGGGATAAAAGGTGGTTTTTCCCAGGGTAGTAGGGGTAGGGAGGAATCTTTTCATGTATTTTGAAAACATAAAGTGGAACATTAGTATATATTGGCAAACTAGTATTATTCAAGTTCAGTTGAATAATAGTAATGCTACTTACTTTTGATTTACTTTTGACTCAATAATAATAATAATGCAACTTATAAATGTGCAAAGACGGGTTGATTTATATTAAGTACTTGTTGAATAGGAAATTTGACTATATGAATTGTATTATGCAACTTAAATAGTTCAATCTTGAATTATATCTTATGCACACTATGTGGATCACATTTTCTATTTGACTCAATGGGTCACATACTCACATGGGTTTACTCCAAAAAAAACTAAACATCCAATTTAATTATATTGAATTTCACCATCCCTCTTACTTCATCTCTCAAGTATAGACTATAGAGTATATGAAAATAATCCTAGTAGGAAACAGAGTAAGAAATTTCTAAAAATGTGCCACATGTGCCCTCTTGAAAGTCAGAGCTCGTATACAGATTATTTTGAAAAATTGGCTTTGCATGGTTTTTAAATTTCTTAAAAATAGTACAAAATCTTTAAAAATGAAGATTTTTATTTGAAGAAAATTAAGCCGATGTATTTAAATTGTCTAAAATTCTAAATTTTCTAATTTTATAATTATCTCATCCAAACACATCTTTACTTCTCCCAAATACGAGAAATTGTAGAAACAAGACACTCTATTCGACACACTTTTTTGTTTTGGTTTTGAATTTCATATGAATTTAACTAAAATTACCATGAGTTCAAATAGATAAAAATATATTTTTGTTTTGAAAAATACATGAGGAGAATCTCTTTAATGCAACATTAATTCATCAAGTATTGTGCTACCAAACAAGTGACTTAGTTAGTACAAATAGTGGTACTCTATGAAGCAACTTTTCCTAATTTCTAATTCTAACAAGTGATTCTGTAAAAATGTACTATCAAATATAACTCTTTCTAAGGGTATTATGGTTGCAGGTGCAGTCTGTTACTAATTCACTTTGAACTAATAAGTACTTGCTACCTGACAATCTTAATTACATTAAAGCAGTAATAAGTTATTTCTTGTGAGATTGAAAAATGGCAAAAATGTTATGTAATTTTTTTGATTTGATGATATAAAAGGTTTGTCCCACCACTACTTAGTAGTACTTGACAATGTTGCATTGCTATTTTGAGTATGGTTGTCGTTTTCTTATTCTTCTTCTTGGTAAATTCATATTCCAATCATATAATTATGCTAACTAGCTAACCATGAAAATTTAGTTACCTACAATTTAGCTTCATGACAAAGGCTTCTAGTGACATTGCTTGTGAGTTGTGATAATAACCATGCTTTTCCATATATGCATGTATATATGACATTAATGAAAATAATTTGAATTTGTTACTTGAAGGTTTAATTTAATGACATATATATGAGAGAGCACCATGCTTTAAAAATAATACATTTAACTTTTTACCCATATTTGTTTAAGACTTTTCAGAAGGAAACTGTTGCTTGTTTTCTTTCACATATCTATGTATTCATATTCATAACATTTGTTAATGCCTTAAAATAAGCTCTATTTCAAGGAGTGGTATAGTTGTTTCTATGTTCTGATTTTGGTCAAGTAGTTTAGTGACTATAATTTCACCTCTTAAAAACGAATAAGTGAGTGTACCAGGATTCGAACATCGGTCCCAACATTTAACGTGCAATGTTTTTATTGAAGATTCATCGCATATTGAATGAATTAATGGAGTGTAAAATAAACGCTTTAACGATAAAAACAGCTTGCTTGATGATCTTCAAGATTTAACAAAATTTGTATTTTATTTATCATCTTATAATTCAGTCTAGAATTTTTACTATCCTTGATAATAAATACTAGTACCATTTAAATGTGTTATGTAATTCAAATCTCTTAACATAACTATAATATGAGGTTACATTTCCGCCTTACATTTTTGAAAACATAGTTAATTATAGGATTATATTTGTCTAAGATAGCATTTGGTTGAAGAAAAGTAAAGAGGGGGGAGATATACCAAAGGGTTATCTCCGAGTTGGACTCTATGGTAGTTGCTATTTGCCAATATGGTGCTGTCTAGACTCTGTTTTTCCACTTTGAAATTTCTATTAGATGATGATGTAAGAGGCATAACACAGGCACACAATCCCCTATTTCTCTTTCCCCTCCTCAGACCCAAAAATACCCCTGAATTTGGCAAAATTATGCAATTCGGAATCCATACTCCGAACTCAGATTCGTAACGTGGATTCCGAAGTACAGACAGATTTTGATAACTACGCGTGCATCCCCCTCACCCGCGGCAGCGCTTCAACGCTTTCACTTCGTAACATAGAATCAGAAGTGTGATAACAACATCGATGCTAAAGCTTCAGCATCGATGCTGAGAACAAATTTAGGCATCAGAACTAACAATTTCTGGTTTGAGCATCGATGCTGGCATAGGAGCATCGATGCTGTTGTATTGTCTGGGACTTTCCCAACAATTCATACGTGCACAGCATCGATGCTGAAGCTTCAGCATCGATGCTGGGAACAAATTTAGGCATCAGAACTAACAATTTCTAGTTTGAGCATCAATGCTGCCATAGGAGCATCGATGCTGTTGTATTGTCTGGGACTTTCCCAACAATTCATACGTGCACAGCATCGATGCTGAAGCGTCAGCATCGATGCTGGGAACAAATTTAGGCATCAGAACTAACAATTTCTGGTTGAGCATCAATGCTGCCATATGAGCATCAATGCTGTTTTATAGTCTGGTACGTGGACAGCATCGATGCTGAAACTTGAGCATCGATGCTGAGAACAAATTTAGGCTTAGGGGGGCTGGGAGTGACTTAGTTCGGTACGTGGAAACCGAACTGCAGTTCGGTTTCTACGTTACGAATTGGGCTCAATGAGGGTAAAAAAGGTAGTTAGGGGGGGAAAAAAGAAAATAACGGGGGTTAAAGAGAAATTTTCCAATTATAAGGGCAATATTTTCAAGGCATCCACCACAAGTTTGGAGACGCATTCCAGTCTAAAAGTATACTAGTTTTTTTGATGAGCAATTTTTATCGGTTAGTAGTCAGCTTGTAAATGCATGTAAAAAAAGAACTTGTTCTGTCATCTGTACTGTTCTGTCAAGTACTTACATCATTGCGAATCAAACGCACCCAGAGAGTTAATAAGAAAAACTAAATATTTTGTATACTTCATTTTACCGAATATACTTAGAGTTTTACGTAAATAAAATAATACTTAGAATGGTGTCATGATAATGAGAGATTTAGTGAATAGGGATCAACGTGCTAAAAAAGCTAGTAACGTAGTAAGAGAGCAGAAGGATCTTTAAAAACATAAACTCTTCTTTTAAAAAACAAACATAAACTCTTCTTAATGACAACGATACATATAAGATCATCCTACTAATGACACTCACTTGGATCAACTTCTTTAGTGGGTAATTAAAATGTTACCATTTATTTACAATAATTTGTGGGTCAATTAATATCGTAATGACCCTCGTTAACTATTATTTTAGGATGAAAGAAGTAACTCACGCAATATATATAGATGTCCGCTTAGTGAATTATCACCATTGGAAGTTGAACATTTTATCTCAAAATCAAAGTTATGAAAACTCTCTTCATTCTTTTGCTTATTTTCTCAATTGATTTTGGTATGAATTATTATACTTGAATTTATTTTGTTAGAAATTTGATGACTTTGTGTTTCTTTAATTTAACTAACCATGTTTATGATAGACAAGATTTGTGCTTTTGTACAGGAAATGAGGTGCAAATGCTAGAGGCAAAACAATGTCATAAAGACTTCCCTTACTTTTGTCCTACGAAGGATTACATGGATAAACTAAATTGCATACTAAATTGCAAGTTTGCATGTTTTTCCTTTAAAGCACATGGACAATGCCTCGATGACGAAACTTGTCGTTGTCTATAAAAATATATTATAGTATACTATATATAAAAATATCCATGTTGTTAAATTAATTAAATTGTTATATTATAGTATAGTATACTATAAAAATATCAAGGTGTTATATTATATATATACTATAACAAAAAAATATCCATGGTGTGAAGTTGTTATAATAAAATAAAGTGGATGTCATTATCAAAAAAAATAAAAATAAAGTGGATGCATTGTCCATTGTGCATTTTCCCTTTTTCCAAATTTTTGTTCATGTTATCTATTACCTGGTAATATTATCTGTGAATAAAACTCTCTATCAAGGAGTGGTTTTGTGGATCATAAAATAGAAATTAAAATTGGTTTTATTTTTTTATGATGATTCATCGCATATTGAATGAATGCAGTATAACTGAGCAACTATAAGTGCTGATTCCTTTCTGTATATATTTATCATCTTATAGTATAATTTACTCTACAATTTTTTACAATTCTTAATAATAAATACCATTCAAATGTTTTATGTGATTCAAACATTTTAACATAGCATTTCCGTTTTACACATTTGATCATCATAGTTAATTTAATATAGGATTATTTTTTCCTAAGATATATAGCATTTGGTTGAAGAAAAATAAAGGAGATTGAAAGAGAGATTTTTATCAGTGGCTTTGTTTGATTGGAATGGGGAGATTAACCAAGGGGTCTTTGCCAACATGGTGCTGTCTAGTTTCTCTTTTTCAACAGGTTATTTATTTTCTTCACCTTACTTGAAGAACTAACTTCTGTTTGTCATGTGTTTCGAAAAGCTAATTGTTGCACTGTCACCTATTAGCCAATCACAGTCATTCTACTTTGGTTTTAATTGGATCTTAGTTTTGACTCTGTTTTTCCAGTTTTGGAATTTCTATTATATGATTATGTAAGAGGCACAACACAGGCACACAAAATTGATTTGACTTCATTGCCATAAGGGATGTCAAAAAAAGGAAGATAACAGAGTAGTTATCAATTCAAAACAATGAAATCAATACATATGTCAACAGCTTGCATAATCAAAAAGTAGATCCAACTCAACATATTGATATGTCTTGCCTGAATGTTGTAGTAGAGGATTTCACAAACCCAAGTCAGAAGGTCAATCACTGTCAACTAACTGTCACAAAAAATAATACAATCGACTAATTGAGGGAAGACGACATTTGCAAGTAAATGAATGGAGGACATAAGGATATACCTTGTACAGAAAGTATTGACTTCTCACCCAAAATATATGTAGCACAGTTGTATCTTCTAATATTGTGCAGTTTCTGCCATCTACACAACTCAAGCGTCAAAGCCGGCACCAGTCCAGCCAGGAGCAGAAGATCTACCCTTGGACACAGCACCAATTCCCTTTCCTTTTAATTGGAAGTTGACTTTCTTTTTACTTTTTCCATCGCCTTCATTAGGTAGTTGCTGATTAGGTCTATCTGTCACTGCAACCTTCTGACCATTACTTTGATCGGTAACACTCGTGGTTGATCCCCCACTTGATTCCCGTGTGTTGGGAATAGAGGAACTATCTTGCGTTTTACTATCCTGAGAAGAACTTTCTGATCTCCCATCCTAACACAATTTAACCGCATGATGTTAGCATTTACTGGTCTAATACAAAATATGCATAGTATGAAACATGTATAGGTATAACGGGACAAACAACGTATATCTGATGGACCTAAGCAAATTGAACATGATTCTCTAAAAGTATAATCAACTTATATGATGAAACCGTGAAACCAAAACATACATGCTTAGAGGTTCACGTTTCCAACAACCTATTTTCCCGGATAAAAAAAAAGTTAGTTTGAAATTTCAAATACTTTAAGTTGAATATCATCAGTTTCCTAGCTGGATGCCTCATAGATGAAGCTCAGGAAAATTAGTTTGAAGTTACAACAACATTCCTCTGACAAGTGCCCAGTAACGGTGGTAGCATACACCCAAATTAGGCATGTAGCTTAGAAGCCACCGGTAACTATACAGCTGTAATAATGCTTAATACAGTGAGAAAAACATACATGATAAACATTAGTTGTTGCGTGACTTGGATTCAAAGCTTCCAATCGTCTTTTTAATTCCTCCAGCCGAGAAAACTGAGACTGACTGCTCTCTTGAACCTATATAAGATTGATAGTATCAAACAACCAGCTTAAAAGTAGTATATATATCTTTCATTCAACAATAAATTTACCAAATTGCTCAAATCTTCACATAGCTTCTGCTTTATATCTTCCTCGTCCTTCACTACTTTTGCCGCTGATTCCCACGCCTGCCACGCAAACATTAAAGATATCAATTATATTTGAAAAGGTACTTGGCAATACTCACTGATATTTTAGTGGATCAAATCTTCAACGCTCATCCATTTAAATAATGTTCTAGATAGTATTTTGTCATACTGAATGCACATTGAGTCATCGATATCTTGTGTTCACCTCACAATGGGAACAAAAGACTGTGGAAAAAGCAAACGAAAAAGTAAAGGAATAGCCAATCAATTAATTTTTTATTCACACAAATAATGATTCAGAGATCTTATTTTATTGAATAAGGTATTCCCCGTTCAATAAATAAAGAAACACAGGAATGGGAAAACTATTTATGTAAATTACATAAAATTTCCACTTAGCTTTTAAGACTGATCACTAATGTGTTTAAAAATGTTATCTCGAATCGATGTGATCATTACTGAGTAAGAATGTATCTTAATGCACTGTTTAACTTTACTCGGTAAATATGAATGGTAGATGTGCACAACAATTTAATATTTATAGCAACATGAAAATAAATAACGCTTTAAGCAATTGACTTCAGAAACTAACAATCATCACATGGGTTCATTAACACTTATATTTTCCTGAGCCGATAGTGAAAAGATCTGAAGTCACAGTAAGAAGCTAGTGTTGCTGGCATAATGCATTATATAGCACCAACATCACTAAAATGTTCACATTATGAAAATAGCAGGAGAAAAATGGAGAAATTAAAGTAAATATACCTTCCGGGCATGTTCTTCTTTTAGCTTGGCTGCATGAATTTTCTCTGTTGATTGTTCTATTTTCTTTCTCAAATGTTCAAGTGCTTAAAGTATGCACCACATATAAAAGAAAAGCAAAGTCATTTCACTATAACAACCAGGGAAGAACAATCTTTTTAAACTTATAATGGAAGAATCAACAATAATATTCAGAAACCTGATTTTTTTGGCCCAGCTGTAAGTTTCATCTCAAGTGTGAGATTCGCAAGCTCACGCTCCACATTGCGAATTTTCGAATAGTTTTCTTGAATGTATCTGTAAATAACAATAATAAAATGATAAGATATTAAGGTGATTGGGTCCAGTTACTTTTTTTTTGCTTCATCGGAAAATATATTGGGTTGGGTCCAGTTGCTAATCGGCTGTAAGTTCTCAGGGGAAAATAATTAGAGGCCTCGTTCTATATTAACAATAGTACAAAAGAGCATCTATTTACTCGTCACCCTAATATAAGATTAATAGCTCAATTTTAAAATATTGCGTCCTCAAATTAGATATTAGTAGTTCCCTATAGGTAAACTAACATAATTCCTCTTCCTTGATCTCAATCGACTGATTAGCTTCAAACACAAGTCACAGATCTCACTCCATAATCTACATATTTTGTACTAAATTACAAGTTCAGAAAAACAGTGAAATCAAGATTTTAAAAATAAACACCACTATCCATTCTACCAGTAGAAACCTTGTTGTAGTACTTCATAAACATGGATTACTAGTGTTACCATACCAGCACAGAACAATGAAATTGATTCCATTCACCTTACTATTCTAACATTTTCAGTACAATAGCATTGCTTCTTCATTCATAACGAATCTAATTGAATCTGTCACAACTATTTACCTAAAACTATCCAAATAGTATATGATTGAATTTGATTTCGACATTCGAATAAAATGACCTAAATTAAAACAATGTGATAAGTTCAAGAACATATTAAAATTCATAATGAAGCACAAATTGAATGAACAGAAATAGAAGAGAAGAGAATTACTTCTGCAATTGAAGTTGTTCCTCTTCGATGATCTGCAACAAAATAAGAATCAAAACAATGAATAACTAAGTAATGAAATATTCAAGAACAGTATAAAAGAGAGAATAGAGAGAGAGAGAGAGAGAGAGAAAGAAAACCCTCTCGGTGTAGCCGATGACGGAAGCTTCTCGAGCAAGACCGTCAGGTCCGATCTCAGGACGAAGCGAAGGGTTATTAGAAGCCATTACCAAATTCGATCAATAGCATTACACAACTCCTTCGTGTGTAACCGTCGTCGCCGAAGGCAACCGGTTCGACCGTCTCCGCCGACGTCCGGTTCAAATAAGAAGTGGTTTGATTTGAAGATCCGAACCGAAAAAAAGAACGGTCTGCGTGATGATGACGGTGCAGTTATTATAGTGATAGTTAATTAGTTATTATTGAAAATGACGATTTAGTCCTTCTCGTTTTCGCAACTTGCACACACGTTTAGCAACAACACGCAGCAAGAAAATCATGCACGATTTTGCATCTTTCTTGATCGTTGATTTAATATTGGTTGACTTAAATCATATTTTCACTAAATTATTACTACTACACGCAACTTTGTTTGTTTGTCGTCTAATAAATTCAACACTTGAGTTGTTATAATGAGCGAAAAAGAGTTGTGTTCAATGTGAAATAATGTCAATAGTGTTCGCTTATTAGTGTGGAAATTATATATCCACCACAGCCTTCGAGTTTAGATCAAAATCAACATGTTCCAAATTCAACTCATGCACCCGATTGAGAGTTCAAAGCAAACCGAGAGTTTCACTTATATGAACATCACATAACGGTGTAAATTGTTTGTACTTAGCCATCACATAAGCACCCACTTCATCACTAACATCAATACCAACTCTATTATTTAATGATGAAATTGCAACATCGATGTTACATTTCAGCCGCCCACTTGATGGTGTTTTCCACCTGATCTCCTGCAACCACTGCTGGAGCGTCGCACCAGACCTGGCTCCATGAACAGCTTGCCAATCATGCAGAATATTATTAGCATGCGTAACAAAGAAACTCTACGCATCACTAACATTGTTCCAAATATTGTTATATTGTTATTCATTGCTTTTATTTGCTCCAAATAATGCAGTGTGTGTGTTGCTGCAGCAGTAGGAAATAGTGGCATGGCAAAAATATATTCTGCATTGCTGCAACAAATCGAAGGATAAAAGCTACAAATACACCACACATTTATGCTACTTGGACAAATAAAGAAAATGTGGTAACTATCTTCTGCTTGACTATTACATAATGCAATTCGCACCCCTACTTTGAAGATTCACACGAGTTGGAATATACCAAAGACAAATTTGTCACATAAGGTTCTTAACACGTGAAGGAGTTTTAATCTTCCAAAGCAAATTTCATGCACATTCATTTTTAAATGAGAAGTATCTAGTAATTCTTGAACACATCGTCGATAAGAATTGTACAAAGGTGTGGCAAGAATTTTCAGTACCCAACTTGGCGCAAAATATTTCGTTGTAAGAGGCACATTTCATCAAGAACCATTCCGGACTGTCAATTGAGTTTATGCTAACTTTGATCTTCATATTAATTCTCGCAAAGTTATGAAAAATTATATTGTTATTCAAGATATGAAAATTCTCGCAAAGTTTTTGGAAAGCATAGATAAGGAAAATTTGAAAAATGGCACTATCTCATGAGAACACTAGGCATAAGCACTAGGCAAAGACAAAGAGTTCAGTCAAAAGTAATAGGCCTGTGGTATATGATTTATTGCAGATCTTAAGTATACAACACTAAATCTGATTCTGAGCACTAATCTGTGTACTAAGCTGCTATGTATAACTATATAAGCCATAGCTTGAGATAGCAACTCAAATTGAACTTATTATACAATAGAAAAATGCAGCCTCAACAACAATGATACAACAGAAGCTCGGCATCACCCAAGCTATAGCTTAAAAAACAAATACTACATTTTACAACAGAGGAACTGTTGGTATTGCTATATTGCATTGAATTGCAGGAGAGCATCTTTTGTAGGTAGTGCAGGAATTGCCCCTCTCTCTGTCACTGTGATTGCACCGCATACATTGGCAAAATATAGCGCTTTTTGGAGACCCTCTTCGTCCTGCCACATAAACTAAATTCATCAACTCCTAACATTCACAACATTTCCTGAATCAACAACTAGAGTGTGTAAAAATATCTGAATTACCTCAATAATACTTGGGTCAGAAGCCATTTTGTAGAGAAACCCACTAACAAATGCATCACCAGCACCAGTTGTGTCAACAGGTTTAACTTTGACACCTCCAACTTTGCCCTTAAAATCCTGCACACAAATTTAGTAATCACTATTAGCTGAACATTGGTCACTCGCGTGACAAGATAGTGTTGTTAAATATTGAACGTTGAAGCAAACCTTGCTCAAGTTTTACCACCTGCAATTTGTCATTAAGTACCTTGCTCAAGTTTTACATTCAACGTGTCACAACCAACATTTCAGAACACTCATTAAAGCAACTAATGTTGGTTATAATACCAACATATAGATCAGCACAAACAGAACAAATAAGAGCGAGAAAATTATGAAACGCGAGATTGTAACACCTTAAATTATGATTTACACGACTTTGGCAAACTTACCTTGGTGTAATATCTACAACCATCTGACCCTTCAGTAACAATTAGAAGCTTGAGATTAGGGTGAAAAAGCTTATTTCTTACAACATTGTCATCATAAGGATCATCACCACCAGTCAAAAAAGTAATCTCTTCTTCACTGATCTGCAATAAATAACAAAATACCAATTCAGATTAACTAAGGGAAAGAAAAAAATAATGATGGAATGCTTATTTTCAAAACAAAATAAAAAATAATAATAATTTAAACAACGTGTAAATCCATTTATAAAGTGTATTGTATAAAACTAAAAATATAGCAAAATAAAACTTACCTTTATGACATCAGCTAGATCCCATATGCTCCATATACCATTCCGAGCAGCCTCAGCTGATGGCCATAGTGCCAATCTCAAATTTGGATCATAGGATAGAATGCAACCAGAGTCTTTAGCAATTCTCAAGGCAGCAAGATGAGCTGACTTGCATGGCTCATCAATCAAACTGATGGAACCATAATGGAATATTTTAGCCTGCAATCAGTATTAAAATTACAGACTTAAATCAAAAGTTCTTTAGCCACATTTTTATAAACAGAGACAGAAATTCAAGACACCTTCTCAATGAGGTTATGATCAAGCTCTGACTTGTCCAGAAGCATATCAGCACTAGGATTTCGGAAAAACAAGAACTCACGCTCACCATCAGCTCTAAGTGTAACAAATGCCAATGCAGTTCTTGCATTAGAATCATATCGCATGCCAGATGTATCAACCTTATTTTGTTTTAAAATATCAGCCAACATATACCCAAATTCATCTGCTCCAACCTAAAACACAAATGGTAAGGATTTAAGCTATCATTTTCTCAGCCAACATAGATTCTTATTCTCAAAAATGTTCATCCTCAGAATACTACTACCAAGAGTATTATTCCCATGTCAATCTACAACTAAGCACATGATTTTTCTAGGACAATATTGAAAATTTATTTAATTCAACAATAATAAAAGGGAAAAAAAGTAGGACAAGATGGAAGTGGGAAGTTATAGCTGGTTAGGTTTCAAAATGATTTCTATTCAACTGAAATGAAAAATTGAAAATACGAGTAAATGATATTCTTCAGGTCACTTTTCGGGGTGTTTGTACCTTGAAACAAACACATATACTAGATCAAGCAAAACTTTCCTTTATCCTTTTTATTCCATTTTTCAAATAATCATTCAGAAAAATGTAATCAATTTCAAATAACCTAACAAATAGATTTCTTAAATATGGAGATTTGAACAAATCAAACATGGAAGTTGAGTAAGTGTAGATAATCACAAAAAATCAAATAATCATCAAGATAAATAGACAATAGATATACACACACCTTGCCTATAAATGCAGACGAACCCCCCAACCTAGAGATACCAACAGCGACGTTCGCAGGAGCACCACCAGGAGCTTTCTTGAAAGCAGGCGCTTCAGCAAGAGAGACTCCACCAACCGTTGGCACGAAATCTATTAACACTTCACCAAAACAAACAACCAGATCACTTGTTTCGTTGGATCCTTCTGTTGCGAGAGCATCAGATTTACCTGCAAACATAGTAGACTTTAGATAAACATGAATTTTGGTTTCAGAAAATTTTACTGCTAGCACTGCAGAGAAGTAAAAAAAATAGGACACAATTAAATGTGAAATAGTATCAAATGTCTAAAAAAAACAAAAACAAAAAAAGAAGAATCATTTCACATGGGTAACATGACATCCTAAATGGCTAATAGCAAAATTTCATAAAGATAAAAAAGTACATCTATTTTGAATTCAATTATAACATGGTAACATTACCAACCATGATGACCTTCACGTGGAATTGGTGATGAGACAAACCAGTTTTTGAGCTAAATCACAACTAATAACTTCTTAAAATTACTCCTATCTTTCACATGTTAATTCATCATCTAATAATTTTTTTTAACCAAGAACATCACCTCAATTTTTCAATGAACCTAGCATGGTGAATCCAATAAAAAAAAATCATGAACTTTCAAATTACCCATTTCTTAATACAGTGTCAAAAATCACACAGATCCCAAACAAACACAAACACAAACACAAATAACAAACCAATCAGATCTTTACATAATCAACTATATACAACATTATGGAAATGATAATCATAGACATAAAAACCTCACCATCATGATTAAAAAATAACACCCCAAAAGATTAAGAAAAAAAAAATGCATTCAAAGGAACAAACAGTATAAAAAGAGGGAAAAATCACCAATCTGAAACAGTGAAACAAATTCAATAAAAGAAGAAACCCAATATCAGAAAAATCTCAAAGATACAATCTTTATCTAAAAAAAATCATGGGGGAGCTCAAATAACGAATATACACACTTTAACAAAACAACAAAAACGAGTAATAACTATAAATATGGTAAAAACTCAAGAACACTAAGAGAGAAAAAAAAAGAAGAAGAAGAAAGAAAGAAAGATGAAAAACCTGAGGGGGTAAACTGTGCCATCTGAGAAACGGGATTGAATTTGGAAGCAAGAAACAGAGTGTTGCAAATGAAGAAGAGGAAAAGTGTTGCAAATAGTTTACAGAGAGAAAGAAGGGATGATGCAATGCGATGTTTATGTAATGCAACAAAGAGGTAAATTTGTTGAATTTAAGAGCATGCAAATTTGTATTGTTCTATTGAAAAGGGAAGATTCGAAATTCGATGATGTAAAGTTGTAAGCAAAATAACAAGATGGTAGTGTTAAGGGTATTTTTTGGTGAACAGTTAATTATTAATTTGGTCCTTAAATTTGTAGGCAAGACATTTTAGTCACTCAAATTTATAAAATTGTGAATTAGTCCTTTTTAAGTTAATGAATTGTAGTCAATTTTAAAAAAATTAAGTTTGTTTTGACGATATAGAAGAGAATATTGTGACAGTATGCATTCGTTTTACACATTTTGAGAGTTGTATTGTAATAAATGTTCTATTGAAAAATAAAACTGTTTGTAGTTTATTGTAAGAAATGTTCTATTGAAAAATAAAACTGTTTGTAGTTTATTTATAAATTATAACTCAATTAATGATAACGATATTATTAAATTTTGAGATATATATTTAAAAATTATTTGCATGTCATTCTTCAATTTAAGGACAAATATAATTTTGTAACTTAGAGAGGCTAGATTGCTCAATCCAAATTATGTTGAGGACTAAAACCTAATGTTTATGGATTGTCAAAAAGAAAATGTAATATTTATTTATTTATTTTGGTAGATAATGTAATGTTTATTTATTCATTATTTTTATAATATAAGAATGACATGCAAGAATATTCCCATCTCCTATTTTAACTATTTCAAGATGATTATTTTCTATCCTTAAGGACCTTGGTGAGGGAAGCAAGAATATTTTTGAGACCCACAAAGAAGTTACTGGTTAGCATATACTCCATGCATAAGCCCCCCTTAAAGATTAGACCAACATCACTTTGTTTTGAGTGAAAATGAACATAGATTCTTTAAACAATGTCTTGAATTTGAGTTTTGCAAATAAAAAAATTGTGTTCTAAAGTAAAAACCTATTAAAAGTGATCTGTAAAAATATGTAGGGGAAGATTAATTATCAATATTTAGTAAATTACACAACAAGGTTTTTATGAGAATCTTACACAACAGTGTTGAGCGAGCCACCCAAAATATCCTAATAATGTATTTTAAAGAAGAAACTTTAAAACTAATATACCTTTTTCTTTTATACATTTAAAACTAATATACGTACCTACCTACCTAACAATGATATGATTCAAAAAAAAGTGTTTACCAAACAATTTAATTCAGGGTTGGCCCATTAGAAAACGAACTCTAAAACAAACACATTTGGTGTGAAAAGTAATTTCCCATGAAGCAAACATGTTTAGATATTGTATGAAGAAGAAATCAAAGAGCCTCTCAAGTCTCAATATAGGCCTATTGAGGTTACTGCCAAAAAATAAATAAAAACAGATTAATATGTACCACCAATTCTGGCATTTAGTTGGCTAGCTAGCTACATATACATGATGCAATTGAAGACATATCATGCTGGAAAAAAAAATCTTGTTATAAATTAAACCAAATAGCCTTTCATCATTGAGTTTTTTAAGACATTTGATGGTTATCATACGTGCTAGAATAAAAATTCAAATATTCATCCATCCAATGTTCATGTCGCGACTGCTTTCGCCTCTGTCAATCCTTGTATTTGTTGCTTGTCCATTTGAAGCAGCTTGTTGGTGCATAAACCGGCTATAACATAATGTGTATATATATTTGAATTAAACTAGTATGTTTACCATATTTTCAAAATGTATTGCTAAAAATTGAAAGAGCAAAAAGAAAAGGAAGAAAACACACCTTGTTGTCCCATATTCAAACTGATTGACTTGTGCATCAAGCAAATTGGCGATGATATTGTTATTACTAGAGATGGTCGAATTAGTAGAATTGTCACAAGTATTGGTTCTTATACCTCTTTCCTGGAGTAACAGTTTAAAAATTAGTGCATACAAATATTTAGTACTAGTAAAAGATCATATCAAAGATTCGAAATTCATATTTAGCATAATCGAGTGATTGGTATCAAGTGGTTAATGAGTTGTCTGAAAACCGAAGAGTTAACACAAAATTAAATAAACTCATGTATAGCGCATTCCCTCAACTATACATTGATAATGTAATTGCTACCTTGGATTTTAATTGTTTGTTGACCTCCTCCACCTTGTGCACCTGCCAATATGTAAATCATGAGAATCAGTTTAGGATCAGTTGTGTAATTAAAAGTATCAATCTTAGTGTTTTGTTGTTGCTCTTTTTGTGGAGATAGGAGTTTCTATTATGTGTTTTTTTGTTTGGCTTTGTGCCCGAGATCTTTGCTTTGTACTTTACTTTTTCTGTTGCCTGTCTTTGTATTGTGTAGGAAATTGATTGAAAGATCAAAGATGTTAAACCAACAAAAATAATTGTATACCTCCTCACGTAATTCATCAACTCGTGCAATCAGCTTTTGCGTCTGCAATTATAAAGGCAAGATAAACGCATCATCGATCAATACAAGACTTGTTAATAATTTAGGCACATTCAAGAATTAAGGACAATTTCTCATTGTTATCGTGAAGCAGTTCATTGCACCGATGTTTTAGCCGATATTGGTTGTCATATATAGTAGGTTTTCTTGATTTTTTATGAACACTCATCGGTATGTTGTTTTGTAGTTTCTTTTTAAGCTTAGGCCCTTTTTCTTTTCTGCATATCTTGTTCAATATTTTCAATAAACTGAAACAAATATTTTTGGGTGTATTTCATTTTGAATCAAAGTTTAGAAGTTGAATAAGAATATAGTAAAAGTAAGTAAATACTTGGTGCTTTCGAGCTTGAGCAAGCGTTCTCTCCAGTTGTTTCTCTATACTCTGCAAATCTTTTATGCTAAGTGCATTCAGTTCTTCTCCCAAAAAGTACCTTAAAAACAAAAACAACAAATATAAACTAGTGTCCACCTAGTAACTTCAACTTTCTTTAAAAAATTGTTGAATCAAAATCAAAAGTTCAAATTAAAACCTTTGTGTTCTAGCAAGAGATTCATGCTTAACTCTTAACATCAAAAGCTCTTGGTATAAGCTCTACAATATTGCATGACCATGTTAATAAAAAGTAAATAAATTGCTACATATGAGGCATAAATCATAAATGAAACTTGTTACATCAGACAAAAGAAAAGAAAACCTGTGATTCATGTTCTCCCAAGTCGTGATTCTCGGACATATTGTTGAAGCAACATTGACGATACTTCTCAATGATTTTGTTCAAGCTGATCATGAACAAGTACATAAAATTACATTTAATATTTTTTTTTGAACAACGAATATATATATAATCAGATCTCCGCACAAGACGAACAAAGACCAATAAGAAAGAAACATGTCGTTTAGAATATTACAACAATTCATATTCTATTAGGTTTTGAATCTAAGTAAAGAAATGTTTTGGTAATGAAATACTACTCACTCAGTGGTACTGTATTGGAAAAGCTTGCCAAGGCTAGAGAAGATGATAAGAGCAACTTCAGCATCACATAAGACAGAAAGTTCAAAGGCTTTCTTCAACAAACCACTTCTTCTCTTTGAGAATGTTACTTGTCGGTTGATCTTGTTCTGTATTCTCTCCACAACCACCTTCCCTCTTCCCATGCTTGATGCTTTCTCTCTCTCTCACTTCAACTGCAGAAAACGACACATGTATATATATTGATCACCCTTTTCGGTGTTATATCCTGATAGGGAAACATCGCATGTAGAAACAAAAGTGTAACATTTTAGCATCTAAATTCACTACACTTAAATAATCACAATAATCGATCTTGATCGTTGATTTAACGTTAAATAATCACAATAATAATAAAGTAAAACGATCTTGACTGCCCATGAAAAATCGGACAGTCCAAATCCATTATAGTACTTTGTTGTGGCAGTAGACATCCAGTTCCAATATTTTAATGAAACAAAAATAGACAAATGTGAATTTTTTTAAGTAATTCTTGTTGAATGTATAATTAAATTTGTTTCAATACAGCTAAAAAGTTTCATATTACTTAAAAATCGAAGTTTACCATTCACACATGACACAACCCAACATAATAAGACATATTTTACACATAACAAACAACAAAACAGACAATATTTCAAAAATGCGTTAAGAATTATGGGTCGGATCATTGTTGTCATATGTGGTAATCAAACCCACAAGCTCCCTTAATCTAGGACATGGGATCATATATTGGTTGCCACTTTCATTTAACAAGATAAATTGATACCATTGTTTTTCTTTCATGGGTGAAGCACTTATTAGGATATTTGTAACATGGTACTTACCCTAAACCTTTGCCTAGTATGAGATGACTCTAATAAAGTGCCTCGGTGGGGCAGTGTTCATAAAATTTTGTACATGAAACTACATGTTACTGTAGATGCCGTTAGTCTACTATATTTGTTTGTTTGTTTGTGTTGTTGTGGCTCCCATGTTTCACGGACACTAAGTCGAATCAATCAACTCTAGTGTAGTACTTTTCAATTTTCTTCTTCTTCTTTTCATAAATTAATGAGTATTAACTTGCTACATGTAGGACGTTTATTATCCTCTAGATCAACTCTTAGTACACTTGGCCATGTTTCACAATTTCATTGGCTATTTCACTTAGTAGCACTGGTAACGATTTATAGTATAGCATGTAAAAGTTGTTTATCCATTGAGGTGTCGACACGTTTCAATGCCCACAAAGTGTTGCAAATAAGATGACACTTTTTTGTTTGATGTTAGATATGGCCACGTTAAATAGCATCAGCCCATGGGTGTTCAGATTTTGTTTTATTTATTATCTTTTCTAAAAGGTTCATCTAATCTAATAGTAAAAAGAAGGGAGTAAACAATCATTTTGAATGTTGAATAGTCCTTAAATCAACCTAAAATATTTTAAAATATTTAATTAATAATTCCATTAATCAAATTAATTCTAAATGTTAAATTAATGTTAACTATGATGATATATCTATTACTTTTGATATGTGAAATGTTTATGTGTTGTTTTCATATTTATGTGTGACTTCCATGTCACATAGAAACTAAAATGACACTATAATACCTCTTTCATTTGATGAGAAACAATTGAAACATTCATCTTCTTCCTACATCTCTCTCACAACCTCACAACTTCACCACCCAACAAACCCATCATCATCAACAAAACTTGTTCTATTTTAATTTTTTGCAAATTTGGAATAATGATTTAACTTAGATGAGTTTGATATGATTTAGTGATTAATTATGTTTTTCGTTTTTCAAGAAGATGAAATGTTTCTCTATTTTGTCTTTATTTTTGTCACTCGTCAATATGAACATTGCACATAAGCATCTAACATGACAAAAGAAAGTACCAATTTAACATTTTGAACTAATTTGACTAACAGAATCAATAATCAAGAACTTTAAAATGTTATATGACGCATTCAAGGTCTACTATGACTGTGAGTGGCACTTTTAGAGACAAAAATGATTATTGTTTATCCAAAAAAAAGGCCTTGAGTCCATAAACGTTCTTTGAATCTTAATAACTTCCCTTTAAATCTCAATGACTTCCGTACCTTAGATTATTAAGCCACCATCCTCTTATCCTAAATTTCTTTTATCAAAAATATAGTTAAAGCCTTTTTTTTTTTGGTACAGAAAGGGAGGTTAAAGCCTATTTATTGTCAATTTTTTTGACAAACAACGCCACATACATTTTAATTTTACATAATAATATTGTTGATATAAAGTTAAAAATGAAATAAAATATTTATAACTCATTTTATTTATATCCACTTTTGAAATAAAACAATAGAAATTTTATCTTGTTCCTAAAGTTCAAAATAATAAAGTGAAATTTATGTTCTATTACACTTTCTTCCGCTTCACTTTATTTCCATTATGTTATGCTCATTTTAAAGTATCCAAAACAGACCTATAGTGTAGGGAGGAGGAGTATTTTGGAGGGAAAAAAAAAAGAAGAGTGTGGAAAATAAATCATCTCCCACTCAATGTGTTCATCCATTTCTCTTGTGCTTCATCTAACAACCGAGAGTTCATAAAAATAAAAAAAAGTTAGTATAAATCAGTTTTAAAAAGAGAGGAAAAAATAAACAGCCGAGATGAGCGCAAAAAGGAAATGAAAATCGAAAATAAATCTACAGGAGAGGATCCATATCCGAAGATATGTTAGTAACACTATCGAGGCAAATAGCATTCACGTATATTAGTTTCATTCTTTCATTTTCATCTCTAAAGCCCATTTTTCAAAACCCACAATGTGGCCCATAGTCTATCCCATAAGTCCATAACCCAATTTCTATTTTCATTTTTTTTTTTGCGGAAATAATTTCTATTTTCATTTCACAAACGAGAAATCGCTGCATCTTACTTACCTCTCGCACCACCACTCCTCCACCGTCAACCGCCATTAGTTAGATCTCCGACGCGGCGTTTACTTCTCTCACCGACATCCGTAACCTCTTCCTCAAAATTCATCACCGAAGTATAAACTCGAAGTGCTGGATCCACATAAGTAGAATATAGCTATTGAATCTCCACTATGAGGAGGTAGAGTTTAGATACTGATTCCAGATTCAATTTCAATTTCAATTTCAATTTCAATTTCAATTTTCAAACGTTGAAGAAAATGCCGTTTATTGCAGAGCTGGAATTCACAGGCAACATGGAAGAAATATCGGAGGATCAGGATTCAGAGGAATGGTTGCGAAATTATCAATTGCTGCTGTGGTACTCTTGATCTGCACGCTTTCATTGTTCTTTTCTTCATCACGAAACTCGAATGTTCAATCCAATTTTCGCTCCGAGGTTCGTGCAAAATTGTTCAGTTTAAAATCACTGCTCAATTTTCTAATGCGAAACTCGCAATTAAGTGATTAGTTATTTGATTTATTGTTAAATAGATCCGTTTAGAAGAACTTTGGAGCAATGCTGATTCCGGTGGTTGGCGACCTTCGTCTACTCCGCGCTCTCATTGGCCCCGTATCTATCTGTTCTTGTAGTTACAGACTGTTTCTCATGCAAGAATTTTCATTTCAGTATGGATGTTATAGAATTTTCTGATAATGTGTGTGGTGTTTTTTGTCAGCTCCTCCGAGTAAGAGTAATGGCTATTTGCGTGTTCGATGTAATGGTGGACTAAATCAGCAGCGTACTGCGGTTTGTACTCTTTTCCTTCCTCCTCTCATTATAAACTTTGTTGAAGTTTTATGAGTATAGGAATTGTGAACTTTTGGTTTAGTGCATTATGTATGCTGATGAAGCTAGGTGGATCTAGTGTTGTTAGGATGGGGTTTCGTGTATGTATGGTGTTTCAATTTCAAATGTGTATTGTATTTATATTTGTATGTATATTTTAATGGTGTAGATCTCTAATGCTGTTCTTGCTGCGCGAATCATGAATGCTACACTAGTTCTGCCTGAGTTGGATGCAAACTCCTTTTGGCATGATGAGAGGTATATCTATAATTGTCTTCAAATTTGAATTCTTAACTTATGAAATGCAAAACTTATTCATCAAATTATTGATTTTGTTTTTGATTCAATTGGAAAAAGATATATAAATATAAGCTATTTCTTTTTTCTTGAACATGTATTTGTGTTTAATTTTGCATGCATTTGTGTGTAGTTTGCCTAGAAAAATGTATTTTTACCAATAATAAAAGGTATTTGTTTAGCTCTTTCTATCCAGTCTCCGTAGACCAACCATTAGAAGGCTGAAGGATCTTATTGTTATATTTGTTCGTACTTTACATGGAATAGAAGGTATACTATTTTCCCCACATGAGTTTGGAAGATATTTTCTGGTCAAGTTATTATACATCTGATAGCAAGTAATTACTGGATTAACTTTTGCGTGGAAACGGTATGCAAGAATAACTATCAGTGAGCAAATTTGCCATTTGCTAATGTCTAAAGGAATTCCTTTTCCCTCATCTCATTAGAAGTTAAAAAGAGCTTGGAGTGCATTTTTTCGAAACAAGTTGAGATGTCTGCATTGTATCAGTGTTATCCAATTTCGGCCATGGTGGATATCAATGGCGGGTTTTTTGATTTCCCCCATGGCCAATTTTGTGAAGGATGGCGGCGACACGGCACTATACTTGGATATGCCGGCGCCACATGTTGGCCGGTGTGGCAGGATTTTGGCTTTCCGCCATGGTCTGCCATCAGCAACATTGGTTCTCATACCAGCTTTAGATGCTTGCTCATTTATCAGATGGATTATTAAGTTAGGTGCTTTTTAATTTTATTTAAACTTCCGTGATAGCAAGACAGAAACATGTTTGTTCTAGTTTTGGGAATTGGCGTCCAAAATTCAAATAGAGTAAAGCATGCATGATTCACCGATGTTTCCAGGCTAAGTTTTTTAATTTATTTTTTTGTGTTTAGGACCATTTGGTAGTTACTTGTAAGAATATTATTCTGATTTAGGAGAAGAGACGTTTTCTATGGTTTACAGATTCTGGTTTCATTGATTGGTAAATTTGTGATGAACCATTGTCATACTATACTACAGTAGGTCCTAAATAATTTATTTGTATATTTATTTTACATGCAGTGGTTTCCATGGTATCTATGATGTTGAGCACTTCATCCGGACACTGAGGTTTGATGTAAAGATTGTAGAGAGCATTCCAGAAAATGAGAAAAATGGCAAAAAGAAGAAAATTAAGGCATTTCAGGTAGATATTAATAATCTGGCAATTGATGAGCAGTTGGAAATCATTTTAATTTCCTGGATAATATGTTCAAATTTCAAATGTTATTTTGACACAGCTCCGCCCTCCTCGAGATGCTCCTATAAGTTGGTATACTACTGATGCTCTCAAGAAAATGAAGGAACATGGTGCTATCTATCTTACTCCCTTTTCACACCGCTTAGCAGAAGAAATTGACAATCCTGAGTACCAAAGGTTGAGGTGCAGGGTTAACTATCATGCTTTAAGATTCAAGCCAAATATTATGAAGTTAAGTGAATCAATAGTTGAAAAACTACGTGCACAAGGACCCTTCATGTCCATACATCTCCGGTTTGAGATGGATATGTTGTCGTTTGCTGGGTAAGTTATATGGTATGCTAGCGTGTTCATTTCAATTGAGATATAGACACGTTGTAGTTGGTATATGATATTATCTTTTACACTAGCAGGCAAGAGTTAAATGTATGCTTTTCTTTTGTTGTTTCTAAGAATCTCTAATGGCTTTTCCAAAGTCTTTTTACCTATCTCTATTTATGGTTGATCCTAGGTGAAAATGACATTATTTGACAAATTGAACCTCTTTTGTGCACATGCGCACACACATACACAGATGTTTTCGTGTACATTTTCCTTGTTGGTTATTTATTTTTACAAGGCCTACATGTAGCTCAGTAGCTCTGAAACCATGTTTTAGTAATAGTATAAAGCAGTTCGGAAACTTGTTGGCACACTTTCTCCCTTAAACTTCTTTTGAATGTCTTAGTAAACTTTGGCTACAAGCTTTCAAGTCTGTCCCAGTTGATGTGTGGTTCATTTATTTGTGCAAGAAACAGAACGCTCTTGATTTATTGTTTTACTATGATGCATAGCTAATAAATTTTGTAGTTCATGATGTTCTTAAATGCACTGGAGATGTCTTCCTATTATATCTCGAGTGTCTGGCTTTATCTGTATTAGCATGTTGACATGTTCTATAAGTTCTGATCCAAGAGTAGAAATTGTAGAATCTGTTTTATTGGTGGATAAATGAGCTCATTTTTTTAAAAATTAAAATATGAATGTGATTGTAGATGCTTTGATATAGTTACACCTGAGGAGCAGAAAATTCTGAAGAAGTATCGAGAAGAAAATTTTGCACCTAAAAAACTTGTCTATAATGAAAGAAGAGCCATTGGGAAATGCCCATTAACTCCTGAGGAGGTATAAATTAGTTTCATTCTTATTATCTTTTAATTGTTTCTTTGATTGGAAAACGGTATGTGTGTTGATGATTACAGATTACAATTTTGTTAAAATTTATGATGCCTATGATTTAATTGGTTATAGACTAATTTACTCTAACTGCAGGTTGGTCTTATTTTGCGTGCATTGGGTTTTGACAATTCTACCAGGATATATCTTGCAGCCGGTGAATTGTTTGGTGGGGATCGATTTATGAATCCATTTAGAAGTTTGTTCCCTAGACTTGAGAATCATTCTTCTGTAGATCACTCTGAAGAGCTTGCTGAGAACACTAGGGGATTGGCAGGTTCTGCTGTGGATTACATGGTCTGCCTTCTTTCAGACATTTTCATGCCAACCTATGATGGCCCAAGCAACTTTGCAAACAACCTCCTCGGGCATCGCCTTTATTATGGCTTCCGGACCACAATCAGACCTGATAGAAAAGCTCTTGCACCCATCTTCATTGATAGGGAGAAAGGACGAATGACAGGTTTTGAAGAAGCTATTAGGAAAGTCATGCTTAAGACAAACTTTGGGGAACCTCATAAGCGTGTTTCTCCTGAGTCTTTCTATACTAATTCTTGGCCTGAATGCTTCTGCCAAACATCACCACAGAACCCAGCTGACAAATGTCCACCTAATGATGTTTTAAATGTTCTGCACAACGAATTGGAAAAAGCAGCTACAGACACAAACACTACAAATGGTTGAGCAGAAATATAGGGGTTACTTATGGCTTTGAGTTGATGATTCTTTATTCCGTAGTAATGAACTGTGGTGGGCCAAATTGAAAATGAATGAGCTCCTATTACGGATCCAGATTTTCAGGTGATATTTTTTGTCTCAAATTATTGATTCTAGTCATTCTTCAGAGGGAATGATATAGTTAGATAATAACAAGAATTCAAGAAGCTGATTTGTATATTTTTATTATATTATGTTTCCCTTATATTGTTTTGTGTAGACGATAGAAGGAAGATTACACGGATTGGGTAGAGAGGCGGCAATGTGACTGGAGTTATGTTGTGTAGATTGTGCATGAAAAAGGAACTTATAGTAGTAACCTAGGGAAAGTTGAAATTTCTGAAATATCTGTTAGATGTTAAATATTTGGAGTGTGGATTAGTAATTGATGTGCTAAATATATATGTTTTTTATTTTTTAGTTTAAAATGTTTTTGAGCAAATTTCCTCCTTGAAACTGATACAAATGAGATTGAAGATTCAAATAATATGCTAAAGAACTTCTCAAAAACAAATTTTTTTTGAATGACTTTTCAAAAACAATTTTTTTAGTTTTTAAAAACTAAAAAACTTGATTGGTAATTCAATTTTACAATATTATTTTTAAAAATTGTTTTCTATATATCAATTTTTAACACTAAAAATGTAAAACTGGTTTAGAGAGTTTTGTTTTTCTCTTCTTTAAAATAGTTTTATAAAATACATTTTAAAAACTAAAAATCAAAATTATTTCAAATAAACCCTTAATTTATCATTTTTTTTCCTTTCTACATAATTTATCATTTTTATTAGTGCACCAAACAACAGGCTTAACTAAGATATGCAAATTTTATTACATCCGGCACATTAACTAGAGTTGATGGTTTAGATAATCTAAAATATATTTTTTGTCCTTTATCTTTTTCTATAATAAACCATCGATAAACTATAGTATAAACTACTAAAATAAATATTAGATAAAAGATATAAAAAAACTAAAAAAAAGAAAAGAAGAAATATTCTTTGAATTAAACATAAATTACAATATAAATGTCAGTAAAATTAATTTAAGTGAGTACTCATTATATTGATCAAAAGCCTATACCAAAAAAAAAAAAAATATTGATCAAAAGTGAGTACTCATTATATTGTCCTTTTGTCCTTGGTTTAAAAATGGAATAAAAATAGGATATTAAAGTATAAAAAATAAAGGATATTAATTCTCAACCGTTGCTTATCTTTTGTGTCAAAACAAAAACCGTTCATTATCTTCCAAATTTAGGATGTTCACTTTATTATTTTCATTCACGAAAAAAATCATGCAACCTTATAAAAGAGCAAAATAACACTTCAAATAAAGTCAATCATATTATTATCATAGATTCATTCATAGTCACGTGATTTTCCTCTGAATCTCAAGATAAGTGTTTGATTTACATGTGGCATATAACAAATTCAACACCTCCTCCTACAACACAATCATAGATCATCATCATCATCAAAAAAAAAAAAAACACTCTCTCTTGACTCTTCGAAGAAGCATTGTCACTATACTTTTCTCATCGGTGTGTTGCTTAAACCGATCAATATCAATGGCTTTCTGTTACAGACTCGATAACTTCATCATTTCTTCGTTTAAACCCCAAAATTCAAATGCCCATTTTTCAATTCAACCTTCTTTCAATCTCCCATCTCATTCTTCTTTCAAAGTTCAAAACTTTCCTTTCAGGGTTCGCTATAATCAACCCATCAGAGCTACTTCATCATCCTCTTCTCCTTCTACTACCATTGCTGAACCTAATGGCATTAAGGTTTTTTTTTTTCTTACTTTTTTTGTGTTTTTGTATACCCTTTTAAGTTTTATTTTCAAGTTTAACCCTTTTTTTTTGTCTTTGAAGATTAATTCTGTTCCTACCAAACCTATAGAAGGACAAAAAACTGGTACAAGTGGGCTACGAAAAAAGGTTGGTAATTTTTTGTTTTGTTTTGTTGGATTTTACTTACTTTGTTGCTTTTTTAGAAACAGAATAAAATAGTGTGAACCCTTTGTTTCTCAAATTATGTTTGATAACAATGCTCACATTATGTGGATTTAGTTAGTGATCATTGATAACAAGAGAGGTTTAAGTTATGAATTATGATTTTTGATCATACATATTTTGATTATGTGTGCTTAATTGTTTTGTAGGTGAAAGTGTTTATGCAAGAAAATTACCTTGCAAATTGGATTCAGGTTTGTAGAACTCTGTGAAATATATGATTAAATGATTTGTGTTTCGAATTTTGATTTGAAAATAAGTTAAACTCTTGTGCATTTGTAGGCACTGTTTAATTCATTGCCTCCTGAGGATTACAAAAATGGAGTGTTGGTGTTGGGAGGTGATGGTCGATACTTTAATCGAGAAGCTGCACAGGTTAATTTTATTTTTGAATGTGTCACCATTGAAATAAATTTGAATATTGTGTTACGAAAATTGCTTAATTTATAATTTTATTTTTTGAACAAAGCTTAATTTATTTGTTCTTCTGTTTTTGTGCATTGCAGATAATAATTAAAATTGCTGCTGGAAACAGTGTTGGAAAAATTCTGGTCGGAAAGTAAGTTTCTTAATCAATTGATTGTTCTTACTAAATATGTTGTAACAAACAACAGGAATTACGTAAATCAAGAGCTAGTTGGGAATGGCATTGATTGGATGAAACAACTTTCTTCGATTAGTGCATGAGCTATTGCTCAATGCAACTTATTTGTTCACTGTTTCATAGCTGTTTTCAGCTTATCCCCATAAGTTTTTCAGGATAGCTTCTATGAAAACATTTGATTTGATTTGATTTGATTTTATCCTTTTTTATAGAAATATATTATACATAAGCACTTATTATGCTAGAGGGGCTTAATTAAGTTGCTTATCCAAAAAGGGCTCAAGTTGAACACTTTTTCTTTCCTAATGCAGGGAAGGGATATTGTCAACACCTGCCGTTTCTGCTGTGATAAGGAAGAGGCAGGCAAGCAAAACAAACTCCTTTTCTTTACCATAACATGTATAGCAAACTTGCTCTTTTTCTTCTGATGGTCTTAAATTTCAATAGGCAAATGGTGGATTTATTATGAGTGCGAGCCATAATCCTGGCGGACCTGAATATGATTGGGGTATTAAGGTGAGTTTCCTAAATAATTCTCATCCATTAAAAGGTCATGGATCAATTGTGTGTTGACCAGTATTGATGATAGTCACCATTCCCTGAAGTTACTTGGTTTTTATTTTTAGCTATGGTTAGGACATAGGTTGATACCTTGAAAAGCCATTGATTCAGAAGTTGCTTTGTTTTTTGTTGATATTTCACTAGGGGATTTGGTCATTTTCTATCCAATGTACATATGTAATAAATACCAATTTGTCAATACATAGTTTTTCTATCCAATGTTCAGTCTGTGTTATGTGCAAATCTATCAGTTGGCGTTTCAGTTTCTGATAAATGTCTTTGCTGCTGAATCCAGTTTAACTACAGTAGTGGACAACCTGCACCGGAATCTATCACTGACAAGATTTACGGAAACACCTTATCTGTAAGTGTCCCTATATTAAAATACGCCTCAGTATTCCAATCCTACATTCTGTTTCTTGAAATGTTTGAGTTGCTCATGTTCCAAGCCTTATCCCACTACATTGGGTCGGCTACTTGGATCAAACAACGCTATAATGTTATGTCATATTATCATTTTGCTATCTAACATTAAGCATTGTTGTCACTAGATTATTGATTTCAAAATTGGGTCTAGGTAGCATTGGTAGTTTATTTTGTGTGATGTCTTCATTGATTTCAATGTTAGTTTATCCATATTGTAAAGCTAAATATGAACAACTAATAAAACAGTTCATTCAGGTATTTCTTAGGTGTGATTATGCAAATTTTATCCTGATTTTTTTGGACTAATCTTACAATTTCTTAAACTTAGGTTGTCAATGAAATGAAATCACAATTGATATTGTAACTTTTTAATGCATTTTCTGTTGATACAGATTTCTGAGATAAAGATTGCTGATATTCCTGACGTTGACTTATCAAATGTTGGGGTTACAAAATTTGGAAGCTTCAGTGTGGAAGTAATAGACCCAGTTTCTGATTATCTGGAGCTATTGGAGGTCAAAATAATTTTTATGCATTATTATACTTATGTTGAATAGCTCATGCAATCTGGATCTTAGTGTTGTGATTATTTATTTCATTGCAGTTTATTTGTTATTTTTTTTGTGCAGACAGTATTTGATTTTCAGCTACTCAAAGGTCTTATTTCACGGCCAGATTTTAGGTACAATCCTTAAATTTTTTAATATTGCAAATATTGTATTGTTTTATTGTATACAGTATATTTTACAGGTCCACTATCTTTTATGTCTTTATCTCTTAACAATTGTAATTTGAGATCCCTCATTTGATTGAAAGTAGTTAATTTTCTGTGCTACTTCGATCACTCTAAAAGGATCCTTGATTGGCAAGCACGGGAATTGAGAAATCTAGAGATATTGTCTTTAAATTTGATCTTGTTATAAGAATCTTGTTTTTATATTCCCCTTTTTTTTTATGTAATTATATTCCACTCTAATCCCATCACATGGGCTTATAGTCTTGAAATTGATTGTATTATTGAATTTTTTTATTTATTTTAGGTTTACATTCGATGCCATGCATGCCGTTGCTGGTGCTTATGCAACACCCATCTTTGTTGATAAACTTGGTGCTAGTCCGGTATGGTTCTCTCCCTTTAACTCTTGTAGGGAGTGGATACAAATTTATATGATGTTGAGATCTAAAGTTAAGTATGAAATGTAGGATTCAATTTCAAATGGAATACCTTTGGAAGATTTTGGACATGGTCATCCTGATCCTAATCTAACGTGAGTTTAATGATTGATTTGTTAACATTGTGTTTTCGTCCATTAGCAAATTGTTTTTGATCGAAATGTTTATTGAACAGATATGCGAAGGATCTTGTTAACATTATGTACGCTGAAAATGGACCTGATTTCGGAGCTGCTAGTGATGGTATGTAAAGATTTAGTTATTTTTGAAATTGAACTTGTTTAGTTTTTTTAAAAGATGTAGTTGATATATTCTTGTGCAACAATGCTTTGTCTATCTTTATGTTGATGGTTATGTATTTTAACTTTTGTTCAGGTGATGGAGATAGAAATATGATTTTAGGATCAAGTTTCTTTGTAACTCCTTCAGATTCTGTTGCAGTTATTGCAGCCAATGCAAAAGAAGCGATTCCGTACTTCAAGAACAGTGTTAAGGTAGAAAGGTTGTGCATATTATTAATAGGTATTCTTAGTTGTAAAATGGAAGTGTCATTTTTCTGTATTGTAATTGCAGGGTCTTGCAAGATCAATGCCGACAAGTGGTGCTCTAGATAGAGTTGCTGAAAAGTTGAACCTCCCTTTCTTCGAGGTTTGTTTTGTTATTAATATAATTTATTTTGTTCCTCTTAATAATATTCTTGATGAAGAGGTGGTTCTCAAATGACAAAAAATGAACCTTGGATGCAGGTTCCTACTGGTTGGAAATTTTTTGGGAATCTTATGGATGCTGGGAATCTGTCGATTTGCGGGGAAGAGAGTTTTGGAACAGGTTCTGACCACATTCGTGAGAAAGACGGAATCTGGTAAATATTCCACATGTTTCTTCAAAACTAAGAAACAAAATCATTTCTATATTTTTTGTATGCTAGCTACTTTGATGTATTTTGAAATTATTGGAATTCCCAAAGACATCACATTCAGTATCACTCAAGAACAACATCTTTCATATTATTGATAAGGACAAAATTTAAATAAAATTCCTCAGATGCTTGTGGTGTTGCTTCTCAATAAAAACATAACAGGCCTATTATGTTTTATATCCTTTTGTTTTTACAAGTTTTAGTATATAGTATTTATATTTATACTTTCTTTTGAGAAACAGCTCGATATGATCTAAGTTTTATCCGCATTTTTTTACTTTCAATCACAGGGCTGTATTAGCTTGGCTTTCTATTATTGCTCATCGCAACAAAGACAAGAAATCGGGGGAGAAATTGGTCTCTGTATCTGATGTTGTGAAGGAGCACTGGGCAACCTACGGTAGAAATTTCTTTTCTAGATATGACTACGAGGTTCGCATCGTTGTTACTATTGAAGTTTTACTTGTATCATACTTTTTGGTACATTATTATTTAGTTTAGTTTTGCTTTGGAATTTCTGAATACCATGTGTTAGGTTAAGACTTCAGTGTGATGCTTATTTCTTTTGATTTTGATTTTTGACAAATCTAAATATAGGAATGTGAATCTGAAGGTGCCAATAAGATGGTAGAGTACCTACGAGATATTTTGTCTAAGAGCAAGCCCGGTGATAAGTATGGTAAGTTACTATAACCACTTTCGAATCATTGGCACACACTGATCTTGTGCATATTTGAAATATGATGAGTATTCTTCTACAGGAAGTTATGTCCTCCAGTTTGCAGATGATTTTACATACACTGATCCTGTAAGTTCATACACCGTGCACATTTTTATATCTTCATTTTATTTTATTTTTCAACAGGTGAAACCATAATTCAAATTCTGATTTTATTTAAATGTGCAGGTAGATGGAAGTGTAGTATCAAAACAAGGGGTTCGGTTTGTTTTTACGGATGGTTCAAGGATTATTTATCGTTTATCAGTAAGTGACATCTGTTAGTTTGCACACCGTCCCTTTTAAAGAATTTATGCAAAATTACATATTAAGTGATTACTTACTGTGTTTTCTTTTACAGGGAACGGGTTCTGCAGGTGCAACTGTTAGAGTGTATATTGAACAATTCGAACCAGATGTTTCTAAACACGACGTTGATGCTCAAATTGCCTTGAAACCATTAATAGGTTATTTTCATGTACCAAGACAAAGTATATAGTAATATAAAATAATTTTCTTATTTTTCTATATGACTCATTACTCTTACTATTATGCAGACTTAGCATTATCAGTTTCAAAGCTCAAAGACTTCACAGGGAGAGAGAAGCCTACAGTCATCACTTAAGAATATATAAATTCCACAACCACACATCAAAATGTACTCTCCATGTTGAGTGCATTACACTTATGCTATTACTTGAGCTCAAGTTTGGTTTGTCATTTTCAGTTTTGGTTATTTTACCATTTTGGAGCATAGTCCTCTCTATGTAAAATATGATATTTATATGCACTTTTAAGAAATTAAATACCATTGTTTAAATACACAAACTATAGTAGTATTAATTAATAATAATACAGTTAGCTTCTCTGTTAAAGGAGCTTTTCTTTTCAATGTTCTGTCCCATTTTTCTAACTTGAAATACTAGAGTTGCATCTCAAAACAAGATTAAGACCCCTAGTGCTTCACAAGAAGGGATTGGTGAATACTGAATACCATTTGTTTGTCACTATTAGTGCTTTGACGATTCGTAACATAAAGCATATCTTAGTGATTAATAGTTGAGACTGGTGAATCAAACTGTGCAAATGGTTATATATTGTTTTGGTAGACCAAACTGTCCCACATTGGTTAGGAGTAGAGGATAATAGTAATTTATAAAAGACCACCCCACTCCTTTAGTCAACTTCGTGGACAATGCTTTGAAAACACAATGTTGTGTTTCAAAAATTAGAACTGTGTGTCTTCTTCTTTGGAATCTAATCTATAATCTATGAGGAATGAACATGGTTGTAGATCTTGGTTCCCATAGATGATGCCACACAGTTCTGATAATATTGATCCTTTATTTTTATTATTTTGCGAATTTGGTTATCTTATTTTAAAATATGACAGTTTTGATTCTCATTATATTTTTGAACTAAAAATAGGGAATGTAATATGTTTTAAATTACTTGATATATGATTTAATGATGGAAAATAATCACCCATGATGAAATCGTAAAAAAAGTTCTTGAGAAATTCATATAAAACATGTCCTATCAAACATATGTTAGACTAAATATTTGATAGAGAGACTAAAATTCTAGAAAACAGTGAAAATAAGAAGACTAAAACTACAATTAAGCTTTTTTAATATAAAAAAAAGTTTTGATGAATTGGATCTCAAAAACACGTTAAAGACGGGACAACCGAAAGATTTAGAGATTACTGATAGTAATATTTACATATTATCTATCAATAAAATTCCCTCATCGACAATAGAAGTTGAACAAAATTCCATCTGCTATTTCTTTTACAAATATCAAAACTTACACATGGTATCAATCTGACTTTTTTTTATATTTATTTTTGAACCATTTGACTTTCTTTCTACTCTCTTAATTCGTGTACTATATGTACAGAGTATGAGAGTTGAAACTTGCAATCGTGCATAATAATAATTGAAAGTGGAGTGCTGGCCAACATAGTCTAATTATAATTCTTGAGATAGATAAGGCTTGTGACATTTCTTGATGGACAGGCAATAGGCATAAGCATGGGGGCATTTACCTGATAAGACCGTATACTAAAGTAAGGACAAATATGTATAAGGTTCTTCAATGGAAAATTAATGTTTTTTTAAGTGGTCTAGTAGTTAGAGAAACATATACAGTTACATTGTGAAGAAATATGTAAAATGATATTTGAACTCTGACCCTTCTAATAATGTTCTTAATAGGTATCAGAGCTATACTTACGAGATGAGCGGATTTTAATGTTATCCATAAGCCTAAAAGACTCATTTATTAGATAGAATTAGTGAAAAGTTGTTTTTTTTTTGGTTGAGACCGGGGTATCCACCGCCGAACGCGGTGACTATTCCCTTGCTAGATTGGAGGCACCTCGAAGGGTGGGATAGCTGGCCCAAGGATTTAAAGCTGCTCCATACCCAAAGTGAAAAGTTGTTTCATGTGAAAGTATTAATTAAGAAACAACAAAAATACCATTGAAATTTATTGTTCACAAATAATTCGTGTATGATGTAAGACCTGTCTCACTGTGTGTGCACCATATAATTAGCCTACTTTATAAGGGTAAATGAAGAAATTGCTTCTAATTCCTACACAACAAATATTATAACTAGAGAGACGAAATATGTTAAAATTACATGATTAACATATCAGGTGTCTCATCAAATACTGAATTGATATCAAATGTGATAATTTATTTTATCATGTGTCCTTTATCTTGACATGGTTATGGATGAGTTGAGTCGACCAAGTTCCCATAATGTATGCATTATCAAGTTTGCAACCGAAGAACATTATCAAACTTGAAAAGTAACAGGGCCATGAATCATGATACTACAATATTAATTTCTCAATGTAAGTTAACATACTTTTGATATGTTCAAAATCAAGCAGACCTTTTTCTTCAAAAATCCAAAACCAAAACCAAAATCAAATTTTGATTGTCTTTGCCCCCCAATTTCTGATTGTCAAATTTCCACTAGACCCACCAACAAATAATGTTACAAACATGATGGAAGCAAATGTGACCAATCTTATAATGGAGATAAATAAGAGGATGGAACTGTGTTTGTCCTAATTGTAACACACTCTCTCAATCTAGAAACTTTATTAGTAGTGTTATTGTTGTTGTTAAGGTCCAACCTTATTGAGTATGCCCAATATTTCTTGTCCTATATGAACTAATGTTGGATCTTATGTAGTATGGAGTTTAGGAAATTTTATAATTTGAGTCGTCGAATGTTGGAATCTAGCACTAATGACTATTTCACAACTATCTCTGAAAAAATTTAAACTATATAATTTGAAGTTAAATTTTACCACCGAAGTAGCACCTCAAAGTGTGCGTATTTTACGGAGAAACTTGTATACAGACAAAAATGAGAATTTGATTAAAATATTATAGTATACTTTCCTAGTGAGAGAGTTGACACTTACCACAAATTTGAGATGCCAAACCATATCTGATCTTGCTGATCTATGGCAATAAACTTATCAGGAATATTGTTGCTTTACATATGTTTAGTCTTAAACTCAAAGTATATATGAATTGAAATACCACCAATGGTATACTAGTTTAAGTAATTTTTGGTCAGAAAGTACAACTCATGTGTTTTATCCAAAAAAAGTTAAGGAATTGAGTGGTGTATCCAGATTTAAATTAAAGGTATACCCTGGCCCCAATGTGTATGTAACTTCTAACCTTTTCAAATATATTTTTACAAATAATTGCTTTTAAAAACTAAGAACTAAAATAAAAAGACAATTATATGCACATTACACTCTAAAGGAATTGTTTTTTCAGGAATAGCTTTAGAAAATTTGTTTCCTAATAATACTATGAAGTATTAGATTTAACAATTCTAATACATTTTGCACGGTACAATCGACGACTGAGTAAGTTGCAAGGTAGCCGTCGCTTCCAAAAAAAACATATATATGTTCGAAATCGGAGCAGGGTGACACTGTAACTGAGTTACTAGAATAATAGAAGAAGCAACTTGGCTAAACTTTTTATAAGATTATTATGTGATATGAAAAGATAAGATGATGCAGCAATAATAAAATTCTTGAGTCAACGTTGTTAAAGAGGATTAGACAATCATTGCACGGAAGAATTTCCCACAGACCAAAACCAATGCAAACTGTAATGTATTCTATACAACTCAGTTTGAGTTTAGTTCGATTTTTTTAAGATGCCATTGCCATTGTTTCAACTTTCAACATTACTACTTATAAACAGTGAATAATATTCTTCCACAAGATCTTGTCGACAATTTGTGTAATATCCTAAGTCATAATTGGAGAGGAATAAGTATAATAATGTACTTAAGATGCATGAGAGTGATCTTTAAGATAGATTATATTACACTCTAATCATGTTTATTCTTTGCTACACATTAAGCTAAAAAGTAAAGAAAGAAAATTACATTAATTAACTTGTGGAGTGTATATATGACCACAAGGAGATCAAAATATCACATGTATGTTCATCAAAAATATTAAGGGTTTGTGTTTGGTTCGGAGTTTTGGATAAGAGAAGTGAAGAAATATTTTAAATTTTATGTTTGGTTCAAACTTTATAATATAGGTGAGGGGAGGTTAAAACATTTAGTATAACGGAGGTGTTGTAACATATAACGGAGCACACCTACAAACTAAGGACGTTTTTTATATATGATACTTTAGAATACATTTTTGCTTTCTCACTAAATTAAATCAGACTCTGGTACTAATTGAAAGAATTGATAACATTGAGAGAAATTTTCTTCTTCTTTGAAATTTTTATTTATAGCTAGTTGATTCATGATATGTATGCATATGTTAACTATTTCAAACTATTTCATCCTTTCAACGAATCACTTAGGCTCTTTTTCACAATGTTAAATTTTAAGTTTATAGCTTATATTTGTCAAAAAAAAAAAGTTTATAGCTTATAATTAAAGTTTATAAGTTCACTATAAAAAAATGTTTGGTAACATTTTTTCTCAATTAGTTTATAACTTGTTTTTCTTTCAATTTAGCCGCTATATCATCTTCCTTGAAAAACAAAAAATTAAATAAGAAGAGAGTCCAAATTACAGGAAAAAAAATTACTACTCCTGTTTCTAAATATAAGATCCTATTTGACTAAATTGTACTATTCATCTATAATGTTTTAACTGTATTTTTTTTAATAATATATAGATGCAATTATGCAAATATTAGAACATAAGATCTTATTTGATTTGTTTTGATGAGTATTTTCAAAATATTAAATTTTAATAATTTTTACTACTACACAATTAAATATATTAAATAATCTTTGGGCCAGCTATCCCACCCTTCGAGGTGCCTCCAATTTAGCGAGGGAATAGTCACTAAGTTCGGCGGTGGATACCCCAGTCTCGACCAAAAAAATTATACTAAGGGGATAAAAAATGTATTTAAGCCTGTATTCAATTCCCAATATATTTTGTGAAAAAATTGCATAATTTGCACTAGTCAGTAGTCACTTGTAGTTTACTTCCACATTTGCCTTTCACAATTTGCAGCAGGTTTCCTTTAGTTGTTTTCTTCTAAAAAGGTAGCAAGGTCTTTCTACAGATTAAGTTGGGGGTGTGAAATTAAGTTGAATTGTGCATCACCAATTTTAAGATGTCATCCAAGAATACTTTTTAAATCTATAAAGAGAAAGTAAGTGTGTAAGATGATGTGATTAAGTACGTATATGATACAATAATTTTTCACAAACTATGTATTTGCCTATTGATTTTCACATATCAAATCGAATATATATCAAGACATTTTGGAGGAGAAAATTTAGAAGCCACAAGTAGTAGCTTTTTGGTGGATGCGAATTTGGGCCAAATCTAGCTAAGGTTCTAAACAAGCTTTCTAAAAGTAACATCTTTTTTCTTCTTACTTAATAGTTAAAATTTCATTCTTAAAGATTGAATAATTGGGTGTACTATGATTCAAACTGTAATTTCTACCCATTACATGCAAATATTTTATTAACTAATTTAGATTCACGGAATTAAAAGTAACATCTCTAATGACACTAAAAAAAAGATAAAAATAGGGTTGGGAATTACTTTTCCACAAACGAAGAATAATTGAGAATTCTTCATAATAGTATTTCACTAACTAATTTTACAAAAAGAGATTATGAATCACACTAAATTTAAATAACAAGTTTTGTCTAGTTTTATATTACAGACTTAGATAATTATCTCCAACTATTTTCATCATCATTTTACTATAATTTCAACCATTTATTTATATGTTTCTCTCTTCTAATATATGTTCTTTTAATTTTTCAATTAAACCTTATCAATTTTTAACATTAAATTAAAAAATTAGAGAGTGATGAACAAAACTAGGGATGATCTATATCTCTACAAAACCCATCTTTTTCTTCTTTTTTTTGGGCACATAACCCATCTTTTTCTTTATTTATGCCAAGAAAAAAAATCGCTTTTTTCTTCCTTTCTTTTTTGGATGAAATATACTTGCACTTTACTATTAGAGGAAGATTTGTTCGAGGTTGAAGTAGACATAGCAACAAGGGAATAATTTCTTTGCAAGATATTTATTTATTTTTCAGAATGGATTGTATATTTGTATCAAAGAACCTCCACTAAACAAATAATGTTTACTCATTTTAAATTTTATCACTTGCATGTATAAGCTAAGATTTAACTAAGCCAGCTCATTTCGCCTGTCTTTTTCTTTGTAATACAACTATATTAACTTATTGAAAAGTAAAAGAAATTAAAACTCACGACAATTATCTCACATTGGATCCCTTTTCTGAAAATTCAGGGCATATTTGCTTTATTTATCTTTTAACCAAATAATTTTTATACTAGTGTTTTAGGTTTTGAGCACATATATAATTCATCTTTATAAAATTGACACATAAGATGAGAGTATTTTTAATCAATGTGAAACTTCTTTTGATTAGTAACAATTAAAATATGTTTTGATACCATCTTATTTACAGTTAACTAAATTCCAAATTTAATTAGTAAGCTAATGATTGAGAAGATTATTGAAAATAATATGCTTAAATATTTTTAAATATTTTAAATATACGTTTTAGGTTTATATTTAAAATAAGATATTATTAGGATGGATAGCTTATATTTTTGTTTAGAGTATTTTAATATTTGTTTTTTATTTAAATATATGATTTAGAAATATGATTTGTATTTCAATTTTGGTCTATATATAGTATCAGAGAACCACGAATTAAAAAAAGTATGAGCCTGTTCTTCGTATGAAAATATATGTCAAAGACAATTTCTTTGTGGTATCAAAGCTATATATGGTTCATATTTAGATCTATAACGATAGAAGAAGATGATGAAGACAAAAAAGAAGAAACTAAAGTAAAACAAAATGTAATTTAGTTTATAAACAACAACTAATTAATAACTCTTTTTTTTTTAGATAAGGGTATCCACCGCCGAATGCATTGATTATTTCCTTCGTTGAATTGAAGACACCTCAAAAGGTGGGACAACTGATTCAAAATTTAAAACTGTTCTGTATCTGATTAAACTCTCGACCCTTGATTAAGAGAAGATGAACCACACAACCGCTTAACCACACCACATTAACACATTATCAAGTGCTGCATGAAATATAATCATGTATTAAATAAAAATTTATTGAAGATTCATTTTTAATATTTGAGCAGTGTCTCCAAATAATGAGGAGGTACCCTGTTGTCATCTTGAAATTACTAGAATAGATTTGTTGTTTGTGAATTTATTTTATACTAGTATCACTACCATTTGTCAATAATCTGTGAGGTTTGTCCTCACAGAATATTTATAAAATAAATTTTAAAAAAATACTTTTAAATAAATAAAAGAAATTTTAAAATATAAAAAAAACATATTTATAAAATAAAAATGTTTGTTTTAAAAAATTATTTTATTTTTTTAATAATTATTGTATTAAAACAGTAGTTCATAAAATTATAGCAAAAATATTTTATAAACTACATATAACAAAAAATTTATAAAACATCTTTTTAATTTTAATTTATTTTAAAATGTTGCATAAGCAAATTTTAGTAAAAAAATCAACAGGGGCTAACAGATGCAAAAGGGGATAAACTTGAAAGGTTAAAATCACAATTGAAATTTAAGAGTCTAAAATCGTACAATTATAAAACTTGAGAAATTAAAACTGTATTGTAGCCTAAACATTTTACTACATAAAAAAAATAACAAAAGTAGATGTTGTCTACCATGCATAACTAACTGCACAAGTGAGATAAGTCTTTCTACTAGATCAACTAATTTTATCACATTTTATTTGATCTAATAGTGAGACATATTCTAATAGCTAGTTAAAATAAAATGGTGTATAGTGTAAGAGTTGTTTAACTTATACCTGATAAACTTAGCCACCAAAAATTTCCATAATTTGATTCGGTAAATAGAAATATTATATAATAATACAGAGACCGAAGTTTAAAGTTCAAACTCTGTTACATCCGCTTATCCCTTAAAAAGTTAAAATTCCAAGCAGTAAACTAAGACTTGGCCACCAAAATAAGAGTTGTTCTTTATAATTTCCACCCAATCAAATTGTATGTATGAGTGACAGTGTCTGCGCGCGTGTGATATGTATGCAGTATCTCTGCTCTGCTTATATAAGATTCCAAACTTTGTTACAAAATTTCCCAAACAAACGGCTTTGGCTTTTCTTTCATCTCTTCTATCAACTTATTAAGTTCCCTCTCTCTTGATCATAGCAACATTTTTTGTTCTATTAACTAATTAATGCAATGGCAATAAACTCCATAACAACCATGCCTCAACCACCAACAATCCATGAAGAACCTCTTGTTTTTGATGCATCAGTTCTCAAACACCAAGTTAATCTACCAACACAGTTCATTTGGCCTGATGAAGAACAAGCTTGTTTAAATGTTCCTGAACTCGATGTACCGTTTATCGACTTGAGAGGTTTTCTCTCAGGTGATCCTATTGCAGCAATGGAAGCATCAAAGGTTGTTGGTGAAGCATGTCAAAAACATGGTTTTTTTCTTGTTGTCAATCATGGAATTGATCAAAAGTTAATCTCTGATGCTCATGTTTTCATGGATTATTTTTTTGAGCTTCCTCTGTTTGAAAAACAGAGAGCTCAGAGAAAAACAGGGGAACACTGTGGTTATGCTAGTAGTTTTACTGGTAGATTCTCTTCCAAACTTCCATGGAAAGAGACACTTTCTTTTCAATTCTCAGCTGATGAAAAATCTCCAAATCTTGTCAGAGACTATTTGTGCAACACAATGGGCATTGAGTTTGAGCAATTTGGGTAATATAAAAAATGTTACTTTTTCTTCTATTTTTTGTCGCTCCGTTCTTTTTTAAATGTCGTTACATAATTTTGCTAAATCATGTTCTCATTGTATAATATTTATTAGGTCTGCTTTTGTGGTTGAGTATAGACCTTCTAAATTCTAATAATTATTTATATACAGGGAGGTTTATCAGGAGTACTGCAGAGCTATGAGCAATCTTTCTTTAGGTGTAATGGAGCTTCTAGGAATGAGCCTTGGAGCTGGCAAAGAATATTTTAGGGAATTCTTTGAAGAGAATAGTTCAATAATGAGGCTTAATTACTATCCTACTTGTCAAAAACCTGAGCTCACTCTAGGAACTGGACCTCATTGTGATCCAACATCATTAACCATTCTTCATCAGGATCAAGTTGGTGGCTTGCAAGTTTATGTTGATGATCAATGGCATTCCATTACCCCACATTTCAATGCTTTTGTTGTCAATATTGGTGATACCTTCATGGTATGTTCCTCTTTCATTTGCACAAATTATCTATCCATTACTTTTATTATTATCATTTTGTAAAATAAAACAATGACCTCTAATTATAGGTGATAAGTTTTTAAGATTTTAGGTTCTTTACATAGTTTTTAATAGAGAGGATTTGCACGTGTTTGGATCCTCTATACTCGACTTTATAGTGCAGTTGACTTTAGACTATTAGATTTGAGAGAGATAGATTTGCGTTCTCTTAATATAATGGTCTACAATTGACTGCACCATAAAATTGACTATTGCGTATTTGGGTTTAGATTCTCAATTTCTTGCCAACTTGTTTTTACTAGGCATGTGTTGTTGCATGGGATTTTATTACTAAGAAACAAACATTGTGTTTGAATTTTTGTTGGTGAATGGTAATTAAATTGTTTTACAATGAGTTTTACTACCATATCATATTTGTTATGTTAATTAAACCTAAACCTAATTTGGCATTGTATTGATTAGGCACTTTCAAATGGGAGATACAAGAGTTGTTTGCATAGAGCAGTGGTGAACAGTGAAAAGACAAGAAAATCTCTTGCTTTCTTTTTGTGTCCATTAAGTGATAAAGTGGTAACTCCACCATGTGAATTGGTGGACAATTACAACCCAAGGATATACCCTGATTTCACATGGTCTATGTTGCTTGAGTTCACTCAAAAGCATTATAGAGCTGATATCAAAACACTTGAAGCATTTGCCAACTGGATTCAACATAGAAGCACATGAAGGACATGATATTGGTCTAAACAAAAATTTACACTAATGTCATGTGGAAGGTTTATTTGAGAGAGTGAAATTAAGATGAAGGAAAAGACGAGAGAGCTGGTTAATTTCTTCATGTTTGTGTATGGTAACACTAGTGAAATTGAGTGGGAAAAGATAAAATAGTTCAAAGGATTTGATTAATAAGAAAAATTTGCAAGGTCATTCATGTAATTTACATTTGATGATATATTATATAGAAGGGATCGAAACAACTTTTCTCAATGGAAAATGTAACTTTTATCAAAGGTGGATGATATATTTGGCTAATATAATGACATATATATTTATAGGATTGCATCATATATTATATATGTTCGGTTCTTGGACAAAGTTTGGTCCACTACAAACAAGATTACATCTAAGTGATAAAATAATGGGTCCCTTAAGTCAGTTCAAGTCAAGTCATGTAGTTAGACTTAGACATATAAACGATTTTTTTATAAAAGAATAAAAGGGGAAAACAATAGTTTGAGTCAAAGTTATGGAATAGTTATAACTTATAAAAACCATTTCACTTTTACCTTATTTTTGTCCGTTTCAGGCTAAATTAACTTATTAGGGGAGAGAATCGTTCTTCAATATATTATCAATGATTTTTTTTTTTGACAATGCATGATTATCAATGAATTTCTATAAAAAGATATAACATAGCTACAAAGATTAGTTTCATAAATTTGACGTTAAGTGTTTGCAAGTTTGGAAGGGAATGATCGAATAAGTGAAAAGAATAGAGGATTTTAAGAGAGGAGAACTTTGAGAGATTCATTTTTTTTTTCAAAAAACAAAATTTCACAATTGGGAGGATTTCAAAAACTGTATTAAAAGGAGAACTTTAGTCATAATATAGTTTATTTATCATTCTCTACAAACCACTTTCTCAACAAAATATTAAATATTTTTCTGTTTTTATTTTATATTTTTCTCTCTCCAAAATTGTCCCTTTAAACTTGCAAATAAAATTTTAAAATATGGATTTATTATTTTAAAAGTAGACGTAGAAATGATGTATTGAATTTATTTTTTTGCGCATAAAAATAGACATAAAAATTCTCAATTGTTACAATTTGGTGCTATCAACCCTTTTCATTTATTTAAAAATATTATGTTCATTTTGTTAAAAAAATGTTATAATCATTGGTAAAAAAAACTTAAATTAAATCTCCATGAACTTTGAATTTAAATTTAAATCTCAAATATTCTATTTATTCACTTTTAACAGTAAAATATTTAATCATTGGAATATTTCACAAAAAAAAACCATGTCAGCAAACTATTATTATTTTTTTACTCAAGTCTTTTTTGAATGCTCTTTTGGTTGAAGTCGCAGATTCTGTTTTGAAGGTTCAACTTTTAATGGACTACAAGTTGCATGAAGAAATAAGCTAGAGGTTAAACGCACCACCAAATGATCTTTCTATATCTTCAATATCTTGGACATGTGTGATAGTAAAGGTCAAAAACCAGCAAATAAATCCAATCACATAAGGTGGCACATATTATTTGAATGATTTCGTGAATATACACACACATTACAAATTCATTTATTATATGAGGTATGTTTTGATTTTATTGTAAAAAAAATTGATTTTGATTAAAGCAATTTTGGATTATGAATTTTGATTAAAGGTTGAATAAAGATTATTTATAGAGACACTCAGACACACTTTAGAGACCTTGATTGTCCATATATACAAGATACATGGAGTTGAGATAATTCATCCTACAAGATATATGTGTTTCGGTCTAAAACTTAGGAGTTGATCAAGTCGGTGGCGTGTTTAACTCTGATATAAATGTTTTTGGTTATAGATCGATAGAAGGGTCCTTAGTCTTACATATCCCTAAATGATCAGGGAATCAAAGTTACATAATTCTTTTGTATAGTGGTTGATATGATGATGAAGAAGTGAATGTCCACTTCTTCTCATTTAATTTGCTCCTATAATCTAGGTGTTTAATGCTTAGATGCGACTAGCTCGATCACCCTATCATTTAGTAATACATTGAGTCTTTCGCCTTGTGGAATAAGTTGAGCTTAAAATAGATACCCGTCTAGTATGATACTAAGTTGAGACGCACTTAGAGACGTTGGTACACCAAAATGAATTACATATACTCTTACACATTACATTACGAAGCATATTTGCCCCACAAACAGGTTTTGGCAAGGACACATAATATTGACACCGTCACAAAATACCAAAAATTAAAACGATTAATTGTGTGGTTTTATTTTCTTTCATTTTATTTTAAAGGGGATGTATAATTAGTTTTCACCTCTCACTTTTAATTTTGGCTACATCATCACTTTAGATTTTAAAGTTCAGCCGTCACAAGTAAGGACAATGACAGTGTCATTCCCGAAAGCTAGCCCTGCATCACGTGGAAACCTTTTGTTTCGTTCTGGAATATTACAATTGTTATTATATATCTTCTATTTACATGATAATCACTAATCAGCATGAATTATTATATCATAAAATAATTAAGCTAAGGTAGAACAAGTATTTTTGTGAGTAAACTAAAACATGAGATTTCTTAAATACTAATCTTTCATCTCTATTATAAATACCCTTTGCAACTTTTGTTCCAAAATATAAACACTTATACAATTCACTATCTGTATTTATTAAAATAAACTCCTAAAATATATCTTCTATAAATATTAATAATTTATTTTAAAAATACGAAAAAATTAAAATGACACATGTACAAAATGATAAGTTTTTGAAAACCAAAATCAGGAGAACTGACCAAAATGCAAGGTATTTCATTTGGGAAGTATTTCAGCTAGTTTTTTGTGTCACATTTTAAAAAAATTGGGTTATTATCGGGAGGAACTTGATCTTTATAGTGAGGGAATTCTTATAGGGTTTCAAACCTAAGCATTGAGCTCTATTTGGAGTTCATATATGGTTGATAAATACATTATAAACACTACGAGTGAGATTTATATATTGTTCATCTTTGTTGTTTGAGATATTAAGAAATGGGTAGAAATTGTTGGGATTTATTTTTGTAAACTCTTGCAACTATAATTATTTCTCATAATTCATTTGTACTCTTGCAAACTTTCTATGATAGTAGATCGGTGAGTTGCTATCTCCATCAGACGTAGTGTATAATTTTAGGTCAAATTGGATAAGCAATCTTTGTGTGCTTTTGCTCTTCTTTTTACTTTTACTTGTTGAGTTTGGTTGATTTGCTTATATTTAGGTTGTTAGAATTATTATTGTTTGTGTTGTTTAGTTTTGATTAATCTCATACTGAGTTTTGTTCCACTCTTTCTTTTTGACCTATATCTGAATTGTCACTTATGATAACAAACATAATTATTTTATAACTATATTTCCCCGCCCTTCTTTTTTAATTTGTTGCACAACTATTGTACTAATATATTACACCAATCAATTAATCTAGATCAAGTCTATCAGCTAGATATAAACTATAAACTCTAGAGCTACTGCACCTGTTGATTGAAATACATGTTTTTGTTTTATCTGATGATTTTACATGCCTATAAGGACAAATATATTCAATAATTTTTCAATTGCAGCTAGCTAGTAATAATAATAATAATAATGCATATACATATAGGACTGTACCTCTCCTTGATTATTGAGATATGATAATTATTTTTAAATAAGACAAAATAACATAAGTATAATATTAATTTACTTTAAATCGATAAAGATATAATGAATACTTTAATAAGCCTTGAATACTTACAAAGTGAGCTACACTATGACTAAGTTGGCCATTTTAGAAACATTAGGACCATAAAACGACAAATAAAATGATCGGATCGAGTTGGAGAATGGTGATATCTCGTGTTCTTTTCCTCACTAAAATATAGTAGTAATTGTTTGAAGCTTATATCTTATTATAAAATTAATTTGCTTCAAATCTCATTCCACAATTACGTGTCATCATATCCAACATACATAACGGTTAAACCAAATGCATTAGTATGATCTAATTTCTTCCATGGACTTGTGTTGTGGGGGCAATATTGAGGTTGGTGAAAGAAAACGACAAAGCTCTAAAATATATATATTCATATCCATTTCATGATTCATGAGTTTATAACCTTTTCTTGAGTCCTTGAGTTGAACATTAAATGAAATGTCACTTGCAAATGTGTTTAATTAGTGGAGTATTTATTTTTTGTTATAAACTGTTTTGTAAGATTAAATTAAATATATAACCAAATCAAATTAGTTTTAATATGATATTAAAGTTTATTTAAAATTTGTTATTTAAATTACCAAAAAAAATTGTTTTTTTCTGGTACAAAAAAGACTTGTTATTTAAAAATTGTTTTGTAGCGACTAAGGATGTCAATTTGCATCCGTCAGTGCGGATCCCCGCAGATATTGCCCCGTACGGAGTTCTAGGAATGAGGATTTTTCCTCCGTGGGGACGGGGATGGAGGGAAAAATTTCCCCGCGAACATTTCGGGCCAGGGATCGGGGAAGATGCATCCGTCCTTGCGGATTTCCCGAATCCGTTCATTATGCTTAATATTTTTGTCAAAAATGACTTTATTTGTCTAATTTGGTTGATATTTACCAACAATTTTTCTTATTAGTATTTGACAATTCTAGCTATCTATTTTGCTATATATTATGAGATATTTTGGTTATGAATTTTTGTATGATTGTTATATTTTGCTATACATTATGGAATATTTAGGCTATCGCTCAATCACTTTTTGTATGATTATTTACCCAAATGTTTTTGCATTGGTTTTTGGTTAGGAATGCATTATGTGTTGTTTCTATTGTCATAATTTTTACTGAAAAATATAATTTTTTTCCTAATATTCAATATCCGTGGTTATCTGAAAACATCTTGGGATCTCAGAAGACCCTATCAATATACTGGACTAAATGTGCAAATTGTGAAGCCCGATTAGCAAGAATGCCAAAGAGATGTATTGGGCCTGTCTTATTGGGTTGATCTTGATTGAGTTTTACATATCAATACTCACATTGAAAGAGTGTAAATATAGTTCACAGGCATGCATCCAAATAATACTCACTTTTGTTCCTAAAAGTGTCAAGTGTTATTATAGTAATCTCTAAATGAATGAAAAACATTTTAAACTCTCTTGAATGAAATTTGGTTATTCAAATTCATACTCAACATTGTCTCTTGTCAATTTTCTCTGTTTTTAATGATGCTGATTTTGTCCTTGGTTGTGAAATGCCGTAATTAATGTGGTGATCAACTGAAATCATCCATAATATTCTAGCAGAAACTCCAATGATCTGGAAAATTTAAACAATAATACGGGAGAGCTTGATCTTCTAATTAAAGACAAATTTAGTTTGGAAATATATATAAAGTAGTATTTTAAATCATCAATACATGGACACTTTTGGATTTGGCTTTATGAAAGTGTGCTTGTTGAATTTGCCTATGTATTGTGTAGAAATTGACTTGGCAATGTATTGTGGTTTCAACCACTGCACAATTATGCTTGGATTTGGTGCTTTTGTGATTTAAGGCACATATCATTCTACAAGTTTAGTTTTCAACTTGTCCCACCAATAGTAACAAGGATCATGTTAAGGCCCAAGATGAATCACATCTGTACACAATAGAAGAGTCAAGACCAGGGGTGGATGAAGTATCACTATCAATACAAATGAGAATTAACATATCAAAGAAATTTCATAAAACATGAGATAAGTCACCTTTTATGTAGTCCAGTCACGAGATGAATAAGTAGTGCAATCATCTTTTATGTGCAGTTGTGGAGTCACGACTTTTTAGTCATCCAATCAAGATGGAATGACTAAATTGTATTTAAATCAGAATTGTCCGATCAAGATCGGACAATCTATAACGATTTTACTACTGCACCGAATTCATATTTGTCTCAATATTTCAGCTCATAAAGCTTCATAAATTAAATTTCTAACGTAGTAAAATTTAAATTTAAATAAATTTACATTGCACTCACTTTTGAGAAAATCAATTTAAGATTACATTGCAGTCACTCAACACACATTAAGATTAATTTATGAGGAAAGAAATAAAATCTTTGAATATGTTGTGCAATTGTTTTTGCTTGACGAGATCACGAATCTCAGCCCCATGACAACCCCCTTTTGTAAAACACCTCACAACCATGACACCCTTCTCTTCAATCACTCTCGCCAACGCCATCTGATGGTCCATCAACGGGTCTCCATCGCACCCACTCACCAACACCCTCCACCCAAGCTTCCTCACCTTATCCATAACCCCAACACCATCACCAACCGTTGGATTACAATACTCATGATCACGGTCAACTCCAACCGGTAAAGAAAGCTCCCACATCAAATCACACACGTGCGGCGGCAAAACAGGGTCGTTTAACATCCTCAACTCCGAAGCAACCCTCTGGGTCCCACCAAAAAACGGTTGAGATAATATAAGCCCTCTGATCTTAACCGGCTTCAAATAATCGCGATCAAGATCAACCTCCGTAGCTACACGTAGACCAGCGTTGTATGCGATATTTGCTCCAGCACTACTTCCCATGATATAACAATTTGAATAATCAGCATAGTTTCTCAACCAATCATCTGATTGGGTTTTAATCCAGTACAGAGCTTCCATAGCATCATCATACGCCGCCGGTAAACGATGTTCCGGTGCTAAACGGTAGTCAACGGATACAACAATTGAGTTAACGTCGTTTGCAAGGTTTATACAAAGCTCATGAAGAAAATCTGAAGCTGCACTGAAGAGGATGAAACCGCCACCGTGAAAGTAAACGATTAAAGGGAGTTTGGAGGTGTGATCAAGTGCTTTGCGGGGTAAGAATATTCGTGCGGTGGTGCTGTGTGAAGCGTTGATGATAACGTCTTTGGTGAGAATATGGATTGGATGGTTGGGATTTGGTGAGGGGGAGATTTGTGGATCTTCACGTAAGCGTGTGATTGTGCCGTCGGAATTTAAGGCTATTTTGAGATGGAGAAAGGGATCTATGGTTTCAGGTGAGAAGGGTTGACTTGACATGGTTGTAGTGTTTGTGGAGGTTGATGAAAGAAAGTTGCTACTTGCTTGCTTTAATCATTCATTAATTATTATTATTATTTCTCTTTTCTTCCGACAACTACTAACGTGTTTATCAAACTAGTGGCATCGAATCTTTGGTTATTATATTCTTCGGTTGGCTAATAATTGTAATACTCCATAGTCACAAAAGTATAGCCCAACTCAACGTCTCAAAAATACAAGAAAAAAATTAATATTTTAACTTCAAAATTCCATAGAAATTTAGATCATTAATAACATTAACACTTTATGAGTTTTGAATGTATAGTGTTAATTTTGATGGATCTTGTTGAATGTGCCTTGAAATCACCAAGAACGGATCAAAACAGACAAATAAAAAGGAAGAGAACATGAAAAAATGGGTTTATAAAGGGTGTGTGGCGCGCGTTTAATTCTCTGGTTTGGAGATTTTATTGTAAAGCGACTTTTTGATTATAGTGGAAGCGAGAGTTACTCTCTCCGTATGATGTTATAACCAAACTAAATAAACAAACTATTGTGTTCTCTTACTCTTCTATTCTCTCTTAGGTGTGGTTATTTTCTTTTTGATTACTTTTATTATCATCATCTCTAACCACTTCATATTTGGTTGTTTGATTAATTTATTCCACACATATCAAATAAATCTTCATTTATATAAAATTTAATATAAATAATTTATATAATTTAAGCTTTCGATCTAACACTGAAGTTTATATGTCTACCTTGCAACAACAAAAAAACATATGGTGATGAGATTTAACTTGAATAAACATTACAATGGAGAGGATTTCTCCCATAAATATTGAATCTCCATTATATGAAGAAATTAAAACTCGAGATTCGATCCCTAATTCGTCAACTTATTCTCATAATGCAATCTACATAACTAAGTATTGATTCATCATTGCATCAATGGAGACTCTTTACTAAATCAAACACCTTTTGAGACTTGAAAGGATCACCCACAAAAATACCATGTCTACCCCCAACATAAAATTGTCCAACCACATTGACACTTTTACCCTCAAGCAACTTCACCAATTCCCTCTGTCGGTCCACAAGTTGATCCCCATCACACCCAAACACCACAACCTTCCACCCAAACAATCTAATCTTATCCAAAATCTTACCCCCACCATTCACCGTCGGATTAGAATACACGTAATCACGATCAACGCCTAATGGCAACGACAAATTCCACATGGAATCAGTAATAATCAACGGTAAATTCAAATCCTTCTCAAGTCTTAACTCAGATGAAGTCCTCTTAACCCCACCAAAAAACGGTTGAATCAATATCAACCCTTTGATATTAACCGGTTTAATATCATCAACTATTGCAGCCGCACGTAGACCCGCGTTGTAGGCGATATTACCACCAGCACTCTCTCCCATGAGATAACAACGCGAGTAATCTGCATGACGTGTCAACCATGGATCGTTTGAGGTTTTAATCCAGTGAAGCACTTCCACAGAGTCATCATAAGCTGCAGGAAGACGGTGTTCTGGAGCAAGACGATACTCGAGCGAAACAACGACGGATTGAGTTTGGTTAGCGAGGTTGTTGCAGAAATTATGAAAGTAAGTTGAAGCGGCGCTGTAGAAAATGAAGCCACCGCCATGGTAAAAAACAATGAGGGGTAGTTTTTTGTTGTGTGGTGGTTTGTGAGGTAAGTAGATTCGTGCATAAGTGTGTTTTGATTTGTTGACGGTGAAGTCTTTGGAGAGAGCTGGTGTAGGGAGATTGGGATCTGGTGAGGGTGGAGATTGTGGGATTTTATCTAAACGTGTGACAGTGCCGTTTGGATTGAGGATTAAGCGGAGTGTTTTGTAGGGATCAATACCACCAGATGATGAGTTAACATTAACAAGCAAGAGAAGGATATGCAAAGAGAGTATAGTAGTAACAAAAATGTGCAGTGACATAGACATGACTAGTAGTACTATAGTAGTTAATTAATGATAGAGAAGTTGTGTGAGTCTGGAAGAAACTATATATAATAAAGCTATGTGAAGATATCCAATTTTTTAAGGTGGCATTGATTCATGTGATTTATGATTTTTGTTTTTGTTTTTATGACAATTGACGACAGCTAGCAAGTAACTAGGGGACAAAATCTTACTAATACTGTATAGTATGGAGTATCTATAGTAGAGATGCACAACCATTTTTTTGTGTGGATCCGTTTACTATAAACCTATTGTTATATTTGTCTAAATTACACGGCTTTTTTTCCACTTAAATTAGATTGCATCATCCCACCAAATTTTATCATGGTCAACTAACATAAAATCTAACTGAGTATTTTTCTCTCCGCTGTTCTCTCATTTCATCTCTCTTTCAAAATGCTGAAGTTCCGGCTCTCAATCTCTCTACTAATAAGCTCTCCATGTCATATACCAACTACAAGGCCGAAGCAAGTTTGATATTTTTTTCTCTAACAAGAAAATCCAAATCACAGGGAGGGCCTCTATATATATAGTTAGGAAGAATGTAAAACCAAAAAAATAATTACCATCGTTGTTTCTTTCATTTTTATAGGAAAAAAACTTATTTTGGTTTTTACTTATATATTTACGAAAATTGAAGAATTTTGTAAGATTTTGTCAAAAAAATGAAGAAATAAAAGTATATTTATCTTTTGGCTATTATATGTTTAATCCTTAAATGATAGAGATGCACAACCATTTTTTTTGTTACTAAAAGTGAAATTCATTTGATAAAAAATATAGAATATATTACATAATACAAATTTAAAACTGTTAAAAATTAAAAAGGATAAATATGCGAATAAACTCAAAACATTCAACTTAATAGCGTACAACGGTAAAATGCCTACAAATAAGACGAGAATAAAATGTCTGAAATAACCATGTTTCTAGATCTGCTACAATGACAACGTCAAAGTCATTGATTTAATTTGCACTTGATCGAATGTAATATGAGAATTTGAACAAAACAACCAACGGACACAATGGGAAAGTCAAACAATGTCGCACTAAGATGACAAACAACACAATGTCACACTAAGACGACAAACAACACAACATTGCACTATGACGACGAAATTACAAAAATGAAAATTTAATATGTGAGAAAATCACTTTTTTTTTTACTAACAAAGATATATTCATTCATTCAAATTGCGAGAATACATCAAATAAAGCACGAATTTAATATTGCTAAAAATGAAAAATTATGAATCTGCGAATAAACTCACAACATCCAAGTTAATAGCATAAAATGACATACTCATCAAGCCTATAAATAATGTAACAAAATAACGTGATCGGAATATCCTTAATAAATGACTCTGGATCTACATCATTGAGGACCTAGTCATTGATTGAATATGTAGTTGATTGAAGTTGATCTGACAATTTGAACCAAGTAAACAATCATAATAAGACAAAATATCAAACACCGCACCAAGACCGAATCACAAATGTCGTACTATGACAACAAAATCACAAAAATAACACGATAGAAAAACTTAAATGGTGCGGAAAACACTTATTGAAATCAAATGACACTTATTGTAGTGAAAATCATTTATTTATAAATGTATGTGGCCTATATTATAGACTACATACATTTGTTTATCAATGTACCGAAATAGTCAAATTTATTTATAAATGTGGCGGAGTGAGTCTTCACTCGTCATTGCATCAATGGGGACTCCGGGATGGAAACTGTTTACTAAATCGAACACCTTTTGAGACTTGGAAGGATCACTCATGAAAATACCATGTGTACCCTCAGCATAAAAGTTTCCCACTGCTTTGAGACCTTGTTTACTCTGAAGCAACTTAAGGAGTTCCCTTTGTCGGTCCACAAGTGGATCGCCATTAGTTCCAAACACCGCAAACTTCCACCTAAAGAATAACCTAATCAAATCCAAAATCCCACTCCCACCATTCAGTGTTGGATTAGAATACATGAAATCACGATCAATGCCTAATGGCAACGACAAATTCCAAAAGGCATCAATTTTTTCCAACGATAGAGTCGAATCATATTGAAGTCTTAACTCAGATGAAGTCCTTTTAACCCCACCAAAAAACGGTTGAATCAATATCAACGCTTGGATAGTAATCGGTTTAATCTCATAAACTATTCTAGCCGCGGCCACACGTAGACCCACGTTGTAGGCGATATTACCTCCAGCGCTCTCTCCCATGAGATAACAATGAGAGTAATTAGTGTGATTTTTCAACCATGGATCGTTTGAATTTTTAATCCAGCGAAGCACTTGGATGGAGTCATCGTAAGCTGCGGGAAGACGGTCTTCTGGAGCGAGGCGGTAATTGAGTGAAACGATGATGGATTGGGTTTGATTAGCGAGGTTGGCACAAAAAGTATGAAAGTAATAATTAGCGACGCTGTAGAAAACAAAGCCACCGCCGTGGTAAAAAACAATGAGGGGTAGTTTCTGGTAGAGTCTTAGATTGTGAGGTAAGTAGATGCGTGCATAAGTATTTTTTGAAAAGTTGTAGCTGGTGTCTTTGGAGAGAGCTGGTGTAGGGTCATTTTGATCTGGTGAGGGTGGGAGGGTCGGGATTGGGTCAAAACGTGTGATGGTGCCGTCTGAATTGCGGGTTAAGCCGAGTATTTTGTAGGGATCTGGATCATTAGATGAGTTAACATTAACGAGCAACAGAAGGATATGTAAGGAAAGTATGGCAACAATGTGTAATGGCACAGACATGGCTAATCTTAGTACTACTGTGTGTGGAGAACTATAGTAGTTAATGATAGAGAATCTTTGTCGGAAGAAACTATATATAAAGCTACGTGAAGGTATCAAATTTTTTAAGCATGTGATTTACGTGATTTATGATTTTTGGGTTAATAGAGTTTATTAGGAGACAATAGTTTCACATTGTAGAAGAAGTTTTTTCCTTATTATAATAACTCTTGTGTGGAGTTTATTAGAAGACAAGTAAATGAGATTATTTATAATTTAACTAAGACGGTCACATAAATAGCTAGGCTCCAAATTTTGGTTGAAATATCTCATTATATTTGGCATATTTTGATTAATGAAATACAAGAAACACTTTTTACTGAAAAATAAAGAAGATAAATGAACAAAGTATTACAAATAATAAAATATAAAAAACCAATTTAATACAAAACAAAAATAAATTATTAAAATATTAGAACCACGTAATTTTGCCATAAGCAAATATAAAAACTGGTGCTTATGTTATCTTCTGTGGTTGACAACAGCTAGCAAGTAATAAGTAGGGGACAAAAACTTATCTTAGCATGGTATTTAAAGAATCATGAAAATAGGGTTATCTCGAAAATGGGTGGTGGTATCTAACGATAATCATGATAACATTTTCATGGTGTTATCTTTACTAGCTTTATATCAACGAAGTGAGGTTGGAATTAAGAGCGAATCGTGAAAAATGGATGAGACATATAAGAGGATATGATTGAGTTGAATTGAATTGTTCATTAATCAAAAAATTGTCTTGTCGAGATTAACAGTGAAAATGAAATGGTAACTTTGCTATTCCGACATAACTTATAGTTTGTTGAAGAGGATTGAAATTTGAAAGTTAACATATAGTTAATGTTTTTTATTAAAAAACATAGGAGAATTTAACAACACTCACAAGATCAACAAGGAGAAGGTAGACATGAGTGAAGTTAAAGAAGGTATAGTGAAGAACATGACTATATCTAGCATATGATGAATTAAAGAAGTCAATTCGATGAAGTATTAATGTGTTATTTTATAATTTCTATTTCTATAATATATATATATATATATATGCGGATGTCTTGCTAATGAATAAAATTTAATGTGATAATCTTTAATTAACTAAATTCATTACAAGCAATCTTAAAATACTTTGAATCTTTTCAATATTGCAAAAAATCATTTATTTTCACGTACTAAATATCTCTAGAGATTTACTCCCTCCGTCCTTTAATATAAAACTTTTTTTTGACTAAATTTTACTATTCATCTATTATGTTTTGACCGTATTTTTCTAATAATATGCAGATGTAAATATTAGCATATAAGATCTTGTTTGATTTGTTTTGATCAGTATTTTCAAGATATCAAATTTTTATAATTTTTACTGCTAGATAATTAAAGATATTAGCGATCAAAATTGTGCATTAGCGTATATGAAGTGGTCAAAAAGAGTCTTATAATTAGAAACGGAGGGAGTATAATAAATATTAGGAAGGGATTAATGGGATCCTCTCCTATGAGATTTTCACTAAGAAATTAACGTGAACATCTTATCGTGTGTTTGATTTAGCGAGGAATATAATTGATTTTAAAAGAATTAATTTTAAAGGAATTATTGTGCACATCTTATAGTAGTTATTTATTTATTTCGGTACAAATAGAATATTATAGTAGTTAATGATATAGAGAATCTTTATCGGAAAAAACTATATATAAAGCTAGCAATGTGAAGGTATCGAAATTTCTAAGCATGTGATTCATGTGATTTAAGATTGTTTTGGTTAATAGGGTTTTATCCTTTAAAGGTAGGTGAATATTATTTTACCTTATAAAAATTATTTATTAGGTTAAATATGTATTTGATCTATACAAATTGACGATTTTTTAAGTTTAATCTTTATTTAATTTTAATAATATTTTTAGTCTTTACAGTTATTTTTTTAATTCAATTATAGGTCTTGAAAAAATAAAATTTGTTTAATTAGGCTTAAACTCTTAAATTTTTGAATTATTTTTTGCAGGCATGTTTATCACCTTATAGAGACTAAAAATATATTTAATTGTTTTTTTTATTAATTACACCCCTATAATTTTTCTTTTAGATTACTCTATCTGTTTGACTCTTTGTTGACGTGACAGACAAAAAATTAATTTTTTACTGATATGACAATACATTTTTGTTGATGTGGCAAATAAAAAATGAGAATATGGACTACAGTGTTACAAATAGATAAGATAAATGACCAATCTAATACAAAAAAATTGGTGTAGTGTTAGGATTACTCTCAACTTTAAATTGAATGCATGATTTGATTTGAATCTAGGACCTGTTGAATTTGAGCTTGATTCAAAAGTTCTGGTGGACAAGTTCGACTCTAGCCAAGTTGATGATAGTCAATTGGGAGAAATAGTTTCACATTGTAGAAGACTCTTTTTTTCTCATTATAACAACTCTAATGTGGAGTTCATTAGGAGACAAACAAATGACGTTGCTCATAGTTTAATTAAGACAACCACGTATATAGTTAGTCCTCAAATTTCAATTGAAATACATCATTGTATTGAACACTGATTAATAAAATGTTATAAGCATTTTTTACTCAAAAAATACAAGAAGATAAATAACCAAAGTATTGCAAATAAGAAAAAATAAAAAATCAAATTAATACAAAAATTAAAATATTACAAATAAATAAAATTAAGAGCCACAATAATTTTGCCATAAACAAATATAAAAACTCGTGCTTATATTATCTTCGGTGGAAGATAGAGACAATTGACAACAACTAGCAAAAAAGTAGGGTACAAAAACTTATCTTAGTATGGTATCTAAAAATCATGAGAGTAAGATTACCTTGAAAATGGGTGGTGGTATCTAACGAGAATCATGATAACATTTTCATGGTGTTATCTTTTACTAGCTTTATCAATTATGCGAGGTTGGAATTCAGAGCAAATCGTGAAAAATGGACGAGACATAGGAAAATATGATTGAGTTGAATTGTTCATTAATAAAAAAACTGTATTGTTGAGATTAACAGTGAAATGGTAACTTTGCTATTCCAACTTAACATAATAACATAATAAGTACTTATAGTTTGTTGAAGAGGATTAAAAAAAAATTGAAAGTTAACATAAAGTTAATGTTTTTTATTAAAAAACACAGGAGAAGGTAGACATGAGTAAAATTATTGTAGATGTCGAATCACACCTATAAACAATGTTACGCAGGTAGTGAAGAACATGACTATATCCAGCACGTGATGAATTAAAGAAGCCAATTTGACTGAGTACTAATGTGTTCCATTCATAATCTCTATAAATATTTGAGTTTTCTTTTTTAGTCCTTTAAACTTAAGACATTTTAAGTTATTTAGTATTTTGTCTTCTAATTCAAACATTTTTTTTTATGTTCAAAGTCTCTTTATATTTAATCATAATTTCAATTCAAAATTCCTATAACTTTAAAGTTAATCATCTTCGAACTATTTTTAGCCAATTTTGGTCCAAAAAAAAATGAATTCAATTTCAAGTTATTTTTAAAACAACAATTCCAAACTATAAGTTTGTCATCAACGTGTTTGGACTTTTGAAATCACACCGATTCTAAACCATATTCATTTTATGTTTGGACTCACATAAACAATATGTTTGTGTCTTTGTGTGTTTTGCGAGTTTGAAACTCATACTCATCTCTTTTTCTCTTGTTCGATTACAAAAAAAAATGGAGAGCTATTTTTTGTTTGGCTGGAGTGACATCCGACTTCTTGTGGGATGACGAAGTGCAGACTTTCCCTCTTTCAGTAGAACCTTACCTTTCAAGGTTCGAAAAGTTGATAGGTCCGCAAGTGCACGGAAACATCAATTATAATATAAAAAGTTATCGATCCCACAAAGACCAATGTCAAGTACCGTATTCTTCTGTCACGTTGTTTATCTAAGGCGACGAAAATTAATTTGCTTGCAAAAATAAGAAAATGTCTTGTTTTTAATTTATTATAATGATGAGAGACCGGAATATAATTCGCGTCGACCGTTGATACTCACAAAGTCGTCTTTTATATTTATAATGAGAAAAAAAATTCTTGTAAAAAAAATTAAGTTTTAAGGTATTGTCCGTTGTCGCTGGTCCGATACCAAATTTTAACTTCGTAATTTAGTTGCCTGCTTTCGTGTGTCCAATGTGTTATTGTGCAAAATCCCTTTTAAATAATAATTACGTTTAACTACTCAAAAATTGTTTAAGATAGAAAAATTAATTTAAATGTACCATCAGTCGTCGCGTGTTCGCTTATCCACTTATACTCTTAAAATTACCTTTTTGAAAACTGAATTCTTCCTAATTGATAAAAAAATTGATTTCGCAGTGTTTAGAATTAAAAACTGAATTTTTCTACGGTCAGATAAATTTTTCGTTGTTTCAAATTGAAATAAATATCTCTGTGTTTCTATTTTCGTAGTAAACTTTGAATTTTTAAAACAGAATTTTATTCAGACCGTAAACAATTCTCATTATAAACAGTTATTTTTGATTCAGTGGAATACCGTTGATACGACGATCATTATATTCCGGACCATAGAAAATTCTACTCAAACATAATTATAATTATTATAATAATAAGTGTCAAAAAAAATTATTATAATAATAAACAAACATGTATTAACGTGATTCATTGTTTCTGGAAACATGATAGGAAATGAATAGAAACAAATAATTTTTCTTTTGAAACACATAGAAACAAATAACTTAAAATATAATGGAATTAGTAAACGGGAATAAATTGAACGTACACTTAAAGTAAAGCAACAAAAATCCTACAAGTCTTATTCAATCCTAAACAGTAAACTAACACGCACGCGGCAGCATAAACCAAAATAAAAGGGATCAATGAAAACGGGAAGGAAAAAATCAAGTTGGATCGGAGTGTTGCAAGGGTGTAAGTTGATCAGAAAAAATCAATTAAATTGACCAATTCAAATTGAGACAAAACGAGTTTTACGGTTCAGATGAAAAACTGAACCGAACAAATTAAAAAGCGATGTGATTTGGTTTGGTTTTCGGATTCAGTTGTTAAAAATTGAAGAACCGATGATATATTATTATACATTTATTGAGTTTAGTCCATAAAAATTAACACATTTTTTTCATTTCTCTTTGTTAATTATATTTTTTTTTCATTTCAAATTGAAAATAAATTCAATGTTCTATATATATATATATATATATATATATATATATATATATATATATATATTTCTAACTATGTATATATTTCAATTTATTAAAGATGATGTATTGGTAATTCAAGTAGAAAAATAATTGAAATTTCATTTTAGTTGTAGTTTGTTATTTGATGTTTTTTTGATGGTGATCAACACCATCTAAAATTTGTATTTTGAAATTTGATTGTACACTTCACTCTACTTATGTGATATATTTTGTATTTCAAAACTATTTCATTGTCTACTTGGTTTATTTTATTATTGTAAGTCGTTTGAAAAATAAAGCTTTTAGTATATTGTTTATAAAAATAATAGTAAAGATTACACTGAAAAATTAAAATATTACAAATTGAATATAGTATCCGATCCAAATCGATTAGTTTAGATCAGATTCATTTTCAAAAACCAAACTAAACCAAACATATTAAAGTTTCCTTAGTTCAGACATTAGATTCATTCAAAACCGATCTAATATAGTTGAGACAATTGACGACAGCTAGCAAGTAACTAGGGGACAAAATCTTACTAATAGTATGGAGCATTAGTTGATGTGGTCTGGTTCAAAATCAAATGGGTGTGGTAGGATCTAACGAATCATGAAAATAGAGCAAGTGTTATCTTTTATACTAGTTTTAACAACAATATGAATAGAGTTGTCAAATAAGTTACTATATCCGTCTTTAAATATAAGATTTTTTTTATTAAATTATATTATTTATCTCATATTTTAACTGTATTTTTTTTTAAATAATATATAGATATAAATATTAATATACAAGATCTTGTTTGATTTGTTTTGATTGATATTTTTAAAATATCAAATTTTTATAATTTTTACTGATAAATAATTAAAGGATATTAGTGATAAAAATTGTGCACAGGCGTACGTGCAATGGTCAAACAAAATTTTAAATTTAAGGACGAAGGTAGTATTAAACTTTTTAAAATACAAAAATAAAAAAAATTAAAGCTAAAAGAAATGCACTATATATTCATTGCAAGAAATGTTTTATTTTCACATACCAAATATCTTTAGAGATACATAATAAATATTGGATCATACGAGGATAGCTCAAAGGACATTGCATGTTATATGCTCAATCCTTAATATGATAAAGATGCACAACCATTTTTTTTTTTGATCTGTTTTAGATATAAACTTAGCTTATTGATATATTTGTCTAAACTACACCACTTTATCATGGTCAACCAACACAAAATCTAACTCATTAATTAACTATGTATTTCTCTCTCCTCTGCTCTCTCATTTTATCTCTCTTTCAAAATGCTGAAGTTCCAGCTCTCAGTCTCTCTACTAATAAGCTTCCATGTCAAACACCAACTACAAGGCAGAAGGAAGTCTGATATTTTTTTTCCAACAAGCAAAACCAAAACACAGGGAGGGCCTCTATATATATAGGAAAAAAACTTACTTTGATTTTTACTTCTTTATTTACAAAAATTAAAGAACTTTGTCAAAAAATATATATATGTAAAGTTTTTTGGCTATTATTTTTCTGCTTATGTAAATATATGGGTTTTATTGTGGTTTAACACTTTCTAAATCTTACAATCTTTTTTTTGTGAGATATTACATCATCTTATATGTTCAATCCTTAGATGATAGAGATGCACAACCATTTTTTATTTACAAAAAGCTAAATTCATTTGATCAAAAACATAGAATACATTTCATAATACAAAAAATAAAATTGTTAAAAATTAAAAAAGATGAATCTGCGAACAAACTTACAACATTCAAGTTAATAACGTACAACGGCAACATGTCTACAAAAATGACGAGAATAAAATGTCTGAAATAACCATGTTTTCAGATATGCAACAATGACAACGTCAAAGTCATTGATTTAATTTGCACTTGATCGAATGTAATATGAAAATTTGAACAAAACAAACACCGGACACAATGGGAAAGCAAAACAATGTCGCACTAAGATGACAAACAACACAACATCACACTAAGACGACGAACAACACAAAATCACACTATGACGACGAAATTACAAGAATGAAAATTTAATGTGAGAAAATCACTTTTTTTTACTAACAAATATATTCTTTCATTCAAATTAAATTGGGAGAATACATCAAATAATACAAGCACAAATTTAATATTGCTTAAAATGAAAAATAATGAATCTGCGAACAAACTCACAACATTCAAATTAAAAGCATAAAACGACATACTGAAGCTTATAAATAATATGACAAAATAAAGTGAACGAAATATCTATGACTCTAGATCTGCATCATTGAGAACCTAGTCATTGATTGAATATGTAGTTGATTGAAGTTCATCTGACAATTTGAATCAAATTAAACAAATACCATAACAAGACAAAATATCAAATACTGCACCAAGACAGAATCACAAATGTCGTACTAAGACAACGAAATCACAAAAATAACACGAAAGAAAAACTCAAATGGTGTGGAAAACACTTAAAGAAATCAAAGGAGATGGAAAAGAACGACCCAAAACGGATCCTTTTCACTTATTTTGATAAAAATAAAAGCGAAAATGATTTAGAAGGGTGATTTATGATCAAGAAGAAAAAGAGAAAAATAGAGTTATGAAAAGATGGTGGTGGTTTGGAAGAGATGGAATTGAAATCACTGAACTAAAAAGATAGTATTCCATAATGCAAATTATAAAACAAAGTACTCTTTCTGGCCACATTTATAAGTAAATTTGACTTTTTTAATACATTAAAAAATGAATGTATGTTGACTATATTGTAGATTACATACATTTATTTTTCAATGTACCAAAAAAGTCGAATTTATTAATAAATGCAACAGAGGGAGTATTGACTCATGATTGCATCAATGGAGACTGGGTTGGAAACTGTTTACTAAATCGAACACCTTTTGAGACTTAGAAGGATCGCTCATGAAAATACCATGTGTACCCTCAGCATAAAAGCGTCCCACTACTTTGAGACCTTGTTTACTCTCAAGCAACTTCACGAATTCCCTCTGTCGGTCGACAAGTGGATCGCCATTAGTTCCAAACACCGCAAACTTCCACCTAAAGAATAACCTAATCAAATCCAAAACCCCACTCCCACCATTCAGTGTTGGATTAGAATACATGAAATCACGATCAACGCCTAATGGCAACGACAAATTCCAATAGGAATCAATTTTATCCAACGATAGAGTCAAATCATTCTGAAGTCTTAACTCTGATGAAGTCCTATTGGTCCCACCAAAAAACGGTTGAATCAATATCAACGCTTTGATAGTAATCGGCTTAATCTCAGAAACTATTCTGGCCGCACGTAGACCCGCATTGTAGGCGATATTTCCTCCAGCACTCTCTCCCATAAGATAACAATGGGAGAAATTAGCGTGATTTTTCAACCATGGATCGTTTGAGTTTTTAATCCAGTGAAGCACTTCGATGGAGTCATCGTAAGCTGCAGGAAGACGGTGTTCTGGAGCGAGGCGGTAATTGAGTGAAACGATGATGGATTGAGTTTGATTAGCGAGGTTGTTGCAGAAATTATGAAAGTAATAATTAGCAACGCTGTAGAAAACAAAGCCACCGCCGTGGTAATAAACAATGAGAGGTAGTTTTTGGTAGAGTGTTAGATTGTGAGGTAAGTAGATGCGTGCATAAGTGTTTTTTGATATGCTGACATTGAGGTCTTTGGAGAGAGCTGGTGTAAGGTCATTTTGATCTTGTGAGGGTGGGAGTGTTGGGATTGGGTCAAAACGTGTGATGGTGCCGTTTGAATTGCGGGTTAAGCCCAGTATTTTGTAGGGATCGGGATCATCAGATGAGTTAACATTAACAAGCAAGAAAAGGATATGTAAGGAAAGTATAGTAGTGGCAACAATGTGTAGTGACATAGACATGGCTAGTACAATACTATAGTAGTTAATGATAGAGAAGTTGCGTGTGTTTGGAAGATACTATATAGAGCTATGTGAAGGTATAGAATTTTTTAAGCACGTGATTTAAGATTTTTGGGTTAATAGAGTTTTACCCATTAAGGTAGGCCAATATTGTTTTACCTTATAAAATTATTTTTTAGGTTAAATATGTATTTGGTCAATACAAATGAAAGACTTTCTAAATTTAATTCATACTTAATTTTAATAATATTTTCCCTTAACTAAGGGTCGAGGATTCGATCCTCACATTGGGTATGGAGCAGCTTTAAATTCTTGGGCCAGCTATCCCACCCTTCGAGGTGTCTCCAATCTAGCGAGAGATTAGTCACTGTGTTCGGCGTTGAATATCTTAGTCTCGACAAAAAAAATAAATATTTTTAGTTTTACAATTTTCTTTTGAATTCAGTTATAGGTCCTGTAAAAATAAAATTTGTTTAATTAGATCGACTTGAACTCTTAAACTTTCAAATGATTTTTTGCAGGCATGTTTATCATTTTATAGTAACTAAAACTATATTTAACTGTTATTTTTTGGATTACACCTTGTAATTTTTTTTTTATTATTATTACTCAATCTGTTTGACTCTTTGTTAACGTGACTGATAAAAAATCAATGTTTTATAGACATGATAATGCATTGTTGTTCCTTTCAAAAAAAAATAAAAAAAATAATGCATTGTTGTTGATATGACACATTTTACTTGCTATTTGTAACACATTTTGATTAATAAAATATTGTAAACACTTTTAACTCAAAATAAAAAAATATAAATAACTAAAATATCACAAATAAAAAAAGATAAAACATTAATTTATACAAAATAAAAATAAAGGATTAAAATATTACAAATAAATAAGATAAACAACCACCGTAATTTTGCTATAAACAACTATAAAAACAGGTGCTTATGTTATCTTTTGTTGAAGATAGAGACAATTGACAATAGCTAGCAAGTAGTAAGTAGGGGACAAAAACATCTTAGTAATTAGTATGGTATCTAAAGAATCATGAAAATAAGGTTCTTTTGAAAATGGGTGGTGGTATCTAACGAGAATCATGATAACATTTTCATGGTGTTATCTTTTACTAGCTTTATCAACCATGTGAGGTTGGAATTTAGAGGGAATCGTGTAAAATAGACGAGACATATAGGAGGATATATGATTGAGTTGAATTGAATTAAATTGTTCATTAATCAAAAACTGTATTGTCAATATTAACAGTGAAATGGTAACTTTGCTATACCGATGTAACTTATAGTTTGTTGAAGAGGATCGAAATTTGAAAGTCAACATAAAGTTAATGTTTTTTATTAAAATTAAAAAACACAGGAGAATTTAACAACACTCACAAGATCAACAAGGAGAAGGTAGACATTAAGTAGGAACTTTACCATCTTTAAATTCTTGCAATTTTATATTCAATGTACTTTATTTTTCAGTTAATTTTCAATTTAAAGTATTGTTTTTTTATTCACTTACTTTCTTACAAAGCTTACATTTTAAGTCATTTTTAGAGTACATCGAAAAGAAAAACTGATTTCGTCAAAAATTGATTCTTAGATAATCTTTCTTTATTCAATTCATATGTCTGTCAATTCTAACTACTTGAGCTATCTAACGAGAATCATGATAACATTTTCATGGTGTTATCTTTACTAGCTTTATCAACGATGTGAAGTTGGAATTCAGAGCGAATCGTGAAAAATGGATGAGACATATAGGAGGATATGATTGAGTTGAATTGAATTGTTCATTAATCAACTGTATTGTCAAGATTAACAGTGAAATGATATCTTTGCTATTCCGACATAACTTATAGTTTGTTGAAGAGGACTGAAATTTGAAAGTTAAAATAAAGTTAATGTTTTTTATTAAAAAACACAAGAGAATTTAACAACACTCACAAGATCAACAAGGAGAAGGTAGACATGTTTGAGTGAAATTAAAGAAGGTATAGTGAAGAACATGACTATATCTAGCACGTGATGAATTAAAGAAGTCAAATCGACTGAGTATCAATGTGTTATTTTATAATTTCTATTTCTATAATATATATTTATGGATGTCAAAAAAAATATATACTATATTTACCGATGTCTTTCTAATGAATAAAATTTAATGTGATAATTTTTAATGAACTAAATTCATTACAAGCAACCTTAAAATACTTTGAATCTTTTCAATATTGCAAAAAATCATTAATTTTCATGTACTAAATATCTTCAGAGATGTACAATAAATAATAGGAAGGGATTCATGGGATCCTCTCCTATGAGATTTTCACCGAGAAATTAATGTGAACATTTTATCGTGTGTTTGGTTTAGCGAAGAATATAATTGATTTTAAAAGAATTAATTTTAAAAGAATTAACGTGCACATCTTATAACAATTATTTATTTATTTATTTCGGTACAAATAGAATACTATAGTAGTTAATGATATAGAGAATCTTTTTCGGAAGAAACTATATATAAAGCTAGCAATGTGAAGGTTATCGAAATTTCTAAGCATAAACTATATATAAAATTAAGAACCACCGTAATTTTGCCATAAACAAATATAAAAACTCGTGCTTATATTATATTCGGTGGAAGATAGAGACAGTTGACAACAACTAGCAAAAAAGTAGGGTACAAAAACTTATCTTAGTATGGTATCTAAAAATCATGAAAGTAAGATTACCTTGAATATGGGTGGTGGTATCAAACGAAAATCATGATAACATTTTCATGGTGTTATCTTTTACTAGTTAGCTTTATCAACGATGTGAGGTTGGAATTCAGAGGGAATCGTGAATAATGGACGAGACATAGGAGGATACGATTGAGTTGAATTGAATTGTTCATTAATCAAAAACTGTATGTATTGTCAACATTAACAGTGAAATGGTAACTTTGCTATACCGACATAACTTATAGTTTGTTGAAGAGCATTGAAATTTGAAAGTCAACATAAAGTTAATGTTTTTTATTAGAAAACACAGGAGAATTTAACAACACTCACAAGATCAACAAGGAGAAGGTAGACATGAATGAAATTATTGTATTTGTCGAATCACACGGGTTCTTCCTATAAACAAGGTTACGCAGGTAGTGAAGAACATGACTATATCTAGCACGTGATGAATTAAAGAAGCCAATTCGACAAAGTACGTGTTCCATTCATAATTTATATAATATATATTTTTTGAACAAGCCGAGATAAGATATACTACATTATATATATGTGAATAAAATCAACAAGTCCCAGCATAAAGTGTGTTAGAACAGGTCAAAAGTGTTTACATTCAGAATCAGAACAATAAGTTGGCCAAAAATCAAATGCTCATATATAATAAGGAATTCATCCATCAACTATGTAGAATTTCTATAATATATATTTGCAGATGTCTCTTTAATGAATAAAATTTAAAGTGATAATTTCTGATGAACTAAAATAATGTGCCAGTCTCATCTTTAATTATACTAGTATACATCATGACAAAATAGTTCAACAATGTAACTACCATCGTCGTCGTGGCCTGTCGCCAGAGTATCAATTAATTAATTTTCATTCTAGTTCTCGCATGGAACAAATGATCTCATTCTTAATTTCTAAAGATTACTTCTAACAATAGAAACAAACTCAAGCTTTTCCGAACATTAAGTAGGATCTCTACCGTCTTTAAATTCTTCCGATTTTCAATTCTTCCGAACATTAAGATTACTTCTTACAAAGCTTACATTTTAAGTCATTTTTATAGTACATCAAAAAAAAATTACTTCCTTCAAAAATTGCTCTTTAGATAATTTTTCTCTACTCAATTCATATGTCTGTCAATTTTAACTACTTGAACTATTATACAAAACATTTTAAGTCATTTAGTATTTTGTCTTATAATTCAAACTTTTTTTTATAATCAAGTCTCTTTAAATTTAATCATAATTTCAATTCATGTCATATAACTTTAAAGTCAATCATTTTTGGAAATTTTGTTTTCCTGCTCTTACAATTATCCCCTCACTTCTACAAACTATTCAATATTCCAATTTTAGTCTTTTTTATTTAAATTATACTTTTTTTCATACTTTATAGCTCATCCATACATAAGTTCTATTACCTACAAATTCTTGCGTTTTGTGACCAATTTTGTTTGTCACTGTGATATTTTCATTCAATTTTTAAGAAATTTGACTTGTAGTGACAAACTAAAGTGTCCCTACAAGTCTAAAATATGTGCATAGAACTAGTTTTGATATGAACCGGAACACTTTTTGAAAGTCATCCGGTTCATATGTTCATTACGGAACAATTATTTGAAAAGTCCGGTATTATCACTTAAAATCAACAAGAAATATAATTTGTAGTGATAGATAAAACTGCCACTAAATATCAAAAATGCGTGCACATCAGAACATTTGTTGAAATTAATTTAGTTCATATGTTTATACCGGAACATTTGTTTGAAAATTCTTGTATATGCACTTTAAATTAGAAGAAATTTTACTTTCAGTGACAGACAAAACCGTCACTAAAAATCGAATATAAGTGCAGAGTGCGTGTTCTGACGAGAACCGGAACACTTGTTGAAATTAATCTGGTTCATATGTTTATACCGGAACAATTGTTTAGAAATTCCGGTAATTTTACTTTAAATTACAAAAAAAATTACTTGTAGTGACAGACAAAACTGTCACTAAAAATTAAAAATATGTGCATAGTCCGTGTGAAAAATATAGCTGGTTCAGACCGGAACAATGTAAGGGTGAACACCAATAATGTGAAAAATACAATGTAAAATTTTCAATGGCAAAAAGAATAAAATTGAAAGATTAAATTATTTGTAGGGGTGAAGGTTAATCGTAGGGGTGAGAGAAAAAAAAAATTCATCTTCGAACTATTTTTAGCAAAATTTGGTCCAAAAAAGATCTGAATTCAATTTCAAGATGTTTTTAAAACAACAATTCCAAACCATAAGTTTGTCTTCAACATGTTTGGACTTCTGAAATCGCACCGATTCTAAACCATATTCATTTTATGTTTAGACTTACATAAAAAATATGTTTGTGTCTTTGTGTTTTTGTGAGTTTGAAATTCATACTCTTTTCATTTTCTTTTGTTCGATTTAATTTTTTTTTTTGGAGAGCTATCTTTATTTAGCTGGAGTGACATCTGACTTCTTGAGGGATGATAAACTGCAGACTTTCTCTCTTTCAGTAGAATCTTTCAAGGTTCGAAAAACCACTAATTCTCTCATATTTTTCAGTTAGCTACCTGCACTTTTTGAAATATAGCTGGTTCAGACCGGAACAATGTAAGGGTGAACACCAAAAATGTGAAAAATACAATGTAAAATTTTCAATGGCAAAAAGAATAAAATTGAAAGATTAAATTATTTGTAGGGGTGAAGGTTAATTGTAGGGGTGAGAGGAAAAAAAATTTCATCTTCGAACTATTTTTAGCAAAATTTGGTCAAAAAAAGATCTGAATTCAATTTCAAGATGTTTTTAAAACAACAATTCCAAACCATAAGTTTGTCTTCAACATGTTTGAACTTCTGAAATCGCACCAATTCTAAACTATATTCATTTTATGTTTAGACTTACATAAAAAATATGTTTGTGTCTTTGTGTTTTTGTGAGTTTGAAATTCATACTCTTTTCATTTTCTTTTGTTCGATTTAATTTTTTTTTTGGAGAGCTATCTTTATTTAGCTGGAGTGACATCTAACTTCTTGAGGGATGATAAATTGCAGACTTTCTCTCTTTTAGTAGAATCTTTCAAGGTTCGAAAAACCACTAATTCTCTCATATTTTTCGGTTAGCTACCTGTTGACATATTTGATTAGAAAGGAATAACGTGATATTTAATAGAAAGGTAGCAAATGTGTCGGATGTGGTTGAGAGTGTTAAGCGTAGTACTTGGGTCTTGACTTATAATTTAGGTAGGACTTATAATTTAGGTAGGAGTAAGAATATGTTCTCTTTTTGTGATTGAGTTCATAGTCTCTTTACATGTATTTCATTTACATAATATAATATCTTGTAATTGAGTTCATATACCTTTTGCGTTTGACACTTTCGGCTTTCTAGCACCAGATGTTGTAGATCTTTTGAAAAGAGTCCAAAGAGTCATGCATAGTAATGTTGTGTCACCTAGGTCTATGAATGTAAATTTTCAAAGATTGAGTTTTGCTATACAAAAAGGTTTAGCGGCGCAGCTTGTTGCCCGTCTACCTTTTATTCATGTGTAATTATCTATTCATATATAAAAAATAAAAAAAAATCACCAATATTGTTATACACTCATTAATATATTTTTTGCTTATAAAATAAACATAAAAACTTTAAAATAGAATCCTTATTTACAAGTTACAATTTTACTATTAAGATACTCTAAATTCACAATTCAAATTCAAAACTTCCAGGCCCTTATTGGAAAACAAAAAAAGGTTCCCAGGACAGGACCCAAACTCTCTTGTAGTAGAAACTAGAAAGTACAAGGTGAAAACATATATATTGACAAAAATACATGTGAAAAAACAAAAGAACATAGTAGACATATAACAATATGTTTTTCAGATTATATATAAATATATAACCTTGACATTTAGTAGATATACATAAGTCATAATCTCATTCGGCCATAAAGACAACTTAGAAATTTAATTAAATACAATAAAGATGATCAAGGCCAACAAGATACCTACAAATATAACAAATTTCCATCTTAGTTTTTCTCAAACATAAAGATGTATTTTTAAATTCCAACAAGTAAATAAACACTAAAAAAATCATCTCATTTTGCGCCTATCATTATCACTTAGTATTTTTAAATTGTTTGATTGCATTGTTACAAACTCTTCATAGTTTTCATCATTTCCTTCATCATTGTTACTCAAATTAATCTCTTTTTTTCTCCCTGAAACACCATCCTTAAGCCATTCCACAACCTCTTCCATACTAGGCCTTTTATCAGGACTACTATCAGTGCATTTCAAAGCTATCATAATCACTGATTTCAATTGTTCTAAATCAAAATTACCTTTCAATTTTGGATCAGCAAGATGCTTAAAAACACCCTTTTGTACATAAGGTGTGACCCATTGAACAATGTCCCTTTTAATTCCACCAGGTAGTTTTTCAATTGGTTTCTTGGCACTAATAATTTCTAAAAGCAAAATTCCAAAACTATAAACATCACAACTCTCAGAAACTTTACCCCACATTGCATATTCTGGTGCTAAATAACCAAGTGTTCCTTTAACTCTTGTTGTTAGATGGCTTACACCTGCTGGTATTAACTTTGCAAAACCAAAATCAGCTACCTTGGCTTGAAACTCTGTGTCTAGAAGAACATTGCTTGCTTTTATGTCTCTATGAATTATGTGAGGATTTGCTTCATGGTGCAAATACCTTAATTAATCAAACACAATATTCAACATAGTTAGACGGCAAATTAAAGTTCAACTAGCTTTAAAGAAAGAATGAATAAACTATTTCAAATAGAAGAAATATAATAAGGTGCATTATTCAAAAAATTATTTCTTTCCTAAAAAATAATTATGGTCAATTATTATTGAACACTAATTAACTATTTAATGAATTATGTGTTGGACTTTGTTTTTAAATGGTGTGATAGGTTAAACTATTCTATCATGTCCAACGAGCTATCTCTCCTCTCGTCCGTTTAACTATTTAATTGTTGTGCGATTAAACGGTTAATATATCGCGGAAAACCTAAACTATCGACAAAAATGAAAGTTTGCTAAGGAGTTCTTAACCTTGAAATTCATTTGTAGAAAAACCATTGAAGGATAGATTGTAATAAAAGTGGATCGGAATCACTTGATATCAGAACTGACCTCACAACTAGATTAATCGATTTAGTTGGCCAAATACTTATAGTGAAAAAAAAAATAGAGAGGTGAAATTAGGTATATACTCACGCTAAACCTTCAGCTGCTCCAATCGTTATACTCATTCTTCTAGACCAATCTAGTAAACAATCAGAGGCAAGTTGACCATGTAAATGAGTGAGCAAACTATGATTAGGCATGTAATCATACACAATTAACCTTTCTTCTCCTCCTGCATAGAATCCCCTTAATCCTAACAAATTCTTATGCCTCACCCTTCCAAGTACTTCCACTTCAACTGCAAATTCCATCTCTGCTTTTGCGGTCATTGTCTTCAACCTCTTCACAGCAATCTGCATATGTTCCATTCATTAACTTAGACCTTTTGATCGCACTATAACACATACACAGACTACTGACACGTCAACGCTGATAATAAATTGAAAAAATTAACTAATTGAATGTAATCAATCACATGTGACTGTGTTAGATACCAACACATGTTGGACACTTAACACACATTCGGTCGAAAGTGTTTGTGCTTCAGAGTATATGATCGACAAAATACTCAAAACTTAAGAGAAAAAAAGTTAATTTGCCTCGACGCCTTTACTTGTTTGACCCCAATATACACTTCCAAATCCACCTTCCCCAATCTTATTATCTTGATGAAAGTTGTTTGTTGCACGTAGTAACTCCTTCAAGGTGTATCTATCCCACGGATAGTCCCTAACAACATTTTTCTTGTCATCAACATTCCTAAGAAAATAGAAGACAAAAAAAAAAAAACATAACAAAAAATCAAGTGTTAATTGATTTAGACAATTAACTAACATCAATTGACAAAATAGATTGATAACAATTATAATCTAAATTTTGTAGACATAAAATGGATTGAATTGTATAAAATGCATACCGTCTTTGACTATGCTCTTCATCATCAGAGAGAAAACAACATAAACATTTCAACGGCATAATTTCTTTTGTGATAGAATCTCTAGCTAAGATGGTCTTTAGAATCTAAAATCCCTATTGGAAAATATTATGAATAATTGTAAGAAGTTTTGTAGGAGTTGAAAAATTAGATTTCAAAAGGAAGAAGCAAAAATATATCGGTAAATGCAAGAAACAACAAGAAATTAGAAAATGCCTTACGATGACGACAAAGGGCTACCTTCAAAGTCAAGGACTATTTGAGTATTATATACATAATGCCTTAATAGTGGAGACATAAGCCAATTCCACGAGTATTATATACATTGAAGGGTATATATATACTAGTGTGTGTTTGTAAGCTTTTGTCAATCAAGAGATTCCATTGGAAATGTCACACATACTGTATATAGATAAATTAGTCTTTAACATCGACAATAATTAATTAGTTTAAGTGGTAAGAATTTGGAAATCTGAAGTATTTCGTTGATGATTAGGAGTTTAATTTATGACTTCTACGTATCAAAAGAATTTTATTAAAATATTATCTCAAATTTTATACAAATATCATAATAACCAAAAAAATAAATATTCTTAATGTTTTATTCAATATATACACATGTAAGAGGGGAGAGGTGATTTTAATAGATAAAAAATAAATTAATTTTTAATTTATAAATGTTTAATCAATAGACAATGACAGAATAGTTAATATAATTGTTATATTTTTTTGACAGTAAAGCTTTAAATTGACCATCGAATTGTGTATACTTAAAAACTTGGATGCCTAATGAAGCCTCTTAAACGTTAGGCTTCTAATTAGCTGTGGCTAGCTAGCTCATATAATATATAGATAGATATGTTTGGAGTTAAAATGAATCACTACGGATAATTAAGCTTTTGGGACAAGTTCTATAAAAATAGGGGTCCAATGACGGATTTTGGTCTAATTAATGCAATTTTAAAAAAATTAAATAAGATTTTTGAAAACTTTTTTTAAATAATGAAAACTGTTTAAAAATACTTTGGATATATAAAAGACATTAATGTTTAGTTTAAATTATTTTTACACTCACGCTCAATAAAATACCTTATTTTATGATATTGATTTCCCAATTTTTAACTATATTTTGAAACTAGTAAAATACCTGTGCGACGCACCGGTACTCGATTGTGTAAATAATTTATTTTCATTTTATATTTTTATCAGTGGAAATTTGTCATGTATGTAATGGTTATTTTTTAAATAAATTGATAAAAAATTATTCCGTGTTTAGTAATTATTTAATTTGTTTATCAAGGACAATTTCTCCCGGATATAATATTATAACCTTTTAAAAAATAGAATTTAATTTATATGTATTGACGATGTAAAATTATTTTACATGTACATCCAATCAAATCATGACATGTAAGTTTTATTATGGAAAACAGATAATTTTTTTTATCATTGATATTTTTTTTTTTCTTAATCATGGGAAAATGTAGTTTTTTTGGATACAAAGATAGTTATTTTTTACCATTGGCAGTTATTTTTTTTATGAGTTAGTATAATGATGTGGTAGCATATGAAGCAAGCAAGGATATTTTTGGTTTTTAAACAACATCATTTTCTTGTATTGTAGAGATTAAAAAACATCTTTTTCTTACTATATATTATGACGTGACAGCATATGAAACAAACAAATATATTTTCAGTTTATGATTAATATATTATTTTTCTTATATTATACAAAAAGAAGAATATTTTTTAATTTTTTTCATCTAAATAAATCATGGGAGATGTAATTTTTTTTATATTATATTTTCTTATATTATATAGAAAGAAGAATATTTTTCAATGATCGCTTTCCTTTCTTTCTTTTTTTCTATCCAAATAAATCATGGGAAATGTAATTTTTTTTATCATTGTAGTCATTATGTATGGGCAAACAAACCCATAGTAGTGACTACTAAGCCCGAGTGACACAGGCCCATCTTTGGTTGTTTGACTTTCATACCCCCAATTATACTTCTACTTGTTCAAAACACATCCTTAACTAAAATAAATTAGGATTAAATATGATCTTGTCCTTGTACGTAGTTATAATAGTTTTTAGTTTTAGTCATGCAAATTTTCTTGTTTTGATTTCATCCCTACAAATTTAAAAGTTGTTGCTTTTAGACTATGTATGACATTGAGGACTAAAAGCAACAAATTTTGAATTTACGCACATAGACCAAATTCAAACAAATTTTTTACAACGATTAGTACTAAAAACCACTATAATTAGAGGTACTAAAATCATATTTAAATAAATAAATTAAAAAAGAAAGTCGACTTTAAATATTATAACTTCTAAGTCAAATTAAACATTTTTTATGTCTCCGCGACATTCACCCAATAGGATTAAAAACAACCTCAAGTTTATATGATCATTAAATTCTAAATTTAACAAACAAATTAAGTTTAAGTGTTTAACCACACCATAAGTAAGAAGTACAAACATGGCGGTTTAATATTTAATAAGGCCTAAAACAAATTCTATTTTTTGACGCAAAGTAAATTCTAAAATGAGATTTTTTTTTATTTTTCTTCGAGACCTTTTCTCTGAGGTATCAAGCGGATTTTATTTAAAATTTCTTGAAAGTTGCAATATTATTATTTCATTTTTATAATTTTTTTTTCTAAAAGATCTTTAATTTTTTTTCTAAAGACTTTTTTAATATAATGTATGGCATAATAACCCTCTTGGAAGTGATTGTTGGAGCCGAGAAGAGAAATAAGGACAAAAACACATTTCAAATATTTTGAACACAAAATGAGCAATATCCATGATCTTAATCCTTTGATATTAGAGAAAATATTCATGAATGAAAAAGAAGAAAATTAATACTATGGAAGCAAAGAAAATATCCTCTTGAAAGTGATTCTTGGATGAATTTTTTCAATATTATGAAAAATTATATTAATTATGAGTTTTATTTTTACACAAAATAATTATGAGTTTTTTAAACAATAACTTCTCTCATAAATTACTTTCACATCTCACTTAACTTCTCTATAAGCTAATTGAACCCTTTTTGCTTCAATTAATTAAAGTAAGCAAACTGAATTAATCTACATCACCTTATTACTTCAACATGTTGCTCTCCCTCCAAATTATACCATATCATCTTAATAACTCCATGTCTATATCCAAAATGAACCATACTATAAAGGATGATTTTCCCCATTAATAATAATTATATCAACGAGGAGAGAAAACCGCAACAATTGTTCAAGTATAATGGATCTTTTCTCACTCTTGCTCTTGGATAGTTTTCACTAGGATATAAGGTGAAAACATTTTTAAAAACAACAATTAACCATTTCAATTTTTTATTTTGAAAAAAACTAAATCTATTTATATATTTCTCTTTATTTTTATGCAATAATTAATCTTTGCAAATCAAAACTATTAGTTTATAACTATGAGTTTTATAGTTACAAATAAAAACATAGTAATAAACAATTTTTTTAATATGCAAAATATATTGGAACAACTCAAATCCAAACCAAAAAATGTCTCATATACATACAAGAAAAATAATTACAAAACGCTGCACACTAGCAGGAAGCCAAAAAACAAATCACACCAATATATACACCCAATAAAGGAAACCAACTAATTAAAATGCACTAAAGGAGGCTAATAACAATCAAGAAACTAGCAGCTTATGTTACACTACCTTCGTTCCTTTTTGTAAGAGATAAACCGTTCCTTTTTGTAAGAGATAAAACATGTTTTAGAGATTTATTAAATAAAACATGTTTTAGATATTTATTAAATAATTGATGTATTTATGATTTGTGTCTTATAAAATAACTAGAGGTAGTATAACATAAAGATTCAAACCAAGTTGTGGATGAGTGTAGTCATCAGGAGAAATTAGTAGGTGTAAATTAAATCTAATGTTCTTTAACTAGACAAGGCAAGAAAATAAACATCATTGCATCAATATACTATAACAATTACATTCAAAACAACCAAGATAATCTGAGAAATCCTATCACAAACAAAAAAAGTTATATCAAAAGCTAGCAACATAGTACAAGGAAATTAACAAAATAAAGATAATAATACAGATCATAGCACAAATTGTATAAGAGATCCTCTCCTCATAATACATAACACATATATGATTACCTTGATCACAATAAGATTGCATAATCCAGTTTGTTTTGCAGCCGAGCAAGATTAAGGTTTGTCAAGTCCTTCACCTATATATTCAACATGCATTAGTAATTCATACATATGCTCATTAATTAAATTAACTTGTGTAAATTCCATAACAAAATTGTCCAAACTCCAAAGTTACATAACCTAGACTAGATATATTACTATAATTTTCTTTTCTTTTTGAAACGGCAAAATTTATTCGAACAACTCACTCGAAGTACAAGATGTATCCTAGAGAAGCTAAAAATTATACAAAGCTGCAATAGATTACTAAATAATTACCAGACAAAAATTAATTAGCTAGGTACCTCTGAAGTAATAGTATGAAAAATCTTCCCATTTGCTTGGTTGGTAACACAATGAACAACATCACATCCTTCTTGAAGTATTATTTTCATTAAATCCGATAAGCGCGAACTGCAATCCTCGAAACCACTACATACAACAAATTCCACCCCACCATGAAAGAGATTAATCTTGACACACTTCACTGAACTTGAAGGATCTGCTGATAATTCATTTCCAATCTGAACCATACTTGAACTAGCCATTTCTTTGAGCCTATCCCTCTTTGTTTCAAGTTCATTAATTTTTTGCTTCAAAAATTGGATATAATTTGCAGCCTCACCTATATGATCTGATGCTGAACGCTTTCCCTATATATATAAGCAAATATATTTATATATATGAAAACTACAATATGATATAATAATTAACATGATGATGATAATTAATAATTAATTAATTCATTAAGAGAAAAAATAAAGACCTTGATGAGGTCTAAAGGGAGTGAAGAACGGAGTGATGAACATAGAATAGACATTTGCATCCTTCTTTGTTTTTCAACTTCTCTACGAATGATCTTCTTTTCATCATTGTCCGATGTAAATAATATTTTAAGCTGATTTTCTTCGGCCATTTTCCTGGCAGGATTAATCCCCTTAAATGATTCTTAATTGCCCCAAATCAGATCTTTGTCTATAGTAGATCCTTAACTTGCTTGATTACATGACAATATATATTTCAAAGGGGGATCCTAATTATTGTGTAGGTCGAAAGTGGAAAAACTAAACAATAACCCTACTCGGAGATGAGTATCTCAGAGTTCTTTATATTTTTAAATTTGATTACACTAGTCCTTTAGTTTAGATTATAGGATTTTATTGTTAAACTATGATTTGAATTCTTATCATCCCATTTATTCATCTTATGAGAAAAATTTCTACATATTTGACAGAAAAAAAGATTATATAGGATTCGATTTAGCGTAAGTGATTGGTGCAGTGTGGGTCAATGTTGTAAGAATGAAAACATATTTAACCTAAAACCAGATTTTAATTTTTTGGATTAAGTTATCTAATAGCTAGAAATTCACTTTTGAGATGAATAAATAGGGAAACCCGGATTCGAATCCGACCTTTGTATACGTATAAAATGTGATGTCATTAGTTACCAATTAAATTATGCTCATGTATTTTGTTTAAGCTTCATGCTATATTTAATACTACATTTTTTCCTTATTATAAAAGACAATGTATTTTTTAGATTCATTACAAAATAGATGTATTGTATCTAATACTTATATTATAGGTCATATACATCTAAAAAATTCAATTGTCTCTGATTCAAGAGTGCAAAATTTTAACTTAAATCAATAAGTTCTATGCTTAACTGAAAAACTCGATATTGTTAGTTAGGCTATACACCTTTACCAAAACTCAAAAAACAACCTTCCTTATAACATACTGAAAGTGTATACAATCTTTTAACATTTAAACGCTATTTACTTCTTTTTTTGTCGTAATTTAATCACTAAAAATTCACCATTTAAAATAAATAAAAGAAAATTCTCATATTCAAATCTAATATTCTACATATATAATATGATTTGCTACAAACTAAATTACTAAATTATATAAGAATGCATATACTCCGAGCTACTTACTTACTAGACAATATCACTTTCTAATTGGGGAGGAATCTTTGCTTTGAATTTTAAATTTATATAAGTAAGCCCCTCACTATCTCTTTAATTTGACATATCTTACCTAAAGCCCAATCCAATATGTATACTAACATATTCGTACGCCAATAATTTGACCAAACCAAACATGTTTCCTTTACAACGATGCAATGAACTGGCGATCCCGTTATCTAATACTCTCAACCACCATCCACAACATCACAAAATCCCCCAAGATCTTATTCTTGATGATTGTGATTCTCTTCTTCTTGATTTTTCTCATAAAAAAATGGCTATTAGCCGGCCACCAAAGCTATTATTGTATACACCATCAGCTGATAATAATAGTAATAATACAAATCATGGTACTAGTAGTAGTAGTAATCTCAATCCTATCAAAGATAAGAAGAAGATGGTTCATAGAGAAATTGAGAAGCAAAGAAGACAAGAAATGGCTACTCTTCATGCTTCCCTTAGATCCCTTCTCCCTCTTCGCTTCATCAAGGTCAAATATTATATTTATTTTTTCTCTATCATAACTCTCTTTGGTTACTTGATAATTTGAATACTAAAGTTCGGTCGAGAGGTAAATATAGTCTAAGTGAGAGTCATTCTAGTCAGGAGGTAACTAGTTAACTACAGTTTGACCAAGAAATTTTTCGGACAAGATCTGAACTTGTGATATATTAAAATTTTCTAGGTTTATTATTATTTTCTATACAATAATAACTTAATCTAGGGTTTGTACTCTATTGGGGTTTCAGGGAAAACGTTCTTTATCTGACCAAATGAATGAAGGAGTGAATTACATAAATCATATGAAGAAGAGTATAAAAGAAATTAGTGACAAGAGGGATGAACTGAAAAAACTCTCTAATCTTCCAAGCCAGAAAAGCCATGTGTCTTCTACTTTCAGTATCCACAAGAACAATGGAACTGTGGGAATTGAAATTAATAACTTTAAAGAGGAAGAGGTCCCACTTTCTAAATTTCTTGAACAACTGATGATTGAGGGATTAGAAGTTGTTAGTTGCTTTACTGTTCAAGTCAATGGCAGATTAATCCACAGTGTACAGTGTAAGGTATATAAATTATTTAACTTTTTTGTTAATTTTTCATACCTTACTCTAATTATTGAGCTTAACTGGATGATTAATTCACAGGTTATTGGTTCTGACAGTGTAGATCTATCTGAGCTAAGAAGGAAAATTTCCAATATGAATCCATCAATTAGTTGTTCTGATGATTAAATACAATAAATATCTGCATGCCTATTTAATTTACAGAAAATTGACATATATATTTATATTTACCAAATTCCTAACTGGATGGATTATAGAGTGAGTTTGCTTGTGTTGTGTGCAATGTAAATATTGAATATAATCCCTCATGATCATCTCTCTTTGGTTTATGCTTCTTTGTTTGGTTTTTGAAACTTACATGATGATCACTTTTGTCATGATGAAGAAGAGGCACTATTAGATTAAAGGATCTATTAATAATTTGAGCACTTTTCTTGATCCCTCATGGTCATGGATGTTAAATTTCAAGATTAAAAGGAAGGTTTGTCTCACACCCAAATGGAATAGTTTTTACGTAGAGTCTCAAATTTGATGTAGTTTTGAAGTCACATAGATTTAGCTCTAGTTCTAGCATACAATATATTTTTGCCATTAAATTTTTTTACATAGTTTTAGAAATAAAAGGGACAAAAGGAGGCTTCTTTTTTGAGAGACCAAAAGAACAAATTATCATATTTTAAGAGAAATAAAAAATTTAAGTTATTTTCAAACTATATAAAATTATATTAATCTAAATATAAGTTTTACTTTTATGAAACATAGCTTTAGTTGTTTTCCTTACAACACACTTTAGTTTTGTTTTTGGTGACTGAAGATTTAGCTTCTTCGTGGTTTATTTCCTCTAATAGTAATGCTAAACACTTCAAGACAGCTTTCTTGCGATATTATTTTTAGGCAAATAAAATTGTTATCGCATGGGATACATTTAGTTTGTTCTACATCATAAGAAAAAAGACTAGACGTACAACATGCAAGTTAGATCACAATAGATATGAAATGAATCATGTCAATCATTTGCCAACCGTACTCGTTCCGTAGATAGTTCTCTAACCACATAAAAAATTTGTCCGAAGTATTGTAATTTGTCATGCAATGAATTTGTCTTCTCACACAGAACACGAATTTTCAGTTGTTTCCAAATATTGTTATCTTCATTGTATTTGTACATCTAGGTGGAGGTGGATACCGTATGAAAGAGACAGGATATTCCGTACAAATACGTAAGCAATTGCAAAACAGAGTTGACTTTATTTATGATTTGTCCCATAAATTTTTTTATTATTTTCACATTATATTTTAAATAGTGTTTACCAACATTGAATTGGTTGGAATGATAAGGATTTTGGGCAAGTGGGCGTAGTAGTAACAAAAAATAATACTGTTTCTTAGTTTAAGAAAAAGCAAAAAATCACAACAATAAATTGATCAAATGGTAAGAGTTTTGATTTGTTAAAGTATCTTGTCATTAGTTCGATTATTGGCTCATTTGTATGGAAAAAAAATCGGTTAGAAGTAGAGAATTCACCTCGTATGTTCTACAGATTTTCCAACAAAAATTATCATCATTAGGTGGAAACATATAGTAAAACAAATAGGGGAAAGCAAAAAATAGGGCACCTCATTGTTGTGTCCATCATATATTATTTTTAGAGTTAAATATATTTTTAGTCCCTATATACATCTGATTCTTCTACTCACCCCCCATCATTATCCCCCCCCCCCTAATTATCTTATTTGTCCTCTTAGGGAGTATTTAAGCAAAATTTGAGACGTAGGTACTGAACTACGGTTTGGGATGTAGAACTCGAAGTTTGTGCAGAGTTTTGGAGGGTATAGGCACAATTTCGGAATCTAGATTCTGAACTAAGTTTATGCACTGTTTTGAGAAGTATAAGCACCAGTTCATGATCTAGAACCCGAACTAGTGTCTATACCCCCAAGATATAAGTATCAGTTCAGATTCTAGATCACGAATTAGTGCATATACCCCCCAAAACATTATAATCATTAGGTGGAAACATATAGTAAAACAAATAGGGGAAAGCAAAAAATAGGACACCTCATTGTTGTGCCCGTCATATATTATTTTTAGGGTTAAATATATTTTTAGTCCTTATAAACATCTGATTCTTCTACTTTTAGTCTTTTTCCCACTTTTTGGTCCTCCAAATATTTCCTATCATGATTGTTGGTCCCTGATTTTCACTCAACTATGTGTATGATTCAAAATTTTTTAACGAGGTTTTGTGATAATGTTTATAATATTATAAAATTACTCAAACCAAAATTCATAATTTTTTAACAAATGATGAATTAACTATGAATATTTAATCGCAAACACTTCAAAAATTCATATTTAATTCATCACTAATTAAAAAAATTCAAAGTTTGCAAATCAATTCAATTTTTAATATACTAAACATTATTGCAATACATAATTCCTAATTTTAATTAGAATACATGAGTTGACTTAAAAGTAGGGACCAAAATTCATGTTAGAGAATTTTGTAGGGACTAAAAAGTGAGAAAAAAAAGTTTAAAGAAACTAAGAGTAAGAGTAGAAGATTCAAATGTTTATAGAAATCAAAAACATAATTAACCCTTATTTTTAAGATGGCCCAAAGTTTGGTGGGTTTTGCATTATGAATAACATGAACAAAGTTGGGCTCGTTGTTTTTTCGTATGTAGGCTTTCAGCGGAAACTTTCTCTACTCACCCCTCATCATTATCTTTCCCCCCCTAATTATTTTATTTGTCCTTATGAAGTATTTAAGCAAAATTCGAGACGTAGGTCCTAAACTAAGGTTCGGGATGTAGAACCTGAAGTTTGTGCGGAGTTTTGGAGTGTATAGGCACAAGTTCGGGATCTAAATTCCGAACTAAGTTTATGCACTGTTTAGGGAAGTATAGGCACCAGTTCATGATTCTAGATCACGAATTAGTGCATATACCCCCTCCCCCCCCCCCCCCCAAATCCCTCACAAACTTTGGGATCTAGATCCCGAATCTTAGTTCGGAATTTACGTCCCAAATTAAAAGATAATTTGAAAATTTAGAGGGATAATGGAGAATCATGGGGGGAAGAGAAATTTTCCTTTCAGCGAACAGTTTCCACTTATAGTTGGGCTCGTTGTTTGTAGCTGTCCAAATGGAATCAAATGGTATTTGACATGTAACGTTGTTTTTGTGATTCTAAATTTCTAATCTTTCAGCTGCTACATTAAATTAGGAATTTAAGTTTCAAAGGAAATGGAAGTCGATAACTGCAGCTCATTCTTGTTTCTCTGGTTGATAAGATTTTCTATCAAAAAAGCAAGTTGATTGTCATTAGAATTACAATATTGCATATGCAATCAAACATTTATCATTGTCCTCTGATTTTGCAATCTCTATTTTTTAATTCGTAGCCCATTTTTCTTTTATATTCGTAGTTTCGATTTCTAATGTGAGACTTATATGCGTGTCAGGACACTTCTAAATGTGGTCATCATATAACATAGTGCACAAGTAAAAAAACACATCATTCCTCTATGCAAAATTGCATTTTCATATGGCACAACAAAACTACCAAAGGAATGAAAAGTACTACTTCCACTCTATTTCTCTTCCCTCATTTTCATTCCTCCCTCATTCTTCTAAACCAAACATAGTATAAGGAAGTCAACCTATCAAAAAAGAGCATATCATTGTTGCAATTTGCAACCATGATTGACAAAACAAGTACTTCCCATTAGTGGCACGCGTATTAGCTTATATAGAAAACACACTTAGTTTTGCCTACATCTTTGGAAATTAACATTCTAAATTCTAAGTCAAAATTAGCACATACAGCAAACAATAATGGACGTCCCCAAAAGAGTACTAACTACTAACTGTTTTCTATAAAAGATAAAAGATAATCCGCTTTTTCTTTATCAAAAGTAATGTGAAACTACAAAGATGGCCCCTACACTAAGCATTGGCCATAATTTCCAATACACGCCTAAAAGTCAGTGTGAAACAACATGGTTCTCTATACACAAAAAATCAATCTGAAATGGAGCCTACATGATCTCCAAATAGAAAAAAGGAAAAAAATAAGTATAATAGTCTAATCCATTAGTGAGAACACAGGCTTGAATCCTCTGTTGTGGCAGAATTTTTGGTGTATCCGGTGACCATAGTATACATCGATATTGAAAACACAAATTTGGATCCTCTGCGGCTGGTTGGTTTTATAATGCAACTGGCTGCAGAGGATCCAAATTGGTGAGAACACAAGTTCCCCCAAACTTGTTGACAGTTATAATATTAACTTAAATTAACTACCATCTGTATACGTCATCGTGAACATTCTTTTCGATTCTTGAATTGGAATCGAGATTGTGAGTACTCAGGTGGCAATTGAGGCGGTTCCAATTCCCCAATAAGCATTCCCACAATCTCTTTCAATGAAGGACGACGACTAGGTGACTTAAGCAAACAAAGCAATGCAATTTTGATGCATAGAAGAGCCTGCTCTTTATCTTCCAATAGCAACAAATCAACAGAAGGATCAACAAGTTCAAGTAGTTTCCCATTACGCGCACAATGTCTAGCCCAAGACACCAAATTCGCTCGCTTAAACTGCGTTAATCTATCACCACCGCCACCACCATTCACCTGAAGAGGCCTCCTCCCGGAAACAATAACAAGCAATAACACACCAAAACTATAAACATCACACTTCTCTGTTACATCACCACCACTATAACCATTCTCAGGAGCAACATAAAAAACAGTTCCTCTCATACTTGCAGTACTACTAATTTCACCACTCTTCTGAATTTCTCCACTATTACATGAATCATAACTATTCAAATGAACTCTCTTTAACTCCCCACTAAAACATGAATCGCGACTACCACGATCCTTTCTACTACGACTTTTACTACTTCCTTTTTTCACATCATGATCTTTCTCCCATTCCCACCAATTATCTCCATTCTTTCCACCCTTTTTCTTGTTCTTGTTCTTCTTCTTGTTCTTGTTTTCAAGCTCCTGAGAATACTCTTCCTTCCACCATGCCCTTGCCGGTCTTCTCTTCTCCTTCTTCTTCAAATCACCATCCATTGATTCCCACCATTCCAATTTCTTCTTGCCCTTGCTTTTCTCTCCCTTTTCATCATTCTTTTTCTTTTCATCCTTCACCTCTTTACCAATCCAATCCATCACATAATCCTTCACACTCCCACTCTTCTTCATTCTTCCACCAACACCAACACCAACCATATCTGTCTCATAATCCTCAAAGCTAGTATTAACACTTTCAATTTCCGTGTCATCACTCTCAAACTCCTCTTTTCTGAATTCAAAAGTGGAAACAGTTTTCAACCTAGCAAGTCCAAAATCAGCAATTTTCGCCGAAAACAAATGATCAAGCAGAATATTACTAGGTTTAATATCACCGTGAATAATCGGTGGATCACATGAATGAAGATACTGGATTCCTTTCGCTATATCAATAATGATCGAAAAGCGTGTTTTCCACAGCGTTAATTCAGGGCATTTACGACGGAACAGAGCTTCATGGAGGTTACCATTTTGCATAAGCTCATAAACGAGAACAAAACGACGACGTTTTGGATCGGAGGAGAAGCCGATAGCGGGAACAAGGAGATTTGATTGGAGTTTGGAAGCGAAGAAGAGTTCGTTATGGAACTCACGTTCGCCTTGACCGGCGAGGGTAGTGGAGTTCATGAGCTTGACAGCGATAGGTTTACCGGAGGAAGGGAGGATGCCGGAGTAGACAGGACCGAAGCCGCCGTGACCGAGGATAGTGGAGAATGAGTTGGTGGCGCGGCGGAGGAGGGAGTAGGAGAAAGGGTGAGGAGGGTTGGAATCGGAGTCGGAGGATGGAGTTGTTCGTTTTTTGTTGCGGAGGCAGTGGAAGAGTGCGAGGATGAAAGAGCAACCGGGGATGACGGTGGAGGTGTGGTTGTTCTCTGTTTGAGACGGTGGTTGTGGTGGTGGCGATGACGTGGACATTGCATCGGCGGAAGGGGAAGGAGAATGTTGTTGTGTGTGTGGTATTTAATTTGGAATGGGAATGATATTTGACTTTTTGTATGAAACTGCGAATTGAATAGAAGAAGGAAGGTGCAATTCACAACTACTCACAAAATGGCAAATGAGAGTGGTCAAAACTCTTTTATCGTGATTATGTGAGTTTTGATTTAATTTTTGTTTTCTTTTCGCTTTCTCATTTTTATGAGAAGGAGTTTTAGTAATTTATAATTTGGGTGAGTCAATAATTTCAGTTTGCTTTCAAGCGCAGTTAGTAATTATATCATTATTATGGTTTTTTCTATCAAATTCAGCATCAATTATTATTAAAATAATTATTTTCTCTGTCTTAATTTAAGTGTTAGAGTTGACTAAATCACACATTTTAAAAAATATATTCAAATTAAATAGAGAGAATATGATTCTTACAAAAATATCTTCTTTTTTTATTGGTATTAAACATTGATATTTTTTAAATTCATTAAAGAAGTATATTTAACCTTATTTATAAGTTAAATAGATCATTTGTTTGATCAATTTATAAAGGAAAATGATAAACATTGCTCTAAGGGCAATGGTTAAAGAAACAAAAATAGTAAAATAACTCTTAGAATTTGTGTCTTTTACTTTTCTAAAACAATAGAACACAATTTTCAATACATGTATTTCTTATTTTAGTAACCTTAACTAGTGCCCTTAAGACACTAGTTAACAAAACTCATTTATAAAATATATTTTTTTAAATAAGGCAAGAGAAAAAATATAAGTCGTTTTGAGAAAAAAATTTGTACCAAAATATAAGTCGTTTTACATTACCAATGAAGCGTTTAATGATGTTTTTCTTTTTATACCCTTAACTATTTATTACTCTTTCTTCTTTTACTTCTTCAATTCATCTTTTCCATACCATTAATGAAGGTTAGTTTTGTAAACTAACACATAATTTATATTTTCCATACAACAATGATTATATTTCTTAATTTGTGTAATATGGTCAAAACGACTTATATTTTGGTGAGGAGAGAGTAAGACTTAATATTATAAAGACGCTATTGTAGACAACGTGTGCTTGCACAAATGGGACCTAATGTGCTTTTGACTTCATATTTTGTTTATTAATTAATTAAAAGCAAATTCAAAAACGTGTAGCTTCTAGATTGAACAACTATTTTTCTTTAAATTTTGTTTTCTTTGATCTAACTCTAAACAAACGGATGGTGGCGCACGAGATTAGTTTGTAAAGTAGTGTTTATTTTGTGGGTAGGAAATAAATTCAGTTTAATTTGATACATATGTGTAACACGTACAAGTTTTAATAATTCAAACGTGCAAGTAACTATCATTGTACTATAAAATCTTAAATTAATTGACCGGTATATATACTTGGCAAAATGAGTAAATAATTTTTTGTCCTCTTGTTCTTCTTATCTTCTACTCCATCACGTCTTGCAAATTTATTATTCATCTATAGTAGCTGCTATATTGGTTTTTAGTTATTAAGTTCTTATATAAATAAACATTTAGGTGAGTTTAGTCACACAACTCATCAAAAATTTGAAAAAGAATTAATCTCTATCCAGAGTTCAATCTTAGCAATATGGAGAAACATTTTATGAGATAATCAATGACCAAAATATTAATATTTAATTTTAATTGTAATAACAATTTAGGTGAAAATTTAGATTGTTTTCTCCAAGAGTATCACGCTCCTTTTATATATATATATATATATATATAATATATTATGCTCCTTGTTTTCTAGTGTGTAGTTGTGATCTTTATTTTCATAAGACAAAGAGGAAAAGGCTAATGTTTGTTTCTTCTTATACAGTTACAATTTTCTAAAAAGAAACGAGTAGTTCTCGAGAAATTTACATTGATTTTTCAAGATGATTATGGAAAAAAAATTCTTACTACTTAGTATGTAAATATCACATGCAGTTAGTTAGTTAAAATTACATTTTGGAGCAATTAGGCCATTGTTTAAAATGTGAGATTTTTATGTTAAAAAAGTGGTGTCTTTTGCCTCAATTTCATATTACTATAGTTAAGATTGAATTATTTTTAATCATGGTAAATTACAGGTTAATGCACAAGTGAGACATGGTAAATTTTAAAAACAGAGAATCTATTTTTACCGAAAGCTGCATCAAATAAAAACGACAGGTTATTTATTGATGGACCCAGCCTATTCTGCTGTTGCTCACATGCAACGAGTACTTTGTGTCTCACTCAAAATAAATTCACTAGCATTATTAGATGTCATGAATATTAAAAGAGGGAACATGATGTTGTGCAATTAACACTCCATAGTTATACTCCAATTCAATTAATGAGTTTATAATCGGTGCGATTCTCGTAACTGTGTTTAGAAGGAGATTGAAACCACTTGATATCAGACATCACCTCGAATCGGAATCGGATTAGCCGGCCAATAGATAGAATACAAGTGATGAAAACCAAAACAAAAAAATAAATAACAAGAGCCTACTCCCTCCGTCTCAAAATAATTGTCGCAATTTGACTGTTGACAATTATTTTGACTGTATTTTTTTACTAATGCATAAAGACAAATATTAGCATATGAAATTTTGTTTAATTTGCCTCATTGAGTATTTTCATAATATTAAATTTTTATAATTTTTCATAAAAGAAAACTAAAGATATTAGTGATTGAAATTATGCATTAGTATGGGCAAGTGACAATTATTTTGAGACGGAGGTAAGGTAGTATGTTAGAATGAAGCAATATTTAATCTGTTTACTTTTTTTAATTTATAGAGACAATGCTTCTCATACTACTTGTTAGAATGAAGTAAAATTTGTAGAAGATAGTATAAAAAAATTAGCTACTGTAATTAACAGATAGTAACATTGATGAAAAAGAACAAGAGTGAAGAGCCTATGTAATTAGATGGCACTTTGGACAATATAAGAGTCATGATTCAAGATCATTATATTAAGCAAGCAATACCAACCACATTTCCTGTAACAAAAATGCGTACACTTCATAGCACAGAAAATTTGCTTATTACAAAAAAAAGAAAAACTGCTTAACTAGTAACTAGTCCTATTGGAATAACCTCAAATTGGTGGCAAATATGTTATCACAATGGGACTTCTTACTTTATGCACCCCATCTTTCCACACCAAACCTCCAAATTCTGGTTCAGTTTGCCTAGTTGTAACTTTGAAACTAATCTTGTAAGATATTTTCTGATATTTTCTTGTGAAATTCAATGTATTAGGCTCAACTTTAACAACAGTACCTTTGAATGGTGTAACAATGACATGATATTTTGAAACAGCTGGTCCAACATTGGTAACAGTTCTGCGAACCGTTGAAACTGAACCGGCTGTTTTCGCTGGAAACACTACTGATATAGCTGGATAGTTCAAGTCACCAGCATTAGCAAGAGTGTGTTTGCAAATTCTGTTTGAATTTTTAGCAAACACTCCTAATTCTGAAGGACTTAGTTTCTGTGTGCAAAGAAACTCAAAATATTCTTGAGGTTCAATATCATATACTAAACCTGGATCAAGAGCTTTTCTAGGATTAATGTGACCGGCACCGTGATCATAAGGAGTTGAAAATTCAGCAGATGAAGCATCTCTAAGAGGTTTAATAGTATTATCATGAACATAAGCTGTTGTCATGATTGCTGATTTTATAGCGGCCGGACTCCAATCAGGATGTTTAGCTTTGATCACAGCGGCGATTCCACTTACATGAGGACATGACATCGAAGTTCCGGAAAGTATATTAAATTTCACTCTTCTATGATCTGTTGGTAAACTTGATGGACCAGTAACTCCACTCCAAGCAGCAAGAATGTTCACACCAGGAGCTACTATATCTGGTTTAAGAATTTCAAGTGTTAGAAAATTAGGCCCTCTTGATGAAAATGCTGCTACTATAGGTGATGGTTTAATTCCTAATCTTGTGTTTAAAAAAGCTAATGTTGCAGTAGCTTTTTTATTTGTTAACACATAATTTTTAATTTCTTTGCCTTCTTTCTCTCCTACTGCTACTGCTGGAAGTAGGTGACAATCTGCTACAAGTTCTTCGCCATTTGCTGCAGTGTTTGTGAGAATCATTCCGACTCCTCCGGCATTTTTCACTACCTGACCTTTTTGCACTCTAGGACTAATTCCTCTATCACAAATCACAATCTTTCCGGTTACAACTCGACGATCTAAAGTACCTTCCAAGCACAAAGATCTTGGATCAGGACTACTTGAGTTACCTCCCATGTATACCAAAGGGTATTGTTTTCTAACTGAGAGTATGTCTTTTCCTTTATAGAGTGATGTTCCTGTAACTTTTCTTCCATTTCCAAGGCTAACATCTGCAGGAAAATCTCTATCCATTGTGCTGGCTCCAACTGTGGTGATCCAAGGTGATACATTTGTTAGGCTTACAGGGTCAGGTCCTGAATTTCCAGCTGAACATGAAACAAAAACACCTTTTTCCATTGCTCCGAATGCAGCTACGGATAAACTATCATGGTAGTAAGACGAAACTCCACCACCTAAAGAGATGGATAGAACATTGACTCCATCAGCTACAGCTGTATCAACAGCTGATAGAATATCTGAGCTGAAACATCCACCAGTCCAACACACTTTGTAAGCTGCAATTCTTGCACCTGCCCATTAACACAATAGATGGTTAAACATTTTCCATTTTTTCTAGTCTCGTTGACATTTAGGCTTATATTCATAAAGATAATAGTTGGTTAAACATTTTTTCATCTTTTAAGCCTCATTAACATTTTGGCTTCTGTTCATTTTCTTGGTCTTAACCCTCCGGTTTTTAGGAGAAAGAAAAAGTTTTGGTAATTTGGAGTTTGACTTGAATGTAAGTAAAGTCTGCCCAAGAATTATTCCATTCAGGATTCTAACTCGGATTCTTCCAAACAATTCACCCTTAACTGAAGTTTATTAACTACTTGAGCTCGATAATTTGGTTTTCGGCTCTTAAATATATAATAAATGGTGGTTACACTTTATTCATATCCTTTTTTAAATTTTCCAAACACATCTTCCAGCTTGCAAGGGATATTAAAGATAAAAACTGACGTATCTAGTCTATATTACGGTCCAAAATCCAGATACATAAATTTTATAATGAATCTAAAAAATGCGGTGAAGCGGAGGTAGTAATTAGTTAAGTTAGGTATCCTTATTATCTTAATTTTCACATGAACTTGTATGAATAGACAGATTCTCTTGATCAATTAATGTAGTTATCAATAAATGAGATATTATAGTTATACCTGGTGCCATTCCTCTTGCAGTTCCATAAGCATAACCAAGAAGATTAGCACCACGAACCGGAGATCCGGCAACAGTAGCTGCAGTGTGAGTTCCATGACCATCTTGATCTCTTGGCGATTTGTAATCTGCTTGTTCATCAATCTTACCTGTTGCAGCTTCATATCCATGGTAGAATATTCTTGCACCTACAATCTTCTTATTACAATCATGATTTTTGAATCCTCTACCAGTTTCACATGCACCTTTCCAGTGAGAAGGTACTGCTTTCATTCCCACATCACTGAAACTCTCACTCTCAGGCCAAATACCAGTGTCTAACACACCAACTATAACATCATGGTTAACTAGCTTTTCTGAAAAACTTTTGTTGTTGCTTTGAATTGGTTCAAGTCCAAGAAAATAAGGACTTCTTGTCGTGTGTAGTTCATATTTTGTATCAGGAAATATGGCTACAACACCAGCTTCAGATTCTAACTTTTTTGCTTCTTCTTGGCTTAATTTAGCAGCCATTCCATGAAAAGCTGTGTTGTAACTGTAAATGATTCTCTCTTCATCATTGTTATCTATCTCAGCTTCTACTGATTTAGTCAGCACTGATTTTACTTTTGATGAATACCATTCTATGTGATTGGAAAAGATGTCTGGTTTTGCTGATTTATCCATTTGAATGATGTAAGTCTTTTTGGTAAATTCAGCATTTGTTGATAAGACTATACTCAAAAGGAAACATGTTGTAAGAATGCAACTCATTTTTTCCATTGGTGTGATTTGATACTTAGCCATGTAGAAATAAGCTAAGATTTTTGAAACATTTGGTAGTAATAGGAGTTTATGGTGTACTATTTCTGAGTGAGATATATTTAAGAGAAAGGAGAATAGTGGTGAGTGATATTTAGTGTGACAGCAGTGTACAGAGAAATAAAGATGAACGGTTGTTTCTTGTTGAATTGTAAAGAGTAAATTGAATGATGAATTAAAAGAGCTACCTCTTGGTTGGTGATTGAAGTTAATATGGTATGGTTTTCTGACAATTTTTTTATTGTGTTATGCTTTTCTTACAATAAGTTGGTTCTTGTCTGTTAAAGGGTCTCAATATTTCCTTTTTCTTTCCAAACAATCATTCAATTGTACAAGGTAAAGTTGTTTGTTTGATTCAAAACTAAAATACTGGTAAATTTTAATCTACTAGTACATTGTAATGTTAAAAACCTAAAGGTTAGGGTCTAATTGTCTAGATTCTTTCCTTTTATATGACAATGGTTAAGTAGTTGTGTAACAAGATTATAGAGATAGTTACATTTACGATATATATGAGTCTAATCTTTACCAACTAGATCAAACTTTGTTTAAACTGGAACATTGACGATACAAAACTTCAACAATTTCAATACTCACCCTCACGCTTGTCATTCTTAACCTGAGTCCAATTGCTACATTGAACATTGTCATTCTTAAATCTTAACTTAACCCAACTTTGATACCATGTTAAACGGACCTAAAGCTCGCGGTCAAAAACTAGGTCAAAATATCAAGATATACGTATACATATGTATATACGTATATTGGTACATACATACATCTAAAACCAACTGGAACACATTGAGGATGTGGGATTCCAACACCTTCAATAAGTTAGTTAAGCACTAAATGCTTTGTGATTGTATAAGCACTAAGCACATAACATGACCATTCACCACAACATTTTGCCTTGGAAAATATGAACAAACGCTTAAAATAGTGAGTCATGTTATCAAAGATAAACATAATCCAACAAAGACAACAAATTCTTGAATAGTTATAGTCCATCCAACATTGCATGTAAACAAAATATCTGATTGTTGGGTCCCCACATTGACAGAATGCATGTAATACATCTGAGCACCGCTGATTTAATTTGGATTCCCCAAGTAGTCAAATTATTCGTCCACTTACACAATTATTTGTCTTGAAATTGCACTATATACTTCTCTGATTTTAATTTCACTATGCATACATATCATGCAATCTTCCATTGCAATTTTTCATGTTTTTATGGATTTTCTATGTACATTTACTTTGATAGGAGTATATTGATACTGAGATTTGATACACTAATATTTAAAAATGTATGTTAGAAAAAGAATGGTTGGATACTTTAGAATGATTGAAAGAATAATCATATAAAGTTGCAGAGTTTCATTAACCACTTGGTTAAAAAAATATGAAAGACTTGATCTTGTCACTAGCAGGGAATATATGTCTGAAAATAAAATATTGTTGATTAATTAAGAACTAGCTATATAACTTATAAGTCAAAAGTTAATTAATTGGTTATTTTCATAAGCCAAAGTACATAAAGTGAAAAGACTAATGTTTGTTTTTCTTATTCAGATGCAATTGAAATAAGGAAACCAGTAATTCCTAAAGAAAAATTAGCATTGATTTTAGTTGATTATGAATTTTAAAGTTAGTACTATGTAATATTACATGCAGTAAATTATGTAAGTTGAATCAAAACTAACATTCTTTACATCAATTCTAACCCTTATTAGTACACATATATAGTATGGACTAGACTGGTCCCGTGTAACCTTGCAGGACATATAATTAAATGTGGTCTTCATTAATATGGAACCAAAGTTGTTGGCACATAATAAATGAGCATTAAATTAGTGAAAATAAGACAAGTTGTATGATCCATTATATTTAATGCGTTTCTCTAAAAATGGCTATTAGTACTAAAAATCAACAGTAGATCATATCTACTTGTCTATAACCCACATTAACAGAAAGCAAAAGGGAATTGCTGCTTTAGTGCTTGCTTTTAATTTAGCAGTAGGTACTGTGGTAAAGAAAAGGGAGAACTCTGGAAAGTATATGCATATACAGCTCTACAATTTGTTGTGTGCATTGTAGATATCGACCAGCAGCGACACTATCATACACATTATATGAAGTGAAAAATTATTGTACATTTACTTTGGCTTGCTTAACAAATTAAATAGTATCTTTCAATATCTCTCGGTGAATTATTAATCCTTTATACCCACTTTGTGATAGAATTCCTTGAACCAAAAAAAATATGGTAATCTAGTAATAATAAAACAAGATGGTAGCTGGGCTGGTAGTTAGTACAGTAGTTAGCAACAAAAGCATTTTGAGGGATAAATTTTCCAATTGCAAATTTCATGCATGCACCTAAACCGCGTTTGTTATGTCTTAGCAAAAGGCATTAGGACGAATACCTTTCCTGGAAGAAACCTTTGGGGCTCAACTGCTAGGATCATTAGTACGCAGGAAATTAGGTACTATTAAATTTTAAAAAAATCATCCTTGTCTTAAACAATATAGATTTAAATAAACTGGTAAGTCAAATTAAGAGAAAATTACAAAATAGCAATTACTACAAATAAAATCATAAATTAACATATGCTTTAAATAGTAACCACCATGTCTTCAATTTGATTTTTTTTAATCATGTCTTAATTTTTTTTTTTAGTTGGTCGTGAATAATGTTGGACTTTGTAAGGAGGATTACAGTTCGATCTTAGAATTGTATTTGAGAGATTATTGTAATTAACCACTTGATATCAGAATTCGCTCCCAACCTCAGCCAAAATAGGCGATAGTGGATATTGATGGTGAAAACTAAAATAATTTTTGCTTGCATGTTCCGATTGTGTATTTATTATCAGTGTTTAACTGTTGGCATTTATTTTAACCTTGTTTTTTTTTTGTATATCGGAATGATATATTGCTTTTTCCATGGACCGAACCTTGGACCTCTCCCTATCAAACTCATATGTCCCCTAGTTAGCTCATACCACAAGAGCTATCATACGGGACATTTAAGATCTTGTTTGATTTGTCTCAATGAATATTTTCATAATATTAAATTTTTATAATCTTTCATGAAAGAAAACTAAATATATTAGTAATAATTAAAATTATATATTGGTATGCGTAAACGACAATTATTTTGAGATGGAGGATTGGAGGTAGTATTTAATTGAAATTTGTACCAAAAAAAGTATTTAATTGAAAATAAATGAGAATTGCCGTGACAAAAATTCTCTTCTCCCCCCTAACAGTTTTTTAACTTTTTTTATAGGCAAATGTTAGTTGTTAGTATATTATATATTATTTTCTCCTTTGTCAGAATTCAAACCTTAGACCTCCGTCAGCTTCTTAACCCTTAGCTTAACTGATCAGCTTAACCAATTGAGCCAATTTTTTAACTCTTGAAAGTTCGGAACGTATTTTCCGAATTTTTTTGCCATAATAATTGATATTTGAATGAAAAAATATCCAGAAAACAATTTAATTTTTTTTACATGGGCGAAACATTATCTCAAGACAGATAAAACAAAGTTGGGAAATGGTAAGAAGAATTTTCTAATACTGATAAAAAGGAAATTTTCTCTCCCCCATGATGATTCTGTATTACCTCCCAATAATCTTAAATTACCTTTTAATTCGGGACATAGATCACGTTCGGGATTAAGATCCCGAACTTGTATCTATACTTTCTAAAATTCTGCATGAATTTTGGGTTCTACATCTCGAACCTTATTTCAAGATCTACATCTCGAATTTTGCTTAAATACCTCCTAAAGACAAATAAGATAGTTAGGAGGGGGAATGATAGGGGTGGGTAGAAAAAATTTCTGATAAAAGGCTGTATGGCCTATCACTTTGAGTTCTTTTGAATTTCGGCCCAATCCATAGCTAACAAAACCATTCAGCCCAGTTAAACATCTGCTCAGGTTCAGCCCACTATATATCTCTTAGAGTTATATAAAGTTTATTTACAAAGTAGCAAGGTGACTAAATAAGTGAAGAATCCGAAATTCTACCTCTGACTTCTATATATAAAATATAATGTTCCTAATAATTAAGTTGAACTCAAGGAAAATAAATTTTATAAAGTTAAATCTACAACTTCTTTTTTTTTTTTTTTGCCAAAAATCTACAACTTCTTTAAATGAATATTTTTCTATTGAGTTTTTTTAGGTGGCTTCTAAGGTGAGGGAGCAATTAAGTCCCTCACCGGTGAGGTACCAATCATATACCATTAAATTTAATCAATGGTCTAGATTTATTAAAAATAAAATAAAGAACAGCTATTCATTGTTACATCGGATCCTATCCACTTTTCATCACAATTTATTTGTTTATTGTTCCTTACAATATTTTCTTCTTTTCTTTCTATACCTCTCTGTTTGTTTGATCTTTGAATGAATTGGGTTATACCCATTGGAATTTTGTTTTCGTCCATGTTTACTTATCCGGCCATATGGGTAGTTGCGTCAAAGCTTTGTGAAGATGAAAGTTCTTGTTTTTTTAATTCTTTATCAAAATATTGTTTATGAGTTTGTTTATGTTTATACATCTGAAAATTCTGCATTTCTAAATCAATTACAACCATATAACTCCTCTCTGTAGAATAAGAAAACACACATAACAAAGCATAAAAATAATCATTTTCAACAAAAGAATAGAAATAATTTCAACAAGAACAAGAGGATTGGTTTTGTGAAAAGAGGGATTGATTAAAAGGGTTGGAACAAGAGGACGTGCTTTTTTAGATCTGGATACATGACATTATTCTGATGCATTCAACTGATTCTAGATAATGGAGACGGGGGAGAAGGAAGGTAAGAAAGAGAAAGTTAAAAAAAAAAAAAATGCAAGTGAGACAAGATTGTGTGTGGTATGGATATATGTTCTTTGTTTTATTTTTAATAAATCTAGACCATTGATTAAATTTAATGGTATATGATTGGTACCTCACCGGTGAGGGGCTTAACTGCTCCCTCACCTTAAAAGCCACCGTTTTTTTAACACACGACAATATTATCCAAAAATAAAATAAAAAATTCAATGTTCTTTTTTATCAGCATATAGAAATAGTAGTAGTATCACGCTTCCCATGATACAGTATAAGGTAAAAAGGGATAGTGTGAAATTGACAAATCAATTCAATGGACAATGCCATTGTCATTTGTCATCACTTCCCACTACAAACAATTAATGATGCAAACCTGATCCAATATCAATTTGAACCAGTTTACTGCAAAATGTCAACAAAGGAAGTGGTAGTAGTAAATGCAAACAACCTGCAAATTACTATAAATGTATATTCCATCCATCTTTATCTTAGCCAATGTCAACAAAAGGTAGTTTATAATGCTTCTACCAATACATTGAATGAAATTACCAACCCTCCATTGAATTAATACTAACTATTGAATTGAATGTTGAATAGTTGATTGTGTGTATATAAGGGCATAATGTTAAAAAAAGTCATAGAGTTTATTCTAGAGTGGTGAGGGATTTAGGTAGTATGTTAGAGATCTTGGGTCCGATCTCCAACTCAAAAAACTATTTTCAGCGTTTCACAATAATAATCACATTTAATCATTTCATACGTAAATATTTATAATTTTCTAACAATATCAAAACATTTTTTTTACCAACATAGTATTAAAATTAAACTCAAAAGAGAAACAAACCTTAAGAACTAGTACTCTACAATAGAATTATTAATTCATACTACTAGATAATATTGGGTATTGATGAATGCAATCACCCCATGGCCCCTTCTCATACTCACCTAGTATTGGCCTTATACACTTCAAAACAACACTACAACACTTAGGACCACTTCCCATTCCAAGTTGCCAAATATTGTCACCTTTCTTAACTTTTTCCTTGGCTTCCAAGTAAGCAAGTTCATACCACAAAGATGAAGAAGATTGATTTCCAAATCTATGCAATGTCATCAAAGCAGCTTCAATCTCTCTCTCACCAAGCCTCAAACCTTTTCCAACTTCCCTTATAACTCCCCTCCCTGAACATGGTAAACAAAAATGCTGTATCACACTCTTAAAATCAGGCACATAAATTCCCTCACATTTCATAAACATAAACCTCTTTTTTATCAAAGAAACACCATACCAAAATTTCTCAGAAATTGGTAATATTTCAGAACCTAAAATTGAAATATTTGATCTAAGTGTTTCACCAGCTACATTAAGTAAATCTCTCTTCAATGTCACACCTAGTTTTCCTTCTGAATCTTCTTCCCTTATAGCTGAAAAATAAGCTTTATCATCAAAAGCTCTTTGTGTTCTAAGTGTCTTAATCAACAAATATTTTGCATTTTTAGTTGATTCTTTTTTGTTTGAAAGAAGAATTGCGGCACTTCCCATTCTAAAGAGACAGTTAATAAGCAACTTTGATTTTTCATTACCTGGATACCAACCGTTGGACAAAATCTCTGTGCTTAAAACAATAGCATTAGAGTTTTTGTGAACTCTAAGAAGATTTTGAGCTAAATCAATGCAAAGAGCACTAGCACTACACCCCATACCAGAGATATTGTAGGTTTTAATGTCACTTCTCATACCATATTTGTTAACAACAATGGAAGTTAAAGATGGTGAAGAACAAAAGCCACTACAGTTTAAGATAAGTATGTCTATATCAAAAGGTGAAATTTTTGTTTTTGCAAAAAGATCCTCCATGATAGGGAAAATTACCATGTGAAGTTCTTTGATGGATTCTAAATGATGGGTTTTTGGTGGAATGAAGTGTAATGAAGGAGGTAGAAAAGTATGTTCACTTTGGCCTGAAGAGTGGAGCACTTTTTCCATGAAAGAAATGCTTTCATTGTTAAAACATTCAAACAATGAAGCATTTTCAATGAATGTTGAGAAAGGTACCCTACAATAGTTTGGTGGTTTAAGACATGAGAAATCAATGAGGTAAATAGGTAAGGGTTTTGAGAGGAAATGTTTAAGAAGGAAAGAAAGAATGAGAAAACATAAGAGAAGAAAATGGAACATTGGTTTGTAGTTATGGAGAAGTAAGAATGCTTCAAAAGATGTTGCTAGTGTGGTGATAGAAAACCATAGGAAATGTGAGAGCTTTGAAAGGAAATGGTTTGATAAGAGAGTGAAGTTAGTGCATTCATTGAAGATAGGGACATGGTTTAGTTTGGAAGTAGCTTCCATTACTATGGCAATAATGGCGATCTGAGTTTGAAGGCTTTTGGTTCAGAAGCTACAAATAAATAGATGTGTAAATAACATCAAACAAGAAAATCAAAATCTCTGACCAAATAGATTTCCTACTTCTTGAGTTGTGTTTCAACTTTGAACTAAGTGGAGTGATTAAATGAGAAGGGAAAAGTAGTTGTACTATATTTTATCTTCAAATTTATTTTAAAGTTATAACATGATTTTAATTAGATAATTTTAGTACATATAATTTTTTTATATAAATTAATTAGTATTAATGAAGTGTTACAAGGATAATTCATATAATAAAAATTTGCGATCCAACAATAAGTTTTATAAAATATGTATTCATTAAAATGTTATTAAACAATCTAACATATTCAAATATTAAACTAGTGTAATTTAATTTTTCTGTGTGCTTGTTAGAATTAATATATAAAAAATATTTTTCTTTTTGATGTGATATGAAAGAAAAGGATGACCATTTGTGGTCAGAGTTAATATATAAAAACAATAAATATTATTTTTCTTTTTATATATAAGTTTATTTTTTTGTATATAAGTTAGCATGTTGAATTTCTGAGTATATTTTATGTGTTTCTCACATTCAAGTTGTTCCATCAATTTTGTTTGAAAGAAAAAACCGTTAAATTATGAGAGATTTGTGTTTATATGATCGATACATTTTTAAGGATAGTGACCATGTGTCCTACCTCATAGTTATGTAAATGTTTGTTATTTTGTAGGTTTCACATGAGTTGGTTCGGGAAGATATGTTAATCATGACAATTATCCTTAAAACAGTCATAATCAACCAACCTACTTAATTAGATTTATTTTTTTTTCAAGTAGTCTAGCAGTTATAAATTATGTTGAAACTCAAGAAGTGTCAAGTGTGACTAGTATGGGGAAGAAGTCCCACATTGGAAAAATATGTGGAGACTTGAGCATTTATAAGTGAGATGACTCATAAACTCATTGCCTTAAAGTTTTTGGTAAGAGTGTGGTGTCCAACTCATTTATACAATAACTTTTAATTATCGTGTGGATGATCTCCAGCTACCCCCTTGACAGGGACCGGCTAAAGTATCAACCGGTGAGGAGGAGCAATGTAGTAGACTCACACTTAAAGAAGAGTGTTGAAACTCAAGAAGTGTCAAATCATAAACTCAAGAAGTGTCAAGTCATAAACTCATTGCCTTATTGCATGTAACATTATTTCATTAAAATGTTTTCAATAAATAAATTACTTCCTTCTGTTTTTTTCACCTATAGTATGTTCAAACCAACCAACCTACTCTTAAGTGTTCTTTAATTGTTGCATGTGAGGTTAGATGAGAGGTATTGATCAAAGAGCTAATAAAAACATTATAATTGTTTCACATCTAGTCCTGTAGGACGTAAAAAAGGTTAAGAAAATACTCCCACTATTTTAAATTATGAGGAATAATTAGTCAACAAAAGCTGATGTATTTAGTTAAAAGTTTGATTCAGATATATTAACTTTTTTTGATTAATTTTTTCTTATATTTTAAACCTAAAAGAGTAGATAATAAGACACATAAAAAGAGATTAATAATGTCGTATTAAAAATTAACTTCGATGATTATCTTCAATTCTTCATCTATTGGTTATTTTGTGGGTCTTCTTAAACCATGTCATTTTTGGCAACTTACTCATTTTTTGTTTTAATAGGACAGCTTTAAAAAAATCATATTAGATCCTACAATTTATCTCACATATTAATATTTTATTCACATTTAATTTTATTACAACTAAATATATATTAATTATAAGACAATTTATATGAAAAAATGTGGGGTAAAAACAAACAGTAACTTTGATTGAGAAATGAATCACAATGGCATTATGATTCTGTCAACTTCATTGTATTTCAAAACATGTACAAAGTGTATATTTAGATAAACAATGAAATTGACAAAAATATGATGAGATCGAATATTTTGTTTACTACATTTTCATCAAGTATTTTTATAATTTTTATTTTATTTTAAATATATATTTTAGATTGAACTGATGACTCTAGTTTAAAGGAGTAATCTCTGCCGTTGCATGCAGATAATATCGATTAAAAAATAAATAGACCGAAAGGGTTTAAGTTTTGTATTTTGTAATTGCCTAAAAAGTCCATGGACAATAATGCATTAGTGCACAATATGAAATTCAACTTAAAAGCTCAGGCGTGTCAAAAAAAAACTCAGAAGCTCATGGTGCAATATCCAACCACACCCTCATTCAACCTACTACTACATCAAATAAAAAACCAATCAACACATAAGAATATTTATCAACATTGAATTTGTCCCCTTTACAAATGGAGCACTAGTTTATTTTTTAATTTTAAATTAAATTTTAAAATACGAATCAATTTAGATAATAAATTAGATCAATATTCTTTTATGTCATTTTACATTTATCATAGCTAGTTCAACCGTTAATTTTATCAAACATTTCAATTAACTTATCAACTATCAGCCATAAACTATCAGTTATAAACTATTTTTGCTAAACAAACTCCTAATAACAAGTATATACTATGGCAATTGCTTATAATTATTTTTTGAGGGAAAAAATCTACTATAATTGGGCCGACTTATAGCATGTCTAGCCAAATTATGGGCCTTATAATTGGAAACTCCTAAGAACAAATACTCTTTTCATTTTAAAAATTTTCACTAAAATCATTAATACAACTTTTTTTTTGTTGGTCTCATTAAACCAAATAACTTATTTTAAATTTAAACAACACATACTTTTTTCTAAAAAAAGTCTTTACTAAAATGAAACTTATGGAGTATATAAAATGCCACAAGGATACTTCTACTTCTACAGTTCTAATATGAAGTTTCCACTCGACACAAAATATTCTGTTTCCATAAATTCTTTCCAATTCACATATTTCAACAAACCCTTTCATAAAAACAACAACTAGTAGTGTGCAATTTCAAGGTGAAGAAGATTGTAAAAAAAAAAAAATTCAAGGTGAAGAAAGTAAATAGTCATGTGATTGATCATTAGTATTTTATTGTTTTTTGATCTCATATATAAATAATAATTTAATTTTTAAATTTATTAAACAACAGATATATTTGAAGTAAATATGTTGAGACGAAGGACTATTTATTACATTTTTAATCGAAATTCAAACAACTTATTTTTAAGAGTGTACGCTAACATATACCCAAAGCATGTTAAAGGGATTAAGATATCTCTATTTCGTTTTAGATATATTGAGAATTTGATGTATTTAGTCTGCATTAAATTCTCAATACATTTAAAAAGAGAATCTTTTTTTATATACAGAACCGGATGGAGTAGTTGGTTTACCTTAGACACATGTATTCACGTTAATATTCTCTTTTCCAAAATTTGAAGTAAATATGTTGAGACAAAGGACCATTTATTACATTTTTAATCAAAATTTAAACAACTTATTTTTAAGAGTGTACGCTAACATATACCCAAAGCATGGATTAAGATATCTCTATTTCTTTTTAGATATATTGAGAATTTGATGTATTTAGTCTGCATTAAATTTTCAATACATTTAAAAATAGAATCTTTTCTTATATACAGGACCGGATGGAGTAGTTGGTTTACCTTTTTTTTTTTTTTGACAAAATAGTTGGTTTACCTTAGACACACGTATTCACGTTAATATTCTCTTTTCCAAAATTAACAAATATCAATAGTGACACATGAAATGAAATGATCATCCATTTGTGACATGGGTTTACCTTAGACACCCCGCACAAGCAAGTGAATGCCACGCATAGAAGCAACCTTTTCAACCTCGTTGAAAGTGAATGATGTGAATAGAAAAATCAACACGTGAATGATAGTTAAGTTTGTAAATTGTAATGCATCATGGACTATGGTACTATTAAAATTGAGTTGGGTTATGAATTATGATGATGACAATAAGACAAATATCAACCATACATGACACACATGATATTTTTATCTTCAATTTTCCCTTTGTCATATAGCTTCTTCATTCACAACATTTTTCAACTCTTGTTTCCATTCTCTCAATCCTCAAACAAAACCAAACCCAAGAAAACAAAAACAAAAATCATTCAAGAACATCATGGTTAGACTATGGTGTTCTTTTTTCTTATTTCTTTCACTACTACTACTCCAACAAAACAAAATTTGCATGTCTTTGCTAGAACAAGTACCAAGTCCACCATTACCAATTCTTCCACTCCCAACATATTCACAGTTAAAATGGCAACAAAGGGAAATCATAATGTTCCTTCATTTTGGTGTCAACACTTATAGTGACAGAGAATGGGGTACAGGCCATGAAAGCCCATCAATATTCAATCCAGTTGGGCTCAACACAACCCAATGGGCCAATGTAGCTGAAGAAGCAGGAATTTCATTGATGATATTAACTGCAAAACATCATGATGGATTTTGTCTTTGGCCTTCCAAATATACAAAACATTCTGTGATTAGTAGTACTTGGCAAAATGGTAAGGGTGATGTTGTTCAAGAATTTGTCAATGCAGCTACTAATAAAGGAATAGATGTTGGGATCTATCTTTCACCTTGGGATAGACATGATTCTAGATATGGTCATGATTTGCTTTACAATGAATACTATTTAGCTCAATTGCAAGAGCTTCTTAAAAAGTGAGTTTCAAATTTTACTATAGTATATATTGTAATATTAACTTGTAATTGTTGTGTTTGATCTAATCCATTCTGCATGTTTGAATCGACGGTGAATTTGAAAGAATCGTCCTATATTGAAACTTGAAAATTACTAATGTTAGTGTACATGTCACGTCAGTGTGATTTTGTCAGATTTACTGTGAATTTAGAAATGCGGTGACATTTAAGAATGTAACATTAGGTTGTATATTTTTTAGGTACCAAGATGTTAGGGAAATTTGGTTTGATGGAGCAAAAGATCCAAAGGCACAAAATGTGTCATATTACTTTTCAGATTGGTTTTCAATGGTGAAGGAGTTGCAAAGTTCTATCAATATTTTCTCAGATGCTGGACCTGATGTTAGATGGGTGGGAGGTGAAACAGGGAGTGCAGGGGACACGTGTTGGTCTACTATTAATCGAACCTCTCTTGCAATTGGAGCTTCAAACATAACTCAGTAAGTCCTGTAATTTTTCTATTTTAAGCAAAAGCATGTGAAAAAGTTGCTGATTTTACATTTTGCCACTTTACACTGAACTCTATATGACTGAGGGCCGTCTCATTAAAGGGACCGAATAAGTCAATCGGTCCCTTTAACGTTGGATTATGCGGAGCGGTTTAAATAGAGAGCAACCCTCTAGCTATAATGATAAGGTATTTGAGAGTGAGGTTTGAGTGATAAAACTTTTCTTAGAAATAAAGATAGGAAAGGGAAGTGCATGCTCCACTCAAATCAAAAAGAAAGAGTATAGAAAGTGTATTCTTTTGTGAGCCATACTCCACTCTCAATCAAAAGTGGGTATTAAATCCAATCAACCATCTAAAGCAATAATTTTGTGGGTTACCAAACTTCTTCTCATAAATATTATGCATGTGATGTGATGTGCAACTTTTGTGCTTAAACATCCAACTAATTATGTCTTCAAGTATTTCAATTACTACAATTGCTACAATTATTTTCATTCAAGTCTTTCCATATTTTTCAATCGTCCAAATGTTAATGTTAGTATTTAGAAAAATCCAAGGCTCAAATTAAACAGAGATAAAGCCTAAAAATAACTTATAAATCTCACCTTCCACATTTGTTTTGCAAGAGTTTTTTATCCTCTGCATGACACTCATGTATGTATCAAATAATAAAATATATGTAGTGAAATCAGAATAAAATCTCTAAAAATTCAAAAGTCAAAACAAATCAATAGTTCCATCATGAACAATTATAGTAATAGTAATATATAATATACACCTAGCATACCTATAATTTTTTATTACACTCTCAGAATTAATAATTGGTAGACTGTTGCTAATCACAATGCAGGTATCTAAACACTGGTGATCCAAGAGGAACAGATTGGCTACCAGCTGAATGTGATGTTTCAATTAGACCAGGATGGTTTTGGCATAAATCAGAATCACCAAAAAAACTAAGTGAGCTACTTGATATTTATTACAAATCTGTTGGTAGAAATTGTGCGTTACTTCTTAATGTACCTCCTAATACAACTGGTCTTATATCTGAAAATGATGCACATAGATTAAAAGAATTTAGAAGTGCAATTAATACAATATTTCATAAGAACATAGTTGAAGATTGTTATGTTAAAGTTAGTAGCCAAAGAGGAGGAAAAGAAGGAGGGTTTGGACCACAAAATATGCTTGATAGTGACCATTTGTGGTCATACTGGGCCCCACATGAAGATAAGAAAGAAAAGGAGGACCATTGGATTGAAATTTGGGGTAAGGATGGAATTTTGAAATTTAATGTGATTAGAATACAAGAAGCAATTGGACTTGGTCAAAGGATCAAAGAGCATGAAATTTATTTGGATGGTAAATTAATAATCCAAGGGACAACAATTGGTTACAAGAGGCTTCATAGACTTGATGGAGATATTGAGCATGCTAGTGTTGTGAGAATTAGATTCTTAAAGGCTAGAGGAGTTCCTCTTATTTCTTCTATTGGTTTACATTTTGATCCTTTTTGGCCTTCAAAGTTTACTGCCACATGAAGAAGATAAGTATATAGTCTTCTAGGAAAATGCTTATTGTTTTGGGAGAATTTTGATAAGAAAAGTAAGAATCTTTTGTGGCAGCATGCAATATTCACAAATAATATTTACTCTTATAAGTATGGTTTGTCATTCGTCAAATCGTTTTTTTTATGCTTTCGATCTTCTCTTTTTTGTGTAAATCATTCGTAAGTGTTCACTGTTTTATGTCAAAAAAGAACAAAATAAGTATTTTTATTTTCCATCTAATGTTTTTTTAGGCCACTTTTAACTTCTAAATATAGCCATTTTGTTTTGGTTAAGATGAGAAAGTGGTCCCCTTATTGACCATGGTATATATAAAAAGAAGAAAGAATAGACTGAGATTTCAAAGGAATTTTTATGAACTGTATTAGAAGTATTTTATGTATCATGCACATGTTCAATGTAATTCTTTACATATAGTAGTATATATTGATGGCCAATGTGTTCCATGGCAAGGCCATTATTTATTTCTTTGAAAAGCATCAATATGTAGAGTGAGCATGATTCTGTATTTCACCAATTTATTTTGGTCTGCTACTGCTAGCTTCAACTTGTGGCTACCTAACAGGACTGCAGAAAATATTCCTTGCCAAGGCAAATTCTTGGACCAGCCAGTGTCAGAAAATCACATTGATAATTTGAACTTATTTCTATAAGCTCTCCAGAATAGCTTATGAAAATAGTTTATAACTTATATAAATTCAATTTATCTTAAGTTTATCATTTGTTAGAGAAATAGCTTATACATAAGCACTTATATGATAAACGCTTAAGCAGTAAATGCATGATTAAGTTGTTTATCCATATAGGATTATTATAGGGTCTAAATGTTCAAGAATGAAATTTCTTAAACAATTATAGGATGTTCGATACCTGAAAGGCTGTGAACTTAAAAGAGCTTTCTTTCTTAAAATTTCCAATTTTCAGAAGAGAACAATAATTCAGGTTCAAAATGTTGACCTTCATGTACCTAGAAAAAAAAAATTCAGCAAGCTATCTCTCTGGCCTGAATTCCTCAGCATCTTCACCCCACAAGAATTTCATCCTTCCCATAACATATGCTCAATATTAGCAGGGTTTGCAGTGTACACTTCACTTATAGTGAAGCTAACAAACCTGTAAGTTTTTCTCTTACTTGTAAGTTGTAAGGTCAGTCTCAGTCATGTACTCAAACAGCCTATGAAAGTTGAACAGTTGATGCAAGACTGTGCCAACAACAGGGTGATATTTTCTTTTCAAGTCAAATAATCTATTGCCATGAATTTTGATAATAAAAACAGCTAAAACAATAGAATTTTGATGTTGATGGCTTATGCCTACACTGCATTATTATGAAAGTGAATGATACCTAATGCAATTTCCACGTTTAGCCTAGCAATTTATTAGTACTCTTTAACAATCCATTTATTTATTACTTTATATATATGAATAGATAATTACATATGAATAAAAGATAGACGGGCAACAAGCTGCGCCGCTAAACCTTTTTGTATAGCAAAACCTAATCTTTGAAAAACAACATTCATAGACCCAGTGACACGACATTGCTATGCATGACCAAGGTTCTTCATCCTAACTATTCACGTAATCATCATCTCATATTAAACATCATTGCTTTGTTATATGGTAATGTAAAGCTGAAAAGAAAATGATTAGACAATAGTAGCCAGTCTTATTTGAAATTGGATACCAGGAGTAGTTCTTGCCAGAATTACAGTGGCAAGCCATGATTTTATTAATCTCGCTGTTAATCGAAACATGCACGTAGTCTATATCACGGTCAAAACTCAAAAACCTTTTCTTTCTCATAAATATGTAAAATCTAACGTTACATTTCTCAGTTAAGGAAGAAAAAAAATTGAAAGTGGGGTATAAGTAATAAAACAAAAAAAAAAATCACTTTCTAAAGGAAATAGTACACCTAGAACAAATTATGTTAATGGATTGAGGACACATTGAACTCATCTGAACTTGAATCCTCCAAAGCCAATGAACAAAGTGAACATCCCTGTCAGCTTCATCATACTGAACTAGTCATCTCCATTGAAGCCTCATGCAGTTATGTTCCCATGTTGAACAAAAAGTAGGTTTCACCATCTTTTCCCACCCCAGTTGCCACGACCTCTACCACCACCGTTTGAATACCTATCACTTGAAAATCTACCATTCCTTCCACCACCACCACTTCTCCCCCCGCGGCCACCACCGTCACCAAATCTTCCGCCTCTTGATTGATCTCTCTGTTGCAGGCGTGGTAAAGCTTTTAGCACCTCTAAACTTACATCTGAGGCATTTTCCTTACCTGTAGAACAAATATGCTTAAGTTAAAAATATGACCAAAATAACCATATTACTTACTAGTGATGATTCGAGCAAAATTCTCTACCAACAAGATATGTGTCTAAATCTTCAGCTGGTACATCAAAAACAACACCACTTCCATCTGCAGTGATAGTAAGACCTTTCACAGCCTCAACCTTCTCTTCAGGCAAAAATCTCCTCAAGATTTTGTATGCAAAACTGACAACAGCCGATGAAAGAACTAGTCAAACAAGTTGAAAGGGTTCGTACAATTGACACTTGTACAGAATACATAATTATATGAAATACACACACAAACAATCATAAACTCATGAGAAATAATCCGAATTTACGTCATATTGATTTCAAGAAAGATGTAAATGCCTTTACTTGAAACCAAAGTTATGTGTAAAGTTCTTACGTTGGGGTAAAGATAGGTCTCCCGTTCTCGAGAAGTAATGTAACATAGTTCTCCATAGAAGTGAGAAGAGATCTTTTCTTGATCTCAGTATAACCCTGCACATTACGCGATAAACCTCTCAGACGAAAGATTTAGCATTTAAAAAAAATGGCAAGGAAAAAACAAATGGAGAAAATGAGGAAGAGAATTAACTCACAACAGCCTTGGCAAGAGCCTTTGCAAGTAAATCAACTTCTGATAAACCAGAGTTTTTCAAAAGCTCCTCAGCAGCAGACTTGAATGCAGGAATCACACTGCATTTATGACATATTTTTAAGATCAAAGCACAGCATTAAACACAATACGCGAATAAAATCATACCTATCAGACACTTGGTTAATCATTTCTGCAGCTTCTCGACCAACAGCTTTGGCAATATCATTAGCCTGAGGGGCAGATACATGTTCAAATTTAACACCTGACTCTTTCTCTATTTTAGATATATTTGACCTCCTTGGATCATAAAGCATAACCGCAACTCCAGTGTTACCTGAAAAATAAAAAACAAATCATCGCATAACCCAAAAACTGATAACCGCAATACCAGATACCAATAGCAAAATCCCAAGGATACCTGCTCTTCCTGTGCGTCCGGAACGATGGATATAGGCTTCAACATCCTTTGGAGGCTCACACTAAATCAAGTACAAATATCAGCATGGCTTGTTGTAATGGATATAGTAATTATCCATAGTATCATATGAATATGCATCAAAAGTACCTGAATAATTAACTGAACATCATTAATATCAAGACCCCGTGCTGCCACGTTCGTGGCAACTAATGTCATGAATTTCCCAGACCTGAAGCCAGACAAAGTAACCTGCAAGTGACAGGGCGCAATTAAGAGGAAAAGAAACACAGGTGTGGCACTCACTCATTGAAATAAATTGAAAAAAAAAAAGGAAACACATCAATTCATTGAAATTCATTAATAGCTCACCTCACGTTGTGCTTGCTGTATGTCGCCATGGAGAGCTCTTGCTCCAGGCAACAACTCGGCAAGCTGAGATGCCGATTCCTTTGTCTCAGTGAATATAATTGTTCGACCTCCACTGAACCAGAATAGTGTACCAAAACAATGAAAATTAAATTCAACAGATGCTAATAGATATCTTGAGTGAATATCGGAAATGGAATCATTAAAAACACCTGCTGTAACATCGAATAATATCTGGGATAAGTTGGGACCTCGCAGAACCCGTACAAGGAAGAATAATATGCCTTACGCTAGTACTAGCCTTCATTTTTGTATTTCCAACAAGGTCAGCAGTTTCCTTATCTGGCTTAAGAAATCTTTTAGCAATCTGGAAAAGTTATAAACAAGGTTGTGTCAAAAGACTCCAAATATAAAATCCAACCAGCATAAAGAAGAGTTTATCACATAGAAACATACATCCTTAACCCATTCTGGCAAAGTAGCACTGAAAAGAAGTGTCTGAACTTTACCTACATTTCTCACCTTACCTACAAAGATAAGAAGTATATTGTTAGACGATGAGTTCAAGTTCAACACACAATTTCAGTGCCCCGTGAATTATGAACAAAATAAATAGATTAATAAAAACACACACCAAGAATCAATTCAACATCTTCAACAAAACCCATCCTCAGCATTTCATCTGCTTCATCAAGGACACGGAACTTTAGTTGGCTTAGGTCAATACTTCCCCGCACGATATGATCCTGCATCAGTGCATTAAACAGATATATAAATAAAAATTGCCAAATACTGTCTTAGACACAAAATCTTTCTTCCAATCAACCCTTGCATGAATAGATGTTCATTGATATCAATAAAGAAGAATAAAGCTATAATTAATTAATATTACACTAATTACCTTTATGCGGCCCGGTGTGCCAATAACAATATCCACGCCTCTCTCAAGCTTAATTTTTTGAGGTGGATATGGAGCTCCGCCATATAAACAACAAGAAGTCAATCCCAATGCCCCACCATAAACTTCAAAATCAGCATTCACCTAATGCACAACATTCCACACACAGTAAGGAACAGAACATTCAGCCATCAATGCAAACACAAGTACAAACAATGCATGTTACCTGACATGCTAATTCCCTAGTAGGTAAAAGCACAAGAACACTTGGAGACCTCCCATCGCCACTCTTTCTTGATGCTTTTGCTGGACCATTCGTTACAGCTTCTAATATTGGCAGTACAAAGGCAAGAGTTTTACCCTGCACTTTCCCAAAAGTACACAATTCAGATTTAGCCTGTTTAGATTCACTTATTTGAGCTTATCTTCTAGCATAAGCACTTGTGAGTTGTGATACTATTTGGCATCACTATAAGTTGTTTTCAACTTCTTTCCATAAGTTCTTCGGCATAGCTTAAGAAAACAGTTTGAATTTATTTCATCTTTTGTTATAGAAATAACTTATAGTCTTATACACAGACACTTATGCTCTAAGGGCTTAATTAAGTTGTTTATCCATCCAAACCATACAACGCTTATTCACGTAGATAATCACATTCCTCTAAATCTAATCATGTAGCCACAAATAATCACATTCCTCCAAAAAAGACTAATTAATTATGAACTCTTCAAAATACAATTCATCGACAAAATGGACTGAATTACACACAATTATATTTTATAATAGATAAAGGAAAAAGAAATTGAGAAGAGAAAGACACCTGACCAGTGCGAGCTCTACCAACCAAATCAGAACCATGAAGAATGATATCAAAAGTCATTGCTTGAATAGGAAACAATGATTCAATTCCCTTTTCTTTCAACTTTTCCCTCAACGGCTCAGATATCTTAAATTTAGAAACCGCATTAGGATCTTCCATCACAATAGATTCTTCTTTTTTCTTCTTAGTTTTCTTTTCTTTATTATCCTCTCTTGAACCTTTAGGCTCAACAACAAACTCTAAACTATTCTCATTATCATCCTCATTTGTCGTTGTCATTGTCTCTAACTGTGAAGCCTTACGCTTCTTTTTGTTGTTGTTCTTGGTCTTCTACGTCTTCCCCGAAACCCCATTTGATTCGGGATCGGGGGGATTCAGATTGTTAAAGCTTTTCTTGTTGTTGTTGTTGTTGTTATTGACAGTAATGGAGTGAATGTTGTTCTGGTTGATAAGTTTGTGTTTGGTTTTGTTGGTATGTTTAAGGGAAGAGTGAGAATGAGCAGACATGGCGGCGAAGAGAGAGAAAAGAGAAAGAAGGAGTGAGTTGTAGAAGCAGGAGAAGAAAGAGGAGTGAACAGCGTCGATGTTTTCGGGTTCTATGAAGCTTGCGGTCGAAACTTTCTTCAAACCGATTCTGTTTAACAACATTTTTGTCGGTTTCAAACCGTTATTCCTACCTAGTTCCTACCACTCAAATCCATTAACAAAATCAACTGTCCTTTTACTTTTTTTTCTTTTTTAGTACTACCTCCATCCCATTTTAAATGTCATAGTTGACCAAATCACACACTGTCTACATATGAAAAAGAGAAAATATGACTTTTACTATAATACCCCTTCTTTTTATTGGTAGTAGACATTGAAATACTAAAATGTAGATATTTGAGTGTACTTTTTCTCTCTCTTAATAATTATTTAAAGGGATAAAATAGGAAAAATTAATGTTATAAATAGTATATGACACTTATTTTGGGACAAACAATTTTGGCAAGTAGGACACTTATTTTGTGACGGAGGGAGTACCAAGTAACAATTTATTAGAAACTCAAACACATACAAATGAAATTATTGAAGTTCTGACCCCTATCATAAACATTCAGCTTAGCAATTTTAACATTTTATATCTGTTGAATTAAGATGTGCGGACTTTACTCTCGAGATTAGTTCTGGTATCAAGTAATTTTAATTATCTCTTAAACGCAGTTGCTGGAGATCAAATCACGGTTCTCCTTATCAAATTCAATGTCGATCACAACTGAAACAACTAACGTCTGATACTTTACTCTCTTTTTTATTACAAAGAAGATTAGAACTAGTAATTGATTCACGTTTATAATTTTAAAAATTTAAAATGTTTTGCTAAAAAAGAACTAGTTTATGTTACAACCTTAATTATAATTAATTGTTAACTCAATTGGTAATTGTTGAAATGTAAGGACCAAATTCTGGAAAATTTTATAGGGACACTAACACCCTTTCTCTTAGGGAATAAAATAGAAAAACTAAATATTACTCTGGAATTCTGGAAAATTCTGTAGAGAAACATCCTTTCACTTAAGAGTGGTATGGATAAAAACTTATTTAACATTTTATTTTATGTTTTAAAAAATTTGGTTCCTCGTACCCAAATTTCTTTAAAGGTTCCTTTCAACAACAAAATGTGGGACTTCAAATTTGTGTGTGTGACCTCACAAACAAAGACGAATCTTAACTATCCACTTTTTACCACTCTTTTCAATACAATATTTTTCCGGTTAAAAAATGAAGTCAACAAACAAAAAGAGAGATGTTTACTTAATCAAATATACAATTGATCACCATGTCGATATTATAAATATGTTGTTACAAATAATATCCAGCTAAAGAAATAAAAATTCGAACTAACACCATTCCAAATAGGAAAACATCAATAGTTTGAGTTTGTGTTACACTAAATTCACATGGTTCTTGTATGACTCATCTTCCTATCCTGTGAGACTATGAAACCGAAATTACATTTAGTTGTGCCATAATTTATTAAGGTTTTCAATTCTCAACACCAACCTCAAACCACTCCATAATTTGATCATAAAACAAAGAAAAAATTGAAAAGAACAAGAAATCCACATACTAATTAAGTAATTAACTAATTTGGCAAAGGGTCTTCCCACATCTCTTGTCACTATTACTTCTGCATACAATACTTAACTACAAAGTTTCATGGTTACAACAGTATATGAAATATAGGGGATGAAAAGGTACATAAACTTACAACCAAAAACTCAGAATAAATCCTAGAATCATGCCTATTAGCCATTTTTACGCAGTTACTTTGTGTGAAGAAGCAGCAGCACTGCACAAATTAAACCCATACCATGTATCTCTGGGAATGAAAGTGTTGTAATAGAAAGTAACGGGTCGACCATTATATCCATTGATTGTCACAGTTTCAGGTTTCCAACCATTCGAGCCCGACCTATAGAGGTAGACATAGCATATCTGATATGCACATGGACCAGTTATCTGAAATGTATCTGAAGAACAGCTCTCAAATGTACCAGAAGAAGGATCATCCAGTCTTGGTGCGTTTATCTGATAGTATAAGTGAAACGGAGGGAAATGAATTTCCAATGATTTCAAAATGAAGTTTCCTTGTCAAGATGAATAAACAAAATGAGGGCTTTTTGTAAGACTCTGCTATGAGCCTAAGCAATTTACAAACATACATTCAAAATCCATCTATCTATTTAGTGAATTAGCCATACTCATCATTCAGCCAAAAACCTTATAAACTTATCGATAAACCTTGACCAAAAGCAAGCAAGAATCTATACTTAATGCTTTGTCAGTAAACTATAAAATGCTTTGTCAGTATAAGATTCCAACTTAATCTTTCCCCAAGTGCTACTAAACAAAAACAAAATCCATAATAGTAACTGGATCAGAAAAGGAAACTATTAATCAAATTAACAAAATTCGATATTTGGGAGCATTAAGTTTTTTATATTAGGTATACCTCATCCTTACAAAACTAACTTGTAACCGAAGAGTGCCTTTATAAACTCACATGTCTTGGATTTTTCTCAATAAACCTCCTCACGACCAGAATTATTGGACTTTTTTTTGGTACATAAACAAAATGGCAATTCAATGGAAACTTATACACACAAAGTGGACGGACCAGAGTTCGAACCCTTTTGATATCATATTAAGTTTTGATCTAACTTATCGTTACAACATTGACTTGTAAGGCGAGAATTCTTTATAGTTTTTCTCTTCAAGCTTTTCAAGGTAAGATTTGGGGGTTTTCATTTTTCAACTTTGCCTAATCCCAATTATAATCCTCACTAAATAACTAACTAATTCAGCTGGTGTATGTTATCTATCAAATTTAACTTCTACCTAATATTAAAGCAAACAAACAAATTTCACTCCTTAAATTAAAAACTCTTAAATGAAAAAACAATGAAAATAGATAGAGAAATTAAACAAAACCTGGTTTCCATAAGCATCTCCAAAAGAAATACTGATTTGATCCGTTGTATACCTAGGAGAAGAACAACTAGTAGATATAACCACCAAGTAAGAACAACTTGCTGCATTTTTCATCTATTTAAGAAACAAACAAAAATTCTTCATCTTCAATTTTATGCATAAAAGAAATAACAAAAGGGTTTAGAGTTTAGGGTTTCAATTTACCTGAATATAACTGATATTGAAAGATTCATGAGCATGAGGCAGTAGAGAAGTAGTAGATTGGGACTCTGGTAATGAGAATGAGAGGGTCAATTGGAAAGTCAACGAGAGCACACAGAGAAGAAGAAAATTCTTCATCATTTTCTTTGCCTTTCAAAGCAAAGAGAGTGAAATTTATTTATTTATGATATGAATTTGAATGGGGTTCGATGCCTTCGCGTGATATAAGAGGTAGAGAAGAAGAATGGACAATGAAGGAAGATGGCAAATTTGTCTTTATCGCGTTTGGCCATGAGTTGCACGAGTATTACCAAATTAAACATTACAGTTTTAAACATTACTAACTAAATGATGTATAACTACTAAATCATTATTTTTAAATATTTTTTTAAAATTATTACATATTACTCCCTCCAGTCTCGAATATAAGAAACAAAAAAAAAAACACACATATTAAGGAAATTATTGTATTTCCAAATTTACCCTTAACTTTTATTTTTAATTAAGTTAAATAATTAATATTTATTACTAATAGTTACTAGTTTTAGGATTAAGTTGTTAGCCGTTTATGAACATATTTTAGTTGTTATCCGTTTATGAGCATTAATTGGAAAAGTTAGATAAGTTTAATAAAGGGCAAAACTGAAATAATGATAAAAAAAAGTAATCATTGTAGTAACTTTTTCTTATATTTGAGACCAACAATTTTTTTTTTCTTCTTATATTCGAGACCGGAGGGAGTACTCCATATTTGTGTGCATGCTAGAATATACCGCTCCTTCCATATTGTCATTCCGACACTTTTACGTATATTAAAGAATTTGTAAATTTTGTGAATCTTGTCAAAACTCAATTTTACGTTTTTTTTCTCGTTTATTGGTACATGCGATGGAAGTATAAAGTTTGAGAGAGTAGTTATTTTTGTTGGTAAAGCTAAAAGGAGTATAGTAGCATGGGAAAGGTGAATAAAAAAATGTAAGAAAAAGAGAATAAAAAAGGATAATTTAGGAAGATAAAAAATAATTCTATATTGATATTGTAAAATGAGTTATATTTCGGTACAATTTTTTTCAAAACGACATATGTTGTGGTATAGACAGAATGATTAATTTGAGGTTGTTTCAATAAAAGAGGTGTTTTATTGACGGGTCTTCACTATGCCGCAAAGGTGAATACATATTTTTTTTTTGTCAAGACCAAAGTATCTACCGCCGAACACAATTATTATTCTTGTCGCTGGATTGGAGGTATCTTAAAGGGTGGGACGACTGTCCTAAAGATTTAAAGTTGATTTGTATCCAATGTGAGAATCGAACCATCAACTCTTAATTAAAAGAGAATAAGTTCTAACTACTCAACTACATCATCTAATCAAACCAGATGAATACATATAACATATGTTCAGTGTAACACTATAGTTACAAGTTAGAATTCATCATATATATCACAACATATTTTTCTTAATATAACCATAGACATTGATGATCATAAGTGTATCACAACATAGTATTTACAAAACCAAAGTATTTACAAAATTGAATTCTCATTTGTTGGTTCACATAATCAATCATCTGATCTCGATTCATTAGAGTTTAAAATAAAGAAGGAAACTTTAATTTTTATTCTATATTTTAAAACAAAAATATCACCTAATCAAACAATCTAGTGGATTAGCGTGCCATTTATAAAAAAATACATGACGAATGAATCTTTTGAGCTAATAGCCACTTTCACGAAGTAAAATGAATCTTATCCACTACCTCTTCTATAATTACATCTTTATTGTAGAAGACTTTATCATTCTGCGACCACCAAATTGCCTAAACCACCGCATGCGAAACCAATGCAACTCGCCGAAGATTAAGTTGAAATAGAAAGCTTTGAAAGTGAGACAAAATGTTATCCGGTGACACCGTTAAAAATACAAACCAACGATACACATGATACCAAATACTACCCACTACATGGCAAGTTACAAAAACATGATCTTCTAATTCCTCCACCAACAAACACAAAGGACACAAAGAATCACGACCGATAGAAACAATACCTCTATAGGCTAAATTTAAAGAATTCATTTCCATATTTACCACTTTTTGAGATAACCCATAGACCATTTATATACTGAAATAACTTCAGTCTTAAACTCAATTAACATGAATATCACATTTTATATGTAGTCCAAACATCAAACATTTTATTTATTCATTTTTAAAAATAAAATTTTACTAGTTACTAAACTCCATAACCTATACCAGAAAAGAAAAAAAACTCCATAACCAACAAAAAATTGTGAGATAACCTCAATTTGTTCGCTGCATGCCCCAACAAGATTCAACTATATATTTAACTGAAAAACAAACAAAAAACAAAAGATTCAACTAAACATTTTATTATACAACACATAATATTGTAACCAAAAAAAAAATACAACACATAATATAATCCATAAATGTATAATCCATCATTGGAAAAAGAATCACAAATCAATATGGTACATTCTATTCTATATATAAAAATAAATAAAACTCAACAAGCAAAGGACCAAAAACTCTAACCTACCAAATTTATGTGAAACAACCATGTTGTATTATTTATTTTTTATTTTTCTTCCTAAATCTAACAACAACGTGTGATGCATTTTACCTCAATCTTATTTCCACTTATGAAACCCAGGTTGTAATTGTTCCTTAAACCTTGTTAATACTCCTTCAATCGCAAAATCAAACGCATCTTTAATACCCTCTATCCCTTTATTATGTTTTGCATAAACCATTCTAGGAATATACTCAATCACTTTCTCCCTCATTTTTTTTACCTCTTCTTTCGTGTAACTCTCGAGCACGGTTTTCACGGATGTCCCATTTTTAACCGCATTTCGATCTATGTAAACCGAATAACTCCCCGGTTCATCAGGTAAAAAACCCTGATATTGTAAATACGCGGTTCGCCGCCAGAAAAAAACCGGAATCGAACCAGCCACCATACAATCAAAAATAGACCGGCGCGTGAAACTATCCCCTCTCGGCTGCAAACAAAAATCAGAGTCGAGAAACGTTTCGGTTATCGCCGCTGTACCATTCGCACACCGTGAACCGCCGCAATCCACAGTGCGGCACGAACCACCCGAATCACGACACTGATTCAACAAAATTGCTCTGAAATCATTCGGGAAGGCGCGTCGTGGAGCTCCGGCGAAGCAAAAGAGCGCGTTACGGCGGCGATCGCGGACGAAGCTCTGCCATAGTGTGACATCAGAAGAAGAACTAGGGTGGAATCCTGTAGGGTAAGGAACACCGACGTCGAAATAGTCCCACGGGTTACGCTCTATGAGGAGGCGCGTGATGTTTCTTATCCCTGGCTTGTAGATACAACTAGAACCCCAATCTTCATCTTTGGAACGACGAAAATCCCATGTGATGCGTCCCATTGTGATGAAGTGATCCCAACCGTTGGATTTTTTATAATGAGGTTGCTTCTCAAGCCACGTAAGCATCATCTCACAGTGTTGATCACGATCTTTTGCGGTGGAAGAGTTCATCCATAAATACTTTCCTACTGCGAGTCCAGCGTAGAATGGTATGTAGAAAGCCGCAGCAGATTCTGGCTCTAAGGTTCTGCACTTGTGGTTTAACATACGGTTATGGAAAATAATTTCTGAAACGAATTGGTCCGTCCAGTACCACGACGGAAGGAGATTCTCCGGGATAATTCCGGCGAGTCCGGTTGCGCTTTGTCCGAATCCATCGTTGGAAAGAGCATCGCAGCGGGAACTCCATGGATTCAGATTATCGCAATTATCGAGTATTTCTTGGTTAAAGAATTTAGGAAGGTCGTAAACAAAAACCCTACCAGAGACACATTGGTCGTCATCGGTAGTGCTAGTGGGAGCAGAATCCAATACAGTGGCGTCGGCAGTTTCGGTTACGGCGAGGCGATTGGGAAAGTGGCGAGGAGGGGTGGGAATTGAAGCGGGGAAGCTACGGAGGTTGAAGAAGATAAGGATCTGGATGAAGAGAACGGTGAAGAGAATCCATGCTCGAGGGTTTTGAAGAGAGAAAAGAGATTGAAATATGGCAGTGAGAGAGGTTTTGGTTTTAGTATCGGAGTTTTTGAACGGTTGTGATTCCGGTGATGAGGGAAGTGATTTAAAAGGAAGCATGAGAAAGTAGAAGATGAAGAGTTAAAAGAATTTCCGGCAAAAAATGAACCGGAAATTATGGTGGATTTTTTTGCAGGTGAAAAGTGTTTGCTTTTTGGGTCGTGTGTGTGAGTGATGATGGTTTAGCGTAAATACGGTTATAGTGGGTATAGAGAAAAGAGAGAATTTAACTGACACCTGTCTGGTAAATCTACCGGCTGCGGATGCAACCGACAAGGGATTCTGTGGAATCAGTACTTCAGGGACGCGTGGAAGGCTTTGTTGCGACTCTTATGCCTTGATATAAGCTCTGTTAATTATCTGCATGTGTTCTGGTTCTACAATTTCATTTTGTTTAGTCTTATAAAACAATTTTGTTTTGTACCACGAAATTGCCTAATAAAATAGAGATTAGGATTTTAACTTAATGAAGGTTTAATCTAACAATTTTGGTACATATATCAAAACATAAATTACTATTTTACACTCAACTCATTTCAAGCAAAATAAATTCTACTCAATTTTATCAGAACTAATTTTATTCACCACCAAACTAAATACACATGAAATAGATTAATAATTTTTTGTATGAATTTCAAAAGGTTCTTGCTAACTAATGCCTTTGGGGTATTAGTGAAAGTTACTATAAAAAACAATACTAAGATTAAAAATTGTGTTTTATTATTTTTAAAAAGTAAGATTTCTTTTTATTTTTTGGTCGAGATTGGGGTATCCACCGCGTTCACGCGGTGACTATTGTGAATAAGTGGGCATACTGGGTTCTAATCCCGGTCCCTGCACTTTCGTGCAATATATCCAACCAATTGAACTAAGCTCATGGGACACTAATTTATTTTTTATTTAACCATAAATGTGACTAATTGCTATTTGTAAATCTTGACATATTTTCTTCTTACAATACTTTGAAAACAAATCTACAGCAGTGGCGTAATAGAGTGATTTAAGCTGAGGTAATTTCCTAGTACTTCGTTTAAAAAAATAGAAATTATTAACTGGTACAGTTCATACACTAGATAAAGAAATTCTAATTCTAATAAAAATAGATTGTAATTTGTCTTATCAATGCTTATAAAAATATACTGATAAATATTATTTTTAATATAAAAATTATATATTTATATATTTAATTAATGCATGAAATGCAAGTATGACTCTTAAAAAGACGTACTATCAATATTGTGCAAAGTAAACCATGATATAAAAATTACTTATTTTGTATTTTTAATTAAACCATCAACGAGTGACCTGTGCAAACCATGATTAGCAATATTTGGGCTATTGGGTCCATGATTACTATTAGAAAGAAGAAAAAAAAACTTTGATTGCATGTGATCGTGTTGGAGTTAACTGCAAACGAAATGCAATAAATAAAGTGAAGTGAACAATATAGGGCAAATTTTAAGATATCGAATAAATACTGTATTGCATAATGTTTGGTGTAAGATAAGTTATTTTGTTATTTTAGATAAGTTGTACGGAACATAAGAATTGTGCATCGATTTATTATTATTTTTTCTGATTTTTTGACTTTTAATTTGCCCAGTTTTAATAAGAATTTTTAAATTAAATAAAGTACTATAATTTAAATCATCCTATCTAATCTCTCTTATTTTTAGTAGATCATATACAACAATGGATATAGACATATAGTTGGGTCGATAGATATGACAATAACCCAAGGTTCATAATAAATTCCTTAAAAACAATATTCATTTTAATTTCTTAAATTTGAGATAGACAATATTCTTATGACTTTCTTTCTTATTCTTTTTTCTGGTTACGCCTAAGTTCATTAACATGTCTTTGTTTAATATAGCACACAGGGTGGTAAAGATGATGCTCATCTAAATAAACAAGTCATCTTTGAGCGTAAAATGAGTATTAATCACCATTAATTTATTAATAAATTATAAACAATTTATGTATTTTTAATTCTATATATGAGACATCTCTTATTCTCTTACAAACAACAAACTCATAAATAACCTATATTCAAAGTACCTTAAAATTTTGTGTGAGAGACTTTAACTCAAAATACATGCATACAAGATCTTTCACAAAATTAAAGTCCCTTTCACAAAAAATATGTTCGAAAATATTACTATTTTATTTTAATTATTTAATTTACTTTCATATATAAGATGATTTATAATTTGAGGCATAACGAGTAAATCGCACAATGCACACACACACAACACTATATCAACGATTTGTTCCCCGTGCATTGTACGCATTAACAAATGGATCTAGGATATGCTCTAATACCATATTAGAATTTGGGATGTCTATACTTAACCACAAAAACTAAATTGAGAGTTGAGGTTTGCACTATTTTACAAAGGCTATCAATACTATATCTCTAGTAAATGTGAGACTTCTAACGGTATGGGCGTAAATACTAGTCTCTTACAAACAACAAACTAATAAATAACCTATATTCAAAGTACCTTAAAAAATCGTGTAAGAGACTTTAACTCAAAATACATGCATACAAGATCTAGCAAAAAACTCACATATTGTGTATGAACTGGGAAGAGAGTCATTGTAAGTTTGATCATGTGATCTAACACATCAAATGTTCCCACATACTTTTATGATATGAGATGTGCATTTGCGTGACATTTTTTTTTTCAGAGGACATTTTTTTAAAAAGGTTAAAATAACAATTCACTATTACAAATATAATAAAACAAACATTATTAAATGCAAAAAAAAATGTGGACCGTAGTAATAATAATAATAAAATAATAGCTGTAAGTTAGTAATGTCCCAGTGGGCATGAAGCTGTATTGATATGACCAAAAAAAAGTTAAAGCTGTATTGATAGGTGCAGCGGATGATATGGCAACAAAACAGTGCATAGCGATGAGGATGGGCCTCAGAACGTCGTCGGTGCCCCATCGGTCCCCTGTTAGGCTGTTAGAACTGGGAAGGGTTAGTGTACAAAAACTAGTAATTTTCAATTGCTGTTTAATAAATTTAAAATTTAGTTAAATTTACTGTAAAAAAAAATAGTTGAATTTATTTTACTTTATCTTTTGAGAATAAATATTTGATGTACTATTTCATTCAAAAATCAAGTGAGAAATAAAAAGTAGGGAGGAAAAAAATCATGAACATTAGCTGAAAATGTTGCAGCTTTTGCTAAACATTTATTTTTATTTTTTGAGAGTAAAATTTTAATGGTTATCTCGTGATTAAATTTTGAATTATTAAACTCTATTTTATTAGGAATAAAAGGATTGATATAAAAAAATACTAATAACATTTTGCAAAAGAAAAAAAAATTTATGAATTCATAATAACACTCAACTTTAGAGTTTAGACACGATTAAGATGAATTTACAATCACCTGAATATTTAACTAAAATAAATATATTGTGGAGGTCAACTTTCCTCATCCATTAGAGGGCTTTTTAAGAAGGAATGTTATTTATAGGGATGTCAATGAAGTGAGTTGACTGGAGGATACTTTATCATTCTTCATTCATGTTTTGGGGATATTTTTTCCTCCATCCACATTCTCACGGATCCTACAGTATCCACAGAGCTCCACAGACATAAAAAATTAAGAAAATTGCTATACATTTTAATCAAAAGCACAATACTGATATCTTATTTTTTCTTCATTTTTTTTTCCAAAAAAATACATATTTTGTATCTTTCATTTTTTAAAAATAAAACTACATTTTGCATCAATAATAAAAAATTGCAAAAACACTTTTTAATATTTCTTTTTTGTAAAAAAAAAAATATTCAATTAAACTTGTTGTCATCGTACATAATCATTACTTTTATAACGTATTAATTAATTTTTTTGTTAAAAATACATATAATATATTATATATATAATTTAAATAATATGGACGAGGTCGGGGAATCTGCGGTGGCGGAGGGACCTTCCCCATTCTCCGTCCTAAATTACATACGGAGGAATTTCTCCCTCTATCCCCGTCCCCATGAGAAAAAATATCTGCGATTTCGAATCTACGTCCAGATAATCTGTTATCATATATAAATTGACATCCTTAATTTCACACTTTAATTAACTTTAAAGGGTAGATAAGTAATAAGGGGTTCACGCAGTTTTTGTCCAAATAAAATTTTCATAATGATCATGAATGCAATATTAAATTTGGTCTTTTTTTCTCCAACTAATAAAAGTTCATGAATATTTCATTAATTGGTTTTCTCCTTTTTTTTGAATTACTCTCTTCAATAAATCTAAAAAATTATTTTTAGCTTATATTTAAAAGTGAAGTAGTATTCAACATGGATAACGTATTGTCAAGTGTCGACTAATTAGGTGTAGATGTTTTCACTAAGTCGTTATTTGAATGCTACTTTAAGACTTTAATCATTCCAAATTTTGTTTCCTTAATCCTTAGCTTGTGGCCATTTATAACTTTTTTAGACACTAGGTGTTTTATCTTCTTTCTTATTTTGCACATGGAGCTTGCTCCGTTTTATTCGATAAAAAAGGTGGTCCAAATTACAAGATGCAAGATTCTTTTTAATGTGTGTAAAAACTTATACTTTAAAACATGCTTATATTTTAAAATAGAGGAAGTACAAATCATATTAGTCTAGATAAAAACTATAGATTTGTAAATTATTATTAGATAAAGAGAAGTGAATTAGTCGACACTCAACATGTTTTTGGTAATGAACTTGTGATCGTGTGATAAGTGAAGTTGTCTATGGCCACAATTTTTAAGCTCCAATTAAATTCACCAAGTTTTCAACACAACAAATAAATCACTTTATATATTGTCAATAAAAATAAATCACCTTCTATTATTGCGGAGTATATAAAATATTTTAATCATGATAAAAAAATGTAAGACCGATTTAAAGGTAAGACAACTTAAACAAATATTTTAAGCCTCCAAAAAATAATTTTTTTATTGAGGATAAAAATGTCCTATTAAGGCATAAACTCCTTATCTAGCTCACATGATTTGAATTATTTTTAGGATTAAATATATTTTTCATCACTATAAAATGATATCATTCTAAATTTAATCCTTATTTAATTTATTATATTTTAATCCCTATAATTTATTTATTGCATATGGTTTTAGACTTTAGTCCCAACTAAAACCAAATTTGCTTGACTATAATTAAACTCATAATTTTTTGAATAATTTTGTATGGGGATGTTTAAAATATATATAAAATTTATTTATTAAAATTTATAATTTTTTAATATTATGTGAATTTTTTTCATAAAGGCCACAAGGGTATAAAGACGACATCTAAGACATCTCAACTAGGTTGACACGCTTAAGAAGTCATTTAAAAATATCTTAGTCAAATATATTAAAGTAAAATAAAATAAGAAGGATACAAATGAACCTCAAGGGGACTAAACCAAAACTTAAGGTGTAAAAAACTCTCTGCCAAAAAATAAAATAACATGATGTAATTAAATATAAAATTGACAAATAACAAAATTTTGAGATAAAAGTAACGAAAATCATGATTTATAAATCAAATTTTGAGTTTAGCTTTTTTTAGAAACTTTTTACAATGTATTAAACATATTTACGGAAAAAAAACATTCAAAAATACATATTGATTTACTAATATGAACCAAAAACTGAGTGCAAGATAATTTTTTCAAAGATTAAAAATTTAACAAAAATTAAGTAAAGATTAAACCTAGAAGATCACCATTTTATAAAGACTAAAAATATATTTATCCCTTATCTTTAATGTTATTTTTGAATAATTTGAAATATTAACTTGTCTAGATACATTTATTAAACAAAATTACACACTCAATAAATTGAAATTAATTTGCTTCAAAAAAAAAATTGAAATTAATTTATCAAATATAAATGAATGAGTACATTCATAAAAAAAAGTTAAAATAGATTTTTTTTGTTACGAATAAAAAACAGTATCTTCTTGTTATTTTTTGTTGTTGTTATAATTATCTTTTTTTTTTTTGTCAAGTAGCTTAGTGGTTAGAATCTTCTTTTATTTTTTGATATATCATCTTCCTTTTATTTTTTGATGATATAATTTTTTTTTGACAGATATAATCTTTTCTTTTTTTTTTGATAATATCTTTTTATTATTTATATTATCTATAATTGACCCAAAAAAAAAATCTATATAAGTAACCCGAATTTTAAAATAGGTTACCAAATTAGATTATTTAATTTAATCTTAAAAATAAAAAAGTTTTCCACGTAACTGGAAGACAAGGCCGTCACTGCTACCCGAATCAAACCATCTTCGCGAACATTCGAACTGAAGAATCTTCGAGTTTAACGTTGTTAGGTTAGGGATCTATTCTATCTATGGAGAACACAGTTGTTAAACTTCGATGTCAGAGAATTGGTTGCGATGCCACCTTTACGGAACACGATAATCTCGATGGTTCCTGTCAATACCATGATTCGGTCGGTACCCTCTCTCTCTCTCTCTCTCTCTCTCTCTCTCTCTCTCTCTCTCTCTCTCTTTGTTATTATATGGATTAAAATTATGTATATCTTATTTTTGTTGATTGTGTTGTGCTTATGATTTTGACCTAGTATGTTATGTTATGTTATGTTATGTTAGTTATGCTGAAACATGTTTGACCAAGGATTCCATAAGACAGTTACAGTAGTACTGGTACTTTAGATTAGATCCATGTAGTCATTAATCTATGCTGAGGTAGTAGGGGTGATTTATTGAGTTGTTGTGACTATGAAAAAATTGAATTAATTAAGCTGCAAATAATCAATCTAATTGTTTTTTTACCCGTGCACTTTCGTTTCATTTGGAAACAAGTGTTTAATATGTAATGTAATGTAATGAGAGCTGGTCCACCTAAATAAACAGACCGCTGATTACTTATAAAAAGTGAAGATTTAAATGAAAGAAAAACTGAGAATTTGAGAACCGGGTGATTTGGGGAGTGGAAATTCTATGTTTGGGAGATACTTTTTGGGTGATATATATCATATATGGATGCAATGGTGTGGGGGAACTACATGGTGCGGGTGTTATTGCGTGTAAGGTTTTGCTATGAATGTGATGTGGGTAGTCGACATCCAATATGGCCTTTTTATTTGTTTGTTATGTTATCAAATGAATAATGATTTTTTGGACGTTTAAATATTTGTGTTTTATTCCCTCACATTTTCTAGTCTACCAGAGGGAAGAAAATTATTTTTGAAGTTTTCTTTATCTCATTTTCTTCTTACTACAGTTTTTGAGAACTACTAGTTTTGATGTTACAATTATGTTTGTTTATTTACTCTTGATTTGTGCATTGTTGTTTTATGAGTTTTGATAACATTATTTTTCATGAATTAAGTAAAAGTTTGTGAGTTTCTATCCATTTTGTTGATTTATCATTTATGACCATTGTGCATTCTTACTGATTCACTTTCCTTTGGTCATGTGTGGGGCTTGAATTTGTTCCGGGGATGTCTTGATTCATTTAGGGAGTAAGTCCAAGCCTAACAATCTATTTCTTTGATTCACTTTTTTTATGGAATTTGATCATATATCAATTATCACTTTTGATTATAACTCTACTTTAATTTCCAGCCTTTATTTCATGACGGGATAAAAGAATGGAGTTGCTGCAAGAAAAGAAGTCATGATTTCAGCTTATTTTTGCAAATTCCAGGGTAAGATATATCTTCTGTTCCTTTTGTCTAGTCTCCTGTTTTAGAATAATTAGGATTTGGTTTTGGTTTGTAGTTAACTGGTCAGTCCATTTTTATGAGGAGAATGTATTGATAGAACATAGAGTTGGTTTCCTCTTACAGAGAAAGGCGAACCATAAAAATCAGTAGTCAAAATTGACAGTTGCACACAAAAGATTATTGTAAGGCTTATTTGTATATGTTCACCGCCTGTTAAAGGATCACTTACATTAAAATTGCGTTAAAAGTAGTATATATTCATCTCTTAAAGAGGGGGAGTGTAGGTTTTATTAGAATTAAATGCGAGGACAGTGCAAATCAAGATTTTCTTAGGAGAGGAAAGTGTAATTTACTCAAGAAATAATTATACCTGTTTATTCCTTTTCATATCATTTAAAAATGCTCTGCATTTATTGATTAAAATTTTATTTATAATGAAGATGTAAGACGGGAAAACATACGGCAGAGAAGCAAGTAATTGCACCGGTTAAGAAAAATCCTGTGCCCCCTCCAACGGCTGCTCCCTCAACCAATGCATCGCTGAAGGACTCTTGTTCTAGGTGTCGGCAGGGTTTCTTTTGCTCGGATCATGGTAATCATGTGTTTCAGCTTTTGGCTCTGTCTCAAGTCCTATTTTTATTTTTGTGTAATCCTAAATCATGCTTCCCAATTTAAATTTTCTTCTACAATTCATCTTCTATTTTTTAGGTTCACAAGGCAAACCTGTAACTATTGTTGGAGACAAATCTGTAAATCTTGCTGGAGATGCATTTGTAGAAAACAATTCAAGTGTTGAGGTTTCGAAACCGTTTTTGAAACCTCATAAAAAGATAGTTGGCATAAATGAGCCGCAAATATGCAAAAATAAAGGATGCGGCCAAACTTTCAAGGAAAAAGATAATCATGACACTGCTTGCAGTTACCATCCTGGCCCTGCCTTTTTTCATGACCGGATAAGAGGGGTTAGTATTACATATTCCACTGAATATTTTTACTATAATTTGTAGTTGTGATATGACTCTGACTTCTGATCTTCATTTGTCATGTTATCTTGCAGTGGAAGTGCTGTGATATTCAGGTAAAAGAATTTGACGAGTTTATGAGCATTCCTCCTTGCACAAAGGGATGGCATAATGCCGATCCAGAGTCCTGATTGGTGAAAATACAAATGAAGAGGTTTTCTGCCTGCAGTTGATGTTTTCCTTCATCGAAATGGAAAAGTTGTTGACTGTTACAATAATTTTGTCATTGATTAGAATAATATAACCTCCTTTAATTTTATGTCCCGCGTCCCATTTAAATTGGTCAATCTCTATAGTTAACCTTAAGAAGTCACTCCATGAAATTGTTGTGATGGTGTAGGATGTGAATTTGTTATATGTGTTCCTTGAATTTCACAATCAATCTGGAAATATGTACACCATGGTTTTGAACATAATGTTTGCAATTGCATTGGCTTTAAAAGATATTGTATTTGTTGATTAGGCACTTCATTGTTCAACCTTAACTTCTTCACTGCAAATTGTGTGGTTGTTGCCATGATTTCAGTCTCTTATTTGTGTGCAAGCTTTTTTATTGGTTAATTAGGAACATAGTAAATCCTGTTGTGCTTAGAAATAATAGAAGTTAATAAAGGAGTTAAAAATTTAGTGAATATTTGGTTAACATTATCCAATGGAACATATGACTTTCACACCTACATTTAGTTTTTCATGCACATATTTTGTTAATAATATGAATTTATTGTTGTACTATCTCCATTTGGTGACATAAGTTATAAGCAAAAGGTTAGGAAATTATATTTCACTTTCCGGATTTAATCCTAATTGGGATATTTACCTTAGCAGAGGAAGCTGTAGCCAAGGCATGCAATGTGTGATAGAGGCTAGTTAGTAAGAAGAAATTTGTTTTCTTTGAGAAAATAATTGTTTTCATCACCAGGTTATATTTTAAGAAACTTTCGAAAAAGTGGAAACAAAATGATGAAAAAAGTAAATAAAATTAGTTAAATTATACTTTTGGTCCCTTAAGTTAATTTTAGTTTTCATTTTTAAATTAGGCCATGTTTAATTTTTATTTAATATATTTCTTTTTACTTTTTTAAAAAAGAAATTAAATTTTACGAAGTATTTACCTATTATTAAAAATAAAAGCGTCTATGTTAAGAGAAGAATGTTATATTTTGGAGAACAAGAATAAACGAATTAAAAATTGAGAATAAACTTATAAAAAGTGATGCAAAGTGCATAAATAAAGGTTGTAAAGAACAAATTCCAATTTAGTCAAAAAATAATAATTCCAAATAAACATGATTGGATTATTTTGTGAATATAATTGGGCTTTTTTGTCATTGGGTTATTTCTCTTGTGAGAAGGGCTAAGAGTAAGTTTTTTGTCAATATAATTTGGGCTCTTTATAACAGAAGGTCTAAGAGCAAGTTTTATGTAAAGTACTCCAATGTTAATACTGCATTAGAATAATAGAACGCATGAACCTATTAACTCCAAAACTTCTTCTATCTCACTCAACTCCTAATCTGAACTGCTTGAAACGATTCTATAAATGACTTAATTACACTGACATTATAATGCTGTTCAGCATGTGCAATTACAAAAAGTTAATATTAAAAATTGGAAAAGGTTGAAATTATAGCATAATTGATGAAGACACTTTACATATAGAAGCATGTGTAAAAAGAAGGTTGATTGGTTTATTTTCTTTATAACAAAACAAAATTGGACCATGGCAATTGGTAAACATGTTTGATATTTTCCTAAACTAAATGCCACCGTACTTGTATAATCGGTGTCATAAGAATACTTATTTTAGATACAAATAAAGAGGGCTGAAAATCCCCAGAATAAGTAAAATTGTGATATTTGAAGAATCAAAATTGGATAGTGGTAAAACATAGGAGAATGGCAGTTAAGTAATATTTCCTCCGGACACTATTATAAGTAAATTTGACTTTTTTAGTATAGTTAATAATTGATGTATTTGATCTATAGTAATATAAGTTAAGTCAGATACATTAATAATCAAATGAATTAAAAAAATCAATTTTACTTATAATAATGTTTAGAAGGAGTACTAGTTGTATAAAGTAGCAATTTTTATTTTTAGTTATATCTGTCTATGTTACGGTAAAAAAGAAGATTGTGAAGTGGACCAGTGGGTTCACTGCACATGACCCAATCTCCACGGTTGGTATAGTAATTAGTAACCATATCATAAGACGCAAGAACATAATTATACCATTATTTTTTCAAATTATAGAGCTTTCTTGCTCTTATGCATGGGTCCCCAGTCCCCTTATGTAGGATAGTTTCATGAAATATTTAAAGTGTGTGGACATCAATAAAACTATCAGTCCCATTATGATTATTGCTGGTAGTATTGTTGTGTATGGAGATTGGAGAGAATCGGTTGCATATAGAAGAGAGAGCATGGGCTTCACGGGTCCTATGATGGATATAATCAATTATCAATCACTCTGTGGCTAGCTATTCCCTCTTCTTTTATGTCTCACTCTCAACCACATATGTGGCCATTATTGTTACTATTACTCCCTCACTCTTTTATTATAAGCTTTTATTTTTTTGAAACATCTTTTATTATAAGCTTAAAATATATTCTTTCCGTTCAAAAATATAAATAAAAAAATAATCAATAAAAGTTGATGTAATTTTTCAAAATTTTGTATTAATATATGAATTTTATTGATCACTTTTTATTTATAATTTTTTATCAATTCTGACAAAATCATATTGGCAAAAGAAGAGAATCATGTTTAAGGGTCAAAACGTGAGTTTAGGACGTGGAAACGCGGAACCAAACATTCGCTTAGTCTCTAAACTATCATACACTTTTCATTTTATGCAGTCAAATTTAATAATATTAAAAATGTTCTTTTCAATAAACAATTTCTTGTACTATTTTTTTTAACTAGTGTCTCCAAAAGTATTACCAGCATAACTCTTTTAGTTCAAATTTAGTACTTCTGAAAATTTATGATTAATTTAAATCACTAGATTGTTATGATGGTAAGAGGTTTGAGTAGTATGTATCAGGACCAAAAAAATATTATGATTAATTTCATTTTTAAAATGTTTTTTTTTTAAAGAAAGAAATTTATAGCATTTCATTAATTAAGATGTGTTCAATACAATAAGGTATGTCTATTAAGATTTGGAGACTAGCTACGCATGCGGCTGTTTTAGCTAAACTATGAGCAACCTCATTTGTTTGTCGCCGAATAAACTCAACACTAAAGTTATTATAGTAACAAACAGAAAAAAGTCGTCTACAATAGAAAATAAAATCTCCAATCTCCGTATTATTACTCTTGTTGGAATGAAAACTATCAACCACAACCTTCGAGTTAAGTTCAAAGTCAATAGGTCCTAAAATGTTAAAGTTGAAGGTTAATGAAGTGGTCCTCTAATTAAAGTGGAGTAATTGATTTCTTCTATACGTGAAATTACTGTCTGCAAAGTGCAAACACTATTTAAAGGAGTAGCACATTGTAAGTAAGTCTATCACAACTTCACAGGGTACTCTGCTGTTGTTCTTGCCTTCACTGTTTCTCTTAACCTCCTTTTTGGTTGACTTGCTACGTACCTTAGCTAGTTCTATATTCATATTCATTCATCACTTGTTTACTTTACTTTTATTTTCTGTAACATCGAGGGTAGATATCAATTACTACTACAATAATGGGCGTTAATAATGTTCTAGTGTATAGGCCGTTAAGGGTTAAGGCTAACTAGTTTAGACTACTACCTTTTATTTAAAATTACTCTATTATTGAATATTAATAAATGCACACTTTTTCTTTTTTTAGTTTTATCAATTTCCACCATCCTTTGGTAGTATCAGATCTGGTAGTATCAGATCATGGCATTCTTCCTATTCAACTGAATTTTTGTTATACTGTATAAGAATTAAAGATTGTACCTCTGATCAATCTCATACTATTTTGATCAATTTTTTTTGGTACAACTATTTTTATCAATAATAGTTACATTTTGGTTTATAAAATAAAGTGTCTGGCTTCGTAGTATTAGTAGATAGTTTTGTTAATTTATATTTTTAGGTTATATCAGTATCCACTATCACGGACATTGAACTAATATATATGAAGCTAAACATAATAGTAGTTTGGATATAGAAAATTGAAAAATTTATAAATAAATGAAAATTGAAAAATTATCATTTAAATAAATAAACAAAATAATTTAATGGTTAAAAAAATGGTTCACTTAGCACGTAAGTTCATACAAATCACTTTTGTTGATAGTCATCCAAAAATGAAACAACGAATCGAAAAATATTTAAATTAAAGTCATATTAACCACTGCACTTATACACTAACAGAGTCAGAGCAACACAAGTAGAAGTCTAAAACAAAATTTTTAGTGAAGTGTTAACGTGCAAATCTTAATCAAAGAGAATCCAAGCCTTCACCATGATCACCTAAAAGAACAAATAGAAATTTAATTTAATATAAAATACATTTATAACCAAGTTTAACATTTATAGGGTTTTTTTTGGCAAAAGTTTGGAGACTTAAAAAGGAAAAAGAAATTTTTGTATTTGGAAAGGTGTTTTTGTAACTTTTAAAAATTAACCATACACATTTTAAAAAAAAATCTTACTACAATTAATTTGCTTAACAATTTTACTGCTCTCAAGAGCATTTTATTTGTATTTTCCTTAAAATTATATTTATCCTAGAGACCCCAACAACAATTTATTTTCTGTTTCATGCTTTTCCTACAACTCTTGCTACTTTGTCTAGGAATTTGCAACTTATTAACCATGTTGCAACATTATGTTGGGAAAAGCAGGGGCTAAAATACCAGTATAATCTCACTCACAGAGGCCTGTTTTATTTTGTTAACAATTTGGTGCTAAATAAGGGAAAATAATTCTTCATTTTTTGGTAGAAAAAGAAAGTTAACATTTGCTTAATAACATTAATTGATTAAATTTGTACCAAAAAAAAAAACATTAATTGATTAAATTTGAGTAGTTAATTAGGACAGTTTTTTTCTTCATAATTGACCTACACCTCATAAGGTGAATTTCGTATACATTTTTTGTTATTGTAAAATAGGTATGAAATTTCACTTTTTTTTTTGGGTTAGGTAGTATAACGGTTAGGAATTCACCACTTAAAAGTGAATAAATGGATATATTGTGTTCGAATCCCGATCTCTGCACAAATATGCAAAGTTCTTTACCAATTGAGCTAACTCACCAGGACATAAAATTTCACTATTATTAGTGAATAGTGATGACTAATTTTTATATGATAATATGTAATATGAGAGTGATTTAAAATTTTGATTGATATGTTAAAATTAGATTTTATTGGAGAAGTGCCTACTTTGGCAAGACACACCTAAAAATTAGCTCAAACATTAATAATTGAAGGAGATGTGAGTTGAGTAGAGAAAAATTCATAGATCAATTTTTTGAATGAAGCTATTTATATTTTTGATGTAAGAAAAAACTATGGTCCTTGAAATATATTTAATTAGTATTTTTGTTTTTATTTTCAAGTCAACTTACATATACTTTTATTTTATATATGTTTTTTATAATTAATATTCTCCCTATTAAAAAAGAATAAATACCACTTGGTGGGGAAATATATTACCTACTTTTTATATCTTTATCTATTAAAATGACGTTTATCTTTTCTTTTGAAAAATTGAAAATATTCTAAATCGGTTTTTATATGTCTTCAAATAGTAGTCCTTTAAATATTTTAAATCGTTATTTTTTTTTTTACTTTCAAGTTACTCATGTATTCTTATTTTTGGGTCTGTTTGGTTTGAAGGAAAGAAAGTAGGAAGGAAAGAAAACACGGAATTCGAGGGACGTATTTGAATTATAAAATAGTCTAAATACATGCATTAGTTTCCGTGTTTTCCTTCCTTCTTACTTTCTTTCATTCCAACCAAACGGACCCTTTAACAGTATGATTTCCATTTAGTCAAAAACAAAACAGTAGTATTTTTTCAGATGGGCGACAATTAAAATTCACTGAATTTATAAAAACAAATACTCTCTCCGGTCCTAAATATAAGAGAGATTTTACTTTTTAGATTCATAGAATGATTAATGTATTTGGTTCATAATATGAACTACATGTATTTAAAAAGTAAAATCTTTTTTTATATTTAGAACAGGAGGGAGCACTAACAATTATAAAAGTAAAATTGTCTTGAAAAAATGGTGGGACCCAGTAACGGAGCCACGCCGGATAGCCGTACGCTGCTTACGGCGAAAAGCAGGCGGATATGGTGCCGGTAGAATCCTTTTCTGATCGTCTGTCTCTCTGTGTGCATTGCTGACTCTACTGCTCTGATGCTATCCATAGATTATCGTAGACCTTTGATCAACCCGTTATGATCGCGCCACGTGTATTTTTATCATCAATGCAATGTCTCCCTGAGTTGCTTTTCTTCAATCCCATTGAGATCTTGCCACTTGTGAGTGTTTTTTTTTTAAATAGAATTATTTTCAGTCATATTTTACTACTCCCTCCGTCCCAAAATAAGTGTTGCAGTTGATCATTTTGTACTATTCACATAATCTATTTTGACTGTATTTTTTTTACTAATATATAAATATAAATATTAGCATGTAAGATCTTGTTTGATTTGTCTCGATGAATATTTTTAAGGTATACAATTTTTATAATTTTTAAAGATAAATAATTAAAGGTATTAACGTTCAAAGTTGTGCGTTGGCAAACGTGAACTGGTCAACTTCGACACTTATTTTGGGACGGAGGGAGTAGTAGTTTACACTTTACACATCACTTTCTTTTTCCTTTCATTTTATAATGTGTAATTTATTTTGACTATATTAGTAAAAAAATATAATTAATGCATAAAAAAGATTTTATGAGTTGATTTATAAAATTATTTTTTAATAATGTTAAATAAACTATAGATGAATTTACATAAGGATAAACAAATAGATTAATATATAATGTAAAATGTAAAATAACTTATATTTTTGTACAAATTTTTTTCTTGTTAAAACAAATGATATTTTAGTATGTAAGGAGTATTATTTATATCACGAGAATAAAACATCCTTAAACTAAGCATGTGTTATAGAAGATTAGAAGTGATTTTAACATTTTAAATGATTTAAAGGAGAATTGACTTTTCTTGAAACTACATTTTATAACTTTTGACTTCTACAAATGATTTTAATCTTAAATTTTTGTTAAATCCACTTTTATATAAATATAACCAAACATAAATTAAATCATTTAATTTTTAACTCACTTTTATTTAGAATCAATTCTATAAAATCAACTTATTCAAAATTAATTTTCGTCACCGCAAAGCCAAATATATACTAAATATATTTATTTTAAAGTTAGGTGTGGCAAAATGGATTGAATATATCTGATTACTCTTTATCAACTATTTAAATATTGAACAATATCTCTTGCATATAAAATGATGATGTTTCTATCAATTTACATTTTTATTATACAAATAGAAATACAATTTTTTTTTGAAATTTACATAGACATAATTTTATTAAATTATAAAATAGTTTTAAACAGACATGATATATCAATTAATTTCATATTTCTATTTAATTTTTTATTATAGTTTGTCTTTAAATAAATAAATAAATTACTATCAGATTTTTCCCTATCTTATCTTATTTAACGCGTGTGGGTGCCAAGCGCTACTAACACAGTGAGTGGGATGATAAAAATTAAACCTCCAACTCGCGCGTATTGAGACTGTCAAAATCGTTTAAAGGCATGAAAATGAATCAGAGTAGTTACAATATTTGTAACACGCGAGCCAAAAGAGCGTGATACAAAATCACAACACCACAACCAACATGTGTGGTACAAGTGGTAGATGCTTGAGCCCCTTAACTATTTGGTCTTGGGTTCGATTTCCGGCCGATGTGTATGGAGAAACATTTGTTGAAAGAGGTCAACCCCTTAAATAAATCTCAATTGATTAGTCTCTTCCGTTGTGCGGAGATACTTTTGGTTTAAAAAATAAAAATATAAATAAAAATCACAAGAACACGATGCGATAGCTGTCAAATAAATAACACTGGGAAACGGCGAGAGTACAAATGACGGCTGCTACATCCTCTATATACAGTCACTCTTTTCTAACGTCCCTTCACCGCCGTTTCCTCTCTCTCTCTCTCTTCATAACTCTCTCTCTTCTGTGTTTACCTTACACTTCACGCCAAACTTCTGCATTCTCTCTCTCACATACCATTTCTCTCTCCAAGACTGCAACAACAACCTTTGCAACAGCTACATTTTATCATTACTTTGGTCTTCAGTTTTTGTCTTCTTTGTAACAATAACAATGGAGGAAAATGGATTGGTTCCTTTGTTCTATTATGGCAACAAGCACAAGTTGAAGTTTTTCATGTTGTTCCCTTTGACAATGATGTTTCTTATGTTGTTGCTTCTTTCTCCATTTGCATTTTCACTCAACGAAGACGAAGGTTTGTGTTCTTTCTTCATATTAAGTAAACCCCTTTACTTCTTTTTTGTTTTCTTTCTTCTCTTCACCCATCAAAATTTTGTCTTGCACATTTTTTGTTTTTGTTTCCATCTTTGTTTTAGCTGTATTGATAGTAAAATACACTACACTGTTTGTTTGTTTCCGCAAAGATATGAACAGTGTTAACTTCACTATTCTACTTTTTGTTCACTTTCTCTCAAACACATTGCAACAGTGATGCTTTGCATGTTTTTTTTCTTTCTGCTTTTGATTTGATTCAACAAAGTTTAATGCTTTTTCATTCTTTTTTTCTTTGGTATTCGACTACCTAATCGGCTAATCCTAATGTTTTTATCGGCGGCTGAGTAGATGATTTTTTTTGTTGGGTTTGGTGAAACATGTTCAGATTTTTTTTATTGTGTGCTGGAAGTTGGAATAAATAATGAATGTATTTCCCGTGAGTAGCAATGAATAAGCCATGTGCTTTGGTTTTTTTACTATTTTATTTAGTTTATTGTTGAGCTTTCTCTGTTACAGTACATGGTTATGATGAATATAGTTCATTTTACCTTTGTTATGGGTTAAGGAGTAAGTGAGTTGAAGCTGTGATAATGAAATGCCTTTTTTAGTATCTTTGGGTATGTTTCAAAAATAGTTTAGTGATTCTGAAAAATGTTTAGGTTTAAGTTGTAGAGTTCTTTCATGTAGTAACTTTTTGACCAAAGAATGGTTCAGTTTGTGTTTTTTAATGGAAGGTTCATGTATGTGTAGATGGTAGCGTAGAATATCTAGTTTTAACACTGGCTAGCTATCAGCTACTACACTTTTTTTTGTTGACAAAAGCTACTACACTTTTTAGTATAGTGGACTACAGGACTAGTGCCTTTTAAGTTCTTCCAACATTTTTGAAAACATGCTATAAATTGACGAATGTATTGCCTCCAAAAGTTGTTTTCGATGAGCAGTGCAGTGTACCAATGTTGATGCAACTTGGGAACTCTCGTGAGTTATAATTGCCACCATTATTATTAGTATTAGGAGTATTTTATTTATTATTATTATTGAGAAAAATCTTAGGAGTAGTGCTTTGATTCTAGGTGGAACAATTCATGATATTACTTTATTTACTTTGCGGCAGAACTTTAGACTACTAGAACCTAAAAAATCCTTAGAAGCGCATGTCTCCGACTCCGTAACTTCTCTATTCCATAGAAACATCACATTGTATATGTAACAGTCTCTTTGATCTAAAAATAAAATTTAGTAAAAACAAAAATAATTTTTAGTATTATGTAAATCAAATAAATGCCAATTTTCTTGCATATATATTTATATATTATTTTTCTTAATATGGCACAAAAAAATTAAGTTTAATTTATAACGTAGTATATATGAAACTAAATTTTTGACAGATCATTTAAGGAAATTTTCATCGCTATGAAGAACGACTATTCTTGATGACAAAATTACTATAACGTTTTTATGTAAAACGACTTTTATTAAGAATAAATATGTGAAAAGACTTTTATTTTGTTTGGTACTCATCTGAAAGATGAAAAGACTTTTATCTTAAATTAACCAAAGATATGTAAAAAGACTTGAGTGAGTTTATTTTTACCTTTTTCACTAGAGCAAATTTTAATTAATGTTAGTAATTTTAAATAGTGTTTTGCCTTTTGTCTCCTGGATTTAACAGTGGCTTCTCAAGTTAGGAGTGATAGTATTAAATGCGATGTGTGATTACTTTAATAGAAAATAAGTTCTATTACAGTATCATGTATCACACGCACATGTGATAACAAGTATTCTTTTGTAATTTTTTTTTTGGTGTTCATTTGTGTTTGTTGACTGCTTATTTTTTCCAAGGATATGCAAATGTATAAGCTAACACATGCATAAATTACTATGATTTAGATTAATACTATAGGTTACTAAGTTTATGTGGTGTCCTAATTCTTGATTATTTTTATATTTGCATTAGGACAAGCATTAATGGCAATGAAATCTTCCTTCAACAATATAGCTGACGTTCTCCTTGACTGGGATGATGTTCACAATGATGACTTCTGCTCATGGCGTGGAGTCTTGTGTGATAATGTCAGTCTTACTGTGGTATCTCTGTGAGTCTTTTATCCTTCAGACTATTTCTATCACTTGTCTTACTCTCTCATTAGTATGATTTATTGGTTTGTGTGAAATTCTTATTTTAATGCTTTTTTCATGTTTATGTAGGAATTTGTCAAGTTTGAATCTTGGTGGTGAGATATCACCAGCAATTGGTGATTTAAGAAACTTGCAGTCCATGTATGTCACCATCTTACTGTATATTGAAAGCGTTTTTCGGCGTTTGACGTGACCCTGAAAAATTACGTTGCATTTTGTAATTGAGTTTTCTCAATATATTACTAGTGTTGTGTCCGGTGTCTTTGTCGGTGCTTTATAATTTACGGATGAGTTGGTTTGTGTTAAGGTTGGTTACACTTGGATGTTAACTATGTATGTATTTTTGGTAATGTCAGAGACTTCCAAGGGAATAAACTAACTGGTCAAATCCCAGATGAAATTGGGAACTGTGGTGCACTTGTTCATTTGTAAGACTCGTGTCTTGTTTCCTTTATTACTGCTTATTAATATTTTGGAGAGGTTTTTCCCTTTGTTAAACAAGTGCTCATTACATTTTTCTTTTTTCATGAACTAAATTTGTAGGGATTTTTCTGATAATCAGCTTTTTGGTGATATACCTTTCTCAATATCAAAGCTGAAGCAACTTGAGTTTTTGTAAGTCTTAAATTAGAATATACTAGAATTCAGTATTTTGCTGTTTGTTATATTTGAATTTGAGTAAAACTGGTAAATGCAGGAATTTGAAAAACAATCAGTTGACTGGTCCTATTCCTTCAACTTTATCCCAAATTCCAAACCTCAAGACTCTGTACGTTTTCAGTTTGTTATTTTTTTGGGTACATAATTAACACTTTTTAAGTTACTTACAAATTTATAATCTTTATTGTCTTGCTTGTTAGTAACATTTTTAACCACTCTTTTGTCTTGTTTGCAGTGATCTTGCTCGAAACAAGCTCATAGGAGAGATACCAAGGTTACTCTATTGGAATGAAGTATTGCAGTATCTGTAAGTTATACCTTTTTTTTTGTATAATATACAATTATAACTTGGATATTTCTTAATATTTCTATTGCTCAAAGACTGTTATTTTGATGGTTTTTTGCACAATGATCCAGTGGGTTGCGAGGGAACATGTTGACAGGAACTTTGTCTCCTGATATTTGCCAGTTATCTGGTTTGTGGTACTTGTGAGTAATCAAGCCCTGCCATGTTGATATTTCTCTTATGAGCTATGTTGTTTCTTGATACCTTTTTGATAAATCTTTGTTATTCTGATATGTTTTTCATGGATTTACAGTGATGTCAGAGACAATAATTTGACTGGTACTATACCTGAAAGCATTGGCAACTGTACAAGTTTTGAAATCTTGTATGTCGAGTATTCTGTATTCTTTATGATCAATAACATTTGGTTGAGATTTTTAATATTTTATCTTGGTTCTTAGTGTATCTTCTCGTTGAATTTCAGTGACATATCATATAATCAGATTACTGGGGAGATTCCTTATAACATTGGATTTCTTCAAGTTGCTACTTTGTAAGTATTACGACTAATGTCTTTTATTGACAAGGTCTCAAATAACAATTTTTTTGGAGAATGGTGGTGAGTTTTGTTCTATTAAATTGGGAAGTAATGGTCATTTGTCATTGTGATTTCTTCCTAGGTCACTTCAAGGTAATAGATTAACTGGGAAGATACCAGAAGTGATTGGGTTGATGCAAGCTCTTGCAATTTTGTAAGTGTAATCTAATTATTTCATCTTTGCTATTGTAAAATATTGTAGTTACACATATTTGGGTTGAAATTACATTTCGTTATTATAATCTTTAGAGATTGTCTTCCATACTTACTTTTTTGAATCATTGCATTGTTGTAGGGATTTGAGTGAGAATCAGTTAGTAGGACCAATTCCACCAATACTTGGAAATTTGTCTTTCACTGGCAAGCTGTGAGTGTCTCTTTACGGTGATTAAAGCTCTATATAGTTATTGTTTTGTTCCTGAACTTTTGAAATATATAGGTACCTTCATGGAAACATGCTCACCGGATCAATACCTCCTGAACTTGGCAATATGTCTAAACTGAGCTACTTGTGAGTTCATCTTTAGTTGTATCATCAGAATCTTTGTTTTATGCATGAACTTTTGATTACTTAGCTTATGTTTTTACAGGCAATTGAACGATAATCAACTGGTGGGTAAAATTCCTAACGAGTTTGGCAAGCTTGAACATCTGTTTGAATTGTGAGTTATAAACATTTGGTTATTGTGAATAACAAGTATCAGGTGCAAGTCTGTGGTGCTAAATTGCTTCTTATACATTTGTCAGGAATCTTGCCAATAATCGTCTTGATGGATCTATTCCACATAACATAAGCTCCTGTACTGCCTTGAATCAGTTGTAAGATTTCTGAGAATAATAAGTCAGCAGTTACATAGCAATTTAGATTAGTGTAATGTTAATTCATTTGGTCATTTTTTTGCAGTAACGTGCATGGCAATCAATTAAGTGGTCCTATTCCATTGACCTTCCGTAACCTTGAGAGTTTGACTTACTTGTACGTTCTAACAAACTCTATCTGTTTTCATTATAACTTGTAGTTGATTTGTTGTATAGTAACATGTTTAAATTTGTGTGATCTGTAGGAATCTCTCTGCTAACAACTTCAAGGGTAATATACCAGTTGAGTTGGGTCATATCATTAATCTTGATACACTGTAAGTTCATGAAAACATTATTTAGCATGATGTGTTTAAGTGTTTTGGAGTATTCTGAATTTAATACTTGACTTTGCATATGAATCAGGGACCTATCTAGCAATAATTTTTCAGGCCATGTCCCTGCTTCGATTGGTTATCTAGAACATCTTTTGACCCTGTAAGATGAAAGTTGTAATTATCTGTGTCATCTTGTTTTCCTTGTTTCTTTTTACTGAATTTGAGTAAGATTACACACGTCCTAAATGCAGGAACTTGAGTCATAACCATCTTGATGGTCCATTGTCTGCTGAATTTGGAAATCTCAGAAGCATACAGACTATGTAAGTTTTGTATATATTTTCCGATCTGAAAATTAGAATTTCAACATTGTGTTTATTTTCTATCATTGTGGTTTAACGTTGTCGTATGATTTATTCCGTCTCTAGTGACATGTCCTTCAACAACCTGTCTGGCAACATTCCTCCAGAAATTGGACAGCTGCAGAATCTTGCATCACTGTATGTTTATTTCTGAAGTTTTTTGAGGTTGATGTTTCGTGTTAAGCTATCTCTTAATAGTCACTGATTTGCCATTACTTTATCTGCGTGTAGGATTTTGAACAACAATGATCTGCATGGGAAGATTCCGGAACAGCTTACCAATTGTTTCAGTCTTTCTTCCTTGTGAGTATACCTGTTATACTGTTTTGACCTTCTCTAAACTTGATCCCATGCTAAAGTTATGTTTTCCTTGATCTTTTAGAAACTTTTCTTACAACAACTTAACTGGAATGGTTCCATCTACGAAAAACTTCACGCGGTTCTCAGCTGACAGGTAGTGCAGAGAAACCTTTTTATCTGATGGTTAAGAACTTTGATCTGTTAAATAACTTTTAATGTGACATTTTGCAGCTTCATTGGAAATCCCTTATTATGTGGGAATTGGGTAGGATCTATATGTCGTCCCTATGTTCCAAAGTCAAGAGGTTTGTGAATCTATACCCCATATGTTAATTTTATTGTGACCGAGAGTTTAAATATAACACCATTGTTTAATTGGGTTATTTTTTTTTTCAGAGATTTTTTCTAGAGTTGCAGTTGTATGTCTCACTCTTGGTATCATCGTGTTATTGGCTATGGTAATTATTGCTATCTATAGATCCATACAATCGAAGCAGCTGATGAAAGGATCTAGTAAGGCTGTGCAAGGTATGATGAATGGTCGAATGCTACCTACTTAGACATTAACCTGCTAGCCCTTTTACTCACAATTTTTTGTTATATTGTGTCATTTCAGTGCCTCCTAAACTTGTAGTTCTTCATATGGATTTGGCAATACACACTTTGGATGATATAATGAGAAGCACTGAGAATCTCAACGAGAAATTTATCATAGGGTATGGTGCCTCTAGTACTGTCTACAAGTGTGTGTTGAAAAACTCCCGACCAATAGCAGTCAAGCGATTGTACAATCAGCATCCACATGATTTAAGGGAATTTGAAACAGAACTTGAAACAATTGGTAGCATTAGACATAGAAATCTTGTCACCTTGCATGGTTATGCACTCACTCCTTTTGGAAATCTCCTTTTCTATGAGTACATGGCAAATGGTTCTCTGTGGGATCTTCTACATGGTAAGTATGCTGATCTTAAGAAATTTTGTAATTTGTAATAATTTCGACCTAGGATTTTAGATTTATTCAATTTATTCACAATGATAAGGTGCATATTTTTGTTACGTTTTTGCAATGCTACTCTCTTGTGACTAAATTTTCTTGTGACACAGGTCCACTAAAAGTCAAACTTGATTGGGAAACACGGATGAGGATTGCTGTTGGAGCAGCTGAAGGACTTGCATATCTTCACCACGATTGCAACCCACGAATTGTTCACAGGGACATTAAGTCTTCAAATATTTTGCTGGACGAGAACTTCGAAGCTCAACTCTCTGATTTTGGCACTGCAAAATGCATCCCAGCCACAAAAACTCACGCCTCAACTTTTGTTCTTGGAACTATAGGCTATATTGATCCAGAATATGCTCGAACATCTAGGCTGAATGAAAAATCTGATGTATATAGCTTTGGCATTGTTCTTCTAGAGCTACTTACTGGGAAGAAGGCAGTGGACAACGATTCCAATTTGCATCATTTGGTATGTGTCACTATACTATTATTTATCTATTGTAAGTTCATATATACATCAATCTATTAAGTGTTGAATATAATAATATGAACTGATGTTGATTTTTTTGTTTAAATGTTTGAATGTAATTAATATTAATTTTCAGATATTGTCTAAGGCGGATAACAACACTGTAATGGAGGTGGTGGATCCAGAGGTTTCTGTAACCTGCATTGATTTGGCCCGTGTCAAAAAAACCTTTCAACTTGCTCTGCTTTGCACCAAAAGGAACCCTTCTGAGAGACCTACCATGCATGAAGTAGCTAGGGTGCTTATTTCACTTCTTCCAGCACCTGCAAGTAAAGTTAAAGTTACTGCTGCTGCGAAGAGTTTTGACTATGCACCTTTTGTGGCTGATAAGGGACAGCAACACCGAAAATTGGATGGACTACAACCTCAGCAGGACAACAATTCACCCGAAGCTCAATGGTTTGTTCGATTTGGGGATGCCATATCCAAGAGCTCCCACTGACTTAGACAAAAGTTGATGTAGAGTGAAAGTAAAGTCTACTTTTTTTTGGTGTTTAGATATTTCCTTAATTATATAATCTTAGCAAATAGAAAGGATGGCCTATGGGTTGTCTAAAACAACAGACAGAAAGCTTAAGGAAGTTTCTTTTGCTTATCATTGTAGAAGCACTTATTCCTAGGTATTAGATGTTTTAGTATAAATATTCCTTGTTTTACTTTTTGGATAGACACTGATATTGTGACTGTTAATATGGTTGCATGGTGTAACTGAGTAGAAGGCGCCTCATGTCTATGTTAGATAAAATTATATGAAAAGGTTTAAGTATTTATACAGACTTATGTTATGAGATTGAGGCTTGTTCCATTTTTAAAATTTATTTATGGTATCTAGAGTTAGTGTTTTTTTTAATGTTATTTAAGGTTTTTTTTATTAGTTATTTAAGGTATGAAAGAAAATCTTGATTGTGGGACACTGGATATGAAAGAAAATCTTGTTCATGAATCTGGGTTATGTTTTCATGGACGGAAAATATGATAATATTACAAGACGCGAGAAAATTCTATTACAATCATCAATATGCAATCTCAACAAAGGAAATATTTTGATGGTTGATCTACAACAGTCTTGGTGCTTGATCTTGTGAATTTACTGTCTACTGTCTAGACAAGTTTCAGCCTCGGCTCTTGAGCAGTCCTTCTATAACACTGCTGCTTGTTAGAATGGAGAAACATCCAAAAGGTTGCTTTCTTGTGGTTTTCTGCATGATTTGTTGAGGCAAAAGAGCAAAAGTTGGTACTGAAATATAACTTTAGTGCAAGAGCATATACATATAAAAATTTATACCTTCATCTTAAAAGGAACGAATTTAGATACATATTCCATTATTATTTAATCAAAATTCAACACTCTTCTAAATCCAATGAGATAACATGGACAATTTAAATTGCCTGCAACCATTTAGATGCTAACTTGAATCGTCAGATCAAGAACAATTGGTTCTTGTTCTGACTTATATTTTGAATATTATTTACCAACTTGATTGTATGTGTTGTCGTATATTAATTCAACAGAGACACCGTTGTAAAATTATCATTAGTACTACTTAAGTTAATAATAAGTGAAATAACAAAGAAAATTTACCTTTGGTGGATCCCATTTGTTCATTTGAGTTGCTTTCCTTATACAACTTCTTCTTCTGCTCATCATAATAAGCTCTCCAAGTGTTGGTTGCTTCTTTGACACATCAAAAGTATAATCTCCATGATCAAAATCATTGCCATTTAGTTCTACTAAACTTGAACTTACCTTTTCAGTGTAACCAATATCTCTTTCAAGAAAACCAGTATTTGGTGAAAACAAAGGAAATAAACATTCCAAAAAAGCAGAACCAGTTAAACTTGACCTTCCAGTTTCATAACTACTTAAACTACTATCACTCTCCGATGAAGCTGGAGAGGCTGGAGACGATGAAGTATATAATTTTCCACAAGTGTTTTTCGACAATGAATTTTGCTGTAGTGGAATGGCTGCAGAGAGTTTAGTTGATGATACAATACAATTTGCAAGTAAAGAAGAAACTGAGTTATATGATTCATTTACATCAAAGATAGGGAGGGGTGTTCCTGGCTTTTCCTCCCAAACAAAAGGAACTGAAGCAAATTGTTTGAGAGGAGTTTTTGGTAATTGGCAAAATGATGAGTCTATTGGCTTCCAATCTTTTATAGGAATGCCTGGTTTTGATTCCCAAAGGAAAGGAATAGAAGGTGGTTCTCTAATATGTTTCTTCCTTTGTTTTTCATCCATTTTTGGATTTCTCTTAATGCATGTGTTTGAGTTAGTACATTTTTATAGTAGTTGTATATGTGACATAGTGAGTGGTTTAGTGCCAACTTTTTATAAAGATTAGGCATACCTGCTTTTCTTCCTAATTTCTCTACTAATTTTTTTGGTATGTGTTATGGCAGGTAGACTTTGAATATTTCTTTTCAAACTATGAAATCTAATAGAAATATGTGATACTTTATTGACAGACATATGAACTTGCGAGATTGTTAGGAGAATTTATGAAAACAATTTATAATTTACATGAAAATAACATAACATTTTATCTTTTGTTAGAAAAATAATTTATAAATAAAACACTTGTTTTTTTTTTGGCGCAATAAAACACTTGTTATAATTATTGATCATGTTATATTGGAAATTAAGTTGTTTATTAACAAAAAAAATACTAGCAAAAACATTTCATTATTTTAATTTTGTATGTTAAACTTTCACTCAGTCGTGGAACTTGTGGCTACTGCTAGTGGAAGTCTGAGTGAATTAGGTTGGGTATCAATGTGGGGTATCTAAAAAGTCTTTCTAAAATGTTTTGACTTAGTCATAATGTTTTTGTAAACCGAATTTACACATGATTGTTTGTCGTTTGTGATAATTACCAAATTAAAAATAATTTGAAGAACCTCTTTTTTTTTAGTATGGATTTGGTACTATACTACTATTTATCTATGAATCATATTTGATAATTACCAAAATAAAAATAATTTGAAGAAACTCATTTTTGTTAGTATTAAATTCAGTATTCAGTATTATACCATTATCAATCTATAATAATTTTAAAGTCACCTTAAATTTTATGAACGTAACTTAATTAGTGAAATATATTTCACATAAATCAATTCTTATCTAACTATTCATGACGTAATTTTGAACGTGAAGAATAAGATTTTTTTTTTTTTGTTTTTCTCATGAGCTTTGCTCAATTGGTAAAGGACATTTTAGTGCAGAGACCCGATATGCCTACTTATTCACCTTTAAATGGTGAATTTCTAACCGCTAGGCTACTTAACAATTTTTTTTTTCTTTTTCTTAAATGTACTGAATTTTAAAAACTATTTTGTTTTTCTATCTATTTTACATCTTAAATCTTTAATTAGTCAAAATAATTAAACAAACAAGAAAAAAAAACAAAATAAAAATAATACCAAATCATCAATAAAAAGAAAGAGATTCTACCCAAAATAAGGATTTTGATAAAACAAAAATTAACATTTTAAAACAATAAAACTAGAGGAGTTTCACTTGTAGAACGAGAAACAGGTTCTCTAACAAAAAAGAGAAGCAACTAGATTTGCAGCACTGAACTTAACTGCCCGGAAAACGGAGGTGGAGTTGGTCGTCGGAAGCCGTAACAAAGTCTTCGACGAGGTTCTCCTTCTGATTTTGCGGCGTAAACACGTCATTTTGTGCAGATTCAATTAAATGTAAGTGATTTTCCATGAAGAAGCGCACGTTTTGTGCAAATTCTCAGTTTCGACAATCGAAAATTAATTTACCCTAGACAATTTTTTATTATTTAGGGTTTGGTTTTTGTTGTTTTAACTCCTAGAACTTAAAAGTTATGTTATGTAAATGGAATGCTTGTAAAAGATTTAGGGATCTGAATACCAGTTTTTTGTTAGAATCATAGTTGGTATGATAAGTACTTTAATTTGAAGAATGTTAGAATAGACAGAATTTAACATGAACTAGACTCTGAAATGACTCAATTTGGTTATGTTATGAATGTGAAAACCGAGCCGCAAATTTCAGTTACTATTTCAAAAATCTGCACTGATGTTGCTGTAGTATCCTTGCTGTATATATATTTCTGTATAAGGCTTGGATTGGATTGATCTCTGTATCATTAGAAAGTAGAATTAATTACCTTCAAAATAGGAACCGGTTTCAGTCAATTCCATTGAAAATTGATGGAGTAAATTGAGTTATAAGTTGGAGAATTTCTGCTGTCCCGTTCTGTCTTAAAGTAGTTCGTTAAATATTGTAGGATTGTTTGGTTTTATAGAGAGGATGCTTTAAAATGTAGACCTAGACTTTAGTAGTATGAGATGCTATAGTTTTGGTATAGATTAAAGGATAGTTGCAACGACCTATATTGATTAGTATGTAAATTACGGAAAGATTGATGCTTAAGATAAGTATAGAATTGTTCCAAGATTAATTATTATTGGACAAGAGAATTTGAGAACCTCATTGGTTAGTGCTGGAGAACCCCTTAGATCGAGACAAGTTTAGGGTTGAATTAAGATCAACTCACAGCAAAGAGATAATTAAAGGGACCTTGGATGGTTAATTGAGATTTATGGCAAGTGTAGAGTAAATTATGAACATAATTTTCCAAGAATTAGACCTAATATCATATAGTGATAAGTGACAAGTTCTAACATTGATATTTATGTTTTACTAATTATGTGTGTTTTTGTTCTTGTAGTTGAAGATTTTGATTCCATGGCCTCTAAAACTGAAAGCGAGAGTCCAACAGATACGCCACCATCACCGTAAGCATAATTTTAATCTTTTTTAATCTCGCTGCCTTTTGAATATACATTATCATGGCCACATTTCTTTGAGGTTGTGTTTGGTATTGATTGATAGGCTCTAAAACGATTGTCTATCGTAGAAGGGGAGCAAAAGGGAAAAGTGAGCAAGGGGGTGGGTCTGCTATCTCAACCCAGCCCAAGGAGAGTAAGGGGCTAAATAGAGTTGGCCTCCAAGTTTATGCAAGGAAGAAAGATGTATCAAGGGGAACAACAAAAGTTGTTGTGGGAGAAAACAGTTAGAGGAAGAATAACAAAAGGGACAAATGGCAAAGGAAGAGTGTTAGAGATAGTGTATGGCCCAGCCTCTCTGTTAGTTTACCTGATACTGCTGTCTTATGACAGATGGCTTTCTCTATTTTTAATAGCTTCTGTTGGAAGCTTCTAGTTTGTTTGAGAACGTAGCTTGTGCTACAAGCTTCAAGTTAGTTAGAGTTTGTTACACTATGTAGTTATTTATGCTAGAAACGTTATTGGTGTAAGCCAACCAGGTCTGTCTGTTCATAGAAAGCTCTCTTGCCAATGTGCAGAAATTGGTAACCAATAGTATTTGTGTTCTGTTCAGGGGTGAAGTTTGTGCCCTTTTCAAGGGCTTTACATATACAACAAACTCATTTTGTCCGCTTTAATCAATTTATTCTTTCATTAAAAAAAGGTGCAAATTTTGGGTTCAGTTGGACCTGTTGAGCGTTGCTTAACCACTGATGGTTTTTTTTTTCTTTTTCTTTAGGCCAAAGAATATATACAAGGATCCAGATGATGGGCGGCAACGGTTTTTGCTGGAACTGGAATTTGTTCAATGCCTTGCTAATCCTACCTACATCCACTGTATGATTTTCATTTTATGTTTTATGAGTTTCAGTTTCATTGAGTAATAGCTAGCCTACATATGTGGCTTTGAATGGGAAATGATTTGTTTAGTTAGTAAACAAGGAATAAGTTGTGAAAAAGGATGTTGGAGTTGGAAGTAATTGGTATTTTGTGATACACAACAGATTGTTCAGGACTAGATTAGGTCTTTGGCTTTTATTTAATTTTAAGCACATGGCCTGTTCAAGAGGGTTTCCTTAACAAATACTTTGAGGAAGATTCCTTTCCTCAAAACACATTGTAATTTTTCTCCATCTTAATGAAATTCTCCTTTTTTGACAAAAAAGTAAATGGCACTGTATGCTTTGTCATCACTAGGTGCGTGAATTAGTATGGTAGTTTTTTCTTTTGTTCCTTTTCTAATATTTGTTAAACATTTGAACCAGATTTGGCTCAGAACCGATATTTTGAGGATGAAGCATTCATTGGGTACTTGAAGTATCTTCAATATTGGCAACGTCCTGAATATATTAAATTTATCATGTAAGCATTATCTTCTTATTATCCCATCAAAGGCAGGAAAAGAGATTGTGTTTTACAATTCTACTTAAGGGCACTGACTTATGTTAAATAGGGAAACTCTAGTAAGAACTTTACACAGGAATAAATGAAATTAAACATTCAATACTACAAAAAATTTGTACCAGTTCTGTCTTTTTTATTCTAGTGATGCTTTGTTCAAATGGACTGCTTTCTGATTTAGTTGTTCATTTTCTGCAAATGCTAGGTATCCTCACTGCCTCTATTTTCTTGAGCTTCTTCAGAATGCAAATTTTCGCAATGCAATGGCACATCCTACCAATAAGGTAAATAGTGTTAGAGTGGTATCTTCCTATCCTTTTACAAAATTATGAATTCTCATGGATTTCATATTAGAGTGCTCACGTGATATGTTAAACCATTCTCTATTATTTTTTAATAGAAATCTTTGATAACAAATTTTGTTTTAAACTGTATGAATTGATAAAGGTAGATATAGATTCTGTCATTTTACTTAACTTGAATAATCTTTTTGTAGGGAAATTTACATTCTATTGTTGTATTTGTGATGTGGTAGGTATTGATAAGAATTGGTTTGATTGTCAGCTTGCTGTATCTATCTTATGTAATATGTCATCTGTGTACTTGGTTAATTATGCACATAGATGAATCAAGCCAAATTATTTTCATTTCACGTCCTTGAAGTAAAAATAAGTTTAAGATTTGCTTTGCCTTGTGTTTCTTGGATTGACAATGTTTTTATTCAATTATAGGAATTGATGCATCGACAGCAGTTCTATTTCTGGAAGAACTACAGGAACAATCGGCTAAAACACATTTTACCAAAATCACTTTCAGAACCTAGTGATGCACTTCCTGCTTCAACTCAACCCCAACCACCTGTGCCTGCACTGCCGCCACCACCTGCTACAAACATTGCTGTGACAACATCTTCTGCTCAAGCTCCTTCTCCAATACCATATGGTTCCGGTGTTGTAAAAAATGAGACGAGGAATCCTACAGTGGATAGAAGGAAAAGAAAGTGAGTGGTGTATTCAACTGTCTCAATACTTTCTTATAGCTCAATTTAAGCGAAAATTAAGCATTGCTTATAGCCAAAATTACTACTCGGATTGTGCTGAATAATAATTAAGGCATAATTGTATTTTTTTTTTCTCACTATAGCTTCAATTACTTGAAAGTTAAAACAAGTCCTCGTAGATTTTAATTTTGTAATTTGGTTTTGATGCTTTGTGACTTTAGTCAAAACAAACTTGCCAACTAATTTTTTTTTCACATAAATGACATATATTTATCAGTAACCTTAGACAATTGTCCATTATCGTAATTTCATTATCAGTAACCTTTTAACATAAATGACATATATTTATAACTATCACAAAAGAATTCAACTACCATATAGGTATCAGTATCACAAAGGGGTTCAACTACATTTTTTTTTGGGCTTGGATTCAACTACTCTTTTTTTTCAAACTAAACCTTGTTTGAATAAATCATATTTTTATATTCAAAAATAATGCTCATAAACCTTGTTTAAAGTTATTTTCAAAATTAATTCACATAATTTGTGCATTATATATAAATCACGTGATTTGAATAAATGCTCATATATCAATATATTGTATACTAAAAAAAAATTCAACTATATACGGACTCATACGAAATGCTATAAATTTCATAACCATAAATTCAAAAGATATGTGATTCAATATGCAATTAGAAACAAGAATCACAATTTTTTTAAAGGAACAAACAGGTAATTGTACAAATGAATTTACAAATAAAAGTTTAAACTATGTGTCAATTATTGAACCTGTAGAGTAAAAGCAAAACATTGTTCAGATTCAACAATAACATCTATTGAGCTAAATATAGAGTAAAAGCATGAGTCTTATCCTTTTTGTATAATACCTTCAACCATTTAACTGATTCATTTTCACCAAATTTTACTCTACATATAACTATTATAGGATGTCTTCTAATGCTCAAGCATAAGTTACTGTTTTTTAAACATTAGTCTAGTAAAATATTTAAAGACAAATGTAAATGTCATAAACAAGCATACATCAGTGATGCATACAAATTACATTAAACCAATAGGGAAAAACAAGAAAAGTTCAATATTGAACATTCAAATATATATCATAAATAAACAATCGATCTACATGTTTATGTAAAATGAATGATCAAAATGTTATGCTTCACCATACTATTGTTGGTCATGAAGCATGAACAATATCGAACATTCATGATTCAATTAAATAACCACATTCAAGCACTAATTGATTCAAATTGTATACACCACACCAATTCATTACTTCCTTTGTTTATGTTTCAATCAATTAAAGTCAAATTCAAACATCGCCTACACTAACACACATCCAACATATGATAATTTAAAGTTATTAGAAACAATTTCTTTCGAACATTGTCCTGTTTGAACTACCAACCAACATATCTACTTTTCTTCTTTTTCTTCATGCTTGTTCTTTCTTTCGAGATACCATCACCAACGAATTTCTCTGAAATCAAGTAACCTGTGTGATTAGTAATTTTTTTCTTCTTGTTTTAATGTATAAATGTAGTAAGATTCAAAAAGTGTGGAAAACAAACCTCAGTCCCAGCCACAATGGTATTGTAGGATGGATGTGCCGCACATGCCATGATCGATTAAGAACAAATGACATCTCGGTAGATGAGCTTTTGGATGACCGCCTCCACCATCTGAAAAAGAATCCCACAATGTCATAAATTTCACCTTCAATTATTAGTTGTTCCGGAAACATATTTTTTTTCATTCTCAATGTGGATTTATATGCTATTAATATTTCACATGTGTTCGCTTACCTATAATCCACATGCGAAGGAGATTTATGGCTCGGATAAAAGTCCAAAGGACGAATGTTTGCATTAATAGGTACCGCATAGACCTGCGCATATAATATTGTACCCAAATTAGAGCAAATAAAAATTAGACAAAATTGTACCAGCAGGGATAGAGGACTAAAACTCAACCCTCAAAACGAAACAAATACCCAAAGCAAATATTCCACATGCACTATAGCAATAGATTAGTTCCACACTAATTAAGGGAGAAACAAAAAACAGATAACCAAAAAATATCAATAAATTCTAACACAACATAAACCTCAAAATATTTGGCCACCACTACACAAACTTTCAATGCAATGAACATAACTGCCCAAAATTACCATCAACAACCAATAATTACATAAACAATAATCATATGAACATTGAATAAGTAATATTAGCTTATCTAGTATGATTGATAAATACTTGCTACTTGATACAAAACATTAAACACCAACCCTATGTATAGGTACACAAACTAATAATCGTAGATAAATAAGTAATATGGAAATTGATCTTAGGATGTATGTGACCTAAGATATTTTAAGATTATAATTTTGTAATAGTAACAAATAACTAAAACTTACAGAACATTGAATCGTTGTCAACCCTAAATTTATGAATGTTTAATAAATATATATTTTGTATTATACATATAATTTATCCAAAACCACGTGAAATTCCCGCTATCCCGCTATAAACCTCCTTCCACAATCACACTTGAAACTTTGAACAAAAAAATATTGACGTTTATAAGGAAATAGAGAAAGACAACTTACAGTCCATTAGTTGAGATGACAATGTCTCTCAAATTATCAAGTTGGTTTTTCAGATAAAACCTGTATTAATTAAATGATATTTAGTACATTATTTTTTTTGATAAGCAATGACATCTAGTACATGATAAACATGCATTATCGCAAAATAAGTAATGTGTGAATTAACTTACTCTAACTATCTGCAAACCATCAACATCATATAATGACACTCCAGGTACTCGTGATGTGCAGTATGCAATCTAAAATGAAAAAAATAAATATTATTAACTAATTATACAAATATTATTAATTATATAATAGACTTAGTTAAATTTAATACCTGCTTTTTATTGTATCGGTTCCACATGATCGCTCTAGTAGCCTCATTATTGACCGTATGCAACCTAAGCCGAGACTTGTCTATAAATTCAATGATCTCTGGTTGTGGATCTAAAATAAAAATAATTCAATATTAATTGAATTGGGTCAACCTAGTCTATTTATAGAGCCACGCCCATCGAATCAAGCTGAACAAGAGACTAAGTCAACCTATTTGAGAGAGCTCTAAAAAACAAAATTCTCATCCCAACCCACCTTTCTCTTTCTCCTCTTTGAAGTACTCCCTCTGTCCCTTTTTATAAGAACTTGTTTGATAAAATTGTACTATTCACTTATCATGTTTTGATCGTATTTTTTTAATAATACATAAATGTAAATGTTAACATATAAGATCTTCTTTGATTTGTTTTGATGAGTACTTTCAAAATATCAAGTTTTTATAATTTTTATTATTAGATAATTAAAGATATTTATGATCAAAATTATGCATTGGCGTACGTGCAGTGATACAGAATCTTATATTTAAGGACGAAGGGAGTATATTTTTACTCTTGTAAAATTTCCGGAACGTAAATTTTGAAATTTTTTTTAGTTCAACACATTAATTTTTTGAGTTATGCTATTTATAGCAAACACTATTATCCCAAATTCACTGCGAATCAATTATGAACATTAGATCTTCTATTTTAGTGGAAAACATGGGTGGGCCCAAGTAAATTGAAAATTTATGTTCCAAACTTTTTTACAAGGGTAAAAAAGTCATTTTCAAGGGGAAAGAGAAGGGTGGAGATGAACATCTATGCCACACTTACATGTGTCATCTTAGCTCCGACGCCATAACACACCATTTGTTGCTAGTTACTTCCAATAACAAAACCTCTCTCTCATTCGCACATCTTCATCTCCTCTATTCAAACCATCATCATCATCATCATTAATGGAAAACAAAACCAACAAACGCAGCAGCAAGCCTCAAAATGACTTCAAAACTGAGATTGTTGTGATTGATTGATTTCATTTAGGTAATGTAGTAGTGGTTTGCATGAAATAAATGTTTTGGGCTTAATTACATATCATATACTTGCTGGTGATTCTATATGAATGATGGTAAGATGCACAACTATAATATATTTTAAGATTTATTTGGTTGGTGGTGTGTTATGATTTATGAATGTCTAATTTTGGTATTAGTTTTATATTTTAGGCAACAACTGTTATTAGATTAACTTTTTGAAATTTGTGGTTTGTGAAGTCTTTCAAGTTAATTAGTTTCTGTTAGGTTGTAAATTGAAAGGTGAAGTTTTGTCAAATTAATGTTATTTACTCGCTGAGCCTTAGGTTGGAGTAAGTGATAATAATATGATGAGGAGGAGGTAGAGTAGGAATAGGAATAGGGTTGCTTGAAACAATTTAAGGATTGTCATAGTTGTTGGTTGACTTCTAAGGCCTTAACTGTTAAAGCCTTACTGGTTTTGACGGTTTCGATTTGTTGTGAATTTTGAGCACTATGTTGATCCATGACAGTTATATATAGTCAATTTCCTCACGTAGAAAGATGTAATTAATGAGTCCTGTAGTATAACCATGTTGAAGCTTAATCGCAGAACTGATATGTATCAAGATTGATAAGGCTAAGCGACCTGAAACCACATCTCGTGTTTCAAATAAATGCTGAGAACTGATAAGAATTAACAGAAGGTAACAATAAATTTAGGTATATACCGTAGTCTGCAGGTACGAGTAGCTGTGTAGAGTAATTCCCCGAATTGGATACGATCACATGACTTACAAGCTCTCCATCAAGAGTTTTAATGCTCAATATTTTGGTTTATAATGGAAATAAATAATCATACCTGGCTCGTCTAAAATTGAGTTGAGTACTTGAGTATTATATAGTGCAAATAACTTTGATGTCTTTGTGACTGTAAACTTCAGTAGTTAAAACATGATTATGGTTGCGGCAGTGAAACTTTGTTTTTGCATTTTGATGACAAGTAAGATCCTGATTAACTATAACTTGTCATGCTCACCCTTGTGATCTTTTTGTTGAGCCTTTCATCTCTACATATTCACCACAATCCCAAAACTAAGTACATATGACTGTGGCCTTAAGATCTAATGCTATACTGTGACTTGTTATATAGGTGGGTGGATAATCACTCGCTGTATGTTTTGTCACCAAACATATATCGAACTGTTTAAGAAGCTCTTGGATAGTTTGATTACATCACCACTAAAGGCAAGCTTTGATTTCCCCTGCATTTGTAGCTTCTGTTTTATCTTGGCTAACTAATGGTTTGTATCTGCTGACTTTGTATCTTAGTTGATTGGATTTGTAACTATGTCACAGAATACTTCAAATATTAATTAGGAAAAATAATAATACAAGATAGACCAATTTTACTTACGTGTATTCCGTTCTCTCACCGTTGTCTACATTTCAAATCTCCGTAGTCCCAAATTGGCGTCGTTGTCCTTGCTTTGTTAGACAGTACAAACAAATGACTGTTTTATTTATTTATTTATTTATTTTTCTATGTTGATTGTTCTATGATTTCATTCTGATGAAATGCAACCATATGATTCTTGCATTTGATTCATTTGTTTGTTTGTTTCCTGGAATTATGTTTTTATTCATGCTACTGCAATTATATTTTGTTCTTGCCACTATAATTTTGGTTTATCCTTTTACAGGAACTGAGTTAGAGGCTTAGAGCTTAATTTTTTAGTTTATCATTGCTTGCAAGAAAAAAGTTTAAAAGGTATGTTTGCGTCATACTATTTTGTTATCATCATACCCTTTTTCTCCTTTTTTTCTCATCATCATTTTCTGAATATTGTGGATTTCTCCCATTCTTTTATATATCAGCATCAAAGTTCTGGATCTGATTCATGATTTAGCATTGATCTCATCCTCTTTTTATTCATCTCATCAACGCTCTCTCTCACCATTGAATTAACGTGACTCAATACTTTAAATATTTGTTTTCATAGATGCAAAGATTTGATGCTAAATTTAGATCATATCAACAGATCGTAAAAGAATAAATACTATGTTTGAAACTATAAAATATTTTAAATCAGACGCATAATATGAAGTGGATAAAGTAGGAGTGTTTGTGGTGCGGTCTATCGATTTTGAGAATAAAAATCATCGGTTCTAAACATTAAAATCACAGTTCTCTTTGGTCTGAATGACTCCTTAATGTCACAAGTTGAATCCCTCTAAACTATTTCTGATTTTTTTTAACAACACATGTGCTTGGCTGAGAGTGAACTGCTGAACTGCTCGGTTTTCACCGGTTTACTTTGGATTTCACTAATTTAACCAGTTTAGTGTCGAATAGCTGGATCCACCGACAATAGGGCCGAATTTTAAAACTATGATTACATGTGAAAAGAAACTTCAGCATTTGTAATTTTCTTACCCATAAAAAAAAACGCAGAGAGAAACCCCCTGATATTCTTCTCAATTGTTTCAGTTTTCCATTGCAAACAAACACCGCTCTATTTCAATTTTGCTTCTTCTGTGAGATAATGAAGAGAGGAACGGATAAACGTATCAAAGAGAAGAACGAAGACAAGTTTAGCAGTTTACCTGTTTGTGTTTTACTTCACATACTCTCCTTTTTCGACACCAAAGAGGCAGTCCAAACTTGCATACTCTCCACTAGATGGCTTTGATTTCTGAATTCTCTGAATTTGCCAGCAATAACCAACCTAGCCCTAACTGGCTTTGATTTCTGTGTCGGTGATGATGGTCGTGTCGATCCCTTTTCGAAATTTGTCATGTTGGATACTTTATTGATTGAAGGATGTGAAGTTCGTGATGGTGAACTAAATCTCTGCATATCGAGTGTCACACTAGTCACTTTAACAATAAGAACCAACTATTCTAGGACTGATGCAGGGATCAAATTTCAGTTATACACACCAAGTCTCTGTACCTTTGTTTATAAAGGTCATATTCCTTTCTAGAAACTCTGCGGGAGCAATATCAATCTCTCTTGTATCAAACGTGTGGTTCTCGATGTATCTATGGGTGTGGGAATGTTTTCACATCCCAAAGACGATCCTTTGCTTCTACTCAACTTGTTGGTTGAGATTGGTAATGTTGAATCATTGAAAATTACTCATGGAACTCTTGGGGTAAGTTAGGGAATGTTTATGTTTGAGAAAATTTTGGCAGTTTCACTTTTTATTATAAAACCTTTTATTGAGTCTTCTTTCAATTTTTAGGTTCTCTCCTTAGTTCCTTATTTATTGGAGATTCAGTTCCCTTCCTTGTGTAACTTGAAGTTACTGGAAGTAGACGCTGGATCCATAACTAAAGGAATGTTGCAGTTTTTGCTTCAAAATGCACCATCAGCAAGGGTTATATGTTATCGCAATTGAGGTAAACGTGCATTCAAATACAATTTTTCTTGTTTGGTTTTGTCATTCTGTTTTTGTTTCCATCGTCTCCCATTTACATGTTTGATAGAATGTTGATTATATTGTCTGAGTTATTTGATTTATTTCTTTCTTATACTTGCTTGATAAAATGTTAAGCTGATGAGTATTGTAATAGTCTCACTAAGTTTTTGTTTATCTGCAACATAGTGCCTCTAAATTTTTATAGATGCTGACATAAGGATTGGTTTCCTATTTTCTTGATTTGTTTTTTGTCTGTTAAAATGAAAATGACCTGATTGTTTGAGTACATTGGCTTGTTCATACTGCTTTTGGTGTTACTTTTTAAGTTGAAACCATTACCGAGTTCACAAAAGAATAGAAATTATATATATGTTTGGTTTTGCGCACAGGGTATAGCAGTGGAGGATACAAAAAGTAGAGGATTATGTGATGCTGAATTATATCCAAGACATTGGAATTAAGAGTCAGTTCTCAAAGCAGGGATGCACTATAACAAGAACACTCATGTTGAGAGAAAACTTTATACTTGCTAGCTAGATAGCATGTTTAAGACAGTTTTTTTTTCTTCTTGCAATTGACATACCATGGTTTCTAATTTGTTTCATGTCTTCTACTTTTAGGAGATTTATATATTTTAATTTCTTTGAGATATGTGTTTGATTCTTCATTGTTTGATTTGGATACCATGGTGTGGTGTGGATTAGAGTCTCATTATTCTTGAGATTGTTGTCAATCCGAGTTTTATTTGGTTACAACTTTAGTTGTGTTAACTATTGTTATTCTTGAGATTGTGTCAATCTGAGTTTTATTTGTTGTTTTGGCTCTTCTATGTATGCTTCTGGTTCTGCATACTTTTATATAAAAATTTGAGCATTTGTCAGTAATTTATATACAATATACTGCAACATTGCTCCCTTAATAAAGCCTTAGAATAAGTCATGCATGGAAAAATAACATTGGTCCAGAAAACAAGTTACTTTGTGAATCTGGCTATATTTTCGGCAATAATTTTATGGAAAGGATTCTTGGACTTTATGCCAATTTCTTTGTACATAAAACCATTGTTTTTCCTTTAGCCTCTTTCCAATTTTATGGCTATACTTTTTCTTTGTAATCTGTGAATTAAATTTTGCATTCTCTATGCATATTACTCTCAGAATTGGGAATCTGGTTTAGTGCAATTTCTACATAATCACTATTCGATCTGTTTTGCGGTTTTGGCTTGTGTGTGAATCTGTTTTGTGTGTGCGTACCTATTGTATTTTGCTGCTGTTTGTTTTGGGTTTCATTTGTGCAAGTAGAATTATTGAGGGCTTCCTAGCTTGTTAGAACCAACTGCATCATTCGTTATTGTAATGCCAGTGATGCAATGATAAGTCTGGCAACTTAACTGTGATTGGTACATACTACGGATAACAGTTCGGTTCAGTTTAGTTTGGTTTTTCCGCTAAACCAAACCATGCCCACCCAACGAGGATCCCAAACATTAATTTTCCATCATGAATGCAGTGTTCTGTCTAAGCTTTATGCATAAAGTAACAAAATGCAATGATATAAAGTCTGCTATATGTTCTTCCGATTCGTTAGCTGAATCTGGACTTCTATTCCTACAGAATTTGCTCAAGTAGCCACAGAACTGCAAATTAGTTCGCGCGTACCCAGGTAACCAAATCATATAATACATAGTAGGTGCACATCATAAGGTTACTCCTTTATCAACCCTTCTACTTTGGCTCCATCTTAAATGCAGTCATCACCTTCTGGCCCCCTAGATGAACTGCTTGTTTATATTGAGCTACAATTCATATTACTTTTTGCTTGAGATAGGGTTAGATTGAGAGGCGATTTTACTGCCTTGTTGCTCTGTTGATCAATTGGTTTTTACAAATTGAAGGAGGCTGTTTCTGGTTTTCTCATTATGTTGGTGTTGTTTCTTAGTTCTTGTGTTTGTTTTGGTTTTTGTGTTTGTTGGTTTTGCTAATAGCAAAGATCTTCTAATGAAAATTGCTCTTTAAGCCCTCTAAGTTGCTCCTAAGCCCCCCAAATTTCCCAAAATGCCCTTTGTATTATAGAATACGAAATAGAACCTATTTCGTTTTGTAGGATATGAAAAACAACCTTTTTTTTTTTGCCTTTCTTCTCCCATTTCGTAAGATAGAATGCAAATTCTCGGCATATAGTAACCTTTTTTGTTGGCATTGTAAATTATGAACCTATGTTCAATTAATTGAAAATATATTATTATGTTCCATGATGGATTTTAGTAAGAGTAATTCACAACTTAAGGGAAAACCACCATCGATGTTCAACCTAAGGAAAAACAAAGTTTGTAACAAGGTTTCTGTGTTATTATAAAAGCATACTTTGGTGAAAAACAGAATCTTAATGGAAATGGCTTTGTGTCGATGGAAGTAAGATGAAGCAGTTCTTCCTGTTCAAGGAAGTTATGATTTTGATGGAAGTGATGCTTCACCACAATGAATTCAATTCATGGAAGTGATGCTTCACCATGAATTCAATTCAAGGAAGCAATCATTTTGTTCCTAAATCGCTCAAATTCTGTAACTCATTTCGTATTGTAGGATATGAAGTTAAACTCATTTCATATTGTATAATACGACTCAATTTTGGTACAAATTAAGGGGTATTTTTGGATTTTCGGGGGGTCTTGGAGTAACACAGGGGGCCTAAAAAGTAATTTTCTCTTCTAATTAACTTAACTCTATCAACTAGTATCTTACTCAGCCCAACTTAGCAATCCCAATCCAAACTGCATCCAGAAAACAGTAGATAATACTCCCTCTGACCTTAGTTATAAACAAGTGTCAATTTGTATAACTTCTCTTATCACTTCTTTCATGGCCAAACTTTCACCTTCGATTGTATTGAGCAATCCATTGATGACATTAGAACCTGCTAAGATAAATCTACCTTCATGATCACGTAAGCACCATCCTGATTGCATCAGCTGTGGCAAAGAAACCTGCGTCTATGTTACACTTTAAAAAAACATGCCGTGGAAGCTCCCAACGGGCTGCTGTGTGCCCAACGGCATGTTGCTGCGCTGGTGGATGGTGTTGGCCAGCCTCTAGCCCTTGAACCGTTGCCCATTTACTCCACATGTTCACCGCTTGCAATCCCACCAACCTTGCACTGCTTTTTGCCTCATTCCATATGTAATCATTCTTATTTCGCCAACTTACCCACCTTAGCATAGCCATCTTCTCAGCCACTTGTTTGGTTTCATTACAACACACATCAAAAATCAAATCCTTAATGCTATCGATCTTTTACACTCTGTTATAACTTGGTCTAACCCCGTTACATTCCAAGCTTCCATACCCTCACACTCTAAAAATAAATGTCATTCTTCTTCTGGTTCTGCTAAGCACATAGGAGACTCCATTTGACATTGAACATAATCATTTCTCAAACGCACCCTTGTCGGTAAGCATTCTTTACAAATACGCCACAAGTGTTTAGCCTTTGGTGGAACATGAATTCCAAAGTTCCCCCCACTGCTACGTTACTACCAGCCCTCCTAAGTTTCTCGGCGCCATTATTTTGTAAAACATATTTTAATATTATAATGTCTACATAAATATGACGACAGATAGCGTGTGTCCATGCACTGAAAGAGTATTTTGCTGGTTTTATCACTAAAATGAGTTCAAGATTGAAATATTAGGACTTCATGTTGAAAACAATAATAGTATAAAGTGCAATAAATGTAAACACTCAAACCAAACCAAATCCTTTGCAAACCACAATCAATATTTTACAAAGAGGCAACACTATAACTGCAAGAGGCAACACTACAAGCCATACTTACAGAGAGGCAATGTGTCTCTATGCATGTGTCATCCCAAACTTTTCAATTTATTAAAAGGATTGGGCATAGAGGATCTTAGTGAAATCAGTGTCTTAGCAGGAGAATACATAATAAGCTTAAGGTTTCTCCCAATCAGGTTATACATTAAAATACAACACTAGACCGGAACAGGTTCCGGAACTTTGCCGTTGCCTGATAGTACTAAACTATCATAATAATCAACTAGCACTTTCCAGCCACCGGGGCACATAAAACCATCAGGAGGGCTTTCTTTGTTCCTAGCAAGAGTGCGCATCTGTAAAATGAAAGTGTCGATGTGTTAGCGTCACTGTCATTATGTTCAATAATTTCATAGTCTATAAGATTAAAACCTTAAGTTCCATAATCACAAAAAAAAAAAACACATATACCTTTGTGCCTGATATGAAGATGAAGTCCTGAGGCCTTGATGGATCAAAGAATGCCATTTTACCCTGAGTCTTGTCATATGCAGCAACCTGAAAATGAATGATAAAATCACTTTAGATGCCTAAGAACTGAGTCTCGATGTAATTATTAGTGACAATATAAATTCATCAATTACCTTGAAAGGAAGAATGTTTAGACGCTCAAGTCCAGGTGCCATGCTCAATACTTTCTTTCCGTGGTCAGCATCATATAGATCTCTTTTTTCAACTGGATGGCCCATGCCTGCAGGGTCTCGGCCGACAATGTAGAAGTTAGCTCCTGCATTGATCCTAGCCTTTGCATGCCACTGCACCTCAGTTGGCCCAGCATAGTGCATGGGAGATGGGAATATGGATACCACTGTTGTCTCTGGATCAAGAACACCGTCCTCAAGTACCTAAAGAATGATCAAAAGATATATAAGTGAAATTTTCAACCTAAACTATTTTTCTTAGTAAACTACAGTTGGGACATGGTAGAACTATAGAAATTAGTAGCAGTGCAGTCAATCGCGGCCGCAGAAAATTATAGTTTGTTCAAACTATGCTAGAAAAAATGTTGGCGCTATTTGACAACATTTTGTACTAAATTGCACATCGCAGAACAATAGTGATTTGTTCAAATACTGCTGCGCCATAGCCTAGTCATTATTAACAACACTGATTAGAAGGTAGACATGCATCTTAGGAAAAGCAAGAAATCATGGGCTGACAATCAAACACAAAAAGAAAACAAAGAAGTGCGGTGGCTTCGCACAATGAGACTCATCGGTCACATCTTTGATTTAGTAGACATACCTTCTCATGTTGTTTCATTCGCCAATCAAGTGGGACATCATCAGCTTTGGTATAGCCTCCAAGTGGATGAAGCAAGAGGATAGGATTCTTGTAACCCATATCAAGGAGCCGCTTGCGGGTATCAGTCATTAGCAAAGCATGGCCATTGTGGACGGGATTCCTGAGCTGGAATGCAAACACAGCATCTGCATTGCGCCTTGTGAACTCGTCACGGAGCTCTGAAGGGGACAGACGAAAATGATCAAGTCCATCATGATACTTGATGGGTTCTATAACCTCTAGGTCACCGCCAATCAGCCAATTTCCAGCATTAGTTATAGTTTGGTCAACATAAGGTAGGCCAGGGGCAGTTGTTCCCCAAGTCCGGGCTATCCTTTCTTCTTTAGGGTGCTTATAAATTTCGATACTGAAATAACAGATGACAAATATAAGCCATAGGAAACAAATTGAACAAATAAAAAAAAGAAAGAATGAAAATGACACATACATGTCACTATGCATATAGTGCACATAGATGCATTCAACATAGTCAACTAGAAAGTGCAATAATAGCAGGCAAAATACATTTGTTCAGGGCATGACCATGTATTGACACATTCTACTATTGGCAACAAGAATTTCAAAGTGAAATCTATTATTGTACATTCTAGACTCATAGAAGGAACATAAAGTTCACAACTGAAATAAGGAAGTTGAAAACAATATACTATAATTTTTATTTGTATTTATTTGGTCAAAGGCCCTAAGGTGTCAAGAGTTTTTGTGGGTGAAAGACCTTATCATGAGATAATGTTTGACAAATTCTAAGCTCCTTACAAATCATAACCATCAACATTGGTAAACATAACCTGATATGACTAAATATAAATAAGATTGGATTAATATAAATAAAAATAAAATAAAAAGGAAGCAAACAATGACAAAATGTGAAACATCTCAAAAATCATTACAGCATTATATGACTTGTTGACTACCTAACCAATCATAACATTTCAACACAAAATGTGAATGAATTAATCTAGGACAACACAACATGTCCTGAAAAGGACCAAATCTACAGCATATTCTTAAATCTTATCCCAATCTTTGCGTCTATGACCTCCAACCCTCCCCATTTCTCATCATACAACTTGATCACAAACAAAAAATAAAACAGCTCACCATAATTGACCAATAAACAAAAACACAAAAAACAGAAACAGTAATAATCATATGAGACATTTACAACCTCTCAAATCCTTCATTCCACTTTCCTCTCCTTTCAATCATAATACAAGAAAGAAATTAACTTTGATGCACCAATCAATCACAGATAACCAATTGAACAATTTTTAAGCTAAATATATGATTAAAATCCAATCCTATACAAATGCTAGAAATTATGAACTTTATCATACAATAACAATAAGAGAAAATCACAAAAAAAAAACATTATAATTGAATTGAACTATAGAAAAACAAAAGAAGAAAAGGGATAACTAAGTAACTTACTCTTTAAGAATAGCAACAGGGTTACCCTTAGAATCAAAAAGAGCAACTTTTTTAGATTCACCGATCCTATGTTTCTGAGCATCACCAATGGCTAAAACAATAGGAACAGACATATTCACCACAGACCCATCATCGAGTCTAAGTGAATTGAAATGAAGCGTTTGGAGGAACTCTCTTTCTCTCATGAAACCACCAAGTGGAGTAGCCCAGCCTTCACTCAGCACATGAACCCATTCAACATCAATTCTTGAAAGCTTAATCCTTGGAAGTGATAAAGCTTCACCCTTTTTCAAATCTCTCTTTGAATCTTCAACAACAAGCTCCACTAACTTTCCACCATCCGGTTCAATCAAACCGTTAGAAACTCTAAGTTTCTGATGGGATTTTCTGGGTTTGGTTCCAATAGCAACGTTGACTTTGATTGAAGGTGAAAAATGGGTTTTTGATAAAGAGTGAGAATTTGTAGGAAAAGGGGTTTTGGACAAAAGGGTAGCCATGGAAGCCATTGAAGGCAATGGTGTTTGGTGGGTATGGAAATGAAAATGGTTTTGATTTATAAAAACAAAAAAGGTGTTTTTTTTTTGCTAGTGGATGAATGAGGGTAAAAGGGTCATTCAAAAAACGCACAAAAAAGGAAACTTTATTAAAAGTTTAGTGTGTAGATGATAGTGATTTTAGACAGAAAGACAGAATCGTAGGTAATTTGATTGAGTTGAGGGAAAAGAGTTTTTGTGTGTATATATATATAGTGGAGTTGTTTTGACAGAGACATGTTTGGGGGAATGAATCTGGACATTTTACTTTTTGTTTGCTCACTTATTTCATCATCTCACTAAATCTTTCCTTTCCGTTTTGGAATGCCACCATGTTTTTTAACTACTTCCTTAGGTAGATTCATTTAATATTTTATATATTTCGACTATATTACGAATTAAATACATCAAACGTTCTATAAATTTAAAAAATCAATATCTTTTTATAATAAGAATTGGAGAGGGAGTACTTTACAAGTATTATAACTAAATTTAATTTAATTGATATATTTGGTATATTAAATTGATCAAATACACAAGTTGTTTTATGACTTAAAAAAACAAATTGTTATAAAAAGAATCAAACTGTTTTTTTTTTATAATAATAGTACTTCAATCACTATTATAAGTAAAAAGTATATATATTTTAAAATTATCAAATAACTGACCTATTTTATTTATAATATATATTATATACATTAGTTATTCAATAAATTTGAAAAATAAAATTTCACTTGGTTTTGTAATATTTTTTTGTCACTTCTTTTACGTTATAAAATTGTCATTTTGAACGACCGCACTCACAGTAATGGATAAAGCTGCTCCCGAACTAAGATATGTAGCTCAACCTTTTTTTTCATCAATTCTTCTAAATCCGGATCTACAAAAGTTTGGGCGGAGTCAACTGCCTCTCAGAGTGGGAGGGTGATCAAAATAGATTACTTGTTTTATTGTTTAGTAAAAGAAAAAAAACTTGTTCTAGTCTTAAAAGAAATCAAACTTAACATATTTGATTCAAATTAAAATTTAAACTAATTACTTTCTCTTATTTTACCCACATACTTAAGATCCATGTTTGTATCACTCCCTCTCCTATATATAAGAGATACTTTGAAATTTTAATGTATTTAAGTCGATAATATAGATTGAATACATATTATATCTAAAAAGTTGATTTTTTTTTTATATATAGAATTGGAGGAAGTACTATTTTTTTTTTTTTGGTATATGGAGGAAGTACTATTTACTGCTATTAATATTTAGCAAGAACAAAAAATACAAAATAATCTTGATTCAATTTATACTAACACAAATTTATCAAATTGTGCAAATTTTAACATTATTGATATTTAATTTAATGCTAAAGTAGATATTTTTTTACTTCAATACTAAAATAAATGTTTTTTTAAGTTAGAAATCAATTTGACCATTTGAGTATAGAGTATTCACGATGTTCTTTGAATAACTTTTAAATATTATTTTTTTTTGTCAATTTAGATGACTTAAATAAATCTAATCTATTCTAAACATATATATATATATATATATATATATATATATATATATATATATATATATATGAATAGATAATTACACATAAATTTAATCTATTTAAGATATTTTGAGTGAAGCATCCTCATATTCATATATTACCTTTGTGGAGAAAATAGATGGCAACAAACAAATAGTCAAGGGCATGCAAATGTACACTACACGAGTACTGGCAAATCAACTAGCTATATATAGCTACATATAAATAGCAAAACACAAGTATCGTACTACTAGCTAGTAGTAGCTACTAACTCAAGAATTCAATTATATAGAGGGGTAAGACAAAAAGTACCGATTAGATATCATTTCACAACTATAAACAGTAGCACAAATATCACACAAACATAAATATGAGTAGTACTTTTTTCATACCTCAACTATTTTTTTCTCAAATTTTTTTGAGTGGCTCAGCTCAACCTCTTTCAAGTTTAAATTCAAGTTTGAATAGGGAGAATTTATTATTTTGAATTATACAAAATTCGAGAGATGAATCTTTATCGTTTTATAGTGAGGATATCAACTTACACAAAAATAAACATTATTTAAAAATAAAAAACGCTAAAGTTTAATTTTTAAATTATTTAACAATAAAATCACATTGGTTAGTTCGTAAGAAATAATGGACGTTAGTTAAATGTAAAAAGCAACCGACTGTTCAATACTAGTAATTCATAATCAAAGAATGTTTAATTTAAAAAAAAACAAAATAGTGGCAACACTTTAGTCAAAAAAATAAATAAATAGTGGCAACACTATTTTAATTTGCATGCCTCCGTCAATCCATAATCGACACAAGTGAAAGCACCTAACCAAAAAGAAACAAATAAGCCAACAAAGTGGAAGCATCTTCACTGTGATGACTGCCAAATAAACTTTACAAAATAATGCTACCTAAATAATGCAAATAGTTTTCACTGTGATGTCTGCCAAATAAACTATGAGACTCATTTGGCTCTTTTGTGCATGAATGATCTGGACTGAAATCTTTTTCTTCGTATTTTTAATTATAAAGAGACTATATTAGATTATCTGCTTGACAAAATTAAGATTCAATTGTATTGATGATTAAAAGCGAATCGTGCTAATTTTACTTTTGATTATCATTTGTGGTGGCTTAATCCTTTAAACTTATTTGGACATTTTTATTTTATTTTTTGATAATTTATTTGGACATTTTCTTGTAGGGTTTTTCATTTTTTGCACCCTTCATCAAATTATTGACTTGATATTATAGCATACCTCTTTTTTGTTGGTTTTTAACACTCCTTGTGGTGCTGTAAATCCACATTTTTCAATAATATATAATATCTCATTTTAGCTTCTTCAAAAAACAAATTATTTATTTTTGGTGAAATGTGCAAGTGTCTTTTCACTTAAAAAATACTTTCAATTCAAACTTACATTATTTTTATTTTATGTGTGAAAATTTTTAATAACTTGTAATTAAAATAATGTACCTCAGCAACCTAAGGGGTGTGGTTGAGCGGCATGGGGCTCATTATCCCTTAACCAAGGGTCGAGGTTTGATCCTCATTTTGGATATGGAGCAGCTTTAAATTTTTGGGTCAGCTATCCCACCTTTCGAGGTGCCTCCAATCTAGCGAGGGAATAGTCACTACGTTCGGCGGTGGATAACTCTCATCTCGTCCAAAAAAAATAATGTACCTATCAGCGTACCCAAAAAAATAGTGCCTCAAAATTTTACACGTTGTTGGCAATAATATAATGTCCTTGTTTGTTGCACTTAAGTTACCACGAATGTTCCTGATTTGAAATTGAAGATTCAAAAAACAATTGGGACATGAATCTTAACGTTAGACAGGGACAGGATCCTAAGAAAAACTGACCTCATCCGTTAGCTAAGATTAAGACGACCAAAGGCAAATTCAATTCAACTCCTGATGCTAGTCAACATAGGAGTATTTAATTATATAAGTGAACATACCCTTTCTTGCGTCTTCATTCATTCATGAATATAATTGATGAAACATTTTTAAGTGTTCGTGTGACAAACAAACACTTCCATGTCTACTCCATAACAAACCAATTCGTGTTTTGAATATTTATGTTTATATTATATACATTTTGAATTCAACTAACAATTCCCCCGTCTTTCGTGTTGATATTAATAATTTAAGACTGCATGCATCATGATTCATGTGGCATACAATATTGACTCAAAAATAAAAGTGTCATGCATCTTTTGTAGTAATAAATCTGATCTCACCTGATCAGAAATAATGGCCACTACAGTTCCGTTGTGTAATGCTCCGTGAACATAGGAAGGGGTTGTATCTGTAGGGACTCCGACACTCAAATCAGTGAGTGCAAGAGTTGCGAGTACAAGTTAGAAGAATAGATACATTTATCATTGTGAGGAATGACGTATATATATCCAGCGCTGGGCACGGATCATTAATGAGAAGGCAAATGATCCGTTCATACCATTAATGACTGTCGGGATTTTGACTTGCGGTCATAATGAGCAATAAATGCTCATTATCCCGAGATTTATCCGTTACGATTCGTAACGATGTTTGAACGTTGCTCGTGCACATGGCGAGCATAAGTTCTTTAGCTATGTGTCGTGCATATGTCAAGCACAAGCGTATTAACCGTATGTCGAGCACATGACGAGCATAAACCTTTCAGTTATATGTTGCGCATATGTCGAGCATAGGTATCTTTCGACAAGTAGTGGTGCTGGGCGTGGTCAATGTCGGGCCCAGTCCAAAACAAAATAAAATGACAAACTATTAAAAATTTATATACATAAATTAAAGTGTAAATGTTTAAATCTCAACCATCGACATTCTATTTAATAAGTTTGCTATTTTTTGTCGGCTGAATTCAAGTTTGTGGCACACATGATCTTTTATCAAATTTAAGAGTTAAATATGTTTTTATTCTTTTTTTATTACATTTTATTTTTTATCTCCTTAAATATATTAACGGTGACACTTAATCTATCCGTTCATGATTGGGGGTGTTTACCCCTAAATTGCTCAATAATATTTTAACCGATATAAATTTTATAAAATACAACGTTAGATTGAAAATTTATATCATACAAGTCATTTGTGTAAAATTTCAGACAAATTCGAAATCATTGTTACTTTTTTTAAGACAGATTAAATTAACAGTTTATATGATTTTTTAAATTAAATGACTTATATGATACAATTTTAAACTTAAAGAACTTATGTATTATTACATTTATGTTATCCATACTAATCTTTCAAATGTTGCTTAATTAGTTATTTCTACAAGGAGTATTTTTTGGTGTTAAAAAATATTTTAGTACCAATCAAAACTATAATTTGACTCACATTTGTAATTTTTAGGAGTAAATGGATTGGAACTGTTCCAGCCAGTTAAAGTAAAACAAAGCAATGGATCACTTTTGGTTATTCTACGTGCTTAGTGCTTTACTAGTATGTTTCAACTAAATTTAAAAGAAAAATAAACTGGGGCTACATATAGTTTTTGCTAGTGGTTGCATGATGGAGCGAGTTATGTTGAAGCATTATCTCATATATTAGGATCATGATTGATTTGGAAATGTATATCATCATCAACTTCAAAATAGTATAGAAGCAAGAAAAGTATGTAATAGATAATTTCTAAAGCAATGTTGTTAAACTTGAGAGTTTAGATATATAAATATGTAAATTTAAAGTAGTAGTAATGAATATTTGATCTAATTTTTTTTGTTAAGACTATTTTTTTGGATAAATTAAGAGCGTCTAGGCATCAAGTAATGAATAGACATACCAACTAATTTATAACCGAACACAATGACTATTTATCTCGTTAGATTAGAAACATCTTAAAGAATGAGATACTTGATTCAGAGATGTAAAGTTGCTCCATACTCAAGGCGATGATCGAACTTTCGACTAGGTTAAGAGAGGATGAACCCAAACAAACCATTCAACCACACCATTTAATTAGCAAATGCATTTATTTATAAGTAAAGTAATAGTAATTAATATTTATTTATATTTTCCTTTGAGAAAACATTTATTTGTAGTATTTTATACAACAAACATAGCCTTTTGATTATTTATATATTTTGTAATATAATGGAGTGGGCGGAGTATAGTGGAATGGGGAATCTGTCATTTACAACTTAAAAGTTATTTACAACTTAAATTAAAGTTAAACTAATCTCATATAGACAACACTGCTCAGAGATTATTATAATAACCTATTACCCCTCGCTGTGTGTGATACAAGGATCATAATTTACCCACAAAATCAGTACTAGTATTTCAAAACAAGTGGACTTTTGAATTTGATAAGCACTACAGTATGTTCAGTATATATCACTGTATTTTTTTTTTCTTCTTACAAGTATATATCCAATTATATTTCATTATTATGTTACTTTATAAGATATCTAAGTGATAAATTATGATGTTTTATATGCAAAGCTAAGTTTTGTTTGACTGTCAACAAGTATCTAGTACACAAGAGTGTTCTAGTTTTTCATAGACATACACTGCAAATGCATTTTATTTATTCTTTTAATGCCAAAAACACATACTGCAAATATATTGCATTAAACTGACATCTTAGCAAAATGCCACAAATTAAAGATTCTGATTTTAATTTTCCGAAAAAGAAAAGGTTCTGATTTGATTCTTTATATGTTTGGTGGCAAGTTTGTGTCATGAAAGTCAATTGATATGCTTGATAACAATTTAGAATATGTAGGGTTAGAACTTAGAAGTACTAAACTATGCCATATTTTATTTAGTTATTAACTTCATTTGTGTTTCAATGTTATTGAAAAAGTTGAGTTGTGGACTGAATCTGGGTATTGATAGTGCTTCACTTGTCTTTAATTTGTATTATCATCACTCATCAGGTGTGCTTTATAGAGCACTCAAATGTCTGCATAGGCAATAAAATACAAATTCATGTACATTTATTCGTCCTTTCTTATTAACATTATTATCTATGTACATTTATGCCTTAGGATCCTGCGATGCTCCTTTTGAACTCGAACCTCACTAATCTCAAATAAGCACATTTAAAAATCATAAGGTGTGTGGAGATTTGCCTTGAGCTAGACAGGTAAAAGGTTGAATCTTTTCACAATAAATTTTGGATTTACACTTGCATAAACAATAAATGGTTTAATGCTCAAAATCTGACAATTTTGTGGGTATTTCCAGCGCAACGGCACGTCTAAGAACACCTGATCTGGCCAAGATCGTAGAAGATTATAATATAATGATAATCGAAATAGAATCACATGAGAAGAATGCATGCTATGCATACGAGGGAACAAACTATTGCACACTGAGTGCTGCACAATCGTATACATCCATCCTGTTTTCTAGAATGAATAATTTCATTCAACAATAGCTAGATCCGAGATTAGAGCATAGTTTTGCAATATCAAACAGTGCACATTTAGGTTTATCATCAAAATTTACCTCCTTCCATCTAGAAATTTCTAAGCAGAGATATACAGTGAATATGATATACAGTGAATATAGGTTAGCCTTATAAAGTTCCTTATCTCTATGTGGCAGTGGGGTAACCAGATGTGAATCTTGTGGATAAAACTGCAAGCCAAGTAGTTGGGGCCAATTTCAAAGCAAGGAAAAAAATAACTGATCAGAAGGGAGAAATCATTTACATCCATGCCAAAGAGTTTGAAAACTTCTGAATTCTGATTAAAAAAAACCAAGTTACATTCAAAATATCAAGAGTTAAATTGGAGAATCTAAGGAATGCTGTATTCATTACATAGACCATGATCCATGAGTTTCATGAAGACCTAAGTGCATTACTTTATCAATAAATCAATAATATACACAAAGATGATGATTATAAAAGCGCCGTCAGTGAGAGTATTTCGCAAATTCTATACATGGATCCATCCAGGAAATATGGAGTGGTATCTCAGAAGGATCATAATTGTATTTCAGAAGAAGGACCAGAACTTTCAGCATCAGCATTACACAGAAGAAAGTAATCAGAATCTGGACCAGTATCTAATGGGATGGCGCCACTGTCAGTGAGAGGATTTCGCAAATTCTATACATGGATCCATCCAAGAAATACAGAGTGGTATTTTCAGAAGAAGGTTTCATCAGCAGCATTACACTCTTGAATATTAATGTCTTCTGCAGGTGAAAACACATTGCACTCTTCTTACTCATCACCCATTCTAATCACTTTGATTTTCTTGTAGTGTCCTTCAGCAGCAGACAAAGTTTCAGAAACATAAAGCACTTTCGGCTATGTCAAACTTTCCTTCTTTCTTTCTGATCCAATCCTTTAGCGCAAGATAAAACTGAGCAGGCAAATTAGGTGCCAACCAGACCTATTTAAAGTCATTAACATAAATCACATGCAATATCTTCAAATAGAAATAGTTACTCGGACAAGAACAAGCTTTGAGGGATATAAAACTCTAGGGTCTTAATTTTTGGGGAGTCATCATAAATAATTAGCAGGATATAATTTTATGAATTCTAGGAAAGTAAATTGCATCCCACAAACATAGTTAAAAACAAATACAGAACTGATGGAAGGACGTGTATTATTTAGATGGAACTCAGTGTACTGTAGTTAACTTCAAGAGACAGAAATTTGGACCGGATGGAAATATGTTCAGAGATATACTTTGGTCATTGGCTATTGTGTTCAAATTTGAGCTATAGCCTCTAATCCATGCCAACTAATAGTTTTGGTTTCATGATTACTTCTGCTGATTGGGAAAGAATCACAGACTAATGTCCATAGAAGCATAAATCTTTATAGAGAATTAGTTTTAAGAAGACAAGGAAGGACGGAAAACAATGACAAAACCACAAAAAGAGTACACTTTTATTAAAGAAAAACAGCTACAATCCATTTTCCACTGCTTGCTTATGTGAAGAAGATATCAGTCTCAGGTAAGAGACTACAAGAACAGATAAGAAATCTATAATAAAACAGAAAGGAAAAATCTACGGACTTGCAAGCATGCTTTCTCCTTCCGAAATGTTACCCACAATTGTCTTATCCTTCCCCTCTGGCCCTCTCTCCACTTCTCCTTTTTATCCCATTCTCACAACCCAAATCTATTTCCTGCCACATAGGTAGATTGTTACCATCCATGTTTACTAATGCACAATCCTACAAAATTCACCCTAGCTCCTCACCCCATGCACACCTATGATTGCAATCTGGTGGATCAGAGTAGAATTGAATACGAAAAATCATAAAATCAAAGGGACCGGTGATTTCAACCTAGTAATGGAGGATTAGAGTAGAATCATTGAAGATGTAAAATCAGCAGGATCTGTATTTTGACCTAGTAATGTTGGATTAGAGTAGAATCACTGAAGATGTAAGATCAGTGGGATCAGAATTTCAACCTAGTAATTCTTCTGGAGCCCACAAACAATTATACACTCTAAGCCCACTTGTTTCACAGCTCATCCTAATAACAAATCTAACAACTCAAACTTAAAACAATATTTTCTGCAATTAATTTTCTGAACTCAATTATCCTTGAAGTCATTCGACCTCCCTTTCAATTACTCTACTAGTCCAACCCTTTTTCCCATTAAAAGCCTAAGATAGACTTGACAATCAACGTAACTTTACCATGGTATACCGAGCATAAAGCAAGGTTTTAAATTGTTGCCACAGTCGTGGATGCAATCACGTCATGATCATGTAAACTGAAGACAAATGTGGCTGATCCAGCGGCAATCGCAGAGACTCCGAAAAATGAATTATGGCTGCCAGCCAGAAACCCGTCATATAAATATGCCTCTGAGGCTAATGTCGGAAACCAGGGCCGGTTATTTGGGAGTGCAAATTGACCAATAGCACAGGGCCTCACAAATTTACAATTTTGAGGGCCCAAAATTTGATTTTTTGGTACTTTGTTTGGTAAAAGTATATAATTTTGAAATAATTTCTAGAGCCCAATAGCCCTTTCTTAGTATCAAGGGCCCATTTTCTATGCCTCTAAAGTGTTTAAGACGGCCCTATCGGAAACATGGCTATATATGATAGGCGCAGCGGACAATGGCAACCGACACATAATCTGCCACGGCAGCAAGTTGACAACACTATTGCAGAACACAACTTAAAACCTTGCACGAAAAGGAAATAATATAAATGGCAAGAGCAACTTGTATCAGGTATAAAATCTCACAGAAATCACTAGGTTACATTTCCATAATCAAGGATATATATCTACTTTTAATAGACATAGATGCTATCAAGCTGTTAGTTCTCCAACATTACAATAACCAAATACCTCTATGTTTAAAAATATGTACGCCACCGACCAACTAGAGCTATACCAGCAAAAAAAGGAAACAAAATTAACAGCTCTAAACTATGGTAAGGGTGAATTCTCTACATGTAAGTCACAAAATTCTCACCAGAAAATCGGCAAGCCCTTAACTTCAGACTCAAAACCTATAAGAGAGTGAGTTCTTGTGGATTCTCCATAGATTGCCTCAGAATATATTCAGCCCTCCTTTTCTTATCATCTCTTTCATCTTCTTTCCCAAATAAAGATATCGCGTGCAAAGCACCCTTCTTCTTATTCCTATCATCCAAAGACTCCCCAATAAACTTCTTCCCAGTTCTAAACTTGAAATGCACAGTAGGCCTCGAACTAGCAGCCGGAATAATCGACTTTTCACCTTCCATCTCATCATCACACAAAACACCATTACCCCCTAGCTTCTCAATTGCAGGAGCAAATGCCTCCAACACCGAAACACGGTCTCCATTTCCATCAACAATCGGTAGCTTAGACGGCAAAACAACGGGAGCAACAACTACATTATCATCTTCATCTTCATCAGGACCACTTCTCGTTGTTGTTTCATTTCGGTTTCGATTACTATTAGAAAGCAACAATCGCTTCTGCAAATTCAACAATGATCTCTCAGCCTTTCTACGCTGTCTAGCTTGTTCAACTTTATCCTGACGAGGATCAGAGACTCTTTCATCCCAAACAGGTGTATGAATATAAGTATGAGGATCAGGTAATGCCGGTAACCAGGGTGGAATATGCTTCGACGGTGGAGTTTCACCCATTTGTATAAAACTCGGAATAATTCTCCGTTCACGAATCACCGGAAAATTCGGAATCGGTTGAGCAAAAGGAGTTTCAGGCATAGATTCAGCGTAATTCATAATCTCTTTCATACCGTTTGAAAACCCTCGTGGAGCTTGTAAATCTTCCCATGCTCGAATCAAATCGAATAGAGTGGATTCTGATCTACCAGCGAGGTTAGCGTAGAATTTCGCCGTTTTGCTGAAATCGATTAGGTAACGGATTACGATGTCGGAGAAGGATTCGAGAGCGGAGTCTTTGACGGCGTGAAAACCTGTTGCTTCACATAGTTGCGCCACCGCGATTTTTGCCGTGGCTCGGCCGAAGTCGTCGGAGGAAGCTCTTACTCTTACGGTTGTGTTCTTTGGATTGATTTCGGATTCTTTGTTCGGTGCCATTGAAGAGAAGAAAAACAAATCGGAGAAAGAAAGGGTTAGAGAGAGAGAGAGAGAGTGTTATGAAGAGAATTTGAAGATCCAACGAATAACCGGTTAGAAGATCCAAACTGTATTGATTTTCTTGTCTGTTTTCTAAACCCGGTTGGTGAGTGGATATCTATTCCATTGTGTATTTAATTTATTTATAACATGCAAAGTGATAGTGGGGTGGGAAAAGAAGTTCGAAAAATAATCTATAGTTCATTGGGTTGGTTGTTCAATAGTGTAGATGGGCCTATGGTCATGTCCACTAACCTTTGTGTGTGAATTTTAATTATGTGATAAATGATTTTTTTATTACTTAAGTAGACTCTCAATTAACAATTCACTTACATGTAATCCAAACATACATTAATATATATAAAAATTGATAAAAAAAAATCATGCAAGACACTTTTTAGATTTAAAATGAGATGATCATGATCATGAATGATTTAAAATAAAATATCTAAATCACATGTAAGCCATAAAAAATAAAATAAATAAGGAAAAATACATCTCCATTTTTATAATTTGCTATACTTTATACAACACAAACAAGGGTCACCTATCACCAGGATGATTCCAGCAGAGAGGGATTAAGGGATAAAGTGAAGTATTTTTGTTTAAAAATAATTATAATTAAAATATTTTATTTTATTTTTTGGAACAAATCATTTATTAAATGATCATAGTCAATTTTATGTACCTCTTTTTTTTCAATTAGTAACAAAAACTAATACATTTAATCTTTGTTAAAACTTAAAACGTTGTTGATCGAAGATAACATTTTATTAATTCTAGTTCTAATAAGCAAAGACACAAAAGTTAAATATAGTTGCTATAATTTAAAAAATCAATTGCAAAGTTGTTGTCTCATTTTTTTTATAAAGATTATATAATTTTTCCGAAACTTTTTATCTACTATAGATTAACAAGTTTATGATTTATGAAAAACAATTTTTCTTTCACATCTTTTTTCAAGTATTTAGCGCCTTGTTTGAATTGCCTTAATATTAAGCTGGCCTTGGCGCCTTGCCTATCATATGCATTGGTCCCATCACCAACAAGGCAACAACCTTTTGTTGTCTCAAATGAAAGTATAAAGTGGAAACTAAAACATTACAAAGTGTTATGCACTTTTTTTAATGAAAAGGAAATTACATTATGTGACAATACTATTGACTATTGAGCACCATCTTCATCACTTGCTTTAAAACCAATCTGCGAATGCAAAGCAATTTTTTTTCATAAAATATGGAAAAAGACAGAAAGTTCATCTCTATAGATGTGTGTGTATTTTTGTTCAACTTTGTGTATGATAATTAATAAATAATTATAATAACTATCATTGTCTTGTAGTATAATGTAAATGTACTATGCAGCAAGCGCATAACATATAGGTAAAGTACTATAGGCTGAAATGCTGAATGAATGCATAATCGTGCTATACATACAATACACCTAAAAGACAATTCCCTGTCTGGGCTATGGATAAAACTGTCCTTAATTGCATTAGTTTTGTTGGAGAAAAACAACAAAAAAGTGAGTAGGCAGTATGGTACTCTGGTGGATACTTAACAAATCAAATCAACAATAGTTAGGGTCCAAGGTAATACCTATCTTGAATTTGATAGATAAATTTACCGTGGATTAGATGCTTAAAAATTACTACTTAACAAAATTTTACTGTAACAATGATCACATTCGACAATGCTTTGAAAGTAAAATTTTTTGTCTGATTTATCAATTTCATGTTTAGATGTTGTTTTCGTTGCAACTTTAAGAAGTGACATATTTTAACTCCATGTTCAACGCATGCCACCACCCGCCTAAACAAAAAAATCGCCAAATCATTTGTATATATAGACGAGTAAAATTATAAACAGCCCTTAATTATATTCAATTCAAAGTTCAAACACTATTAAAACAAAATTTTACTTTTTAAATTATTTGAATAACTGTTATTGTGAATTTAACAAGCTTAAGCGAACATTTTTATAATAATGTAGTCTCAAAAAGAGTACTACTTAAATTTTGAAATTATTTTTAATTACTACTACTATGACCATGCAGCATGTTAAAAGTATTTGGCTGAATATTTGGTCTCTACTCAAAAAATATTTGATCTAAAGACAAACAAGATGAAAAGGAAGTTAAAGTAAAAGTGCATGAGCTTTGTTTTAGGGACTTTCTGACCATTTCTGCTTTTGAATTAATGATGAAAGTTTTTGGTGCCTTCTGATACCGACATAAGCTGTATCTATCGGGCTCAAAGTTGGAAATTAATTCAGACGCAGGAAGGCATCTGATTCTACAGTGCAAAATTAAACAAGGAAAATGCTAAATAGTGCAGCCCATGCACTAGTTAAGGATACTCAATATAGTAAAAACACATTGGAACTTGTACGGTCAACACTTATAAAATATTATAATTGTTGTTTTCTATACAAAACTTACTTATTTTGTATGTTTAATTAGAACATGAGTGCACTAGTTGGCAAAACTCATTAAACAATTTTTTGGCATTGGTTGTGTGACTCTATTATGGAGCAACACAACTTACTTTTAAATTACATATATGCATGCTTTCTCTAATTTGGTGCATATTGCATAGGATAGTATAATTAAAGTGATAATTGCATGCTTTTTCTAATGTGCATAAGTTCCTCTTGCACCATTCACAAATGTATATACTCCCTCTCTCTTATAGGAATTTCTACTCAATGATTCTATTTAATGTCAAAATTTTATATTTATGATCTTTAAAATTAGCATATATGTGACTAATAAAATATTTTTAACATCTTGTACAAAAAATGTATATTTAATTTTTGACCAAATTAAAAATGTAGGACAATCAATAGAGAAATGTCTCATATAATCTACGTACGATCACACAAAAATTGACAACAACCTATTTGGTTGTACATATATTCTATTGAAGGAGCAAGAACATATTTTATACTAAGTACTAATAGCATAAAACTAACTCGTATAGTTGAAAGATACAAGTTCAAACATCAAATATTAACTATGGTTATAAAATGATGGAGCAATCGGAAACAATTTACTTATGATATTTAATTGACATTTATAAAAGAATACGATTTATGAGTTCAATACATTCTCCTTAATAGAAATATTTATATTGTCGGTCATTATATAACTAGTAAAACTAGTACTTGTTCTATTTCCCATCTCATAAGAAACACTTTTCGTAAATAAATACTATGTACTACTAAGAATAAGAGTTGAAATGTTGGTACAATTATAATACTACCAACTAAAGGGCACAATCCAGAAAGGTTATGTATAGATTGTAGAGGTAAACAATAGCATAATATCCACACACTTTGAAATTTGAAGGCGTGCATTGGCAAACAAGAACCTATTGAAATGACATTAAATTAATGATCCATATTTTGTATATTTAACAAGGACATAATTACTGCGCATAGTGAGTAGTATAATATTGATGGCATGGCAATTGACAACCTCGTTTCATCATAGAGGGAGTTAGGGAGGATTTCAAAATCATTCTAAGTATCCACATTTTATACTATAGTATTTCTCTTAACCATACTATGTACTTTATGGTAGCTTCTTTTTTTTAAGTACAAGAACACATGCTATCCATTTTATAACTTTCTTACATCAATATGAAATTATTCAATGATAAAGTTACACACCACGGTATTTTTAACTGAAAGATGCCTTTACCTTATTTGATGCTTTGATACTCATCTACTTTTGAATGTTAGTAAGCAATGTCACACTGATTTTATTAAATATAGCAATTAATAAATTAAAAATAAACTTTCACAAATAAAATGATAAATTGTGATTTTTAATAAATAAACGATTCCAAACAAGCAATTAATAATCGCTTGTCATTTTATATGAAGAGTGAAGTATTTGTCGGTTAGTACTTAGTTCAACTAACTGTGTTGAGACTGTCGGACAATATGTTTTTGTGGTTATTAGCCGGAGTTCGAGCTTATAATCTTTTTGCGAGTGTGTGTGAGAGTTTTCAAATAATGTTTGTTGTCTAGTCTAAACAATTTTTTTTGTCACGTGATGAGGGAAATGTTTAAAGCTAAGGTTCATAGTTACCTAGGTTCATTGCTTATATGAAAGTACTACTAACACACACACCATTCTCTTTTTACAGTGGATTGATGAGAAGAAGGCAAAAACAAAAGAAGGCAACAACATCATCGAAGTGGGGGGCATATAGGGTGCAATGTGCAATATTGGGATGTGTTGTGTTGTGTTGTGGTTTGTGGAAGAGAAGGTCCCACCACACGCACTTGCTCTTACTTTGGTTGGTTGCTTGGGAAGTCTCACTCACCCCACCAGTACCAAGCAAGCAAGCATCATCAATCTACAAACATGCCCTTTCTTTGTCCACAACCACGACACGACCATAAGTGAAACAAATCACCCACATTATTTAATTCACAGTCACACAAACAAATCCCGAAGCCCAAAAAAGGAACCGGTCATGCCCATCATCCAACGTTATCATCATCTTTGTCCTTAATACACTTCTATAGTTTTTCTACCAAAACAATTCACCACTATAGTTTTTATTTTGGGTATGTAGGAATCCACTACTACTACCTTTTATGCTATATATAAATGAAATAGTATAGTATATAGTAAATTGTATAACCATATACGTCTACATGCGGGAACAAAACAAGCCCATGCTTTGTATGAAAAACAAATCTCAGTGACTCTTAGTGCATTAAATGTGTCATGGATACTTGTGTTTGTGAATATGGTACTACCAAAGAAAATAGACTAGTCAATTTGGGTTGTTATATACATGGTCCTCACAAACTTTAATTTTATGATCAAATTCTCCCGTTTTGGTATCTGTTCGCTTCAATTTCTCGCATTTGTATCTTTAATCTTCTCTTTAACATGTACCCTTAAGAAACATGATATTATTTTCCTATGACGAGCTAAATGAAAACTGTTCATCATGAGAGATGTATGATTTGGGGAAGGAGTCATGTGGTAAAAAAGGTGATCCAAGTCCATAACATCATTATCATAAGACAATCACTAATTTGACATGCTCCTCATCTCCTCCTCCCATCATCCAATTATTATTAGCTCACGTACACAATACAACCTCACCAAGAAGCAAAAGCACCATAAAAAAACTTCCCACTAATAAAAAACCCCTTTCGTCACGAATCTCATGAATCATGATTTGAAATTAATGAACAGTGTAGATCCCTTTAGGCCCACTAGTCAACAAGAAAATGCAGTAGACTGCCATGTACCGAATCAGAATCACAAACAAACAAAGTACGAGTTGAGTAACAGCAGGAAGTTGAGTGGGGCCATTAGCCCATATAATATGACCAAAGCAACCATTGAAATTTGAATGAACCGTTACATACAACTTACTATGTACTAGTACTAGTACTGTTATGTTTTTTTGGGCTTAACCTTATGGTTGTTGGGTGAAATACTAAATGTACTTTTTAATCCAAAAAAAAATTCAACAAAATTTATCGAAAATTAATTTTAATAGGTCTTAATAACATATTAAATAATTTTCTATTTCATTATATTGATGTTGACAAGTATTCTACATTATACTTGACCTGCTTCAGCATAACACGCTATATAGTAACTATAAAAACGTAACATTTACATATTCACAATATTCCGTTCGTCCTTTAAGTGCACCACACCATGCTCTGAAGTATTGTCTGCTTGAAGCTTGCCTTACCTTGAGCTCTCACGAGTTTGTCCTTGGTAAAAGGCGTTTCGTTGGATTGAAGTGTGTAGGTGTTGTATATAAACTATAAACTATCCCTAGCCTCAAATTCCAAACAATATTAGACTTATTAGATATACCAAAATAGTTCCCCCCCATGTCGAGGCTAAGAGGAGTAGAAGACTATGTATCGTTTGCCCCATCACGTTCCCACATAAAGCGCTAATGTTTCGTTCGACCCTTAAGTGCACTACACCGCGTTCTGAGGTATTGTCCGCTTTGAGCTTGCCTTGAGCCCCTCACAAATTTGTCATTTGAAAAAGTCATCTCGTTGGATTGAGAATTTGAAATGCGTGAGTGTTATATATAAACTATCTTTAATTTTGAATTCCAAGTGATATGAAATTTATTGGATATACCAAAACGCACAATAATCAATATGATTATGAAATATCCACTTAAAGATAAACATAGACTATAAATTAAAGATTTTGAAATTTATCAACCACATCCAACTAATGCGAGTACAACTACAAGAACTAACTAGTAACTAGGTAAGCAAGCAGAATCCAACAAGAAGGGAAGAAAAAAACACTGCAATTGAAATTATTCTCTGTTTTGTTTACATGGTTGCTAGAGTAGTACTTTTGGACACATTGCTATCTCCACGCGTAGAACAAAATATCTTTATTTTTTAGTTTTGCGTATATCATAAATAGGCATGGTAGGTACATGACATCTCCCCGAGGACTGAGGCTGCGCAACAAACCAGAGAGAGAGAAAAACACAAACAGAAACAGAGAAAGGTTTTTACACGTGATAAAGAAAGTAGCTAAAGTACTTTGCATGCGTGTATAACTTCATCATCATCATCACCATCATCTTCATCATCTTCATTTTCTTATTCTTACTTACTCATTCACTTCCATTTTCTCTTTACCCTTTTAATACAGATACCTTCCAACCCATAACATAAAATTTTCAACCAAGTAAAGTCATTGTGGGTGAGTTCAAGTTTTGTTTTTTCTACATTCTCTCATGATGATTTTGCTGTTTTTTTTTTCTCTTAGGATATTGTCCTTTGTTTTTGTTTTTGTCTTCAAAAAAATCCATACTTTGTTATATTGATTTTTGGTAGGGGAACTCAAAATCTAAGCACATTCTATTATTTATTAGTTAATTATTATTATCTTCTTTGTTCATAGTCATTGGCTTGTTCAATGAACAATCAAAATGTTCTTTTTTGTCTTTTTCTATTTGTGATATTTCGTGTTCCACAGCTAATGTTTTGAGCTGCAAACTTGCATTGGGATTCATTTTACTACTCTTCTTGTTTTTTTCTTTTTTTAAAATCATTAGATTAGATGAAAGTTGATGTGAAAATTCACTGTTTTTTTGTTGCTTACTAGCTTCACTAAAATATAAACTAGTATTATTTTTTGGATTTTCTTCCTGAAATAAGGGTGAAAAGTTAGATTTCAGTTTTGCAATAAAATGGTAATGCTTGTGTCTTTAAACAATGTCTGTTTTCAGTTTCATTCATACCATTTCATATCCCCTAACTTTATACATCAGATTATTGATTGTTCTCATGGTACATAAATTAGTTACTAGTACTGTTCATGAATATTTTATTTGTCAACTTAATTACATGTTTTTTTTGTTCTGAATTAGTTAGTACAACACATGAATATTGTTTTTGTCAACTAAATTACATGTTTTTTTTTTTGTTCTGTATGTTATAGCTAAAAAAATTGGAACTGTTTGGCAGATATATAATAATCAAAAGCTAGAAGCAAAAATTTCAAAGGCAAGATGCCAGTGAGGCAAATGAAAGAAAGCTTAGAGCAACACATTGTGATCAAAACCAATTTGCAGAACCCTAAGAATCCACCAAAGGCTTCTCAAAATGGAAAAGCTCTATCACCACCACCAACTTCAGTACAAAACCATAGCCAAATTTCACCTCAACAAAGGAACAAAGGAAGAAGAAGAGGAAGAGGTGGAAGAAAATCTGATCAAGCTGAAATTTTGATGAGACCAAGTTCAAGACCATGTACTGCAATAACAAGTACTTCAAATGGAAATGTTGAAAATGGTTACAATTCTAGGAACATTGATGTTGGTTTTCCTACTTCAAGCAAGTCTTTGAACTTTGCTCCTAGACCTGGATTTGGAACAGTTGGGACAAAATGCATTGTGAAGGCTAATCACTTTTTTGCAGAGTTACCAGACAAGGACTTAAACCAATATGATGTAAGATCTTTTTCCTTGTTATTACTATTACTACTATTTACCACAAAACTGAAAAAGTGATTAAATAGTATTTAAGTTCATCTTGTGATTTTCCTCTTATAGGGTGAGGTTCTGATTTTTGCAGTCCTTTATTTGTTGTGCTATTTATGAGACTTTAATTTGGTCTGAAGCTATTGTTCCTATTGTTGCTTTTGCTTTAATTTAATTTAATTTAATAAATGTTATGATTCATAATGTGTTGGTTTGGTTAATTTTATTGAAGGTTACTATTACCCCTGAAGTGTCATCAAGAACAGTAAACAGGTCCATTATAGCTGAACTTGTGAGGTTGTATAAAGAGTCTGACTTAGGGATGAGGCTTCCAGCTTATGATGGCAGAAAAAGTCTGTATACTGCAGGACAGCTACCCTTTTCCTGGAAAGATTTTAAGATTAAGCTTGTGGATGAAGAGGATGGAGTTAATTGTCCCAAGTAAGGATTTATAGTATAGTAATTTATTGCCTATAATAATCACTTCAATAATTTCTGCACACATAGAGACTAAGGATTTGGATTTTCCGCGGTCACAAATTCACGTGCATCGCTGACCCTTGGATCAAGATCTGACAGTGCAGATATCAAACGAATATTGATTATTTATATTTAACTCTAAAATACTGAGCTTGAAATCTTAACCGACCGAACTTGATCCAATGACCATTGATGTGCTGCAGCGAGTGCGTGAGATATGTGACCGCAGGCAACCCAAATCCGAGAGACTGCCCTTTTTAATGCATTGATTGATAACTTAAAAAACTTCCTTTCAATAAATGTTTTGTATTTTTTATTTCTTTTGAACAGTAAGGCACAACATAGCATTTGCCAAAACAAAATAGTTTTTTGATATGCTTGAATAAGTTCAATTTCAGCTGACACGTTTTGGCCATTTTTTTCCAGAAGGGTAAAAGAGTACAGGGTGGTTATCAAGTTTGTTGCTAGAGCAAACTTGCATCATTTGGGCCAGTTTCTTGCTGGTAAGCGTGCCGATGCACCACAAGAGGCGCTTCAAATACTTGATATTGTACTAAGAGAGCTATCAACTAAGAGGTATTGTTGTACCAGTCATTCATGTGGCTATGAATTTTGAACTTGAAAAAATGATATATTGAGTGAAAGCGTGAAGATTAAATTCTTGTTTATCTTACAAAGACTTCATCATGTTCTAAAGGTATTGCCCCATCGGGAGGTCTTTCTTTTCACCTGATATAAGAAAACCACAACGGCTTGGAGAGGGATTGGAATCATGGTGTGGATTTTACCAGAGCATAAGGCCTACTCAGATGGGTCTTTCCCTCAATATCGGTATATTACTATTAACATTAATTATATAATTTAGGTAGTCTAATAATTAATGTGCTCCTTCAAGTTTAAATGTAAGCAAAATAGTGCATTTAAGCAACTAAAAGTACTCGTATTTAGTCTGGTAATACGTTTTTTTCCCTTACATGTTTAAGTCCAGAGCGAGTACAATTTAACTCCTGCATTCTCTTCATTTGGTTTTGTTAATGCATTTTACAGATATGGCATCTGCCGCGTTCATTGAGCCTCTTCCAGTTGTAGAATTTGTTGGCCAGCTGCTAGGAAAAGACGTGCTATCAAGGCCATTGTCGGATGCTGATAGAATCAAGGTACTTAGTGATTTGGAGAGAGCTTGCAAAGTTCATCCATTATGTTATCAATGTTGGTCTTTTTTAAAGAACTAGTACTTATTTTATGTCTTAACAGATTAAGAAAGGCCTTAGAGGAGTTAAGGTTGAAGTAACACACAGAGGAAGTGTAAGAAGAAAATATCGCGTTTCAGGGTTAACTTCTCAACCAACAAGAGAACTTGTGTAAGTTGTTTTCTCAATAATCAAACTAGTTAGTTCTAATGATTTTGCATTAGATAAATTTTTAATGAGGATTTATTTGTTTAGGTTTCCTGTTGATGAGAATTCAACTATGAAGTCAGTAGTTGAATACTTTCAAGAGATGTATGGTTTCACTATACAATATACGCACCTTCCTTGCCTTCAAGTAGGCAACCAAAAGAAGGCTAATTACTTACCTATGGAGGTTTGTATAGTACCTTGTAATTCAAGTAACTATTCAATAGTGTTTTTATTTATTCTTGTGTGCTTATAATTCTCCAGGCGTGCAAAATAGTCGAAGGGCAACGTTATACGAAAAGACTGAATGAGAAGCAAATCACTTCTCTATTGAAAGTTACTTGTCAGAGACCCCGCGACCGAGAAAATGACATTTTACAGACCGTTCAACATAATGCTTATGACCAAGATCCTTATGCAAAGGAATTTGGAATTAACATCAGCGAGAAGCTAGCTTCTGTGGAAGCTCGAATTCTTCCAGCTCCTTGGGTAATGTGCTTCTCCTTCTAAAGATCTTGTTTGTCATATACTGAAAATATAATACTGAAAATATATATTATCTTTTTTTGTGCTATCCATTGATTTAAATTACTTTTGACTGCAGCTTAAATATCACGAAAGTGGGAAAGAAAAGAACTGTTTACCCCATGTTGGTCAGTGGAATATGATGAATAAGGTATTTTATTGCACTCATATAAATTAGACATATTTGATCTATCCCTTAGTTATTATTGTATAGCTTATAATCATGACAATGTCCAATTTAATTGAAATAATGAAACATTAACATTTTCCAATTTAACTGATATCTATGTCTTCTTATTCTTGAATGACACAGAAAATGATTAATGGAATGGCTGTTAACCGGTGGGCATGCATAAATTTCTCACGGAGTGTGCAAGATAGTGTTGCTCGCACTTTTTGTAATGACCTTGCCTTAATGTGTCAAGTATCTGGCATGGTAGTTTTCTATCTATTTTATTATTTCTTCTTTCCACATTATAAGTACAGAAATAAAATTTCTGATATCTAATAACATTTTTTTTCTGTAGGAATTTAATTTGGAGCCTGTTATCCCTATCTACAATGCGAAGCCTGAGCAAGTGGAGAAAGCTTTGAAGCATGTTTACCAAGTGTCAACAAACAAAACTAAAGGGAAGGAATTGGAACTTTTGTTAGCAATATTGCCTGACAATAATGGATCTCTCTATGGTAAGCCACGTTTATTGATAATAGTAACTCTACAATATTGTCATATAGTATCAATCATTGATTTAAAAATTCAGAATTTTCATAAACATTTTTTTTTTTCAGGCGATCTCAAGCGTATTTGTGAAACTGACCTCGGTTTAATTTCACAATGTTGTCTAACAAAGCATGTCTTCAAAATCACTAAACAGTATTTGGCTAACGTATCTCTGAAGATCAATGTTAAGGTTTGATTGCTCTCAATCACATCAAAATGTGTACTTCTAATTATTAAAGAGTGTTCATTTATTTACTCCCTGGTGCAGATGGGAGGTAGAAACACTGTTCTTCTTGATGCTGTGAGCTACAGAATACCATTAGTTAGCGACATACCAACCATAATTTTTGGAGCAGATGTTACTCACCCTGAAAATGGAGAAGACTCTAGCCCCTCAATTGCAGCTGTATTGTTCTAATCTATTTATCTTGATTTAAATAGCATTGCAATGGTTATCGTCTTATCGAGGATTATTTGCGACCGATACATGTTTTCAAATCTGTAGGTAGTAGCATCCCAAGATTGGCCTGAAGTGACAAAATATGCTGGTTTAGTGTGTGCTCAAGGTCATAGACAAGAACTTATACAAGATTTGTACAAAACTTGGCATGATCCTGTTCGTGGCACAGTTAGTGGCGGCATGATAAGGTAATACTTACTAGACAATAGTAATATGAATTTCACTTTGTTAATTTTGAATGTTGTCATAAGTTGTTTAACCTTTTTCTTGTGCAGAGATTTACTGATTTCCTATAGAAAAGCAACAGGACAAAAGCCGCTACGAATTATATTTTACAGGTCTTTATGTTTAATATATGATTCAATATCTTATAATGCATATTGATGAAAGTGTTAGTTATTGGTGTATTAACAACGAAATTTAAACAGGGATGGTGTAAGTGAAGGACAATTTTACCAAGTTTTACTTTATGAGTTGGACGCAATCCGGAAGGTCAATGTCGTCAATTTCTTTCTTTTATCATATTTATATTCTTTTCAAAAAAACATGTTCTGATGAGAAATATCTTTGCAGGCATGTGCATCCTTAGAACCAAACTATCAGCCTCCGGTAACTTTCATCATTGTTCAAAAAAGACATCATACTCGGTTATTCCCAAACAACCATAGAGACAGGAGTAGCACAGATAAGAGTGGAAATATATTGCCTGGTAAGTTCAAATTGCTAAAATTGCTATAGTTCAAATGTGCATAAATAAATTTCTGAATTGTTGATTATTTTTTTTATAAAATTATTGTCTAAAAAGATTGAAAAAAAATCTTAATATAAATTTATCTTTCAGGGACTGTTGTCGATACTAAAATTTGTCATCCAACAGAATTTGATTTTTATCTCTGCAGTCATGCTGGCATCCAGGTAGATACTATTCTGATGTTTAGCACACAAATAATTCTCAAGATAAAGTAGTTATTTAATTTTAAGAGAAACATGAACCCAAAGTGAAATTCAATTGTCTTTGATAATGTTTAGAATTTAGAAAACAAATCTAAACTTGTTATTTTCCTTAACTATTGATTATGTTTCCATACGCAGGGTACTAGTCGGCCAGCTCATTATCATGTTCTATGGGACGAAAACAATTTCACAGCGGATGGAATTCAATCTTTAACAAACAATCTTTGTTACACATATGCCCGGTGCACACGATCAGTATCTATTGGTAAGCATATTTTTCATTAACGGGCAATTTTTCCGGTTTTTGCTCCGAGTTATGATGCTTGAAGCCTTGACCATACATACACTCAAGACTAGTTGACGAAGCTACAATGTTTTACAACATGGTTGAACATTTTAACCTTCTAGGAAAAAATGCTACATTTCATTATATTTGTCGAAACTTAAGTTGCTGCAAAATTCTTTTTGTGCAGTTCCTCCAGCATATTATGCGCATTTAGCAGCTTTTCGAGCTCGTTTCTATATGGAACCCGATATGCAACAAGAGAATGGTTCTTCAGGTGATGGTAATTCTAGTCATAATAGTTCCAAGGGAACAACAAGAGCAGCTGGAGAATGTGGTGTGAAGCCATTACCAGCTTTGAAAGATAATGTGAAAAGAGTGATGTTTTACTGTTAAAATTGCTTTAGTTTGCACTTTGCACTGTAAAGAGTATTCTGTGTCAATTTTCATTGTAGAAATTTTTGATCAAAGGCCTTTACAGATTTTAAGGGGATGTTTTTCCAGTCTTAACTCTTAACAAAAACATTAGGCTAACAATCATGTTTATTCTGCACCATAGCTGAAGGAAAATGAGTCATATCAGTGTAACATTTCTTTGAGATTTCTCTATGTAAATAAACAACCACAATATTATTAGGAAAAAAATGATTATGTGTTATGACATGGGAGTTTCATGCACAAATTTAATTTGAAAACCATCACTTGTATTTGATTCATTTATTTTTATTTGCACAAATAATGTTTGGCATTTGTGTCAGAAATTCACAGCACTTTCATGAATGTTGGAGTCTTTTAGCAAAACAAAAACATATACTCATTAATCTTTAAAAAATATGTTCATTTTAACTTATTAATAAAAGATAGTGAGAATCTTAAAATGAAATCATTGTGATGCAAAGAAAAGAATGTTACACTCTTTGTAATAGTGAAAAATAAAATGATGTAAGAATTCTTAAAAATTATAAAAACAAAATAGTTCACGAGTCTTTTATACTCGAATAAATCACTAATTGATCATTAACTTTGTAGGACACGTCTCAATTAAACATCATCTAACATTTTTATTCTAATTGATTGAACTCTCATTTTAAAAATAGGTCCAGATAAAATAATGAAACTCACATGTGAATTTCAACAAATTAAGAGGAAAATATAAAGTTAAGGATGAAATTGACATTAAATTAACAAAATATAAAGTTCTTTTTGGTCGAGACCAGGGTTGAATTCGGTGACTATTCTTCTCGTTAGATTGGAGACACATCAAATGGTGAAATAGCTGATCTAGAATTTTAAAGTTGCTCCTAAGGCGAGGATGAACCTCAACCACACCAAAATATATAAAGGTTTAATCCATAATAAATTACCTCAACAAAAAAATTCCATAATAAATGATTAAGGGTCAGTTTGAAACAATTTTAATTTTTAGTTTTTAAACTGAGAAAAACAAAATTTGTTGAATCTATTTTATTTATTTATTTTTGAAAACTGATAAATAGAAAACAATTTTTAAAAACACTTTTGTAAAATTGAATTATAAAACAATTATTTTAATTTTTAAGAACTGAAAAATTGTTTTTTAAGAAGAGATTCAAGCACGCCCTAAATATAGAATCGGGTGGTTTTCTTCACTTGCTCAATAAAAAAGCGCGGGTAGAATTAGAATCAATTGATTGATAAACCAAAGAAACGGGAGTGATTTTCAATTTTCAGTGGTTTAAGGGATCGTTAGAATTTAGGTAGGGTGAAATTCTTCTTCCATATTTCTTCATTCTTTTACTTTTACCCACAGACACCAATTCCATATGATATAACTAACTGTGAACTCATGAAACTTTCTGCTAGGTTATCAACATTCTCATATAGAGTATGTATAGACAATGTAGTTAATTCTTTGTGGTATCATATTTTAATTTTATTTAATACCTAAACTACTGTTAATCCCTTTCATTTGCATACAATGTTTACATGCTTTGTTGAGTAATATAAAGTTTAGTTTATGTTTTTTTTCTTCTTCATGTAGACAATATATATGATAAATTGTCTTCATTTATCCCTTTTTATGGATAACTTTGATTTGTGATTATCATATATGAATTGGAAATTGGAATTGAAATTTTAGAATACCATTTTCAATGAAATGCTGTTAGAAACATTATGTTGGAAATCTATTTTCTACATCATTCTCATCCTGTGAAACACATGCGGTGTTTAACTGTTCTACTTCTACATGCATATAGCGGTGTTTGAGTTGGAATTTGAAAATGTCGATGTCAAGCGAGTCAAGTTGGGTTGGGAGGAAGCCTGTGAAAGTGAAACGCACGCGGGGAATGTCTGATGTTCTTTCAATTGCATCTGATCTTGGTTTCTCAGTGTCAACACCGTCATTCCAGGTACCAATTGTGTCTTCCAACTCGCATCAATTGTTTCAGAATTGATCGAGGTTTGTTAATGTTGTCTCTCTTTTCTTTTGCAGAATTCTTTCCCACCAACTGGGGAACAGGGTGAGGATTTGATCAAGGTTTTGAGAGAATTAACTACGGTTCAAAGAAAAATTGCAGATTTGGAAGTCGAACTCCAAGCTCGAAAGGTTAGCCTTAGCCTTACTCATTCTGGTTTCATCCTATTAATTGCTGGTTAGATAACCAAAATACTTATCTGTTTGTCTGTCTTAATTTTTAATCATTTTGAGACTTTTGAAATTTTTAGGATGATAAAAACGTTGCACATTTGACACACGTGAGTGAAATGCAGAAGAAGATTGAGACATTGTCAAGGATTACTACTATTCTCAAAGATGTTATTCAGAATAAGGTATAACCAGTATGTTCATTATTTTACTCATTTATCAATGCTAGTTAACAATTAACAACACATCCAAGTTAAACTAATGCAGCAGTCTAATTTAATTGTTTTATCAGTACCACGGAACTATGCCATCAATGACTAAATTCCATGAAATTCTTATGGAATATGGAGGGACAAAGTTGGTAGATATTTAAACTATAAAATGATGATAATTTCTTCCAGAAATTCCATTTTAATTTTTGCTACTCCTTTTGTTTGTTTCCCTAGTTAAATGGTTTTCTATATTGTCATTAGGGGGTTCAAGTGATTCAGTATTCATATAACTAGACAAAAAAAATTGACCGCAAACTAGACAACTTATTATGTACTTTTAAATAGTATAATTTTATTTTTAAAATTTGGCAGGATCGTATAATAGCTCGTCTGCAGCAACCATATTCCCTAGATTTCATTCCTGTTGAAGCAGAGTATCAGGTTGGTGAACATAATTTGTCATTGAATTAAACTTGTTATGCTAGAAATTCCAAACAAAGTTGTTGATTTGATAAACAGTTTGCCACCCAACATGTGCAGTCGAATGTGTGTGTCGTATTCCAAACATATACACATTGTTATATTGTATTTAGTCCCATATTTTGCTAAATGTAGTCTATGAATCAATAACTTTATTCGTTTTTCTTGAACAAAGCATGTTAACTACAAAGTGCAGAATTCCAGAAAATACTTGATAAAATGACTTCAATTGGGTTGTTGGAAATAAGATATAAGATTCTGATACGTTAAGGCACTAAATCTATTTGCTTCAGCATCCATTGTACATCGGAAATTAAGAATACGGTTAACCACTTTCTCGGTCAGCCAAGTGTAAATTGACATCCCTAATACTAATACTAATGTAGTATGTAGCTGTTCAAAAAAAAAAAAACTAATGTAGTATGTATATTTACTGCAGAATGAGTTCATTTAATTATTCTCAAAGCTTGAGTGGCTGAACTGAAGTATACTTGTCTAAAATGGTTTTGCATAACGAAAAATTAAATATAAGAATTGCATTTGAATTCATATCTTTACTCCAATAATTTCGAAACATTAGTCTTTTGTCCGTATGCTTGTTTTGCCTAGTTTACCCAATTGTTTGTAAGCATAAACTATTATCATATAACTTCAGTTTAAAATGTGTAAATACTAAACTATTATTGAGTGCAAAATTTTCAAACAATGTAAGACATGCATTGAACTGCTTGTGTCATATATTTTTCTAATTCTTGCAGAAACAATTCTCTGAACTACTGATGAAGGCAGCTACTGACTATGGTGCCTTGACAGCATCAGTGGAAGATTTTCATTGGAGTCAGAATTTTAAGGAACCTCCTTCAGTTTGGGGGGTATGCTTCTACAATCATTTTATTGTTTGTTAATTGTTGATATGACTTTCCGTTTTCGCCAATAAGTGTTTTCAATAAATTGCATTCTAGTGCATTTGAATAAGTGTTTTCCAAGGCAACAAAGTGCATATACAGACACTACTTTGAGGTGTGTGTTTACCACATGTCTTTTAAACAAAATTTGATTTTTCTCTTTCAGGAAATGCTTCGACCTATTCCTATAGCTTTGACATCTTGCACTCGGTGCTTTCAAGCCATGTCTGCCACAAGAGAGTCATTTGCAGCACTTCAAAATCTGAGAGTGGGCAATTTTGATTCCTCTTTACCTATGACACCCACAAGAGATTCTTCCCAATTACTACCTGGCGTTTCCGATTGTCTAACTTCACTTCCTTCAGAATAATTGCACAAGCCAAAGGATATTGTTTTGCCCTCGCTTGCTCATTAAAACAAGATTGTTACTTAGTTATCCAACATAGGTATAGTTTTACTACGATATATCTTACTTCAATCGCTTGTGCATATCAGTTACACATCATTATTCTTTCAAAATGAAATATTTTCGACTCACAAGGACCTGTGGCAACTTATATGTGAAATACTCTCTACACTTTGCCTTTTTTATTTGACTACCAAAATAATGAAATGTCTCTTCTTAAAATTAATAATATGGCACCTTGTTTCCATTTTCCAACAAAAAATTTGTCACTGCGCCAAAGTTAAATCTTACTTAAAATTTCCATTATGTTTTTGTTAAGAGAAAAACTCTCAAGTCCTTTTTTTAATAAAAAATTTTGTATACTGTACTGGAAATTTTCTAGCTGCATGGAATGCTTTGTTTTTTCTCTTAATTTTGTTAGCCGCAAAAACGATCATATGCAATAGATGAAAGAATACCGCATAAGCCAAAAGGCCATCCAGGACATAGTAAACCTTGTTCTAAAGCCAAACGACATCAAAACTGTCATCTGGCATCTGGCAAAGCTTTGATTATCCTACATTATAAGGCTTGGTTTTGACAGAAACACTAATCAAAGCTTTGCCATCAGGTTCTCATGCTAAGAAATGAATTTTTTTTTTCCGATTATCTGTTCTTCCATAAACATGACATTTCCAAGCCATGACAACATGATATTGTTTTGACAGAAACTATTTTCAATTTATCCCACTCATCTGTCCTAAAACCATAAGAAGAGAGACCACTGTATGCAATAACAAGTATTCTGTTAGTAATTGACCAAAAAATGTGCAAATAAATGACCAAAACAAAAGACAATTGGGTGAAATTATTATTAAACGATGTGCAATGTTACAATTTGAACTATTTTTTCCCAAAACTAGGCAGAATCACCCAAGTTTATTTCCAATACAATTCTAAACATAATATTGCTTATTTCAAAACTGAGTGAATGAACCAACTCTAGTATATTACTTCAATGTGATGGTTGAACCGTGTTAGAGAAGGCCCTAATGGAACGGATCCCTCGCACCGAGGTTATCAATGGCGTCTCTTTAGGCTTTTTCAGTTCCACCTAATTGTCAAAGAATACAACAATCACAGAGATATCGTCATGATAAGCCCGCCTAGTTTTACAAAAATATAAAAGTTTATACCAAAAAATAACCTTGTCATTGGTTCATCTAATTTTTTAAAAGAGATTCACATCATTTCATTGTAATACTTTTAAATAAATAAATACAGTTAATAATTTGTGTCATATAAAAAATACAGTTAATAACTTGATTTGGCTAAGTTAATCATATATAAAATATCCTTTAGAAAAATATTATTGCAAACAATTTGATTAAAAGAGAATAATGATTGAGACTATACATCTTAGTCAAAAAAATGATTGAGACTATACTTTGATTTTAAACTTAAGCAATTTGATTTTGACACATCTCATCCAATCACCAATCCAAAAGGGATAATTAAGCTGTGTAATTTTATTTTATTTTTGGTAAATAGATGTGTAAATATTATAACAATATATAAAAAACTATTGACAACAATGGAAAATTTAATTTAATTTTTTGACTGTAGAAAAAATTAAGGAAAAACTGTTAATAAGCAACGTTCGGTCGATGAATATCACGGTATCGATTAAAAGATAAATGAAAATTTAACCTTGTGGGGACATAGAAGGGAATGAAAAAACGCGGGAACGTAACCGTTTTCTATGGCACTACTCACTTCAAATCTTCAATGATCGCTCTAACGTCTCAGCGAAGTTCTCATTTCATTTCCCGCTATATATATAACACGCGTTCCTTCACTTCCTTCAAACTTCATTCAGAATTCAAATTTTTTTCTCTCTCTCTAGATCTTTCTCTCAATTTCTCTGTGCATTCAAATTTTCCCTCCACTATCACAATGCTTTCAAGTCTCAAGTTAGTAACAGAGAAACTAGATCGATCAATTTCTTCTCCCTTTCATAATTTCAACTCTATTTTCACTTTGATCGGTTTTTAAATTTTCTGTTCCGTTTTTATTTTCAGATCTGAAGAATCCAGCGGCCAGTTGCAACTGGTTGAACGAGAAGATATGGAAGATGAAGAAGATCTCTTCGAAGCCATTGACAAGCGTAATTTCTTTAACTCCGTTTTTCGTATTTTCGATTTCGATTTTCTAGATCAACGTACTAAAAACTGATCTCTGTAATTGATTTCGTTAGATTCACTTTTCTACATAACAAATCGATTAGAAATTTAGGTTTGTATAATCATCGTCTTCAGTGATATTCGTTTTGCTTTGCTTCTCTCCGATTTGTTGAAAAATTTAGCTATAGTTAACTTAAACTGTTTCGTTAAAACATAATATCAAGTTTCGGAAGCAGAATTCAATTCGAATTTGCTTCTTCCTTGAAGGTTTTTGTGTCTGATTCATAAGATTATGCATCTCGCAGTGATTTCTCAAGGTATTAATGCTGGAGATGTGAAGAAGCTTCAGGATGCAGGGATCTTTACTTGCAATGGCTTAATGATGCACACTAAAAAGGTTTAACGCTAAACACATCTCTGATTTGAATATTTAAGGATTTGAAATTACTCTGCACTTGAATCGCTTAAATAATGCTGTTATTGTTTTTCGTTTTTGGTAGAATTTGACTGGAATCAAAGGTTTATCTGAGGCTAAGGTTGATAAGATCTGTGAAGCTGCTGAGAAGCTTGTGGTTAGTGATTTTGATATTTGAAATCTAAGTTAATTTAGAATAATTTTCCAACTCTTTGTAATTTGATGTTTCTATTTTGATTTCTGCTTCCGATGCAGAATTCTGGTTATATTACTGGAAGTGATGCACTGCTCAAAGTATGTTGTTTACTTTGCTTCTAATTTCTTGTATTATAGATTCAATTTCGATCTGTATATCTTTAACATTATAGCAATATCGGTTTACATCTTGATTACTTGTAATTAAATTAGTATTTAATTGTTTATTTGAACTCTGTTACTGCAGAGAAAGTCTGTGGTTCGAATTACAACTGGAAGCCAAGCGCTTGATGAATTGCTAGGAGGTGGAATCGAGACACTGTCAATTACTGAAGCATTTGGAGAATTCCGGTAAGAATAGAGCATATATCTGGTTTTCGTTTTGATAGATTCTATTTGTATTCAGTTTTAGAAGAAGTCCATTCTAACAATAGGACTTGTGTTTCAGATCTGGGAAAACACAACTTGCTCATACTCTCTGTGTTTCCACTCAGGTTTATTTTTATAATCGATCCTTGTTTATAACATAATAGGTGTTGGTTGATATTAGTGAATGTTTGAACCTGTCATTTCAACTGTTAATTTGTATCTCTTAACTGTATGCATTCTCATAGCTTCTGAAACATCAGAGTTTTTATGTGTATAGTACTAGTACTAGCGTTATCTTCGTGATCATTGAAATGTTTGTTATATACTGCAGCTGCCAACTAATATGCATGGAGGCAATGGAAAAGTTGCTTACATTGACACAGAAGGAACATTGTATGCTTTTTACTCGTCACATTTAAAATACTATAATGAACTTCTAGTCGATACTTTATGATTGTCTTTTCAATTGATATTCACTTACCAATGTTTGTTTTATGTTCATTTGCACTGTAGTCGACCTGATCGAATTGTTGCCATAGCTGAGAGATTTGGCATGGATCCAGGGGCTGTACTGGACAATGTATGTTTCCTCTGTTTCATGTATGTAATGTATCATAGTTAGGTCCTGATAGGTGAATATTTTGTTGCTGACTGCTACCAATTTCTGTTTGTGACTGCAAGATTATCTATGCTCGTGCCTACACTTATGAGCATCAGTATAACCTCCTCCTTGGTTTGGCTGCTAAAATGGCTGAAGAACCATTCAGACTTCTGGTAATGGAGTTGAATAGAGTTATCTTCCATTGCAATATCATGTTATGTGGAGATTTGACAGAATTCTATTTTGGCAGATTGTGGATTCTGTAATTGCTTTGTTTCGGGTGGACTTCACCGGAAGAGGAGAGCTTGCTGAGCGCCAGGTCTGTGAGTCTGCCATTTACATGCACTAATCTTTCTCCGTCCCTTTATATCCGCTTTTGCTAAAATGAAGAAGTATTTGCAGCAAAAATTGGCACAGATGCTTTCTCGATTGATTAAGATAGCTGAGGAATTCAATGTTGCAGTTTATATGACAAATCAAGGTAAATTATACTCTAGTGAATGATTTTTCCTCCATTAATTTCTTTCACTCCAAAGTCCCAGTTGATATTAGAATCTTAAAGCTTTTGTTTATAGCATTCAATTTTAGTTGTTGCTTTTATAAGAAAACCATAGGCATATTTCTTATCTGTGCAATATTTTGCTTTCAGTCATAGCTGATCCAGGAGGTGGTATGTTCATAACTGATCCAAAGAAACCAGCAGGAGGGCATGTGCTAGCTCATGCAGCCACAATAAGGCTGATGTTCAGGAAAGGGAAAGGTGAACAGCGTGTTTGCAAAGTGTTTGATGCCCCAAACCTGCCAGAGGCTGAAGCAATATCCTTTACCAGAGTTTTCCCTCTTGAAATAAATAATGATATAGTATATTCTATTGAACTAAAATTGACTTTAATTAACTAAAGTTGTGGTTTAACTTCATAATCTGCCCCAAATCAATAGTTAAGCAGTCGTGGTTGATAATACAACTTGAAATTACCTTCAATTAATTATAAATAACTATAGTGCATTTGAGATTGAGGAGTCAGTTACCACTATTGTCTGCATGTTTAATCTTGACAGAGTTACGTGTTCCAGATAACAGCAGGTGGCATTGCTGATGCAAAGGACTGAAGGCAGCTCCTTCCTACTTAAGGCTATTTCACAACAGGAGCTGAATAATTTTAGTAACCTTAATCTTCTTGATATATGCTTATATTTTGTATTAGAGCATTATTGCTTGAACGCTTAGTATATTCCACTCCAGAGATATAATCTCAGTACCTTTTATATATGTTCCTTTATAGTAACCAGCTGATATTTAGCAATTACAATGTAACTGAATATTTCAAAATCTTAATGTCATTAGTGACTTTCTGAGATGAGTCGGTTTGTGATATAATATCAATCACATTAACAGTTTAAGTAAGGCGTAGATAAACGTAAAGAAAACAAGATCAGACCAAAGCGGTAAATAATCTTCACTTAATGATGAATCAGTGCGCAAGTCAATATTATTACATGATATGTGCCAATAGAGTATGATCTCAACATTTGCTTGCAACATGTATTTTCATCAAATCATATATTTAGTTCAACAAACTAATACGATAAGCTAAGACTTGGTAGAACCTCAAGTTATCATAGTATGATGGTAACAGAAGCCTCATTATCATACAAATGTATGATGGGAAGTAGGAACAAATGACCAGAATTAAAAAAATTTAATCGAGTCAGCTATAGTAAAAGCCTTAATTCAAACAGATAAAATTGCAATCATATGTTATCGGACCAATTAGCTGCACTCCCAACCCTTGGCATCCCAGCTGATTCCTTCTTCGCCTCTGCGTCCACCTTGAAAGTTGCACCACATACATGTCCAGAACTATCAACCCTTGGTACAGGCTTCAATTCATTAAGTGGATGCTCAAAACTGCTCAAACCTCCAGATGTTGTAAAGAAACATCCTGAAATGAAATGTGATGAGATTCGTTACCTCTTGCGTGAAACCATTGTTATGTACCATATGGAAGATAAAAGATATGCAATGGACATTCAAATTACAGGTTATGCGGAACTTGAAATGAAATTCAAATCGCAAAGTAAACAATAATATAAAGGTGGTTGAGAAACAAAAGAAAATATCATTTGTTAAAGAAAAAGCGGTATTGAAATTTCCAAATCATTGAACTCATCATTCTTTTCTTCCTCTCAATTCACTTTAATGTACTTATGCGCATAACTTTTAAGAGGGAGGTCTATAACAAGGGAATGTTGGAACAATAGGGAGTATGTACAGTAAAACTACCCTTCTACATCAAATCTAAATATCACCTTTTGGGAATGGTGCAGAAGATTTGCCACAGCTCTTAGTTACAATCTCTATATCATCTGAAAGAACAATATTTTCATCAGCATCAGTTCCCCAGAAGAAGGGAACACTCCCATCAGCATCCTGTTCCAGAAAACACCACCAAATGGATGCTAGGTTAGAGAAGCAAACAATAAGAAAATATGACGGCGAAAAAGATGGACCAGATATAACTTACGGAAGAAATAAATGCGTTTTTAGAGCCACTGTCAAACAGAATAAATGCAAATTTTCCTTGGAAGTCTCTAATGACCTGAGAAGCAGGATAGGGACCACGATCTCTTAGAGTTCTGTACGCCTCTATGACAATGATCACTTCATTTGCAGTTTTATTCAATCCATATTGTTGCTTAAGATTAGCAATATTCTCAAGGTGGCCTTGAAACAAGCAGAAAATGTCATCCACAACCGCAAACAGCCTAGCGATATAAGAAAAGAAACATAAATAATAGGTTCTCATGAAACAGCAATAATCTTTAACCATCTATCTAAATGTCTTTCACGAAATCACTTTTTAAGGATCTATCTCAATTCAAGATTTTCGGATATCGTGAATCTGGTCACAAAGTATTTTACCATAACAGATCAAAAAGAAAGAATATGAGAAATTTCAGCTTAAGATCAGAGATGAAAATTTAGGCAGGTATTGCTCTAAGAGTCTAAGGTCTAAACAGAAACATAACCCCATGATACACTCTATTTTATCTCATTAAAATTACAATAATATGAAGCATACGGGGAGTCAGAACATTGAGTTAAAGTTGATATCATATTATGTATTTATGTGACCAAAATGTTACAAACTAACGTCGTGGATCAGTTATTCGGTTTCTTATAAATTCAAGGTAAAGTTGCATAAGATATATCGACAGTGGCCAAAACATTTCCATAGATTCTACTATTGTTGGAGCTTTATAGAAAAAAATTATAGTTTTAGATCTGTAAATGAAATAACAATAGAACTATAGTATTATTTATAACACACCCAAAATCTTAAGAGATTATATATATGATATAACATGGATTAACTTTTAAGCAAAAAATTAAGTCCCTTATGTCCTTGTCATAAAGTTCTCAATTCAAACAACTACATGCCAATGATTTTTCAAATATTAAATAACCTAACACATTACAATGAGTCACTGATTAGAATAAAAAAACACCCCTATGTTATTGTTTGATTTGAGAAAGACAAAACTAACAACTTGTCCTTAATCACATATCAATCAAACAGTACATAAACTAATTAATCAACTTTACACCCTTAATCCACAAGATAATCAAATGGGTTAACAAAAAAACATAATAACCCAGATCAAGACAAAAATAAAGATTGAACTAAAGTGTAACATAAAAAAAAAAAAAAAAAGACATAATAAAAATGAGATTTTTATTAATTGATAATCAAAATAATGGAAAAAAATGAAAGAAAAGATTGAAAAAAGAAAAAGGGTAAGTGAACCTTGGAAGAAGAAAGTTCTGCTGATTAAGAGAATAAGCCAAAACACCAAAAGGGCCAAGGTTAACGGTGACCGGAGAAGAATGAAGAGATGAAAAATGGTTTGGAAGAAAACCGTTTTTTAAGGCTGAAACAGAGTTTGACTGAGGGCTTTGAAGACCCTCTGGGCTCTTTGCAACAGATTTCTCAAAAATCGCTAACATTTTTTTGTAGATCGTTCAAACAAAGTGAAGAAAACTATTAGTGTGTGTGTGTGATCAAGGTGAAGATGATGACTCAGATTTATATACTAAGAAGGTTATTTATGGTGTACGTGGAATAGAATCTCAATTACCTATTATACCCTTTACGTTTTGTGATTATTTGCCTAAATTGTTGGCTTAATTGATATGTGTTTCCTTTTCTATGGTCATATTCTTACCCTTTTTTCTTTTTAGAAAAAAAAAATAGTTTTTATTTTTAATTTTATTTTTATTTTCACTATCAGTTTAATCTAGTTTAGAGGTCAATTTTAATATCAATTAATTTCAGTCATCTCCTAATTGCAGTTGCGGAGATCGATCCGTAGCCTGCCTTATCAAATTTAACGCTAATCACCACTGACTTAACTATTGATACTTTTATTTTTGTTATTAAAAAAATGGTTTATTCTCTTTTTTTTTTTTAACTAATGGTTTATTCTCTTTTGTATACTCTCTATAATTGGACATTTTCACTTTTTGCTCTTTTGGATAAGCATGGATATTTTTACCTATTTTAAAATGTGATTACTATTTTGAAATTATGTTAATTAATGTTGCTGATTCTGAAATAATAATTAAAGAAATTAAAATAAAAAAAAAACTTTTGCATTTAATACGTCCTCCCAATACCAAAACTTCTTCCAAAAATGTTACACCCAAGGACTCCTTGATAGGTAATTAAAAAATGAAGATGTATCAAAATTGATGTCAATCTTGCTTATTTAAAATTAGAACTCATCTTTGACTGAAAACATTAGGGCCATTTGTTTACAATCAAGATGTTCTCATCGTAAAATAATAATTTATTTGAAAGAGTCGGTTCCCACTTTTCAATATTTAACATTTTTTTTTATGTATCTCAATATTTTATTTTTTTTGGTACATATGTATCTCAATATTTATTTAACATTAAACTGTGTAATTGGTCTCCTATAATTAACATTTACAACAAAAACCAAATATTATGTGCACCTGTCACTTTTGTAACAAATAGAAGGAAAACTTTAAACTTGTACAAAAAAAAAAAGAAGGAAAACTTGAAAACATTTGTCCCTAAACAGTAAGAAATTCGAAAGCTTTAAATAAGCAATTTAGAATTCAATCTCTAACTTTTACATAGGTAAAAAGTTCAGTTGAAAAGAGAAAATCATCCTATATTTTTTTCAGACATAAATTAGTTATGGCTAGATGGAGACAGAAATTTTGTATTATAACATGTTAATCTATTAAAAAAAAGAGAAACTTGAAATACAAGATAAATTAATTTAGTTAATGAATTTTACTAAAAGACGAATTTTGGGAGAACTTGAATTTGATTTCTTGATGAAAAACTTCTTGACCTAACTTTGTTTTATCTCGCAGCCATATTCTAGACTACTAGAACTTATTTTCCTAAGAATGAGTTAATAAAAAAAAGAAAGTAAAATAACAGATTTACTGATGTTCGATAATGAAGACTTGAGAATAACAGACAAGCAGTGGATACGTGGACTGTGTTGAATCATAATTTCATTAATTAATTAATCATAATGCACAAATGAATTCCCATATATATGCATGCATAGAGAAGAACAAATAAGCATACTACTTAACAACAAATTCTTAGATAGCCATCTTCTGTTCCAATAAGAAACAATCTAGAGAAAGGAAGTATACTAAGACTTGATAATGCTGACAAGCTTCTCATTCCGTTATCAGAAGAAACATACAGTTTCTGGGGTATAATGTGATGCTGCCCATCCTGTGTCATGAAACCACATAATCATCACCAAAGTTTTGAAAATTCAATATCATCAACTCATTAAACTATGACATCAAGCACAAAGGCATGCAGATGCAGGCTACAAAGTTACATGTGAATGAATAATTTTCCTTATCAAAACACATACATAATACATTGCACTCCCTTAAATCTATTAAGAGATGATTGGCTAGAAGGGTGAATTATCTATAAATGTTATCGGTGCATTCATCATATATTACTGGAGAGTGGAATCTTTTTGAACATGCAAAGGCAAAAGAAAATCACATTCAAGTAACAATGGTTTAACTAAAGCAAGAATGAACAGTAATTTTGATGTTTGAAATTTGGTGCTAGAATTGCAACATCTACAAAACATCTCTAATTAGTACTCCCTCCGGTCCTATATATAAGAAACAATTTACTTTTTAGATACATTGAGAATTGAATGTATGTAGTTAATAATATAGACTAGATACATCAAACTTTCAATGTATCTAAAAAGTAAATTTTTTCTTATATATAGGACCGGAGGGAGTAATTCCTATTCTCATCATTTGAGCATGAACCACTTAAAAAGGGAAGCATACCGTTTCAATGGCAGACTTAGACAAGGAAAGAAGCCCAATTCTATTCCGGGAAATTGAAATAACATCTTGGCCCCAAATGGAGAAACTGGATATGCCATCTGAATGACCTCTGAAAATAATGGGCTGTGATGGTAAATTCCTGCATGAGTAATAAAGAGATGAGCTACGGAATATGATATCCAGAAATGCAAAAGAAAGCTTGCCATTTTCATTTAGTCTCTTCTTTAGGAATATATCTTCAAATAAACATGCATTGTGACTGCTGATGACTCGTGTATGAATCAACAAGAGTGTGAGTCAAACAAGTTTTTCTTTATCATTTTGATTACTAGGAAATTCTTTTCCTAGAGTGCAATTATATGCATCTACATGTAAAAAATTCTTACTGGGGAGTTTATAAACCACCAGTAGGTGTATACAATGAATGGGGTTAATTAGGAACAGGTATAATGACAGATGTGCTTACATTCTCAAGTCCCAAACTCGTAAAGTTCTGTCCAAGGAGCTGGAAATGAGCAGATGTTCCTCAGGTGATGCCAACTGTAAACAAAGATATTGATGAAGCTGTCATTAAAATCAAATTCTGTAGTCCCTAATATTTTGAAATCTCAACATAACTGACATACCTTTGTCACATATCCATCATGAGCACGCCAAGAAGCAACAACATTTCCACTCTTTGCATCAAACAATTTACAGTGACCAGAACTTAGTCCAGTTGCAATTAAAGATGGTGAGGTGGAAATTCCACCTGCTTGCGCCTTATTAGAACCCGAGGAACAAATAGCAGAAATAAGTGAATGAAAACTAGATTCATTAGATTCCCCCCTCCAGATATGAAGCTTTTGACCTCGAGCAACATCAATGAACCTGTGTAATAAAGATAAGCCTTTAAGTTGAAGGGCATCAACGTATTTTCTAATATGTATCTGATTGAAATGGCAATTAAAACAGAATTAATTCACCTGAGAGAACCATTTCCAGTGCCAACTACAAGAGTTTCAGCAGAGTCTAACAGATGCATACAAGTATAAAGGCTTGAATCAAAAGCACTAGACAACATTCCATTTGATAGAGTATTCAAATTAAGGACATTTGCCTGGTCACTGGTAATTTTTGGCACAGATACTGAATGGTTCGTGTGATGGCCAGGTTCTGTTTCGGACTCAGCAAATACTGATATTTGCTTCCCTGTTTGACTATTCCAAATATGAATTGTTCCATCACAAGATGCCACTCTTCCACTGGATGATAAAATGCAAATATCGTTGACAACCTAAAATTTGAGAGGAATAATAAGTGTTACATTCGTAGGAAAAGTTATGGTAGAAAAATACAAATCAAAAAACCATTTGAAGCAGAAAAAACTATAAGCATAGCTCAACTCAAGGTCAAGCGGTAATTGTTACGATTGGCTATACTAATAGTTGTATTTTATTGCACTGGTACTTAATACATAAAATTATACCACAACCCCTTTTGTTTACAATCTTCATTCATCATAGCTAAAAAAACCTATAAGCATAGCTCAATTCAAGGTCAAGGGTAGCTGTTATGATTGGCTATACTAATACTTGCATTTTAGTTCACTAATTCCTAAGACATCCAATTTTACCACAGCTCTTTTTGTATAAAATCATTAACCATCATGCTTAACTTTACAGTTAGTTCACCGATACCATAGTTGAAACTGGACAGTATGAATAGCTCTCCCCAGTGGAAATATATAAATACTACATGGATGTACATCAAGCAATAGTTCTGTATGGTTGAAGAGTGTTATTTTCAGAAGAAGAAAAAATGAAACAAACCTCCTCATGGCCATGATAGCCTGACAAACAGTTAGTCCGGCTCAATTCCCACTTCAGAACAGTTCCTTTATATCCTTGGCCAATTCCAGCAGTAAAAACGGTAGATTCATCCTGATGAACAGCCAGAGACCTCACTGCTCCATGATGTGCACGTATAGAGTAGATTACAGATGCTCTGATCTTCCATGGAAGGTCGTCTTTTTGGATCCCCACCCGCCCAAGAAATGCAGGCCCATCCCAGATGGTGGCTGGACTAGGGAACCAAAACCATGGTTCATGATTCAATTGGTTTGACATTCCTTCTTGCATTACTACTGGGCTTTGATGAACTTTAATCGGCCTTCTCTGAATTAAATTTTTGGCACCTCTATTTCCCTGGGATTGTGGAATTGACCATCCAACCCCATTAAGCAACAACTTTGCTGGATTGAATTCAGAGGTGAAACCCTGGGCAATTGCAGGTCTTCTAGCAATGTTATTTTCTGAGCCATTTCTTGATGATTCTCCTGCATATTCCCACTGAACCACAATGGGTTTGGAAAAACAAAAAAAATGTACATGAACCTACGTGACAAATTATAACACCGACAAAAACTAAAAAATTCTTATATGGGAGGAAAGAAGAAACACATGTAAGGCAAGCATGTGACACCTTCCAATTATGACGGCGTAGAAGTTGTTGTTCAAGAAGCAACCATGTAGCACAACATTGACGAAGTTTCTCTATCCCAAGAAGAGATGCAAATGAGGTATAGAGAAGCAACCTGCATATATAAAAAGGGGTTTAGCACAATTGGCTTTTAGAATTTGATATTAACCCCTAACATGACTAAAAAATATCTCATTTCTGTTCATCCTTGTGTGATTTTCTTCTCATCTACTTTCGTTACATACCATTTTCACCTCCCCTTTACCTAGAGTTATTCTACTTTTACATTAAATAGCCAATGAGATCGGTTTCTCGCAGCATAAAACCTACTCTGGAATTTAGTTTGGACACTCACACTAGATCCATACGACTCTCAATTTGAAAGTCCCCTCCAATTTTTAATTGGGTAGCCTTCAAGTTTCTGCTGACAGTAGTCGAACCTTTAGAAATTTGCTGGGAGAAAGCAAGCTCATCAAACAGTTCTTTAAGTTTTGGAAGAATATGCAATGTCGTCAAATCTGCTCCCACCCGCTGACAAATTCCAAAGAGATTAGTAGCAGCAACCTGGCAACAGAAGGCAACCAAGAAATATTTAACAATTTAAGCAACTAGTTAATGGACAAGATGGCTTATGGCTTATGGCAAATAAATGGTACAGACATCCCCATAGCATCAGGATACACGCCATGTAAACAGTTTGAAATTTGAAATATAACTTCGGAGAATTGCACAACGCGCATAAACATTTGGAAGAAGTGAAATAGGGTGTTAATATTTATTAGTTGTGATGCTCGGTTTCAAAACCCAGACAAGGCACAAACCTCAACCAATGGCACCATAATAACTCTTCATTTTGGTCATTCTAATTAAAACAAGGCATAAAGAAAATTCTAACATATTCATCTAAAACTGTAAATCCTCAATGACTTGTGATTGTAAAGCAAAATGTCCTTGGTAAAGGGTAAAGCTAAGATGCCTTTTAAAGCCAATGAATTCAAGGAAAGGGTGACAGATCCAAAACAAACCAATGAAGAATTTGAAGAACCTGAAGCACGGCAATTTCCATGTGTTTCTGCATAAGAACCCCAATGTGTGTGCAACTTATGTCCTGTGTAATCACAATGCATTCAATAATTAATTTTTATACAATATTTATTGGCAATTAAAGCATTTTGAAGACAAAAAAGAATACAAAACATACTTCAAGAAGCTCCTTTACAATGGCTTCTTCTGTCAAGAAAGCTACAAGGCCATCCAAAGTCATCATACAATCAATAAGTGCTAAAGAACTCCAACTCTGGACAGGATCAGGCTTATTCAGGGATGACATGTCAATGAAGGATCGGACAACATTTTTCAGTAATGGTAACATCTGTTTAACAATAAAGGATTCCCCAAAAATACCCCCTGGAAAGTAAAAAAAAAGAAAAAGAAAGGGGGTTAGGACTGAAGATCTGAGCAACGAAAAATATGGAAAAATACAAAATTCAATTAACCAAGAATACCAATTCTGACCAGCACATCAATGCCATCTACACATAGTCCTTTCCCAAAGCAGTGAACCAGAGGCAAGATAGTCTGATTCAATAATAAAAGGTTAATAAAACAATAATAGTTGCACCTAAGTGGGAGTGCATGCATGTCGACAAAGGAAAACATATTATTGAAGGTTGTTAAAAAACTGAAATTACCTGATTGATGGTAATTGGTACACCAATCTCCTCACTAGAACCAATTAGTAGCACTGAAGCAGACGCAGCTGAATTTTTATCCGGAGAAATATACAAGTTTGATAAGACCAATGGGTGAATAGTTTCCAGATATGCTTGTTTGCCAACTCGGTTCCATATTTCACGTACAAATGAATCTTGTAAAAGTGAAACCTTTAAATGTAAATAACCTGTGTTCTGCAAAAGGATGTCTAAATATAAATTCTCGAAATTTTCAAAAATAAAATAAAAGATAGAAAAGACATCTGCAGACTAAATAAAATTCACAAAATGATAGTTAGCAACTAGCCTGTAAAATTTTCTGTATGGTTGGCAATATTAATATTTTCACCGCTTGTGCTGTTAAGCATTTCATTAATTCATTCAGTAGTATGTATGCCCATTCAGCTTCAGTATCACTCACAGCATTCACTATAAGTGGTAGGCAATAAGTGGCACACATTTCAGTTGCAAGTGCACCCATTTGCCTGAGAGCTCCCTGATTTGCAAGATTTGCAGCAAAACGAAGACGAGATTCATCTTTAGCAACAAGCTGAAGTGGAGCAAGAAACAAGTAGGATGACTTGATAGTTTTTGGAAAATAAGGTGATTCCAGAAGAATTTTAGCAGATGGCCTCCTATATAGGAAAAAAATTATATTTAAACAACTTGATGGAAAAGGCAAGCCCACAAAAAGCATACCTAATAGGACAAACACATGCATTCAGTTGCAGAATGCAGATGATGCACATGCATCCACTGGTACCTCGTCCAATCCGTTTGGATGCATGCTTCAACAAGTATTCTAACATGAGGAGGTAGTTCCTGCAGAAATCCTGGTAATGTTCCATCCTCCAAGTATATTTCCAATGAAATTGAATCAAAGAGCGGCCTGCAAAGATGAAGTTCTGCCAAGAGACAACCGACAGAAAATATGTCCCTTGCAATATCTTCAGAGGCAAGTCTTGAAGAAGACAATTTCTGCCTCCAGAGCAGCAAGTCTGGATATCCCGAAGAAGCTTCATCTTCGTCTTTCATATGCTGAAGAAAAGATATATGATTCATTTTGTATGGCACCCAATAACTTCTGTCAACCAAAGATACATCACTTATATTTTTAATAAATGTGCCTGCTGTTGGATCTCCCGGCGATGAGATGTTCTTCCTTTTCATTTGACTTAATGGGTAATGGTAACAAGCATTCAAATGCCTAGCATGTTCTGAAAATGCAGATGCTTGTTCCAGTTCTTGTAGATAAGCAGTTTCAGTTAGAAGAGACGTCTCTCGCTGCATTTCATTTGTTTGGGTCAAAACTTTGACATATTTATTTGACCCGTTACGTGTTATTCTGGCAGTAGCGCGACGAATGGGGTGTGGCCGCATAAAGAGCTGACGACGTCCTGTTGATCTTGGGATTGTGGATTCTGATTGAGTAAGCATAACATTCTTAGCAACAATTGCGGCCTGGCCAGACATTTTGTACCCAAAGATTATATCTATCCAGTGATGGAGTTGAAATGACACCCTATTACTTTCCAATGCATCACGGTGCAGTTTAATGAAATCCTCAGGGCTCTCTGCCCAAGAAGGTATGGCCAAATCAGTCATACCATCGTGTATCGACCTAAAAATTTGGGCATCACAATAAAACTCTGGAATGCACTCATCGGGTGTCCATTGATAGAGCCTCTGCATCGAGGAAGGATATTCATTAGGTTCATACACTGAACGAACAGCCATTCGAAGAACACTCAAAGGCAACCTTCTTGCTTTATAACTGCAGACAGCCAATTCAGATAGACATTCATCTGATACGTGATGAGGGATTTCAGACGTTGAATAGGTGAAATCCAACTGTTCATCACCTTTTGCCAAACGCCATTTGCTCTTGCTTAAGTCCCGCCACCCTGCATCACAACTATCATCAGGTTTTGAGCTAAAATCAACAACCCAAGGCATTACTGGATGAAATGTATGGTCCCCCCACCTTCTTCCTGCTAATCTATTTAAGATGAGTAAATACTCAAAATTGCTTAGTTCTCCTCTCCACCACTGCTGAAAACTGGAATGCCAATCTATTAATGGAGAAAGCTTTAGATCGGCATAAAGATCATTAGAATGACAACCACCATTACAACAACCGATTTTTGAAGGTTCTGAATTGACGCTTTGATTCTCTTGTGGAGTTAAATTAGATTCCAGTACAGGTTCATTCCATAATCTCAGCCAAGACCATAACGAGTCAGTCAACATGATATTCGATGGACATATATTACCATGGGAAACCCCTAAACCATGCAAGTACAATAAGGCAGAGAGTAGCTGATATATAAGAAATCTTCTATTCCAATCAGACTTTAAGGCATTGGGGTTAAAATGAAGAATACTTTCCAAGGTGTATGGAGTCTTTGGAAGCACCATGTTAGTATGGTTAGACGTTTTTAAAATTGTGAGTACGGGAGCTATGTTTGGATGCCTACAAGAGCCCGGAAAAGTATCTTCTTCAAATGATGGAAATCCAACTAAACTAAGGAAATTCATACCACCACGTCCAGATGCTTTCCCTTTAATGAAGAGATCAAGTGATTCTAACACATGATCTTCAGTTAACCCGGACAAGAAATCATTGGCAACCTCTTGAAGTACAGAATAGGAAGACTTTTCGACACGAGCAACCGGAGCAAGCGAAGCAATTGTTCTCGAGCAAGAAAACCTTCCAGAATGATTACAAGTCGTATTCTTGGACGGACCTTTACCACTTTCAGACTCATCAGATAAGACAAATCCATTTCCACCATTAACAACATCATTATATTGGCCATCACCAATATCAGGATAATCACTCTTGGTACTTTCACTACTATCCAAAATATATTCATTTCTGCAAACAGAACAATTATTTATTACTTACAACAAGTAATAACCAACCACCAATTAATTTCACAATAATAAACCCTAACTTAATAAAACCTCTATCTGGATAAACAACTTATTTGCAGCTTATAGCACAAGCGCCTATGTATAAGCTATTTATATAGCAAAAGATAAAATAAAGTTCAGTTGTTTTTCGTTTAAGCTGTTTTCACAAGCTATCTTGGAAAACTTATGAAAATGAGCCGAAAACAACTATTGAACAATGTCATAAGCTGTTTTCATAAACTCTCTCAAACAGTTTCATAAAACTTACACCATTATATAAACCCAAAAACAAGTCAATCCAAACCGGCCCAATAGCCAAAACATCAATCTTTTTTCTTTTTTTTATCACCACCTGTTTAATCTGGTTCGGGGTCAGTTCAAGCAAGGGGTTCCAGTCCCCTCCCGAACGCAGTTGCGGGAATCAAAGCATCAATATTTTATAACAACTGTTATTGCAAAAATGTATAAAAGCATAAACAATCACAAGAAAATGAAAAAGATGAAACTTACACATAATTGGTAAAACAATTGTTATCATGACTAGAAATGTACTGCAATATAAATTGACCACTTGAAGCTTCACCTTCATCATTTGAACCAGTAATCTATTTTCCAAAAACCAAAATTTAAGAAAATTAGATTAAAATTAATTAAGAAAAATTGATCTGAAAATGAAGAAATAATAGAGTAAGAGAGAAAGATGGATACATTGAGAATAGCTGAGGATCCGAAAGGAAACGGAGAATTGGAGATGGCGTAATTGAAGACGAGTTCTTCGGTGAAATCTGAGTTGATTCGGTGTTGGAGACACTCAGAGCACTCGCTATCTCCTTTCATTGAATCACTTTACTGAGTCAACTCGGCGATTTTCTCATGCTCTGGTTCTTTCTTTCTTTCTTTTTTCCCCAACAACACAATCTAAACAATTTGAATGCAACTACTGAATTAGCCTTTTGTATTTAGTAGTATTTGTATTTGTTGATTGATACAGTTAAGGAGAATTATGGTATTTCCGCACCTACCATTCTTGCTGACAAATTACCACTTTTTAATTGTTTACTCATTTTTACATGCACTTTTTTAATAATTAATAATAATAGCAAGAAATACAATTAATAAGAGAAATAAAAGAATATTTTTTACAATTTTGAATATCCTAAATCCTAAATATTGTTATGTATACATCTTCAACTAAAATTTGAATATGAAACATTGTAATTGTGTGTAAGTGTATTTTAAATAATAATTTTTGTTTTATCTATGGACATGAAACAACTACAAAAAGTGAAATATAATATTTTTTGTGTTAAAATCTGAGGTATTTACTGTGAATTGAAATTGGTTTGATAACAAAAAAAGTTCGTCGAATGTAATTTTAACCATAGGAAATAATATGGTTATAGACTCGTCAAAAGAAAATTGATTCAAAAGTCTTAATTAATTTTTTGATTAATTAATTATGCTTCTAAATTTATTCGTCGAATGTGATTAAAAGATCAATTTACATACGTATTTCTTATCTATTATAGTTAGGACTTCTGTACCATGATAATTTGACAGCAAAGATAAATTTAATCATCGTTAATAGTGGTGAAACTTTGTATCAATATTATGGTGATAAATAGCTTCATTTTTATCTATGGTGATAAATATTATGGCCATGAGGAGGTTTGCTTCATTTATTTTCTTCTGAAAATAACACTCTTCAACCATACAGAGCTATTGCTTGATGTACATCCAGATACTCTGAAAGTAACACTTATTATTCCTCTCAAATACTAGGTTGTCAACTATATTTGCATTTTATCATCCAGTGGAAGAGTGGCATATTGTGATGGAACAATTCATATTTGGAATAGTCAAACAGGGAAACAAACACTTAAATAATATTGAAAACATAAAACTTCAAATATAAATAACAATATCATCTTTTAAGTTCTTACATCAAGATGAAAAATGAAAACACATAAATAATACTAGAAACCTAAAAGGAGTACAAACAATTAACAACAATGATTTACTATATTTTGTAAACATATACCATATTACTGCAACCGATGATAGTAAATTTGAAACACAAGAAATCTCCGACAACAAAGTGGTTGGAAGCACAAAGATCTTCCCATCCCATGCCAATAGAAGTTGTTTTGAAAGGTTCGTCCGTCACGGCAACATCAAAGATATGGATTTTGCCATTGTCACAACACACTGCAATGAATTTGAAATTGCATTGCCTAACATATTCTTCAAAAGAACCAAAAATATTCTGTCGAAAACAACTAAATGATCAATTAAACTTGATATAACACTAAAGATAATTGAACAAAATAGATAAGAAAAAGTATTTTACCAAGAAGGGCTTGTTAATGACATCGGCCGAAAGCTCAAGGTAGAATTGAACTGTGTAACCAAATTTTATAAACCGACTATGATACATAGGAATCTGACAACTACATTCAAGAGTTTTGCTGCATATCAAACCAAAAGTACTGTTGCCATAATACACAAATTCAACTTTTTGGTTTATATCAAACCCAAAAACATCTTTCATTTCTATCCAACCATTAGTAAGAAGGGGACGTAAAAGACTTCCATTAAAGGTCACAAGATGCAATTTATCCTTGTAGTCAATAAAACTCCAAACATCATGTAGTTCTTGACAAAACTCATTAACAAAAGTTGGATCAACTTCGCCAAAAATCTGCGTAAACAATTGAAAAAAAAAAAACCAATAAATAATGAATATATATATAAAAAAATTGCTTTTGGATTCAATACAAAATAACATATTTTGAACTGTTGTAGCATTTTTGAGGAAGAATTGACAAAAATAAACATTAAGGTACCTGATCACTTAAATAAATAGCAGTGAAGGAAGCTTTGGGAATTATTTGAAGATAGTTACTATAAATGTCCATTTTTGCATGTTAAAATTGTTTTTCACCTGAGACTAAACCCCTGTGATGGCTCTCTTCTAATGGAGTAGTAGTACTTATAAAGGTGATTGTCTACCTTGGTGCAAGCTACATTAAATTGGACATGAAAGATGAAATGTGTATTTGTAGAATTAAATATTCAGATGATGTGACAACACATAAAAATGTCAAATGAATTTAAGAGCAAATAGTATATTGAAGTAAAACGTTCACTGTTTGGATTGATGGAAAGTGGTGGAATGGGATGGAATGGAGTGGGATGGAGCTAGATTCTATTGTTTGGTTTTGCAAAAAATGAATGGAATAGAATGGAGTGTGATGGAACTCATTCCATCCAATACCACTCTTTTATTCCATTTTTCATTCCACCCAATTTGCAGTGTATGAGATGGAATGAAACAAAACAACTAAATAATTACAACTTTTTCCCTTTCATTCTTCCAATTAACCTTGCAGTCTTGCACAGTTAGCCTCGTCCTTTCTTCTTCTTTTGCGTATTTCTTCTTCATATGCCGGTATTGTGGTATTTGAATTAAGCTCTAACCGGAACAAAAAATGGAAATTGGAAACAAGTGTAATGAATTGGGTACTGATTGCAACACAAAGATGAAGTTGAGGATGAATTTGAATGCATCAATTTTATCTCAATAGAGAACTTTAAAAGGTTGAGAACGGTCAGTTTTCCATGTTCATGTGTTTTTGTGGGAAGGTGCTTCCTACCATTGAGCATTTTCCTGATAGTTATTTATATACATATTGAATCAATTATGGAAATAAAGTGAGAAATAAATAAATAGTGTTTTTATTGTACAGAAAAAAGTAGTGTTTTTAATTAAGTGTAAATATTAAATTAAAAAATTATTGATATGTTAGTTGGATTAAGTAGAAAAATTTAACATAGTAACCTTTTATAAATAAAGGGTAAAATTGGAATAAATAAATTATAACTCATTCTGTTCCGTCCACTTTCCAAACAATGGAGTGGGAAATTTGCTTTGTTCCGTCATAAAATATCCAAACAGTGGAGCGGAATATCTATTCCATTCCGTTCCGTTCCATTCCGTTCCACTCAATTCCATTCCGCTTCATTCCGTTACTACTAAGTTATCCAAACAGAGCCTTAAACCATACAAAAACAGAGAAGGCGCAGACAATCAGAAAAGACAAATAGTAATTATTATTCTTGGTATAGCCCAAAAAATTCCTCTCTCTGGTAGTATTTAATTTCAATCATATTAATAATCTCTTTATCAATTTATTTAATTATGTAGTGATCAAAAAGATGAACCCAAATTTTTATAGACCTTCATTTATGTTTTAAGACCATAGTAGAATAATAAAATTCCCAAAATTGAAAGTTAAGAAATATAACTTTTGAAAGAATTCGAAATTATTTAAATGTTTTGAGGATCATTTAGACATATAACATGGTAACGACATACTCCAGTTTTGATCCTCTATATAATTGTGTCAAAAAAAACATGGTAACTACATGTACAATTTTTTACTTCACAATTTTGATCCTCTATACTTAAAATCCCTCTCCTAATGGTTGTCCTCCCTATTTTACAATTTCGTATGTTTTTTATTCATCTCTATGTGACAACGATCGACAACACATACTTAATGAACACCACCACAATGTTTAGTGATGGACATTCACAAAATGATGAAATTTAGAAACGTTTTACAGCTAAATAGAAATGTTCATAATTTCAAGGACCAAATTGAGAGAATGCTAGCTATAAAGTCTTACGAACATTTTGATTGCCAACATTGCACTTAGTTGACCAGTTTGTCTATCGAAAGCAGTTGCCTATAATTTTTTAATGTGTTTTCGTCTCCTAACTTTTGAAATTTGTCATTTTCATTCCTAAATAATCTGTAAAACCGATCTAACCTTTAAGAAACCCCGGTGAACATAAAAGTATAAGGTATCATTTTGCATACAATGATACAAGGTATTGTTCCCACAAGATTTAATTTTCAGTAAAAAACCAGTAAAATTCAGACCAAGGAATATAAAAATCTAATTGTATACAAAGTACAAGTGACGTCTGCATCCGTCCGAAAGAGAAAAACAAAGTGCTCACCAAGAATAATAATTATAATGTTTCACAGTGAAAAACGTCTATAAACCCCTAACCCTTTAACTTAATTTAACTAAAAGAAGGAAAGGCATAAGGTTATTGTGGGAGGGGACTCAAACACGGTTGTAAGCCACTGACTTGCTGAAAAGGCGCCTGATGTATATGACTTGCAGTGCACTAACAGTAGCCAATAGAAGGTACTCTCCCACAGTGTAGAAGATTACACGCTTATGTGTACTCTCGTTCGCTACAATAAACAACAGAGTCAAGTAAGTAAGAATGAAAGATGCATGCTGCAGAGAGCCGAAATGGGGAAAGAGAAACGTATCCATATATCTTCCGAATGTATATATCATGTATGATCAGAATTCAAAAGGATGATAACAAGACTACCACTGGTTGAATTTTCCAAGTAGAACAATGTAAGTTGATGGAAAAGAAAACTACTTACTGTGGCGATGCCTTGCATCACGAGCTCGCAAGTATTTTTGTTCAGCTGTAACAGATTCCAATGCCTCTCTGAGCTCGGCAATTTTAACATTAATTGGGTCCAAATGCTCTGCAAATCATCAAAGTTAAAAGGAAGCCCAGATAACCAAAAACATAGGACAAGAAAAGAACTTTCAAGAAGTAACTAACTCGGGTAAATAGTGAGTTTAACATTTCAACAAATAAACACGGTAATATGATCATGTAATCTACTAAAATAACCCGCCATCACATAGAACATACCGTCTTTGGCAAGGTCATGCTCAGAAGGAATATGACCAACATGGATATAGAAAGAAACAGTCTCAGGTGTCGAGTGTGGGTTATGAAAACAAAATTTATACATTCCGTGTACCGGGGCCTTAAATTGAAACTTGTCTCCAGAGGTTCCCTTGATATCTTGGACAACATTACCTCCAGGAGATGTTACCTGCAGATAATTGCAAAAATTAGAGTATCTGAAAAGCTTAAGTTACAAAACAATATGAAAATTTGGGCAAGTAACTCTGAACTGAGTCCGACTGCTAAGCAACAACAGATTCATAGAATAGTAACCAAATATAGCATCCTATAATACTAGCAAGCACACATTATTGTTTCATGCAAAAGGGCTACCAATGAGTCTCCCACAGCCAATAAGAATATAGTCAAGCCTCTCGGTATCTAGTTCTCAAGCTGCAGTCCGCAATATATAAAACCATAACATAGTTGAGAGTAAATCCAATTAGGTGCAGAAAATAAAGACCACCCATTTGAATATCAGCACCAACTAAATGGACATAAAATACAAAAAGTACATGATGTCCTTTACGTGTTTTTCTTTTCCCTCCCTGATCCTTACTTCAACTTTCTTCAATCACCACCACTTTCTACAATTCAATTTTCGCCCTAACGGAGCTACAAACTCTCACATCTTTTAGTCATTTAAAGGTGCATTAAGAATGATTTCCATGTTCAGATTTATTTATTATCCAGTTCGCAAACATGCTGATCTAACTAGGACTAATCAATAAATCCTATTTTGCACTAACAAACATCAGTCAACAACCTAACAAAACAACTACTGATGTTCAATCTTGATAAGGTTCAAACTTCAAACACCAGACAAAAGTTTACAATAATGTTAACCAAGGACTCACCAATGATCATTCATCATACAAGTTGTATCAATAAAATTTAACTTATTAATAAAATAAATAAATTGCAATCTATGAAGCACAAACACCGGAATATAATCGTAAGTGTCGGTGTCGTGTCGGACAAGACGCATGTCCGACACCAGGACACACCTAATTTGAGGAGTGACCGTGCTTTCATAGATTGCATAATTTGTTAGTCTCCATCCATAATGCAGCTTAAGGAAAATACAACATAAGAACTTTTTAGTCTTCAATTTTGCCAATAGCCATAAAAAAACTTCCTTAGGCACCTAACTTCAATTCTGAATCATCATTATATAACACAGCAAAATCCCTCTTAAAAACCCTAAAAAAATCAATTTTTCCCTAACCAAAGCAAAATTCAAACGACCCAATAACTTCAAAGATCATAATTAAACTAATTATAAAAAATTGACCTAGAAAATCCCAAATTGCACAAACAAAAAAAAAACGAAATCGGAAAACCCAAAATTGTGCATTACCGAATTAAGATTAAACTCACCGTGAAATCAATGCCAGGGTGATCGGAGCTCCAGAAAATATCATGATCAACAACAACAAAATTCCCCGAAACAGTATCACCTTCATAAAGCACATATTCATAGAGACATTCAACATCGTTCACAGTAACAGATAACGATTCAATCCGATCAACAAAGATAAACACCAAACACATCAAAACCATCAACATCTTCGCGTTTCTCTTTCCCTCAACTCGTTCCATCGCTTTTCCCTCTTTTTTATTTTCTATTTAATAATTTAGGTTTTTTTTTTTTGTTTGTGATTTTTTTTTTGAAATTGAAAAAAGAATAAGAAAATTGTGGTAATGGGAAAACTGAAAAGTGTTTGTAATAAGATCTTAAAGATGGAAAAGTTGAGAAGAATTTTCTCTCCTTTCTCGTTGATCGCTGCAAAACGCAACAAAACGGCAACACTGTAGTCGTCGTCGTGGTCTTGAAAGGGTAACTTGGCTTACGTGTAATATGCAGAGAGATTACAGCGTGCACCAACCAATCAGAATACATTGCCTAAAAAAATTATAGGATATAAAAAATTACATTTATTTTTGGAATTAAACATAAAAAACAAAATAGTTTTTTGACTAATTTTGTCAAAAAATAAAGTTTTTGATTAATAAAATACTAAGTTGACTACAATAAATTTCATCAAAAATGTTCTTTATTTTTTTTTACACAAAAAAAATAGTAAATACTCTAAAGTTTTTATTTTATACATATAGTCTTTAAGATTTGTAGCTCTCCTAATATAATTTTTTTTCCAAAATATAAGTATTACAGTTTTGACGCATTTAAGATATTGTTTGATTTGTCTCAACGAGTATTTTTAAGATATACAATTTTTATAATTTTTAAAAATATATAATTAAAAATATTAACGATCAAAATTGTTCGTTAACAAACGTGAACTGGTCAAATGTGACACTTATTTTAGAACAAAGATAATACCATGTTTGAAGTCATTTAAATAGATATTTTTTGACTGAAATTAATCACTGGTCAATAGAGCTGGGTATGCGGGCTGGCCCGCCCCGTATAAGTTCGCATATTAAACGGGGCGAATAAGTCAGTCACTAAATATAAACGGGTTATAATTATTGGCCCGAATACGGTCCGCATAAACCTAAAAAAAATCACTTTTTTAAAAATAAAACTAAAATATTTGATATAATAAAAAAAATTGTGACATTTTTAATTTATCTATCTTCTTTTTGTAAGTAATGAAATCAAAATCAAATTCAACTGGTTCATATTATAATGCTTTCTCTTCACAACGCAGTCCTCAAATTGATAAGATAAACACAAATTATATTTAATAAGAACTTCAATAGTCTTGTTAAAATTAAAATAGTTATTGAAAGTAACTTTAATAGTCCAAACCAATATTAAAAGTACAACATAAAATTCTATATATCAACCGATTCAAAAATAAAATAGCTTTGTATTAATATATTGTATATAAATAACTAACTTTTAAAAAAATAAAATAAAGGCGGGTTATACGGATCAACCCTCCCGCCGATTTAACCTGTATAACCCGCAGTTTTAACGGTCCAACCCACACGGACCAAAATATAAACGAGTCATAAAAAAAGGACTTAAGTCCGCGCGGGCTACGGGTTAAACGGATTGGCTCGCGGACTTCAACCCATAGACCCAACTCTACTGGTCAATATAGGATTTTTTTTTATAAAGGTCAATATAGGAATTGATTGAACGGTGGATATTAAAACTGGAGTAAAGTTTTCCTTATGGAAACAATCCATGTCCATGGTTACCCACAACAATAAAGTTCGCATAGCATATTATTAATCCAAATACTAATTAGGCAATGGAAATTGTGCATGTTGGAAGGGGAATAAGTCTAAGTTTTTTTTGGTTATGTTGCGAATCAAAAAAGAAATAGAAATTATTTTTTAAGGAAGAAAGTTTTTACTGCGCCGTTCTGAAGAATATCAAAGAGACTTGTTGGAAGGAGATGCGTGAATTATGAGATCAGAATCTAAAGAGGCTTCAAGTTTGACTAAGAAATATGCATGATTATTCCTCTCTCTAAGAGTGTGGCAAAGAATAATGTTAGTTTGAGAAAGCAGCACTTTGATATCCTAAATCAATATTGCATAAACATGATAATTCATATTGGGACTTTTTATGAAGTGGATGCAGTGGAGAGAATAGGAGTAGCAGACTAACTCATCAATAGTCAAAATTTTTCGCCAAAAAGAGACCATAGAATAAGTCTAAGTTAACATTTTTGTCAAAAAAAAAAAAACAGTCTAAGTTAACATATGATAAGTCCCACATCGTTTAATACATGACACAAATTGATGTTTATAAACTTTTGACAAGGTTGTCATCTTGTCGAGTTGGGTAACTCCAGCTTGTAACCCAAGTGGGGACATCAAAGCCATGGAACTTGCACCTTGCTGGCCTGTCCGCTCCAAGTTGAGAGTTGGCAGATGGGACCTAAGCGAAAGCTTGAGTCTCCTTTGTACTAGACTAGAGGGCACTGCATTAGACTGGTTTCACAGAGCAACGAACACCTCTGGCTCCCTACAGTGGAGGGATAACAGGCTGCAGCACTTCTAGTCCACTTTGCCTGGCAAGCCTAGCCACATGAACCACCACTTTTTGGTTTCAAGTGGTGTTTTTGGCCTCCTGTAGTAATTGTTCCAATGAAATCATTCAAGCACTGTTGTTTATTTATGTTGCAATATTACATCAGTAAAAAATTTCAGTCCTCTTTCCTTTCACATCCTTCCCTCTCTTAGCTCATCTAGTTTTTGATAAAATTTGTGATGATGACATTTGAATATATAATGCCATAAATCAATCTGCTTTTAATTAATGATATGTATCTAGCACCATATGTTCTCATTTCTACAACAAATACATTTAATTTGGCATATATGGTAATTGATCATGCTTGTTGATAGAACTGTAGTTGCTATTGCCATGCCATACAATACAAGTTAGGCTTGAGAATGTTGGTTGAAAATTGTGGATAAATGATCCTTCAGATTAATTCTTAATTTATAAGACCTTAGTTCTCCAAATTTCATCTACAGATGCTTAGTAAAATATATAGCTTTTACTATTATATAATTTGGGTTGATAGTTGATCAACGGGGCCTAGGCGAATGCCCAATTCCCGTTGGTCTTAGACAGAAGGGTCCTGCGTGAGGCTGGCTTAACAGAGCTGCGACTATTCTCGGCTCTCAACAGTGGATGTATTATAAGCCACTGCACTTCAATCCCAATATGCTCAGTGACCCTAGCCACTCCCTACTAACCACTTTCTCACTCTTCATGACCTAGTTTTTGTTAACGTTTATCATATGCATCAGATCAAATGTCTAACATTATGAGTCATTACAGGCTTGGAGTCAAAATAATTTCTGATTTTGACATGTTTAAGGTTAAATTCATAAGTGGAGATATATTTTATTATTGTATATTAATATTACAGACAAATTGACTTTATTAAAGAGTATAGGCATATATTTTGTAGTTTATAATATATTATGTATTTTTGAGGCTAAAGTTTTTGGTGAGTTGGTAGTGTTTGTTGACTTAGTGGAGTGGACACTTTAACAACCATTTATCAATATGTTCTTTTTCTGTTTCATCTTTGCATATTGGCCATTCTTCTTAGGTAAGGCAATAATAGCATTGAAGAATGGAGAAAACTGAGATGCAAGTCCCAAGAGTCAAATTGGGTACTCAAGGTTTAGAGGTAAACACTTTCATCAAATCAATGTATAATGGCTTTCATCTTCCTTATTTGCAACTCAGTTTAATATTTGTGAATCATAAGATAAGATATTTGTGGGATTCAGGTTTCTAGGTTGGGATTTGGATGTGGAGGATTATCAGGAATTTATAATGCTCCCTTGTCACATGAAGATGGTTGTTCAATTATTAAGGAAGTATTCAATAGAGGGGTTACCTTTTTTGATACATCAGATCTCTATGGTCACAAACATCATAATGAAATCATGGTTGGTAAGGTAACATATTATCCAATAACTAATAAATCTCTTTTATTTGCAAATTCTAATAGTTTGATTAATTATGTGTTCAAAAACTAATAACTATTTAGATCATGTGATAAATGGCATGTACTTATATGTCTTAAACTATCATATATTGTGGAAAAACAAACTTATGGATGGCTCTTTTCTTCTGTCATCAGGCATTAAAAGAACTTCCCCGCGAAAAAGTCCAATTGGCTACGAAGTTTGGTGTTACAATATCTGATGGAATGGTTTTGGGAGTAAAAGGTACTCCTGAATATGTGAGGGAGTGTTGCGAAGCTAGTCTCAAGCGGCTTGATGTTAAGTATATTGATTTATACTATCAACACCGAGTTGACACTTCAGTTCCAATTGAAGACACTGTAAGCTTTGAATTTTCTTAGTTATGCTTACAACAGTAAACTCTAGAAAAAATATGAGTAAGTGATTTAACATTTACCTCTTTATGAAAGATGGAGGAGCTCAAAAAACTGGTACATGAAGGAAAGATAAAGTATATTGGGTTGTCGGAGGCTAATGCTGACACTATAAAGAGAGCGCACGCAGTTCATCCTATTACTGCTTTGGAAATGGAGTATTCCTTATGGTCGCGTGACATTGAAGAAGAAATAATTCCACTCTGCCGGTATAGAAATTGAAATATATGTTTATATTGCAGTAGTCACAACAATTATACTCAAGTTAGTTTGATATATTTGCCGATACACTTTCAACATAAACTTTCTGTGACTAAGACGCATTGTGTACCTTACAGAGAACTAGGCATTGGAATAGTTGCATACAGTCCTCTTGGCTGTGGTTTTTTTGCTGGAAAGTCGGTGATGGAGACTTTGCCTAGTCAGAGCTTGCTGGTATGCAGCTAGTTACGAGTAATGCTGTTTTATGTTTGCATAAATTTGGATATTTTCTGATTATTATGTTGTTCAAAATAACATTCATACATGTTCATACTATTTGTCGGATCACATGTCTGCTGAGGGAAAATGTCATAAATATCACTGGATTTGTTCTATCTCATGCAGTGATTTTCTACTGAAACTTTGTGTTGTGTCTGTAATAGGCTATGCATCCAAGGTTCACTGGAGAAAATTTGGAAAAGAACAAGATTTTCTACGAACGACTAAATGAATTGGCTCCGAAGCATGCATGCACTCCTTCTCAATTAGCCTTAGCATGGCTTCTGCATCAAGGAAATGATATAATCCCTATCCCCGGTACCGTCTTAATTATATTTAGGAAGAATACTTGCGTGTTTTATGTAAGCATGAGAATAAATTGATTCTATTGACTAAGTGCTTTATGATATACTATTTGTTTGATACCATAGGGACTACTAAACTGAAGAACTTTGAAAACAACATTGGATCTCTGACTGTGAAGCTTACAGAAGAAGATTTGAGGGAAATTTCTGATGCAGTTCCTGCAGAGGATGTTGCCGGGGAACGAGAATATGAAACTTTATCACCATATAGTTGGAAGTTTGCAACTACACCACCGAAGTAATTGCATATAAAGAACTGTTGAAACCTGTAATAAACAAGTGTTTGTATTTGTATTCCGCCATTATGCTTACCTCAGTAAAATAACCTCTCCGCAAGATAATGACCATAAATTCGAGAAAAAAAATGCTTATTGTTACGAGAGAGTTACACAAGAAATGCAAGAAGTCTATGTTGCAGCAAATTAACATTTTTTACATCATGAAAATCGCAGAAACATATATAAACAAAAACAATAAAATCCGTAAGTTCTAGCTCATATTGTACTTATGACATCATTTTGTCTATTGGCAAAAAATAACATAGTACTAACAACAATAGCTTTATCAAAAAAAAGAAAAGAAAAGTAATAAGGATAACTCCTATAAAAATTATCTCTTTCAGTAAAAATAATCCTATAATGAATTTTATTGTTAAAATGATAAATAATTAATCATTTTTATTATTAAAGAATTCAATGTGAATTGAAGAGAAACAAAAAAGCATCTAAGCTAGAGCAAAAACATTGTCTTAAATTAAAGGAAGAGTTTGAGGTTCTTGGATAACTAAAGATCATTCAAAACCACCAATTGGTTACAGTAATAAAATTAGCATTGATAAATGAGCATGCTGAAAGGGGAACAAGTCATATTTGGTTATTTGCAATGCATTGGTCATCTTAGCATTGATAAGTCCCACATCGTTTAACACATGACACAAATTGATGTTTATAACCTTCTGACAAAGCTGTCAGCTTGCCGAGTTGGATAGCTCCAACTTGTAACCCAAGTGGGGGCACCAAGGTGGTGGAACATGGCTTAGGATTTGCTAGGTTGGGTTGGAGGGCTGCACCATGTTGGCCTGCCCACTCCAAGTCAAGAGTTGATTAATGGTTCTTGGGCGAAGGCTCTAGAGTCATTGGTCCTAGAGAAGAGGGCACTGTGTCAGGCTGGTTTCACAGAGCAGCGAGTACCTCTCTCTCTTGACAGTGGAGGGATAACAAGCCTCCGCACTTCTGGTCCACAATGCCCGGCAAACCTAGCCACTTGAACCGCCACTTTTTTTTGGTTTTGTCTTTCCCATCAGCAGCGCGTTGTTCTAATGGTTATGTGGATTTTTTTCACAAGGACTGATTAATTCAACTTCAAGAGGAAGAAGATATTATACTATTAGGCGATTATTAGCAACCAGTTTATTATAAAATTTGATGCTTACAATGGACTGAATAGCCATCTTAGCTAAAGCTAACACCAATTATCTTATGCTAACTAAGAATCAATCATAATCACCAATTATCTTAACAATAAAGGAATATAATGTTCTAGACTATACCAAATTAAAAATAAACAGTAAAAACAATATTTGAGGTCGTGAATGTTCCAAGTTTACAACCCCTCATAAGTCATAACTTCAAAATCAAATTCTCATAGTAGCACACTTCTGGTTCAAACTAGAGCCACGTCCATTGCTTTAAGCATGTGTGGACAAATGAACCCACGTGAACCAATTACCTTTAGGACCCATTTACACATTACGTGGAACTTAACTATCCACCACATTACTTTCCTTTCTATAACTTTACACACTACGTGGAATCAAAATATCCCTCATAATGCTTTCCATTTTATTCTATATAAACCAACCTTCTTCATTGCTTATACCTACCAATACAAACCTTAACCATCTAAGTTCTTGTGAAATAGTTCACTGAGATTCACAAAGCTTTCATATCTTCAAAAAAAACTTTAGTCTCTCGAATTATTATCAATGGCTGTTTCATCTTATCAATCTATCATGTCAAGCTCCATGACCAACATTTCTAGCAGGTCTAGAGTTAACCAATTTAGCAACATTCCTTCTGTGTATCTACCAAGCATTAGAAAGAATGCTAGCCTCAAAGTTCGCTCCATGGCTGAGGTAATTAATAAGGTTTTATTGAACATCTTTTAAGGTTTTATGAAACATGTTATTGTTGATTAATTTAAGAATGATTAATTGATCATTAATACTAGTTACTAATTTATTTTATTTTTAAATTATTCAGGAAGAACAAAAGGAGCAACTAAATGTGCCTGTAGACCCAATTACACCAACACCTACCCCAGTTACACCACCACCAAAGCCAACCTATACACGTTCACCAAAGGTAGGTTTTGTAGTAAATAAAAAAATCAAGTTTTTTATTGTTTATTTAGAATTTTTGTGCAAGAAGATTAGTTATGAAAAGTATTAATTTTGATGAAAATTTATGTGACCCTACTGATGAATATTGATGATTGTATAATGACAGATAAGCACAAAGTTTTCAGACTTGATGGCATTTAGTGGGCCAGCACCTGAAAGAATCAATGGAAGATTGGCTATGATTGGTTTTGTAGCTGCAATGGGGGTGGAGATAGCAAGAGGACAGGGTTTGTTTGAACAAATATCTGATGGTGGAATTCCATGGTTCTTGGGGACAAGTGTGGTGCTATCACTTGCTTCATTGATTCCATTTTTCCAAGGTATTAGTGTTGAATCTAAGTCAAAAGGTGTCATGTCTTCAGATGCAGAGTTATGGAATGGAAGAATTGCTATGTTGGGTTTGATTGCTCTTGCTTTTACAGAATATGTTAAGGGTACTGCCCTTGTGTAATGTAGAAACTAGAGACATGATTGAAGTCTATAGGATTTATGGTTAAAAGCCAATTATGGAACTTCATGTGTATTCTTATGAAATTTCATATAAAAAAATATTTTTATCATAGTTAAGCAAATTTCTTAATATGGTCTTGTAGCTTTATTAAAGATTGTAACTGTGACACAAAAACTAAAAGCTTATTTGCTAAGTGAAGTTAACAATATAAATCAAACCGTGCTTTAATAATCCGTCAAAATTGTAATATAGTGACACAGAGCGAAAGACTATAGATTCAAATGAACTTGACTACCAACGCCTTATCATAGGGAGAGAGGGCGAAGAAGGCGACCGGCTTAAGCCCTAAAAAATAAGTCTAAAATATAGGCCCAAAATAAAATTATTAGGGTTCCATCAAGCCTAAAAAATAAAACAACCAAATATTTTTTGCATTGTCCTTATTTTCTCTTTGCATACACATACCGACATATGTATCAACATATCCCTCTCTCTCGTAATGCATCTTGTACTTACTCATCAATATATGTATGCATTCCTCTTATTCTCGCAATTTTGTTGTGTATCAACACATATTCATAATTTTTCTCTTGTTTTCTTTCTACAACTCATCGATCATCCCTAATCTCTCTTCAATGACGATCTCATTCAGCGATCATTATAATGTTCTTGATGCATAAAATGTTGATGTAGGCATCAATGACCACTTCATCCCTCTTTTAGATATTTGTGATCCTGTAAATTGGAGAATTTTTTATGCTAAAATCATAGACATTTTAATGATAAAAATGACCTATTAAGTAATTGAATCACACATTTCCTATGGACAATTTTTCTAGACATTCTTCATATTTTCATTTTTCTAGAAAATTGGGTGAAAATTGAGTATTGGAGAGGCTTTTGAGAAAATGGTTGATTTACTCTAAACATGCGGATAAAGGATATTGTTTTTGTTGTAATATTAATGTGTTCACTTCTCAAAATAGTAGCCACATGGATCTTTTAGCAAATGATGAAATGAATGATTAGAAGTATTTAAGTGAGAAACTCAAAGAACAAGAGAATATTGTTGAGCATATCACTATTGTTAGATTTTTTATACAACTTGTTAGTTCCAAAACCTCATAAATGACCATTTCTACTACTCATGGATAAATCAGAACGTTTAACTTCAAGTACTTCAGTTAAATCCTAAACAAAAAAATGTCTCGTGCTTCATTTGCATATAGTTGAAGTCTTAGGTCCGATGAACTCTTAGAAGTAAGGCATGATATATTAACTGCAACAAACGTTCACTTATTATTCTACATGCTGTTCCAGCTATTGTGATGACTTGAAAAGAAAGCATCTTAGCTAGAGAAAAAACATTAGTCTTAAAGTTAATTAAAGGAAGAATTTTAGGTTCTTGGTTAACTAAGGATGATTCAGAACCACCAATTATCTTATCTCATTCTAATCTATAGAGCAATAATAGGATATTCTTGTAGACTATAGTACTATACCAAAGTAATAACAAGCGTCAAGCAGTAAAAACAGCAATTAGGATTGATCCTGCACATTCAAAGTGGACAGCACCTCTTAATTATAACCTCAAATTCTCATTTTGTAGCCTTCTGGTCCTAATTAGTGCCACATCCCACATCTATAACTTTTAGCATTTGTGGACAAATGAACCCACGTGAACCAATTGCCTTTAGGACCCATTTTCACATTACGTGGAACTTAAATATCCACCGCAATATTTCTCTTTCAATAACCTTTAGGTCGACCTTGTTACACACTACGTGGAACCAAAATGTCCCTCACAACACTTTACATGTTATTCTATATAAACAACCTTCTTCAATGCTTATACTTACCAACCTTAACCAGTCAACCATCTAAGTTCTAGTGAAAGAGATCAAAGTTTTTCACTTGGCATTGTAACATTAAGGAATTATTATCAATGGCTGTTTCATCTTATCAATCTATTATGTCAAGTTCCATGACCAACATTTCTAGCAGGTCTAGAGTTAACCAATTTAGTAACATCCCTTCTGTGTATCTACCAAGCTTTAGAAGGAATGCTAGCCTCAAAGTTCAATCCATGGCTAAGGTAATTGAGGTTTTATAATTCAAATTTTAAGGTTGTATATATAATATTTGTTCATGCATATGTTCATGAGCCGTTAGTTAAGTGGCGAAAACATGATTTATAAACTCATGGAATATAATTCAAGACTTTCGTAGTTGTAATATAGTCATTTTGTATCGCGTAAGTTGACAATAATTTTTTCATTACATTATTCAGGATGGGAAGAAAGAGCAACCAAAGTTGTCTGTAGACCCAATTACACCACCAGCAGCATCCTCAACACCAAAGGTGAGCATAGTGATAAAAAGATATAACTTCGATATTCTAGTGCAAGATTAGTTATGTAAAGTATTAATTTTGATCAATGTTTATGAGACACTTTTGATGAACAATGATGATTATATAATGTCAGATAAGCACAAAGTTTACGGATTTGATGGCTTTTAGTGGGCCAGCACCTGAAAGGATCAATGGAAGATTGGCTATGATTGGTTTTGTAACTGCAATAGGGGTGGAGATAGCAAAAGGGCAGGGTTTGTTTGATCAAATATCTGGTGGTGGAGTCCCATGGTTCTTGTATACAAGTGTGTTGTTGTCAGTTGCTTCTTTGATTCCATTATTTGAAGGGGTTAGTGTGGAGTCTAAGTCAAAGGGTATCATGACTTCAAATGCTGAGTTGTGGAATGGAAGAATTGCTATGTTGGGTTTGATTGCTTTGGCTATTACTGAGTATGTTAAGGGAAGTACCCTTGTGTAATAATACATAGAATTTTATAAAGACATGATTAAGATCTATAGACTATAGGATTTGTGGTTAGAAACCAACTTATGATTTATGAAGTACTATATATGTATTCTTATGAAATATTATATATAAAGAATATTTTTACCATTGAACATTGATAAGAAAAATCGGCTTGTGAAGATTATCTCTAGTTATAAATTTTTGTTCAGCTCATCTCACTTTCCGATGTTGGATTCTTTAACACTCAATATATGAGATTGTGCCTTCATGCATTCTTAATCTTACAAAGCTTTCACAATCTATCAAAATCATAATTTTTGGGAAGGTTGAGTGAATTCAATGTAGAAAAATAGAGATAAACATCAGCTCAACATTACTGATAGTCATTTGGGTACTTCTAATTAGGTGCTGATGCAGACCTTGACTACTTAAAATAGCAAATTAACTATGAAAACTTGCTTGCATCTATTTGATAATTATGAAGCCAATGTTTAATACAAATTATAATTATGTTTAATTAAGAAACTATAGGGGACTTCTGTCCTCAGAATCCTCTTTCTTCTCTTGTCTATCAAACACCTCACAAAGTAGACAGCTGAGAATGGTGTAAGCTGGCAGTGAATAGTGATAACTCAAAATTTAGTGAGGGCTTAAAAATAAACGTGAGAGAATGGCAAATCTATCACAAATAGTAATTGTCATCTCAATAAATCGTTTTTGTTCTTTAGTAATCATCTCAACATCTCAATCTTGATTGATGATAAACATGTAACTTGGATACACTCTACACAGGGTATAAATTAAAAATTTGTAACATAATGCCTACACCAAAATGACACATAATAGAGACGTTGAATTCTTCGATCAACAACATTTATGAGTGCAACTGAGCACTAGTTAGCATAACTCTTTCATTTTTTATGTTTGAAAGTAAAAAGGTGGTAGTTGTTTCGCTTGTGATAATGGTGTGAGGTTAAAAAAAAAGTTGTGATATGTGTGGGCTAAATGGTCAAAATATCAATTAATATTATACATTACATACTAAAAAAAATTCTAAATTTTTGTGTGCATGCAGGTGCCCACACAACCCAATACATACATGATGTAGGCATCAATGACCACTTCATTCATCCTTTAGATATTTGTGATCCTATGTAAATTGGAGAAATCTTGATAGTAAAATCAGATACATTTTTGAAAAAAATGACTTATTAGGAAATTTAATCTCAAATTTCCTATAAACAATCTTTCTAGACATTTTTCATATTCTTATTTTTCTAGATCAAAAATTGAGTATTGGAGAGACTTTTGAGAAAGTGGTTGATTTACTCTAAACATGTGGAGGATGTATATATTGTTTTTGTTGTAATATGTTCACTTCTCAAAATAGTAGCCACATGGATCTTTTAGCAAATGGTGAAATGAATGATTAGAGTGAGTGTTGCTAGTATTTCCTCTTATAAGTATTTAAGTGAGAAACTCAAAAGAACATGAGAATATTGTTGAGCATAACACTATTATGAATATTTGTAATTAAACGAGAGTGAGATTAAAAAAAGAACAAAGACATTGATAAAAGATTTGCAGAAAGGAATTGCAAAGGAAAAAGAACATTGGACACAAGTTTTAATAAGAATATAATAAATAGCATCTATTGTTCAATTTTTTATACTACATATTAGTTTCAAAATCTCATAAATGACCATTTCTACTACTCATGGTCATGGATAAATCAGAACGTTTAAGTACTTTAATAAAATCCTATACAAAAAAGTCTTATACTTCATTTGCATATATATATAGTTAAAGTCTTAGGTCCGATGAACTCTTAGAAGTAAGGCATGCATGATATATTAACTGCAAGAAAAGTTCACTTATATTCTACATGCTGTTCCAGCTATATATTGTGATTTGAAAAGAAAGCATCTTAGCTAGAGAAAAAACATTAGTCTTAAAGTTAATTAAAGGAAGAATTTTAGGTTCTTGGTTAACTAAGGAGTAATCAGAACCACCAATTATGCTATCTCATAACATCAAATTCTCATTTTGTAGCCTTCTGGTCCTAATTAGTGCCACATCCCACATCTATAACTTTTAGCATTTGTGGACAAATGAACCCACGTGAACCAATTGCTTTTAGGACCCATTTTCACATTACGTGGAACTTAAATATCCACCACAATATTTTCCTTTCAATAACCTTACACACTACGTGGAATCAAAATGTCCCTCATATATGCTTTCCATTTTATTCTATATAAACCAACCTTCTTCAATGTTATATACCTACCAACCTTAACAATCTAAGCTATCTATCTTATAAAAAACTTTAGTCGCTTGAGTTTTACATTGTATCATTAAGAAATTATTATCAATGGCTGTTTCATCTTATCAATCTATCATGTCAAACTCCATGATCAGCATTTCTAGCAGATCTAGAGTTAACCAATTTAGCAACATCCCTTCTGTATACATGCCAAGTTTGAGAAGGAATGCTAGCTTAAAAGTTCGATCCATGGCTGAGGTAATTGAGGTTTTAAAATGCAAATTTTAAGGTTATATATATATATATATATATATATATATATATATATATATATAATATTTGTTCATGCATATGAAACATGTTTGTGAAACATGTTTGTGATTTATGAAATATGCTCGCGAGACGTTAGTTTAGTGGCGAAAACTTTATTTTGTAAATTTATGGAATATAATTCAAAACATTCAGTAGTTGTAAAATAGTCATTTGTCTCCGGATAATTGACAATATTTTTCAATACATTATTCAGGATGGAAAGAAAGAGCTACCAAAGTTGTCTGTAGACCCAACAGCAGCAGCATCTACTCGTTCACCAAAGGTGAGCATAGTATTAAAAAGTTATAACTTTGATATTCTAGTGCAAGATTAATTATGTAAAGTATTAATTTTGATCAATATTTATGAGACACTTTTGATGAACAATGTTGATTATATAATGGCAGATAAGCACAAAGTTTACGGATTTGATGGCTTTTAGTGGGCCAGCACCTGAAAGGATCAATGGAAGATTGGCTATGATTGGTTTTGTAACTGCAATAGGGGTGGAGATAGCAAAAGGGCAGGGTTTGTTTGATCAAATATCTGGTGGTGGAGTCCCATGGTTCTTGTATACAAGTGTGTTGTTGTCAGTTGCTTCTTTGATTCCATTATTTGAAGGGGTTAGTGTGGAGTCTAAGTCAAAGGGTATCATGACTTCAAATGCTGAGTTGTGGAATGGAAGAATTGCTATGTTGGGTTTGATTGCTTTGGCTATTACTGAGTATGTTAAGGGAAGTACCCTTGTGTAATAATACATAGAATTTTATAAAGACATGATTAAGATCTATAGACTATAGGATTTGTGGTTAGAAGCCAGTTAATGAAGCACTGTGTATTCTTATACAATTTCATAAAGAATATTTTTACTATTGATAAGCAAAATCGGCTTGTGAAGATTGTCTTAATTATAAACCTTTGTCCAGCGCATTTCACTTTCAATGCGGAACTCTTTAAAACAATGTACTAACTCTGAATATATGAGATTGCGCCTTCATGCAATTCCTAATCTTACAAAGCTTTCACAATCTATCAAAATCATAATTTTTGGGAAGTTAAGTGAATTCACTGTAGAAAAATAGAGATAACACCATCTCAACATTACTGATAATCATCTGGGTACTTGTAATTAGGTAGTGATGCAAACTTTGACTACTTAAAATAGAAAATTAACTATTAAAATTTGTGTGCATCTAATTGATAATTATGAAGCCAATGCTTATTATGACTGTAGCTAGAGATATTAGAATTATGTTTAATAAGGAAACTAGAGGGAACTTGTCCTCAGAATCCTCTTTCTCTTGTCTATCAAACGCCTCATATGTAGGCTGGTAGTGATAAATTAAAATTTATAACAAGAATGATTATTATTTCAATACTTCGGTTTTGTTCTTTAGTTATCATCTCAACATCTCAATCTTGATTGATGAAAACATGTAACTTAACACTACATGCGTAAAAAAGAGATATAACACTACACAGGGTATGTATAATTTAAAAACTTCTCCATAAATTTTAACATAATGCCTACACAAAAATGACACATAATAGAGACGTTGAATTCTTCTATCAACAGCATTTATGAGGCGCAACTGAGCACATCTACAAAAGCTGTGTGATATTTGCATGAAAATATTGGCGTCAACACTTATTCAGACATGGATATCTCATCTTCATCTACCGGAATGAACCTTTACACTCACATATTATATGAACAAAAAAGAATGAGAGAACAATACACAACTTAGTATCTCTTTCCCTTTTTTCAGAAATCTTATCAGCTACTTCATATATACAAATAACTAATGTATTTGGCAGCCACATTTGTACTAATAATCAAGCAGCTATGGATCAAGCTGATATTCAGGCTTGTCAAAATCACCATTTTGGAGTGGGCTTTCCACCACCCCGTTTTCAAGTTTCTGCAATTTATAACAAGTCAATAAACAAGGGAAGAAATCAGTTCGTGAAATTGCGATCATATTACACAATGCATATAATTATGTGGTTTGATTTTGTCAAACATACTATAATCAAGTTTCTTAAATGACTAAGACTTCAAACTTATTTTTTCAATTAGTTCAACTGAATAGTCTCATCGGTAGGCAACACGTATATACAATCAAAGTGCGTTAGTTTTCAAGTGTGTTCATATCAGTACAAATGAGATGGGAAAATGATAATTATGGACGTCATTTATCAATCATACGAAAAATATATTTAATAAAGCAAAAAAATAGAATGTTATCAATCAAGAAATAAATAAAAAATGCAGTTATACAATTTGATTAGAAGTTGTGTAACTTGCAGGTAGATATACAGAAACAGAAAAGGATATTCAGATACGTACTTCTGTGTGTAGATCAACTGGAAACAAATTTATGGCTCCCGCATTGAATGTGAATCCACTGGAGGTGACACAATTTTTGCATTAGTGACATGCACAAAACGAAAAAATAAATAGAAAGAAAAAAAAAACATTGGTAAAAGAGAATTAACAAAAGTTGAAATAAATAATGAGATAGTAAAATTAATTTCCCTAGGACTAGTGTATCTCAAGCCTCAATACTCTTGATTATCTAAGGCTGGTAAAAGCTGCCAGACATGAATAATAAGCTCGAAGAACCATACCAATGAGATAGTACAAGCTGCCAGACATATGGGATGAAAAACTCCTCTGGATGGCTCTCTTGTTCATACATGAAGCGCAGTTGAGTAAACATCTGTCAAAACAAAAATACAGTCTCATAGAAACAGGAGAAGTAATCCTCTTAATTCTTAATGATATTCCGTACTGCAAGCAAATTACAAATGGCAATTTTTTTCTTATCTTACCTTCATTCCATCACCTCTCCAAGAACGACAATTGACAATTATCACTTGGAGAACTTCAGTGACTGACCAATCACCATCCACTCGTTGAGCATCCATACGAGTATTGAAAAAATCTAATACCTGCAAATATTCAATAGATATATTTTTCAACAACACAAAAGAATGATGTAAACACAGCACAAAACTTGCTCCTGTAGAATTTGCAAGGTTTCAAAGGTTATGCGTATATTGTAACTTTGACTTAAATATTATAATTTAAAAAGATTAAACATACAGTATAGATGTTTTCAAGTAGTTCATGGAAGCGTGGGTGACTCTTGTATGGCTGAAAGACTTCCTGCCTGTGCATTACTGCATAAACTACCTGCTCCAGTTACATAAAAGCAATTCAGCAACGCAAATTTTGACTATTTTTAACTAGATTAAAACAGGTTAGCAAATATTCAATTAATCAAGTAGAAAATAAATAAACCTCTGGATTCCGAGGCAGTGCATACGTCAGGATTGCATTTATTATTTCTAGTACAAGCCTCAAGAAGTCGGTATAAATTTGCAATTCAGTTGACTGCACGAAAAGAATACATAACTTAGAAAAATGATTTTTCAAAAGTTTATCGATAGATCACAAAAGCACCGAGACAGTATATATTATATACCACATCTTCAACTAAGTTGTTTGCTTCGATTGAGTTTTCTTTTGCAATATGAAGCTTATTATCTCTGCGATCAGCTAATTTGTTATACCTAATGAGAAGCAAGGATCGGTGTCAAAATTATATGCTAGAGATCACAATCAACTCTAAGAGGTATAAATTTGAAATGGAAATGGTACATTTTACAAAGGTAAAGGTAAAGAAAGAAGGAAACATACTTGCGTGAAAGCATATCAAATAGGCTAACTAATCTCTGAGATGCATATGCACTCAAACGATGGACATGAGGTGCCATGTTAGCCAAAGTTGCCAGACATGTTGTGTGGAGATAGACATCCTATCATTATTTATACATAACAGAATGATCAGCATAAGCAACCAATACAAAATAAAAGCAGTTTAATAGTTCAAGCCACATAAACTAAACAAGGGTCAGAAACATTTCTAAGATTGAAGTATGCAAATTCTACAAGCACCCATAGGCATATGATAATCACTGTTTTCAGTAGACATAGGATAACAGATCTCAATGCCTTCTTAGATCCTACTCCAAGAAATGCAAAAGTGCAAACTTTCTGTCCGGAACTTAAAAAGAGATACCAATTTTCTTTATGAAAGCTACTTCTACTAAATTAATAGGTTTTGCAATCAATATATGTCACATCTTATTTAAATAATCATTAAGTAGAAAGGGGAATTTTAGAAATTAGTAAACCTTACGAGAGTGTAAATTGATAATCTAACTGAGTTTAAGAATCATACCCGTAGTTTAGACAAATTATACTGTACAGTTCTGATAAGAATTATGACCATAAGAGAACCAAGAGAAGCCTGATGGAGAAGACGTTCTTTGTACCATGGAACACCTGACAATATCTGTCCATTTACATGCCAAATTAACATTTAGCACAATCATTTACAGTTCCAAGCATATTATAATGGCAAAAGACAAATCTTACCAGCTTATGAATGCTTGAATTGAAAGAAGCATCTTGACTAAGTATAAGAAGTATAATCAACAACATGTATATTTGATTAGCTGTCCTTCTTGGAGTATTGTATAGAGCTTCAAGAATCGGCATTAACTGTTAATGTCACAAGATAAACAAGAATCGGGGTAAGAATCAATCTTGAGATGTTATCAGTAGGGCCAACTTGATTGACAATGACTTAAACCAAGTAGTTAGATATGTCACATGATAACAGAGTGAATACATGTTTCGCAAAGTAGTAAGCCTCGATGAACTTCATCTTAAAATTCTTATTTTGACTATTAAATATATAAAATAAGGCAAATTGCACTGACCTTTTCTAATATATTTCTAAATGATGCATATCCCCTCTTTTTTGTAACCGACACGGACCGCCCCTCAATTACACGGGCCTCCTCTTTATCTTGTAAAAATAGAGGGTGTGTGTGTCATTTAACAGACATAAGGTAAGAATGAGTGTGACTTCTACGACAAAGAAGGGTGGCAACTGGCAAGTGTTTGTTACTTTGTTTAAGATTAAAAGGGGAATGAATGTCATTTAAAGATATCTCAAAGTAGGCGAGTGCAATTTCCCCCACAAATTATAATAAATTCAGTCCATTTTCTTTCATAAGAGAAATTCAATAGTGCTGTATCATACCAATGTATCCATATCAGTTCGCACCAAGACATACTCCAAAAAGGCAGAATTTCCTTGGAGCAATGAGTAAAGTAGTAGGACAGCTGTTTCATCAGCTAAGCACCTGTAGATGAATAAAAGTGCCAAGGTTTTTTATAAACAAAGAATGTGAAAAATCCAAAATATGTCTGACAGTAATGACACAACATGAATACGTATAACTTTGTATATATAAAAAATATCCAAAGTGGCAATAAGGTAACAGAGACACAAAGCTGCAACTAACAATTATGTGCTCACATACACAAGAGAACATCCATACTGCCTGACTGAAGAGCAAACATGAAACGGGAAAAAAGAAAAACGAATCAATTGTGATTTCTTTCTTACTTTTCAGTTATTTTCTCCTTGTATTGTTTGGTGAACAGAAAAATATAAGTGATCAGTTTTTCGAAATGTCATAGTAAGATTGATTGAGGACTAGCATATATTCTGATCATCTCACAAGTTACCATCATGATAATAGCATACAATTACAGACATGTCAGTTGTATTTTGCAGAGTTTGACTCAATAAATAAAAGCATATGTGAGCATGGTATGGACGTAGTAATAGATAATAATAGTCAAACACATATACAGGCAGCAAGATACTCACGTGCCAAGTGTATCAAACAAAGAAGCAAAAGGCAACTTTATGTGTCGACCATTGTGCGCATTGCCCTCAACGTCCACACGATCCACTGCATTTAAGGGCTGATTAAAAATTGCTAGCCTTTTTAATCCATTAAAATGGTATATATAGATATGAAAAATATATTACATTCACAGTCAATTGCATGCTCTAAGGCTTTGCAGTAAGGGTTGTCGGAAAAATGAGAATTTTCTTTGAGTAATGAATCTGAAGCTGAAGATTTGTTATTCTCAATAGCAGAGTAGTCTTCACTCACGGCACATTTATGATAATGAATGAGAACAAGAAGCACGTGAAGACTGCTATCCGCTATAGGATTTCTTGACCCTTCGCCGCTTGAACTGACCAAATAACTGAATGGCAATAAAACAATATTTGCTGCAAGGCAATAAATAAAAAAATAAAACACTTATCAAATAAGTTCTCAACTTTCCAAACAAGAATCTTGAAGCAATTAATAGAAAAAAATGGAAATAAAAATAATATAATAATATATTAATAATATCAAAAAGGCATATTTGACTTCAAAAAATCCATAAATATTAAATAGAAAAGTAAATCCAGTCATCAGTTCGTACCAGCTGCGGAACCAACTCTCTGTAGCACACTACTCTGACTTCCGTCATAAAAGATGGGATAAGATGCCTTATTGAATGGAACCCTAGGACGGATAATGAAATTTAGAAGCAATTTGCGAACAATTAAACCAACCAGAGAGCTGTCCTGCAAAAACAACAAAGCACTAACCTATTATTTACTATCAGCAAATAAAGAATAACTCAATGACCAACAGTTGATGTTAAAATCTTAACTTCTAACCTGAGCCATTGCGGCATCTAGAAATGGGTTCACATCATTTGGTCCAGGAGATGGCCCACAGAGAAGCTGGGTTGACATTGCAATAATCATGAAATTAAGCAGCTCCAGATGTAGAAGAAATGTATTGGGACTACAATAATAATGAGAAAAACTGTCAGGACGGTAAGCTCACACAATAACTCAACAAGAATTAACCAGTCAAATTACTTATGAGTCGTGATATACCTCACTTCTACTGATGCTATAAAGTTCAGAACATTCTGCATAACGAAATTTTCGATGGTTTGATCTGTATGACAATTATTAAAAAAAATTAAGAATCTGAATAACATTTGAAATACACACATAGAAATGAAAATATACTCGAAAGGAGAAAATGAAAAATAAGTTATGAATAGCATGAAACAAAAGTAAAGAATCATGCGTATATCCAGTGTTGTCGATGGCGAAAGGCCAAAAATCTGCCATATAAACACGCCGTTGAGCCTTTTTGTGGCGCCTTGGCAGGCATTCCTTTACAAATTGCCTACGACAGTTGTCGAAAAGTATGCCACGTCCAGTGGTGTAGCCAGGACCCCTGGCCTAGGGGGTTCAAAAAATGGGCTAACCGAAATCGATTTGGGTCTTTCGGGGTGGTGCAAAAAAATCAGGGGGTTCAAAATGCAAAATGCTATAAGTTGCAACATGTTACCCAAGTAGGCGCCAAAATTCAGCTCAAGCCTTTAACATTAATATTATTCTAATACACCACCCAAAATCATACATGCAACAAAGTTCAATGACATTGATACGTATGTATGTATGCTTGCAGATCTTAATTCTAAATGTGAAATAACGATAGTTATAGTGTGTTTAGTTTTGCATTGGAAATCTTCCAAAATCATGGTTCTAACTTCTAATCTATAGATCTCAAAAGTAAAATCAAGTATGCACTTGTACGTACCTCCCAGAACACCCTTCAGTACAGCTTCATCACCATCAAAAGATAGGTATAACTGCATACCACTTTCAATCAAATGCTTCAGAAACACAGAACCGATGTACACTGCATTTGCAGCCTTTTCATAAACCAATGGTGGCACACCAGAAGTAGACATGGACTCCTGCAAGTAGCATGCTAGATGGAACAAAATCTTTGCAAGATGCCTAGTGTGAGAATTGTTTTTTGCTGCAAAACAATTAAACAAAATCCAAAAGCAAAAGTTCAATAATAATTCGCCACAAGAAGTAAATTTAATCACATTAAAATCATAATAATGAGCACATTATACCCAATGCAATCGAAGAGATTAAAACTTGAAATCATCCCGAATCACTTCTCTTAAGAACCAAATTTTCTGACAGAGTAAAAATAGCATTCGAAACTCCAACAATTTATAATCCTTTTTTTTTTTTGCTTTCACCCTATGGTTTCTAGGGGAAGGGGGCCCTAGTAGTCCAGTGTCTGAGGCGAGTTTTGGCATCAAGTGATTTCAGTCCCCTCCCAAACGCAGTTGTGGGGGATGGAACCGTAGTCCTTCCTACCAAGTCCAGCGCCAATCACCATTGGACCAACTAACGTTTGGTCATTTATAATCCTTTTGTAAAAGGAAAATCACACTTCAATAATCTACCATACAAATCAAACTAAGCTATTATATCATTTTAACAAAAGAAAATATCATTCCAACATTCTAGTCATTGAATTTAATAAAACTAAGCTATTAACTAATGCTATTGTAAGAAAATGGATCAATTGAAGCTTCTTCATGAAGTCATTAATCATTCTAAGCCTAAAAAAAGCTGTAACCAGAAAATGACTAACCCAAAAGCTCGCAAGCTTGTTCAACACGTTCAGAAGGCCATTGAACATTAAGAGGAAGCTCCAACAATTTCTGCCAAAACTCCGATGTGAAAGGGAAAGACTCATCGCCGACAAAAGTCCCGATCAAATACTCCGCAGTCTCCGGCGAGAATTCACTTCCCTTACGCGGCGTTGACGGTAACGAACCCATTCAGAAAAATAAACGCTTATAGTGTTGAAATCTCGTTTTGGTCTGATTTGATAGAAGATTCAAAGCAACGGCATTGTGTGAAAAGTCGCGGAAAGATCAAAAGGGTTTGATCTAAACACGAAAACGGAAATGGGTTTTGAAAATCTCAAAGGTTCGTGAAGCGTAAGAAGAGAATAAAGAGTGTGAAAGAAGAAGAAGAAGAAGAACGACAAGGAAAGAGCTTCTTCGAAACGAAGGTTTTGCAGAGAAAATTTAATTTAATTTAATTATAAGGACTTGTTTGGATCAGCGGTTATTATCAGTTTATAATAATAAGCTTTTCGACGTCACCGCTTAGGATAAATTGCATTAATCCAAATATGATAGGGACTTTGAAACGTTAGTCAGTTTAATGATGATGATTGATGTTTGAGAGGAGATTAAAATTACGTAAGTGATTGAAACTCCTGAATTAGGTTAAATTGATGATGAAAACAAAAAAAATTATTCTAGTATACAAACAAGCAAAATCAATTTTTTCTTCGATTTTTTCTTTATTAATTTACAAATAGAGCTGATGAGGGTTGAACTTAGGCCCTTATGAAAACTAGATCAAACTCGTCATCACTGGACCAAACTTAATAGTTTAGCAAAATCGTTTTTTTTTTATTATTATAAATATCGTATAATAACAAATAAAACATTTCGTAAAAAAAATTACAAATAAAATATGGAATATTCAATAAATTTTAATTTTGTTGAAATTAATTGGTATGGACTAGCTTTCAGACTTTTTGATATGAAAATGAAAATGTGATAGATCTATATCAATAGCAAATGGACAATTAACTAAACAACTATACATAAAGTAGTTATAGTTATATGGCTTATGGGAAAATATAACTTATGCAGATAATTTTAAATACAATTAAATTGCATTTAGCCTAACGCTTGACTAACATAATTCTCAACCTAATTAATCTTAATGCCAAAGAACCATAAAATTTTGACAAATTTTTACTATCTCGATTTCAATATGGTATAGCACATAACTTAAGTCATAAGCTTGTTAAAGAAAGAAAAGTCTTGATGTTGGGATGATTGGGATACTATGTTCTATTAGAAGAAAGAATTTTGATTAATTTTGGTCATCTTAATGTATTTAATATTTATTTTTGTGTTGTTTAATATTGTAAAAACTAATTAAAATGAAAAAGACCTCTAACTTTATAGTTGTTGTTTTTTAGAGGGCCTTGTTTAAAATTTTATTTTAGACCTTTAAATATGTCTTATGCCTCATTGCTTTATTTTTGGATTTTTTATCCAATTTTCAATAAAATATCCAAAATAAAGTCTTTGAGTCACTTTCTTGAGGGTTAGTGTTGTTTGTTTCCTTTTGGAGATCATAATTTATAAATTCTAACTTTGACAATTTCATTTCCACCGACATAAAACAGAAACAAAAAAATACTACACTATTTGTTTTATTGTGAGCTTTTTTTATTTGATACATATATTTATATTTACTATCAATATATTATAGATAGAGAGAAGATAAAATATACTCCTGTTTATTAATCTGTCGTTATTTTTTATATCATTTACAAAAATAGTGATCTATGTTACTTCCTTGCAAAATATAAAGTTGTTACGAAATCTATTATGTGTTAAAGCAAGCAAAATAACAAAACATGTAGATAAAAGGACAAAATATTGTGTGTGGAAAAATAACAAAATTATGAGTACAATGTCACTCAAGGCCACCTTCTAATATTCTAGCAATTTGTAGCTCTAGATATAAGTTGTGTGTGTTTGAAATGTAAACTGTATTTCAAGCTTGAAATCATATCATATCTTGAGACAAATACATAACAAAACACCATAATGATGAGAAAGGATGAAAGAGACAATCTCTCAAGGAACAAAATATAAAAAACAAATATATTTGACTAAATTATTTGAAAATTTTGAGTTACTATTAATTGTCATCCCAGTGACCCAGTCTAGTATAAGTGTCATTGGTGTTGAATTGCAAATATATGTATTTGAAGAACTTAAATTAGTCTACTTAAATTAGTATAAAAAAAAAATTGAATTTGAGATTTTAAGGAGGAGCATATCCTTAAGTTCTAAGTTAATACCAACATGTCAATCCATGTGGGTTGAATTGTAAATATATATGAGTTACTTTTTGATCAAATTTACAACACTCCTATTACTCCTTCTTCTGTTCCATAATAAGTGTTATATTTACCAAAATTGTTTGTCCCAAAATAAATGTTCTATATTATTTATAACATTGTTTTTATTATTTTATCTCTTAAAGTAATCGATAGGTAAGAGAAAAATACATTCAAAAATTTACTTTTTAGTATTCCAATATCTACTACCAATAAAAAGAGGGGGCATTTTTGTAAAAGTCGTATTCTCTCTCTTTTATTTACACATTTTTTTTAAAGTGAGTGATTTAGTCAGCTGTGACACTTAAAATGAGACGGTGGGAGTAGTATATAAGAGTGTTGTAAATTTTGAAATACTAATTTTGACTCTACATATTAAAAAGGTTTTTTTATATAGAAAATGCAATAAATATTTCATGAAGAAGAGTGTGATATAGTGACATGATCTAAGATGTGTCCCTCAGTCCTTCGCCCATACTACTAATTATTAGGAGCTGACCCTCTTCAAACCATGCCCATAATATTGAATAAGATTTCATTCATTCCTTGGTAGCCAATTAAACAGTAAAGTAACTTTTAATTTCATTTCTGCTTAATCAGAGGTTGTATGTTTGAATCAAGTTCTAAAATTACAGCGGTGTTAAATTTTCTTGAAGAAGAGTTTTATCATTCATTACACTTGTATCCGGCTCGACCGATTGATCTCATACTCGACTGATTAATCTCTACAGTTGCATGTAGATGATAGTCGTTTCAAACGGAAAAAAAATACTCCTATTTAGGAGGACTAGAGGCAAGAAAACCAAGTTGCTCAGCCAATACATCAACATCTTCAGCATCCACTTCATCTTCAATACCCTCTTTAAAGAAATCTTGCCAAATCATTTCAACATCAATCTCTTTATCTCTAATTTCATCTTGAGAATGTGATTCAAGTTTAACAAAATCTAAGCACTCTTCAGTATTATATCCAAATTCATCACTTGTTTCAACATTACTTGGCCCTTGATCAATAGTTCTCCTTCTCTTCTTTGAAAATAGCACTTCTTCTAACTCTTTTCTCCATTCATTCTGTTGAACCAATTGTTGCAAGAAATTAGGATTTTGCACTGCTCTTGCCAAGAAATTCATCATCTGTTTTTGTTTATGTTCAGTTTTTTTAAGCCTTCCTTCCATTGCTTCAAGGTGAGTTCTAGTATTCTGTTGCTGTTGTCTAAGTTTCACCAATTCAACCATTAGAATTTGTTTGTCGCGCTTCAACCGATCGACTTCGATTCCTTCTAATCCAAATCTTCCTACCTCAACACATGAAGGGTCTAGAGCATTTTGTTGCATTGCTTGAGATTGATTTGTTTTTCTTCTTCTAATTATGTTCTTCAAAAGGATTTTTTGTCCTTTTAGAAACATTTCATTGGCAAATTCCCACCTATCTGGATCAACCTTTTTAAACCCCTACAATATAAATATCAAACTTCTTCATTTTCAAGACATTAGATTAATTAATATAACTTCAACTATATAGGGAAATCCAATAGTAATTAATAAAGACAAAACCTATATGTAGTACTATAGCTATATATATGGTAATTGATTGGTAAATGAAGATGAAGATAAAAGAATGTTAACAAAGTCTAGCAGCTTCACCAACATCAATGGAGATAAGGTTATTGTAGCATTATTGCATCTAAATTGCAGTTACATTGCAAACCTTAATATTGTTGTAAAATATAGATAAATGCGATTGCACTTGTGAATGTCACTTCGTTGCCGAGACATTTATAAAACTTTTATATTTTGGTCCTAATTTTGATTTTCAATCATAATTGTGGCGACTAATCTCTTGAGGCACGCAACTATGGAGACTAATCCCTCAAGGTAAGTGTGGTTCATTTAAGGGGTTGATCTCTCTTAACATATATTTTTCTATAAGCACCGGTCAAAATAAAACTTTGGACCAAATGGTTAAAAGATTTAAATATCTAGCTCTACTACTTGAATCACAACAGGTTGATATTAGAACTATATACAATCCCATATGACATATCATGAAAAATTGAAAACAAAACTAATTCTCATGATGTCATAAGTTTGTTTCATGTCATCACAATAAGAAGACCAAAGATCACAAAGAAAATAATTTCACACACATATATACCATCACTAATTAATCTTGATGAATAAATAAGAGAATTTGAAGTTATATATTACTCACATATGTGTTAAGTTGTCTGACAAAACTAGAGAAATTGTTGTGCTTGAAGAATTTAGGGAGAAGGCTAATAGAAAAGGCTTGAGGATCCCACACAACAAAGCTATTGTTCCCTCTACTCCATGAAACTATATGATTTGTAGAAGAATCATCAACTATATCATATGTTTTTGTAAGGAATGGTGGAGGACCATTTTCATGAAGTCCTTCCATTGGTTGAGGATCACCAACTATACAAAATGAAGAACTTCCTCCCACAAACTCCTCCTTAACTCTACCATCATCATGAGAATTCATATTCATAGAATGGTTCTGTTTTGAGAAATGGGGTTTGAATAATGAAAACTTAAACTAAATATATTGATCATGATTAATTACTAAAACAAAAAATGGAAAATCAGATCATATTCGGTTTCTATGTAAAATTTAAAGCTCATAAAAAACAAGAACTTGGAGAAGGGACACACACACATACACATAGATGATTGATGATGTTATGTAAATTGGAGTTAGGAAGTGTTTGGCATGGAGCTGTGAAGGAACAAGAGAAGCAGGTGCATGTGTTGAGTTTTGTTTAATTTATAAACTACTATAAATGTATGTTGATGCACTCTGTTCTTTTAACTTTTACTTTATAGATATATTAGTATTATATGTCATGTGACTAATGGGGAAGGTAAAGTGCAAGACAAATCCACCATGTCGACTGGATATTTTTCTCCTTTGGGAAAGCCATTGTACCTTATAGTTATAGTTATACTATTATTTTTATTTGTTTGAGAAAACCATCTATAAAACCTTTTGTTTATTGGTTTCAGAAAAAAAAAAAAAAAAACCTTTTGTTTATTGGCTTTGTACGACGTGGAAGAGTTGTTTAAGTTTTATACCTTGCACAAGTCGACAAAAATACTATAACGAATACAAATTTTATAAAATATTAATTTTTGTAGGTCTCAATAACATATTAAATAGATTTTAATTTTATTAAAATTTATCATGGATGGTTTATATGATATAAATTTTCAATTCAACGATCAATTTTGTAAAATTTATATTCGTTGTAATGTTTTCGTCGACTTGTGCGCGGTGAAAGGCTTAAACAAGTCTTTCACTTTAGAATTTACCTTGTTTATTAATTAAATATACGTGCATATAGAAACTACATAAGTATAAATTGGGAGTAAGTTCTTTATGAGATCACATGGACTTAAATGATACTCTCTTCGTTCTAAAATTATAAGTAAAAATTAGTCAATATAAGTTGTGTATCTAGTCTAAAATATCAGACCAGATATATTAAGAGCAAGAGAGAAAATACTAAGGAAACTTTTAATTCTCCTAAAAAAGTATCGATAATTCTATAAGAAGGATTTTTGCCTTAAATTTCTAATTCTCAAAATAAAGAGTCTATAATGAAGTCCAATCAAAATATTAGTAAAATATAACTAAAAATGGCAAAATGAAACTCAATTTAAATAAACTCAATAATGTATGCTATAAATTTTCAACTTATGTTTATTCTGTTATAAATAAATATTCATATGAACTTAATTCAATCGACAAAAATATTTTATATAATATATAAAAATTGAAGTTCAAATTTTAATACGTCTATTTATTTACATGAGCTCAAACAAAATGAATGCTTCACATTTTAGCTTAGGAGTGAATGACGATAGTTATGCCTAGTCAAACTTTTGGCACAAATGAGAGATCGATACCTGTAAACAAATATTCTTATTATATTGAATTAAAATATAGTTTATGGTGATTAGAGATCTTGTTAAAAAACTATAGAGATTAGAGAGATGAGAAATAATTACTAAAAAAATAGCAATACCCCAATAAAAAGAGATGAAACTAGAACATGATCGAAAATGCCCGACATCATCAATATCATTCAAAAAGCAAAATCACCTTGAAGTGTAGTGTCCCATCCCTTGTCCTGCTTTTTGTTTGTCTCTAGAACAATTATTTTTGTTTGTTAATTCAAACTTTAGAATCAAATCATTTCATTTCGCATACTATTAGGCAAATTAAATCTTGATTACGTGCACCGTTTCTCATCACACAATTAAGATCACTAATCTCTTACTCAATCAACAGTTTCTTTTTTACCTTTCACTCATTTCAAGTAATTTTATTTAAAATGTGTAAGACATAAACATACTAAGTATATGTCTAAATTGAGATTGAATATTGTTTATATTGTAAGTCTCTAACATCTTTCATTAGATTCAATCGTCGTTGGTTAGGTCAGGTAATGAAGTGAGGACTTTCTCTATGTCCAATTACTTCTACTGCAAGTAACGGCTAGCACTAGTAGTTAGTAAACGTTTTAGTTAGTTATGCACTTAAAGTAAGTTAACTGTCATAACAGCTTTTCCTTCTCAAAGTGTAGCTAGTAGTTGTTCCTATATATAGCTTTGTAATAGTGCCAATCTAAGTAACAAGTTTCAACACATTTTCTCACAAACTTGTTCATTTCTCTATAGCTTTTCAATGCTTTTCACTTTCTTAACATCAGGAGTTTTATTTTTATATTAATTGAATCTTGTGCAGGTGTGTGTTACACTTAAGTATTTTATAATATTTTTCTTATTTGCTTATTTTATAGTTTAAGAAAATATTATAAATTAGCGAATAAGAATGGTCGGTTATGTTCTACCAAAACAAAAAAGAATGGTCGGTGATGTAATCTTCATGCCCGATGCTTGAATTTTCACGTCTCTAATTGTATATTCTTTCTCCAAACAAGGAAGAGTGTACTACAAAGACACTTTGATATCAAAATAATGCAGGGTGATTGCAATTAACATGTGAGTGAGTTCAGTATTAGTGATCATATCTAAATGGTAATCTCCCTATTTATAGAGTGGCCGCTCTAGTTTGTTGCTGTGATTACTCATTACTGAGATGCTCATTGATATCGTATTGTGATAAGTGTTAGATGAGGCATAACTAAAGCTTTCACATAAGCATTAGGAAGATCCACATTCATATTAAAACATTATAAATCATTTCTTATTACAAAATGACTGCCCTATATAATCTTAAACAAACACACTCAAACTCTTGTAAAAGTTGATTTTTACCAAAACAGCACATTACAATCCATTCAAATTCTATTTATGAATGTTTATTCTGTGCCCAATACTGATAACAATACTTGAAAATGCAATTTGGATACAACACATAGTCACAGACAACAAACACGATGACATGGATATATATATATATAACATCGAGGTTTAAAGGGTTCAATTACATACCACAACATAAAACGATGAGCCTCTTTGTTAGAGAGACCATTATTTATTTATTTATTTTCAAACTTCATTTTAGTATCAAACCTTAGCCCTTTTTATCAATGTTACAATCAGGCAGAACCAAATCTTACGCAGTGGCGTCAACATTATGGTTGGCAACATCTTTCTCCACAAAAGTCTTGATGTATTGCCCTCTGCACATTGACAACCAAAGTGAGATTTGATAAAAAAAAAAGTATATGATAGTCTAATGCATGTTACTACTAAACTAGTTAAATAATACCTTGCAGAAAGATGATCATGCGGGCGATTGTATGGAGTCCAAATTGGTTCACCAACGAAAAATCGCAAAGCCTGCACAATTACAATCATGTAAGAAACATATGAAGATTATTTTAAGTAAATGTTAAGACTAAATAAAGTTGAAAATGCACATCAATTGCTAATTGATAGCAAAAACAGGCTTGCCATATGTCAAATCTCAAGTTACGCATCCATGTACTCCTCTATACAAGAATGAAACAAACCAAAATATTTGCAATCAAATCCTTCTGTTGTAAAAAGATGTGAAGGTCAGACACACAGAAGGACTTCCAAACAGGGCACCAGACAGTATTTTAAAGTATTCAAAGAACCAAGCTAAAAGCTAAAGTTCCCGAAAAAATGGCACAAACTGACAGAAAAGTGAAAAGCTGAGAAGGATAATAATGATTTTCTATTAGCAACAGAGGAAAGTAGTGCAGCTACAATTTGTAAATAAGCAATCAATACCTTAATATAATTGCCCTCGTCCAATGTAAAACGGTGATAAATTCCAGCAGGTAAAATGATCATTCCTCCTTTCTTCACCCATACACGAATCCAAGCCTCATTTCGATCCCTCACATCAAAATAACCTAAAGCAAAACAGACAATAGTTAGCAACTTAACAGGGTAGGCATGGAAACGATAAAAATCAGATCAAACAAAAAATTTGTTCACACCACTTCCAGCAGCAGCATAGCGGATCTCCTCGTCAGTGTGCAGATGCTCTTCAAAGAAATTCTTGATCTTCTGTTCATAATTTGGTAACTTTTCTGGGCAGACCTCACAAACATCCTGCGGAAAATGTGCCTCAGATAAAAATGTTTAAAAGCATGAACAGATCCGGACTATAAAGAAGCAGACATATTAATTAAACAGTCACGGTTTTGCATATTTTCTATATTTCTTTACTTACGTGTATTTATTTTGAGTAGATAGAAAGTAAATTCTATCTAAACAGTGAATCAGTGACAATAAAACAATAACATCACTAACCATGTAAGAGTATCCACGTTCTTCGCGAATCTTTTTCAACTCTGGATCTGTTTCAGGGTTATCGGCATCCAATTTCCAGCTGAGTACTCCAAGTTCTGCAATTTTAACAGAAGCCGAAGTTCAGATGAGACTCATGAGTGCAAACCCTACAAGTTGCATATAAATATAACTGACACATGCAACAATAAGCTTACCAGCAAGTTGATCCAATGAGACAAACTCCTTAGGTTCTTTGTGATGGGGAAGTCGTTGATCTTCATTGCTATCATCCATATACCATGCTTGAAGGACTTCTTCTCGCGGATCCTACAATAAATGACATGAAAATATGATTCCTCTTATTTCTGACACCTCTAAACAACCCAACATGTAACAGAAGCAGTAATGTACACATTTTAAGTTGACAATTTCAGCACATGATATAAAAAAGATTGGGCCTAATCCTTCTAAAGTGAGGGAATGCAATTTAGATGACAAATAAAGGGATAACAATCCCATGAAAACATAACAATTAAGGTTTCAATAAAATACTTGTACATGGATAACATACTATGAAATTGTCAAATGTTGAACGGTTGTCGAATGATTATTGTATCAACAAAAAACCATTATCATTATGAAATTTGGTTTTTAAAATTCAACCTCTCAATTCAAGCAACAAATCAAACGAAACAAAAAATGTATTTGTAATCGGAAAACAAAAACAAAACAAAAAATTGTTCCAAAAAAATAGATGGCTTAAGAAACATTGCCATTTTCATACCACATCAACCATAATACAAAACTAAGGAAACTTTGATTTAAGAGGTCACTTGCTATAGGACACTCAAACCCCAAAAAATGATAGTTACCCCCTCTGGTCCTAAATATAAGAAAAAGTTGGATCAACAAAAATTCACGTATCTGGTCAAAATTTTGAACCATATAGTACATCAACTTTTGTTAACCCAATTTTCTCTTATATTTAAAACTGAAGGTAGTATTACGTAACCCCTCTCACCCTAACAATTTAACCACTAACAGTTTTGCCTATACAAAAACCTATTATGTACGTAATTTTCCTATCAAACTGGCTTCACTAACTATGTATTGAAAATATGAGTGATAACAAATACTCCCTCAGGTTCTAAATATAAGAGAAAAAATATTGTTTTGGTTCATTGAAAATCTAACAATGTATCTAATCCATATTATGGACCAAATATATTAGATTCTCAATGAATCTAAAAAGTAAAATTCTCTTCTTATATTTAAGACCGGAGGTAGTAGCTTAATAGATTAAAATATTGAATTTTGACATAATTACGAGATAACAAACACCCTTTAAGTACTTAATAGATTTTGAATTTGAATTAAAAATTTGTAAAGATGCAACATACGTGTTTTATATTTACTAAATAAATCCAGAAGAGTAAAGATACGAATTTCGATAATACAATAATAGGTTAAAATATTGCGCAAGCTCAAATACGAATTTCTCAATAAACCCTAACAGTGCAGACGCAGAAGGTTGAAGAAATCACGAAAGGATTAATAATTTTGTGAATAAATTGAAAATTATGAAGACGCAAAAATAGTGGTGGAAGTTGAATTGAAATATCATTGACATGGTTTAGAATTAAGTGATTAAAAGAAATGAGAAATGAATGAATGAATACCTTGTTGGAGGAAACCATGATGGTGTTTGTTGAGTTTCAGTTGTTGTTGTTGTTGTTGTTCTTCTTCTTCTTCTCTCTATCGGGTTTACGCACCAAATGCTTATTGTGTACGCGATTTATAAACGAAACACCTACTACTTCATTAAATTGCCAAAAAGCCCTTCTCTCTTTTGACCAAAATGCCCTTTAGTTATAATTGCTAATATAAAAAACTCAATTTTAATTTATTTTAAAATCCTAAAAGGTTATTGGATTGAGATTTCAATGAATTTTAAAAAACTTTTTTTTTATGATAAAAAAGTCTTGTGTTACTCAATCAAGACTTTTATAAAATGTAAACAAATTTTGTGGTATTCAATTAAAAATCTGTATTATAATCTCAAAAAATCCCATGACGTCTTTTAAAATTTTCAAGACTTATTTTTGTCAAAATAATCTCTCAAAATCTCAATCCAATAAACCACATTGTTACAGTCAAAAACTCTTTAGAAATAATAGATCCTTTATCACTTTTATTTTGTGTCAAATTTTTTTTGAAATAAAAGAGGGTGTAACACCAAAGAAAAAATTACAAATCTGAATACCATGTAAAAATGTATTATTCTTAGCACAAATGACTAATTATCTGAAATTTCTATTATCTACCAATGCACTCAAAATGGTGAATATATTATTCACATTTTAAACATAAATGACTAATTTGACAAATAAAATACTATAACTTTTGACTCAAAAAAAAATTATTAGTTTCTTTCCTTATTAAGACATAGAAAACAACTAAATTATTTGCAATTTATCAAAACCTTCATGCATTTTTCAACAACAAAATAAATTTGTACAAGTTTAAGGGTAATTTGAATATTGACCTGACTGTCTCAACTCTCAACAAGACTCGCAAATTATGTTTGGAACCTGTGGTTTAGGTGGCATCTTCACTAGATACACATTTTCTAGCTTTGACTTTTGAGAATATCTTTTTCTTTTCTATAGAAGACTTCTTACAATATCTTATTACTAGCAAATATTTTTATATTTTATGCAAAAAAAAATTTATATGTTTTCGTATGACGTGATATAACTGGAACTGTGAACACCATATTGAAATGACAAGTATAGATCAGCTGAATTGTTTGATAGTATGAAATGAAGAATAAAATACAAATTTAAATTTTATTTTACATGAATATTTAAGAGTCTATTTGGTTAATATTTAAACATTGAGGTGCAAAAGTGATATAAGGTCATGGATGTGCAAAGAACTATAAGTACTAAACACAGTGAAGAGGAAAATTTGAATAGAGCTTAGAGCTTATCATATACACTTACAATGGATGATTTAACTCTAAGTTTATAGGAAGATGTAGTTCTTATCAGATATATTTTTATCATATTTATACATGAATTTCACCTTGGGTTTGTGAAGCCATTTAGGTATGTAAACAAATTTGGATCAGAATGGATCGCCAGTAAGGCTATTCTACATGTTCCAAGGCTCTAGTTTCTAATGCTATTGATATTTCCTGCAAAGATGAAGAGTGTGGTTATGTTAGATGAAACACAAGAATTTAAATGATTCAATAAAAAATTGGTATATCATATATATAACGTGCCTTTAGCTTTGCTGTACTTGAGAACAAGCAGCTTGATGTGATTGCCTGCCCTTGATCTAAAAGCCATCCCACTTCACTTAGAGTTTCACCATCCTTGTTTTGTTCAAACGAACACCACAGTTGCTTAGGGAGTAATACAGTATTTTCAGCATCTCTAACAGACTTATGTGTTTTCTCATCTAAAAGCTCTTGGAAGATTGCCTGGATTTAAATAGAAAACCGTGTAATGAAACCATTAAAACAAGAACAATACGTATATGAAAAACAAAGGGTAAGAGAGATCCTTGCACTCACAGTGTTGGTAGTGCCAAAAGTGGAGACATCTTTAGATCCCTGCCAGATACCAGCAATATCTGAAGCAGTCGTTGGTGGTGTGGAAGCAAAAGCAGAATCGCGAATGGCACAACCTCCCAGTTGATCGCCATTTCTGAACGGTCCATACCACTGCTCACGAAATACTCTAATACCTTGTAGCTTCAACTCTGTATTATTTGATACACGGATACGCTGAACAATCCTAATCCGAGATTCAAAATCTTGAGGATTGATCAAGCAGTACTCCAACTCTATTAAGTCATCCTTCTTTTGCCAGAGAGCAACGTAAGAGCCACCCGGTTGGTAAGCAAAGGCGGTAACTCCACTGTTTTTGCCGCCAATATTTCTCTCATCTGAAGTGTATACGGTAGCAGCATCAGCCTCACATCCAACCGTGGGAAGCAACTGAATGGACCTGTACTGAAGAACACGATGCTCCGTGTCAGCAAGAGTGGGACATTGAGTTTGCCAATCAAATACTTTGACCTCCCACTCTCGGTATGCTTCAGGCACCACCGACTCTGGAAGTTCAATTACCGTCCCTTGATTACTGAAATCTGCTCCAAATCCATCCCATTCACCAGATATTCTTCTGGCAAATTGTGACCAAGCTTCATTACTTTTGTCATGTACCTTGAGAAAAGTTCTAAGTCCATCATAATATGGAATAGCCAAATTGGTATTTTAATTACGTAGTAATATTATTGGATTAATTCCAAACAAGACAAGGGAAGCATAATTTTGTGCCATCCTATATTATATCCGTTATCCAACGTGGAAAACATCGACAGCAGCAGCAAGTTACAAAATCACAGTCAACAATTAAGTTTAATAAAACCAAAGATTGGTCCTTCAAAAATATATCAGTCCTCCACTTATACCAACTTTGGTCCTTAAAAGATTGCATAAAACCAGTTTCATCCTAAATGGAAGACCATTGTCCAATGTAATGTGATGTGAAATAAATTGACAAAAACACTCCTATTCTTACTTGATGAGATTCAACTTCAGTCATTACACTTATCAGGCTGTCAGTTTCACCGGTTTCTTTCACAGCTAGCTTTGCATCTTGATTGGCTGCACACATTAAAGTTCTCCTGTTTTAGATTCAAACCATCCAATTTTACTATTGACAGCTTCATTAATAAGAGAATGCTATAAGACAACACACTAGATAGAATGAGTGAAAATGGTGAGGTGGAATGGAAAATGGCAACATAATGGGAACAAAAAAGTTTAGATACATTAAGGGCTTGTTTGAAACAATTTTGGTTTTTAGTTTTTAAAATATGTTTTATAAATGTGTTTTAGAAAACTGATTTTACAAATTCCCATAAAAAGTCTATAAAAACTTACAATTTAAGGCCTTAAACAGTGCCTCGGGGGCACTTGTTAGCATTTGTCTTTACTTTTTTAGTTTTAAAAACAGATAAACAGAAATCAGATTTTACAAACACTTCTGTAAAATTGAATTACCAAACAAATTTTTTAGTTTTTAATTGTTATTAATTTTTAAAAACTAAAAAACTATTTTTGAGAAGAGATTCAAAGAGACCCTAATACTTTTAGCCTCTTTTCACTTCAATCAAACCCCAGATAACAATGAAAGCAACGATATTTAGAAAATTAAGAACATGTTTGGATTGACTTATCTGATGTTATCAACTGATATTAACTTTTGTGATTGTGAGAGTTCATGGAAACTGTTTTCAGCTTATTTTCATAAGCTCTCCGGAATATCTTATATGAAAACAATTTGGATTGATTTTATATTTTGTTATAGAAATAGCTTATACATAAGCACTTATATGACAAATTACGCTATAAGCGCTTAATTAAATTGTTCATGCAAATAGGGGATACTAAATACATGGACATGTGTGATTTGTGAATCATGGAATATTATTTATTACCTCATCCTCCAATTGAAAGAAAATGGTCTGAAACCTAGCAATAAGAAAACCCCAAATTTCCTATTTTGCAGCAGTGAACCCTGAATAAGAAAAAGATAGTATTTTTAATCAGAAATATTAAAACCAATCATGAAGCTAAAATAAGAAAATTCCATTCCATAAATAAGGGGTCTCAAATATGAATATATCAGCTAAACTCCAAAAGAATAAAAGAAAAAGAAACACTTTGAAACATTAAAAATTGAATTGAATTGATGAAACAAAGGTTTTGTGAATATTATATATTGAGAAAATTAAGAAAGTTTGGAATACATGTGGTGGATGAGTAGAGGATGAAAGGGTGGAGAAACGGCGTCGTTGAAGAATGAATGGAGAAGGTGAAGTGGTGATGTTCACAGAAGAGAATGAGGCCATTAGAGACAGAGCAACTAATTTAACAGAATTATTAACAGAGAATCTGTGTCTCCTCCCTCGGTCTATCCTATGTATGTAGCCACGCTTCAACCAGACATATCATTTCAATTTGTTTCATCAATGCTAAGATATTTAAAATATAAATATATGTACAAAAGTTGATTAAATAAAATTTATATACTGTGTCTAAAATTTAGATTAAATATATTAGCTTTTTTTTTTTTTTGGAATCAATTAAATATATTAGCTTATTTGATTAATTTTTACTCATATTTGAGAACAAAGAATGCATTTTATCAATTTTACACGGACAAAGGAATGTATAGTTAACAAGTAGTATAACTTAATGCACCGGAAATGATTTAATTTTCAAAATTGTATTAAGTGGTGATTGACGTTGAACTTAGTAGAAATGATCATGATTCGATTCTTGCAACTTAAATTCTCTTGGGTGGGAACTAGAACATCATAACTAGTCTTGAACCAGATTAAATAGGTGGTGTAAATAAATAAAAAATAATAGTATATGAAAGATAAATTAATATAATTAGACAAAAAGAGACTAATAAATAAGGAGTACAATAGAAAAGGAAACATTAATATTTTGTTGATATTGTAAAAAAAAAAATTCATGGTATGATGAAATGGTAAAATCATTATAAATTCACAACAGACACAATGGAGGGACCGAAGATCTTAGCCGTTAAAACAACTTTTAATTTAGGACAAATAATTTTTATATATAATTTAGCACGAAATGACTAAATCCAAAGAATTAGTTTAATTGTTAAAATAGTGACTTGAATTCAGAGGGCACTAATAGAATTAGTGTCAAAATGACCAAATTTTTTATAGGTTTCTTAACATAATATTCTTTGGAATATAGTAGTACTAATCAATTATCCTTAGCCTTAGCCTTCTTTGTGATTCTTACTGTCAAAATTACACTACCTTTACTCATGTGTTTCATATCAAATTTAGATGGAAGCATGATTTAGTTATGATCACAATATCAATACAAGTACAAAAAATAAACATGTTATCTTGTTGGAGAGTTTGGAAGAGTGCTAGGAGTAATAACATATCAATGATAGGAATGGATTCAATGGTCCAAATTTTAACAGTTTTTATCTAGGCCATTAGATGAGTTTGAAAAGGTTAGAATAGTATCATCCGATAAAGATTCAATGGCTATAATTGTCAACTGTCTGAAGTTGTGTTGTTTCACTATAACAAATAAATGATCTATAATCACAAGAGAGAAACGTCACATTTCCATCCAAAATATTAAGGTAGTAAGTATATGAATCACGTCACATTTCCATCTAAAATATTAAGGCAGTAAGTATATGAATCACGTCACATATGTATATATTCAACTTTTTTTTTGTATGAGTATTTGCTGCCTAACAAATATGAATATATATATTACAACATTTTGTTTTGGTAACAACATGATATAACATTTACTAATGTTCTTAAATTATTTAAGACAACATCCCATGGTTGGTCTGTTTTAGGCTCATAGTAGGTCTTCTCTTAGAGTAAAATCTATACAATAACATACCAATAGTTCCAACACAAACAAGATATAGTCTGATAAACAAAGAACAAGATACAGTTGCATTGTCTAGGGGCCCTAATGAGCTGCAAGTGGCACTCCAGATTTCACAGATAAGCCCTTAATGTATTCCTTTCTAGCAGGGTTTTCTTCCTGTGGTCGATTATATGCTGTCCACACTGGCTCCCCCAAAAACAACCTCATTAACTGCACAAATTAAACCACATACATATTACTACTTTAATCAACCAATATAAAGCCTTGAATCTTCGTCTATTTAATGTTTTAATCAACAGTAAAACTGCACTACTTTGTATTCTAATTCCGGTCTAAAAATGAACCCTTGATCAAGAGAATTGATAACTTTAGTTACCTTCACATAGTTATCTGTGTTGAGAGTGAACCGGTGGTAGATTCCAGCTGGTAAAATGATAAGATCACCGGCCTTGATCCAAATGCGAATCCAGCGATCATTCTTGTCTCGAACATCGAAGTAGCCACTTCCCTCCAAACAATAACGAATCTCTTCATCCTGATGAATGTGCTCAGTGTAGAAGTTCTTCAACTTCTCTTCATAATTTTCAACTTTCTCCAGGCACAAATCAAGCAGATCCTACAACATATTCAAATAAAACAGAAATATATTCATCATACAGAAATATGGTTGAGTATGTCTCATATTTGCTAATAAGTGGTCAGACACTTGAGCATAGCTAATGGAGCCGAAAGCGCAACGAGCATACCAGGGGATTTGCCCAATCCCCCTGTACGGCTACGAGTGAACCGGATTATAGTATTTAAACAAAGTTTTGTACTCTATAAACCTTAATTCATTTCACAGTAGAAAACTACAACAGTCACTCTGTTGTCAAAGACGTAGGCACAAATCGACCGAACTTCGTGATCAATCATATTTTTTTACCAATATTTATCTGCTTACTTTAGAACTGGATTTGCTATAAATAAGAACCTTAGCAAATTTAAAAGACTATATGATATTCCTTATAGTTATTTCCCTTCAATTAGTGTAAAAATCTCAAAGAACAAAGTTCAACTAAAATGTTCAACAGACCAAAAATTAATCTTGAATATTGAAATTAAGCAAAAAATAAATAAAAGTGGAACTCAAAACAATATTATTTTGATTATTACCATGTAATTGTATCCCCTGGCTTCTCTAATCTTGTTCAATTCTTGATCATTTTCATAATCATTAGGATTCAGCTTCCAGTATAAAACCCCCAATTCTGCAAAAAAAATTACCATTTTCTCTCAAATTTGTGTCACAATATACTTCGTTACAATAATTAGTTAAAGCTAGTCACAATACATTAGATGTAACCGTCTATGAATCTCCGACACTCCTTAACTTAGGTGTGTTTCGGTGTCCGACACCAACACTGACAATTACATTGAATTATATCACTTTTAAAAAAAAAATTATCAATGTCGACGTATCAGTGTCTGTGTCAGTGTTCGTACTTCATAGGTAACAGTTAATTACAATAACAATAAAGTAAAAATTATATTATAAAATACAGAGAGATGATGATGAATGACCTGCTAATTGGTCCAAGGAAACAAATTGATTGGAGTTGCCATGGTGAGGAAGTCTTGGGTCTTCATTGCTATCATCCATGAACCATGCCTGTCATGTTAATTTTTCAATTAACATCGTCACAAATTTTAGATTTAGATTAATTAATTCATAGAGAATTAGAACTTACCTCAATCGCCATGAATAACAATTTTCAAGCTTCAATCACTCTTCTCTAGCTTACTTAATGTAATTCGTTTCCTACACACAAAAAATGCTGATAATATATATATATTACGAGATATGAACAAAAATTAATTAAAAACTGCATAATATTATTATTGCGGTGTATTTTTTTTATAAATATTATATTATTGTGGCTTTAATAATAAAAAAAAATAATATTATTGTGGTGTATTTTAAACATCCTTGAAAAATATCGGCATTGTCGTTTTATGAGGTTGTTTCTTTCTGGCTGAGTGCTTCAAAAAATGGCTTTCTAGTCTCTTCTCTTGTTAACTCGATTAAATAAAATTTTGTTTTTTATGAGAAAATATATTTTTATGGCAGATAAAAATATACCACAAAATTGTACCAAAAGAAAAATACCACAAAATGTAATTAAACAGTATTAATTTATTAGTTCGCTAATAAATGATTAAATTGTACATGTGGTTTCCTGTTAGTCTTTTTCAGTCCTAAAATCAACACAGATTAATCTTACTTTTAGAAATGAAGATAGGGAAGAGTCATTTGGATCCTCTCATTTCATTCTCTCTATTTCTTTTATAACTTTCTCCTATGTTTACTACCAGAATCACAATGACTCAAGTTACCATGATTTTACATTAAACTACAACTTGTAACTTTTGTAAAATTTGTTGTAAAAGTTGACCTAGAATCACACCAATAATAATATACTTCATATAAGTATAAATATCAAATAAAGAATTACATCAAATAGAAATAGATTATTATGGAAACTTATCTCCATTAAGCCGACAACAGTAAAGCGAGCAACCATGAACTCAGAAACCACGAATAACCTGCAAAACAGTAAACCACAATATGCTACCTGAGGCATGCTGATCGCACTGTCCTTAAGGATTTATCCGCCTCATAAGCGCAAATCCCTCAAGATTCAACAGGTTCTTCTCAAGTATGAATCATACTTGGAAGTTACAGAACTGGCAAGAATTCATCTTTAAGATCACAGGTTGATGTTAAACTCAGAGACACGGTACGGGAGAAATATATTGTCACGGTTGTTTTTTTTGTTTGTGTGCACTGCCGTATCATCTCTATTATTTTTCTACTGATTATTTTATATGCATATACGGTCATCTATTTATCAATGAAATGGAACGTTGAGAGGTTCCTATAATTTAGCCAAAAATAAAAACGTATGGTAAGGCAGTTCCTCATTTATATGAATGAATGAAAACGTGGTGCATAATATGTAGTGCAACTTTTGGAAATATATTAAATAATTATTATTTATAATAATAATACAACAAAATTATCGAACGCTATGATTCTGACAAATCCATTGTAAAACAAAACACGCACTTAATCTAATTTCAACACTTATGTTACCCCACAATTGTCAAACTTTCACCCCAAACCTTTTTCTCCATCTCCTTCAAACTATGGGCTCCACTACTTGACCTACAACCTGAGCACCCCATTTTATAAATAGTACATGGTACATGTCTTCTTTTATTCAGATTAGTTCTACACATTTGTTCTACCAAAAAAACACCAACATCATTTAGTGGTGGTGCTGAAGTAAATTCAAAACCAAAATAAGCATCAACATCACTGAAGTAAATATTTCTCTCTTAAATAATAATGACTCACACATGAATTGTAACAATCACAATAAAATTTGGATGGCAAGGTTTAGAGTTCAAGTCCCAAAACCTGCACCCTGTAGATGAATATGACTTGACCTAACTATAGCTACCCCTCATAACCTGAGGATTTGATTCCACAACCACAGCTACACCATGAGAATTCTTATTACTTTATAAAGTCTTACATAAATGAAAAATAAAGGCAGAAAACAAAATAATAAAAACAAGAGAAAAGAGTCCAGTTTAAGTTGCACAAAAGCTATTAACAATTAACAAGAGGAAGCAGCAGTGGATTTACATTACATTACATATAACACATTCCCGGGAAAATGGCTGCTACCGACGCTACATTTTACTAACTCAGAAAACCTCAAGTTACGGAAACAAGAAATTCCCGGACGATGAAATGAAACTAGAAGACTGTTATTACAAAATTGATCAGGTCAGCGGGATATACTAGACTATCCTAAACATAATAAATTTTCCCAGCAGTTAAAGCTACTAAAAATTGACCACTCTAGTCTAGGCCCAATGTTTCTTTTAGAGGCTCCCAGAAGCTATGGTCGGTCTTTTATCTTCAGTCATACACCCATGGCTCTCTTCAATCACCTATGAGCTCCAAATCTGCACAATCTATCTAGTGTTGAGTTTTAGCATTCTTGAACATCTGTCAATACAGCGAGACCACATAAACACATGACAGAAAATATTGAACAGTGTTTCGGAAATCTAACACTAAGGATGGTGCTTCATTAATTATTGGTTTACCCTTTAGTACTTGATCATCATCCAAAATATCCGTTGTAAACTAGTTACTGGATAAAACTATAAAAATCTACTCCGCTCTTTTTTAAGTGTCATTTTAAGGTTGTTAACACAAACCAAGAAAGCTAATAAAACTTGATACTTTTCAATAAATATTTTGCCTTTAACCTACAATACCCTTACTATCTTATTTCATATTTTTCTCTCTCCCCATTAAATAGAGATCTTTCCAATTTCTTAAACAAATGGAGAACCTAGCAATTATGGTTTTGGGTGCATAATAACCTACTTATGTCGTCAATTATAGAAATCAGTACCTTTATATTTACTGGCAGAAATATCGCACTAATGTGCACGTCTGTCTGCATTACTATTGTGTTTAGCATGACTCTTTTTTATCACATTTGTCTGCATTTCATCCATGATTTTACTAAATAGGAAAAAACAATGTGAAAATAAAAGCAACATATTTTAGTTTTACAATTGGAATGGAACTGCTATCGAAACCAATGAATAGTGCACAAATTTTCATTTGCTTCCATCATTTGTTTGTTAATTGTATCTGCTAATAAGGGTAAAACTAGAAGAAAATGAAGTCACACCAAAAATTTGTATTATCTTTATATCTAGGTATAGATACACTATTAATATCCTTAAATAATAAATATCAATACAGCAAGCAGGACAAAGATTTATTTATTCTTTACGACGATCCTCTGATTAATATACTTTGAGAGGTTTATTGTATCTTTCTTGTTTGCAAAAAATAAATGTTATTAATTGTTACATTAACAGTTGAAGAAAAGATTGTGACAGACCTTTATCATTCAAATCAATGGGAAGGGTAACTTTTGGCTGGTTTTCAGCTGAGCCACTGGAAACTAGAGGCAGTCTAGGCTGTGGTGGAGAGTCAGTGCTGCTACGACTTGAATTCCCATTTGAGACATGGAGCTTCACTGGAAGGTTCAAATACATCTCAAAGTTAGATGAAGTTGTGCCAGACAGTTTCTTGCCCTTTGATCTTCCCCTAAAACGGCAGAGTAATAAAATAACTCAGCGGGCGTTCATTAAAACTAAATAAGTGGTAACACTGGGGACGTAATTGATGTCAATAAACAGATGACAGTTTAGTACTGCAGGTACCTGTCCTTTCGCTTTTCAAGATATCGCTGCAGCGACACTTTTCTGCTTGCCTGACCCTCTACATCTTTTATAAAACAAATAAATATTACCAATACTTAGGTTCTCATAAAAGAAAAATATTCACGTGAAGCTCTTAGAAATTCTGGTAGCTAAAGTTCAAAAATATGCTACCATGTGATGTGAGTGCATGAACATGTGTAATGCTATCAATTTAATATATCAAAAGGTTTTATCTTATACACTACTACAGTAGTACATTATAGTAAAACCAAAAAGATCTCTTCATATTTCATAGCTTTCACAATTACAAAGAACAAGTTCTTTCGGCCAGGTAATATACGGAGCGGGTGCACATGGTGCCCAAATACATAAATGAAATAGCAATATCGAGTGAGAATACATGGGTAAGAGTACCTGTATTCACAGATATTTTGTGCATGCATGAGTATGAGTACCGGTATTCACACATATTTTGTACATGCACGGGTATGAATCAAGTACTAAGAAATGATCAATTCATAATTACATTTACTTATATATTAACAGAGGTGAAAATCTACAAATACTCCTGTACTCTAATGGTAGCATTTATTTGTACAATTAATAGTACTAGCAATTTTACTGGAAGACATGCATGATGGTTAAAAGAGACAAGAATCTCATGCATTCCAAAGTGGGGCTGGCATCAAAAACTAAGATAGAAAAATAGCCGTAAGGTTATAACCAAAGGATAATAGTAACATAACAACAAAAACTTCTTCCACTGGATAGGACATGCTACAGGGATCAGAAGGTGTATTGTGTTCTATCAATGACAAATCTTATGTCAAATAGGTGAAGTTTGTATTTCTCAATTCTTAAAAGTGTTATATCATGACTTGGGATGCCAAGGAAAAAACAAAAAAAAAAGGCCTCCAAAAACTAGCCAAATCAAAAGAAAAGACAAGGACAAGACATATATTAAAAGATATTCAATAAAGGAAACTCCAAATTCAGTAAGAAGTCTATCAACAATTTTCTACTTGAAATTATCTGTAAATCTGCCAAAAGAGAACACAAGATAAATATCTAGAGCGGACTGCAAAAATTTAAATATTTAATTGTCCCTACCAGCATCTCGAGCTGCGCTCCCTTTCTCCCTGTAATGCAGAGGATATTCCACCATCTTATCTGTATAATCAAATTAGCAAAACCAATTATGCAGCTAAACATCTTCAGTTCCTGACTAATGAATGCTGCCATGATTTTAAACTAAGTAAAAAAGGTCGAGCTTGTTCATCTTCCAGATGCATGGACTTTAATTCAAAAATCTCAGTTCCTAACTTCTAGACACAAGAACTAAATAGTTTTTAATTATAATGATTTTAAACTGAGTAAAAAAGGTTGAACTTGTTCAACTTCTAGACACAAGAATTAAATAGTTTTTAATTTGAAAAATCAGTATTCAGAGTAAATTTGGTCATAAAAATGTCTGCACATCCAATGATTTTTGCACTTGCACAGAAAAGGATCCATTAATAGTGTGAAAAAATGATAGAACATGTCATGAAAAATAGCATGATAAAAAATAACTATTAACTTGGACCCATTTATGTGATCTTTTCCCCCATTAAAACAAAGAAAGGTAGCTTAGTGTTATATCACACGTCAAATAATAAATTGCATGGTATGGAAGCTAAATAAAAGGCTATATTAATTTTCTGCAAGTGCTTATCATAAACACTAACGAATTCTTTGAAGTTTCAGATATGCAATATGCATTGAAAAAGTGATTCCTTTCCACATTAGAGACTACATTTGAAAGCAAAATTAAGCAATTTTTCTACCTGTTTGAGCAACTTGAAGGATTGCTGTGTCAGTGGGAAAGAGGACATCCTTATCAATCGGTAAGTCGCAAGATGAAGCCCAAACTGCTGCATTCTTATTTAAAGGATTATCCTGAGGAAACGAGGACGAACATGCAGCAAGCTGCATGATTGATCGTGCCTGTAAATTAAAATATGGTTACATTATTGGAAGGTGAAATTTTATTGATGTATGGCAAGATATCCATGCAAAAGGATGCATATTTACCTACCTTATCCGGTGAGACTCCATCATAGACATTCACCTTACCACGGTAGAAAATCGTCATTTGCCCAAATGACCCACTAGGTGCACACCCTCTGTTCTCCCATCAAATATACAAACATCGTTAAGATCTTGAATGGATAATAGATAAAAACATACATTAGTCTGCCTTCAGTTATATTTTACATAAATTTATTGAATTTAAATTAAATGAATTGGCGCTTTAAGCAACTGAATCACTCTCTTCACATGGAAAGTAGCTATAAATTGAAAGTTCTGCACAATTACCATTACCCCAGACTCCTGCCAACAAAAAATGGCATAAGTGCAGTTTTTAGTTCAAGGGAATCAAAAGGTGTTTTAATAAATGTAGAACAGCTAATTAAAGCACTAACGCGGCTCTTTTTTCAGGTAGATTTGAATATGATTACTACCTATCGGAACTGAAAGAAACATTTCCTTCAGATTCCACATTAACAAAACTTACAGTTTGCTACCATATTCATTGCTGAAGTCGTGAGCAATAGGATATTCAGCGTTCAAATAATCAGGTAAACGAGTATGGACATAAAACCAACACAAACACACGATATAGTTTTCATCTAACTTCTTCTTAGTCTTTTAATATTCAAAACGATCACGCTTAACCTAAAACAAACATTTCGAGCTTTCCCTTCCGGTTGATATCTTGCATCCACCTCAAACATGATATCTAAAGTACTAACTAAATGGAAAAATGAAAATTAAGCAGTATGAGCACGAGATTATCACTACTTTGATGGCACTAAAACCTTGCCATGACATTGTCGAGTTCCGCCATGAAAAGATAACTGAAAAGTATGATTAAAAAAAATGCAAAAGCAATGTGCCAATTTCATCAGATGCCAAAAATAGCATCCTCTCTTACTTCTATAAAATAATGTACCAATTTTCTAAGCTAATTCCAAAACAAAATATACTGTTACTTAAATAAATAAACAAACTTTAATGTTTCAAGTTTCAACCATCCAAATTATACTGTCATAAACTCATCTAATCCGAGGAGTGTCTCTGCTTCATAGTCTAGTATGCACATTTGACTCTCACTTAACTTCAATAATCAAAATCATACTTTTTCCCCCCAGAAAGTATCAAAAGCAACACCAATAACTGAAAAACAAAATGTTACCAACACAGAAAAAACAAGAGTGAAAATGGAGAAATACCCGGAGGGTTTAACAACGTTGGCATCATTCGTTTCAGTAGTAGATTTCTGAAGATCGTCGACATCATGAAAACCGGTATCATCGGGATCGGAGCCCTTCGCCGGAGCTTCATTCAAATTCCCCTACATTAACAAAGATTCTTAACTACCAATTACTACCAAACAAAGCAAGAAATGAGAGAATAAGAGAGAGAAACTGACCTGAGGTGGTTGTTGAGGGTGGTGGTGATGGTGGTGGTGTATGGCGGAGGAAACGGCGACGGAAGCGGGAATATCATCGTCGGTAGGTTCTAGAAGTGCTTTGAGAGAAATAACTTGCTGGATCGCCTGAGATTTGTTCCATGAAGGCCTACGCATCCCTGTACGAACACGTGTCTTCTTCTTCACTCATTTTTTTTTTAATTTAGAAATAAAAATAAATAAAAAATCCGCATCCCGATTATTTAATAATAATTAATTAATATTAAATGAAATGAAATATAAAAAGAGAGAAAGAAAGAAGCATTGGGGTTGAAAAATTAAATGGAGGTTATGAAGTGATACCGGAAATAATGGAGTAGAAGAGGATAAAATTGGAAAAAAATAAATTACTAGAAAGAGAAAGAGAAAGAGAAGGAAGAGGAAGAGGACCTTTATCTTTGAGGAATCTGCGACAGTCTTCACGAGTGAGTTGAGAAATGTCATCTTCGGTGAGAAGGTTGAGGGGTTTGTCGAGGATGGATCCGGTGATGGTGGTTCCGCCGTTCATCGATTCCGATTCCGGCAAAGAAGGGTGGTAAGTGGGACCATGTATTAGAGAGAGAGTGATTAGTTACTTACCAGTGAGAGAGAAGGAGTGAAGGGTAGTGAGTGTTTGCAGTGTGCAGTAGGAGGGTGGGTGTTTGGGGGGAAAGAAAATGTGAAGGGTAGGGGTACTTTTTTTAGGACTTGTGATCAACCCTAAGCTGCCACGTATGTGTTTCTCTTCATTATTAGTCCTCTAATCTCTCTTTTTATTTTTATTTTAATTATTATTATTACTCCCTGGGAGTTTGAATCGCTTTCTAATTATTTGAAGTACTCTTTAGGAGTTCTTGGGTATGTTTGGGTTTGTAAAATGGATCATCATGGTTAACTCTAAAAAATATTAGAAAAATTGAAAAACATTTTATGTTATTAAGAGGGGTTATTAAATTGGGATTTCGAAGGATTATTTTGATTAAAAAAATCTTGAAGATTTTAAAAGACTTCGTGGGATTTTGAGAGACTTTTTTTAATTGAATACCACAAAATTTGCTTACACATTTATAAAAGTCTATTGAATAACACAAGACTTTTTATCATAAAAAAGTATTTTAAAATCCTTCAAAATCTCAATCCAATAACCCCTAAGATTTATAAAGATTAACTATTTATGAGTTTGCTGTTAGTTTTTGTTCCGAACAAAATTTAGATTTTATTTCCAGGGGATAAATAAGGGTAATGTTCTAACCTGAGTTTAAGTTCACATCTCAAAAAGATTGTCTGTCTTAGAGTTTACCTGTCACTGTTCTATTCTTTGTAAAAAAGTCATATCGGTTGGTTTGAGGAGTGTGGGTTGTAAGATATAAACTACTATTAGCTTTGAGTTTCAAACGATGTGACACATATATGAGTTAGAACAGTTTTGATGAGTTTAAATAACATATAAAATGAGTTTCAATTTTTTTAAAATTTAAATGAATAATCTATACTAGTATGTTAGCCCGTGCCGTGCACGGGATTATTTTCTTTTTAATATTATTTATTAATTCATTTTAAATTATTATTTAAAATTTATTTTAATATTTAATAGTAAATTTGAGATATTTTTTTGGTAAACCAAATGTATCCTTCGCACACAACTGCAGAGATTAATCCACTCAAGATATATGCAATCCATTTAAGGGGTTGACCTCTTCTAACAAATGTTTCTCCATACGCACCGGCTAGAGATCGAATTCGGGACAAAATGGTTAAGAGACTCAAATATCTACCACTTGTACCACACTATGTTGGTGTGAATTTGAGATATTATATTTTATGAGTTGTTTAAATATATATTGTTGAAATAAATATATTGTTTTGACAGAAATTTAGAATAAATATATTCAGAATCGTATAAATGACATTGAATAAAAATAAAAGTTATATTAAAAAAATATTATTTACAAAGTTTTTTTTTTGACAAAATATTATTTACGAAGTTAAAAGTTGAATGTTAATAAAACAATTTTTAATATTTAGAAAAATAGGAAGTACTAAAAACATATTTAATATATTAAAATAAAATTTTAGATTGGAAATTGACATTTTAATCTATATTAAAGAAAATTAATATAATTTAATATTTTGAAATTTCAGTAGTCTTGATTCAATATGGCCTAATTCCTATATATTATACACTAAAGATGCGTTTGTTTTAGATATTTTTGAAAAATATTTTTGTAGTGTATTGTTTTATTGTTAAAAAATTTTAGCAAATAATTTTTTTTAAAAAAGTTTCAAATGAATTTTTTTTATAACAGCTTCACATATAGTGATGTTCCTATGTTTAATGTATATTTATTCATCTAAATCCCATCAAACTTCATTTTTTTAAAATCTCTATTATATACATTGCGATAGTTCCACGGAGCTCTCTCATGCATTCTCAAGAAAATTTGCTTATGTGTCATTCAATTAGAGTTTCTCTAAGATTTTTTTTATATTTTTTTTAGATATTTTTTTTAGTGAAATTCAGTTGCATTCTTAGCATGTTTAATAGGGACTGCAAAGGTATTTTTCCCAAAAAAAATCTAAAAAAAAACATGCTAAGAATGCAACTGAATTACGCTAAAAAAATATCTAAAAAAATATTAAAAAAAATCTTAGAGAAGCTCTAATTGAATGACACATAAGCAAATTTTCTTGAGAATGCATCAGAAAGCTCTGTGGAACTTTCGTAATGTATATAACTAGTATGTTAGCCCGTGCCGTGCACGAGATTATTTTCTTTTTAATATTATTTATTAATTCATTTTAAATTATTATTTTAAATTTATTTTAATATTTAATAGTGAATTTGAGATATTTTTTTGGTAAACCAAAGGTATCCTTCGCACGCAACTGCAAAGATTAATCCACTCGAGATATATGCAATCCATTTAAGGGGTTGACCTCTTCTAACAAATGTTTCTCCATACGCACCGGCTAGGGATTGAATTCGGGACAAAATGGTTAAGAGACTCAAATATCTACCACTTGTACCACACTATGTTGGTGTGAATTTGAGATATTATATTTTATGAGTTGTTTAAATATATATTGTTGAAGTAAATATATTATTTTGACAAAAATTTAGAATAAATATATTCAGAATCGTATAAATGACATTGAATAAAAATAAAAGTTATATTAAAAAAATATTATTTACAAAGTTTTTTTTTTGACAAAATATTATTTACGAAGTTAAAAGTTGAATGTTAATAAAACAATTTTTAATATTTAGAAAAATAGGAAGTACTAAAAACATATTTAATATATTAAAATAAAATTTTAGATTGGAAATTGACATTTTAATCTATATTAAAGAAAAATAATATAATTTAATATTTTGAAATTTCATTAGTCTTGATTCAATATGGCCTAATTCTTATATATTATACACTAAAGATGCGTTTGTTTTAGATATTTTTGGAAAATATTTTTGTAGTGTATTGTTTTTTTGTTAAAAAATTTTAGCAAACAATTTTTTTTAAAAAAGTTTCAAATGAATTTGTTTTTATAACAGCTTCACATACAGTGATGTTCCTATGTTTATTGTATATTTATTCATCTAAATCCCATCAAACTGCATTTTTTTAAAATACTATGTAAATTAAGATATCTTTTTCCATCGTTGTCCCGCTTTGTTTGAACTTTTTGCATGGTAATCCACGTGTAAATTTTAAAAACAAAAAAAAAACAAAGAAAATAGATTTATTAATATGACAAAACTTTCTCCCCATAACATAACTCATGTGGTATGAGCTAAGGGACGTATGAGTTGAGAGCTCCAAGGATCAATTTCTGGGGAGCAATTTATCTTTTCGATCTACCAAAAAAAATATATCACAAAACTCCCACATTGTGATATATTTTTAGTCCCTATAATTATTCTCATAATTTATCTTTTTATGGTTAAATATGTTTTTGGTCCCTATAAATATACCAAATTTTGGTTTTAGTCCCTCTAAAAATTTTCTTCGACTTTTAGTCCCTATAAAATTTTTCATCTTCTCTTTTAATCCCTCATTTTAAGTAAACTCATAAGTAGAATTCATATTTTTGAATAAAAAATTTGCAGAAAAGTTTTTAAAATTATAATGATCTCTCTAAAAAAAATTAGAATTTTTAACAATTTAGGAATTAAATATGAATTTATAAACTTTTTGTGGTTTAAAATTCATATTTAATTTATGTTTGGTTAAAAAATTCCAATTTATTTTGGAAGAGATTATCGTAATATTTTTCACATTTGTGCACAACTTCATTAAAAAAATAGAAAGGCTATATATGAGTTGATTCAAAAATTGGGAATGAAAGTGAAGATGAAAAATTTTATAAGGACTAAAAGTCGAAGAAAAATTTTATAAGGACTAAAACCAAAATTTGATATATTTTTAGGGACCAAAAATATATTTAACACAAAAAAATATCTAAAAAAAAATCTTAGAGAAACTTTAATTGAATGACACATAAGCAAATTTTCTTGAGAATGCATGAGAGAGTTCCGTGGAACTATCGCAATGTATATAATAGAGATAAGAACCTCTCTCACAAAATAAGGACAAAAAATCATGATAGGAAATATTTGAGGGACCATAACCTGCTGAAAATTGTTTTAAGGATTAAAAATGAAATTTTGTATATTTATAGGGACTGCAAAGGTATTTATTCCCAAAAAAAAATCTAAAAAAAAAACATGCTAAGAATGCAACTGAATTACGCTAAAAAAATATCTAAAAAAATATTAAAAAAAATCTCAGAGAAGCTCTAATTGAATGACGCATAAGCAAATTTTCTTGAGAATGCATCAGAAAGCTCCGTGGAACTATCGTAATGTATATAATAGAGATAGAGATATGAACCTCTCCCACAAAATAAGAATAAAAATCATGATAGGAAATATTTGAAGAACCATAACTTGCTGAAAATTGTTTTAGGGATTAAAAATGAAATTTTGTATATTTATAGGGACTGCAAAGGTATTTATTCAAAAAAAAAAAATCTAAAAAAAAATATGCTAAGAATGCAACTGAATTACGCGAAAATAAATATCTAAAAAAAATATAATTTTTTTTTTTAGAGAAGCTCTAATTGAATGACACATAAGCAAATTTTCTTGAGAATGCATCAAAAAGCTTAATGGAACTATCGTAATGTATATAATAGAGATATGAACCTCTCCCCCAAAATAAGGACAAAAAATCATGATAGGAAATATTTGAATGACCATAACCTGCTGAAAATTGTTTTAGGGACTAAAAATGAAATTTTGTATATTTATAGGGACTGCAAATGTATTTATTCCCAAAAAAAAATCTAAAAAAAAATGCTAAGAATGCAACTGAATTACCCTAAAAAATGAAATTTTGTATGTTTATAGGGACTGCAAAGATATTTATTCCCAAAAAAAAAATCTAAAAAAAATATGCTGAGAATGCAACTGAATTACACTAAAAAAAATATCTAAAAAAAATATAAATTTTTTTTTTAGAGAAGCTCTAATTGAATTACACATAAGCAAATTTTCTTGAGAATGCATGAGAGAGCTCTGTGGAACTATCGCAATGTAAATAATAGAGATTTTTAATTCAACTATAAAATTTTTAAAATGTTTTTATTATAACATTATTCACTATTTACACACTATGAACTATTTGTGCATAGCAAAGTTTACAAATTTGATTACACATATTTCAATTGACATTGAATTTATGTTTAGTATCAAGATAAGAATAATAGAATCACATAATTCAAACATATACAAAATATAGTGCATTAAATAAATAACAGTAATCATATACTATGAGCCAAACAAGTCATAAACTTTGTAGTGTACTGTGTATTAAAAGATTTTGCTGAATAGTGTTTCTGAAACACTTTTAAAAAAGTCCTGTTAAACATAGTTTTTAAGACATTTTTTAAGGATTTTATTTAAAAAAATAATTTATTTAAAAATTTAAACATTTCAATTTCCAATACGTTGTGTTACACATTTTCATAATTTTTTTTCTAAGAACTTACTCCCTCTATCCCATGTAGAAAAAATAAAAATCATGTTTATTAAGAAAAAGTAAAGCATAATGATTGGAAATATGTTGTTTTGTAAAAAATAAATTGTGTGGAAAAATATAAAAATAATTTTGATTGGTTATTGGTTATGAAAAAGATAAAAGAGAGAGTAAAATTTTATTGAAAAAATAAATATTTATATATTTTCTATTTAATTTTAAGATAAAAAAATTAATTTTTTCTTTAATATTTTAGAACAGAATAATATTATTTAAAAGTTTAAAAATATGTTTCAGAAACACTATTTAGCACTTGGCTTAATAAAATGGGTATTGCTAACGAGTGCACCTAGTGCACTATTTGAGCATACTATTTAAAGAAATTATTTATTTCAAAAGTTAAACATCACAATTTTCAATGTGTTATACAAATTCTATAAATATTTACCACTACTTAAAAGTGCCTCTAGTGCAGTTTTTAACATTTGCCTAGTAAAATTAACTAAAATTTCCACGGCTGAAGCCAGGATGAATAGGATATGTCACACACTCACAGGTGAGTTGTCAACTGACCAAATGGTAATGACAAACACCTCACTACGCAGCTTCATGGCTTCTGGTTTTTTGATACAAAAGCTTCAAAGTATCATCCAATAATGACTCCATGTCTCATCCAACAAGGAAGATTCTTCTATTTTTGGCCTCAAATTGCATTATTTGTCAACCCATGGAAAGTGTGTATTACTCATATACGGTTATTATTATCTATTCAAATTGTAAAACAGAATTGCATGCGGTTGTTGTGTGCCGCTGTAATGAATTACAATCGTTCAATCTTTTTTAGTCACAATAAAAAAGATATACTACTATATACTACTATGCTTTTGTAGTGTAAACAAAAAAATTTATGCAATGCGACTGTAAAAGGCATCAATTTCTACCAGTCCTCCGATGTTAAAATCAATTCTCTCAAAAAGTCAAAATCAATTCTGAGATATTGTCCGCCTCTTGTATATCACCATAATCGATTCTTATTGGAGACAAAATCAAAAAGAATTGATTCTCAACTTGAGCGCAGACCAGAATCGATTCTCATCCGATGAGCAGGCCAGAATTGATTATCAATTGTTATAGCTCATTGTATAGTCTGATAGCAGGCCAGAATCGATTCTCAACTGGTCTTAGAACAGGCCATAATCGATTCTCAATTGCCAGAATCGATTATCAACTGATCTGAGAGCAAGACAAAATCAATTTTCAATAGCCATAATCGATTATCAATTGATATTTATGCATGGTGCATCAGTGATCCTCGTGCATAATAACCAATCCCGGATGTGAGTAGCTAGAGTTGAAAATAGACCTAGCTCAGTCGAAATTTGTTTAAATAAGTCGGTCTATTTTTAAAATATTAGGAGTAAGTCTAAGTTAAGTGTGTCATATTACCTATTACAAGTATTATTTTAAGTTGGGCATGACATTTTTAAAAGTCTTGTTCTAATTTATTTTTTTTGGTAAGTTCTTACTTGTTCTATTTTGTGCTAAAACTTTTAAAAATGTTATTTAACCTACTTTTTTTTTACCATCAGTTTAATCTAATTTGAGAGTCAATTCTAACATCAAGTGGTTTCAGCCCCTCCTAAACGCACTTGCAGGAGATCGAACGGCAATTCTACCATAATATTTGGTACATTTAAACCTACTTCTAAATAGACTATAAATAACATGAATTTTGTACTAAGTCTTTATTAACTAGACTTTTTTAAGAACACGAGTCTAACTTTTTCATTAAACGAATCAGGTCGAGTTGGCGAGGTTTTAAGTAGACCAGATCATAGAATAAGATAAGATAAAATAATTTGATAATGAATTGGTTTGGGCCAAATTACTATTCAAACTCTAACCTTTACTTTTCTTAAACAGAAACGCCCTACGTACCTCTACGAGATACAGAGCCAAATGAATTGGTCCATGATTCACATATAGTAAATAGTAATAATTTTCAACATTGTTTTTCTCATAGAAACGGTGAAGGATTTTGAACACAGTTTACTCTAATATTTTGTAATTTGTATGGTACATATCAGATTTTCTAAGTAATGATATCATATTGCCACCATGGGTAATTGGGTATAGAATCAATGCCACAAAAATTTGTCAAACATTCTTTCCAAAATATGGTTATATAATACTACTGAACCAAATACTGGTGTGCTAAGGAATCAACTAATAAGTCATAACAACAAACACTAGAAGTTGTTGTAACCCAAAAATATAAACCATTAGTAGAAGTATTGGGGTGATTCCATTTTTTGCAGGTGTGCTCCACCGAACCTAAAATGAGTAACCCAAAAGCTCCAAGGGCCCATTAGGACCATCTATACAGGGCCTGAATTCAAAGGCTTAACCCTGCAGGTCGTGCAAAAAATTTCGTCCCTTCATATTGCTTACTAAACACTAGAGTTGAATTTTGAAACAACATGAGAACAAGAGAGCTTTAATTTGGATTTTTTATCCCATTCAACAATAGGTACAATTTTTTTTGGACATACAATAGGTACAATTGGTAATTATTATCAACAATGTTTGAACTATTAAATTCAGTTTAAATTTGACTGAAATAATACAAGTAATTTAATAATAATGACAATTTATTTCTATATATAATGACTATGCTAAAAAAATCTCTAATGTGTTCATAAGTTCCAGTTCCACAGACATATATAAGATTTTAAAATTGTTAAGTCCGAACAATTATGAATAGGATTCGAATTCTAATCTCTCTACTTTATATATATAATTTTCGATGACTTACAATTTTGTCTACGTATCAACAAAAAAACTTTAATATAAAAGGAAATATTTTAAACAAAGTTTCAAGCTTTGCTTTGTACTTGAAAGAGATATTTTTTCTCTACAATTTTACTATTCATTCAAATATTTTATTTATGATTCAATCTTTCTGATCAAATAAATAATGCTTTATAAAACTAATATCTATTCTTAAAAATATTTTACAACAAATTTTAAAATAAATTTATACACCATTTGTGATTAAATATAAGCAAATTTATTCTATAATTAATGTATCTTGTCTATAATTGTATAAAACATTCAACAATCAAGAAATTATGTGTATGCTTGGTTTCAATTTTAGAGAGGTTATAATTGATAACGGAAGTCTCCGTGAACTAAGCTCAGCCCAGTTAGTAGGGAGCACGTAATGTGCATGGATTAAGGTTGAAACTCTAGTACGCATATTTACTCACTTTTAAGAGACGAAATTCTATCCACTAAACCATTTTACAAAAATAAAATTGATTCTAAACGTATAAAATTGATTTTGACATATTTGTTTTCTTTGCAAAAATGACTCTGCTTAATGCAATAAATTGTAGCTTCCGACTATATAATTGATTTTACACTAAAATTTAATTTAATGTTCAATTAACTTTTAATTGAATCATACATACAAATATAAGTAATCATTTTGTTTTTAACTCAATTATAATTATAGTTTGAATCAATTTTACAAAATTAATTCTTCACATTATGGAATGAAACATACACTATATATGTCTGCTACTTACATTTATTAAAACAGTTACATATACACCACACATGTTCTGTTGTCCCGAGCATTAAACTAGATTTTGTTAACGTTTGTGAGGAACAAAGAAATCGATGAGGTATGCAGTGAATCGATCGAACTGATACAGCCTACAAGTCTACCTTGTTGGTTTGCCTTGTAGAAGCAAAGCAAAAGCCATAAAATGAGGCATCTAACAATGGCTGGTACTACTCAATCACACAATGTGACTTGGCCATATATGCTTTAAATTCAATTCTGGATGCTGCCAACCCAAGTGGTAGGTTTAGGATAGGTCTGTTGCACCTGCACTAAAAGATCATATACCTTTCCTACATTAATTACCATTTCTCATAGGTCATGTTGAAGAGTTATTTGAATGGTACGGTGTACCACTTGCGAATAAACATATGTTTGGTTCTTTTTGATACATTAGAAATATAAAATGTTCCCGCTAAGAATGGAACTCTGGATATTCTTCTATCCAACTCATATATTTCTCAGCTCTTACCACTTGAGCTATCTTACATAGATGTATGTTTGGTTCTGAGGTGATAAAAATTGATTTTTGTCAAAATTAATTTTGTAAAATTGTTTATGGTAAAAATTGATTTGAAAATAAATGATTTATGTTTAGATATATTTAACTAAAAATAAGTTGAACATTAAATTTCAATATAAAAATAAATTCTAAATTTAGAATCTACAATTTTTATATTCAGGTAGAATCAATTCTACAAACATAATCAATTTTTTTTACTGAGAAATCAAATACGTCAATATCAATTATACATGTCCAGAATCAATTCTAACTCTTCTAAAATTGAAACCAAACATATACTAAAACAATAACAAATATGAATTTATAAAATATACTGTTTGATTAAAAATTTATATCATAAAAATAATTCATACAAAATTTTTAAAAGGATTGGAAAATATTTGAGTGTTTATAAGTTTGTTTTGAATATATTTAAATTTAATGGGTCTTTTATCTTACTTCCTCCTGCCTTAATTTAAGCAAAAATCTTTTTTAGATATATTGAATATAACTTATGTATCTAACTTACATTTCCCAAATTATAAGACTCATTTTAACAACTGCACGTTTGCTAATGCACAATTTTGATCACTAATATCTTTAATTGGGCATTAGTAAAAATTATAAAAATTTGATATCTTGAAAATACTCATCAAGACAAATCAAACAAGATCTTATATGCTAATATTTACATCTATAAATTATGAAAAAAATATGGTCAAAGCAAAATACATGAATAATGTCATTTAGTCAAAATAGGTCTATATTTTGGGACGGAGGTAGTATTACTTTAGTCTCAAATATAAGCAAAACTTAGTTAACAAAAGTTAATATATTTGGTCCAAAATTTGCACTAAATATATTAATTTTCTTTGATCAAATTTTGCTTATATTTAAAAAGTTGACTAGATACACTATACATCAGTTATTTAATATAATATCTTAAGAATCGATCAAATGTTAATACAAAACTAAATCATCATTAAAAAATTAAGCATCGGCTAATCTATATGAGAAATAATGGGGGGGTTAGGCATTGGAATTGAGCCATTGATTGCATTGGGCGGAAAGGGTCAGATAAAATGTTTGTCCCGTACGAGACAGCGGCCTGACTATACTCTCAATCCCATACGTACACTACAACATTTACTACTTTTTTTGTTGTTGAAAGATACACATTTACTACTATTGTTGCTGTTAATTGCAATCAACCTTACCTTAACACCCTCATTACCTTACTACAATCTGTTGATTCTGTTCATTGATTTGTACTCTACAATGGAACGATGATCATTATTTATTTACTATTTGTCGTTCTATTTCATTTGTCCTTGTAATTATAATACCTTTAGATTCAAATTTTATGGTAAAATTTATTAAGCGATAATAAGCATGATTGTTCACACGCTTGTTAGGACTGTCATCTTTTAGGTTAATCGCATGGTCATTGATATGGTTTATAAAAAAAAAAAATTTACTCAACAAAAATAATAAAGTGCAACTTGAATTTATTATTAGTAATTATTTCAAAATATTATAATACTCATATATTAAATGAAGCGCAAATAACTCAAACTATATTTAATTTTGCTAACTACTTAAAAAGAGTATCTTTCTAACACTTTTTGAAGTAAATTCACCGGTGTTAATTCATTTAGCCTTTCTTCAAACATGGTGGAGAGAAGATTAATTTTTTTATTCAGTCCAATATTTTTCTTTGATAACAATATGAAAATTTGGGATTCTAAAGTTTTGAAGACCTCACTAGTGAAAAAATTTATTTGTTGAAGGGCTTTCACATTATATTGGTGGAGCTACATGTTCGAAGAAAAACAAAATATTAAAGAAAACAACCATCAAGATTTCACAAAATGTTCGGATATATAGTAGTTACTTTTCTTAGTATATTCTTCACATGTCATTCATAATGGATGGGCTTAGCTATCTGTTTGTGGTTCAATTCAAAAAGTAATTGAACCGAACAAATTGATCGAATTGTTACCTTAATTAAAAAAAATTAAATCAACTTACTATTAATAGTTTGTTTTAAGCCAAATTTCTCAATCAAGAAAGTATACCGACTATAAACCTCTTTAAACAAAAGTGAGACTTTCAAACTCTTATCCCACAAAAAAGTCCCTGCTATCATTAAACTATAAAATCCAAAGAATTTTTACACTATTCATAATATAAACAAAGAGAATGTGGCTTATTTGTCAAAAGCCACTTCATTAATCTTCTCGACCATTGATTGAATATCAAAGAATTTGTTTGCAAAAATTACATCATTAATTCTGGTTTACCAGAGAGTCCATATAATCGTCACTACCCTTTTATATACTTTTTTAGGAAATTTTAGATTAGTTAAAAATCCTTGAAACAATGACCCTATATTATCCGGCCTCACTTTTCAACTACCCCCCACCATCTATACACCTCCGTCCAAACTTTCCATGCGCATGGACATAATAAGAATAGAGGATCCTCTAATTCAATTGTTTCGCCATAACATGCCCAAAACTCTTGCACCCGTTGAGGAATCACCCATTGCTTTGCCAAATTTTATCCAGTTGGGAGACATTATAACAACCTTTGCCAAGAAAAAATCACCACTTTAGAAACTTTGAAAAAGAATAAATCAAATATTAAGACTGTTCAAAATAAAATCAAAAATTCGAATGAACTAAACTCATTCAGTTTTAATTGTTTTGAACATCTTTAAATGTGAGACTATATTCATTCACACTTGAAATTCAACACAACTAAATTTTAAAAATAACTACAAATAAACTTTTGTTATTAAAAAAACATAAAACAAAGAATGACCCATAACCTAATTGACAATAAAAAACAATGAAATTACCGCCATATGTTACTAGTACTTACTACTATATTTCAATGTAAAGATAAAAATGAGGATTAACAACACAAGTTGCAAAACATAACACACACCTTATGACAAATAATTCTGAGGTTTAATAGGGTCCATGTCTCCAACCCTTTGGGTCCACTAATTTTTCAGATACTCAAACAAGATCTCTCTCTCTCACTCTCCTTCTTTGGGGTTTCTTTCTTCTCTTTTGACTTGGACTCTCTCTCTCTCTCAACAAAAACATACACACGCAACAATCTGCAACACTTCCTGCAACAACAATTAATAATACTACAACACACACACACCTTCCTTTCAAACACTATCTTTCTCATTAACTTCTTCCTCTTCTTCACTAACGTGCGCATTCCACCTCACCAACATGTGCGTATTGCGCCACCGCAAACACCACCATCATTGGTTGCTACTCACTTTCATTTTTATCTTGTTCATTTCTACCTCAGCCATAACCACTCTCGCACAACATCCCAGTAAGTTCATTTCATACATACATCAAACCATTTTCTTTTCAATTCCATAGTTTTCAACAACTCCTTAGATTAGACCGATGTCGGACACATGTTGATATCAGTTATGTCAAATACTGACATAACAAAACACTAACACATACGATTACATTGAGTTACTATCTCACTATGGACGTGTCACTGTCCGTGTCCGTGTTGTGTCTTATGTCCGTGCTTTATATACGTTTTCAATCTAACAATATAATTTTTTATTTTTCATTTTCAGAGGGCGGAACAGTGAAGCAAGAAGAAATGGAAAACGAGTCTCCGGCATCACAGTGGAAGAGAGACGTAGCGGAGAAGAAGAAGCTTGGTGGGCCAGGGTCAGCACCACCGTCATGTAAATCCAAGTGTGGTTGGTGCAACCCATGTCATCCGGTTCATGTTCCGGTTCAACCCGGTTTTATCATTCGGCTTGAATATTATCCAGAAGCTTGGCGTTGCAAGTGTGGAAACAAGCTTTTTTTGCCTTGATTGAATGATGATGACAATAACAATATATATTTATATTGTTATATTTTTATATATATAAATAAATAAGTAATCCTAGTACAAAAGAAAAAAAAAACACAAACGTTGCCAGAACCGAACAGAGAAAATGTTGCAGAGCAGCCATCTTAAAATTTTTTCCCCTTTTAGGTTTTTTTTTATCATCATGCATTGATTAATGTTGCTGAGGTTGAGTTTTTGGTAGTGCTTGGTTTGTTCTTGTGAGTGAGTACTACTAAAACTAAAACTATTGATTTTGGGTTAACCTTTTAAGGTTGTTCATTGGGAATGTAAGATGTTTGGGTTGGGTGTGATTATCGAGAATAGACCCTCTCTCTATTGTACATAGATGATGTTGATGATGATTTATGTTTCCTTTTTTGTTTTTGATTTATGTTTGCATTTTACCCCTTTATGACAAAATATCTTAAGGTTGTAGTAACTTGTAGTAATTTGTAACTATATGAATTATTTGATTGCCCTTCTCTTTAGAAAACAGAACCATTTTGTTTTTCTTCTCTCTATCTTATTTTCCTCAAGTCATGTGTTTCTGAAGTTAGTTAAGTTTCATAAATGGAGGGAATGAATTGAAGAAGGAACATATGTATGTATATGTATTAATTAATTAATGGCATGGTTTAATTTATGTATTGATGTGTTGGTTGTACTTTTGTAATGTTTTAAAGTTTATGCTACCTCATCATCACTGTTTTGTGCTATTGATGAGTTACTACATTCTTAATTTTTCTTTGTTTGGTTTTAAGTTTGTACTATGCTGTTGGGAATTGTTTTTAAATGTGTATATAATTAAGATCTGTCTCATTGTTCTGATCACTATCTCATTCACTGTATGTTCTATAGATTGATTATTAGGCATTCACTATTTTCCATTAAATGTGCACATGACATGCCAATTAGAGGTGTTTTCATCCTCTGTAGATAGCAACGTTTGACACATCTTAGTAGTGTGGTTTAATGTGCCAAGCCAACAAAGAAAAATAACAAAATATCACGGATTATGGACTTTCTTTTTTTATTGCCCTTGTGTTTATCATGTTTGATAATTATTGAAGTGAAGGAATTTTTTTGTTTTCTCTTTCTTCTATAAAATTGGTCAATACATTGAGTATATCATAGTATTCAATATAATATTTAAGTCACAAGACTCTTCCATTTATTAGACTAGTATTTTGGGTTGGTTCTTCTCATATACTTAAATTATAATAATTGGTGTTTTCATCAAGAGTTAGATCACAAAATTGAAAGAACTACGTATAGGCTGAATTATGATATTTCACCGAATACTAATAGATAAATAAAACCGCCGAAAAGGAAGATGAATCGGCAAGGAGTCCGCATGTTAGGACCAAATTAAACTTTGGTCCAGTTTGAGACAAAATATTTATAACATCTTTATGACTCTACTACAGAGTGTACAAGAAAATTATATTTGAAATAACTTGACTTTGAATTTTGTTGTTTGATGTGAGGACTTTGAATGAATATGAATACTTTATACGTATAATAGTACTTGTTTGCGCTCTTTAAATTAAACCTACATATACACAAAATGATCCTTAACCATGAGCCATTGTGAGACACACTAATTAACGCAAATCCATCATCAGAAATCATCCTTAAACTATCAGCCATTGTGTGACACACTAACTAACCGCATAAGACGGTTGTGTGAGTTAGACTTAGAGTAAGAATTAGCGTAACTCATGACTGATGTTACATTTCAATTATTGAAACAACCCATTATCAACTTTATGCTCTTATATTCTTGCTTCTTTTTATGTACTTTGACTTGTGTGTTTTCTAGTATCAAATACGTTGAAAACGAAAGAAAACTTATCCATGTATGTGAACATAAAATGAGCTTAGTTTGTAGTATTGCACAAAAATAGAATATAGGTGATAAGACCGTTGATGGGGGTGTGTCCCTTACATCCTAAGCTAGATTAAATTTCTCAAATCACTAATTCGACCCTTCACAATTAACTATAGAGATTAATTTTACTTTGATAAATGAAATTTGATTTTGAATTTTTTCAAGAGATGATTTCAAATAAATTCACTACAATTAGTGATATAAGAGGATCCTAACTGGTGATGGCAAGAAAACCTAAATTCGTGAGCCACACACTTGCACTCGAATTTGAGTCCACATGTGGAAATTTGAGTTGATTTAATTCGGGTGACACTCGATATTTCAGATGCGGGTTTGAAGTCACTCAATCTCGCATCCGAAATCCTTAAACTACACTCGTTTATATATTAAACTGCATAATTACTCGTTTATATCTTAAAAGTCTATGTTGAAGACAGTATTACAATATTGTAGAGCTTAATTTCTTTGAGCTTGTATTTTTTGACTTTCCATGATGCGGGTTCGGGTGGAAAAACTCGATCCTAATGGGTGCGGGTGTTAGTTTGCCACCTGAATAGACATCGGGTTCAGGTGGGGATTTTGGGTGCAGGTAGTATTAAACCTGCACCCAATTTTCCCCGTTGTCATCTCTAATCTTAATCCAAAAAAACGGAGATTTAATTGTATTAATAATCAAACTTTATTTCTCTTTGAAGCCCGATTTCTTTTTCATAAGGTTCCATATACATGACCTCACATAAGCACAAAGTAGAAACACTAGATAGTGAAACCTTGGACCCATTACTCAAAATTGTACACATATGAAAAAGCCATGCATATTCTTCCATGTTATTAGTTGACAAAAAATGAAACTTTATCTAACTATAAATACATAGACTAATCATACACATAAAATAAAACGTGGGTTAATAAGACAAAGATTTAAATAATCCAATTGTTTTCCTTTTCAAGAATTAAATTACTAGTATATGTCTCTATTTAATGAAGTTGATTCAACCTTAATTATAGTTATAGGTAGTGCATGTATGGTTTTCAATTCATATTCCTGAAAAAGAAGAAAATAATAGAGCAAGCAAGTAAAATGAATAAACTACAAATTTGTAGTGGATGACATGTGAGTGATGTGGGTTGAATTCGAAAGTGAAAAAGAGAAGAAAAATTTGGAGTACAAAGACACACGAGGGGGTGAAACAGAGATTACAGAGTTGCTTTGGCTAGGTAGACTATTGTCAGTGTTGTTTGTATCAAATGTGGTAAAAGTGAAAAACTGGCAAAAGAAAGCCCCCATTCACAAACATCCGCTACAAGTCACCATACCATACATTGATTCATCATAAGTCTCCTTCAGCCTTCAACCTATAAACAATTGCTTCTTCTTTCATATCCCTTTCACTACTTACTACCACTCCTAAAACAGTAGTAAGGTAAGGTAAGGTGCCACCACTCACATAACTATTTTTTGTATTCTAGGAGTAGTATATATATTTTCTTTTATATTTCTAAATTCAAAGTTATCTTAAAAAAATATAGGACTAAATTTGCATTTAAAACTAACATTCTTAGATTTAGGTCGAGTTTAACTAATCTCTTACAAAATTGCATTGTAAGATAAAGATTATTCACCATCTGTATAAACACATTTTCGAGTAATGTGTAATTCAATATTATGAGACACTAAGGTTTCGTTTGGTTGGAAGGAAAGAAAGTAGGAAGGAAGGAAAACACGGAATTCGAGGGATGTATTTGGATTATAAAATAGTCCAAATACATGCATTGGTTTCCGTGTTTTCCTTCATTCCTACTTTCTTTCCTTCCAACCAAACGGACCATAAACATATTTAAAATAGGGTATAAAGGCTGGTGCACCCCATTTAATTAATCTAGTCCCCTAAGCCCACATGTTAATTTTGTTGGGCTGTATGTGATAACAAAATAAGTTATGTTGGTTGAGGTTGATTTGTAACTTGAGCAGTACTGATAGTAAGAAAAATTGTAGTTATACATGTCATAGATCAATCTTCTAGTTCTAGATACTACGAAGCACGAACAATTTTTAGATTGGACGTGATACGAGTCTGTATCTAACACAGACACAATCTAATATGTATAATTATATTATTTTTTAAAATTATTATCTGCGCCAATGTTTGTGTCGTATTCATATCGTATGTTTGCTTCATATTCCAGACATAAATCACATAACTCATGAATTCCATATGGTGATTATGGTCTAACCCATGTAGACCAAATTATAATACAAAATAAGCTGGACCCTAGATGCGAAGTGGCAGCTCATTAAATAGATCGGCTTGATGCCCGAGTCCATATGTCCAACTCTAAATACATTCTCTCACGCTTCTGTCTAAAATATTGATCAAATGATCCGACAACATGTAGTTCAATACTTCTTATATAAGAGAATCTAATTTGATTTTTGCTGAAATCTGTCATTTAATAAAATTCATTAACCGAGCTCAATTTTTTAATTAATCTTATCTTAGAATTTAAGTTTAGCTTAACAACATTTGTAAAACTAACTTATTAACTGCAGGATGTATCTTACTTACAAATATTTTTCAAAATATTATTTGAGGAGTATGGAGTAAAATATTAGATGGCACAGATGCACACAATAATGTAGTCCAGCAAAAGAAGACTGCTTTTTCACGAGGCCTGGCAGAATTGTTGTTTTTTATTTGTAATTTTGTGATATCTCTCATTATACTAATAATATGTCACAGAAAATCACGTATAGAATAGTAAAATTTTCAGAGCTTGATAAGACAGATTGACATGGGTTAGAACAGAATTCAACTCAACTAGCTAGGTAGCTTCAATTGAGAATCCAAAGGATTTATGTCCATTGCATTGCATTGCATTTGCTTGCATCAAAATTCAAAACAAACACTCCCCCCACATTACTCAACAAAGTTTGGTTTGGTTTCTGAAAAAGAGACATTGTTAAGAAATGACCTTTGATTTGATAGTGTTGTTGGTTGGTATTGCAGCTCAAACTGGGAAACATGAGTCTTCATCAACTTGGTTCTCAATTCACTCACATCTTTATTCCCATCCATCAATAGCTTTTTTTATCCTTTTCAGAGTTTTTTCTTCTGGTTATTCCATTTTAATCGTGCATTTTTGGCTTTTGAATCTTGACCATGACTACCATAAGATGCCAATGCCACGGTGGGATGCATATTGTACATATTTTATAAGGACCAATTTTATAGGATGCATCTTGAATTTTGACCATGGTCAATATTATTACGAATACAAATTTTTAAAATTTATTGTTTATTTGAAAGTTTATATCAAATACTAGATCATTTATGTGAAATTTTAAAAAAATTGAAAATTATTTGATATGTTATTGAGGTTCATCGTTAACGAAAATTTGACATGATTATGATATAAAATTTCAATCAAATGTAATGATGAATCTTATAATGTTGTATTTGTTATAATGTTTCAAAAAAAAAAAGAAAATTGAATTTCAACTATTAAGATTTATGTCAATGACCTAGATCATTGACTTCCGCAAAGATCACCAACTAACTAATTAAGAAGGAAGTTATAAGTGTCTTACACTGGTGGAAAAGAATAACCTGAGCATTAAATCAATGTATGGAAACATAAGTACTTAAATTAAAACTATTGAAAAAGAAGCTAGCATAATAACCATAGGAGGACCAAATGGATCTAAATAATTGAAGCGAAAACAAAAGCATGTTTGTGCCTAAAATGATGGTTTACTTACTAGTACTTGGACCCATGCATACATATACATGGAAGGATCAGTTTCATAACTCATTAACTCAACTCAACTACCTACCTTATAAATGGAACCTTATTGATTCAACTTCACCCACAAAGTGAAATAAGGACATCATATTTCCCATTTAATTATATCATGGTCGCGTCGAACAATTGGTAGTATAACTTTGGCCACAAATATTTTCCAATCTATTAATTGCATATTGTTGATTGGTAGGGAGGTATAAATTTGGTATGTGAGTAAACACACTATACATATATACTACATAACTACTACATATACTACTAGTTCCATTATGACATTGGTAAAATATAAATACAGTATTCCTCCGTTTTAGAATAAGTTTACATGCACACTATTAATATATAATATATTTTGACCATATATTTTGATTAATATATAAAAATAAATATTAGTATATATGAAGTTGTTCAATTTGTCTCGATGAATATTTTCAAAATATAAATTTTTAGAATACAAAATTAAAGATATTTGTGATCAAAAATGTGCATTGACATATGTAAATTGGTCAATTGTGACACTTACTATTTTGAAACGAAGTAGTAAATATATAGTTAATAATCTAGCAGATTGAATTTGCACTATGTGATAAAATTATTGGTTAAATTAACTAATCAATAAAAAATGACTTAAACTATTTTTAATTTTTTCTATTGAGATAATAAGATTTTTCTTGAGAAAAGGATAAGTGCAAATGCTACTAGAACTAGTTTATCGAAAATGCTATAACCTATTAGTATTACTTTATGCTCAAACTATAGGTTATTTGTTGATGTAAGTTCAAAAGTTGATCTAACAAAACAGAACCTTTATGTTTAGAGCTATAATTCTCATTTTAAGCCATGACAAGTTTTTAATTATAGCTATTAATACAATTTAAGGAAGATTTTGTGCTTTAATACGGCTAATTGTTCACCTTGAAATTAAACAAAACAATGTAATTGCACCAAACGTTAGTTAATCTAGTGGTAATTGACACTGAACTTAGTAAGAAGAACCACTTGATTGAACTCGCCTTGAACTCTTAACTATTAGAGTCATTTTCTCTTATGAGCCAAAAGGTGAAAGAGAAAAAAAACAAACAATGTAACTACAAACATTATATGTGTGCTCTGGCTTAAATGGATGGCAAAATCTTCATAAATCACGTTCATATATAGAAATTACACACCTAACAAATATAGTTGCTTGATTTTTCTCGTGTTTGGCATTTCTTATTGTTGATTTTTATTTGGCATCATTTCTTATGCCATCCTTATTAATAAATATTTATTTTGCTTATCTAAAGAAATTAAAATTAAAAATTGATGATTTTTTTTTAATTCTGAAGAAATATCTGACACTGAATGAAACATGACAATGCTACAACTCATTTTGTTTCTATTTATGACTTGTCAGTTGTGACTAATGTGTGACCAATTGATAGCTAATGGAAAATTCTGATTCCTCCCATGAAACTTCATCAACCTGATGTCCCCAAATCAATCTGCACTACAAGCAATACAAAAGTGTCACTACAAATAAAACCATCCATTATTCAGTTTAGATATTTGTTTTTCCATAACTCTTGTCCCGTAGAAGGGTTATCAAATTTTATCTTCATTCCACTGTGCTTTCTCATTAATCATCAATGGATACATTGTGTAGAGAAAAGTCAATGTAGTAGTAATTAAAATCCTGAGAGTTTTCTACTAAAAAATATTAGTCTTTGCTTAAATTTATTTGTTTTTTCTTTCCTTTTTTTGGAAAAAAATTGTATTGGATTTTTAGTTATTTTGCTATAAATTCCTAATTAATAGACGACTTTAGTTCTTTTTTTCTTCATATGTTCGCTCTACGACATTCAAACATTGTTTAATCAAATTGTAAAAGATCAACCTTTTTAGTTAGACTCAACTTTGTTTGTTGTACATGATTTTTTTTTGCTTCATCAGAAATTTTTTGTTACATGATAGTTTTCTAATAATTATTGTTTAAAATTTAAATATATGTAATTGATTTTATTTTCCTGTTTAAATAGAAAAAGGCCTTAGAAAAATGCAGAGGTGGCTTGTGTAGTTTGGGCTTGGGCCTTCTTTGATATACATCTAGCTGTGTTCTACCCTAAGAAAAAGAACAGCCTATAGAAAAAGAAAACATTTTTTGTTAAAATGTATTTTTCACATTTTTTGGTCCATCTTACATTTTTTAATCCGAAATGAATTTTCACATAAAATTGAAGGGTAATTTTGGATTTTAGGGGGTTAATAAAGAAGTGTGGAGGAGGGAGAAGAGAAATTTTCGTAGAAATGAAATGTTAGATTCATGGGGGCTAGCTTCATTGTCCTATAATCAATGATGCCAAGTTGAGAAATTGAGCTAGCATCTTCTTTAATGTGTTTGATACAAGTGGACTAGCCTTTCCTACTACAGATGCCAAGTTGAGAAATTGAGCCTAGCCCAAATATTGCTTTGTGTTATAAGGGCCTTGGCCCTAGATTATAGGATCTGACACGAGGTTGGGGATTCACATCCAAAAACTTGTGATTTTGATCTAAACAATGGTATCTTTGAAATCAGACTTAATTTTTCCATCGACTTTTAAACTTTTTTTTTACAAACATCGAGTTTTATATGTTCCCTCATTATACAGAATTACAGATAATTTTATTTAAGACATGTTGGATATTAAATATGCATATCTTAATATACAAATTTTAATTTATTATGATGTGAGAGTCTAACATTTTCTACAAGACCTAACCTAACATATGTTGGTGAGTTATACATAAAAGAAGATATCATGTTTTCAAGAGGAAATAGAAAAATGAAAGAGAATTTATGAAAGAAATTATGACACAGCTCTAAATGACTGAGCTCTCTCTTAGTATTAGGCCCAAGTTTTTCTTGTTGAACTATTGAAGGGGAGTCTCACTGAAATGAATAAACACATTGGATCGAGAACAATTATATGAGTGTTCTAACACTGCATCTTCTCATCAAAAGTATTACTAGTATGACATTTGATTAATGAATCATCTCACACATATTTGTTGATCGACTACAACTCTTCCAACTAATGTAAGATTTAACCCACACTTAATAGGTTGAGAGATGTCAACATCCATCTATATACTATTAATTGAATTATTATGCACCATATAAGTAGATTATCTCTCATCATCGTTTTTTTTCTCTTTCCTCAAGCTAACCAATTATCACATTTCTTCCCAATAAACCATTCAAAATTTCAAATGAATGTAATCTCAAGTATATATGGGACCGAGTACATAGTGTATGGAGTAATCTATTGTTGAGTCCTAAACAACTTTAACTACACGACTGGTAGGGCCGAAAGTCATCAAAGAAAGTGACAATCCATATTCTTTCTTTATGAAATAGACTTAATCAAAACCATATGATATGATATTTAAAGTTTAAACTAAACCGTATATATAAAGATGTAGTACTAATTGATGAGTGGTGTATATGTTTTGAAGGTATTACTAATGATTATTCTCATATTTTTTTGATAGAAAGAATCTAAGTCACGAATCATGTATGAAACACAATTGAACGAAACAAATTTCTAGCCCATTACACCCCTCTATAAGATGTAGGCCAACAGTTTGGCCCATAGGTGTAAAAGAAATCCGATGATGGCTCATCTTTCGCCCCTATTTGATCAGAAACCTCCGTATCCCTCATTCATCGAATGATATTTTCCGGTATTATATTGTGTGGACAATATGGAGGGTGAAGAACAACCTTTAAAAAATATTCACAGTGAGAAATTCTTTTTTTGTCAGTTTCTAAATTCCGGTCCATCAAAAATCGAGTTTCCCAAAAGCTTAGAAGAAAATAAATGCATTTTAGGTATGCAAAAGCTCAACAATGTACCAATTTTCGTCCTTAACTTCTCATGTTACTTAATAGAGCAACCAAAATAACCTTGAACTATATAACGTTGATTTTTCTTCCAACAATATATATTACTATTTGAGCTATATAATTACAAAAGAGATATTTTGGCCTGCCATTAATGATTGTGTACATCATCTATCTTTCAATTGTTAAATCTTAAATAGAAAACAAAATTAAAGCCTTGTGCCGTTGTGTGGTATATCATATTGATTGATATTTCTTCCTTGCATCCTTAATGATTGTATATTCTATAGTTTGCATCTCAAGAAAAATGCCCTTTGCCAACCAAGAAGTTTACTACTTTGGTGAGTAAATAAGTATTTAATCCTTTAAATTTAGATTAACTTTTCTTAAAATAATTACATCAATCCCTTAAATTAAAGAATACCAAGAACCAAAATACCGACCTACTCATTGTTTGTCAGGTACTAATACTGTTTAAGGTTTTTTTATGGTCATAATATTATTTTAATCCTAATTTGTCTTTTAATTTATTCTATTGTATCTTGTGTGACAGCTTATTCTTTAAGAATTAAAAATATAATAAATACTCAAAGGTTATTTACTTACACAATAGTCTAATTTTTTTGCTGCACTTTAGATAAAATATTATGTGAAGCACTTGATTAAAGATAAAGTACATGAAATGGACAATGATGGCTCACAATGTGCAACAATAGTTCCAAAGATTCAATCCAGGAGCCAAAAGCCCATAATTTTCCATTGTATTAATCACATGAAAATCAAGACTTTTGACCACTTTTGTTATAAGGTTCAAAACCAATATGTACAAACAACATAGATTAGGATAAGAGAATTTTTGTCTTAACATTATACTTTCCCTCTAATATGATTCTTTCTCCATTCTTTTTTTACTGTTCCCTAGTCCAAGATCTCATTTTCTTTCCATAAGTGTGATGAAAAGTACAAAAGAACTATGGTTCACATTGGGTGCACTTCAATTCAAAAAATACATCTAAATACCCCAATGCATGTTTCCCAAGATTAAAGTAACCCCAACCCAACTAGCATAACTTTTGCCTTTAGATTTTAGCTTACACCCCCTTTTTACAATGATAAATCCCACCATGTATCAAAAAGATCTTTAATGCTAAGGGCACCATAGATCCTTATGTCTTCCCATTGCAAAAAAATTCTTCCCTCTAAGCTCACTACCTATTTCTGTTTTTCATCTCGGCTGCAAGCGATAGAAGATTAGAGATACCTTGAGTCCACACGTCATACTCTCTTTGATTCATGCACTCGAATTCAACGACGCCGCGTGTTGTTGTTTTCAATCCAAAGTAGCGGCGATTTTCACCACCTCCGAGCAAGTGGCGTCCGGGCCAGGCCGGCATATCTTTGATTACTTCAATCACCATATCTGATGATTTGAAACAAAAAGAAACAAAGGTTGAAATTAAAGAAGTAGAACCCTTTTGATATTTGCTTTCACTAATCCCAAAAACCAAACAAGACCCACCTCCAAATCTGATGTTATATAATTAGAGGTATAGAGCAAGACAAAAGTTATTGAAAACTCACTCTTTTTCTTTTTAGTTATGGTCCCAGCCACATGCCTACTCTTCATTTTAAGAGTAACCTTCACATAAAGAATTTTCAAAGTGTAAATATAAATATTGTAAGATAGTACTAAAGTAAGTTGATACATTCTTCTCATCGTGCTAATGGCACCCCCTACCATGTAACCTTTTCGTGATCAGATTTACAATTGTGATTAACACTAAATGATGCTGAAATAATTAAGTGATTAACTATCGATTATTGATTATCCTCTACAACCAAAAGTAAACTATTATGAAAGAAAGAGAACAGGACACACCTGATTCGTCCTGTTTATGTATACAGATACAACTTTCCAGTGAAGATCACCTGCACAAAACTCATGAATCAAATCACTTTTCAAATAAATAAACATCATCAATCAGACTAGAAAAATGAAAAGGAAATTTAGTCTTGTCTATTCAAAATTATGTAAGCTCATAAGAGGGAGCATCAAAACATTCAAATTCAAAATCAAACACATCTTACAACACATAAAAGGTAAAACCCAAGGGCATGTTTGGATTCAATTTTGAAATGGCAAAAAGTGATTCTTAAGACTTAAACACATTAAGGGTTTTCCATTAAAACTGATTTGGACTCTAACTTAAACTAACTAGTTTGAACTCTTCCTAAATTTATTAACCAAATATACGTCAAGAAATGTACCTTTGCGTGTGCGCTTAAGAAGATCAGAACCTCGAGCCAGTAATTTTCTGCTACAAATACCCAAGAAATTATCTTCAGGAGGAAGCTCGCCACTAAAGCTACTATGTGAAGTTCCATTACCAACACCAGAACTCCCCAAATTTCTCTCCAATGGAATCACTGCTGCAATATTCCAAACTTCTTTTAAGGCCCTCGCTCTCAATGTTGCAGCCCCACGCAAAGCTACAAAACCACAACAAAACAAAAACATCATACAATCTTTTTCCAGCAAAAGAAATCAAACCCAATTCACAATTTCACAAAAAGAATTTGACTTTAAAATAATTCATCACAAATTCACAATCAAATATACCTGTTGCAGCAGCAGCAGTTAAAGTCATGATATCACCTGCCGATCTAACATTCACGGCGGAGCTAACCACAGCAGCAAGATGTTCCCTTTCCGCCCCCAAAGCCTCAGCCGTTTCAACACATTGAGCCGCAACCAACGTTGCCGCGGAAGCCACAGCCGAATCGGTCTTTGCCGTCTGCTCATCTTTTCCAGACCCAGATGATGATGCTGCGGTGGCCGCAGCAATTGCAGCAACGGCAGCCGCAACAGCAGCCACCGAAACCGCAGCATGAAGCTCAGCATTATGAGTCCTCGCTTCTTCCTTCTTCTTCTCCCTTCTATCCTTCAACCACCTCCCAACCGTCTTGCCACCACCGGCGGGAGGCCTCAAATAACCGTTAAAGCTCAAGCCTCCGTGGTTTCCACGGCCATACTGCAGAGAAGAAGAATGCATAGAAGCCATTCTAAGGTTAAAACAAACCATAACAACAATCACAAAAACCTTATTCAATATTCATTTGTTGTGTATACTGTACCACCTATTCCTAGTTCGTAACAAAAACAATGAAACCTTAAACATCTCAGTAACAAATTCAACAAAACCAAAACCAAATTTCATAATAGCATTAGCCTTCATCGCTATACCCTTCAGCCATTAATGCAAAGAAAGAGACAAAATGACAAATTTGGAAGGACAGTTTTTGGATGAAACTCTAACCAATTTGACCATGTTCTGTTAGCTTTGTGGGGACCAGATAAAATTAACAAATACATTAAACAAACAAAAATTAACACTAAAATAAAATTAATGTTGTCTATAAATAGAGGATCTAGCTCAAAATTAACAATTTTAATTCCACATGATTTCTATTAATAATTAAATTATTTCTAATAGTAGTATACTATAGTACTACATAGTGTTTTACATTGTACCTATCAAATGAAAAGGTAAAGTTAAACAATAAAAAAAAAACCTTGATATCGTCGATGATTTCAGATGGTGAAACAGGAGAACTATCGGTTAAAGGACCACTACTATGAGAGAGTCTCCCTGAGGTTCTTGGAGAAACAGAAACATCCTCCTGCAAAACAAAAAATGTTTTTTTTTTGTATGAGAAGAAAAAGACAAAAATAAAAACCAAAACTTTAGTGACTGAAAAAAAGAGAAAAACAAAAAAGAGTCGATTTTTCTTTCTTACGGATTGTGACATGATGCGTTCCATTATCATCTGAGAGGTTTCTGAGGAAGCAAAAGAAAATGGGTTTAAGGAAACAGAGGTAGGGTCCTCTGTTATTTCGCCGGTGAGGTCTTCTTGTATGGTGAGGTTACCGGAGTTGGTGGGTTTGGAAGAAGAAGAAGAAGAGGAAAGAGTTTGGGAGATTTGTTGAGCTGATAAGCTCCATGAACGTGAGAGGAACTCCATTGGTTCATGTGGGGTTTCTGGTGGACGAAAAATTGAGGTGTGAAATGGGTCGGGTCTCCATGAATCGGCTTGGGTTTTGTCCATTTTTGAGGATGAAACAGAGAGAGTGTGTGAGAGAGAATACTGCAGAGAGAGTTGGTGGTTATATAGAGAGGAAAGAGAGAAAAGTGAGTGGAAAAAGCAGAGAGAGTGGGAAATGGAATGAAATGAAAAATGGAATACCAAGAGAGACAAAGCAGTCGATTTGTGTTGTGTCAGTTTTCAGTTTTGATTAAAAGGTCAAATTTTTTGCAACAACTAACTACTCCTCCGGACACATTTATAAGCAAAAAAAAATTATTTACACGGTGTTTAAGAAATTTAATTAAATGTAATTAATTTTCTTAATTTAGTGTAAAATATAATTAAGTTTACTATATTGCTCATTTGATTCTTCTTGGAAATCACATAATTTTGTAAAAGTAAAATAAATGCATAAAAAAAGGTAAAATTAAATAAGGGTATATTTGGAATAATAGTATTAATTAATTTCAAAGGTAGTTAAATTTACTTATAATAGTGTCCAAAATATTAAGGAGTTTTTTGCTTATATTTGTGTCCGGAGAGAGTACCAAACAAAACTTATTTTATCAAATAAATGGTAAGAGTCGGAGAACATGAGTTGGATAGACGGAGATCGACGGTTTAAATTCTATTGGAAGCATTTATTTTTTTGATGTGTTAGTAAAAAAAATTATTTGAAGAAAAATTAAAACACGAAAACAAATACATGTACTCCCCTGTTCCATAATACTATAAGGGTTCGTTTGGTTAGAAAAAAGGAAAGTAGGAAGGAAGGAACAAAAATACAGAATTTGATGGATGTATTTGGATTATAAAATAGTCCAAATATATGCATTGTTTTTCGTATTTTTTTTTCTTCCTACTTTCTTTCATTCTAACCAAACAAACCTTAAGAAAAAAAAGCTTATTTTTCGTCTCAAAATATAAGTTTATTTTATCTCTTATCTTTTGATAATTAAAAAAAATTAAAAAAAAATAATAATGACTAAATTTAATTTTCTTAATAAGTTTTTTTCTACAACATTTTCTTAACAAGTTTGAAAGCAATTTTTAGCATTTTCAATTTATTAAAGTTTGAGAAAATAAACTGAAAATATTAAGGATACACAATATTCAATATTTTAGTCAAACATTCAATGTACTAAAAACACCACAAGCTGAAAAGGGTATTGAAAACTAATCTATAAATTAATAAACTAATATTAAAATTGTAAATACTAAAAAGTTTATATTCAACATCCACTTTCAAGTATAGTATGAGCCTGGATCAACAACAACATATTCAATATCCACCAGTCTCACGCCTAGCGTGGACTGAGTCAACAACAACGCAACAAACAAATTTAATATTCCTTCCAATTTTTATTATAAGAAGAAATTTGCTTTTTAGATATATAAAATATTTATCTTGTTCATAACATAGCCTAGATACATCAAACATTCTATGTATCTAAAAAGCAAATTTCTTTTTTAATAAGGATCGATAAAATACTTAATGTAACAGTTAATACACGCAGAGGAAAAATATGTTATAACCTACATATTTGAATATAAATATAAAACTTTAAATAAAATATCCCAGAACTGAACCACTAGCTGTTGAAACTCAAGAAGTATCAACTGTCAAGTGTGAGTAGTATGGAGAAGAAGTACCACATTGAAAAAATGTGTGGGGGACCTCTAACAACTCACTTGTAATGTTCTTAGTCATCATGTGGAAGCAACAAAAATTTGTTTGGTTGAAGAGAAATAGAGAAAAGAGAAATTAAAACACAAAAACTAATACATGTATTTAAACTATTAAATAGTTCAAATAGTAATAATGGAGTTAATATCCGAAAATCAAAAATACTATCAACACATTGCTTTACATCATTTGAAAATGACTTGGTGGTTTATTTACTCCTTGTTGTCACTAAATGAAATTTAATTTAGTCATGCATTATTTTTTTGTGTTGACAATTTAGTCATGCACCTGATTGTTTATTAGGAAAATTTCAAAGTTAACTTTCTATCGTAAATTATTTGGATTTTTAATATGACAAATTTACACTTAACAATTTGTAACTTAATTCACTGAATTTAAAGATGCAATAATTAACCTAATTAAAGAAACTTATTAACTAATTATGAGACAAAAGAGGGGTACAAATGTACAATATCTCCTTCCACAATACTGTATAAATAAATAATGGTGGCACTTAGATTGGACACAATCTAGAGACGATGGAAACTAGTGCAGTGATGGTGATCTGTATCCATATGGAGAATTTAATGAAATGGGCCATAAACTTATTGCAAGGAAAGGAAATATCGAATGAGAAAGAATTGAACCACAAATGATTGGGAATCACATATTCAACATATGTATATGCTCATCAACCCACCGTCCCACAAATTTCCCACACATCGTCGACTTTTCATAAAACATTACTACTATTTGACCTTAAAATTTTGAGAATGAAATTCATTGAGAATGTAAAGTTGCAATCATCTCCAAACCATTCAAAAATAGATGGAGTAGAGTATATATTGGGTTCATTTCAATTGAGAACATGGCATGCAGTAGCGGAACTAACCAAATCTTAAAGATGAGTCGAAAAAATTTAATTTAGAAATAAAAAATGCAAATCATATAATTCATATTATATATAAAAAATTATGTTGTTATAAATAAACGACGTGATCATAAAAAAAAACTAAACTACATTATTTAAAATACATTAAAATAGTAATGCAATATGTAAAAATAATTAATAAAAAATTAATGGGTGTAATTTTTAGGTTTTTACCACCAGTTTAATCTGATTTGAAGGTCAATTTTTGCATCAAGTGATTTCAGCAACTCTTTTCGATCGCAGTTACGGCGAACCATAATCATCTCTATCAAATTCAACGTCAATCACCACTAATACAAAGTTTCCATTGTTAATAGCATTAATTAATCTTTGTCAAAAAATATGTAGAATAAACAAAGTGAGTTCTTCCTTTTCAATTACCGAATTTTTTACTATAGATAAACCAAGAATTAAACCTCTAACAGAATACTACCAATTTATTTAAACCAATTCATTATTTATATAAGCACTCTTTGAAAAAAAGTATAGTCCCAAAATATAAATTATTAAGTACATTTATTATTTTTTTTTCTTACATATACCTCTAATTATTACTCAAATTTGCATTGGAATTTAAACAATCAAATAAAATACACATACAACAAAAGACAATTTAGTATTCAAATAAGACATAATAGTTACACTATAATTTTTCTTAATATACATAAAAAAAATAAAAAATGCTTATATAATAGAACGAATGAAGTACCTATATTTTCTCTTCTACTCCATTTATTTATCTCTTTCATTATACTTTTATCCTCTCGTATCATACACAAAAAAGCAGGCATAGGCAGTAGTGGTGGCACTGGCACATAAGAGGAGGCACTCCCAATTGGTGGCATGATGGCAATACTACTACTATCTAGTTCAGTTGGTTGCCGGAAGGAGCATGCAATTAATTAAGGTGCGTGCGGCAGGTTTTTGTTTCTCATCTGATCTGAACTCAAAGGTAGACAGACAACTATTGCCATCTCTGCCACTTTTCCTTTCTTTTTAATAATTTTTGCGCGTGCTGCCTTGCCTGCCTACGTCATCATCTTTCTCGTTTCATTATTTCCTTGGAAAATACTGCTCCCTCCGCCCCATCCCATTATATAAGTCCCTTCAACCAAAATCACGCTTATTAAGAAATATTGATAGTGTAATTATTATGTCTAGTTTGTGTGTAAATTTTACTAAATTGTCCTTTGTTTGTATATGTATTTAATTTGACTTTTTACATTTCAATGCAAGTTAGTGTAATAATTAAGGGTATGTGTAAGGAAAAAAGTAATAATTGCACATAGTAATTTGTAAAAGAGCTTATATTTTAGGACTAGACTTTTTTTTTTTTTTGAAACAAGGACTAGACTTTTTTTAAATTTTTTAAAAGGGTGCTTATATAATGAGACGGATGAAGTAGTACTTCATCTGTTTTAAAATAATTGTCAGCAATTGATTATTGTGCATTATTTATACAATTTATTTTGATAGTAATTATATATTAATATATAAATATAAATATTGACATATGATATGTTTAGTTCATCTCGATAAATATTTTTAAAATATATAACTTTTAAGATAAATAATTAAAAGTTTTAATGATTAAAATTATGTATTGACAAACATGAATTGACCAATTGTGCCAATTATTTGAGATGGAGGGAATAACCGGTATCTCCGGGCTATTGGTTAAGGAAAAAAATAGTAATTTTGCAATGGATTAGAATGTACAGTAAAATCTCTTTAAATTAATATTCGGTAAATTAATAAATTCTCTAAAATAATAAAGTTGTCTGGTCCCGACTTGGACTAGTGTAAAAAATTGAAAAATTCGATAAATTAATAAGATAAAATTTTTCGGGAGATCCCTTTGTAATTTTCGTGTTCCAAAAAAATCATAAATTAAAAATATGGCAAACTTGTGAGATATGGTGTTAATACTCTATCACATTCATGTAATTTATATATGTCAAACTTGCTAAAGAATACATTGAACTCATTTGCTCCTCTTGTTTACATCAAAAGTCATTATTGATTTTCAATGCATATTACTAAAGTCATTATTGATTTACAAGTCATTAAAAACTTTTTAAATTAATAATTATTAATTTATCGATAAATTAATAATTATCTAAATTAATAAATTTCTTCGGTCCCGACTCTATTAATTTATAAATTTTTTACTGTAGTCGACATTTCAAAAATTTAAAAAGTGTTTATTGTTATTTTAAAACTTTCTTTTTTTGAATCCTTAGCCAATATTCTGATGGCATCGGTTAGTATAACATTAGTCAATAAAAGTAAAAATTGTAAATAAATTCTAAAAATTTGTGCATTTTATCTTTTTTAAAACAATATAATACTCTATTATTTTAATGCATATATTATTTCTCTCAATAACATTAACTAGTGGATCGGAGACACTAGATAACTTTGAAATCATATACCACTTATTTAAATGGTAAGCTCGAAAGTTAAACAAATGACAAAGAATATTTTCATACTCCCTCAGTCCCTCTGATCTTTAATAAGAATTTTTTTCACTTATTAAATACATTAAAAATTTAATATATCTAGGTCATATTATACATATTATTTTTTTGGTTAGGTTAAACATATTTGATTCTCCATAAATTTAAAACGTTAAAATTCTCTTATATACGGTACTAAGAACATTAGTATTGGAGTATGTAGGGGATTCGCTGTGCTGAATTGGATTGGTGAGTTGAAAGTGAATTCACAGGAGAACATCTGATCTATTGTTTCTTTTTAATAATTCTTGCATTAATTAATCCTGTTTTTTTTGGAGTAATCCTAAATGCTAAAGATCAAATACTGCCATCTCTAAAATATTAAATTAAAACGAAATATTAAATTAATAAATAGTAAAAATATTTAAATGTGAGATTGTACACTCATAGAAAACATGTAAAAGAATAAATTTGAGAAAATTCATGATTGGGTGGGTAGTATCACCCCACTAATAAATGGCTATACAATTTGTAGGGAAACCATGCATTAATGGGTGGGTGACTGCGTGTATACTATTGGTACGTGTCATGTGTACTTGTAGTATTTGAGTCATGAAATGAAAATAAGCGGTGCAGATTTTCTTTGCTTTTTTTTTTTTTCATGTAGTCTGACGGCTAGAAGTTCCACTTTTAAAGTGGAGAAGTGAGATGACTGGGTCTCGAATCCCTGTCCCCTATATCCAACCAATTGAGTTAAGTTCATGGGACTCTTTGACCTTTATTCAAACAAATTTCATTTTTTTTATACATATATATGACAATTGATATTTTTTGTTCATATTATAGATAGATTTATTAGTAATCAAATGCAATAAAAAAAAATTAAATTCGATTATACGCAGTTATAAAGGTTTCGGAGGGAGTGTTTGGATTCAAAAATTGATAGTGTATAAATGGTTTGACTTTTTACATAAAATTAATTTTGGAGTAATTTTAAAATATTTGATTCTTTTAAATTATAAATTGATCATGGCTCCAGAATTGATTCTACAAGAAATTAGAATTTATAACTTATAAGTTTAAATATAATTTTTATAATCAAATTTACAGTTTAAATTACTTTCATATTTTTTGGTCGAGATTGGATTATCCACCGCCAAACGCGGTGAATTGGAGTCACCTCAAAGGGTGAGATAGTTGGCCCAATGATTTAAAGCTGCTTCATAGAGGATCGAACCTTCGACCATTGGTTAAGGGAGGATGAACTCCATGCCGCTCAACTACACCCCTTAAATTAAATTACTTTCATATAATTATATTCAAACATAAACTAATTATGCTAAATCAATTCTTTTAAAATCAATTTTGTCTAAAACAAACTAAACATACAATTAACGATAATGGATATCCAGTTTCTATAAATAATAAATGTTTTGACAATTGCCCAAGATATTTGGCACTCTCTCCAATCTTAAATAATATAAACAAAAGTCAAAAAATATTTAAATACATTTTAACTTTTATTTATATTTAATGAATAAGTTACATGACTTACAACAGTGACCACCAAATTGGATGAGGGTAAAAATTTCAATAGGAACAAAAAGATTTTAAAAAATGAATAGATAAAAACTTTATTTATTTTTAGATTATCATGTTATATGGAGTAAAATTTGACTTCCGTTTAAGGAGAATTAATTTTCTTTATAAAATATGACATTAGATAAATTATTTTCTTTCAACTAACTGTTTGAACATAAAAATCATATATTAAAAAATCATGTATATTGTGTCTTTTAAATTTGTACGTATGATCTTTAAGTAAATTAATTTTACAATTTAAAATTAAATAGTGACGCAGTTTATTGCTTGTTTACCATATATATATATATATATATATATATATATAATTGGAGTTAAAAAAAACAAACATATTACCAATTGTGTTTAAATGTTTTTGGCTCAAATATCATTTTAGTCTTTATATGTACTCAAAGTTTTGGTTTTAGTCTCTGAATCATATTTTGTTCAAAATATTCCTCTAAATCAACTAATTTTTTATATTTTAGTTTATAAAGCAAAAATTCACATGAAAATTTGTACAAAAATCCGCAGATAACTTGCAAATTATCCTGCGAATTTTAACTTTATGGACCAAAAACAAATTTGGTTGGTCAAAAACTTATAACAAAACTAGTTGATACATAGACTAAACCCAAGCCAATATTTTTATATTTCTATGTTTACATCAATTTTCTGCTGCCTTTCAAAGTTTTACAAACATATATCGAGTTTGCAAATTGTAATGGCCGGTAGTATAATGCCATAATGGTAATGGTAATGGTGAAAGACAAGGGGGGCATAATGAGATGCGACAGAAATGAATTGAATTAATGAGATTGAGCAAGTGATAGATGTGTAGGAGATGATTGAAAGCAAATATAAAACAGTTACCCTATAGATTATATTGTCAGCAAAAGAAAATCTACAGTATCATGACTTTCTGAAAGAGAAAAATTTCATGCATCATACTAGCTGCAATGGAGGAAAAATAGCCATGTTGAATCACTGTGATGTAAGAGATGATTAGAAAAAGCATTCAACAAGCTGCCACAGAGTTGAACAAATTCACAAATTTGAAATTGACGTAGAGGGACACGCGGCAGCTTGTCTTTGGCTGATCCAGGGCGCGTGCAACACACGCGGGGACAGTGCGCGTCGCCCAGCAGGGGACGCGGAGAGATAAAATTCACGGGACAAGTGGCAGGTTACGATTGGTTGAACAAATTTTAATCTCATTTTATCTTTAAACTCAATTATTTCATTGCAAATTAATTTTTTATTTTTTTATTTTTTCACCAAAATTCGTAATTTTTCTTCTCTATAAATAGAGACTTGGTTCATTTGATTTGGACACAGAAAAAAAAATCGAATTTTTCACTACCTTAATCATATTATTAGTGTTTATTAGTGTTAATTATGAAGTTTAAGTGTTTTTTTAGTAAAATAAATCCCAATAATCATTTAAATAAATTTTATTATGTGTTTATTATTTTAATTTAATTTTAATCGATAATTATAATTTTATTTAATTATAAAAACAAAAATTTAAATTTAAAAAAGAATATGAAATAAAAAGTGATAGGATAGAGAAAGTGGTGGGGTAGAGAAAATGGTGAGGTAGAGTTTTGAATGAAAAAATTATTGGAGAGAAAGTTTTGTGAATGTATGTTGAATGATGATGTGGAGTGTAAAATATAAAAAAGTGGATGTTGAATATGACAAACTATTGCACATAGCATAACTGGTTAGTTTACTACTACTGGAGTCAGTAATTTGTGTACTACTAGTAGGTCGTAATGTTCATTATCCAGTCTAAAAGAAGTACCTATATATATACTAATGCCTTAATATGTGTCTGTTTGTCCTCTAATAAAATACTGTCTCCGATCCTTATTAGTATAATTATAAGACCATAGAGAGTATATAATTTATTAAAAAAAAGTATAATAATAATAATTTCACTAATATATACTTATGGGTCTCTTATATCAAATAAAATGCCTTAATAATTAATATATTACTATATGTCTGTCCTTTAATTATCTCACATTCTTACATATATAAATTAATCAAAAAATAAAAAGAAAAATACAAATTAAAATTAAAATTAAAATTAATTTTTTTAATAATAATAATAATTTCACTAATATATACTATTTATGAATTTTCTTTCAATAACACATCAAATAATTTTTAACTATTTTTAAATTTTGTATAAATAATCTATACAATATTTAATAATATATTTCATAAAATTCGTATTTAATATTACTAATACACTACTGTAATCAATAACTCGTACATTGTGCATAATAATATACTTCATTTCATTTGTACATGAAAACATTTGTCTAAAATAACACATTAGTAAAATATTAATGAGATGGAAGAGACTAGCAATGTCAGTTTATATTAGCTCAGGTTTAATTAGTAGGTACTGGTGATAGAAAGTTTATACAGTACTAGTACTATCTGTGAGAAACTTCTCTAGCAGTTTAGTGATGAATTGACTGGGACTTGAAGTATCAGTGGTTGAAATCAATATGTTGGAAAAGGACGTCAATTCATTTGATTTTTTCACACTGCGGAGAGATTGTGAAATGAAATGGAATCGTTGGATGGAGAGATATATGTCTTGTTGAGCAGTCAATTTGTACGACCATATCATGGTTTAATTTGGTGGACAAAATAATATTCTTAATACTAGTAATACTTTTAGATAGTTTCATTTTCTTATCCACCGTCCATTTAAGAGATATGGTTTATGGTCAATTTTTAGTTCGAAATCACTGTTTTAATATTTTTTTTTTGTTTAAGTAAGTGATATTCATAGAATCATATATATTTTGTTTTGTTTATTTTGTTGTTTTAATGTGATGTTTTGTTGTTCGTTCTCTTATTGTGATTTTGTTTGTTTTTCTGTTTTTGTGCGGTGTTTGTTTAATTAAGATTGACAGATTATATCAATAATCGGTCAAATGCATATTCAATCAATAATATTAACGTATTCAATATTACAAATTCAGAGACATGTGTACTCTAGACACTTCCTTTTCAGTTGTTATCGAATTTGTATTTATTCGATATATTTTATCAATTTGAATGTTTGTTGCTTTTAGTCAAAAAGAAAAAAAAAGAATTAATACTATTCACTTTTGTTTTCTTCTTCACATAATATTTAATGAGTAAAATTACAATTTTTTAAAGGTGAATTATGCAAAAGTGTAGTCACGTAGCTTTTAAGAGATAAATGAAGAAAAGAGAAATTAAAACACGGAAATCAATACATATATTTGAATTAATTTTTGGTCTAAATATATTCTTTGGTTTCCATATTTTTAGATATAAAAATATCACAATGGTAACAATCGTAGGGACTAGATGAGATAGACAAGTAACATGTGTTTTAAGGTTATGGATTCTGTGATCTGAATATGAAGATCATGTCAATTTCAATTTAGAGAAACCAAAGAAACACATAATGCTAGCTTTTAATACTTCCAAGTAACCAGGCTGCCGTGAGCCCATAATCTAGTTGATTGGACGACGGGACACATTTTTTATGTTAGTTTTTCAATTCATCTTTTATATATTTAAATTTGTTCAAATACAATATTAAAAAATGCACTATTATATACTCCCTTCGGTTCTAAATATAAGAGAACTTTTACTTTTTAGATTCATTGAATGATTGATGTATTTGGTTCATAATATAGATTAGATACATCAATCATTCCATAAATCTAAAAAGTAAAAAGTTTATTATATTTAAGACTGGAGGGAGTATTTATATTTGTCAAATGGATAATGGAGAATAAAATACAAATATATTAAAGTTGTATTTGCAAATAAAATATACTAACGAAAATGTACTTATGATTAACTTCCACATTTTATGAGGCAAATTGAGAATCTATCTTTTTTATTTGACAAGAGAGAATCTATCTTTTTATATGTACTACTTCATTTTTTTTCATATAAAATGAGATTTTTTTTTGTTACCTGTAAAATGAGAAGTTCTTGAAAACTAAGTTAATTTCGATTGTTTTGTTACAGTTAATGATCCAACATAATGACCCAGGTCCATAACCTAAATGTGTAGTTGCATTACATGTAGGTAGGGGTGCCTAGTGCATCCGATTGTTTGAAAAATTCTCATTCTTCTATAAAATTACTTTTTTACTCCTGTGAAATACTCAGATCACATATTCTAAACATTTTTTGCCTTAAAAAATTAATATTTGAACTAATAAATGTTTGAAAAATATGATCCGAATTTTTTGCACGAATAAAAAGATAATTTTACGGGGGACAAGAGAGTGTAGGGGATGAAATTTTTTTCAATTGTTTTGTTTTGTTTTGAGCTTTTAACATCCATAAGAGTGCATTATCTAGCTTTGGGCCTGGCCCAGTTATTTTATGAGAAATTCTAAACTCGACCCAAAATCAATTATCCATAGAATATTTATGACCAGGCAGGAACATCGGGTGCTAACAAAAAATAAGCAGAATATATTTATTTATTTTTAAGGTAAAATAGTTAGTACTATTTTCTCTTTGTTAATTAGTGTGTTGTAGTTTGCACTTTAATTTAATGGTTTCAGCTGATCTGATTCCCTTTTCTTGATGCAAATTAATGTTTCAACTAACTTGAGGTTATACTATTAGTTAATTCTTTTCTTGCGTATTACACTTTAACATTAGTCCAAGTAACATAGTTTGATAGCTAGGTTCCATGTATGTGAAGAAAATTTATACTCTCTTTGAGAAAGAATTGTATTTTAATTTGCAAAGTTTCCACCAAGTTATCTTGCAATCCTCCTCACTTACAAGTTTGTTACTACTCGTACAAAACTTATAAATAAATACCCTCTTACTTATATATTGTTCAATTACTTCAATATATACCTTTTATTCATCATCAAACTTATATATAATTCACACTTAACATATCATCATCATAAGTTACAACTTACGCTTCTAGAACTTGCACTCTCTAAGCCAATAATAAAAATTTAGCAGTTCAAAAAAAAGAAAAGGTTACAACTTACGATATCTTTGCACCATATTTTGTATCATAAAACTGACAGAAAATGATTCAAATCTTTAAACAACCTTTTATTTAACATTATTTAGGATAAAAAAATAAATTTTACGAAATAAAATGTAGTAGTGAGGCCACTTAAGCAACCTAAGGTAGGAAGTTGAATCTATTGAATTTCTTAATGATTTCAATATTTGAGTAAAAAAATAAGCGAAATATTGAATAGTGATATTTTATGTAGTATTGGTTGATTACCATTCGTGATGCTCTTAGAACAATACAACAAAAAATCGGTTTCCAAACCATAAATAATTTGACGCATTCAAACATTCATCAAATGATTGATGATTCTTAAATAATTTTATTTTCTCAAGATTCTAATTTATGTTAAAACATGACTATAAGCAAACAATTCTCAACATTATTTAGGATTAAAAATCCACTTTGATCATATCATATAATATATACAAAGTAACACTCACCACTTTGATCATAAATTATATGTGACCAATGTGCAAAACATGAAAGAGCAAAAAAAGAACAAAGACCTCTGTTTTAAATAATCTGAACAACAAGAACATAAGCAAACTAAATTAACATCACAAAATCAAATCCTTAGGCTCAATGATGGTTCTACAATAAGGACAATGAGGGTGTTGTTCAAGCCAAGGAAGAAGACATGCTGAATGATACTTATGTGAGCAAGAAAGGTTCATAACTTCTTCATCTTGATGGAAATTTTCTAAGCACACAGCACAAACTTTTCTATCTTTCTTAAACCTTTTTCCACGTAATAACCATGAACTTTCTAGTAACTTCCTACCTAGTCCTGCATCTTTCTTCTTATGGATGCTACTTTTACTTTCATTTCCCTCTTTTTTGGGATTTTCTTCAATTGATCTGTCATAAGAAAATGAGCTGCTAATTCTTCATAATTTAGTACTATAATCTCAGACAAGTGAAATAATAGATTTACCTTAAACCAGATACATCAATTTTTACTGACTTAACATTTTTTTTACTGTTAAGACCGGAGGCGGTATGGTACTATATGCAAAATTGTATCAATTTTTAGTTGAACAAACTTTTTCTTATATTTAAAACAAGAATGAGTATATGAAAATTTTCTGTCAAAAAAAAAATTGAAAATTTTATAAATTTTCAATAATAACTTTCTTGTTATTGCATATAAAAAATCATTTTAGTAAGTATTTGGAAATAATAGATGGCATTGGTAGATAGGATTCTTATAGCCAACATTGATGAAGTATGCAGAATGACCTCATAACTCAACATAAGTTGTTTTTTTCTTTTTTTTGACTAAAACTCATCATAAGTTGTTGATTGCTGAATATATATATAGGAACCATATTATATGAAAACCACAACTTAAATCATGTGAATATTCCTTGATTTCCTTCAATTTAATTAGAGAATTTTTTTTTTTGACAAAAATTAGAGAAAAAAAAATTAATAGTTATAATTCCATGCAAGACATGTGACTGTGAGTGTGCATAGCTAGGCACAAAATTTATTAACATCTAAAATTTAAGAGTAACCTATTCGTCCCAGGTTCGAGTCAGCAAATCGATAAAAATCAAGAGTAATCAATTTGACTTTAATCTAATTTTTTTAGTGGATGTGATGGAATGAAGATAGAAAAGATACCTGCTGGGAGAGGAAAAGAAGTAACCAAGTTTCTTATGAAGCCTTTGTTTGGCTTTGAAAGCACTTTGATCTAAGGTAGTAGTCATTGAAGTCCATGGTGTCTCCAATGATTCCCTTAGGTAGGAGGAGTCTCTGTAGGCAGCATAGTATTCATGTCTGTTGTGATGATTTTGTGATTTTTTCCTTGGTGACAATCCAACACCAGGTAACCTACCTGCCATTCACTTCTCTTTACCTACTAACTACTAAGCTTATTCTCATCACAATTTATTGCTCAGACCCACCAAAAATAATGCATCCAAAGTTTTGATTGATGGTTGCGTGAGCTAATGGAACAATACACTAGCTAGTAGTTTAGCTCTTACTCTCTTAGTAAGTACAAAAACTTAAAAGGGACAATTTTAGAATTTGGATTCTATAAGGTGGTATAGGTTGTCACATTCATACAGTCAGCTACATCGGTAGTTGTTAAATGGAAATCAAACAACGGTTAATGATACGAGTTTAAAGTTTATATTGTTTGATCTCGATCCAACAACTACTGATATGATGATGACCACATGAATGCAGAAAACCTACTACCGCATCGGATCCAAATTCCAAGACCCTACATGGTTAGGTAATGATTTAAAATATGTGATTGGTATTCTTGTGCACATGACATCAAGCAATAATGGTTTAATTTTGGCTTTTGGTGTGGTGAGCGTAAATGTGTAATGTTGTAGGATGTGGCAAATTGCAAATATTATTTTTTGTGAAGGAATTTTGATTGTTACATTTTATTTGGAGGATGAATTTTTGTGTCCACAAAGAAACAGGTGGTTCTTAAAAAGATAGCCCAAAATGGAGAGACAATGTTGTTTGAAGTACTGTACTACAGCATCATAACTGTTCTTTGGGAGAGTGGGAATTGAACGTTTCTTTTTCCTCTTTGGTGGTTTTTGGTACCTCAAATTAGGTATTTTAGATATTAGATATGCCATCCGGACAAGGTTGAAAATCTCAATTGGTAGTTTTGGAGGTATATTGAAAAAACTCAAGTCCTACACCAAGACTTAAAATTAGTTTAGTAAAGTGTGATAATCTTCATTATCTTGATTTGGTTTTATAAAAAAAAAAGAAGTTAGATTTGATATAACACATAATAAGATCAGATATTGAGTGAAAAATATCACTTAAAAAAAATGAGTGAAAAATGTCATCTAGACAAAAGTTATGGTTTGATCCTCTAAAATCATGTTTAAGAGAGAATTGAAATAACTTAACGAAATAATTGATCCCAAACTAAATTAATCGATTTAATGAACCGAATATTGGTAGTAAAATAAAAAAAAGGATTGAAAAAGACCCATATTCACTAAAATTACTCAGGGCCTACCAACAGGCCACAACCACAGGGTTGTGCAGTGCAGTCCATTTAATCATGCGACAATGCCAACCAGCCAGCTTACAAATTACTCATATAAAGAATCCTAGGTTTACATACATGTACTGTTGGTCCAACTAGTCCTATAGTTGTTAAACTTGTTGTATTCTTTTTTTTGTTATATCGGAAAGATAGTTCAACTGCTCACTCTAAAATTGATCTCTGGATCTTTCTCTACCTAATTTATATGTCTATCAGCTCTTATTATTTTAATTATTATATGAAGACAAACTTGTTGTATTTAGCAATTATTAAAGCATGAATCCTAGGTTTATATTTTTTTCCAGGAGTATAATTGTTGAAATTTCACCTTTTCAAATACATAATCGAGTGTATAGGAGTTTAAATTTCAGTTATTTAGACCGTCATTTTTTTTCTTCAATTATTTATATCACACGGAGACTAAATCGTAGATGTATATTTTGTTATCCATAACAGAAAAATTTATAGAAAAATAGTAGAAATATGAAAATGAAAAAAAATATCACTTGGGTTCGACTTTCATTGATAACTATTGTCAAATATTATATTTGTTTTTTTCAAAAAAAAATTTATATTGTTTTGCTTTAATTTATATTTTACATAAGCAAAATTCTTATTATTATTACTATTATTATTATTTTTATTTCAGTTTAATATATTTATTATTTTTTAACCCAATGAGTGTGGTTGAGTGGCATGAGGCTCATCCTCCCTTAACCACGGGTCGAAGGTTCGATCCTCACCTTGGGTATGGAGCAGCTTTAAATCTTTGGGCCAGCTATCCCTCCCTTCGAGGTGCCTCCAATATAGCGAGAGAATAGTCACCGCGTTCAGCGATGAATACCTCAGTCTCGACCAAAAAAATATATTTATTTTAAAAGTGTTTGTGTGTGTATATTATTTATGTTTGTTCCCCTCAAATTATATGTCGACCCTGTCACTATGTATGTAAATAATGTAATGATTAACTAATTAATTAGACTTGGATGGGCTGATAAAAGTGAAGTTGCTGCTATTCTTGGGCTGGGCTGTTGGGCATGACAAAGCAAGAGAGGAGGACCCGATATGTATTAGGCTCAAGCCAATGAAATTAAACCATAGTTATTCTGGCTCAAGTAAATAATTTTTTTTGGGATTATGCCAAAGTAATATTTTGTTTTTTTTTATGAAGGGAAAGTAACATTCCAAGAAATTTTGTGTTAATATGAGAGAATCTCCATAATAATTTACCCACTAGGGTGTCATTAGAGACTCTATAATAAAATTCCAAGAAAAAAATTATATGGTTAAATTATTGTTAGATTTTATCCAATGCTTTAGGATGGTTAGTAATCCATTCAATTGACCTTATTATTTGTTGATGAAATTAAATGGATAACTTTATTTGTTTGTCAATGGACCTTATTAGGCCCAACCCATAGCAGAATGAATCAATTGAATGGGCCTAAAAATTAAATGTTGTTATTAAACAAGAGCTTTTAGTTTGTTGTTTTTTATTTTGTTCTCTTTTGTTGGTGCTTAATCCCTTTCTCTTAGCAGCTATATATTCTTGTTCTTATTTGCTGGTGGCACCAACTGCCGAGCCAGGGATGTAAATTTAAATAAAATTTAAAAATGGAACCAAAGGATTGAGTGCTGGGTTAGAGGGATTGATTGTTTATTAAGTATTATCATTAAAAAATTATAAATAAGTGATGTGTACACGTGTTACCTTTTAAATACTCAAAATTTGAGTACTCATTTTATGCATCACTTAATTGCCTATCCTATACTCATTTTATGGTTTTGGAATTTTGGGTTGGATTCAATGAATCATTACTAATTTTGATGACTAGTTTTTAAATTAAACCATAGAATAATAGGACAATCTTCATAAAAATATTTTGACATATTTTATATATCATTGATATTATATTCAACTAAATTGAAGATCCAAGAAGCAAAATTGCAGCTGTACACTGACATTTACCATATGTTATATGTATGTAGTACTATTTAACTTAGAGTCATATGAAAATTACAGTACAATTTAACATAATTAGGGGAAGATATGATGAGAAGGAAACGAGGAAAATTCCAAAGGTGGTGTTTCCTTCCTCCAACAGGACACCTAGTAAATTGAGGGAGGGAGCATGTAAACATACCATGTGACTGTCAATGCTAACTGGTGGTTTGTATGAAAATATAGTACCCTTCTAAACAGTATGCAAATTAATTACTAGTACTCAATTATGACTAGTATGATGGGACCTAGGCACCTAGCCTTAAATTTGCATGCAACTATTTGGCTTGGATTGCCTGTTGTAGTCATAACATGCAGTTTCAAATCGTACTTACTCTCTCCAGTTTTTATTATAAAAAAAAATTTATTTTTTAATTCATGGAATGTTTGATGTATTTAGTTCATAATATGGTTTAGATACATAAAACATTTCATGAATCTAAAAAGCAAATTTCTTTTTATAATAAAGACTGAAGGGAGTATTAGTTAGAGATTGAATAATTTAAATTACTGTAGTTAGGAATACGTTTTAGATCAAAGAATCTTAATTTAAAACTGCGTTTTATTCAACAGCATTAAATTTTGTTCCTGACTATTGGAATCACATTGCTACTATTTTACGTAATAAAAAATCAAAATGATATCTATAGATATTCTAAGTTTAAACTTAGATAAAAATATTAAACCTAACAATTTTACTGTAAGTTGAAATAGACTTTATGAACTATATGCATGATACACTCTATTAAGTATATTACTCCAGTTTCATATTATATAGAAGCAAATTTGACTTTTTAGATTTTTTTGACAAAGTAATGTATTTAGTTTATATTTTATATATATATATATATATATATATATATATATATATATATATATATATATATATATATATATATATTTTTAAATAAATTTAAAAAATTATTTGTTATTTATATATGAGACTAAAAGAGAGTAATATAGTGTGACTGATATATCCTTATGAGGGGTAAAGGTTATGATGATTTCTCACAAGGTCTTGGAGTTGGTATCATGAAAAATAAATAGTCGCATATTGAAAAGCCTTGCATCTAATCTAATCCCTTCCTTTCATGAGAAGTGTCACAATTTAAATATAAATATTTGTCATCAAATGAATGCAATTTTCCAATTGTGAATGTAAAATTTATTATTCCCCTAACTATTATACCTCGGTGGTCACAATAATTTTTACATTTTCATCTTTGTGGAATTTTTTTATACTACCAGCTTTCTTTATAACTTCTGCTTAAATAATTAAATAAGACCCCTTCCCTAAATATTAAATAATTTTTTATACTACCTCCATCTCAAAATATAAGATTTTGTTTGATTAAATTGTACTATTCATCTATTACATTTTGACTTTATTTTCTTAATAATATATAAATGTAAATATTAAGATATAAAGATTTTGTTTGATTTGTTTTGATGAATGTTTTCAAAATATCAAAATTTTATAATTTTTACTGCTAGATAATTAAAGATATCAGTAATCAAAATTGTGCGTTGATGTATATAAAATGATCAAACGAGTCTTATATTTAATAACGGAACTGGAACTAGTAAAAACTAATGAAAAGGAAGTAATGATAAATAATTCTTGACTTCATGGATATATAGGATGGGCGCGTGCACATCTTAAGACCCCTACGGCCTAAATCACTTCATAATGCATCTTTATCATCATTTAAGGATTGAGCATATAACACGCAATGTCCTTTGAGCTATTTTCATAGGATCCCATATTTATTGTGCATCTCTAAAGATATTTGGTATGTGAAAATAAAACATTTCTTGAAATAAATACTGAGTGGCTGAGTGCATTTCTTTTAGCATTAAATTTTTTATTTTTTCTTTGTATTTTAAAAAATTTAATAACGTGTTGACAACTCTACTCATATCATTCTTAAAACTAACAGTAAAAAATATAAAAAATAACAATTGCTTTGTACCAAAAAAAAAAATAAAAAAATAAAATAACAATTGCTCTATTTTCATGATTCGTTGGTTTAACCGGGGTCGAATCAGAGTTCAACGGATACCAATTAAATATAATTTTTATATTTAATATTTATAAGTAATATATAAAATAACATTAATAATAATAAATAAAAATAATTTTTTTTCATATTTTGATATTATTAAGGTCTAAAAAGAACACATTTTTAGTTGTTTCTTTTTAAATCTCTAATAAATAAGCATAAAAAGAAATACATTCCTTTTTATGTCTAGAAGTCTTTTATAAGATATGTGGGTTAGTAAAAAAAGAAAAAGGGTAAGTTGGTCGTTTAGATAATTTGGCCCAAATCCACTTTAAATAATCCATAACATAAAGATCTACGACAGCCACGCCACGCTTCTCTCATTGTACTATTTGTTTCTTCTTCTTCTTCCTTTGTTGTCCTCTTTGGTTGGTTAATTAACAATCTCCATCTTCCACTATATACTGGAACCACACATTGTGTAAGATAATGATTGAGCTCAGTTTTTCTAAGTCACTACTACGTATACACATTACTATACTACTTTCCTTGCATATCCTTCTCTTGCTTGTTAATGTTGTTAACTCATCATCTGATGATGATCTCGATCCCTACAAAATACTCGGCTTAACCCTCAATGCAGACGGCACCATCACACGTTTTGACCCAATCCCAAACCTCCCACCCTCACAAGATCCCAACGACTCTACTACACCAGCTCTCTCCAAAGACCTCAACATAAACATATCAAAAAACACTTATGCACGCATTTTCTTACCTCACAATCTAACACTCTACCAGAAACTACCCCTCATTGTTTATTACCATGGCGGTGGCTTTGTTTTCTACAGCGTCGCTAATTATTACTTTCATAATTTTTGTGCCAACCTCGCTAATCAAACTCAGTCCATCATTGTTTCACTCAATTACCGCCTCTCTCCAGAACACCGTCTACCTGCAGCTTACGATGACTCCATTGAAGTGCTTCGCTGGATTAAAAACTCAAACGATACATGGTTGACACATCATGCTAATTACTCCCATTGTTATCTCATGGGAGAGAGCGCTGGAGGTAATATCGCCTACAACGTGGGTCTACGTGCGACTGAAATAGTTTATGAGATTAAACCAATTACTATCAAAGCGTTGATATTGATTCAACCGTTTTTTGGTGGCATCAATAGGACTTCATCTGAGTTAAGACTTCAGAAGGATACGACTCTATCGTTGGATAGAATTGATTCCTATTGGAATTTGTCGTTGCCATTAGGCGTTGATCGTGATTACGTGTATTCTAATCCAATGGTGAATGGCGGGAGTAGGGTTTTGGATAAGATCAGGTTATTCTTTAGGTGGAAGTTTGCGGTCTTTGGAACTGATGGGGATCCACTTGTGGACCGACAGAGGGAATTCGTGAAGTTGCTTGAGAGTAAACAAGGTTTCAAAGTAGTGGGATACTTTTATGCTGAAGGTACACATGGTATTTTCATGAGTGATCCTTCTAAATCTCAAAAGGTGTTCGATTTAGTAAACAATTACCATCCCAGTCTCCATTGATGCAATGATGAGTCAATACTCTCTCCGCCATAATTATAAATAAATTGACTTTTTTAATGCATGATAAATAAATGTATGCAGTCTAAACCCTAAAACTTGGATTATGGATATGGATATTCCATCACATTATTTATTGGCTTGAGTATGTCGTTTTATGCTATTAATTTGAATGTTGTGAGTTTGTTCGCAGATTCATCAATTTTCATTTTTAGCAATAATAAATTTGTGCTTGTATTTGATGCATTTTTCCAATATAATTTGAATGAATATTCTTTTTAGTAAAAAAAAGTGATTTTCTCACATTAAATTTTCATTTTTGTAATTTCGTCATCATAGTGCGATGTTGTATTGATCGTTTTCTTATTGTGACGTTGTGTTGTTCGTCATCTCGACGTTGTTTTGTTTACCCATTGTGTCTGGCGTTTGTTTTGTTCAAATTATCATATTACACTCGATCAAGTGTAAATTAAAACAATGACTTTGATGTTGTCATTGTTGCAGATTTGGAAACATGGTTATTTCAGACATTTTATTCTCGTCATATTTGTAGACATTTTACCGTTGTATGCTATTAACTTGAATGTTATGAATTTGTTTGCAGATTCATTATTTTTAAATTTTAACAGTTTTGAATTTGTATTATGTAATGCATTCTATGTTTTTGATCAAATGATTTTTGGTAAAAAAAAAATGATCGTGCATCTCTATCATTTAAGGATTGAACATATAAGATGTAATATATAAAAAAATAACATTTTTTGTGAGATTTAGAAAGTGTTAAAGCACAAGAAAACCCATATATTTACATAAGCAAAACAAAATATATAATAGCCAAAAGATAAATCTACTTTCATTTCTTCATTTTTTTGACAAAATCTTCATATATATATATATATATATTTATTTTGACAAAATTCTTCAATTTTTGTAAATATAGAAGTAAAAACCAAAATAAGTTTTTTCCTATAAAAATGAAAGAAACGACGATGGTAACCATTTTTTGGTTTTACATTCTTCTTAACTATATGTATAAAGGCCCTCCCTGTGATTTGGATTTGCTTGTTGAGAAAAAAAATATGAAACTTGCTTCGGCCTTGTCGTTGGTGTTTGACATGGAGAGCTTAGCTTACTAGTAGAGGGATTGAGAGCTGGAACTTCAGCATTTTGAAAAAGAGATGAAATGAGAGAGAAGCGGAAAGAAAAATACATATATATTTGATGAGTTAGATTTTGTGTTGGTTGACCATGCATGATAAAATTTGGTGGGATGATGTAATCTAAAATGAAAAAAAAAAAGGTGTAATTTAGACAAATATTTCAATAGGTTTATACTAAACGGATCCAAAAAAAAAATGGCTGTGCATGTTCTTCACCTATTATCACATGCTTTCTGATCCACCCCATCCCATATTAACCAACATTTGAAAATCACCAAAACACCCTTTACAGCCACTAACTATAACCCTTTACTGTCCGTACGTGTGGGAACTTCAAAATTCTTTTACACTTTGGAGGGCAATTTAGACCGTCAAATTTGCCTGGCTTGAACAATTTGTGGATATGTGTGAGTGTTTGTGTGACGGGCAAGAAAGGCATTGCGTGCTCTAAGAGGACTAGTGAAGTTGCAGGCACTGATAAGGGGTCACTTGGTGAGAAAACAAGCTAAGGCACCACTTAGATGTATGCAGGCTTTGGTCACGGCGCAAGCTAGAGCTCGTGCTGAGAGGATCCGAATGGCATCCAAAGGAAAGTCTAATCCAAATCAATCAACTCATAGAAATGCTATGGAAAACGACTTGTTCAGACAAATATATACATGTAAGTTCTATAACTAATTGTACTAATTATCTTTTCTTAGTATTTCGAACCAAACCGCATACTATTTTTTCTTTGGATCGGATGACTTTTTGTCTCATAACGAACCGCAAGCATCCGTAGATTACACATAGTCACTTCTATTTTCTTAAATTATTAGTAGTGTCGCAGTGTTGTGTCAGTGTTTCATGGATCAGCGCTGTTAACTAACTTATACTTAAAATTCAATTAGTACTACAGAATAGCTTCTTTTGTTAGAATTTCTTGCAAAATCCAAAGAAAAACATGGTGGTGCATTCTGAAATGCTGTTTTGTGCATATAGGAAATGGACAGAAGCTTGGAGGACAACATCAAGATTGTGGAAATGGACTTTTGTGAATCAAAAGGTAACTCTACAAGCAGACGCAGCAGTGTATATAATCATGGACAATATTATGAACAAAAAAACACTGTCGTTTCGTAGTAATCTACATTTAATTTAAAAAAAACAAAGAAATAGATATCTTAATATCGCAAAACTCCCACATTGTTTTGTCAAACAAAATTTATCTCATTCAGTGATCTTTCTAGTGATTATTGTAGATTTATTCAACTAAATTTCATTAGATTAATATTTTTATTTTTAAATACATTAAATACAGTGTAAATGAGAATCGAACAACAAACTTAGAACTAAAAAAAAAATCTCCACAAGAAAATAGAAAAACTCTAAATAAATGACACATAAACAATTTTTTTTGAGAATGAATGAGAGAGCTACATGAAACTAGAAAATTTATTTTATTTCTTTTTGTTTGTCAATGGATCTTATTAGGCCCAACTGATAGCTGAATGGATCAATTGAATGGGCCTAAAAATTAAATATTGTTATTATTAAATAAGAACTTTTATTTTGTTCTCTTTTGTTGTATCTTAATCCCCTTTCTCCTAGCAGCTAATATTCTTGTTCTTATTTGCTTGTAGCACCAGCTACCGAGCCAGAGATGTAAATTTAAACAAAAGTTTGAAATGGAATCAAAGGATTGATCAATCTTCAATCAAACAATTTCTCACATGTAGTTCTTTGAAACCCATGTGAATAGCCTTATAATTTAGAGTCACTAACTATATATAAAATATTTTCCAAGGTTGTTGATACAACACTTGTGCATTGTATTGTCCCATATTGTTGTATTCTAATTAGTAGATTAATAAACAATTAGCCTTTTAAACTCTATTATTTTGTTTTGAATCAAGTATTATTATGTAATGAATTAATAGAATGTCTTTGAAGGAATATGTAAACTACATCCACATGGGGGAGAAAATAACTCAAAATTATGGACTCTCCTATGGGACCCACTTAGAGTTATTAGAGAAGATTTTCTGCATTAAAGAGATCAGATTGTGTTTTAAACATGTCTTCACACAGGAGTATATAAGAACTTTCCAAGAAAATGCATCACTTAATTGCCTATCCTATACTCATTTTATGGTTTTGGATTTTTGGGTTGGATTCAATGAATCATTACTAATATTGATGACTAGTTTTTAACCATATAATAATAGGACAATCTTCATAAAAATATTGTGACATATTTTATACAACTAAATTGAAGATCCAAGAAGCATATTTGCAGCTGGACACTGACATTTACCATATGTATGTAGTACTATTTAACTTAGAGTCATATGAAAATTACAGTACAATTTAACATAATTAGGGGAAGATATGGTGAGAAGGAAATGAAGAAAATTCCAAAGGTGGTGTTTCCTCCAACAGGACACCAAGTCAAATGAGGGAGGGAGCATGTAAACATACCATGTGACTGTCAATGCCAACTGGTGGTTTGGGTATGAAAATATACCCTTCTAAACAGTATGCAAGTTAATTACTACTCAATTATGAGTAGTATGATGGGACCTAGCCATATAAATTTGATGTTAACTAATGTTTATAGCTAATCTCTGGTTTATCACACTTTGTCTCTTTTGTCAACTTGCGTGCAACTATTGGACTTGGATTACCTGCTTTAGTCACAACACGCTGCAGTTTCAAATCGTAATCATTGATTAGAGATTGAACGGTTCAGATTGCTGCAATTAGGAATATGTTTTAGATTAGACGGTCCTGATCTAAAACTATGTCTTTTCAGCGGCATTAAGTCCAAAAGCATGCAGTGGCCATTTTGAAGATTGTACCAGTACAGCTCAAAGCAGCCCTCAATGCTATTCAGCAATATCGAAAACCGACGGTTCAATATCAAATCATCCATTTTCTTTTCCTAGGCCATCTTATGCAGAACCTATGTCTTATGATTACCCTTTGTATCCAAGTTACATGGCTAATACAGAATCATCAAGGGCTAAAGTTAGATCACAAAGTGCACCAAAACAAAGGCCGGATGCATTTGAGAAGCAACCAAGCCGACGAAGAATTTCGGTCGAGGGAAGAAATGTACCTAGGCCAGTGAGGATGCAGAGGTCATCTTCACATGTAGGTGCAGCTGCTCAGAATTACCAATATCCATGGTCAATCAAGCTTGATCGATCCGCGGTTTCGCTCAAAGACAGCGAGTGTGGCTCGACAAGTACAATGCTCACAAATACTAATTACTGCAGATCTCTTGTTGCATATGATGTGAGTAGTACTAACTAACCATTTTCATGCCACTAATTTTTATCAAACAAAATATTAAGAAAAACTATATAGGAAAGTCATTAATCGCTACATTGCATTGTTTTGATTGCAGCCAGAAGGAGATAGGTACTAAATAGAAGACACTTTACAAGAACACCAACAATTTAAAGTTGAAGCTTTCATGTTTCTGAGGGTTTTTTTTTCTTCTTTTAGATTTCAAAACAAAGTAATAATTATGTTTTTATAATATAGAGTTGCTGGGATTTATTGAAAGTTCAGCTTGTGTAGAGTTTCTTGCTCTACTCATTGTGTGTACTATTTGTGGATTAGTTTGTGTGAAGACATTGTAATGGTTTTTTGTTATGTATAAATGTTACCAAGTTAGATATATTTCCTAACAGCAATGTTGTTTTCAAGAGTTATTTATCAATTTCTATGATCTATTTTTCTCTTTAATCCTCACTTAGCAGAACAATAGAGACAGAAGGGTTGATGTTTTAGCGAACCATTGTGATATTGTAAAAGTTACACTCTTCAACTTTTACAAAATCATTATAACTTATCGTAATTATGTCAAATTCACCGCAAATTCAAACATGTAGTGATTCTAAAACCATCTGTCAAGTCAGTCAAGAATGTGCTAAAATAGTATAGGCCGAGGTAATGTCCAATTTCATGCCTACACATTTACATTGCCAAGCCCAATCACATCATATAGTTGAACTAATGACACAAAATGTCTAATTTACATCACTAGTACAAAGGTAATGAAGATCTGAACCTGTGATCCTTGGAGGTCCAAACTGGATCATATCCAATTTGTCTACACACATTAGACGAATTAAAAAAATGTTCATGCTATATACTAACCAGTGTCCCCGGAGCACTAATTAAGGAAGAAAAAAAAGAAACTTATGCATTGAAAATATCACTTTTTACACTTTTAAAAAGTTGATTATACAAATTTAAGACAATTTTACTATACTTAGCTTTTTTAATTAAAGCCCGAGGACACTATTTAGCATTTTCCTTAAAAAAGTGCAATAAAATTTGAATAATCATCTGCATAATGGAGTGGCATGAAATACATGAATGGAGCATTACAAAATGTTACATTTCTTGCTGATCTGAACTGCTATTTACACCGTTTTTAATTAATGTCTCAGAGCAAATAACTAGAAGCCATAATATTGTGACTATTGACCCATAACAAATCTGCAGCAAAGTACTACTGCTCATTATATTGCCTTGGACCCATCAGTCATATACATAGCAGATTATTAATGGGGCATGTGCATGTATGAAAGAAGTGGAGCATGTATATTTTCCTTGTTTGTGGATTGTATTTGAAAAAGTCATAGAATAAATAAAATAAAATATTTTACATTTGCAAAAGAACAAAAAAATACGACATAGATGAAAAACACCATGCATTTTTTTGTCAAATAGGTTAGTAGTTATAAATTTCACAATTAAAGTGAATAAATGAGATGATAGAGATTCAAACTCTTTGTACCCTGTATATATAATGTATATGTAATATCATATCAGCTGAACAAAGTTTATGAGACAAATACAGTGCAATTTACCTGTACTCCTTGACAATTTCCATTTATAAATTTTATATAAAAAAAAAAACTTAAAAGTGAGTTGAAAGTTTCTAATTATGCTTTCTACCAACTAATAATGTGTAGTAAAAAATCAAGTCAAAAGAAAAAACTAACAATATGAGAAAATCAAAACTCTTTCGTCCTATTTTATTCACTTTCTTTTCTTAGTTTTCATTGTTTATTTCTACCTACTTAATAATTTTACTCATATAACAGCGGGGACAATCTGCCACGAACTTTGATACCCTTCACGAAGTATACCATGATTTTATAACATTTGTTAAAAGTATTTAACTCTTGGCAAATTTATCCATGTACTAATCTTTCTTCTTTCTAGAGATGATGATAAGAACTAAATAAACATCAAGTAGTTAAGAATAAAGATCTAAGTGATAACATGTGGATAAAATATATGATTTTATTTTTGAATGACATATATATTAGGGAGTATTAATAAGATTAGGTTTATGTACAAAACGAACATAAACCGGTAAAAAGGAGCTACAAAATAAAGACACCGAAATAAGCGGAACACCAAGATTTGATAATAATTGGATAAATATAAATACTAATTGTGTAAGTTCTAACTCAATTGGCAAAATATACTAAAATTATTAGGTCGAATGTCTATGATCGGGATTCGATCCCGCCATCCCGATCCCTTCACTTTGTGTGTCTATGTTTATGATGACTCTATCATTTCACACACACACACACGGGGTTCGAACCCTGGTCATCCCACTTAACCACATTATTGCTAGATTTTCTAGCCACTAGGCTACTTGACAAAAAAAAAAGATTAACTTGATAAATAATTTAATAGAGTTACAAATTTTTTTGATATATATTCATAATTTCAAGGATTCATTTGAGAATGTCATACAAATATAATTATTAATAATAACTGTTTGCTGGAATTTAAAAATAAAATGACATGTGTAGTTTGTGTTCTTCATGTTTTACTTGGTCATAAGCATTTGGTATATACACATTGACTTCAGCTAAGCGACATTCTAGAAAACTAACAACATTTACGCCAAGTTTTAAATTTAATCGCCCTTTATTTGTCTCTCCTTCCAAATTGTGTCAATGTGTAAGTACTATATATGTTCTTAATTAAAACTAGGATTAATGAACATAATTTAGAGGGTAAAACCATAATCAAGTACACATATACATACATCACAAACTACAAATATCTAAGTTTTGCAGAATAATATGACTCGGATATGCTTTATATACACATATTGGCCTTTTGTTATTTGTACATTTCAAAAAATTACACTACAATGCAATCTTATCATTCATGTTTTCACATAAATAATATAATTTGGCTTATTTAAATTTATCTTTATCTTTATCTACTAAGCTAATTAATTTACACAATTTATATTCCTGTTTTGTCTTAATAAAATACTAAAAAAAAAATACTACTAATTAAGATGAAGAGGGGATGGATATCTTCCTTTGTTGTCTCATGGTGTTTGACTTTGATCGGTTCTAAATCTCTATCCTTAATTTACTAATTTATGATTATTAAGTTTCTTATTTCAAGTGGAATAAAATTATAGTATTATATATTATACAGGTTTCATATATAGGAAAACTACACTTTAATAACCTTTTTGCCCTTAAATAGACATGTAATGATGTATGTGAAATTAAGATTTTCTTTCCTCCCCATGAATAGTATCACATACTCAACCGTCTTCAGTTTAACTCGATATGAAAGAAACTTGAATTAAACAAAATTTTATAATTGATAATGACACATCTATATATGCCAATTGAATTGAATGTATAGCTAGGCAACATATACATGCAGCAAAGTTTGGAAGAGTATGAAATTGAATAAAAGAAATAATGAAAGCTACTTGAACAACAAGGACATATGGAATTGAAGAGTCCTATAATTGGATGTCTAATTAAATGATCAAAATTTGTAGGTTGTTGGATGTAAATGTTTGGACACTCTTATTCTCTTATTATTCTTTGAGAGTGTCCAAACATTATGACTTGAATCTAAACTGATCAAAAGCTTACTTTTTAATGATATCCAAACTTTATTTAGGAATCATAAAGATAAATTGATTATGTGTACATAGCATATACTTTATCTAACCCCCAAAATGAAATTATTGTGACGACTGAAAATATACATGAAAAGTCATATTACTATATAGTCAAAAGGAAATAAACAAACATATATGTTTATATAAATAAATAAGTTTCTTCTTTATTGACTGAGTTTATATAAATAAATAAGCTAAATAAGGTAAAAACCGTGTTTCTGGTGAGATAAGCCACCTTCCTGCCATCAAACATCACAAATTCAGCATTGCCATATATCGTTTACATTGCATGCCAGTTCATTATCACCATCCTCCACTATTAAAAAAATGAGTGTATATATATATATAAGTAAATTAAAGAAATGAATAATACTATTAGTATGTGACACTACCATGCTTTTTCAGCACAATTGAATCCAAAAATTATGAAATTAGTATAAGTTATAAGTTATAACCATATATTATTTATTTTACAGAAATAGTATAAGAGTAAGTCATATGTAAGAATAATAATATTAAAAGGTAGGTTTTACATTGTAGTTGTAGTGGTGGTAAATTATTTTAATACAAGTTATGTAACACATGTACATATTCAATTATTTTTCTCAAAATACTAAAGTCACAATTTGAAATTACCACTTCTATTATTTTTATTTAAAGTAACATGTTGAGTGTTAGATTAGATGTACAACAATCTTAGCCTTTCAAACTGCTTATGACTTATGCAATTTTGTTGTACCTGGCTAGTTTTTTGTTGTATGACCAATATCATAATTCAGTAATCTAATACCTGAATTTTGATAATAAGTTTAGCCGGCAGTATTCCATTTTGGCTGTCCCATGATCTAATTTACCATGCATCAAATAGAATGATAAACTTAAATTAAAAGTATAAAAAAATAGAGTAACTTAATCAATCCAAAAACAGAGTAATTTTGCATGTAAATTATGAAACCAAAAAGCTCATGTCACTAAAACCATTCATATTTTTATAGCTAAAAATAATCAATTAGTTACCTTCATGAATTACAAAAAGCTATTATAATCAACCGATTCAAATTCCAATTAAAACAATTGCTTATCAAATTTTACGTTTTTTTTTTGACAGATATCAAATTTTACTTTTTTTTTTTTTTTTGGTCAAGATATCAAATTTTACTTAGTTCTAGTAAAAATATGTTAAAAGACATTTAAACCTATGATAGATAATTTAATGGAATAATACAAGTGATTCTTAAGAGAAAGAGTCTCTAATAGTTGAGAGTTCGGTGCGAGTTCTATAGTATCAAGTTATTCAGTCCCCTCCAAAATACAACTGCAGAGAATCGAACCGTGATCCTCCTTACTAAATCCAGCGCCAATCGCCACTAACGTTTGGTCACATTCTTCATTTTCTCTCAAAGTATAAATGAAAGTCATAATTATAAAAAGCTGTTTAGATGTAATGTTTGTCCATTTGAATATTTAACCAAACCAAATACACAATTATTTAATGAGAGTAATGTCAATTTGCAGCACACCAAACACAAAACTTCCTAAAATTCTCCAACATCCACACATTTATATAAATCCATATTCCCATAACACAAAATCAGAACACAACCAAAAATTCAAACCAATCCATTATCACTAATGGAATCCCATAGTTATGGCCTTACTATAAAATTCTTAGTTTCCCTCCTTACCATTCTCATTTCCATCAATCCCTCAGACCAATCTCTACCCCCTCTAAACCCAAGACTCATCAAAGCCTACACAGCACTCCAAGCATGGAAACAAACATTCACCTCAGACCCAAAAAACTTCACCTCAAATTGGTATGGCCCAAATGTATGCAACTACACAGGTATCTACTGTGCACCATCCCCAGATGATCCTTACATCTATACAGTTGCTGGTATAGATATAAACCATGCAAAAATATCAGGTTCATTACCAGAACAACTTGGTCTTTTAACAGACTTAGCTCTCTTCCACATTAACTCAAACCGTTTCTATGGTTCCATCCCACACACTTTCACCTATCTTCACCGTCTCCACGAACTCGATATAAGTAACAACAAATTCTCAGGATCATTTCCTGAACCTGTTCTATGCATTCCTTCATTAAAATTCTTAGACATAAGATTCAACAATTTCCAAGGAAATGTTCCTGAAAAACTTTTTGACCTCAAACTTGATGCACTTTTTATCAACAACAATAAATTTCATTTTTCTTTGCCTGAAAATTTCGGAAACACGCCGGCTTCTGTTGTGGTTTTCGCTAACAACGATATTAAAGGTTGTATCCCATCGAGCGTAGTAAAAATGAAGGATACTATTAACGAGATTATTATAACGAATAGCAGAATGAAAGGCTGTTTGCCTGATGAAATAGGGCAATTGGATAAAGTGACAGTGTTTGATGTTAGTTTTAATGAGTTTGTTGGTGAATTGCCTGAATCTATTGGTGAAATGAAGAGTTTGGAACAGTTGAATGTGGCACATAATAGATTTTCTGGTGTGGTTCCTGAGAGTATTTGTGAGTTACCAAGGCTGGAAAATTTTACATATTCTTATAATTTCTTTAGTGGCGATTCGGAAAGTTGTGTTAAGTTGGGTAATCATAAGGATGATAAGAAGAATTGTATTCCTTATAGACCTTTGCAAAGGTCAAGTGATGAGTGTGATGCTTTTTATAAACATCCTGTTCATTGTAGTGGTGTTGGTTGTTCTTTTACAACTCTGTCACCTCCTCCACCTCCACCCCCACCTCCTCCTCCTCCTCCTCCTCCTCCACCACCACCACCCCCACCTCCTCCTCCACCACCACCACCACCACCACCACCTCCTCCTCCACCCCCACCACCTCCTCCTCCACCGCCGCCTCCATCATCACCTCCACCAGTAGCTTACTACCACTATCTCTGATGAGATGGCATAGATAAGAGATTGAAATATTTTTTCTTTATTGAATATACATGTATGAATTAGAGGTAGTGTTGGTTTACTTGGTCACACAAGTTTTTTCTTGTAAAAATAAATTATAAAACATGGGAACTTAATTAGCTACTTCCCCCTGTACCAAAATATAATGTTTTTTTTCTTTTATTCTTTCTTTCTCTTTGTTGGTATATGGAAAAATAATAAAGTTGGAAAGAGTAGTGACTTTTGTTACTTAAAAATAGAATAAATGTATGAGTAATTTACGAAGATCAAAACTAATTTTATATTGATACTGTAAAACGACATTTTCATTTAATACTCTTTGAGTTTCTTCTCCAAAGCCTTGCCTCAAGACACAACAACCACACAGTCACCACCGCGTACAAAGACATAACCATTCTCTCTTAAGCACCGTGTTCATATGTAATTTGCAAGGATTGCCAACAATTTCTGGTCTATTTTTACCCACTTGAATCCGCCCAGCTAACCCGCTACCCGATCAAAACGCCAACCAAATTAATGGATCAAGAACATGGGCGGAAATGGGTGACAGTTTAAGCTTCTCAGTTTTGAACAGATTTTGATTTTTTGGCCCGAAACCGACCGAACCCGTCCATTGCACACCCCTATTAATTGTAGTACAAAATTGTTTTCCAATACGACATATTTTGTGGTACGAAAGGAGTATTTCTTTTTCTATCATGAATGAATGTCGGATATGTGCAGTCATTTTCATTCTTTTCTTTTTTGACGGAAAAAATAATTGCATTCCTATATTTAAATGTACCTATTCAAATATTGGTCATATTTTCTCTTTTCAATGTTGACTCTTATTTTGGTGTTCCATCTCACTCTTCGATTACACCGGAAGGTTTGCAAGTTATTGCTATTAAAATTGTAAAAATTTATATTTTATGTTTTAGAGAAAAATGTGATTGAATAAAAGATGTTCATTCAAATGAATAGAGTACATCAAAATTAAGTACAAATTGCCGCTAAAAATAAAAAGGATAAATTTGCAAAGAAACTCACATCTTTCTAGTTAATTGTGTCTATGAATAATGTGGTAAAGAGTGTCTGAATATCTATATTTTTAATTTAGAACTTAAACGTACTATAATGATTGACCGGAATCGCCGACGTATTTCGAATACGATAGATTTTTAAAAATGTATTAGGATTGACCTTTTGCTTTGAGGCACCTCGATGGGTGAGATAGTTGACCAAATAATTTAAAGCTGCTCCATACCTAAAGTGAGGATCGAACCCTCGACCCTTGATTAAGGGAGGATGAGCCCCAACCGCTCAACCACACCCCTTAGGTTACCTTTTGCTTTGTTTTAAGGCTAAAAATAATATTTAACGAAATAATATTTAAAAAATCCACAACAAACTCTAGTAAAATACTAAAAGTGTTTTTTTTGGAAGATATCTCAAACAAACAAACTCTACCTCATGGCCAACATTCACGAGTAAATATCAAATGACATGTCTCATAAATAATATGAACCTAACACATAATAATACGTCTCATAAATAAACATAATAATTTAGTATTTTTAGCAAATTAATTTAATATCAAATTAAATTATTTGGATTGTAACCCAAAAAATTATAGTCTCAATAGTATTTTACCTACAGAGTTTGGATTTACCCCCTTTAAATTTTTTTCTTTAATTAACTCTGTAATTTTTTTTGATTATTCTCTCTGTTGACTTTTTACTAACGTGACATTGCACTTTTGCAGATATATTAGTTGAATTTTTCCTGCAAAGTCGGTAAAAAGTCAACAGAGAGGATAAAAGTCTATTAACCCAAAAAATATATTTTTTGAATCAAATATCTTACACTGCAAAAAAAATAATCAATTATTATTTTGAAAAAAGGCTCTGAGAACTCTTGTAGGGCTTTACAAGAGGGAAAATTTCTCTTCTCCCCCCCCCCCCCCCCTCACACACACTTATCTAATTTTATCTAAAAACCCAAATTATCCCTTAGTTTAGAACGTAGAACCCGAAGTAAAGTTTGTGATTTAGAATCCGAAGTAAATTTTGGGATTTAGATTCCAAAATTTTGTCTACACATCCAAAAACCCCGCACAAACTTCGCAAATTTTCGGGACTTAGATCCCGAACCTTACTTCGGGTTCTACGTCTCTAACTTAGGGGGGAGAAACGGTAGTTAGGGGGGGAAAGAGAATGTGGGGGGGGGGATGAGAAATTTTCAGAAAACGGTGTACAAAGCAGAAAAGCCCAAGCCCATATAAGAAAAACCCTACATCAGAAACCAAAAACGGCAGCACCAAAAACCGCTGAATCATAAAGTGAGGATAATAAGAGAGAGATATAAAAAGGGTTAGTTAGGGTTTATTTTTGTTGTTGTTTCTTCTCTTATCTCAGCCGCAAACAGTGAACACCATGGCTGTTGGTAAGAACAAGCGCATCTCTAAGGGGAAGAAAGGTGGCAAGAAGAAAGCGTTAGTACCCTTTTTCTTTTTCCTTTCTAAGTTTATTTTTTCACATTTTCCTTTTCATTTTATGCTCATAATTGATTATGGTTTTTTGATCTGTTTTGGTCACTGTTGTGAATTTTCAGAGCTGATCCATTTTCCAAGAAAGATTGGTATGATGTTAAGGCTCCTTCAGTTTTCCAAGTGAAAAACGTTGGAAAAACCCTTGTTTCTCGTACTCAGGGTACTAAGGTATTGTTATTCTCTTTGTCGTGTTTTTTTATATTTGATTTGATTTGTTCATGGTTAGGTTGTTTTTGAATTTGGTCTACTTCAAATGTGTTATAATGTATGCTTTTTTTTTGCTTGGTTACATTATATGTCCTTTGGATTTATGCATTTCACTGAATATTTAGGCCCTGTTTGGATAATTAGGTTAAAATTAAGAGCTTATAACACATGTGCTTATTGCTTATCATATAACTGCAAATGTATAAAGTTTTGTATAACGAGAGATAAAATGAAGTCAAACTGTATTCATATAAGCTATTATGGGGAGCTTACGGAAATAAGCTGAAAACAAATAGCTTATTACATGTCATAAGTTGTTTTCATAAGCTCTTTTAAATATCCATTGACCGAGTCTTTCATGCAATAACAATGATGTTTTAGTCTTTCACGGATATGCTGAAAGTTGTTCTATTGGAATTTTGCATTCTTATATGGAAAATGGTTGTTTTGAATGGCAGATTGCATCTGATGGACTCAAACATAGAGTGTTCGAGGTTTCGTTGGCTGATCTTCAGGGTGGGGATGAAGAGCATGCATTCAGGAAGATTAGGTTGAGAGCTGAGGATGTCCAAGGGAAGAATCTCTTGACAAATTTCTGGGTATGATAGGTTGCTGAAGCATCCTTTGGTCATAACAATGTCGGTTTTTATTCTTATTTAATTTGTAATTTTTTCTTTGATATGTAGGGGATGAGTTTCACAACTGACAAGCTGAGGTCGTTGGTGCGTAAGTGGCAATCTCTAATTGAAGCCCATGTGGATGTGAAGACTACTGATAACTACCAGTTGAGAATGTTCTGCATTGGATTCACCAAGAGAAGAGCTAACCAGGTGAAGAGGACCTGTTATGCACAGTCTAGCCAGATTAAACAGGTATATTCATTGATGCTTTTCTTTTAATTTCACACTAGTTTTTTCTTGATGCATACATTAGTGTATTCAATATGGTATCCAGAATGTGTTTTTGGTTGCACTTTTCGTTTATGAAATGCTGCCATCAGTGCTATGTTGAATAGAATAAGTCAGTGGGTGTACATTCTGGACCACGCTTTATTTTCATTGAGATATTGCATAGTAGTATTAAAAGTACACGTTTATTTGTTCAGATCCGTAGGAAGATGAGAGAGATCATGATCAACCAAGCAGCATCCTGTGATTTGAAGGAATTGGTCCGTAAGTTCATTCCAGAAATGATTGGAAAAGAAATTGAGAAGGCCACCACTGGTATTTACCCTTTGCAGAATGTGTTCATCCGTAAAGTGAAGATCCTTAAAGCTCCTAAGTTTGATCTTGGAAAATTGATGGAGGTATTTTTTTTTAAAACATTCTTTTTATTTTTCCCCGCATTCATACCTAATGAGTTAAATGATTTGTTTGATTTGTTTTCTTAACATTGTTACCTGAACAAAATCTTTGGTTGTTTAGTAGTCATTGATGTTCTTTGCTTTGCTTTGCTTTGTATTTCACCTGATGATTAGCTCTGTTTAAAATAAACCAGTTACTTCAATCTTACCCAAAGCTCTATATTCTGCTCCTCAATATCTATTTCATAAGTTCAAAACCAATTACTTGTTAATCTAAATTCGACTTGTGCCTTCTGTATTTAAATCCTCTCTTCCACTCTTTTAAAATTGATGATTCATTGACCCTTGCAAATCAATGCGTCTTAGCATGAAATTGCAATTATCACAGTACATGTTTATAACCACCTGAGAAGTGAATCGGTTTGATTTTGTTGCTATTTGGTCCTTGTAGGTTCATGGTGATTACTCTGAGGACATCGGCGCAAAGGTTGACAGACCTGCTGATGAAGTGGTGGCAGAGGAACCTACTGAAGTCGTTGGAGCTTAATTTAGCGATAATGATCTTTTGATTTAGGTTTCCTGTTTTGTGTTTAATTGAGATATTGAGTTTAAACTTTAGTCTGAATTTTCTATGTAAGCTGAGTGGACAACAGTTTTTGACTCAAACATATGTTTGGATTTTGTTTTGAACCGTGTAAGTCATATATGCATGCTTATAACAATATTTACATATTTTCCGGGAATTGGCAGTTTGATGATTCACTATTGTGTCCTGCGGTTTTGACTTTAGATGATTATAACTATTGTGTCCTACAGTTTTCGCATGAAAATCTAATAGTATAATCTTATCACATAAATACTGTTTTTCTCTTGTGTAATATTTTCATTCCCTTACCTTTGGTTTTGCATCTTGTAATTGATTGAAAATATGCACTTAATCTCTCAGTTCTTCTCGTCCTCACTAGTGGGTACTGGTAGGTGAAGGAAAAATCACTTTGGTTTCGCACTATTGATTGATTATACTGCCATATTTGTTCTTTGCATTACTAGCATTTTAAAGAAATTTTAACTTAAATAATACAAATATTAAATTTATCTAGACATTTAATCATATATGATAGTTATGTCTATCTTTCTTATGTACTAAAAAATATATGATGGTTATGAATGCATGGAACATCTGTAGCATCACTTAAATTTATTTAGACATTTTAAATGCCAAAACACCATAGTTGATATATTTGAAAACAAACAGATCAAACTTCAAGATCATTTGACAGAACACTGAACATTACCATATCTCTACTTTTTCCCTTGATGAAGCAATATTTCCTAAGAACTCCCTCCCTTTGAAAACCAGCCTTCTCCAGCACTCTCTGAGAAGCAACATTTTCCACATCAACTCGAGCTTCAAGCCTTTCCAAGTATGGAAACTCCTTAAATGCAACTTCAACCACTTGTTTCACAACCATTGTGGCAATCCCTTTGCCCCAGTACATGGAGCTCAGAGCATAGCCAAGTTCAGCAGATTTCTCCTTGCATCTACCATTCCCTGACCGAAAATCGATGCATCCAATTGCACGGTTGTGAAAACAAATTGCTCTGAACCATAGAGATTTGGGTGCTATATTTTGGATGAAGTCAGTGCCAACTTCTTTGCTTGTATAAGGTTCCCAAGTGCAATATTTGGCCACCTTTTCATCACTGGTCCACAAGAAAATATCATCAAGATCAGAAAGAGTAATGGGTCGAAGAGTGATTTGAGTCAAGTCAACAACACACTCTTCTGTAGCATCCGATTTAGAATAACTAGTTGTTCCCTCCATGATAGATATTATTTGGCTTTGATGTATCCAAGGCTCGATTATAATTATATAGGAGCAATTAGGTAGAACGTTGTTTGGAGAGAATTTTCAAGTTTGGAGGAACTATAAAATACTATATATACAGTATATATAGTATAGTTGCTAGCCGCCATGATTGACTAAGATAAATAGGTGTTTAAATTTGATTGCAAGGAGGGTTATTGATTTCATAAGTGCCCAAAACTATATATTATATTTCTTTGACATAAAAAACTATATATTATATATAAACTACAATAGATGAAATGAGAAAAATCATGAAAATTTGTGGGACTAAATTTGTGGTGTTTGTGTATTTTAATTAACATATTGTTCTGAATATTAACACCTACATCTTTTTTTAACCAATAGAATATTAACATATATTGTTTATTCACTTATTCTCATATATTGTTAATTGTGAATACATAGTTCAAAAAATGTTAAGGATCAAGACAAAGTTTCCATCTCAAGAGAAATTAAATGTTGAAGAAGAAGAGTGAAAGAACAATTTATTTTCTGACCCATGCTTTAATGCCTTCACAAGAGTGCCACATACAACTACTTCTCAGCTAAACAGTACAAGTTATTTTGAAAGCTAAAAACATAGAGATCTGAAATAAGTTACTATGATCATTTAAATACTAACCTCAAGCTAAACTTAAGAATTCATAAGCTAGACTAGAATAAATAAAAACATCTGAAGTAAAAAAGTACTTTACAACATAGTGAGAAACTAGATTTTCTTAGTCTTCATTAGTTGTAGTCTTTGAGGTTCCACAGAAGCACCCTTTGCTGCGCTTTTTGCTACTACTCTTGTTTCCAATGTGAATAAAGTCCCTCAGAAACACCACTGTTTTTCCAGAGAATCTGTTCTTCCCTTTGTGCTTCTTTTCATCACTCAATTTCAGCATAACATAGTTAATATTCTGCATCTCGAACTGCAATCGTCCTATCTCTTCTGAACTTTTTCGTGCCTGCTCCATCACTTTTTTTCTTTGGATGAGTCTACTCTTTTCCAACTCCACCGATGTTTCTCTGCTTGAAGACGGAACACTCTCTTTGATCTCCTTTGTAAGTTGATCATTAGTATCTGATAATCTCACCACAGCTCCTTCAACATCTTCTATTTGTCTTTTAACCGATTCATATTCAGCGTCATCTCCTTTTTTGCCCCTCTTCTTGGTTTCCATTTTCATTTTACAATCTTGCACATTCATCTTAATTGTGTTCAGTTTCTGCGCATCCGAAACAAGCCTCTCCAACATCTTCCTCCTCTTGCCATCTTGAGTTCTCTCCTTTATACTTTTCGACAGGTGAAGCTTGTCAACACTTAAGTCCTTTTCTGCCTCCAATTCTGAAGAGATGTTCACGCATTTCCCTGAATTATCTGACTGATGGCAAGTAATAATGTCCTCCATTGGATCAGAATTCCTTTTCATTGCTTCGCAAACCAATGAACCATCATCAAAGCAGTCTTGTTCAGCGGTTTCCCATAATTCAAGCATACCATCGTCAGTCCCGCCATTCTTTCTCCTGCGATTCTTAGAAGCTGGATTGTCTGATATCTGATCAAGAGGAATATCTTTCATCAGTGATCCATTTTCAGATTTTGTTCTCCATGTGTAGAGATCGAATGTGTTCTCATCCTTGAGTAGCTTCTCTACTTTTCTGTTGTCTTGTCCTCCTGGATTGGCTTTAGAGGTTAGATTTTCTTCCTTGACACGTCTTTCAATTTCTTCCACCACACACCTTTCAACTGCTCTAATCCTTTCCTTCATGCCTATCAAATCTGAAACGCCGTCCGGTGTCAAAGCACTCTTGTTTTCTGTTACACTTGGATGGATGTTTTCTGTGAGGCGAGTTTCAGTTTCGGAATCCTGGACACATTCATGACAAACAAGAATAAGTAGAATACAATATATAATTTTCATACGATCATTTAACCAGAGAATAGGAAGAGGAAAACTAAAGCACGTGGTAACAAGCTAAAATAGAATACTACCTTTTGTTCTTGATTGTATACAGAAGATGCTTTATCTGTTCGAAGGATGGTGTGCTCTAATGAAGCGAAATCCTCTTTCAAAGAACTAATGACCGGAACATATGCAGACAAATGACCCTTCAGTCCTCCAATTTCACTTTCCAAAAGGCCAACTCTTTCTGTCATTTTTTCAATTTCCGAGCTCTTTGCGGCATTCTCATCTTGAAGTCTAGTGCAAACCCCGGTAAGCTCATTCACCTTATTTTCCAACAATGCTTCACTAATGGATGAAATTTGAAGATCAAAATAGAACGTAGCAGCCTCTGCCTCCCAAAGTTGAAATTCGTTTGTTTTATCCATCAGCTCTGAACTCAACGTTTCTTCTCTAGCCTTCTGCTGTTCTACTTCCTGGTGTAATAATCTCATCTCTGACACGATACTTCTATTTGCTTCATTGAGAAGTTCGATTTCCTTTTTGTGATTCACGCAACCTTCTGATAGTTCAAGAATCTGCCTCTCAAGATTTTCATTGACTAGTCTTGATTCATGTTGTTCCATTTTCAGTTTTTCAACATTTCTACAAAACTCTGAGTTCAACATTTCCACGGCCTTTAGCCTCTCCTCTTTTTCTAACAGTTCTGTTTTCTTCTTGATAAGAAGATTCTCTGAACTTTCAATTTGATGACTTAAATCGCCATTTGCATGTCTCGCTTCCTCCAGATCATTATCAATCGTCTCAACCCACTCCTTCAGATAAACATTCTCCGCTTCTTTTGCCTCAAACTGTTTCCTTAACAGACCAAGCTCCTGTTTGAGGTTATTGTTCATGCTGTGAAGATCACTCAGATGTTTGGAAAGTTCTTTTTGTTCCAAGACCTTCTCCATGAAAAAGCTCTCATAAACCAAGCTAAGGCTTTTTAGATTCAGTGCCTCACGGAACATCACACTGTTCTCATCTTCAGCAGCAGACTTTGCATCTTTGAGTTCTGAAACACTCTTAATTAGTGAATTATTCTCTTCAAGTACCTTACAATTTTCTTCCTGAAACATAAGATTTGTTTTCTGCAAATCTACTAATTTCATATGAAGAATTTCCATTTCAGATTTCAACTTGTTCTCCCTTTCTTCTCCCTCGGTCAATTCAGACCTAAGTTGCATGTTCATCTCCAGTAGTTCAAGCTTAACTTTCTGCAACATCACAGTCTGCTCTCTTGAGTTTTCAAACTCGTTCTCAAGGTTCCTTTTCTTGGAATCCAGTTCTTTTCCTTCAGATTCTTGCTGTGAAAGTACTGTCAGGAGGACAGAATTCTCTACAAGTAGCTGCAGCTTCTCTTCCTGAGTTTTCATAAGAGAACCTTTCAAGCCCTCAATATTGTTCAAAATATGCGATATGGAAATTTCTTCTTGCTTGAATCCTTTGTCGTGTTTCCTGTCTGGATCAACAAGAAGAGCTCCAAACACTTTATTAATCCCCGCTTTGAATTTTCTAATTTCATCAAGCAAGAACTCTACCTCCATCTGTTGCATAAGGTTTTCACCCTCCAACTCAGAAATAACTTGCTCAGAAAATTTCGATGCTTCAACATGTTTTTGACATTCAAATAATAAACCCACGTTCTTCTGCTCCAAGTCTTCCATACATTTTTGTAAAATAAACATCTCAACTTGAGCATTTACAGCTTTACCAAGTTCTTCTTCAAATTCTACCTTCCCCAACTGACGCTCTTCTTGTAGCCGAACAACAAGATTCTCCAAATTCGCCAATCGGGATTCACTTGAATGTTTGTGATTAGAATGCTTAGCTTTTTGTGCTGAAAGCAAAGCACGAAGTTCTTCCACTTGATTGACACTGCTTTCTTTGTCTTTCTCCATATAAGAATATTTTTCTTCCAGTTTAGTAAACCTTTTTTCCAGGTTACTTAATTTCTCTTCGACACTCCCCAATTGAGATACCAGCACGCTCCTTTCATTAAGAAGACTACACTTCTCATTATTCAGCAAATTGCAGAACTCTTCCAGGCTACTTGATTTAGTTCTTAAACCTTCAAGCTCAAGCTTTGAATCGGAAGGGGACTTCTCTAGCAAGGCATTCTTCTCCATTAACTTCTGCATACTTTCGGTGATAATTTGCAACTGTGACAATAGAGCTGATTTCTCACCAGCAAGAACAGACTTTTCTTCCTTCAGAATATGGCAGGACTCTTGAAATTTCTTCATTGCATCTCTTACTCCATCTAGCTCATCATTCAAACTCGATAGGGAACATTGCATAAAGGCCTTTTCATTCAAAAGTTTATCCATATCCTTCGACTTTTCACGAAGAGCTTCTTTCTCATCTTGTTCAACTTTGCACGCCTCCTTTAGTTTTGAGTTCTCATTTTGTAAATTCATCACAGATGCTGCTAAACATTTAGGATTCAATCCTACAGACTCTAGATCTTCCAGTATAACCCGGTATCTATTATTCAAGTCATGGATCTCATCCTTTATTTGATGAGACTCCTTCAGGAGGTAATTGCTTTCTTCAACCTTTATGACAAATTCTCGTTCCAGATTCTCTTTAATCTCCTTCAACTTAAAAATTTCCACTTGCTGATCTTTTAAGGTCCTAGTGGAAGAGAAATTAAGCACATGCAAAGTTTTGTTTTCTTCCACAATATGCTGCATTTCTTCTTTAAAATCTTTTTTGGAAAGTTCAAGGTCCTCCAACAGCTGAAACCCGTGTTTAAGCTCCAAGGCAAGAGATCTTTGTTCATCTTGTGACTGAGAGTACGAATTTTGAAGAGTCTGCAGAGTAGATTCAATTTGAAGAAAATGAGAATGCTCTTCATGCATCAGAGTCTGCAGCCTCTCAAAATCATTATGCTTCTCGAGAAGCTCTCGATCTTTTAAGGAAATCATCTGCACTAGATTGTCAGCCTCTAGCTGAAGAGATTTATTTGATTTCTCCATTGTGTCACAATGTTTCTCCGCGGTCTTTAGTTTTTCAGCACCTAGCTCAATTTCTTTTTTCATCCATTCAGAAGCTTCGTGGGCATGCAAAATTTCACTCTCCATTGAAGATATTGTCTGCAAGCACTGCTTGTACAGGACAGATACAGCTTCTTTCTCTTCATTTAGTTCAACAATTTTTTGCCTCAATGCTTTAACTTCGAATTCTGATCTTTCAATTTGTTCAGTTAGCATCCTGGAATTGTCCTCGGCAAGGTTAATCTTAGACTCCAAAAAAGATATATTTTCAAGGGATTTTTCATACTGAAGCAGACTGGCATCCTTCTCGGCCTCCAGCCTGGCAAGTTCTTCCTCGAGACGTTTAACTTCAGTTTCTGCTTTAACTGCTCTCTCATCATGCCCCTTTGCTTCCATCTGAGCCAAAGACAACATAGTCTCCAGGCTAGCTATCCTTTCCAGACACTGGTTGTATTGAACTAGACCAGAATCCTTCTCAGATTTTAGCTCGGCTAGGGCTTCCTTCAGTATTTCGATTTCAATTTCGGCTTTGCTTGCTCGTTCATCAAGGCCTTCAGCAACATTTTGTGCCTTATTAAGCTCCTTTTCCATTTCAGATAAACTATCCAAACTCTGCTGATATTGAAGAAGGATAGAATCCTTGTCAGACTGTATATCAGTCAGAGTTTTTTTTAAGGCTTCCAGCTCAATTTCTGCCCTCTCTGCATCTTCAGACTCAGAATGGTTCTGAATCTTGGCATCCTGTTTTTCAGCCGATAACTGAGAAAAATCAAAGATCTCATTCAGCTGCTTTAGACCCTTTCTGCTTAGACCTAATGCATCTTTCTGTGCCTCAACTTGTTCCAAGAATGCACGAATTGGATGTACCATTTCAGGTGTGCGTGGTTCACCGTCTGGCCCAGAAGAACTACATGGTGAATCATCAGTCAGCATAAAATGTTCTTGGTTAGGAAATGCTTCTGCCATAGTTCTATGAGCCTGACGTAGCTCCCCAGTAGCATGATTGTATCTCTCCGCTAATGCACGGTATGCTCGGTAGAACTCCTCAACTAATTTCATGAGTTCCGGCCGCTTCTTATAGTACATCTCTGCCCTTCTAGCAAAGGAGTCTGCATCCTCTTCAATAAGCTTGATCATTGATTTGACTTTTGCATCCATATCTGTCGAAAGTAAAAACACATAAAATCATCACTTAAAGGTTGCCGGAAAAAATATTAGAATAAACCATTGCAATTTGATGAAATTTTGTTTGAAAAAAATGAAACAGATTAGAACACATGTCATAGAAAAATGAAATTTTGTGGGCCATCGTTGCAATCTCAAATGTTTAATTCCAGCAAACGCTTCCCTAACCCAAATTAGTAATTTAAACAGATTTCAATCCGTAGTATCAATTAGGAAAGTTCATCTAGCAATACAGTTGGTTTAGTGGTAAAGTTATTCTTTAGGATTCCATCGAAGCTTGGCAGTTAAGCATGTTTGGTCTAGAGTAGTACCAGGTGTTCATAAAAGAAAAGATTGTTCTAGATATTGAAGATATACGGAAACAAACCTGTAAGATTTTCCTGAAGCCATTTTGAGTTCTTTGGGCTAATGTGACTATCCCACCACCAAGAATATAAGCGCCTAGAGTCGGAATGTAACAAGGTTGCCATAACTCCAGCAAATAACAACAGCAAAGCTGGTTTCGATTTCGCAACACTGCAAAGGCCCGATAATAAATCCAGGCCTGGATATCAGTATGTAGAGTTCCACCACCAATTTCGATCTATTTCCACACTCTTTAGCTTCTCCTCTTCTTTTACCTAACACCAATAAATGAACACATGGTATGTATTTAATAAGAATAGTCCAGATTCATGAAATTTAACTTTACTTTCATGGTTTATAACTTTTTTTACTGTATAATATACGCTATTATCGACACGGGTGCTGCATTACCTGCTCAATTGGACACAGCTCTATCAGCTCCAATATCTTCTTGTTACAAATGAAATTTTATGTTCCAGCAGCTTTAACAATTCAAAATCAGGATAACTGTAAAAGAGGACAAAACAAGAACAAAAGATGAAAGAACATACATTAAAAAACTACTTCTGTTGAATAAATGAGAAGAGATCATGAACATGAAAAGCAAAAAATTCACAAACATCAAATAACTAAAAAAATTAAAAGTTAATTAATCAGTGGAGAAAATAAGAAATCTACTACTACCATAGCTAGAATCAAATCAAATGTACAACAGTTATTGTTCAAAAATGTTTCCTTTCTTGTCCAAAACAAAGAAAAATGTTGTTTCTGGTAAACAGTGACATCAAGAGAAGCATACAAAAATACAAACTTTCATAAATGTGAAATGAAACATGAAACTAGATCCAAAACTTACCAAGTGAAAAATCAACATTAATCAAAATTCAAAGTAGAGATCCAAAATCATCAAAAAAATTCAAATGGGCATGAATAAATCCACAAAAAGAATCAAACTTTGTTATCTAATGGATCATTCACACCACAAAACCATGAAATCTAGCTTCACTAGCAGCTGTGAATAACACAACACTGATGATAATACAAAACCTTCCTTACCCCATTTTCTCTCTCTCTCTCTCTCTCTCTCTATCAATGTGACACAAAAAGTAGCATTTTTTCTCTCTCTCTAGGAAGTGGGTTCTTGTCGAATTTACAGATTCTGACACACTCAATGACTTGTCAACTGTAAAAAGGTCGTGATTTTCAGGCTGAGAATAACAAGATTAAGGAAAAGATTAATCACATTACTTAGTATTAATACCGTATTTTTTATACTTTAGTATTAATATCGTATTCCTAAGATTAGGGAATTGGGTATGTATGTGTATAATGAGAGTATGAAATGTAATTCAATGCTATGATTATGTTTCGGTTAAACTGATTTATTTTGATTAATTAAGGTGCAACAACGTATACTACAGGTTTTAAGCTGTTTTTTTTTATCGTTATTTTCAAATTTTGAGTTTAATATTAATACGGTAATTCAAATGACTAATCTACCCTTGTGTGTTTTATTTTTGGTGCATATCCTTGTCCTTGTGTGTTTTTCTTGTCTTTATCATGAAGTTTCCCCTTTAGGACGGTGTTAGTGCACCATTAAGCTAAAATGCTAAATTGACATGACTTTATACAATGGCGGAGCCAGAAAATTGATAAAATCCGGGCAAAATATCAAATTTAAACAAAAAATTTAGTTTTGCAATGAAAATTTTTAATTTTGAAAACAAAATTTTAGTTTTGCTCTAAATTAATCCTTAAAAATTTCAATTTTACTCTAAATTAAGCCTTAAAACATAAGAAATGTTGTTTGGCAATGAAAAATTTCAATTTTAAACAAAAAAATTTCAATTTTATCACAAATTAATCTTTAAAAATATCAATTTTACTTTAAATTAACTCTTAAATACAAAAAAGTTCCGACCGAGCCCGGGCTGCAGCCCTGGCAGCCCGTATGCTAAAACCGCCCATGACTTTATAGAATAAAAAACACGTTGATTAAGCGGTGATTTACCTGAATTTAGTAGAAAAAATTATAATTTGATCTTCACAACTGCATTTGAGGTTGAAATCATTCAATGTTAGAATTGATCTTTGAACTAAATTCAGCGGATAGTAAAAACAAAAAAGAACATTAGTTAGTTTAACGATGTTTGACGCTAAATTTAATAGAAAGAATCACGATTCAATCTTTACAACTACGCTTGAAACAAACTAAAACCACTTAAAAATAAATACGTAGAAAAAATAGGAATGACTTGTTTACAGAAAAACAAACGGAATATTTATCTCTTTTTTGGTTACACAGAATATTTACCTCTGAGTATGATTTTAGTTGCGATTAATTTGTTTACAGATAAAGAGATTTAAGACAAGTAATTGATGGGTATAGAGTTTGCGAGTATTGCAAATTTTGAGATATTATATTCAATTCTTACTGGTTTTTTTTTTGTGAGCATGAAAATATTTAAAGAGACTTGTCTAACCAGATGTTTAAATATGTCAAAATTATATTGAAAAACCATGGTCTAATGAACTGTGTATAAATAAAAACCATTACCTAATATTTCTTTCTTCTTCTTTGACTCAATAATAACTATTTCCTTGTTTCTTTATTGACCGTAATAACCATGATTCTTGATGAAAACCCTTTAAAATAAAAAGGTCTTTTTTCCAAAAATCATTATATAAATGTTTTTTCCATATTAATCTTTTTTCTCTGTTTATACGGTGTTCAAAAATATAAAATATAGAAAATATAAATTTTAGAAAGCATATTCAAAGTCCCTTCATACTGTATAAGTTAAAAACATAATTATAATTTTTACCATACATTATTTAAAAATTAGTATTTGATTTTTTTTTTTGACGAAATAATATAGACTTTCTATAGTTTTAGATAATCGAAGATTTATAACATTGAATTTAAATATCAGTCAAAAAACATTGAATTTAAATACTTTATATTAAATAAGGACATAGATCATTTGAATAATGTTAAATTATCAAATTACACCGATATAACTTTTAAATAACGTTACACCGCTCAATATATATATATATCGTTATTGTTGTTTTGCTTACCACTTTGACACCGTCGCCTACATAAAAGTCTACACTCAAGAGAGATGGAGTCCTTCATGTATCATATATCTTTGAGCCTTGGGTGATGAATGTTAAGATGAAAGCACATTAGACTAGCACCATTTATCAACTTAAGAAACTTGCATCTAAAATTCAGTCTAACATGCAATTTCAAAACAACAAATTCCTATACTATAAGGTAGACTATATTTGGTTCAAGTTATCAAACTAAACCGAGTTCCTCATGAACTTTAACCGAACAAAATTCGAGCTGAATCTTACATAAAATGAGACGGGCACGCTTGTATGTAATAGGGTCTCAAATAATTGGGGGTGCGTATGTGACTTACTGCTAGCCTAATTTAGGGTGGGCACATCCCTTGTGTCCTCCATTCTGACGCCACAACGCCGTAGATTTGCAGCACATGCACATCATTTAACATTCGTTTTTTATTTCAAACCATGTGGACCACTACCCACATGACTCATTAGAATATTGTTTTTCTTTTCTTTTTTATGTTGCCAAGAAGTAGGTATTACTACTACATCTATTATTTGGTTTTGCTTTGTAACAACAAATGTTTTTTTGACTCAATTTCTAGTAACAAAATAGGACTTGTCTTGTATGGATTAGTTTTGTTGAAGAAATTAAAGTTGAATTATATTCTTTAATATCTTAAAATTTTAAAAATTATGTAAGATGAGAGGGTGAAAATGTTTTTTTTTATAATTAATATGTCAAACAATATATCTATATATATCAATTAAATAACTGTTCTAGCTTGTTAGTATATGATTGAGATTTGTTTCCAACAAAAAAGAAAGTGTTAGGAAACTTCTTAATTTATATAATGAAATAGATATGAATTAATATGTGTAAAAAATATTCTTACATAAACGATTAGAAACAGCAAATTGGGTTGAACACTTTAACCTATTTTTGGCCGAATAAGTTGAGATTTGCAACCTAATTACTCAACCAATTTTCATGTATCTACTTATGTTTTGGTCAACATGTTGTTAGTGTGGTATGGAGTATGATTTTCATACTTTTTCTTAATTCAAAACATGTTCATATTCGCCCATTTTAGATGGATCGTTGGTGGGGAAAAACATGTTGGTTTGTTTTTATCACTCTTATCGATGGAGCATATCAATTAAATATGTTACGTCATTTAAAATTAATCTAAAATTATTGCAGTTCACAAACCCATCATTTTAAATGAATTAATTTAATCAAAGTTTTCAAAATTCATGTGTATATATTTTTCATGGATAGGTACGTACGTATAACCTTTAGTGCTTCACAGTTCAGCTCTTACTTGATAACTTAGAATGTAGAATGAGAACAAAGACAATAATGTGATCTTCCTCTTGATGTTACTCCCACACAAAGCTACCATTCTTTTAAGACAATAATCGTGTGACACCACCCCACAACACATGATGTGATGTGATATTCCTCTACTATTTGACCCTAACATTATTGGTTTGTGATAAAAGATGAATGCGACGTTTATTTATATTTGAATCCCTACACATATAGTCCCATAGTTGAAAAATCGATCTACCTCTTTTGTAAGTCTTAATTCACATTCACTATTTTTGTTACTAATTCCTATTGTATCACAATCCCCACCAAGTACCAACCAACCATACTTAGCTAGCGTGCAACTTGTTTTTGAAACTCTAAAATGTGCATAAATCATTCTATATGGTCCCATTTATATACCTATCTCATAAAAGTAATGAATCATATTGTTTTTTCGTTTCTTAGTACCTCTATACAACAAAGATGTGGTACCTCCATCATCCCTTCCTCAAAGTTTCTGAAAAGTTACCATTAAATAAAATAAAAATTATATTGATTTCATAGATATAGGAAGAGTGGGATATAATATATCATGCTAAAAGTTTAGGAAAGGGAAAGAGTGAAGGGACATATGTCCATGAGATAGTATGTATAAAGAGAGGAATTAACAAGAAAAAGGAAGGGGCAATTTGCTTTCATTTATTTTCTTCACCACCCCACGTGCTGCAACATTCAACGTTACGTATTACGTATTTTCTCCCTTTTTAGTTTTTGTGCTACAAATAGTGGTTTAACTATGATTGTGTAAAAGTCATAAGAAATTGTTTATGTAAATATCATAAATACATAGGTAAATGTTTCTTTTTTTGAAGTTGTTGCTCTTCTCTACCTACATTGCTCATGGAGACACAAGTACACTACTACACTATCAAAAGATATCTTCCGATAATATTTTAAACTACCGCAATATATCTCTCGATGAGTTGGGTGGGGGGTGGGGGGGTCAGAGCAATATGGAGGGAAGAAGAACAATTACCCCTTTTAGAATGAAAATAAGATTTATTGAACAAAGCCCAAAACAAACACAGATTGGGCCAAAATTACAGATGGGTTTCTTCTATTCACACCCCTATTGCTCTAAATTAGAGTGTAACGGGCTATAATATGAGCTAACTTACTGTTGCATCTTTTAATTAACATGATTCACTTCAACACTCTGGAGTTGTCCTAATACTATCATTCTAACATTTCTAGCTACTGTACCCCAAGGATTTCGAGGAAATATATTCGATCGGATGGCGTTAAACAAGCACTTCACAATCGGTTTCAAATATAATGTCTCAAAAGCAACAATTCAACAATAGATCAACTATACTCAAAAGAGATTTTGCTATGGAATGTTAACAAAAAAACCATGTGCAAAGTTTCTTCAACCTTTCATCAACTTTTCAATTAGTGTTATGGGATGTAACTGCAATCATCATCATCTGGAACAATTTGACTACCTTAATACCAAAGATATTTTCGCAACCTTGACATTTACAACTTAAAGAGCAACCAACACCACCCTTCAAAATAAAACCACAAATTGTAACTCATAATATAAATGAAACTAAAAAATACTACATGATATTCATATATGTAAGTAACAATGAAGAAAACCTTAGAACAAGAACAAGATTTGGTATTGCAGCTTGATTTCCTGCATTGGCATCTTGGTTTCCTTCCAGTCTCAACCGCCAAATCCTTCGTCATAGAGCCAACATCGTCTGGTTTTTGGTTGCCAAGCAATTGTTCAATAGAGACATGCTCCTCAACTGAGAGTAGAGTCATGATGTGGAGGTGAAACAAATAATCATCCTGCATATTGTCAATGCCAACCATAAATCTATGACAAATTTATGCATCCTGTTGTTGCAATAAGAATACCATGGATCATAAACATATTATTGCAGAAGTTAAAAATATTTGTCTAGAAGTTTTAATTCAACTGACAAAATGTCGAAATTGTTAAGTTGGACATTTATGACCGAGATTCAAACCTCAGTCCCTCCATTTTGTATGTGTGAGTTTCTAATGGGAGACCAACACGAAATAAAAGACCATCGACCCCAAAACTGAAGGATGCAAATGTTTAAAGGTAAACGGAGTTAACCTTTTTGAATCGCAAAACTAATTCTCTTGAAAAATATGGAGTAAAACAAACAAACCTCTTCTTGTTTTAAGTTGGAAACAGAGATATTCTTGTTCTTTGCTGCACCCATTTCCAACAAGAAACTTTGATACTATCACTCACTATTCACTATTGGATAGTTATTACTTGTATTTAAAGTTACCCTAACACAGTAGCACTTCCCAAATCGGTGCTTAACCTAATAAAAGACCTAATTATAATCTTATTATCCTAATAATCATGGTCACCGTTAAAATAGAAACAAAAACAAGTTCAAAACAAAACTGGCACTGGAAAAGTATGAGAAAGCAAAATACAAAAAAATAATTTTTTTTACGTGAATGAGAGTGGAGCTGGTTGCGGCGGCGGCTGAGAGTGGAGTTTATAAAAACCGCAACCAACTCCGCTCTCATCCATCCTATTTTTGAGGAGCTATGTAGTGGGTTGGCCGTTGTAGGAACAGACAGAGAAAGAGAAGAATGCGTTGTTTGGTTTGTTCATTTGAAATGAGGTTGAAACCGTTGAGTTCATTTTAACTAAAATAAAGTTTCCTACACAAACAACTAACTTTCTCAATTTAATTTTAAATTTATACAAGTCACACTTAATTTCCTAGGACTTAGTTGGAGTCATTTGAATTTATATTGATTCTCCGTATATTGTTTCAAACAACTTCATATGCAAATCTTAATATTGCATACTCATAGTTGTCCGAGTAATCTAAATAAGTGATTTCCAAATCGACTGACATTTTCTTTAGTTGTCAGTTTATCGTCTGAGTGCGATGTTGTGTTGTTTGATTTTCCGTCTCAATGTGGCATTTTTTGGTTCATATTGAAAAATGTCATCCGTTTCAATAAAAAACCTATTCAAACGATGATTTGAACGTCAAATCCGAAAACACGTATATTTGAGTCACTTTGATTTTATCATATTGCATCTAGATTCACTAACCAAAGGCATTTTCTGGTGCAAGCTAAGATAATAACCAAAATTTCAAACTAGTTTTGACTTATTACAAAAGACTAAAAGAGTAACATTAAAATTTGTACATAGTAACCCAACACTTTGGAACCATAAAAACTAGACTGAAAGGGAAACACATACACAAATTTGTACTTGGAATCAACACAACCATTATAACAAAGTAAGGTTAAAAAAAAGGCCTCAAATCTCAAATTCTCAATCATATACAGAAAAGAAACCTAAGCATAACATGTAGTTGATTCCACAACCTCTTGGTTTTGGCTGGCAAAGATTCAGCACATCTTGGTGGCTTTCCCAATGGTGAACAAGTTGATGGAAGAAATGTCCTGTTGTCACATATAAATGGTTAGAGATCAATAACAAATATCAACTTTATCATTTTATCAATCACAAAAGAATTAGCATTTTTAGAAGACAGTGCATTTTTAGAACTTACGGTTTTGAACAATTTGATATCTGACAGGTACGGTTTTTGCATGACCCTCCTTCCTCAGTTATTCTCAGTAATAGGTGATGCCGGTGATGATGGAAGTAAATTCAAGTCAAAACTATTTCTTACGCTTGGTTCTTGCTCGGCAATAGAAGATCAAAGTACATTCATGTCAAAACGATTTCTTATATCTGGTTCTTGCTCGGCAATAGAAGATGGCTCAAGTGAATCCTATAAACCACAAAACAACATAATGTAACATTGTACTCTATTATGACATGCAATGCAAAATGCAGCAAATTTTCTAATAATGACTATCGAGAGTATAAATGTGCAGAAGGCTCAGTATATAATATATCCTCATCAACATGTTCATTCTAAACAGTAACTGATACTTTTGAATAGATTAAACAATCCTAATGGCTAATGGATATAAAAAACACAGGAAGAAGATAAAGATACTACTAGACCAAATAGATTTGCTTTTCTGACCTTATCGTCCCCTCTCTCAATTTGAGTTCTGTCTGCTGCAGCTATAGGAGGATGTTCGGAGCTACGTGACTCAACTAAGTAATTTCTTGCCCTTGGCTCACTTGATTCCTGACATGCATCAGGTGATGACAATAAAGAAAGATCCATGCCAAGGAAGTTCAACGTCTTAGTAGCTTCAATACGCTTTTTATACTTTAATGGAGATAGATTATTCATGTACTCAAACAAAGATTCATCCTGCAAATAGCCAAAAAGGAAACCTAAGCAAGAGGCAATAAATAAACTTCAAGATTATTTGTAAAGTAGGTTGTATAGGGTGATTGCGAGAAAATAATAAACCATATTAATTTATTTATCAATGGCTTTACTCTCTGAATCGTATGGTGGTGAAACAAACGAACCTCGTCTTGTAAGTTGGAAATAGACCTGGAAATCTGCAATGCTTCTGTTTCTGCAAGCTCAGATTTTTTTTCAGCTGTAGTATCCTTCTTATTGTAGAAATTTTTGCAACCTTGACATTTATTACTTATGGAGCAAGCATCTCCGAACTTCAAAAGAAAACCACCAATTGTAACTCATTATAAATGAAACCAAAAAATACATGATATTCATAGATATAACAATGAAGAAAAGAATGACATTAATATATAGGACCAATCCAAGAGTAAAAACAATGTCTGAATTTATTTTTATTTTCTCACCCTAATATGAGGTGAGGCAATTTGAGGTGATCTATCATAACTTCCTATGACTTTAGGAAGAAATAAGTGTGGATTGCAAGACTCAATCTTCCCGATAGTTTGAGACGAGGAATCAGAATTTCTTAGAACTCTACGAGCACTCCACCTGCGAACTTTCAGAGCTATATCTTGATTAATAGGTTTATTTAAGCACTTATGACATAGGCAAGGTTCTGTGCAGTAGGCTCCGGCAGCAAAGCAATCACAATAACTGAAAAAAATGGGTGGAAAAAGTAAAAATAAGTAGGTTAATCTCAAAGCCATTAAGCATAAATTCTTGTCAAACTCCATTTAGCTGAAAGAGAACACATTAAGTGACTGCGGTTGCTCCATTCAGATGAACAGAACAGTAAAACTAAGTAGTCGTCTTTCGAAAATAAATATAGAAGACAGTGCATGTTTTAGAACTTACTATTTCAGACACTTTCCTATCTGACAGTCACAGTTTCTACATGACCCTCTTTTCTCAGTGAGATCTGACATGTGCCTGAAAAATCAAACTTTGGTGTTAGGCTAAAGAAGAAAGTTAAAAACTAACATATAATAATGGATTATAAAGCAGAAGAATCGAGAATCAACAACTACACTTTCCTATTCCTTTTGAAGAAGGGATATGATGATTGAGTGAAATCTTTAGTAGCCTGAACTTCAATCTTGGATGGCCCCATATGTCTTTCTGTTGATGAAGGGACCTGTGATAGGCGACGCTTCTGACGCACTTGGCGCCCATAAAGTTGCGAAAAAGTGCAGCTCGGAAGTTGAGGTTTCCTTCCACCCTTAACCGAATCCTTCATAGAGCCAACATCTGGTTTTTTGTTGGCAACCAATTCTTCAATAGAGACATGCTCCTCAACTGAGAGTATATTTGTGATGTCGAGGTGAAACAAATAATCATCCTGCGTATTGCCAATCATAAATTAATATATGAAAAAATTAAATAGAGCATGATAAAATTTCATGAATACAAAAACCAGGAAAATTTCATGCATACAAAATTCTATTGTTGCAATATGAAAACTTCAAGAAATTTTCCAATTTGATCTCAAAGACAAAGAACTTTGAAAGAAACATGGTATACAATATGCGAAAGAATAGCATTGATGAGAAAAATATTGAAGTTTGGGAGATATATTCACATCACAAAGCTGATCATATATAAAAGCTACAAATTCCATTGTTCATCTAGTTTCAACCACTTAACTTGGTTTAAAACCCACATGCAAGAAAAGCATAAAAATGCAGCAAAGAGTTTTCCAAGAAAAAATGGAAAGAAAAGCAAAATGGGAATGGAGTTAGGGGTGAATCAAACAAACCTGTACTTGTTCTAAGTTAGAAACAGAAGTGTTCTTGTTCTTTGCTGCATCCATCTCCAACAAGAAACTTTGATACTATTACTTGTATTTAAAGTTACACTAACACTTCACTTTCTCTCTCAAAAATCACACTAATTTTTTATTTTTATAACTATTATAAGTCCTAATTATAATCATATAAATATAACTAACTCTTTTGTTACCGTTAAAAAACTAACAAACAACCTCTTCTCCAATAGTGTTAAGTAACATAAAAAAAATAACATATATTCTGAGTGAAGGGATTCAACATATATTGTGAATTGAATTTTCATTCTTCTGTTACATGATTGTGAATTGAATTTTCATTCTGCTTTGATAAAATTATAACAACTAATTTAACATTCACATTTTCCAAACATTCTGCTTGTCGTCTCCAATTTCACTTTTAGGGACTACCAAATCCAAGTTTGCGCCTCAATCAGTGGTAATTTTAGGTCATTTTCTTTCTTCTTTACTCACCGAGTTTTAGGCCTTTTTTTGACCTGAAATCACTGCTCAACATCTCATTTCCCCTCTTTTAATCTAAATAAGTGATTTCTACATCGATTGAGTTTTTCTTTAGTTTTTTTGTTATTGTGATTTTATCGTCTGAGTGTGATACTGTGTTTTTCTTCATTTTAGTGTGACATTGTTTGATTTAATTTCCGTCTGAGTGTGACATTCATTTGGTTCATATATAAATATCAGTTTCAATATAAAAAAAAATTCTGGCCAAAGCTAAGGTAATAACCAAAATCTCAAACTAATTACAGAAGACTAAAAGAGTGACATTAAAATTTGTACATGGTAATCCAACACTAAAATGTTTGAACTTGGAACCATGAAAATTACACAGAAAGGGAAACATAAAATTGTACTTAGAATCAACACAACTATTATAACAAAGTAAGGTTAAAAAAGGGCCTCATATCTCAATCATATACAGAAAATAAATCTAAGCATAACTTCTCCAAAGATTCATTCAGCAAATCTTGGTGGCTTTTCCAATGGTAATAGAAGAAATGTCCTGTCACATATAAATAGATAGAAATCAATAACAAACATCAACTTTATCATCTCATCAAAAACCAAAATTAGCATGTCAAACCTGGAAATCTGCAATGCTTCTGTTTCTTCAAGTTAGATATTCCTTCTAGTAAGTACATTTGCGCACTCTATACTGATACATCTACATTTTTCAGTGCAACCAACTTCCTCCTTCAAAAGAAAACCATCAAATGTAACTCGTATTATAAATGAAACTTAAAAATATATGATATATATGTAAAAATGAAGAATAGAAAACCTGAACACATGAACACCGTTGGGTATCACATTTTGTTCTCCTGCACAGACATCCTGTTTTGCTTAGACTTGGTGCTGGTGCTGAAAGTGGGGTTGGTACCATCTGCAAGATGAATGTCATTAATATAATATAATATAGGACCAAACCCAAAAGTAAATAAACAAAGTGTTTGAATTTATTTTCTAACCACAATTGGAGACTCGGCATTAGAACTTCCAAGTAAATGTGCACTGGAAGACTCAGCATTGCTGCCAGTTTGCAGAACTGGTGTATTTGAGCACTGTGGAAGACACGTGCAGGATTCTGTGCAGCGGACGCTGCCAGCAAAGCAGTGACAATTACTGGAAGAAAAAAAAAAGGTGGAAAAAGAAGGTTAACCTGAAAGCCATTAAGCGCAAATTCTTGTAAAGCTTATATGTCACCAAATATTTAGCAGAAAATAACTAAGTTATATTTACAAAATAAATATACAAGACAGTGCATTTTTAAAACTTACTACTGCGAACAATTTCCTATTTCACAGTTGCACGACACTCTTTGCTGAGTTAGATCTAACATGTTCCTGCAGATTCAAACTTCGGTGTTAGGCTAATGAAGAATGTTAAAAACTAACATACACTGATAATGAAATAAAGATTATTCGACAATCAACAACTACACTTCCCTCTTCCTTTTTTGGCTACTCTGAATGAAATCTTTACCAGCATCGTCACCTAATGACGGAGTGAAATCTTCACCAGAATAGTCACCAGCAATTTCCCTTAATGATGGCTGAGGTGAATATCTACCAGCAAGAGGACTGTTAAGTGATGACTGAGGGAAATCATAAATTTCAAGTGATTGATCTTCTGTTGATGCAGGGACCTGCGATAGAAAATAAAAGACCTAAACACTTTAAAATGAAAATAAACAAGTGACTGAAATTTGCCTCTCAAAAGCAAGAAGCAGATAGACTAAGCAAAAAGATAAAAGAGAGCTTGAAGAAATATCCTAATTCGATAGCGAGGACAAAGAATTTTGAAAGAAACATGGTATACGATATGTGAAAAGAATAGCATTGATGACAAAAATATTGAACCATATACATGCAAGAAAATAAGCCATATAAGGTTGCAGAAAATGCAGCAAAGAATTATCCATGAAAACTTCATGCATACAAAAACAAGGAAAATTTCATTAATACAAAAACCAGAGAATATTTCATCTATACAAAAACCAGAGAAAACTTCATGCATACAAAAACCAGAGAAAATTTCATGCATACAAAATTCTATTGTTGCAATAAGAAAACTTCAAGAAATTTCCAATTTGTTAGCAAAGACAAACAATTTTGAAAGAAACATGGTATACAATATGTGAAAGAATAGCATTGATCATAAAGCTACAAATTGCATTGTTCATCAAGTTTCAACATATATGCAAGAAAAGCAAGAAAATAAGTCATATGAGGTTGCAAAAAGGATAAAAATGCAGCAATGAAAGGAAAATGCAGCAAAGAATTATCCAAGAAAAGCAAAATGGGAATGGTTAATGGTGAAACAAACAAACCAACCTGTGGTGGATCCATCTTCCAACAACAAGCTTTGATAGTTGATGATACTATCACACACTAATCACTATTCACTATTCACTAATTGATGATAGATGTTATATTACTTGTATTTAAAGTCACACTGATACTTGTATTTAAACAATCATATAGATATAACTAACTCTTATCTAACCGTTAAAAACTAACAAACACACTCTTCTCTAATAACCTTAAGTAACACAAAACCAGATATTATTATTAATCAAATAATAACATATATTCTTAGTGAAATGATTCAACATTATATATTATGAATTAAATTTTCATTCTTCTGTTACATAATTATAACAACTAATTTAACATTCAAATTTTTCAAGTATTCTTCTTGTCGTTTCCGATTTCACTTTCAAGGACTATCAAATCCATGTTCGCGCCTCAATCAGAATATAGACAAGTTATATTTGACAAAAGCTATGCAGAGTTATATTTAATTTTGACTAAAATTAATGAAAGGGAAAATTGAGGGTGATGAACTCAACCCACATTGGGAGATATTTGTTCATACATTGCGCCGAATTATAATACGAAAAATAGACAAGTTTTGATCGTTTTACAAAATGCTTAGTAGTGCATCCCATTAATGCTCATTAGTAACGGTCCATCTCAGTATAAGGTTCCAAGCCCTCTATCTTTTTTTTCTGTTTAAAATACGACTTTATTTGAATATTTTAAAACGATCACAGTTAAATGAAATGGATAAGAGTGTCTATTTTATTGTGTGAATATTGCATGATGAAGTAATATATAAAATGATTGATGTTCCATGAATAAAATAAAATGACATTTATTTATGATATTTTCTCTCCGTTAAAAGACACTTGTTATAAGTATTGAACAATCAAATACAATTCTGACGCACCTAATTACTAACAGACAAGTATAAATATGTATCAAGCATATAGAATTGATAATAGCTATATTTTTAATTTGAGTCAAAAAACCTCAATCATATAAAGAAAGAAATCCAATCACAGATATCTTTGTAACTCGTAACAAAAGAAATACAAAATTTTCCTCATTCTAATGCCAAATTTCTGCTACATTTAGGACTAGAATTGGATATCATCTAAAACAGTTTTGATTCCCCAAGCTCTTGGTTTAAGCTGCCAAACAATTAATCACAAGATCTTCATGCCCTGTCACATACAAATGAGTAGAGGTCAATAATGAACATCAACTTTGTCGACTCACCAAACACAAAAATTAGCATATCAAACCTGTAAATCTGGAATGTTTCTGTTTCTTTAAGCTCGCGATATTTTCCTACCAATTGTATTTTGGCACCCTTCACATACACAATTTACGGTGCAACCAATACCACCCTTAAAAACAGAACCACCCATTATAAATCATATTATAAATGAACCTAAAAACATAGTACATAATATGTAAACAGCGGAGAAAACCTTATAACATTTGCAATAAAACATCATGCAGCCTTTTTTGCATCCGCATCCAACTTGAGCTGAGTAGTCAATACTTGTTGCGGCCTTCCTGCGAGCTTTCATAGCTTGTGTTTCATGAGTATTAGTATTCGAGCACTCTTGACATGAGCAAAATTCTGTGCAATAGATCCCAACAGATAAGCATCTACAATAACTGGTGGAAAAAAGAAGGTTAATCTGAAAGTCGTTAAGCCCAAATTCTTGAACTGAGAGAGAACACACTAAGAAAAACTAAAGCATCAGAGATTTTTTTAGAACTTACAATTTTGAACACTTATTTTTCTTACAGCTACAGGCTAATCTTCCTTCCTCAGTTGGATCTGACTATTGCGAATAAAAATATGAAGAAGGATCAATATATAATATAACCTCATCAGCATGTTCATTCTAAACAGTAAATGAGACTTGTGAATGGATTAAATTACTCAGGAACAAAACCTAAAGAATGTAAACATTAAAATGAAAAACCCCACATGCAAGAAAAGCAAGAAAAGAAGTCATATGAGGTAGCAAAAAGCATAAGAATGCAGCAAAATGCATAGCAAAAGGAAAATGAAGAAAAGAGTTTTCCAAGAAAAAATGGACAGAAAAGAAAAATGGGAATGGAGTGAGGGGTGAAATAAACAAACCTCTTTTTGTGAGTTGGGAATAGGGTTGTTCTTGTTCTCTGATACTATCACATCCATCTCCAACAAGAAGCTTTGATACTCTTACTATTCACAAGTGTGTAGTAGTGAATAGATATTACTTGGATTTAAAGTTACACTTTCTCTCTTAAAAATATAAATATAAATAACTGAATAACTGATAACATAACAAACTCTTGTGTAACTGTTAAAAGACCAACAAACAAACTCTTCTCTAATAAAGTTAAGTATTAGAGAAGGGAGTTTTTTTTGTTACACTTTTCAACTTTTTTAATGAAATATTACCTTTTTCAATTATATCATCTTATTATTAATAATACTAGCATGACTTTCAATTTAATATATTTCTCTCTCTCATTTATATATTTTTCTTAATTTGTGTGAAATTGTCAAATTTTTCACTCATTGTGAGACAGAGAGTACTAAAAGTTTGACCGAGAATTGTTCGTTTTAGGGACTGATCAAGAATTCAGGTTCTCTTCTTTTGAACCATTTGTGCTTATTAGAGCTCATTAATCAGTTGAGTTCAATCACTTATTTATATAGTTTATTTATAGAATATGCTAATGACTGCGCGTGCATTGATAAATTAAACAAACATAAAATTATTATATTGGAATATGGTCTATTCGAATTGGAATGAAATGTATACAAAGTATCTACTGACGGTTAACTATCATCCAAATGTATAATGAGTACAAGTAATTACTAATCACCAAAGAAGAATAAATATGCATCAAGATTTGATAATAACCTATGTATATGCATATAATAATTGAAGTTGTGCATTGTTGAATTAACGCAACAATCATGACAAAATAAGGTTAAAAAAATGGCATCAATCATATACAGAAAGAAAAACAAAATTGTCCTCATTCTAACATCGAGCTCCTGGCACAACTGTGAGTAGATGATTCAAAGTAATTCAAAACTTTCTTGGTTATGTCTGCCAAATATTCAAAACAAGTTTTTGGCGGCTTTTCCATCATAGATGAATCAGGTAATAGAAGCAATGGTCTGTCACATACAAATGAATAGAGATCAATAACGAACATCAACTTTATCAACTCACCAAACACAAAAATTAGCGTAAAATACCTTAAAACATTCGCAATATTTCATCATCAAACAGCTTGATTTATTGCACTTACATCCTTTTTTCTGTAGCTGGTCCTCCTACAAGAAGAATATTGTTAATAGACGATCAATTTGAGGTTTAAATTTATTTTCTGACCCAAATTTCAGGTGAGGAATCAGAAATTCTTACAACTTTAGGATCATTCTTCCTGCGAGCTTGCAGAACTATATCTTCATTAATATGTTTATTGAAGCAGTCTTGACATGAGCAAGATCCTTCGCAGTAGGATCCAGCAGCAAAGCACTCACAATAACTGAAAAACCAATATAAATGAAGGTAATTCACAACTAATAATAGTAGTTTAACCTTGTGCTATCACCTAAATAGGAGCAAGTTTTATAACTTACGATTTCAAACACTTTGATTTTTTACATTTACATTGTTTGCGCGCCCCTTCTGACCTGTACCTGCAAAACCATGTTGGTGTTAGCCTGATGAAGAAATTTAAAAACTAACATAATATAACAATCAATAACTACACTTTCCTCTTCTGTTTGGGGACACTCGGATAGAAATCGGCACTTTTCACTTCCTTCTTATGTTTTGTACCAGATGAAACTAGATCAATCGGACCATTCCTCTTCACTTTCGACGTCCTTTTCATGTTTTGATCCAATTGTTTATTCGTTAGGTCCTCAAATGTGACTCTACTCTTCATTTTGAAGGTAGTCCCACACAAATCTTCATCAGGGATTTGAATTGATGACGTGGTAAAATCTTTTGTAGTCTGAAATTCATTCTCAGATGGACCGAAATGTTTTTCGATTGATTTTGAAAGATTCAAAGAAGAAGTAAAGCTCAGTGATTCAGGTTTTGAGGCTGGAAGTGCAAGCACGTAAGGCTGGAAGTGATTTGAATTTGATTTTCTGACCTCTTTGTCCCCTCTCTCAAGTTGATTTCTGTCTGTTGCAGCTATAGGAGGATGTTCGGAGCTACATGACTCAACTAAGTAACCTCTTGCCTTTGGCTCACTTGATTCATGACATGCATAAGGCGATGACAATAAAGAATAATCCATGCCAAGGGAGTTCAATGTCTTAGTAGCTTCAATACGCTTTTTGGTCTTTAATGGAGATAGATTATTCATGTGCTCAAACAAAGACTCATCCTGCAAATAGCCAAAAAGAAAACCTAAGCAAGAGGCAATAAAGAAACTTCAAGATTATTTGGAAAAATAGTTTGCATAGAGTGATTGCGAGAAAAAATCAACCATATTAATTTGTTTATCAATGGTATGGTGAGTGGTGAAACAAACAAACTTCGTCTTGTAAGTTGGAAACATACCTGGAAATCTGCAATGCTTCTGTTTCTTCCAGCTCAGATTTTTTTTCAGCTGTACTATCCTTTTTACCATAGAAATTTTCGCAACCTTGACATTTATTACTTATGGAGCAAGCAACACCGAACTTCAAAAGAAAACCACCAATTGTAATTCATATTATTATATAACAATGAAGACAATGAAGAAAAGAATGACGTTAATATATAGGACCAGATCCAAAAGCAAAACAATGTCTGAATTTATTTTCTCACCCTAATTTGAGGTGAGGCAATTTGAGGCGAGGTATCATTACTTCTTATGACTTTAGGAAGAATTAAGTGTGGGTTGCAAGACTCAATCTTCCCGATAGTTTGAGATGAGGAATCAGAACTTCTTTGAACTTTACGATCATTCCACCTGCGAACTTTAAGAACTATATCTTCATTAATAGGTTTATTTAAGCACTTCTGACATAGGAAAGGTTATGTGCAGTAGACTCCGGCAGCAAAGCAATCACAATAACTGAAAGAAAGAAAAAAACGGGTGGAAAAAGTAAATAAAGTAGGTTAATTTCAAAGCCACTAAGCACAAATTTTTGTCAAACTGCATTTAGCAGAAAGAGAACACATTAAGCATCAAACTAAAGGATATTGACGAGAGTACGAGACTCATATCCGATGAACAGAACCAGTAAGTAGCCATTTTTCCAAAATAAATATAGAAGACAGTGCATGTTTTAGAACTTACTGTTTCAAACACTTTCCTATCTGACAGTCACAGTTTCTACATGACCCTCTTTTCTCAGTGAGATCTGACATGTGCCTGAAAAATCAAACTTTGGTGTTAGGCTAAAGAAGAAAGTTAAAAACTAACATATAATAATGGATTATAAAGCAGAAGAATCGAGAATCAACAACTACACTTTCCTATTCCTTTTGATGAAGGGATATGAATATGATGACTGAGTGAAATCTTTAGTAGCCTGAACTTCAATCTTGGATGGCCTTATATGTCTTTCTGTTGATGAAGGGAGCTGCGATAGGCGATGCACTTGGCTCCCAGAAGAAGTCCAGCTCGGCAGTTGAGGTTTCCTTCCACCCTCAAACGAATCCTTCATAGAGCCAACATGTGGTTCTTGCTTGCCAAGCAAGTCTTCAATAGAGACATGCTCCTCAACTGACAGTAGACTCTTGATGTGGTCGTGAAAAAAATAATCATCCTGCATATGGCCAACCATAAATAAATGATGTTAGAAGTCCCACATTGGCTTTATAACGGTAGTGCAAACCTCAAATTCTAATAAATGAAAAACCAGGTAAATTTCATGCAATTTGAATACCAACAGGAAATAAACGTGTTGTTGCAGAAGTTAAATCCTTAAAATTTTCATAAAGAAAATCAACAGGAAATAAAAGACCATGAACCCCAAACCTAAACCACAATGTCTTTCATTATATATATTCAAGATAATTACACATGTCTGAAAGGTAAAGAGACAACAAGTGCACCGGGCGAAACAAACAAACAAACTTCTTGTTGTTTTAAGTTAGAAACATGGGTGTTCTTGTTCTCTGGTGCATCCATCTTTAACAAGAAACTTAGATACTAGTATCAGTGTTCATTAGTGTAGTAAGGAATAGATTTACTTGTATTTTAAGTTACCCTAACACTTCACTCTCTCTCTCTCTCCTAGTAAAAGTAGGAAACATTTTCCTAGAAATTAGCGGTATAATAAATACAAGTAATAAACTCTTCCATACGTAACAAACTTAAAAGCTGGTAACATTATCTAATCTTATAGGGACATAAAATACCACATGTGGCTTTACGTTTATGTCCTTCTTTTTTTTCTTTCTAAAAACTGATTTTCCTAGATATTTTCTTTGGACTAAAAAACAGGGATAGACGTTACAGTAGTTTTTTTTATGAAATTAAAGTTGTTACGGTTAACCCTAAATAGTTGAAACAAACTATCTACTAAGAAAATAGTGACAAAATAACCAAAGGTTAGTTGGTTCATTGGCGCTAGCCTTGGTAAGGAGGACCATGTTTCCATCCTCGCAACTGAGTTTAGAGGAGACTGGAACCACTTAATGTCAGAACTCGCTCTGAACTCTAGACTACTGGGTCCTTCCCCTAGGAACTAGAGAGTGAAAATAAAAAAATTGTGAATTGCCAAGTTTTGATTGATAAACAAAAAGACACAGTTGTTGTGAGCATAACTGAATTGGTAGGTACATTACAGGATTGGAGTTCGAACTCGGAATTCTCGACTTACTCTTTTTTTCTTTGTTACAAAATTCTCTACTTACTCTTTGTGTAAAAAATATTTTGAAAAATATACTTGTATGGTCAAATGCTTCACTCATTGTAGAGAGTACTATTTGTGCTTTTTAGAGCTCATTAATCACTTTAATTCAATCACTTAGTTATCACCCAAATGTATAATGAGTACAAGTAACTAATCACCAAAGTACAATAAATGTGCATCGAGATTGATAATAGCCTATATATATACATATAATAATTGAAGTTGTGCATTGTTGAATCAACGCAACGACTATAAAAAAATAAGGTTTCAAAATGGCATCAATCATATACAGAAAGAAACCTAAGCATAGCTCCTATTGTAACAAAAGAAAAAAAAAAGCCCTAACTCATTCTAATGTCGAGTTCCTGCCACCACTACGAGTAGGAGATGACTCAACAACATTTTCACAATGAGGACTAGAAATGCAAGTTACATCATTTGGAATTGGAATAGTTATTAATCCAGTAGCATTTGATTCCACAAGGTCTTGGTTTTGGCTGCCAAACAATTCAGCGCAAGATATCATCGGGTTTCCCATCGTAGGCAATGGAGGAAATGTTCTGTCACATACAAATGAATAGAAATCAATAATGAAAAACAAATTCATCTTCAAGTCATCAAACACAAAAATTAGCATATCAAACCTGGAAATCTGTAATGCTTCTGTTTCTTTAATCTCAGACTTTGTTTCAACTGTAATATCCTTTCTACCATGTGTATTTTTGCACCCTTGACATTTACAACTTATGGAGCAACCAACACCATCCTACAAAAGAAAACCGCTCATTGTAACTAATATTATAAATGAAACTAAAAGTTTACATTATATGATGATATGTAACAACGGAGAAAACCTTAAGACATGTGCAATATTTCATCTTGCAGCTTGATATCTTGCAATTACATCCTCTTTTCTGTAGCTTTGAAGCTGGAGTTTTGTCGGGGTTTTCCTACAGGAAAAATATCGTTAATATATACGATCAAATCCAAAATCCAGAAAAACATTTCCTGCGAGCTTGCAGAAAATATGTTAGAATTTATTTTCTTACGACTTTAGGATCATTCTTCTTGCGAGCTTGCAGAACTGTATCTTCATTATTCAAGCAGTCTCGACATGAGCAAGGTCCTGTGCAGTAGACTCCAGCAGCAAAGCACTTACAATAACTGAAAAATCAATATAAATAAAGGTAATTCACAACTTAATCTTTGTTTTCATCACCCAAAAAAAGGATCATGTTTTATGACTTACGGTTTCAAACATCTTGATTTTCTACATCTACATCTTCTGCAGTAGTATATGGCTTCTTCTCCGGTTAGATCCGAGCTTTTCCTGCAAAGTCGATCCATTGGTGTTAGTTTGATGAATAAAGTTAATAATGGAATAAATATTATCAAACATAGGAATAAATAATCAACAACTACACTTTCCTCTTCTGTTTGGAGACATTCTGACAGAAATCGGCACTTTCCTCTTCCTTTTCATGTTCTGAACCAGAAGAAACTAGATCAATCAAATCTTTCCTCTGCACTTTCGACGTCCTTTTCATGTTTTGATCCAATTGATTATCCGTTTGGTCCTCAAATGTGACTCTACTCTTCATTTTGAAGGTAGTCCCACACAAATCTTCATCAGGGATTTGAATTGATGACTTGGTAAACTCTTTTGTAGTCTGAACTTCATTATTGGATGGCCCGAAATGTTTTTCCATTGATTCGTGAAAATGCAAAGAAGAATTGAAGCTCATTGATTTAGGTTTTGAGGCTGGAAGTGCAAGTACGTAAGGCCGGAAGTGATTTGAATTTGATTTTCTGACCTCATCGTCCTTTCTTTCAATTTGATTTCTGTCTGTTGCAGCTATAAGAGGAAGTTCGGAGCTACATGACTCAACTCTTGCCCTTGATTCATGACATGCATAAGGTGATGACAATAAAGAATAATCCATGCCAAGGGAGTTCAATGTCTTAGTAGCTTCAATACGCTTTTTGGTATTTAATGGAGATAGATTATTCGTGTACTCAAATTGCACTCCGCTCTTCAGTTCGGGGGTACTCTGACAGAAATCTTCACCAGGAATGTGAACTGATGACTTGGTGAAGTCTTCATTCTTGGATGGTTCCAAATGTCTTTCCACTGGTGCAGGGACCGGAAATAGGTGATGCCCTTGCCTTGCATAAAGATGTAAAGAAGAAGTACAGCTCGGCGATTCAGGTTCCCTTCCAGAAGACATCTTTTCATTTAGTATTCCTTTGTAATTATTTAAGGCTGGATGTGCATTTGAGTAAAAATCATTTCTTGGCAAAACACACCTCTGTGAATCACTAGTATTTTTTGTAGGAAGCAATGGATTTTCGTCAATAGCATTCATCTCATCAGATTTCGTTGTACAGGAACTAATGTTTGAAGTATAAACAGAGTTGTCCCTTTGCAAACTGGTCATCTCAGGCTGATAGCCTAGATAGGGACTTATTATACCGCATTTGATATGTTCAAGCTATATAAAAAACAGAAGTAGTATTACAATGATTGATTTGTTCAACACATTGACACAAAGTAGAAAGAAAAAAAAAATTACAGATTTATAAAACACAAAATAACATAATATAACATTGTACTCTATTATGACATGCAATGCAAAATGCAGCAAATTTTATAATAATGACTCTTTCTAGGGATGAAACTCACCCGGTCTCTCGGCAGATTGGCCCATCAAAACAGAAAGGAAAAACAAACTTCAAAATTAGTATACTAAAATGCAACTCTACCAGACGAGGGATCATGACATTCTTCATATGAATCAAGTATCAATTTAGATGCAGTATAAACCACATGATACAATATTGACTTTAAGCAACATGATACAATATTGACCAAACAGTTACCGATAGATAATCTATAAACATGCTTGAAAAGTTATATGTATGATAACTGATAGATAATCTATAAACATGCTTGAAAAGTTATACACAAAATTCACTGTAACTTAAATAGATTTGAATTTCTAACCTCATCGTTCTCTCTTGCAATTGGATTGCTTTCCATTAAACCAACACTGACAAGATTGTTCCATGTTTGATTTCTGTCTGAGGCAGCTATAGGTTCAAAATAATTGTCTTCAATTTCTTGCGTTAAACTAGAAGCAACAGGTTCAACACTTTGCATTTTATAATTACTGTTATTGGTAGATTGTGGCAGCAAATTCACAGATTGTGTTGTATTAATTAAGTTATTATAATGACAATCTGCTCCTTCAATGTTTTCCTCAACTTGACCTACTTCTCGAACACTTGTTCCACCCTCAACTGAATCTTTCATACAGTCATTTTGTACATTGGTGCCATTTGACTCTTGCTTGCCGAGTAATTCAAGCAGATAGTTAGCCTCTTCGACTGAGATTAGAGGACTATGTTCGGAGCTACAAGAATTATAATACATAGCTTGTGGAGGCTCTATCTTTGTATGTTGACTAGATGACTCAAGCGAGTGATGACATGTATGAGTAGAATCAGCAAGAGCTTCTTCATGTGTAAATATTTTATTTGCATCCTTAGGCGAAACTTCAAGCTTTGCTGTGTTCAAAATGTTATTCCTAGCAATGAATAATAGAGAGTTATCAAAGAAACAGAAAAAACAATTATTGTAATTCACAATCATCAACAAGAAAATAGATCTTACAAGTGCCTCATGAGGAATATGAAATCCTCGTAAATGGTCGCATCAGGTGATGCGAAAAGAGAATAATCCATGCCAAGTGAGTTCAAAGTCTGAGTAGCTTCAACACACTTATTAGTCTTTAAAGGAGATAGACTATTGAGGTAGTCAAATAAAGAATCATCCTGCATATAACCAATATGAAAAAACTAAATAAAGTAAGTGAAGTTCCTGCATAAATATGTGAATAATTAACCCTTGATTTCCTCACTTTCAATGAAATCTTGCATAATTAATAGGTGAACAATTAACCCTACATAAAACTATAGGATCACAATAGTCTGAATACAATCTGAAGCATCTCTAGAGCAATGTTGCACATTCAGATGAAAAAGAAGCACATGCAAGAAAACCAAGAAATAAATAAAACCAAGAAAATCAAGGTTGCAAAAAAGATTAAAAAATAAATAAAAGCAAAGAGAAGAAAAGATGCAGCAAAGTGAAAGTGGGTATGGTGAGTGCCTCCATATCTTGAGAGCCCAAGAAGAAACTTTGATACTTAGTGGATAGATATAACTTGTATTTGAAGTTACCGTAACACTTCACTCTCTCTCCGTACATAATATAACAAACTCTTCTGTACGTAACAAACAAAAACAGAAAAACCCAACTTTTTATAGCACAAATTTCTTTACAAAATTGACATTTCTTTTTTTTTGAAACGACTAAAAATAATTATATTAAAATACTAGAGTAGCACAAGGAGTGCAACATCTAGAGATATAAGAGTAAGTATACAAAACAAAAACAAACAAACAAGGTGCCATGAAGAGCATACAAAGCAAGAACAAAAATCTCAAGCACACCGCTTTATCTACCCACCCCTCCAACCAAGACAAATCAAGGGGTCAGTGTACCAACAGCCAAAAACTACATCAAAACCTGTATAATATACTTTAAGCCACCACCACACCTGTAATTTAATTTGATCAAGAACATGTTTGATCAAAAACTACATCAAAATTGACATTTCTATAGCACAAATGTCTCAACAAACTACAATTTTTTTATCTTATCTATTAAATATTTCATTTATATGTTTTTACTAATTTCTAAATTTTATTTGTTTTCAACAAAAAAAAAATCATTAAATCCTTATATTTTCATAGAAGAAAGTTGATTTTTATTTTAGTTAAAAAAAAAAGTTGATTTTTATTTTAGTAAAAAAAAAGTTGATTTTTATTTGATAACAATTCAAAAATTGTTTGACCAAAAAAAAAAAAACAATTCAAAAATTGTGTAACCAAAAAAAAGACAATTCTAAAATTGTATCATGTGATATTGCTCAATTCTAAAATTCTAAAAATAATTGGTGCCCTCAAAAAAATCAGCCTTGATTGGTCAAACCTCAAGCATATTCTCAGACCGTCACTGACATAACATATATTTCGTGCGTTTTACAGGTAAAAAATGCCAAAAATGGTAGTACTCTTATGTATATAAATACATACATACATGTATACAATAAAGACGATAACTGTTAACTGATTGTTAACATTAACTAGTTTCCAAAATGTGGAAGTATCCAGCTGCATGAGGGCTTATGTGCTGCCTATCATATACCAAGGTCAAATGACGGTGACATAAAACCATCAAGGTTAGGTTCATGAGATTGAGAGTTTATATCTTGTTTTTGAATTGACATATCTAATTTCTGTTTCAGAATCGATGTTGCTTGCGCCTCCAACTCATCAAGATCGATATCATTATAAAATTGATCGTCACATAGAGCATCCATAGTTGCATTGGCATTCAGTGATTCTTTCTTTGAGTGAAGTGCAAATTCTTGTTCAAGATTCATCCTTGGAAAGTGTCCAGAATGATGGAATGTCAATCTTCTTTTACGGCTTCTTATATCTGTCTCGGTTGGAAAACTAGTTGAAGGTGCTGCTTCTGAGGTCATCTGGTCAAGTCGTACTGATTCTGAAGTCTTATTAGCTGAATGACTAGTCTGTCCTGTCTGGAAACAACTCACTGTCTTGCCTGATGAATTACCACTTTCACCAATACTGGTTGTCATAGTCACATTGTCAGGACTGAAGGAAAACTTTGGCCCTCCACTACTAGGTGTTTGACTAAGCAGCGAACGCCTGCAAAAGAGCTCATTCTAATTATGCAGGTTTAAACATGAAGTTATTAATTTGAATTTAATTCAGAGTTCCAGGTCACTCCAAGCAAACACAAAAACATTGATTATACTACCACTGGTAAATTACAAAATAAATATTATGTTGTGTTCCATCAAACAATAAATTTTAAGTTGTGGAAATATGAATTAAACCACGAGTATAGAAGCACAACAGATATATACAAAAGAAATCTCATTTTATGTTTCTTTTTTTTTTCATTTAGAGAAAAATATAGAGGTAGTGTCTTAAATTGGTGATTAAAATTTCAGAAGTAATTGATGGTTACATAACAACTTAATTAACAATAAATCATGACTTTGGCTAATTTTTTCTCTGGAAAGTTGTTCTCAAAAACTTACTAAACTGGACTTAAAATGCTCAAGACTGTTATCCTCAAATTTAGAAATATATGTGAATTAAGCCAAGAATGTGTGATTATTTTGTTATATAAATAGTTTTTTAAGGTAAACTTGGTAGTTCATTTTAATACCAAGATCATCCAATTGCAGGGTAAGGCTACTTAAGCGAAACCTACATAGAGATAAAATAAATAAGTAATGTAAAAATACCTGTAAATTGCCATCATGTCCACTCTACTAGCTTCAGGCTGACTGACTGCTGTAGCGTTGATTCGGTCATCTATGAAACTGTCACAAGAATTGCCATCATCACCATCTTCATCATTAGATACAGAAGCATCTGAAGATACCCTGATGAAATTGAACAGTTCATGAGATTAGATATTTATCACAAAATGTCCATGATAAGGAGATTATTTATTCCATAACTAATATCTTTTGAATCATCCACGAAACATATGGTTACTATGATATTGATAATAAATATAGTTTGCCAAAGATGATAATATAAAATATGAGAATGCAAAATTCATCAAGTCTTCAGAATAAGCTTACTCAGCTTCCTCCTCAATGAAATCTCTCACATTCACCGGTTTCCTTATACCTAAAATTTAAAAGTGAAACAGCAAAACCATAAGTTTTACAGAATACAACAAATTGTTAAATGTACTTCCAATTTAATTCCATGGAAACAAAAGATATGATCTACAGTCCATAAATAAAGCAACGAATAAGATGCACCAAAGAAACAAAAATCACCTTGGCCTTGCTTATATCGTATGGGATTGGAGGCAAGAGATGGTTTTGAAAAGTTCGTTGTTGAGCCAAAAATCTTATTCTTTTTATGATTCATATTACTTTCAGTATCTTCAACTTTCCTCAATCTTTTAAATTTGCGAGCAGGTTTAATGCTTACAGACATTTCACCACAACTTGGATGTGATTCTTCACTGAAGCTTGGGTCAACATTATGTATACGCCCTTCCTCAATTTGAGAAACAAAGACACGTCCTCTTCTAATTGCACAATTCTTCAACTCAAGCAAAGGGGTTTGGGTTTCATTAACAGGGGAAGTACATATATTCTTACCAGTGACACTATCAACAATGACTTTTTCAGTATTCCTACAACTTAAAGAGTTAACATTCTGTTCTTCCTGGAGATGAACAGGTGAAATACAACCTCGAATAACAAACCTGTTTCTTGATTCCCCTAAAAAATTCAATTTGTTTCAGAAAAAGTTATTTAATCACATTTACACAATCAACAAACTTATCACTTTCATATAATTGTAAACAACTACAATTTGAAATTGATGACACCCACCTCTTTCATCAATGGGAGACTCGGGAACAACACCACTTATAATCAAATTAGTTAAACGGGGACTAAGTTCTTCATCCTTCATGCCGCTATCACATGCATCTACAGCCAATGGAGAAGTCTGCTTCTCCATAGGATTTGCTGTTTCACTGGCATTGGCTCCTTCGTTTGACAAATTTCTCTTGGCATCTGGAGTCTCAGGAATTGTTTCATCAACATCACATGTTTCCTCTTGATGATTACCCATGTCACAGGAATCGTCCAGATAGTTTACAGAATCTGCATTCCTTCCCATTGCATCCCTAGCACATAATTCATTGTCTGACATAGTGGACAGAAATAAAAAAAGACCTTCAATTATACAGTGTATTCTCAAATTTCAAATGTAAACTGATATTTGCAAAATCTTCACAGAAAAGGCCTTTATTATGAATACCAATCAGAATTATTGTTTTGTAAAGTAGAAACAAAAATACAGAAACACCTCTTTTGTTGCTATATTGACGTTTTCGTTGAAAACAAGGTTGGATGAGTATGAGGAATGGCATGCAAGAAAAAGAAAATGTTGGGGAACTTAAAAGTTATAAAAAAAAAATCTTTACATTTGCACGGGTTACTTCAGAATAAATTTTTTGGGAGGGTGGGTGAACTGCTGCTCAAAAATAGCATGCAAGCTTCAAAGTATGCAACATTAAAAAAGCATGATGTTTTATAATGAAAGGAGATGATAATGATATAAACCTAATCCCAGCTCCAGAATCACAATGAATGTTTTATAATGTCTTTTACTTGATGTCTTGATTAGAGTCTCGTGTATTTATTGTCTGGAAATAAATTAAGGAATGAAAAGTAAACAGATGATATTACCGTTTTCAGCTTCGTCAAGATCAATACGGACAACTGGCTTACTATTTGCTAAACACCGCCCTTCCTGAATTAAACAGACAGACATATCATTTATCTAAATAAAAAAGGGCAGATCATAGAGTATGACCAAGGTTGTGTTTAGTACAATCATGTATAACGATTCTGGGAATGAATGTAGAACCTTAAAGGAACGATTTTCGCTATGTCTGGGACATGCTGCCAGTCCTTGCAAACACTGCATCGTGTCTATAAGCATCAATGATCCACAGGAATGCTTCACTTTATGAACTCTAGAAGGAAATGTCTGAAAGTGAGGGAAGGCGATAAGAGACAATCTACATCTGTTTTCACCAGTAGAGGGAAAGTAATTTTCAAGTAAACCAATTTCAGCAAGAGTGAGTTTGTCTTTTGATGCAGAAATTTCAAGATGGTCTTCTTTCACATTCTTTTGACGAGGAATAAATTTCTCAATAGACAGTTCAACATATTGAACTTCTGGTTTAAGGACGTGAGGAATCTACAAAAGTAGTTAAAAGGATTTAGAGGACAATGATAAAAACGGAAACAAAAAAGAAAAGAAGCTATCAGAATATTTCTGACCATCCTTGGACTGGGATGAAAGACAAAGCTATTTACGCCCCCATTTCGCATGTGTTTACTTATAGTCTTGCCCTTTGCCTTTTTTTTCAAGTAGCCTTTCAACTCTGCCCCTTCACAAGCTAAAACTAGTAATTATTGTTAAGGGATCAATGTAACAAACAATCAAAAAAGTACAGAAAAACAAAATACTATTGCAAGTCTTAACACATTATTACTAGACGACATCAAGAATGTTATTTTCTTTCTCAACAGTAGCAATTGCCAAGAAACAACTAAAACTAACAACCAAAGGATATCAACTCGTCCATCATGTTTTCTTCCAGTTCTCCCCATTCGCTGAATCATTCTAAGGGGTGAAATATTAGCATCAAAAGATATGACCAGATCAACTTCCATGATATCAAGACCTTCTTCACCAATTGATGTAGCGACAATGACATTGTAGGCACCAGACCGAAATTTCTGTTGGTAAAGTTGAACCACTTAAGTATATATGGAAGGAGTACATATTTTATACCGAATAGAATAATACCTTACCTTAAGCACGGCCTGTTGAACTTTCTGGGACTGACCTTTCATTGTTTTCCCTGTAAATCATAACAAAAATTAAAATTTTATTTTATGAACACAGAAATTTAAACTGATGAGGACAAAAAAAAGAATAAAATACAGGTTGATGAATTAGACACTTTCTGTGCATATACACAGAAGCAAAATATGCAGATGTCAACAGTAATGGTTAAGAATTATACACAGGAAAACTAAAACCAATTGCCAAACACTTTTTCCAAATTACCACCCAGGAATAGGATTCCCGTCATAATATTCTTAGGAAAGTTATTCTCATGAATGAATCTTCATGCCGCCAAACAGTCACCCCCTAAGAAGGGAATATGTGACTCTAGTTTATGCAAGCGACGATTGCATGGTGATATTGTAGCAAAGAAGATATACTCTTGAAAAGAAAGACACTAATGTATAAAAACAATGAAATAACTACCTGAACTTTGACCAATAAACTCGGTAGCTCTAACTTGATCCCCAGTACCTCTAAGTGCAACAATTATGTCCCTGAATTAACCCAGCAATTTTTCAAATTTAGGTTAAGAGTTCCTAATAACCACTTATAATAAGATAATGAAATTATTCAATTTAACTTGACCTGACACTTTCTCTGTAATTGGAGAAAATAATCACCCTGGAGTTTTGTGGATCATTGGTTTCTGCAACCACATCCAAATATGTCATTCACTATTGAATACACACTCGTTGTAAATCTGACATTAAAGACTGTAGTGAAAGTAGCCTAGTTATTAGCAAACAAAAAAAACAAACTGAGATTCAGCCACTACTTTGCTTATTCAAAGTATAGGCTGTACAGAATCCAGATGACCGGAAATTTATACAAAAAATTAAGGCCTTCCTCACTGATGTAATTGATAATCATATATCAATACAAGAGAGTAGTATGAATAGCCTGCTTCCTCACCGATTGACCTCTTTCAGTGATAATTTAGAAAAAGATAATTTAAAGGAACATACAAACAATAAAAAGAACTTGATCATTATTCCAAACTTCATCTAAAACTTCACAAACTACTAAAAACTTCAATTCTACCAAGCATACTAACTCAATCTGAAAGAAGCCTAAGGAACACCTTTTAAATAAAACTAGAGCTGCAAAACTAAATGTGATGATTAAATTACTGTAAAATCCTATTGCAAGACCATTCTGTCACAAGATGCCAATGTCAATTTTAATTGAAATGTAAAGCATGAAAAAACCATAAACAAACTTAATGATAATGAACAACAAATTTGCTACATAAATCAACTGATTAGCACAACTAGTCTTCATTTGTAGTAACTTGATTTTCTTGGCCTGAAAATGCTATGAGAAGAAGTAATTACATATTTAAGTCTTTAAGGATACAAATCTTTCATGTTGAATTATTTTAAGCAAGAAGGAAAAACTAGCACCCTAGACAATTCACAGAAGTTCAACTCAGCACTTGGCAGACAGAATTATACTTACTGAAATGCTCCAGTAATACTTCTAGCATTTTGGACAACTTGGGACTCGACGCTCCATGAGACAAGCTTTGCTGCATGAGTTGCCTTGCTTTCAGAATATCTTCGTTTTTACTCATATATTTTGCAAAAAACCTAAATCATTGTTGAAAGCATCTTTAGTCCACCTCTGCTACATATGAACTATACTCGCAAAGCTAGATGACTTTATCTTTAGCTATATATAAAGGAAGTACAAAATTTGGTGTAGTTTTTTATTTCTTTCAGTTTTATCCCTATTTACTAATTAGATAATTGATTTTATCCTAATTTCAAATTTGAATCAAATTTTTTTTGATCTAATCCTGATTTAAAATTTAAATAAGATCTTATCTAATAATTTGAATTAAAAATATAGTAATTGAAATGAAAATAATAATACTAAATGATAAAAATTTGTCCAGAACTTCAAGCTTATTTTTGGCAACGATGGAGACCGACTATGATCTTCATTCAAGAAAATCAGACAGATGGGCAAACTAGTAAGTAATAAAGTTTTGGCCTTCAATTCGACTAAAGGCAAGCAATGTATAAGTTACTGATGGCCATTATCTCCAAAATCTTACCAATGACATTGTATAGAAATTTATTTCAATGTAACCATGCAAGTATTGTCAATATTAGTTTTATTTGACTTTATAGCAAAAAAAAATCATAACAAGCGGACCATACGGAGAAAGAAGAATCAACAATGCATGTTTAAAGATGCGGAGGACCAATTAAATCAACACTCAAAAACTTCCTCTGCTATCTTCTACATATTTTAGAATTTGATGTGATTCCTCTTATACCACCTAAATAGTAAAAAAAAAATCACACACACGAGTTAGGAAGTATACACGAAGGCCTACCCTTGCTTCAATTTTCTTTCAAGCATCTCATGTGCTGGCCTTATTCCGTGACTTGAAAGCAGTTTATGGATGTAATAAAGAGTAATAAGAACTCCAAAATACCCTTCAACGTCTCCATGGTTGATATGTGAAAGATCTTGCATGTGCCCCTGACGAAACTTTTCCCTCATTTCAAGTAATACACAAGGGCTCAACTGCCAACCAACAAGCATTGAACAGAGAAATAGCAGTTAGTGATTCAGCAATAATGCAATATCATCGAGTCTATGTAATCTTGGCAAACAATAGTACAGACTGAACTAATAGCAGCCAACCATGAGAAGTTAATGAAAACTAAAAACAATAGCCAAGAAAGCTATTGAAAACCATCATGTTTCGGAATATTGCTAATGAAAAGCAGATAGATAATAACAAGCAGAGAGACATACTAGAATATTATCAATGCTAATGCAACTAGAAAAAGAGATATAAAAACATGACCTGAAAGGCTGCAACAATCTAAACCCTTATAATTATCCAACAAGCCAAAACTATTCTGATCGTCCAAAGGTGTTTTGGAACACATTGTTTTTGACAACTAATTAGTTCTCTAGCTCATTAAAATTTGAAATACATTATTTAGTGTTCTTGAATCTGTACTGTAGAGTACTCATGACAACTAGATAAATTTTAACGTTCAAATTCAAATACAGTCAGGCATTCATGTATTTATAATTTATAAGTGTACAATCCCAAAGCGATTTATAGATTATCTCTCATCACATCTTTTCTTCAATCAAAACCACTGCTTCTTAGGTAGCAAGCATTAATCACTACCATAATGTAGATGGGTACATATTAGAGTCCAAAAAATCTCACGGTGTGCCTTGAAGGTATTTTTCAGCAACTATGAAACTCTATAAATGCTTCCTAACTTAAATGACTTTTTAGGAATCTGTTCAAAATAACTTAAATTTAATAAGATGAACCATTTTTATCTGTACTCTGGGATGGTGGTGTCGGTAACATAGGGAAGAATTACTCTTGCTTATAGAAGCATATCGTGAACCGATCCATATCCATGCAACTTACATATCCTCCAACTGAAATAATTCCTATATTTCTTTCTAATTCTATGAAACTTCAATAAAAATGAATGATAATTCATGTAGTTATTTGCTAACAAACGGTATAACAATCTGAAACTATAACAAAATGAAAAGGAAAAGAGAGGACAAAGAGCCATACAGTACGATAATCTCTATTCTGAATGGCCCCAATATTAGTAAGCCTGGCTACTATAGGGCGTATAACTTCCAAAAACTTATTGTTTATTTCTTCAGCATCTTGGCCCATTGCAACCTGTTAATACCGAAACAATTAAAAACAAAAAGGTGAAAAATATAACTCAAATCTCCAAACAGGTGTGCATTGACTACCTGTATCAACTCTATCTTCCTGTCGTGGACATATGAAATAACGTCATTGTCAGTTTCACTGCGATGTTCGAGCTTCGAGATATACAAATTATTAATAACATCCTGGACGGTTTGCTGCTTTGCTGAATATCACATGTAGATTTAGAGGACAGATTTTTTTGAAGAAAAAACCAGAATTAAAAACGCAAGATTATTGAAAACATACATCCTGGTGTTGCAGTTAACGCTAATATTCTTAGTTGCACTGGTACAGCCATTAACTAGAAACCAAAAAAAATAACAGACGAATCAGTTATATGTTCTGCATAATAATGAATATGCATGTAGTATTTAAAGTCAAGAAAGAGTTAAGACCAGAAGTAACTAAAAACCTCTGAACAAATCAAACCTCACGAACTGCTTCACAATAAGAGTAATTTCCCATTGCTCTGTGAGCTTCATCAATCACCAAACATACCAAGTACTTCACCAAACATTTACCTGAAATAAATTAAATCATGCATATAGATAAATAAATAAACAAACAAAGCTATGTCAAATGAATCAAAGCATGGTATATGATACATAAAAGTACCCAAAGAAATACTGTGGAACTAATTAAAAATATTCACCAGAATGAATGTCTTTTTCCAAAACTTGTGGAGTGACAAAGAAAACTCGCTTTGTTTTCCACAAACGAGCTCTTTTGGGAGGACTTAACTGACCAGTCATATCAACTGTCCATTCCTGCAATTAAATTCACATAGATATTCCATAAATTTCTTCAAAGCAAAGATGCAAGCAGATAAGTTCTGAGAAAAATTGTTACTTGAGGTATCCCCACAATGTTATGGCATGCTTCTATCTGTTGCATGACAAGTGGTCGAGAAGGAGCAGCAAATACTATTTTTCCTGTTGCAAAAAGGAAGCAGCAAATGTAAATGCTCCTCTGAGTCAGAAGATGGTTTTCTCAGTTAAAAAGTTAGATAACATATTGATATGATACATGCTGTAAACTGTAAAAAATTTAGATGCAAAATTACGGTGTTACATTACCCTCAGGAAACCATCTAAAGTAGTTAAACATGACAACAGCGGCAATGAGAGTTTTGCCAAGTCCTGTTGGCAAGGCGACCAGTGTATTTTGAAAGAGTGCAGTCTGGGTAATATGGAATTGATAGTCACGGAGAGGAACATTAACTGCAAACAAATGATGGATTAATATTTAAATTCTTCAACTAGAGAGTAACTATGTACATAGATATATGAAACAGCAATAACAATAGTCTTTTCCCACTAGGTAGGTGACTTTAGAGCCAGTTTGGATAAATTTCTCAACAAACACTAGCTAAAAAGTAACATTGAAAGAATCGATTAATAATAACAAGTTTTTTAAACAGTAACTTCCCATATAAGTTGAAATCAACTCTTGCATCTCATTTTTTTATAGAAACTCATTTAATTTCTCCATAAAAACTATAAAGACTTTCTCTTAAGTTTTTTTTTAAGAAACGTTCTCTTAATTTAAGAACCATTAGCTTTTTTTAACTGAAAAGCTGTTGTAAGCTAAAAACTAACCCAAACCCGCCTAATTTCAACTATAAACCATTTAACTACAAACCTATACTTATAGTTTTTCATTATCTCACTGAGCTCTATTTGTTCCTCCGTCTTATCTACTCTACTAAACATTGCTATAAAAGGGCAACCCAATGCACGACTGACGACACTCCCACCAAGTAGGGTTTGGGGAGGGTAGATCCACAAAGTCTTATCAGTTATCATACCCCAACCCCACAACACAAACAAAGAGTATTCCAAAATTCAAACTCACTACCTCTAGTTCACAAGGCACTAACCTCATCGTTGCTTGCACCAACTCTCGCCTCAAGGCAACACCGCAACAGCCCAACTCTATACTTATAGACTTTCTTGGTTTCACTTATCTTTACTTGTTCCTCATATTTTCTACGCCCCTAAACATTGATAAGGGTAGCCGACAGTCCAGTGCACAAAATCTTATCTTTATCTTAAAATCCCTCAGCTCGTTGAACTAAACACACAATTTTAAAATCTCTCTCCTCCCCCCATTGAACCAAACATACCCTAAACAATTAAATAACTAAAAAAAAATACAAAAATCTACTACCTGGGTATATCCAAGTTTTGGCTGCTTCGGTGTCAATAAGATGAGTACAAGTAAATTCTTCAGCATCATTTTCATGAAACGGAATCGTTTCAGTTTCCTTTTTCGCAATTCGAACGAAATTATCAAGAGTGGATTGTTTTCCCTTTCCATTCCCCTTTTGATAAACCTTTTCCGCTTCGTTTCCATTTATTTTTTCTTCACTTTTCATTTGAAAAACCGCATCGGTTTCTCTTGCAATTGCTTCCCAATCCAATCCCTAAAAATTCAAACACAAAAAAAATTGAGAGAATAGAAATTATTGAAATTGTAAAGAAACAAAATTAATTACCGATTTCTATACCTCATCGTCGTCGCTAATCGTGTAAGGGTTATTGGAATCCATTTGATAAATTATTTAGGGTTTTTTTTTTGGAAATTTTGGGGGTTCTGGTTCAGCACTACTGCGAAGGTGAAGGTGCTTTGTGCTATGCGTTGAGCACGAAAACGAAAACTTTAATTTGATTTTAAAAAATAAAATCGCTTTTCCCAAAAATTTAAATAAATGGCGCTAAAATCGCGATTGGAAATAAAATATAATCGCAATGGAAAATGGGAAAATGACGTACTAAAGAAGTTTTTTTTTTTTCACTAAACATACAAAAGAAGCTTTAAATTGAAAAATTATACATTAAAACACAGAAATTAGTCTCAATTTCCGGAAGTGCAGGGACCGAGGTTCAAACCCACTTATTCATTTTTAAAGATGAATTTTTAGCCACTAGGTTACTTGACTAAAAAAAAACATTATTTTTCTCTTCTCTATTTCTCTCATACCAAACACACTTTAAACTATGAAGCAATTTTAAATCTTTAGACTAACTATTCCACCCATCGAGTTACCTTCAATTTAACGAGGGATTAGTTTATGCGTTCGGCGGTAGAAACTCCGGCCTCGACAAAAAAAAAACACACCTTAAACTTTAAATGGAAAAAATAGTTTATAATTTTTTTTAACAAATCAAAATAATATATATATATACACACACACACACACACAAAGCCCGTACAAGGTGTCACTTATAACTTGCCTCCAACCTAGCAAGAGATATGTTAATCACAGCATTGACTGTAAATATTCCGGTCTCAAAAAAAAAATACTTTTCACCTAACAAAAGGGTATAATGGTATATACCAAATTTACATATATGATCAACCTCACGGATATGGTTAGTAATAACTTGTGTAATGGACCTTAACAATCTAAAGAGACTATTTCTCTTCTCAAAGCCTCTCTTTCTCTTATCTACAAATTTCTGTTTTGACCCTTTTACTATATGTTAATAATGTTCGGAATCTTAGTCAAAAAAAATAATGTTCGGAATTTACTATCTAAGCTTTTTCGAAATTTTGATATATTTGTGTCAATCATTTTTGTAGTATGGATGTAATTGATGCATTAGAAATGATTGTATTAGTTATGTTGGTTATTTTTAATTTGATTTAGATTTAACTTGGATATTTTGATATTCAAGCTATTTTGGTTATGCATTCTTCAAGTTCAAATTCTAATGTAATTTTATAAAAGTTTGAAATGTAAAATCTAAACTTGAAGAATTCAAAATCAAAAACTTTTTAAATGTTCAAAATTCTAGATACCATACTTTATTAACATATAGTATGAGGGTAAAAAACAGAAGTTTATATGGAGGTTGGGAAGGTATATTTTCAAAACAAACTCACACGACATAAATCTATCTTTTTAAAACAAAGAGTAGTTACCAATTTTTTTACATAAGAAAAATAAATGGCTTCTGCCATAAATTGATCTCTAAACAATAGATATATCTCTATGTCCACTTATATGTCCATTAACTTATATCACTTGTATCATACGAAAAATTCAAACATATTTCAAAATATTCTCTTACTCAACTCGTATATTATCCAACTCATACCACTTGAATTATTCTACAAATAATATAAAAATGTATTAAAAAAACTAAACATTAAAAAAGGAATTGTACGTATAGAAGGCATAAATTGATGGATGGGACAAGAAGAGAGTAAAAAATATATATAAATTGATTGATGAGACATAAAATTTATTCATTGATCACCATTTGCCTTCCTATTGCACCAAAGCATTCACCATAAAATCTCTTCAATCTTTGAAGAAACACTTAGCATATTTAAATTTAAACAAATAATAAAGTCTTTTCAAACCATGGAAGAAACATTTAGCATAGTACTATACGAGTATTCATGAATTCTGTTAACATTGAACAAGTAAAAAATGGATTCTCTTCCTCTAAACGAAGATCGGTCCGAGATTGTATTCTTCGACGTAGAAACCACCATTCCGAAACAAGGTCAAGGTTACGCAATTTTGGAATTCGGAGCCATTCTAGTTTGCCCAAGAAAACTGACTGAGCTTCGTAGCTACTCCACTTTGGTCAAACCCGCCGACGATTCACTCATTACTTATGACTCAGAGCAATGTAATGGAATCAGCGCAGAATCTGTTAAGGACGCTCCTCCTTTCATTGATATTGCCAACACCGTCTATGACCTTCTTCACGGTTGGTTGGTTTAATAATTTATACTCCCTCATGTTCTAAATATAAAAGAAAGTTTACATTTTAGATTTATCGAAAGTTTAATGTATGTAGTCCATATTTTAGACCAAATACATTAGATTTTCAATAATCTAAAAAATAGTTTTCTGGAGGGAGTATATGTTTATCTGTAAGATTAATATTGGGGTTTTTGATGTTAAGATTTATGGTGAATTTTGTGCAGGGAGGATTTGGGCGGGTCATAATATCTTAAACTTTGATCGTGCTCGGATTAAAGAGGCATTTAAAGCGATTAAACGGACAATGCCTGAACCTAAGGGTACAATTGATTCTTTGGTTTTGCTGAGACAAAAGTTTGGAAAAAGAGCTGGTGACATGAAGGTAATATGTTAAAATGGGGTAATTTTTATAAAAAACAATTTATCAAAATAATTTACTTAAATTGGATTTAATAATTTACTTAAATAAAGGAAAATTATAGAGAAACAAAGAAATATTACAATTGTTTGAATGATTGTAAATTGAAGAGTTATAGTACAAAAATATATAATTTCAATTATTTATTGAACTAATTTTTTATTGGGAGTCTTTTTCTCTTAATAATGTTTTTAGCCTAAATCTCTTACTTAGGTTGTTTAGCTCTTGAGCCGACTGCAAATTGAAATTAGAATATAAAAGTTTTAGAATATAAATATTTTAGAGGTACGTAATTGCGGTCGCATTTTGCTGCAAAATTAAGATTCATAGCATAACTGCAACTGTGAATAAGAGTTAGTTAGTAATTAAGTAAATATCCTAGTCCAGTAAGAGTTTACTTATTAATATACAACTTGTAATATTATTAATTACTGCAGATGGCTACTCTTGCTGCGTATTTTGGTCTTGGGCAGCAGACACACAGGTAATTGTGTGAGTAAAAAAAGCTTATATTATTATTACTACATGCCTTAATGTCATCTGCTATATTCAATTTCTTTTTGCTTTATGTTTTATTTGCATCTTCAGGAGCTTAGACGATGTTCGGATGAATCTTGAAGTTCTCAAATACTGTGCAACTGTTCTATTCTTGGTAATTTGTTGTTCAAAAATTCTTTATGCTTTCTGTTTTGCAAACAACTAGCCATTACTGTATCAACACTTAATGTCAACTGATACGAATTTGAAGTGGTGTTACAGTAATAGCCGATCAGATGTTTGCAAGCAAAAAACATAAAAACTTTTTAAATAACATAATGATATAATTCACCAAAAAAAGTACATAATAGTATAGTTCACCAAAAATAATATATATTTATATATGTATTTTATTTTGAACTATATTATTATGTATTTTATGGCACTAGTTAAGAACCTATGGTAAAAATAATGATGATTATTTATCCTTACAGGAGTCAAATGTAGTCACTAAAACTTGTTGGGTTTCACCAAATGCTGTTAAAAGAAGTCGCAGTAAAGGGAAATCTCGACCAAAAGCGGGTTTGTTAATAAATATGAATCAAGAGGATTCTGTGTTGGTATCATCTCCTGAAACTATAGATAAAAATCATCCAATCATTTCTCTTGCAACAAGCAACACAAAAGTGTCTGTCTCAAATGTTGCACATTCCAGTACAGTTCAATCAGATTCTTTAAACTTTTGCAATCTTCAGGATGAAATTAATAGAGAATCCATTGGGAAAGATGTTGACATGGAAGAAAAATCCATGCTATATTCACCTGATTCATCTGCCTCTTCTTCTGTGCCTCAGGCTTGCAGAAGATTGTTACCAAAAAGTTTTTTTATCAAATAAGTTTATAAGCTATAGTGTGAGAGAGGGTGCATCTTGGACTTTAATTTCAATATTTACACTTCTAATAATAATAATAATAATAATAATAATAATTAATGTTATCTCTTTTTTTCACCTCTGAATTTACACTAATAATAATAATAATTAATGTGAGGGTGCACCATATTTTTGTTTCTTATTTCTTTTGCGCAACTAATTTTTTGTCTCACTTGCTATTGTTTTCATTATTGATTGATTAGTTAATTTTTTCCATAAGCATGTGCCAAAAAAAAAAGTTATAGTTTATCTTTCTTTTCTTTTTTTTTCGATAATGAAGGTCTTTCATTAGCTAGAAAGAAACTATAGTTTATCTATCATTTATTATTCCCTCTTCTTTTTTACTTCTCTTATCTATTAAAGAACGTTACCACTGCACCAACTAGTTTATCATGTTAATAAACAGTCACGTCAATACTCAACCTTTATTTTATTAAGGGTCAATAGGCTTTTACCCCTGCAAAGTTGGTGAATTTTGTTTTTCCCCCTTGTAAAGTTATTTTTCTTGATTACCCCCTGTAAAATAATTTTTTTTGCTTTACCCCCCTGTGTTGACTTTTGGCTGACGTGGCAGACAAAACTCAACATCCTCGTCAGCAAAAAGTGTACTGCCACGTCAGCAAAGTTGACTTTTTTATCTGCCACGTCAGCAAAAAAGTCAACACAGGAGGGTAAAGCAAAAAAAATTATTTTACAGGGGTAATCAAGAAAAATAACTTTACAAGGGGGAAAAACAAAATTCACCAACTTTGCAGGGGAGTAAAAGCCTATTAACCCTTTTATTAATAGGTCTGGAAAAAAAAATGAAGTCCTTAAAATATTGAGGCCTAAGGTTGTAGCCCAGTTTGCACAGCCTTTGGGCCGGGCCTGTATACTTACAAAATAAGCTAAACTCACGAAGACAAATTTCAAAATTTATATTCACGCTCCATTAAGTTTTTTTAATAGTTTTTTTCTATACTGATTCAACCGTAACTTCCATTTAATTACTTCAAATAATTTCAACTTATGATCATGTTCCCGCGAGCTTAACTCTAATTGGGTACTACATCACATTTTATATATTTGATTTGATGTTCAAATTCCATACATTCCAACTATTTATTTTTAAGAGAAAAAATTATAACCACTATATTACTTGACAATAAAAATTATAAAGTAAAAAATTCACAATCACATTAGGTCTTTTAACACATTGTATCGTCAATGGTTCAATATCTTCTTAGGATAATTGTCGGGCTTACAACTTTCCTGAGACATAAAGATCTAACTATTGGCAATGCCCTTTGATATAGAGATAACTACTTTTAAAATCATACATAAAGTGATAAAGATAATTATATTTTTTTTAGAGTATAAGAAAGATAAAAAAGATAACTATAATTTATGAGTGTATAAAACTATTTACAAATTAAACTCAAAAGAAATATAGTAAAAAAAACGTCAAAAAAATAAAATAAAAAAAACACGGATCATATCTAGACAAATCCGACACATTTAAAGCGACTAGTTGGATTAAAAGTTAAAACATAATTTCAATTAATATCAACAATTAGTTATTCTTAAACTAATCATAAACAAAAACTATTTTATTTTTACGTACCAAAAAAAAACTATTTTTTAAAACAGAAATCAAATATAAATATTATCATAAATAGATATATCATCAAAAAAACATATAGATATATCATCACATACAACAAATCACATATAGTTTGTTATATAAACAACCAAACAACCTCAATAATCTTCTCACTTATCTGATCAACAACTAGATAACTATAGTCTACAGATAAGTTTAGAGAGTAAAGATTTTTATTTAACAATAATTACAAATGACAAATCATATCATACGTAAACAAAAAAAATAAATTAACACAAGTATATATATATACTCTATATATATACACACTTGTAAAAGAAAACAAAGTTTTCAATCTTAAAAATAGAAAAAGTGTATCGTTCTTTTCCTTATTGAAGGGGATACCATACCATATACCATACCTCAGCGCTTATTCATTGATCTGTGTGGCTTCTCTCAATCGTAGCACCGACTTTTCTTCTCTGCGTTTCAAATCCCTAACGATCATACCTTCAACATTTTCTCTCTTCTTTTTTTAGGTATTCTTTTTTCCCCTTCATGCATTATTATTATCATTATTATTTATTTTTTTCTTTTACAATTTCATTATTTTTTTCAACTGATTATAAACCTTTTTTTTTTTGCTATGTGTTTATCTTAGGGTTAGGGTCTTATGTGTGTTTTTTCTCGATTGCATGCAGCTTTTTTATGCCTTTTCATCAACGTTTTTTTTTTTGCACTAAAAACTTGATTTTTTGTTGGTATTATGTTGATGTTATTGTGTGAATTGGTTTGGTTTTTGATGGATTTGGGTTTAGTTTTTTAATCAAACGTTGTTTGTTTATAAAATAATAATGGTGTGGGTTAATATAATAGGTGGAATGGGAGGTGAAAATTTTAGATGTAAACCATGTAGATGTAGATTGAAGATTTGATTTATAGAGTTTAAGTTTTGTTAGGTTTATTATTATAAGCAAGGTTTTAAAAAACGATCTGTTAAATGACATGATCAATGTTACTTTGTTGATCATATGTCTTAGCGAACACGGAATTGTGGCTGCATCATCTGTATTTGACCGCAATTTTTTATGACATGAACGCAGTCATGACCGTGATTTAAAATGTTGCTTATTAGTATTTATAGTTTGTTTTTGTTCAATAACAATTGTTATGCTGAAAGTAAAAATTGTGATTTTTTTATTTTGAGTGTACCAGTTGTTCAAAATTGTTTTGGAGTTTGAGGTTCTCGAATTCTGGTGTTTGAGATGGAATCAGAAGCTGGGGGTAGTAGTAGTAGTACCTCTAACGTGGGATTGGAAGGTGGAGCTGGGAATTCGAAGATGAAGGGTAGTGGAAATCTAAGCAGCAAAGATATGATTTTCAGAGCTGATAAGATTGATTTGAAGAGCTTGGATGCCGAGCTAGAAAGGCACATGAGCAGGGTTTTTTCTAGAAGCGCCGAGTTAAGTAGGCGTAGAGAAGAGTGGGAAATTGATTTGGCGAAACTGGATTTACGATATGTTGTTGCGAATGGAGCTTATGGTACTGTCTACAGAGGAACTTATGACAATCAAGATGTTGCTGGTATGTGCACTTTATCTTTTGCATTCTTATGGTTGCTTGTCTTTGTGTTTGAAATATATAACAGAAATAAAAATATGTTGTTCAACATAATTAGATAGTAGAGGTATTGTATTCTCTCAATGTTTGTTCTTTCAGCCGCGAATATTGGTTTAAATTGTGGTCGTTGTCGCGGTTATGTTACATTCATTGATATTGCATGCATATTATTGCATTCTCTCAAAGTTTGCTCTTTCTTCTGTGAATCTTTTAATTGTGGTCATTGTCGTGATTATGTTACAATCGTTGATATTGCATATATTGCATTCTGTCAAGGGTTACTCTTCCAGCCATGAATCTTGGTTTTTAAATGTGGTTGTTGTCGCGGTTATGTTACAATCATTGATATTGCAAATCGTATTCTCTCAAGGTTTGTTCTTTCAGCCGTGAATCTTGGTTTTTTTATTGTGGTCATTGTCGCGATTATGTTACAATCGTTGATATCCCATATTGTTCTCTCTCAAGGCTTGTTCTTTCTGCCGCAAATCTTTTTTTTTAATTGTGGTCGTTGTCGCAATTATGTTATAATTGTTAATACTGCATATTTGTATTCTCTTAAGGCTTGTTCTTTCAGCCGCGAATCTTGGTTTTAAATTGTGGTCTTGTCGCGGTTATGTACTTATGTTACAATAATTGATATTGCATATAACGACAAATAAGTACGGCTGATGCGGCCATAATTACGGTTACAAAAGGCCTATAAAATCTTTATACAAGTTTTAATTTCCTATTTAGTTACACTGTTTGCATAAAAAAAAGCTCAAGTCATACTCTTGCTCTTGAATATTTTTTTTTGTAGAATGCTCACTAACTTGCTATGTTGAATTTTGTAGTGAAAGTGTTGGACTGGGGGGAGGATGGTGTTGCCACTGCAACTGAAATTGCAGGCTTACGAGCAGCATTTCGGCAGGAGGTTACTGTGTGGCAAAAACTTGATCATGCCAATGTCACAAAAGTACTAATTAACTTAATATCCTTCACACTCTCGTGTATTTAAATTCATGATTACTACTTTTTCTGCATGCTTATTATTCTTCTCCTTCCAGTATGAAGTGGATCGATAGTTTTTTTTTAATAAAATCATAGTTTTGTAATTGTTCATATAATTCCTGAAACAGTTCATTGGAGCTTCAATGGGCACTTCAAATCTTAAGATTCCTTCAGATGCTGTTGGTCAAAATAACCTTCCTTCCAAGGCGTGTTGTGTTGTCGTCGAGTTTGTTCATGGTGGGACATTAAAACAACTCTTGTTGAAAAATAGGAGGAAGAAACTTGCATACAGGGTTGTGATTCAGTTGGCTTTGGACCTCGCTAAAGGGTGAGCGTAATAGTATTTACCTTTACAGTTTTTGATATATAATTGTGTTTTTTTTCTTTCTTAAACTTTATTTTTCCCCCATTACAGTCTTAGTTATCTACACTCGAGGAAGATTGTTCACCGCGATGTAAAAACTGATAATATGTTGCTAGATGAGAATCAAAATTTGAAAATCGCTGATTTTGGAGTTGCTCGGGTTGAAGCAGTAAATCCAAGTGAAATGACTGGTGAAACCGGAACTGTTGGATATATGGCGCCAGAGGTATTAATCACGCTTTATAATTTTCTCTAGATATATAGTGTGTGGTTCAATGCAATTGATGATTAAGGAAATATTATTTTTTATGATTATATCTCGCATGACAGAAACTCGAACTCTATTTCAATAACTTCCTCTAATCGTGGCCTTAAACTTCATGTAGGTTATAAATGGCAAGCCTTACAACAGAAGCTGTGATGTCTACAGCTTTGGCATTTGCTTGTGGGAAATTTATTGCTGTGGCATGCCTTATCTGAATCTAAGCTTTGCTGAAGCTTCAGCTGCAGTTGCTAATCGGGTAAGTTCATACGATGTACCATGAATTCTTTCTATCTACCCTCATATTCTTTTCTTATGACCATTTTGAAATATCCATTGTCTTGTCTTAATATGGCATAATTTAGTCATCCTGGACCCTGCGTATGCAGAAGCTTTAGCGCACTGGACTGCCTGCCCTTTTTATTATTTCCAATATATCAGACACTAAATATTTCTTTAAGCTGTCATAATACGACCGTAAATATATATAAGTATTTTGAACTACATTTACTCATAATTCATTAGAGTGCTGACGCCGACATTTTTTTTTTCTTCCCATACATAGACATTTTCTCTAGAAATACTTAATTCTGTTTTATGGATCACTCATTCTACACTTCTATCTATAATCAAAATTGCTTCCATTCTTGTGCAGAACTTAAGACCAGAAATTCCTAGATGCTGTCCAAGTGCCTTAGCAAATATAATGAAAAGATGCTGGGACAAAAATCCAGAAAAGCGTCCAGAAATGCATGAAGTGGTGAGAATGTTAGAAGCACTTGATACAAGCAAAGGAGGTGGTATGATACCAGATGATCAGACTCCATTATGTTTTTGTTTAATAGGTGGTCGCCGTGGTCCATAATTATTCATACTCAGTTTTTGAAAGAGTATTGTTATGTACAATAGTAGTAGATATGTTGTGTTGTCCATGGAAATATCTGAGATATGCTGCAGGCTGCAGCTATCAACTCTCATTTATTAGCTTGACATTTTTCATATATTAGATAATAAAATAGATATTGAACTAGTATATATATTGTGTTGCTGGTCTGGTATTGTCTATGGGTACATATGACTCATAAGCTATGAAGCTCGGACACAGACACGACACAGACACTGATACAGCTAAAAATTTGAAAAAATTGTATAATTCAATGTAAACGTAAGTGTGGTGTCGTGTCGGTGTCGGACACAACCGGACATGTCTAATCTGAGGCGTGTCCGTGCTTCATATAAGCATTGATGTCTCTGTTTTGTTTTCTTGTTGGAGATATATTGGATGTGTGCTATGAAACAATCTATCCATTTTTTTGAAAAGAGGCAATTGTTTTCAAAAAAGGCAAAGGATCAATTGTTTTTTGAAAAGAATGTGGATGGAGGAGACTGTAAGTGTAAGAACAGGGGATATTGTTGTTAATTGAAACAATATTTTTGGTTACATGTGAAACATTTTTTAATAGTTTGAAAAATTAAATAAAGGTAAACTATGTATAGGAAATATAACAACAAAAAGTTGAATTAAAAAATGTACATTAAGAGCTGTTTTAAATAACTTGTTACCAAATAAAAAAAATTAGCACATTCACAAACTATAACAACTCATCATACTCAGATATGCAAATGACTTTTTTTTGAAAGGGATATGAAATGACTATTTGTATTTGTATCATCTTCATTAAAAATGTTGTCAATGTTTTTTTTTCTATTTTCAATCTGCACCAATAAGACACACTGTTCATTTTTTTTACGAGAAGACACACTATTCATTTTTTTTAAACTCTCCTTTTCTTAACCATTTAATTAAAAATTAATTATTTTTTTGACAAAAATAATTAAGAATCCACTTATAAATCAAATTTGTAGTAGTGAATCCGCAAGGAGCCACCAGTCTTGTTGTCTAGCAACTACTGGTGAACAAATTCGCATTCTCCATATTCCATTTAATCATATCATATATCAATCAAATATAAAGTATGAAATCAAATATCATATACATTTATACATAATTTATAATATCCCCGACAAATCATCTTCCTAGATATATAGCTTTATTATAATGGAAGTGATGTGGACTAGTTTAGTGGAGAGGTTCATTGTTCAATTACTTTTTATGGAGAAAAATTCCAAAAGAAACAAAAGAGTGTTTGCATGGTTGTCTTTATCTTAAAGACTGGATATAGAAGTTGGTCCAACGAGATATGCACGGAATTGCTTTGGTTTGCTTGCCTACATGTCTTTCTCACATAAACTTCATAAGGACGTTAGTGAGACTAGATACATGGTTGTGTGAAATTTTGGGTTTCTCTATATCTTTTTCTTCTTATTAATTATACATTTACTTCTATACCCTTTGTGTACAACTATTATTATTAAATATACTTATTAGATGGCCTACCCAAAGTAAAATATTTATCTCTTATTTACAGTGTGTGATTGATCTCTTGAGAAAACATGCTATAGCTTGAGAGTAAACCTCTAGGTGTTTCTATTAAACAAAATGATAAGATGAATTATTAGGAGAAAACTGAAAAAGTACCAAATAAAGTACTACAATTTAGTGGAAATGTTGATTTACCTAACACATTAGGTCCGATTTAGATTATGCACTTATGACTTAGCTAGTGTTGTGAACAATAAAGCAAAATCACATTGTTTCAAAAAAACAGAAACAAAATCACATGTATATAAAATTGAGTAGGAGTATAATGTATGACTAAACTCTCTTTCGAATTTTTTTATATCAGAAAGATAAATTGCTCCTGTTAAGAATTTATCACTGAATCTTTCCTTACGCAACCCACAAATCTCCTCAACTCTTACCACCTAAAGATATCTTATGAAAACTCTCTCTCAAGAATTTAACTTGTAAGTTTTAATTTCTTTTAACTGAAACGGTAAAAAAATTGACGAAAAAAAAATCATCATTTATGCATACATAAATTAATTAATCTTGGTCTAAAAGAAGAAAAAAATTTACTCCACCCAAAATTTTGATCATTTTTAAATTTTGCACGAAGTAATACGTGGACGTTTGATTTGGCTTTTGAAAGATGCAAAATCAATTCTAGAAGTATAAAATTGATTGAGGAGTGAATTTTAAGACTTTTGATTCTTCTAAAGTAGAATTGACTATATTAGAAGTTCATATTTGTAGCTTCTGAGTTTAAATGTGATTTTTGCACTAAAATTTATTGTTCATTTCACTTTTATAAATTTATCCAAACATTAATTAATTCTGCAAATTCTGTTATGTCTGTCGCTAAATCAAACATACACTATGACTTTTAAATAATTTACATAAATCAATGAGGAAACATGTCTACGTTTGTGTATCCATATCAAAACATTTTTTTGTCGAGATTTGAGAGTATCTACTGCCAAACATAGTGATTAATCTCTCGTTGAATTAGAGACACATTAAAGGATGAGCGATTTAAAATTTCTCCATACTCACGACAAAGATCAAATCTTCAACTATTATTAAGAGAGGATGAACCACAACTGCTCAACCACATACCTGAATTGAATCTTAGTAATATAAATAAATTTCTTCTTTGATAAAAAATTCTTCCTTTTTATTTTGTTGACAGAAATAAATTTCTTAACTTATGATTGACGGATAAATTAATAGTTATAACATGTTAGGGTCATGATGGTAACTTCACCAAATCCCGTATATAATAAATAAAATAATTAATACTATAAATAGGTTATTACAACATCATAACACAACATATCAGGCCAAACAATAGTGATGGAGTTATTAGGAGGGTCATTCAGAGATTTTCTGAACAAGAGTGGTGGCTACGCCGTCATAGACGGTGGCTTTGCGACTGAGCTTGAACGCCATGGAGTCGACCTTAACGACCCACTTTGGAGTGCCAAATGCTTATTTACTTCTCCACACCTCGTCCGAAGGGTACGTATATATACCTTTTTTTTCTTCTTTCATTTCAACACATCTTTTTATGACTTTATATATAATCTCAAAACTCATTTCTTAATCTTGTAAACAAGTTTTAATTAGTTTTTACTAGTACAATATTGCTATCATTTAAAATGTTCACGTGCTGTGGACTAAACTTCAACGTAAATTTAATTTAACAATATATAGAGACTAAAAGAATTGATCAAGGAAAATATTTGAGAGATTAAAACTATAATATATGAGAGTATGAGTCACACAAACACAGTTAGGTTCAAACCGAGGAAAAATGTTTCATAGTACAATAAACAATCTAGGTACACGTGGTAAATTGTGTTGTCTAGGTGTTAGTAGCTCATGAACCATAGTGCCAGGAGTAAATGTCTTTTTGTGTTTTTGTACCAAAAATAAAATAAAAACTTGTTTTGTCGTGTCTAATCTCTTATTTTATTGCAAATCAAATGTATTGTACTCTAATATACACTACTTACTTTTTAGATTTATTGAGAATCTAATGTATATAGTCTATATTATATAGTTATTATAAATATAAAAGAAAATTTAATTACTTTTTAGATTCATTGAGAATCTAATGTATATAGTCTATATTATAGAACAAATACATTAAATTTTTAATAAATCTAAAAAGTATAATTTTTAAATATGAAAAAAGGAAGAAGGAAGAAATATATAAATTAGAAGAACGCTATCTTAGATGGGATTGACGTGTTTGGATTTATACGATCAAACTTGCATTTATTTATTGACTACTAAAACAACTTAAAGCAGACGGAACTACTCATACATGTAAGTAGTGTTTGTTTGGTATAAGGATTTGTATCTCTATATGAAAGAGATTGTGTAAAACTTTGCACATCATATACATAAGATGACAAGAAGACAATAAACATATAGTGGATACATGTTTTTTTTGTTATTAATTATTGATGAATTTAGTGTATGATATCAACCAAATACGTCGATAATTTTCTTTTTCTTTTTTGTCAAGAAATCAGTGCCGGTTCCGACAATTTAGAAGCCCCAGACAAATAACTAAAATAGACCCCTGATAAAAAATTTATACTATTTTTTTTTTAAAGAACATCTATTTAAATTGTAAATAGCATCCACAACTTTAAAATTAGTCTTTTATCTTTGCAACTAACATAAACAAAAGGTATTCTATTATGATCAATATCATCAAAATACATTTTAACTACTTAAAAAAATTCTATTCAATTTTGTTAGATATTTTTACTTTGCTTGGACTAAATATAGATTAAACCTAATCATACAACTATTTAAAATTTTTTATTTTAAGGCCCTATTTTTTAGAGGCTCAAGGATTGAGCCTATGATACCTTGGCTCTAAGACGGCACCGCAAGAAATACATCAATAATTTAATGATCCTAGAAAATAATAAGGACGAGAAGGAGTAATTATACTATTATAAGACCTAAAACAGTTGACAATGCACTAACAATGAATCGGTGTAGACTGTAAGAGTTTTGAGTCCCTTAAGCAAGAGGTCAGGTTCAATTCATGGCGCTGTTGCGTAATTATTAAATGATTTTTTTGTATACATTGGAAATTCTCTGTTGGCAATTGCTTAGACTGTACTAATCTCTACAATCTTGTGAAATTCAAATGGACGACATTTTATCCTATTGTATGAGACAATTTATAAACTCTACCTAAATTTTATTTTTGCACTCAAATTTATTGTTCAATTTACATTAATTTATCATGTCACGAACATTTTGATGAATAAGTGACAAACATGTAACAGGTTCACCTTGATTACCTTGACGCAGGAGCAAACATAATATTAACATCATCTTATCAGGTAATGATTCATCGAAACAACTTTTTTTCAAACATTTAATTTATCATATGGTTTACTAGCCATCTGCTTATCCATCAGGAAAATACAATAATAACCATAATTTTCTTTTATATTTTGGCTCTGTTGGGGGTTGATACATGTATATTTATTAAATTAAATTATGCAGGCTACAATTCAAGGTTTTGAAGCTAAAGGATTCTCTAAGGAAGAAGGTGAAACTCTGCTTCGAAGAAGCGTGGAGCTTGCACGTGAGGCACGTGATATTTATTATGATAGGTGCACTCAAGATTCATTTGATTTCATCAGAGATGAGAGATATAGAAACCGTCCGATTTTAATTGCAGCTTCTGTTGGAAGCTATGGCGCCTACTTAGCCGATGGTTCTGAATATACGTGAGTCAATTTAATAAACCCGGATTAGAGAGTCTGATTATAAAAATAATACTGTACTTAACAATGTTTGAAATTTTGAAATTTTGAATTGAATGTAAATTTGACTGAATCACAGTGTGTCACAGCGATTTTACCAAAATTGCAGTGTTGTCGTGATTTTGTCAAATTCAACTGTCAATGCAATGCATTTGTTAAGGATCATGATGTTTGATTGTGTCTTTTGACAGAGGGGATTATGGTGATGCAATCACTGTCCAAACACTCAAAGATTTTCACAGGGAAAGGGTAAAGATTCTCGTTGACGCAGGTGCTGACTTAATTGCATTCGAAACAATTCCAAATAAGCTTGATGCACAAGTAATTACCTTTGCAAATTTGATTAAGTTTCACCTTGATTTTGAGCATGCTTATTAATTTTGCTTACAATGAAATGCATATAGGCTTATGCTGAACTTATGGAGGAAGAAGGAATAGAAATTCCTGCATGGTTTTCATTTTCTTGCAAGGATGAAAACAATGTGGCTAGTGGTGAATCTATCTTAGAGTGTGCTTCAATCGCTGATTCATGTAGACAAGTTGTTGCAGTTGGAGTTAACTGTACTGCTCCTAGATTTATTCATGGCTTGATTTCATCTATTAAAAAGGTGTCAATTTTATATATATTCTTGTGCTTTACATAATCAATTTATACGATTTTTTGTTCAATATGATCAATTGCAATTGATGATAGTTATAAGCTGATACTTGTTCCATGAATTCTTATATATATATATCAGGCGACAAGTAAACCAATACTTGTATATCCCAACAGCGGAGAGACTTATATTGCTGAGAACAACCAATGGGTGGTGAGTTCATGTTTTTATTCAATTTCACTCATTCTATTTTTAAGTTATTAATGTCAAAATTCATCTGCAATAATATGCAAAAGCATACTTAAAAAATGAATCTTAATGGAGTAACCGAAACTAAGTGAACATGTAGATATTAGATGTGGGATTTAGATTTGGCGCAATAACTGTGACACATTTACTGAATATTCTAGTTGAGTAGTTGTCTGATACGAATGTGTAACGTGAGTCGATTGGTCTAAAATTGATGGTCGAGATCGACTAATGCATTTAACTGCACGTTTTTATGTTTGCAGAAATCGAGCGGGGAGGCAGAGGAAGATTTTGTCCCTTACATAGGGAAGTGGCGTTATGCAGGGGCAACCCTTTTTGGTGGGTGCTGTAGAACCACTCCCAAAACTATTAGAGGCATAGTTGAGGCAATATATGGAAAATCTCATGGCAAATCTATATAACTGTTGATGTATGTTTCATGTTGTATGTGTAATAATAATGGAACAAATGATCAAAATAATGTAAAGGAAATGGTTAACTTTATGTCTTATCTTTGCTATTCTACTTTCATACATGTCATGCACTAATTAACTTTTGCACAAAAGATATAGCCATACAAATTGGAGATATGCCAAGTGATCTCCAATAACTATTTTATAAATTGCTTGACCTATCTGCAAACTTTTGATTGGTAGTAACAAAATCAGATAAGATAAGAGTGTTGCAGCAGAAAAGAAAAGAAAAGAAAATGCTTGAATGGTTTCATAAACAAATTGGTGGCATTTAAAATGAAAAATTAGAGACAAATTTTTTAAAATGCCTCATAACTTCAGGGTCATACATTACATAAAAATAATTTTAACAATTACTTTCCCTCATACACTAAAATGTTTCAACTTCAAAACTACCGATATCGATATTCATAACTGATATGGACAGGACCTAGCAGCTGCTAGGTCAATTTTCGCCTGCGTCGAGCAGACTCAATTTCTTAAAATGGAAGTTCCGGTATAAAGAGAAAATTGTTTTTTGTTTTTTAAGGTCAAGGATAATTTTGAAAATTCAGACATTTGAGGGGGTAGGAGTATAATTAAGGGAGTATGAAGTATATTTTCATGATGATTGTACAAGTAAGGGTTCTGTTTGCTCTCCAGTTGGATAATTGCCCATTTGACCAGCCCAAGATGAGTTGTGTGTCCTGTCCAGTTCCAGTCCATCAACATCAACATGTTATGGGAGCAACGTTTTTGACCCCCAAAATCACTTTTAATTTAAATTTAAATAAATTACAAATCCGAAGAAACAATTGTTTTAATTTGCGCTATCAAATTAAAGAGCGTTGTTAAGCGATTGAAGTTCATCCTCCCTTTACCAAGGGTCGAAGGTTCGATCATGGACTCGAAGTAACTTTAAATCTCCGACTCAGCTATCCCATCTTTTGAGGTGTCTTCTATCTAACAAGAGAATAGTCACTGCATTCAACAATAGATACCCTAATCTCGACAAAAAAAATTGTGCTGTCTAAAAATATACTTAGAGATGTCTCATATAACTCGGTTGGTAGCTATCAAAAATATCAAATTCTAGACTTCTCCCTTCTACGCTTAAAGTGTGTGATTATAATTACTAAACTACTTCATCCAAAAAATATATATTTAGGGTGTTTCATTTAATTTGGCTGACAGTTGACAATCACTTGAAGTATTTGGTTGGAAATGAATAACATTCTGAAATAGAGAAATAGAGAGGATCCTGAATCTACTAGAAGAACATTGGTCTTCATGGTTGTGGTTCATTAAGGTAAGGTATAGATTCAATTTTTGTTTTCTTTTTCTTTAGACTAGAATTCTACATTACATACAAATTTACAATTTATTCAAAATGTGGACAAAATATACTATAGATTCTTTCTTTAACATTGGGAAAAATGGAATTTACTAAATGTGTTTTATGGCGTGGATGAGAATATCTAACATAAGAATAATAAGAATTGAGGAGCAGTACATTCATTCGTATTTCGTAGTGTAGTGAATAATGGGTTCGTCTTTAATTCAAAAGATAGTGACATTAGAGGAAAGCTTTGTCACATTTTGAAAACGCCAAATCCAAAGCCAATTTGACAAAACAGATGAAAACTTGGAGCTAGTGATAAAAAATAAAAAAAGGAGACAAACACAAATTTGGGTCTCTCTCAAATCAGAAAAAGCTAGAAAAGAATCAAATGAAAGGCATGTCAAAAAATAAAAATACTACTACGTCTTTGACCGTCTCGTAAAACATAATTTTGTCCCATATTTTATCAAATAGTACTATATCTTTATTAAATAATAAAAAAACAATTTAATTTCGTAATTTGTAAGGTGGATGGAATGGTCTAGGAGACATAAAGCAAAAGCAAGAAGAAGATATTCTTGTAATTCTTTTTTAAAGATAAATAAATTTAAGAACAAAATATCACTTACTTTGGAATATACCTTATTAGTTGTTATATATCATCATAACCTCATTGAATCCAAAAACATTGTCCAATTGATGAACATGATGTTGTGTTTGTGTACATCTACTAGGTTGTCTCTATAGTATATACATACACATGTGTAAGAAAATGAGACGAAGACATAGCATATTCTAAAATGTAGGACCACTATGTTATACTCTTTAAATATAGAATTACCAAATATGGCCCAATTCTACATCGTCTTAGCAACGATTCTTTGTCTTTATGAGTTAATTTGGAAAATTCAATGGACCCATATTTCTTTCTTATTGTCTCACGAATCATTTCAATAAAACCCACATTTAACGACGATGCTTAAACATAACCACGTTATAAAATTCCTACATAATAAAGCAAAAGTAGAGCATTCAAATCACCTATAATGTTTTCTCTCATGGATTCTCCTAACTAATTTCTCAAGAATATTAGTAAGAAAGAATTCAATACATCAATAATCTTAGCATGACTTATAATTTTATTTATATACATTTTGTTATTCTTATAAAATAAGAATATGATTATACCTAGTTCAGGCAGAAAACATCAAAAATTTTAAGTCAAATGCTATGATTGAAGTTCGAACTTCAATCTTTTTATTTATGCGTGTAATTTTTATCAACGGTTTGTCATTTTATCTATATACCAATAAAAAAATGAATGAATCTAAAGTGAGTGGTGGAGAGGCTTGTTAAACCTTAGGCCATGCATGACTTGTACAAGTTGCTAGTGGAAGGAGTGCATTAATTCTGAACTCTTTTGTCATGTTTTAGGGGTGTGGCAGCATACATATATATTGTTTTGTTTATTTCTTTTAACATGAGAGTCAGAGTGTTCTCTATTTGGATTTGGATGGGGGCCTTCTTTGCAATCATGTAGGTTCACACAAGCTCATACACTTGTTAATAATGGGGTCAGCTTATGAAGCTGCTCATATTTTATATTTTCAATTAAATCTATAAAAAATGTAGATCTATCAATCTTTTTAAAGTTTTGTGGGTATCCTCTAATGAAAAGCATTCATGTTTGTGGCCAAGCCCAAATTGAGTCCTCTAATGAAAAGTTTTTTTGGACTCACAATTTGAATAGTTATTCAACACAAACAAGGAATTTAATCCTTTTTTCTGCAAAATCTAAAGGGAAGAGCACACTAAATATGATGATTAGATTTGGAGATTAGCCATTTATTAAGTCGAAAGTATACTTGGCACTTGCAAAAACACATTTAATTTAGAGCCTTATCGATTTGAAAGGTGATTTATTTTGTACAAATATGAAAGGTGGTGGACTTGCACCATATATTTTTTTGTTTAGTTTTTGTTATGGAAATAATAAAATGCCTCAAATTTCAGTATTGCGCCGTCAAGAGTCACTGCGTCAACTCAATGCATTTTCATTCCTTAATATCAATAATCATTTTGACTAAATAATGGTAGTAAGATATTGTAGGTGCACTAATGAATCAGTGAAAGACTAAAGAGGTTTAGTGGTGGGACTTGGCTTCAACCAGCTTGAAGAGCTTTCTCAATTTTCTTTTGAATTTTTTAAATTCAGAATTATAATTATAAATACGATCTTCAAAGATTGCAGGAACAAAAGAGTCAATTTTAAATATGTTGGTCAAACTCATGATACTTTTGTAGAAATTTGTTATTGTTATTTTATTATTCCATTTATCTCATATACTCCATCTGACCATAAGTATAAGTAAATTTGACTTTTTTTAGTATATATGGACCAAATACATCAATAGTCAAATGTATAAAAAAAGTCAATTTTATTTATATTTATGGCTAGAAGAAGTATATATATATACAACTTTATTTTTTAGGTTTATATAAAATTGATGTATCTGATTTACATTACTGTTCAAATACATTCTGACCCGATCTATACACATTACTAAAAATGCAATTATGATAAGGAAAATTTTAGGCATGTTCATTTAGTCAAAAATGGAATAGTTAAATATGGGAGCCAAACCCAAAAACCAAAAGGTTGTTTTGTTTTGGAAATTGGTATACATATATTCTTTTCAAGAGAGGCATGGATTATGGAACAACCTAGGACTTCAAAGGAAAATATGGGTGGCGCATAAAGACTTAAAACAAAACAAAACAAAACAAAAAATGAAGAAGAATCTCCCCACCTCCTAGTGATGGAAGGAATTCATGTAATAATGAATAAAATAAGTTAAATAAAACATTAACACCAAAGTATAAACTTTAAATATACATAACATTTAGCTAGCTTCTAAAAAAAACTAGCTTCTAGTTCTAGCCTTCTAATAACAGTTAAAAGCAGTGAGGTGAAGGAAATATCAGCAGCATGGCTAAGCCAACACCACAAAATTGGGTAAGTTGCCATTGTTTTCAAAGACATGGATTCAAGGTTTAATTTGGTCAGATTCAAAAGCCTCAAAGCAATGCACCCTACATTCTGTGGCACTATACACCTATTCTCCATCTATGGAATCAAACGTCAAGCTCCTCAATATAATGATATAAAATATGTAGCAATGAGTAGTACTCTAAGAAAAACAATATTTTAATTTTTTGAAATGGATTTATCATCTAGTACCCAAAAATGAGTGTCCAATTGTCTCAACTCTCAAACATTCCTTGTCCAATAAAAGAAGGAAAAAAATACAAAAACATTATACTAGTAATTATTTACACAAGACCTTTATCTTTATTTTCCTCTTTAACTGCTTTTGCTTTAATTGTATGTAAGACCAAAAATGTAATATAACTGTAGAAAGAATGCACCTACATCTACATGAGATACTATTAGATCTCATTTCATACTCACATTTCACAATAACTAACAGCAACTCCTCTCCACTTTGCTGACCAAATGGGCAGCCTTTGCCCAATTTGCTCTCAACTGACCTAGTCATTTTATACATAAACCTTAAAGCTAATCATCCTGCCCCATTGCCCTTTTTTAATTTGTAGACGAAATAACAAATACCATTTAAACAAATTCTCAAGTTCAAAGTCACGATTAAAATATTTCATCTAATAATATTAACATTGTCAGTTGAATTAGACTAGACTTTATCAATCACTTATTTTTTTTTCCGCTAAGACCGATTACCTACTTATTGTCCCATTTATCATAAGCTAAGATTGTCACTAATTTAATCATTTAATTTAATAACAATAATAAATATTAATAAAGCTCCTCTATGTTCTCTTTTTTGGTCGAGGTCAGGGTTTCAACAATCGAACATAATGACTATTCTCTTCGTTGAATTAGAAACACTTTAAAGGATGACACAGTTAGCCCAAAGATTTAAAATTTCTTCATATCCAAAACGAATATCAAACCATTGATCCAAAACAAATATCAAATCATCAATCCTTATTTAAGGGAAAATGAATCTCAATAGCTCAAACTTACTATGTATTATGTGTTCTCTCTTTTACTACTGCGCTTTATTCTGTTCAAATTGGATACTTTGTTTGCTATGTTTGTAACACAGAACGAGGAGATTGCTTTCTCTTTCTATCTCTAACCTTACTGCATTGTCTTGTTCTACTTATTACTTCAGAATCTCCTCTCACTTCCACGCATTATTATTATTAATACTACTAAACTTTTCTTCTTCTCTCTCTCTCTTTTTAGTGTAGCAAGATCACACATAGCACTACAAGAAACAAACCAATGAACTTGGTCTTTTTTCTTTGCTCAAAATATCACTGAAAGTAAAAGCTTCAAAATGAGAGATGAAAATTGCAAGAAAACAAAGGTTTTTGCCAATTATTGTTGTTATGTTTTGGTTATGGAAATGAAATTCAACATTTTTATTATGTTGGTGTTTGTATATTGCAAGTTGTTAACTTTTTGTCTGTATGCTGTTTGATGAAATAGCTCTCATGGTCAAAGAAAATGGTTAGAAAGTTTTTCAATATCAAAAGCAAATGTGAAGATTCATATGAAGATGCTGTTGTATATGGAGGTTGGTATCTTTGTTTTTCTTCATAACTCACTTTCTAATAGTGATCAGTTTCAAATATTTCTTCTTCAATTTCCATTTTGTGAATTGTATGGTTAAACACTGTTTTCTTTCTACAGGAAGTGAGGTTGAATATGGAAGCAGGAATAGCTTCTCTGAGAGAGAACCATGCACAATCAAAAAGAGCAAAACAGGTATAAGGAATCACTCAAAACCATTTCTTGAACCATGCCATTTTTGAAGTTCTTGATAAAATTGTTTATTAAAATGTTGACATTTACATAAAATCTTTATAACCCTTCATTGCTATGAACAGAGAGGTTTAGCAGGAACAGCAGCCAGGCTAGACGAGGAAAAATGAATCTCGACCATCCTCGAATTATCGATGTGCAGAACTATAGGTATCTTACTTCTCCAATTTTACCTTTCTACAATGAAAAAAACAAGGCTTTGTTCTGTTTCTCATGAGTTGTGTGAATGTTGAGCAGCATTTTTGTAGCTACATGGAATGTAGCCGGAAGATCCCCGCCAAGTAATTTGAGTGTAGATGATTGGCTTCATTCCTCACCACCAGCTGATATTTATGTTCTTGGGTAGGAATTGATGCTTCTCTCAGCATATATAATTATAGTTTTCAGTCGAACTTGGCATTAACTATTGGTTAAATATGTTTTAACTTTTTAGTCCCTGTAATTATCTTGAGTTTTGCCTTTAGTCTCTATACACATTTTTTGGTCTTTACAAATTACAAAAATGCATTCTTTTGGTCTCTAAATAGGGATTATAAGTATCCGTTTTATAATTTGTATGGGGACTAAAAACAACAAAAATGTAGATATTACATGGATTAAACATATTTAACCATTCACTGTTTTACCAATGACGTGTTTCGTTTCTTGTCTCTTGCAGATTTCAAGAGATAGTTCCGTTGAATGCCGGTAATATCCTAGGGGCAGAAGACAATGGCCCCGCCAAAAAATGGTTGGCTCTCATCAGAAGGACTTTAAACAACCTTCCTGGAACCAGTGGAAGTAGTGGCTGTTATACACCGTCTCCGATTCCTCAGCCAGTTGTAGAGCTGAATGCCGATTTTGAGGGATCGGCTAGGCAGAAGAATTCGTCTTTTTTCCATAGGCGATCATTCCAGACAACTTCTAGTGGATGGGGAATGGACAATGATCCTTCAGTTGTTCAACCACAACTAGAACGGAGATACAGTGTATGCGATCGTGCAATTTTTGGTAACAGGCCTAGTGACTTTGATCCTAGTTTAAGATGGGGTTATAGGCCTAGTGACTATTCAAGGGCAAGTGACTACTCGAGACCGAGTGACTATTCAAGATGGGGTTCGTCTGATGATGATAATGGCCCTGTGGATTCGCCGAGTACAGTTTTATTTTCACCAATGTCGACTTATGGTGGATCCGCCTCTAATGAAGATGGATATAGCATGCCAGGAGGAAATTCAAGGTACTGCCTTGTTGCTAGTAAGCAAATGGTGGGAATCTACCTTACCGTATGGGTGAAAGGAGAGCTAAAAGATCATGTACGAAACATGAAAGTATCGTGTGTTGGCAGAGGATTGATGGGTTATCTCGGAAATAAGGTGAATTTTAGCTAAGTCATGACAATCCTAACTTTTGTTTTTTCTTTAGATTGATTAATTTAGGGGGGAAATGATGGTTACTTACTTACTTGGAAGGAATGGCTTAAATGAGAGTTATTTTGGTTGGATTTTGCAGGGTTCCATCTCAATTAGTATGTCTGTGCATGAAACAAGCTTTTGCTTTATCTGTAGTCATTTAACCTCAGGACAGAAAGAGGGTGATGAACTAAGAAGGAATTCTGATGTCATGGAGATTCTTAAAAAGACAAGGTTTCCTCGTGTTCATGGTGTCGACGACGAGAAATCTCCTCAGACAATCCTCGAGCACGAGTAAGAATCTGCTCATATTGAATAAGCACTTAATTGAATGCACATTGCACACTTTAACAGTTCAGTTCATGATTGTCTTTTCTTCTCATAAAACAAAATCTTTTGCATTTTCTCATTTTATATTCATTAATGTAGTCGAATTATATGGCTTGGAGATTTGAATTATCGGATTGCTCTCTCCTACCGTTCTGCTAAGGCACTTGTTGAGATGCAAAATTGGAGAGCATTGTTAGAAAATGATCAAGTATGTCTATTTAACCTCGCCAATAACCCTATGTTTATTGTTTTCCTACGATGTTATATTGTGTAACAAACAAAACACACCTTAATTATTGACACTCACTGCAGTTGAGAATAGAGCAAAAAAGAGGTCGTACGTTTGTGGGATGGAAGGAAGGGAAGATATATTTTCCTCCAACATACAAGTATTCAACTAATTCAGATCGATATTCGGGAGATGATATGCACCCCAAGGAGAAAAGGAGAACACCCGCATGGTAAATATTTAGAATTTGGGTTGAGTCTAATTCAATTCTACAAAACTAGCTTATAAAGTGATTATTGTCCAATATATATAAAACTCATTTTTAGGCCATATCTAATCCAACGTGAAACTGTTGACAAGATTATCACATCACCTAATAGGAATTTATAAGACGTTCACTATAATATAAAGTATATATGCTTCATGATATATGGTAGAATTAATTTTGTTAAATTGTTACACTTATGCTGACATGAATATTTTTTGTTTTATAGGTGTGACAGGATTTTATGGTATGGAGAAGGTCTCCATCAGTTATCTTATGTTCGGGGGGAATCAAGATTTTCAGACCACAGACCTGTTTATGGAATATTTTGGGCTGAGGTTGAGTCACCTCATGGAAAATTGAAGAAAAGTATGAGTTGTTCTGGCTCCAGAATTGAAGCAGAAGAACTTCTGCCATATTCCGGTGGATATACTGAACTAAACTTTTTCTAAAGAAAGGAAAGCTTAGTAAGAGACTTGTCCATCCATAATCAAGTAACTTATCTATCCCTTACACACTCTCATAATCATGCTTGTAACATAGTGGAACTTAGTCAACTTAGTGTCTGTTTTCTTTTTCTTTTTATAAGCTCATTCAAATACAACATACAAAGAGAAAAACAAAAACTATGTGCAGGGCACTAAACAAAAATGACCTTGCCCCAAAAGGGGCCCAAACTTTTCCTTATTATATTGTTGGTTAGACCAAAAGTACAAGATTCCAAGGCTGTAACTGATTTATGTAGAATTGAACATAATAGAGTAGTAGAGTGGTCGGATTTGGGTTCTGTGCAGTTACGCAATCAGCTACATCGGTGGTCATTGAATCAAAGATCGAACTATCCAAATTTCAACGCAGATTTTGTTTGTTTGTTAACTTTTTCAAAAAATTTAGAATACCGAGTTTGATATCTGTATCGTCTGATCTTAATCTAACAACCATTGATGTATCTGACTCCGTGACTGCACGGAATTGTGACCTGCACACAATCCTAATCCGACATGCAATTAAAACATACAACCTAAAGAATAAACCAATATGATCTTTGCCATTAGGTGTATATCATGAATGTGATAGCCAATATAAACAAACTACGTTTACAGTATAGACTCTGAAAAGTCTGTATCTCATTCTTTTCTACTTTGAAGTCCTTTTGTTCTTTTCTTATTGTCATTACAGTTATTCTTCTTTCTCACTTGAATTAGTAATCTTACATGCGCCTGTTACTGTTTCAGCAAAATGGTCCCCCATTAGCAAATAGCAATAGGAAATTTACTTTGAAGGAATTCTTTCATGGAGGGAGATAGATAGGGACAACCCATTTCCCATATACCGAAAAAGGTTGGTATTTTTCTTTTCTTTCTTGCTTTTCTTTGTTTTGCTTTTGCCTCATTTCTTTGTCTAATTTTGTCTTCACTTTATCTTTTTCAGTTTATAATCTCTAGTTGTTTTGGTGCTTTGCCTAACACATGATCAATACAACACATCATCTTGATACCAAATTAACAAACACTCAAGTTTCAACTTTAACAATCATTAGGTACTACTAAATTCTTGTTATTATATATTAAATTATTAATGCTAGTTTATATTCATTTTAATTAAGAACAATATATACATGCTTACTAATGATTATAATTTTTCTTATGCAGGTAGTTGATGAAGAAGAGGACTTTTTTATTCAATTTTTTTTAATTATTTTTGGAGAATATTTTATGATGACTGAATGAAGGTGGAAGATTGTCAGAATAATCATTTGAGCACTAACTTTTTTTTTAATGTAATGTATAGAGATTGATAGTTTTGATTTGATGTATATAGTGATTGCTGCCACAGTAATTGATTGAGTAAAGAAAAGTAACAAAAAAGAAAATGAAGTTCATGATTGATTCCAGAAACTCTCTTCTAGTACTCTGTGTCTGCATGATAAATTTTTTACTGATAAAGTTAGTTTTGAGTTTTGACATCAAAATCAATTAGTAACGCACTATTGTTGCTGAGGCTCTTCTTTTTACTAATGAGGTACAATATTTGAGTATTTAACAAACTGAAAGAGGCATGCAAGTTTGGCGGGAATGATTGTTTGAGGCTCTAATACAACAGGATCCTACTCTTTCAAGATGCTATTTACATTCCTTTCAATTGATATGTTGTTTACTTTTGACTAGGTAGGCTTTAGCCACTTTACCTTGATACCTGTTTTTTATGTGTGTATCTCTATTTAGGATCCCTAAAGAAAAGTTGAAACATTAACAGTTGTAGAAAAAGACTAATGCTAAATCATTAAGTGAGTAATAGTTCCTATTAAAAGGAATAATAAAGTATAATTTTTGTGGCTAGTTTTTGCTCATATCACAGTTAAGAAAGTAGTGTTAGCCTAGTTCATTCTTGTGATCTTAATGGTTCAACCATTTTGTCTTTAATGAGAAATTCGTTGAAAGAATATCTATGTAATTAGTTACAGATTTTAACTTATTGTGCTCAATTGTTGAGCAAAAATTACATATAATCACATTAGGTATACTTCAATATTTGTGCTATATATGTTATACAATGCCTAGCCAACAGATCGAAGTTACTAGTGAGGAAGGTAAACTAGTGCTTCATATACTCCACAATAATTACTCAGTATAATTTTTTAAGGTAGTTTCATAAGTGTGATAATTGTACACAAATGTGATGTAATGATATTATGGCTACTTGTGCTTGTGTCCATCATTGAATGTGAAAAAAGAAAGAATCGAATGTAGTATCTATATATATTCAGTTACTTGAATAATTGATCATCAACTTACATATAACAACTCAACTGTTGCAAGTTGTGACAACTTGATAATTGGTCATGTGTGGAGGTGACCTATATATTTCATATTAAGGAGATAATCTATTTGAAAGCCACTTAAGTCTCTAAGCACTTAAAAAGGGGTTATACTAGCTTGAGTTTCTTGGGAATGCTTGATTACAAAGAATTTTATGTGGGTCAGCCATAACAGTCAACTTGGGTAGAGTCTTGGAGATAAGATATGTTATCTACATGTGACCCTTTTATAATTAAATAAGTTTAAAGAATAAAGGTTAAACATGCTTAATTGATCATGTTAATTCTAAGTTAATCTATAAGATATATTTGGATTTTAGTCATATAACAAGAGAAACATTGGGCAAGTAAGTGAGAGGTTTTTTTTTATTGGCACGCAAATAAAATGACAATAGAATCATTAATTCACACAAAATTAGAGGAGCTAGAGTTCGAGCCCTGATTACGACATCAAATTCGGCATTAATCAATAATTGGTAAGTTTCACAGTTCAAATAATATGTTGTTGAAGATGCAAAAATTGCATAGGCTTGTCTCTATCACGGTTTTATCTTGTTGATATATAGTTTTGTATTTTGTTTGTAACTATAAACTGGTCTAGCTGGTGGGAAACCAATTCAAAGGGATTTCTTACTTTGTAGTTTGATAGAAATTTAATTAGCTAGCAATCTGTATAAACTGAAAAAAGATCATTGGCATTGTCCTATGACTTTATTTTCTTGGTGCTTCTGCACAGCTTTAGTCATGGCCATTTTGTTAGACTTTTGCTTTTTGTACTTAGCTCTATTCTCATATATTTTATGATTATTATATAGTAGTACTAGTAACATGTTTAGGACCACATGCATCTTTTATGTTTGAAATTCATTCTCTTTTTACAGTTTATGACATAATTAACCAAAGTTGTTTGTTTGTGCTGACACTAGCATCTGCAGTACTTGTGATGCAATGCAACCATCTCTACAAATGATTGTTTATAACAAAACTCAGAGAAATGTTTGCATTATGCCAAACAAAGTCACTGAGTAAGCAGAGTTTTGATAAGCAATTTGTACAAAGTTTTGTTCATTGTGTTAAACAATCATGTGATCCAAATCATGACACCTCTAATTAGTAGTACTCCCTCTAATTTTTAATATAAAGGAAATTTTGTTTTTTGAATTTGTTGAATATATAACTGATGTATTTGATTAATATTATGGACTAAATACATCAATCATTCAATGAATTTAAAAATTTATAAATTATGTCAAAAAGCTTAGTTGACCCAACTATATCAAATTTTATAAATTGATATTGTATATTAATATTATTTTTCTTCATATTTTTTTTTTCTAAATACAAACTTCAAGACTTGATTTGACCCTTTGATTGTCAAAATTAACCATTTAACATGTCGCAATATTGTAAATATTTTTCTTAATTTTTTAGCAGTAAAAAAATATCAAAATCTCTGCTTAATAAAACATCAGCAGTGTTAAATTGGACCAAATGTCATAAGTTTGCTTCAAAGTCCAATTCAGCCCAATGATAAATATCGTATTGTCCCTTTTCGTTGGGCTTTGCCATTTTTTATTAATCCATGATTAATGATTTGTTGAAATTTGCTTGTTAGGCCCCTTTTATTACTCTTACACTCCTTAAATTTATGTTATGTTTTATCTTTTGAATGGGTTCCGAATTTACTTTTTGTACCAAACTTTGATTTGGATTTTATGTTCCGAATTAAATTAATTCATAATTTTAAATTTTTTATTATATATTGGTATAGTTTGGAAACTAGATTTTAAAATAGTTTTAATTTTAGAATTTGAATCAAACTGTTATGTTTAAAACTTGCATTTTTTATAGGTTTCAATTTTTATTAGTATATTTACTTCTTTTTTTAAGTTTGGTGATTTATGTAGTTTGTGGCTGATGATTCGAAATCTTCCGATGATTCAAACCCGAAATTGTTAAACCAGAGATTATTAAACCTGCTAATGATTTGAAGTCCAACTAATCTATTCTTCTTAATCCTTGCATTTTTTTTTGGGGGCAGTGGCGGATCCAGGAAAAAATGTCCGGGTGGACAGTTAAAATATTATAATATAAAAATTATACTATATATACAAATTTTAAATTATAATAAATATAAAGTTTGTCGTTAAAATTTTTAATTAAATACATTAAAATAGTATTTTGAATATTAAAATATTAATTAAATACTTTAAAAAATTATAACAGGTAAATGAATATTTTTGAAAGATATTTTCTTTTCTATCATTTTATAAAGTATAATAAATAAATGTTAGTTACCAAAATTATTATAAAACAAATATATAGGAAATTATTACTCATAATAGTGAATAATGAATTTTTTAATGAAAATATATATATAAGAAATTAGCATAAATAATAAAATAGTTGGCAAGTAATATTTTTGATTCATAAAAAGATTTATTTTTATAAGATTAAGTATATTTAAATATAACTATTCTACTTTTAAAGATCTCATCTTCAAGCCTCTTTCCATACTAAAAAAAGATATTCAAGCGCATATGTTAAAATAGATTTATTTTTGTTAAATAAAAATAAAATAGAAAAAATGCAAGAAGTGAGACTTGAATCCACTCCCTTTATTTACATAACACAAACAACACACATGATATTAAACCACTACACCACAAATGCAAGCATGCTATAATATCACGCAAATATAAATTTATATTAAAACTGTATTATTTTATTAAAATACTAGAGCATAGTAGTAATTTCCTTTTTATCGGCGGTGGGCGGCAGCCCTCCCCTGCCACCCCTATATCCGCCTCTGTTTGGGGGTCTAGGAGGAGTATAGGAAACCTAAAGAGCAAAATTCTAATTTCTTCCATTCCTTTCGTGAGCTTATTTTAAACATTGCTTTAAGCTTTAAGTCTTTGTAGAAAAATCATTAGGCTAAAAATTCTTCAACTTTATTATTGTTAATTTTCAAAGGGGTTTATTGTAAACATTGCTTTAACTTTAAATCTCTGTTTCTAAGGTTGATTATAATTTTTAGAGGAGTTTAAGTCTCATTTAAAAATATATGTTTTTTAATTTCAAACAAGCGCATCCTATAATGTGTTGTTCGTAGGTAAGGAGATGGAAATTACATGAAAAAAGTGACAAAAGATCGAGTAAAAATTGGGGTTTGCTAATGTAAAAGGAGACATGATTTCTTATAGCTAGCTAGGGTTTATTAATGTTAGTTGAAAGATCATTAAAAATATGGAAAAAGCAGTTATTTATAGATTTGAATTTGGATGCAATGCATGCAAGGATAATAAAGGCTACTACTCGCTCAGTCCAAAATAAGTGTAATAGTTGACCATTTGACATTATTTACATAATTTATTTTGATCGTATTTTTTACTAATATATAAATGTAAATATTACTATTTAAAATGTTGTTTGATTTGTCTCGATAAATATTTTTAAGATATATAATTTTACAATTTTTAAACATAAATAGTTAAAGATATTAACGATCGAAGTCATTTATTAATAAACATAAACTGATCAGCTGTAACATTTATTTTAAGACGGAGAGAATACTTAATATATTTCATCATTTGAATGTTACTGAACAAATCTAATTTCAGTTACCTATCCACTGCATCCAAATATATTCATAAGGACAAAATATGTGGGGGTCACCCTTCATAGCTATCAAACTTCTATATAAAACTAATTTTTAACTTTCGGTGAGCTTATTTTATTTCAAATAGTAGTGACATACTATTTTAAACGTAGAAGTTGGAGTTTAAATCACATATATTATATTTATCTATTTCATAATATAAGAGAAAAAATTATATTTTTTTAATTCCTTAATATAAGAGAAAATACACAAGCATTTATTTTTTTAAGAAAGATTTACTCTCTCTTACTTTTTTTTATAACTAGTAACTAATAAAAATTGTTTTTATATCTTTTCATGCAACATTTTTAAAAAAACATATTTTCAATCATTATATTTTATTTTTTTTTAATAAGTGTGATTTTTGTTTTTTTCTCTTATAATATGCAACGGAGAGAGTATTAATTTACCTTTGAAGGTGAATATTTTAGCCACCCAATTACTTGCCAAAAAACAAACCCATTTTTAAATAATACTTTTTTGCTTAATTTTACATTAATTTCTATGTAATACTATATTATTTAGTATTTACAAAATTGACCATTAAACTAGCTAATTAAGCTTCAATTTGGATGATTATATTGTGCTTAAAAGTAGTTTTTGCTCTTTTTACCTACATAGTTTTTTCTTGGCGCATATCTTCTAAGGAAAAAAAATAGCTGCACGTGGGAATTTTGTATTATATATTGGCATAGTTCGAAAACTAGATTCTAAATTAATTTTAATTTTAGAATTCGAATCAAATTGTTATGTTTAAAACTTGCATTTTTGATAGGTTTCAAACTCGAAATTGTTAAACCAGAGATTATTAAGCCTGCTAATGATTTTTCATTTTGTTAGTGCAATTATAGTGTGTACTGTGTTGTTCGTAGGTAAGGCGATGGAAATTACATGAAAAAGTGGCAAAAGACCGAGTAAAAGTTATATTGGGGTTTGCTAATGTAAAAGGAGACATGATTTCTTATAGCTAGCTAGGGCTTATTAATGTTATGTTGAAAGATCATTAAAAATATGGAAAAACCACTGATTTATATATAGATTTGAATTTGGATGCAATGCATGCAAGATGCAAGGATAATAAAGGCTACTTACTACTTCATAGAAGCCATCATTTGAATGTCACTGTACAAATCTAACTTCAGTTACCTAACCACTGCATCCAAATATATTCATAAGGACAAAATATGTGGGGGTCACCCTTCATAGCTATCAAACTTCTACATAAAATTAGTAATTTTTAACTTTCGGTGAGCTTATTTTATTATAGGTAGTAGAGATATTCTATTTTAAACATAGAAGTTGAAGTTTAAATCACATACACTATATTCAATAATATAAGAGAAAAATAGTATATTTTGTACTATTTTAAAAAAAGTTTTTCTCTTTTACTTTTCTTATAATTAGTAGTCAATAAAAATTATTTTTACATCTTTTCATACAAAATTTAAAAAAAACATATTTTCAATCATTAAATATATATATATATATATATATATATATATATATTTAATAAAAGTGGTTTTTACTTTTTTTTCTTATAATATGAAACAGAGGGAGTATTTATTTATCTTTAAAGATGAATATTTTAGCCACCAAATTACTTGCCAAAAAACAAACCTATTTTTAAATAATACTTTTTTGCTTAATTTTACATTAATTTCTATGTAATACTATATTATTTATTATTTACAAAATTGGCCCTTAAACTAGCTAATTAAGCTTCGATTTGAATGACTATATTGTGCTTAAAAGTAGTTCTTGCTCTTTTTACCTACATAGTTTATGTTGGAGCATACTACTTTCGGTCTTTATTATAAGAAGAAATTTACTTTTTAAATTCACGGAATGTTTTATGTATTTAGACTATATTATAAACTAGATACAACAAACATTCCATAAATCTAAAAAATTAATTTTTTCTTATAATAAAAACCGAAGAGAGCATCTAAGAAAAAAACATAGCTGCAGGTTCCAGGTGGGAATGGGAGTGGAAAGAAGTTGAAACAATGAGACATAACATAATAACAAGATTATTTTCCACATTTCATAAAAACAAACAAACATGATTTGTCGTATATTTAGTGTACCCCCACCGTCAAAGGTACAAAATCCAGAGAAACAAATAATTAATTAGTGACTCAATCACTTTTATGTATTTTTTCCTTCAGAACGAATCAATCAATTTACAGAATACAGAACAGAGGAGTGAATTTCAAACTTTTTCTGTATATAATAACCAAATTTGCAGGAATAGTACAATATTGTTTATTCCGTTTTAAAATAAATGTCGCTTTATTTCAAAAAATTTATTTTAAAATAAATGTCGTTTTTCAATTTTCAATACAACATTTTTTAATGATACCCACTAACTACTACAGTATTTTATACACTATTTCTAAAAAACAAAGGAAAAAGTAAAGTTCAACGGCGACACTCATTTTCAAACGAGTATACTTCAACAACTGATTCTTACTCTCTAGAGATTATTAATTATTATTATGATATGACTGATGATATTTTAAAGTTGTAATCATTCTCTCTATATCCCTATGGCTATTCTTTTGCTCAAGGTTTATTAGCAGTGCCTTTTGCAGTGAATTTTCAGTCAGTTTCATGTGAAATTAAATAACTATGTGTAGCTATAGTAGTTAGTTTATCAATATGCATTCAACAAGTGCTTCTATCAAGCATGCTTTGCTTGCTTTATTTATATACAACTCTGCTTCTTCTGTGTTTCATGTAAAAACTACTATCTTAAGAACTTAAGTAGTACAATATTTCACTGTTTGGTACATTACACACATTTCCTAATCGATCATTTGCTCTGAGCTTAATCTGTCTTTCCTGGTATGTTATTTTTGTCCTTGATTAATTGGACATTTTATAGAAAGGAGTGTGTTAATTAACAAATGATAACTAAAATGTGATTAAATGTACTCTAAAATGTATGTTAAAATATTTCCTCAGAAGAATAAGATGGTGTATTATAGCAAATCCTTTATGCATAATTCTTTTGCTACCAAGCAAATTTCAAGATGTAAGGAAAGAGTTAGAAAGATTCCAAAATAATTATTGGAATCCAGCAAAACTAGTTTTATTTTTTCTCTTGTTTTCTTGTTCTTGTTCATTGTGTTGGAATTTATTTATTTGTGATGTGATAAATTGTTATAGCTCACTTATCGCAAAATGGTGCTAAGCTAAATGCTCATGAGTGACCTCCAGTGCAAGGAATTGATTGCTGCTCTTCAAATTGAAGTGGAATTGCATCTTCTTGGTAAGGCCCACCTGGCTCTTATCACTTTCTTTACCACATTCTCATGTCTATAATTTATTTTCTTCTTATAGTCTAAATTAAAATACTATTGTAGTTGATGGTTACTCTTCGTCTATCTTAAATTGATCAAAATTCTTCTATATTTCCCTTGTCTACTAGGATATCTCTAAAGTAGCGCAAGGTTAATCGAAAAATAACTTCCAGCAAAATGCGAGAGGCGAAGAGCAACTGCCATCGTAGCTTGGCTGGTATGGGTTTTTATGGTTAGTTTGTTGGGCCTACAGACCCTTACTTCATTTTTTTTAATATAAAAAATAAAATAGAATTGCTAGTCGCATGTATGGCAATTAAATTTAATTTTGATGTTTTTATGAACGTACAATTCAATTTGATTGAGGCCAGCGTAACAACGCATTTCATCTGTAGGACACTAGGACATATAACCCAAATCTCTATTATACTAACAACTTCTCACTATGTGGACCATGCATAAATTCACCCTTATCATAAAAGATCTCAGCATTCATGAGTGACATTTTAAAATGAGTACATTTTTTAATGACAAATAATTTAGGGATCGCTAACTTCATGTGAGTCAAATGTTGACTTTTTGAGTGTTTTTTTTTTGTATAGGTAAAACTGTGTGAGGGTACGCGAGATGCAAGGGTGTGGTGGGGGGCGCGCGAGAAACTGTAGGGCGCGCGAAGACAAGAGGGAGCGCGTTAAGTAAGTTCATGTGGATCAGGTCAACATTGTTAACTTTGATCCACATAGTCTAAATTAGCAGCTCCTAATAATTTATTAGATTTAAATAAATACAAAGATACTCAAACTCAATACAAAGAACCAAAGAAACAAAAAAAAAACAAAGATGCTCAAAATAATTTATTTTTTTATGTTATTTTATATTTATAAGTTAGTTCAACTACTAATTTTCTAAACATTATAAATTTAATCAGCTAACTTATCAATTAGTATAAAGTATAAGCTAGTTTATCAATGTTATAACTTCATCCATTATAAACTAATTTATTAGTTATCCGCTATTATTTTTGTTAAACAAAACCTTAAAATCTAGGGGGAGTAACGTAAACAAAATTTAAATCCATAATCATTCCTTAGAATCCTCACATGTAGTTTAATGAAGTTACATGTAATGAATAAAAGTTGGCTATGAATAAAAGTTGGCTAGGGAACAAAGTGATTAAGATTGGAAGAGGAACAATGGGACGTGCTATCATTATTGGTTTATGGTCATCACATCTTTTTGTTATTAAATTTGTTTATGTATTAAAAGCTAGGCAAGAAGCAAGCTCTAGTCTTTTTCTTCGTGGCAGTTGTATCAATTTGCAATAACACATGTGCTTTTAATTCCACAAACAAGCCTAACTCTATTGATGTGATTTTTTTACTAAAGTATGGTTTTTTGGTTGCAAATCTCTTGTGAGAATATTCATTACAACTTATTATTGTCGGCATTGTATATGACTTAATTAGTTTCAATTCTATACTTTGAAAATCATTTCCTATTTTGTAATATTCCAACTCAAGACTTCTAGTTTTGACTAACAGATTACAAGTACCCTAGCCTCTAGAGGTCCAACTTTTATTAGTTTTTACTAGTACAAATATAAATGTTTTTTAGTCATATATATAGGAATATGAATTGTGTCTTGTAAATTTAATTCAATTGATAGAGATGTAATAGGGACATCATATTTCATAGGAGCCAGAGTAGAACTATGCACACACATCTAACTTATTCACTTCTAGGTACAATTGTCAATAGCATTTTTAGAACAATATTTGTTATATTGAAGCAAAGAGTTGACCCAAGAGTAAGACTTAGGCCTCTAATATTTAAAAATTATACTTTATAAAAAAGTCTCATATTCTACTATTTTTAAAAATAAAATTAATAAAATCTTATCCAAAATGTATGTTGGCCCAACAAATATTGAATCAATTGACTATATAAAAAAAATTAAACAAAAATGATTATATTATTTTATAAAATAATTTTATATTTTAAAAAATAACTTTAAATTAAAAATTTATTAATATAACATTAAAGATTTTATAAGACCTTTTTATCTAATGGGCCGGTCCCGGTAAATATGCTAATTTTACTATGCTTATATCTTGATTTGGTTGTTTGAAACATTTGGACCATGAAAGTAATGATTGCCTGGGCTTTGTGAAAGCAATGGATAGTGTTGGTAAACTTTGAATCACTCCACCTGTGTTTGTCTATTTGGAGTGGGTTAGTTAATGCTTCACTGTGTTTTGGAGACAAATTTATTGAATTTAATTTAATTCAGGATCAGTTTTCAGAGGTGGGTTCTACATATCAATTCAATTACCCTATATTATGACTACTCTTTTTTGAGGTATGTTTTAGACTTAATGTTTAACAATCAAAACATATATAAAAGGATATATTGTTTTCTAAACCATATTTTGTTTTGAATGTTCAAATTTGCTTTAACTAGATTGATATTGTCCTAGTTTTGTTGAGAATATAACATTCCTTAAACTGCCTATTAAACCAAATTTATATATAAATGCCATTATAAGCATAATAATTTAATTGATAGAGACATTATAAAATATATAAGACTTGAGGTTTAAAGTTGAAACTTTTCACTTATTCATTTTAAGATCTTCGAGTTATATATGTGCTACTCAATTGGTAGTTGTCAAAAATAAGAGTCTAAGTTTGAATTTAAAGTTCTCCACTTACTCACATTTGAAGTTTGTGATTTTAGCCACTAAACTATTTCATAGTAAAAAACAATTCACTCCTCACCTTCTCACCTATATTTTAGCATGAAAAAATTAATTAAGATGAGATGAAAAGGCTAGAAATTTGTTGTAGTAGGTACGAAAAAATAGTTATATTAATATTTTCACCAAAAATATTGATAAAAGACTCAAACTCATCTTGAGGAAAAACATGAGACCAATTTTGTTCCCAAAAAAAAATTCAAATACCATCAAATTAGTCATTTTATGATAATTGTTGATATGAGATTAGAATTTATTTTACCAAAAACAGATTTATTCAAATTAGTAAAATGCATAAAAATTAATATAAATTTAACAAAGTTAACTGAAACGATGAATCTGTAAACAAACACAAAAGTCACGACACTTAGATTAATAGCAAAAATATGGAAATTAAATAGCTACAAATGTGACAAAATTAAAGTGACTAAAATACTCATGTATCCGCAACTATAACGTTGACATCTAAGTCATTTATCGAATCTACATTAGATTGAAGCTTATTTGTCAATTTGAATCCATATTAGTACGAGAGAATTATTGAATTAAAGTGGTTAATGAGTTTAACTAAATAATAAATTTGAAAAGAATTTGAATTTAATTTATAAGATAATATAGGTTCATTCCTTCAAGAACCAGAGGGTTAATATTAAAAAAGTGATATAAAAGTAGAAGGATATCTTTAGATAGAAGGAAGAGAGGATTATGTAAAAAGGCTTAGATAGAAGGAAGATTAGACCGTAACTCTAATTTTTTTTTTTACTAGAAATTAAATGAAATACCAATTTAGATAATAATATATTAATCCAAGTGGTAAGATAATTGGAAATCTAATATAAGTGATCAAAAGTTTGACGTTCAAAAAATTAAGTTGAAAAGGAAGAATTTATACCGTGTATCACATGTTTATAAAAATCTTCAACAAAAATCTTGGGTTTACCCATGATAATTGTTGATTAGAGGTTTAATCATGTTAGCATTTCCCCTAATACTCGCTACTATTTTGACTTCAAAATAATTGTTGATTAGAGGTATACTAAAAAATTCATAAAATTCCTTGTATTGAAAATCGTATCAAACTATCACCATCACTTGTAACAAAAAAAAAATAAAAAAAATCACAATTCACCATTACTTACACATATATATACACCTCATGCATGATGTAAAATTGTTATTTCACTTTATGAAACACAAGAAGAGTGACACAAACATTATGAAACACCTTGCGCGCTTGTTTGTTTCTTCCTATGGTTTTCCCCAACCAGGCATGCATGGCAGGGTTTAAGGATTACCACAATTAGAGAAATGAGGATAGCACACGAGAGAGTGTGTTAGAGACACAATTTTAGCAAAGAAGCCATTTTGTTGCGTCTCTCATCAGTCAAACTTATTTCTGTGAAGCACGAGCTCTTCTCTGTCCTAACAGGGAACTCACACTGTTAAAGCATTTATACCTTTTTCTCCTTCCAGTCAGCAAACAACATGCATATTTGATAGATGCTTAAGCTTATTGGGTAGTACTTGAGAATAAAAAGACTTTTAGGGCTTAATTAATTAACCACTTATTAATATTAGGATTTATAGACTTTTATCCTGCAAATAGGCGAGTTTTGACGGTCAATTTTTTTTTTTTTTTACTAAAACAAAGATATTCATTCATTCAAATTTGTAAATTATATCAATTGATATTATAATATATTCAAATTCGATAAAAACTAAAAAGAATAACTCTTATGTGGTTATTCTATCATCTATCATTAGACTCTTTACTAATTTGACAATTAAAAAGTCAACTGAAGTTTTTTTTTGACAATAAGTCAACTGAAGTTATATAATGAAAAATTTACATTACAGTGGATAATCAATTTTCTTATAGAGATAAACCAAAACACGTCCACATTGGAAAGGAGATTTATCGATGAATTCAAAAAAATAAATAACATATAGAGACTAAAATCAAAATCACGTGAACTTATCAACTTATTGATTATTTAAGCTTACTATTAATTACTAAAAATAGAAATTTTGATTCAATTTCTTTTTCTCCATTACTTTTACATCTAACGATTTGCAATTTTACCATAATTTATTTCTTAAGGAAAACTTGTTTTTAATTTTTATTTTTTGACATTGGCTCATTTGTCTTTATTCTTTTCATTCATTGTCTTTCTAACGCTAGCTGTACGTATACATAAAAGGTTAGAGAAAAGCATGAAACTTTTTCAGACTGGTCGATGAGTAACGTAACTATCTAAAGACACAGCCAAACTCAACCAGAAAAAAGAAAGTTCCATAAATAGGATAGAAAAGAACTAGGTTTCCTCTAGGAATAAAACTAAAAAAAAGAAAGAGTCAATAAAGAATTATTGAACTAGGAGTTCATGGCCGCACAGATTAACTTGTTTGTTGATCAAATTAATGGACATGATCAAATTCTTCTCGTGAAAGTAGTAATTTGTTGATAAGATGTTTGGTCGTATCGTCTACTATAGACATGCTTGTTAATAATTTGTTGAAATTTTGCGCGGCCTTTATAAATTTTCTGACTCCGCCACTGACTATAAGTGGGATGTAGGTCTACTTGGACGGATTGGTACATGTTTTGTTTGTTAGTTATCTGGTTCTTGTTACCTTGTTGAATGACCATGAAATCTTACCAAACAACCACTTTCACGAAGAGAACTTTATCCTTTCATCAATTATATTCAACAATCACACACATTAGCACTAGAATCAACAATTACCCTCAGTCTAAAAAGATTTAGCATTGGTTTGTGTAGAGCATGTCTTTGATCATGTTTCTGCTCAACTTTGTTGGTTGTACTATGATATAACACCCAACAATGTGATTGATCTAGAATTGAAAATCATATGTATTTTAATTATTTACTATATATTTAATATAATCGCCATGTGATTGATCTAGCTAGAATTGGTTGTACTATGATATAACACTTATTCTTTGATCATATTATTTTCATGCTATGGAAATATGAAGAGAGTCCCACAGCACAGAGCTATAATAAATAAAGAAACGCTAGATTGGAATAAAGAAATGCATTGTAGCAATGCCCTCAACGCTGAGAAAATATACATTTGGATGCATACAATACAATCCAATCCAATTCACTTTAACGACAACTTTAATGGTTGTTTCACAAGTCAACCTGTCACATCACATTAAATGCTTGCAATGATATTTATAAACGATCAAAGATATCGTAGCTAAAACTTCATTAACAACTTTTCTCTTTTCTACTATCAAACCAGTGGAGCCAACTAGCTGATTCACAACTAGCTAGTTAATTTTGTTTAACTAATGCTAATAATTATAGTAGTTTGAAAGTGGGCTAATATTAGTTTACATATATTATATATATATGCAGAAGATAATTTAAAACATTAAATAAAAAGCGCTTCCAATAAGGGGTAGAAGCCTTAGCAATGGTTTTTGACAGAAAAGAAACCCTATTTAGCAGAATAAAAGGAAGGAAAAAAACAATCATGTTGCAAAACTTCAGTTTTATTTGATTTAAGCAGCATATAAATATAGCTAATGAGTTATATATAGTTTATATATATGATTTACAATTTCTCATATACATTCCTCAAAGAGTTATTTGGTATGGGACTAAGGCCTCTGAGACTACATGTGCACTCCATGAAGATGTTAGATTTAGGATGAACATCCCAATTTTATATGAAAATGAAAAAAAAACTCAGAGATGAAGCATATATAACATATCCAATATTCTAATCTACTTGTTTTCTGATCAAGATTCATGAATGTCAATATGTCATCACATTCTGTACTGTCTGTTTAAGATTCAAATTCGAATTAATAGCATTATTCCATTGAATCAATGATTACCATTTACCAGTTAGCTGTTAGTTGTATAATCAACTTATGAACTGTTTGTGTAAGCTGTTAATGTTTCACACAGTTAAAGCTGTGTAATAGAGATCAGATTCAAAACTCAATAGCACTAAATTGAACTCACTGCAGAAACCAGTTTGCAGAGGAAGGGCATATAATCAAAATTGCATAAGATTTCCACCACCTCTGCACATACTCAAGTAACTGAGATGGATATATATAATTCAGACAGATAGATGATATGTTATATATATATAGGTTGAATTCATGATAAATTCTGCAAAGATCAGTTCAATTTAGACATGCTCATTCAGAGCACCCTAATCTATTGATCCAGTTTACATTTCTTGTATAGAATAATTAAAACCTAATATAAGGAGCAAAATAGGTAAAGGAAAATGGAAATTCAATAGAGTTGATATATATGAACTGTTGTATATATTGCTAATTATTAATTATATTAATATTAATATGAGTGAATGAATTCCTATGCCCTAATAACCCATTTTGCCCTAGTTCAGATACTTCAATAAATTGGCACCCAATAAGGACTTACCTGGTGGGCAACTCATTTATAATACTTAGGGTTTTGCTAGCTGATGAGTGCCTAAGGATATTGTTGTAGGACTTTCATGAAACATAGCTATAGTTTTGTATTTGCTCTCACCATATATAAGAGAACATTTTGATGGATCAATGGATTGGAGCATTTTATATATGATCTTTGAAAAAGGGATGGAAACTATTACCCTTGAATGAAAGAACTTAATTTCATTGTATTTATATTTTGTTTTGATAGGCAAAGAAATTAAATATAAAAGTATGAGTCCTAATCTTGAGGTGGAAAGATCTGCCAATGAAATTCATCATTAATATATATATAATCATCAAAAAGCTTAAAGTATTAATATATAATTTGCGAAAAAAAAATGTATTAATATATTACAACAGGGCTTTTTCCATTGAAAAAAACAGGGCTTTTCTTTTTGAGGTACATATTAGTAGGGATTGCATTGTGTGTTGACCTAATTTTCATTTTTTTATAATTATAATATTTCACATTTTAAAAATCAAGCATTAAAGGTTTTATATTTATCAATTTAAATAATATGACATTGACTCCCTAAAATATATTTTATATAATTTTCTAAAAAAAATTAGCTATTGATATAGGTAGTATATATGTTCTTAAAGTTGTTTTTTTAAAGCATTTTAAAGTTGTTGTAATTAAATATTTTGAGATATTTTACAATTTTTTTAAAGTGAATTACATAAAGCTTTTTATAAATAAATAAAAATAAAGGAGTTGATTTCCAAAAAAGATATGTCTAACATGAATCTCTCAAAAGTAATTAAAAGGTGGAAATTTACCATGTTTTGCAAAACATGAAATATATTTTTTTGACTAAAGTAAAACATGAATATTGTAATAACATAAAATGATTTTTTTTTTTTTTAAAAATAGTAAGATTTACTTTTGAACCTGGTTTATATTCCTTCATCCTTTAAAAATATTTTAATTTCAGTTAAAAATTTTAGATCTATTTTTATCTTTTTAATATATATATAATCTTAGATTTATTCTTTTTTCATTTTGTTTTGACACAATCTTAGATCTATTCTTTGTATTTAGAGAATTAACATGTGTAAAAAACTTATGACCTATTCTTGTATTTAGAGAAACTACAAGAAAAACCTTTTAACTTGAAATTTGATGCTGAGAAACCTTGAAGCAAAACAACCTACCCATTGACATTGCTTCCTTACTGCAAACACAATCCTAAAAAAGTTAGAATTTTCTCCTCATCCTTCATTTCTTCCTGCACCTACATCACTACCATTGAATTTAGAGTAACCAATTATATAAATAAATGAAAAATAATTAAAAAACTAAAAGCTGTTTATGAGTGGCTCCAGAACTTGAAACTAGTTCAATCAAACTTTAAATATTAATTGGATTAATAATAATTAAATAAAATTAAATAAAAATACACTCAGCAAACCTTTATGAAAAACTTTCATATGCCATTGGCTGAAATTTTCATCAAGAATCAATACAAAAACATTGTAAAATGGGAATATAAAGCACAAAACAAAAAAATATTAAAGTAGTTACTGAAAGAAGATGCTATGATGATTACAAGGCAAATCACTTGAGAGGTTTCATTCTGATCAGATATTACCGAAAACTAGCAAATTTGTGTTGCCTTTGTTTCTTTCACTCCTCCCAAGAATTTCCAACCTCTACAAAATCAACACCTCAAAACATTAATAATTACACAAAATCAGTACAACATCACAAAAAAAATTAGTCTAAAATATTAATCTCAAGTAAAGAATATGTATGCTTAATGAATATTTGAAATCATTCATGAGTTTGACGAAATCGTAGTGACTAAATGCGATTTCATAGTTTTGGTCCGAAACATTCTGATTCACTGTGATTCTGTCAAACTCGGTAACGATTCAAACATTTAGATACTAGTTGATTACTTACCATTGATTCATGAAGCATGTAGATAGATTCATAGTAGCTATTCCACAAAAGTTTGAGCATCCTCCATTAGTCTCCCAATTTGGAGGGAATAAATCATTAATATTGTTGTTGAAACCCAAACTAGGTAATTCCTTAGGTATAGAAGGAATTAGGTTTTGGTAATGTTGATATTGAGAAGAAGAAGAAGAAGACATCAAATTCCTTTTTATCATAATAGATTCTTCATTGACATTAAATCCACCATGATCTCTAGCTATTTCACTATCCAATAAGTGATGATGATTATGATTATGAAGAGAAGAGTTGTTGTTATAGGTTTGAAGTTGAAGAAGCTGACGCCATCTTGCATAAGCTTCAGTTTCATGAGTATTATCAACAGGTGATGTTGTTGATGATGACATCAATTGTTGAAGTAACATTTGTTGATGAGTTGTTGAATCTGTTGTTGTTGGATACCTAACTTCTTCTTGCATTCTTCCACCGCTACACATCTTGTAACATGTTCTTTCTCGTGCTCTTGCTCTTGCTCTTTCTCTTGACTCCTTTTTTGTTTCTTCTTTTTGTGTCCATTTCAATTTTCTCCCTTTAGACGAACATCCGTCACCACCACCACCACCGCCGGAAAATGATTTGTTGCTATTTGAATCAAACAAACCGTTGTTGTTGTTGTTGTTGTCGATGTTGTTGTTGTTGTTGAAACCGCCGTTTTTAGTTCGAGCAAGTTCTTTGATTGCGGTGTTGGATTGAGTGAAAAGCCACTCAAGTGTGTTGCTAGGTTTATCAAACTCTAACATATCTTGAAGATCAAAGAATTTTCTAGCTATTTCACTAGACAATCTTACCCTTCTGTCTCTTAACCCTTGTGATGTGTGAATCTTACTGTGTCTATCTTTTTTTCCACCATTATTAATCACTGCTGCTGTTGATGGTAATTGTTTCTGCTCTGCCACAACAAAATTTGGAATTGGAAGAATACCTCCAAAGTTTGAAGAGTCTTGTTCAAACATTGCAATGTTGTTACAATCTGAAAAATTAGCATTTTCTTGATTATGATGGAATAATGGAACAATATTATTATCATGATGTGTTGATGAAGTGAAAGGAATAGTAGAAGAAAGTAGTGAATCATGATCAAGTAGAGAAGTAGTGTTATTTGGAAAATCATTTTCAAGAAAAGAAGAAAGGGTATTATTAGGGTAAGATGAAGAAGAAGATGATGATGAAAAGAAATTATTAGGAAAAGCAAACATTTGGAAAGAAAACTATTTTTCAAAGGTTGAAAACCCTAGGTTTTTGTGTGGAAAGAACACAATTCAACACAATGGTAGCTTCTCTGCTCCTATACTTAACGGTCCAAGTACAGTCCTTTAAACTTATATATAATCATTTCTGAGATTCCTATCTCTATCTTTTGAAAAGAGACCAACTAACCACTAAGTACAAAGTACTCATAAATATATATTAAGTACTATGAGAATTATTAAAGAGTTAAATTTTATTATTCTATAAAAAAAACTTATTATTCTATAAAAGAAATTTAGTTAAATTTTAATTTTTGTTTTTAGGGGGAAATATAATTTGTGATGTTTGTGGAAAGAGAGGAAAACAAAAAAGGATATTTTAATTTAGGGCAATGAAGTACTTTGTACATAGCTACATTTATTTTGTGAAATGTTACTACACTGTTACCAATCTGAGTTGGGGCAGAGGGACGAAAATATAGCTCAAGTGTATCACAACATTACATTATTGTGGTGAAGATCTTGGGCAAGCCGATTGTGGACTCTTATGTGGGCGTTTGTTATCAAATCTTGTGGTGAGGTCCTATTATTGTGTGGTTTTTGAATAAGTCATTGTTGATGTGTGTTAAGGTCGTGTATGTTTTGGTTTTTTTATGATACTTGTTTTTTTGACCGGGTTTTAATCTATTGAAATTTTTAGGATTTTTTTGAGTATTTGTTAATTTTTAAATCTATTGAGATTTGCATAACTCGTATATCTTATTGATTTATACTGCACTAGTGTTGACTGTTTGGTGTTTGGGTTTTCAGTCTACTGTTGTACATCAACTTTTGATTCATGAATTTGTTTTTTGGATTTTGATGGGCCGATCACTTTTGATTCGATATTGGAGTTAACATCCAGATTTATCTTTTTGAGTTGGGTTAGCATATTTTCAAGTGGTTTGAAAGTCGAGTGTCTTTTTAAGAATGAGATTAGAGCTTGACCTCTTTAGGTGGTGTCTGTTTTGGTATTTTTTATCAATGTTCCGCATATATACGACACATTTGTCTTGTAGTTTTTCTTCTAACGATCTTTGTTCGTCTTGTACGGAGATATGATTCTTATTAATAATATATTTTGTTGTTAAAAAAAAAACATTACATTATTGATATCAAAAGGACACATTATTTTTTGAATAAGCTCAAAAAGGATAGAAATAATTTTTGAGTTTGCTCGCAGTTTGAATTATATATTCAATAGTATGTTCTTAGTCATGTTTTTTGTTTACATTGACAAAATAATAAGTCGTTGAAAACATAGAATGTATGAATCGAGATTTAAACCGGTCATAAACAGCTGCGAATGCAGATATTTTGAATAGTGAGGACCAGCTCTTTCAATTGATGTCACATGTACGAAAGAATATAAGTAACAGATAATTATTTGGTTAATGTTGTAGTGTTGTCATTATAATTAGTGACTTAATTAAAACTACAGTCATAGCCTCACATGTGTCTTTTGTTAGTGATTATATTGATGAAATTGATTAGAAAAAATATATTTGAAGACCAACTTAACAAACTAAAGGCATATTTAAAGATCAAAATGACTAATAAAAGACATATAAGTTTGATTTTGTAATTCAACACTACTACTTTTTTTTCACATTTAGAAAATACGTATATCAATACATAGTGGAGGCTCAATCAATAACATAAATCCACCACATTTATTTTTCAAATCCAAGTGTGGGTCATTGTCCACACTTGACATATTTATTTTACAAATTCGATCTTTTATAACAATTTTAAATTTTATTTTTTTGTATTTTTTTAGTTTATAGGCAATGAGTTTATCTAGTAGAAATGCTAGAGTATTGTTCTTTATACATCGTATGTATATTACTATCTCCGTCCCAAATTATAAGATCCATTTTGACCACTGCACGTTCGCCAATGTACAATTTTGATCACCAATGTTTTAATTGTGCATTAGTAAAAATTATAAAAATTTGATATCTTGAAAATACTCATCCAGACGAATCAAACAAGATCTTATATGCTAATATTTACATCTATAAATTATGAAAAAAAAATACTGTCAAAGTAAAATACATAAATAGTGTTATTTAGTCAAAATAGGTCTTATATATTGGGACGGAGGTAGTAGTTTTTAAGAATTTAAGAGAAAATTTAGGTACAATACAATAAATGTTTGTGGTATTGTTTTCAATAAAAAAAATGTCACATGTCCTATTTTTAATAACAACTCTTTTTTCTTTTTTGGTAAATTAGTAACTTTTTTCTTATCAAGAAATAATAGTAGTACACGTGTGGATTTTTTATTGTAGAACAATACAACAAACACCTATTGTATTGTACCTAAATTTTCTCTATAGAAATAATAGATTAATTACAAAAAATGAATTACACCGAAATTTAACTTTTTTTAATATATAAATATACCTATTAAAAAAGAATTCAGTTAGCAACAATCATTTGGTTCATGTGGCAAGGGTGTTAGACTTCTTAATTATGTGGTCGGGGATTTCATTACTGACTCATGAGTATGAAAAAAATTCACTTGAGATGGGAGAGTCTACATTGTGTGTGCCCCACAACATACGTACAAAAGTTTGTATCCCTTGCTAGATCGAACTTGTGGTTCTTATTACGAAGTTCAATATCAATCACTAATGAACCAACTAATACCTAACCTTTATTAACTTTGTATTTAAACCACTGTAAAAAAAAAGGTTTTAGTAAAACCAAAGATCACTAATGTCCTCGTAGGATATAGAGCTCAAGTGATGTGAATTGAATGACATGTGAGTTGAGTAGGGAAAAATTCATAGATCAATTTTTTGTGGAAGCAATTTAAATTTCTAATGTAAAAAAGAAAAGTAGTTGATTATTTTAAAAAAATATTGTAAATCAAAGGATCGGTCTCAAGTGGTTATTAAATTCTTAGTAGGAATTGTTTTGAAGAATTCAAAGTTGAAATAATTTGTGATCTATACTAAAAATAATAATAATTTGTGATCGTACATTAACTTATTTTTGATTGATTTTTCTCTTTAGATTATCAGGATCTCTCTTCTCTCACTATAAACCGATGTCTATATATTTTTTTAATTTTCACCATAAATTTAATTGAATTCGGTAGTTAATTCAATAATCAAGTGATTCAAATCTTTTTTTAAATACAGTTGTGGATATTGAACCGTATAGTTTTTTCTATCAAATCTAGTGTCGATCATGACTAAATCGACTAACTAACGTTGGATTTTGTCATTGTTGTTGTTGTTGATCTATCATAGGATGTCCTTTCTCTTACTATAAACAGGATTAATAATAACAAAAAATAAAGTTAATTAATATTATTAAAAAACCCTAAAGAAATTGTAGTAGTTGCATAAACCTGAAAAAGCAGAAAACCCTATCGATCTATCCTTATGGATCTAGTTTTGATGGGTTTTTAACTAAAAGGTAAAGAAGGTGTAACCACCGTACAATGAGTGTAAAAGGTAGGTGGAGGCTGTAATAGCTGCTTACCTGTCTCTTCTTCAGTTTTACTTTTCTGTATAAAATAAAACTCTAAATGAACGCAAATATAATATACCAACTCGTCAGATAAGTTGCATTTTCATTTCATTGTGTTCTGAAAGGCTGAAATTATAGTACAAATTGGTAATACAAACTTCAAACTGATCTATCGATCTTGCTCTTCTTTTTGAATGCGCGCCCACATATATAACTTCCTTTCAATCCCGTAAAAAGCTCATTCCTATCTGACACCCCCTTTGCATCTTCACATGGATTTTTTCTCTTTGTATGTATATACATGTTTATGTTTTTATCATATCATAGTATATGCTAGCTAGAATATATACTAATTAGTAGTATAAAGTATATATTGTGCAGAAATTTGTTTATCTAATAAAATATTTGTTGTTCAAAAAAAAAGTATAAAGAATATATATATATACTATGTTTAATTGATAGAGATAACACGTTATATATACAATTGTTTAGTGAAATTTAAATTTAAAATTTTATATTTATTCAACTAATTAAGTGATGAATTTTTATCAATTAAAGAATAAAACAAAATATGCAAGCTAACGAGCAGCTTATTGACCATGTGAGTAAGCCCATATTTTTAACAAATAAATAGGGGTCAGACTGAAAAACCCAAATGACAATTCAGGTAGAGATTTTATAGCCCAAACCCAAAAAAATTTCGTACTTAATGGGTTGGCCATTTTGACGGGCTCTAGAGGAGATTGTTATATTTTGAAAGTGTGTTACATACAGTAATTAAAACATGTATACAATATATGGACAAAAAAAAATATAAAACATTGTAAAATAAAAATAAAATGTAAATAAAAAATACCATTAAATTTTTTCATTTTTTAACTCGATCAATAGAATATCACATTTCAGTTATATATGAGAGTCATAGTTCCAACCTTGGACACTTCACTTATTTACTTTTAAAAGTAAATTTTAGAAACTAAACTACTTTAAAAAAAAAATGTTAATCTGTTTTTTTTATCAATGGTGTTAAACTGTTTTTTAAGAACACATGTTAAATGTTAAGCAACCTAAAATTAGAAATGTTGCATTAAAAGTTATTTTTCAAACTTTTAATGAATATGCATATCTTTTTAAAACAATATTTCTATATTAATTTTTTAAAAAATTATATTATATGTACGTTAACATTTCTATTAAAAAAATAGTTCACTGGAAAAATATGTTATTGTGCTACTATTACACAGACATGTGATCTAGCTTCTTTTTTTTTCTTAAAACTGCAAATAATATATTGATACTACACATACCATAGGACAAGAATTACCCTGATACGCTAAAAAAGTACAAAGAAGGCAATAATACCTTGCAAAATTACCACACAGGGACCATTGAAAGACAAATTATTAAATCTTCTACTATGTGTTTGCTTCGATAGTTCGATTTCTATTTTAACAGTAGTTATTAAAATTGATTTTTAACATATATAATTGATTTTGATGAGTTTGATTCGTCTAGATTAAAATGAATTCAGCATCTAGATTTATTCTCCTTGAAATTAAGAATTATAATTTTTTTTTAAATTCTACAATTAAATTTACATAAATATATGTAAACATAAATCACTTTATGTTCGATTCAGTTTTTAATAAAATAAATTTTACAAATTCAACTTATTCAAAATTAGTTTAGTTTAGTGCACAACCAAACATACGTATAAAATAAATGACGAATTAAAATGGAGATAAAATAGGGGCAAAAAACTCTAATAATCTACTATTTAGTTTTTTTTGTACACCTCCTCTTATCAAACTCATATGTTCATCGGTTCTTATCACTTGAGTTGGACAATCTACTATTTAGTTTGAGAACTTTATACATGACACTAAAAAATAAAATATAAAAACAAAACAAACAAAGGAAATATTAAAAATGGAAGTACATGTCTTGTCAAAAAAAAATAAAAATGGAAGTACATGAACCTTTATAGTTTATACATTATTAGAATTTCCCCCCCCCTATTTTATCCACGATTTAATTTGTCGTTTATTTTGCTTATAAAAACATTAATTCCGATAAGGTTTAGTTATCAAATCTGCTAAGTTAGATTGTTGCTTGTTAGATATTTTATGCGTGATGGAAGGAGCTAATGAGCTATTGCACAAACAAGGCATTGTCATTGGGTTTTTTTTGGCCCAACATTATAACGTGTGAAATTGATGTGTTATTGTAAAATCATGGACAAAGCCTCTATTATAATAAGCTCTATTTAATCAAGAATCTGCACATTAGGCTGGCTGAAAATGAGAGCACAAGCCAATGGTGTTCATGTCCTCTACATTTCATTCATTTTAATACTCCAAAGAAAGAAATATACTAAAAAAATGTAAAACCTAATTCAACTGACAATTTATGTATTTTTATTGGTTATATCCAGGTTGGAACACAAAATATTTCCTTAATTTATGTGTGTTTCTAAGATTAAATAGTTAAATATTAAAGTATTTAAGATGTCAATTTTTATGATTAAAAATTTATATACAATTCATTAAGTAAAATGTGAAAACTCAAATTCGACTACTGGGTAGAACAATTATTGGTCCATTTTATTTACCCCGCGGCCGAAACAATATACGGTTAATAATTCAAACTTAAGTTACTCATTCTCTTGATAGTACAACAGAAAATTTAGGTGTGATTTCAAAAGAATAATTATTAATTTAGATACAAAAATATATATAGAACCTTTTAGAATTATGTTTGTATAGAATTAACAAGAAATAAGGGTATATCAACACCAAAGGAATCATATTTAAATGGAAGACAATATAATGTTGTATTTTTCTCTTCTTTTTTTTTTTTTGTCTGTAACGAGTTTAATTTTGTGTATTCCATTATATAATTGATGATTAAGAGGATTCTGCAGGAGGGATAGAGGTGTATGAAATTAAATAGATTGGGTGAATTGACTTATGTTTGTAGACTTAAATAAAGTTTCTAGGTGTTAATATAATTGAGATGTCTTAATTATCACTTTTATATCTTTTGTCCTTTAACAAACAAAATGTAGACGAAAAAGTAAGGCATTCTTTTTTTTTTTTTTTTGACTGGAAAAGTAAGGCATTCTTGATGGTGATGTTATGAGGTGAAATTGATATGATGAATTAATGTGATGTTATGCATGATTATTGATTAAGTAACTTAAGAATGCAAGACCCCGAGATTAGAATGCATATAGGATATATATGACACAAATAATACAAGAAAAACAAAAGTTCCAAAAACAAGTCCAATAAAAATTAAAAAATAGCAAAAAATTAAAATCAATGTTAAACCAACAAAATGAGACCACAAATAAAAAAAATTAGGTGGTATTATGTTTCTTCCGACCATAAAAGTAATTTTTACTTATAATTAAAGTCGGAAGGAGTAATTTATAATTTATACATACATTAATTTTCGTATTTTTTTTTTTTTCTTCTCTATTTTTTTCCAATCAACATATACTTGGTGAATTATATTGTAAATTTGTTTACCCTGAAATTCATATATAAAACAAAATTAGTGAATACATACATAACATAACAGTCAAATATGTTGAAACTCAAGAAGTGTCAAGTGTGAGTAGTATGGGAAAGAAGTCCCACATTGGAAAAATGTGTGGAGAGTTGAGCATTTATAAGTGAGAGGACCCATAAACTCAATGCCTTAAGGTTTTGGGTAAGAGTGTGGTGTCCAACTCACTTGTACAATGCTCTTGGTCATCGTGTGGATGATCCCCCAGCTGCCCCCTCGATAAGTTCTAACAAAATATTCAATCAAAAAGTTATTTCCTTCTTTCTTTTCTGATTCTGATCTCTTTTCTTGTTTCTTCTAATTTTTAACTTATTATAGTGTGAGAGTGTTAACATGTGGTGAATGTAAGAGAGGGATGGTTGATCAACTAAAATGTTGGTCAACGAATGAATGGTGTTGTTATTTATAACAGCAACAACCTTCTTTTAAGTTCTCTGGTGGCACAGCTTTTGTTTTGCGACGAATTTGGATGGTGTTAGGTTTTGTTGTTCCGGCGGTGGTTATGGTGATTTTCGGCGTCACACTGGTGTTTGTGTTTTGGCGGGTGCTTTGAACTACTGATGTTTTCTGGTAGAGGTGTGTGTTTTGGTGTAGATGTGGGGGTTTCTTAGTGGGTTTCGTGTTACTCATCAGTGTAGCCTCCATGGTGTGTTTATGGAGGTGGTGTTAGGCGTAGGAGGGTTGGTTGTTGTTGGATCCTGGTGTTGTTGTTTTGTGCTCCTCTGGCGGTGTTTTGATGGTGGTGTTTGCGGTGGAGGTTTTGGTTGTTTGACTTGCTGTTGTTTCTGATGCTGGTGGCTTTGGGTGCTGGTGGAGTTTCTGTTGCTTCGGAGGTGGCTCCGGCGGCAGTCCCGAACTTGGTTTTGTGTGTTTGCGTAGTGGTTTAGTGGCTATTGTGGCGGTGGTTTGTGGTGTTTTGAGCTCTCAGTCGTTTTGTGGTGTTTTGAACTCTCGGTGGTTTTGGAGGTGGGGTGTGGAGTATTGTGATGGTGTAGCGTTATTGTGGTGATGTTCAGATATGGTGTTGCCGGTGTATGGTTAATGTTGCACGTGATTGGTTTTCTACTATACTTGTTTCCCTGACCGCTTTCAAGTCTGTTGAAATTTACATGACTCTTTTTTAGTCTCTAATGTCTCCAAATTTGTTGAAATTTACAGTTTTCTTTGTATACAGTTTACCTCTACCGCGTTAGTGTTGACTGTCTAGAGAGAGACTGCGAGGCGAGACTTACCTGCCTAGGTGTTCATTCTACCATTACGCTATCAACTGCTGGCTCACGGAGTTGCGTTTTGGATCTGATGAGACGATCACTTTTGATTTGAGATCGGGAGTTAGACTCTAATGGTATCTTTTTGGGGTGAATTGTTGTCTTCTCTGGTGGTTTAGATGTTGTGGAGTGTCTTTCTAATAATGTGATTAGAAGTAGACCTCTATTAGGTGGTGTTTTATTTTAATATTTTTTATTGGTGTTTCGCTTATATATACGACACATTTGCTTTGTAATTTCTCTTTAATCGGTATCTGTCCATCTTGCACAGAGATCTGATTAATAATATTATTATATTTATTGTTCATAAAACAATGTATATTAATAAAAAAAATTAACATTAAAATTTGTGCATTTCATATTTTTAAAAGTGAAGTATTATTAACTTAACGAATAAAATTATTATTTCGAATATTCACCTTTAGCATAACCTTAAAATTAAAAGTATAAATAATGATGTGTTGTATTTAAGTGAGTCATTAAGAACTCAGGTTCAAGTAACTAGATGTTAGTATTTAATAATATCTATTTAAGGATTCTGCAAGTAACCTAAAAATGGAAATGATGGACCATGTTGGGTGAAACAAAGCGCACAATAAGATATATGCATCCTACGGTCTCGTTGTGGACCATCTAGCAATAATTGCTTTGATAGCTAAGTAACAGTTGCTGTCCAATTCATCAACCAAGAAAATCAACGGTTCGATTTTGATCTTTTTATGATGTCCTCTGTTTATTGTTTATTACCGATATGAACCCTTTCCGGTTTTTTTGTCTCATGTTTTTCATATTATTCATTTACTTTTTTATTTATGTTTTTCAGTTAACAAGAACATTACGTAAAATATTTAAGGAAGATATTTGAACTTTAGCATATTCATTTATTTATCTTATAATGTAAAATTTTACTCATTCGCAGATTACTAAACAAAAAAAAAATACATAAAATAAATAATGTAATTGCACTAATATTTTTACCTAATAAATATTAAACATACAGTATGTGCTTCTATTATACATAAAAATAGAGGGCGTACGTACACTCTGGATTCTTTTGGTAAAGCATACTAACAAAATTGTTAGAGTTAACTCTAGTTAAAGAAAAACGTACATGAATTATTCGACTAAGATTAATATTGAGAGTTATAAAGATGATTTTGGTAGTTAAACTTGATGAATTAAGAAGTGAAGTGATAATAAAGTTAGAATTTCCTTAAAAAAAGTTAGAATTCGTTTTTTACTTTAACATACCAAAAACCATCAATACTAATTATTAATATTCACCATTTAAAAGAAAATAGGATGAATATCTTTTTGAGGCACAAGTATATGATAATAAATATTGGATAAGTGTTTAGAAGTCCTAGCTCAACTGACATAAAATGTTGAAATTGCTAGGCCGGACATCCATGACCTGAGTTTGAACCTCGATCACTCCACTTGTGTGTGTGAGTTTATTAGTGGCTTTGCCATCTCATCTATGTACCAAAAAAAAAAATAACGGACTAAGTTAAGCTTTCTTTATACACCATATATATACATGAACTTTCAGGGTTCGTTTGATATGCAAAATAAAAGTTTTAGACAGTATAGTACAGGACAATATAAGACAGAACAGCACAGGACAAAAATTTATAATTTAAACATATTTTGTTTTATTTGATGTTTGATGGAAAAAATGTTATTTTTGATGATTTAGAAAAGTTGTGCTGAAGACAAAAAATTGTCCCAAGATTTAATGAGAGACAAAAATATATGATTTTGTTCAATTCTTTAACCCGCAGTTTGTCTAGTCCTATGATAGTTTTTAAATCCTTGTCCAATCCCTATTTTTTAGGGGATCAAACACACATAATTTCTCACGCACTTCTCACAATTGTCTTGCACGCACCCATCCCATCTTCTATTTCTCGCGCGCCCCCAAACTCACCCCCCAATTTCTTAAAGAATGTCCTGGTTCATCGCATTAAAACAAAATTTCATAAACCTAAGTTCAATAAACAGATAATGATCGCCGCATCCATGTATGCAAATCCAAATGAACTTGTCCCCAAATGTCATGCATTATAACACGTTTGCACCCTATGTATCTCCCATGCGGCCCAAATTCGTCATAACATTAACCCATAAGCCCACACCTTTCCAACAGTTTCATTTGAGGTATTTTTTTTATGAGTTTCAATTAAGTGTGCATCTTCATATTCAAATAAATTCACCTATCGTTATCATTAGTTAGTTCAGTGGGGATTCGAGCTGAACTTGGTAAGAAAAAACTACAATTCAATTCGCTGCAACTATAATCGGGAGGGGACTGAAACTATTAATGTCAGAATTGACCTCCGAACCAGATCAAACTAGTGGTTAAAACCAAAAATAAATTCAAAAAAATTCAATTAAAAATCATAAATCAAGAATAAAAAAATGTCAAAAAGTGAATATTATTTGATGTGTCTTGATTCTATTTAATAAAAACTGTTCAGATAAAATCAGATGACATTTTGGATATTCTTTTCCAAAATAAAATCAAATACATACATAAATTTTAATACTTATATTTTACAGTATTATTGTTTTATTAGTATGTTATATTTTATTTATTTATTTTTTACAAATATTTTATTAATTTATAGTTTTTGATTATTTTACTATTTAATATATTTCAAAAAGTTAAATAGTATCCATGATTATCATCCAATAATGTTAAATTTGAATATACTATACTTATTAATAATTAAACCCATAGTGGGTTTGAGCGGTTTGAGACTCATCTTCTTTTATTCAATGGTTGAATGTTCGATATCCGTATTGAGTATGTAGTAACTTTAAATCTCTGGACCAATTATCCTACTCTTTAAGATGACTTCAATCTAACAAGGGGAATAGTCATTGCGTTCGGCCGTAGATACACTAATTTCAGGAAAAAAATATATTTATAATTTAAATATTCAAAAAAATCCAAATAAACCCACATTAAATTGGATCAAACACATCATTTTGTTCCTTCCTAAATAAGTTATCCAAACTAAATCAAACTCCATGTAAAATCATCATTAAATCAAATACTACCTCAATTCTTATTTATAAAAGATAAACTCTAAAATTTACACAAAATTAAGAAAAATAATTTTTCTAATTTATTATTCTAAAACATCACTTTTGAAGTGACACCTGGTGCCCCTTCAAAATTTGAAATTATTTATTTCTAAATAACTTAATAATATTTTAACTAATATAAATTTTATAAACTACAACATTGAAACTATAATGCACATTTGCAGGGATTCTACTATTTATTCAATAAGAATAAATTATAAATTTAATAAACTTCAATCGTAAAAAAGACCAAATTAAAAATTTATTTTGTAAAGCTTTTCAGGTGATGCTCCGATCGAGCAAGAGATGGTCATGCGTTCGGCGGTGGATAATTTGTGGACAGAAAAACACTCCTACTATTCAATTCAATGTTGCTATCCAAATTTGAGTTTGCCACCTCAATTTTGTTCATTTCAACACTCGTCAAGCTACATGGCACACTATGGCCAAATGTCTATGCAAGCTTCATGTTCTATGACTATAAATATCTACGATCTTCACTCCTCGTTTCACCATCCAAAGTAAACAATTGAAATTCAAATCATGGCTACCACAATCAAATCACGATTTCCACTTTTGTTGTTGCTGGGAATTGTTTTCCTGTCCTCAGCTTGTGTTTCTTATGGCATTGCACATTACGAACAGGGGAACCCCTGTTATGAAAAGTGCCTGCAGCGATACAACAGAGTGAACGGAGCACTCAAACATCATGAGTGTCGTTGCGAGGAGGAGGAGGAGGAAGAAGAACGTTCAGAACGTAGGGTACCCGGACAAAGAGAAAGAGGTCGTCAGGAGGGTGAGAGGGCGGAAGAGCGCCGAGAAAAACACCACGAACAATCGAGACATTCACATGACTGTGAGGAAGATGAGAGAGAGGAGCGCCAACCTCAACGCGAAAGAGGTCGCCAAGAGGGTGAGAGGGAGGAAGAGCGCCGAGAAAAACACAATGCACATGGATGGGAGGAAGATGAGCGAGAGGAGCGCCAACCTCAACGTGAAAGAGGTCGCCAAGAGGGCGAGAGGGAGGAAGAGCGCGAAGAACAAGAAGATGAAGAGTGGAGAGGACGCCATCGTCATGAAGATCCTGACGAGAGGGCAAGGATGAGGTATAGAAAGGAGAGAAGGGAAGAGCAAAAGAAAAAAGAAAGTCAGAAAACAGATAGACGTAGACATAGTGAACAAGAAGGAGAGGAAGAAGAGGGCTCTTCTTCTTCACAAGGACGAAGAAACCCCTTTTTCTTCAGGTCTAACAAGTTCCAGACAGTTTTCGAGAATGAAAATGGTTACATTCGTCTCCTCCAAAGATTCGATAAATGTTCTAATTTATTTCAAAATCTTCAAAACTACCGCCTTGTGGAGTACAGAGCAAGACCCCAGACAATCTTCCTCCCACACCACATCGATGCAGACTTCATCCTTGTAGTCCTTGATGGTAATTATTAATTTGTCATTACTATATTATTATAAGAATTTCCATATCCGTAATATGTGTTTATAAAGTAGAAGCAATTCTCACCTTAGAACCTGGACGACTAGGCAACGCTCACTTGCAATATCAACAAGAGTTTACTTATCTTCTACCAAACTCAAATTATCAGATTTTTTTCATTTTAAATAATTAATTTATTGATTATTATGTACCACAGGAAGAGCCATACTTACTCTGTTGAATTCCAACGATAGAAACTCGTTTAACCTTGAGCGTGGTGATACCATCAAACTCCCTGCGGGCACAATTGCTTATATAGTAAACCAAGACGAAAATGAGGATCTTAGAGTAGTAGAACTTGTCGTACCCATTAACAGGCCCGGTAAATTTCAGGTAAATACATATATAATGTTAGCCTTCCTAATCAATTTTTCAATTTCTTACAATTAATCTTCATCTTTCTTTCTGCAGTCTTTTGACATAGCTGGAGGTCAAAACAAACAATCATACTTCCGCGGATTCAGCAAGAGTATTCTTGAGGCTTCCTTCAATGTAAGCACACATCACATATGTTTTGGCTTAATGCATATAAATATTAACTATGTATTCATAACGATATATAAAAATTATGAAATATATAGGCTAAATATGAGGACATAGAGAAGGTTCTCTTAGAAGAGCAAGAGCATGAGCCACAACACCAAAGGAGAGGTCACAAGGGGAGACAACAAAGCCAAGAAGTAGATGCAATAGTTAAAGTATCAAGGGAACAAATTGAAGAACTTAGAAGACATGCAAAATCAAGCTCAAAGAGAAGTGCATCATCTGAATCAGAACCATTCAACTTGAGAAACCGCAACCCAGATTATTCCAACAACTTTGGCAAGTTCTTTGAAGCCACTCCAGAGAAAAATCCACAACTTAAAGACTTGGATATGTCCATTAGTTCTGTGGAAATTAATGAGGTGATCGATGAAACAACCACATATATATACTACTAATTAATTGGACATCAAGTAATATTCAATCTCATACTTTTCTTTAATTATTAGATTATCTAAATATGTTAATAAACTTGTGTTTAAATTTTAGGGAGCTTTGTTGTTGCCACACTACAATTCAAGGGCCATAGTTGTACTAATGGTTAATGAAGGAAAAGGAAACCTTGAACTTGTGGGTCCAAACAGTGATCAACAAGAGCAAGAACAAGATGAGGAGGAGCAACAAGAGCAGGAAGAGGAACAAGAGCAAAACAAACAAGTGCGGAGGTACAAAGCAAGGTTGTCTCGAGGTGATGTTGTTGTAATTCCGGCAGGTCATCCAGTTGCCGTAGAGGCTTCCTCGGATCTCTATTTGCTTGGATTTGGTATCAACGCCGAGAACAACCAAAGAAACTTCCTTGCAGGTATATTATATACTAGTACTCCGTCTTAAAATATAAAAAACTTTTTTTGACCAATTATTCGTTATATTTTGCCACGGAGGGCGATTAAACTTACATGTGAACGTCAATATAATTGTTTAATTATGTTACATTGATCGAAAAATTTGCTAACTTTCAACGATGGAAATTTTAAAGGTGAGGATGACAATGTGATAAGCCAAATAGAAAGGCCAGTAAAAGAGGTTGCATTTCCTGGATCTGCTCAAGAGGTTGATAGACTGATAAAGAACCAAAGACAATCTCACTTTGCAAATGCTAGACCTCAACAAAAAGAGGAGGGCAAGAGTCACAGAAGGGGTCCCCTGTTGTCTTCAATTTTGGGCACTTTTTACTGAGTAATCAACTATGAAAAATAATGTGTATATGATGTAAGAGTTAGCTAGTTCATAATGAGCTAAGAATAAATAACTGGTCTTGGAACTCTTACCTACAACCCTATCTTTTTGCTATGAATAAATAAATGAAGAATAAAACGTGTGTCTTCTTTATCAATTATCTATATGCTGTTATATATGTGTTACTAAATTACTACTACCTCATCCGTACCAAATATAAGTCGTTTTGACCATATTACATAAATTAAGAAATGTAATCATTGTTGTAGGGAAAAGAGAAATTATGAGTTAGTTTACAAAATTGTCCTTCATTAATGGTATAGAAAAGATAAATTGAAGAAGTAAAAGAAGAGAGAGTAATAAATAGTTAAGGGTATAACAAGAAAAATAGCATTAAATGCTTCATTGGTAATGTAAAACGACTTATATTTTGGTACAAATTTTTTTCTCAAAACGACTTATATTTTGGTACGGAGGGAGTACTAAACAAAACAAAAGTTAAGAGTTTAGTTTAGGAAAATGTTAACATGTGCCCCCAAAGGTACATATTAAAAATCTAAAATTAGAAATATTCTGTGGCACATGTTAACATGACCCTTTAAAAATGTGACACAATGAAAGAGTAGATAGAAGGTGAACAAGATAATCCAAAGGAAAAAGAATAATAATTTTTTTATTTATTCCTATAAGAAATGACAAGAAAAGGGAAAGAATACACGATGACATGAATTAATGCTAATTAATACATAATAGTAAAGTTCATCGTGACAAAGCCTTGTGTTTTATATGAGTCCTTTCAGGCCACCATGCATGTATGTTGTCTCATTCTTGGATATCATGCTTTGCATTTCTCATTGCTTTTTGGGTGTTGGAACCACAGTCGGAGCAAGAGATTTATTTGGGCCATTCTTTCTTCCAGCATTAACAGCTAACATACATAATACACAAAATTTAGAATCAATGTAAAAATCAAACCAAAAAGTGATTTTCAAAACTTTTTGTAATTTTGTATTATATTAACATTGTCTTCTATTATTAATTCCCTTCACGAGATTTATTCATTTTATCCTATCAAATGCAGCATAATAATAATAATAATAATAATAATAATAATAATAATAATAATACAATTGGATCTATAAATTTTAATTTAACTGACAGAAAATTGATGAAAGAAAAAAAAGTGATCGGTTCGGCTTGAGAAAAAATGACGCTTACTATTATTCGGCTTGGCAAATGAACAGCGATATTTACATATAGCCTTGGCAACGGCTCGTGGCATTAGCATGGACTTGTAGCAATAATTATAGCACTCTGCTTGGGTCCAATCTTCCGTATCCCAATTAAAGCCGGCTTTTTTAATTTCTTGACCCTGAACAGCTACAAGGCACACCAACAACAACAATGCAACTAATTTGTTTGCCATTTTATACTTAATTTCAAATTCAACTTTAAATGTAAACTAGCTGCTTTGTTGTTGTTGTTAGTTTTCTGCTTTATTCCTTCCTCAATTTTTTCTTGTGAAATATGATACATATTTATATGTAATATAATACATGTGTGTGTGGCTCGTGAATGTTAAGTTTGCTAAAATTTCGGTCTTTAATCTTTATTTCTAATTTTAATCACTTCAATATAGGGACAGAAAGAAAAGAAAAAAAGAGAGGGTGTTGTTCTCCCTTTATCTTTTTTCAAGGAATAATATGTATCTAAAAATTGGTTTACTTGCCCTCTAATTTTCATGTGTTCAAAGATTGTTTATTGCGAGAATATTGGGAAATTTCTCAAATTAGTAGATTTTAATAAAGTATTTCATATTGTGTCAAAAAAAAAAAAATAAAGTATTTCATATGTTATCGATTTTTTATTATTATAAAAAATATATGTATTAGAAATAGTAAAAAGATCCACACTTAAAACAATTTTTTGAGAACTCCATATTAAAAATGCGTGGAACATTAATCTCCTAAACTTCAGGTTCATAAAAAAAGAGCCGCGTGCCTCTTTGTCTTATTCAGCCCCAGTGCCGCCGGTTCCGATATTTTGAAAGTTTAAGGCAAATACTAAAAATGAACACCTAATTATAGTTGTCCCATATTATTTTGGGGCGCTCCAAACAAATTAGATAATGTATTGGACAAGTACTCAATTTAGGCTTGACGGGATAACTTCTTCTCCAATTTTTATTACCAAAATAGTTATATGAGTAAAATTCAATTTTACTAAAACTCATTTAGTAAAAAATTGATTTAAAATTGGTTTAAATGAGTAAAACTCAAATTTTATTACAAACCGGTTATATTTTGGTTTCAAACCGTATATGAACCATATCTAAATTAATTTTGTAAAATAACCATATTTTAAAATTTTACCAAAACCATAAATATAGTTTGATGTGGAGTGATTTTTAAACCATACACACCCCTACCTACAGCTATATATGTATTACTAAAATACTACTAAACAAAACAAAAGAGTTTAGTGTATTATCTCAAGAAAAAGGCATAGTTTAATTTGGACACCAATTATATGAGGCATTATATTCCAACTCTGATAGGACTTTCTAATATGGAAGCCCATGTACTTGTTCATATTTTAGCAGGGGTTGATTACCCTTCAAAATTGTTTTTTTTTTATAATAGCCTTCAAAATTGTTATAAAGATTTTTATATTGCTTTGATTATTGATGAAATTGTATAAATAAATCATAAAAAACAATTTGCTATTTTAAAAGTGTGACACAATGGCACATCAAAAAAAAGTGTGACACAGTGAAAGAAGAGGAGAAGGTGAATAAGAAGATAATCCAAAAGAAAATGAGTCAAAAAAAAAAGAAGATAATCTAAAGGAAAAGAATAATGATTTTTTATATTTTTTTATTCCGATAAGAAATGACAAGAAAGGGGCCATAATATATGATGACATGAATTAATGTTAATAATTAATGTTAATAATACATAATAGTTCATGACAAAGCCTTGTGTTATACTACTATTTGAATTTGAATCTTTCAACCCACCAATGCTTGTTGTCTCATTCTTGGATCTGCTTTGCATTTCTCAATGAATTTTGGGTGTTGGAACCTGAATCGGAGCAAGAGATTCATTTGGGTCATACTTTCTTCCGTTAAGTCCAAGAGCTAACATAATATACGAGAGTCATGCTAACTAGTGTTCGGGGGTTTAGGATTTAGGAAAAAGGGAAATTTTATAGAAATAGAGAACACTTTGTTATTGTAAGAAATGAAAACACACTTGATTCGTACGAGAATTTGTACTCTATAAACATTCTTCTTTGCAATATTACATTGATATTGATTAGGTTGCGACACTTATTAGGGTTGTGATTCTTGTGAAAGGGCCTTTTGGTTACGGTCCTTAGTTTTCTTTTCCAAATTCCAATGATGGATAGACACCATTGTGTATGTTTGATAAATTTATTTTGGTAGAATTTATTTTGATAAAAACTAATCTAAAGATAAAGAGATTTATGTTAGATATATTCATGCAAAAGTGAGTTGAATAAAAAATTTGAGTGTAAAAATAATTTTAGAATCAGAAGTTAGAATTTCTAGTTTATTTCAAATATAATTAATTCTAAAGACAAAATCAATTCTAATTTTGAAAAATTAAACAAATGAAAATCAATTCTACATCAACTTTTGATGCGATGTTAATTGATTAAAGGTCATGTTGTTTGGCACCCATTTTTAAATGTGAGTTTCTTCCTTAAATCGATTCTAGTTGAAGTTGTCTTTTGTAGCTTCTACGTTAGGCTAAATCAAAATGTGATATTCATTAGTAAGTTTTACAGATTTACCCGTTTCCTTCGTAAGTGTTTATGTCATTGGATATGCTTAAAATTTAATCAAACTCTCTCTCTCTCTCTCTCTCTTTGTCTTAAAGAATGAAAAGAATATTAATTTAAATTATTCTGATAACAAATGAGAAAAGGATGAAAACATGAATTTATATTAATCAATACAATACACTGTATATTTAGTTCGTGATAAAATCTTGTGTTTTGCTTGAATCCTTTCAGCCCACCATGTTCTCTCATTCTTCAATGAATTTTAGGAGTGCCCGCAAGACCATTTATACTAATACCTTCCACCACCAACAGCTTGAGCAGATTGAGTAGCTAACATAAAGTAACATAACATTTTCAAATTTAAAACATGATCTAGAATCGAAATAATAAGATTATAATAGCAAAAAAATTGAACATGATCATGTTTTTTAATATTATGATAAAATGTGATTTGATTTGATGTATGTGTAGACATTTTTTTTAAAAATAATAGTACTTACGTTCTTTATACATGGGAAATTTACAGCGATATCTACATAAAGTGTCGGCAACGATATGTGGCATTAACATGGCATGGTAGCAATAATTATAGCACTCTTCTGGGCTCACTGTTGAGGCATCCCATTGAAATTGAAGGCTGGTTTGAAACTGAACAGTTACAAGACACACCAACAACAACAAAGCAACATTTGTGTTTGCCATTTCAAATTCGTTGCTTTATTGTTGGTAAATACGTAGTTTTATATGTTTTCCTCCTCTTCGGTTATTATTTTTGAACTATGTTACACAATTAAAATTATATATAAACATTTGTTTGTGTACCTCATGAGACACAAATAGTCTCAATGTGTCTATTTTTAATCACTTAAAAATAGGGAGGAATAAAATAACACTTTTGTTCTCCCACCATACATTAATTTGTTTAAAATAGTTTGGTTTGTGATCATTCTTTTAGCTAAAACATGTGTATGGTCATGGTGGATTTCTTGTCAACCCCTTTAATTTCCTTTAAAAATAGTATCTCTATATATGGCTCAAAGCATTATGGTTTGATGGTAAAATAAAAATAAAATATCGACAAACCATCGCTTAAGTCATTAAAAATATAACTCACTATGATATTACTCTCTAAATATATTAAACTTGCAAATACATGACATGCCTAAACATGTTACGGTTCCTATTTTTCATTGGCAGTGATGTATATACACTCTACTGGAATGGAATTTCAATGGAAGAAGCAATTGAATTGGTTGATAAATGTATTGAAAGAATTAGTTCGAGTTTGATTGTGTGGCGCCACATTATTTTGTTATCGAACTTGTTGATAACGATGGTGCGATGCTCTTTCAATGGTGTCAATCCATCAAGGTAGCATGAGTAATTTTTAAGTACTGTGCTCCTTTTTGGATTGAATTATTTGAACTTATCTAATGACTAAACATCTGGAAATTAAAACTGTTTAGAGAATCTTATAAAAACAGCTTATGATATGTTCGTAAGTTGTTTTTAGCTTATTTTTATAAGATCTCTATGGTAGTTTATGAAAAATGCTTAGCTTATAAGAAGAAAAACTGACTTTGATTTATCTTTTGCTTTATAAATAGCATAAATATAAGACTTAAGAGCTTATGCTTATAAGCTGCAAGTGAAGTTGTTTATCCAAACATGACCTTTTTATCTATTTGTCTTACTAGCTTATCTTAATAAACTTCAAGATTGAATTAACTAATAAACACTTTATTTCATTCTGGTACATATATCAGAAATATGATTTTTTGATTTCACAAATATTCCCCAAATGTGGGGTATAAAATGATCTATAAATTCAATTATGCAATAGCCACACTACAAAAAAATATATAGCACCAAACTATAGGTACATCCAAACACATGCAATCTAGTAGTATTTGAGAGCAACAAATCCCAATCCAATGAGTAGAAGAGAAGGTGAGACATTGTAAGATGTCATGGCAGACGATGGAGTCAGAGAAGAGCGTCCGCTTCCCGTTGTAGATGGGATACCGGAATCCGTCGATGGAGATGGTGGAGTCAAAAGTGGAACATTTGTGTCTTGTTGTGGTGCCAGAGCAGATGCTGCTCAAAGAAAAATGTGAGAGTTAAATGTTAACTAGTAATAACTACACTAGGAAGCTTTTAGCAATATAAAAAGTTGAAACTGGTATATGCATTGAATTTTATTACCTTTAGGACTAGAAGTTGGAGTAAATCCTAAGGGAGAAGATGGAGCTGGTGAAGATGGTCCTAGAGCCACTGGTCCTGTGAATGTGTACATCAAAATAATTTAAAAGATTAGAGATTATTTTTGTGCAAAAATTATTGAAATTGAAATGGAAATTTTGCATATTGACATTACCAGGAGCAGGAATTGGTGAAGCTGAGGCTGCAATATAAGAAAAAAGGTAACACATTAGTCTTATTAGTGATAATATATAATAAAATTTACCATACAAACAAAAGAAGAAGATTGAAGGAGTTTCTTTTTCTTTTTTACCTTTGCATTGAACTGGGACACCGGGCATATTACACGCACGAGGAAGAGATACGGCCAACGTTCTGTTGATCGGAATCTTGAACGGAACACTGGCGGTAACAATGAGACACAAACAATCCATGCCACTACTTGTGAGGGACTTAAAAGCAGTGCAGCATTGAGTAGTTGGTGAGGTGCCATTAGCACTACTACTTGTAAGAAAACCTATACAAGGTGTGAAGAGAGTGGTTATTGTTGAAGGGTTACATGGGGTGCTTATTTGTGCATAGGATGGTCCAGCCATAACAATATTAATGACCAATACTATAGCTAGGTGACATAAAGCCATAGAACTTGCCATTGTGTACTAGGAATTTGTAGTTTTGTAGAATCAAGAGGATTGTGGTGTTTTAAGATGAATGTTACTAGAAAATTGGATTTGGAAAGTGTTAAGGTTGTGTTAAAGATGGAGGAGAATAAGGGAATTTATAGATTGAACACATCAAGAAGAGAATATTGAAGGTTATTATTATGAGTCATGGTTGGTTAAGAAGCTCAACTACCATAGTCATCAATATCTAAACAAATGCAAAATGAAAGAGTTTAACTGATTTAAGTAGGTAAGATTTGCATGTTGTGGCCTCTACATAACACACTTTGGTCTAGCATTTTTATTTTAAAAATCCACCAAGTTGCGTCCAAAATGACCTACTTTGATTTAGTGTCACACAATGTTGAATACTAGTATTTGCTTAATTTATTAGCATAATTAAACATTGGTCAAGTCAAATGATTATTTATTAGTTCAACTGCTCATGTGGATAACTGGAATGTCTTAATTAACATCATCTAGATTCCTAATTCTCTTGCTTTGATTTTATTGGTCTTTTTATTTTTTACCATACCAACAACTATATCTCACATAATCCAACACATCCTTCTAATTATATCCTAGTGTTACCCTTAAGTTCTTAGCCAAAATAGTTTTAGTAATTTAAAGTTCGACTACATAATAAATAAAGTCCGGCTAAGAGTTGTTTCATCTCGAAATTAAACTTGAGTTCTCTGAAACAATATGTCCTAAATTGATCAAAATTGTTCCCACTCTCGCATTGCTCACACAAAAAACAAATCACTATCAGAAAATATCTTTCAGTCGAGTCGATGGAGTGGGCATGAGGGAGAATGGGAGATATGTTACTAACCGGTCAAAAATCATATTTGGCTCGGCCCAATTTTGCTTGAATATCCTCGGATATACTGGGCTGCTTTATCTCAAGCACTCATATTTCCATTTCTCAATTTTTTTTCGAATCAACATTCTCAATTTATTTTTTTGGTAATAATTATTTATTATTTTATGATGTGCATCATTAATTACTTCTTCTTGTATTTGCAAGTATATAATTGTTCAAAAAATAAATAAAATATAAGGATATTTTAATCTTAAAATATTATTTTATATTAAAAATTAGTATTATATATAAGTAATTAATTTTTACGAAGTGTGCACATTCCAAATTCGCAAATAATATCTTCTAATCTCCTATTGCTTTAGTATTTCATTTTCCTAATTGTTTATGTCCCAACCTTTTAAGAATATAATGTCCCTCTAGACTCAATGTCCTAAAACTAACCATGAATACATTCTCCACACACAAACCCCGTAAACTATTTATAAAGTCATAAGGCAACATTATTTCATGTTACAATTTTTCAATTTGCTCCATATCCATCCATCCTACTAATACCACCAAACATGAAACATGTCTATCGCAATGACCATGATCATACTCAAGCTTTACCCCGTTTCTCTAAAAACGTGACATCACATTGTTCCCATCCCATCCAAACAATTTCTTCTTTTACACTATACATTGTTTTCCAAATACGTAATTAATCTATGAATCAAACTTGGCTAGAAGACACAATTTCCTCAACCTCATACTACAAAAGGTTGGTCATCCACATAACCAAGTAGGGTCCACCTTACACGTTTAAATTTTGAATAATTTGATTAAAAAATACAAGAGTGCCACGAAGCACATTTCAAACTATAGACTATATTAATCCACACACGTAAGATTTGTCTATAATTAGTATTTATTTCTATATAAGAAGTCATTCCACCCCCTACTAAAATCAATCATAAGGTTTAATTTTCATTTCAATTCAAAGAATTAGTTGATTCCAAAAACTTCCAATGGCACAAGCAAAAATGAACATGAGTGTTGTTTTGGTTACATTATTAGCCTTGTTTTGTGTAGGAGCATTAGCACAATTAAATTGCATGAATGAATTAATAAGTATGTCACCGTGCCTAGAATACATCACGGGGAACTCTTCAAGTTCAAGTCCAACTTCAGAGTGCTGTAAACAACTTGGAATTGTTGTGAAAACAAAACCAATTTGTTTATGTGCGGTTCTTGATGATGGACTATCATCATTGGGGATCAAAGTTAATCAAACTCAAGCTCTTGCCTTGCCTTCTGCTTGTAATGTGCAAACTCCACCTCCATCTAAGTGCAAAAGTAAGTCATCAATGTTTCTTCTAGTTTTCCAACTTTAAACTTAATTGATTTTGATATGTTTCAAATCATGTTTGTTAAATTTTTTTTAATTAATGTGTGAGAAAAACCATTTTATTTAAAATAAAATATAATTACTTTTGTTTGTTACAAAATTTTTTTAAATAAAAAAGATAGAAAAGGGATTTTCTTTCATTTCATTTTTAATAATTGATTTTTGTTATATATAAAAATTATTTTGAACTTAGATTAGCTTTGCATCTAAAATTGTTTCTAATTTAAAAGATAGAATATGATGTTTTTTTTTACTTTAGAATTTGTTTTTAGCCTAGCTATGGATTTCAAATAACTAAATATGTGAGGTGTTACAAATGCTTCGTCTCTTTTCTTTTTTTTTCATAATTTTAAGGATTAATTTGACTAACGAAAAACAGATTTAAATAGTAAATTGATTACCTAAAATTAAATTTGATGATCAAAATGATTAGCGAACAAGACATTTTATAAATATGTTTGAAATTTCGATACATCAAAAGATCAATGCCACAACGAATTACACATATGAGATCAAAATTGTGATTTTCCCTTGTGATTTTACTAGAATTTGGATTTCCATGAATTTGTATCTTTTGTTGTGTATGTCAGGTGCCGATTCACCAGCTGGAACCAGAATCGCAACATCAACAAATGCTGGCTCGTCCGGTGGAAATTCCATCAAGATATCGCTTCCTCTATTGTTCGTTGTTTTTGCAGCAACATATATCATATGCTTCAACTTTCAAGACATATTGGCAAATTGATTACTATTTAATTCCTATATCTCCCATTTCAATGTTATTTTTCACTTGTTTAAGATTGTTGTTACCTTTGGTAAAAAAAAAAAAAGATTGTTGTTACCTTGTGTGTGGTATTACTATAAAAACCCTAGAACATGCCATTGTGTACTAGGAATTTGTAGTTTTGTAGAATCAAGAGAAGTTGTGGTGTTTTAAGGTGAATGTTACTAGAAAATTGGGTTTGGAAAGTTTTAAGGCTGTGTTAGAGGTGGACGAGAATAAGGGAATTTATAGATCGAACATATCAAGAAGAGAATATTGAAGATTGTTATTATGTATTTATGTGTCATGGTTGGTTAAGAAGCTCAACTTACCATAGTCATCAATATCTTATCAAATGCAAAATGACAGTTTAACTGATTTAAGTACGTAGGTAAGATTTGCATGTTGTGGCCTTGGCTCTTCATAACACACTTAATTTGGCCTAGCATTTTTGTTTTAAAAATCCACCAAGTTGCGTCCAAAATGACCTACTTTGATTTAGTGTCATATAATGTTGTAGTATTTGCTTAATTTACTAGCATACTTAAATATCGGTCAAGTCAAATGATTAATTATTGGTGTTCAACTGCTCATGTGGATAACTGAATGCTTTAATTTACACCATCTAGATTCCTAACTCTCTTGCTTTGATTGCTTTGTTTTTATGGTCTTTTATTTTATTTTGATACAATGAATAGTCTTTTTTATTTTTTACCATACCAAGTTACCAACAATTACATCTCACATAATCCAACGCATTCTTCTAATTCTATTTTGATATTAACTCTCTAATTCCTAACGGAAATGCATCTAATAAGTAATTCGATATTCGACTGAAAAATAAATAAAATTTGACTAAAATTTGTTTCATCACAAAATTAAATTTGGATTCTTTAGAATAATCTGTCCTAAATTGATCAAAACTGCCCCACTATTGCATTGCTCATACCAGAAAAAAAAATCACAATTAAAAAATATCTTTTAGTTGATGGAGTAGACGACATGAGGAAAATTCTGATCAATTTATGGAATGAAGAGCAAATATTTTAACTAATAACAAAATGTTTTGCAAATATTAATATATATACCTGAAACTCTTGTGCATTTCATATTCTTAAAACTTTGCCAATTTTTTAATTTTGTGTGCTTAAATGCTTGCAACTGCATATAGACATTATAAATTGACCTTACTTCATGAACAATTATATATATGACATTGACAATATATAGGCTTCTGATTCTCAACAATAAAGCTATTAAATCTTACCTATTAAGTTAGCAACAAAACGGTGAAGAGGTGGGCGGTAGTGCCTCTTCATCTATTATGGCCAACAGTGGATTTTTTATTTTTATATATGGGTTAAATATATATTTTTTCTTAAAAAAATGAAAATCTTTTATTTTAGTTTTTACTTAATTTTTAGTTTTTAAAAATTTATCATGCACTCAGAATCTTTACTTTAATTCAATGTGTTTTGTTGGATATTTTTTTTGCAAGTATGTTAATTAGAATATTAATATCATAAAAGTTCCTCCTCAAAAAACGAGCTTAAAATTTAATTTTTTAATCATAATTTTTATTATTTTTATCTTGAATTTTGTCGTTTAAAAAATTCATATTTAATTCATATCTTGTTATAAAATTTTAAATTTTAGTAAATAAACTTTATATGATATTTTAAACATTTAAGATTTTAATTATATTTTTGACCACTCAAGAATTTTATGTTTAGATCAATTTTGACTAACGCATACTTATCCACTTTTAAATGGTAAAAATTTAATCATTAAACTTTTTGACAAAATAAAAATTATACAAATTTTAAAATAATTTAACTATTTGCTTTATTTTCTTAACTAATACTCCTACCTTTGGAAATTCAAAAAAAAAAACTAATACCTTTGGTTTAGTATTTCCCTATTGTTTCGTATCTCATCTCATTTTCCTAATTGTATATGACTCAACCTTTTAACAATATAATGTCCTAAAATAGACCATGAACACATTCTTCACACACACACATTCATCCCACTAATAACACCAACACGTAAATCCCAATGACCATGATCAAACTCAAGCTTTGCCCCGTTTCTCTAAACGTGACATCACATTGTTCCCATACCAACAATTTCTTCCTATACACTATACATTTGATTTCCAAAGACGTAATCTATGGATCAAACTTAGCTAGAGGACACAATTCCCTCAACCTCATGCTATAAATGGTTAGTCATCCACATAACCAAGAAGGGTCCACCCTCCACGTTTAAATTTTGAATAATTTAATTTAATTAAAAGTACAAATATGCCACGAAGCACATTTCAAGGTGCTCGCGGTTCGGTTTTAAGGCAAAAAATCATCCGATCTAAAGATAAAATTAGTTGTGGTTTGGTTCGGTTTTTAGATGGTTAAATAATTAAAAAACTCCGATCCAATATGATCTAGTGCGGTTTATTTTGGATTGGTTTTTGGATATCCATATTGTAAATCTTTTGTTAAAGATTTATATTATAAAGATACATTTACCTAATAAATTTCATGTAAAATTTGTCAAAAAATAAATTTGAGGAAAAATATATCATATAATATATTAAAATTAATATTTTGGATGGACAATTATCGATTATATTTGAAACATATGAAATAGTATAAAATTAGATTAAATTGAACTAATAAGTAGTATTAAAACAGATTAAAAACTAACAAGTAATAGGTTAATGCAATATATCATAGTAGTAAAAAGATAAATAAGTATTAAAATGTATGTATGCGGTTTGGTTCGGTTTGGATTGGTTTTGAAAAAGCAATTCAAAATCCGATCCGATCTAGCGGTTTTGACAAAAGAACATCCAAACACATCCAAAAATATTCGGTTTTTTGCGGTTTTGGGTTTTTTGGATCGATTTTGCGGTCTTAATTTAGATTGGTTTGAATTTGAGCACCCCTACAAACTATAGACTAGTAATTCACCCGCATAAGATTTGTCTAATTAGCACTCTCCGTCTCAAAATAATTATCGTAATTTAACCGTTGACATTTATTTTAATCGTATTTTTTTTATTAATGTTTAAAGATAAATATTATAAGATCTTGTTTATTTTTTGAAAAAATTAAATTAAATACCTAAATTGGTATTAGAGAGAAATGAATCTGAGATTTTGTGGAGAAATACACTCTCAACTCTCAAGTCAATACAACCGGACAACTCAAGTGAGTTTATATAATATCTTGTTTGATTTGTCTTAATAGATATTTTTACAATATATATTAAATTTTAATAATTTTTCATAAAAAAATTAATCATTAAAATTATACATCAATATCTGTAAGTGACAATTATTTTGAAACCAGGTAATATTTAATTTCCTATAAAAAGTCATTCGACCCCCTCCTTCCAAACCATCCTATAGCTAGTAAAATCAATCACCAAAATATTTCACCAAAAAATTCCAATGACACAAGCAAAAATGAACACGAGTCTTATTTTAGTTACATTAGCCTTGTTTTGTGTAGGAGCATTAGCACAATCAAATTGCAAGAACGAATTAATAAGTATGTCACCGTGCCTAGACTACATCACGGGGAACTCTTCAAGTCCACCACCAGGTTTAGGGTGCTGCAAAAAACTTGCAATTGTTGTGAAAACAAATCCAATTTGTCTATGTGTGGTTATTAATGATGGACTATCATCATTATTTGGGATCAAAGTTAATCAAACTCAAGCTCTTGCCTTGCCTTCTGCCTGTAATGTGCAAACTCCACCTCCATCTAAGTGCAAAGGTAAGTCATCATTTTTCTTCTAATTTTACTACGTACTTTAAAATTGATTGATTTTGATGTGTATCAAATTATGTTTGTTAAAAAAATCACGTGTGAAAAAAAAATCATTTTATTTAAAATAAAATATAATTCCTTTCAGAAATTAACATTTGTTTGTTATAATTTTCTTAAAAAAAGATGGGAAAGAAAATCTAAAAAAATGAAATGAAAAGCTATTTTGAGTTGCCACACTAAAAATATCACTTTTAATAATTGATTTTTGTTATAAAAGTGATTTTTATTATGATAAACACAAAAGGTAGATTCTTTTTTTGATAATGAATTTGAGGTTTTTTACTTTAGAGTTTATTTTTAACCTTAGATGATTTTTAGCCTATAGATTTCAAATAACCATTTTGATCCTATGTGAAGTGTTATCTCAATTATCATCACTGTAGTCCTTAAATGTAACGAAATTACAAACACCTCGTCACTTTTGTTCATGATTTTAAAGATTAAATTAAAACTAACCCACATAAAACATATTTGAAAATTAAATTGATTATCTAAAAATTAAATTTGATGATTGAAATAACTAATAAACAAGACATGATCTAAATGACTAAATGTATTTAGAATTTTGATACATAAAAAAATCAATGTAACAAACGAATTCATGTATGAGATCAAAATTGTGATTTTCCCTTTTGATGATTTAATTCTATTAATTTGCATCTTTTGTGTTTGTATATGTCAGATGCCGAAATTGCACCATCAACAGATAATGGCTCGTCCGGTGGAAATTCCATCAAGTTATCACTTCATCTGCTGTTCCTTGTTTTTGCAGCAACATATATTATTATATGCTTCAACTTTAATTTCTAGATTTTCCATTTCAATGTTTTTTTTCACTTGTTGAAGATTGTTGTTACCTTTGTGTGTGTGGTATTATATATGTGGTAAGAAATATGATTGAGCTTACAAAGAGAAATAAATATTTTCCTTTTTAGAAAGAAAATTGGAAAAAAAGAAAATTGGAGAAGAAAGAAATTTTTATTAGTCAATAATATAAATGATGAGCAATATTAATCATGTAATTAATCTAAATAATTCTAACAAGATATTTAATTTTCTCCGTCCTAAAATATAAGAGTCAAGAAAATGTTGTTAAAATTGGACCAGAATTATTATTCCAATAAAATGAACAACATATGATATTAATATCAAATAGGGTTAAATATGTTTTTAGTCCCTATAAACATCTAATTCTTTTACTTTTAGTCCCTCTAAAAGAAATTCCCACTTTTTGGTCCCTAAAAAATTCTCTAACATGAATTTTGGTCCATATTTTTAAGTCAACTCATGTATACTAATTAAAATTTGGAATTATGTATTGCAATAATGTTTAGTATATTAAAAATTGAATTGATTTGCAAAATTTAAATTTTTTTAATTAGTGATGAATAAAATATGAATTTTTGAAGTGTTTGCACTTAAAAATTCATAGTTATTTCATCATTTGTTAAAAAATTATAAATTTTGGTTTGAGTAGTTTTTATAATATTATAAACATGATCACAAAAACTCGTTAAAAAATTTGAATCGTACACATAGTTGAGTGAAAAGCAGGGACCAAAAATTATGATCGGAAATATTTGGAGGACCAAAAAGTGGGAAAAAATTTTAGAGGGACTAAAAGTAGAAGATTCAGATATTTATAGGGACTAAAAACATATTTAACCCTATCAAATAAATACAAAATAATAAACAGATGACAAAAATTTATCATTTCTTAAGATTGTTGTCAGTTTTGGCCACGAGACAATTCAATCAACATCTTCTAGTAACAATTCATTTGAAACCTATCTTATTTTCAAATCGAGACAACAAAACTTTTCGAACTGAGGCTTCAATTTTATCACTTATAAACGAGCCACTTAAACAACAATATCTAAGGATTATAAAGATTAAGACTGACAAATCCATAGGATATTGTTGTTCTAATCTATGGAACCATCAATCCTAATCATCAGTCAGAACTCAGATATATTGTTGTTCAAGTGATTCGTTTATGGGTGATAAAATTATATTCAAGTTTAAGTTCGAAAAATTCTACTGTCTCAACTTAAAAATAAGATACGTTTGAGATGAGTTGTTGCTAGAAAATGTTAATCAAATTGTGTCGGAGGCCACATTGACAACAATAATCTTAAGATCTAACCGATAAGTTTCTTTGATGTATTTATTATTTTGTATTTATTTTATGTTAATATATGTTGTTTATCTTATTGGGATAATTATTAGTCTAATTTTAACAACTATTAAGAATTTATCCACTTCATATATACAAATTCACCAAAATTTAACAAGCAGTATGAATTATATCAAATTTATAGATTTATTTTATGTATGAGTCGTAGTTAGCAATTCTATATATATAAATATATATATATATATTATATACGATGGAAATTATCTTTGAGATCACATTGCAGTAAGATGTTACCATAAGATAACATAAAAGTAGTAAGTAAAGAGAAGAAAAAAATTGCACAAAAAAATAAAAACAGAGAGAAGAAAAAATATTTTAGGATCTCCAATGTAGTTTATTCTACTTCTCTCTAACCATGCATGAATGACTCCACCTCTTTGAAATTGAAAACTGCCTTTTTTTTCGATTAATTAGCAACACATCCTCTTATCTAGGAATGCTTTAGTAGATATATACCAACAAAGTAACGTGCACTTGACCAAGTAAAAACATTTAATAAATCATTAATTAATAATAATTAATAGTAGTACTAATATATATAATAAATTAACTTTAAGTCTTAAAGTGATAGTTTATTATCATTGTTTTTCACAAAATTGAATTTATGCAGTAAGTTGTTAGCCTAAGAAGAATAAGTTAAGGAACACTTATTATAACTTATAATCTAGTGTTAATTGATTAGTGAAGAAATTAAAGTTTGGTTTATAACCTTTTCTTACTAGTTGTGTGTTTTTCCATTAATTTAAGGTGAAAGGATTATGGTGACACCGTTTAAGATAGAAAGAAGACTTACAAAAATATTTATAATGATCAAACCAACTATTACAATTAACAATTAACGTTATGAATTTTTATTAAATATTATTAATTTTGACGAGTGTCAAATAAATGATTTTATTTTTTAAAAATTTATATGAATGATCTATATGATAGTATAAATTTTTAATCCAACAATAAATTTTACAAAATTCATATTCATTATAATGAAACCAACGACTTATAAATTACACACCATACACAATATGATCGATTTGTGCATGAAAACATTGATCACACAACATATTTTCAATTTGAAGAATCTCATGACAAGTGAGTGGCCTGAGTTTAATTCAACCGTAAATTTTATATTTATTATAATGTACTCCTAAGTTATAACTTGTGCGTCGCACACAACTTAATCAAGCGGTACATGTTAGACATTGTCCAAGTAATTAGGCTTTGTTTGTCTAAGGTAATAATGTCTGATGTGAGCATGCTATGCTATGCTACTATTACTACACCCATAAAACAGTGCCTCTGATTTCACTCATTGATGCTGCTATTGCTAAGTGGTCTGAGTTGAGAGTGAGAGATAGATACTTAGATAGAGATTTCCGATAGAAAATTCCACTCACACATCAAAGCCAGCAAAGAAAGAGAGAGTAACATAAACACAAACACAAACCTAAACATAAACATAAACATGGATAGTAAATAGTACTATTTTGGACTCTAGTAACCTTCTTAAAAACAAAAACTACCATTGCTTTGGTGAGATCATGGTAGTGTGGCCTTATTAAAAACCACTCAATCATTCAAACCTGAAACAACACAACCCATCATTCATATTTTTTTAATTAAATTATTAATAATTAAAAATAAAAACCACCTATTCTTTCTCAATCATAATCATAATTCATCATATACACGTATATAGTACTACCAAGTTTTAATTAGAAAAACCCACCAACCAGTTACTCCAATCACAAACCGCTACCTTTCTTTTCTCTGCAACAATTGCATTCATCTCTGCAACTTCAGGCCTAATCATAGAAGTCTGAAACTAGTGCCCAATTAAAGGTACATTCAATATCAAACATAAATAAATACTTCTACTACTAGTACTACTACATAATAATAACCCCACTACTACTCTTTTTTTTTTTTTAATTTTAGGGACCATTTTTTTAAAAAAAATTTAATTTGTTAGGGAGTAATAATTTAGAGTGAAAAAGGAATCCAATACAAAAATGTAAAAGAAAATTGAAAGCAAGAAAAAAAGTTAGCCAAAAGAAGGAACAAAATTACAAACTCTGCTTTTGTTCTGTTTTCTGATACATGCACGTCTTAGTCCTTTTGATCATGACTACTGAGACCCTCTTTCCATGTCGTTTTTCATCACCATCTTGATTCTATTCTCAGAAACACACCGAAAAAGCCGGGGAAGAATATTTAAGTAAAGTAACCCTTCTTTTTTATTTACTCATTTTTACCATTTTTCTATTCATGGAAACTTGTTTTCAATATGCATGATTCTAAATTTCTGGTTTATTCTTCTTTTGTGTGTTACAGTTTGTGACTAATAGCTATGGAAGATTCTGGTTCAAAGAAAATCACTTCATCTTTCTTCAATTCTTCAAACTTGTTCACAAATTTTACACCAAAAGGTTTTCATGAAACTGAATCAACAACTATGATGAGTCCTACTTCAATACTTGACAATAAGTCTTTTTCTGTCTTCAAGAAGAATTCTTTTTGGTCTGAAACAAACAGTCCTAGAACACAACAACGTTGTTGGGATAAATTGGATTCAAAAGTTGTTGGTCCTCTTGGTCTAGTTGATGTTCTTGTAGATGAAAAAAACAGTGAAGTGAATTCAAAACCAGAAAACAGAACTGTTCTGTTTGGATCTCAATTGAAGATTCAGATTCCACCTTTTTTACCAACAAGTTCAACTTTTTCTTCTTCATCTGAATCATCACCTTTATCTAGAGGTGATTTCAGTATCAAGACAAGAAATTCTCATCTGGGTTTTTCTTCTGGAAGCTTATCACACTCTCCATTGGAAAATTCTTCATCTGTGTGTGCTGATTCTGTTCTTGAAATTGAAACTTCAGATTCTACTAATGGAGTTTTCAAAGAGTGTCTTTCAGCAAGTGAAATGGAACTTTCAGAGGATTATACTCGTGTGATTTCTCATGGACCAAACCCAAGAACAACTCACATATTTGATAATTGTGTAATTGAGAGTAGTTGTTTTGGTATTGGATGCTCTGTTTCTGTTAAAGATAATGGATACTATTTTCCTCATCCTACTGAGAATTTTCTGAGTATGTGTTTTCTTTGCAAGAAGAATCTTGATCAGGGTAAAGACATCTACATGTACAGGTAATTGCTTATTCTTTAGCATAATTTGGATTATAAGATTTTTGTACTAAGTAATTAAGTTGAGTGACATAGTTTCAATTTTTGAAATGAACATTTGATTGGTATGTGGAATTTGAGATATGGATTGTTAGAAAATTTGGTCTATGTATGTGTTGAACTGTTGATGCAGATTTTAGTTTGTTCTTGATCATCAATAACTTTAGTACTTTTCTGTAGCAGTTTTTTTTTTAGTCTTAATCCTTAGGGGAAATAGAGTCCTATTAATCCTGAGTTGAACCGGGCGGGTATGGAGGCTAGATTATCGTATGCATGCGACAACGTTAAAACTCTTATGAGACAGAGTTTTACTGTTTATTTATTGTAATCTTAAGCGGTAAACATTTTTCTCCCAAGAGTTTTAACGTTATTGCATTTTTTGAATTTGAACCTTGAGATAGTAATGTTAAAACTCTTGCGTGAGAGCTTTTGCCGTCTATTGTAATGTTGTCTGACTCAAAAGATTAGTCTATGAAGTTATGTAAAATACTCAATTTGCAACAACAAAAAAAGTCCTTAGAAGGAAATTTGATGATATATTAATTTAGGATTGTTATTTGAAAAAAGTAAAATGAAAAGTGGTTATTGTTGCAGGGGTGAGATGGCATTTTGCAGCAATGAATGTCGTTCCCAAGGGATGCTGTTGGAGGAGGGGAAGCTCAAATTGGAAGCCAAAGATGTGTAATTTATGAGACATAAAACAATTTAACCTTTGCTTAAAAGGCCTTAGAATAAAACCCTTTTCATTTTTAGTTTTCTAGGATATGAATGAATGAAATAGTCCTAAAAAAATCTTAGATCTCTCTACTTCTAAACTCAAGGAATTGAAATAGAGAGACAGTGTAGAGGTGATTTTTATTTTATTTTATTTTTTTTGAAATGAATTAGGGGGATTGATGTTGAGTTGTTGTTGTCCAAAGTTATTTATTTGTCATATTGATGGTGATGATGAAACTTATGTATGACTTGAGCTTACATTATTTATTTTTGATAAAGTACTACACATTAATAATGCTATAATCACGCCTATAGGAGTAGGACCCATGACATTATTTGTAGGAGATTCTTTTCCTTTGTATATTGTTTCATTGTTTGTCCTTTTACTATGTTTGTTTACTACTCCTGTACCCGATTATAGAAGCCTGTTCTACATGGTATTGAACATGACACTTGATTTAAGTTTTGCTCTAATGGGATAATTAGATCAAGAGGACTATTTTAGGATCATTATTTCAAGAAATAAACGACAATAACTATCATAAGTAATTGGTTAAGTAGTTATGATACCCTTATCATGTTGTTGCTATTTTCTAATTGGGGTATAGTAGAGTAAAACACATCAACAAAGAGTTGAACTTGATGGTAAAAGTTTTGAATCTCTTAAGTAGACGTTTAAAAGTTCGATTTCTAATTCATGTTTATGAGAATAGTTTGATTGAGAAAACAGAAGACACTTTGTGTATTCTACATATTTTTGGACGAATATTATTTATTACTAATGATGTTGAAAACTTTTTATCTATATTATAGTAACAAAAAAAATAAAAGCACATCTTTGTCCTCTTGTTTTCTATTGTATGTCATTTTTAAAGGAATAATTAGATTAAAGAAAAATTTGGAAGACTTTGTTTCTATTTATTGTATGGCATATCTATTTCCATTAAGATATATATATTTATATATAAAAATTAGAGTTGTAATAGGCTTATAGCATAAAGGCCCCATTACAATTTACAAGGGGTCCAAAGGTGGTCTTAATATTGAAATTAGGCATTATAAGGATGGAATAAAGTGCACTCAAAAACTCATGTAGTCATGTTGTTGATTATTTGATTAATTGAATTTGTCCGTCCTTGTAAATTTAGTTCAGTTGACAAGTAGAAACATCACATTCTATATGTAGAGGTTGAGATTCGAACTTCAGATACTTCATTTATTCATTTTAAAAGTGAAATTTCTAACCACTAAATTACTTGACACAAAAATTAAATTCATCCAAAAGTAAAAGGTAGAGAAGTAAATGCACAAGAAAAAGGAGGGTGCAAAAAGAAAACAATCAAAGAAATAAACTTAATTAAACTTATTATCATAGAAATTGAATTCATTTTTCTTTTTGTGAAACTTGTCTAACTGAATTATTATCATACAGGATAAATAAACTTAAATAATAACAATAAAGGATAAAAGAAAACAATCAAAGAAATAGAAACACACACGATAGCTGAAAGCTGTGAACGAGGGAACACCAAAATACTGATGATTGAACACTGAGAGCAATAAATAATCTAATCACCATGCATGTTTGAAATTTTAATTGTTTAGCTTCTTAGTTTAACTCAGTTATTAAATACTAATTAATAAATAAAATGACTTGTGTTAATATTATGTCTTTAATACCGTTATTACCCTCCAAATTTCCCAATTTCTACACCTCCAACATACTCCCCACACCGATCTTCGCTCGTTCACCGCAATTCCGCCGGAGAACTCGTCGGAACCTGCCGGTAACTGAAATGTCCGGCACCATTCCGAGGTCGGCATCCGCTTTCCGACTTAAGAACGATGATAGCGACTCATTATTATTAGGTTCTCGAACCGGTAAGTATAATTGATCCAACTCTGCGTCGTTCATAGCTACCGTTTCTTCATGCTTTTATTTTTAAGGCCCTGTTTGGATAAATAGTTTAATTCACGCTTTTATAATATAATAATTGCTTATGTATTATAAGCTATTTTTATAACAAAATTAAACTGTTTTCATAAGCTATTTTGGAGAGCTTATTAAAATAATCTAAAAACAACTTATGGACATATCATAATCTATTTCCACAAACTTTCCAAAACAATCTCACAAGTGCTTATGAAGGTTAGGTAGATAAACTCAACTAAGTTAATTCAAACAGGTCCTTAGACTAAGAGTGACATGCAGTTTATAATTTTGGAAAAATAAAAAAAGATTTTTTAGTCTTATGGAGTTTTTATCGACAGCATTGTTAGATTTTGTGGCAGGTGCAGGAAAAGGCGATACGTTAGCAACTGAGACAGATCTAGAGGCTTCCTCGGCTAGTAAAACTGGCCTTCGAAAGAACAAATATAGTACATTGTATGGGATTGACCTATCCCCAGATACTGTTGCTGTTGCGATGGTATACTTTGTTCAAGGTGTTTTAGGACTTGCAAGGTTGGCTGTCAGCTTTTATTTAAAGGATGATTTGCATCTGGATCCTGCTGAGGTTTGCATTCTTATTTCTTAACGCTCATGGTTGTTCGTTCATGCGACTCACATTTTTTGATTATTTTTCATTTGAATTTTGTGACTTTTGCTAATGTATTTGATCCGAGGTGTATAATCAATTAACGCGAGACTTTGCTTGTGTCTGTTATTGGGATTTAGTAAAGGAAATAGAATTGAGACAATAGAGATTATGCATAATAGTATCTTGTCTTCTATAATCTATATATATATGATGATAAGATATGACGTGACACAAAAGATAAAACACTAATCCACATTTACTAGAATTCAATGTATCCTTATCAAATGTGGAAACAAACCAGAAACTATAGTTAGATATGGGGATAGATTCTGCAAGGTCACCCAAGATACTTCAACATATTCTGAGATACAATAGTAATATCGCACAATATTTCTCTGATATCTTATGAAGGTCAACCGTAGGAACCTAAAAGTGATAGAATTTCCTTGAAACTATGCTCATTTTTCTTTTTAGATTGACCCAATTGACACCAATATTTGAAGGACTGACATGTTAATATATTGACTAGGCAGCTGTGGTTTCTGGTATTTCTGCGTTTCCGTGGCTTGTCAAACCTCTGTATGGTTTTATTAGGTGAGTATAAACTGTATGCTTTCCCCTTTTCCTCATTTGGGCCGTTCATTGTATCCCCATCTTTTATCTCACCTGACACCGAAAGTTTCATTACTAAGCTGTTATTATGGCATGCACATGCAGTGATTCTATCCCCCTTTTTGGTTATCGAAGAAGGTCATACCTAGTTTTATCAGGGCTGCTCGGTGCACTCTCGTGGAGTCTGATGGCTACTTTTGTTGACAGTAAATATAGTGCTGCTATTTGCATACTTCTCGGATCTCTCTCTGTTGCTTTCTCGGATGTTGTGAGTGTCTCCTACTAAGTAATTCACATATACTGTTTTCTTCGGGAATCATTTAACCATTGATAATATTTGTGGACATCAGTACCAAGCATGCCAACTCACACCTATGTGAGGTTGCTGAATTAAAGTATATGTGCTTTGAAAATGAGGTGGGATCATATGTGATCAAATGATGTAAATTGTGTAGATGGGAGATGATGCATGTAAGTAGTGTGTAGGGCTATCATTATCCTTTAATTATGTGATGTGCTTCCTATCTGCATGTATTTTTTATACTTGGTATGTTTATGCATATTATGACGACAAGGATTATGATATGACTTATGAATAGAATTCCTTCCCCCTTCAAATAAAAGTAAAGCCATAGAAGTTATTGACATTCTGAGTAGAAATTTCTGATAAAATTTACCTTTCTGCTTGATGATTTGTTCATCATTTCATTGTTTATTTCATCAATTCTTGCCAAAATTTTGCAAGACTTTGATAAAGAATCTTTTACTAGGTCTTCATCCACGAGATAATCCCATTTGCGTTTAAACTTTAAAGTATCCAATGAATCTCAGATATGAGAATAATAATAATAATAATTATAATAATAAATCACATGGAAACTTTCTATAACTTTCCCCAAATCACCAAAATCACTTCGATTCAGCATTAACTATCAAAGGAACCTTAATTTCCTCATAGACTTTTATCATGGTTCAAACTTCCTAACCCACCCATTGCTCAATATTGATCTTAAGATATAAAAAATTAGAGAAAGATGTTATTTGGAAAATTGGATTTTCACTTCTAATTAGGAAAATTGGCAGTTTGATAGATTTAACACAAGCATTTCTTGAAGTCGAATCAAGATTTATTTTTCGAGGTGTGTGTAACATTCTTTCACCAAAATACGTGTAAATTGCTTGGATTAGGTTATCTTCATTGATTATGCAAAGATGAGTTTTGTTAAGTCTGCTTCTCACAATCGGTTAATATGTACAGCACAACGGGTTCCTGATTTATGAGTGCCTTTTTGTCCCATTCTTAACTTTAATTTGAATTATATATTAAAGTACCTTTACGACTTTGTCTTCTCCTTTGTGCTTCAGGCACATACACAAACCAACATTTCATTTGGTTTCAATTTCTTCTGTCTTGCATTTAGAAGTATTTCAATCTGTCTATATGCCTTTGGTGTTTTATCATCTTCTATAAATTAAAATTGTTCAGAGAACTGTCAGACACTGAGCTATATTTTAGGTTGTAGATTCAATGGTCGTGGAAAGGGCACGTGGTGAGTCACAAAGCACTTCAGGATCTCTTCAGTCTTTATGTTGGGGCTCGTCGGCTTTTGGTGGAATTGTGAGCTCCTATTTCAGTGGATCTTTGCTGGAAGCATATGGAGTAAGGTACTGGGGAAGAAGTTTGTGAATAGAATTACTTCTGATTACTGATAGCAGTATTTTTATCTTCTAATGTTTTCTTATTTACACTATGGTCCAGGTTTGTTTTTGGTGCCACAGCATTGCTTCCACTAATAACATCCGCTGTTGCTGTTCTTGTAAAAGAACAACCTATGCTTGGTACAGCAAGAGGGCAAACATTTTCATTAGCCAGGCCCGAGTTTTTGGAAAGTTCAAAAGAGAGCATTATTCAGCTGTGGGTTTCTGTACGACAGCCTAGTATTTTTCTTCCCACTTTGTTTATTTTCTTGTGGCAAGCAACCCCGCATTCGGACTCTGCTATGTTCTACTTTAAGTATGTCTATCTGTGAATATGATCATTTTCCTTTCCCATTTTCAATGAGTTCCACGACATCTTGATATTTTCCTATCAACACATATCATTTACTTAAATCTTTAGTAATCTCTTATTCATTTCAGCACAAATTCTCTTGGTTTTACCCCCGAGTTTTTAGGACGTGTCAAGCTCGTTACCTCCATTGCATCTCTGCTTGGTGTTGGACTTTATAATGGATTTCTGAAGAATGTTCCTTTGCGGAAAATATTTCTTGGGACTACCATTTTAGGTTCCGCTCTTGGGATGACTCAGGCTAGTATTTAGTTGTATGTTTTAAGTATGTTTATAGTTTTAATTTGAGAAGGCTGTTCTAATATATTTCTTATGTTTTAAACCTCTTTTATCAGGTTTTACTGGTTACCGGACTAAACCGGAAGTTCGGAATAAGTGATGAGTGGTTTGCAGTTGGTGATTCGCTAATTCTCACTGTGTTGAGTCAGGTTATCATTATCTTCATTTACACTAGTTATATACTGCTGACTCTGAAAAGCATAATACTACCTCTGACACAGTTTTTTTTTGGTTGACAAAACCTCTTACACAGTTTTATTAACTAGGTTTCTTGTGTTTACCAAAAATTAAATAAAATTTGTCTTTCTCTGCTATTGCTAAAATCCATTTATATTTCTTCCTATAGGAAAAAATTTAATATTTTGTCTCTGAAATGTTAGATATTCGGGCTAATTTTGGTATTGCAATTTGCAAATACTTTCTGAAGTGTTGCTTTGCTTTTATATGAAAAAAATGCTTTTTCAAAGCACCCTTTCATTTCATCCACTTTGCTCGGACCTTATGGCTTATCTTCCTCATTTTGCTGTTATTTTAAATAATGAGCTAATGTTGCGATTAATTCCCCCCTAAGCGATTAATTTCCCCACGGTATTTTGCTCCTTTTTTGCTTGTAAATTGCAGCTCATTCAAACTTCTAGGATCCATTCAATATTTCATGTTTCTCAGCTTAAAAGAGCAATGGGGTCCTATCCTGTTGCTTCATTTCTAGTTCTTTCGTTATCTCAATAAGTATAATATTTGGTCCAATTGCTTTGTCATCATCCATCCTCTTCAATTTTTTTAACTTCATTCTCATATATTACAAAAGGTATTATTTTGATATTCCTCTATAATGTTTAGCTTATTTAAGTTCAATAGATCATGCATCCTTCATTAAAAATAGCTTGTGAAAATATCTCTTCCACATTTTCTTAATATCTCATTTTCTGACTATGACCTCACTCTCCTCGTACTTGATGCAATTCACATAGTGGCCTCTTGTAACAAATAGGACATTTAATTGAATATCTGTAGTTGTAATTTTCACAAATCACAGAAAAACAAGAAGCTTTCTATGTAGACCACTTATTTGCAGGGATACACGGTTTTCCATGGACTTTTAGAGGACTTCATGCTGAAAAGGAATCCTTCAACTATTTTCAAGAGGGTTCTTGTCTTTCTCATGCAAAAGAAAATTTATAGGGGAAATATATTTGTGATTATAGCTTTGATAATGGCAAGTCAATGCTGATATTTTTTATGATTTCCTACAAAATTAGTGCCAATTTATGCGATTAAATAAGCAATATCATCATTCACCGCATGAATTGCCTTCTTGGGCTTTAATTGAACCATTTAACTTTAATATTATTTGTTCATGCAAAATTTGTCTTGTGTCTGAAATGGATGCTAGTGTATTTCAGGCTTCTTTTATGCCAGTTCTTGTGTTAGCGGCAAGATTATGTCCAGAGGGGATGAAGGCAACTCTTTTTGCAACTCTCATGTCTGTATCTAACGGAGGGAGTGTTCTTGGGGGATTGATAGGTGCAGGCTTGACTCAAGTGTTTGGCATCACCAAAGACAAATTTGATAACTTGGCAGCTTTGATAATCTTCTGCAATCTTACTTCATTATTACCTCTGCCACTTCTTGGTCTTCTCCCCGGGGACAATCCTGATGAAAATCTAAAGGACGATTCTGAAATTGAGATGAAGTCTAATTGATCCTAGCTGTTTTCCACTGGCCTTCCTTGAGGTTTCCTATCTTAGACAAGCTGTACCAAGTTTTGCTCATAATGCTTGCAAATTCAGTAGACATTACTTACAAATGCAGATAAAGAGAGTCTTTGTATATAGTATGATGCTAAAGTTGCCGCAGGGCCTTGTTTTAAACCATATTGATTATAGGTTTTTATAACACAAGATCAAAATTCACTTCAAAACATTTGGTTTTGTGGTGAGAGTGCCATTTTAAGAACCTTGAGACAATGCTGTACAATATGCTCCAGATTGACACAAGACAATGCGAGCCACCAACTACAAGGTATCTGTCTCTCCAGAACATTCACGGCATTACTTTGTAAGTTTGTAGAGTACTTTCTCACATTTATTTAATCTTGGCGCCTTATACTTCTTTGTAAGTACTAAAGCTTTGTATTTAAATAGTCAATAATTGTCTTTTTGACAATCAAAGCTGAGGTTTAGGCATCCCTGTTGTGTTTATACAAGCTCTTGATGTTTCTTTTTTTGTATATCATTTAAATTAGACAACGGGCTACATGTTTTTTCTTTGATGTTTCTTTCTTTGTATCATATAGTGGATTGAAAACTCATTCGGCCTTATTAGGATCATACAGGAGTAAGTAATTATCATGGGTGCTTATGCTTAACAATCACATCTACCTATTCTTAGGGTGTATATTTTGGACCCAGATTCCCTTGCTGTAGGGAAATGACGCAGTTACACTTGGTAGAGGATCTTAGCCGTTAATATAAACTTGGATGGTCTAAATCACACATTCATAAAATCAACTTTAAACAATCTTGATCGTTGGTTATGACTGGACTCTAGACGGCCGAAAGCAGTAATTGTGTCACAGATATACTGCAGCGGGTCTATTTTTTTTTCATATGCTTAATACCTTTTTTTTGAGTATTTTTACATCTTTTTTATCCATATCTAAATTATTAGTAATTAGGTTTGAATTTTCTTTTTCTCTCCTTGCATTTCTAAATTCATAACAAAAAATTTGGGTACAAAAAGAGGGCAAATTCATAAATCTAATCCCCTAATTTTCAAAATACTAGATAGTTTATCCACTGCTGAATTTATGGTTGGTTTTACTGATGTAACAACTAGGATACTGAAGTGGCAAGTGACCGAGACGAAGCAATGCTCATCTTTATTAAAACTCATAGTCTTAATTCATTTTCCATATAATAAGAGGAGTGTTTTTTTTCTTTTTCATGCAAGTATATTACAGGAGTGTGAAAAGATGAATGAGTAAATGAGCTATTGAGCTTTAATCAATATGAGCATTGCCACATCATTCGGTCACTTGCTACCTCACCATCCAATTTGTCACTTTGGCAAAAATAATCTCCAAATTCAGTAGTAGTAAAAATATTTGATTTTTGAAAGCTAGACGGCTAAACTACTATATGTAGAAATATTGGGATGGTTGAATTCGTGAATCTGTAAAAATAAAGAGAAAAAATTGTATCTAAGTCAAATAGTTAATAAGAGAAACCTAATAGTTAAAAAAGTACTTCTTAATAAGTGTCCTTAAAGCATTGATTAGTAAATAAAAACTCCATTATAATTTGGAACAGAGGGAGTACAAAATAGTGTTGGAAAGTAGTAGTATATTCAACTTTGTAGAAGTTTAAAACAAAAAATTCAAAGCAAATTTTTTATTTTGTTTATTTCTTTATCTACTGCTCTTAGGATACTTGTTAGCATGACTTATGATTAATAAGATAATCTCAATACGTAAAGAAAGGTAGATTAATCCTATCTAGCCATGGATTTGGCGGCTTGATGTATGCTGGGGAAGGTGGATGTTACAGTCAGTGTGCACATGGTAGGTCATGCTATGCTTTGTCATGGCTCACTGTTTCTTTGTCATCCACTTAACAGAAGAAAGTTGACAAGTGGGTCACACATCAAACATTTGGAGCTACCATGCTCTAGTTCAAGCCACACACACAGTCTCACACATATATGTGACTAGTTGAGCCTTTCTTAGTCTTGCCACATTATTTATGGATCGGGTTCCCCGGCAAAGGGACTCATAGTCTGTGCTTGCTTAAGACCATACCCTTCTTGTTTGATGAATTGACATAGTCACATAGACACATTATTTAGAGGTTACTCTCTTCTTCACCATGAAATCAGAACAAATAATAATACTATTACTAACACAAGTAGATCTTATATATCAATTATATATATTGTAGATGCAACTATTACTTTTCCACCTTATATATGCTTGGATTATGTATACATGTACACAATTTAACAAATTTACTGATTTATGTATACAAGTATATTGTTTCATGCAGATCTTCATTTTGAATAGGATTTTTTTATACAAAATGGTTTGTTAGTTGAGATTCTTCGCATATTGTTCTTAAGGACAGAGTGGCTTCCAATAGTCATAAAGGGGACTTGAGTTGAAATCTAGCTGTTTGAGTCCAAATGATCAAAGCAGATATAATTACAAGAATAAATCATCAATTTCCGGTCTAAAGTATCACAGTTTGATGTGTTAAGTGTGAATTAAATTTTTATATTTAATAGAATAGTAGATGTTGAACAATATATAAGTGAGAGTAGTCTTATACCTAATGTCTTAAGGTTTTAAATGAAGATATGATGTCTAAATTTACCTTTATGATTACTTTTAGCCTAACGTGTTGCTCTCCTGGAAGTCCCAACACGTCATTTCCTCAATTTAATCTTAAAGTATATAAATATTAAGTTATGGAAAATGCTTGTGCATTCAACTTTTAAATGCAAACATTTAGGTATCTTAACATATACTTTTAGGGCATATATTAGCATGGTATATAATTTATACTATGTATTAAGAGACTTATAAATTGAAATTTTGAGACTACAATGTTGTTTATTTATTCCAATAACAAAAGCTATGACTCATGAGTGCCATAATATACAATGAAATTAAGTACTCTTAGCTTCTTAGGTAAAAAGAGAGATGCCCTACTGAATAGTAATTTTTAACAGAAAAATGTTGAAGACACCAGTTACATCATAGATACAAGATTCTGGTTATATATTTATTGTGATTTAATTATTGGCTATATATACACACACAGCCGAATTACACAGTTACACAGAACCAATAATGTCTAAGAGGATCTTTGGATTATGTTCTGAATTCAACGAAGCTATTGGTTCAATAAATGTCTAATTGTCAGTGAAAAGATGTGCGATACAAGATTATTCTGTGGAAAAAAACCGAAGTATCTTGAAACTTATTGACCAATAAAAGATACTCCATGCACCATTACAATAATCTTTGATAATTAGAGGTGGCTTCTGCTACCTTTAGCAATTATTTAGAGACAAAAAGCTACTGGTGATGTTGAAAAGAGATTAAAATAAAGCCCCAATGATGATAATTGATTTGAATCTTGGACCTATATGTAAATTTTATCCATAGTATTACTATTATTGGCTGTATACTTAGTACTCCCTCCGGTCCTTATTATAAGAAGAAATTTGCTTTTTAGATTCATGGAAAGTTTTATGTATTTAGACCATATTATGAACTAGATACATCAAACATTCTATGAATATAAAAAGTAAATTTCTTCTTATAATAAGGATCGGAGGGAGTATATTACTTAGTGTTTATTAAGATAATGTTAACTTCTCACTTCTCAATATAATTAAGAATCTGTTAACAAATGCTAATGATTGGTAACTCAAATAGAATTGAGGAGTAGTTGGGTAGGAAGAGTCCACATTAGGAAATGTAAGTGCCATGTGAGTTGCCATGTGAAAGGTATTAAATTTTTGAATAAATAAACGTACAACTAAACAAGACTTGCATGTGAGAAATCAATGACTCCTGAAATTATAGAGAACCTTCAGCATATCTAGGGAAAATTCACTATCTATATATATTCTACGCATATATTTTTGGGCAATCTATAACTCTATTTAAGGTGAAACAGAGGCATGGCATGTGATTATTGTATTTCCTTTTCTGATGATGTGTGATTATCATATTTCACTTTCTTTGTCAAATTTCTACAAGACCATTTAGATCAAAGTTGCATTGTCACAATGGGATAGCTTAGCTAAACTATGCATCCATAGACATAATGTAAATGAAAATGAAAATCTCATTGCTGTAGAGAACATAAATTTGGTCATTAGAACTATACACTGTGGAATGGAATTATTGCATTAATTAATTCCATATTGAAATATCAATCTGAAACTTTATATATTTTATTGACAAGGAAATATTAGTAGGACCCTAGTAGTGTCTCTTAAAAGAATTCAACGGTTATAATCTTGTTAATGCTTTTGTTTCAAGTATTAGATTCATATTGTAGCTTCAATCAATATTATGTAGGACAAGAAAAATGTAACAACAGCCTTGTGCAAACAAACAAAAAGAATAATAAAATATTTTTTGGATTTTGGAAATGAAAAATGGATAGGATAAACATGTAATGTACAAGTGTAGACGCAGAAAGTTTAAGAACAAGCTTGTTTCAAACTAACTACTTAATGAAACAAAACATATTTTATAAAAATAAATATATGTATTCAAAAAATTGATTTGACCTACCAACACTATGATATGATACAGTTTCAAAATTTGGTGCAAATTGATTTGCCATTACTATGCTTATTTGCACAAAATTTGTAATAGTAATCTAGTTTGGCTAGTGAGTCACAAACATAACTTAGACACACCATTTTATGGTGATTTTAATTGCAACACACCTAACAGACAAGACGCCCCATGTTTGGAATTCATGAAAATGGCATTGTAGTCTTTACAGCCTTGGTTTGTCTGTGGACCTATGGCATTACAAATGTATACAATTTATATATATCTCTATGAAAGGACAATATTTGTTAATCAAACTTTGTGGTCCTCAACAAAGAAAACCAAACTCATCTATCACAAGTTTAGTGTAAAACCAACACAGTTTATTAGTTCCTATGCATGGTCCTTGTAATTTGTTTGCCTGTTTTTAGCTTGAAACAGAGTACATCTGGACATAGGGTTCATTGTAACATTATGTCTATCACTTGTCTTTTGTCAATTATCACCTATATATTATCAAACTATCAAGTGAAGGCAAATGGATGATTTTTTATCAACCATACAACTCTTTATGGGAAAAACAATCCTAACCACATATAATGAGAAGGCTATGTTAATTATATCATCTACTCATGTGTTAATTATTGATAATTATAGATTTGGACACAAATTAAATTGATAAGTCTTTTTATGTTTCTTTTTAGTAACCAATTGTTTGGTGTGGACATAAGATGATGAGGGAAAGTAAGTGTGAACAAAGACTAATAATGAACTTAATTAGACTTTATATGTGAACAATGATACAATATCATTGTCCTTTTCCACCTAATGTGAATTTCCAAACAAAAGCTAAATTTATAGTTTATGAAGAATTTCTATTAATTATTGACTTACATACACATGAGCATTATTATTTATTAATCAAGGATTGGGTTTGTAAAAAGGATAGCATGCATGAGAGATTGCAAGCGAGCAATAGTGTTTTGCAATTGAAGATAATTGTGGATAAAGTATCACATGGAGAATAATTTTATAATTTTCTGAATTTACATAATTTTATTTTGATGCATTTTTAAGTTCTTGTGTCCTTCTACGTCTATATAGTTTTTACTTGCAGTGGTTTGCCTTGTAGGGTCAACCAAAAGTTATTAAGTCATACCACAAACTATTTATTTTAATTGAAAAATGAATATGATTCCATTTGTAGGCTTTGGTCACTAGCATAAGTGGTCCTAAATAAAAACATACCTAATGTGTGCAATTATTATGAATTGCAAAGTTAGCCATTTCAATTATTATTCTCTCATTGCAGAACCTAACGTACTATCTTTATTTTCTGTATCTTATTTAATAATAATTAGGTTACTCGTCCTTAATAACCAAGCTTATTGGCTAATTGGTCCAAAAGCTAATCATTTGAGACTTGGAGCTCTCATATTTGGTTCCTAGCTGCGTCAAAAATAAAATGCACTCAAATTATCTAGGAGCAATTTTTTCTTTAAAATACTATAGTATATATTACAATAAGGGGAGTAATTGTGAGTCGTACTCAATAATCTCCAATTTAATGCATGTCAAATATCTTTAAAGATGTGTTTCAAAAAAAATACTACTATAACTTTAAAGATGAAATGCATAAGTCTCGTATTTAGAGGGATATAAGTTATGTGTAACACTGAAAAAATATGTAATAAATCAAAACAATGTTTAAACAATGTAACAAATTCAAGCACGGTTCACTTATATCCTATAAGTAACTATGAATCATATTCGACGGATATAAAGATTAAAGAAAAATAGTGCCCAAAAAAAAAGATTAATATATGGTATTTTCTTGTGTACCTCCACAAAATTTGGGGGTATTTACCCCCAACGACTTAAATTTTTTAAACCAATATAATTTTTTGTACAATAAACCGTTGGATTAAAAGTTTATATCATATAGATCATTTGTGTAAAATTTTAGACAAATCTAAAATCATTTGATATGTTATTTAGACGAATCAAAATTAACAGTTTTTGTGATTTCTTAAACACCGTTAATCTTTATGTGTCTCAATAGCATATCAAATGATTTTAGATTTGTCTGAAATTTTACACACATGATCTATATGATATAAACTTTCAATCCAACGGTGTATTTTATAAAAAAATTATCGCTCAAAACTTTTTGTAGTAGATGGGGATAAATACCCCCCAAATCTTGTGGGGTACACAAGTTGACACCTTAATATATACTATCAAATAAGATAACTGAATATAAGAACCGTGTAAGAGAGGGTGTTCAAACTTTCAACCGAACATGCACGTTCCATGTTTCCTTATGGGCATAATATCATTAATATATTTACATATACACCAAATCTGACTTTTGACTTGCGTTTCATTTGCAATAATCAATTTACTAAAGGTTTTGAACTCATTAACAATGCCAAGCCAATTATGATACTCCACGCATCTCAATTATGAGAAGTTCATATTTAATTGGTTTTGAAATTGAATTAAACATTACTAGATGCATCATTGTATATAGGTGAAAGCAACATTAAATAGAAATTAAAATTTTAAGAAATATCACCATATAATTTTTTTGTATATTTCCTTTCAATGATGTAGATATAGTCACTCTGACATCATAAAAATTTGTTTCAATCTCTATATTTTGATGTAATGTCCGTTTTATCTTTCATAAAAAATGCATCATTTGATTGAAGAGTATACATGTTGTTTATAAATTACTATTAAACTCGAGTTTTAAACAACATTGAATTTTAAGTAGTACTAAAAAAAATGAAAATCAATAAAAATGAGCACAAACCAAATTAGAGAAAGGTGCAAAATTAGCACTTGTATGTGGGGTTGTCTCATGCCATGAATGATAAGGCCATGTTGATCAATTTGACAAATTGATAAGCAAGTAGATGTTGCTAAACTTCTTGCATGTTAGTGCAAACTTATTGAGAAAGACAGAACATTCGCTTGTTTACTAGAATCACATGAAGAAATAAAGTTTAATGGTTGTGAAAGAGAAACAAAAAGAAATTAAAGAAAATAATTTTTAAGCAAATAAAAAATAAATAAAATTATGCCTTGAGAAGTTGTATTATTGCAACTTTATAACATCATGAAAAATATGGCAAAGTGAAGTCAAACCGTCAATTTGTTACTATATCTTTATAAATTAAAATTAAAAGTGATATTTCTTACAAAATAAACTTTTATGTCCACACATATATATATCATTCTTTTCACACTATTTTTTTTCCAAAAGACCTAGCCGCAAAAGTCACATGATAAACATAAAGAAAAACTTATTGTGGGTTCAAATTCACTTGCATTATATCAAATGTTCATGCAATTATGGGACTTAAGACATTACATTAAGACATATTGGGTTAATGAATTCTAATTATTTATATGTTGTTCAACTTCAACCTTTCGATCTATTCAATATATATAAGATTTTAACTCACATTTATCTCAACAAAAACTTAATAATGTTCAAATCTTTTACCATTTTGATAATATCTTTATTAGTAACCCTACTTTTATATTACTGTTTGACAACAGTCCTCTTCATATATTTGTGAGAGAGGCCATAATTGAGAGCATTGTAAAATATGAAGTGTCAACATAGTTAAAAATTTAAAATGTCTTTTTTTTTTCACCTTCTAGTTCTTAGAGAAAAAAGACTCTAAGGGTCTGTTTGGCAAAAATAGCGGATAGCTGATAAGCTAGCTGATAGCTTATAGCTTATAGCTGATGACTGATAGCTGATAGCTTATAGCTGATAGCTGTTAGCTGATAAGCTAATTGAAGTGTTTGGTAAAATTAGCGGTTCAACTGACTAATAAGTATAAAATGATATAAAAGGACATTTTTAATTTTAACATCTCTTGTAAAAAAATCATTATAAAATATATAATTAAATTAATATTTACAATACTTAAAATTTAAATAATTTAAATTTATTAATTTAATACATCTTTTTATATTCTTTAAATTGTTTTTATTTTAATTTTTATATTTTATAAAACAAATTATTATAAATAACAACTTTATAACATATACAAAATTGATAAATGAAAAGAATTAAAAAAAATGATATGAGTATATGACAGGCGTAGAACAACGTACATATATACTAAGACTTAACACAAAAAAAATACTAGTGTGATAAAAAAAAATACAAAGACGTAACAAAAAAAAAAGCACATAGTCAAAAAAAAAAGCATAAAAGTTACCGTAAAAAATAGTCATAGATAGATGAAAAAAAAAAGCTCATAGTGATACCGTAAAAATACATTTTGGTAGAAGTGCCCACAATAATATATGTACATTTGATTGTCAAAAAAAAAATATATGTACATGTTTTGTTTTGTTTTAAATATACATAAAAGGATAAAAAAAAGATTTTATGTGAAATAATAAGGGTAAAATTGAAAAAAAAGATGATAAGCTATAAGCTATAAGCTAAAACGCTATATGAAATAGCGTTTGGAAAATAAGCTAAAAGCTAGTAAAATAAGCTATAAGCTCATGTCAAAAACGTTTTGCTAAACAGAGCTTATTTTATACAAACGAGCTTATAAGCTATAAGCTAAAAGCTATAAGCTCTTTTTTGTGCTTGCCAAACAGACCCTAACAGTTTAGAGTTCAGAGCGAATTATGACATCAAGTAGTTTCAGTGTCCTCTCAAATGCATTTGTCGGGATCAAACTATGGTTCTCCTACTAAGTCTAGCGTCAATTACAACTTAATCAACTAATATTCGATAAAATGTCAGATATTAGATATTGCTATATGATGTGTTTGTAACTTTGTGGTCTTTATAAAAAATAATTAGCCTAGTGGCTAAAAATTCACTTTTAAAGGTGAATAAGTGGGTGTATCCGGGTTCGAACCTGAATCTCTACACTTTCATGCAATATGTTCAACCAATTAAGATAAGCTCATGATTACTTTCAATTCTTATAAACCTAAATTGTAGATATTTTTCTATATAAAAAAAATTGTAAAAATATTTCAAAATCATCATAGAGAGACTATTTTTTTAAATAAATTTTAGCAAACAACCTAAAAGTGACATGACTACAAAATTAGTACGAAAAATACAATAAAAGATTATAATATACACATACTATTACTGTTAGCTGTCCCAATCATCTTTCTCTACTTATTTTAAGTTTAGGGTTGTTTAATTTATGATGCTATAATATTATTAAGCAAGTATTAAATGCTAGAAAGGGCCAAAGCATAGGTCCCTCCGACCACCTTTGTCATATTTTCCACTCTCCATGTCCCTTAGAACATGGAGGAAATTATGGCATTATTACTACCCTCTTCTTAATCTCTCTCTCATCTCACACCATAATAAAAAGCCCCTCACTCAACATAAGACACTCCCCTTAGTTCTTCATTCAACCAACAAAGCCAACAAAATCCTTAAGTGATGAGAAAACACATAACAATATAAAGGTAAACAAATAAACCACATCAATCATTGTTGTGGTATCCATTATCCATATCCAACCAAAGCAAAAACCAACCATTTTTTTAACTATACTTTGCCTTTCAAACTCATAACTCACAACCCCTTTTCATTTTTTAAGGACAAAGATTCTCTTCCTTCTTAAAAATCATTCCTTTAAAGATATCATGGAAATTGAATCAGCAAAGTGTGAATGTTGTGGCTTGAAAGAAGATTGCACTCAAGACTACATAACCGATGTGAAATCAAAATTTGATGGAAAATGGTTATGTGGGTTATGTTCAGAAGCAGTTAGAGATGAAGTAATGAGTGGAGAGAAAAAAGCATGGGACATGGATGAAGCTGTGAAAGCTCACATGTCATTTTGCAGAAAATTCAAATCTAACCCTGCTGTTAGAGTAGCAGAAGGTATGAGACAGATGCTAAGAAGAAGATCAAATGATTCATCATCATCTTCTTCGTCTTCTTCATCTTCATCAAAGAAGTATTCAAGATCAACAAGCACTTCTCAAGTTGGAGATTCTTCTACTTTCTCTTTGTACTAATGATGAGAAACCAAAAAACAGAGAATACTCTGTTTTGGTCAGAATAAAAAGTTTATTGTTCTTAGCCTCTTTTGGCCAAGTTATTTTTCTTCTTGTTTCTTATCATGTACATGGATGTAATTTCTTGTTTTTACTAACTGATTCCTAGTTTGGTTTGGTATTCCTAATTTCTTTGTCATCTTTTGTGTTAAAATACTATTAACTTATTAACAACTACAGAAAATGTTAGTTAATATTTTAGTGTATGTTTGGTTTAACTTTGACATGTGTTCTGTTACAAAATGTTTAGTGTCAACCGAACAAGTAGTTGTATAGTTGTTGTGAACTCATATAGTATTTTACTTTTAGGAACACTTCTAGGTTAGAATTGGATTAACAAGAAGTGATAAAAGTAGAATAAAACTAAATTACCTTAAATTTCAAGGCTAACTATTGGTTTACTTTACATATATTATTATAAAAGTATGAGGTAAAATTATCATTTCCCATGTACTATATAAGATAAGATAGAATAAAATTTGATTTCATTTTGTTGTGGTACATTTAAAGATTCTCAGTTTTCACATGCTTAAGAAATGTAGGTTAAATTAATTTATATACAACACTCACATTCTTCAACTCAATGACTTTTAAATGACAAATTTATGAAGACTGATGTGCCACCTAAAGCGGACAATATCTTAGAATGTAGTGGAATATGACACATTTTATTTGTTCAATATCTATTTCTTCATAACTAGAAAAAATATGTGGTAAAATTATGTTTTCCTAAATAGAATATAAAAATATTCAAATAAAATTGTGCATTGGTCATTATTCATTCAAATAATGCAATGATAGTTTCATTTTAGAGTAGTGTGTATCAATCAACACTTTTTACAATATGTAAGGTTGGGGTTTATAATCTAGGATTTCATAGTTATTTCAAGTGGTAAATTTCTACTAAACTACTTAAAAATAAAATATGGTTGAAAATCAAATACAATATGCTAAATAGTGCAGCCCTACATAAATTTTGTGTGACTCATTTATTTTTCAACTAATTAGATAGTGTAAATTGAAGAAAAAAAGTCTATTATAGAATTCGCATTGTTAGTATAATGTTTAAATTTTATTTTTGTCTTTCTCATTTTGGAATATGATTTCATTTGATCAGAGGAATGGCGATAATGTGCAATTGTGCACCACTGAATGATAAAGTTGTGCATTGGAGGTATTCAATAAAACCATTCTTTCACCATCTCTAGTTTCTCTTTTCTTTCTTCATGTCATGGTCAATATTACTGTACTTCACCATCAATTATCTGGTGCTACCCGACAATGTTGGAGATGGGTTTGTTGTTTTACCTTGACTTTTGTTTCACTGAAAACAATGAATGTGCCATGCCAACAAGGACACACATTTCAATTAGCTTCAATTCCCAAATCTGTTTCATAATTTAATTAGGACTATTAATTAACCACCTGTATTTTACACCAGAAGAATCCAATAATTGAATACATCAATTTCACTATATTATTGTTACTTCAAGTTTCATTAATCTGTAGCACAAATCTAGCAAACAAAAGTATAGGAGGATCTTTCCAGAACCATATGACCAATAGGCCATTGAAAATGCGGATAAGACTGTTGTGGGGTTTCGGCCGAGTTTGGATGAAATTTAATGTCCATTTGCTTCTCTTATTTTAATAGGCCCGCCTTCATATACCCGGATCATTACATTTAGTATTCGACAGAGCCAAGTATACAAGACTTGAGTTCAACCCGGAGTTCGATACTAGGTCTAACTTAACCTAATAGTGGAGCTTTAACACATGATGCAAGATCCACGCCGGAAAATGATAAGCATCATCTAGTTTAAAAGGGGATCAATTCGCGAAAAATGGCAAGTGTTTCACTTTCATTCACCTGACAATAAATCATAAACGCATTGACCTTGAATATGCCGCATTGCCACAAAGTTCCATTCTGAAACATTGATGTTTGTTTCTTATTTATGCAGCCTATTCAAACTACATCTCATTCATGAGCATTGAATCCCATCACCTCAATCTCAATGTTTTTATCTTTATTGAGTCTTCAATATTATTTTTGCATCATATTTGGCTTAGATAGTTTTATTGAACTTATAAAGGAAATATAAATATTCTAGTGGTAACCTTATTTTCAATATATTTATCACAAGCAAAATTTTAGTGGATTAAAATCATAATACATTGAACTCAAATAGTTAATGATCTTCATCAAATGCAGTTTCAGTAGAACTCCAGTTCGAGTTTGATTTTGATTTTTGAGTGAAACAATTTTTTAGCTAAACTTTACTTATCCCAAGTCTGAACTATGAAATATTAAGTCATTATGCGACTACTACGTGAGTGACCTAAATACATGGGCCACTGGCTATGTCAAAACTCAAAACACTTTCTTAGTATCCAAATCCAAATAAAGTACAAGGTTATATATGTCATTTCATTAGAAGAAGAAGAAGAAAAAAACGATTCCTAAAACAGATACGACCGTTGGAGTTGGGATTCAAATCAAATACAAGTAACTTCCAAATATCACAAACAAAAAACAAGAACAAAAAATTTTCTGAAGAATCAAGAAACCATGAGAATCCACTTTCAAGAATCAAAATCTAGCAGCTATGAAGAAGATGAAAATCGTGAAAATAGTTACTACCCTGGTTGCAAGAAAAATGCAAATTGTAACTGCGAATTTTGCATAGCTAGCATCAATGCAACCCTTGACCTCATACCCAATAGCACTTTAACCAAATTCTCTTCTTCCAAACCCAACAATGTTAGCAACTTCACTCCAATTTCCTTTGATTCTTCATTTTCCTCCACACCCAAAATCAAAAACAGTTCTTGCTGTATAACCCCACCACCGTCTACCCCTATCATCAAATCAAGTGTTAAATCAAATCATGTTCAGATAATAGAAAGGAAGAAGAAGAAGGAGAAAAAGGAGAAAAAGAGGGGTTTTTATTCTGGTGTTGGTGTCTTCAATGTGATTATGGTTTTGGGGTTTTTGTTTTTTGCAGACATTGTTTTGTCAAGGGTTGTTTCTGTGGTTTTTCAACCTTCTTCGTCACATGATGTAGTGAAAAGGGTTGGTGAGAAATGTCACCAAGTTCAAGATTTGAATGGAAAGTTGAGATTTTTGCAGAATGAATTGAGAAATATTGTCCATGGAAAAGTCTCAAATTGCAGCTTTACTGATACCTCATGGGAAATTAACCAGGTATTGTTTTTTGTATTCTTCTTTGAAAAAAATGAACTTTCAATTTTGAGATTTGATAAAGAACTATGAATTTGGGGGAAAAGGTTAAATTTTTATTGATTTTTCAATTGCCCTATAAAAATTGTATATAGGATGGTTTATTGTTGAGTTCAAGGTGCAAATTGTACAAATCAGCAATGGAGGAGGTTTCAATTTGGGGGTGGCCTCTACAAACAGCTGGAATGATCACAACTGGGTCGTCTTTTCGCACATTCACTATCCTATCAGGAAGAGTTACAGAGGTAAATTAAACTCTCCAAAATGTTTTCCTTTTTTATTTGATCTATAGTTGATTGAATTTGCGAACATTGACACTAGGCATGACACCGACAAGTTAACATCGATAATAATTTGAGAAAATTGAATAATTGAATGTAACTATATGTGTCACATGTAATGTAAGTGATGATGGCACATTAGACACGTCTTTAATATGAAGCGTATGTGATGCATATGTTACTAATGTCGACTAACTTTATGTTATTGTTTTTCTGTTTAATAGTGGAATAATGGACAAGTTAGCTATTTGATTAGAAAGGCCAATACTTCATGGACACAACCAAAATGGGGTGCCTCAGTAGTTCAATTAGACTCTAATACTTGGATTCTTGAATATCAAAGGAGCTCTATTGGTGATGGTAAAGGACTGTTTACTGCAGCATTTGAATTCCTCAAATATAGGTTTTCGAGGAGTATTGGCAAGATGAAGAAAAATTTGTGGCAGTTTGCTGTATCTTTTGAAGATAATTGTCGATATAATTGGTTCGCAACAACAAACTATGGGTCTGAAACCCCAACTTGAAATCAATTAGTAGAGATTTTGGTGTTAAGTCATTCTACATCAGCACAACAATTCCTCATTTCTTGTGAGTAGAGATTTTGGAACTAAATCATTCTCAATCAGAGTACAACTCCCTCATTTCTTGTGAGGAGCTCCAACTTTATTACTGTAAAGAGTTCTTTTTAACTGTGATTTTATCTGTTAATTCTTGGTCAATAATAGATTCTAAACCTCTTTTTGTCTCCACATTTGAGTATATACTTTTCTCTTTGTTCATTATTATAATCGAAGTAGTGCTTAGCATAGTTCTTTGTTCAAGTCTTGTTAGCTATTAGCTATTAGCACATTTTTAGAACTCAAAATTTAATTTGTCAGTCAATTTGGTACCTCAAATTTATGAAATAGTAATTCAGTCTCTTAAATTGAACAATGTCAGCCAATTTAATCTTTTTTCCAAATTTACCACCATGGTTTTACAAGAGTTTTATGTTTATCTTAATGTGACAAGAGACCATTCAAATCAAAATATGTAGGTCTTTGGTTGATGTTAATAGAAGTTAACTAAAAATATATCTTAAGGGGCTAATTTGCTTGTTTAAAAGATTAAATTAATTGACCCTTGCAATTTTGAGTACTAAAACATACAAGTGAGTTTCTAGCATTTTTCTGCCAAACTTGGAATTCAATTTACAGTAGTGAAAGCATTTGCAACCATAGCATTCAATTTTGGAGAGATATGTTGTGCACACTCATTATTAGTGAAAAGAATCGCCAGCATGACTTAAAGATTAAGAGATACTTATAAATGAAATTCTGTTGGGATCAACTAAAAATGCAAACGTTAATGTGGCATATTTTAATAAAATGTTATTTCCGTTTTTGGCGGAATAGATGTGATATTGGTGACTAAATTGCGGAGACTTTTGCCGAATATTTTGATAAATTTCATTTTGTACCAATAAATATGTATCCTGTCAAAAACAAAATCATATACTTGAGCAATCTGTATGAAACCTGCGCTAAAAGATAGGATTGGAGTATGGAACTAACAATGTTACCATGATGGGCAAAGAGCAAAAACAGTACTGAATTGACCATACCATACTTTACCAATATATCAAATTTTGTCTGAGCATATTCTCAATTACCTATCTTACTGAGAATATGTTCCATATTTGACTTGGCTGATCAACCAGACAGGGCAATGTTGAGTGTTATCAGAAAGATACCATTCAAACCAATTTTCATTTGCATAGTTTGATTTGATTCCCATTTAGCTTGAACAAGAGCACATGCGGAAATGACATTCCACATTCTGGTACCATCAGGGGAGCTGCATTTTCTGCAGATACATTTATCAACATGTTCAAGAACCTGCTTGGATTGATATCATTTACAGCTTAATCAAATATCTTAGCACTAAAACATATCATAGTCATTTTCAACCATTTGTTCACATATGATTAGAGGATCTTAAAGACTTAAAATGTAAGAAAGAGTATTCAGAAATTGTCCAAAGGTAGAAAGGACATGTGGTGTTGTTGGGGAATCACTAATAATGCATGCACTAGCTTCAGGTGCTGTTGTACTTATCTAATGTAGTAGGGTAAACCTAGCTAGCTGGTGAATAGACAGAATTGCTTGTTTTTTTCTATAGAAAATTAAGATCAAAGAAAAGAAAGAGTTATCCTTGCTTAGTGTAGGAGCATACCAGATTGCTGTATGAGTAGAAAATGTTACAGATTTACATGATGTAGATAAGTACATACAACAGCACCTGCTGTATAAATAAATGACTGATAAGTTTTACAAGCATATATATTATGTAAATCATGAATATAATACAAGAATACTGGACAGGAAATGTAATTAACTTCCATAGTTCCATCGATTTTAAGACAATGGAAGTAAATAGGAAGACTGTCAAGGGTTAGAACATGGTTTGTATTATTTTCCTAAATAAATCAATATTATGTGACACACGCAGTAGATACTTAGCTTTGTTAGTCATTTCGGTCGAGATTTGATCCTTGAGCAGTTGAGCGGCGTGTATGAAATATGTCGAAGAAATTGATCCATTAAATAAATCTCAATTATCTTAAGAGATTAATCTTTACGGTTACGTGAATGATACCTTAATTTACTTTAAATGATACCAACAAAAGGATAGGGGAAAGATTAGGTGGATGGTGATGTCAAGAAAATGACAATACATGCATGCAGCATACCAGAATTCAGAAATAGTTGATGAAGCACACGTTTTATTTCACGTGATTGACCAACCTAATTAAGATTATGCCTAAGTAGTATTAGCCAAAATTTTGGTTAACATATATGAAACCACCAGATTTTGCACTTGTACAATACAAGAGTCTTGGCCCTTTTCCTTGAGATACTGTGTTGCTTGTACTAGCTTAGTTCTATACAACTATACATAGATTTTGAGTTGACAAGGCCAAGTCACCAATGAGGCCATTTTTTGGTTATTATGTATGCATTAAGCCATATTGAATTCATCCATTCATGCACAAAAATAATACTATGTGGCAAGTAGACATGACAACATAATCCGTTCCCAAGAACATATTTAGTTCATTTGATAGAGACATTTATATGTAATTAGACATAAAGATTCATATTCTGATACGTCTATTTATTTTAAAAAAGTAAAATTTCAATCACTAAACTACTAGACTAAAAACGGAAAAGGCAAAAACCGTTCCTCCACCTTGACATGTCTGGTGGCAAGTACATTAGGATTGGCATTCAACAAAGAGAGAAGACATGTAGGATTGACATCAAAAGCTCCACTTAATTGGGATGTTGATAATGATGTTACTCCCTTGCTTGTGCCTTGTGACACCCCAAGACTATATATATCCATGTCATTTCTTATCACCATGCTCCATTTAAGCTAATTTTAGCTCACACGTTACCGAAATTAAATACTAGCTTTACACAAAGTATTGGATCTCTGCGCTATTACTACTTCAAAGGTTAGGAATATTTGTAGGTTTGTAGACTATGAACATATGTCTCACGTCACTTGTACATGTTCTGAGAAATGGATTTTCTGTATTGATACAAGAGAAATAGTGTAATTTGGATTATAAAATAAAAAAATTAGATATTAGTTAAAAAAATAGGAAGATAAATATGTTGAAGGGTTTGATTAAGGACACATGAGAAAATAAATTGAGAGAATCAATTTCTCATATTGTGTGGATTTTTTTATTTTTTATTTTGCAATGGCACCTTCAATGAAGGAACATGCAAATTTCAGTGGTTCAGTGGGGTGTTTATGGATAAATTATTTTAAAAAAATAAAAAATAAGTATCTCTATATAATATAATTACGGATGTCTCTCTCCCGATCATCATCCAATGTGGCAAGCAACTAAGTCTTCATATGTCTGACAAAATTTCAAGGCTTTATGTTTTAAGCAATTAGGCAAGCTAAATATACTTCCTTCAATTCCCTCCAACAACACTTTTCTAATTTTTATATTATTTTACTTAGATTTAGTTAAGAGCTTTAGTAAAAGTAACATGACGACAAAAAATCTATTTTTATAATATATATTTTTACTTATACTATGTAGGTTTAATTAGGAGTTGTAGCAAAAGAAACATGGTTCAATTCCCACCCACAACAAAAATCTTTTTTTATGATGTACTTTTTTACTTAATTGTTATTAACTATCATTTTTAAAAAAAATATTAATTTCTATAATCTCTATCTCTATCTCTATAATTAGTCAAAAAAATCTCTATCTCTATAATATATATTTATGGATGTCTCTCTCATGAACAAAATTTCACGGGACAATCTATAATGAACCAAAATTTATGTGTGTCATCTATGTCTCTCTCACGAACAAAATTTAATATGAGATACACGGTTTAATTTTTTTTTTTGCTGAGACCGGAGTAACCACCGCCGAACGCAGTGACTAATCCCTCGCCAGATTGGAGGCACCTCAAAGGGTGGGATAGCTGTCTCATAAATTTAAAGTTGTTCAATACCACACTGTTCGATTTCCACCAACAACTAAAATTATATATTTATGATTATTTTTGAGACAATTTTATGATATTTTATTTTATTGCTTATGAAAAATATTTACACTTATATTAATATACCTGTATTTTTTTTAATTTACTTGAGATCAATATTTATAGTAATATATTAATACAAGTGCATTTTTTCACTACAAGAAAATCTTTATTTTCCAACCAAACTGAGAAAGAGGGGTTGAAGGTTTAGACCCTCAGAAAATATTTTGAAGGTTCAGGCCGTCAAAAAATGAAAAAAACCGTCAACAAATTATGAGAATATTTAAAAATAAATGAAAAATACCAGCGGCTTTAGCCGTCGGGAAATTATCGTCCACTGAAATTATTATCCTGAAAGCCTTAGCCGTCGGGATGTTTATACTTTCTGACGGTCCTGACCGTCGACAACATGTAATTTCCGTCGATAAAAGTGTGTCAGAATTAATTAATCTTTATGACGGTTTAGGCCGCCGGGAAGTCATTATGAATAAATATTAATATAGTTGATGGATGGTTACGACGGTATAGATTGTCAGGAAGTTATTTGTAATTTGCAGACGGCTTGAACAGTCGGGATGTTCACTGCATTAAACAAAAATAGTATCTCAACGTGTTTTTTTTTTTGTAATTTTTACAGAATTATATTTTTTTCTACGAATGTTTTAATATGAGACGAAAAACTTTTTTTTATTAGAACTTAAATATTTATACACATATTAATACGGAAAACCTATTTTTTATACTATGACTTATATTTACACTCATATTAATACGAATGTTTTTTGATTTTATAATTTAAACGATGATCAATATTTATATTCATATATTAATACACGACCTATCTTTTTTGTAATTTCAATGGGGACTAGAAATGAAACATGATATTGTTCAAAACGGGGAACGGGAGATCACTCTCCATCCTATTTTATCTCTTTAAAATTCTTAAATATATATTATTTTTATATTTAAATAATAGAAATATAAAATTAATTTCACAAATAATTGGAAAAATAAAACTATTTGACAAAAATTATATTAATTAACTTAAATTTTAAAAACAAATTAATAACATATACTATAAATTTAAATATTAACCCGTGCATTGCACGGGTCAGTTATACTAGTATTATTAATTTACGAATAAATTACAAATATAAAATATAGTTTTTGTGATCCTTAATGTATTGACAATTAAGTTTAGTGATTATTAATTTATGAACTTTACAATTTATTTTTTCAAAAGTTATTATCTAAACGAGTTAAAATTCGTTGACATAAGATGTTCAAATTTTAATTTTACACCAAATCTCAACTGTTTATTTTGATTAATTAAACAACTGAGATTATTTTTTAAATTAATCACTGCGCTCTTTATGCAATGGATCTCACTTTTTTTTCCAGATTACTTTTGTACCGTATTATTCTCTTAAATATTTATATTTTAAAGATAAAACACACCATTAATGAGTTGATCGACTCCATATTAATGTAGATTTCAGTTATAAATATTTTTTGTGCAAGATTTTTGATTTAATTTTTTTAACTTGTTTTAATTTATTTTTATTTTTTTAAATTCAATTTTAATTTAATTATAACCAATGATAAAGACAGATTTAGTAAATCCAAAAAACACAAGGGCAACATAGTAACATCAACTTCAAATTATCTTCAACACTTCTTTCTTCTTCTCACCAATTAATAAACTGTTTCTCTTTTTTCTTTTTCCATCTCACCCTTTCCCTCAACAACAACAAAAAAAACAAAACAAGCACACACACAAAAAAAGATTAAAATAGAAAACTCCATTTCAATTCAAAAAATTCCAATCGTCACATTCGCTTATTCAAACAAATTAGGGTTAGGTTTTTCCATTTTCTTCCCCAAAAAAAGAAACTTTGTTCAAACAAATCCTTTATGATTCATTCTTCAATCGCAAACAAAGCTTTAATCATTCTATTAATCTCGTTTTTGGTGTTTCAATTTCAATCCTCTGTAGCGTTAATTATGAAGATTCACCCTGTTCCTAGAAAACGCAACATCACAATCCAATTCGGAACCGACGGTGGTAGTCCTTCATCGGAGGCACAAGCTTTGCTTGGTATCTCCGGTAAGAAATTACGGCGTCTTCCGCATGTTTTCAGCCGTGTATTGGAGCTTCCGCTTCGATCAGACGCTGATGTGGCGGTGGAGGAAGCGGATGATTGTTTCCGTTTTGTGGCGGAGACAGAGGGGATTGGTGAAGTGAGGACACATACGGTTGAGATCCATCCCGGTGTTGTGAAGATTGTGGTGAGGGATGGTGAATCTTTGGAATTGTCTCTTGATAGGTTAGAGATTGATATGTGGAGGTTTCGTTTGCCTGATTCGACGTTGCCTGAGCTTGCTAGTGCGGTGTTTGTTGACGGGGAATTGATTGTTACGGTGCCGAAAGGGGATGATGATATGCAGAATGTTGAGGGTGGTGGTGATAGTGGTAGAGGTATGGGTGGTGGTGGTAGACTTGTGCTTGTACAATGATTGTGATTATGATGAATGATGGTGAAAATTCTTTTGTTAACACCTTTGAAAAAATGTGACATTTAGTATATGTGGGTTAGATTTAAGGTTGTTGTTGTTGTTGTTGTTGTTGTTGGATGTAGCTAATTTCTTTTGTTATGTGAAATTTGATTGTTGCTTCAACATAAATGATCTTTCTTCAATAATGGGGTCTTTATATTTATGGCAATGTTAATTTTCACAATTAGTTCTCTCTTGTTTATAACTGCAGTGCAGGGTTTCATTTCTTTTTCATTCAATTTGTGCTTTTGGTTTATGATTATAGTAGTATCAATTAGTATGTATAGATATGCTTTATAGGATTGGATTAGAAATTAAGAAACCTTTATAGGAATTGAATGCCTTTTTAGCTATTTTCTTAATCCTTGCATGGTGCTTTTGAATTTTGTTGATACTTTATTTGTTTGATGATGACCTAACTTTTGGTAAACTGAAATGAATACTCAAGTTTAGCTACATGTTGTGATTTAATAGTTGATGGAGGAAGGTATAAAGTTTGTGATATGCTTCAATATGATAATGTACATTGTACATTGACATAATTTACTATGTCATGTGTATGAAAAGGTTTCTGATTGTCTTTCCCTACTCATGAATAATTGAAGACTTGTACTTTCATGGGCAAAATGAATGGTCTAATGTAAACTATGTTTTATCTGTAAAGGCCTTGATCAGTTCTACTTCTTTTTAAATCTTCATAAAGCTTAGCTGTGTGAGATCAATCTAAACTAGAATCTAGAATATGAATATCCATTCTTCAATAACAAATTCACTTTAAACTGGCATTTTCTAGGAATGAAACGGGGTCAGTTGAACATATGTTGGTTACTAACATTTATTGCCATTTCTTCATTTTTTATATCTCTTGTTTTTAAAATTTCATGCATTTAAATGTCTTGGTTCATGTTTTGGAGGTTGGTTTTTCTGCTATCTTTCTGTTTTTTTTTTCTTTTGATGTTGTATCTTGAACTTCCTTAAGAAGAGGCGCAAGGTTAGTCGCACCCATCTCTTATATTGTTAGCCAAAAAAGTGTCTACTTAACTCATATGGTTCTTCTCCCATAGAACAAGTAAATCTTTTACTTTACTATTTGATAAAAACATGTTAATATTTGGAAATGACCTTCAAAATAGCTTGGAAAAACATTTGACCAATGGCAGTAGTGACTGTTATTTTCATAGCATTAATGATTACAACTTTACATAGCTAGTGAGAAACTAAAGATATAAATATAGTGCTTTTGAATAGGTGAATTCTAAAGTGAATCAAAACATCATGTGGTCTATGGTGGACCACATATTTTAGCCTTGGGACAAATCCAATTCTCATTATCATTCCTTACACCATCGACAATTGCGCCTATCGGCCGGCCTATGGCTATAGGGCACCAAAGAAAAGAAGATTCTTTTGGGTCGCCATTATGGTGGTTCTTAAAAAATGGATGGTTGTGGTTTGTGCATTCAACAACTTTTTAGAGTTTCTCCATTGGTTGCAAGAATGATGGAGAACCAAACATGGAATGACCTCGGAACACACTGTGTTCAAACTAAAAAAGTAATATGAAAATTAGAGTTGAAGATGAAGACCAAACATCATTTTTTTTCTGTTACTTGTTTCGGACAGGCAGACTTGCTCGGGTTTCCAATTTGAAGAAATTCCATATCAGTCCGCTTGATTTGCGATCAAGGCAAGGAGCAAGAAGAGTGAGGAAGAAGGAGGAGGAAAAGTGAGGAAGAAGATGAAGAAGAGTGAGGAAGAAGGAGGAGGAAAAGTGAGGAAGAAGATGAAGAAGAGTGACAAAGATTTGATTTAGTGGATCCATGATACAATGAATCTAAAACGATAAGATTCATATTATAGTTGGCATTCATGGTCCACCATAAACCACATGATGTACCGATCCACCTTAGAAGCATCCCTTTTGAATACTTTAATTAACTAACATTCAATAACACGTTGAAAGAATATTAATAATGCGATAAAAATAGTGTGCAAAATTATCAGTGAAGAGTTACTTTCCCTCTTTCCTTGTTTCAACATATCAATTGAGGCTTATGAAACAGATCCAAGGACAACAATTACTATCCTTAAAACAAGGAATTCACAATTTCTTCACATCGTTGTACTAGCTCACATTGATTCAAACACACGCATGCATTTCTTCACTGCCCCTGTTCTACTATACCAACATGATTTAAAACTAAGGTCATGGTCACAGATAAAGAAGGAACAAAAGAGAAAAGAATATCTCTCAATGAGTCATTTTTCATACCAGAAAATTCAGGTTGTTTTGAAACCAAGCAAAATAAATAAATAAAAAACAAAAAAATCCGGCTGTTTTTGAATGATTTAATTCCTACTTATTTTATCTATAAAAACATGCCTTTGGCAGTAAAACTTTAGTCATCGACAATTTATACAACACTATAGATGTCTTGGGCAATAGCCCTTATCTGTAGTCTCAATTACCAATTACTTTAGTATGCAGTTACATGCCAAAGTGTTTCTCTAAGATAGATTTGGAAGTGCTGCCAAAACCATTTGCAATCTTCTTCATCTCTTCAAATTTGATCCTTGCCAGCCTGAACTCTTCTTTATGTTTCTCAAAATTTTGAAACAATTCACTTGAAGGAGATGCATTTGGTTGACTAGCTAATTCAGCCTCCTCTCTGATCAATTGTTGACAAAGACTTTGTAAATACTTTGCATGTGACCGTAATCTTTCTTCCGCCAACTTATACTCCTGCTTATGCGCCTTTCTCATGCCCTTCAGAGTCCGATCATACTGAGAATCAAGCTTTGATGTCTCAGATAGATACCGATTATTTTTCTTCTCACTCCCACCATTTGAATGGTTTGAAGGGCTTTGATCTTCTCGAGCAGATTTTTTCCCCTTTCGCATTTGATCTTCTACAGCAGATTTTTTCCCCTTTCGGCTTTGATCTTCTGCAGCAGAATTTTTCCCCTTTCCAACATTTGAAGGGCTATTATCTTCTTTAGCAGCCTTACCATTATCAGCAAAACCTGTTGATAAACAAAATATTCAATACTTGTCATATTCTTTTCTACATTTTTACATCAGGGCGGGAGGGGGGAAGTTTTTCACCTTCATAAGCATAAAATCAGCGCAAAAGTAGTAAATTATTTGACTATTATTAACTTAACATTTACCTGAAGAATTATCTGTAACTTTGTCACCAGCACACAAGATATCTTCAGTAGTAGTCCCATGTTTAAGCTGAAACAAACGATCAAATTTGTCATACAGCTGCCATTTAAGATTTAATAGAGGAAAATCAAGAATGTCATTTTTTCGATCACTTGAAATTAATTTTAACGATACCTTTGACATGGCCAATGTAATTCGACCCATAAGTTCCTTCGCTGCAGCTTTCTCTGAACCATTTAAGAGATTAAAGGCAAGATGTAACATGTTTCCCTTGACATCATCTGAATCAACAGCTTCACATGCAAGTAGAAGCTTATTTACATGAGAAATCAATTCAGTCTTCCCATTACAGCGGTTGCAAAAAAACTCAGCATCCAATCCTATCATTCCCCCCACAGTGCCGGCAGTGTAAGCTCGAAAACCACATTGCAGATGAGTGATATGCCCGCAAATATCTTCACCATGTTGAACTTTGCACATGATATAGCCATAGCCACCATGAGTTGAATCAACAGGTTTGTAACAAAGTATGCAGCAACAATCACGGCAAAACTTAGCCTCAGCACAACAGAATTCACACGGTATGACAGGTGAATTTTCTTTATCCCGATTCAAGCTGTTGCACTTCTGATTCCCAGCTTTGCATACAGGAATGTCACTAGGGATATCAGCTACTTGTACCTCCAATTCAAACTGCTTAAGAAGATCATTTGCTGGAGGATTTCCATCAGCTGCAGCATTCATATTGCCTACAATGCAGAACAACCTTGTATGTTATATGGCTCTATAATCATCTAAAAGTGCAACATAACAATATCATTACAACAAGTAGCAAGGATTTTACAAAACAAAAGAAAATCATTGTAAATTAGTCAAAGAAATTCCCAAATGGAGACAGAATTGTTTCACTATGCAGTAATTAAAAGACCAGGAAGACCGGAAGGAATTGTCCAGAAAAATGAAGCAAAGAAATCAGAAATATTTGCATGAGGGAACTTTTCTCTGAGATAGCGTTCAACGGCAAGCTTGCTGGCAAAACCGCCGCGGTAAGAAGTCCGATTAGTAGGCTTGGAAAGACGGCGAGGAAGATACAAATAACGATCACGATAGTTACCGTTATTCGAAATCCTCTTACCAACTTTCCACCTCCACATGTCGCCGGGATTCGGAAAATTCTCCGGCGCATATGGCAAACCCTCACCGCCCATTTTCGGTGCCACCGGCTCAAGATCTGGGAAGTTGCTGTTGCCTGCATCATTACCATCAGACTCCATTGATGTTTGGGTGAATATTCTGGAGAAGAGAATGAAATTGAAAATGGAGGGAAAACAGAAAATTGAAAAGCATTTGAGAACGAAGAGGGTAGCGCAGCAGCAACTTCAGAAAGAAGAGAAGAGCTTGTGATTGTTAACACATTTGAAAAAATTTGACCTATGTGGTTAGTTATTTATAAGGCTACGTTATGGGGGTTGTTGGATGGTTGTGTAAGAGAAGAAATTATGGATTGATTTTGGGTGAAATAATTTGAACCTTATTTGTTGTAATCTAAGACAATTATTTATTTATTTTTATTTTTTTTGAAAAGAAGACAATTATTTATTTAAAATTTGATATTTTGAGGTAGTCATCCCGAGGAATTCATAACGACTTAATTCTAACGTATATAAATTCTTGAATCAAATCATTACGTTAGGGAAATTTTTAATGGTATTGCACTGCAAATAACACTTAATATTATTGTATTTTTCATATCAAATTTTGATATTTAATAAATTAATGCTGAACTTCTTAAAAGTTTCTCAATATTACATTCGGTTGATTCTTAAATAAATATGAATATTTCATACATGATCATTTCATAAATTTTTCAATAATATGCCATCTTAAAATATAAGGAGCTATAGTATTTTACATTAGAGTATAAATTTTCAAAACATAAGATTTAGGGTAATTTATACATACATATGTACATAAACTAAAGTCAAGCTAAAGTAAACTCAATCTTATCAAAAAGATTATTGTACACATTCAGATGACAATACAATCACATTATACTCTGATATAATAAATCAAGATTTTAAGAAATTGATCTACACATAACAATCAACTTTTAAAATTTAATATATAATAATTAAAATACTTTAATGTCGAATAGATCTAAGCCTACATGGATCTCGAAATAAAATTTTCGAATAATATCACAATTTTAGTTTAAAAGATATATACAATCATTGGAAAAAAAGGTAAGGATCGTACCTCGGATAGATCTTAGCTTAGGTGGGATTAGAGTCATCCTATGAGCAAATGAATCAGACATTTCTTCAATACAATTAAAGATGCACAGAAGTCGATGAGTGTGATTGAGAATCTTCTAACTACCTTTTCACCAAATCTCGAGAATATTTTTTCGTATACGACACTATGATTGAATGCCGCCAAGCCTTAAGGTAAGCAAATACGAGAAGAATATGAACCCAGTTAACAAAACCTAATCTATATATAATACCCGATTTTAGGTTTTTGGGCTTAGATGCATGGGCCTTATTAGTTTTTTGTGGTCTGAATTTTTATAATAGGTTAATTTGGTTAATCTGTTAAGGATATTCTCTAATACTCTTAAATTTTACAACATATTGTCTCACTATAGTTAAGTTTAGTGATATTGTTTCACACTGGGCAAAGCTCAATGGCACAACAACTCTCCATGACGTTCAGCACGACGAACACATGTATTAGTGGATAAGAGGCAATGTTCTTCCGCTAATGGCGCATATGCTCGACATCTTACTATGAATATAGACATGTTTGACACATCAACACTAAGGGATAGACTCATGTTCTAACATATGAGCAAGAGTTCGACCGATAGTGGAGCAAATCACGTTGCCCTCATTTTCCTGTTCATCTCACAGTTTTAAACAAGGGACGCACAAATCTTGCTAATTGTCGTAATTGTGGCTCCGTGTTGGGGTTACATATATTTCTCTCACACAGAGGACCAAGTATCTTGTTATTTTCTTTTACTTATCTGAGCATTAAAGTATCTTGCAAGTACACATTCTCCCCTAATTTTGTGTATCAAATCACTCATACCATCACTTTTGACATAACATCTTATCCTTTTAATCAGGTACGATAAGATATTTTCACAAAAACAAAAAATTTGAGTGAATTGACATCCTTGATTGAGTTAGTGGTCACTCCTTAAAATGAATTTGCAATAACCTTAATTATCATGCCTTGAAATTAAATGGATTGGTAAGAGAGTATGAAATGGAACCGTGGAAGATTGTGTAATTCAACCTCATTTATTATTACATTGCACTTGTCTCTTAATACTTTAATAAGCCCTAGAGAACGCTTAAAATGTTTTATATCATAACGGTATAAAGGATTAGCCAACTTTTTTTTTAGTCCCCAAGAGCATAGTTCAATTAGTTGGGACATTAACATTTTATATGCAGAAGTTAGGATTCGATTCTTGAACATTTTATTTAGTCACCTTATGGATGAATTTTCTAACCACTAAACCACATGACTACAAAATAAACATTTTTTTATATGAAAAAAATGTTGTTATCATTATTTTATTTTTTTTTAAATGAGTGTTATTGTAGAATACTAGTAGTTTGTTACATCTCTTGTATTACCAAGCAATATTAAAGCTTGCTTTTGATAACACTTTTCACACTAAGCGCCGTGTTAGAATGACTTATAGGTAGGGGTGGTATAATGGGCTGAGTCCGCCAACCCGACTCATTTAACCGGCCATTTAATGGTAGATTGCACTAAAGTTTTATGCTGGACGTTTTAAATTAACCGCCCCACTTAGTCGGCTTTAAAAATGGGGTAGGGGTAGGTTGGCCAACGGATATTTAAAAATTATTTTTTGTTTTTATTTTTTATATTTGAGATGGAAAAAAATGATTAAAGTTTAAATTGTTTTTTCAATTTAATTTATTTTTTTACTTCATTATGTTGAAGAATAATATTGGTGTTGTTATAGATTGTGATGTGATGAATTAAGGGAAAAGTTACTAGAAGTAGTTTTTTGAAAATAATTTTATGTAATGTTAAGTTATTAATTATTATAATTGATTATATATTATTTGCGTTTGTTAATTTTTTTGTTATATATTTTTTATTTTAAAAAATTTGCAAGGCATGTGATAAACGTATCACTAAAAAATAAATAAAAATTAAAGGGTTAAATATGTTTTTGGTCCCTATAAAATGCGGACCTTCTAAGTTTAGTTCTTTCTTAATTTTGATTATATATGTAGTCCCTATAATTTGTTTTTTGCATATAGTTTTAGTCCTTATTAAAACTAAATTTGCTTAAGTATAATTAAACTCTTAAATTTTTTAATGAATATTGTATGGGCATTTTTAAAATAACAAAACTTTGAGATAAAAGTAACGAAAATTATGACCTAGAAATCAAATATTGAGCTCATTTTTTTGGAGGAACTTTTTACGATAATCTAAACATACTTGCAAAAAAATCATTCAAAAGTACATGTTAATTTATCAGTAGAAACTAAAATAGAGTACACAATAATTTTACAGGGACTAACTAACTAACATTTGATATATTGCCTTAAAATTGTGAAGCTACTTATTGCTCAAATTAATGAATGCACCATAATTCCTTTTAACAAAATAGTTCCTCCGACCTTAATAATAAGTAATTTTTCATTTTTTAAATTTATTAGATAACTAATGTATTTGATATATTTTTTTGGGTACATAGACGAGATGGCAAAGCCACCAATAAACTCACACACACACAAATGAAGTGATCGGGGTTCGAACTCAGGTCATGGACGTTCAGCCTAACAATTTCGGCATTTTCTGCCAGTTGAGCTAGAATTTATGAGCATGTATTTGATATATAATTAAAGTGGAAAAATGCTTATAATTAAGGCCGGAGAGAATAATATTAATATGAATTACACTATATTTCAAATACAATAATGAAATTTAAATTTTGTCAAAAAAAAATAATGAAATTTAAATTTTGTTTTATTCCACTCTACTTCATTTCCCTTCTCTACATCATGCTGCATTAATTTTAAAATGAGAACATAGTTAGCCTAAAGGAAGATGCTTGTGGGTTCACTTCCCTTGTAAGCCTTCGTGGGCTTTGCATTCCCATTATTTAATTAATCAAAAAGAAAAAATTAATAAGACAAAACTTTTGTTTTATCTCTTGTACCAATCAAAATACCATCTTCATATTTTACTTCCTTTTCTCAAAGAGCCTGAATAAAACAAGCAAATAAAATACTCTACATCAAGTGTCAACATGCTGATGTTTATTTTATCATTTTCATTCTTTTAAAAGTATTTTAGACTTTCGATCATGATGATGATTATGAACGAAGAGAAAACACACAGTTATGAATAATTATATGCTACTTAAAATGGAAAATAATCTTGTTCTGACAATGATATTGGTAGGAAATCAATATCTTGCATCCATTAACCTGACACTTGAACCAGGGTCTAAATCTAAACATCTACCATGCCTCTTTTGTACATGTCAAGAAGAGCATACCGACCTGGTTAACAAATGACACCAAAAACTCCAAAAAATAGAAAATAGTTACGATGATGGCAAACATACAAGAATTATTCAAGACGGCATTGCCATTTCGATATCAAACATATCACCTTCATTACAAAAAAGTTGAAACAAAAGCAAAACCTCATCAACCCAAGTAAACCTTCACAGAGGTTTTTACATCCTACAAGCATGGTCATTATTTACTGTAGTACACCCACAGATTAGGTTTTTGATATACAGAAAAACCCTATTCATACACCTTCAATTTTAACATGACAAACCTTCGAGTTTTGGTGGATGCAATAGCGTCCCTCGAAAAGGAACATCACGACCAATTGATGAGCTTTGGCAGACACGGATAACAACACTGAGTAGATGTGCTGGGATTGGAATTGGAAAAACATAGTTTTTTGATACCATCTATGACTCAAAAAGTAAAAGTTGAGACAAGGAAACAAAAATATCATACAAGCAAAAATTGTTCCAAGTATCTGGTGACTGCTGACGACATATATGAGTTATTGGGGAAAAAATTAGTCAACGGCGCACAAGGCTTGAAAAGGAAGCCAAATCTACTCCACCAGATGTTCAGATACAAACAACGAGAACCATATATCATATCATATATATTATAATACACTTGGGATCTGCTTTGGGGCATGAACCTATGAAGGATGGGTGCACATTACAGGAAAACAGTTTCACCCGATGGAGCCATATCGACACATAACTTGAACCAAAAGCAACCTTGAAGCATTTCGACAGAATGAGCTTTAGAGCATACAGTCCTGCCGGTCAAATTTTGATTGTTTGTATCTTGAGAAGCATCACTGCTTTCATTGACTAATCTTATTGGGCTTGATTGAAACATCTTCATCCTCAAATTGCTCTGTATCTGCTGGAATAGAAAAGTGAAACAGAAGGTCAAAAATAATTTGCTGAAATTTGATAAATATAAACAAATAAATAATCAACACGAAACCAGTTGTATTACCCTCAAGTTTTCCTTGCTCTGCTAGAAGCTTCTGTAACATATCAATACCAGGGAACACCAACATATTCAATGACCGCATTTCTTGCCTGAGTGATTCCTCAAGATGTGTGAAGCCAAATACTGTTGTCCACGTAAGAACTAAGAACAAGTTCCGAAATTGCAGGAATAACCAGTTTCTCAACATTCAAAGAGCAAAGAGCCTTCCCATACAGAAGTAGAGATTGAGATAAAAACATGTCAGTTTCATAAAAAAAAAATGTATGTAAAAGGGCACATGCGAACAAAATTTTATGAAGATATCAGATAAAAGAGGAAAGAAAAGGATAGCGGTAAAGGTTTACGAGTTCAATGGCAGAAAAAAGCCGGCGGCACATTCCCTGATGCCTATATATATGGCGAGTTCCGATGAATGGCATCTCTGCTAACTTAGTCCCATGGAACCTAAGACAGAATAATAAATAGCCTAGAAGTAAGTTTACTCTCATTTTGCTTGGTAAGTAAGTTAAGCACAAATATATCATACATTTTCCCCCAAATCTCCATATATAAAGGGAAAAGAATACACTGAGTTAATTGAGGCTCTCCATAAAGTTTTGCAGAAAGATAAGAATAAAACGACTACGGCCGACGCATAGTACCTGATAGATGCAACAGAAATTATTTTATCCCCCCGCCCCAAAATAGCAGTAAAAAAGCCAGTATAATTCAACCGACTGAAGTTTGACCTATAAACAAAACAGAAAACCCATGAAGGTAAAAAAAGTATGCATCTTACAGCAAACAACAATATCAAGGAAGTATTCATGCGACCAAAATTATGAAATAAGCCAAACAAGGAAACATAGTCATTTAAATAATAAAAGCAAGATAAGCTAAGCCTCATAATATAAAGAACAAGTATTACATAAAATGTGATATCCCAGTGAGGAAATGTAGAGAAGAGGACAATGATATCTTTGAAAATATTCCATCCATCCCAGAGAATGGAATTAATGCTACGCAAATAACAGTTACTACTGCCATTGCTCAAATACTTTTCCAAACTATTTTGAAGGTCATTTCCAAATATTAACATGTTTGTATCAAATAGTAGAGTAAAAGATTTACTTTTCTATGGGAGAAGAACCATATGAGTTAAGTAGACACTTTTTTCGCTAACAATATAGGAGATGGGTGCGACTAACCTTGCGCCTCTTCTTAAGGAAGTTCAACATACAACATAAAAAGAAGAAAAAAAACAGATAAAGATAGCAGAAAAACCAACCTCCAAAATATGAACCAAGACATTTAAATGCACGGAATTTTAAAGACGAGAGATATAAAAAATGGAGAAATGGCAATAAATGTTAACCAACATACTTTCAATTGACCCAATATCATTCCTAGAAAATGCGAGTTTAAAGTGAATTGGTTATTGAAGAATGGCGAAACTAGCTTCTACTTTAAATAGAACTCACACAACTATGCTTTATGAAGATTGAAAAAGAAGTATAACTGATCCAGGCCTTTACAGATAAAACATAGTTTACATTAGACCATTCATTTTGCCCATGAAAGTACTGGTCCACAATTATTCATGAGTACAGATCCAAGGACAACAATTACTATCCTTAAAACAAGGAACTCACAATTTCTTCGCATCGTTGTACTAGCTCACATCGATTCAAACACATGCATGCATTTCTTCACTGCCCCTGTTATTACTAGATGCAGGGAGTCTTTCAAAACAACCTGAATTTTTTATAAGCAAAAAAATTCAGGTCATGGTCACAGATGCAGTAAAGAAGGAACAAAAGAGAAAAGAATACTTCTCAATGAGTCATTTTTCATACCAGAAAATTCAGGTTGTTTTGAAACCAAGCAAAATAAATAAATAAAAAGCAAAAAAATCAGGCTGTTTTTGAATGATTTAGTTCCTACTTATTTTATCTTTAAAAACATGCCTTTGGCAGTAAAACTTTAGTCATCGACAATTTATACAACACTACAGATGTCTTGGGCAATAGCCCTTATCTGTAGTCTCAATTACCAGTTACTTTAGTATGGCATTACATGCCAAAGTGTTTCTCTAAGATAGATTTGGAAGTGTTGCCAAAACCATTTGCAATCTTCTTCATTTCGTCAAATTTGATCCTTGCCAGCCTGAACTCTTCTTTATGTTTCTCAAAATTTTGAAACAATTCACTTGAAGGAGATGCATTTGGTTGACTAGCTAATTCAGCCTCCTCTCTGACCAATTGCTGACAAAGACTTTGTAAATACTTTGCATGTGACCGTAATCTTTCTTCTGCCAACTTATACTCCTGCTTTTGCGCCTTTCTCATGCCCTTCAGAGTCCGATCATACTGAGAATCAAGCTTTGATGTTTCAGATAGATACCGACTATTTTTCTTCTCACTCCCACCATTTGAATGGTTTGAAGGGCTTTGATCTTCTCGAGCAGATTTTTTCCCCTTTCGCATTTGATCTTCTGCAGCAGATTTTTTCCCCTTTCGGCTTTGATCTTCTGCAGCAGAGGTTTTCCCCTTTCCAGCATTTGAAGGGTTTGAAGGGCTATTAACTTCTGTAGCAGCCTTGCCATTATCTGCAAAACCTGTTGATAAACAAAATGTTCAATATTTGTCGTATTCTTTTCTACATTTTTACATCAGGGCGGGAGGGGGGAAGTTTTTCACCTTCATAAGCATAAAATCAGCGCAAAAGTAGTAAATGATTTGACTATTATTAACATAACATTTACCTGAAGAATTATCTGTAACTTTGTCACCAGCACACAATATATCTTCAGTAGTAGTCCCATGTTTAAGCTGAAACAAACGATCAAATTTATCATACAGCTGCCATTTAAGATTTAATAGAGGAAAATCAAGAAAGCCATATTTTCAATCACTTGAAATTAATTTAACGATACCTTTGACATGGCCAATGTAATTCGACCCATAAGCTCCTTCGCTGCAGTTTTCTCTGAACCATTTAGGAGATTAAAGGCAAGACATAACATGTTTCCCTTGACATCATCTGAATCAACAGCTTCACATGCAAGTAGAAGCTTATTTACATGAGAAATCAATTCAGTCTTCCCATTACAGCGGTTGCAAAAAAACTCAGCATCCAATCCTATCATTCCCCCCACGGTGCCGGCAGTGTAAGCTCGAAAACCACATTCCAGATGAGTGATATGCCCGCAAATATCTTCACCGTGTTTAACTTTGCACATGATATAGCCATAGCCACCATGAGCTGAATCAACAGGTTTGTAACAAAGTATGCAGCAACAATCACGGCAAAACTTAGGCTCAGCACAACAGAATTCACACTGTATGACAGCTGGATTTTCTTTATCCCGATTCAAGCTGTTGCACTTCTGATTCCCAGCTTTGCATACAGGAATGTCACTAGGGATATCAGCTACTTGTACGTCCAACTCAAACTGCTTAAGAAGATCATCAGCTGCAGGATTTCCATCAGCTGTACCATTCATATTGCCTACAATAAAGAACAACATTGTATGTTATATGCCTTTACAACAAGTAGCAGGGAATTTATAAAACAAATTAAACAAAAATTCATTGTAAAATAGCAAAGAAATTCCCAAATGGAGACAAAAATTGTTTCACTGTGCAGTAAACTAGAATTATGACCATTGTCTAGCAAAGGCTATTCAGAATTACAAAATACACAAAATTAAAATTCAAAAATAAAACAATCAGAGAATGCATTTCATTTTGATAATCACAAGATCAAATCAATAGCGTCAAGAAAAAACGATATAATAAAAATCTCTTTTATAACAGCAAAATGAACACATTTCATTTTCAAACCCACATAATCAAATTAACAAACAGCATCAAGAAAATCAATATAAGAACTGAGCAAAGTTAAAAAAAAACCTGGAAGACCAGAAGGAATTGTCCAGCTAAATGAAGCAAAGAAATTAGAAATATTAGCGTCAGGGATTTTTTCTTTGAGGTAGCGTTCAACGGCGAGCTTGCTAGCAAATCCGCCGCGGTAAGAAGTCCGATTAGTGGGTTTGGAAAGACGACGGGGAAGATATAAATAACGGTCACGATAGTTACCGTTATTCGAAATCCTCTTACCAACTTTCCACCTCCACATGTCGCCGGGGTTTGGAAAATTCTCCGGCGCATAAGGTAAACCCTCACCGCCCATTTCCGGTGCCACCGGCTCAAGATTTGTGAAGTTATTGTTGCCGGCATTATTACCATCAGACTCCATTGATGTTTGGGTGAAGATTGTTGAAAAAGGTGGGAAAACGAAAATTGAAAGTGAGAATTGAGAGTGAGGGGTTAGCGCAGCAGCAGGTTCAGACAACAGATGTTAGAATCGATAATGTCGTGTCTCAAAACGTGTTAGTTATTTATAAGGCCACATTAAACATGTTTTGGTAATTAAAAAACCCTAATTTTACGGGGCTTTGTTTGATGATTATTTGATGTTACGGGGCCCAATTGGTTTTGAGCGAAGAAAATATTAACAGAGGTGGTGAAGAAGCTGTAAGAGGTGTGGATTTTTTGGGTTTCTTTTTTGTGAAACAATTTGAACTCTAATTGTTGTAACTTTAAGATAATCAATTACTTAAAATTTGATTTTGAGGTAATCATCATTTAATTCTAACATATATAAAGGGGGCGTTTGTTTAAGCTTTAAAAAAAAATGATTCTAAAGTTACTTTGTATTTATTTACAACCATAAAAATTTATTTTGATTTCATTGACTTCACTTTGTACATGGTTAGTGATGTCAAAAAAATAGATTTTTGAAATAGGTTTTCATTTTGATGGAAAATTTGATTTTTTTTTATAAAAAAAACTTAAACAAACACAAGTCAAATTAAAAATAAAAGTGCTTTTTTATAAAAAAATAATAATTTTTTTGTAAGAAAATCTGAAACAAACGGACCAATTTTTTTGAATTAAATCATTATGTTAGCGCAGTTTTTAATAATATTGCACCGCAAATAACACTTAATAATATTGTATAGTGATATCAAGTATATGAATATACAGAATGTACATAAACCAAGGTCAAACTAAAGTAAACTCAATCGCATCAAAAAGATTATTGTGCACATTCACATGACTATACGATCACATTATACTACAGTGTAATAAATCAAGATTTTAAGAAGTGGATATACAATTATACACATGTCAATCAACTTTTAAAATTTAATATATAATAATTAAAATACTTTAATGTCGAATAGATTTTAGGCTACATGGATCTCGAAATAAAATTTCGAATAATATCACAATTTTAGTTTAAAAGGTATATACAATCATCAAAAAACAAGGTAAGGATCGTACCCCGAATAGAACTTAGCTTAGGTGGAATTAGAGTCATCCTATGAGCGAATGAATCAGACATTTCTTCAATACAATTAAAGATGCACAGAAGTCGATGAGTATGATTGAAAATCTTCTTTCTACACTTTCACCAAATCTCGAGAATCTTCTTCAGTACACGACACTATGATTGAATGCCGCCAAGCCTTGTGGTAAGAAAAGACAAGAAGAATACAAACCCGATTAACAAAACCTAATCTATAAATAATACCCGATTTTATGTTTTTGGGCTTAGATGGGCCTGATTAGTTTTTCGTGGGCGGGATTTTTATAATAGATCAATTTGGTTAATATAATAAGCATATTCTACAATTCTTTTAGACAACACTTAAAACAATTTATATTCTAACAGTACAAATGATTAATCAACATTTTTTTTATGAGTTTTTAAGAGCATATATCAATTGGTAGGGACATCAATATTTTATATGTAGGAATCAAGGTTCGGTCTATGGACATATCACTTATTTATCTTATAGGTAAAAAAAATTAGCCAGCAAACTACACGATCAAAGAAAAAAAAATATTGTTAAAAAAAGTTACTTTTGAACAAGATTTTTTTTTAAAGTGTAAAAATTGTTATCATTTTATTTTTCTAAAATGAGTGTTATTATAGAATACTAGTAATTTGTTACATCTCTTGTATCACCAAGCAATATTAAAGGTTGCTTTTGATAACACTTTTTTCTCGTAAGCGCCATCTTAGAATCATTTATAGGTAGAGGTGTTAGAATGGACTGAGTCTGCTGGACGAGCTTGTGTTAACCCGTCATTTTATAGTAGATTATACTAAAGTTTTGTGCTTGATGTTTTAAATTGATCTACCCGCTTAGTCGTTTTTAAAAACGTGGCAGGGGTAGGTTGGCCAGCGGGCATTTAATTTTTTTTTTATATACTTGAGATGGAAAAAGTATATTTAATTTTTTTTCTTTCAATCTAATTTATTTTTAGACTTCTTTATTTTTTTTGAAGCATTTTAAACTTCTTTATGTTGAAGAATAATATTGGTATTGTTATAGATTGTGATGTGAAGAATTGAGAGAAAATTTATTAGAAATAGTTTTTGCAAAATAATTTTATGTAATGTTAAATTATTAATATTTATTATTATTTGCTTTATTTAAATTTTTAGTTATGCATTATTAAATGTATAACTAATACGTAAAAAATTAAAAAATTAAATATGTTTTTGGCCCCTATAATATGTAGATCTTTTAAGTTTAATTTTTATTTAATTTTTAGTTTCTATAATTTGTTTATTGTATATAGTTTTAATCTATACTAATACTAATACTAAATTTGGTTAAGTATAACTAAACTTTTAAATTTTTGAATGAATATTTTAATGGGCATACTAATATGTTGCAAAAGAATGCTATGTGGGTTCTAGACAAACATGCCACGCCCCATAGCCATGACTCTTCTGTTTCCACGTGTAACGTTTTGACACGTACTCTTCCTTTTCCACCTCCATTGCCAATTATTAATACTTCTTCATCTAAATGCACTAAACTTCAAGAAATATCCAAAATTCTCAAGCCACATACAAATTTTCACAGCACATTTCCATTTTCGTTCTGTTCAATCCAACAAAAATGAGTCAAGAACAACCAAGGCGTACCCAAGCCAATCAAGACCCGATCAAATACGGCGACGTTTTACCTGTCTCCGGCGACCTCGCACAGAAGCCTATTACGCCGGAAGATGCTGCCATGATGCAGAGCGCAGAGAGTAGAATATTGGGTCAGACCCAACCCGGCGGAGTAGCTGCAGTCATGCAATCCGCCGCCACTAGAAATGAGCAGGCCGGAGTTGTTGGTCACCGTGACGTCACGGATGTCACCGGTGACCGTGGCGTCTCTGTCACGGAAACTCAAATCCCAGGAAGACGCATAGTAACCGAATCAGTCGGTGGACAGGTTCTGTTTCTGAAACTGACTCTGTTAATGTTCTGTTTTTAGTTTTAATTTAAACCTCGTATTCTGCTAAATGTGTTTTGATTAATTTAATTTTAATTTGAAGGTTGTTGGACAATTTGTAGAACCGACTCCGGTTCAGGTTGGGCAAACCGGTCCGGTTAGAGAGAGTGCATTAACCATAGGTGAAGCACTTGAAGCAACGGCACACACTGTGGGTGATAAGCCGGTGGAACAGAGTGACGCTGCCGCTATACAAGCGGCGGAGGTGAGAGCTACGGGGAGCAATGTTATATCGCCGGGAGGGTTGGCTTCAATGGCTCAATCGGCAGCAGCTTATAATGCTGACTGTAAGCGTCAAGATGAGATGATTAAGCTGGGAGATGTTCTGTCCGGAGCGACGGCGAAGTTGCCCGCAGATAAGGCGGCGACGAGGCAAGATGCTGCAGGGGTGGCAAGTGCAGAGATGAGGAACAATCCTGATGCTACTGCTATTCCTGGTGGTGTAGCTGCTTCTGTTGCTGCAGCTGCTAGGCTCAATGAAAATGTGACCAATGTAATGTAATAGTGATGTTTGTGTTTTGTTTTGTGAGTTGGTGTGGTGATGTATATTATAAGTGGGGTTTTAGTTTTGTTTTTTGAGAGGGTTATAACTTATAAGTGGTTCTTTCTTGTGTCTTGTCATATAGTTTTTCTTTAGTTTAGTTATGTTGTGTTCTAAATTCCCCATGGACCATGGTTATAGTCAATATTCCTGTAACTAAAGGTTTATCAATAGTGGAGTAGAGTTGTGAAATAACACAATCCTTTTGATATACCAAATCTGAAATGACATTCCATCCATCTAATATGTAGAGATGAGATTAGAGTTTGAAACATGATAATCACATATAATTAAAAGGACTACCAGAGTATAGCCATCATTATATTTCACCTAAAATTAAGTGTGAATTTGAAATCATGGAAATTGTGGATATGAAGGTTTTCATGGAAATTTGTTAGTGAAATTTGTTAGTTGAAGGCAAAAAATTCCTAATTCCAAACTCATAATATGGATGTTTTTATGGATGCTTTTTGCATCCTCTTCCCGATAATGCAATATAACTTGCATTGAAAAAAATATTTAAATTATCTTTTGTAAGTCAAGAAAGAAAAATGAAAAGCTTTAGTTTTGCAACCATTTTTTTAGGTTTATTTTTGTGTACTCCCACAAAATTTTGGGGTAATTTATTCCCAACGATTTAAAATTTTTTTAACCGACATAAATTTTTGTAAAATAAATCGTTGGATTAAAAGTTTATATCATATAGATCATTTGTCTAAAATTTTAGACAAATCTAAAATCATTTAATATATTATTCAGATGCATTAAAATTAACAGTTTTTGTGATTTCTTAAACACTGTTAATTTTTATGTGTCTCAATAGTATATCAAATGATTTTAAATTTGTCTGAAATTTTACACAAATGATCTATATGATATAAACTTTCAATTCAACGGTGTATTTTATAAAAAAATATATCGCTCAAAACTTTTTATAGTAGATGAGAGTAAATACCCATAAATTTTGTGGGGTACACAAGTTTTTTTAATTATTTTCACTGAGTTTAACTTGATTTAGAAGTAATTTCTGACATCAACTAATTTTCATTTCTTTTTATTTCTTTTTAAATGTAATCGTGGGAATCAAAATATCTTCTATTAAACATATTACCAAAGAATAAAGAGTTGTAGTTATATTAACTTTTGTAAGTCAAGTCAAATATTTATAGAGTTCATAAGCTCGTCCCACGAGTTTAACTCAATTGTTTGGACATATTGTAAGGAAGTGCATGATTAGAGTTCGAATTCAGTACTTATTCATTTCCAAGAGATGAATTTCTAGACACTTGATTACCTGATCTAGAAAAGAAAAAAAAGAGATATTTAAGCTCATTTGATGGTGGTTTAATTTTTATTTTATATTATCTTTGTACGTCAAATATTTATATAGTCATAAGTTATTTGAACTCATTTGATGGTTTAATTTATTTTGTTAAATTGTTTTAAAAGTAAAATATGATTAGTGCTCGTTTGACATGACTATTTTTTATTTATTTTTTCTTATTAAAAGTAGTAAAGAAGAAGAAATTGTGTTTGACTCTATTTCTCTTTATTTTTTACATCTTTACTTTATTTTTCTAATACTTTTAAGGAGAAATATTAAATTCAATTTTATACTTCTCTAATTCATTTGCCTCAAAAGCATATGTTAATATTATAAAAGTAGAAATATTCGCCTCAAAAGCTGTACATTTGCCTTTTTAAAGTCAAAATATTACATTTTTCAATGTAATCTTTCTACTTTTGGATTCCTTAACATATGCCCACATGTTAACGAGACCCTTATAGTATTTGCCTCCCTCAAGACACTTGTAGCTTGCAACTGATACGATCCAACACAACACTGTTCTGAATCAATCTCGCCGCCGTGCCTCACTCTCACTCTCTGATCTGATTGCAGTAACACTTCTAACAATGACCAAGAGCAACGGTAAAGGCTGCTTCCAATCATCACAGACAACATCATCATCACCGAACTCATAATATATATAATCCAATCCAATCCAATCCAATCCAATGGCATTTAATAGATTCTCAAAAGGGAAACCAAAACCAGTAAGATCCAAAATTGTTCTCTTAACCGCAACACTCGCCTCAATAGCGCTTCTTTTCTTACTCTCCTCATTTCTATTCACAAACAACGCTTCCTCTAAATCCCAATTCAATACTCACCTTTACAATCACAACAACAACAATAACAACAAGTACTTGTATTGGGGTAATCGAATCGATTGCCCCGGAAAACATTGTGGATCTTGTGAGGGTTTAGGTCACCAAGAATCCAGTCTTAGATGTGCCCTAGAAGAAGCCACTTATCTTCGTAGGTATAGTAATAATAATTTCTTTTAAATTTACTTTTTTTTTCTTTCTTATTTGGTTTGTTAGGGTTTTGTTTGTTCATGAGGTTTTTGAATTGCAGAACTTTTGTTATGCCGTCAAGGATGTGTATTAATCCTATACATAATAAGAAAGGGATTCTTCATCGTTCAACTAATGCTACTTCTCAGGATGATCAGTAAGTTTCTTTCTTTTTTCAATTCAATGTCATTATTATGTTTCAGTTTAACAAACTTAGTGCATCGTAGTGTATAACAGTTTTACACCGACAATAGACTACTATTTCGAACTACCCTTACAAACGGGGTAATGTGGCAGACTAGTGAATTTTCATTGATTGTTAGTCTATGACTGAAATAAGGATATGAATTTACACTGACGTCCAATAAAAGCAAAGTATGCGGTGGTTTAGTTATTTTTAAAAGACGGTTACATGGGAAGATGATGGGTTGTAATTAGATGACATCCTAAAACTATTTGTTTTTTACTCTGAAAGTGAGTTTGATGATAATTTAGTATAAGTTTTACAACCTTTGTGAAAGCTGCTTTTTATCGCTTCTGCTATTCAAATTAATATTTGAAGGTAATGGTATAAAATTTTTCAATCAATGCAAAACCTTTAACCTACATTTTATCACTTATAGTAAAAATCAATTTGAAAAGTTTCTTCTGTGCAACATAACACTCATTTAGCCGGCCTTGTTTACCCATTACAGGTGGGCTGCAACTTCTTGTGCCATGGACTCTTTATATGATGCAGAACTCATGTCGGAGACTGTCCCTGTGATTTTTGACAATTCAAAAGAGTGGTATAGGGTTCTATCGACAAGCATGAAGCTTGGAGCCAGAGGAGTTGCTCACGTGGCAGGAGTTAGTCGTGTCGAGCTTAAAGAAAACAGTCAGTACTCTGATATGTTGCTCATAAACAGAACTGCTAGCCCTCTTTCTTGGTAGGTATTTTTTTTTCTTTTTCCAAATTATTGATTCCAGTATGGTTAGATGCACCTTTTTTATTTGACTATATTGAAAATTAAGGTTGATGATGTCTAGAATATAGTGGGGGTATATTGTTATGGGGTGTTTTAAACTGTGGGTTGCAAATTTATTATGTGCAGTTTGCGATACTTGAGAAGCTGTAAATATGATCATGATCCTTGTGACAAGGAAAAAATTTCTTGTATTGAATTTTCATTAAATCTGTTACCATGAATTTTGTGAAGCTTTTTGACACTTTGCATACTAATAGGTTTTTAAATTCAGCCCACATTGAAACATGTATTAACTATCGAGTTAACCTATATTTTTCACATTAAAAGAATTCAATTTGAACTTGCAGAATTTCAGAAGCTGGGATAAGATAAGGAGAGATTTGTATAAGCTATTAATTTTAAAACTAAAACTAGTGGACATGTGATGTCATGACTAATGTCTAACTAATTATAAGTTCAACATATGCCTGATGTACTTGACTTTGATGTTTTATTTGTATCATACCTCACAACTATTGTAAAAAAAAAAGCTCACAACTAAGTTGTAGTGTGCTTGTGTGAATCATGCCTTACAAACTGCTACTGTGGTGCTACTATAAAGATAATTGCTCAGAAAATAATAAATTGTGATATGCTATGAGCAGAGATTCTTCTGAATTTCGATATTCTAATGATGGCCTTCCAGGTTTATGGAATGCAAGGATCGAAACAACCGTAGTGCTATAATGTTGCCATATTCGTTTCTGCCTTCAATGGCCGCAAAAAAACTAAGAGATGCCGCAGAAAAGGTTCACTTCATTCATAAATCTCTTTAAGTTCTTAACATTCACATGTAGAATCAATATAATTTTAGATTGGTTTTTAAATCTATTTTTCTGAGCATGGTATTGTTATAAGGTTAACTTTTTGCTCTTATAGGATTTTAGAATCGTTCTCAATTTCCTTATAGGATTTTATGGTGGTCCTGTTACTTCTGTTACAAAAGGATAAAAACTTGGAATATAATTGAAGAAATTTATCTTTTTATCCAATAGATGACTGCTCTAATCATTCTGCACATTTCAGAACTCCAATTTCTGATTGTAATATGCTTGACATGTTAAAACTGTTGCATTACAGTTGAACATCCTCTCTTTGTTACATTTTAATTTTTTATGAAACACTTACTCACAGATTAAAGCACTACTGGGTGATTACGACGCCATCCATGTTCGTCGTGGGGATAAAATAAAAACCAGGAAGGACAGATTTGGCGTGGCGAGGACCCTGCACCCACACCTTGATAGGGATACCCGCCCTGAGTTTATTCGCTGTAGAATAGCAAAGTGGGTCGCACCTGGGAGAACCTTGTTTATTGCTTCAAATGAAAGGACTCCAGGGTTTTTTTCACCGCTTTCTGCCAGGTAACTGTTTTCATGTTTGCATTGATGGTTGAGGACTCCTAGTAGAAATATACACAATGATTTTCTTTGATATACACAAAGCATGTTCAGATGTTTGGCAATAATTCAAGCATTTATGTAGAATGCTAATATTTCATTTCACTGTATCCTTGCTGAACCAACGCATTCCATTTTTAAATTACAGTCTTATTCCCTCTGTTAGTTTTATTTTATCATGTCCTTTAACTTTTTTTTGTTGGATTATTTATGGTTGGCTATTTTAGATTTTGCGGCTAATGATCACTTGATCACGTGTAACCATAATCTTATTAGAAATTATGTAATTGTGACACTGGTATGCTTTAGTTTTGAAGGAAACTTTATGCTGGCATCAAATGCTGACTTAACGTTCTTGCTGACTCAAATTTGCAGGTATAGATTGGCATATTCATCAAACTATAGCCATATGTTGGATCCAGTGATTGAGAATAACTACCAATTATTCATGATCGAGAGGCTTATAATGATGGGTGCTAAAACGTTCATTAGAACATTCAAGGAAGATGAGACAGATCTTAGCCTTTGTGATGACCCAAAAAAGAATACTAAAAAATGGCAGATACCTGTCTACACTGCGGATGAAACTTGCTGAGACAGGCATTAGGAAGAAATCATTGTTAAGGGAAAAATGAGAGCGTGATTAATTTGTGTTGTAAATTGTGATGTTAGCTACAGTCAAAATTTAATTAATTCATTACATGTATGCACTTGTCTCACTGTAAAACTGAAATGAAGTGACCACTAAATTTTATATGTTGGGCACTAGTTTATATGTACCATCTCTTGTTCCAAACACTGGCTTTATACATCATTGAAACACATGGAAACAATCAGAATGTGGAAAAATATTTAAAATAAATCAGAAACACAATCATTGAAAATAAAGTGACCAACAAAATCTTAATTTAAAATGGAGGGAGCAAAATCATTTACTACATTAACAAGTGAATTCATAGTTTTTTTTGCACAAGATTCAATTTATAGTTTATAAGGGATTTTGTAATATACATAGTTTTCTTTCACTTCATGAGAGATTTAATCAACAATGTCTTGGAGGGGAACTTCATGGGCGCTAACAAACGTTGGCCCAATAGAAAAGATAAAACTAAAACAAAGATTTTGAACTAGAATTGGTTGGGTGCGCCTAGCCAATGCAGTAGTGCAGCGCATTGGCGACACATGAGAAGCCCAGCAGCAAGCTACTGTGATGGCAACTCCCCCTCAAAAAAGTAATTTAATATCGTGTGACCCATTGGGCCACATATCAGATATTAAACTGATAAGAACAGATACTACACTTGATCTTAGCCAAAAGGCCGAGAAAGGTATGAGTTGTATGTTACACTCGCTGCTTCTTTTATATCTCACATCCACTCACTTGATTTATTGAACTAGCGATGTGGGACTATTCTGTAGTAGTATAGCTTGCTTCACTCGCTCTTTCTTCTTTTTTCTTTACTTTCTTTTCTACCAAAAACTATAAACTCTGTTTCATCATGGTAACATTTTTGAATGATTTGGGAATTCAAGATGAAGTTTTACATGGTTTGTTATAGCTTCATCACTTTTTTGTTCATCTGTCTGAGTAAAAATATACAACGCCATGACCAAATGCAAATGAACTTGTTCCTCCTACAACCTTAAATTTTTCTGTCCTTGTAAAAAACTTAGATTGTTTGCACATTCAATCTACCTGAATCATCTGGTGTATCAAAAGTGAAATACAAAACATTGAATTCTGATTTTTGGAACTGTTCCACAGGGATTATGATTCTTGCCAGAAGAAGTATATGAAAGAACCAGTCAATATCCAATTGCATTGCAATTAGTGTGTATCTTGGAAATATTCTCACAACAAAGTGATGTAATTTAGACGCACAATAACTTGCATTGTCCTTACTCATGGTTTTTTTCTCACAAAAATTAGCTACAACTAGCATAGTCCTTATGCAGAATCAACTCTACAACAGCAAAAAGAATGTTGTACAAAACTATGGACAAATTTAATCTTGATTAAAGGAATTAAAATGTTGTATTGTATGCACAAGTTTACAGCAGTGAAATTTATCACATGAATACAATAACTATTAATATTATGACTCAATTGCTACACCTCATTGAAAACAAGGTAAGGATGTGATAAACAAATCAATAAATCTTGAGATGAAAAGGAAAAATGACTCTCTAATATATTATACATACAAATTAATAAAACTTTATTTGCTTATTCTGACAGGAACAACTCGAAGGGGTTGTGCCTTTTGCAAGGTAATGCCGAATTTATCATCCATATTCATATCTTCAGGGGTCATGTCACCTTCAAGCTTCCATTCGAACGAATTGACTAGTGACCCCAGCATTAGTAGCAACATCCTATTAGCCAGTTGTATGCCTGGGCATATTCGTCGCCCCCCACCAAATGACGCAAGCTCAAAATTCCGGCCTTTTACATCAATCTCTGACCCCAAGAACCTTTCTGGTGAGAAGAACTTTGAATTCACCCATATAGTGGGATCTCTGCCAATAGTCTTGTGAGAAAATAATTGAGAGTTACATATTTTTCTCAATTCCTTCCAAAGAGGTGAAACTGGTAGGAATGCAAGACTATAGTGTTCGTGGTTGAGAACCGGCACAGATTGTGGAATTGGTCTGTTAGACAAGAACTGATCATTGGTTAGAAGCACTTCTTTTACCATGTCTGCTGAAGAGATGACAACAGTGGTTATTTGGCCAAACTTGAGAGTTGAGACTCATTATAGGGCCATGAATCTTTGCAAGTTTGGACAAAGTTTTGTGAGGATTTTGTCCTAATTCAAGGAGGCTCCCTATGATGGGAAGAGGGGATGGTCCTGGTGGAAGTTGCTTATAGTTTGGTTTTTTGATCATTGCAAAGTATGAACGAAGAAAAATATAGTGGTAGCACATGTTAAAACAATGAGAAACATTGAGTTTGAAAATTCCATTGTTAATTTAATTGTTAGATGAATGAATGTGATGAGAATGTGTATATATAGTTGATAAATATTGATGAGAGAAATTGAGGACAAAATATGAAATGAATGTTGGTTGATGCATGTTCTGTTACCAAGAAGCTCAATTTATAGTACATTAGTACACGATTTATCAAACAGACAAACATTATAATATAAATATATAGGTTTTTAAGTCAATTAAGAGACCAAGTCTGGATCAAAACACTGCATTGTTAAGATTATATTATGGTCCTTTTTCCGTACCTTCATGCATGCATACTCTCCAACCACTTTACACAAACATTTTCTTGAATCTTTGTGAAAAATTTTAAGAACATCAATTAATTAAACAAATCACAAATATTTATTCCTAGGTAGTATCAGTTTTTCCTTGGATTCTTCCTACTGTTATTGTTATGATGACTGAGCCAATGTCTGTGGTTAGTAATTTTCAAATTAAGAATGAGATTCTTGTTCCATATAAAAAACACATATGGCTATGATTGACAAAGTCTCTTATTATTTGACCAAAAGACGTATTCAAGACTTGAAATATATGATGGGTTTGGACAGTTTACACTTGAGATTGAAAATGTAACCAACCGGCCAATTGTAGGTTGAAACTTGAATATATATTCTTCTCAATTCAAAGATGAATTGAAGAGTTTAATTAGAATCAATATAATAACTTTTAGGAAGACTATGTTTTGTCATATCAATATAATTGGAGTTTGATTGAACTTTAGATTATTAGAGTCCATCCCTTTGAGAAATGAGAAAGGGTTAAAACTAATTAAAATGCTTAAAATAAGATGACATGTATGGATTAATTGTCCAGGTCATAGGGTCTTGTACTTTCATTGAAATAATGAATGTTCCAATATCTATTGCTTCAACTATATACGTCTTATCTTAGTAAGGCCCTGGATAAGTTCTACTGTTTTATTGTGAAAGTTTGTATGAGTGTTTGCTAAATTTAACCAGCCAGCTACTATTGTCTTAATTAGTTTCATCAAGACAAATATGTGGAAAAGGAAAACTAATTTTCCCACCACTCAAAAGTTAATTTGGCCTAAAATGGTAATGTATCTAGAGTTGAGTTTTGTAGGAATGAAGATTGGTCAATGAAAAGTGTGTAGGTCAAACAAAATTGAATACCATTTTATTTTCCATGCAGTAAAGTTTGCACTAGTTTTTGTCATTACAAAAAAACAAAAACTTTAACATTAGTTTATGCTTTGGTTTATTTGATGTTTCTGCTACCTTTATCTGGTATTCATCTTTTGTGTCAAAAAAATACTATTGGGTATTCCTCCTTCAACTTGAGAAAGCCGGCCAGATTCATCTACTTCATTAAAATACATTGATATTTGGACATGCCTATTGGAAAAGGTCAACTTGGAAATATTTGACCAATTTTAGAGTGACTAACATTGTTTTTTAGCAGAGTTACTAACATTGTTATTTGGTTATCAGCATACCATAATGCTTACATCTTCTTAGCATCATTTCTAGTTTGAGAAAATAAAGATACAGAGAGTGAGCATTAGAAATTTTAAAAGAATTTACAATTTAATAAAAAAGTGATGCAAGTATAATAAAAAATGGTGTGTAATTTTATAATTAACACTTCTATAATTACAAGTATATATGTTTTTATCTGTTTTTCTATATCTTTTGAGGCATGTTTTATGAAACAAATATAACAGAAGAGTATTACCAATAGTCTTTACAAGAGCAATAACCATCCTTAAAGCGATGAAAACGATGATTATCTCTCACAATAATTTCTCTTCCAACAATTTTTGAGATGAACTTAATGGCACTATGACAATCTCCACAAATCCTTAGATTTTTTGTGATCCTTATAGGTACTCCTTGAGGGAGAGCTATTAGGCCAAAAGCAAGAGCAATCTTCTCACTATGGCACCAAACTTCTGAAGCTTTTTCTTCATCTTCTAAATCAAAGAGCGATAGATTGGTATCGGGAACATACCCAGCCTCCTTCATCTCCCCTCTGAGCTTAGCTAACATAGCCTGAATTTCAGAGTTCCTTTCATGAGAATTATCCTTTGCTTGGAAAACATGGATTCTGTTCTTTACAGCAATCCAACTATAGCCAACATTTTTCTTAATACCAATGTCTTTCATTTCCTTCCTGACAATAGTGGCTTCTTCCCATCTGCACTTAGCAAATATAAGCATGACCATTAAGAGCTATGATAATGTTTGAGTCATATGAAAGTGACAACATCACTTTAGTTCCAATTCAATGTGTTGGCAACTGTAAATAAATGGAAAAATAAAAAATAACGGAAACAAACTAGCAATGGCAATAATGAAGAAAATTAATAACTCATAACTCTTCATTAAGAAGGAAAATTAGTTAGCACTGTTTAAAATGAATACCTGCCAGCAGATGCAAGCATATTGGAAAGCACTACATGGTTGCCAGAATCTACATGATCAAGCTCGAATAATTTTTCAGCTGCAATTTTTCCCAATTTTGTTTTGCCATGCATCCTACAAGCGCCGAGTAGAGCTCCCCAAATTGAAATAGTGGGTTGAATTGGCAAATTTTGAATAAATTCATAAGCGCGATCAACCAAACCAGATCTCCCTAGAAGGTCCACAACACAAGCATAATGCTCAACACCTGGTTCAATTCCATATTTCAATCTCATTGATTCAAATATCTGCATGCCTCGGTCCACAGCCCCAGCCCTACTACATGCTGATAATACAGAAACTAGGGTGACATAGCTCGGTGTAATACCACGGCTGCCCAATGTCATCTCCTCAAATAGATGCAAAGCCATGTCAATGTCGCCTTCATGTGCATATCCACCTATCATTGCATTCCATGTGACTAGGTTCCTTTCAGGCATTTCACTGAAAACTTGCACTGCATTCTCTATACTTCCACATTTTCCATACAAGTCTACAAGTGCACTTCCAACAAATATATTCTCATCAACACATGCTTTGACAGCGAGAGCATGAATTGACCTTCCCAATTCAAGCCCTCCAAGCTCGGCACAAGCACTCAGCATACTCGATATCATGAAATCAGTTGGCTCAACTTCTTTCCTCGCCTGCAGGAAAACCATACAAGCCCTCTCTTCCTCATGGTTTTGCACAAGAGCAGCAAGCAAAGAGCACCACGAAACAACATTCCTCCCCCTACCAATTCTACTAAAAACCACTTCAGAAGATACAATGTCCCCACATTTTCCATAAAAATCAATAAGCCCATTGGCAACAGAAACATCCTCTTTATATCCACACCGAACTATAAAAGAATGTAACTGACGCCCGAGATTCAATCTCGACATGTCAACACACGCATTAAGAAACGCACAAAACGTAATTGAATTCGGCTCTCCATGCACACAAAGAAACTTTTTAAACGCCAAAATCGCATCCACAGACCGCCGATCCTGAACCGCATTAGAAATATAAGCATTCCAAGTAGCCAAATTTCTATGAGGCATTTCATCAAACAAGTTGCAAGCATCAACGCGAAAGCCAGTTTTACAATACATATCAAAAGCACTACACCCAACAAAAACATCATATATGATACCATCCTTTAATGCAAGAGCATGAAGTTCTTTACCAGTAATGGGCATCTGCAAAGAAGCAGAAGCTTTGAAAACACAAGGGTAGGTGAAGTCGTTAGGTCGAACAGAGTTACGACGCATGTGGATGAAATGGGAGAGAGCGGCGAGAAAACGACGGTTGTGAACGCAACCGGAGATGAGTGAGGTCCAAGTAACAACAGTGGGAAGGTGAGTGAGTGAGAGAACGTGTTGAGCTGAGTTAAGAAGGTCGAGTTTGGAGTACATGTTGACGAGGTGGTTGGAGAGGAAAGATGGGAGTGGGGTTTCATGTGTTCGTATGATGTGTGCATGGACAGTACGACCTAGGATGGAACAATGTGTTGAAACAGCTGATTCAAGTAAACTTGCTAGCAGGTTTTGAGGATGATGTAGTAAGTTCATTGTTTGTTGTTGTTGTTGTTGTCAATGTTAGTGTAAAATGGTGCATGCATCAATATGTTCACGAACATGAGTGAGTTGAGTTTGTCTTGCAGAATCACAGAGATTCGGGGCTCCGTTTGTAACGGGACTCATCAACAGGAAAGTACTGAAATTATTAAGTATGATTAGGATCAATCCTTAATCTTTTCATTTTTTTATAAGAATTTATAATGATTTTTGTTGTTTTGTCGTACAAAAAAAATGTTAAACAATGACTCTCACCAATTATTAAGTATAAAATAAAAGAGAAATTTAATATTAGAAAGATAAAATTTTACACTTTAAATGCCATATGTTTTGAGAAATTTTTTCATAATGAGATGCTTAATAAATACCACAAGGCATTGTTTAGCATTAGCATTTTCCATAGAAATATTGATTGATTAGCTAGTGAGTTAACACTTTAGAATTCATATTGAATGATTGATAAGAATAAAATATAGATTATTACACTTCTCTCTTTAATTATGGAGTTTAATATAGAGCTTAGAAGAAGATTATCAAACTAAATATACAGGTCTTTAGGAGATTAAGACTTTTTTTGAATCATGCTTAATTAAGTCTTGTTTCTAACACTATTAGTTAATGAAGTCATCATTAGCTGTTTTCACTCGTGTAGGGCTATTTCTCCTTGACCCCCTACCCTAATTTAATATGGCACATGAGTTTATTTTTTGACTTACGTTGGCACATAATAAAGGTGCATGCATACGCTTATAGACAAATAGGATCTGGTATATAAACCTACCTAAACCAACTACCTTTAATCTATAGTATAATATTAAAACTACTTTTTGTATATAAAACGATAAGAGAGTCTATTCTTTTGTCATAGTAGTTGTTGAAGTTCTCTCTTTGGATACTCTTGGTTTGTCCCCAAAGCTACCCTACAAGATACATTAAACAAATAGCACTTATTAAGCAGTGTAAACCATAAATATATAATATCTATTTTAATGTCATCCTTTTTATGCACAACACAAATTTTGAGTTCTTCAACCATGTAGTTCCTAGCTCGATCGGGCTAAACATTTTATGGAACCAATTGGGAATTTTGGACCTTACGAAAGCATTGGCTACTTGATCTTTAGAATTTTTCTTTAATATGGTTGAATATTAAAAGTACTATATAAGTGGAATGATATAGAGGCAGAAATACCTTTGAGTCTTGGAAATTAAATTCACCAAACTTTTGTTTTTCTTTTTGGCCATCATTAATTATTCACTAATCATTTAGCAAGGTGCTAAACAACCTTATATTTATACTTGTGTTTTTGTTGGCATTTGTCATGTTTGCCCTTTCCCTTGTCATTGATTGATTTATATATATGTACTTGTTTATGCTTTTGATATTTGCATGCATTATTTTCCATGGATTAAAAAGCTGTAATGAAAAAGGAAGCCCTGCCACCTGTAACATCAACTACTGCATTATATTCCTCTTCTTGTTTCCTATATGAAATTGAAGGCTGTGTCTAATCTATGGTAAAATAATGAATCATATTTTCCAGGCCAAATGCAATCCATATCCATAGCTCCTATAAGTTTGTAAGTCTGAAATATACAGGTCATTTAAGTTTGTAATTTGCAACATCTAAGTTCAATTTTTTAAGCAACAAAGAAGGACTTAGATGTTACAAATTACAAATTTAATGGACTCATTTACTACTTAAATTTTTTAAAGAACTTATATGTTACAAATGTAAAATTTAAAGAATTTATTTGTTACTTAAAAAATTTAAAGGATCTATCTATTACAAACGTAAAACTTAAAAGACCTATATGAATGCATTTTACCTATTCTCTATTATACACAATTAAAACTCACCTACTATAGCCATCTTTTTTATATTTTAAAATAAATAAAAAATCATTTTTTATATAATGGTAGAGTAAATCTTGACCACTAAGTTGAAATATTATTTATGGCTTATTTCCCTCATACCAAATCCCACTAAATTTGAGGTATATCATTGTCTCTATAAGCTCTACCTAAATAAGAGAGCATATATTATGGGATTTGATTCTCTACCGCCACTAAATTTTACTTTTACTTTTTATATTTTTAATAGCCTAGCTAATTCATTGGTCTTGGAGGGTAATTTAAACAACAAACTAACTTTTACTAGGAATACATAAATTAAATATTAAATGTGAGCAATTGTCTTTGATCAATCATGGGCGTATTTAGAGCCCGGCGTGCCCGGGCACTTGCTCGGGCTTCGGCCAAAAATATTAGTATTTCTAGAGTTAATTTAGGGTAAAATTAAATTTTGTAGAGTTTAATTTAGGACAAAATTGATATTTTTTGTTCAAATTTAAGATTTTATATGTTAATTTAAGGCAAAATTAAGACTTTTTATTCAAAATTGAGATAAATTGAAATTTTAAAGAGTTAACTTAGAACAAAAATGATACTCCCTCCGTCCCATTTTAAGTGTCACAGTTGACCAAATCACACACTTTAAGAAAAGTGTGTAAAAGAAAGAGAGAGAATATGATTTTTACTAAAATACCCTCGTTTTTTATTGGTAGTAGACATTGGAATACTAAAAAGTAGATTTTTGAGTGTACTTTTTCTTTTAGCTAATGATTGTTTTAAAGGATAAAATAGGAAAAATCAATATTATAAATAGCATGTGACACTTATTTTGGGACAAACAATTTTGGCAAGTGTGACACTTATTTTGGGACGGAGGGAGTATTTATTTTATAGACTAAAATTTTGCCCAGACTTAAAAATATTTCTAACTACGCCACTGTGATCAATATTCTTTTATGATTGTAAACTTAATGAAGTTGTTAGGCCTCATATATACTAGACCTAAAAGATTTTGTATCTCATGCTAGGCGAGTTATAATCAACAAAGAGTGCTTTGACCCATGATTCGTTTATTCGGATTATCATCCTATGGTTCGGGAAAAAATGTTATAAGAAGATGATAGACCACAAAAATGAAGACATCATTCATTCGACCGAAACACAAAACACTTAATCTCGAGCACAATGTCTTATTTGTGCCCCGTAACAATAGAAAATTTCTCATCTCTCCCCCTACGTTCTCTTCCTCCCCCTAACTATCGTTTTTATCTTTAAATATGAATTGAGTGTCTTTACGAAAAATTCAAATTTTGGGGTCTAGATCTCGAAATTTTGCAAAGTTTGTGTGAGGTTTTGGAGGATATAGGCAAAATTTCGGATTTAGATCCCAAAATTTACGTTGGATTCTAACTTCTACGTTACAAACAAAAGTGTAATTTAGAATTTTAGTGAGGAATTAAAGAGTGTAAGGGGAAGAAGAGAAATTTTAGTAACAATAATCAATCAAGAGGAAGTCTCACTTCTCACAATTACAGGACCACACAAACAAGACACTCAACAACAACAACAACCAACACAAGGACAATAAACGAACTCTGTTTGTCACCCACGATGTCCACCAACAACATCATACAATAAATTCCAAGAAATTACTAGTACAATTTACAGCATGCTTTTTACTTTCTTTGGGAGAAATAAATACCCAAAAATTAGTACTATAACTAAAAACAAAACAGCACTAGTAGTAGTACTTTTATTTTTATTTTATTTTTACATTAGAAAGATAATTTGCTCCCGCTTAGAATTTAAACTCTGGACCTCTTCATGCCCAACCTATAGTCCCTTAATTCTTACCACTTGAGCTATTCTACGGGACACACTATTAACTATTAGTAGTACTTGGCAATTGCAATTTATATAATAAAACAAATTATTACAGCATTGAAATTGAAACACCAAAACGTCCTTCTCCCAGACACTCACCATTGGTTTTGCTACCTTTGTCTTTTTTGTCATCAAAATACAAACCTTGTTCCCATAGCCGAAACCCAACGCCATTTCAGTGCCCAAAAAGAAACCCTCCCCTTAATGTGGATTAAGCAAACTTTTTTTTTCATTAGATTTTTTTTAAATGACAAAACAACTGAACACTATAAAAAACTTATCTTCCATAAAATCCTTGTTGATAACTAGTAGTAACTTTTTAAGAGGTTTAAAATTAAACCATGCAATCCAAATTGCGACATAACTATTTTTGTACCCAAAATTACCACACTAACTATTTTGCTATTTAAAACCTTGACATAATTGTTGAATTTTTTTTAAAAGAGTTTTAAATTTAATAAAAGTTTGTGATCGATCGCAATTTGACACGCGACATAATTGTTTCGTGTTTATGGCAGAAACCATCAAAATGCAACCACAATTGAGACTGTATCAGACACATTTCACCGCAATTATCTTTGATATCAAATATTGTGATGCAACAATAACTAGTACTGTGACTGCTATTTAAAACCTTAATTAACATCTAAAATCTAATGCTCCATGAGAAACTACCGGGGTCGCGTTGAGCTTCTGAGAAGGCGGCGAGGAAGAGGAAAATGATGAAGAGGAGGAGGAGGAAGATAAAAGATCAACAAGGAGGTGAGTGAAAGCTTGAAGAATATACTTATGAGTATGAGTAGGATTGAGTTGAAGGTAGCATAAGAGAAGCTCATGAAGATAATCCCAATCATTAGTAACATCAACCACTTGTTGTTGAGATTGAATCATTTCCTGCATAGAACAAAGGAAATCATCGTAAGGGTTTACAGAATATTTAGGTACCCTCTTCACACCACCTTCTAGTCCTTTTTGTATCAATGAGTTACAGGGTAGTGTGTCATTTGGAGTAGACTCTATTTCTGTGATGGAATTGGAGCTTCCTGGAGAGGAGAAGAAGAATCTTTGGGATGCGAAGACCGAAGCAAAATCCGGTGGTTGTAGTTGTAGGTCGGTGGTGTCTTCGTCGGAAAAATAGTCTTGGTGGTGGTGGTGGTGGGTGAAGGTGGTGTTGAAATGGAAAGTGTAAGGTGGTGGTGATGATGATGTAGTAGTAGTAGTAGCAGTGTGTTGTGGATGAGGTTGGGAGAGAATTGTGGGGTATTTGAGTTTGAAGAAACAGAGGTATAGTTGTTTAGAGAATAGACTTGGCATTTTTGCTGCGGAATGAGTGAGTGAGTGAGTTGGAAGAGAAAACAGAGAGAGAGAGATTCATCACTGCTTGTGCTAAGTGTGTTGCATTATATAGGGAGCATGGGTTAGATTAATGTAGTAGTTTTATTCCCCCAAACAACCTTGTTTGTAGTAGCTTTCAACTTTTGTGATCTATGACAAAAAAAATTTATACTCCTTCCCTATATTTATATGAGCAATGATAATCACTTTTTGTCTATTCACTTTTTTGTATATTCCTGCCATACTTGATTAATCATTATAAAAATATAATTAATTCAGTTGAGTAGATGATTAATTCACTTCACGACTAAAGTTGTGGTTGATTCAAGACGTGTTAGATATTGTATGTTGATATCTCTTTTGATTATAATTTGAACATTAATTTGTCATATTGTAGGATTTTTGTCATTTTCACAAGACACAACCTCTATTGATTTTTTAAACACACTTTTATTTTATTATATTTATGTAATTTTTACCATCTTAAAAGTAACTATCACCTAATACTCGCATGAATTTCACTCAATAAAAAATAGATTGTTGAATGAACATTAATAAACTTCATAGGCTTATTTTAATTTACTTTAAGGGCTAAGGAACATGTTAAAAGTTCATCTAAATTGATTATATTGTGCTCTTTACTTTTTTTTTTGGAATTTGGTAGGTGAAGCGTGCATAAATAAAAATCCATATAATTTGCACGATGTTGATAGTAAAGTGCTAAATGCTAATCCATTAGTATGAGACAAAAGGAAAGGGGATGAGCTATGTATATGGCATGAGGATGCTAGTGTTAAATTGTTAATTTTTCACATTTTTGTTACTAATTAACCTCAGTTGAGTCACAACAAAGAAATGTACCAGCAAATTTGTAGTCCCTTTGAATCATATATAATATACTACCTATACTATAGGCTATAGTTTTTTTGCTTTATTTTTCTGAGAGATATATAGGCTATAGTTAATACTAATAGTCTTTTATATACAGACAGGGTGAAACAAAGACACACACGTATATATTTGGAGGAAAATTGAAAATTATCCCTAGTCCTACACAGGACTAATAATACATGTGGGTGGTCCCTCTAGAGAAGTAAGAGACAAATTCCTGATTCAGGGTTGGTTTCAACTTTGAATGGTTTTCTTTTTGTAAGTGTTGAATTGCTATTTTAATTGCATGTGTTCATTTGCATTAAAGTTTTGGTGAAATAGTTTTAAAAGCATTGTGTTTTGAGTAAAAAAAATTGTATTTCTAATTGAATTATTTACAGAACCAGTTGAGAACAGCTTTAAAGAATGAACAAACATTCAATTTACATGTTTGACTGAAAACACAGGTTGTATATTTTTCTGTGTTTACTGTTAGTGCACACACAAAATTTGGTTTTGAAATTGTGGTTCCTTTGAAATGGAAATGTTTGGTCGTGTGCATCCATCATTTCATATTTGACTGAATAGTGTGTGCACTGATCCCCTCACTCTACAAGAGTTTCTGTGCACTTGATTGAACATCCGGGCAAGACATTTTCCTCCCATGTTAGTAATTGTTTTTATTTTCACAATAAACTTTCAATGCAATTGAGGAGGAAGAACTCACAGAGCGATGGTAGATCGGTAGAAGGGGTGTTTTGAGGTGGAGTTAGGATTCTAAGTTTGTGACACCTAAGATTGATGAGGGCGTAGAGTGATTGCTTGTGCACAAGACATGTATAATGAGCGGCTCATGACAATTTTCAGTCGAAAAGAGAGCACATGAATGAATCGAATTCACATCGAAATGAGAGAGATTATGAAACTGAATTCACATCGGAAAGAGGGCACATGAATGGTTAAAGTCATAAACACAAACTAATACGAAAACTACGCAATTACTCAAAGGATAATTTATTATTAAGCAAGATGGACCATGTCTTCCATCTCAAGGATAAGTTTAGGTCTGATTTCAGCCCTGAAAATGCAACATAATATATAATTATTGACAGAGAATTTTGTCGTCTATTACAATTGTAATAATATCAAGTTTGAAGAATTAATCTCTTCAATTCACACAAAAACAACATGCAACTCACTGAAAGTGGGATTCTGGGCGACAAAAATGCCACTCCTTAAAAAATTTGTTAGGAAGTGATACGTCCTTTGTAATTGTAACCTGCAGCTGTCCTGTCCCATGTGAATGTGAGTGTCCTTCTATCATCACGTGAATGCATCATAATCTTTGTCCTTCACATTTTCTTCTTTTAACAAGTTACTTACTACTACTACTATATCTGCTATAGCAACTCTTCAACACAGGGTCCGCTTCTGAGCTGTTTGCTCTGTTCATGATTCTCATTTTTGTGGTCTTGTTTTAATTTGCATGTCAGTTTCCAAAATTCACTGTACATCACAGTATCTAATTATAATTAACTGAGTCATATATGATTGTTAATATGTGATCTGACCACCAATGATCATTTCCTTCTTCTCAAATCTTTTTAAAACTGTGTTATTTTAACATCGAAATAAACATGTTGCGCCTATGTTTGGTATCACAGTGGATTACCATAACCTACCGTAATTTTGCAGAAGCTACACTTTGTAGCTTTTAAAAAATTACAGTGACATAATTTTGACATATCCACTATAATACCAAACATACACCGTATACGACACCATACAGTATCTTTATATCTTTTACTTTTTATGTTATGCAACTTACATTTATTTCAAAAATACAATAAAATAACCCATCATATTTAACTTGAAATTTTAATATCACAATATCATTTCTCTTTTTTTTACATCCCCTTCCCAAAATTTACACCAGACACATTATGTTGTAAGGATAGTGTATATGATAAATGACAGTCAAATCACTAGAGACAAAAGAAGATCTAGAAACACTATAAGAAAATTAAGAAAGATTTAGAGATTAATGAGTTGGATAAACATGTGGTTACGATAAAATATTATGACATCATTTGATTCATGTAGTCGACCTGCTTAGTAAAATAAGAGTTTGTTGTTGACTTGTCGCTCAAGATCGTCCAACACTATCAAACGATAGTTTATAGTAAAAAATTGACCAATATGTTATAAATATTTTCTTCTCAAAAAAGGGAATGTAGATTTCTACAGGTATGAGGGAAATAACTCATATTTTTCTATAAAAAAAGAAAAAGGAAAAAAAGTAGTGTACCTTCAGACATGTTTGATTCATCGACCAATATTGTTATATCACAATCACAATCCTATACATCGACCCATCTCCCTTTTTCTTTGAAATCAATTTACAATTTAACAGTGGTGTACCTAAGCTGGTTAATTTAATTGTGATTTGCCAGCCTTCCGTAAAACATCCTTGAGAACCAATGCAATTCTTTCGGACATGTGGTGCTCGAGAAACCTCTGATTCACTCTCTGAGACCCTTTTTCCCCCATAGCCAGCCTCTTCTCAACATGAGTTGCCAATGCTACAATGTTTTGCGCAAGGGGTGTTACGCCTACCTTGCCAACAGGATGCAGCAAACCAGTTGTTCCATTCTCCACAATCTCCACAGTGCCTCCAGCTGCAGTGCCCTGCAAATATTTGTAATGCAAACACAAATAATACATGAAAAAAAAGAAAAGTAGACAGGTATAAATATGAATAGGTTTCCAAATTGTAGTAATCAAGTTGAAACAGCAAGAAACAAACAATCAACTATTGTGCATTAAAAAAAGTTTAAATTTTTTACTCGCCTCATTTATAATTGAATATCAATATCAGTAACAGAAAACAATTAGCTGAACTAACGAGGACTCTATTGAAACTTCCAGGAATTGATTATAACTTATATAAGTCAGAACCTCAATTTTAACGCTGCAATTAATAAGTGAATCGAAGTTGTATCATCTGACTGCCAAGTCTAACAGTATTCTTTTTGTCTTTCACATTAACATAACATTGGTTATATATTACTATAACTTCCAGAGAATAATTATTTAATTTTTGAAAAACAAACTTGCAAAAACCAAAAGATACTCCTCTCCCCTGATTCCTATGATCATGGAAGCATATCTTAGATAACTGGAAGGGGAAGGAGGAGGAATGAGCAAATGAGAAGGTAAATTAGTGAATCGAGAATGACATATTCAAACAATAGAACAATGCAAGCGTGAAATTTAAGTTGCCGAACAGTTATCCTCATTTCTTTTCTTATAAAAGTAAAACCACCAAAAGAAAATTTAAGTGCCTAAATCTCAGCTTGATCCACAAATTAATTAAGAATTAGTTACACAATTCCTGCCTTTTTTGGATAGGGGTCATGATGGTATGAATTATGAAACCAAAATAATAAAAAGATTGACACAAACATAAAAAAGATTAAAGAGAAATAAATAAAGCACATTATTAATACGTAAATGAGATAATGAGTAAATTGGACACATGTAGTAGTAATTGACCACATGAAGATATAAAAGGAAAGGTTATAATGACGTGACAACTCAAATATATAGTGAAGGAGATACCAGTACAGGCAGGCGAAATGCCATTGCTTCTATGGTTATCCTTCCAAAACATTCTCCCCGTGCCTGATATGAAGAGAAGCACATTGATGAATGAAGCCCAAAAACCAAAATAATACTTTATACACGATTTAAATTCAACAAAAATGTCTAACTTCAGGTCTCTTCTAACTAATGAAATTTATTTTCATACATCATGGAAGTCAAACAAATCAATTTACATGTAAGAATCTTATGAGAAAAGGCCAACCAGTCAAGGATGGTAGAACCAAATCAATACGGTTTGGGTGTAATACGTTTTGGAAATAAAAACAAAATTTAATCAAACAAACAAAAATTTAAGGTTTGCCATCAGATTGTGAAGATTTTGAGGGTCATCATGGACCCCATACACTGCAGTGTGGAATATAGGCTATAGCAACTCTCATTTTGCAAATCAATAAAATGCACTAGATGTTCTGTTCCATAATCAACTTGGCAGTGTATAATATAAGAAGATACCTGAGAATTCTGAACAAGAACATCAATAGAAGCCAGGTAAGGAGCCACCGCCAGGGTTTTGTTAACAAAGTGAACGCGGCCCTGAATCTTTTGCTCTGTAACAAATTTACGCAGTTCCATTTCAAACTTTGTCTGAGCATTCATATCACTCCCTACAACTATAGCATGCAAAGATGGCAACTGGAGTTTCTTCTCCTGAATGGACTGCAAGCTTTCATGAAAGGCACGGAGAAATAGATCTTGCCCTTTACCACGTGAAACACCTGCACTTAAAAAACCCTGGAGCTCAGAAACAGACTGGCGAAAGGATTGTAAAAAATGAACAGAAAGGGTAAAACATACACTACACAGGGGGAGGATTAAATTGGAATGCACAACAAAAGAAAAGAGAAAATACAAGCTAAACAATGGTAAAGGTAATATAACAATGCAAGCATATCTTGCACTACATTGGATGAAAGTAATGCAATGAACAAAAATAAATATAAAATGAGTATAGGTAGTGACATACTATTTATGATGGCAAAAAGTAGATCATCATTTCTTACTCCAAGAGATTCCCGAACATGCTCGCGAAGAACCCTCTTTGCTACACTATCTTCTGCAACATCCATAAGCTCCTTGCTATTTCCAAGATGTACAACATAAGTTTCAGGCATTTTAATTCTACAAAGTCAGGCAAAAGCATACAGTTAGAAACATGACTTAAATTACCGTGACACACAGCACCCAACTGTAAAAAATCATCAAATAAAGCAGGAAATATACCCTAATCGCTCTTTAGTCCTATTCTTCCAGTACTCTGCAGTTGTGTGTGAATCAATCATGGCACCTGCAACAAAAGGGAGGTGCTTAACATATTCCAGTTTGAAATAATGCCCTCGCATTTCATGAATCCACCATAAAACCTTAGGAAGAACAAGGGTAACTTTTTCCTTCAAGACTGCATCCAGCCACTTTCCGGCTACAGCAGTATTTAAAATGACTAGATCAGCTTTAAGAGCTGTATCTACAGCCTTTTCACCTTTGGCAGGCAGGACCTATCAGAAGCAAAACACATGAAGAAAAAAAAAAAGCTGTTCTTAGAACTTAGAAGTTCAATAACACAGGAAATGAAATGCAGGTCTAAGGCATTTCTTACAGATTGGCATTACTACTATTATCCAACTCAATCAAGACATAGAAGAAAATAAATGCCAAATCATTGGATTTCCTTAACTCATATTTTTATGGGTTCTACAATGCCACATGCATATTTGGTTTGACTTTTGAAAGAGCCAAAAGTAATTCTAGAGGTATAAAATTGATTAAGGAGTGATTTTAAGGTGTTTAGTTCTTCTAAAACAGAATTGATTCTGCCTCCATAATTAAGTCTACTAGAAGCTAGGATATGTAGCTTCTGAGTTTAAATATGATTTTTACACTAAAATTTATCGTTCAACTGACTTTTACATAAATGTATCTAAACATAAATCAATTCTGTTAAACTCAATTCTGCTAAACTCAATTATGTTAATATCAATTCTACAGAACTCAATTCTATCAAAATACCTGAACTCCTCTGTCGAACATTTTAGTTTCCAAACTATTAACAACATGATCATGTTGATCAGTAGGATACTGATTAGTGATCCAAACAACATGAGAACCAACGCTTCTCAACAGAAACGCTAACTCCATGAGAAGTAAAGGTCCACCTGAAAGAGAAAGCTCGTGGGAAACCATGAGAACTAGCTTAGATTTCATGAAATCTAAGGGGTTTGGACCTGAGGATGAGACTAGAATCTGATTCTGTTGTTCAATGTTGCATGAATTGTTAGGTCTCATGAAAAGAATCATCACTGTTGAGATTGATAAGAAAGCCAGTAATATTAACGCCCATTTATTCTTCGGCATTGTCACTGAATGCTTCGCCATTGTTGTTTGTAACCACTTTTACCGATTTTTAATTTCGCATTTCTAAACTGGTTGAGCGAATTTTGCTACAGATCAGATCGGAGTTGAGAGAGTGAGACTGAGGCACCGGCACGGCGGCGAGATACGACGGAGATTCAAAATTTCAGAGTTTTGTTTGGGATTTCGATTCAACACACACGCACGGGGGAGATTGATTGAAAGTTGTTGAAAAGGACCATTTTGCAATATTTATAACATTGATGATCTATTTTAAAATGTTCCACAAAATTATGAACTAATTTGATAATTTAATGGTCATTTTTTTTTAGCTTGACGAAATGACAAATTTATTATAAATTCACATATATAAAGTTGAATGGTCAAAGATTAAATTTCGATCATGAATATTCTATTTAATAATTTGGTATTTTCTGTCAGTTGAGTTAGAACTTCTATCTATGGTCATTTTATTTTTACAAGTAAAATGTGTGATATTTTCTTAGTTTAATTATATATTTTTTATGTGATGAAATGAGTTGATTTGATTTTGTTTCAATTTTTTTGTTACAGTTTAATTATATATATTTTTTTATAAGGTATTTAATGTTTTTAATATTTGTGAAAATACAATATTTGTCTTATAATTTTACACAAATTATTAAGAAAAGAAAAGAAGAAGATAAATGAAAGAAACATAAATGCTAAAAGAAAAAGATGAAAAAAAAATTGGGTGTAATATAATAATATTAAGGATTAAATATGTTTTTTATCATATAAATATATTGAATTTTCGTTTTGGTCCCTCTAAATTTATTACTTGAGTTTTAGTTGTCTAAAAATTTTCAATCATTATTTTTTGTCTCTACATTTAAGTCAACTCGTATGTAGCTTTAATATTTTTAAATGAAAATTTTCAAGAATGCTCTTAAATTGTAATATTATAATAATCTCTCCCAACATAAATTAAATATGATTTTTTTTGACAACATAAATTAAATGTGAATTTTTTATAGTTTGGCATATAATTAAGAATATATATGTTGAATCCCTTCACTAAAAATATATCTGGCTTTTATGTTACTTAAGGTTATCAGAGAAGAGTTTGTTTGTTAGTTTTTAACGGTTTGATAAGAGTTAGTTAGTTATATTTATATGATTATATAAGGAAAATGTGTCATTTTGGAGAGGGAAAGTGAATAGTGATAGTATCAAAGCTTGTTGTTGGATGGAGATGGATCCACCAGAGAACAACGACACCCCTCCTGTTTCTAACTTAGAACAAGAACAGGTTTGTGTGTTTCACCCCTAACTCCATTCCCATATTTTGCTTTTCTTGGATAATTCTTTGTCGCATTTTCCTTTCATTTTGCTGCATTTTTATCTTTTCTGCAACCTCATATGACTTCTTTCTTGCATATATGTTGAAACTTTTGTATATGATCAGCTTTATGATGTAGATATATCTCCCAAAGTTTAATATTTTTCTCATCAATGCTTCTTATTGCAACAATAGAATTTTGTATGCAAGAAGTATTCTCTGGTTTTTGTATATGCATGAAATTTTCCTGGTTTTTGTATTAATGAAATTTTCCTTGTTTTTGTATGCATGAAGTTTTCTTGGACAGTTCTTTGCTGCATTTTCTGCAACCTTACATGGCTTATTTTCTTGCATGTATATGGTTCAACATTTTTCTTGCATGTATATGGAGTACCATGTTTCTTTCAAAATTCTCTGTCTTCTTGCTTTTGAGAGGCAAATGCCAGTCACTTCTTTATTTTCATTTTGAAGTGTTTACATTCTTTAGGTCTCTTATTTTCTATTGCAGGTCCCTGCATCAACAGAAGTTCCATCAGTTGGCATTACTCTTGCTGATAGATATTCATCTCAGCCATCATTAGGTGACATGACATTGCTGGTGGAGATTTCCCTCAGTCATTAGGTGACATTTCTGGTAAAGATTTCACTCCGTCATTAGGTGACATTTCTGCTGCACAGTGCTCAAATATGCCTCCTGTTAATGAAGATCCAGTTCTGCAAATTGGCCGCAATGTTGAGTCTTCCAGTGCGCAGTTACTTGGTCCTGAATTCATTAGAAGTTCTAATACTCTACCTCCAATTACGGTTAGAAAATAAATTCAAACATTTTTTTTTACTTTTGGGTTTGGTCCTATATTATATTAATGACATTCATCTCGCAGATGGTACCAAACCCAATTCCATCAACAAAAATATATTCCAATGTTGAAGTTCAGTCGGCATTAAACAATGCTAGTGAAGATCTCATTCAGTCATCAGTTAACATTGAACCTTCCATTGAGAGTAGGAAGAGGAAAGTGTAGTTGTTGATTGTCGAATAATCTTTATTTCATTATTAGTATATATTAGTTTTTAACTTTCTTCATTAGCCTAACACCAAAGTTTGAATTTTGCAGGAACATCTCAGATCTAACTAAGGAAGAAGTGTCTTGCAAGTCTCCGGTATCAAATTGTTCGAAATTGTAAGTTCTAAAAATGCACTGTCTTGTATATTTATTTTGTAAAAATGACTCTACTTAGTTATTTCTGCTAAATATTTGGTGACATATAAGCTTTACAAGAATTTGGGCTTAATTAATGGCTTTCAGATTAACTAGCCTTCTTTTTTCACCCTTCTTATTTCCTTCTGTTATTGTAAGTGTTTTCCAGATTGCTCAAATAAACCTATTAGTATTATTATTATTATTATTATTATTATTATTATTAATGAAGATACAATTCTAAAAACTTGCAGTAATATTGAGTCTTCAAATAAACCTATTAAATAAGTTCCAGTTCTGAAAGCTTTTAGCAATATTTTGTATTCCGAATCAGACTTACTTGTTCCTGAAGTCATTACAAGTTATGATACCTCACCTCTAATTGAGGTTAGAAAATAAATTCAAATATTTTTTTTTACTTTTGAATTTGGTCCTATATTATATTAATGACATTCATCTTACAGGATGAACAAAACCAAATTCAAGGATGTGGCTGCGTGAGAGAAAAATGCGATATCCAATCCTGTCCATGTGCTAAGGTTTTCTATTCTTCATTTTTACATATATATCATATATAGTTTTTAATTTCATTTATAATAATAATAATAATATGAGTTACATTTGATGGTTTTCTTTTGAAGGTCGGTTTTGGTTGCACTGAAAAATGTAGATGTATAGGGTGCGAAAATATATATGGTATAAGGAATATGAATATCTAGCTTGAAGAAACAGAAGCATTGCAGATTCCCAGGTTTGACATACTAATTTTTGTTTTTGATGAGATGATAAAGTTGATTTTTGTTATTGATTTCTATCCATATGTGTGACAGGACATTTCTTCTATTACCATTGGAAAAGCCACCAAGATGTGCTGAATATTTGGAGAAGTTATGTTTAGATTTATTTTTTGTTATATGATTGAGATATGAGGCACCTTTTTAACCTGATTTTGGTATAATGGTTGTGTTGATTCTAAGTACAAATTTATGTTTCCCTTTCTGTGTAATTTTTATGGTTCCAAGTTCAAACATTTTAGTATTGGGTTACCATGTACAAATTTTAAAAATTTCACTCTTTTAGTCTTTTGTAATAGGTCAAAAATAGTTTGAGATTTTGTTTATTATCTTAGCTTGGGCAAGAAAGTGTTTTTTTTTTATTGAAATTGATATTTTAATAGAACATGACATTAACTTATAACGAAAGAAATCTCTCACATTACAACTAAATTTGTACCATGTAAAGTTGTGAACTGTGATGACCATAAAATCAAATTTAGTTTATAGAAAAGGCTTCTCAATTTTCATCAGTATTCTTGTAGATGTTGAATAGAGAATAAATACAGTAAACTTCTTCAAAACTAACAATTGTTCTTTTCTTTAAGTAAATTTTAATTCAGATACACAATCTGGCAAAAACCCGTCACTTCAAATCAGTACCGATTTAGAATTCATGGTTCAAAAGTCAGGCTTTCAGCTTCCCGTCTCACCGACTCAAACAGCACAGAGGATAGATACCTCTCACCAAAGCTAGGGAAAACAACCTGGACCACATCAAAGTGAAAATGTCAATGTTGTAAACCTTTATTTTTCTATAACATACCGTGCTCGATATTCAAAATATTTTTATCAAAATTTGGATGGATTCAATCAACTTACGACAATAAGCTTTCCATCATTTTCTGGTCTTTTCGCTATCTTAATGGCAGCTGCAGCCGCAGCTCCAGATGATATCCCAACCTAAAACAGTATTTAGAGAAGACTCAACAAATGAATCCAAACAGATCAAAAATATAATACAATCATTTTTTTAGTCTTACAAATTCAAATATGAATCTCTAAAGAGGACTAAATAGATAGCATTTAGAGTTCAGAACTTACAAATAGGCCTTCTTTAAGGGCAAGAAGTTTTGCAGTTTCTATTGCTTCATCACTTGATATCTGCCAAATCACACATATCAGTTTAACAAATTATAAGTTTATGACACAATTATCATCCTTCTAAAAATTACATTCACGTGATAAATTTGAATTTAACACTTGTGGCACATTACTCAGTATCTAAGATTAAGTAAACCGGCATTTAAGAAATTCATAATTGGCTATTTGCACACTCCTCACAAATATTAAGAGATATTTAAATATAAAATGCTCTATCTTTAGACTTAATACAGATGTGACTTTATAATTATTCAAAAAACATTAAAATTTACTTGAACTACTTCATCAACAAGACTGACATCCAATACCCCCGGAACAAAACCAGCGCCAATCCCTTGAATCTTGTGTGGACCTGGATGTTTACATCGGAAATTCGCACACCATCAACAGCTTCAAAAGTAAGTTCTTATTTCAATTCTGAGGAGCAAAGCAGTATTATAACTTACCAGGCTTTCCTCCAGAGAGTACAGGACTTTCAACTGGCTCCACACCATACAGCTGCATAAAGTAAAAATTGATTAGAAACAAAATGAGAAATGACTACAGCTAAATCAGAACCAAATCTTATATATTCTTGGGGAAAACTTTATGCATCTTAGTGTTGTCTACAATAAAAGGAAAAATGAAAATCTAACCTTGATATTGGGATTTTGCTCTTTAAGATATTTCCCAACACCTGTTATGGTACCACCAGTACCGATACCACTAACAAACGCGTCAACTTTCCCTCCTGTGCCTTTCCATATCTCTGGACCAGTGGTTTCATAATGCACCTAAAAATACAATGATAATAGCAAATGTGTCACCCAAAGTTGTAAAGCATTTACTGCCAAAGTTGTACGACAATTGAGTAGATAGTCAGATAGATACCTTTGGATTGGCAGGGTTTTCGAATTGCTGAAGTATATAGGCATTTGGAGTCTTGGCCAATATCTCTTCGGCTTTCTGAACTGCACCTTTCATTCCCTTTGCTGGATCTGTCAGAACCAACTCGGCTCCAAAAGATAGAAGAATTGTTCTCCTTTCAAGACTCATGGAAGCCGGCATTGTAATGATTAGCTTGTAGCCTTTGGCTGCTGCTAGGAAGGCCAATCCGATGCCCGTATTACCACTTGTTGGCTCAATGAGGACACTCTTCAATAACACAATATAGTCAACATAATTGATAATGAGCTCAGAGGTACACAAAATTAGTACTAGCAAGTCTTTTTCTAACCTATCATTTCCTAGTAGTCTAAATGAACGTCCTAGTATTCTACATAAACGCCATAGCAGAAATTTCATCTTTATCGAGTACTAACCTGGCCAGGGGTAATGAGCCCCTTCTCCTCCGCATCAGCAATCATACTATAGCCAATCCTACAATTATAAGTAAGGGGGGGAAAAATCACAAACAAATTCAAAAGCATGTTGCTAGCAAAAGCAAGGACAAAAACTCAAATAATATATTACCTATCTTTTACGCTAGAACACGGTTCCATTATTTCAAGTTTGGCAGCAACCCGCGCAACAGAACCATCCGCGATTCTATTCAGATATACTAATGGGGTGTTTCCAATCAACTATACAAAGTAAAGAACAGGCATTAGTATGAAACATTAAAACATGGGGAAAAACATTAAAACATGACACAAAGTGTCATCAAAATACACAAACTCACTTCTGTAACATCTTTGGCAATTCCAGCCTTTTCAACTGCCATGCTATCTGCTTACTACAACACTGAAAAACAAAGACAAACTATTAGTAACATCTAAATGTGCCTTAATCCACAAAATTTCTAGTTTTATATAGTTACCATTTCATACTTTTTTTTTTGTCAAGTAGCATAGTGGCTAAAATTTCACCCCTTAAAAGTGAATAAGTCGGTGTACCATTTCATACTTTATATAGTACTACCTATATGTGATATCTGAAACATTTCTTAAATTATGGGAAAATTAAAAACTTTAAATCTTTGCCATGAATCATAAATAACCAATAGAAAACCCTTAAAATCAAAACAAACAAAAATAATATACGATTATGTTTTTGTTGGCAGTAACAATTATCAAAATTGAGGATCCTATATAGTTCCAATGCAAATAAAAAATCCATGCAACACACAAAAAAAATGACATGACAAGTGGTTACACTGATGAATTAGAATTATTCATTAGTGATGGATGAAGATAAACCTTGGTTTAGATGTCTGATTACAAATTAAACAGAATTAATTAATCAATTGTATAAAATGTTATTGAGAAGAAAGAAGAGAGCCACTTGTCACCTTGTGAAAAATGATGACAATAGCGTAGAACTCTGAAAATAACAAGAAGCAAATTGTGTGATATATAATGTGACATTTTTTTTGTACTCAATATATATAATGTGACATATGAGTTTTAATTTTGGAATTTATGATAAATGAGAAGATTATGAACATAGTCTGTTTTTCGTCTTAATAAGTTTTAGAGATATCTCTTTAACTATCTTACCAAAACATTAGTGGTTGTGGTGCATGCAATTTGATTATAGATTTGGGAAACATTCAAAACTGATTTTATGTTATAACTGATCATGATATATCCATAGTTATAAATGAAAATGAGTTAAAACAAATAATGTATTTAGTTTAAAATTTAGACAAAATACGTCAATCTTTGTCGGTTGTCACACACTTAATTAAGAACAAAGAGAGTTTTTTTTTTTTTGACTATGTTGAAATCATCAATTATGTATTATATTTTCCTTTTAAATTTCCAATTTTTTTAGTGTTGCAGAACACAACAAACGGTAAAGAGCAAACACGCCATGCCATGCAAGGACGGCAAGCATCAAGCATTTGACATATTTTAAAATGCTCTCATACAATATTTCTTATAAATATTATCCACAACACCAAATCTCTCCAATAAAGTTTCTTATAAATATTGTCAAGTCTCAAATGTTTTCTGAGAGTTTTATTTAATTATGTGGGCTACAATAAATGGGCTAAAAAGCCCAAATATTATCTCAGTGTTCTTTTGAGCTATGGTGAACGATAATTTCTCATTTCACCCCCCAATACTCTCTTTTCCCCCTCAAAATGATTTTTGTATGAGAGTAAAAACTTTTTTGTATGAGAGAGTGTTGGAGGGGAAAAGAGAGTGTTGGGGGGTGAAATGAGAAATTATCATGGTGAACTGGCCCATTTTGGGGCTCTAGCGGTAAGCATGCATGGAATGATTAAGCAGTTTTGTGGTTTTATAGAGGAACGATTGAAGAAATGAGTTTTGAGAGGATCGTGATTAAGTGCAACAAATGATTCATGATCCTATCGGTCAATAATGGTGGCATGGTTCAAGAGCTCTGTTGGCTGAAATTTAGGCAACATTGGTCGTGGAAGACAAATACCATTTAAGGTGTAATCAAACTGCAGATATATGTCATAGATTATTGCTTCTAGTTCTTGTGTACGTGAACAAGTATATGTTAGCCGGTATATGACCCTTGAAATTTGAGCCTACAAGGCAAGGGAGTTCGGCATAAGATCAAAGGTAAGAATAAGATCATACTAGTATCTTGTTCAATTGAGTATGAGGTGGTCCAGCCATGACACCACACCATCAAAGGCATTGGATTCTGGTTTGGGTGCAAAATGTGTGGTTTATTTTGGTATTGAAAGTGACCTCCCTTTTGTACTCATGTTAACCAACACCATTAGTCCATTACCAATCATGAATTTTGAAAACAATATGAATTTTGAAGCTTCCGTTTCTGTCTTTCTTCTTTCCTTTGATTGTAAACTAAGGTATAAAATATCATTGGCTAATGCATGCTGATCAGAATTATTTCCCCTACACCTACAATCTTAGAAGCTAAGTCAAATGGAATGTGTCACGGCAACAAGCTTGCAATTTTCATTACATGTAGAGTTTATTTCATGTATTATGAGACTAGATTTACATGTGAGAAAAGATGTCTTGCCCCCATCGTGGTTTCCCTTCCAAACCTCCCCATGATCTGCATGATTTATTATTGCTACCTTTAGTGGGGCTCAGGATGCTAAGTGGTGTACGTAATATATTTTTCTAGGGAGACATTTGTGATCACATTCTATCATTTTTATCAAAAGCCACAAACTAGATTTAGCTGGCAACATTCTACCCCACTGGTGTCATCTTTCACGCGAAAGAATGCCACAAAAGGAGCTATAACGAAAGATGACTAACCGTATCAGATTATGAGTTTAGAATTAGAACCAAGCGTCAAAATCAAAATCAAAATAAAATACATTCATCACAGATAAGATTATTACCTTCATAAAGTTTATAACAGTAAACAGCTGCCAAGAAACAGATTACCTTTTTTCTTTTCTTTTCCCCTTCAGTTTGATCCCAGGATAAACATATAATATAATGTAAACAGAGTAAAAAAGTAAGTCTTTCTACAACTAAACCGAACAGTGGTAGTAGAGTTTCTGATGTTTCTTGGCCGTCCTAGTTACTTTCCACAATCAGCTAGTACTATGGGATCAACATTAGAAATACAACTCACTCGTGCAGAGCAGGAAGTGAGACAGTAGTTATAATTAACACACAGAACTGCTACCGTTAAACGGTTAGTGATTACAAACAACATTGCGAAAGTAAATGGGATCAAGGTCATCATATCAGTCGTTACCATCTTCCAAGTGTAGTCATTTCTATCGGTAGTAAGCCTGCTGATAAGTGGGTGCCAAAACATTTCCGTAGTTACCATATGCGGGATAATTCATTGGTGGCGCTGGGTATGATGCTGCAATAGCTGGGGATGGCTCTGGGGAATAAGCATAAGATGGACTTCTGCTGCCATACATGTGGGGTGGGGAAGGATATGGTGGAAGAGCAGCTGGGTATTGCCCGTGTGATGGAGATCTAACAAATGTAGGAGCAGCAGGGAAAGATGATACATAAGCATTAGTCAAACGTCCAGCTTTAGCAGGTGGCATTGGACCTCCGTTGCTGTTGCTTGCTCGTGTTCTTTTATTGGCAGGAACAACAATGTGTTTCCTCTTCTCAGGCTTAACCTTCTCCAATTGTTCAAGTCGCTTCTTCAGACTCTCAGGAGGGAATTCATCCTCAAGGTTGTATTCTTCAATACATTTAATCACAGCCTTGAGTGCAGACTGCTCTTTTCGTGCAGCTAGATACTGGGAAATTACATTCAACATAAAAAAAAAAATCAGTTCAAATAGTAAACCCACTTGTAATGCTATTAAGTCATGAAAATATAATAGAGCACAGTTACCAATGCAGACTTTTTTCTTTCCAACTAATCAAAAAAGCAGGCAGCACAAATAGATGAGTTAAAACAGAAAGCAAATCAGTAAAAACTATGAACACATTGTATATTGTATTCTAAAGGATAATTTTAGCACTACTATTTCAAACACAACTCTGAGATGCAATCTTCTTAACCTGCATACTCTAGTCTATACAAGTAAATCAAAGAAACAAAATTTACGGACTCGAATCAACCACAAATTCACTAGATAACAGAACCCAAGATCCTTTTCAAGGTACCAATGCCATGCACACAAAACTACGAAATCAGCAGTGAAATGAAAGACATGCTACTGATTAACCAGCCAGCATAAAATTTAACATATTTGATTTGATGTAAATTATAGTTTTTATGTTTTAATAAATGAAATAATGAGAAATTTATAAATGAAATAATGAGAAATTACCGCAGCCCGTCCTGCATTATTAGGATCTTCCAATATAGACGTGGCGACCTTCTTAGCATCCTTCAAGAAAGATTTGAGAAGTGGAACAGGTGGGAACTTGTCCACAAGACCCACTTCAAATGTGAAATGTACAGCATCAAGCTGCTGTCCCTTGCTAATCAACTCTACAATCATATCTGAAAATACAAACACACACATTCAATTTTTCATTCAATACACAAGCACAACAAAGCCTAAAATAGCAACTAATATAAGATTGTTAACAAATCACCAATCACGATAACGAAAAATGAGTAAATGTAATGAATTTACCAGGCATTTGATTAGAGAGACCAAGTGAAAGTGCAAGCTTAGGCATGTGTTTCCTCCAAGCAGAAGCAATAACAAGTTTACGATAAAATTGCAAATCATCCCTATCAACAATCCCAAACGTAACAAGATGCTGCAAAAACGTATGAACATCCGGTGTTTTCGCATTTTCAACACCACCACGTTCTTCCAAATTCACCTTCCATTTCTCTGCAATATCCTTAGCAAGTTCCTTCACAGAAGGTGTAACCAACATCCTCGATTTCAAAACCGGGTCCACCATCACCGGAACTAAAGACTCCAAAACCAAAACACAAGCCCAACCGAGATCATTACCTCCTTTATCACCTCTCTTATCCACCGGAAAAACTTCCGATATAGCTTCAAGCACAAACTTCGCCGGATCTATACATTCCTCTAAAGCATCCGGCATCTCAGCTCTTAAACCTTCTAATTCCTTCTTCTTACCTATCAAAAACTCCCAAAACCCTAACGCATCCATATTCAAACAAAACGACTTCAATTTCATCATCAATCCATCACCATTATCAACTTCACCATCACCGTCATCGGCAACATCAGCTTTGACACGAGAAAGTGCAGCGAGAGCAGCCTCAGTTCGATTATCGATGTCGCGGAGCGCGATCTGAAGAGCGTCGTCGAGAGTGGATTCACGGTGGCGGAGAAGGTTGAGGGATTCGTTAGTTTGATTATCGAGTGAGCGAATTTGACGATTTAGGGCTTCGGATTTGTGGAGAAGGTGTTGTTCGAGAGATGAGAAGTGATCGGAGAGTTCCTTCCAGAGGAGGGTGCAGGTAGTCATGAGAGAGGTTTGGCGTTGGAAATCATCGAAGCTGGGTTGAGTCAACTCGGATAACTCGCCGGGATCGGGGTTAGACCCCATGGTGGGTGAAGAAAATTGAAAACCCTAATTGGATTGAAATCAGAGAGAGAAAGATAGAAAGAAGAAAGAACGAAAGAGAAAGAAAGGAGTGAAAGTGTAAAGGTGGTGGCGAAATGGGAAAGAAAGAAAGAAAGAGAAATGAAGGACAACGATGGTGATGACGTGGAAGGAGAATGGAGGGACACGTGTTATGGGTTGTGAATAAAGGTAGTTGAGGGGCGGCGCTAATATGCGCTGGGAATGCGTACGAATAGAAATGGAGGGAAATAATATGAATGATTAATGCACAAGAGTACAGGTGGATAAGATCATACTCCCTCCGTCCCAAAATGTAAGCAAATTTGACTTTTTAGGTACATTTGACTATTGATGTATTTAGTCCATAATATGAGTTAGATACATCAATAGTCAAATGTACCTAAAAAGTCAAATGTACCTAAAAAGTCAAATTTGCTTACATTTTGAGACGGAGGGAGTATCATAGTACTACTAACAGTTAAAAATCGTTACTATACTGGGATTAGATAGACTATGATATGATGATTACGATTATTTATTTATTTAAAAATAGAAAGAATAAACCTACTACTAATAATATTAGTAGAATTTAATTTAGTCTCCAAGAGCATAGCTCAATTGGTATGGATATAGACATTTTATATATAGGAGTCACGGTTCGATCTTTGGACACTCTACTTATTCATATGGATGAATTTTTTAGTCATTAAACTATATAACCAAAAAAATAAAAAAAAATTAATTTAGTCCGACATTAGTATTAGTAGTAGTATATATTTAGTCAAAGAAGAAAGAGAGTAATATATTAGGACCAAACTGATGCGACTTTTACCAACCTGCTCAAGGATATCAGCAGACTAAGCTATTTTAATTTAGTGAGAGATGTTAACTTGTCTTTTAAGGAATATATGTTGGGAGCTTATGCGATAGGTAATTTTTAAATCAATAAATTAATGAATCTTTTATGAGAAAAAATGTTGTTTGTTGACTTTTATATTTGAAGAAATATTATTTTATTTTATAAGAAAAAACGTCGTTCAATGTTTATAGGAACCGTACTAATTTTTTTATATTTTATCTTAAAAATAATCAATATTCACTATTGTAATACAATTATGAGTAATAAAATAATTAAATAAAAAACTAAATTTTATTACACCGGCACTTTTGATGAATAAGATTAAATTAGTATAACGATAATGATAAAAAATATTTTTTCTCATAAAAAACAACTTATTTAACTACTAATTTAAGAGCTGGATGTATCGGTACACAACTGAATCTTCAAATATAGTACCATATAATTTGCATATATGTTAATATAAAACTGATTTATAAAATAAAAAAAAATTACAATAGAAAAATTCTTACATGACCAAGTATCAATTGATCACAACCAATAAAACATTAAAACATCACACAATTATTTAAAAGAATCACACAATTGTTTGTGTGATGTATCAATATTTTATTGACTGTGAGCATGGCATATAATATAAGAGTTTCTCCCTATAATATCTCACACAATTATTATATGTGCATTCTTGTGCAAGAATGTTAGCAGTATACTAATTGTTTGTAGTGATGCTGCTGATGCATAAGTAACTAAGTATGGAACTTTCCCAGAAATCGAAGCTAGATCGAGGAGAGAGTGGTGGGTCAAATGGCAAGAGTATTGAGCATCACATGGGAAGAGTCAGAGATAAAGCAAGTACTAGTAAAAGGGAAACAAGCATAAAAGAACGATGAAGGACTAGGAGGTAATATCTTATCTATCAATTGTAAAGAAAAAACAACACACACACACAGAGAAGAGAATGTGTTTGGTTTGAGTGGAGGGTGCAGTACCTGCCACCGCAGAAAGACATAAGCACGCGTACAAATGTTATGTACTGTTAAGATAAGGTACTATAATTCAATTCACCACCATTGCCTTTCTTTCTTGGACGACTTGGATAGATCTATGTTTCTTTTAAAATAATATACTATTCCAAAGTTGTTTTAATTATTTTAGAAAAAAATACCTCAAATAAATAAACTCACATAAATATGATAGGTCACACAATAAATAACATTGTGGATGAATGTTGGAGTATGTTTCAAAAATTAGACTGAATTGTACATAATTTTTAGTTCAATTAACAAAAACTATTAAAATTGTTAAGTTTAACACTTGGTCCAAGTTTAAACCTCAATGTTTTTATTTGCGTAAATTTTTAATGAATATTGTCATTTTAAACCTCAACTTAAAATGAGTGAACTATTTTTTGGGTATGGAAAATGAGTGAACTATGGTTCAACTTGTTTTTCATTTTTGTATTTAAATACTTATTAAATTTTATATATTTATTTGTCATTAAATTCAACTATCAATGAATTGATTGAACCGTTATTTCAATCGTCTCTACAATTCGATCTCATTTTAAATTAGGAGTGTTTATCAACTATCCTAGATGATTTGTGACTCAATCATTAAAAAGTTGTGATGAACTCCAATTGCGTCCACTCATTTCTATGTATGACAGATAATTTGCGCACCAATTTGATGTGTGTGCAGTTGTGCACAATAATTTTTTTATATAAAAAAAAAGATTATGCTGTGATGTCAACTTTGCGAGCTGCAACACCATAACTGAGCAGTGACCATCACAAAGGCAGATTTGTCCAAACAATACAGGTGACTGAATCTAAGTAACCAATCTACTCCACCATAAACATTTCTAGTTAAGCTCAATTACAATCTTGGGCAAGCATATGATAAAACAAGTTGATTGATCATCCAAACACCTAAAATGTGGCATTTATTTTGACATATTTGAACATCTAAGGAGGAAGATAAGCAAGCAATCACCATTACACAATAATGCACAACAATTATCATTGTTCATTTATCACCAAGCCCTATATGAGCTTCATGAGCTTCCCGGTAAATAACTAATAAACTAAGAGGTGATAAGAAGGTTTCAGCAATCAATTAAATTAAACTAAACTAACTACAAACAATGAACTAAAACAATTTCATAACAGCCTAGAGATTGATTTGATACGGTTTGCAAGAAATGGTAGGTACAAAATTTCCATTCCCTGCCACTGCAACACAAAAGGAAAATAAAGGTAAATTGTACACAAACATCCCACACTCTACAAGAGGAAAAGTAGAAGACATAAAGCCGCCTATTCGAGACAATTGGCTTTGTAAAAAAGAAAATTAATGCTTTCCAGGTTGTGAGATGGCTGTAAAGAAAACAAATCTTCCTAATTTCTACTGTTAACTACAACAGGAAAAATCAAAGATAAAAAAGGAAAATTAGAATAATAAATATCGGCAGTGTTGCCTCCTAGTGTACACATTATTTTTTTTGAACAAGCCTATTGTACATTGAAACGCTCACAACAGGAAAGATTTCATCCAGAATAATCCGCCAATCATTCCATGTTGTATATCAAGAAACTACATGGAGGGTTTGTATTCTCTTCGGCTCTCTAAGACTACCTTCTTCCTTGTGTCAAAATCAAGTTTGTCAAGATCAAAAGCAGTTCCTAGACAGCCATACAAGATTCTCATTTTCTCTCCTGTTCTCTGATCAACCTTCACAAGGTTTGGATTGTTCTCATCGTCCTTTCCTAATGTTTGGGCCTGCACACGAGCCCAATCCTTGCGCCCGTGATTTTCCTTCTTAAAGTGTTCAGCAAGCCGCATGGCTGCCTCCAAGCCTGATTTGTCCCCAGCAAATTTAACCAATGTTATGCCTAAATGGCCTTCTTTTCCATATAATGCCTTTGATTTGCCACCCAAAATTCCAAGCTCTGGAAAATGTATGAAAATCAGATCGAAAAAATATTGTCAAAAAAGTTTTATTACTATTACTATCAGACATTTGAGTGCAAGGTTCAAAAGACCCAAGATTTCAATAAGTACTTGCAGAATATATATGAAATGGAGAATTACGTCAAATAATATGAAACACATAAATGAAGACATAGGAACAAAAGCAACCTTGACACTAAAGCAACTTAATATCTCTAAATTTTCTTGTAATCAGTTACTTGCTTTAAAAGCCTCTATGATTACTCCATCTTGTAAAGCCCTTACAAGAAGAGTATAAATAGGGCTCATCACAATGTGTATTGCCACCAAGCAATAACAAGGAGAGAAAGGGTTTAAGACAGACCATCTATATCAAGAGAATAGGCAGTATTCAGTAACTAGAGTATAAGGAGGATGCTCAACAATAAACAGAATTTAAGTTTCTATCTCGCAAAAAAAAAAAGTTTCTATCTCGCAAGTATAGACAAATTCAGGTAACAAAACACAACGAACACAACATAAATTGTAAAAATTAAAACAGAAACTGGGCCACAAAGCACATAGAATAAATCAACCCCTTTTCCTTGTTGTAGAACAAGGCAATGGTGTGAGGTTAAAAAATACAACCAAACTCCAAGTCTAGTTGAAAATGTCTACCCTCAGAATATCATCCTTAATGCTACGTGAAAAAAAAAACAAAAATTAATAATAATAATAATAATAATAATAATAATAATAATAATAATAATAATAATAATAATAATAATAATAATAATAATAATAATTAAGCATCAACCAGGTTAATGTATGGATTTAATCTACAGTAAATGAAGAACTAACACAATAATGCACACCTACTCTCTCGATTGTAACATCAGATGTAAATAAAAGAACAACACATGCATGTGTAAGAAATGTACTGCCACGTAATAACAGGTATGCACATGTACAAACAATTCAACATTTACAATCTCAACGAATAAACGGTGCTCGATGCAAAACCAAAATAAATTCACATATTTCAGAAACAATTTACATATATTAAAGAGTTGTTCACAATAACATTCACCAGACTTATTTTTCTTCAGGCCGTCCAATTGTCATGAAAATATCAACACAAGCATGTGTATAAATGCACAGCTAAACGTGTTGGTAGTTCTGTATAGATATGAACAGTGTATATTGGTTCACACTTCACACTCAATTCACATGACATAGTTTAGAAACAGCTAGAACAACGTAATGAAATGCTGTAACACCTGATTCAATTCTGATTGCAAATATAGTCTAAATAATTTTCCACACAATGGACATGTTTAGGGAAGGTCAAGAAGTCTGACTTCTGAAAAAATCTTATATAACTACAACAGAAGGAAAAAGTTCAAAGAAATGCCTCAAAACCCAAAGGAGAAACCCTCATATCAAACACCCCTTAAATTACTTCAAACAGTCCATAATTTGTATGCTTGTGATAGTATCGAAACTCAGTTTCAAGATACTCAATAATCATTATTGCTCTCCTGTTCTCATTACCCACACTACAGTACAAAACAATTTGATTTAAAAGAAAAACAATCATATGGGTAGAGGGGAACTTTGATAGGAAGGTGAGTAGAATGGAATGGAGTACAATCACAGAGGTTATTCAAAGATGGAGCAGATAATTTACCTTGGGGAAAAAAGGAAGAGTTTTTAAAAGATTTTCAACATAACTGTCTTGAAATCAAAATAAATAACATCTATAACTAAATTCTAAGCATAATCTCAAGGAACTGCTATGGCCCTACTTCACTCAAAAAAGTAATGCAACTCAGACAAACGCATGTCATTAGATATCAATTCAGTTTTCACTGTCAGATTGCAGTTAGTTACACTAAACCTTTCAACACAGTACACTCTGACTGTGAATCCTCAGGGAGATAGGCCTATGACTATGAGCTAGTGCGAGCAGCCTAATCCTACCCAAATCCTGAACCTTGAACCCCATTTTAACATCATGTCTGTCAAGCTGCAATTTGTGGGCAAATCACATCTGTTTCCATTCACCCGTGCATCCATTGTTTCATGGAGTAAAGCTCCATTATGCTCCTATTTTTTACTTCTCTAACCCTAATGTTCATTTCCAAACATAATATGCATTTGGAGAAAGCTTCTGTTTGTGTTGCCTACCTTCACTGTCGCTGGCACTCTTTCTAGACATTCTCAAGATTCTTGGCACACCCACTGGTTATGGTTTCCTGCATCCCCTTTTAAACACTTTAATTTGGATGTACCTTCCCAGTCGGCTACAAATCTTCTGTTCGCGCTACTAAAGCTCCCACTATTTTGTTTTTCTTAGACTATGACATTAAAAAGAAAGATGTAACTCTTTAATTTGGATAATTTTATATTTTTTAGAATTAAAGTAACATGGATATAGAAAAATTAATATACTGAGTCTAGTCTTTGATGCAAAAGCCATCGCTCTATACACTACTATCCTACTACAGCAGTTTCGGGGTCAGCTGCTCCAGCGCTATGTGGTTTCAACAACTACTTTTTAACTGGAAGACTATGTCTATAACGAGATTCAAAGAATAACTAAAATATGAATTAATGAAAAAGTTGAATCATTCAAAGTCCATCTACTCATGTTTGTTTGAATAGCAAATTTAATGAATACCTAAAATAAGAAATGATCAATATTTGAAAAACATCTAATGACCCAAAGTCCATCTTCTCAGATGACGCGGTATTCTCAATCTAAATTGTTACGTACTCTCAATCTTTCTCAGTCCCTTTTCATAGCAATATGTGATAATGATGTGTAGCACAACTGACAATCAGCCACATATGCCAAAAGAAGACATAAAAGGGAAGTAATGAAAGGTCACACAAATTAGTGATGACCTAGCATTTGATAAAAATAAATTCCGCAATACAATGCAATAACCAAGCCAAGCCAGAGCAAGAACCTACTGTAAAAATATATAAGAGGGGGCTCACATATAATGTAAATGATATAAACATGCATTTATTTCTATCAATCTACCAATCTATATGTGTGTGTATACACAGACATTACACACAACACATATGTCTGCATACTGTGTGGGTAATAGGTATGTCTCTGTCTGTATATATTTGTGACTTTATGGATGTATAAAAGAAAGCCAGAAGGATTAACTACAGGAACTTTCAAGGAAACATAAGCTGTTACTGTCAATATTCATCATAAATAATCGCAAAGGCTTACCCATGACTAAAACAGACACTAAAATGCAGATAAGAATAAATATGATGGTCAATAGTCAAGCAAAAAAGTAGACATAATATTAGCAAATAACAGAAAAAAGATGGACAAAGTGGCAAATGCTTTTAATTTCCAAATACCATAAAATGCTACCTATCAGTATTTGCACAAAATAAAAGACACATTCGAAATAAAATTCAAACACCAATGTCAACAAACATTGAAAACACAGACAATCTTAGCCTGCCACAAGCGTACATCGGCAACCACTTAAAATGCTTAGTCTCTCTAGTGTTTCAGTTCCTGATTTTATGTTCACGAGAAGTCCTATATAATTGAAAGTTGAAACTACTCGTCATCGCATTATCCTAAAAGAGAACGTCATAAGAGTATTCCAAAAAAATGTAGCCTAAAGAATAGGTTAAATAACAAAGATATATCAAAAAGGGTAAACACCAGACAGAACTGCTATAAAGGGCTGCTCAGCAGGCATGCAAGTAAGGTTTTAGCCTGATTATAGAGACCTTTAAGAGAGACGTCATAACAGAAAATGATAAAGAATGGAGAGGCATATTATACCTCTAATTTTACCATCCATCCATTTGTTTCCCAAACCCTCCATACGACCTTCTCTAGTCTTTCCTGTATTCGTGTTGTGGATGATCACCAAAGGTGGCCACATGATCAGATCATCCCGATTTGCTTCTGCTTCATCAGCAGATAGATACTGATACGCCTTTGAGTTATCAGGAGGCTTTGAGTGATTCCAACCCATTAAGACACACAGAGCTTGGTGTAATCCCAAATGATCAGCGCGTAAATCAGCATTATCTGAGTTGTAAGTGTGCATAATGAGAGCATGTATATCTGAAAAATCTTTAGCAACCCTGAAATTTGGAATATGAAGTTCGTTGAAAAATGTATTTTAGGAGCATCGTAGGCTTACACAGCTTTCGTAGACAGGAATTAGTAAGTTGGAAAATGATAACAGCAACAGCCATTTCATAAATCAACATTAGAATTAAAATACAAAATGACACAAAAACGTTGACATATTAGAAGTCATTAAGAGCTTCAAAGTGTTAAGCGTGTTAGAAAATACAGGAGCGGTAGACAAGTAACAAAGCAAAAAAACTTGATCTGAATTACTAGTCTGCAAATACCACTTTCCACAGTTTCTAACAGAACAAGCATATCAACAGCAGAAATATATAAGCTCAATAAATACACATTCAATAAGAATGTTTACTTATGTAAACAACTTGATATAAGCAACATAATCAACAATGTAAAATACAAGTGGATAAACTTAAAGGGCTCACTCATACACTAACTCACTATTTCCCAATTGTATATTACAGCATATAATATCCTTATCAAAATTTACTGGCCAACCTAGACAACATCACATGCACAAAAACAAAACTAGTTTCCAGCAAGGGTAAAATTCATAGCTGACTAAATCAATTGTGAATTTTAGAGTGACAACACTAAATACCCACAAAGATGTAGGAAGTTTGCCAACTAAATCCAATGCAGTGCAAACATACACAAGGAACCAAATTTGGCAGCCCTTTTCAAGGACCAAGTTTGCGAGGCTATTCGGACTGTTACGTTCAGATTTCGAGAGTAACTTCAATTAACAAAACGGAAATGATATTGTTGAATGACAACTAAAAAAAATAATCAGGACCCAAATGTGTTCATAAAGCTAAGTTGTAATGCTGTCAAATAAAAATAAAGCAATCAAAATCCACTACACAACTGAGCTGCACAATTTACACGACATACAAATATCCATTGTCTAAAAGATATTTCATTGTATAAAAATTCAGATCACAAAGATTCCAAAATTCAAATACTTCCCCTGTCTCCTCGTATAACAGCCAAAGAGGTAGTCAAAGGTATGCCCAAGAAGTAGCGATGTAAGGCACAAGGAGTCAACACTCGGTACCTCTTGCTGACTGAGAAGCATGCCTTTCTGTTTGCATACCTTTAGACCCTCAATGATAATTTCTAGACCTCAGATTTGAGAAACTTCATAGAAGAAAACTTAGAGAGAATGTAAAGAATGAAAGTTGAGTTTCTAACTGAACTTTGATAGAATGATTTTCAGTTACAAGATTAGGAGGAAACTATCCCTTGTGTAAGCTAAGAATTTAGAATGCTGAACACAGTTTTGACAGTTACAAAGTAAGTTAGCAACTAACTGAAAGTTAGTTGAGTCCTATCCTTTAATATGAGGTAAGAGTGTCTAAATGTTTAAAATAACTAGTTAAACAACTTTAGCAGCAAGAAGCTTCCACTCAGACTGTTTCGAAGAATCGGAGAGGGCAGAGATATTTTAATAGAGAGCAAAGGAAGGAATGGAAAGGATGAAACAAATAAAATTTCAATATTTGTTTGAGTAAAGGGAAATGAAAATAAAATAGAAGTCACTTACAGGAAGGACTTTAATCTATTTTACAGAGAGAAAAAAAACGTTTAGACGAAAGACACTACAGTACATAAACTTTAATCTATTTTACCTCCCACCAAATCCCTGAATTTAGGAGGGGACGGATTTTTATCACTCATTTTCCCTCGGGGAATTCATACCCCACATTTTCCTTCCCCTCTAAACGTTCAAACCAAATGAAGGTTACGTGTATTAATCTTTCCTCCTTCCCCTCAAACGCAAAATGATCATTCTAAACAGTTTATTGATCTTCTCTATTTATTAAACTTGCCTCGCCGCATATCGCCCTTAAAGCCCATGCCTTAAAACCTATGACCGTTGTATGAATAATTTTAAAACAGACAAACAAAAGCAGAAACAATGATAATCAGCTGAAATATATTCGACCAAACCTGTTACTGCCGCTGCCACAAGCAAGACACTGAACCCGGGCATGCTTTCCGTCCTCCAACAAACTCTTCTTTAACAAGGGATTATCATTGATTAACCTAACAAAGTGAAGAAAGGTTTTCTTGATAGCACCCTGATCAATCTGGGCATGTCTAGCATTAGCATTATTAGCACTAGCACTAGCACTACCAATCCCATCAACCCTCGAATGCTTAGAAGGTCTGGAATCAACAGGTTCCATCATATCTCGCTTAAGAGGACCACTGGGACCTGGAGGAAACTCACCACCAGGAGCTCTGTTAGCAAATCCATTGGCATTACGCAAAAGCTGTTCCCTTTGTCTGGCAAATTCATCCTCACCATACTTCCTCTTTGGGGCGGCTTCCATTGGATTCGGGTAATCAGGATGGCGCCCATCCAGACGAGGAGGGAAACCGAAGCGGTCGAGAGGGCGAGGCGGCCGCGGTGGCGCGAAATCTTGGTAATCAGGAGGAAGAGCGAAGTAGGATCGGACACTGCCGTCGGCGAGAATGATAGTTCGTCGTTCGAGCATGTGGAAGCCGTAGGCAGGAGGAGGTGGTGGACCTGGCTCCGGGAATTGAAAGGGGATTAGGGCAGGGTGATCGTTGGGGAGTTTGGGGCTGGGATTAGGGTTAGGTTTAGGGTTAGGATGATTGGTGTTGGGTTTGGATTTGGGATGGGGAGGAGATTTGGTGGGTTTGATGGTGATGACGGCGGAGGAGGAGGAGGAGTTGGACTCCCATCGAGTTTTGCGGTGGGAGGATGCTGTAGAAGACTTGGGATGGTTACCGCCGGCCATCCTGGTGGCGCGAATTGTGTGAGTCTCCGATCCGAATAGCAAAGCAATTAACTGCTTTCTTTATATCTAAACCTTTTATTTATCCTTTCTTGCCCAACCAAACTTCACTTTGCAGAGTTTATTCTTCAAAGTCAAAGTGGGTTGAGATATGTTATGTTAGCTTGCATACAAAGATTGCTATTGTTCCTAGTACTTATTCACGTGGAATTTGTTTTCTGTCCGACATCGTAATGACTAGAATTTTACCTAAGTAAATAAATGGGATAGTATAATTTCGATTTCAATTTGTTCAATGTTAATACTTTTACCAGAATTAAATTTACGAGAATTATTAACATGAAATTCTAATTGAAAATCAAGAAAACAATTATAATATAAGTATTTCTGCCAAAAATTACATACATAAAGAAAACTTTTTGATAGTGAGTATTTTATTTTATTTATATAATAATATTATAAATACATATTAAAATATCAATAAATATATGAAAATTAGTTAAAGATAGAGCTATACGAGAAATATTATGAGTGATTTTTTCCATTATTAATATCAAGTGATTACAATCTCATCACAAATATAATTCATAAGATCGAACTATTATAGACAATTTTATTAGTTTCTCTCATAATCAACTTAACATGAAAGGTGACAATTGTCTACGATTCATCTCAAATATTCGCTATGTTGATTAAGTTTCAAGCTTCAAATAGGTTTGTACCATGAGAAAAAGATCTAATTTAAACTTTAACCTCTAAATATAAAATAGGATAGATATTTCTATCGACTCAGTTATCACAACTTTAACTTTTTTTTCACCAAATATTTATATAGCCTTTAATTTTTTTTAAAAAGCTAATGAGATGTTTAATATTATTAACACAAGTTGTAAGTTTTTTTTGGAATTATTTACATTAAATTAAATTAAATATACTGAAATTTTAATTTTAATTTCTGAATAAATAATTTATTTATTTATTTGTAATGGTTAATCTTTGATTTATCTCAAGATTACCCCTATCCTTCTATCTTCATCACATACCAATTATCCTTGAAACAGGGGAAGACCACCACGCACCGCCACCCAAACTCCGTTCTGCAACCTTATCCTCAGGAACAGTGACTGCAGAGGAAACTTATAAAGGAGAATGACAGTTACATTTGCAGCAAATATGTGTTCCATCACAAGTTCTAAAATGCCTCAAGGGATCAAAACATTTCACATTGAAGGTATATGCAATCTAGTTTTAGCAGTGCTCCTTAAATTGTTTCCTTATGACTTGTGTGGATTGATTTATTTGAACTTATATGTTGACACACACATTTGTGAAATTGTTTCGAAGAGATGTAATGAATGACACGTCCATAAGTTGTTTTTAGCTTATTTCAATAAGCTCTCCAGAATAACTTAACTTGTCAAAATAACTTACAGCTTAATATGAAAACAATTTGTCTGTATTTTATTTCATTATAGAAATTGTTTATACGTAACCACTTATATGATAAGCGCTTATGCTATAAGCCCAAACATGGCCTTAGTATCATATAAGACTCTTAACATGATAAACTGAGTAACATTAGGCCATTATTGACAGCTTTTCTGCAATATAACAGATAGATTGCAATCCAGGTCTAATACTGCACTGCTTCCTCTCAAAGCTTGCAGTCGCAGGCACCTTTCAATCAGTGTTGGCACTTCATTGGTTACGATAACGTGCTGTTATGGTTTATCACCATTAATAGCATGGGCTGAAGAGAATTCAGGCGACAAAGAGGAAAATGACAATGGGGTCATTGGGGCAGTCAAGTCGTTATTTGATCCCAATGAGAAGACAAAGTCGGGAAAGGTTTTGCCAAAGGCTTACTTAAAGTCAGCAAGAGAGGTAGTGAAGACACTGCGTGAATCTTTAAATGAAGCCCCTGATGATAATGCCAAATTTAGACGGACTGCAGATGCGGCAAAGGAGTCGATTCGGGAGTATCTTGGTAGTTGGAGGGGAAACCCGACTGTTGCTCAAGAAGTATGTACTTTCTGACTGAACTTGAGCAATTAAAATTCAATGTTTTGACTAGCATATATGTTAGCATTTTGTTGTGCAAATATATATAATCATGCTTTCGATTGATACCTTGCAGGAATCATATGATGCTTTGGTAAAAGCGGTAAGATCTTTGGCAAACTTTTACTCAAAAGCAGGGCCATCAGCCCCACTGCCGGGGGAAGTTAAGTCTGAAATATTAGATTATCTGAATACTGCTGAAGAGTTTTTGTAGAAAATCTTACTGAATGTCTTATAGAAACTACAACTTCAAACCCCTGAAAACCAGATAGCATGGGAGTAGTAAATTCTTTTGTAACAAGGAAACTGATCAAACTTCTGTTTTTTCTATTCTTTTGTCATGTGAAATATATTTACCTACTTTTGGTTGATGATTAATGTACTTTGTGTTTGGCCTTAATAATAGCATTTATCTCTCTGAAGAGTGAAGACGAAATGAAAAAAGATATATATGTTAAGCATTTGAGGAGTTCCAGTCAGCTATCTATCCCTTCCCAGTACTTGATTTCTAAGACATTTGTGGTTAAGTCCGATTCATCTACCAAGGGAATGAGTGCATTGTTTGACTTGTTACAACACAATAACTCCCTTGCATTTTTTTGTCAAACTTAGGCTTGCTCAGTTGTTTGTTACAGTTTTCTTTTTACAAAAAAAATCATGTTTTATAAAAAAACTACCACTTAGTTTTCGACTCTTCATCCATCTGTTGCAAAAAAATTACAAAATCTAAAAAAAATGATAGTATAAATAGTTGAAAATCATAATCACTATTTTTATAATCTTAATAAATAGGTTCAACAAGGCCAAACTAAAATCTGATTGTGAGACAGAAACATGGTCTAATTAGGAGGCACTTCATAACCATAACATACTAATAAAGATGCCTAAAGTTCTTGAACTGAACAAAGATGGTGGGGGAGAAAAGCAGCATATGTGGGCTTGCAAATTACTGTGTTTTGCTTATGATAACCAAGTATATTTTCTAATATTACAAAGTAACATTAACTTTGATGATTTTAAGTTAACATATAGCCACATCATATGCTCTACATGATGAACAAATGACAGTAATAATTCATACATTTATTTTTTGAAACTGATTCTCATGTTGGAAATTGGAATCCTTATGTTATGTACAAAGAAAGGTAACAAGAAAAGTAGTTTAGATTTCAAAAAATAAGAAAAGTAGCTTAAACTTCTAGAATAAATATGAATACAACAATGTCGTTTACAGAGACTAGGAATTTGTCACAGTCTCACAGATGCTGACCCACGGGACTAACATTTATTAGCCATGGCCATTTAAGGACAATCATTGCGGAGCCGCTGTAACTGTAAAACCATTTGGATGCATATGCTTGATGAACTGCAGAGGTTCGCTTCCATAAGTAGCTCAATCCCATTATGAAAATGCAGCAGAAGATATTAACTACGTGACAGAACCCCTTTTGAACTGCATGTTTGAGGATGAAAATCGTAAATAACATTTAATAAACACCAGCAGCAAAATAGTACATATAATCCAATCCAATCACATTCATCTTCGTATTACAAAAAATCAGTTTGAGAGACACTATACCTTGGTATTGTTCCACGGCGACGTGTATCATACTCTGTTGCTTGTCGAAGAGCCCTGGCAAATGCTTTGAAGGTTGCTTCAATAATATGATGGGTATTTTTTCCAGCAAACTGCACAGATGAATTAAAAATTGGAATAAAATATATATTGAAAAAAGTATAGGCCCTGAAAATTGAGGCTGGATATATTTACATCTAGCCCTGTATAACATCTATAACATTCAGTATTTTTCTTTTATAATGAAATGCACAGATAAACTTACAAATGCAATGACTATAATATAATGAATGCACACATATACTTACAACAAATGCAATGACTAACTGACTCTGACCTATATTCTATGGATGACTATACCTGTCGAATGTGAAGGGTCATACCAGATGTGTTCACCAATGACTGGAAAAAATGCTCCACCAACTAAAAAGAAGCATATTCAGAGGACTCATCAGTAAAAAAAATGAAGTGGAAAGGTGAAAGGAGAGAGTAACATGACAAACTATACACATATAGAAAATATCTGGGCTGGAAAATTTGGAAGCTCAATTGTGAAAAGCTATATAAACAAAATTCAAAACTGAACCATGAAGTAACTAAACAGACATGTAGTACCTGAGTGTCATATGTCCCAACCCTCTGAGTGGGTAAGTCTAAATCATAACCAAGATGTGGTCGGCCAGACAAATCCTGGGCAAGGTAAGGGAGGAAAGCTATAGTGAAACACGGCATAAATTATAGAGTAAAAATAAGCTTATAAATGTGATCAAGATGGTCATAAAACCTTCCTAATTTCAATTAGGAAACCTTGTGAACAAGTACTGCTAGAGTGAACAAGAAAGCCTTAACACAAGGCAACAAGCTCACCGGTGCGCCATTGATAACTGAACATTCTGAGTATGATTGTTAAGTCAAGCATGCAAAGACATTGCATTGTTTCAAAGTTTCTTCATCTATTTACCCTATTTGTAAGCAAGGACAAATCATATGTATTCCCCCAACACACATTAACTTAGATCTTTAACAGAGGTAGTGATTATTGATATAAACAGTACACAAATTACCAGAGAAACGTGAACTAATGCTTCATCAAGTGGAGCAGAGAAGTTACCAAACCGGTTAATACCCTTCCTATCACCAAGAGCCTGCAGCAAAGCCTGGAGATGAAGTAATAGAAACTTAAGTCTTAATAAGTTAATATGATGATAAATAGATGTAAATTTGCTTAGAAGACAAAGCTTTAAGCTAATCACTGTCATAAGATTATAATCATTGTTATTTATAATTGTTAAATTTGTTGCCAATTAGTTGAATTGCATTTGGCATAGAAAGAGTAAAGTCAAATACTATACAATGATATAAATAGCACACCAATGTTTATGTAATATCCTCAACCTAAGATAGTGAAGCACATTCAACTTTCCAGGAGTAACTGTAATAAGTAGAGCCAAAACGAAAATCACAAATAAGCAGCTCAATTAGCTGCTGGCAGTACCGTTCCAATAGCAAGAGCGACATCTTCATTTGTGTGATGGTCATCAATATGTGTGTCCCCTGTAGCCTTTACATGTACGTCGAACAGACCATGTGAAGCAAGTTGCTGAAAAATCACAACCAAGTTTGTTCATATAATCGGTTTATCCATTCAACAATTGTAACTCGTAACTCCATACAGCCTTAATGACAAGTTTTCAAGTTAGAAAGGAGACAAAAGTAAAAACAAAAACCCTCATTAGCACAATCTGATTCTAACAATTCAGATTTTTCCAAGTAGATACTATATAAATTCTTCTCCAGATAAGCCCTCCATTCATCCCACGTGCACCTAGCTCTTTATCTAATATCTACTACATGATTACTATGCTCGGTATTCTACTACAACAAGAACTCACAATGGAATACTAAAAACTATATAACACCGATACTCATATTAAACGGACACGTGTTGGTGCCATACACCGGACATGACACCGACACATTTTATTACATTCAATGACATCCATTTTTCTTAAAATTTTATCTGTGTCTACGTGTCAATGTCGTCTCAAGTGTTTATATTAGTAACATAAACATGATAGCAATTGAGTTGAAAATACTAACATCAAGCATATGATCAAGGAAGGGAATTCCAGAACTACTATCAGCAATCCCAGTTCCATCCAAGTTTATTTTGACTGATACATTAGTTTCCTTGGTAACCCTTTTCACCTCTCCAATTCTAGCACCTGAAAATGATCAATAAAGTATTCAAATTTCAATCTTTAATCAAAAATCTTAAAAGGGGCAAGGGTGAAGAAAAAGAAGAAAGACCTGAGTCAAGTGGGAAAGTTGAAGTGTTGTTGCCGTTGCCACCCACCAAAGCAGCAGTGGAGATGTTTCTGGAAGGATTCAATGGTGTGATTTTGCGGGGATTGACTGAAAAAATTGAAGCTTGAAAAAGTGGGCATGTTGGGTTTGATGTAGTATGAAAAACAGAAACCCTAGATTTCAGAGACGGAAATGAATGGCATTTAGGGTGAAGTTGAGGTTGAGGTAGAGTGAGCTCCATTGAGAATTTGAGATTGAGATTGAGACTGTGAAATCAAAGCAGAAAAATTGTCGGGAACAGAACAGAACAGATGCAAGTTCTTGTAGAAGCTCTTGTTGTCTCTGTACTGTTTGTTTGTGGTGCCGAGTGGAGTAAGAAATTTTTCTGTGTAATCAAAAAATAAAATAAAATTTTGGTTTAAAATAAATAAATAAATAAAATTTAGTGTGGTGGTCTGTTTTTATTTTGGACTAAAATAAAAGATATTTTTTGAAGCATAAAATTAAAGATACTAATTTATTACAAATTCGCTAAAAATGAAAATAATAAATTTACGAATAAACACATAACATTCAAGTTAATAGGATACAACGACTTATTCATGCCTACAAATATTATAATAAACCTAAAGTCATTGGAATACTCATGCCTCCATATTTGCATCATTGACGAACGAACACCACACGAAGACGGAAAAAACAAACACTACACGAAGATGGAAAATCAAACAACATCGCACTAAGACAGCGAAATCAAAAAACTAAACTATGTAAAAGTTGTATAGGTTAAAATAAATGAGGAAAGATGTAAAGGAGTGATTATAAGTCCAAAAAATCTAAAATCACCTCTTATTTGATGAAAAGAGATGAAGAAAACCTTAAGAGGAGAAGAGTTTTTCTCAAAAAAAATTAGGTCCATGTACTTTTTGGTCTTATTATAAGATTATAATGAAAATAATTTTTTTTTTGTGTTTATTTTTTATACAATGAAATGATAAATACTTTGAAACTAAAAAAAAATACTTATTTTCAATAGTATGTCTAACCGGTAAAAATAAGTTTTTTTTTTTGTATTTTTTTTTTATCATTTTTACTGAACATTTTAAAATAAGTCTAACCGTTTTTGTTGAACATATTACATCAATTTTAAAATATGAACATAACCTTACCTAAAGGAAGATGCTTGGGGGTTCCCCTCCCTTGTCAAGCCGAGCTCGTGAGCTTTGAATTCTCATTATTTAATTAATCCAAAAGAAAAAAATTAATAAGACACACATTATGTTTTATCTCTTGAATCAATCAAAATACCATCTCATACTTTACTTCATTTTCTCAAAGAGCCTTAATAAAACAAGCAAATAAAATACTCTGCATTAAGTGTTATTACATTGCTGATGTTTGTTATATCATTTTCATTCTTTTAAAAGTATTTTAGACTTTAGATCATGATGATGATTACGAACGAAGAGAAAACACACAGTTATGAATAATTATATGCTACTTAAAATGGAAAATAATATTGTTCTTGACAATCATATTGGTAGGAAATAAAATATCTTGCACCCATTAACTTGGCAGTTGAACCAGGGTCTAAATCTAAACATCTACCATGCCTCTTTTGTACATGTCAAGAACAGCACTCTGACCTGGTTACCGAATGATACCATAAAAACTCCGAAAAATAATCACACCTATAGTTATTACGATGATGGCAAAAGTAAAATAATTATTCAAGACGGCATTGCCATTTCGATATCAAACATATTACCTTCATTACAAAAAAGTTGAAACAAAAGCAAAACCTCATCAACCCAATTAAACCTTCACAAAGGTTTTTACATCCTACAAGCATGGTCATTATTTACTGTAGTGCACCCACAGATTAGGTTTTTGATATACAGAAAAATCCTATTCATACACCTTCAATTTTAACATGACAAACCTTTGAGTTTTGGTGGATGCAATAGCGTCCCTCAAAAAGGAACATCACGACCAATTGATGAGCTTTGGCAGACACGGATAACAACACTGAGTAGATGTGCTAGGATTGGAATTGAAAAAACATAGTTTTTTTTATACCATCTATGACTCGAAAAATAAAAGTTGAGACAAGGAAACAAAAATATCATACAAAACAAAAATTGTTCCAAGTATCTGATGACTGCTGACATGTGAGTTATTGGGGAAAAAAATAGTCAATGGCGCACAAGGCTTGAAAAGGAAGCCAAAACTACTCCACCAGATGTTCAGATACAAACAACGAGAACCATATATCATATATATTATAATACACTCGGGATTTGCTTTGGGGCATGAACCTATGAAGGATGGGTGCACATTACAGGAAAACAGTTTCACCCGATGGAGCCATATCAACACATAACTTGAACCAAAAGCAACCTTGAAGCCTTTCGACAGAAGAAAGATTCACATGGAATGAAGTCAACATAGAACCTTAAGAAATTCATACTTAAACAACAACGCAAGGGACCGACTACTATTTCCCTTGAAATCTATATAACCTTTTCAGACTATTCAGATTAAAGCATGACATATAAGTTCCAAAGCCTTGAAAAATGATTGCATATAAGGCGTTGAATCTTTGAATGAAAAATTGTGTGCAAGAGTTGCATGAGCTGTAGAACTGAAGACATCAGTGGTGTTAAACTCGACCGTTCAATGCTGGATCAGTCTCAGTACTATCACCAGAGGCATTTAGGCCAGTTTCATCAAAATGCATTTCATTTGAAGCAACTTTTGTGTCCAATTGTGAATTATTTTCCCCCTCATATGCAATGTCACCATTCAAATCAGATCTTACCTGCAAGGAACTCTCACCAGCATGATTAAGAACAGAACCAGAGACATCTACATTTTCATTACTCTCTTTGTTATTGTTCCCCTGAGATGGATTTGCTAAAGGACCAGCTTCAAGAACGACATGGGCATCATTCATATCATATGATTTCAAAGACGCATCATTATCCGCCACTTGAGAATCCAAAGCAGGATTTCGTTCAAGCCCCGGTGAGTTACTATTCATAACAGTTGAAGTTTGATTGAGAACAGAACCAGAGGCCTCTACATTTTCATTATTCTCTTTGGTATTGTTCCCTCGAGATGAACTCACTAAAGGGCCAGATTCAAGGACCTCAGCATGGGCATCATTCATATCCAAATCTTTACAAGACGAAGTATTGTCCACCACTCGAGAATCCAACACAGGATTTTGGTCAAGGTCTGGTGAGTCAATATTCATATCAGATATAGCATGATTATGAACAGAACCAGAGACATCTACATTTTCATTATTCTCTTTGGTATTGTTCCCTTGAGATGAACTTACCAAAGGGCCAGATTCAAGGACCTCAACATGGGCATCATTCATATCCAAATCTTTAAAAGATGAAGCATTATCTACCACTCGAGAATCCAACACAGGATTTTGGTCAAGTCCTGGTGAATCACTATTCATATCAGATATAGCCTGATTAAGAACAGAACCAGAGACATCCACATTTTCCTTATTCTCTTTGGTATTGTTAGCCGGAGATGAATTCACAAAAGGACCAGCTTCAAGAACCTCAACATGGGCATCATTCATATCGAACTCTTTAAAAGACACAGCATTGTCCACCACTCGAGAATCCAACACAGGATTTTGGTCAGGTCCTGGTGAATCACAATTCATATCAGTGATAGCATGATTAAGAACAGAACCAGAGACATCCTCATTTTCATTATTCTCTTTTGCATTGTTACCAGCTTCAAGTACCTCAACATGGGCATCATTCGTATCTAACTCTTTATAAGGCAAAACATTATCCACCGCCAGAGAATCCGACACAGGATTTCGGTCAAGCTCTGAGGAATCACAATTCATATCAGTGAAAGCATGAGATTTCACATCAGAAACAGGTTCGACCAGGTTTTTTACAGTACCTAGGTCAGAACATGCAGCTGCTTTACCCAAAGCTGGAATTTCATGACAATCTGAGTGATCCAATGGAAGACCATTTGTAGAAATGTCATTTGGCAAGATGAGTTGGCATTTGGGTGATGGATCGTTGATAGGAGAAGACATCGATATTATATTTTTCTTTTCAAGTACCCCATAACTAGAATTAGAAGGTGAAGCACACTTTTCTGAAACAGAATCAGATAATTTTTCCTCAGAATGAGATTGGTAGCACATAGTCCTGCCAGTCAAACCTTGATTGCTTGTATCTTGAGAAGCATCACTGCTTTCATTGTCAATCTTATTGGCAGGATTGGAACTAGCATCCTCAGAATGAGATTTAGAGCACACAGTCCTGCCGGTCAAACCTTGATTGTTTGTATCTTGAGAAGCATCACTGCTTTCATTGTTAATCTTATTGGCAGGATTGAAATTATCATCCTCACTTCCATGAGGATCTTGCAAGGCCGGTGAATTGATATCTAACCTATTTATCACATTGGGCTTGATTGAAACAACATCTTCATCCTCAAATTGCTCTGTATCTGCTGGAAAAGAAAAGTGAAACAGAAGGTCAAATATAATTTGCTGAAATTTGATAAATATAAGCAAATAAATAATCAACACTTTCACCAGTTGTATTACCCTCAAGTTTTCCTTGCTCTGCTAGAAGCTTCTGTAACATATCAATACCAGGGAACACCAACATATTCAATGACCGCATTTCTTGTCTGAGTGATTCCTCAAGATGTGTGAAGCCAAATACTGTTGTCCACGTAAGAACAAGTTCCGAAATTGCAGGAATAACCAGTTTCTCAATCTTCATCGAGCAAAGAGCCTTCCCATACAGAAGTAGAGATTGAGATAAAAACATGTCAGTTTCATAAAAAAATGTATGTAAAAGGGCACATGCGAACAAAAATGTATGAAGATATCAGATAAAAGAGGAAAGAAAAGGATAGTGGTAAAGGTTTACGAGTTCAATGGCAGAAAAAAGCCGGCGGCACATTCCCTGATGCCTATATATATGGCGAGTTCCGATGAATGGCATCTCTGCTAACTTAGTCCCATGGAACCTAAGACAGGATAATAAATAGCCTAGAAGTAAGTTTACTCTCATTTTGCTTGGTAAGTAAGTTAAGCATAAATAGTTCATACATTTTTCCCCAAATCTCCATATATAAAGGGAAAAGAATAAATCGAGTTAATTGAGGCTCTCCATAAAGTTTTGCAGAAAGATAAGAATAAAACGACTACGGCCGACGCATAGTACCTGATAGATGCGACAGAAATTATTTCATCCCCCCGCTCCAAAATAGCAGCATAAAAACCAGTATAATTCAACCGACTGAAGTTTGACCTATAAAAAAACAGAAAACCCATAAAGGTAAAAAAAAAAGAAAGTATGCATCTTACAGCAAACAACAATATCAAGGAAGTATTCATGTGACCAAAATTATGAAATCAACACCATGAAAGATATTTAATAGAATAAGCCAAACAAGGAAACATAAGTCATTTAAATAATAAAAGCAAGATAAGCTAAGCCTCAGAATATAAAGAGCAAGTATTACATAAAATGTGATATCCCAGTGAGGAAATGTAGAGAAGAGGACAATGATATCTTTGAAAATATTCCATCCATCCTTGTCTAGAGAATAATTAACGTTTGTTCAACATAGTGCAAGTCATAAGCTATCTAGATTCAGACATAAATGGGCTACACACCCTATCAAAATCTCACGGACGGTTCTATGCTTAAACTACATCCCATTTCTTGCATCCTATGAGAGTCTAAGTCACCCAAGATTATATCTGGAATACAATTGTGTTTATGGCTTCCTAATGGTTCTTGGATAGGGATGTTCTGAGCAGGGGTTTGCCTATCTGATTTGAAGAGATTGGTTATACACTTATACTCATGCTAGTTGTACTTTTCCTCCTTTTCTTGAAAAATATTCTTTCTATGATTTAAAAGCTACATTATATTGCATACAGAATATAAAGCAATAAGGCATTATGTACTGTTTGTTGCAAAGCAAGAGTTAATGATTTTAGTTTTGAAATTGATGGAAATGAACACCGAGCACAAAACTGAAGCTCGTGGCAGATCATTCTTTAAGTGCTGTAATTTTTTAGCAATAAACATTGTATATGGTAGTATAATTCTTATAAAATTTTCTTCCCTTTGAATCTACTAAAATTAGCAATCAGTGTACCACAAAAATATTAGAAAGAGAAACAATAAAAAGGAAACAAACCAACTATTTGCAAAATATGGAAAGCATTCAGCCATCAGTTATAAACATATAACGGATCTCATGAACTAAACAGTATATGGTCAAGCCGTAATATGCTTACTAGTTCTTACCCACTATTATATAAACTGTTATGGATTAAATTGATCCCGCTCCTTCTATCAACAACAGGTAAAAAGCATTCGTCCATCACAGTCAGTGCAACAGCCAGCTTGGAGTTGCATTCCACCCTCTGGGTGACTCCCCTACTAGCTGCCTCTGAATCATCGTCTGTTCTACGAGTAAGACACCAAGTAAAGCCTGCATCGAGTTCATGCTTGGTACCAAGATACTTCTTCAAGTGCTCAAAAAGCTGAAAAACATAAAGAAATTCAATCAGGCCTTGGTGCTACAAGTGTTCTCTTCGGTTTTGCTGCCTCTTTTGTGAACTCAGTTAAACAAATACTACTTTAAATACAGAATTTTGTAGAAAGAAGATCTCTGCAACTCTAAAGCATATAATCTATAAACTAGGGCAAATGAACATGCAAAGGGTACCTCTTTGCAGCTTTTTCCACAAAAGTAATGCCCTGACATATTGGAGTTGGCAAGAAGGGCCCCCATATCCTTAGTACAGGAGTCATGATCTATAAAAACAGAAGGTTGTGTATTAGACAAAATCAAACCAAAACAGAAGAAAGAAGCAGGACACAATGCATATTGAAAGAACTTCAAATCTAAACAAGAAGAAGTTGTATACATTTTTTCTCGCATAAGTCACAAGTACGTATGGCATTTACAGTTGCATCGTCTTCTTTGTCAATAGTTCCACTGGCTAGTCCACAAAATTTACAGGTGCAATTTGGACAACGCCATTCCCCTGGTGGAAGCATCTGCAAGCAACAGAATAAATGAGTTCCTCAGAATAAAAAAAATAATCCTCACCAATTATGTTGCCACACCAAGGTATCAATAACATCATTGTCAGTGATAAACTATTATATTTTGTGCATTTGCACACTGGACGCTTCCTATATGCCAAGACCCATTCAACACCCCAGAAATAAAAATAAGAAGTTAAACTATTTTCAGCAATACATCTCCTATTAATCAACCATGATAAAATTACAGGCATAAAAACTATTTTAAGAGGCAATTGTTTCATTTACAGCACTTTCTTGACAATGAACATTCCATTTCAAAATGTCAATAAGCAAAAGGTTCTGCAGAATTCCAATTCTCAACATATCCACGGAGATATATGGCAAAAGTATAATAATAGAATAATGCTGGGGGTTTTTACTCTTCTCCAGCTGTCAGAGAAACGAAGCTCAACTAAAACCATTATTAAGTATTAACTAGAAATGTCTGAATAGAGTCCAACCCCCCAAAGTTCTTTATTAAAAACAACGGAGCCAATTCAAAAACTTACGAAAAACAAAACTTACACGATTAAAATTTGAAGAACCATAATATGTAATATACCCAAACACAAAATACAATGAACACATACCTGTATATCCAAGCAACTCTGATGAAATGTTGATGGACATCCATCACAGCAGATTAAATCCCCTCCATCTCCACATATACCACAGGTATCATCATTTGGATCATTACCATCAACATCTACTGAATGGAAACTGATTTTCCCAAAATTCTCTTGTTTTTCCCACGCATCTATCTGGCATTGTAGAAGGGAAACTCCAGAATCTAAATATATGTTTTGATAAGGCTGCGGCAATTTGCTTCCCGCATGAAGCTCGAACTTTGAAACTGTGAGGATCTTACTACAGCAGCCACAATGAATGCCTTCTCTTGTGATCCACCCCTCCAGCATTACTCGCTTCCTCCTGCGATACTGAACCTTTTGACTAACCTGTACTATCCCCGAGTCAACCAACCAGGAAAGCACCGTTCGTTTACCCGTATATGGAACAAAGTCATCAGATTCTGAATTCAATCCCTTGTTAGAACTACGAACTAATAAAGTGCACCTTCCATGTGTTCTACTTTTCCTTCCATGTAGGAGCTGAGGATCATTTTCAGATAATGATTTTTCAGTTGTAACAATCTGGGTTTTAGAGCTGCCAGCGGTAACAGCATTTTCAGACAATTTAGTTTTTGTTGATTTACTCCCTTGCTTCATATAGGTGCTTAACTTCTCTTCATTGCTATCACTATCAATGCCACTCATATGATGCTTTTTGCCAGCAATTCTTTTAATCTGCCGTTCTTGTCCACTATCACCGTCATCAATTCTTTGCTTCTTCTTCTTCATCTTCAAATCTTTCTCCATCTTCTTCCGAGTTTTCCTTGTCAATTGACTGAGCACATCATCAGCAATAGGAGCAAAAGAAGAACCCTCCCCTTTGGCCTTGGCCTGCTGATCATCCTCAATCAATTGCTTTTGAAGTGCATCATAGGCCTTGATGATGGACCAATAAGCTGTTCCCGCAGGATTAATGTAAACTGCATCTAAATAGTCTCTATTCCTTCGTGGGCGATAGTCTATGGTCCAGCCTTTATTCAGAAGCATCTCCCGTATTTGTTCTCGTAATTTCTGCTTTTCTGTGCCACTACCTCGTCTGATTTTCCCTTCACTCGATTTTGTAGTCGGGAGCTTGTCATGTACAGGAGTCTGTTCATTTTCAGAGGTTACCTTTTTTGAAGATGTGTGAGCTTTAATATTTTTTACTTCCAGATTCATTGATGTGTCATTGTTATCTGAATCCTGCTCATCGCCCTTACTGTCCTCCTTACTTGACAAGGACTTTTTTATTGTCATTTGTTTCTTCTCTGGCCTAACAAGTAAACTCTGTTTCTCGGCAGATTTTGTTTCTAAGTGTGATGAAGGAAGGATTGGAACATTCCTCTTAGAAGTGCGCTCAGCCTTTAAACTTTGTCTGCTTTCTACTGGTTTGCGATGATCGTAGTGTTCTGCTGACCCACCCAGCTTCTTCTTATTAACCATCACCTTCAAAACACCATTTTTCCCCTGAACCCTAATGGACTCATCAGATTTAAACTTGTCCTTCACCAGGGGCAGAGGACGCTGAGTTCCTTCCCTTTTCATCTTTATCCTACTATGGTCAGCACTATCTCCCAGATTGGAGCCACTTGCCCTGTCATAATAGGAATTTTTTCTCTTATCCAGAATGTGCTTGCTTGAGCCAGTTCCAAATTCCCTATCAATGCTACCTCTACCAGAATGCATTGTTCCCATAAACCTTCCTCCACCTCCTAAACTAACCCCATCATCATCCTCGTCAAATTGCCTCCTTCTCATCCTTTCCGCACCCACACCATCATATTCATATTCATCAAAGTCAAACACATCCAACTTAACTTTCTTTTCTCTTCTCTCCAAGCCATTCCCCTCAACCATACCATCCCCATTACGCCTAATTTGCTCCATTCTCTCCCTCTTCCTACTAATCTCACCAACACCAACACCAACATTACCACCACCTCGCTCAAGAGCACTCAAATTATTACAAACTCGAATGGTCTCAGGGCCAAGCCTCCTCGCAGTTGGCATAAGTAACTCCCCGCTTGATTCCGAATCACTTGAATCCTCCTCCTCCATCACCTTTTTCCTCACCTTCTTGGTATCATACTGTTTCCGGGAGCTCGAACCACCACCAACAACTCCACCACCACCCAAACCATCCCCTTTCTTTCTAACAATTAAACACCCCGAAGAGCTTCTATTCTTAACCACAACCCCAGAAGGATTAGCTATTCTCGCACCCGGTTCCATCCAGCCAAAAAGAAGAAAACACAAAAACCTAATTCCCCAAAAAATTCATCACCAACAATTAAGCACAAAATCCGAAACAGAAAACCCTAAATCAAAGTCACGACAAATCTGCCACCATAAACTACCAGATCTGAAGAAAAAACCAACCGGAATGTCACGCCTCGTCGGAAGAAAACCAGCCAAAACGGTAAAAAAAAAAGTTCGCGAATTGTTTGATCGAGAATCTTACCTCACCGGAAAATTGAAGGAGAATTAAAACCCTCGGTCGGAATCGCCGATGAGTGAGTGAAATCGCCGGCGAAACCGAAACTGATCGGAGAGAAAGGAAAGTGAGAGAAAGAGAGAAGAAATTGGGATTGGGAATTTGCAAAGTGCCGTTTTATAAAACGGCAATTACCAAACCATAGACAACATTGGACATGGTGCACTTTCTCTTTGTTTTGTTTTGTTTTGTTCTTTTTTTTATTTTTTATTTTTTTATATATATATAGGAGTAAGTAACTTTATTTACATTATGATTTTACACAGTGCGTTTCTTTTCTTTTTTCATCCATGGAAAATAAATAATTTTCCCTCCAAAATCAGTAATTTACTGGTGTTGTAGACGGTTGGGATGGTGCCAAGGTGTAATATTGTTGACGTGGCGTGATCGTAACGGTTGTAAGGTGAAGTTGGTGGGTGTTTATACAGTTTGGGCGTACTGGGTTTGAGAAATAGGAAAAAGCGATGGGAATGGAAATATGGAATGGAAACGGGTTGTTCTTGCTCACCAGGAATCATAATCCGTGTCTCATGGATTCATTTTTGTATCACTATTTTTCTCTTTTTTTTTTTCTTTTCTTTCTATCAGAAACTACAGTACTAGTATTTTTTACCCTTATTGGAAAAATGTTAAAAAATGTTAAAATGTGTTTTAAGACACATGTTAAATAACCTAATAAAGTAAATTTTGTTTAAAAGATGTGCATTTTAATTTATAAAATGTTAAAACATTACATTTTTTGGTATAAAATTTTCATTTTTAGATTCTTAATATGTGTCGACCCTTTTATTTTATTTTAGTTTTCTAAATTCATATTTATAGGTAAACTAGTCATTTATATAAAAAATTAAATAGAAGGCTAAAATTATGGTGTCCTCTAATTTCATACTCCCTCCGTCCCAAAATTAAAAGAAAAAAACTTAATTTTTTTGTCCCAAAATGTAAGAGAAAAAGTGTAAATATTTATCTTTTCAAGAAAAGTTTACTCTCTCTCTTACTTTTTCTATAACCAACAACCAATAAAAATTGTTTTTACATCTTTCTATACAACTTTTTTCAAAAAACACACTCTCAATCATTATATTTTACTTTTTCTTAATAAGTGTGATTTTTGTTTTTTCTCTTACATTTCGAGACGGAGGGAGTATTTATTAGTTAAACTAGTCATTTATGTAAAAAATTAAAATAGAAGGGTAAAATTATGGTTTTGAAAAAAAATGAGCAGAGGTTGTCTTGTCCAAGTCCTTCTCACTCGTGGCAAGGCTTTTGATAGTAAGTAGAAGCAGGGCCGGACGAGGCCAACTTCCCTCTCAATCTCAAGGGAAATGGCAGCCTCATATCCATTGAACTACACTCCTTCTCTCCATCTGTTGTTCTCTGGGGTGCGAAGAGAAATATCTCTTTTTTATAACTTCCACTTATCGATCCCATGAGAAATACCAAACATTAGTAATTTACTCGTTAATGATATTAGACTTAATTTATTGGTGATTTAGAACCCGACATGATGTCTATACTCTCAGAACCTAGGCACTATTTCGGCATTTAAATCTTGAAATGGTGTTTGTACCCGAAAAACTTAAGATACACTACAAGTAGATCCCGAATTGGTGTCAATACCTCAAAAATTCATAAGGCCAAAAACAGTAGTAAGGGGGAGTAAGAGAATAACCAAGGGTTTATTTGGTTGAAGAGAAATAGAGAAGAGAGAAATAAAAACAAAGCTTAAATATACTTTTGGTCATCTAAATATTTTCAAGGCTTCATTTTGGTCATTTAATTATTTTTCGTTACGTTTTGATCTTTAACTATTTTTTGGTTCTGTTTGGTCATCTAACTTTCATTATGTTAATCTATTTAGTCCTAATTATCGTTAGAAAAATGCCAAAAACGTTAATTTTGTGTACGTGACACTTATGGACTTGATGACTTTGGTGTGATATTCAATCAATTGGAAAATGTCACGTGGCCAGAGACTTTCTTCTTCATCGCGTACGGAGTTTCCTCCATCACTGTCTCCATCCACATCACCGATGATCTTTCCAGTCACGAAAACTTATGAAACGATACCCCAAAACCTCTTGTTATTCACGCTGAATCCAAATCTGATGTTCGTTTTCTCATTGGATGCTTCCACCTCTTGTTTCTTACATTTTTCTATCAGTTAGAACCAAGTAAGTTAACAGAATGAAAGTTAAATGACCAAAACGGAGCAAAAAATAGTTAAATGACCAAAATGAAATCTTAAAAATATTTAGAGTACCAAAAATATATTTAAACTTAAAAACAAAAATTAATAACACATATATTTGAACTAATTTAGTTACTTGCATTAATTTTCGTGATTTTATTTCAGTCTTCTCTATTTCTCTCTGACCAACTAAACCTAAACATTTGATGTCAGTGAAAGCTTCCGAAGGAGACACCGTCACTGTCACCAATGCAACACACAATGTCAGTATTCATGGACACCCCAAAACCCCATTTTCATCCCGACACATACGTCTATCTTCTTCAATCCGCAATCAAATCCAGAGATTCCTTCACCGGAAGATTCATCCACTCTCGAATCATCAAACACGGCCTTCACTTCAGCGTTTACTTGATGAACAATCTCCTCAATTACTATTCCAAAACTGCCTCATTCACCGATGCTCACCGCCTGTTCGATGAAATGCCGGACAGAAACACTTTCTCTTGGAACACACTTCTCTCTTCATATGCTAAAGGGGGTAACATAGAAACTGCACGCCGTTTGTTTGATGAAATTCCTCAACCAGATTCTGTCTCATGGACTACTATGATAGTTGGGTATAACCAAATGGGTCTTTTTAATACCGCCATTCACACGTTTCAAGAAATGATTTCATATGGAGTTTTGTGTTACACAACCAATTTTAAAAGACAAAGGAAAAGGGCCAGCTAAAGATATTGGACCAAGCAGCAAACCAAAGAGAATCATCAAGAGGCCCAACCGATATAAAGACTAAGAGAGCTTGTCACTACAAGACAAGGACAAAGGGATATCAAGAGGCTGTCATATAGTTCATTGTTATCTCATGAAATAGAATAAACCAAAGGAATATTAGCTGTCATTTGTTTTTTTTTGTTTTGATAAGGGACACGTGCCTCTAGATGCTAAATTATAGGAAGTTTGTTAAACATTAGTAATATATATGATTGTATCTGTCATAACCAGGGGCAAGCAAAAATTTCAATCAAAATTCTCTCTTTTAGACTTTCCCTGAAAGGGGAATTTAATTTCTGTGCATTCATTCTTATCAATTGGTGCTCTCGTCTTGAACTATGGTACTCCGTAACCAACCTCCCGCCAACCCTCCTCCGCCGCCTGAACCACCGTCCCTCCAAGAACTCCAGAACTCCATTAATGCATTAGCCGCCGCTTTCACACAGTTCCGTGATACTCAGGACAGTCGTCATGCTAGTTATCTAAATTCCTTTGAAACCTTAAATTCCCAAATACCAACCACTCCTCCAACCAACGGCGTTTCTTCATCCACCGCAGCTGATACTTCTCCTAAACCACCAAAAATACGCCTTCTTCCATTTGATGGATCCAACCCACTCGATTGGGTTTTTCAAGCCAATCAATATTTTGATCATTACTCCATCGCTAATTATCAACGTCTTTCTCACGTTCCCGGCTACATGACCGGCGACGCTCTCGGATGGTTTCAATGGATGTATAAAAATCATCTCCTCTCCACCTGGGATGACTTCACCACCGCTCTCGAGACCCGTTTCGGTCCTTCCTCCTTTGACAACCACCAGCAAGCTCTATTCAAACTCAAGCAAACGACCACGGTGGCTGAATATCAGCGTGAGTTCGAACGACTTTGTAACAGGGTAACTGGTCTCTCCTTTGTAGCTATTGTTGATTGTTTTGTATTTGGTTTAAAAACCCATATCCAACATGAGTTAGCTATTCACCGTCCTCACTCCATTTCCCATGCCATCGGTTTAGCTAAATTAATTGAATCTAAATCTCTTGCTGCCCGTTCATTTTACCCAAATCTTTCCAAAAATCCACCTCCAAAACCCCCATTATTACCCACTCCATCTGCTAAATTGTTGTCACCATCTACAAATTCCACAACTAGCTTACCCATTAAACGTCTTTCACCTTCCGAAATGCAACTCCGTCGTTCGAAAGGTCTCTGTTTTAACTGTGATGAAAGGTTTCACACTGGCCACCGTTGCAAGAACAAACAGTTCCTTCTTCTCCTAGGTGACGATGATTCCGTTAATGATGTTGACCCACTTTATGCCCTGCTAGCTCCAGAACCCCCTGAACCACCTCCAACAACTAATTCAACCGATATACCTCCTTCTAACTCAGTCCCAGATACCACTTCATCACCAACCCCAAACTCAGAATCTGAACTTTTTCAATTGTCCCTTCAAGCTGCTACAGGTCACCCATCCCCACGAACCCTTCGTTTTGCTGCAACCATACAAAACCACTGTGTTACTGTGCTAGTTGATTCTGGTAGCTCCCACAACATTATCCAACCCCGGATTGCTTCTTTTTTACATTTACCCGTACAACCATTGTCTTCCTTTACAGTCATGGTTGGCAAGGGTGAACACCTTCATTGCACCGGTATCTGTAACAACATCCCTATTGTTATAAATGAACACATTTTCACCATTTCCCTCTATGTCTTACCCATTCACGGCGCAGACATTGTCCTTGGAGTTCAATGGTTACAGACCTTAGGCCCGTTTGTTTCAGATTTCACCATCCCATCCATGCAATTTTACCATCATGACTCACTACTTACCATCAATGGGTCTAAACCTTCATCTGCAACACAAGCTTCTTTTCACCAAATCACCCGAATGTTACACACCAAATCCATTGCTACCTCACATTCCATTACAATGTTATCTCCCACTTCAGATCCTCAACTAATCCCTCCATCAGATAACCAACTTCTTGCCGCCTTACAACCAGAATTACAATTGACCTTACAACCTTACCTACACATTTTCACCAAACCACACGGCCTCCCACCCAACCGCCCTCATGACCATCATATTCATTTACCACCTACAGTTTCTCCCATTAACATTAAACCATATCGTTACCCCCATTACCAAAAAGAGGCCATGACTACCATCATTGCTGACATGTTGGCCGATGGCTTAATTCAACCTAGCACTAGTCCTTATTCATCACCGGTATTACTTGTCAAAAAAAAGGATGGTTCGTGGCGATTTTGTGTAGACTACCGTGCTTTGAATGCCATTACAATTAAGGATCGTTTTCCCATTCCCACCATTGACGAGCTACTTGATGAGTTACATGGCTCTAAATTCTTTACAAAGCTCCGTTCTGGATACCATCAAATTCGCTTAGCTCCAGAAGATGTCCATAAGACCGGGTTTCGCACTCTTGACGGGCATTATGAGTTTCTTGTGATGCCATTTGGTCTATCAAACGCACCCTCCACATTCCAGGCCGCAATGAATGATCTTTTAAGACCTTTCCTTCGCAAGTTCGCTTTGGTGTTTTTTGATGATATCCTAGTGTACAGTCCTACTTGGCAGGAGCATTTGTTTCACCTTCAACAGGTCCTATCTTCCTTATCCCAACATCAGTTTTATGCCAAGTTATCCAAGTGTCAATTTGGAGTGTCATCTGTTGAGTACTTGGGTCACATAATCTCAGCTGAAGGTGTACAAGCTGACCCTTCGAAACTCCAGGCTATGGCTTCATGGCCTACTCCAAAGAATGTAACATCATTACGTGCATTTCTTGGATTGACAGGATTTTATCGTCGATTTGTCCTAAATTATGCCACCATTGCAAGTCCATTGACAGATTTACTCAAAGCTAACTCATTTGTGTGGACTGAGGCAGCAAACACAGCTTTTACTTCACTCAAATCTGCCATGACCAACCTTCCCTTGCTTACCTTACCTGATTTCACCATACCATTTGAAGTAACAACTGATGCATCACTTACTGCCGTGGGTGCAGTGCTGTCCCAAAATTCCAAACCTTTAGCATTTTTTAGCAAGAAACTCAGTCCTCGGTTGAGTGCTTCATCCACGTATATCCATGAGCTTTATGCACTAACGGAAGCTATCAAAATGTGGCGGCAATACCTTCTAGGATCCACTTTTAAAATCTTTACCGATCACAAAAGCCTTAAATGTCTCATGACTCAAACCATCCAAACTCCAGAACAACAAAAATGGTTAACCAAATTAGTGGGCTATAACTATGAAATTCACTACAAACCCGGCAAGGAAAATGTGGTTGCGGATGCTTTATCTCGAGTACAAGATACACCAATTGAGGGAGAATGTGCATTGATTACTTCCCCCATTTCCCCTTTAATTTCACAATTGCAATTGTTTTTTTCATCTCACCCTGCAGGTACCAAATTAATTCACAAGGCTAGGACAGATTCAAAGATGCAGCAGCGGTTCCAGACCAAAACTGGTCTTCTATACTTCCAGAATAGGTTGTTTATTCCTATTGAATCTGGTCTCATATCTTCCTTGTTGCAGGAATTTCATTCATCACCAGCTGGTGGTCACTCCGGAATTAGAGCAACATTGGCCAGACTTTCAGCTTCGTTCTATTGGCCAGGCATGCACAAAGATGTCAAACAATTCATCAATGCTTGTGCCGTTTGTCAACACAACAAGTATTCCACTCAATCCCCATATGGACTCTTGCAACCGCTACCAATGCCGCAACAAGTATGGGAAGACATTTCAATGGACTTTATCACACACCTTCCACCAACTCACAATCGATCCTCTATTTGGGTAATTGTCGACCGTCTCACCAAGTTTGCACATTTCATTGCTCTCCCGGGATCTTTTACTGCTGCTTCTCTTGCTCCAATTTTCATTAATGAGGTATATCGCCTGCATGGAGTGCCTAAAACAATTGTCAGTGACCGTGATCGTGTTTTTGTGAGCCAATTTTGGCGTGCTCTGTTTCATCATCTAGGTACTACACTAACTTTCAGTAGCTCGTACCACCCTCAGACTGATGGACAAACGGAAGTCCTGAATCGTTGTTTGGAAACATATCTACGTTGTTTTGTTAGTGAGGAACCCAAACTCTGGTTACGTTTTCTGCCGTTAGCAGAATTCTGGTACAACACATCTTTTCACTCTGCTATTGGCATGACCCCCTTTGAGGCATTGTATGGCAGGAAACCGCCTAATATGGTTCATTACAACTCTGGTTCTAGCAAGATAGACAGTTTGGATGAATTGCTAACACAGAAAACTATCATTTTGAAGGTCTTGAAGGAGAATCTCACTAGAGCTCGCAATCGAATGACAGTCCAGGCCAATCGTCATCGTCAGGATCGTATGTTTGAAGTTGGCCAATGGGTTTATTTAAAACTCCAACCTTACCGTCAACACTCAATTCACAATAGAGAATCTCAGAAACTTGCTAAACGCTACTATGGACCATTCCGCATCCTCAAACGCATTGGCAAAGTGGCTTATGAATTGGATCTTCCTTCAACATCTCGCATTCACCCAGTCTTTCATGTATCCCTCCTCAAGCTGTGTATCGGACAACCTGTAACGCAGATAGCTCCTATTTCTGATCCGTCTTCGTACACACCACTCACTCCAGTCCCTATTGCTATTAGCAATCGTCGTATTTTACCTGATGGTACTGAAGAATTTTTAATTGAATGGAAAGATTTACCTGTCACTGAAGCAACTTGGGTAGACAAAGTCACATTTCAAAGTCAGTTTCCCAACATTAATCTTGAGGACAAGATTTGTCTTGATGATGTGGGTAATGTTACACAACCAATTTTAAAAGACAAAGGAAAAGGGCCAGCTAAAGATATTGGACCAAGCAGCAAACCAAAGAGAATCATCAAGAGGCCCAACCGATATAAAGACTAAGAGAGCTTGTCACTACAAGACAAGGACAAAGGGATATCAAGAGGCTGTCATATAGTTCATTGTTATCTCATGAAATAGAATAAACCAAAGGAATATTAGCTGTCATTTGTTTTTTTTTGTTTTGATAAGGGACACGTGCCTCTAGATGCTAAATTATAGGAAGTTTGTTAAACATTAGTAATATATATGATTGTATCTGTCATAACCAGGGGCAAGCAAAAATTTCAATCAAAATTCTCTCTTTTAGACTTTCCCTGAAAGGGGAATTTAATTTCTGTGCATTCATTCTTATCATTTTGCCAACTCAGTTCACGTTTACTAATGTTCTTTCCTCTTGTGTTGCAACTGGAACTTTGGATGTTGGTAAAAAGGTTCATTCTTTCATTGTAAAACTCGGGTTATCTGGTGTTGTCCCTGTTGCTAATTCATTGCTTAACATGTATGTAAAGTCTGGTGATTCTTTAATGGCAAAGGCTGTTTTTGATCGAATGAGGGTCAGAGATAAATCAACTTGGAATATTATGATTTCAATGCATATGCAGTTTGGTCGATTTGATGTTGCTCTTGCCCTCTTTGATCAAATGACTGATCGGGATATTGTTACGTGGAATTCGATCATCACAGGTTACTGTCATCAGGGATATGACAGCAAGGCTCTCGAAACATTTTCTGATATCTTTAAGAGTTCATCTTTAAAGCCAGATAAGTTCACATTGGGCAGCGTTCTTTCAGCATGTGCTAATCTTGAAAGCTTGAAACTTGGGAAGCAAATTCATGCATATATTGTAAGAGCCGATATTGATATCTGAATGCCCTGATCGAGATGTATGCAAAATTAGGTGCTGTTGAAATTGCTAGAACAATTGTAGAATTAATAGGCACTTCAAATCTTAATGTTATAGCATTCACATCACTTTTGAATGGCTATGTCAAAATTGGGGATGTAAACCTGGCGAGAGAGATATTTGATTCGTTGAAAAGTCGCGATGTAGTTGCATGGACTGCCATGATTGTAGGCTATGCACATAATGGCTTACTCAACGATGCTTTGGAGCTATTCAGATTAATGATTACAGAAGGTCCAAGGCCAAACAGTTACACCCTATCAAATGTATTGAGTGTCTTTTCAAGCTGGGCTTCTTTGGATCATGGTAAGCAGCTTCACGCAACTGCAATAAGATTGAAAGAAGTGTCATCGGTTTCTGTGGGTAATGCTTTAATTACCATGTACTCAAGATCTGGATGTATCAAAGATGCAAGGAAAGTATTCAATCAAATATGCACTGAACGGGATATATCGACTTGGACTTCCATGACTACAGCTCTAGCTCAACATGGTTTGGGAAACGAGGCCATTGAACTGTTTGAAGAGATGCTAAAATTGAACTTAAAGCCCGATCATGTTACTTATGTGGGCGTATTGTCTGCCTGTACACATGTGGGATTGGTAGAGCAGGGTAAGCGTTACTTTAATTTGATGAAAAATGTTCATCACATAGAACCTACCCCTAGCCACTATGCATGCATGATTGACCTGTTTGGACGTGCTGGATTGATTGAAGAAGCATATAATTTTATAAAAAGTATGCCTATTGAACCAGATGTTGTAGCATGGGGTTCACTTTTGTCTTCTTGCAGGGTTCATAAAAATGTGGATTTGGCTAAAGTGGCAACTGAGAAGTTGCTTCTTATTGATCCCAACAATAGCGGGGCTTACTCGGCGCTTGCTAATACTCTTTCAGCCTGTGGTAAATGGGAGGATGCTGCTGAGATTAGGAAGTTGATGAAGGACAGGGCGGTTAAGAAAGAACAAGGGTTCAGCTGGGTTCAGATCCAGAATAAAGTACATATTTTTGGGGTTGAAGATGCGCTTCACCCACAAAGAGATGCAATATACCAAATGATGTCAAAAATATGGAAGGAGATAAAAAAAATGGGTTTTATTCCGGATACTGATTGTGTATTACATGACCTAGAGCAAGAAGTGAAAGAAAAGATCCTAAGACATCATAGTGAAAAACTGGCTATTGCATTTGCATTAATAAATAGTCCAGGGCATACTACACTGAGGATCATGAAGAACCTTAGAGTTTGTAATGACTGCCATTCTGCCATAAAATATATATCTGTGCTTGTGGGAAGAGAAATTATAGTAAGAGATGCCACACGCTTTCATCATTTCAAGGATGGTTCGTGTTCCTGTCAGGATTACTGGTAGAAGAAACAGTGGAATTTCATTTAGAAAACCACATATTGATAAGTACTAATTTACAAGTGTATTGACCTGACAATAATAGAAACGTTAACAGGAGCATTAATTGGTTTCAGTGAATAAATGCAAGAATGTCCGAGTCAATCAATTAATTGTCTGTCCTGGTTCAGGCCCTTACGATCTATCTTCCTGATGAAGTCTCATTACTAAATTGGTGATAATTCAGTGCAGCCGTGTACCCTCATAAGCTAGTCTGCAAAGGTTCAATTTTAAGGGTTCATATTGATTGATGATGAGATAATCTGGAATTAGAATTTGCTGATAGTCACCCATTTTAGATGGTAGGCTTGAGCTATTTTCTCTACAAGAAACACTAGAGCATTTTGAGGAGCATAAAACATGTATTGGTGTTGGGTTGGTGGTTCTATTTGTAAAGCAAAATATTAAAGGTCCGATTGTTGATTTTATATGCAAGTTTTACAAAATATTACTTGCAATTTTTTATCTAATAGATTGCAAAATAGCCGAGGCACTCCTCCGACAATGCTGGTGTAGGACACTGCTGCTCTGAGATCACTTGTGGTTTCTCTTGGGTAAATTATAACAGTTTGCTGTATATCATGTCTTCAGTTCTTCACCACCCATTGGATTGGATGTAATTTTAAAAAAGGAAATGGTAAATATGTGTTACCAATGAAATGGTCTTAGAGGCCTTGGTGCAACTTATGCAACATGAAAAAATTACGTTGAACATGAATTAAAAGACCTATTTTTAGATTTGTTAAACTCCTACAGTTGATAGTGTATCTGTACATTTGTGCATGTATTATTCTTTTTGTTCAACTTTGACACTATTTGAATTAGTTTAGAAACTTGTTTTAAAAAACAGAATCTATTTCTTACCTTAATTTACTGATTTTGAAAATCATTGTTGATGAAATTAGTTGAATCATAAACTGATATTTCTTACACGTACAAACAATAGTAAATTTGTAGTGGTGGACTTAAAGCAAGAGCTTGGATATGCCATGCTTGCATCACCCTGTAAATGAAAAGAAAAGGAATTTGAGTTTAGCAATACTTTAATTAATATTTGAGAGATACAAAGATATGATACGCGGCTGTTTGTAGTTGGTAAAATTATGGGTTGCTTTCAGCTTTCATAATTGAAGTTTACTTGTAAAGTTTCACAATATGAATGTTGAATAATAAAGCCACTACTTCTACTTTATGATGATGACATTCATTGAATTTGTAATTTTGTATGGCCTATCTTTTTCTATTGATGCCACATAAGAGTTTGTTGGTAGGAAAAAGTGCGGACCCATCTCTGCATTGCAGAGTAACTATTAATGAAGAAGATATTGATCAGAAATAACAATATCTACAATCTTATATTTATTTTGCCAATATCTACAACTCCCTTGAATATATCTACTAAGTAGGAGATATTTCTATGCAGCAAAAAAACACATGGCGCCCCTTGCTAGCTGTTATTTCCAAGTGTTCATACTTTGCAGAACACTGATCATCATCACACCAAAATATTGATAACATCATCTTTGATGGATAAAAACTTTTATCTCAATATTTTTTCTTCTGATATGACTTATCACATTACTCAGTATCTGCAGGCAAGAGGGAAAAACAAAAATAAACATAAATTAATAGATAAAAATTTATAGTAGATGGATCTGCAATTCAGCAGCTCAAGAAAAACTTTGGTTACATTTATGTGATTGTGTTAGTCTTCTATGATTGACATCTCACATTTTCTCATACAAAGTGAGATCTTACAAGAAAAAGAGTGCCAACAAGCTAAAATTACATCTAGGGTCATTACATAAACCTCCGTCACATCTGTCATTGGACTTGGATCTTTTACAGTTGCAGTATGGTAAGAACAGTCCCTACAACTGCAACACCTTACCGCAGCCGGATCCAATTTCCTCTTGTGATGAGAAAACATATTTCCAGATTCTATCTAGACATCAACTGAATCAAGCGGAAGCGAGGTTGCCCTTTGAAGCGAGTTCGGAAGCAAAGCTCCTGCCAAGAAATCCTTGGCTGTGACGATTTTCTCAGAGTTGTTAGGCTGACTCATCTCACAAACATAATTTGGAATCATTTGGTCAGCCAAAGTGTTGCATTTCTCATCATCAAATGGAAGATGCTTCTTATAAGCTATAGACCTCAATAACGAGTAACTATTGTTTTGTATCTTCATGTGTGACAATTTATCTGGTAGCCTCAGAAATCCATCTTTTCCATGCTCTAATTTTAAAGTTTCAGGAGGTGTGCAAGTGGATTTTGGTCTAGTACTACCTATTTGACGGTCTCTAAGCTCTCTTATCTGCATTTGGTACCTTGCTTTGAGCCATCTCAATTCTTGCCTTATATCATTTTCATAGTCCAAGAGTAATAAATTTTCTGATGCTGCAGGGCTAGTAGGAGGCTTTTTGATATTAAAATCACTTTGATCATCCACATCAACACTTCTCTCCTCTTCCTTTATGGTTGATAGTTTTGATACCTCATGATATTTTTCACAATGTATATCTTTCAACTCTTCATGATTTAACTCGCGCTCGTCTCGCTGAGCGCAAATATCAGCATAATGAATGCCATTGGATTGACTTGGTGGTGCATTTTCTGTAGCACTGTTTGCAGACCCTTCATATTGGTATGTGATCTCCTCGAACCGGCCATGAACTGCTGCACATCCATTTTTAGAACAATGAAAAAATTGAAGATTCTTGGCACATGGATTATTTGATGATACATAATCAACTAAGGTATTGTTTGCAGCACAATTGAGGCAGAAACTTGCACTTGAAGCTTCTGAAATTTCATCTATTCTTGGCCCCTTTTTCCATCCTGGTACTAAAGTTGCAATTTCATCATCTATCATGTTTGCTAATTTTGTTACATCTTGGTCAGTTATGTCAAGCTCAGCTACCATTTCATATGCAACACTCAATGCAGTATCAGTCTCCGTATCGAACGGGAAGTAGATGTTTCGAACTCGACCTATTTACAGCGATGAATTGTTAAGTTGGTTGCTCAAAGGAGAAGAACAAAAATCAACATAATATGGAATAATCAAAGACTAAAACAAGTTCAATCAATAGGTAAAAAAATGAAAAGAGAAATGCTATGTACCGACCTTCCTTATCTGGTATTCTGATTCTCAGAAAGATGCCATCATCTCTTCTCCTACCTTTGATTGAGGTGTCAACTTCATCAAAATTATCACCCTCTTCACAATCAAAGAAGTCAAAATCACTGGTTTCAAAATCATCTTGATAACCACCAAGATTATAAGTGTACACACTCATTAAGCTATTGTTAATGCTATAATTTTCATTCATAGGTTGTCTAATTGTTGGTGTTACTTCATAGCAATATCTTAGTTGCTGAAGTTCTTTCAAGTCAGATCCATCATCAATTTGGAGAAAAGGGTCATCTAAGAGTTCCTTAGCAGAAAGTCTGAGGGAAACAGTTGCTAAGCATTTCTCTACAAATCGCTTTACCTCTGGATTATTTACTTTGTTAAGAGATTCTGGCATCTTTCCCTGTATAATAAGCATGAAAATAAGTGGAGCAGAAAGAAATAAAAGAGTGCAAAGATGAGAGTAAATTAAGATGAAAAAAAGAATAAACCATCAATCTAGTCCTTAATGTATCTATCTTCAGTTTAGTCTTTAAAATATATCAAAATAATAAGTAGTTCCAATAGTATATGAAAACCGTCAATTTAGTCCCTTACATCTTAATAGCAGAAACTAAATTGACAGGTTTTATATACTTTAGGGACTGCTTGTTATATTTATAGACTTTAGAGACTAAATTTAAGAGAAAATGATACCTTTGAGTCTAAATTGATGATTTATTCATTACTTTGGGGTTCTTACAGTGACAACTTTTTTGTAAATTTGAGCAGGATGGTTGCATTCACTATATGGATATTCAAAGGTGACCATCTCCAAGATACACATTCCAAAAGAGTATATGTCAACCAATTCATTGTAATCCTCTTCATACACTTCTGGAGCCATAAACTCAGGTGTTCCTGAAGTGTAACAAGGAAAAAAAAAGAAGCAAATCCAGTGAGTTAAACTGATTTATTTTGCAGATAACATCATGAAATACACTGAAGCATTTGAATTTAGGACCTGTTTTGAATTAGTTTATTTGAGTTTGTCTACTGACATAAGCACTTGTGACTTGTGAGATAGATTGAGATAACTTATGAAAACAACTTATGACATGTCCATAAGTTGTTTTAAGCTTATTTTTATAAATCTCCAGGATAGCTTATGAAAATTGCTTATAGCTGATATGAAAACAATTTTATTTTAATTAATCTTTTGTTATAGAAATAGTTTTTACATAAGTGCTTAATTAAACCATTTATCCAAATAGGTCCTTGGATAAAATATAAAATCGAGGGAATGGATTATGGAAGCAAAAGGTAACATGATATATTAATAGCTTGGACTAAAACTAAAGGCTTTCATTCTGGTTTACTCACCAACACAATGAACAGCATTAGATTTGCGGAGAATTGCAGCGAGGCCAAGATCACCAATTTTAACTTCTCCTTGATTACCATTGATGAAAATATTATCACACTTGAGATCTCTATGAATCACAGGAGGATCATGGCTATGGAGATAGAGGAGACCTTCCAAAATCTGTCTGCACCAATGCTTAATAGCTCTAATGTTAACTCTTTTATGTTTAAGTCTGTACCTGCTTAGACAAGACGATGAATATGAGCACAATCACATTACAGGTTCGTTTGGTTGGAAGGAAGGAAAACACGAAACCGATGAATGAATTTGGAAAAAACAAGGAGAAAGTACTTATGTACAAGCTATATATATAACAAAATATAAAATAAAGTATGGATATGTCATAACTCATAAGCAATCGTGAGATTGTTTAAGACGAAAACAACATATAAGATGTCCATAAATTCTCGACAATAACTTATGAAAACAATTTATAGCTAATATGAAAACAATTTGACTATATTTTATCTTTTGTTATAGAAATAGCACTTACATGATAAGAGTTTATGCTATAGGCGTTTAATTGAGATATGTTTATCCAAATGGTCCCTAAAACATTGAATAAAATTTATGCTGATAAAAAGAATCAAGAAGATAAGGCTTACTGTCTAAGAGTCCCAGATGTAAACATCTCAGTGACAAAGTTAATGTGTCTATTGGCAGTATCAACCCAAGAAGTGTAAAACTTCATGATGTTTTTGTGCTTCAATGTCTTGAGAAGATGAATTTCACAGTATAATCTCTCAAGGTCTTGAGGATTTTTCAAAAATTCATAAAGCTTTACTTGATTCCATGCTACTTCTATTCCGTCATACTCATCAAAACCTCTATATCTGCAACAAATGAGTATAATCAACAACAAAAAAAACATTTTGGTGAACACAAAATCTCAAGAGTTTAAGATTATGTTTTGGAAAATCATAAGATGAAAACCAAGAGACTAATGATATTATGATACATACACTGTCTTGGAAGCTCCTTTGCCAAGAATTTCATTGTACTGCAAAACATGGAATTCAAAACACAGAATTAGAAAACAAAAAACATATATGTGATGAGAGTTTCAAAGAAGTAAACAAAGTGTGTATGCATGTACTCTTCCATATCTTCCAGTAGGATCAACTTCTATAAACTCAGAGTCCACTGCTTCAAAATTTGCAGAAACATTCATGGTTTACTTATTATTATTATATGTTATTTTCTTTGTTTTTATTTCTTTGCACTGTGGATTATCCTTGCTCTTCTGAGAGCACAAAGAGAGATGAAAACCAGAAAAGAGAAAGAAGTTGCTAATATTTTCATTATAAATAGAAAAATATTTAGATAAAACTTTTGATAACTAATTACTCATCCACCCGTTTAAAAATAAGGTTGATTTAAGTTTTTTAAGTGAATTTTAAAAAATAAATAAAGTGAAACAATTTATAAAATTGTCATATTTAATTTAGTCTCATTTTGTATATTTCCTTGACTCAAATTATTTATTAAAATAGCTATAAATATACATTGGACAAATAATAAATGAAATATAAGAATATTTTAGTATTATCATATTGTTTTTCAATGAAAATTAGTATTAGTAGTACTACTTTTTAAAAAGTTTGCATATCTCAATGTTATCCTTTCTCATAAATGAAGGAAAGTTTCTCAACTCTAATATGAGAAGGAGGTTAACAATTTTTTTATGGAGGTTGACAATTATAATAATAAATAGATAATATTGTAAGGTTAATATAAAAAAAATAAAACAAACTGATAATATTTTATTTGACTTTTACTTTTCTTGTTAATTAAAAATAGCAGTCCTAAAAATTGTAAAGAAAGTAGTAATGATTAAGGATATTAATTGAAATATTAACATAAAGAGAAATGATGTTTAAACATATATTTTTATTAGGTACAGTACTGTAAAATATTTCTTATATGTATTTGTAAATATGTGTAGAATATATAACATAAAAAAATAAAATAAAGATGAAATAGTCTAAACATATCATAGTTGTAAAAAATATGATATATTTTAAATTCCAATACATTCACTTATTTATTTTATAACTATATGTATATCAAAAGAAAGAAGATAAAATAACACATTTTGTATGGAAGGAGCATCTGGTTTTATGTGGAGGTAAGAGAGTGAGAGAATAAAAAAAAAAGGAAAAGTGTACCCTAGACAACAAGGCAAAGATTTTCACAAGTTAGGAGAGTGAGTGATATGCATTTGCACTGCATTGCATTGTTAGACAAAATCTGACAAAGCAGACTCACTTGCCTTCTTTCTTTTTACATCTCATCTCATCTAGTCACGAGCTGTAAAACCATTATCACTCTTTCAATGCAACAACCTTAGCACCACAGTCTACTTGTATGGACCAACCTATATTTATAGTAAGTATCATACTTTCTTGTTTAACAAACATTTTATGTGGTGTTCTACCACATATGAGAATTTGGGTCCTTTGCATTTATGGTAAGATTAGCTTTGCATCATTAAACTTTGATAACGAGTGAAAACTAACAAGAGAAGAACTTTTTACTTTTTTCAATTAGGTGCCTTTTAGAAAATGATTAAAAGCTGTAATCTTGAGTTTAATTTTTTTTTTTTTTGGGTTATATGCTCAAGAATTACTTTAAAAATGTGTGTTTGGTTTCACCTAAAGATGATCAAATTGATTTTATTTCACATAAAAATGTGATTACCCTTTAGTATACTTATGTTTGGTTGTTGTGAGAAAATTATATCATTTTTCTCATCAAATGTTGATTTTAATAAAAATGAAGTAAAAAGTAATTTTTGGATTTTATTTTAAAAGAAAAAAATAATTGAAAAACTTATACTATATGTCTAAATCTTATCTCAATCTTTAGAATGCACATATGAAATATTTAAATCACTTCATTCCAAAGTTGTTATAAAATAAGTAAAAAAATAGTACATGCAAGTCCTTTAAGTTTGATTATTTTTTAACCTTTTTTTCTTCCGTATGCTCTAAGATGTAATTTTGTCTAAAATTAATAAAGTTAAAGTCAATATAATGTTTGCATTAGGAATATTTTACTAGTTTGGTAAAAAAATTTGATTTACTTGTTTGGTCTATCTTCTTGAATGATGTTGCTTCTATATGGATTCTTTAATCTTTCCTTTTTGGATTTTCTGTGTGTAGGACAAGTGGGTAGTACAATATTTGGAGTTAGGATGTGATGGAGAGTTGAGGTAATTGGCTAAGAAGTCAGGTGAATTGTTAGCTGGCCCCATCTTCTCTTGCCTCATCACCAAGATATATAGAGTAGTGGATTAATTAGGCTCATCTTTAGATTTTTGTTCTAATTTTGATTTTTTGTAATTTTGTTATCAGTTCAATATTGTATCTTTGAATGACATTTAATATTGTAAAATGAAAAGAGAAGTTTTTTTATTTGATCAGTCCACCGAATTATAATTGTGGAGAGACTTTTATATCATTTTAGAATTGAGAATTATGATTCTATTTAAGTTGACCTGGTAGTATTGGTTTGAGACGAGCATGCTTCTCTTCGAAGTCTCATGATCGATTCTCTTTAATGATAATTTAGATGGGTTACCAATACAAAACTTCTTAACAATTAAGATAAAAACAAAAGCAAGTGAGATGGACATTTAAGTGCAATCTATCTAGGCCTATGCACATGCCTGGTGCCCCCCAAACAGGGTTTAGTGCCTACATTGTGTAAATGGACGGTGGCAAATTAGGCCAATATGATAATCACTCAAGACATTAACAACTTAAAATCAGAATCTTACATCATGTATGACAAACAATTTTGTAACTTTACATATACTTGCACTTTTTTTATTCAGCTTTGTATATATAATAATTTAGTGAAATCAAGACTTAAAAAGAATATGACAATAAAAAACTGACTGAACATTTATAAAAATATAAAGAGTCATGTTAAACATACTAAAAAAGAAAATAAAAGAGAAATTTAATATTGAAGATATTACATTTTACATTTTCAAAATATTGAACGTATATATTTCGAGACAAAAATTTCATATTAATATGCTTAACAGAAGTCCTAAGGTATTGTTTAACATTTTTCAAATAATATACTAGCATGGTTGCTTTTGGCTTTTGAAAGGTACTACTGTATAAGAAGAAATTTCGGTGAAAGCAATAAAAATTTAATCCCTTTGAAAAGAACATGCATGCATGTGTTGAAAAAATAGTATATTTATTTATCTTTGCTCTTGCTGCTGCTTGGTGTTTGCCTCTCAACTTGCTAAGCCTTACTGGCCACATACAGCTCTTCATATTTCCTCTGTGCTGTAAGTGCCAATAAAAAGTTTGGCATACTTTTAAAATAGGGTTAACAATTAGGAAGAAATGAGTCCTAACATGCAAATACTATGTATAAAGGTTATTCCCCCAAAAAGTCTAATTGATTATTAAGCAAATGGTATGCACTTGACAATAAATTGCTAGTGAAAATATATTTTTGTCCCCATAAACATATTTTTTGTTTTTGAATATGCAAATTAAATATATTTTTACAAAGTAAACATATATTCTTGTAAACCTCAAGTTTTGATACAACAGTGCTTGTTAAGCAAAATTGACATAAGCACCTTTTGGAGGTGGCCTAAGAAGTTGATTTATCTATATAACCATTTTGTGTTTCTGTTTTGTTCTCTGACTTATTCATTAAGTTGTTCAGATTACATATCAGAAAAGTGGACATGTTTCAAGTGATTACATTTTTATCATCTACTCATATTGAGAAACTATGGCATTCTCCATTTCATCCCAGCAAAGTTGGATCTTCACCCTGCACATATGTTACTTATTGGATACCCCTCTGAAATTGCTTTCTCCATAACCTTTTCCTAATTAAAACAAATAGGCATTTTGGTTTTATAATTGCAATGTTGGGAAAAATATAACTTAGAATCAAGAAAAAGCTTGATTGAGTCAAAGCTTTGAAGATTTTTGCTCTTCATAGCGGCGCAGCTTGTTGACCGCGTGTCTTTCATTCGTGTGTAATTATCTTGAATATACAAAGGAATCTGTGTTTTAAATGTGAAAGTAATAACTAATTTTACCTGAATTAAAGTTGTGATCATCCCAGGTCCATCCTGCATATACTCAAATTGAGAAAATCAAACAATAAAATTAATAAAAATGCCGAAACACAACATGGCAACGATATAAATTTACCACCTGAAATTGTTTTTTTGTCCATGATATATCCTTCCAAGTTTTAGAATGGGCAGATTGCCATTCTGTTGGAACCTGAATACTCTCTACATGTTGCAAAACCCTTAAGCTATCTACAATGACATTTTTGCAAGTGCTTTTTAGAATATAAAAAAACCAAAAAAGGAGAGACCGAAATCTAGTAAGTTTGTGTAGATAAATAATTAAAAGCTATAGTTCATGATTGCAAAAACATAACTGGTTAAGAAATGAAAAGACAAATGAAAAAATGAAAAGACAAATGAAAAAAATACTTGTGATGAATGCTTCCTCCCAGATTTCATGTTTTGACCATGACGGAGCAACTTCTCGAAATGGGATTCCTTCATTCTTGCATACCCTGCACAAGTTCAAATCATGCTCAGCCACATGAGAAACAACCTGTTAGTACTGTTTATTTCATTCTGTAGTTTTTGGACTTCCATTCTCCATCTCTTCCTCCTGACAAAGTAACATCATAATTACTTTCATTTTCACCTTGCAATGTAAATTTCTATGGCCAGGATAATTTCATAATATTTATTGAAAGCAAGTCTCTCCTATGGACCTAGCAGTCTTTAACAAATAGATTTATATCAAAGGAAAAAAATCAATAATTTTAATTGCTTGGACAGAGAATGAGAAGAAATATGGATTCATCCACATTTACATAAAACAAGAAAAGACACCATCAGTAGACAATCCAAACACAACGAAAATAAAATAGCATTTTTCTGAGTTATAAGATATTGAGATGAAGCCCTTATTTTATACTATAGTCTGTAAATAACATAAATTCTGCTAAATATTTCGAGAAGGGGCATAGTTCCATTGTGGTTGACGAAAAAATAGCAGTAAAAAAATTGGATTTATAATTGAACCATACTCAAGCACTAGTTGGCGTATTATTCCTGGAAGAACACCGTCATTGATAGGAGCTGTTTGCACTTCAAAAGAGTTTTTATTTCGATGATCACGTGAGGCCTTCCCATCAACTGGATCCAAATCCTAACATAATGAAATATAAAATAAAATAAAATCCATAACGCATAAGCTTATTTCATATGTCTCAACCAAACACACACAAAGCAGAAAAGCCGGAGAAACGAAACCACGATGCCTTGTCAAGTCTAGAGAATGTAGTGAGCAATTGTACATCAAAAGATCATGAAAGAAGTAATACAAACATATAGTTACTAACATAAATGACACAGATAATTCTAGCACCGAATAAGCTCACCTTCCGGCAAACAACAAAAAAATTTGTCGCAGAACCTTCTAGTATTTGATCACCATTATAAGACAGCAAAAGTTCTGTCACTGATGGAGGTCTGAGCTTTTCCAGAGTCTTTCTAATCCTGCATTGCATAAAAAAGTTGTAACTAGTAATTTAAGGAGAATCGTATAAGAATTTAGTAACACTTGTATTATAATTCCGATGACATGATAAACTGACCTCACCCAATCTGAATATTTTGCACCTGCAATGTTCCTCCCATAGCCCCCAACAGCCAAATGTTCGGCATTTCCCCGGATACCAAATTGAGGAGGAACATAAGTCTCAATATGTACATGCACATCAAAAGATTTACTCACATTTTCCTCACTTGTAGTTTCGCATACTTTCAGTTCATCCAAATTACCAGTAACAAGAGTCGTAATGGTCAACTCCTCAGAATCAGCCCTCTCTTTCAATGCAACGGGCAAGACCTTCCCTAGTGATTCATTAACAAGCCTCTTCAATGCAGGTTGCCAAATTGGCAAATTTGACGACAATGGCTCCAAACGTGTAGCATTATTATCAGATTCAAATAAAAGTTGTGGTGCCAAATTTGACAGAATTTGTATAGATTGGGAAAGTCTTTTCATGTGTCTTTCCCAAAACATCAAGCATGAAGCGTTATCGTGAGTACGTGATGTTGTGTAAGCACCTGGACCAGCAACAAAGTTGAAAGTTTTGAAATAAAGAAAACGTTAAATAAATGTGTCCCCTATAATTTATAAAGCTTACACTTTTTTGTTTTTCGTCCCTGAACCTCTTCTTAGTCCTTACAAATTAAGAAAGCTCATTTTTTAGGAGCTTTGTAATAGAAAAAAAAAACTTATGATAATTATTATAGAGACTAAAAACATATTTACTTTCTGATTGGATAAACAACTAAATTAAGTGCTTGTAATATATAAATGCTTATCACATCAAATAAATTCAAACTATTCTCATAATAATATAAGTTGTTTTCATAAGCTATTTTAGCGAGCTTACAAAAATAAGTTAATAATACCTTACAAACATGTCATAAAATGTTTCTATAAGATCTCTCAACAGACAAGTGATTATGTTAATTATCAGTTGATAAGCTTAAATAAGTCAACCCAAAGTCCAAACAGACCCTTAACCCATAAATATAGCAGGAAAAGTGTTTGCAAAGTATTTTGTATAAGTTACTTAGTTTACTAAATGTTTATCTGATTATGAATGTATGTGAATACCTGGATGAGCTTCAAGGAAGACCTTGGCAGGAGGAACATCAGAGGTGTGTGAAAGGATACCCTTACTGAAGAGATACCTGAAACCTGACATTGATATTATTACCTTTTCCTCAAAAAGTTGTCTTGTTTAACTCTCTTTCAATAATTCAATGACAGTAAAATTCCACTTCCACTGCAAAAATGGAAATACAAAGTACTATATATCACATGAGATGCTACAAAGTCAAAACAGAAACAAAATATGATGAGAGAAAGTAGTACTAGTCATTTTCTGTGGTTGTTTGTGTCAATCAAGAAATAATATCAGTGTGTAATTATATTTATTTGCTTTCTTAGAATAGGCTAGACAAAATCATCGACAAATCATCGACAAATCAGGAGTTGATTTGTTCCTCTTTATTGATAATTATTAGCTGTAAATATTGTAACTATTATATATTCAGTTGAATATCAAAGTAAAGGATATGAAAGCCAGTTTCATGACAGTTTGGAACAAGAGAAGAGAAGGGGTACTACTGTAGTCTGTAGTAGAGTCTGTAGCAGTTTTTAAATGTAGGTGTCATGTCATCATCCATTGTCTTTGTTGGAAAAGTTATGTCATGTTAGAGAATCACCCTCCATTTTCCTTAAAAGTATACATATATATGTGTTTGGTTACACGTTAGAAACCAATGAACGCCCGTTCAACAGTCCAAATGTGAGTTTTCTCTTTTTTAATAAAATTGGATATGATTTATTGAATTTAAATATCTTTTCTGTATTTTTTATGTTTATACAAAAATCATCTGTTGTGTATAGATTAATTAAGGTTATGGTTTGAAAAAAATAAAAATAAAAATGAATTTTAAAAAAATGAAAGCATAACTTCATGTGATTATAGCTACTTTTTTTCTGAGATTATAGCTTTATTTCATGTGATTCCTGATAACTAGCTAATTAATGTTCACTTATTAACTTTAAGTCTTGAACAAATTATTAAATCATGGAAATTTCCATTTGTTTGCCTTGATTTTCTTATAGTTTATGTTGATGTTGCTGATTATGCACCCTAGTAAGGGAAATTAGATGCTCAATGCACACAAAAAATTCCGCTTTAGAGGATCCACATAAAAATTAGTCTAGATAAAAAAATAAAAAAAGATCCAGATAAAAAAAAGAAGAGTATAATATTAACAAAATAACTATTCTGTCTTAATTTCTAGCTTGCAAAATGCGAATAAGGTTAAGTGCTTGCTTGTTACAACTTACAACAGTGCTTGTTATAAGCACCTTTTGGAAGTGGCCTAAGAAGTTGATTTATCTTATACCATTTTGTGTTCCTGTTTTTGGTCCCAGACTTATTCATTAAGTTGTCAAGACTTCATATATCAGTAAAGTGGACATGTTCCAAGTGATTACATTTTCATCATCTACTCATAGTGAGAAACTATGACGTTCTCAGTATAAATTCTGTGCATTTCATCCCGGCAAAGTAGGATCTTCACCTAGTAGATATGTTACTTATTGGATACCCTTCCGAAATTGCTTTCTCCATAACCTTTTCCTGATTACAACAAATAGGCATTTTGGTTTTATAACTACAATGCTGGGAGATATAACTTAGAATCAAGAAAAGGCTTTTGAAATTTTTTGCTCTTCATGAGCGTGATTACCCCGACCCTTATTCAAAATATGAAAAAAGAGATTTACCTGGATTAAAGTTGCGATCATCCCAGGTCCACCCTGCAGTTACTCAAATTGAGAAAATCTTAAAATGAAATTAATAAAAATGCAGCAACAGTATAAATTTACCACCTGAAATTCCTTTTTTGCCCATGATATATCCTTCCAGGTTTTAGAATGGGCTGATTGCCATTCTGTTGGAACCTGAATACTTTCTACATGTTGCAAAATCCTCAAGCTATCTGCAATGACATTAGATCCCAGGTGAGTTTTTAGAATATAAGAAACTCACAAGTTTGTGGGAATAAATAGATAAATAAACGCAATTTTTTGTTCATGATTGCAAAAAGGTTTGATATTTTGAACTAGCATGGTGTCATTGTTAAACAACCAAGCTTGTAGACAAGTCAGTACAAGATAAGCAACTAGCATCTACAGTTCAGTTCAAAATAGTTTTCTTGTGGGGAAATGCAATTACAGCTTATTAATGTAGAATAATAACTTTTCTAGACCGCCGCCTGGTCGCGACTGAATCACATTTTAAAATGTATCAGAATCCTCGTTCATCTTTTGCAAAAGAACTATTCAATAAAGTTGAGCTCTATCTTCAATAACACTGAAAATAATTAATGAAAGACAAAAAATACTTGTGATGAATGCTTCCTCCCAGATTTCATGTTTTGACCATGATGGAGCAACTTCTCGAAATGGGATTCCTTCACTCCTGCATACCCTGCACAAGTGTAAATCATGCCCGGTCACATGAGAAACAACATGCTAGTGCTTTTCAAATTCTATCTTATACAAATATTACATTACTCTAATTTATTTCACTGATTTTATACTATTCTTGAACTATAGTCTATTGCAAATAAAAAATATTCTGCTAAATAATTTTACATGGGCATAGCTCCTTTGTAGTTGAAGAAAACACGGCAGCAAAATAAAAAGATTTGTAATCAAACCATACTCAAGCACTAGTTGGCGTATTATTCCTGGAAGAACACCATCATTGATAGGAGCTGTCTGCACTTCAAAAGAATTATTATTTCCATAATCGCACGCAGCCTTCCCATCCTAATAAAAAATGGGAAATGAACAATATAATTTATACATGCATGTGTACCACATAAAGAAATTAAAGTAAAACCCATGAGACATAAGCTTATTTCATTTAATGTCTCAAGAAATACACACAAAGCAGAAGAGCAGGAGAACTGAAACCATGATGCCCCGTAAAGCCTTCAAAATGCAATGAACATAAAACGATCATGAAAGAAATACTTTTAGTATTTTAAACAGAATACACGACGAATGAAGTATTGAAACAAAACGAGAAGTTGAGTATTGATTTGTTCATAAAATTGATAAATAAATAATAATTCACTCACATTTACCATAATCCAAAACAAGTCAAAGATAAGGGTTTTCTATAAATAGGTATAAGTTATAGAACAAAACAATTCAAATTTTAAAAATCCTCCTGTGGCTGCTAGAATATTAAAGCATGGACAATCCAACCACGTTTAGTAACAGCATTTAGGTTCAAATCTTAGGAGTTACTGCAAAAATATAGTCACCAACAAAAAGGGCCCAGAATTCTAGCATCAAATAAGCTTGTTAACAATAAGCTTATAATATGTGCTGCGGAGAGACGAAATAAGCTCACCATGCGGCAAACAACGAAAAAATTTGTCACACAACCTTCAAGTATATGATCACCATCATAAGACAGCAACAGTTCAGTCACTGACGGAGGTCTGAGCTTTTCTAGAGTCTTCCTAAACCTGCATTGCAGAAAAAAGAAAGTTGCAATTAAATTTGAACCTTAACTCATTAAAGTATTTTAAGCAAACACTAATGTAGAAAAAATGCAAACATTTTAGTATTGTAATTATTGTACCTTAACTCACCAATATCCTGTTTTTTTTTTATATGGGGTTTAAGAAAAATCATAGGAGAGTTTGTAGTAATACTTGTATTCTAAATCAGATTCAGATACATAATAAACTGACCTTACCCAATCTGAATATTTTGCAGCCGCAAAACTCCTCCCATAGCCCCCAATAGCCAGATGTGCCCCATTTCCGCGGATACCAAATTGAGGAGGAACGTAAGTATCAATATGCACATGCACAGAAAAAAGTTTACTAATATTTTCCTCACTTGTAGTCTCACATACATTCAATTCCTCCAAATTGCCGCTAACAAGAGTTGTAATGGCGAGCTCCACAGAATCAACCCTCTCTTTCAATGCAATGGGCAATACCTTCCCTACTGAATCATTAACAAGCTTCTGCAATGCAGGTTGCCAAACTGGAAAATTTGGTAACAGTGGCATCAAACTTGCAGCATTGTTAGATTTGAACAAAAATTGTGGTGCCAAATTTGACAGAATTTGTAGAGATTCTGAAAGTCTTTTCGTGTGTCTTTCCCAAAATAACAAGCATGATGCATTATTGTGAGTACGTGATGTTGTGTATGCACCTGGACCATAAACAAACCAAGAAAAGGGTTTACAATTTTTTTTGTAGGAGTTATTTGACTAAATGTATGAATGTATCTCAGTACCTGAATGAGCTTCAAGAAAGAGTTTGACTGGAGGAACATCTAAGGAGTGTGAAAGGATTCCATTACTGAAGAGATACCTTGAACCTGACATTGGTTTTATTTTTGAGGATTCGAACCAATAGCTATCCAAAAGATTAATGTTTTCTTCAATGACAGTTAAATTCTATTTGCACTGCAAAAGTTGGGATATAAACAAACACTGTATCATCACATGAGATTTTCATTCTGCTATTAGATGCTACAAATTCAAAATACCAACCAAATAGATTTATATAGATGTACCATTAGAATAAAAGAACAATATAATGAAGCTACCAATATAAAGAAGAGAAGACAGACCTTTGAATTAAGAGTGATGAGATCAAGCGAAACTTGACAGTGACGAGTGAGTGAGTGAACAAGAAGGAAGAGAATGTAATGTAGCGCAAAATGAGATTAGATTCATAGAGAAGACAGATATGTCGATTTGTGTTGTGTTTGTGTTAGGAACAAAATGAGATTAATTCATTAAGGCTAAATTGACTAGTTTTGTTTATTTAAATAATAAAATATATTTTTCATCTGTCCCATGAGCTTAGCTCAATTGGTTGGACATATTGCACGAAAGTGCCGGGATCCGGGTTCGAACCCGGATACACCCACTATTTCATCTTTAATGGGTGATTTTCTAGCCACTAGGCTACCTGACCAAAAAAAAAAAATATATATATTTTTCATCAAATTAAGCAATAAAATAAATTTGTTTATTAAAATATCCTTATTAATTAATTAATAGTAATTGGTTAGTACAAAAAAAAATATAATAAACTTGATGCCAGAAGTAACTCCTGAATTAGATTAAACTAGTGGGGAAAAAAATTAATAAATAATTTATCGGAAAAAATGTAACAAATGTTATCTTAATTTTATTTTTTTTGAAACATGTTATCTTAATTTTTTTAAAGGGTAGAATAATGTGAGATTTTGTTTTTCAAAGAAGACACTTTAGGGCCCAGCTATTACGGATTAAAAAATAAGTGATTTTGACATTAAATAATTTAGAGATTATTTTTTATAAAAAATCAGAAGCTATTTTGTGTTTGTTTACCATTAAAAAAATTACTTTTTATAAAAAATATAATCTTTAACTTATTTGGATGCAACCATATAAAATTGATTTTGCATCATAAAATTACTATAAAGTACAATTATCCAAATATAATATATCATATAAAATAAATATATAAAAAATACTCAAGTTCTTGTTTTTCATTATGGTCATGAATTTATATTGATAGCTACGAATAAAACAAAATTCTAAATCTTATTTTCTAAACATAACAAACTAATCTTATAAATTTTAAATAGAATATTATTAGAATATTAGAATAATATTAAGGATATTTTTGTCTGAAATATTTTTTACACTTATTTTCTCTTTCCTCTAAAACAAATCTAAAATGTCTTTTACACTTATTTTTTCTTTCTTCTAAATCTACTAATATACAAGATAAAAAATAAGATTCGTATGTTAAAATGCTGGTCTGACTTCCCGGGGTATCGTTTGTTTGTGCAGGAACAGCTGGCCTCTTGCTTGGTGAATGGGTGGGGTGGTTTTGTGCTAAAGGAGAAATTGAAGTTTGTTAAACGAGCTCTTAAGGAGTGGCATTCCCGCCATGTTAGAAATTTACCAAGCAGAATTCTTGAACTAAAGGAGCGGCTTAATGTCCTTGATCTGAAAGCTGAAGAAGAGGTATTGACAGAGGAGGAATCACTAGAAAAAAGAGGGTTATCAACTGCTCTCTTTACGCTGGCCCGGTCAGAATGTAGTATCTCTTGGCAACAATCTAGATCCCGGTGGTTACGAGAGGGTGATGCCAATTCCAGATTTTTCCATTCGTTGGCAAATCATCAAAAAAAGAAAAAGTTGATTGTTGTCCTTCAGGTCGGTGATACACAGGTTGAAGGGGTGCATAATATTCGCGAAACTATCTTTGATCATTTTTCTCGTCATTTCAAGTCAGAGTCGGTGGTCAGGCCAGATGTTGGGAATCTTCTCTTTAACACTCTTAGTGAGGCCGATGCTAATTCTTTGGTGGCTCCTTTTGGTGAGGCAGAAATTAAATAGGCAGTTTGGGATTGTGAGAGTTTTAAGAGTCCGGGACCTGACGGAGTGCACAGTGGTTTCATTAAGGAATTCTGGCCGGAACTAAAAGCAGATATTTGTCGGTTTTTTCAGGAGTTCTTTTTGAATAGTCGATTGGTAAAGGGTGTTAATTCTACTTTCATTGTCCTTATTCCAAAGGTAGAAGCACCGCAGCGAGTGTCAGAGTATCGACCGATTTCTTTAGTTGGTATTATGTATAAGATTCTGGCGAAGGTTTTGGCAAACAGATTGAGTGGAGTTATCGGCAGTGTTATTTCCGAACATCAGTCAGCATTTGTGAAGGGCCGTCAGATTCTTGATGGCATTGTTATAGCTAATGAGGTGGTTCATGATGCGAAGCAGCATAAAAAAGATCTTATACTGTTTAAGGTGGACTTTGAAAAGGCATATGATTCGGTCGAGTGGAGTTACTTATTCTCCGTTATGTCTAAAATGCTTTTTCCAGAGAAATGGTGTCGGTGGATATCGGAATGTGTCCGCACAGCTTCAGCAGCAGTGTTAGTCAATGGTAGCCCAACGGAGGAATTTTCTTTTCAGAGGGGGTTGCGTCAGGGGGATCCGTTATCTCCATTTCTTTTTCTCATCGCGGCTGAGGGCCTTAGTGCTATGATGAAGGCTTCGGTTCGTGGTGGTATGTTCTCTGGTTTTCCTGTTGGGGCAGCTGGTGAGCTGCGAGTATCACACTTGCAATTTGCGAATGATACGCTGTTGATTGGTGAAAAGACTTGGGAGAATGTGCGGGCCATAAAGGCTATGTTATTTTTGTTTGAGATGTTGTCTGGTTTAAAAGTTAATTTTCACAAGAGCTTGCTTTTTGGTGTTAATGTGGCTGACACTTGGTTAGATGAAGCCGCCGGTATTTTGGGTTGTCGGACTGGGACAATGCCGTTTACGTATCTTGGTCTGCCTATTGGGGGTAATCCTAGGCTATTATCTTTTTGGAAACCTGTTGTTGACAAAATCAAAACCCGCTTGTCTGTTTGGAAATGTCGTAATCTTTCGATGGGTGGTCGCTTGGTCCTGCTTAAAGCCGCCTTGTCTTCAATTCCTGTTTATTTTCTTTCTTTTTTCAAGGCTCCCTCAGGTATTATCACTCTCATTGAATCTTTGTTTAAATCTTTTTTATGGGGTGGGGATAGTGAGGCTAGAAAGGTACATTGGATTCATTGGAATAAGGTTTGTCTTCCTAAGGAGGAAGGGGGGCTGGGAGTTAGGCGGATCCGGGAATTTAATGTTGCTCTATTAGGGAAGTGGTGCTGGCGGGTTAAAATTGAGGGTGGGGGTTTATGGAGGAGTGTCCTAGTACATAAGTATGGCTGGGATAGGGGAGAAGTTAAAGATGGAGGGGGTAGGCCGTTAGCTTGGTGGAAGGATATAATGCGGATTAGGAGGGGTTCTTTTAATGACACAGATGGCTGGTTTGACACGTTGTTGTCTCGGCAGGTGGGTGATGGTGAGGCGACGTCATTTTGGGATGACCCCTGGTTAGGGGCGGGGGACTCGTTGCGCAGTCGGTATCCCCGTTTAGCAGGGTTGTGTGCTGATCCGCTAATTACGGTGGGTGAGATGTGTCGGCGAGGGTGGGGGGAGGGCGGTGGAGGTTGGGTGTGGAGACGGGCCTTGTTTGCGTGGGAAGAGGAGTTGTTGGTTGGATGTTGTAATCTTGTACATGATGTTTTCTTGCAGTCTCATGTTTCTGACAGGTGGCGGTGGCGCGGTGGTCCCTCGGAGACATACTCTGTGAAAGAAGCTTACACGTCATTAACCAGTGATATTATTGATGACACAGTTCCGAGGTTTGCTGTTGATGTGTCGTGGGTGCCAGGTGTTCCTCTCAAGGTTTCGGTGTTTGCTTGGCGGTTATTTAATAATCGGCTGCCTACTCGTGACAATCTTGTTCGTCGTGGTATTCTTCCGGCTGCTGCCCAGTCATGTAGCCTTGGGTGTCCAGCGCCTGAGTCTTTATCACATCTCTTTTTTGTTTGTGACAATGCTATGTTGGTGTGGAGTGGGATCCTTCAGTGGCTCGGTGTCCAGGGTGCTTTGCAGTCGTCACCGATCCCCCATGCTCAACAGTTCTTTGGTTTGGTGTTTCCGTCTTTGCGGATAAAATCTGCTCTTCACATGATATGGCTAGCTACTATTTGGTGTATCTGGCGGTCCCGTAATTCAAGTCTCTTTCAAAATATACCTTTCGTTGTTGATCAAGTGTTGACTCAAATTAAGTTACAGGTCTGGTGGTGGTTAAAGGTGAAGAGATTCAATCGGACAACTTCAATTGTGTTGTTCTCTTATAGGGGGCCGAATTTTAACAATGATTGTATAGTTGTTACTTTTCTGTCGTAGGGTAAGCACGGCTTGTGCTACTCTATAGTGCTAATAAAACCTCTTTTTGATTGCTTCAAAAAAAAAAAAACTAATATACAAGATAAGCTTTTAAAGTATTGAATAACTTTTTGTCTCGTATAATGTATGGTGGACAAAAGATAATATGATATTTTACACATTTTGTATCTAGGACAAAAATGTTGTTATGTGGTTTAGTGAGGGACACAAATTCTAGTTTTTCACTAGTTTCCAGAAACAATTTTAAAATCAAACACAACACAATTGAAGTTGTCCGATTGAATCTCTTATATATTTTTTAGCATATCAAACGCACTCATTACGTTTTTTATACGTTTTTGCATTTTCATACTACCTCCCTCCGACACTATTAACATGTACTTACTACTTACTACATCACAAATATGTTTATTTTCTCTTTTCATAGATTTTTTTGGTTAATTTTTACCTCCTTCCCCTTCAATGTACTAATTTTCAATAACTTGTACTCCTTAATTATTGTGTAACTCTTCTTCTTAATTGTTCTGCATGTTGTTTTCAAATACTTAGTTGTACATATTATTCTCCTGTCTGATAGAATGTCCGTATGCAAAATATTTGCAGGGACTCCAGCTGATTGCACTTCTCTGGGAATTTCCAAATCACTGTTTTCGACAGTAGCTGATCTGGTATGGTACTCTAATATTAACGTTGGAATGAACTTTTTCTTTTCCTTACTCAGTTGTTTTATCTGCTTCTTAGCTATTTTTCTTTATTACCAAATTTGTACCATTTTATTTATCTAGGTAGTCTTTGTAAAATTCTACAACATTTGGATTTTGACCCTTATTTGCACTATTTCTGGTTTTTCACTTTCATTATTTTGTTTTCAGATGTTCTGGTTTTGAGAAATTCCTCACATATAAGATATTTTTTACTAAACCAGCGAGATAAATAAATTCATCCAGCTGGTATCTAATATATGTCATGCATATTTACAGGTAGTAAGTGGCATAAACATGGGTAACAATTGTGGTTATCACATGTAAGTAGTGTCTTTCCACATCTTTAAGCCATTTTCTTACTTAAACTGAAAGAGTAGTACTAGTAGTATAGTTCAACTTCAGTAGTCATTAATCCCCGACATTTTCGTGTTCATAACTGTACTGATTATTTCTTTTTTATGCAGTGTTTATTCAGGCACAGTTGCTGGAGCTCGAGAGGCATTCTTCTATGATATACCTTCTATCTCCATTTCATGTGACTGGTATCTTTTCAATACTTTTGTGGCTATAAAAATATTGCGGGATTATCTTGAATGTTTGTTTTGAATTGATTTTTAAAGAATTATTTGTAAATATATAGTTGGTAGACATTATATTATATAATTATTTATCATCTGGTACAGAAACTGCTAATCACTGTTGTATTTTACCATTTGGGATCAACCCAGGGTTAAAGAAAAGAGTAACCTAGATGACTTCAACCTTGCTGCGCAAGCATGCATACCTATCATAAGTGCTTTAATGGTTGATATAAAGAACCAAAGATACCCTCAAAAGTGCTTTTTGAATATAGATGTGCCAAGCAATGTTGCTAATCATAAGGTATATTGTCTTTTCTTATGTTTAACTTGTAAATATATTACTAACGTGACCTAGCCACCTAGCCAGATAACGTTGTTATGATGAAATTGATATGATGCAGGACAATTGTGGGCCAATTGTAATATCTTGCTTTGATATTATTTAATTGTAGTTTTCTCAAGTAGTTGTTTTGGGGGTTTTAATTTAATTATTTTAGGCCATTTTAAGGTAAAATCCTCGAAATATTTAAATTAACTTGACAAAACTACAAGTAAATATGGATTAGTAAAATCCTCAAAGGTTTATGCTTGTTTGTAAAAATACTTGTCGTTTATGATGTATGGATTTATGATTGGGATACCATGAAATGGTTAACTGAATATTTAGAAGCGAAAATATTGGTTTCTGATGTCTTATTTCTTGAAAAGAATACATGGTCTTCTGATATAAATCGACTCATTGTAATGTAGCTTTGTCTTCCTGCAAATGTTATTCTTTCAAATATGTTTCATGTTTTTTCTCATTTCCGACAAATGAAACTTTAAATACCTATGTAGTTCAGAGGATTCACCTTGTTAATTTTGGCATCAGACTATGTTATTTTCCATGCAATGACTAGAATTAACTTGTGGTTCTTCTATTCTCCCAAAAAGGGATACAAGCTAACTGAGCAGGGTAAAAGTTTGAACAAGATGGGATGGAAACAAATCACCTCTGAGATGGAAGGACGAAAAATGTCATCTGATATGACCAATGCAGTCATGCAGACATACCAGAACATGCAGATTTTAACATGTCATCAATATCACCTGGAAGTCTTTTATTTTCAAGAGAAGTAGGTTCATTTCTCTTACTTGAAAATTTCAATAATCATTTGAACAGCTTATTTCCAATATCTTTCGATGAATTCTTCTTGTTTTAACCAGTGCTACATATCCTAGACGCGTGCTTGAGTATGATGTTGTATGCTTTTTGAATTTTGTAGGTAATAGGTGCTCAACTTGATCATGATGATAATGATCACAAGTCTTTGCAGGAAGGATATGTGAGTTATATAAATAAAATATTATTTGACAGTGAACACACAGATTGCGGCTAACATGATTTCTCTTTTTGTTTAGATTACTGTCACACCTCTTGCTGCCATCTCTCAGGCGGGGGTAGATTGTCAAAACTATTTTAAGAATTGGCTACAAAATGTCTCAGAATCTCTCTTGCATGTGTTCACATTTTTATATCCTGTTTAGTTTTAAAGAAGAAGAAAAAGGTCATGAATGAAAATTTGAAACAAGCCTTCCCATAATTTTAATGACATTAGGCCACTGAGCATCAAAAGTAGCTGTTTTTGCCATCAATTAAATGTGATTTAGGGTTCATTTTACTAAAATCAAATAGATAAGTTATTATTCTCACTTTTTATGCAGGATTGTTAGGAATGAGGGAGGCTTCACATGTTTCATTGAGACTACAAAGCTTCAAATTAGAAAATGCCTAAATACCTTTTACATTTTGACTAAGAATCACTTATATGAAGAGATTAGAGAGTTAAGAGTTTTAAACACAAATTGTTGAGTGAGATGTTACATTTTTATTAAACAGAAAAATACATGAAAAGAAAATCAGAATTATTCAAATAAAAGTTATTTAATAATATTTATCATGCTTATAATAGTTTAGTTGCTTCCCATTTAGAGTGAAATGGCATATGATCAATTACAAATTTACAATATCACTTCTTCCTCCCTTCCTCTTACTATATTTTTCATGTTAGGATTTATGAATACCTATTCTCTTCAGATTACTCTTGTTTTTCTAAACTTGATTTCTACTCAATCAAGTGCAAATTAAATTACTTAGATTTCAAGTCATTTTGCTAAGGTATACATGTCAGTGTCACTGTTCCATTATTGTCTGGTGGCATGAGAGACGTTTTCTATGAAGCTTGCCATGTGATTTGAATAAGGAGGCTTAATTTATCAATTTTTTTGTAACTTAATAACTTGCAATTGAATAAGTTATAGCTTGAGCTTTCACAAGTCAACATCAACAAGAAAATCAATGTATGAAATGAAACAACCTTGTCAACAGCTTATAATAGACAGCTTAACAACAAAAAACCTTAGCAAGAAAAACAAAATTATAAATTTCACTTTCCTTCCCCTACTCTGCATGAAAACCTCAAGAAATGATTATGTGACCACCTTAATGTATACATGTTTTAATAGTAGCTGAAAAATTGTGCAGGTATCAAAAGCATTCAAGAATAAAGAAAAATGGAGGTATGAATAAGAGCTTATAGTGGTTGCTTTAAAAACAAAATTTGAGATTCATTATGTTTTGGTACTACAGAAGTTAAAAGAGAGAAAAAACACTATGGTACTATGAACATTATAATTATTTTTATGTACATTAATTACGTATCATGCCCATGGCCTTCATTTTTTCGATGGTAAAGAATGTGAATGTGATTCCACGAGTATTGACCAGAGGACGTGAACGTCTTCATAAGGGCAAGATTTGACATCTTCATATAGAATGTAAAGCCCTCTTCCTGAAATGATAGGAACATATTTGAAAATTTAGTATCATATGAGTGAGAGGAAAGAAAGGAAGAAATTCAGGGTAGAAAGAAAAGAATTTGGTACATCTCTTCAAGGTAAAGAAACTTATGGTATTTTTGTTTGAATTGTCCAACAATAGAAGCTTTATGCAGAGTGCACAAACATTGTATAGAAAAAAAGACACAATCACAAGCATTACTTGATATATATGCATGAGTGAAAACAATAATAATGTAATAGCTATAGAGGGTGTTATTGAACTTACTCTTCTTTTGAGTTGAATTCATCTTGAACCATAGCTTCTTGATTGGAGAGAAGAGGGATTGAAGCCACCCCATTTGGTGAAGTGGTGTGGCTCATGCACATGAAGTAATGTGAAGCTAAATAAAAAGAAGGATAAGAGAGATAAAGAGGAGAAAAACACTAGACTTTGCTTAGACAAGGGTGAAGATTTTGCAAATGTCACTTCATATTTTGTGACATTTTTTCTGAAAAGGATATTATGTGACATTTTAAAATTCTATTGCATAATGATCATGAATTAAAATTTATTGTTGGTACATTGCCCTTTTCAAACCTTTTCTATCTTGTATAAGAAGATGTTGTTCCACCAATAAAGTATCCATCTAATACTTTTGTTCACAACAAAATAGAAGCATCTCTTGGTACCTATTTTACCTTTCCTGTTAGCTTATTCTTGAAGATAAATTTCAATGTTTTTCACCATCATTTTAGCATATAACTTGGTGGTAAAAAGCACACGTTAATAAGGTTTCTTGTTGTGACATTTAGGTAGTCTTCTTGCATTTCAAGCAAGTATATGCCTCCTTTTTTTTTAGGGTCTCTCACAAGGCTTTGTTTCATATAAGTCCACCTGTTTGGTATAGGGTGCCTTATAAGAGTGAAAAAAAATTTGGATTGTCTTGCTGACTCAGATTTGGCACGTCACTCACATTAATTACTTAACTCGGGCATTTAAATTTTTACTTAATTGAGTCTTGTGTTAAAAGTTGTGTTATTTTAACACACAAATTTTTTTTTTGAAACAATTTTAACACATAAATTTAAAATCAAATTTTGGCAACAATAAAAACGATTAACACAATTTAGATACTCTCTCCGTCCAAAATATAAGGGAAAATTGGTCAACTAAAGTTAATGTATAGTTCAAATTTTTTTGACCAATTTCTCTTATATTTTGGGACAGAGAGTATATCCTTAATTTTATAAATTGAGTTATTTGTGTGAAACGATATGTTGTTTGTGGGTTTTAGTCTCATTTATTACATTTTATCAATGATGAATTGATTTAAGTGGTAAGTATTTTGGCCTTTAAATATGTGGCCAACTATTTAATTCTTAACTCATGCGTGTAGAAAAAATTTGGTTGAAAAAGAGGATAATTCATCTTGTGTATCCCACAGATTCCACGACGAATATTAATAATCGCCATTGGCGGCGAACACTTGTAACTAAAAAAATGGTTAATGATAATAATAAAATGGCACCGATTAATAATCACAATTTTAAATATCAATACATTTGTGAGTTCAAATATGATTTATATTAATAAAACTATCAAATTCTTCTTCCAATTTCAAATATTAATCAAAGATAATTTATTAAATAATTGATGTATGTTATTCAATAAATTTAAAAAATAATTCATATTTATATTTAAGATTGGAGTAGTTGAACCATATAGTGGCGATATTGTGCACTCTTGATTGTCAAAAAAAAGATATTGTGCACTCTTTATCTTGAGCTGAGTCCCCCTTTTTAAAGTACATATTAAAAGTCTAGACAGGAGTGGTTGTTGTTCCCATTCCAAAATTAAAGCATGTTACAAGGCTACAAGCATCCATAGTTTACAAATGTAGCAAGAAATGTCTATTTATAGGTTTTGGGCTGTGCAATTCATAAAATCGAAATCTATATCAATCCTTTACCTATTCAACACAATCTGACCTAACACTAGTTGTTACACAAATATTGAATTTTTTGGAAGTACACGACTGGTTTTTTTCAATTATTTTGTTATATATATTTCTTTTCTATTTCTTTTTTATTTCCGCCATCTAACTCTTAAGGGAAAATGTTCTTATTAGTCAAAAGTTCAGAACGAACTCTGTCATCAAGTGGTTCTAGTCCCCTCTCAAATGCAGTTGCAGAGATTGAACTGCGGTACTTAGTCTCATCTCAAATGCAGTTGCAGAGATTGAACTGCGATACTTTTTACTAAGTCAAGTGTCAATCACCAACTAACATTTGGTTATAATTTTAAAGAATAACACCCACATGTTATTCTTCTATTTTAATACACTTCCATTTAATTGGTCATTTTTTAAATTTGAATTTTGAATTTAGTCTAATTCAATTTTACAAATTCTACTTATAAGGTGATGACAATTTATATTAATAAATTTATGTTGATGTCATCTCTCATCTAAGACCATGTACAATGGTCACCACCATTCAACACTCACTTTTTCACTTTTTACACTCCACATCATCTTCTCTCTCTTTCACCTAATCATTCAACACATATTCAATTTTTACTCTCTCCAATAGTTTTTTCATTCAACACCCTACCCCACCACTTTCTCTACCCCAACACTTTTTATTTCACATTCTTATTTAAATTTAATTTAAATTTTTGTTTTTATGATTAAATAAAATTATAATTATCGATTAACATTAAATTAAAATAATGAACACTTAACAAAAAAAATTTAAATAATTTTTTGTAAGTTATTATAAGAATTTTGGGTGTTGAAATGATTATTGGGATTCATTTTGCTAAAAAAAAGATTTAAACTTTAAAATTAACACTAAAATTTTTTTACTCTGTCCAAATCAAATGAACCAAGTCTCTATTTATAGAGGAAAAAAAAATTACGAATTTTGGTAAAAAAATAAAAAATTAATTTGCAATTAAATAATTGAGTTTAAAGATAAGAATATAATTAAAATTTGTCCAGCCAATCAGAATTGAACATGTGTCCACTATATCCCCATTACCTTCTCTCTCCGCGTGAAGCTCTGCTGCTGACGCACCTTTGCTGCGCGTGTACCCCACGCGCCCCTTTTCAACCATTCTTACGCTACCACATGTCCTGTGCTGTCAGATTAATTGGGGTTGATTGCTCTCATCACTTCTCTCCGCCAGATCATTTTAAACAAACCGTTGGAGGATTTTTTGCATGCTAAATCTGACGGTAAACAAAGCAAAAGAGACCATTGTAGGTGGTCTAATATGAGATATGTAATGATTGAATTTTGTAAACAATTTTGAGACTAAGCACAAGGAGTTTATTGTTTTTAGAATTTGAGATGAGCTTTTGTCTTTGTAGTTGTACTGAAAATTTCTCATTCAATCAATTTAAGAAATTTGAGAATATATATGTGTGTGTGTGCGCGTGTGTGAGAGAGAGAGAGAGAGATTTGAATTATGTGCAGTATTAATCATGTGTCGTCAAATATATTTGAGTCATTCTGTTCAGATTTTAAATTCGATTTTTTACAATGAAAATAAATAAACTTATTTTAGATTTTAGATCATTCTATCTTTGATCAAACAACGGATATACGTATATGCATGCAGACACACTACACCTAATCCAAATCCGAGTAGAAAATAGTGGATTTTGAAGACGGGTCAAAGTTTGAGATGCAGTCCCAGTATGAAATAGCATGGGACCGGTTCGGATATAGAATCCAGTCCACAGACATTGCTGCATCAAAGTTGTTTGTTATTCATCACTGGGTCATCAATTGAGGTCTGTGGACAAAATAATGGCCTGCTCCAATTACATTACCACCACCACTAAATTAAAATGCAATAATTAAAGTTGTCTACAACATATGATAATGGTGGGTTCTCAATACTAATTACCTTACCTCTTTTGCTTTTGCAACGGGTGCTTATCTCTAGTTTTTTTTATGTAGAGTGCCCCAATCAGATAATGTTCATAACCCTAATTAGAAAATACTCCCGCCATTTTAAAATATCTTTCATTAGAGGGGTACCAATAGGTTAGTTTCGTTCCGTTTTGAGAAAAATAAATAAATTTAATTAATTCAGAAATTTTAGTTCAACTAATAAAAAATACTAAAATTATTAGATCATCAGACTTTCATGACATGAGTTCGATCTCCAATATGGAAAAGAGATATAATTAGTGTTGCATGAAAACTAAAAAAAAAAAACTTTTTCAAGTAAAAATCTCATTGTTGGAGAGAATTTTCTTCCTACCACTAAAGTTTAATAACGTTTAAAAATAAAATTGGGTACCAATTTCCACTGTTTAACTTTATGCAACGACATAAGCATATACTAGTATTTCCTACTTTAATCTTTTGTACAAAAAAAGAAAAGAAAAACCCTACTTTAATCTTTGTTTTCCCTTTGAAGTTTGATGCACTAATAAAACCAGTTAGATAAAGGTTGACAAATCAACATAGTTACATTAGTCAAATGTGTTTTTAATTATGGAAAAATAAAATGTACGAAGTGAAATGATGGTTTAGGTTCAAAACGGGAACAAATAATTGGTTCAAGTCTTAATGTTGGATAACCTTTTTAAGTTCTAATAATGGTGTTGTTACCGTTGATTAATTATTCGGTACCTTTGCGGTCGTCACTTTTAGATTTAAACTTTCAAGTTTAAACTTCCCTTTTTGAGCTTACAACTACTTCATAAATTTGAGGGTACAATATTTAAGGGGGATAACAACGGTGGTTAGTTATTCTGATTATTTAGTCAATAAATATTTAACTCTAAAGTAATTCATAGTTAGTAATTATTTTGTGTCTCATATTATAAGAGAAAAGATAAGAATTACACTTATTAAGATAAAATATAATATATTGATTGAAAATATATATATTTTTTAAAAAAATTGTATAAAAAAATGTAAAAATAATTTTTATTGGTTATAAAAAATGTAAGAGAGAGTAAACTTATCTTAAAAGAATAAAATATCTGTATTTTTTCTTTTATATTTTGGGAACAAAAAAATGAATATTTTTTTTTATATTATACGACGGAGAAGTACATTTATTTATATTATAGTTCTCACAAAATTTAATAATTTTTATTTGATTGAATGTTTATTTTCTTTGATTGTAAATTTGTTTGGTCAACAATGAATTAGATTTTGCTACATGTTTTGTTTCTATGTGTAAATAAATAAAAAATTATAATAAACTTGTGAATTTACTTATTAAAATAAGTTCAAACTTTCACATTATGCTTAAAAAGAAGAACTTTTACATTATATTTCTCATTTGTGAGACGAGAGTTTATGACAAATGAAAATATGTTATTCAAGATTAGGATTTGTTCTTATAAATTTTGAGGTTTCAGACAAATCAAATGCATTGAATATCGTCTATTAGACTTTCATCTATTAGACGACTTGTGTTGGGCCTATACAAGTTAAATGATTTTGTAATATCAATCTAGTGGGCCTACAATGTAATATTATACTAATAGTCAATGAGGAGAATACTGCCCAAGATATATAGTTGCTTTAATTTTCTGCTCAATTCACAATCAATCACAACTTAGATTTAAGTTCCTTTCTAGGGTTTCACACCCGCTCCCCCAATCACATCCATAGATTGTTCATCGCGCTAGGGTCAATCAATCAGTCATCTCCTACAACGCTCTTCGTTTAGGCTTCCATCGCTCTATAGGAAGTATTACGCCATCCAATTGTTGATCTACTTCTTGTCATCGAAGGTAACATTGTATTTTTTTCCTAATTTACTTCATTTCCTTTTAACTTCAAGATACCTTTAATGTTTTTCTTCTTATTTTGATTCGTAACCTTACGAGCGCTTGTAATATTTATAAATATTTGTGTGATATATAATTTTGTTTTAAACTATCCAATTATTAAAAAACTATTTAAGATTATGAAGCAATCAATATTTTCCACATCAATTATTATTGATTAATTTTCTTACATTTTTCAGGTACAATGTTAATTTCCTATAGTGTGCTAATTTATCTACAATTATTTTATGTTAGTTCCTTTAAAGTCATTTAATGTTTTTTTTAATTTTATTTTCTCTTTGTGATATCTCTCTATATCTCGTGCTTTGTTGAAATAGAAGAATATTTCTTTGTGCAATATATTGAACTCTATTCAATAGTTCAAATTGTTAACAATAGTCAAACACAGAGAAAATATAGATGAGGAGAATAAGACCAAATGAAATCACACCCTTTCACCTATAAGGTTTTAACTTTTAATAGAGTAATGAAAATTTTGTACCAAAAAAAAAAAGTAATGATCGAAAACTAATGAAACAAAAGATACACTAGCAAAGACCAAATCAGAGATTAGAAAAGATCAAACTACATTTACATGATAGTATAGGTATTATTTAACATTATCTCTCAAACTTACTGCCTCAAAAAAAATCTCTCAAACTTACAATACATTAACAAAGAGCGTTGAGAGTTTGTCAATTAAAAAATAAAATAAAAAATGTTTAGTAAATGGACTTAAATATCCCTATTACATGTCAAATTTAAAAATTTCCGGAGTCAACAATCTTATATGAAAATGTTTTAACACATTTATACATAGAATTTGAGTAAAGTAACTAACAGTCCAAATAAAGTACAATATTCATTCTCACGAGTCATGCTGATTGTAGGTCATGAGTTCAATTTATATGTTACCGTCCTCAACTCGAATTTGATACAATATTAATGATATGTAAAAAAAAGACTGGACTTAAATTTTTTAAATAACAAGAATAATTAAGCTGAATTTAAATCTAAAACTCAAGATATCAACATTTCTATAGATTACAGCTATCAATTGAGTTGAATTTTCAAGAGTGGGGTGTTTGTACTAATTTTGCAAGAGGTGGTGACTGGGAAGCATATTATTTATGAGCCTTGGAATTATCCATGTGTTCCATAATGAAATCCTTTTGCACTTCCCTGTTTATTCCATAATTCACTAAAGATAATGGGAAATCTCATAAACTTGTCCATTTCAGTTCATAAAAGAAGACATCTAGGCCCTACCATACACATTTTGGTCAAAATTATATGGCCACCTCTATTATTTTAGCAAATTACTGTTACCAAAATCTTCAACATAGAAAAATTACTATATATGTTCCAAAATAAGTGTTACAGTTGACCAATTCACGTTTGTCTATATATAACTTTGATTGTTAATATATTTAATTATATATTTTTAAAAATTATAAAAATTGCATATCTTAAAAATCATCATCGAGACAAATCAAACATCTTAAATATTAATATTTACATTTATATATTAGTGAAAAAAATACGGTAAAAATAAATAATATATAAATAATACAAAATGAATAAATATGACACTAGGGAGGAAGTGAAGCCAATAAATAGAAATGTGCACTTTGAATTTTGATGATTCAATCATGATGTGTCCTAGTTCAAAAAAGTGGGTTGTGTGCTGTGTTATATACACAGGTCATTATGTTCACAAGTGTAATAGGGAGGGAGAAAAGTAGTGTTTCAAATTTTGAAATAAGAGAAAGTGATCTAAAGATTTTTTTCACTATACTACATGGGTATGTGACTAGGCATGGATAAGAACAATATAAGCCACTTTAGGAAAATTTGGCCACTTATATGAGTGAGATTTCAATAAGAGAATCATATTAATTTTTAATTAAATATTTTATGCGCAATTGTAAAAACTAATTTTAGAGTATAATAATAGAAATTAATCATTCAAATTAAATAAAATTGCAAAATATAATCATATTTATTTTCAGAACTACATTCAAACTCAAAATATCTGATTAAGCAAAAATAAATCTCTTAAATGTCACTCATCGATTGTTATTAGATACAATAATATATGAAAATACTATATAATATCTTCTACAAGAGTCTCACTAGTTAGCTCAACTAATTACCAACCTAAGTCCACATCATTAAAATATTAACTTTTTATTAGTACTACTTCAAATACTACTATTAGTTTTTACTTCTAGAATCCAAGTGTCAATTTTTGTTAGTTAGTTTTTTTTTTTAAAATGTTAAAAAAAATAGAGAGAACAGAATCTTTGGGATATTTGAATAAGGACAAGGGAAACAAATGTCACACTAAATTCCAACTTTACTAGTATTAATATAAGTAGAAAGGCAAATATTACAACTTTATCTTTGGAAAACTCAACTTAGCAGCTTAAATAACGCTTTAGCTTGGCTAATTGCTTTCCCTCATCCCCACAGAATGCACTGTATTCTTTCAGTTGCAGACGAGTATATGCTTTTAATTAGTACATTTGTTTTATTTTATTCCTCTTTTGCTTCTGTAATCTAATTATTCAATATATATTGACTTTGGCTTTTGAAATTGGGCTACATACTTCTAGACACACAATTAATTAAACAATATAAAGATTTTGATAGTTACATAAAAAATAAATCATAGTTAGAAATGAAAAATTGGTAATAGTAAATGTATGCATTTTATAATTTTGACATGTAGAGAATGTCTTGGGCATCAATTTAATTATCTCTCTTAGTATTTTAATTTTATTTATTTGTTGGTGGGTCATCGCCGTGAGGACAACGGAGGCTGAAGTTCTATGAACATAGGATTAATTTAGTGTTACATTTATTATGTGCAATTGTGTTTTTCAAATATTCATGGAAGGACAAGTATCAAGGTTTTGACTTATGGAACTAAGTTAATTTTGTGTGTTTTTGAACAATGTTATCCGTGTGTGTCTACCAACACTGTTTTCATAAACATTAATTTGTCATCTAAGTCCCAAGTGTGCAGACTGAATTATTATGCTTATTTGTTTCATGCATTTTGTTTGCATATACATATATGAGTTCTCTTATCATGTGCATGGTTTATAGTCATTCATTTATAATAGTTTATAGAAGTAACTTATCCATCAATATGTCTTTAAAATTGTATTTAGATTATTTTCATAAACTTTTAAGAATAGCTATATAAAATAAATTACATTATATGAAAACAATTTCACTTGTATGCTAAATGTTTGTGTTATAAACACTTAATTAGAGTTCAAACTTAGTTCATCCGGTGTATGTTGAAATAGCAGTAAGATTGACAAAATCACAGAAACAATGTCAATTTGTTGAAACTTAGCGGAGATTATAGATAGGGTATTTTAAATAGAATCTACAGCATATAGTAAAATCTAGACTTTTATGTGTCTACTTTCTAGTACTCCATTGGTGATGAATGCATGATGCATTAATCATAACGAATTGAAGGAAAGAAACTAAAAGATTCTTATGCATTCAAAAAATAAGCAATAAACAAACAATGCACACACAAACTATAGCATTAAAATCATTTCATACAAGAATACAGAGTTGAGTACAGAGGAAAAAAGAGGATAAGAGGAAGATAAAAAGAATTTACCATCCAACATAGTACGAACAAAGATATTAATAAAAAGAAGAGAAGAAGAAGAATCTCCTATCAAATCTAAAACAGCAAAAAATGATGGTAAATGAATATTCCCTTTAACCCTCAATGCAATAACAACAATGTCACACAAGAAAAAGTTGTATTCACCATTTTCTACTTTCTAAGGCAACAATACTACACACACACGCAAAGTCATAAATTTACAAATGGTGAATATACACCTTATGATATATAGCTAGGTAAATAAATTTGCAAAATATGAAACTACTATAGTTTGGTCTATTATTATTTTTCCAATTGAGTAACAAAGTTAGTACAAAAAAAATAGACATTAATCATAGGCTTATCCCGCAATATCCGTTCACGTGGCTGAGTATTTTTTGGACTCATACTAAGTTACATACACTTAAATTCTTATGATCGCATTTTCCAAAAAAAATATGTATGTGATGTGATGATGTACTTGTTAGTGTAATTACTCTTCTCTACAGTCCTTCTCCTATTCAGCTTAATGTATTCTTCATACACTGCAGCCTTATGCATTTTTCTCCCCCTACCTGAGCTGCTGCTGCACAGCACTATCGTTAGTCTCCCACATAATTATTGAACTGTCGCTATGAAAATTCAATGCCCAATATACTTGTTCAGGAAAATGGAATAATTGTATAATCTGGCCTTTGTGATCATAATGATCAATTTTTTCATGCCCATGTTCAAATAATAAGAGGATCAAAATAGAGGGGCAAAATAGGTAGCTAAATTATGTTACTAAGTATTTGTGTTTTGCATTAAGATTTAAGAGTTAATATTGGTTGTTCATTTGTGAGTGTTTATTTACAACTTATATGTAATGTGAGGTTATAGCTTACCTTATGTCATGTGTGTAAAGTTGTGGAAGTAGGTGGTGGAGCTTATGAAAATAGTTTACTAACATATTTATAAACTCTTTAACATAGCCTAAGAAATGATTTGAATTTTCTTTGATTCGTTGGTTTGTATCTTATATGTGCATTTTGAGGAAGCTCAAGCCGTTTCTCTTTAAAATGGGGAAGGTACTCTCCTACCAACTAAAAAAACAGAGAGAATTCAAACTCCTTGTGAAATTAGTTTAAATTTCTCTCTATTTAATATTGGTACAAATATAGATATATACTACTTCCTCATATCACTATTATAAGCAATAAAATACTTAAAATTTTAGTTACTATTATAAGTAAAAATTAACTATTTTTAAAATAATTAATACTATTATTTTAAATATACTCTTATTTAACTATACTAGCTACTTTTTAGACAATTACTTTATTTTATGTTTTGGTGTTTGTAATATAAAAGGACAATACAATAAATTTAACATGTCTTACATCAAATCAAGAAAATTAATTACATTTAACTAAAAATTTTAAACACTGCATAAATAATTTTTTTATTTATAATAATGACCGGATGGATGAAGTATGTAGCTTCACCTTATATAAATGCTACTAGTACTAAATGCTCCTAGTACCCCATAGTTCTTCTTCATTTAATAAGTGTTTAGTAATTAATTAACCTGTACTCTCAACTAATTTAATTTACAGGGCTAGTTTTATGTTATGTGTGTGTAGAGGTAGTAGTAGTATTTGAATTGAATGATTACCTACTCATACTAAGTAGTCCATATCTCATATAGCCCCATACTCCAGTTGAATTAAATTAGCACAATGTCGGCGTTTCCCGTTACGTATCCTTGTCTGATAACGGTGGTAAGTGGGGACCACCCATTTAAAGACATTGACCCCAACCCAAGAGAGAAGAGAGAGAGTCACTCACTGCAAGTGCAAAGAAAACAAGTGTGTTGACGTTTTGAAAAAAGACTTATTACTACTACTATATGTAACGGCGTTATTAAATGTTGTTTCACTATAAATAAACTCTCCACAACTTACTCCATCACATTATTATTCATTCATTCACTCACTCTCTTCTCAGCTCAGTTATCTATCGCCACCAATATCTCAACATTCATTCATATTTATGGTTGCGTCAAACACAAGTTTAGAATATTAGTCTTTCTGTTTTCTAGCTTCTTGCTGCTAATTATTGCAAACTCATCATCACTTTCTTTCTAAGCACTAGTCTTCAGCACTCAGCAGCAATATTTTTTCTCGAAATGGGAAAGAAACAACTAGATCAACTCAAAGACAAAGAAACAACTAAGGTTGAAGCTGTTCTACAACTCATCAGAAAACAAACTCCTCTCACTGTCAAACAGGTTTTTCATTTCATTCCTTTTCTCTCTTTATTAATTATTAACTGCTTATTGATGACTAAACTAATTCATTGTGTATACTATTACTATATAGGAAAAGTTCTGCAACTATGGATGTGTGAAACGGTTTCTGAAAGTGAAAGGAGATAATGTGAAAAAAGCTGCAAAACAACTTAGAGCTTGTCTTTCATGGAGAGAGACTATTGTTACTGGTTCGTATTCATCTATCATCTTCTTCATCTTCTTGTTATTCTAACTAGAAAAGTTTTTTACCCGTTGTGAAAACCACGCCGACTTCTCTTTTTGTTTCTCTCTCTCTCTCACACACCAAACAACTAAACTAAAGAATCTTGCTTTTTTCTTTATCTTCTTCCTTTGAATGAAGCGTTAAAGTAACAAAAATATATATGCACCCTATACTATACTAGTAGATGTAATCATTATTCCACTCTCCAACCTTAACCTTTCAAACCCCACAAACAATTATGTATGTCTTTTTTTAATCATGACATTTTTAATTAATCTTTTTATTTTGAAAAAAATAAAAACAGATCAATTGATAGCAGATGATTTCTCAGCTGAATTAGCTGAAGGGTTGGCTTATGTGGCTGGTCATGACGATGAATCTAGACCTGTTTTGGTAATTTCACTGTCGTCCTTTTACTTTTTCAAAATTTGATTGAGTCTTTTGTTTTTTTCTGAGTTCAAAGTATGTGTATGTGATTTGATTTGATTTGAATTTGGTTGTCTACAGATTTTCCGCATGAAACAAGATTATCAGAAGTTACATTCTCAGAAACTGTAAGTTATACATACTCATTACATTATTTTCTGCTATATATTTTATCATATATTCATGGAACTAATTAATATTAAACAATGTTGTTGTTTTTTTGCTTTTGTAATATTGAAGGTTCTTCACTCGTTTACTTGCTTTCACAATGGAAGTGGCCATTTCAAGCATGCCAAAAAATGTTGAACAATTTGTCATGCTTTTCGATGCAAGTAAGTAGACATTACTCAAATTTTCTACTATTACTACTATAATGGCATTTGAAAAAACATAGTTCAATGAATTCAGAAAAAAACAAATTAGTGAATATGTGAAAGAAACAGAAAAGATTGAGGAATCAGAAACAATAAATGAATGAGAGAGTGGAGCAGGCATTTGGAAAACTCATTTTGTTAGGCAGTACCTGAGTGAACACACAGAATGTGTCCGGAGTGCCCCTGTTGTGTCACAGACTCATTCAGTCTTCAATTAATGTTATGCTACTACTACTGTTAGAATTAGAAAGGGTATTATTGGGAATTGTACTTATCATTGATATATTCTTTTTCACAATTGGTCTATTTCAATCTTTAATGTTACCTTAAATTGTGCTATTCTAGCATCCCAGCAACAACCCTTAATTCTCCTATTTACCTTTTTACCACTACCCTTTATTTAGCTCTAGTACTACCTGCTGCATCTTTAATAGTCACTCCATCCCAAAATATAAGTAAATTTGACTTTTTAGGTACATTTGACTATTAATGTATTTGGTCCATAATATGAGCTAAATACATCAATAGTCAAATGTACCTAAAAAGTCAAATTTGCTTACATTTTGGGACGGAGGGAGTAGAATCACAACTACTTTGTAATTTTTGCAAAATCGCAGTGGTTCAGCGCAACCGATTGCTATACCTGAACTACTGCGAATATGTCAAATAATATAAATTTTAAAAAATGCACTAAATTATCATCAATAACTTTAAAGTTACTTAATTAGTATCCTAATTTAAGTTTAACTAACCATGTTTAATTAATTGATTATACAGGCTTTTACAGGTCAGCATCTGGCTTTATGAACTTACTGTTGGGAGCATTGAAAATTATTGGTGAGTACTATCCAGGAAGGCTAAGCAAAGCGTTTGTGATAGACCCTCCATCTCTTTTTGCTTACTTGTGGAAGGTAATTAAACAAACACAATTCAAATTTATTAGCTGACTATTTTTAGTATTATTTTCATGTACTACTGTTTAGACAGTGCCAGTTAAACTCCAATAACAACACTGTTTGTTTGACCACTACATATTACTTTGCTGTCTTGTGTATGTTGTGTTGTGTATGAACTATCACTATGAAATGCATTCTTTCTAGTATTGTCATCATGCATGTGTTTACTTTGTTTGACTATCTATATGATGAACAATTAGGATTGGAATGTACCTGGACCACTCTCGATCTCTGTTTTTTTTAAGGTGGTCCATTCCATCCATGGCTATGTTTCCTCTTGTTACATTACATCCAAACTAAGTCATTTTAAATGTACTAAAATATGTATTTATGTATGTACCCATGAAAGAAAAAAGTACCTCTTCTGAACATTTCTCTTTTGGATTTTGTTTCATATAATATTGACTTATTGTATAAGATTAGGTAGAACTAGTTCAGTAGATTATCTTAAATTCAAACTCAACCAAACATATAGTAGTACTTACTAGCTATGTGACTCACTCACATGTCACATTGTGTATTGAAATTTGAAATTGAAAAATAACCAATCTAAGTCTCCAAATCAAGTAGTTCAATCGGTTGAATCATGAATTCGACATTATCAACCGTTCGATTATTTTGTCCAAATTTGAACGATTTAAAATAGTTGAACTATGCGACACGAAGTTTGTTACGTTTCAATTCAATAATTGTGTATGTGCATGTGCATGTGCAGGGTGTTCGTCCATTCGTGGAGCTATCAACATGTACAACAATTGTATCATCGTTGGATTTCGAAGAATCAATGGACTACAACGACTTCTCATCATACCCTCGAGCATCCTCTCTCCGATTCGACCCATCAACGATAAAATCAACGACTAAGATCGGCTCATGCTCATCCTCCCGCTTCTCCTTCACAGTCTCTCAACAGCTAGACTCTCTCAAGCCATGGTACCTAAGTCTAGGAGACACATCATCATCAAAAGTAGGACCAACAAGTCCATCTCCAGCATCACTAATCTCACCACTCAACGCTCGCTCACTCTCCTTTGCATCTCCAATAGCAAGAAACCCACTTGGGCCACCAGCAAGCAGGAAAGGTCTCTTCCCTTCAACACCGCTGCCGCAGCGTGTCACGGCTCCTCACCGGACAACTACTTCATTCCTCCAATCTCCGGCAACATTTTTCCGGCGGGATAATGTGAAGGTGGAGAAAGGTAGAGAATCATTTTTGGCGTATGTGAAATTCTACAGAAGGCCGTATGATGAAATGGTTTATAGGTCAAAGATGAGGCCACCACTTGGTGGCTTAGTCTCCATTGTTTCACCTCATCTTAGACGGCGTCATACTCACCTTTCCGTTTCTCAGCGTTTCTAATAACGTAACAATTCTATTCTACATTCTATTCTATAAGAACAAACACCGCAATCAACGCCATAAAACACCGAAACGTTACTGTTACTATTACTATTACTATTTTTGTTTTCCAGTACATATATTATTAGTATTATTATAATTGAATTGAATGTACTATTAAGGTTGATCATATGAATTGGTTACATTGTTTACTCATATTCTCAAATATTTCTGCTGCAATTTTCAAGTTCACTCGTGCGTTTGTGTTTGTGCTTTGGTTTGGTTCAATTTAATTCAATGTCAACACTCGATGCTTGTTATGTTAAAAAAAACGACGACGTGAGAGAAGGGGTGTGAAATGGCGTGCTGTGTTTAGTAGTTTATTATCATTGGCAATGGTATGGAAAGAAGAGAGCGTGGTCGAAACGGAGAGTGAATCATCTTCACATTGGAAATCTTTACTGTTTTGTGATGTGGGAATTCTAGATTATTATTATTATAAGAATCATTTGATTTCTCATATTAGTACTAGATTACAACTAGACTAAGATAATAAAAGTGTTGAAAATGAACATAGTGAAAGGACAGCGTTGATTTTTGTAAATTACTCTGTTTTTTTTATTTGCCTTGTTTTTCTTGTTTTGAGGATTGTAGAATGAAAGGAATCTTTCTGTGTTTAAACTAAGATGCGACTTTGTTTATTATAATAATATGTACTCCGTACTAGTAATAAGGAAATTAAAATAAGGAATGGATTTTGTAGATTTCAACTCTGTCCATATTTTTGAGATATTGTCCGTTTTAGAGTTAACTCATCACATGTCTTTGTAGAAAGTATGTTTCAGTTAGTTTAAGGAGTCTGAGTGTTGTAGTTAGTATATAAAATACATTTAGTCTAATTGTCCGCTTTAAATTAAACTGTCATAGTTTTGTCCTTTGTAAAAAACACGTCTCAGTTTTACTGTTTGATTGAAGAGTGTGAGTGTTATATATAAATTACCTTGATTTTCAAACGATATGCGACTTATAGGTGTTTTGAATTAAAAAAGTTTGATACCATTGATATATTAGTATTTATTTTATAGCATAGTTGTGTGATTTGCTAAAATGGACAATAATAGTAGTAGTTTATGTTTGAATTGTGGTGTACGATGTGAGAGTTGGTAGGAATATGTGTCGGGTTTGGTTGTCTGAGTAAGAAGTCAAAGCTAGCTAACAAGCTTAGTTGGAATAGTTAGGGAGCTTCTTCGTGTGTGATTGTGTGTAAAATAATAGAATAAAGATACGGTGTCGTATGTTGAAGATTGTGGTGATTTGTCGAATAGTGAGTGTCGTTTAGGAATCAAGGTTAGTGTTACTCAAATTGAGATCGATGATGTTAGCTAAATTGGTTGGGTTGGGTTGGGTTGGGTTGTAGTATTTTCATTTCAACCTTTCACATCTCCCTAATCTGGGCTTTGTATTTTAGCCCGAGATTATGCTGCCACAACATCAATAACTCTGCCTCAATGTGTTTTCCTAGTGCCAGAGTTTGGATTATGTTCTTTGTTTTCTTCTGTGCTTCTCATTGTCCTATCTTTTCTTGGTTTTTTGGACCCATCCAATTATAATAACGACACACAAGAAAATACATCTACTTCTCTGATTTCACCTTATATAGTACTATTCAGTATTGTCAACCCGTGTGTCTTGGATTGGATGGAATCACTTCACTTCAGAGTATGTGTAGCACCCCTCTATTTGCATTTGGGGTCAAGGACTTTACAGACTAGTTCAATTTAAACTTGATTGGAAGTTGACCTAGAGACTACGATGGGAGTTGTTTCGATGCAACGGAGAACATCGGCTACTCTTTGGAGTAGTTGATGATGCTCAAGTCAATGAAGGGATTACGAGAGTATAGAAGTTTAACCGAAATACAAAACATAATTTTCACCTAAGGTGCGGATCATTTTTATAGATGAAGTGTAAGGAGATTGAGTTTAAAATGGATATTAAATTGTGATTAATGCAATGTGATTTACAATTGCGGGTCATGCCTGACGTGTAGAGGGATCATTTTTTTTTTTTGACAAAAGTTACAAGTTAAATTTATTGAAAAAACACATCTCATATTAAAATGAGTGAAATATAGAACAATATTATACACTGAATGACATCTTTTTATCTTACAAATTAATTTTGTAAAAATGAATTAGACAAAATCTAAAACTTTAAAATCTCCATTATTATGCTACAATTTTGAAATGCACAGTCCATACATACTTACATACATACATGTACTATAGAGCATGCATGGTGAAACCTTTTCTCCTATAATATGGTAAAAAATATTTCGTTTGTTAAAAAAAAAAATTGGTCAAGTTCATTTGTCTAATTTTTGTATGAACTGAATCAATTTTATGTGAATTGTTTTTTGTCGTCTTGCATTATAAATTGTTACTTGTCTAATTTTTTTTTGGTCGAGACATGGGTATCCACCGCTGAACGCAATGACTATTCACTCGCTAGATTGGAGGCACCTCGAAGAGTGAAATAGCTGGCCAAAGGATTTAAAGGATCGAACCCTCGACCCTTGATTAAAGGAGGATGAGCCCCATGCCGCTCAACTACACCCCTTAGGTTTTTACTTGTCTAATTTTATGTAGTATAAGTTAAGAAAAATTAGTTTTTAATTAAAAATAGACAGTGGTGCATTAGAGTTTTAAAATCCATTAGACCCAACACAAATATGGCTGGAATTGGGTTACGTTGGCCCAATGATTTTTATATTATGGGTTATTGTTTGTATTAAATAAGCATTTTAGCATCTTAAAAAAAATAGTTGTTGATGTTCATTATCTTTTTGTTTGATTTAGTCATTTTATCCTTTTGATTTGCTTTAAGATCAATCCAAATCAACTGTTTCTATCAAAATAAAAATCCTAATCAGCTGTATCTGTATAAGAATGATATATCAAACGTACAAACTTCACTTTATTATCTTTGAATGCAGTCTAAATTATTCTTAGCTTAATTTTTTTGGTAGAATAATATTCTTAGCTTATTATCTATCATGAAAAATAAAAATAAGATGTAAGTATGATCTATTAGACTATTACCTGTCATAAATTTATTTTTAAGCTTGTTCAAACCTTTTTGAGAGTCTGGTTTATTTCATACCATTATCATGAAATAAAGCAATTTAACTAATATTTAAATAGTTTAACGAGCTAAATATGTCAAAAAATTTATATATGTGGGTATACTTAAATTACAAACAAGTAATTTTTTGAATTGGTTTATTTGAGATTGAATTGGTATACTTAAAATATTTGTATCAACAAAACATTAGAGATTGAAATATAAAGGAGCTATTTAACATTCTTAAAAGTAAAAACTCAAATATCACGTGGTACGGTTGGCTGGCTAAAGAAGAATAACATTATGTCGTCAAAGATAATTAGATGATTAACACGCTAATGATCACATTGTTTCACTATTGAAGTTAAGCAATCAAATTAATCATTTCTTCTTGTTGTGAACGTAAGGAAAAAACATGTACAGACTGTAAGTGTACTATTCCTTTCTCTAGCTTTACATAGCAGTGAAAATTAAGTCAACGATATCAACTTTTGTTATTACTAATTAATTACTACCTCTGTTCTTTTTATTTGTCGTTTTAGAAAAAAATATTTGTTTTTTCTTTTAGTTGTCGTTTTGATAATTTAGGTTATATTTTGCTTATTATACTCTCTTTTCTATTTTATTTTATTGACTAACTTTTGTATAATCGTTTTTTTTTTTGTTGAAACAATATAACCATTTTATTGTATACAAATTTTGTTTGTTTTTAAATAATGTTTGTTACATTTTTTTAGGAATAAATAATGTTAGTGAAAAAATAGGAAATTATTGGTGGATTAAAAATATGATATATATTTAAAAAGGGGCATAATAGTAAAATATGATATAAAAATACACTCTCCTATTTTGATCTTTTTTTTTATTTTTTTTCTAAAACGACAAGTAAAAAGCAACAGAGGTAGTATTAACCATTACCAATAACCATAGACGACTGAACATATTTGAACATATTTAATCATTGATATTGGGTGAGGATCTTAGGAATTGGGAGGAATAAGGTGTTGGATTTGATCCCCACTAACCTTCTAGTACTTCCTCAGTGTTAAAATGAGCGTCAGTTTAAAATTTTTACATGCTATTTAAGAAGTGTAATGGTGGTGTTGTTAAAATAAACGACAATTTTACCAAATTATTCCTATTTATTATTGGTCTAATGCTTTGAAAGTTGTGCACATTCAACTAATTGGAAGGTAAAATTAGAAGTTACATTAAAAAGTTTGAATAACATTCATTTTATTTTAGGCCTCTAAACATATATTGGTGAAACCAACATGTCACAGGAAACAAATAAAGTAGTAAACATTTCCAAATTCAGCTTAATCTTCATGTGACAAAATTTAGGACTATATAAATAGAACATGGAGGCCATAACATATACCTCATCAATAATGTGCACAAAAATGATCAAATCATCAATGTTTGATAAAGCAACACTCATGATTGCACAATTTCTAGTTCTAGCAATTTTTCTTCAAGTCAACTTCATCAATAGTTTGCCTCACCCTTTAGACCCTCTCTCACCTACAGAAATCAACAAAACAAGACACATAATTCAACAATCATACCTTGGTGCTATTCCTAATATTACCTATCATTTTGTTGATGTTGAAGAACCAAACAAAAACAATGTCCTAAAGTGGTTATCTTCAACTACAAAACAAAAGCCTATTATTATTCCTAGACAAGCCAAAGTAGTTGTTAGAGCCAAAGGTGAAACCCATGAGCTAGTTGTTGACATAACAAAAGGTTCAATTGTCTCAGATAAAATCTATAAAGGTCATGGTTACCCTCCTTTTACATTCAATGAGCTTTTTCAAGCTAGCAAATTACCTCTTAAATATTCAAAATTCAAAGATTCAATTGCCAAAAGGTCCTTGAATTTGTCTCAAGTTTCTTGTGTACCATTCACAATTGGTTGGTATGGAGAAAAAATAACAAGGAGAGCCCTCAAAGTTTCATGCTTCTATAGGGGTGAATCAGTAAATATTTGGGCAAGGCCTATTGAAGGAATCACATTGTTAATTGATGTTGATTTAATGAAGATTACTATGTATAATGATAGATACAGGGTACCTATGCCTAAAGCAGAAGGTACAAATTTTCAATCTTCAAGTACCAAAAGTGCTAAAATATTTGATACATGTAACATATCAAATATTGGATTTACCATAAAAGACCATGAAGTGAAATGGGCTAATTGGGCTTTTCATGTTGGGTTTAATGCTAGAGCAGGAACGATTATATCAACTGCTTCAATATTTGATAATAAAGAACAAAAGTTTAGGAGAGTGATGTATAGGGGTCATGTGTCTGAGACATTTGTTCCTTATATGGATCCTACAAATGAATGGTACTTTAGAACATTTATGGATGTTGGAGAATTTGGTTTTGGACGTTCAGCTGATAGCTTGCAACCCAAGGTTGATTGTCCTAACAATGCAGTTTATATGGATGGGTTTATGGCTGGTCCTAATGGAGAGGTTCAACAAGTACCAAGGGCTATTTGCATTTTTGAGAGACATTCTGGTAATGTTGCTTGGAGACACATGGAAATCAATAATCCAACAAAATTGGTAAGGTCTTATATTGTAATGTGTTATACCAGACTTTGGTTGAAGCAATTTGACAATATGTCTATGTTTGATTCAATGCTCATGCCTTTTCGTTTATAAATCAATTTAAATTCAACTCACTTTCAAAAAACAAAAATCAACAAATAGAGAAAAAGTTTTGTCAGCGTAGAACTAAACACACGTTTGAATTTTTTTATGCAGATAAGAGATGGAGAGGCTGATATAACTTTGGTGGTAAGAATGATTGCTACTGTGGGTAACTATGATTATGTTCTTGATTGGGAATTCCTTAAAAGTGGTAGCATAAAAGTTGGGGTAAGATTCTTGATTCTTATGACTAGTATGTTGTTGAATTGTTATGACTTATGACTTAATTTATTATTGAATTACAAAAGAATATAAGCATTCCTTTCAACAATAGCAAAATGATAAATTTAAGTAACATACTTACATTTAGTTTTAAGTTAAACAAAAATGTAATTTATCCTAAATAGTTTAAGATTGTATTTTGCATAGGTGGCTCTAACAGGTGTATTAGAAATGAAAGCAGTACCATATACACATAAAAATCAAATAAAAGAAAGAGTATTTGGAACATTGGTGACAGAAAATACCATAGCCAATTATCATGATCACCATGTAACATATTATCTTGACCTTGACATTGATGATAATGCAAACTCTTTCATCAATGCAAAGTTGCAAAAGGTCAAAGCAAATGAGTTTGAAACACCAAGGAAGAGTTATTGGACTGTTGTTAAAGAAGCTGCTAAGACGGAAGCCGAGGCTAGAATTCGGCTTGGCTTGGATCCAGCTGAGCTGTTAATAGTTAACCCTAATAAAATGTCAAGGTTAGGAAATCAAGTCGGTTACCGGCTGATTAGTGGTCAGCCGGTAACTTCTCTGTTATCTGATGATGATTATCCACAAAGAAGAGCTTCTTATACAAAGTATCAAGTGTGGGTTACTCCTTATAATAAATCAGAGAGATGGGCTGGTGGATTCTACGCTGATAGGAGCTGTGGTGATGATGGCTTAGCCGTATGGAGCCAGAGGTAAGTTTCTTTACACTTGGATCCTCTATTGATGCTACACGGTGCAACAACAGTTTGTTTGATAGTTCTGCAAACTGTTGCACCGTCTAGCTATAGAGAATTCATAACACAATTTGTTTATCTTACTTTTTAAATTACAACACCACTAAAAAATATCTTAGAATTTATATTTTTATGAATTAAGAAAAATAAATTTATTAATCAAATTCTTTGAATTGGACACACAGGAACAGAGAGATTAAGAATACAGACATAGTGGTATGGCACACAGTTGGAATCCATCATGTTCCTTATCAAGAAGATTTTCCAGTAATGCCAACAGTTGAAGGTGGATTTGAACTGAGACCAGCTAATTTCTTTGAAAGCAATCCATTGCTTTGAGTAAAAAGTACATAAAAATATTCATTATTCAAAGATATATACATGACGATAGGTTTTGTAAAATTTTATTATTTATATTGTTCTTTTAATATTATCAAATACATGTTGATATGAAATTGAATAACCAAAATTGTACTACTATTATTACAAATACAAATATGATACAAAAAAAAAAGGTGATGACATATATTTCAGTTTCAAATGGTTGTATTTCTTATGTAAGTTCCCAAATGTTTTATACTGAGATTTATATGATGGAACATAAACATTAAGATGTTTTTAATTGTCATGCCAAATACTTTTTACACATCAAATGGACACATACTAAACAAAGTCTAAGCACTAACCACGATATCAATTTCACCTTTCAGTGTCCCACTGTCCCTGTCCCGTAATTCATCTGCATTCTGCAGTCTTTAATTCAAGCATTCTTTATCTAACCGTACAACTTCTATTGTCTTCAATTGACTTGTTGCAAAATATATAAAATCTTGATATACAAGTAAAATCAATCGGATCAAGAACATTGTTAACATTCATTTCCTCAACTAAACAATTATATAACATTGAGAAAATGCAAAACCTTCTCATTTGAATGACTTTTACAATCAAATGCCAACCCAGCTAAGGTTGAGAAGTGCAATTAGGCCAATGAACAGGCTTTGGTGATTTTATTTTAAGGACTGGATTGCTCTCGAAGAAATTGGTTGGTCTCAGCTCAAATCCACCACTCAATGTTGGCATAACTGGAAAATCTTCTTGAGAAGGAACATGATGAAATCCCATTGTGTGCCATAGTACTATGTCCTTGTTCTCAATCACTCTATCCCTACACATCCAATTCAAGACACCATAACATGAACAATTTTCAGACCTCTTTTTATGCATATTATTACAACATACAAAGAGTAACTAAGCCAACATTTAAATTGAAATATTTGGCATGATAGAAGATATATGACTAAGAAGGGGAGTGCAATTTCCACTATTATATTTTAGTCTGATGAAGTAGTTGACTCACCTGAGACTCCAAACAGCTAAAGTATCATCACCTCTGCTATGATCAACATATAATCCTCCAGCCCATTTTTCACTTTTATTATAAGGTGTAACCCACACATTATAGTTAGTAAAAGCACCTCTAATTTGTGGATAATCATCATTTACCAAAAGTGGATGAATAATTGAACCTGGAAGCAAACGGTAACCAATTGTATTTCCTTGTTTTGTTTTCTTATTAGGATTCACCACTACTAACTCAGAAGGCTTAAAACCAATGTTGACTCTTGCATCAGCTTCTGTTTTAGCTGTTTCCTTTACAATAGTCCAATAACTTTTCCTTGGTGTTTTGTGATCTTTCACTCTTACAGTCTCTAAATTTGTCTTGACAAATGAGTTGGCTTCACCATCAATGTCAAGGTCAAGATAATAAGTAAAAAAATGGTCATGGTAGATACCAATGGTATTATCAGCTAGTAATGTTCCATGGATGTCTTCTTTGATTTGATCTGTGTTTGTGTATGTCCCTGCCTTAATCCCTAATATACCAGTAAGTCCAACCTATTTTAAAACATAGCATGCATTTAGCTTCATAAACATATTTATGAATTAGACCTCTGTTTCATTTGTTCCATTTATCCATTTATTATAGGAAAAGTTGAGGTTGTGACTAATAGTTTACATAAAAAGCAAGACATATGTCTCCAAATTTTGCTATTACAAGTTTGAGGAGTGAATATTCAATTCTCTCACAGAAAATATGACCATCCATCAAATTTTTCTTTAAAATGTGGCTAGATAAATGAAGACATGGACTTCACATCACTCTCATGTCTCCAATGACATTATAACTTTATTTGGTAAAAGTTGAGAAGTTAATCTTCTTTCCCCAACCAAATTATAATAAGTAATATGTCTATGGAGCCGTGATAATAATGTGGGGTCTACATGAATTGTGACATCTTCATTTAATGTGTCACATCCTATTGTCTAATGTCTAAAATATTGCTATTTGAACAACAAAATTGCTAATTTTAAAATTTAGGATGAATGGGATCAATGTTTATAAATTATACTAGTAATTTAGAAAATGACATTGCCTATTCACTCAAAGTTTGAATAAAATAGTCAATGATCCAAATTTCAGTCATAAGGCAATATGACATAAAATATTTGATGTATAAATCCATACCCCAAGTTTGATGCTACCACTTGGCTTAAACTCCCAATCAATAACATAATCATAGTTTCCCACAGTTGAAACAGCTCTCACTATTAAGCTTACATCTGATCTTACCTCAGTTATCTGCCACAAACAAACAATATTTATACATCAACAACAATAACAAAAAAAACAAAATGAGTCAATAATTCAAATACTTGAAAAACAAATAAAAGATCACCACTTCATTTGGGAGAGCAATTTCTGTGTGACGCCACATGATATCACCGGCATACTTCTCAAAAATGCAAAAAGCATTAGATATCTTAAGAGGAACACCATCTGAACCAGAATAGTATGCATCAAGGAACACAGCATTGGCAGGACAATCAGTCAAAGGTTGTAATGAAGACATAGATTGTCCAAATCCATATTCACCACAATCAAAGTATGTTGTGTAATACCATTCCTCACTTGGGTCTTGGTACGGCACAAACACCTCTGATATGTAACCTTTGTATAGTACCTCACGATATTTTTGCTTTTCCAGATCATAAATTGATGCTAGAGAAATTATTGGGCCAGCTTGAATGTCAAATCCAACATGGAAAACCCAATTGGCCCAACTGATCAAAGAAATTAATGGTCACTATCAAAAACATTAGCTCTAATGCTCTATGAGCAAAACTCAGATATTTATGATTGTACTATTTAAAATTTGTTAAACAAACTAGATCCACTGAAAAAAGACAAACTAGATAATATGTTAAGCTAGCATGCAAAACAAAACAAATGGCCCACTATTACAAAGGTGTTATGTAACTGTCAATGACATGGAATTTGACATTTGTATTATTTTCCAACCATCAGTCATTATAGTTCTCTAATATATTATTGATGATCTCTCTTTCTTTTCTTTTTCCTCATAAGAATCATCAATCATACTTATAAAAAAATCACATTATATATACTAATGATTGTATTTATCAAAAAAATATATATATATATATATACACACATGATTGTAATGTGTTTATAGTAAAAAACTTTGTACCATAGATACTTCTAAAGTCATACACGTGAATAACATATGATTGATCATCAAGCATTGACTTTTTATAGTAAACAGTACATAAAGATCAAATTCTTGTTGGGACTTTTTTGTTGTAAGAATGAAGTAAAATTTGTCATAATTACTACTCCTTCGTTACAAAATGAATGTCGTTTTTGGTGTTTTCACACATATTAAGGAATCCAATTATTATATTAAAAGTAATAGTACAATTACTAAATTAAGCTTACTTTTTCCTTTATTTTCTTGGAAATAGTGTATAAAGTGGTAATTAGAGGATATAATTGGAAAATATTGCATTGAAAATTGAAAAGTGACACTCATTTTAAAACGGAGGGAGTAACAATGATTAATGAGAGTGTTTTTTTACTGTTACCTCACGGAGTGACCTTGGATGGTGAAACCAGGTCCATCATGTTGACTAACACCTATCCCTTTAAGCTTTGGACCAAACGGTGGTTTCATCTTTGAAGCTCGATACTCTGTTCCTTCAGCTTTAGGCACAGGAATCACATATCTATCAGAATAACCAACAATTTTCATTTCATCAAGATCAACAACTGCTGCAACACCCTCCAAAGGTCTCACATACAAATTAGCAGAACCATTTTTGTAATAACACTTAACTTTCACTGTTCTTTTGGTTTTTTCCTCTGTTCCAAACCAACCTGTTGTAAAAGTAGCACACAAAATATCTGATATGTTAAGTTCTCGTTTCTTCAATGAATCTTTAAACGGTTTGTAACTGAATAGTAACTGTGATGCAATGGTTTGTTCACCAAAGGTAAGCATAGGAAAACCGTTTCCTTTGTAGATTTTTGTTGAGATTATGGAATGAGTTGAAAAATCTATGATGATTTCGAGGGATTGTTTTTGAAATCTTGCTATGACAAAAGCTTGACGAGGTGGTGGTGATGGAACAGTTTTGGTTTTGGTTTTTGAGGATAGCCATGATTGGATGAGAGGTTTGTCTGGTTCGTGTAATCCTACGTATTGAAAAGTGAGGTTTTGATGTTTGGTTTGGTATGATTTGAGGATTATGGTTTGGACAAGGTTGAATTCAGAAGGGGTTAGAGGATCAAGTGGGTGATGAGGAATATGATTATTGCATTCTATGGAAGTGCAAAAGAGCATGTGGATAAAGAAGATGAAAAACAGTATCAACTTCATCGCTCTTGTTGAAGTCAATAGTCAACTAGGAACCATGATATACTTACTTACTAGTACTACATGCACTACTAATAATTAACGAACCAATGCTAGTATACTTATTCTTTTGACAACACAATTATATTTATGTTAACATTTAGTTTGGTTCAGTGTCAATTGACGTTAAACTTAGTAGAAGGGGTCTAAAACTACTTGATGTTAAAACTCGCGCCCGACCTCCGATCTATCAATACCCTCTCCACTAAGAATTCAGAGAGTGGAAAAAAAAACCAGTTATATTTATGTTTTTTTATACTAAAATCCGTCATATGTTTGTGATAGCAAAATACATCACACAATACAAATTTGTCTTTAAATATTGAAAAGATAAATCTACAAACATTGTTTTATGAACTAGGAGAATAATAATGTTTATTAAAGAATTTGCAGACATTTCAACTATCTTGGTATCTACGGAACTCAATGTAATGATAGTAACAATTGAGATGGTAACTAATGTCAAATAATGTCGAATTGATAGTAAATAGAAATTGAAGTACATAGAAGAGGAGAAATACAGAGAGAAGAGATAATAACAAAAAAAGAAAAATGTGACCAATTACATATTCAATGTCCTCCTGCTTTCCTTTAATTGATGAAGCAAAACTAGTTTTAAAGTAGCACTTATAAGTGGCACGTGACACACAAGTAGTTTGGCTTTGGATAATGTTTGTGACTTTGTGTGGCATACAAGTTGCAACATATATATACATGCTGTGTTGTTGTGTTCAAACGTGAGAGAAAATAAAATAATAGAAATGTGAGTGAGGTAGAGAGAGAAAGATGGAAGAAGGTGAAATGAGGGTTTTAAAGAGGGTTTCTTCTCTAAATGAAAGTTATAGACTAAAGGATTTCTCTTGGGTGTTCTTTAGGATTAGTAACTCATTTCTTTCTTTTTATTTGTAATTACTTATTATAGCAATATTTTGGTTATGGGAAGAGATTTGAGAAAATGGTAGATTTAGAGAAACACTAATTCTTGTAATTTTTTTGAGTAGATCTCATTGTAATCAAAGTTCATATATTGATAGTGGAACGAAGATCTCTCTCTCTCTCAGATTAAGTCGGTTTGACTGAACTGGGTAAACAAATTAATTTGTGTTCTTTATCGCTTTCATAATTGTTTAGTTTTTGTTGGTTGATTAATTGCTTGATTGATTTATTTGCTCATTTATTTTGTTATTGGTTGCTTTATTCATTTATCTCGCATACTAAAAAGTTATTGGTGTAGTTTTGGTTTAGAATTCACAACAAATTTTGTCTTAATGTCCATTTTTGGACTGAATAAATTCACTTTTATTTGCGTCTATATAATTTGGTGGATTCATTACGCTCATCTTATGTCATATTTATATAATAATATAAACTCTAAAGCAACAAGAAAAACTTACCACAAGAATATAAAACACGAAAAAGAATATACACAACATGGGAGAACTATGCCAAAATCCACAACAAGAAAGAAAACATTACACAAAGCGAAAATAAGGCAATCAAATTGGGTGTGGAAAACTCAAATTTAAGAAAATAAGGAAGTGAATTCCACTAAACCACTCCATCAATAATATTCCTGTAGTCTCACGAGCCTAACTCAATTGGTTGGACATATTGCACGAAAGTGCAGGGATCGGGGTTCGAACCTGGTATGCCCACTTATTCACGTTAAAGGGGTGAATTTCTAGCAATTAGCCTACCTGACTAAAAATAAATAAATAATATTCTTGTAAAATATAGTTTATCAACACAAGTATTTCCCTCTCGATAAATATGAGAATGAAGCAATGATATATTGCGGGCTATACAATAAAATATAGTTTATCAGCACAAATATTTCTCTTTCGATAAATATGAGAATGAAGCAATGATATATTGCGGGCTATACAATTGCTCCACTTGTTGCTCGATAAATCAACACATAAACTCATTTAAGTTAATACTATAAATAATCTATCTATAAATAAGACAAAGCCGATATAAATGACAAAATTAAAGTGTTTGAAATATTCAAACGTTTAAATTAATAAATTTATAACATTGACTATTTTGTACAAACATCCGAATATAATTATCAATCTCAACTATTCTCAAACTAAAGGAAATACAGTTCTCTTCCAAATCTTTTTTTTGTGGTGTTTCTGGAAGATTTTTTTGGTGGTGAGTTCTCTTCCAAATCTAAATTGTCAGAACAATATCTCATAAAAAATAAAAAATACAAATTGAAGTTCAAATAACTGGAAAATGGGAAATATACATTTGATCATTAGTACGGATTAGTTTGAACTTTGAATATAGGAATGTGCTGTCTTCTTTGCTGGATAGATAAGAATAAGATTTGCCCATTACTTGTGAACATTTCGATCCTATCTTGAAGAGTTATTAATTATATTATACGCCCTTAAATAATAATTTTGGTGATTGTAGCTAAAATAAAATAACTTTAGTTAGTTTGATGATTATTACAGTTGAATTTATTATGAAAAATTACAATTTGATCATGACAATCGTGTTTGTGAGGGATTAAAACCATTTAATATCACCGACTCTCAAATGATATTAATCACTACTCACTATGCTAGATATTGACGGTGGAAAATAAAAGGTAAAATTCCTCAACAGTATACTATCAATGACAGGTAAAAAAATAGTACGGTCAATCAAATTAGTCCATAAAATCTACATTAATAAGAAAAAAAATCAAAATTTTTAAGTTGAATGTTGAAGGGTGAATAGTTCAATTGGTTAACATTGTAATATACTAATAACTAACATTGTCTGTAAAAAAAAATGTTGTGTGGTCGGAGTTTAAACCTTGATGTTTTCACTTATGTATAAAATTTCAATGGTTATTATCATTTTGTCTAAATACCATATTCATAGACAAATTACTATAGATCTTTTCAACTAAATACATTTTTGAGTTTATAGCTTAAACTTTTTATTTTATCATTTTTACTACTATCATATCTTACTTAAAAAATAATATTAAATATGAATTAAACATATCATTTCATATTATAACCATCACCGGATCAACTTGGTAATTAAGATTTGTATATATATATATATATAACATGATTACGAGAATTGAGAAAGTAAGTAAGACACGTTTAAAAGATTATTATTGTGTCTGTCTAAAATATAATTAATAATAGACAGGGTATAATGGTGAATGCAGAAAAATCCCGCGGGTAGGGTAGTTAGGAAACGCGGCCATCACGTAGAGCCCACATCTACTACAACTATGTGAATCGCTGACTCATCTTTTGTTTTGGAACTTCCTTCCTTCCTTCCTGTGTCTATCCAATCCTTATTCTCCACGTTTATACCCCTTTTTTTATTTCCCTCTATTTAATCCCATTCTCATTACAACTCAACGATGCACCATTCTTTGTTCTACCCATTCTCTTCTCTATATATTCATTCCCTCTCTTTTCATTTCACAAACACTAACAAGTAACAACCATCATTCATGGCTTTTCGTACCAGTAATGCTTCTCCCTTTGACTGCATCATCTTCGGTAAGCAGCAACCACTTTTTTACATACTTTCTTCCTTCTTAAACAAACTCCTTCTAAATCACTTCTTCTAATTAACTAACTAACTTATTCATCAAATCAAACAGATTTGGACGATACCTTGTACTCATCCAACATTGGAATTGGAGCTTTTGTTAAGAAAAACATCGATCTCTTTCTCATCGAAAAATGCGGTTTCTCACAGACCAAAGCCTCCACTCTTCGAGTTCAACTCTTTAAATCCCACGGCAGCACCCTCGCCGGTTTGCGAGTCAGTATTCCAATATATACTACACTAATTAATTAATTAATTAATACTATTAATAATAATAATCTCAATCTAATTTTTAATTAATAATTAATTTCAGGCACTAGGCTATGATATCACTGCAGAAGAATACCACAGGTAACTAACTTCATACAGAAACACAAACTTGCTTAATTAAGTTAATTACTACTCTGTTTTTTAACTTTTCGTTCTTCTTACTATAACCAGTTTCGTACACGGAAGGCTACCTTACGAATTAATCAAACCTGACCTTCAGTTAAGGAAACTCTTACGTTCCATCAACCAAAGAAAAATTGTATGTTCATTCATTTTCTAATTTTAATTCAATTAACTTGAGATTATTGTTATTTTTAGTACAAGTTTCTAATTTTGGAATTGTTTCTGTTTTGTTGTTTAGATTTTTACTAATTCAGACAGAATTCATGCACTGAAGTCGTTGGATCAGTTAGGAATAACAGACTGTTTCGAACAAATCATTTGCTTCGAGACTTTGAACCCGAATCTACCAAACTCTACCCGACCCGATGAATTTCCTGTCCTTCTTAAACCTTCGCTAGACGCTTTCAAAATTGCCATCCACGCTGCCAACGTGGATCCTCATCGTACCGTAAGTCAACTAATTTCGTAACAGTTTTTCCAACTGTCATTTTCTAATTGGATATTAAAAAATACGAAATTGTTTGAATTTTGAATATTAAATTGGAATTTTCTAATGTGAAGCTCCCATGTTACTTATGTGTTGTAATTTGTATGTATTGCAGTTGTTTCTGGATGACAGCGTTAGAAACATCGCTGCGGGTAAAGAAATGGGACTCCACACTGTTTTGGTAATTTTACAAACCAAAGTTATATTAATAATTAAAGATGATGTTTATGATTATCAAATGGATTAATGGTGTGTGTATGTGTTTGTTTAGGTTGGGGAAACGGTGAAGAGTAACAAAGTAGGGGATTATGCAGTGGAGTGTGTGAATAGCGTTACACTTGGAAAAGTAATTCCTGGAATATGGGGGAATAACAGAGCGGAGGATAATGAACGAAAGATTTCGCGCACAAACAGCGAATTGGATGCTTTGTTAAGCGGAGCATATACTACTGTTGGAGCTTGATTGAAATGGATAAGATCTGAACCTGATGCTGTACATAGTTGGTAGTACACACACCCGACATTAATGAACAAATAATGTGGGGGGAACCAAACTGTGTATTGTATTCTAATGACCATGTGAATAGTGTTAACTAGTTAACAAGAGATGTTAATCAATAAATAAATAAATAAATTGTATGGTATGTAGTCTCGGTAGATATCAGTTCAAGTGTGTAATGTAACCAAGCAAGCCCTTTGTATTTGAATGGACTTTCAAACTTGTAGTAAACTTCTAAATTAAATTAATCTGAGTTATTCCATGGATAGTTTATGTGAGAGGTTATTACAACCACAAATTGAGCAAGTTGGTTTATTTACAATCACAAGTCTATATGATTTAGAGACACAAACAGAAAATAGTAATATCAGCTACTGGCTAGTAATATCAGTTTTCACCTCAATTGGATATACAAAAATCTTGTCCGAATAATATAATGAACAGTTTAATTATTAATAATTTTATTAGCTTTATGATGGACCAGAATATTTGAAAAGCTTTCCACATCAAGTGCACCATATGATAGCTTTGGAAATGTATTTTATGTATGTATTCGGTGGAGTAATATGGCCAATATCCATCTGATTTATCAATTTATTATATAAAGTCATTGGTCGTTATCTTGCCAATATATAGAAAGATATGTTAGATGTCGTATAATTAGTTACCTAATATGACGATTTTGCATCAAGTTTGTGCATTATTTACTGGAGAATATAAGTTCCATAATTTATCATAAGCTGATAATTCGTTTTGGTGGGGACAAGTTTTTTTCTTCTTCCAACAATCAAATATATAAATTAAATGAACTATAATCGATCAAGTAAGTACAAAGAATACCTACCATTGATCAAATACAAGTATACAACTTTAGTTTACTCCCAAAGAGTATAAAGACAAATCGTCCAGCACATTCACATGCTCCTTTAGGAAATGGTTACGTATAATGACAATGTACCAAAGAAAACGTAATGCATGAATGTGACATATGGTTTGATTTATAGATATGTCTCTTTAACTAGTTTGGTTTTACTAGTATTTTTTTGACAAATACTTTCCCCAGTTATTCCTTCTCATATTTGATTTGAAATATTTTATGTTATGTACAATAATGAATTGTTCAAATAGTAAAAGTTTTGAACTCCTTAAATAGATTGTTTAAAGTTCAACCCTTCGCCCTTTGAAATTATATGACTCCATTTATTTTTGGTAACAATTTAAATTCTCACTTCACAGTTCACACACATAATCATAAAATCAAGTACAAAAATAACCATAAAAATAAAGTTGCAACAAAGTTACAAACCACAAATTCTAACATATCTCACATAAATTTGATCATAAATTAAACTAGTACATGAGATCAGAATATGTGAATGACAATGTTGATCTCACAAATCATAAGCTTGCTTGCCAGTGAACTTAACCTCAATAGGGCTTGCATTCTTTCCAATGGACCTAAAATTCTGACCAACCCCTTGACGACCAGGGTTCACTTTCTCTGGGTAGACACCATCCTTAGGATGCAAATATTGAACTTCCCCATTTGGAAACACTCTATAGAATTGATACTTGATCTTGTATTTTGACCTTAGTCTAGTTCCAAGAGCTAAACATTGTTCTTTCCTTGCCAACTTGAGAAGATTAGGACCTTCCCTCATGATGGCTGCAGCACCTGTTGGCATTTCAAAGATTTGTTCTTTTGGTGAATCCCATGTGATTACATAAAATTCTTCAACTTGGGCCTTACGTAATAGGCCTCCTGTGCTGCCACTGAAAATTGGGGAGGGAGTGTTTTGGTCTAATTCAGGTGGGGTGAAACCAATTGGTGCTTCTTCTTTTGTTGGTGTTTCTGTGGCTTCCTCAGTTGCAGCTGTCCTTATGTTTCTTGAAATTGTTAGCTTGAGAGGCTTGGGCTTGGTGAAGGACAATGTGGATGATTGTTTCCATTGCACTAGGACACTGTCATTGGGTTTGGGACTTGAGAGAGGTGGAGTGAAGAGGGAGCTTTGAGTTGCCATTGCCATTGTGAAATGGATACTAAGGTTGTTTGTGGATTTGTGAAGCAAGAGTGTTGGGTTTGTGAAAGATCAATCAATATCAATATTCAATAAGAAACCAAAAAAGTAAAGATAGTATTGGATTAGTGTTTTGGATATTTGGATGTGGATAAGATTATATGATGAGTTGGACCAATTAGTGTGTGTGATTTTGATTTGATGTCTCACACATGGATCACAACTCTTACTCATAAAGCTTTATGCTCAATAATTGATGTTCTAGAGGATTTTGAAAAAAATGTTATCCTTAAAAAGCAATGAGGAAAACAACTGTCTACCAACCTATAAAATTGATAGTACAGTTGACCTATTATTTGGCATTGTGTATGAGATACTAACATTCTTCAATTTGAGGTTAATTTGCTTAAGTCTTGTAATTAATAGGAAAGACAAAGAGTAGTTAGATTCTCTGGCTGAAATGTTTGAGTGGATATCTTTGAAGTGAATTTCTATTTACAATAAGTAAATAAAGATATGTACATTTATATTTTAATAAGTTAGAATTACAATATTCTTTAAATTGGACTATAATCACAAATAACCTTACTTGTATGCTTTGAATTTAACCTCTAATTATTTTTAGCTTTACATTTTAAAAAAACCTAGGTCATTGAACTAACTTGTTTCACCAACATCTTGCAAAGGGAAGAATTTTCCCCATCAGGAATTTTCTAGTGTGGTATTATTTCATTTCATCACAGTTGTTTTTTCATTCCCAAAGTTACAACAAAAATCAGTTCAGAAGGTATTATGAATGAGCTTGAACTAATTAAAGCAGCATCAGCATATGATAATTTGATAACTATTGATGTTATACATTTCAGTCATACACTCTAGTCTTGTCTTGGCATAAGAATATAAAAATACAAGAATAACAATCATGGTAGACATACACAAATAATTCACTTGCTATGAAGCACCGACATAGGCATCAGACACCACTGACACGACAATGCCAATAATATTTGAGAAAATGAAACAAATGAATGTAACCACGCATGTCAAAGTTGTGTCAGACACTAGACATACCTTCGATCTAAAGTGTCAGTGCTACATAATTTATTCAACATGCAAATCCTTTGGTTTGATACTTAATAAATAGCAAAAATTAAATGAGGGGACACAACCAAGCTGAGCAGAGTGGTTTCAGATGGATATACTATTTGGAATTCCCTTTCCAGTGAGTCCACCCTCCCTAGAATAATCTGATGTATTGGGAAAGAGAAGTGTATAAGGCAAGTTCACTGGCCCAGTTCTGTTCTTCAAACTTGGGTCCTTGTTTCTTTTCATGATATTTTTCTCAATCTCCAGTAGCTTATGTGAAAATCGATCGAATGCAGCCAATGGCTCAAGATCTAAAGTCCATTGAGGGTCTACTGTCTGTCCAAGATATACCTCTTCAGTTGAATGCCTAGACAAAACTTCTATCAATGACACACCAAGGAGAGTTTGAAACTGAGCTGTGATTGTTTTTAAGAATGCTAATTCAGGATCCGACCCGAGCTCTTCATACTCAGGAGTACCAGGTTCAGGCATGAACCTGCGACTAACCGTTGGACGATTAGGTAGGTAACCTGCATAAGGGTATTGTCCAAAGTTGACAGCTGCATGAAAAGCAGAAGCCACCCAGATGATAATAGTACATGATTCAATGAGCTCAATTCTAGTCTTCATCTGTGGCCACCATGACCTATCTTTTAAGTCACCGTGACCCTCATTTCGGACATCTTTCCACCAACGTTGGAGTTCATAATCATTCTCAATCATGTCATCAGACGTGTAGTAGAAATTACAATATTCCCTCACCCAAGTTTCAATTGCATCCCATATTTCCAATCCATCAACAGCAAAAGGGTAGTCTTCTATCAGAAGTTTGAGTCCATGAGGACTATTTGCATCTCGAACTGCTATCCCTCTGAAAATTTCAATGAAATAGAATTACAAATTTATTTGATAAATTTGAATGGAATCAATACAAGTATATTATTTTTCCCGTGGATTCCTTCCACGATGTAATCCTATTCAAGACACTGATAGAAGTTTCTGATTTTGAACTTACCTCTTCAGTAGATCAGCAGGTAACGCCTGCTCGGTAAATACCCAATTTTTATATACAACGGCCGACATTTCCAAGGCGAATTTACCAGGAAAAACTGTTTTCTCTAGTACACCTCCAGCATTGATAAGTGTATGCCTAGCTAATGCATTTATATGCATTGTATCCTTGAAGTGTGGCTTCAAGAGCTTATGAATTGGATGAAGAATACTCAGTTGTCTGTTTGTAGCTATTATAAATGGTTCAATCACTGCATGAGTATATAACCTGCAGAGGAATCATAGCTTACTCATTATTTAATTTATCGAAGTTTGAAACACTTTGGTATTAGTATTATTGAGCTTAATTATTCTATAATTGACATACCAATGGCTAACCAGTTGATGGTATCCTGAATCATTCACAGCAGCATATGCTTTAGCCAACTGCCACACTGTGGCAGATATTCCTTCTTGTGATGGAGTGAAAACCTTACTCACAGCTCCATGTTGTTCACTTTGTGGATGTGGCAAGCTTAATTCAATAGCCAATGGCTTCAATGTGCCATCATCTTGTAGAAATAGGACTGTTCTAGTGGCATAAGTTTTTGTGTTTGTAGAGTTTATCCTACTTAAGTATGGCATCAGAGCGTCATGATGATCTAGTATATATAGTTTATCCCTTTGAAGAGCCTGGAACATAAAGAAGAATGATTATAGCATTCAACATAGATTTGGCTTCATTTTCATGAAAGTATAGTCAATCTGAACAAAGTGAATTATGATTCCTATTAGTACCTCATCAATTGTGAGCCCATCTAAACCATTTTCTATGTGCTTAGCTTGGATGGAACTATTATGGTCTCCATAGACACTTGGGTCCAGCTTGCTGGTAGGAGGAAATCCCTACACGTAAAATTTGGACTAAATACATATACTTGTTTGCATATATTTAAATTCGGAGAGAGTATTATTATTATTATTATATAGTCTTACCTGGAGACGGCGAATGATAACAGGGTTAACCCCAGCAATCATTTCTCTTCCAAATTCCTCGTCAGTTCTCCATGCAGTCTTACTATCTACAATTATAACCAAAAATAATTAATTTATTAATGTACCAAAAATTATATCAATGGTTCCATCCAAGAATAAATTGTTATGTATATATATACCTTTGATCACGTCAGGTACTGGGAATTTGAGGAATTTCTCACCATCATTCCTAACAAGTTCCCTAAGAATCTCATAAGGAATAAGTCCTCTAATTTTACTCTGCAAAGGACCACTTGGGAGCTTAAAACTTCCCTCATAAATATCAAGTACGTCTTGAAAAGTGTCAAACTCATTTATAGTTTTGTCACACAGGGCTTTAAGCTCTGGAAGCAAGACTTGAGAAACGGATTTGAGTGAATAAGCTAGAAAGTCTGAAAACTTTACGTGGCCAAATTGTTCATCTCTTGGAACATAAACGTTTAGATTCAAGAGATGCAATCTTGATTCTGTTTTAGTATCTGCAACAATGACACAATTAATCATATTAACTCATTGTCATTAACATTGTTATTTTTTCTATAAAAATAACATACATTATACATCCAACTATATTCATTTCACAATGTTGATATGTGCACATGTACATTAATTATATTAAAAATGTGCACATTAATTATAAACTAGATATATCAGTTATTTAATGAATCTATAAATTTATGTGAACCTGTATTGGTATGGGGGCGACTAGTTCGTCCTCTACGTGGATAAGGAAACTTTTGTGATCCTCCGACAACAGGACGGGCATAACTTGGACCATTGTCTGGAGTTCCCAAATCGTTGTAGCATGCATAGTCATAGACTCTGTCCCACTCGTTAAGTTTCCCGACCCCTGTACCGCGGAGGGTCGCAAGTTCTTCTTCTCTGAACTTACGCAATGGCTCTGGTGTTTCACATGGAAGATAAGCCTGAATCACAAACTCAACTTCTTCAAAACAAAAACAAAAAATCATTTATAAAACAAACCAAAATACAGTATTTCCTATTTAGTAAGTATTTCATTTTGTAATGTAACAGTTGATGTTGTTTTACACTTATCATATCAAAATATGGAATGGAATAAATCAAATGAATTGTTTGTTATTTAGACCTTTTTCTGAATTATAAATGTTATTTTTTTCAGAAAAATAAATTATGTATTTATCAAATAAACTTTGGATTTTTTGGGGGTTACGTTATCTAAATAAATTTTGAAGTTTTAAGTTTTTTTGAGTGACAAATATTAAACTCTGTATTTATTTATTTATGTTTATTTATTTTCAAGCAATGTTAATATATCACTTTCATTTCAATTTTTTTGAAACTTATGTGAGTTCTATCATTTTATATAAAAGTCTTTATTAAAGTGTGAGATCACATTGATTTTACATAATAAAAAAATTATAAAATTATTTTTTTTATTAAATAATTTAGTGGTTAACAATCATTTTTTAAAATGAATAAATAAGAAATTTATAAATTCTAATTTAATTAGCAAAAAATGTGAATTTTTTTTTTAATCAAAAAATTATGAATTTATTAGATTAAACAGTTATTTATTACTACCTACCTATGTGATATGGGGCATTTATGAGGAGCTAACTCAGTTAATACCATTCAATTCAACTCACACAAACGGTTGACATTGACAAAGACAGCCTCCCTTATTTTCTTTTTATACTCTCTATAGTTTCATTTATAAGCAATAAATACTTCATCTGTACTAAAATATATATGTTGTTTTAGAAAAAAAAAATTGTCTCAAAATATATGTCACTTTACATCACCAATGAAACAATATAATATTCATAAGGTATAATATAGACTAAATATATTACTTTTTCAATGAATCTAAAAATTTAATTTAATTTATATATGAAATCGGAAGAGCACTATTTAGTAGAATCCTTAACCGCATGAAACTGACACCCACAATATATTAATCATAGACATTTAAATAATTTCAGCATTTTTTATAAGTTGAATTAAGATTTTTAAACATAAAATATTAGTATATTTTATTCTATTAAATAAAAATTACACTTGAGATAGTGTTGGTAATTTTGGGTGCGTTTGTTATGAATTTTTTTCACTTTTTTTATTTATTAATTTTTATGAGTTTGTTTTAGATTTTCATAAAAATTATTTTGTTAAAAAATCTTTTTAGATTTAAAATGAAAAGCTATTTTAAGTTGATTTTCTCAAAATTTATTTTTTTAAAAACAAGGATCATGTGTTTATTTTCAAAAATGATTTTTATAATTGTAAACAAATATATAAAAACAACTTTAAGTTTTTCTAAAATTTAAACAGAATAAATTTATTTTTAAAAATAGATTAATTTTTTAAAAAATATATTTTATTTTAACATCAAACAAACACACTTTTTATTAAAAATAGGATGAACAACTCATCAAGGAACCGTATCTAACTATCCTTCTTATTTTTATGCTACTTTTATATTATCACTTTTTTATTTTTATTTTCTAAACTTTATGTTACTGTATAATGTATCATTGTATCTACCCTTCTTATTTTTATGCTAGTACTTTACTATTATCACTTTTTTATTTGCTAAACTTTATATTACTGTATAACGTTTTCTTTTTATGTAATTTATTCCGTCATGTACGTCCGATTTAGATAAATCCAACTTAGTTGTTGATAACATGCTTTACTCTTTTTGTCAAAAATAATAATAATAACAGGCCTTACTTTGGCAAAGAAAAGTGATGAAGATTATGAATTACTATAAATAAATAAATTAATTAAATCATAAAATAAAATAAATAAATAAAACTTTAATTATTCCATTTGAAATGAAGAAATTATACCTTGTTTGAAAAGAAAACACGATCATTTGTGTAACGATGAGCAGGGTAAACCCAAGAATTGCAAACAAAAGTTATAGCACCATGTCCTGGAATATCATCTATAGTAAGTGTCTTCAGGTAAAATTGGCTATGGTGATTATTTCTTATTACAAATGCTCCAGGAACTCCCATTTTTTCATGGTCCCAATCAAATGTAACTGAGAACTCTGTATCTGCTGCTGTTGTCAATGATGATATGCTTGAAATCCACCTCTCCAAGTATGCCACTTTTCCATGTTTCCCTTGCAGTCCCTTTGCTAATAATACAACAAAAAGTTTTATTATTATTATTATTATTATTATTATTATTATCATCATCATCTCATCTCAACTCTCATACGGTTAATAAATTTTAGTCGTGGAAGAATCTTAAGTTTATGTCTGATATTATGATATTGATTGATATGTCAGAATTTTTATAATGATATATTCACTGTGATTTTCTAAAAACTACACTATGTAATTTTTACAAAACCAAGTTGTCGCCGTAATTCTAATATTGTGATATTAAAAATACATTCAAGTTTTAAAAAACTTGAGTTTGAATTTTTACAGAAATAACTTTTGATTAGACTTTATGTCTGGCACAAAAATATATATGAAGCCTAACAAAAAGAAATTATGTTTCCTTTCCAAAAAAAATTTATTTCTGGTATTATTTATTTATTTATTCTAATCTAGATGGTTGTTTATTCCATTGATTTGAGATACGATCCTTTGCTTCTTCTTCACTCTTCTTCTTGTGATCAATAAATTAAAATTATTATTGTGTACATTAATATAGTATACTATGATTTTTATTTTTTAATCAAGTAATTTAGTGGCTAGAAATTTCACCCGATATATACCAAAAAAAAAAAAAATCACCCGATAGAGAAGTGGGATGACCATGAATCAAATCGAGTTCCTACACATATAAAATGCAATGTACTACTACTTGAACTAAGTTAATGGAACTTATACTATACTATGATACTTTAGCTTATAGTATATGGTGAAATTGAGTTAGGAGTATAAGAAAACCTGGATCAGGAGTAGTAGCACTAATGAGCTGAATTGAGACACCCTTTCCCAAAAGCTCGTGAATTCGATCAATAACATTGGCTTTGACATCATGAAAATCCAACAAGCTCTTCTTCATTAAAACAACTTTTCCTTTAACACTTTTTTTGTAATTCATCTCCATGCTTCTTCTTTTGGTATATGTACCAAACACCAAAACACTTTTGATTCCAGAAATGCATGGATCAGTACAAATAGGAAGTAAGATTCTTTAAAAAAAAATAATAAAAAAGAAAATTCATAAGTAAGATTCAAATATGTATAAAGTATTTGATGGAAAAATATGTACTACATACTACTAGTAGTAGTAGAAATTGACAAATATGGGGAAGGGAGGGGTCTAACCTTAAAGTACTTGTGACCTCTTTGTCTGTCTATGCATAATGCAATTCCAATGAAGTGTAAAGAATGTTTTATATGCATATAATTGTGGAAGAAGTGCTTGTAATAATTTATAAATACAGCTGTCTTATTCTGATTGGTAGCTAAGAACTTGGACAACAAAAAAACAAAGAGATAAAATCATAGAGAAGAGATTGGATTAGAAGTTGGGACCCAGTGGATGATCTCTTTATCAAAGCACAATCAAAGAATCTGATTCTTGTATGGGCACATCACAAATGTGTGTCAAGAGAGAAGAGAGAATCAGTAACTCAATTGGTTAATTTAGTTAAGTTAAAAATTAAAGAATTTGAGGTATAGAGTTGATTTAAATTTTAGGCGCATTTATTTCACGGTATCAAAAAATAATTTTAATTGATTTTTTGGTAAAGAATAAAAAATTAAAATTATATTAATAACTAACATTTATTTATAAAAGAAAAAACAAATGAGTGTCAAGATTGTTGAGAATGTTTTTAAACGTCGTTAATCTTTATGTAATTCAATAACATATTAAATGATTTTGAATTTGTCTTAGACTTTACACAAATGATGTATATGATATATATAAATTTTCAATCAACAATGTATTTTATAAAATTTATATCGATTAAAATATTATTGAGTAGTTGAAGGTAAATACTCACAAATCTTGAAAGGATATAGACCATGTTTCACTTAAAAGAAATATTTTGATAATTTTTAAAATTGACTGTATAAAATTAAAGATACTTTTACCATATTTAATCTCTTTAATGAATGTCTTTGGACACTTTTTAGCACTTTCATTTAAATTTTGAAATATTCCTAATTTTTTTTATTACAGTTAAATATAAAAAATTATATTTAAATACTTTTTTTTAATATTAAAAAAATTATTTTGAATATATGACTACGTAATTATTTTTGTCAAATAAAAAAACTACGTAATTGAGCTCAATTGGTGAATAAAATTCCTTTATATAGACTATCCTTTTTAAACAGATATAATTAAAGAAATTAAAGAACTACTAATGTCACTATTTGGCATTTAAAAAATGGAAAAATTATCCAATCTAACTTTTCTTCTAACACTCCTTTTAAATTTAATCTCAAAAGTAATAATATTTTTGTCATGGGTTCTCTTTTCATTAGGATTAGTCCAAATTCATGTTATATATATATATATAACATGATTTAAACAATCTAAGAAACGTTGTAGTTGGGTTTTATCAATGATTTGGTTGTTATATACTCCATCTGGTCCTAAATATAAGAGAGATTTTACTTTTTAGGTTCATGGAATGATTGATGTATTTGATTCATAATATAGACTAGATACATCAATCATTCTATGAATCTAAAAAATAAAATCTCTTTTATATTTAAGACTGGAGGGAGCATATATATATATATATATATATATATATATATATATATATATATCCTAACTGTTAAAGCACATGTCAGCATTGTTTAATATAATTGTGCTGCACATGGTGGAGGACATAGTTGTAGAAGTCGTCGGCTGCAATAATCACATGCTCAAAAAAAGGTGTTGTGTTGTGTTGTGTGTGTACGTGAAATGGAACGGATATGTCAAAAGACGTGCAACATACTACAATACAAATAACGTATAGTTCATGTTTGCTGCATTAGTGATTAAAAAAATTGATCGTTTGTTCTGTGAGTTTGATAAAGTGGAGGAGGATTGTATCTGCAAGACGTTCCGACGCATAAGTCAGTGAATGAAAGAGAAACAAATATAGAGGTGGAATGATAGATACTTGACCATTGCAGGGAATGACAGCTGGGCCAAAGTCATTGATGAGGAAGACGAAGAATATGTTTTTTACCAATAACTGTTAGGATTTTGACTTGCAGTCATGAGTAAATGTTCATCATCCCAATGTCGACCGTTACAGTTTCATAGCGGTGGCTGGCGGAACGATGCACCGTGTTGGGCCAAATTCGTGATGGGCCTACTCAGCCCAATGCAATATTGGGCCTGATCATTGTCAGAATATTCTCCCTTTCATCCTATAACTATCCCTTCACCCCTACAATCTATTAAATATTCCAATTTTATCCTTTTTTATTTAATTTTTTTTCACACTTTGTAGCTCACCCCTCACATCAATTGTTGCGTGAGGCTACTAGATTGTTACAGTACCACCCAGTTTGACGAAAATGCTCTACAACATGATCGTAAAGTCTGAGTCCAAAATTATTGGCTTGTATTGTTTGTGAGAGTACTGTGTGAGAATTTTTTTGATTAGAATATATATATGACTTAGACCTTTCCCGTAATATAATTTGTCTCTATTTTCTTATTTATTTTATTTACTTTATATGCCATGGTATTTGAGTTTGTAGTTATTGAAATGTGAATTTGAATATTGGTAAAGTAAACTAGCTAACAAACATGTCACAAGAAGGGAAAGACACAAAAGAAGATAGTAAAGCTGAGATAGGATTTGAATTTAGAGAAACTCATGGGGTAACATTATTTCATCTACTAATATTTATTATGTGTGGACAAAAACGTTAAGTTAATTAGGCATAACATTGATGTGTCAAATGTAAACTCCAAAATATTCCACATGCATGGAAATGTCAAATATGCAATGATATAGACATTTAATCTATAAATTAGGTCTTTTGGCAATTGGCATGTTACACCATTAATGTGAGTAAATTGAGTAAAGTAGAAAGGTTGAGGATGACCGGAGTACCATCGTCACCCTTGCCCCCGGTGTCCAAATCTGTCGACAAGTAATTGGCAAATGATTGTACCATGAAGATTATTTCACTGTTTATACTTTATATCCTCTTAAATATCCACCATAGGATTTTATTTTTCACATCAACTTTATATCCTGTTGCTGTGATTGTCTCTTAAAATCTATGAAAAATAAATAGTTTTGGGAGGTGTTGATTCGAATGATGTTGTGAAAAAAATCAGTGGCTTTTGGGTGAGATTCCATTATGGGAAAATACATTATAAATACCTTAGATAGTTGACAATTATTAGGAAAAAAAATGGTCCATGTTTCACTGGTGAGTGTAATGAATATAGGCCTAAAGGCCCAATAGTTTAAGGAACTATGATGAAGTGTTTTCTAGAAAGTTTTAGATAGATTTTTAGGGTTTTTACACTAAAATAGTAAAATTAAATTTTTCATCTTAGGGTTGAACATGCATTTTATCTCTAAGGTGGCAACTGAGTCATCGTTAATATTAAATTTGATATTGATAAATTTATCAGAGAGAACAATTTTAAATTGTGAAAAGTGAATATAAAATTAATTTTAATAAAAGCTTTGAAGGATGAGACCTTGATATCAAATACCCTAGTGCACTAAGAGAAGATTGAGATGGTAGATAAAATAATGATAAAGTATTGATGAAAATCACAGAGAAGAATATGTGGAGATGATTAACATAATTCATTCATTAAACTGATCAAGCTGTCTAGACCAACAACTAAAAACTCCAACGATATAATAATTTCATTGCTTTGGATCTAATGAGTTGAATGAATAGACTTACACGAATTTGAGCCCAAAACATGCCATTGCCTTTTTCTATTAATTAGTAGTAGATAATTAGAATTTTCTGATCTTTTCCTTCCCACATTGCAATAAATCATAATTACGCCCTAAAATAACTAGAGTATTCTTAAGTGATGAAATTGCATTAATAAAATATGTAAGTTTTCTATTTTTTTGTTTGAGACCGGGGTATCCACCGCCGAACGCAGTGACTAGTCTCTCGCTAGATTGGAGACACCTCGATAGGTGGAATAGCTGGCCAAAAGATTTAAAGTTGCTCCATATCCAAGGTGATAATCGAACCATCGACTCTTGGTTAAGGGAGGATGAGCTCCAACCGCTCAACCACACCCCTTGGGTTATAAAATATGTAAGTTTGCGTACCTCATATAAACTCAGTTTGTGTAAGTTATGTAAATTCAGCTAGGTACGTCTGAATTTAGTTTGCATAGTCAATTTAAATTTATGTAGGTCATGTAAACTCAATTTGAGTAGATCATGTAAACTCAGTTTGCGTACATCATATAAACTTATATTTGTTTATAAGAAAAAAACTTCTATATAATTAAAAAAAGGCGATTACAATATTATCATAAAATTTTAGAGAAATTTAAGTAAAATTTTAAATGAATGATTTATATAGTATAAACTTTCAATCTATTAATTTATTTTGTATTCGTTATAATGTTATTCATGACAGATGATACACTGTGAAAACTTGTAAAAGTCTATTACATTAGATAAAATCTTTAATTGATAGGTAGACAAAATAACAAATTATTAAAAACTTACACATACAAAATAAAGAAATTATAGCTCAAACTCTAATCAGACAATTTGAACATTTTTTAATCAATATAATTTTTAAACTGTTTCTCTTAGTTAACCAGTAGTTTGGCGCAAAATTTTGGGCCTTAATATTTTTCCTCCCCTTCTCTCCATATTGTCCACTCATCAACTATGAGTTTTTCTAAAAGTTATTTATTTGGAAAATTTCTCTTCTCCCCTCCTACATTTTTCTATTATCCCCCTCTAAAATTTAAAATTATCCTTCAATTTCATGTGAAAATAAAATTCGAATTTTATAATCCGAATTTTGTGGGGGATTTTAAAAGGTTCAGATTATAAAATCTGAAATTTGTGGAAGTTTTAACATGTTCAAATTATATAACACGACGACAACAATGATAAGCCTCGTGAAGAATGCGGTGTTGTTGAAATTTACGGCAACTCAAAAGCTTCACGGTTGTGTTACTTAGCTCTCCACTCTGAAACAATATAAAAATAATTAAAAAAAACACCACATCAAAACAAATAAAATAACAGTGTATTAAGACGACATAATTCACCAAAAAAAACTCTATAAAAATTACTTATAACTAAAAAGGAAAAAATAATAATTTAGGAGGTGATTTCAATAAAAGAATTTGATTAATCTTATTAAAAATAAAAAAATTTAACCGATCTTATTAGTTAAGAATTAACTTTTATAATAAAAATTTGTGCTATTTGTTATTTTTTTATTTATATTTAAAATAGTTTTGTCTCAAATGTATATATAAACTTTTTAAAAGACTTTAATATTTTTCTATCATTTAATAATATCACATAAATATTATCTTTGACTGGTGATACCACATCCAATATTTTTTTTTTGGTACCATATGACATCCATATCTATCTATATATTTTAAAAAATGTTTATTGTTATTATCAACAACAAAAAATATTTATTGTTACAAAATACAAAATCAAAAAAAAAAAAAAAAAAAACATGTTTAAAAACAGTAAGTGCTTGTTTCTTTAATAACGTAGTACGTATTTTGGTCGTGTCGTAGTAACGGAGGATCTCTGTTACATACTCGTCGGAGATACGCTTAACAAATTCTCAGATTTTTCTTCTTCTTGTGATCTACAAATTCAACTCAATCTATTTTATAAAAAACTAATTTTTATCTTCTTTTTATTTTCTTAAAATTTTTTGAGGTGAAAAGAAAAGATATTAATTATCCTCCACCTCATTTTCTAACTCACTTGTGTTGTAGCTGCCGAATTCCTAACATGGTAGAAGCAACAACCCAGATAAATTAGATAAAGAAAAATCTAAGATATTGCTTACCCAATAGTAAAGATTCGTTTTTTAGTTTGTTAACAACAATGGGTTCTGGAGAAATAGCTTCTTCATCTGGAACCACTAATGTTTCTAGCTCAGGTATGTTATTTCATCATTGTTTTGTTATCTTACTATCAATCCTATTTTCATATAGATTTTGATTTTCTAATGTTTTTTTTTGTCACATGATGTTCAATGTTTTTCATACAATGTTATATTTTGATTAATTTGATGTTAGAATAGCATCTGGGTTTGTGTATTTTGATGTAAATATCTGGACTTGATTCTTAGGATGTCTGAAATTGTTTTATATTTTCTTAATTGAAAGGTGATGTTGTTGGTGGAATAGGGTTTTCGACAGTTAGTGGAAAGAATCACTTTGGCAGTAGAAACTTAGTATTTCTTTTGGAGGGTGCTGTTGGGGGACAAGTATGTGATCAGGATTTGCAATGTAAAAAGGGTTGTTGATCTTGCAATGAGTTGACAACTTGATGTGTTGAACATGAAAAGATTGACACTTGAGAATTGAGAGTCATGTATGTGACATCTTAATCTATTCTTTCTCGGGTTAGAGACGGGGGAGGGGGGTTCATGTGGCATTTAGGCATCCATATTCGCCAATGTGTGCTACTTGTACTTGACCATTTGAAGTACGAGAATCTAGGAGTTAACCTGAATTTGGATTGATTCAAAGAGGAGTAAATGATTTTTGTGGTGGCACCCTAACCTATATGAACACTATTGCTAGAGCCTCCACCATAATCATCTCTTTTATCAATGAAATATACCGTTAGGGTTATCAAAATTGTTAATCTGTTTTATCACAAAATGTTGTGTTAGGGATGAAGGGGATGTCTTTCTAGATAATTTTTGGCAGACTGCATGATTTTGGTAGAAATGTTATTGCCTTATAGCCTTGGTTAGGTTTTCATTCTTTATAGATTAAGTTGTTGGTAATTGCAAAATTAGGCGTCAAAGCGTCTGATAAATTGTTGGTAGGAAGTGTTGAAATTAAAAGTGAGGCTCATAAAGCCTTTCACCTTATGATTGGGAAAACTTATATTAAGCTTTTATTGCATCCCATATGCTGATAAGAAGTTCTCTGTTTTGCAGGGCTTATCGAAAAGCACCAATTGGAGCTAGATAATTTGACATTAACCACACAGCCCTTCAAAACACTAAAATTCTTCACATTAGCTATTATTCAATACTTGAAGAAAACAGCAATATATCTGTTGGCCAAAGGTGGATGGCTTATGCTTCTCAGTTTTGTGGTAGGGGCCCTTGGCATAATGCTTGTTACTGTCGATGGTCCTCATGAAAAGGTATGCTTATTTATTCTATCAGCAACTTAGCATGATAGTTCTGAATCACAAAGAGTTCCATGGGAAACAATTTACTTCTGGGGTCCTTTTGGCTATTATACACACAAGTACTCTTTAAAATGTAAAGTGTGGCCTAGACATGTAATTGTAATTTGTAAACCTCAAATTTAAAATCCACTGTAGAAAGTTTGTCACCAGCTTAAGCCCCAAAAACGCACCTATGATCATTCTTTTGAATTACTAGCTTCATATATTGGTTTCCGGTAATGCTTTTGTCTGTTTTGATTAGTATATATTCGCGGGACACTAAAAATGTGTGTTCTTTCTGCAGCATTTTGAGGAGCTACTTAAATATTTACGCTTTGGACTATGGTGGATAACCCTTGGGATTGCATCTTCAATCGGTCTTGGTATGTAAAAATAGGGCTGCATGGAGATGACTTAGGGTTCCTGGTCATGATTGTGTTATTTCCTAATTTCCTTGTTTGTTTGTACTTAATAACACAGTTGGTCTTTAGGTTGCTTATATCTTATAGATTTACTGAAAAAACTTGTTTACAGTACATAGCTTTCATACTTATGACCAATAACCATATTTATGATACTTCCAACATCTTTATTATATAGGCAAATGAGTTATTTTTTTGTGCTCTTATCTTTTTTTCTTTCTATGTTGTTTTTACTGATTTTTTTCCTGTCTTTTGCTTTGATTTAGGGTCTGGTTTGCATACTTTTGTTCTATACTTGGGTCCACACATAGCATTCTTTACGATAAAAGCCATGCAGTGTGGCCGAGTTGATTTAAAAAGTGCTCCATATGATACAATACAATTAGATAGAGGTCCTTCTTGGCTTGATAAGGACTGCTCGCTATTCGGGCCACCGTTGTTTCAGTCAGAACATGGTTCACAGATTCCACTCAGCATCATTTTGTTTCAAGTTCAGTTGGAGGCTGTTTTATGGGGTATGGGAACAGCTATCGGGGAGCTTCCTCCTTACTTTATCTCCAGGGCAGGTATAATGAGCATATTGCATGACAAGTTTTAATCTAAATTTAACCAAGCCGTTCCTAAATTGACATAAATATCCAGCTTTATTACGATTGAGGAAAGTATGCTTAGTTTCTTATCATGTGAATTGTCTATTTATATCTAGCTTGTATTTATATTTTCATGTCACTATGATGTTGTCGAAGCTCTGCAACTTAAGTCATTTTGTTGAATGCGTTTTAGGCAAAACAGAAAAAGAAAAGTCTCTAGTGTTTTAGGCAAACAAATTTGTTTCTGTATTCTAGATTATTAGCCGCTATTGAAATTTACCAAAGCTCGACCCCAGCTTCTAATATCTGCCTTATCCAAGTAAATATTTAATGTAAACTTCAAATTTTCATCTTATTACTTGAAGCCTGTGTGATCTTACTTAATTTATGATATCTGAAAGTAATGCACCATGTTGTTTAGAATCGAATCACTAGCCCTGAGACTTTGATATGCACATAATGAAATTGTTAGGTATTTAAGCTCTATCATCAGTAAATGATTGAGTTAATGATCTAATGTATGAATAACTATATGGAATAGTATTATAATTGCATCCTAATATTTGAAATTTACTGCATACACAATCATATTTAGTGTGTTTGGAACTGCACCCAAAATGTATCCCAATGCCCATCCACCATGGTTTCGCTGAATGCTACATTTTGGAGCTTCAAAACTAACTTGGGCTTAACCATCACCCACCGTGGTTCCAAACTGGCACTACATAATTACAGCATAATATTGCATATAAACCATGTTATTCATCCTGCATTTGAAATCAATCTCCGTTTGCTTGCCTTCCTGTGTGGTCTGAATATTATGGGCTTATAGCCATTGGTTGAAACATCAACAGTTGAGGGCCTAAATAAGTACATTCACGTGTATCACACACTACAAAAGTGTTAAAATCTCAACTGTTAGTTTTTACATCACTGGTTAAAATCTGCATTCTATCTTCTGAATTGTACTCATCACTTTTAGACGAGCCAATTTTTTTGATAATCTATACACTGAAGTATATTGTCCTACTTCTTGATCTTTTTGAGGTCTATTTTGTTCGGTTTACCAGGATAGTTAGTTGATTTATTTTTGAAAGTTTTGGTCAATTACTTTAGGAACTGGTTCATACATGATTCTAATCAAATCATTTGTGTAGCACGCTTGTCTGGGAGCAAATTGGATGCAATGGAAGAGCTGGATACCGAAAATGAAGGAATCATCGGATCCTACTTAAATCGCATCAAGCGTTGGTTTCTATCACATTGTCACCATTTAAACTTTCTTACCATTTTGGCACTTGCTTCGGTTAGTACTGTGGTTCTTCTATAATAATATGACCATTTTTCTTCTGTGTGTCAATTTAAAATTTCAGATTAAGAAAATAATGTGGCGATTCCTTTGTTCAAGGCACATCTCTACTTAAATTACCAAAATAGCCTATATTGTTAACCAAAACTACAATATTTCTTACATATGCTTCAAGAACATTCAAATTGTCATTAAATGATTTGTATTTCAGGTGCCAAATCCCTTGTTTGACCTTGCTGGTATCATGTGCGGACAATTTGGCATTCCATTTTGGAAATTCTTTCTTGCAACTTTCATTGGAAAGGCTCTTATTAAAACTCACATACAGGTTTATATAAGTTTAGACTCATCTTATTTTTCCCTTACTATCATTTTTACAATACCTTATATTACTCATTATCATTATTCATTATTTCATTACATTACGTGAAGTTTGTCTTTCATTAATATTGATATAAAATAACGTGTCAAATAGAAAATTTAGACGAAAAGAGACGTGGAAGAATTGAAAAACAATTGTGTTGAGTTCAATTCTTATTTGAATTTTATTCGTTTTCTATCCTTACATATAGCTAAATCTGTGTATAAAAGTCCAAAAATATGTGATTTTAAATACATACCACTTTTAAAAAACATCATTAGAGATTAAAAGCATATTCCACTAAGCAGTAAGCACGTTTGTAATCGATACATGAAATATACTTTTGATTAACCCTTTAATGTTATATTCTTTGTGCAGACGGTATTTATCATCTCAGTTTGCAATAATCAGCTTCTTAACTGGATAGAGAATGAATTAATCTGGGTTCTTGGTCATATTCCTGGTTTTGCTTCTATTTTGCCTAGTGTCATCGCTAATCTCCACGCAGTTAAAGATAAGTATCTGAAAGCACCCCATTCAGTTTCTCCAAATGTCAAGGTAAACCATCAACTACGATGTAACATGTTTACGAGGTTATCAATATTTATTTCTAATATAATTCGAATTTTGAATTGCTCGAATATTGTTTACGACCCTCAAAGTCTTATTATAATCTTTAGCACATTTTTTTCTAAAATTATTTCATCTATCATCTTCAGGGGACAAAATGGGATTTCTCAATTGCTACAATCTGGAACACAGTGGTGTGGCTTATGCTTTTGAATTTCTTTGTGAAGATAGTGAATTCAACTGCTCAAAGTTATTTGAAGAAACAACAAGAGATAGAACTAGCTGCCTCATCAAACATTTCTACAACAAATTAGACATGCCAATAAAAAGGCTCATGTTCTGCTTGTATTGCTCTCTTTTTTTAGCTGCTTTTGCAAGTAGAAATATTTGTAGGTATTATCTGAGTTGTTATAGAGATATTCATGAAGGTCCCTGCCAAAATGGTTAATCATTGAAGTAGAATCAGAAGTCTCATAAGAGCTTCTATAGGCATCATCAATATACAAACACAATAGGTAACATAAGTTTATGACATTCATTCTAGGTAACCATTGTTTGGGATGGCTTTCAGATTTTTACCACATATATTAGCAATGCTATGGTAAGATTAAAGATAGCAAGAATTTATTGAAAATTTTAGTTTTGAAGTTATCGTTACAGTTTAATAATAAAGATTTTCAATTAAGTTAATATTTTTGTAGCAAAAAAATTGAGATGTTTTGGTTTTTTGTTGTTGTGAACCGAGTATTCTTTGAGAGAATTGTGTATGACTATAATGAGCAGCAAAACTCTCAAGATTTTTAGGGATGAATTTGAATTCAGAGTCAAGTTAGAAAAGATCCTTACTATCTCATTCAAGTATTTGAGTTCACTTTTTATAACTTGTGTGCAAATCATAGATAAACATATGTGTAACATCGTTTAATAGGTATTATAAATTATATGTAAAATTAGCCTGAATTTAAAATATATACGTTGACGGTGTAATACTTTTTTACCCATGCATCCAATCAAATTATACCATGTAGATATTTGTGGAGATATTTTAGGAATTTGTTTATAAAAGTGACATTATGATATAATTTGATTAGATACATGTGTAAAAAAGTTTTACACCGTCAAATTAATGTATAGCAATTAAACTCAGGTTAGTTTACTCAAAATATATTAAATTAAATTATAAGTTTTGATTAAAATTTCTATTATAAAAAATAGATAAATTTCTATCTTTTTAATAGTTGTACACATCTATCATTCTATTGTCAAAAAAAATAGTTGAACACATCTTTAACTTGAAAAAGTTGTGCATAGTTTGAACATTTCTTCTCTAAATAGTAAATGTTAGGCAGCTCACAAGATTTGTTGTGCATATGAGCATATCATATATAAACTTTTCAACTTTTCTCCATTTAGGGATATTTGTTGGTTCATAACAAAATTAACAGTGAAGTTCAAAGTTCTTTTTTTTTTTTATGAGCCCAAGTGTCTATACTCTATATATTGTAGACAATCAGACACGAACTCCACTTTACCGGAAATCCATTTTTTTGTATAATACTTTACCCAAAAACATTATAATAATGTGTCATAATAATAATAATGCAACCAACTCCCTAATAAGTATAAAATATATACTATACTATATAATATAATTATTGATCTCCAGAATTAAATAATTGATGCAGTCCAAGTTAGTTAAGCATACCAAACTTTGTCCATGTGATTCGGATGATAGTTTATTCCTAGTATATAATACTTTTTTTACATATATACTAAGAGTGGCATACTTATAATACTTAAAAATTATTAATTAATTAATGTCAATAAGTATCCTACACTTTGTCCTTACATGTAATGCTGGGGTCCTTAGTCTTTACAGAATTTAAAAATAAGCTGGTGAAGAGATTACTACTAGAACCAAGAAAAATATTACTATATTATTCTTTATAAAAAAATCATGTGATTAAAAAAAGCATGTGGCACCACCAATTATGCTCTTGGTTTAGTGATTTGGGTCAGTTGGAATAGATTATGTAATTGTAAAGAGAATTTTTACTAGAGCAAGTATATATCACTAGTAGTCTAGTACAGTTTAAGACTTGTAACTAATGAAGAGAGTTGTGAGTGTTCAGTTCCCACGTGCAACACTATTGTGAGTAGCATAATAAAATTACTAAGAATTAGTGGAGTTATTAGTGGCAAGATCCGAGATCTATTGTCAATCCACATGACCTATGTAGATTAGTGTTTCTTAATTAAAGGCAAATAGAAGTAATGTGTATCTTAATACATGTAAGTAGTAGCATGATAATTAGCTGAGTGGGGTCAAGGCTATACAGTTTGCAACTAGTCAATTTACATCCATTTCCATAGGGTGTCCCTAAGATTCATTCATAGGATGGATGAAACCATTACAAAATATTAATGGACATATCTTAGGCCCATGTAGCTCACCAAACATGTTTTCGTTTAATTTTTTGTAGGTGACAAGTGACCAGTGGAAGATAAGTCATAATCTGTTTAGATTTCAATTATGGAGTAATTGTGATACATTGTATTAGAAAAAGAGAGCTAAGTATTTAGATTCTCTATATACTCCCACTGGTGCTTATTATAAGAAGAAATTTGTTTTTCAGATACATAGAATGTTTGATGTATTTAGACAATATATGAACTAGATATATCAAACATTCTATGTATCTAAAAAGTAAAATTTTCTTATAATAAAGACCAGGGAGTATATAGCAAGCAAAGTCAATTTTCAAATTTCAAGTTTTTTTTTAGTCTTATAGTTTAGGGATTACAACTTCAATTTATAAGAAGAATAAATAGATGCATCAGAGTTAAAATCACGAGACTCAAGTTTCAAGTTATAATATCATTAAAATGGATGACAATAACTTTTTTAATTTTTGAGCTAGCCACCGCCCACCGATACTTTTTGTATTGAATTTTTGTCGATAAATGATATGAGTTAAGTTGGTTTATTTCAAAAAAAACAACTTTTTCGATTCTTGTTTTGTTTTTTTTGAAAGGAAATTTTTTAATTCTTGGTTTGTTTTAACTTAAAATTGTAAAAGTTTTAAGTGAAGTTACTTTGTTTTCTTACATTTAGTTTATTTTAACTTAAAATTCTTTCTTTCTTTCTGTTGTCCCCTCCCATATAAATATAAATAGGAGAGAGAGAGAGAGGAAAAGGAAAGATGTGGCATCAAAATGAAAATATGTGAATGAGTCTCAATTGTTTCTGTCAAGGGATGGAAGTGATGATCAGAACTCTGCTATCTTTATCTACTATGTCTGTGATCACAGTTCTGCAGATAGTATAGTAACAGTACTACCTCACTCACCTTATCTCTCTTCTCTTCTCTATCACATTTAATGGTTTCTATTCTGTTTTGGTGCTAACTGCTAATAAGTTAGAGACTAACATAACCAACCAACCACACTGCTATGCTATGTATACAATGCCACACTTCAAAGTTCAAAGTTCAAAGTGAGTGAGTACCTTTTTTTGCATCGTAACACGTTTTTATTTGTATCATCATCATGATTTTTTCTGAATGAAGGAGAAAAAACAAGAGTGCCAGGTAGATTTTATTGTTCATTCGGATTTCAAACAGTTTGTTTATTCATGTTCTGTTTCAAACCAGACCAGACCAGTTCTTAGTACGATTTTGCTACAGAAACAAACAACAATACGAACTAGTTTCATTCATACTGTCACCTAAGGTTTTACTCTTAGAATAGTAATATTAATATTTGTTTTTTCATTTCATGTAAGTTTCCTGAACCATTTTTAAATTTTGGAAATTGTCAATTTTTTTATCTATCAATATAATTTTTCCTGAACAAACATTGCAATATTATTTTCTTTTTTATTTTTGCCTTCAAGAAAATGTCATTCAAATTGTCTGTACTCCATTTTGTGGACTCAATTTCAATTGACTCATTGATGAATCATTTACTCAAATTTCTTTTCAACAGTGGAAATTAATTAATCAAGGGTTCTTCACATAAGGGAAGGGTCCCCCACTATTGGTTAGTAATAATAGTGTTGACTGTTCTTTGATTGTTTGAGTGTTTTTTTAGCTCTAGTTCATAGATGAAGGGATACTAGTAGTCTAGAGTGATTCCAGGGCGAATTCTGTCATCAAATAATTGTTTGATGCTTTGAAGAGTTTAATTTGAGTGCACTACATTTTTTAAAGGGTGTATACACAAATGATTTGAATTCAATTTTCACTACTCTCTCAATTTCAAAATAAATGTCATAATTAATCAATTTATGTATGTTAATGTATATATTTGATCATATACATATTTATTTATGTATTATAAAAAATTCTAAAATTTTAATATTATAAAAATATTAATCGAGATAAATTGAACTATATCATATATGCTAATATTTATTTTTATATATTAATCAAAATATATGATCAAAATATGTTATATGAATAGTGCATACGTAACTCAAACACACTTATTGAAATGGAAAGAGTATTATTTCTCAAACTATAATGAATTAATGATTCAGTGTTAATTTAATGGCATGAATGTAAAATATGATCTTCCTTGTGGTCAACCACAAGTTAGATATTATTGAATTCAAAACACACTTTCTTTTACACATGAATTCAAAGCACTTACCATCACAAATAATGCCACCACTACATAAAATCTTGAGGAGAGGTGGCTAGATATTGTTCTGAGTTATAGTCACTATTATGGATTATTTATTAAAGGCCAAAATGGACCCAACTATTAATTGATTAATTTAAGGTAGGAGCCCCACCACCATTTTCTACCCATATTTCCTTTTTTTTTCCTCAATTTGTTATACAATGAATTTCAAAAGTCCAACTCACATGATTATTTTATGGTGACACTTTTTTTAAATTTCCCTACATAGTGATACCATAAAGAGCCTGCTTGTTCCACTTTCTCAAGTAATCAAAAAACAAATACTACTTATTTATCGAATACATATATAATATATTAATTCATCTCACTTTCAGATCTTTTCCTTTTCAAACATTGCTGGCAAAGCTTTATTTCATTATTTATTTATTTATTTATTTATTTATTTAGTATATCCTATTAATTAAAATAATAAATAATTAAATAATGGTTGCTACGTGGATTTACGGTTTACCTTGCAGCTTATAAATGCATGGGCCTACAAACCCATTAGGCCTCACTACTTTATATAATGTGTGATGTGTTACCCACATACTAGTATTTTTGTATGATTAGATTTAGAATTCAAACAATTGATATTTAAGTTTACCTTCATTGAGTCTTTATTTGCAAGTTTGGAGGGGAAGGGGGGGAATGATTTTGAATAAAAAGAATAAACAAATGGAAGGAATAGAGAAGTTTGGGAGGGGAGAAGTTTGGAGGGTTATTTTTTTTTCATAACACAAAAACCCCCTAATTTGGTGGAACTCAAAAATTGTATTGGATGAGAGTTTGGAGAGTTTATATGAATTCTTTAAATTTAATTAATATTGTTATAATATTCTTAAATTCATAATATATTAATCATAAGTATTTATTTGTTATTCTCTATAAAAAATACTTTCTTAAAAAATGTAAAAAATTTCTCTATTTTTCTCTATATTTCCCTCATGCACCAACCACTTGCATCACGTATTTTTAGATTTAAGCGGGTTTCACTAAATTTATCTAAAGTCTTAATAATTTAGTAGAATTTAATTAAATTTTAATCAATGTAGTTGCATAAAAAAATATAAATAAAATAATGAAATAATACGTGTTGAAAAGAATGTGATGTTAACATCATTGAAGTATAAACAATTTAGTGTGGTGTAGAAGAAATATAAGCTAAACCTTAATAACATCACAAATGCAATTTAACTATGATTATTTATTTTTGACAGAATTTAACTATGATTATGTTTGTGCATGAGTATGTATAAGGGTGTCGGCGGTACAATTTGAATATATTCAGACAAAAAATAATATAAATGTTTAATGATTAAGTTCAATTTGAATAGTATGGGTATTATATTGTTTATCTTTTAATTTGCGGACAATAGTTTTTTTTATTCTGCTTTCGTCCTTTTTCATGTAAACAAAAATAATCAATTTATTATAGTATTTGGCCGGAGAAATATAGAGATATAATATAAGAGAATTAATTATTTAATATATATTTTTGTTTGGATCAAATATTTGAAAAATAAGAGAGGAGCTATACTCTAAGTCAATTTTAACCCTTCTCCAGCCAATGTTTGGGGATGTGTTACAAATTTTAGATGTCTTATGTACACTACTATAACAACTTTGAAATTCCACAAAAAATCATTATAAAACAATTTCCTTTAAAACCTATTGTGAGCCAAACAAAACCAGCATAAACAATACTTTCCTCTTTTTCCCCTCTCTTCAGTCAATTAAAAAATGTCACTAAATCGCTTTCATCCTTATCTTTTATTATTAAACTCATTAAATTGTTCAAACTGGACCGACTCTATGTTTTTGTCACGCAACAAGGTTGAATTTATTCTCCTACATTAAGTTATCACACCTTTGTCCAAGTAATTGTACTCCTATATATAGTATTATAAACATCAGTATTAATGATATCGAAGTTATCGGTAGTTAACATCGAGTAGCGAATCAATGAAGGTTGAAGTTCAGGGAAGTGTTTATGCGGCCACTCTGACGTTCAAGTAGTATGAAAATTTTGAAATAAAATGTTTTAGAACTAAAATTATATACCTTAAATTGTTAGAGGGAGAGGAGAGGAACACCTTCTAGTGGTCTATTGGACCTTTTGTTGTTATGACCTTAATGTTTATGATTATAGAACAGATTAGTGTAACGAAAATGAAAATGAGTCATGGTTCAGTTCAGAACAAATATAAGAAATGAAATGTACTTTTATGAGTTTTCAAAATGTGAACGAAAAAGTATAAATAGTTTGACTATTTGCTTCTATCACTGATCAAAATATAAATCTGTTCATGCTGCCCAATTAATAAAAATAATTAAAAATACTTTTAGGAGCTGTTGGAATGGTGGGGTCTGAGAGGTGGTAGAAGTCATAGTTGAATTTAGGTATAGTGAACTTTTATTTATTTTCTTTGGATTAAGGTGTGATGACCTTCAGTCTCAGTCTTATCTTTCAGCATGCATTCACAAGTTGGTAAGGTAAAGGTATGGTGAATTTGCACATTCATTCCATTAATTTGTGGGACCCTACCAATAAAAAAAGGACACAATATTGTCTTTTTCGGTTTATCAATAGGGAACCAAGTGAAGATCTCTATTATAGAGTACTTTATCTTTGGCCCCTCAAAACAAAAAAGAAACAGATAATTGAATATATGAATCACTGTATAAAGTTTGCATTCTCAATTTCCCACAATATTTACTTCTCTTCTTCTTTTTTTCCATCACAATAAGGAAGTAGATCCAATATTCACTTTATGCTGATCATGGAAAAAGTGATAGTTAAAATGAAAAACCATGTCATCCTCATTGCTCATCTTTTGCAGTTGAACTGGTCCAACCACATTAAAACAAAGTTAAAAATTATACTGTTTGCATATAATTGAATGAATTTTTCTAAAGCATAAAAGAACTCTAACCTTTTGATAAAGGTAATTCCTTCATATAAAGTGAAAAAGAGTTATGTAGTACAAACCATAACGGTAGCTTGTAATGCAAGCCATTAAATTGAATTGGCTCAACAAAAAAAGGAACATGAATTTGAACTCTCTATTGCAGAGTAAAACCAAGTGAAGAAAGAAGAATGAGAAATGATGAAAAAGAAAATATAATAAAGAAAACACACACGTGTAATGTGATAACAAGAGTGAAGCTTTTCACATCATCACAGCACAGGTGTGAGTGATGTCAGGACCCGCAATGTGTTGCTGCTTTAAGTTTGGTTCTGAAAGGCATAAACGGTGTGATTTACTTATGTGGGCCTTCATGCTGTCTCATGTGGGGGACCCTCTATCAAGGACAAACATGGAAATCAATTTTCTCATATTAGATTTATAGATTGAAAAGGAAATAAACTACCATTACCATACCAATTATCATGTACCAACATAGATACATACATACACATAATTTAACCTCATTTATCTTATTACTTACTGTACACCTTAGTAGTATAATAATAATAATAAGCAAATGTGTAATTCATTAGTATTACAAGTACACATAAGCCAAACGTGGGATGCTGACAGTAAAGATAAGCTCACTTCACAGAAAAAGAAATTATGTAATGTAACGTGATGCTTTTTTGATTTCATTTTACCGCATAATTAATAATCAAAAGACAAAATCACCCTTAAAAAACATTTTGAGTACACTTGAGCTGCCAATTATGTATGTATCTACCACCACCTCCCTCGTTTTCTTCACTCAAGTCAAATAAACAACTAGCCATGTCCACATCTCTCAAAAAAGCATCTTCGTTTTCTTTGGAATTGCCATAACTTTTTTAATTCACATATTGCAATTTGCATCCCACACGTCACTTTAACTTAGAGAAAAGAAAATTAATGAAAATATCAACCACGCCAGCAAAGGATGAAGGAAATCATATTTTATCTTCAAAATATATTTGAGGATATCATTATAATATATATCAACCAGACACGTACTATATTCAAACTTCTCCACATGAACATGTCAAAAAGATGCTTACTGCTTTTGTAGTCTAGAAGACAAAATAATGAAAAAAGAAAACAGGATAAAGAACATAAAGTTAAACTCTCCACTTGATCACCAAAAGAGGCAGCAAAAGGCTATTCTATCCCTTCCTTTCCTCTATATAATATTTTCTATCCATACGTACTATTATCCACCACTTCAGGGAGGGGAGGAAAAACCAATTCTAGTTGTTCTGCCTCATGAAACTATTTATCAAACTAATTGCCATCAATTACAACAGAAAAATAATTGCAAATAATAGCAAAAGTGACAGATTTATTTCATTTTGAGCAATAATACTCAAGGTTCATTTCATTTTGAGCAATAATACCCAACACAGGACCACAACATATCAAAAGTGAGAATTTAATAGCAGTTATAAAGGTAGAAGATTTTCAACTTCAACAATACCTCCTGCTGGTACCTCATGCATTCTATTAAGTTTATATAGGAGAATTAAAAAAGTTAGGGGGGCCCTTACCACATCCTTCTAAAAAACCAATCGAATTTTGATTAGACTTAACTTAATGATCAACCTTGTCAGATTATAAACACAAGTGTACAAATGAATTACTAAACACAACTCATGCACATAAAAGTTCTGGTCCATTTCCCATCCAAAATTGTGGAATCCAAATCATTTTGTGCTGGCCGTGATCAACTCGATCTTGCTTGCTTCTTCCATATCTTCTTGAGGCGCGCCGCATAAAACCACATTAACATCTTGGCCCCACATCAGAAGATACCATCTTTTCTTACCAACTTCAAAATTCATATCTCATTCAGTTACTTCTTTGCTCACCACATGCACACGGGTGCAGCCAGGGACGATATCATTCTATTCACCTGCGGGTTGTTTCTGTTCTGCTGGCTTTACTTGAACTGCAGTGGGCACTGGTTGAACATTATAAAAGCCGGCAGGAACATATTGATGGTGGTTCCCAGAAGGCTGCATTGCTGCGAACTGGGAAGGATGCATAAGACTCTGTGTATTGATGGTACTGCCTTTTGAATTGTTTGCAGCTGCACCATTTGAGGATGTACCACCAGAGCCCTGCCGTTGCACTTGCTCAGGGCCACGCCGTTGAGTATAATAACCACTTACAGGTGAGGCAGTGGAGGTGGGACTGTTGGATTGTGTGACCTGGGAATGCATGTAAGGATTTGAGAAGAACATTTGGGCTTGTTGTAGGTTCTGCTTTGATATTTGTTGCTGCTGCTGCTGTTGTTGTTTCTGTTGTTGCTGCTGTGACAACTGTGATTTACTTCCAGTATTGGAAGAGGGAGTTATCTGAGGGCCACTGAGGATTGATGGTACATTTCTCCCACCAACAGGTGAGGACTTACGGGCTGGCATAGTAGGAGAGTTCTTGGCTTGCTGAGAGGATAGGGAACTAGTTTGGCTAGTTTTGTTGTTGGTTGTTGTTGAATTTGTTGTCCTTGGGCTGCTAGTGTTTTTGGACATTGAGGAATTTGTTGGTGAGCCAACCATTACGGGAGGAGATGGGGACTGAGTGGAACTTGCAGTCTGCACTTGTGGTGTGGATGATTTAGGATTAGCTGCAAAAGATATTTGTGTGTGGCCTTGCTGGGAACGAGCCTGCTGCTGTGGAGGGTTTTTGACTGACAATGACGGTGGTGAAGCCATAGTTGAAGGTGACAAAGAAGTGTTAGTTGGTGCCCTTGCTGAATTCTTCCACTGAGGTGACTGAGTAACAACTGTGTTGCTGCTCTGAACTAGACTTTGAGGAAATGCAGACACAGCATTGGGATACTTTGTGGATATTGAAGATGTATTAGGAAGATTATCAGAGTAAATACTGCCATTACTTGTTGACGGTGTCTTATTCCGAGCGGCGGCCACTGCTGCAGCTGCAAATTGATTCTGCTTTTGAAGCTGAAGAATTTGTTGCTGATTTCGCTGCATTTGTTGCTGAGAACCAGCTGCATTGGCATTGATGGCAGCAGGCATAACAGAAACAGCAGCTCGAGATGAAGCAGAACCAAGGTTGAGACTACGGCCTGTGCTATCAATGACATTGTTGCATCCCAACGGCGACATTGAGGTATCAGCCACATCTGACCTGGCAAAAGCAATGGATTGCCCCACTGTAGCTTGATTTTTCCCAGATATGGCTTTTCTATCTTCTTCTAGATTAGATGAATTAACTACATGCTTTCCTTCTTCAGCTGCATGGTAACTCTTCTTCAGCTGAGCACTAGCAGCTTGTGCTGCCGCCATTATCTGATAGTTATGACTGCTCTGCATAATTGAATGATTCTGTGCAATTGAAGAGAGGTCAAGGCCAGTTGCTCCATTTATGGATGCAAATGGCATGGCAAATGCCTGAGGAGTTTCACTTCCAGCCTTTGAACCAGGGTGCTGTTGTTGTTGCTTCTTTTCACTGTGATTGCCATTAGAACCAGCACCATTCATTGCAGTTGTCATCAAGGTAAAGTTCGGTGTCTGCATTGGCATTGCGAAATTCTGGCCATATATATTCATAGTAGCACGATTGAGACGACTGTCAGCAGTGGATGGACTATCTTCAGATCCCATCTCTGACTCAATTTGACGGGCCGCGTTAGAAGTGTGGTGATTGTGCAACTGCTGCCTTTGCTGCTGCTGCTGCTGCTGCTGTTGTAGAATCAGCTGCTGATGCGGGTTTTTGGTAACAGGAAAACCTTGCAAGCTTCCACCACCACTGCCACCCCCATTGGATCCACTAGCATTATTAGCTTTTGGCTGCTGATTTTGTGCATGCTTTTGGGAAGAGGAAGATGCAGTAGAAATAGAAGCATTTGGATGACCTTGTTGGCTCTGCTGTGATTGAGTAGGAAGTTGTTGCGTTTGAATTTGTGAAGGATGTATCATTTGAGAAGAATAAAAAGAACCATTGAAGAACGGAAAAGCTTGGGCAGGATTTCCCCGATATCCAGGTGGACCACCAACATGCGCCGGTATTGGAAATGGGTAAGCATTATTCTGCAATATAGCCATGTACTGAGTTTCATTGCCCGGCATATTTGGATAGGTGAAACTCATGGTTGGAGGAGGAGCAGCAGCAGCTCCGGTACCCGACGTATTCGGGTGAGCTGAATTGGATGTAGAGGACGGCGGTCCATTGCTTGTAACTGGCAAAGACTTCACAGATCCGGGTCGAACAGATGCCGCTGCTGCAGCAGCAGCTGCTGCTTGCTGTTGATTTATGGGGAAGATGAAAGTAGGTCCATGCTGAAATGTATAACACATCATTAAATTTTTTATTTAAGATGAAAATGACAACAAAAGAGTAATGGTAAAAAAATGACCAAAATTAAAACATACCAATATATTACTAGGTGCTGCTCCAGGGGGTAAAGTTTGCTGAAGTAAAATTTGCTTTCTTGAGGAACTATCAACATTGGAAGGCTGAGAAGTCTTGTCCTTCCCAATATGACCTGGAAACATGGTAAGGCCGTGCCCTTTGTCTTGAGTAGAGTTTGTTGCCCTTCCAGGAACATTACCACCATGCAATTCTGTGGAGGGTATAACATTAAGATTGCCGCCGGGCTTGGCACCATACAGTGCTGCAGCAGAGCCTGCTGCTGCTGCTGGCCAGAATGGACTCATCCTTGCAACTTGCTGATTATACAATATATTCCTAGCAATGTAGCAATGGGTTGCACACTTTTTCGGCCTCGGCTGATTGAAAAGAAGATGAGGCTGCTGCAAAAAATAATTATTAAAAAATTCAGATTAATTACTAATAAAACTAATAATTCACAAATTGATCTAAATCATAAAAAATCATTTGGAAGGGTGGATTTATACCGGTATAGCTGCAGTAGGCATAGTTGTTCCATCCATCGATACAACTCCTTGAAGAGGTGTCATATATCTGATATAATGAGAAGTGAGAAGAGAGTCAACATCAACACATTGCACAAAAACTACTAAAAATAACCAAAACAACAACAAACAAACACAATAATTAATGACCGTACCCCATGGAAGGAAGGCCACCAGGCCAGCTGGGAACAGACATTGGAATAGGCAAAGAATTGGATTGAACTGGAAAAGAGAAGATAAAAAAACTCATCAGTCACCAACATCAAACCAAAACAAAACACAAGTATTCTTACTTCAAAATTGAACTTACCATTTTTCTCCGAGTTTGTTTGTTGCTGCAGCTGCAACTGATGATGGTGTCTCTGAACATTCTGATGTTGAACATTCTGATGTTGCTTCTTGTTTTGAAGATTTCCATTGCAATTAGAATCTACTCTCTCTAACTCAAGCTGCAAGTCGATTCCTCTTTCTTTCTGTACAGTGTTAGCAGCTTTATGGGATTCATTTTCTTCTGCCTTTGCTTTAACTTTCTCATTTTCAACAACCACCAACTCATCCTTATTCGTTCTCTGTGATTTCTGATCCTCCTTCATAGCAAGCTTCACCTTTTCAGCCTCAGCTACTACTGAATTATTCTCAACAGCTCTTTCAGGAGAAGATCTCATAGAAGGAGGTGGCGCCTGAAAAACTTTTTTATTAAAAAAACACACATAATCAAAGTAACATAGATGAAGAAGTGAATGAAGAAAAGAATACACACCATCAGATCTATCTGAAACTTCTCTTTAAGCTGATTTTCACTCTCAGATATTGTTGGATTCCTGAAAAACCAAAAAAAAAAAAAATAATCATAAAAGTTAGATCAAGATTCAGATTGATTAATTAGAGAAAAACTCATGAAAAAGCTAAACGATAAACCAAAAAAGAAAAGAAAAAAAGAAACAGTAGAAAAAGTTGATGCTACTCACGCTTTAGTCGCTTTCACATCTTCACGAACATCATCTACTGCTTGGAGCACAGAAGATTCCTTCTTCGGTGACACAGGAGGTACCACCACATCTTTACTCAATCCAACATCTTTTTGCTTCTCTGATTCCTCCGTTAAAATCTTAGCATCAACCACTGATGCGTTGCTTTCTGGCTTAACTGGCTCCGATGAAGCTTGTACCGGAACCAAATTAGTCGAATTTTCAGGTACAGATCCTTGATTGTTCTTATCTGAATTTGATGAACAAGTTTCAATCTTTGAAGGGTGATCACTCTCAGCCTTTGACATCGACGAAACAGGACTACTCCGAACACTGAAAATTGCTTGATTTTCATCCTCATGCTTCACTGGTCTCGGTCTTTTCCTCTTTGGTGCTGCAAAATCATCAAAACAAAGAACAAAATTAAATTTCAATAATTAGTCTGAAAAAGTGAATTTAACTAAGAATTAAGATGAAAGTTAAGAGATGAACAACAAACCAATTGCAGAAACTGGAGTAGCAGAAGAACTTGAATTTTGAGGCGGTGAAGAAATCCTTGACTTAGCATCACTAGCAGAAGATTTATTATTATTGGTTTCTCGGGAATCTAACTTCATTGAATCATTCATTTCTTGCTTAGAAGGTGGAACTTGACTTTGTGGTTGTCTCATCATTCCGTATAACACTTCAGCGATCTCTATCTCGATCTCATCTTGCACTGATGAAGATGATTTCGACGATGATTTCGGTGGTCGAAATTTTGTTCCTCCACCACCACTACCACCACCATTCGCTTTCTGCAACACCAAAACAACAACTGTTACAATAACCCATCAAAAAACAATATTAACACAGTAACAAAACACCATTAACAAAACTCAGAACTCACTATCTTTTTTCTGATTGAAGCGTTTGAAGATGAAGGTGAAGGTGGAGCTGCTGTAGCTCTCACCGGTGAACTTGATGGTTGGCGGTGATTTTGCTCCGTCACTATTCCACCGCCGCTTGAAGCCCAACATTCATGCGACCTCTTCGTTGAAGCTGAAAAAACAAAAACAAAAAACGTTATAAACTAAAAAAATGAGTTAATTAAGTTTCCGTGAAAATCGGGTTCCGTGAATAATTCTTTTTTTTCACCTGAGCGTGCTTTTCTTGGGATGGATACTCCGATCATCTCATCAGCTGCTTTCCACGTCGTCGGCGGTGTTGGTCTAAAAACTTTCGCCGGAGGGAAACTTTTCCGATGATGATTCGTAAGAGATGAAGAAGAAGAAAGTGTAGAAGGATTCAACGGAAGCATTCTAACTGAAACACCACTACCACTACCACCACCGTTGTTGTTTCCTCCATCTTCATCGTCATCATCTTCTTCATCGTTAATACTCTCTTCCGAACTATCATCTCCACCATCTTCTCTAACACCGTGCATCAACCTATCACCTCTCCTTCTCTTATTTCTTCCCAATCGATGATCTCTTTCTCTTTCCCTTTCTCGATCTCGATCCTTCTTCCCACTCCCTCGATCTCTTAACCTCGTTGTCTCTTGCATCTCCATAGCTCCATCATCATCTAAATCAAAAATCAAAAAATCAAAAAGTGAGAATCTAAGAAATAAGCAGAGAATTAAACTGAACAAGATCTGAAATCTGAAAGAGAAAGAAAGAAACAAACCTGGTGAGTCTCTTAGACTGTTAGTTCTGTGTCTTCTTCGTGTTAAACCATTCGCCGCCATAGTAGTTCTTCTGGCTTCTCTAATTCTATCCATTCCAGATTATCTATGTTTTGAACCGATTGAATGATTTATTATCTTTCGTGAACCATAATCAACGGAAACAGATTCATTCACAGCTAAACACCACCAACCAAAAAATTGAATTGATTCTGTATTTGAAAGATCCTTTGATTTGTTTTGTGTTATGAGAATTATATAAAATCAGAGAGAGAGATCTTAGGGGATGGATGGATGGATGCTAATGCTATTGCTATGCTTATCTTGTTTTCCTTTTTTTCTCTTTACGCTGATGTTGTTGTTGTTGCTATGCTAATTGCTAACACCACTTCTTCACAGTTTCTCTCTCTTCCCCTTTCTCTTCGCCTTTTTTTTTGTGCTCCAATCTTAACACCTTTCCTCTATTTCACTTCCACTCCAATTACTCTTCAACGGTTATGATACACCACCGCGTCACCTGTTAGAATCTACACCGTTGCTTTTATTTTCCATATCTAATGGATCTTATTGGCGTTTGCCATCTTGGCAATATCTTAACCGTTCCTTCCACCACTCACGCCAAAACCCTTTTTAACCTTTTTCAGCGCGTCACTTCCACGTGTCCCACCTCTCTCGTTGTCTTACACCTTCCATTTTACTCGCTGCCAATTCGGTACAGTATCTTTTTATTTATTTCATTTTTTATCATTTAGTTTTTTTATATTCATTCAATGCGTATAGATATGTTAATCCTTTCAATACTTTCCATTATTTAATTTCAATTCTAGGAAATATAAAAGGGACATCAATTTAACTCACCGGCTATATCCGGTTGCTAGCTACTGCACTTCGGTAAAACAACAACCCACCACAATTATGAGGTTTTTTTTTGTTGTTGATAATTATGAGTTTTTTTTAATCTAATGGTAAAAAACATAGATCTACATTCAAAGGTTTGGAGTTATAGGTCTTTTAAAAATGAAAATATTAGTATTAAATTTCTATAAATTAGTTACAATAAAAAAAAGAGATTCAATATATAATAAGGGAAAATATTATTTTCATATTAAATTCCTAATTTTAAATTCTTTAACAAATGTAGCCAAAATCTTACCTATTTTATAAGCAAAATTGGTCAAAAAATATCAAAAAGAAAAGAAAATTAATAAAAAAAAAACTATAAGAAGGCATCTCAAAATGTAGTTTCCATCGGTCAAATACAATTAATTTCGGTTCCACGTTTGCCCTTTTCTCTGTTTAATTAATGAATTTTGATTATTGATAGGATTTTATATTTGTTAACTTGAGAATGGACTAGACTAGTGGGCCCTTGTTTAGAATAAATAAGTAACCTAAACAAACATTTCAATTCAACGCACCAGATCGTCGCATTATAAGTAAAACAACTTTTATTAATCGTTGGATGGGTCATACGTGGCAGTGACATTCATTAAAAAAAAAAACCGGATTTTAATGAACGAGCGAGTCCGATATGGCACCTAAACCAACAGGTTCGGGAGCGTTTAACGTCAAAACCAGATCACACCGTCGATGCTTTCAGATTCTACGGACGAGATAAGCGCCGAAGCTAAAGTGACTCAGAGTCACAGTCACGGAACTTCCAAGGAGTGTGGACCCCGCTATAGCTGCCGATCTAGAAATTATTTTCTTCTCTTTGGCCTAATTGTCACGTTCGTGAGATGTGGTAGCTTTATGACATAAGGACGTGGGTCCCACCATTATAGCATTTCTAGTAATAAAAAACTTATCTAACAAGTAATGATATCTAGCTGCGGTCAAATTTTACACCACATTTAAATACTCATTATAATTATATTTTAAATTAAAACTTCAATTATTTAACTAATTAATGATAGAGGCAGGAAAACCAAACCAGTCGACTACCTTTTACTCCACGCGCCAGCAGCATTTATTTGGCTGTACAGCATGGCAACTTAGTTCATGCGACGTGGCGGAAAAAGAGCGTGACACGTTGGCAATTTGGTATCTTGCTATTGGCTCCGCTTTTGATCATGCAAATAAATATCCTTTGTGAATATAATTAAAGGGTGAAAAAGATAGAGTCACTGAGAAAGGACCTGCTCTTAACTCGAAAAGGCAAAGTTATATTTTTTCATGGCTTAAATAATAAAATTAAATAATGAAATATAATATCAGCGGGGAATGCGGAGAAGGTATATTAATGAAGAAAAATTAATTATTTTTATTTGAAGAAGGGTAATTAAAGCATAGGTGAGTGGAGTTATCATAACTTTTAATTAAGTGTGCCACGTAAGAATGGGTCCACTTGTGAATGTGGGTCCTACACAATAACTTGTCTTATAGTGGGGTGCTTTCGTTCTCTCGTTCGTGCTCACTCGCTGTCGTGAAATCCTAACTAATACCACGTGGATATAAAACTGCTACGTTGGACTTGCTACGTGGCTTGGTCTATCACCGTAGGTTTTTTTTTGAAGCGAAAATTAACACCGCATCGTCACTCTCTTCTCTTCCGTTCACACTATCCATATCCACTTTCCATTTTCTTAATTTGACTGTAGTTAAGTTTCTCTTCTACCGGTTCAACCGCGAACAGCACCGCTAGTCCGAAGAACCGGTTAAAAACCGGCCCTGGTTCATCAAAAGAACCGCTGGTTCTAAAAAAATATTTAAAAATTCGTTTTTATTCTTCTGTAGAACTAAAAGGATTTTGAAAACACAAAACCAAAACTAAGAAACATGTAGCATGGTTAGCAAAACAAGTAAAATGAATTCTTTGATTTGAGGGTCGTGTGATTTCTTGCTAAGAGTTGGTCACCAAGTTGGTGTATGTTTGAAATAATAATAATAAAAGAGGAAAATAGAGTAGAGTAGATACTAGAAGAAGGTATAGAGAGTTTCTGTAAAAGTAAAAAATAAGAAGAAGGAAGAGAATGAAGGAAGGAAATTGATAAATGTGAGATAGAGGATATGCGGCGGTGATGTTTCATGTTTGTAGATTTAGGGTTATGAGATCTTGAGTTGTTGGGCTTACTTTAGCATTCTTTTTGTCATTGGGCTTATCTCTTACTTGTAAAATTGGGCCAATGATATATTTTAGCATTAGGATTAAATGTTTTTTTTTTTTTATCTTTGTATGTTCAAGCATTTTGCTGTTTTAATCTTTATATGTTGTTTTTTTCGGAATTAATTCTTAAATGTTATAAAAAAAAATTAATTTTAGTTCTTGAAATTAAAATCTGCAGAAAAATATACTTGTTTCTTATAGATTATTGTTTGAATTTTTTTGTAGATTTTAACTTTAGTGACTAAAAAAATGATTTTAACATTCAGATATGAATTTCAAACAAAAATAACATATAACGACTAAATCAAAAACACGCGAACTAACAAGGGCCAAAAAAGTATTATAATGTCGTGCCATTATGGTTAATCTATGCTTTTATTATGGTGGTATCAACTTCATTTCTATAAGCAAGTTCTTTGATTTCAACTTATAGAATGTAAAAAAAATTTATTCAAATCTTAATATTGCTGGAACTTATTGATGAACGTTTGTAAAATTAAAAATGTCGCGCGCAGTGTGACCCCGTGCGTATGTGCACAGGTACTTGACTAGTAACATATAGCGATTAAAATTAAAAACATGCAAACTTACAAGGATAAAAAAAACATTATAAAATTTTGGTACAAGTATTCCTAAAAAACAAGAAATTTATTCATTCAAGAAATTTGTTTTCTTATTTTTTTTCAATTACAAAATTTGTCTTCCTATTTTAAAATCACTCAATTTTTATTTTTAAATTAAATTTTTGTACTTAAATTTACATGGATGATTTAACGGCCAATGCTTCAATGCACAAGTGCATCATATTGAGCATTCATGCAAATTTTAAAAATTATTTGATATGTTATTAAGACCCCATTAAAATTAACGTACACCGTATGCACCACTTGTCCATATTAAAATTTGTCATTATTTAACAAATATGTTAAATGATGTGTGACATTTATTTCAATGATTTTTTTTATAAGATTTTGAATGATCGGAAAACTCATTAAATAATCAACAATGAATTGGTCCAAGTAGTAAGGGTTTTCGTCGCCTTAAGTATATGGTCAAGGATTTGATTGCGAATGTAGAAAATTCGATTAAGAGGGAAGAACTCACTTTATGCGCCTCACAGGTTTCTCGACAGAGATTAATATCGCTAACGGCGGTAGAAACTTCGTACCAATATCATGGTAACAAAAAAACTCATTAAATATTTATATTTTAATTTCATGAATCATTCATTTTTGTAATTTAATTAATGAATTGTAAATAATTGATCCACTTAAATGAATCTACATCATCACATTGTATGACATGTTATTTAAAATATACAAATTACAATTTTTAAACATAAAATTTTGATTGAGGGATCCAAACTGAATGATTTTAAAATAGAGAATCAAATTAAAATATATATTTATGAGTATTTTTTAATTAATGTCAATTAATCAATAATAAAAAGTCAATTAAATATATATATATATATATAACACATTTATTTTTTAAGTATTATTTGGTTATTTAAATATAATATATATCTTATCATGTCAATATGAAATGTACATCCAACACGTGATAGGAAAAAATAATATTATTTTCTTTTTATCATGTGTACAACAAACACATGACAACGACAAGATAATATTTATTATGTCATTATTTTATCATATTATTATCCATTTTTTTATCATATATTGTATCTATTTTATCCGACAGACTAAGCGGTAAATGAATTTCATGTATGCTTCTTACCAAGCATCATATTATCCAATTGAACTAGTCTGTTACATTGTTAACTGCTAGAAAGTTGCTCTCCCATTCCACATCTAGTATTATCTATAATTAGTAATAACTTGTTGAATTATGTGTCTCTTCTCTATAATTAGTTCTAACAAGTCAGTTGTTTTATCCTTCCACGTAAAAAGGATCTAAAGACTTGTGTCTTGTTTTTCAACGTCCTTCACTTATCTCTTCCATCATAAGTGGAATCCATAAATAGAACTAAGTTGCATATATATTGCTAATCTTTAACTTAAGATATTATCAGAAAAAAGTGCCTTTCTGATCTTACTTTAATTTTCAATTTTAATCAATCTCTATATCTTTACAGAAAGCTTGAGAGTTTGGTAAGAAAAGATCAATCTGGCTACAATCATTCATTAAGACAAATACAGAAAGAAAATCGCATAGTTTCTTGAGGTGAACGAGCATTTTAGCCAATATGGCTGGTGGAGGATTTGCAACGAATTCAAGTGATGTAGTTTTTGAAGCTAAGATCACATTTGCTGTCATAATCTCTTGCATTATGGCAGCTACTGGTGGTCTTATGTTTGGTTACGATATTGGTATTTCAGGTACGTTTATATAACTTTTTTGTACCCATCGACACTCTAAATCAAAAGTGTGTTAGTGTCCGACACTCACACATATTGTTACATTCAAATATTTCATATTCTCAAATTATTACTGATATTAACGGCGTCAGTGTTGTATCTGATTACTATGTTCAATGTGAATGAATGAATCCAGGGGGTGTGACATCAATGCCTAGTTTCTTGAAAGAGTTTTTCCCTGAAATATACAAAAGGACACAAGAACCTGAGATTGAAAGCAACTATTGCAAATATGACAATCAAAAGCTTCAGTTGTTCACATCTTCTCTTTACCTTGCTGCCTTGGTAGCATCCATGATAGCATCCCCTGTAACCAGAACGCTAGGACGCAAACAAACTATGTTGTTTGCTGGACTTGTCTTTATTGTTGGCACTTCCTTAAGTGCCTTGGCGCGCACACTCGTCCTCCTCATTTGCGGCAGAATCTTACTTGGTTGCGGTGTTGGTTTCGCCAATCAGGTCATTATATATACAAAATATTTAATTCTTATACACCATTAGTCTAAAGCGTTTTTCGTTATCTTAATTTGTTGTTAATTAATTTAACATTGTTGATTAATCTTGACTAATTGCAATTTTGATAAAACAAAATAGGCTGTGCCGGTGTTTCTATCTGAGATAGCACCAACAAGAATTCGTGGCGCACTTAACATTATGTTCCAGCTGAACATCACCATTGGAATTTTCATAGCAAATCTTGTCAACTGGTATACATCAAAGTAAGTTTAATTTGATTAATACTAATCTTTATAATAATTAATTTAAAATTCTGAACTAGACTATAATAATTTTAATTTTTTTGGAAAACAGAATGGCAGGTGGATATGGGTGGAGAGTATCACTTGCTGGAGCAATCATTCCAGCAGTTATGCTTACTGTAGGGTCTCTCATAGTGGATGATACTCCCAACAGTCTCATTGAAAGAGGTTTTGAGGAACAAGGGAAAAAAGTTCTAAGAAAGATTCGCGGTGTCGAAAACATTGAACCTGAGTTTGAAGATATTCTTAAAGCTAGTAAAGTGGCTGTTGAGGTTAAGAGTCCCTTTAAGGACATTCTCAAGTCCAACAACCGTCCTCCATTGATCATTGCTATCTGTATGCAGGTAACTAACTAACCATTCATTATGAATCAATCAGTTCAACTACGGTTGAATCAGATGACAAAAAGTACATACACATTTTGATCACATAAATATACTAGCTAGTTAGTACTATAGTGATTGGTTTGATTGAAATTCTAACAAATTTGAATTTAATTTTGGTAAAGGTATTCCAACAATTCACTGGCATCAACGCAATTATGTTTTACGCACCAGTGTTGTTCAACACATTGGGTTTCAAGAACGACGCTTCACTTTACTCATCGGTGATCACAGGAGGTGTGAATGTCCTCTGCACCTTAGTGTCTGTGTATTCAGTGGACAAAGTTGGAAGAAGGGTGCTCTTATTAGAAGCATGTGTACAAATGTTTGTGTCACAAGTTGTAATTGGAATAGTACTTGGGATGAAACTTCAAGATCATTCAGATGATTTAAGCCCAGGCTATGCAATGTTGGTGGTGGTTATGGTATGCACATTTGTTTCATCTTTTGCTTGGTCATGGGGTCCACTTGGTTGGTTAATTCCCAGTGAGACATTTCCTTTGGAGACAAGATCAGCTGGACAAAGTGTGACGGTGTTTACAAACATGTTGTTTACCTTTCTTATAGCTCAAGCTTTCTTGTCCATGTTGTGCTACCTTAAATTTGGAATTTTCTTGTTTTTCTCTGCTTGGGTTTTCGTTATGGGAGTTTTCACTGTGTTCTTGATTCCAGAGACAAAGAATGTACCCATTGAAGATATGGCTGAGAAAGTGTGGAAACAACATTGGTTCTGGAAGAGATATATGTATTGAAAACATATTTAAAGGCCATATATATATGCATTTGGAAGTGAAACAATAAGTGAGTGCATTGCTGAATGGAGATTAGATGAAAAAATAATCATGTAATGCTACTCTTATACACATGTATTTTCTCTTCCATATGTACATCTTTTATATTCTGTATACTTTCTTTCTTTGTATATGGAATTATGAAATAAAATTTACCTGTTAACATTGTTACACATTTGTTGCATTATACTTTATTTGATGTTATGTGAAAATAAAGAAAGAATGCTATAAAAATTTGAAAAATAGTAAAATATAGGAAGATGCTGGTGCTACAACTAAGAAAAATAATAATTAAAAGAATCTCTTTTAGCTAATCATAGGTCCAAGTTTCGAATAATTAATCTTTACAATTGCGCTAAAACAATTGTAACCCATTGTTGAAAATGTAGTTGTGATTGTATTGTTTGAGTCTGTTTGAAATCTCATATTGTTTAGGTTATCGGACAATCGAGTGTGCATATATATATATATATAATATATATATATATGAGAAAATGCATTACATAGAACTCAAAAACTTTGATGAATTTTGTCTAATATAATTAGATAAACTATCTCTTGACCAAAAAAAAAAAAAAACTATCTAATGTCTCTCCTTTATACGAAAATATAAATTCTCTCCTTTACATTTCGCTTATTTTTAATTTTTCAATAGTAATAATTCCATCAAACCTCTCCTATAAAATGAGAGGATCCAATTCCCCTTCCCATGGTATTAGAAAATGTACTATTTAGCCATTCACCATTTCTGGATAGTAGGACCCCACCAACCCCAAAACATGGTTACATGAAATGCATACTAAAAATTCTCTTAATAATTAAATATACACTTTTCAGGAATATATAACAACTTCGCACAATAAATAAAATAAAAGTAGCTATTGCTAATAAGTAGTAACATGTATATTCTTTTAGAGTAAAAAATCATCTATCATAAAACAATTTTCTACAGTAAATCAATGTAAGAGTTTTTGTACTAGAGTTTATGAATGGTAAAAAAATACAAAATCGGCATTGTCAGAGGCAGAGATAGGGGCGCCCAAAGAATTGTGATATCTAAGCTAACATACTCAAATCAGTGTCTCATTTTGTTTTCTATCTTAAATTAAAAACCACACTTCAAATTATTATTCTTTTATGATTTTTTTAGTGTTTATTATTAATATAAGTTTGTCCTAAACTGTAAGATCCACATTTTTATTTGTAGTTCCGATATAAGATCTTCTTCAAATTTTTGCATGCATTAATAATTATTTTACAAAGTAATCCCTATTTAAATTTATAATTGCAAAACACAAATTTATTTTCTCATATTTTAAAGTTATCGTAGAAGGCACAAAAAAATTACTAGTACATGATGTAATTTCATTCCTACTGCATTGTATTACTATCGATAAATCCAAAAATACATGGTAAATAAATAAGCCATTACTTTGCACCACTTTCATAACCAAGAAAATATCATTCTCAATATCTAGTCACTCAATATTCATCTAAAGACAAGAGAAACTCACAAGAAGTACCTAACCATGACGGGAGGAGGTTTCGCCGGCGGCAACCAAAGAGAGTTTGAGGCAAAGATAACTCCTATCATTATCATTTCATGCGCCATGGCTGCCACTGGAGGTCTTATGTTTGGTTACGACGTTGGAGTTTCAGGTACGTAAATACTAACTTCTTTCAATATAATACAATGAGGTCCTTTTGTACTTTTTTTGTTTATATAAATTCTCTTCGAAGAAAATGACAATAATCATATTCTTGAGTCTTGACATTATATATCATATATATCATAGGTTTTTATAATTTTTTTTTCCTTTTTCTTCTTACAATTTATAATAAATATTGTGACTTGTATACGTAGAATATAAATATATGAATAGTACTAATGAAAACATATCGTGTGATGGACAAAATGGTTGATTATTTAAGGTGGTGTGGCATCGATGCCACCCTTTTTGAAGAAGTTCTTTCCGAAAGTGTTCAGACAGACCGCAGAAGAAGGGTCGGAAAGTAACTACTGCAAATACGACAATCAAGGGTTACAGTTATTCACTTCATCATTGTATTTGGCGGGTTTAACAGTTACCTTCTTTGCGTCTTATACAACTCGAGTACTAGGGAGAAGGCTCACAATGTTGATTGCTGGGTTTTTCTTCATAGCTGGAGTTACTTTGAATGCAGCTGCTCAAGACCTTCCCATGCTAATCGTTGGCAGGATCTTACTTGGTTGTGGAATTGGTTTTGCAAACCAGGTTAGTGCTTGTTTATGCACTTCAACTTTAATCAATGATACATATATATATATATATATATATATATATATATATATATATATATATATATGAGAACAGTTAATATTATCTATAATTTGTTTCACGAATTTGAAAAGAGTGTTTAAATCATAAATAATTTGTTAGTCTTTACTTTAAAATTTGTATAACTAAACTCTTGAACTAAATTCATGGTTCCAATGGTTATTTTTTTAGTTTTTAAAAACTATTTAATTTTTTAAAAAGTTACATAAAGACATATTGGTTATGTGCCACTTAATTTACACCTGGCTCTTTTAATTATTTATTTTTGCTAGTCTTTAGTAATTCACTTTTTGAGATGAATAAGTGACCATTGCGTAGATTATTTGATGTTTTTATAAATCGAACTATGTTTTTGGAGACTAAATGTGGTTATGTTATTACATTACATTTTAATATAACTTTTTTTTTATCAACAATAAATTGATTCAATTGGTAAGGATCTTGACTCTCTTAAATAAGTGGTCAGTAATTTAATTTATGATTCTTACATATGAAAAAAATTCGGTTAAAAATATTTTAGAATAAAAATAATACATTGAAAAAGAGCACTAAGGTCCAACAGGGCCCAATCAACAATTTTTTTTCTCTTAGATTGATTGTTCTACGTGTGTCTTGGGATAACTATACGTATATAAATAATAATTAATATAAAACTTCTTTTATGAATAAAAATATTGGAAGGACATGAAATGCAAGTAGACATAACTTTTTTTTTGAAATGACAAATATTATTAAGTTACTCTAGAATAAAGAGTACAAAAAGAGTAAAAAGTAAAAGAAAATCAACGCGAGAGTAAGAGCGAGCTAATAAAGCTCCCTTACTAACACCCCCAACACCAGCCAAAACAGGGTACAAAACAAAAACATCCCTAGCACTTACCCAAACACAAACACATCAAAACCACCGTCCGAACTATAAATCAACGAAAAAGACAATCTCCCGGATTCCATTTCTATTCATAAAACAAACACGGAGGCGTCTTCAATTTGGCTAGACTTCATTTCTAACTCAACATTTTAGACACAATTATATACGGATATATCTAAGTAATTCGGTTGACTTAAAGGGGCATAAGTCATAATTCATATTTTTATGTTAAATATACATTTGAAAGCATTCATAACACTTTCTCAATTGTAAAAGCTTAAACTTATATTTGTAAGATACCATATTCAGATCTCTTTGGAGATAATGTCAATTGATCATCAGAACCACTTTGATTTATAAATTTCCTCTTATAATTTATAAAAACATTATATTATACAAGAGATATTATCCAAATTTAGTTGAAAATTTACTATTTATTGGACTTATTATAGTAGGGACCAGAATTAGTCACTCTAAAAAAAATTAAATTAAAGAACATAAATTTAAACTCAACTTTTTGTGCGGGAGTGGTTCTTGTATGAACACAGGTAAAGGCACAACCAATCAAAAGTATGAATAATTACTTTATATTATTTTGATTTGATATAATGATTACTTTATATCCTAAACAATTTCAATCAGTTTAATCAAAAAAAACTTTCAATTAGTGGTATAGATCTAATAATCAATGGAAGACAATTTTATAGAACCTTTTGGTAGCAACCAGCAATTAATATAAAAGTTTATCTTTTTCAAAATAAAAATAGAGGTAAACCTTAGAACTTGGCAAAAATAAATAAATAAAAAGATTCTACTAATTTGGCTTGAAATTTTTCTTATTAATTTGATGTTTATGAGCCATGAAAACTTGCTGGAGACCACTTTGGACATGGTCTCATTTAATTAAGCAAAAACTTATAAAATATACATAAATTAATAATTAAAATATCTTGTTGACAAGTTCCATTCATTTAATTACCTTTTTTTAAGACATCTCTATCTTTTTTTAGTCATAACTTGGACCTTATAGTTATAATTCCTTAAAGTAATACAAACGATGCATGATTATGGTGTAATTCAATTAACCAACTATTTAACTAATAGTTTAATATTTGTGTGAGAATTGAGGAGGAAAGTTCATAGTATAACAATTAGCTTTTGGAAGTGACTAATATTAATATATATTGTTTGTTTGAATTTGATGGAGACAGGCAGTACCAGTTTTCCTTTCAGAGATTGCACCTTCTAGAATACGTGGAGCATTGAATATACTGTTTCAGCTTGATATCACCCTTGGCATTCTCTTTGCTAACCTTGTCAATTATGTCACCAACAAGTAACTTCCTTAATTGCATTCTATTTACTATATTGCATTGCATCCTTATCTTTTATTTTTATTTGTTTTGTAGACAGAAGTAACAAACATCACAAGATCTATCGAATCTATACGTAGATGTTCAACTTAATAATATTGACATTGTGTCGGTTGTACACTTTTATATTAGTTCATTAATTGGAAGTAAATGGAAAAGAATGAGTTAACAATTATTTTTAAAAATGGTGGCCAAATTGAAGTTGTTCTCCAAGAGATTCTGTTTTTCAAAGAAAATCAACAAAACTATGATCACTTTTATGACTTTTCTCATACACAAAAATCTAACAATGTACATGCTTGACTAGTTAGTGTTTTGTGACCCTAAGAAATTCTTAATCCAGTAGAGTTTAATTATAATAACTTTCATAATGCTACATATGCTTGGTTAGTTTTGATGAACAGTCATTTACAATAAATTATGAATATTGTACAATTCATTGTTGTTGATGCTGAATATATACAGATTCAAAGGTGGATGGGGTTGGAGGATATCTCTAGGATTAGGAGGTATCCCAGCATTACTCCTCACTTTAGGAGCTTACTTGGTAGTAGACACTCCAAATAGTCTCATTGAACGCGGTCATTTGGAAAAAGGAAAATCGGTTCTAAGAAAGATTCGTGGCACGGACAACATTGAACCTGAGTTCTTAGAGCTTGTAGAGGCAAGCCGTGTTGCTAAAGAGGTGAAACACCCCTTCAGGAATCTCCTCAAGCGCAATAATCGACCTCAACTTATCATTTCCATTGCCCTAATGGTCTGTACTAATGCTGCATTCACATTTTCCTAAACATATATAAATATGATAGCCAATGTTTTAAGTAACAGTCGCAATCGCGTAACAATTCTTCTCATTGCAGAGAATTGTAGCCAAACACATTTCAAAGTTAAAACGGACGCAATTGCATTAGCAAAAAGAGTTATAATGTCACAGCCAAAATCGCGATTGCAGACCCTTTTTATAACCTTTAATTGATAGTTACACTAATGCATGTGTTATAAACCTTTTATTGAGTTATAATCATAATGCTTTCTGATTAATGTTACTCAAATCTCATCATAAAAAACAGATTTTTCAGCAACTCACCGGCATCAATGCTATAATGTTCTATGCTCCGGTTCTGTTCAATACATTAGGATTCAAGAACGACGCTGCACTTTACTCTGCTGTGATTACCGGTGCTATCAATGTCGTCTCAACAATAGTCTCAATATATTCGGTAGATAAACTCGGACGTCGAAAGCTATTATTGGAAGCCGGTATTCAAATGTTCTTGTCACAAATGGTGATAGCAATAGTACTAGGAATCAAAGTGAAGGATCATTCTGAGGAACTTTCAAAAGGTTATGCAGCTCTTGTAGTTGTTATGGTTTGTGTTTTTGTGTCAGCATTTGCATGGTCATGGGGTCCAATTGCTTGGCTTATTCCAAGTGAGATATTTCCATTAGAGACACGTTCTGCAGGACAAAGTGTAACAGTTTGTGTTAATTTTCTCTTCACTGCTGTTATTGCACAAGCTTTTCTTTCAATGTTGTGTTATTTCAAGTATGGTATATTCTTTTTCTTCTCTGGTTGGATTTTGGTTATGTCTGCATTTGTTCTTTTTCTTGTGCCTGAGACAAAGAATGTTCCTATTGAAGAGATGACAGAAAGAGTGTGGAAGAAACATTGGTTTTGGAAGAAATTTGTTGAAAATGATTATCTTGAAGATGTGAAAGTAAGTGATGGTAATGACATGATTACTCAGTTGTAAACTAGTGGATGAATTTGTAGTACTAAGTTGTTTTATTTTGTTTTGTTTTGTTTTGTGAAATAAGTACATGGTTAGATTTGGTTATTATGGCTAACCAGAATTTATCATTTCCATTATGTATGTTAAGTAGCTTTTGTTTGTAACATGTATTATTGCTATGGCAATTATCCTGTAACATTTGTAATGTTTGTTAAGTTATATTACTAAGTTTTTTTATATGCTCTCATGTATTGTCTTGAATTAATTGTTTCTAGAAACGAGTTTAGTCCTATTTTAAGCTAGAACTAGATAGAAACATATTTGGTGGCTAAGATTATAAAATGTGATGAAATAGGATGTTTTATACTATGAGTCTATGACACATGAGTTATAAATTGTGGTCATAGTTGAATTGAGTTGTTAATGTGGACTAACTTAGCCAACAACCCTCAATATTATTGTTTTATACATACTCTAATATTTATTACCTCACACATTTAAGTGTAAAAAGTAGAAAATTTGAAGTTTAAATATGTTATTTTCAATAATATCTTTAATAGCTACCAATTAAACTACACTTATAAACAATCATATTATTTAATTTGAGCGATGATGACATTGTTTTTGTATTTAGCTTTGTAAAGTAAACAATTTACTTTAAAAAGTAAATCAAGTTATTACAACCATTAATATAGAAATCAATAATTCACATTATACCCACGTAGCTAACAAATCTTGAATTTAGTAAAATATTTTTTAATAATATATATATATATATATATATATATATATATATATATATATATATATATATATATCTTGTTTATTCTTTAAAGCGACACTTGAAATTATAGAGGAGTCATATCCAAAATTTGGAAGTAGTTTTGTAGTGACCATTAAAAAATTGGAACAGTTTATGTATTGATTATAATGCGGTCAAAATTTGTTTATCTCTCTTTTTCACATTACACCTCCTCATACTATTTGCTGATAAAATCAAACTGTTTGGTTTTTATTCCTTTTTGGGATGTTGAAAGGTAAACACCCAAATTAAATAAAAGAGCCTGTTTGTATTTGATAAAGGCTTTCCACCTGATTTTGTTAAACATGAATCATGCTATGAAGCTTTAGATTGGAGGTTGTATAAAACTATAAAGTTTAATTTACTATATGCTTAATGCTTGTATCATTTGCAAAGCAATGTGATAATAATAATAAACTAGAAATAATATAGGGTGGTTGCTATTTATGATGACACTCACTCACTAGCCATTTCTTACAAATAAAAATACACAAAAATGCACAACAATGAAAAAAAAATTAGGGTCTTGTTAATTAATGCTCCAAAGATACTAAGGTAACAAAAATGGTAAGTTTACATTGAAAACAACATTTTATGTACATTTTATTACTTTGACCGTACAAATTCCAATATACTTTTACTATATTTGTGTTTTTTAACCATTGCCCTAAAGATACCAGTTATCATTTTTCAAAAAATTATACTTCTTCTTAAATAAGTAGTCACATATTCACATGTTTGATGAAAGAGATTATCATTATTATTAAACAGTGGGAATTTCAATGACTTATGATTTTGACTAATATTTTTTTTTCTCATATTTATAATTAACATGATCTCTAGAGAAAAAAATGCTTATGATGGCACCCTACAAATTTTGGTAGCAAACGAAGACCGATATCATATGGCCCAACATACATTTTTCAAGGCTCACCTTGCAACAAAACTCACAACCAATACTAAGGGTCTGTTTGGCAAGCACAAAAAAGAGCTTATAGCTTATAAGCTCGTTTGTAAAAAATAAGTTTTGTTTGGCAAAACGTTTTTGACATGAGCTTATAGCTTATTTTACTAGCTTTTAGCTTATTTTCCAAACGCTATTTCATATAGCGTTTTAGCTTATAGCTTATAGCTTATCATCTTTTCTTCCAATTTTACCCTTATTATTTCACATAAAATCTTTTTTTATCCTTTTATGTATATTTAAAACAAAACAAAACATGTACATATATATATTTTTTTGACAATAAAATGTACATATATTATTGTGGACACTTCTACCAAAATATTTTTTTTACGGTATCACTATGAGCTTTTTTTTTTTCATTTATCTATGACTTTTTTTTACGGTAACTTTTATGCTTTTTTTTTTTGACTATGTGCTTTTTTTTGTTACGTCTTTGTATTTTTTTTATCACACTAGTATTTTTTTTTTTTGTTAAGTCTTGGTATATATGTACGTTGTTCTACGCCTGTCATATACTCATATCATTTTTTTTAATTCTTTTCATTTATCAATTTTGTATATGTTATAAAGTTGTTATTTATAATAATTTGTTTTATAAAATATAAAAATAAAAATAAAAACAATTTAAAGAATATAAAAAGATGTATTAAATTAATAAATTTAAATTATTTAAATTTTAAGTATTTTAAATATTAATTTAATTATATATTTTATAATGATTTTTTTACAAGAGATGTTAAAATTAAAAATGTCCTTTTATGTTATTTTATACTTATTAGTCAGTTGAACTGCTAATTTTACCAAACACTTCAATTAGCTTATCAACTAACAACTATCAGCTATCAGCTATAAGCTATAAGCTATCAGTCATCAGCTATAAGCTATAAGCTATCAACTAACTTATTAGCTATCCGCTATTTTTGCCAAACAGACCCTAAAGATATCAAACTCATTATGTGGCAAATAGTAGACATGTAGAAGTATTATATCACTTTCATATAAAAGAATAAATTGATACTTATCATATAATTTCACATTTTATTCTGTAATGCTCACTTCTGTAAGTTTGAGTGATTTAAAAAATAAATATAACAACTATATAACCAATAGTTATTTATTCTTCCATATTTTTAAAGACTTTCAAAATTATGATCAAGTTGTATTTGGTTGATGGTTAATGAACTTTTTTTATATTCATTAATTATTAGTAGTCATCTATAGTACTGGTATTTCATTAATTGTTAGTACTAGTATTTTCAATTTCAATGTTAGGCAAAATTCAAAAATAAGATGCTAATGCAAGTGCTAGTTGTAAAACAAGAGTAGTAATGCAAAAGCAAAGTGTAGCAGCACTTATTACATTCGACCCACCCATACTAAATGTGGTGGTAAGACTAACCAGATTATGCGGGCCACATGTTCTTGTTTTGTGAATCATGTTTTCATCTAACACATTAAACAAAAAGACATACACCTATAATATTAATTAGCTTTACCATTCTTCAAGTTCCAACAAAAAAAAAAACCATCAAAGCCTTTACAAAGTGTAGTCAAAAGGGTCTATAAAAGTGTCCAACATCAGCACAAAAAGAAATTTACTAATAGAAAAAACAAGGAGAGAAGGATCTCTTGGAGAGGCTAGAGTCATGGCTTTGGTAGAAAGACCTATGGTTTTGTTGTCTATAGTGATGATGGTAACTATGAAGATTTCATATGCAGCTGTTTACAAGGTTGGTGATTCTGCTGGTTGGACTACACTTGGTAACATTGACTACAAAAAATGGAGTGCTACCAAGAATTTCCAAATTGGTGACACTATTAGTAAGTCCCTTTTTCAACAATTGCATGTTTTATTTATCCATTTGTGTTACTTTTTTCTTCATATTAGAAGATGTGTTCACATTTTCTGAAGTTGGAAAAGTGGTTTCAAGGGATGAAGACAAACAAAATTAACATTATTTTACAATTCTATTATACCCTTTTTCTAGCATTGTCAAATTTGGTATACAAAAACTCATTTTTCCTCCTTTTCATGTTTGTACTCCACCATTTTGTACTATCATTTGATTCCTTGACCAACATTTCTATTTTCCTAGTATTAAATATTAAGATAAAGTATGTATTTAAATAGCCCCCAAAGAATATTTTTTACTAAATCACACAACTTTTTGTTTTCTTATGGTTTGTATTAATTCTTATCAGATCAGATTAAGCCTTGTTTTTTCTACATATGAGTTTCATGATGATATTTGTAAACTAGCATGACCCACCACTTTCACCTGCATACCTTTATGTTATGTGGTGCTTTGCACGAGTTCTTATGGATACAAAGAAACAAAACAACATGCAATGACTTTGTCGGGTGGTCCTAAATCATTAGAGAGCATGGTTTTTACTTCATTATTATAAGGCTTAAAAGTTGTTTTAATCTTCTATTTTTTCTGCTTCATTTTTCAATCCACGAATTTAATCTCTCCATTTCAAAATGTGTAACATTTTCTCCACTATGCATGTGGGATTGATTTGGATGATTTGATAAATGAGTACTTAGTTATGTGACAACCGAGTTGATGATATGACAATGGATTATTACATGAGATCCACCTAGACATTAATTTACATAAAATTTGAGAATATAGATTGATGTATATTTTGATAAAATTAAAATTACTAGTATTTGTTAAACTAAAATTCATCTAGACAATGTCATGTAACCAATTGAGTTGTCACAAAAACATTTAATTTAAGTATTACTACTCAAATTGATAGGAGCATTAATTTGTACAAGTATTTTTCAGTATTTGAATATAGTGCACAATTTCACAATGTGATGCGAGTGACACATGCTATGTACAAGTCATGCAATGGATCATCACCTATTGCAACATTCACCACTGGAAATGACACCATAAAGATAACAAATCATGGTCACCATTTCTTCTTCTGTGGTGTCCCTGGACACTGTCAAGCAGGACAGAAAGTTGATATTAACGTGCTCAAGGTTTCTCAAGTAGCTGCTTCACCAGCTCCATCATCTTCAGCATTGGCCTCTCCTGCTACAGTTCCATCTTCCAATGTACCTGCACCTTCTCCTAGCAATGCTGCAACTTTGAAATTTATTGCTATAAACATGATGATGGGTTTTTTGGCCATGCAATTCCTTGCTCTCAATTTCTAGTTCTGATTAATAAGGAAGTGATTTAATTTTCTCTGTTTGTTGGTTTGTGGGCCATTTTGGTTTTTTCTTCTTGTAGTGGAATTTGAATGACAAGAAAAACATGTACCATTAGATGTATTATTACAAATTATATTTTTCATTGCATGCATGTAGGATTTTGTAAGAGTTATGGTGGATTGGTGTATTGAATTGGAATCTAAATATATAGAACAACGTTGTAGGATCTTCTTATGTCATCAAAAATAGTCGATCTTCATAGCAATGAAGATCGATTATTTTTGACAAATCATTTATAAAAATAGTTATATTGCTAATGTTATAAATATATTAGATTGATCTGTCAAAAATCTTCAAAATATATTGCTATGAAGTTTTTCATTGCTAAATACATAGAACAATGTTGTAGGATCTTCTTATGTCATCAAAAATCAATAGTGTATGTAACTGTGAACCTAACACTATCTCTAGCAATTTGCATTCATAAATGAATTTATTTAAGTTATTTTAAGCAAATTAAAGAGGCACTCCTCAGAACTATATTAAAGAAAGCTAAAATCTTTTAGCCTCAACCTCGGCCATATTAAAATCAAGCAAATCATATCCAAGTGAATTCAACTACAACAACAAACCAGTAAGAAAGTTCAATTTTCAATTTAAGTGTATTCAATGACGTACATTCCAAGTCACAACCAGCCACATAGGTTTTGTTTTGCAAAAAGAGCCACATGTTTGAATCGATTAAAATAATATTTATTGAAGATAAATATTAAAAATCTAATAATCTAATTTATTCTTTAAGCACTATGAATTTTAATCTAGTCCTAGCACAATTCTTATTGAAAAACTACAACACAATACAACAAGAAATTGCAGGATCCTTTCAATGTATGTTTCTGATGCAGGAGCCATAATGATTAAAGTTTATGATGAGTGCTTTGGGCATGTATCTTTATTTGTCTCTTTTTTCTTCGTATGTTTGTACAAAGATGTCCAAAACCTGCTGTGATGCAGTGAGGAAGAAGACCTCTCAATTTTACAAGGGTTTCTGAGAAGGATCGGATTTTGAGAGCTCACTATACATATCAGATATTGCTTTGGCGAAGTATTCCTTCGCTTGAGGCCTCTTAATCTGAAAATTAAATGCACACATTAAAAACATAATTTTAATGTCAAATGTTAAAATGATAAACACATAGTCTAAGGACTCGATGCATGCCTTCATTGTAGGAGTCAGCAGACCATTTTCCATAGCAAATGGTTCGGCCACCAAAGTGACCGCTTTTGCAAATTCAAATCCTCTAAGCTACAGAGCATCAAATAAAGATACAGATAATAGTCAATATTATTGAAGATGAGGTTTTACAAGGTAGTCGTACGCATAAAATAAATAACTTACTTGAGCCTCATGTCCAACAGCATCCATCTCAGCCAAAACAGCTGCCTTTGCTCTTGGATCATTGCAAAGTTGTGTTAAGTCATTATACTATGCACACAAAACAGAGAGATAATCAGTTATTATAGCATATAGCTTTCATAAATAAAAAACTAATACATCGCAGCAAAATAAAATAACTAGAGTAAATTTCATAAACTTCCTTTGGACTTTCACAAAAAATACATGATTCTACCTTCTTGATTTCAAAACTACACAAGCTACCTTCTTTTTAACCATTTAACTAGTTATCCATTTGATTCCAAAATTATAACCCACTGTATGGTTTTGAGAGATATCAACTGTTCTACTGGCAATTAATATAGCCTAATGAGCCAACGGATTTGAATTATAAGATTTCAACAAACAAAAAGCTTATACTACCACAATGCCTTCTGAAGCGGCCCATGCTTTCATGACATCAGGATCCACCGAGACAACAGATACCAAAGAAGAATTAAAGCTATCACCTATAAAAGGTAAAATAAGCATCAGGAAGCTTGAAAGGGATAAAGAAAGAGATGCAAAAGACAGAACACACACGCTAAATATGTAAACATTACTTTCCTTACCATATATAAAGCACTGTGCCACAAAATTGCATTTGACATATACATTTTCTATCTTCTCTGGAGCAATGTACTCTCCTTGTGCCAACTTAAAGATATTCTTCTTCCTACAATTAAATGAAAAGTTTAAGTATGCCGCATGCATGCTTAAAAAATTTAGTCATTATTGTTGAAAATGTGCTGAGTAAGTTAACAGGAAGCTTGGGGTCATGTTTCTAACTCGTCTTGCAGAAATCGAATATATATAAGTCAACTCTTTCACCTATTCCTTAAATCCCCAGGGAAGACAGCATGCAGCTACAAGTTAACTCACTCAATGAACAAAGCACCAATTGAAGATAGAAACTTCACTAAAAAGTGTCGCTAATGTCTGCTAGCAGATGAATCAAACAGGGATAGCATCATATTAATGATGGATGGTTCTCTAAGACATGTTTGTTGCTAAACAATATGAGCTAATATTAAGATGCTGAGACGCTGGTATCTCACCTATCAATGATTTTGAGGCGGCCGCCAGCTATCCATGTCCCAATATCTCCAGTATGCAGCCATCCCTCTTCATCGATGACTTCTCTCCTGATCAATTTAATGAAAATTCAGGACCATTGTATATAAGACATGGTAAATTTAATTAATAACCATAGAACAGGCAAGGTGATTACGTCTGAGCTTCGTCTTTGTAATAACCTTGAAAAATAATAGGACCCCTGACACAAATTTCACCACGGGGGTTGGGCTGATCATCAGATGTATAGTTCATTTCCGGAACATCTACAAGTTTTACCTCTGAAACAAAACATAAAATTCTTTTTAAATTAGGAGGGGACAGACACAAAATGTGTTCAAAACTCCATCGTCATCATCATCATCATCATCATCATCATCATCATTATTATTATTATTATTATTATTATTATTATTATTCAGCAGGTGTATAAATGCATCAGTCCAAAAATTTAGAAGATAAAATATTCAAATAACCACAAATGATGGGATGTTATAACTGGGGGATGGGGGGATACAGTTTGACCATTTCATGATCAAATGGGTTGGTATGTAGCACTGCCAAACAATTAATATGCAGCGAGGTATGATGTGAAATTTATACTACTCACCACAGGCAGGATTTGGAGAGCCAACATGACCACTTAGTATGTCACCGTTATCAATGCAGCTTATAACACAAGAACTCTCAGTCATTCCATACCCTTCGGTCACTCTCCCACCAAAGCAACTATGAAATAGATGCCACAGATCATTTTGTCAGGATAAAACTTATTATAAACAATAAGAGAAGGACATTTTCTCTTTAGTAATGTACACACTAATATTACGCAAAACTTACATCTTTAGAAATTCCATGACATCAGGTGATAAAGGTGAGGCACCTGACACCATAAGACGAACTCGTCCTCCAAGTTTTGCCTTTATCTTATTAAAAACTAATCTGTCCCACATTGGAGATGGGTTCTTGCCTAAAATAAATGAAAATATGGATGTTGAGAGTAAGTTGTATAATAAACGATGCTGGATTTCTTTTAAATGATACTACAGTGGATAGACACACAAATACGGGAAGAGGTATACTTCTTGAGGATAAGTTTAAGATTAAGAAAGTAATTGAACAGCAAAAGCAAACTATCAAAATAATGATGATCAACTAGGTGACATATGATACTGAATTTCTCAATTGATCGAAGTACTAACTGTTGGTTGAGAAGGAAAGTAAAATTTGTCTAGTTAGTTACCAGGATAATTTGATCAATGATCAATATATAGGATTTATATAGTAGCAACTTGGACCTTTTTCAATACTTCCAAATATAATTTATGAGAACGGACAAGTTTTACAAATAAAATAAGAAATATTTGTGACACTCGAGCATAAAGCTCTTATATGGATTTGAGACAAATATTATTAGGATCAATGTTTAGGGCACAACAGAGATCAGTATGAGTTATGTAATACAATGAATAAACCAAGCGAAATAATTATGCGAATACATGCTGCGCAAAAGATATCTCATAGTATATTTTTACCATGCAATAATGCCTGCCTTTTAGCATTGTAGGCAACATTGAATAGCTTCTCCTTCAGACCACCAGATGTTTTAACAGCATTAATAATACTGCACACAAAAATGCAATCAAATGGAACAATGAATATACAAGAAGCAAATGAACTGTTCTAAACATTGCAGTGTAAATGTATATGATTGTTCTACCCAGCATATATTCGATTATATAGGCGAGGAACACTACAGAAGACAGTAGGTCTTAGAGCTGCTAGGTCATCCATTAATTTCAGATTATCCTGTATGCAAAGGTTAAAATGAAAATGTCAGTCGTACCTAAAAACATTACAGGATATTACAGGATAAAGTGAAACAAAATCCACAACCGACAAAATCAACCCTAATGCATTATAGTATAGCTTATAAGGTAGTACATTGGCTTAACAAGCTAACATATTACCCTAAAGTAAATCATACATTCAGAAATTTTACATACAATTACGAGGTAGCTTAAAATCCGTGCATGGATTCGAAAAACTCCACACAGTACCCAAGTACTATTATAAAAGAATATAACTGGTACAGAAACTGACCAATCCAGCATTTCATGAAGTAGACAGTAGAAAATTGTAAATACAAAAACATGTTAGCAGGCCCAATATAGTCTATTTACATGTATTAAGTGGAATAAGGATGAACATTTACTGCCATCAGTTTATTTTTATTATTGGGTAGGTAGGGAGATACTAGGTTCTCTAATGCCTAGTGGTTGGTTGTGTTTCACGGTTTCTGCATTATTGCAGGAGTTATCAATATCATTACAACTTCTGTTTTAATATTAACTTAAATAACTATTAGATAAGCACCACGCCCACAAATACAAGTCAAAATCAGAAATTAGCATTCATTTTACAGACAAGTATAAGATCATTCAGAATTATAACGTCAAAAAAAAAAAGAGAAGCTTAATTTGTTTAAGACACACCCCCTGGTAGAATCCAACTGCAATGCCAAAAAATACTGTCATGACTTGATTCGTTCGCTCATAAATGTGCGCCAAAGGGAGATAGGAAATATAACTGAAAATCAAAGGAAACTAAGGTAAAGACAGTAGAATAAACTATCATGGACGAAAAATGGTAAACACTATTGTATACATTGAAAAATAACTTACACATCAGAAGGGTTGAATTTTTCGTCCATAGTGGCCCCAGCAACATTTGCAATGAAATTTTCATGACTCAAGACGGCACCCTGACCAGAAATTTTTGAGTAGAATGGAGAATAAGCAAAGAAACTATTTTAGGGGAATAATCCACCGCCAAGAAAAGTAAACCATAATTTTATAGGAACCTCCGCACCTTTGGTGTACCAGTTGTGCCACTTGTATAGCAAATGGTTGCAACATCATCAGGCTTTGGTGGGCAAAAGGGCTGAATATTGCTGCGTCCCTATATCCAAACCACACAAACAATGTGCTGAGAAATTTATCACATAGCAACAGATCAAATAAATTGCAGCACACACCATTTGTTAAAAAGAAACCTACAACTGATAGACCACAGTAGAAAGATAGAAGGAGCCCTACCAAAGTAACCCTTCATATAATCAAGGGAATCCGGTTTGTATAATACCATATAATATAACAAAGTTTGGTATAAACACACTACAGATTGCTCCATAAAATCAACATTCTTTGACTGAGACAATTAGATTACCTGATTAAAAAGCTTTGTGTATGAAATGATTTGAACTCCATCTGATGACGGAAGTGATGGAATTTGATCATCTATACCTCCAACTACCTGAATACAAACAATAAATCATATGGACTTGCTTTGTGAAAGAACAATCAATTGCAAACATAAGCCATGAATCCACACATACCACAATAAGACGTACAGTTGGAATTTCAGACAAGTAGCTCAGCAACTGCAAGGAAGGTGGCATGATCAATAAAGTTTGCAAAAGAAGATTGAGAATTATATACGGTACACTGGTAAAAATAAAAGTGGATAGAAGCAGGAGTATATTTATCTGTATTTCATCAGAGGATAACTAATTAGTTGATGCTGATGACAATGTAGATAATAAAAACTCTTCTTTTATTCCATAGAAAATGTTATCGCCCTATTATTTATCAAATTTGTATGATATGATAATAAATCCTACCAACCTGTAATCACCAGAACTTAAATGAGGCAAATAGGAGTCAGTGATAAAAATTCTTAATTTCCCATTCTACAGATAATAGTGACTGCTGACTAGTGAGGAAGGTTACTGGAAAAACACATCTTTTATTTAGCAAATCCGATCGGTCTACAGAAGTTAAACTGCTTAATCTTATTATGATTTAAAGTCAAAATGACATCCTTTTTCATACTAGTAATGGGATACGCTCTAGAAGAATTTCATTGCCTGCATTCAGGTAGATTGACTGAAGATTTTGCTTACTTCATTCAAAATTTTATGCTGGACATAAATTATAAATATTTAACTTTTTTGTTGAAACACATAACTAATTTCATTTTTGAATATAATACTTATTACTTATTACATTCAATTGGCCAAAGTAAAGGTCAAGACCAAAAACTTATATGGCTTAGATAAAATGTTGTGCTTGATTGATATGAACAAGATAAGATTATAGAAGCAATGGTGTTTATTGATCTAAAAGAACTGTCAGTCTGTCACAGTACGTGTATTCGAGCTGACCCGCTCCAATTTCCTTACATAATCAAATATGTCCTCGCCAGAGCCTACTAACTATTTATAGCCTATGATCTCTGTCACAAGTCATAACTCCCCCCCTCTCCAGGACTAACTTTATAATCTTATAGTCTACCTAATTAATAGATTTTTATTGATATTCACCTACGCATTCAAGTTATATTCCCCATCCATTTATCTTGGTCTGTAACTCAAGTATCAACCTTGCATATCTTGATATGTGTGAAAAGATTCAGTATCTCTTCTGCAAAAGGGATGCACTCAAATTAGGAATCAACCCTTTTGTGGTTATAATCATCACTTTTTTCTAAAAAATGTTTTTTGAGAAATGGCTGACGTAATATCAAGCAGTGGCCTCCTATAGCATACGCTGAATATAATGCTAAATTTTTTCCATTTCTTTATCACTGGCTCATTGCATCAGCAATTTGGTGTAATCGGTATTAACTATCTGAATTGGTTGCCCGTACAATCAAGGGCATGTGTCCTAAATTTAGGTTCAGAAGGGATACAAGATTCTAGTATCTATGAACCTTGTCCATAAACCATGAAACCCTAAACCTAAAACTCATTGTATGGTACTCGCATTGGGGAATGCATCAAACTCAACAGTAAATTAGCAAAAAGGAGACAACTGATTATATAGTATTCAGTTTTATAGTAACAGAGAGGATATATGCAATATTAAGTCTAACTTGAATCTCATAAGAACTTACCGAATTTAATGTTTGAGATACACAAAATATAACTTGTACAAGAGCATGATTAACAATATACTTTACAGCATCAGGACCTACAGAGTAAGCAATTCCTTGCTGTTAATTCTAAATATTAGGCCAACATAATTATGAAAGGAAAAAAGTTCCCTCATAAACTATAGGATACATACCAAGAGTATCATATAAAGGCACTGATATGAATGAATATGCAGAACAAGCATGATCAACAATGAGCCACTCAGGTCTGTTAACAAAATACAACCCAATGCCAGAACCCTAGAAAAGTGCACATAAAACAAATTAATGGTTAAATGACTTAAATCAAATGATGGCATGTAAAAATAAAATAATAATAATAACAATAACAACAACAACATCATCATCATCATCAAAATAATAGTAAACCATGTAAGTGTGGTCTAGCATTCACCTTTGGGATTCCGTAATTAATCAAACCAGATCCTATTGCCGACCGAGCAGTACCTGCTTCTCCATATGTCATCCATTTGTACCTTACAAAAGCAGGAAGGGTGGAAATGACGAGAAGGATGTAAAATAAATCTGAATGAAAAAGACAAAGGTCTGCTGAAAGATTATTAAAGCTGCTTACTCCCCAACCGTTCCATCAACACGGACACGGGTTCCCAAATATTTGTAGTCCCGAAAAGTGTCAACTGAGCGCCTATTATTACATAGTTTAAAAAAATCCATATCATTTTCTAAATCATGAAATATAATTTCTTAGTGAAGTAATGTTTACTGAGATTACACATTACGCGTTAACCTCGTGAATTTTAAAAGAAGTTTTGAAGAGAAAAAGGAGTAAGGCTCACACAAAATTATCATGCAGTGTACCAATATCAGGATAATCAGGGAACCTGTTCACCAGCTTCAAAGGAGAACGTGCGGATCTGCCAAAAGGAATTAAGTTGTATTATACACTTGGCCCAAGAAATTTGTATAACAATTAAGATAAGGGACATTGGAAGAAGTATACCTATACACATTCCACTTTCCTGTCCGCAATTTCTCTGGGAGTACAACACTATATCCTTGCTCTGCTCAAAAGTAAAGGTCAAAACTAAACATATCAATATAACTGGCAAAAAAGGTAATTGCAAGAATGTAATGTAATAATAACAATAGTCAGAAAAATCCATTTGTGGATAAGAGAACTTCATCAATTGTTAGAAGGTTCAACAAATGTCAACATTACAAATATAATCCTTTGAGCAATATGAACAACAGTCAATTGTGTTTAAACTAGACCATGCATTAATCCAGTAAAGCATTGGTTCACAGTTTAATAATGGTTGCTGTAGTTGAAATACGGCCAAACTAGTGATAAGCGAATTATATTAAAAATTATAACTTAAATAATTAAAAATTATCTATGAATCTTTATAACTTATCGTTGAAACTTTATTTCGCAGAGAGAGATATTTATTGATATACAAAAAAATATACTGTAATATAAAGCTGACAGTTAAAAGTGGTTCTCAGTCGCTGGTGATACCAATTTGACCAGTTCTTTATTAGTTCTCGCCAGTTATGAAATCCATCGATTTATAGGGTTAAATGAACCAAACAACTTATTGGTTTTCAGTTAGTTCCGATTTGGCATCCAATTTTTATAACAATGTCAACAGTGGTTGTAGAATTAGGCTGGTTTGGCATTTCTAAACTCGTTTTCTTACATTAAAAAACTACTGAACATTGTAGTGTGATTAGTATTCAAATATCATAGGTTACTAAAACAGTTAACTAAAAATTAACTACCTAACAAAATTAGTGATGTGATTGGTCTATCTTTGTACTGGACACCGAGTCTTCAAAAAAAAAATAGTGGTGTGTGTGACTGGTCTAGGCTCTATCACCCAACTTCTTTTATTTAATACTATTAATACAATATAAGAAGTCCAGGTTCATCAACCATAAAGAATTGATGCATTAGTATCCCAAATTTCTAAACAAAAACCCTCTACTTTCATCCTATATTTTTTATATAAAATAAAAAGAAGCCTCTAAGACAACAATGATGTGGCAACTAGGAATCAGGTATATCCACCATTCAAGTTTGTCAAATTTTGAGAGTCACTAAAGCATTTATGATAACAAAATCTGTTAGAAGTCCCAATTGGCTAGAGATATGACATAGATAGCCTTTATAAATGTGTGCAAACCTCAACTATCAAGCTAACTTTTGTGGTTGAGTATAGGCCTCTTAAATTCTAATATGGTATCAGAGTCTATCCTAGATCCATTTGTTGTTTGTTGTGGAGACCTCCCATATTTGGGGCACCCGTTATTGTTGATTCCACGTTCCAGCTTGTTCAGTTCTGGACGTGAGGGGGTGTGTTTGAAGTCCCACATTGGCTAGAGATATGACATAGATAGCCTTTATAAATGTGTGCAAACCTCAACTCTCAAGCTAGCTTTTGTGGTTGAGTATAGGCCTCTTAAATTCTAATAAAATCCACCCCATACTTTTGTTTTGTGTAAGGGTAAACACTACTCCATTCTATTGACTCTAAATTCCATATTCCAATATTTTTGTGCAAACCACTCATAGTTCTGCACTATTAATGCAAGGAAGCTGAACCTTTTATGAAACTTGACAATCCATAAAGCCATTTCGTTGACCATTAACAAAAGAAAGAAAGAAAAAAAAAAACAGACTTTTGTCTCAAACTCCAATTTCGGTGGTCGAGTCCATACAGAGCAAGAACTCTCGCTTTAAATGGTCCCTTTAATTAGTCTGTCCTGGTCGGATACCGAGATTTTTAAAAAATAGACATACTAAAATAATCCATTAATTAATTAATTAATAAAGTAATTAATCATGCTCCATTTTGACCTTTGTCGGAAACTCGAAATTAAAATACGATAAATCATAGCAATGAATGATGAAGAGAAAAACACAGAAAGAGTAGCATCATTATCAGTAATTCATTATCAGAGAGGGAGTACCGGAGAAGAACTCGGCGGCGGTGGGATTAGATCGAAGGTCGGAGGGAGAGTCATCTGCGGCGGTGATTAGGTGAGCGTTGATAGCTTTGAGACGACGTTGGGCAGGATCCATGGCGATGATGATGCAAGAAAGATGGAAGATTTATGAGATGAGAGTGTTTCTTGTGAATGATATGAAATGGAAGAGATTAGTTACAAAGAAAGAAAGTTAGAAAGGGCACGCATATCAAGGTTAATGTCCCAAAATAATATTTCATCATCACTTTGTCCTCATCTCAAATTCAATTTTCATTTTCTGATGTAGATATTATTTAAGATTAATTAAAGAAACAACAAGATTATTGTAAGTGTATATCTCATTTTTTGGGTTTCAATGGTAAGTAATTTTCTTATTTGGGAGTACTATAACTTTTACTTGTGACCGGTAGTTTGGATTTCGGAGTAGTATTTTAAACTTAAAAAAAAAACAAAAGAAAAACTAGCATTTTATAATATCTGTAAGAGGATAAATAGATTTTTATGCTCAATAATATAGGCGAATTTTACTTTTTTTTTTGGTACATAAAGATGACATAGCCTAAGAAAAAAAAAATTATGAAATTAAACGAACTCTTCTAAGCATGCAAATTTTACTTTACTGAAGTAAAATAGAATTTTTGGATTATTCTCCTACAATGTTGACGAGTTTTAATTTATCTCTTCTGTTGACTTTTTACTTACGTAGCAAGTAAAAATCAACATTATAAGTCAAACGTCATGATGAGTTTTACATCTAAATTTATCTACTTCTAATCGTGAGTTTACAATAGTTATTATTCTATCGTTTTTTATCAAGTATTTAAGAGACTAAAAAAGTTATCTTTTAAAGGTAAATAAACAAAATGTTTGTCGTTCAAACCCCAACTCATACATATAAAATGCGATGTCTATCAAGTATCAATTAAGTTATAAACTCACATGAATCAAGAGTTTATTAAACTTCCAATTAGAACTAATAATTCGAAAAAATTCAAGTTCGAGTCTTAGATTAGAGTGAAACAATTATTATTCCTTTGTTAAACTCTAGTTACCTCTTCAAATAAACTCCAAATTACTAGGGGGGGTCTTATCCTAAAAATTGGAAGGTTAACACACACAAAAAGTTAATGAATTGTAATTATTTTTAAGTTAAACAAATTTTGTTCCATGAAAAAAACAGGGTTGGTTGACAAATGAAACTAATATTTATATAAATTTCCCCAATAGAATCTGTTTTCTTTTCGATGCTCAAACTCTAAAATGCGTATTTGAAAGAACCAATGAAAGTAACATATAACATTGTTGTTAAACTATTTACAATTTATTTTCAAAAACTCACCAAAATAGGTTGTACAAATAACTTATATAAAAAATTAATAATTATTACAATTACAATTTTTTTACACATAAGTGTTTATGTTATAGCCTTCAAATAAAGTTTGTTATCTAAACTCATCCTTTATCAACAAGTCTAAGGGCAAGGGACGCGAAGTCCAAAGTGAGTAAACGAAAGACATTGGATCAAATTATCTTAGTATAAATTCAGTTCTGTTGAGGTTAATACAAGGATGGCTGCCGTCGTAAAGGGTACCCCTCCATTCCAATAATAGCATATTCCAAGTTTCAAATCACTTCCAATGACACCAAGACAGAAACAAATGAACAAAACTAAATATATATTTATCTTATTTCCAATGACGCCAAGACAAACAACAAAATTAATATCAAAAGCAAATAATCGCATATTCAAAGTTCAAGTTATTTTTATGTGCATGGACGGGTAGGGGCCAAACTCTCCAAACGTGGTCGAAATTAAACTATCAAACTCTGGAAACAAGTAAACAACACTAATGACATGTGATTCTACACCTCAAGTATGTAAAGTATTTAAAATCTACTCTATACTTAGAATTATATATATAGTATAAATACTTCTAGAAGAGCTCCATTAATTGCTGGGAAACATCTGCATCATCAATGTGAGATTGATATCAGTAATCAGTAACTAATAATAAAAGCATGTTCAAAAAACTTAAGTTAAACAGCTTTCTTGTTTCAGATTGACTGCAAATTTCAAAAATAACTCACAGTAAATCAAACACTGCTAGATAGTAAATATAACAAGGAAGGGAGTGTAGTACCTTGAAGAACGGATGGGGTTGCTTGAAACTCTTGCCAGATATTTTGATACGCAGCAAGGTCCATGTTCAGAGACTTGGCAGCAAGGTATGCGGCTCCAGCAGCAATTTGATGAGGTTTAAATTGAAGCCATAGAGAGCTCCGAAGCCTGCAAAAGAAATTTCAGCTTCAGACAGGTACACACCAATACCACTAGTATTGTTCCTCAACACAAACAGATGCAATGAAACATACATAAAATACTCAAACTAACCATCCGAGGCAACACTAAAAGAAGATTGTCGAACAACTAAAGCATACGTTGCAACCATGGCGGATCATGTCAGCTATCATAATGAGCAGTAATATGAACTAAAAAATACAATTAGTATTCAACATTCATACCAAGTTCCTTACCAACCATAATAGCTGCAACTCAGGAAGAATACTATGCCAAGAATCTGTGTAGGATTGCTGATAAGAGTACCAAACTATAGCACTAACTTACACTCATTTAGGGAACTTATCAGATTTCCAGACTCAACTTTGCTGTGGGAGGCTCTAAACTCCAGAAATGTATGCAATGAAAATATAAGAAAGCATGCATTGAGAGCTGCTCATTCCAAACAAATGAACTTTCAAAGGTAATGCCAATGCCACCTCTTGTCAAGATTTTGTCCTGGAGAACCTTGCTACCACGTATATTGGGATACTTATAATGAATGCAACTTATTCCACACACTACAGAATAACTCAAAATCCAACCACTTAGTGTAGCAGATGCAAATTGAAATTATAAAATCATTACACAATATGGAACATCTGAGAAATGAGAATAGGAGTAAAATTGATTGTTTTTGCCCAAAAAGAAGAAGAAAAGCAAAAAGCCTCTTACGAAGCACAAACTGTCCCTTATCCTACCACTTTTACTAGGTTAAACAGTAGGGAGATCTTTTGTGTGACCACCACAATATAGTCAAGTAAGGGGATTGGTATTTGAGGCAACGGAACACCGCCACAATATAGACAGTATATAGCCATGTTACTGTCTACATTGCCGAAACAAGAATAAGAGAGTAAAAAAGGCCACAATTCACAACCCACGCAAACTCACTTTATATACATAACCTATTCAACTTAACAGATCCTCAACACAAATTGATAACAGTGTGGTACCACCAGTATTGATATTTCATGTAGATGCTGAGTCATTTGAAGTATAATACAGGTCACCCACTAAATGCCAAATGATGAGAAGATGAAAGAAAGATGTGAGCCAGCTCTAAGTTAAGAATTGAATTTACAAGACAAGAATCATATATTGGGGAAGATGATGTGAATAATATAAACCACCAACAACATTTTTGAACACAATTGACATAAAATCAACCGCAAATACATTTCCTGGAAATAATTTGCTACAAAATATGAATTTTCTGAAAAACAGTACATACATTAATTGATCCAAAATAAAGAAATAACAATATTAATACAACATACATTACGGGTAAAATAGTGCATACAAAAATTCACAAAATAATTTGAACAAGTTTTAAAACTAAGAAGATTAAAAAGCATAACATAAGATCATCCTACACACTGATACTGCCAAGCATCTAATCTTTTAGACATCTACTCCAAAAGCAAACTACCTATATTTAACCTAATGGCATTTCAGATTTTCAACATAATCCATAATTTTGGCTGAAACTTCAAACAGAATATGACCTTATAAAAAACATGGACAACACTGTCCAACTATCAGAAATGAATCCCCAGCAATGTTACAAGTTAAAACAGAATTCATTGCTAAGTGAAAGTAAAATTCTTACAATTTGAGTAAATAATTCAATTTTTTCCAAAGAAAGTCAAAATTTAAATTCTCCATTCCCAATACAAACTAAATTACTAGACTATATGTAAAAACACAAAGAAACGAACATTTTAAGAATTGGAAAGTGCAAGAGATGGGCATCAACATGACCATTTGAAAAGAAGGAAAAAATATAAAGGTCCAAGTTGTTCAATATCAAATCAGTTTTCTTTCCAGGAACAATTTTCTCTAAATAAACTTATAGACCCAAGTAGAAGGCTTCCTTTAAGTATTTTTAAATAATTTTTTTAAAAATAATTAAAACACAACTATCAGACAGCAGGGGGGGTCTATTTTTTATATAAAAAACATTCCCGAAGCAGAATAAAAATAAATTTTCCTTCATATTAGTTTTGTCAAATAGCGGTGCTATATAGCGTAGCAGAATTTGAACAAATCGCTATTGTTCCGCAACACACTATTGAATACACAGTGATGTCAAATAGTGGCCTGATAGCACTGCGGCATGGTGGAATTTGAACAAACCGTTATTGTTTGCAATCCGCGATTGACAACTCTGCTTCACATCAAAACTTGTTTGAGACACAAAAGACTCGGACCATATTTGAAATTAATCTTGTTAGCTTCTTTTTGTTGGCTTTTGAAAAAAATTATGTATATCACCTTTTCATCTAGATCACTAAAGATTATCAACAGCCCATTTGGCCAATGGTAATTGGCACAAACTACAACACAATGAGGGTTTGACAGAAAATGTGTTGGGGCATAGGGCTCTTGGTTAGCCCAAAGGAAAATCAATAGAGTCATATTCATGGTAAAGCAATCCATTAGAAATCAGCAGTTCAACTTCAGATGTAAAACAAAACTTTCCAAGAACAGCATATCAACCCGCCAGCTAATTATATCATACAGGCCAGCACGATAATCTTGTGAAGATCCTGCAATTATATGCATGCCAAAACAATCAATATCCCATGACAAATAGCTATACAGAGAAGTTGGGCTAATGAAAAATACTGAGAATCAACATTATTTTGGACCAACGTTCAGGATGAGTGACACCAAGGTATCTTCCTCAGCGACAAGATCTCCACACCTCAAGACACGCTAAATTCTTGAAAATTATCACTCAATGCCCCATGTTCCGTTTCCTATACTACTTATTTTTTCATTCGAATCACTCGTTAGATAACTGGCTAGTAATAACCAATAAAAGGGATACCTGAAGAGGACACCATCAACAGCTCAGAACATCACATACAAGTTTCATTTGAGTGGAAATAGTTTTATTCTCAAGATGAACGGTATAACCAAACATCACACTACTGTAATCATAATGGTGTAAGATTTAAAGTAAGAAAACTCACCCTTCACTGACTAAGTTTAATGCCATATTCACCAAAACAGTCTTCGAAAGACCTAATTTGCTAAGAACTGATGTAAGAGGTGCGTATGGATGTTGCACACCGAGTTCAAAATTTAGAGTAGTGAGTATCAACTGTTCAGCCTCAAGCACCCGCTCACGATACTGCTCAAACCAATCCTGTGGAAAACTCAAATCAAGTCAATATAAATGAAAATTAAAACCAACAATAGAGGCATAAAAATTCCAGATCAATCCAAGAGAAATACTGACTTATTTCAACTGATATTATCATCAACAGAAAATACCCATGAATTTTACAATGATTCAGCATACATATTCATGGGTAGTTCTACAAACATAACAAGCATATTTCACGCACAGAATAATAGGGGCAATTATATGGTGATTTATGTGCATGTCTTCATGGACAATATAGTACAGAAGAGGAAATAATTTTGGGTAGTTTGAAGTATACTTACAATAGGAAACCAGTAGGATAACATAGCAAATTCTTGTTTGTGCAAGATTTCACTGGATGTTCTTAATACGCTATTCAAAGGGCATGGAGATTCTTCTGACTTCCCAGCAAGAAAAAGAGCAGCAGTAGCTATCAACTGCAGCAGAGATCAAAATTAATAAAAACACTGCAGACTATTTTAAAATTAATAAAAACATGAACACCTTCATAGATATGAGCAACAAAATTTCTTTGAACATCTAGTACAAAAAATTGCATGCATATTATAGTTCTAAATGAAACATTTAGTAAGAAAATTAAAAGATGTATTCAGAACTGTTGAAAACTCACAAATCTGTCATGGCAAGCATGCGATCGACGAACAAAAAAACGGTGGCACAGAACCATTGATGTCCCAATGGTAGTTTGAGGCCTGTAAACAAACATGTATTAGTTTAGCTGGTACAATAAAAGAAATTAATAAACAAACTAATATCATATAATAAGAATATAAACTAGTTGAACTTCCTAAAAAAAATACTATATCTATGTGATTAGCAATAAGAGTCTTACAGCTCAAGCCTTGTTCCGAGATTCTGAAGGAAGGCACAATAAGAATACCGCAAGTGTGTTTCATGAAGTACATCAATACCATCTTTTCTTGATGGAGAGTATCTATCAATATCATCCCTTGACATAAAGACGGGCTTATCATCGTCAAATATGGAGAAATCGGGTTTAACGCAAGCTGTGCTAGATGTATAAGCATTGGATCTTGTAGGGTGAGCTTGAAAACTACAGGATAAAGGGATATTGTAATGGACTGTAGATGGAAGATTGAACTTCTGGCTTTCTGCCTGAACAGGAGCTGAATATTTTCTCTTTCTCAGCGATGATGGAACAACATCGGCATAATTAGCATAGTCTGTATTGCATTGGTTAAAATTGCCACCATATTGGCCAACTCTTGTCTGGTAGTCATAGTAATTGTTATAATTCCTTTGATTATAATGGTTCCTGCTTCTTTTCCTATCGGTGTTGCCAACGTTGTTTCCATCATAAGTGGACCAGTAACCAACATTAAAATTACGATCTTCAGCTTGAAAATTCCGCACAAACGACATAATTCCTGCAAAATCATATCAGCCAACATAATTATACATACAACTAAATGATCAATCATAAGACAAAAATAGAAACATCACTACAACAAAATCAATTAATATTCAAATGAACTGTGTTTTGATCTATCGATTATGGTATTAAGGTTTCCCCAAATTAACGATTATGGTGAGAAAAATCAACCACTTTTTTCGTCATCCCCCGAATTAACCTCGAAAAACACGCAATTTCAGCATGAATTAATCATAGCATCGGATTCCAAAACGATCCATAGAGAAAACAGATGATTCGAAGATGAAATTTTTTTATTATGAAATTGAATGTGAAAATTAAGCAATCAGAAAATTGAAACAAATTGAGGATGGGATAATAGAATATGGAAGAGTACCTGAGGAAGCAGCGAAGTGGATCTGATGAATTGATTTGATTGAGATCGGTGATTAGAATGGGAATATGAAATTAGGGTTTTGAAAAAGTAAGGGTAGTTTGTTTGTATTTGAAGGTCAAAAAAAGAAACAAAAGAAAGATTGATCAAAACGACAAGAATATCTAGATTTTGAAACTTGGGTTGGGTTGGGTTGGTAATTGATAACCCAGCCCAACTAATCTCAACCGCTTCTTTTACCAACTCATCTCTCAGAGTATTTTTTTTATTCAAAATTAAAAGTTTCTTTTTTTAAACCAACTAATTAATTTCTCGAGATAAGTTCTTTTAGTGGACGAGTTACTTACTTGATTTAATCTGATTGACGTTGAGTTGAATTTGATAAGAAGGATTACAGTTTGATCTTCTGTATTATACTATTTTTTTAATAAGGATATGAGTTAATAAACTGATACACCAACACACAGTAGTAGTAGTAGTGTCAAAAAGATTACTTTTTTTTTCTCTCAATGACATTTGTCTTTTTGTAAGTGAAATTTGTTTCTTATCGTTTTGGTTCATCTACATTTGTGAATGATAGTGTTAGCCTCTATGCATATATGAGAAGATAATAACTTGACACATTTCTAACAAACTTGCCTGACTTGGTAATTTAGTTAAGTGGATAGCTCAATTACTTTAAGCTAACAATTAACATTAACCATTTTAAAGAAAGACTCAATAATTTGATTGAAGATGGTTGAACTTTGTCCAAATTAAACTTTGTGGATAATATCTTATCCTAAATTCATATCTTCTAACATTTATCCAGCTGCGTAAAAAAAAAAACATTTACCCAGTTAATATATATTTGTTCAAATTATGGAGGTAGTCTCATTTCAATTCCCTGCATTTTTTTTTTGGTACAAAAATGCATTTTTATTATATACTACAAAATTAACATATTGATTGTTCAAATGATCATTTTCTAGTTTTACTTGTCTTTTAAATTTTTTATGAAATTTTATCTTGATAATTTAAGATTCTCATTATTTTAGTTTCTAATATCATTTACTCATCCAAGTTATATTTCCCGTATAATATATGAATGGTTTAAAATTGATAGGATATACTCAACCCTGTGCTAGATAGAACGACAAAAAAACATCTTAGTTTGAATACAAAACCACTCTTACCTTGACTTTGTAGAGCACTCAAAAATACACACTAAGCATACTTAAGTAAAGTGCAAAAAATATCTCAACCTCAATGAGTATTGAAGCAAACAATAAGAGCACCTTATTACTCCTAAATCGCAATATAGCATATTATTAGAGGCTATCTCTCGTTCTCAAAACCATTACTAACATATCACTGTCCATTTGATCATAATTTTTGCACCTCCATATGATCCACTTTCATATTAAGATCAAGAGGTACAACCCTCATGCAACACTCCGGTAGTAGCCGAGAACAAGCATTCAATGACTCACCGAATGACGCCAAGAATAGCACCTACATATCATTTAGCAATTTGATCAAAATTAAAGTCGCAACTACACGATGAATGTGATAAAGAGAAGTGCTCAAACTTATGAATAATTTCTTTGATTACCAAAACTAACAAGAAACCATGATGTCTCAAAGAACATTTTGGGGAAACTAAAGTCACAATACTCAATTACTTTAGCAAATCCCTCACATTCGTCCATAAGTCCGCCATGGTGATAGTGTACACAAACCAAGTTTATTTTGGTAAAACTCGTCGCAATTGAAACTAGAATAAAATCTCACTAAGTAAACCCATATAAATTGGAAATGTCATAACTCATAAGAGAAAGAGACAAGTTTACTAGTACAAGAATTTCTTTCAAGCAAAATGTGAAAACCAAAAAAAAATCATATGTTCCTAACAGTACTAAAAAACACAATTACACCATTTGTTTCAACTTTAGAAGTCCTCCGAGGAACAATATCATCGTATTTTAAAATGAAAACGACAAGCCGATCAAGAATCATGTTTGATGAGTGATTACTACATATTTCTACTCCGTCCTATTGTCAACCCTAATGTTCCTAATTTGACAATCATAAGCTAATTATAAACAATCAAAATCATGCATGACAGGAACATAAATTTTGAACTTTTTTCATAGAAATAACACTAGCCAAAATAAAGCATATAGTTCTAAAAAAGTAAGGCTAAAAAATGGCATGCATTTAATTTAGGCAAATAACCTTATTATTAAATCCACCTAACATTAGTCCTTGACAACATTTCCAGCTCAGTTTATTTCTTGCACAAACTTGGATTTGGATCTTTGTCAAATCAAACTATTTTCATTTCTCTTTTATTTATCAACAGCTATGATTGACATGAATACTCATTTCTTTAATTGAATCACTACCTTATTGGTTAATGGTCCCTTCTTCCTAGTACTACATTTCAGCCACGTTGGCTTCTTTCTCTGTAAACTAAGCAACTAGTTTCAGTTCCAACCCGTTAATGTTAATTCCAAAGCATATAAAAGACAAGAAATATGTGGTCCCTAAATTTCTCTTAAATCAAAACACATGCTTCACTATCTCAATAGCTGAATTGGAAGGTACTATTTAAGTTATTGTTGCATAACTCTTTACTCTTGTCTGTTACAGACTAAGTTGTTTAGTACAGCTACGGACCCTACTTGAACGTTACATGTCAAATTCTATTATTACCCATACCATTTCATTGCTTCTTTGTTAGTGTGTGTAATTATTTTGCAGTCCTTAAGAAAAAAATATATATGAGAGAAAGAATTTTGCTGTAATGGTGAAAATTTTGAACTGGAAAGAACTAACTAGCTAGCTGTATGTATTTCAGTTGTTGACAATAATATCTTTAGGATAAAATCTTCTGAATGTTGAATCTCACATCAAATAAAGACCATCCACTAACTAGTATAAGAATATATGTTTTGGACTATTTCAACCCACAAGCAACTTTTATGTTGTGTATCACAGATATAGTTAGTGATTATTCGTATACTTCATCCGGTGTTAAATATAAAGAAAAAGTCAAATGTATTTAAACAAAGTTTATAGCAAATACATTTGACTTTTTGTTTATATTTAAAATCAGCGGAATATGTTAGTATAGTTAGTTAGTTACTAGTTTGTTATTTGTTATACAAAATACTTTATGCAACCACTTTATAAGAATATAAGGAATCTATCGCGAAATCTAATACGGTGAGAGATGTCACTCACTTATATTCACGCTCCAAAACTGATTTTGGCGTGTGAAGTCTTACTGATGTGTCTTAACAACAAGCGATTCAATAAGACAGACTCTGAGATCAAACTGTATTCATCTTCATTTCACAAAGTTTTGCAGAATTGAGTTTGCACAAGATACTGAGAAAAATCTTGAGATATCTTATTATACTATATGTTAGAAAAAGTAAATAGTTGATTATATTTACTTCAAATTTATTGAATCTGGCAAGAGAAATAGAGTATCTGCGGTTACTACAGATTTACATATGACTTAGTACTGTAAATTAATGACAAACCACATGTTTAAGTTTTTTTGTTTTTGTTTTTCACACTGCTGTCATTTAACATTATTGTCGACTTCAATAATAGTTGAATGCAGGACCACAAAATGATGAAGGATAATGTACTTATACACAAAAGTAGCCAATGTGTAATAATTGAAAGATTTACTCCAATGTTTATTAGCTGTCAGGAATTAATTAAGAGCCTGACCAAATCTTAACAAAAGCTTTTCCAAGAGATGAACATGATACACACAACTGGTTTTTCTATTTTTAGGACAATTAACTCTTATTTAGAGGGTGTTTTTGTCATTTCATTAATATTTCATCAATCTTTAACCTCAGTTCTCACATGGTTTGAAACTATATGGTCATGTGGCCACATGCTTGGGACTCCTCCATGTTAAATCCCTGCATGCAGGGTTAGTCAAATTAACAATAATAGACATAGTCATGTCCTTCTTTGACTAAACAAGTTTAATTTTCTTTAATATATAGAGAGAAAGAGAATCATTAATTAAGGTTTAATGTAACGTAATCCCCTTGTCCTTTGTGATGTGTGCACTTCTTTAATGTACATACCTTGTATACTTTATAAGCAATCTTAGACAGCGAGGCCTATATACATATTCACTTGATCTCCAAAATGTTTACTATTAAGATTAAGATAAGATATGAAGCATCGACACAAACACATCTATAGAAGAGGCTGATAGGTATTTTAAATGTCATTGCAGGTCACAAATTAAAAAGATTGATTATGTGGTATCAATCTTTCCAATTTGTGACATGCTATGACATTTAAAATACCTACCAAAGAAGGACACTAGTACATTTTTATTATATAGCCGTTGAGAAATTCAATGTTTGTAATATATTTTCAACCAAACTAATTCCTTCTGATATTTCAAACTTAAAGTTTTAGAACTTTGTTCTAACTCCACCTATCTATTACTGCTTTAACTATTCTAACTTTCAAGTCACACTGACCATAGTACCATAGACACTAAATCTAAGAGCATGTGAGTACATGTTTATTTAACCTGATGCAAGGCCACTGTACTAACCTTTACATACACCCAAAGATAATTGGATCTAGATTCACTTCAGTTAAAAAAGAGAACGTGGTTGTATGCATTAATTCATTTCGGTTATTGATCTGATATCAGTTAGTTAATATTACATTTTCACCAATTTATCTTTAAATAACTAATACTTTGAGATTTGATGGCTAATATCAATAGATATAGATGTGTTACAAGATTACTTTGGGTGCAATACAAATACTACCTCCGTTCTTTATTATAAGAGACAAATCACTTTTTAGATTCATTGAATAATTAATGTATCTGGTCCATATTATAAATCAGATACATTAATTATTCAATGAATCTAAAAAGTGATTTGTCTCTTATAATAAAGAACGGAGGTAGTATAAGATAAGATACATTTTAGTGACTATTGTGATAATGTCTGATATTTAAGTTTCAAAATTACAGTTTACTCAATATATTTATCTTACTCTCACATAAAAATAAGACTCATCTCACTTGTCTCTATGTGTGTGCATAATAGTATAAGCATGCATATACATGTTAGTATTTTAGAGTTTAGGCTTGCTTGGAAAAAAAAAATTGCTAATGAAAAGCTTTTGTCTTTTACTTCCTAAGGCTTCCATGTGCTGTCCCTATATTCTAAACAGAACCATAAGTCACTTGTTTCAAGTTAACCAGACCATTTCATTTTAATAATCTCACAGTTCTGACAGTTAAAAAAAGAGAGTAATAAAAAACTGAACCTAACATTAAAAAAAAAAAACTCTCTTCTCCTTTTATAAAATCATCACAAATCTCATGCATATATGATATAGTCTCTTAATATCCTCTCATCTCTTAGCACCTTAAAAACAGCAAAAAATCAGTAACATGGTATCTCTTGAACCTGAACCTGAACCTGTTCAAGGTAACCTTAGATCTAGTGATGCACCTACAAGTCCTAGAATATCTTTCTCAGCAGAGTTTCTAGATGACAGCAACTTCATCTCTATATGTCCAAATCCTCTTTACTCAGAAAGAGATCAAGAGAAAGAACAACATGAAAAAACAAAGATCACAGATCAGTTTGAGTTTCTGTCAAACACCAACATGAGTAACAATAACACAGTTTTATCAGCTGATGAACTTTTCTTTGAAGGTAAAATCCTTCCTTTTTGGCAGATGCAACATCTAGAGAAGCTCAACAAGATCAACATCAAAGAAGAAGAACATGAAGAGGAAGTGATTGAAGTTGTAGTGAACAACAAGGAAGATAATATTAATAGTACTAGAGTAAATTGGTTTGTTGATGATGATCCTTCACCAAGGCCACCAAAGTGCACTGTTCTATGGAAAGAGTTATTAAGGTTGAAGAAACAAAGAGCTTCTTCTTTATCACCTTCGTCTTCTTCATCATCTTCATCTTCGAATGCAAGTTCACTCGGCGATGTAGCTGCTAAAGAAGGTTCAAGAAACAAAGAGAATCAACATGTGAAGAGGATAAAGAAAGGGTTGGAGAGAACAAGATCAGCTACTATTAGAATTAGACCAATGATTAATGTTCCAATTTGTACACAGATGAAAAACAGTGCTTTGCCTCCACTATTTCCACTTAAGAAGGGTAAATTAGAAAGGTAAACTTCAAAGTTCAAAGATTATGCAGTTCAAGTTTGATCCTCATGGTTTTGGAATAAGTTTGTTAATTTTGTTAATTTGTTTTATTTGGATTTTTATTTTTTTATTTCAACAAACTATGTTAATGTTGGCTTGGTAGAATAGGTGTTAATTTTGTACCAAAAAAAAAGAAGAGAATAGGAGTTAATTTGGATGGATCTGATAAATTATTAGAATGTACATTCTGACTTGTATAATCATTGGATTGTGCATGCATTGCAATTGGGTTGAGATCACTAGATTCCAATAATATTTTTCTGCTAAGGAGGAGAAATTTTCACATGATGAATGCAGAGTTTCTCAGCATGTGAGTCCCACATGATGATGGGCATCTATCAACCATAAACATATCATCAGAGGATGCTATCAATTATCAATGAGTGGTAAGACTTTCAAAGAAATTTGAATATCATCAATATTTTAAAAATCGAATCGCACAGTTCAATCGGTTGAACCGTGAAACAGTATTGTCTACTATTCATTAATTATTTGAATGGTACAATCACAATTTTGTCATAATTAGAGTGATTTAAAGTAGTTGAGACGTGTAGATTTTATTGATTTGATGTCTGATTCGATTTTCAAAATATTGACAATGATATTAGAGTACAATCTCAGCGTACATCTTGCCTAAAGTAAATTCATTTTCAAGATCTAAAGCATTTGAGTTCAAATACAAAATTGTTAGTCGCAAGTGACAATTTGTTTTTGATTAGCAATGTAAATAATAATCCTTTGACTATAATTGACAGTATAGGATTGAACAAAGTTTGATTATCAATACAAAATTAAAGAATAAAAGAAGCTAACAACTGGGAGCTATGAACCAACCTTTATTTAGTCAAAAACAAAATAAAAATGAACCAACCTTATATAGCAAAAAGGGTTAGTCTTAGGGATGGATAGGCATATAAACTAGGTGTCTACAAATGCATGGCCTTAAGTTTAAATTCTAATAATTGGGATGTGACTTGTAAGTTGTAAGGAATATTTTTGTCAATCACTTTAAGTGACTGATATTTAATCACAATATGGTACTAATTGATCATGAAGGTAGGTTTGTTAGAGATATTTTGAGAGTGCAGTACATTTTGTTTTATTTCGCTTCTTTTCTCTTTCAATTTGAGGGTATCGTTTTGTTAGGAAGCAACAGTTCAACATTTCATGACTATTAAGAGATCAGACACTAGATGTCAATCCAAAATCTTAAAGCATTAAATTTATGAAGCGATTATGAAAAACAAAAAAAAAATACAAAAACGACATTCAAATTTTTAATAAAATAATCAATTAATGCCTATACAATATGATATGTAAAGATATAAATTCAAAGAACATTCCAACTTTTAAGGACACTGAGAATCAAAGTTGAATGAATCCGTTCCATCAATATGAAAATGAAACTATGCTCCAAGTCATCAAAACCATACATTTGTATGCTCTCCAGCAAGAGAATGTTGAATTGAAGTTCGATCTTCAATTTAGGAGTTGAAAACGAAGTATTTCCACCAAAATCAGAATAATCTAAGCACAAAAGAATATTGACAAAAGGAAAGTCTTTATGACTTTATCTCACGATGCTGGAGGGTCTACGAAATTATTTCCGGAAGTTCTGTTGATAAATATATGCAGAAATCAGAAAACCAAGAATTGTAGAATTCATGATAGCAATGTTAAAAGGTTTAATTATTTACCTGATGGTGAGTCCTGGTTTTCCAATAAGATTTGCTGGAATTTGACCAGTTAAATTGTTGTTTTGTAAAAAACTGCTTACAACAAAATAAGGCGAATCAATTACCATGAAACTTAATTAGCTATCAACAAATTGCTCCCTAATCTAAACAAGCATTGTGAGATGATAAGCATGTATTATTCGTATAATGATACAACACATAATAATCATAATGTGTAAGTAGCTTCAAGCCACAATCACTTACACTTCTTTTAAGCTGCTGGTGTTCCCTAGGGATGAGGGAACCACTCCACTGAATTGATTGTCTTCCAAGTGCCTTAAAACACAAAAAACAATATTCAAATAGTAAGCTCCATGAATATATTGAAGTTTGGATGGTACAAATTTCCATGCAACACAACTACAAAAGTAACTTGATGACAAAAAGAACTATTAACTAAAATATGTGTTTCCATTGAATGAAAAACTTGTAGATTAACTACGGCCAACAATGTGATTCATCATAAGCTAAGATAAGAAGATAACCATCATATTAGACTAGAAACACACAAAAACTTACAGTGTTTCCAATATCGTTAGTGGACTGAGGTCAGGAATCTCTCCAGACAAACTGTTATTTCCGAGCCAGCTGCAACAAGGAAAACATTTACGGATCAAATAACATTTAAATATTACATTTCATGAATTGATACATTTAAAACTGAGAACTTACATGTTAGTCAGAGCTGTCATATTGGCAATAAAAGGTGATAAAGATCCTGAAAGTTCCATACTTGTCAAATTTCTGAAAACAACAGAAAATCATGAGTGAGCTATTCATTTACACAGCACAATACAATTGAAATGAAGTGGTATTATTATGCTAAAATAACTACTCAAAACTGAGCTTACAGAGTCACTACACGGATCCTGGGCCCTTCAGAGCATGTGATACCAGTCCATGAGTATATCTGAGGCACACAAGGATCACCACTCCAATCAAGTGGAGGATTTCGAAGACTCTCTTTTACCCTTTCCAAAGCAATAACTGTACAATAGAAAAAAGTTCCCATTTTCAAAACCTTGCAAAAATTTTAGGACTGACAAAGGTTTAATCAAAGAAAATTGAAATCAAACACTATACCATCACGAGTGGAAGTTCTTCCTCCAAGAGACAACACATTAAAAACTTCACCGGCATTAATTAAGGGGCCCAAAGATGAACTAGTAGCAGGAGTTAAAGTTATTGTTGTAGGACCAGAAAGAGGCCATTGGTTGGCAAACACAACAACCCCTGTTGGGATTGCATTCAAATCGCGGTAATAATGTACACCATTTACGCTTATGTTAAAAATTCTTGATCCAGCAGTGTTGTCAGCGAAATATAGAGCGATATAGTATTTGGAGCTTGGGAGTGATGTTGTAGGCCATCTCAGTTCCAAGGACTCTAATTGATCAGATCCTAGATGTGTTTCGAATACTTTTAAAGGCGGAAGATTCCAAAAGCCAGAAGCAGAAACATTGTCAGTGTTTGCTTTGGCTGAATTACTCTGCCCAAATGGCTCCCAGATACGGTCAAACTGATCATCAGGATATCTGTTAACGAAAAACCACAAACCCAATTTAATATATGACTAAAAGATGAACAAGAAGAAAATTAATTTGTTAGAAAGCCATATGAATTGGTTTTATCTGAGCTTATATGTTGACACAAGTACTTGTGACACTGTTTGGGAGAAGCGATGAAAACAACTTATGACATGTTCATAAGTTGTTTTCAGTTTATTTTCATAAGCTCTAGGATAGCTTATGAAAACAACTTATATATCATACAAAAACAATTTGACTTTATTTTATCTTATCTTATATAAGTAGTTTATTCACAAGTACTTTTTTTTTTTTAATAAGCAATTCACAAGTACTTATATGCTACAAGTTGCAAAATTGGCCTCTTCAAGTATATCTCATATGTTGCAACCTATGACAAGATCATTCACCATAGTCTCTTTCTTAGCTTATGAACACGTTAAGTTGTTTTCATAAGCTCTCTGGAACAGTCTCATCACAACTTCACAAGTGATAGATAGGCTCAAATTAGCCCAATTCAAACAGGCCCTTATCACATCTAAAGATTTTATTTTTATCCCTAAAATTGATAAAATTTTAAAGGGTCTCAAAATTGAAAACAAAAGGAATTAGATTGAACAAAGCAGTGTCTAACTAACCTAATGCTTGGTCCAGAGTAACCAAAGCTGTTTCTAGCAACCAAACCAAATGCAAAGTTGTTAAAATCAGTAGTATTATAAAGCGAATCCCTTAGAATCAAAAACTCCAAAGCAGAAACAAACGGATCAGAATCCGTATAACTATTCGACCCGATACAAAAACTCATAAACTTCCCTTTAGCTAAGAAAACCCCTTCATAAAAACTCGAATTCCCAGCAACATAATCCACAGTGGTATTAACAACACTCCATAAAGTCCCATCAACAATCTGATCAAAAACCGGCGGTAACGGATGATCAGGACCGTTGACTCCACCGTAGAAATAAGTAGACCGTACCAAATACTTTGCGCCGCGATACACAGGAATATTGTAGCAGTGTTTCTTCACTTGAAATGAGAAAGAACGAAGTGTTTCGAGAGTTGGTAGAAGAACAGAGGTGGTTATGTTTTTTGGTGTGCCGGTTGAGATGAAATTAGAATCGGGAAGCCATGTACGGTTGTTGAGTTGGGTTTTGGATTGGGAGCCACAGTTGATGAGGATGCCTCTGGGAGGTGGTGGTTGAGAAAAAGAGGGGGTGAGAAAAGGAAAGAGGAGAAAGAGGAAGAAGATGAAGGACATGGTTGGAAATTGAAAAATTGGAAGAAGGTTTGTTATGAAAAATGAAAAAGTGTTGTGTTGGGTTTGGTGGAGAAGGAAAGAAGGAGTGGGAGGGAATGAAGAAAAGAATAATGGAATGAATGACGCGGGAAATTGTGTTTACTGGTCAGAGTTGAAGACAGGTTCTTCGTATAGGACAGCACGGAACATGGTTACCGTTGGATTGATTGGGTTGAAGGGTGGAGATTGGACGGCAGTGGTTAGTGGGACGGGCGAACACTCATTATTCACTTTGACTTTCTTCATTTGATTTGGTTTGGCACTTGGCAGCTAGATACTATGCCCCTATTTTTTGTTTGTTTGTTTTTTTGATTTTAGAATTTGTCAATGGTGGTGAGTAACAATGGTGACTTAAATAAAAAAGGGTTATGTTAACGTGCGTGTGCCCTAAGGGCACATTTCTACTAATAGAAATAATATTTTAAAATAATATCTTTTTAATTTAAAAGTAAATGAAATGCACAATTTCAATACATATTTTCTATCTTTAGTATACTAACATGTGCATCAAGGACACATGTTAACATTTCCCAATAAAAATTTTTAAATAGTGATAGTGACATGAGATTAGAGTTTGAGTAGAATTACTAAGAAATTGTAACTATTTTATCAAATGATTATGAATTTCAACTCTAATTTTTATATATTGAAAAAATTGATTGAAATTCATAAAAATTGATTTGTTAGTGAAAAACATGGGGTGCATTTAGTGACTACCTTGTGGTTTCACCATTCTAAGGAAACATAATGGGCCAATTCAAAACCCACCATCTTTTTTTTTTGTTTTTTGTTTTTTGAATAACGGTGGTTCCCATTATACTCAGATTACCCAAAATACCCCTCCCATCTGTAATCCATTCAAATCTGAATTTTCATGTCTCACCATTTTCTCTTATTTTTCTGTTAACCAGAGAGCGCCAACAACACACTGTGAAAAAACCGCCTCATCTTCTCTCATTCATGGAGTTTCGAAAACACCAAAGTCACTCCTTCTCCGAGAGGAAAGGCCAAAAGCGAAAGCTAGACGACGAATTTCCCGATGAACGACAGATCTCGTCGGCGCCGCCTACCGCCGAGGAACGTGCGGCACTTCTCGCCGAAGTCACCAACCAGGTCACCGTTCTCGAGTCTACTTTCACGTGGAATGAAGCCGATCGAGCTGCAGCCAAACGCGCCACTCATGCACTCGCCGATCTCGCGAAGAATGGTAATTCTATGTCTCCGATCTCGCTTGAATTGCTGTGGCGGTGTGGTGTGGTGTGGTGATTCTTATTCTCTGTTTCTGTTTATTGTTCGCACGAAATTGAATTGAATCTACTCGTGGTTGTGTTTGTAGAGGAAGTTGTGAACGTGATTGTCGAAGGAGGTGCAATTCCTGCTTTGATTAAGCATCTTCAAGCGCCACCTGTGAATGACTGTGTTCAGAAGCCATTGCCATTTGAGCACGAGGTTGAGAAAGGAAGTGCTTTTGCTCTAGGACTTCTTGCCGTCAAGGTAATTTGTTTTTTCTCAAACGCACGTTTTGAAGCATATGGTGAAAACTCGTATGATTCTGGGAAATGAATTGGTAGATGACTTGTTTTATGATGAATTCAATTGTTGAGTTGTGTTGTAACAGTGCGTCTTCTTTGAAATGTTTTCTGTTTTTGTTACTGCGATATTTTGGCTGAGCTATGCAAGTGAATTGTTACTTTGTTAGCCATGTTAGAAATGAGAAATTTAGAACAGAACAGAAGTTGCCATATTAGAACGGGAAATACAGCATATTAGGTTTAAAAAAACGGTTTGTTACCGCGAAAACTGCTGCGGAAAAACGGTATAGGTGGTGTCTGTTACTCTTTTTGTCCGTTTTAATAGTGTGAATGGAAATCAGTAATCACAGAAAAGACGGCGACAAAACGACGTTACAATGCGACAAAAAGAAGGATATTTATGAAATTATGAAGAAACAATCACATATTAGGTTATTATACATAACATGATTGTATTAATAGTTTTAATAAGATTTGTGCAATGTTGCGATTAATTCATACCGCGACAACAGCAATCTATAACGCAACAGCCGTTAAAGCCGAAATCGCGAAAACCTTAACGTGGCCGTGACCAACTTTTTAAAACCTATTTGGTTCCATTTTTGTTTTGTCCATTTTAAAATTAGAGAACAACGGGATGTAAAGTTAAAAAAAGTCATTTATTTTGATTCTATTATGTTGTAAGAGTTTAGCCGAGGAGAGCATAACATACTGTTATGTTTTATTTTCGTATTAAATACTACATACTGTATTGTATGAATTATGTGGAACTTGAGTCTTTCTCATTGAATATTTTTTTTGATTCCACAGTTATGTAGTAGTAGTATTCAAGAGGGTGAATGGAAATGTTGATGTTTTTTACCAACATTCACTGTCAGTACTTAATTCTGTAACTTTTAGTTGTACTTTTCTTTTGGACAAATTTCTTCATCTTTAAAACAAGATATTATTGCTCGACTACTATCTTATTTGAAATGCTTTCTACAGCCAGAACATCAGCAGCAAATTGTTGACAGTGGTGCCTTGACACACCTTGTGGATCTTTTAAAGAGGCATACAAACGGCTTAACTTCTCGTGCCATTAATAGTCTCATTCGTAGAGCTGCAGATGCTGTTACTAATCTCGCACATGAGAATAGCAACATTAAAACCCATGTCAGGTTTGCCTCTTCATGCACTACAATATATTTAGACTTAATTTGGATTTTTTTGTTCTTAATATAATATGGACTTGCCGCATAGGATGGAAGGTGGAATTCCACCACTTGTGCATTTGCTTGAATTTTCCGATACAAAGGTGCAAAGAGCAGCTGCCGGTGCGTTGCGAACCCTAGCTTTTAAAAATGACGAAAATAAAAATCAGGTAGGTGGTGGTCATTGTTGAAGTTGAATTTCAAATATGATACAATAAGTTACACAACATCATTACTTGCCAGATTGTTGAATGCAATGCTCTTCCAACTCTGATTTTAATGCTGCGTTCTGAAGATGCTGCTATTCATTATGAAGCGGTATGGATAAGGCAACTTTAATTATAAATTTTAGGTTTTGCAATAGTGTTGAGCTGTCTTTGTACATCTCTCATCCAGCACATGCAATGATTTGAATTGTATTACAGGTGGGTGTGATCGGAAATCTAGTTCACTCTTCTCCTAATATAAAGAAAGAGGTTCTTTTTGCTGGTGCTTTGCAACCAGTGATTGGATTACTTAGGTATATTATCAGCTCTGGATTCTAATATTGCAGTGCCCACTTTATGGAAATTCTCCTTCCTGCACCCTGTATATTGAATTTGTTTTGGATTTAATTATTACGTCCAATTTTTTGTTTCTTGACAATGTTTTCTATGATATATAATTAAATAATAAAATAGGCATGTTTCAATTAACACATTCTAATAATGTTTCTGTTAATAGCTCCCGCTGTTCTGAAAGTCAGAGGGAAGCGGCATTGTTACTTGGACAGTTTGCAGCAACTGATTCGGACTGTAAGGTGAGCATAAGCTTCATGACTAGAAATGATTGTGAAAAACTTTAGTTGGTGGTCATTTTTCAATAACTCCTAGTCAACCTTTGAAGTTTGGTTCGCTTCCTTTTATTGTAATATTTGTTATTTGTACTAAAGGAGAAATTAGAGAGTTAGCTGGGAGGAATCCCTTACTCCACTTTTTTGTTTGTTGCTTGAGTAGTTAAGAGAGATGGAAAGGACAGAATCAACAAGTTGACCTTTTTTTGTTGGAATAAAAATCTGAACTTTAGCTTAGGGCAATTGTTCAACGACTGCAATTCCAAGTTTGGTTTGTTTTGTTTATTTACATCTTGCTAAAATAAAGACTCAATTGGTTGTAGAATAATTGATTATATTGGCGCTACTCCTGTGATGCTGTATCATATATTATATCTATTTGCTCGCAGTTCTTACCATCTGTTTCACTTGGTTTGTTTAGGTTCACATTGTACAGAGGGGTGCTGTCCGACCTTTGATAGAGATGCTTTCGTCTCCCGATGTACAGCTCAGAGAAATGTCCGCCTTTGCATTAGGGAGATTGGCCCAGGTTATTGCTTTTTCCCTTCTATTCCTTGTTCACAATTCAATTTTGTAAGTTGGGAATGTAATTCACCATTAGATTCATGGAAACATGTTAGTGTTTTCTTCTTTTCCGTAATTGTTTTTTGGATTTACAACACATCATTATACATTTCCATCTTCATGTTAATCGGTGTATCTAAGGGCTCATACCTAAGAACATAACTCATCATAATAATATATCACAGCATTTTATGTTCAAATTCTATATAATGTTTCCATTTATATATCATGTTCTTTTTAACATATAAACATTCCCTATGGTGATTGATAATTTTTTTCCTCCAATTTCAGGACACACATAACCAAGCTGGTATTTCACACAATGGTGGCCTGGCACCACTGCTCAAGCTTCTTGACTCAAAAAATGGGTCTTTGCAACATAATGCTGCTTTTGCTCTTTATGGCCTTGCAGAGAATGAGGTATGATATAACTGAAATTCGATTGAAGTGGACATATGCAATACAACATCAATAACCATGCCATGTTCCACTAGGTGGCATCGGCTCGTGGATCAATCAATGCCATAGTATTATATCATAAGCAATGTTAATTGTCAAATCATTGACCTCTAAATCTTTCTTAAATGTTTTGCCCATAATTTTTCTTAGCTTCTCTCTGCCTCTAGCGATTTACCTATTCTTCATCATATCTACTCTCCTTTCAACTGAATATGAAGGACTCCTCCACACATTTCTAAACCGCCTAAGTTTATCTTTTATGCAAATAGTTGCTACCCCATTTCTCTCTCTAATGTTATCATTCCCAATCCCCCTGTTTAGTATTTCCACTCATCCAATGCAACATTCTCATCCCTGGTATGTTGAGTTTATTCCCGTGTTGGCGTTTTACCGTCCACCAATCCATATCATACAACATCATCAGTCTTATAGTTGTACGATAAAATTTTCCCTTTTACGTGGGCGGTGCCGGTATCTTTTTATCACGTAAAGACCCCAGGACCTCCTCCATTTCAACCACCCCACTTGAATCCAATTATTCACATGTCCCCTCTTTAATATAAATAGTGGTTACTTCACTACATAGGTAATTAATTATTCCGTTTTTTGTTTTATTTTTCCCTGCAGGATAATGTGTCTGATTTCATTAGGGTAGGTGGAGTTCAGAGACTACAGGAAGGAGAGTTTATTGTTCAAGTAAGTTTTTTCTTTCATACCAATTTTTAGCTTTGATTTCAGGCTTTCTGCTTCTATCCTTGGATTCCTGTATAAAAGGGAATTAAAATACTTCATGATTACATGCAAATAATTATAACATTACGGATCAAACGGAGGAATAGATTCTTCTTAGACGTATATTAACCTATATGGATATGGTTTCTATTGCAGGCTACTAAAGATTGTGTTGCCAAGACATTGAAAAGATTAGAGGAGAAGATTCACAGCCGTGTATGACATCATACTAATATTACTTTCTGCATTTTGTTGTAACTAGCATGGAAAATGATGAAAATGCAGCTAGTATATATCAATTATCAGTTCTATATGTTATTGTGTTCAAACTTTTAAGCTATCAATTTTCTTCTTATAGGTGCTGAACCATCTGTTATATCTCATGCGAGTTTCTGAACGGGGTTTTCAAAGACGAATTGCTTTGGTTCTTGCGCATCTTTGTTCTGCAGATGATCAAAAAAGAATTTTTATTGAACACCACGGTAAATGCATCTTCTTTGCAAAATACTGTCATGGGTTTGATTATTGTTGTTACATTTTGAATAAATTCCTTTTTGTGCTTGTTCTATTTCAAAGTTAAGCATCTGTTCATGTAGGTCTTGAGTTACTTATCGGGCTTCTTGGCTCATCTAGCTCCAAGCAGCAACTTGATGGTGCTGTGGCTTTATGCAAGTTGGCCAATAAAGCCTCGGCTCTGTCTCCAATAGATGCTGCTCCTCCTTCCCCAACACCACAGGTAAGCTTAACTCCAGTTGGGTTTTCCTCAATCCTCACAATCTCTCAGTTTAGATTTAATAAAAAAAAGAAAAGTGTTCTTTATGATGTCGATAGGCTTCAGCTTTCATTTATTCAAAATCATTGGTTTTTTTTCTTTTTGATTCGGTAGCCTTTTTTTTAAAAAATTAATCCTTTTTGCACTGATATGATCTTTCAACACACATTCAAGAAGTTAAGGAGTGAGGCTTTTTTTTTATATATAAAACCTACCATTTGTTTAAAACACCACTTAAAACACTTTGGTGTTTAAGTTTTTCTTATATTGGTGTCATATGTCATATATAGTAGCGAGTGGCCAATACAAGGACGTCTTAATGAATTTACATTATTAATGTATGATATTTGTCGACTGCTGTATTGACATTTTAAGTTGATGCGAATATGAGTGATGGTGTCTAGTTAAAAATATGCAGTCCATTTAAAAACGAGCATCTGATTTACTAATAACCAAAATTTATTATCAATGTTTTGCTGTTTTCCATGCCATCAACCGGCATAAGAATCTGGGTGCTAAGTTCCCTCATCAATCTAGTAATTATGGAGTGGGTTTTTTCTAAAAGCTGGACTATCTATGATCATAGACTATTCTTCTTGCAGGTCTACTTAGGAGAGCAGTATGTAAACAATTCTACATTGTCCGATGTTACATTTTTGGTTGAAGGTGATGATCCCTTCTGTCCACATTTTTTCATTCTTAAAACTGTTGCATGGCTACCTTCTCTTGAATATGGTATTGTTACTATTTTTGCTTCACTTGACATGTACAGTTAACTGGTTAATCTCTGTTCATTGTTTCAGGCAAACGATTTTATGCTCATAGAATTTGTCTGCTTGCATCTTCGGACGCATTTCGTGCAATGTTTGATGGTGGTTATAGGGTGAGTATATACAGAGCTCGCACACTAAATCATACTTTCCCTTCCCAAAAGAAGCTCCCCCAAGAAATAAAGATACTACTAGAAGTATTTTTTTTTACTTATTACAAAAAGTGTTGTCCAAAACAAGAAAAACTCCATTATTGACTTCAGTTGTTTTACTGAGCTACATTATTTCATCAAATGTTTTGATTTTCATGCTCTTTGAACCCCCTGACAACTTTTACTGGAAACCTGACTGTTGAGTTGAATGGTGAATTTGAGTTGAAGTGTATAACTATAAAAGATTGTATTTTAATTCAAAGTAGAAAGTGATTGATTTATATCACTGACGCACAAATGTGTTTAATTGCATTTGCATGACAGGAGAAGGATGCAAGGGACATAGAGATACCAAATATTAGATGGGAAGTTTTTGAGTTGATGATGAGGTCTAATAAATTCTGCAATCATGTTTTATAAAAGTTTTAATGTGGAAGGTTCTAATAATTTTTGTGGATAACGTATCTTATTATTAATTTGACTTTGTCCAGATTTATATATACTGGATCAGTTGATATCACTCCAGATATTGCTCAAGACCTTCTTCGAGCAGCTGATCAATATCTTTTAGATGGACTGAAGAGACTCTGTGAGTACACAATTGCACAGGTGAGCTAGGAAAATTGGTTGCTGGGACAATATTTACTCCCCTCTTTCTCATAAAAATAACTCTCGCTAGATACATCTTTGTGTGTGTGTGTAAAATGGGTGCCTCATGGCTTGATGTTCCTGTCGTAGGATATATTACTAGAGAACGTGTCAAGTATGTATGAACTTTCAGAAGCATTCAACGCAATATCGTTGAGGCACACATGCATTCTTTTTATCTTGGAGCACTATGATAAGTTGAGCACAAGGCCAGGGTATGATCTGATTCCCTCAACCCTATGTAGGACATTTATACTGAAATAATAACGTGGTACCATGTTTAGTAGCGTTCATGTTTGTTTTAGTGTTTTGGCGACTCGAGTTCTTGACCTAAATGGTTTGATGTTGTAATGAAATGTGAAGTACCATGTACTAGCTTTTTTTCCTAATTATTTTTGGGTGAGGAGGGACATACATATTGTGACACTATATGCTCAATGTATAGTTGGCATCTCGTTTGTTTTTCTTTTCTTTTGTGGTGATTTATCATGTTACTCTATGTTCTTACTGCTGCTTGCTTTAGAATGGTCTCATGAATCATATTATATTTAGAATGTTCTCATGCTTAATTCGTCTGCTTTTTGATTGTGTGGCACCAATTGTTTGCAGGCACTCTCTTCTGATTCAGCGTATAATACCAGAGATTTGCAATTACTTTGTTAAAGCTCTTACAAATGCAAACCCCCATAAACTGTAATGTGCAGCCGTTCTATTCTTAACCTCTAACCAATTGTGATGTACAGAAAGTAGATGGTATTCCTTGTGTTGAACCAGGAAGAATGGGTTCTCCTATATGGGATACAGGTTGACTATAAGAAATATGTTACTCCAAAGAGTAGTGCATATTCTCTTTTTTTTTTTCTTTTTTTTTTCTTTGATGCTGTGTAAGCCCCTTTCTGTTTCTAGCATCATTATCATATAGTAAATATATGACCTTCAGAACATTGTTTTTTCTTATGCAAATATTGTGATGGTTCCATTCCTCATGATAGTTGTTTCCCCATTGTATATATGACAATTATATTTTAGATGATTGTCTAAAAAAAAGTTAAACTGCTGGGTAATTTATGCTAGGCCATTAAATCCTGTTGTCTGACTTGTAACTGTTGGAAATTACTGAAGCAAATACTCAATTTAAATACTCACATGACTCAAGGGATGCGGTTGGAGGAGAGGGAGGGATTTGGCTGGCTGGAGATAGGAAGAGGGTGAGAGGCAAGTGTGTGTGGCAGAGGGAAGACGTTTTCAAATGAAAAAATAGGGAAGAATATTTGTCAATTTGGTAAAATGTAGAGGGTGTGGGTAAAAAGTTAAAAAAGAGTAGGGTGGGGTACTTCAACTCTATTTATCTTGTTTTTGTTCTCATGGTTAGGGATTATGATCGGGAAGAAGAAGAAGATATTTGATTAATATTTGATTGATTTTCAAATGAAGCACAAAAGCTTCTTAAATACAATACCATAAAGGCTAAAAGAGTAAAATAACCTAAATAAACTATTAAACTATATTTAATTTCTGTCACAGCTTATGGCCTAGAATACGATAGTCTAGGTTAGACAAGGATGATTTTTTTAAAAATAGACGATTTTGCACTGTGAATATGCGACTAAAAGGTATAAGAAAATCAAATTAACACACAAGATCAAACATGAAGGGAAAAAATTACAAGAAAATCGTGTGAAATGAAAAAAGAAGCTAAGAATGCAACATAGAGATAAATTATAATGAAGAGTGAGACTATTTTTCCTACGGATAAATATGAAAAACTAAAAAAATAAAATGCAAGAACTAAAAAGATAGAATGCAAGAAAGGTAACAAACAATGAGCTTAATACAATATTTTGAATTTTTTTAAAAGTAAAACAACACATGATTCCTTGTACCCAAAAAAAAAGAGAACAACAACACATGATTCCATCTACAACCATCCAAATTGGAGGTGAAATAACCGGTCACAGCCATATGGTTTTCGCTCGACGAACATATCAAATTTATCTGTTAGAGTAAGACATATTCTTATACCCACTATGTTGTGATACTGTGAGAAAGAAATATCTATATTACATTTAAGGTGATTGTGGGGCGGACGTTTTTAATTAAAACTGCCCTTGTCAGTCAATTTTGTGTCGAATAATGTTTGTTCCTCTATCCAATATGCATGCAATCATTCCATAATTAAGCAACTGTGAATAATTTTTACATGACTCTTATTTTTGTTCAAACTTCAGTTGCTACATATAATATGCAATGTCTCTACTAACCGAGCTATACAGACCACCTATAATTCCCTAATTACCCCTAACAACAAATATTCACCATTTCCTTTTAAAAAAAAATCACCATTTTCTCATCAATTTTTTAATTTCCACTATTAGAATTTTGGCTTATTTTGGGTACAAGTCTCCCAGAAGCTTAACCATAGTCTATCGTAGTCCTTCTCAATTCTCACTCTGCACTGTTCGAAGCAAGGATTCGGTTATGTCATAAACAATTCTCATCTTAACTGTCCGGAAAACGTAGCCGGAGCTCACCCTCGTCCTGCATCCAGGTACTCCCTTTTCTCTTCATAGTTTTCTCTAGCTAGCGCCAGGATGCGATTCCATCTTGATTTGTGACCGCGATTCACAGCATAGCCAGAAACACGATTTGATCGCGATAGAGATGTAATTTGAAGTATTATATTTATTATTCAATCTAAAATTTTAGTGTATGTATTTTGTCAATTAAAAAGTCATAGGTCTTGAGCAAATCATATAAGTACTAGACATCCGACCCGTGCACGCACGGGTATTATAAGTTAGTATGATTATCTCTGAATAATTTCATTTGTTGTTTAATAATCAAAAATAGTAATATATCATCAATAAAAAAATAACAAAATAAATATAATAATAATAGTAATCAATATGAAAATAATTGATAATACAACTACTTTTTGATATTGATATTACAAATACTTGTTTAAATTCATATGTATTTATCAAACATATTGTATTTATCAAACAATACAATAGATTAACATATTGTATTTATTTAAACTATAAATTAAATACATATTGTTTGATAAATATTTTGTCCTTATTATAAAATAAAAAACAAATAGATTAACAAAAATTGATGTATTTAATTTATAATTTGGATTAAATACATTTAATTTTGATAAATTGTTTATTTTTTATAAAAAGGTTATCAGAAATATAAGATAATCAATTTCAATGTTGCTTCAAAAAAAACTTTAATGTTTAAAAGATTTAGAAAAAATGTTATAAAGATTTGATGAAAAAACAATAACATTGCCGCAAATATAAGATAATCAACTTCAATAATTTAAAGAATGAAAATTCGGAGTTAATAAACTTTGGAATAAGAAAAGATTTAGTTGAAGCAAGAGAAAAATAAATATTATGGACTAATAATTTGAAAAAACATTTACTTAATAATGAGGTGGAGGCCATTATTAACATTTAGGAGCAATTAATATTGGTTAGGAGGGAAAAAAATTAGGGTAAGTTGTAGCTAACCTAACAACATTTAAAAATAAGAGATATACCAAAAGTGTCAAGAAAACAAATAATTTAACCATCTAAGTCTTAGACTAACTAAACATCAAAATTTTAATAGAAAAATGGCCAATTAACAACTGTCGCAGCCATGGACAACTGCGATTATTTTACTATGAAGCGTCGTCGTTGCTAACTACACTTCATCATGCAAGTTGTGTCTTGTGTTTGACATTGAGTATACTAGTATGTCACCCGTGCCAAGCACGGGTAAGTCTACAAAGTTTGAATATTATTTAATTTTTATAAAATAAATTTTAAGTAATTTAAAACAAAAATAATTTAGAAATTATTAAAAAAACTACATTATTATGAATGCCGATGTACTACTCTTAAATTAAAATTTAAGATGATATAATAATTTATTTATTTGTTTAGAGTTATTAAGTCAATAATTTTAAAATCTAACATTTTGATTCAATTGATTGGATTGTGAATCAGACCTATCATCACTTTAGACAATTTCGAAAATACCAATAAAAATCGTGAAAATTGGTAAAATTAGTGAAATTGGTCCCTGTTGTACCTAAAAGGTTGGTCCTTTATTTTCTTTTTTTTTTCTTAACCAATAATTTTTTTTTCCTTTTCAGACTTTATTTCTCATCATCTAATGACTTTCTATCATTTCCATCTCACAATATTTTCCTTTTAATTTCTTCATAGTTCAAATCTTATAATTAAAATATATGATCCGATATATTTTTTAGATTCAATATTATTTTTGCCTGTTGATCCCATTTTTTTGTTTGATTAAATTTTTATATTTAATATGAGTATTTTATGATGGTAGAAGTTCATTTTAAATTGCTTTCAAATACATTTTTATGTGACTTGTGCATATAACTTTGATTTTTTTTCTTTCATTTGCAACTTATATGTTTTAAAAAAACACCTCACAAAATAATACAAAGAATGCATGATGGATGTTTGCAAACCTAAACACATCACAATTAGACCAATATTTTTATATTTTAATAAACATTTTTACATGAAATCACAAATCTAAATATCTTAAAAACAATTCTTAAAAAAAAATCATTCTCAAAACTAAACTATTAAACACAAAGCAATATTTTGTTTTTTTTTTATAGTTGATCATTGGATCAATTAGTGAATTTTATAAAAATAAATAAAATATTTTGTAATCTAAAATTGATCTTCACCACTTACCCTTGTGATTGGTAAAATTGATTTTCATGTGTGTGCCACTTTGATCTTCAAATTTTGAAATCTAGTAGTAATACATAAAAGAAAAAAAACTCAAAATGTCAAAAAGATCAAACAACAAAGAATCAAAAACACAAATAACAATAAATAAAATAATATAACACCAAAGAAAATAATCCAAATAATAAAAAAAAAACAACATAAAAAATCACACAAAAAACAACATAATAAGAATAAGAAAGAAATTGTTTCGAAAAAAAAAGAATAAGAAAGAAATAAGAAATCTTGAACAAAGAATAAAAAATAGCAAAATTAAAAAAAGTTACAATAGGCAGAAAAAAAAAAAAAGAGTATTGAAAGAGATAAAATAAGCTAGAATGAAGATTGAACAATTTGTGATTTTTTATTGTATATGTAATATATTTTTTAATTCTTTAATTTTTTTAATAGGCAATAAGGCAATAGTTATCATGTTATTATTATTTTTTTGGTTGGCACATATGATTACTATTAAAAAAAAGATCCTAATACTATTTCCACAAATAGTATTATGAAACTATATTTTTGGTTGGCAATAGTCCAACAGAATACACTTTTATGTTACCACAACATTTATGAAATTATATTTTCATCTTGTATTTGGTGATATCTAAATAGCAAATGCAAGACAACACAATAGAAATAAAATAAAATCATGTAGTAATAAAGAAAGACAAATAAGTGAGTAACAAAATTACACCAAAAAATAACGATAAACAAAATAAAGTAATAAAGTAAGCATACTAAATTGGAAAATTCTATAGACAGAAAAAATAATGAAATTATAGAAATCATCTCTGAAGAAATTATAGCATACATAAGATTGATATATAGAAATCATCTCTAAATATGATATATGTTTTTACATCGTGAACAAAAACCCGTCAAAATAGTATAGAAAACAAAGAAAGATATTCAAATATGAATGTTGAAAAGTAGTATGGTAAGAAATGAAAAATAAGAGTTCTATATATATAGAACAAATAAATCAATACCATTCAATTGCATACTAATAATTTCAGTTTTGGTCTTATTCTCTAAAAGAATATGCCTTTCTTTTTCTTTTTATGGCCAGCAATTATCTTCTTTTATTTATTTTTTTATGCATTAAAGTGTGTACGAAAAAAAAGAGTTATAGTATTAATTGTCAAATGCACCACAAAAGAGAATACTTAAGAGGAGAGCTCTTGGTAGAAGAGAGATTGTAAAAAGTTCTGGCTTTTATTATATATAAAGTTGTCATTCTATAGTTGCAGGCATCCTCAAGTGAATTTCTGCATCTGCCCTTTATAGCTTATAATTCCAACTTTTGCTCAATATGGCTGAGGGAACAAACTCAAAGATCAACATCGCGTTAATTCACCCGGATCTTGGCATAGGTAATTACTTGTGTCCCCAATTGTTTTCTTTTCCATTAAAACAAAAATCAACATTTGGGTTGGATTTCCATTATGTTTTTTAAATTGATTAAATAAAACAATATTTTACAATGTTCTTCTCTAGTTGATTCCCATGGCCTTGTAATTCTTTTGTAGGCGGAGCTGAAAGATTAGTTGTGGATGCAGCCGTTGAACTTGCATCTCGTGGTCATAAAGTTCATATTTTTACTGCACATCATGATAAAAATAGATGCTTTGAGGAAACCGTTGCTGGTGAATCTATCTTATTTTCTGTTTGTATATTCATGTGTCACATTTGTTTGTTTTTTTTAATTGAGAAATTACATTGCCATTAAAATATAGTTTGACTTGTAATGATTCCAGGTATCTTTCCAGTTACTGTCTATGGTTCCTTTCTTCCCCGTCATATATTCTACCGATTTCATGCATTGTGTGCATACCTTCGGTGCCTATTTGTTGCTTTCTGTGTTCTTTTCCTGTGGCCCTCATTTGACGTAATAATGGCAGACCAGGTCTCTGTGGTTATCCCCATCTTGAAACTAAAAAGGTCAACTAAGGTAGCAAAATATGTTTCATGTGTGTGTCTGTGTTTATGTGTCCAGTTTTATATCTTAATTTATCTCCGTTTGTTCATTTTTTCGGTAGGTAGTATTCTACTGTCATTTTCCAGACTTGTTGCTGGCTCAACATTCAACTTTCCTCAGGAGGATGTATAGAAAACCCATAGACTATGTAGAAGAGATAACAACTGGTTTGGCTTTGTATCCCTGTTCTATTTTTCTTTTAACCTCCGAACTTATATTCTCATATATATACTGAATCACACGTCTATTTAAACATCGCCAATTTCAGGAATGGCCGATTTGATACTTGTTAACAGCAACTTCACTGCCTCTACTTTTGCAAATACTTTTAAGCATTTAAATGCTAAAGGAATTCGACCAGCTGTCCTATACCCAGCGGTCAATGTGGATCAATTCAATGAACCCACTTCCACCAAGTAAATAACTAGCATTTAGCTTATTCTTATAACCATTTTTATAATATTTGTTTATAGAATCACATTTCTGTGTTGTTGCTTCTGTTGTAGGCCAAATTTTCTATCGATTAATCGCTTCGAAAGGAAGAAGAACATACAATTAGCTATTTCAGCTTTTGCTATGCTTGACTCGCCCAACAGAGTTCATAAGCATCAAGATATTACAAATGCTTCTTTGACTGTTGCGGGTGAGCATGTCTTGCTTATGACTCTGTATTTCTGATCAATTGATATTCGATAGATATTATGGTAAACCTATACCTGCATTATAAATTATCATGGAAGTATCTATCTTGATGTTTGTGTCTCAGACCGAGTTTGATACAGTGGTGTCTTCAAGTTACAATTGCAACAAAAGTTATATTGGTTTCTAGTTAAGCTTCATAGGTCTTCTATTCTCTTCCCATTATTTCAAGTGATTTGATGTTTTGCAAGACTTTGGGATACTTTGCATAAGGATCAATGTCCAAGAAAATCTTCATTGTGTTTTGCATAAGGATCAATGTCCAAAGAAAATCTTCATTGTGTTTTAAGTATTATATTTTATTATGGGTCTTTAATGATTATCATAATTCATTGTGATGAGTTTAATTTTGGAGTCTGTCTTATCGGTCTATTAACCCAAAAGCTAAAATTGGTTACGATTTGGTGATAGTTGACTCATCTAGTAAATAAGTCTTGGTCTTTTTCGATGAAGATTTGTCTGTGCTTGTAAAGCTGTAGAAACCGTTAAATTTATTGTTTTATATCAGCTGGGTGTGTTAGTTTAGTTATACTTATATATGAAGCTCTTTCTTCTGACATTCTGCAATTATTTATACATGTATTATTTTTCTCGTTGAATGGCTCAATCCTGTGCTTGAACCACCAATATTTTTCTCATTTATTTCATTTTGAAGCATTTGTGTACGTGTGCAATTTGAGATAACACAATATATTGTTGTAAATTCTTCCAGGTGGCTTTGATAAGCGGTTGAAGGAGAATGTAGACTACCTAGAAGAGCTTAAAGATTTAGCTGAAAAGAAAGGGGTCTCTGATAAAATAAAATTCATCACTTCGTGCTCTACAGATGAAAGAAATGCTCTTCTTTCAGAATGCCTGTGTGTCCTTTATACGCCAGAGGTACTTGAAACTTTGTTAAACATGATTGTTCAAAATTCATAGAAGTTTAATGCAGATTATTTACATAAGATATTTGATACAGAATGAGCACTTTGGCATTGTTCCTTTGGAGGCAATGGCTGCTTATAAACCTGTAATTGCGTGTAATAGTGGTGGTCCTGTGGAGTCGATCAAGAATGATGTAACGGGCTTCCTTTGCGAACCTACACCACAAGAGTTTTCCTCAGCAATGGCTAACTTGATAAATGATCCCCTGAGAGCAGACGAAATGGGCAGAGAAGCTAGGAGACATGTTGTTGAATCATTCTCTACAAAGACATTTGGCAGGCGTTTAAATAGTTATCTAGTTGACATTCACAGGGGAAAGGAGGATTGAGCTTTTTTTTATTATCTGAAGCAAAGGAGGATTGAGTTTAACATCAGGTTTTGGCTGCATATTGTTAATTAGTTACTTAGCACTTTCATTGTGCGTGTACACACACATACATACAAAATATTTTTTGACAACAGAGAGTATGACATGTTCAATTTTACTATAAGGCTTGTACTTTTTTTATTTGCTGATAATATAATATAAAAGGCATTGGAATGTTCATAGAGGATTTTGTGCTACATTAAAACCTACAGCCACCCGAGCATCGGACGTATGTATACCTTCTTTTATAGCTAAGCATTCATTCGTCAACATTTTTTTTTCAAACTAAATTTTCTTCGTCAACATCAGTTTATTTATTTATTTGATCTCATGACCTTATTTTTCCTACTGGTATGTATTTTCAACCTTGGAACCAATGCATTTATTGCCTTGAAGGACCTTCCAATCTTAAGTTAGTCAATTCAATCATAAAGGGTCGGAGATGTGTGGTGTGTGAAGGGTAAAAGTAATTTTTTTGTATCAGAAACAATAAATTTTTAATTTTTAAAAAGTTGAATACACAATTTCGATATTTTTATATATTTAACTAATACAGCAAAAGCACTCATTTGGTTCTTCTTTATTTAATTCAAGATAACAATTACAAATGAGGGATATTTTCTCAACATAAACAAAAGTAATGCTGCTAAAAAAAACAGATTTGTCTCCCAACATGTCCTTTTAACACATACACTGACCTCAAAGACTTTTGCGTCAACTCTTCACGAGGAGGAAACAGTCATCAACCAATTCAACTTCAACATCTTCCTAGTACAACACTAACATCCACATATTCATTCAATCACTTACACTTGCCCCAATTCAAACGCAATAATCAATTTTTAAAAAAAAAAAAAAAAACAAAGAACAGTAGAGAACTATGTAACTTAATTGATACTCAGAGCAAAAAACAAACATGATCCATCTAAAACAAATGCTGCAGCACTTCAAAATCTTCAACACTGTCTATGTTTTCCTTTGCTTCACACTAATTATAACCACAAAAACAACTCAAGCAGCTACAGACCAATCCTTTGCTCAACATTATTGTCCAAACACAAACACTTTTTATTCAAACACAACCTACCAAACAAACCTCAACAAGCTTCTTTCTCTCCTTTCATCCAATTCCACCAACAAAAACGGCTTCTACTACACCACTGTCGGTGCCAACAACCCCGAAAACACAGTATACGGTGCCTTTCTCTGCCGTGGAGATCTCACACAAAAAGAATGCAAAGACTGTGTTTCCACAGCATCCAAACAAATCCTTCAAGAATGTCCTAAATCAAAAGAATCAGTTATTTGGTTAGCTGAATGCATGATACGGTACTCAAACGTTTCATTCTACAATGTAGCTGCAGAAGTTCCTGTGTTTGCTCTCATGAACACTGGAACTGTGATGGAGCAGGATCGGTTCATGCAACTTTTAGCGGATACATTGAACACTGCGACAGTAGAGGCTGAGAATGGTGGTGGTGACAAGAAGTTTGGAACCAATGAAGCAAATTTTTCTAGCTTTCAAACTTTGTACACACTTGCACAGTGTACACCAGATTTGTCAATGTCAGGATGTGAAAAATGCCTCAAAATAGCAACTAACGTATTACCATCTTGCTGTAATGGAAAACAAGGTGGAAGAGTGCTTATTCCTAGTTGTAATATTAGGTATGAGTTTTATCCGTTTTATCATGAGTTGAATGTGCCTGCTCCAGATGAACCAATGCCGAATCCACAAGGTACCATAAATTTTGGTACTGAGTTAGATTTTTATATTTGGCCTCATTCTTCTTTACAAAATCGACTTGTCAAATGAGCACCGTCACTAGTTATAAACTGTTTTTAGACCTTAACTATTTTCAATATGAACTTGTGTTTTTTGAAATAGAATTGTGTTTTTCCTTTTCTTTGACCACTTCTCGACAAAGAGAAGCAAATTTTATATATGTATTATGATGTTTTAATTTTATATGCTTCCGAGTTTTAATTTGATATTGTGGTCTTGTGGAGTATAGAGGTCAAATACAACTAATGCAGTGCAGTTTTAATTGCAACTATGTTGCAGTCATAGAGACATAAAATATTTGATATTGATGTTGTAGTTCATTTGTCGCGGAATTTTTCTTAAAACCCTGCTTACTATTCATTATTGGTATTTATGATTTATATAAAACTATGATTAGCTGGTTGTTAAGTTGAAGTTGATTCCAATTATGCAGGAAAAAAATCCCAGAACTCAGTAGTGACAGTCGTTGCAATTGTAGCTCCTATTGTGGTTATTTTGCTGCTTACATTGTTTGTCTATTGGATCATATGTGAAAGGAGAAAAAAAAAGTTCCATTCAGTGCCTGAAGAAAGTGGTATGGTTTGAAAATTAACTTTGTTTTGTTACTTCTAATTAGTTCCTTTTTTACTCTAAAACAAGTATCAGTTGCTATGGATACTGAATTACATGTATAAAATCATAGATTTTCTTGAGTGGTTTAACATATTTTAGGGGATTTACTTTACTCCTTGGTGTTTTTTTCTTCTGCAGTTGAAATCTCCAGAGTAGAATTCTTGCAATTTGATTTTGATACTATTGAAGCGGCCACAAACAACTTCTGTGATGAAAATAAATTGGGAGAAGGAGGATTTGGCGAGGTTTACAAGGTATTGTAGGCTTGTAGCACATGTATTTGATCTAAATTTTGACTAAATATATATGCTTTTTTGCTTATATTTAAGATCAGAGGGTGCACTAGTTTGGAGTTTTGACTTTAGAACTTCTTTTAGGGTATGCTATTTAATGGCCAAGAGATTGCTGTGAAGAGGCTATCAAGAGGTTCTGGTCAAGGCATAGAAGAATTCAAGAATGAGGTGGTTTTGGTAGCTAAACTACAACACAGAAATCTTGTTAGGATCCTTGGTTTTTGCTTGGATGGTGAAGAAAAAATGCTCATCTATGAATTCATGCCAAACAAAAGTCTAGACTATTTTCTATTTGGTGAGTGCATCAAAATATGTTTTGTGACATTGTTGATTAAATGCATTCAATTCATTGAAGTATACACTATTATAATTTATAACATTTTTGATTTGGCATAAGTTACTGGGACCTTGCCAACACAAAGCCAAACATTTTAGACCTCAATTTGTTTCTAAATTTAAGTTGCTTTTTATTTTATGATAATTCATAGATCCTGAAAAAGCACAGCAGATTAATTGGCCAAGACGATACAAGATAATAGAAGGAATTGCGCGAGGAATGCTTTATCTTCATGAGGATTCTCGACTTAGAATCATACATCGAGACCTTAAAGCTAGTAATATATTATTAGATGAGAATTTAAATCCTAAAATTTCAGATTTTGGGATGGCAAGAATTTTTGGTGTTGATCAAACCCGAGGAATCACAAAGAGAGTTGTCGGAACACTGTAAGCTTCATTTCCGCACTATTTTCTTAGTTTGAATGTCTTCCACCATCAGTAATTTGGTTCAGAAAAAGGGCATAATTTATAAGTAAAATGTAATATTTTGATTGAAACTTGAAAGCAATAGAATGCCTACATGTTTATGAGCATGAGTCTTTTTTTATTGCTTCTCGTCATAATTAATGGTTACACATTGTTACATTTACAGAGGTTACATGTCTCCAGAGTATGCAATGCATGGAGAGTTTTCTATCAAAACAGATGTGTATAGCTTTGGTGTCCTTATTCTTGAGATAATTACCGGAAAGAAGATCACATCCTTCCGCGAATCAGGCTATGCTGAGGATCTCTTGAGCTATGTGAGTTAATTTGATCCAATTTAACATATTTTAGCATCAAGTAATAAATGAAATGAAAATCAGATATTGTCAACTTTTCTTATTTCTCGATTATTATCTATCGGTTTCAAAGAGTCTAACAGTGAGACTCACACACACTTCAATTATAGGCTTGGAAAAAATGGAACGAAGGGACACCACTGGAGTTACTAGACATGACAATGAGAGATTCATACTCAAGTGTTGAAGTAAAAAGATGCATCCATGTTGGATTATGTTGTGTTCAAGAAGATCCAAATCAAAGGCCATCTATGCAGACAATAGTTCTACTGCTAAGTAGCCATTCTATAACTCTTGAACCACCTCAACGAGCAGCAGGTTATTTTAATAGCAAAACTGACCAGAGCTTTTTAACAAAAGATTTTGAGAGTTCAAACAAGTCTACAAATACAAGCCAATTATCAGCACCAGTTTCTGTTGATGATGCATCAATCACTCAGGTGTATCCTCGGTAGTGCTTCAAGGCACATAATAAACACTGCTATTACCCTATTATATTCAGCATATGACTGATACTGATACCTTACATTGTAAGTTGTAAATATATTCATTTGTATTTTTTTTCTTCTTAGAATGCAATCTACATTTGCATAATTCTAAAACTAGAGTTCATGTTAATGTTTTGCAACTGGTTTTAAAGCATTTCAAATACACTAATATCAGACAAATTATGTATCCCCTGTTAATCATAGAAGAGATTAGATTTCAACAAACTTTGTAGTCATGACTCGTGATAAATATGATAGAACCTGTGAGAATATAAGTGAAGTTAAACCTATACTATTTTTTTTTTTTTTTTTTTAGTTCAGGCAAGTAAAATTTGAGTAAGGATTGTTCCAACCATAATTAAAACTTGGATTCTTCTAAATAATTCATTTTTAATCGGAGCTTATTAACCTATTATTTTGTTATCTTGTTCGACTAAAAAGATTAGTCTTTTTTTTCCATAGGAAACAAATTTAGGACAGTTGAATTTTAAAAAGTTAAAGACACAATTTTTGAGCCGAATATTTCTACTTTTATTTCATTAACATAGTAGAATAATACACGTTAACCTTTCTTTTTGTTTACTCCACAATAGTGACACTCATCATCATGAGTGCACTATTATGAAAAAGCATATCCTGCTGACAGCAAAGGATCACAAACTTCAATATTAAAATCCAAAACACTACTCTGTTTTTTCTTGCACAATGGCTTCTTCCACCGATGCTCCTAAACATATCATCTCAGAAATTCCTACCTATATCACACTCTACAGCGACGGCACCGTCGACCGTCCACGACAAGCTCCGATAGTACCACCAAATCTCGACGACCCAAATATCCCAGTCTCATCCAAAGACATCATCATCTCTCAAAACCCCAACATCTCTGCTCGTCTCTATCTCCCCAAAAACCCCACCCAAAAACTTCCCATCTTAGTCTTCTTCCATGGCGGTGGATTCTTCTTTGAATCAGCTTTCTCTAAACTATACCATGAACACTTCAACGTCTTTGTTTCACAAGCTAATTCCATAGTTGTTTCTGTTGAATATAGACTCGCTCCAGAACACCCTCTACCTGTTTGTTATAATGATTGTTGGAATGCACTTCAATGGGTTGCTTCTAATTCTGCCGAAAACCCCCATAACCCAGAACCGTGGTTAATCAACCACGGTGATTTCAACAGGGTTTTCATTGGTGGTGACAGTGCTGGTGGTAACATAGTTCATAACATTGCTATGAGAGCTGGTTCTGAATCTTTACCTAATGATGTTAAACTATTGGGTTCTATTTTACAACACCCATTTTTCTATAGTTCATACCCTGTTGGATCAGAAAGTGTTAAACTTACTAGTGCTCAACATGATTTTTATTCTTTAGTTTGGAATTTTGTCTATCCATCAGCACCTGGTGGAATTGATAATCCTATGCTTAATCCTTTGGGTTTAGGGGCGCCGAGTTTGGAAGGAATTGGTTGTGAGAGGATGATTGTTTGTGTTGCTGGGAAAGATGGAATAAGAGAGAGAGGGGTTTGGTATTATGAGACTGTGAAGAAGAGTGGTTGGAAAGGGAAATTGGAATTGTTTGAAGAAAAAGATGAAGATCATGTTTATCATATTTTTCATCCTGAATCTGAGAATGGTCAGAAATTGATTAAACGTTTGGCTTCATATCTTCATGAGTAAGGAAATGTCTTTGTTTGATCTGTTGTAATGTTTGTAATGTTATAAATTTTGCAAGTAGCAAGCATGAGATGTTTTCTATGTTTTATTACTACTAATAATAATGCTCACTTGTGATGATGTACTCATGAAATAAGTTGATTAGTATGTGTATTGTGTAAAATTGTCACTGTTTATTATAATTATTATGTACATAATATTGTATCAATAGATATGCACATCTCATTTTTCGGACATTATTTTTTCACCAATACAATAAAGTTGTTTATCTTGAGAGTTGAGATCTTCAATCTCTATGACTTACATATAGTTCAATAAGTATGTTTATCATTTTTGCTACAAGAACTACAGGCAGGATATGATTGGCGAAGTTGTCCTAATGTCCTTATCCCTACAAATACAATCATGATGGCTCTTATTGCGATAGACCTATAAGAAAGTATCCAAATCTATCTGACTCAACCTAATTCGAGTAGTATCACGATTCATAATTTAGAGGAAGAAACTAAAGATAATTGTGGAATTTTTTTATTTTTCATTGGTTCCAATAACAAGGATATAGAATGCTTATATAAGCTAGTGCATGTTTATAGTAAGATAGCTACATTAACTATACAATCCCATTGCTAACAAACTAACTAACATGATATATGCCTAAAAGACCTCTTCTAGCATAAATTAGTCGAGTCATTATTCTCATAGATTGATATCAGAAATTATTATGTGTTAGCTAATTTTAGTGAGGAACAATAATAAGAATAACTACAACACAACCATGTAAGATTGATCTGTCATGGATGTCAAGAATTTATGATTTCTTGTTTATCTTTCATTGTATTCTCTTTTGTATATATAATACAATCATCATTACAGGTATTAATGACTGATTTAATCTAAATATATTCAATTACTAGGCTGATGCTATGCAGCATATATAGAAATAATATCATCGACTAACAATGTTTGGGTTCTGTTGTGCAGAAAATGTGCTTGAGCTTTCGTCATTTTGTTTTGGTCTTGAATTGTTTTATGAATTACAAAGTAGAGGTATATGCATAGTACATTAGTATGCACAACATGATTATATGATATGACATGACCAAGACCAAGGCTTGTGGGACAATTTTTTTTGTTAACAATTATGCAGTTTATAGTGTTGTGCTCATCTTCACAAGATGGAAAAGGGGACATAGCATTATGAAGTATGCAGGTTGCTTCTTAAAGGACAAAGTCTACACCAGTTCAATGCAAGCAATAAAGGAATCACTCATTTATCTGAAAGGGTTAAATATGTTTTTCCTCTACTATATTATATTTTTTTTTATTATTTTAGGCCTGTAACAATGGCATGTTTTTATCTTTTAAAATTGTCCCTTTTTTGCCTATTTTTTCCAGTTGTTAGTTCAACCGGGGCAATGTAGTCATTTTAAACCATTTGAACACGAGTTCGGCCTTTTCCATTCCATTTTATTTTTACTAATTTTTATTTTATTAAAAAATATTTATTTATTTTTTATATAAAAAGGTGGCATAACCCTATTCCATTCATTTTCAGACATTACTCGCCCCCTTTCTCTAGCGCCGAACTCTGAACCCTAGATCGAAGCTCGAAGGCGTGAAGTAGTCCCTCTTGAAGGTGCGTCGAAAATTTCACTGTGTTATATGGAAACTGAGATTTAATGCATGCTGTTTAATGATATCTGTAGAACGTGATCCCCTTTGTTATTTATGTTTTTATCGCTTTTAGATTTTTTTCGAAAGAGTTAGATTTGGTTGTTAAAGAATCATTTATGCTGTTATTGTCTTAGGTTGCTTACATGCGTGGTAGGTTCAGGTTGGTTTTATGTTTGTTGCGTGACTCAGTACTTGCTATGTTGTTCATTGTTAAACCTGTATCCTCCAATTATGCAGTGTATAGTATACCCTCTCAAATTCAATCCCCAATTATGCAGTGTATAGTATTGTTTACCATTATTTTTGGTAAACAAGCGCTAGTTTAAAGTTATTGCTTGCAAGATCAACTAGTAAACCTTAGGACATTTGTGCAATGTTTGTAAGAAAAGTTTTGTTATTCATCATGTTCATGAATGAAAATGCAGAAAATGTAAGCTTTTCAAACATAACCCACTTTGGTTGGCCTGGTGGTATTGGCTTGGGACCTAGGAGTGTGCTCCTCCTCGAGGTCTCAGGTTCGATTCTCTCCAAAGGCAATTTAGGTGGGTTAGTTTAGCTTCTTCAAAAAAAAGCTTTTCAAACAGAAATCAAAATCAAAATGACGTGAAATAGAATTTTCATGCTAACAAGTATACCCTCTCAAATTTCTCCTATATCCTCCATTAGGTTCATTTTGAAAAAAATTCAAGTCTATTATTAAATGGATAATGCTGTGATATCATGATCATCTTAGAATTTTAGGTTGGATCTAACTCAATCGATACCTCCACAACACTTCAGATTTTCCTTCGATCTAGGTGCATTGTCGATACCATCATCTCCTTTTGGTTTCCTCTCATCCTCCTGTCAAATTGGGATGGAGTCGATGACTGGATCTGTCCCTTTGTTGGGCTTGTTACAACTTGACTTTCGTTTATTGTGTTGGGCCTCATTTAACTCTTGACTGCTCATTACAATTCATGTTTTTTAGGTCTTAATTAATTTGGTGTTCTAGAGTATCTTCAATCATATTTTCTCAGTTATTGTAGTGCAGTTATATTTTAGTCTTATCATAAGCTAGTTAGAGTTTGTTAGTAGGTAGTTGGTTTTGTTAGTTCTCTGCTATAACTCTGTATATAGAGGCGATGCATCTCATGTACTCATTTACTTCATTAATATTCTGATGTTGTAATAATCCCTCTATATATACTTTTTGAATTTGCATTCGGTTTTGTTTTGAATTGGAACAAATTAAACTAGGTATTTTGTTAATTTTTTCCTTCAGGATGAGGATGAGCAACTCTAGAAACCCCTTAATGGATGATGCAATAATGTATGTGCAAGAAGTGAAAGATGCGTACCGTGATAACAAAGTTGTCTATGATAACTTTTTAAGACTCTTGAATGATTACAAAGCCAAAAGAATTGATCTAGAAGTTATCAAAGAAGAGGTGGCGGTGCTCTTTAGCTATCATCGGGAATTGATTTCGAGATTCTACAAATTCTTGCCAACAGGACATGCAATTCCAGTTCCAGCGGATGATGGGCAAGTAGGTGATGAATGATGATGAAGCAGATTCCAAATATGATTAGTGTGGGAGAAAACTATGGTGTTACATCATTGCTTGTACTCATGTGGTGTACTCTCATTGCTTCACTTGCTTGTTCTGTCTCTTGTCTCTCTTTTCTTGCAATTTGTTTCTTGATCAACATTTCTGTTTTGCATGAGACTGTCTTTCATGTTTATTGTTTTTAATTGCTGTTTCAACTTTCAACATTATCAAGACCAACCCAAAACTTATGGAGGTATGTGGTGAATGGTGAATTTTATAATAAGGTCTTTTGAAATGGTACTAACATTTAGTTTTTATTTAAATTTTACTTTTGCATATTATTTATTAAAATTTACCTACTTATAAGAAAATACAACTTGAGGAGTTTTTGGGATAGAGATTGACCAAATTTTATTCCATGCGCCCTTGTCTTGTCTCTCCCATTAGACACTGTCTCGGAATGATTTTGATTCTTCCTCCCAAAAAACGGTGCAAAGATATAACTGAATACTCACCTGAAGAATTTGAGCTCTATCTATATCCCATTGACTTGTGTCCCTATCAATTGGTTCATCAATAGTTGCATCGTTGATAGATTTGTCACATGTCAATATCAAACATTTGTTTCGTGCATGCTTTTTTTTTGTAAATTATACTCCTAGTATATTATAGTTTTATTCATATTTTTATCTAAATTATCATATAGAAGTGCAATTTTTATATGAAAAAAAAATATAGATAATTATTAAATGAGACAAGATCTTCAACGATGCAGATCCGGAGGCATAGGTATTTCGGTTACCTTAAATTTATCACATCATTTGTAGGCAAAAATAAGTTGTTTCATGCTATTAACTTGGATGCTGTGAAATTGTTCGTAGATTCGTCCTTTTATGTTTTTAGCGGTGTTGAATTTGCAATATCATCTGATGTAATCTATCTATTTGAATGAATGAACACCTTTTTATTTTTGTCAAAAAACAAATATTGACAGTTAAATTGAAACGTAAAAAATATCTTATATAAAAAGGGGTCGGGGTATTTTAAAGTTCAACTGAAAAATAAATAATGTCTAAAATATAGTTTTTTTTTTTGACAAGTCTAAAATACAGTAGTACTAGTTGTTTCTCTTTAAAATGGAGGGTTAATTAACCAATAACCAATCGAGCCAATCACTTAATTTTCACACTATAATAGTATGTATTAAAATCTAAACACTGCTCTGTGATTTCTTGCATCAGTTATCAATGGCTTCCACACCACAGCAACACCCACCGCCATAGATCCAAAGACATCATCATCTCTCAAAACCCCAAAAACCCTCACCGAAAAACGTCCCATCTTAGTCTTCTTCCATGGCGGTGGATTCTTCTTTGAATCAGCTTTCTCTAAACTCTACCATGAACACTTCAACATCTTTGTTTCACAAGCAAATTCCATAGTTGTTTCTGTTGAGTACAGACTCGCTCCGTAACACCCTCTACCTGCTTGTTATAATGATTGTTGGAATGCAACACCCTTATTTCTATAGTTCATACCCTGTTGGATCACTAAGTGTTCAACTTAACAGTTCTCAACGTCATTTGTATACTTCTGTTTGGAGTTTTGTGTAATGTGTATCCATCAGCACCTGGTGGAATTGATAATCCTATGATTAATCCTTTGGGTTTAGGGGCGCCAAATTTGGAAGGAATTGGTTGTGAAAGGATGATTGTTTGTGTTACTGGGAAAGATGGAATAAGAGAGAGAGGGGTTTGGTATTATGAGATTGTGAAGAAGAGTGGTTGGAAAGGGAAATTGGAATTGTTTGGAGAAAAAGATGAAGATCATGTTTATCATATTTTTCATCCTGAATCTGAGAATGGTCAGAAATTGATTAAACGTTTGGCTTCCTATCTTCATGAGTAAGGTAATGTCTTTGTTTGATCTTTTGTAATGTTTTAGATTGCAAGTAGCAAGCATGAGATGTCTTTGTGTGATGATGTACTCATGAAATAAGTTGATTAGCTTATCATAAAGTTGTTTATCTTGAGATCTTCAATCTCATAGTTCAGGAAATAAGCTTATCATTTTTGCTATAAGAACTACAAGATCAAATTCAATAATTGTTGAAAAGGGATATGATTGGGGAAGTTGCCCTAATGTCCTTATCCCTACAAATACAACCACGATGGCTCTTATTGCATCGAGCTTTTATAATAAGAGATAGACTTATAAGAAAGTATCCAAATCTATCTGACTCAACCTAATTTGAGTAGTATCACAATCCATAATTTAGAGGAAGAAACTAAAGATAATAGTGGAATTTTTTTTCTTCATTGGTTCCAATAACAAGGATATAGAATGCTTATATAAGCTAGTGCATGTTCATAGTAAGGTAGCTACATTAACTATACAATCCCATTGCTAACAAACTAACTAACATGATATCTGCCTAAAAGACCTCTTCCAGCATAAAATTAGCCGAGTCATTATTCTCATAGATTGATAGTACAACACAACCATAATAAATGACCTCTTCTAGTATTATGTGTTAATTAATTTCAGTGAAGAACAATAATGAGTATGACCACAACACAACCATGTAAGATTGATCTGTCATGGATGTCAAGAATTTATGATTTCTTGCTTATCTTTCATTGTATTCTCTTTTGTGTATATAATACAATCATCATTACAGGTATTAATGACTAGTTTAATCTACACATATTCAATTACTAGGCTGATGCTGTGCATCATTTACGGAAATAATATCATTGACTAGTAATGTTTTGGTTGTGTTGTGCAGAAAATGTCCTTGAGCTTTCCTTATTTTGTTTTGGTCTTGAATTGTTTTATGAATAACAAAGTAGAGGTATATGCATAGTTGATTAGTATGCACAACATGATTATATGATAATATGATATGACATGAGCAAGACCGGTGGGGCAATTTTTTTGCGTGCATGAGACTTTTTAAAATAAGTACAAGGCTTGTGGGACAATTTTTTTGTTAAGTGTTAACAATTATGCAGTTTATAATGCTGTGCTCATCTTCACAACATGGAAAAGGGGACATAGCATTATGAAGTATGCAGGTTGCTTCTTAAACGACAAAGTCTACACCAGTTCAATGCAATCAATAAAGGAATTACTCATTTATCTGAAAGGATTAAATATGTTTTTCGTCTACTAATATTATATATATATTTTTTATCATTTTAGTCCTATAACAATGACATGTTTTTATCTTTTAAATCGATCCTTTTGGCCTTTTTTTTCCAGTTGTTAGTTCAACCGGGGCAATGTAGTCATTTTAAACCATTTGAACATGAGTTCGGCCTTTATTCAATTCCATTTTATTTTTCCTAATTTTTATTTTATTAAAAAATATTTATTTATTTTTTTTATAAAAAGGTGACATAACCCTAGTCCATTCATTTTCAGAAGTTACTCACCCCTTTTCTCTAGCGCCGAACTCTGAACCCTAGATCGAAGCTCGAAGGTGTGAAGTGGTCTCTCTTGAAGGTACATCGAAATTTTCACTGTGTTATATGGAAACTGATAATGATATTTGTAGAATGTGATCCCCTTTGTTATTTATGTTTTTATCGCTTTTAGATTTTTTCGAAAGAATTAGATTTGGTTGTTAAAGAATCATTTATGCTGTTATTGTCTGAGGTTGCTTATGCGTGGTAGGTTCCGGTTGGTTTTATGTTTGTCGCATGACTCAATACTTGGTTATGTTGTTTATTGTTAAACATGTATCCTCCAATTATGCAGTGTATAATATTGTTTACCAGTAATTTTGGTAAACAAGCGCTAGTATTAAGTTTATTGCTTGCAAGATCAACTAGTAAATCTTAGGACATATTTGTGCAATGTTTGTAAGAAAAGTTTTGTTATTCATCATGTTCATGAATGAAAATGCAGAAAATGTAAGTTTGAAAGTAAATGGATTTGACATAAATCAAAATGACATGAAATCGAATTTTCATGCTAACAAGTATACCCTCTCAAATTTCTCCTATATCCTCCATTAGGTTCATATTGGAAAAAATTTAAATGGACAATACTATGATATAATGATCATCTTAGAATTTTAAGTTGCATCTAAATTAATCGATACCTCCACAACCCTTCAGATTTTCCTTCGATCTAGGTGCATTGTCGATACCATCTCCTTTTAGTTTCCTCCCATCCTCCTGTCAAATTGTGATGGAGTCGATGACTGGATCTGTCCCTTTGCAGTTTGTTGGGCTTTTTACAACTTGACTTTCGTTTATTGTGTTGGGCCTCATTTAACTCCTGACTGTTCATTACAATTCATGTTTTTTAGGTCTTAATTCATTTGGTGTTCTAGAGTATCTTCAATCTTATTTTCTCAGTTATTGTAGTGCAGTTATATTTTAGTCTTATCCTAAGCTAGTTAGAGTTTGTTAGTAGGTAGTTGTTTTGTTAGTTCTCTGCTATAACTCTGTATAAAGAGGCGACACATCTCATGTACTCATTTACTTCATTAATATTCTGATGTTGTAATAATCCCTCTATACTTTTTGAATTTGCATTCGGTTTTGTTTTGAATTGGAACAAATTAAACTAGGTATTTTCTTAATTTTTTCCTTCAGGATGAGGATGAGCAACTCTAGAAACCCCTCGGTGAATGATGCAGTAAAGTATGTGAACAAAGTGAAAGATGCGTACCGTGATAACAGAGTTGTCTATGATAGGTTTTTAAGACTCTTGAGTGATTACAAAGCCAACAGAATTAATTTAGAAGCTATCAAAGAAGAGGTGGCAGTCCTCTTTAGCGATCATCGGGAATTAATTTCAAGATTCAATTACTTCTTGCCAGCAGGACATGCAATTCCAGTTCCAGCTGATGATGAGGAAGTAGGTGATGATGAATAAGAGTCCAAATATGATTAGTGTGGGAGAAAACTATGGTGTTACATCATTGCTTGTACTCATGTGGTGTACTGTCATTGCTTGTTCTGTCTCTCTTTTCCTGCAATTTGCTTCTTGATCAACATTTCTGGTTTGCATGAGACTGTCTTTCATGTTTATTGTTTTTAATTGTTGTTTCAACTTTCTATCAAGACCAACCCAAAACTTATGGGGGTATGTGGTGATTGGTGAATTTTATAATAAGGTCTTTTGAAATGGTACTAATATTTTAGTTTTTATTTAAAATTTATTTTTGCATGTTATTCATTAAAGTTTAAGCTAAATTGCAGTTTTGGCCCTCCAAATTTCAAATGTGCGATTTTAACCTCACACATTTTGTAATTGTGTTTTTTTAATCCCCCATGTTCGTAATTCTGTAGTTTTGGCCCTCCACGTTTCGTAATTGTGTTTTTTTTCGTAATTGCAATTTTAATCCCCCAAGTCTCAACATGCTCACAAACCCCTTTGCTAAGGTAAAGGATAGTAGTATATAATTTAATTACATATGAATAGAATGTAATCGGGCAACAAATTGTGCCGCTATTTCTTTGTTAACTATTTGGTCTTTGCTTGCCTATTCTTCGTACGACATGTGTTTTTTTTTCTAGACCAACAACTTGGTATTCATGGGTAGACTTACTAAGTCTCATATAAAAAGAACATCATTTCATATACTTAACAATAATCCTATGTTTCTAATTTTTCTTCCATATATACATTTTTCTTAGCAAATAAAGCATAATTTTTAATCAAGAACCGTTAGAATGTCATCAACGTGACATTTCTATGCTTTATTTTCCTTAAATGACATTTGTATGCTTCATTTTCCTTAAATATTAAGACCTTTTAAAAAGACATCTTTTAAATATTTGGTCAAAATAGTCAAGAGTTAGGAAATTGTACAATTACGAAATGTGAGGGTTAAAATCGCACATTTGAAATTTGGGGAGTTTTTGAGATAGAGATTAACCAAATTTTATTCCATACACCCTTATCTTGTCTCTTCCATTAGACGCTTTCTGGAAATGACTTTGATTTCTCCTCCCAAAAACGGTGGACAAATATAGCTGAATACTATTATTTCAGCAAAAAATTGTTGAGCGAGCTTGAATTTGAGTTTTATCTATCCCATTGACTTGTGTCCCTATCAATTAGTTCTTCAAAAGTTGCATCATTTTTAGATTTGTCACATGTCAGTATCAAACATTTGTTTAGTGCATGCTTTATTTTGTAAATTATACTCCTAGTCGTATATTATAGTTTTATTCACATTTTTGTGTAAATAAATATCATAGAGACCGCTTTTTTTTTTGATAAACAATCATAGAGACCACTATTAATTGAATACATATTTCATTTTGCTGTCACTTGTTATACTGTAGTAAAATTGGTTTTTATTATAATAAATAAAAAGAAAAATAATAGGGCGTGCCTTTCTTAACATACAATCTCAAAAAAAAAAAATAGAGATAATTTTTAAATGAGAATATTCTGTTATTTTTTACCCATTTTTTATTATGAGAAAATCTTATAGTTTAATTTTATATGTTTATTATTTAACAAAGTGATTGAACTCAAATAGTTAATGAGCATTATTATTATGAGCTCCACAAAAGATTGAATTATTTGAGAGAACGCGAGTTCATTAGGGTAGTTGCTAATTCTAAAATATTGTAGTGCAATTATCTTTTAGTATTACCCTAAGTAAGTTAGACTTTCTTAACATGTTGATTTGTTAATTTTCTATATAGATGAAATAGTAAGTCATTAAAAAATTTCACACATAAAGTGGAGGTATCTCTATCTCTATATAATATAATTACGGATGTTTTTCTCCCGATCATCATCCAATGTGGCAAGCAACCAAGTCTTCATAAATTCCAAGGCTTTATGTTTTAAGCAATTAGACAAGCTAAATATACTCCCTTCGATTCCCTCCAACAACATTTTTCTAATTTTTATATTATTTTACTTAGATTTAGTTAAGAGCTTTAGTAAAAGTAACATGGTTCGATTCTCACCAACGACAAAAAATCTATTTTTATAATATATATTTTTACTTATACTATGTAGGTTTAATTAGAAGTTGTAGCAAAAGGAACATAGTTCAATTCCCACCCACAACAAAAATCTTTTTTTATGATGTATTTTTTTACTTAATTGTTACTAATCATCATTTTTAAAAAGTTACTAATTTCTATAATCTCTATCTCTATCTCTATAATTAGTCAAAAAAATCTCTATCTCTATAATATATATTTACGGATGTCTCTTTCATGAACAAAATTTCACGGGACAATCTATAATGAACCAAAATTTATGTGTGTCATTTAATGTCTCTCTCACGAACAAAATTTAGTATGAGATACACGGTTTAATTTTTTTTTGTTGAGACCGGAGTAACCACCGCCGAACGCAGTGACTAATCCCTCGCCAGATTGGAGGCACCTCAAAGGGTGGGATAACTGTATCATAAATTTAAAGTTGCTCAATAGCACACCGTTCGATTTCCACCAACAACTAAAATTATATATTTATGATTATTTTTGAGACAATTTTATGATATTTTATTTTATTGGTTATGAAAAATATTTACACTTATATTAATATACCTGTATTTTTTTTTTAATTTACACGGGATCAATATTTATAGTAATATATTAATACAAGTGTCTTTTTTCACTACAAGAAAACCTTCATTTTCCAACCAAACTGAGAAAGAGGGGTTGAAGGTTTAGGCCCTCAGGAAATATTTTGAAGGTTCAGGTCGTCAAAAAATGAAAAAAACCGTCAACAAATTATGAGAATATTTAAAAATAAATGAAAAATACATACCAACGGCTTTAGCCATCGGGAAATTATCGTCCACTGAAATTATTATCCTGAAAGCCTTAGCCGTCGGGATGTTTATACTTTCTGACGGTCCTAACCGTCGACAACATGTAATTTCCGTCGATAAAAGTGTGTCAGAATTAATTAATCTTGATGACGGTTTAGGTCGTCGGGAAGTCATTACGAATAAATATTAATATAGTTGATGGATGGTTACGACGGTATAGACTGTCAGGAAGTTATTTGTAATTTGCAGACGGCTTGGACAGTCGGGGTGTTCACTGCATTAAACAAAAATAGTATCTCACCGTGTTTTTTTTTGTAATTTTTACATAATTATATTTTTTTCTACGAATGTTTTAATATGAGACGAAAAACTTTTTTTTATTAGAACTTAAATATTTATACACATATTAATACGGAAAACCTATTTTTTATACTATGACTTATATTTACACTCATATTAATACGAATGTTTTTTGATTTTATAATTTAAACGATGATCAATATTTATATTCATATATTAATACACGACCTATCTTTTTTGTAATTTCAATGGAGACTAGAAATGAAACATGATATTGTTCAAAATGGGGAACGGGAGATCACTCTCCACCCTATTTTATCTCTTTAAAATTCTTAAATATATATTATTTTTATATTTAAATAATAGAAATATAAAATTAATTTCACAAATAATTGAAAAAATAAAACTATTTAACAAAAATTATATTAATTAACTTAAATTTTTAAAAAAAATTAATAATATATACTATAAATTTAAATATTAACCCGTGCATTGCACGGGTCAGTTATACTAATTAATGTTTAAATTCTGATCGTGAATATTCGACCTAGTAATTTTAGAATTTTCTGCCAATTGAATTAAGTGATTGAACTATCAATGTTTGCTTTATTGACTTTCTACTAACTCAATATAAATAAGTGTGCATTTGAGACGTGTCAAACAACATTAAACGTTGGACAAATACACAAAAAAAGGAAATTGCACTATGCATTACAACCTCCGGTAGTTATATTATAACCAAAAGCAAGAATGAGTATTTTATAGGTCAAATTATTATTTAGAAAGGAAAGAAAACATTCTTTGATCATTATTAGGCCAAAATAGATACATCAATTATTTAATAGTTTAAAAACTTTTTTTTTTGCTTATATCAAAGTTTTTGTTAACTCTTTCATTCTTAAATAAAGTAGTCATGGATAAATAATGTCTAAGAAATAAGTTTCTTTAAGAGTGTTAATTAACCAATATAATAACCAATTGAGGCAATCCCTTAATTTTCACATTATAATGTATATTCAATATTAATTAAAATATGTTTTATAATAAGCAGAGGTAAACAATATAATATGAATAATAATACTAAGAATGCACCTTTATTAAAAAGCATACACATCAAATATATATATATAAAAATGCATACACATCATATTTAATAATGTTTATATTCATTATATTGATGATCTATATGATATAATTTTTCAGTAACTTTCGCAACAACTTATTCACCGTCTTGAAGAAATGTTTCGTTTTGAGTGAATTTTCGTTTTGAGTGATTAATAAATACATCAATTTTTTATTGATTTTTTTTGTTGTATATAGTAACCAAAGGTTTTTTTTTTTTTTTACTTTTTCTTTTACAAATCAATTTCTTTTATTGATTTTTGTTGTTGTTGTTTACCTTTGTTTATATATTATATAGTAACCAAAGGTTGTTTATATATATCGTAACCTCATTTGGTTTTATAGCTAAGATAATCTACCTTTATACTTTTTTAACAAACCAACACAAAATAAAATATCCAATAAAAAAAGAAGTCATGGTATTTTAAAGTTCAACTGAATGGTAAATAATGTCTAAAATATACTACCTCCGTTCCTTTTTACTTGTCGTTTTAGAAAAAAAGACCAAAATAAGAGGGTATATTTTTGCACCTTATTTTCCTAGTATGCCCTTTTTTAAAATATATCATATTTTTAATCCACCAATAAATTCCTTCTTTTTCACAAACATTATCTATTTTCAACAAAATTATAACAAACTTTATTTAAAAACAAACAAAATTTGTATACAATAAAAAAGATTTTTTGTTTCAACAAAAAAAATTGTACAAAATTTAGTCAATAAAATAAAATAAGAAGGAGGATATAATAGACAAAATATAACCTAAATTGCTAAAATGACAAGTAAAAAGGAACAAATATTTTTTTCTAAAACGACAAGTAAAAAGGAACGGAGGTAGTAGTTTTTTTTTTTACTTCAAATGTCTAAAATATAGTTGTTTCTCTTAAAAAAAGAATTAAGATTCTTCTTTTGATAACCAAATTAAGACATTCACTTAATTTTCACACTACAATATATGTTTTTTTAGAGGGGTCAAAAATTACACCATTGTAACTTTAAAATAGTTACACGCATTAATACCCATTGGTTTTGTTATGATCGCCATTAAGAGTCACTAAAGACTCATTTGAGTATTTGACCATTAATTTTATAAAATAAACAGCAGTGGCTATATGTAGAGAAATTAATTATAGGTGGTGGCTATAAAATAACGAAATTGTAAACAACGGTGATAGAGTTTTGTGAAGTGGTGTGATTGCAGCAAGGTGTAAGAAAGATCTTTTAGCAAAGGATATGGCACAGAAAAGGGGTAAAATAGTGAAGAGATTATTTATTTTATAAATTGAGGGTCAATTGAGTCATTAAGTGACTTTTTTTTTTAGTTTTAGAAGAAGTGGTATTTCATTGAAATTAAACAATTCATACAACTGTGAGGTCTCGAGTTTGAACCCGAGTCACGACGTCCGGTCTAACCATTTCAGAATTTGTCATTTGAGCTAGGACTTCTAGACTCCATTAAATAACTCTTTAATAGTGAAGAGATTATTTATTTTATAAATTGAGGGTCAATTGAGTCATTAAGTGACTTTTTTTTTTTTTAGTTTTCGAAGAAATGGTATTTCATTGAAATTAAACAATTCACATAACTGTGAGGTCTCGAGTTTGAACCCGAGTCACGACGTCCAACCTAACAATTTTTTCCTTTGATAATTGCAATTAATGTAGATTTGTCACATGTCAATGTCAATGTCAGTATCAAACATTTGTTTCGTGCATGCTTTATATTATAAATTATACTCCTAGAGTCTGAATATATCACTCAAAATTTCATCTAATTAAATATCATAGAGAGGCACTATTAATTTAATACATATTTCATTAGTTAGAGATGATTTATAACCCATCTTTTATTATGAAAATCTTATAGTTAAATTTTATTATAACAAAGGGATTTATAACATAATGATTCGTATGACTAGGGTGGTCGCAGTTGCAGTTGCAGCTGCAGTCGCAGTTACTGTTAATCTCAGCAACCGGAGAGGAGCATCATCATCACTTGCTGATCAAGCATCAGTGCGAAGAGACAATTATGAATTTATCAAAAAACACAAAGTACTATTAACAGAGGTAGGTTTTTCCTTAACTTGTTTCAACTTCAATGCATTTTATAATCGCTGTTTGTTTGTTTGTTAATTTCTTAATATTTTCTTTGAAGAGGAACAGCTTGGGAGGACCAAATGATGATGTCTTTTTTGATGAATCATTGGATTTTATAATGGCAGCAAAGTTTGTGTTTTACGAAGAGCCTGAAAAGTTTGATGAATTTATGAAACTCCTAGTTGATTTTCGTTCCGGTAAAACTGAGTTAAGGGTTGTTAAAGAAGGAATGATGAAGTTGTTTAAAGGGGATCCGGATTTTATTATGAGTTTCAACGCCATGTTGCCACCGGGAGAGATTCCACTTCCATTGGATGATGAATGATTGACATTCAAAGATGATTAGGAATTACAAGTTTGATGACAATCATGTGTGTATAAAATGGCAGGTTCTTTAGTGCTACTTTTGCTCTTTTCTTGAATTATTATTGTACCAGTAATTAATATTCAACTATGTGTGTGTAACAAAGAGATATGATTGATTGTTGACTTGTTGTGATGTGATACCTAAAATCATGATGGATTGCCATAGATATATAAGAAAGTGTGCAAATTTATCAGTTATCACTATCCCTATGTATAACATAACATAACATTCATTACAGTTTGGTATTAGTTATAAAGTTCCCCATTTGATATTGAACTAGTATGGTAACTTGTGTCAAGTATGGACTAGAAGTTCGTCTAAATACTTTTTGACAAATCTAGGTGTTCTTCCATAGCGGTGGATTCTTCTTCGAATCTGCTTTCTCAGAAGTCTATCATGAACAACCTGTCTCAGTATGGAAATGATTTTGTTTGATCTGTTGAAATGAGTTGATTAGATGTGTTGTAGAAATTTGTCACTATTTTCAATAGATGTGCACATTCCATTTTTGGTACATCAACCTTTTTGAGTTAAGCATATGATCATTGGGACATTACTTTTTCCCCAATGCATTGTTTTGGCATCAACCTTTTCATGTTTGTTAGGCCTGATTTCATTTGGTTTTTCTTTTGTTGCTTATATCTTACCCCTATTTCTAAAATATTGTAGTGCAATTATCTTAGTATTACCCTAAGTTAGTTACAATTTTTTAACGGGTAGTTGTTTTGTTTACATATTGAATGGGAGGGGAGAATCCATTTGTGTCTAATAGATTTAACGTTCTTATTTAACCGTGTGAGAGGAGCATTGCTATTTTATTGAAATTCATATTCCGCTCACTATGTTTTAGAATCTATAATATGAAATGAATCACATCTTTTATTTATTTGTGTATTATCCATTGCAGTACTATAATTTCTTATTCATCAACATAATCTCATTTTCTCACCAAAAAGTTTCAATCATTGACGTATTTTAGAGCTAAAATCAATTTCCGTTAAGGTTCCTACGCTCATTTGGTGTTATAGCTAAGATAATCTACCTTTTTAACTCATTCATTGTTGTGTTTGTTGTTTGCTAAGAAAACATACTTTTTTAACAATCCAAAACAAATAAAATATCCAATAAAAAAAGTGGTCATGGTATTTTAACGTTCAACTGAAAGGTAAATAATGTCTAAAGTATAGTTGTTTCTCTTTAAAAAGGAGGGTTATTTAACCAATAACCAATTGAGTCAATCACTTAATTTTCACACTATAATATATGTATATATTAAAGGCTTAACTTATTCTAAAATAGTTTCTGTACCTACCAAACTTTTTGCTTCTAGTCTCTAAAGCAAAAATCTGCAAGAAAATCCGTAAAAAAATTCGCAAAAAATTTGAAAATTTTCTGCAGATTTTAACTTTATAAATTAAAAACAAAAAATTTAGTCGATAAGAGGATTATTTCAGAATAAAATCACAGTGACTTAAAGCAAAATTTGGTGTTCGGGATCAAAAGATGTTTAAACCTATATTAAAATCCAAACACTGCTCTTTTTTTTCTTGCATCTCTAAATCAATTATCAATGGTTTCCACAGCAACACCCACCGCCATCGTTCCAAAGACACCATCATCTCTCAAAATCTCAATATCTTTGCTCGTCTCTACCTCCCCAAAACCCCACCAAAAAAGCAAATTCCATAGTTGTTTCTGTTGAGTACAGACTCGCTCCGTAACACCCTCTACCTGCTTGTTATAATGATTGTTGGAATGCAACACCCTTATTTCTATAGTTCATACCCTGTTGGATCACTAAGTGTTCAACTTAACAGTTCTCAACGTCATTTGTATACTTCTGTTTGGAGTTTTGTGTATCCATCAACACCTGGTGGAATTGATAATCCTATGTTTAATCCATTGGGTTTAGGGGCGCCGAGTTTGGAAAGAATTGGTTGTGAAAGGATGATTGTTTGTGTTGCTGGGAAAGATGGAATAAGAGATAGAGAGAGGTTTGGTATTGTGAGATTGTGAAGAAGAGTGGTTGGAAAGGGAAATTGGAATTGTTTGAAGAAAAAGATGAAGATCATGTTTATCATATCTTTCATCCTGAATTTGAAAATGCTCAGAAATTGATTAAAAGTTTGGCTTCCTATTTTCATGAGTAAGGAAATGTCTTTGTTTGATCCTGTATTGTTTGTAATGTTTTAGTTTTTGCAAGCATGAGATGTTTTCTGTGTTTTATTATTACTAATAATAATGCTCACTTGTGATGATGTACTCAAGTTGATTAGTAAGTGTATTATGTCGTACTTAATACTGTATCAGTAGATATGCACATCTCATTTTTCGGACATTATTTTTCCTCCAATACAATAAAGTTGTTTATCTTGAGATCTTCAATCTCTATGACTTACATATAGTTCAATAAGTATGTTTATCAATTTTGCTACAAGAACTACAGGCAGGATCACATTCAATAATTGTTGAAAAGGGATACGTTTGGGGAAGTTGCCCTTATGTCATTATCCCTAAACCCTCATTCAATAGATCATTATCACAAATTATATTGTGTTAATTAGTTTTCAGTGATGAACAATAATAAGTATGATCACCACAACACAGCCATGTAAGATTGATCTGTCATGTATGTCAAGAAATTATAATTTCTTGCTTATCTTTCATTGTATTCTCTTTTGTATATATAATACAATCATCATTACAAGTGCCAGGTTGATTCTATGCACCGTATATGGAAATAATATCATTGATTAACAATGCTTGGTTTCTGCTGTGCAGAAAATGTGCTTGAGCTTATATCATTTTGTTTTGGTGTTGAATTGTTTTATGAATTACAAAGTAGAGGTATATGCATAGTAAATTAATATGCACAACATGATTATATGATATGACATGACCAAGACCTCTGGGGCATTATATTTAGGTGCATGAGACTTTTTAAAATAAGTACAAGGCCTGTGGGACAATTTTTTTGTTAACAATTATGCAGTGTATAATATTGTGCTCATCTTCTCAAGATGGAAAAGGGGGCATATTATTATGAAGTATGCAGATTGCTTCTTAAAGGATAAAGTCTACACCAGTTCAAGCAAGCAATAAAGGAATCACTCATTTATTTGAAAGGGTTAAATATGTTATGTTTTTCGTCTCTACTGATATTATATTTTATTATTTTAGTCTTATAAAAATGACATGTTTTTATCTTTTAAGTTATCCCTATTTGCCCTTTTGTTCCAGTTATTTGCTCAACCGGGGCAATGTAGTCATTTTAAACCATTTGAAAACGAGTTCGGCCTTTTCCATTCCATTTTATTTTTATTTATTTTTTATTAATTAATATTTGTTATATAAAAAGGTGACATAACCCTAAAATTCATTTTCAGAAGTCACTCGCCTCCTTTCTCTAGCGCCGGACTCTGAACCCTAGATCGAAGCTCGAAGGCGTGAAGTGGTGGTCGCTCTTGAAGGTGCGTCGAAAATTTTACTGTGTTATATGGAAACTGAGATTTAATGCATGCTATTTAATGATATCTGTAGAACGTGGCCCCCTTTGTTAATTATGTTTTTGTCGCTTTTAGTTTTTTTTGAAAGAATCAGATTTGGTTGTTGAAGAATCATTTATGTTGTTATTGTCTTAGGTTGCTTACATGCGTGGTAGGTTGGTTTTATGTTTTGTCGCATGACTCAATACTTGGTTATGTTGTTTATTGTTGAACTTGTATCCTCCTATTATGTGGTGTATATATAGTATACCCTGACAAATTTGGTCCCCAATTATGCAGTGTATAGTATTGTTTACAGGTATTTTTGGTAAACAAGCATTAGTTAAACAAGCACTAGTTTGAAGTTTATTGCTTGCAAAATCAACTAGTAAATCTTACGACATATTTGTGCAATGTTTGTAAGAAAAGTTTTGTTATTCATCATATTCTTGAAAGAAAATGCAAGTTTGAATTTGAAAGTAAATGGATTCGACAGAAATCAAAATGAGATGAAATAGAATTATCATGCTAACAAGTATTCCCTCTCAAATTCCTCCTATATCTTCCATTAGGTTCATATTGAAAAAAAATTAAGTCTAGCATTAAATGGATAATGCTATGATATCATGATCTGTCCCTTTGTTGGGCTTGTTACAACTTGACTTTCGTTTACTGTGTTAGGCCTCATTTAACTCCTGCCTGTTCATTGCAATTCATGTTTTTATGTCTTAATTCATTTGGTGTTCTAGAGTATCTTCAATCTTATTTACTCAGTAATGTAGTGCAGTTATATTTTAGCCTTATCCTAAGCTAGTTAGAGTTTTATTTTATTTTATAGTGTTAGAGTTTTTTTATTAGGAATTTGGTTTGTTAATTCTGTGCTATAACTCTGTATATAGAGGCGACACATTTCATGTACTCATTTACTTCATAAATATTCTGATGTTGTAATGATCCCTCTATACTTTTTGAATTTGCATTCGGTTTTGTTTTGAATTGGAACGAATTAAACTAGGTATTTTCTTAATTTTTTCCTTCAGGATGAGCAACTCTAGAGACCCCTTGTTGAATGATGCAGTAATGTATGTGCAAGAAGTGAAAGATGCGTACCGTGATAACGCAGTTCTCTATGGTCGCTTTTTAAGACTCTTGAATGATTTCAGAGCCGAAAGAATTGATCTAGAAGCTATCAAAGAAGAGGTGGCGGTGCTCTTTAGCGATCATCGGGAATTGATTTCAAGATTCAATTCCTTCTTGCCGCCAACAGGACGTGCAATTCCAGCTCCAGCGGATGATGGGCAAGTAGGTGATGATGAATCAGAGTCCAAAGATGATTAGTGTGGGAGAAAACTATGGTGTTACATCATTTTGTACTCATGTGGTGTACTCTCATTTGCTTGTTCTGTCTCTCTTGCAATTTCTCTCTTGATCAACATTTCTGTTTTGCATGAGAGTGTCTTTCATGTTCATTGTTCTTAATTGTTGTTTCAACTTTCAACATTATCAAGACCAACCCAACACCTATGGAGGTATGTGGTGATTGGTGAATTTTATAATAAGGTCTTTTGAAATGATGGTATTTTAGTTTTTATTTAAATTTTATTTTTGCATTTTATTCATTAAAATTTACCTACTTATAAAAAAATACAACTTGAGGAGTTTTTGGGATAGAGATTAACCAAATTTTATTCCACACGTCTTGTCTCTCCCTTTAGACTCTTCTAGGAATGATGTTGATTTTTCCTCCTAGCAGATGGTGGACAGATCTAAATGATGTTTGAATTTGAGTTCTATGCCATTGACTTGTGTTCTTCAATAGTTGCATCATTGATAGATTTGTCACATGTCACTATCAAACATTTGTTTGTTGCATACTTTATTTTTACTTATTTTTTGAAAGGTTTTTGCATGCTTTTATTGTAAATTATACTCCTAGTGTATTATAAATTTATTCACATTTTATCTAAATAAATATTATAGAGATGCACTATTAATTAAATACATGTTTCATTTTTCTATCACTTGTTATAATAAAAATGGTTTTTATTATAATGAAAAAGATCGGTTCTTTTCTTAACAATCTAAAAAATATTAGAGATAATTTTTAAATGAGAAAAAATTCTGTTCTTTTTTACCCATTATAATCCATTTTTTATTATGAGAAAATCTTATAGTTTAATTTTATATGTTTATCATTTAACCAAGTGGTTGAACTTAAATAGTTAAAATAGTTAATGAGCTCCACAAAAGATGGAATCATTTGAGAGAACACGGGTTCATTAGGGTAGTTGCTTATTCTAAAATATTGTAGTGCAATTATATTTTAGTATCGCCTTAAATTAGTTAGACTTTGTTACCAAGTATAATTGTTTTGTTAATTTTTTATATAGGCAAAATAGTAAGTCATCGAAAACTTCCATACATATAATAGAGAGATCAGTGTTTGAATTCCATTCATTGATGTCCGACCTAATAATTTTAGGATTTTTTGTGAATTGAGTTAGTGAATTGCTTTGTTAACTATCTACTAATTCAATTAAGAAGTGTGCATTTGAGGCATTTCAAACATTAAATGTTGGACAAATTTTTGAACGGGATGACAAACATTAAATGCCATAAAATATTTTATGAATTTTCACATAAAATTATGAGGGTAGGTGGGTAGGCTTGCACGAGGAGCAACCAAGTTTGTTCCATAACATGTTATAAGTCATAGTGATACATTTGACTCATATCTTCAAATAAATCATCTTCTCTTCACTTCACTTCACTTCAATGGCTTCTTCAACCAAAGAGTTAGACAGAGAGCTTCCACCTCTTCTCCGTGTCTACGAAGATGGAACAGTTGAACGTTTCTTAGGCTCTTCAATAGTACCACCAATCCCTTATGATCCAGAAACACGTGTTTCATCTAAAGACATAGTAATCTCACAAAACCCATTAATCTCAGCTCGTATTCATCTCCCAAAACTCACCAACCAAACTCAAAAGCTTCCTATTTTAGTTTACTATCATGGTGGTGCTTTTTGTCTTGAATCAGCTTTCTCTTTCCTTCATCAACGTTACCTCAATATCATTGCTTCACAGTCAAATGTTCTTGTTGTTTCTGTTGAATATAGACTCGCACCAGAACATCCTCTTCCTGCAGCATATTATGATGGTTGGTTTTCTCTCAAATGGGTAACTTCACATTCCATTGAAAACAACAATAACATCACTAATATCGAACCATGGTTGATCAAACATGGTGATTTTAACAGATTTTACATTGGTGGTGACACTTCTGGTGCAAATATTGCACACAATGCACTTCTTCGTGTTGGTAATGGTGTTGAATCTTTACATGGTGATGTTAAAATCAAAGGAGCATTACTTGCTTTTCCTTTGTTTTGGAGTTCAAAACCGGTTTTGTCAGAACCTGTTGAAAAGCATGAACAGAGTTCACCAACGAAAGTTTGGAATTTTGTGTATCCTGATGCAGTTAATGGAATTGATAATCCTCTGATTAATCCTTTGGCAAGTGATGCTCCTAGCTTGGATACAATTGGTTGTCCTAAGATGTTGATTTTTGTTGCTGGTAAGGATGATTTAAGAGACAGAGGGATTTGGTACTATGATGCTGTTAAGAAAAGTGGTTGGAAAGGTGATGTGGAACTTGTTCATGTGGAAGGTGAAGAACATTGTTTTCAGATTTATCATCCTGAAACTCAGAATTCTATTGATATGGTGAATCGTATTGCCTCTTTCCTTGTTTGATTTGAGGAAAGTTATTGTTAGTTATATGTAGTAATTTCTTGTTGTTTTTTTGGTGAATTGATGTATTAGGATTTCTTAGTAGTAATAAATTTCAGAAATAGATTTGAATGTCTATAATCAGGGTTTAAACTCTAATCTTTCCAACTCTATTTTATTTGTTTTGTTTTTTCAATTCAATTAATTAAAAATGATTATTTTGAACAATTTGATCGAAAGATTGTCTAACTTATCATGTTTGTCTTTTATATTGGAAAGTTTTGTTTTGTCGTTTATATTAGGAAGTATATAGAGAAGTTGGTATGATGAGAAATCGACAATGACAAAGGCGGAATCAAAAAAAAAATAAAAAAAATTTGGTAGGCGATTTAAAAATTATTATATACTTTGGTGAATAATATTTTTAATTCATAAAAATGTTTACGCTTATAAATTAGGTGTATAGTAATTGGGAAACTATTTACAATGCAGCCGTCTCTAGTTTTCTCTGCTGGAACCAAAGGCAATGACAATGTACAACAAAAGCCACCAGATCCTAAAATCTCTTTTCGTGATAAATTACTTGGAGGTAACCAATCAGCTCCTATTTCTAGGGAGAAAGTTGATTTAATTGCTCAAAAGTTAGTTCGTATAGAGCATGTTGATGGGAATCGATTACTCCCCAAGGTTTTTCTTGATGAAAATGTGTTCAAAGGAATGTGTTCATCTTGGACAGATGCAATAGTGATCAAACTATTAGGCAAAAATCTGGGATATAAAATAATGAAAGACCGTCTTCAAAAAATTTGGCAGCCTGTTGGAGGCTTTGAAATGCGAGATGTTGACAATGGTTTCTACACTGTCAAATTTGATTTAGAGGCAGACAAGGAGAAAGTTGTATCAGCTGGGCCATGGATGATTTTTGATCATTACTTAGCTGTGTCACATTGGAGTCCAGAATTCATATCTCCTGTGGCAAAGGTTGATAAAACTCTAGTGTGGATTAGATTTCCGGGTTTGAATCTTGTCTATTACGATGAAAGTTTCCTTCTCGCAATGGCGTCTGCAGTAGGGAAACCTATCAAAGTTGATACAAATACTGTGAACGTAGAAAGGGGTAGATTTGCACGTATTTGCATTGAAATAGATCTCAATGAACCAGTTGTAGGCAAGGTTTGGCTTAATGGTTATTGGTACAAGGTGGAATATGAAGGCCTCCACATTATTTGCTCGTCTTGTGGGAGATATGGCCACCATGCAAGGCACTGTAAGCACATCCCAGCCCTGCCGACAAAGGAGGTTCGAGTTCAATCTGAGAACGCCGAGAGCAGGGAGGCAGGTGCAGTTAATGCAGTAACGGATTTGGTGGAAAAAATTGTTGTTTCAAATGATAGCATTGAAGAAGGAAATAACGTCCATTTAATTACGGAAGGAAACAAATCAAATGATATTAATGTGCAATCCCATATACATGGAGAATGGATGGTAGTAACTAGAAAGAAGAAAAAACCACCCGTTACTTCTACAAAAGTCTCTACAACACCTAGTGTGGATAAAAAGTTGACTAAGCCCAAAATGAATTTTAAAAATCAGCCCAAGGAAAAGCTAATGGAACAAGGTAAGTCTACATATGATTTGGCACAAATTGATAAGGGAATGGAAGACTACAATTCTATTTCAAGGGGTAAGAAAAACAAGAGGACCCACGAAGAAAGTCCTAAGGGTGACTCACACTCACAGAGTCACTTTCCCAAATTCCATCACAAGATGACCATGCTTAATCCTCCTGTCAAGATTCTGCAAAATCCTAATAAGTCTCAACCTCCGACCTCCCAAAAGACCACGCCGCAACAAAGAAGAACAATTAACGACGGCCGACAAGACAATGTTGCGGTGATTTCCAGCAACGATGCAAGCCAACCGGGGGTGAATGGTTCAATGTTCTACAATAATGACCATGGTGTTAACAATGACAGCAACACGATGGATTCAGAAGCTCAAATGGATAAGATTGATATGGTACAAGAAACTCAAGATGGTAAAGATGAATCAATGCTCACATAGCTTGATTGTGAGTTGTTTTTTCCTTTCCTTGATTTTTTTCATGATAGATTTCAATGATGTGAGTATTCTTTCTTGGAATGTTAGAGGAGCTAACAATTCCAAGACCAAAAGATATCTGAAGCAATTGATTGTTACTAATCATCCAACCTTTATTATTTTAGTTGAGACACATTCCCCTTTCAAAAACATGAAATTATTTTGGGATCATCAGAGTTATGCTAAAGTAGCTGTTGTTGAAGCTCAGGGACATGCTGGAGGTATCTGGATTTTGCAACAAATAGGTAACAATCTGAATGTTCAAGTAGAAGATTTGCATATTAACGCAATTACTTTTAGCATTTCTCTTGGTCGGGATAAGTGGTATTGTTCGGGAATCTATGCAAGTCCTACACCATCTATGAGATCACATTGTTGGGATCACCTTAGTAATTTGAATTTCGTGAGTCAAGGGTCTTGGGTGGTCATAGGAGACTTTAATGAAATCATATCTCCAAATGAGCAAAGGGGAGGACTATTCCATCAACATAGGGCTGATGGCCTTATTTCTCTGATGAATAATTGTAATCTCATTGACTTGAATAGTGTTGGTGGTAAGTTTACTTGGCATCGGAATTGTAGAGGTCAAAGAAGCATTGCCAAAAAATTGGATCGAGGGATGGCAAATTTGCAATGGAGAGTCAATTTTCCAGAGGCTTTCCTTGAGACTCTTTGTAGAAATAAATCTGACCATAATCCTATCTTACTTCGGTGTGGGGGGCTCCCAATTGCAAGGGGATCAAGGCCTTTTAGATTTGAAGCAGCCTGGATCAACCACCCTGATTATGAGAATTTGGTGGATAAAGCTTGGAATAGTGACAATAGCAGCCCTTCTTCAGCTCTCAATAAAGTTAAAGAGGATTCCATCATTTTTAACAAAGAGGTTTTTGGTAACATATTCCAAAGGAAGAGAAATATTGAAAGTAGGTTAAAGGGGATTCAAAATACCTTAGAAAGAGTGGATTCTGTTCGTCTTGTTCTATTGGAGCAACAACTTCAAGAGGAGTTAGACCAAATCTTATTCCAAGAGGAGGTACTTTGGTACCAAAAATCTAGAGAGAAGTGGATCAAGTTTGGTGATAAAAACACTAAATTTTTCCATGCTCAAACAGTTGTTAGAAGAAAAGGGAACAAAATTCATGGCCTCAACTTGCCTGGTGGGGCTTGGTGCACCGAAGATGAAATTCTCCAGGATGAAGTTAATAAATTTTTTAAAAACTTATTCTGTTCTGACCATGGCCAGACTACTGATGGTTTAGAGGTGAACCACACTCCCCGTTTGAATGATGTGGAGGCAGCTACCCTCACTTCTAAGATCACCACAAAAGAAGTGTTGAATGCTTTGAATCAAATGCATCCTTTCAAATCTCCTGGTCCTGACGGCTTCCAAGGAGTATTTTTCAAACAATACTGGCACATTATTGGAGAAGATATTTGCAGCCTTGTAAGCCAAACCTTCGAAACAGGTCATTTTGATCCTTCTATTGCTGAAACTCTTCTTGTTCTTATTCCTAAAGTTGATTGTCCTAAGAACTTTAGAGAATTTAGACCAATTAGCCTTTGTAATACTATTTATAAACTTATATCCAAGGTGTTGGTTAATAGGATGAGACCTCTTCTTGATAGTATTATTGGTCCTTATCAAAGTAGTTTTCTGCCTGGGAGGGGTACTTGTGACAATGCCATTGTCCTTCAAGAAATTATTCATTCTATGCACAAATCCAAGAATAAAAAAGGCGATGTTGCTTACAAAATTGATTTGGAGAAGGCATATGATCATGTGAACTGGAATTATTTAAGATCTTGCTTATTGGATTTCGGGTTCCCACTCATCACAGTCAAGTTAATTATGCATTGTGTGTCCTCTTCTTCTTTATCCTTGGTTTGGAACGGTAAAAGGCTCCCTAATTTTTCTCCAACTAGAGGGTTGAGACAAGGGGATCCTCTTTCCCCTTACCTTTTCGTGATTTGCATGGAAAAATTATCTCTTGTTATATCCGAGGCTGTTCAAAATAACTCTTGGAAACCTGTTCATGTGTCTAGAAAAGGGCCTAACTTTTCTCATCTTTTCTTTGCAGATGATGTTCTTCTCTTTTCTAAGGCTACTTGTGCTCAAGGAAAACTTATAGCTGACATCTTCAATAAATTCAGCAAGGCTTCAGGCTTAAAAATTAATTGTGCTAAGTCTAGAGCACTATTTTCTGCCGGCGTCCCTAGGAGAAAAGTGGAGAGGATCACATCCCTCTCCTCTATTCGCAGCACTAATTCCTTCAATAAATATCTTGGTTTTCCTATGATCACTGGTAGAGTGAAAAAGGAAGATTATTATTTCATATTAGACAAGCTGAATGCTAGATTGGCATCTTGGAAGAACAAACTTCTTAATAAGCCTGGGAGATTAGCCCTGGCTTCCTCTGTGCTCAATTCCATTCCTACTTACTATATGCAAATCAGTTGGCTCCCAACATCAATATGTTCTCAAATTGATCAAACGACCAGAAAATTCATTTGGAAAGGCAACTCTAACAATGGCATTCATCTCGTTGGTTGGCAGCAATTAACTCAAGCTAAAAAAAATGGCGGTCTTGGTGTTAGAACTTCTAGAGAAGCAAATATTTCTATGTTAGGAAAGCTTGTATGGGACATTCAACAGGATACTAAGAAGCCTTGGGTTCAAATGATCAAAAATAAATATCCCCAGACTGAATATTTCTTAAATTCTACTAAATCTTATGGTTCGCAGGTTTGGAATTCTATTTTCAAGGCTAAAGAGGAGTTGAAGAGTGGTTATTATTTTAAAATTGGAGATGGTGGTTCTCTGTTTTGGTATTCTAAATGGCTATCTAATGTGCCTCTCTGTAACCAGGTGGATTTTGTGGCTATTCAGGATACTCAGCTCAAAATTAAAGACCTTTTTTTTTATGATTGTTGGCATCTCAATCAGTTATACACCGCCTTACCTGATCACATTAAGGATGCTATTCATAATTTCCAGTTGTTTTTGAACACTTCCACTCCTGACTGTTTTTCTTGGAATGAAAACTTAGATGGTGTGTATACTGCAGCCTCTGGTTACAAATGGCTTCGTGAAAAAAGAAGAATTGTTGACTCTAATCATTGTTGGCTTTGGATTTGGAAGCTCAAAGCACCCGAGAAAATAAAATTCTTAATATGGTGCGCTTGTCATGAAGCTATTCCTACCCTCTGCTTACTTAACCATAGGAATATGTCTCAAACAGACATTTGTCCTAGATGTCAGAGCCACGCAGAAACAGTCTTCCATTGTATTCGAGATTGCATTCATGCCAAGAATATTTGGTTGTCTTTAGGCTTTGTGGACATCAATTTCTTTAGTCTCATGGATCTGGAGAATTGGATAAAAAATAATTCCATAGGGACTTGTGCTAATCTTTTCTTGGCAGGTTTATGGTGGAATTGGCGGGCCCGAAATATTGTATGTGTTGGGAAAGACTCTATTCAATTATTTCAGGTTGTTGCTGAAACGAAAAGGTTGACATCACTATTATCTGCTACTTATCCTTCCCCTACGGACCTTCAAAGCTCCCCAAGATGGATCTCTTGGCACCCATCAAGAGAAGAAGGTTTCGTGCTCAACGTTGATGGCAGTTGCCTCGGAAACTCTGGTCGTACAGGTGCAGGTGGATTGATTAGGAGAGGTGACGGCAGTTGGGTTGTTGGTTTTACTAGCTACCTGGGAATTGTTAACGTCACTTTTGCGGAGCTTATGGCCATTTACTATGGTCTTCGTATTGCTAAAGATATGGGTTGTTCTCATATTTTTTGTTATTCTGACTCTAAAGGTGTGATTGATCTTATAGCTAAGCCTACCATCAAATTTCATCACTATGCAACTGTCATTGCAAGCATTCGTGATCTTTTGAGATTGGATCGGGTGGTTAATTTATCTCACTCCCTTCGGGAAGGTAATGCTAGCGCGGACTTTCTTGCAAAAATGGGTACCTTGAATGATACAAAATTAAAGATTTGGGATTCTCCTCCGGATGATATGAAGTCTATCCTTCTCAGGGATGCTTTAAGAACTCCTGTTCCTAGGATGTAGTTCGGTTTTTTTTTTTTTTTTTTTTCCTCTTTGTTTCTTTAACTATTGTACCAAAAAAAAAATTAGGTGTACTAATTTCACTAAACGTCATGTTTAAACTTCTTTGCATTTGTTAAAAATAGATTTCTTTTTGGTAATAAAAGTAAAACAGAAAAAATATAAATAATTTCACTCAATAAATTATTTATATTTTTTAAGTAGTGAACGGCTGCTCGGTCCAACCACCTTTAAAACCGTCAAAATTAATAGATTGAATGTTCATAATCATCAGTGTTAATGCTTTTTTTTTTTTGACGAAATCAGAGTTAATGATTTTTCAGCCTAAAATAAAAAAAGTTTAATGTTTTATTTTTACTCAATTATTCCCTCTTATTTTAATTATAAACAAATATTAACTATTTATATTTATTATAGGCTTAAACGTCATTTTAGTCCCTGTATGTATGTGAAATTTTGGTTTTAGTCTCTGTATGTGATTTTATTCCAAAATAGTCCCCGTATCGACCAGATTTTTTGCTTCTAGTCTCTAAACCAAAAATCTGCAGGAAACTTAAAATTTTTCCTGCGGATTTTAACTTTAGGGACCAAAAACAAAATGTTTGGTCGATGCGAGGACTATTTTGGAATAAAATCACAGAATTAAAAACAAAAATTGGTGTACATACAAGGAAAAAAAAAATGTTTAAGTCCTTTATTATATTCGTGTGAATTTCAATCCTCTTCATTATTATCGCAGTTTTAAGGGTTTCCCTCCACACTATTCTATATCACCGTCATTCAATTCAAATTCAACATTTTTCCGAACTGCTTCAGACTGCACCGAACCACCAATTCTCAGATCAACAAAACAAGGTTCACTCTTTTCTCTTTCATTTTACTGTTTTCATTTCTCGCGTTCATCCTTTTACTGCGCTTTCTCCAACGTCTTTCAATTTTTTTAATCTAAATTTTGTAGATTTGCGTAGTCTCAGATCTGTTGTGTTTTGGGTTTATAGTTCAGTTTCTTGTTATCTCGTTGCCTTTGATTTGTGGGTTTACCATATTTTTATCTGTTAATTACTGTCGCCGATTATTCAAACATGAAATCCGCAATCTTTTTCGTGTTTTTATCATCATCAATCGTACTTTGTTTGTAGTTTTAGTAATTAGTTTTAATGAGCCTATGATTATCACATGAACTGCAACGGAATATGATTGAAATGGAAATGAAAACTGGCCCTACTTTATTATTGCAATCAAATTCAGCCTTTATAGTGTCATGTTTATTTATTGTTATTGTTATTGTTGTTGCAATTATTTCTTTGATGGGTCTTTTTATTGTTATTGTACCTATTTCTTGACCTACTTTTCAAAGCATACTTTATACCCAATTCATTAATTTTGTAATTCGTATTATGTCCTTAATAATATTAACATCCCAGAGTTATAATTGTAGTGTGGATCTATAATAATGACATTAACAAGTGACTAATATAATACTGACATTAGTGTATCCCTTAATATATGTTTTCAGTTTGACATCTGAAGTGTACAATGGCTGCAAAAATGTTATATTATCTTTTGAACATATGACACCATGATTGGGGAATGGGGATACTCAGCTATGGATACCGTTTCTTTATGACTGTTTTCTGAAACAAATTTGTGTGAACTAATTTTTAGTCTTAATTTGTTCCATGGATAAGATCTACTTACACGGATAATTCTTGCAGGTTTGATTGCTATGGAGCTGAATTCACAGAACAGACCATTTTCAATCAAATTATGGCCTCCTAGTCAGAACACTAGACAGATGCTTGTGGAGAAGTTGACCAACAATCTTGCTACAAAATCTATTTTCACGCAAAAGTATGAAACTTTTGACAAGGAAGAGGCTGCTGAAAATGCTAAAAGGATTGAGGACAAGGCTTTTGCCACAGCAAACTTGCATTATGAGAATGAGCCAGATGGTGACGGAGGTTTGGCAGTCCAGCTTTATGCAAAAGAATGCAGTAAGCTCCTCCTAGAGGTGCTTAAAAAAGGGCCTAGTAAAAACAGTGACAAAGAAGCGGTGATATCTGATGATGCCTCTGTCCCCCGTGAATCTGTTTTTGATATCTCTAGAGGCCAAAGGGCTTTCATTGAAGCGGAGGAGGCTCATGAACTTTTGAGTCCATTGAATGAGCCGGGAAATTCTTTCACTAAAATATGCTTCAGTAACAGAAGTTTTGGATTGAAAGCAGCAGAAGTCGCTAAGCCGATTCTCATATCCCTTAAGGACCAGTTGAAAGAAGTAGACCTGTCAGATTTTATTGCTGGAAGACCAGAAGCAGATGCACTTGATGTGATAAGGATATTCTCATCTGCTCTAGAGGGCAGTGTCTTGAAGTATTTAAACCTTTCTGACAATGCTTTAGGTGAGAAAGGTGTTAGAGCATTTGGAAGTCTCTTGAAATCACAAAGCTGCTTGGAGGAGCTTTATCTTATGAATGATGGAATTTCAGAAGAAGCTGCTCAAGCAGTTTCTGAGTTGATTCCTTCTACAGAGAAGCTCAAAGTTCTTCATTTTCATAATAATATGACTGGAGATGAAGGAGCACGTGCTATAGCTGAGGTTGTGAAGCGTTCTCCTTCCTTGGAGGATTTCCGTTGTTCCTCCACAAGGATAGGTGATGAAGGTGGAGTTGCCTTATCTGATGCCTTAGGGCATTGTACCCATTTGAGGAAGCTTGATTTGCGAGACAATATGCTAGGTGTTGAGGGTGGGATTTCTCTGAGTAAAGCTCTTGCCAAGCATGCAGATTTAAGAGAGATATACCTGAGCTACCTGAACTTGGAAGATGAAGGAGCAATTGCTATAGCTAATACTCTTAAGGAATCAGCTCCTCACCTTGAAGTTCTCGAGTTGAATGGAAATGAAATTGCGGTCGATGCTGTTCCTGCTATAGTAGATTGCATAGCAACGAAGCAGTTTCTCGCCAAGTTGAGCCTCTCTGAGAATGAACTCAAGGATGAAGGTGCCATCCAGATAAGTAAGGCGTTAGAAGGCCTTGACAAGTTAAAGGAAATCGATCTAAGTTCCAATGAAATAAGTAGAGACGGGGCTCGACAATTGGCTCTCACGGTGGTGCAAAAGGCTGATTTTAAACTTCTGAACATTAATGGAAACATTATTTCTGATGAAGGTATTGAGGAGTTGATGGTTATATTTAAAAACTCTCCGGACATGCTTGGTCCATTAGATGAAAATGACCCTGATGGTAAGGATGGAGATGCAGAATCTGATGAAGAAGGCGGGTCTGAGGATGAACTGGAATCCAAAATGAAGAACCTCGTGGTTGATTGAAATGTAGCAGTTCTGGACCTACTTTCTTGTTCTACTTTGAAGTAACTCATGTAGTATCAGTTTATTCATTCATAGAATCACATGTAACCATTATGATGCATCACCAAAATATCGAATTTCTATGCGTATCTTGGTGGTTGTTACTTTTGGTGGTCTAACCATTGAGGGGTATGTCTGGACTGGATATTGTAATCTTGTCTTCAATATTTCTGTTGTTTTCTTTTCATGAGATTGTATTATTTAGAGTTGCAAACATTGCAGTCTAGTCATTAGTGTAGTAACACCAAGTTATCATCAGTGCTACTTTATTCAATTTTACATGATCGCTGTGAGGAGTATGGATTTATTCTATTAAACTGTTTATATCTCTAGCTAATGAATCTTGATTGAATTTCACTTGTTTAGGTGGATAAACGGTTGAAAATGGTATAATTTTTTTAACCTCGACCAAAATTTATTTTGTTCTCTTATATTAAAAGTAAATCAAGACAAAATACTAAATCCTTGCCTTACATTTATTTATAATTTCTTTTTAATAACATTGTTGTGTTAGTTCTCTCTTTTTCTATCGGCTATCACAATTGATTTAAAGCAATAAAACAAAAATATTAAATCCACGCCTTACATTTATTTATAATATGAAAATAAATATTTTCTCTCGTTAATTATTTTTTAGTTAATATGGATGTTGCATACTTTTTTTTTGACAAAATGGATGTTGTATACTTGAAGAATAAATCGTTACATAATAATACTACAAGTTACTCATAATTTTCACTACAAGAACTACGCATTCCATAGTTGTGCAAAATTCCGGCAGCCACGGCTAATTTTAAACTCAGATCAGTTCTAGTTTGCTCTTCCATTTGAACTCTGCCCTCTACTATCTGATAATGAACCCTGGCCAGGATGGCTCGATCTCTTCTTCTTGTGAGTATTCCAGGAAAAAACATGCTGGTTCAGACCATTTCCGCTGACATCCTCGAATGTATGTTTCTGGAAATTTGTTCTTTCAGGCTTGAATCTCTTTGAGGAAGGAGTGACATGGAAACTATCATCACTTGTTCTCTCATTTGTTGTGGGGACAATTTTAGTCCTTGGCTGTAAAAAGCTTTCACCTGCCCCTGTATTATCACTGACTTGTGCTATGCTGTCAGATGAGAGGTAGTCTCTTGACTCTCTTCTTTTCCCTTTAGTTGAAAGCTTTGACACATCCTCTCCATTCTCCATAGCCTTCATCCATTGTAGTTCACTCAATGTATCAGCATATACCACATCTTTTCTTTTCCGCTTTCCAGTAACACCACTGCCGAAATTTTTGGACTTGTCATCTTTTTGAATTGGAGCATACACCCAATCTGGTAATTCACGCTCTTCCATGAGACGTGACCTGTAGTTTTCTTTTTGTCTTCTCTCTTCATCCATTTGCTCAAACAGCCAAAATTCCTCATCTGATCGAGCAGCAAGGCGATTAATTTCTCTTTCACTAGGCACATCTGCCCCAAGTGAGCTTGAACCTCGACGCATAATTACCTCCAACATTTCTCTTCTGTCCTGGGCTGCACAAATAAAGAAAACCGCATGTTCAAATAGTTTTCATCTTTTAGCAATATGACCTAAGGATCACTAACACGGTGGACCTGCACCCGTTAAAATTTAAAATGTTTCAACTTTGATTTGTTTGAATTGAGAGAAAGTGAGGGAAAAGTAAATTGTGAGAGTATTTGACTAGAGAGAGAATCAATAGTTTCTGTTAAGAGAACTCTGTAAAAATGATTCATAATGCTTCAGCAAGATACTCCCTCTGTCCCAAAATATATGACATTTTAGCAATTGCCCACAAATTAAGGTAGTTAATTTTGTATTTGAAGCAATGAATAAAACAAACCTCCCCTCTCCCTCCCTCTTTTAGTATCACCAGGATATAGCAAGTATCAAGAACTACAAACCTGTTGATGTTGTGTTGAAAAGTCCTGCCTGAATGACTTTGGCATCTATACCCATCTTTTGTTTTGCACGCTCTAAAATGACCTCTTCAATTGATCCCACACTAACCAACACAAAAACCCGAACTTCCTTTTTTTGTCCAATTCGATGTGCTCGGTCCTCGGCTTGTTGATCCATTTGTGGGTTCCAATCGCTGTCAAAGATTATAACAGTATCTGCTGTTTGTAAGTTCAAACCAAGACCGCCTGCCCGGGTGCTTAAGAGAAACATAAAATATGGGGAGTCAGGAGCATTAAATTTCCGTAGCAGAGAGCCTCTTTCTTCCGTTTTCGTCGAGCCATCAAGTCTAAGATACTTGAAATCATGAAGTCTTAAATAAACTTCAAGAGTGTCCATGAGTCGAGTCATTTGTGAGAAAAGGAGGACTCGGTGACCAGCTCTGCGAAGTTTTGGGAGCAAACGGTCAAGAAGTTCAAACTTACCTGATGCTCTGACAATCTCCTCCTTACATCTATACATATCATAGTCTCCCACAAAGAGGTAAGGATGGTTACAACACTTTCTGAGTTGCATCGTTAAATTCTGTAGACTTTTCGATTTTCCAGAACCTACAAATTGATTCATAATTAGGAAAAAGTTTTTAATGCAGGTTCTAATAAACCATGCAAACACAAAATAATGTAGAAATCATCAAATGTTATATGGGTAGTTTTTTTGGGCACAAAAAGAAGACAGTAAGATACAATAAAAAGTGATTGCAAACCACATTTATGTTGAATTAACAATCATAGTTCACCAATTCATAAAAAAGTAGCAACTGGCAAGAATATTTGTAATTATTTGAACACCATTTATTGTAATTCTAATTCCTAATTATTCGAACATCATTTATTGTAACTACTATTGTAGAGTCCTAGAGTGTAGTATTTTTCTATTACTTTCTACAATATTGACAAGGAATGTATATATATGTGAATGATGAGAAAATAGCCTTATGGCTAACTTCCAAAAAGATAGGCTAAACTAAGTCAATAACATATTGAAAACACAACTAAACTCATGGGTTCTGAAAACTAACCAACAAGGGAACAAACAGTGTATGATGAGAATAAACAAATACATTTGGCATACCAATATTCAAAATCAAAGTATATGGTGGGAAATTGCATTTGATTGATTTTAAAATGGGAAGTGGGCAACAGTAAAGGAAAAAAAAAAAGAGAGAGAAATAGATACAGACCGTTGTCCAAACCAACTCTGCCTACATCAGTAACTTGTTGATAATAAACTTTCTGCCAAGCTGACATATCACATTTGAGTATGACCTGAGTTTTCCCAGGAAGAAATTTTTCCACCTCATTCTTTTTCCTTCTTAATATGAAGGGCCTAATTACCTAAGAATGAATGAAACCCGTCAAAAAACTTTTTTAAAAAGAAATTGGGGAAGGGGTAAATTATTATTGAAGTGGCAATAATGGCCACTGTATAACTGTCTCCGAGGAGATTTGAACTTTGTCCCTTGAGGTTACACAATCAAGCTCTTACCACTGAGTGGACACCTCATGAACCCAAAAAAATTGAAATAGGAAGAAATTTAGAGGTTAGGAGAGAGAAACACACTTGATGCAGACGCCGAATGATTAGTAGCTGTTCTTCGTCTGATAGAGAGACGTCAACTCGGTCTGCAAAGGGGGCATTGAACCAGTCCTCAAAGTTTTGAACAGAGTTGAAAATGTTTGGAAGGAGAAAATTAAGCAGGGACCATAGTTCCTGCAAACTGTTCTGAATTGGGGTACCAGTCAACAAAAGTCTTCGTTGGATGTTATAGCTGCACACAAATAAAATCAAAATATTAGAGAAGAGCTAAACCATCTGAAAGGTAATACCCCCCTGTCAAGCAATGAATTGAGCCGAGTCTTAAATCCCACAGTACGTTCATCACTTTTTGTCTTAACTTCAGTAAGCACGGATTGTTTAGCATTATTACATAAAAACTTGAAGGATATATAACCAAGACTTAAGGGGAATTGAACATAATATTCATTTTTTTATCAATAAAAAAAAAGAACATATTACTATATTAGTCATTTTATAAAAATAAAAAAAATTATTAATCAGTATCATTAATTTTTCATTGTGTAGAATTGTACCTATTATCCAATGTTTTTGCTAGAACAGACTCATGATTCTTCAACCGATGACCTTCATCTACAATTAAGTAGTTCCATTTGATTTTCTTCAGAAACGTTTTCTCTCTCATTATAAGGTCATAATGTGTAATCATGACATTAAATTTCCCCTCTCCTGAGAATTCTTCCTTCATTGCTTTCCTCTCATCCATCCGTCCATCAAAAAGAATAGTTTTAATGCTGTATCAGAAAGAAAAGGCACAAGTGATTTGAAAGCAAATGTGATGTGCACAATTGAAAGAGATAGTTCTTATTTCTATCCCCTCCCCCCACAAGGAGAGCAGGGAAAGAAATAGTTTGCAATTTCTGCTTAGACATACCTAGGAGCCCACGTTGAGAATTCAATAATCCAATTTGGCAGAACTGCCTTTGGAGCAACAATTAAGTGGGGACCAGTCACGCCTTTGTATTCGAAAAGATGTGCTATGAGAGAAATTGTTTGTATTGTTTTCCCGAGCCCCATTTCATCAGCTAAAATTCCATTTAAGTTGTTATTAAACAAAGAAAGCATCCACTGGAGCCCCTCTATCTGATATGATCTTAATTCTCCACCTTGAAGTATAGACGGTTGCTCAGTTACCTGTAGATAATTTAGTTTGTTATATTTCCAATGTACTACAACTTTTATCTAGAAACAATTAAAGAAAATAACTTCTTTATTTTATTTTTTGTAAGTAAAGAAGAAACGCATAAAGAAAACAAAAATGTTACAATGAGTTAGAATGGCTGTCAATCCTTCACCATATCGGTAAAGGAGACCCTGCTTAAAAAGACAATATGCATTACACCAAATATAAGTCAAATACCTAAATTCATCCCAATTGTATGTAATGGCAAACATCTAATGCGGAAAAAAACTACATTGCCTTTCTGTCCATAAAGTAAAATAAAGTTATCCACAAATGATTTACCTTTTCCTGAATTGAATGTATGGCAGAATTGTATTGTCGCTGACCTTCAAGTAAATCATTAGAGTCACCATCATTATGATCAGAATCTATTGCATCTATATCATCATCAACAGGTGATTCCTTAGAAATTCCATTCTTTGAAGCATCTGACTCGGGTAAATCAGCTTCGGAATCTTCCAAGGGTTCAATACCATCTGAATGTTTGAAGTCCCTTTGACGTTGAACGGCTGCTCCTAAATTTACCAGTAGTTTGTTTGTTTCTTCAAGAAGCAAAGTTAATCTTTCATTCTTACTCTCTTTCACCATTCTCATGTAAGCTTCTTGATCATCAGACTTCAAGGCTTGGAATCTCAATTTCTCTGCTCGGGTTGCCCTTTGTCTCTGCCTTCCATGCCATGCCTGCAAAACAATTTATGGGAATTCGTAAGCCATGTCCAATTAATGACTAATTAGCTTTCTACCCACAAACAAGAGAAAAAATGTCATGAAAGATTACGTATAACTTTCTTTAAGTGCTATTATGGGAAGCTTATGATAGCAAACTGAAAACAACACGCGGGTATATCAAAAGATGTTTCCATAAACTCTTACAACCACATACACCAGTGTTTATGGCATAATATAAGACCAAAAAAGTTCTTCCATACACCGTTTAATATATCTAATTCTCAAAGGAAGAGGATGTCCAGAACTTCTAATAGCCCAAAAGATACATTATATAAATGCTTTATTACTATTAGAGTAGAAAGCCATTCTTCACATAATCACACGTGCATTGTATCTTTAGTGCGTACAAACTAGTGCATAGAAAATAGTCTATATAATTAGTGTACAATTACTATGTTCATGTTACCTATAAACAGATCAGATGTGAGTTCAAGTCAAACACTTGCAAAACCCTGATTGCATATTTTACAATAATAACAAACAAAAGAATGATGGAGGAAGAGTGTACCTGGATCCCATCATTCCTCTGTTTTCTCCGCTTCAAAGAAGCTTGAATTTGTAATTGGAGCTCGCGGACAGTATTTAGTATTTCTGCAAAAAACCTTCTTTTTGTAGTCTCTATTTGATTTTTCTCTACCTCTTCTAATCTTGACAGTCTCTGCATTTCAGGATATATATGAGATATGCAGTGCAGATTAGTTTGATTGCATGCTCAAAATATTGGAAAATCATGCATATATCAGGAAAAAAGAAACTAAACCACTACACTCAAAGTCTAGTATAAAATTACATTTCATTGTTTCTACATAATTGTATGCATGTGTTATTCTATCTGCCTGTGTTTTCAACCTGCCATGTTTTGTTTCTTTATTTGTAGAAAGAGTTGATAAATAACATTCAAATTACGATGTATTTGATAAGAGAAGCAAGCCATGTTCTTTCTTTGCTTGCCCCACGTAACAATGTTTATGATCCTAGATTACAATTAAGATAATATTGGATTTTTCAAGCCAGAGTATAAGGAAAGACTACATAAAAATCTGAGATAAATTAAAGGAGTTGGCCAATAAGGGGATATAAACTAATTGTATCAATGAATCCTCAACCTGTACAGTTGCGAAACATAATATATGATAAACATGTTATGTAAAGCAAGTTCAAACCCAAAAGTGGGAGGGGAGGCAATTCTGGTTCAAAAAGAGAAAATCACCTCAGAATCTCGTCTCTTCCTTAAACGATCATCAGCATCCATGGCAAATGGATCTCCAACTCCATACGATGGACGGCGCAATCTCATCATGCCCCAATCAAACAATTTCGTGTCAGGATATGCACATTCAACATTGAGCCAGTATTCAGAACTCACATCAGACCGAACCTTTGACTGCAACTCTGCTAACTGCCAGAAGAGAAGAGAAGTCCTTGCCAAGAAGGACACATTTATTATTATTTAGCGGTTATAGTTGAAATAGAGAAAATATAAAAGTAAGGCTTAAATAAAAAGAATTCTAACTCTATTTTCTCAAATTCATAATTTTGTTCCCCCCTATTATATATTTCACAAATTCGACCCCACACATATTATTTTCTAGAGCCCATTTCTAATTATATTTGTGGAGCTTCAATTTTAAGGACTTTTGGCCCTTTTAGTGGCGAAAAATCCACAAAGTTGAGGGATCAAAAAGTTAATCTATACTAGTCAAGATTGTATGGACTCTAATAACAAGTATGAGGACCAAAACTGTATTTAAAAATTAACTAATTTCCTCCCTAATATTTTAAACTGTGCCTTTCATGATGATGAGTAGCTATGAAGGTGTTGCATCTGTGGAATGTTTTACTTGTACTAGTCAAAATAAATCATATTATAGAGGAAATGGAAGAAAACAGAATGACGAAAAAACAGAGAAAAAGAAGAAGAAAAAAGGTATCCAGTTTTGTGTCTTCATAAAGAGAAAGTAATTTGTATGGACTCTAAAAACAGAACAGAGACTATTAAGAAAAGTAGACTTAACAATGACGTAGCTTATAACAAATGAAGGACAATTAAGTGCCACACTTTAAGGAATTTCAGTGATCGATGTGTGGAAGATAGACAAAACAATCACTGCCAAGCCTTTACCCACAATGTGGAATGGGATACAACAGAAAGTTAGACATGATTTACAGTAAAAAAGCATCAAGGTTAGATATGACTGACTGAGTACAGTAAGAAAGATTCAAGAATTACTTTTACCTTCAGTCCATAAAGTTCAAGCAGGCACTTTGTCTGCAGATCATCTCCTCTACTTGAAGGCAATTCTGGTTCGAAACAGTAATACAGTTCTTCAGTAAAATTGTAAAGATTCTTATTTAGAGATCATTTTCATTTATTGGATATGGTATTTAGGGAGACAGCGTGTACAAAAATATCTTAAAGCTACTTGGTCTGTCGATACAACAACGAAGTCTCCATCATGCACAAGCTCATTAATGGAAGACTCGTATCATGAAGAGAAACACACTTAGCAATTGAAGCTCATTCTAATTACCGTAGTTCTAGCTATTTTAAGTAGATGAGTTTGCACAAACTACACATCTATGTATCAATAGTAGTGTAATGTGTAACTACATCATGCACGAATATCAACCAACGGTAATGAAAGCAAAGGAAGCATATATAAACGAAACCTCAATTCTATGCCAAGTTAACATGGAAACAAACAAATACATATATAAACACAGGTAATTCATTTTACTAAATTTATCGACCTTCAAGCTCATTTAACCGATGTTGAATCTGACTTTGATGACGGCTTTCCATCGCTTCCTCCAACTTAAAACCTGATGCACATTTTGTACGCTGTTCCGATAGTGCATCTTCGAGATCTGTCATTAAATCATCTCCGGAACACTCTACATCGCCCTGCATTCACAATAAAAAACCAGAAACACTATATAATAATTCCTATCAAAACTAATTAAAACCTTGTCGCATCAAAATTCAACGAAATTTCAGCATACAAAACCAATCGCACATGGAGAGTGAAACCTAACAGAATAGAATTCACATTCGCATCGAAATTGACGAGAGTTAGTTAAACAGAATCAGAAAAAGAAAGGAAGAAGAGATAGATTACAGTGAGAGTGTTGTTGTGATGATAGATAGAAGAGACGGAGTGGAGAAGATGAGAAGGAAGAGGAACGTCGCGAGAGAGAAAGTTGAGAGCACAGATGAGTGTTTTGGTGTCTTCGTGATCTATCATCGCCATGGATATGGCGGGAGAGAACGCAACGGTGACGTTTTCTTTAACAAATATTTGAAATTAAAATCAACTAATTTCTTGATCTCGTGTTCTCTAAAGTCACGAAACTAATTACAAACGGGTTTATGGACTCGCTCGCTCGCGAGACAAAACCCTTTTTTCTGTTCTTCGCCTTCTTTGTGTTTTCGTATTTAGGGATTTATTATTTGTAGTATTTTATTTATTTATATTTATTTATATATATATGGTTACTCTTTTTTTTTTCTTTGGACGAAACAAGGTTTATTCTCTGCAAAGACTTTTATACCCCTAATTTTTTGAGCAAAACAAATACAAAGTTACAAACTTTTTTTTTTATTCCTTCATAAAATAAATATAATTTATAAAAATCTATAATATAAGTAAAAAAATATTTATATTCTTCTATCTTTTTTTCTTTTTCTTTTTGTGTAAAAAAATTTTTTTTTTTTTGAACTGCAAATATATTATTAATAAGATCATATCTCTGCACATGACGCAGAGACTATATTACCAAAAAGAGGTTTCACCTAATTATTAGTATTGAACAACAACTGTAAGGTCTGTTATGTTAGGAGACAAACTAACCAGGTAGCTCACGACTTAGCTCAGACGACTCGTTTTATCGCTAGTTCTCAAATTTATAATTATTGTCCACCTTATATTCAAACTATTATTATTAATGAAATGAATTGAGTTTGCTTGCTTAAAAAAAAAAAAAGAGGTTTCACCTTTCTATTGCAATTGAATTTCTTATTTTATTTTATAGTTTGAGTCTCTTAACTTTTAAATTTTTTAATTAAGTCTGTTTTTCTTTTTTTTGGAAGAGTTCATTATTTATTTTTTCTTTTAACTTTAGTTACACCTTAGTGGCCCTCTTTTTTTCTTTTTTTTAAGTACTTTTTATTCTCTTATTTTGATTCTTTCACGATTTTAATCTCTTTATTTTTAAATTCATAGTTTTTGTTTGCAAGTGTAATAATGTAAAATATTTTCTACACGTGTTAATTTGAAGTTAAGATTGAATGGTTTAACAAGTGAGATACTGATGGTTATTTTCTTTAAAAAAAAATGTTTTAAATGTGATTATGTGGCAATATGCTAATTGTAATTGAATATATGAGTAGAACACCATTAAATTCAAAACGTATTTTTAAAAAAAATTCAAAGGCAATAAGATTGGTCTAAGTTGAAAAGAAAAAGATTCAAACTTTAGATTCTGTTTGCTTTGTGAAAATATTTTTTATTTCGTTTACATTTCTTAAAGTTAGTGTTAATTTTACATGCTAATAAAAGATATGACAATTAATAAATTGAGATATAAATTTAATTTTACATCTCATGTTTACTGAGAGAATCTCCAATGGTAATACCACTTTGAGTATCATACGTTACTAATCATTATAACTTCTTAAATTGCTTTTTTACTCCTTTGCTACTTCTATTTTCTTCTCATATATACTGTTTCTCCTATGAGTTTCTCACTTATTTGTCTCATCTTTACTATTTCTCACATGAGCACTTAACTAGTAAACTGAGAATACAAAAAAAAAAGTTGTGAACCTATTTTTCTTGAGCTATGTAAGTCTTCTATTAATCCCAATGAAGGACTACCAAACTCCATACATGTCTAACTAAAAGATTAATTAACATGACTTACATAAATATAAATAATGGAGTTTCATCTGAGCTTTTTCTTTGGTGAGAGAATTAATGAAAAAGGTTGGAGGCTAAATTACATGCATATAGTTTGGAGATTCAATGCCTGGACTACATAAATTTTAAGACTACAACAAACAATACTCGTTACTCAACCCAGCATTGCTCGGCTTATTGGTTCTTGAAAATACTGAAGAGATATAAGAATAGCCTCCTATACAACAAATCAAAGAAAATGAGGATTAAGTATTGTCTGAAAATTGAATGAAAAAACTAGTTAAGAAAAATAACCAATGAAAGATTAAGCAAATAGTACCTCTGTTCGAATTGTTCGGCTCCCCTGATGTGGACATGTATTTAAATATAAATTGAATACTTCCTTTGCATTTTTTCCCTGCATTTTTTAGGGGGTGGGGAGTATTGCAGCAAGAAAATTCATATTCAGAACCATGTGCTACATTTCAAATTAGTATTTCAAACAGAAATGTGTTACACAACAACAGAAAAGCGATTGTGGCCAAAGGTTCTGTCAAATTTACGGAATCTCTGATTGGTACCGTGACAATCACATATAAATAATAACAGATGGAAGAATGCAATACCTTAAAGTTGTCATCTTCCTCAATACTCTCTTCCAACCCAGCCAATCCACCAAAGGCAATCAATAAATGTCTAAAATATTTCATCAACACAATATTTCATTATTATGGCAAGAAAAACAAAAATTGTTAGACCCAACACAAAAATTGGTTTCCTTAGCTTATTAGCGAGCTCATTATTATGGCAAGAAAAACAAAAATTGTGGGACCCAACACAATATTTCATCAAAATATTATGACATCTAAAATACCCCTAATTTAAATCCCGCCACCTATTGTTAGACAATCTAAAAAGCTCACATAGGCTACCCAACCCGGTGAGTCTGACCAAAAGGAGGGACGCAATACCCTTGTTTCTACTTCTTTATCCTGATGGGAGTCCCTGTATATCGATTTATCAACAGCATCACCTCACTCAGTTTTTCAGTTCAATGGTTCATGGGTCATACCCCATTACCATTTGCAACTGAAAAGCTTGTGTGCACTTGTTGCTTTTGCCTTTCATTGCACAGAGAGATTCAATAACTGTCAGAAGTTCATGTTATCGAGCCATTGGCTTGTGATAACTACAACCTCATGTGTACTCTTGGGTTTGACAAGAAGTGATTTGTCGCACATATTCATATGCAACATTTGTCATTTTAGAAATATATAATGAATTGTAAACAAAATAAATTAGTAGGAAGGCAGGCAGGCAGGCTGCTTTCAAAACCCATCTCTTAGAATTAATAAACTTTGTTCAATAAAAGCATCAACGTAAAGCGAACACTTAGCACCCAACCTAAGCAATCTTCAAACAATAATAATTTTGCAATTGATGTTAAAACATGAGTACCTGAAGGAAGGTATTTCAAGATCAGATGACTTAATAATCTGACCATGCTCAGAGGTACCGATTATACAATCATATCCACCCTGTCATGATAACAAGACAATAAATGAAACAGTTCACAAGTAGGATTACAGTGGTCAATGAATTATAGGCTACAGATATTAGATGGCAGAGATGTGCGATAAGAGGATACCTTGTATGTACAGTCATTAAATACTGAGCTAATATTGTGAGCATAACGCACTTGATATCCCCAATATGCTCCTTCTTCCCTAGGCTTGGATGACGAGACAACCTCGCGTGGTATATCTAGATGAAGTACATCGTCACAAATCAGCTTAAATTCATATAGCAAAGGAGAAATTCTGGAATGAATTTTAATTGCAAAAAATATCTTTCGAACAAGAAATCATATTGTCATTGCGCATTAGCAAGGAACTAAATAAGAGTGGCAAAAACGAAAGGAAAAATGGCAAATAGAATTAGAAAGCATATTTCTCCAACAAAGAAGTAGAGCTAGAGAATGCAACAGAAGTCAACTCACGCAAGAATAAAAAGGATAAGCAAAGATCAATTAATTACCAGAATCCAAATTGCGGTTGGCGCCCATGGCCACAGTAACTCTTTTTCCTGGTTCAAGTATTTGGTCAACTGCAACATGCTGCATATGCAGTGTAGTGAATCAGATCTTACAGAAACCAACTCAAACCAACTTTATAGCAGTATTATTATAATAAAATCTGGTCACAATTATTTATTATCAACTGTCAAAAAAATTGTTTATTATCATGAATTTCTGTTTTCTAACATCTGTATCAGTTGCAACTGCCAACTTCTATAGATTCACTTTTCTTTACTAACTTTAGCCAGAAGCCTAGCCTATTGCAGAATATTCTAATATGTAACAAACTGAAAGTAATTCCGTTATCTAGTATTCAGTTGCATAATGTCTATAACTCTATATACTTGAGACTTGATTGTAAACTAAGCTTTAGATTTATTTTCTAAAATAGGATTTCAGTTTTCTTTCATTCTCTCTCTTCTACCACAATCTAATAATCTATCATCTATAATGTGAGGTTAATTAATAATCATTGCAATTTTTTAATTAAAATGGAAGAGAATGGCGGAAAATGTAAGAGACATAGGAATTATGTGATGACATTCTCTACAAGTACATTCCTCACTGAACTAACTGTTAGATGCCAATGTCCAAACAACTACATGGCAAAGACGAAAGAAATTATGGAGAAGGAAATAAGATGTCCTTGGGCAGGATGTCATAGACAAAACAAGAGAAATGAATGAAAAAGAATATATGAAGAGAGCTTAAATTGAAGTAAAGAAAAATATAAGTTTCGGGCCAAGAAATCAATGAAATGTATATCCATACCTTAAATAAGCCAACATCAACTAGTGTTGTCCCAGAGTTTGCATGTCTTTCTTTTATTGTGACACCTAAAAATGTATTGCAATGTATCAAAACCTGGCCAGCGTAACCATGGAACAAAATAACAAAAGTGTAACAGCATTGCCAGTGCAAAAAAATGTTTCTGCTACAACATTTTTTTTAGATGAAGTTAAAGAAAAAAGAGTTCAAATAAGAAGCCATCTTAAGTCTTAAGAAAGGAATAAGATTAGACAAAGTGGAAACGAGCAAGCTAACCAACACAATAAAGGTCATCAGCCCTTTATATATCCATTAGGGAGTTCAATAATAACAACAGCAAGTTAACAACCAAGCATTATCCCAAAAGATGGGGTGATCGATAATTAATCAACACCACCGGACACAAGAAAAACCAAATTTTCCATAAACTCATTTAGAGAAAGGACCCTTTGCAATAACTTCCCCTATAGTATTCTTGGGTTTTCCTCCCTTGAAAATAACTTTCTTCCATTTGATTTGCTTTAATCATCACAGCCTCACTTCTGACACGACCAACCAACTTAGATGAGGTCCAGTCATAGTCTCCTTACAACTTTCTACAAAATTAATTTATTCCAGATTTCATCTCTTTTTAATGCATACATGCTCACTTACTTCAGTATGTGCGTCTATCCCCCGCTTAGTACCTCAATGACCAACATTCATTAGCATAGAACATCTATAGGCATATAGTTGTATGGTAGATTTTTCACGTGAGTTTCATAGGTGCTTTGCAATTACAATCTACAACCCCAATTAGAATCTGATGTGTGGTTGAAATTAAAGGACCTTAACCGCTCCATACCTAAATCATATATTTTAAAATTCAAACCTTTCCATGGCTTTCGATTACTATCCTAACAAGCAAAAGAGAAGTATAGATATATCCATGATTTTTTTTTAAACGTGATTGATTGGATCTAAATGGTGATATAACAATGGGTGGCAGCAGGATCATAGATGTATAAAATTTAGTGCCAATCATTGACAAATGCATAACTGATAGGGGTTATAACCTATAGACTATAGTTCAAAACCCAATCTACATGTCATAAGGATGAAAACTAAACCATTCTTCCATAAATTTTCTTTATAGAAATTAGAAATTCCAATAGATACAAAGGCCTACCTTCCCGATACGGACCCCACTCGTGTTTGCGCAAATGGTGTGGAGCATCAAGAGGCGGCAACATCCCCTACAAAATGCAACGCAAATAACTAAACATATAGTCTACAAAAAACAGTGAACTTCACAAAATGTAGCTGCAGGAAAATTAACCCAACCACAAATCTTAGGCTGTTATGCATTGGGAAAAGAGCCTTCCTCAAATACTGAGGTGTCTCAAGATACTGCAAGATTCTCATTAGAAATGCTGAACTGCTTTCATCTTCTGAATTATCCGCCACAGTGTAGTCTTTATCTGTAATACTTCTATTGTCAAACACAACCACCTATACACATACATAAACAAGTAACATTTCCCTATAATCAGCAACATAATGATAACTAACAATAAAAATAATAAGAGTAACAAATGAAAATGTATACAGCAGCATTAACAACCTCATTGATTCGAAAAATAGTTGCAGCACGAGCAATTTGACTAGCCAACTGAAAAGGGAAAACCAAAAGCAAAAAAAAAAAAAAAACATTCAGAATTTAATCGAGTTTATGTTTTTTTTGAACAAAATTAACGTTTGTGTGTTGGAAATGATAGTTATTTTGAAATGGGTACCCGAGTAGCGAGTTCGAGAGTAGGAACGTTGTCAATGATGGAAGCAGGAACAGCTATGCTGACAGTGGGTATTTCGTTTGTTTTGATCTTCTTGTTCTTCTTCTTAAGCTTCTTGTTACTGTGAGATTCATCAGTGTTTCCATTGATTGAGTTTGGTTCGGGTTCGGCGTCTGCATCTGGATTCAGCCGCTGCTTCTTCTTCCCCATGTTTACAACCGGGACTTTGCTTTGGACAGAGTTGGGGTTAGAGGGTTTTGGGAGTTCCTAGTTCTATTTGGTCACCATTTAAAAATTAATTATAATTAAAATTAAAATAGTTTATGTATCCATTTGTGTGATACCAACGTACCCGTTTGTGTGATACATATTTTTTATTATTTTATATTTAAATTTGATTTTTTTTTGTTGATGATTTCTTCAAATTTGATTGTTATGAGAATAATTTGAAATTTGAAATTCAAATTTGGTTGTTATGAGAATAATTTGAAATTAAGGGTAAAATAGGTCATACCAAAATAGTGTATCCTCTTTATATAGGTATAGATTATTATTATTTTGGTTTTCATCCTCTAGTTTAGGAAGACATCCTAGTAGTTTACAATTGGCGCGAGATAAGTAAAATATAGCCAAAATAAAAATTCACCCAAGAATTAAAATTGGGTTCTTCTGAAATATATCATTTAGTGAAGTTTATTAACTACTTTAGTCCAACAAATTAATTTTGATTTTGTAATTTTATTTTGTTTTAAATTTGATAGATTAATTAACTATTGAACTATTATAATAAATAAAAAAAATTGATGAAATGTTATTGCCACATTAACATTTTTTTTGTCACACATTAGTGTTTTTTGGTGACAAAATGAAGTATAGACTAAAAATGCAAAAGAAGAATTATAATAAAGTGGCAAAAATATTTAATTTTAAAATAGATGAATCAAAACTACAAAATAGTAAAAATCTGGGATCAATAATACAATGAAGCCTTTTCATTATTACATAGATAAATAGAAGCAAAAATATCATAATTCTTAGGAAGTAGTAGCCACCCAATGAGTCTCACACTCTCACCACAATATCATCACATTCGTTGCAACAACACCCCAGCTTCCTCTGTTTCATTCTCTGATTTCTTCTCTGTTTCATCTTCTTCAGCATCTTGTATTTCTCCACCAATCATTTCATTTTCATAAATTTCTTCTTCGTTGCATGCTTGTTCATTCTCACCTATGCCATCATCATCTTCTTGTTCTTCTTCCCGGTCAAAATTTGTAGTTTCATTTGACAAAAAACAGAGGCGAAGACGGCCATTGCTTCTATCAGCTTGAAAACACGTTGCTGGAAACTTGCTGACTTCAATCACCAACCTTCCATCTTCACGGCGGGGTTTAACACGAAGAGATTCCGATCCTCTTATTGTTGTCAAAGGTGGTGGAAAATTCTGAGTTTTCGCTTTCTTAGTAGCTGCTAAAACTTGACGACAAGGTTGTCTTTGCTCCTCCATTGTTCCCAATGCACACAAGAACATGTCGTTTTCTACAATGTCAGTACCACTCTCGTTACCAAGATTCTCTGTGCACAATTCAAGACTCTTTGGACTAAGAATCAAAGAGGAGCGTTTCTGTTGAGGATACACATAGGTGGTGGTTGTGGTTTCTTTTTTTGACTTGTTTTGGGAGAGAGCGTCAAGGAAATTCCAACCACCATTGTTGGACTTGGGCTTGTTTTGATAAGTTTGTGTTTTGTTAATGTTTTCTTCATGATGATTGGTTTTGATGTTTGAATCATGGAAACAAGATTTGAAGGGTAAATCAATGGAATGTTTTGGAGAAGGTAACCTTAACCTTAGTGTTCTTGATTCAAGATGTGTTTGCAATACAGGATGGTACACAATTGCAGCCATGATTGATGTTTGTGTATTAAGTTTTGTTTCAAAATTCAAATTAAGGTGAAAACTAGAAGAGCTGTTATGTGTATTTTAAGGAGTGGAAATAAAACAAAGGTTTAATATGAGCAGCTTATGAAGAGAGGGAGAGAATTGAAAGAAGGAATGAGAATGGTGTGTTGAAGAAGTGAAGAGGGTGAGGGGTGAATTTATAGTCCAAAAAGTGTTTGGGACTTGAGGCGACAAAAGGGGTGAATTTGTTAACGATATAGTATCACCCAAAATTTATATTTCTTTTTAGTAAATATTTAACTATTTTCATAAAAGAAAAAAACTATCTTCATTGTTTATTTTTAAAAAGTATTATTATTGTTATAGATTGTTATCTTGACTAAATTATTTTTATTTTTGTATCGTTGTTATATTAGGATATGAATAAATTAATTTATTTTGCTGTAAAAAATAATCTACAATATCCTCTTTCTCAAGATATGTTTGGTTCAATTAAAGAGAGCGAATAGACGATGTAAAACATAATGTATTATGTTGATAAAATTGTCTTCACTTTTTAATTAAAATTTTAAATTATCATGGTTGGTTTTCTACTCATTATATTTTTTTTTAGTTTTTTATTGATTAATATTTTTTTTGTTATATATTCATTATATTTTTTAACGTGATATATCTATTATAACTTAATCTTTATTTTAAATTTTTAAGATAAATAGTAAAAAAATAAATTATTTCTCTCTTTAACTAAACACAAAGAAGTACGATCAACAACAAAATCTCTATCTATTGCCTTTTCACGGTAAGTCTCATGACACTAAATTAAACCCAAACCATCTTATCAAAACAGGTCATCATTTGAGATGATTCTTTCTAGTAAATATCTAAGAGATTTTATGAATTATGCTTGCTTGCAAAGATAAATTTAGAGAATTTCTATTGCCATTTACAAATTGATCCTTATTGATTTTAACAAAAATGTAAATTAGTCCCTATAACTTTCGATATTTAATTCAAAATTTGAAATTTGACTCAAATCATGTTAAACTCCCATTTTGGTATTATATTTACAATTTCATCCCAAAATTTTAAACATTTATAAAAGTAGTCCAACAAAGTTTAAGACGGAGAATTTTATTACTCTAAAATAACAAATTTGAAATTGAAAGAAAATTCAATTGAAACAGTTCAATTGTGTCAAGTTTTCAATTACTTGACTCGAGCTCAGCTCTATAAATGTTATTATTGGAAAAATCAAGTTCCGTATTGATTAAAAATAATGTTTGACTATAGTTTATAAAGAGTGACACTCATCACCTTACTAAGCTGATCAGGGACGGATGCACTTAGGCTCAAGTGTGGGCACTTGCCTGCACTAAATTTTTTTAAAATTTTATTTAGTATATATATATATATGTATTATATAATATAAGTTGGTACTTGATCAATTAGTTATTTAGCCCACACAAATTTCACAAATTTTCTTTTAAACTCCATACAAATTCTACGACTTTTCTCTCATGACCCATAATTTTTTTCTTCTAGAATATGAATCCCCATAAAGAATAATTATCATATATATATATGCTGTTAAAATGAAATGTAACACACACACACAAAATCTTAAACTTAAATAAAAATTTTCAATTTTACAATGAAATTTTTTAGTTTTTTTAAAAAAAAATCTCAGTTTTAACCTAAACTAACCCCTAAAACTTTAAAAATTTTGTTTTGAAATGAAACATCTCAGTTTGAACAAAAATATATCAATTTGTCTCTAAATTAATCGCTAAAAATATCAGTTTTACCTTAAACTAACCCCTAAAATACCAAAAATTTTATGTCGAGCCCAGACACTGACTCCGCCCATGTGTATGATGCCCCCACTATTCAAAATTCCTAGATCCGTCACTGAAGCTTATATTAGGTTGAGTTAATACAAATACTCAATTCAGTTCTAACATTTACATCATCAATCCTTCATTTCTTTTTTTATTTTTTGACCAAAATCATCATCAATTCATCATCAATCCTTTTACTGTCCCCCAAACAATGTATTTTTCAAATACATTCTACTCCCTCCGTCCCAAAATAAGTGTCGCAGTTGACTAGTTCACGTTTGCCAACGCACAACTTTGATCGTTAATATATTTAGTTATATATCTTTAAAAATTATAAAAATTGTATATTTTAAAAATACTCATCGAGACAAACCAAACAACATCTTACATGCTAATATTTACATTTATATATTCGTTAAAAAATACGGTCAAAGTAGATTATGTGAATAATGCAAAATGGTCAACTGCGACACTTATTTTGGGACGGAGGGAGTAAGAGAGTTTGCAAAGTCATTTTCATCAACAATATATAAAGTTGATGTTTCATGACTTCATCAGTTCATGGAGCACTATATATAACAGTGAACTGCAAGAGCATGTTATGTCATATCGAAGAAAAACTTGATCTCAACTGGTCAATAAAATTGTTGTATTGAAGAGATGGCCAAAGGGAAAAATAAAAAAATGTGTATATACAATTAAAAGAAATAAATATGCGCTAACTTTTCTTTTTCTTTTTTCTCAATACATCTACTTGATTTGTGATTGGCAAGTGCTTTGTTGTTGAAGACAAGCTCTTGGCTATTGAAGATTCTAAATAAAGTATGCCAAGGATCCAACTTCAATTCAAACTTAGTTGTCAATGGAAAGCTCAAAGTGACGTTAGATTGCACAAGACATTTTACCTTTTCCCACTGTGGAAAAATCTAAGCAAAATTTGGAGATCGTAGGTTGATGGACTGTGAGTGCTTAATTAACAAGACAATCACTTGATTCACTTCCACCTTGATTTGGTTGGTTTGGATGACATATATGCTTCTAGGTTAAGCACATTTTTCCTATTGACTTTGCAAATTTCAATTATTTTTATTTTTTATTAAGAAGTGAATTTGATATCAAATTTACAGCACTCACATATATTTCAGGCATCAACCATTTTCCAATTAAACTTCTATTGGTTCTAATGTCGATAACTTGCATACATGCATTGAGGAATACAAAAAAGAGACTGAAAGATGTATTTGTAAGTGGAAGTATTATCATCTTACAAAGTCAGTTTAATAAAAGCGAGATTGAAACTATTAAAGTCGCCACCATTTATATTCACGCATAAAAGTCAATAGTATTGAACATAAGGAAATGCATTGAGAATAACAAAAATTCCACATAAAGAGTGACGTCACCACTTGTATTACAATTTAATTTTATTTGAATTGGTTTGATTTAGAGTTACTTAAAATGTTAAAATGAGTTCAATTTCTGTTGCTATCGTAATAATTTTGAGGTCGTTTAGCCGTTTAGTCAATCTAAAATGAGTTCAACTTCTTTTAACTGTTTAGTATCTCATTATAGCCGACGCTCCAAAGCAGTTTTCTTGGACCGATGGTAACCACAAAACTCAATTCACCTAAAAAACTAGTATTAAAATAATTACTTCAAAATTAATTTTAATCAAATCAATAATTTAACAAAATTGCACTTATATAAAATCACTTCTGTCAACGTTAGTTCAACTACTACACACACACAGTGGTATAGATAATTATGCGTCATCACCACATATACAAAGTCCATGACACAAATTTCCTCCTAGCTAAGTAAGATCCACATTCATTTAAATATTTCAATTTCAACTATTTATTCTCTGTTTAGCTACATATTGAGGAATAGATTCAAAATCCAAACAATTGGTTGGTGAAAGTGAATATGTGTGTCAGCACATTGAACTATACGAGAAGCAAATTAATTAATTAATTAGATAAGCACAGAAGGTACTATATCAAGTTGTAAATAAATCTGAGGCTCATTTTTATTTTCATATATATATATAAGAGACCAGATGCAAAACTTCCGGGAAATTAAAGATGCTATACTGCCAAAAGCAAATAGTTGCTTTGTGACGTCAAAAAAGTGATAGTTCCAATTATGCCAATGTTTAAGGATAAATTGCAGGTATATGATGATAATTATAATCCTAATGTAGAATCTGGATACAAATGATGAGCGGCTAAATAGCATAAATCTGATAATAAGTGGTCCAATGAATTTTAGAGAAGACTCTAACATCATCTTATAGAATTTGAGTTTAACCTAATTCAATCTTATAAAACTGACTAGTACGATGATTTATATTTTCTCCATTTTAAAATGAATGTCGCTTTAACTAAAAAAAATTGTTTTAAAATGAGTGTTGTTTTTCAATTTCCTATGCAACATTTTCCAAATATACCCTCTTATTATTATTATTTTATACACCATTTTTAGGAAAACAAAAGAAAAAATAAGGTTAATTTAGTAAAAATGCTATTACTTTTAACATAATGATTGCATTTCTTAATTAATATGTGTGAAAACATCAAGTATAACACTCTTTAGTCAAAAAAAAGTCAAGTACGAGAATCATTTTTGAAACGGAAGAAGTATAATTTTGTCAAACATGCTATTGTTCAATCGCATCTCTAAACATAAACTTTGAAACATAGTAATCCACATGTGGATGACGTTGGCTGTTTAGTTTATGGATATTATACGTACATACAACAAGTTAATACAACTGCATGTGTAAGTTTGAAGGAAAGTATGAATTATTATGATTTCTATCCAAGAATCCATAAACAGTATTGAGTTACAAATTGGATGGCCGGTCATATTTATATTTTTTTCGTTACCTTTATGACCGCCACTTTGTTTCCCACTTGAAAGCTCAAATGCAAGGAAGTCGATTCTAATGAATATTTCCATCTTCTAGAGTACCAACATGGTTAATTATAATTTATAAACTACTACATCAAAGTTTATTTCTGTACAAGTAACATGTAATTTAATGATACATGTATGCCAGAATTGATCAAGACAGATTAGCAAGAATCCTAGAGATGGAAGAATTAATTATCTATTGTTAATACAGCATAGTCACTTTTGATAATATATTTGGTAGCTACGAACTGAACTGAGTTACACTTATAAAATTATTAATCATGCAATTTACTACAACCAATTTGATGAGTGCCCATTAGTATTACTTGACATTTGCATGGGTTACGCGTATTAGTTTGTTAATTAAGTTGAAAAGGTGAGGGTTTAAACAAATTAAAACTATATATAAAGGTGACACACTCACACATGCTCAAAAAGGTAGGTAGGGAAAAATATTTGGCTTTTGTTTTTTCTGGCTAGTAGTTAATTTAAGAGATGAACTGGATTCTCTTGTCATTACCAATAAAGTCATACTAAATAATTAAAGATGGATTTATAGTGAAACCATTTGAAAGCATAGGCTTCAGCATTAGGCTTCTATTTGGAGCAAAGGGACATGACGTAGACTTTGTCAAAGATTCTCCATTACAAAAAATAATTAGACTAAAAAAATGTATTTGTATATGGATTCTGATGCAAATATCATACTTTGTCTCTCTAATCAACTTGATGTCGTAACCTATAGTTTAAGCCTTCGATTAGCAAGAAGGAAATTGGATTTTTTTTTTTTTTTAATTTGCAGAGTTTAGGTTGAAATAAAGCACTTCTGCATATTAGTGATAAAATGGGCCTAGTAGTACTACTTACTAACGGCTCAATCCATTATTTTAGACGAAGTCAAGTGAAATTTTGAACCCTACCTTTTAAGTTGGTCCTTTCCTCTTAAGTCTAACTCATGGAGAAAGAAAAAAAAAATACTATTTGACTCAAGTTTTTTTCGGTGAGGTATTATAGTGACTATAATTTCACCCGATTGTTTGACCCAAATTACTTATACAAAAATTAATAATGCATTGACACAATCAATTTTGTGCGATCAATCCAATAGTGCTTGGATGAAATTGTAAGAGATTTCTTCTAGCTTAACCATATATTATGGGATCGAAATCGGCAATAGAAATGTAACATGTGTTAAATTTTCGTAAGAGAAATTTTTGTCACCATTTGCAGTCCTACCCGGTTTGAGGGATTAATCTCTACAATTGTAGATACCCGATTCAAACAAAAAAATCAATTTTGTGCGGTCCAACCAATTAGAAAAAAGGATCGTACAAGAAAAAAAGAAGTTAAAATAAAGACAACATTAATTTAAAGATGGAAATTATGAAATTCATACATTTAATCTTGTCAGAAATAATAGAGGCAAACACGAACTACTAGTAACAGAGACAAGTTAGTTCTAATACGACGGGGCACTTAATTTGATAGATATGGTCTATATTGTGGTAGAAATCTCAAATATGCTCAAAACAAACTTTAATTATGAGTAACATGGCCCTGAATTAGAGGTGTACATTTCTGTTTTTCCTCATAAACATGATGACTTGATAAGTGTCCATTTGAAAAAACAAGAGGCCATATTAAGAGGGTCCCTTGATTCAATTATCATGAATGTATATGCAATTCACGTATACATGTATATTTTGAATTTTGACAAAGGATTTCCATATTAATCTTTTTTATTTTTGGTACAAGCCTAGTCATCTTTTTTAATTGGTGAATTGCGAATATAAGTTTGACTTGTTTGTGTTTTTGGGACAGATTATATGTTCTGAATTTGGAACATCTCAAAATATTATACCACATTTTGGTCATAAATATTGACTTAAATATTATATTCTCAATGACAAAGTAGAACACCTAATCTTTTAAATTAGTGTTTGACACCAAATTTAATTAGTCCAGTTGTGATTGATGCTGGACTTAGTAAAAAGAATTAACTGATGTCATAATTCATCCTAAACTCTGAACTATTAATAAGTTCATTTTTTTAAGAATTAAAGGGTGAAAACTAAAAGAAAAAATGACTATATAACATATAAAAATTACTTATTACCTGTTGGTGTAAAATTAATTTACACACTCAATTAAAATCTTGTTAATATTGGTCATCAGCAGCTATAATTATTTTCTTAAAAAATTAACGATGTGAGTGCCACTAAAAACTTGTATCCAAGGAACAAGGCAAGTTATGATGAAGGTATTTGAATTTGTTTCGTGAGTGCAGACAGAACATACCATGCTTCGTAGGTCTCACTATTGTGTAATATCCTTGAAATTTCAAACCCTATACACATAAAATTAAAGACATAAGGGATCTTGTTTTGTTGGCTCCAGATTTTCCCAAAACACAATCATTGATGCATGCTACTAACTTCCAAACACGTACCAAACAGACCATTTTAGTGAATCATAAATTATTGTCTATTGATGGTAATTTTTGGTAAAACATTGAATTTTTCCCCATAACATAAGATTCTCTTTACCATTTTGTGTATATGGTAGAATTCATCAAGCCTTATTACCCTTTTATTTCAAAGGTTTTGTAGTAATGTTTCATTTCGCCTTTTTTACTTGCTTTGAATAAAATAGCAATTAGTCTAAAATACTCTGAATATATAATGGAAGCAATCGTAATCAAAGTATCAAACAATATATTTGTGAGAATCCAATTGTGTTCTGGCCTTTTGTTTGTTTACTTTTGGAAAAGAATAGTAAAGCTGGTAATTTTGAAGCCAAATAAATCAACCTGCCTTTCCTTTTATATATAATAATTGATTTCCACAAAAGGACATGCCTACACCACCAAATTTCAGGATACAATTGATATTGTAGGTAAGAAAAAATCTGCACAAAAACATATGATCAAACCAAACGTTCATTACTTTGATATGGGAAGCAACAATTGCTTATGGTATGTATCTTGAGAAGCCTAAATATATGCAGACTTATAAATTAAATGACCTTAAAAAAGTGACGCAATCGGAAGCAAAGAGGATTAACAAGCGCCCATTCTATAACGAGAACACGGGTTTGCACGCGACAAACCCGTCGGATAACTATCTAGAATCCACCAGAAAGATAATACTTAGAAGTTCTTGAAATATATTTGGAATCCACCAGACAAAATTCTAGAATCCATCAGAAATAGAGAAGAAAATTCTCAAAATTAAGCATGATGAAAAAGGTTTAGTAAAAAAAAGATAAAAAGGTTAACTCTATTTCAAATCTATTTTTTGGTTTTTACCATCAGTTTAATCTAGTTCGGAGATCAGTTCTGAACATCAAGTAGTTTCAGCCCCTTTTGATCACGGTTGCGGGAATCGAACCGTGGTCAATCTAATGCTGTTAAACAGACTTACAATAGTCTTACAAAAAAAAAGACTTAAAAAAAAATCTAATTAATAGTTTGTTTTAATTTTATTTTTTTTGAACGGCAAAAATAGTTTGTTTTAATTGAGTAGTATTGATTCTCAATACTAGTTTTAAACCAAAATAAACCTCATGTTTCTCTTATACTATAGATCATTGATATCCACATAAATACATGTCTACAATCCCAAATTATGTAACTTCATATTGTAAGGAAGAATAATTGTGTACAAAATTATTATCCTTTGACAATAGGTCAAACACACACACACAAAAAAAAACACTTACACCATTACTCCTTATTTTGAAAACTTTAATTATCTATTATTCACTTTTGAATTGTGTTGTGGATTAAGAAATTGTACAATTCAAGTGGCGCAAAAAAGGCTCTTTTTTCCTACCTCATGTTGTAAGCACTTTTTGGGACTATAAATACACCCTCCAACCCCTTCACTTCTTCCACACACCATTCTCATTCCTTCTTTCAATTCTCTCTCCTTCTTTTCATAAGCTCAAACCAAACCTTTGTTTCAATCACACTCCTTAAAAAAAACATAATACTCTTTTAGTTTTCACCTTAATTTAAATTTTGAAACATCCAAGTACTTAAAACACAAACATCAATCATGGCTGCAATTGTATACCATCCTGGATTACAAACACATCTTGAATCTCCACTTGTTGAATCAAGAACACTAAGGTTAAGGTTACCTTCTCCAAAACATTCCATTGATTTACCCTTCAAATCTTGTTTCCATGATTCAAACATCAAAATCAACCATAATGAAGAAAACATCAAGAAAACAGAAACTTTTCAAACCAAGTCCAACAATGGTGGTTGGAATTTCCTTGATGCTCTCTCTCAAAACACATCAAAAAAAGAATCCACAACCACCACCTATGTGCATCCTCAACAGAAACGTTCCTCTTTGATTCTAAGTCCAAAGAGTCTTGAATTGTGCACAGAGAATCTTGGTAATGAGAGTGGTACTGACATTGTAGAAAATGACATGTTGTTGTCTTTAATGGGAACAATGGAGGAACAAAGACAACCTTGTCGTCAAGTTTTAGCAGCTACTAAGAAAGCAAAAACTCAGAATTTTCCGCCACCTTTGACAACGATAAGGGGATCGGAATCTCTTCGTGTTAGACCCCACCGTGAAGATGGAAGGTTAGTGATTGAAGTCACTAAGATTCCACCAAGTACTTCTTGCTTTCAAGCTGATCGAAGCAATGGCCGTCTTCGTCTCTGTTTTTTGACGAATCAATCAACAAGTTTTGACCCAGAAGAAGAACAAGAAAAAGAAAATGGCGATATTGATGATGATAGTGATAATGATATCATAGATGAAAATGAAAAACTAAACAATGAAAAAGAAATTTCTGAAAATAAAATGGTTGGTGGAGAAATACAAGAAGCTGCAGAAGATGAAGAAGAAACAGAGCAAGAAACAGAGAAGAAAAAGCTAGAAAGTGTTGTTGTTGTTGCATGTGATGAGATTAAAGGTAGTGACTATGTAAGAATGGAAAAGTATGAGAGGGTTAGAAGATGCAAAGAAAGTGGTGAAAATGAAAACAAAGAATTGTTAAATTGGGGTGAGACCCATTGGATGGTTACCACTTCATAAAACTTAGATGTTTTATTTTTGCATCTATTTATCTATGTATAAATAAATAAAAATGATTTAAATATATTTGTCCGTTTTGTGCATTGATTTTGTTTTGTTTAATACTTTGATGAATTTTCTGTGTGTTTTTGTCCCATAAAATAAACTATGGTCGTGGTTGGTAGTTATTATCGTTACTCTGTTTCTAGGAGATAAATACACACGCAGTGATGCTGATGGTGCAGCAGAAGCAGCAGCAGCAGACAGTGAAACTCAATAAGTTTGAGTAACAAACAAGCAAACCGCACGTTTTAAATGCCTTGATTGGTTAAGAAGGTTGATTAACTTTTGTTATGTGTAGCAGCAATACATGCATGATAGTGAAAAAGAGATCTGAACTTATTAAGATTTATATTTGTTGTTAAAAAATAAAACATGATAGTGAAAATGGATACCAATTTTCTTAGTTGCTAACAGCTCCAAATAAAAAACTTATATAATTTTTATATCTATGTTCAATCGTAGATATTAATTTTTTGAGTCAAGTCAAATAGAATAGAGTGTGACAAAAAAATTTAAACACAAGAAAAAATATTAAAATTGTGAGATCGGATTTCTATAATATGTGTTCAAATTTTAGTCATTCCACTTTGTTTGTGTTGAGTTTTCAATGACAAGTCATAATTACAAAACTCTCTTTTCAAAAGATTTAACACTATTGTATTTTTAGGGTGGGATTTGAATCATACCTTTAGTTAATTTAGTTGGAAAAAATTCTTAGCTCAATTACCTTTGCAACTCTGTCGTTGGATTGACTCAATGGTAGAGATATAACATAGAAAACATAATTAAGTAAATTGTAAAAATATGTATTATTCTCTTCTTTTTACTTAACTTTACATTCTCCTTGCAGAATCACGCTCTCCGCTACTTTGGAAAAGCATCACTATAAATCCAAAATCAAAAGTCCTTGTAACAAAATTTTTCATTCTAACAATCGCACCCGTTTAATTAATCGAACGCTTGCAAATCTGGAGGCATACATTTTTGCTGTCGAGGATCCGTATCCCTTGCTCACCCCTAGCAGAGTAGCGAGCATCCACTCTCACTCGGAACCCTTACTAAACATATCATAAATTTCTTGCTAAAGAAGAAACACATATGATTTTTCATGTTCTGGTTTCTTTTGATTTTTTGTTTTACAAGTCTCTATAGAGGTAATCAGCTAATTCATGGCAATCAATCATACAATTTCCAAAGTAACTGGAACATGTGCCATAAGATGCGAATCGCACATACATACATCCACTGTATTTACCGTACTAACTAACGGCTACTTGAAGTTGCAACCACACCTTTTCCCTTGTTAGTTGTCAACAAAAGGACACTGACCAAGCCTGTTTTTAGATATTATCCTTTTTCAAATATATCAAACTAATTATCAAAAGTACTCTAATGGGGATTGTAAGAATGAATTTGTATATATGAGAATGAGACGTACCAATACAATACATTGGACCACCAAATATATATGTAACTCTGAAACACAATCTTCATTTATTTGTGATAGATGTTATGTTTTTAGGTGTTCCTCGATTAATTGATTGGATCCAATTAGACCAAATTCAATAACTAAATTGATTGATATCTTAAAACATCTAAAAACATCCTTAATTAATCTATTACATACTAATTATAAAACTTAAGCCTTTTTTTTTAGGTTACATTCTTTAATTTATACTAAAAGGAGTTTATAAAGTTAGTCATATTATTTTGTCAAATGAAAGTTATTATATTATATATTTTGCTAGAGCAAAATACTATTTGTTACAAAATGATTCTTTGTGGAACAGTAGAACAATAGGTGATGTGGTGATGGCGGTTTCACAAAAAGTTCCACAAGGTGGATCACACGCTCCTAAGTCCAAAATATACATAGACACATCCCATGATGTGTTGTGTTGTGTTGTGTTGTACAGTTGTTTGTACCTTTAGCTTTGGTAAAGCTCGATCCTAAGTCCTAATTCCGTACCCCCCAACTCATGTGCAAACATGCACTACTAATATTTAGCAGACATGAGTACAATGAAGAGTTGTTAGTATAGTAAAATGTTTCTCAAAGGTAGGTATTGCTTCATTGGATCCGTTGATCTTTATAAAGTATGCCTCTTTTAGATCATGTATAATGGTGTAAGCATTCAACACTCACTTTTTCCACTTTTTACACTTTTTATATTCCACATTATCTCTCAACACTCATTCAACTTTTATCCTCTTCAATAGTTTTTTCATTCAACACCCTACCCCACCACTTTTTCTATCCCATAACTTTTTATTTCATATTATTTTTTAAATTTAAATTTTTGTTTTTATAATTAAATAAAATTATAATTATCAATTAAAATTAAATTAAAATAATAAACACATAATAAAATTTATTTAAATGATTATTGGGATTCATTTTACTAAAAAAAACACTTAAACTTCATAATTAACACTAATAAACACTAATAGTATGATTTAAGGTGTGAAAAATTCAATTTTTTTTCCTGTGTTCAAATCAAATGAACCAAGTCTCTATTTGTAGAGAAAAATAAATTACGAATTTTGGTGAAAAAATAAAAAAATAAAAAAGTAATTTGCAATGAAATAATTGAGTTAGAAGATAAAGATATAATTAAAATCGCGCCAGCCAATAAGAGCAGGACACACTTGGTATGCGCGTGTTGTACACGCGCCGGGTTTGAGCAATCAGCGCGCGCCACTTGTCCCCTGTATTCAGATTAATCAATGATGATTCTGCTCAACTCTGCACCGAAATTTTGAATCCTTTTTCTGTTTTTTTCTGACCAACAGTCATTCAACATGGCAATAAATGGACCATTCTACATGGTCTTATATTAGATACCTCTTTTTTTTTTAATTGAGATCAATTTTTTAAAAGCAATGAAAAATTACACTTGAAGAAAGATGGACACAAAAATTAGATAGTGAGGTGCCACTATTATCAAATGAGTTCTAGTATTATTTTTTGTGTCTATCTCTCTAAATGGAATTTTTCATCACTTTCAAGAAATGGAGGATTCTAATCCATTTTTCTTTTTATGTGTTAACGTATTTACTTAAACCAACAATTTTTTTTTTTGCTTTCACTATCTAATTTATAGGAGAAAGGAGTATAATAATCTAAAATTCAGGGCGAATTATGACATCAAGTGATTCAATTTCCTTTCATATATTTCTCTGCTTATATCACCTGAGCTAAGTTTGCTTTTTGCATGAAATATTTTTTATTATACTTTATTTATTTTGCCGTCGAACTCCAATTTACTCTAAAAATTGAATGGTTAACACATATACAAGACATTACTCTTTTAAAGTGAGTTAATAGTTTTTTAGGCAAATGGGGAGTAACATGGTAACCCATTTATAAAGTGAGTTAATAGTTGATGAACAAATTAATAGGTTTTTTCTCCCATTTTTTCCACCCTATTTGAGGATGTAGATCTCGTTCGTTTAGAATTCAAATTTTAATTTGTCAAGTTGTAGGAGTCTAGCTTCTTTGACTAGACTCAACCTTCATTAAAAAAACAATTTAATAGATTTTTTTCTTCCATGAAAAATAATTTTATTCAAGACGTATCATCATTAATTATTAAATATAGATGTCTTTAATTCAAATAAGATTTAAACATTACTTCAAAGCATTGTTGAATATAATTATTTCTGTTAGACTTAACTTCCTTGGTTAAAAGTTATACCAGCTAGTTAATATATACATGAGTATTGAGTGATTTATTTAATCTTTGTTGCTAGACATAACTAATTTTAATTTGAAAAGTTTTTCTTTTGTTAAAGCAATAGTACTCCACACTATTTAACTACAAAACATAGGAAGTCACATTAAGTTTCAATTTATAAGAAAGTGCTAAGCTAATGATATAATTTAGAACTTTAAAATTGCTGATGCCATTGACTAAAACTAAACACATAAAGGAAGATAATTTGTGGGCTTCAGAATCCGTTAGCCTGGATTTAAATTGATTCCTAAACAAAAATCAAGTGCATATATGCAATCCACGAAGTCATTGAATTTGATCTAATCCAAAGTACCAAATACAAACCACTAATATTGTGCCATGTGTTAAAAGTAAATGATGTTAGTGAAAGAGTTTGGAGGCCAATAGGATGCACATCAAAATGGAGTTTTCTTGGCCTCTTTGCAAAAGAAACAGCTGGTTTTCTTGTTTGTTAAGTATCTAAGCATTTTAATTAGATTTCATTTGTGTCACAAAAAGAAATAAATACTTTGTTCTTGCACGAAGTTTTTAGAAAGCCAATTATGAAATAAGACCTACTTGGACTTGGACACCAAAAGACAACTACTTTAAAATTTTAAAATATACTCATCTGTTTATTATTACTTGTCCTTTTTTTCTGTAATTTTTGTAATTCAATATAATTTTTATTATTGTTTTGTTAATAATGTCTTTAAACTTTTATTGCATTGTTTTGTTATGCGTAAAATTATAAAAAAGAGATGTGTAAATAGAAACAGAGAGAGTAATAAGAATTTTTTATTATGACGAATGTAATAAGAAATAATACTTGCATCACTCTAATTTAATGTATTTGACTTTGTATTTATGTAACTCAAGCTATATGTTTTGCTTCTATAATGAAATCATTTTTTTTATAATTATATCAAAAATGATTTTAAGAGAAACTATTCAAAATAGTTCATATATAGTTTGAGAAAAAAAATATCTTATATTCTTTTTAAAAATCTATATTAAACACAGATGAAAAAATATTTATAAGTTAACATTTTGTTTTCAATAAGAACAATAGTATATTTTAAAAAAGAAGATAATAAATGGACTCTAATTTATATAATGGTTTGAGACTCTTGCAACTCATAATATATAAGTTTGAGTAAAACTCTAGCTCTATAAAAATGAGGGAACTGTGTTTATATGGTCTTTTTCGACTCAAGATTTTCATGTTTAGTTCAAATATCATTCCTATCAAAATGTTTTTGTATTAATCTACATTGAATACATAGTATTGGAGGTATTTTTTATTTGGTTTTTTCCTTTCTTCATGTTGCATTGCATGGAGGAGCTTTTCCACAATGGGCAATTGAAATACAATAATGCAACTTTTCAATGGAAAACGCACTTCCATTTTAAAGTTTATATATAATTGAACAAAATAAATATTGATTAGTATGAATGAATCAACAAAAAAAAAAAAGGGGTGATGCTTTGATTTCTTGGGAAGGAAAAGAAAGATTGAACTTTACAAAGAAGAGATTTTTTTGCCATTCTTAGTGGGCCTAACTTGCCATGGCGTCACCCAGCAAAAGGAACAACATTTGTCACATGAGCATTCCATCATGCACCCTCCTAACTCCTAAGTTTAGAGCCCTAATAAGACCCCACCACCACATACATCCACCCAACCATCAACATATTAACACATAACATCCACTCAAAGGGGACATAATATAATGTAATTAAACTAATACAGTTGTTAATTGACTATTTATAACATCATGTTATTCATGAACATATGCAAAGAAAGCTATAAACCCATGTATATATGAAGCTTCATTATTGGAGAACGTTCAATGTTGTTGTTGACCATGCAATAATTTAATTAAAAACACATAACTATATATATGACGCGAGTAACATAAATTCTTTATTAGTTTTATTAAAATCACAATTATTTTAAAGTACCTAATAAAAGTTTTTGATCCAAAAGGGGGGAGATATATGGGGTCAGTTGAATTGTCTTGAATAAAATTTATATGGTCTAGATCTGTCTTTCACCAACAAAATGGATAAGCTTGTGTAGCTAAATACATGGGTGTGACGGTGCACTAATAAACTAATTTTCTTTGTTTTACCAACAAAATAATTAAAAAGCAACTACACCAATTACTCTTTGATAAAGAGACTATTTGGTGAGCCATCAAGTAAAGTTTGGTAAGTATATAGATTTAGCTCATATACATTTAGCCTCAATATTATATACGCTCTTTGAGCTTTGAGGTATGTTTTAGTGAGTTTTTTAATTCAAAATTTACTCAAAAAAAGGAAAATTAAACACTTGTATCAGTGTATGTTATATTGTTAACTTTTTTTCTTTTTTGTCCGGAGCTTAGGCATTTGAAAATTATTGGTTAATTTGAGTCACAAACCAAGCAAGACTTAAACAAGAAAACAATGTTCTATTGATATTATTTACTGTGTCAAAAGAAGAAAATATGACTTTTTATTTGCTAGAGTGTAGACCTTGAATCCAATGCAAATCCTTCCTTTTGATTTGGAATATTTGATATATTGAATTGTGCTGGCAAAGATTTTAAGCACATTATGATTTTGATCCCTTCCACGGATCCACGTACGTACAATAGTACAAGTAATTGGACCACACCACTTCGTCTTTCCTCTTTAAGATTTTTTCAATGACATAGATTGTGTTGAAGAATATATCCCAAATAAGTTTATTCCACAACCACAAGGTAAAAAAAGCTGAAAACCTTGCCATCATGATAAAATAAAAAAGACCAAAGCAAACATAGCGACAAAATTTTAATCATAGCCATATCAAATAAAATCTCACGTGTATATATATGCATATATATGGGCCTTGCTCTTTAGGGGATCCTATGGCCGCCCAAAAATAAAGCAATCAAAGTGAGAGTTTTAGACCTTCGAAAAAAGAAAAAAATTATTAAGGAAAAAATATCTCTAATAAATTTTAAGTTTATTAGTTTACCGTAGAAAAAATGTTTCGGAGTAAAATATAAAGTTCTCTGAAAAAAAAAGTTATAAAAATGAGACTATAATTTTACCTGCAGATTTTTTTTGCAAGCAAATTTCTAATAGTGGAAGTTGTTCTTCAATGTTCCTTATTTTTTTAGAGGAATTCTTGGTGCTTTTTTAGGTAAAACTATCTCATTTGAATGTTGGTTTGAGATAGTTTTACCTATTTTAATGTTGCCTTTTTAGGTAAAACCAGTGTCCAGTGGTCTCTCTCCTTATCTTGATATCATATTTTTCTTAAACATATTGACCCCCTCTGAAGAAAATCCGATTTTTCATGTTAGAAAGTTTAATTTATGCCACCGAAGGAAAATAGACATGCCCACCTGGCCTCCCCCAGCACAAAAACATCTTTTGATTCACTTTGATTCTTTCTTAACAAAACCCATCCCCTAATTCCCAAAATATTTCCTTCCAATAGTATTGTTTAATTGTTTTTTTTAAGAAATCAAAATGAATTATAGAATAGAAATATGAAGATCCTTTCTAGTAGAAGGAGTGCCATGAAGAATCACCACAAGTACAAGTACAACGTCAGTCTATAGATACAAGGGAATAAAAAGAAAACACAGGTTCAGCCGATACCCATACAAAGAAAAGGGTTCGACCACCACATATGATAATTGAAGCCTAAATATACAAAAGAAGATTGCATCCACCTAAACGAATGCATTTTTACTTTATCGAGCATCTGATGAATTGAACTTTCCTTAGCCTTGAAAATTCGGTTGTTTCGCTCATTCCACACAATCCAAACACAACATAACCAAACCAGCTGTAAGAAAGAGCTACGAGAGCGGGAACCATAAGCCGAATGAGTAGAAAGGACAAAATGATCATGTAAAGAATTCTGTTGTTTAATTGTTGAAGGGTCACTCTGAAAACTTTGAACAAAAAACAGTGTGATTAGAAAATACTGATAGGAAAAGAAGTGCATCTTTTGATATTTTTTGTTCTCCACCGCCAATGTGAAAAGAAAATTAGTGACCCCCTTCATTAGCTCAGGGGAACAAAGAATTTATTGAGATCTTTTAGACAAGCAGCGTCCAATGAACAAAATTGTGCTTAACTTGGTAAGCACATAGAGTCATAAACCAATCAAAGATAACCCTTAAGTAACATATTGCAACTCAAACAGGAACTTGCTCCTTACTCGCATTAATCATTTAATTTGCTTATACAAATGATAGTCAAGTACTGAGAAACATCATAAGCTTATTAAACTTTCTTCACTATTTTCTATTAAAATGATATTTTTATACATAACTCAATACAATGTATGCATATCTCATTTTTTTTGACAATATATTATTCGCGCATATCTCACTATATTACATAGAATCGGGAAATATTTGAAAGAGAAGAAAAAGTAAAATCAATATACTACAAGTTTAACAATTTCCTGATAAGCCAATATTTGTAATTCATTGCAACATCTATTTCGATTTCATTGCAAGGTTTCTAGGAATGGTAAAAGTTGTTGTATACTTGCAATTGCAACTTCTCTAAAGGAAAGACAGTTCTTCTTCCTCTTTGCAGGAAATGTAAAGATGAATAGAAAATTGGTAGTCTGGAAAAAGCAGAGAATAATCTATCGGTCTCTTAGAAAATTGCGATCCTTTGGGGATGTTATCTTCCCTCCACCTGTTTGACGCATCACCTCTGCAATATAAGTTTTCCATTGTCATGTTTCCAGAAAATATTGTAAACATAATGCCAAATAGAACATATTTTTATGCTCTAGCAAATCACATTTAAGCATATGTACTTAGGACTAGTTCAAACTGATATTTTAGTGTTAGGTCTAGCCTAAAAGATAAAATCCCTATAATAAGGAAGTAACTCTATGAAAATTTCATTAATGCTTGCAATCTCTTGATTCTTGTTCTTTCCCACATTTCTAATGCTTTTTGTTGTTGTTGGTGATTTTAACAATTTAAGACTCTTTTAAAAGTTATTTTAGTATTTCAATAACAATTTTAAAACATGGAGAACTGGCATCTGTGAAACCCAAAGGCTAAATGGAAAAAGGGCAGTCCCCCCAACTACGAGAGAGAGAGAGAGAGAGAGGGATACAGTATTTTTTAAATGTCGATAAAACAAAATACTTGCCTCGCGTCCGCTCAAGCTCTTCAGCGAGTTCTTCTTTCCATTTCCTTTGTCTCTCGGAGAAGCTTGAGCTGCAGATGAAAACATCTTCAATTTTAGTATGCAGGCTGATAATAGATAAAGAAAGGTGCAGCCACTAGCCGCAATCAAACACCAAATACACACCTAACACTAATTGATTCTAGCCCAGCTTCATGAAGAGTCTCCTTTGATTCATTAAGCCCGGATGGCTGAATTTCCTGCAAAGGTCTACTATGAGCAGGAGCAGTCCCACCACTAAGCTTCGCAAAATATTTTCTACCACTCCCAGAGCTTGTTACATTCGCAATGCTAGCCATTGAAAATCGCCGTCTAGCTTGACTAGGAGACCTGCTTTTTGATGTTACATTTGAGACATCAGAAATATCTTTACTCTGTGCAACTGCAACAGGCACAGGAGGAATGAGTGCATTTGATTTGCCAAAGAATTCTTCGTAAAGAGGTGTTTGGAGCTTGTTCAGTTCAAAGGCCTAATGCAATTCATCAAGGAAAATAAAAGAAGTTTTAATTTCAATACTAAAATAGAGTACTACTAAATTGAAAGTCAGCTCTCAGCATATATGTGATCTGGTACTCATACTAAAATAGAACCTTATCATCCAAGAAAGCTCTAATTTTGAACTCCGTCACTTCATCATCATCTTCAACTCCAACAGGTTCACTTGAAAATGAGAACTCATTATCTGCATTAGGAGATGGTTCGGGACTCATAGTTTTCCTAATAGTTCGCTCTGGGGACAAATTCAGTCTGCTTTTCTTCAAATTTAGAGTTTCGTCAAACTTGCAAGGCCAGTCATCCTCCACCGGTTCGCACATTGGATTGAAACTCTATTCCAGTGATTATATCAGCCATTAAGCCAAGTGTTCAACAAACACAAATCATGAAACATCTAAAACATTGGAGGAATAAACAAACTTGGTACCTTTATGTCGTCAGCAGCAAGTAAGGATTTTGAATTTACTGATGAAACAACCAAGAAATCATCTTTATCATCAATTTGACACATGTCATAATCATTATTGTCTGCTCCTTGGTAGGAACCTGCATTTAGAGGATTTGCATGATATACAGTCGAGAACCTTAAACTATCCATCTGACAAACATCCTTTAGGCCTGTGCATGTTGATCCTTGGATAGAATCCAAACTGCAGAACAGAAGAAAAGTTGATGCTCAGAGCCCGTGACAAGTTTCTCAAACAACAAATTTATTTATTTAGTATACTCACAAGTTTCTAGAGTTCATCCCATTGGTTGCCATCTGATTGCAAGAGTCCTAGATATTGTTAAAATAAACAGTTGATAAAAAGTAAGAAGTTGTGAATATAGTATGTGTTTACATTCTATAAACTTGCACTGGGGATACCAACCCTGATTGAACTGCATGATATTGAATGAGAATCCTGATACTCGCAGGTGATGAAAGGATGCTGCAGATAATAGGCAAAACCACTATAATGATTTCGAAGGTAAGCAAAGTTCAAAGAGCAAACAAATTCAAATGTCTGTAACTATAATTGAATATTACGTAAGTTGGCTGAAGAGGAGGAAGATGTGCAAAATACCAGTAACAAGTCTGATGCAGAAGGTCTTAGATCTGGTTCCCTGCGACCACAAATTGATGGGTAGTGATTAGAACTTAGATTCTCTTACACTATCGTTATAATAAAATGTCAATGGTTAAAAGCATGTTATATGTACTTGTGAAAGCATTTCAGCAAAAAGTCTTTTGCCTCAGTAGATAGATGTTCCGGTATGGGTGGATGAGATCTAGTTGTCCCAATGTAGAAAAGAGCCGAAACCTAAAAGAAAAGGAAGTTTAAGCAAAAACTTTTCAAAACTTTTTTTGCAGAGAGCGAGATTGACTTATGAAAGTTGATGATAAAATTAGATTGCTTAGTAAGGCTTGAACTTATATAGCACGTACCTCTTGGGGATACTGTTGACTCCAAGGAGGCTTTCCTGTAGCCATCTCTATCACAGTGCATGCAACACTCCATATATCAGCAGAACTAATAAAGCATAAGTTAAGCGCCATCTCAGTAATGGGTTGTGAATTGTGATTATAATAAAGTAATCTAGTGATTGAAAACACAGAATATTTGTTCACTCTCAAATGATAGGTTCAAAGGACTATCAAACATTATTACAAGACAAAACCACACAGGAAATACAATCCCTACATGGTTCCAGCAATGTACCAAACACTTTCACGTCATGAACTTTCATGATGTTGTTGGCAGTAGTTTCCGGAATTCATTATTATGATGCCTTAACTATCCTGATTAACCTAAAGATAGAAAAGTTGCCCTAGAATTGAAGAGCCTAAAGAAAGAATATCATGAAAAGTTCATGCAACTTACATTCTTCACCAACCATCCAAAAGTCTATATTTCTACAGACGTCAAGTCGTCAACATATCAAAACAGATACATTTATTTCCTTTCATACCATGTCATACTAAATCCTTATTGGCTTTTGAAAACATTAATTGTGACAAACAAACCTTCATATGCATAATTAGTTGATTTGGCAATTATGATTTTTTTACCATTTCCTTTCAAATATTTAATCCACTTACGTTGTATATCCTGTCTGTAAAATAACTTCAGGTGACATCCAGTGTGGGGTACCCTTCATAGACTTTGTTCCATTCATGGTAGCCTATATCAAACAAAATCCACAAACTTCAGATGTCATGGCGACAAACAAAGTTACACTAGAAGCTTGTAATAACATAATGAAATAACATCAACACTGTCATACCAACTCTACGACTTTCCTGGATGCACCAAAGTCTGCGAGTTTAATGCACCCTTTGTTATCAACTAGAATGTTTGCACCCTATATTCAACACATCTACCAAATATGTGAGAGAGAGAGAGAGAGGGAGAGAGAGAGAGAGGGGGGAGAGAGAGAGACACGAAACACGGCAGAGTCATGAAAAATTAAAAGCAAGAGCACTGTACCTTAATATCCCTGTGAATAATTCTGTTATTGTGAAGATATTCAAGCCCCTGTAAAAGCTGTTTTGTATACATTCTTATAACCTGTTAAAAAACATATTGAACATGAAGCAACAAAAAAAGCACAATCCATCATATTCTCTACACACTAGATAAAGTAAAAACCACTCACTGACTCAGGAAAGGATCCGAATTTCCCCAATAGTGATGAAATAGATCCACCGGGAACAAACTCCAGCAGAATATTCAAGGAATCTTCCTCTCTAGCAGTTCCCAAGTATCGCTATAATAAATAATAACCAAAACGGAAAAAAAATAAAATTACTATATTCGACAACCCAAGAAATCAAAATCACACTCAGTCACACTAAAATAGTAAGACTACAGTACACTCACAACAATGTTTGGATGCTTAAGATTCTTGAGAAGCTTCACTTCTTCTTCAAGCTCCCGAATATTAGCCTGATTAAACAAGTTAGAAACAGAATTTTCAGTTCAGATTTGTTCAAAAGAATTTTCAGATCAGAATTCAACATCAACATCCACAATAAAATCTGCCAGCTTACATAAAACATCAACAATACCATTGCTTTATTCATAAAATTGGGACTGATGCATTGCCACTTATATCATAAAAATTAACTTACATGAAACTAAAAAAACAAAAAATTCAAATTCATGAAAGTCTAAGCCATAAATAAGGGTTCACATTTACCTGTGTATTCTCCTTGAAAGCAATACCAGGCTCAATCAAAACCTAAAAAAACAACAAGAACCAAATAGGATCAGTAATTTCAACATACAAAGAGAATCAAAGAAAAAGGAAATGAAATTGACCTGTTTAACGGCAATAAGCTCGCCGGAGTCAAGGTTCATGCCCATGTAGACACGCCCAAAGGCACCGGAACCGATCAACTCACCTTTCCGCCATCGGATGGGCTGCGGAGCAGGAGGAGGAGGAGACTTGAGGCCGATTCTGGATTTGCGAATGGCGGAGCCGATCTTGTTGGCGATTCCGGTGAAGCGACCATCGTCGGCGTGTGAGGGTGGAGTTGGGAAAACTATGGATCGGCGAAGAGAACCGAAGAAGTCTTGCATTGCATATGCGAAAGGAATGAATGAATGAATATTTAGGGTTTAGTGTTGTTGATTTGAAGGAGGGAAAAGTAAAGTGATTCAAAATGGCGTTTCGGTTTGTATGAGTGCATAACGGTTACCTTGTTTTCACTTTTTTTTTAATCACTATCAAGTGGCGCAATAAAATAGGTATGTTGTCGGCAAACACATTTTATATGCTTGGTAATTAAAGGTGTTTGAATTCGGTGCAGTAGTGTAACTCTACTCTATGCCATCACCACACCAAATCCGACGGCCTAGATTTTAATATTGATTTTTTTTTTTAGTTTTGGTATTGGAAGAGGACAAGACTTAAAAGTCTATATTTAGTATTACCATGAGAGTGTTAGAATCATGGTAATTTACAGTGATTTTAATGAAGTTATGACTTGTACTCCCTTTGTTATGTTATGAATTTCTGACTTTTTTTTATGCGTATTTAAAAAAGTTGGTACTGTAATTATTATGTCTAGTTTGTGTATTAAATTGTCTTTTGTTGTATGTGTATTTTATTTGATTTTTTGTATTCTAATGCAAATTAGAATAATAATTATGATTATATGTAAGGAAAAAAAGTAATAAATACATTTAGTAATTTGTAAATGACTAGATTTTTTTTTTGAAAGGATGCTTATAAAATACACATACAACAAACCGTGTTAATCTAAAAACAAAATTTCTTGTACTAAAAAGGATTAATATCACCATAGTTGGTCGGATGGTAATTTATGTTAGATTTAGTAGAGAGATTGGGATTAAATTCTAATGCACTTGAGACTTAAGAACCACTTGATGTAAGCTCTTTTTCTAAGATTTGAGGGTGAAAGCTAAAATATACTCTCTCCGATCTCATATATAAGTAACAAAACAAAAAAATTGAAAGTCTTAAATATAAGCAAAAGTAACATTTAATCATTACAATCATTGTCATTTTTCTAAATATATCCTTATTTTTTTCATATTTTCATGTTTATAGCGGTTTCCAAGACAAAAAATATGGGTAAAATTAGAAAGTGTGTTTGACTTAAATGTTTTAGATATTTTTCTTAAAGGACGAAATTTTTTATAAATTTGCTTATATATATGAGATACGAGTGGTAGTACTAAAAATTTCCAAAACAAACAAAGGAAATGAAACGAAACGATAAAACCCCATACATTTCAATTCCAAGAAGATGTTGAACTAGATTGTGAAGGTTGAAGAAGCTCAAACATGAGAATTCAATTCATCCAATTGTCGTGCCTTAACTAAACCCTTACCTTGCTAAATCCATGGCTGTCTTTGAACCTCTCAAGGACTGAGGACACCATCATTCGTTTCATATCCTCCAAATCACGATACCCTTTTCACAGATAATTCCAAAGTTCATATCTTCTTAATCAGTACTCTATTCATTCCATTATTTTGTGCTCTTTTCTAAGAACAGAAGAAGATGCAACTTGATCTGGAATCATTGTCTGAAGCTACTTCTGGGGCTATTGGATCCCTTGTTAGCACTACTGTTTTGTACCCACTTGATACTTGCAAAACCAAATATCAAGCTGAAGTTCAAGCTCAACATCAAAGAAAATACAGGTTTTTTACCCATTTTGCTTTTTGTCAATATAATTATGAATATGATGATAGAGATATGGGGTTGTTTGTCTATGATCATGACTCAAAATTATAACAATTTGGGTTTTAGGGCGTGTTTGGATTAGAGGGTACCTTTTGTATTTGGTAGTAAAATATAAGGAAACAAGCTGAAAATTGTGTGTATGCCATGTATAGTTGATAGTAGTATTTCTTCAAAACAACAAAATGATCATGTCTGCATTTAGACTGGATTATGAATACTGTATCTTATTTGGATTGATTATAATCACTTGTCAGAGTATTTGGGAGAACTTATGAAAATAATTTATGATATTTTATTAAGCTTATTTCTATAAGCTTTTTATGATAGCTTATAAAAACAACTTACAATGTACTTGCACGGACTAAAAGTACTAATTTTTTAAAAAATTTAATATCAGAGGAATGATCAAATTACATTGGTGTAACATTCGGGTAGTATTACAACAGTTGAACATTTTTTTTTTTTGTAGAAACTGTATTTATATTTTTGTATAACTGTAGGGGGACTAAATAAGCGTTTAACTATGTTGTATATTCAAACGTACCCAATGGCATCTTTTGCTTCTATCCTAATGTTTTTATTGTGGCAAGATTAACTAGGAAGTGGACAGTATCTTAGTAAATTATACTTATTTGATGTTATTGCTCTACCCTGTGTAGGAGAATTTCTGATGTTTTGTGGGAAGCAATATCTAAACGCCAGGTGCTTTCATTGTACCAAGGCCTTGGGACAAAAAATGTCCAATCCTTCATTTCGTCATTTATTTATTTCTATGGATACAGCTACTTTAAGAAACTATATTTGAAAAATACTGGAAACAAGAACATTGGAACAACAGCAAACTTGGTTGCCGCAACTATGTCTGGCGTTTGTACTATACTCATAACACAGGCAAGTCAAAGTTGCAATTGTTTTTCACAGAAACATTACTGTTAATTAGTGGCATGCTTACATGTGATATGCTTGTTATAATTCGCCGACAGATGCCAATTATTGAGCTTAGCAGGGGGATTAGGTTTAGTTTCTAGGTTCAAATCATAGCTCAACATCCTTATCCACCGGAAAAAAAAACGTGATTTACTAATGCTGTGTGTTAAGTACATTATTTCATAATAATATTTGCAAACGAAATAAACATATACCCAATTAATGAATGTACTGTCCAAACTCATTATTTCCTTCTTGTTACTAATATCTACTATTTTACAGCCCTTAGATACAGCATCCTCAAGGATGCAGACAAGTGAATTTGGAAAATCCAAGGGACTCTGGGAGACCTTATCAGAAGGTAGTTGGAGTGAAGCATTTGATGGTCTTGCGATATCTATTCTTCTAACAACAAACCCATCTATTCAGGTATCACTCTTTGAATATTTATACCAATGATTCAAAGAAACCTAGAGAAGGTATGTTATGCTAGATTAAGTTGCACTACTCAGACAGAGGTTTTTATCCTGTAACAGTATACTGCGTTCGATCAGCTGAAACACAGACTGCTAAAAGGAAAGATGAGCAAGAAAACAGATACAAAGTCATCCCCGGAATCACTTTCTGCATTTTCTGCTTTCATGCTGGGTGCAGTTTCAAAATGTGCTGCTACATGCTTGACATACCCAGCTATCAGGTGGATGATCAACTTCAATTATTTTCCCCTATATTTTTTATTTGTGTTAATCTACAGACTTATGGTATCTGCCGATCCATGATTCCAATTAATATAATTGAAAAGGAAGAAAATTAACATGATTAAATTTTTACATGTATCTATGGTTTCTGGCTTTCTGCAGATCTATCTTAAGAAAAATAAGTATTACAATACTGTCTTGCTCTTTGTTTATGCTATACTGTGGTCTTGCTGATGAAAAATGTTTTGAGTTGCTAATAGGTGTAAAGTCACGATTCAAGCTGCTGATTCATATGATAATAAGAGTACAGAAGCTGAAAGGAAGGCACAGAAAACAATCTCCGGAGCATTCTATACTATTTGGAAAAGAGAAGGCCTGTTAGGATTTTTCAATGGATTGCAGGCACAGATATTGAAAACTGTTCTCAGCTCTGCATTACTTCTGATGGTAAAGGAAAAGATCACAAAGTCAACATGGATTCTGATGCTCATGATTGGAAGATACTTCTCTGCGCATCCCCCCAAATTGAAAGCATCTTGAATTTGTGATGAATAATTGAATATACTATAAATAATTTCTCATTTAAGGATATGCTAAAATTGACTTAGTTGATTTTAGAGGAAAATAGTTGCAGGTGCAAGGAATATGAGTGTTGCTAGCTGATAAGATTGTGTTTCTAAAATAGGAATGCAAAAACTGAAAATTCAAATAATGGCTTATTTTTCTTCTAATAATATGATTTTCTGTCATCAAGACTTCGGCCTCGAAATTGACTTGTTAATGCAGTAGCCTGTTTTATTAGTAGTTTAATATTGTGTTATGCACTTCCATGCTCAAAAATGATATTATTGATAACAATGATGACAATAACAACCCGTTAGGAACAACAATCTCCTATTTTTCTTACTCTAGCATTCAATATAAAATTACATTATTAAACAATAGTAACACAAGAATCTCTCAATTTTACACTTGAAAAGTAGTCATCTTCGTTAATTCCATTTTAACCTTGTTGAAGTAAAACCTTTGGCATAGCGTGTTTTTTTGACTGGTAGCAATATTGTAACAATGAAACATTGCCAATAGCCATCATCTAGGTTCATTGCAGGAAAAATTTGCATGCAAACAAGAGCATTGAGCAGTAAATCATTCCAACTTTAGATATCAAATTGGCAGCATTAGAACTATAGGGAGCAAAATTTCCTGTTGGAGTGTCAGTGGTTAAAACAACAACAATCCAGTTATCTTCTGAACCAATACCTATTCCTGTATACTGCGTATCATTGAGATTCTCCGAGTATAGAGATTTCGTAAAGTTAGCGAGCACAAGGTTCGAAGCCAGGCCAGGAACACAAGCAGGCATTACAGTTCCATCTCTTGTGTCAGAAATAGCCAGATGACATTTTGCTAAAAGGTCTGGGTAGTTTGAGAATTGCGGTTCTGTGCCTGGTACTGTATTAGCACCTGTGGTATTTGTACATGGTTGTTTCTTGAATTGGTCAGCTATTTTATCGGCAAGACAATCTGCATTTTTATTTTTTGCAAGAGATTTCAAGTTTAATGATGCTCGATACTTATTGATACCCTGATAAAGATTATCTTTCTCATCTGCAGAAAAAACATTGAACAAGGTAAGCGCGGTGTCAAGATTTTAGCTTCATCGTGTATATGTGTATGCTTCAACAGCATCATGTGTATGCCTGTGCATGTGTGCCGGAAAAATGTCACAACAGAGATTGTCAATGAACAAATTTAAAGATCAGTAAATACTCACCATCACATTTAACCGGATGATTTATCAAGAGAATAACATAGGAAGAAACAAGAATCCACAAGAGCAGAGAGAACATGGGCACCATCACCATTGTTTGCAGCTGAATTATACAAGAAGGAATGAGAATTGTGATATAGCTAGTGCGTAGAGGAAGCTACTTCTACAACATAAAACACTTGTTACCTTTGGATTCTCTATGTGACTATGTGTGTGTAATAATATAAGTTTGCTTGTGTTGGGTGCTTAACTATTTCTTGAAGTAGAAGCTAAACGCAATAGACATCATACTGACAGTGAAGAAGACATTGCAACGGTAAGAAATGACAACGTTTTTAGGCCATGTTTCAGTGTCAGATATAAGTTTGGTTCTGAGGACAGCTGGTCCGGAGTCTCTTTCTTGCATGCATTGATACATGCCATATTTGTTAGTAGTTGTTACATTACCAATTAGAAGTAAATATCCAATTTCTTACACCTCTAATCGTATATCCAACCAAAGTCCAACTAATAATTAGTCTCCGAGTTATAGAAATGTTCACACTTACACGTAAACAATATTGGTATGATTCAAAAAAAAAAAATCGTATGCTTCAAACAAATTCGGTGCACCAAAGTGTAATCTTTAATGCAAAAGTTCATAGAAGTAAAGAAAATGATCCTCATTTTAAATACACGTCATAGGTGACAATAATTTGATAGTCCACCTAATAATTATAATAATAATCATCATATTGTTTTGTATTTCTTCAAATGATTACAATAAGATGATTCTTGTACCCAAAATAAAAAAATGATTTTTGTATCATTATGTAATCACGACTATCTCAAATACATTGATTATTTCTTCAAATTTTTCATGGTTTGAAACTAGATTGCTGAAGGAGTGAAGATATTGCAGTACTCATTCTCTTAATATGCTTTAGTGGAGGCTATTCATCATGTTCATTGCCTTACAAAAGGATTATTTGGAGTCATTAGCTGTAGAAAGCTAATAAAGTGACAGATGGGCTTGTTAAACAGAGTCTTCCTTTAGATGGATTTATTAGGATTTTTTTACACTTTTCTCCAATTTTTATTTGCAAATTTGAATGCCTTAATGACTTTACATCTTGTGAGGTTTACAAAACACAATACTTTCCATTTGAGCCGAACGATTTTGACACGCATCCGAGCAAGGTACCAAGAGCACAATAGCTTCTTTGAAAAGCAACAAACAGAACCCAATGTTGTAATTCATGATCCAAAAAAAAACTGATAGCAGCATTCATGAATTACAATAACCATGCAAAAAAACTGAATCCATGATCCAAAACCCAACACTCATGAGCTCTGTGGAAACTAAAAGTGCAAAGTAAATTAAAAGGGCAAAACTTATGAGCCGTCAAAATCTGAAATAGGGTGCAATCCTCTTGCCCTAGTAGAAAAACCCCAACACTTTACCACCGGCATTCTTTCTCCTAGCCTCTTCATGGTCCATGATACCAGCAGAGGTAGTCAAGACAATGTATCCAAACTGCATGATTTGAACAATAAATGATTAGAGACCACTAGAAAAATCACATGATACTGCATATTAACAAGCGACATAAAGTTCAATGGGTCGAATGATATATTAAATAGATAGACGATACTCAGAAGAATAGGTCGAGTGGGAGACCAAAGAAAATTATACGCAGATCCCACAAAAGCATAAGAGGGATAAACTAGGTAGATGATTGTCAGATAGATAGCAACATAGAGTGAGAGACAAGAAACTTATATTCCCAACCCTTAAGAAGAGTTTGAACATAAATGGTCCGTCATCATCAGACATGATTATGATTTCATTTGATCGAATAGTGTCTCAAGTGAGCAAGACTTTGGAAAATTCATACTGCTGAGATTTCCAATATGCACCTTGAGCAGGAGAAGCACTGCTAGATTGTTCTAGTTAACACCTCTATAAAACCAACCAGAATTTTTAAAGCCTACTAAACCTAACAGATTAAAAATTTGATCCCCACATGACAAGGATACAACAAACAAACACTGAACTAAGCTCATATTTGAGAACAAAATTCAAATGAAAAAAATTTACCAGAATAAATCAAACTTACTTTTCCATCTTGAACAAATTCAACAAAGCCACAAAGATTATGCAGTAAAAACTGTTGTGGAAACAATCCATTTTAGTCACTCTGAGATTGATCTGAGAATGATCAAATCAGAGCTAGTTTTCTGTTTTAGTTTACAGTTTTTGCTTATTGATCAAGTCATTGTGTTAGACTTGATAATTAGTTAGTTAGTTGGGAATTTGTTTTGTCCTAGGTAGTTACAACTGTATATAGGACTGTATACAACTATACTTCCCCCAGTAGGAGTATAGTACAATTCATAACCTGACTTGTATATAACTACATTTCCACCAGTGAAAGAATAATAATCCCATTGATTGAAATTACTCTTAGTTTTCTCTCTAACTCATCATTCTCTCATCACTCTCTTTTCACTCTCTAATCTCTAACAAGTGGTATCCAGAGCAATACGATTCTTCTCTGAAACACCACCCAAGAAACATTCAAGAACCATTCTTTTCTACTTCTTTCTTTGTTCAAAAATCACCATGACAAATTCCAACTCTTTTCCTGCAAACCTTCCCATTCTTACTGGTTCAGAAAAATGGGATCAGTGGGTTGCAAAGATGAATGTAATCTTTGGTTTTCAAGATGTTGAAGACCTCATCACCAATGGAGTTGAACCATTGGTAGCCAACCCAACTGCAGAACAGCAAGCAGCGTTCAAGGCACTGAAGAAACGTGATTGCAAGGCTCAGTTCCTGATTCATCAATGTTTAGATACTGCAAACTTTGACAAGATTTCTGCAGCAAAGACAGCAAAAGAGGCATGGGATATGTTGAACAATTGCTTGGTGGTGGAGATAAAGTGAAGAAGGTAAAATTTCAATCTCTTCGCAGACAATATGAATTGTTGGGCATGATGGATAGAGAATCCATTGGTGTATACTTCACCAGGTTGCAGTCTCTTGTGAATTCCATGAAGGGTTATGGAGAACAGATCACAGATCAACAATTGATAGAGAAGGTGTTAAGGACAATTCACCCTCAGTTTGATCACATTGTTGTGGCTATTGAAGAAGCCAAGGATCTGTCCACAATGACTGTCAATGAACTGCAGAATTCTCTTGAAGCCCATGAACAAAGACTGAATGAAAGGAAGAATACCAAGGCTAATCAAGAACAAGCTTTGTATGCAAAGAATGGTGGTCAATGGAACAAGAATGTGAAGGGTAAAGGTAAATGGAGAGATGAGAAGAACAAGGGCAAAACTGAAGCTTCCACCAGTCAAGAATCTCAGAATCTTGACAATGATCAAGCAGAATCATCAAATTCCAGAAAACAAAGTTACTACAAAGGCAAGAATGGTGGTAAGAGGAGTGATAAAAACAAGATTCAATGTTTTAAGTGTGATAAATGGGGTCATTATGCTTCTGAGTGCAGAAGCAAAGGTAGTAAGAAGGCTCAGTCAAATGAAGCTCATTATGCAAGGCACGATGATTCAGATTCTGAAAGTGTGTTACTCATGGTGACAACACAATCTGAAGGTGATAACTCAGAGCTATGGTATCTTGACACTGGATGCTCTAACCACATGACAGGTCATAGGGATTGGTTATTAGAATTTGATGACAAATTCAGAAGCAAAGTCAAATTTGCAAATAATAGCACTGTATCAGTTGAAGGCAAAGGTAAAGTGATGGTTCAAAGGAAGAATGGTAATCACACCTTTGTGACTGATGTGTTGTATGTACCAACTATGAAGCACAACCTGTTGAGTTTAGGTCAATTACTTGAAAAGGGATTCACAATGTCCATGAAGGATAACAACATTCAAGTATTTGATCCACAAAAAAAACTCATAGTGAAAGCACCACTGACCAAGAATAGGACTTTCAAGGTTAATCTGCAAGCAACAGAAATTCAGTGTTTCTCAACTGTCAACAATGAAGATGAGAGATGGTTATGGCATTACAGATATGGCCATTTGAATTTCAAAAGCCTATCTCAGTTGAGTCAGAAGAACATGGTGGTAGGGCTTCCCACAATTCAGAAACCAGAAAAGTTGTGTGAAGGTTGCTTTGTCAGCAAGCAACCAAGGAATTCTTTCAAAAATTCTGTGTACTCTAGGTCCAAACAAGCATTGGATATTGTTCATTCTGATGTATGTGGTCCTATTGATCCACCAACTCTGGGAGGAAACAAGTACTTCATGACTTGTGTTGATGAGTTCACTAGAAAGATTTGGATTTATTTGTTGAAAGAGAAGAGTGAAGTTTTTTCAACATTCACCAAATTTTGTGCTTTAGTTGAAAGAAAAAGTGAACATAAGCTCAAAATTCTTAGAACTGATGGTGGTGGTGAGTACAACTCTAAAGAATTTGAGGCTTATTGTCATGAGAAAGGCATAGTTCATGAAGTCACAGCTCCATACACACCTCAGCATAATGGTTTAGCTGAGAGAAGAAACAGGACCTTGCTGAATATGGCTAGGTGTATGCTTAAAAGCAAGTGCTTACCCAAAAACTATTGGGGAGAAGCAGTCAACACTTCTGCATATGTGTTGAATAGGTGTCCTACAAAGAAGTTAGAGAATGTAACAACAGAAGAACTGTGGACTGGTGACAAACCAAGTGTTAAACACTTGAGAATTTTTGGTTCATTGTGCTATAGACACATTCCAGACGAAAGGAGAAGGAAACTTGATGATAAAAGTCAGAAGCTGATTCTGATTGGTTATGAGCCAACTGGTGCTTATAAACTGTATGATCCTACCAATCACAAAGTTGTGATTAGCAAAGATGTGACTGTGGATGAAACAGCACAATGGCAATGGGATCAGGTGACTTCCACACCGAGCATCATTCAGATGGACTTGAATGAAGAAGAAGATGAGGTGACTATTGTAGAAGCTGAGAACACACAACAAGATGATCAACCAGTTGCAAGAAAATCAACAAGACAAAGATTTCCATCTGTGAGACTCAATGATCATGAAGTCACTACAGATTCTGAAGTGAATGAAGATGGAGAAATAGTTCACTTGGCCTTTATGGTGGACTCAGAACCTGTGAATTGGAAAGATGCAGTAGCATGTCCCAAATGGAATAAAGCTATGCAGGAAGAGCTCAATTCCATAGAAAAGAATCAGACATGGAAATTGGTAGAGCTACCTCTTCATAAGAAAGCAATTAGTGTCAAATGGGTGTTCAAATTGAAGAAAAATCCAGATGGAAGCATACTAAAACACAAGGCTAGATTGGTTGCAAGAGGGTTTCTTCAACAACAAGGTATTGACTTTACAGAAGTTTATGCACCAGTAGCTAGAATGGAAACCATAAGATTGGTTATTGCTATTGCCAATTCACTTGATTGGCCACTTTCACATATGGATGTTAAATCTGCCTTCTTGAATGGTCCATTACAAGAGGAAGTCTATGTGCTACAACCACCAGGATTTGAGGTCAAACATGATGAAGACAAAGTGTATAAGCTTGAAAAAGCTTTATATGGGCTCAAACAAGCCCCACGTGCATGGAACAAAAGGATTGATGAGTTTCTGAACAATGAAGGCTTTGTCAAATGTAGTGTTGAATTTGGTGTATATGTGAAGGGGAATGATCTCTCGAATATCATTCTAATTTGCTTGTATGTATATGACTTATTCATCAGTGGTAGCAACATTGCAAGCATTGAGAAATTCAAGGGGAGATTGAAGGATGAGTTTGAAATGAGTGATTTGGGCAAACTCAATTACTTCCTTGGTTTGGAATTTCACAATGCTTCAAATGATATTGTACTGCACCAGAGAAAATACATTGAAGATGTATTGAGAAGATTTCAAATGGAGAATTTCAAGGCATCTGAGACTCCAATGGAAGCTAATCTGAAGTTGACAAAAGATGGAGATGAACAAGAAGTGGATGCAACTTTATTCAAACAAGTTGTAGGAAGCTTAAGGTTCATATGCAATACAAGGCCTGATATCAATTATGCAGTAGGCTCAGTGAGTAGGTTTATGAGTAAGCCTAAGACATCTCACCTAATTGCAGCTAAGAGGATTCTCAGATACTTGAAAGGAACCAAGGATCATGGACTGTTTTTTGTGAAAAACAACAATGATGGAATGATGAAATTGGAAGGGTATTCTGATGCTGACTGGTGTGGTGATAAGGATGATAGGAGAAGCACCACAGGGTACTGGTTTAGCTTTGAAAACTCATCCATATCATGGTTTTCAAAGAAGCAAAACATTGTGGCTTTGTCCAGTTGTGAGGCAGAGTATGTAGCTGCTGCACAAGCAGCATGTCAAGCTGTGTGGCTTGAATCCCTGCTAGAAGAATTGAAGATCCAACATGTGAAGCCAATGAAGTTGAATGCAGACAACAAATCTGCAATCAGCTTAGCCAAGAATCCAATTGCACATGGAAGGTCAAAACACATAGAAACCAAGTTTCATTTTCTTAGAGATCAAGTCAGCAAGGAAAAACTTATGGTAGTGCATTGTAGAACTGAGGTTCAGATTGCTGATATATTCACCAAGCCATTGAGAGCTGACAGGTTCAAGGAGCTAAGGAAAATGTTAGGCATTGGGAAAATGGATTGAAGGGGAGTGTTGTGGAAACAATCCATTTTAGTCACTCTGAGATTGATCTGAGAATGATCAAATCAGAGCTAGTTTTCTGTTTTAGTTTACAGTTTTTGCTTATTGATCAAGTCATTGTGTTAGACTTGATAATTAGTTAGTTAGTTGGGAATTTGTTTTGTCCTAGGTAGTTACAACTGTATATAGGACTGTATACAACTATACTTCCCCCAGTAGGAGTATAGTACAATTCATAACCTGACCTGTATATAACTACATTTCCACCAGTGAAAGAATAATAATCCCATTGATTGAAATTACTCTTAGTTTTCTCTCTAACTCATCATTCTCTCATCACTCTCTTATCACTCTCTAATCTCTAACAAAAACAATCAAGTAAATTACTAATCGCGAATTTATTAGCTAGTTCACAGTCTTTTATCATGAGTTAAAAAGTAAAGACTTCACAACTGACCTGTCTTGAAGGAAGCAGCCTTGCAGTCCATCCTTCAATATCTTTAACGCCAAGATCAAAACGAGGACAAATAACAGCACACTTATTCAATCTTCCATTCAATTCAACCACAATTTTGCCAGACCTGTGATCATCAACATATTCGAACTCCCCAATATATCCTAGAACCACCAGAATAAACCATATCATAACATTGCCTAAAAGGTTTCCAAAAAAACAGTAAATGTGCCAAGCTTAAGAATTAGATGTACCATGCTTTTGCATGACATTAAGAAACTTGACAATCACTTTTGAGGATGGCCTAATCATAACTTGGCGCTTCCCACGTTTGTCAGCATTGTACATGCATTCAAGAGCATCATTCAAAACACTAACCCTCACCATAGTTGCTGTTACAAATTTCAACAAAAATCACAATTAACACAAACAAATGCCATGTTGAAAATTCTAAAAAAATAGTATTTTTTTTTGTAAATTATTTGTTATACGCTGTAAATTACTGTAAAGTGTAAACCCTAATGCAAAACAGGTTTCTTCACATTTCTAATTGGGATCATGGCACAAATGCTTATTTCAACATAATCCAATACACTGGAATTCAATATTTGAAGCTGCTTTAGAATTCAATGATTTTTTATTTTTTACTAAAAAGAAGAATATGAATGAGAAATCCTAAAACCCAAAATGATCTTACCGTGTGCGTGTGAAATCAATCACCAATAGCAGGAATAGGGTTAGATTTTATATTATTTGTTATTTTTGGGCTATTTTTTGGTGGAATTTTATGGAATTTTTCACTGACTTAATTTAACATTTAACAGTTAATAATATATTTTAGATTGTTTCCTCACCATGACTTGTTCCAACTTCTGATTGGGACTTTTCTTGAACTTGATTCCAAAGAGTGTAATTTTTCTATCTTTTTTTGGTGCAGAGTCTGTGTAACCCACTTTTACACAATCTTCCAATAAAATTTTGCCATGTCATCAACCCTAAAATATGTGATTTAATTTAATTAATAATTAATAAATCATGTTTTGGCAATCCTGTTTTGGCATCGTGCATCAGATTTCTTCCTTACATTCTCTTCCTTTTCAGTTCTACACGGCAAATCTGCAATTATTCCTCAATTCTTCAATCACAATTTCGTACTTCCCCTACTCTCTTCCACCGCGTTCTATTGGTTCTCTGGACACAGAGGTTACATCATTCTAATCTCTGCATCCATATGATTCTGCGATCAAAATCTCTAAAATTTTGGTTTAAAAATCAATACCTAAATTTCTAAGCAATGTAATTTGCTGCCCCATTTTGCAGGTGTTCTGGTTGGGTTATTTTTGTGTTGCAGGTTATTGGTTTTTCTAATTTTAATAGTTTTGCTTGTTCTTATACATGCCACTAGTTTTAGTCTTTCTTTTATGTTGATATTCTTGTTGTTGGTTTTAGCAAAGAAGAATAACAATGGTTATTTAGGATTGCAAATTGAAATATAATTAAAGAACGAACAATTACAAATTGAACTATCGTTGCCGTATAAAACTGTAAGCAAGAGAAGGTGAGAAAGAAATTTGATGCACGATGCCAAAACAGGATTTATTAATTATTAATTAAATTAAATCATATATATTAGGTTGATGACATGATAAAATTTTATTGGAAGATTGTGTAAAAGTGGGTTACACAGACAGACTGTGCACTAAAATTAAACTCCATTGTAAAATGTTTTCTAGAATTCTTGGACAAATCTAGAATTTAAGTGAATCATATTTTTTTTCAATTATCTTTTGGTCCAACAAACCTTTTATTGATCAATATATTTTTTTCACATCTCATTATCAAAAAAACAATGACGAAAATTTGAATTGGTTCAAGAAGTGTTTGAGATTTTAAGTAAGTGATTAGGAGTTTAAATTTTAATTTTGTATCTCGAAAAGAGAAAGAAAAAAAACTAAATTAAAATGAAATAATTCAGCTTCAATTGAAGTTAATTATAGTTTTACGGCTATAGAAATTTTAAATCTATATAAATTATTAAAAAGTGAAAATGAATTTAAATATTTTGATCTACCAAACATATGTTTTCTATTAAAATAATTTGAAAAATATATATTCTTCTCCAAATAGTAATAGTAATATGAGTTACACTGATGAATATAAAAAAGATTTGGATCATCTCCTATTTTCATCATTCTGTCTTCTCTCCTTCCATTCATATAATTAATGGTTTGTTGTTTACAATAAAAAAAGAAAGTATAGGAGAAGAAAGAGAAGACAAACATATATAAATATTTGTATAAAAAAACAAACAAGTAGTCACGATTCTAATGAAGAGTACATAACAAGCAAGTAGTGTGTGCTATCAAGTTGCAAGAGGAAAAAAAATGGTTAACATAAGAGGTTTCAAATTTGGGTTGAATTTGCAAATGAAAGTGAAAACAAACATATATAAATATTTGTGATTGTCAAAAAAACATAATTAAATATCTTTAAGGGGATGTTTTTCATAAAGATTTAGCTAAGATTCCATAAATTTATAAACAGATGTTATTCATCATGCAATTGTAATTGAAATAAATTCACACAATTTAGCATTTTGCATAAAGATTTAGCTAAGATCCCATAAATTTATAAAAAGATGTTATTCATGCAATTGTAATTGAAATAACCAAATAGTACCAAACATAGAAGGAAAATAAATAATCCATACTGAAATCAGCAACAACATAAAAAGGACACAGAAAATTCTAAGTTTTCTTAGGTTCTACAACACAATAATATAAAAAGCCAATGCTCCAATTTAAGATCCTTCTAACATGATGTTTACTTCCCAATTTGTCTGTTTTTCTCCCCCTTGCATGTTCTCTTATCTGCATAACAGAAAAAACAATATTGTGCATTTTACTTTCTTTGTTCTAAAGGCAAATATTTGTTCTTTAAGAATTGTTATTCAACTTAAAACATACATATGTGTGCGTACATGTTAAAATTAAATAAATTGCTTTAATCATAAACTACCAATAAATATAAATTGGTAAAAGATTTACTTACGAGATTAGTCTCTGCGATTGGACGGTATTATTAGAGGCCAGCGCATGCAACTTTGATTTGTTTAATTGTATTCTTAACTAGACTAACCACTTCTTTTATTTTAGCATCTGGCACTAGTCTTCTTGATGGGCTTGCACCAAATAAAACTTGAAATGAAATTGTCAACAGAGAAGATCCAAATCCATAAGGGAGAATAACAAAACCAGAGGGAAGCAGATTAAGAGTATTTGGATCATCACCATTTAAGATAAGTTTCATAGAATCATAATCAATTGGAGCATAAATTACATGTGAACACGATGTATTATCAATGTTATTGTCTTGAAGTACAAACATATTTTTTTGGCTCCAATTTTCACTCTGCAATTAATTATCATTTATCAAAAGGAATGTTAGATTATTTGTTAATTAGACTATTTAACATTGGATTTGCTAATTACTATGCAATAAACTAATTTACTTACCTTAACATAAAATAAAGAGATACAATTGTCAAGATCATGACCATGTGCTATGTGTGCCGTTTCTTTCACTATACTCCCAATGGAAAGAATATCCCACTGTAAAATTTCAAAGAAAGGAAAATAGCTATTAAGCTTCCATCTAAGACCAAGATGCAAGAATCAAATCATTTTTATAAGCTACTAAAATGCAACTATGCATGCATGTGATTGGAATTTCACAATATTTCTATAGTCTACGAAGTGTCAGTTTAGTCGGAAGACAGAGTTATAATTTCCGAAAACAGATGTAAAATGATCATTAGTTGTTAATGCATATTAGTATCATATAAGCATTTAAAACAAATGACGATACCTCGGTTCTTGACTTTTGATTTCTAAGAAAATTAAAAAGCTTCCTTGGAGGAACAGGAAGATAAAGAGAAGTTCCAACATTAACAACCATACTAAGAGGTGTTCCATGTTCACCCATATTTGTTTTGGTCATGACCCTCACATCACCAAAATCATATGTTAGCACCTTCGGCTTCCAACAACTTGCTAGAGAAGTACCAACAACAGTAAAAAAGCATGCTTTCATTGTCTCTGCCAAATTTAGCAAATTCTTTCTTCCTTCAACACCAATCTTACCTGTATTGGATATATGTATTTCACATTTTAGTCACATATTCTCGCCGTCCCAATATATAAGAGAAAATTGATAAAAGAAAATTGATGTATTTAGTTAAAAATTTGAAATAAATACATCAATTTTGTTTGACCATTTTTTTGCTTATATTTATTTATTAAATGAGATGAAAATGAATAGAAGAAAACATAAAAAAAGATCATACCACAAAAGTCTCCCGCAGGCATCTCTGTTGCCAATGAGCAAGATAGACGTTCACACTGTCTATCTAACGATGTCACCCATCGTATAGCTCCAAAGGCAAGTCCAGAAGATATTAGAGAATTATAAAATCCATTGGACAACATTGTGTCGTCATACACTTCAACATGCTCAACCCATGTAATCTAGGGGAAAAACACAATTGATTATTGTTAATTACTTTTCCGATTAGAACTCAGACTTATCTGCGGACGATAAATATGTTCCGTTCCGAACTTAAATTCACATTTTTGAGAGATTTTTCACTTTGGGATTAGTCACAATTTTATCCTTTGTTGAAAAAGTCCCTCGGTTAGATTGAAGTGTGTGCCATGTTTTATATAAACTACATTTAACCTTGATTTTCAAGCGATATATATGATTATAAAATAGGCCAAATGTACACAATGTTCCTATAAGTTTTTGATTTATACCAAATAGATTTGTAAGTGTTTTTTTTGCAACAGATAAGTCATTTAAGTGTTTAATTAACGGTGCAACACTTTAAACCTATCTGCATCTAATACATAAAAAACATATCTGATATAAACCAAAAACTTAAAAGACCTAATGCATTTGGCCTATAAAACAAAACTTGAAGTAACTAACAATAACACACACTATACCTTTCAAAAAAAAACGATAACACACACTAAATAACATACTAGATAGTAGATACTAACAAGTAGGAAACTGTGGATTTTGAATTTGTGTCTCAACTTATCAATTGTGTCTATAGTCTCTTAATATAATTATGATCTAAATTGTAATGAGGGGATAATAAATAAATTTAACTAATTTACATCAAATAGTACAATGTATGTAACGTAGTACCTTTGAGTAACCATTTGGTAATTCTTGAATTAAACAGCCAGAGGGTCGTCTTTGACTTCTTAGTGTTGTACTACTAGTTGGTAGTAGATGATCCAACGAAACATCAACCACTGCCCACACTCCTTGTTGGTATTGCTTACAATATCTAACGAAATAGTTTTCACGAGCAGCAACAAATGGTGAAGGAATTTGAAAATTAGCTGACATCTGAAACAAGTTGGTAATATTTTCATTAGATTATGTTAAACAAGTTAATTAAAAATGCTTAAAGCATAAACGTTTATCATATATATATAAGAGCTTACATATAAGTTATTTATAAAACAATGACCTGGCAAATTGTTTTCATGAGCTATCAATATCATGGAGAGTTTATGAAAATAAGTTTAAAAAAATTATGAACATGTCATGGTGTTTTAGTAAGTTTTCCAAAACAACTTAATAATTGTTTATGTTTGTAGATAAACTCAAATAAATCAACATAAACAAACACACCATGTCTGAATAAACAATATAACTAAGCATTTTATCATATAAGTGTTATGTGTAAATTATTTCTATGACAAGTAAAAAATGAAGTCAAATCATTTTCACAAAAATTATATCTAGAGAGATTATATATGAAAATAAGCTATATATATATATATATATATATTTGCTGTTCAAAAAAAAAAAGCCATAATATATCATAACTTATTCCATAAGTCATAAAAAATATGTCATGAAATATTATTTCAATATAAATATCACTTAAAACTAAAATAAAAAAGGAGAATATTTCTTGGCTAAAAAAAGAGAGAACATTTTACATACCACTTGCATGGCTCCATTGTAGTTTCCTGACACACTTGGTAATAGAACTTGAAGTGTCATTGCATTTGATACAATACAACTAAATATAGTTGACCATTGATCCTGAAATTATAATCACCAATAGAAAATTATGTTATCTATATGCACATAAAAATCACTCAATGAGATTAATTAATGTATGAATGTGAAAATTGTTGGTATGTTATTACTCACCACATTCATAAGCATCTCAACAATTTTAATATGATTCATAAAAACCAACACAGACTGTCTTGAAGATTCTGATTTTGTTCCCATGCGTTGTGGACCTAATATATTAGGAAATACTCTAATATATTCATCTTTATTGAGAATCTCAGAGCCATCAGAAGATATCCACAAAGGAGAACCAGCGAGAGTCAACTTTGTGAGTTCCTCCATAGAAACAACAGCAAGCTCTACAATCTTTTGTTTGTTGACATCGGTAAGAATTGAGCCAGTAGGAATTGAGACTGACGCGGGTGTAGTATGAGTTGATAGTGGTTCAATTCCTACTGATGCAGCTGTAGCCATTTGTTCAGTGTTTGAGTGCTCAATTCCTACTGACGCGTGTGTAGTATGAGTTGATAGTGGCTCAATTCCTACTGACGCAACTGTAGCCATTTGTTCAGTGTTTGAGTGCTCAATTCCTACTGACGCGTGTGTAGTATGAGTTGATAGTGGCTCAATTCCTATTGACGCATTTGTAGCCATTTGTTCAGTGTTTGAGTGCGCTGTAGCCATTTGTTCAGTGTTTGAGTGCTCAATTCCTACTGACGACGCATGTGTTGTATGAGTTGATAGTGGCTCAATTCCTACTAACGCAGCTGTAGCCATTTGTTCAGTGTTTGAGTGCTCAATTCCTACTGACGCATGTGTAGTATGAGTTGATAGTGGCTCAATTCCTACTGACGCAGCTGTAGCCATTTGTTCAGTGTTCAAGTGCTCAATTCCTACTGACGCATGTGTAGTATGAGTTGATAGTGGCTCAATTCCTATTGACGCAGCTGTAATCATTTGTTCAGTGTTCAAGTGCTCAATTCCTACTGACGCATGTGTAGTATGAGTTGATAGTGGCTCAATTCCTACTGATGCAGCTGTAACCATTTGTTCAGTGTTCAAGTGCTCAATTCTTTCTGACGCATGTGTAGTATGAGTTGAGAGTGTCTCAATTTCTACTAACGCGGGTGTAATATGAGTTGAAAGTGGCTCAATTCCTACTGACGCAGTTCTAGTCATTTGTTCAGTGTTTGAGTGCTCAATTCCTACTGACGTGGGTGTAGTATGAGTTGAGAGTGGCTCAATTCCTACTAACGCCGGTCTGGTCATTTGGTCAATGTTCGAGTTGGAACCCGCTAGATTTTCACCATTTGTTGATCTTCTTAATAACAGTGGAATCTAAGACATAAAATATTAACAAAATATAATTGTTAGTTCAACGAAGGAGAAAACAAGAGATAAATGTAATTCAACTTTTTTAGTTGGGACTATGAAAATGAGCAATTTGAAAGTATATATATACCTTAGCCTTTAATCTAGCATTATCAATTATAAGTTGTTTATCACAAATAAAAATTGGATCTCCACACTTTGAACATGTAGTGCGTTTTAGTTCCTCCTTATAATACTCATTTTCAGCACGAAGTATTTCATTCTCACGCTTCACACGATGATAGTAGCGACGCTCTTTTAGTGTCTACACATATATATATGCTCAAAGAATCATCACATAATGGTGCAATTTGTTTTCAAAAAACAAGTCAAAATATACATACTTTATTCTTTCCTTAAATTTTTAAATGATAAAACTATAATGACTAGAATTTGCTATCAATTGCTATCTATAATTAATAATTAGAATTAGTTGACCATGACTTAAAAAAAATAGTTTTATAATGTGTCAAAAAAAAAAGTTGACTATATAATGTGTTTGTGTATAGATATAAAAAAAAATTGTCCCCTAAATAGTGTAGCTCAATTAGTAGCTACTATAAGAGCATTATTGGAATGACTGGGTTCGAATCTCTATTCAACATTTCTCCATATTTAAATGTGTGAGTCTAACTATTAGACTACTTGACCAAAAAAACTATAATAAATGATAAAACTATATAAATAATTAAATTAGTTGACCATTATTTTAAAAAAAGAATAGTTGACCATATAATGTATTTGTGTTTGTGTATAAACATAAATAATTTTTTTTAAGACAATCCAAAGTTTGGTAAAAAAAAAAAACAATCCAAAGTATATATACTTCAAATTTAATTTCTTTTATTCTTTAAACGATAAATTAAATCTGTAATATTAGAATTAGTTACCATATATCATATGCGTGCATCACCAAAATTCAAAATATGCATAAAATATTTTATCAAAAAAATTCAAAATATGCATAAAATATTGTAATAATAAAAATTAAAGGATATGTCCCGTGCATTCGTATTGGTAGAGGTTCAAACTCCGAACACCTCACTTATTCATCGGATAAAAAATTTAGCCATTTTCAATGTACCAAAAAATAAATTAACCATTAGACTCACACATAAAATTGAATTTAGTAAAAAAAAAAAAACACAAAATTCTATTAATTGGTCTTTGATTCTCTTTTACCTTCACTTGGGTTCGCTTGTTTTGGAACCAATGCTTGATTTGCTCTGTTGTCATATTCAACTCACGGCTCAATTGTTTCCTTTGGATGGGATTAGGATGTTGAGAAGTCCTCTTGAAGAACCTGAATATATTACAAATTAATAATTTTCTCAACAAAAAAAAATTAACTAAATAAATAAAACAAGATAATGTGTTTAACTAACTAAAAAATAAAGTGCATTGAAACAATGGACCCTACTCTTGCAGTCTCCGTGTTTGGTCAAGTGTGTGTCGAGTTTTGCTTTTCTGCAGCCTTAGTTCATGGTTGAGATTTTGATCTCCAACCGAAGGAAGAACTTTGTTTTCGGAATTTCGGTTTTGATTACTTCTTACCAAACCACTTGATGGAGGAATGTTGTTATTTGACATGTCCAAAAATTGTTGTTGTCCTGATCCTGGTTGAGGATGATCAAACACATTTTGGTGTGATACTTCTTGTTGTAGTTCTTGAAATATGTGATCAAATTCAATTAGGTCTTCGTCTCTTAGAAGATCGCATAGGTCTTGATCTCTTTCAAGATCGGACATGATTCTTAAAAAATTCACAGTCTATTCTGTGATCGTCCAGATTAAAAAAGTTAAAAACAACCATCATGTATCAAAAAGTCATACATTAGGAGGGTAGTAAAAAAAATTGTCTTGTGTGCAATTTAAACAGTGTGATACACTAATCGTTTCTTCAAAAAAATTAAAAACTCGAATAATAATAAAATATAAAAAAATTGATATACTGTGTCAAAAAAAACTGGATACATCAATTTCGTCATAGTGTTTATTGATATATCTTAAATGAAACTTTCAATTTCTAATAAAAAATACATAAAATTTCAACTGATTTGCATGATCGATCTGTCAGAGCCATATACCAATGTACACTTTATTAGTTTTATTAGGAGAGAAAAATGAAGAAATGAAAGAAGAGTAAAGGGATTTACCTAATTTTGATTTGATCAAATTTTGAGTCAAGACTCAATGCAATGCAATGAGCCCAGCCAGTCACCACCTTATGAACCCTTCTTGCAGTGTTGTTGACTTGTTTCACTCCCTTTTCACTCAATTTATATCTCTTGAGTTTTGGGCATGACTTGAAACTGGACCCTGAAATTATGTATAAGATTCCTAGTAGCTAAGCTAGTTGAGGGTATAATTGACTTTTGAAGGACATGTCTTACGTTTTTATTTTTGACCAACTCTTGCGTTTTATTTGACAAAAGAAAAAGGAAAAAAAATTTTGACCAAAAAGAAAAGGAAAATTAAGAAAAGATAAAATGAAAAAGAAGGGTTGATGATTGGATATAATTTCAACTGTTGTTAAAAATGAGAGAGATCAAAATTTTGATCACTCAAACGATACTTTCTTTGTCCTAAAATATAAAATTGTTTTGGAGATTTTTACTTGTTTCATTTGATAAGTTCTATTTTAAATTTTCAACTGTTTTTTTTTTCTACCATACCCCAACCTTAATTATGGTACATCATTGTTGCAATCTGTAATAATTTTTATGAAACAATATTAACTAATTTTTTTCCCATAAAAAGTAAACTTGTGAGAACATTATTAATCATCTACACATTATAATATCACACTTGAGTTTATAAATTTTCAAAATTTTAGTCAGATAAAAAGTCAATAATTAATACTCCCTACTGATACTATTATAAGTAAATTTGATTTTTTTAGTACGTTTAACAATTAATATATCTAGTCCATATTATAAACCACATACATCAGTAATCAAATATACTAAAAAAATCAAATTTACTTATAATAATGAATAATGTTCACATGGAGTATTTATTTTCTCCCCTTGAGTTTATCACACTTGAGTTTATTAATCATCTCTTTCTTTTCTCTCATAATCTCAAATTCAATGCAAGTCAATGAATGAAAAAAAGTCAAAGAAAAAGTTATCGTCCATTAAAACACCACAAAGTATTAATAACTGTCTTAACAGAGAAAAAAACAAAAAGGGGGGAAAAGACAAAATGTCCCATAAATATAATTCAATTGATATTTATCCAATAATTATTCATGGTCAAAAAAAATTATTATTAGAAAAGTCGATATTTAAACCTCAAAATTTTCATTCATAAGTATGCATCTCTAATTATTATACTTCTTCCATTTCAAAATATAAGAAAAAAATTATTTTTTTATCCTAAAATATAAGGAAAAAATTATTTTCAAAAATATGTTTTTCTTATTGTACTAAAAAAATTTCATTCATAACTTGCATTTAATTTTTCTTCTCTCTTATTTTTTCAATAAAAATAGTTTTACACCTTCCTATGTAGTAACTTGTTTCAAGAAAAACTCCACAAAAGTTATTTCAAATTCTCATGATTATGTTTTCTTAATAAGTGGAAAAAAATCTTTATATTTTGGGATGGAGGAAGTAGATTATTTGAAAGAAAGAAAATTATATATAATGAAAATAAAGAAAGAAAGATTTGTTAAAAACATATTTTTTATCTCAAAAATAACTCATTTTGACCGAGACAAAGATATAAAATCCATTTTGAATTTTGATTATGTGGCACCGGTGAGTGACGGATAAATATTTTAGTACAAATATCATTGGATGCGGGTATTTCATAGACAATTTTTTTTCAAATAGTCTTGTCGTTAGAAATTACACTATTAAAGTAAATAAATCGGATGACCAGAGTTTGAATCTTCTCTCCCTATATATAATGTAATGTTTTGCTAACTGATGAACTAAGTTAACGAAACATATAAAATTTAATATTATGTTGTATTTTTAATTTTTATATTAACTTTTTTCCGAATGAATTTACCAAGTATATATATTGGCATCAAATACTGTATATTGGTATTGGATACCAATATACGTTAACCGGGTCTAACCTTTTTTATTATGTGTATAATAAACATGAATGTTTTGACTTTTTTTTTTTTTAAAGTAAAATTATTATTATTAGTAGTATGATGGGGAGAGTGATATAAATACGAGAACAAGAGATAATATATACAAATCAACATGGATTAAAAATATAAAAAGTACTACTATAAAGGAAATTAGAATTTGTTTTCTAATTTTTTTAAGGATTTTTCTAACCTGTGCAACTTTGCACAGGATTAAGAGTAGTTAATGCATTATTTTTTTCAAATATCATTAATGAGTCAAACTTTCTTGTTATTGTTTTTCTCTCTCCTCTTTTTTATCTCTCGTTCTCTCTCTCCTATTTTCTTTTTCTCTCTTCTCTGCAACTTTCTCTCCTAATTTTTCTCTCTCACTCTCGTCTTTCTCACCGAAAACACACATTGAAGAAGAAAGTCATAGTAAACTACCATTACCCAGTGCACTTTATCCTCTATTAGTATAACACAATACACTAGCACTACCATTGAAAATTACAAAAAAGTCACTTTCTACAAAACACATTAAAATTAACTATTTTATTCTCTGTCACTTTCTCCTAACTTTGAAAGAACCAAGCATCCATTTTTTTGATATAATTAGAACCATTAAGTGAGGAAGAAGCTTTCAAATATAATGAGAATTATGCTAAAAGAAGGTTATTAATTAGAAAAAGGTAGATTTGCTAATAAAATTGATATAGTGCATAAGAGAGGTTTGTTTGGGTCACCGTGGAGATTTCCAGAAAGGATTTGAGAGTGGGAGAAAAATTAGGAGAGAAAGTTGCAGAGAAGAGAGAAAGAGAAAATAGGAGAGAGATAACGAGAGATATAAAAAGGAGAGAGAAAAAACAATAAAAAAAAAGTTTAACTCATTAATGATATTTGAAAAAAATAATGCATTAACTACTCCTAATCCTGTGCAAAGTTGCACAGGTTAGAAAAATCCTTTTTTTAATTAAATATGTTTTTTAATCATCCAAAGTCTAGAAATTCACCTATTGAAGTTCACTCCATTAACAATGCATTGTTCGCTGTTGATTAATCATGATGTTCTCATTGTTGTGTATTGATGATAACATGTGAGAACGACATTATGATCAGTGAGGGTTTGTTGGGCCATGATAATTAAGAACCATATGATTGATCAACTGAAAACACCTTTTAAGGTGTGAACATGTGAGTTTTATCTGTTATAACCTATCCTTTCCTAAAAAAAAAAAAAACAACCTATCCTTAATACTGAAAACCTGGATTGCCTAAACTTTTATTACTAGGTGGAGAAGTAATGGCACAAAACCAAGACAATCTCATTAGACTTAATTGATGTAATTTTTTCGTGTAATGTATAATATAATAATTTAAATTTATGTTGTAATATACAAATTTAATTGTAAAGACAATATTTCTCATAAAACATTGGTACCTATTATAGAATTCAAACAAAATAATGATATGCGAATCAAAATTGCCCATTAATAGAAGAGTTAATTATGTGTAGACATGATTCTAATTTCTAACCTACATGGAAAAACATCTATGAGCAAAGGAGTAAATGAACAAGTGAATTTATTACTTATCTTTCAAAGATTTTAATAGGAAAAACAGGCAACACTTTTCAATTAGTATCACGATATATGATGCACAATGTTTTTGACAGTGTCGAACACTAACACCTCTTTCCGGTCAAGATTCAAAGTTTGGTTCGTCTTGCGTTGCATGAGACTATCTATTTCTGCTAATCTTTTTTTTTTTTGGTTACATCTCTTTCTGCTAATCTACTAGGTCCTTTTGTAGGCTGCAAACACAGCATTTACATGCTCAATGATTCATAGGATTTCTATGAATGCACAATAATAATTCATAAATAAGAAAAAACATGCTGCAGAATGCATATCAAACTGCTAAACACCACCATGCCATTCCTTTAAATCTTCAAAATTGACAATACAGCTTATAAATTCAAGGTCAGCATATGATTTGGAGAAAGCCAAACTAATAAAAACCACCTGTAGTTTTTTTCATGGATTCATTCTCTGCCTGTAAACAAAGAATTTGGTTTTCTCCCACTGGACTAGATTATAATTTACTAACTAGAAGCCAGGAAAATTTTCATTGCCATATTTATTATCTTTCTTTCCTGTCTTTCCGAAAAGAAGTATTTTGTTTAATATGGTGATGCCAAATATCGCGCTAATTTCCTAGTCTTGAATCTGCTACACCAGAGCAATTGGTGTTGCTTCTCTATCGCTGAACGTAGCCTTTGATTTTGTTGCTCTTGATCGTCTTGATGAAGAAGATGGCGACCGGGACGAGGAAGTTGACTTAACTTTTTTCTGTCTGGGCTTCTCTGCTATATGAGGACCCCCTGCAGCCGATGAGACGCCTTTATAAATGTTTGGAGGTTGTTGACTTTCTGCGTGCAAAAAGAATAAGAAGAATAGTTATCAATAATAAGAACATAAAAATTATGTGTGATGTGTCTATTGCTCATGATTCGCACCATGGAACCAGAAGGAAATATAATCACAACGCAACTGTTGGAAAAAACACACAATGCGTTTATGATATAATCATGAGTGGAATCAATATTGTATAGTGACGGCGTGCGAATGTAAAATTCGGAAAAAACATAGAACCTTCATAAAAGGAAAATCATCATGAAGATAGTTCATATTTTGAAAACTAAATTGTGGAGTCATTAAACACATTTTTTAGCATATGCAACTTTTTTACATCCATGCAAAGAGTGCCTCAGTGCCAGTGTTATCTTTCAGACGGAGAATATTACTACCTTGTTTGATTATAACTTCTTAATTGTGAGTAATTAAGATACTCCAAATTTGGCACTAGACCCACCCTTGGAATATATTGTTTCTTACAAGAACACAGTAGATTATATACCTTCCCCTTCAAGAAAGGCAAAGTATCTCACAATCACAGACAATATATTCAATAACGGCTGAATTTATCTTGGCTAGACTAAAAGTAACAACCAAATTTAAACATTTACCCAATCATGATTAATGAATTACAAGGTTCCAAGAACTATGCCTCATATAAGTAATATGATCATGAACCTTGTCGGCGCATGATGGTTGCATTATTCCCGAATCCATACTAGAATGTCACATAAATATTTATTTACCGATGATGGTTCAATCTCAATCAAGTGATGAGAATAACAAATCTCACCGAGTCACCATCTCTATATAATTAACATTTTTTAAGATTTAACTAATTCCATCTAGGAATCTTTTCACATGGAAAACAAAAGGACTAACAAAACGTAGAGCTAATCCAAAATCAGTTGGACTACCTGCTATCAGGTCATCACTATAAGTCTACTAGGATCGTGCTCCGTATGTCTGGTCCTGTGTGTTTGGAGTTGGACCAATCAAAAATCTAAGAAAACATGTACTTATCAAGCACAATAATGCCCAAAATTTAATACAGCTAAAGAACTATTTTTATAAAATCTGGTGTGGACCACACTTAAAACAATGTTAATCATAAAGCCAAGAGCCATAAGATTCTCTTTGTAGGAGATGAGTTTGCTCGTGACAGAACAGCCAAACTCTTTCTAAGGGGGCAAAGAACCTAGATAACTTTTTAAAAGCCCCACATTTTTAACATATCCAAAACACACAATAATAATAATAATAATAATCAAATACACATTACTTTTTCAACTACTTAATCTATGAAGAACATATGTGTGTATGAGAAGAAAACCATACCTAGTGAGGACCATAATGAAGTTACAGCCATAGGATCAGAGTCCCTAATTTCACCCAAGTTACCAATTGATGTTGAAAATTCAGGAACTTTTTTAAAATCATCCATCTGTATAGATAAAAGGGTAATTAACAAAAGAATAGACAAATTCGACAATATCACAGCGGCACCGTGATTCTGCCAAACTTACTGTCAATCCAAACATGCACGAAACATATGATTCTAGAATCTAGATAGTCATGATAAAAATGAAGATATACAAAACCAATCAAAACTAGCTCCATACCCAGCTGGGTCCATTCCCTGAGGGACCATCCCATCCAACATGAGCCACATGCTTAACATCTGTCGGGTATCCAATTTCCATCTCCATCTCCATCTCCCTCTCCTTCACAACTGGAAAAAAGACCCATTTCATAATTTAGACCAAACAATAACAAAACTCAGAAATCACACAAAATCAAACACATTAATTGAAGAGTATACAAAAAATTATTACCAAACATCTGAGTAATGTATTTCAAACTCTTGTAAATCCCTTTAAACGTGGTTGACATGGTGAAGATCACAATTCCCAATAATGCCGTAAAGTAAAGACACAAAATGAAGCTTTGTTAATTGTTATATATAATACTCAATTCCAATAACTTTGTAGAGTATCAACTAAGGTTTCATTGCATGTGATGTGATTCAGGAGCTTCTTTCTATTTTCCTGAGAATAAAGATAAGCATCTCAATATATAATTATATATACTGAATTGAATACAAAAGAATATGCTAGCTATTACTCATAAATTTGAAGACATCGATTTCAATTTTCAAACAGTTTTCAGTATACAACACTTCAATTTGCAAAATGAAAATTTCTACGAGAGAAAAAGAATAAATAAAATTAAGTAAAATACATTAGAGTACCTGAAGATGATTACTATGCAGGTTTTGAAACGCATTCCGACAAATGTAAAGCCTTTGTCTTTGGTCTTATGTGAAGGAAAATATGTGAAAATATGAAATGGGTTTGAGAAAGTTAAGATGTTGAAGTGAAAGAGAAGAAGAATAAGGGTTTGACTCTAGGAGGTTGAGAAGAGAAGGTGGGTATCCATGAATGGAAGTTTTGCAATCTTGTGAATAAATAGTGAGAAATAATACCGAGAGAAGAAAAGGACGGGTAAAAAGGACTATCTGTTTTTTTTTGTTATGAATTATACATATCCTGTGTGCATAATTGAAATAATTAATCTCTTAAACGAAGATATTTTTGGTCGAGATCAAGATATTTATTGTCAAACGTAATGATTATCTTTTAAATTTGAATTTTTTTTGGTATGCTCTTTTAAACTAGTATATAAGGTCAAAACTTTGTAAAAAGAAAAGGCGATTTAATAAATATCGATTTTTTTTTAAGGATTAATAAATATCGGAGATTATTAAGGAAAAAAATATATTTTTTTGGTAAGTAAAGAAGAAAATTTAATAAAAGTAAAATAATTTTTGGTAAAAAAATTAAAAGTAATATTATTTTTGCAATAATCCGATCATGGAAGGCAGATTAATATTTTAGCAAAGAAAGAAAAAAGGCGATTTTTTTATTTTTTATAATAAAGGCAATTTTGTTTTTTAATAATGGTTTTAACCTTTATGCTTGTCGAGTGCGTGTATGTAATGTTAGTGCTGTCGTGGTTTGTGGATATAGCTGTTTGGTTTGAATTTAAGAAAGAAAATTTAAATTCTAGCAAAAACGGAAAAGAAATATAAATCAAGAAAAAGAGAGTGCCGGACTGATATAGTTTGAGTTTAATCACACGCATCTTTTTTGTGCATGTGTGGATTAAATATCAAGCATGTAATTGAAGAGAGTGATCTTTCTCAGTTGTGTATTTTTTTTTTGATCGAGACCGGGGTATCACCGCTGAACGCAGTGATTAATCTCTCGCTAGATTGGAGGCACCTCGAAGATGGGATAGCTGGCCCAAGGATTTAAAGCTGCTTCATACCCAAACCCAAGGTGATAATCGAACCCTCGACCCTTGGTTAAGGGAGGATGAGCCCACTGCCGCTCAACCACACCCCTTGGGTTTTTTCTCAGTTGTGTATGATTGTAAAAGATGGTAAAACATTTATTCAAGAGATTTTTTTTTTTTTGAAGAAACTAAATTAACCCACTTTAATTAATGCTAGAGAGAATTGAATTTGAAATTTTGAGGAGGAGCATATTACTCTCAGGTCCCAAACTAATATCACCAGATCAATCTAAGTGGGTTCAAGAGATTATTTTTTTTATAATAACTTCTCAGAATAATTTAACCCAATTTATTTTTATGGTTGAATTTCACCCTAAAATCTTTGGTTAAATTGAATGAAATATATTACTCTCATGTAAGTCTCTTGATTAATCATATTAACGAGTAAAAAAATGTTTGTGTTATGGGTGCACTACCTCTGACAGGAGAGAGAGAGAGAGAGAGAGATAGAGAGAGTGTGTCACGCAAAACATAGTGTTAAATCTTTATTGTATTAGCAGACTAAATAAGTACGATTTGAGGCTGCAATGTTTAATGTAGAGAATTAGGAAGAGAGGCTCGGATGCACGATGCTAAGTAGAATGAGGCATAGAAGGAGAAGGTTGTCATGGATAGTTTTCATAGAAGAAAACTTAGATACACGTCTGTACTATTGTTGTACACAGGGCACATTGTCCGACAAATTTACAAGAGAAATGTAAGGTCGTAGCCTTAGGTCAGCAACTCGTATGACAAATGACATTATAATACCACCAGCTACATCCTAGTTTGCCTTATTTTTCTTACAATGTTCGAACTCTACAGTTCAAAATGTATTCGAATATTAGGATTCGAGCATGATAAAATATTATTTAGTATGGCGTTCAAGAAAACATAAGGGGTGCCACAAGAAATTCCAAACCATTTTCATAAAAAGCGCAATTAAGCCCAACAAATAGAACAATAAGAGAAAATTTCTCATCCCCCTTAACTTCTCTTTCCCCCTCTTAACTATCATTTTTGCCCTTAGATATGAATTGGGAGTATTTAAGAAAAGTTCGAGGCGTAGAATCCGAAGTAAGATTCGGAATTTAGAACTCAAAGTTTGTGCGGAGTTTTGGGCGTGTAGGCAAAAGTTTGGGATCTAAAACCCGAATTTTGTGCGGGTTCAATGATATTGAAGAAAAGTTATGGATGTAGAAGCCGAGGTTTGATTCGAGATTTAGAACCTGAAGTTTGTGCGAGGTTTTGAGTGTGCAGGCAAAAGTTCAGGATCTAGAACACGAAATGTGTGGGTTCAATTATTTTTTATTTGTTTCATTAGTTTGAGATTTTGTTTGTTTATTTTTGTCAGTAGTGGTAAATTTTGTAGTTTTGTTACTTGTTTTCACTATATCTATTAGTTTTTTGGTTGACGTGGAGTTTAGTTTCTTGAACTTAATGAATGGTGTTGTTGTTGTTGTTGTTAGTGGTGGTGGTGGTGTGGTTGAGCTTCTCGAGGGCAGTGTTAGATGTAGCACAAGTACAAGAAGCTCACTGCCCTCGAGAAGCTCAGCCGCACCACCACCACCGACAAAAATAAACAAACAAAACCTCGAACTAACGAAACAAACAAAAAACCAATGAACCTGCATAAATTTCGGGTTTTAGATCTCGAACTTTTGCCTACACACCTCAAAACCCTTACCAACATCATATTCTAAATTTTGAACCTTACTTCGGGTTCTACGTCCCAAACTGAAGGATAATTAGAGAAGTGTTTGTGTGTGTTAGGCTTTGTTTGTGAGTTTGGAGGGGAGGGGAGGGAATGGTTTTGAAAAAAAGGAAGAAACAAGTGGAAGGAATAAATGAAGTTGGGAGGAGAGGAGTTTGGAGGGTTATTTTTTTTTCATAACACAAAACCCCTCTAATTTGGTGGAACTCAAAAATTGTAATGGATGGGGCTTTGGAGGGGGTTTGGAGGGTTTATATGAATTCTTCAAATTTAATTAATGTTGTTATACTATTCTTAAATTCATAATATATTAGTCATAAGTATTTATTTGTCATTCTCTATAAAAAATACTTTCTCAAAAAATATAAAAAATTTCTCTATTTTTCTCTCTATTTCCCTCTCTTCCCCTCCCCTCCAAACTCGCAAACAAAGCCTTAGGGGGGGGGGGGGGGGGGGGTGGGGCCCGTGGGGGGAGAGATTTTCACAATAAGAAACCCAATTAAGCCCAACGTAATAAAGCCCATGGATCACACAATGCAATGTTTCCAAAAGCCCGTGCTAGAAAAATTTCCGTCACTGTCATCGACGGAGCAACAAGAAGAGATCGTTCTCCGCCATACACACCAATGGAGCAACAAGAAGAAGAGATTTTTCCAAATATCTCTGATTTCGATGATTACGACTATGCTGAAGCGTTACAGTTTCAACAAACCCTCGCCGACTCACTCATCACTTCCATTTCCAATTTCCAAAACGCCTCCTCCTCCACGTCACCACCACCGTCGCCGTCACCGTCGTTACTCTACGCAGCGACTTCATCAAAACCCATCGATGTATCCGTTGACCTAAACACAGAGTCAATAAAGTTAGTAACCAATGAAAAACCAAATGAATCTTCATCTTCGTCAACGATCATTTGTGAAATTTGTGCGGAAACTAAAAGAATTGAAGAAATGTTTAACAATCGGAATTGTTATCATTCGTTTTGTTCTGAATGTGTTATCAAACAAGTGGAAACAAAAATCAACGACAAAATTTCAGTTGTGTCTTGTCCTGGTTTGAATTGTAAGGGTTTGTTGGAGCTTGAATCTTGTATGCCATTGCTTCCTAGAAAATTGATTGATAAATGGAATGATGTATTGTGTGAGAATCTTTTTTGTTCTGTTTCTAAATTTTATTGTCCATTTAAGGATTGTTCTGCTATGTTACTTGATGAGAATGAAGGTGTGGAAGATTTTAGGGAATCTGAGTGTCCTTTTTGTCATAGGTTGTTTTGTGCAAGGTGTCATGTTCCTTGGCATCCTGGGATTGGTTGTGAGGATTATCAGAAATTGAATGTTGATGAGAGAGGGAATGATGATCTTGTTGTTAGAGAGCTTGCTAGTAAGAAAGAATGGAGAAGGTGTCCAATATGTAAGTTCTATGTTGAAAAAAATGGAGGTTGTTTGCATATTACTTGTAGGTAAGTTAGTTATTATAGTCACATTTGCAACTTTGTTTGTGATTTATGATTATGCAGTTATTATCTTTTTGGTTATGAGGGTAATTTATTTTTAGAATTGAATTAGTGAGTAATGGTGGTTTTTGTTTGTAGGTGCCGGTATGAGTTTTGTTATGCTTGTGGAGAACAATGGATTTCTACTCATGGTGGTTGCCAACCAAGGCAGATAAATTTAAATAATTGATTTGGACATTGCTGTTATTTTTAATTTTCATCAAATAGATTGTTGTTTCATTTTGTTTGTGTGTAATCATAAGGGTGAGTTTGTTGTTACAGTTAAGAAAGACATATATTAGGAGTACTCCGTATATTAGATTTTGATTTGATCCGTCTTGTATAAAATATTTCAATATAGTCCCTTGTGTTACATTACATAGATTGAAACCAAATTACATTAGTCACATGGGTTTATTGACAAGTAGAATTACAACAATAAGACTGGTGACTGCTTTGACTAGTAGGTTAAACTTGGCACTATTTCATCTTGATGTCAAATTTGTCTTCTTTTTTTAAGCGGCAATTCTGTCTTCTTAAATAGGATATTAGAAGAGGAAGTGTATGTAGTGCATCCACGTCGACCAGAGGTCGATGGAAGCAAATACAGTGTAAAGGTTGAAGAAAGCTTTATATGGGCTATAACAAAAGTACTAAGGACCTTTAACAAAAGGATAATCGTTCTTGAGCCAGAAAGGGTTTCCAAATGTGTAGTAGAGAATGGTGTTTAAGTGAAGGTGAAGAACGAAGTTAAGATGGTAATGAGTTACTGGTTACATGTAACAGGAAATGATCCAGATGATGTTGTGGAATACAAGGTAACCATGAATTTCAACTCTGATATCACATATTTGGCCATTTGGGCATGGTATCATACTTTTTGAGAAATTTGTTGTTACTGACAAGGGGACAATAGTGCATCAGAAGTTATAATAATGCAGATGTATTGAAAAGGGTGAAAAAGTTTAATTGTAATACAGTATACACGCTTGTAGAATCAAATGTGAAACTGGTAGAGTATTGTGATGAAAAGGGAGCCAATGGCACTTTGGTTGAACGGATTGTATGATCCTGAGATAATTAGTAAACCACAGGACATATGTATTAGACAAAGTCTGATTATGAAGGTTTGTCTTGTGTGGATTGTTTATCTAATTGATCTTTGGAGTATGAGCATATAGTGTATTGTATAATGGGCGCCAAGTATTGGGAGTAGGCGTGTAGTGGCTGATTGTGATTAGGTGAGGAGGCTTCTATGACAAGTGGTTTCTTGATGTGAGGAGAATTTATTTTATGTTGCTGCAATGTATTGACCCTGTTATTAGATTCTGCTGCAGTTTTGGCTTTTGCAGGTTTGGTGGAAGGAGTAGCTTTGCTGATTATGGTGCTAAATTATGTATTTGTCTTGTGGTGTTTTAGTAGGCTGTGTGCTGTATTGGTGTATTTATTAGCAGGTTACTTCTATCTTGGTGTATTCCTATTAGCATGTTAGGAGGAGTTGCAGTGTATTAGAGCCTGTATGATCATGGGCTTTTGTATTTCTGTTTTCAGTTTAACCTTCGAGCACATGATTGTGTATGTCCTTTGCAATGATGCTCTAACTAGTCATTTGTAGTAATTAAATTATATTATCCAAAAAAGGAGTGAGCATTAAAGAACCAATTGTAGTTAAAAATACAAGTTGTGTTTCAACCATAGTTAAGACCTTTAATTGTGGAGTATAAGTTAGTCAACAACGGACAGCTGACTTATACTCTCTTTTTTTTTTTGGTTAAATAGCCTATTGGCTAGAAAATTTACTTTTTAAAGTGTATAAGTAGGATAACCAAAGTTTGAACTCTCGTCCTCTACATGTATAATGCGATGTCCAACTAATATAGCTAAATTTCTGAGACTCATTTTTAATTGTCATATAAGATGTTCAATTTGTCTCAATAAATATTTTTAAAATATAATTTTTTTAGTTATATTTTTTTAATAATTTTTTATAATATACGCCGAGGTAAAAAAATTAAATGCTGGTAAATATTAGTCAAAAAATTAAATATATTAATGGTAAAAAAAAACGCTGACTAATGGTCAAAGATGATATGCAACTAAAAAAGAGAATAGAGAGAGTAGTAACTAGCTGATTGGGATTTGTAGTCAAAATAAGATCATGTGAAAAAAAACTAGTCAAAATATGGCATTTCATGATTTGGAAAAGGTTTATTCTTGTGTAACTCACAAAATTTGGGGTATTTATTCCCTAACGACTTAAAAATTTTGTAACCGATATAAATTTTTGTAAAATAAACCGTTAGATTAAAAGTTTATATAATATAGATTATTTGTATAAAATTTTAGACAAATATAAAATCATTTGATATGTTATTTAGACGCATCAAAATTAACAGTTTTTGGGATTTCTTAAATACCGTTAATCTTTATGTGTCTCAATAGCATATCAAATGATTTTAGATTTGTTTGAAATTTTACACAAATAATCTATATATGATATAACGATGTATTTTATAAAAAATATATCGCTCAAAACTTTTTATAGCAGATAGAGGTAAATACCCTCCAAATCTTATAGGGTACACAAGTTGTCATCTTTGGAAAATCAGTAATAGTAGTACTATAATAACTAACACTCGGATTTTTAATGATTTGGAAAATTGTAACGCGCGGATAACAAAAACTAACCGACGAAGGAGTTAAGCACTAATTAATCACAATTTTCTTTGCGCCTTTTCAAAACCAAAAAAATAATATCAAAACGGCAACTTCTCCACTAAGCTTTATCACTCCACGTTCCAACAAACTCATTCGTACCATTTTCTCCAAAATCATGTAAAGTTCAGTGACTCATATTCACAAACACCAATGGCGCAACAACAACCATCTTCTTCATCTTCCTCCATCCTTGGTATGGACACCGTCGACGATTTTTACTTCTCTGTTGTCTCCGACGACGAAACCGACCCCGACGTCCCTGTCTCCGATGACAAGTACGCCGAAGCATTACAGTTTCAAGAAACCGTATTAGCCTCTCTAATCACTCATCTCCAAAACCCCTTTTCTTCTTCTTCATCAAAAACCGTTGATGAAGTTGAAGAGTTACTCTTCAAGAAAACGTTACAACCGCCATTGCACTGTGTAGCATCTTCATCAAAGTCCGTTCATGTTGAAACATTCCTCACCGAAGAAGAACCGAATGATTCGTCTTCAATCATCGTTTGTGAGATTTGTGCTGAAGGAAAAACGAATGATGAAATGTTCAGAAATGAACTTTGTTACCATTCGTTCTGTTCTGAATGTGTTGTGAAACAAGTGGCAGTAAAAATTCAAGACAGTATAGCAAATGTGCCTTGTCCTGGTTTGAATTGTAAAGGTGTGTTAAAGCTTGAATCTTGTAGATCATTGCTTCCTAAAGAAGTGATTGATCGATGGGACGATGCGTTGTGTGAGGCTCATTTACTTACTGTTCCTAAATTTTACTGTCCATTTAAGGATTATTCTGCAATGTTGCTTGATGAGAATGAAGGGGTGGAAGATATTAGGGAATCTGAGTGTCCTTTTTGTCATAGATTGTTTTGTGCGAGGTGTCTTGTTCCTTGGCATCCTGGTATTGGGTGTGAGGAGTATCAGAGATTGAATCCAGATGAAAGAGGTAGTGAAGATCTTCTTGTTAGAGAACTTGCTAATCAGAAGAAATGGAAAAGGTGCCCAAGATGCAGATACTACGTTGAAAAAAAAGATGGCTGTTTGCATATTACATGCTGGTATGTTATTCTAGTCATAATGATCACTCTTTTCTTTATTTTGAAACAAAAAAAAATGTATGCTTATGAGTTTTGATATATGATCATGCAAGTTTCTCATCAAAGTGGTAATTTAACTACTCCCTCTAATTTTATGTAGTATAACAAAAATGAGACCACTTATATGCATTTACATTAAATATTCAACAGGGTATAAAAGTAAAGTATGCAATTAGTGCATATTTTCTTATGCATGTGACATAGTAGTAATTTGTGTATGGCTTAGTTATCTTTTTTGTCACTTAACTTCTCTTTGAGGTTCAAGTTGGTCTCAGTAATTCTAAAATGTCCCCTTGGTTCTTTAATTTTACTTTGTTAATCCATATTAGTCCCAAGTCAAATACATACAAATTAGCAGTTGGTGGTTTGCATTGTGAAGTAAAAGTTGGCGAAAGATAAAGTGACATTTGATATGACTTTCATTCTAAACTAGTTTTTGGAATGCATTGTGAAAATTTTCTTCCCCAAATTCTATGGTTTGTAAAGTTGTTCTTGGTTCTTCTTTGCCAAACTTGGGATGTATCCTTTCCTTGCACATGAACAAACAATGTAGTCACCGTTTCTCGTTTGTGCACGTCAATGCGGTGTTGTATGTAGAATTCCTTGCTGGATGTGCTATTGGAAGATTTGAATCTGAGAGGAGTCCCGATGTTTAATTGGAAGGTGCTATTTGGATTGATTTCTTCCTTCAAAAAGTGCTCCAAATAGCAAATCTTTCATTGCTTTAATTAGTAGTTAAAAAATTGATTAGCAGACAAGGATAAAGAGGAATACCAGCTTGAAAGAGGTCATGGCAAGCCTCTGGGTTTGTTGATCTTCAATGACATCACCTGATCACCATGCAATGATCATGGATGAATGTTTTTCTGTAATGTTATTGATTGCCATGATTTGCAATATGTTCTCAGTCTAGAGTGTTGACTTACCATGTCAGCTGAATATATGAACTTACGGCGAGTCTGTTTAATGATTTAGACCGAAAGAACCTATACGAGTTAACAAAGTAAAGCCGAAGACGAAATTGACACTTAATAAGTTAAAAACCAACTTGAATGTCCAAAGTATGCCAAAAGACCAAAAAAGGTAATTAAGAATTTGTTTTTATACTTGAATTGATGAATTACTGAACAAGGGTTGGTTTTTGTTTGCAGGTGCAAATATGAGTTTTGCTATGCTTGTGGAGAACAATGGACATCTACTCATGGTGGGTGCCAATGAAATTAAATAGATTTAAGCTAGCTTGATAAGCACTCAACTGATAATTGATATGGATAACGCTGTCATTGCTGATTTTCAAGAAATAGATTGTTTTTGTGGTTGTTTTAAAATGGACAGGGGAAGTTTGTTACAGTTTAGACAGACAGATTATTAGCAAGTTTGGTTTAGTAAGTAAGAAAAATATGTTGCATGATCCTTTTGTAAGTATACTTGCTGAGTTGGGAGTTGCTATTTCTTACCAGTTACGATGAATCATGCATGTTTTCATCTTGCCATTACTTTCTTTTGTAATTACGAATTGAAACCAACAACATTTGCCTACCTCTGGAAGTTGCTATTACTCGGGGCAAGGGCAAATTAACCCAAAAACTTAGTCTAAAATTGAAGCCATTTATTTTTTAGGAGTCCATTAAACTTACAAAAAAAAATAAAATTTTAGTATTTCTTTTTGCCTCTTATTTTATCTTTGCAAACTATCAACATATTTCTGGTTTTTATCAAGTAACAACTCTTTTGCCATACTGCCTCTCACACTTCTTTCTCATCGTTGCGCACATACAATTCTATTTTTCTTGCAATTTTTCTGTGTATTAACACATATCTAATGATTTTACATGTAAAAATATAAGTAAGAATTGTTTTGTTTAATTTATATAACTTTTATAAGAATAACGTATATCGAGAAAAAGAAAAGAAACTCAAACTAGTATAGTTCTAGCACTGTAGTGTAGTAGTTACTCTCCAATTATTCTATTCGACTCACCACTCACCAGTACTAACTAACTAACCCCTTCCCTTGAGGAAGAACAGAGTTAGTCTTCAATTATCTGCGCCCTTTCACATCAGAACCACAGTTTTTCCACTTTACCAATGTTAAAAAAGCTCTTTCCTTCTCCTGTTTCCTCAAAACAAAAGAAAGGGTTTGAGCCATAAAACTCAAACAAACAACAACAATGGCATCATCTTCATCCTCATTTCTTGGTATCGACGACACCGTAGATGATTTTTACTTCTCTGTTGTTGTCTCCGACGAAGAAACTGACCCTGACGTCCCAGTTTCTGATGACAAATACGCTGAAGGTTTACAGTTTCAAGAAACCGTATTGGCCTCTCTCATCACTTCTCACCGTATCCCCTCCTTCTACTCCATGTTACCACCTCCATTGCACTGTGTAGCATCTTCATCAAAGACTGTTGCTGATGTTGACACTGTTTCCACCGCCATTCCTCTGTCCTCGTCTGCAATCATCGTTTGCGAGATTTGTGCTGAAGCAAAAAGGAACGACGAGATGTTCACGAATCGAAGATGTTACCATTCCTTTTGTTCCGAATGTGTTGTTAAACAAGTGGCAACAAAAATCCAAGACAATATAACAAATGTGCCTTGTCCTGGTTTGAACTGCAAGGATTTGTTGGAGCTTGAATCTTGCAGGTCATTGCTTCCCAAAGAGTTGATTGCTAGGTGGGATGATGCATTGTCTGAGGCACTTTTACTTACTGTTCCTAAGTTCTATTGTCCCTTTAAGAATTGTTCTGCTATGTTGCTTGCTGAGAATGAAGGGGTGGGAGATATTAGGAAATCTGAATGCCCTTTTTGTCATAGATTGTTTTGTGCAAGATGTTATGTTCCTTGGCATCCTGGGGTTGGATGTGAGGAGTATCAGAGGTTGAATCCAGATGAAAGAGGTAGGGAAGATCTTCTTGTTAGAGAACTTGCCAATCAGAAGAAATGGAAAAGATGTCCCAGGTGCAAGTTCTATGTTGAAAAAAGAGATGGCTGCTTGCATATCACGTGCAGGTAAGTTATCCTACTCACATTTGTCAATTTTTTCTTTATTTGGAAACATAAGAAACCAAAGAAACAAAAAAAATGTATGCTTTTCAAAAAGGATAATTTAATCGATTTAACTGAAGGTCAAAAAAATGGGGACGTAACGTAACCCTTCCAGTAATGTTGTTTTTTTTTTCCGGCCACTCCAGTAATGTTGTTATTGACGGATGTTTTGACATATTCTCAGCTTATAGTGTTTACCCATGCCAGCTCCATATGTAAAATTATGGTGAGTTAACATGTATAGCAAAGGACCAAATTGACAATTTTTTGGTTTTAAGAATGTTATATTTATTTTTAATTCATCCCAGCTAAATTCCGCAGGAAACTTGCAAATTTTCTGGCTTTTAGTTTTAGAGACTAAAACCAAAATTATTTTAACGTTCAGGAACTAATTTAAAAATAAAATAAAAATAATACACATACAAGGACTACCACCAAAATCACCAAAACTTACAAGAATCAAAAGATCATTTAAGCCTTTTTAAAAATTAAGACCCTCTAACTTCAACGTCAAAAATAAGTCAAGAGATCATAAAAGGTAATTAAGCATTTAGTTTTAGAGTTGAATTAGTGAATTAAGTACTGAATAAGGGATGGTTTTTGTTTGCAGGTGCACATTTCAGTTTTGCTATGCTTGCGGAGATCGATGGACACCTGATCATGGTGGATGCCAAAGATATTAGATAGTTTTAAGAAAGCAAGCATGATGATTTAATGGATATTGCTGTTTATTTTGTTTGTGGTTGTTTTGAAATGGGCAGGGGATGTTTAGTGCTGTTTAGAAAGACCGGCTATAAACAAGTTTAGTAAGTTGTTTGTGGTTGTATGAAAGATATGTTGGTTAATCGCTTTTGAAAATGTACTTGCTAAATTGGGAGTTGCTATTTCTAATTTTCTATTTCTATGAATCATTGTCGTCTTGATCTTACTTGCCATTACTTTCTTTTGTAATTAAGAATTGAAACCAACAACTAAAAGGTAACAATATTGCAGAATCGTTATATCATTTTCAATTTCATTCAAATGAAGTTAATAGGATGCGAGAATCATTGAGCATGCAAGTTAATAGAAAAGGCGTTTTGGACAAACATTGCTGAATCTATCAAACAAATAAATTCTTTTTTGACCTTTCAAAAACAATCTAGCAAATAATCACATTTGCAAATTTTCTTGTTTCAATGAGGAGGTTGGTAGTTTAAATGATACTATGAAACTACCAAAAACTAATCTGATCTTTATAAGGTTTACAGTTGGATTATATGTGAAAGAATTTGGATAGAATCTGTCCACAGGTGATGGCCAAATCTTCCCCCATTTCCTCAAAACAAGATGGATAGAATCTCAATCGAAACCTTGTTATTTCTAAGTGAATCTGTCCACAAGTTGGATTTCATGCTACTTGCCTGTTTGTTATGTTAATGTTCCCGGGTCAGAGGAATTTCGCAAGCTAAAGGCACAATTGAACAACGCCAAAATCTTAAACTTGCAAAAGGCTAGAGAAGAGAAAAACATCGAAATTAAAATAGAAGCAGAAGACCCTCTAAATGTGCTTAAACAAGCATTTAACAATAAGTGATTGGGATTGAATTGAATGAACAATATATCACACTATATGCAGCGTTTATAGATCGGTGGATCTTGTGAAGGGGATGCTATTGCAAGAAACTTGTTTTGTTCAAGATGATAGTTAAAGTTACAGACTAAACTCTGGAATGCACTACCATGCATCTACCACGAGAATCTTATACAAACTAGTAAAATCTAATACAGAATCATTTATGCCAAGCAAGTTGAAGTAACATGGTTATTCATGACATCAGCAAAAACAAATTTTCAATAAAACAGTAAACCAAATGCTTGAATTTGTATCTTTCAATTTTCGTTTTCAGAACCAGCTTAAGTTCCCTGTTCCCATTGATTAATGAAGATATAAAAATCAAAAGCATCAACAACAGATCACAATTGAACTTGTGAATACCCCGCTCCCAGTAGAACTAACCCCCAGAATGATATTACCCACTTATGTTTTTCATTCATGGCAAGTTGCATGTACAGATGCCCTTGTTATCATTAAAGGGTATATAATTGGGTTGAAAATGCGAAGGTGAGACTCTTAGGATGAAAATCCTTTTACATCCTGTTTGGTAGGCCAAACAATGAGAAAGAGGGGCAGGGGATTCTAACTATTTTAGATTGGGTTACATACAAAATTTGTAACTTATCACCTTCCCATTTTCTCCATCTAACACTAAACACAGCCAGGTTTTCAAGATAACATGCAATTAGCAAAGTAAATAGTAAAGCAATTTTCAGATTAAAAGAAAGGTCAACAAATGTACTATCATACAAAATTTGTATGATAGTACAAAATTTTGGATTGGGTTACATACAAAATTTGTAACTTATCACCTTCCCATTTTCTCCATCTAACACTAAACACAACCAGGTTTTCAAGATAAAATGCAATTAGCAAAGTAAATAGTAAAGCAATTTTCAGATTAAAAGAAAGGTCAACAAATGTACTATCATACTACCAGAATGTATGCATGACCACAATCCGGTATTCTAATCCAAAAGATTAATGGCTATATCTAATCCATAAAATTGGACAAGTACTTTGACTATGGAACCAAAATTATAACACATAATTTCCAAAAATAACCATTTTTGACTTGTGATTTAGAAGAAGCAGATTAACTAAAAGAAAATATAAAAATTTCATGATAAAGCACAGGGAGTGACTTTGAGTTGATCATCAGTAAGATAGCATATCAAATACTACTATTTATTTAACAAATTATAATGCACGACAATACTGACATAGATAAATATTGTAAGGCCAGGTATGAGCATACAATAATGGTGATATTATCACCTAAACTTACAGTTCTGTCAAATCTATATTAGAGACAACTGAATTAGGATATTCTAAAGTGCATGTAGTAAATTCTAATGTGAACTGTGAAGTGCTGAGTGGATCAATATGTATTTATCAAAACCAACTCCCTTGATTTTCTCATTCATAGTAACACTCTGCACTTTAGACAATCTGAATCCTAAAGATTAATGGCTAATACTCTCATGCACACAAGCGTCACGATATCCAGTTTTACGGACACAACTTTAGACAGATAATGTAACAATCAACTTAACAGAATAATTTCATAAAAATGAAATGCAGCATGTTCCAGTTCCAGTTACCACTAATCATACATAACACATTCAAACAAAATGTACTCCCTCCCTAGATTATAGAAACTTTCCGATACTCAAATTCTAGCTCAAATCTGTGTTACTGTCACAAAAAGGGCAATGACAAGCTACATATAATCTCTGACAAAGTTCTAGCATAACATAAGACATACATTTCTATGAATTTTTAGATTTTACATACCCAAAATTCTCAAGTTTAAGAGGAAATGAAGGAAAAATACACCGTGCCAAACCTGAAAAATCATTTCCAGCTAGATGGCCAATACCCATGAATCCCATAACCAGTCTTCCAATTATCCAAAAACACAACCTGTTTCACAGCCACAAAACAAACCAACAGAGCAAAAATCATAATCACCCTTTGCGCCTTAACACTCTTGATCTTAACAAGACCATGACTCATGAAAGCCAAAAGCAAACCAACAAGTGTATACAAAAATCCAACAGTAAAACCCTCAGCACCAAGCTGCATTCCAGATCCCTGATAGAAAAACACAAGCTTATTCGGATCGTTACGATCAACAAGAAACATAGGCATTTTCCTTATAATATTATGCATTGCACCAGAAACACTGAAAAAATAAACAAAAACAGAACCAGCCAACCAAATCCTAGGATCATGCAACAATGTTTGACCAGTAAGAACCTTCTTAACAAAAAACGACAACCAGATCAAAACCCCAACAACAATAAGAATAACTTTGTTCCTAGACAAAATCGGAGGACGATGAATAGTCCCAACAGAAAGCCTCGTTTTCGCTTCGACGAATTCCGCCATAGACTCAGCGAGTCTAGAGTAATCACCCTGATCCATATGTTCAGAATCCTTCAATCCATGATTAGGACCAACAAGACGAATGTGAGGAAGTGCGTTAACACCAAATTGGGAAAAACTAAGTTGCGATTCTTTGAATTCGATTTCACAGAAGAAAAGTTTAGAAAGTGATGATTGATTTGCGTTATTAGTGATGAAAGATGAAGCGACGATGGAAAATTCTTTGTGAAGTTCGGTTAAACGGAGTTCAGATTTGTCGTGAAGTTGTTTAGCGTCGAAGAAGATGAGAAAGGAATAAGGTCTTGGGGTTTTAACGGAGGTTAGATAACGAGCGATGGTTTGATCGTTGAGATGGATTATGCCTGAATCGGATCTTGATTGAAGTGATAGAAGCTCGCTTGTTCGTTCTTCGTTTGATTCGGTGGCGAAGCAGAGAGAGAGCATAACAACGGTTATGAGAAGCGATAATGCCATTGTTGGAAGCTTGAGATGGAAAGACATCATGGATCGATTTGTGAAAGCAGTGGAAGAGGAATGGAAATTGAAAGGAAGGGTTTTGGGATGAAGGAAGACGCAGAAATGAGGGAGTGTGGAATTTGGAGAAGACTTTTGACGAAATCTACATTATAATTCTCAATTTAGATTTTTCAAAAAAAAAAAAAATTCTCAATTTAGATTTTATTTTTGTTTGTAAAATTAACATTTTTTTGACTAAATAACATTTTTATATAAACAAATAATGTGAGTTTTTGTGATATTTATCAATTTTTATTTTTCACATTCTTTAAGAGAATGAGTTATAGTAGTAGCACAACTCCTGACATGAAGTAATTTTAATTTTTGTTCTAAACGCAATAACGAGATCAAAGTATGAGTATTTCTATTAAATTTAGTGTCATTCAGTGTCAATTACTACGCGATCAACTAACGTTTGATAAAAGTGTCAAAAGAAGTTGTAACGTTTTTGACAAATTTTATTACTGTTAAACATAGGTGGATTTAGTCAAAAAAATAAAAATAACTCGCGGTGGCGTTGGAATTTGTCTTGGCAGCAAAATTTGTCGGTCAAGGAGCAGGGAGCAGCGGTTGAGCTGCTAATGCTTTTGGGCGATGTTTTGCCGTGTATGAGGATGGCGGACAAACTTCACTAAATACCTCGTGGTACTGGATCAAACACGGAGGAGGCTTTGAAGAAGTTGTGGTTGAACGATGTTCAATCAAAGGTGAGTGTGTTTGATTGAAGATTGTTATTACAAAGGCTACCAACTAAAATAGTTTTGTTTAATAGAGGTGTTTTAACGCACGTTGATGATAGTCGTTGTGTGTTTTGTCAACGGAAGGACGAGAACATTAATCATGTTTTTTTTTCTCTTGTTAGTTTTTAGCTAAAATTTGGAGTTGTATTTACCGTTGGTCGGGTATTAACAGTTGTCAATTCGATGTAGTTTGGAAACATTTTTATATGTTTGACAAATTTGTTTAAGGGCACCATAAGATAAAGTGTGGTATATTATTTGGTTGGTCACCACATAGATACATTTTACCTCATAAAATAATAAATGTTCCTACTTTATAAATGTCCGATTTAGCAATTTTGGCATTTTTAACTAGTACAACTAACACCATTTCGATATCAACAAACTAAATATAGGATCCTTGCTTTATTTAGTTTGTTAACGGTGAATTTTGTTTCTTTGTTATTCTCTTTTTCTATTCTTTTCCAAATAATTTAGTAGTCAGACACTCACACACAGTTGTAAACCAAAAGAAAAACACACCTATCTATATGAAGAAATAAAACACTGTGAATTTTAATTCACGTCTCAGCACATCAAATAATGTCTTCGCAATTAAACTAATGCATTTTGATCTAGACTTGTCATTCTCTTCTTTAATTATTGATTATGATATTATTTGCTTCAATAAAATTGCTTATTGAATTATTGTGTTAGCTGCTTAATTTTGGATTTTAAATTTAATCATTTATCTTGGTCTAGAATTTTTTTTAGTATTGAAATTGTAGATTATTGCGAGTGTCTTGCTGCAATCAAAACCAAGAATAAAACCAACATTTGAATTTTTATTTGTGGCCAACGATTAAATTAAGAGTCACACCAACAAGTGCAAAGAAAATCTTGTCTTGAAAAATGCAAGGAAGATTATCATAATCAATTTATTTTGATTCCTTAAACATTATTCTAAGTCAATTAGTAACATTTATCTAAAGTTTTTTGATCAAAATATTCTCGATTCAAGTTGAAATGTAAATTATTAGTGAATTGTAAATGGTGTTATTGTGTTAATGTTATCCCGTATATATACGTCTATGTTCTTAGAGATTAGTATACCTTATTAATTTCATGGAAAATAAGTACTTTATCAACTCAAAATTGCCATGAATTTCATGATAAGTACTTTATCTTTTGCATCTATAACATCTACGGAATTACAGATATGTACTTCAAATTATTCATTCATATACGGATATGTGTAATAATTGTCGAATATGTGGCTTGTCTTCTACAGAACATGTTTTAGTAAGCAGACAAGAAATGTCCAAAAGTATGGAGATATTATTCAGTTATCTGATTATCTCAGTTTATTTCCAGAACATTTGCTCATATTTTGGAATGTGTGGTTGTTATCTATCTATGGCTTGATTTTTCTTGGAGATTACTATATGTTTCTCTTCTCTTCTCCTAAATAACTCATAAATTCAATTTCAACTGCAATATTTTATTCTTCCATTTTGTTTGTCTAAACACAGATGAAAATACAGCAGGAATATATAGCTAGTCACCTCATTCACATTTTCTTTATTCATTATTCAATCCAAATCACATGCAGGATCTAAAATTAAACGGTAGATCCAAACAACTAAAAAACTAAATCCACTTAATTTTAAACTTAAGCATCAACAATGTCATGTGATTCAGCTGCGGCCAAAACAAGTTCTGGTACAGATTCACATGTTCCATCAATTGCATTGTTCTTGCCCAATGCCTTCAATGCCAAATGTGCAGCTTTCTGTCCTGATATCATCATGGCCCCAAATGTTGGACCCTGCACAAATTACCAACAAAATCGCTATCACACCCGAATTTAACGCTTCCTTATCATCATCAAATAGCATCAAAACCAATCAACATGCACATGAAAATATCTAAAAACCCTAAGGCTAATATCAAAATTTTCAGATCACTTTAATCAATTCCTAAATCAGATTTGCACAAACAAGCTAGCATATAAACAAAAAATTGTAGAGCATACACAACATAAGCCATGTTTGCATAAACAACACAAGTGCTTATAACATAAACACCTATCATATAAGTATTTATGTGAAAGCTATTTCTATAACAAAATATAAAAACAAATCAATTTTTTTATATAAGCTATTTTCATAAAATAGCCCTGAGAGTTAAACAAGATAAACTTAAAACAATTTACAATAAGACAGTTATATTCACAAAATCTAATCAACCTTGTACAAAAAACTAAAAACAGTTATATAAGTTATAAACTAAAGTCAATTTTTTTTTATATACGCTATGAACAAAAAGACAATAAACAAAAATTTGTAGATCAAGCAAAACATGAACACACAAACAAGTCATAATTAATTAACCTTACATAAAAAATATTAGAAAAAGCTAGCTTATTACCATTCTTGGGGCACCATCAATTTCAGCAACTTCCATACCAGTAACAATCATACCAGGCACAACCTCTCTAGTAAGACGAACAATAGCATCTTCAGCAGTATTCATATCAAGTGCTTTCATTCCAGGAACAAAATCAATCATACCAATACTCTTCAACCTCTTAACACCAGTAGCACCAAAAGGACCATCATGTCCACAAGAACTCACAACAATCTTAGCCTCCATAACATTAGGATCCATACAAGACTGTGTATCATGGTTCATCGAAACCAAAGCCCAGTTTGTAACAACACCAGCAACTCTACCTTCTTTCACAATCAAATCTTCAGCAGCAACAGCATTGAATAATTTCACGTTAGGTTTTGCAAGAAGCTTGCTCATGATTGTTGAAGTGAACAAAGCGGCGTGTTTGATAACAACGTAGTCTTCTTGTTCATCGTAAGCAACACCGATTTCGTCGAGGAAGAGATGAGCTGGTTTACGTACAACCATGGCGGAGAAGAGTTGACCGCCGAGCCATGCACCACCGCCGGGACTGACGGATTGTTCTATGATAGCTATACTGATGTTTGGGTTTTTGGATAATTCGTAAGCGCATGAAAGACCGGCGGAACCGGCACCGACGATGACGACGTCGGTGTCGGCGTAGGTAATCATGTCTGTCATGTAACGACGTGTCATTTCACGAGAGACGATGGATTCTTTGATGGGAGCGAATTTGAAGGATTCAAGATCGTAAGGAGGTGTGGTTAGTGACATGGTGATTTTTTGGGAGGTGGATTTGATGAGAGTGGGGGTACGAATAGGAATTGGTCTTCGATTGAAGAATGAGGATTTGGGAGTTGAAGAGAGAGATGTTGTGAGAGATGCAGTGGCCATGGCTGCCATTGGAAGGGTATTTTGGGAAGTGGAAATGTTTAGTGAGGAATGGTATATTTGTGAGATTAGGGTTCACTTGGTTTTATACAGAAGATGATGAGGTGGTGAATGGTGATGTGTGAAATATTATGGGTCCCTTTTTGATATGCAAAATGTAAATATTGAAGGAAACATCATGAATCATAATAACACAAGATATCTGTCAAAAAAAATTAATAACACAAGATAATGATGTTTGGTAGAAAAGAATGTTATTTGGGAACTTATGAAGCACATACACTAATAGGAACAATAGATATGATATGAATATTGACACATAGATATAGTTAATTTTTAAAAAAATGATATAATTTATTGTAATGTAAGTGACGGTGTCGAACACGACACATGTCAGACACCAGGACACGCCTAATTTAAAGAGTGTCGGAGCTTCATATGTGAAAAACAATATATTTTTATTCGGTCCCTTAATTTTCAATTTATTTAATATCATAAATAAATAATTTTAAAATCAAACACAATAGTATAATTAAAATTGTCATGCATAATCTCTTATTTTTTATCGGATGAAATACACTTTATCAATGCAAAAATGTATGAAAGTGAAGTGTATACTTTTTGAGAAATGAAGATAGAATTTCAACGGCTCATAAACATTTGATATCTTGGATATTTTTTATTGCCTTTTTCTCAACCAATGTAGTACTACATATGTGTGTTAAGTGCTAACATCCACATCACAAATAGGCACTCCATTAATTATAAAAGAAAGTTTTGTTTTAAAAATATTATTTAAGGGGTTACTTTTATTATTGTAGTACTAATAGTTAGATCTTTTTTTGATAAAATTACAAGGAGTGTATTTGTCTCATATTTGGTGTCACCTATACAATTGAGAATCTTTAGACCCTTTTAAAGTTTATGAAAAAGTCAAAAATAATAATATAATGTTATTTCTTTTTCTTGATGTGGAAAGGAAAACAATAATATCATTTCCCTTTTGTTAATTATAACATTATTTTTACTTTTTATTTTTATTTTTCTCATTGTCCCTTAATATTTTTTTTATGCAATCTTTGTCCCTTAATATATTTCAAAATGAGTGAGATCAGTTGATATATACATATTAAAAAAATATAAATGAAATAGATATTGTAATATTTTTATTATGGTAAGCTCACTTAATAAGTATTGGTGTATTTATATTATCATAAATATAAACTAGTGTAAGTAGTACTAGTTCAAGGATAAAACGAAAATAATAATATAATGTTGTATTAAAAATTGAAAAGATAGTATATTTTAAGACAAATTGTTTTTATGACATTTTGGGATATAACAAATAGTACTATTTGATTTCGAGTTGGTTTGTAATTCGGCCTAACGATCTCTATCTTGGCGAGAGAAAAAAAAAACACGTATGGCGGATAACCTAAACTATAAATATATTACAAACCTAACGACCTCCATCTTAGCGAGTAATATTTAGTGGATTATAGTTATTTGAATTAAAATACAATAAATACGAATATATTAATAAATATTGTAAAAAAGAAAGAATATATTAATAAAAAGTAATGTATTAATGAAAATGACATATATATATTTTTTGTACAAGATAACTAACTAATGCTTTATTAATGTCTCAAAATAACAAATATTCCCTTCGTCTCATAATATAAGAGAAAAAAAAAGTTTATATTTTTTTTTCAAAATATAAGAAAAAAACATTTATATTTTAAGAAATGTTTACTCTCTCTCTTATCTTTTCTATAACCAATAAAAATTATTTTTATATATATTTCAATGCATTTTTTTTCAAATAATATACAAAAAAAAATATATACTTTCAATTATTATATTTTATTTTTTCTTAATAAATATGATTTTTATTTGTTCTTTTATAATATAAGACGAAGAGAGTAACAAAAGAGAATATAAGCATTTCAAATAACATCATCTGAGTGTTGATTGTATTAAATTAGGTATTTCTTGTGTACCCCACAAAATTTGGGGGTATTTACCCCCAACGACTTAAATATTTTTAAACCGATATAAATTTTTGTAAAATAAACTGTTGGATTAAAAGTTTATATCATATAGATTATTTGTGTAAAATTTTAGACAAATCTAAAATCATTTGATATGTTATTTAGAATCATCAAAATTAACAATTTTTGTGATTTCTTAAACACCGTTAATCTTTATGTGTCTCAATAGCATATCAAATGATTTTAGATTTGTCTGAAATTTTACACAAATGATCTATATGACATAAACTTTCAATCCAACGTTATATTTTATAAAAAAATGTATCGCTCAAAACTTTTTATAGTAGATAGGGGTAAATACCCCCAAATCTTGTGGGGTACACAAGTTGGCACCATTAAATTATTGTCATGGTAGTTTGTTTTTTTTTGACAAAATTGTCTTGGTAAATTATCATTATGTGTTAAATGATTGGTGGTCCCAACCACTTGTGTGTTTAGTGTTAGATGTTTTGGTTGTGTTAGTGGTGAGTGCCTGAGTGGTGATGTGTTTGTTTTGATCCCTTGTATATTCCTACATGACAACCTAATACTGATAAAGCAATTGTGACATGGTAAATAAACACAAAACGAAGATGTCAAATTTCCACAAGCAACGCATATGATGGTCATATGAATCATTTTAAAATCGCACATTATATTTATATAGTAGTCATTTTCTATCTCTATGAGTTCAAATTAACTTAACTCTCACATTGTCTTTTACATCTTGATCAAGTAAGGAGCATGAGCTATGAAGTACATGATTCAAGTCCTGATAAAAAAATAATTAATATTGTAATATACTAACAATTAACATTTAACATTTACTTATAAAAAATAATATCTTGATCAAGTAACTGTTTTCACATATTTCATCTAAATTAGCAGCTCTATCAAGGTTGGCAAGCCTACTTGATCCCTTCCCCAGTTCTTCATACAGTCACACCACTGAAGGGAACATAAGTCATGGATTTTCTCATTGTGTGTACCAATATCTTATATTCTTCATAAGGTCAACTTAGCATGGTGAATCAAAACCATGCACTTCTTTACTAATATTTCCTCATTAAGTAGAGTTTCATTGACTAATCACTCCATCAACAGTTGAAACAAAGAAGAAAAAAATAAAAAATGACAGCTGTGGGATTTGAACCCACGCCCTTTCGGACCAGAGCCTAAATCTGGCGCCTTAGACCACTCGGCCAAACTGTCTTTGTTGAATTAGTTACGATATGGTATAAGATATTAAATTCTGAATATTAAGTTTGTGTTTTCTGAATGCGATACAGAATAATAGGAGTGACGTGTATTTCTGCTTGCAAGGAAAACTGGACTATTTGATTTTACGGCCCAATTACAAACCACATTTGAGCCACTAGTAAGTTCATATTCAAAACAAGTCAAATCATTTTGGCTATCTGCACCCCCTCAAACCGGCACAAACACCACGCCTTAGATTTTGAGCCCAGAATCCATCAATGTTTTCATATGATTCGGCCCATTAAGTTTAACAAAAAAAAAATTGTGAATCTAGGTGATATTAATTTATCAAGTCCTCTACAAAAGAAAAGAAAAAAACTCATGTAAATACTACTCATGATCATTAGTTAACCAACCCCCATGATGCGGCTTGCATGAAAATGAGAGGATCATGAGTTTTGCATTATTGTAAGACCAGCTCAGAATGATGGATCACGTTCTTTACTTACATATAGATAGTAATGCATTCATTAATCACCGAAACTTGAACACCGTCTCTATTTTCATTCATTCTTGTATGTGTGCATTTTCTAGATTCTATTCTACTAGTCTTGTCAACCATTTACAATTTCCTATATGCAGCTGGCTATGGTCCCACTCCCACATTTGTTTCCTACATTTTCATTTTGCATTATTGTCACTCTTCTTCATTCTCCATTATACCCCTCTCTTCTTTGCATCTCCTCTTATTACTTAATTACTATGGTCATTTTTATTTCCTAGAAAATCTAGTCGCGAAACTCTCTCACACACGCACGCACATTAAATATTGAGAAGCGAAGAATTTCAAGATTGAACTTGCGTTATGCATATTAAATGTTCATGCGTTTCTCATTTGCATTGTACTTACACGATACACACTTACTATGATCAATTTAACTGTCCCTCATTTAATTTTTCTTCCCTTCTAAAAATTACATTTTATATATTTAATTAATTTGATAATACTATTTCTTGTTGGATAAGGATATATTGAAGAGGAAGCATATGCCATCTATGTTAGAAATATATAGTAGTGCTTGTACACATTCTTTATCACACTTTTCTTAATGTTTTACTCCTATACTATTTGTAGACATTGGGGTCATGATGTTATAAATGAATGGGCAAATTTGTACATTTGTCACATGCAAACTAGTAATTAAACAAACATAGTGGAACAATTGCATATGATGTTACAACTGTATTGCAGAAATCATTTTCAATGTTAGTATTATTTAATCAACTTCCACACCTTGGGTTCAGAGCTCCACCAGTTGAGAAAACCTTCATTCTTTTGACCAAAAATTCTTCTCCTAACCAAGATGGATGCAAGGTCCTATTCTTCATTTTCCATTCTTCTTCTCCTTGCAGCTATGGTAGCTGCTTATTATCATTCAGCTGAAGCAGCTACCTCTAAAGCATCTTTTGAGGATAATTTCAGCATAATGTGGTCTGAAGATCATTTTACTACTTCTACAGATGGACAGATCTGGTATCTATCCTTAGACAATGACACAGGTATCAAATCAAATGCATAAACATAACATTAGCTTATGTTATGGACACTTAGTTGAACATACTCTTTAACATTAATGTTATGCTTGATAATTTGATTTGATTAATTTGATATTTTATATTAAGAAGAGTAGTACAAAATACTCAAACATAATTAAAACCAGAAGGAATATAATGAAGGTTTTTTTGTTTCTCCTATCATGATAAAATTTGTTTTTAACCGAAATTAAGTTGAACTTGCTTGATTTATGTTTGGATACATTTATAAAATGTGATTTTTTTATCCATTTACATTTGGGTAGTTTGGATCAGAATTTCTTTTGTGTGCATAAATATCAATAAATTTGGGAGTTGATTCAATGTCACAGCATTATTAGCTTTTAGGGACTAAAAACAATTCTGAAGCATTGAATGTTTTGCAGGATGTGGGTTTCAAACAAAGCAAAGATATAGATTTGGATGGTTTAGTATGAAGCTAAAATTGGTAGGAGGTGATTCTGCTGGTGTTGTGACAGCTTATTATGTAAGTGTATACAATTACATTAACATTGAAACAGTATAGTACTATTAATTGGTGTTGTGTTAACAAGAATGTAAGATTGTTGCAGATGTGTACAGAAAATGGTGCAGGGCCAGAAAGAGATGAACTTGATTTTGAGTTTTTAGGAAATAGAACAGGACAACCATATTTGATTCAGACAAATGTGTACAAGAATGGAACTGGTAACCGTGAGATGAGACATATGCTGTGGTTTGATCCTACTGAGGATTATCACACTTATTCCATCCTTTGGAATAACCACCAGATAGTGTAAGTCCAAATATTGCTCTTATTGATTCTTAAAATTGAATGCAAATATGGTAATAAAATGTATATTTGGATTGACGGTGAGATTGACAGAATCACGCTACGTGTGATTTTGATAAAAGCTTCACAAAATCACAGTTCAAACTCATTGCCAATCCAAATTTACATTGATTCCCTTCTTTATGCTTTTTGTCGGTTTAAGGCTTCTTTTCTCAATTGTCAAAAAGTAGTGCAGGACAAGATTTTGAGGGTAAAAAAAGGAATATAGTTAAGAAAAATCTACACTATGGTGGACCTAGTTTAATAATTATTGCTAGCTACTTATATGTTTATGATATGATAATAAATCTCATATGGACAATGAAAAAGAGGTTTCTAAAGGGACCTTAAATTTTAAGGGTAGAAATGATTACTGTAGTATTTAAAATGGAATGTTACACTTTATACTAGAAACTTTATTTTGGTTATTCTGTGTGTTGTTAAGTTTGAAAATCTTATGTATATTTTGTGTTAGTTCACTAGTAAAAATCTGACCAAATAATAGATAGAGTTCAAGATTTATCTCATTTATGAAGTCATCTATTTTTAGGTGGATAAAATGTTATTAACTGAATGTTGCAAATGAATTGAAAACAGGTTTTTTGTGGATAGAGTTCCAATAAGGGTATTCAAGAACAATGGAAAACCAAACAATTTCTTCCCAAATGAGAAACCAATGTACTTGTTTTCAAGTGTATGGAATGCAGATGATTGGGCAACAAGAGGTGGACTTGAAAAAACAAATTGGAAATTAGCACCATTTGTGTCATCCTACAAAGATTTCAGTGTTGATGCTTGTCAATGGGAAGATCCATTTCCTAAATGTGTTTCAACAACAACTAAAAATTGGTGGGATCAATATGATTCTTGGCATCTTTCTGGTGATCAGAAAATGGATTATGCTTGGGTTCAAAGAAACCTTGTCATTTATGACTATTGCAATGATTCTAAACGTTTTCCAACCATGCCTGAGGAGTGCTCATTGAGTCCATGGGAGTAATATATCATTTTTGCTTTTAATTATATATCTTTTTATTTCAAACAAAATTAATTAGTATAGTTTATTTTATTTGTTTGCAAGCAATGTAAAAGCGTCACATAATAGATGAAGTTCACATGGTTTAATACAACCAATCACTACATTCTTGTATGATTCATTATTACCATTATTCTCAACTTGAGTGTTGAGAAGTGCTTGTAATCTTTCTGATGTGACAAAAAAAAAAGAGAAGTGCATGTAAAGTGTATACATGATTTCAGAAGAGTGCCAGAATCTCTATCCATGTTAAAGATATTACTCCATAAAATTATGGTGACTCTCCCTCTACAAAGTTACGATTAAGGGATAAAATGGGATAAAATACATGAATAAAAATACAATATTTTTTGAAATGGAATAAAAGGTTAAGAATAGTTAAGAATGTAAAAAATGTTAAGAATAGTAGTAATAATCACCTAAATGATCAATTAGTTAGTTAATTGTTATTAGGTGGTTAGTTAGTTTGTTATTAGGTAATTAGTTGATCGTTTATCAAATGGCTTTATATAAGAGCTTGTATTGTACTCTTTTCATCATTTTTTTATCAATATATATTCATTCAATATGAATTTCTATGAGTATCTTCTTCATGAATACTTTTACGCATTCTATCATATTTATAAATATGATCTTCATTCATATGATTCTATGAGTTTTAACATAAAATATGCTTTATTGTATTAACAATTATAAAAGAGAAAATAAAACATGCAATAATAGTACGAAATATTTTTTCTCTTCAAAAAAGTATGAAATAATTTTATAATAACATTCAATGAATATATTGTATTATGTCAAGTAACCGAGTTATGTTAAAGTTAGTTGTTTGACATGACAAATTGATAGCTTTTTATTAGATGAATGTATAAAACTATTTTATACTGTCAGGCAGTGTGAGCGCATGAACATTAAACTTATTATATGTTGATAATTCAAATGAGTTGAGTCCCACATTGGATGTAACTATAAATGTTGAACATTTTATAAGTGAGAGGATCCATAAATATAATATCTTAAGATTTTAAGTAAAAGTGTGGTGTTCAACTCACTTTTTATTGTTAAATTTTTATAAACGAACAAATAATATATTAGTAATGCACTATGCTATAATAATAAAAAATATTAATATTTATGTATTTTGGTTTGATTTTAAAAAAGATTTCTCAAATTTGTTCTGAGCTATTTATGCAAAAGCACATCTAATAAAATTCGAATCTGGAGCATAAGAAAAACAAATTTGTTTAATTTTTAATTTTTTAAGATTGGCGTATAATTTTATTTTAAATCAGTGTAGATGTGATCATGCGCTCTCACCCAAGACTTTGTCTAAGGTAAAAAATTTGAACAAATTTTATATCTACGAAATCCGTTGATAACTCACTTTGATCGTTAATATTTTTAATTATATATTTTAAAAAATTATAAAATTTGTACATTTTAAAAGTATCCATCGAGAAAAATCAAATCAACATTATAAATGTTATTAATATTTACTTTTATATATTAGTAAAATAATACAGTTAAAATAGATTATATGAATAATGCAAAATGATCGACTTTGATAGTATTTATTTTAAGAAGGAGAGAGTAATAAAGATAAATAAGTAGTATTAATTTTTTTTGAGTAAAAAAAAGTAGTTAATTTAAAAAATAAAAAAAAATATTGGCCCAAAAATAAGATGTCATATAGGCCGGTTCGGGATTTTTGGAGGGGAGGGGAGGGGAGATTTTTAAATTTTATGTTTGGTTCAATTTTTTAACGAGGGGAGGGGAGGGAAAAAGTAATTTACTTTCTTATCCTTAACCTTATAAAATTAAAATAAGGATTAATGGAGAAAATTTAATGGATATATACAACAAAAAAATATATATAATGAGTAGAAAATTTATTTTTTTAGTTGACAAAAAAACAAATAGCTAAATTTTTAATATTTCAACAAGGATAATTTAGAGTTTTATATAAAAAAATAAGGATAATTTTGTCAAATATAATTAATTATATTTTACCTCCCTTTCTTAAAATTCCCTCCGCTCCCCTCCTCTCGGTTGAACTAAACAGGGCCATAAAGTATAAACTTGAGGCTTGTCGTTTTGCAATGCTGTTAACAGACGACTAATTGCTAGATTAGTCACGAGATTAACCGACACGAATTATCTCGAAAGGGGTATAGCATAGGGTTTTGCTCTGATTTGGGATCCCAATTCGAATCGAAAAATTCACAATCAAATCAATAATCAGAACCATTAGCGACTCCAATGGTCTGCGAGAAGTGTGAGTATCTCTTCTTTTTCTGCGTTCAATCAATTTTTCTCGCTATCGAAAATTCAATTGATTTTTTAGGGATTTGAATTCTTGTTTTAGGTCAGAAGAAATTATCGAAGGTGATAGTACCAGACAAATGGAAAGAAGGTGCTAGCAATACTACTGAAGGTGGTGGCCGCAAAATCAACGAGAACAAGCTTCTTTCCAAGAAGAACAGGTTCCCTTTTAATCTAAATCTTCAATTTCTTATTTTTTTTCATTCTTTTGTTCATGATTTGGTTCTTAGTTTTTAATTGGGTATGAAAAGCATATAATTTTGTTGTGAAAGTCTAAATTTTATTTAGCTGATAATATGCTAAAGTAATAGTTTATACTAGTAGGTTGACGTTGGAAACTTTGCATTATAAACTTCAAATTTTGAGGTGGGGATATTGGACGAAAATCACTTTGGGTGGTGGAAAATTATATTAACTCTGCTCGAGAAGATTAAAACATGTCCAAATAAATTCAATACCTTTATAATCAATTTTACCTTCTGTAAAAGTGAAACCAAACATACACTATGTTGTAATGATACTTCGTTGAGAGGGTCAGGGGGGAATGATCTTAGGAAATTGTAGAGTTGAACTTGATAGGATGAGATTCCCCCATGGACCAATCGGCTTTGACTGTATAGTTTAGGACTTGGCACTTGCTATGCATATTGGGTCTCTGTTTTGGGAATGATGGTTTCGATAGTCCCTGCACGTGCATACTTGGTTTGGTGCTTTAAAACTTATTGTTCTTTGATTTCCCTTATTGGTGCAATTTTTTTTCTGTTTTTCATATGTAGGTTTGATATGATTGGTTGTATGCTACATGTCGTGCATCAAACAATTTTTTTTGAAGTTTGTAGTTAGTGATAGAGAACTAGTTAGCTATTTTGATAGAGTATTTTGAACAATTTCTATGCTAATTTACTCTATAATAATGGGAAGGAATGTAATTCAATAGTAAGTTAAGTTTGTCAGTAGGTAGAGCATCTTAAGGGTATTTTTCTGTTTAGCAATTTTTTACTATTTGTCGGCCTTACAATCTATAAATAGGGCTAACCTTCTTCTAGTAAGGATTAGTGTAGTGTTTTGAAAAGTTGTGACCAGAGTATGTTCTTGTTGAGGGGAGATTAGCTCCTTTGTGTACTAACTAAAATTGAGTTGAAGGTAAAATTAGATTGCAGCCTTTAGACTAATTTAACAGTTGAAATTAAAATGGCTAATAAAAATGCCTTCCTCTTTACTTTGACATCACGCGAGCAACAATTCATATTCATACGATGCAAATTTCAAAAGGAACACAACACAAACATTGAACTAGTCAACTACCGAGGCACATATGCTAAAAAATAGAGAGGGTAATACTACAGAAATATTATAAACATTACCGATTCTTTAAAGGTATATATGATTTAGGATAGAAATTGGAAGATACATAACCTAATAAGCTTTGCAAATTGCAATCACTGAATATGCCACCCACCGTTGAATCCACCTCCAGTAGCTTCTGCTCACCAAGGATTTCGGATCCACATTTCCCGTTTCACCAGATCCTCTCCCCCTCCCCCACACACGCTCTCCCTTTCTCGATTTCTCTCCCTTAGATATCTATATTTCTTAACTCCTGTTAATGCATTTAGTCTTCCACGAATACATGATTCTCAATATCATTTGCAAGTTCTTGTCCAATTATATATTGTACATTGACCTGTTGTTTAAAGGGTTGCTTTTTCTCCTTTTGTAAATTATAACTTGTTATTTGTTACGCGCTCTGCATTTTTCATCATGTGAAGAGTGTTCTTATTTTAAATTAATTCCTTGCAGATGGACCCCTTACGGAACAACTAAGTGCATCATTTGCAAGCAACAAGTGCACCAGGATGGCAAGTACTGTCACACCTGTGCTTACTCGAAAGGTGATGTTTAATGTTCAGATGTTTTGCATTTGCTGCTATATTGTGTCATGAAAGTACATGACTCAATTACTGATGTGTTTTGTATTTGCAGGGGTTTGTGCAATGTGTGGGAAGCAAGTTCTTGACACAAAGTTTTATAAACAAAGCAATGTGTAGCGGATCTCTGCTTCATTATGCATCTTCTTCTATGTGTATCATATCATTTGCTAATTGTTGGTCGTGTGCTAACACTGTAACTGAAGATGTAAAAAATAAATACAGTGAGAGACGGAGAGTGAGGAGGTCTTCTATTTTCTGTCATATGTAATTTACTTATTGAACGCTAATTCTCAATCCAAAAACACTGTATTTTAGCATTAAATTCCTGTTTTCTAGAGCTTTTACGATGCTTTAAGTTGATTATCTTGCTAAAATAAACTCAATGTTGACCAAAACTTGTAAGAGGGAGTTTTGATTGAAATTGATTTATTTTGATAGATGTTTGTCGGTATTTTCTTATTTTGGTTTATGAATCCAATGAAGTATGGACATCCTATTCTATTGCCAAAGGCAATTATTTCCCCACACATTTTATGACCATTGCTCGGCTCTTCTGTGCCATTTAGGAATGATTTATTAAAACTTATATCATTTTAATGCTCACTATTCCGAAACTCATGCATGATAAAAGTTGGCTAGAATTTTAAATATCCAGGATTGTGGAGGACACAATGCAGGGAAGTGTAATCTTGTGCAAGATTCCCAAATGGAAATTAGGCGCAGTTGAAGTGAACATGAGTCAACTTACAAAAAATCATTACAAGATTACCCTAGAGGACAAAATCTGATGCTCATTTCTGTTAGAGTTTAAGAAAAGTTTATGCTTCCAAATTGGTGTCCCATTATCAAACTTTCATTTTGGCTACTATGCAAACAAATCTTGCAGGTGTTATGCCTCATTAACGAACATGATAAAGTCCTAGTGATATCCAACTATTGACTTTATCATCATTTTCTCTTAAAAAAAAAGGAAAATGTAAAAGGTTGGTACCCTTTTAAATTTGCAAAGGGAGGATTTCTCTGCATAATGTGCTTATCCTCCTCACAGTGCCGGCTCAACACTAAATGAGGCCTAAAGCGAAATGTTAAAATGAGACCTAATTTTTATTTTTAAAATTATTCAAAATTAATTTTTTAGATTATTCGGATGCAAAATAATTTATTAAATTATCATAATTAGTTTCACTTAATATTTCTTTTTAAATCAATCATAATAAAGCCAATATATTTAGCATTTGTTGAAAGGTAGGATTTTATTAATTTTAGTTTTGAAAAACTTCGTTCCACTGAAGCAATAAATACATGAGTTGTTAACATTATTCTATAAACAATAAAAGTTGTTGAAACATTGTTCATATAATGAAGTATGTCAATATAGGAGTTTCATCTTCAACTTATATTATATGATTTTTCATAAAATTTGTGATTATGAAAATAAGTCATTGTGTTTTAAAAAACCCTTATAGGTTAAGATAAGATCCTTTTAAATTTTGAATTTCTAATGACTTTACTTCTTGACATAAAATAGAAATTCAAAAACATCTTAATATATTTTAAATTGTTCAAATTTACTTTTAAATGAAGTAATTGTTTGATTTATATGTAAAAAATAACGATTATTTTAAGAGATTTTATGACTTCATTGCGAGCATTCTCGTCAAATTGAGTTTTCACGTTACAAAAAGTCTTAAACTGAGTTACTCATAATTGAGTTTTTAGAATATAATAAAAAAAGTATCTGCTTTTCTTTTAATAGCTTAGTTTAACTTTTAATGTGAAAGGGAAAATGAATTGAGTTGTATTTTTGTTGAGGCTTTAGTTTTTTTTTAGGAGGCCTTTTTCTTTACCATAAGTTATTTACCTGACTATTTATTGGGTCTTTTTCTCTTAATAAAAAATTTATTTTTTTGGGGTCTAAAGCTCTTGCTTGGGTTGCTTGACCCCGGGACTGCTCCTCATACCATCTTCCAAACCTTTGCAAGCAACTTTTTAATCTTAAATACTAAAGCAACTTTTAAAATGATATAGTTGTCTGGAGTAGTTGAGTTGGTTTGAAGGATAGCAAACAGGCGTTGACGTGATAGAGATGACATAGATTCAACTGTCCCTAGTAATACAATACACGAATGAGTCATATTGATTGCAAAAGATGGTTGTCTAAAATAAATGTCCAGCTAATATAAGGTTGGAGAAAATAAATATGTAGATGTGTTAGAGCTATGCTTTCAAATTGAGGTTATTGTCTGAGTTACAAGGTTGGAGTGATGAGGAAATCATCATAGTTTAAACTCTTCATAGTTTATAAGGTTGGAGAAAATAAATATGTAATTGATAAGGAAATCATCATAGTTTAAACTCTTTACACTAATACGATACACCAATTAGTAATATTGGATGCTTGCATTAATCTCAGGTTATTACGATTACCGTAAAATATCTACTATTTTCCCAAAAATATGTACTAAGGTTTCAGTAAACAATTTGACATGATAGCCGTACTGAAGGAAATGTACCAAGGTTCAATAAACAAGATCGGGTAACAATTTTTTTTAACAAAATATTGCCCAGCCAAAAGTTTTATTCTCTCAGTTTTGTTTTTGGGGAAACAATTTCTCTCATGATCATACGGAAAATGTATCCAATCAGACAAAATTGGTCGTCATAAAAGCATATAACTTTTGATCAAGTGCATGGCAATGCCCTCATGCCTCAGCTTACATGGAGAGTTAAATTGGAAGGATTTCCATAGACAAAAAAATGACAAGATTGGAGCCTTGACTGAACATAAATGAGATCTTCATGTACATAAACAGATAAATTTTTGTTATAATGAAATCAATAGCATATTGATGATGTATTTAGAAATGTTCTGGCTAGCATCATAACTCCCAAAAACTTTGAAAAATTTCTAATGTCTAAAATCCAAGTTTCTGGGAATGCACACATGAAATAAACAAATTTCTCAGTGCAGGATATGTTATCATCAAAGGCAGACAAACATCCACTATCACCCCTTAAAGGCTAAAGGCTTTAACCCTTCATTCAATTCTTCAGACATGAAGCAATCACAAGATATCATACATAAAAGTGTAAATAAACACATTCATTAGTACTAAATTCATTATCCACAAAACCATAAAATTCATACATCAAATTTATTTAAAAGGGCCATTAAAGACCCTATAACATCCACAAGTTCAGAGATTCATTTCAAAACAACCAACATAACAAACAGATATAACAACCACAGCTCAAAAGCCACCACGAAGACGGAGCACAAGGTGAAGGGTGGACTCCTTCTGAATGTTATAGTCAGCAAGGGTCCTTCCATCCTCCAACTGCTTCCCTGCAAAGATCAACCTCTGCTGATCAGGTGGGATACCTTCCTTGTCCTGAATTTTTGCCTTCACATTATCAATGGTATCGGAGCTCTCCACCTCCAGGGTAATAGTCTTCCCAGTCAAGGTCTTCACAAAGATCTGCATACCACCCCTCAGACGCAGCACAAGGTGAAGGGTTGACTCCTTCTGGATATTGTAATCAGCAAGGGTCCTTCCATCTTCCAACTGTTTTCCAGCAAAGATCAACCTCTGCTGGTCCGGGGGAATACCTTCCTTATCCTGGATCTTAGCCTTGACATTGTCAATGGTGTCTGAGCTCTCCACCTCAAGGGTAATAGTTTTACCAGTAAGGGTCTTCACAAAGATTTGCATACCACCCCTCAAACGAAGCACAAGGTGAAGGGTAGACTCCTTCTGGATGTTGTAATCAGCAAGGGTGCGGCCATCTTCCAACTGCTTACCGGCAAAGATCAACCTTTGCTGGTCCGGGGGGATTCCTTCCTTGTCTTGGATCTTAGCCTTCACGTTGTCAATGGTGTCAGAGCTTTCAACCTCAAGAGTAATAGTCTTGCCAGTGAGGGTCTTCACAAAGATTTGCATACCACCACGAAGACGCAACACAAGATGGAGAGTGGACTCCTTCTGGATGTTGTAATCGGCAAGAGTACGGCCATCCTCAAGCTGCTTTCCGGCAAAGATCAATCTCTGCTGGTCCGGAGGGATTCCTTCCTTGTCTTGGATCTTGGCCTTGACGTTGTCAATGGTGTCGGAGCTTTCAACCTCAAGAGTGATGGTCTTGCCGGTGAGGGTCTTGACAAAGATCTGCATGCCTCCACGAAGACGAAGGACAAGATGAAGGGTGGACTCCTTCTGGATGTTGTAGTCTGCAAGAGTCCTTCCGTCTTCCAACTGCTTTCCGGCGAAGATAAGACGTTGCTGGTCCGGGGGAATTCCTTCCTTGTCCTGGATCTTTGCCTTGACGTTGTCGATGGTGTCAGAGCTTTCCACCTCAAGGGTGATGGTCTTTCCGGTGAGGGTTTTCACGAATATTTGCATCTGTAGAATCACCAACAACAAATAAATTAGAATCAAACATCAGAACATGAATTAGAATTTGACCTAGAATCTAATACAACAAATAAATCAGAATCTAACAACAGAAATCACATGGAATCAAATACAATAGATCAAATTCAACGTTTAACAAACGGATCTGGACAATATAGAATTAAACCCTATGAATTTAGATCAGATAAAAAAAAGGTTTAAAAAACGGATCTGAACAATTCGATGTGAAACCTAATTGGATTCGTGCATACAAAGCATGTTCCTGAACTAGATACAAACAAAATCAAACCTAATCTACGATTATGGATCTCTAGGCTCAGATCTGAGACAAATTCGAAAACAATTAAGCTATATAAACCCTAATCCTATCACAACGAAAGAAAAGAACGTAAAAGCGAATAGAAAACCGGAGAAGAAAGGTAAAGTACCTTGAGAGAGAAGTTGTTATGTCACGAAGAAGAATTGAGATGAATTAGTTTGTTGTATGAGAAAGAAAGTGTGAATTGATAAGGGTGGAAAGGGTTGATTTATAGCAAAATAGGTTGAAGCATAACCGGTAAAAATGTGACACGTGTATAGCAAATGACGTATTATTCGGTGCTAGTTGTTGGGTTCCTTTTGAGGCACGTTGAAATTTCGTATCTTATCCGATGCATTCGGGAAGGTCCTTCTAGGAAGAAAACAAAAGGAGGAATAGTTGGTTGGAGTTAGAAATTGACGGAGTCAAATGTACATCGTCCTCTTTTCATTAAACGTTACAACGGCGTTACTTTAATGGATTGCTGATTTTCATTTAGGCCCACATCTTCTGTTTTATATGGGCTGGGCTCCACTCCACCACTAGAACAATTACAAGGCCGGCTGCTATGAATTTATATTTTTTATAATTTTCTTTTTGTAATAAACTAAAATGAAATTATATAAAGTTTTCAATAGAAAAATAGTACCACCTCCGTTTCTTTTTACTTGTTGTTTTAGAAAAAAATATTTGTTCATTTTTGCTTGTCGTTTTAGCAATTTAAATTATATTTTTCTTATTATATTCTCCTTCTTATTTTATTTTATTGACTAAATTTTGTATAATTGTTTTTGTTGAAACAATAAAATCTTTTTTATTGTATACAAATTTTGTTTGTTTTTAAATAAAGTTTGTTACAATTTTTTTGAAAATAGATAATGTTTGTGAAAAAGAAGGAATTTATTGGTGGATTAAAAATATGATATATTTAAGAAAAGGGCATACCAGGAAAATAAGGTGCAAAAATATACCCCTCATATTTTGGTCTTTTTTTCTAAAACGACAAGTAAAAAGGAACGGAGGTAGTAGAAAAGAAGAATAATAGCTACTAAAGGAACAAGAGAATTAAGTTTCCTTATATATATATAGACAAAATGAAAAAAAAAAAATATAAACTCACACACAAGTGTTGGGACCAAAAATCGAACCTCAATCATATATGTTGAGTCAAACAATTTTGGTATTTTCTACTAATTGAGCTACAACTTTTGGACAAAAGAACTAAACTTTTATAACATGGTCAATCAATATTCAAATTTTAATTAAAATAAAATATTTGTATTTAATGTGCGATGCATCTCAAACAAAATTATCTCAAATATAAAAAACTTTATAGAAGAAAACAAGTTGACAACTTGACATTTTCTTGCGTAGGTGTACATGTAATGCTTTGATCGATAAGATATATAAATTATAAATTCCTATAAAAAATTTGTACACCAAAATAAACACTTTTTTGTTATCCTTATTGAATTGTTACCGCTGTTTAGCAATGATGAATCCCTATTGAATTATTTGTGGAACATAGTTTAGGGTGAATTAATTTGACTTATGTAAATTGGTTTTTTACACTACTGTAGTCAATAGTTCCAGTTGCTTAATTTTTAGAGTGAATTAATTTGATTTTGATGAAATTGGTTTTTTACACTACAATAGTTAGTACTAGTTCCACCTTTTCATGTAAGTTGAATTTTTAGATATTTGCTTGATCATTGACATGATTAATCACTATAATCAGCAGCCACCGGATGAAATCTTGTGTCTTGTGTTTGTTCTAAAATCTAAAATCCTTATTGATTGATTAATGCATGATACTAGCTAGTACTTGAACATGATCATTATATTGAAAATGATTATTATTTTTCAGTGTATTATTACTCTATACCACTTACACAAATTGTAAATTGTCTACTAGTATCAAATCAAATATGCCTTGAAAGCAACTATATAAAAAAGGAATGAAAGTTGATTAATTCAGCTTAACAGTTAACATATACTAGTATTGCTGATAAAGCAACAAGTGGAACATATGGGCGTTAAGAATTCATGTTTGTTAATCTTCAACATGGACACTAGTGATATACTAATACTATACTCAAAGTCTCAAACCCAACAAGTGGACACAATAATATAATAGTAGTATACATTTAGGTTATGAACTGAGTTCAAGAAACCTCCTTGCCATGGGATGCTTAGCTTGAGAGAGTTGATTAGGCTTAAGAACTTCAACAATTTCACCATCAACAAGCAAACACACAACATCAGCCATCCTCTGAATTTGTTTGATACTATGAGAAACCATGATGAGTGTCATACCTTGATTCTTGTTCAACTTCATCAGAGCACCTTCTATGTTTTCTGTGGATATTGGATCTAATGCACTAGTAGGCTCATCTAGTAGCAAAACCTCAGGTGAGTTAGCTAGAGTTCTGGCAAGTGCAACTCTTTGAGCTTGACCTACAGAGAGGTCAGCACCAGATTTATCCATGAAAGAAGCATCAAGGTCTGCCATTATAAGCAATTTGCGCACTTCATCATCTGTTAGCTTTATTCCTCTAAGTTGTGGACCATATCTCACATTCTCCGCAACTGTCCCTGTATGTATGCAGCACCACAACATATTGTATTTAATAAAATACAAATTGAGATAAAAGGGTGAATGAATTGAGATCTATGAAACATGAACACTTTTTGGATTAGGTATGTCTCAGTGTCGACCACCAAACACTTAGGTTTACATTGAATTATATCGTTTTCTCAAAATTTTATCCATATGGACGTGTCAATGTATGTGTCATGTCTGGTGTCCATGCTTGTGTTTGTGTTTCAATGTTTCATAGATTGTGATAGATAGATAGTGAGGGGACACACCTTCAAAGAGAGCAGGGAGCTGAAAGAGCATGGCAACCTTGCGGCGGAGGGAAAGGACGTCAAGGTGGCAGATGTCATGGCCATCGAGGAAGACGGAGGAGGAAGGTGGCTCCCAGAGGCGATTCAAAGCTCTCAAGAGAGTTGACTTGCCACTGCCACTAGGACCTATGATCCCAACAATCACACCCTTTGGGATATCAACAGTGATGCCTTTGAGTATATGAATTTTCCCATCATCTGAATCTTTTCTCAGATTTTTTATCTGGAATTTGGGTTGTCGCTGCTGCTCCTCCTCCACATCCACATCCAACAAGTGCTCTGTCAAACCACATAATCTATCAGCAATTAGCTATGTTGAAATAAATAAATCAAGTGAAGGTGTTTGTGATTACCTAAAACAGAAGACATAGATTGGCGTGAGCTTGAGTAAGCTAGAAACTGAGAATGAATGGTAACTAAACCATCCAATGACTAAGATAATACTAATACTTATAAGAATATGAATGTGAATATTTTATTAAAAGAGTGCTGGAAAATGGAAACAACCTGCCCCAGTCAATGTCTCATTCTTGTACTAGATAACTCCTCCCCTTCAATATTCCTTTTCTAATATAAGATTATGAATCTCTAATACAGTATATAAACGCTAATGTTGTTTGTTAGGCTCAGGATCTGAGACAAATTCCAAATTATTTAAGCCATATAAACTCTAATAATTTTTTATTGACTAGTGTTTGTTAATATTTTGGAACAGAAGAAATACTTAAGAATCTTATATGTCCATCACACATACTAGTTGTATGGGTTGAATGAGTGTGAGAGTATAAAGTGTTCAAATATTATTGTTCTAATTTATTTGAGGTGATCAAAGCCCCACGTACAAGATATACACATCCCAAACCTTTGCTTTGCACGATCACAATGCTGCAAAGAATAATGTTTTTTTTCTCTTTCTTTTTGGTATAAACAAAGAATAATGCTATTATTAACACACCTTTTTATTTTTCGGCACACACATCTTTAAATAGTTAAAATTCACATCAATTTCATAAAATTTATATGTAACTCAATGATTTGGTGTAATTCATATAAATTTTAACATACTAAATAGAGTGTACTAAAAGAAAATATATTACTCCATAGAATGTATTGTTAGCATTAGCACTATTGATACTACAAAACAGTACTAATTTGTTCTCTATCTCATAGTAATGTTATAGTAGTATATGGTTTTCCAACATCTGATCTAACCATAGAATTAATATTCGATCCCATTTAAATAATTGATGTGCAAAAACAACTAAAGATAAAGGATTCCAACAATAATCTGATAGATTTGAACATTACACAGAATCTACATTTTGAAAGATTTGCATATTACACAGAATCAACATTTCAAGCGAAAATAGAGACATCCTACCTAAGTATACAGTTTTAAGTTTTAACTTTTAACTAACCAACTAACAAAGTCAGACTTAGCTAATTAAACCAATAAAGTACTAATTTGATATCAATTACTACTAATTAAACTAACTAATCCTACTCGTGATTCAGAAACAATGCTTCTTTGATATACAATACACACGTGTATGCATGTTTGTTTTTTTGCCATATCAATGCTTCTTCACCAATCATCATCATCATATAACCAATCAGACATTTGAACATATCCATCAAACAGATCAATGCCATTCTTGAATGAAAAATAGAAAAAGTAACAACTATCTTTCGGAGAAAAACAACCACATTCAATTTCTTTGAACTCCGTCATGATTCTTTGCCGGTTCTTGTTTCTTTACTTTAAGAACACGTGAACAATATCATTGTTTGAAACTCCAAATTCTCCCAATGACTTATCATCAAGAACTACACCACCTTTGGAAGCCGGAAACATAATCGACATGTCGTTTATTTTCAAGAAATTGTACTTGTTATGAATCTTTTCCTTCAGCTGCAAAACAGTTTCATCAATGTATACATGTGTATAGTAACTAAGTGAGCGATAACCGGCGAATTCAACTCCGACCAGCATTTTCTTCGGCATGTCTTGGGGTAATTTGATGAAAATGCATGAACCTTCAATGAGTTCGCTGTTGATGACTGTGTCTTCATCTTTGAGAACTTTGCCATTGAAAATAAGCTCTTGCTTTGAAACGGGTAGGCCTTTGTACTTGTATATCTTCTCTTTCACTTCAAGAACAGAGTAAAAAAAACCTACTTCAATAGAGAAATCATATTCTTCAAAATTCCCTACCATGAATTTCACATCCATATTATTGACCACTTTACTCACTAAAGAGACAAAAACCAATTACTGATATTCCCACTGTCCCTATTTATAAACGATTTTTATTTTTCTGGTATAAGACTTCTTTCGATTTTGGGAGGTTATAACGGTTAAAGTAATGTTTGATGAATTCTTTGTCAATGCTAAGCTTCCAAACGGCCTTCTTTCATATTTCATTGTATTAATACATAAGGTTCTAACTTTATTTGAATTTCATCCAATCTCTTTGTTGGGGAGTCTGTATAAATTATCGGCTAAGGTCCTTAGAAAGAGGTTGGGGGAGGTTATTGATTCTATCATCTTCAAAAATCAATCGACATTTATAAATACCTTGCATCACATCGTGTTTTTGTGGGGTGTAACGATAACACACTAACAAAAAATAAATTATATTTAACATGCTCAACCGTATCATATATTTTATAAAATCGATCAGAGATAAGTATACCCGTGCATCCCACAGGATCCAAACTAGTATATTTACACACAACTCATAACTCAGCTACAACATGCCGCTTTCTGATAAAACTCCCCATACTTATTATTGAACACAAACATGCAATTGCTGCAATGCAAGACTGAGGCTAAGTACCCACTTCATCGAAATAGCTATACGAGTTTCCCTTGGTGTTCTGTTTACAGACTGTCAAAGAGCAACCTACTTAAAACTTCATGTGCAAACTTAGTACATTTTGTTTATAACTAAGATTTTGTGGTTGACGTGAATGATTTTTCTCTCCTCCCTCAAAAAATATTAATAACTCTATCCAAAATAAATTACTAATTTGCAGTATTATAAGTTTAACTATCCTTGTAATTCAGTTCAATTTAAGGAGTAAAACAAAATTTTGCACTTTGAAAACAGCAGGTGAAGCAACTGTAGGAGCTATCTTCTGCGCTTTGATTCTTTCCGCATCTCTGTCATGTAGCTCTCCATATTTGACTTCTCCCATAAGCTTCTTAGCACAAGATCTTCCTTTGTTGCTTCATCTATTAATAACATGCACCAAATCAGTAAAAACTCAAAGGTTCAGAGCTCTCAAGAGATATGCTAGTTGGTTGGACTATGCATGCACAATCCAGAGCCAGAAGTAATAAAAGCATAAAAACAGCATGGTTCTATTTTGAACACAAATTCCACTACATTCTTAGTGCCTAAAGAAGAAGGTTGTTCGTAAAGAAATTGTAATCACCTATACTTCTCCATCTGTCGTCATGAAGACCAAGGGACCTTTGTGTCAGATAAGAAGCATCTTCCCAAGAATAAGGGCACTTTTTCACCCTGTATGTCCAAAACCAACAGCCAGACCATAGCAAAAGCTGGATAGAGCAGATAATTAATCAATAGTTACACATAAAACAATATTGATTTTCACAGTTCAGCACTACAAGTGGGAAATATTTTCATGTATTAAATAGAGTAAATAGAGATTCTAAGAATATGATCGCTTTTCCAAATAGAATATTTTAGCACTAACCTTTCCTAAAGTATAAGGTAAAAGAATGAAGCGGACACCAACAAGCTTCCATATGGAAGGCCGTTCAGTTCCTGATATTTGTAGATCAAGTTCTTCCTCCACTTTACTGAGGTCCTCTTCCACTTTTCTGTATATAAAGGCCGTTCACATTGTGTCATTGTTTACTAAAAGTAAAGAAATTACAGGCAATGAATCCAAATCTTATGAATCAAACTGATTTAACAGAGGAAATGATAGTTTGCAAGGAGGACAACCAAATTGAAAAGGGTAGTAGACATAGGAAATCACATACAAGGACTACATAGAATCAGAATGATACCATACCTGTCCTTATTCTTTTGACCCTTCTTCTTATTTGTAATCCCGCCACTGCGCTCAAGTTCCAACGCCCTTAGTTTATTTTTATAAGCAGGTGTCTTCTTCACCATGGCCACAGCCTTAATTAACACAAAAAAGTTAGTGCAATGAATCTGGATGTTTTAATCTTCCAGAAACATTTCACAAATAATAAATAGACCAATTTACACAATTCAATTGTACATATCTTCAAAAGTCAGTACATTTCAAACCTAACCTACTTCAAGTTTTTAGCTAGCACCCAAGACTAGAGAGATTTTGAAACATTTTAGCTGAAAATGACTCCTGGATTCATCGGACTATATATGGGTTGGTAGCAACACTCAACTTCAAGACCTAGCTTCCTTGCCAATATATGTTCCACAAACAGACAATTTATTCTACGTCCAAGAATTCAAATGAAATGATTTGTACACAAATTCAAAACCTCTTACAACATTGTTTGAGACTACTAGACATAACCACATAAGTAGCTGAATACAATACTTAACACAATAAATACATCTCTTCAGCCATTAGCTAGTCGATCATAGCACAGAGTGGGATAAATGCATATTCCACATAAATACATATTTTTAAACTTTTGGCAGTATATTGTATAAACTATTAAATATCCATAGCATCATTTCACATCAGGGTCTTATCTAAAATTAAATTACATCTAATACATCACACTATCACAGTACCTGATTATACCTTGTCGTTTGATTTAGATATTGGAAACCAGAAAGAATAAGAAGAAGGCCAACCAATACAGCACGTGTATCCTACCAAATTAAAGCACACAAATACTAACAAATCAGATTCAAGCATCAAAATCATCCAATCAATCAACATTTCAAGTCAATTATTACAACCAAAATATGTAATTGGCCAGCAATAGAAACTTAGCAAATCTCACCGTCTTGTGACCATAATACGCCCGATAGTATTGTGCAGTGTTATAAAACACCTGCAATCAAAAGAAGATAGCTCAATTCTACTTCAATCAACACTAACAGAATCGGGTATGAACAAATCACAGTTATTGACCCCGAATTGCATAAGAAACTTAAGCATAAGAAAATTCAAATACCTCCTCCGGATGCGCAATTGCATAATCGTATTTTTCTCGTGTAGCCTCATCCTTTAAAATCTGTGAACAAATTATAATCCCATCATTCACAACACATCATTTTCAGACGAAGATATATAATGCAATGTGACTACTATCTAATTAGCTTTACATTGCAAAAAATTCAATTTTGATAAAAAAAAACACTCCAACTACCAAATCTACAACATATATACCATTGAACAAAAGAATAATCAAGTCACCTCATAAGCATTGGCGATTTTAACAAAAATCTTTCGCGATTCCGGATCAGGATTTTTATCTGGATGACTGATTTAAATAGAAAACAAAAATAAACAAATCAATTGAAATAACATCAAATTAAGAACAGAGAGAAAAAAGTAACTGAGAGAGAGAGAGAGGTACTGTTTCAAGGAGAGTTTGTAGTATGCTTTTTTGATTTCAGAAGAATTAGCACTCTGAGAAACGCTGCAAACAAAAACGAGATTGAAAATCAATAAAATTGAAAAAATTTAGAGAAGAGAATTATGGAAGGTTGAGCTAGCTGACCCGAGAAGATCATAGCAATCGTCTTCGTCGCAGTAGATTGCTATAGAAGGAGAAATGGTGGCTAAAATGAGAACCACCGCGAGAATTGTGCGCCACCGGAATTGTGCCGGCGGCGGATTCATTTTGCTGAATGTGATTCGCCGGAATGAATTCGGTGTCTTTTCTGGGGTTGACCCAAACACCGAGCTGAAATTGTTGTCTATAATCACAAAATCGAAATCTAGTTCGGATCTTCAATGCTCCGAGATCCGACTTGAATTGTAGCATGCACTGCACTTTTTATTTTAATTTTATTTTTACACGATGCTGTTATCGATTCTTTTTTATATCCTTCAGTTCGGACAAGTTTTTCAGTTTTCACATGGTCTTCTAATTAATTAACTAATTTTTTGGGTGCCAAATTTTGAACTATTAAATAATAGAGTGGCTATTTATTTTTATTTTCACCTCTAGTTTTTAAGAAAAAAGGGTTAATAGTTCGTTCAGAGTAAATTGCAAATTCTGATATTAAATAGTTGCAGTCTTTTTTTCAATATAATTGTAGAAGATTGAATCGTAATTTTCTTTACCAAATAATTTTACTCCTGAAAATACTGTTTAACATTATCCTGATACTTATATCAAGTCGATATTAAAACTAAAAACATTGTTCAAATAGGTCTTATGCCTGCCAAATTTCTACACATTTCGCCACACCATGTGGCTCGATGGGCTTTGAAGTCAAATATAGGGCAAACAGGTAAATAATTTTGAAAGTGAAATAGATTAGTATTTTTTGTTTGAAATAAGGATATATAGGTAAAAAAACCTCATTTAGATTGCACTTACATGATAAATAGGGATAAATAGTTAATATACAAGAAATAAATAAATAATTTTATTAAAAAATTGTTAAGAAGAAAATAATTTAGTCTTAAAAAAAAGAAAAAAAGACAGTGATCTGAAACAGTTGGTAGCTATGCCGCCAATTTCGCAACTATATCCAAAGACCCATCCAGTTCCACAAATCAGAGCATGCAACAACGACACTGGATCCAAGTCTTCAGTTACAACAGGGAAACCCAAGGTCAGTCCCCAACTGAACCGCTGGTCCAGGGCTCGTGCAATACGTTCCGGTCGAAAATTGGACCGCTCTAGTTCCCGAACCCAGATTCTACAACCCAACCACTCTCCACCTACAACACTACTTCCCCTCGCTATTGATGCAGATGACACCGTCAGTGAAGACGGCGCAGAGTTTAGGGCCAAGTCTATTTATATTGTCTCCGACGGAACCGGTTGGACCGCTGAACACTGTGTTAACGCCGCTTTGGGTCAGTTCGATTATTGCTTGGTTGATCGTGGTTGCCCCGTTAGTACACATTTGTTTTCTGGGGTAACTTTTCTAACCCTTCATTCTTTATCCATTTTGTTTTATATCCAATCCAATAATACTATATATGCGAATGGATAAATTAATCACCACTGAACCACTAACGTTTGGTTTCAAAATACGAATTTTTAATCATCATAGTTTTTGCTTTTAGCTATTTTAGTTTATATTTATGTTGAGATTGTTGTTGATTAGATTGATGACACGGAGAGGTTAATGGAGATAATAAAGCAAGCAGTGAAGGACGATGCATTACTTGTGTATACATTAGCTGATTCTTCATTATCTTCAACAGCTGAGAAGGCCTGCAAATTATGGGGTGTGCCTTCTACTAATGTATTGGGACCCATTACAGACGACATTGCTTCTCATTTGGGCGTGTCTCCTTCTGGTCTTCCTCGTGGTGCTTCTGGCGTTCCTCTATCCGATGATTACTTTCGTAGGATTGAAGCTATTGAATTCACTATTAAGCAAGATGACGGGGCATCTCCACAGAATCTTGCCAAGGCTGATATTGTTCTTACTGGTGTTTCCCGAACTGGGAAGACGCCTTTGTCTATTTATCTTGCTCAGAAAGGGTATAAGGTCGCTAATGTACCGATTGTAATGGGGGTGGAAATGCCTAAGACTCTCTTTCAGGTTGATCCACAGAAGGTTTTTGGATTGACTATAAATCATGGTGTTTTACAGGATATTAGAAAAACAAGGGCTAAAACACTGGGATTTAGTTCAGAAACAAGGACTAATTACTCGGAGATGGATTATATTAGAGAGGAACTTGAGTTTGCAAGAAGGCTCTTTGCTCAGAACCCTGTCTGGCCGGTCATTGGTAATGAGTTTAAATTTTACCCAATTTCATATTTCTAAAATGCCAACTGTGATTTTGATTATTTCAAAAGGAGTTGCAAAATATTAAACTCAAGCTAATGCTGATGGATTCTATTTTCCCCCCACTAATATATACAGATGTGACTGCTAAAGCGATAGAAGAAACTGCAGCAGTTGTATTGAGGCTGTTCCATGACCGCAAGAATAAGTACACAATGTCGAGCATCTCAAAACGCTATTAAATATGTTGATATTCTCTCGTTGAACTCCAGATTGTAAAGCGTCAAAGTTGTATACCATTGCAATGCAGAATTCGCTGACTACTCATAAATCATTTATCACACGCAGTTGTATATTTTAGCCAACAGGTATGCCTTTTTTGTGTGTCGTGTATCATTCGATGTTATATTATGGAACATTACTATCAATTTCGAAACTTGTATTATAAGTAATTTGATTCTAAGAAATGAAGTGTTAGTTAATCCTGAACAGTAACTTACTAGGCCCAGTTGTGGAAAAGCTGTTTTGCTTGCATGAACTTGCCTATAATTGTAAAAACTTCCATCATTAAATTTTGCCGGAATGACCTCTCTTTTATCAAACATATAGTGAAATGCAATGAATAAGTAGAAGAAATGCAGTTTTCTTTCTTTCAAGGGAAAGGAAGTGCTGTTCCTGCCAAATTGATGAAATATTTCTTCACAGTTTGATTTTCAAAGTTAGATATAGAAAATTTGTCCTAGCCCCCTAGGGAGCCTTTTTTATTGCCTGCCTTATTAGCTCTAATTGTCTCATGGATCTAGTAATATTTAATTGTTATGCCGGCTCTGTTTATTGATATGTTGGATATCTATTTTCTTACCATATTATCTGGTGGGATTTAATATTCATGCACTGTGTTTGCATTCACATGTTGAAAAAAAAAATACATGAATGCTAAAAATGTTGAAAATCTTAGATTACAAGCAACCTATGTAGGCACTGGCAGGCATTTAATGTATTTATGTAAGATTACCTGTGTACCAAATAGGCCTATATCAGGCACAAAAACATGGGCTTGCAAATGCTGAGTTTCTTTTTTTAATTCTCTCTTTCTTTTCCATTGAAAAGCTTAATCACAACCACATATCTTGTAGGTTGAGTTCCTCACATTTAGTTCTTGTTCACCTAACTGGGATGTATGGATTAAATTTTTTACTGTGACCTTGAACAAGTGTTTTCTACTCTTCTAGGATTTGAAATTTTGTCATGTTCGTTTGGTTCCGAAACTAGCACAACTATTTAACTACTATTAGTGGCAAACACCAATATTAACTCGCACGATTAAGATTCTTTGTTAGGGAAAAGGATCTCACGTCTACATGCTTCTAGTTATTTTATTTAGACCAAGTAGACAATATACAAAATTGGCCAAATTAAACTAAATGATTCACACACCTAGTTTATTCAGAAAAGTTTCCCTGTATTTCAACATTATTTGTTGCTTGAAAAACTCCTGGTGAACTGAAGCTTTATTGATAAAGACCAAAAAATTCATTGATCGTGCATGTCTTTTAGTGCCTTCTGTTGTCATGCAGCTACTTTTGTAGCTTGTAGGTAGCTCTCATGGCATAGCATAGCACTATTGCTTTCCTTTCCCATTTCCATTTTCATATCTTCACTTTTAATTTCCAGAAATGGAAAAAAGGTTTAATTACTAATAGGATTGCATCTTAGAGCAAAAACAGAACAGAATGATACAGGCCTAGGTGAGGTATATAAATCCTTACGAGAGAAAAAGCAAAAAGTGACTTTGTCACCCTCCAACTTGAAATATTCCTAATCCATGTGATCTTTTATCATTTTCAGCTGTTAAAAAAGAAATATTCCTCCCATCCCCATATCACATTCCCAGTGCATAATATATCAATGTATTTGCTTCTTGTATCTCCATAAGAGGTACGTTCCAAAATCTCGTTAGCATTTGCAACCTATGCAATTTTTGTCTTCTACAAATTTTTTGGCACGTTCCAAAATCTCATCGTATCCAGTATAAGTTGGCGACATCAGTAATTAGTGCAAATCACACCCATATTGAACTTCTAGTAAGAGTCAAGTATATAAGTAACAATGTAGCCACGCTAGACCTGTTCCAAAGCATATAAATCAAGGCACATAAAATTATGTTAATGAAAGCAGAACTAAAGAGTTGAGATTTGAGAATCTTACAATGTGGGAAGACAAGAACTTTTTAGGGTCATGGAGCCAGGAAGAAGATTGTCCAAAACTGGTGATTCTCCTTGTTATACATTTGTTTTCAGTGTTGTTGTTACACATGTTACTCTGTTGTGATTGAAACCCATAATCAATACTACAAGAGTTTACAATTTACATTACAAGTTTACTATCACTAGTTCAGTAGTTGATGTCCAAAATTCTGATAATTGAGAGTACATGTGGCCCCTAAATATGGTGTACCAACAACATATTGATTACATATTATAATCTTATTATATAACTTTACAGCACTTTTGCCTTTCATATGATTGACCTTGAAACCTATTTCAGAGAGCAAGTTTAGCAATTTACATAGTCTGTTTCCTATAATTTCATCTTATCTAATCTTCAACCACCAGTGACCAGACCAGACAAATTTTACTAAATCACTATGTAATCGATCTTGTTTGATACTAAGACTATAAAAATTTACACTGTCAATTATAACAGTTGAATTATTAAAAATATTCATTTTAAAAGTCATACAAGAGATTATTTGTGATAGATTAATAGTGTAAAATATGTTTTTGGCAGAGAATACGTTTTACTAATCTCATATATTTATTGGGTTTGAGATGATGAAAATGACAAATATAATGCTAGTACAGATATAAGGCATAGGAATCAGGGGAAACCAACCTTGTCCTCACTCACATAACATAAGCACATGTTGGCTATGAATTACTTTACCAATTGAATTTAGTTACCAGTATTCAACAATTGCAATAAGGGTCAAACAATGAAAACAAACACACCCTAAAGTTGACAATAGTACAGTATATGAAAACTTTTTTCAACTGAAAGATACGCAGCATGTAAACAAATCCCAAGCTGCCAAATCAATCGGTCCAGATTCATAAGATAATGCAAAAACAACAAAATAAATTTGGATTCTTCCTTTTGTAGTTCTTGTACACAAAATTGTCTTTAAACTTCCATGTGACATGAAAAGAAGATGATCCAAATCCCAATAAACGAAAAAACACAAACTCAATCATATGATGTTTAGGAAGAAAACAATGAAGAAGTCGGTAACACATTGGAATGACAATGGTACCTTTCAGAGAGCATGCAGTAGGGACAGTATCCTTGTCTTCAAGTGTGACATTGCCACTCTCATTCCTATCGACCCAACATCATCAATTATTATCGGGTGTTACCATTAAACTCTAAGCGCGTGTATGAATTTTAAATCTGTTAGAATCAAAGTGAATCACCGTAATTTTGTTGAGCTAAGCAAAATTATTGTACCAGCTAAACTCTCACCAATCCAAACACACACACTTAATATATTCAAGAATGTACACAAAATATATACATGAATTATAAGTTTAAACAATAAAAGATCCCAATAACAACAAAACATGACACTGGCTCTGTTTTGTTCTTGAGATGGGCCAAATAATATAAAATTAAAATAGTCATTGCAAAGTAAAATGATAATTTTAATTAAACAAAATTCAATCTTACTGTAGTTCTTGAATTGGCATTGGTGTTGTCTTTGTTGATGCTGGAAGAGAAGAAGTTTATATCAATCACAAAGCTGTCTACTTTCTCAGAAGAGTGTTGATACGCGCTTATATGATCTGAAACCAAGATTCTCTGAGAACCTATGCGTATCTGTTCTGATACGAAAGCCTCGCATAAAGAAGAAACCAAATCCTATTAAAAAAAATTAAAATCCAACTAATAAAAACAAAGAGCCACAATTGTAAATATGATTTAGGAAGAAACCAGAGAGTGCCCCAAACAACTTCCAGTTATGGTGTTGGCAGTTGCTTCTCGAGACTGTTTCACCGTTAAGACAGAGACCTTCGTAGATGAAGAACTTTGAAAATTGGAAGTATGAGTAAATGAGAAGAAACAAGGGAGGAGAAAGAACAAAAGCCATGAAGAAATTCGGAAATGAAATGAGAAAAATTGGTTTGAGGTTGGTCTTATTCATACTAATTGAGCATGAGTAGTAACGAGTATAAGACGGAATTACATAAGTAAAACTCACCAATTGCATAAGCGTTGGTCAGTTATAATTGCTTAACAGTTATCAATCAAATTCATTAAATGTTAACAGTATAAATGTACCGACAAAAGCAAATTCAAAACAAAATATTGCATTAAGTTAAGCCAATTGTCGACACTCGACAGTACTAAATGAAAAGCTAAAATTGCAAAGGGGGACTGCATTGAGTAATGTCCAACAACATATCCTCAAGTTGCTTCTTTTTCCACATAGTTGACTCATAGTCAGGTTGAAGTTTCTTCAGAGTAGTCGATGCTCGAATCGCTTCACTACAAAGAGTGTTTATGCTTTTGATATGCTCCATTTCCATATTGACAAAGACAATGACAAACAATAGTGTTAGCCTCAACCAGTTCTGTTTCGGCCAATGCCAACTGCTTTTCAACTGGTTTACCTTCTCCTTAGCTCTGGTCTTAACTACTTCCCTTTGTTTTCTGTCGGCCACAATCTTAGTTCCTCATTCTTTGAGAGGCCCTGGTCTTTACTGCTTGCTCGTAGGCAGGAAGGGTGGCCGTCAAGAAAGCACTCTTGTAGGCATGAAGGGACAGAAAATTCTAAATCAGCAGTTGTTTGACTGGTCTATTTTTTCAACCAACTTCCTCATTTGGTCAAATATAGCAGTGTTAGCCGAAGCAACATCTAAAGGTTTTGAAACGAATCCTTTTAGTTCTTTGAAGGGCTCAACAGCCTTGGAGTCACTAGAATAATTGAATCCAATCCAGCCTCAGTGGAAGACCGACCAGAAAATGAGGAAGCCACAGGGCTTGGGTTACGTCATAGTCCCTAACGGAAAAAGTTAATAGAAAGAATATTTTGACTGACATTTTACGATGTCAGTGATGTATTTGCTAATTTGTAAAAATTATGGACTATTTTGACTAATGTTTAGAATTTTGAGAACCAGTTTGCTTATTCACTTAATACTATCATATACCATACTTTTTCAAAACACTAATTTTAATTATCACAGTTTCTGTGTTCAGATGTGTATACAAACAGCTGATTCTTAATGCAAACTGTGATTTATATTATCTTAGGGATCTCGATATTCCCTGGTTTTACTCTATATTGTAAAGCATCAAAGTTGTATATACTATTGCAATGCAGAATTTGCTGACTGCTCATAAATCATTATCATACACAATTGTATAGTTTAGCCCTCAGGTATGCCTTTTTTGTGTATCCTATATCATTCTATGCTATATTATGGAACATCACTATCAATTTCAAAACTTGTATTGTAAGTAATTCGACTCTACGGTATAGGAATGTTAGTTACTCATGAACAGCAACTTACTAGGCCCAGCTGTGGAAAAGCTGTTTTAGTCGGATCAACTTGCAAAACTTCCATCATTAAATTTGGTGAATGCTTGTGACCTTTCTTTTGTGAAAATACAGTGGAATACAATCAATATGTAGAAATACAGTTTTCTTTCCTTCAAGGGAAAGGAAGCTCTTTACCTGCCAAACTGGTAAAGTATTTCTCTATAGTTTGGTTTTCAAAGTCAAATATAGAAAATTTGTCCTAGGGAGCCTTTTTTATTGCTTGCCTAATTGGCTTTAATTGTTTTTCTTACCAAATTATCTGGTGGAATTTGATATTCATGCACTGTGTTTGCATTCAATTAATGAAAAAACATACATTGCATGTTAAAAATGCAGAAAATCTTAGATTCCAACTTCTGATTAACCTATATACGCAATTAACGTATTTATGTGAGATTAATGGTGTACCAAACATACCTATAGGCTATAGCTACTTAGGTAGGCACAAAAAACATGTGCAATGAAAATGGTGAGTTTCATGCATAACTTCTCTCCTACCTATAAATTTTGTAGGTTTATGTCCGTAATATTTTGTTCTTGTTCACCTAACTAGGATGTATGGATCAATTTTTTTACTGTAACCTTAGAGCATATGTTTCTCCCCCTCCAAGGATTTAAAATTTTATTATGTTTGTTTTATTCTGAAACTGGCATAACTATTTAACTTCTATTATTGCCAAACATTAATCTTAAGATAAAGGTTCTTTGTTTGAAAAAATATCTAATAATGTTCACATGCTTCTTCTACTAGTTATGTAGACCCCAAATACACAACATACAATATTTGCCAAATTAAGCTAAATGATTAACACATGACACACCTAGTTTATTCAAAAAAGTCTCTCAATATATCATCATTATTTGTCCCTTGAAAAACAACTAGTGATTTTCAGCTTTATTGATTGAGCGTGCATGTCTTTTAGTGCCTACTGCTCACACAACATTGCACTTTTGTATCTTGTAGATAGTTCTCATGGCATTGCACTCTTTTTCCTTATATTCATTCACTTTAATTTACAAAAATGGAAAAAGGTTCAATTGCTATTAGGATTGCATGTTAGAGCAAAACAGAACAGAATGATACATACTGATACATACAAGTGATGAAGTATATATAATATAAATTCCTAAGGAGAGAAAAAGTAAAAAGTAACTTTCTCATCTCCAAATCCACTATGGCCTGAAATAACACACCAAATAAACTAAAGAGATCTTTCTCATCCTCTTCCATGTGATCTTTATCAGCTGTTATAAAAGAAATATTCCTCCCCCCTCTATCATAGTGCATACTGCATAATATACCAATGTATTTGCCTTTTGTAGCTCCAAAAGAGGTAACTGATTCTGACACAAAGATGGTGGAAATTCTAGTTAGCATTTGCAACTTGTGCAATATATATGGTCTTCTTCAAATTTTATGGCGCGTCGTCCCAAAATCTCATCGTATATGGTATAAGTCGGTGGAATCGGTAACTACTGCAAATCACTTCCGTATTCAACTCCATTATGCTTGCTGATACTAAGAGTCAAGTATATCAGTAACAATGTTCCCACGCTTGAGCTGTTACAAAACATATAAATCGAGTCACACAAAATTGCATTAAGGATTAATTAACTAACTCAAGTTAAGAGTTGTTGAATGAATCTTACAATGTGGCAAAGACAAGAAGAACTTTTTTAGGGTCAAGGAGCCATGAATATCGTCCAAAACTACTACTTCTCCTAGTTACACATTTGTTTTCATTGTTGTTGTTGTTGCACATGTTACTACTAGCTGTTGTGATTGTAATTTGATGATGTACTTGTTGTGGTGGGTTTGTTGAATTCTGTGTGGACCCTACTGCTACCATCGTTGACTTGCAAGGTCCTAGCAGAGAAGCTACATTTCAATACAAAATATTTACATTACAAGTTTACAATCAACAATAATGTCCAAATTTCTGATAATTGACAGTACATTGTGGCCCCTAAGTATGGTGTACCTACAACATATTAATTGCATATGATAATCTTATATAATTTTATAGCACTTTAGCCTTGTATATATGATTGACCAAGAAACCTATTTCAGAGAAATAGTTTTGACAATTTTTACATAGTAGGTTTAATATTTCTTTCACCTTAACTAATCTTCAACAACTAGTGACCCTATCGAACAAATTTTATTAACCGCATGTTTGAATTGACAATGAGTCTGATAGAGTCACGTTACGTCACTGTGATTTTGACAAAAATTATACCTTAAATGTTCGACAAAATCACATTTTCACCATTATTTCACCGTACTCGCTTCTCTTCCAAATTTTCAAAGATACACAAAATCTTTTGTAGTCATGTTTAATGTTATTCCAAAACCTCTATTAATTTATTTGGTTTGAAATTCTGAAAATGACAATATAATACTAACAGTGATAAGATATATCATGAGACAAATATGAAGCCTAGGAATCAGGGACACCCACGACCTTAGCCAGACAATAGGTACAGGTTGGTTATGAAATATTAAACCATTTGAATTTAGTATTCACCAATGAACCTAAGTTGTCAAACAATGGAAACAAACACACCTAAAGATGATAATTACATCAAAAAAATTTCAACCAAAAAAAAAACATTGCATGAAAACAAAATTCAGACGAGTAGAATAGTGACTGTACAGATCCATAAGATAAAACAAAAATATATTTGTATTCATTCATGTAATTTTTTTGGTATTATATACACAATTTTCTTTAAATGAGCATGTGACATAAAAAAAGAATACAAACGAAGATGGTCCAAATCTTAATGAATGATATAAAACAAATATGAAGTATACGTAGAATACAAATGAAGATGAAGAAGTCGGTAACAAAATGGTACCTTTGGGAGAGCATGTAGTAGGGACATTATCCTTGTCTTGAAGTGTGACATTGCCACTCACATTCCTATCAACCCAACGTTGAGATCCTTTTCTAGAAAGGCTCCTTTGCAACTATGTATCGTTTAACATAAATCAAGTAAATGAAATTATTATGTGCATTTCATAATAAAAATATTATTAAGTGCAATATTAAGAATGCAACTTGATGGAGTTGAGTAAGTCACACACAAAGTTAATTAACTGGTTTCTATAATCTTCAACGCTTGATCAATTAAAATAGTATAATTAAAGGGATAATGGAGATGGCGTAGGAGAAAAATATGTTTGAGAAAGACATTCGATTCTAATGGCCGCAAAGGTGCAACAAAAGTTGATAAGGTCTATGTTTTCTGTGTTCTAAGATATATATTTATTGCAATTTAAAATAAATATAGTTTAAACTAATTTTACACATGAAAATACAACATTTTGCAAATTTTTTTAATTTTTTTATTATAAAGCAATACTTATCGAAATTTACTATTAAACAATTAAGTAATCAAGTGCATGTTAAAATTTGTTGTGATATATTATCGTAGTCAATGTGAACTATCGTTATTTTAACAAACACTATATTTTAGAGTTTAATAAACCACTATAAACTCATGCACATAAAGTGAAGAAACTGTCATTCAAATCCCAGTCAATTAAATTAGAATTTCTGAACAAAACGATTTGTCAATTTAATTATACACTATTTACTATTGTTGAAGAAGTCCACAGTTCTATAAATTTGTATCCAAAAAAAAATTATATAATTAACTTTTTCTATAAAGTTCCTACCAAAAAAAACTTTAGAGTACAGAAGAATTTTCAAAAATAAAGTATATACAAGAATTATAAGATTTATAATAAAAAATTCCAATATCAGAACATGACACTAACTCTGTTTTGTTTGTGAGATGGGCCAAATAATATAAAAATAAAATAATCATCTTACACAAAGTAAAATATAAAATAGAATTAATTAAAAATTGTTACCGTAGTTCTTGAATTGGCATTGATGATGTCTTTGTTGATGCCGGAAGAGAAAGAAGAATCCATATCAATCACATAGCTATCTACTTTCTCAGAAGAAGAGTATTCATATGCGTTTATATGATCTGAGACCAAAATTCTCTGAGAACCTATGTTCTTATGTTCTGAAACCAAATCCTATGAAGAAAAAAACACATAATTATTATGAATTATCCGGTTTGAAGGATTAGTCTCTGCAGTTGCACGCAGAGGATACTCGGTACAAACAAAAAAAATAATTATTATGAATTAGGAGGAAACTAAAATGAATGAAAATTGAAGACCCAGTCCCAGAATTCAAATTCAATGGAACAGTTATATTAAAAAAGAAATTAAGATTCTTACCAACTGAGGAATTTGGGCAAGTTCCATGACTTTTGAATTGGAAAAAGAGTTTATTTTGTTTTTCAGCGTCTAAAGTTGCGTATTGAAAGGGTCACAGTAAGTATCTGATGGAAAAATTGAAATGAAAAACATGATTCATGAACATGATAAGTCAAAAGACTTAACTTTTACATAAGAAGAATAACAATAAAAAAAAATAAAGAAAAGAAGAAAAGTACCAGAAATATAATCTTGTATTAAAAAACAGAGGAAAGAACAAAGAGAAGTTTCATGTGGTGAAAATAATGATGATGATGGAATGGAAGTGGAAGAAGAATTGAAGAAAGAAAAGAGACTTATAACTAGAACGTATTTTGTCTGATTAGAGGTGGGTGGTTTTTATTGGAAGGTAGAAAAGAAGGAAATAGTGTAAGAAAGGGAAGGCAAGAAGGGCATGATGAATTGAATTGATTAGGACATTAGGAGAATGAGTTTAGAATTTAATTGCAAAAGTGGAAATGGTTTTACACTTGCCCTTTATTTCTTGTCTTTATATTTTTGTACTTAGAATAGAATTAGAATAGATAACTACTTTCCTCATCAAAATTTTAAGGGAATCAAAGTTATGATACACTAGTTAACTAGTTAATCGGTAGGATGAATTACGGTTTGATTTTCACACTTATATTTAAGAGGGGTGATAAAACCACTTTATGACATAAGTCATTCAAAATCAAATTAAACTAACGGTGAAACCCACAAATAAATGTCTGACAATATAAAATAAATCATTTACTTTTATAATAATGTCAAATGTAAAAAAAAAATTGGATGAGACCAGTGTATTCACCGTTGAACACATTGATTATTCCCCTCACATTAGAGTCATTTTAAAGGATGAAATAGTTAGCAAAAAATTTAAAATTATTCTATACTCAAGAAGAGGATGAACTTCAACCACTTATTATTCAACCACACCATCTGAATAAATAATATAAAATATCTTTTAGTGTATACAAATTTAATCTGTTAAAAAACATAAATAAATTAATTTAGTTATTTTTTGTATGAATTAATTTAGTTATTTTACTAATATAGGCATCTAGAAGATATCCAACAAACACTTTATTTACTCGCTATCTCTATCTTTCTACAAGATCATCAAGATATCACTTTACTCCTTCTCATGATTAATTGGGTATATGAGTGTTTGCAAGACATTTCCCATGCTTTAAATAGTCTCTTGCTTCACCAAAACAAATATGAAATATTTAAAAGGGTCTTGCTAACGAGTGTCTCCAGGGTACTATTTAAAGAAATATTTTATTTAAAAAGTTAACTAGTACAATTTTCAATACATTGATTTTACAGATTTTCAAAAATATTTTATAAAAATTTACAGTACTATTTAAGGGCTTAAAGAGTGCTCCAGGAGCACTATTTAACATTTGCCTATTTAAAATTATGGTGCAAAATTTGCAAAAGAAACAATTTATTTAACACTTGGTATCCCCGCTCTATAAAGATCGACTAGTTTGAGTGACATCAATTTTAGTATATTAATGGAATTCGGAAGAATTCGAACCTAAAATTTTGAGATAAATATTGTGATAAGTGTGAGGTGATTTAGTCTCACATTACTAAGAAAAATGGAGATTGAACAATGAACACTCAAAGTAAGTGACTCATAAACTTAATGTCTTAAAATTTTTGGTAAGAGTGTAGTGTTAAACTCTCTCATATCGATGTTCTAAATCTAATGCGGATAATCTTTGAACTCCCCCCTCGCAAACCCAACAAAAAAACATATTTTAATGTCTCAAACTTTCACCATCAATCTACCTTTATTGGTCACAAAAATCTATAGAACATACAAGATTATTATTCTCTTTTAACTGATTTTTTTTCTCTATATACATAAAATATAAATTAAATATGTTGTAAATTCGTTGAATAAAATTACACTAATAAAAATTAAAAAAACCTAACAACCAAATAAAACGAAGAATATAGAGACGATGATAATAATCCAAAATAAGTAAATAAGTAAAAGAGAAAAAAAGCACAAATATATATTTGTTTACTCAATTCAGTTAAATCAACCTACTCTGAATAGAGAGCAGCCTCTCCGTTTCACTATAATCAAAGGGTCGTTTTACAAGAGTTTCCAAAAAAGTTACAAGAAGCTTATCAAAAAAAAAAGCTACAAGAATTAGGTCCCGTTTAGCCGGCTTATTTTCTACTTGTTTCTTCTCCTTAACAATAGTATAGAAGAAACAAATTGTGTTTGACTCCACTTCTTTTTATTTTTTATTTCTTTACTTTATTTGTTCAATATTTTTAAGGAGAAATATGACTAATTCAATTTTATACTTATCTATTTCGTATAAAAAAAAATAAAAAAATAGAAAATAAGCTGAGTCAAACGGGGCCTAATCTTCAATCCTAATTCTACCATAAATCCGAATATCTTTTCATGACCAAGAGACTCAGTTTGACCTAGTCTGCCCAAAATGAAACCAACAACCTTTTGCACATCCTAAAATTCTTCCAAGATAAACCCAAATGTTACCCTCTAAAACACGCGACGTTAGCAAATCCTTATGAAACAAATGTTCACACCTTTCCATCAAGAAACTCACTTGCTCTCATAAGTTTTTTTTATGAAAAGTACGTCTTATTTATAGAGAAATATATAATTTAAAAATAAGAATAAATACATTTTAAAATAAAATATAGTCTCATTTTATTTCAAACAAAATCTTATTTTGTTTTCAAAACATATCTAATCTAAAACAAACATAATCTTTGTTCTTCAAATTTCAATTTAACGTTCACAAAATCTCTAACTAGCAACTATTACTTAAATGACCTAAATCTCTTACTATGAGATTTATTATTGATAAATGATGATTTATTTTTCTTTGTACTCTCACCACTAAACAACACAAATATCTTCTATGTATTATTCCTATCAAGTACAGTAATACTACTGGTAGAAATGAAAAGAGTGCTGCATGCGCTACAAACTTTCTAACCGATTACTATCAACTACAGTAATGAATTACTACTATCAAGTATAACAAATCTGAAAGTATGAACATTTCGGTTACATTTATGTTGTCATATTTGTAGGTACTTTCATTATACCATTGTATACTATTAACCTAAGTATTGCGAAATTGTTTGTAGATTCACCTTTTTCAGTTTTTAGCAATTATAAATTTGTAATGATCTATATATTTGTTAATTTGAATGAATGAATTTCTTTTTTAGTCAAAAAAAAAAGTATCAACACTTTTTTTTTCAAATGATATAGGTATAAAATTTATGTTTGTTGTCGATGACTAATTTTATTAAGTAATGTATAAAACTTCAAATTCGAATTTAGGTCAATATATTCGATCTAACAATTTCAGTATTTTTGTCTATTAAACTAAGACTTCTACACAAATAATATGTATTTCAATTAATAAAAAAATGTGTGCCAAGAATAATGTGTGCCAAGAATAATGTCTTAGAGAATTTGTTGCCACATTATATATCACTTATTTGATTTGCTGTGTTCTTTGCTATGACGTGTAGCAGATAAGCACACACTTGTAAGTTGTAATCACGGGTTATCTTGGGTCGGCCCAGCTGAATGATCAACTAATCCGGATTGATTCAATGTCAAATAATTAGATGCTTTGAACTTTAAATCATCACTTTAGTTCCTTTTTTGTTCTTACAAAAAATGATGTGTTTGATTAATATTGTCTATGTATATACGGAAAATTGAATCCAAAAGCAATTCCAACTTTCATTATGATCATCAATACAATGAAATGATATTTGATGATATCATAACAGTTTAAAATAAAAAAATATATATTTTCCGATGAAGCAAAAAAGAAAAACAGTTAAAAAATTTGGTGATATTTTTTTTTAAAGTATATTTTCATAGTTATTACTCTCTCCATTCCTTTTTATTTGCGTTTTAGTAAAAAAAAGACCAAAATATGAGAGTGTATTTTTATACCTTATTTTTCTATTATACTTTTTTATTTAATATATATATCATATTTTTAATTTTTAATCTACCAATAAATCCCTACTTTTTCACAAATATTATCTATTTTTAAAAAAATTGTAACAAATTTTATTTAAAAACAAACAAAATTTGTATACAATAAAAAGATTATATTGTTTCAGAAAAAATAATTAAACAAATTTTAATCAATAAAATAAAATAGGAAGAAGTGTATAATAAGCAAAATATAACTTAAATTGTTAAAACGACAAGTAGAAAGGAATAAATATTTTTTTTTAAAATGATAAGTAAAAAGAAATGGGAGTATCATTTTTAAAAAATTGAGATACGTTCATGCATTTTTCTTTTTTCTTTTTGTAACTTTTTTTTTTTGAGGTAACTTTATATTTTTCTGTGAACATGCATATTGCTTTTATAGTTTAATAGGGATTCCAGTAGCCATGCGGAATCACTTTCAAGAACTCAAACATAAACATAATCATGTTTTAGAACATACAAAATAGAAGAATTGCATATTTTGTTAATCAAGACTTCAAAAATGTCCATATATTACTCGAATAATTTACTCTCTCAAGATCCAAGAATTGCATATTTTGTTAATCAAGACTTCAAAAATGTTTTTTCCCCATAAGTTTGCTTACTTATCTCTCTCCACTATCTATTGTAGGCTTAAGAATCACACACTTTTTGTTACTAGTATTAGTATATGACACATTTGAGTGACAAATAAAGAGCAGAATCTGTGTGACTTTTTAATAGTAATTGGATGTCATTGACTAGTGCTATCTAGCTAGCTAGTGCACGCATTGATATCTTGAACTCGATCGAACACATTTAACATATTCCATGGTTGGCTTCATCGTACCTTAAGCTTTTGGCTAAAAAAAGTATACTCAAGTAGATCCTCTTTTTTTAAACCATATAATATTACTTTATGTATAAAACTCATATAATTCTAATTTATGTGACATAAATTAAACATTTATACATCTTTATATACATAAAGTTATAGACTTATAGCGCATTTTCTTTTAAGAAATCAATAGTAGGATCTCAACTAAAAAACATCCACATATATCAGAGTCACGTACTGCTTTTAATTTTTTAGACTACTACTCTACTATAGTACTCTACAATTTTTTTTCATAAAGTTAAGTTTAAAAATATTTATAGTTATCTTTCCTTCAAAATATAAATTATTTATGTGTTCAAATTCAAGAAGCAAAACTTTATTCATGGCTCGATGAACCCAACCATGGAATATGTGTGTTCGATCGAGTTCAAGATAGCCAATGCACACATTGACCAATGTTCTGACATCAAGCCCATTAAGTCACATCTGTGATGTATTGTCCGTTTTGGAGTATTGTAAAAAGTCCTCACAATCTTTCTAAAATGTATCTGAATGGATAATGAAATACATGTGTTACCGTTTCTTATAAACTACATTTAGTCTTAATTTGTAAGTAATGTAAGAATTTTTTAGTGTAATCGATTTTTTTAATCAAAGTTGAGTATTGTTCTTGACTCTATCTAGACAATCCAAAGATTACACACAAAAGCCTCATTCTCAAGTATTGTATCAATGTAGAGATCGTTGACTATAAAAATGTTAATACATGCTATGATGCTACCACAATGTAGAGATCGAATTGACAACTACATCCAATATTAGAGATGTTGGACGAATGAGAAAGACAAGTCCCCACTTCGAATGGTAATTAGTTAACTTAAGACTAGAGGAGAATCAACAAATTATGGTACATATTATGAAAAGTGATATAGTTACTTATATTTTTTACGCATTAGTCAAAATTTGAATCTAAAATGCTCCACTTATTCATATTTAAAATGGATTTTTTTTCTTCACTATACTACTTGACAAAGGGTATTACAATTTTCTTATCCATATGTTTTTCCCACTAAATTCTTGACCCATATTTTATCTTTCTATACGAGAACTTATTTTTTGTATAATACTAAACAATATGATGATTACTATAATGAAAAAGTACCTTCGGGATATACTTGCGCATGAAAATTATTGTTCATACATTAATTAGTAATGCACTAGTGTTAGTGTATGTTTTCTACTTTATATCCACACAATAATCCTCATGTACATTTTAATATTTTGCATCTAGCTTTCCACGTGAGCTCCAATACAGCAATGGCATTTTCCCTTTTGTTTCTTGTTGTTGATGAAATAACATTTCCCTTTTGTTATTTGGTGAATGGTAAGGTCGGTTATATACACTATATATATCTTGGTCGGTTCAAGTCCCAGCTAAAAAAGTTATTCATGTGGTCACATTCATATTCCCATTTGCCTGCCACAACTTATTTTTCTTCTATGCATTTTCCCTAAACCTTGCTCCTAAATAAATAATATTGAGAATTATCTACAAATTTTAGTTCAGCTGATTAAAATATTAAAATTATCAAGTTAAATATTGTGATCAAGGTTTATTTTATTGTTAAATAATTTAATTAGTAGTTATAATTTTACCTTTTAAAATTAATTAATAGAAGTATCTAAATTCAAACATTAATATTTATATATATTGCATACAATATCTCTGTCAAATGTCATCTAAACTAAATTCTGATGCTGGATAACCTTGTATATTGAAAGAGAATTTGTTGAGTGCGGGCAATCATATTGATAGATATACACCAATACCATGTCGTATTTGAATTTGGCTAATACAGTGACATAGTTGCCACCCCACCAACAAATGTGTACATATTTACGGTAATATTAGTAGATTATACTAAACGCTAATGGTAAGTAAGATAAGGATCAACACAGATATATAAGCGGTCGTTGTTGGCCAGGAAGAAAAAGGTAGCTTAGCTAATTTTTCTAAATTGTGCAATGAATATTTGTGTGCTGCATGTAATGGATCACTTTCTTTTTCTTTTTTCTTTATACAAAAAGAGGGTCTAACCAAACAAAAGAAAACTAATCAAAAAATTAGCTATGTAAATCACTAAGAGGAGACTCTGTCAAAGAATAATTAAAAGAACTCAAAGAAAAGTAAATTATGTTATGAATTTGGACCTATCAATCCAAATCCCCCCCCCACAACAAGATGTGATGTATGTTTCTCCGAGCTATATCCAAGCCAATAAATTGGATCACTTTCTAGCTGGTATATGATGAATTATAGTTTTTAATTTTTAACTATTAGATTAATTTTTGTACCTCATTAATTAATGACCACCTAATTAAGTTTTACATAATTAATATCATGTATAACTAAAAATTTAAGTTTTACTAATATACATATCGTGAAATAAAATGTTTTTTCTTTAAAACACCCATTTGAATTTTACAAAATATAAACTATATTGGAAAGCTGTATGAGAGGAGGAGGTGGAAAATAGATGAATATGTGGATATGGTCATAAGAAAGTATAATTTATAAAAGGTAAATATTTTAGGGTAGTTGGTCCACTTTTATTTGTGTGTGAAGGGGGTAGGAATTATAAATTTTTGTATAGAAAAAACATTATTTTAATAAAAGGCCTCTGTTAACACTGTATGGGCCACAATTGACACTTATTAAGACTGGGCCTGTAAAAAAGGTCCTTATGTTTGATAGAAAAATTACACGTTAATATATATAAATTAAATATATAGGAGTTTCGCAGTTGCGCGCGGAGGATACCTTTGGTTTACCAAAAAAAAAAAAAATTTGTTTACAAATCTTAGTTTAATTAAAAGAAAATTTTAAAATTGTTATGTTAGATATCATAGTCTGAGTTTGAACTACCGTCCTTCCATTTTATGTATAAAGTTTCAACGATTTGTCATTTCGTTTACTTATAAAAAAAATCTTTTTGAATATAAGCAACAACAAAATTAAGTACATTAATTAAGAAGAGTTAACATTAGTTTTATACAGGAGGATGGACTCTTTATGTAATCATTAGTTTTTTTAATTAAATTAAGTACCTTTAATTTAACAAACAAAAAAAAAAACTTGTAGGATGAGTGACAAATTAGAAAGTTTTTTAGAAGTGAGTGATGATGACAAATCTAGAAATTTTTTTGGTGTTTAATTGTTTGGGAGAATCCGAATTTAATTTTTGATGAGAACAATTTTTTGATTGACTTTATTGACCTCTTGGTCGAACTTTAAATTGTTATCCCCTTCCTTGACATTGTCTAGTATAGGGTGTACAAAAATACTAAAAACATTTGTCAAAAAAAAAATAATACTAAAAACAGTCCAAAACTTTCAATTGGAAACTGATATCTTTCACAAATTTAACATATAGGACAATATGAATATAGGGAAAAATTACAGAGATATACTCCATATGACAAGAAGTCTCCATCATACTATATGACAAATTGCCGCAACATAAAGTTATTCTAAATTGTAAAATATAAAGTGAATAATTCAATATTTAATTCATGGCATGGTGGCTTGAATGTTAGGCAATGATAGAAATGAGACATATACATATTTTTTGACAGAAAAAATGTTTGTTTTATCATAAAAAAAATGAAGAAATATATGCATATGGAAACCAATAATAATACATGCAGAATAGGATACACGAGTCCATGATGCCTTGACCTTCTCAACTACAATTCGTATATACTTTATGTAACATTATACGAAATCTTTATACTCTATAATTAATTCTATTTTGATTGCAAGATCATGATTCTTTTTATGACAAATTTTAAGCCATTCTAAAGTTAATAATCCAAAAACTTGTAAAGTATAGTCAACTCAAAATTGATACAAACTTGTGGAATGATTCCATTCTACCAGTTAACTTGCAATTTTAAGGACTTAACAAAAATTACCCATAAAAAGTAAAGAAAATAAATTGAAATTATATGAAAAAAATCACCTCAATTACTGGTTACTTACTGCTCAAGGTTGTATACAATTACATTCTCTAAATAGTAAATAGTATGTGAACAACAAAAAATTGAAGTGTAAGTTATAATTCCTGAAAGATTCAAACGTGGTGGAAAAGGCATAACAGAGTAAAAGAATGTGATTTTTCTTAGTAACGAGGACATGCCATATACAACTTCAACACATAAAGCTTATTCTTTCCTTCTTCTATGCACTATACTCAAAAGTTCATTTCCTTCATATTTTTATGTCCTTCATTTCTTTATGCAACTTCACTACAAAACCACAACCACACCATAACTCATTTCTCAAACTTGCTCCATAATTCTTCATCTCCCAATATCAGTCACAAAAAAAAAAAATGTATGGAAACGACCACATACCCGTTCACCATGTCACGGGTTCACACCCGAATCCGAAGCCTATAAAGCGCCATCATTCCACCAAATACTATCTCCAACGGGTCCAAGATAGCCTCACAACTCGTGTCTCCAAAATGGTTTGCACCGTCTTCTTGAGCCTCCTAGCGATTATTGCGCTCATCACATTCATCGTCTGGCTCAGTTTACGTCCACACCGGCCCAGGTTTTTTATTCGTGATTTCACCTTATCAGGTCTGCAAGGCCAACAATCTGGGCCTGTCCAAATAACCTTCAAAGTAGATGCTCGAAACTCTAACCAGAATATTGGAGTTTACTACGATTCTATGGACGGATCAATCTATTACCGAAACAACAAAATCGGGTCAATGCCATTACTTGATCCGTTTTATCAGGGGCCAAAAAATACTACAAAAGTGAACGGCGTTTTTAGTGGCGCCACATTGACCGTTAGTAGCCAAGATTTGTCGGAAATTCAAAATGATAAGTCTGATGGTACCGCGATGTTTAGTTTGGAATTTTCGTCTGTGATCAAATTTAAGATATCTACGTGGAATAGTCAGCGCCACAAGATGCATGCCAACTGTGATGTGGGTGTTGGACCCAACGGTTCCCTCTTACCAGTTTACAAAGACAAGAAGTGTCCCATTTACTTTTCTTAAGGATCTTGCTACGTGATTCTAATGTCACGCAGACATGCTTAAAACTTCACTAATTTTTCTTTCTGTCTACCAATTTTTTTTTCCTTAGCATCATCTTCTTTAATCTTGATTTTCATTTTGTATTTCCAAATAACGCGTTGTTGTTCAGATTTGTAATTATGTTGCTCTTCCCTGTTATCTTGATGATTTTCACACATGATTGGAATTTACTAAGTTTGTGAGAAGTGGATAAGATTGTAAGAATTTTATTGGCACCAATGTAATTATCATTTTTTTATTGTTGTATCATAACTTGTATTTATTTTTTTGTCGAATCATAACAAGAAGCCACAATATATGTATGTCTGATTATTGCATGGTTCGTTATTCCAATCGTTATTTCTTTACCACAGTGGAAGAGAGTCCTAAACTAAGCTTCATGAATGAACAGAACTATGTGTGGCCACAAGTGGTCGATTCAACACAATACTTCGGGATACATTGAATGATATAAAAAATTTAACAAATGTTCCTAATAGATCGATGAAATTTGCTTCTAAATCAGTTAACATCACAGATAACCAAACGCTGTATGCAATGGAATATTGCATTCAACTTCTTTCTTTAGATAACTATAGTTGGCCATGTCTCAGTGATGCCATAGCAGAAATTCCAACATCTTGTAGTACAAGAAAACTTGGAGGCAGAGTTTACTTCCCTAGTTACGCGTTAAGATTCAAACTTTTATACGTATATTACCATTTTGTCTTGTATGGTTAGTTTTTTACAACTTTCTCAAATTTCTGTGTGGAAAATATTCATAACTTATAGCATACCTCTTTAGTATAAGTAAGCAAACATATTGGTTTGATGAACTCTATAACATTTTACTCAGTTATCTAATCTACCCCAACTAAGGGCTTAGATACGAACTTTATCTATTTTATTATTCACTAACTTAGACAAAAACCAAAAAAACATACAATATTAAAACATAGTAGACTTTAATTAAACATCCTTAATAACGCTTTAACTTTCCCACCACTAGCAAGATGTTCAGTGTGTACATTGGCAGTTTTTCTTGCGGAGTATAATTTCCCACTTACCTAAGATAAAATGCAGAAAATCATTTTCTAACTTAAAGACAATTGCAGAAGATTCAGTTGTCATTCAAATTTAGTAAATCAAATTCTTAATCAGAAATCACTACAGAATAGTGAAAATTTAAACTATTCTTGCATGTGAAGTTAACTCCTATAAGCTACAGGGTTTAGTTGATACGATTTTTAACCGCATACAAGTTAGGTGACGCACGACGTCCGCAAAATAACAGCTTTGAATTTGATGATTTCCTACCACTATTTAAGGTCACGTGTCATATTTTAGTGTCAAAAAAAATATAAATATGCAATATGTGGACACTGAAAAATTTGTCCCCTAGCAAAAGTAGCCTAGATTATACATTCATAATTGCAGTGACAGAATGAAGTGGGTTGCTACTTGATGTTTTTACATGACTTTTTGAAGGTGGTGTGTGGTTGTACTGGAGTATAAAGTTATTGAGTGGAGGTAGCAGCATATATGGAAAAGAAAAGTTGTTGTAAAGAATGAATCAAGGGAATGAAAATGAATAAATATCTAGTGGGTTAGACTAATATAATCATAATCATTACATTAATTATCATTTAACTAAATCTTTGTCATAGGATCTGTAAACTAAATCTATAAAGCATACAAAAGAAAACATATATCACCAATATGACATGGTTTGTCAGCATATTATTTGAGTTCTTAGGTTCCCTTGTGAAGTATGGGATCCTTCCATTTTCTGTTTTTACTACCAACTTTCTTTTCCCTCTTTGTTCACTGCTCTCCTTCTCCTATCATACAAGCTGTAACTGATCCTTTTTCACATGCTTACTATAACTGCACAAGGAACGGCACTTCTGCAACCGATAACGCTTACCGTTCCAACATTAAAACACTCATGGATTGGCTCTCCTACAATAGCAGTAACAATGCTAGATACTACAACACCACAGTTACTAGCCAAAACACCGTGGACACTGTCTATGGTCTCTTCCTTTGTGTTAGAGACATTGATCCCAAAATCTGTCAGAGGTGCGTGATAGAAGCAGTCAAACTCATATCATCACTGTGCACCACAGCAAAAGAAGCCATAGTTTGGTACCAAGTATGCTATGTGCACTATTCTGATCGTCGCTTTTTTTCCAGCTTGGAAAGAAGTCCTGAAATTTCTTTCATGAACGATAAGGATTATGAGGGCGATATTGGGCGTTTCAACAACATTCTGTGGGATATGTTGACCGATTTGAGACGAGAGACAGGAAATACTTCTGCTAGATTGGCTAACAAGTCAGTGAACCTCACAGAGAACGGAAAACTTTATGGCTACACTTGGTGCCTCCCATACCTAACTGCAGAGAACTGCAGCTGGTGTCTTAGTGATGCCATAGCAGAAGTTCTAAACAGCTGCTGCAGAGGAAAATCTGGAGGCAGAATTTTTTACCCTAGTTGTGGTGTTCGTTACGAATTATATCCATTCTACAACGATATTACTTGGATGCTTCCTCCACTTACAAGTCCTTACCCTTCAGCTCCACCAGGTTTAATTATTTTATTTTTTACAGTAAGGTTTAAACTTTTGATTATCCCTCATATGCACTTTCTTAATTTTACTACCATTTCTGACACAATAAGACAGCAATCAAGTTATTACCATACCATATATTATTACTCCTAAGATCTATTTTCTTTCTTTTCATCATTCAAGAGAAATAGCCCAAAACATAAAACTATCATGTTTAAGAAATATCTGTTGGTTAGATGCATAACCATTTTCTTTTGTATCTTAATAGAGATTGTAAATAACACAAGATACTGATATTGATGCAGGAAAAGGGAAACAGAAGATACTAACAATATTCGAGATCGTTGTTCCAATTGTTGTTTTACTGATGCTTTTAGTGTTGGGATGCTGCTACTTTCTATATAGTAAAGAAAGAAAGAATCAGCATGATATTCTCAAAGAAAGCTGTAATGTGAAAAAATATAATTCTATTTCCAAACAAAAAGAAGATTTTCCTTTAGCCATATAACTTATAGAATTCAAACTTGTTTCTGTAGTTGGGAATGACAGTACCACTTTGGAGTCCTTGCAATTTGAATTTGCCAAAATTGAAGCAGCAACAAACAGATTTGCCGCAGAAAATAGGATAGGCAAAGGTGGATTTGGAGAAGTCTACAAGGTAAATATATCAACTAGTACTATATTCAACGATAATATCAACTATACTTTTATTTTCCATATTGGTTTCTTCTATATGTTATTCAGGGAATTCTTTCAGATGGACAAGAAATTGCTGTGAAGAGGCTTACAAGAAGCTCCGGACAAGGTGCAGTAGAGTTTAAAAATGAGGTTCAAGTTATAGCCAAGCTTCAACACAGAAATCTAGTGAGGTTACTAGGATTTTGTTTGGAAAATGAAGAGAAGATACTTATCTATGAGTATGTGCCAAACAAAAGTCTTGATTACTTTTTATTTGGTAAGTTGTTTCTTAACTTATATTTTATACATAATAACTTTAAGTTAGAGGCATAAACTTACCAGATAACTTACCAACCAAATAAGTTAATATTGTAGATCCCGAGAAGCGAAAACTATTATCTTGGTCTCAACGTCAGAATATCATCAAAGGAATTGCCCGTGGAATTCTTTATCTCCATGAAGATTCTCGCCTCAAAATAATACATCGTGATCTGAAACCTAGCAATGTCTTGTTAGATAGTAATATGAATCCAAAAATATCAGATTTTGGCATGGCTAGAATTGTATCAATAGATCAAATTGAAGAAAGTACATGCACGATTGTAGGGACATAGTAAGCTTATAATTCCTACTTTATTTCATTCACTTTCTCAGATATATTTTTTACTCAGAAATCATTACCATTAACGCCCACTAAACGGACTTTCTCTTTTTTCATGTAGTGGTTATATATCTCCAGAATATGCAATGCACGGATACTTTTCTGTGAAATCTGATGTGTATAGTTTCGGAATCGTGGTTCTGGAGATTATTAGTGGAAAGCGGAAAGGTTGTTCTGCTGATTCAGAGTGTGTTGATGACATCCGAAGATATGTGAGTACAAAATTTCTCTGACTTCTCTTAAAAGAGTTGAAAGAATTATTTTTTTCATTAACAAATGAATATTGTAGGCATGGACAAAATGGGCAGAGAAAACTCCACTTGAACTAATGGATCCTAATATTGAAGGAACTTATTCCCAAGAAGAAGTCATCAAGTACATTCACATTGGTTTGTTATGTGTTCAGGAAAATCCAGATGACAGGCCTACAATGGCAACAATTGCATTCTACCTCAACAGCCCTTCAATCAACTTGCCATCCCCTCTTGAACCGCCGTATTTTAAGCGTAGTGGAAATGAAGAAAACATGGCCTCCAACAACACGTTGGATAGTATCAGTGATTCAATCAACGGACTCAGTGTTACTAAATTCTTTCCTCGTTAAGACATGGGTGAAAACTGTCTTCGTTGTTTGTATCAGTATTACTTTCACTTGTTACATAGTACTAATAACTATAGCCTACATAATTGAACTATCTGAATACAATTGGAATAAATCTCCCAAGTGTTTCAAAACAGTCAAACAGACAGTGTTAAATGATAAGTTATACTAACGCATACTAGAGCGTACATTTACATCATTGAATATAAAAATAAGATGAAAGAGGTAAAATTAAAAAAAAAAAAAAAACTTGTGTTACATAGGTTTTTATTTGTATTGAAAAGTCTTCTGGAGTTGAATAATTATAAGTTTGTCAATTTTTATTTTGATATTCTTTTCTTCACTATAGATCTGTTTTTATATACTTTCCTCTCACCTTCATCTTCCTTTTGACATTGAGATATCAATATCATTACCAAGTCTACCGTCCCTGTCTCGAAATTAATTCAAACACTGATCACAGATAAATCCACAAAAATATATATTCATTCGCAGATTCAAGGAAATACCCGTCCCATTGAAACAAAACCCATTTTTATTAATATAAATACCAAGAATCAAAATACATTTTTCCACTTTTGCTGGTAGCATTGACCAAATAAAAGGCTCTAAAGAATCAGCCATAGAAGCTACATAAAAGTAAGTAGAAGTCTTTGGTACCCATAAAACAAAATTCAAAACTTAAATATAATTAAATATACAAGAAATACTGTAAGATATGAGAGTGTTTACCAAAAAGTAATTCACAATGGTACAATCTTGATCTTTCTTTTTATATATATAAATACAATATTTATCCCTAATAGTTAGTAATATCTATGTTTGACAATCTCAACATTGACCAATTGAAAAGTAGTTTTTGTTTAATGAATTTCTTTGAGAATTCATATCAAAATGCACTAGCATTTATTGGCGTGTGGATTGGTGCTGCATTGCCCTACACTACACTGTTAGGCCGAACTACAATTAGGACTTTTCTCTATAAATAAATATAACAACATTCCACAGCAAAACTTATAGCAGGCATTAGCATTGCTACATCCATCATGGCAGTACCATTATCAAAGACTAACAAACACTCCACAGCCTCTTTCCACCATGTCTTTCTCGTTTCCCTTTTTTACTTCATCAATTTCGTAACCACTAAAGCAAAGAACGATAACTTTATTTCGTCATCTTGCTCAGACATCAATAAATTTGCTCCCAATAGCGCCTTCCAATTGAATCTCAAGACCCTCCTCACAGATTTATCCTCAAATGCCACTGCTAACAAGGAATTCTACAACACTACAGTAGAAGGCAAAAACCACTCGCTCGATACAGTCTATGGGATGTTTATGTGCAAGGGTGATGTTCCTGCTCATCTCTGTAGTCAGTGCGTCACAAACTTCACTCGTTACAATTTATCCTTACATCCACCAGACTATGATTGTTACTTGTCAAAAGATGTGATGATTCAATACGAGGCGTGCATGATCCGATATTCCAACAAATATTTCTTCTCCCCTACTCACTTTAGTTCACTTTCTAGTGAATGTTCCACTGTTAACGTATCCAACCAGGCAGTATTCGAGCGTTTAGCTTTCGAAACTTTGAATGGCGTGGCAGATGAGGCAGCTAATTTTTCAATTGGCGTCAAGAAGTATGCCACAAAGGAAGCAACCATATCTGAATTTCAAACCTTGTATTTTCAAGCTCAGTGCACACCAGACCTGTCATCACAAGATTGCAGGAAGTGTCTGAATGTTACCATAATGGACATTTTTCAGAACTGTAAAATTAACAACGCAGTAGTAGCAAACTCCGAAACTTACAATTGTTACATCAGATATGATTTGTACCCTTTCTATCGCCCCAGTAATGCTCCAACACCACAAAAACTCGTTCCAGCTTCCAATACACTTGACTCAAAGTACTCACAACATCCTGCTTATCTTTCCCACAATTGTTCAAGCAATCAAACCATGAACAATGATTTTCAATCAAATCTCCAAACACTCTTCTCTTCATTGTCTTCCAACGCCCTCCAAACTGCTTTCTTCAAGACAACGGTTGACACGGTCAATGGCCTTTTTATGTGCCCTGGTGATATCTCACTCTACCGTACCCTCTGTCAGCAATGTGTCCAAGATGCAACCAAAAGAATATCCTCAGAGTGCCCTTCCTCCAAAGAAGCTATAATTTGGTACGACAAGTGTTTGCTTCGTTTTTCTTATCATTCTCTCCTTTCAGGTATTGATACAAGTGCTCCTAAGTTTCACCAATTCAATGTGGCCAATACTTCTAACTCGAACCTGCTGCAAAGCTTCACCACTTGGAAACTGGCAGATACTTTATATGAAGTAGAGAATATCCAGACAGGGGACAGTACTATTAAGAATTATGAAACAACGTCGGTAACATTGAATAATCGTCAAACCCTTTACACTCTTGTTCAATGTACGCCAGATTTGTCTGATGGAGATTGCAGCACCTGCCTGAAAAACATTTTCCAAAACGAAATTCCTTGGAGTAGTTTGGCATGTCCAGAAGGAAAAATTCTATATCCTAGCTGCTATATGATGTTTGGATTGTCCCAATTCTACAGGAATGGTGATGAACCAGAGGCGTTTGAGCAAGTTAGTCCTCCTCCAACAACTGAAGGTAAAATTTCATTCAATCAATATTACTTGCATGACTCAATTCATCTATAACTTTTCCTTTTGTGAGTGCAAAAGGATGTTATAAAAAGGGACGGAGGAAGAACATTTTCCAAATAAAAATTCATTGGTAATCGAGTAATAGTAGAATTCAAGTGGTTAATGAACTTCATTTAAAATTGAATTGAAGACATAAATAACCAATTATGGTGGAACTATTGAATCATGAACCAGTTAAAGCAACTTTGTTTATTATTGGTGTATGAATGCTCGCAACACAATGTAAGGGAACTACTTGACATTTTAACTTATGTATTCGTAAGGCATTTTTACAATTTTCATGGATTAACATTTTTTATTGGTATGTGACAAACACATGTTGATCATTTGTGCAGCAAATGAAAAAAGAAGGTCGCGAATGGTGATAGTTGTTGTCCCGATCATCCTTTCAACATTGCTTTTAACTTTTTCATGCTATATGTTAAGGAAAAGAGCGAGAAAGAGCAGTTATAAGACTATAATTCTAAAAGAAAACTGTACGTATTGTGATTGTTACAGCAAGAAAAAAGTCAATTAATCCATATATGTTAATTAATTTGTAACTTCCATGAAGATTTGCTAATTAACAATTGAAACATATCTGTCTAGTTGGTCATGAGAGTACCACTTTGGAGGGTTTGCAATTCAAAATGACCGTAATTAAAACTGCAACAAACAACTTTTCACATGAAAACAAGATCGGCGAAGGTGGATTTGGAGAAGTTTACAAGGTGAGAAAACACGACAAAGTTTATTTATTTGATTTTATGATAAAGTTCTTTGTATCAATGATGGTTTGTTTTCTAAGGGCATTCTTTCTGATGGACGACACATAGCTGTTAAGAGGCTTTCATTAATTTCAAAGCAAGGCATAGTCGAATTCAAGAATGAAATTTTATTGATAGCCAAGCTACAACAAAGAAATCTTGTGGCATTGATAGGTTTTTGCCTAGACGAGCAAGAGAAGATTCTTATTTATGAATATGTGCCAAATGGGAGCCTTGATTACCTTTTATTTGGTTTGACATTTCAACTCAACCTCTTTTATTAGTTAAATATAAAAGTAATTCAGAAGTTATGCATGTTTTTAACTTGATGTGTTATATCTTATATTAATTCAAGTGGTTGATTACAAAACATATCTCTTTTGGTTTCTCATTCATTCAAAAAATGTGCAGATACTCAAGAACAAAAGTTAATCTGGGATGAACGTTACAAAATTATAGGCGGGACGGCTTTAGGAATTCTTTATTTACATGAATATTCTCGTCTCAAAGTTATACATCGTGATCTCAAACCTAGTAATGTTTTATTAGATGAAAATATGAATCCTAAAATATCAGATTTTGGCATGGCAAGAATTGTTCAAATAGATGAAGATAGCAGACATACCAACAAAATAGCTGGAACATGGTAAGTTTTTAATTCTTACCAAATTGTTTTTGAGTTAAATATGTTGTTGTCGTCCTTATAAATATATCAGCTCTCGTTTATGTCCCTACAAATTTTTCTTCAAACTTGTATCCCCAATTTTTTTCTATTACTAATTTTAGTCATCGCTTTGCAAGATATCAACATTGTCACGTCGTAAAGAAAAGTCACTTGGAGGGCACAAGTTAAAAAGTCAGGACTAAAATTGATAACAAAAAATATTTGGGGAAATGGAAATTCGAAGACAGTTTTTGTAGAAACTAAAACTGAAAGTTGATATATTTATATGGACGAAAAATATATTTAACCATTTTTTTTCTCTTTCATTCTTACACAGAGTATGCAATGCTTGGACAATTTTCGGAGAAGTCGGATGTTTTTAGTTTTGGTGTCATTGTTTTAGAGATTATTACTGGAAAAAGAAATATAAGTCCTCATGAACCGCATCATGTTACCGAAGGCCTCACAAGTTATGTGAGTATGTTAAATTAGTTAGTCATTTGAAATTTATTCAAATTGAGAGATGCTTGACTATATAATTTGATAAATTGTACAGGCATGGAGACAATGGAAAAATGAAACCCCATTGATCATATTGGATCCAAAAATAGAAAACTATTCTCGGAATGAAGTTATTAAGTGCATACAGATTGGTTTGTTATGTGTTCAAGAAAATCCAAATGTGAGACCTACAATGGCAACAGTTGTTTCATATCTCAATAGTCATTCACCAGAATTGCCATCTCCACAAGAACCAGCATTTTTCATACAGAATAGAATGAATGAAGAAGTAACAACACAAATGGAATCAAGTTCTTTCAATAATTTTATATCATTTTCTGTCAACGATATGTCTATAAGTGAATTTTATCCTCGGCGGTAGGTTAATCCATTTTCATTAATTTAATAATTTAACCATTTTTTTATTTGAATGGCAATAATTTAACTATTTAAACTTCAATTAATATTTATTCGGGATTCTGATTCATTCTCTCACTCTTGAGTTTTATGTTCCTATAAATCTTGTGTGTTTTAGCTAATTTGTAGTAATTTTTTATATCAGTTATTTTTATGAAATGTCGGATTTTTTTAGTTTCGGCATAATGGTCATAAAGGTAATTACCGGAAAACTAATATGCATTAATTATGAAGATATCAAGATAATGACAATGAAAATCAATGAAGATTGAAGAACATATAAAAATGCAATAGTCGCAAAAATACAGCATGAAACAACATGTATGGTATATCTATATACTACATAGTTGTTATTTTCACTTGCAGATGTTAGTATTGGAATAAAGATGTCCATGTGTTAGAAACATTGATCAGTTGCATTTATTTCTAGTGAGATTATTCATGTATTAACGAATAAAATTACACGCAATCAAAATATGAAAATAATGTGTCCGAATCAGAATCGGTAAAACATATATTACCTACTAGTTTTTGGCGTCGAGTTGAACTGCAGAACTTATATCCAGAAGTCATTTGCTTGAACCTCATAGTTGGAGAATCATCATCTTTGTATCTGCATAAACATATGCATAAAGACATAATTTATATAATTTAATTAGGCTTCTCGTTTAATTACAAAAAACATTACAACATTCTTGGTAAAGGTAAACAAAAACCAGCTGATTTTTGGGTAGTGAGAGAATTGTGGTCAAGAGTTAGCTGAAAGCGGTGGCGGAGCAGGAAATATATAAAGCCCGGGCAAAATTTAAAATTTAAACAAAAATTTTAATTTTACATTGAAAATTTTCAAATTAAAAAAGAAAATCCAGTTTTACCCTAAGTTAATTTCCTCGAATCTCAATTTTACTTTAAGTTAACTCCTAAAACACCAAACAAATTATTTTGCGGTGAAAATTCTAAGTTTTGAACCAAAAAACTTCAATTTTACTCTAAATTAATTCCTAAAAATATCAATTTTATCCTAAATTTATCCCTAAAACAAAAAAATATTTCGACCGAGCTTGGGCTACAGCCCTAGCAGCCCGGGTGGTAAATCCGCCCCTGGCTGGAAGGAATTCACCATTATTTCCTTCAAGAGTTTAAGCAAAGTGAACAAAAACAGAAAATAATACTGTTACATAACTTTCGTCAAAAAAATGTTTCAATTTACCCATCTTTTCTTATTTTTAATTTAGGTGGTAGTGAATTTTTGTCTGCCATCAACATAAAAGATGAATTTTACATTTTTTTTTCTTGATTTTCATCTTCTGTTTTTAAAGGGAAAGAGTTATTATAGTATAGAGTTTGAAGTGAATTATTATTATTATTTTTTCTTCAAGTAGTTTAGCGGTTAGAAGTTTCACTTTTAAAGTGGAGAAGTAGAATGACTGGAGTTTGAACCCCACCCCCTACATATATATAAAGCGGTGATCAATCAATTGGGTTAAATTCATGAGACGCAATTGAAAAGTGAATTCTAATATCATTAGTCTCTTCTAAATAAATATTTTTTTTTTAAAAAATATCTCAAATGGGCCCTGTATTTAGCAACTAGCAAGTGTCAGCCAGATATAGTTGATATACCAATACCATTGAAACTAGTATATTAGTCCGTGCGGTGCACGGGATTATTTTCTTTTTAATATTATTTATTAATTCATTTTAAATTATTATTTTAAATTTATTTTAATATTTAATAGTGAATTTGAGATATTTTTTTGGTAAACCAAAGTTATCCTTCGCACGCAACTGCAGAGATTAATCCACTCAAGATAATTGGAATCCATTTAAGGGGTTGACCTCTTCTAACAAATGTTTCTCCATACGCACCGGCTAGGGATCAAATTCGGGACAAAATGGTTAAGAGACCCAAATATCTACCACTTGTACCACACTATGTTGGTGTGAATTTGAGATATTATATTTTATGAATTGTTTAAATATATATTGTTGAAGTAAATATATTGTTTTGACAGAAATTTAGAATAAATATATTCAGAATCGTATAAATGTCATTGAATAAAAATAAAAGTTATATTAAAAAAATATTATTTTCAAAGTTTTTTTTTTTGACAAAATATTATTTACAAAGTTAAAAGTTGAATGTTAATAAAACAATTTTGAATATTTAGAATTCTTAAATTGACAAAACTTTGTCCCCGTAACATAACTCAGGTGGTATGAGCTAAGAGACGTATGAGTTGGAGAGGTCCATGGATCAATTCCTAGGGGGAGCAATTTATCTTTCCGATCTACCAAAAAAAATAAATCACAAAACTCCCACATTGTAATATAGTTTTGGTCCCTATAATTATTCTCATAATTTATCTTTTTATGGTTAAATATGTTTTTGGTCCCTATAAATATACCAAATTTTGGTTTAAGTCCCTCTAAAAAATTTCTTCGACTTTTAGTCCCTTTAAAATTTTTCATCTTCACTTTGGATCCCTCATTTTAAGTAAACTCATATTCATATTTTTGAATAAAAAGTTTGCAGAAAAGTTTTTAAAATTATAATGATCTCTCTAAAAAAAATTAGAATTTTTTAACAATATAGGAATTAAATATGAATTTTTAAACTTTTTGTGGTTTAAAATTCATATTTAATTTATGTTTGGTTAAAAAATTCCAATTTATTTAGGGAGAAATTATCGTAATATTTTTCACATTTGTGCACAACTTCATTAAAAAAATAGAAAGGCTCTATATGAGTTGATTCAAAAATTGGAACTGAAAGTGAAGATGTACAATTTTATAGGGACTAAAAGTCGAAGAAAAATTTTATAAAGACTAAAATCAAATTTTGATATATTTAACCCAAAAAAATATCTAAAAATAATATATAAAAAAATCTTAGAGAAGCTCTAATTGAATGATATATAAACAAATTTTCTTGAGAATGTATGAGAGAGCTCTGTGGAACTATCGTAATGTATATAATAGAGATTCAACCATGAAAAAATATTATTAGTACAAATTTGAATATGCATCATCTAATCTAATCCATTGCATTTGTAATCTAGTCAGATTATTATATTAAATTAGCTTCTACCCACTTTTTTAACTAATGTTTTTTTTTTTCCTTTGTTGACTCATAACTAATTTCAATCACAATATCTAACATGCTTCTTCATCAAACTATCTAACATATGTCTCCACCATAACAGCATCATGATTATCAAACTCTCTAACATATTTATTCTTCTTCTTATTACCACTCTTATCTTAACACAAACCTCTGCATCAGTCTTCAACAACGTTACTTGCACAAACAACAAATCATTCACACAAAACAGCACTTTCCATTCAAATCTCAAAATCCTTCTCTCTTCACTTTCTTCTAATGTAACTAACGATGTTAGATTCTTCAACACAACATCAGGTAATGATTCTGACAAAGTCTATGGTCTCTATATGTGTCGTGGAGATGTTCCATTTGCTTTATGCAGAGAGTGTATTGGTTTTGCAACACTAACTATTCCAACATCATGTCCTTCTTCAAAAGAAGCTGTGATCTGGTACAACGAGTGTTTGTTAAGATATTCCTACAGATTCATCTTTTCAAAAATGGAAACTTTACCAAGATTCAAGATTGAGATTCCAATGGGGGACCCTGTTTTGTTACATAGCAATGGGTTTTACTCTGCTTTGAGTTCTCTTTTGAATGTGCTTCCAAATGAAGCTGCAGTTTCTCTTGGCGGGTTTAACAACTATGCTGTTAAGCAAGAAGATGCTTCTGTTAGTGTGACGCTTTATGGTCTTGCTCAGTGTACGCCGGATTTATCAGCCGGTGATTGTAGGCGGTGTATCGAGGATGCAGCCGTGGAGTTTCCTATGGCTTGTTGTGGAGGTAGCATAGGAAAAACGGTTTTGTTTCCAAGTTGTTTTGTTAGATATGAGACTTATCCATTTTATCAACATTCTGGAACCTCAGCATCAATAACAGCTACAAATAAGGGTTAGTTCTATTTTTCTACTGTTTTCTGATGTGTCTATTAATTAAGGTTATTTTTAATCTAGTGTAATTAGCATTTTGACTTTGTAGGCGTGTCAAAGTATCTTTATGGATTAGGCCTTTTGAGCGCGCTATAAGATTCATCCTAGGGTAGATACCACATGGAATTGAGCGTGTCAAAGTATTCTGCAGATCGCAGAGATTTCAAAAACATTGATGTCACGACGGTTGTGAACCTTCTTTTAATACAAATAATAGGGATTAAACATAATTGATGTTGCATTACAGTCGCAAAGAGATCGAAAATCTTTATATGACAAAAGTATTTGTTAAGAAGTTTTAATTGTGTGTTAAATTAATGTCAATAATATGACAATGTTTGACAGGGGGAAGACATATTTCAACACATTTGATTGCCATCATTGTTGTCTTGGTTGTCATCGTGGTGGTGATTTTTTGCATTGCCTGCTATTTCTTATGGAAAAAAGCAAAGAAGAGGCGCAAGGCCAGTCGCAGAGAAAACCGTAATGTCAATGAGCCTATCATCTAAAACATTCTAGCTTAATCAATAATTGAGTTTTATTAATTTATTATATGGTTTTCGCTTTGAATATTAATTTCAAAATGCTTTTCTGTGAACTGTTATGCAGTTGTGCTTGAATTTAGTAACTCTGAGTCCTTGGAATTTGATTTTGCTACAATTGAAATAGCAACAAACAATTTTTCTGATGATAGCAAAATAGGCGAAGGGGGATATGGACCAGTTTACAAGGTAATATATGAATGAATGTGATAAGTAAATAGTTAATGCAATTTTTTTTATTTTTTCTGATTTTCTTAGTTTTAGGGAATTCTTCCTAATGGACAAGAAATAGCTGTGAAAAGACTGTCCAGATCCGCAACTTCTGGCCAAGGAGCAGAAGAATTCAAAAATGAAGTGATGTTAATAGCCAATCTTCAGCACAGAAATTTGGTGAGGTTAATAGGATTTTGCCTTGAAGAACAAGAAAAGATACTTATCTATGAATATGTGCCTAACAAAAGTCTTGATCAATTTCTATATGGTATGACACTTCAATATTGATTTTAACTATTGTTTATGTTTCATATTCTACACTTCAATCTCACTTGTTTGGTTCTAACCAAAATATGTAGATTCCCAAAAGAAAAAACAATTAACTTGGCCTGAACGGTATAATATCATAAAAGGAATTGCTCGAGGAATGCTTTACCTTCATGAAGATTCTCATCTCAAGATTATTCATCGTGATATTAAACCTAGCAATGTTCTTCTAGATAACAATATGAATCCGAAAATATCTGATTTTGGCATAGCATGGATGGTAGATATAGAGCAAATTGAAGGACACACAGAGAGAATTGCGGGCACACAGTGAGTTTCAAATCATTTTTTCCATTATAATCTTTGTCCCAAATATAAAATGTTATAAGTCTCTATGACTTCCATTTTGGTTAAACTATCTCAATTTGATCTTGCATTCTATCATGGCTACATTAGTCGAATATATGATTTTGATACTGATTTTTTCCCCTTTTTCTCAGTGGTTACATATCTCCAGAATATATGATACATGGACAATTTTCAGTTAAGTCAGATGTTTACAGTTTTGGAGTTACGGTTCTCCAGATTATTAGTGGCAAACGGATTTTTGATGAACCCTTTCTCTTGAGTTATGTAAGTATTAAATTCCTATTTGTTTTGTTTGTATTTTAATGTCATAACCTCTACTACACCACAAATATGCAAATTGATAAGGAAAATGATGAAGAAAGGAAATCTATTTATTTTATGGTTTTAGGCTTGGAACCAATGGAAAGGTGAATCACCATTTCAAATGGTGGATCCAATTATGCAAGAATCATATACTCCAAATGAAGTAGAAAAATGTGTGCAAATTGGTCTGTTGTGTGTGCAAGAAAATCCAGATGATAGACCTACAATGGGAACTGTTGTTTCGTATCTTACTAATGTCTTAGTTGATATGCCATTTCCCATGGAACCAACCTTCGGAACAAGAAGAAATTTAGGAGCTGAACATGAATCATGTTCAGGTCAATCCACCTTGACCTCCTCAAGTGTCCATTCTCGATAGAATTGAGGCTTACAACACTCACATACTCTGCGCACCAATTACTTGTGTTATACTTATACTCTTGCGAACCCAGGTGTCTCATTCACATACATGTCTATATACATTTATATAAGTCATAAAATGTTTGTATTACATTTTATATACAAAAAAAAAATGTATGTATTTTTATAAGTTAATTTCGTTTTGTGATTAAATTTATTAATTAAAGATTTAATTGTACTTCGGAGTTCCCTAATTTTGATTATATATATAGAGTTTTTTTTTAGTTGAGATTGAGGTATCCACCGCCGAATGCAGTAACTAATCCCTCGCTAGATTGGAGGCACCTCAAAGGGGTGGGATAGCTGGCCCAAACTCCATATCTATGATGAGGATCGAACCCTCGACCCTTGATTAATTGGTTAAAGGAGGATGAACCCATGCCACTCAACGACACCCCTTTAGTTTTTAATATATATAGAGTTGAGTCAACAATACTTTATATCAGTGAAACTAATAAAATATGTGTCAATTAATCGAAAATTTGTAGAAATCAATTTCAATTTAAAAAAAATTATGAAAGAAATGATGGGGTGGAGACGACAATCCGTGTAAGAGAAGCTATAATTGTTAGCTTCTTGAAATCGCTTTTGCATCTATCAATTTGTGTATTTTGCTCTGAAATTGAATTTCATCAATAACTTAGATCAACTCCAACTGACTGCAAGCTACAGATATGTGTTTTTCCACAATATAAACGTTGTAACACAGTCACACACAGTCCTCACTGTACAGACAAATGTTTGTGATGATATGCTTTCATGAAAGTTGAAATATGGACAATAAATGCTTATGAAACATGAAGAAGAGGATTGACAGTTGGGAGAAGAACATTGACAGATGGAGGAAGAAGAAAGATTTGAATCAGAGATGTAGATTTGAGGCATAAAACTATGGAATTTTTTGGAGAAATGTAGAGTGGATACGTCTGCATTGAATTTTTTTTACTATTGGGTTGGATGTTTTTGGTCCAATGAAAAATAAAAGATTTGATTTCACTAATATATTTAATTATCTAATAATAAAATTTATAAAAATATGATATTTAGAAAATACTTATCAAAATAAATCAAACAAAATCTTATAAATTTATATATTAAAAAAAATATTTATATTTATATATTATTAAAAAATTAGGTCAAAACATAATAAATAAATAGTATAATTTAGTCAAATAAATTTTATATTTAAGAAACGAGATAGTAATAAATATAAATTTTATAAATCCATTGTTAAATTAAAAATTTATAATATATAAATGATCCGTACAAATTTTAGAAAAATGTTAGAAAATAATTTGATATGGAGGGTGGATTCTATCTATCTATCTATCTATGCAATACAAAATCAGACATAAAAGTTGGTCAACAATTGAGATGCAAAACATGAGAAAAATAAAATGGAGAGACCCATCATATCATAATTCATCAATCCAATACCATTATTTACCTTTAATTTTATTCCTCTTTAATTTGGACGGTAAGAGATGAAATAACAAAAATAACAAAATAATAAATGATAAATTTATTCTATTTTATTTCATTTGGTTTCACTTGACTCTATCCCACTCTCTCCATTATATTCCATAAATCCAAACAAAAAATAGAGCCCTTATAAAGGTGTTAGATTTATGTTCCGTTGACGCGCGAGACAGAGTTGCGCTGGACTGAATTGATCCAAAAAGTACCTTATCATCATTTCATTTTATGCTTATTTTCTTCAACCTCTCTTTTCTGTAACCGATTCCATTATCAATCACTTGAAAACAAAGCTCAGGTAATTCTCCTTCTCTCTTAGTAAATAGTAATTAATACTCATGTAGTATGAGGATCCTGACTAGAGTAGTTAAAGTAGTTATTAGTTGTTAGGTAGACAAGTTCGTTAGTTAGTTAATTAGTTATTTCGATTGTAGTTATAAGTTGTTAGAGAAATTAGTTAGTGCAAGTTTGATTTCCCTTTTAAAAGAGTCAAAAACCAATTCAATTTTAGAATTATAAAATTGATTCTTGAGTGATTTTAAGGTGTTTGGTTCTTCTAAAGCAAAATTAATTCTACTAAAAGCTAGAATTTGTAGCATCTGAATTTAAATATAATTTTTACACTTAAATTTATTGTTCAACTCACTTTTACATAAATGTATCCAAATATAAATAAATTCTACTAAACTCAATTATGTTAGAGAATAGAGCGTATGTTTTGAATATTACTATTTCTTTCAAATTCAATTTCTTGATTTCCTTAACGATTGTTCTAGCTAGATTCAAACTCGGACTATTCTTCCTCATTAACCACAATTATACAATAGAAGAATTTAATTGTAGACTATAGGTATTTTTTGTGAAATGAAATTTTATTAGAATTATGTTTTATTTACTCAATTATTATTAAAATTATGTAATCAAAACAAAAAGAATTCAATCATATAGACTTGTTCTATTTCACTAGACAGAAGAATATGTAATGTAACTATATATTCTTGCAGATAGCCTCCCATCTATTCATGAGATCATGGCTGCAGTTGTTGGTGGGGCATTTCTTTCATCTGTGTTTCAAGTGATTTGTATGAGATTAGCTTCAAGAGATTTCAGAGACTACATCAGCGATGAGGTGGTCAAACATTTTGAAATCACGCTGGGTTCTATCAGTAAAGTGCTTGATGACGCAGAGACAAAGCAGTACCAAAACATATCTGTGAAGAATTGGCTTGATGATCTCAAATACGAGGTATACGAATTAGAGCAACTATTGGATGTGATTGCCACTGATGCACAACAAAAGGGCACAATACGACACTTTGTTTCAGGTTTTATTAATCGATATGAATCTGTGGTTATGATTGAAGTATTGCTAAAGAGGATACAGTTTCTTGCAGAACAAAAGGATATACTGGGACTTCGAGAAGCAACTCTTGGTAATTATATCACCCCTTGGAATGTATTAAATGAAATATCAACTGTATCTTTGGTGGATGAATCTGTCATATATGGTAGAGAGTACGAGAAAAAGGAAATAATCAATTTTTTATTTGAAAATAGTGACAGTGACAACCAAGTAGCTATAATCAGTATAGTGGGTCTGATTGGGATTGGTAAGACAACCCTTGCCCAGCTTGTTTACAATAACCGCATGATCAGGGAGCATTTTGAACTTATAGCTTGGGTTCATGTTTCAGAATCTTTTGATCTTGTTCGTCTCACCCGATCAATTCTTGAGTCATTTCATATTTCAGCAGCAGATAGTCAAGACTTAGAAATACTCCAACGTCAATTGCAACAGGGGCTAATGGGCAAGAGATATTTACTTGTTCTAGACGATGTTTGGAACAAAAATGGGGAAATGTGGGAGCATTTACTGCTTCCTTTTAACTGTGAATCTTCACAAAGCAAGGTGATTCTGACAACACATGATATGGAAGTAGCATCCGTCACGAGGTCCACACGGTTACTTCATTTAAAGCAATTGAAGGAGATTGACTCTTGGAATTTATTTGTGAAATATGCCTTTCGAGGTAGGAATGTGTTTGAATATCCAAATCTTCAATCGATAGGCAAGAAAATAGTAGAAAAATGTGGGGGGTTGCCTTTAGCTCTTAAAACATTGGGGAATATCTTGCAAATAAAATTCTCTGGACCTGAATGGGTTAAGATATTGGAGACTAATTTATTGCGTTTACCCGAGTTTGAGAACAACATTACCTCCGTACTGACATTGAGTTACCTTAACCTCCCTTCTGATCTGAAGCGCTGTTTTGCTTATTGTTCTATATTTTCCAAGGGATATGAGTTTGAGAAGGGTGAATTAATCAAGCTTTGGATGGCAGAAGGTTTGTTGAAGTGTTGGGGAATAAACAAAAGCGAAGAAGAGTTGGGTAATGAATTCTTCAACGTTCTAGTGTCAATTTCGTTTTTACAACAATCAGAAATTATGCCGTTATGGACTGGTAAGTACTACTTCATCATGCATAATCTTGTCAATGATTTCGCGAAATCAGTGTCAGGAGAATCCCGCTTACGAATAGAGGGTGATAACGTGGATATCCCTGGAAGGACACGTCACATTTGGTGCTGCCTTGATTTGAAAGACGGTGATAGAAAACTAAAGCGTATTTGTAAAATTAAGGGACTACGCAGTTTGATGGTAGAAGCACAGGGCTATGGTGACCAACGATTTAAGATAAGCATCAATGCGCAGCAAAATTTGTTTTCAAGACTAAAATATTTGCAGACGTTGTCTTTCTCTGGTTGCAATCTCTTAGAGCTAGCTGATGAGATTAGAAATTTAAAGCTTCTACGCTATCTAGACCTTTCTTCCACTGAGATTGCAAGCTTGCCTAATTCCATTTGTACGCTGTATAATTTGCATACACTCTTATTGCAAAATTGTTGTGAACTGACTGAGCTCCCTTCTGAGTTTTGCAAACTCATTAATTTACGTCATCTTAATCTGGAAGGAACTCATATAAAGAAGATGCCAACGAAGATAGAAGGGTTAAACAATCTTGAGATGCTGACTGATTTTGTTGTGAGAGAGCAGCATGGATTTGATATTAAGCAGTTGGGGAGACTCAACAAATTACGAGGAAAGCTTCAAATTTCAGGGTTGGAAAATGTCATTGATCCTGCAGATGCTGTGGCAGCAAATTTGGAAGATAAAGAACATTTAGAAGAATTAAGTATGTCGTACGATCAATGGAGAGAATTTGATGGATCAGTAAATAAAGCACATGTCTCCGTCTTAGAGGCTCTTCAACCAAATAGAAACCTCATGAGGCTCACCATCAAAAACTACAGACACAGTAGCTTTCCAAATTGGCTTGACGATCGTCATTTACCCAATTTAGTATCTCTTGAATTGTTGGGATGTAAACTTCGTTCCCAGATGCCGCCACTTGGACTGTTCCCCTCTCTCAAGAAGCTTTCCATTTCAGGCTGTGATGGAGTAGAGATCATTGATACAGAGTTTAGATCCCTTGAAACTTTGCGATTAGAGCACATGTCTGAATGGAAGGAATGGGTGTGTCATGAAGGTTTCCCTTTGCTTCAAGAGCTTTGTATAAAATATTGTCCCAAGTTGAAAAGTGCTCTTCCTCAACACCTTCCTTCTTTGCAAAAATTGGAGATTATTGACTGCCAAGAGTTAGAGGCTTCAATTCCCAAGGCAGATAATATCATTAAGCTAGAACTAAAGAGATGTGATGACATTTTGATAGATGAATTGCCATCCAACTTGAAAAGGGTCGTCCTTTGTGGAACACGGGTCATTGAATCCAACCTAGAGAAAATTTTATGTAACAGTGCCTTTCTTGAAGAGTTGGAAGTTGAAGACTTCTTTGGTCCAAATCTAGAATGGTCCTCTTTGGATTTCAATAGCTGCAATTCTCTTCGCACTCTAACAATAACAGGTTGGCACTCTTCTTCCTTGCCGTTTGCACTACACTTGTTCACCAATCTTAAATCTCTCGATTTGTACGATAGTCCATGGCTGGAATCGTTTTTCGGCAGGCAGTTGCCTTCCACCTTATGCAGCCTCAGAATAGAAAGTTGCCCTAAATTGATGGCTTCAAGAGAGGAGTGGGGTTTATCACAACTCAATTCTCTGAAACAATTCCGTGTTAGTGATGATTTTGAAATTTTCGAGTCCTTTTTGGGGGAGAGTTTTCTGCCATCGACTATTAACTCTCTTGAGTTGATAAACTGTTCCAACCTAAGAATAATTAACTACAAGTGTCTTCTCAACCTCACTTCACTTGAATCTCTATATATTGAAGACTGCCCTTGTCTTGCGAGCTTGCCTGAGGAGGGTCTACCCAACTCTCTTTCGACTTTGTCCATTCATGATTGTCCATTAATTAAGCAGCAGTACCAACCGAAGATAGGAGAGCGTTGGTATACAATTAGGCACATCCCTTCTGTGACAATTTCCTGATTGGCGGCTGAGATGCAATGTTATTGTAGCCAGGTGAACCTGAATGCCATGCCACTTTGTTATCAATGAAATTTCGTGTTTTCTAAGCACAGTTGGGGAATGATTTAATCAAACTCCTTGTGGCTGTTATTATTCTGCACTGGCATATTAAAAATAAAAGGTTAAATATATTTTGTCTCTCTAAATATACCAACTTTCACTTTTAGTTTTAGTCTCTCTAATCATATGTTTTTCTTACACGGGCTTTCATATTTGTCATCGTTCTTCAGTAAATTAGTTTCAAAGCATGCTTCGGAAGAGATACAGTTCATAGAATTATATCTGAACGGAGATATCTTAAATCTGTGATGTTTTTGAGGAACTTAGCTTTATGCATAAAGGTAGGACAGAAAATAGGCAACAGAAAATACTAACAAACAACATAAAATTTCTTATGGAAACCAGAGAGTACTAACAGTGTCATATTACATCTAACAAAATGCTGTGTTTGACCAGTTTAAGCTATAACAGGATGTTATTAAATCTGATATGATTATAATGTTAACAACACTACAAGATGGATATGTTGTTTTACTTCTTTGAAAAACTTTACAAATCTTGAAAACAGAGACATCAAATCTCCTTGGAACTTTTATTCTATCCTCATGAGTAAAAAAATTAAGGCCGTTTATATGGAAATTTTTACTAAGCGTGGTTAATCTATTTATAATGCATCAACTACTGTTATCTTGGATTCTTTTCTTTCTTTTTTGTGAAGTTTTTAAACTTCTATTCTATCCATTTAATGTTCCATCCCAGGTGTTGCATTATGTTCCATCCCAGGTGATTTCAATTTGAACACATTCTTTCTGTTCAAGAAGCTGTCAAAGTGATCAATCAAGTCCATTGCACATTCTTTGGTGTATGTCATTTTTCATTATCTTATCCATGTAGACCTGTTTAATTGTCTTTTTAGAAATTCTATGAAGATTTATCTGTTGTATAGGTGTTTATCTTCTAGCTCAAATTGTTTATTTTGTCTAATTTAGTACACGTTCTCATGCATATACCATGATTTTGCATGTAAGCAAAACCAAATAGTTTCATTTGCTCAAAGTGAATTTCTTACATACCTTTGAAAATGCTCTGCTGATGAATTATGGATTCAATTTTTCATAAATATACTATCCAAATACACATTAAGTGATTTAATGATAAATCGTTTGAAAGAACATAAGTACATTTTAGTTGTACAAACCTTAGCTAAACAAACTCCATGTTACTAGAGTTCATTATCTTAAAATTGGTTTAAGACAAAACAAATTAGATCCTCCATGTTACTACTACTATGACAGTTAGATCCCATTTTCACACCAACCGCCACAGTACGGCCGCTGCGGGAGGCTCCTCCGCCTCCGTTATAGGCGGAGATCATATTGGTGATGGCACGTGGCAGTAGAGTTCGTTGTTGTGGTTAAGTTGTGGTGTTGGTGATTGGACAATGCAATGTAACTAGTTAGTGTCGGTGGTGATATGAACGAAGGAAGGTAGTTAAACGCATGCAGGAAAATGATGATAATTAAGAAGAAAGAGGTGTTTTTTTTTTGTTTTGTTTGAGAGTGTGTAACAATAGAATTGAGTCTCTGTTCCATTCTATTTTGTTCCGCTCCGTTACTTTTAAATTATCCAAATAGATCCTTAGTTTTTTAAGAGATTAAAATTAAAAGTTTATTATTCTTATACATAGTCCAATTAACAAACCGTCCCACCAAATGAGTCTAGAGAACATATATTATCCAATATTACATTTCTAACTATCCATTCCATCCACTTTTATTTTTAATTATTCATTTTATTCACGTTACAATCTTTCACTTCAACTTCATCTCCTTGATAAACAATTTTTATTGTTACAATCATGTTATTTTTGAACTTCAAACTCTTTTATTTTTCTTAGATGTTTAAAATTATTTAATACTAAAATGTTATGTTATAAATCGCACCAACAGAACCAATTCAAACCGCATTTGTGTTGATTTGGATGACTTTTTAAAAATCAATCGAACCACATACATTTTATTTTTATCTCGCAGTTATCATAATTTTTTTGCTCAAAACTAAATCAAATCGCATTGCAAATACCCTAAACATGACGGTTGATTTTTTATCTATCATCAATATAAAAGGATAAATTATAAAGTCTTAATATTATATTGTACCCAAAAAAAAGTCTTAATATTGTAGAAGGTGATAAAAAATTTAATTATTTTACGACCTTTTTCTTACATTTTAAAATGTAAGCTAAGTTCATGAGACATTAGTAGAGCTGTCAAAAATGAGCTGAGCCGATGGGCCGGGCCAATAACCCATAGCCTTGAACGGATTGTGCTTCAAAAAAATCAGTTCAAATGCATCGGTTTATTTTTCCCAAGCCCATGAAGCCCTCATGAAGATTGGGCCGGGCCGAGCTAGCCCATCTGACTTTGGACCGATCCATTATTAAGACATTTATGTCATTTTTGTAATGATACTATTAATAAATACATAAAAAATTATCCTTTAATTGAAAAATTATTATAAAAAAATATAGTTTAATGTGTATTTTCTATAAAAATGATTATATTTACCTAAAATTTTAATAAAAAATAGTTTTATAATTTATTAATACATATTTAGTGATGATGTAAAAATTACTTACACTTACATACAAATATATCTCAATAAAATTAATAATTATGAAGAAATAATATATCAAAGTCACTTAAAAAGAAATCAAATAAACTTAAAAAAATAGAAAAATCATGCAGGCCCATTAGCCCACCGGGCTAGCTCGGGCTCATTCAGGACCCGACCGAACTCATTAAAACATGACCCAATAAAAATTGGGCTGGTTTAGTCGAGCCCATAAATAGTGCAAAGTTCAGTGGATTGAACCGGACCGACCGATTTGACACACTATCAGTATATACACGAATTAATTGCCTATCATTCATCCAACTCAAGTGGGGAGGGTACATCTCTAACATGCATGCCCTCACCTTTCTTAATCACTAGAGAATATTATTATTTTTCATCTTACTCGTTTTTATTCACATGGCCCCATATAAGCAAACAACCCAAACTCTGTACTCTGTAGTATGTATGATTATATTTAGCAACTAGCAAGTGTCAGCCAGCTAGAATTGACACACCATTGAAATTCAACCATTAAAAATGTACAAATTTGAATATGCATCATCTAATCCATTGCATTTGTAATCTAGTCAGATTATTATACTAAATTAGCTTCAACCCACTTTTGTAACTATTTTTTTTTCCTTTATTGACTCATAACTAATTTCAATCACAATATACCATTAGATCTCTCTATCTAATTTTGCTAGATTTTCCTTAATCCAAATACAACCACACATGCTTCTTCATCAAATTATCTAACATATTTTTCCACCATAACAGAATCATGATTATCAAACTCTCTAACATATTTATCCTTAGCACTCTTATCTTACTTATTACCATAACACAAACCTCTGCATCAGTCTTCAACAACGTTACTTGCTCAAACAACAAAACATTCACACAAAACAGCACTTTCCATTCAAATCTCAAAACCCTTCTCTCTTCACTTTCTTCTAATGTAACTAACGATGTTAGATTCTTCAACACAACATCAGGTAATGATTCTGACAAAGTCTATGGTCTCTATATGTGTCGTGGAGATGTTCCATTTGCTTTATGCAGAGAGTGTATTGGTTTTGCAACACTAACAATTCCAACTTCATGTCCTTCTTCAAAAGAAGCTGTGATCTGGTACAACGAGTGTTTGTTAAGATATTCCTACAGATTCATCTTTTCAAAAATGGAAACTTTACCAAGATTCAAGATTGAGATTCCAATGGGGGACCCTGTTTTGTTACATAGTAATGGATTTTACTCTGCTTTGAGTTCTCTTTTGAATGTGCTTCCAAATGAAGCTGCAATTTCTCTTGGTGGTTTTAACAAATATGCTGTTAAGCAAGAAGATGCTTCTGTTAGTGTGACGCTTTATGGTCTTGCTCAGTGTACGCCGGACTTATCAGCCGGTGATTGTAGGCGGTGTATCGAGGATGCAGTGGCCGAGTTTCCTAAGGCTTGTTGTGGAGGTAGCATAGGAGAAACTGTTTTGTTTCCGAGTTGTTTTGTTAGATATGAGACTTATCCTTTTTATCAACATTCTGGAACTTCAGCATCATTTAGTACAAATAAGGGTTAGTTCTATTTCTCTAATGTTTTCTGGTGTGTTTACTAAGGTTTTTTTTAATCTAGTGTAATTAGCATTTTGACTTTGTAGGCGTGTCAAAGTATCTTTATGACTTAGGCCTTTTGAGCACGCTATAAGATTAATCCTAGGTAGATACTACATGGAATTGAGCGCGTCAAAGTATTGTGCAGGTCGATCGTAGAGATTTCAAAAACCTTGATGTAACAACTTTGTTACGGGGGTAGACCTTCTTTTAATACAAAGAATAGTGGTTAAATACAATTGATGTTGCATTACAGTCGCATAGAGATCTAAAATCTTGATATGACAAAGGTATTTGTTAAGAACTTTTAATATGACAATATTTGACAGGGGGAGGAAATATTTCAACACATTTTATTGCCATCATTGTTGTCTTGGTTGTCATTTTGGGGGTGATTTTTTGCATTGGCTGCTATTTCTTATGGATAAAAACAAAGAAGAGGCGCAAGGCCAGTCGCAGAGAAAACCGTAATGTCAATGAACCTATCATCTATAACATTCTAGCGTAATCAATCTGAGTTTTGTTAATTAATTATATAGTTTTGGCTTTGAATATTAATTTCAAAATGCTCTTCTGTGAACTGTGATGTAGTTGTGCTTGAATTTAGTAACTCCGAGTCCTTGGAATTTGATTTTGTTACCATTGAAATAGCAACAAACAAATTTTCTGATGATAGCAAAATAGGCAGAGGGGGATATGGACAAGTCTACAAGGTAAATACATGATTGAATGTGATAAGTAAATAATGCATTTTTTTTCTTTCATTTCTTCTGATTTTTTTGTTTTAGGGAATTCTTCCTAATGGGCAAGAAATAGCTGTGAAGAGACTGTCCAAAACTTCTGGCCAAGGAGCAGAAGAATTCAAAAATGAAGTGATGTTAATAGCCAAACTTCAACACAGAAATTTGGTGAGGTTAATAGGGTTTTGCCTTGAAGATCAAGAAAAGATACTCATCTATGAATATGTACCTAACAAAAGTCTTGATCATTTCCTATTTGGTAAAGACACTTCAATATTTATTTTAACTATATTTTATGTTTCATATTCTACACTTCAATCTCACTTGTTTGGTTCTAACTAAAATTTATAGATTCCCGGAAGCAAAAACCATTAACATGGGCAGAACGGTATAATATCATAAAAGGAATTGCTCGAGGAATTCTTTATCTTCATGAAGATTCTCGTCTCAAGATTATTCATCGTGATATTAAACCTAGCAATGTTCTTCTAGATAACAACATGAATCCAAAAATCTCTGATTTTGGCATGGCAAGGATGGTAGATATAGAGCAAATTCAAGGACACACAAATAGAGTTGTGGGCACATAGTGAGTTTCAAATAACTTTTGCCATTCTAATCTTTGTCCCAAATATAAAGTGTTATAAGTCTCTATGGCTTATATTTTGGTTAAACTATCTCAATTTGATCTCCCTTCCATCATGACTACATTAGTGGAATATATGATTTCAATACTGATTTTTTCCGCTTTTTCTCAGTGGTTACATGTCTCCAGAATATGCAATGCATGGACAATTTTCAGTGAAGTCTGATGTTTTCAGTTTCGGAGTTATGGTTCTTGAGATTATTAGCGGAAAAAAGAATTCATGCAGTTTTGAATCATGTCGTATCGATGACCTCTTGAGTTATGTAAGTATCAAACTCCTGTTTTTTTTTTCTTTGTATTTTAATGTCATAAGAAAATTGATAAGGAAAATAATCAAGAAATGAAATCTATTTAATTTATGGTTTCAGGCTTGGAACCAATGGAAAGGTGAATCACCATTTCAAATGCTGGATCCAATTATGCAAGAATCTTATACTCCAAATGAAGTAGAAAAATGTGTACAAATTGGTCTATTGTGTGTGCAAGAAAATCCAGATGATAGACCTACAATGGGAACTGTTGTTTCATACCTTACTAATGTCTCAGCTGATATGCCATTTCCCATGGAACCAGCTTTTTTCATGCATGGCAGAACAAGAAGAAATTCAGGCCATTCTGCTGAACATGAATCATATTCAGGTCAATTCACCAACCATACTTTCTCCTCAAGTATTCACCCTCGATAGTCGTGTTTCATACGTATATTAGAATTGAGGTTTGCAACACTCACACTCTCAGCGCACCAATCACTTGTGTCATACTTATACCCCGGTGGCCGGAGGTGTCTCATTCACATGTCTATATATATACAACGTATACATAAGTCGAAAAATGGTTGTATTTTTATATGTTAATTTTGTTTTGTTATTAATAAAATGTACTTTTTTGATAAAATATTAATATAGGACTTTGATTGATAAGTTTTTTTCAAGTTAACTAGATCCCTATTTTTATAATGAAACTCATTTGAAGGTTTGTAATGGATTTGGGATACCAATTGATATGTAAAAATGTATATGTAAGGAATTGATTAGTTGAATTTTGATATTAAATTTTGTGCAGGGCATAAAATTAGGATTGGAAGAGTGAAGATTTAGGGGTTTTGATTTTGAGTGAAAATTTTATTTTAGTTGTTAAGTTTTGAACGAAAATGGTTTCAAACGATTAAAATAGTTTAAAATTTAAATATGAAGACTTTTGGGTTAAACAAAGAGGACAAGTTGAATATATATTATAAGTGATGATTTTTACTATAAGCAAAAAATTGAGGATTAAACTCAGTACGTGAAAAAGATAATATAAAAAAACTTTTATAAAAATAAATAAAGTTATATCTTGTGGTCTCAATATAAGTAAATTTTAACTAGTTTCACAATATTTAATGTTATTATTCTCATTTAATTTTTGACTAAACTCAACGTTATTATTCTAAAAACAAGTTTTCATAGAAAATTAAATTAAGAGATATTGTAATTTTGAAAAAATACAATTGTTTTTGTTGCATCAATGAAATTAAGTAAATAATATTCTGAATCAGTGGACAATTAGTTATTTTTAGCTAACCCATAGAACTTTAGCTAATTGGTCAATTAGTTATTTTTTTAATATATAAGTTTTTTTTTTGGTTTTCACCCTCTGATTCCTAAGGGAAGGGGCTCTAGTAGTCCAGAGTTCGGCCGCAAGGTAAGTAAAGTTTGACCAAGAAATTGTTCCACCCAAGAATCGAACTCGGGTTCTCCCGAAATCCATCCTTCGGTGAATCGAACTCGGTTTATATATAAGTTTAGATGGAATATTAAACTAAACTAAATTGGTATACAATAACTTCTAAATGTGTAGTTAAGCTTTAATTAAATCCAATTATGTTCATTTCTATAAAAATGAAAGTTGAAACAGCAAAAGTTTATGTCAATGAAACTAATAAAATGTGTTAATTGATCAAAAATTTGTAGAAGTCAATTTCAATTTAAAACAAATATTTAATGATTATTTGTTTGTTATAATTACAGACTTTACCCTAAAAACAATTTGGAAAGAAATGATGGGGTGAAGACAATCTGTGTAATGAGTCTTGCAGAATGGAGTGCAGTGCATCTAATACCAACCAAGTAAGTCCAAAAGGCCTAATATAGCAAACAGTTTTGTAAAAATCCACTTGGATTGGACAAATCCTTGGATAATTTATCCATCTTACAATACTTATACTTACTATATTATATTATCTTATACCATACATATACATATTGACAATATGAAGTTACTGTAAAAAGAAATATCCTGACCACATGAAGTATTGGATAATTATAATTATAATTTTTTATTTATTTTATTTCAAACTGCAATTGCGCATAAATGATACCCGATTTACACCAAAATGTAAACTTGCTGGTGTACTATGATCAATCAGTGTAGTCCAACTGCATTGCAGCATTAACAGCTTCACAGTTTGCACCATTGTCCTACTTGCTTCAGTGTATGTCGAATTTGTCGCCTCAAGATCAAAGTTACAACTATAGGTATGAGTTGCACCCTTTCTATAGAATGGCATCCACTACAAATTTTAAAATTAAAAATGGTATTGCTAAAGATTGTGATTTTTTCAACTTGTTAATTTTACTTTCTCACACATTTTTCTGTCTTTGAGCTATGTAGTTACCTCATCAGAAACAGTCATTGCAAGTTTGCAACTGACATTTGTTATTAGATTTGGATTGTGTATAACATATAGTCAAAACTGCATGTAATCATGCGATCAGAGCAGATCTTATCTAAAAGTGCAAGTAAAGAAGAATTACTGCAGACAAAAAGCAAAAGGATGTCCAAAGATAATTTGATAGATCTAATTTGTATCTATCTATATTTTGTTTCTAGATTACACAAAATAAAAAAGGAATGTAACAATTTGTATTGGTTCATCTACTTGTGTGTGTATTTTAAGGGAAAGGAATGTAACAATTTCTTTGATAAAAAAAGAAAAGGAATGTAACATTGAATGGAAAAATGAAGCAAACCTGACATATATTTGTCTGTTGTTTTAATTTTCAATGCAGCTTTCTAAGTGACCACATATATCATCAATTATTTTAAAGTTTCAAACTGATTTTTATGTAACCTCAAAAAAATTCAACTTAAATATCAAGTCAATCTTTAATTTTTCAGTTCTAGCCAAAATGAAGATAAAGCAAGTAAGCAACCGTGAACTACACTTATGCACAAGCACAAACCTTAATTTTCAATGTCCTCACACAGTTTCCATTACTCTTTTTGACCTTTTCTTTATCCCTTCTACTACGTCTAAAACAAATTTCAATAGAGTGATATACACGTTCAACAAAAAATAAACAAACAAGAATTTTCCTAGAAAACAGAATGACAAGGACTGAAGTGCATCATAAAAACAACAATGTTGACTTGACTACTTGCCACTTCATATTTAACTTGCAACCAATCTTCAATTGAGAAATCATAAACAAATTTTGATGTCACAAACATTAACATATGCAACACTCCATTCATTATTAAGACAACAAACATAAACATGAATTCTTATTCCAACATGTCTTCAAATTCCTTAAACCTGTTTTATCTGTTCATTCTCATAACCTTTCTCCACCTTACCTCAACTACAAAAGCTCAGAATCAGAACCCCACTTTTCTCTACCAAGTTTGTTCAGCCAACAAAACCACCGCCAATAGCACCTACAAATCAAACCTCAGAACCCTTTTATCTTCACTACCTTCCAATGCCACCAATGAATTCTACAACACGACAGTCACAAGCAGAACACCTTCAAACACCGTATACGGTCTATACATGTGCAGAGGCGACGTTTCCTCTTCCCTCTGCCATCAATGTGTGGTGAACGCAACACAGAAACTATCAACAGACTCAGAGTGTTCCTTATCCAAACGAGCTGTAATATGGTACGACGAGTGCATGGTTCGATACTCCAACACCTCTTTTTTCTCCACGGTAGCTACACTTCCTCGTGTTTACTTGTGGAACTCCGCAAATATCATAAATCAAGAAAGCTTCATGCGGTTGTTGTCTGATACAATGAACGAAGTAGCAGATAAAGCGGCAAATTCTTCTGTTGGTGCAAAGAAATACGCAACAAAGGAAGCTAACATCTCTGGTTTTCAGACACTTTATTCTTTAGCTCAGTGTACAGAGGATTTATCACAGCAAGATTGCAGCACGTGTCTTAGTGATGCTATAGGATATCTTCCACAGTGCTGTGAAGGAAAGCAAGGAGGGAGAGTTCTATTTCCTAGCTGCAATATTAGATATGAACTATACCAATTTTATCGAAACATTGCTCCATCACCATCACCATCACCATCACAATCACCGTCACCAGGGCTTGTTCCTCCAGCAACGATTCTTAACTTGGGAGGTGATATAACTTAGAGATAATTTGGTTAAATTTCTAAAGAATTTTACAATAACTAATAATAACCACATTTTGCAATACATGATTGAAACATATTTTTGAATTGTAGTTGTCTAAAATAACCACATTTTGGAATTTTGCAGGAAGTAGTGGGGTGTCATCAGGGACAATTGTTGCAATTGTCGTTCCAATTTCTGTGGCCATACTGCTATTAATCGTGGGAATTTTTTTCTTAAGTAAAAGAGTATGGAAGAAGAAGAAGCCTGACTCTGCACAAGATCCAACAGGTAAGGGCATGAGTTAATTGAAAAGAAGATCTTTAACTTTAAGTCTTAATTTGTTTCATATTCGCATAATCTGCTGTTATAATTTAATCTTATAGACCTACAATTTTTGCTTCTTAGCTGAAACTGATATTAGCACTGTGGAATCCTTGAGATTTGATTTGAGTACACTTGAAGAAGCCACAAACAAATTCTCAGAAGCTAATAAGCTAGGCGAAGGTGGATTTGGCGAGGTTTACAAGGTAAGTTAACATACTTTTTTGTTCTACGTAACATGGAAAAATTATACCAATTGTTATATTGTATACCATTTAATTTTTGTGATAATTCAGGGCTCGCTTCCAAGCGGACAAGAAATAGCTGTCAAGAGACTCTCTAAAAACTCAGGACAAGGCGGAGAACAGTTTAAGAATGAAGTTGAGCTAGTTGCCCAGCTTCAACATAGAAATTTAGCTAGGCTTCTAGGATTTTGTTTGGAAAGAGAAGAAAAGATACTTGTTTATGAGTATGTGGCCAACAAAAGCCTTGACTATATTCTATTTGGTAGGTTTATCTTATCTGAATTCTTTATAGTGCACAGTTTACATGCCTGCTTTGATTTTAGTTTGCTAGAGCTTATCTGATACATTCAAATCCTGAGGAAAACTGTAATCGAAGGGTTTATAGTTTTCTTCTTTTCTTATCAATTTGTGCAATTGTATCTTATAAATAAGTTTATATGTAGCTATAACTGGACATTAGATGAATATATACATAAATTAAACTAAGGACTTCGGCAGGTACTTTTATGTTAGAGCATTATAATATAATTATATTGAGTTTTTTGATGAATTTTTGTTTCATTAATTAGACTGATTTGCTTTAGTTGTAGATCATAATCTTATGAATGAAATATTTGTGCAGATCCTGAAAAACAAAGGCTGTTGGATTGGGCAAGGCGTTACAAGATTATTGGAGGGACTGCTCGAGGCATTCAATATCTTCATGAAGATTCTAGGCTTAAAATTATTCATCGTGATCTCAAAGCTAGCAATGTATTGTTGGATGGAGATATGAATCCAAAAATCTCCGACTTTGGCATGGCAAAATTATTCGGAGTGGACCAAACTCAAGGAAATACCAGTAGAATAGTCGGCACATAGTAAGTAGAAGTTTACATTATCATTTGTGACATGTATTTGTGAAATTACTTGTCATTTTTGTGACTGGTAGTGTTTAATAGTGATGATAAATATGTGTGTGTGTTTCAGTGGTTACATGTCTCCGGAGTATGCAATGCACGGAGAGTTCTCTACTAAGTCTGATGTGTACAGTTTTGGAGTCCTCATTTTGGAGATTGTAAGTGGCAAGAAGAACAGCTCTTTCTATGAAACAGGTGTTGCTGAGGATTTAATGAGCTATGTGAGTAGAGAAAAGTGTAATCTGTGCTTCTTTAGTTTATTTATTCTTTCTCACTGTATTGTGATAACATCATAACATATGCTTGATGAAAATTTGAAACAGGCCTGGAAGCTTTGGAACAATGGAACACCCTTGGAATTGGTTGACCACACGGTAACAGAATCCTATACTCCCAATGAAGTTATTAGATGCATCCATATTGGTTTACTATGCGTTCAAGAAGATCCAGCAGATAGACCTACAATGGCAGCAGTAGTGCTCATGTTAGATAGTTACACTGTCACTCTACCAGTACCTAAGCAGCCTGCATTTTTTCTACACAGTGGAAGTGGTCTAAACATGCCAACGATACATATCATTCAATCTACTACCAATTGAATACCAATATCTGTCAATGCGATGTTTGTCGGTGATAATGCTTGAAAATGCGAGCGTATTTTAAAAGTGTAGCCTATTAGTGTATAGTTTTGAAGTTCAAAATCTCGGAACATTTTAAAACTAAAAGAAACAAATAAACATACAAACATGTCTTATGTTGGTACATAAACATGTCCTATGTCACCACTTACCACTATTCCTGCTATGTCAATTTCTCAATCCACCATCCATTTTCAAGCCATCAAATTTGACTTTAAATGTGAAGCAATCAATCTCAACCTTACTAAGATATTTCTTCATCATGGTAATTTATTTGTCAGGACTTGTGAAGCACCACATAATCGATGTGTTCCGTTATCATCTCTTATCAATAATTTAACTCTTCTAATCCATCCTTTTCCACAAAACTGAACAGAGATATCTCCCCATCACCATCACAATATATTTTTCTCCACCAACACTAAAATGTTTCGAAACTAGGATATTATTCAGTTCATGTGTTTCGATTTTTGAAGTCTTTCCATTTGTATGATTACAAAATTATCATTAGATTTGTAAAATGTTAAAAAAATAATCATAATATTACCGTGTCAAACTCATCGTCAATCAAACATATATAATAAGTGCATGTCAGTATCACAGCGAGTCACCGTGATTCTAGCATGTGTTTAGTTTAGGTCGTATAATTTCATAAACCAAATTCAAAAGAAACAAACACTACTAATTGCAGAAATGAACATAGTGCAAACCTTTCACCAAAAGAAGATGCTTCTTCCTTCTTCCAAATACTCTGTAATTCACTCTATTATCCTTTCCTTCTTTAGCTTCATAGTTTTCAAAACCGAATCAGCTTCGATTTACAATTCTCATGTCTGCACAAACTCTTCCAAATTCCAACCAAACACCACTTTTCAAACCAATCTCAACCTCCTCTTCTCTTCCCTTTCATCAAACGCCACCAACGGCAACCATTTCTACAAAACAACAGTTGCCAGTGAAACTCCTAACGCCGTCAAAGGCCTCTTCCTCTGCCGCAACGACATCCTCCCTGCAACCTGCCACGACTGCGTAACCGCTGCTTCAACAGAACTAAAACGCCGTTGCGGTGACGATAAAGAAGCTATAATCTGGTACGACGTGTGCACCGTACGCTACTCCAACAACTACCTCAACAACATAGTTCCAAGCGTTGATCTATCCGATTCGAAGCGCGTGGATTTTAAAGAAGTTATCCGTTTCAACGACTTACTAGCTCGGTTACTAGATGTTCTCGCAACGAAAGCTGCGAATTCCGATTCCGAAAAAGAAAAATTCGCAACAGGGAAAGTGAACTTCACGCGATCGTTGAATCTCTATGGATTAGTTCAGTGCGTTCCGGAATTATCGTTGTTTGATTGTAATATGTGTTTGAGAAGCGCAATTGCATCGGTTCCGAATTGTTGTGATGGAAAACAAGGGGCGAGGGTTTTGCTACCAGCGTGTAATATTAGATATGAATTATACTCGTTTTATAATAGCACCGATTTGATTACCGGTCCGGTTTCCGTTGTTGAGACTCGTCGATCAGGACGGTGTCGTTTTGAAGTGATTCTTACGTTTGTTGTACCTATTGTTGCTGCATTGGTGCTTTTGGGTTTTGGAATGTTTTCTGTTATGAGAAAAGAGAGTGTGATATGGAGGAAAACGGTAATATGATGTGATGATGTGAATGTAATTTTGAAGTCAAATATTGGAAATAGAATGTGGTCGTTAAATATGGATCGTTTGATATCAAAATGTAAAATTAAACTTTAAATATAATTGTCTGATTTTGCATTGAATGACTTAAATGTATTTGAATACCGTGCACTAAATTATGGTTTATAAAATGACAACTTTTTGCGAATAATACATAAACGTATAAAGCCATACAATATTATTTGACTTTATATTTTATTTGAAATTATAAATTATTAGGCTAACAATTTCCTATGTAAGATGATTTAAAGCTAAAAATGCAATTTCACTAAGTACAAACATCTCATTATTTCGAGCATGGACTACTGCATCATATTTCCCCTTAACTTGAATAGCTTTTTCACAACTTGCAGCTCCATCACCAGCAGCTTTTGCATTAGTTTTTGCACTTTGAGGATCTTTATTAATCTCGGTCGATGCGCTCTTGAATGCAGAAAAAATTTCACCATAGAAATCATTTCCACATTGTGTAAGAGCATCATTAGTGGGAATATGTTTTGCTAATATTCTAATATATTCTTGAGCTGAAAGAGCTTCAAATATTGCCAAATCCAAGATATGGTTAGAGAGGTCATGATAATTTGTGGATGCAACTATTTTATAATCAGCTTGCAAGTAATGCAAGCAAATATTCTCATCTTGCCTAGCCTCTTTACATACAATTTCATACAATTTGAGAGACAATGTTGGAACAACAACATTAAAAAGGCACAAGCAAATGACGAACAGTGATGATGGTGATAACCTAGTGGGTTTCATTTTTCTGATGTGTTAATTAATATATCAACTAACAATTAGGTATATATAGAGTTTGTTCAAATATATAATTGAGTAAATTAATTTTACCTAGTGTTAAAATTAATTTTACAATTGTATATATGCATGTATAATATATTATTGATATACTCTTCAGTCAATTATAGAAACAACACATTAAAAATGTACCAAAAAAATAATATCAGATTGAATGTATGGTATTTGTGGGGAGCTTCGTTGAACAAAATAATGAAGAAAAAAATTTGTTAAAAAAAATTAATTAGTCAAAGAAATTTAATATTTAACCAATGTGAAATTTTTTGGTTAAGTGAACATATAAATTTTTCATAATTTTAAAATATGGGAAATTTATGTGGTCAGTCACCAATCAAAAAATGTTCAAATATATTGAAGAAATAGAATTCAAAGTTTGAATCTGAACCCTCCACTAATATCTCAAGTGCTAGAGATACCCTTACGAACAATGTAATCTTCTTTTGATAAAAAAATATTAGTTAAACAATTTAATTTTTAACTAATGTGACATTTTTTAATTGAGTGACCATACAAATTGGGCATATTTTTGACCAAATTAGCTGATATTTTTTAGTACGTTCTTTGATTGAGTGAACATACAAATCACCTGTATCTTAATATGTTAAATATTATGAGAGATGTATATGGTCACTCAAACAAATAATAACACATTAGTTAAAAATTAGTCAAAACAAACACATTAGTTAAAAATAAATTTCTTTGACCAACTAATTTTTATTTATTTATTTATTATTTCCTATAGAGATTTATAAAATCTATTTCATTTTAATTTTATACTTTTATTATCCCCACAAATACTTTTCAGATGTTATTTTTTGGAATATATTTAATGTGGTTGTTTTATTAAAATCGACCGGAAGTATATCAATAGTCAATAATATATTATATATATTCCTTCAAAATAAAAAATTATATGTGTACACACCTAATTGTTGGTTGATATATTGACACACATAAGAAAAATGAAATCTATTAAGTTATCACCATCATCATTATTCATCTGTTACTTGTGCCTTCTTAACGTTGTTGTTCCAACATTATCTCTCAAACTGTATGAAATTGTATGTAAAGAGGCTAGGCAAGATGAGAATGTCTGCTTGAATTATTTGCAAGGTGACAGGACAATAGTTGCAGCCACAAATTACATTGACCTCTCCAACCACATTTTGGATTTGGCAGTATTTAAGACAATTTTGGCACAACAATATGTTAGAGCATTAGCAAAAGAGAATCCCACCAATGCAGCTCTTGCACAATGTGCAAATGTTTTCTACAATAACTCTAAATATGCATTCATTAGTGCATTTGGTGAGTTAAATAGTAATCCTCAAAGTGCAAAAAATGATGTAAAAGCTGCCGGTGATGGAGTTGCAAATTGTGAGAAAGCTATTCAAAAGGTGAAATATGATTCTGGAGTCCATGCTCGAAACAATGAGATATTTGTATTTAGTGAAATTGCATTTTTAGCTTTAAATCATCTTTCATAGGAAATTGTTAGCCTAATAATTTATAATTTCAAATAAAATAGTACGTCAAATAATATTTTATGCCTTTATATGTATTATCATCCAAAGAAAAAAAAAAGTTGTCATTTACATTGAACTTGCTTTGATTTTTCACGGCATAAGATATTAGCCTCTTGCATTATATAAAACCCTGATTGCTATTTTTAATAATTTTTTACAAAAAAGATAAATACTTTCGTCATATTTTCGTAAGAAAAATGATAACTATCAGATCAATAATTACATACATATGTCTAAACATTTATTTTGAGGCAGTATATGTATAACATTTTAGTCCAAAAGATAATATTTTTTGAGTGAAAGATAATACATGTGTGAAGTGGGTATGAATCGTCAATTCCCCACTTCAGAATTATTAATTATTTTAAAAATAAAATAACCACCAGTTATTTTAATTTGGTTGTTTATGGTTTATAGCTTCATATATTTTCCTTCTTAAAAGGGTAAAATATTATTATCAACGATATGGCAGAACAATAGAAGGTGTGACTAGAAAAAATTAAACTATACAAAAATGGTTAAGACAAAAATAAAACATAGGGCAAACGATTATGCAAAAACAGGTGACTTATATCATGTAAGGACCATGTGATTTGTAGTGCACAAATTTTAAAATTTATATAACCACACCATAAATTTTGTAAAATTTATATTATATACAGATTATTAATGCAAAATTTTAAAAAAAAATTAAAATTATTTAATATATTATTAAGACTTATTAAAATTATTAGTATTCAATAAAAATTCATAAATAGTTAAATTTGATGAATCACGATAACATATAAGACAACTTTAATATTTTTACATAAATACTGTAATTTATATAATATAAATTTTTACAAAATTCGTAATGCAACTATATAATCTTATAAATATCGCAAAGGATGTTTATAACAACTGATAATTCAAATTACTCCGTACTTTTGAATTTTGTGCATCTAATTATAGTAGTATTGATTTTCAGAAACGATGTCATGTGTGTTTGACTCTTCTTCCACATAGACCATTCAACTAGTTAGTTTCTCTGTTGCAGTCATGACTTGGAGATGTACTAATACCCGCTACTACTATTTCTCAAATTCACAACACAACACAACACTACCCTTTCATCTCAAAATGCATATCTTCAAATCCTCAACAACAACAACACAATTGATTCTTTTTATTCTATCCTTGTTATTGTTAACTTCATTCACCTTTCAATCTAAAGCATCATCACCAGTATACAACTCCCACGACTGCACAGACCAACAACAACAAGGAGCCACATATTACAAACCCAATTCATATTTCCAAACCGCTTTAAAAACCCTTCTCTCTTCCCTCATCTCTAACGCCACTTTCCACAACGGTTTCTACTCCATCCACATCCCTCTCTTCAATTCCCCTAACGATTTAAAAGGTCTCTTCCTCTGCCGCGCTGACGTCACTCCCTCCACCTGTCTTAACTGCGTAACCGCCGCAGCAAACAACATCACTAAACTATGTAACAACCAAACAGAGTCTATAATCTGGTACGACCACTGCTTATTACGTTACTCTAACAGTTCCTTCTTGAATCATATAGTTCCATCAATTACCTTAGAATCTGTTCAGACTGTTCTTGATTCTCAAGTTTCCGAATTCGGCGATTTTGTTGCGAATCTTTTGAAAGGTTTAGCAGATGAAGCTGTGAATTCTAATTCAGATGAGAAGAAATTTGCTGCAAAAGAAGATAGTTTTTTGGGTTCTACGAAATTCTATTCTTTGGCACAGTGTACACCTGATTTGTCAACTTATGAATGTAATACTTGCTTGCAAAGTGCTATTAGTTCTATTGGAGATTGTTGTAGTGAGAAACGAGGTGCAAGATCACTTCTTCCTAGTTGTAATATTCGATATGAATCTTATCCGTTTTACAATGTTTCCGCTGTTTCCACTCAGCCACAACTGCCATCTCCTTCTGAAGGTATCAATAAAATAGTATAATATAACGATAGTATTGTTATTCAGGTTTTAACTTATGTAGCACTGACACTTCATATTGATGCGTGTCTGGTGTCTGACATGTGTTAGTATCGGATTTGTGTTTGTGCTTCGTAGGTTTTGATTATGTTTTTGGGGTGTCTTAAAGTGATGAATTTGTGTAGGGAAAAACAATGTTTCTATAATTGTTGCGATTGTTGTCCCAATTGTTGTTGTCGTGGTGCTTTTCATTGTTGGCTGCTGCTTCCTGCGTAAGAGGGCAAGCAAGAAGTATAAGTATAATGCTACATTCATTCAGGGTTCATCTTCAAGTAAGTTTACATTTTGTGTTTGGCTAATTTGTTTTGTTGATTGGGTTTATCGTAATTTAGTTGGTGACGAAAACTATACTGTAATGTCTATGTAGTTCGGAGGGAGGATCTTACAGATATAGAGTGCATGCAATTTGATTTTGCCACAATTGAAGCTGCCACAAACTGGTTCTCGGAAGAGAACAAGATTGGCCAAGGTGGATTTGGTGTGGTTTATAAGGTAAGAAATTTGTTGGTGCAAAATAGTTTATACATGTTTTTTTTTGTGCTTAGTTTTAGCAAATTTATCTGGTGTAAGAAATTTGTTTGTGCAAAATGCTTGACTCATGTTTTTTCTATCATAAAATTGAGAAAACTGGTCTGATGTCATGTTTGTGTTTAGGGTATCCTTCCTAACGGACAAGAGATAGCTGTGAAGAGATTGTCAATGACCTCCTTGCAGGGTTCAATAGAGTTCAGAAATGAAGCTTCCCTTGTGGCCAAGCTTCAACATAGAAATTTAGTGAGGATGTTTGGATTTTGTTTGGAAGGAAGGGAAAAGATGCTTGTCTATGAATACATAAGAAATAAAAGCCTTGATCACTTTCTATTTGGTATGTCGTTACCTTTTTCCATATAGAAGTACAGCTACTTTGGAAGGGTTTAATAGTTTTCTATAATTTGAAATTTAATTATACCTAACTACTCTTGTTATTTGTTAATCCTAAATCTTTTTTTTACATATTATATTGTAGATCCTGTAAAGCAAAGGGAGTTAGACTGGTCAAGACGGTACAAGATTATAGTTGGCATCGCTCGAGGGATTCTTTATCTCCATGAAGACTCCCAACTTAGAATTATTCATCGTGATCTCAAAGCTAGCAATGTTCTATTAGATGAAAATATGAATCCTAAGATCTCAGATTTTGGGATGGCAAAAATTTTCCAAGCAGATCAGACTCAAGTAAATACAGGAAGGATAGTGGGGACTTAGTAAGTTTCAGGCCTTCCTGTCATCGCATCTTGCATATATAAGAGCATACAGATTATATCTTTAGCTGTGAAAATGAAGTATGTTAACATTCTTGTGTGGATCAAAATGTTGTTTTTCAGTGGTTACATGTCTCCAGAATATGCAATGCGTGGACAGTTTTCTGTGAAGTCAGATGTGTTTAGCTTCGGTGTCTTAGTTTTGGAAATTGTGAGTGGCAAGAAGAATACCGATTTAAATCATTGGAATAACGCTGATGACCTCTTAAGCTATGTGAGTGTAAATAAGTATAGCTTGTATCTTATGCTCTTTTGATGCAATCCTAGATAAACTGTATTTCAGTTGGTGAGGAAAGAGAGATTCCAAATTTTAAATGCTGACACAATAATATGCATTACCACAGGCTTGGAAAAAATGGTCAGAGCAAACACCTTTGGAGTTACTGGATCCAATACTACGAGGTTCTTTTTCAAGAAATGAAGTTATCAGATGCATCCACATTAGTTTGTTGTGTGTTCAGGAAAATCCACATGACAGGCCATCCATGGAAACTATTGCACTCATGCTCAACAGTTATTCAGTTACCATGTTGTTACCACAACAGCCACCGTCTTTCCTGCGTGGAAGAACACCTGACAGAATAAAGCAAGGGCTTGATTCTGATCAGTCTACCAACTGTTCAATTCCATGGTCTGTGAATGAAGTATCCATGACTGAAGTATATCCTCGATAAAAGATAGTTTTTATGTTTTCTTTGATCCATCCAGTATGTTCAAATCTTGTCATAATATGGTGTTGCGGGTGAATTTACCTAGTTTGTATATGTTGTAAGTATTATTTGCTAAAATAATTCAGTCATAATAGTAAAAATTATTATGACCATTGAGTAGTGATTTTGTTGTTTCGATATACTTACAAGCTTCATGCTGGAAGCACATGCAGAACAGATAAAGATGATGCAGAGAGCAGAGTCATTTGCAAGAAACAAATGAAGTTATCTAATGACCAAGAAACTATGATTACAAAAAAGGGTTTTATCTATACCCTTAAATGAGCAATATTCAGATCCTACAAAGTCAACTGATTCAGGATCAGGAAGTCAACTTACTCAAGGATCAACAAGTAGGTCCTCAGTTGCAGATCAATAATACACGATTGAAGCAATTGTGAAAATCTTTTATATTCGATTGAATTTTGTCTTTCATTTGGATTGGATTTTTAAGACTTTATTACTCTCCCTATTTCAAATTCTGTAACATAATGTTCTTAGTGCTATTTTGCCTATAGTTTTTTTTTTGGTGTTATTTGTTCCAATTACAAATATTTGTGATACTTTAATAACTTGTTCTTCATAACCACATTCCAAATAGGTAATTACATATCTAATCTAATTTTTTATTGATAATAATAATTTAAAGTGGAATTTCAATTATTGATAACTGATAGGTGCAAAACAAAAACAAGAAGACATTTGCAAAGACTTGGTCAAATATTTTATAGACTCAACTTGACAATGTTTTTAACTAATGTATCTCACTCCTTTAATAATTGCTTACTTTCTCCATTAATTCTAAAACTTCCCTGCAAAAAACTTCATTAACTTTCTCACAACCACAATTTCGGTACTATGATTTATTCGATTTGTCTTCTTCTAATTCCTCTGCTTTTCACACTAAAATCCAAAGCCGACGACCAACTAGTTTTCCGCTACCATGAATGTAACCAAAATCTCGGAAACATCCCTGACGGTAGTGCCTACAAGAACAACCGTGACACCGTTTTACAACAAATGTATTCCAACAGAACAATCGACTACGGTTTCTTCAACATGTCGTATGGTAGTAAACCTGACCAAGTATATGCAATTGGACTCTGTAGAGGAGATATTGAACCAGATGATTGCCGCGGTTGTCTAACAACTTCTGCAGCACTTCTCACAGATCGATGTCCAATACAGAAAGAAGCAATTGGTTACTACGACTCGTGCATCTTACGCTATTCAAACCGTTCAATCTTTGGTGTGGTGGAAACTGAAACCGGTTTCGTTTATAATATAGAATCCAAGACAGTGGTGGATGATGCATTTAAGCAAACACTTCGTGACTTCTTCGAAGAACTTAAAAGCACGGCCGCAGATGGTGACTTGCGTAAGAAGTTTGCTGCAAAGAGTGTTAAAGTAATCCGTGAATCTAGTACTAATAGGAGTAATAATGAAACTATATATGGTTTAGTTCAGTGTACACCAGATTTGACAAAGCAAAATTGTATTGAATGTCTAGATTTTGCATTCAGACAAGTTTCAATCTGTGAAGATAGGAAAGGTTGTTTGTATCTTGGACCAAGTTGTGCTGTTAGATATGATATAATTCCATTTTTCAAATCTATAGTCAAGAACACAAAGCCACCAGTAGCATCACAGCCTATGGGAGCAATTGCTCATGCACTTCCTCCTACTACTGAGAAAGGTGTGCACAAATTCCCCCCTATATTTAAAATCTCATTTATTTTTGAAAATATTTTTCGTTTTTAATTTTTGAAAATATGTGTTCATTTTAACTTGTTAATAACTAGATGTGAGATTTTTGAAATAAATCTTTGTGATAGTTACAACTTACAAGATGAAATGTTAGTTAGAGATTATGCATATTTGGAAAACAATTATCTTTTGACATTTTTATCGTTTCTAAAAAATCCATACAATTCTTCATTTCAAGAGTAAGTGTAAAATCATCACATTTTGCTACTAACTATTTTTGTTAGATGTAGTGATTTTAAAACTTACTCCCTCCATCCAAAACTATGGTCTTTTTAGTTTTTTAGTTTTATCCTAAAACTTTGGTCTTTTTCAAAAATCAATGTAAAATATTAGGATGGAGGGAGTGCGTAGTTTTTCTTTTTGACTAAATTAGATTTATAATGTACATGTTAGATTTGCCCAAAAAAATTGTATAAATTAGATATACAGTTGATAGAGATATCACATTATATATATGCAAAAGTTGGGATTCAAACCTCATACATTCTATGGTTTCTATGTTGGTGTACTAGTATCATGTACACCATTGTTTTTATTGTTGTGTCAGTAAATTTTCACAGTTAAATTTTCAACAATGAGCCGATATTGTTTCTATTTTTGTGTCAATAAATCTCACTGTTAAATTATGAATAATGAATTTTATTTTTTTGATTAAAAATTATGAACAATGAATTAGTTCAAGTGGTAAAAATTTTAAACCGAACCAAATTTGGATAATCTCTATCTATTTTTAAACGGTAAAATATCACATTTTACTATCTTAGGCTAAAATCATATTCGTATGTGATCCATTCCAATTTCTTGATTAGGAAAAACGAGGAATATAAGAACGGCCGTTGTAGCAGTTGTGGCCGGCATATTAGTTGTTGCGGTCATCTCCATTGTTGTATGCATCTATTTTAAAAGGAGAAAACCAAGACCCCAACATAAGGCTGAATTTAAAGGTACGTAAGTCAACACAAGTTTTTATTTTATTTTAACCAAAGTAAGTTCACATAAGTATTCTCTTGTGAATTTTCGACAAAAAAATGTAACAGGCTATGATCGGTTTTTTTTTTACGCATGATCGGTTTATTTGAAATAAAAAAGAAAGAAACAAGAGAGACTAATTCTACAAAATGGTAAAAATAAAGGTTGAAAATTGAAAACTATAATTAAATTTAAATATTTATATTTAATACGTCAAAGGAATTTGTCATTGCAGGCCTTTGTGTTGTGAATTGTGATTCACTATTTTTGGATATTTTCCTTATTGTTATTGACATTTGACATTCACAAGGTGACAAGAATCTTAATCATCACGTAACTTTAGCGCAATCCACTTTTTCCAAATGGCGCCATTATATCAGAACAGTTATAAAAATCAAAAGAAATACTACTACTATATTAAAACAATTTTTTGTTGCAACCATATTAAATTAAAATATGGCTTCAATTTTGTTGTGTGTTTGTTTTTATCTTCAACTGTGGTGTAGGAACCTTGTGCCTGTGTTTTTAAGTGGGCGTACTAGGTTTGAGTCTCAGTCCCTACACATAACGTGCGATATCCTTACCAACTGAACTAAGCTCACGAGTACTATCACAATTCCATTTTATTTTTTCATGTAAAAAATATATTGAGAAACTCAAATTTTCTAGTGAGGGGAGATAAATTTTTATTATTTAAATTATAAATTGAACAAAATGTGAATGCTCAGGCAAAGAAAAAAATGAAGATGAATCAGAAGTTGAAGCTGGTAATGATCTTAAAGTAGGTGATTTATTGCAATTTGACTTTGAAACCATCAGATTAGCTACAAACAACTTCTCTGATGCAAATAAGCTTGGTCAAGGTGGATTTGGAACGGTTTACAAGGTAAAAAAAAATCATCCTTTTTTATTATTGAAACACATGCATATATCATGATATTTGATTTTGTTAAGTTATATACACTAAAGATTATAATTATTTTTAGGGTACACTCTCTGATGGACATGATATTGCTATCAAAAGGTTGGCTAACAATTCTAACCAAGGAGAAACAGAATTTAAGAATGAAGTGTTGCTGACAGGAAAACTTCAACATCGAAATTTAGTTAAACTATTAGGTTTCTGTTTACAAAGAAGAGAAAGACTTTTGATATATGAGTTTGTCACCAATAAAAGTCTTGATTATATTATATTTGGTAAATCTCTAACCTTACATTTGCTTTTCTATGATGAATTAAAGAGATATATGTTGACCAACTTATTAGGCATAAAAAATGATTAGTACTTTATTTTTTGCTTGTTATTATGTAGATCCAATCAAGCGTGCAAATTTGAATTGGGAAAGACGCTACAAAATCATAAGAGATATTGCTCGTGGTCTTCTTTATCTTCATGAAGACTCTCGATTACAAATTGTTCATCGTGATCTCAAAATAAGTAATATTTTGCTAGATGAAGAGATGAACCCAAAAATCACAGATTTTGGCATTGCAAGATTGTTTGATAACAACCAAACTCATGGCATGACAAAGACCGTTGTTGGAACTTTGTAAGTATTAAGAACATGTTTGGATTAATGAGATATTCTATAACAAATAAAAGTGAAAATGATTGATCATAAAAGATCTAACATTTATATTTAATGATTGAACTTATATGTTTTGACATACAGTGGATACATGGCTCCGGAGTATATTAGACATGGACAATTTTCAGTCAAATCAGATGTGTTCAGTTATGGGGTAATCATTTTAGAAATTGTTTGTGGTCGGAAAATCTTTGAAAATCGTGACGGAAAAAATATAGAGGATCTATTAAGCATTGTAAGTGTTAAACCTTTTAATTGTTAGTTAATCTTCCTCTTTATTATAAGTTAAGAATCTCATATATTTTATCATGAATTGATCAAATTCTTGCAGGCATGGAAAAATTGGAAGGCAGGGACAACTTTAGATATTGTAGATCCATTGTTACATCAAGGGTTTGATAAGAATGAAAAAATGAGATGCATCCATGTTGGATTACTTTGTGTTCAAGAAGATATAGATATGAGACCAACTATGAGTTCTGTTTTACTAATGCTTAATAGTACCTCTTTCCCACTTCCTGAACCATTGGAACCTCCATTTTTAATGCAACCAAAAAGGGCATTATCTATAGCATTAAGTGATCAATATTCAGCTTCCACAATGTCAAGTGATTCAGGATATGGAAGTCAATTTACTCAAGGATCAACAAGTAAGTCTTTTGTGTATTTAATTGAATTTTGTCCTACATTTGGATTAAGCTTTTTTTTTTTGGTATAGATTTGGATTAAGCTTTTAAACCTTTATTACTCTTTCTATTTCAAATTAATTATGTAACATAATGCATTTTGTGACAGCTCATGATTTAGAAACTGAGTTCAATCTTATGTTGAGAAGATGAAGGAGGAGATGAAGAAGTGACACTGAGTTAACGTTTTTTTTCCCCACAAATCTAACAGAAATGACAAATATGATTAACGAAAGTATAGTTAAGAGATCAAAACAAAAAAGAAAAAAATTAATTGAAGAATAATTTATAGCCTAGTTTTTATTTGGTTTTGTTTGTTTTGGCTGCTTTGTGATAAGACTCCAATTACATGTATTTGTGATACAATTTGGTATCTTGCTCTTCATAATCACATTCCTGTTACATATCTATTGCACATCAATATAGCCATAATATATGTTTGTTTAGGTTTGTTTCTTGGTCTCTATTCAAATTGATTGATAGAATACATCAAACAATTAATATTCAAAATTGTTAAAAACTGAAAAGAATGAATCTGCAAACAATTTCACACCATACACGTTAATAACATACAACGGTAAAATGCCTACAAATGTGACAGAGCTTACATACATGATTAAATTGAAGTGTCCAAAATACATATGCTTCCGAATCTATAAGATTAAAGACGTCAATATCATTGATTAAATATACCCTTGATCGAATATAATTTTCAATCTGCATCGAATCAACACCGCAAAAAGACGGGAAAATAAAATACCGTACAAAGATGACGAACAACACAACGTCACACTAAGACTACGAAATAAAATAAAAAACTAAATATATGATTTAGAGAGAAAAGAAAAAGAAATATAGAGGTGTGATTTCGAGCCAAAAATTGACTCTAAGCCACCCTACTTTGGTGGACGAAGAAAAATACCAACTAAGTTAAAAATTGGGGGTGGCTGCTGTTTGAGAGAAGAAGAGTTGATCATGTTAGAACTCTGTTTCTCAGTCTCTATTTGTCAAAGTGAAATTTATAAAAGACTTGTTTGGTAATTTTTGTAATTAGTTTATAATTTATTTTGATAAATTAATTTAATTAGCTTATAAGTTATAATGTGTAACTAATAAATTTTTATTTCAATTTTATTTCTATCAACTTACTTAAAAAAATTAAATATTTTTCAAACATTTTTTTTTTCATTTCTTATTCAACTTTTAATTTTTTTTAACACTACAAATTCAATCTTTTAGTTTATCCGTTATGTTTAGTCCGATATGTTATACTTATAGATGAAAAAGTTGAACTTGATTCTTCAACCAGCGACGTCAGGGTTGAATTAATCTGGAAGGACCTTTATTATTCATGATTGAAAGTCTTTCGTCCACATTATCAACCTTATTGATTTGTAGATTTTATAATGAGTATATATCTTTATACTAAGTTCATTTTATAATATCAGTAAAAAAAAAAAAGTTCATTTTATAATAACATTATGTATTTTCTCAACAAATTTGTACTAAACTTATTATTTTTTACGATTAAATTATCAATTTAATTGATTTACTAAATAAAACTATTTATTCAGAAATCATAAGAATATTTCAATCCAATTTTTTAAATCTTTATTGTGAAATTCTTTCATTTAACAATTAAGATCCATTGACATTTCAAAATTTTCGACTTGGCTGACTAGTCTATGGATGTTAACTTCTTCTAATCATGTATTCTATCTAGATCAACAACAACAAATAATAATCAAAATTGGAACCAGAAATATACTTAACAAACAAAAACATAGCTAGCTTGTCTAATAATTAAACAATCTTTGTTTCAAAGTTTGAAACAAGTAACGTGTCAGGTTTCTATTAAGAATCAGTGAGATGCTTTTCTTGAAACAAAGCTTTCTCCTCCTCTTTCTGATTGGATTTCTTACTTCTTCATCAGCATCTCCAACTTACAATGCTATTTACTGTCCAAACAACAAAACTTATGAACCCAACAACACAGTATTCAATACAAATCTTAATGTCCTCCTCTCTGCTCTTGTCTCCAACGCTACCCAAGGCGGCGCTGATTACTACTCCTCTGCCATGGGTTTCGGAACCACCAATGCTATCAACGGTGTTTTCCTCTGCCGCGGTGACGTTAACACAAGTTCATGCATGGATTGTGTAACGACCGCAGCCACTGATATAACAACGCGATGTCCCAACCAAACTGAGTCAATTATATGGTACGATGAATGCATGTTACGTTATACTAACCGTTATTTTAATCCCACTGGTATTGTCCCAAGAGCGAATTTGAACAACGGAAAAAATATCTCTACTTCAAATTTGGATATCTTTGATGAAATGTTGTTAAGTTTTTTGGGAAGTTTGGCTAAAGAAGCTGCATATTCTCAGTCATCGAAGAAATTTTCGACCAATCAAACGAACTTCAACTTAAGCGGCCCTACGAAGGTGATTACTGTTTATGCATTGGCGCAGTGTGTGCCCGGTGCAACAAATGTTCAGTGTGAGGGATGTTTGGTAAATGCGTCGAAAACTCTTTTGACGTGTTGTGATGGCAAACAAGGTGCTAGAGCCTTGCTTGCATGGTGTAATATCAGATATGACTTGTACAAGTTTTACAATACAACCAATGAATCAGCTTCAACACCGGGTTCTCCTTCTTCAGGTAAGCATAACATAACATAATAAATTTATCACGATATTCGTTTATGTATTTGTTTTCCACTTTCAATTAATGTCTTACCTACAAAACTTATTCGACAAGTTAACCTGGTTGAACCAAGAACCGATTGATTTGTTGTTGGATTCGACTAATACAGATGATTGTTTATGCAGGAAAGAACAAGTCCAAGTCAACAACAAGGGTGGTCTTGATTGTTGTTCTTGTCGCCGGGCCAACCATTCTGTTTTGTTTGGGCTGCTATTTCCTAATGAGAAGATCAAGCTGGATGAAATATAAAACTCTTATGAAAGAAAATTGTAAGTCAAAAAAGAAAGTTAAATATAAGTACTTGTGCTAGGATTTGGTTTTCCTATTATTGATAAATAATGTTCCTTTGCATAAAAAATTTTTAAAAAAAATCTTCAAAATTTTAGGAAACATTGTTAGTGATCATATTATACTGCAATTATTCTTAATTCATTATTAGAAACATACCCTTGGGAGAACACATTAAGCTGCTTACATGTAAAACTCATTTATATTTATTCTTGCAGTTGGTAATGAAAGTTCCACGCTAGAATCACTACAATATAATTTGGCGACCATCGAAGCAGCTACAAAGAAATTTTCACCTGAGAATAAAATAGGCAAGGGAGGATTTGGAGAAGTTTACAAGGTAACAAATCATAAGCAAGTGAAAGTATTGTGCATTTATGCTGTTTTTAGTTGTTTCTCAGTTAATGTATTGGTTACAATTTCAGGGAATTCTTACAGATGGAAGGGAAATAGCTGTAAAAAAGCTATCTCAAACTTCAGGACAAGGTGCAGTAGAGTTCAAAAATGAGGTTTTACTAATAGCCAATCTTCAACATAGAAATTTGGTGACCTTAATAGGTTTTTGCTTGAAAGACCAAGAGAAAATGCTCATTTATGAATACGTATCCAACAAAAGTCTCGATTACTTTTTATTTGGTAATGAACCTATCTGTCTCTTTTCATCGATGAGTTTAAAATTGTGTTGTAGAAAAATGTTTCAATATTTTCTGATTTTAATGGATGTTTTGTGACTTATTTATAGATCGCAAAAAGTCCAGACTATTACACTGGTTTGAACGTTACAAAATCATAGAAGGAATTGCACACGGAATACATTATTTGCACGATCATTCAAGATTGAAGATTATTCATCGTGATCTCAAACCGAGTAATGTATTGTTAGATAATAACATGAATCCTAAAATATCTGATTTTGGCATGGCAAGAATGGTGGCTCTAGATCAAGATCGAGGAAGTACAAATAGAGTTGTTGGAACATAGTAAGTAGTATATAGACTTGATCTGCATTTGACAACAAGAACTATGCGATTTAATTTTGACTAATTTAATTGGTTTTTTGTTATTATAGTGGCTATATGTCTCAGGAATATGCAATGCATGGCCAATTTTCAGAAAAATCAGACGTCTTCAGTTTTGGAGTCATAATTTTGGAGATAATCAGTTCAAAAAAGAATGCTCGTTCTCTTTTATCAGATAACACCGATGACCTCTTGAGTCATGTACGTATTTATTTTTCATAATTCAATTCTTTTTGTTGAACAAAAGAAGCATAAAGAGGATAATTATAATTCTAATATCTAATTCATCGAAAAAAATGTTGCAGGCTTGGAGACAATGGAGGGATCAAACACCATTAGAGTTAATAGACCAAGATATAAAAGAATCATGCAACTATAATGAAGCCGTTAAATGCATTCAAATTGGTTTATTATGTGTTCAAGAGAAACCTGATAATAGACCTTCAATGGCGAATGTTGTTTTGTATCTCACTAGCTCTTCGGCTGAGTTGCCATTTCCAGGAGAGCCAACTAAGTCTACACATAGTGAAATACTGCAAAAGATGGTAGCAGGGGAATCGAGTTCATCTTCTACTTCAACAGGCAATGAAATATATTCATCAGTGGCACCTAGTTCTTCTACATTCTCTGACAATGCTTAGAAGTTAGAATTATTTTAATTTGTTACTTCCAAATCTTGTTTATATATTTCATATATCATGTGCTCTACATGTTTAACTTGAACTACAATGATTTTTAAATGTTGATAATTCAAGTGATCTTGAAGCCTACATGGTTTACAAGAAACCTCATTCCACAGTTTTCCACTAAGTTCGGCCAAGGTTTTTCTCCGAGTTTATTGGAGTTTTTCACGTTAAATTCTTGTGTGATAGATAGTTAATGAGTCAAACCTCTAATTTAAGTTCTAGCAGTAGATACATTCCTATAAGGTTATAAGCATAAATGCCACTACAAAAGGGGTTTCTCTATGCAAGAAAGATACAATAAATTAAAACATGAAATTTAAGAGCATAAATTCTTGAGGCAATTTGTCATGGTAGATTGCTAAGGAAAACATATAAATATTACAGCAGCCAAAGCAAAGAGAACTAATTGCAAAATTATTCGGTATAAGAACCATCAGTAGAGATAGAATCATAGAATCATCAGTAACACGAGGGCAGCTCCTGACCGACAACACCTCAAGATTTGGACATTGTTAGGAGTTCCGCATTGAGTAGATAAATAAGACTAGTTTTTTGGATTGAGCTCTCCTCATTTACTTAAGTCCACAAATAGATATTTAGAAAGCAGTTGAATCATGTTAAAAAAACATTACCATATGAGGATTCTTTTAATTGAGGCAGAAAAAATTATGATTAATCAAAGAGCACTGATAATCATTTTACAATAATACTGAATTTGAACTCTTGTCACTTGCTTGAGAGGCTTATACCTCATGGGTTGCATGAAAAATTTAGATGAGTTATGTACATTAGTACATACTTAAAATAAAGAGTACATATCAAAATATGTGTTACAAGTGCACTATAGTCCATTTCTAGATGGAGGAAAAAGTGTTCAAGTGCACTACAAGTGCACGTGTTCAAGTTTCTAAGTGTCCACGTGTCTGTCCTCGTGTGCAAATTATCTTTCACATGGGACAAAATTGACGGAAAAGACCAAATTGAAACCTAAAATAAGTGTTTGGGACCAATATAAAACTTTTAAAACATTTGGAACCAAATTAAAATCTAAAATAAATGTTTAGGATCAAATGTGAAATTAAGCCTATATATTTATAATAACATTATGTATTTTCTTAACAAATTTGTACTAAACTTATCATTTCTTACGATTAAATTATCAATTTATTCAGAAATCATAAGAATATTTCAATCCAAGTTTTTAAAACTTTATTGTGAAATTCTTTCGTTTGAAAATACTAACAAATAAGATCCATTGACATTTCAAAATTTTCGACTTAGCTGACTAGTCTATGGATGCTAATTTCTTCTAAATATGTATTCTAGATCAACAACAACAAATAATAATCAAAATTGGAACCAGAAGGCAGAAACATACTTAACAAACAAAAACATATAGCTTGTCTAATAATTAAACAATCCTTTGTTTCAAAGTTTGAAACAAGTAACGTGTTCTATTAAGAATTAGTGAGAGATGTTTTTCATGAAACAAAGCTTTCTCCTCCTCTTTCTATTTGGATTTCTTACAACTTCATCATCAGCATCTCCAACTTACGATGCTATTTACTGTCCAAACAACAAAACTTATGAACCCAACAACACAATATTCAATACAAATCTAAATGTCCTCCTCTCTTCTCTTGTCTCCAACGCCACCCAAGGTGGCGCTGATTCCTTCACCTCCGCTGCGGGTTTTGGAACCACCAATGCTGTCACCGGTAATTTCCTCTGCCGCGGTGACGTTAACAAAACTACATGTATTGATTGTGTAACGACTGCGGCCACTGATATAACAACGCGATGTCCCAACCAAACTGAGTCAATTATATGGTACGATGAATGCACGTTACGTTATAGTAACAGTTACTTTGATCGCACTGGTATTGTCCCAAGAGCGAATTTGAACAACGGCAAAAATATCTCTACTTCAAATTTGGATAACTTTGATGAAATGTTGTTAAGTTTTTTGGGAAGTTTGGCTAAAGAAGCTGCATATTCTGAGACATCGAAGAAATTTTCGACCAATCAAACGAACTTCAACTTAAGCGGCCCTACGAAGGTGATTACTGTTTATGCATTGGCGCAATGTGATCCCAGTGCGTTGAATAGTCAGTGTGAGGGATGTTTGGTAAATGCGTCCAAAACTCTTTTGACGTGTTGTGAAGGAAAACAAGGTGCTAGAGCCTTGCTTGCATGGTGTAATATCAGATATGATTTGTACAAGTTTTACAATACAACCAATAAATCAGCTTCAACACCGAGTTCTCCTTCTTCAGGTAAGCATAACATAATTTACTTCAAAAATATATCATGATATATGTTTATGTATCTTGTTTTCTACGTTCAAGTTTTGCAAACAAAACTTATTCGACAAGTTAAATTAGTTGAACCGAGAACTGGCTAGTTTGTTGATTTGGTTTGACCCTAATAGTATCATAATTTCATATAAATTATAATTAAACTGATTTTAACCTATTAAATGACAGTTGAACCACAGTTAGTTCAATTAGCTACAGGTCTCGCGGTTTGCCCCTAATTCTATCGTAGTTTGCTTATTCTGTGTTGGATCGATTGAATCATGGCCTCAATGTAGATCTCACTATTCTGATCTTTGATCCAATTTTTAAAAGGTTGAATTCAATTAATACAGATAATTGTTGTTTTTATGCAGGAAAGAACAAGTCCAAGTCAAGAGCAAGGGCAGTCTTGATTGCTGTTCTTGTTGCCGGGTCAACTATTCTGTTTGGTTTGGCCTGCTGTTTCCTAATGAGAAGATCAAGCTGGATGAAATATAAAAATCTTATGAGAGAAAATTGTAAGTCAAAAAAGAAATTTGAATATAAGTACTTTTGTAGGATTTAGTTTTCCTATTATTGATAAATAAAAGTTCCTTTGCATATTAAAAAAAATTAAAATCATCAAAGATTTAGAAAACATTATAACTTTATAACTGATCATATTATACTTTATAACTGATCATATTATACTTCAAAATTACACTTAATTGATTATTAGAAACATACCCTTGGGAGAAGACATTAATCTGCTTACATGTAAAACTCAATTATATTTATTCTTGCAGTTGGTAATGAAAGTTCCAACCTAGAATCGCTACAATATAACTTCGCGACCATCGAAGCAGCAACAAAGAAATTTTCACCTGAGAATAAAATAGGCAAGGGAGGATTTGGAGAAGTTTACAAGGTAACAAATCATAAGCAAGTGAAAGTATTGTGCATTTATGCTTCTTCTTCTTTTTTGTTTCTCAGTTAATGGATTAGTTACAAAATGCAATTTCAGGGTATTCTTTTGGATGGAAGGGAAATAGCAGTAAAAAAGCTATCTCAAACTTCAGGACAAGGTGCAGTAGAGTTCAAAAATGAGGTTTTACTAATAGCCAATCTTCAACATAGAAATTTGGTGACCTTAATAGGTTTTTGCTTGAAAGGCCAAGAGAAAATGCTCATTTATGAATACGTATCCAACAAAAGTCTCGATTACTTTTTATTTGGTAATGAACTGTCTGTCTCTTTTCATCGATGAGTTTAAAATTGTGTTGTAGAAAGTGTTTGATATTTTTCTGATTTTAATGGATGTTTCGGTGACTTATTTATAGATCAAAAAAAGTCCAGAATATTACAGTGGTTTGAACGTTACAAAATCATAGAAGGAATTGCACACGGAATACATTATTTGCACGATCATTCAAGATTGAAGATTATTCATCGTGATCTCAAACCGAGTAATGTATTGTTAGATAATAACATGAATCCTAAAATATCTGATTTTGGCATGGCAAGAATGGTGGCTCTAGATCAGGATCGAGGAAGTACAAATAGAGTTGTTGGAACATAGTAAGTCGTATATAGACTCGATCTGCATTTGACAACAAGACTATGCGATTTAACTCTTACTAATTTAATTTAATTTTTTGTCATTATAGTGGCTATATGTCTCAGGAATATGCAATGCATGGCCAATTTTCAGAAAAATCAGACGTCTTCAGTTTTGGAGTCATAATTTTGGAGATAATCAGTTCAAAAAAGAATGCTCGTTCTATTTTATCAGATAGCACCGATGACCTCTTGAGTCATGTACGTATTTATTTTTCATAATTCATTTCTTTTTGTTGATCAAAAGTAGCATAAAAAAAATGATTATAGTTCTAATACCTAATTCATCAAATTGTTGCAGACTTGGAGACAATGGCGGGATCAAACACCATTAGAACTAATAGATCAAGATATACAAGAATCATGCAACCATAGTGAAGCAATTAAGTGCATTCAAATTGGTTTATTATGTGTTCAAGAGAAACCTGATGATAGACCTTCAATGGCGAAAGTTGTTTCGTATCTCACTAGCCCTTCGGCTGAGTTGCCATTTCCAGGAGAACCAACTAAGTCTACACATAGTGAAATACTGCAAAAGATGGTAGCAGGGGAATCGAGTTCAGCTTCTACTTCAACAGTCAATGAAATATATTCCCCAATGGCACCAAGTTCTTGTACATTCTCTGACAATGCTTAGAAGTTAGAATTAATGTAATTTGTTACTAAATCTTGTTTATATATTTCATATATCTTGTGCTCTACATGTTTAACTTGAACTACAGTGATTTTTAAATGTTGATAATTCAAGTGACCTTGAAGCCTATATATGGTTTACAAGAAAAACCTTATTCCACAGTTTTCCATCAAGTTCAGCCAATGTTTTCTCCGAGTTTGGAGTTTTTCACTTTAAATTCTTGTGTAGTAGATAGTTAATGAGGCAAACCTCTAATTTAAGTTTTACCAGTAGATAAACTCCTATAAGGTTATAATATAAGCATAAATGCAACAGCAAAAGAGGTTTATCTATGCAAGAAAGATACAAAAAACTAAAACATGAAATTTAAGAGCATAAATAAATTCTTGAGGCACTTTCGCATGGTAGCTTCTGACTGACAACACCTCAAGATGTGAACATTGTTAGGACTAGTTTTTTAAATTGGACGCTCCTCATGTGCTTAAGTCCTAACAGACATAAGAAATGCAGTTGAATCATGTTAAAAAAGCATTACTACATGGGGATTCTTTTAATTGAGGCAGAAAAAACTATGATTAATCAAAGTGCACTAATAATCATTTTACAATAATACTGAATTTGAACTCTTGTCACTTTGCTTGAGAGGCTTAGACTAAGCTTATATGCCTCATGGATTGCATGAAAACTTTAGATGAGGTATGTACATTAGTACATATATGTGTTACCAGTGCACTATAGTCCATTTCTAGATGGAGGATAAAGACAAAAAGCTGTGAGCTATATAAATTTTGACTTTTATATAGCATGACTTAGGAAAGTAAAAAAATGTGTTGAGAGCACTAACACTTTTTTTCTTGATGGTGGGTATTTTGGCCGCGTTGCCTTGTTAATTGGTTCATACACCAAACTAACGTTGCATCTCTCCATTAATTCCAACGTTTGAATTCAAAAAGAAATATCAACAAATCAACAACATCATACTAACTTGCTTGAAGGGATAGAATTGTAACAAAAGTTTTTAGTCAGTCAACTCAAGAACTAACTCCTCCCCCACCATTCCTTAAATCCACACCATTTCTTGTACATTTTCATACTTCAAACCAATTTTTGCAATGGCTTTGTTTCTCTTTCTCAGTTTTTTGTTTATCATGCTTGTATCCCAAGCCAAAGCTGGTGATCTTGTATACTGTGATAACAGTAGAGGAAACTACACGACCAATAGCAACTACGACAACAACCTTAAAACCGTTTTATCAAGTTTCTCTTCCCATAAAGAAATTAACTATGGTTACTACAATTTTTCATATGGCCAAGACCCCGATAAAGCATATGCTATTGGGTTGTGTCGCGGAGATCTTGACACAAATACATGTCTTACAAAGATAAACAGTTCCTTTGTTTATCTTAGAGAACAGTGTCCAAATCAAAAAGAGGCGATTGTCTGGCCTGGCGATTTGACTTTATGGTACTCAAATCGCTCAATTTTTGGAATCGTCGAAACTAATCCTGAAAGATCTTTGTATTATGACAGGAATGCAAGTGATGCAGATGATTATAAACAAGCATTGAGTAACTTGATGACAAATTTAACAGAAAAAGCTGCATCAGGTGATTCTCGTCGTAAGTATTATGCAGATAGTGTTAGTGATCCTGATAATTTCGTAACCATATACGGTTATGTGCTGTGTATGCCGGATCTGTCATCACAACAATGCTCTGATTGTCTGGAACAGACAATTTCAGAAATCCCAATTTGTTGTACTGGGAAGATGGGAGGAAATATTTTTAAACCAAGTTGTCGTATTAGATTTGATCCTTATCGCTTTTTCAATGCGACGATTGTGTTAGATTCAAATGCAACTTCTCCTGAATCACCACCGTCACTACCACCATCCACCAATAACAGTACTTCTTCATCAGGTACCTAGTTAATTGTCAAGTCTATGTATTTTTTTAAGAAATTTTTGTATTTAGATGTTGAACAGTTGAAGGATTTTTATTAGTGTTAATTATAATCTATGGAATGTAACACTAAGGATTTAAATTTGTGCAGGACACACCAAAATCCGAACTGTCATCGCCACTGCAGTGCCAGTTGCTACTGTGGTGTTGTTCCTCATTTTTATTTGCTTCTATTTAAGAAGGAGAAAGCTAAAACAAATGTTTGAAGGTATGTCTAATTTATATTAGTATGGATTAATGTCAGTATGTCACAAGTTATAAACAAGTCTAAATATTTGATTGGATGAAACAATTTTTCTTTTTCTCTGTAAGTTCTCCTTACAAGAGATAATCTTATTTGAGGCAACAAAACATCTATTACTAGTTTGATATTAAATAATCACTTTTAGGAGCTTTTAAATTTTTTAGATTAACTTTATCTACCTACCATAGCTCAATGTTTTGTACTTCTATTACATTTACTAGCAATTATCACATGAAAAACTAACTTGTTCATCTTGGTTATTGTGTGAAGCTAATAATGAAGAATATGATGATGGAGATGAAGATGAAATTACAATTGTTGAGTCATTTCAATTTGACTTTGATACAATACGAGTTGCTACAAATGACTTTTCTGATTCTAATAAACTTGGACAAGGTGGATTTGGAATTGTTTATAGGGTAAGATAACCATATTTTATTCATAAAAATATCACCTTTTGCAAAATATTGTAGAAACAAAAATGTAATTTACTATACCTAATATTGATACATTTCAGGGTAAACTCTCTAATGGACAAATGATTGCAGTCAAAAGATTGTTAAAAGATTCAAACCAAGGAGATGTGGAATTTAAAAATGAGGTTCTATTAGTAGCCAAGCTTCAACATCGAAATTTAGTTAGGCTACTTGGTTTCACTTTAGAAGGGAGTGAAAGGCTGCTTATTTATGAATTTGTTACAAATAAAAGTCTTGATTACTTCATATTTGGTATGTTTGAATATCAGCATAGTTAGAATGTTGCACAATTACTTATAAGACAATTACTAACTACTAAAACAAATTTGAAACTCATATCTTGTTTATATATGTAGATCAAAATAGGAAAGCACAACTGAATTGGGAAAAGCGCTACGATATCATAAGAGGTATTGCTCGAGGACTTCTTTATCTTCATGTGGATTCTCGTCTGCGCATTATACATCGTGATATCAAAGCAAGCAATATTCTCTTAGACGAAGAGATGAATCCTAAGATAGCTGATTTTGGATTGGCAAGATTGTTTGTTATAGATCAAACTCAAGGAAATACAAACAGAATTGTTGGAACCTAGTAAGTTTCTGAATACACTTGAACTTACGACTTGACTTTAGTTTGAATCAACTATAAGTAAAATATCATAAAAGATTTACTAATTAAACTTGTTTACATTCATATACAGTGGATATATGGCACCTGAGTATGCAATGCATGGACAATTTTCGGTTAAATCAGATGTTTTTAGTTTCGGAGTATTGGTTCTTGAGATTATAAGTGGTCATAAAAATAGCACAAACATTGGTCATGGAAATAATGTAGAGTATCTATTGAGCTATGTAAGTAATACTTTTCTCACTATAATATCTTTATTGTCATTAAAAGTATAGACTAAAACATTATGTGATTCAAATAATATTGTAGACCTGATTGTATATCGGTTATCTGTACTGGAGCAGGCATGGAAAAGCTGGAGAGAAGGGCAAGCTACAAATATACTAGATCCAACATTAAACAACATTTCAACAAATCAAATAATGAGATGCATCCATATTGGTTTACTATGTATTCAAGAAAACATAGATGATAGACCAACTATGGCTTCTGTTGCACTGATGCTTAATAGTAATTCTCTCAGTCTCAGAATACCTTCAAAACCTGCATATTTTTATGGAAGTGGAACTAGAAGCTTACAAGATATGCAGTTATGGGCTGGACAACTAGATTCAACAACTTCGGGCGAATCAAGGAACGAGGCTTCAATTACTGATCCATACCCTCGCTAGATTTCCTTCATAAGGGTGATATAATTTTGGTAACTGTTATTCTCCCCCCCTCCCTATCTCAGTGGCAGATATCTTTTGATAGTGTATTTTATCTGCTTGAACAAAATAGGGAAAGAAGACCAATCACCTATATTCTTTTCCGAGTAAATCACTCAATTCGAAAGTGAAAGACTTCAATCATTTTAATCATTCTGTTAATTTCTTCTATCAGTGTTTATGATGTGGTGGACTAAAAAATAAAAAATATACCCACAAAATTGAAAGGCGTCAATCATTTTAACCATTCTGATAATTTCTTCTATCGGTGTTTATGATGCAGCGGATTGAAGCATAAAAAATGTATATCCACCCACACGTATTAACCATTTTTTAACCAATTGATGACGAGTTGATAGATAATTAAAATGGTACTCGTGTTTAGTAAAATTAACTCGCATAAGATATATGGGTAGGCCCAAATAAAAACTTCAAAAATGACACATAAGTTTTTGCTGCTACACCTAGGTCCTCGGATTTGGAGGTAAATATTTTCAAACACATTTTCCATACACACAAATCAAACCAAGAAATGTACTATGTGGAGTCTTGTGGTGGATTACTTGAGCTTTCACATTTACATTAATTCCTTTGTTACTTCACATTATTATCCGCTATAAGACATTTTTTAATTTTTCAATCAATTAATATATAAACTCCCTGATATATACTCAACATACTCTTCTAGTAAAGGCCAAAGAGAGAATAAGAAAGAATAAGAATTTAGCATAAAACTAAAGGAAGCAATAGTAGCAGAAAGTGGAAGATAAAAATATATTATACAAATCTAGACCCAGACATAAAAATAAAAATGTCCACACCTTATGTACCTTTGAGGATCTTGTCTTGACTCATTTTTGAGTCAAAGGTTCTATAACTAGGTGGATGGACCTGTCATATAAACCTCTTTTCAATAACCCAATGATCATCTTCTAAATTCACTCCGCTGCATTTTCATCGCTTTCATTTCCTTCACTTATAATATCCGGCAAAGTATCTAGATCAGTTCGAGCCTTTGCCATATCCTCGTGTATGTCATGACTATCTGAAGAATCAATCGCATCATGTACAACTGCATCTAAAATTTCAGTGGTGGAGGAAGAGTCTAATTTTTCATCAGTTTCACTTGTTTGAGAATCACCCTTGAACATTTCATCCTCGGTGACATCGACATTCTGAGTTTCACTTGCTTCACTAGTTTCCATGCTACCTTCGGATTTGTCACTTTCAGTGATATTAGAGCTCACAGTTCTATCCAAAGTATTAAAAATGTTTTCCGTCTCATTTGATGCTACAGATCCTTCTGTCTTTTCTAATACACTAGCCACTAGAGTAGAAGATTCTTGTGGAGCTGCATCTCGATTTTCAGGTTTAGCAGAGACTGTTGCATCATTATCAGGCAGGTTTCCTTCAGAAGTTTTATTGCCACCCTGCTCTAATCCCTCTGCTTGCTTTATATCTCCAGTTATTGTTGTATTAACTGTTGCATTTTGAGCATGATCAGACTCAGATAGGATCGCCGTTTTAATTTGTTCGGATGAACTCGATGCATCATCGCCAGTGCTGATTGCTTCTGTGTTCACTGCTGTTGAATTACTGCTTACATTCAAGTGGCTATCAGTGTTTGTTTTCGCTGTTTCATCAGACACCGAAGAACCATCATTTCCGGCCTCTTTCCCAGCAGTTGCATTTGAAGAAATTGCATCTGTCACTTCACCTTCAGTAACCTTCGAATCTGAATCATTTTGCTTCTTGTTACTTTCATCTGAATGGTAAGTTGTCTCATTTTCTGGTTTTACGGTATTCATTTGTACGCTTAAACCAGCATGTTCCAAATTAATCGTTTCGGTTTCAGTGCTAGTTGAGTGAGTATCATGAGTCACAGCACTAGAGGCATCATCACCCTTGTAATGTTCCTCCCGAGCTTCATGATTCTCATGGTTTTCAACTAAACCCCCCTTTTCCTCATCCTCCTTGTCTTCATTCTCCGTCTCATCACCCTCTTCTTCTTTCTCTTTCTCATCGTCTACAACCTCATCATCGTGATCATTATCTTCTTTCTCTTTCTCGTCGTCTACAACCTCATCATCATGATCATTATCTACGTCTGATTTATCATGATCATTTTCATCTGTCTCAGCATCGACTCCTTCATCTTCAATCTCTTCATTTTTGTTTTCATCTTCCTCCTGCTCTTCTTCTGCACCGTGCTTATTTTCTTCTTCCCCGTGTTCTTCTCTCCCTTCATGCACATTCTCTTCACTTTCTTCAGTTTCATGTTTGTTTCCATCTTCTCCTTCTTGTTGATGTTCATGTTTATTTTCCACATCGTCTACAACATGTTCATCTTCCTCTTCTTCTTCTTCGTGCTTTTCATTCTGATCTACTTCAACCTTACCGGGATGAAGGTCCTTTCTACCAAGTTTCAAAACCTGATCTGTCTCAGTTCTGACCGATATGTTCGGATCATTCTTATCAAATTCCTTCTTCTTGTCATGATTGTGCTTAACCTGGTAGATCAACCAGAAACAGACACCAAGCAACAGAATAGCTTGCAGAACATGTTTTACCTTGAAACCTTTGGATCTTTGATTCCTAATACTTGGATTTCGTTTTATCATGTTTAACTTAGTTAAAAATAAAACCTCAACTCGTCTTCTCCAAATAACAAGATCAGGACACCTGCTTTGGATAGGAAATTTGTTATTAAGGACCTCAAAAATCTATGATCAATAATGACAAGATGCAACTAAATTAGAAATACTTATCAACAACAACAACAACCATTAAGTCTTATCCTACTAAGTAGGGTCAACTACCTAAGTCAAACGACGGCATAATGTTATGTTATGTCATATATCATATTCATATTTTTATCCAACTCATTAGAACTACTTATAAGTTATAACTAGTTTGAAATATCCTAAATATAGAACAGAGAAACACGAACCAAATCACTAATTGACCTCGCCTCATTAAAGATATTAAACAAAATTTTAAGCACTAAAAATTCTAAATAGTAACAGTATACGGAAAAAGCAGATTATATCAACAGTAAATTTACACAAACATAGTCTTTCTTATGTCAGGACTTGGGGCATTTTCCAATTCAAGGAAACAATGTTCCACGAAACTATCAATCGATGCAAGCTAGGAACAACATAAGATTCCAACTTCCATACTCAACTTCCATGCAAACCAAACTATCAATCGATGCTACTAGGAAAATCAACTCAAAAAAAGAAGATAAATTGTTCATTTTGGTACCATGCTTAACACTTGTTGCATAATGAAAATCAACACAATTGGCAAGAAAAGAAGAAACCTAGTGAATATGGGGTTTTCAGAAAAGCAAACATCACACATAGAACAAATCACAACCAATACAACAGGAAAAAAAAAACAAGAAACCCTTGAAGAAAACAATAAATTTCATAAAAAAGTAAACTTTGTAACAGATCAATAAAAAAGAATAAGCGAAATTCCATTTTGTGTCCTCCACAGAAAAACCCCATTTTTCTTTAATTAAGGGCATGCTTGAAGAATCATGATGACTATTTCTTTTTTAAGAAAAAATCCAATAGCAATATCATAAAGGGTATTGTTGTTTGTATGCATAATAAGTAAATAACATAAAGATTGAATCTTGAATAGAGATTGATGATACCCATGTTGCAGAAATGAGAGTAGTATAGTAAACAAAGCCTTGTTCTAAAAAGAAACAAGAGTGAGTTGAAGAAATTACCTGAATGAGAAGAGAAATGGAAAAGGAAAGAAGTCAAGAAGAAGAAGAAGGAACAGTTGAGTTTGAGAGTTTGAGAGAGAGAAGAGTAGTGCAAGTACAATAAGGAAGGACTAAGGACACAACAAAAGTAGTGAAAATGAGGATATAGTTGTGGAAGGAACTGTTTTATTTTGGACTTTGATGGGATCTAAAACAAGGAACCTGCCTTAGCATTGACCACTTTTTTATTTATTCATTTATTTAACCATATCTCAATGGTTTAATCAATCAATAATAAACCTATTTTTGACAAAATATACACCTCTTTTTTGTTTTATCATAAGAGTACAATATGTGGAATAAATAACAATATATATATATATATATATATATATATAGATATAGATTGATTTAAGTGGTAAAAATTTTGAGTGGTTAAGGGCACGTTTAGTGTGCAGGTCAGGGAAACAAGATATGTTAAAGTTTTCTAATCTTGTTTTAATCCATTATTTGGTGCACCAATAGAAAATGATAAATTTAACTTACTATTAAGCATATTCAATTATTTTTGGTGCATCATATTATTCAGTTTCTTATCATATCTTTTCTCTATGTGTCCATTGTTTTTATATGAAAAATTTTGTATTACATGATTGATTATTTAAAATTTAATCATTACGACTATTTAAAGAAAAAACATATACAATTTGAGCTATTGTAAATTGTTACTGTATTATAGTTAAATTAAGCTCAATTTACGTTAAAAAAAATTTGCTGGCATAACTTATATTATGTTTTTTTTAGATCAAATTCTTAACTAAATATATTATTTTTATTGACCAATTTTCTGTTATATTTTGGGAGAGAGGAAAATAATTTTCATGTGTTTATTATTTATTATTTTTTTCGCTCTTGTTTTCAAGTATCTCTCGGCCCAAAACAACTAAGCATACAGTCTGCCCAGACAATTGTCCAGATGGAAGTAATTGTCCTTTTCTTGGTCTTAATTTTTCTCAAATTATTTAAATGATGAAAACTTATCCGCTCACTATAGTTTTTTTCTAATGATTGCTATATTTTAAAGATGTCTCTAAATTTCATATTCATTATTATTAAAAATAATATATATGCATTAGCATGAGCTCAATTTTAACTTTCATTTTGATTTTTGAGAGTTCAATTTCGAATTTATGATAACATGTTGTGGTATACATATTACATACCACCCACTCAGACCATATTAGTTTTGCTATTCTCTACTTGTTTGGTGAAAACAACTAAGAAATGTGTAATAAAATGGTTGAAGTTGTTCAACTTATTTAAGTTAAAATTTTTAAAAGAACTAAAATGTAAACAAATTGGAATTTAAATAAAATTAGGAAATTAGTTTTTAGTAGATAAAAAGAAGAATCTACACTTTATAATAGCTCAATGTACGTATAAAAAACATAGACTTTATAGGAAGAAAAAACAAATTAACTTCAATTTCTTTGAAAAAGTTGTTTTATTAGAGAATTCGTTTAATGGCCATTGACCAGTATGTTAGAGCTATATTCATTCTTTGTGAATACTTTTTCATAGGCAAAGAAAACAATGCATTAAATAAATATTACAGTAGTTTTTATTAATGTCCCTACCTAGCTACGAAAGGAATAAATCTTTTGAAGCCCTTAGAAAAATGGAAGATTTAAAACTCAAGTTTTTGAAGCCTAGGAAAAATGGAATAAATCTTTTAAAGCTCAAGTTATCAGGAGCAAAAAAGCAAATTAATCTCTTTTTTTGTAAACTTTCTGTTTGAGAAGTGAGGGAAAAATCTTTTCTTGAAAATGCACAAGTCCATGTCTAAAGATTGGCATATTTTCAAATAAGTTTTCTCATGCACAATAGAAATTGTTAATGATTATTTTACGAATATTATCATAAGACTTGAACTCCGTCATTTAGTTAAGGTCACAAAATTAAACTCTTTTAACTGAATCGACATCTCTTAGATTAATTAAGAATCAGGGACAATGATATTCTTAATTTTTGAATTCATCATTGGGTTGATTAACATTCATTTATTTGATATTTTAATGCGAACTCTTAACAAACCCACATATTTTCAACAATGAAGATTCTTATAGAAAATAAATAATTCCTTTGCTTCTTACCAAAGATATTCTTAATTTGTCATTGTCACCCTTCCCCACAATACCTATATATAGTTTTTCCTTCAACTTCAATTACAAATTACACATTCTTTTGCATGAACCATGAATAACTTCCACACAAAACTTTTCTTCTTCTTTGGGTTAGTCTCCTTGAGTTTGCTTCATGTTTCAATTGCTTCTATTGTTTCAACAGGTGACTTCAATAAGGACTTCTTTGTTATATGGTCTCCCAATCATGTAAACACATCTGATGATGGAAAGACAAGAAGCTTGAAACTTGATCAAGAATCTGGTATTCTAAATATATGTACTACTATTATGGTTTTCTTAGGCAAATTTTAGTGTTTAATTTGTTACAGAGAATGAAAATTGATTAACATTGATCAAATATTGGACCTCCTTCACAATAATATTTAGCGTCTCAACTCATACTATCGGACTACACCTTTGATATTGAATATAAGTATAAAGTAGAATTTGGATTTTATGCGGTCGGTCAACAATCTCACACATTTGCACAGTCAACACAACGATAGTCATTGGATTGTGATCGGACGGTCCAAATATCATTGCAGATTTTGATTTTTTTAATGTAAAAATCTAAAAAAATATCTAGCTTGAAATATGAATTGTCCAATCTTGATCCGACAGTTATCAATGTGCTAACTGTGTGAATGTGAGATTGTTGGCTGTAGGCAAACCGAATCCGTATAATGTATCTTAATTACCTGCAAAGTCTAAGGTAAAGAGTATTCACTTATTCATTATGAGTTTGGATTATTAATGCAGGGGCTGGTTTTGCTTCAAACCAGATGTTTTTATTTGGACAAATTGACATGCAAATAAAACTAGTACCAGGTGATTCTGCAGGCACAGTCCTGGCCTTTTATGTAAGCAAAACTATTTAAATTCTTTTATTTTCTGTTTGTTTTTGAATAGTATATAGATACAAATTAATTAATTTGGCAATATATTTCAGCTGACCTCTGATCAACCCAATAGAGATGAAATAGACTTGGAGTTTCTAGGAAATGTCTCTGGCCAGCCATATATTCTTCAAACAAATATTTATGCAGATGGATTTGACAATAGAGAGGAGAGGATTTTTCTGTGGTTTGATCCCACAAAGGACTTTCATACTTATTCTGTATTGTGGAATCTGCACCAGATTGTGTAAGCAATCTCTTTATTGCCTAAAATCTTGCTCATCGACCCTTTCATGTACTTTTTTTCCGAAAATGTTACCAATTTAGTGTCACGAGAGTTGATAATGTTATCAAGAGAATCGAACTCAGTATCTTGAGGTTTACAACACTAAAATACATTACATTGCACACTAATCAATTGCGCTACCAACCAAAGAGCCTACCTTTAATCAAATATTTACTAGAAAAAATTGAAAATATAATTAACTTTCTAATTAAATGATTTTCTGTCCATTAAGTTAATCTTCCAAGCAAGATATATGTTGTAAGAATATAATGTTGCCATTTGCAGGTTCATGGTGGATACAATTCCTATAAGAGTATATAGAAACCATGCTGATAAAGGAGTAGCATTTCCTAGATGGCAACCAATGAGTCTAAAAGCAACCCTTTGGAATGGTGATAGTTGGGCAACAAGAGGTGGCCAAGATAAAATTGACTGGAAAAATGGACCATTTATAGCTTCATTTAGAAATTATAAATTTGATGCATGTGTTTGGAAAGGGAATCCAAGGTTTTGTAGAGCATCAAGCTCTACTAATTGGTGGAACCAATACAACTTTAGTTCATTAACATCCATACAAAAAAGGTGGCTTAAATGGGTTAGGAAATATCATATGATTTATGATTATTGCCAAGATAATGAAAGGTTCCAAAATAATCTTCCTATGGAATGTTCTCTTCCCAAGTATTGACCAAATGGGAAGAATTTCTTTCACTCTTGTTGCTTTGGTTTTCTTTAATTTCAAATAAGATGTTACAATAGTTCCTACCAAAAAAGTTCAAAGCTTGATTTGATTTGCCCCATCAATAATATAGTTTGAGTTACATAAAAATAATAACATTATCAAATGTTTCAATAATGTAATATTTACATGTGTCTCAATAATCAATCAAATGATTTTGAATTTGTTTAAAATTTTATACAAATAATTTATATGTTATAAACTTTCAATTCGAAGGTGAATTTTATAAAATTTATATTGGTTAAAACGCTATTGAGAGGTGTTATAAATTGATGTCAAATTAGTTTGTGCCAATGGATCCTAACTCGTATTAGAATTGGTGTCAAATTTTTGAATGATTTTTTTTGACATATTTAGAACGTTGTAAAAAGTTATCGGAAAAAAAAGAACTCAAAATTTTAATTTTTAAGTCAAGTTATCGGAAAAGAACGTTGTAAAAAGTTATCAGAAAAAAAAAAGAACCAAAAATATATTTAACCCTTTATTTAATGGTCAATTGTATATAATAAATTTAAATTACTAATTTGTTACAAACATCTAATTAAGTAATAATTTGTTTAGTAAAAAACCTAATTAAGTAATTAGTCAAAAATCTAATTAAGTAATCATTTACTTTTATATGATTTGTGATTAATTAACAATTTTATACATACAATATATTAAAATAATATATAAATTAACAATAATATAAATAAAAAAATTGATTAAGTACAAAGTATTTTTTTTTACAAGAAGTACAATGTATTAAAATTAATCACTTATAGAAAGCAAAATAATACAGTATTACTCCATTAATGGATAATTAATGAAATTAGTAAGCAACAATTAAATTAACTAATTTGTCAAAAAATTAATTTAAATTGATTCTATTTAAATTAATTTAAATTTATGGATTCAATTTTCAAAAGGTAATAGTAATAAAGGTTTTTCGGTAAAAAAAAGGTAATAAAGATTTTATTTATTAATTATTGTACTGACTAATAATTAATCTTACTTTTTCCAATTTCCGAATTGCTTTTTGTATTTAAAAATATTTACCAATTGGTTTATGATGATCTTCAATTATTTAAATTAAACTAAAAATTGTTAATTATTAACAATCAATTGGTCCAAGTGGCCGGTAAGGATTTTGAACCCTTTAAATATATAATCGAGGATTCAATTTCTAAGTCATGCGTACAAAAATAATTCAATTGGAAAAAATAATTCAATTGGAAAAAAAAATATATATATTAGCAATTTATTTTTTTAAGCTCGTATTCATATGCAGAATAAGAATTTCAACTATAAAAAAACAGTGATTTTATAGGAATTAAGCTTATCTTTTTTAATGCAAATTTTAGAGCGAATATAAAAATGTCTGAAATATCACTTTAGCTATATTTTTCATTTTTGTTTATAAGAGGGGAAAAAATCAATCTAATGAGATTGTAAATTTTTTTGTTTCAAAATAAAAGTTTGAGTATTGGAATATACTTTTCCTATTTAGAGCAAAGCTAAGTAACGACCAGAAAGAAGGATTTGATTTAGTTTTTGTGTTAACTCTATGATTTTTAGAGGAAGAAAATTTTACCAATTCGATATTCAACAAGTACACAAAATTGTTCTTGTCAATTTAGTTTTATCACAAAATTGATATATTATAAAAACTCGAAAACAAATGTTGGTAAGTCAGCAATTTCAGGAGATAAAATAGCAATCGAAAATTGTTTTAATAAACTAGGATATTTCTTGCCAAATAAAACCTCATGTCAAAATTTTAAATTACTCTCAACTAAAAATATGTTGATACAAAATGGAATATAAAAATTTCGAGAATATGTAAGAGTTAATCCTTAATTGATTTAGAATCTTAGATAGGGAGAAATTGTAGGATCCTATTTTATTGCAAGATCTTCCCCTATATAAATAAAACCATTATTACAAGTTTCACAATACAATACAATACAATACAATACTTGTACTCCAAATTTCACCATGAATATGTTACAGCCAAAAAAGAAAACCACAGGGCGTAAGAAGATTGAGATCAAGAAACTTGTCAAAGAATCCAGCAAACAAGTCACATTCTCAAAGAGAAGACAAGGTATATTCAAAAAAGTGAGTGAACTTTGTATTTTATGCGATGTTCGTGCCGCTATCATTGTTTTTTCCCCAGCAGACAAACTATTTTCTTTTGGTCAACCAAACACCGACGCAATCTTCAATAGTTACATCAATGGAACAACGGAGTTTGTAGATACAAAGTCAACGGAAGATTCTTCGACCTATAAAGAGTACAATAAACAATACGAGGAGACACTAAAGATGTTAGAGTTGGAAAAGAAAAAACTTGCCGACGCTAAAAATTTGGCTAAGACTTGGAACAGAGGTGATTGGTGGAATGATTCAATCGATGATATGAGCGTTGAGCAACTTGAACAATTTATGATTTCTATTTATGAGTTAAGGAAGAAGCTATTTGAAAGAGCTGATGAACTTTTGATGATGTTTGCTATGTCGTAGAATTATTTGCTATCTTGATGAATTATTTTTTGTTTTTTTTTTTCTCTTATTGTTTTTTCATAGGCTCAACTATTGTTGATTCTCGTTTTTTATTTTGTTAGTGTTTTTTCTTCTGCTCTTTGTACACTGCAATTAAATTTTATTTAATGGTAATTTATTTTGGATCTTTTGCTCATACTAGATGTTTATTCGAATTTATTTTATTTTAATTATGTCATCATGATATATTGATGTATACTTATCAAATTATTACTGGAGATTAACAATGTGTATATTTGTTGTCAACCTACTTTGAAACAACCGGTAAATAAAAGAATAAAGAAATGCATATTCTCTTCTCATACAAAAAAATAGTTTTGTTTTTTTGACTAAACATAAAAATAAATAAAAAATAATCCATGCAAATAGCAAAATAGTGGAATACAATTGTTTGTTTAGGGCTTCTGATAATGTTTCATCCGTACGTGTCACTCTCTCGCCCCTCATTAATCATTATATGACCACTCTTTTTTTTACACAAGATTGTAAATTTGAAAAGCTCCCAACAACATAATTAAAAAAAACGATATATATGGAGGAATGCAATAAATTTATTGGACTTCAAAAGGTTAAAATGTTGGAGATATATAAAAATATAAATGAATAAGATGCCCTTTATTCGATAAATAAAATGCAACACGACTACAATTTTAAATGCATAACAAAGACAACAAAATCTCAAAACGGTAAGATTCAGGCTTAACCAAATCACATACGTGAAATTAGTTAAACCTGTTGATCTAATTGAAATAAATTAAAAACAACATGAAACATAAAAATGTAAATTAATAACTAAGGGCATCTGTGGTGGATTTAAGCCCTCGGATTAAAAGAATCCAGGGGGCCCATATCCTCTTCCTCCTCCCAAATTGTTGAAACCAAACAAATGAGGTTGCAGCATAGGATTCTGAAAAAATTGTGCCGGAATCATTTGAGGTTGGTGGGGAATCGACTGATGATGAAGAGGAATATTGTTAGAAGAAGAACTGCTTCCAACAAAAAATGGAAAAGTTTGGGTAGGAGCACCCTGAATAACAAGCCTATCCTCAACATGTTGAGCAATAAGTCTCCTAAGTCCCTCCAAAGCCTTCTTGAATAGTTCAAGTTGAGCCCTATTCATCCCATCAACGGGACAAGCCCACCAAAACTGAGCTTCAGTCATCTTGCGCACACGGCTCAGCTCATCACTACGCCTCTTCTCAATGTCCAGTGCATTGTTGATCTGAGTCAGCTGAGTATTGAGGTCACGCAAGTTGGCGCTACGGTGAGCCTCAATGAATTGCATGGTGCCATTGTTTTGAGGTGGGACCCGCGAGATATAACGATCTATGACCGTATCAACATTGGGGTGACCGAAAGAAAATACCTTCTCACCAGGAGAAAATACAACCAGAGCAACATCTGCACCACAAAGAGTGCAAAGTTCACTAGCTTTCTTGAAAAGCCCACTACGGCGTTTCGAGAAAGTCACTTGCAGGTTGCTCTCGTTGCTCATCTTTTTCATCTCAATCTTTTGGCGACCTCGACTTTTCCTTCCGCTTGACATGGCTGAAGCACAAAAAGAGACAAGGCGGAACTATAGCGTAAATGTGTTTGTTACTTTAGAGCAAGAAATTGCACACTTAAATGAGTCATGAAGGGGTTATTTTATAGCCAAATTGTGAGTATATTCTCACTCATATTGTGCGCGTGGCTTAACACGCGGTCCTCTTTTTTGAAACGTTGCACCGTTTTGTCACTACATTAAAATATTTTCTAGATCGAGAGATTTGCATCAAATCAGATTTTTTATAGTTTATATGGTAGGTAATTCAATGTTAAAAATGGTGCTCTTTTACCAATTTTATATATCTTGACTTACTCAGCAACTACAAGATAAGTATTACCTTGACAACTGTTGTTCTCTACAAATTATCCCGCCTATTGTCCTCATTTAAATAAATTGTCCCGCGCACGAGTGAATTTGATTTTTTTTGTGCATAGTTGGACTAATCATTGTATTTTTTTGTTAAATTTTCTTTACTTATCATAAAAAATTAATATGCAATATAAAAAGTTAAGCAGCTATCATTTGGTTACATAATTTGGGATTTACTAGTATTGTTATAGAATAAGATTGCAAGCTAGTTGTTGATGGCATTATTGGTAAACTCAATGTACGTTCCGAGTTTGGAGCTATTATACATGCTTGTAAGGCTTCTTTGAGTTTATTACCAAACTTTATGATAAGTTTTATTAGGAGACAAGTCAACAATGTTGCTCACTTGTTAACTAGAACGTCATTGTCTTTTGTTAGTCACCAAATTTTTGATTATATGTTATCATGTATTGAAACTATTAATTAATGAAATGAGTTAAATTTGTTCTTGTAAATAAAAAGTTATGCGATAAATATTAATCATCCAAATTTTACAATAATTATTCCATATTGTAAAATAAAAAGTTTTTTTTAACAATATAAATAAAAAGTTTTGAGTTAATACAATTGAGAGAAAAAAATACTACTTATTAAGAATTTTCTAAAACATAAATGCAAATCATTTAATTTTTAAAATTAAAGTAGAGGCCAACGGTAACATAAGCATCGCTGTTATTTTTTTTCCATTTATTTTAAAAAGGTAGAATTATATTTTTATGAAATCAGTTCAGTTAGTAGAAATATTATATAAAATATAAAGAAATTGGTGTTCGAACTATGATGAGTTCCTTTATTCACTACGAATAAAATGCTAGCCACATACTACTTAATGATAATAATACTACTTATTCCGTTCTTTTTTACTTGTCGTTTTAGAAAAAAAATATTTATTCTTTTTTATTTGTCGTTTTGGCAATTTAGCTTATATTTTGCCTATTATACCCTCTTTTCTTTTTTTATTTTATTGACTAAATTTTGTATAATTTTTTTTATTGAAACAATATAGTCTTTTATTGTATATAAATTTTGTTTGTTTTTAAATAAAGTTTGTTACAATTTTTTTTGAATAGATAATGTTTGTGAAAACGTAGGAATTTATTGGTGAATTAAAAATATGATATATATTTAAAAAAGGAGCATAATAGAAAAATAAGCCGCAAAAATACACTCTCTTATTTTGGTCTTTTTTTTTCTTCTAAAACTACAAATAAAAAGTAACGGAGAGAATATTATTTTTGGTTGGATAACTTAGTAATTAGTATTTCACATATGAATAAGTGGACATGTTAGAATTTGAATTCAAGATCAAAAGAGAAGATGATACAGTTAATCTGTGATGAGGTTAATTTTGATAATGCGTGATTACTTAGGAATCGTGATCAATTTATGTTTTAAAAAGAAAATTATTACCAATATCATGTGAGATCCACCAGAGGTTGTCCGGTGGTCATCTTGCCCATTCAGTGTTTTTTTTTAAATCATTTATTTTTGGTCAAAAAAATAAAATAAATCATTTGTTGCAAAAAAAAAAACATGTGGTTGAAATTCAACAGGTGAGATTTTTCATCACCCGGAACGATCTCCTCTCTATGACTAGTGAATATGATTCTCTCAAGAGAGAATAAACATTTGAGAGAATAAAATGTAATCTCTCACTATTTAATAAAAAAAAATTATGTTTGTAAAAATAAATTACATAATAATTAAATTTAATTCTATTACATAATAAATGTAATAGAATTAAATAGTGAAACATCACACTTTATTCTCTCAGTATAAATTATACTTGAGATAATTTACTCCTCAATGGCTAACATGAAAGGCCGAATCAAATGGTACATGGATTGTGTACCACTATTGAATATGATTTATAAATCGTTATTAAATATTATTAATTTTGATGGATCATGACTGTTAGTAATACGTTTTTAATCACTTTTGTTTCCATTGACAATTTGTTTGAATATGTCTCTGAAGTGTTAGTTTAATAGTATAGCTATTGGAAAATGTCACATCAATAATTTTATATTATTTCTAATACGCCACATCATGCAAGAGCCCATTGGACTCGAAGCGTGAATAATGCATAAATTTCACTTTTTGAGCTGGAATCAAACTCTAGACCACTTAATCATAGAAACACTCATATTATGTCAGATAACTGATTATTTCAAAAGTTTAAACTGTTAAAAAAGACCACATTAATAATTTTATATCATTTCTAACAATAATCTTGACATCAATTGTAAAATAGTTATTTGTGTCATTTTAATTAATAATGATTTATGTCTTTTTCAATTATTTTAAAAATAAAATGAATATGGTAGTCATTTTTTAAAATATCATTATTTTTACTATGGCATAAAATAAAATTATAAACATGTAAAAAATTTATTATATAATTTAATTGTAACTATTATAATTTAAAAAGGAAATGCATAATATTTGTTATAAATTAATTTGTTAAAGTAACAATTATCTTTAATTTATTTTATTCTAATATAAAATTCATTTTTAATTTATTACATTACTTATACGGAAATTGGTTTATTTATATTTGCAAATAAATTAAATATAATCCATTATTGTTTATTTATCATGTAATGTCGCAAATGCCATCCAGCTGACTCTAGACCTTGATTTACTAAAAAGTTTTTGTTAAATCCCGTTTTCTCAAAGTGGTAATCCAGAGTTTGAACGAGACGTAAATAAAATTTGGCCATTAATCGAATTTAGATTCTCTGGAACAATTCGGCTTAAGAAAATTCGTTAACCACTTGAGCATAATGTATTGTTTGAGATTTATGTATAGTAAAATATTATGGTTTTGTCCAATTTAAAAAAGATGCATGAATTTTATTGACAATGACCGGGGTTCGAACTCAAGTCCTACATTTTATATCTGTAAATTTTTAATGATCATTGAAAAAGATCATTAATCCAAGTTATAACTTATCATTTCGCCTACTTACTAAAAAAGACACTAATTTTTTTTTTTGGAAAATGATAAACATTGCCCTTAGGGCAATGGTTAAGGAAACAAAAAAAGTAAATTTTTTTTGAAGTTTGTGTATTATACTTTTTCAAAACAACAAAACACAATTTCAATACAAAAATAGTTATTTACAGTAACCTTAACTAGTGCCCCAAGGACACTAGTTAACAAGACCCTTTTTTTTTTAGTACTAGATACACCAATCTACCATGTGCTAGTCAAATTAATGATAGGTCCGTGATGTTTTTTATTTTTTTTATGATATAATAAAAAAGAATTACCAAATTAATGATACACATTCGGATGATTATTTATTTGTTGAAAATTATGATGATCTAAGTAAATTCTGATTCATGGTATATAAAGTGGTAAGAGTTTTGGATCTCTTAAACGCATGGTCAAATATTTGATTTCTGACTCATACGTATGAAAAGAAAAAATTCAGTTGAAAAAGAGAATACCCACCATGTGTTCCGAATGTTCCCTAGCCGAGCGACCACCTGTGGCCAGGTGTCACTATCTAAGAACGATCATCTACGATGGAGGATGAAGTCTTAATCTTGAGATTCATCCAAGCCATTAATCACGCTTCGATCACAAAGTCCTTATTCATCCACTTGTGTTCATGTCTTCTTAGAAATCAAGGACACAATAATAGGATCCTATAGAACAAATCTTATTCGAATTATTAATTTAAAGGGCCAAAATGAAAGAAAAAAAAACTAAAGGTTAAAAGAGTAATTTAAGTTTCTTTCCTCAGGACATATTGTCGTTCTTTTGTTTCAAAATATATATGTCCACGTTTCAAAATAGGTCAAGTTTGAAATCGAGTCCTACATGATTAACCACGCTAATAAAATACTTTCAAAGCCAAAGGCATGGTTCACTACTCACTATGCTAACTATCTTAATACAAATATACAATGCTGATTGCTGTTCTAAGAATGGGGCAGTTAACAAAGTGTTTAAGAGTAATTACAGACTCAACAATAACATGAGAGTTTGAGAGGGGGCTTTGTACAAACTATTGGAGTTTGTTCCAAATAGTATTTCTTCCTATATTTGTTAGTTATAAGGTTACATTACTTTATTCTTAGGAATACAATATTTATGGGAAAGAAAAAAATCCCACCTTTGTACATACTCATAAAATGATTCATAGGAAGTTTTTTTTTTTGGCAAAAAGGGAAAGAGTTGACAGACTCAGTTCAATCCAGCAAAACAAACATCTCTAAGACTAAAATACATAGGAAGGTTATTAGCATTGAAAACTTAAGCTTAGGGTTCTCCAGCATTTTTGCCCCATAGTGTTTCCGAACATTTAATTGTTACAAATGCTAAGTTAATATTTCAAGAAAGACAGTAGGATTCTCAGATATGAAACATGAATCTTGTTATTTAGCATCCACAAAATATGCACTATTGATCAATATTGGGGCAGTAATATACAGATGAATTAGAAAAACATATTTCATCACATTCAATTGTCACGAAATCCACTAAGCATCAACATTCTATTCATGGGATCTAATCTGATCTAATCATCTATTCAGTAAAAATAATATTTTGTAAAAACAGAAAATATTTTGTTAAGCCAAATGCTCCTTGCCACTTCTCTTGCTTTAGGCAGTAAGTTTCTTCTTACACTTGTTCTGCTTTAGGCTAAGTAGAAAATCTGTAAACACATTCTCGTAATCTGGCATTTTCCCAAACCCTGCAGAAGATAAAACCATAAAACAAAAAGTTAAAAAAATAAAGACAAACATTGATTTAAGTCAGAAACCATGGAATGCAGATAAGTTATGCTTGCCAGGAAAGTAGTTGATATCAATGACATAAAACACATCCTTGGTCCCATATTCCCGAATCATATCTACATTGAACATGCGAAGTCCCTACAGATAATGTTGCAATTCAGTATTAATACATCAACTACAAACGAAAAAATGGTTGCGAAAGTAACTAGAGAAAATAAATGCAATACCAATCTTTGACGAAGCTCCTTTGCAAGCCTTTCCAACAAAGGTCTTGGTGGGTGTTCTGTAACAAGAGTGTCACAGTAAGTTGAATGTTCCATCTTATTATGGTGGTGGTGGGAAAGAGGAAATTTTGGGAATCTCACCGGCAATACTAGGATCTAGATCAGCATCATCTGCAGACTCTTTTGCACTCGAAACTCTTGGAAAAGGGTATATGCCTGTGACTTTTGATAGCTCCTGTTTACTGATATTAGAAAGAGAGAAACGCCTCACAACCTTTATGCTTTCCCCAACAACATAAACCTTAAAGAGAATACCACCTGCAACGTCCCAAATAAAAAGTAAGGAAAATGAGACTTTGGATACATGTGTTAAATTAACACACAAAACGATCGTGTTGTATGAATGGAATCACACACCGTGATTAACAAACTCTTGCAGAACCAGTGGAGGTTGAAGCTCTGAAAGAGATAGCTCGTTATAAGCAAGAAATAGTTCATGTGACTTTGCAGTGCCATCCACAACTAGTGGTTTTGCAACTGAAAATTTGAAAGGAAAAGGGTAAATATTCTTTAAAAACACTTCAATACACATAAGACTGTAAGAGAGATGACAATATATGTGAAACAGCCCAATCAGGAAAATCAGAAAAAACATGGAAATGCACAGGTCATCTGATCTTACTAAACAGTAAAACAATCTCTGCCTAATACGACAATATCAGAATGGAATATCAAATGGATACAAACAAGGTTCTTTTAAGCCCATTCAAATATTCTGAGCCAATGTTCTCAATAGCATATCACGAAAAAATGGCGATTCATTAAAATTCTGCCACACTATAGTACTGCTATTGCCGCTATTTAACAACACTGGTTTGAGCTATAGTCATCCAGAATCCATGAATGCTTGGTTTATTGAATGGATTGCCAATATCTTTTAGCTGGTATAGCAAGTAATGACCAGATATATTCTAGAAATAAAGAATACATACCTAATGGCAACTTCAGCCCAGCTTTGGTAACTTCACAAGAGATGGCAGATGGCTCTTTGTCTTTTGTGATAACTAGCTGACGTGGGATGCCAATCTTGCCTGTAAAACAATAGTAGTTATTACATAAATGTAAGTACTGGTGAACACATGAAAAACTTAGCTCACTGTGAAATACATAATCAACTTGAAATCGCAAAATTTATTTTTGTATGAGCTATAGCAAATAAATTACCGTTGCTGTCAGATAAGTTTAGTTCCACCACATCTTGAAGCATGGATTGGCGGTTGTGTAACTGTTGAATTGCATCTGGCGGATCAAGGACAATTACTTCAGGATGTTTTTGCCTGAAATCCTACAACAATGAAAAAGGGAGAGGAAGAAAAAAGTCCAATCAGCATCATCAAAATACAAACTTTATGAAGAATTTAGAAAGCATGAAGCAATCACTAATTAGTAAATACATATTTTCAGTGAGTTATGGGCATTTAGCAGAAAGATTAAATAGGAAACCAATATCATACTTTATCATCTTATGAAACTATCAAGCAAACCTATTCCGTTGGCAGAAGAAAAAAAAACAGATAAAACTTCATAAAAAGCCAAATTTCTGAATAGGTGAAAGATATCAAATTTCCAAATTCAATCTGTTATTAAAATACACTCAATATTAAAAACATATCTAATTATTTATCAATTTCTACACAAACACTTTCAAAAAAGGTGAAGGATTTCTCTATTTTCCCCTCTACAGTACACCCCTCCATATTATTGTGACAGTAACACTATCAAAAGTTAAAAAAAAAACATATTCAACTAAGAAAAATTGGACAAAAAGACAAATAATCATTCGTTCTTTGGGCAACAAACTCCACCAATGCCTAACCAAATTATAGATTAACCACAAAAGTAAATCCTCACTTGTTTGATTACTTGGGGGAATGATTTCACCTATCTGTTCATGATTCATGACGAGGAGAGCAAGAACTCTTCAAGTTATGTCAGACTCCACTCCATGTCATATTCAACTCCCAAACTAATGATACTAACGTTTTCATGCAATGCCATGAATGTTATAAAAAAAGAAAAAGAGAAATTAAAACAACTAAAGATTACAAGTACAATGCAAAAGTAAGTTGAAGTGTGTCGAGTTCACAAACCTCGATGACATCTCGCCATTCTTCGCGTAACAGCTGGAGAGAACAAATAGCAAGTCAGATTATAGTAACATAAGTGGTTCTTGAAATGCTAATAATGTGCAACCAATGAAGCACTGACACGGACACCAGACACTGATACAAATAATATAATTCAATGTAATTGTAAGTGTCGGTCTCTGGGACACGCCGCCTAATCTAATGACTAGTAATGAGTGTTGGAGAAATGTGACATTAACAAACCTTATGCAAAACAATATCAAATGGACCTTGTTCATTCAGTGGCTTGTTTACATCAATGGCAACAAAGTATATCCCTTTGCTCCTGCATTACATCAACCATTGAGAAAACCAGAAAATACCAAGATTAGTATTTATTTAATTTTTTTTACAACAAAGATTAGTATTTAGTATTTTTTTATTCACATTAGAATTGAGTAATTGAGAAAATACAAAAATTACTAAAAAGAACCCAAAAAGAAAGAAAGAAAAAGAAAAAAAGTTGGCAATGCAAATAATTCACAGTAAAGAGAAAAAGACAGTACGTGTGAGTGAAGATGAACCCCACCACCAAAAAAGCAACTTTAAACGTGAAACATATGAAAATGATCAAAAATAATGAAGAAAAAGAAAAGGAAAAAGATTGGTTTGAAGAATGAGAAATCAAATAGTAGGTACCTTGCAAGAGTAATGAATTTTTGTTGAAGAAAGCTTTTCTTCTTTTTGGCGGTTAAGGCATAGCCAACAACCAATTTGTGGTCGGTTTCAGATTTCTTGTCCATTACTTCTACGGCTGAGATTTCTGTTTCTCCGCTAAGTCTCATACCGAAAATAGCCCTGATTGATTGAAAAATGAAATCAAATCTTTTTCCCCTTTTGAGAAAATGGGAAATGAAAATATTTGAGAATCGCGGAAGAGATTATGGAAATTGAAAACGATGTATGGGTGAAAGAAAGAAAGAAAGAAAGAGAATCGCGGAAGGAAGAGAGTAATCTGAGTTATAGTTGTGTAATGTGTGTGTGAGTGTGCAATTTATTTATAATGGTTTTATAGGAATAGGAAGGAAGATAGGAATATTCAGTTGCAGGGGAAGAAAGAATTAAAAAGAGACTGGATTGATTGCCTTTTATTTTTCTTAAACAAATAAAATATGAAAAACATGAAATCACAACTATATTAATATTAGTAATATAATATAATATCATCATCACATGCAAACTACTGTGCTCTTAGTCTTATCCTTTCTCATTTTTACTCTTTCTTTTATTTCATTTTATATTTGTTTATAGTAAAATGCTAAATATATACTCTTAAAAAAATTAATGTAATAATATTCTACTCTATTAAAATTTGTGCATTCAAAATTTTAGATATCATATTTTTTGTATTATTAAAAACAATTTTTTTTAGTTTCATGCTTAACTCAATTGAAAAGGTAAAATATAGGAATCGATGTTTGATTTCTAGTTAGCACACTTATTCACCTTTAAAAAATATAACCATTAAACTACTTAACAATAAAAACAAATTTTTTATTTTTAATAAAAAAAAATTATATTTAAATATTTACGTATTAACATATATTTTTTTTTTTGGTACACGTATTAACATATTTTTATTTATATATATGTGTTGTTTATTATACTCCATTCCATCATTTCCATGCAAGTCAAAAGACTAAAACTTTAGACGCATCTTTTGTCAACAATAAACTTTATATTATACACACCTTCTCTTTAGAGTTGGTATAATGTTCTTTTTTTAACAAATGGAGTTGGTAATGCTATGCCACAACAAGCAAATATTTTATTGTAAAAAGGATATAATATTTTGCTTCAAACAAGAGAGATAATATTTATTTTGTCAATAAAAGCTAAAACTTATCTTCTTCTTTTTTTGGTACATAAAGCTAAAACTTATCTTATTCTTGTATTATAATATTTGTCATTTTAAGAATTATAGATTTATTTTATCAATTATGTATTTATGATATTTTTTTTTTTTTACTTTTTGGTAACAATCACAATAACCATTTATTTTATATGTAGATGAAATTGTAAGTCACTTAAAATTTAACACACATACACACAAAATAGAAGAAATAAAATTTGAACTCATATCCTTCAACATAATAATTTATGCATTTTATTGTCTGAATATGATTATTTCTAACAGAAAATAAAACACTTTTACTTTGTTGAAATTTCAACTCCCCACTAATTAGGCACTAAAGATATATGCATCATGGTGGGGAGGGCATTTGATACCTCTTGTACAAATCCATATGTCTTCCGTAGAGCTTTTTAGTTGTGTAGTACTTTGCATTATCACTATCATAATTATTATGTATCTAGCTCAATATAATGAACAAAACATTACTTTTAGGATCAATATTATTTCAACGTAGCTTCACAGTAAATGTCATGTCCACTTGACATTAAGTGGGCAACTAATGAGATTTAAATTGACATTTACCTCAGTCAAAGTCCATTTTAAATTCATATGCCAACAGTGAAGAATATGTGCATAGGAGTGTGAGAATATGCTTAGAGTTAGACCAAGCAAATGCGTGATTTGGGGGGGCCGAACAATCACATTTCCCACCACAAATTGACATTCCAAGAGTGTATCGTATAGTCATCAATCAAATTAATTAAATTTAAATGGCTTAATTATAATTATACATTTGGTTCTTTATTTTAAATTTCAATTTAGTCATTTTCGTCAATTTTGTCCATGTGTCCAACTTTATAAGTCTCCACGTATCTGTTTACATGTGCAAACCATCTACCACATGAGATGATGGAAAAAACCAAATTAAAATCTAAAATAAACGTTTAGAACCAAATGTTTAATTGAGCCAATTCAAATTTGGAATTTCGCAGTGTATATGAGTTTCAATGGGGTATAAAATGCATTTTGCAATGCAGTTTGAGATTTGCAATGTTCTTATACAATTTGGTTCAGCACAATTATCTTTCACAATATTCTTTCAAAAAAATTATCTTTATGTGAAGTTGGAAACTCAATTAAATATACAGACTTAGTTTTAATCATGGTAAAATTGGAACATCAGAAAGAAAGACAGTTCAATTTTATTTGTTTTTGTCTCACAGTGATACAGTTCATCATGTCATGGGAACCATATTCGTCACATGTTCCAAATTTATCAACCCTTTTAATTTAATTAATTAATCAGTTGACTTATCTTCATTATATAGATTCCATCATCCACTTTGCCTGGGATTTCTTCTGTCCATTTGCATCTTGTTCTTTGGTTTATTATTCAATTGACTTATAAAATAGTACTACACTGTTGCAAATCATGTGACATCAGTGTAGCAGTCTACTCCATTATATTTATATGAGTAGTATAAAATTGTCCTTTGGATGAACCTAAATCTCTTGTGACTTTATATGAGTCCAAGGAGTTGCACTCATTAAAACACTTCACAGCCTGCTCAACATAATTTATAATTTCTTGTCGTTTATGTCGATTGAGAGGCAATGAATTATAGCTAAGAATCGGGGAAGGAACACCTTGATTATGAGGGACAAAATTTTAATAAAAATGGACTGTTTTTGACAAAAATTATTTTGGGGACAGATTTGGTACAAGCACGTAAAATGTATAATTTGATGAAAACACAAGTAACGCCGTAATGGGGCGTCGCATATTCTCTATCAACTAGAAAAGCATGCCGCCTATCAAAGAGCGTCACAAGAAATATGGTTTTTTGGCAGGATCAATCATTTAGTTCAATCTAAAATAAACAAAGTACTTTTTTAATCAAAATTCATCTTATTTTATTCATAAGAAGGTGATCAACGTCAACTTGCCGAAGTGTATCACCATCTCCTTAATTGTTTTGCAATCTTTTTGCTTTAGCCCACTAATTTTAATCACGTCATCAACTTCTATCCTGTTTTGCACCATAAAATAAGTCAAATTGGGTCTTGAGTCCAACATACAAAGTGTATATAATTCATTTAGCTTTCCAACAAATTAAAAAGTGTACCAATCGGATATCTATAACTCCAAAAATAATAGAAATAGGACAAATATAGTATTACCTACGAAAATAACATTATGAACTAAAATAAATTTGGTTATTTTTAGTCTGAATAAAATAATATTTTTTGTTAAGGGATAAAATGTTATGATAACAACATCAACTGTGTAAAAAAATTTATCGTATTTTTTTATGAACAATGTTCGACTCATATTAAACATTGACTACTTCTTTTTGCATGTAACATTAAACATTGACTACTTCGCTACTCTTTTGCGTGAAATCTTTTATTCTATATGTTTGTTACGTTGCTTATTATTCAAGCAATAATTTTATTCCTAAACCTAATGTTTTCCCTCCTAAATACTATCATTATTAACTCTAACTAGACTTTTACCCGTGCTCGCACGGGTCTTATAAGTTGATAATTGTAAAAATATATTATTTTATAATAAATGTATAATATTAAAATCTAGAAATCTTAGCTCAATTGAAAAAAATGTCGAAATTGTTAAGTCAGATGTCCATGACTGAGGTTCGATTCCTAATTTCTCTACTTTGTGTGTGTAAATTTATGGTGATTTTTCCATCTCATTTATGTATCAAAAACATGTATAACCAATGTAAGAAAACATAATACTATTTCTGTCCAAAAAAAAAATGTAAGAAAACATAATACTATTTATGGTGATTTTATTTCTGTCAAAAAAAAAATGTAAGAAAACATAATACTTTTTTTTATATATTTTTCATAAAAAATATGCAATATTCGTTATCATGAATAATAAAAATTCAAAAACAATAAGAAATATGAATATAATCAATGTAATCTTTTTACAAAAATGAAAAGATCAATTTAATTTAATAAGTGGCCGTTGCTTTAGGCCCATTATAGGTTTTGTTTATTTTTTTCTCCATCAATTAAAATTAGATATAATCTATGAAAATTTCATTGGAATGTGCTTAATTAATTAATAGGAGTAAGAGATGGGAGGAAAAACTTAATAGAATAGTTTTAGATTTAAATATTATTAAAAAAATATTTTATAAATAGCCTCATTTAATAGCCTCATTTAATGCTGTCATTGGAGGGAAAAATTTAAGTTAAATTGTTGCTAACCTAACAACATTTAGAAATAAGAGATTCCATCACTTTTATTTAAAAACGTGTGGTGCATGTTCCAATTTAAAAAATATTTTGACCAAATCCTATTCCAAGACTTATTATTATTATGATTATTATTCTGTTAATTCAAAGACTTATTATTACTCCTCAAAAATAGCACATGTTATTCTAAAAATTCTGCCCAAATCACTGCCTCTTATTTTTTTTCCAAAATCAAAAAACAAAAATCTTGGTACCTTAATTCCCACTAATTAATTGCATAATAATTATATGTTTCCTCTTTCTACCGTAAAATACAACCGTTTCTCTTTCCAACTTACATTATGACTCATTTTCTACTATCTCTTCATTTTCAAAGTTATTGGAAACCGACATCTGTCATTGAAAGGCAAATTAATGATAAAAATTCTCTGAATCCAAATTTCATGGTACTCCTTTTAGTTCCTTTTTCAATTTTTCTCTTCTTTTAACATCTTCCTGCCATACCAACATTGATACTAAATTTTAAATTTGTATAATGACCATGCCGCATGAACGTGTTCACTGCTTAAGACGTTTTGTTCATTTACGCCCCCTTTTTTTCTTTCTTTTTTTCCTTCTTCAACTATTAGTCTGGAACTCATTTGTAATTTCTTATGTGTGTGAGAGACTTTTTAATTTGAACTAGGTTTTATAATTAATTTACCTTTTGCTTTAATGTTTAAAACAGAATCCTTGAATCATTTTCATGTGAATTGTGTTTGTTGACATTTATTGTAGATTTTTTATTTTTGCCTTGATATTGATATTGTTTATATAATTTTTTAAGCTTTTAATTTATGAAATGCAATGTTCTCATTTGTTGGTTTATGACTGTTTATTTATTTAGTGTAGAGATACTAGCAAGCAAGTCATGAGGCAATGGTTGAATTTGAAGTATGGTTCATCATGAAAATGGTTGAGAAGAAATGTAATTGGAGCTCTGTTTGAAAATGCAACAGAAAAAGAAGGGGAATGCAATGACAATAAAGGAATGTAATAGTCGGATGCAATTTTGTTTCCTAAGATACAACTTCATAGCTTATTCCATCAGTTTATATCGCTTCTGTTTATCGTTTGTGGACTGATACATACAATTCCACAACCTATTCCAAGAATTCTGTGTCAAATGGGCAGCTACAAAAACTTGGACATAATCACATAATTAATAGTGTTCATTTTGCTGTGCATCTTTTTTAAACAAATTTAAGTATCATTTTGTCTAATTGTTGATGTGTTATGATCAATTAAGTTAATTATTATATTTCATTTTCATTAGCTGACTATGTATTTTGCATAAACATGTTTTAGAGTGGTTGCTGCCTTGCCTTTTGACTCTGGAAAAATTTGTGTCTTGAATGTCTCACATGTTACTATGCTGAAGGTTGTAATGCAAATGTTGAAATTTAAATACATGGGTCTATTCTATTGTAGCTCTTTGAGACAGATCTAATTCCAAATCAGCCTTATCTTCCATCTCTATTAATTAATTTTAAATTAATAAAACTGAAATACATTTGTTTTGCAAGTTATCAAATAAAATTTTATATGCATATAACTAAATCTGAATTTGTATGTTTGAGATATTTGAAACTTTACAATTCGGAACATATAATAGATCATACCTTAATTTATGAGGATATAGTTTATGTTTTTCAAGAGTTTGATATATAAATAATAAATAAAACATTTGTGTACAAGAAAGTAAATCTCATTGTCATATACATGGCCTCAAATTTTTTAAATAATAGAAATTATATTTTTATATTTACTCAATTACCTATTAATTTAAAAAACCTTTGTATTAAAAAAAATCATAATGTTGATATACTCATCCTAATGTATTTATATACTCAAATATGTCATTTTTTATATATGCTTAAATATATTTTATGTATTAGACCTTTTTTTTCGTACAATTTTTTTATGTATTAAACTTTATTGCTCTCAATTACAATTATCCCGTGCATTGCACAGGCATAAATACTAGTTATTCTTAGACTTTGACACTCTTTTTACGAAAAGAAAATAAATAAAATAGATGAAGCATATTTTATTTTTTGAGAGACAAAATGGAAAATAGAATTTAAATCTGTTTTTTTTTCTTTTCTAAAATTATAAAATTTTCATATTTATACATAATTTAATTACACATGAATAGAAGATAATCGGGCAACAAGCTGCACTGCTATCTCTTTTAAGATGACAAAACCAATTCTCTTAAATACTACATCTTAAGACCTAGGAGACAACACGTTGCTATGCATGACTCTTTGAACTTTTTTCAAAATATCTACAACATTTAGTGCCAGAAAACCAAAAGTGTCAAATGCTAAAGATATGAACACATGTTGATTCTCGGAACACGCTCTCTCATGTTTTAGCACTTTACTTGAAGCATCTTTGAGGGATGCTTGTCCTACAGTAAAGTTCTCAGCCGTCAATCCTACAAGTGGAGAAACCCCAGTCAAGTCCACACAGACATATTTTCCTCCAATCCACCCGTACACTAGAACATTAGTTGGTCTCAATGTAGATCTCCCTCCCAATTGGTCAGTAAGAAGTTGACAAGTGCCTCTTTTTTCACAAACACTCTTGCGCGCTTGAAAACATCAAATAGAACACCGCGAACAAGGTCGTGTCTGTATTTGAAACCTGGAAGCTCTCGATAGTGAATTGTATGCTCCCCAAATCGATCCAGACATGCTTTATGACAAATAGGACACACATCATCAACAAAAAAATAAGAGAATCATCCAACGATATTTTAGGATACTGCGATATTCGATCGGGGACATATATTGGCCTAATCTATCGATGAGATAATTAGGAGAAAATCCTGAGCATAATCAACCTGCAAACATCTAAAAACAATTTTTTATCTAGTTGTCAATTGAAAGATAACTTCTATATCCTTGACAAGCACTAGCCAAAACATGTAAAAAAATCTAAAATCTAAAATCTAAAATAAAATACAAATACAAACAAAATATAATAATAAAATAAAAATAATAACATTAGTGAAAAAAAAAACAAATAATCAAAACCCTAATGCAGCAAAAACTCAGCAGCTCTACCATTGTGTGAAATAAAAGTTCGGAGTCGCACTGAACTCAGCTTTGCCGTAAAGACCAAAATCTGATCGGAAAACGGACTCGGAGTTCGTCGGCGGGAATCAGAAACAGTGAGAAAGTCATTCAGATTTTCATTATTATTAATTTTTGTTACGGATTTTCCTTCTCTCTCCTCGTGCGCGCGCAAGGACGCGATTCCAGCGCGATTTACAGCCGCCACCGCTAAAGGCAACACACCAGAGAATCGCATCGCCACCGAGCTTCGCACCATTTCGATTCCGCGATTGCCTGCTCAAGCGGTGCAATTGAGAGAGTATTTCGGTTTATATGTGAGAGCTTAATTTGTAGTTTGATCCAATACACAGGTGTTTCAATCATGGCTGAGGAAAATTCTCATTCAGATATTTTGTCAGAAGAAAATGAAACTCAAGAACCTTCAACTCTCGTAGAACAAGTTGCTGAGCTTTCTTTATCACCACAAAAAGAAGAAGATGACGGAAAAGGTAGTAATAATGTTATCCATGACCTTTATTCAGCTTAATTAATTGAATGTATCAATATCATATGAACATGAATTCTACTACTATGAATATTGGTAAAATTTGAATTTCATATGCTGATAATTGTGAATTTGAATTCGTTAAAAACGGAGACATACATGAGCTAATCAAACAGGCACTTAGTTAAGGACAGTTAGAAACGGTTAACTAAAAGGAATTAGTTTGATAAATAAAAGTGCAAATTTTTTAGCTTTGAGTGAAGAGAGCTAATGGCTCTAAGGGAAACACTTGAAGGAGAAGTCTTTCTCATATTCTTAGTTTTTATTTTGATTTCTTTTCTATTCTCTGTCAAAAGCGAGACGCTCTAGCTATGATACTCCTCTACTATGTAAATAACATTTTGATTAACTGTATATTGATGCTCATATTTCTTCATTGTTAAAAACTAAAATGATACGCTAATTTCTCAGAAGAATATTGTCTGAACTCTGAACATTAAAAAATATAATCCCTAGTAATGACCAAGTCATACTGTGTAAGCATTTCTCTAGTAAGAAACTTAAAATCACTTTAAGTGCTTAGTAATTAAAGTAGTATGTGAATTAGTGATGTTTTATTTTTGAACTATATACTCTGGGTATGTTATATCATGTACCTGACATATGTTGATCTCAATTTAAATGCTTTTTTCTCTTTTAACAGAAGTTTCAAAGAAGAAAAAGAAGAAAGCTAAAAGCAAGTGAGGGCTTCTTATGCCTTTAATGATTATTCTCCTAATAGTACATTTTTGCCGAAGTTCTTATTTTATCCTTCTGTGGTCAGGAAAAAGAAAGGACCCATTGAGCAGACAGATCCACCATCAATTCCTGTTCTTGATCTTTTCCCATCTGGGAATTTTCCAGAAGGTGAAATTCAGCAGTACAAAGACGAGTAAGTTGATGATATAATAATTTAAGCAATATCTAACATTTTCATGAAAATTTGCTGCAAGTTTCCATTTGAGTGAAATGAATTATGTTTTCCTCCTGTTTTATCGAATTTAGAGTGACTAAAAACTGATGATTGGGTATATAGGGTTTGTCGAGAGTTCTACATTGGAATGTGATATCATCCGAATAGTGGTTATAAGTGAGAGGCAACTATCACCTTACAAATCAGATTTGTAAAGTTATGTTCAACCCAAATTCTGATATGGTATTAGAGTGTATCTCAAATTTGTTCGGCCATCCACTATTGATTTGATATTGGGCCATTCAGGTCAGGCCCAAAATGTCCTGTCTCGGGCACGAGATGTGTGTTTTGGGGAGAAAAAAAAATGATAAAACCCTAATTTTTTGTAATTATTTCTTAAAGTTAGGGGTATTTTAGTCTTTTTTTAAACCCCTTGGTTGCCCTGACTTGTGAATATCACGTGATATCACACACTGAAAGTGAAACACAATTTCCATCTTGCTCCTTCTCGAAATCGGCCGGAAATCATGGAATGCTATTTAGTCTTTATTTAGAACCTATTTTGAGGGAAATGACTAAGTTTTATTATGATATTAAGTATGACTGTCCCTTTGATTTTGAGTATTTTTCTATTTTTTAGGATTCATGTATGTTGTTGAAGTTTATGTTTAATTTTTACATGGTTTTTAAGTGTTCACAAGTAAACCGCTATAACATTTACCGCTATCCGCTTTACTGCTATAGAATTTTTGAGGGTTGGCGCCGCCATCCGAGATTAACCACATAGGGTATAAATAGTGGTTATAAGTGAAAGGCAACTCTCATCTTACAACCTCTCACTAAAATTATGTTGCATCCCATGACTTTATGGTTCCACAGCTTGTGTTATTTGGTTCTTAAAAAGAAAGATGGAATTTCTTATATTTTAAGAATCTTGCAGATGATAAAAAATAATAAAAAAGATTTAAAAAATCTGTTTAGACCCACCTCAAATCTAAGTGAAACCAAATGAATGTAAGTACCATGGTTCTCAGATATTTTTTCATGGTCCAACTTCATTTTTGCACCATTAACGTGTGAGTCGATTTACTTGCCAAACCAAGAAGTGCAATGATTAAACACTTGCTGGGGTGAACAATTTTAACCAACTAATTTTCTTTTCCCATACTCATTTGGTTTCTATTTACTGTTTAAACTATCAAAATATTTATATTTATGATGGAATTTCTATGCTAGTAACTTATGGAGAACAACATCAGAGGAGAAAAGAGAGCTGGAGCTCCTTCAGAAACCAATATATGATTCAGTTCGTCGAGCAGCAGAAGTTCATCGCCAGGTTGCAATTTAGATTGTTACATTCCATCATTAACCCTGTGTTTTAATAGTTTTCGGAAAACTGGACAACATTGACTGTTCATTATTTGAATTGTGAAGAGAGAATAAAGAGGGAAAAATGGATAAAAAATAATGTGGATCTGACCCCGTGTTTTTCATTCCTAACACTCTGATAAAGTTTATTTTGAAACGGATGAAAAGAAAGCTGGGTTCTATGTAAATCAAACACCACATTTACAAAGTGCTTGATAAACATATGACAAGAATACAGTAGTAGTATTGGTTCAATGTTAAATTTTGCTTTCCTTCTTTTTTATGTTAATAGAAAATTCTGCATTTTCATTCCCCCACACTTCATTACATTTCAACCAAGGAAATATTAGCCTACTTTCTATGTCTAATTATTTTCATTTGGTTGTGACTTATTTTCTAAGTATGTTCCATGATAAATCATGGTGTTATATCAGTAGCTCGATATATATGCTCAAGTTTGGTTGTCTCTAAGTAGGTTCGGAAATATATGAAAGGCATTATAAAGCCTGGAATGTTGATGACCGACTTATGTGAAACATTGGAGAACACTGTTCGTAAGCTAATATCTGAGGATGGCCTACAAGCAGGCATTGCTTTCCCCACAGGATGCTCTTTAAATTGGTAAAACATTTTTCTTTCGTTCTCCATCTGTTATGTTTTATGGTACTGAATGTTGGATGGTAAAGGGTCAACAACGAGCCTGAATGTTTGATCAATGCTGTAAAATGCAACTTGAAGAAAAATATTTTGGTTTTTATTATTTTGTGGCTTCTTTCCAGAGTTTTGTTAATGAATCTATTTTGTCTCCAGGGTTGCTGCTCACTGGACCCCCAATTCAGGAGATAAGACTGTTCTTCAGTATGATGATGTGATGAAGTTGGATTTTGGCACCCATGTAGATGGTAATACACAGATATTTTTCTAGGCTTGTATTTCTGGGATAATTCTGGTTATTGGTATTTGGTGCACATAATCTATAATAATTACTTTATTCAACTTCTTATCATGATTTTCAGGATATATAGTAGATTGCGCTTTTACTGTGGCATTCAACCCGGTGTTTGATCCACTGCTTGAAGCCTCTAGGGAAGCAACCTATACGGGTATTAAGGTACTTAATAGGAAAATACCACTGTGTGGCAGGTTGCTCTTCATTTATGTCAAAATAAGATCACTATGTCATGTAGATGAAACTGCTTTTATACTAACAAATCAATGCTCAACCCCAATAATACATGCTGAAACAATGTAACCTGTCTATTCATGTGTCTAAAGCAAGAAATAACAAGATTAGTTTAAATACTTGTCATGTTTAGGTGTCGTGACTCAATTTGTTTGAGTTGTGACCCAATTTACAAACAAGTTCAGTTACTCATAATATAAAGTCGGGGTGGATTTGTCAGTGAAATCGATCAAGAACTTGAGTTTATCAAGCAGCTCACAGAATGTGTGTAGGTAGATCCTTAAAATATCCACATACTAATCTTGGGAAGGAGTTTGGCTGACTGTGAGGCTCTAGTTAATGTCCTGTGTCTTTTACTAAGATCACGTCCAATGCTTAGTAATGGAATGAAGGATCAGATTGTGTGTGAAATAATTCTAATGTTGATACAATAGATGATACAGGTGAGAACTGCTACCTTTGACTATTTTAGGTAGAGTTTGAATCCACAATACTCTCCTGCAGTGTTTCCTAAGCTTCTGTATCTGGCTTTTGTGCTGGATATGAAACTGCCAGAAATGTCATTTGGTCTTAGATACAAACATGGCTCATAGGTATACCTTCTGTCTCTAGAGTCTCAGGCCTGGTATGCATCACAATATTTTAAGGAAAATGCCTGAAGTGAATTGGCAGGCCGCAGAAGCAAGCCATGTTGGATGTGCCCTTGAGGTACTAGAGTACATGTCTGGCATATTCAATGGTCCCCAAGAGCTTAGGGGAGAAATTTACTTTTTCCCCCTCCGTGTATGTGGTTGTTGAGAATTGAGATCCCACATTGATTATTGATATGCTCAACACTTTCCTATAAAGCTCCGGAAATTCTCACTCTTTGAGATAGTTTTTTGGGCTGAGTTAGTTCTAGTCCAACTTCTAATCTTTTATTAGAGCATGTTGAAAGGTGTATCCATGCTCTAGAGTCTAGACGTTAAGTCATTGACGTGAATGGTGTGTTGAGATCCCCGATTGACTTGAGATTAAATTGGACCTAAAACCAAATTCTAATACTTTTATGAGGTTATAATTTATAAAGTATGCAGTGTATGGCATTTCTAGCTGATTTGCATATTAGAGCAGAACGTTGCATCATTACAGGGTTTTCCATTTTTTATATGCTTAGAGTTTAAGTAGCTATACAAAATTGTTCACAGATGAGCAGAACTAGCTTGTCTTTAACATTGTAATGTAGCATCTTTTACTAGTCTGTACTTACCTGTTTGTGATTTTATCCACATGTGTTTACTCAAAAGGGAGATAATGAACAATCAGATTTTCTGTTTGATCTGTGTGGTGTTATTTTGGATTATCCACTAATTAGACCATGTTGTAACTTGTAATATGTTGGTTCCTCCAATATTATATGGCTTACCCATCTAGGAATCTGGAATCGATGTGCGCCTTTGTGACGTTGGTGCTGCAATTCAAGAGGTTATGGAGTCATATGAGGTTGAGATTAATGGGAAGGTGTATCAAGGTATGATGCTTGTAGGACGCTTCTATTTATTGTCTTTATTGAATCATCACTATTTTATCTTGAATTTAACATTTTAGCCCTGGAATTGATTTACTGGTCACATTATTATCGACTTGTCAGTTTCTTCTTTTGCATATCATAATGGTATCTGTCTAATGAATCAGATATTTTGTACATTTGATATTTTGATGTTGGATTCACTTCACTGCATAACTATTTATGCCACAATTTTGTAATATTTTGTACATTATCATTGCAGTCAAGAGTATACGGAATTTGAATGGGCATAGCATTGGCCGCTATCAAATTCATGCTGGTAAATCCGTTCCCATTGTGAAAGGTGGAGAGCAGACAAAGATGGAAGAGGGGGAATTTTATGCTATTGAAACCTTTGGGTCAACTGGTAATAGTAGCTTCTTGAGCTTCAGGTGTTGGACATTATTATATTGCCTTTAGTAATGCATTATAGAATTGTTCACTAAATGTCATGTTCAGGGAAAGGATACGTACGAGAAGACCTGGAATGCAGCCACTACATGAAAAACTTTGATGTTGGTCATATGCCGCTGAGGTTGCCTAGAGCTAAGCAACTATTAGCTACTATTAACAAGAACTTCTCCACTTTGGCCTTTTGTAGGCGATATTTAGATCGCATAGGAGAGACTAAATACTTAATGGCATTGAAGAACTTGTGTGACGCAGGCATTGTTCAGGTACACGTTATAGGAACTACAATAAAAAAAATTATGGTTAAAGATTTTTATTTTATTAAAATTGCATGTTGTATTGGTTGCAATAAGAAGGAAACCATATTTAATTTCTTTGGTAGTTGTGTGTTCCTTGTTGATAGTTTTCATGGGCTTACTCATTGATTCTTATCTAATATTTTTACTCTATATACCTTGGCAGGTTATATGTCAAATTGTCAATGCAAATATGTAGTTCTTTTCAACTAGATTATACGGTGTTCTTATTTTAATATTTGTTTAAATTATGATTATGAATGACTGATTCCCCCCCTCTACATGCAGCCTTATCCTCCTCTATGTGACGTGAAAGGAAGCTATGTATCACAGTTTGAACATACAATCCTACTCCGACCAACATGCAAAGAAGTTATATCAAAGGGTGATGATTATTAATATGAACTATAAGTTGTATTTTGTTTAGATACAGATTGTTCCCCTTTTTATTATGAACTGTTGTTCACAATACCATCCAACACTTGGATTTTGTAACTTAAGGTGTACGTCCTATAGAGTTTTACATGTTTATTTCATCAATCGTGACATTATGACTACTTGAGAAAGTAACTTGATTTGTATTACTTTATGGGTCTCATAGCAAATAAAATATACTAAATTAATATTTTAAGTTGTAATAAAATTAAACATGTATAAAGTAATAATGTGGTGTTAAGTTGTGGGATTCAATGAGTTCTTTAAAGTTGTACTATTAGAGTAAAAAATGAATTAATTATTTTAAGATGATGAGGCTCTAATGAAATCCACAAAATACTATTGGGTTGGTTCACTCATGAAAGTGTTCTAAGTGTAAAAATGAATGAGTGATATTTTACTAAGTTTGGTGCAACTTTAAAATATCATTCATTCATTTTTACACTTTAAAATGAATGAGTGATACTTTAAAGTTGGAGATTTTTTCTAAGTGTTCTAAATTTTTCACAAATCATTTTTTAAAGTTAAAAACCGTGTCTATCCTCTATGTGACATGAAAGGAAGCTATGTATATATGGAAAAGTTTGGTGCAATTTTTTAGGTACTTTTTTTGTGATTCTTAATTAATTTTTTTGTTGTGGTTATAACTATTAACTAACTTAAAAGAAAAATCATGAATTTAAAAACAATTTATAATTTGTTATGATATAAACCATATAAAAAGTATGCACTAAGTTTTATCCATGTGTATATCACCGTTTGAACATACATTAAATCCTACTCCGACCAATATGTTTTATACCAGAAGGAGGTATATCCCGTGGTGTCTAACTTCTCGAGGCAAGTATATTTGAGACCAACCACTTTGTGAGTGGGAACTATTTTCCTATAATTAGAGTTTAGAGATTGGGATGATGCATGAGATCATATATATATATATATATATATATATATATATTGCGTCTTGCTGGGTCTCCTCTCCAAAATTATGACCAAATATGGCCTGCAATGTGTACAGTACCTTCTTACCGTTGTCGATATATACGAATACCATATAGTATTTGACCAGAAATTTCCCATCATAGTACACAATAGTAGTATATTAGTACTGTATTTTTTTGCTTAATACAGTATATTAGTACTATATTAACTAACTTAATTGCTTAATATTGAATATCACAGTTTTAAACTGCAATTGTGGTCACTGCTATTGTGAGTGTTGTAATTTTTGGGATGAGCTTTATAAGTTGGAATTCAAGATGTGAATCCAAACAAAATATTTAAATAGAGTAGAATAATTTTATCATTTATTGTCTCTTTATCCTGCGCACTAAACAGACTATAAAGAATTACCAATAATATAGCACTACTTATTAAGATACTTTATCTATATATGAATCCTAACTCTTATTAAGAAAAATATGAAACCTATTTTACATATGTACAAGAATTCGAAAAATCAACGGTTCTTCCTTGTCAAGTACTTCCTCGTTGTTCTGTTCTACTTCCATGTCTTCTACTACTTTTTCTTCAATCTCATTGTCCTTAGTAATGATTACATAATATCCTTTTGGAAGAAAGATGTTGAATCCCAAAATTAAACCTATATGTCCTTTAAATATCTTCTTCACTCTTAAAACCACATCAAATACATCAATTCTTGCAGCCTTGTAATCTTTCAAAATATTTATAAACTCATCATACTTTTCCCTCTTATTTTGAAACACAACTTTGACGTCCTTAAGAAATGCTAATGCATCATTCATGGTTAGTAGCCTGTGACCAGCATCATCCTTCATTGATTGCCAAGAGAATTAGCAATATTAAGAATTTTGTTTAATTCATTCAAATTCAAAACTAAACCAAGAGATAAATCGAAAGATTATTTAGTGTACCGTTTTATATCCTTTTGTTGCGAAGGTGTTGAATCCCATGATTAAATCCGCATGTTCTTTAAACAACTCATTCACTCTTGAAATAAGATCATTTTTACCAATTCTTTTAGCCTTATAATCCGTCATCATTTTAAAAAACTCATCATATTTTTCCCTCTCATCTTGAAAAGCATCTTTTACAGCCTTAAGAAACGCTAATGCGTCACTCTCAGTTAGTAGCTTTTGACCAGCATCAACACCATTATTCTTGGTCGACTGCGAAGTAAATTAATAATATTAAGAATTCAATTAAATTTGATCAATTCAAATTCAAAACTAAACTGAAAAAATAAATTGAAAGATGATTGGAGTGAAGGAGTGGCAATACCATTTGTTGAGTTGTGGCGGCAGAAGTGAAGAGAGCTTGTATTTTGATTTGTTGTACCTAACTTACTTGGAACGGAAGAATCAAAACAAAAACGGCAATGTTAAATTTTTTTCTTGTTTAACTTAATCCTGATTTTATTTGTATTTATCCTCTTGTTTTAAATGTGTAAATAAAAAAAAAAACAAAATAAATTAACCAAGTGTCATGATGAATTCACTCTTATATGCATATAAAATATGTCTTCGTAAGATAACTCAAGTGCTAAGAGCTGAGGACATATGAATTGGATAGAAAGAGTTTTAAAGTTCAAATCTTGGGCCGAAGTAATTTATTTTTCTGATCTATCAAAAAAAATATACGTATAAAATATAATGTCCTAACCAACTGAATTATGTTCATGAACACAATTAGTTCTAAATTTTAGTTCATATAATTTTGATAAAATAAAAAATAATTTAAATTTTATATATACTTGTAATACTAGGTATATTTGTTTTATTATTTGATAAGAAAATAATTAAGATTTTATTCTTAAATATATCATCCTATTTTCATAAATAAATAAACATAATAAAAAACAATAATTAAAAGATTTTTTTTCCAAAATAATTATTAAAAATCTCAATCCAATACACCGCATAAAAATGAGTATTTACTCTAATTTTTTTTATATAATTGTATATACTAGTATGATTTAAATAAAAATTGTGTATTTCTATTTTGGTACATACAAAATTGTGTATTTATTTAAAGAAAAGTTAACATGTGCTTTAAAAATATATATTAAGGTTTTTAGAATAGAAAATTAGTCTCTTATCACTCAAGAGGTCACTTGTTAAAAAATTTCTCTTCAACATCGAGAAACTCAATTCGAGACCAGGCACCAAAAAAATAAAAATTAGTTTTTTTTTTTGTTGTTGACAGAAATAGAAAAATAGTTTTTTTTTTTGACAATGAAAAATAGAAAAATAGTTAAAATTAATGTATTTAACTTTTATAAAGTCAAAATTTTGTTTGTTCAACACAAAACTTCTTTAATTCTTTATAGCTTTAACAAGACCCTTTATTTAGTTAAAAAATGTATATAAAAAAACGACATTGTGATTATTCTAAGCTTTAAATCAACAAACTCTGCCTTAAACTCCTCGGTTTGTTCTGCAACCAAAGTCCAAACTTTGACGGAGTTTACAACAAAACCCTCAAAACCCATCATCTTAATTACGTTAAAGTTCACAACTTGGATCTCACATTTTATAGTTACCCCATAACTTCATTGTTCCCTTCAAAAACCTCAAAGTTCATAATGGCCATGGTTTCGAAGACAATGGTCGCTTTATCTTTGAGACAATCTAGTACTATATTTGTAAACCCTTCAGTTGATTTGAATAATCGTGTTTCAAATCTTGGATTTTGTTACAAGAGAGAACAAAAATGGAAACATGGGTTGTTTAAGGTTCGAGCAACAGTGGAAGTGGGTGTGGAGAGTGTACAAAGAACAAACAATGTTGGTGTTGCATTGGAGGGAACTTTGGGGTTGGATATGGTTTCAGAAGATGAGTTATTGGTGAAGGGTTTTAAAGGTTTGAGGAAGACAAAGCTTGTGTGCACGATTGGTCCTGCTTGTAATTCATTGGAAGAACTAGAGAAGTTGGCATTGGGAGGAATGAATGTTGCTAGGCTTAATATGTGTCATGGTACTAGAGAATGGCACCGTGATGTTATTAGGAAGATTAAGAAGTTGAATGAGGAAAAGGGTTTTTCTGTTTCTGTTATGATTGATACTGAGGGTAGTCAGAATCATGTTGTTGATCATGGAGCACCTTCCTCCGTTAAAGTCGAGGTAACTTCACTTTTTTGTGGCTTATTCGAGGTTATTTACTGACATAAACACTTGTTAGACTGTTTGGGAGAACATACGAAAACAGCTTATTACATGTTCATAAGTTGTTTTCAGCTTATTTCCATTAGTTCTATTGGATAGCTTGTACAAAAACAACTTGACATTGTTACTTTTTATTATGGTAATAGCTTATCATAAGTACTTATGTTATAAGTTGCAAATTAAGCTGTTTATCCAAGCAGGGCTTAGTTTGTGATTGGTTTGTCTATCTTTGAATTTGGAACCATGCAATTTTGTTTCAATTTCAGGAAGATTCAATTTGGTTATTTACTGCTAAACAATTTGAGGGTTCTCGTCCATTGACAGCTAAAGCAAACTATGCAGGTTTTTCCGAAGGTAGTAATATTTTGCAGAATGAGTGAAGAATCCACCGGTTCTTTTTATTTTCCAATGAATATACATGTTGTTACTTGTTATGCATTCAAGTGAATTCTGAATTTGGTTAATTGTTGTCAGGAATTGAAGTAGGTGATGAACTTGTTATCGATGGTGGAATGGCATGCTTTGTAGTCACTGAAAAAACCGGAAATGATTTGCATTGTAAGTGCACAGATGCTGGTCTTTTCTTACCTGGAGCCAAATTTAGTTTCTGGAGAGATGGAATGCTTGTAAGGAGGAATTACAAGCTCCCTACAGACCCTACTCTATCAACTAAGGTATATTTTGCAGTAAAGCCTCTTACTTCTCGCATGTATTCAGTAAAGATCACACATGATAAATTTTGCATTTTGAAGTTTCAAATATTGCTTCTTAGAACCATTCTAAAGAGCAGGAAGAACTATTGGACTTTCCTTCAATTACCATAAATTCAATTATTTTGTTCAATTCCAAGTAAATGTTGCAAAAAAAATGCTAGTACAGTAGTACTAGTAGAATTGCTTTTGTACAATTATGATCGGCAAAATAATCAGTATAACACACTGAGAAGGTAGCTTCTTTGGAACTCGGAATTTCATAACATTAACTTAAACTACAATGATGTATGTGCGAACTATTTTTTGAATAGTGGCTATGAATTTCAAATCATTCCCTGATATGTTTTATCTTTTAAACTTATCCACAGGATTGGGCTGACATTAACTTTGGTATAGCTGAGGGTGTTGATTTTTTTGCCCTATCCTTTGTCAATAATGCTGACTCTGTTAAGGATTTAAAGAACTACCTCTCTGGCAAATCAACCAAGTAAGGAAGCATATATTCGCCGACGAATTATTTATACAGTTCATCAATATAGTTTAGCCTATTGTTCCTTTGAAAAGATGCTAATGTGTTTTCTTCTGTATAAGTGCTTTGATTCAAAGTTATCTTAGAACAAATTAAGAATGGTAAATGATGTTTTCAGATCCATAAAAGTATTGGCAAAGATAGAAAGCTTAGAATCCCTTCATAATCTGGAGGAAATAGTGAAAGCTTCTGATGGAATCATGGTAGCTCGTGGCGACCTTGGAGTCGAAATACCACTTGAACATATTCCTACAGTCCAGGAGGATATAATTCACATTTGCAGACAACAGAATAAGCCAGTGATTGTAGCTTCTCAGCTTCTTCAGTCAATGGTTGAGTATCCAACACCAACACGTGCCGAGGTAAAAGTCAATTTATACATCCATGATGATCATAAACCTACATCAAAATTCCTATATACGATACTAATTTTCCATTTGGAATGCTGTACTCAGTACTCACCTGTTACAATAATCTTCGCTTTTATGCAATAAAGGTAGCAGATGTTTCTGAAGCGGTTCGACAGTATGCGGATGCTTTGATGTTATCTGGTGAGTCAGCTATTGGTTCATTTAGTCAGAAAGCTTTGGCAGTGTTGGATATGACTAGCAGTAGAATGGAATCATGGAGTAGGGAGGAAAATAGACAAAGTCTTCTCAATCACCATAAACTTGGAACATCATTGCCAGATTGCATCACTGAACAAATATGCAACTGTGCTGTTGAAATGGGTACTTCACATTCTTTCTTGCAACATATGTTTGGATTCACTTTCGTAAAATTTATTTTAGTGCATGTTTGGATTCACTTTTGGAAAGCCTTAAAATTGATTTTGGTATGTTTGGGGGCTTCTTGATTAGAATTGATTTTTCTCAAAAATTGATTCTAACTTGAAGCTAAAGTTTATAGCTTTCGACTCAACGTGATTTTTACACTCAAATTTATTGTTCAACTCATTTTCACGTGAACATAACGGATCATAAATCACTTTATATTCAACTCACTTTTAAACATAATCAATTTTACATAATCAATTAATTCAAAACCAATTTTTTTGTCATCATAAAGTCAAAGAGACACTTAACCTTGTTGATATGAAATCTGCATAAACAAATTATAGAAACTTACCCCTTTTGTGTTTGTCTATCTGTAGCCAATAAACTTGGTGTGGATGCCATCTTTGTGTACACAAAGCATGGATACATGGCATCATTACTATCGCGCAACCGTCCAGATCCTCCCATCTTTGCTTTCACCGATGATGAGAGTACTCGAATGGCTCTGAATTTGCAATGGGGTGTTGTACCACTTCTTGTTGATTTATCAGTTGATGCTGAATCCAACATCACAAAATCTGTTCATCTTATGAAATCTAAAGGATTGATCAACAAAGGAGATGTTGTTCTAGTGGTCTCAGATGTTGCTCCAACACGTTCAACTCCCATGGCTCTCCAATCAATTCAGGTTAAGACCATTATCTAGAATGCATGGCTGCAAAAAATATTGAAAAGACATGTGTTTTTGTATTTTCTTGGCTTGGAAGTAGGATATTGTTGTTGTATTGTATTCCTATTTGTTGTCCTTATGTAATAATACAATTATTATGTTATTTGAACATTAATTAAAATACATATTATTTATCTTCTTTTTTTTTTGGTGGAAATAATATTTATCTTTATCTCTACTCTGTATAATCTATCTCTCGCACATATTTTGATGTCAAACGATCATTTCTCATAATAATACAGCAATATACTTCATTTTTCAATATTTTACATATTGTGTCGCACATAATAAAAAAGGGCACGTTAAACAATGCACTCAGACTTGGTGCAATGGCTAAAGAAACAAAAGCAAAAGATTCAAGTAGAAAGATTTTTTTAAATTTTTTTTTAAAGATATTGAATATGCTACTTGTAAGATTATAGTATTATCATTTTTGTTTCTTTAATCATTTCTCTGGGTTTAGTGCTTAACATTTTCCTAATAAAAATAATGTGCCCACAAAACATTTTTGTTATAATTTATAACTTATAAATATGCTTCAGAATTCACTAAACGTCGAATATATGGTAGCTATGACTGATATGTGTCAACTTCGATGAGGGTGAATGGAGTACAAAAGAGGATGTTCTCACATGGCTTCTCATTCTGAATTTATAACGGTGGCCATATATATATGGCCATGTATATCTCTTCTTTCTGGTTACCTATTATGACTAGATGTATAAGCATAAGCAATTACTATATACTCCATTCCATGATAAGGACAATTAGGCCTAAGTTAGGTATATAAATCTGTCTAACACTTCGGTTTGATCAAGAACAAAAGGGTTAGGTGATAATTAATCCGTATGTAAATTATGCCAACAACTGCAAGGTGTGGGTGGTGAAAAGTTGCCTCAATTGAAATTGTCTTCTTTATTTATTTATCAAAGACAAACTGAGCAGTATTTATTTTTGCATGTTATAATGAATTAAAATAAACTGAGGGACTAATTAATCAAAAGTAATATAATACAGACATAGTTGTCAATTACATTTATCTCCAGTTTTATATCTTACACAGATTTGAATTGTTCATCATAATACTATCATGTTGTTGTAAATTTTTAATAAAAATCAATGGCTGAGATCGAGCGGGATCAATCAGTGGCAGGAGATAATCCACACCCTATTATTATTTGTAAATTTTTCTTTTTTGTCAGGTAATAGTGACTAGAATTTCATCGGTTAAAAATGGATAAATAGAAATACCAGAGTCTGAACCTTAATCCTGCACATTACATGCAAATATCCTACTAGTTGAACTAGATCTCGATCCCTTATACATTACGTGTAAATATCTTACTAACCGTACATATTTATAGATTTCTTAACATGCCGTGTTAAGCACAAGTTAGTTAGCAACATGAAACTTTCAAAATCCATGTTTAGTTTATTACTATCTGATGATTGAGGCTATAAACAATCGCCTAGAATTTACATAAAGAAGACGACAAATAGTAAAACGTCACAATTTCCCCCCAGATTTTTGTAGAAAGAACAGAATAATTAGAAAATGTAAGTAAAAAAAATATAAAAATAAGGAAGAAAATAAATTAAAAATAAAACAAAAAATCATGATTACTATATATTTGTACATTGTTGTCACGTCTTCATGGTTCTTTTGTAGCCACAAACGTAGACCGACATAGGCGCACATTAGTCACCAATCTTACTTGAACACTAAACTACGCATCTTCAGCTTCTGAATTCTCTACTCTCCACTTGCTAGTTGCTTCTTCGTGTAGAACAAACAAAGTTGAAACCTTTTCTGCCACCAAACCATTTTCGTTCATTTGGGTCTCTCTCTTTCTCTCTCTCTCTCTTAGGAGTTAAGTTAGAGTTATGGCGTCTTTAAGACCCACCCTCTCTCAACTTTCACTTTCTCAATCCAATTTTCCCAGAAATTCTACATGGAATAATCCACAACACTGTTTTTATCACAAAAAGATCCCAAAGTTGCAAACTTTCACCACTTTCAGAGTCTGCTGCAAATCTCAAGATACTCAGAACAAAAACAATGGCAAGTTTTTCTTTCTTTTTATAGAATAGTAATGATTTTGGTTTACTGTGATTATTGTTAATTTGAAATAATTAATAACACTAATAAATTTTCTAGCCCTTTTTGTATGATGATGGATTATGTAGCAAACAATAGTTAAAATGATATTTAATTTTATGTGTTGGCCTTAATTGATAGTTGAATATAATATATACTCATGAGATGGAGCTTGATGAGTTCATATATTAATTGGATGGTATCATCTCTAGGCCCTTATAGTTTGGTCCTTCATGTGTTGATTTTGAAGTTAAAGTGTCTTATTTTGTTTTGGCAAGGTAAGTAGATGTATTAGAGTAATAGCTTACAAGTGCATGTTTAGATTGACGGTGAATTTGACATAATCACTGTTGATTAAAGTTACACTTTAGAGTCTCAGCAATATCAATTTATCAGTGATTCGTCAACTCACAAGGTCTCTAGTTCGATTCCCTCTTATGCCAATTTCGGTGGGCTATCCATACAGCTCTGGCTTTAAATGGGACCCCTGCAAGTGGACGGTGGGATTGGTCCACTTAAATTAGTCGGTCCTTGGATCGGATACCGAACTTTCAAAAAAACAGTGATTTCGTCAAACTCACGTAATGATCGAATAGAATATCAAATGGCTAACTTCACCTTTTGGTGGCTTCATACCACTACTACTATTGTATTGATTTTCAGGAGAAGAGCCTCCGGAGTCATTATTTCTTAAGGAGTTGAAGAGGAGGGGTATGACCCCTACATCATTGCTTGAGGATTATAAGCAAACCAACTATGGAGTTGATGAACAGGCTTCTGTGAATGAAGAAGATAGAGGTTTCCCAAACAGAAAAGCAGTGTCAACTGATGTTGAGAAGGGTCTAGAGAATCAGAGGGAACGGTCCATGGCGCTGAACAGTGAAGGTCTTGAGGTTGATTCATTGTTGACTTTCCTAAAATAAATATATCAAAATCCCTGATTTGGTTTCAAAGGTTTTGTTGCAAGTATTTTGTTTACGTTAGTTTTCTTTTTCATTTGTTCGTTTGTTTGTACCGCTCTAAGGCTGTTTTAGTGCAAAGAACGGATACTAAGTTATAGCTTTTGCGATTGAAACCACGAAACTTGATCTGGCTGTTTATATTGAAATTCAAATATTAGAAGGAAAACTTTGTGACTTACTGACTTAACATCTTGATCTGATGTTTGGAACTTTAAGGTGCTGATGGTTTTCATAAAGAACAAGATAGAGATTTAAATAACTTTCAACACAAAATTTGTCTGTGATCATCAGTTTTCCAATAAAGAGTTAACATGATATATTATCCATTTCAGGGCTTGGTACCTCGAGCTAAACTTCTGTTGACACTTGGAGGAACATTCTTCTTGGCATTTGGACCGTTGATCCTCATAACCGTGGCATTCTTTTCTGCTCTCTACTTTGTAAGCTCTTCTGCTATCAACTTATGTGATGTGTAATGTTTTATGACTCTTATGTTTGCATGTTAAGTATCTATATAGTGTGCATTTTATAGTAAGTTAACATGATTTTTCTTTCAACTATAAACTTGTTTGTTGTTGAAGTGAATAACAGTTTGATGGATAAATAGAATCTCACCTATAAGTTTTGCAAACTATGATTCTATATCATATAGGCTATAGCCTCAGCTTCGTGTACAAAAATGTATATTCTCTCTTGTAATTGTTGGTCATTGTAATAGTTGTAGCTCACATGCAATGTTGGTACATGTGTATCTAATACCAATTTTGTGTCAGTTGTTTTTTAAAACTTATAAAAGTTTCAATTTAATGTGTACAATTGTTTTTGTACATTCAATTCTTGGTAGCAGCTACTTCATTTCATCATGCTGAACCTCACAATCTTTGTAATAGTTATAGGTTCCTATGGGTTTGTATTTAACATTAAAAAACAAATTTACACAGCGTGAATGAATTCTTGACATGAAATATTTTGATTTTGTACGGTCAGGAAATGAAAACTTTCTCACGGAAATAAATATATTTTCTCTTTGCATCATGTTGGTCTTACACTAAGCTTTGCTTTTGTTCTTCCAGCCTCATTCGTTTCTCTCATTGAGTCTGTCTGTTCATGTAATATAGAACATTAACGCGTTGAATCCGTTTTTATGGCAGTATTTTGGACCGAGTTTTGTGCACGACGGAAGCAAGATGTCACTATCACCACCACAATATGTGGACCCTTATGCACTCTTAGAAGATGAAAGGATATCTCAGATAGCACCTCGGCTAAATTAAAGGCAACATTACACGTACTTTACTCTTAGGAACCTATAGTCACATATATTGAATTTAAGTGTTACTTGTCTTCTCTTCTGTTGATTTAGTTCCTTTGTAATATATATCATCCAGGGAGAACTTGTTATCTATTTTGCAGTCATCATTGACACAATTCTTTACATGTGTCTTTTGCATTTTGCATATATGTTGTGTATAGTGTCTTTAAATCTAAATGAAAGCCTTATTAGAAGTAGCATTGCTCTTTATATCATTATTTTCTATTTAGAAGTTAAATTTGTCTTGATTAAGTTGCAAATCAAATGTAGTTCATATATTTGTCAAAAGAAAAAAGGTCGAGTTCATGCAAAATAGTAATAACACTAAGCATCGATAAATTTCAGATATAAATCAAACATGAAGATCGACTATGAAGCTACGTTACAACAAGTACACGCGTTTTATTCAATAAAAGTACAAATATTATATATAATATATTCAACAAATGTTAGGAGATTAATTAAAACTTGAAAAGCTTATAGGTCTTGAGGTCTGAGACGATTCCTTCAACTGATCCAACAGCAGCAACAAGACTAACTATCAAGCAAAACCCACTTAAAAATTTCATCCCAATCCATGTAGAAGAAAATTTAGGCACTTTAGCTTGTATCAAGTAGATTTCTATTGGAAAGTACACAGTCAAAGGAAAAAATGACAAAGCTCCTAGCAGACCAACAATGCTGTTGAAGAATGGAAACATCATAGCAATCAATGTTGCAAATATCACATATGTTGTCCTCCATATCAATCTAAACATATTCATTTTCCATTTGCCAACATGATATTCTTTTGCCATCAAATTGCTTTGTGGCCAACGTTTACTACCCCAACTTTCCACAAGAGAAAATACTGGTTGAGCAAATACCTGCAAACAATAAATAAATAAATTTAATCTTGATATTTTTTACTCCTCACACCATAATGTTCATGTAGAAAATTTTGTTCATGAAATAAATAAGTGATTAATCACCTGGTATGCTCCCACTAGATGAATAATGATGAAAAGATTACCAATGTCAACAATCCAAAATGGTTCATAAAAACCAAATCCAGTTAAGAAGTTTCCTGGTGCCTTGTTTCCAAATGCTGCATAGCCTAGAAGACCACATAATGCATAAAAGAATGTGGTGATTGTGACTCCAGCAATGTTTGATTTTTTCATGGCATGATTTTCTGGTGGACTTGATTTTAATGTGTCCTGTTTAAAAAAAAAATTAAAAATCTACTCTTATTTACTATTTTAATTATTAGTCCTAGAAAATAATAGAATTGACATGTTGTTAGTCGATATTTTCCCAGTGAACACATGTATTTAAGAAGTCTAAATAAGCATGAGTATGAAATGAATTAGGTGCCTAAAATTACTTGCCTGTATTTCAACAATTACATTACTAAAAGCATATGCAAAAGCAATGTTTCCAATTGCTTGGAAGGTATTCCACATCTTCTCTGAGGCTGACACATCAACTCCAACAACCAGCCTTGTAAGGCCTGTCTTGACATGGTGTCCTGGTTCTATATACATTCAAGAACAAAAAATTTAGCTAAAATGTAGAAATGCATGTATATAATTGAGGGAATGTCGATATTTCTATATACATGCAATGTCTAACCTGCAATTTTGGCTATGGAGAGAGCAACACCTATGGAAGCATAACCAAAAGACATAATGGCAGCAAGAATAGAGAGCCATGAAAGCTCATGAAAATTTGGAATTTGGCTTAATAAAATCTGTGTAACTCCAAAGATGACCATAAATGGGTAATTGGATGTATTGCAATCTGCTTCATGACCATACTTATGAAAGCAATTGGATTTTTTTATGGCCCTGGTTCAGAAACAACCAATTATTATTATTATAAACTATTTATATAACATCAAATAAACTATGAATTTTTTATTTTTTTTTAAAGTTTTTTCAAATATTTTACCAAATATTTATTTCAACTGACTTTGTTGCTCGCTTGCCTGTCATTTCAGTGTAATTATTTTTCATATATAGGATGCATTCCCTTCCAAAAAAAAAATGGTGAAAGATTTATTGGATTCTTACACCATGCTAATGGATGAAGTGATAGTGTAGCCAATGGTACAACCCACAAGATTTGTGTATTGAGCCAATCCACAAAACTTGTATTGAACTCCTCCTGTGGTGAAAGAGAAAGAAAAGTGAAAATGACAATCAATTAAATACAAATTTGTATTTCAAATATAACAATTATTATGAGATGGAGAGGGTAGCATGTAACTCTACAATCCAAGTATCCAACCATATGAACCAACCATCAAATGTTGTGCTCTAATATATATAATTTCTAGAGAAAAGTAAATAAAACTAGTATAAATTATTTCACAAAGTCATCATCAAGAAACAAAGAATAATGATGGATGTGACAAAAATATGTAACTATATTATTGGAATTGTTTGATGTCGTCTAATATAGTCCAATCAAATAAAATATCAATCGTTAGATCTAATTTTATCTCTTCACTATGGACGAGATTCATCTGTTTTTTTTTTAACAAAAGATTCATCAGAGTTAATAACTCATGATTTTCAACCAATTTTACAATGGTAAAAAAATTATGAATGTTGAAAAAACATACTAGTCAAATATATGACTAAAAAGGGAAACATTAAAAATTGAATTAATTACCTAGAATATTTTTGACCATATACATGTAGGTGGTATTTCTGGTTCCATGAATAGGATCAGGATACCTATAGCAATCAGCCATTAGAATAGAAGTGAGAAGAGTGACAAGTGAGAAGAGTATGAGAACAATAGTCCCTCCAATCCATCCCAATTGAGCAATAGCCCATGCCAATGACAACACTCCAGACCCTATAACAGCCGTCACTATATGTGCACTTGCAGTTACCCATGTTCCTTCATCATAATAATCATACAAATTTTAATCATCAATGTTACATATTTTTAAGCTAAAACTATAGTATATATTACAATAACATGTGAAAAAACAAATCATTAATTTAGTACTAGTTTTGATGACACAAGAATACAGACCTGTTCTTTTTATGCGACCATCATCATCATATTTCTCATTATCAATGGAAAAGTCACTCTTCACAACCATGACTTTGCCTCTCTCTGTTTCTTACAAAATTGATAGGAAATTGATGATGTATTAGTACCCTTTTAAGAGATATTTAAAGACTAATTAATTTGAAGAATATTTAAGAAACGCTTGACCAAAGTTGATACCTATTTAATGCTCTGATATATAAATACGTTGTATTGTACATTTTTTTTTGATAGCTTTGTATTGTTCATTTGCATACTTGAGAATGATTCAAGTGTTTAAATATTTTCTAAATAAATATTTGTGTTTATAGAATTATTGTCTTTTTAATATATTTTCTAAATAATGTTTGTACCTTATCTTTTTGGTGAGTATATCTACTCTCATGCATATATCAGCAATATAATCTTCCGTTAATACAATTCAACTTATAATTGTAAAAACAATATATGTAAGAGTCTGAATTCGAACAAGTAATTTTTTTTTTGACTAAAATTCGAACAAGTAATTGTCAACACTTAGATTTGTCTTATATTAACATGTGTATTCAAATTATTTATATTAAACATTGTCAAAAAAAATTATATTAAATTTTTGTTAATTAACATACTTAATTGATTAATTATAAAATTAGCTAATAAAGTTGTAGCAAAAAAAAATAGCTAATAAAGTATATTAAAATTTCTAATTAGATAATTAGTTAATATGTACTAAATATGAAGTTAGCTAATTAATTCCAGTCAAACCCTTTAATTTTAAATTAAAATTAATTAGTTTAATTTAACTTTTTGTTGACCATTTTTCAAAAATAAAATTTCAAAAATAAAAACATATATTTTTTAATATAATTGTTTTGACATAAAATAAATTAGTCTATTTTCTAAGAAGTTGTATATATGTTAACCACTTTTTACAAGATAAATTAGTTTATCATCACAATTTACATTTTTTTTAATTGATCACAAAGCTTATTAACAAATACAACTTTTATAAACTCAAACTATTTTTTTTTTATACAAAAACTCAAACTAATTTATCTCGTGGCAAATTGATTAAAGAGAAGGGAAAATGTGGATGTGGTTTAGGTATAGACCAAAGAAAATATCGGCCCACGAACAACCTACCTAAAAGAGTAATAATTCATCTATTAATAAAGAAGGTATCATCAATTTAAAAACGTCTCTCCATGTTTTTTTTTTTTGACTGTAACGTCTCTCCATGTTATATAATATGCATGTTATATAATGTGTGTGTGCGTGTACGTGTGTGTGCATGTGCCTTAGTACCTGTGTTTGTGTAGACGATAGATATAATGTTAGTTTGGTGTCTTGGATGAGGAGTGAGCTGATCCTATAATAATAATAATAATAATAAATAATAATAATAATAATAATAATAATAATAATAATAATAATAAGGGAAATGCTACGGTACAATGGAGAAATTGTCATGTACCGGTACATTACACATGATGACCAATAATCATTTGACACGTGTCATATTATTAATTACTAAAATTATTAAAATATAAAATATAAATGCTGACTTGGACAAAGTTTACATTTTTATTGGGTTAAAATTCTTATAGTATCAATACAATGGATTTTGACAAAAGTACCATAGAATTCTCCTAATAATAAACTAGAATAAGGTCGGCATGTTGCGCGATTTGAAAAAATATTTTTAAAGACGTAAAACTCAATCAACCTTCATCTATTTTTAAATTAGAAACTGGAAATTTTAATGCATTTCCATTAATCTGTGACCATTCATGACACTCTAGTACAAATGAACACTTATTGTCTATTACATTATGAGAACACAAATATAAACACATTATTGTGAATAAAAAATCATATAGGGCTTGTGTAGGATAGGAACACATATCGTCTACTCCATATTATTATTACATATATGGTGCGCCTATACTACATATTGATATCATAAAGACATAAACGTAACAATCATTCTGTCAAAAAAAAAAAACGTAACAATCATTGATAATTCCTGCCGTCGCATGGATCCGAAATAATTGTACCAATTCTATATGCATCTCAAATCAAATGGCAGTACCTCTCAAGGTCTTAAATTCAATTCTATTTGGTGTTAATTTTAGTGGGCTAGCTCACATATAAAACTTTGCTTTGACTTTAAATGGGACCATGCAAATAGTTTATATATGCAGTTAATCAATGTCAATTTTTTCATGAAGAGGTATCATGATATTCAAGAACATCGGTTGAATACGAGATACTACATCTTTTTTTTACTACAATAAACTTAGTTCATTTCACTATTCATCAACGATTAAATTCAATACATAAAACTTATCCTAATGAATTCAACGACTAGTGCAAAGGACAATGTCACTCTTGCTAACAAATAAGTTATATATATATATATTGTTCGGCTTGTCTCCTAATGAAACATATCTTATAAATTAAGTCATTATTTCAATCATAAAACTGATAATGGTTATTAACTTACACTTCTAACTTCTAAACAACAATGTAGAAGTGATCTATATTAGAATTTTCTTATCTTTTACAATATGAATTTGTTGATTTGTTATGCTACTAGCAAATTAAGTTGCTCAAACACTTTTGTCCCTTCATCAAAATTGATTTTGTATTTTCCTCGACAAGATTTTAATGAGTCAACGAAATTCCTACATTTTGGGTTTTGAGAAATAGTGGCAAAATAGTTGGATGTTTTAGTTGTTATCTGTGCACACTTTGTTGGCTTTTGAGAAAAAACATCTTAAGTTTTAATCTTGTCCTCTCAAATTTTTCTTATTTTATTTTTATTTAATATTTTTGATTATGGTAAGAGAAAAAAAGATGGTCAAGCACGATCAAGAATTTTAATGTCTTACAGAAGTTATGTGTTAACTATGTTACCATGAAACTTTTTTAGGGGTGCTATATATAAACTAACTTGTTTTTTGTTCTAAGCATAAAACATTATTTGCATTATAATGAAACAATTCCCTTGAGTAAAAAAGAAAGAACTGAAAATGATCCCATGGAAACAAGTACATATGTATTATTGATTAATAAGTACACATGCACACTTTATTCAACAAATGTACCAATACATATATATAATAAATGGTATAAGAAAAGAGTATTAATTAATTAGTCTGAAAAGGCTTATAGATCTTAAGTTCTGAGATGATTCCTTCAATTGATCCAACTGCAGCAATAAGAGTGACAATCAAGCAAAACCCACTTAGCAGTTTAACCCCTAACCATATTGAAGAATATTTTGACACTTTAGCTTGTTTTAGGTACATCTCTGTTGGAAAGTACACTGTCAAGGGAAAGAATGATACAGCTCCTAGCAAACCAACAATGCTGTTGAAGAATGGAAATGTCATAGCAAGCAATGTTGTGATTATCACATACATTGTCCTCCATATCAATCTGAACATATTCATTCTCCATGTGCCAATCAATGGAATTTTCACATTATATTCATTAGTCATAAATTTGCTCTGTGGCCAACGTTTGCTACCATAACTTTCCACAATAGAAAATACAGGTTGTGCAAATACCTGTAAACAATGAAAATATTAAAAAAAATTAATCAATGTTCAAGCTAAAGTAGCAAGTTTTGTTTATAAGATAATAGCTAATTACCTGGTATGCTCCAACTAGATGAATAATGATGAAAAGATTACCAATATCAACAAGCCAATATGGTTCATAAAAACCAAATCCAGTTAAGAAGTTTCCTGGTGCCTTGTTTCCAAATGCTTCATAGCCTAAAAGACCACATAATGCATAAAAGAATGTGGTGATTGTGACTCCGGCGAGGGTTGATCTTTTCATGGATTTATTTTCTGGTGGGGGTGATTTTAATGTGTCCTGTAAATAAAGGGTTTTATTAGTTAACAATCCAAAGTGCAAGTAAATTACCATGATTATGAGCTTAACTAGGTAAATGTAATTTTGCCTAACATTACTTACCTGTATCTCGGTGATTACCACACTGAAAGCATAAGCAAAAGCTATGTTTCCAATTGCTTGGAAGGTATTCCATATTTTCTCTGAGCCGGACACATCGACTCCGACAACAAGCCCTGTAAGGCCTGTCTTGACATGGTGTCCTGGTTCTATATATGTTCAACAACAAAGCAAAACATTCTCATGTATGTTAGTTCAGTAATTATCATTTAAACGTCGCATTCGCAAAAAGAGTACATTTCTTCATGAGGAATTCATGTCTAACCTGCAATTTTGGCTATGGAGAGACCAATGCCTATGGAAGCATAACCAAAAGACATGACAGCAGCAAGAATAGAGAGCCATGAAAGTTCATGGAAATCTGGAATTTGGCTTAATAAAATCTCAACGATTCCAAAGATGGCCATAAACAGATAATTGGATGTATCACAATTTGCTTCATGGCCATACTTGTGAAAACATTTGGATTTTTTTATGGCCCTGGTACAAAAACAAGCAATTATTAGTATTTTCATTATCATGGATGGCTTTGAAATTAGTAAATAAAGTTAGCAAAAGATATAGTGAGAGATTCTTACACCATGCTAATGGATCCTGTGAGAGTGTAACCAATGGTACAACCCACAAGATTTGTGTACTGAGCCAATCCACATAACTTGTATTGAACTCCTCCTATAGAGAAAGAGATAGAAATGTTACAATCAAACAAAGATCATACTTGTTAATTCACTATTTGTAAGTGTTTTGTGATTCAATCTTCCCTACTAAATAACATCTCTCTAAAAATCATTTGTATTTAGTACGAATAAATTCATTTACCAACAATTTCTATAAGTGGATGTATCAAGTTTTGAACTTCGCCCCCCTACATGTAACATATAATGTCCTTATTAATTGAGATAAACTCAGAGATCTTCTTCCGTTTTAATAATGGATAAACAATCCATTCTTTGTTTAACGGAAAATTCAGATGAGAAAATAATAGGATCGAGACTGTCTCTAGCTATTAAAAGGAAAACAAAAATTCTAGAACAATATTTCCAACTAAAATGAGCATCTTTAGATCTTGATTGTGAATTTATCTCTCTAGATCTAATGGTCCCCAATTGTTTGCCACCGTCTATGAGTACAATCAAATCTCAATCGTTAGATTTAAATTTGGCACGATGAATATAAAAAATATTTAGATTGTAAATTAATCTCTAGATCTAATGGTCCCCCAATTGTTTGCCACCGTCCATGAGTGCAATCAAATCTCAATCGTTAAATTTAAATTTGGCGCGGTGAATATAAAAAGATCTACACTGTGAATTTATCTCTCTAGATCTAATGGTCCCCCAATTGTTTGCCACCGTCCATGAGTGCAATCAAATCTCAATCGTTAGATTTAAATTTGGCGCGATGAATATAAAAAGATGAAGTTTGACTAAAAGAGACCCAAAGTCCAAACAACATGAAACTTAAAAAATAAAAAAAATTGTAATAAGTTACCTAAAATATTTTTGACCATTTGCATGTAAGTATGGTTTCTGATTCCATGAACAGGATCAGGATACCTATAGCAATCAGCAAGTAGAAAAGAAGTGAAGAGAGTGATGATTGAGAAGAGCATCAGAATGATAGTCCCTGCAATCCAGCCCAGTTGAGCAACAGCCCATGCCAATGACAACACTCCAGATCCTATCACAGCAGTCACTATGTGTGCACTTGCAGTTATCCATGTTCCTTCATCATCATACAAATTTTAATCATTAATGTTACATATTTTTAAGCTAAAACTATATGCTTACAATAACATGCATGTGAAATAAAAAAACATCATTAACTTAGTAGTTTTGATACAAACCTGTTCTTTTTATGCGACCATCATCATCATGTTTCCCATCATCTATGTAGAAGCTACTCTGCAATGCCATATGATGAGTCTCTCTTGCTCTGTTCTCTTTGAAAAGTGATTATGAAATTGAGGCACTAATCTATAACCCTTTTTAAAAGGTAAAGAAATTGTTAGAATTAAGGAAACGCTTACAGCCAAAGACCAAAGTTGGAACCTATTTAATGCATTTGATGAGAATAAGAAGAAATATTGCATACTACCATCCTCGGATCCTTCCAACAATTTGACCAATTCACCGAGTGTAACTAATTTTGTCAAAAAAAAAAAAATGTACGTCTCATTTTAAGTGGTACAGACTTCCGGTTGACCAAGTGTATAAATAAAAGAGATAAAATATGGCTTTTATTAAAATATTTTTACTTTTTATTGGTAGTAGACACTCCAAAACAAAAAAGTAGATTTTTTAGTGTACTTTTTTTTCACTTAATAATTGTTTTAAATGATAAAATAGGAAAAATCAATCTTATAAATAGTATATGACATTTATTTTGGGATAAACAATTTTGACAAATAAGACAATTATTTTGGAACGGATGGAGTAATTAATTCTGTATAAAAAACAAATAAATTGTGACAATTTTTTAATCTTGTAGTTCTTAGGAGAAATGGGGTAGTAGTCCCTAACATTAACATCAAGTGGTTTTAGAGTCCCCTCTAATATAATTGCAGGAGCGCCAGCCAACTAAATTTGGTTTTACAATATTATTTCTTATTAATGATATGAAAAACTAATTAGAAAACTAAAATAAGAGATAATTAAGGGTGTATATGAAAATTAATATTAAATGTTTTATTGATGTTGTAAATTTATTTATAATTTGAAACAATTTTTTTTCTTCCAAACGACTTATAATTTAGAACAGAATGTTTGACATTTTTTGTTTTCTAGCATTAGAGGCTGTATATCTTTTAAATAGAGTTAAAAAAAACATGCATATCAATGTTGTTTCCTCTAAATCAATGAATGTGATATTTTAAAAAAATAAATTTTGCAATTCAAAAATAAATAGTGGCGCAGCTTGTTACCCGTTTATCATAAAAACACATGCGTGTTGAAAAATACCATAAAAAAACACTACCATAAAAACTTGTTTTTTTTCAACAATAAAGACTTGTTGAAAAATACTACGGTACATAGTAATGATTCCATGCATGTTTCCAACACGGTTGATTTTTACAACATTTATCTACGTTTTTTTTATCAAACACATTTTTTTTTACTTTATCATATACATTTATATGCATATAGTTTTGTATGGGTCATATATTAAATTGTAAGGGTTGAATACTCCTTATACTTCTTATAATTCAATTATTTTGATTATAAAACAAAATATGTATATAGTTTTTCATAATTGTATTGTCAAGTTTTAGTCTTTGAACTAAGCAATTTTAGGTGGCCTTATCCGTTTATCTTTCGATGAACTTTGATGTTTTTTTACTATGATAGGATTGAATAAAAAGTATTGATTTTATTTAATTACTTTTAAAAAAATATTGAATAAATTAGTTCAAATGTCACATGATTAAAAGTAAAAGAATACCAAAAAGAAGAAAAACAATTCAACAAATAAAATCACCCTTAAACATTTGAGTGGTTGAATGCTCAATTGACTGAAATCATAAGAAAAACCGTTAACTTTAAACTTAATTCAATCTAATAAACTATCCTAATTTCCAAAACTATGTACATTATTATGATTCTTTCAAATAGACCACGTGCGTACTAACCAAATCTAATACTATGTTAAATCGACAATCATTTGACTTCAGAAACACATATTCGTAACATCTTTTTATGTGTAGACTAAAATTACTATTGTATTAATTAAAATTATGGACAGACTAATTAGAACATACTAGTACCATTTATTTTATCATGCACAAGAATATAATCTTAAAATCATAAATTATATATAATTAATTATGTTGTTTAACAACATCTTTTATATTGTTTCAATATCCTTATTTATTTTACAAATGGTAGAAGATAAGGGATTAATTAGGCTTAAAGGGCTTATAGGTCTTGAGGTCAGAGATGATTCCTTCAACTGATCCAACAGCAGCAACAAGAGTGACCCCCAAACAAAACACACTTAGAAATTTTACTATAAACCATATAGGAGAATACTTGGCCACTTTAGCTTGTTTGAGGTACATCTCTGTTGGAAAGTACACTGTCAATGGAAAGAATGATATTGCTCCTAGCAAACCCACAACATTGTTGAAGAATGGAAATATCATAGCAATCAATGTTATGATTATCACATATATTGTCCTCCATATCAACTTGAACATGTTAATTCTCCATGTGCCAACCAATGGAATTCTTATATGATATTCTTTTGTCATCAATTTGCTTTGTGGCCAACGTTTACTACCCAAATTTTCCACAGCAGAATATATAGGCTGTGAAAATACCTGTACACAATAAATTAATTAATTACTAAATGTCTAAATTTGATTTTAATTTTCTCTACTCAGTACTCACCATATATATGGAAACGGATTGTATGCAGTCGTCCTGAATGTAGTTAAGTTATCCGACGGTCCTTATCTCGTTGAATGCATGCAGTCATGGATACTTACTGCATTCAATCCAGATCCCATATAGAAACATTTTTGTTCATAAAATAATTACTTACCTGATAAGCTCCCACCAAATGAATAATGATGAAAACGTTACTAATGTCAACAAGCCAATATGGTTCATAAAAACCAAATCCAGTTAAGAAGTTTCCAGGTGCATTGTTCCCAAATGCTGCATAGCCTAGAAGACCACATAATGAATAAAAGAATGTGGTGATTGAAATTCCGATCAAAGATGATTTCTTCATGACTTGATTTTCTGGTGGGCTTGATTTTAATGTGTCCTGTACAAAGAGAGAAAAAAAAACTGAAATCAGATTTTATCTTATTTTTAATAAACCTCGTCATCTGATCTAGAGACCGACTAATTCTGAGAAGGAAGAATCAATGTTGTCTAAAATTACTTGCCTGTATCTCAATAATAACCATACTGAAACAATAAGCAAAAGCTATGTTTCCAATTCCTTGGAAGGTATTCCACAGCTTCTCTGTGGCTGACACATCAACTCCAACAACTAGCCCTCTAAGGCCTGTTTTGACATGGTTCCCTGGATCTATATATGTTCAACAACAAAACAAAACATTATCATATAAATGCTTTTATAGAAATGTACGTGCCATATAAGCATATCTCAAGTGCAATTTCTCCTTAATTTTAAATTTAACTAAAGCCTAATTTAGATAAACCAGTTCATTTAACATTTATAACATATGCGTTTAACAAGTTGATAAGTTAGTCTCACAAGTGATTATGTCAGTAAATAAGCTCTAATAAGTCAATATAAACATGAAAGTTATGTCTAACCTGCAATTTTGGCTATGGAGAGACCAATGCCTATGGAAGCATAACCAAAAGACATGACAGCAGCAAGAATAGAGAGCCATGAAAGTTCATGGAAATTGGGGATTTGGCTTAGTACAATCTCACAGATTCCAAAGATTGCCATAAACTGAAAGCTAGATGTACTGCAGTCTGCTTCATGACCATACTTATGAAAGCAGTTGGACTTCTTTATGGCCCTGTTCAAGAACAAGCAAGTATTATTTTCATAGCTTTATGAATCAGCTAAAGATTTATAGTGAGAGATTTATAAGTTCTTACACCATGCTAATGGATCCTGTGATAGTGAAGCCAATGGTAACACCCACAAGATTTGCATACTGAGCCAATGCACAATACTTGTACTGAACTCCTCCTGTTGTGAAAGAGATGGAAAAGTTAAATCTCGGAGTCTGAAGAGGAACCTTATCGCCCAAGAAAAGGGGGTTTCACAAATGGTTTCTCGGGGGAGTTAGGTGTAATATTCACAAAAGTATAAAGAACCAATAATAATTTCGGACGTCACAGAAATTGTTTTACAAATCTATTACAAATGCAATTATGGAAACATGTACCCTCTATGATTTTCGAAACCGACAAATACTCATTAATTCGCTATACTATCGGCGAATGTTTCTGATTCAAGCTTTTTACTACATTATTATAGTATTTACCATACCCTTTATGATTTCCGAATCCGACAAATACTCATTAACTCACTATTCACGAATGTTTTTTATTCAATCAGTTAGTACCGACAAATTCTTTCACCGAACTCGCGAATGTGTGTAGGTTTCTTTTAAGTATAAAATCAATCATAACAATTTGCATGTTTTGTAACAACAAAAAGAGGGAGATGGGGACTCCCTTAAATGATTAACAATGTTTGCTTAATTGAGTGCTACATATGTTTTTGTTTTGTACAACAACATTTTGATGTATGATATGAAGCACAGTTAATACAGCATATTGTGCTTGTAATTCACATGCATTTTTCTTGTGAATGATCCAACAATTTTTCTTAACATTTTAGAACATACCAGATTCAATTATTAAAAAAAATAAATTAAAGTTGATGATAAAATTAAAAAATCAACCACCCTCAATTGTTTGCTTGCATGCAATTCCAAATCTCAATTGTTGGATCTAGATCAACACGTGAGATTATTTCACTGCATGAAACCAATTGTTTGCAATTTAACCGTCAAAATTAACTGCTATGTGAAACTAAGTGAAATCTAGATTGCATGCAACCGCAATTCATCTAGATTTACTTCATAATCAAGATTGAAATTTGGCGCGCGATTATAAAAATAAGAACCTTGACAAAAACTTATCCAAATACATGACTTGAAAATATGAAAATTAAAATTTTGGGGTTTTTTCTAGCAAATAAAATTTTGGGATTACCTAGAATATTTTTTACCATGGCCATGTAGGTTGGATTTCTGATTCCATTAATAGGATCAGGGTACCTATAGCAATTGGCCAGCAGAAAAGAAGTGAAGAGAGTGACAAGGGAGAAAAGTAAGAGAACTAAAGTCCCAACAATCCAGCCCAATTGAGCAACAGCCCATGCCAATGACAACACTCCAGATCCTATCACAGCAGTCACTATGTGTGCACTTGCAGATATCCATGTTCCTTCATCATCAAACAAATTTTAATCATCAATGTTAGTTACATATTTTTAAGCTAAAACTATATACTTACAATAACATGCATGTGGAAAAAAAACATCATTAACTTAGTAGTTTTGATACAAACCTGTTCTTTTTATGCGACCATCATCATCATGTTCCCTATCATCTATGTAGAAGCTACTCTGCAATGCCATATGATGAGTCTCTCTTGCTCTGTTCTCTTTGAAAAGTGATTATGAAATTGAGGCACTAATCTATAACCCTTTTTAAAAGGTAAAGAAATTGTTAGAATTAAGGAAACGCTTACAGCCAAAGACCAGAGTTGCCACTTATTTAATGCATTGATAAGAATAAGAAGAAATATTGCATACTACCAACCTCGGATCCTTCCAACATTTTGACCAACTCACAAGATGTAATTATTTTTGTCAAACAAAATTGTAATTTAATTTTGTATGAAAAATAAATAAATTATGAATAATTTTACAATTTTTTTTTACATTCTAATTCTTAGAAAAAGGGGTTAGTAGTCTCTAGCATCAAGAGGTTTTAGAGTCCTCCCAAATATAGTTGCGGGAGCGCCAATCACCGAGGACCAACTAATATTTGGTTTTACAGTATTATTCTTTATTAATGATATGAAAAATATAATTATAAAACTAAAATAAGAGATAATTATGGGTGTATATGAAAATCAATATTAAATGTTTTATTGATATTGTAAATTTATTTATAATTTAAAACAATTTTTTTTCTAAGCGACTTACTACTTCCGTCTCAAATTACAAGACTCATTTTGACCACTGCATGTTCGTCAATACACAATTTTGATCACTAATATTATTAATTGTGAATTAGTAAAAACTATCTATACCAAAAAAGAATTAGTAAAAATTATAAAAATTTAATATCTTGAAAATATTCATTAAGACAAATCAAACAAGATTTTATATGCTAATTTTTACTTCTATAAATTATGAAAAAAAATGGTCAAAACAAGATATATGAATAGTGTCATTTAATCAAAATGAGTCTTATATATTGGGACAGAGGTAGTATAATTTAGAAAGAAATGTTTGACACTTTTGGTTTTCTAGTATCAGAAGTTGTGGATCATTTAAATAGAGTTCAAAATGTCATGCATATCAATGTTATTTCCCTTAAGTCTGTAGATGTGATATTTAAAATAAAAAAAAGTTTTGCAATCTAAAACAATGTAGCAGCCCAGTTTATTACCGATTTACTTTCTTTTCATTTTTTAAATAAAAATATACTGCCATAAAAACTTGTTTTCTTTTTCAACAATAAAGACTTGTTGAAAAATAGTACATAGTAATGATTCCATGCGTGTGTTTCCAACACTGTTGATTTTTACTACTACATTTATCTACATTTTTTTTTCTTTATCAAATACATTTATATGCATGTAGTTTTTTACAATTGCATTGTCAATTTTTAGTCTTTGAACTAAGCAATTTTAGGTGGCCTTATCCGTTTCTCTTTAGATGTACTTTGATGTTTTTTTTACTAGGATAGGATTGAATAAAAAGTATTGATTTTATTTAATTACTTTTAAAAAATTATTGACTAACCTTTTTTTTTCAAATGTCACATAATTTAAAAATGTTAAATATTTATTTAAAAGGCTAAAATAAAGATATATTGATGCAACACAATCACAATTCACAGCACAATAATTGTCGAGATTGAAGAGAAATAAAAGTAAAGGAATATAAAAAAATGTGTCAATCAACAACGCCACCAAACAAAAAAGAAGAAAAACAATTACTCCATCAGTTTTTAAATAAGTGTTATTCTAGTAAAAGAAAATTTATTTCTTTTTAAGTGTCATTTGATGAATTAAAACTATAAGTTGTCAAATATAATTTTCTCTTATTAACTCAAATTTACAATTTCCATAAAATAGAAAATTTATTATTCGAGAGAAAGGTGTAACTTAAATAATAAGAATAGAAAGGAAAAAAAACACATAAACTTGGTAGAAAAGGTTTTTACTATAATGACACTTATTTAAAAACAGACAGAGTAACAAATAAAATCACTCCTAAACATTTGTGTGGTTGAATGTTCAATCGTACTAACCAAATCAACGTCAAATCGGTCATGTTTGTAATATCTTTTTTTTTATCAACTAGTTTAGTGGTTAGAAATTTCTAGAATAGAAAGGAAAAAAAACACATAAACTTGGTAGAAAAGGTTTTTACTATAATGACACTTATTTAAAAACAGACAGAGTAACAAATAAAATCACTCCTAAACATTTGTGTGGTTGAATGTTCAATCGTACTAACCAAATCAACGTCAAATCGACCATGTTCGTAATATCTTTTTTTTTATCAACTAGTTTAGTGGTTAGAAATTTCTAGGATGACTGGGGTTCAAACCTCCACCCCTACATATATAATGTGAACATCTTTTTATGTGTAGATTAAAATTACTACTGTATTAAAATTATGGACGGACTAATTAGAACATACTACCATTTATTTTATCATGCACAAGAATATAATCTTAAAGTAAAAAAATTATATATAATTAATTATGTTGTTTAACAACATCTTTTATATTGTTTCAATATCCTTATTTATTTTACAAATGGTAGAAGATAAGGGATTAATTAGGCTTAAAGGGCTTATAGGTCTTGAGGTCAGAGATGATTCCTTCAACTGATCCAACAGCAGCAACAAGAGTGACCCCCAAACAAAACACACTTAGAAATTTTACTATAAACCATATAGGAGAATACTTGGCCACTTTAGCTTGTTTGAGGTACATCTCTGTTGGAAAGTACACTGTCAATGGAAAGAATGATATTGCTCCTAGCAAACCCACAACATTGTTGAAGAATGGAAATATCATAGCAATCAATGTTATGATTATCACATATATTGTCCTCCATATCAACTTGAACATGTTAATTCTCCATGTGCCAACCAATGGAATTCTTATATGATATTCTTTTGTCATCAATTTGCTTTGTGGCCAACGTTTACTACCCAAATTTTCCACAGCAGAATATATAGGCTGTGAAAATACCTGTACACAATAAATTAATTAATTACTAAATGTCTAAATTTGATTTTAATTTTCTCTACTCAGTACTCACCATATATATGGAAACGGATTGTATGCAGTCGTCCTGAATGTAGTTAAGTTATCCGACGGTCCTTATCTCGTTGAATGCATGCAGTCATGGATACTTACTGCATTCAATCCAGATCCCATATAGAAACATTTTTGTTCATAAAATAATTACTTACCTGATAAGCTCCCACCAAATGAATAATGATGAAAACGTTACTAATGTCAACAAGCCAATATGGTTCATAAAAACCAAATCCAGTTAAGAAGTTTCCAGGTGCATTGTTCCCAAATGCTGCATAGCCTAGAAGACCACATAATGAATAAAAGAATGTGGTGATTGAAATTCCGATCAAAGATGATTTCTTCATGACTTGATTTTCTGGTGGGCTTGATTTTAATGTGTCCTGTACAAAGAGAGAAAAAAAAACTGAAATCAGATTTTATCTTATTTTTAATAAACCTCGTCATCTGATCTAGAGACCGACTAATTCTGAGAAGGAAGAATCAATGTTGTCTAAAATTACTTGCCTGTATCTCAATAATAACCATACTGAAACAATAAGCAAAAGCTATGTTTCCAATTGCTTGGAAAGTATTCCACAGCTTCTCTGTGGCTGACACATCAACCCCAACAACTAGCCCTGTAAAGCCTGTTTTGACATGGTTCCCTGGGTCTGTATATGTTCAACAGCAAAACAGAACATTATCATATAAATGTTTGTATGTAATTGAGAGAATCTCAACATTTTATATTAAATATGGAAATGTATGTGTTTAACAAGTTGATAAACATAAGTTGTTTTCATAAGCGTGTCGATATAGTCTCACAAGTAATTATGTCAGTAAATAAGCTCTAATAAGTCAATATAAACATGAAAGTTATGTCTAACCTGCAATTTTGGCTATGGAGAGACCAATGCCTATGGAAGCATAACCAAAAGACATGACAGCAGCAAGAATAGAGAGCCATGAAAGTTCATGGAAATTGGGGATTTGGCTTAGTACAATCTCACAGATTCCAAAGATTGCCATAAACTGAAAGCTAGATGTACTGCAGTCTGCTTCATGACCATACTTATGAAAGCAGTTGGACTTCTTTATGGCCCTGTTCAAGAACAAGCAAGTATTATTTTCATAGCTTTATGAATCAGCTAAAGATTTATAGTGAGAGATTTATAAGTTCTTACACCATGCTAATGGATCCTGTGATAGTGAAGCCAATGGTAACACCCACAAGATTTGCATACTGAGCCAATGCACAATACTTGTACTGAACTCCTCCTCTTGTGAAAGAGATAGAAAAGTTATAGTAATATGTATAGTATAACACCCAACCATAAACTTAAATCTTGGAGTCTGAAGAGGAACCTTATCGCCCAAGAAAAGGGAGTTTTCACAAAAGGTTTCTCGGGGGAGATAAGTGTAATATTCATAAAAGTATAAAGAACCAATAATAATGTCGGACGTCACAGAAATTGTTTTACGAATCTATTACAAATGCAATTATGGAAACATGTACCCTCTATGATTTTCGAAACCGACAAATACTCATTAATTCGCTATACTATCGGCGAATGTTTCTGATTCAAGCTTTTTACTACATTATTATAGTATTTACCATACCCTTTATGATTTCCGAATCCGGACAAATACTCATTAACTCACTATTCACGAATGTTTTTTATTCAATCATTTAGTACCGACAAATTCTTTCACCGAACTCGCGAATGTGTGTTGGTTTCTTTTAATTATAAAACCAATCATAACAATTTGCATGTTTTGGAACAACAAAAAGAGGGAGATGGGGACTCCCTTAAATGATTAACAATGTTTGCTTAATTGAGTGCTACATATGTTTTTGTTTTGTACAACAACATTTTGATGTATGATATGAAGCACAGTTAATACAGCATATTGTGCTTGTATTTCACAACTTCACATGCATTTTTCTTGTGAATGATCCAACAATTTTTCTTAAAAACAACATTTTAGAACAACCACCCTCAATTGTTTGCTTGCATGCAATTCCAAATCTCAATTGTTGGATCTAGATCAACACGTGAGATTATTTTACTGTATGAAACCACTTGTTAGCAATTTAACAGTCAAAATTAACCACTATGTGAAACTACGTGAAATCTAAATTGCATGCAACCGCAATCCATCTAGATTTACTTCATAAACAAGATTGAAATTTGGCGCGCATACATAAGATTGATATTTGACGCGCGATTATAAAAATATGAACTTTGTCAAAAACTTATCCAAATACATGATGACTTGAAAGTAAAATATGAAAATTAAAATTTTGGGATTTTTTTTTTTGAGCAAATAAAATTTTGGGATTACCTAGAATATTTTTGACCATGGCCATGTAGGTTGAATTTCTGACTCCATTAATAGGATCAGGGTACCTGTAGCAACAGCCCATGCCAATGACATCACTCCAGATCCAATCACAGCAGTCACTAACTCACTATGTGTGCACTGGCAGTCATCCATGTTCCTTCATCATCATGCAAAAAAAAATGTCAACACAAAAAAAAAATGTCAAAATGAAAATGATAAAAAAATGTTCATTTTTTGATGTAACACAATAGTACGAACCAGTTCTTTGAACATGACCATCATCATCAAATATGTCATCAATGGAGAAGCTGTTCTGAAGTGCCATGGTTCAGTTCAGTCTGAGTCTGAGTGTCACTCTCTCTGTCTGTTGCTTTGAATATAGTGATTGTGAAATTGAGACACTATGCCCTTAAATGTAAGAGATAAGAAAAGGATTATTGACTCAAGTCAGCATCTATTTAATGCACCATACGAAACCTAATACATTTGCATGTACATTAGTAGAATGCAACCAAAAACGTGTTGTACTATTTCTTCAACGCGTGTTTTCCAACACTGTGCGTGGGATTTTTATTTTTACTACTTCTGCATGTTGTTTTTAGTTTTTACTTTTGTAAAATTTTCGTTGTCAAATTTCTTACTCTTTGCATGCCTTCAACGTTTCTCAACTGGGTTCACCCAATCATATTTTATCAATAAAATAAATATTTATTGATACTTTGATATTATGATTAATTAATAAAATTGTTTAAAATAAAGATATTTAGTCAATTGTTTACTTATGTCTTACAGCCTATTAATTTTATGTTTCCATTGTTTAGCAAAAATATGAAGAGGATTATTATTAGTAGAATTTATTAATTTAATATAATACTATACTCCCTCCGACCACAAATATAAGTAAATTTGACTTTTTTGATACATTTGACTATTGATGTATTTCGTCCATATTTATAACTAGATACAACAATAGTCAAATGTATTTAAAAAGTTAAATTTACTTATATTTATAATTTACTTATATTTATAATCAGAGAGAAAGTACTAATATTTTATTTTTGACAAAATATTAAGTCAACAAACATTATTATAATTACTATTACATCTTTATTATATTATGATTTGGATTCTTTCACCGTTTAAGATGCATGTTTTCCTTGAATGTTTTTAATTATTTAAATAAGCAAATATAAAAATGAAAACATGATTTTTGTCTAAAATAAGTGACACATTGTTCGATGAATTTGAACACTAACACTTTGACTATTTTTTTTTTTTACTATATAAAAGCTAATGCTAATATTATAATATATTGTTTAATTTGTTTCAACGAATATTTTTAAAATATTAATTTTTTATAATTTTTGTTAATAGATAGTTAAAGATTGCAGTTGAAATGTGTAAAAGTCAAACTGTGATAATTATTTTAGAACAAGAATATTTTCATAAAAGAGTAATAAGTGTAATTAAAACATTAAACATGTCTAGAAAAATTATCATGTAATTGGTCCTATAAGCGCATAAGCTATTATTAATCTATAATTATTTATCTATATTTGCCTTTTTAACTCATCTCGTGTAGTTGATCCCATTAAGCGCATAAGCTATTTTAAGGGTAAGACTGTTCGAACTCTCAATAAATTTAATCATCAAATCAATAGTGAGAATATTGATTTTCTTAAAACAATGTAAGGCTTTATTTCAATTTTCAAAAATCGAACTTAAACTTTTTTTTAAAAGAAGGTTAAAGTGGATTTTTCTTCCAATGAAATTAAACACATGTATATGTAGGGGAGCGAGAAGTATAATAGAATAGAATGAAAAGAAGATAAAAGATGTGTGAGATTGTGCTGGGCTTGGGCCCATATAAATATTTTTTTTAGATAAATTAAGAGCGTCTAAGTATTAAATAATGAATAAATATACCAACTAAATTGACACCTCTATACACTCTCGTCTTCTGTCTATAGCTCATAATAATATATTAATAAACATGGTGTGGAGATTGAATCAATTGATGCCTAAAGTTTAGTTTGGGAGTTTAACAAAAATGAGGATTTTTTTTTGTGGTGAGGGGGGAAGAAGAATGAAGTAAGTTAAATAGAGAACTTGGTGATGGTGAGGTGAGGGAAGAGTTCTGAGAGAATTTTTTTTTTTCACAATGCAAAATTTTATGAATTTAGAGAAACTCAAAAATTATATCGGAAGAGAATTTTAGAAAGTTTGGATAAATTTTCCAAGTTCAATCTATGTTATCATAATGCTTTCAATATTAAAACTATAGTCATAACTCAATGCATATAATTTTAAAATAATAATGATTAAAAAATGCGACATTTTCATTATTTAATTTAGTCTTTAAAGTTATAATGAGCTACAATGTCAAACTCATACCACTAAGTTTACATATCCCATCAAATTTAATTAAACTTGAAGGGCTTATAGGTCTTAAGGCCTACAATAATTCCTTCAATTGAAGCAATGACACCAATAATAGTAACAATCAAACAAAATCCACTTATCAGCTTCATCCAAATCCATTTAGTAGAATACTTGGCCACTTTAGCTTGTTTTAGGTGCATCTCTATTGGAAAGTACACAGTCAAGGGAAAGAATGATATAGCTCCTATCAAACCCACAATGTTGTTGAAGAATGGAAATGTCATAGCAATCAATGTTGTGAATATCACATATAGTGTCCTCCATATTAATCTCAACATATTCATTCTCCATATGCCAACCAATGGAATCCATACATGATATTCTTTTGTCATGAATTCACTTTGTGGCCAACTCTTACTAACCCAATTTTCCACAATTGAAAATATTGGTTGTGCAAATACCTGTACACAATAGTTTGAAATTAAATAATAAACATTATTTATTCCAATAATGTTCATGTCTAGTAAATTTTGTTCATATAAAATAATAGTACTAATTAATTACCTGGTAAGCTCCCACTAGATGAATAATGATGAAAAGATTACCAATATCAACAATCCAATACGGTTCATAAAAACCAAATCCAGTTAAGAAATTTCCTGGTGCCTTGTTCCCAAATGCTGCATAGCCTAGAAGACCACATGATGCATAAAAGATTGTGCTGATTGTGATTCCAATAAGAGATGATTTCTTCATCACTTTATTTTCTGGTGGACTTGATTTTAATGTGTCCTGTATACAAAATTTGAAATCTAAGTCTTATTTTCTATTTTAATATTATAATTTCTTCATCACTAGTTAGTAGTTAATAACATTATAAGTAATAGGGTTGATAAATATGATAAACTTGAGAAAATGTGCACATGTTTTTCCTAAAACTATTACTTGCCTGTATCTCAGCAATTACAGTACTGAAAGCATATGCAAAAGCTATGTTTCCAATTGCTTGAAAAGTGTTCCACAGCTTCTCTGTTCTTGTCACATCCACTCCAACAACTAGTCCAGTGAGGCTTGTCTTAACATGATGTCCTCCTTCTATGTATGTTCAAGAACAAAACAAAATATATTTTCATGTTTGTTAGATAAAAATATAGCTTGCACTCATTATTATTAAACTTAGGAAAATTTAAATTCAGCTCTAAAAATATATATATGCTTAAATGGTGAACATATTTTTGGGTGCAATTTGTCCTTGATTTCATATTAACTAAAAGTGATGACTAACCTGCAATTTTGGCTATGGAAAGACCAACACCTATGGAAGAATAACCAAAAGACATTATTGCAGCAAGCATAGAGAGCCATGAAAGTTCATGGAAATTTGGAATTTGGCTTAGTAAAATCTGTGTAACCCCAAAGATGGCCATAAATGGATAGTTGGATATATTGCAATCTGCTTCATGACCATGCTTATGAAAGCAATTGGATTTTTTAATTGCCCTGCAGATCCATAAACATGCAACTATTATTACTTATCATTTTGGAGTACATAACATTCATGGTTTTGAGTAAATCAACTCAATATTTTGGTTATTTTTCGGATAAACACCTTAATTAAATATGGCATAAACGTCTTAATCAAGTAAAATATTTCCGCATAAAATATTTATATCTCAAAAGTTAAAATAAAATAAAAAATTATTTAATCTAAATATAAGCTAGGATAACTCAAGTTATAAGAGTCAGGGATATGGATTGGGTAGAAGAGGTCCAGGGTTCAACTCCTGATAGAAACATTTATCTTTATGATGTATAAAAAAAAAAAGAGTTTATAAAATAACCTTAATCAATAATGGGACATGTTATAAATAGTTTCATAAGTGTTTATGTCAGTAAATAAGTTTCATTAAGTGGATCCAAACAAAAAATTAGTAAGAGATTTATTGGATTCTTACACCATGCTAATGGCTGCAGTGAGTGTGTAACCAATGGTACAACCGATAAGATTTGTATACTGAGCCATTCCACAATACTTGTACTGAACTCCTCCTGTGAGAAAACATATATAAAATTTACAATGCAAACAATTTAAAAGAGAAATGCCTTGTGTTATTGTTCTTCATTGTTTAATATGAGGTTGCACTTCTACAATCTAACTATCAGTGTGGTTTGCAGGGTATTTTCTAACTTCTATGATATATTGTCACATTTTCTAGAGAATAACACATTATAAATCAGTCATAAAACCCTTTTCAAAAAAAAAAGTCAGTCATTAAACTATATTTTGTAAAACAAAATCATACAAAAAGAGCATTTAAAAATAACATCGCGACTCGATCTATTTCTTAGAAGATAACAACATATAGTTAATTGATCAATCTTTCTTTTGTATAACATCGTGAATTATGACATGTTTTTGTTTGATAATAGAGTCAAATCTCAATCGTTAATTGCCTATACAGATTCGTGGCTATCTTCATATACAGTCAAATCTCAATCGTTAGATCTTGTGGCAATGTATTAATTAGATTTGGTGCCATCAATAACTCTTGATTAACTCATTTTCACATTCGTCATAAAAATACTAATTTTGAATAAAAACAAAAAATAAAGTCAAATATATGACTAACAATGAAACATCAAAAATTGGATTTTGTAATTAAATTACCTAGAATTGTTTTGACCATCCCCATGTAGGTGGGGTTTCTGGCTCCATGAATAGGATCAGGATACCTATAGCAATCAGCCATTAGAATAGAAGTGAAGAGAGTGATAAGTGAGAAGAGTATGAGAGCAATAGTCCCTCCAATCCATCCCAATTGAGCAACAGCCCATGCCAATGACAACACTCCTGATCCTATCACAGTTGTCACTATGTGTGCACTAGCAGTTACCCATGTTCCTTCATCATTATACAAATATATTATCAATGTTAAGATAATAACATACTACTAACATTTCAAAATGAAAAGGAGAAATAAAAATGATCATTGACTAAGCCTATCTTTGGTATCATGGCGAGAATGTCATAATCACAATGTTCTGTCGTAATTTTCTAAAAAACTATACTTTGTAGCTTCTGCAAAATTACGGTGAATTATTATGATTCTGATATATTCAGTGTAATATCAAACATTATGTAATTGATGTAATATGTAGTTTTGACTAAACAAAAATACAAACCATTTCTTTCTATGTGACCATCATTATCATGTTTCTCATCATCATCTATGTAGAAGCTGCTCTGCACTGCCATCACTCTCTCTTGCACTGTTTTTCTTAGGAAAAGCTTAACCAAAAAAAAATTTGACTCAAGGTCAACCAAGGTTGACACCTATTTAATGCAGTCATATGAAAAAAGTACTCCCTCCGTCCCGAAATATAAGAGAAAATAAAAAAATCACACTTATTAAGAAAACCAAAACATGAAAATTTGAAACATGATTTTGTGTGATTTTTCTTAAAATAAGTTACATAGGAAGATGTAAAAACATTTTCTATTGGTTGTTGTTTATTGATAAAAGGAGAGAGAAGAAAAATTAAATGCAATTTGTATTTAATTTTATGAGAATAAGTAAAATTAATATTTGAGAAAGATTAATGTTTATTTTTTCCTTTATATTTTGGGACAAAGAAAATGTGTTTTTTTCCCTTATATTTTGGGACGGAGAGAGTACTCTGTAAAATTTCATTACTCGAGAGGACTTCAAAAAACGTGTTGGAATCTAGAATAAAATATGAAGAAAAAAAAATTGACGGAAAATTCACCACTTGAGATAAATGAGTAAAAAAAATTAGTTTAAACTCAAACTTATAATTTGCATGTATAATATGGTATTCTTGTCAACTAAGTTATGTTTACATACTTTAACAGTGTTGCTTAATTTCATAAATTGTCTAAAATAATTTTTTTACTTCCTCTAGTCATAATTATAAATAATTATAAGAGAGTTTATTTTTTAAAATTCACTATATAAATAATGAATCTAGACTACATTATAGGTTGGATTCTTCATATTTTAAGTGAATCCTAAAAAAAATTCTTAATGTAGTAAAAAACAGAGGCACCGTAAAAGTTTGTGCATGCAATGTGATTGGTGCGATTTTTTTTACTGGTCAATACATTGGAATTGGAATTAGAAATAAAATAAAAAATCAATATATTAAAGTTCAAACTCTGAATTTCACGTTTAAAGTGTGTTGTGTTCATCCTTGATAGTAGTAATTTCTTTGATGTTTCAGAAAAAATGTGTACTCGTATTCATTTAGTCAACACACTATTAAACAAAAAATTTACTCCAAGCCATATGTCAAATGTATTTAGTTTGAAATTTGGACTAAATTCAGTTGTATTCTTTTCAATTATTTTTGTCTATATTTCAATAAACATTTTTTCTTTTGACTGATATTATTACTAGTCTTTTATTACTTTGACTACAGTACATTCATTAAATTTTCTTCAACTCGTGTTTCCAACACGGTATTGGAAAAAAACCGTAAAAAAAGAAGTGGAGTCCAAATAATTACAACTTTTTAATCAGAGTATTTTGTTTTTTAAAATTGTAATTGTAACTAATGGTTAATAGAAGTTGGGTGTAGTATTTACAAATTCAAACTCAACTAATATTAATGTTGAAATTATGAACTTTAAACACTTATGATTGAAATTTGTACTTCGATCTCTCAATTTTATGTATAAATTTTAAATAATTCGACTTTGTCTACGAAAAAATAAAATTGGGTGTAATAAAATGGACTATATTTAGTTTTCATAAATTTAATTCGGGCATTGCTAAACAGTATCCCATGATATTCTTTAAGAATTTCATTTTAGAGAATTAATTTAGTATTTAAAAAGTTGAATATTTTAATTCTCAATGAGTTGACATATTTTCATAATTTTTTATAAAAACTTACTCCCTCCTTACCAAAATATATGTTGTTTTGGTAAAAAACAATTGTACCAAAATATGTCATTTTACATATAATATTTTTTTTCTTATACTCTTAACTATTTGGTTCTCTTTCTTTTTTCAATTTTACAATTTATCGTTCTCATATCATTAATAAAGATTAATTTTGTAAATTAAATCATAAGTTATCTTTTCCATACAAGATTAGTTACATTTATTAATTTGCATAATATTATCAAAACGTCATATATTTTAGTATGAAAGTAGTATTATTTTAACTGTAAAAAAAAAGTATATTATTTAAGAGGCTTAAAGAGTGCTCCGAGATACTATTTAGCATTTGTCATTTAATTCAATTACTTCATCCGCCCAAATTATAAGCACTCTTTCAAAAAAAGTCTAATTCCAAAATATAAATTCATTTACAAATTACTAAGTGCATTTATTACTTTTTTCCTGCATATACCACTAATTATTACTAGTAATTGGAATACATAAGTCAAGTTTCTACACATACTACCTCCGTCCCTAATTATAAGACCCTTTTTGACCATTGCACGTACGCCAATGCACATTTTTGATCGCTAATATCTTTAATTATCTAGCAGTAAAAATTATAAAAATTTGATATCTTGAAAATACTCATCAAAACAAATCAAACAAGATCTTATATGCTAATATTTACATTTGTATATCATTAAAAAAATAAGGTCAAAACTTGATAGATGAATAGTAAAATTTAATCAAAAGAGGTCTTATATTAAGAGACGGAGGGAGTGCAAACAAAGAATAATTTTGTAAAATTTATATTATCAATATTTCTTAATAAACTTAATGTAGTAGTATTAATCAAGAGTGTTTACATAATAAGACAACGGTAGAGGTAGTATATCACTTTTTACATGCATATGCATGAGTTGAGGCTCAAACTTCAAGCATTTCATTTATTTACTTTTAATTTACTTTTAAAATATAACTCTAACCATTATTACTAGTAACCATTAGAAGAAAAGGGATTGTACTCACACTGTCATATGACATTACATATAAGATGGCAAACCAAGGTTTACAACATGGTTAAAAGAGTTGTGCACCAAAATGAAATTATGAGTAACTCAAACGAAATTGCTTTTACATTGTTAAAAAGGTTCTTTTTCAAAAAGTATTTTATAAAATTTGAATTTAAATAATTTTACACATCAAACATTGTTTTTTCACCCACAGTCCACTGAAATCCATTCATTCAACATATTTAAAGAGGATATAGCTACTAATTACAGAGAAGATAGCATAGCATATCATTGATGAAAGTAGATATAGTCTTGAACAACATATTTTTCAGAAACAACTGAGCATAGAAACAGAAACAATGCATCAAAAGGTACAACAAACAAAGAACACAGATAAAAGAAACCCATGTAAACAATAAACTGTATTTAGATTCTAATAATCGTCCTCTTCTTCACCACCCTCACCAGACTCAGCACCAACTTCTTCATAATCCTTCTCTAGAGCAGCAAGATCCTCACGAGCTTCAGAAAATTCTCCTTCTTCCATACCCTCACCCACATACCAGTGAACAAAAGCACGCTTAGCATACATGAGATCAAACTTGTGGTCAATGCGACCAAATACCTCAGCCACACTGGTGGAGTTTGAAATCATGCAAACTGCTCTCTGGACCTTAGCAAGGTCACCACCAGGAACAACACTGGGTGGTTGATAGTTAATACCACACTTGAAACCAGTAGGGCACCAATCAACAAATTGAATGGTCCTCTTGGTTTTGATAGTGCCAACAGCAGCATTCACATCTTTGGGAACAACATCACCACGGTACATCAAACAGCAAGCCATGTACTTTCCATGGCGAGGGTCGCACTTGGCCATCATAGATGATGGCTCAAAAGCACTGTTGGTAATTTCAGCCACTGAAAGCTGCTCATGATAAGCCTTTTCAGCTGAGATAACTGGAGCATATGAAGAAAGCATGAAATGGATTCTGGGATAAGGAACCAAATTGGTCTGGAACTCAGTCACATCAACATTGAGGGCACCATCAAACCTCAAAGAAGCAGTCAAGGATGAAATAACCTGAACATAAACAAAACAGAGTATTATTAACTATTAATTCACAATCCCCATTACATCAAAACATGAAGGAAAAAAACAATCATATTTGCTTTAATTTGATGAAAACTACCTGAGAAACGAGACGGTTGAGGTTAGTGTAGGTTGGACGCTCAATGTCAAGGGAGCGCTTGCAGATGTCATAGATAGCTTCATTGTCTAACAGAACAGCAACATCAGTGTGCTCCAAGAGGGAGTGAGTGGAGAGGACACTGTTGTATGGCTCAACAACAGATGTGGAAACCTGAGGTGAGGGATAGACAGTGAAACCAAGCTTTGATTTCTTGCCATAATCAACAGACAGGCGCTCCAAAAGAAGAGAACCAAGACCAGAACCAGTTCCTCCACCGACAGCATTGAAAACCAAGAATCCTTGGAGACCAGTACAATTATCAGCAAGCTTTCTGATGCGGTCCAAGCACAGATCAACAATCTCTTTCCCAACTGAATAATATACGCATAACAGATACAATATCAGATCATATTCATAACACACATCAGAAATGAATTTTAATACGGAACAATAAAAAAAAAAAATTTAGGATCAGACTGACGTGCAAATAATTATAATTCAGCAGAGCTATTATTGCCTCTGTTAGCATTATTATCATCATATCCCAAAAAAAAAAACTTCACAAATTGCAAACAGCAACAAAATCAACGAACCAAAATTTTAATATGGAACTATAAGATTATGAACATACTGGTATAATGACCACGGGCAAAGTTGTTGGCAGCATCTTCTTTGCCGCTGATAAGCTGCTCTGGGTGGAAAAGCTGACGGTAAGTTCCAGTCCTCACCTCATCAATAACTGTGGGCTCAAGATCCACAAAAACAGCACGGGGGACATGCTTTCCAGCACCAGTCTCGCTAAAGAAGGTGTTGAAAGCATCGTCACCGCCACCAACAGTCTTGTCACTAGGCATTTGGCCATCAGGCTGTGCATAGAATTTCAAATATCATCATCACGCCATTCATTCAAACAAAATGTAATAGTCACAAAACAATTCAAATTTAACACATTATCAAAACATTATGATTCAAAATTAAGATTCTGTTTAAAGCTAGAGAACGAAGAAAATATATATGATCTCTTATAGTTAGTTATAACACATTTTGTATACATAAACAGATTTAATCGCGTCTTCAAACGTTATTTGAATTCTAAATTCTAATCTTAATCTCAATATATAACAAATATCGCAAGATTAAAACAACTCCTAACAATAACTCTAGAAGCTAAACAGTTTTTTATATTAACCTAACAACAAACGGATCTAATAAAATGATGAACAAAGATGACATACACAACTGCGATTTCAACAAACATTACAGATCTATAAACGTATCAAATCATAGAACACTAAAATAAATCAGATCTAACGAAATAAACACGGATAATTAAATTCGGAAACAATGCAGATAAAATTAAGCGAAAATTTTCCAAATCTCGAGAGAAAATTAAGAAACTGATTAAATTGAAAAAATAACTGTCAAATTTCGTTAGATCTGAACAAAAACAAAGCGGAAAAAGCGATAAAAAGCTCAAGATCGAAGACTTACACCAATGCCGTGTTCGAGACAGTAAAGCTCCCAGCAAGCATTTCCGACCTGGATACCGGCCTGACCGATGTGGATTGAAATGCACTCTCTCATTTTCGCTGATGAAAAACGAACGATGCAAATTGGAAAAGAGAACGAAGAGAAATGAAAGAAAGAACGAAGACGTTTATGAAGACGTCTTCTTCTAGATCTAGATCTGAATCTGAATATGAGGGGGATTTGAAATGTTTGGGTTATATTTATAGGAGAGAAATGTATGGGATTGTTGTGATGTCGTTGTGATTAACCATGGTGGGTTTATGGTGTGGGGCCTATGGTGGGGTTCAATGAGTTGTATCTGTTCATAAAGTAACCAAACTTAGAAACCACGGTTACTTTACTATTTCCTTTTTTTTCAATTTTAAAATTTTTATTTTTTGCCGCCCGAGGCCCGTTGTGTAAGTGTGTAACAGTCATGGATGAACTTATGATTTGTTCTGATGAAATGAAGAGAGAAAATTAAAAGAACTAATGTTAAAGGATATAAAATGAATGAAAAATGAAATGATTTTTAAATTGTTTGATATGAAAAAAATTGTAAGGAAATAAAAATATAAATTTGCTTCTAATATTTTTATGTACATCGAAAAATAATGTGCCTCTAATAATAATACGATATGATTCCTTTTAAAAGTGGTTCGTCATTGGGAAATTGATATTTATTGGTCATAAGCGGTTATTTTCAACAACAATAAAAGTTCAAGCGATTATGACCTTTTAATTTTTTTTCTTCTCCAAATTCTATGTTATAGTTCAACACATATACGAGCCGATGGAAGTTAGGAAACTTCAAAAGATATTTGAAAAGAATAACTTTTGTCTATAAAATGTATGATAATTTTATGCTATTTATTTAAAATTTGAGTGTGAGTGAATATGTTTATGATACTAAACTTTAGAATGATAATAGTAACACCTTTTCTTTTTTTGACAAAAAGAAAAGAATGATAATAGTAACACTTATTTTGAACGCATATCAATGAGATAATTTTTTTTTTTTTTTGAGATAGCATTTGAGATAATTCTATTTATGCTTATGCAAAGAATATGCTAGTATATATGATTTGGAAGTGAGACATTGATTTTTGTACAAATAAATTAGTATAGCCTCGATAAAAATTGCAACTTGCGGATGGACATTGGGCCGGTTTAAATTGGTATGGGCCCAAAATCTCAAACCGGCCCAATCGCGGCTGGAAACATACGGCCCAAATTGAGTCATGTAAGCACTTTGGGTTTGTCAGCTTTGGTTTAAACGGGTCTGAGTCAAACTGGTGGTTTTTTGCAGTTTGGGTCAGTTAGATCCCAATTACTTTTTTTTATCTCTTGATATATTGTAGATTCGAGTAAATTAAGTAATTAACCATTGTGTGATGGTATTTTTTTGGATCTGTCCTTGCATGAATTGATAATTATTTATAATATATAGATAAAAATAACTACAATTTAAATGGCAACAAATAAAACATAAACCTTTTATTATTTTAAAAAATTACAAGTACTTAAACACAATATTTTCTTCTTCTTTTGCACGATTCCCTTAAACATTATCAATAGCCACCACGATCTTCTTGCACCTTGGACATTTAGGGTCAGCACTGGAAACAATCACAAACATCAAGCAAAACTTACAACACATCACACTAATTGAGGGTAAGTCATGTTTGGTGGTACCACCAAGTTCAAAGACCACCGTTGGAGGTATGTATTGCGGCAATGAAGTGAATAAAGTTCTAGATCTTGTAACATTTTGTGAATGATTGATGTTCTCATTCACCTCTGAATCAGCAATACTTCCTTTTTGTATCTCCTTCATTGTTGCTTCAACCTTTCAATGTACAACCATAAAATAAAATAAAATTTGTGTAACTAAGACCAAATAATAACTGAAAATTTTACCAACAAAAAAAAAAACATAAGTTAAAACCAATACATCAAAATCATAAGAGAATAATTATAAAGACAAAATTAGTCAAAAAATAAGTTTACCTCAAATTCGTATTGATCTTGGGTTTGAGTTTGTGATGGGTGGTTGAGATCAAGAGAGGAGAGATATTGCTTCCTAAAATGATTAGGGTTGCCTCTTTTCTTAATCGGAAGACCCTTAATATTTTGTAATGTACGATTGGGTGATTCCATTGTGATAAACTAGAGTGAGATGTGATTAGAAAATCATATACTAACATATGTATATATACTAAACAATGTATTGGAATACATTGACTTTGTCAAAAATATGCATTGATGCACCGACTTAAAATTGAAGGTTCACGTTTATCATCATTATTCATCATCATCATCACACCTCAAATTCAAAATAACAGTTATCACACCATATGACTTCTTTCTACTAGAATGATCATTCAGTTAATATACAAAAAATGATAAAGCATAAATATATTAAATGTTGATATACAGAGAAAAAAATATAATTTCAAGAAAAACGTGATTATTAGCTTTTTTTTATAAAAATCATATCGGTTATAAAAAAAATGTAATCATATAAAATTTGATGCAATGAACAATAGAAATGATTATTAAGTTCAAATTTTGAATTCTTTCTACTAAGTTGACAATTTTGATTTTTTATTTTCTTTTTTTGGTAAGGAATTTGGATTATTATGAAGAACATATTCACACGCTTAAATTTCAATAAATAGAATAACCGTACACAAAAATAAAAAGAATGAGCACAAATATAATAAATGTTTTTTTTGACCAGGAAATTATTCGGATTTTTTCTTGAAAACTATACATTTTCTTTATATTGACATTTATTATATATATAATATTCTCTCCGGCCATAATTATAAGTAATTTTTATTTTTTAAATATATTCAATAACTAATGTAGTTAGTCAATAATTAGACTAAATACATATTAAATATATTAGTTATTGAATATATCAAAAAAATGAAATTTGCTTATAATTTTGACCAAAGGGAGTAAATGTTAATGAAAAAGTTATATCTATACCTATATAAAGATGATACACACTTTTTGTGTGACCTATTTTGTTTCCTATTTTATCCTCAACTTCCAATTTTTGTAATAACAAGCAAAGTTGAAAGCAAATTTATAATCATCTTCAACATATATGTTAGCATCATACAAAATATATATCACACAAACAGACACGGTGGCACGCTAGTAAAATATAATAAATTTTAATATAAATAAAATGTATGGTTTCAAGAAAAACGTAAATCTAATACTAAACTTTTATAAAAATAAAATTGACATTAGTTATAAAAAAACATAATCACACAAAATCATACATAATTGATAGTAAAAATCTTAATTTTATTTGACTAAATATTAGTATTATTATATTTGTCATTTTTAACCATTTTTATATCTAAAACGTCATACTAGTTTTTTTTGAAGCAGAAAACGTCATACTAGTTGTGTATAATTAGTTTCAACAATGTTTATCATTTTATCTATAAACCAAAAAAAGAAATAACCGCCCACTTCAAATTATGAATTGTTTATATCAAGAAGAAAATGTTGAATCTTAAACAGTAGTATTATAAAAAAAAATAGTTACAGTACTTCAAATAAATAGAATAACCATACATTTACTTCGATATAACACTTTGAAAAATTTGAAAAGTTAACGTTCTCGTTCTGTGAGGCTTACAACTAGAACTAACAAAAATAAAGCAATATCAATTTTCTTAAACAAATCTTCATAACTTCAACACGAAAAACAAGAACATCATCAAAAGAAAGAAACAACAACATAGGGAATCAAAACATTGGGGGCATATCAAGTGAGAGAAGTATTTTATTACGAGAGATGGGAGGAATGAACAATCATCATTAAATCCTACTAAAAATAACTAATGAACTACTCATGATTTATCAATCTGAGGAAAATCAATGGTGGGTTTTCAACTTTGTTCCTTATCTTTTAACCTCATTTTAATCTTATCGATTTTGTTGGGACCTAACAATTTTCATTAGTAAAACAAAGAAACGAGAAAGAATTAAAATATGATGATTTAGCGTTTGTACCTTTAGGAACGAAATCAATGTTGTCTTCTTCTTCTCCTATTAAATCCCCTGTCAACTTTCAATTTCTTTATCGGTGGAGCAAAGCTGCTCTCCGCCATCAGGTGGCTGTTGCGGCGGTTCAGTTCATAGAGGGTAGGGTTTGAGAGAAAAGAGGAAGAATGGGAATAATGGGAATGAAGCAAAAACTACACTCAACTCTTCAACCTTCATACAAAAATAAAAATTAGAGACAGAGTTTACAATCTCCTCTTATTTACCTTTATTTGAACTCAATTTTGCCTCCCACCCACGGGATTAAAATAAAGGTTCAATAGTCCATGAACTTAACTTTGGTAGGATCTATTGCATTTGCGTGTATGTGGAAAGACCAGATTCAAACTCTGGTACGCCAATTTATTCACATTTAAAGAAGGTGAATTTCTAACCACTATACTACGTGACAAAAAAAAAGTTCAATAAAAAATGTAGTGACTCAATTTTCATTTGAACTCAATCTTCCTCCATTTATTTTATTTTCTTCATCATTTCTTTATCTACAACATTTTTATATTTTGCTCTCCATTGAAATCAAGTTCTCAATTATGTATAAGAATGTTGACATGTTGTGTCTATAAATAGTTTTATGCCATTGGAATCTGGACAATGACATAAGAGATGAATTGTATGTTTCTAACATGGAAATTCCATAGTTGTTTCATTTTTTTCTTTCTAAAATTGAAAGAATAATCTATAACAATATATCTATAACAAAACACTCTTTTGGTGGTCTATTTTCTTACTTATTTTATCCTTTATTTATGGTAATTATTCCAAACAAATAATATTTTGAACAATGGAAGTTAGAGTCACTTACCATATTTCAAAACTAAAAGATAACCGCTCTCTGAAATTAAAACACACGCATGAGAGAAAGGATGTAAGAGAACTGAACAACCACATATATAAAAAGAGGAAATGGACGAATTGTTATCTTAAATTTTCTTTTTTAATATTTAAAATATATGAATTTGAATCTGAACCATAGTAATTCAAAGTTAGTGTTAAATCTATTTTTCATTTATACAAGTTGTGTAAGTCACTCATTATTCTCAATTTTTGAGAGAACTATATAATAAGTTCAGCACATCATGCCACCTCAAAGGTGTGGCAAACTGGCAATTGGCAAACTACATAGTGACAATGAAATATCTAAACAGCAAAAACATGTGGTTCCATTTGCATTATTGATAAAAATTATTCTGAAACATTATCATCTATATACTTATGCTGAACATAAATTGATCTTTACCTAAACATTAACACAGAGAGAAGAACCAAAGACATTGAAAAACAGTAATTTCCTCCTAACACCATACATAATAGGATTCTATTCAAAATTTAAAACCAAAAGGACCTACTAACATTATATATAAAATAAGACTCATTATACTGCTGCTATTCACAACCAGTTATTTATCATGCATTCACTCTAGCAAGGTCTTTTCCACACAAAGATTAACAAGGACTCAACCCCAGCTCTCTGAGTTATCGGACTATTCATTCAAATCCTCCCAGATGACATGGGGGGAGGACATTAGGCCTTCGAGGGTTTGCAAGGAAATTTACACCAAAATTTGGCCCGAGGTCATAATCTCCACCCCAAATTGGAGGCCTTCCAAAACGATTAGGAACTCTTCCCCTTCGTAAGTATCTCATAATACTAGTTCGAGGACGAAAAGGAAGTGGTTGCCCAGCTTTCTTCTTTGTCGCCCGGTAATGAGCAAACAAGTTCTTAAAAAACTTCATACCATTGGTCCTTTGTCCAAACTCCTCCTCAAACTTCTTCCTCCACAACTCATCATTTGAAGCAAGGTATTGCAATTCTGAACATGTGCAACAAACTTTGGCCAAATCATCACCAGGAAGATACTCAAATATCAAGAGCTTAAGTTCCAGGGGAAGACGCATAAAACATGGTGGAAGATCCAATCCAGCTTTATCACAAAGATCAATTAAAAGAGGCAATACAAGCTTATCTTTCACTATCTTCCACAATTCAAAAACTTCATCTCCACCATCATTAACATTAACACTACCATTAGATTCAGAATTTGCTAGCATCAACTCTAAAGGCCTAGCAAATCTACGTTTATCTAACCTAACCCCATGCACCCTTGAGGCAACAACATCGGACAATGAACCATAAACATTCAACAAATGCCCTGATTTCGAAATTTTCAAATTCACAGAATGAGATGAACCACTATTAGTAAGAATCTCAGGAAGGGTATACCTCAAAGATATCGCTGAAGACATGTCATCAACAAGATGAGAGGAACTAATCGCCATACCCGAAACTCGATCAACACGAACAAACCCAGATTCGAGAATAACCGCATGAACCGCGAATACCAGTAGCTTGAAATCATTAACATCATCTCCAAGCGCTTCTCTAAGCACCCTTTTCACAAAATCGGGTTCCGAATTGTTCTTCACAACCATCACCGCCTCATCAGACCCATCAGCCAGTTCCGTCATTTGCACTTCTGGGGTGTCCAAAGCCGGAGACTTTTCTGCATCCGGAATCGAAGGAGCGTCGACCATGGTGATTTCCGGCGAATTATGAATGATGGGTCGGTCGTTGGAATTGGTTTCTTGTTGCTGGGTGGATTTGTGGAGGAGGGTTTCGGGGGAGAAGGCGTTGGGGTTGAAGGTGTAGAAGATGAGATCGCCGGGGGTAATGCCGAGTGAGTGGATGGAATCGTTCGGGGAGGAGGCGTTGATTTCGTCTTTTCTGTTGAGGGATAGACGGAGAGAAGAGGAAGAAGAGGAAGAAGATGAAGAAGGGATTGTGTTAGTAATGGTGAATTTGAGTTGGTGAACAGAACATGTATCGGGAACTTCGATTTTTAGGGTTTGTTTAGATTCAAAAGATCTGAGTCTGAGCTTCATGGCGTATTGTTGATTCTGATAACAAGGGTGGGTTGATGTAACGCAGGCGAAGTGGTGAGGATGAGTAACTTGTTAACAAAGGCGTTCTACAAATCAGGGTGACGATGAGAGAATACAAACAAACTATAAATTTGTCAAAAAAAAAAAAACAACCTATAAATATACTCTCCCACGCATATACCATGTAAGTCCCATTTTATAAAATCAGTTTGACTAAATGTACTATTTATATTAATTGTTTTGAGTTTTGACCGTAATTTTTTTAATAAAATATAAATGTAAATATTATCATATAAGATTTTGTTTAATTTGTTTCAATACATTGACGACTGCACGTACGCTAATGCATAATTTTGATCACAAATATCTTTAATTAGTCAAAATTATAAAAAATTAGTAGTAATATTTTAAGAGTACTCATCAAAACAAATCAAACAATATCTTATATGCTAATATTTACATCTATGTATTATTAAAAAAATACGGTCAAAACATGATAAATGAATAGTACAATTTTGTCAAATGAGTTTTATAAAAAAAGACGGAGGGAGTAATTGAAAAAAAAAATTGAAAAAATTTCATGGAACATACAACTAATTCTCTTTGAAATACCCTAATACTTATATTATTCTTTCAAAGACAAAAAAATAATTAAATTCAAACATCAATGAAAACAATAAAAGAGAATGAGAATAATGACATATCTTTTATTCGGTACATGATCTGATAACTGAACAACGAGATTTTTATGTATCGAATTAAGCTTATGTCCAATTCTATTGTTTCATGTATTTTATTAATTAGTTCAAGAATTCTCTGGCTGTAAGTGCGCAAATCAACTGCAACAAATAATATTATTAAAAATTGGGTTATGCTAAATAGTGCATCCCATGCACTAGTTAAGAATATAAAAAAAGTAAGTTTTACATTGAAAACAACATTTTTTAACTTTTGCAAACATTGATTATACAAGTTTCAATACAATAATACTATATTGAGGTTCCTTATCTAGTGCATGGGGTGCACTAGTTAACTTTTTCCTTAAAAATTAAATGAAAGTTAATGTATACCGAACAAAAAGAAGATATCATTACTCACAAGGCACAAGGCACATGGGATGGAGAAGACAAATAAGAGTTAAAAGTTGACAGTTTTAGACGCAAGCCATTTTGACTAGACTCCTCAAAAACTAAGATGTTTTTGTGCATAAGTTCTGATATCTCACTTGGTTTAACCACATGTATCTCACCCCTTTGATAATATCCTGTCTTTGGTAATACCATTTGTAAGCTTCTTTTTCAACTATAGCCCTCCATATGATTAGGTTGGACTAACCTATCAGACTTCGGACAGTCCCATTATTTGAAAATTTATGATTCATTTTTGTAAAAATAACACCAATAAAAATGATTTATATTTACTTAAAACTTTAATAAAAAATAATTTTATAATTTATTAATACATATTTAGTGACAATGTAAAAATTATTTACACTTGTATAAAATTACGTCTCAATAAAATTAATAATTATAAAGAACTAATATATTAAAATCACTTAAACAAATTAAATAAATTGTAAAAAATCAAATACATTGGGTCGGGCCAGCCCATTTGCCCACTGAGCTCATGCAAGGTCGGACCGAGCTCATTAAAATGTTGGCCAACAAAAATTGGGTCGGGGTAGTCTAGCTCATTTGTGAAAGATGGAGAAGAATAACTGCGCCAACAAAGTTGGGCATGTCTATCCGTAACTTGATATATTTTTTATCAGATAGTCTAATGGCTAGACACTCACACATATAAACATGGAGAAATGTGGAATCCTGAATTCGAACCCAAACCACTCAATAATGTCCCTGCTAACTACCATTTGAGCTACATTTATGGGACCCCTAACTTGATATCTATATGTTCTTGATTTATAAAAATAAATCATTTAACTTTTAAAATTCATCAAACAATTGATATATCCAAATTCTCTATAAACCAACTTCTCAAATATTTGTTATATATTTTTTTTGATAAACACAGCCTTAATAATAACATTAACAACTTTTAATATGGGTTGATGGGCTAACTTTTTGATCATGGGGTGAATAACAACTTTCACCAATTATTTTGCACATTTCATTTGGAAAATTTCTTTTCGTACTCTTAACACATGTCATACATTTTCGGAAATGAACAGAATATCTCTTGAGTTCACTATTTAAGCAGTAAACAATATTTTTCATGATTCATCACACCTTTTCCACCCCATGGAAGAAAATTTTATGAAAAAAACATTGTTCGCACTGTATAATACGAACAAATCTGCAATTCGTTGATTAAAGTAGTTTAAAATAACGAACATCAATTTGGTTCACACTCTTTGTTTGTTTTATAGGTAGAAAACTTAATTTGCACTTTAATTATTGAACTTATCAAGATTTAACCATTGTTTAAGAACATATTTTGATTGATACTAAAGTGATTGTGACATAGTATTGACTAACCAATTATTATAAATTGAAATATCGTATAATTGCATTTATGTGTATGATCTCTTGATTTGATCCATAATTATCTAATAGTATCGACCAATCACACTTGAGAGTGAATGAACAGTTCACACTTTACTCTTTTGTAACGTTCGCAACATAAGTATCGAACTCAGCAAACTGTTTTCTAATCTGCTGACTACATAACAAACAACAAAAGAATAAAATAAAAAATGCGCGACATTTTGGCAGGGGTGCGAAAAGTAATAGTTTTTATTTGTTTGGTTAAAACTAATAAAAACCAAAAAAGCCCAAAATAAAATAAAATAGATATAACACATTACTTATTTATTTATTTTTTTCTTTGTTGATAATTAATTAAGGGTAGGGGAGGACATTTACCATTACCATTACCAAGTTGTCTTGTGTGAATGATCTTTACTTTATTTATTTATTTATTAAGTACTACTAATCTCTCTTTCCTGTCTTCAATCTCTCTCAATCGACAATCGATCATCACTGTTACGTTAAAATAAAACCCCTCTTTTCTTTCACTTTCAAAACCCCGCGGAATTAACCTTTCATTTCCTTTCCATTGGTATGTATGTATTCTTCTACCTTCTACCTTCTACTCCTATTCCTATCTTATTACTATTCTCTCCTCTTTTATCACTCCTATCGTATCGTATCTCAATTTTATACCGCATTCATCTTTTTTTTTCTTTCTTGCAACCTAATTTTCTTTATATATTCAATCTCGATATTACCCTCTGTATTCAACTTATGTTGTTCGCTCTTGATTCTTTTGCACATTGCTTCTATTTTTTTTAGCTCGCTGTTATTTTATTTAATTATTTATTTAATTATAAGATAGGAGCACCATTAAATTGAATGTTATGCCACTTCTTTCACTGTGTCATGGGAATTGATCATTTTCATTTATTTTTGTTAGTTTTGTGATATATTATAATCGTTTTAGGGACTATTAAGAAATGAATAATATTTTACTCTTGTAGACTGAAATATCATTAGTATTTGGAATTGGAAGCTTATTTGCTCAGATGTCCAATAATAATCCACAATATCCTGGTTTACAGGTACAGTATTTAGAAGTATAATTTTTTGTTTGTTTCAAAATTAAATGCTATTGTTTTTATTTTTACAGTTTAATGTTAATTTTTTTAATTTGTTATAATAGCCACTTCGGCCCCCGATTCCCGGTTCAATGGATCCTCAGCGCAATTTCGGTCAACTCATGCCGGTTCAAGTAATGCTTTTATTTTATTTTATTTTATTTTAATTTTATTTTACTAACTGTTATGGTATAAGCTTTAGGTCAAACTATCATGTTTCCGAATTGACCGATTTGTTTTTGTAGTTCCGCCCCGTTGTTCCTAATCAACCGCAACAACAGTTTGTTCCCGTGCCAGCTCAACATTATCACCAACAGTTTAATGTTGGAATGCCTCCTCAAAATCAACAGCCGCAATTTTCTCAACCCATTCAACAGTTTCCGCAGAGAGTTGGTCAGCAGATACCACTCCCATCGCAGATGATTCCAATGCCAGTAGTGCGGCCAAACATGCAAACCTCGTCCGAATCAATGATGCCAAATCCTGATTCACAAGCTCCAAATGGATACACACCACAAGGTTTAGGTGGCCCAGGAATGCCGCTCTCTTCGTCGTTTATGGTAAAGTTCCCGTTTGTATTTATAGGAGATAATTTAACACTCAATCATACAAGTTCTGATTCAAGGTTTGCATTTATGCAGTTTGCACCATCCTCTTATGGTCAACCGCCGCAAGTTAATTTTAATTCTACAAGTCAATATCAACCCGTTCCCCAAATCCAAGCTCCCGCTGGTTCTTCGTCCCAGAGCATTACTCCTGTTACAACTCCTCAGAGCAATGGCGCACAACCTACAGCCACAACTGTCATGCCTTCTGTATGAGTCTTACTTATTTTTGACTCAGAATTTGTATTTTGCCTCGGCAAAAATTTGATTTAGTCTTAATTTATTTCTTTCAGTCTACACTTGTCCAGCCACACCTTGCGAAGGTTGGCTCCTCAGATTGGATCGAGCATACTGCTGCTACTGGAAGAAGGTAATTGTATTCAAATGTCTGCTTGTGATCCTAGGTTATAGACCATAGTTGAAATTAAATAAGGGGTTGGGAGAGTGGGAGGGGGGATAGGCAAGGATAACAGTCGCACCTAAGCTGGCTCTCCAACTTGTTATATAGTTGATAGATTCCTATAGTGACATCACTCTTGCTACTGATTCCTAAATTTTGATTTTCATAAAAAACTAATTCAACGAACCATTTATAAAAGGGAAATTACCATTAGTAATCACTAATCAGTATTTGAATTATCCTTAGCTTTATGTTGCTGTCAATTTATAAATATTCTGTATGTTTGTGTGATGAATTAAGTCAATTTTATATTCTCCTCGAGTAATAATCAAAGCTTTTCTAGTAATAATTGTCTACAAGTCTCAGTTTATAAAATTTCTCTTTATTTTACAGATTTTACTATAATAAGAGAACTAAGTTATCTAGCTGGGAGAAGCCTTTTGAATTGATGACACCTATTGAGGTGAGTCATACCGTTACTTTCAATTTATTTTATTGTATGATTTGTTGTTCATGCCTTTGGATCTTTTACTTTTTGGGTTTCTGGTAGAAGTTGAGACAGTTGCATATCTCTTTTGGTCAGTAAGTACAATATTAGTCGGGACAACATATTTAAGTTTAACTGTTATTTGATTTCTATTTGTCCAAGTGCGGTGAAATAAATCGGTACATTAGCTCACTCTTTACTGAATGGGTTTTCTCTCAGGCAGGCAACCATCAATCTTGACTTTTACGTCTTATTGTAAGGTCAGTTTTGTGACAATTGCCGGTTGGACCGTCTGATATCAGCTTTGTTTACCTTGGATGATGCTGTAGTGTAGAATTTTTTCATTACATTATTTTAAAATATAGAATAAAATTTATTCTCTTAAAATCAGAAAGAATGACTGAAAACAGTTGATTTTGTCCTAAGATTATTCTTACTTCCTTCTTTGTGTGTTGACTTACTTACAGTCGCTTATTCATTCTTCATAGAACGGTTTTTTTTGTTTGTTTAAGTTTGCTTCTGAAAATAAAGTGCTCTTTCTCTGGTTTGCACTTCATGTGTGTGCTCATATTTTTATTTTTCTTTAATATGATTTTCCCAGTGGATAATCACTGTCTTCTATTTGCTCCATGGGGATTGACGGACAATGCATATATTATGTTGAATACTATACACTGTATGTTTAAATAAGAGGAGAGTTGTAATGATAAATATCATTATTTCATTTTCAAAGAGCAAAGATATGTGTCAATCAATGTTAAGGCGATTTCTGATGACATATAGTTCTCTTCACAGAGCTAGTTCAATGTATTCTTAAGAGAGTAATCGTTGTTTTGGACAAATTAAGAGAAGGATCCAGCAAAATTTTAAGCATATGATGGTTGTCTTTTATTAGTAAATATTTGTATCATTCCTAGCACTTTTAAGTTGGTGACTGTTTTTTTGCCTTTTGGATTTCATATCTTCCAATTTTACTTTATTCAAATCTATACACATGTGAATCCCATAGTGTTAAGATGCTTACAAGTATGCTTTGGAATTTTATAAGTATTGCACTTTATTCTACAAGTATTGCATCATTGTCTAGATTGCTAATCACTTTGGAATTTTATAATGATTTACCAGTGAGTTTTATTGCAAGTATTTTTTTTATTCAATAAAATGTACATTACACATGCTTGATGCTTCTAAATACTTAGACAATTTTTTATATTTATATCAGAATATCGGTTTGAAATATCGTTATTTGCATGAGAGTTGAACTAGGAAATTTTTTCATCAATAAGAATGTTTCCCTCTTCCTATTTGTAGAATAAGCATTAGATGGAACTTGGGTTTTCTGCTATGGAAGCAATAACTTGCATTGATTTCTATTTCTTCTATACACGGCTTACTGCTGTCTGATTTTAGGATCTTAGAAATGTTACTGTAAATGATGTATGCACAGAAAATTTGCAGATGCATTCATTCATGGACTTTTGGGCATATATATGCAGTGTAATTGCATTATGAAGATTCAGAATTTCATGTCCACTGCATATGAATCATTTAGTATTCCTGTCTATATACAGTATGATGATATGATCTGTTGGGAAGATTGCATGTAACAAGAGGGACTGTCAAGGTTGCTGGTGAAATGGTTGTGTTCAGTTGGATTTTCTGTTAAGATTTGACAAGGAGGAGAAATAGAAATATAAAATGTGTAAGCTGACTATAATTGATACTCCTATAATATGCGGCCTCCAAATTTTCTGCATATTCAGATGACCATTTTGTGTAAATGTTCATTCAACTCTTATTTGCTAATGGCCAGAACTCTAAATCATTGGGAACAGGAGTAATAAGAAGTAAAATAATATAAATGTTGATGGACTTGTACATATTTTTTTTGCTTAGGAATGGTAAATATAAGTAGGCTGGTTTTCTAAGTGCTTGCCTGATGTGAGTTAGCGTTAGTTGTTAGTAATTGATCCTTTACCTTGCTCAAACTTGTATCCCGGATTTGGTGTTGTTTCTATCACATTATTTCTTTGGAAGGAAATCTCCTTATGATAACTTATTCCATTCTTTTCATTTTGTTAGAGGGTAGACGCATCAACAAACTGGAAGGAGTACTCGAGTCCTGATGGAAGAAAGTGAGTCTTGGTTCTGTTCATTAATTTAATTTTAATTTTATTTTTTATGCTTGTTGCTGATTTCTCTCTCTCTCTCTCTCTGCTTTATGAAAATTTTGTAGGTATTACTACAACAAGATCACTAAGGAATCAAAGTGGTTAATTCCTGAGGAACTTAAGGTTTCCACCATTTAAAACAATATAGTTTTAAATATTCTGAGTTATCTTATCCCACATGTTTTTATACTCACGTTTCTTTTATGTATTTGTGTTTTGCTTCAAGTTTGCCCGTGAGCAAGTTGAAAAGGCAACAGTCAATGGAACACTTCCTGAACCATTACTGAATCCCTGTACTCAACTTCCCGCTACTTCTGTTACTGAAGCAATGCCTAGTGCAGATAATTCATCTTTACCTGGTCAATGCGAACCATCAAGTCCTGTTTTAGTTGCTCCAGTTGTTACCGCATCCCCAAGTAATATGCAAACTGAGATGATATCTGGATCACTTGCCTCTCCTTCTGCAACCACTGTAACTGGAACAAAAGTTGATGAACCTGAGGCACCCGTAAATACTATCAATACACCAGATGCTAGTGTGGGAAGTGATAGAGCTTTTGTTTCTGATACTAATACTTCTGTAACACCAATGTAATACCTATTCTTCTAGTTTCATATTCATTCTTTGATTTAATTTTTGTCTGGTGTCACATCATTATATTTGTTTCTGGTAAAATGTTGTAGGAATGGCGCCAATAATGTTTCAACTCAAGCGACTGTAGGTTCTGCTGATGGAGTTCCAGAAGATAAAGAAGTATGCTCCTCTCATCGTAGTCTTAATGTCTCTTGGATGATTTTGCTTCTGGTGGTTAACAAGCTGATTAAATCTTTATTTTGAAGGATGGGAAAATTGATTCAATAGGGCAGAGCGTTAATGACATGGCCTCTGAAACAAAGACAGTTGAGCCAGAATCGTTAGTTTATTCGAATAAGTTGGTATGTGAGTGAAATATCAGTATATCAACTCTCTCTTTTTCTCTATGTTCCCGGCTTTGAGTACATGCTATATTTTCTTTTCAGGAAGCTAAAGATGCATTCAAAGCACTCTTGGAGTCTGTAAATGTTGGATCTGACTGGAATTGGGATCGGGTATAGTGATCTCAAGTCATTGATATATTTTATTAGACTTATACTTATTTATAACATTTCTTAATTTTGAATGTTTCTCTTGTTTATTTGATTTGCTTGACATTGATGTTCAGGCTATGCGATTAATAATTAATGACAAAAGATATGGTGCCTTAAAATCTCTTGGAGAAAGGAAGCAAGCTTTTAATGAGGTAATTCTTATGTAATCGTGGAGAGGTCTCTTAGCTCAACTTAAATATATCATCTATCAAAGTAGACAATTGCGCACTATAGTGGTGCTACAACACCAGTCAGTTCGGCCTACTGAGGCAGCTGCAGAGTGACAGTTGCTTCATGCCTCTCGTACAAGTAATTGTGGCTATTATAACAAAATAGGGTTGAAAGTTCATCTTAGCTCCTGTTTCCCGAGTTCTCTAACCTCTTTGCCTAACATATTAATGACATCCTCTCCACTTTTGGCACAAAAAACAATGTTGGGTTTAAAACCCTTCTTCCCCAATCATTCATGCACCATTCATACATATATCACTTGAAAGCCGACCTTTGTTTTGAACTAACCTATCACTCACTGCTAGTGCTCACTTATTGTTTTCTGTGGCTTACCCATCACTTATTCCCTGCTTTCCTATGGGTACTACTTACCCATAGGTTGCTGGGGACAATATTCTTTGCTATCTACTTTGCTCTACGTTCCTACAAAATCGATCCCTACATCACTTTTATTTGTAAATCGGTGATCTTACAAAATTGCTATCGGTAATCTTCATTGTCTAATGTGCTGCATCATTTACTTAATACTTATGAGATGATAACATCATGATTTTTTATTTTCAGTACTTAACTCAAAGGAAAAAACAGGAAGCAGAAGAAAAACGTATGAAGCAGAAAAAAGCACGGGAGGATTTTCGAAAAATGTTGGAAGTAGGTTTATCTGCTTTGATATTTGTTTATAACCATCTGATATGGCAGTTCCTTTGATTGTGCTTTTTTTGTTGCTAATATGTACAATTATTTTCCAGGAGTCCACAGAGTTGACTTCATCCACTAGATACAGGTTTCTTTTTTATTTCATTATACTTGAATTTGATTTTTTTTTTCCTCAACTAAGACAGCCCAAATATTTTAATCAATATATAGGGAATCTTACTAATGATTTTTTATTTTGGGAAATTGACGCAGCAAAGCAATAGCTATTTTTGAAAATGATGAACGTTTCAAGGCCATTGAGCGAGATCGAGATCGCAAGGATATGTTTGATAGCTTCTTGGAGGAACTTGTAAACAAGGTGCGTTATACTATCTAATGGTTCAACCATTTATAAACCCTACATACGTATTTCTGGTTGTTTGACTACTTCCTATGCATATTTGTCACTGTCATGCATGTTTGTCTTGCTTCTGGGTTTAAACTTCAGCCTACATGTGCATGTTAGATTCATTGGTAGTAAAATGCTGGTCTCCAGGACTCGCATGTACACAGTTAAAATTTCCTCCATTTATCACGCTTGTCTTGGTTAGGATTTAAATTGGATGTTTTGTAGATCAGCAAAGTTTAGTTACGGTTGTTTCAAACCCATGTTAAATTTTCTTCAAATATACGTTCTGGATTTGCCATTGGTTAATTCTAAGCTATAGCGAAGTTAAGTTATGGATCTCTAGGTGAAGTCTGTTATTACTATTAGTAAAACAAGGGAATCTAGATGCAGTCTATAGAAATATTGTCATACTTTACTTTTTAATGGATAAGAGAACAGGAAGGATGTTTTTTTAGGTTGTTTTCAATCAATGCTTTAAAATTTCAAATATTTTGAAATGCTTTTAGCGAATTGTCATTAGGAACGGGCTAAGGTACTGGAGGAACGGAAGAGAAATACAGTGGAATACAGGAAATTCTTGGAATCTTGTGACTTTATAAAGGTAATTTTTCTCTCTCTATTCATTATGTTTCTAAAGGTCTTAATGCTAAAATTTCCATTGATGCATTTGTCACCTTCTTCATAGGCTAATTCGCAGTGGCGAAAGGTTCAAGACCGCTTAGAGGCTGATGAAAGATGTTCTCGACTTGAGAAAATCGACCGCTTGGAAATATTCCAAGTAACTTCCTTTTTTCCTTCAATATTATTGTTGACTATTATTGTCATTCAATTTCTGGAATATTCAAAGTTTTCTGATATCTTCTTGAGTGGGGCAATAAATTATGGAACCCTCAACACAAGCTATCAATCAATTATATATATACATACACACAAACACATGCACACACTAATTATTAGTAAGGAAACAATGTAAAGTTGGAAACTAATTATATAACAGCAAATTAGATGATATTCTCCCTAAAATTGTGATTCCAACAAATCCAATTTATATTTTACCTTCCAGGATTATTTGCGTGATTTAGAAAAGGAAGAAGAAGAGCAGAAGAAGATACAAAAGGTGCTGTTATGTTTATGCTCTACAAGTGCTTATAGGACTCTACTCTCCTTTATTTTATTGCATAATCTCATCTCTGTTCTCAAACAAAATAGGAAGAATTGCGAAAAGCGGAACGTAAAAACCGTGATGAATTCCGCAAATTGATGGATGAACATACTGCTTCTGGCATTCTTACAGCAAAAATGAATTGGCGCGATTATCATTTACAGGTTAACTGTCCATTATTATGGTTATTCATCTTTTTGTTTATGTTTTCTGTTTTATAGTGCAAAGTTTAAACTTGTTGATTTCATTCACAATGTTGTTACCTTGTTTAAATTTTTCTGATTTGTTGTCTTGGACACAACTATTTTATACTGACAACAATGATGATGTTGCTTTTTATGGTTTTGTAGGTGAAAGACTTACCGGCCTATATAGCAGTGGCTTCAAACACCTCAGGTTCAACTCCAAAAGAATTATTTGAAGATGTCGTCGAAGAACTAGAGAAACAAGTGAGTATGCTCAACTGTGTTTATTGTTGGTGTTGACCCATCCAAGTATCGTTTTATTCTTCCCCCCTCACAATTTTTTTTAAAAAATTGTCCTTTTAATTTAGATTCTTAGGAGTAACTTAAATTTCAATTTACTGTAAAGGCAAGGTAAAGAATCATGATTTGTTGATACTTTCAATTTTTAATTTCTTTCGTTAAATCACGAAGCATTGAATGACTTTAGTTAGAAGCATATCCACATGGATTTATAGGAACCTAAATAAATTTAAGTATCCCCACAGTATTAAAAAATTAATTTGGGTTCATTTGATAAATTTCATTTTACACATCTTACTATGTTGAGATAGCATTGTTCCTCGACTCATATGAGCTGCACGACTTCTACATTTACACATCCTGAAAAATTTTGGAATTGGAAAAAACTGTTCTCATAAAAACCCAATCTTCTTTCTTATTTAATGTTACAGTATCAAGAAGAGAAGAGTCAAATAAAAGATGCAGTGAAGTTAGCAAAGGTATGATGGATTGATACTTTGTGGTTTCTGTTTAAAAATCCATTTCTCACATATATGATGTTATCATACTTCTCAGATCACGTTGTCAACTACCTGGACTTTTGAAGATTTCAAATCAGCTTTATCAGAACACATTAACTCTCCACCTGTATCTGATTCCAACTTAAAGGTACACAGTGACAGATACACACATCAACATGTATTAGATTTTTTAGATCTTGGTTCCAATTGCATATTTGTGTTCTCAAGTTTTTCTTATATTTTTAGTTTTCCTCATAGTTCTGTTTGAACTAGTGATTTTTTCTTATATTTATATCTATGAATCTGAATCCAAAAACAAGTTTTAAAGTATAAAACAAAAAATATTTTTTGGGAAATGCTAACAAGTGTCCTGAAATAGATATTTGTTCTTGGGAATGGTGCATTCAAGACCTTGAAACTTAAAAATTGACTTGTTAGCACGACCCGTAGTTTTTTAAGTCATTTTCAAGAGCTCAATATTGTAAGCATAAATAATTATCATAAATCTCTTTGATAATTAAGTAAGTTGAGGTCACCTAATAATTTGTTTTATTCTTGACAAGTTTTACACTTTTTTGTCCCTTCCTATCAAACTTTTGACTTATATATGAATTTAACTTGTTTACCATGGTGAGTGACTGTCCTCAATTTTCTTTAAACTTGATTCATTATGGTACGGGGCTTCAAAGATATCTCATCTCTTAAGAAGGTTTTGTTTCTTTAGTGTTAGGTATAATTATTCTTGATTTGGAAATATGTCTTCTCCATATCTGGTCTGATTCTGTGCTATCCTGCAGTTAGTTTTTGAAGAGCTACTAGAACGGGCTAGGGAGAAGGAGGAGAAGGAAGCTAAGAAGCGCAAACGTCTTGCAGATGATTTCTTTCATATGCTATATTCTACCAAGGTGCGGTATTGTGCTCATTGACTTATTAAGAGTTGTCAGGTTGAAATTATTGGATAATAAATATTTTATTCTTTTGCTTAATTGTTGCAGGAAATTACAGAGTCTTCAAAATGGGAGGACTTTAGGCCGCTTGTGGAAGATAGCCAAGAGTTCAGGTCTGAATTATGATAACTTTAAACATGAAACGTACTGTAAATGTTTGTTTCCTCTATTTATAATGTTTTTGTGGTGTGTGTGCGTGTGTGCATTAGATGTATAGGGGAATTCATTATATTTCCAATATCATCAAATTGTATAAGTGAATGGGATAGAAACCTAAGAAGATAAGAAATTCACTTCTTTTGGTTTGGTAGAAAATAGGAGAGAGAAATAGAATTTGTGTGGTGCCTACACAAATTTTAGTCTACTCACAGATGCAATGAAAGCTGCAGGACAGGAGAGTCCAATTTTTTCACTATTCCACTCATACCTTTTTTTTCTTCCTGTTCCACTCGCACCCTTGATTCCAACAATTGCTTTGCTCTAAAATCCCATCATAACTGAAGCCAAGGTGTTTGGCTCTGTTTAAACGGTAGATACATGCCTGCGTCCACTCTTTTCAGTCACCTGTTGTAACAGCATCTACATTCACAGTCAGATACACTGTCACCCGTTTTATTTGCTTGTTTGATTTTGCTTACAATACTTTTTATTAGTTATTTTTAAGTTGTTCATTAGACTTTAACTAATATGAAGATTATTAAGTGTTGATGTTTTATGGTACAACTTTTTTAAAAACAGGGTTATTTATTTTAAGTGCTAAAGAGGAATGTCTGAATACTTTTCGGGTTTTCAACTTTATTGTGTGTATTACAGTATAAACTGGTTTTATTGTATCAGTCATTTTTGGTATAGCGATTACTCTGCAATTTCCGGTAGTGCTTCAACATTTTTGGGGTTGGCTGTTCACACTGCTCTTTGGGATTAACTTCTTTGAATAAACCTATCTATCTTGAAATTAGGTCCTAATGTAATAATATTCATGTTCCTAATTTTTACTGGTTGTATATGCTTTTCTAGATCTATTGGAGATGCGAGCCAATGCAAGCAATTATTTGAGGAGTATGTTGCACAACTGAAAGAGGAGGCAAAGGAGAATGAGCGGAAACGGAAAGAGGAAAGGGTATGATTCTACTCATTTCATCCATATTTGAGAATTGAGATTTATGTTTCTTTTATTTATTATTTTTTACATAAAAAATATATCTTTATATGAAGAGAAAATCCCTCAGACAATTAAAAGTGCACAGAAGGAAGAAAATGAGTGCAATTCATTGTGGATAATTAGTCATCATGTCAAATGCTTTCTAATTCTAATTTTTGCATTTGCTCTATCTGGGTATCTTACTAAATGTATTATCATCAATCACGGGTGAAAGCATATGGTTGTGCTTGATTTTACTTTTATAGCATCAGTGATTTTCTATTAATGCATACTTGTTACTATGTTTTGCAAATTTACGATGATCAGGAAAGGATACTAGTGAATTTTTTGAATACAAAGTGAGTCACAACAATAATATAAAAACCTACAAAAAAAAAATTCAAAATCTTTCTGACCAGAATATGAGGGATGATTCCAGATGTGTACTCTGTTGCTTTGGGAAATTATTAGCAGCTGTCTTTTACATTTCTATTCTGTAATCCACTTATGCAGGCTTAATTAAAAAACCACAGAATATCCTTCTGGTTTTAACTATTCATTATTGGATTCACTTGCGGTGTTTGTATTATCTGCAGTAAAAAGTTCTGAAGTTTAATCTTGTGCAGGCAAAGAAGGACAGAGATAGGGAGGAAAGAGAAAGAAGGAAAGCAAAGCAGAGAAGGGAAAAAGAGGGAGGGCGTGAAAGATGGAAAGAGGATACACATAAGAGGGATAGAACAGACAGTGACAGTGTGGATTTCAATGATATCCAAGCCTCTAAAGAAAATAAAAGGACTGAAGATGATAACAGAAAACTACGGAAGCAGCATCAGAGTCCGGACTATGTTTCTCACGAAACTGATAAAGAGAGGAGTAAGAAATCTCATGGTAACAGTAGCGACCGCAAGAAATCCAGACGGGTGAGCAGATAGTATATTACACGGCTGTTTTCACCAATGTTCGATAGCTTTTTTCTGGTATCATTTATTGTTTTGCTGATTGATTGTGCTCATGTTTTTTGTTTTGGGATAAATGGAGCAGCATGGTTCTGTTCATGAATCTGATGAAGGACGGCACAAGAGACACAGGAGAGACCACCGCGGTTCTCATAGAGAAGGTGAGCAGCTTGAAGATGGAGAATTTGGTAATGACGTGGTTATGGATAGATGGTAATCATGTTTATTACAACTTAACTGAATACATTCTGGTTAGCTCGTATGTATTAATTTGGAACCAAAAAATTATCTATATCTAAATTTTTTTAGAGAACTTCCTTGTATTCTGTAATGTTTTTAGACCGGAAAATTTGGTACTAGAAGGAAAGGTTAAGTTCTCACTTGAGTCCCGGCTTGCGGCAAAACTTACATTAGTATAATTAAAATACCATTTTTTTATTTTAAGTAAAATGGATGCAATGTATTCGTCACTAGTATTGATATTGATATTCTAAGTAAAATGGATGCAATGTTTTAATTCTCAAGGCCGTGTTAAATATTCCCTGCTAAGTTAGGTTTGCTTGTATTTTGGCCATTTGAAATGACTTATTTAAGTTTATCTATGAGACAGGTTAAGAGGGCTTATGGGAACAACTTGTGACATGTCCATTAATTGTTTTTATCTTATTTCCATAAGCTCTTCAAGATAACTTATAGCTTATATATGAAAATAATTTAACTTCTTTTCAGTGTTGTCAAATAGTGACTACGGTGGCGTAGTGCTATAGTGTAGTGGAATTTGAACATATTGCTAGTGTTCCACGATACGTTATATGGTACAAAATATGTTATCAAATAGTGGTCTCATGGCACTTTAGTGTAGTGGAATTTGAGTAAACCACTAACACTTGACAACATTGCTTTACTTTCATCTTTTGTTATAGAAATAGTTTGATCTTTTGTTATAGGAATAGTTTGTACACAATTATTTATATGATAAGTGTTTAATTAATTTGTTTACAAAAAAAATAGGGTCTTAGTAGGGGTACTTTAGGAAGCCTGAATTACAATGATTGTTGGTATATTATTGTGCTGCCTATCCCATTTCCATGTTGGTCCATGTGTATCATCATTTTATTTTAGCACATAATCATTTTTTGTTGTTAAAGTTCTGTATAGAATCCTATATATATCAGTGTTTCAAGTGCAGACTGGACTGAGCATGAACCGGATTTGGGTTACTTCCAGTGGTTTGGGATGCCACCAATTTTAGGGACTTGTTAACAAGTTATGTTCTTTGATTGAAAAAATCAACGATTAAGAGGTAATGTCATAGCTTGTTATATATGCTTTCATTTTTTTTATATACAAATGTATGCTTTCATTTAAATTGTCATACATTAAATTAAATTTTATTTTTACATTTTAATTTTAAGAAACGCGCATATTTGTCAACAACAAAAAAACGCAGATGTAACAAAATATGTTGGCCCGAGTAGAATTGGAGATTAATCACTAACTAAATAATTGGATATTTATCGTCAATTTTTTTTTTTTGGATATTTTGCACCAATACAATTTGTGATAAAACATAAATATTTCAGTCATAAGGTCTTCTCACCATAACCAATATTCAATGAATGGTTTGATAAGCAATGCATTATGCTTGTCATATTGCAAATGAATATATAATTTTTGAGACAATGGGTAGGGTGAGTGTGCATTACATGTACATCTAAGTTTTTAAAAGGGTCGCCAAGCACTCATGTTCCACATGCAAAAAATGTCAAATTGTTGACAAGAAACTTGTGATGATACAAAGATAGATAAATATTGGGTTAGCTAGATTGTCACTAGAAATGCAAAAGCTAAGTAATATAAATGAAATTGAAAAGCTCCTTCCATGCTTTCCGTTGTTAACTTTTCTATTGTCACCTTTAATTAAGTCATACAATTACAACCCCACTTGCTACAACCGTATACCAAATGTGAAAAGCATAGTCCACCCATTTGCATCCTTTCATTGCTTGTAGCTTTTAATGTTCTACTTTTGGCATGCCAGATATGATTTCACGAGCAACTTGAAAATTCACTATGATCAATTTTCCATTACATAATTTACATTGTTGTTTACGCGTGTTGATGCCTTCATGATGTTTTCTCATGATTTTGATTATTAAATTTTAGTCAACCATTATGTGAATCTTAATCTTGAAAGAAAAAAAAAATTAAACAACTAAACATAATTTATTTTGTCAAATAGTATAATTTGATCATACCAAAAATAGTATAATTTGATGAAATATTTGATATGTTAGTCTTTCAAAGACCAATTTAAAAGATTTCCTCTATATTTTTTTTCCCTCTATATTATAATTTCATTTTATAAATCCTGAGTTAACTTTTATTCTAAAGAAATCTCTAACCAGTCAATGTTTTTGTTCAGATAAAAAGTTTTAGTATTTTTTTCTTATGATGATAATGATATGGTTTATACGTAAAACCCTAGATTATTTACATGGTATTAAAATCTATAGATTTGAGTCACCCACCATTTATAACTACTGAACAAATGAGGGTGTTATGGTACATGTCTTTCTAGTTTAAGTTTTTCAAAGCCCGGGTTATTAAGTTAAAAATAAAAGTACGTAGTCTTTCTAAGATTGTGATAAATCACCCAAAAAAGTTATAAGATATTTCAAATTACAAAATAAAGAGGGAATAAATTGTCTTATTTCTTTGTCAAAAAAAAATTGTCTTATTTCTGTTTCTAATTAATATCAAAGGAACCATCACAATGATCGTAAATTTAAGAATTATTTATGTTGAATCCTATTAAACAAATGAAATTATGCTGAAAGACAAATAATTATTAAGTTATATAGCTATTGGATGATTAATATATAAATTCAATCGATTAATTAGTTTCTATCAGTTAGTTTAGCCAACCATACTTAAACTTTTAATTAAGACATGATAATATGTGAGTCCACGTATTAAACTAAAGATGAAAAAGCTCCACCACAATTAATAATGTTGCCAATTTTCTAGATGGGAATTGATATACATCCTTCATTATTTTTCTTTTGAAAAGTATGGGATATATACTCCTTTCGGACACAATTATAAGCAAATTTGACTTTTCTAATACATTTGACAATTGATGTATCTAGTCTATATTATAAGCCAAATACATCAATAGTCAAATATACTAAAAAATCATATTTACTTATAATAGTGACCAGAGGGAGTATGTACTTGAGAAATGAGACTTTATGACTAATTTTATACTAATTTTTTATGCACTAATGAGAATCCAAAAGTAAACTTGCATCGTAGCCCTTCATTTATTATTTCCCAACAAGACATGCACTATCTATATAAATAGATCACATAGTCCTATTCTTTGCTTTATCTCTAAGTCATAGGCATTTCTAGAAAGCAAATAATTAAATGTCGTCTAAAGTTAGTTCCCCCCTTTGCTTGGTAGTGTTATTAATTTTCTTCCTCTTCTTAACCTTCACACATGCAAGAGTACTTGGTCCTGTTTCTTCCCCTATCATTTCAAGCAATGATCAATATGAGGTGAGTTACTTTAATTGATATATATTGTTATGTGCAATCTCAACTAAGTGGTTAATGAGTTTCAGCGAAATCAAACTATTTTCATATATAGTTTTCAAGTTTGATTTTTGACTGAAACAATCTTTGATCTGACTTTACTTTGCTCTCAATCTATCTTTGAATTATACAAAATTCTTTTTATAATACGATCTCTTCCTAACTATACATCAACAATTACATCATATCCTTGCTCTTTTCTATTGTTCAATTAATTAATAACCTTATTTTCTTAAACTTGTAATTGAAGGTTTTGGAAGATGAGAAGGCCAACATAGAGGACAATTGTGAGGGTATTAGTGAAGATGATTGTTTGATGAGAAGAACACTTATAGCTCACACGGATTATATCTACACACAAAAGCAAAAACCATAGGTCCAAAAATGTTATAAACACCTATTGTAGTACCACAAACACCTATTGTACTCTACCTAAAGTTTCTCCTTTGGTATAACTTAAGTTGATAGAAAGAATTCGTCTTATGTGTCTCATATATTCTTCGATAAAAGTTAATTGCCGTTAAATGAAGGTGAAAATTTAGTATAATATCATGATAACAAAATAAAAGAGAAAGATTTGCTTGCCTCAATACAATTGTAAAAACGATAATAAAAATTAATTAAACCAAATCATTTATTTCTTCAATTTTGAAACTTTTTGAGTAAAGGATTAAATTAGTTTTGACTTTGTAAAACTCTTTCAAATACGTTTACAAATTATAAATATTACTACAAACAGTCTCTAACTCTATAACATTATTTCTTGTCGAAAAAAAAACTCTATAACATTATTAGTCCCTTTAGTTTTTCTGTCATTAACGTCCTATTTGTTCATGAACTTTATTTTATTAGGTTAGGTGACATGTAACATTTATTAAATGCTACTCTCTCCGTCTCAAAATATAAATAAAAAAAATGGTCAAAAAATTGATATATTTAGTTAAAATATGGACTAGATATATTAATTTTGATTGACTAATTTTCTCTAATATTTTAAAACAGAGTAAGTATGTGCTAGTGTACATTTTAAAATTGGTCTCTTATAATATGGTTATGTTCAAATGACCTAGTTTCAGCCTAGTTCAGAGTGAATTTGAATTTCATTGGGACACCTTATTCTGATTTTTCTTTTTCTTTTTGGTCAGGGATTCTGATTTTTCTTATTTGTGAGGTTGGAGGAAAAGTGAATGCAATAAAAAAAAAACTGATGGAATGTCCATGTTATATTATTATAACGACTTTGACATAATTTCCAAAAATGTTGGCCTAAAAGCATACTATATGAATATGATGACTTTGACATTGCTAAATGCATGGAGTAGTAAATGGTGGCGTGTCTTTTTATGGCTGACTCTGTATCACTTGGATCAAAATAAAGGAATCCTTATCAGTGGATTAATTCGTTTGAGAAGTTTAAATAAACAACCTAACAATAGAAGTTTCTATGTGGATTTGTAAAATTCCATTCCATGGCAGGCACCTGGGTGATCACTTTTTGCCGTATGATATTTGCCGCTTGGTTTTGAAAAATATGATTCCAATTAATTCTAGGTTGACTTGGAATTGGAAACCTAACCAGGAGTACTATATATTCTCCTCAAATTTTAATGTGTCTATACCTCAATTCAAAGATGGAGTCAAAGTATATAAAAATAATGTACTATTAATATCAAATATCAATGATAAATGGGAAGAGATGCCTAATTATTTTTTGGACTTGTCTAACCTGTGCAACATTGTACAGGATAATAAGGAGCAACTAATGCACCAATTCATTGATTTTTCCAAATTGCATTAATGACTCTTCTTATTGAAATTGATTTTTTTTTCTTTTTTTTCTTTTCCCCGCAACTTCTCAATCATGTACGAACAATGTTCACTTTTAGGTAGACCTTCACATCTCACTTCTCAACACCACCAACTTCTTCTTCACCAATTGCACAGGTTTGATTTTTCTCTGCAACTTCTCAATCCTTCCTCAATCCCTATACAAACATTATTCATTTTTAAGAAGACCTTCACATCTCACCACCACCACCGCCGCCGCCTTCCTCAATCAACTCAAATCTCATCACCATCATTTTCACCGATTTCATATACACTTCCGGTCGCCGCCGTCTTCTCTCTTTACAATCTGCGTTTTTCTCCCACAACTTTTCATGGTTCTCAAATAAGCGACGGTTGCAATCGGTGAAGAAGAAATTGACGGTTGTGAGAAGTGAACACTGTTCCTAGTTGCAGAGAAGAAAAGAAAAAAAAAATCAATTTTCAATAAAATAAGTCATTAATGGAATTTGGAAAAACCAATGAATTGGTGCATTAATTGCTCCTTATCCTGTGCAATGTTGCACAAGTTAGAAAAATCCTTATTTTTTTGACTTATTATTGGAAATCAAGTTTTCATTTAGGTATACATCTTTGTTGCGGAGAACCGAAAAATAATAAACCTATGCATATATAGTCCCCATCCTTGTCACTAAACATCTTTCTACAATAAATATATTTTTAGTTGAAATCAGGGTATCACCGCCGAACGCAATGACTAATCCCTCACTAGATTAAAGGCACTTCGAAGGGTGAGATAGTTGACCCAAAGATTTAAGGGTATTATATTGACAAAAAAACTAAAATTAAACTTTAGAAACAACAAGTAAATACGAGGTTAACACAATAAAACGGAGGATGACTAAAAGTCTAAAATAATGGGTACTCGTAATTGACCGAGGGCGTAACTTACAAGTTATCTAAACATCTGATTTGTTTGCCTATAAATATGAAAGTTATAAACTTGTTGATCTTACATTTTAATAGAGGCATAAATATGACATGGATGACACACCTTCATGATAATCACTACAAAGTAATAGCCTTTTGCCTTTGTCATTTTTTTTTCCAAAAAATATATTATAAGAAGGGTAAATAAGGAAATGTGGGGATAAGTTTAAGTTTATTAGGAGTGAGAGTAAATCTATCAAAATTCTTAGTTGGCTCCAAGCAAACATGGGCTTAAACAACCCAAAACAGTTTCATTATGGGCCTTACTCATGGGCCATGTGAGAGTTTCCCGCCATATTCATTCTCTCTGCAATTGCAACGCAACCGTTTCAGATGAAAACGATAACAATAACAAATTGAAATTAAATTGGTACAAAATTGCAAATGTTGCAAACCCTAGTATTACCCTCAAGCTTGCGCTTCGCGAATCGAATATCAGTCCTCCGAAGCTTGAGCTTGAGCGTTCGTGCATTCAGTTCCTCATCCTCCGATTATGCTGATCAATCTCGTGGTGGCCTCCCTCGCTTCTACTCCCAAACTCTTCCTCCTTCCAAGGCATTCTCTTATATTTCCACAATAATTTCATAATGCCACGAATCATATTCTAATTTACGTTTCTATGAAATTTCACATTAATTTCACTTCTGATTAATTGGCCTCATTGAGCTGGGGTTTTAGCAAAAATTTATTAATTGGGGTATAGTAAAGTCAGCATTTTTAGGGTTTGCTAAGAATTCATTTAACTTTTCCGAAAAACTGTTGTGGTTGATTTGTTTAATTTTTGGATTGGATTAGCCAATTGTTTTGAAAATGCTTATTTACTTGTTTGTTTACTTGTTTATCTTTGTTTCTGTTACTATTCAGGGTAATGTTATTCGGGTAAAAGGCGATGAATTCTGGCACATGACAAAAGTGTTGAGGTTGTCTACCAATGATAGGTAATCCTTATTGATCAATGTATGTAAATGGATCATGTGATAGAGATGATTATTTGATTTTCGTTTGTGATTATTAATTTTTTTTTCCTTGGAATTTGTTGTCCTTTTGCCAAATTGAATTATCTTTCATAGCTATAGTCATTAGATTTATTAATGTTGATTGCTAATTAACATAAAAGTATAGGAAAATCATAGTAGATTTAAATGTAGAACATCTTGTGCCTGTAACTGTAAATCTTGTATTTTGTTACTAAATAATATTTGCTTTATATATGGAAATGAGATGGTGGAAAGAGATTTTGCTTTGTCAGTTGATTTTCAATAATTTCTGTCAAATATTTTGCGATGGTTGTTTCTAAGTCACCATTATCTCTGTTTTTAAGTCAATGGAAGTAAAATGAAAGATTGTTATTGCCCATGTTTCTAGCCTAAGCTTCAGTATTTCCTTCTAGCACTGTGATATGGTTTTTTTAATCCAAATCATGATGTTCAAGGGTGCAGCTCTTCGATGGGAAAGGAGGTCTGGTAGAAGGATGTATACAGAACATTGACCGTACTGGAGTTGATTTTGTTGCATTGACTGATCTGAAGTTAATGCCTCCGCAAAATTTTCAATTGCACGTGTTTTCTGGTTTTGGTAAGTTTTCTAGTTTTCTACTAAACAATAATTACTTATTTATGACAATTTCTATTTTTCAAAACTTGACTTTCCACCCCAATTTTTCACATGTTGAGAATCATACAGGTACTCTGAAGGGTGGCCGTGCTGACTGGCTTGTAGAGAAGTGTACGGTATGTTTCAATAGCATATTGAAGTTTTATCTGGTTAGATTTCCACTTCTATATGTAATAGTTGTTTTTCTTCCATTCATGACTTCCGTAGGAACTTGGAGCCAGTAGTGTTACTCCGCTGTTGACTGAACGTTCTCCATCAATCTCAGAAAATCGGGTGGAGAGACTGGAACGTGTTATTTTAGCAGCATCTAAACAATGTACTGTAACTGTTTTTTTTGCATCTGAGGTCAAACATTTATTTCGCTCCTTTCAGAAATTTCTTTGGCCTATTTAGACTGAAGTTTTAAAGTTCGGTCTAAAGTGAAGGGTGACCCATTTTGATTTTGGTTGGTGAACCTTGTATTATTGCCTCTTTCTTAGGTCAAAGACTGCATGAAATGATCCTGAAACCTCCTGTAGAGATTGGTGATATTTTGCATCTTGTAAGTTCTCCATTCTAACTAACTGGCAAGAAAGTTGGCATGAATTTAAGTTGTTCGAGAAGTATTTTGACCTGTGCAATGTAACAAGTTATTAAAATCCACGATTTCCATCTTATTTATCAGTTATATGTTTGTTATTTTCCTTCTTATCCCGGAAGCTTTTAGTTAAACTGGGGATTTAATTCCATTGGTGTTAGGTGTTAGTGATTTAATACATGTGGCTACTGGCTACATAGTCAGTTCATGGATTATACTCCTAGAATTCCAACACTTGTCTTCTATGTTCATAACTTCCTATTTTTTGTTGCTTAGATTGCAGAATCAAAGCTATCTCTTGTTGCAACAGCAGAAGCAGCTCCTGTTCTAAATGCGTTGACATCATTGGAAAAGGAAACTAGTGGCTTAATCATAGTTGGACCAGAGGGCGGTTAGTATGCTTAATAAGTCTAATTTCATTTTTTTCGCTACATGTCTAGACATGAATGGGGTTTTCAAGTTGATGAAGTAATAAGTTGAGTTTAAATAGAAGGTAAATTATGCCTGTTTTTCGCCACATGTGATCGGCAAATAATTGCTGTGTTTTTAGGGAGGTGATGGATATATATTAATTTTTTTTTTGAAAAAAATATATAATATTTTCTGATACAGTGAAAATGATGCTAGTTTATATTATATTGGAGGTCTGCAGATTTCAGTGAGAAAGAAGTAAAAATGATGATGGAAGCAGGTGCTAAAGCTGTTAATCTTGGGGCCCATCGTCTTCGAGTCGAAACTGCCACGATAGCACTTGTGGCTACTGTCATGTTATGGTCTGACTCTCAGCAAACTTCAATTGCTTGACTCATCTGTATATGTATGTCAGGTCAGGCATGATTATGTTCTAGAAACAGTATATATTTTGCACCGCTTGTCTGTTAGATTTAATTATTCTAAGTTCACATTGGAGATGAAAGGTGACATTTCTCTATTTGAGTTCGGGAAACAGAGAAGGTTTAGGTCTTAGCCTTCTTTTATTGAGAAGATTAACCATGCTTAAAACTTCGGGTCAATTGATGAAATCCAACTGTGGTAAAAGACTAATTTGAATATACATGGAGTAAAAGTATAACTTGTGAGATATTATTTGAGTTTCATGCAAGTAGTACCATGTATATGACCCAACATGTTTTTCAGAATTATTTACAAACTACCATGAATACTAAGGCATTTCAGGGATGGGGAGTATTTACAGTCTCATCCCATTGTCATTCAAAAGCAAGCTCATCCCTTATCCAATATCTTTTTTTTTTCTTCTTTTTCTATCAAAGCAAGCCTTAATTCTTAAACATCTTACCAATTCTTTTTGACCGGAGTCATTAGGGACAATTCAAACAAAAATATACCGTACATATCAGCTTCTTCTGCAATTATATCCCCGCACCTTTTCTTGTACAGCAAGATTTTGTTTTTAACCATAAGAAAGTTGTATACTTATCTTAAAATTGTTGGTCCTGATAGTAAGTCTATCACTAATTGTAGCCTTTCACTTAGACCGGTGTTAAACTTTTTGCGTCGAAGATACTAGTTAAATGAATTTTCCTTATAATAATATATACTTAGACACATCTTTTAAATAATAGCAATTTATTAAAAATTTTGTTGTGTTGGCAAATGGTGATTGATTGTCGGTAAAATTGTTTACATTGATAGTGTCCCATTTTCTCTTCAAATTTTCCTCATCGCCAAGCATAATGATCATACATGACATTCTTTGCCGTCTGTTCTCTAGTTATGGTTAGCCAGTTCTATGTTATAATATTGCCCATGTGATTAGTTAAAAAAAGGTTCTTCATATTGTAAGGCTTCTTTTTTGTACATTACAGCAGTGTTCAACGTGAAAAAAATATGATTCTTTTATCCTGATACTGCTCTCGTCTAATTGAATATTTGAGAGAAAATGTTTGCAATTTGCATGTTAGTTTATTTATCCATAACTATCACTTTCCCGTTAGTACACACATAACATGTAGTTTAATTTAATACTATATAACAAATCCTTATTGGTTTTATATTGATATTCAACAAATCACACTATTGTGTATTTTAAGTATTTGATATTTTTATTCATGTCGTGAATCGCACACCATATCATATAATATAGTATCCAATTTTCATTTGGATGCTCTCATATGGCCATACCTTGCTGTCCAAAGCAAATTTAAGTGTAATTCCACTCCTCACAACACGAGTGCACCACACGACCATTTACTACTTCCTTTTTATCACACAAACAAACCTTTCTTCCATATAACTATCAAACTAGATTTTCAAATTAGTTGTGGGATATTCTATCAAATTAGGAACTAGGAACAATGACAAAGAAAACAACAAAGCAAAGTAAGTTTAAGCACTTGCTATTAGGTCCTGTAAGAATTCTAAAGAAAGCAAGACAATTTTACATGAAAAGTGTTATCGAATGTGCTGGAGGGTATGGTGTTGGAGCTGCCAATCACATTCCACAATTGCCTAAGCCTAAGATCATCAACCTCAATGTGAATGAAGGGAACAATGTTGCAACAAGGCAAAAACTATCAGTTTTGAAGCTCAAAAACAAAACTGAGGGGAAACAGATGGGGAAGATCGATGAGGATCAACCTTGTCATTTTGAGAACAATCAAGTTAGTTTAAAGACTAATCTTTTGTATTTGTTTCCAAGAAGGAGGGGCAATCCACCGGCACGTAAATATAACATAATCAATGAAGATTGAAGGATTAAGCATGACATGAAGAAAGAAAGAGACATTGCAAAAATAAAAATGTGAGTAAACACGAGCTAGAACAATTTGAGCCATTATCAAGAGTCTATAGAGTATAGACTCTAGATTAACATTTCAACCTTTGTTTTCCCTAAGTATTTGATTGTTTCATTCGATTTTTACCAATGTATTATGATTATATATTTATATTATACACAATGAACATATTTAACGTATATTATACAAAAATTATGCGAAGCACAATTTATATGCATTTTAAAATACAACCTTTGAATTATGCATTTTAAAATCAATGTGAAAAATAGTAATAAATCAAATCAATTATATAAAATAAATTTTAAATATTAAAATCAATATGAAAATAAATAAATAAATGAAAAGAATTATAAAATAATAAATTTCAAATGTAATATAAGATAAGATAATTGACCCTGAAATAAATTACATAAGAAAATAATAATTAATAAATAAAGTACAATCATTAACTTTATTTGAAACAATCGTCACAAGGACAATTTGTTATGAATGAGTTTAATTTTTTTACATCTTGGACGTTTAAATTAGTATTACATTATAGATAAATGACAACAATTGACAACAATTCATATCCATGACTTTATAAATAGTAATAATTAATTTAGTAAATTGTTGAAATTGGTGGGAGTGTATACCAAACGGTTGCTTTCTACAAGTTAGATAAGTTTTGCTTATATTTGAGACAACAAAATAAGATATTTTTTTGTGTTTATATGAAATTAGATGGAGTATATGCTAAAAAATGGTTTTCTATCATAAATCAAGTTAGTTGTTACCGTTATTGTTATAGTATTTGATTTGATTTTGTTATCCTTTGGGAACAACATTAGCTACGAATAATTCAAAAAGAATCAAACATGTTTTTGTACAGTTGCTTCAATAGCAATTTCTATCTATATACATTATTTCGTTTGTCTTTGTGGGTTTGAAAGTGTCATACGAATTATTTCGTTTTTGTACACTTATGTTTTGGGTTAGTCTCACCAGTTCAATTTTTCAAGTAAAAATAGAACAATCTACCTTCTGATTTTGGTAAACCATAATTAAAACACAGTTTTCTGGTGATTATGTAAATTCGTCGAATCCAAATGAATCTAAGCACATACTTGTAAACTCGTAAAGTCACGGTGCTTCCGTTGGATTGAATGGAGGCTTAAATTTATTGCTTCAATAAAGTCGCATTTAAAGTGGATATATAGAACGTCAAAAATGTTAGTATGACGAGCAATCAAACATGCACTAAATATGGTAAACAAATGAGGACAAATCTAATTAAAGAAAAGAATAAAGTCAAAGGGAAATAAAATTTATAAATTAGTAAAAAATACATTAATTATTATTTTATCACAAAAAAACTTTTACAAAACACTATAATATAAATATAAAATAGCACTACCAACACTCACTCTAATACATTTTTTTCAACACTCTCTCTTTCATCACAGAAAATGATGAACGGTGAGAGGATAGCGAGGCGAAAAATCGGTAGGAAAGAAAGCATGGCGCGGACATGGCTGATAATGGACAGCGAGGGGCAGAGACAGATGGTGGAGGCAGGGAGACAGTTGATAATGCGGCGGACGGGGCTAACAGCTAGGGACCTTAGGAGTCTTGATCCCATGTTGTCTTACCCTTCAACAATTGTGGGACGTGAGAGAGCAATGCTCTTAAACTTGGAACAAATAAAGGCTATTATTACTGCACATGAGGTTCTTTTGCTGAATTGTAGAGATCCTTCTGTTGTCCCTTTTGTTGATGAGCTTCATGCAAAGATTCTTCATCATCATAGTACTGCTACTGATCAACATCCTCAGGTAAGTTTATGTTTTTTTTTTTTTTAAATTTTGCAAATAGTGAGGGAAACTAAACATAGATCTTTATAATAATTGGATGATTAGTTTTTTTTAGATAAATTAAGAGCGTCTAAACATCAAGTTATGAATAGACATACCAACTGACTAATAGACACATTCGTCCTCTGCTATAGCTCATAAATTATGGTCAATGCTAAATGTTTTTCTGTAATTGGTTTAGCTGGTCAAGATTTTTTTTTTTTTATTAAAATATTTGAGTTGACCGATAAAATAATTTATGTTTAAATAGACTCACGATTTTGACAGAAAAATTATGTTTAGGTGTAAAATCTATAAATCAGAATGTCAGGATATAATGTAATTTACTTCTTCCTTTCTTAAATATAAATCTGTATATAATTTAAATTTAGATTAAATACATTTGACTTTTATAATTTGACTTAGTATTATTTTATTAATAATAATTTTCTACTTCACAATTTTTTACTCTTTGTTTATATTTAAAATCGAATAATGGATGTATGTTTGAGACCTAACCAATTCTTCCTGAAAAAAACAAAATATATCATAAAATTGTATGTTGATGCCAATTTGTGGTCAAAAGTTTTTTCGTTTACTAAAATTTGTGGTCAAAAGATATTCTGACTTAAAGTTGTAATTTAATTTTTTTTTCATGCATGTTTTTTAGTCTTAAATTTATTTATTCTTTACAAATTTTAAATTTATTATTAGCACTTTCTTATGAATATATTTAAGCATAAATTAATAATTTGAAGTAACAGAAAATTGATTTTCTTCTCATTCTACCAAATTTTCATCACAAGAACAAAAAGGCACACTTAATTCACCATTGCTTTTATATATCTCTAACCTTTTTATTAATCAAAATTACAGGATGGTCAAAATGGGAAGGATAAAAATGAAATTAAGCAAGATAGCAGTAACAGTGTGAAGATTCTTCCGTTTGAATTTGTGGTGTTGGAGGCATGCTTAGAAGCTGTTATTAGCTCCTTAGAAAATGAGGTGTGTACTATAGTATAGTCTTTCATTGTTTTTATTGATTTGTTAGTTCTCTATAATCTGTTTGAATGTTTTATTTTGGTGGTTGTTTTGAAGGCAAATATATTGGAACTGGAAGCTTTCCCTGCCTTAGATAAGCTAACATCAAAGATTAGTACTCTTAATTTGGAACGTGTTCGTCATGTTAAGAGTCGATTAGTTTCCTTAACTTCTCGTGTTCAAAGGGTTAGAAATTTGTCTCTCATTCGAATTTGTCTATGATGATTTAATTCATATTTACCGTCATTATAAAGATTTTTACATCGTCAATTTGTCTTTGATGTTTGACTTTAATTATAACAATTTTTATTGGTTGTGATTTGTTGACAGTATAGAATATAAGGTTGATTGATAGCGCGAATTAACTTACGATCATTTTCAGGTAAGGGATGAGCTAGAAAACTTGCTGGATGACGATAGAGATATGGCTGAACTTTATCTGACAGACAAGTTGATTCAACAGAAGTTTGAAACTTTTTCTACTGCTTCATCCATGAATAATAATGCAGATGACATGATGATGGATCAAGTACTTCAACAAGAAATAGTTGACAGGTATTTAATTTCATTGTCATTGCGAATATACTTGAGGTGCAAGTTCAGCGGTAAAAACTTAACGTTCTAATTTCAACATGCCGATTTTGAATCCTGTCAGGGACAGTTGCAAAATAGTTAGTGTCACTTGAATTAATAAAAATAATTTCATTGTGGATGAAATTTGATCTGTTATGCATATATGGTTCTTACCAAGTTAACCATAACAATTACTATGTCTTACATTCTTGATTATTTTATTAGGACTTCTCATGAAATATCATCGGGACAAGGTGAAGATATAATTGAACATGAAGAATATGAAAATGTTGTTGATGGTGAAATATCTGGAACCCAAGTTGCCACTGTCTATAGTGGTGTAACAAATGTTCAGGAGCTTGAGATGCTTTTAGGAGCATACTTTGTACAAATTGGAGCCACATTGAACAAGTTATCCGCGGTACGCAATCTTAATCAAGCGTAAATTTACAATAAATCATCGCTAGATTAAAAAGATAAAATAACAATTTTTTTATACTAAAAACGACACTTATTTTTGTAGCTGGCTGAATATGTTGAAGACACAGAGGACTACATAAACATTACATTGGATGATAAACAGAACCGTATTCTACAAACAGGAGTTCAAATAGGCACTGCAAGTGTGATTGTGAATTTCTTTGTTGTTGTGACAGGTATTTTTGGCATGAATATTCACATTGGCCTATTTGAAAATAATGGTGGAGATGCAAAGTTTCTTTGGACAGTTTTTGGATGCACTGTTTCTTGCATAATCTTATACATGCTTTCCATGCTTTGGTATAAGAAAAAGCGTATGCTGTAATAGTTGGCTAGGATCCCTAATTATGTTTCAAATACATATATGTACAAGTTTTATATGATTATATATATAGATTATAGACATCAGATTTTATATAAGTTGGATGGTTGTTCTTTTTTTACAATAATATATATGCTGATACTTAGATATATGCAATCTTTGTACTACATTTTTATCACGTAGTCCTAGTGACTAAAATTTCACTTTTAAAAGTGAATAAGTGGGTGTTTAGGTTTCAAACCGCAACTCCTACATATAAAATGCGATGTTTCTATCAATTAAGCTATGTTCCAGATTTTTTTTTTTAATTAAATGTGTTATTTTGAAATTGATGACCAATTTATGTTATTTTAATGTCAATGTTAGGACTCATTTATGTTCAAGATGTATCTAATGTCTGTGTATTAATGTATTATGTTAAAGAAAAATCAAATTTTTGTCTCTAAATGATTAAAAACAAAGCATAAAATTATTTAAAGATAAAAACACATGTGGTTTTTTTATAGGGACGAAAACTAAAATTCTATTAATTTTATAGGATGAAAAACATATTTAATTCTTGTTAATTTGAGTAAAATTGAAAACAAAACATGAAAAATAAAGGAGATTTAAATGGTCTTAGTTTTCATGCCTTATAGAGTTTTTGTCCTTATATGCATATGGAGCACAATGTACTAGGCAACCACATGTTCATTATCCATTTAAAGATAAGCCATGGTTGTGTAACAAAATAAACTAGATGCAATGAGTTCCCTAGGACAAACAATGTTAATGGCACTAACAGTTACAGTAAACAAGTATGCATCATCCAATATTCAAGCGGTTCATAACAAAAAACAAGCAAAGTCAACCTTAAGCAACAGCACCAACGTTGGATTTGGAAGGAGAGGACTTGTTTTATCCGCTGTTAGTGTTATTGCCGCAACTCAAGACCCGGAATCAAGGACTCTACTTCTTCAAAGTATATATCTATGCATTACTCTCTTCTTTGTACTTCTTATATATTGCCTATAGCACTGACACCACCAACATGACACCGTCACACGTGATTTTATCATTGTTGTGTCCGGTGTTCATGTTTGTGTCAGTGTTTCATAGGTCATGCCATTTTAACATGTTTTAGCGGTTTAATTGCTAACTCAAAAAAATTTGTAATGAAATTGTGTTATTAGAGTATTTGAAGAAAACAGAGGAAAACAAGGAGAAAAATGACAAAGAGGTATGCAATGCAACACTCTCAAGTGGTGTTTTTTTATTTATTTTGTAATATATGTCACATTTTAATGTTTAATATAATGTGAGTTTGTGTTGTGCAGAGGGTGGATAGTTATTACAAGCGTAATTACAGGGATTACTTTGAATTCATAGAAGGGAGTTTGAGAGCAAAGGAAGATGGGAAACTTTCAGAAGCAGAAAAGGGTATCCTTGATTGGCTTGAAGCTAACAAGTGATTTTGTTTTTGGTGAATTTGATATTGGTTTTTCTCAATTGATAGAGTTACTAGCTACTTTTCATTTTTCTAACTCCAATTGATGGCATTGAATTCTATATACCCTTTACCTTTACAATTGTACATTATCCACATAGTTTTGTAGATTTTGAATTCCTATGTTTTTTTTGGGTGTAGACTGATTTTCTGTTTCTTTGAAATCCATTTAGTACAAATTTTTTATTATTTCAAGTAATTGATTTTTAATTGTTGGATCTTGCACAAACAGCGTGATTTGCTTGCATGAAAATTTAAAGGGTAAACATCATTTTAGTCCTAGTAGGTAAGCGAAAATTCGCAGAAAAATTTGCAGGAAATTTGTGAATTTTCTTGCGGATTTTCGCTTTAGGAACTAAAATAAATTTTTTTAATTGATTTAGGGACTTATTTAAAACAAAATTTGATACAGGGACTAAAACCAAAATTCCGCGTACATACAGAGACAAAAATAATGTTTAAGTCCAATTTAAATGCAAACAATCCAAGTATTCAAACATTATTTTTAGGTTCACCGATCACCGTGTGAAATTTTGGTGCATGCAGATACTAGACACAACATTGACGTTCACGCCTAGATCCCAACTTGTGCTTTAAGGATCAATGTACCATCATGAACCCTATAACTAAAGTTAATTTTCCTATATCAAATGTTTTAATTAATGGAAATACTTGATATCAATTATCAAGCAGTTCGTAACTCAAGGGGTGTGGTTGAGTGGTTGAGGCTCATCCTCCCTTAACCAAAGGTTGAGGGTTCGATCTTCACCTTGGGTATGGAGCAGCTTTAAATTCTTGGGTCAGCTATCCCACCCATCGAGGTGCCTCCAATCTAGCGAGAGATTAGTCACTGCGTTCGATGGTGGATATCCCGGTCTCGACAAAAAAAATTATCAAGCAGTTCGTAATAGTATATATATGAAGTATTAGTAACAGAGCCATTGCCACTGATAATTTATTGACTAAATGTGAAGGAAGAGTAAATAATGGCAACTAAGTGTGTGTTTGGTTAAGTAGTGACTAGTGAGCAACCCCTAACCATTAATTTAAAACTCTCTCACAATGATTTTAAAAGCTCCAATTGTAATTTTTAGTCCTTTTAGAAGTTAGAACTACAATTGTGCTCCATTTTTTGCATCCTAAATCATTTCTACAAAATGTATTTTCGGACAACTTCATTCTCAAAAACTAACTAATAAGATGAAGGTATTCAAATACATATATACATCCAACTGTCCAAATTTTTTACTAATGTGAAACTTCAATACAATAATAGCCTTCTATATATTGGCACACAATACTAGATGTTTAACCAAATGTTTTACTCCCTTAGACACTTCATGCTTTGATTGCTAATTAATTTGGTGGTCAACTTTTGCAACTCAACTCATACTATTTCTTTTGGCCTAGAATATTTGATTTTTCTTTATTCAACTTCTTACAAAAAATATATAGTTACAATACTAGTTAATACTACTTGTAATTAAGTAATTATCTTAGGCCTAAGGTGAAATTGCATTTAACTTTAATTAGGATTAGGCTTAATACACTATATTTGAAAGGGAGATACATATGTATTTTTAATACCACAATGAATTTACGAAATCACAGTAATTTATCTTAATTAAAGTAACTATGAATCGAAATATACAGCTAGATAAGAATAAAAATGAGGTTCCAACCCCATAAAGAAGAGTTTCTTCTGCTGTGACGTAAGTAATAATAAAGTGTGGCACATTTATTTGCTTGGTTGGCATAGAGAGAGCTAATAATATAAACCGCACAAGTAGAGAAAATGATGTCAAGGGAATTGGGAACATGGAAACAAAATTGGCAATGGTCGAATAAATAGGAGATGAGATAATAAACATGTTACGATTACAAGGGTAAAGGGACTTGCCTTGCTTTGCTTTGGGCGGTGGTTGCCAAGACAAAAATGTTTCTCCCACACCCTTTTATGGAATGCACCTACACCTACTCAATCATATACTATTTTTCTTAATTTATTACTTTATTTTCTCACTCACTACTAGTTTATGGACCTCTGTTTGTTTGGTGCACGCAGTTACACATTATAGGCAATTTTGATTGTTGTGTTATATTGTAATATCTCATTTTTTTTAAAAGTCATAATTGTGATTCTATCTGGACCTAACGCGAGGCGCATAATGTAGTGTGCGGGGTGCATGAAGCGTTTGTGAGGTGTGCTTCATTACGAGTATATATATTTAGTGCATTTTCTAACACATTGACTTTTGGAGGCTACGATTTTCGGAAACACTTGGAGAAACAATGAGAATGAATCATTAAGCGATCAATATTTAATGATTGAACGTTTTCGGGTTAGTTTTAAGATTGAGAAACACATTGGAATGAGTTTTATTGTTCATCTTTGTTCTTGTGAGGTTAAATAAAAATTGGTAGAAATTAGAAAAAATTTCTTAAATTAAGATGAGCAGATAACATTTTTTGGTTAACTTTCCACATTAATGACTTCAGCCTTATTTTAATTTCTTAAGAATCTCATTGCCAAACTTTGTGGATTATATAAAATAAATAAAAAACACGTGGGGGAGAGATTAGAAATATTGTCATCCTAAAATTCTCGAAGATCATATTTTCATTAGCTTTTTCAACCTTTATTGACTGGTACATGATTAGTATTTTTGAATGATTTAATTAAACAGAGATTTGACTAGGAATAAGTAAAGGAATAAAAAAATGAAAGCCACGATTGTGTTTGACATCAAGTTCAGTGACAGCTTCCAAACAGACAGGATTGGAGGGAACAAAACTACATAAAAATAAAAAAAACATCATAAAATGTTAGTATATATATTTAAAAATACTAGGATCCTTCCAAAAGAGATAAAGTTGACAAACTAAACAAAATGGGTCATGTAACGCATGTTCCTTTGGGGTCAGGAAGATATGATGCAAGATATCATGAGCTTAATATAGAGATTCATACCAAATACACATTTCAACATCAATTGGTCATCTTTGTACATTATTGTTTCATTGCCCATCTCTCATAACACTCTACCATTAAAATTTCTCTCTTTTTATAAATCAGATGAAAGTATATGTTTAGATTACATTGACGTAAATTTGACGAAATTATAGTGAAAATGTCATTTTACCAAATTTTCAACAATAGTTTATACTAAAATCACAATTTTTATTAAGTTCACTGCCAATTTAACTATACAATAAACTTTGCTTCTAAGTCGAATGAAAATGCTAAAATTTTAAGAAAATAGAGCCATGTATGGACTCCTCTATAAACACTCATAAAGGCATTGTCTAGGTGTCCTTTTAAGGAGTAATCAAAACATTTTTTTTCTTCTCAAATTTATTAATTTTCCATATAATCACAAAAATTGATCCTACCTACATTGTCTTATCTGAACTATATTTGTGAATCAAGCATCAAAACATGTGTGTCGGCAACACATTATTTTATTTTTGTCTTGCTTTATAAAAAAAACAAGTAATAAGAAAAAACTTTATGGTGGGTTATTTGAAAAACTGAATAAATAAAAGTATAGTATCTATTATTGAATTGAATTTTCAGTACATTAAGAAGTACAATATTTTCAAAATAAAATAAAGGGTATGTACTTTTATTTGTTGGAACATAGTTCCATGGATTTGGTTTGTGCATGCATCTGAGAATAATTGATAAAATTAAACAGAAAAGTTGAGTAATAGATTGTGTACAACTAGGATTTCAATATCTGATAAAACAATTTTATAATCAGAAAGCAGGTACACAGCTAGCAAAGATTTGAATATTTGGACACAAGATTTGCACTTATCTTCTTAATTATTCAAATTAACTGGGAATTAAGCTCTTAATATGGATTAGTCCAAAAAAATTTAATATGTGTTTATTATGTTTGCAAGACATGCTAGTACTGCATTGTTGTATAAGTAGATTCATCAAAATAACAAGTAAACATACTTATACAGAACATGTCTTACTGAATTAGCTTATAATCATTAATCACCATTAATTAACAACAAAATTAAATTTTCTAAAGAAAAAAAGAAAAGAAAAACATGACTAACTTATAGCTTAACACATTGCCTTAATGAAGCTCTATTTTATCTCATTCCCATCCTTTTCCTCCATACCATCTGCTAAACAAACAATGCAAATCTTTGAGCACAACACACTATGTCTTCTAGAATTTTCTTCCAATAATTCACAAAACAAGATTAACTTACTTGTTTCCTTGAAGTTCATTTTGTGATATAGAAGGTTGTAAAAAACCAAATTGTTCTTCTTGGTATGAAGATTTTCCCTACAAAAAATAACACAAAAAAGTTTTAGCAATTACAAAATTAAGAGTAGTAAAATAAAATCAAAAGAAGAGAATTAATTAATTAATCCAAGTACCTCAAAATAATTAGTAGCTGAATAACCTTGTGAATAATCTACCATATTTCCTGTATAATTTTGTTGATTTGTCCCACCAACATTGTTCTAAAAAATTATCAAAAATCATATGTAACAAATTATTTAACACACATTAATCATAGTATTATATTGCTATCTCAATTATAATCTGAAACAAAACTTACAGTGGAAAAGTCAAAGACATGAGAAGAGCTAGCTGTGTCATGAAGAAAAGAAGGAAGATTTTGTTGATCTTGAACAAGGTATTGTTTATTATTTTCTCTAACTTTCTGTTTCTTTGAAACATTCTTGTTCTGTTTCACTACATTGTGTTTTTCATTGAAGTAAGTAGCATCATTATCATTATCATCATAAGGAAGATGAGGAGGACCAGAAGAAGCATCAGAAACCATAGACAAATCTTCCACCCCTTCAGAGTATTCATTTGTGACTCTTTTGTCTTTGTGTTTACCATAATACCCTTCAGTTCCACCTATGTATCTAGTATCTCCATAAGAATGTTCAAGGTATAGAGTCCAACCTGATTCACATCCACTACTACATTCAGAATCAAATGCACTCATGTTCTTGTTTTTTTTTCTTTCTAGTTTTCTTATGAGTATGATGAAAGAAAAGACTAGGTAGATGTAGATGTAATAAAAGAGTGAAAAGAATTGAACATTTTATTAACGTTGTTAATGTGTGTGTCTCACTAGTGTTTGGTTTTGGTTGGAGTTGAGCAAGTTGGATAAAAAACCAAAGAGAATCACACTAAAATCCTATAATTATTTTGTCTTTATTCTTAACTTGTTTTTGGTGGATAAATAGTTTAACCTACTTTTAATATTATGACAGGTACTATATTAGAATCAGAATCATAGTAATCATCCTATTATCAAATGTAAATGTATAGATAGAATGGTAAATTTTTAGTTGGTGTATGAAAAAACATTTATTATGAAATCAACTTCTTAAATAAATCTCAGTATTTAAAGATTGATCTTTATAATTGTAGGATGAAAAATATTTTTAATTTACTAAAAAGAATAATGAATCTCCATACTCATCAAAAATTGAACATATATTTAATACTAAAAAATGACTAATAGAAAGATTTAATATTAATAACGAGAGTTGAATATGAGTCATTGTGCAATACAAATCTTTTTTGAAATGCAATTGTAAGATCATTTTATAATTCTTTTTACTAAATTCAGTATCAATATTTATCACTGAATCAACTAATATTCGGTGATATGAATGCAATTTTTATCCATGGGACAAAGGTTGCATTAAGAATTTTGTCATTATTATAATGAGAATGAATCAAAAAATGCCAGTTGTGTATGTTATAATGGGTGCATGTAAGAGAGAGAAATGAATGAATACCCCATTGAATCACATGGTAGACAGCAAGGCACAGTGTACCCTCTCAACAAAACAGAGTACACGTCCATTTCCATTCCACAGTCTACTATTGACACCTATCACATAGTACCAGCAATGCATACCCTAGCTAGTTACTATGCATTATCCTAATTTTAAGGAAGAATATGAATATTGTAAAATAAAATACTCTATGGTTAGTCATGAAACTGAGGGGTCAATACTACTCCAATAACGGATTTTATAAGGTACATCACTAACCTGATTCGTAGTTCAAATAAGGGAAAAACAAAATTATGCTATTTTGAACATAAATAGTGCATGTAGTGTTTGCCATATGGTAAGGTATATCCTATAATATAGTGCCCTTTTTTTGCTTTTCATGTGCTTCATTAATCATGTGACGTGGTTAAAATATAGCTCTATAAAAATGGAATCCATTCCAGCATGTACAGCTGGACTAGTACACTACCATTTATTTGAACCCGGATTGTTTGCACATAGTTACACGGTCTAAGAAATCGTGTCTATTTAATTAAGATCAAGGATCGTATTTTGATCAAATAGTCACTATTTTTTAAACGGCGTAATTACGTGCATATATAGTTGTTCAACAAGTTTTATTTATACTATGCATGTAAGAAAAAGTACGCTATGCTTCAAGGAAAAAAACATCAACCACTACCACTCATTTAATTTTCTGTCTATGTGTCTCTTCTAAAGAAAACAAGAGATTGTTTTTTTTTTTGTGAGTGTATGTGTAAGGTGAAAAAATAGTGTGGCCTTGAGGATAATATCAGAGGAGAATGTGAAATTTTTTGGGCATGGTGCAGTTGACTGGGATTTTATTAATCCACATGCAATATTAGATTTGAGATTCCAAAACCTAATTCTCTTCTATTCAAGAATTTATTCTGCTACTATTCACATTATCACATAGTCATGTGGACACACGTGTGCACATAACATAATTTACTCATTATGTCGTTATTTTATTGGGCCTAAGTAAGGGCAAGGGCTCTCAAGGCCCCACTTTTATTTTTTGGAGCTAAAGGCCCCACATTTTTTGGATTTTTTTTCTTTAAAAGAAATAGTTCCTCAAAATTAAATATAGATAAAATAATTTAAATACATTGATGTTTTAGTTATTTTTCTGTTATACAGTATTTGATTTTAGAGTGAAGTCTCATTATATCTAAAGGATAAAAAACAGGCGTATAAGCCTCAAACATGTTAGCTCAGGTAATCGGCATAAGTGTTGCCTTTACGGAGAGTATGAGTAATTTGAACCAGCACAAGTGTTGCTTTCACAGAGCGTATGAGTAATTTGAACCCACCAATCTCTTTCGAGAAGGTCGTTTATATTGAAAGAAGTTTTCTAGTATTTGATTTCTTCATCAAGATTAGTGTCCAAATTAAACTTAATACCTTTGCAATCTTTATAGGAGTCAGGTAAAATGTTGTTTAATGACTCTTACAAATTGTGATGAACTAATTATTGAGTTTTTGTAAACAAAGTGTTAAATGTTCAATAAAAAAGAGTTAACACTTAACTGTAATCATCAATTTTGTTAACAAACCGCCGTTATAAAAACAAAAACACAAATTTTGTACCATCCAAAAATACATTTCTGGACAAATTATGTCGTCTTATCTACACTTTTGAAAACATATGTCTGTTTTCTATCATTTACTTAATATATATATATACTGTCAAAAGAATCATGTACTTAATATGTGTATAACCTTAAACGACAGATAATATAATAAATAATACGCAAAGAGTATATAACTTTTAATGAGTCATCCTACAAGTATTGCTAAGATATTTGTCACTTTTCTGCACAGCCTATTTGTTTAGATAGTAATACTAGATTACTATAGATAGGGACTGTAATTTGTCAACAAAATTAATGTTGTTCTTTTGAAATAAAAGTGCACTCAGAATGAAGGGAAAAACTTGTTAAGTTTCATAGGCAATGCATAGAACTCATCACTTCTGATATCCTGATTGAAGGTCCTGAATTTTTCCCACCAGTGTCTCCCACTGTCTCGGCGAGTTAAGGCGTGTGAAGGACTCATAGTGGCATCCAAGAAGTAAGCAACTATAATCACCACAGTTGGTGGAGATGAGAAAATCACTTGCACTATATTGTTGAACTGCATATTATTGGGAGTTACAATGAGAAGAATCAAAGATGGTTTTATAGCAATAGGTAACTTTTCAGCTAAGATATATGCGTACCGAGGTAGAGCCAGTATGAACAGGGCCGTGACCAGATAGAATGATGTATTGGTTGAAATATTGTGGAATGGATAGACCGAGGAAGAGAGAAAATCCGACGATGAACATTGATCTGTAGCTGTTTAGATTGCAGAATTGAAGAAAACCAAGTCCAGCTGATGCTGCTCATCACAAAAGAAACATTACAATCAAATAAAAAAGAATTGACATTTTAAGGGAACAAACCGGTGCAATTCATGAAACTAGTGTTGTAAATACAATTTATATGCCAAGTTTCATTGCAATCACTCATTTGTTTTTGGTTTCAAGATCATCAATTTCTCAGGTTGTTACAGACCAACATAAAGATGACAGAATTACTATCAATAATAATCAAAGAATCATACATACCGACATAAGCAGAGAGGACACAGTACACAGCCGCGATTATTGGCAATGGTATTGAAGCAATCACTGCTCCAAATTTGCCTGACAGAAGCACAAATTCAAATACTGTAAGTAAATATCATTAGGTACACATGTAAAAAATTCGCAGAAGGGGATGTAATGCAATACCAAATATAGAGAAGAAAAACATGAATCCTGCTGATATTTGAATGACTCTTCGACTCCCAACACGCGTTAGACCCAACAGTCCTGCATTTTGACTTAATTCCAAGGAAAGGAAACAAAATTAGATAATGTCATTAATATACTCAACAAGACATAGTAAAAACTAAATTCTCTAAGATAAAACACACACTTAATGACAATCAAGAATAAATCCTAAGAATTTTTTCACAACAGCTAGTGAGAAGATTTTAAGGGCAACAAAATGTACACTGATGCAGCGGATCCAGTTGCTGCGCCAAAAAGGCCATCCAGAAAAGTGCCTATACCCTGAAATCATCAAAGTCCAACACATGAGTCTAATTCTCAATAAGTAAACGCACTTATTATAGATGTACATGTATCATCATATCATAAAATAATGAAGTACTACCAGCCAGCCAATGCCGCGGCTAAGCACAGTAGGTGGAATAGGTGTTGCACTGCCAAATCTTGACGCTGCAATGAATGTCCCGGTTGACTGTGCTTGGAGATTGAAAAATAAAACATATATCAGAGTATACCCAAATGAAGATAAATTTAAACATATACCTTGTAGTTAGACATTTCCAAATTACATTATTAGAATATGATATGAGGATATAAAAAAACATAACAGTTCACGATTCACCATAGAAACTTTGCAAGTCAAAATGTCTAGTCCACAACGCCATATTGATCATGGCACACATTGTCATATGCAAAATATTGCTAGCACTAGCTTTTGTGATCATTATATCAAAAAATATACAACAGCCATCCATGCACAAGTTAGTTTACATTTTAAAAAAAGAGGAAAGATCAAAAGCAAACCTCTACAATTGCAACAAGAGAAGCAGCGATCATTGCAAAAATATCACCAGCATTGAAAGTAGGGCCTCCCCATTGAATTGGATATGGAACTCTTATCCTACACAATGTATAAAAAGCTAATTGAAATGGATACTATATAATATATATATTCAAGAAATGAGTAAGAGGTGCAAAGATCATATTCAGTTCCTAGTATTTAGTTAAGAACATAATATCTGTCCATCTAGTTTGATGCTTTGGAGCCTTAGATATATATCATCTATTATTATGTCACAAAATATTATTATACATTGACATAGTTTGAGAGCACATAATGAATTTTAAAAACACAATCAAGCTACCAAGGACTGACCAAGGAGCAGCGGTAATCAACCCAGATCGGTCAGTACGGCAGCTGAATTGAGTCATTGGTGGTCGTCTCGTATATGCACCAGCTGCAGTCAAAATTTCAGCAAATGCCCATACAATTCCAATTGTGACTATTATCGCAACTCGATCGAACCCTCTTGATTTCATCTTTTGTGGAATGTACTGCAAGGGCAATAATCAATTTAAAATGTTGAGCTACTTTGATATACAAAATTCACAGATCATAAGGGGCAATAACTTATTCCATAAGACCATAACCACCATCCAAATTTCCTACTTAAATGTTATTCAAGGGAAGCTAAGTGAAGTGAAATTACATAGAAAGAAATGTAAACAGAAGCATGTCCTGCAAATATCTGAGTAATCTACAGGATAGGGACAAAAACAAAGTAACATACTTGGGACAGGATGACCAGAATGATCAATGCAGGGAGACCAATTTCAACACAATCAGCCAACTACATAAATCAAAGGAAACACAAAGAGTATGTTTGTTAAACAACTGATCATTATATGAAAATTATTTAGCACCAATAACCATAATAAAGGGGCGACGTATATACTCTTGGAAACCATAATACAAAGAGTCCTAGGCCAGTCAGAGTGACGAGGGGAACAGCGCTCAGAGGGCTAAGAAACCTGCAATATCAATCAATATATTAAATCTACTTTGGCATTTGAGTTTTTTCTAAACCAAACTATGGCTAATTTGTTCAAAGTAGCCATATGCAATGCACAATTTCTATACCTTGCAAAAATACTCCAGAACCCAAAAAACCCAATCATTCCTTGAACAACAGAAGCAATGATCAGAGCCCCTTGTACAGCTTGAATGGATTGCCTGAACCTCTGAAAAATTAAACCACCTATCAGTTAACATAAGTGACATGCATTAGGTATAACAAACCAACAACATTTCAATGAAAATAGACTATAGCATTTTCATATTATCTATAAATCACTTCCACTAAGTTGAAATATAAAAAAAAACTATCCTATGATAACATTAATTACACAAACCACATTAGGAATCAGGAATGTGCTCATTCTAGTTGATAGAGCAACAGAAATCGCTGGAATCAAGAAAGCAAAAGAAGGTCCTATGACCACTGGAAGCCTTGTTCCAACCCATGTCTGCATTAGTGTTTTGATTCCAGCAACAAAAAGTAGTGTCTGAATCATTTGAGCTTTTTCCACCTACATTTTCCCCCCAAAACAATAAACTGAGATTCAAATCCAAATAACACAAAAAAACTTGAAAACTTCAAAAAAAAAGTTGATTACGTTGCCACCACCCATCAAAGGAACAAGTATAGTTGAAACGATAACAATGTTACCAAGCATGACAACATAGTGTTGAAATCCAAGAAAAATCCCTTCAGCTGCAAATGCAATAAAACCATAGAAAATGAAGTAAAGTTATAAACTTGATCACAAAAGAAAAATGGGTATTCACAAAAAAGATTAAAATAACAAAATGGGTTGTTTACTTACGCCATGAGGGAAAGCTTCTAACACAGTAATCAACGCCGGGAAGTTGTTCCTTGACGGGATGAGGTTGAAAGTCATCAACTTTTCCTCCTCCGCCGCCACCACCACCACCACCACCACCTTCTCCAGCTGCCATTGTTTGTTTTTCTCTCTGTTTTCTTCACTCTGTTTCGTTTTGTGTGACAATGTTTCTTATTATTATAGTAGCAAGAATAAAAAGAACATTTGTGTACTATTTTGATGTCAGAAAGAGAGAGAGAGAGAGAGAGAGAGAGAGAGAGAGAGAGAGAGAGAGTGGAAATGAAGAGGAAGTTGGCAAAGACGCTGTGACTCTATACAACAATTTGTTGTACAAATGAATCATTTTTGAGAAATGTGTCGTTTGGTTGGTACTCCTAATGTTATCAGTATTTCTTTTTTTGTCTTTTCTGTATTATTCTTAATTAATCCTTTTTTTAGGATTAATCCCTGGTTGTTGGTCAATTGTTGGAATACCAAACGTTGAATATTTGAGACCAATATCATCATCATTTGATTCATTTCAATTGTTCACAATATTTTCATATTTTCATGTTGTTTGAGTATGTTCATAATTATAATTTCTTTTCAAGCAAGGCACTTTATTTCGATTGATAAAGTTGCGACTTAATCAGTTCTGTAAGTGTAGTTCAAATGATAGCTACCAAAGATATTATTGGAGTGGTCGTAGTTTGAACTTAAATTTTATATTTCTTCACATCTAAATGTGTGAATCTAACTACTTGGTAAAAAAAAATTGTGACTTAATCTATATTAAAATGGGTTGGTGTGACCTTGGTGTATGTATCACAGATTTCATAAGACTGGACATTAATAGTTAATTTTAATTTTTTTAGTATCCGACTCTAATTTCACCACTTTATAAGAATTGAAGTGAGATTTTACGAAGAGCACATTCAAAGATCATAAACCAACACTACTAAACTATTTGACATTATTAATTGACATATATAAGTGTTTAAAAAATATAATAGTTTTCAAATAGTTTGTAATATAATATTTGGTATGTTTATCACACAATTTTTTTATATGTGAAATGACAAGCCATTCAAAAAGTAGAGGGATTAGATTCGAACCTCAAATATGAACGTCCAATTTAATAATTTCGGTATTTTTTACTAATTGAGCTGAGACTTATAAACTATCATACAATTTTTTTACTAAAAAAATATACATTACACTTTTCATTTAAAAGATGTTACAATTTGTAAGATGTGTTACTTGTGTGCATTGGTTGATTACCTAAAAGGCTAAAAGTTTGCTTGAATTTTTCGTGCCTACCATCTTTTCTCATGCGAGACCCACATATACACATAACACATATAGCCATATATTATTGCAGTCAGAATTTATTAGAAAGTTGAAAGTTTTCTGTTTATTGTCATACAATGAGAAATAAAGTATTGAATCGTTATGGGATGAAACCCAGAGTCCAGAGACGAAACGTTAAGAATGAACATTAAGAAGAGTTTATGCATTCACTTTGCTTTTCATATGAATCTCGTCTAGTGGAATTTACAGCGAAGAGAGTTTTTAGTTGATATGTTTATCTTCATTTCTGAGCTTGAAACAATTATATTGTGGAACAATGTAGGTCCATTATAGTATCGATTAATGTGAGATATAGTTGCAACAAGCAAACCATATTACTCATGAATTGTGAGATTAACTCCGCTCACAAGTACCACTCCCATATTTATGTTCTATGTTGCATTTGCTTTTTTGATTCTTTATGAAATACTATATGTCTAAGCTTTTCCGCTAGAAATAAAAATACAATTTTGATTATTCTATTTTGCTGATTCAACAATGTTGATTTATATTTATTTCAAAATTTGAAAATAGAATTTCCTTACAATTTCGTCACTTTTGATTTTGATTGTAAGTTGCCTATTCTTTCTGCCTAATAATGTAAATGTAAATAGACTATGTGGCTGACACTTTGACGAGGTCTTGTTTTCTTGTGTTGTAGTGTATGTTTAGTATCACGAGTTCACGATGGATGGATGAATGTTTTATGATCACGATCACGATGATTCATCATGATTTTGTAAAAATTATAGTTGAGAAATTATGACGAGTATTTTTGTTTTTTGCTTTTAATTTTTAGTTTCTAGAGGAAGAAGACCTTAGACCAATTAACGTTTGGTGATTCTATTTTATTTTTTGTTCCGAACAAAATTTAGATTCATCCGCGGAGAATAAATGGGGGTGTGTTCTGACTCGACCTTAAGTCAACATTTCCGACATATTGTCTTCTTTCGGGTTAACCCGTCACAATTTTGTCCTTTGTAAAAAAGGCGTCTTTGTTGATTTAACGAGTGTGGCGTGTTGTATATAAACTGCCGTTAACCTCAAGTTTCAAGCATTGTGGGACTTATAGGTGAGTCAGAATAACAAATATATTTTGGAGATCTAGACTTGAGGTCCGGTCAGAACATACTTTCATTTATCCCCTACGGATAAATCTAAGTTATGTTTATAACACTTTTTTGACAATATGATACTGTTATCACCAAAATTATAAACTTATGATATCGAGATACATAAAAATTAAACTTTGTAAAGAATATAATTAGAGGATATTTATGTAGGTTAATTAGTCTATTACTGTTATAAATCTAATGTAATGATGATTAACATAAATTATTCTTTTTTTCATTTATTTTTTTGTCAATTAAATTTAATTTTTGCGCTATTTTAAATTAGTTTCATAACATACTTAATAATATATATATTTTACTTTTTATTGTAAAAAAAAAAAAAAACTTTTTTTCCTCTTTTAGAAGAAGTTATCTAGAAATTTCTCTTGTTCTAGAATAAAAAAGAAAAAAAAAATGAAAAAGGTTGGTTCCTCCTCGGTTACAACCTGGCGGGCCAAGGCAGAAGTCACCCCAAAAAAGCCCAAAAAGCCGCCAATAATATATTATTATTTAAATGATGAAATATCTGAAGTATCTTTTCAATCTATATTTTCGCAAATCAAAACAGATCCATCGATCGAACGCTGCTCCAACTAACCTTCTTCTTCTCTCTCCAAAATGAGTTACTATAACCAACAACAACCGCCCGTCGGCGTTCCTCCCCAGCAAGGTCCGATCCCTCCTTTTTTCTTTCTCAATTCTTCTTCTTCTTCTTCTTCTTACTCACACTTCTCTCTCTACCATCTTTCTTTTTACTCTGTTGTTATTATTATGCGATAGTAATTAATTATTTTATTTGATGCAATTAATATAGGTTATCCGACACAGGAGTCATACGCTAAAGATGCTTACCCGCCACCGGGATATCCACCACAAGGTTACCCTCCTCCACAGCAGGGTTATCCACAACAGGGCTATCCACCACAAGGCTATCCTCAACAAGGTTATCCACCGCCTCAGTACGCTCCTCAGTACGCTCAGCCACCACCTCGTCAACAAAATTCTTCCGGAGGAACTGGTTGCATGGAAGGCTGGTAAGTAACTAACTCCTCTCTCGATCTCTCGATCTATCTATAATTCAAATCAAAATTGAAATTGGATCTCTGAAGATTTGATCGCTGGATCGTGGTTGTTGCCGCCGGTGTCATGTAACCGTTGATTGTTATTTTGTCTATTTCTTCTTATCTTGTCACGTTATTCGATGTAGATGTATTACTTTTTGTTTTCTTTTTTACTTTCTTTATGTGAGTGTGGTCCCATGTGTACTATCGGATATTCCAATGGTACTTACCTTATGTTGATTTTTTTTATTTATCATATAGTACTACTAGTATCAATTAATCAACTAAATTATCTTAATCTAAGTTTAAAATCTTCAGATTAGTGTTTCTTAAGTACAACTGCTCCTATGATATACTTGCAGTTGTTGCAGGGGCGTGAGTTTTTTTTTTTTGTATATCGAAAATATAAATTGCTTCTGCCAAACTCTCTTGCCCAACCCAGCTCATATCACATGAGAAATAATTTAATTAAGCAGTAATTAGATGTAAGTATTTTGTAAGTTGAAATTGATTATTTAAGCGGTAGGTTTTGGCTGTCTCTGATAGGGATGTCAATGACGTGTGGGTTAAGCCATCTACAAGTGGTAGCTTGTCTTGTTGAAAGGGTCTTCTTCACATTCAATATTGCTACTATTTACAAACAATGCCTATGTGGACAAGTTTTCTATAAGCTACTTTCTTTTTTGAAGATATTTTTCATAACAGTTTACAAACAAAGATTAATTTCTTTAATCGCATATCATTCTTGTTCTATATGTCTTAAACTTTAAAGGCATATTCATGCAAATATAACAATTCTAAGCTCTCACACTTCCTTTCTTTCAAACAGACACGCATGACCTTGTTTTTTTGTTAATAACTTTATTATTTTCTGGCTTTTTGCTAATAGATTGTGTTATACTCACCAATGTGTGTTATTGTATTGTATTGTAATGTAATCTAATTTGTTTTTATAATTTGTAAATTGTTGCAGCTTGGCTGCTCTCTGCTGCTGTTGTCTCTTGGAAGCGTGCTTTTGATTCTGAGAGGACACATGATGACTTTGCACAAATTGGATTGATTACATATGTATTTTAATTTTGAACACATGATCATTATTGTTCTTATAGTTTCTTTTCCTTGTTGATTGTTTGCTTTTATGACAATGAAGTTATGAACTACAACTTCTAAATATCATATTGTCTCTTTAAAGGATCGTTCGTGTATATTTTCCTTCTGTTTTGTCTGATACCTTTATAAGAAAATTTCATTTTGTTATTATCATTTGTATTCTGATTAATCTGTTTAATGTTCTGTTGCATGAATCTGGTAATCACCAATGTTAGGAACAGAGCCCTTCTAATTTCATTAAGATGCACACATAACAAAAATCATCAAATGTCTACATCTTGTAGTACTTGTCTCATCGCATTGTTTTAACATGCACAAGACCGCATTTTAGCAAAATTGAAGCACCCATCATACAAAACTTCTAACATTCTTTTTACCTAGACAATTAAACGGCAATATCATTCTCAAGTTGGCTGTAGTTCCCTTTCTCTTTGAAAAGTTGAATGTGATGATGTTTGCAGTAGAGCTTTGTTTCATGTGTAACAAAGTTTGCTGAGTTTATAGTACAACCTCCATAGGTACATTTGAAACAGCCTTTGTGATAGGGAGTCCCGTTAACCGTAACCTTTAATAGAATAGCAACAATGTAGTAAGTATTAAAAATCAGAAGGAAAGGGGTGTAAAGCATTAACTAACTGGAAATTACTGTTGGTTATACCCTCTCTGTGGGATACACAGTCTTTTTGCAACTCATGCATTTGTCTGTGGTGCCCAAGAACAAGCTTGCCCGGGTCTTGGTAGTCTGTTAATTCAAAATCAAATTTATCAAACTCTCGTTGAAACAAACACTTAATATGAAATATTGCAAGAAAACCTATAGAAATATCACCTCACTCTCACTGGTCTGTCTCTCTGGTTTCTGAATTTTGGGTTTTCCTGTGGTGATGAGAATGAGAGGAAACAAAAGAATGTTAGCTTATTCTAAAATTTTCACATGGGATGATTTCTGTTTCTAGTTTACAAGACAAATTTACCTTCAAAGCTTTTGTCTAGGCTGCCAGTTCTCTTGAAGAGTTGATCATAGTGTGGTCTGCAATAGAGCACCCCCTCAAAAGAACAGTAGCTGCTTAGCTGCAAACACAGTTACAAGTTACAACACAATTTTGTAAGATCATTTGGTAAGTTTAGTTATGTATGCATAGTCAATCATTAAAGGAAAGGGTAAAACATTCCACATAAATGGTTTCATATCTTTCCCTAGATATCTGTGGAAATATGCAAAACCTTAATCAGATGTTCATTAATTACTTACATTTGTCCCCAATGTGTAGTAGCTCAATCAAATGGCTGAGCCGAGACACACCAAAGCGTTTGAGAAGGAGGTTCAGAGTTCAAAATCTGACACTAATTACTAACAAATACTACCATTTATATATAAAAATGTTTATTCTTTACATATGCATACATGATGCTAATTTAAACATAGATTTGTATTTTCATGTCAAGATACTTTTGTCTCAGCACATGTGTTATATTATATACCTTAAGGGTATTCCGGCAATGGTGGCATCGGAAGCAGGCCTTATGATAAGTACGGCCATCTGCGGTTAGCTTATCAACGAGATAAACCGTTTTTTCACATGCGTTGCACTTTTGTGTGGTTCCTACGAAACTGGCCATGACTTTCTATACACAAAGATCACCAATGACCAAACCGTTGCCGAAATGAGCAAGAGCAACAGAGAAAGAGAGGGAACAAAGTTTCACTCTTCCGCAAGGAATTCCTTTGCCGAAGTTTCTCTTATGTCCCCTCTCTTTCTCTCTTTCTCCTCCCTATGAAAAAGATGAGAATGAGAAAAAGAGACAAAAGAAATCAGAGTAGGAAATGATAAACTAAATGGATGAATTGTGGACAGCAGTGAATTTCGGATAACCTGAAATTTTGTTTATATAGATGATGCGTTGTTAAGTTGTGAGTGAATTATGGATGAAAAATAGGAGCAAGGTTTACAAAAAATATAGATAGATCATAGATCTTGATATACCTTAATTTTAGTACATTTACATTAAAGAGTGATGATGATGCACGATGACTTAATTTTTATAAGCCCTCATTTTGTAAAATCTATAGTACTGTCCAGTATCTTTTAAATTGTCTTATAAATAAATGATCATACACGAAAACAACCAACAAATGTTGTTGGAGAAAATTTCACTTAAGGGTCTTAATATTATTACCTTTCTATAATATGAATTTTTGTAAGAAAGTAACAAAACATATTGAGTTTGATACCATAATGATTATGTTAGAATTACGGTGATTCACTATGATTTTATAGAAGTTATATGGTGTAATTTCCATGAAATCACGGTAGATCATCGTGATTCTAACATATGCACCGTGATGCCAAATTTTATTAAATTAGTTTTTAAATGTTTCTATAATACCAATTTAATACGATTTGATGAATAAATGTGTAATTTTTTTTGGGTACATAAACAAAATGATAAAGTCATCATAAACTTGCACACACAAAGTGGAGTGATTATGATTGAACTCCGGTAATAGAAATTCTGCCTAACAATTTCGACATTTTCTGTCATTTTAATTTGGACTTCTTAACAATGTGTAAAATAACTTTTACATCGTCTAAACATGTGAAATTTAAAGAAAGATATACTTGATGGTTAATTAGTTCTTCGTAAACTCAATTTATTTTTTTAGTCAGATTATTCTTTTTGTCAGAATCACAGTAATCCAAGATGAATCTCTGTGATTCTAGTACAGCTACCGTGATATTAAACATGCATTTAAGTTTTCACATTCATTTACATTCAGACAAAAAGAACAAAAAAATCTTCAAATTATGAAAGTTAAACTACAAAAAAAAAAAAATTTTTTTACCAAACTTGTCCAAATGGCACGGGGTAAAATTACTATTAATATTAACCCTTGAATTTTGCTCGTGCTCCACATATTTTCTTGTAGTCCAACACTGTGAATTCTATCTCCGTAAAATTACAGAAAACGCCGTGATTTGTAGTGTCTCCGGTCAACAAGGAGAATGCATAGCAGAGCTTTGAATTTGAACATTACTCTATATATTATCAGGTGATTATTCATCTTCTCCAATTCCATTGCCCCTAAATATTCTTCTTTCTTAACTTCACTTTTTCACTTCACAATCCATTGTACATCTTCTATTGCCGTAAATTTCCAACTCTTTCTTAAGTCTTAACATCAATATGCAATCATACATTAAAATTATGCTCACCCTTGAAAACCCATTTGAACCTAGTTACATGTTTGTTGTATATATGGCTTTACCATGAATGCCCTTTAACTGTTTGTTGAAATGTTTCTTAGAACTGTTTGTATATATATATATATATATATATATATATATATATATATTCAAATATTCTGGTTATTTTGTGCTTTACTTATTGGAAGTGAGATTGTAGAAATGTCTATAGGGTACTGCAAGTTTGCACAATTTAGTTTCTAAATGTATAGAATGTTGAGACTTGAGAGTCACACATTGGATAGTAATATGGTATATAAGTGGTGAGCATCTCTGACCTTACAATTTGAGAGCAATGTAGGACTTCCTAAATAAAACCGCTCAAAAATAGATTATATACCCTATTCAAGGTTTGAGGAGTCAGCTAATTGGGACTTCCAACTGTTGAAATATCACAGATAAGCACAAGTGCACAAATTTCAGTAAATATAACAATAACACGAAAAATATAGTAAGAACAATGATTAAGGCATAGAAATTACCCCTGTCTGAGGAAATGGGAGCATAGACAGAAATCCAAGTTTGGTATTAATCTCTGTATTTCTTAGCTTGCATTGCTTTATCAGTGGTTGCTTTCTGATGCATAGTTTGAACCCTTATCAGTATAATATTATGATTTAAATGTTTTTTTTGCTTAAATCCTTATCAGTATAGTATTAAGGTTCTAATGGATATAGAAATATGGTCATCAACTTGTTTAGTGATGACATGTGGTGAAAATCAGAGGTATAAACTTCATATTTGTCCCAAATAACATATTTGTTATTTGCAAACTAATACATTTCATATTAGGGCATTTGGTCTAGTGGTATGATTCTCGCTTTGGGTGCGAGAGGTCCCGAGTTCGATTCTCGGAATGCCCCCATATATATTTTTTTAATTGTTTTGAAATTTTGGAAGGTTACCATTGTTAGTTGTTTAATTCAATACGAACAAGTAGCAGATTTATTTTTATAAAATTTGTTAAGATATGGAATCTGACAAGCTTAACTTGTTTATTGGTGTATTACTTAAATAACAATTAGACTTCAGAGGCTGCATGTGAATGCCCTGAGATGAATGCTGTGATACTTGAATAGTTATCTGTAGCCAGACTTATGTCCTAATATGATAAACTCTTCCTTTGCAATGAAAGTTGACAAATGATTTCTTTTATAATAATGTGAAAAAGTTGAGTTGTTGCATCAGATAAAGTGTTAGGTGGTAAAAAGTTAACATGAAAATACTCAGTGTAGCAAGAGTGAAGTCCATGAGGATTACACTGGATGAGGGAAAATACTAGACGAGGAAAGATCCCTAACAAAAATACGATGAGACAGGAATAGGAATAATAGAACTAAAGAGAGAGTTGGGATAGCAAACTAGCACCTATTGCACATAAGATGTTTAAATCTCGACCTTAAGTGGTTTGGACATGTGTGGAGGAAATCTATAAATTCTTCAGTAAGGAGAATAAATCACATATGGACAGCGGCAGAATCGCTAGATGAGTAGATGTAGAGAAAAATCATGCAAAATTACTAACAAAACTATTAAGAAATGCTTATAGGTCCATATTTTGGCTATATGTATGATTTATGCTAAAACATTATGACAGTTTTTGATTCGTGTAGCCAACTGCACCTAATGAGGTAGATGGATCAACCATTTTCATTGTTAATTTCAACAGTGAACTTACTTGTGTATAATAGTAATGTAAATTTAGCAATACTACTTTCACATAGTAAAACGTTATTAAAATGTGAATGCTACCAATGTAGTGATGATATGTGGTAAAATAATTGGTCTGGTGGTATGCTACCAACTTTTAATAATTGCATGAACTAAATGATTTACAAACAATAACTTTTCATATAAGGGCATTTGGTCTAGTGGTATGATTCTCGCTTTGGGTGCGAGAGGTCCCGAGTTCGATTCTCGGAATGCCCCCTTTTGAAATACAAATAATGTTTGTGTTTTTTATATATATTGTTGCAGATCTGGAAGCTGACAAGGTTGACTTCTTAATTGGATCCGGAAGCTATCTTATTATTAAACGCCTCAAATATCTACCACTTATGTCATTCAGTGGTGGTGACTCTCTTTCATATCTTACATAGGAAAACATGTTAGCTTTAGAGATCGGTAGCATGTATTTATCAGTTGGTTTCTGTTGGCAACATTAAGATGTTGAAGAACAACTAACAATTGTGTATCTAAATAAGCAGATTTGGACATTTTCATGCAATCTTACAATACAATTGCAGACCTTGTGGTAAGCATAAACAATTCAATAGTAAACAAGACATATATAACACCTAATATTGGCTAATTCAATATGGGCATTTGGTCTAGTGGTATGATTCTCGCTTCGGGTGCGAGAGGTCCTGAGTTCGATTCTCGGAATGCCCCAATTTTTTATATAGCATTAGTTTATTCATTAGTATAAGATTTGTAATATTCTATTTATTTTATAATAATACTTATTTTATTAATATTATTATTATTATTTATGTATTCTAAATATAATTGAGAGCTTTATCACCCGGTCTTAGCCGTGCTCGAGGGATTAGTCTCTGCGTGTAGAGGATACTCGGTTCAAACTAAAAAAATAAAAATATAATTGATACTTGTTGGTACTTTGGAATTTTGTATTTTTTTATGTTATTTGGAATTTTTTAGTAATGTTATCCAAAATAAATCGCATGTTAGTTTTTTTTTTTTTTTGTGTCAAGTAATCTAGCGGCTAGAAATTTCACTTTTAAAGTGGAAAAGTGAGATGACCGGGGTTCGAACCCCCGCCCCCTGCATATATATCTTTAGATTAGAATACTTTTTGTCTCAACCAGTCCAAACCAAACCACAAATAACACTCCAAAATATTAATCTTAAAAACATCTATAATCATGTATAAACATTGCTGTTGATTCAAATCCATAGCACAAGTATCTAACAGCATAATTTTCAACACTCAGATGTAAAAACCATCATATCAAATCACAGGATTAAATCACAAGCTATCAGATTTGATGTAAAGCCAAGAAAAATGGCAAGAAAAATTAGTATCAGTTTATAAATAATGTGATGTGATTTTAGTTCTACTATGATTGCATGAAGGTTTTGGCTTAAGTGATAGTAAGTGGTTAATGATAAAGACCAACTTCACATTTTAATTGAGTTAGAGATATTTTTAAAAATATTTACATAGTCAAAGATCTTTTTAAAAATGTTTTACAGAATCAGAGACTAATTTATCTATTTATTCATTGTCATTTCTCAAGTCTTTTTTGTTGTATCATCAGAAGATTGTGGGAATTTTTTCTTGATTTTTAAATTCATTTATGACTTTTATGAGGTTTATTTTAAGCAAATTCATTTATTTTATTTTTGTTGTTAATGAAATTCATTTATTTATTTTTTGACGAACCAATTCATTTATTTGAAACAAACATTATTTTATTTTATTTTGATAAAGGTTTTAAGAAGAAAAAAAACATATATTAGGTTCAAAAAACATAGTTGAGTTAAAATGGTAGAGGTGCATGCAGATTTCCCACTTCAGTTATTCATTCATGCACAGAAGAGAAGAACTTTGAATTTGAAGATTACATTACATACATCATCCATCATCAGGTGATTATTATTCATCTTCTCCAATTCCATTGCCTCTAAATATTCTTCTTTCTTCACTTCGCATATATGCACTGCAACTTCTTCAATATTTGCACACTGTTGTTTGTTACCCATCTCAATTAATTTATTTATTCATTCCAAATCACTCTTTTTATATTTCAATATGCAATTCAACATTGAAATTTTGCTCATTTAAAGAATTTGGCTTCTATATCAAATATAATATGTCTTTACCGTCAATGCCCATAAACTGTTTGTTGAAATGTTTCTTCTACCTGTTTATATATAGACTTCATATTTGTGGTGCATTTTGTAAGATAGGAATACGAGCGAATGTTGAAGGCTCAAATTCGCAGTGCTGTGTTCTATGACAAGTCAAAAATAAAATTGCTCAAATTAGTTCAAAATAGAGTCTAAATGCTTTAAAGATTTAAGCAATGTAGGGTTTCCCACTTCTGAAATATCACAACAATATCTTTGTAAGTTTCCACTTTCCATAGTATTCAATGAATTCAAATTTTACTGTAAGAAAAGAAGAGATCCATCCATCCTCAGTGAGGTTATTGCAGCTAACAGCCGAGTCTCCTTCCTTTATCTAAATTAAAGGAAAAGGTTCAAAAATGAAACTTCTTGGCTTTGACAAAAGCCCCAGTTTCTGTAAGTATCACAATGACAAAACAATTACAGAATAATTCGGCATAGTTTAATTTTCCTATTGCATTTATTTATCTCACAAGCCACAATAGAATATGGTATTTAATGTTGATAACATTCTGATTTGAATGTTTTTTGCTTCAATCATGATCAGATTACATAATGAGATCCTATTGGATATGGATATCATAAAGAAATATTGTCATCAACTTGTTTAGCAATGACATGTGGCGAAAATTAGAGGTATAAACGTCTTCTTTTTCCCCTTAAACAATTGTGCATTTGTGCCAGCTAACTTATTTACAAATTAAAACTTTTCATAGCAGGGCATTTGGTCTAGTGGTATGATTCTCGCTTTGGGTGCGAGAGGTCCCAAGTTTGATTCTCGGAATGCCCCTTTTGAAGGTTAGGATTTTATTAACTTTACAATGTTTTAGTTAAATACAAATAACCTCTGTTTTTATTTATTGTTCATGATCTGGAAGCTGACAAGGTTGATTTATTAATTGGTCAGTTAAATACCCTTAAGCATAAGTTTTTATGCCTTTAGTTTAGATGAATGGTGTTATACATGAATAATGTACTAGTAGTCAGATTTATGTTCTATTATCCCTTTGCAATGACAATTGACAAATAATTTCTTTTATAATCATTTGAAAAAGTTGCGTTGTTGTGTGCGATGAAGTGTTGGGTAGTAAAGAGTCAGTACAAAAAGGAACGAGGTCCAGGAGGATGCTGCACTGGATAAGTGCGAATACTAGACGAGAACAGATCCCTAACAATAAAAAAAGACGAGATATTAGCGTTAAAGACAGAGAGTTGGGATAGCAAGGTAGCATCTATTGTAGATAAGATGGTTAAATTTCGACTTAGGTGATTTGGACACGTGTGGAGGAAATCTATAGATTCTTTATTAATGAGAATAGATCTTATGGATGGTGTTTCAATCGCTAGATGTAGAGAAAACAATGAAGGAATGCTAACGAAACTTTTATTAAATGCTTACAGGTTCTTATTTTGGCTATATATAAGATTTATGTTAGAACATTGTGACCACTTTTGATCCATGTAGGCATGTAGCCAATTTTACCTCATGAGATAAAACTTGATTGTTGCTTGTTGTATATGTGAAAATGTAAGATGTATCAGCCATTTTCTTTTTAAATTTCAACAGCGATCTTGTGTATAATAGACAATAGTAATCTAAATATAAACTTGGCAATACAACTCTCACATAGTGAAACGTTATTGAAATGATGACAACTAAAAATAAGAGGTCTAGTGGTATGATTCATTTTTTCCCTAAAATAATTGCCTGAACTAACTGATTCAGAAATTCACAAACAGTGACTTTTCACATCAGGACATTTGGGACAAACCTCATGGTTCATGGGACTAATAGCAAGTAAAGAACATAACATGCAAATACTTTTCACATCAGGGCATTTGGTCTAGTGGTATGATTCTCGCTTTGGGTGCGAGAGGTCCCGAGTTCGATTCTCGGAATGCCCCCTTTTGAAGGTTAGGAGCTAAACTTTTCAATATTTTAGTTATATAAATAAATTATTGATTTTTTATTATTGTTGAAGATCTGGAAGCTGTCAAGATTGACTTATGAATTGGTTAGTTAAATACCAATATGCATCACTTTTTATACTTTTAGTTTTTTTAAGATCCAGAAGCTGTTAAGTTTGACTTATATACTAGAGTGCAGTACTAGACTACTAGTAGTTAAATAGCAACTACCATCAGGGGCTGCACATGTATGCCTAGTTTAGATGAATGCATGAATAGTGTATTTGTGTTGGCTGAGAAACATGTAGGTCATAGAAAGACTGTTAGGATTCATAATTCATCAAAATTTATTTTTAAAGATAAATCCTAAATTAAAACCTGAATGGTAAATAAGAATAGTAAATCAAGTTTTCCTCAATACCTGTAGAGACTAATATATCAATGAAATTGAGATTCATTAAGAAGTTGATCTTTTCTAACAGATATATTTCTGTAAGCATCAATGAGGGATCAAACCTCTGACTAAATGATTAAAGGATCTAAGTATCTATCATTTATGTCATACTATGGTGGCTACTACTCTCTTTGTTATCTTACCTAGAAAAACATTCTAGCTTTAGAAATCGGTAGCTTCATCCAGTGGTCTCATTATCATGAGAAGACACAGGACTAGCCTCTACTTAGCAGCTGGTTTCTGTTGGCAAAACTGAGATGTTGAAGAACAACTAACAATTATGTATCCAAATAAGCAGATTTGTTTATTTTCATGTAATGACAATACAACTGCAGACCATGTGGTATGCATAAACAATTTCAATTATAAACAAGACATATACCTCACCTAACCTTACTTACTTCAACATGGGCATTTGGTCTAGTGGTATGATTCTCGCTTTGGGTGCGAGAGGTCCCGAGTTCGATTCTCGGAATGCCCCATTTTTATATAGCATTATTTTTTTTATTATTCTCAATGTTCCGTAATTAACTCGAATTTCAAATTCTTTTAAATAGAACCAGCACTGAATACATAAATTTTAATAGTTATTTATTTTATTAGTATGATATGTTGCATTGATATATTATTTACAGTTTTTTTATAATGTTTATTTGTTCAATTTAATTTACTTATTTAATTTCATATAGTTCCAAACATAATGTTTACTTGTTACTTAATTTTATATTTTGATGTTATTTTGCTTGTAATATGTTATTTTACATGACATAAATATATAATTATACATCGATAAACATTGAATGAATCGATTTAATCCCAACCACGCTTAATCGGATTGGATCAGATCATATTTTTATAAGTGCAGCATCAGTCTCAGCATTTTTGGGCTTGCATTGCTTTACCAAAGTGTTTTCTGATGCATAATTTGATTTGCCTATTGTATTTATTTATCTCACAAGTCACATTATAACTATGGTATTGATTGTTGATGACATTCTGATTTGAATGTCCCTTTGCTTCAGCCATGATCAGATTACATAATGAAATCCTATTGGATATGGATATTAGAAAGAAATGTTGTCATCTACCTGTTTAGTGATGCGTGTGATAAAAATAGTTACAAACTAAAACTTTTCAAATCAGGGCATTTGGTCTAGTGGTATGATTCTCGCTTTGGGTGCGAGAGGTCCCGAGTTCGATTCTCGGAATGCCCCCTCTTTTTTTATTGTTTTTAAGTTCTGGAAGGTTACCATTGCTACTTGTTTATTTCAATACAAATAAGCATCAGTTTTGTTTTTATTGTTGTTCAAGATATGGAATCTGACAAGCTTGACTTATTTGCTGCTGTATTGGTTAAATAACAAGTAGAGTTCTGGAGTTGCATGTGCATGCTGTAATACATGAATAATGTATTAGTAGCTAAACTTATATCTTAATATGATAAAATCTCCCTCTGCAGTGACAATTGACAAATAATTTATTTTATTTGTAATAATGTGTTCCAATTGCTAGATTTAGAAATAAATAAATACAAAAATACAAACAAAACTATCAACAAATGCTAACAGATTCACAAAGAACAACTTTTAATATCAGGGCATTTGGTCTAGTGGTATGATTCTCGCTTTGGGTGCGAGAGGTCCCGAGTTCGATTCTCGGAATGCCCCTTTTGTGAAAGTTAAGAGTTTATTTTTTCGTTAAATACAAATAAGCTCATTTTTTATTTATTAATTGTCGAAGATCTGGAAGTTGACAAGGTTGACTTGTTAATTGGTTAGTTAAATGCCAATAAGCATCAGTTTTTATACTTTCAGTTTCTTAAGATCTGGCTGCTGTCATGTTTGATTTATAGTGTAGCACTATTACTATTACTATTACAGTTACAATTAGCATTAGAGACTGCATGTGAATGCCATAGATGAATGCTGGAATGCATGAATACTTGAATAGTGTACTGGTGTTAGCTGAAAAACATGTTGGGTCATAGAACTACTAGTGTGAGTCATAGTTTATCAAACTTCATCTTTAAAGTTTATAGATAAATCCTAAATTAAAACTTGAATGGTAATAATTAATAAGTAATAGACTCTCTCTGATACATTTTATGGCAAAACAAATTTTCCTCTGCACACAATAACAAGGACTGATATCTAATTTTTAACTCAGAGTCATTTGAGAATATGATCTCTTATATCATGTTTTTATATAAGCGTCAATCAGAGATTGAACCTCCGACAAAACGATTAAATGACTCAGGTATCTATCCCTTATGTCATACGAATACGACAGTGGTGACTGGTGACTCTCTTTGATGTGTTACATGTATTTATCAGCTGGTTTCTGTTGGCAACATTGTGATGTTGAAGACACGCCAAAATATCAATCATCAAAACATATGTATAAATACAGTTGATTCAAATCCATTGCGAATATATCCCCCAGCATAATTTACATTTTACGACACTCATGTCAATTGCAAACCAGCATATCAATTCACAGGATTAAATCACAAACTAGCAGATTTGACGTAAAGCCGGTAAAAAAAGGAAAAAGGCAAGAAAAACTAGTATTACACCAGCATCATCCCTTCAATAACCTTGATATCAGTCTACAATGCGACATTCAAATATATTCATACAGTTTTGCTCTTATTACAGAATCATTCAGGTTATGTTTTCTTGTTATCGGAATACATGAATTCTTATAGATCCATCCTCCGAAAGAACCGGACTTGATTATTATTCATCATCCTGTTGGGAAGAAGTTGAGAGCTTCAATTCTTTGCTTTAGAATCTTTTACAAATCAACTAATAACCGAGTCAATGTTGGTGGAGTTTTTACATGAGATTAATGAAACAATAAAATTGTCTCTCATTTATGAATTTCATTCCCATGCACATGTGAAACAATATCAATGAAAGTAAAGTATAAGAAAATGCTGAAAAAGTCTAAAATTTTGAAATCAAAGGATCACAATATTATCATCCAGGAGAGTCCGAGTTCGATTCCTCAGACCCAAAGTGAATTCTTAAAAAGAACGACAGACTTTATTTATTCTGCGACTGAATTTTGGAATAACCGAAAAAATAAAGTTAAAATAATAATTAAACAATTCCTCCAAAAAGCCCAAAGAGAAATAAATTTAAAAAAAGAAAAGAGTAAAAATTTCATATCTCCAATTATGCTCCACATATTTTCTTCTTCTATCTTGCTTGAAGCAGAACTTTTAATTTGAAGATTACATTATTATCAGGTTATTCATCTTCTTCAATTCCATTATCTCACAATATTCTTCTTCGTTACGTTAACTTCACCTTTTCACTTCACAATCACAATCACATACTCTTTTATATCATCAAGTCTTTTTTAACCTCAATACTCAATATGCAATTCTACGTTGAAATTTTGCTCAATTTTTAAAACCCATTGGAATCTAGCAACATGTTTTATTAAAAAAAAATTGCCTTTATTGGATATATGGCTTTACTGCGAATGCCCTTTAACTGTTTGTTGAAATGTTTCTTCCACATGTTTTTATAAATTTGAAAATTCTGGTGCATTTTGTGGTTACTTCTCTGTAGTGGGATTGTATAGATGCAATTTTTTGGTGTAGGGTACTGTAAATAATACACATGAATTCACTTTCTAGATTTGAGAAATGCATTTGAAATTAGGCAATAAAAAAAAGGTTATGTAATTGATAATGTCATTGTGATTGTGAACAATTTGAACAGGCGATGAGGGCTTTGCGAAATCTCGAGGTTTGGAAACTAGGACTTGTCAACTATTTGGATGCATTAAAACTGCAGGAAAAGTTAGTCTTGGATAGAAAAATCCATAAGAGATGTGATACTCTTTTGTCTTTGCAACACCCTCCTACATACACTGTTGGTAAAAGACAAACTGTTCACAATTTATTAATCCCCCAATCAGAATTGGAGCAGATTGGAGCTGAACTTCACTATACACAGCGGGGAGGAGACATTACGTTTCATGGTCCACACCAAGCTATTTTATATCCTATCATATCGCTTCGTGACATGGGACTTGGTGCTAGAAGTTTTGTGGAAAAAATTGAGTTAACTATGATGGAACTCGCAGGTTTATACGGGGTGAAAGCTTGTCCTGGACAGAGGGGTGAGACGGGGGTGTGGGTTGGAGAAAAAAAGATAGGTGCAATTGGTGTTCGGATATCAAATGGAATCACTTCTCATGGGATGGCATTTAACATTGATCCTGATTTGACCTACTTTAGGCACATTGTTCCTTGTGGAATTGAAGATAAAGAAGTGACATCTTTGAATAGGGAGACAGATTTTGACCTTCCCACAGAAGAAATAATACAAGAGCAGTTGATTTCATGTTTTGCAAGAATCTTTGGTTACGACAATCTGATCTGGAAGGAGGATGCTTCTATATTATCTGATAAAAATGAAACTGAATGAGACATAGCTATTTTAGCGAACAGATTGTTGTATAACAGTTATTCTTTTCTGATATTTTTTGAAATATTTAATCCATAAAATTCTTGTTTATTCTTCATATACACATGTTCTTTCTGCCTTTACTTTTTTTTTTGCTGAATTTTAGCGATCAGCTGACGAATGACAATGATAAATTCAGCACAACAGATTGATTCTATAAGTGAAATGCTTTAGTGTCGAATGATAAAAAGACAGATAACGAAACCTCATAGGTTTGCATGTTTGATATTAGATGAAAATGGTATTTTCATATTGCTGTACTACATTGTCTAAAGGCGACCAATTAGAAGAAATTCTGACACACACACATTCTCATCCTCTCCGAACCCACTTTACACCGGAGTAATATGCAATGCTCGTGTGTTGATTCTAATCAAGTGATTAAAACCTTCATTATTAGAAGCTCCATTCAGGAGCAAAGTTCATAGTGCAGTAATATATCAATCATGTAGACACTCTGTCACAATATCTGAATTGACACGAAACTAATTACGGTTTCACACATATTATAAGTGTACCTTTCATAAATATTGGGTTGATGCAATTATTATTTGTTATATTGAGTTCCTATACAAATGCAAATAAAAGTTAAAACTGTTAAAACTAATTGGTTAGGACTCTAGGAATCCAATGAACTTGTTACAGTGTTTAACTTCCATTTATAGCTGTAAATAAACTTCCATGAAAATGAAGTTTCGAATTCCTGGAAAGTGATCTTACCCAGCTCTGTTTAGCTGTGTAATTTGTCATGCTTCTGAGTAGTACAAGTAATAAAATAAATAATATGGCCAAGGACACAAAACCAATTAATATCTTGTGATTTAGTCACATGATTCATATTAGCATGTGATGGAGAATATTATAGAAATGTCAGAGAAGTATGGGATTTGGTTAAGGATCACATGATAAGCTCCTTCCATTCCATGTTCTATTCCACAACACAACAAAAATGTGTGGCAGGTCCAATAATCCATTATCCATGTACCTTCCCTTTCATCTTCCTTAAATCTGAATCTAGTAATTTGAGTCCTTAATCAGAGTCCAAGAACCAAATTGCTTTGTTCTCCATTGTCCGTTAAAGCCTTCAACCACCAACAAGCTATTAAGAATAACTGCTTCACTTTGAGAAACATAGACTCCAACTACATTACTTTCTTATGGGATAGTTCCAAACACAACAATTCAGTTATTGTTTCAGTTGTTGTTTGTTTCAGCTATAAACCCTGTCATGATAACAACTCAACGTACTTTGTTGGGTCTTTTTGTCTTGATGCTCTTAAATTTCATGACATGTTCTATAGTTTTGATCAATAGTGAGACTAGAAGTAATCTTATAGATAATTTTCCGCCACGGAAGCTGCTAGCTCATGTCTCCTCTTCTGCAAGTTTAGATAAGCTGGAAATATCTTATGAAACCTCTCAGAGATCTGTAGACACAAGTTTAAGGCAGTCTCCCACTAGCAAATCAAATCCAATTCAAAACAAGTGACTTCGACATCATTTATCTAGAGGTCTCAATTTCTACAATCACGTAGTTTTGTCTGGCTAAATGCCGACTAGGTAGGAAAGCTGGTTTTGTAATCAAGATTACATATTCAACGTAGTTGCTAAGAATTTGTTGAATTTTATTTTGGTATTTAATTACAAAATTAGTTCTCAGGGGATGTAATGGAAGCATATTATACTAGAAAATAAATTATACAGCATTGTTTTGTACTTATGTTTTATTAGATTAGATATCTTGTCTGTAGCAGATTTCTGACAAAAAGAGTTCATTTTTGGTTGGATGAAAAGTGTAATATAACCAAACAGAACATTATGCTGCAAACCATTTTATTATAATCTTTCAAAATTGACACAGTTAACAATTGCATGCTGAAAGCACATGTTTTAGAAGGTGGTTGCCTTTTAGGCATGCATTTTCACATGAATGGTATCCTGTGAAAATCCTTTCCTTACACTTATATTCAATGTTTTGCAGTTTTGGGTTTGAGGATGTGTAACAGTCACATCATAATCCCCATGATGTAGTGAAATATCTATAATTCCTCTACTGTCTGCTATGGCTGTATGAGGGCCAGTTCCCCACTCAAGAATCAGCTTGTCTACAACGTCTCCAGCTGGAGTATTTTGAAAATTTGCATCTGCGAGTAATGTACTGTTGAAACCGGCCTGTTCTGGACCGACAAACATTACAATCCCTTGAACAGCAGGATGAGAGTAACCCTCTCTTAGTATTTCTTCAAAGTACTCTGCCTGTCCAACAAACAAAAATAAGAAGGGAATGTTCAATTTTCTATTTGTTACTGTCGGCCTGTAATGCAATTGAAACTAAATGTTCCTTTCATATATTGTTTACTCTTTTTGCTAATAGATAAACTATGCATCTTCTTTATTAAATCATGCAGCATTGTATTTATGACTTGTTATAATAATCAGAAGTTATAACTAACAAATTTCCCTGAAGAGCAAGAAGTTTATTAAATTATTACTTTCCAAGTTGAGAAAATATATACCTGATTTGGCTGAGGATCCACACTGGTTTCTGTGAGCCATATAGGAAGTCCGGTTGCAGCAAGAAGATCTAGACCTGACCTCATGTAAGCAATGTTCGGCTGGCCACTTGCAAAGTGGCATTGCAACCCTATGGCCAATGGTATTCCCTCAGTTCCTGGAAATTGCTGAATCTCCTTAAGTTTTCTGATATAATTGGCTGGGCTGGCAACCTTATCATTACTGTATTCAATGGTGTTATACTCATTCATGAACATTTTGGTTGTCGGATCAAGATGGTAAGCTGCTGAATAATATACCCCAGAGGCATTTTCGCCGAGTTTGTCCTCAAAAAAGTTGAAGTGGACATTCTCGTTCACCACGTCCCATGCAATCAGTTGCCCCTTATACCTTGAGACCACAGAATTCATTCTTTTTGTAGCTGCTTCTCGTAACTCATCAGGAGAAAGGGACAGATCCCATTGAGGCTGACGTCTTATGCTGTCCCACAAAATGTTATGACCTCTGACAGAAATGCCATTTTCTTTGGCAAATTTCAGCATGGCATCTGGGATAGTATAGTTTTCCTCTCCTTGAATTTTCTCTGTACTATACCACTTCATCTCGTTGGTGAAAGTTGTGTATTTGAATCTCGACACAAACCATTTCTGGTAGTCAGTGTTTGTGAGGATATGACGATTCATCGCACATCCATACGGGAAATCTGCCCTTGTTTGTTTGATAACAACTGTTGCTCCTTCCAATGCTGTTTTGTTTGGATGAGTTACCTGGAATCTCACCCTGCTCTTACGTACCTGCAGGTTATAAATCGCAAAACTTGTTACTATTTTTCTTTCTGCTATACTTCTACTACTGATTTTCATTATGCAATTTGGTTTTCTATTGAGTTAATTCCTCTTGATGAGAACACACTTGACTATCGGGAGGTGAGAGTCGTGATGGTAGTACTAGTTGTTCAAAAAATAAAACCTATGATTCTTCCCTGGGTGCAAAGCACTGGCATCTATGTTAAATAATATAAGAAGCACTAGCTTACCCTCTCAATGCTGTTGTCTTGGTGTGATCTCCATTGCTTTCTGGTGAATGGTTGTAAGGAGACATTATCAGCCCATAATTCCACATTTGGATTCTCGCTCTGCATTGATACATAAATTTCAGTCAACAAAGTTTAACAAATACATGAACACAACTACTTTCACCTTTTTATTTCACTCTCTAATTATGAATTTTACTCAACTTCCAAGCATGTATAGGTAGTTTTCATATTTAGCTTACCGAAATAGACATTTTAATGAAAACACGTGTCTCTCATTTCTCAGTATTTGCATAAAAGAAAATGTAGTAAACTTTAACAGCGAACCCTTCACTGTATAAAGGATTTATATTTGGACCAACTCAAACACTAGAAAATCGGCTTGTATGGTGAGGATCCCTCCCACTATTAACCAATTTGCAGGTCATATTTCATTAAATGTAAGACTCTTAATACTACATCGAACAAATATTAAGTAGCATAGATATGTAAATTTCATTTTCTATATAAGAGTTAAATGACAGGAGTTGTAACAGAGGTCTTGTTATCACATGCTTGAGAAAATTTGACGTAATACGCAAAACAAGATAAGAGGAAAACCATCTCACCTCGAAAAGAATCTCAGCAGGGCTCGAAAAGTTTGCAACTATGCCGCCTGTTAGCAGAGACCAGCATCCATGCTTGGCTATCACATGGCCACCTCGTACCAGTTTACTTCCATTTCTTTTAAATACAACTGACACAATGTCGCTTCCTTCACTCAGCTGAAACCAAGCTGAATGTGGAAGATGTTTTAGAAAAATATTGAATCGCTAACATGGTAACATTCATCAAATAATCATTAACAAAGATAAACTGAAGTTACCAGAAAAAATGTATATCATTCCTTTCTTCAGTTGAACCTTCTGTGAGAAACCATCCAACCGTTGCGTTCTGTTGCTGGCAACAATGAACCTATTTCCATCATTCGATGATATACGCTCCTGAATTGTTCCATTTCCAAACACTGTCCAACCCTTTATACTGTGCTCAAATCCTGGATGTACTATAATCCCTCCTCCATATTGTGCCCTCTGAGGTTTTGCCACACACTGCTTTATTTCAAGGCATTTGCAACACAATTAAGTTTAAGCAGTAACAATTATGCAGATTAAAAACTTGCACAAACACATATTTCTTTAATCCACAAATGCCTTGACTGATTTAAGTTATAAACTAATAATCAAACTATTATGTAAAAGGGGAACATGCAAAATAGTAATTAAGTTTTTGGTCATTATATGTATAAAACTAATAAAACAAATAAAGATAAGGAAGTGGCATTGCCTCTATAGTAGCAGAATAATCATAAGGCATAGAATGGAATTGAAGCCCTGCATGTGTTGAAATTAAAGATATATATTAGTATTAGAGAAAAAGGGACACTAGAGAGTAATGAAAATGAGGGAGAGAAGAGAGAAAGGAACCTGATGAAACGAGTAGAAAGCAAGATGTGGTGAAGAACAAAGTGCATAGCTCAACTGCTGAAAACTTCATCTTGTGTTGTGTGTGACTAATGAAACAAACAACTACGAGCATTCACTGAGCTTATGCTTATGCACTATTTCAATTTTCCAACATGTGAATGTCAATGTCAGTGTGAAACTGAAAGAAAGACAGTGAGTGAAACATTGCATATGGTGATTGGTGAGTAAACATCATTAGCTGTCTATTTTTTTCATACTTGTGAGTTGCATTCTTTTTATTTATTTTATTTACCTTTTTTTCTAAAAAAAACTAGAATATATTTTATTTACTATTTAGTACTTATTTCTCCTCTTTTGGACACTACTATATTTATTTTATTGTCTATTTTATCACACATATAAAAAGTGTCTAACCTAACAATATTTATGTTACTTGTTCTGTTGCTTTGTTATATATTTTAAATTTACTCGTTGAGTTAGACGGAATTTAATACACATATTTTAGTTGTCGGTTTTTATGAAACATTTATTTTTAATTTATTTATTGATCGATTTTTTTATTACAAAGAGCTGCAATAAGCCCTTAGATATATCTTTTTTAATTGTCACCAATTTCCTTTCATGTTTAATATGTAGGGTAGGGAAGATGTTATTTGTGAGTTTGTATTTTAAACCATTATTTTAATTATTTTCAGTTATGAAAATTTCTTTGTGGACCTAAGTTTGTTTATGATATACTAGTACCTTTTTAGAAGACGTATGGTGTAAGTAAGGACTATTCGCGTATATTTGTACACGCATTTTAATATTGAACTACCTCTTAAATGAACATGTTTGTACATGCATCTTAATATATTGAACTACCTCTTAAATGAACGACTCCAAAAATACCTAGCATTAATAGGAAACCATGTTCATATCCTGTCATTATTGTCACACTATCAACCACTCCAAGATCTTTATGCTCATCCAATGGATTTGTAGCAGTGTTGTACAGATAAGTAAATATTTTGGGCAGACCACTTCTTAGTATTCCACCTCCTTCATCCCATATATTTATGGTAACATCTTCTAATCCACCAACAACAATTAATCAATCTATTGATTTGGTTCTTTAGTACATTATTTTTGTTAAGCTAATTTTCTTTTATTAATGTGAAATTATGTAACTACAAATTCACATACTAATATTACTCTTCAAATTATCTGTTCAAGTATATAATAATATAAAATTGAATACTACTGTATTAGACTTGATTCGTGGATATAAATGTTGGATAGTCCGATGAAACTCTTAATGATTTTTGTGGTTTTATCTCTTGCCAACTGTTGCCTAGATAGGAAATATAGATTTGCAATCAAGAATTCAAGATTACATTTTTCACTTAGCTGCTAAGACATTGTCAATTTTATTTTTCTCTTGGATTACAAAATCAGTTATCAGCTGATGTAATGGAGGCATATTATACTAGACAATTAATTATATTAGCATTGTTTTATTATATTAATTAGATCTCATGCTAGTGGTAGATTTCTGACAAAAAGAGTTCATTTCTGATTTGGACGAAAACTATAATATAACAAAAATATAATCAAGCTTGATGCTGCAAAATGAAAATAATTTTATTACTTTAATCTTTCAAAATTTACACAGGTAACTAACTATTGCTATCTTGATAGCTTCAGCAGAAGTTATAAAATTTGGTTACTTTTTAGGCATAAATTTTCACATGAATGGTTTCTTGTGATAATCCTTTCCGTACATTTACATTCAATTTTTTGGAGTATTGAGTTAGAGGATGTGTAACAGTGACATCATAATCACCATGATGTAGTGAAACATCTACAATTCCTCTACTGTCTGCTATGACTGTATGAGGTCCAGTTTGCCACTCACGAATAAGCTTGTCCACAACGTCTCCACTTGGAGTATTTTTAAAATTCCTGTCTGCGAGTAGTGTACTGACGAAACCGGCTTGTGCTGGACCTACAAACATTATAATCCCATGAACAGCTGGATGAGAGTAGGCCTCTCTTAGTATCTCTTCAAAGTACTCCGCCTGCTCAAACAACAAACAAAAACACATCGATAAAAACAGATAGCTAAACTATGCATCTTCTGTATTAAATCATGCAGCATTGTATTTTGACCGGAGTAATAAGCCAAAGTTATTACTTTTGAAATTGAGCAAATACCTGATTTGGCTGAGCGTCAATACTGGTTTCTGTGAACCATATAGGAAATCCAGTTGCACCAAGAAGATCTAGACTTGACCTCATGTAAGCAATGTTCGGCACGCCCTTTGAGAAATGCCCTTGCACCCCTATGGCCAATGGTATATCAAAAGTTCCTGGTTGTTGCTTAACCTCTTTAAGTTTCCTGATGTAATTGGCTGGGCTGGCAATCCGTTCTCCACTGTATTCAACGGTGTTAAACTCATTCATGAACACGGGGGTTATTGGATCAAGATGGTAAGCTGTTGCATAATATATAGCAGAGGCATTTTTTCCGAGTTGGTCTTCATAAAAGTGGAAGTGTACATTCTCGTTCACAACGTCCCATGCAATCAGTTGTCCGCTATACCTTGAAACCACAGAGTTCATTCTTTTCGCAGCTGCTTCTCGCAATTGGTCACCTGTTAGGGACTTAACCCATTGAGGCTGAAATTTTATATCGTCCCACAAAATGCTATGACCTCCGACAGAAATGCCATTTTCTTTTGAAAATTTCAGCATGGCGTCTGGGATAGTATAATTTTCCTGGCCTTGAATTTTCTCGGTACTATACCACTTCATCTCGTTAGTGAAAGTTGTGTATTTGAATCTCGACACAAACCATTTCTGGTACTCAATGTTTGTGAGGATATGACTATTCATCGCACATCCAAATGGGAAATTTGGCTTTGTTTGTTTGATGACGACCGTTGCTCCTTCCAATGCTGTTCCGTTTAGATGAGTTAGTTGGAATCTCACCTTACTCTTACGTACCTGCGGATTACAATAGATCAAAAAACTATTTAATATTTTTTTCTGCTATACTTTTACTATTAATTTTTTCAGTTTTTTTCTGCTAAACTTGGATTGGATTAGCTTACCATTTCAATGCTCGTCTCTTGGTGTAATCTCCATTGACCTTTGGTAAATGGTTGTAAGGAGACATTATCAGCCCATAACTCCACAGTTAGATTTTCACTCTGCAATTGCAAGTAAATTTCAGATGATAATATTTAACAAATATCCAAATACATAAATACAACTACTTTCATCATTTTATTTTACTCTCTAATTATGCATTTTACTTTGATAAGTGAAGAGATATATGCAAAATAAGATAAGATAGATGAAAATCAGTTCACCTCAAAAAGAATCTCAGCAGGGCTTGAAAAATTCGCAACTATACCGCCTTTTAGAAGAGACCAGCATCCATGTTTGGCTATTACATGGGCACCATATACCAATTCACTTCCATTTATTTTAAATACAGCTGACACTAGATCACTTCCTTTACTCAGCTGAAACCAAGCTGAATGTAAAAAATGAAAACAAAAGTAAATCAATGAATCGTTAACACAGTAACATACATCAAATTATCATCAACAAAAGATAAACAGAAGTTACCAGAAACAGTATATATGATTCCTTTCTTCAGTTGAACCTTCTGTGAAAAACTATCCAATGGATGTGTTCTGTTGGTGGCAACAATGAATGTATTTCCATCATTCGATGTTCGTTTCTCGATTGTTCCATTTCCAAACACTGTCCAACCCTCTAAGTTGTGATCAAATCCTGGATTTACTATAATGCCACCTCCATATTCTGCCTTCTTAGGTTCTGCCAAACACTGCATTATTTTAAACCATTGGCAACAGAAGCAAGTTTATGTTATTATGCAAGGCAGTGTTTGAGCTCCAAAATCATTAACAAAACCAAACTTTTATAATTAAACTATTCTAATATATTTTTATTCGCTCGAGTGATTTGTCCCCACTTTTTGAAATTTATCTATTTTGGTCTAACACTCAAGTGTTTGGACCTAAAAGTGGTGACATGTCAAGTTTTTATTGTCGTGGCATAAAACACGTTGATGTGGAATCATCCAAGTAGATTTAAAGTATACAAATTTTATGTCACGTACGAATAATAAAAACTTGCCGCGTCACTTTGTATAGACAACAAATATACAAAACAAATAATGATAAATAAGTGTAATTGCCTCTGTAGTAGCAGAGTGATCATAAGGAATGGAATGGTCTTGAATCCCCCCTGCATGTGTTGAAAATATATATTATTATTTAGGAGTTAGAGAAAAATGGACAATAGAGAGAGTAGTGAAATGAAGGAGAGAGGACAGAAAGAAACCTGAAATGAGTACAAGGCAAGATGTGGTAAACAAAAGAATGCATAGTTCTGCTGCAACCTTCATCTTGTCCATTGTCATCACTTGTGAGTAAGTCTTCATCTTATGCACCATCCAATATATAACAATTTTCCAACATGTGAACATATTGGATATCTTAAGTCAAATCATTATCTAGTGATTAATACACAATTAATAAATTTATAAAAAAATAGAAAATTTTACCAATAAATTTATATATCATTAATAAAAATGAAGAATTATTTATTAATAATAAATTTTTTACTAAAATATAAACTATATTCATTCATTCAAATTGATAGAGTACATCCATACAATAAAAAATAGTTGTATTTGAAATTATTTATTTATTAAGAATCTTACTTATAATAATTTATTTATTTATTGCCTCCAAATAAGGAATTATGTTAATTAAAATTCTTATGGTGTATAATATTTCACAAGTCAAAGTAAACACATTTATTATATATCCTATTATAAAATTACCTTTTGAATCAATTCATTGTCACTTACATATTCATTATTTTAAAATAATCATTATAACATTAACAAAATGAAAAAACAAAATCACATATTTACTGATATTAAATGCTTCTCCTTACCAAAAAAACAAAATGCTTCTTCCATTCATTTTTCTTTGCCTGAAAATCTCCATCCCTTCTTTCTTTATTTTTTTTAATTATTGATTTTTTGTGAACTATTAGTTTTTTTTTACAATGAATTTTTTATTATTATTTATGTGTTGATTTCATATGTCCAATGTTACATTAGCAAAAGAAATTTAGAACAAAACTCCTTTCCTCTTATTTATTTATACATCTCTCAATAATATTTGGAATTTAATTTAGTCAATAGTACAAGAACATAGATGCTAGTATGATACTGCAACACATTTTATTAATTTTATAATCTTTGTTTCACATTCAATTTTGAGGAATTACTGTGCAAGCCAATACTGATATACTATCTATTGCTTGAGCGCCAAGTTACACGATGTAGTAGTTTTTTACTTAGGCATGCATTTTCACATGAATATTTTCCTGTGAAAATCCCTTCCTAACACTTATATTCAATTTCTTGGAGTATTGAGTGAAAGGATGTGTAACAGTAACATCATAATCTCCATGATGTAATGAAATATCTACAATTCCTCTATTATCTGCTATGGCTGTTTGAGGTCCAGTTCCCCACTCATAAATCAAATTGTCCACAACTTGTCCAGTTGGAGTTGTTTCGAAATTTGCATCTGCAAGGAGTGTACTGTTGAAACCAGCTTGTTCTGGACCAGCAAACATTATAATCCCTTCAACAGCAGGATGAGAGTAACCTTCTCTTAGTATATCTTCAAAGTACTCCGCCTGTCCAACAAACAGAAATCAATGTTCATTTTCGGTTTCTTCGTGTCTTAGACACCAACTCTGAGAAAATATTTTCTGTTTTCATTTCATGTTACCCTCTATTTTTAAAAAAAATAATCTGATTTTTGGAAAACAACATTTGAAATTGAGGACCGTTTTGGGAAAATTTGTGAACATGAATGCTAACACGCGACTTTTTTTTGGAGAAATAAAAAATCGTCATCTCAATGATTTGATTGAAATCGCGTGGAATGACACGTAAAACAGCCTATCAAAATATTTAATCAGAAAGCATTTCCTTATTTGAAAACATTAAATAGATAGAAAACTGACGAAAATTTTGTCATTAAAAGCGAAAACAGAAAATACGAATAGAAAATATTTTCTCTGACCGAAATTCTAAGGTTCTCAAACTTGACTTGTTTTGACAAGTATATGAATATGAATTTCCCTTAAGAATGAGACTTTCAAAAATGTATACTACCTGTTGTGGCTGAGGATCCACACTGGTTTCTGTGAGCCATATTGGAAATCCAATATCTCTAAGAAAATCTAGACCTGCCCTCATATAAGCAAGATTTGGTTGTCCACTTGCAAAATGGCCTTGCAATCCAATGGCAAATGACATTTCAGTAGCTTCTCCAGATTTCAGAATCTCTGTAATTCTTTTGAGATAATTAGCTGGGCTAGCAACCTTATCACCACTATATTCAATAGTATTATATTCATTCATAAACTTTGTTGTTTTTGGATCAAGCTCATGAGATTTTAAATAGTATGATTCAGATGCATTTTTACCAAGTTTATCCTCATAAAAATGAAAATGTAGATTCTCATTCATCACATCCCATGCAATTAAGTCTCCTTTATATCTTGTAACAACAGATTTAATTCGTTTTTCTGCGGCTTCGCGCAATTCCTCCGGTGATAAGGACTTAACCCATTCAGGTTGATATTTTGGATTGTCCCAGAAAATGTTATGACCTCTTACAGAAATTCCATATTCTTTGGTGAATAATAACATTTCATCTGGAATAGTATAGTTTTCTTGGCCTTGAATTATCTCTGTACTATACCATTTCATTTGATTTGTGAAAGTTGTGTATTTGAATCTTGACACAAACCATCTCTGGTAATCAATATTTGTGAGGATATGATGATTCATACCACATCCAAATGGAAAACCTGATTCTGTTTGTTTTATGAAAATTGTTGCTCCTTCCAATGCTGTTTCATTTACATGAGTTACATGGAATCTAACTTTGCTCTTACGTACCTACAAGTTATAAATGAAGACTAGTTACATTCACCGACTTTGCTGATGACTAATATCTGTCGAAAAATTTAGCTCACCCTTTCGATGTTTTTGTGTTGGTGTGATCTCCATTCCTCTTTTGTAAATGGTTGCAATGACAGACTATCAGCCCATATTTCCACACTTGGATTATTGCTCTACAATGCATTGTGAGTTAATTTCATTAACAATTTATTTTTTTATCTCACTTACCAAATTTCATTAGTAATTGTATTCTTACACACACTTTCTCTCATTTGACTTTATATAAGAATTCAGAAACAATTAGCACCAATTCATAAAAAGTACACACTAGTCCAAAAAAATACATGTAAAATTTTTAGATAAGAACTTTCTTATCTTGTTTTTTAGATTTTGTAGTTTCTAAATTAAAAAAAAAAAAATGATTCTAGCCCCTAGTTTTATTGATTTTTACAAAAAATTAATATTTTTAGTCCAGCATTTAGTTTTTGTAAAAGTAAAATAAGGACTAAACTTGAAATAGTTTTTAGTAGAGGTACTAAATTCTAAAAGTCGTAATTTTGCAGAGACTGAAAACATATTTAATCGAAAGAAAAACTTAGTTCACCTCGAAAAGAATGTCAGCAGGGGTTGAGAAGTTTGCGACTATGCCGCCTTTTAGAAGAGACCAGCATCCATGTTTGGCTATCACATGACCACCATATATCAATTCACTTCCATTTGTTTTAAACACAACTGACACAATGTCACTCCCTTCATTCAGCTGAAACCAAGCTGAATATAGAGATGGAAGAAGGAAATAAAATCATTCAAAATATGTATTTAGAAAAAATTATGAATTAATGATCAACTTGATAATTAACATTATGTTAGTGAAATAGAAACATAAGTTAGTTACCTACCTGAAAACATGTATATCAATCCTTTGTTGAGTTGAACTTTTTGTGAAAAACTATCTAATGTATGTGTTCTGTTTCTGACAACAATGAATCTATTTCCATCATTTGATATACCTTCCTCAATTGTTCCATTTCCAAACACTGTCCAACCCTCTATGTTGTGGTCAAATTCTGAGTTTACTATAATGCCCCCTCCATATTGTGCTTTCTGTGGTTCTGTCATACACTGTTTTATTTCAAGGAATTGGTAACACAAAGTAAGTTTAAATTAATTAATTGCTTAAATGGTTTAAAGTTTGTAACATATTCATAACTTATAAGCCATATTAAAAGATTAATTTGTCATTGCCTCAATAGTAGCAGAATAATCATAATCCAAAGAATGAACACCTAGCCCTGCATATGATGTGAAGATATGTTATAAATTGAAAGGATTATAGCACTCAATTAAAGAAAGGAAGAGATAGAAACAAACCTGAGATGAGTAAAAGCAAAGAGGTTGTGGTGAACAACAAATTGCAGCATTTTGCAACAACCTTCATTTTGTCTCTAATAATCATCATTATATTATACTATAATAAAACTTCACTTATACAATGCATCTATATATAGGGATTATAGTTCTCTATTTATAAGCCCATGCATTGCGTGTGAGACTTAAAATAAATTAATGTCTCGTAAATATAATTCAGTTGATAGTTGCATCGACACTTAAATTATTAGGGCGCAAAAATATGTGCTTAAAATATTTATATTTTTAAGCAAAAATAATGGCTGATGAGATTGGAAATTGAGAGACTTTTGTCTTTTTTCTTATAATCTGCAGTAGTACAATTTAAATTTGTCGTTGTGGTATTTAAAAAGAGCAGTGTTAAATATTAGGAACACCTCTGAATTTGGACGATAACTTACCATACACATGCAAAGTGGTCATATAAAGACATTTGATAAGATAAATAAGCAAAAACGTTTTAAGGCAAGATAATAAAGTAAGTACCAATTTATATCATTAGATTTATTGCCTTTTAAATGTTCTTCTTAACAAATGGCGACCATCATTGTTTTTTTTTTTTTTTGTCAGGTACCCTAGCGGGTAAAAATTCACCATTTAAAGTGAATAAGTGGGCATACCAAGTTTGAACTTTGGTCTTTGTACTGATGTGCAATGTCTTTTACCAATTGAGCTAGCTCATTTAAAAACTCTTTTTTCTTTTTAGAAAAAAAAATAGCTTGAAGGATAAGCCCTATTTTCTACATTTTTCTCACACTCTATCATGCATATAAGAAGGGAGTTATAAAAATGACCAAAAAATATGTTCTCAACTATTCATCAAGATTAATCTCTATATTTTTTTGTTCCTCTCAATTCTTGACTTGATAGATTTTACTCAAGAACTCACTATTTTTTTTAATCATTTCCATAATATTCATAATATATTACTAGTATCTTAAAATCAGTGCCGGCTCAAGGGTCAAGCAACCCAAGCAAGGGCTTTAGGCCCCCAAAAAAATAAATTTTTTATTAAGAGAAAAATGCCCCAATAAATAGTCAGATCAATAATTTATGGTAAAAAAAAGGCCTCTTAAAAAAAATTAAAGTCTCAACAAAAATACAACTCAATTCATTTTTCCTTTCACATAAAAAGTTAAACTTAGCTATTAAAAGAAAAGCTAAGACTTTTTTATTATATTCTAAAAACTCAATTATGAGTAACTCAATTTAAGACTTTTTGTAACGTGGAAACTCAATTTGACGAGAATGCTCGCAATAAAGTCATAAAATCTCTTAAAACAATTGTTATTTTTTACATATAGATTAAACAATTACTTCATTTAAAAGTAGATTTGAACAATTTAAAATATATTAAGATGTTTTTGAATTTCTATTTTATGTGAAGAAATTAATGTCATTAGAAATTGAAAATTTAAAAGGATCTTATCTTAACCTATAAGGGTTCTTTAAAACACAATGACTTATTTTCATAATCGCAAATTTTATGAGACATCATATAAGTTTAAGATGGAACTCCTATATTGACATACTACATTATATGAACAATACTTTTATTGTTTATAGAATAATAATGTTAACAACTCATGTATCTATTGCTTCAGTGGAATGAAGTTTTCAAAATTAAAATTGATTTATTATAATTGGCTTCATGTATCTTACCTTTCAACAAATGCTAAATATATTGGCTTTATTATAATTGATTTAAAAAGAAATGTTAAGTAAAACTAATTATGATATTTTAATAAATTATTTTGCATCCGAAAAACCTAAAAAATTAATTTTAAATATTTTTTTTAAAAAAAAATTAGGCCTCATTTTAACATTTCGCTTTAGGTCTCATTTGGTCTTGAGCCGGCACTGCTTAAAATCTCACACAAGAGCTCTCAAAAAACATTAATTTTAAGACACATTCTCCAATCTCCATAGTTTTATCCAATTCTTTTTGCTTACCATAATATTTTTAATTAATATGGTAAAAGCAGTACGTAGCATAACTTATCCCTTGTGACTTGTGTTATGTTAGGACATGGCATAAGCGAATCTTGGTAGAAAATCCACGTGTGGTATATGATAATGGTTCAAATTTTTCAATGAAGGAAAAAAAAAGGCTAGAAGTCGATTATAGCTAGCATCAAATTCAATGAAGGATCACACGAGACATGTCACACGAAATATTTAACTGACTGAGTCTGAGACCACAGACATACTCCTACTGTCCTACATTAAACAATATAGTCAGATATACACACTATTACTAATCAGTTGCTATATAATTATTCAATTTCAATGTATTATTAATATATATCCATCAATGTAATGAGTTTTAATTTGCACAAAATGCATAAAAATTATAAACTCTTTCTTAAGGTGGTATTTGAAGCAAAGTGGCATCTGAAGTAGAACGCATGTTCATAAATAAAATGACATATATATAGTTGTGTCCCCTAAATTGTAGTTGTTGTAGATAAAAAGCAAATAATATTGGCCATTGTATATCATCCATGTTATATATGTTACTAGTAGTGCATATATATCACAAGTGTTTCAGTTACAAGTTACAAAATGAAAATGCAACGCAAAAGAGGAAGATCCAATTTTGGTGGCTATTTTTTAATTAATCTCAACTGAACTTATTAGTGAATTACAACTCATTCTTATCAATGCAGGGAGGGAGTGTGACATATGCTGGTGGAGTTTACACCATATATAGAAGGTAGGTTGAATTCAAATTTCTATGAAGTTATTTAAACAATAAAATCATAATTGAGTTGTGATAATCTCATAACAAAAATTGCTGATTTCACTTACGTTCTAAACCATTTCAAAAACATCTTCAAGTATAGTGTGTTTATGATTATTTGTAGTAGCAAATATGAAATTAAAAGTTGTATTGGTATTTATTTAAAATTGTAAATAATTTAAGATATAAAAATAGGGTTAAATATGTTTTTGATCCCTATAAATATATTAAATTTTATTTTTAGTGCCTCTAAAATTTTTTTCTTCGACTTTTAGTCCCTATAAAATTTTCAATCACCATTTTTAGTCCTTGTTTTTAATTCAACTCATGTATAGCTTTTGTACCTTTTAATAAAATTGTGCAAAAATGTGTAAAATATTATGAAAATCTCTCTCAAAAAAATTTGGATTTTTTTTTAACAAAACATGAATTAAATATGAATTTTTAACCACAAAAATTATAAAATTCATAATTAATTCATGTTTTGTTAAAAAATTCTAATTTTTTTTTGTGAGACATTATTATAATTTTATAAATTTTTCTACAAAATTTTATTCCAAAGGAACCACATGTATTATATCAAAGAAGACATATAATATGAGTTATTTCTTTTGTCTCATGTATTATACTAGTAACTAGTAATATTTACGTTTTAAGAAAGTTGTCATTTTCAAAAAAATATATAACTTTTCAATAATATGAATAAACGTAAGTAATACTCTATTGACATTTTTATAAAGTGACAAATAACCCATCCCTAAGGATATTTATTTGGCTAGACAAGTGAAGTGACGAATTTTCTTTGAAATAGCTCTCTATGTATGAAGTACTTGTCCAAACATAAAAGTGTTTCATGTGAAGTTCTAGGATCATATTGGTGGATTTCTCTCAAAATTGTATTGAAGTGTGTTGATTTAATTAGAATGAAAATATAAATAAAAAAAATTGTACGTAGAAAAAATAATAAGTCAATAAAATTCACAAGGAAGAACTAGGGTTAACCCTCGGTCATAGTCTTAGCTATTAGAATGAGAGTATAATTACGATTAATGTTGTTAAACTCTCGATTTAAATCGTAAACTCGTACGATTTTACAAGTTTATGTGTAAAAAATGTGTTGACTCGATAGTAAACTCGACTTTTGGTAAACTCGTATAAAAATCAATTTCAAGCGAGTCAACTCGTAGTAAAATCGGGTAAAATCAAGTTTTTGATTTTACATGATTTTACAGAAATGAACTTCTTTTTTTGAGTTTGTTTTAATTTTTAGTAATTTTAGAAACTTATTAAACTCTTATTTTATGGATGTTTTTTATGATTAGGTGGGATAATTTAAGCTGATTGATTATAAATTTATATGCATGACATTTTATTATGACAAATTGATATATTTTTATTTTATAATCAAATTGAAATTTAGAATTATTGATGCATTTATAATATTAAATAAGTATATATATCATGTATATAATAATTTTAATAAAGAATAAACTCGTACGATATTACAATTCGAGTTTACGAGTCTATTTACTTAGTCAAAACGAGTTGAGGTATAAACTCGAGTTCGACAATATTAATTACAATAAAAAAAGGGTAAAATTGAAATGTTGAATAATTTGTAATGATGAATGGATAATTGTAGGGGTGAGAGAGAAAATTTAGGAGCATAATTTCTATTAGGCCCAAGCTATTTTTTTTCTTTTTCTTTCCACCATAGTACTTTGTAATATTACCCAAACTGTGAAAAAAAACACTTTGTTTCCACCCCCTATATTTTCTTCTCGTTTTGGTTACATCCAAACAGTTGAAAAGTGAACGGAAAACGGATAGTGAAAGCGAATGGAAAGAACGTGAACCTAATCCCAAACTCTGTAGCTCAAAAACCCTAATTAATTAATTATTCAATCATGTCTCATCGTGACTCCGATTCCAAGCGTCATCATTCTAACTTCGATCGTGAATCAAGGTGGTGCTTCTTCATCTTCTTTACTAATTCAATGAATTATCTCAAAAACTTTAATCACATTTTTTTTTCTAGTTTCTTGAATTTGATTATTACGTTTTTTGTTGAATGTTGATGATGATGATGAATGTTGATTTTAGCCCTAAGAGATATAGAAGAGATGGAAAACAAGATAGAGAAAAAGAGAGAGTGACTAATAATGATGGTGATGGAGTAGGAGGAGGAGGAGATAATAATAATCACGTGGTGGTGGTGGTGGATCGGGAACATCATTCTAAGCGTGAACCACCAAGATCTCGCTCTTATTATCAGGTCATAGCCTATTTTTTATATTCTATTTTGCATGTTTAATTGTATTATTAGGTTTGTTTCAAACTCAATGACTGAAGAAAGAGAGAGATAATCTCACAGTGAATGAATGTGAACTCAATTCATTACTTATATGTAGTAGTGAGGTTATGAGTGGGTTCAACTGAATCTTAGTATTTCTAGTTAGGCTAAGTAACCGATTCATACTCGACTCCGCTATGACTTAATAACATAGTACAGCCCCCGGGACTAGAGTACAAGCTTTGCACTAATATGGCCCTTGATTTTTAAGGAGTTGCAGCATCAATCATCAAATACCTTCTTATATGCAGTACTGGTAAGGAAATGTCTTAATGATTTGGAAATGTCTTCAACATTTTTATTTAATTACAGATTTAAAACCCCTTTTTGTATGCTAGAAGTTATTCAGTGTATGCAAACTGTTTTTCTGGGGTATGGGGATATTGTTCAGCCCCATTCTTTCAAGTGCCTCGATATATGCTTTCCAGTGCATGTTTTATAACAGCATGATGAATGGGGAAGTACTGTGCAGGTTGGTCGAAGCGCTGGTCAAAGAGAAGCTGATGGTGAGTCTCTTTATTTTTATGTTTGCAGTATATTCTTTTCCTTTGGTTTTATTGTGTATGGATGATTTGTATGTTGATTCGATACACTGAAGCACAAAATTCGTCGACTCATGCAGGCAAAGTCTATAGTAAAGAGAGCAATCAGAGGGTGGAGACAAATCAAAGCAGAGATCAAAGAGATGAGAAGAAAAAACTGGATGGTAATTTTCAGAGAAGAGACAGTTTTCCAGAAAGGAAAGACGATCCAACACCTTCCATGAGAAAAAGGCCAGCATTTAGGGAGAAGAAGATTCCAGTGGATTCAGAAGAGGCTAACCCAGCTGCGACAGTGACAGTAAAGTCAAGTCATACTGACTATCCTCCAAGGAATGAAAGGAAGGAGGAAAGAAGTAGCAACCCTACCTATCTGGATAGACCTGAGAAGCAAATTGCAGAGGACAGAGCACCAAACAACAGAGAAGCTAGAAGGGATGGATTTTCATCAAGAGTACGGTATGGGGGAAGTGGAGGCAATGGCAACTACAGAGGAAGAGATAAATTTAATGGAAGACAAGATTATCATCCTATTAAGACGCAGTCAGAGAAGTGGAAACATGATTTGTATCAAGAGGTTAACAAGGATGGTATTGCAAAGAATGAGGATGATCAGATTGCTAAGCTGGAAGCACTCTTGGCTTCATAATTTCAAACTGTAGACAGTATTTGGTAAGCTTGTTATGGTTGTTTACAGAAATCGTGAGTTCAACACCTAGCATGCGGGACATTTTCCAGAGATTACCAATTTTCATGATTTCTTTATCTCTGGTATATATGTTTTAGTTTTATGGCATGTGTTGCACTTGAGCTACCAAATCGCTCATTATGATATCAAGTCATTGCCAAATTTTAGCATAGCTATTGAACCTGTTGAGCACAAGTTGTCAATTTTTGGTACATTATGCTTTCGTAAACTGTTTACATTTTTGGTATATGGACAATTTCTAGATTAATGACTGTTTATTCTTATGTTCTTTTTCATCCACCTAATCTTTCTTCTCCTGCACAAGATTTACATGTCACAACTTTTTTTAATTATTATTATTATTATTATTATTATTATTATTATTATTATTATTATTATTATTCGATGACCTTATGTTACACTTTTTTTGAAAAGAGAATTATTTGTGTTCAATTTTTTAACCTTTATTGCAGCACACAAAACTTTGTATTCATTACAGTTAATCCCCTATAGATAAGCTTACAAATTACAAGATCAGAAGTATAAACTATACACAAGAAGACAAATGAGATTTACCCATCATCTTAAATAAATGAATGAAACTCCCAAATGAGAAAAGATACAAAATTTAAAACTCCCAAAAGATTTTATCTTAAAAAATATGGAAAGTTGAGCATCCCCTTATATCATTTGTGATTGCGAATGTTGTTGATATTCTTTGATGGTGGATTGGTAGCATGAGCTGCAGTAGCATTGATAGTGGTAGGAGTTGTGGCAGTGAGGCCTCTGGGACTAACCAAAATTCCATGATCAACACCAAATCTGTGCTCTAAGAACTCAGCTGTGGGTTGCTGAAAATCTGATCTGGTTCTTCTATGAGACGATCCTGAAACGGAGTCAGATTCTAATAGCAAGTGGTAGCTACGATTTGAGTTATCAGAATGAGAGACGCTCCTTTTGAAGCTATGGTGATGAGGTTTTGGCTTCTTGATGACATGAATAAGATATGGAATCAAGCCTTCCATTGTTTTTCTTTGTTTCTTTCTTTGTTTCACGAACACAACCTTTGACTATGAATATTTAAGCCTTAGATGTAAAATTTGATTAAATTTTTTGTATGAAAAGAAGTTGCAAATGAGGAGATATTTATATTGCTGGAGTGGCATGAAAGATTTTGAAGGGTCAATGCAAAATATTATTCTTTTCACACGCTTCCACGTTTTTATTTTGACAAAATATAACCATTATTTTTATGCTCGATCTTGAGTAGTCTTTATTATTAAATATTAAAAATAAAATATAAAATAAACATAAATACATAAAGTTGATATGCACGGGCACGGATGTTGCCTGCCTACACATTTTTGCTTCTGAGAAAAGGATAGTGCTTTTGACTTCTGGAAGGAGGGTGTTTGAATATTCTTAATCTTAGGGTAGTTGGAATTTGGAAATGAAAATCAGAAAATAAAAATCAAAAATGCAATTTGCTATGGATAAAGTTCATTTATTTTAATGTAAAATTTGGCGGCTATGATTTTGCGCGTATAGTAAATACTACGATATTGCTGAACAGCTCAATCATGAAGCAAAGCAAGCCAATTCAGTCTAGCAACAAATCTTCATAGCCACGTATCCACTGGCACCACCACAAACTCTTCTTCATTTTACTAGATTTATTTGAATTACTCCTATTCACGTTCATTGATCTAGAAGTTAAAATCTTAAAGAATAGTCATGAGAGATTGAACTCACAACATGCTGAATACAAATCTTAGTCATGGGAAACATGATTATACTAATTGAACAAGTTTTATCATGTAGTAGTACATTATTAATCAGTAGAGACATATTGAATTAAATTCTTTATTTTTTGTTATCATGATCGGTAGCTATTTCTTTTATTCTATGGTTGTTTTTTGTTATTCTATAGTTATATGTGAACAAGTTTTATCATGATCAATAGTTATTTGAACATCAAAAAGTTGATAATGTATGAGAAATATTATATGTGTTTGTCTCTTTCTTACTTCTTACTTCATACATTTTACACACATTTTAAAAATGTACACAAAATACTTGATAACGACAACAACAAAAAATTATGTACAAATATCATTTCTCATTCTAAAAAATTCTATATATTTATTATTTGATTTTAAAATTACCTGAAAGATAACTATAAAAATCTAAGATAAATTTAGTCAACAAAAATAAAATATAAGATAAATTTCAAAGTTTTGAACTTTGGTATATACTAGATATTCCTAGAACGAAAGGGGAGGGAAATGTATCAAGGTCTTATAGTGTTTCCCTCCTGGTCAAAGTTTGGCATGAGTACCAAGTAATTGTTGAGTCTACGCTACATGTACATACATTTTTTTGAGCCAAGAGATACATAAGAATTTGAATTTGTCAAGTACTAGTAAGGATATTACAAACTAAAACATATATTAATTAGTATACTTAATTTTATTTTAATCTGTTACAGTCTTACATATATAGGATCCTTTCACTACCACATAATAACTAATAATGTTACCACACTCATCACTTCATGAAACATCTTTATTTTCCTGCTACATGATAACAGTAGCTAGCTAGTGAATACCAATATATTGTTATGACTTATAGCTTCTAGCATAATTTACTAATTATATTCTCTCAGACATAAATTCTTCTCCACCATTTGTAATATCAATATGGTGTCTAACTTGTTTTTCATTAGAAGATCCAATCAAAATAGTGTGCTTTCCAATAACCAACTTTCTTTTACCATCACTATCAACATTGCTTAAAACTTTGCATATATCAATTTTAACTGTCACAAGTTCTGTCATCCTAACCTTAACATGTATTCTTTCAAATCCTATTAATTGTTTGATTGGAACACCACTCACCACCTCTGAACTTGGTGGCTCCCAAAATACTAACACCACATGAGATCCATCAAAAGGTCCAGTATTCTTCACACCAATCACAAGCGAAAATGTCAAATTCGAACAACTTATGGCGGAAATATCAATTGCTTGATCATCAAGAAAGATATCAAGCGGTTTAGAAATTGATTTATTGTTCTGGATCATTATGGTGGAAGGAGCAGATGCTATATTGGTTGAGAATGTGGAGTAGCTTAATCCATAACCAAATTCATAGAGGGATTTCCCATCGTAAAACCTGTATGTTCTTCCAGGGAAGTTTCTACTGCTGTTGGCTCGCATGTTCATGTCTGTCATTGGAACTTGATCAACATAAGATTGCGGATACCATGTAAATGGAGACCTGCCACCTATATATAAATACATCATTTTTATTAGTCCAAGGATTGTAGTGTAAACACTCCGATCTCGAATGCAAACAAAAAAAGTTTGGGTATTTTAATACAAAGCTATACCTGGGTTATAGTCTCCAAATATTACTTGTGCTATGGCATTTCCTCCATCTTGACCAGGATAACCAACCCACAATATCCCCCCTATGTTGCTTATACTTTTAGTAAAATAAATATCAATTGGACCAGCTGCCATTATGACTAAAATCAATGTTCCTTTGGTAGCAGCAGCTACATCTTTCACAAGCTTCTCTTGAAATCCAGGCAATGTCAAGTTAACTCTATCCAACCCTTCTGCTTCTACAGATTGGTCTAATCCCACAACCAACACCACTGCATCAGCAGAGGCTGCAGCCTTAACAGCTGCTGCAAAAAGGTTCTGATTACCGCATTTAACATCGCTGCAACCACGCGCGTAAGTTACCGAAGAAATGTACTTTTGTAGTCCTTGTAAAGGACTTGAATATCGGCAAGGTATGCCGGCATAGTTACTGATCATAACTGTTGTGGCATTTGCATTTGGTCCGATCACAGCCAAATTTTTTATCTTAGTCTTAGATAAAGGAAGAGATCCTTTGTTGTTTTCAAGTAAAACTATTCCTTGCTTTGCAGCTTCTAGAGCCAATTGCTGATTTTCTTTAGTGCATACATCAGATGGTCCAAGATTTGCAAATGGAAGTGATTTTGGGTTATCAAAGAAGCCAAGTCTCATTAGGACTATGTAGTTGTACACCAAGGCTTGGTCTACAATAGATATATCTACTTTCTTCAAGTTTACGGCATTTGCAGTGTACTTTTTTAGAAAGTCACCACAGTTCATGTTTAAACCTGCATGATATTAACATCATACCATTTAATAATCCAAAACCAGTCATAATTGTTTTCCCCTCCCAATCAGAAAATTGTAGAAGTTATTTGCAGTTTCAGCTTCAGTTCTACTGACCTGCTTTTAGTGCAAGAGCCACTGCATCTTCAGGAGTTTTTGTGTAATGAATTGCATTGTAATAAACTTCTACTGAATCACAGTCTGAAACAATATATCTGTGCAAAAAAACCTTAAGTATCAGAAACTTTACTTGGTTATCTGTCATATCCTAAATTCCTAATACTAACTATATCGCTAAATATAAGACCCTCTAGATATTTTTCACTGTCCCATTTTATAGGACATCTTTCAAACTTTCAACTGTATTTACTATTTCTTTACCGACATACTCCTAATTATGTTACTATAAACTTTCTTAGTTCTCGTGATTTAGTCAACGTGATTCTATAGTCAGGTACAAATGTAGATGTAGTTTTTCATAGCTTTCTAAAGTATAACTGATTTGCTTAAGTTAGCTTGACATATAAGGAAAAGAATCAAATGACTGGTTAGAGATAGAAGACAAACCCATCTAGACCCCATTGGCCTCTGACTACTCCTTGGAGAAGGTCTGGATCAGCACATGTAGGAATTCCATTCACTCTATTATATGAGCACATGACACTACTGACATGCCCCTCCAAAACACAGCTCTTAAATGGAGGTTGATAAGTATCCTCCAAGTCTTGCTTTGTTACCTGCAAAAATCTCCGTAAATATCTACACGCTGATATATGATTAGATGCATATGTAATTCTTTTTAAAATGTTCACAGATATTTATTAAACTCATAAAAACAAATTATTCTATCATCATGATCCAAATTGTTTGTGCATTTTTACCTGTGCATCAAAATGGAACCGATCGACGCCTTTCCAATTATCAAGATCATAAGCAGTATAATGCTTACAACAGCTTGAAACCTTAAGTCTGTCACCTTTAACACTAGCTTCATCATCAACTTCTTGTAGTCCACGAACATAATTCACAGCATATCTAGACACAATCAAAGGATCTTCCCCTGGAGTTTCCTGTCCGCGCCCCCACCTCGGATCACGAAAAACATTCACATTAGGACTCCAAAATGTCAAACCAGCCAAATCCACATTGTACATAGCTCTAGCTTCATTTGACACAACTTGTCCCATTTTGTACCATAATGATTCATTGAAGCTAGCAGCTGATAATATCACTGCAGGGAAGCTAGTAGCACCTGGTACCCTGCTGTCGAAACGCGTCCCTGGTCCTAAATTAGAGACACCATGAAGTGCCTCTGACCACCATTCATACGCAGGAACACCGAGCCTCGAAATGCCGGTAGAAGGGTTTACTAATTGTTGTGATTTTTCTTGAAGTGTTAAGCGTAACACTAAGTCCTTGGCTCTTGTTTCATATGATAGGGAAGTGTTGCAAAATGGAAAGTTGCTAGTTTTAGGAGAACCTTTGTCACATGCATGTTTTTGACTAGTAATTGGAAGTATAAAAACTAAAAAGAAGATCATGCATGAAAACAAAATTTGATTTTTCATTTTATATGTTGTGTTGCTAAAATTTTACAAGTTTTGAGTTATGTTGGAGAAATGGTATAAGCTTTGATCATTTATATACTAGAAGATTGTACCTGAGTAGTGTGTTTTTTTCTTTCCTTTTTCATGATAAAAGTTAGTTTTGCTTGTGAATTGAGATATGATATCTAGAAGTAATAAATGCACACACAATGATTAAAGAATGCTTAAACGAAACAAAAGTATCTCTTGCATGGCACCACACACTAGTGTGGCACAACTTAATTAGTCATATTGAGGTAGAATTATATATATATATATATATATATATAATGCCAGGCAATAGATTCAATAATAATTAGTAACTTGATTATAAATGTTGCAAGATTTTATTAGTTGTAGTATGTAGGAATTGCGATATAATTTTGGTACACATTTCTCAATGTGATTAGTTTACAAGCTAGTGCCAAAGTTCATGTAATGATATCTAAATATTTCTTAGTAAATAAGTTACTGTTGTAGGATGTTTGTGGTCCGATTTAGATTGTTACTATTGAGACAAGAAATTATTTAATAACATGTTATGTTTTATTCAAAAGAAAGAGACGAGAAATTATTTACCAATCAAAAAATATGATTTTATCCGATTAAATGTAGTTTGGAGGAGTTCAGTTTTTTTAGATTAGTTTTCAAATTTTATTTGAATCAGTTTCAACATGAACATCATTAAATTTTAGTAGATACATGAAACAAATTTAGGATAAGCTAAAGGTGGTATATAAGAAGTGAAAGAGGTACTCGTGGACTATGGTAGGGTGTCTTTGAAGCATAACATAAAATGCACGCTTCTATGTGGTTAAAAACTAGAGACACTTTTTGTAAAAAAAAAAATATATATACCAGGCACTAGCTAGTAGCTAGGTTTTGTATATTATTGTTTGATCTGGTTTTTTTTAACACCTCGCTGGGATAAGTTATCTAAGTTGTTTATGGACAGAGATAATATTTAAACTTAGATAAGTTATTTGACAGAGGTACTATTTAAACCTCGTTAGGATAAGTTATCTAAGTTGTTTTTTTATCACTTAGATAGTGTATGGACATAAAACCTCGCTAGGGAAATAAAAGATAAGTACTTTAATAGTACTTCTGTCAAATAACTTAGCATAACAAAAAATGTAGTTCAGTTTTTTATGTCCATACATTATCCTAGCGAAGTTTAAATAATACCTCTGCCAAATAACTTATCTAAGTTGATCTGGTTTTTCCCTAAAATAACAACTTAGATATATGTCCATAAATATTTTTAGTTTTGTTTCCATACATTTTATTTCAAATATTATATAAAGATGATTATTTGACAGTTAAAATTGATAAGTTAAAGAATGAAGTAATAAGAAAGTCATAAGTTCAATTTTGATCCTTAATAAGTCTAACAAAAATTAACATTACTACCTCCGTTCCTTTATACTTGTCGTTTTAGAAAAAAAGACGAAAATAAGAGGGGCTATTTGTCCAACTTATTTTCCTATTATGCCCTTTTTAAAAATATATATCATATTTTTAATCCACCAATAAATTCCTACTTTTTTTTTTCAATTATTATCAATTTACAAAAAAAATTGTAACAAACTTTATTTAAAATCAAGCAAAAAATTTGATACAAGAAACTAGTGCTTAAATAAGAGATACTTCATCGTCAAAATTAAAACAACAAGAGATACTTCAAGGTTGTCCAAAACATTAATAAGTTCACAAAATTTAGAACTTCTCAGATATGACTTCAAATCTTGGTGTTGAAACATCATTAACAAACCAAAATATAATTGAGTTCGACGAATCCAGTGAAGATAACATATATAGAAGAAGAGGTTGAAGCCAACAATGAAAATGGTACAGTGTTTTTCCTTTCATGTGAAACAAGATTTTCAATAAACATGCACGAAACAAAAAATAGGAACAAAACAAAAATAAAAAAAAGATTATATGAAGAAGTTTAGTAAAAAAAAATTAAATATAATAAAAAGATTATATTGTTTCAACAAAAAAAAAATACAAAATTTAGTCAATAAAATGAAATAGGAATGAGGGTATAATAGGAAAAATATAACCTAAATTGCCAAAACGACAAGTAAAAAGGAACAAATATTTTTTCCTAAAACGACAAGTAAAAAGGAACGGAGGTAGTATTAATTATTACTAGTATTATTTTTTTTTTGTTACTATTAATAAATCTAACAGAAATTAATAAATCTTCTTTTGTTACTATTATCTTCTTTTTTTTGTTACTATTATCTTCTTTTCATTAGTTACTATTAACAAAAATTATTAGTTACTAGTAGTATTATCAAATAAATAAAAATAAAATAAAATTCCTTAAGAAAAATATTATTTAACAGCTAAATGTCCCTCTAGAATGATTAAAATGATAAGAGCTGAAGAACATATAAGTTAGATAAAAAGAGATTTAATGATCAATTTTTAACGAGAGCAATTTATTTTTTTATAGACAAAAAAAAAAAGTAACAGCTAAATTGAATAACTTTATGTAATTGAGGTACATGAATGAAAGGGAAAGAAAAATTGTTGATGGGCCTCCATAAAAATTGTTGTTGGGCATTTAAAAAAGTTGTTGCTTATGACCCACTTGAAGCTCAATTTTTTAATAAAAACTTGAAGCTCAACTTTTTTATGTTACAAGAACTCTGAACATCGAGCATTTAAATTGAAACATAACTACGTCTACAATCATGTCCTATAATTCTCTAAATAATTCTTTAAGACGGGTAAAAGAACATCAACTATGCTTTCGTATACAAAATAAACTTACGCCTTTAATTCATAAATAAAAAATTGGAGGAGTATATTTATAACTTAGTCAAATAACTGTTGAGAAACTAGCTATTTTATTTATCAACTATATTTGAGGAGTCTAAGAAAAAGATGTTAATATCGAAAGATAACTCGAAATGCATGCAAATACGTTGGTGCTTAAATTGAAAGATGGTTACTTGGAGGTACATGTAAAAGTTTTTTCTTCAACATTTTTCTTATACAAAACAACCGAAATATTTTCAATCAATATTGGTTTAATTTGTTATATTTTCATTGAATTTATTTGCCATATATTTTTTTGTATGATTGGTTGGTTTTGTTTACGAAATATGTTGATGCTCGGCAGGCAACAAATGGTCCTTGTGGGTCTTGTCAGACACTTGGCAAAGGGTTATTGGTTGGAACGCGTCACTGCTACTGCTATCACTTTAACCTATACTACTTTGTTTTTTAAATATCAAACGTCTTACACATGCAATTAAATAAATTGATATAAAAAGTTAGCCACTGACTCAATAAAATATTACTAGTAAATATAACATTTCATATTATACGTCCATGAGCTTAGCTTAATTGTTTGGATATATTACATGAAAATGTAGGGATTGAAGTTTAAATCTGATATGCTCAATTATTTATATTTAAGGAGTGAATTTATGGCCATTAGACTATTTAACTAAAAAAAATATTTCATATTATACTACATGCTTTTACAATGTTTTTTTTTTTTGACAAGTTACAATGTTATTTATAAATAGCTATGTTATGGGGTTTGATCTGGTAAATAATGTTGGACTCTTGCAATTGCATCATAAGTGTTAAATGACTATATGAGTATATATTTTTTTTTATGGTGGTGCAATTTGGGGTAGTTTTGGTTATCCTGTTTTTTAAAATTTCTTTAATAAGTTAGTTATGTTTAAACTAGTCTACTCTAGTAATGTAGATTTAACTATTAACTATCTTTTTTTGACACAACTATTAACTATCTTATACATACATTTATTTAGGAGTAAAATTTTTAGAAATAAGAAAGATAAAAAATTATTATTTGGTTGATAATTTTTTCTAAAAAAATTTACACTTTCATTCTCTGTAGCATCTAGATAGAAAATTGTATAAGCAACAAAAATTGTTAAAAAAAAGTATATTTTATTTATTTAATATTACAGTTTAGTGATTATAACTTCTTGCATATTACATACAATGACGCTAAATTATATCCACGGGATAAAGAAAAGCCAATTTTAAATTTGAATATTTTATTGATTTCCAATAGAACATTATATTTAAATTTATACTACAACTTTTTTATGAAATATTGCTTCATAATTGAGTAATAAAAATTAAAGAGAATATGTAACAAAAAAAAAAGAATATGTATTGTTATTTATTTATTTTCGCTATGTTATGCATTGAATTTAAATTATATCAAAATGAATATACAAAAATAATCAAAATCAAAATATTAATCAATATTTAGCCTAGGTTTGATTATTTTTTTTTGGTATGTAAACAAAAACATCAAATTATTGAAAATTCACACAAAAATAGATGAATCAAAACTCAAATTTCAATCATGAATATCTATATAACGATTTCAACATTTTTTTAAAGTATTTGTGAATATGAATGTCTATATTTGATATTTGATAGTCATCCTTTAATAAATCTAAATTATTTAGATTAGATAGGATAACTATTGCAGTTCATTTTAAAAAAAAAACATTTAAACAAGATTTGTTTATGATAAAACTAAGCAAGCATCATAAACTAACATTTTGGTGTCCTCGTAGACTCAACAAAGAATATCATATCTCTCTCTCTCTCTCTCTCTCTCTCTCTAGGACTCTACTGATCAAGTCTTTCACTTGTGTACTTTATTTCTCTCTCAAAACAAAAACAAAACAAAACAAAATAAGGAATTGTGAAGAAACAACCATAACTTCCCCTACCTCCTTTTCTTCTGTTCCTTCTCAAACAACAACTTCAATACTATAATCCCTATTTTATTTTATTTTATTTTATTTTATTTTCTTACTTTTTTTCTTTTAGTAAGAAACTGTTAATAAAAAAATAAAAGCTGCAATTTGAATCCCTTCTTCTTAACTGAATTGATTTCTGAAACAAACCCATTTCAGGAATCCCAAAACCCAGTTACAGAACACCAAAAAAACATGAAATTTCAAAAATCATCTTCTCTGGGTTTATTTCTAGGGTTTCTGTTACTGTTCTTATCACCTTCATCAATGGCCAAATTCGTCGTCGAGAAGAACAGTTTGAGGGTCACTTCGCCGGATACTATCAAAGGAACTTACGATAGCGCGATTGGTAACTTCGGAATACCTCAATACGGTGGTAGCATGGCTGGTAACGTTGTGTTTCCTAAGGATAATCAGAAGGGTTGTAAGGAGTTTGATGACTCTGGGATTTCATTCAAATCTAAGCCTGGTGCTCTTCCCACTATCGTTTTGCTCGATCGTGGAAGTATGATTCTGATTCTCATACTTTTTTTTTTGTTGGGGTTTTGATTTTGGGGTATTTTTTATTAGTTTTGTTGTTATGATTTTGTTGCTGTGTTTGTTTGTGAGTTTTTTTTAGCTGGATTTACTTTGATCTAGAAGTTCCTTTTTTTATTTTAGTTGATTTGTTCTGCATGTTGCTGAGCTAAATTTGGTTGGTTGCTATTGTTTGTTTAGTGTTATTGCTATGATATTTGGTTAGTGTGCTAATCTATTTGTTCATCTATTGTTTTTGCATTGTTAAGTGTTTACTTGACTGTTTAATGTTTAAAGAAATCTGCATGCTAGATTCGGTCTTTAGGTTTTCAAAGTGTTACTTTAGGGTCTGTTTGGATTGACTTATTTAAGCTTATCCGTTGACATAATCACTTGTAAGGTTTTTTTGGAGAGTTTATGGAAAGCTCATATGAAAACAGTCTGACTTTATTCTATATATTGATAGTAGCTACACTTTCATGATAAACGTTTATGCTATGCGAAGTTGGTGTCCCTTTAGTTTGTTTGAATGGATTAGTTGGAAGAGATGGTTATTTATGTTTTATTTACTAATTTAATACACGTGTATTTAAATGTGGATTTCTTTTAAACTAGTGCTGAGAAGTTGGCAAATGTAGTTGCATGATATACTTGTGTCAATTATTGAAGACATAAAACGTTCTCTCTGGTGTATTGTAATTGCCATTTACATGTTTGTTGCAGATTGCTTCTTTGCTTTGAAGGTGTGGAATGCCCAGAAGGCTGGAGCTTCTGCTGTTCTTGTTGCGGATGATATTGAAGAAAAATTAATAACCATGGACACACCTGAGGAGGATGGATCTTCTGCGAAATATATTGAGAACATAACAATACCATCGGCTCTCATTGATAAGAATTTTGGTGGAAAATTAAAGAGTGCCATAAGTAGTGGGGATATGGTTAATGTAAATCTTGATTGGAGAGAGGCCGTCCCCCACCCAGATGATCGTGTGGAGTATGAGCTGTGGACCAACAGCAATGATGAGTGTGGAGTTAAATGTGATATGTTGATGGAATTTGTGAAGGATTTCAAGGGTGCGGCACAAATATTAGAGAAAGGTGGTTATACTCAGTTTACACCCCATTATATAACTTGGTACTGTCCTCAGGCATTCACGTTAAGTAAGCAGTGCAAGTCTCAGTGCATTAACCATGGAAGATATTGTGCTCCAGACCCTGAGCAAGATTTCAGCACTGGTTATGATGGGAAAGATGTGGTTGTTGAAAACTTGAGGCAGTTGTGTGTTTTCAAGGTTGCAAATGAAACAAAAAAGCCTTGGGTGTGGTGGGACTATGTCACTGATTTTCAAATCAGGTGCCCCATGAAGGAGAAAAAATACAACAAGAAATGTGCAGATGCTGTTATTGAATCACTTGGCAAGTGAATCTCTTCATTGCTTTTGATATTTTTTCTAGGGTGGTTGAAAACAACTTCTCAATTATGATTATTCAATATCTGCAGGTCTTGATATTAAAAAGATTGAAAGGTGCATGGGAGATTCAGAAGCCGATTCTGAAAATTCTGTTTTGAAAGAAGAGCAAGATGCCCAAGTACTCATTTATAATGTTTACATTGCCGTTTAGTTGATTCTACAAGATTGTTAATTATTATTATCATTATTATATAGATTTTTAACTAACTAGATTTTATAGGTTGGGAAGGGATCACGAGGTGACGTCACCATATTGCCTACTCTAGTTGTCAACAGTCGACAGTATCGAGGTTTGTACTATATGCTTCTCTGATAGATATTGTTCTGGATTTTCAATTCTTAAAATATTCATTTTTTGTTTTTGCAGGAAAATTGGAGAAAGGTGCTGTTCTGAAAGCTATTTGTTCTGGTTTTGAAGAAACTACTGAACCAGCTGTTTGTTTGAGCACCGGTAAATGTTAACTATCTATTAGTCACAGGGGAATACATTTGTTTACTTTTAAGTTTCAAATTTCAATCCTGATTCTTTTTAATTGGCTAATCTTATTGGTAGATGTGGAGACAAATGAGTGCTTGGAGCACAATGGTGGTTGTTGGCAGGATAAAGGAGCTAACATAACTGCATGCAAGGTATTGTACTCAATTGAAAATTAGTGTCTAATAACAGAGCAAATTGAATTCCAGTTTTCTATATTCATGTTTATTTATATATGTGAGTATTTTCTCAGGATACTTTCCGCGGGAGAGTATGTGAGTGCCCCTTGGTAGACGGTGTGCAGTTCAAAGGAGACGGCTATACAACCTGCGAAGGTTAATAAATACACAACCTTTTCTTCTCTATTTGCATAAATTTCACCTAAACATTTTCTAACCATGTACATGTTACTTGTAATTGAAGAGAGAGAGACAGATTGACCTTGATGATCCATAATCTTCCTACGCATAAATCACAAATCATAACTCCTAATTTTTATTTTGCAAGTTTTTTACACTTCACTTAAATGAATAGATGGGTTCTGAGATTGATTATTTACTTTTTGTCGTCAAATCTGTTTATTTTGCAAGCAGTATTTTTTTTAAGGCATCTGTGTTTTAAATGTTAAATTATTTTGTAGGCTTCTACAGTTTCATTTTATTTTTAAATAGTTCCGATGGTTCCGTTACTTTTTTAAAAATCCCTGTATTGGTTTTAAGATCTTAAAAATATATAACTGCATAATATGGAGGGACCTAATTGAAACACTTGTGCTAGTGTTTGGAAGGGCATATAAAATAGATTTTGATATTCTGATGAGCCTGTTTTCAACACATTTTCACAAGCCTCCTGCCTCCCAAGATAGCTTATAAAAACAATATATGCAGAGTATATGTGGATTTCATCCTGATTCTCTCTTCGATTGTGAAACATGCTCAAATACTCATATGATGACACTTTTTGAATAAGTGCTGAAATAATATTTCTTACTTGTATGCCCCCTTAGTTATACTGCAAGAAGCCAAGCACATATTTCAAAATTTAAGCAAAAATATGTGTTAAATGCCCCTGTTGAAAGCTTCTGAACCACAGAGATGTAGTTACGATTTCAGCAAAATTATAAGAACCTCGAGTAATTTAACCTTTTTGAAAAATGTGTGTTCATAGTTTAGTTTAATTTAACTAATTTATTCTTGGTTTACAGCTAGTGGACCGGGACGATGCAAGATAAACAATGGAGGTTGTTGGCATGAAGCCCGGAATGGACATGCATTTACTGCTTGTTCGGTTAGTTACTAAGTTTTTTGACACTCAGCCAACTTGTTTTGTATTCACTGAAGCTATAGTAGTTGAAATTTTACTGGTCTATTAATCCATAATTGAAACTGAATCATGACAAATTCTCATACCTTCATGAACAGGATAATGGAGGGATTAAATGTGAGTGTCCTGCAGGGTTTAAAGGTGATGGTGTTAAAAATTGTGAAGGTGAGATATTTATTGTTATTTATTTTAATTTTAATATTTTATTTATTTTTCCTTGAGTGAAACCCTTGAAGTATCAAGGTTATCCAGATAAATAGGTATATATACCTCCAAAATTGAATCCTGGATCTTGTTTTTTTAGGAAACAAATCTTCATCTAACTATTACAAATGAATATCTGACATTTTACTCCTTTGTGCTTCATCCTTGTAGACATCGATGAATGCAAAGACAAGAAAGCTTGTCAATGCCCTGAATGTAGCTGCAAGAATACCTGGGGTAGCTATAACTGCAGTTGTAGTGGGGATCTTCTCTATATCAAGGACCATGATACCTGCATAAGTGAGTTACACACTTGTTATTTTTTTGTACTCAACATTTGAATAAGCATTTTTTCATATTCCCTTTTCGGTGTTCTGCAGGTAAAACTGCTGCCAATCAGGAAGGAAAGTCTGTCTGGGCTGCATTTTGGGTCATTGTAATTGGCTTAGTTTTGGCCGCTTCAGGGGCATACCTCGTCTACAAATATAGAATAAGGGTAAGCTTGGTTGCACTTCCCAGTTTCTTGACGCTATTTGACGCCTTTATTTTAAGTTTATAAAAGATTTATGGCATGCTATAAGATCCATTGAATTCCATACCAGCTGAGATTTTTGTTTGAAACTCATACAGAAAATTGACAATTGACAAGTGTATCCAAGAAATTTTCATTTATTATTATCTGCTTCTATAGAAAAGCAAGAGTCATTTCTTTCTCAATTTACTTCCATAGTACTTGATTGGCTAAAAATTAACTGTATTTTTCTTGGTTTTGCAGTCATACATGGATTCTGAAATAAGGGCCATCATGGCACAGTATATGCCATTGGACAGCCAAGCAGAAGTTGTAAATCACGTCAACGATGAAAGAGCATGAAAGTGAAAACTTGTTGGCCCTGTTGGCAGAATCGTGTGTTGAGACCTTGGTGTCGCATATACCTTGTACCTTTTAAACTCTTCAGAATTCTGAGCATTGAACAATAAAAAGCTAAGAATTAGATAGATGTCCTCCGTTTTTATTCGGAATGTAGCAAGTTGTATACTTGAAAGGACTGAATTTAGGACAGACTTTTAAGTTATTTCAGTAGATTTTTTTAGGGTTTCTGTTTATGTGAGATCTTGTTCCACTCTTGTGATTGTAACCTATTTTGCTTTAGTACAGGATTACTATGTTATAGCACTGTTCTTCCATTGATTGGTAGTGTGTTCTTTCTTTCTTTTCTTTTTTTGGCTGTGATAAATTTGTCCAAATTCTAACCTTGGGGAATATTGTTTGTTTGTCGTTGCGGCTCGTTGAAAGAGGATTGAAGTAGTGAGATTAAATAACCAACATGGTGAAAAAATAAATGTTGAGAGAGATTAACTTTGTAAATGGATCACATTATTTAGTTTAATGAATTGGTCCCCAGTCCCCACAATTGAATGCAGGGATGCCTTATGCAATCAGTGATTCTGGGGCCGTTTTGGTCCCCTTAATTGAATGCAGGGAAAACTAGTGAGATTGGGAATTTATTATGAAATTAGTGATTATGGTTTTGGTTTTATTTTAATAAAGAATTATTTATAGAAGTTTCAAATGAAATTCGGTTAAATTAGTTTTTCTTAAAATGTTGTTTTAAGTATTTCATCATTTTGTTATAAAAAATTTTTGGATTATAAAATTTTAAAAAAAAAACTACAAAACAAGCTATTTTAAATAGTTTTTTTTATAAAAATCATTTTTGAGAGAAATCTTTTATATTAAGTTAAACTCTCCATCATAAATATTTAAGTTTTTTTTTACAATAATATAAATATTTAAGTTATTGAATGTCAAAATCACTCTTTTAATTTATAAAAAGATAAATTTAAAATAAATTTTCACTATTTTTAAATAACTTATCATAAAATCATTTTTAAAAATAAAATGAAAAAAAATCACTTTTTTTAAAACTAAAACATACCTCTATACTTCATGTATAGAAATTATTGTTTAATAGCATTGCTGACAGATTTATTATACACTTTGGCAACTTAAAGAAATCCATTTCAAGGTTAATATTATTATTCACTTATGATTGAATATCAATTTTTCCCAAATTCAATTGTGACCATAGCTTGGAATTACAAACTAAATTTGGAATCTTTGAAGTATACAAGGTAAGATGCCAATGACTCTAGAAGCCAATAAAACACAGTGAAACCAAACTTTAATAATCAGAAAACCATTAAGGAGTCAAGAGATGAACTCAAAATGATTTCTTATGGTTCAATAATACAAAATGTTATACTTCCTTAGGATTAAATGTAGCTAATGAATATTGAATACCTATGATATGAATAGAACAGAAACAACATAAAATGCCAAAAAGGGCATGCAGCTTCAGCTCTTAGACTTTTGTCCTATTTTTCTTTTCTGATCTATGGTAGTTTGATTGGGCTAATGTCAAGGTTAAGTCCAATGTTCATTCCATTGTAAGCAATAGGAGCATACATCCAGTGATCATCAGAGCTCAGAAGCTGTTCATTTGAAATCAAAATATGAACAAAGTGTGAGTTACTTTCAATTTTTCAAAAATACCATAATATGGAAAATATTTTGCAATCAAACTCAAATTTGGATTCATAGTAAGGATTTTAAGGAGGATCTTCATATTTTTACCTTAATTTGGACCTGTAAAAATTTCACATATTGCACAGCTTCTTCAAGCATGGTGCTGATATCCACCTATTAATTCAAGCAAAACTAAATATTTTTAGCATTTTGGCCATTTTGTTTAACAATAGTTGAAATGTCATTGAGAAAGCTTTATCTACCTTGGTTCCATTGGGGACTAAACTTTGTAGGATTTTCAACCTTTCATTTATTCTTTCTCTTCTTTTCTGCATTATACAAAATGAAAATCTTATTAGATCTCTTAACACTTTGGACAACATTTCAAGAACATAAAATTATTAGCTAGCTATGATATTGTTTTGGAATTGTACTTACTTTTGCATAGACACCTTGTGGATCAGTAGCAGAACTTCTATCACATTTTGATTTTCCTTTTAACTTCTGAGCTGTTGAATCATTCTGGTTCAAGATTGAAGACCCTTCTGCATTTAGCTTTTGTGAAGCATTGAAGTCATCATCCTCCGAGCTCAAATTATGTTCCTGACGATCGGTGCTTTCATCCTCTTCGGTGTTGCTTATGAAATCAGACTTTGGTTTCTTCCTAGATTTAACATTTCTCTTGTTCTTTTGTACCTATGAAATCATTCAATCAAAATTATCAAATGATGATGAGAGCTAAACAAAAATGTGTTCGGTCTAAATTTAAACAAATACCGAAATGCATTCAACTTTTTCTTATATTTAAGACTCAGAGCGAGTAACTTAGAAAGTAAAACAAGATTTGTGTTATGATACCTTAATAGTGCTCCTAGATCTTTTTGCTGACTTTTCAAGGTTGTTGCTCACACCCTCTTTCGTCACTTCCGAAACCTCTTGACCAAACTCTTCATCAGTATTTTCAGTTATCTGTTGGCTATCATTCCCTTGAATACTATAATTGCTAAAATTAGCATTCTCCATGGATATGTAGCCAATGTTAGCTACTTGATCATTCAAACACATGTTACCACCATTTGTAGTAGGAGATATATTGCTAGTAACAGAAATGGAGTTACTTTCTTGTAAAAAATTCAAAAAATCAATGTTACTATTGTTATCATAATTTTGAGGAAAATGTGAAGTGTTATTCATGCTCACTATTGTTGAGTCATGCATAGGCCATAATGTAGATGGAATTTCCAAATTGAAATTTCCATAATGATGCTGAGGGACATGGCTGTTAGTGTTATTAAGTAACTGGCCCATAAATTCAGCCTCTTCAGCTGTGTAAAATCCACTAAGAGAACTCCATTCTTCACAACTTTGCTCAGAAGAATCCATTTTTTGAAGAACTTATTGTGGTTTGTATTCTTTGTCAATTATGATTGTAGAAAAAGCTTTACTTGTCAATACACTATTTATAGCTACCTAAAAAGTAGAAATAATGGAAATAATGTACCACTGCAAATTGACTTCATTCATTTAAAATAATCTCAAATTCATAATTGCCAATAATTAGCATCTGATCTGACTAAGTCCTATACTAATTAATTTTATTTAATAAGGACAAGTCCATGCTGAGACAACTTATAATTTATTTTGTTTGTCTCATATTATTTGTCCATCTAAGTTACCTTTAACTTGTTCCACGTCTTTCAAAAACTTGGCAAGTAATTTGATGTCATGAGATTTGAATTTTTATCATCAAAGAGATTAGTTGTAATATTAGGTATATTTTGCTTAAGCTCAATATGTTCATGATTATCTGAGTATAGGACACAACACAACTTAAGTGCATATGATCGAACGGACAAACTTTTATAGTATTAAATAACAATGTCTTTGTAAGATGTTTGATGGATAGAAAGTTGTCATGTGATTTAATGAGAGATCAAAATTTTAGTTTTTATTCATTTCATTGTCGCTCAATTTGTTCAATGTCAGCAACAATTGGTCAAAAACAATACAACTAATAATGTTGTCATATCCTATCTCTTATTATTTAGCAAATACAAAAAAATACCATAAAGGTTCAAGTAAATATGTGGTTTGTCTTAGAATGTGATTATTAAACCGTGTGCAGACACATTTGCAAGGATGAGAGAGATGTACAAAATATTTTGTTAGTATTTGAGAATGAGAATTACACACCTGTCAATGGTGAGACCAACGTGTGGGGGTTGCACTTTAAAAATGGTACAATGTGTTGTTAGATAAAATGAATATGACGTTTGCAATAGGACGGCTTTGTTGAGATCGTGGTGAAGAGTCTGAGTTGAAATTCCATAACTCGTTTTGAACCTTCAAATTACGAGTAAACAGCTAAGTTAGTACTTTCTACAACCCTCTCAAATACTATTTGTTATTTTTAATCACTTCTTATAAGTTGAATCCTTATCCTTAAAATTGAGTATTAAATCTAACTCAATCTTAAAAAACTGATTTGTAAGGATTTTCTTTGTTTTATAAACACATATTCGAATCATTTTGCAACTGATGTGAGATTTTTTAACACTGATATTTTAGCAATTTATTGTTAGTTTAGTCTCTATCATACTCTCATAAGGTACATACCCTTTTAAAATATTCATATATAAAGTCATAAGTTTATTTGAAAAAATTTACAAAATAAAAGACGAAATTTTTTAAGTCAAGTAGCTTAATCTTGGTGGTTAAAAATGAACAAGTGAAGTATTCAGAGTTCGAAATACAATTCCTAGATATAAAATTTAATGATGTTCTTACCGACTGAGTTAAACTCACATATATAGAGAAGTGATGACGAATTTAATAGTAAAGTTTTGAAATGAAACAAGACAGACAGTAGACAACATTATCTCCTTAATGAATTTTTTGTCGGTTAAAAACCTACTACTACATACATTCTCTTCATGGTTTCAACTCTGTTTTGAGATTTAGATTTTGAAACCATTACGTGGATGGTAATGATACAAGTTCATCACTGATCTAGATTTTTTTATGGTAAGCATGGCAATAGTCCAGATATGCATTAGTAGGCTGGAAAACTCGGCCAAAAATTTAATTAATCATTTATATATGAAATTATGAACATTAATTCTGACTTATAACAATATATTTATATTTTATGTTGGTGACATTGGAATATATGTGCTCTCAATCAACAATATATTCTTTCTGACTCTAATTAACTTATTTATTATTTATTGATTACTAATAAGATTTTTTGCTTTTTCATGAATCTGTTTACGTGTGTACTATCTCATTAGAGGAGAAAATATTATTCCTTTTGTAAGATCTCTCTTATCTCTTACACAAAAATATAGAAAAAGATTAGTGTTATTTAGAGATAAGATGGTTTATCAATGAAAAGTTAACATGAGTTGTTTGATTTTATTCTTTGAAGAGTAATGAGTTGTTTGATTTTGTTTAAGTTAATTAAGAATGATATGTTTTTTTGGATACTAATTAGAAGGATATGTGACTGTGAAAAGGGAAATGCAAATATACATTATTTCTTACATTCACTATGCTGTGTCTTTTTTAAAATTAATTTAAACTATTGCTGACAACATTGAATAAAATATTAGTCATTCTCTTATATACTTTTTTTGGTACTATAAATAAATGACAAGTTATTGAAAATTCACACACAAAGTGAAGGGATTGAAGTTCAAACTCCGGTCATAAACGCCTAGCAATTTCGACATTTTTTGTCAGTTGAGCTAGGACTTCTAGACTATCTTATAATTTTTTTTTGGTAGTAACTCTCTTGTACTTTTTTTATTAGTAGACAAAGTGGCAAACCATATTCTAAAACTCGAACACAACATTTCGTGGTTTTAACATTGACAATTGAGCCTACCCTTATAGACATTCTTGATGTCCTTTTATCATAGAAACTCAAATTTATCTTGTTTAAATTTAAAACTCTAAATTATAATGTAAAGGTGAAGCTGTATGTCACGATCAATGTTATTTGAATGCAGTGTAACAAAATATAGTTTCAACATGCCATATGCTCCAAGATTGTTCCCTTTTTTCTTTTTACAAATGTTCCAAGATTGTTCATATAACTCAAATGATATGTTAATTGCAGAAGAAGGACTCAAGTGTTACAACTTGGAATTAACTCTTCTTGGCTGCTGAAAAATAAAAAGAGACTTGTTTGATTAAGCTTTCAATCATTAATCATTGATGCAATGCGTAACTATCTCTGTCAAAGAATTTTTGACACCATTGAAAATCGAACTTGAAAGTACTCGTGTATCCTAGAGTGTTGGAGAATTGACTTTACAACCATATTGGACTATAAGACTTGATTAGTTGACAAGCCTCTAATACAATTAAATTAGTACTTTTATGACATTTGTTACCACGACCCTTAAATTAAATATCATAAAATGCGAGTCTATGCTATGAATTGTTACATTACATCCTCTTTAATTGCTATGCTATCATGATCACATAATCATCTTCCTTTAATTAAAGTTGAGGTTTATTCCATTGTAAGCAATTGGAGCATACATCCACATATCATCAGAGCTTAGAACCTGTTTCATTCAGATAATAAAAAAATTAATTAATCTTTATCTTTTGTATACAAGAAATTGAAAAAATGGATATTATATATGTGGATAGAGAATAAGAAAGGTTCTCAAATTGTTGTTACCTTAATTTGATGCTGCAAAAACTTCACATATTGGACAGCTTCATCAAGCATTGTGCTAATATCCACCTACATTTTACAAACAAACAAAGCTTCAGAATTTGACCACCTTAACCAATTGTTGAGTTATAGTTCAATTGCAATTGAAAAAAAAAAACTACCTTGGTTCCATTTGGGACAAGTGTTTGTAAGATTCTCAACCTTTCATTAATTCTTTCTCTTCTCCTCTGCACAACAAAAGATAAAAGACAAGATTATCAGACTTGTTTGCATTGACTTATTTGAATTTATTTACTGACATAAATACTCGTGAGACCGTTTAGAAAAACTTATGAAAATAGCTCATGTCTCGTGACATGTCCATACATTTTTTTCAGCATAGTTTCATAAGCTCTTCAAGATAACTAATAAAAACATGTTATAGTTTATACATAAACACATATGATAAGTTTTTATGCTACGAACACTTAATTAAGCCAAGCCAATACAAGGACATACTCTTGCATAAATGCTCTGTGCATCAGTGGCAGGACCATTTGTAGCCCTTGATTTTTTATATAAATTTGGTGCTTCAAGTTCTTTTGGACTTAGACTTGGAGAGGTTCCTCCATTTAGCTCAACATAAGCCTTTGAGTCAACCTGAGGAAAACAGTTGCTGTGCCCATTCCCTTTTAGGCCCTCTTCATTGTTGTTCATGGAAGCAGATTTTGGACACTTTCTAACGTTCCTCGTGTTTTTTGAGACCTACATAATAAGTAAAATCATGATCACTATCTCACACAAATAAACAACATAACTCAAATATTCTAAAGTAAAATGGTTTTAAATTGGTGAAATATAAAGGTTTACAGCGTAACTGCAACTGCAATTTAATACCAGTCGGCGCTAGGTATTATTGTTGTACCTCTATTGAGCTTCTAAATCTTTTTGCAGGATTCTCCAATTTTTGGCTTCTATCCTCTTCTGAAGAAGGTTCAGAAACCATCATTGTTTTACGTTCCCTCCCAGCATACAAATTGTTGTCAGCATAAGCCAGCTCTAAAGCTGACCCTTTAGCAATGCTTTCATAATTTATCTGTTTGCTTAAATCATCATCCAATTGTGGACTAAATTTGGCATCTCCCAGGGAAAAAAACATGGACAAGGAATCAATGCTTGTTTCCAAATCACATGTTGTGGTGTTAGAAAATATATCAGCACTATTATCAGTGGTAGTGCTACTCCCTTGGGAGTAACACATAAAATTAGCATTTGTAACATTTGAAGTAAAATAAGATGATGGTATGCCAAAACTGGTATTTCTATTAGCACCAAGGAACTGAGTCATGAAATCAGATTCCTCAGCAGTGAACTGTCCACTGAGAGAATCCCATTCTTCATATATCAATTGGGCAGATTCCATTTTTTTTATTTAAAATGTTTTGATTTGAAACCTGTGAGAATTTAGAGTACTGTTGTTTTGTTTCAATGTTTTAATGATATGAAAAAATAGGAGCATTAGTAATATATTTATACCAAAAAACATAAGGTAATGCCAAAATGGTATTGGAGTCGCCTATAGAAAAAGATCCCTTTCATAATTGATTAGGAACAAACAAATTAAGTACTGTAACTCTGTAATTGGGACCCCTTACCTATCTCAAAGTCTTAATTTTCATTAAAATAATATTATAATAGTCCTTAAATGAGGCTTAACATTCCCATTTCAAGTGGGAAATAAGCACAATGATCAAATATTAGTTAAATTAGAGTGATTTATGCGATTTTCGGATCCAGCGTACAGAAAATATTCAGTTGGGAGAGGAGAATCCACCTTATGTGTCTTACACATTCTCTGATATATAGAGATTATTCATCGCTAACGATAGTAAAAATTTCGTATTTACATCATAGTAACCAAAAAAAAAAGATTGCTTTAGGTGAGATTTGGTAGTACATTAGAAGATCTGAGTAGTAATACAAGTGGAATATTAGACATTGGTGTTGGTTGTGTGGAAAGAAAATGACAAGTAGCTTAACATTCTAACAACTTATATTTTATTTGAATATGACAATGACATTATTGTTGTTGGACAACTGGAGACAAGTATCCAACTAAGCAGTTTGAAACCTATGAAGCTCATTTCAACTTAAGATTCTATTTTGTTAACTGGTTTGAACCATCTTTTTTAGTATTGGCTTCTTGTGATATTGAAGTTTTAGCATTCAGTTCAGAGTTATTATGGAGCTAAAACTCTGTTATAAAGCTTATGGGGCTCATTCCTTGGTAGTTGGTAACTTGGTATAACATATAAGCTCTATTTAAGTCTAAGCATATGTTTTATCACGCTAGAAATGTCAGAGACTCACTGTGATTTTTTAAAAACTACACTTTATAGTATTTTAAAATAATTTCACATCTTCTTAAATAAATGAGGTTATACACTTCTTTTTTGTTACGTGTGAATTTTTGTTGTCCGACCATAATCAGCAAAAGATATAAAAACTTCAAAGATTGTACAGCTCATATATATTTGAGTTAGTAATATTGTTTAGCGTGACTCTTTTTTTTATATATAGGTCACACTTTTCTTTTTGCATTTTATTTATGTTCATTTGGAAACTCTTAAAGAAATATTTGACTCTGTTTCTGGCATTGCATGCGAATGCATATTTTAATTTTTGGTTATTATAATTATAAATTAAAGAAATAAACTAACATAGCTAAATAGAGTAGTTTATAAGTCGGCAGAGGCACGACTTTGGAAATAAATGTCTTGTTCGGGATATTTTAATTTTCTGACAATTATTGATACTAATTTTTTTATCACGTGGCCTTATAAAGAAATGTTTGTGTTGGAATTGAAATGCAGATAGACTACATTTATATTTCATTTTTTATGATAATCAATTGTTAATCTCATTGGCCATAGCTTAGATGGGAATGGAGTAACCACTTTCATTCTAAGACCCTCTGTTGCATGAGGCGTTATTGTTTCCTAATTTATGTTGCTCGTTTATATGAGATGCGTTATTGAATCACTTCAGCTAAGAGAAAAAAAGAAGTCAGAAGTATATTTCTTTTAGTCTAAATTATACTATCTATCGTCGAACATAGTGATTAATTCTTTTGCTGAATTTGAGATATTTCAAAAGATGGAACAATTTATCTAGAGATTCTTTTGCCTAATTTGTAAACATGACTTATTGAGCTTTTGATTAGTTAGAGCTAACATAAGGGAAGAAGAAACCAACACCACCTATGATATGCTATACTATATTATATTTTGTTGTCTTCTTCTGCTTTAATTTGTTAAGTTAAGGGTGGTTGATCCATCAACTAAAACAAGAAAAACCTCTTAACTGATGAAGGCAGTTCAAGTCAATGGGGCACCAATTATATTAATCTTGATACTGATTATGATGTTTGACTTCTATATAACTTAAAACTCGTTTTGGTTTTGTTTTATTTTAAAGGATTGACATTTCATTTGTCAACCATTTAATAACTCTTGCTACAATATTGAATTATTTGAACTACTACTTTAAATCCACACGAAGTCAAAAAGAATGTCCATTTTAATATTGGGTTGAATTAGAATATTATCTCATTTTGATCCTTTCTTTCTTTTATTTTCACTTCTAGAATGTAAAATAAATAATTATAAGTAATATTTGACTTGCAACCTTCTTTTTGCAATTTTTAAAGGTATTTGAATTACAAGATAAAGTTATAGTACAATTTAGAACTATATGGATTGTCTATTATTGAAATTAAATTTGTGTATTTGTTTGAACTGAAATAAAGTATGAACAAACATGAACTAGTCTCAATATTACAGGCTTAGCTATGAAATGCTATGCTATCATTATCACATAATCATCTTCCTTTAATTGAAGCTGAGGTCTAATCCAATGTTGATTCCATTGTAAGCAATGGGAGCATACATCCACATATCTTCAGAACTCAGAATCTGTACGTTTCATTCAAATAATAAAAAAATTATTAAATTAATCATTATCCATTTCATATAAAAAAAAATGAAAATTGGATATTATTTTTGCACTCGGCTAAAATGTGTATATACCTTAATTTGAAGCTGCAAAAACTTCACATATTGGACAGCTTCTTCAAGCATGGTGCTAATATCCACCTAAAATTCACAGACAAATAAAGCTTGAGAATTTGACAACCTTAATCATTTTTAGTCAATTATTGAGTATTAGTTCAATTTATATTAAGAAATCTACCTTGGTTCCATTTGGGACAAGAGTTTGCAAGATTCTCAACCTTTCATTTATTCTTTCTCTTCTCCTCTGCACAACACAATAGGAGTAACCTTTCATTAGAGTAATATTTAGCTAAAAGCAAAGACAAAAGTCACCATTACAACATTTCATGATGATTTTATTAAATGTATGTTTGAAACTCATTTTAAAGGGACTTACTCTAGCATAAATGCTCTGTGCATCAGTGGCAAGACCACATGTTGCTTTTGATTTTCTAAATAAATTAGGTGCATCAAATTCTTTTGGGCTTAGACTTGGAGATGTTCTTCTATTTGAGTCAACATATGAAAAACAGTTGTTGGAGCCATGCCACATTAGGCCCTCTTCATTGTTACTCACAAAATCAGACTTTGGACACTTCCTAACATTCCTCATGTTTTTTGAGACCTACATATGAAAATCATGATCACAATCTCACTCAAATATAAACAACATATAACTATAATATTCTTAAGTAAAATGATTTTAAATTGCGGTCTGTAACCGCAATTATTGTTGCACCATACAACAGATTTTGAGGTCTCCACAACGGCATCACAATTACTATAATTTCAACCACATTGTATGCATTTTCTAACATTTTTCTACTATATTAAGGTTTGCAATGTAATCGCAACCGCAATTTAAAATCACGTGAATTAGTCAACCATGTAGTAGTTTTTTTAACTTGGTATTATTATTATTATACCTCTATTGAGCTCCTACATCTTTTTGCAGTGTTTTCCATCACCATGTCAGCAGCAAGAGCCAGTTTGACTGGTTCTAAACATGAACCTTCATAATTTATCTGTTTGCTTAAGTTATCATCCAAATATTGTGGACTTAATTTGGAATCTTCCAAACAAAAAAACAAGGAATCAATGTTTGTTTCCAAATCACATGATGAGTAGGTTCCACTACTTGTTGTGGTGGAAAATGTATTAGCACTATTATCATTGCTAGTGCTACTTCCTTGGAAGAAACACATAAAATTATTATTTGCAACATTTGAAGGAAAATAAGATGATGATGGTATGCCAAAATTGGTATTTCCAATATTACCACCAAGGAACTGAGCCATGAATTCAGATTCCTCAGAAGTGTACTGTCCACTAAGAGAATCCCATTCTTCAGAAATCAATTGGGCAGGTTCCATTTTTTTTTTATTTAAAATAATTTGATTTGAAATCTGTGAGAATTGAGAGTACTAGTGTTTTGTTTCAAGGTTTTAATGATATGAAAAAACAGAAGCATTAGTAATATATTTATACTTAACAATATTGAGGTAATGCCAAAATGGTATTGGATTCACCTATAGAAAAAGATCCCATTCATAATTGGCAAGAATTATTTAGGAAAAGACAAATTAAGTACTATGACCCTGTAATTAGGACCCCTTTCCCATCTCAGGGTCTTAATTTTTCATTAAAATAATATTATAATAGTCCATAAATGAGGCTTATAACATTCCCATTTCAAGTGGGAAATAAACACAATGATCAAATATTGCTAAACTAGAGTGATGTATGTGGGACTTGGTAATAGTACTATGATACTCCCTCCGTTCTAAAATAAATGTCATAATTGATCATTTTATATTTATTCACATAAGCTATTTTAACCGTATTTTTTTATTAATAAATAAATGTAAATATTAGCATTTAAGATGTTTGATTTGTTGAAATGAATATTTTTAAAATATACAATTTTTATAATTTTTAAAAATATAATTAAAGATATTAACGATCAAAATTGTGCATTGACAAACGTAAACTGATCAACTGTGACACTTTTTTACTAATAGAAGTGGAATATTTATTTAGTTTAGACACGGTGGTAGTTGTGTAGAACGAAAATGACATGAGACAATAGAATAGAAAGGCTTGAGTTTTAGGCATGGTGTCTCAACTCAAGTCTGTCAAATTAACATTCTAACAACTTATATTTTATTTGAATTTGATAATGACGTTATTGTTGTTGGACAACTGTAGACACGCTTAAAATATGAAGATAAAGACACTGTCCTTTTATATACTATTTTCTTAGCTCAATAGAGATTAACTTCACTTCACTATTGAATTTAAATAAACTTAATCATGTAAGTCATACTTTCTTCTTGCACGATTTATTTATTTATACTCGTCGGAAGCCCATTAAAAAAAAATATATATGTGACTACTCTGTTTGTTTCTGGCATTGCATGCGATTGCATAATTTAATTTATGGGTTATTCATAGTATAAATTTAACATAGCCAAATAGTTTATAAGCCGGCAGGGGCACGAATTTGGAAGGAATTTTTCTTAGTATTAATTTTTGGCAGAAGAAGATTATGAAACAACTGGCATTGCTAATAATCTTTTATCACATGGCCATTAAAAGATTAGAATTGAAGTTACAAATATAGTATTTTATGATGAGAGCTTCTATAGTTCATTCTTCTAAGGGTTCCACAATTTTTTTAAGCAACCAAAGACAAGCAAAATATATTAGCATATTAGATCAGTAGAAGGAATGTTCAATCTAAAGCAAAAGGAAAAGGTCACATACAACCTAAACAATATCAAACAATCAAAAAACACATCAAACCCACCAATAAGGTTACAAAATTAATCACCCGGAATCCCTAAACAAGCTAAGGGGTTCTTATACCACCAGCTAAAATCATAAGGGAAATTATTGCCCCTCTCTTTGACCCACCATCAGACCTGAAGTTTTATATGATCAAACACTGTAACCGCATCAAAAGGCTTATGCTGAAAAAGATAATCATTACTAGCCTTTCATATCAACCAAATAGACGCTAGCCAAATAACCTAGAAAATGTTATTAGGCGTCATCAACCGAACCTGCAAGCCTATAAATTGCTGAGCATGACAAGCAGCCTCCGAATGAAAAGCACCCTGAAAACCCAACCAACGAAGCAAACCAAACCACACATTTTGTGAAGTCTCACAACCGAAGAACAAGTGCGACAAGGATTCGTCACGACCAAGGGTTCCACATTTTTTTAAGCATTATTTTAAACTTTTTTAAAAAACATTACAATTTTCTGTTGTTTTAAACCTAAATCGAATGGTTTTTTGGACTGTAGTACTTTTGTAATCATCAATTATTTCCTCCGTCTCAAAATATAAGGGAAAATTAATCGGCCAAAGTGAATGTATTTAGTCCAAAATTTTAACCAAATGCATACATTTTTGTTGATTAACTTTTCATTATATTTTGGAACAGATGGATTATATATCATAACTAAACAGATCTTTGTACCAAATACAGATTTTATTGTGAGAGAGAGAGGTGTTTTTACATAATTTATGTTGCTCCTCGCATGAGATATTTTATGGTAATATATTTCACTTTTTTTTGGTTAATTATTTATTATTTTTTTATAACTAATTGTACATCCATGCTTGTCAATAAAAGTTGGTTAAATTGATAAGGAATTGACTTATAAGTTATACTCCACAAAGATGTGAGTTCAACTTTTGTTAAACACTTTTTAACTTAGTGTCAATCATATGAACCATGTTTACAATACAAAGTAACAAAAAAGTTCATCATCATATTATCTAGATGTAACAAACACCACATTTGATATGTTCTATTCTTGTCTTCTTCTATTGGGTTAAGGGTGGTTGCCCCATCAACTCGAACAAGATAAACCTCCTAACCGAAGGCAATACAAGTCAATGATGGCACCAAATTATAGTATTAATTTTGATTTTGATGCTAATTATGATGTTTGACTTCAATAACTTGTAGTAACTCTTTTTGGTTTTGTTTGTTTTATTCAAAGGATTGAAATTTCATTTGTCAACTATTTAACTAAACAATATTGGATGATTGGAACTAGAATATCCATTTTAATATTGGGTTGAATTTGATGACCCCCTTTTGCAATTTCTTTTGATTTCACATCTAGAATGTAAACTAATTGTAATTATTATTATAATTTGACTTGTCAACTTATTTTCGCAATTTTTAAAGGCATTTGACTCACAAGATAAAGTACAATTTAGTGCTCTATGCATTGTCAATTGAAATTAAATTTTTGTATTTGTTTCAACTTTGAGCATATATTTTTAATTTTTTCATATGTTGAACACATTAAACTAATACTCCATATGGGTATGATAAAAATATACACAGGGATACGTAATAAAGTAAAAAGAATCGTCTTTAATAATTTACTAATACATCACAAATCAAAATAGAATTAAAAATTAAGATAGAAACGATGATATTTACATTAGAATTCGAAAAAGTGTTATTTTTATAGTAAAATATTGGGGAAATATATACAATATGATAAGAAAAAGATCAACATCGTAGAGAAAAAATGAGAACATATAATTTTATGGTTTTTTGACATATGAAACCAAAACATGATACTGATGGTCGGATCAAAAAGTATGTTTTTATATTTTAACATTATGACAATTTTGACATTTTTCATATTTATTATAATCTGACCTCTGAAGAAGTAGTAAGGTTTGATAAGAGTGGCCATAGTCATTTATTTAAGAGATGTGTAGCATTTGACTTTTAGGGGGAAAAAGAAAAACACCAAAATAATATACAAATTTTGTTTACACTTTATTCTTGAGACAAATTGTTATACCTTCTTGGCCTGTTATTTGAGAATTATGATGCTCTTCTTATGACTGTTATAATAATATGGATATGATGTAACAATATGGACCAAATACATTAGATTCTTAATGAATCTAAATTTTCTTATAATTAGGACTGGAGGTTGTAGTATTTTGTGACAACTTTACCCAAATTAACTTTGTTCGTATATCCATGGATTATATGAATGGGTTTGATTTTTGAAAGCTAATAACCACAGGTAGTAATAATCTGGCTAATAACATGCAAAATATATTTGTTTTGAAACGGTTGGGACAAATTGACCTCCAAGGTATGTAAGATTCAAGATAATTACAACATAATCAAAATAAGTGAACAACATATAAATCTGAATCTGCAATTACATTTCAAATGGACACCAAAACTGAGGGCAAAGAGCAAATATGGATGACATGTATCACGTCACTGACATTGGTATTCAAATAACAAGTTATCACCAGCTACTTGTATGTTTGCCAAAAACGGCGACTCTATTCCAAGTAAAGAAGCCAAACATAAAAGTAAGCGGCTGAAGTACAAGTAACAAGCAATATCAAAAATGGAGCCGCTGAATACCTCATATGACTATTACAGCACTCCATGCACAGTTTATTCCTCATTATTGAGAAGCTCATCCCCAGGACCCCGCTGTACTAGTCTGTAATACAATATACCCATAGTTGCCATGCACGCCCTGCAAGTGGATAATAACTTCTTCATTAGTTAAAAACTAGCAGTATACAGCATAATTGAAACAGAAAGTTTATATACAAGATAGTGGAATTAGAGCATCACTGTATGAGTTATCATAGCCCTTTTTATTTTTATTTTTTTCTTCAGAGGGCAAGGAGTGAATATGGTATAACTATGAAGTGTCAATTTGCATCAAAACAACCTACAAGTTCCTTTAACCCTGGGATATACTACACAGGCAATAAAATGCCAGCTCACTTACCCAGAAGTTCCCCACTTCACCCATAACATCATTTCAAACATAATTTTAATAGCACAAATTTTAGATCCCTGATTTTTCATCTTTTTCTCCTATTTATTATTATAAGTATTATACAGGAAGAGGAAAGAGCTCTACATGATTGCAATCAGTAGAAGAATTTTTCTGGGGTCCATCCTTGATGACTTTTGATGCCGCGTACGGGCTTCTGGGGCTTCGGTTACATTTGATCCATCTTTCCTTGCAGGTGCAGTCACTGGAAGAGTAGGCAAAGCACTGGACCAGAAAGGAAGCAGTGCTCTAAGAAACTTGTGGTGGAATGGACCTACACTTTCAAAGAGGAAAATTCAAATTTATAAATTGAACGACAAGTTCAGCACATAAGACCAGAGGAAGCCAACATGAACAGAAAATGACATGTCAAATATTAGACTAACAAATTTAAACATTTAAAATTCGATAAAAAACACCAATATCACCTCTTTTTGTGTACTTTTTGCGATTTGCATCTTCATCATCAGCGTAGTATGAGATTTCAGAGTTTTGCCGGTCAGTATGGAGTGATCCCTTCCTTGTGGTAGCACCAGGCTAAATTATTTGCAATAAAGAACAAAGTTATTTAAGATAAAATATTACTACTAAATGCATAACAGAGTTTGCAAAACATATTGGAATGAAACAAGAAAATCTCTGGCCTACTTATTAAAATGAAAGATATATACAAACAGAGAATAAGTGCACTTAAAGATATCCTCTTACACCAACTGGACTTGAACTTTTCATGTAATTTCCTCCTGAATTAGCACCATCTATCTCCACAATATCTGTAACTGAAATTTTAGAAAGTTCTGGTCCATCTACTGACTCTGAGTTCCCAATGTTTTCCCTGCTAATCAATGGATCAGAGGAAAAGGCAGGTGGAGGACTACGTGATTCTGTCACCGACAACGAAACTGGATGATTTCCAAAGATATTCTTTTCCATACCGGTCTGCATAAAAGTAGGTAAAACGAATGAAAAAATTATTTATATTATGAGAAGAAGAAAAAACAGAGAGAAAAAAACCTGGTACAATGGAAAGTAAAACAGAAGAAAACAGATGTACACTTTTGTAATAAAAAGGGTAATTGACCCGCAACAATAAACAACAAATTCCCACTGTAATAATAGATCAGTAGTACATCACAAATATTGAGCACCCGCCATTTAATAAAAAATTAGGTGTTATGTCATGAATGAATTTTCCAGATGAATACATTTATAAACACTTAGTATCACCTTTTCCACGGCAACCATTAAATTGCTGAACTAAAATGAAATGGGCGTGAAAGAGGGCTAGTGTTGCAGATATAAAAAGTAAATGCATTTGCATGTAACATAAATTCATGTAATGGTTTCATTAAGTCCTGACATAGAAGAATATCGACATTCCATATTATATTCCATAACAGTGAGAAGGAAATATTTCTCTGAAAAACAAAATGCCAATGTGAGACACTAGTGTATGACAAGTTTGTTCTGGTGCGAGTATATCATGAAATATACACTATAATATGATAAGATAGTAAAAAAGAAGACCCCGCCATATAGTACCAATTTCATAAATTACCTGCAAGATAGCTTCCTTCAACTTGGAATGAAGACGTGATCCTGAATCTTTCACACTTTTGGGAGGCCATATCTGAACAAGTTATTTCACCAACACGAGACATAAAAAAAAGAGGAAGAATTGGCTCCAGATCAATGCACGAAGAAAATTCGAAAAGGTTTAAGCATAACTACAATTTAAACAGGTAACGTGTATAATGCATGTAACTAACTGAGTTTTTATTTTCAAATATACCGTCATTCTATTTGATTAAACAGCTACTTTTTATGTAAGTTCCCGACAAGCAATTAAATAGTGTTTTTAAAGCAACTAAACATAAATGAATATGATAGAACAAAGTGTATCAAAAAATGAGAATTTGTATTATTATATCACTATGAAAAGGGTAAAAAGGGATGAATGCCTTCCAAGCTAAAGATAACTAAAGATAACTCTCCGCTCCCACAATTGCACAAACAGAATTACAACCAACAAGCCCCTCTCCCACTATCTCTTATTCCTCTCTTCATGACCACTCACTCAGGTTCCCACCTCCCACTCCCGCTCAATGCCACATCAGGCTTTTCGACATTTGGGCCTATGAGAGTAGACCTTGAGAACCCTTTGGGCCTGTCCGGAGTTACCTGGATTGTGCAGGATCCTATCAGCATAGCAATATCCTTTCTGAGTTTCTATGTACATCTCATTAATTAAGAAGCTTAGTTTAAAAAGGAGTGAATAATGAAGAGAGAGGAGTTGAAAATATAGTGTGTCGTTATCTTTTCCCTGCTTGTACAGTTAGTGTTATCAATTGTGGATGGTGAATTACAGGGGGCAGTCAATAATCCACCATTTCAACATGATGTTGCTGCCTATGTGGAAACACGATAGATAAAATAGGTGTTGCAGTCTAAAGAAGCTGGCACAAAATCCACAATGCCATAATGCCATGGCAGAAATTTGTCAGCACTTCATAATTGTTCTAGGAACCTGGAACATCATGAACGATGTTTTGAAGTTTGAACATAACTAGATAAAACCACATAATGGCTATATGTTAAAATCACATACACAAATACACTGCTTTCAACCAAAAATCTACTTCCTAGAAAGACTGAAATCATTTGAAGGTGTATCTTACAGAAGTAGAACATGAAGGACACGCATATCCTGCTGGGGCAGTATGTGGAGGAAAGCTCTTGATATGTGAGACCAAACAATTTGTGTGGATAACATCTGTACAAAATTTAAATGTATAATATGTAAACAGTTGCTGCACCAGGTTACCCTTTTTAATATGTAACTAGTTCAAGTTAAAAAAAAAGATTTATTTCAAAGGAATACAAAAAGCAATATCACATACGCAAGCAACCAAGTCGAGTAGTTTGAGATTCAGTCCCTTCTTCTAGAACGGCTTGGCATTGGCAGCATTTAGGCGGCCAATCATACTCCCCATCTATAACCCATTCTGAATATGTCCGTATCTATGAATGACGACAAATCAAATGAAAGATGTCATCTTATGTTAACAAATATTTGTAACGGAAGCAGTGCAAACTTTAATTGGCATTGTCGTTTTCTATATAAATGTTTGAAAATAAAGTAGCACTTTAGTAATCATTAGTGAAAACGGAAAACAGAAACGTTTCCTGAAAAGAAAACGACTCTACAAGAAACAAATATTATCGATGTACAAATATATTATCAAATCAACATTGATAGCTAATTATATTCCCCTCAGTTTATGTTCCCAAAATAAAGACCAGTAGTAACCTGGACAACAATGCTCCAATAAAAACAAGGATGAACGAAGTTGAAAGTGGAAATGTAGAGTAAAATTTACCACGCAGATTTGATGCTCGGGGAAACAGATACATTCTCCACATACAGGAACTTTATGCACGAAGCAATATAGCTTAGTAGCCTAAAAATACAGCACAGAAAACCCAATACCACAACATAGCATTAGTCCTAATTAATTCCAATCAAGATAATGAAAACCAACTAAAAGAATGAAGAAACGAAATTGAACGACTTCTATAGTTCTATATTCCTATCAAATGTTACAATCAAGCATTTAAATTAAAATAAATAAATAAATTGAATGATGCAAAAGCACGTAGATTAGATCGCAATCATCTAAAATTGATCTGAATTGATGAAACCGAATTACTAGCTATTTATCCGATCTATATAAATATTGTGAGCTAAGAAATGAAGCATGATTGAGCAAAGAGAATTGAGGGTTTTGAAAAAGGGAAAAGAGAAGAGAACGATACCTTGCGACATTTGCAGACCACCATTGCATTGAGGGTTATGAATTATGATCTAACTGAATCTGATATCAAAACTTAGAGAGAGAGAGAGAGAGAATTGAAAGTGGAGATTATGATGATAATCACGGAGACAACATAATTGATGATGGATGAGAGTTGGTTAGTTAGAGAGATTTAGTGAAATTGTTGATTCATAATATAATATAATATAATAGCCTTAGCTCACTGCGACAAATCAAACCCCTCCCTCTCCTCTCTTTCTTCTACGTTTCTTACCGAGATCCGTTTCTGTTTTTTGTTTTTTCTAATTGTTGAAATTAATTTCACTCAAAAAATAAATAAACTATACAGACTGGGTTTGAAAGTTGAAACATGGGCCTTAGTGGCCTGTGAAGTTTTTTGTAGTATTTCTTTTTCTTTTTATTTTGATGATTATATTTTTTTTAGTCTAGGGATTAAAACTTCATTAAAGTGAATAAGTATAGCGTATCATGATGATTTGAACTTCGTTCTCTGCATGTTGGTCTATTATGTACTGTACAAGTTATTTTCATCTAATATGTTCAATCCGTGTATGTCCATATTACGAGCAAAAAATATCAATTAATTAAATGTTAAAATTATATCAATTACGGACTTAAAACAAAACAAAACAATTTAAGATGAAACGACAGTGTATGTAATTATTTAAAATAATTCGTACCCCTGATCTTGGGTCCTGACCATAGCTATTCAATTACTTATCTGATACGAACTCACGTGTAAGAATGCAAGCATGTGTACAAATGTATGTTTTACTACAAGTAAATAAAAAATAGACCCTAAATACTCTTTCCTCTGTCGTTAAGGTCAATTCATGTGGTTGAGTATACTCTATAAATGCATCATATTAACAAGCAGCAGTACTGATAACTACTCCAACTGTATGCGATGCTTTAATATAACCTAGAGACTATTTGGATGAACCAATCAACAATTACGAAAACGTACTAAAATTCAGCTTTTTAACGACTTTTATAAAACTGCTATTGTGCACATCATAGTACAATTTGTTTCCTCAATTCAGCTTATTCCAATTGAGAGTTTGAGACAGGCCATTCAATATTATTGAGCTGACAGACAATAAAATAAACTCATCAAGGTGACAATACTGGGAACAAGGTGTGTGCATTAGGCTTCCACACAATGCAATAAATAAAACAAAGGTGTGTATAATCTTCTAATGCATCCATCAGGTTTGTTGATAACGGTTTGATATTTACAACTTCAGAAAATAATCCCCAAGGCCTGGTCATTTTCTTTAGTTGAAACCACGGCTAATTCAAGTAATACAAGTACATAACAGATAACCCAGTACAAAGATACAGATGCAGACCCTAGACATTAACCGGTTATATTTCCATTTGACCTTGATGTGTGAAGATAGCTGCTTGACCTTTCTATACTAAGTCGTCAACTTGAACCAAACCCACCAACACCCGTTAAAGGGGGAACAGAACAAGTGACTTAATGTTTTTGTGTGTGAAATGACCTAAAGTCCTGAAGGAGCCGCTTGAGGATTCCCACCACCTCTCCTGAGTGCTCTTGTAGAACGCCTTTCATCATAATTCTGATCAGGAAAGTAATCATAAGTATATATCATGCATGAAATGTTTATGGTAAATAAAAGTTTATATCAATGAAATATTTATTACCCGCTTCTCATATGCAGGATCCTCGGAGTCCATTATTCTGTCCGCGAGTCCGTAGTCTATGGCTTCCTGTGCTTGGAAATATTGAGTCCTCATGACATCTTTAGTAATTTCTTCCTTTGATTTCCCTGTTCCTTTTGCCAGCAGCTCAATGTAATACTCAGAATTTGCCTCCAGCTCTTTTGCCTGTATGTATTTGTCGATGTAATTGATAAATAGAATGTCCAAAACTATAATGGAGACAATACAGTGAGAGAAGACAACAAATATGTAAGCAATTTGCATACCTTAATCCACATATCTGAAACGGAACCGTTTGATCTGTGGACTTTTGGGAGAAATACTTTTGCTGCAATAGGAAAATTAAGAACCCAAAGTAAGAAAAAACAATGCATAAAATGAAAATCATACATCCTTATACCACCAAAGCTGTAAAATAAAAATGTATACAATAATTTATCTTGCTACTTAATAAAAAATAAAAAACAACTGACACAGAAGAAATATCCCTAATTCAAACTCAAAGCATAAATGAACACTTTTGAGGCTATACATTAACACTCAATGCATAAATGAACACTTTTGTTCATTCTCCCAAAAGCATTCATGAATCATATTTATAGAACCTAGAAGGAAGCATTAATTAGTAGTTCTAAAGATACACAATAAATAGTTGTAAGCAATTGTTGTGATATTGTTCGACTGCGTAGAGATATTTAGTTAATTTAATAGTTTCCTAAGTCAGCTGATCCTAAGGCTAATCCCTAAACATTTGGAATTGATTACTTCAACCTTGTACACATATGCAGCACAAAACCACAAATCATACAGTGTTCAGATTCAAGTGCAATCAAACAATGTTTTCTAAAGTTTACACAAATAGGATTCTTACTGGATGAATTTGGCAATACAGCACGGTAACCCTTTTTTCCAACAGACAAAAGCATTGCTGCTTGGCCATATGCCATGGCCAAATTGATGGTATAGACATCAGATTTGACATACTACAGGTTGAAAGGAAATACATAGATTAATAAGAGTACAAGTTACAGTAAGTTCAGAGTGATAAACCAAAATGCAACATTGCGATGTTGTAAAAGGGGTGTCTGATTCGTGATAACTTACAGAAATCATATCAGCTATGGAATAAGCGTCAGTGTCTGCTCCCACAGTCTCGTTCTTCTCATTCTAAATCAAAAATAAAGGAAAGAAAGGCCAACATTATAAATAACCACATAATACAATACAAGGGGAAATTTTAGAACAACCACATTTAACACTTACCTGAGTCCCAGGCGAATTAATATAAACATAAATAGGTTTGGCAGGGTTATCATAATCCAACCACATAAGTTGGGCCAGAATAAGTTCTGTCACTGCTGGTACAATCTGTATGAATCAGAAATGGGAATATCAAGAGTCAAGACAACTAGTAAAAAAATGCAATCATCCAGTCAAAAACTGAGATCAAAACATAAGACATCACGATACTTACCGGCATACCCAAATAACATATCCGAGCATCCAAGAGTAGAGAAGGCAAATCCGGTGGAGCTCTTCTGGGCCTTCCTGATCCCCTACCTCCTCTATACATACTAACACTCATGCTGTGTCTTGAAGAACCATTAATATCCACGCTAGATATGCTATCCATCCCACTATGAGCCATATAATTTCTAGCAGATGAAATGCTCTCCTGTCATGATCATTAATATTAAGAGCGCTTCTAAACAAAATTTAGGCACTTTGCATAATCAACTCCACAATCAAATACTGTATAATTAGACTACTAATAGGAAAATTTGCTGTGATAAATCAATGAATGAATCAGATAATAATATCAATAGGATATAGATAATGAGAACCTCTGTAACTCTTCCGGACATCTTGTCAATAGGATTGTCTGCGTTTACGAACATGTCCATTTGCGAGGGAGTAAGACCGTATAGAAACTGTGGCGCATTCTTATAGTTGTCCATCACTGCATATGATACATAAAATAATAAAGTTACAAACTATTCATCATTTCGGTTATAGTTTCCCTCTATATTCCTAAATATCTTATCTAAATTAATTGTAGTGCATCAATTTGAACCTAACATTAACCTAACCCCAAATCCTTCTAGAGTGAGTATACTGAATTAAGAAATCTATAAACAACAAATCAAATTCGACGATTAAAATTGATAGGGGGAAAATTGAGCAGAGTAAAATAGCATTAGAACTGAATTGAAAGGAGAAAGTGGAAAAACTAACATCCATCCTTGAGATTTTCCTGACGGAACTGCTTGGGGATGTGGTCGAGGGAGCACTTTAAGGAGAATGAATTGAAACATCGAGGTTTACGCGTTACAGTGGCGTGAGGAAATGGAAGAAGCTTGGTTCCATAGCGAGAAGTTGAAGAATCGTGGATGAAAGGAGAAGAAAGTGATGGTGCGAGAGAAGAGGACATTGGAACGAAACTGGTTAGGGATTTTTCATCCACTCCACCAGTTATCTCCTTACTCAATTAATTAATTAATTTTCCACCCAAATTTTTTTTTTATCTTCTATTTTTATTTTTAACAAAGAACTGCAAGATAATAAAAGGTGGTTGTTTAGAAGTACTAGTTGAGCCGGTAAATGCCGAACTTATTAGGTTGGAAATTGTGATTTAAATTTGAACCTAAGATTTCACAATTGTGTTGGAGTTTAATTTTAGTAAATCACTATTTTATTTAAGACAAAAAAAAAGATAAAAGGTTGTTTATTTTATTTTTTTTGACTAAATAAATTTAACTTGTGTTATTTATCAAAGTAGTTTTAATATAAGATGAGATATATGAAATGGACACTTTTATCAGCTTAACTCCACCATCAGTTCCACTACCCTCTATTCAAATTGGTCATCCGTATCACCCGCACCACTATTAGTTTAGTCAGCTCAACTCGGCTGTGAGCTGAGCTCCGCCATCATCTATTAAGTCTAGCTCGATCATTCAGATCATGTTAAGTTTTATATTTGATTATATTGTTAAAGTCATTTAGATCACAAGTTAGTGTCTACGTGAAAGTGATGGTCTTTCTCCTGATTTGCCACGTGTTATGTACAAACACAATGATGTGAGTTGTGCATGCTTCAGTTTTGCGTGACATGGACGGACATATGACGTCAGTTTACACATGCTCGAACTTCACATATCTTGTACGGATGAGCACCGTATAAATCTAGAGTATAGCTTAATAGGTTTGGATGTCCAAGAAGAGACCATTAAGTCAAGAAAAGTTAGACAAAACACATAATAAATTAAAAAATTAAAAGATAAATGATTCTAGGACTAAACCAGTATGTTATACTATTCAACATCTTTAAATTTTAGAGTATTCACACCTTAGAAGGCAATTCACCAACTTTGTAATTATTTTGTGTTTAGCAAAGTCAGAAAATTTGACTACCAAAATAATAACAATCACTTTAAAACCAACCGCAATTTGACTACCAAAGTAATATGTGAATTTCGATTTTTAATTTCAAGTTCACTTTAAAACCAAACATATCCTCTAAGATTTCAATTTCCAACCTCTTTACGATGACCCACAAACCAACCGCAAGTATATTTCTAAGCCCAGTATGACAAGGGTAGCCAAACAAATATCTTCCATTGTGATACCGTTCTTTAATTTAACTAATTTAGCAGTTTGAGTGTCATGTGTCAATCACAGTCTTGCAAATTATTTTTGCTCAAATTATACTAAGAGTTTTCTCTTTTAGATGTCCACACAATGACACAGATAAAGATATCAAGTGTAAGTTTCATATAATAAAGAAGGCTTATGCTTACTAGTGTACATTGTTATTTTTTTTTGTTGAGATCAGTATATTTATTGTCGAATACAGTGATTATTCTCATCGTTAGATTGAAAGTATCTTAAAAGAACAGGATAATTGATCCATAAATTTAAAGTTGCATTGTACTTAAGCTGAAATTCAAACTCTCGGCTATTAATTAAAGGAGGATGAACTCCAACTATACAACAATATCCTCTTAGTTTAGTGTACCTTCATTAAAAAATTAAAAAGAAATAAATTTTACAATTGAAAATATATGATCTATTTTTTATATTTTTAAAAAGTAGAGCATATAAATGACAAGACTCTTTTATTATATTTAATTCGTCAATCAGTATAATTGCATTAAATGTTTGCTTGGTTGAAGAGAAATTGAGAAGAGAGAAATAAAAACACGGAAATTAATGCATGTATTTAAACTACATTTTAATCCAAATAAAAGTACATGCATTGATTTCTGTATTTCTGTTTATCTCTTCTCAATTTCTCTTCAACCAAACAAGACGTAACAAGTACTAGTATTTTTCAATAACTAAAAAAGATATGCTTAGAGGCTAGAAGTCAATAGTCACCACTTCCATCCACTGGTTCATATCTAGCCAGCATGATCAGTGATCACAACAATATACAGTACTGATCTGTAGAACAACTAGTAGAACATAATGCACATTAAAAAAAACTGGTAAACTATAATAATTTTATTAAGTAAGAAAATTATTTTATATTAGCTCATTCGCCATGAGTTGAGTTAAATAAAAAACATCTGTGGAGAACACTTATCTCTTATATTATGTGCCTAATTCAACCCGTAAATCAACTTAGAATTCAAAAAGAAATGATATTCGTACAATTATTTTAGATGGTTTTTAGAACAATCTTCCATATTATCCCATAAGTTATATCACAAACAAACAATCAACAATGGTTGTATAAATATTACTCTCTCCGTCCCGAAATGTAAGAGAAAAAACAAAAATCACATTTATTAAAAAAAAGTAAAATATAATGATTGAGAGTATATTTTTTTGAAAAAAGTTGTATGAAAAGATGTAAAAACAATTTTTATTAATTGTTGGTTATAGAAAAAGTAAAAGAGAGAATAAACTTTTATTGAAAAGATAAATGTTTGAATTTTTTCTCTTGTATTTTGGGTACTTACTATAACTCGTATCCAAACTTTTAATTCACCACGTTATCTGAAATCTGTACACAAAATTTGGTGTGTACCGTTAAAACAGCAGTATTAAGTTTTGGATGATACGATGAATTTGTCGGTTATGTTGAACATGTGGAGTAGATAAATGGAAGCAACGTGTCACGAATAAGAATAGCTTATATGAGTTGCGTGTCAGTATTCCCCACACTTTTTCTTATTGCGTCGGTGAACCAACTACTCTCTCTTCCACACTTCCACTACCACACTCTTCTCTTCTCTACTCTACTCTTCACTCCTTTTCTCACTTATCACTTAACACGTTTCAATTTCCATTTTTTCTTTGTTTCTTGTGTATTAATTAACCACGTACACACATACTCTTATTCATCTTTCTTTCTTTTTTGGTGAAATCCCTTTCAATATTAATTTCAACATATTTCTAGAACTTAGTATATACTATAATGCACACTTCTTTTAAAGAAAGACACATGCAAAACACTCAAATTTCAATCTAGAAAAATGACTTATTGCTTATTTGTACGTAGGTGATATATATATTAGCAGGGGCGTCTCTGCTTATAGTTGAGGGGTTGAGGGGTGCAGCTGCACCCATGGGTTTTGATATTTTGTACTAATAATATGAATTTTATTAATAATGAATCTCTGAATTTTAGACGTTGCACTCTACTTGCATCCGTGTCATTTATTTTTCTTTGTTAAAAATATAGTGTAAATATTTGTTCCGGACCATGTTGAAAGCTACTCCGATATATGTTACTTTGTCAATAAATTGTTGCCGGAATACTTTGGTTTGTATTGTATAATATTTTTCCTTAATGCGTTCCTACACATATTATGATTTGTCAATGTATAACTTCTAATTGTTAACCAAATATGAGCTTAGCTCTGTATTTTTTACCTTCCACTGAACACAAATTTAAGGCATTAAATACTTGTTCATTATAAAGTGATTGAGATTTTAAAGAACTCTTTTCTAGTTATCATTGAAGGTCCAAGTTCTACAAACAGTATAGTTTTCAACATGATCTGGTACATATATTTACACCATCCGTATATTTTTAATAAATCGGAACGATTTTCATTGGATTCGGTATGAATGTTTAAAAAATTTAAATTTTACTTATCTCACGATCGAATTTTAAATTATTTGCACCTTAACCCAGGGTCCGGGAGACGCCACTGTAATATTAGTATTGTAGTTTTTGCTTCTAACATTTTCTTTTCTTAAGACTTAAGAGATATCAAGAAAATGTATCAAAATTTAAATATAACAATTATTATGTATGAGTTTAGTTTAGTCGATAGTAATATCGTACGTAATATATACTTTTTTTTTTGACAAGGTACGTAATATATATTTAAAAATATAATTTTCACTTATAAATATAATTAGAAAGAATTTACAGAAGTTATGTTGGTCAGACTCATAATTATATTTGTTATATCAATTAATTAATACAAAATGCAAATAAATAACACAAGATATTTATGCATGAAGTATATTATGAGTGTCGCTCATAATTAGGCATAACAACAAGATTCAGACTTACTCACATCCACATGTTTCCGCTCTAAATTCAATAGAGAAAAATCGTTTAAATGTGTGAGTGAGCGGGGTTGAGAAAATCTATATTTTTGAATACTGACCGGGGTGAGAATGGGTCAGTACGACCTTCCACCCGCCCACACCCACCCCCACTTTGTCCAATTTAATTATTACCATATTTCTATTATATTTAGCAACATTGTTAATTACATATTCATCTTTCTTAAAAGATAGCAACTTAAACCCGTCAAAAAAAAATAGCAACTTAAAATATAATATTTTTTATAGTAGACTAAGTTTATTTATTTATTTATTTATCTTCTATAAAAGATAATTTGAAACATGATATTTTTAAAAAAAATATATTTATTTTTATTATAATTTATGTGGGTGGTGCGGGAGCAGTTCAAATATAATTCTCGACTGAGTTTGGGAGCAAAGGTCGTAAAGGGAAACATAGACGTGATTGTATTGCTTAAACTCGCTTCGCCCCACCTCGTTGCCATGTCTACATACTCAATACTCCATAGTCACTAGAGTTTTTTTTTGGTGGAAAAATATACTCCCTCCGGTCCTAATTATAAGAAGAAATTTACTTTTTAGATTCATAGAATGTTTGATGTATCTAGTTCATAATATAGCCAAGATACATAAAACATTCTATGAATCTAAAAAGCAAATTTTTTCTTATAATAAGAACCGGAGATAGTACTATAATACAGGTGGCGGATAGTGAGGTTAGTTGTGAGCATATAGCTGTATGTGCCAACCAACGAATCAACGATGAGTAAGTGAATGAATGAGTGAGAAAAGTGGCAATAGTGGAATTAGTTGTTGCCCAAACCACGAAAGCCTACTTGATCACCATGATCAAAGCCATGACGTGCAGTAACATAGAACATAAATTGCCCTTATTTTCGCCACGAGGAAAAATTTCTGTCTATATACTTCAATTTTTCTTTCTCGTGTGTTATAGAGCACTATAAAAAATAGTCAATATTCATTTTCCTCAAAAATGATAATCTGAATACAGTCAATTACGTGTTATTTAATATTGTTTAAGTGTTTATCGTTCTAAAAAAAAAATATTCCAATACTATACCCCTGCCAATAAAATATTCCACTACTCTACATGTTCTATACTCTAATAACATCAAGTGGGATACGGATCTGTTCAAGTTGTTCATGCATCTGTGCAAGGAAATGTTATACAGTACGATTTAAACAAATATTTTAAACGTGTTTTTAGCTATTTTGAGATACGTATTTGATAAACTGAACGACATTATCATGAAATTTAAAATAGTTAAATCAAGAAGAAAAAAAAAGGTATTAGTCAAAAAAAGAAAAGAAAAAAAAAAGGTAGTCAGCAGTATTTTATTCAATAATCTTTTTCATACATGTTTTTATTTCATAAAATCCAAATACAATTTATTACTAATTTTTACAAGCCTAATTACTAGTATATAAATAAAATTTGAAAGTAAAGATTGTCAAAAAAAATTTTGAAAGTAAAGAGTATATATGTTGTGTGTATCCTTAGTCCTTAGTCACTCCTTACCACGGAAAAAGTCTTGTAGTAATAAAAAAAAAGTATTTTTTTTTATTAAGGAAAAAAAAAAGTACTTTGTATAGTAGTAGTATTTTAATTAAATAAAAGTACATTTTTTTGGTCAAGAAAGTACGTAGTACTAAATAAAAATTTGACTACTGATAAAAAAATAAAAATTTGACTGCATTTAATATTTCAAAAGCATAATATGCCATTGTTAATGAAAAAGTTATCAATAAATTGTTTTTTGACTGTAATAATAAAAGAAATTAAAACATAAAAAAGAGAAAAATAAATTAAAACAATAAATTTTGTGATTTTATCATTAAAAGCTAGCTAGATACATTAGGTGTATGAAAAGGATGAAAAATATTTAATATATTTCCTTTTTTAATCAATAAAATTGAATATTACTATTAAGGAAAAATTAAATTCATTCAAAAAAGTAAATAAATAGGAATACTACTTTTACAAAAAAAATCTTTAACATAAAGTATTCGATTTATTGGATTGACTAATCCAATTCTAACATCAATCAATATCAAACTAACTAACATTTGATCGACTTAATTACCATTAAAAAACACTAACAAAAGTAACAATAAAAATAAAAAATAAATGAAAATTTGAACCACTTTGGTGAACTAGTCCGAATACTCCTACATATTTTTCATTTGACATTTTGAATAAGACCAAGCTGGAATATACCTAAAATAAAAAAGAACCAAGCTGGCAGTAATGATCCAGGAAGGGTGAGAACCACAGCACAGTTCAAGAATAGATTGATTCGCACGTTTTCAAATAATTATAATAATCCCAAATTTTAGACTGAAAAAATCCCAGTTTCATAGTAAAAAGTAACGAAATAAAATAGAATAAAAACCGTGTTTTACACGTATCAAAAATCGAAAATTTTGATTGGTAAAGCCACGTACATACATATCCTAATTAATATTCATCCACTCCTATCCTTGAATTCATATTCCCCTAATTTTGATTAGTTCATAACCAAAACCATCACTATTACCTTTGTTTGTTTGTACGTGATTAATGGTTAATGGTAGTAGTAAGTTACTGGTAAAAATTAGTTAGTTCACACATTCATACATCATTGATGACATGACACATAGATAGATAGAAAGAGAAAGAAAAAGGAAAAGGGGAAAGGTAGCGCAGACGTATCACGTAGTAGCAAGCAAGCAAAGCAAAGCATAGATTTGACTTGGAAAAAGTCATTCATTCGTATGTACTACTCTTCAATTCATTAGTTGACCGACTTCACTCTCTCTTTTTATCTTTCTCACCAAGTCACCAACTCTATCACTTCTCCTTCATTTACCTATATAAACCCCTTTACCCTCTTCACTTTCTCAATATCCACTCATCTCAATATTCTCTCTTTCATTCATTCATCACTCAACACTTCAACAAACACCCTCATTTCCCAACTGATTATTATTATTATTTTTAGTGCTGCTTAATGGCTTTGGAGTTACAAGCTCTCAATTCCTCTCCAACAGGAGCTACTAATCATCCCTTCCCAACCTTCAAACCACAACAAGTGGATCAAGATATTCATGAACGCGACTCTTTGGTTAAGAAGAAAAGATCTAAACGACCGCGTATCAGTAATCCACCTACTGAAGAAGAGTATCTCGCTCTCTGTCTCATCATGCTTGCACAAAGCGGCAACAACAACAACAAAAACAAAATCAATCTTGCTGAATTTGATCAACAAAATGAATCAACGTCTTCGCAACAACAACAACAACCGTCACCGGTGAAGCTGAATCACAGGTGCAGTGTATGTAACAAAGCTTTTCCTTCTTATCAAGCGCTTGGTGGACATAAGGCAAGTCACCGTAAATCGTCATCTGAAACTCAAGCAACCACCGTCAACGACGCCGTGCCTGTCTCTGTTACAATTGCTTCCTCCGGTAAGATGCACGAATGTTCCATCTGTCATAAGAGTTTCCCTACCGGTCAAGCTCTTGGTGGACATAAACGGTGCCATTACGAAGGAGGTATCAACCACAACAATAACAATAATCACAGTAACAATAACAGCAACGTCAACGCTAATAATAACAGTGGCATCACAATCTCTGACGGCGCAGGCGCTTCCTCCTCCATCAGCCACCGTGGATTTGACCTTAACTTACCAGCGCCTCTCACTGAATTCTGGTCTCCGTTGGGATTCGATTCGAAGAAGAACAAGGTTAACGTTAATCTGGCCGGAATTGGTGAACAAGAGGTGGAAAGTCCTTTGCCGGTAACCGCTAAAAGGCCGCGTTTGTTTTCGGGTGAAGACGACAAGGATGAAACGGCGTAGCTTCATTGACACCGTTATATTATTTTTAATATTATTTTTTAAAAATTGGGGATTGAATTTGTTGGTATAGTGCATTGATTCAGTGAATATGAATCGCACATATATATTCTTCTAGCTAGTTATTATCTTTTTATTTTTTATTTAGTTTTTAATTGGGTTGGGGAAATTGAATTTTGATTGAATTGGGATTAGATTTTGTTTTCTGCTCTCAATTCAATCTTTATTATCTGTACAGACAAAATTTGTTGATTGTTCTTGGAATCTTACTTCATACTCATCCATTCAATCTAGTAACAATTTATTTATGTTTACTCATTCACTTTTAACCTTTCTCTTTGAACATAGTAGTAGTATTTCTTTAATTAAATCACTACTATAATTTTGTTCACGATTACATTAATGATATGTTTAGAGACTTATTTTTTGACTGGCAATGATTGAAGACTTTTTTTTTTTTTGATTGATTTAATTAAAAACAATTACTCATGTATTTCTTCAACGTATCGTATGATTAACAAAATTAACTTGGAATCTTGGATCGAATTCAACTTAACATTACATTACATACAAAAAGTACTCCATTTACATGCGCCATATGCCCATATCTGGTGTTCTTTTTGTGATCAAATTTACACTCTATCTGGTTTACACATTTTGAGCTGTATATAACTATATATAAGGTTTGCTACAATAAATTTAGATCTATTTTCACACGATACACTTTTTTTTAAGATTAAAATTCTCAGTTCAACTCATTTACACCTATAATTGATCAATGAAAAATTTTAATTATAAAAATTCTTTTATACAAATATAATGCACATCGATCTAAAGCCATATAAAGTGTCGAAAGTGATAGTACGTACTTCTATATCCTAAACAATAGTACACTATAGTAGTGTTAGTATGAGTTATTGTTATTATTAAAAGTTAGTGGTACATGTACTGAACCAAAATGAATTGAACACGGAGATTAATTGGATTGGGTCAAGGTCCTCTCCCATAAAATAATAAAAACGGTAAGGGGTTTACTTTTGGACCCAAAACATCATCTGCATGCCGCGTGAACAACGCAGGAACACAAGGAAAGCAAATGTGCATGTTTAGTTGTTCTTTCCAAAAGTCATTTTAACAGCTTAAATGATCTGTCTCCAATACTAATGATCAGCTTAATTGAAGTTTCACAGTAGGCTTACCAACACTACTAAATGTCATGTCACTATTAGTTTTACAACTTACAAAGTCTTCTTCTATATATGTCCACTCATATTTTAATTAAAGATAAATTAAAATTAGAAGATAAACCTAAAACAAGGCACTAATTGATTATTTGAAGGGCTACTCAACAGTACTAACTGGAGTATTAGTTGTGCATAGTGGCATCTTATCTTAGGATAATGGGTAAGGTGGGTTGAACCCAAAAAACCTGGCCATGTGGTTCTTGCCTTTAAATTCTTGCCTTTAAATGCACATGTTGGTATCATTATACCGAATTTACAACCGCTTTTTTGTGTGGCTAAGGACACTTGTTATTGGGTTGGCTAAATCTATCTACCCACTAATTTATTTAATTTCTATGCATCCACTATCCACATTCTTGTATACTAGCTACTAGTACACTGTACATAATTTAGATTTAGCTATAGAAAAAGCACCCCCTATAATTTTATTATTTTTAATTCTTGTGTGAGTAAAAAAATAGTAATTAGCATGATGATTGCTCGTTGATATAATTAAGCTAAAAAAAGGTTTATTGGCATATTATAAAGATTATCCAAACACCAATATATATCCAGTAATATTGATATAATTAAGAAAAACTATTATTATAAGCTGATAAGTTCGAATAAATTATTTAAAATTGTGGATTACTTAATTTGTTTGGCCAGAGTGGCTGCTTTATACACAATGAAGGAATGAGCGCAACAAAAGTAGTATTTCTAGGAAGATTAATTATCTCTCGTGACCAAGTTTCTAGTATTTGGCAAGACGTGTGGGGAATGCTTCAGCGTGATACTCTACTAATAATGCATTATTCATCGATCCAACTAATTAAGTAACCAAGTTACGTTAAATGAGTTGTGAACAACTTTAGTTTTCAAGTTTTAGAATTTGAAAGCAGCCTCTTACGCGGTGTTAATAATAATAGTACTAGTATGTGGCTATATTTCAAACCATATGATTAATTAAGAAGTTGTGACTTGAAGGAGTCTCAAATCCTATACTCTATGCTATACGTGTCGTGTTGTCAAAGTCGGTTCATTCAATTTGCTAACACACTTTTTCTGTGAGAGTAAGAGTCTGTTTGGTTGGAAGGAAAGAAAGTAGGAAGGAAGGAAAACACGAAAACTAATGTATGTATTTGAACTATTTTATAATCTAAATACATTCCTCGAATTCCGTGTTTTCCTTCCTTCTTACTTTCTTTCCTTCCAACCAAACGGAGTCTAAATTTAGATAAATGGTGAAAAATTTAAGACTTTTAAATCATTTTATTTACAAAAGGGTTATAATCAAAGATGAGTTATTAATTCGGATCATTGAATTAGTTAATTTTGTTTATTAGATTGATTAATTCAATTTGACATCAAGTGGTTACCGTTTCTTTTACACACAATTATAAAAAATGGAATTGTGAATCTTTCTATTAAATCCGACGTAAATCTACTGAACTACAGTATTTAATTAAATCCAAACGCTTTTATACATTTGCTAACAGTTTTTTAAACATTATGTACTTGTGTCCAAATGCATCCGTTACTGCCATTCCTTTAAATAATTAGTAAAGTTCACATGAAAATTAAATTATTATGATGGAATGTCCTTTGTTGTTTTTGGATGTTGCATGTTTAAGTATAACTTTATTAGTAGTGATTAATGATGCTTTTACATTCAACGAAAATATTCTTTTTGTTGTTCAAAAGAGAAACGAAGGTAAAAGAAGTTTGAAATTTAAAAAATATTTGCTCTTGGTATAATTTCTACGGTTTATCCCTGTCTCTAACTTCTTTCCCTTTGGTTAACGAAAAGGGAAAATATTCTTTTATGCATATTTCTTTTGTCTTAAAATAATTGTTATAATAACTAATGTACATTATTTATATAGTCTATTTTGATAATATTTTCCTACTAATATATAAATGCAAATATTAGTATATATAAGTTGTTTTGAGTATTTTTAAGAAATATAATTTTTATAATTTTCTAAAAATACATAATTATAAATATTAACCAAAAAATTATCGCATTGACAAAAATATACTGATCAATTGTAACAATTATTTTTAGGAAAGAGAGAGTATAGCTTAAGAAATTATTTTTGACGTAAAATTAAGAAGTAAATTGGATATTTATTCAATAAAAATACACATGTGTTAGCCGTCAGCCATGTCCCTCTCAATTCATCATATATATGCATCTCGTTGCATTGTATGTATGGTCAATGGTGTACATGAAATTGATAACTTAATCTTCTTGTCTATATTACTAGTTTACATTGAACTCATGGTAAGATAATATATTTTCATTAATTAATTTGTTTTTCTCTTAAGACTGCTATATTAGTACTGATGATGATATATACAGAAGCATTTGGTCATCTTGTTTAGGAGGCAGTGACAGATCACCATTTGATAGCAATATATTATATATCCTCCAAACCAAACATTATTGTTGAATGAATCCATAACTGTTTACCTATTTAATTTGGGGGATTCAAGTGGATCATACCCATTAGGCCTACTTGTTTGCAAGCAGCACACAGTAACAAATAACATTAGGTCAATTAAGACGAGGATTAGGAAGCTCAATGAATCTAGTTTTTTGACATATCACACATTTTTGGTTTATTATCAATTTATTAATTAGTTTTTTTGAAAGTGATATACATTTGAAAGATTTTAAATTCAAACTCGAATCACCATGTTTGACTAAACAATTTCAGCATTTCTCTCACTAAGTTAGGATTTTTAAACATTTTATTATTAATTTATACTATCACAAAATAAATAACTTTGGCATCGCCTATACGCCCACCTTAATTTTGTTTATGTTGGATGAAGAATTTAAGTTTGTCACATGTACAGCGAGGTTAGACATTTTTTGTTAGAAGATAATGTAAAATGTGTTAGATTGTCTTGTTTGATTTTGTAAGTTAAACTTGTTTATTATAAACAAATCTTAAATTTTATTTAACAATGATTCTGACAACAATTTTATACTCGATCTCAAATATAAACAACAAAAATAATCTATAATAGTCTAAAATTTAATTTCACACACCAATTTAATTTTGTTCGAGTTTAATTTTAGCATCAAATGATCCACGAACAAAATAATTTTTGGTGGGTTGTGTTTTTTTTTCTCCAAATAAAACAGATTTGAGCACGTGGCAACACCCTGAGCGTGGAATTGATCTAACAGACGAGATTGGACCAAAGTGATGGTACCATTCCCGCCCTAAATCAGCAAATCCCAATCTCCCACCTTTCTTCTCTCGAAGTCTCTTCCCTCGCAAAACCCTAGCCAGAAGAAAAAAAATCTGAATTGAAAAATTGAATCGCACATTTCAACAATCCACCACAGTAACAAACTTCACGAACAAAAATTTTAATCCAGTTGTTTCCGATATGACCGCATCGAAGAAAAATCACAAAGAGAAACCAATTCGCCGCAAGTAAGTTTTTCACAATTCAATCTCATTTTATGATGAAAGGGGGCAAATGTTTTTCAAATTATAATAATAAAGTTTATTTCTTTTTGAAATATTGTGTGATTATTATTACATGTTTGTTTGTTTATTTATTTATGATAGTGAATTTTGTACAGGGAAGAGAAACCAGAAGAACCAGAATTACCTAAATATAGAGATCGAGCTAAAGAACGTAGGGAAGATGTAAATCCTGATTATGAACAAACTGAACTTGGATTTCATGCTGTTGCTCCTCCTGGTACCGTCGATATTACGTAAGCTCGAATCCATTTCATCTTTGTTTTTGTTGTTGTTGTTGCATATCCTATATTGTCCATGGTTGGTATTGTCTAATGTTCATAATGTTTTATGTTTTATAGGGCATCTGATGCACACAAGTTGTCTATTGAGAAGAGCAAGTACCTTGGAGGTTCGTATTGTACTTTTATTGTATGTTCTACATTGGCCCCAGTAGCCGTCTTGGTTTGATAACTTTAGTTTAGAGACTGCTATTGTTATGCCATACACAATTTAGTAATATACGTTGTCAGATATCTATCGCAGCGCCTTGGCACTGTAGTTTAGTACTACAGTGGGATTGAAACAAACCGATATTTTCTGCAATATATGATTGACCCACTGTCTAGAAGTTTAGGTCCATTTTCCATGTGCATAAAAAATAGTAATTAGTAGTACTATACAAGATTTGCTTCTTGGGGGGTTTATTAATTTGGTGCATCGGAAGCTTAAATATAAGATGTATGGATATTCCACATTCAATTGTCGTTGTCATCCCAAGCATGACAATAGTTCAACAACCAAAAACAAAGTCTTTTCCCACTAGATGTGGTTGACTACATGGATCGAGCAAAGATGTAATTCTCTATCATAGAGTATTTGTTTTTGTTATCACAAGCATGATTGTGGAATTAATAGATGTAAAGATCTTTACTTTAGTTAAAACATTAAGCCCTAACTGAATCTCTTATGTTAATAACTTAGCTTGTTTGCTTTAATTATACTATTCAGGTGATGTGGAGCATACACATTTGGTTAAAGGTTTGGATTATGCTTTACTTAACAAAGTAAGAAGTGAGATTAAGAAGCCCGATGCTGGGGATGTTGGGGACGGGAAACCCAGGTGACTTAATCATAATTGTCTGTAGTCGTAGCTATGGCCTATGTGGTTTTACTGCTATTGATTAAAGCATTTTATTTTCCTTCAAAATTTGTCTTTAGTTATAGAAATTGCTATGTTGTGTTTTTCTGACAGAGTACCCAAGGAAGACCAACAAGTGTCAATTCGCACAGCAACTGCTAAGGTTCTTTTGTAGCTTTGTTTAAATTACGAACTGCAGAATGATTTTACAATTTAAATTGAGATTGAAGATGCTCGTTTGAGAATTAGTGTCATCTTTTGGTATTGATACTTTTAATCTTTATTTCAGTCAGTTTACCAGTGGATAGTCAAGCCACAGACCATTAGCAAGACAAATGAGATGTTTCTCCCTGGTCGAATGACATTCATTTATAATATGGTGAGTATTTCTATTTTTCTGGCAAGATTCTGGTGTTTTACAGGAACATATGATGGCTATTCTCTTATACTATCATAGATTGGCATGTATAGTCTAGCAACGTATATGTGTGTACACTTGTTCTCCAAGATTGGCATGTTTATGCATATAGGAAAATAATCTTAATTTTGTGAGGAATGAAAGGAATGAATCTTGACTATAGTTTATATGGACAAATATGACTCGAGATTAAATCATCAAGTCACGTGACTTAATAACTCACCCGATGATCATATGATTTTCTGATTTAATATTTTAACTAGTGGCCAGTACTAGTTTAGTACATATTGCATTTGTCTTTGTTCTGATTAGCATGTGCATAAAACATTGCAATGGATATTGGACCTGTTGGGTACCCACAAAAAATATATCCATTTTGCATCATCCATGTGGCATGTAGAAGATCTGATGGAACAAACCATTTGCATAAATATTCAGGGGTAAAAACTCATGTTTATAGACTGGTGGATCCAATCTTTTTATAATCTGTCTACTCTTTATAAAAATTCTCTGAAAGAAATGTAATGAAATATCTAATGTTTAATATGGTAGGAGAGTGGATACCATCATGATATTCCAACAACCTTGCATCGTAGTAAAGCTGATTGTCCAGTACCCGAGGTTTGTGATCGTGCATTTACTCTTTTGCGTTTGATTGCTTGTCTATACTTACATTGCCTGATATACTATTCTTTTGTCTGGGACAGGAAATGGTTACAGTTAATGTTGATGGATCTGTTCTAGATCGAATTGCTAAAATAATGTCATACCTTCGCCTTGGTTCTTCTGGGAAGGTCCTAAAGAAGAAGAAAAAGGAAAAAGATATTAAAGGTAATGTTCTGAGAAGATTATTTGAGAATCATGGTTATTATCTTCCAGATGCATTTTATATTGATTCATAAGGTTTTGGCAAAATCATGCTACTGTTAGGTGCATTATTGTTATTTTATGTAAAACATCACAATGGTTTATTCTTCACTATCATAGTTTGTGGTAACTCTTTTATTTTATGTGGGATGAAAATCTTTTGATTAGTTTGAGTGACCGGTCAATGATGAGGAACACTTTCCTCCCTTTTTCTTTTCAATGTTAAAGAAATCAGAGGGAATAATGTATGATAACATCCATTATGATAACATCTTATATGCTTTTACTTTTAAATAGGAATTAATGATGAATAAATTCCTTACACTCTTATCACCCAGGGAAGATTTTGGGTGTCGGTAATGGATATGACAAGGAGGAGAAGCTGGCAAAGGTTGAAGGTGTGGGGACAAAGTATCAAGCAGAAAGAGAACCTAACCTTCCACCTCCACCTCCCTTGAAGAAAAATCCTATTATTTCAAGAGAGAATCAAGGTCCAGTTGTTGCTAGAGTAGAAGATGATGACATTTTTGTCGGTGAAGGTGTTAACTATGAGATACCTGCTCCCGAGAGTCCTGTCTCTGAGGACATGGAAGAATCTCCTAGAAACAAAGAAAAACCTCAATATTTCACTGAACCTGTTTATGGTCCTGTCCCACCTATGATGGATCAAGGGTGGCAAGAAACGGTAAGTTGATGCTGTGTATTTTAATTTTGGATTGCTGGTCTATTTTGCACCATTATTGGAAAATTTTCCCCACTCCTGTTATAAGTGTAACATACACATCTATGCTGATGGAACACACATCTTAATATGGATACCCTTAATTTCCATTTTCTTCATTCTCATCATCTTCAGCACCTACTCGTTCATTATCATGCATTTGGAACAACTACAATATTTTGTTCTCATTATGAGATTTTACTTCACATTTTCTTCTTTACCCACAGGGTCTCTTTGTAGACATTGATATCACCGCTCAAATTTTTCTTTTTCTTTTTCAAATCCTGTTTTCATGTGACTTTACTATCTTTAGCAGAGGTCCCTTCATAAACATCGCCATTCTTTTCAAACACTATTTCATCTAGAGTAACTCTTGCATTGGGTATTGAGTTTGCTGCCCCTATATCTTCAACGCTTGACCCATCTTCATCACAGTTGTATAGCATCCCCATACCTTATCTCATTTATAAATGACCTGGTTTCAAAATCTGGCCACATATCCGTGTCCATATGCTTGTTGTATGTCTCCTGCCCTGTAAATCAGCATAGTCTCCTTCACAAATGCTTCTCTATGGTGAATCTCCGGTGTCAAATTCATGCAGAGTAGAAAAAAAATATTTATTAACCCTAATTAAAGACTGCTACAAATCTTCTCATTTTTGGTCCCCTCCCTCACCACACCCATAAAACACGGACTAAGCGTAGAGAAAATGTTGGTTATTAGTTTTTATATATATTTTTTATGGTGTATTGAATTCCTATCTTTTATTTCATTGTGTGGTCTCAGAATGGATATGACGTAATGCAAACACAAGCCATGGTTGGTGGCTACCAAGGGGAATGGCAGGAGTACCAGTATGCTGAACAACTGGCTTACCCTGATCAATATCTTCAGCAAAATATGCAGGCTTATGATGTCCAAGCAGATTTAACTATTCCACAAGATCCACGCTTTATGACTCAAGAAGAGAAGGATCGAGGTTTAGGATCAGTGTTTAAGCGAGATGATGAGAGACTGCAACAGCTGAGGGAGAAAGATGCTCGTGAGAAAGATCCTAACTTCATCTCAGAGAGTTACTCTGAATGTTACCCCGGGTATCAAGAATATAACCGTGAGGTAGTAGACAGTGATGATGAAGCTGACTTGTCCAAAATGGATATGGGAGGAAGGGTAAGTAATATTTGCTTCACTCATGAGGAAATTAATTGCATTACATTTTTTTTAGTTGAAGTGGTGTACAATATATCTTACTGTTCTAGCAAGCGAATATATATAAATTATAAAAAAAAATGCATAATGGCCATTATACATTGAGACTTGCATTTATCTGAAAATAGCTAAAGTATTTCAGAAGAAATAATTTTGATAAACATAAACGTGCTTATAACCAAATGATGTGTTGAGAGATCCATTACTGAAATGCAAACTTCGCAGGCAAAGGGTCGTCTACATAGATGGGACTTTGAAACCGAAGAGGAATGGGCTACATACAATGAGCAAAAGGAAGCAATGCCAAAAGCTGCATTCCAGTTTGGTGTGAAGATGCAAGATGGTCGGAAAACCAGAAAGCAAAACAAGGACCAGAAGCTCAACAATGATTTGCACAAGATCAACAAGATACTTTCACGAAAGAAGATGGATAAGGAGGGGAATGACGAGGGTGGCCATTATGATGATGAGCCGACCCCTGGAAAGAAGCTTCGAGTATGAGTCCTATTAACAAGACTGTAATGTTACTAACAATTTATATAATGAGATGAGATGTTTATTCAATTTATATCTTAAGATGGTTATGTATTGATATTTTCTATTTTTCCCCTTCTGTTGAAACCTTGTTTTGTTTAGGGTGTTTTCTCTTCTCATGTTCATAGAATGGAAATACTTGGCATTAATATCGACCGAGTGTCTAACATCTACTAATGTTCATGTAAACTTAGGACTTAGATTTATGGCTGGGAATCTACTCATCTAGTGTGTTAATTTTGATGAGGACTGTTATTATTGAAATAAAAAAGCAATCCGTAACTTTTTTATGAATAAAAGCAAAGTATTTATTTTTAATTTATTTTTTAAATTCTTAGTCTTTTCTCATGATTTTGTTATCTGCCCACTCGTGTTATTCATTCATGAATTGTTTCATAATAAGGTGATCTCTTTATAAAAAACATTCAGTTATATTATGTTTGACAAATATTACCAACATAGTATGATACAAAATGAAACGTTAAAACGTTTTAGTCCTCTTTTTGCTATTATGCGAACGGGAGACCATTTTGCGCTTAAGTGGGTGCAAAGTTTAGGGGCCAACAACACTTTCTTTGCATCATGAACAACAATATGAAGAGGTAATCTATTCCTATTTCTATTATACAGATCTTTTAAACATAAATAGTGACAAACAGTGATCACAAATACTTCAACCAAGGAAACATCTACAAAATAAATCGTCATGCTTCTACCTCAGCGACATTTTCAATCAGCTCCATAAACTAGAATTAAGAAGAGAAAAAAAAGCATTGTCTAGAGTACAATTTTAGTCTTAGTAAACATTTGTTAACAATAGAGGCATCTCTCATGAGCACCAATATCCAAATTGTTTACTTGTCATAGTAGATCAATTTTGCCACTCTCTACAAGTGGCTTTATTGATTTGTAACATATGAAGTAAAGAACATCGGGCTCCATTTCAAACAGCTTTGACCTGCAAAAATAATCAAATTAAACTGCTTGCTATATTGTTTAAAAACATTATAATAAATTCATGCAAGAAAAGGACAATTACCTGTCATCAACAGGTCCATCTTCAAGTTGAATGCCAGTGAGATATTCTTTACTTCTACACAAAACAAATGTGTCTAGTCGTGGTTCTGGAACTGAAACATGCAAAGCAAATAATAGATGGTTCATTTATCAGAAGCATCCTAGTCTGAAGGACATAACATCACAAAATTAAGAAAATACATAGCACAATTCGAGGTAAACCAGATCCAACTTCTACCATGGTGTTTCATGGAAAAGAACCCACAATAACTAAGATGCACCTAAGGAATAAAGCAAAACTACCACTACCATGATTTCTGTCCAATATAGAGCAAATTACTGTAGTTATCTGCATCATTTAGCATCATCTAATTTGATAAAATGTTGAAAAGAAGTAGCACAGAAATGATCTTCAGACTTCGATTTAATTTCATTCAATCCAATCATTGCAAAGTCTTTCATATTGTTTGCCGAAATGCTAACAAGAAATTTTTTCTCATAACAAACGCAAAAAGGTCCATAATTAATAACATAACAAAAATGACAACTAAGAATGATAAATTACCCATGTCATCCTCTTCACTAATTACAGATTGCCTCTCATATGACTGATAATTTTCAGGCAGTTTTGATAGAACACTCTCTTCCAGATGTTTCTTTAGGTCATCGGTGCACCTGCAACCAGAAAACTAGATTCAGAAACCACAAGAAGCATACTTTGCTATCTTTAAAAACACATTATTAATCAGAAATTTTTCTTGTTAAAACACATTAGGCTATCACATGAAACACAATGAGCAATCTTAAGAAACACATTGAGCTATATTTTAAAACACATTGGACAGCCTTACCTTTCAGTGAAATATTTCTCGTCCTTAGAAAGCCTGTTCCAAAGTTCTTCAGTTTTTCGGATGTGAAACATGTATTTTTCGATCTGCAATATAAATGTAGCTATAAATTAAACAAAATGCAATCTAGTGAATAGCGCAATAGGTAATGCTATACACATCTTGATCAGTATTTAAATGTTTCAACAATTAATGTGTACCCTATTTATTTAAAACCTACGATACAAGTAAAAGCTAAGGCTGTAAATGATATTATCGCGCAGAAAAGAGGCTATACCAAAAATCAAATTTTAATCAAGTTAAAGATTAATAAAGGCCACTGCTATCAAATGAACAAATTTAGACTTAACAGTTAACACCCATAATAATCATGTTGCTGTGAGTATAAAAACTAAAAGCCTATGGCTGGTTACCTTCAGGATGCGGATGCGAAGATACGACCTTAATAGAAATAAGGTTCTATCTAAGTCCATCTGATACAGAGATACTGAAAGAGGGTCGGTACCAACAGTCAATTTCTCTTCCACAGTTTCTTCCTGTAAAAGGAGAAAAACACCTTTATTAAATTTGAAGTATGCAGTGAAAAAAACACCAAAACAGCAATGGAAGTAACTAATAAATGAAACACCGACGAAAGGACATTTTAGGTTCTTTTATCAGTTCAATATAATGTATTTCTTTTTTTATAAAAAAACTTGAATTTATATAATGTCTTCATACCGAAAACTGAAATTCATTTCAGTTGACAAGCTATCAGAAGAAATCACAAAAAGTAAAAGGTAGTGAGTGTTTGAAATGTTACCATCAATTCAATCTGTTCCCTGACACGGCCGATCAAATCAGATTCAAAACGAAGAATCTCAGGGGCTGCCTTTTCATTACGCCAAGCTCGCTTAAGAAGCTCAACATCAGTGGTTGAAATCAAGGCATCATAATCGTCAGGGAGTGATGATTGTTCTCCTTCCGCAGATCTTGAATCCATTGATCAGAACTTACAATGAAAATGTTACGCTAGTGTTATTTTTCAATTTTGTTGCTCAGCAGTGCTATTCTTTCTTATTGCTGCTACAGACTGTACTGCATTGGTTCCAAACTAATGAAAAGCCAAACACACAATCACCTGAAGAAAGTGAAGGAGAGAACAGGTGTTAACGGGTTCTGTGATCTAACCTCATCAAATAAAGCGATGGAGTATGAACAGATGTTGTTCAGATTTTGCTCAACGGCGGTATCTAACTAGTTAAAATTAAATATCAGTATTCTTTTTTAATACAACATAAACGGTCCATGAGTACAATCTGAACAGCGACGTAATAAGTTTTTATGCCACCGAATTCTGAAACAGCATCGACTGCATTTGACTACAACTCTCTGCAATACTAAAGATAGTTGCTTACTATGACTACAATTTACAACATTGATAATCATAATATACTAATAAAATAAATCATATAAAATTCTCCTAAATAGCTTTTGAAAACAGCTTGAATTTAATTTATCTTGTAATAAAAATAGCTTATATATAAGCACTTATATGACAAACGCTTATGCTGTAAGTTCATAATTAAGCTGTTCAATCAAACAAAGTCTAAATATTTCATCTCCATCATAACCAAAAAATGGAAACTAACAAATAAAATCACAACTTAGCAAATGAACAACGAAGAAGAAGAAATTAATAGCAATTAGCAAACTAACCTTGAATTTCGTTTTCCCCTTTTTGGGTTACGTTTTTTTCTGTAAAAATCAGATATTTACAGAGAGAAGGGATGAAAATTGAAAATGTGAGGTCACCGGTGGTGGCCGGCGCGGTGGTGGTCAGGCGAGAAGGTCCGTCGAAGACGCGAGGGAAGAATGATGTCGCAATTTTTTTGTTCTTTTTTGAATGACAGTCAGGAGAGGGAGACTAACTTTGGGCCTTTCTTTTTGGACCGGCCCTATTAGCCTTCTTTTTTTAGAAGCCCATTAAGAAAACCCAATTTTCACTCTACCAAAATTGATCCACTTCTTTCATTTATTATTATTCGGTGTAATACTTTGTCTCAGCTGGCATTTAGCTTTTTTCTTGATCGAACGCTCAACGAAAATACCAATTGTTAGGAATTAAGTTCATGAAAATAGTTCAATCTAAAAAATATGAGACTCCTAACATTGAAGACGAGTTCCATACGATTTCTATAACATTGTAAAACACAAGTGATTTTTTTTTTCTTTCATAGCATATGAACATGTTTATATTCTTTTGAGACGTTAATGGTTAAAATTAGGCAATGTTGGGAAGTTTTTGGTATAAGCCGTTGACTAAGTAACCTTGTTTGGGGAATATCACTAGAAAGAACACATACGGTGTGTTTGGACAAGTTTATCTAGACACCATCTTTGAATTTGAACCAGCTTAATAAATCTCAAAGTTAAAGGAATCAAGTGTTAGTGAAGGAATATACTACCAAAATATTTTATTTTTTTTGAAGATGTGGAATATTTAGTATTTGTGTTCGCACAGTCAGCAGCATGTGTAAAATCAGTTAAGTTTAGGCAGCTTGTGAAGACTTTAGTGAAAAATGCATAAAAATGGGGACCTAAACATGTGCATGAGTGAGAGTTAGTTTAAAGAAATATAGCACTATTATTGGGATGTGTTCAAATGGGAATATGATATATTCTTTGGTGCTTCTTTCAATTTCTTAAAATTGTGTATGTTGGATGTGTATGCTTTTTTTAGCATATTTTGTCAACAGGTTGAAACAATGTAAATCAAGATGTTGGACTCAACAGATTAGTAAACAAATAATCAATTAATTAGTACTACTCAATAAGTAGTTTTCTTATACTTTAAACTATATAGCATATACTATCAATGTTGAGTTGGTGAGTACTCAACTTTTCAATATTTTTTAATTTTATATTATATATACTTAATATGGATCAATGTACGACATTTGGTGTAAATGCAATACCGTTGGCTTTAAAATTTAAGCAAGTTGATTAATAATTTTCCGGTCATGTTAACGTATGCTCTAGAGTACACATTAAGAATTCTATATATCGTAATTACGTTTAGAATAAAATATTATTTTACTTTTGCAATAATTAGAATGCACAATTTTTAATATTAAATTTCTACCTTTAGTATACTAATATAATATAGTATGTGCCTTAAAAACACGTATTAACATTTTCTATAATTGTTTCTCTTGTTTTTTGTTGAATAATTTCATAGGTAGCGTTGAACATGCATTATTACATTTGCATGTAACTTTGAGACGTATCACCCTTTCAAGTGACACAAATCATTAGTAACATGATCATGATAAAGGTGTGATATATAGCACTCCAAAAAAAGACCAATCTAATCTTGCATTTTTTTTTCTGCGTACACAAAATAATAAGTCATTCAAAACTTATTTACATAAAATAGAGAAATAAAATTTCATACTCAATCATAAATGTTCGGCCTAACAATTTCAATATTTTCTAATAATTGAATTAAGATTTCTAAACAAAAATATATCTTTTTGTCAATAACTCTAAAACAAAGTATATATTTTCTTGTAACAAGAGAATTAGTTGAAAAGAAATGAAAAGTAATTTGATTATTCAAATTTAGTTAGATGTGATTTTGTGGAGTTACAAAGCAAAAAATGCTGCTTTTGCCAACTGTCCACCGATGAAAAAGACTTGTGTGATGATTATGAAAATGAAAAAATGGTAGAGAAGCCTTTGCAGCACACTACACTATAGTATGGTCTAGTTAGTATTCTAATCTATCTATGGCTTTTATTTGATTTCATCAAAGCTCAACTGAACCAACCAAAGATATTAATGACCACCATTAAATAATTTTTGAAAGCTATCAAAAAGCAACCTCAAGTGTCAGTTTTAGCGTGCATTACTCAACAACGTGGTATGTGTGCGTATGTAGTTTTAACTTTGTTAACTGTGTGTGTCTTGTTTTGTGTTTGTGTCTCACTGTATACCACCATCCCAGAAATTGAATGTTGTGGTACATACTTTTTCACCAAAAATTAAAGACCCTGATCAATTAGGAAAGTGTACCAAACCAAGCAACAAAGATAAAGTAGTTTTTTGAATGTTTCAACCTTCATAGTATAACATTTCTTAACTGTTTTGTATTTTGTGTACTCATTCTCTGATGGATTGTGCTGTTTTCTCTTCACCCTTCTTCTGGTTTACCTGAAAGTTTTTAACTTTATTACTACTTCAAACTGTCATAGTAGCACTATTCAATATTCAGCATTCTTGTTTTCCATTTTCTAGTAAACTCCAAGCTTGTGTAAGATCTTGGTTTACCATATTCTTTCCTCTTTTATTTTACTTTACTTTACTTTCTTAATGGTTGTGCTGTCAATGTTATTTATTTGTTTGTTTGTGTGTGTTTTCTTCTTGGTAATGTTTTTTTAGCTCAAAATATGAAAAGGGTATGTGTGTATTTCACTATTTTGTTGGGTTTTGTATTTTTTTAGGTTTTCTAAACAATGTCTCAAAAGGGTTATGTGTGAAGTTTTATATCTTGTGATTAGTTGGAAAAAAATAGAGTCTTGGGTGTTGTTGTGGTTTACACGGAGAGTGGTTTTTGGTAGAGTTGTTATTTTGATTTGCTAGTGGATCTAAAGCATATTTTTCTACATGTGTGAATGAGAGTTAAACACCACATAGTATAAAGTTGTGATCTTGTCTAACATTATTTTACTAGATTTTTGTTTGTTACATTCTGGTGGTGGATTCTGAAGATTTTCAGTTTGAGTTTGTTTTTATATTGCAACTTGTTGATGTATGATTGTTCATTAATTAATTATAATTTTTATATTAAACTCCATATTCGTGATCTTGTTCATTTATTCCATACTTGGCAAAAGATTCTTGTTGTCCACAGTTTTGGTGGTTTTTTCAACTGATACCAAGATGCTGTTTTCAGTTGCAGGTTTTCAAACTTCAACGGTAAAGAAAAAAAAATGAAAAATAAGCATTAAGTGATTATATTTAGATATAGATAGATATACACATGTTGGATTTGGAACTTGGAGCTTTTAAAAGTGTTGGTGGTATGGTATGAATCTTAAAAAAAAAACACAAAGAAACAGTGTAATCAGAAAGTGAAGGATAAAGAAATAAGAAAAAAGTGAGGTGGAGTCAGATTTGTGTCTCTGGTTTTAGAATTGTTTAGTGTTACAACTCTGTTGGCTATGTTCCCTGAGCTGACTCGGTGCGCCCAGACTCCGTGGCCTTTGCCGCCGACCAAGGAAACAATCTCTTGTTGGAGTCTCTTACCATTTAAGAGAACCTTTGCTTAAAAAATTGGATATTCCTAATCTAGACCATTTATTTTTCTCTCTTTTTTTATTCAACTTCTGCCTTGTTTGCTGTCAAGATTCGGTCATACTCTTCGGTATTTAACATTGCTGCCTTTAGAAACCTTTCTTTTCTCTCTTAAAGCCAAGAAACTTGGATATATACAGTGTTTTAGCTGGTGTTGTCTTCACTTTCCTTTTTTGAGATAAGTTTTTTATATGTAGGGATGTTTGAATTAGGAATCAGAAATTGAGTAGTACTGGTGAAGCTTTTTTTGTTTGAGTTATTATCTCCTGAGAAGAAAGTAGATCTTATATTGTCAAAGATGAAGTTTATGAAACTTGGTTCCAAGCCAGATACCTTTCAGACTGATGTGAACAACAATGTTAGGTAATATTATACATTTTCTTTTAGGATATACATTATTCTTAATTGTTAGTTTGTTGAATCTTGTTCTGTCATGAGAATTACATTTGTTGATATGTTGGTTTTTTCTCCTTTCCTTTTCAACAATTCCTAGTTCTCACTAATCTTTGTTTTGAGTTTTCCACTCTATCTAATGCAATCTTTGAGGTGGTTTTCAATGATTATGAAAATGTTTTCTGTTCATAGTTCCTTTTTCCTCTTTTATCTTTTGTTGGGGAGAACAACTTTAATCTTCTACTATCTTCTGTGACTGTAATGCTTGATATAAATGAAAGATACACAAAGATAAATGCCGGGAAATGTAGGCCAAATAAATGATAACTGTTATTGTTGATGAATTGAACCTAATTGAGCATAAGTTTTGTCTATACTTTTTCCTTCAATGCTTATACTACTGTTCTTAATCGATTTGTAACACTAGTATTTATCCATTATTTATACAAAATGTTAATATGCTCATATATGATTGATGTTAAAGAACTTAAATTTAGACGTAACTTTAATATGCTTTCGCGCTGAATCCATACAGAGCTTGGAGAAGAAGGAATTAGGAAAAATTTCACGGTTTTGTTGAAAAAATGATTCAGAAACCATTATATATCAGTTGAATATACACAAGGTTTTAGTGGTTCAACATCTATGGTTTGTATAAAACTACGTAAAATAAAACTTCGATCATGTTAGGACTAGAATTTGAATGTTGAAGATTGTGGAAAACTTTTAAAAGGTTGTGGAAGAAACTTGATTAAGAAAAGTTTATTTTTGTTCTCAAAATCATTGTTGACTTGGCTACCATACTTGCATCCTACCTGTTATTCATTTTATGCACCCTCTTGTTCTAACAAGATGCCTTTCCTGTGCAGGTATGTTGCAAGTGAGTTGTCATCAGATATCATTGTCAGCGTAGGAGATATGAAGTTTTACTTACACAAGGTATATGCTCAAATCCTTCAACCATATCTAAATTCCAACTAGAAATTTGCAGATTGGCTTTTAATGTTATTTAAAAGTCTCAAATATTGATAGCAGTTTGTGCAAAGTTACAAGTGTTAAATACAACTCATTTTTTCATGTTCATTTGCATTAGGCGCATGGAAAGGAATGAAAAATACTAAAATAGTTTTTTCTACTTTTACTAGTTTTGCCCTTTGGATTTTTTAGATTCTTTTCATTTAATAGTTTTTTTTTTGTTCCTTAACCTGTACTGAAAAGGATTGTGATGATATAATCCCGGTGACACACATCTCACTAAAACTAATTGTCTTCAATCCACACACACTTTGCTCTATGATATGAGTCCATAATGAATGACCTTATTAGGGAACATAAATGGAAAATGCTATTTTCAATGTAGTTATCAAAGTTTGAACTAAATTCGGTTAGGTTTACGGAAAATCTGGTTGGAACAACCATTGAAATTTATTATAGGAGTTGGGAAAGATTGACTCTTACTAGTCACAAATAAATAGCTAAGTCAGTTAAGCTTTAAGTTTTCATTTTATGTTACTGATATTCCAAATCTTTTTATGTGTAGTTTCCTCTCATATCAAAGAGTTCTCACTTACAGAAGTTGATCTCCCTCAACAATGAAGAAAACATTGATGAAATTCAAATTTCCGACATTCCTGGTGGTGCAAGCGCCTTTGAGATATGTGCTAAGTTTTGCTATGGCATGACTGTTACCCTCAATGCTTACAATGTGATTGCCACTAGATGCGCAGCAGAATATCTTGGAATGCATGAAACCATCGATAAAGGCAACCTTCTTTACAAGATCGATGTTTTCCTTAGCTCAAGCATTTTTCGTAGTTGGAAGGATTCAATCATCATTCTTCAGACTACAAAGTCTATGTTACCCTTGGACGAGGAGCAAAAGGTGGTTACTCGTTGCATTGAATCTATAGCAAACAAGGCATGTGTCGATGTGTCCAAAGTTGATTGGTCTTACACGTATAACAGAAAAAAGCTTCCGGAGGAAAACAGGATTGAGTCGAACCAGAATGGAGTCAGAACTCGAAACGTGCCAAAAGACTGGTGGGTTGAGGATTTATGTGAGCTTGAAGTTGACATGTATAAATCTGTGATTACAAATATCAAAAACAAGGAAACTCAATCAAATGATGTAATCGGTGAAGCCTTGAAAGCTTATGCTTACAGAAAGTTGCCAAATTTCAGCAAGGGTATGGTCCCATGCGGGGATGAGTCGAAGCATCGGTTAATAGTTGAAACTATTGTGAAGTTGTTGCCATCTGAGAAAGGCAGCGTTTCATGTCGGTTCTTAGTCAAGTTATTGAAAGCTGCCATTTTTGTAGAATCAGAAGATAGGATTAAAGAAGAGCTAGTAAAAAGAATTGGCCAGCAATTGGAGGAGGCTTCGGTAAACGATATTTTGATTCGTGCACCAGATAGTGAGCCTGCAATGTATGATGTCGGTATAGTACAAAAAATTGTAAGGGAGTTTCTTATGAAGGATCACAATTCTGAGATTGAATCAGCTGAAGGTGGTGAACTTGGGGGCATAAGAAAGCCAGGAATTTTATCAGATGCTTCTAATTTGATGGTTGCAAAACTCATAGATGGATACCTTGCTGAAATCGCAAAGGATCCTAATTTACCATTGTCGGATTTCGTTAATCTTGCTGAGTTAGTCTCTAACATCTCTCGTCCTGCTCATGATGGCATTTACAGGGCTATTGACACATATTTGAAGGTAAAATAATTCTCGATTCATTTTGCATATTACATTTTAAATTTTAAATTCAGTATTGACGGTGCTTTTACATTGTTGTGTTTTGAGTATATTAAAATTCTCTGCATAATAACGAACAATATTTTTGCTGTTACATTATAATGTTTTGAAACTCTATAGGAGCACCCTGGGATTAACAAATGCGAAAAGAAGCGAATATGCAAGCTGATGGATTGCAGGAAGCTATCAGTCGATGCATGTATGCATGCAATACAAAATGAGAGGCTTCCGTCACGTGTAGTTGTGCAGGTACTATATTTCGAGCAAGTCAGAACCGCCGCATCATCAGGTACTAGCACTCCAGACATAACTAAAGGAGTCAAAGACTTGAGCATTGGATCCAACGGTAGCTCAAGGTCCGGAACAACTAATCCGGAATACGACACAGACGGTGCAGCAACAACTGAGGAACTAAAGGCATTAAGAAAGGAACTTGCGTCGTTGAGACTAAGCAATGGAGTTGGAAACAGTTTCAAAGATGGAGATGCTAAACCAAGCATAGATAAGGCTGTTATTGGGAAGATGAAAGGGTTGTTGAAGTCAAAGAAGTCTTTCATTAAGCTATGGGCAAGCAAAGGTGGACATGGTGAAAATAGCGGTTCGGATTCATCAGAGAGTATTGGTTCTGCTAACCCTGAAGAAGTTAAATCTACACCATCAAGAAATAGGAGGCATTCAGTTTCCTAAAAAAGTAGTTGGTTTATTTTCTTGGCTTTTGTGCTGTTGTTTCTTTCTTTTCTTTTTTTGGGTTAGTTTCTTTATGTTAAGAGGACCTCAAAACTAGTGGTTTATCTCTTTCTAAAATTAAGTAAGAGTACATATAGTTTAAAATAGCAAAATTGTGAAAAATGCAATTCATGTAATCCATCCATGACATCTATCCTATCAAAGTAGTTGTTAAGAAAAGAAAGTCCAATAGATTAATGAAAAGTACTTAAGGATATGATTTACTGATATATTTAGGATTTATTTTGCTGGTACATGGCTGAGTGATATGATTTGTTTCCTTACTATATAATCCAATGCTTTTAAAATAAATAGTAGTAAATGTTAAGATGTATGTGTACTTCATAATTTGGTATATGTATATGTTCTTAACTAATTATAGGTTGGCCTAATTAAATCCTTAACTAATTTGGTATATGTAGATGTAATCTTTATTAATAAGTACTAATTTAAGCACAAGACGTGTAAAGATTAGAACAGTGTAAATTATAATGTACAACAAGTAAAAATCATCAAATATACAGTGTTACATTTACATGAGCAGGGATTTTAGCAGACATAACCTATAAAGAGCCATTCACCCAAAAGAAAACCTATTCTTCTTTATTCTTTTCTACCTCTACAAGTCTTGTACCCTTTCCACAGTATTAATCTCTTTATTAACCTGTAATCTCAATCAAATACACTGAAATTAAGAGTATTTTTCAAATAAGTTGACTGTGCCAAATATTGGTCACATTAATCACCCTTCTGTCAGCTCATTGATTAACCTCCTAAAATTGCACCACATGTTAGTTAAGTGACTCATTTTAAAATAAAGCTATATAGTTGGAGGATATATATGTAGTGTTACTGTGTAACACATGTATCAACATTTTGTGGAATATATACACACTTTAATAATGGCCAATAGTAGATTCTTTACGGATTCATTTTCTTTTGTTTCTTTCACAATTGTATAAAGAAATTTGGTCAAGTGTAATCCAAAATGAGACTTCCAACAAAAACAGTACAGTACTATAAACAGAAGAAAAAAAGAAAGATAAAACAAAACAACTCAATTGTGCTGTACCAATAGAACATTGACAAGATGCAGGTTAGTGCTCTGAAATTGTAATTAAATTACTGTATCTAGTCTAGCAAAAAAACACTAAAACAAACAAAATTTGTCCACTAAAATCCACATGAACATGCTTTAAAATTCACGTCACAAACATTGATAATTACTGCCAATCCGGCACCCATTAACCGCATACCAACCTTCCCAAGGATAGATCATTACTATTTTATCAATACAGTACTCTATGTAACATAGACACTTCTAATAGATGACGTGTCTTGTATCGACTGATGTGTTTTGGTGTCAGACAGCAACCGACACCAACAAATGTCATTACATTCAATTATTATTTTTTATTGATCTAGATGTGTCTGTATCAACTTATGTAAATTAATCGCGTCTGTATCAATACTTCATAGATAGTGCATTAGTAATAAAATGAAGGTTACTAGTCCTAGGGCCTAGTAACTGTGGCGCGGCAGAAAGTTTGATAAAGGTTGAATAAATAGGAGTATTAATAATGGAAGCAACAGTAGTAATTGGTGATGTATGTAATGTAGTAACATTTAATAATCAACCTGTTAACTTCAGTAGTAACCACTTTGTTTCTGTCACAAGCTGTGCTGTGTGATCATCTTCCAAAATCTTATATCAAAGATTTTGCGTTTATTACAAAGGAGTGACAAAATGTTTAAATCGAAGCCGTGAAAGTGATTATTTACTACTAGACAAAACAGTGATAAAATGGCATTATTTCTTTTTGATAGTTATTTTTTACTACTATAATAATTAACATCCAATATATGTATCTCATGGTTTTTGATAAAACATTATAACGTCGTTTGATTAATATAGTCGACCATACATAAGGCCTGTACTATGTATTAACATTATATTCTTTGTGATAAAATGCCCCATATTCTTATTTGTCTTCCTAATGCATTGAAGGGACAGAGAATATAGATACTGTGATTTAAAAAAGATACACCAATGATAATGGTCCTTCTAATTCACAAACTAATTTTGAAGTGTGTAGTCCTAATCAAACTTAATTAAAAGTGTTACTATGGTTATATTGGGTCCAGCTCCCCAATTTTTAATTTGATACTATCATGGTGGAGTGACCTTTAACTACATATAAGATGCCTTTATCTATATTACGTCAATGTTTGAGCTGCACAAGTTTATCCTAAATGGAAACCAAAAACTAAAATGCAAACGTGACTCATATTATAGTCTATGACTCTAATCCATGCTTGAAAATAGTTTTGACACTCTAATAATGTACTCTTTTTCACCATTAATATTATATTGTGATTCAATTGATATTGATGCATCAAAAAATAAGAAAATCACACACTAATATCTTATAAATTAAAAACTCAACATATATTTAAATCATTGTTTCAACTGTAAAAATACATAAAATATTTTACTTATACTTGAAAGATAGAGTATCTGTATAATAATTCAAATGGTAAGAATTGGAAGGACATATGAGTTAGGTAGGAGAAGGTTCAGTATTCAAATTCTGGCAGGAACAATTTTATCTTTTCAATATAAAAAAAAAAGATAGAACAAAATTTTAAACGATTTTTAAGTATCAATCCACATTATGAGCATAAAACACTCTTTTAGTAGCAATTGCACAAATAGAATCCCATTCTCCACAAAAAAAAAAATTATTAATTTTGTTGCAACTACTATAGCTAGCTTTGTTTAAATATATGAATGAATGAAGATGTGGTCCATTTTGGATAAAGATGGAAATTGCCACGTATCCAACTTGGGACTGTAATTTCTATGCCAATAGTAATAATATGCAGCTATACATACATACATTAATAATCATATTCATGCATCATACCTCACGCTCCACTTCTGAGCGAGCAATTACTAGATATTGATATCTCCACTGTAAAGTTGTCATCATATAATATGCAACTTTAATTGTTTACAACTCATCCTTGAAGTAGCTCAAATATAGTAAATTTTTAATTTGGATTTTATTTCAATTCTCAACTGACTAGAATAAGAATAAGGAGGAAAGTAAATAAGACTTTGGACATATTTATGTAAATAAGACTGACAATATTAATATATTGTTAAACTTTGGACATATTTATTTAAATTCAAATTATAACATTGTAGTTGTGTGTGAATTTCAGATGATACTTATTAGTTATTACTATATTTTTATAAACTCAAAAAAAATAGAATGCGGTTGGAATAGAAATTGAAGATTGATTGCTAAATCACTAAAAAGAAATTTAAAGATTTATTTAAGTCTTGTACATGCATGGAAACATAAATTTGTAATTTTGTTAAATATTATACCTTTAAATTTTGACAAATTTATGATATCAGTAATTTTGTAAGACTCACTCTCAATTTAAATACTCTTATGAACATTACACTGAATTCCTACGTGATTTTAGCAGGTTGGAAAAATTAGGACAACTTAATTACATGAATAATTAAATTCATGAGAACAGTAAAGTTAGTCTGCATTTACATGCAGTATTGGTTGGTCCAAGTTGTGAATGAATAAAAGAAAAATTGAAGGGAATTTTGTCAATTTTTTTTTTTTGAAGGGAATTATCCAAGTATGGAGAAATTCCCAACATTTGCGGAGAACCTGAGTTGCAGCAGCCTTGACTGAGTAACTGAGTAGAGCACCTATTTCATTGGAGTCCTTATTAGCCCCACCACATGACCCTACCTACCCACCCAATATTTCTAACTCAACCATGGTTTCAATATTTTACAACATAATACTATTCTATTATAATATGAACAAATATTGTTGATGCATGATTCCAACACATTCCTTCTTTTCATCACTATATATACTACCATACCATATATAATGTGTAATTAAGTTTCTTTTCTTCACATTATATTTTGATTAAGATTATTATGTAGAGATAGATACACAGTGTTACAGATTATCCTAATAAAAATGAGTTGCAACGGTTGCCGTGTGTTGAGAAAAGGTTGCAGTGAGGATTGCATGCTACGAGATTGCCTAACATGGATACAAAATCCACAAGCACAAGCTAACGCCACCGTGTTTGTCACCAAATTCTTCGGTCGTGCCACCCTCTTGTCCTTCCTTTCATCTGTTCCCTCCAACCAACGATCCGGTATATCATAATATTCTCAATTATCATATACGTAGTGATCAGATACATCAGTTATTTAAAAACTCGACTGGATTGTGTACTCAACTAGTAGTCATATATAATGAGTTATGTGATGATATTCTTATTATAATTGAATTATTGTATTGCAGCTTTGTTTCATTCACTTATGTATGAAGCTGTGGGGAGGACTATAAATCCAGTGAATGGAGCAGTTGGGATGTTATGGACTGGCAAATGGCAACTCTGTCAATTGGGTGTAGAGCAAGTGCTGAGAGGTAACAGCGGCGCGTTGACGCCACTGCCTGATCAGTTGTTGGGTGTGGATCATCATGAAATCAGTAGTGAAAAGGGAAGTAGTTCTGGTAATCATCAAAAGCTAATGATGGAAGAGAATATTTATTGTAATGAAGAAACACAATCTGATGATGGGTTGATCATGTCACAGTCACAGAGAGTTGTGAGAAGGTTCCGCCAAGCAAAAAAACAACATACGGCGGAGACAGAATCAGAGGAATATTCGGAGTCATCTACGTTGGGAAGTAGAACAGAAAGAAGAGAGGATTGTTCTTATGTTTATGCCAATTCTCAAACTCAAAGGAAGCAGCAGCAGCTCCTTACACTATTCTTATGAGTTATGATCTCACATTCTCATGCTTTTTTCTTCATTCAAATGAAATTTTAGTATCCCATGACTATAAATATCTATTAAAAATTGATATGTTCACCGTTCAGTTTTTTTATTGCTCAAATTATAAAATCATGTTCAAAATAATACTACAAATTTCATGTCGCTAACACCGAAAATGATGAATTTACAGATAAACTTACATCATCGAAATGAATAGCATAAAACAATTATTTAGCCCTTTCAATAAAAAAAGTAGCGTAAAACAACAAAATACCTACAAAAGTAACAAAATTAAAGTAACTGGCGGGTATGCTAATGGATTTTTAGAATCGATGTTCAAGTCATCATTGATTGAATCTATAATGAATCAAAATTCTTGTAGATAGATAACCATGAAGATTTTACAGGTTTTTTTTTTTTTTTGACTAAATAGTAATAATTGAGTGAGTGAATGTGACGTGTACATGTTTTTCGCAAAACCATGTACTGGTTACTGGTAGCAAATAGCAAAACATGGGACGTATACAAAAATGTCACGGGCCTTGACTCTTGGAGGAGGCATTGCATTGAATCATATCAAAATAATGCCAACTTTTCCAGTAGTCACGAATGGCCTATTTCACCAACCTTCACCAAAATAGTAAATGCATGTCACCCACTTTTACAAAAATGCAGACAAGCAATTTACTACATACATGCATCAATTACAATCATTTACATCAAATATTCAACTTACCATATTTACATTATAAAATATAATCATTCTTTGTTACCACCACCACCACCACAGAATCTTAAACTGTAAGTGGTAGTAGGACTTTATAAAACGGCACTATTATGGGACCACAATAGTAGCATGAAACGGGTCTCTATGCTTGGACCGCATTCTTCACTTGCACGTTACAATCCTTGTTCTAATCTTAGAATTGTTTGATTCACATGTTTGATTTTAGTGACAAATGACAATACATACAACACTCACTTTTAATTCATTGTACCATATTGCTTCTAATCTAAGGTAAATCACCAGAAGAGGTTTATCTTGTGACACAGACATATTCACTTGAATAAAACAAAGAGATGTTTAAAACTAATAGAGAATAGAAAACACTATTGATTCAAATGAAGATCTAGGCCACAAATTAACACCTAAACAATAATTAGTTGATTACATATTGATATATACACAGACATACAGACACTTAGCTTTTCCTCAAATAACAAAGGTATTTTGTATACTTCTTAATTAATCTAGCTATCTAGTGAGAGAGAAAAAGCCACTTTTTTTTGTTTCCTTTTGTAAACTGTAACATTTCAAACACATGGATACACTACACACAAGACATTCATCAAGACCACAACAGGTTTCAGAAAACAGCAAACAAAAACCAGCTATTGACTCTCCATTCCATTCTTCTTATTACCTTCTGTGTTAAATAAAAAGGCTTCAGAGTGGTGTTAGCATTAAGAGTGAGCGGTCAAATAAGATCAGTTCTACACATGTGTTGTCAGGAAGCTGCTGGTACACGAGAAAGTTGTAACATATGCGTTCTTAAGCTACAATCCTTGACCTGCCACGTTTTTATTTCCGACACAAATTAGCAATTAAGAATAGTGATATTATATAGTAAAAATTAGTACGAGAAAGCTTTGGACGACCAGGATTATTACCTGCATGGCTGCTAAGGAAGACAAAAAATCCTTGCATTGCTGAAGCAAATACCTTTCCTTTGAGGTTACCTTTAGGATTTCCGCTACCAAGCAATTAGTTTCTTCCACCTGCTACAAACTCATGATTTTCAATACACTGATAGAAGTGCAAATATTTGCTATCATAATATATGAACCATGCCATGAGTGGCCGTGGCCTAGTATGAAACTTAATGAATATGACCCCTGTTCGAATAAAGAACTTAATTAAGTGCTTATTGTAGAAGGATTTATCATATAAGTGCTTATATATGCGATATTTCTACGGCAAGATAAAAAATATATCAAACTATTTCATAAGCAAGTTGGAGACTTGTGGAAATAAGCTGAAATGAAAATAACTTATGGACATGTCATAAATTGTTTTTATAAGCTCTCTAAAACTGTCTCACAAGTGTTTATGTTAGTAGATAGGTTTTCCCAAACAGTCTCACAAGTGTTTATGCCAATTGATAAGCTCACCGAACAGGTGCTAAATAAGTAATTGGCTTTGGGTCATGAGGAATGTTGTCTTCAGTTCCAGAATTAAGCAAGTGTTTCAGAGGGTACAAGTACAGTTAATAAGTTGGATATAGTGAAAACTTGCTTTTTGATAAAGCAAAATGGTCCATCGAGTGAGAAAAGGTTTTGGTGGTTGTTATTTGTATACAGCAAAATGGTGTTAATTGATGATTGATCCATCAAAATGACCCCATCCAATAAGCTGAGTTGTTACAACTCAGTCCCTTTTCATCATATTATTTGAAAAGCTGACCACAGAAAGCAAAATAACAATGATTATTCAATCCAGGTTTAACAATGCACTCACTATGCTACAATTCTGATCATTCCTTTGGGATAGTGTGACATTACAAGGTGGTGCGCTAACGAACATACATATATATGACTAATAGCTAGAAGTATAGGATTGTTCAAGCTAGGGATTGAATACGGATACTCCCAATTGATTCGGTCTTAATGGAAGCTCATTAACAACTTGAGTCCAACCACTTGGATTTTATGACATCAACACCGATAATATTGTGTCTTTCATTATGAGCTTTTGATCCTTTAGGATTTTAAATTTTCTGCATTTACAAAAGATTCAACATAACACCAATCTAAATAAAATTCTTCAATTTATCATTTCATTATATTCACAAAAAAGCTTATATGATCCATCAAATGGTAAGTTGACAATTTCGTGAATAAATTAATTTCCAAGTTAAAACGAGGCGAAAGGGGGAAATTGGTAATCCAACAAGCTTCTAGACCACATGACTAATTTTGGGTTTCTTTTTTAGGAACTTAAATCCAAGGATATTTTTACCGAGAATTATAATAACAATCAATTAATGGTAGAACGGCTTACTAATGACTAAACCAATCAAGCGATGTATTACTTCTAACTTAAATTTTAAACACTTCATTGACGCTACAGAATTAAAAGAACAATGCAATTTATAAATAATCACCTTTGACGAAAGAGAATATATTGAGGATGCCATTGCTTGCATCACATCAACTGCGGACCCCAAAGCATCTTTCAGATTTGGTACATCGGCCTGATAAAAAATAATACCAGTTTAATATCTGACAGATTATTTTAAATTATTACAAGGTATAAAAAAAAAACACATACTGTTGCTTTTTCAACAACCGGAAGACGGAGGGTGCTGGCCTTCAAAGCTTCAGTTGCTCCAAGTAAGGAACTGGAGTGATCTCTATCTAGAAGGGACCATTCTTCCAAATACAAAATCTACGACCAAGAAGAATAAACTTAAATTAGGACTATTAATAATAAAATAACATACTGATCAAATATTCAAATGCATTGCTAATTATGACTCTAATGTAAACATAACATTGAATCCTTGTTAACATAGTATGCTTGAAAAATTGAATCCTTGTTAACCTATATGCTTGAAACATCGGCAAAAAAATCATTGAATACTAATGATTACTAGACTTTTGCATTAAAAGTTATAGATATGCATATCAACTGGAATGCAAGTATTTATTGAACAAAAGCAATGTTGCCAAAAGGCAGACATACAATTTGTTTATCAAGCTTATCAGCTTCCATGAGCTACATTCAATGCATAAGAGCATTATTTTAAAATTGAAAGTTCTGAATCATACCTGTCCCTTTAGAATGGAAGTGAGCTTCAACTTTTGCCTCAGCAATAAAAGTTTGATTCTTTTAAGTATGACTGAGTGCCGAAGCTCTGAGATTGTTACCCATGCATTCCACAAATGTCTCTGGCACAACAAAAATCATTTAGTTTAGCCTATATATAGTAAGTTGCCATGTGGAAGTATTGTTATCAGGAAACAAAACAGTGTCACCATTGTCATCCTAAGCTAAACATCAGTAGACTATTCCGTAACACATTTAGTTTAGTTTAGCCTATAAATAACATTGTCAACATATTGAAGGAGTTAGTGTGAGTTGGTTACGATTCAATAGTTGAGATTGGGATAGTTGAAGAGGTAGCCTACATTATATATTGATATAGGAAGGGATGAGGGGAGACCATGTTGATTCTTGTCATTTAAGAAAGTGTTGGGGGCTTTACCCTTATGGCATATGGAGGTACATACCCTCGAAGCTATATAATCTATTGTTTAATCACGGGAATTCTTCCCAAAAATCATTTAATAAAATACCAGATTCCAATTCGCTTACATTCATTTCCATCCGAGTCACTTCTTGTAATGTTCACTTGTTTCTGGTATAGGCCAAATATGGGTTAACGCAACTTGCAACTTTATAAATGACAACAACAAGAAACTATCTTGTCGGTAAGATTCTTAACTCATAATGCATGAACCATGAATAGCTCTACTTGTTTTCTGACGACATTTTGAACAAAAGTACATAACATTCATATTCATCATCTACTAACGAGTGTTCATTGCCCACAATTAGAAAGATACTTTGCAACAACAATTGAAAATTTTGAAATCCCCAAACACTTGCGATGAAACTATAATGAGAAATACTATCTACATTTCGAGACTTAAAAGATGAATCCAATAGATGATGAACGAGTTTAATCATCTAAATCAATCTGCATTTGCATTCATCATTGATCCTAAGATCTTAGCTTAGTAGCCTAAATTTCTAACACTGGATTTCTAATGTTGTTTGACCATAAATCCATATGCACAATGTTGCGTTGATCTAATATGGTAACAAAAACAACAATTGAGATATTCATATCACTAACAACAAGTAACAAGTTTGACAGAACACAAATTTAACCATACCTCTGCATTCAATTTCTGCACCATGAATGTAGCATCAGCCCTAGCATTGACAAACCGCCACTGCACATACCGATTATAAAGAAGCCTCAAAGTATGCGCATCAAATATCCGATCTTCCCCTATCTTCCCTCTCCTCACATCTGCCGAGAAGCTAAGAATCGAAGGCGAATTACTAGAATTACTATTGATGGAGCTAGCAACCGCACTTCTCACCTTAGAAGGACTAGAAAACCCCCTTGATGGCGACGATGCAGCAGATGCCCAAAGTTTACTAGGCGAAGCAGGCCGTGCGTTTCCCCTTATAGGAGAAGCCATAGTTCGCGGCGATAACACAGGACCATCACTATTATACCTTTTCAATTGAGAATTCTTAGGTGGAACACTAATCCTTGAAGCAGGACTAGTTGACATAGGTGAACCAGGATCCTGCAACCGGCGCAACCGGCTATTAGTTTCCTGCCAAAACTTAGAAGAAACAACAATGCTACGATTTTCCCTCGGAACCTTAAGAGTCCCAAGAGAAGAATCATGTGTTCCTGAATTACTACCAGATGAAACACTATCAGTATCATCAGAAGCATTAACATCATAATTCAAAGAAGATTCATTCAATTGAGTAGTAGTTTTCCCTAAATCCATACTCAAACCACCTAATCCATCAAAAGAAGCTCTTCTTCTACCACTATCCATAACCATTGATTGTTGCAATGCACGCACAACTTTTCCAACAACCTTCTTCTTCTCACCATCACCACCACCATTACCACCACCAACACCACAATCCACACTCCTAGACAAATGATTTGTCGCCTGTCTAGACCGCGCCGGCCATCGATGTTGATCCGAGGGTCTAGAGTTCTCACCCTGATCTCCTTTTCCGGCGACCGGAGTAACCCTCCGTCGCTCCGGAGTAACAGCTTTAGCTTTACTCTTACTAATAGGAAGTGAAAAAGCTTCACCTTGAAAAGAAACCGACAAACTCCTAGTAGAAGTTACTAGAAGCTTAGTTGCTTCGGGAAGTGGTGTTGTTGGTCGAATTCTCCGACGGTCCACCGACTGAGAACGTTTAGGAGGAATACCAACTGGGGTTGATGAATTTGTTGAACGTGACAAAAGTGGTGAAGCAAATCTCCTAGAAGAAGAAGAAGATGAAGATGTTGTTGTTGTCGTTGTTGTAGAAGATGAAGTTGTTGTTGTTGTTGAAGTTGAAGGTGAAGGTGACATATACCTAGAAGAAATTTGTCTACCTTTTCTTCTGGGTAAGACACAGACACCATTGTTGTTGTTGTTGTTGTTGTTGTTGTTGTTGGAGGTTGAAGAAGAGGTTAATGGGTTTTCAGAAATGGCAGCCACCATTGCAAAAAGATGAAAACTTGAACTCACATTGTAACCTTCATATCTGAAAAACAAGAGAATCTGAAGAGTGAGAGTGGTGCAGATCAAGAAAATGGAAAAAGGGTATGGTTCAGATTCAGCAATTTTAGAAGGAATGAATAGTGAGAGAGAAATTGCGTTGTTTTGTTTGTGGGATTTTAGAGAGAGAAAGTGAAGTAGTAGGTGAATAAACAAAAAATAGTAATGGAAAATGAAAAAAATGATTTATTTTTTATATTTTTTAGAGAGAGAGTGTATTTTGGGTTGAGGGTTTTGTTTTGGTTTTGGTGAATCTTTGAAGGGACGTTAATATTACTTAATTAAAGTTGAATCAACTAAACGACGTTTTCTTAGTTTTTTTTAAGCTTCTCATTACTATTATTAATCCTTTCTTCTTTCCCTCACTCAAAGTCAAAATGGAGATGATTTATTCTGTAAGTTATTGTGTGCCTGCCTGTGTAAATTTCTTCTTAATGTGTGTTTTGTTTGTACTACTACATCTTAATGTGTTTTCTTTATACGATAACAAAACTAGTACCAATAAAGTAGTAAATATTTGAATCTCTTAATCATTTAGTTTTGAGTTCAGAGTATCTGGCAAGTGTATAAGAAGTATTTGTTAGTAGAAGTCAATAGTTTAAATAAATTTCAATTATCTCTTCAGTTGCGCGTGAAAGATATTTTTTTATTATAAAAAAATCTTTTAAAATCTCTCAAAATCCTAATCCAATAATCTCTTTTAATTAAAATAAAATAGATCGTCGTCTCCAACTAAATCATTTACATCCACAAAAGTTGAGGAATCTCAGACAAAAACACTTATTTAATATAGAAATAAAGATATGCAAAGAACTAGGAGTAAATAGAGAACTTGTTGAGAAATTTAAAAGTAATAAATTTTTTAAGAAACATATACATTCAATCAATGTTTTAAAAATGTCAAAGCACTCTTTCAAGTTTCAATACAAAAATTACCTTATTTACTATTACTTCCTTAGTTAGTATTCAAAAAACACTAACTAGCATAACCCTTTAATATATACAAACTTTTTATTGTTGAAATCATTTACTCCCTCCGTCTCTTTTTATAAGACCTTTTTTGACAAAATTGCACTATTTATTTATTTTGTTTTGACTGTATTTTTTTAATAATTCATAGATGTAAACATTATCATATAAGATCATCTCAAATGGAGAACTCAATTTTTGAGTGCTTAAAGAGTCTCACTTGTACACATCACTTATTTATAATTTTTTAACAATAGTATCTATTAAACATTCAATCCCTCCAACTCAGCACCTCTTTAAAAAGTTCTTAATGGGTCCCACCAACAACTCTACATTATTTAATTTAATAATAAATTATTATTTACTATTTCATAAGTATGTGGTAGAAAATAAATAATATATAAAAATATGTGAGACTCCTTAAAAACTAAGAGAGAGAAAGTGCCTAAGAATAGGTACCAATGGGAGTACTTAATAGGTATTAGTTCTTAATAGGTACTACTAGTTAAGAACTGACCATTGGAAATGGTCCAAGATCTTGTTTAATTTGTTTTGATGTGTACTTTCAAAATATCAAATTTTTATAATTTTTACTATTAGACAATCAAAGATATTAGTGGTCAAAATTGTACATTGACATACGTGCAGTGCAGTGATAAAAAAAAGTGTTATAATTAGAGACAGATGTAGTATTTTATAGGTAGGATAATGTTATATAAAAAAGATGGAAGGGGAGTTTAAAAGGAATACGATAAATAACAGTAATATTTATAATTGGTCAGACAAAAAAAGAAGAAGAATTCTAAATAGAAAAGATCATCATGATTTATGATGACTAATCTAAACGAGACTAGAAGAGTTCATATATGTGGAGGAATTCAATTTCAAGATGTTGAGTTCATAATACAATTTAAAAATAAAATTATTGATATTTTTCTCTTATTTTATACACTAATATTTACATCAATATATTATTAAAAAAAATATGATCAAAATATGATAAATGAATAATACAATTTAATCAAACAAACTCTTATATTTAGATACGGAGATAGTAGTAAGTTCTCTGCAATTCGTCATAAAATATTAGAATGTGGATAAAGTTTTTCTCAATGAAATGTTGGATTAAACTCTATCAACAATTTTTTTTATTGGAGTTTTTTATTTTAAATCTCTGAGTGGGTATATTAGTTTTCCTTGTCTTAGAAATTGTCTTGCACTCTCTTCGCTTTTAGTTATTGATCAGATACATTAGTTATCCAATAAATTTAAAAACTAAAAATTTGTTTATAATTAAAATCGGAAAAAAGGAGTAGTAGTGTAAAAAATTGTTAATGCCTTGTCTTCCTTATTGGTTTCATATCATTGGCAACTTAGTCATCAAAAATGTAATATCACAAAAAACATAATTTCTCATTCCACCCCCACTACTCTATTTTCCCCCTAAAATAATTTTTGTATGAAAGTAAAAACTTTTTATATGAAAGAGTGTTGGGGGGAGAAAGAGAGTGTTGGAGGATGAAATAAGAAATACCCTAAACCATGAGCAACACTAGCATTTAGATTGTCAACGTTAACATTAGCATTCAAATGTGCCATATTAACACTATATACTCATCATAATCCATGAATGTAAATTTCTTTTTGATGATTTTGAATATTGCATATATCACTCCAAAAACCTATATTACGCATATTTGAATAATTTTCTATTTGTTGTTATGCGTTCGCTTAATTTAAATAAGTTAGACACGATACAAAATTGACTTTGTGGCTTAAGGGATTAAGAAGTAAGTTGAGAGGGACTATTTAGAAGAAAATTGACTCAGACATCTATAATATTTACTAGATTTTCAATTTTGAAAATAAAAATGAATTAGGTCAAAATAATTTGAAAAAAAATAAAAAAGCAAATTGCAAAAAGTAAAGTAAATACTAGATCAAAACTCAAAAGTGTATCTAAGCTTATGTTAAATTCAGTAAAGTAGTTTGTTGGAATTTGTTAGGAGTGTGATTTGAAAAGAAAGAAAGCAAGTTGGACATTTAGTTAGACTTAAAAATTTAATTATATAACATATTCCTTCTATTTAACTAATATTTTTCTTCTATTTAACTAATTCCTTGATCTTACCAAACATATAACATCAATGTCGTTCCTTCTTCATGAATGATATCTTCAACTACAAACGTACGTGTATATATAAAGAAATAAATGTCACTTGCATGTAATTATATACGTCAAAAAAAATGTAATTATATAGTATTGTACAATATAGTAGTTTACTAGTTTTATAGTAAAATTTATATTTACATAAATTATTGAAAAATATTTTTCTTTTAAATTACATATAATTTATCTTTCGTTTTTATATCTTTAGTATATATAGGTACTATCTAATTAACCTTCGAATTCAAAAGAAATTCTGATCATTTGAGTCGAACTTGTACATTTAGAGAGATTAAATTAAATATATTTTTATCTTAGATTGATATATCATCCTCTGATTTTAAAGTGTATGGTTTAAATTCATAACTGGAAGAAAAGAAAAGGTGTAGCACGTAACAATATGAAGACACTATGATGGCTACTATTTCTAAATTTCTCACGTGGTATATATGTAAATTATAATTATAAGTATAAGTATATATTATATAATAATGTATTGTATAGTTTAATGCATGTATATATAATTAAAGAGATTGAGATAGATTACTTCATTAGGAAAGAGATGAATGAGCTAACATTGTTGATGAAAGCAAATACAGTGGTTGATGCTATCAATTAGTAATTGAAATAAAATGCCTCAAAAGCATAGACATTATCGACCAGAAAGGCCAATGGTGTTGGCTAATTGTAATTTTTGTAAGCTAAGCTATAATCAATTTATTTATTAAAAATTAATTATAATAATTAGATTAAGATCCCACATCTCTTTCTATATGTCCCTTTCTATTACACCACTCATTGCAAGCTTTGAACGCTTCTTATATGTCTTAATATTAACATCTTCCTCAATTTGTTCTCTGTTTTCTCCAACCTTCTTTAGATTTAATTCATTTCATTAACTTTGTCCAATAATATTTCCACACTATAATAAAAGAAAGCTTAATTTTAAGCTTTCAAATTAGATAAAAGTTATTGGTAGTATATAAAATATCCCAAATATATTTGTAATTTCATTTTATTTTTCATTTGCCCTCTGAATATGTTTCTAGCTAATTTCATCTGAAAGTATCTTGTGTTAATATTATTAAAAAAATGTGACTCTTCCCTATGCTGAAGGCGTAGCTCCCTCCTTATTTAATTAACTAGCTTGATTAAAATGTTAATTTCTTTGCTCTTGTGAATTGTGATCACAGACTCGCAGTAATAGGTCTCTTAGTTTTATGAATTAATTAAGCCCACAAGGAGAATCTAAACAAAACATTGGTTCATTATGTGAATGAGTCTTATATATAGTTTAAGTATTATTTTTAACTTATTTTTGTATTCAACACGAGACTCATAAAATTGTCACTTTTATTAACAATCAACGTCACTGTAATTTTTACTCCATTGGCATTGATCTGGTTGATATTGCTTTGTTTTTACGGATTCTTTCATATATTTGTATTTGGTAGTGAATTTTAATTCAGCCTATAAATAAATTTTTTTGTATCTCAACTCTCGATTGAAAGTATCAATTGTGTGACTTTAGTGAATGAGATTAACTCAATTCAAAACATTAATACATTATATCAGAAGTCTTATGGCTTAATTTACACATTCAACTTTCTTTTCTAATCAATGAGGCTCATAATATAATCACTAACTAGTTAGCAGACATAATTCATATATTTTAATTATTTGGAAGAAAAAAAACAAGACTGGACTCTCCATCAATTTAACTTTAGTACAAAGTTTAAAGTTGCGAGACTTGTAGCTAGCTAACATAATGGTTTGACAAAACATTTTTTAATTAATCAAAAAAACTGTACAAAAATCTTGATTTAGATTGAAGCTACCACCTTTTCCTTTATACTAGCTAGTATAATAATTTTGCTCACATGTGTGCCATTAGAGTTGAATCACTCGATTATGATAAGAAAGGAAAATTTACAACCTGCACTAATGCCATGCCTAGCTGGTGCTAAATAGACGATTGTGTTGATTTAATTTGTATCACAACAAAATATATTGGATTATAAAGATAAGCAATTTAAAAAAATTACACTTAGCATCTGTCTAGACCTTGCCACATCTCTATCCAAAATAATTTCCAGGTGACCCTAGAAGGCTAGAAGCATATATACTTTATGAGGTTTTTAACACTAATAATTAGTTAGATCGACATGATTATCCACCACACCTAGCTTGATATTTCAACAATAAAAGACACTAAATGTATTTTGTACCAGTTCCCTCAGTTAATTAAGCACAGTACATTTCAGTTTGGCAAATCATAGAATTTATGTTTTTGTCCAATTCCTGAAACAATTTTACAATCAAATGCATGACAATATAATTTGTTATGTTCAGTCCATTGTTTTTTTAGTAGGTCAAACGCACCGAAATGATGAGAAAACATAATTCTAATTTGAAGGCATGTAACTTGAGGCACACTCAATGGAATAATAAGTTAAAACTTAAAAGTAAACAACCACTCAAAGGTATCCATTTATGGGATGTTAATTAATGAATAAAATTAACTTTGCTTCGGAAGTGATTATATGAGTTTAAGGAAATTATTTTGCCTGTGTCCCATAGCTTTCTAACTTTGTTTTTCCTTTCCACATCAACCCCACATAAGAGAAAGTGTGTGATTATTTATTTATATGTATTAGCAAGGAAAAAAAATGTGATACTCAACTTTGTAGCTTCAAAGTTGTGTTGTGTATTGGCGGCTATTATGCATGCTCCAAAATGTGGTTATTATTATATTGCTTTGGAGGTTAATAATCCTTGAAGCCAAAGATTCAAAGATTCTTGATATTTGATTTGTTGAGCTAGTGCTTTGAGTACTCAAAATCCCATTTTATGTCATTTCTTATTTTACATATGGCTTAAGTCAGTTGGAAATTTTTTGGTATTCATTGATGATTTGAATGATGACGGCATAATTTGACATGACAATCAAAAGTAAAGGAAGCTAGTAAGAGTGGATTAAAAATTCCGCACTGTACTCTAACACATAACTTAAATGGAAAAAAAAAATTATAGGTGAATTTATTTATGTACTTTTTTTGGTATTTTTCTTCACTTAAAATATACTTTATACTAGTATAATTCTTTTGGTTATTCTTTATATAGTTGTAACAATTAGAAATAAAATTAATTTTTATTTAGCTTGTAACATATAAATATGTATTAGTAAAAATCGAGTGAAATAACCCGATTCAAATTGCAATTAATCCGATTTCATCAAATGAATTTATGAATAAAAAAAATGAGTTGAACTATGTACTGTTTAATCTTTAAATAAGATGATTTTTCGTTTTAAATCATATCTCAAACTCCCCTATCTGCTCCAATTTATTATAATATATGTAATTTTAAAAAATTAAATTGAAAAATATCTTAAATAGAATTAAACTCACATCTTTTTTTTTTCTTTGTTAGAAAAACTCACATCTCTTACTTGTATATTTTAGGATGGAATCTTTACTATCTTTATACATCGGTTAACTTTAGTCATTATTTACTCTTCTCTTTTTACTCATTATTTACTTTTGTGAAACCTCTACTCAAGCAATGCATACAAGGAACCTTATATCCATCTTCTCTTCCTATCTTAAAGTTAATTTAGTGAAAAGTGCAATTTTTGTTACCATAAAAAAGAGATACCGAAAATGATAGGTTACTTGTATAACTATATATTCTTTCCAAAGGGTCATTCATTACATTATACGAATTATGAGGTCAGCTCGTGGTTCTTTGCTTATAATCCTGTGTTAAAAAAAGCACATATTCAAGCTTTCCTTCTATTTTAATTTGCTTAATTAGTTGAGAGTTAGGATATTTTTCATTTCTTAAAAGAAATAAGAAACAAAGTTAAGATTCTCTCCATTTATTTTGAGAAATGGATACAGACACAAAAAGTAATTAGTGATTCTACTTTTTAAATTTTAAATAATATCTCCTATGGGTCTCAATCCTTTTGAAAACTAATGTTGTCCAATTTGCAACACTACATGTGAAATTGTGGGTGAAGATAGAACATGTAATCCTATTCAACAGGCCTTAGTGTGACTAAGTCCTTGGCACGGCATAGAGCATCCATTTCTCTACTCAAACCATATTACCATCAAAAAGTTTAATTAATCTTAAGTATCATCATCTATAAAATTTTGCATTTGATAGGTCACTAAGTTTATAGTGGGAAAAACTCCATCGATGCAAGATAATTTTCCAATAATACTCAACAAGATAATTTTTCCAATAATATTCAACATAATATAACACAATAGAGATGGTAAAAAGACAAATCTTAAACCTGACTCATGTTCAAATTCCACTAATATCTTTGAAAAGAGATAAATATAAATACTTTTATACACAATAACATTAAAAACAAATAATGATATAAAGTATGGTTCTGAAATGCCTTGAACAAGAAGGAATGTAATTAGAGGTCGGCAAAAGTGGTTGGAGGGTACAACTTATAATGCAGATATCAATAAGGGTTTACCAGCTTCACTTACTCCGATATACACTACGATCAAATATGGTTAACTCTATCCACTCTACTCTTTTGCCACATGCAAATATGGTTAGCACTATCCACTATACAAGATAACAAAAAACCATTGTTTGGTGTTTATTTGTGTGTATTTATTTACAATACCTTGTCGTAATAGTCTGTTACATCTTTCAAATAGTAAGGAACCTTCCCAACTTTCAAATGTATTTGACCCAACGTGGAGGGATAGTATAAAATAGTATACAGTATGTTATTTTATATTTTCGACTCACATTTGTTTCACCTGAAAGAGTTTAATCAAAACGTAATACTCCAACCTAGAGTATAGGTACAGAGTAATAGACCCTGTGTTATGTTTTATTATTTCCAACCTACAGTATATGTACAAAGGGAGTTTCCCCAACGATTAACTTGAATAGAGAAGTATTTAAGACTTCGGAATATTCAAATTAGAATCACAACCTACTCTCAATGAACCCAATAATAAGTTGAACAGAGATGTATTTAACACTTGGAGTATTCATCTGATGAATTAGAATCACACCCTACTCTCAATGAACACAATTATAAATTGGGTAGGGCATAATTCTATTTATCGGATTAAAAATACTATGTATTGATTATACTGGTTATGAACACAATAATAAGTTTCTTAAGCGAAATAATTGACATAAATACTATGTTATTTTATAGGCAGGGAAACTATGTAACAATCAAACACATGTTCAAAACCACAGCCAATTAGAGACTTGAATGTTAACATTGCATAATAACTACTACGAGCTCTATATGGTGAAAATGTTGCAAACTTTAGAAAGAACACAAGCTAACGCCTTTTTAGTGACGATCAAATAATCTTCATTATAAATGAGTTTATAATATTAATATGGTGATAAACAACAAAAGGAATGCAACAACGAATTGCTGTATCTCATTACTTAAAGAAATTCATTGTTAAAAAATACTTTAATTTGTTTATGGCAGGAAATCTCAAATACATTGTCATACATAATAAGGATGAGTCAATGCAGATTATCACCACCTTTGAATCTAATTTTAATCTTATCATAACACACTAAATGCCAACCAACATGAATTAAACTGGGATTTGTAGATCAAGGTTGCAAAAATTCCAAAAAAAAGTAGACAATCACCGATAGGGAAGCCAATAGTAATAGTAAATTGCAATATATGTAAACATATCCTTAATTCAACAATATTAAAATCTGATAAACAAACATGATTCAAACAAACAATTGTCAAGTTTCTTCAAACATAATAAGCTCACAACATTCTAAATGCCAAAACCTAAGACTGGGCAAGGCAAAGCAAATATTCTTCAACGGTACTGCAAATTAAAAAACAAAAAATAAAGGTGTTAAACACACAGAAATTCAAAACAGAACAATTATCAAGATAAGAGATCAAAATGGTTACCTTAATGAAACCAATTTCCTTGGCATTGCTATGGAAGCATTGCCTGCAGCACATAAGGCCATACTTCCTGATCAATCCATGCGAATTACCGCACACACGGCTGCAATTAACACAAACCAAGATAATAGTAAGCAAAACTTTTCCAGATTTAAATACTAATTTCTAGCCAAATTGGAATCAAGGATTTCTAACCAAATATTGACATAATCATGGATTATTAGATTTTATAGACTGAGCAGAGCACCTAGTATTTCTAACTCAAATATTGACACTAAATCATGGATTATAATTTGAACAACCTAAATCATGGATCAAAATAATGGAAAAAATGATGAGAATCGATGATTGAAGAAAGAACATACCAAGTGCGAGAACCGGGACCATAGGTCTTGGGGTGAGAGTTCCAAACGTTTGAGTGTCCCATGGCTGCTTTTAGCTTTCGGTTTGACGTTCGCCGGTGAGACCTAAACGCGCCGCCGCTGAAGAAATGTGTGTAATGAAGGATTTCAAACTGGAAAAACCTATTTATATTATATAGAGAATCAAATTAGGGTTTCAGTTTTTGTTTTGGGCTGAATGTTGGCCCAATGTCACTAATGTTACAAAATATTCCCTCTTGCCTACCAATTTAATTTTCTTACGCCCCACACATTCACTAAACTCTAAAATAAACCCTTCACTTTTCCTACAAATCTAAATATAACACATAATAATATTTGAAAATTGTTATTTTAATAACTTTGAGTTCTTTTTATTGTAGTATTAAAATAATGAAAAAGTTTATGATTCATTTTAAGGAGTAGCGACATAATTTGTTGTCTGTTTACCTTCGACACTATATATATATATATATAATTTCTTTATCAAATCTGAAAATGACACTCTGGCAACAAAAAAAACTTATGAGTATTTAGTTTTTAGACACCCATATATCATAGATTTCGAAATTAAGATTACTATATATGTAGTACGAGTATGAGTATAAGTATTTTTTTAAAAGACGAGTATGGAGATGAGTGTTGTAGTACTCAATACTAGTAATATACAGAAGCTGGTATGTTTTCAATTTAAAAAAAGATTATAATTATAATTTGTTGAAAAATAAAATGCTCACAAAATCTCAATATTTGATTTATCAGATCAAATATATATACAATATTAAAAAAAATAAAAATCTCAGACTTTCTTTATTAATCTACGATATCTAAGGAAATCGTTTGTCATGAAAATATTTACTAGTTTTATTATGTAAAATTTTGAACAGTCAACCTATAATCGTGCATTGTACGCGTTCTTACACTAGTAAAATATATTAAAAAAATGAATAAAAAAATAACTTTTACAAAATAAAAAAAAATAGTAATTAAATTATGCATTTTGTTCCTTTATATTTAGCTCTATTTTGTTGAATTTTTGGATAGAGAGAGAGGAAGAGAGTTGGTCTTACACAAAGTAGTAGTAAAAAAAAAAAGACCAAAGTTGAGGATGGGATTTTAGTCTTACATGAATCAAAATCCATGTTAGTTACAGTTTGGTCTCTCATTTCAGAAACACAAACACACTGCGCCAAAATAGCAATTGTGGAAGCTGCTTCTACTTCGTGTACTCTTTTCTGCATCGCTTCCGACCCATTTCCGGTAAGAATCTTCTTCTCCCCTTAACTTCATTCAATTTCTCTACTTTCTTCCAAATCATTAATGGGTTTTCTTTCTTCTTTGTTAAATTACAACTTTGATTTCTCAAATTCTGTTTCTTGTTCAATTTTGCCCAACCAACGCGTGTTCTGTTTTTCATTTTTATCATCAATTGTTGTCTGAAATCTGAATTGTTATATCTAATCAATGAATTGTTGAATTTGATGACCATTTATGATGATTGTGAACTTGATGAATTGTTGATTGAGAGATATTGTTTGGGATTTAGGGTTTAAGCAAGTTTTATTTTTTTGGATCATTTGAATCTAAGATTTTGATTTACATGTTGTTTCATTAATTGTGTGAAGATTTAGGGGAAATGACGGTACCGAATCGAAACTATACTCGAATAAACACTTTGGAGCTGAAAGCTCTAATTCTTCGGAAGGTTGGTCGTCAGAGAGCTGGAAAGTACTTTGATCAGCTTGGAAAATTGGTTAGTTCAAAGATCAGCAAGGCTGAGTTTGACAAGATTTGCATCATGACAATTGGGAAGGAAAATATCCCACTTCACAATCAATTCATCAAAGCAATTCTCAACAATGTTTGTCTTTCTAAAGTCCCGCCTCTTAGAGGCTCTGCGAAAATAGGGAGTGTCGTGAGTGCTAAAGATCCAAATCGGAATCAGAGCAAATCAAATCAAATGCAGTATGGGGATGCATTTCCTCCTTCTATACGGAGGGGTGGTTCTTTGGCTACTCGTGAAGGGAGATTTACAGGTTGTCAAAATGCTTTGGGACAATTAGGGAAGCCCCGAAACCTTGCATCTAAAGATTTTATCTATAAGACTCCAGAGCAGCAGAGTGCAACGGAACTGAATTCCCTTGGAAGTAGACCTCCTATTTCTGTTGAAGATGGAGAAGAGGTTGAACAGATTGCTGGAAGCCCGAGCATTCAAAGTAGGAGCCCAGTTACAGCTCCCCTTGGGATATCCATGAATTTCGGTTATGGACGTAGCCCTCTTTCTAATGCATCATCATGCAGAAAGTATCCTCCAGAGACATGTTATAACAATGGATATCTCCCAGACACTTCGTCTCTGAGGAATCGTTTGGAGAAAAAGTTGGAGAAGGAGGGTTTAACTGTGACAGGTGATTGTGTAAATCTATTGAATAATGCACTGGATTCTTATATGAAGAGGTTGATTGAATCCTCTTTGGGTTTATCTGGTCCAAGAATCGGAAATGAGCACCGAAGACAACAAAATGGACAGTCTCTAGCTGATTCGAATATACTGCAACACACAAGATATATGCAAACAACAACACAATCTTCTGGGGCATCTCTCTTAGATTTTCGTGTTGCAATGGAATTAAATCCACAATCTCTTGGACCAGATTGGCCCACACAGCTTGAGAAGATTTGTATACGTGCTTCTGAAGAATGAAGACTTTGTAATCAGTAGATCAGAAATTATTTAGCAGATGAAATCTAAAGGTTGGTCGGAGGTTACTTCAATTGACATGGAATTTTTGTCTATTCCTAATCCTAAGTCACAAAACTTTCCAATACTTAATAAGCTATAGCATTTTTTAGATAGAGATTGATAATTGTTAGGGAGTAGTGGCTCATGTCATGTCAATACAAGAGATTGGAACCTCTAGATAAGATTAAGAAGTTCATTGTATCATGCATGTAATACCACCATCCAATAATATCCAGTTCCGATTGTTCAAATTTTTGTTTCTTTTTATCTTTTATTTGTTTTAAGTCAACTATTTTTCATTGAAATAAAGCTATGTTACATTCTCTTGAGGATTGAAGTTCAACCGTGGCCAACTATGTTAACAAATTTAGGGCTTAGTATTGAATTACTGCGTCAATGAACCCGGTTTCTGTGGACTGGAGAAACACACATAAGGGACTTTGATCGGTGATCGAAGATTGGATGACTTGTATTCTGATTTCACTAAATTGGTTTTAAAATACATCTTAGAATATTATTTGACTACAGCAAATCCAAAGGTTAACATAAGAGGGATAACCTGGCAATTTTTTGAAAATTTTGGGGCTGGTCTTCCTGTTAAACATATCAGTCTTGTGAATATTTTATGTTCACCATAAGCCTAAATGGTTGTGCTTCAAAATTATTCTCCATGAGCCGATAAGCCATATCAGGATTGTGGAACAATTGTTGACTCATGTTAGTCTTATAGTGTCTACTGTCTGCACTCCATGTTTGCTGGTTTCAAAAAGCTGTTTGATTTCTCTTGGTTTGATTTTGAGTATGAATTTATGAATAGAAAGCATTATCAAGCTAACCTCCTCAAGTGAATCAATCCAACTCTGCTTAAACGAGTTGAGAGTCATGGTGAATTTCAAATTTTGAAAGGACTAATAATACCTATGTTTCATTTGTGGTTAATACTAATTTAATTTCATCAAATCAAATCAAATCAAATGATAGAACAACCTTGGGTTGTTTTTCTTCAAATTGAGAGCTACAGTTTTATATCATTAATGAAATGGTCTAATTCTGTTATATTTTATTTATCATTCCATTTGATACTTTGTCATTTAAGTAATTAAAGAGACGATATAAGGCTTTGAAAGGATGATATAATACTCAAGAACAATGCAGGCTCGTAGACTCAGCTCAACTTTGATATGCAGATTTCCTCTCCTCTTCAGTAAGAAGGAAAAACTAATATCAAAGAAAAAAAAAGCAAAGGAAATGCCTCTTGAAAGTATTGACTAAAAAATGTCTTCTGAAAAATAAATATAACTTCAATAACAACAACTCTAATAGAGCTTCTTCTGTTCAATGAATCGGTCCATTCATATAAGAAACAAACAATACAAATGAGGAATATAAGTTAAAAATAAAAAGGTTTTAACCAAGTGTCCTGATTAGTCGTATAGCCATGGTGTGAGATCATAATTCACTGCAGACACCCAAAAGATTTGATTGTATACGCAGCTTCGAGATAAACTCTGTAGACTTAAGTTAGTCCAAATCTCAGTAATGCCAATGGTGATCAGCTAGTCGTCTCGGCTTTCTCTAGGCTTGCCATATAGGTCATGTAAATGGTCCACAAGTAAGAAAATGAATTGCTGACTAATGGCTGTGTCAAATAAACAGATGAAGAAAATCATCAGTAAACAACCAAAGTTTCACAACAGAAAAATAGAATGGAAATCTTTTGCCTATTTATAGTGCCACATGTCATGCATCATCCAAAATTTACAATTACATGGCATGCTGTATGATGAGAAAGGCAAGGAGAAATTAACACATACCTGTAAATGGACAGGAATGAATCTAAAAGTAACAAAATCACATATAGGCCAATACATGACTCCATTTAACAGCGTAGGAAGCAAATCACGCTTTAAACGTGCAACAATCTCTTTGCTGTTTTCACCTGGCAGCCAAGAGAAACTGTTTAGTAATTCTTAAACTTAAAATAGTAAAGGGTGCAAAGTTGTGGAACTTTGGCTTTTTTGTATTGCAATCTGCACTAGTATAGAATGCATTATACTTCAGAATACAAACAAGCAACAAGTCAAAGGGTAATCAAACCTCCCCAGGTGCAAAAACAGAAAAGGGTGAGCAAAGGAAAACCATGTACAAAAGGGTATTGTAGTAAATAATAAATTAAGAAAATTGGACATACCTTGCAAACGTGCATTCAAGGAGAAGAAAATAGCAGTCATGGCAGGTCCATAAATTGACTGGCCCATGACCATTTTCCTAAATGTAGAGAAAAGATCCCTCCCTGGGAAAAGCTTTGACACAAAATTGAACCAGTAATGCAGTGATGGTCCTAAAATGATCAGCCCATATCCCGCCATGCGTAAAGTCCTTACAAAATCAAAAGATTTTGAGGGTTGCCACTCAATAGTCTGAAGGAATTAAATATTAAATACCATTGGAGTATGAGAGAAACAACAGAATGAGCATGAAGTATGCAATATCAAACCATGTGAAGCCACTTAATGAGATAACGGTATGTATATAAAGACTCAAGGATGTCAGGTAAAGGATGTACAAAACTATTACAAAATAATACTACTAGTTTCAATTGAGTCTAACTCCTCTGTACAAAACTGGCTTGTAAGGTAAAGGATGTCAGTTTTCACCAACTTACAGACACTTTTTCAAAGCATATATCATCCAATATGAGACTCTCCACATAGTAGACCAAGGCTCAGGCTAAAGCAATTGTAGAAAATCAACAAACTTTGGCATGAATGGGAATGATATGATAGTTGTGTAAACTAAAGAGACAAGAAATCAACAATCTATCAGAACTAAACAATAGCCAAGGTTTTGCTAGTCCAATGTATAGTTAGGTGAAGGAGAAAACAGAAAGGACTCATTCACATATTATCTTTTATAATCTTTTGCTTCCGATGCAACATTAATTGATCTTTTTCCAATTGTACCCTTAATCCCAATTTATTATTCTCTACCTTATTTTAAGACAATTGAAATACACCAATACTCCCTCCGGCCTCTAATGCATCTAAAAAGTGGTTTTTGCTTATAATTAAGGCAGAAGGGAGTAGTTCATACGGATAATTTGGTAAAATCACCATTCTCTTACTTTCACTTATTATCTTTTATAATCTGTGTGAAACGGTCAAATGCGACAGTTATTATCAGACAATTATTATGAGACGGAGAGAGTAATTCACAACAAGTAGAATCATTCATTCTGAAAAATCAGTGATAATGCTCTAAAAGCAGACAATGCAAGGCAGGCTTAGCAATCAAGTATCATAGGACTTAAGAACATTAGACAAGGCACCTTAAACCCTAGAAATTTCACAACAAACAAAGAGCAATATAAAGACTTCAACTAAAAACTGTTCCTTCAGAACCCAAAAATCAATGCACTTTCTCTTCCTTTTCACAATTACCAAAAATAAACTCATGTACACAACACAAGAAGAAGAGAAAAAACAATGAAACAAAAGTAATACCTGAGATGATAAATCAGCAGCGGTATAAATAAATGCAGAAGTAACACTCTTGGTAACAATAGGATGCGACTTGATCATCCCCAAATACCAACCAACAAAACCAACCTTTGAAAAAGACGCTGTTGAAGATGAAGAAGAAGAAGACGAAGAAGAACAAAACGAAGAAGAAAAGAAAGATGGAGGAATTTCATATTGTCTGGTATTTTTGGTGAAGAAATCTGGTAATCGAAAGTAAGGTTTTGTATACTGTTTGTTAGAGAGAAGAGAGTGAAGTTTGATTTGATTAATAGAATGATTTGTGAACATTAATTGTTTCTGCATCGTCATGAAATGAGAAATCTTAGAGCGGTTCCTCGAAAAAACACTGCTCATGATGTTGTTTAATGTTGTTGTTTCAGGGTTTTTGGGGTTTTTATTTAGTTTCAGAGAATAAATAAAAAGAGAAAAAAAATAGTGTCAGAGAGTTCCGAGATGGTAGGAAGTAGGAACTGGTGGTGCAAATAGCAGAAAGTTCATTCATGTGATTGTGTTGTGTGAGAGGTTTGCAACTGTGGCTTTAAACACTCTGAATAACGTACGTACGTACTCACTCTCTCGCTTCTTCTTAGGTAGCCACTCATGCCTCTTTCCAATTCGTCCTGGCCTAATGTCGGTAATCCACGTCGGCACATAAATTTAGATCATACAATTTTCATATAATTTAGGTCGAAAAATAGAGTTTCATTTTTATGTATTGTTAATGTAAATTATAAAGTAGTCTAATGACTAGAAATTCACCAGATGAATAATTGATATATCTAGGTTTGAATTCAAATCCTGAAATTTTCGTGCAATATATCATACCAATTGAACTTAGCTAAAAAGAATATAAATTAAATTAAATTCTCATTTTAAGGTGAAAGAAATCTATAAATAAAAAATGAAAGGAAAAAATGCAAAAGGTAGGTGTATTTTATGCCACGTGTCCGTATACCTTTCTCGTTGTGCCAAGTGTATTGTTCAACTGAACATGTTGTCAAGTAAACAACATAGAATGACCAATTGAGTCGCCAATTTAGATTTTGTAAATTGCGTTAGTCATGTGCGTGTACAAAACGATGACTATATTGGTTACATTAATTTCAATTTTACTAATAAAAAATGTTATGAATCATCAAAATTGTCTCTAGTTTGGCCTTAAAATAATTTGATGAAAAAATTGAATTGTGTTGAGTTAACTTAAAGACAATATGATTATGTCATTGAAGGATTTCTGGTTGGTCATTTGACAAATTATTGAGTATGAAAAAAAACTATGGACTAGTATGATGGAATACTTATTGCACATTGGACTAAAAACTTCAAATGGTTTGGAGTGTTTCTACTTTCTACTCCACAAGATTAGAGTGTAATTCTTTTCGTAAGTATAATTCAGTTGATAGTGACATTGCATTATATATGCAGAAATTGATGTTCAAATTTAAAATTCTCTATTTATTCACTTCAAAAGGTAAATTTTTAAACACCAAAATACTTGACAAACAAATATTGTTAAAAAAACAGGCCTACTTAACAATATAATAAACTCTCACGAAATGTCGTTTTAGAGTTAAATTACACATGCGTGCATATAGTTACTAAACTCTTCTTTTCTTCACCATTCTTACTTGATTTTTCTTTTTTACAATAAAACAACCACACATAAATTACAACTTGCTTTCTCAACTCTTTATTTTCCTAATCAATAAAAGTAAACACATTGATGAAATATTGATGAGGAAATCATAACACTGCCGTTTCTGATACTCCATATGCAAACTAAGTTTTACTTCATTGCTGTCTGTTAAGAAGATGATAAGCATTTCATCTTTTTTTAGCATCCAAAATCATACGGAACAAGTCCTTTCAGTTCGGGACCACTGAGTCTGTTGTTTTCAAAACTGAAACAAGAACACAAGAAATGTATTGTAAAATCTAACACCAGCAGCAAGAAATTTAAATTACTAGCATAGTTTCAAATGTGAATATTTTGTGCCACCATACATTTGTTATGCATTCAAGTTTCTAAATGGCTATTCTAACAACCAAGATAATAGTTTGCAATATATTCAATTTGGTGTGAATGGCATGAATTTCATTCAATAAAAGAGTGACAGATGGAAAAAGAATTTTAAAACAAATGTTGCTAACAATTTATATTATACTATAATGACAGCACGAATGAGATAACAATCATAGAAATGTTGTTATGTTATGTACTAGTACCTTTTTATTGGGAAGGATCCAAAGTTACCATCTACTGGTATTGTTCCACAAAGTTCATTATTAGAAACATCACTGCAAAGTTGGAATATAAAATCAGATGATATATAAATCAATCATAAAAATAAATAAAGGAAAAATAAAACACTGAAAATTTGAATTTGGACTATCTTCATTCCTTCACATTCCCTAAGATAACAAGAAACTCACAAGATTTTGAGATTTTTGAGACGAGTGAGTTCTCTTGGGATAGATCCTGTCAACTTGTTGTTGTTTAGCCTCCTAATCAATCCATTAATTCAATCAGTGAGTAAATTCGAAACTACTAATTTATACTAAAAAGAAAAATAATTATTTGAGATTAACATAAACACACTTACAAGAATTTTAATGACTTCAACTTGCCAAATGACTTTGGAATTTTCCCCTCTAACTTGTTATCATACAAATCCATACTAATAAGTGCTTTCAAGTTTCCAAGTTCCTCAGGAATCTTTCCTCTTAAGTCATTCCCATACAACTCCCTGAAAATTACTAACAATTTTAGAATCTACAATAGTTTATAACTTTCCTGTCTAACTCCCTAGTTGGAAAACAATGTGTACTGATACAAAATTTCATAACATGATCAAACAAAAAGCACATATCTGAAATTCTAGAGTAGTAGAGTTAACATCCTTGTGTCCTTTAATGTGTCGAACATTGTCATTGTAGTCTTTGAATGCAACAAAATTACAAAAAATAACTAAACGCGTCTTTCTTTAGTTAATTTGGTCAATAGATATGCATTTCGTTATATAGTTTGGTCATCGGATACATCTTCCGTTCGACGGTTTAGTTCATATGGTTTTGTAATTTCAATTCAATCAGAAACTACGGTAACACTAACTTATGCATTTAGGGACCAAAATTATTATTTACTCAAAGAATAAACCATCAATATAATTTGGTCCCTAAACTATCAATCTCTCTCTTAATTTAATCTCAGAACTATTAAAATATATTAAATTGTTCCTAAACTATTAAAAGCATGAGAGAAAGTAATAGTTCAGGGACTATTTAGCATACTTTTATAGTTTAAAGACCAAATTAAAAGGAGAAATTGATAGTTCAGGGACCAAATTGAAAGTTTAATCTTAGTCAAAATTTTGAGATGCACTCCTCCGAACCGGATACATTCATTATTTAATATGTCAAAAAAGTTAAATTTACTTATAATAATGACCCGAATTAGGCAAGGAAAAACCAAACATACAGATATTGCAGATGGTGTAGATGGCCAAGTTCTGAGCCCAATGTTCCAGAAACATTAGCATTTCCTAAGTCTCTGAAATACAAAGATGAGAGACAATTGATTAGAAAGTCCAAAACCCAATTACCATAATAAAGAGACAAAAACAAAAGTATTGAAGAAAGGGTAGTACTAGTAGCTTTAACTTACAAACGAGAAACATGGTTGTTATTGTCACATGTAACATGAAACCAAGTACATGGATTAACCAAAGTTGGGTCCCAGCTCTGAAGCACGTTGTTGGGGTCAGAAAGTCTGTTCCTCAAAGCATGAAGAGCATTCCCTACACAACCAACCAAAACATCACTTCATGTCAAACAAATATTGTTCCATTTAATCAAATTATGGAAAACAAGCTAATTCTGTTTTCTAATCAATAAAAGACCAAAATAAATTGACAATATATATTTCAAGCACATGTATTTTCAAATTTTCATCACCCCAATAAAAAGTAGAAAGAAAAAAACAACAAAAGATCAAAACAAGAAACACAATTTACTTTGACTTGACTTTACAAGAACACAGAATTGTAAAGCAAAGGGAAAGTTGAGATGAAGTTGTTGTAAGGCATACCTTCAGTGTTAGTTGAGATGATTTGGAAAGGAAATTGAAGAAGAATGAGAAATAAGAGAGAGTGGAGGATGAAAGGTGCCATCTTTTTTCTATAGTGTGTGAGCAAAAATCTTTGGGTGTGTGAGAAAACTAAATAAAGGTAAAAACATGGAAATAGGAAGGAAGGAGGCAAGGACTAATGAAGAGAGAGAAATGAGAAGAGGGGCTAGGTCCAACCAAATGGTAAAGAAGGACGAGACGAATCTTTCTATGAAAAGGGAACTAAATATGAATATAATATTGATAAAAAGTGTCGCATCGAATATGAGATGATTTGAATAAATTTTTATAAGCAAATGACAGTTCTTATCTTATAAGCCGGTTTCATGATAATGAATTAAACTCGTACTTATGTGACATGTCTAACAACTCTCATATCTCATATCCAATGTAAGACTTTTTAACACACCTCTCATGTCAAGAATCCAACAAACAATGTATTATTTTTAACTGACATTTAAGTCCAAAAAAAATTTAAAGCATGTATGTACTTAAATTGTTGTCTCTTTTTTTTCTTCTGAAAGAATACAATAAAAATGTTGAACCAGAAAATAGTCGTTGGCTTTTAATGAAAAATGTCACATCTTGTTGAATCAAATTTAACTTGTCAAAAAAATTATGCTTTGTTTATATTTCATTTTGACTAAGTCAACGATATAAATGTTGAACTCGTCATGAGGCACATGCAATTTTCGTCCTTTTGTCTGGAGTGTTATTTTCTTGGGCATATTAACTTTTCTTTGGTATTGTACCAAAAAAGAACTTTTCTATGGTATTTTTTTATTTAATTGGCGTTCACTTCGGTATAAATGAACTTGATCAATTTATAAATTCAATCAATAATATAATTATCAATAAAATAGTAATAGTAATTTTTATATATTTATGTATATGTTTGTCTTGATACAGGTACAAAAAAACATTCATCTTTGGAGAGTTTGAATTGCAAACTGTTGGAAAACAGACTTTCAAATTAACTCCAGAAAGAAACAAACTTTTCAAATTCACACTGAACTTAATTTCAAGTTTTTTTCTGAAGACTTTGAATTTAACATTTTTCCTTTACAACAAAGATTTGTCTAATGTGAAAGAGTGTAGAATGTCTTTCATGGTACACAAATGAGATTATAGCCTTTGATTTTTTATTAATTTAAAACAAACAAAAAATGACTATAACGAGTAAATTTAGTTGTGTATAGTGAAAGACATTGTTCACTCTTTCATGTTAAATACTCTTGATTCAACTTTCAGATTCAACATACATCTTGTTTTTGAAGTTTTAAGCCACTCTTTGATTTACAGAAAGATAGGAAAATGTAAATAATTCATGCAAGAATTTGTAGATCAAAATAGCATAGATTCCAAAATCATTAGAGGTTCACATGTAGGAAGGCAAATAGAACATAAAAACAATATCTATAAAAGGATTTTTAATTCAACAAATCCAGTTTGACAAACAAACCAAATGCAAAAAAAGTGTCAAGTTTTTCTTCAAACATGCAATCCTCACAACATTGTAATGGCAGGGCAGGTTACAAAAGTTTTTCTTCAGCGGTACTGCGACATTTAGAAAAAAAGTTAGGCATACATAAATTCAGATTGGAATATTAAGATCAAATTTGATGATAACACATCAAAATGTTTACCTTAATGAAACCAATTTCCTTGGCATTGCTATGGAAGCATTGCCTGCAGCACATAAGGCCATACTTCCTGATCAATCCATGTGAATTCCCGCACACACGGCTGCAAGTAATAAAGAACCAAAAGATCGCAATAAGCAAGGGTCTATAGTAAAATTTGAAAACAATTAAACACCAAAAACATCCAACCAATTCTAAGCCATTATCCACAAATTTTTTGAGAATGTCTCATAGTAATATACACCTGTTCCCAATTGCAGATTGCAGGAACAGCCAGACAGACTCTAAAACAAATTCAAAAAATTGAACAGCAAATGCATCCAGCAACTTCTAACCAACTATTCAAGAATTTAGTGAGAATGTCTTATATTACACAACGGTGTTGTCAATTGCGGATTGCAGGAAAAGGTGGATTATTCAAATTTCCGCTATACACAGTGATCACTATTTGAAACATTTTGAACTAAATAGCATATCACGGAACAATAGCGCTATTGCACCGCTACAGCCTACAGCAGCTATTCAACAATACTGATATACAATAGTATATAACATTAATGTTGGATGTTCATCTAATACCAAATAACAGCAACAATCAAAGAATTTCCACACAGTATGATTGGATAAACACTGCCAAATTGTAACATATGTTCTGATACAATTAATATTTCTATGCATAACTACTGAATTCTAGCAAAAATGAAACTAAACAAACAAAAGAAAAATAAAACAAATATAAGATAGAAGCGATTGAAACTCTAAAATTTGGGATCAAAAGCAAAACTAGTTGAAATAGAGCAATAAAAGTAATCGAAAAAAAGTGAGGAGAAACAAAGATTGAAGCATATGAACATACCAAGTGCGAGAACCTGGACCGTAAGTCTTGGGGTGAGAATTCCAAACGTTGCTGTGTCCCATTGTTATGTTTCTTCTCAAATTAGGGTTTAGTTTAGAACCAGAATATCCATTTCAATTTATTTATATATGTTCTTTATCAATTGGGCTTAATGCTGACCCGTTTAATCTGGGCCTGTCAATGGCACTGCTAGTCTCTCATTAAGATAATTACTTTTCATGCCCATGATATTCTCGCGCCCGGTGCCTTTTCAAATTTACTCCTTTCGTTGGTTAGATACGCGTGTTGAATTGCAAAAATTGAAGAAAAAAATTGTTCTCCGATTACACAGCAAACGTTCGCATTGCAAACAACAAACATGTCTCCAACTAATAACTTCTTTCATTTTATTTTAAATTTTTTTGTCTAGTAGTCCTAATGACTAAACTCGCACACTTTAAATATGAAGCAAAAAACTTAAAGTTTGAATCCCGATCTCTCTAAATCAATTAGTTACACTTACAAAAGTAATTGATGAGGAGAATATGTTTTTATTTATTTTTTTGGTAGAAATGAGGAGTAGTTACATCATAATAACTTAACTTATGAGTTTGTTAAAATAATCATTGATTTTTATATTTTACGCTATAGTCATATTAGAGGTTCAAAAACTTGCTTCTTTCTTACATTCAAAATTAGTAGTATTACTTATTTAGACAATAAAACTTGATTCATATTGAACCATGTAATAACATATTGTTGTGTTGTAACCAACACAAAAATGTGTATTACGACTACTCAAAAATCAAAATTCTACAAACTTTGATTTTATTACCTCCATTTATACAGAGCTTCAACATGCTAACAAAGCAATCAACAGATATTGAATATCAATAATTCCATTTTCCATATCAGGGAAAAAACAATAGACTAATTTTCAGTCTCAAGAAGAAAATCAAATAAAGGGTATCTTCTAAGTTCTAATTAAGAACCAATATGCAATAGAATTTTTCATCTTCTAAATAAGAACAAATATTACGCTAATATTTGTACCAACATTTACATTCAATGGAACCAAATCCCTAGGTGTTATCAACACAGTTGAACAATTCAGGTACTTGTCGTTGCTATCGTATTGCTTCCATTGCTTGCTTCCTTTCCTCAGCTTCAGCTTTGATCCAGGCAGCCTATATAAAAGAAAACCAGACAAATAGCGCATAATCAATAACTTTTAGCAACTGTCATGAGAATCACAAAAACGGAAAGGAAAAAAAAACATTAAAATCGGCAGGAGAGTAAATATCCAAAGTGTCAAATAACACTAAACTAACCTTGTCTTGTTCAAGCTTAGATACACTAGGCTTAATGGAATTTCCTAAGCTCAGTCCTCCCCAAGCTTCTTGCAACTCTCTCTCCCTTGCCTTGCGGCGAGCAACAGAAAAACTAATTGGGTTCTCTTGCTGTTGAGCAGCTGCCATCTTTTCTCTCTCAAGTCTGGATTTATGTTTAACCAAAACTTGGTCAAGACCACCACCACCTCCTTCATTTGTCTCCAAATGGTTGTTTCGATTGCTTTTCTTAACTTCGAGCCATTCTTCCCCTGAATTGATCTTTATTTTCATCTTCTCCAGTCCAGATATGCGCTTAACCAAAACTTTATCCAAGCTCTCACAATCTGTAACATTAGTTGCTCCATGATTCTTTCTTTGTCTGTAATTTTCAACCTGACTTCCCTGTGATAAGGCCTGCAACTTCTCTCTTTCCAATCTGTGCACTGGCTTTACCAAAATCTTCTCCAACCCATCTTTGTTTTCCTCTATCATATTCAAATTTATGTTCTCTTTCCTGTCTAATACTTCATCAGAATGAAAAGATGAGTTCAAACTTGTATTCGCATTGGTTGCTCTCTTTTTGGCTTCTTGAACTTCCTTTTCTAGTCTTGAGACGTGTTTTACCAAGACCTGTTCTAAGCCAGGTACTTCTGTGTGATTCTTTTGACCCCTTGGCACGGTACTAGGTGCTCCTAGCATTTCCTTTCCCGACTTAACTTTTGCTTCCTTGATGTCTTTCTCTAATTTTGAATAATTCTTCACTAGAATACTTCCCAAATCAGGTATGGACTCCAATGGAGTTCCATCAACAGACTTACAAGAGCTATCCTTATCTAATTTTGGTGCATTCCTATGGTTTTTCTTAGCTTCACTAACCTCTCTTTCAAGTCTTGTCACGTGCTTAACTAAAAACTTATCTAGGCTTGGCAATTCTGGCTCAACTTGATCCTTTCTCAATGTTCCATCCAAGGCATACTTTCGCAATCCCAATGACGACATTCTTCTTGCTGGAAAATTAATTGTTGGATTGAGCTGCTTGGTATTCTGCACTTCAGCCAAGGCAGCATTTAAACCATAAGTTGCAACTATAGTGGCAAGAGAAGAAAGTTCATCTTCTTGCAAACATTTTAACCTCTCAATCATCGTATCCACAAGTTTTATTCTATTTTCAAGAGACTGTCTCTTCCTATTTTTCCTCTGAATAATCCCTGGAAATGATATTTTGGAATCCAAGTCTTCGGACTTGAATCCACTTTTTTGGGACACTGGATCTAACTCAGACCCAGACTCAGACTCAGATTCATACTCTGTGGAGAGCTCAGCTAACTCCTGATGACTTTCATCAGTATCTGGATGTTCACTAATTTTTTTTAACAGTTCTTTGAACTCATCTTTACTGAATGAAGGGCGTGTTGCAAGCTTGGTAAATGCAGTTTTGACTGCCGCAGCTACTTCTTTGTCTACATCAAAGGCAGTTTCAAAAGATGCAGTAAATGTATGAGTAGATGATCCTTCTCCACTGATAGATGGTGTCTCTATTTGACAATGCTTCTTTGGACAATCTGGCAAGTCAAACATGATAACGCCCATAGCCTCAGCTGCCTCAAAAGCTTCGGTTGCACTTTTTTCTGCCTTTAAGAGTTGAGCTTCAGCATCATCACTAGGAATCCTGAAAACACCAATACGAAATGGGATAAAATAGGAAATAATAAAATCCAATGTACAAATCAGAAGCCATTCCTTTGAGAGAATATTTTAAACTTTTACTTCTAATTACAAAAATTGTCACAGAACTTTCAATTGTTTCTGTTTTCAAAGATTTGTACAACACTTTCTCCAAGTAAACTGCTGCTAATGTCCAACATATTTTATTTTAATTGCACAAAGCTTTTACCTTGCAGCACGCAAAATTCGGCACCAAGAGGCCTCCACCAAAGCAGCTCTTCGAGCCTCCATTGCCTTGTGTGCCGCTTCTCTAGCTGCCATTTTTTCTCTCAACACTCTTGAATAATGTGGGTTAGAACTGCCTAGAGTTTGATCAAGTGTCAAATTCATTCCATCTACTTCCTGAATAAGACAAATGTGTCAGCATTTGAATTCAAAAATCAGAAGTGATAATAATAGAAAATGAACAGTTTATGATTAAACCTGAAGCATCTTAATTTTCCTCTCCAAGAAGGAATCCACTTTTTTACGCGGAAACCAGTTAACCGGAGAAGTTTTACGGCGAGGAGGTTTCCTGATTTGTGACGATAGCTTGTTAAGAGCACTTGACGTAGATTGGCCTAATTCCTTCGTCAATTTATTCTACATTATTCAATAAAACAAACTCAAAATTGTTATCAATTGAGTCAAACAGTTAATCTACAAAATAAACCATAATTTAGTCCATAATAACCTATCAATTTCTTTCCAATATTAATAATCTCTAAAGCATATAAAATCCGCCAATTTAATCTATGCTATTAAGATGTTAGAGACTAACACTACATATTTTAGGGTTTTGAATCAGTAAATTAGGGTTTTGAATGAGTAAACAAGGATTGAAAAATAAATTAGAAAATATTGGGGAAACAAGTTGAAAACAAAAATTGATAGTTACCTTTCCGATCTTGGATCTGATGGAAGAGGTCGGAGAACGAGGAAGGGGAGGAGCATCGGCGGCATTGGAGCAGTGATTTGTTGACGGAGAATTGCACGCAAAATCATCCATCACTAAATTTTTTGATTGCTTCTGAAATGACGAAAAAGTAAACAAATAATGATGAATTTTTTAGTTGAGTTTTGAGAAGGAAGAGAATGATGGAATTACGCAGACACACGCAACAACTGAGAAACCTTGGGTTGGGTTATTGATAGCTATTTCACGAAATGATGGTTCGAAAACTAGCCGTTATATTATTTCTGTATAATTTTTTACTAAGCCGTTACATTATATTCAGACAACGGCTATTATATTCATCCAATAATTTCCTTTTTCGATTTTATACCAATACATGTTTGGTGTACAGTATTTTTTACACTATGAATCAATCAAACCATTAAAAATATTTATAATATTTAGACTTAAGTATTATTTTTGGTTCATACGCAGAATTTTGATTTTAGTCTCTGCAGATTTTAGTTTTGGGGATCAAAAGCAAAAAGTTTGGTTGATGACTTATTTAAAACAAAAATTAATACAGACTACATAGTATAAAACCAAAATTTTGCTTACATAAAGGGACGAAAATGATACTTGAACCAATAATTTATTATTATTTCATTAGTTTAACTCATTTAGTAGGACATTGCATTATATATGTAGAAAACGGGAGTTTGAACACGGTTCATCCCACTTATCCACTTTAAGGTGAAATTTTTTGTCACTAGATTATTTGAAAGAGAAAAAACAATAATTATTTATTATTAAAAAGTTGTGCACTTGTTCGGACACGGCCCAAAAATTTTGGTATTTTCGAGGTTAGTTTAGGATAAAATTAAAATTTTAGAGATTATATGCAGGACAAAATTAAAATGTTTTTGTTCAAAACTAAATTTTTCATTGTAAAACAAAAACAATTATATTTAAGGGGTTTAATTTAGAGTAAAACTAAGATTTTTAGTAATTAATTTAGAGCAAAAATGATATTTTTCATTTCAAAACTAAATTTTTTGTTTAAACTTGAGATCTTGTCCGAACTTTAAAAAATTTATAGCTCGGCCACTATTTTTGACCCACAATATCCTAATTTAAACCCCCTTTTTTACACAAAATAGTTGTGTAACACTATAAAATCCATTTTTAAAAAAGCCAAAACAAACCAGAAATCATATTAATATGAAATATGTTTGCTTTACTTGATATCAATAACTATAACTAGCAAGTCACAGGAAAATGTGAAGAGTCAAAATGAAATTGGATTTCTGACCCAAAATCTGGACAGGTTCGATATAGAAGTTCACGCCATCTAGTTGCAGAAACGGGTAATTTCTATGTATAATACATGAAGGTTAAGTTATATGATTATAAAGACAGGAGGTAAACCTCAATGGTACATAAAGTTACAAAAACTTCTTCAGAAGTTATTTCTGGATATGAAAATGAACTGTTGTCAAGGTAATGAATTTCCAAGTTCTTTCAATGCTCTTTTCAATCACCACATGGCTTCTGAGAATAGAAGAGACAAATTCTAAGTATTTCTTGAATTGTTGCTGTGAAAGTGTGGATCATTCGCATCCTACAATTAAAGGTTATGTGTCAAAAGCAGTGAAAACCAAGCATGAATTATACTATTCCAAGTTCAAATGCATAGCAGTATATTTGGTTACATAACATTCATGAATGAATGAACCTGAAGGCTATATCCAAAAGTGGTTGTCGGGCGATATTCCAATTGCCCTCCCTACATGAATCAACCCAGAGTTAGCAAACTTGTATCATATTAACGTTAATCAGTTAATCAAGTAATATAACATTTCAATAATTTCACAGGAAAGAAAATAAAGTACTCTACCATCCCATGAATGTTTTGTTGTGTTCCAAAATATCCATCATGGTTCGGACCCATAGAATTCAATGGACCCTTCAAGGATACAAAAACCAATTAATAATCCTATTCCTATATAGTTATAGTTATATAATACAATTGTAGCAAAATATTATAATCATGATTAGGACAATGACAACTTACCAGGCCTTGCATGCTCTGCTGATTAACATAGTAACCATCATGAGGTGGCTCCATTAAGTTCAACTGTACATTCTACAAAAATCAAATTATTAATTAAGCATTACATTGAGTTCTTAAAATACAAAACATACATAATCATTTGTCGGTTAACAAGTAAGCTTACCAGTCCTTGCACATTCTGATGAGTACCATAATATCCATTAAGAGTCATTGCATCCGAGCTAAGATTATCCTAAAAGAACAAAAGCACGTGTTACAGGTAGCACATGCTATAGATGCTTATCTGTACAATCCAAAAATAGATCATGAATGAAACAGAGGAAACACAAACCATTTGCTGCAGGCTATCTTGAGCGTCGACAAGTACAGGATTCTGCTCCTCTTGCACCTAAAGTGATTCTCAAATCAATTTCCTGATCTTTTAAATGCTAGAAAGCCAACTTAGCACATAAGCAGAACAACCACATTACTTAGAACTGACCTTTCTTTTCCTAGTTGTGTTCCTCTTCTTACTTGGTTTCAAAGCAAGGGCATTCTGATTTTCTTCTGCTTCACGAAGACTGTAACCATTGTTGCCAGCTTCTGCACCATTGTCGTTAGAGTTATTTACAACTACACAGTTCTTCAGGGCATTGACAAGTGTACGGAGAGCAACATTGTAACTCTCTTCAGATGATGATCCTTCTTCACTCAATTGAATAGCTTGTTTGCACAATTCATTATATCGTTGAGCCCTAGTTTGTGTCCTTCTTGTACTATTGGTTATGGGTTCCCTAATTTTGGCATCTTTGGTCCACCTTTTCATGATATAATGAGATGGAACACTAGAACAACCGCAACGTTGGAGAACACTCAATGCATGTCTGCAAAGGAAACCTTTATATTCAAACAATCGACAGAAGCAAGAGACCTCTGAGCTCAACTCATCCCAAGTTACCAAAAACTCTTCCTCCTTCTCGTAATCTTGAACTATATATTTTGCAATAGTTCCATCTCCTACCTCTATCCTAGATTGACAGCCAGCTACACCCAACACTTCAACTTGGAATTTCTTAAATATTGCATGTGTGTAAATTGTTGACATTTGTTTTTCCCAAGGTGAAGGAGATTTAAGTGCAGGCTGTTTGTGCAATGTATCAAAATCTGCAATGGCTTCCTCATCATACCTATTCTGAAGAATTGACCCATATTGTTTCAAAAACTCTCTAAGGGTGATTTTCTTGTGAATATATTTGTCAAAGAAAGAATTCATACTTTCAGAACGTTGAGGTGTGGACATTCCAGCTAAAAAGACATCTCCCATGAACGTTGGTACCCACTTTTTCCGGTCATCAAACAATGAATGAAACCATAGATCATTTTGGAGTTCAAATATAGTCACCATTTCCCACCATCTCATGTCAAACTGTTCACCTGTCCAAGACTTAAAAATGCAATTGTTGAACGTTGGCAAGAAGTTCTTATGCTGTTTTATCACAAGAGACAGATTTTCAGGTATCTTTTCCAATATGTGCCAGAGAGAAAAGCAATGCCGTACGTTTGGGAAGACTTCTTCAATTGCTTCCTTCAAGGCTTTGTCTTGATCAGTGACTATAACTATGGGAGCTTGCCCTCCCATCGCTCTAAGCCAGGTCTTCAGTAACCAAACAAAAGTTGACTTAGTTTCATCTGCAACCAAAGCACATCCAAGCAATATAGGTTGAGAGTGATTGTTCACTCCGATAAAAGGAGCAAAAGGAAACTTATCATTGCTTTTTATGTAGGTAGTATCAAATGAAACTGCATCATTGAAGCTGAGATAATCATTAATACTTTTTGCATCAACCCAAAATAGATTTCTTAAACGTTGTTCTTCGTTTAAATCTATAGCATAGAAGAAGTTGGGATTCTCCTTTTTAATGTGCTTGAAATACTCAAGCATAACTTGGGCATCTCCCTCTTCCAAAGCCAGATACTGGCCTCTGTCAAACTGATAATTCGTATCACCCACAATAGACCCAATGTTTTGACAGCCACCAAATTGTCTAGACATTTCAACGTACATCTTTCTTGTGCGTTCACTAACGGCGTGCAAGATATCAATATTATTCTTTTCAGCTAACTTCACATTTCCATGAATCCGAAAATGATATGCCAAAGCAGGTAAAAGTTCATGATTGTGATCCTTTATAAATTCATGAATGGTCCACTTTCCATCCGGCTTTTTCTTCACATGCATGCAAGCTTTGCAATCTGTCTTCTTGACACTTGGTCTTCGACTGCTAGCACTATCAGACTCAGGTGTAACTCCATACCTAGAGCATGCGAATTTGGCATCAATGAATTCTTTTGTCTTCTTTGATCGTCTGCTGTTTTTAATTGAAGTAGTGAAACCCATAGATTTGGCATATTCTTGATAAAAGGCATATGCCGCTTCATGAGATTCAAATTCAATGCCATTGGGTGGCTCAAAATCTTTGTCCCCGTCAAAGAAAGCTTTGTCCCTCTTAGGAGAAGCAACAGGTGCACCATCCCTGTGATGCTCTTCATTGACAGAGTCACCCATACTTCCACTCACTACACTTTCGTCGTTCAATTCGGAGTATACGCTAAAATCAAAATCGTCAAAATTGTAGCCGGGATGCAACCACCCACTGCAAAATATAGCAGAGCAAAATTTCTAATAAGCGAAATGACCAACTCTAGTTAATCAAATATAAGTGCATGTTTGGTATCACGGTGACTCACATGATTCTAACATACCACAGTGATACGAAAAAAGAGAAATAAAAGTGCACAACTTGCAAATAAAAATGTTAACATATAAATTCTTGCTCCCAATTCAAGACATAATGTTATGCATGCTACAACGAACGGTTATATTCTTCATGTAGCATTCAGACCGAACGATTTTATTAAATTACGTTAATACTTTGCATATAGTACAGGTAACGTAGGAGACGATTAAAAACCTACTAAATTATACAAAAAGGAATAAGATTCCATATTTCCACTGTTTTAGAACTTAAGTCACCAAAATATTATTCAAAAACGAATAAATTCAATTGAGCTCCTGCATATTTATACCAATCAAAACTTGTAACAAACTTCTCATTAGGACTATTAGACAAAAAAAAACAAGTGAACAGCTGTTGAAACAAGTTAATCATGCAAAAAAATAAAACACCACTATCAAACAACCAATCTAAAAGAAACACACTATAACACTAAATCCAAAGATCACCATTTCCATCTCAATCTTTACAGTTTCAGTCCTATCAGAGATAATACCACCGGACAAAATTAGCTCAATGAAACAGTAGCAACTGAGAGTGAAACTAAATTCAGAGACTTGTTGAACAATTAACACAACAACAATGATGGAAAAAGTTTGACAGTGAACTCTTAGCAGATAAAAATAATATTTCCAGCTCAACATTCATAATTCACATTTTACCGAAGCTCGTGCGCTTAAAACACGCGAGCTTCAGTAATGTTTTCCCTTTCTTAGACTACAAGTAGTGTTTTTTTTTTTTCATTTGTATATTCCAGCAAATTTTACAACTTTATGCTACAATTATCATCAAGGTCAACAGAATTACAAAACCCACATAGTGTTTTAGCATATACATTAACTTTCTCAGCATTTTATAAACATAAATAAGCATAATTTTTCTCAGTTAAAGTGTGAAGAAGAAACCTTAAAAAGCGAGGAGTGATCAAAATGTGAAGTGGATTGGCGAGTGGGGAATAAACGCGAGTGAGAAAGCTAGGGTTTTGAAAAATTGGGGGAAAATGAAAAATTGAAATATGGATTGAATGAATCGGAGAGGAACAGAATTGAACTGGAACTAAAACTGAAACTCAACTCGCTTGGTTCACTCGCTGGATTGTACCTCTGCAATCATGCGCGTCCTGTTTTCCGAGTTTTGCTTGTTTTTTGAATTTGTTGTCTCCTCACGCGTTTTTGCACTCTCTCTTTGTAGTTCTAAACGACGACGTAGCGCGTGATTATATAGTTTCTCTTTCCAGCTGTTCCCCACGCCGCATGACATTGCGTTCGGATCACCCTCCTATCCTATCTCCTTTCTGCCACCGTCAACTCTCTTTCACTGTTCTTATCTTAATCTTTAAAAGCTATTTGCACGTTATTTTCTTATTGTACTAAATTAATCATATTCATGTTAAACCATGTAATTTATGTCTTAACTGGATTTTTTTTATTAATGTCTTCACTGGATTTGTATTCAAGTTTTCACCTTCTACTAACTTTTAGGAAGAGTTCTAGTAATCATATGTTCGAAGTATTAGTAAAAGCAATTACGAAGGAAGGATTGATCTTTGTTCTTCTCTAACAACTAAAAAATGAATTACTATTAGACCAACTACCATTTGAGATATTATAAAGGTACATTCTTTTGGTTTTCATCAATCATCTCATTTATAAGGAAAAGAAATTCTAATAGTTTAGAGTTTGAAACGAGTTCTAATGGTTTCAATTTCTTACAATTCTACAAACATATCTGAAAGGATTGAACCGTAATTTTTCAAACAAATCCAGCGCTAATCATCAGTCCTAACTAATATTTGGTTAGAATTGAATGTTTGGATTTTTTTTTTTTTAATTTTCAACATCTAATTCTTAGGGAAATAGGTCTAATAGTATAAAATTCAAGATGAATTTTGCTATTAAGTAGTTCAAGTCAGCTCTCAAATATAGTTACAAGGATTAAACTGTAATTCTTCTATCAAATTTAATGTCAATTATCACTATACTAACTAATATTTAGATTTTATTTAAACAAAATTAGAGATTGAAAACATCTCACAATTACTTCATTTATATGACTTTTTTATATGTAAAATATTCTCTCTTATACTACTAAGTTACTTCTTATGTAAAAGTCAAAGATTGTATAAGTCATCGGATGATAATAAAGTATAGGTATTTGATTGACATTTAGTATTTTAATTTGTGCTTGTGTAATGAATACAAACATTCAATTTGATATTAGAAATTAATAAATAGATTTTTTTTTCATCACCAGTATTCGGTTTATTGATCCGATTAATTTAGTTTGAAACAAGTTTTAACATTAAGTAATTTTAACTCTGAAAAAATCATCACTGAGAATTAAGAGAAAATAATTTGACTAAAATGTAGATCTAATATGTGCAACTAAATCTCAAATAATCAATACATAACAAAATAATTGTGACATTTTTGTAGAAAAAATGAAGTTTAGGGTTAATATTTCGTACCTATAGAGATCCAACGGACCGGTTTCTTCAACCCCTAAATGAGTGGGCATTTAAATTTATCTTTGCAAATTCAAATGATCTTCCGAAAAGCAAGTACAGGACAAGATCAAGGGAGCGCTGAAAAAAGTTGATCAAGATTGAAGAGATAATAACATAGTCGAGTAAGACTAAGGTGAGTGTTGAGAACACCGGAAAAGACAAGAAGAATGGCCGATGGTAAAGAAAAGAGATAGGTAATGATAGATATGAAATTAAAGTAAAAGATGCGAAATTTCAATAATCACTTATGATTTATTAGATTACTAAACCAGCTGTTTGACTTTAAAGAAAATTTATAATTGAAAAAAAAATATTGCTTTCATTTATTTTTATTTAATTATCAATTTTATTTGTTCTTTTAGTGTGTATAATTGTATATCTGATTCTTGGGTGAAAAAATGCTGATCAAACTTTATTTACTTTGCAGCCGAATTCTGGACTAGTAGATTACCTTACTCTAAAAGACAAAAATGAAATTTTTAAATTTTTTTAAATCAATATTTTTTGAAAGTCACGTAGACTCCAATTAACTAAAGCAGAGTTATACATAACAAAAATCACAATATATATTTTCGTTCATAAGATTCAAATCTCAAAGTTTGTTTTTTTTTAAGGACTTTTTAGAAAAAGTATAATCTAAATTATGTTTGTTTGGATAAAATTTAAAAGCATGTACAGAGAGATTAACTGTATTTTTTATTTTGGTTTAGATAAAGTCATTTTTACCGAGTTTTATTTACAATTCTTTTACATAAAAATTTGTATAGTCCATGCATGAACAACTTTTTTTTCGGAGTACAAATTGGTTACTTTGGTTAAATACTTAAATCACCAATGTCCTGTTTCAAGACAGATGAATGAAAAGAAAAGAAAAAAATCATTATTTGAGCAACATTCCAACCATTATACATTTTATACAAGGAACAGAGGAAGATCATTTATACATTTACATCTCTTTTTTTTAGTCACTAACTCTTTTTAAATAGAACTCTTGATTTATTGTTTTTCAGAAATATTGAATTAACTTAAATAAAAACTAATAGTGTACTAGTGTTAGTATGGCTCTTTATTATTAATCCACTTTGTTGCGACCCATTTCTCCCCCTTTATTACCGGACAACTTCCATGAAGAGATCTCTGCATAACAAAATAATGTGACTATATATGTTAAAAAAACTTTAAAAAAAAAACAACATAAAGTTTCAGCATGATTATGTTAAAAACTTAAAATAATTTCTCTTTTGCCATAAAGTTTCAACATGTATTTTATTTCCCATTTAACTTAAAATCAAAAATCATATCTCCATATATACTACAAAATGAAATTAAGAATACCTTATCAATTTTTCCATCTGGAAACAAGGAATAAAACAAAAGCCCGTCACCTTGTTTGGGCTTCACCCTCAAACCAATGCACTTTTTATAATCATAATCTGCATTCATATTTAAACCATCCTGAAAATTGAAGTACACAATTACTACTCGTACAAAGATTCACAATGTAAAGTATAAAAAAGATAGTAGTAGATTTTTTGATCTACCTCATAAGGGAACATTGTTTCGCCTCCTTCTTCTACATTTGATAGGTACAGCAAGAATGAAGCAACCTGGACAATTAAGCATAATCACATTGGATTAATGTCTTAGAGTTGGAGATCCATGTTAATTAACAAAACATTTAATAAAATTAAATGTGTTCATATATAACCTGTCATACTCAGCTGGATCAAAAGCATCATAATGAGAATCATATTTTTGGCCAATTTCATACCTCAATATATTGAAATCCTGCAAAAACAAGAGAGAACATTATCACTTTACTATATGAACCCTTTTGTTTTTGACAGGTTATATATGAACACTTAACCATCATGGAAATGATATGAAACAAAATTAAAAATAGACATACTTCTCCATAGGTCCTTGGAATCATTGTTGCCTTGGCAATTTTCCTTTCAATCATATGTAAAATGCCAGATTTGTCTTCTGATGCACTGATGAATACGCCTGAACTGTTTCCAAATGAGTTCAAAATTCCCTCGGAGACAGTTGTAAAATAATCATTAGTGTCATTTAAAATAGGTTTGCACAAAACGTGACATTATGTTGGTACACAAAAAGTTTTTCAATGACAGTACCTTGTTCTGGTGCCTTTTGTGCTCTCTGCATCTTGTCCTTTTCGCAAAGCTAGTTTAGATGGTTCAAGTGTTGGCTTTGCCATTTTAATTATCTTCTGGCATGTTTCTGCACTTGTGAAGTTTGGAAAATAAACTACTCGTGGCTTCCAACTCAAAACCTGCATAAAATGTATTTTATGTCATATTGAAATAATTAAGCGCATCTATCTATAATCTTAACAATTGTGTAAGTGAAAAATTCACTATTGCCGAGCGTTTTTGGTGGTTTCTTAACTTTCGATAGTTTTGATTTAAATTTAGTAGCCTTTGATTTGACCATATTGATTGTGTACTTTGCTTTTCTTAAAATTGTGTACCTTTTATTTTGCTTGCACCACAAGTTTTGATGGATTCTTGGTGGAGCAGTTCTAAGGCACTTAACAATTGTGCAAGTGGAAAATTCACTATTGCCGAGCCTTTTTGGTGGTTTCTCAATTTTCGATAGTTTTGATTTAAATTTAGTAGCCCTTGATTTGACCATATTCATTATGTACTTTGCTTTCTTAAGAGTGTGTACTTTTTCTTTTGCTTGCACCACATGTTTTGATGGATTCTTGGTGGAGTTCTAAGACACTTAGGTTTTGGCTTGTCCTCTATCAGCTATGTCACATCGACATTAAACTATTATTTTCTTTTGATCTAAGGTTGTGTCGTTTCCAAAAAAAAAATCCTATTTATACTTCCTTTTCCTCCATGTTTGTTTGTCCGCTCCCATATTTGTTTGTCCGCTCCAATAGTTCTTAAGTCTTTTGATCTAAAGTTTGTTTTCCTATTTGATATTTAGTATGTACCCTGGAGTTGAAATTTTTTTCCTTGATTTGGTGACAAGAACATTGAAAGAAATCTCTGTGCTGTAAAATGTGTACACTTCTACAAATTTATAGATACACGTTGCTCACTTATATTTGTAGTAGATAAATTTTGAGATAGACTATTCACTAATTATGCTATTTTCAAACTTACTTTGGTATATGCCATCAAAACAACTACACATAATATCTATTTATCTTGGGAAGTTTGAGATAGGCTATTTAGTATGTCCCTTCCTAAGTCAAAATTTTGAACAATATATTATCAAGTTATGGTGCTTATATTATGTGTGTATCTATATATATATTTTGCACAATTTTTACTATAGAAGCATCCATGCCCACTAATATAATTTTCATTTATAAACGATAAAAAATTATGAGATCCGTCCGTCGGACGGGTTGGATACTAGTATAGTTACATTTTAGAGTCTTTATTTTGACTACTTATACAAATCATTTTTATAAGTTATAACCAATGTTGCATGAATTGATTAAACAATTTATTTGAAATACACAAATGTGTAACGTTGTTTTTTTTAAAGTAAATGATAATATATAAATATGTAACGTAAAAATGCATTTTATTATTAAAAAATAAAAAGAAGAGAAATAACCTGAAATGGGATGGATTCAACAAAGGATTCCCCAGATTTACCATGCTCAATAGGGTCATAATCTTTCTTTACTAAATTTCTCTGTATTCTGAAGTGGTGTTCCTTCTCTAACAAATCCTGCAATCATTGGCAATGATCATAATGAAGGTACAATACAATAACTCAACAAAGGAATGAAGCAACTTTGAATGAGAAACCAACCTGAAATATGATAGGAGACACAAAGAGACCAACAAAGAAAAACATGGAGCAGAGGCACAAAATAGGTATTCCTAACTTCAGCTTCGAGCTTTTGGTTCTTCCTTTCATAACTCCAAAAATTAAATAAAACAAGTTTTTTCTTTTCTTCTTATTTGTTCTTTTTCTTACAATGTTTTTGCGACAAGAGAGTGGAGTGCGATGAGAAGAAATTTGCGGAAAAGATTTCGGTGGTGGGTCTCTGTTTTGACTTTTTTGTATCACATGCAATGCAATGGGGGGGAGTTTCTTGTTCCAATGAGATGAGAGGTTTCAATCTAACACCTTCCACTTTTTGGGTTACCTATGCCGTGTGGCATTCTAATTTTCTTTTCTAATTAATTCCTTCTTCTATTAAAAGAACCACCAATTATTTTGGTAGTAGTAGTATATTACTCTCCACCATGAGAGATGCATTTGTCTCTCATGGAATAGTAAGAGCAAAACATTCTTATTGAAAACCTATTGACTAGCATTGTTGAAAAAATTATTGTCCTTCTAATTCTCTAGCACAATGACGACTTAGACTCTATTGGTTGTACACAAACTAATAATGATTCTACAACACAGTGCTTGTAACACTTAACTGGGTGCCATTCATCCCAAATAGAGAGGAAATGGATAGAAATATGTGTGTGGAAAGTCTACATGTAATGGGGCATCCCCACTTTGTTTGGTCGCATTATAGATCTTCTAAATTTGAGTTGATAGGTTCAAATTAACCCCACTTGATATGAAAGCATAAAAAATGTTTATTGGCTTGAGTTCTTTTACTGTTCTTGTTTTTTAGCATCTTATAATGTGCTCTATTATTTAATTTTTATGATAATTTTTTGGAGCATGTATATCTGAAAGTTTGAGTGTAGTTCAATGATTTATTTATTTTTCTTGATCTTGTTTTTTTAATATAAAGTTGGTTTTATTAATTATTCTATTGATTAAACTTATACATTTTCACCCCACGAGCTCAGCTTAATTAGTAAGGATATTATACGTAAATATAAAGACTGGCGTTTTGAACTCTTATACATCATTTATCAAATATATATATATATATATTTTTTCAAATAAAAAATAAAGAGAAATTTCTCTTTTTTTATACTCCCTTAAGTCTTAATATAAATGAATTATTTTTATATTAAATTCATAAAAAAATTAAAATATCTAGTCAATAATATATATCAGATATATTAAATTTTCAATAAATCTAAAAAATAATATTTCTTAGAAATTATAAAATTATAAAAATTATATTTCTTTTATACTCATCAGTCATTTAGTCAAAATGAATTTTATATATTAAGAATAATATTATCATTGTACCATAGAATTCACCAATATTAATATACTCTACGCCTTTAAGATAAGATAAACCCAACTTTTTTGTTGTTGTCTTTTTTTCCTTCTTTTTTTTGAACAAAAACCACACTCTGACACACAAGTTAACTCGAACTTTCCTGGAAAATATAAAAAAATTGGACCAATAATTAATCGCCCCCGTTACAGTATAATCCATTCTTCCTTCCTCGATCTTACATTGACTCTTTCGTTCTTTCACTTTCTCTTTATCTCTGTCTCATAATCTCACTCACTCACTCACACCACCTAACACACAAACCCGCGCGTGTTTTGCAGTGTATGACGAGCGCTTCAGAATTATTCCACATCAGAAGACACCGTTTAGGACGAAACGACATCGATTCAACTATTCCAGATTTCCACCACCGCATTCACGATTCCGACGATGACGATTCTCTCCGTATCCGCCGTCACTACAACGTCCGTCGCCTCCGCCACCCGGTACTATTCCTATTTCTCATCATTTTCGTAAAGTTAATTGAAAATTGATAGTAGAAAAATGAGGTGTTGATTATTGTTACTGTGTTTGTTAGGAGCGTGCATCTGATAGATTAGTTGCGAGGTATCGTCGATGGCTGTTGAACGATGATAGTGTTGATTCTGGAGAAAGTGTGAGAGGTACTCCAAGAGTCACTGGCCGTGAAAGATTACCTGTTGATGTCAGACTTGCGCGGGAAAGACTCCTTCAGAGGTTGAGAGGAGACCCTGCACCTGTAGTAGATAGAAACAGGTTTCATTTTAATTCAACCAACTCATTTAAGGTCCGGGCAATTTAGTTCCACTTCTAGAGGGGACCATTATTGATTCCTGAGCGGCGTAGAATTGGTTTTGACATGTTTGATTTATCTAGAGTTAAATTGATTTTGCTTCTAGAATTGATTCTACTTCGACCTAGAAATTGTAACTTTTAATTCTAAAATTGATTTTTACACACAAATTTATTGTTGATTTCACTTTTTAATGAATGTATCGAAACATGAATCACTTTACGTTCAACTTGATTTTACTCAAAATTCAATTGTTTACACCACAAATTCAAACATATGTATGTCAATTTAGTCCCTTAGGTTTTCCTCCCTTTGTGCTCAATGGTTGTTGTATGTCACTATTTACTGGTTAACACAGACTCCCTTGGTCCCTTGTCATTCATATGTTAGTAGCCACATATTTCCTTTTTGAAGATATTTCATTGGCTTTTTTTGATACTGCCATTTAGGGCCAACACTGTTCTTTTTCAAAGATGCTCTTCACAACTTTTTTTATACTGATTTCATTTTTACAGAAATAAGAATATACAGGATTACAAGTAACAAAGATATATCATGAGAAATTTTACTGATGTCATTAGATTCTGTTAAAAATTGGACGGAAGACTATTGGTTTTACAACTTGATTTGCATTTAAACAACTAAAACTGAAACAGCACAAATGCAGAAGTAGGAAAGTCAAAAGGGTTGTTAATCCTCTGTTTTCACGATCTTGTACGTTGTCTACTCCACTATGCTCCGGATAACTACTTAAGCATACATCAATCAATGTATTTCCTTAATGTAGTTCTCCAAAATATATAATTTCTTGCATATGGTATTTGAGCTTGTTATCTTTTGTGCATTATATATGTTAAGTCTGCTTATAAATATCTTCATTTTATTCGAACATATGGAGATTAATATTTTTATTAGTATTATGGATGACTATTGTGCATTCTTATTGTTCTGGATTAAAATTTCTCTTAACTGACATAATATGTTCCAATTCAAGGAATATATATTACATTTTGTGTGTTGTATCTTTAAATATTGGCGTTTTGGTTTTGCCCCACTTATTTTGTTGAGTTTACTATGCACATATTTGTTTATTCATAGAACATATCTATCGACTATAGATGCTTCTGAGGCTTCTCTAATAATGGGAATTTTGGTCCTTTTTAAGTTGATTGTTAGAATTCCGCTGCACATCTCTAATTGAATTTTAATCTGTATCTTTTTTCGGTCATTTATTCTTGAATGCCTGCTGTTGCCTTTGTTTTGGTTTAAAGTTTTACCGTTTTTGATGGGTTGTTTTCCTCAGGCAAAATGATAGAGATTCAAGTCATTCAACGGATGAAGATCGAGAAAGCGAGTTATCTAGTGAAATTTCAGCTGAGGAGTTAGTTTCTGACTTGACTTCTCAAATGGCAAGGTTTCAGCTCTTGCACGAACCAAGCAAAAAGCCTCCTGGACTCACTCAGGAAGCACTGGACTGTTTGCATGTTGAAGTTTTTAGCAGCAGTGAGACAGTATCAGAATCCAGGGTACCTCAGGATTGTGGGATATGTTTGGAATCTTTCACAAACGGAGACAAGCTGATCCATCTGCAATGTGGACATAAATTTCACTCTGCTTGTTTGGATCCTTGGATTCGCAGTTGCGGAGATTGTCCATATTGTCGAAGATGTATAGTTGTGAATAGTCAGTCACCTTCCGTAGAATGAAGCTGGGTAGTTTCTGGATTGATTTTCTGTTGTTGTTCATTGACTGTATGAAGGATGCTGAAATAGAGCTCGCATTTTGTAGTGATGTGGTGTTTTATCTTGATATTAACTAGTTTTTCTTGCTTTCAACTCTGTTGTACTACCTATAACTATAAGTGCCTTGCTCCCACGAAGGAGAGGACCCCAATGGTGGGGTGTAGGATCCGTATTTTAGGAGAAAGGGTCCGTTTTGTGACTATGACAGGAAACTATCTTTATAATATATAAAATTTTATTATTATATGGTATTTTTTGTGATATTTTATACTCCATCCCTATTTAATTTAAAATTGGCAATTTGAAGTTTGATTCTATGAGAATTGAATCATTGTTTTATAATAATACATGTCGGAGTTGTTGAATTTAGTAAATTCAGTTGTCTTTTACATTACAATATAATACTACATATTATTGATTGGAGATAATAAATTGAGTCATCTTTTATATATAGTATTACATTACAATTATAATACATTGTGAGCTTAGTTCAATTGGTAAGAACAACGCTCGTTATGTGTAGGAATTGAGGTTCGAACTCTGATACGTCTTCTTATTCATCTTTAGAGGTGAAATTTTAGTCACTAGACCACCGTCCAGAAAAAATAATACATACTATTGTTGAAGGGTTGAAACTATTGTGTAACGTGTTGTACTCATGTTGTTTCATACTACTAATGTATATCAAGTTATATATATTAAACGACAATTGTTGTTTTTTATAGTTTATACTTTCAACGTATTCTTGTTTTGATTTGTTTCTATATTTCCCCAAGATGTTTTCTAGAACACATATTTAGAGTTCATTATTTCAAATTAGTATATATAACTCTTCAAAAAAAATATACTATATACTCTGAGGGATCATCAATTCATCATGGATTGTCTTGTGAGAAAAAAATGCATTTTATTCAACGCAAGATTAGCGTGATTCCACTTTTTAGACTTTAGAGTTTACAAGGATCGGATGATTAAGACAAGAATAAAGGACCGGCTAAAAAAACTCCGGTCAAGCATGTTACAATGAGGGAATATGCGCAATAATTACCTCAAAGATTGGAAATCTCATAGCAAAGTATAAATATAACAAAGACAAAGAGTATTATAAACAACTCACACGCCACCCCTTATGATGACAGTACAACACTAACTTCATATTAATCAACTATAAACACATATTAATCAACTCATCGGGTGTACTGGTTAGCGAGAGCCTTTAAATAATGTCATTTTAAAAACCAAAAATAAAATAATGTCATATTTTATTTGAGCAAAAAATAAAGTCATTTTCACAAAACAAAGTTGGGTTATTTGGTCAATCACGATATATGCGTGTGTGATGTGAACAAGTTGAGCGAGTAACGCGCATTTTACTAGTCTGACAGAAAGAAGTAAAAAAATGTAATGTTTCTTGTATTTTGTATCCATTCAGACTTGTGTAGCAAGTCTATTAAACCTAAATTGTTGGATGTGATGTGTTGAAAAATACATACATAAAGGACAAGAAAAAGAATTCGAGTGAAAGTGAAAAATAATTTTATTCACGTAAATATTGTTTAGGACACAAGTGGACAGTAAATGCAGACGCAGCAAGCTTGAAAAAGAAAAGGGGAAATTAAAATGGAAAGAAGGGAAAAAGCGTATGGCCCCGTATTGTATTTGGACTATGGAGTATTAGTTAGTTGGTTTAAATACAATCTTGATCTTGTTTGTCAAAAAATACAATCTTGATCTTATTATTTTATCTCTTAATAATAATTTTATTCTCTCAAAGCATGTGCAAGTACTGCAATAGAAGTTGTCACACAAACACGACACTTATCAAATCATCAAAATCTAATCTATATATATATATATATATATATATATATATATATATATTAATTAATGTTTATTATTTTAAGTATAGAGTTTAATTGTTATGCACTGACGGTGTAAACTTTTTTTACACATACATCCAATCAAAACACAAAAAATTGCCACTTTTATAGATTAGTTCCTAAAAAATCTCCATAAATGCTTACATAGCGTGATTTCATTGGATGCACGTGTAAAATAATTTTACACTGTCAGTGCATATAAATTAAATTCTTAAGTATATTATTATCATTTATTTATATTCATAGATATTCTGTCTCACAATTTTATTTGAAAGTTGACTAAAACACCTTAAATGTATAACTCGTTTCGAACTGATTTAATTGGCTTAAAATATTGACAATGAAAAAGAAGAAAAAATAAAATAAAATTTAACATTGTTAAATACAGTAAAAGAAAATTGTCTTAAATACACTTTTGATCCCTTAACTTATTTTTTAGTTTTGTTTTGGTCCCTTAACTATTAAAAGTTTCGTTTTGGTCCATTAATTTATTTTTTGTTTCGTTTTGGTCCCTTAACTATTAAAAGTTTCATTTTGATCTCTTAACTTTTTGGTTTCAATTTGTACCCTTAACTCTTCCTACGTCAACTACTTTGGTCTTCATTTCAAGGGATCAAAACAAACAAATAAAAAAAATTAAGGGACCAAAATGAAACCAAGAAAACAGTTAAGAGACCAAAATGAAACTTTTATTAATTAAGGGACCAAAATGAAACCAAAAAATAAATTAAGAGACCAAAACGAAACTTTTAACAATTAAGAGACCAAAACGAAACTAAAAAAATAAATCAAGTAACCAAAATTGTATTTAAGCCAAGAAAATTATAGCTCGGTCCGTATTATTTTCATCTCCATCATATAAGAGTAAGAAATGAAAAAAGAAAAAGAAAAAAAGATGAAAGCGCGTTAAGAAACAGAAGAAGAAGGAAGGGAGCATATCTTTGATTGAGGGGTCCGTCTTCCCCCTCTAAACGCGGCATTCACCCACTCACTTTTCATTTCATTCTTTCTTCTTCTTCTTCTTCTTTTTCAAACCCCTCTCTCTCTCTTTTCTCTCTCTCTCCGATTCTGCATCTTATATAACAAACTCTCATCCCTAATTCCTCACCCTTTGATACACACATAAATAGATCATGCTGCGTTTGTGCTTCAGCCCTCTCGATTATTGCTTCCGACGTCGTGCTTCCTCTGATTTTCTTCTTTGGCACACCGACTTAAAACCTCATGCTTCCGGCGATTTTTCTATTGCTGTTGCTCAGGCCAATTACAGCCTTGAAGATCAGAGTCAAGTCTTTACCTCTCCTTCCGCCACCTACGTCGGTGTTTACGACGGTCACGGTGGTCCCGAAGCTTCTAGATTCGTCAACAACCGCCTCTTCCCTTATTTACATAGTAATTACCCCTAATTTCGTATTACTCTGTTTTGTTAACTTCATTAGTACTAATAACAACTTTATTATATTTATGATCTAATTTGTTTGTGATTTTGATTTGATTTGTAGAATTTGCATCTGAACAAGGGGGATTATCAGTCGATGTGATAAAAAAGGCGTTTAGTGCGACCGAGGAAGACTTTTTACATTTGGTTAAGTTGTCGTTGCCAATTAGTCCTCAGATTGCTTCTGTGGGATCATGTTGTCTTCTTGGTGCAATTTCTAATAATGTGTTGTATGTGGCTAACCTTGGAGACTCCAGAGTTGTTCTTGGGAGGAGGTATAATGAGAATAAGAATAATCCGGTGGAGGCTGTGCGCTTGTCAACGGATCATAATGTTGCAGATGAGGAGGTGAGAAGAGAAGTGGAAGCTCTCCATCCTGATGATTCACACATTGTTGTTTATAGCCGTGGAGTATGGAGGATTAAGGGAATTATACAGGTATACATATATAACATATACAGTTAATCTCTCACTAATAATTTTTTTGTTAACTTTTAAACTTTGTGTTGAATATTCGACATATGATAATTGATAAACAATATATGTATGATTGTGACTGTGGTGTAGTGTCTTTTAAATGCAATTATAATGTCTGTGTAAAATTTGTTCATTATGTATTTTTTGTGTTTAGTAAGAACATGATGATGTATTTCCAGCATTCTACAAAATGTCATTGAATTCTATGAGCCCTGTAATGGGTTATAATTAAGGACTCAGATGTTATGGCCTCTCTTGATCTTCCGATTTGCCTTCCAGATGTGCTTTCCTCCCTTATATAGGAAAGGTATCTTAAAGGGTGGGAGCTGGTCTGGTTTATTTTTGCTGCAGACTAATGGGGTGAGGGTATCTGATCTAAACAGTTTCGTTGTTGCAGGTGTCTAGATCTATTGGTGATGTATATTTGAAGAAACCGGATTTCTACCGAGACCCCATTTTTCGTCAATTTGCCAATCCTATTCCATTGAAGCGTCCGGTTATGACAGCTGAACCATCAGTCATTATTAGGGAGATAGAATCAGATGATTTATTCTTGATATTTGCATCAGATGGCCTTTGGGAACAATTAAGTGATGAAGCAGCAGTTGATATTGTTTTCAAATATCCAAGAGTCGTGAGTATCTTCTATTACTTTGTGAGTTGTGAGTTGTGAGCTGCACGGAATAACAAAGTTTCAATTTGTTTACATGGTTTCTTGTTTGCGGTTTTTTTATACCTGCAGGGAATTGCCAAAAGATTAGTAAGAGCTGCTCTTCAGGAAGCTGCAAAGAAAAGAGAAATGAGATATGCTGACATAAAAAAAATCGACAAAGGAATTAGACGACACTTCCATGATGACATCACTGTTATTGTAATTTATCTTGATCACCATGGAAGCTCTTCTAGTGATGGTGGATTTAGGCAAACTGCTGTTGGCTATACAACTGCCCCTGTTGATATATTTTCTCTAAATGCTGATGAAGCTGAGAAGAGTATGCTTGGTTCAGTTGCCTAAAGAGTGAAATTGCTTCAATGAAATCATAAACTGACCTTATTTTGAATGAAATTATTCATAAGTGAACATGAATATTGTTGGTAAATTAAGTGAATTCTGAGTAAAAGATGCAAATTAGAAATTACTGCATAGATAGTGAGTGCAAGTTGCTGACATGTTTTTCTTGGTGCTGATATGCATATGTATAGTAGAGTTGTGAAGTTAATATTTTGGGGTTTTTGATGATAGTAGTACCAATTTTGTTTATTTGGAAAGATAAAAATTGAAATTTGTATTTATTGGTTAGTGTTTGACATGGTCACATGGAGGGATCTATCGGTGATGTTGGTGAATGATAAGGTACGAGGTAAGCATTGGTGACATTTCACCAACTAACAGAAACTGCCGGGTGGGGCAGGTGGGGTGTTTATGATAAGCAGAGTGGTGTATGTATTGATTGCAATTTACAACCACACATGAAATAGGAGACAGATCCTTAATTGTGTCTTATCAGAAAATGTGATAAAGCGGTGGAGTGCTTTTCAGTTATCAGAAATTCAGAATCAGATGCTTTTATTTATCGAGTAAGACTTCTGAGTTCTGAAATGAATGGAGTAAAACTTATGAAAAAATAAATACAGTAAGTAACCTATAGCACGAGTAAAATTAGAGTAAATGTAAATGGAATGAATGAATAGGAACTCAGTACCAAAGGATTGCAGGAGTGTTTCTCAACATCATCAACATACTGCATGTGTGTTTATAGTGTAGTGAGTGTCACTTGGTAAAAACAGAAGGAGTATTGTTTGACACTTAATTTTAAACAAAGAGAGCAATTAAACCTATAAACTCAAAATTTTGCATTGTCAAACAGAGTCTGCGTCTCATTTTCCTTCATTTGTAAAGCAATCTCATCTCTAATGACAAAAAATTTCAAATTATATGCTGAGTTGACATGTTAGAAAATCTATTTTTCACCAAATTTTGGGTTTTGGAGGGATGACTTGAAAGAGCTAAGTCTATATACATATTGGATTACTATGTTATTGGACGTAGTTTTCATTGTCGTTTAATAGGACTAATCTTTATCATGGTGAATTTTCCCTTCCTAAAAGAAGACTAAGTCTATATTTTAAAAGATATTTGATATTTTAAAAAAATTGCAAGGTGTAACATGATAAATATTCATATAATACTTCATTAACAATTAATTAATTTTAAAAAAGAAAAATAAACTTTCTCATCCCCCCATATATAACCCTATATCCGGACATAATATAAATGATATTTCTCCATCTAAAAATATTGTTCAAGTGATTTAAGTTCAATTTTATTTTGATTTTAATTTAATTTAATTTATATGTGAGATTTCTCCATCTGAAAAATATATATTTGAATTTAATTTATAATTTCTTCCGGTCACTATTATAAGTAAATTTTATTTTTTGATACATTAGAAATATAGAGTATATAGTCCATATTATTATTAACTAAATACATATGTCAATTATTCAATGTATTAAAAAAATCAAATTTATTTATAATAGTAGTTATGGTGTTTCAAAAAAAAAATTATAATAGTAGTTATCAGATGGAGTATTGATCGGTTAGTCTATTTTCATGGAGTAATTGTGAAGACGAAGTCAATCGTCATCTTCTACATGGAAGTCAATGTCTATCTTGATCAACCATTTTCAAACCAAGGAGTGACCATATTGAGTTAGGCATTAACCAAATATGTAGCCTAACATGTGTCACATCGTGTCGTTACTATCGTATGCAACTTTTCTTAATCTTAATTTTCAACATATAGAGTTAAGAGGTGTTCCATGCTAGAGGTCTTCCTCAGACATATGAGATCAGAAAATGTCTATTTTTTCCTTGTTACGTTGTTGCCTAGCTAGTGCCTCTACTTCTTTTTTCAACTCATAATTAAAGACTTCTTCCATCATCTATTGCATAGTTTTGTGAGATTGAAAACTATGGTGGAACAAATCTTATTTACTAATATTGTATTTTGTAATAGAAATGGAAGAAATTATTACTACTTTGTTGGGTTTGAGTCTTATGGAGAACAACTAATTAGGATTCTTATTGGGTTTGTAATAAAATTGTTGAAAATTTAACCTTTATATCTTTTTATTAGCTGACTTATTTTGTAATTGTGATAATTTAGTTCTTTTTAGAAGTCTACTGTGCAATTTGGGCTCATAAGCTGTTTTAGTTATCTAAGGGGTGCTTTTAGCATTTAATTTGCAAGCATACGTACATATATAGTAATGAAAATTTTATTTTTGTTAATAGAATTAAACGAGTTGTGAGGAATTTGAGTAGTATGATAAAAGTCTAAATTTAATGTTGAGGGGTTTCATGTGTGAGGTGGACAATTGTCCTCTATTATTTTTTGTTATATCTCCTCAAAAAAATTTTAGTTGAAAACATTGTGAATTTAAGAGGTTTTTTTACATCTCTTATATAATCTTTTAATCATATCCTTTACATGTAAGTGATGACAATTTTTCTCTACATTCATCTTGTAGTTTAATTATTGTAATTTTTCAATTTCTGTATTAATACTTGTTTCTTAAAAAAACTACATGAAAAAATTGATTTCAATAATGTAAAGATCATTTCTTCTTGGAGTTATTTTGTGTGTGTTTGGTTTAGCTTTTAGAAGAGCCAAAAACAATTCTAGAGGTGTAAAATTGATTCTAAATTTATTTTAGATGTTTGGTTATTTGAAAGCAAAATTGATTCTGTCTCTATAATTGATTTTGCTAGAAGTTAGGATTTGTAGCTTCTGACTTTAAGTATCATTTTTACACTTAAATTTATTTTTCAATTCACTTTTACATAATTGTATCCAAACATAAATCCATTGTGTTACAATTATATCAGAATTAATTCTATTAAAATTAATTCTATCTAAAATCAATTCTGATAAAATCAATTCTAGGAGAATCATTTGTGAAATATTAGAAGATTATTACAAAATTGTTGGTAACATTTAGCATCATTGAGCGCAATTATTGTGTTGATCAAGCCTGTGACAGTAAAGTCCAACTATCTACCGTCTGACCGTTAATGGACCGTTTCATGAACTGGACCATTTCATCCTAAACTCAGATATTGCATGTGAAAATTTATCTTCCCACCCCCTCAATTATCTTTTATTCCTCTACAAATTAGATTTTTGCTTGAACGAAAAAATTCGGAACAGTTAAAATTTTTTGCCTGTACGTATTTTTTAAACTTTTTCTAGTTCAAATGTTAATTTTTATGACAAAAAAAGTTCGAAAAATATGTTCCAAACTTTTTTACATGAGCAACAATGTAATTTTCAGGAGGATAAAAGAGGATTGAGGGGAAGAAGATAATTTTGCATTGCAAGCATATATATTAAACAGTTAAAAATTTTGTATCACATTTGTGTTTCTCCTTTGAAACATTCTTTCTTTTAAGTAATGTTGAAAATATTAAACATTAATTGGTTTAGTGTTGATTGACATCAGACTTAGTAAGGATATAGTGACTAACCTGAGATTGGTTAAAGTCATTCAGCTCAAAGATTAAAATAACAACTGGTTTGATTCGGTTTGAATTTATTTTTTTAAAAGAAATTCAATCTTTGTATGGTTGTGATAGTTCACTAGAAATGTTATTCTAAATGTAATTTAATTGTAAAAATTGAACTTAGAAAAATACTACGAGGTTTACAACACTCGGCATAGTGAACATTAATAAGTTGCGGTAGATTCAGGTAATATCTATTGAGATTTTTTAGAGCTTATACTTGGAGTTTGAATCACTACTATAAGCACAATCAAATAAGGGAGTTTGACCATGTATCATATATTGACACTTAGAGATAACTCATCTCACTTGTTGTTCAACGTACATCTAAATTTTTATTTAATGAGACTTCTAACTTATATTTGACGCACCAATAATTTCTCTCACTCGTGTAAATTGTCCGAGTCATTGATCGAACACAAAAAATTAATCCGCTCGCGTCTATCGAGTTGAATCAAACTCTAATGTTACTGTTGCCTAAAATACTGAAGCTGATCATCACATCTCATAATAACAACTACCAATATAGTATCACTGTCACATATTTAAATCATTGTCTAAAACAAATAATGAAATTAAAATGTGCAGATCTGCAACGGCTTAAATGCATAGGATCAATTACCCAAAATGCATACTACATTCAACTTTTACATATATTCCTATAAACCATACCTATCTTAATTAAAGAAAATGGTGTGACACATTAAAATAAAATGTGACGACCCAAATATGAAATACCCATATAAATCACTGTACATGAACATGTACCACACTAGCAGCATTTAAGGAAGGACATACTACTGAGAGTGAAGTATCAAAGGTACTACAGTACTTCCCTATTGAAGTTAGAGTAGTGAGTGAGATATACTACTCAGTACTCTCATCTCATGTAATAAATATGCATCAATTGCAGGTCCCTTGTGACACTATAATAAATATGTCTCCATATATGTGCAGACCAAGAAGGGGAACCTTCCCTCTGCCGACACTCATTTCATTATACTTGGACATTTTTACTAGGGATGATGTTGGACACATGTGTCATCTCATGTTATGAATGAATGAATGAATCTCTTTGAAGTGCTCAATACCAATAGTAAACTAATTAAATAATGAAAAACTCCTAAAATCCTCCTCCTGTTTTCCAGGATTATGGTAATTGTGTCAGAGAAATTAGAGTCACAAAGTCAAGGCAATTGCCCTTGACTTGTGCATTTTGGAGTACAATTACATGTTGGCCTACTAAAATATTGTGATTTTTTGCAACTAGCTAATGTGGCCCAAATTATAAATGTTTAGATAGCATTGAATGGAGTATTTTGCAGGGTATATGTCTAGGTGTCTAATAAGACAAATTGGTTTTATAAAAATAATTTTGTTAAAGTGAATTAAAGTAAAGTGATTTATATATGTTTGAATATTTTCACATTAAAATAGATTGAATGATAAATTTGAAGCTAAATGCCTATTAATTATAAGAATTTTAATTTCTTTTTTAAATTTAAGTTAGAATCAATTAACGAGTATGAACTATACCAAAAAAAAAATTAACGAGTATTAACAACTAAAGATATAAAAATCATCATATATACTTGTAATAATCACTATTATGAATTATCTATTACATAATTGAATTCAACTATACATTTATCATTATTAAGTTCATGTTAATGTGTGTTCTTAAAATACATTTTAAAACAAATATTGTTATTTTAGCTATTCAATTTAAATGTGACATTTCATCTAATACATATGCTATATGAATGATTAAGAAATGTGAACACTGAACACTAAGTAGAAGGAAATCAATAAAACCACTTCTTTATTTTATTAAATTTAGATACATTATATTTTAGTTTATATATAATTTTGTGATGAAGTAGACGAGTATCAATTTATTTACACTACTAATGTTTGGAGGTCCTACTCCTCCTAAAAAAAGCATAGTAGTTAATAGTAGTAGTAGTATTTTATACGGGACAAACTTGTTTGGTCCAAGGTTGCACGACCTATACAAACTCAATTTCAAGACAACTTACTTAATCAAACATTTAACTCAATTTGACTCTTAGCAATAGTTCTTTATCTATATATAGGCACCACACCATAAGAGGTATTTGAGATCATCTTAAAAGAAAAAAATATATATTTGAGATACACAAGACATTAAATATAAATACAATTTATAAATGGGATTTAAACTTTGATTTGTCACGTTTAGATAAGAGTTTAATCTCTATCTCTAGATCTAATTCTCATTGGCAGTTTTGTAAAATTTTCTTTTGACACCAATTCTATCAAAATTTTAAAAACTTCGTTTTATACAATTTTAACTATGCACATTAATTTTATTTTTGTTACTTTTCACATATTAAACAAAAATTGATAATGTACAACATAATGCGCATAAATAGTAACTGTAATTGATAATTTAATCAAAATATTTTGTTTGCGATCGCCTTTTTTTTCCCCCTTTCTAATTCTTAAGAATAGGGGATCCAAGTAGTTTAGACTCTAGAGTTCAAAATAAATATTGATATAAATTCATTTTAGTTTATAGGTCTGATAGACTTTAATAGGACCATACTCAACAAAAAAATGGTTCCATAGTCTACATCAAAGAATTAATTAACATTCACATCTTGAAATAGTAAAATAGATGAAAAGAAAGCTACGTGGACTTTACTCAAACGTGATTGGGATGGATAGAGATTGAAAATTAATGTTAAGCAAAGGTCAAGCAGCTATCAATCTCTTTTTTCTCAGCATATAACTGCCATAATCCCCAAATCTCATAATTTTTTGGTCTTACAGCATAAATAAATAAATAGATGTACATGAATTCATATTCGTTTCATATGTACTCCATTATATTCCATATTTCTACTAACCCAGTTAAATTTATAAAGACAATTTTGTGTTTTTCTAATCAAGTAAATTTGTTAAGACTTGTACTATAATCAAGTAGTAGTAATTTATTAAGCATGGGGTTGTGATGGCCATAAATTTGTTCACATTTGATTTTGGCCACAGCATAAAGACGTAAGAACTTATACTACCCATGAAAATAAGGTTCCCAAAACAAATCTACTACTCCCTCCATCCCTAATTATAACCTCTTATACAAGTTATTAGGTACATTTGTTATTTTCCCCCCCTAAACATATAAACTATTAATTAATATTACTAACTTGCATTAAAATGTAAAAAGTCAAATTAAATGCGTATACAAATCAATGACATTTAACTAGAAACCATTAGTTTTTCATATCATACCACAAATTTTTAAAAACTCTTCTGAAAGTGAGATTGTGTGGCAAAATAGTATTAGATTTTTATTTTTATTAGATATGGTGTAAAATTGTTTTACTATCCTCAGCTATAAAATAGTGTGAATATGAAATAATATGGTGTTTCTGTCAACTGAATTATGGTCACAACTCTCAATACCATATTTTTATAAACAAAAAAATATGTTTATTTCTGTATTTTATGGACAATGTCACTTTGAAATAACATGTTGCGAAGATTTTAATGAGTTTTGTTTTATCCAGAAGGTAGGTTTCAAGATTATGAAATTGCTATAGACAACGTAATTCACATGGCATCGCCTAACAATAATATAAATGCACATACACAACATGATCCAACTAACCCCATCAATGAGGAAGAAGAACACTCCTCTTAAAATTGTCTTCTCATTTGTGATATTTATTAGTATATCAAATTAACTATATTTTATTAATAGGAATGAAGTATATATTAATTATTTATGTTAATTTAATTGTAATTTTACAACTATTTTGTCTTAAAAATTGTACACTACATTTTTTTGTCATAACAATCTTATTTAACTTTTTTTTTTCTTTCTGATTAACAATGATATACAATGAAGTTGAAGATCGAGTTCAAAACCTCTAATATTCTATCCCAAGTCCCAACCATTCACCATAAGTTAAACCTTACTTAGCTTAAATAAAACATTAAACTACAATAATGGTAAAAAGCTCGAACTAACTTATTTTAGAAAAAAAAAAATATTTGTAATAAGGATTTTGGTAAAAAAAAAATATTATTATTTTTTTCAAAAAAATACAAAAGTAGTTACTGGTTAGAGGGTTACATCAGTTGGGGGTTTGGAGGCATCGTACATCGTGGTCATTCCATCAATTTTACTTTATTACTATTTTTTTATATTCATTCATTCTGAATTCCTTGTGGCTTCCTTTCACTATATTAATAATAAAGTTATATTCCCAACTAGGCTCGCATTTTACTCCTACATATGCTCATTTGACCAAGATCGGTAAAAAGAGGAAAGTTCACACACATGACATGCATTTGTGGAGACAAACTATTTCTAAGAAGCCAAAGAAGAATCTCATTCCTTTGTAGTTGTAGGCACATGATGAATGAATAACAAATTAATTGTATGACTTTCATGCCAACTCTTAGATTATATCACAGTTGGGACAATTCTATGTATAATAAAGATAAATATATGGCACGAGATATTTTCATAATTAAAATATTCTAAATTCTCAAATAATTTTATTTTTAATGAATTTTATTAGTATATAAATAAAACTATAGAACAAATCATGTTCAAGTAAGGTCGTCAATTTGCCTTAATTTGTATGGTTTCTCACATGTTGGGGGGAAAAATGAAGAAATAGTATTAATGATCTAGACCATTGAAATAAAAAGAGAGGATAGTACTAAAATTTGAAAAAAGAGAGATTAGTTAAGCGTTGATACGCGAAAAATGAGAGAACAGAAGAGTTAAAAATGGAGAGCCAAACTCTGAATTATAGACCTTCCATCTTCCTCCCCTTAAAATTGAAGATTTTGGTATATGGTTGGGGGATTGTGAAATTTAGTTGTGGTAGTATGCAGCAAACATTAAGAGTATTATATTGGTTGAGTGTTGTTAGCATTACACTTGGTTACAATTAATTATATATTGTAAAGGAGCTTTGACTGATTGTGTTACTACAATTCCCATGTATGCACATGATCTTGTCTTGTGGTGGACATCAAGTTGAATGAAATGTTCTACTATTTGCTTTTACAAACAAAACAAAAAAACACCGACCAAAAAGTAAAGTAAAATGGAGAATACAAATATCTCAATTTCTACAGAGAAATAAAACTCTCAAATACATCACAGTTTTTTCTAAGAGTTAATAACTGATGACAAATGCAAAAGTTGAAAAATCAAAAATAGAAAATATTATCTTCAAAAACTGTGTGATCAACTTTTTAAAAGTTAAAAAAATTTCAACTCAAATTTGATAGTATTTAGTACTGTCTCAATAAATGCATTTAAAACACTAATTAGCATGACCTTGATAAAATAGCAGAAAGATCAAAAAGACAACATATATCAAGAGTTTACGACCATTCATTATCTGACAGTTTCATTGTCAGGAGAATTGGCCAAATAAGACATTACTGATAGAGATGTTGGGTAGTACATCAAATGAAGAGTAACACTACATTATCCATTTTCAGCTATCAAAAACACCCTCGTTGCATTCCATTTTCAAACAGATAAAGAACTTCTACACCACATAGAAGCTGTTAGCTCAAACTTGGCTTTGGTCAGTGGCAGACTCTTTAATATTACCACCACCGACACTGATGAACTTAGATGAGTTGCAAGTAACAAAAGTTTAATGGTTCTACTATACCAAAGCTTCATCACCTTCCCTCGTTTATGGAAGGTAAACTAAAAAATTAACCTCCATTTTGCTCTATTCCTAAATGGAAAAACGAGCTCCAACTCCTTTGTTGGAATCTGCATCGAGTATAAATATTCACTCAGGCCTGCATATCACCTGTGAATTTTTATGCTCTATTTACAGACTATATATAGAGGCATAAACAAACTTCCACATGTAAATAACCAACTAAAACCCCTACTCTAAAATCTAAACGTTAGTAGTCAAAAACTAGTGACTGCTATGAACAATTGCCTTGAATAGATCCTACTGTCATCATTAGATTTCCATCTTCCATATCATCTTTTCAATGCTGCAATCGTGCGCTTTCTCCAGTGCAACAACTTTGGTTCGATGTACTGCAAGTGAGTTTTTTCCTCTTTCATCCTGAGGAAGTTCACAAGCTTCACTGACAGAACCTGTCTTCAAGTCGGCTGGGGGAATGAAGCAATCTAAAGAGAGACCTGGAACATTGAATGCAACCTCTTCAATTGTCCAGGCTTCTTCCATTTTTGTTTTGGTATGGCTCATGGCCATCTCCCCAAACCTGAAGAGGGTCACCACAGAATTCCCAGAGTGTGCAATCATGACCCCTTCAACAGGCCTGTAATCATCAAGGAATGAATTGATTGTGGTTTCCCAATAAACTGCGTCGCCTCCATTAGATTGGATGCGGGTCAGATGAGAATCCTCAATGTGAACAAGAAGTCCAGTTTTCTGGCTAAAGTAACCAAATAAGACATGCCGTATGATCTCGGCAGGACCCTCGCTCCGAGCCTTTAGTGTTTCAGGATCAGTACAGTGCTTAAGAATGAAGCAATCCTCACCATTGATATTCTTCTCTCCTATGCATCTGGCATCAGCAAACATGCTTGCAGTGGTTCTAGGGTCAAGGCCCTAAATTAACAAATATAAATGAATCTAATTATACACTAGATAGAAAAAGAAAACAAGATACTAAAAAGCGAAACAGTTGGTACATGTACAAAAACAACACTGAAAATCTGAAATAATGTTTAACCTGAAGCGCACGGCGCAAAGGCCTCACAGGTCCTTTAGCCGCGTGAGCACCAAGCCAAGGAGTGTGCCTCCAAACAAGCTTTCCATTGCAGCCAGCATGGACCTTACTTCCCCCAACAGAAAGCTCTACATACCACATATCAGGATTCATCTGCCAAAGCACAAATCCACCAGACTCTGCACACCTAGAAGCATTCCGATTCTTCACTACCCTAGTTGCAGTTTCAAATTCAGAAGCTACCATTCTAACTTTCCCCATTGCATATGCATTTCTTATAGAGCTCTGCAATTTCTGTCCTCCAGATGCTGCTATGTACTGCTGCAATATGTACTGTGCAGACGATGTTTCCTGTAACAGACAACAGTATCCATGAACCAAAAATCACTAGAAAAAACCCATAAATTCTTGTGCTCTACCAGTATATATTCCACACCTTGTTTTTTATCCCAAAAAATTCATAAAATGGAATTAAATAACCAAACAAAACATTGACAGGGATCTAATCTAATTTAGTATAATTAGTATAATTCACTAGCATATGGTAAATCATGAATTTAATTTTCAGAAATTATCCTTTAACTAATGTAAAAAAAAAAAACAGACATCAATTGCTTGAGTTACACTAAAAAGTTAAAACAAGTTTCACTGTTCTAATGTGTGTTTTTTTTATCTTTCAATAACCACTCTCTTAAACAAAAACACTATTAAAAAAAGGTGCACATGATTTTCAATTATTTCCTTAATTAAACATTTCTACCAAACAAACACCTACATGCACACATCAAAATCAAAATAAACCAAAAATTGCAACATTCAAAATAGAAACTGAATCTTCCAACAAAAAAAAAAGTGATGAAACTCACGATTGGAGTATCTTTGATGCTGAGATGAGGAAGTGGGTCTGTAGAACAAACATGAAAAGGAGCCAATGGAGCACCCATTACACCAAGCAGAAGTCTCAGATCAGACCTCTTATAAGAAACCGAAGGAGCACGTGAAAGCTGATCCTTCATCCAGTTTCCGAGACCCGACCCAGTTCGCTTTGGATCCCCGTTATCTGAATCGGGTCCTTCGATTAACGGCGTTAGTGTTTCACCTAACGGCCTTAAACCTCCGGATCTTGCGAGTGAAGAGTCTGAGTTCTGGTTGGGTTGGTTTTTCTTTCGATTGAATAAACCGGAACCGGTTCGGGCAGGGCTGGTGGAGCGGGAACGAGAGCGAGAACGAGAAGGTGAGAGACCACGAACTACTTCTTCTTTGAGTGAAGAGAAGAAACCTTGCTTCTTTTCCATTTTGTGATTGAAGAAAAAATGAAAAATGTCGAGAGAGAAAAAACGTGAGGATTTAAGAAGAGGTGAAGGGAAGGTTCATGTGGAGAGAGAGAGAGAGAGAGAGAGAGAGAGAGAGAGAGAGAGAGTGAAGTAGAGAAAGTGTGTGTGAAATGTGGAAGGAAGGAAGGAAAAAAGGAAGTGAGTGAGGTGTGTGGTGTGTGAGAATAGAATAGATAGTGGAGAAACGGTATATGGAGAGAGAGAGAGAGAGAGAGAGAGAGAGAGAGAGAGAAATAAAAAGGAGAAACGCGCAGAAACTAAAAGAAAGAGAATGGCATTTGTTGCTTTATGGGAGGGATGAAAAGGCATCACAATGTGGACTATAATATTGGTACTGATCTGTCTCAAAATAAATGTCAGTTGATTATTTTGTATTATTTACATAATTTAATTTTATTATATTTTTTTTATAATTTTTAAAGATATATAATTATATATATTAACGATCAAAGTTATGTGTTGACAAATTTAAACAGATCAATTGTAACATTTATTTTGAAATGGAGAGCGTACAAAGTTTCCCATGACTAATCTTCATCGATAATTTGTAGGATAGATAAGATAAATGCTCTAATTTTAACCGAATTTTTTTACATAGCATGATTCAGTAATTGAATCTCTGACCACATATTAAACGGACCAAAACTCTTATCACATGAATTAATTCATTGTTTATATTATTTATTTATTATTTGGAACTAATTTTATTAATTGATTGTATATTGTCTTTTTCTTTTCTTTGACTTGACTTCATTATTGATTAATACTGATATTTGATATCTTTGGTGTAAAAAAACTTTAGTTACTTCAATCTTTACTTTATTTTATTTCAATCTTAAATAAAATCTTTAGTTACTAATGATGGATATACCTAAAGATAATCGTTTAATACTACAATAGTTTTGTAATTATATAAATACATTCAATTATCAAATTTGTTTTTTTTTGTTTTTTACTATAAATTTGTTATTTTTTTAGTAAACATAATTTAGTTGATAACTTTATCAAAAAAAAGAGTTGATAATCATCAGAGGCATTATTAAAAACGTTAGAGTTCGAAACACGCATTTCATATTTTTATACAATAATTTTCTTTTAACTTTTTGATTTTTAAAGGAAATTAATAGTTTAAAATTCAGGGTAATTTATGATATTAAATGGTTCCACTACTCTCTAAAACACAGTTGTAGGAATCGAGCTGTTGTTCTTCTTGCAAAGTTCAACATCAATCACTGCTGAATTAACCAACACTTGGTAAAATATGTGAGTTAAATTACTAAATATTTTGACAAAAATAAAATTATTTATCCTTTTAAAATATGATTGCAACATTTATTATTTTTCACTTAGAACTATCAATAAGAATATTTTAATAAATAAAACTACTTTAATCATTAAAATTAACAAATTTAATCATTATTTTAAACATGTACTATAAAACACAAACAATATGTTTAAAGTGACAAAGTAGTTTAGTGGTTAAAATTTCACCAATTAAAAATAAATAAGTGTATGTATCATAATTCAAACCCCAATTCATACGCATAACGTCAATAGGCTAAAATATTTCAATCAAGAATATTAAACATAGCAATAAGATAAAATCTCGCACATTAACGTTATAAACTCAAATGTTATTTAAAGTGGCATTTCAAGAAACTATAACTATATTATTATATGTTATATGAGATTTCAAGTGAATGATCGATATTATTTTCAATCAATTAAAGAGTAATTGTTGATATGAAAATAATAAGATTGAAAAAGGATATTCTATATTATGTGATCTATAAATTTATGATGCAGATATAAATAATTGTTGATGATAATGAAAGTTTCGTATTTATAATGTAATAATAAAAATATTAATACTAATATATTAAAAATGCAGTATAACTTTTTTTACAAGCAATAGTTATTTTTTATATTTACTAAATAAGACTAAACATATCACTTCTTCATCCTTTAACTAAGAGTCGAAGGTTTGATCCTCACCTGGGTATGGAGCAGCTTTAAATCTTTGAGTCAGTTATCCCACCCATCGAGGTGCCTCCAATCTAGTAAGGGATTAGTCACTGCATTCAATTGTGGATACCAGGTCTCGATCAAAAAAATATCACTTCTTCATCGAATCTAAAAAGTAAATTATTACATGCATTCATTATTATTTTTTCTTATATTTCTAATTATTACACAAACTTACATTGAAACACGAAAAGTCAAATTAAATACATATAAAACAAAGAAAAATTTAATAAAATTTACACACAAATTATCCACAATAATTAAACTGTTAGTGACATTTTTTAATAAAATAAAATTAGTCAAAAACTTACTAATATAATGGGACAGACCGGAAGCTGTACTGTATTAAAAAAAAACTAATCTTTTTTCCTTGTTTTTCAAAGACCGCAGGGGCCATACAGTAACAGTACTTGGTGGACACTGAAAAGTGAAATGTGAGTTGTCCAAGGAAGCTTGAGAAGCTAAGTTACAAAGTGATGGTAAATACTCCCTCCGTCTCAAAATGTATGAAAAAAAATTTAAATTAGTTGTCTTAAAATATAAGTGAAAAAATTTAAATATTTATCTTTTTAAGAAATATTTACTATCTCTTTTATTTTTTCTATAACCAACACTAATAAAAATTGTTTTGGGACTGAGAGAATAGTAATACAATAGGCATTTGTTTAGGAATTACAGTAAGATTTAGTAAGTGTAACGGTCTAGTCAGGCTTCTAAGCCTACCTGCGTGCAGCACTCCCCATTGGTGCCAGCGTTTCAACATATGCCCCTACTCGTTATCGTGCCACTTGAGGATAACGATAAGATAAGAGTGCACCCTCCATTAATTCTACGCTCCAAACATATTAATGTTAAACATGTAGAAATAATTTTAATATATGAAATGTTATTGGTTACCTATCATAATATTCTCACTGTCTCATGTTATAAAACGAAAAAAAATCATATTTATTAGGAAAAATTAAATATAATAATTGGAAGTATGTTATTTTGTAAAAGAGTTGCATAGAAATGTGTAAAAACAATTTTTATTGGTTGTTGAATATGGAAAAGATAAGAGAGAGTAAATTTTTCTTGAAATAGTAAATGTTTATGTGTTTTCTCTTATATTTTAGACAAAAAAAAATATATTTTTCTCTTATATTATAAAACAGAGATTAATCCCTCAAGTTGGAAACAAATATATGTCATTTTGACCATATTATATAAATTTAGAAATGTAATTAATGTTGCATGAAAAAGAGAAATTACAAGTTAGTAGTTTATAAAATTATCCTTTAATAATTGTATGATAAGATAACTTGTATAATTAAAAAAAAAAGAGAGAAACAAATATTTAAAAGTAGAATAGGTAAATAACATTAAATGGTTTATTGATAATGCAAAATGACATAAATAGTAATATATATTGTGTGACAACGACGGATGGTACAAAGTCAATTAATTTGATCTCAATTGAAACAATTAATTTTAATATTAATAATGGTAAGATATAAGATTTTTATAATATAATTATAATTTTTATAATTTTTTTATTTAAAAAACTGACCAGACGATGATTAGGTGGATTTTGCTTTGGATCATATATGTGCAATGTGGGCATCATCATATTTGTTCATGATATGGAATGACAACTTGATCACAGTTGCAATTTAACAAAAATATAGGAGTAAAAGATTACTAGTACTACTTAACTAATTTTCCTCTTTTTTACTTTTTCAAATTCATGTTGTCATCGTCTCCAAGTTGTGAGAATGAGATAGCTACTACATCCAAAAAAAGTTAATATTCCTGTCCATTTGTTGCTACTATGTTTCTTTGTGTTTGACTAGAACAGCAAAAAAACAACCATGTTCTACTTCTATTGTGCTATGTAGTAGTTTAATTATTTAAGAATAATCTAATTTAATGTACTTATATTATAAGAAAGCGTGGTTTTTTGGTTATTTTTGGGTCCCAAGCCATGCCAAATACTACTTTGTTTGGTTTTGGTCTACTAGCAAGCAACCTTGCTCTTTACGCGCAAGAGCACGTGCAACACAGATTTGGGGTCATAAAGAAATATATCTTGACATGGAGATATCAGAAATGAGCACTTCATATATATGTAAGAACATAGTTATAGTTAAACCGAGTCATTTTCTTGATTGCTGTGTGTGACCGGTGGTGGGTTCAGCTTTACAACTAATCTTACAACATGAAGCACAGGGCCAAGAAGAAGAAGAAAATCTCATTTTAAAAAAGTATAGGATGTGGTCAACTTTTCTTCATCATCTTTATTTTAATACATTTTAAATTTAATTTGTATACATTAATAGTTTAAAATTATTTTACAAATATATTTAATCAAAGTTTCTAAGCCAGTACTATTAAACCAATTCTAGTCTGTGTTTGACTAATTAAATATTTTCAAGTTGTGTAGCTGTGAAGTTTTATTTACATGAAGAAACTGAGGGACCAACATGGTTGGCTTTTTGAGTGACATATTTCGTATGATTTCAAAGTTTTTGTCTCGCATTCAATGATGGCTATGGAAAATAAAATCATGCTTGTACTAGCTAGTAGTAGTTACTTGATATTTTTACACCTCACTATCTTTGTTTGTTTCTGAATAGATTTTTCTTTTGTTTATGAATGTAGATTAGTACGTACTATTATATACTAAGTAGCAATTAGTAATGTTTTATAGATATAGTATAGCTAGCTAGCAAGAAGAAGGAAAATCATCAACAACTACATCTATTACTTGACATTTCACATTTTGACATGCATTTCACACATATTTTTGTAGTCACTTTCTGAATTAAGTGGACATGGACCCTAACAACTCAGTGGGATTAAAACATCTTCACATTAGTGTTGGGCTGTTGTTGGCTAAGGATTGAGGTTTTAGTTTAAGTAATACTACTAGTATATATTAGAAGAAAAATAAATATACAACCAATAACAACAATGTATTTTGACATGTCATTCCACTTTATCTACTTTTTTTAATAACTTGTACTTTGTTTTTAAGCTAATATTTGTACTTTCGCCGCTGCTTAACCTCATTTAAAGCCAGATTTCATTTTTCATGACAAATAAAACTAGATTTCGGGTCTGTTTGATAAAATAACCTTATAACTGATTACCAATAGTTTATATCTAATGACTAATAGTTTGTACTTTATAACTGATAGCTGATATCTTATGGCTGATAAGTTATAGATATAAAATGACGTATAAAATAAATGTTTAATTAATATTTAATTGTTTTTAAGTAAGATAATAGAGGTAAAATTTTGGAAAAAAAATTAATAAGTTAAAAGTTATAAGCTCATAAGTTAACTATAAAAAAAAAGCAATAAGTTTTTGCCAAAAAAAAAAAAGCAATAAGTTAGTAAGATATATTTTTTGACAAATAAGCTATTAAGTTTTACATATTTAAAATATGTTTTTATCGAGATAATGATATTTCTTAAGTTATTTATGTTGTTTCAAATATGGATACTCTTCTGCTATCCTGGGCCTGGACCATCCTAAACGGGCTGCATTCACAGGCCCAACTGTAAAAGAAAGTGCAACGAAAAATTGAAGAATGAGTAAAGACAAGAAGAAAGAAAAACTGAGAAACCAAAAAAAAGCGAGAAAGAACTCTTTGAATCTGAATTCCAACACAAAAAAAAAAAAAAAAGAACCCGTGGTTTCCATTTTGACGTACTCTTATCTCTTCTTCGTTGATTTTCATTTTCAGCTTTGGTTTGTTGTAACCGTTTATCAAAGCTTTTCCGTAATCACTTTTTACGAAGCTCGATCTCCATGGCCGTCGATATCCTTACCTTAGAAAACAGGTAAATTCCATCAACTCAAAATGCACTTATTATGCTTGTTAGAATCGGTTACTTCATGATCACAATCGAGCTTGTTCTTATTGAAGCATAATTTTCAGAATTTCAATCTGTATAGTGCATAGTTTGTTTCATTTTTTGTTTTTCTGATTTAATAGTTGTCCTAGTTACTGAATTCACTGCTGCTTCATTTGTGTTATCGTATTGAATCAATTGGAAACACGGTAGTTTGTGCGCACGATATGTTTGATTAAGTTCACTGTGATCGTAGTTTGATAATTTATTACATTTGCTAATATTTATATTGCTGATTACATTCTAATTATTTAATCTTGGTTTTGGTTCTAGGTATATTGATTCTTGCAGGAGACACGGTGTTTTGCCTAACGCTACTATTTTGTCGAGCTTTTTCAAGGTCTGATGTTAATTCCTTTACCTAATTTTCTGCTAAATTATCTCTGTTATATTCCTATATATAGTTTTGGGAATTGGATCCTCTCCTGCCAGTGTCTTGATAAGTGAAGATTTTGATTTTCATAAGCTACATTAGTTTTTGGTACTCTATCGATTTTCAATTGCATTTGAAACTATTTTTATTTTTTTTGTAATCTAGTTCTTCTTCTCTCGACTCTGCCAGTACAGACAGGGGACAGTGAATGGATTCTATTTTGTATTTGTAATATATTATTTTCATGGGCTGTAAGCTAACCTGACCATCATTTTGCAGGCCGAGGTGAAAAAATCCCACCAGGAGCCATGCATCCTGGACATCTTAATTGACGACCTTAAGGATATTGATTTTGCTCCACTCTTCGAGATATGCACAAACCTTGATACTTCTGAAGTTGAAGCTGTTGATGTACGTAATGAATCACCATGTGTATTAAGTGGAGAATATGCATTGCCATTGATGCGTGCTGTTAAACAAAAGCTTCGAGCAGTCGAACTACAAGATGTGTCATTTGCAAAAGACTTCGTACGGTATATTATGGTGCTTGCCATTGATTATCTTTGTATAAATGATTTTTTTTTTGTCTAATCACCTTTATAGTTTATTTTCAACTTTCGTTTACTTTGATATGGTAACATTGAATTTCCATTCCTTGGTTCAAATCAACCAACAAGCTGCATTTTACTGATATTAATGGGGATATGATTTTATATTAATGGGGATATGACATTATTGTCTTGATATTGGCTTTTATGTCACCAAGGCTTGTCTGTTTGATTTGCTTATGAAGGGAGATTAGAGATGACAAAAAAAGTTGTTTGTTTGATATTAGAAACGGTCATAGAACAAAATAAATCTGGTTGTGTATACATGTTAAAATATAGAATACTATTTATTACTATTAGAAGTTCATTACACACTAATATGTTGTGCAAAATAAACTTATCACATAACAAACAACACTGTTTTGCATGCATTGTGTATTTACCACCGAACATGGTATGTTAGTATAACACTCTGTTTGTGATGTCTCTTGGCGTAAATCAAACACAGCACAAGGACCACCTCTGGTATTTACTGTAGCCAATTAACATAATTACATGAGGTGCTTCATTCTCATTGATGATATACAATGAGTTGGTGCAGTTGTTTCCCTATAAGTTTCAATCATGAGCTGTTCTTTCATTATTGGGAGAACATGCCTCACTGGCTGCACTTTCTGGTGCATTATGTTTTTCTTGCAACTGATGTTTTCATGGCTAATTTTGGGTTTAATCACCAGGGATATCTCACAAAGAGGTTTGGCATGCCAAGTTTTGACATTGAGGTCTTGGCATTTTCGGAAGTTGGGCTTGATGGGGGAGTTCAGGCATATGCACACACTTAATCTTGATTTCAGTTCTTCCCTTACTAGTTTTGAAGAAGACTGTTTTAATTGCATGCCCAATCTAACGTCTCTCTCAATGTGTGAAACAATGGTTACAAATCTTTGGTCAACTGTTGCAGCTCTCTCTAAGCTTCCTTCTTTGGTTGAACTAAGGTTTCAATATTGGCAGTATTGTAATGATGCAGGAACATCTTTTACCTCATCCAGTGGGAAGTCAGATGCCACTGCTGATTTTAGTCTGCTTGATAGAGTTCCTTTAATTGGTGAATCCTGCATTGATACGAGGGAACTAACAGACGTTAGTGTTGAGGATCCACTTAGAAATTTTTATTCCTTTGATGAAGAAGTTATGAGTCGTGATGTTGAAAGCATGGTTGAAGACTCGTCAGATGATAGTGAAATTGATCTGACAAATAATCATCATAGAAACTGGTTGTCAGATGTTTTTCCTAGGTGGAGTTTACAAATGCCTCTTCAGAGCGAGGTAGCCAATCTTCTTATTACTTTGTAAATATATTTTCCTTCGCAGTGGTCGCTACATCAAAGCAATAATGGCAACTCTTTCTCGCTCTCTTGTAGAGGGTTTGATCATTTTTGTCTAATTTATTGCAAGTAATTTACTACTATTAATTTTGAAAACATAATAATTTGGGTTTTAATTTAAAATAATCATGAACATTGTAAGTGTAACTTCCAAGGCCAAGGTGATAGCTTGCATCTTATGTTCTTGCAATTATCTTATAAAATACTATTAAGTTATTGCAAGGATTAAAATTTAAAGCTTGTATACTGAGGTAGTCAAATTAATTACTCTATGTTTTCTAGTTTGTGTAATTCTACTCTGTTTTTATGGTCATATCATATTTTTGAACTTTAGTTGACGACTTTCTTTGTGTTAGACTTTAATATGTATGCTGTAGTAAAAACATTGAAATGCTTGTTACTGAATTGCATAAAACTGTTTCAGGTGATTGTACTATTTCTTACATCCATATTTTCCAAGCCACAACCTCAAAATCCAGTTTTATCTTTAACTTTGACTGTTTACATTACAGAATGAAGAGTCATCAAGAGGTTCCTTTACAGAGAATGGTGTTGATGTTTCTATGAAGTATATGTCTTGTCATGCATCACCAATATGTCAGGAAAAACATTACAGAGAATTCATGATAGCTTCATTACCAAAGCTGAAAAGTTTAGATAATCTGCCTATCAGAAATATTGACAAGGAAAGGGCTACTGGAATATTTTTTCAACACTTTGAATATCTTCCGTACAGATGGAAGAGCAAAGAGAATGTTCTAAGTATCTTACACAAGCGAGAAATAAAATCAGGCCGCATTAAGGAGCCATCTTCAAAGCGTAGCCCGTCATATCCTCACGGAACATCTCAACATTTTTATACTAGGTCTCTTTCTGCTGCTAAACTGGGGTCTTCAACTTGGCCTTTCTTACATCCCCTTTCTGTATCAGGATTTGAATTGGATAACGACTTTCGTCCAAGGCAGTTTGAGTATCACCCATCTGACTCCAGTTTGATGGTCTTTGGAACTCTAGATGGTGAAGTAGTTGTTATCAATCATGAGAGTGAACGCATTGTGAGTTATATCCCATCACTTGGCGCAATGAATAGTGTCTTGGGTCTTTGTTGGCTCAAGAAATATCCTTCTAAGGTATGTTGCATGAGAAGTCGTTGATAGATATTGTGTCTACCGTGGGTATTAGTTTATATGAGTATTCAGCACGCACACACACACACATAATTATTGGTGTGATTCTTCTACAATGTCACATCAACAAACATAAGTAGTGTAGTTGTTTGTCATACATGGTCAGATAGTCTTGTAGAGTCTAAAGTAGTTTTAATGAGACAGAGGTGACACTTTGTGATTTCCACAGGAAAATATGTAAAAGTATTAGAAGTATATTGGTAAGTAGTAAATAATTAATGCAGGAAATTTGAAGAGGTCCTAGAAAAAGGGACAGAAATTTTTCAAGAGGATTCTATAATTCGGGATGGGGTAGGTTATTTATCTAAGGAAAGCATTGATTCAGTGAAGTATTCCATTCTGTTTACAGTAGTTAGGTTTAGAGCATTTGTTCCTCCAGTAATTTTTGTTTTAATAAAAGTTATTGCATTGCATCTCAGCTTATAGCAGGTTCAGATAATGGTTCCCTGAAATTGTATGACATCAACCATATACCAAGACAAATTAATGGCTTACATGGGAACACTGGTTGTGTTACCTTTGATGAATTTGACCAGTTGACATCTGTTCATGTTAACTCTACGGATGAACTATTTCTTGCTAGTGGTTACTCAAGAAATGTTGCTTTGTATGACATCAACAGTGGAAAGCGCTTACAAGTGTTCACAGATATGCATCGTGGGCATATTAATGTAGTCAAGTTTGCAAATCATTCCCCGTCAATTTTTGCTACTTCATCATTTGATCAGGATGTCAAGATGTGGGACTTGAGACAGAAACCAATACACCCCCTCTTCACTGCTTCAAGCTCTAGAGGAAATGTGATGGTTTGTTTTTCTCCCGATGACCAATATATTCTTGCATCGGCAGTTGATAATGAGGTATTTTACTTTGTAGTGTGGTTAGTTAACATTTACTAGTCACTGCATGCAAACTGCAATTGCTGAAATAGGCTTTGCACTTCAGGCAAAATCTGCTTAAGCTTCATAGCAGCTTGGATTGAATTTTTGTAATATATGCACTACATTTTCAATTGATTATCTACAATTTATTTTTTTTGGCAATTGTTATCTTAAAATACATTGTTGGTGTACCGACTAACTTGTCAATTTTGACAGGTTAGACAATTTCTGGCTGTTGATGGTAGGCTTCACTTAGTTTTTGATATTGCTCCAACTGAAAGTTCTCAAAATTATACTCGTTCTTATTACATGAATGGGAGGGACTACATTATTAGTGGAAGTTGTGATGAACACGTTGTCCGTGTTTGCTGTGCTCAAACAGGGAGGCGCCTGAGAGATATTTCCCTGGAGGTATGTCAATCATGTAATTTACGTGCTTAACTGACAACCATATAATAAATAAATTAATAATACATAATGTAAGAGAAGAAAAGAAAAGAGGCAGAGAGAAAGAGGAGGGAGGGATACTAACAAACAAAATGGGAGTTGGGTAAATTATTTGTTCCATACCTTCACAAATAATACGAAGGAAATCTTTTATTATATGACGGGATTGCTCCCTATTTAAAGCTTGCTCACATTTTCCTACATTACATGCGTGTTTATATTTTTCTATCCCACAAGCAACGTCTCAATAGCCAGAATATGAAGAGGAACATGTACAATTGATGCTTGAGTATTGTGGTTTTATTCGTTGCTCCATAGTATTGAGATTACTTGTTTACTTCTATGCAGGGCAAAAGCTTAGGAAGTTCCATGTTTGTTCAATCTTTGAGAGGCGATCCTTTCAGGGTAAGTTCCTTTTTGTGGCTTATCCCAAGCCTTCTCTTGGTATAAAGAAAAGGCAGCCCTAATTACAAGGCTAATGGAGAAGATGAACAATTTGGGGATCTTAATGGTTAAAAATCATCCGCTTTCATATTGGACATAAAAGATTTTTCATGTTCATTTTTGGCTGACAGTTGGCTGTTTCTGTGTTGTCTTTATAAATTTCGAATATAGCTTTTCAGTTGAATGTCGTCCTTGCTTTTCCACATGAATGCTTTTTGAAAGGCACGGAAAAAACTTACATTTTTATCTTTAGTAGTTTATCTTTAGTAGTAAACTCGTTTCTTCGGCATACTGAAGTTTTCATTATTTGATTAATTAAAATTTAGTTCTTTGCATGCAGGATTTCAATATGAGTGTGTTGGCAGCCTACATGCGGCCTGGTTCCAAGTCTGAAATTGTCAAGGTTTGTACCTTCTTGTATATGCATTAATCTATAACATGAAAAGCTTAATGATGTCTTTAATTGCTCTCTCACAATTACTTGATAGTAAAATTTTATTGTTTCCATAATCACTTTTCACTCCGATTCCGTTCAAAATTGTGTTCTTATTTATTATGCCTTTCACATTTGAACATTCAAAATGAATGAGATGAAACATTCTATTCTTACTTTGCTTAGCGGGTGATAAGATTTTTTAAAATTGTTTTATTTTTGCAGATCAACTTACTAGCACCTAGTGGACATGCTAAGGACGACTCTGATGACCATCATGTATGCCCATCCCACATCATGGGGGCTTGATGTATGATTTTGTATGTATTATATGTAGAGGTGATTTTGAATTGTTTTTACTTGAATAATAAATAATTATAGTCTTAGTTATTTAGTGTACTGAGATGAGCTGAACTTTGCCTACATGTAATGTAATGTAAATCAACAAATAGTATAAATTAAAAACATGTAGTGACTTAAAAGTTATAGTGATCAGAAATCAGAGTTGTAAAACTACTTTCGTATGGTGATATGAAGAAACTGGGCATTTGCTCGTGTAGTTGTTAAAATTCCTTTTCAGCTAAGGTCCCGTATTCCTGTTAGGATAAACATTTTTAGCTTTAGCATGATAATACAGAGCTTGTCGTTTTTTTTCTCTGTGAGCTGAAGTTAAATGTATCAGTTGCAGCTAGTAAATAAGTTTCTCAATGAATCTCTTTTATCGCTAGGGGATGCATTTAGATTTGGTTCTTTTAATGCGTGAGTTTTTTTTTTTTGGTTTACATAGTTGAGAGGATCTCTAGCATACTACTCAAATCTCTAACTAATTGACCAAACACATTGGCATCTTTGTTTAACATTGTGAATTCGAACACTTAATATTCATCAACGAAATGTAAATCAAATGGATGTAACTCCTCTAAAGTGAGGAATATAGTTTAGAGGAGGTATAAGTAGAAGGAGTTATATCAACAATTGATCTTATTACATTACTCTCGAGATGTTTTGTTTCTTGTATATTTTACTTACAACAGATTGAAAATCACTTTTAAAAGTAAAATAAATGCACCCATAATTTCTTTGAAGTAACTAAAAGAAAGCAAACAACAATAGTAGGTGGGGAGAGGAGAGCCAAAACCGAGACCAATGCATGCTGTTTCTTCCTACAGCTAACCCGCTCTTCCTATTTTATATTGCATCTGATCCTTCTAGTTTTAGTCATTTTATTGTCACCATCTCTGTTAAGAATATTTTCAATTTGGGACCATCAATATAAATACACACTGCTATTCATGCAAATGCTATCACTAAACTCTTGAGAGTTACTGATACACACCCACAGCAATTTGAAGAATTCCTTTCTATAATTTGTTACCCAATATTAAAATGAAGGCTCTCTTCACCATTCTGCTGTTTTGTTCCCTTCTTCTATGCTCCTCTTTCTTAGAGCTATCCATTGCATATGAAGATTTATGTATGATTTTCTTCACCTTTTATGAAATGAGATGATTCATTTTAATTTGTCTTTCTTTTAAAATATTACTAATATTTCAGTTTTAATGGCATGCAGCTAATTGTGGCAACAAGTGTTCAGACAGATCAAAAGCAGGGGTTGAAGATAGGTGCGTGAAGTACTGTAAAATATGCTGCCAAGAGTGCAAATGTGTTCCTTCTGGGACTTATGGGAACAAGCACGAATGCCCTTGCTATAGAGACAAGGTTAACAACAAGGGCAAGCCCAAATGCCCTTGATCGATATCAACTTACTAGTTCATTGAGTTTGTTTGTGCTGTTTGTGTCGGTAATGTCTCACTAGTCACTATGTTGGTTGGATTCTTCTTGTTATCTCAGTTTTACATTCTCCGTGGGTGTTAATCTGAAGAGGATTACTAAGTATCTGTTTGGATTGGCGTTTTGAAGCCCCAAACGTGAGTTTCAACTACCAAACGTGATTTTGACCAATTTTGGGATGTTTGGATAACTTGCAAAACCAAATCCATGAAACGTGAAAATAGCTCCAAACGCGAGTCCACTTGAAGCTGCAAATTGGAGCTTCTACGGTAGAGGAAAATCAATTCCAAGCAATTAATTTTCAGTGACATGTGAACTTACCTATTTACCCATAACTTCTTCTTCCATACAGATCTGATTTTCCTTTGATAAATTACACAAATATTGATTGATGGAGAAATTGTAGAAAGAGAGAAGAATATTGAGAAAGAGGAAATAGTAGAAGATGGGGAAGGAAATTTAAATGGCAGAAAGGGTAGATGTAAGCTTAGAAGATGGGGAAGGAAATTGAAGATTATGGAGGATGAAAAAAGCTTAGAAAAGAACCCCCCACGTGAACGGAAGATTCTGGAGAAAACATTATACAATTAATTATTTTTTTTTTTGTTTTTTAACTATTGGGTTGGGCTTGAGTAATTTTTGTTCATAATTTTTTTAAAATATGATTGAAAAAAATGTTGAAGATTGAAAGATGGGAAAGGCGAAAGTTAGAAAATTCTGGAAAAAGGGATAAGTTGTGGTGTGGAAGTAGAAAACTATACATTGGAGAGAGACACACATGACATGTAGAATTTAATTATAAATATATATTAATATCCATTTTAGTAATTATACATTCAAAATTAATTTTAATTGAAACTATCCAAATAACATAGATTTATATGAATCACTTTTGTAATAAAGTATCCAAACATAAATCAATTCTGCTAAACTCAATTCTATTATAATTAATTCTATCAAACTCAATTCTATCAAAATCAATTCTCTCTACCGCTATTCCAAACACACACTAAATGAATAATGTCATGTATCTCAATCTAACAAATTGAATGATTATGTGAAAATTCAATTCATAATGTTCAAAAGAATACTCATGTAACAAGTCCAAAAATAGGGGAAAAAATACCACTTTGTCGCTCATTTAACATGATGATCAGTATGATGTAAACTTTCAATCTAATGATAATTTTATAAAATTCGTATTTGTTACAATGATATTCACAACTTTTGCACGATACAAAGTTGAATTTATTAGTTTTTACACGTCAATTTAGCCTAAAATACAACTTAGCTGTTAAAATTCACCACTAAAAATAAGTACTAGAATTTAAAGTTGAATTTATTAAGTTTAACACGTCAACTTAGACGTTAAAAGACGTGTTAACATGTATAGATAAAATGTATAATTTTCAATCCAGAATATTTATACTACTCTAACAAATGTTGATGCACCTACTCCATCTTCTCAAATTATAAAAGAAAAATAAAAAAAATGACATTTATTAAATAAAAAAAACAAAAGAATTTGTAGTATATTTTTATGATTTTTTTTAAATAAGTTGCATGAAAAAAGTAATAACAATTTGCATTGATGGTTGTTTATTGAGAATAGAGAAGTGTGAGAAAATTAAATTTACATTTAATTTTACAAAAATAAGTAAAAAACATTATTATTATTTTTCTTATAATTTAGAAAAAAAATTAAATTTTCATTTTTATTCTTATAATTTGAGACGAGTGAGTATTAACTTTTTTTTTTTTTTAAAAATGTAAATTAAATTCAAATACATTGATTAAAATCTATCCCAATTCCCAAAACCCATGAACTTAAAAACGGCGTCGTACTAACCTTAATTTGAAGTTCCCAGCGAGGGAAGAGAGAAAGAGATCTGAAAGTGTAAGATGGACAGAGGAAAGATCGAAGAAGTGATCGAGAAGCAAGTACTCACAGTTGCACAGGCCGTCGAAGACAAGATCGATGAAGAGATCGCCGCCCTCGAACGCCTCGACGATGATGATCTTGAAGTCCTCAGAGAACGCAGATTACAACAAATGAAGAAAATGGCGGAGAAGCGTAGCCGTTGGATCTCCCTCGGACACGCCGAATATACCGAAATTCCTTCCGAGAAAGACTTCTTCTCCGTCGTTAAAGCCAGTGAACGTGTTGTCTGTCATTTTTTCCGCGAAAATTGGCCCTGCAAGGTACACACAAATCTCACCTCTAGTTTTTTCGATTCTTCATGATCTAGTTTTTTCGCGTACATACAGAGACGAAAATGATACTTAAGTCTTGAACTAATTACTCCATCCGGCCTTAATGAATCTAAAATGTAACTTCTGCTTATAAATAAGACCGGAGGGAGTATTTGACTGCATAAAAGCTGTTTGATTGAGTTTTTTCAATCACAAAAATGCAACTTAGACTGAGTTTCAATTCACTAGCAACGCCGAAGATATTTTGTATTGAGTTATTGCTTTATTATTAGAGGACAAACAGTTTAGTGACTATGTGTACCACAATTTGAATTTCAATTCACTCAAATGAGGAGAAACATTTGTGCTCATAGTTCATTTGCAGGTTGTGGACAAGCATTTAAGTTTGTTGGCGAAGCAGCATATTGAAACCCGCTTTGTGAAAATTAATGCTGAAAAAAGTCCATTTTTAGCTGAGAGGCTCAAGATCATTGTTCTTCCTACTATTGCCCTCATAAAGAATACAAAAGTGGATGATTATGTGGTACGTGTATTGTTAAAGTTGATACGTATTGCCAGGAATGTTATACTGGACCGGGTTTCCCTCTTTATTTAAGTAATTTTACAAACATCAAGATGATAATGTTGTGTCTATTAGGTGGGTTTTGATGAACTCGGTGGTACTGATGACTTTAGCACCGAGGTTTTGGAAGAAAGATTGGCTAAAGCTCAAGTCATATTTTTGGAAGGCGAATCATCAATTCACCGTGCAAGGTCCAGTGCACAAACCAAAAGAAGTGTTCGGCAAAGCACAAAGGCAGACTCCTCAGATTCAGAGTAACTTGTATTTCCTGTTGAGTTTTATTTTCGTTGGCCTCCAAGAAAGACGCGAGCTCGGATCACTGTCTAAATTTTGTTTCATTTACCGTGTGTGTCTTTCTAAATTTTGTTTCATTGGCCACTGGTGTGTCTTGTAAGTTTTTATTCGTTATTTGTATATCTAGTGCTTCTGTTAGAGTCTAGTACTGTTGTTTGGATCATCCTTTTTCTTCTTATTTCTGAAATGCTTTTTTTAGATCATTCCCCGATGATTGTACCAATGATACTAATCATTGTAAGTAATACTAAGACTCTGTGCTTTGCAAATGTGCTAATGCCTTGAATTACTTTATGCAGTTTAATGTTTGCCGTAGTTATGAAGTAAATGTTGCTAATGATAAACTATTCATCTCTATTGCATCCTCTTCCATGCAGTTTCTAAATGAAAAATAAATATGGTTATGCTGTGTGTTGAATTTGTATCATTTGAAAGAGATTGCATTCTTTTCACTATTGCAATCTCAAAATATTATGGTATCAAAATATTGCTGTGTGATGATACACTATTGCATAATTTATGGTATCAAAATATTTAGGGCATCTATTTTTCACTCTTTTGTTTCCTGGATTGTGTTCTACATGTTTTGAATTGTACTACCATGATACCATCACAAAGACACAAATTTTCTTCTAATTTTTCAAAAAATCAGGAATTAGAACCTACCAGTCTACTATGTGTACTCAATGAAACCGCTCTATTAAAGTCAATAAGCCTTGACACGACATTAGAACCAGAAAACAGAATAAAGTCATCGGACTAATTTGAAATCATGGGTGCTTACAAAAAACCTCAACATTGAACTAGGAAAACAGACTTTTATGACAAGAAACAAACAATTGTACTTAAGTTGTTAAACATACACATTAGTGTCAAGATACTTGGGATGTCTTGATTGCCACTTTTGTAACATTTTGACCTTTAACAAGTAAAAAATTCTCAAACATACACACTACACTACATGAAATAAGTTCAAAAGTTGTTGTGATCCATACAACGTTGAACTTTGCCCTCTTCAATATATATTTTGGCCATTTTCAGCACATTTTCCCCATGAACATGACTATGAAGTTCTTTGTGATTGGAATTAATGAGAGTATAAAGTTCTCTACGCAGATGGCCCTGCAATAAAAAGAACAAGAAGAAATTAAAAGGATTAAGCAAAAACATTTATAACAATATTAACACAGCAACAAAATCTGAATCAAAACTTCAATAATCGTGACACTGAGTTAGAAAGCAAGTGATAAACCTTGGTATATTGCAGTGCTCTCTGAGCAACATAATTCCCAAAGGAATCATGAAGAACATCCAAGAACTTATGGCTTCGCATTATCTCGTCAACTATAACTTTAGCATCATTCTGGTCAGAAACTCTCAATAAAACTTCTACTACATTGCTGGCAAATTTGTTCATAGAAAGTCTAACAAACTTGCCACGAAGCTCTTCTATCGTCAGTTTGATTACTGTGGGAAACTTCAATTTAATTGCGGCTTGCAACACATAGTTTCTTAAGACATGAAGGTAAATATATCAATTATCAAATACTAGTTTTAAAACGAAGGAACATTCAAACTCGAAGAAATATACCATATATAAAATTCAAAAAATCATTCATTTATAGGAAACTAGTGAAGGAACATACATATTAGTGTCAACATACTTGGATGTCTTGTTTTCATAATCCATAAGATATTCATCAATAAAATAAAACTTAATATGCGTTGCCGTGAGCTTAACTCAGTTTTGGCCCCTTATTTAAAAACTAGTTTTTTATCCCCAAATTTTATTTATTTTTTGGAATTTTGGTTCCTCATCTCATTTTTTTAAACCAAATGCATCTACGGATACCAAACAATAATATTGGAGGATAAAAAACAAATTTTTAACATAGAGAACAAAACTTAATTTTTTGAAAATAGGATGATAAAAAGTACATTTAAGCCTTTTTAAGTTAGGCTTAACAATTAAGCCTATTCGGAGTAGTAAAATTAGCTAGTGTCAAGAATGCTATGACTATGATATATCAATGCACTTTGAAATATGGGATGCAAATAAATTACAAGCATGCAGACATGTAAAATAAGCATAAGAACTTCAAAAGAAAAAAACAGTTCAAAGAGTTTGAAATCAAACCCATATGGATCTTCTGCTAGGACCATGGCATTTGAGATGATTTCGGCAATCAAATTGACTTTAGCAGTTATATGACCCTCTATAAGGCATTTTTGAATAGCTGAAGTTCCAATTTTGTTCGTTGCGATATGAACACAATTTCTTGCTACTTCATCCAAGATAATCTGAAAAAAAGTTTTCAGGCATAACTATATTAAGATGAAGTCAAATGAAAGCATTACTTTACAAGTTAGTCTTTCGAGTTGAGTTTGATTTAAACAGTGACAAACTCTTGTGATGATAATTTAAACGATCGAAGTGAAACTACCGTGGCATTACTTACACTTTGGGCATGAGGTGGGAAAAGCTTCACACATTGCATAATGACATAACTAGCCTTAAGATTCTTCATCAATGCAGCAGTGATGGGCTTCATGGTATTAACAACAATATAATTCAAGAATGGAGACTTGATATTCTCCAACATTATCTGCACAACCCGAGTTCTGCAGCAACAAATTTAAATTACATTAATTAATTATAACAACAAAAACTTCAAGAGAATAAAGTTTAATCACAATTAAGATTTGTATAAATAGCAATCGATCGATCCACAAGATAAAAGATTGATGATAACCATAATTTAAAACCTTGATAGATATATATAGTATTTACATACCCGTGATTGTCCATGCACACACGTTTTAGTTTTTGATCATCAAAGATAATCAAGTATACCAAAGAATCCTTCTGCTCTAAGGTGACACTTCTTGCTTGAAAAATCTTTTGAATCAAGTAGTTGGCAAAAGGGTGTGTCATAAGCAAGAATAGATGATCCTTTACTTCTGAGAGGATCATGTCAACATATGTCGGGTTACCTTCTTCGATCACCGTCTGCAGATTATGACAATCATGCCGATCCATTGCCCATGAAACCACCAACCCTCTCCACGGTGGTGGAGACATGCTGTGACCATACATTAGTCCTCCCATTGCAAAGTTAATCTCTTCCATTGTAGGAACATTATTATTTATTAAACAATATTGTTGGTGGAGATTTCTTTGAACATGAGTATTATATGGTTGTTGATGCATAAAATCACCTAGTTGAGAATCTTGATTGATTCGCAAGTGTTGAAGTTGAAGTTGAAGAGCATTGTGTTGTTCTTGTTCCTCCATATGGGGCAAGGCAAGACGCGGCGAGTATTTGGAGAAAATTTATGAGAGACACAGAATAATGGAAAGACAATATTCTTTAAGATTTGATACAATTATTAGTGTTAGTTTTGTTCATATAAGCACTTGCACTTTTCCATATTTATATATATTATTATTCAGAAGTCAAAAAAATATATATTATTATTCAATCTTTTTTTATTTATTTGAGTCCAAACTAAAAAAGATATCAAATTGCATTGGGTTTTTTTTTTCTTCGATATAATCTAACGAAGAGAATAGTCACTGTGTTTGGCGATAGACATTCTGATCTTGACAAAAAAGAAAATATATGTACGTGAATAAAAGATAAACAAACAACAATATTTAATCTTTAGATATATTTTGTTTTCAAAATTTTGTTACAGATTTGTCAAACAAAAAATTTTTGTTACGGATTTAACTTAAAAGAAAAACTTTTGGGTGATTTCCTAAAATATAACAAACTGAGTGATGATATTGGTTTGAAATTATTTATAAAGAGAGATTATTGCGTGTTTGATTTGATTTTTGAAAGAGGCAAAAACAATTTTAGAGATGTAGAATTGATTTGGAATTGATTTTAAGGTGTTTGATTATTCTAAAGCCGAATTGATTCTGCTTCCAGAATTGATTCTGCTCGAAGTTAGGATTTGTAGGTTTTGGATTTAATTTTGATTTTTACATTGAAATTGAAATTTAATGTTCAACTTATTTTTATATAATTGTATCCAAACATAAATCAATTCTGCTGAAATTAATTCTGCTATAATCAATTTCTACCAAAATCAATTCTATCAAAATTTATTATATATAGAGTCAAACCAAACACACAATAAGAACACTCACTTTTTTACCGTCAAAAAACATAACACTCACATTTTTTGGATGTTCAAGAAAAAAGAAACTCTTTTTAAACTTCTCTCTAATACTCGCCAATTATTATTTTTTTAAATGATAACTAGTGCTGAATACTTTTTAATAACTTTAAAAATTATAAAAATTGTATATCTTAAAAATATTCATCGAGACAAATCAAACAACATCTTAAATATTAATATTTTCATTCTGTTCCGTTCCATTCTGCTTTGCTACATTTAAGTTATCCAAACAGACCTTTAGGGTCACAGTTGATCAATTCACGTTTACGAACACACAACTTAGATCGTTAATATCTTTAATTATTTATCTTTTAATTATTAGATCTGCAACATTTATTTTGAGACGGAGGAGTACACTATTATCGTAAAAGAAGAAGAAACAAAAGGGCCATCGGGTCAAGTTATTATAGCACATTTGATTACCTTAAACTTAACCATTGTTGCAGCCGCACGCAGTCCTGTAAGTTTAAAAGATCAGTGAGGGCAATACATACAGGTAGTAAATTTCAGCTTGGAATTGTAGCTTGAACTCACGTTGCAAAGAATCACGTTTAATTTCACCCAAACAAGTCATAAATTGAAGAAATCTCGTTTTGGAGGTGTAAAATGGATGATGTCCCTACATTAACTTGTCAAGAATGTGGGCATGTGGGTGAAACTGTTGAATTGGATGGCTTTTACTACTGCGGTGGATGTGGAGTTCAGAATCTCGACGTTGTCGACACCGGTGCTGAAGACGGAGACGGCTTTGGCGGTATGTACATTGCCAGTAACCAACGTAAACCATCTGCTCCAATTAATGCCACACCCATCTGTCACTTTAATCCATCTTCCCTATCTCAATCCCAATACAATTTATTTCAGAGTTTTGACAACAAAGAGAATGTTGTTGATCAATCTCAATTTGGTGGAGAAAATTCCTCCATACCCGAAGATTTTGCCCCCAAACATTTAAACCATGATGATTACCACAAGGAGATAAGGTCGCGGTATGTGTCGGGGTTGCAGGTGATGATTCAGCTTCAATGTGAAGCATTGGTGAAGGAGTTTAAGGTTACTCCTTTAATATGTGGTTTGGTTGGACCTATTTGGCTGAGGTTTGTCTCTAAGACTGGTGTTTTTGATGATGACTGGGCTGATAAGGTAATTCAAGAATCTGAGATGAAGGGAGAAGAAGGTAATAGTTTCATTCTCTATATTTCTGCATTTTTGTATCACTATTTATTTGTTTATGTATGAAGAAATCAATTTCTCAATATGGGTTAGTCTTTGTTTGTGTTGATTGAACATACCGTGCGTTTGATGTGCTAAAAAGTAAGAGACTAGACAGGCAAATTTTGGTTGTATTTTGTTTCATGTTAATCAAGTTAGTTTATTTCAGTAGGCAGGAGATATTGACTTATTTTCAAGTGTATCTTGTAATTTGTTTAGTTTATTTCTTTGTTTCTTGTTCTTAGCAGATCAAAAAGATTTTAAGAAACCACGTGCCAAATACAAATCAGAACCCCAAAATCTGTTGGGTCAGCGAGCAGCATTTATATGGTTTAGGTCTTTAAGGAATAGGATTCCATTAGTTTGTACTGTTGTTGTTTCATATTTGGCATGTCATATTGCCAGGGAAGCAATCATGCCATCAGATATGATTAAGTGGGCACATGAAGGAAAGCTTCCATATTTTTCGGCTTTTGTCATACTTGAAGAGCGAATGGGACAACCACTAAATGCATGTCCTATTAGTTCAAGTTCTATGTTCAGGCCTCAGCGAGCTCTTTCAGTACATAAACTAGAGTCATATGCTTCGTCTTTTGCTCAATTTATAGGCTTGGAGTTACCTCCGGTCAACTTTTATGCATTAGCTCATCGTTATCTTGAAAAGTTATCTCTTCCTGTTGAAAAGATTCTTCCACACGCATGCCGCATTTATGAATGGTCGATGTCTCCAGATTTATGGTTATCCTCATCCAAGGATTATTTTAGACTTCCTACTCATGTTTGTGTTGTATCGATTCTGGTAGTTTCAATAAGGATTTTGTATAATATTCATGGTTATGGAGAATGGGAGAAAGGTTTATCTCATAAAGGTAGTGCCAAAGATTCTGCTAAAGATCCAAAAGAACATAAACAAAGTGAATTCAATTGTACTGAGCTTCTCCAACATCTTCACGCAATATATAATGAGATTGCAGACACCCATGGTAAAATTGTTTACTTTCAATATATCTATGCTGTGTGAGCTTATATTCCCTTTCCTCCTATTTCTGATAAATGTCAAATTACTATCTAGCATAAAATCCTTTTTTTTTTGCAGAGTATTCCAAGGACTTACCTACATATCTCAAATACTGTAGGGATGTTGTGTTTGCTGGATTAGAACCATCTTTTGGGAATCACGAAGAACAAAATATGATGGAAAAGCTATGGAAACATTATCAGAATGAAGAGGTAATTGAAGACATGAATGAATTATTCCATAGCATGCACATGCATTGATAATTAGAATATCTTAGAATTACTTTCAACTTCTTTCTAGTCTTTCTTGGAGCGTGTCAATAGAGAAGTTGGATTACCTTGCTGATTTAGATTTTCCCAATGAAGTTTGAAAAACTAAATTGATTACATCACCATTTCTTGAAGTAACATGAATATTGAAATATTGTCTATGGGCTAATTTTCTGAAAATATCGAATAAAGGGAGGAATTTTTTTCCTGCAAAAATGAGGGGGTAATAATTCATGTTGAACATATTATTTTATTACATTAAATTTTAACTCGAGTCTATCTGCTATGTTAAGTCTATTTATGCGAGTTCCTTTTTGTTTGTCCACTACATTATGAACAAGGATTGCCAAAAATAAATTCAAAGTTCATTAACCTTACTCTCATTTTTTCTTTCTTTTTAGAATACTAAACCATCAGAACCTGAAAAGCAACACGATACTTCTTTTAGCCGGACAGAGTTGAGGGAAGAAGAATGTGTCGAGCAAATATCTAACAAGGAAAAGAAAAAAAAAGAATGTTTCAACGAACCCTTTCCTGATGAGAGTTTGTCAGAAGCCATTGCACAATTGAAATTAGATATGGAGGAACACAGATTTTGTTACGTACCGCCTAATGTCAAGCCGAAACAACTCGATTATCTTCACTATGTAAGAAAGAAGGATAACGGTGCCCTGTCCTATGCTGCTCATGCTGATTATTATATTTTGCTTCGAGCTTTTGCCAAAGTTGCATATGATGATGACATTAGGATTTTGCATATTGGTGTTCTAAATCTTGAAAGAAGACTTGCTTGGCTGGAGAAAAAGGTTGGCCAATGTTTGCGTTTGAAACCTCCCAATGTTTCTTGTCAGTTTTGTACTGTTAGAGCCACTGAAAATGAATCAGGTGATGAATTTTAACTATCAAACTTAATCTCAATTTTATAAAATTCGTATTTGTTATAATGTTATTTGCAACTAATGTAATGGAAAAGTCTTTCATGTTAGATTTGGCCTAGTAATGTAGAAATTCTTGAATCTAAATGTCAATAAGCCTCCTCAAAACCTCATGGATCATGGTTAGACAGTGGAGCAAAATTGTTAGACTTGTTGAAATGCATGCAAGTCACAACCTTAATAACGTTTGTAGTAGGGTTTGAAATTTTAATGATGCATCATCATCATCATCTTCATTGTTTCCTGCAACACCAGTGATCATTGTAACTACCAAATTTTAGTACTAGTTAAAGATGTGGCGATAATTTGGTTTGGCACAATGGTACCTTTGTCCTATAAAACATCGAGAGCAACTTTAGTCACCCTTGCATATCTAAAAAACCACACATTATTTCAAATAAGTTGGAATGTATGCACTTATTGTCACGTGAAAAAGATTTAAGCCCTCCACTCCACATCAGAATATACTCGTTTGGTGAAGAACCACCTCAATGCCAACTTCAAACCAACCAAAAACAAGGGGAATAGATTCTCTCTCATGAGAATTGACCCGGTTAAATATGGATCTTACAATATCATAGTTAGGATTAAAATGAAGAAAAAAAACAAGTGAAAAGTACAATGGAGAGGATCCCCCTCCCAAAAACAAGATGTATAAAAAGAATGATAATTGTGCCAGTCTAATTTGTTCTTCATCTAACTAAAAAAATAAAAATAAAAATAAAATGATAAACATTGCCCTTATTGCCCTTAGGGCAATGATTAAAGAACCAAAAATAGTATAAAAACTCTTGAAGTCTGTATATTCTCCTTTTATAAAACAATTAGACACAATTTTCAATACAAGTATTACCTTTTTTGGTAATCTTAACTAGTGCCCTTGGGGCACTAGTTAACAAGCCCCAATAAATAAATAGTAGTTCTAGAAAACAAACATCCCAATGACACAATCAAAGTATTGACACAAATTTTATCTGGCTACATATTTTGTTGCTTGGTAAAGGCAAAAATAAATCAATCAAGAAATTTTTAAAATCTCAATACATCTAATTAAACTGTTTTATTCAAAAAATTAAACTGAAATAATCAACTTCATCTTGCATCTATTGCTTATAGGAAAAAAGAAAGAAAAAAACTCCATCTTGCGTCTCAGGTTGCATAATTCGGCACATTTACATATTCTACAAACTATAATACAATCAATCACCCAGCAACAAGCCAACAGCGATGCCAACCGCCTTAAATTCTTGCGATGATTTGACATTAGATGAGAATGAAAATTGTTATCTTTTCCAGGAAAGCAAGGTTTTTTCTGCTCTAAGAAATGGTATCGCCTCTGCAAAGGCGACTACTACTTGGTGTGTATCATAATCTCTTTGTGTTGAAAGGAAATGTTATGCTGAAACCACACCTCTATACACAAATTGAACTATCAAAATTTGAACAGCATTCAAGCAATTTGTTCGTTCCCAGAAGTGCCATTCTCAGCGTCACTTGTCAAGGATAGCAGTTCCATCAACTCCATTCGGTACTCAAGACCTCTAAGATAGTGTCCCAACAGCATGCACCTTCAAGTATTATACATAGTAAGTTCAGAAACAGCATCAATAGGCACTGCATAGATACATTACCTTAAACATTCTAAATCATCTTTCAAGTATTATACATAGTAAATTCTGTATCCACTGTTACCATTATTAAATTCTAAATGCTCGTTCTTGCATTATAAGTAAATAAAATACATTCAAGTACACACACGCACACACACACCAAAGTGAAAAGAAATACTGACCAAAATAGCAGGCGGGCAAGATAGTCCCGAGTTAATGAAATAAAAGGCTGAAATTGAAGTGAAGAATTCTCAACAACCTCGGCACAATCCTCACTCCCAGCATTTGCCGTTCCAACTGTTGCATTCTCTGATGTAGTTGACGGTTTCGAATGCATCTTAGGAGAAAGGGTAGCAAGGAGACCGTGGACAACAGATAGGATGATGTCCTTAAGTTCGGGGGATGTAAATTCTGATAGCTGAGCTACCTGCTCATAAGCCACATACACACCCAACTAAAACACTGATATAAATAGACAATAAGATATAGTAATATAAAACAGGCCCGCAAAAGCGAATGATATCACACTTATAATATAAAAAAAATACAGCAGAACATTTTCTTTAACACAGTTTGAATGAATATTTGGATGTCACATTTTTGGAATTTTCATGCTAATTAGTAATGATGGAAAAAGGATACAAATTATGCAGAGAGAAACAACCAAAAGTATTTTCCCATTAAGAAGGGTTGGTTCCACTCACAAGGATCGTCAAACAGCTTTAAGAAATCATATAACCCATTTAATGTGTCAAGAAAAATAAATTAATGAAATATATCACAAAAAATAAATACCAACGTCAATAAGCAACAGATACACCAAAACCGTTTTTCATAAAATTCAGATATTCTCTCTCCATAGTCATTTCACACACCGTACACAAATGCAAAATATAACAGCAAATACAAATTGTCAATCTTCATATGAAGAAAATTCCGGAATAACGGACCAAGGTCAGATAGAATTGCATCATGCTATTGCACTGCAATTATACAGCAAATTAAAAGCATAATTTACATTGTGAAAACATTTTCTATTTTCAATATCTAAACTTTGTGTTAGTTTTACTTGTTAACAAAGCAAAAAGAGACTCTTGAATGAACAAATCGTCTAGCATTTTTTTGGAAACATTGAAAATGTTTAAATAGTAATTTCATTATTTCTCAGAATGCATAATTCCTAGCTAACAGTTTGTCTTCTCTCCATCACAATGACGCACTTCTACTTGTTCACAAGTAAAACTAACACACCTTTCTAGGAAATGAAAATAGAAAATGTTTTCATTCACAAAGTAAATGGGATTTAAGAAAATTGGTTCTAAATGAAAACACAAGTGAAGAATTTTCACAAAAAGGCAAAACCTGTTCTGGCTGAAGCGATCTCAAGTAATCCAGTAAATCATTCTTTTCTTCTCCAACAAACTGTTGCATTTGAAGAGCAGCACTTTTCCTCTTGACTTCACGTAGCTCCTTTAGAAATGTCCCAAAAAAAGAAGAAAAAGAAACAAAAATAAGTAAACAAGTTCGTTGTAAATTGTAATGCTAACCTAATTGCAACTGAGACAATTGAAAGCAGATTGATCGTTTCCAACAGAAAAATTAAAGACCATAATCAAAATCGAAGGATGAAACATGCCATGAGATGCGACAATCAATAACTAACAGTGTCCAATGGCAAAATTAATTATACACATGCTCGAATGCACAATGAATCCAATGCATAAAATCTTTCACAATTGAAATGTAAAGGAAGGATCTCCAATTCTACAGTTCACCTTTTTCATGGAAGACAAACGAGATTGCAGATTGGAAATATATTCCTGAGCTTCGGCGGATATTTGACCAAGTTCTTGAATGTCGATATCCTCGTGAGACTTTTCACCTTTGGGAGACAAATGATTCTTTCTACCAAAGTCAATAACATTTACACTGTCACGCAAGAAGTCTTGTAAGTCGAACTTAGTACTTTCTGGCTTTTGCTTCTCGAAATCTCTTTCACACATGTCATTGATGTCAAGAGTTTTCTCGAGACAAAGCCTATATTCCGCATTGCGCAATGTATACCTGTAATTCATGAAGAAAGCTTCACATAATCCCTTGATTTGGATAAACGGAACTTGACAATATATGATAATATTATAAAATGAAACATCCCAACCAACTGAGCTATGCTGACGGAGATAAACATAGTCATATTATATACAACCAAAGCATAACAACAATTCATAAAGAGAAGATGAAAATTAAGTAAGTGAGTAAGTAACAAACCCAGTGATGATTGAAGAAATGAGTAACTTGGAAAGTGGCTCCCACAAGGCCTCAACGACGACGTTAAATTGATCAGATGGAAGTAAACCAAGCATACCAGAAATAGTTCTTTTCATAGCATCAGCTGTAGTTGGTGGAACATCTTTCTGAATGTAACTAACATCTAGAGGTTCAATTTCTTGTATCAATTCCGAAAGAGCCGATTTCTACAACTCAATTATTATCAACAAATTCATATCATTATAAACACAATCATCAATAATCAATAGAGATGATGCAGAAAGTAATAATTACCTTGGAGGTAAAATCGTGGTCGTGGAAGGAGTTGTTGTTGTGAGTTGAAGAAGCTCGAAGGAGAAAGGGGGAAGGAGAATTAGGAGATAGAGATATTATTGTAGGGTTTGAACGGAGGAGAGGAGAGAAAGAGAAAGAGAAAGAGAGGGAATTAGAAGAAGGGCGGAAACAGCGATGATGATGATGGAGAGGAGGAAGAGAGGAGAAGATGGAGGGAAGGGTTGCCATGTAGAGTTCAGAGTCGACAACCACAACACCCACACACACCAACTCTCTTTCTCTTCTTCTTCTCTTTCACTTCAGCTGTAGCCACAATAATGTAAAATGATAAAAATGTAAATTACGCGCTAACACACGTACGGTCGATATCACGCTCAATGGATGGATGGTGGATTCCGTATGCTGCATCACACCCACGTTAGCCACCAGATTCCAACCGAATAAATACTATTTATTTTTATCTTTTTGTAATGATTATTTTAACCTTTTTTTTTACGCTATCATTTTTAATCATATTTATATTATATGAATTATGTAAAATAAAATAAAATTGGATTACCATGATATGTATAAAGTTTATATCACTTTTAGTAATATGTCGGGAACGGTACATAATATTCTTTCTTTGTTAAATTATCTAAATTTTAAGATCTATGTTATAAAGTATAGTTCAATTGACAATAATAAAGTCTGTTTGATCTACGAAATGAAAGTATTGGACAGAACAGTACAAGACAAAACAGCACATGACAAATATTTACGATTTTAAATAAATTTTGTCTTGTACGATGTTTGATGGAAAAAATGTTATTTTGGTGATTTAGAAAAGTTGTGCTGAGGACAAAAAGTTGTCTCATGATTCAGTGGGGAACGAGATGTCTGATTTTGTCCAGTCCCTTCACCTCAATTTGTCCAGTCCTAGTGACAGTTTTCAAATCAAACATATTACATCAGAAATTGTTCTGTCCAGTTCCCTGATTTTTAGTAGATAAAACACACATTTATAAAGTCTTTTGTAATTTTTTACAATTGTTTACATTTAAAAATTTCTTTTAAAATATATAAATAAATTGAAAAATAACTTTTGATCATATAATGTTTTTTTTGAACGCATACATATTTAAGTTATTAATTTTTTGTTGTTGAACGCATATATGTTACGTTTGAGAAGTGACTGTAACTACATGATATAAGAACTTGTTTCGAATTCTGGATTACTAAAGTCTATTTTCTAACGCATTGTTTCAACAAAAAAAAGGGTTAATAGGTCATTACCCCTTGTAAAATACACAAATTTTGCAATACCTCCTGTAAAATTTTATTTTGAGAATCATCCCTGTAATGTTTAATTTTTTTGCAATACCCCCAAACTCAATCAACCATAGCATAACCCCGCAAAACAGAACCTCCGCAAAAAAACCGCTGCAAAATATAATTTTAGCCGTGGTTTAATAAAAACTGCCACAAAATACTATGGTTGATTAAGTTCAAGGGGGTATTGCAAAAAAATTAAACATTACAGGGGTGATTCTCAAAATAAAATTTTACAGGGAGTATTGCAAAATTCGTGTATTTTACAAGGGTAATAACCTATTAACCCAAAAAAAAATAACGCAGAGGGTGTGTAATAATAAAAAGGATGGGTGCAGATAACAGGTCTATTACTCAAGCCCTAACATAACAACATATACAAGAACGGTGGCCCAGATTTGCAGGAGTAGCATAGGAATGAGTGTATAATCGTAGCAAGCACCGCTTTTTTCTCTCCTCTGGCGTTGGCGCTGAGAAAGAGAGAGAAAGATTCACAATTCACAAAAAAGAAAAGAAGAAAGGAACAACAACATCAACAACTCTCTCTCTCTCCCAAACAATTTCACAAACACCACGACTCATCCCTCGTTTCCTTTCACATTAGATCGAACCTTCCCATCTTTTCCTTCATCTTCATCTTCGTCTTCCTCTCTCATTTCCCGCGCAGATTTCTATGTCACTAACAATTACACCGTAAGCTTTCGTTTCCCTTTCAAATTTACGCTTTCATAACAACTTATTCTTCTCTACTTCTACATCTAATTATTACTATTACTACTCTTTAAACTTCTATTAACTTCACCTAATAATCGTTTTCATTTAGCTTCTCTATATGCATGTTTCTTGGCAGGGTAATTTTTTTTTTTATCTTTTTATTGTTGTTAGTTGGTTACTTGGTGTTGTTATTCAAGTTGTAAACAAAATGGACTTTATAGCAATTAACTTGTTGGAATCTTGAAACTTTTTGCAACTGCAACTTATTTGCTAATTAACTTGTTCTTTGTGCTGAGAGAGATTGGTTGTTTTCTTTGCAGTTCTTAGACTTGCTTTCGGGCTGTGGTGTTGGATTCTGTTGTGATGTGTATTTCCGCTGACCAATGAGTTGTTCAACTGGAAATTTGGCAAGCCATAACGATTGTACCGCTGAGAAGATGGGAACTGAACAATGTGATTTGTCTAAAAAGACGGCTCAGATCGGCAATGAATGTTTAAGCAACGAACAAAGAGTGCTTGATACTGAGTTAACTAATTCTGTTATCGATGAAAAGTCAAATGAAGTTTCTGTGAATATGACTGATAATTCTGTTATTCAACTTCCTGAACCAGCTCATCATGGGGTAGAAAATGCTTGTCAGACTTTAGATGGTTCATGTCTTCAACCAAGTACCACCTCTGAACAAGTCCCTGTTTGCTTAACTGATGATAAATCAGAAATCAAATGTCCTCAAAATGTTCAAAATGAACCTGGAGAAACGATTGATGCAGTAAATGCCCTTGTTGTTGAAGAGCAAACACAATCTGTTCCTGCACAAGTGAATGCAGATTCTTTGAATGAGATAATTGATCCACCTTCTGAAGATGTTACGGAAAATATTAAAAACAAACTTGGTGAAATGAGTGATGCAGTAACTGGTTTTGTTAAAGACCATACGCAATCCATTCCTGATCAAGTGAATGCCAATTCTGTGAACGAGCTACTCAATACACCTTCTGGAGATGTTACAAAAAATATCAGTTCTAAAATCGAACCTGGTGAAACGAGTAATGCGGTAACTGGCCTTGTTGAAGACCAAACACAATCCGTTCCTGCTCAAGTGAACACAAGTTCTGTGAAGAACGAGCTACTCGAAACGCCTTCAGGAGATGCTGCGAAAAATATTAGTTCTGATTGTTCAGAAAGAAAGTCTGAGAACTCTACTCAGTTGCGAGTGAAACATGCATATAAAAAAAACTCAAAATTATCGAAGAAGCATAAATTAAGGTCGTTAGGAAGCAGTGACAGAACTCTACGGTCAAGGACAAGAGATAGTACACCTATAGCTCCCGAACCAATTAATACTGTTACCGATGTTAATAATGATGAAATGAAGATAAAAGAAAGGAAGAAGAAGAAAAAGAAGACAAGAAAAGAGGGAATTAATGATCAATATTCTAGAATAAGAGCTCAATTGAGATATTATTTGAACCGAATCAGCTACGAACAAAGCTTGATCGATGCTTATTCTGGTGAGGGATGGAGAGGAGGCAGGTATGTTAATTTTACCATTACCTTGTAATTTGGTTAGCTTGTTATCTATACATGGATTTGTATCCTGATTTATATTTGACCTTAGTTTCTATATGATCACGATAGTATCAATTATACCGGTTAATTACTAGGCAACTGAAATGGAATAGTTGGGCCCTGGTGTTTCAGTGCCATTGTTTATATCAGGATAAGAATCCTTATCCTATACCTTTTACAACTTTAATGATTGCTAGTCTATAACTGTATGTGTCGGAATATTGGGATTACTATTGTGTTTGAATTCATATTATGTTATGTGTTCTGGAGCAGTATGCTCATTTCTTACCATGTTCTGAACATGCTTTAAACATTTATTTATTGCCTCTAGATAAAAAGGATTAATGTGATCATAGATATTTTGATTTGACACGGTATTCTGATTATATTACATCTTATTTTGATCATTAAATCCTTTCCAAAAATAGATATGAGAAACTTATATAAATTCATTAATTCCCTGTACTTGTCTTCAGTATCTAGCTGAAGAATGCATCAACCCATGCTACTTTATAGAATTCAAATTTTATATCAATAATCCATATTTGGGATTCATTTAATTTGGTCCCTTGCTGCCTTACCTCTTACCTTTCTATTGCTAAATTCAGAGCCAATTTTGTTTAGATTTGAGTCAGTCTATGTTTTACCAAATTGGCTTAAATCAAAATTGGTTTTTTAGTTCCCCAATCTTACTACAGGATTTAAACTGTTGAGCTAGCACATCAGTTGTTCCATGCTTATCCCAAGTATGCCACATCTTATTTGTGCCGTTCTTTCCACTAATTATTTTTAGTGCACGCTTTGATCCACATGCAGTTTTTGTGCTGCATCTTATTTGTGTCATAGTAGTTAATCCTGGATAGCGTAGCGTAGCGGCTGACCCCAAAAGCGATATAGCAGGTAGTGGTGTGGTATGCCCGCTATTTCATAATATATATATATGTATATATATATAATGTAAAAAAATAAACAATTAACTCAATATCCATGAAACATTATAAATCAAAACAAGTTTTAATTAAAACACAAATATTCACAAGTCTTGATCAAATATTACATCCAAATATCGACAAAAGTCAAGCAAATAAAGCATGAAAATGTTCAATAAACTGAAGAAAGAAACTAAAACAGAATCAACACTAGAGAAAGAAAGAAAGAATAAAACAGAAAAAGGAAAAAAAGCAAAAACTGATAAGAATAAGAAACAAAGGAAAAGAAAAAGGGAAAAGAATAAGAAACAGAGGAAGTCAAGAGAACTAGGAAAATAATAAGAAATAGAGGAAGTTGCGAGAACGACGAAGTCGCAAGAGGCAAAAACGGCGCCACACCAGCAAGAAGCAAGAACAGTTTGATTTAATTAGGGCCTGGTCAGTTTACAAGGAAGAAAAGGTAAAAAGGATTCGGAAACCCAATTTTACCCTTAAATATTAGGGCAAAATTTGAATTCGCCCTAGAAACTCAACAGCAGACCTGACCCACTATGCATACCCGCGACGCAACACGCAGCCGCTATGGCCAACTGCGCCACTCTCAGCCTTCCCAGCGTGGCAGCCTGCCGCTCCTCTCCTTCACACCGCTATAACGTGCTATTGACAACTATGATTTGTGTCATTCAACTTATTCTTTTAACTCTAAAATTTTGATATTATATACATGCATCGATCCATGTGTACTTTTTATGCTGCATTTAAGCATTATTGATTCTATTTCGGTACTTATATAGTTATCCAATCTTTCATTCTGTTTTATTGTCATTTTGAGCATACTTTTTGTTTAAAGCTGATGAACTCTATGATACTTGATCATTCTTTCTTTGCTACAAGTTTATTTTCTTGTTTGTTTTTTGTGAAGCTGAGACACATTCGATAGTTGTTCGTTATTTTATCTTTGACAACTTCAAAGCTTGTTTCACTTTTATTTGTTTTTGTGGTGGATAATTTGTTTCTGTTGTATGATTGTGATAATTTTGCAGTTTGGAAAAATTAAAGCCTGAGAAGGAGATTCAACGGGCTAAGTCTGAAATTCTTCGACGTAAATTAAAAATTAGAGATCTATTTCAAAATTTGGATTCATTGTGCGCTGAAGGAAGGCTTCCTGAATCTTTGTTTGATTCCGAGGGAGAGATTGATAGTGAAGATGTAGGTTAATCCTTTATATATTATGCTTTAATGAGGCATCCAGTTTTCCAGGATTCTGGAGTTGTGAGAACTTCAATTTTTGTTGTTGCAGATATTCTGTGCAAAATGTCAGACCAAAGTGTTGGGCACTAATAATGATATAATTCTCTGTGATGGTTCTTGTGACCGTGGATATCACCAGCTCTGCTTGGATCCTCCATTGTTAACTGAAGACAGTAATATCTGGTCCACCTTGAATAATTGATCACTTCATGCTTTAAAGTTATTTATCATTTATGTATTTTTTTTTGTGGCTTACAGTTCCACCTGGGGATGAGAGTTGGTTATGCCCAGGATGTGATTGCAAAGATGACTGCATCGACCTTGTTAATGACTTGTTAGGGACAAGTCTCACTCTTACTGACACCTGGGAGGTCAGTGGTAAAACATAGGGCCTGTTAAATTCCCTTCCTATTTTACTTTTCATAGTATTAAATAATTTAAAACGAAAAAACTTGTTTTGTAAAATTGTTTTATTAAACTATTATTTTTTTCTTTTCTTGTTTTTAAAACTAAAAAATCATAACAAATAATACTTGTTTTAAAAACAGGTTCTCATAAACAGTCTTTGAAAATAAAACAAATAAAAAAAGAATCAAACATGTCCCTAGTCTCTTCTCTGTTAATTATTATGTTTTGGATCTTTTCCCTCCTGATTATGTGACTGATCCTTGTTCAGAGGGTCTTTCCTGAAGCAGCTACAGCTGCTGGAAGTATCTTAGATCACAACTTGGGACTTCCTTCAGACGATTCTGATGATGATGACTACAATCCTGATGGTCCAGAAGATGTGGAGGTTGAAGAAGGTGGGTCAAGGTCTGAATCTGAGTATGCTTCTGCTTCTGAGAATTTGGAGGATTCACACCATGAGGATCAATACATGGGTCTTCCTTCTGAAGATTCAGAGGATGATGATTATGATCCTGACGCTCCCAACCTTGGTGGTAAAGCCACTGAAGAAAGTTCAAGCTCTGATTTCACATCTGACTCTGAGGATCTTGCTGCTACAATTAAGGATAACATGTCCACAGGACAAGATGGCGATGTCACATCTGCTTCGTTGGATGATGTTAAGAACTTCAAAGGTTCTAGCAGACAAAACCATAAGAAGCCATCTATAGCTGATGAACTTTCATCTTTACAAGAGCCGGGTCTTGGCCAAGAGGATTTGACTCCTGTTTCTGGGAAAAGAAATGTGGAAAGGTTGGACTATCAAAAGCTGTATGAAGTAAGTCCCTTTTTGTGTTATAAAGTTTAAAATACTATACTCTGATTCTACATGCATGGTATGCTTTTCTTATTTGTAGTAAGCTATAATTTTGTCAACCATACTAGAAAAAATATTCTGCTATTTTTCTAACAGTATGAACACAAGACTACAAGAGTGGGTGCAGAGTCAAATTTATTTATCTTTCCCTGTTTTTTTTCCTCACCCGATATTTTAGACAGCTTTTTCCTTTTGTAGGAGACATACCACAGTGATACTAGCGATGATGAAGATTGGGCTGCCACTGTTACTCCAAGTAGAAAAAAGAATCTCACCGGAAAAATGACTCCAGTTTCACCCAATGGAAATGCCTCCAAGAATTCCAGACATACTGCTACGAGGAGCACCAATCGGCATAAAGTTGAAAATACAAATAATTCACCCACCAAAACACTTGAAGGATGTACAGAATCTGGTTCCAGGAATAGCAAACGTGGATCTTCATACAAAAAACTTGGAGAAGCTGCTGTTCAGGTGATTGTTAATTACTGTTTGAATTTGGTTTTTTAAATTTAATTTCTGTTATAGGTATCTTTCAAGTTTCTAATTTGCAGACTGATTCCCCCTCTCTATCATTCAGTTTGTATCGTCCAGATATACTCAAGTACCTATATGCAAAATTGAAGTGCAAAAACGTATCTTTTGTTTTGGGGAAGACAGTTTATCTTTTTATTCTTATAGTTTACTAGGTAGGAGGTTCAGAATTTTCTGAAATACAGAAAATATATTGGAATAATATTAATACAAAAGACTTTTTTTTTACTACACATAATAACTGGTCCATTTATGGGAATACCAGCTATCTCGCTTGATTTACTGCACATGGTATATTTATTGTTTTATAAAAGCAATATCAGGTTTGCACATGTTATCTATATATCATGATACATTCAATAAGTAAATGAGTGAAATTTGTTTCAAACACGAGTACCGGAATTTGTTTTGCTTTAAGGTAATTTACTTCGAGTTTCATGAAATCCTTTTAATTGTATGATTGTTGTATTAGTAGTCTCATATATTTTTGGAGAGCATATAAGGTTTTCTTTTTTGACAGAGCATATAAGTTTATAACCATTAATTCACTGAATAGAAAAACTTAGGCTGAGAATAGCAGTTTCACTAGATCTAGTTAGTAGCTTTTAATACACCTATTTTGAGATAATGAGGATGAATTTGACTACTTTGAGATTAGAGAATTACTAATGGAACTGATTGTACTAAAGTTGCATCTAAATTTGGTTAGTGTTCACTTTGCATATCTTGCAATCATAGGAAGACTATAATACTAAAATTGGCTGACAGAGACAATTATTGAAATCTTTTGAAACTCAACCCAATCTTACTATGTGTAGACAGACAGGTTAGAATATGCTATAAAGTAAACAATCATCTAGATCATTCCTACAAAATTTAGAATAAAATAATAAAAACCAAGTTTGTTTGGTTGTTTGTAATTACTACCCTTAATCAACTGTTATTCTATGAAGTAAATCAAACTTTTTTAAATTTTGTGAAGTGCTACTAACTCTCAACCTTGTCTTTCTTCTAGGAATTTTTTTAATACAATGTCTACTATCTACTATAGAATACAATTTGTGCATCCTGCTATTTTGGACGAGGCCCACATTAAATTCTGTAATCCACATAAATTTCATTCAATAGTAGAGAATGTTGACATCCCTCTTAAAATTTAAATCATACTAATTATTTCTTACTCGATTTAGTACCACAATATTCAAACCAATTTGTATTCACCCTTATCTTCTCTATGAAGAATGTACACATTACACAAACACGCTATCAACCCACAGCTTGGGTAGTACCATATAATCTGCTACTGATTTATTAATTTGCATGCGTGTTGAGGTAAACGGTTTACCTTAGAGTGAATATTCTTATATTTTCAGAGACTTTACAAATCTTTCAAAGAAAATCAGTATCCAGAACGAACCACAAAAGAAAGCTTGGCGCAAGAACTGGGACTCACTTTTCAACAGGTAACTTCTTTTAGAATTGCTATTACTGTGATTCTGTGAACATGTTTGAGCTTCCACACACGACTCTCTCAGTTTTTGATAGGAACCCAAAATTTGAATATTTTGTAACTACTTCAACTATAATCGCCATTTGTATTTTCTTCTATTTTCTAACAGTTTTCTATTCCTTTTTCCCCTATAGGTTGACAAATGGTTTGGCAATACTCGATGGCAGTTCCGGCATTCACCACGGAATCAGGCTAGTCAAGGTAGTAATGCTTCGCAGCAGGCCACCGACAGGGGAGATGAAAATAAAGGAGAGAGAGGTGATACTTCGCAGCAGGCCACTGACAGCGGAGCCGAAAATAAAGGAAAGAAGGAACATGAATTAGTTTTCCAGGAGACTAGTGGGGAAAAATCAAAAACCCCAATCTCCAAGAAAAGGAAGCGTTTGTCTGAGCCGCAAGCATCTGAAGCAGGGTCCATTCATAGTGGCCCAACCCCCGATTCCTTGCCGAAAGTTGATACAGGCAATACAATGAAAAAAAAGAAAGGGAAATGATACATAATTGTCTTTTTCTAAGGCAGCAGGATTATAGTATCCATCCTTTTGTGATATTGAGATTCTCAGATGGTGATCTGCTCGGATCAATCAATATGTTTCCAATCATGAAGGTAATCTTTCATTTGTGCTACTGTTTGTATTTTAAAAAAATAGCTATTTAGGCATTCATGTCAAGTGAGTTAGTTTTAGTGTTCCCTTGTGCAAACCCTAAAAATAGTTGTAAGTTGTTAGATTTTGATTTATTTATTTTTGTTTTCATTTCATTTATAGAGACCCTATTCTTTCCACGGAATGATGTTTTTTGAGGGTGGTTACTAACAATACAAAAAGCCAAAAACAAATGGAAATGGAAATAGGGGAACAATTTATTTTAGGATTCAATATTCATGATGTATTGTGTTTTTGATCTGTGTCATGTTGCACCACTATAACATGAAATAGTATAAGCAAAATTTTGTAAAATCTATGCATTATTTTAATTTGTCACATTAAATTAGTTTTTAATTCTACCAATAAATTACGTTAATTTTAAGTCATTATATTTTACTATATCATTTTGACATTGACTAACACCAAAAATAATAGTATAAGCAAAATTTTGTAAAATCTCAACATTATTTGAGACATAATTTCAGTTTGTGAAAATCTAGGACTATCGGTGTTCCTCCGGCTACTAAGTGAACGTACTTGCACAATTGTGATGTTAACAAAGATCTCTGCCCAATTTTTATACCATATTCTAGCAGAAAGGGAGCATTATACACACATACACATATATTGGGAACATCATATCAGAAATTCTCAATTAAAATATCGTAATGTACCCATATTTGCAATTATATGTGTTTTAGAACCGAAGTTTTATGGTTATATTTTCAACATGACATTTTCTTTATAAATCAAAGTATCTTTTATGTACAATTGCACATATGTAGATTAAATAGTTAAAGCTTCAAACTAACTACCATTTGTATTACTGAATCAAAATTTTATGAAGTAAATTCTGGTATATTCCGTCTATTATAATAACTAATATTGTTCTTTTTCACCCAATCTCTATTGATGAATCCATTTAATCTTATGTTCTTTTTAGCAAAATTAGTATATAAGCAAGTTATTATAAAAAAAATTAGTTAGAGCAATTATTATTTTTATTAATAATTAAAATTTTGGTATATTTTAAAAGAATAGACCAAGTTAAATTATGCTTCCCCACATCTTTACAAGGACAGATTTAAAAGTAACGAGTTTAGGAGAATTTTATTCGATTACAATATTAATTATTGTTTTTCTTATTTACTGCTAAAACTTTTTCTAACAAGTTAGTCACCAATTAACTGAAACTTGACTTTGTTTTTTTGGGTTACCATCTATCGAGAACTTAACCCAAGGGATGTAAATGAGCGGCAATGGGCTCATCCTCCTTTAACCAAAGGTCGAGGGTTCGATTCTCACCTTGGGTATGGAGCAGCTTTAAATCCTTGGGTTAGCTATCCCACCCTTCGAGGTGCCTCCAATCTAGCGAGGGATTAGTCACTGCGTTCGGCGGTGGATACCCCGGTCTCGGCAAAAAAATCTATCGAGAACTTGTGGAGTATATAAGTTGGATTATCTACTCCTAATCGAATTTTTTTCATATGTATGAGTCAATAATTGAATTTTTGACCAAATGCTTAATTGGCCTAAATCTCTTACCATTAGACAAATTCATTGTTGGTAAATTTTGACTTCTCTAATACTTGGTAAAATGAAAAAAAAATTAAGGGTCAATTTTACTCGTTTTATTTTCATGTTCTTTAAAATGAGCTATCTACTTTAAGAGAGATTGATTATATTAACTATTAAGTGAGTCCATTTTGTTGAAGGCGCAATATAGGATGGACGGATGAAACATATCTCCCTCAATACGTTATGTCTTAAATAAAATTTTAAAATAATATAAGTCACACGATAAGTCAACAGAATGTCAGAGTATATGAAATATTATACGATAATCATGAATTTCTCAAGCCATAATATTTTCTTCTCTATCTATTTTATACACATTTTTAAATAAAAAATTATTTTTGATAATAAAAATTATTTGAATTCATTAATCAATATCATTCCATAATTTTTTATTTTTGTAATTAACTGATTTTAATTTGGAAATCACATCCGTATCCCTACTTTTTTTTCCAAATTTCATTGACACCGGACTCTATGACCCGACCCACATCCATGCCATTCATTCATGTTCTAAAATTCGATTATCCGTAACTCGATAAAATCACTGATCGAGTAACAATTTTTTTTAACCAAAAATCAAAAACACGAAACGACGATGGAATTGGAAGTAGACGAGAACGACTTGAAAGCCGCCGGCGCCGAAATCTTCGTCGACGGTGGCCGGAAAGGCATTCGCATCCACGGTTGGTTGATCGAGTCTCGTAGAAACTCCATACTCAAATCATCAACCGTTCAAGAGTGAGTAATTCTTGCATCACACATTCAACACAAATTTTTTCTCTAATTTGAAATTGTAACTTTCCAAAGTTTGAATTTAACATTATTGTGAAATTTTTGTTATTGATTTGTAGGTGGGAAAAGAAACTTGAGACTTCTCATTTACCTGAAATGGTTTTTGGGGGAAATACTTTGACTCTAAAACACTTGAATAGTGGCACCAAAATTCACTTTAATGCATTTGATGCTCTTTGTGGTTGGAAACAAGAAGCTTTGCCTCCTGTTGAAGTTCCTGCAGCAGCTAAATGGAAGTTTAGAAGGTAAAAATTTGGAGCATTTTGATTTAAAATTTAACTTTCATGTTTTATATTTTAGCTCGAATTCGTGTTACTTGACTAGGAAACTGAGGCTATGTTTGGTATCACGGTAGGTGTGTCAGCGGATCACCTTGACCATGATTCTGACACACTTACCGTGATACCAAATATGCACTGAATGTTAAATTGTTAATTTCTTTGCTATATATGTATCCCTCAATTTGAATTTCATATAAATGACCTAGTTGTTAGCCTTACATTATCATGGAAAAAATGTGCAGCAAGCCCTTTGAGGAAGTAATATTAGATTACGACTATACATTTACAACACCTTATTGTGGAAGTGGTGCCATTGAGATTGATAAAGAACTGGTATGCATATCTTTTCATTTGTTTATGTTGTTGCGCTAATATTGTTTTTTGTATTAAGAGTTTTTCGGGCATACAGTTGTTCGTAGTGCATTGCCTACATCTACATGTTAGCGCTTTAATATGAAAATATTGACTATCTCATTATAATAGTATTTATGCTGTTATCTAAGGTATTTAATTTTTTGTGGTAGGATGGGACAAAGATTTCTGAGGAAACCGGTGATCTCCGTTGGGAAGACTGTAAGGAACAAATTGATTTAATTGCACTGGCATCGAAGGAGCCTATACTTTTCTATGATGAGGTAGGTAGTGAGTTTCTTCAATAATTACTCAGCAAGCCTCTGTACACAGGACTGTTTTTGTGAACAAATTTTCTTGTGTTAAAGCAATTTTTTTTTCTATTGTTCATGAAAATGCACTCAAGTTCTCATCAATTTTATTTTACTGTTGTGTTTATTTTTTAAAAGTTGACCATACAAGTATTTACCAGTGAAACATACATCCTATATATATATATATATATATATATATATATATATATATTAATAATGTTTTAGAACTAGAATATAGTAGATATTCGTGTTTACTTTTCTGAGTATCTTACATGCAGTAAATTGTCCATATTATCTTCTTTGCTGGTATTTACATTTCATCTGAATAAGTCCTCATCATGAACAGGTGGTGCTATATGAGGATGAACTCGCTGATAATGGAGTATCACTTCTTACTGTAAAAGTGGTAAACACTAATTCTGTTTCTTCTGTTGAAGAGGGATCATTTTTTGTTGTGCAAATTACTATGATTTTCAATGACTGATGATGCCACTTTTTTGTTTTTTAGAGAGTCATGCCTAATTCTTGGTTTCTTCTCTTGCAATTCTGGGTGAGCTGCTCCCTCTTCATATACTAAATCAGTAAAATTCTTCTTAATTTTTTTAAGTGAGACTATGCAAAGCAGATTGCTTACTTCGTTGTTATTGTTGATTTTGTGATTGTTTTCATGTATAATAAAATATATGATACTTAAGTTCTTTTTAAGGATCTATAATGTTTCCGGAGGACTTGGATATTAATGTCAGTGTCAGTACTCAGCACATTTACTTGCTTCACCTCACTTTGCCTAAACTTGCAATTTTTTCTGGTTGATCTTATACTAATACAGCTTAGAGTTGATGGAGTGTTGATTCGACTGAGAGAAACTCGTATGCACTGTATATTTGCTGGAAGCACTAATCCTGTTGTACTTAGAGAGAGTTGCTGGAGAGAATCTACATTTCAAGCTCTGTCTGCAGTAAGTTTATGCTATGCTCTTTACCTGAATTCTGAATGATAATTTCATTGTCTGTTGTTGACCCACATAAAGATAGAAAGAAAGTTGGTGTATCCTTGTCTACTGCTCTCTATGCTGAGCTAGTCTATCATGGAATTTGTTTTGAAAATCTGGCTTTTGGTAGCCAAAATCATATTGGCATAGCAACTGAATACTTGAATAGTTGATTCAGAAAAGGATTTCTTGAACATCTAGTTTTTTAGTACAAAAAACTTGTTAGTAGAGTAACCCATAAAAATATATCATTGATCAAGTGTATCTACCATTAATCAATTGAAAATATATCATGATCTTAATGTATTGAAATTTAAGTGTGAATACACTCATTATCATTTTGGTGAAGCTTTTTCTTTCTGGCGGATCTCTCAATTATTGCTCATTCTATCCATTACAATCTGTTCAACTCAGAAGTGTTGGTGTTCAAGCCTCATGGCAATTACAGCCATCTGAATGGCTGTGATTGTGAGCTTCTGATGGACTCATTATATTTGTTCTAACTTTTCATTATAATGCTTTGGCAGATGTATTATTTACTTTTATCACTACAACTTAATGTTAAACGCCTTTGTAATTGTATTTGACTATCTGATTGATTGATGCAGAAAGGGCACCCGTTTGATTCTGCAGCCTATAGTGATCCAAGCATCGTCAGTCAGAAGCTCCCCGTTGTCAAGCGTACTACCCAAAAGCTTGTAATTTCTTCTTAAAGTTATAAGGCTGTAAATGCTCTTCAGGGATTCTGAACAATCGCTATCCTGTTTATATTTTATTCTAACTTATATCAAGACTGTTAAAATCATCACACACTTCTTATAAGATGAGCTAAAGTTGAGATGTGTGCAAATTTATTTTGTACTTTTACAAAAGGTGGGGGCTTGAACCTGTGGAGAAGGAAATGCCTGGAACTGAGCAGACACGCTTGTGCTAATCAATTGAGGATTGTTTGTTTAGTTTATTGACGAACTTCTCATCCCATAGTTTTAGCTCATTTTCCAGTATCCCTAGTATATTTTGTTAAGGAAAACGCTTTATAGCAACTGAAATGTCTCTGGCTGGTATGACATGCCACCCAGTTATATTGTTATTGGATAACAAAGAATAGTGTAGGTTTACCAAATCATGAATATCTAACACTCTTCAAATGCTTACATAATATCATGTTCATGCATATTTGAGATTGGTCACTTGCTTAACTTTTACTGTCAAATAGCTATGATTATAGTCTATAGAGACTGCCCCTTAACTTTTTAATAATATACTGACTTTGGAGTACTGAAGCAAATAAATCTTTTTTCTGCCTACAGACGGGTGGTAATATTCATCCACTTGAAAGTTTTAATCGTGTTTATTATTTTCAATTGAAATCCCTCTTAGTTTGCTGATTATAGATTTGAAGAAAATAAATAACTGTAAGTAATAATCTGACATGCAAAATGAGCACTGCGCATTAGGAATTACTACAAGCATCAAGGAACTATAATATAGCTAGGGTGTTATAATTTGGTTTTTATAGTGCTTAACATGTTCTCATGTACAGACAGTGGAAATTATAAATCATTAAATCTCCTATAATAACTATGCAGTACCATTGCTGAGTTATTCGACTTCCAGGTCAAGGGTCTCCTACCTGAGTAAGTTTCCTGTTTAGATCAATGATAAAACATTAAAACTCTTCTGGCTGAAAAGGGGAGGCAAACCACTATCAGAGTCTGAGGTCTAAATCAAGCTTGAGTGTCTCTTGTGGTGGCTGGGGCTGTTGTGTAATCATGCGAAAGCTTCCTGGCCACACCTGAGTACTATAATCCTCAGACATGAAAGATGTACATGCCATTCCGATCCCTGCTGCATATGCTTCTTGAAAGCTTGGGGCCACCATAGTTCCACCTCTGCATGGCTTGTGCACTAGTGAATGGGGCTGGACACCAAGTGATCGAAGCATTGGATTGTTCATGGACAAACCCATTAGTGCCATTGCCCTCTGACTCTGAGATTGATATCTTCTGGCTGCACCCCTTTCCCTTTTGTGAGCATTCTGATGACCTCCTAGTGCTTGTGAACTAAAGAACTTTCTCATGCAAAAGTTGCACGAAAAAACTTTTGATGGTCTTGATTGTGAATCAGGGTCTTCATCTGTCGAGAGTGAAGTGCCTCCTAAGCTCAGGTTTAACCACTCTTTGGGACTGTCATCTCCACTTCCATCATCGCCGTTCTTATCTCTGTCTATCACTTCACCGGGTTGTTCCATGGCTGCTGTTGTTAGACTTGTTTGATCTCCTTTGATCATCATTTCTTCCTATGTTCAAGGGAAGTTGAGTAGATAAGAAAAGGCTTATTAGAATCCTTTTTAAGGTTAATTCAAAAGAAGAAAAAGCTAACAAACAAGTGTACCAGAGTGTAATGGAAGTTAGATAGGATGTTATTTATTTTTTGTCATTCCAATCAGTAACCCCACCTAGTGATGCTTGGTTCTGTAGGGAACAATGCTTATGTCATCTTCACTGTTAGCCTCCTTTCAAGCTTACGATTCCCCACTAAAATCTTTTGTCCTTTTTCCTCTTTTCTCCTTACAAAGTCCTAACCTTTCTTGGCTAACTTAGGAATAGCCATCGAAATATATAGTTGACAATTCTAAATCATTTCATCCACTGTCAAAATCGAATCACAACTTATTTGAACTGCCTGCCATATATGCTTCTTACCTCATTTCACAAATCTATACCAGATATATACTTTTTGAGTAGGATAGATATATCAAGATGGAGTCTTCATGTTTATCCACTTTGCTTCTTATTGGTTATTGGAATATGAATTAATTTGTTTATTTTTCACCTTTTATACTCCACTTGATAGTGAAAGTAGGATTAAGCTTAGGCATATAAAGTAGAGTTAGGTTGGCTTTTCATTGCTTTTTGATATGATGCTTTGTGGGGAAGAATGGTACCCTGTTTGTAACCAATAATGTTGATGAAAAGTTGGAAAGAAGATAACATGGTCTCTTACTATTTTAGAATAGTTTACACTGTCGAGCCAGAGCATATGCTGAGTGTTTTCTTGTTGGGGCATATTGGTGTTCCTCTTCAAACTTTTAGTTAGTTGGCAATGTATACAGTGGAAAAAATGCATCAAGGACCCAGTCGCACGAGCATCTTCAAAGCTATATAACTCAACTTTAAGAACAGTTAACACTTATTTTTTCCTGTTTATGTTAAAAAATAACAAGAACACTGTGGATTCCACCTAGAAATGACTACATTAGACTCTCTCACATGGGTGTTGGAAAAGATATTTTTACTTGTATTGACAATAACTTAGATGTGCTCAAATGCTTAAAACAAATTTCATGTTCTTAAATTTGAAGAATCAAGCATCGGAGATGCTCTTAGTTTATCCATTTCATTGGTTATGGATGAAGCCACTTATACTTTGTTTTCCCTTCATTAGCGGAGAAAAATTCCACAATTCCCGTTATCTAAAGGTTGTTCTCTTCATATTTCCTCTATCCGAAAAAGACACCTCACAAGACACAAACCAATATCAGCATAGCTTGGTGGAAAGTAAACTAGAGATAGAACGTGTTTGGTCAAGGAACAACTCATGTCATGTTTTCGATGTTGACACTAGTTAAGCAGCAAAATTGAATACATCCACAATTGAACAGTGTTGTTGATAGTTATTTTTCAAAGGATTTTTCTAATGTTTGCAAGCTTTAAACACAAAAACAATCATTAATTTTCTCTCCACAAAAAGTTAGTAGTATTTGATTTCCACCCATTAGAACATTATTTTCAGCTTCCTGAGTTTTCTCCCTGGCCAAGTTTTTTTGATGTGGGCAAGGATTAAAAAGGAAACTAAAGAAGCCTATAGGCACTTGGTACTAGGAGACTATTTTTCCCATGTCGATCATCTAGAATTCAATCTCACCAAAGGATGGATGCTATAATCATGCAGTCTTAAGTGTTATTAAGACATCATCACATAATATATATAGACAATAAGTTATTCAATCTTAAGATTATAGTCATAAAAATATTGATTTGTTAAAATGCACTTGTAGTACAACCATAACGTTTATTTGACAATTAATTTATTTACTTCCCATTCCCAACCAACTTCATTAAAACATGCCCTTGAAGCATGCCATGAATAACAATATCATTCCCAGATAGTTGAAAGAAACACGATAACAAGAATCAATAACTAATCTTGAATGTTGTTGCAGTTTGAATATAAAAAACAAGTTCTTCTTTTCGGAGTCAAAAATACATAACAAATGAGTCTCATTCAAGATTCCTACAACCGTAACATCCCAAACAATACTCCCTGTAATTATTGGCCCTCTATATTCTTAAAGGCAGCCATGAAAATCCAACAGCTTCCTCAAGTAACTGCAACAGTAAAGCATAAAAAAAACATTAGTATTACAGGGCATTATGATTTTAGACAATATTGCTAAACTTGTCATCAGATCACTACTCTTTCACAAATTATGTCCACATGAGCATGCATTGCAATTGCTTACATTGAAATTTGAAACCACCAAAAGAACATGGATTTCCAAAAAGGTCAAGCTGTGTTGATATTAGTTTTATTTTTATTTATGACAAAAATACTTATGGAAAACTGAATATCAAAAAGGAATGCGAAGAGGTGGTAATCATCCTTCACATTAAAAAGACAGACTGTATAATTTGACTACCATGCCAAGCTGCCTGAAGGTTTCAAATTGTCTTAGTAGGAAGTATTTCAACCAGAAAGCAACTTTATTACCACAAAAATCTCATTTTTCATAGTAAGGGATTTGGAGTTGTCAAAGAGGTCATTCTCATAGGATTGTAAGTTTAACAATAATAATCAAAATCAATGGGAATTTAGAACATCACCTCAGGAATCAGGATCACCTGTGAAAGGAATGGAGTTTACCAATTAGTAGTATTAGAATAACTGATGAAACGGCTGGAAACAGCCATTTCAAGGATGACTCTTGCATGGATTTTATTTGTGTGAAACATGAGCAAATTTATGCATGGAATAATAAATTGAAAAGGGCCAAAATTTTCCAATTAACATTACATTTTGTGGGAAGCTTCTATATTTCTAGTTGAAAAACATAATTTTATATATTAACAATATCATTTCCAGAAAGGTGTAGAAACTGTAAAATACAAAGGTTAAATACAGTTAAAAAAATGCAAACCTAGCAATGACAAAATGATTAGGGATACAATCTTAGGCTTTTGATTCAGTTTGAATTGTGGACTACATCAATAACTTATAACAGGTTACTCAGCAAAAACCTTCAACATTAACAATAAAATACCGCATACAATTGACAGGAAACAAAATTGTCCGTAAAGAACCTAGTAAGAAATGAAAATTTAACGTTCAGTTTTGATGTTAAGGAAAATCTTACTAATGCTCCAGATCATCACTAAGAATCATCAACCGCTCACTCACTCATATATTTGATTATTGAATTCATAATTTTGTATAAATGAAAAAAAAGGGAACCTACAATGCAGCATTCGTCTCTCCCCTTTGGTTGATTGATGTCCTTGCGCATCACCCATCTTTTCCATTCCCTATAAATTCAAATCTTAATACCTTAATACCTTATCATCAACCAAGCTAGACATATTCACAAAGCTCTACCCAAACCATCACTTCACATGAAGCAAAACAAAACTAACTAACTTTTAATATCTAATTCTAATCATGCCTACAATTTAAGTATTTCTAAAGTCACAAAAAAAGAACATTTTTACACATAGAACAAAAATGATTTGAACATTTTTGAAACATTTGACATCCTATAAAACAAACAAGACTCACAAAGAGACTATTAGCGATCTTGACAAGAACGACGGAAGGTACCATTGGACAGCTCGCTACAAGCTCGTGCATTGACAGTAAGATGAGATGTGAGACAAGCTACAGCCATCGTGCTATGCAGTGGCAAAAGTGACTGAATGCTACCCAATTGCCTGCAAAAAAATCAAAAACACATTCAGAATATGCAATCAAATTGCTACAAGTAATTTCAATAAATTTCGTTGAATTTATAATAAATTAAGGAAAAAAGAATGGAATTGGGAATTAGGGTTAGGACCTGGGAGTGGTGGTAGGAATGGAAAAGAGGCGGGGCTGAGTGCGAGGGGTGGCAAGTGGCGGTGGACGGAGGCGGGGAAGAGGAGAAGGAGCCGCCGGGCGAAGGGAATTCCTGGCAGTAGAGATGAAGGAGCGAGAAAGAGAACCAGATCGCAACGCCATTTCTTTCTTTGAGTATGGGAAAATCACTAAGACAGTGTTTTTAGGGTTTTGTGAGGGTTTTGTTTCAGAATTTCACTTGGTTTTCCCTTTCAACTTGTTTTTTCTTTTTATTTTGTCTTAACTTCATTTTTAGTCTTCTTTTCTTTACTAATCATTTTTCGTCTCTTATTTTATTACGCACGGATAAAATATATTTTATTTACTTGAAAATGATAAAGTTATTGTAAACTCACACGCATAAAATGTAAGAACAATTTTGGTCATGAATGTTTGATTTAATAATTTGACATTTTTTTTAGTTGAATTATGACTTCTAAACGGTAAAATAATATTTTTATCAAACTTTATTTATTTTACATCAAATTTTATACTACTACTACTCTTTCGCTTAAGAATCAAACGATTAATAACAAAATAAAAATTGATCTTTTTTAATTATAAATATTTGTTGTTATTTAGGTCGAATTTATACTTTTTAATTCAAAACTTGTGTTTTTTAGCCTAAAAATTGACATTTTGAGCTTTAGAAATTGTATTTTCTCTCGAAATTTATAATTGGGACAATAAATCACTTTTTGTTTTGCCAAAAGTTACCATTTTAGGGATAAAAATTTATATTTTGATTAGGGACATGTAGAATCAATTTTAGGCTCTTTAGAATTGAAACAAAACATACATTAAAAATATAATTATATTTTGTAAAATATTTTAGAGAGTGTTGCCAAGCTATTTATTCAATGGTCAAGTTCTACTCAACTTTTTTTTTTGAAGCAAAAAAAGAGAAAAGGGTAGGCTGTTACGAATGATTCCAAATTACCAAGGTTATTTATTCTCCTTAAAATAAGGTCATTTTTCCTAGAAATTAGATGTTAAAAGTTAAAACCAAAAGAATACTTACCACCAAATAGATTTTCACAGCCAAGGGTAGGCTGTTTTTCAACATTTTCCAGACAAACCAAGGGTGGATTTCTTTCAAACAAACAACCATGCCACTCCAAAAGACAGAGAACAAAATATTCACAACCAAAACAACACAACAATTGCATATTTGAATTAACAAAATGTTTCTCCATTAAATTACATCTTCCGAGGCTAAATAACTCATGGATAATAATTATAGGAAACAAGAAGACATATCATGATCCAATAAACTATGTTCAATAACAAATTGTAAAAAGTAATGCTTGTTGTTCCTTAAGACTTTATTGCAAAATTGGAAGACTAGTGATATTTAAGGATTCACTTCGTTAAGGGAGTATGTCTTAACACACTTCAACCGATTATTATATGAGTAAACTCTGCCTGCTGATAAATTTGCCACAACCATGCTACCTCTGTAATGTAGTCTCATTCTAGAATTCTGGTTTTGTGACCAAAGGCCAACTTCATGCATATTTCCTTCTTTCCAGCATATGTTTACTGTCACACCACCACGCGCTTTTAATCCTTTCACACAACCATTTGCCCATTTATCACGAGGCAATGCTGGAAGTAAGTAGAGATCCTTTGTTGTGCTCTGAACAAGCATTTCCGCAATTGCTGATGTAAAACTGACACCAAAAAATGATGATTTTATCAGCCAGACTAAATCAAAATTATCAGTACTATTGCCTAGTTTCATCACAGGCAAAATTTCTAAGGGAATATATTTCAGCTCAAATTTTCATATGATGAAAGGTGAAACCGGCAAGATACACTAACATTATAGTTAAAGACAAGACTTACCCAAAGTTTGCGTCAATTTGGAACGGAGGGTGTGCTGTGAACAGATTACTGTAAAGCCCTCCTTCGAAATCTTTTTCACGCTCAGGGTCCACCAAGATAATCAAATGTTTTATCATGCGATATGCATGCTCACTGTTGTGAAGATGAGCCCATAATGCAGCTTTCCATGTTGTTGACCACCCGGGACCTTCGTCTCCTGTAACACAATGCAAGAATGGCAATTACTATTGAATTGTTTATTTCTAGTATTAAAGCTGGAAAAAAAGCCTTATGTCTTTTTGGTATACAAGGTTGAAACATGGAAATTCCTAATTTGAGAAGGTAATATAGTTGCTGTGGAAGTCTTCAACATTACATAAGAGGTTTTAATGCATATAATCACTTAACTATTCAAAACAAATATACATAGTTCTACTACTAAATTAACTATTTTTATGTCTGGAAAAAAATCAACATTTAAAGCTCTTGTAAAAGACCTCTTTTAGTTAGACTATAATCCACGGCTTTACAGAGATCTGGATTTTTCTCAAGATTTATTGTGTGCCCCGGAAACAAGCCAAACAGATGTGAAACATGACGATGATTTATATCTGGGTCCTGGAAATCTTCAGCCTGTTAAATAAATAAAGTGTTATATTTAACAAGGAATTGCTAGTATGCATCCATTTTGTTACTGCAAATCAAAACAAGATATTACATGACATAAGCTGGATAAATTGACACATCAAATACGAAGAGAAGGAAAGCTAATATTGCATATAATAACATACCCATTCCATAATGGACCCATCCCTAGCAACTTTTGTAGGAGGAAGTTTAGACTGAGACGCAATAACTCTTTTGATAATAACATCATCATGCCTTCCCAAAACCTGTTTTTGACAAACTCAATGCCCAATATAAATTTAGGATAACTAAAACTCAATTGTCAAGTATTGGTTTGAGAACTAAGATTAGTATACCTCAGCAGCAGAAATGATTATAGAGAATACTTCTTTTATAATTGAAATGTCCATGGTTGATGAGTAGCTCACACTAGCTTGTTTTTGATCTGGTGCGATGAACATGTGCTCTGGTGAAGTCGATGGGTTAGTTTCCAATAATCCATTAGGGCCTTCAATCAACCAATCCAACAAAAATAATGTACATCCTTCCAACAAAGGATATGCTTTATTTTTTAGAAATTCCTAATATAAGAGAAAAGGTAATCGTTACTTGCTCAGAAGTGTGTGTAATAGTAGATGATATTAAGGCTCAGAAGTCAGATGGTTTATAAAAAAACCAGAACTTACCTTGTCCATTGTATAAGTGTAATGCTCCCATAGATGAGTACACAGCCAAGCTCCGCCCATTGGCCATAAAGCCCAAACAGCCTGACCTCGATCTGGGGATGTTTTAGCCCATAAGTCAGAAACTTGATGCACAACCCAACCATTTGCTTCATAGTTCACCTGCATGCCACATCAAATGACTTTCTTTCTGTATAGAAGATATAAAATTATACAACATAGTGGTCAGATGCTTATGGGTGGCATAAGCAAGGGAGGGTACAAAGTTATGATATTGATAGGTACTTGCAGATATGGATAATTTAATTAATGGGTGGAATATAGTAAAAATACTGGTAATAACTTCCTGCATAGTTGGTTACATGAAATGATCATTTTCTTACACAAAATGTCAAGAATTATATGAATGAAAGAGTAAGCAAACAAAATACCTTTGCAGTTTTTCTACCATTGACTGACAAAAAGGAAATGTAATCAAATAGTGGCTCTTGACACTCACGTAGGTTGCAAGAAAGGGACGGCCAATAATTCATTTGAAGATTAATGTTTAAGTGCTGAGCCCCACTGGATGACAAAAAAAGAGGCACATTATAAAATCTCATGATTTCGTTAAAAAATTGCGTCTAGATATTTATTTGATACAGAAACTCTAAGCCATCTTATAATCTAGAAACTATAGAACCCAATGTATTTATGTATTGCTAGAGGAGGGATGAAAAATGAAGGGAACACATACTCCCAGGCAGGGTTTACATCTTTGTTCCATATACCCTGTAGGTTTGCCACCTGAGTTCCAGGACGCGAACAAGCAATTAGCAGATATCGACCAAATTGAAACAAAAGCTCCACGAAGGAAGGATCTTCATCATTTTGAAATGATTTGACTCTTGATGAAGTTGGAACAGTATCATCGCCTCCCAAAGTAGGTTTTCCTAAAACAGTCTTGGAACTTTTAGATAGTTGCAATGAGACCCGATGAAATAGTTTCTGATAGTCATCCAAGTGACGTGCGTAAATATCATTATATGAAAAGCTTTTCACAGACTTCATTTTACTCAATGACTCGGAAGTAGGATCTTTCTTAGAATCTTCGGGCTTAGTAAATGGACCGTCAAAAGATGAGGAAGCTGTCAGAAGCAAAATAGCCCAGTCTGAACCTTCAACTCTAAGCTTCCTATCATCCAAAACATGTATAACTCCTTTGTCATTACTAATCTGCAAATCAAGAACTGCACAAAACTGAATTCCCTTTGGATCATCACTTGAATTCATGTGTGGTGGGTTCCTTTTGTCAGGACAACTTCCTTCCATTATTATCTGATTTTGGCCGCTTACCCGTGAATTGTGATGTAACTTGCTGTCAAAAGATACCGTGAATGATAATGACCCTGGTTTGCTTGTGGAAATCTTTGTCACTAGTACTTGGTCCGGATTAGATGCAAAATGCTCTCTGGTAAATTCTGCATCACCTACTTTGTATTTTATTTTTGCTGTTGCATTATCTAAATCAAGCTCCCTCTGATAAGACTCTTCTGAATATTTAAGATGAGAATCATCAAATTCAAATTTAATATCGCCAAGAAGTTGGTATACCTTCATTTAGAAAAAGAAGAAGAAAAAAAAGGTCACAACTTGCCACGTTTCATACTAGTTTCTTTAACTCGTGCACCAACACATTTTAAGGAGTGGAGTGGGGTGGGGAAGTAAACAATCAATGAATGAGAACAGTAGTTGAATGAAAGCATGTGATTTATATTGTAGAAAAATAGCAACTATTTATTTGGATTCCTTTGTTTATATATAATGTTCCTTGGTTAAGTCTAATAAAATCAGTCTAATAAATAGCATAGTTCCTCATAAATTGCAGGAAGGGTTATATGAATTTGTAGTATGTTACATACTGCAGAAGGAGCTCCTGACAATTTGTCAGCTTCTGTTGTAGCTTCGGGATATTTTTTGTCATCAACAAGTTTTCGGACTTCAGCCAGCACTGCAGGAGCATTTTTGTCTGTGTAGTCAGCAGGTATCCCAGTCCACAGTGTGTCCTCTATGAAAAAATTAAACATTGAATCCTCGTGTTAGAAAGCTTTTAAATGAGAAAGACTTAAAAACCATATCAGATTGATTTTGCTATGGACAATGCAGCATGAACTCATTCCTAATATCTCAATAGTAGTATAAACTTGCCATGTCAGATTTTTCTCCATGGACCACATCGAATCCAAGAAAGATCTTGAAGGAACTACAAAATGATTAGCGGTACATCACATTGTCTTCCCTTCAAATCAAAGTATCTACACATGATGTGTCACTCACACATCAGCATTGCCCCAAATTACCATTAATTAACATAATAGAGTCCTAACGAAAAATCAAGCAATACCATAGTCGAATATTTCGGATAACTACGTTATATACAGCATTGCATTGAATCGATCAAAGACAAAGGGAATAAACTTGTAATCAGAAGTTAAGCTCATTTAAGTCACAAACTCAAAATGAGTTTTGACTTTTGACAACACTCACACAACACAAGCCCTTATTATAGATGAAATAAAAACAAAATGAGAATGAAATACTTGTATTTATTAGCAACATTTCTCTATTTGTAAATGCAATTACTAACAAATATCTATAAAGTTTCAGATTCATTGGCATATGGATAAAAATAAACAGCAACTAAACTGAAGAAAATGTTGAAGATTGATTTACCATTGAGCTGAAGAACTTCAGATTGAACACCACCGGAAACCATGGCACCAAGACGGCCATTTCCAATGGGGATGGCATCAGTCCAGTACTTTGCAGGTCCAGAAAAAGTAAGCTTCAAGGGTCTTGAAGGTTCAACATTATCAGCATTTGGTGAAGTTGGGTTCCACAAGTGTTTGTGTGAGGGAGCACGCACCAGAACCCACTCTCCATCGTCTTCCATTGTATAGTGAGATGAATTGGGAATGAATGAAGATAAGAGAAGAGAGAGTGAAATAGTCGGTGAAAGTGAAAGACACTGAACAAAGAAACGTGATAGTGAATGAAGAAGTTAGAAGTTGGTGGTTTTTAGCTGAATAGGAGACAGACACAAACATTGAAGTTCTAACATTTATGTTGTCAAGGCCCACCACATTGTCCGTTTTTAGTCACAATATCATATCATATCATAAGGACACAATTTCCTGGTACTAGTTTTTTTTTTTTCACTTTTGGTTTCCAAATATTATGGTATCCAATGATTTCAATCTCTTCTGAACGCAGTTGTGAAATTAAGCAGTAATTCTTTTTAGAAAGACAATTTTCTACTTGTTTAACTGCTACTAATCTTCTTCCAAAAACTTACACACAATATATATTCTTCTATCTTAAATGAATATTTTTCATACAGTTGAGTAGATAGAATCGTGAATCTCCTACTTTAAAAGATTAAAATCTTTTGCTACTTCGGTCAACATATTTAGAGATTAATTATTATCAACTGTTAGATATGAAGAAAATTCGGTTACACGGAGAAAATCACCTTATGCGCAACACAAGTACTCAAAAAAAATTTAATCAAAGCTAAATAGGTGGAAATTTTGATAACACAAAAAAAGTGAATATGTCTAAATTATTTTGACCACCGTAATTTTTCAAAAACTATACATTGTATAATCGTGATATCAAACATGTATTTATTTATTTAGTTGTTCATTCGTTGAGTGGGATAGATACAAATATGACAATCTTTTAAAGTTATAATAAAAATTTTGCTTCAAAAAAGAAAAAATAGCAATGTTATTAATATTTAATGATGAAATGGAAAAAAGAGAGTTTATTGGATACCTTTTTTCTTTTTCTTATATAGAATAATGGAAACCTTACAAATTAAAGGAAAAGAAAACCACACAACAAATGCTCATCCGTTACATTGCATCTTCAAGGCCAAATGACTCATGGAGCATAATAATTGGAAACAATAAGATATACCATGATCCAGCAAACTACATTCAATAACAAATTGTAAAATACAGTCTAATGCATCTCTTAAAATATTATTGGAAAGTAGAAAGACTATTTTTATTTTTTAGGGCTTGACATCACTATGGGAGTATGTCTTAACACACTTCAACAAATTATTATATGAGTAAACTTTTCCTGGTGATAAATTTGCCACAACCTTGTTCCCTTTATAATGTAGTCTCATTCTACAATTCTGATTTTGTGACCAAAGGCCAACTTCATGCAGATCACCTTCTTTCCAGCAGATATTGACTGTCACCCCGCAACGCGCTTTTAATCCTTTCACACAACCATTTGCCCATTTATCACGAGGCAATGCCGGAAGTAAGTAGAGGTCCTTCATTGTGCTTTGAACAAGCATCTCTGCAACTGCTGCTGTAAAACTGACACAAACAGTGATGATTTTCTCAGTCAATGTAATACAAAATTATGAGTACAATTGCCAAGTTTTATAACACAGGATTTCTAAGGGAACATATTTCAGCTCAAATTTTCATATGGCAAGTTACAAAAAACATTACAGTTAAAAATGAAACTTACCCGAAGTTTGCATCAATTTGGAACGGAGGATGTGCCGTGAACAGGTTACTGTAAAGTCCTCCTTCAAATTCTATTGCAGTCTTAGCAGGGTTCGCAGGTATAATCAAATGTTTTATCATACGATATGCATGCTCACTGTTGTGAAGATGAGCCCATAATGCAGCTTTCCAAGTTGTTGACCACCCAGGACCATTTTCTCCTGTAACCATTTTCTAGTTATGTTATATCTAGAATTAGTGCAAGAATGTTCATGTTCAACTTCTTATGTCATTCTTGGATAAGAAGTTGAAGATGAACATAAAAATAGAATTTAAAGTTCTCATAAAAGACCTCTTTTAATTAGACTATAACCAACAGCTTTACAGAGATCGGGATTTTTCTGAAGACTTATTGTGTGCCCCGGAAACAAGCCAAATAGATGCGAAACATGTCGATGATTTATATCTGGGTCCAGGAAATCTTCAGCCTGTTAAATAAATAAAGTGTTAATTTTAACATTGCAAATTAGAACAAGGTATTATAAGATTACATAAGCTAGACAAATTGAATATAATTGCAATGCATACCCATTCCATAATGGAACCATCCCTAGCGATTTTTATAGGAGGAAGCTTAGATTGAGATTCAATTACTCTTTTAATAATAGCATCATCATGTCTTCCCAAAACCTGTTTTCGACAAATTCAGTGACCAATATAAATTTAGGATAACTAGAAAGTAGAAACTCATGTCTACTATTTGTATTTGTTTGAGAACTAAAATCAGTTCACCTCAGCAGCAGAAATTATTATAGAGAAAACTTCTTTTATGATTGAAATGTCCATGGTTGATGAGTAGCTCACACTAGCTTGCTTTTGATCTGGTGCAATGAATATGTGCTCTGGTGAAATTGATGGATTAGTTTCCAAAAATCCACCGCGGCCTTCGATCAACCAATCCAACAAAAATAATGTACATCCTTCCAACAAAGGATATGCCTTATTTCTTAGAAATTCCTAATGCGAGAAGGAAAAAAAACGATTCACCATTACTTGCTCAATACCTAATATGTGTGTGTGTAAAAATTAACCAGTACATGATATTAAGGCTCAGAAGTTAGATAGTTTATAAAAAAAACCAGAACTTACCTTGTCCATTGTATAAGAGTAATGCTCCCATAGATGAGTACAAAGCCAAGCTCCGCCCATTGGCCATACCGCCCAAACAGGCTGACCTTCACTTGGGGATGTTTTAGCCCATAAGTCAGATTTATGATGTACAACCCAACCATTTGCTTCATAGTTCACCTGCATACTAGATTAAATGAAATTCTGTATGAACATGGTGGTCAAATACGATGTGGGTGGCAACATACCTGTGCAGTTTTTCTACCATTGACAGACAAAGAGGAAATGTAATCAAATAGTGGCTCCTGACACTCATGTAGGTTGCATGAAAGCGACGGCCAATAGTTCATTTGAAGATTTATGTTCAAGGTCTGAGCCCCTCTGGATGACAAAAAAAGGAGACAAATTATAAAATCTCATGAATTCTTTAAGAAATTAGTTCTAGATGTTTATTTGATACTCATTCATATGACCATATAGATTATTCCTTATGGTCTAGAAACTATTTACTTTCCTTTTACATATTTATTTCTAGAGGAGGGATGAAAAGTGAAGGTAAAACATACTCCCATGCAGGCTTAATATCTTTGTTCCATATACCCTGTAGGTTTGCCACCTGAGTTCCAGGACGCGAACAAGCAATTAGCAGATATCGACCATATTGAAACAAAAGCTCCACAAAGGAAGGATCTTCGTCATTTTGAAATGATTTGATTCTTGATGAAGTTGGAAGAGCATTATCAACTACAGTTTGAGAGATGTTAGTTTGACAGGAAACCGATTTCCTTTCGTCCAAAATATGTTTTCCTAAAACCGTCTTGGAGCTTTTAGACAGTTGCAATGAGACCCGATGAAATAGATTTTGATAGTCTTCCAAGTGACGTGCGTAAATATCATCATATGAAAAGCTTTTGGCAGACTTCATTTGATTCAAGGACTCAGAAGTAGGATCTTTCTTAGAGTCTTCGGGCTTAGTAAATGGACCGTCAAAAGAGGAGGAAGCTGTCAGAAGCAAAATAGCCCAATCTGAACCTTCAACTCTAAGCTTCTTATCATCCAAAACATGTATAACCCCCTTTTCAGGACTAATCTGAATATCAAGAACTGCAGAAAACTGAATTCCTTTTGGAATGTGACCTGAATTCATTTGTGGTGGAATCCTTTTGCCACGACAACTTCCTTCCATTATGATCTGATTTTGGCCGCTTACCCGCGAATTGTGATGTAATTGACTATCCAAAGACACTGTAAACGACAATGATCCCGATTTGCATGTGGAAAACTTTGTCACTAGCACTTGGTCCGGATTAGAAGCAAAATGCTCTCTGGTAAATTCTGCATCGCCCACATTGTATTTTATTTTTGCTGTTGCAATATCCAAATCAAGTTCCCTGTGATACGACTCTTCCGAATATTTAAGATGAGAATCATCAAATTCTAATTTAATATCACCAAGAGGTTGGTATACCTTCATTTAAACAAAAAGAAAACTAGTTAGTGATAACTTCCCACATTGTACACAAGGTTCCTTAACTCACTCACCAACACATTTTAAGGGAGATTAATACTAGTTTAATAAAAACATGCATGTAATTTTTCCATATTGTAGAAACATTGCAACTGCTTAGTTTTCTCTGTTAATATATCACGTTCTCATAAATCTAACGATAACACAGTTTCTCATAAATTGCAGGAAGAGTTATATCAATTTGCAGTATGTAACATACATCAGTAAGACTTCCTGTCAATTTGGTAGCCTCTATCGTCGCTTCGGAATATTCTCTTTCATCAACAAGTTTTCGGACTTCAGCCAGCGCTCCAGGAGCATTTTTGTTGGTGTAGTTGCCAGGTATTCCAGTCCAAAGTGTGTCCTCTGAAAAAAAAATTGAATTTAGTATACTTTTTAAATAAGACTTGCACACAACAATGTGAAGAAAAAAAATTAATCAATACCATAGTATATTAGTCTACTATTTCTGATACTCTTGTTAATTAACATTTCTAGCAGAAAAATACAGTTCATATAGACTACAAGAAGGAAGCTTCTAATCGGCCGATAAACCAATTTAAGTCACAAAGTCAAATTTTTTATATGTTACTTAAGCTACACCTATATTACATCATCACGATCAAGGGTATCAAAACAAAAAATGGGAATGAAAGTTTTTCCATTTTTTTGGTACATAAACGAAATGACAAGCTATTGAAAACTCACACACACAAAGTGGAGGGATCAGGTTCGAACTCTGATCATGGCATCCGACCTAACAATATCACAGCATGTTCTGCCAGTTGAGCTAGGATTTATGGACAAAAGTTTTTCCTATATTAGCAGCATTTCTCCACTTGTTAATGTAATTACCAACAAACAAACATTGATTCGAACTTTGATAAAAATAAACATCAACCAAACTGAAAGTCTTTAAGATTGGAACTTAAATAAACAGATTACCATTGAGCTGTAGAACTTCTGATTGTACACCACCCCAAATCATGGCCCCAAGACGGCCATTTCCGATGGGAATGGCATCAGTCCAGTACACTGCAGGCTCAGAAAAAACAATCTTCAAAGGCCTTGAAGGTTCATCATCAGCATTTGGTAAAGTTGAGTTCAACAAGTCCTTTTGTGAAGAGCCGTGTGCCTGTATCAAAAACAAAAAAACAAAAAAAGAGCCGCGTACCATAACCCATTGTCCATCTTCCATTGTAGAAAAAAAGATAGTGAGATGATGAGAAGGAAGAAAATAGAGAAGACAATGATTGAATCAGTGGAACAGAACAAATCCATGTGATGGTTGTCACTCTTAGGTTCTTCAAGTTTAAGTGGAGGTGTTTTTAGCTGAAAATGGTGACACATAAATATTGAATTTGTGAAGGACCACATTGTTCACATTATCTTGAGGACCAAGATAATGCCGTAGAATCTAATGAATTGATGTCATCTTGCCATAAAAGAGGATGATGAAATTACGAGGGAAAATGGAAAATGCTCCTTTTTTGTATCAAAGGAAAATTATCTCTCAGGAAACAATTGCCTAAGAAGTTACACAAAGACGAAGTATATATATTTACTTCTAAAATAATTTTTGTGTAGAATTATTGTTTATGTTTTTTCTTTCGTATTAAGTATTGTGACAAAATGTGTCTTGCACTTGTGGCTATTACTATTATCCAAAGAAAATTAATTTAGTTTTGTGATTCTTTTTACATTTATATATAGCATATATTATTTTCACTCTAGGATTTTTTTTAAAGTATATAAGCAGTTGAAATGGTGATTCTCTAGATTTTTACCAGGTAAATCAGTTTTGTAATTGCTTTACACAGCTATAGTTTAACAATTAAGGAGTACATTCTAAAATTAGGGATTACTCTATTCATGTTGATGTTCAAGTTCAACTTCGTATGCAAGAATGAGATATAAGGTTGTATTTTATACTTTCTTCTATATACATGTGGTAGTGAAAGCACCACCCAAAAAAAAGTTTAATCATTTTAATTCATTTCAGCTTGCCAAACATATTACATTGTTTCTTGGGGTCTAGACCCTTTGAAACCAAAAAAAGAAGATAATGCATTAGATCATATGTGTAAGCTAAGTAAATACATATAAATCCAGTAGGAAAAGTACGTACATAATTCACAAAGCATTTATTTCACTAATACACTACTATATGGCTTGCATACTAGCTGTTGGAGCCTAAATTCCAAAGTACCATACACATATGATACAACTTAGTTCAATATATACAAACCTTTCCCCCTCTTTTTTGTGGTTGATTTGGAGGTAGGAAGTGTTTCAAATATAGTTATTTACATACATTAATCAAGGTGATTTTCCATGAATTAGAGGCAAGTCAACTTCATCACACCATTCAACATATCTAGTTTCAAAATGAGAACTTTTTGTTTGGTCAGGCAAATAACTAACCCAAAATTCACCTCCTATTCTCCACTTCAACACACTCCCTTCCATCTCTTTACTAACCCTCCACCCTACATCTTCTCCATATTCATCCCCAGCTATCACCACCGATCCACTCTTACTAAACGGTCTATTCGCCCCAGCACATTGCCCTCTCAGCCCGTGAACCGGGTCATCACCCGTGGGTTTCCACGAGCCCACTTCTTGGCCCGTCATATTATCATGCAAAACAACATCAAATATCGCTGCATTGCCCTCCGCATCTTGATCCATTCTCCAACTCCTAGTCCTCATTCTCCTTGATGACCTCGCAGAAGCCTTAACCTTTGCAATTTGCGACTTCTCGAAATCACCCTTCACAATCTTCTCAATTTCCACTTCTCTCTCATTATTCTCCGTGGACCGGCCCAAACTCAAACCTGCCACGTAAGTTGCTCCGATCTCCGGGCCCACCCAAACCCGAGCTCGTGTAGGAAAATGTTTCTCCTCAACAAATTCTACGTCATCACCATGTTTAAAACCGAGCCTCGCCACATGGAGACGTATATTATCAACACGTGCATTAACCTGAATGAATCCATCATAGAATCCAACAGTGTAGTCTAACTGCACATGTGCCTCCAGTTGGTGGTGAGCCATACCATATTTGATTATCGACTCCTTAGCATCTAAACCATGAAATTTACTTTTTTGCCCATTGTTTCGCGCCAGTTTCATCGTCATAACCGGCGCGTAGCCTTTCAGAATCCAAAAACCATGAGACTCCGCCGCATAAGAGAATTTTGGATTTTCCCACGTCATTGATGGAACAATTGTTTGTAATCCTACGCCTAGTTCTCTTATAATGCACCATTTTGCTATTATATAGCCAAGGGTACGCATGAAACATAGTTCAGTGTCTACACCAACAGTTATAAAGAAGGTTCTAAGAACCGAAGCTAGTTTCCTAGACGACGCTGTTTCGAAAATTGGCGCGAATAGTGAATGAAAATAGAGCGAACCTGCTTCGCTAGGCGCGTCACACGCGCATAGCCAAAAGAGACGAATGGTGAAAACAAGGTTGAAGAAAATGGATAAAGATTCCGGTGTGTGCGAGTCTATGATCCATGCAATAGGTTCAGGTTTCAGTTTTTGAAGCTGAGATCTCGGGCAAGTGCTATCATGCGCTGTAGGTGAGTTAGTTATGATTTCTTGAAGGAGTTGAAGAAGAAGAGGAAGGAAATTAGGGTTTTCAGAAGAGATAGTGCATTTTTCAGAAACCCAAAGTGGCTTTTGAGCGTTGGATGGATGAAAGCCTTGTAAGAAAACCATGAAAGTTACAGCTGCTTCTGAGTCTGAACTGGAAGTTCGTTCAGCTTTGAGATGAATAGAACGAGTGTTTCCATCAATAGCGAGTTGGAATTCGAGTGGTGAGTCGGACTCGTTCCACTCAACTGAGTTGGGGAGTTCAGATATCCATGACCAAATATCCATAATGTATGTGTGGTACTAATGTGTTGAAAATTGAAATATGGATATTGGTTGAGGATTGAAGTAATGGGGTGTGTGTGTGTTAGTTGGTTTTTAAGGAGGGAATGAATGATAATGGGGTTGCCAACACATGGCAATATGGAAGAGGAACAAGTGGTTGTAACGTGATTTTTCTGTCTTATTTGAGGCCTAGTTTGGATTTATTGATAGTGCACACAGTGGTTTTTTGTGCTTATTTGGAAGAAGAATTGAAAGGAAATTGTTGTCGTATTCATGGAGGCAGAGTCAGTTAGTTAGTTTATGGGGTTTGAGGGATTACACGTCTTACTATAGAGCATGCAGCAGCATGAATCACAAAAATTGATAGCTTTGCATGGTTCACCACAAAAAATAGAGTGATAACTTGCCATTATTGTATTAATTCTTACCGATAATATTGTACTAAAATTGACTAATTGACTAACATGATTATGTATGGTAGGGAACAAAACTTATTTTTGTGTTTGTAACATCATCGCAACTTATTTTTGAGATAATGCAGCGAAAGACCCAAGTTAAGGAAGTAATCTACTTATTTTTGTCCTAAAATTTTAGTCTTCAAAAATTAAGGTATAATTATCCATACAAAAGCTAAAGTATTTATTAAATGAATTTTCTCTTTCATAATAAAATAATATTACCTCCGTTCCTTTTTACTTGTCGTTTTAGAAAAAAAGACGAAAATAGGAGGGGCTATTTGTCCAACTTATTTTCCTATTATGCCCTTTTTAAAAATATATATCATATTTTTAATCCACCAATAAATTCCTACTTTTTTTTTCAATTATTATCAATTTCCAAAAAAATCGTAACAAACTTTATTTAAAATCAAGCAAAAAATTTGTTACAAGAAACTAGTGCTTAAATAAGAGATACTTCATCGTCAAAATTAAAAAAACAATAGATACTTCAAGGTTGTCCAAAACATTAATAAGTTCACAAAATTTAGAACTTCTCAAATATGGCTTCAAATCTTGGTGTTGAAACATCATTAACAAACCAGGATATAATTGAGTTCGACGAATCCAGTGAAGAGGTTGAAGCCAACAATGAAAATGGTACAGTGTTTTTCCTTTCATGTGTAACAAGATTTTCAATAAACATGCACGAAACAAAAAATAGGAACAAAACAAAAATAAAAAAAGATTATATGAAGAAGTTTAGTAAGAAAAAAAATTAAATATAATAAAAATATTATATTGTTTCAACAAAAAAAAAATACAAAATTTAGTCAATAAAATAAAATAGGAGTGAGGGTATAATAGGAAAAATATAACCTAAATTGTCAAAACGACAAGTAAAAAAGAACAAATATTTTTTCCTAAAACGACAAGTAAAAAGGAACGGAGGTAGTAGTAAAAGTGACTTAATTTATCAATCTTTATTAGTATTTTTTAATCTATATACAAAATTCTTAAATGACCAAAACTTTAAGACAAAAAAGTACAAAAGAGCGAAAGCAGTCCAAGGACTTTGTTGGAATATATAGGGCCTATAGATATTTTTTTATATAATCCTCCAATTTCCTTGAATAGAGGGGTATGTCGATATGAAGTTTGGTGGAAATGTAAATAAAATTTTGTTGAAATTTCATAATAAATTTTTTAATTGTGTTAATTACTTTGTCTAACAATAAAAATTATGTTGTTTGGTTTAAATAGACTCATGTTTATTTGTGTGAATTCTTATAGATTAGTTTGTAAGAACATTACGTATAATATATAGAGATTGAGTTTAAACTCTGCATATTTATTCACTTTTAAATAAATTTTAACCACTGAGTTAATTGACAAAAAATTATATATATACACACACTAGTATACCACTAAAAATGCAAAACATAAAATAAAGCCTATACTACTTCGTAAGAGAAATTTCTGAGGCCTGGATCTCCTGCCTTAATGGCTTGGATAGGCCCAAATCATAATATTGCTACGCATCAAGTTAAAGTCTTACATTACCAACAATTATCATGCATTGTCAATAAAAAAAATTGAACACAGTAAAATTTATAATTTGTGAGATTTTAATTTTAAAGACGCATTTGTGTAAGACGGTACTTCATCTGTCTCAAATTATAAAAGAAAAAATTTCATTATTTTCTCCGAAATAGTTTGGGATAGAGGGAGTAAGTGTTTAATTCAACTATCCTTGTAACTATTTATTGTGATTTTAATTCTCTACATTCAAAAATTATACATTTCTTATATTTAAATTATCCATATTATCTTCTAACCATATTGAATCGAAGTTGAAATTCGTATTGATATGCTTTTTTTTAAGCATCGTATTAATATGCTATCAAGCAACTTATCCGTTACCTCAAAAAAAAAAAAACAGCTTATCTGTTAGTTCGAATTAGTCCTTTTTTTTTATCAAATATAACCTTGATGAAATTTGGACTAATACTTTTTTTAAAAAAGAGATGCAGGCCAAATCACATACTCGTAAATGAAATATAAACAAAAATAAGTTTAAAAGTCAAATGTATTTATCTAAATTTTATATCAAATACATTTGACCATGTAATTTCTTTTTAACTCCTTTTATACTTATATTTCATTTGTTTTTTTGACTATGTAATTTCTTTTTAACAATATTAGAATTTTTACATTGAAGAAAGAAAACAAATTATAAATGTTTAAAAAACACAATTATTAATGTGTTGAATTCTTACACGTTTTTATAAAAAATCTATATATTTTTACTAAGTGTTTAACCAGTGTTCTAAGGCATTCTTTAGCATTTTCCAAAATAAAATGTATAATTTTCAAGATGTAGAATTTCTAAATTAGACTTTTAAACACATGAAATGGATTGTCATTTGTCTCCCATGACATTCACACAAGAGGAATTAACGTTCATATCCACACCATTCATATATTTCTATCTCTATATAATATAATTACGGATGTCTCTCTCCCGATCATCATCCAATGTGGCAAGCAATCAAGTCTTCATATGTTTATGTGGCAAGATTTCAAGGTTTTATGTTTTAAGCAATTAGACAAGCTAAATATACTCCCTTCGATTCCCTCCAACAATACTTTTTTAATTTTTATATTATTTTACTTAGATTTAGTTAAGAGCTTTAGTAAAAGTAACATGATTCGATTCTCACCAACGACAAAAAATCTATTTTTATAATATATATTTTTACTTATACTATGTAGGTTTAATTAGAAGTTGTAGTAAAAAGAACATGGTTCAATTCCCACCCACAACAAAAATCTTTTTTTATAATGTACTTTTTTACTTAATTGTTACTAACCATCATTTTTAAAAAGTTACTAATTTCTATAATCTCTATCTCTATCTCTATAATTAGTCAAAAAAATATCTATCTCTATAATATATATTTAGGGATGTCTCTCTCATGAACAAAATTTCACGGGACAATCTATAATGAACCAAAATTTATGTGTGTCATCTATGTCTCTCTCACGAACAAAATTTAGTATGAGATACACGGTTTAATTTTTTTTTGTTGAGACCAGAGTAACCACCGCCGAACGCAGTGACTAATCCCTCGCCAGATTGGAGGCAGCTCAAAGGGTGGGATAGCTGTCTCATAAATTTAAAGTTGCTCAATAACACACGGTTCAATTTCCACCAACAACTAAAATTATATATTTATGATTATTTTTTAGACAATTTTATGATATTTTATTTTATTGCTTATGAAAAATATTTACACTTATATTAATATACTAGTATTTTTTTTTAATTTACACGGGATCAATATTTATAGTAATATATTAATACAAGTGCCTTTTTTCACTACAAGAAAACCTTTATTTTCCAACCAAACTGAGAAAGAGGGGTTGAAGGTTTAAGCCCTCAGGAAATATTTTGAAGGTTCAGGCCGTCAAAAAATGAACAAAACCGTCAACAAGTTATGAGAATATTTAAAAATAAATGAAAAATACATACCAGCGGCTTTAGCCGTCGGGAAATTATCGTCCACTGAAATTATTATCCTAAAAGCCTTAGCCGTCGGGATGTTTATACTTTCTGACGGTCCTGACCGTCGACAACATGTAATTTCCTCGATAAAAGTGTGTCAGAATTAATTAATCTTGATGACGGTTTAGGCCGTCGGGAAGTCATTACGAATAAATATTAATATAGTTGATGGATGGTTATGACGGTATAGACTGTGAGGAAATTATTTGTAATTTGCAGACGGCTTGGACAGTCGGGGTGTTCACTGCATTAAACAAAAATAGTATCTCACCGTGTTTTTTTTTGTAATTTTTACAGAATTATATTTTTTTCTACGAATGTTTTAATATGAGACGAAAAACTTTTTTTTATTAGAACTTAAATATTTATACACATATTAATACGGAAAACCTATTTTTTATACTATGACTTATATTTACACTCATATTAATACGAATGTTTTTTGATTTTATAATTTAAACGATGATCAATATTTATATTCATATATTAATACACGACCTATCTTTTTTGTAATTTCAATCGGGACTAGAAATGAAACATGATATTGTTCAAAACGGGAAACGGGAGATCACTCTCCACCCTATTTTATCTCTTTAAAATTCTTAAATATATATTATTTTTATATTTAAATAATAGAAATATAAATTTAATTTCACAAATAATTGGAAAAATAAAACTATTTGACAAAAATTATATTAATTAACTTAAATTTTTAAAAAAAATTAATAACATATACTATAAATTTAAATATTAACTCGTGCATTGCACGAGTCAGTTATACTAGTTTATTTTAATTATTAAAAATTATTTTAAAATTTAATGAGTGGACCAAATTTCACCGGACTCAATCACCCTTTTAACATATACTCTTATGATATATTGGAGTACTAACTTTTCCCTTAAATAAAGTACTTGTTTTAGTCTTTAAATTACTAAATACTGTTTAGTTTTCCGTTAACTTACAAAACTTACCGCATTACTATGTAATATTGGTAAAATTATATCAAGGTTTTAGTAAAGTCATGTTATTGAAGTCCAACTTAGATAGTATTGTAGTTGCGATGACATTTAATACGATATAATGTTAATCAAACTCGAAATATTTCACTAGTCTTTTATTTGGTCTGTAGATGAATTGACAAAAGATATTGTAACATACAAAATTAATATTCAAACTCAGATGAAAATATACAATCTAACAAATTAAACATGGTCAATTGAAAGAAGATACGGTAATTTCGTCTAACTCGCGGTCACTTAGGAATGTAGATACTCTCTTAGTATCATGTGTAAACAACAAATAATTTTTTATATTCATTCAAAAAATAATATATCTAAACTATATCAGAGAACAAACATTTTACTTTTTTAATAAATCTAAAAAAAATCAATTTTACTTATGCACTCTCTCTATTCTAAAATATAAGCAAATTTGACTCTTTAGTTACATTTGACTATTGATGCATTTGGTTCATATTATGAGTCAAATATATCAATAGTCAAATGTACCTAAAAAGTCAAATTTGTTTATATTTTGGGATGAAGAGAGTATAAAACAGAAAGAGTAAGAGTATAAGAGTATAGTACAGTGTTCTAAAACGAGAATCAAACCTCAAACTTGATTAAAACAAAAACTCGAAAACCGATTACGAGTCTAAGTTAGAAGTGATGATGATAATAGGGGGAATTGAAATGATGCATTGAAGAGCACAAAGAAACAAACAAAGAAACACGGTTTTCTCGGGCCAGGTGAGTTTGACCATTACTGCTTTCTTTCTTTCATTACCAAAAACCGAAACCATCATCCTTTCCTTGAAAACAGCCCATTCAGCCACCCCAACTCTCTTCTTCTCATCTCATTTACTACCAACTTCGATTTTCATTTTACTTTCACACACAAACAGTGACACAAACGTGGTTACAAATGTCTCTCACCCTCACTGCCACTTAACACATACACACTTGTTTTCTTTCTCTCTTTTAAATACCTCTAATCTAACCCTCTTTGATATCCCATTTTTTCAACTTCTATTTTTTGTTTTTAATGGAAACCAAAGATGATGAACTTCAAGTACTTGAGGACCATTTGACCACACCAACTACTGGGACCAGTTTCTCTCAGTTACTATTAGCAGATGATAATAATGATCATGATTTTGGTCTTGGTGTGGACCAAACCTTTTCAACCTCTCTTTTTTCACTTCCTAACACACCAAAAATGCTTTGTTTTGGAAACTATCAAAATGAAATGGAAATTCAAACCAACCTCATTATAACTCCTCAGAAATCCGTCATCACTTCAAGTGATTCTTCTTCAGCTTCTTCATGCAATCGCCACAACAACACTGGTTTCAATTCCCTAACAACAACAACTAAACCCAATGTATGTGTTTATTTAAGAATGATGTTGGTGTTGATTGTTTTATTTATTTATTTTTTCTCTCTCTGAACTTTTATTATTATTAAAGGGTTTGCAGAAGAAGCGGAATGGGTCAGGAGGAGGACAAGAACTTGGGACCAAAGCAGGTGTTGGAGGGCAGAGAGGTCCTAAGAAGACCAAAGGAGAGACCAACAACCCCACTTCAACTGGACATGCAAAGGTAAACAAAATCAACTATGATCAATCAATATATCATTTGCATGTCCCTATCATCAACTCAATATTGTTTGCCACATCCACAATTATAAACAAGAACTCATTTTTTTAGATTCATTGAATAAGTGTTATATGTATCTGGTCTATTACTAATGTATATACCTGAAAAATAAGATACACCACTTATTCAATGAATTAATAAATGAAATTTTGTTTATAATTATAACCGAAATGAGTATACTATTGTCAAACAAACATATGACCTGTCTTTTTCTAAGATAAAAAATGTAATATTTAATTTTTGTATTATGTTATGATTTTGTTATAGCAGAAAAAGGAGAAGCTTGGTGAACGAATTGCAGCATTGCAACAACTTGTTTCTCCTTTTGGCAAGGTAAATTTGATTATGGGAAAATGGGAATTTGTTATACTAATTGAATTTAGATTTTGGAAATTGTAAATCGAAATTGCATGTGCAGACTGATACAGCTTCGGTGCTTCACGAGGCTACTGGTTACATAAGATTCTTACATGATCAAGTTCAGGTTCTCTGCTCTCCATACCTGCAACCTTCACAAATTCAATTTCAAAATCACCCTGTAAGTCCTATCTCTCATCATAAATCTCATATTATTTCGTTCAACTCACATTTAATCAAAATCAATTTTCGTCACCAGAGTATCAAATCACATGCAACGGTAAGAATTTGACATTGTATGATTGTACTATTATAAAATGATCATTAATATCATCATAGTTAACACTAAAAATTTCTCCATTCTCTGATTATTTTAAACAAAAATTAGTCCTAGTCCAATTTTAAGTTTATTAAATATAATTGATGTATTTGATCAAAGTCTATTTTACGTTGCTTTTTTATATAAACAAACAAAATGTGAAGTTTTGATGAGACTTGAGAGGGTAAGTTGAAGGGATGGTCCACTTGATAGGGACAATACTAGCATTGTCTTACTCAATATGTTTACATTGAGCAAAGTCTTGTTGTGACAGTTTATCCATTTAAGGTAACTCTTTGATGACATAAGTTTTGTAATTGTGTATCCGTTATTTCAGGGGGACGGAGATAACAATGGAGAAAAAGTAGAGAAAGATTTGAGAAGTAGAGGTTTGTGTTTGATCCCTGTTGGATGCACCCTACACGTGGCTAGTAGTAATGGTGCTGATTATTGGTCACCTGCTACCATAGGGAACAATGTTTCACCCTCAACTATTGCTAAGCAGTAATAATAATTAAATCAAAGATAAATCAATGAATCCTTTTTTGAGAAAAAAAATTGCATCTTTTGAGAAATGGATTCTTATGTCTGCTCAAATTAGAGTTGTATCGTAGTCAATATGATGTTGACAGCTTATTTGGAGAAGGAAAGATGGATGAGAAGGTAAACTTTTGGAAAAGGTAAAGAGAGATTAACAATTAACAAGAGTAGTTTAAAGTTTACATATGGGGTACAAATGAAATGTCATGATTTTGTCCTTAATTATGTAACATCTGATTTTTGGGGTCACCTATATATTCTATATAGAAAGAAGGAAATATTTTGTGTAGGATTGATTTAGGTATGTGTGGCCTTCAACTAGGAGTATAGTTATTGAAGTGATATATTTTGTTTATACTACTATATGTTTTGTCTATGTAAACAATCACATGAAGTTATTCCAATAGTGTTCTTAACTTTTTTGCAAGGAAAAACAATAGTATAATGAAGTCTTGAAAATGTTGAAAATTTCACTTCATGTATGTATAGTACTAATTGTTCTATAAAATATAATGTCCAAAATGAATGTGATAAAATAAAGAAATAGTAGTAGTATAATCAGCTTATTGGTGATTAATAAGGTTATGTTAAGAATGAATTGTTTTGGAGAACTCGAATTCAAATCTTTCTTGAAATAATCTTGAGAAAAGTCTTACTTATTTTTCGGCTGAGTTTCATTTTATTTTGACTTTTTTTTACATACGACATTTTTTGTTTTCTACCGGAAATTGAAGTGTTAGAACTTAGTAGTATAGTAGTTATTGAAGTCAAATAATCTATGTTGCTGTTGTGGTTATTGTGACGGAGGTTGCCGTGTATAACGTTGGAGTCTTGTACAAATTAATGTTGTGGGACAAGATCAATGACCATAGGTGCATTGTTTGAAAACGCGTGCTCTTATGACCCCATTAATAAGTTTTCGTACGAAGGTGTTCTTCACTTCATTGATGAAATTGGTATATTAGATAGCAATTTGCTTGGCACGTTATTGAAATAGAAAAATCACCATTTTATGTTAAGTTTTGTTTGATTATTAGTAATTCACATTCCATTTATAGGTTGTTTATAGCAACTTAATCTTATTACTCCATTCATTCCAAAACATTAAACTAAACTTTGTTGGTTTTTGCATCATAGATTGATGAATGATTAAATGTATATTCGTACTAAAAGTGTTTCTAAACGTAGATTTCTAAAACAACCATTGTTTTGATACAAAAAAAAAAAAGTTAAAACAACCAAAGATACATGGAATGAAGGGGGAGTTATAAGGTTGATTTGGTGGTTGGAATGAATTGACAAGGAGGTATTGAGTCGGATTTTCACCTCTAATAAAAAATACTACTTCTGTTCCTTATTATAATAGACAAATGTACTTTTTGGATTAATTAAAAAAATTAATATATCTGATCTATTAATGAATTCAGATGCATCTATTTTCTTTCTCAGTTTCTTGTTATGACTTGTCCGTCCTATTCCGTCCAAAGCCAAATATATTTTTATTTTATTTTGGGATTAAATATGTTTCTAGACTCTACTATTTCTTCAATTTTAATCAAAATATTTCTAGTCTATTCCTTTTCATTTTGATTATGTGATGTGGATGTGATGTGAAATTGTGAATAGGCTTGGAAGTTAGTAAGTTGGCTGTTTCAAAAAATCTTTTAAATCTCTAACATACATTGTTGACTGTGGTTGACTTATGTATCATGTAAGAGTATAAGGACCTTATATTATCCATATATACGCGTGGAATTGGAATTATGAGATTTTACAAAGTTTGAATCCCAAACAGACCTCTGAGTGAGTTTACCTTAGACACTAACTTGGACTTGGATACACATGCCTAGTATTAGTGCAAAAATACTCTGGTTATTCTTTGTTACAATAGAAATTTTATTTTTTAGATTTATTAAATAATTGATATATTAAATCTGCCATATATATTTAGTCTACTTGATATATATCTGATTTGCCATATAAATATTAATCATTCAATAAATTTAAAAACATAAATTTTTTAAGAATTGAGTAAAGACTAGAGTGTGTAGATAGCAACACTCATTCTATATTTTTTAAGAATAGATCAATTCAAACGCAGTTCCCGGTCTTTTCCAATTGCTGCTCTCTTAACTAACTAGTTGTACTTGTACAAGTAACTAAAGATACGTTTCAATTTTCTTCAAGGACTTTTAGACATTGAAACAAAATTAAAATAATCGATTTAATTTGTTGGTATAATCTTTTAAGCAAATAATTAACATATAAAACTCATAATATGTAAAACAAATACTCTACTTATTGAATATTAGTATTATTAGCCATCAAACATTTGGTCATATTGGTAAAGAGTTGTCTCATATTCTGTAAGAGCGTGAGTACTCCTACTATCGGCGTTAGAACTTCATTGATAGACAATCTGTAAATATCTACCCTCTTTAAGGTCATGACTTAGATATATAAGTCTTTATTAATTAGGACAAAACTCACATGAACTTTTATTCATAAAAAATGTTTTATTCAAACTATAAATTCAAAGCACTGAACATAGTGACCTTATAAATCCGCTATCTAGGTTGCCATAAAAACTAAAGTCAAATAACATATAGCATTCCTTAGTATCAATTAATTCAATTGACTTCCTCACACAAACTGCATATAAATACTATTCCATTCACCATGCTCCATCCTGCAGGGTTGCAACACAGTCTTTGTTTTTTTTTTTTGGCTCTTTCCATCTCTAACATTTGTCTTCATTTCTAACTTGAAAGAAGCTTAATAGCTGCAAGACTGTAAAAAAAAAATGAAGGGTTACTCTTTTGTAATAGCCCTTAATGAAATTTCTCTCATCATCATTTTTCTCCTCTTGCTCACTTACTCCATCAATGTTCAAGGCATGAGACCTCTGAAAGATCAATCTCCTCCTTCATTCCTAAGTTTTATAATCAACCAGGCTTATTCCGGACCGAGTCGACGAGGACGCGGTCACTGAGAATATTTTAAGACTTTTAACTAAAATTGTGCTCAAGTTATGATTTTAGTTTCTCCATAAGATACTACAACTACAAGCATGCATATATGTTGCAGTAGTTTTGATAATTCTGTTCAGTATTGTTACTTAATATGGTTTCAGATTTTATGTGGTTGAACTTGAAAGTAAGTTCAATAATGTATTAGTATGTTTTTCTGGTTAGTCCTTGTAAAATAGTTTTTGTTTAGTCCTTAAAAGTAGTTGTGAATTATGTTTACTTAGTTTTTGGCTTGTTGCTATTATTGGATTAGTTAGTTAATCCATTATTTCTATCAGGCTATAAAAAGCCAATTGTTAATGAAGTGATTCAGTTTTACAAAAATAATATGATTTGGTTTATTTGAACGGTTTGATATTGAGTAGTTTAAGTAGTTGAACCATGATTCAGAGACCTCACCAGTTTGATTCGATTTTTAAAACATTACTTAGATGAACCATAAAATTTAAACCGGCCAGCTTTGAAATTGCAAGTTGAATTGAATCAGTAGAACTGTATAAGCAGAGTCTTATTTAATAATAAAGTTCCAATGGAACATTATGTTATCACAAAATTCATGTACTACACTACACATTTATTGATGTGGACCCTGATAAGAAAGTGTACCAGTACCAATGACCAGGGAGAACAAAGACTAAATCTAAGAGGTAATATCTTGTAAAGCAAGATACAAAAAGATGATATGATATTGATGCAGCAAAACTTTTTTCGTCACAACTAAATTTTCCGAATTGCTAAGACAATTTCAGAAATGCTCTCAAATTTTCTTCTTTCTTAGAGAATTATCTCAGCAAAATCAAGCGCTCGTTTTTCACAGGTTGCCCGTTTAGCAGCATCCGTAATTGATTCAAAATCCTCAACATGTGCCACACCAATAATTCTCCTGTCAATCAAATAAGTAAAATAAAAGAGTAATTGGTGTTGCATATGTTTATTTATGTGAAATTCAAATTCTTTTATCAAAATTATGACGAAGAGTCTGACCTTATAATTTTGGCAGCCGCGAATCCAAGACTATCATGAAAGAAATCTGTCATGTATTTCTTCTGTACAAGCAGATGAACCTCAGGATTGTTATAGATTGCTGGAAGATATGCCTCACCGGCACCATTTCTATTTTCACCCCAAAGTGCAGTGAATTTATGGTGGAAAAGACTCCAAGTGTTTTCAATTGTCTTAAGAATCCATTCCTTATATCCCTGCATAACATTGTGTGCTTTCATTTACCATTCAATGCAATGTAAAATACCGAATACAAAACTCTAAGGTAAAATACCAATTATGAGATGAACATCATAAAAACAACAGAGGGAAATCATTAAAGGTTGTAAGTTAGATTATGGAGAAAATAGGCCGCACAAAAGACGTGTGCTAAAAGAGGATATACTTTTCGATCGTTTGTTTCATTAGCATGTCCATCCTGAGAATAGAAAGCCAAAATCAAGTTTCCAAGGAATGCTCCAATATCAAAACCCATTGGTCCATAAAATGCAAATTCAGGATCAATAACTTGAGTTGATTCGCGAGTAACCATGACCGAACTAGTGTGTAGGTCTGCATGTAGTAATGCTTGAGCCCTCTCACAGAACCTAAGGGAACAAGAAAATTTTAGAAATAAAAAATCTGCAATAAAACTAGTTCATGAAAAGAAGAAAAAGCGAGACTTATAATAATACTTTGATTTCAGTTCAGCAATTTCAAGCTTCAGTATATTGTCTTCTCGAATAGCCTCAGCGTCGCGATCAAGATAAGGAGAAGTCCAATGATTATGTTCAGAAACTTTATAAGGGTCTGAGAAAATGACCTGCTCAGTTAGCCTGCATAACTCCACGTTCCCGCAAAATTCAGCAACTGCATCAAAGTATCAAACCAGCATGAATTGAAGCAAATGGTAACATGTGTCATAACCCTTAAGGTAACATCGATATATAATACGTCTTCACGAACCTTATTTGGGGTTTTGACTGTCAAAACTAGGGATAATTTAGCTAAGAACAAATGATCATATACAGTAGCAGCGTATTGAATCTGTGGTGTTTGATAAAAATATTAGCGCATAAAATCAGTTATGACAGGTAATTCAGTTTCTTCTGTTATATTGAGTTTGTTATGCATAGTTAATTTGTTATCTACTTATCTTGTTAGTTTCCTTTCCTGGTTGTGTATAAGATACTCATTTTCAGCTTATGGGCATATATTTAGATGATTTTATACAAAAGATCTATACTTTTAAAATTCGTATCGATTAACAGAGAGCGCAAAGTACATACATACCATCCCTTTTGTGATCACTAGTAGACCGAAAAAGTAGAGACGAAAAGAAGAGTGTGTTTGCAATGAAATCAGACATATGCTCAGCTAGCAAAGGATACTCAACACCAGCAACCAATCCTTTTCTTAGGATTATGTGTGGCGGCTCCAAATAACGCATACCGATCAAAGACATGGTACGATCAAAGTGATATACTTCTGGTACATGTTCTGGACAAAGTTTACCCTTTTGTTTCAATGCCAATGACTCAAAATATGCTCTCTCTTTCGTCATCTTCCATGATTCGCCTATTAATCGAACGTATGGCAGAGCCTAACACCAATTTCCATACCAAATAAAGTAAAAAATTAATTCAGAACTTTGAAACATATCAAACATAAAATTTCGTTTTATCAGTTAGTTATGCTAGTTAGTTATACTAGTTAGTTGTTCTTCTTTCAATATCGAATAAAACGGAAAACCACAAATATTTTTGGGGTGATACATACCTGTTTGATGACAAAATAAGCATTGGAGTTGGAAACAATGAAGACAAGATTAAGGTTGCCATCTCCAACTTCCTTAACAGATAAGTTGGAGAAGCTATTGCCTAGTTTGGATGAGAGGACAGGGACGGTTTTTATGTATTCAATCAGTGTGTTCTCATTGAGTGGTCTGAACTCAGAGAAATTAGCCATAATAACGTTGTTTGAACTTTGAAAGTGAATGCAAAATGAAGATGGAATATTTGCAGTACGACTAGTAATAACTTTAAGGAAAATGCTAAACAGTGCTCCAGGGCACTAGTTAAACTTATTAAAAAGGAAACTTTATCTTGGAACTTGTCCATTCAATACTCCTGTCTTGGATTTTGCTTTTGAAAGATGGACGCTATTTTGCTGCCACAGGACAGTTGTCACTCAGAAAATTCTATACATGGTTGGTAGTTGAAATTGACAGGAAGTGAATACTAACAACGAGAGTTCAGTGAACCTGGTCAATTTTGATTTGGAAAATGGTGTTGCTCTCACATCATGAGTGTGAGCAAGAATCATGCATAGAATAGGAGAAGGATATATAAAAAATTGAAAAAGGAAGGAAAAAAAGTAGGTGGTGGACAGTTAAGAAGGAAAAAAAAAAAGATAGAAATAAAATGAAGGATTAAACAGATGTTGGAGAGTTAAGTTTGATTGATTTGGACCTAACCTAGACTTGAATGTAGTTTATGTCCGTAGACAAATTTATTCTCACATGTACAATGACATTGTGTGGTAATGACATTTATACTACTAACTAATAGTACTTAGGAAAATCTTTTTTGTTCATCTATTAAACATATTGAGAGAGGAAATGAATCAATGATACGATAAAGTGTTGAAGAATTAAGTTATTCAAATATCATTGTTATAAAATTTAAATTACTGTAACTACAATGTTAACTTTAACACTCCTTCACACAATTGAATAAGATAAGGATCACAATATCACATTCACATTCACAAAGATCATGGCAAAAAAAGTTATAATTAGGTAGATCAAGTTGCCATCTTCCCCTTGACATTTCTTACTAGAAGACTTGACTTGGTCATTGACTCATGAGTCATGGCCATAATATGACACGGCAATTGCTTGGAAAATTCAATATGTGGTTACTTAACAAACAAAGCATTCAAAAACAAAAGAAAAAAATGGCTTCTGTTGCATCATCATAATGTTACAACCATACTCAACCACTTGCTCACCCTTTTCTATATAAACCACTAATATTTGTGCATTAAACCACAAACTCATTCTCCAAAAGAAACCTAAGTGTTCTAAATACAACTATAATCATGCATGCTCTCTATTTTTTCTTAGTGCTCCTTGCTACAATGCATGGAATACAAGCAGTTGATTACACTGTCACCAACAACGCCCTATCTACTCCAGGTATGTTTTTTTACAAAGAAGAAATATAATAAGACTTGTATATAGTCGATGAGAACGATTAATTAGTCTAAGTAACTAATTTGTGTACGTAAGTGTGTAACTAACTAATGTAACTAATATTTTACATCTAATACTAGGTGGAGTACGTTTTCGCGATCAAATTGGAGTGCAATACGCGACGCAAACACTAGATTCCGCTACACAATTCATATGGAATGTGTTCCAACAAAACAACCCTGCAGACAGAAGAACCGTGCAGAAGGTGAATTTATTTATAGATGACATGGATGGTGTTGCATATACAAGCAACAATGAAATTCATCTAAGTGCAAGATATGTCAATAGTTATAGTGGTGATTTGAAGAATGAAATTACAGGAGTTTTGTATCATGAAATGACACATGTGTGGCAGTGGAATGGGAATGGTCAAGCTAATGGTGGATTAATTGAAGGTATAGCTGATTATGTGAGGTTGAAAGCGAATTATGTACCTGGTCATTGGGTGAAAGCAGGGCAAGGAGATAAATGGGATCATGGTTATGATGTTACTGCTAGATTTTTGGATTATTGTAATGGTTTGAGAAATGGGTTTGTTGCAGAGTTGAATAAGTTGATGAAGAATAGTTATAATGATCAATTCTTTGTTCAGCTGTTGGGGAAGACGGTTGATCAGCTGTGGACAGAGTATAAGGCAAAGTATGGCAATATAGCCTAATTAAGGGAATACACAAGTTATATACTAATCTAAGAATAAGTGTACTTTGTCTTTATGTGATTATGTCGCTTAAGTTTGTATTAAATTTTAAATTTAATATTGAAACTTGAGTTAATTTATAATCTATAAATAATGTATGGGTTATGGTGAAATATAATTTGTTACTCATGTTTACACACACAATCTTACACCAAATAAAAAAAAATCACTACAAATATATCTACAAATTTTAACTCAACCGATAATACATGTATTGTTAAGCTAAATGTTCTCACTTCGGATATCTAAGTACCGATTCAAAGACTCAAATAAGTGCCAAAGTTAGAGTATATTGAATGAAATTTTGTTACCCCATGCATTAGTTAAAAATATTCAATATAGCAAAAAAATATTGGAACTTATGCTATCAACATTTATAAAATATTAAAAGTGATGTTTTTAATACAAAACTTACTTATTTTGTATGCTTAACTAGTGCATGAGATGCATTAGTTAGCATGACCCTATTTTAAATATGAAAAATTCAAAGTTCAAAAACCTCAACTTTTGTAATATAATAGTGACTTTAATAGTTATCTACATTTACAAATGTTATTGAAAAAAAATTAGCGTCCAAAAAAGATAAAACATTTTGTGTTTACCTAAAATTGAATCTCTAAAATTTAAATTAATCACCAAAGTCACTTTCACACTCCATCCCATAATTGAAGAAGGATCACATAATTGGCAATAACATAAACAAAATTATGTTGTCCTCTTTCGTTGATATTTCTTACTAGTTACTACTACCTCCGTCCCTAATTATAAGATCTCTTTTGACCATTGCACGTACGCCAATGTACAATTTTGACCACTAATATCTTTAATTGTCTAATAGTAAAAATTATAAAAATTTGATATTTTGAAAGTACTCATCAAAACAAATCAAACAAGATCTTATATGCTAATATTTACATTTATGTATTATTAAAAAAATACGGTCAAAATGAGATAAGTGAATAATGCAATTTTGTCAAAAAAGGTCTTATACAAAGGGACGGAGGAAGTAGTACTAGAGAAGACTTGATTTGGTCACGAGTCATGGCCATATGACACCACAATTGCTAGGAAGATTCAACATGTGGTTACTAAAACAAACAGCATTGACCACAGAGAAAATATTGTCAATTTATATTTACTTTTTTTGTTTTGAGAATAATTTTTTATTTTTATATTTGAAAATAAAAAAATTGTGGAAATTATTGTGTCATTTGTGATAATAGTTTGTGTGTAGAGAAATTTTTTTTGTGATAAATTGATCAAAACATCAAATTTGTTATGAATAATTATGTTAATGTCTTAGTGGATGTTCATCTATATGACTTAGTGGATGTCTTAGTGCATGACCTTCCACTTTCTATGACTCTCATTAGTGAGTTGATCATAATTATCTATGTTCTTTCACTTCTGTATATGTGCCCTATAAATAGGACTTATATATTAGTATAATGAAACACGTAAAGAGTAATACAATCTCTATTCTTTATGTTTTTCTCCTCCATCTCTATACTTCCTTTCTTTCTTTTGATTAGATTAATTTCATAACAAAATTGTATTATACAATGCTCATAGTAAACCTGCCCACACATTCACATAAGTGGATCCGTCCCCACTAAGGGTAATTTTTTTCTATATAAAGCACTAATCTTTCGTTTTGCACTAACCAACCACAAACTCATTATCAAAAAGAAACATGAGAGCTCTAAGCACAACCACAACCATGCATGCTCTCTGTTTTTTCTTAGTACTCCTTGCTACAATTCATGGAATACTAGCAGTTGATTACGATGTCACCAACACCGCCCTCTCTACTCCAGGTATAATAATGAGAGAATTACATGATTATGTTAAGAAGTAGAGTATGGTCGTTTATATGATCGACGAGAACAACTAACTGGTGTAACTAACTAATGTAACTAACATTTTACATGTAATATACCAGGGGGTGTACGTTTCCGTGATCAAATAGGAGCACAATTCACGACACAAACACTACACTCCACGACACAATTCGTATGGAACTTGTTCCAACAGAACAATCATGCAGACAGAAAAAACGTGCAGAAGGTGAAATTATTTGTGGACGATGTAGATGGAATTGCAGTTACATATCCAAGCATTAATGAAATTCATTTGAGTGCAAGGTGGATTAATCAAATCCAAGAAATAGATGAATTTATAGGGGTGTTGTATCATGAAACTACACATGTTTGGCAGTGGTTTGGGAATAACCAAGCTCCATCTGGATTAACTGAAGGTATAGCAGATTATATGAGATTGAAAGCAAACTATATACCTAGTAACTGGGTGAAAGCAGGGGAAGGAGATAAATGGGACCATGGTTATGATGTTACTGCTCATTTTTTAGATTATTGTGACAGTTTGAGAAATGGGTTTGTTGCAGAGTTGAATAAGAAGATGAGGAATGGTTATAGTGATCAATTCTTTGTTCAGCTGTTGGGAAAGACGCCTGATGAGTTGTTTACTGAGTATAAGGCAAAGTATGGCAATATCTAGCCCAATTAATTAATATAGGGGATAAATAAACTACTATATAGTAGCTTATTAATGTAAGAATAAATGTCCCCTCAAATTAGTCGGTCCTTATATCAAACTTTCAAAAAAATGTAAGAATAAACGACTATATATATATATATATATATATATATATATATATATATATATGTATGTCAATATATATTTCTTTGTAATTTTGTATGAAGTTTTAAATAAATATTCAGTATGCAGGTTTAACTTATGACTTAATTTATTTATGATCTGCCATAAATTAAAAATGAACTAGATGAGAAAGGACACAGTGATACTCTGGCCTTGACACCAGCAAGTTTTTGGAATATATCTTTTCTCCTTTATTATACATTAACATGATTCAATAGAAGACACGGGAATGAAAAAAAGGTTATAACACCAGGACAAAAAAAGCATAATGGTATCGGCTGTTAAAATACATGATTCAATAGAAGAACTCACGGGAATGAAAAAAGGTTATAAGATTAATCAGTTCTATTTATTACTACCTCCTCCGTCCCAATATATAAGGCTTTTTTTGACTAAATGACACTATTCATGTATCTTGCTTTGACTGTATTTTTCTCATAATTTATAGATATAAATATTAACATATAAGATCTTGTTTGATTCGTCTGGAAGAGTATTTTCAAGATATCAAATTTTTATAATTTTTACTAATGCACAATTTAAAATATTAGCGATCAAAATTGTGCATTAGCGAACATGCAGTGGTCAAAATAAGTGTTATAATTTGGGACGGAGGTAGTATAATATATCGCCGTTTATGATGGATATGCTCAAAACGGTTTTCATTCCCCAACTGAACATGACACCAAGGAATATAAATACTCTCGGGCAAGACAAACTTGATTGAAAATCAATTTGATGAAAACTAGTAGTGAGAGAAAAATTGTGTACCAGACTTTGACATTAAGCCTTGTGACATCACCCACAAAAAAGAGGTCAGTTTGATTTTTTATGAAGATAAACTCCACACATAGCAATAGTGATTTTGCACAAGCAAAAGAAGTGAGACCGAGGCAAGTGAGATATTAATATCTAATTGGTCTACTTTTTATGTTTATAGGTTCAATTATCTCAAAAGTTTAAGTTTTTAGTTGCAAGATCGCAAATTATATAATATCAAGTATTTAAGTTTGCCTGTTGAACAAAACTTAATTTTGTTTAATTAAAAGGTGCGTACCATAGATCTAAACCGGTTTCACTATGGCAGGTCTAACTTAATATTGACCGATTTTATTGTTTGAACTGTTGGATATGTAGGCTGAACCAGTTACAACTCTGGTTCACAGTTTGATCGATCAGTCCGATCCAATTTTTAAAATATTGATACAAATACAAAAGATATTTTTCTGACAACCAAATACAAGAGTTATTATTATGCACTAACATATGAATCTAAGTACGAGTATCTACACACACCCAATCAATTAACATTCCTATACTGAGCTAAACACAAATTATTTTAAAATCTCTCCGCCACAAAATCATGTTCAATATATTTTTTTACAAAAAGTAAAGTGAATATTCAATTGGTTAAGTTGACCAATTGAATTAAGGGTTAAAGAACTGATGAAAGTCTAGGGTTCGAATCCTAGTAAAAGAGAAAAAAATGTATAATATACTAACAACTAACATTTATTTATAAAAAAAAAAAAGAAATTTAATCAACAAGTTAAAACTCATTAAAAATTACACAACCATAAAAAGTCCATAACCCTTTTGTCTTCAAAACTATACACTATACACTATATATACAAACTAGTATAACTAACCCGTACAAATGTACGGATTAAAATTTAAAATTATATTAATATATATAATTAAAGTTAAAGTAGATTAGTTGAAATATTAACTTTTTTTTAATTTAATTTAATTTTTTGTATCTTATTTTTAATTAATGAATTTTTTTTGTCATGTAATTTATGTTTTTCTAATTACTTGTGAAATTGATTTAATATTTATATTATTTAATTATAAAAAATAATTATATATTTAGATATTTTAAAAGGATAGAACATGGTGGAGAGTGATATTCCACTCCTCGTTCTCAACAATATGGTGTTTTCTTTTCATCCTTGTAGAAATTACAAAAATAATAGGATCTGTTTTAATATATAAGTATAAATATTGTCTTGTATAAATTACAAAATTAAAACACACTCATATTAACATGAGTACAAATATAAGTCTTAGTTAATATTTTGGAGAATGATCTTCCACTTTTCGTTCTCAAAGATATGATATTTTTTCTCCTATCTCTGTAGCAATTTAAAAAAAAAAATATAGGACATTGTTTTGATATGTGAATATAAAGTCTCATTTTTTTAAAAAAAAATAATAAACTCTTGTATTAATATATGATTATTAATATTGATCCCGTGTAAATTATAAAGACATGCACTGATATTAAAATAAGTGTAAATATAAGTAATCATAAAAATTACAAAAAAAGGGTTTATTGTATTAATATATAAGAATAAAAATATGTTCTTAATAAAATAAAAATAAAATAGGAATAAGTATGATTTATATTTGGTACAACTTAGTAATAAAAAAATGATAAAAAGAAATGAGTTAAATTTTGCATGTGAACAAAAGTTAAAAATTAAATTAATAAAATATACTTTTATTTGAGAAATTATGTTTATCATAATAATATTTATGTATTAGTATATATGAATTCATACAACTTATTTTAAAAAAATTAATACATATAATTAGTTTTGGTTTGGTACTTATACTTATAAAATAGTATTTCAGCATTTGAATCAACTAAATTTTTTTATGATATATCATTAGTTATGATGATTAAAAAAATATAGTTATAGAAAAGTTATTATGAAAAATTTTCATTAAAAGTATTAATCTTAAAAAATTATTGTTATTTGTTATAAATTGGTTTTATTTACTTGTTTTTATCCAAAAGTTTTCTTTGTTTTTGTCTATAAGTGACTATTAATCTTAGCTATACAAAATATGTGTCTCAAAAATATCTTTAAAAAAAATGTCCCATAATTAAAAAAGTGTCATGAGTGGAAATCGAAGAGTGATACATTAAGGAAGACTTTGTTTATTATATAGATGAATTCATAGTGTGCCTGATAGAAATATTGGTACTTGATAGCTTGCCACATATGAATATGATCAGGAGAGAGAGAGAGAGAGAGAGATCCGTAAATATATAATATAGAGATAGAGATAGAGATTTACTTGTTTTTATTCAAGAGTTTTGTTTGTTTTTGTCTATACTCTATAATTGACTATTAATCTTAATTATACAGAATATGTGTTTCAAAAGTATCTTTTAAAAAAATGTCTCATAATTAAAAATGTGTCATGAGTGGAAATCAAAAAATGATACATTAAAGAATTCTAAAAAAATAAAATAAAATGTATCATAATTAAAAAAATGTCATGAGTGGGAATCGAAGAATAGTACATTAAGAAATTCTAAAATATCAAATAAAATGTCTCATTATTGAAAAAGTGTCATGAGTGGGAATCGAAGAGTGGTAAATCAAGGAACTCTAAAAAGTAAAATAAAATGTTTCATAATTGAAAAAGTGTCTTGAGTGGGAATCGAAGAGTGATACATTAAGGAAGACTTTGTTTGTTATCAAGATGATCTCTTAGTTTGCCACATAGGTATATGAGTACTTGATAGCTTGCCACATAGGATTATGATCAGGAGAGAGACATTCGTAAATATATTATACTAGTATAACTAACCCGTGCAATGCACGGGTTAATATTCAAAAATATATTATAAATTAGCAATTGTATTCGATTTCAATGTTTCAAAATTATTATGGTTAACACGAAAGTGTGAGTCAAGTGACGCACAATGCACCACTTATGAATGAATAATATTATAACAAATATGAATTTTACAAAAATGCATCGTTATATTGAAACTTTATATTATATAGATCACATTCATACACATTTTTAAAATTATCTATTGTTGAAAAAAAAATTCAAATAATTCGTATGTTTGAAACTTTTATTTTCCAATTACTTGTGAAATTGATTTCATATTATGTTATTTAAATATGAAAAATACTATATATATTTAGGAATTTTAAAGGGATAAAACATAGTGTAAAGTGATCTCCCGCTCCCCGTTAGCAAAAATATGATGTTTTGTTTCCTGTCCGCATAGAAATTACAAAAAAGATAAGGATTTTTATTAATATATACATATAAATATTGGCTCTCGTGTAAATTAAAAAAATAATCAAAAGACACTTGTATTAATATGCGTGTAAATTTAAATCATATTAAAAAAAAGGTTTCATCTATTAATAATTAATATGTGTATAAATATTTTGGTTCCACAAAAAAAAAAGTCTATGTCCCGTATTAATAAACCTCATGTTAAATCTTACGTAGAAATTACAAAAATTTGACCCCAAAATTAATATATGGATATAAATATAGGTCATCATAGAAATATATGTCCTAACAAAAATTGCAAAAAAAAAGAAGTTATTTTTATGCTATACATAGACATTTATTTTATATTAATTTTATTCAAATTGAAAAATAATACAAATTTAGAGATTTTAAATGGGTAAAAGACTCTCGAGAGTGATCTTCCACTTTCTGTTCTCAACCATATATGGTATTTTATCTCCAGTTCCTGTATAAATTATAAAACAATATATTTTATCTTCCGTGTAGATTACAAAAAAAAAATTAAGCATTTGTATTAGTATATGAATATAAATATTGATCCTGTGTAAATTACAAAAAAAAAACACTCATGTTAATATAAGTAAATATAAGACCCATTAAAATTACAAAAAATTGAGTCCTTTGTATTAATATTTATTAATATATTAATATAAATATGTTCCCATAGAAAAAAATTAATGTATTTAAAGTTAAAGTTATTCTTTTTATAATAAGTAAAATATCATAAAAATGCTTTAAAAAAAAATCATGAAAAACATTTTTAGTTGTTGGTGGGAATTGAACCATGTACCTCTTATCATAAAAATTCATAGCTTCTATATAGAATAAAATATCATAAAAATTGTTATTTTGACCTTGATGGGAATCGAACCGGGTTTCTCTAGCTAAAACTCTTAACTAATTTTACATAGTATAAAATTAAGGAGAATGTGACACATAAGATTTTGTTCATTGAGAGGATGTCATATGTGAAAAATATCATGAGAGAGACATTCCTAAATATATTATATAGAGATATACAAAAATGAGACGCACCACTTCAAAATAGTCAAAAAATTACGCCATAACAAAAAAAAAAAGTTATTGCATTTCCATAAATAAAAATATTACTAAATAATTTCTATTTCTATTTATAATAATTTACTAATATTACTTCCATATATAAAACGCAGTAATATGCGGGAACTGTTTAAAAGTACCGAAAAGTTAGCGAATTAAAGAAAAGAAATTAAACTTCCCGCTCCTACTTTGAACTTAAACTCACTATTCTCTCTTAAGCTTCTTCGTCTTTTCTTTGTTCCACAAACCTAAAAACCGATTATTCTCTCTTTTCATCAACAATCAACAATGACTAATAAGCGCGTTCTTAAATCATCTAAACCCTCAACAAAACCTAACAAACGTGCTAAACAAGAACCACCGAAAGAACTTGAAAAAGTAGATTTTCTTCCATCTGAACGGAGGAAAGTGAAAAAAAATTCTGTTAATGCTGACGATGTATTCTTCGTCGGAAATCCAATCCCCGCGTCTGATGCACACGCCGAATGGCCGTGTCGTTATTCGAAGAGAGAGTGAGTTTTTTTTTTTTTTTTTTGCTTATAAATATAAACTTTTTGTTCCGTTTATCGTGTTAAACTCACTATTATTTGATTAATTGTAGTGGATCTCGTGAAAACGAATGCTTGAAAGCTAGATTTCATTATAGGGAAGCAAGTATTGATGGCGTTGTCTATAAGCTTAACGATAGCGCATATGTCAAGGTTTTTATTTTATTTCGTGTTGTTGAATTTGTGTTTTTAGGGTTTTATCTGTTTTTAGTTTAGTTTTGATTTTTGAATGATGTTTGTTTAGGCTGCAGATGATAAACTGGATTATATTGCAAGGATCGTTGAGTTATTTGAAGGTTCTGATAAAGTGCAATATTTTACTGCTCAATGGTTTTATAGAGCTGAAGATACTGTAAGTTTGATTTTTGAACTGTTTTGTGCTTTCTGTTTGTTTAGACTTTTAGGGTTATTGATGAGTTTGGGAGATTTGAATTTGTGTGCAGGTAGTTAAGAAGCATGGTGATTTAATTGATAAAAAGAGGGTTTTTATTTCTGATGTAAAAGATGAAAATCCTCTAAATTGTATTGTTCGGAAGGTCAAAATTGCGCAAGTTTCTCCTAATGTAAGTGTTTGTTGTCCTTTTGTTTTGAATGGTTTAGAAATTTGCATTTAAGTTGAAGTGTTTGAAGTATTGTATTTTTATATTATAGGTGGATTTGGCAACTAGGAAGGAGAGAATGCCATCTTGTGAACTGTATTATGATATGAAATACACAATTCCTTATTTAACATTCTCTAACATAGACAATGGTATGAGTTTTGTAATTTTGTTTATGATGATTTTTTTAGAGTTTCTACTTTATCACTTTGTTGAATTTTTTAATTTGATTGTTGTTTGTCCTGATCGGCGTAGAAAATGCTAAATTGGAAAGTGGAACTTCTACACTTTCAAGAGAGTGTTCGACCAATGGCTTTGTTGCTGAGAGTAATGTGGTTAATGGTGAGTTGAGTCATTCTGATAAGTCAGAGTGGACTTTATTGGACTTGTATTCTGGGTGTGGCGCCATGTCTACGGGTCTTTGCTTTGGAGTTTCTAAATCTGGCATCAAACTTGTCACGGTATTTAGATTTATTTGTATAAAGTCTTTTGATTCATTTTAACTGTTTTTGCCTGCAAGGAATTTATTTTACTGAATTATAATGTTAATTGTTTTTGACTTTAAAGAGGTGGGCTGTTGATATAAATCAATACGCATGTGAAAGTTTGAAGCTCAATCACCCTGAAACACATGTATGTGTTTATCTGTTTATGCTTGTCATTTTAACTTTGTTATAGTTCTTCATTCTTATTTAATGTTAATATTTATGTATTGATTTTCAAAATGTGAAATTCAGGTGAGGAATGAGCCTGCAGAGGACTTTTTAAGCCTACTAAAGGAGTGGGCTAAGCTTTGTGAGGAGTATGTATTTAATGTATCAGAAAAGTCAGAATCTGATGATGAAGAAGGCGATGATGAGGTGACAGATAATCAATCTGACCCTGAAGAATTTGAAGTTGAAAAGTTTCTTGCTATTTGCTTTGGTGATCCCAACGGAATCGAAGAACCTGGATTATACTTCAAGGTATGTTTGCTTCAAACTTGCGCACCATAACTTGATTAGTTTACATAATTAAATCGATTATTAGGATTGTCTTCAATTTAGGTTGTTAGTGGAGTAAATTTACTGTATTCTAAGTTGTTTTTTTATTGCCTATTATGTTGTTGCGCAAACATATAGCTTCTGCCTACTAGCATATCATATCTTTGATCCTATGTTATTGCTTAAAATATGCATAGATACTTCTTGCGCAAGATTGAAGCGCACCTTCTCTTTTAACTTTATCTTGCATTATGAAACTTTTTGAGTAAGTGGTCATAAATGGTATGTTATCTATTTACAATCATTCAGGTGCAATGGAAGGGCTATGATTCCACATATGATACTTGGGAGCCAATAAGTGGAGTGAGGTATGCTTAAGTGATCAAAATATTGATTTATTGTTTTCCACTTTTCCTTGACTTTTCTTCTCTGAAGTTTTGTTTGTTACTGGATTCTTATAGCTAAACCTATGCTAGATTCTAACCGTGGTTATAATTGCAACAGTGAATGTACAAATGCCATGAGAGAGTTTGTCACTAAAGGACATAGAGAAAAATTATTGCCTCTTCCGGTGAGTCTCACCACTCCTTGTTATTGGCTTGCACTTAACTCCTTTCATTTTTGATGGTTTATCAACTAGTCTGTGCTATTTATTAAAATACTATTTTTTTTTTCTACATTATGATTGTTTAGGGTCAAGCTGATTTTATTTGTGGAGGACCACCTTGCCAAGGTGTTAGCGGTTATAATCGCTTTAGAAATCCAGATGCTCCACTTGACGATGTTAAAAATCAGCAATTGGTTGTTTACATGGATATTATTCAATTTTTAAAGCCTAAGTATGTTCTCATGGAGAATGTGGTTGATATTCTGAAATTTTCCGGAGGGTTTTTGGGACGATATGCAGTAGGTCGTCTTGTAGCTATGCAATATCAAACTAGAATGGGAATAATGGCTGCAGGGTCCTATGGTCTTCCCCAATTTCGGATGCGAGTTTTTCTTTGGGGAGCTCTTCCTTCTCAAGTAAGGCCATTTCTTGTAATACTGAAATTTTATTTTGACGTGTATCTATGTTTTTTTCAAATGGAAGTTTAATGACTTATCTACTATTTTATGTGTAGAAATTGCCTGCATATCCGTTACCAACTCATGAGGTTGTTTCAAAAGGCGGCATGCCCACTGAGTTTGATGTAAGAACTTATGGAATTAGAGACGATTGTGCATTTTTGTAGTTGAGGACTGTCTTTTATGATTGTCAAATAAAATGCAGGAAATTGCAGTTGCATATGGCCCTAATGATAAGTGTCAGCTGGATAAAGCAATGTCTCTTGAGGATGCAATAAGCGACCTCCCTCCGGTATGTTTATTAGTCTTAAATATATTTTGAATATAGTTTGTTTTATTCTTCTAAAATTTTGATTCAATGTCTTTCCTTGATTTTTGTTTATTGAACAGGTTAATAATGATGAGAATGAGGATGAAAGGAACTACGAGAATATTCCTTCTACTGAATTCCAAAAGTACATTAGATTAAAGAAAAATGGTATGCTTTGCATTTATTTTAGTTTTGAAGCATATCATGTCTTGGTTGTCTGCTTTTTGAATACCCTGTCGTCATTGCAATTAAATATTTCAGTTGTTGTATTAAGAATAAGAATGAATGTTTCATATTACAATTACGATGTATTCAAAATTTCAAATTAAATTTCAAGGTGACTTTGTAAAAGTCATACTAATCACTATTTATCAGATATTTGAACCATATTTTGTCGTGCTTTGCATTTTTTCATAACTAATAATATATACATGCTAGTTGCATGCATTAACATAAACTGATGCTGATCTCTACATTTTCTGCTTTGTAGAGATGGTGAATTTTTCGGCAGACTCTCAAAGCGCATCAAATGGATTGCTTTATGACCATATCCCTTATAGATGTAACACTGATGACTACGAAAGAGTCTGCCTGATTCCTAAGAAGAAGGTTCATATCTCACATTGACATTACACGCCGTAAATTATTTTGTTCCTCCATGTTAATTAATCTTGTCTTCTTTCCTTTTTAGGGGGCAAACTTCAGGGACCTACCTGGAGTGCTTGTTATAGGCAATATTGCGATACTGGACCCCAATGTTAAAAGAGTCTTGCTTAAATCTGGGAAGCCTATGGTATGAATCTTTTCTTGTCTTCGAGACACATTTATTTTGAAGCTAGTTCTTTGTTGACCATATCCGTTTCTTTGTTTTTTGCATAGGTTCCTAATTATGCATTGTCGTTTGTTCACGGGACCTCCACTAAGTATGTATATACGCTCATTATATGTTGTCATATTTTTTGTTATTTCATCTTTATAAAATTCTTATGTTGTTGCTGATAAACAACAGACCATTTGGTCGTTTGTGGTGGGATGAGATTGTATCTACTGTTGTGACAAGGCCAGAGCCTCACAATCAGGTATTATCCTAATTCGCTACAATTGGACATTTTATCAATATCAGTTGTCTTGTTTGAAAAATTGTTTAAAACAATGTTAATGTTATCTACCTAAGGACTATTGTGTTAGCATTTTTTGGAATTAATGACAATTTTTATTCTAATTTGTTATCCTTTTCTCTTGATAGGCTCTTCTCCACCCACTCCAAGATAGAGTGCTTACAATTCGAGAGAATGCAAGACTACAAGGATTCCCAGATTGTTATCAACTTCGTGGCCCTATTAAACAGAGGTATCTTTTTCATTACAATTGTTTTTCCATTGAGTTACTTGAGACCAACTAGTTCTTCCATCTTTAATGCAGGTACATGCAAGTTGGAAATGCGGTTGCAGTTCCTGTAGCTCTTGCCCTCGGATACACATTAGGTTTAGCCATTCAAGGACTTTCTGATGACAAGCCTTTGACTACACTTCCATTCAAGTACCCAAGTTGTCTTGCCCTTCCAATTCCACCTTTAGCTATTGATGAGGATGATGATTCAAGTTGATCTGCTCCACTTTCTACAATCCCAATCTCTTCCATTATACGTTGTTCTCTTCCATTTTTAGATGAAAGTTTCATTTTAAGTTGAGAGTTCACTATGAGATGGAAGATTGTATGAATGAATGTTTGTACAGTTATTAACATTATACACTAGACGCCGCGACACAATTCATATGGAAAGTGTTACAACAGAAATTAATTTTGTGTCAGATAATAGATTATGTGAGATTGAAAGCAAACTATATACTTAGTCACTTGTTTTTTTTGGATTATTGCGACAATTTGAGAAATGGGTTTGTCGCAGAGCGCAATAAGATGAGGAATGGTTATAGTGACCAATTCTTTGTTCGGATGTTGGGAAAGAAGCTGTTGGGAAAAAAGCAAACTATAGTTTACTTTGTTCAGTTGTTTACTGAGTATAGGGTATAAATAAACTATATAGTAGCTTATTAAGTTTGTATGAAATTTTAAATAAATATTCAGTATGCAGGTGCAACTTATGAGTTAATTAATTTCTGATCTGCTATAAAAAAAGAACTTATGAATACAGATTAGAGATGTAGTGTGCGTGTGAATGTTGTAAACCTCAAGACACTGAGCTTGAATCTATCCATCTCATTAACAAAAGACATAAAATGTCAACACTTTTTACTCAATGGTTTGTACTAGTTTGTGATGCCAACATGAAACAAGTAGCAGAGTGAGACATGAATCATGATCTCATTATTTTTTAATAGAGAAAATTTAGAGGAGGAATTTGATTTATGCTGTTAAATCGTCTCTGAAAAGGGTATACGCAGAAATGGAACTTTTATCCTCTAATCATTTTATCAATATTATATGGATGCTAAGGGAAAATCATTATATAAAAAAAATGATAAGGGAAAATCAGTACCACCACAACCAATTTAAAATATATTATTTAAATCCGAGAACATTAAAATTACAATACTGAACCAGTAGAAGCATCATCTTATCCATCACATTTAATGATTGAGAATCATAACAAAAATAACTTCAAATGGAACCTTATGTAATCACACACAATTTGTAAACAAGAGTGTACATTAATTGCAGTGTTATGCTATCAGCACCATCTCCCAGCCGGCCACAGAGAAGAAACGAGAAAATTCATCTACTATACATAACTTGACAGTAGCACTCACTACACCAAAATCTACGTGATGATATATGGAAAACAGATAAATGAGGTAAAGTTATTTCTATAGCAAAACCTTCACATGACTAAAATTGCTGAATTGCTGAGACAATTTCAGAAATGCTCTCAAACTTTCTTCTTTCTTTGAGAAGCAACTTAGCTAAATCAAGTGCCCTCCGTTCACATGTTGCCCGTTTACCAGCGTCAGCAATAGATTCAAGATCCTCAACATGTGCCACACCAACAATTCTCCTGTGTGTCAAATAGTTGAAATAGAAGAGTTAGTTGTAAAACATTCTCATTCTTTTATGGACACAGGCTATACAAAAACAACTTGTGAAATTCCAACTAATGTTACTCAACTAAGATTAGGGAAGGATACAATGATACTCTGGACTTGACACCAGCAGGTTTTTGGAATCAATTTATTTTTCCTTTATACAAAGAAATATAACACCAGGACAAAAACCATGGTTAAATAGAAGAACACATGGGAATGAAAAAAGGTTTAAAGATGAATGAAGTTAAATTATAATGTATCATCTTTTATGACGAATATGCTCCAAACCCCAACTGAACATGACTAAAAGTTATCTTGATTGATATCGGACACATAACACGAAGGAATATAAATACTCTCAAGTTGGACAAGCTTGTTTCAAAATCAATTTGATGAAAATTCTTAGAATTTTTTTTGGGAGTTGGGCCTAACTCAACCCTACAAAACTGGCGTTAAGGATGAGGATTGCCTCTACTTATAAACTCATGTTCAGACCATCTCACATTTGGGGGATTTCTTAAGAAAAACAAAAAACACTCAAACTTCAAAAAGGGAAAAATATTAAAAGTACTAGAATGAGAGAAGACAAGGAGGTGCAGGAGATCATACTAGTATTTAGTCCACAGGCACATGCACATCATATTTACACATATACAGATAAAATGCACTAAGAGAACCCATGTCAAATATCCAATTAGTTCTAATTTAAAAAATGTGGACCATACTTTGACATTAAGTCTTTTGACATCAGCCACAAAAGAGGTCAGTGAAACTTCTTACGAAGATAAACTCCACACATAGACACAGCGATTTTCCACTACGAAAAGAAGTGCGGAAGATGGAAACAATGAATGCAAAGGAGATGATACCAGTTTGATTGGTGAATAAATCAAAAATACAACTAGAAAAAAAAAACATCACTAGAGCACTTTATCAAATTATAACAGAATATTTGGTCACAAACATTATTCTTAATTAGTGAAAGAGAAAATTGCAACCTCATCTTATTGTTTTTAATAAAAGAAAAATATATATTCAAGAGAAAGAGGCACCTTATCATTTTGGCAGCACCAAATCCGAGACTATCATGAAACAAATCTGTCATGTATTTCTTCTGAACAAGTAGTTGAACCTCAGGATTGTTATAGATTGCTGGAAGATATGCCTCACCAGCACCATTTTTATGTTCATCCCAAAGTGCAGTGAATTTGTTGTGGAAAAGATTCCAAGTGTCTTCAATTGTCTTAAGAATCCATTCCTTATATCCCTGCATAACGTTGTGTGTTAAAGAAAATATAGAAACATAAAGATTAGAGGATAAGAAAACCTCAACAAAGAAAAAAATAAAGAAAAAACTGAAACAGAGACAAGGTACTCCTAAAAACTAGTCAATGTAGGAGAGAAGAGATGCCAGATGTGGAATCTCTTTACACATCCAACATGTCAAATCCCTAAAACATATCATATGCTGAACACCAAAGAGAAAGTGAGAAACCATGAAAACTATTCTAGCCTGTAACCAAGTCTTTCATTGTTGCTAATGTTGGGCTAAGAAATCTTATATTATGCGAAACTGATGGGTTACCCGTATACAAACAAAACCCTAAATCCCACAAGTCTATTTGCACAGACCTACAGCAGCCAGTAGAGCAAAAAAAGTAGTAAGCAAAGCGAAAATGTGTTCTAAGTACAGAGTTAGTTATGAGAGAGAGAATGGTTGTATGGCCTGTACCTTTCAAGGGTTGTTCATGTGAGGCATGAAAGGTACAGACCAGTTTGACCATAGAAAACCACCAGAATATATATATGTATAGTAACAAATACATAACAAAATGAAAGGTAAGGGCCAATAAAGACGTGAAAATAGGGGACCTACTTTTCGATCGTTTGCTTGATCAGCATGTCCATCCTGAGAATAGAACGCCAAAATCAAGTTTCCCAGGAATGCTCCAATATCAAAACCCATTGGTCCGTAAAATGCAAATTCCGGATCAATAACTTGTGTTGATTCACGAGTAACCATCACAGAACCAGTGTGTAGATCTCCATGTATTAGTGCCTGAGCCCTCTCACAGAACCTGAATGAACATAAATTCTCATCAATGAAAAACCCGAAGAATAAAACTACAGCATAACAAGAAAAATAAAGCGAGTCATATGATACTTTGATTTCAGCACAGCAACTTCAAGCTTCAGTAGATTGTCTTCCCGAACAGCCTCAACATCTCGGTCAAGATAAGGAGAACTCCAGCGATTGTATTCAGAAACTTTATAAGGGTCAGAGAAAACAACCTGCTCAGTGAGCCTGCATAACTCCACATTCCCACAAAATTCGGCAACTGCATGAACACGTCGTGAATTAAGGCGGATAGTAGCATGTCTTAAGAATTAAGATAATACCAATACACAATCATGTGTTTAAAACTTTATTTATAGCTACAAGAAGAGGACATCATATAGTCCATCCATTTCAAAATAAAACGCTTAATAGACTCATATTAAAGGCCTTCTTTGGATTGACTTTTTTGAGTTTATCTATTAGCATAAGCACTCGTGAGGCTGCTTAAGAGACCTTATGCATACAATTTATGGCGTCCTTAAGTTATCATCTTATTTCGACAAATTCTTCAGAGTAAGTTACGAAAACAGCTTATAGCTTATATGAAATAAGTTTGACTTTATTTTATCTTTAATCATAGAAATGGCTTATATATAAGCACTTCTATGATTGTGTTTATACTATAGTCTCTTAATTAAGTTGTTTATCCAAGGACATAGAAGCAAAGCACATACAAATGACAAACACTACCAGTTCAATTGAATTTAAAGTAAAGAATCAAATTAGAAAATACTAATACTTTCAATTACAAATAAATATGTTGAGGGTGTAAAAAGGGAAAAGTTCATACCGTCCCGTTTATGCTCAGTCGTGGAACGAAAAAGCAGAGAAGTAAAAAAGAGTGTCTTTGCCATAAAATCAGACATATGTTCAGCTAACAAAGGATACTCAACACCAGCAATCAACCCTTTTCTGAGAATTATATGTGGTGGCTCCAAATAACGCATACCAATCAAAGACATTGTACGGTCAAAATGATAAACTTCAGGAACATGTTCAGGACTCAATTTACCCTCTTCTTTCAAAGCCAATGACTCAAAATAAGCTCTTTCTTTTGTCATTGGCCATGATTCTCCTATGCAACGAACATATGGCAAAGCCTAAATAATAATAACAATGCAACCCATTAAAAATCTCGAAAAAAAGAAGCGAATTTTGAAGAACCCATGATTAATTGGAACATAAAAAGTGGTGGGTGTGAAAATGATGATGATGATACCTGTTTGATGACAAAAGAACCGTTGGAATTTGAAACGATGAAGACAAAATTAAGGTTGCCATCGCCGACTTCTTTAACGGATATGTCGGAGAAGTTGTTGGCGAGTTTGGATGAAAGAACAGGGATGGATTTTATGTATTCGATGAGCGTGTTTTCGTTCAGAGGTTTGAACTCTGAGAAATTATCCATAGTAATTTACTTGGTTTTTGAGCGATTATGCCACAAAGATAAAAATTGGATATTTAACTTTGTGCTTGTGCGCTTTATAACTTTACTTTCGGAAGAAAAACGCAATAGGAAAATCTAATGACTAAAATGAGTGATGATATGATCGTAAGTAAAATGAATAGTAATTGGAGTTCACTGAACCTGGTCACGTTTTACTTTTTTTTTTTTAAGTGAAAATTGCAGCTTTGAAATTCAACTCTATCTCGCAAGTTACTCCCTTCGGACACTATTATTATAAGCAAAAAAAACTACTTACGCGGTGTTTAAGAAATTTAGTTAAGTGTAATTAATTTTCTTGATTTAATGTAAGACATATGTCAAATTTACTATGTTATCCTTTGAAATTACAAGTACCAAAACATAAAGTGGAATAAGTGTATAGAAAGTAGTAGAATTAAATAAGGGTATATTTAAAATAGTAGTATTAATCATTGTAAAAGTAGTTACTTTTGCTTATAATAATGACTAAAATTTAAAGTGTTTTTTTTGCTTATAATAGTGACCGGAGAGAATACAATTTACAAACTATCAATCGACTCAATTTATGGGACACGTCTTTTTCATTTTTTTTGTGGGACAATTCTTAGGTTTTTTTTGGGTCCATAGTTGTTTTCTTTCCTCCAAGTCAAAGGGCATGATTCTTGTATTTTTTTTTTCATTTGATAAAGGCACGATTCTTGTGGAATCAAAGAGAGTCACTTGCACTAAAAATGAATTGAGTCAATAAAAATTAGGTATTCATGCAACGTGTTATTCGTTATCTTGTGTAGTGTTTGTTGATTTTTTATATTGTTGCAGTATTTATTTGATTTTATTTGTAAAATTGGTTTCAGTCAATTGCATATTCAATTTATGATTTGAACATCAATATTGCAAATTAGAAAATTCGGTGACTTTCATTTTGTTATATTATTTGTAGTAGATATTTGCTATTGTGTGCTATTAACTCATATTTTGTGAGTTTCTTTGCAAATTTATCCTTAAAATTCTTAAAGATATTGAACATATTGTATTTAATGTATTCTATCAATTTGAATGATAAATATCATTTTATATTTGTGAGAAAAATGATTTAGTAACAAAAAGAGGTGTGAAGCCAACAAAAATTAAAATAAAAGTTACATCTAGCACTTCTAATCAATTTAAAGATTTTTTAAAATATAAGTAAGTTTGCTTCCTCAAAAACATAAATAATTTGTGTCAAATTAAATGTTAATTAATTCCTTACCAAAAAGAAATGTTAATTAATTTGTTATAAAAAATTAATAATTTTTAGATTATTGTAAAAAAAAATTGTCGATACTGGGTTATCCACCGCCGAATGCAGTGAATAATTCTTTGCTAAATTAGAGACACTTCAATCAAATGATGGGATAGCTGACCTAGACATTTAAAGTTGGTCCACGTCCAAAGTGTGAGAATCGAATTCTTAACCTTTTGTTAAGGAAGATTACTATAAAATTAGTAGGAAGTTTCCATCGTAATATAAAGTTTTAAAATAGAAAATAAAGGATTTGTCAGAAAATAAAAATAAAAAAAATAAAAAAAAATAAAGGTGGCTCTGTTTCCGTTCAAGTTTCGTTGCTCGTGACCTCCACTGTATGCCTGAACCCCAAAACCCAAACCCTAAAATCAAAACCGTGCGTCCCTTCCTCTGCGAGCATCGTCAGTGATTCATTTTCTCTCTCTCAACTGTAAGTTCTTTAACCTTTCAATCTTTTACGATTTTTCATCACTGTTTCATGCGTTTTTTCATCTAATTTCGTCGTTATTTCATTCATTACTTCTCTAATCTTCACAACCGTTGCAATATTGTGCGCAATCTACATTAAAGGAAATGCCCTAATTGAGAGGAATACTTTCATCTTGTAGTCAAAAGCATACTGTTATAATGAATATCAATATCTTCAACGGTTATTCCAATTTCGTCTATAGGTAATAGTATAATAAAATAAGCTAAACAACAATTGGAGGAATGGAAAAACAAGCCAACCCCTCCTGTCATTAGCTATTCTAAAAGGGGTGGGGCGGTCCAGCAGTCCAACTAGGGGTGCACTGATGCAAATATCACCGCGCCTCTTTTTATGGTCGGCTGACCTGTCAATGTAAATTCAAAATTATTCACAAAAACAATTGCTTAAAGCACATGTTATGACTTATGAGTAATAAACAGAGGATTTGCTTTTAAGTATTATATCAAGCATGATCTATTTACTTCACTGAATGATTATATCTCAAATAATGTAACCGTTTTGGTGTTGTTGCAGGGAATTGTGGTTTTGATTGTGACTTTTGTTAATAGAAAGCACGAGACAAAAAATCTTCCACAATCTGATTGTTTTGGTGTTTGCAGTTGTCGAGGATGGCGGCTGCAATGGTAGCGGAGCCAAAAAAGGCACCACGGCCGGGGAAGGGAGGCTTTGAAGGCCACGGCCTCAGCGAGGAGGAAGCGCGTGTGAGAGCCATTGCAGAGATCGTAAACTCCATGGTCGACCTATCTCATAAAGGTCACAAAGTTGATCTCAATGCTCTCAAGTCCGCTGCTTGCCGTAAGTATGGCCTATCACGTGCACCCAAACTTGTCGAGATGATCGCTGCTCTACCTGACTCTGAACGAGAGGTTCTCCTTCCCAAACTCCGAGCCAAACCTATCCGAACAGCATCCGGAATTGCCGTTGTTGCTGTCATGTCAAAGCCTCATCGTTGCCCTCACATTGCCACCACTGGTAACATTTGTGTGTACTGCCCTGGTGGTCCTGACTCCGATTTTGAATACAGTACTCAGTCTTACACAGGTTATGAACCTACTAGTATGCGTGCAATTCGAGCAAGGTACATTTGTTTTCATTTCTCAGAGAAATGAAAATGTAAATTGTTAAATGAAATTCTATAAATAAAATTGAACACACAGTAGCTTGATGACCCTGTTTGCTTTGGATTTAGGTATAACCCTTATGTGCAGACAAGAAGTAGGATAGATCAGCTTAAGCGGTTAGGTCACAGTGTAGACAAGGTTTGGAGCTCTATTATTGTTTATTGAGTGATCAACGTTACTGAATTGTATGTGTGGATGTAGTACTATGTGATTGTAATGTCCTTGTGTGTGTGGTTTATTGTTTTTCAGGTTGAGTTTATATTAATGGGTGGAACTTTCATGTCGCTTCCAGCAGATTACCGTGATTACTTTATAAGGAACCTTCACGATGCTTTGTCTGGACACACTTCTGCCAATGTAGAAGAGGCAGTGACATACTCTGAGCATAGCGCAACCAAGTGTATTGGCATGACAATTGAAACGTGAGTTGCCTGCCTTTTAATTTTTATCGAGTTGCAATTAATGTTAAATTGAGTGTTATAATCTGTAAAGTTTTGAATGGAGGACTGCTCTGGACTTTTTGGTATTTGGACACACGGGGAGAAGACTTGTATAAACTTTTATAAGGAGAATGGATCATATGAATGTTAATTAAATATTTAGAACTAGAGAGAGACCAAGAAAAACTGCATATCAGGCTATTAAGATTAATTTTGGTTTAAATGATTTGTCATTCGCAATGATTCACGCAACTAAGCTCCCCTTATGAAAGAAGATTTTTTTTGTTGTGATCAAAATATACTACACTATAATTTTTTTGGCTGTTATGACAACTATCACCATGACATGACTGGGTTAGTTATAATTATATAGATTTTTTATGCATTTCTTGTTTGAGCATATCAGTGATTATATTTGTGGAATCTGTCGAGTAAATGTTAAATGGTAATAGTTAATTTAACACATCAATGAGCTCTTATAAAGTTTTGTACTTCTTAAATTTCTCAGGAGGCCAGATTATTGTCTTGGGCCTCACTTGCGACAAATGCTTTCTTATGGTTGTACTCGATTGGAGATTGGAGTCCAAAGCACCTACGAGGATGTTGCCCGTGACACTAATAGAGGACATACTGTTGCTGCTGTTGCTGATTGTTTTTGCCTAGCTAAAGATGCCGGTTTCAAGGTTTGTTACCATTGTATCAATCTGCACCTTCAGTCACAGCTCTTTCCTGTCAAACATTCTCCTATATGCTTAAGCTATGTGTAAAAATTGATATATACATATTCCTGCACTCAAATTTGTAATGAACTTGTCACCGTAGGATAGCTCAAGTGGTATGAGTTGGGGGACATATGGGTTGGGTAGGGGAGGTCCAGGGATCAATTCCTGGATGGAGGGAGCAATTTATCTTTCCGATGCACTAAAGTTTTTTTTGTAATGAACTTAATGACCATGTGTGCTGTCTCATTGTATTTGTCTTGACAAGGACAAGATTTAGATACATTCATCGGTACAATAAGCAACATTGTATAAGCATATTACTCCCCAGTGGTTTGGATTTCCTTAACTGTATCCCATTAGAATTCAAACTAGGCTGGTCATGTTAGATTGTTAGTATAAAATATCGTATTCTTTCTAGGTTAGTCATGTTAGTTATAAAATATCCTATGCGTTGTCATTTTGTTTATGCTTTTCTTCTTTGGATTTTGCTATAGGTAGTTGCTCACATGATGCCTGATCTTCCAAATGTTGGCGTTGAAAGGGACATGGAAAGTTTCCGAGAGTTCTTTGAAAGTCCTTTGTTTAGAGCAGATGGGCTTAAAATATACCCGACTCTTGTAATACGTGGAACTGGGCTTTATGAGCTCTGGAAAACTGGCAGGTACCTATCAAATCTGATGTGTTCTTTCAACGCGTCTTTCCCAGGCTCTTGAATTTCTATCTGATTATTCATCATGATTAAAAAAAGTGCGGCACATCGAAAGTCAAATTGTTTGTTAATATCATTGTAGGTATAGAAATTATCCACCCGAACAACTTGTGGACATCATAGCAAGGATCCTTGCAATGGTACCTCCGTGGACACGTGTTTATAGAGTTCAGCGGGATATTCCGATGCCTTTAGTTACATCTGGGGTTGAGAAAGGGAATCTAAGAGAGCTAGCATTAGCTCGAATGGAAGACTTGGGATTAAAATGCCGTGATGTCAGGACCAGAGAAGCTGGGATCCAGGTAATTATCTAGAACCAATTTCGTTTGTGAATTTTTTTGAACAAAGATTTATAATTCTCGAGACACTTTGTTTACTATTTGTTTTGGAGCACCAACCGACATTCCGTATTTCTTTGTAGGATATTCATCACCAAATTAAGCCAGAAGAGGTGGAACTTGTTCGTCGTGATTATATGGCAAATGAAGGTTGGGAAACATTTCTGTCATATGAAGATACACGGCAGGTAATTTTACCCTTCTTCCCTCATACTCTTTTGTTAGTGCCTATCCTTGTGTTTTTGTACTTTTAAGAGTTGCAACGTGTGAGTCTAGTTTGTAGCTGGCACTGTTCCTGTTGTGCATATTTTGCCTTCTTTATTGTGAACCAAGGGGACAACTCTTAACCTATTCTGATCTTTAGTTTATAATATTTCTTGTTGATGAAACATGGACCTGACATTGTTATGTTGTCTGCTCTCGCACAGGATATCCTCGTTGGTTTGTTACGACTGAGAAAATGTGGCCGAAACACTACTTGTCCAGAGCTTATGGGGAAGTGTTCTATAATTCGTGAGCTCCATGTTTATGGAACTGCTGTACCAGTTCATGGGCGGGACTCTGACAAGCTACAACACCAGGTAATACTTTCATGCTAACACAGATGACACGTGGCATCAATACAAATCTTCATAGCCATCGGTGTATATAAAATTCTGTAGTCGTGTATAATATGCAAGAAACATGGATATTCATGATGTAGCTTTTCTAAGAATACCAATAACATGTCCCTTTGTGTCCTCTAATTAACCTACTTTTGACCAAAATATTAACAGGGTTATGGTACGCTTCTAATGGAGGAGGCTGAGCGGATTGCTCGAAAAGAACACAGATCAACTAAGATAGCTGTAATTTCTGGGGTTGGCACACGCCATTACTACAGAAAATTGGGATATGAGCTTGAAGGACCTTACATGGTGAAATATCTAATGTAATAACAATTAATAATAGTTATTTGCCATGTAATTTGGTAGCATTTGTTTGTGATATGTTTTTTATGCTTGTCCTACTGCATTCATATTTTTGCTCAATGGTTCCATTACCTCATTCTATCCGCGAGTACCGCTAGTTATGATACTGGTTTTGTAGTTCGGTAGTTCGCTGCAGAACTTTAATAGATTACCTTACACTCTTGTATACATGAGCTGACCCGTGAATTTGTCCGTTAACATTGTTGCAACTTGCTTGACTCTTTTTCTTGTTAACAACACCACAACTTTTTTTTGGGTGAATATTAATATTACAAGACTAGATTGAATAACAGCACACGTTTCAGTTTATGATTTCCAAACTGAACATGGCACAAAAGGCTGTTAGTGGCACCTATATTTTACGCATAACCAGCCCTCAATTTGGTCTCTTATACATTTTCTCCTACTTGTCCTTAAAGAAAAGGCAAAGGCGTTCTTTAAATTTTTCAGTTTGTACCACATATATCCTTTAAGTGATGTTAGACTTACAGATTCAGATGATGGGTATAACTTAGAAGGTTCTATGTGTTACAATTTAAAACTTAAATGATCTATGTGTTAAAAATAAAACTTAAAGGACTTATTTAATACAAATTGAAAACTTAAAGTACTCTAAAATGCATTTGGCCTAACAATCCACTTCTTGCATTTATAGTTCTATTTTTTATCCGGCACTTACGTTTTCACCTTATATATAGTATGATATGATTACAAAACACACAAAAATAGAGACATTAATATTTATATGAACACATCCATAAAATCAAATCATTTAGTGACATTCACAAAAATACACATAATTATATTATTTCAATATCACATACATTTTTCTTTTATCTTTCTACCTTTTTACATTCGTAAGTGTCTAAATGAATTAATTGTATTGACTTATTTATCTTTCTACCTTCAATAATAATAATTTTATCATTTATATCACACAAAACTAATAAGTGAAAAACATTCTTTTGAATGGTATATATTGACTATTTAAACTTATTTATCGACATTAACACTTTTTTAAAAAGATTTTTTTATTTACTTTAGAAGTTATTAACTAAACACACTCAGTTTAGAACTAATATGTATACTGATAAAAAAAAGTTTAGAACAAATATGTATGAAAATTTACATTGATTTTTTTTGACCAAAAAAATTTACATTGATAAAAATATATAATTATAAATAAATATGTAAAAAATTAAATAATTAATAAAATAAAATTAAAAAACAGAGGAGATGAAGAAGGGTGAGAGCAAAAACATCATTTCTACGTTTGTTTTAGTCGGCGGCGGCAGGGGTTCAGAGCAGTGAGTCAGAGAGAGGAAGAAGAAGAAGTAGAAGAAAATGGGGAAGAAAACAAAGAAAGTTGGCAAAGGAAAAGAGAAAACAGAGAAAAAAACCGCAAAAGCCGAAGTAAAACGAGCTCGCAGGGAGGAAAAAAAGCTTTCTCCGGAAGACGACATCGACGCCATTCTCGTTCGTAACTAACTACCTTATGCTTCTTCTTTCTACTTTCAACTTTCTCTAAGCAATCCATAACCTAAAATTGTTTTGACACAGTTGAATATACAAAAAGAGGAAGCTAAAAAGAAGGAAGTTCATGTTGAAGACAATGTTCCCGCACCTTCTCCTCGTTCCAATTGCTCGGTAACGTAACGCCGTTAGTTAAACTTCATTTCTCACTCTTCACATTTTTAATATGATTGCTTCTTTGTGCAGCTCACTGTTAATCCATTGAAAGAAACTGAGTTGGTTCTCTATGGAGGTGAATTCTACAACGGGAACAAGGTTAGGTTTAGTTAGATTGGTTATTTATTTGTTGAATTGAAGCTTTTTTATTTTGATTAAGTGTATGTTTGATTATGTAGTGGCGAAAATTGATTTTGGTTGAAAGTGATTTGAATGTAGTGGACTGTGTTTGGAGGCATTTACTTAAAAATGACTTTTGTGAATTCCTGTTGTTTGGATATTTTAGATCAAAATTGCTTTTGAGTGTATAATCATCAAAAGTATGTTTTTTTGCAAAAAGTTAGAATTGATTCCAGCTCCACGTGAAAGCTACAAACATACTTGCTTTAGCTCAGAATTGATTCTGGAACCAAATTGATTCTCAAGATAAAAATTGAGCATAAAAAAAATCTGGTGGAACCATGTTTGACCTTTGCAAAATCAAGTTTGGGAGTTCCCACTGTGGAACCAAACAAGTACTAAGTAGTTGCAACTTACCATCCTATGATTTGAATTTATGCAGACTTTCGTCTATGGTGATCTTTACCGGTATGATGTTGAGAAGCTGGAATGGAAACTGATTTCTAGTCCTAATAGTCCTCCTCCGCGTAGTGCTCATCAGGCTGTTGCTTGGAAGAATTATGTTTATATTTTTGGTAATTTTATTTGGCTTTGTCTTGATATTTGTGTGGATTTATGGATCATACTTGATAATTCACGTGTTTTTTTTGTGTGCTTTAGGTGGTGAATTTACATCTCCAAATCAAGAGAGGTTCCATCACTACAAGGTTAGATATGTATTGCCTTTCTTCTGTTTGTGTAAGGAAAGTGTGGTTAGCTTTACTGGGTTTTGACTGTTTGGAGATGTTGCTTTTGAATTTTGATCAATGTAGGATTTTTGGATGTTGGACCTGAAAACTAATCAGTGGGAACAACTTAATTTAAAAGGGTGTCCTGGTCCCCGCTCGGGACATCGGATGGTATGTTTAGTTCTTTTATGAAACCTTATACCTCACTGAACACATGTTTCTGATCACGTTATTTGACTCATTTGCAGATATTATACAAGCACAAGATTATTCTTTTTGGTGGCTTTTATGATACACTTAGAGAAGTGAGGTTGTTGACACTTCTTAGTTCCTTTTTATTTGTATTCAATTTTTCTTCTGCATCTGATGAAAAACTTGCTAGGGAAGCAGAGATTGAGTTTCTTATCAACAAGTTACATGATATCTTTGGATGTTTTCTTTATGAGTGAATTAGCTTGGAAGCATTGATTTCTATGTTTTGGTTTTAAGGGATGGAAATCGTTTTTGCTTATGCCATATTTTTTGTGTGTGGATGATTGTTTATTCATAGCATTTGTGGTTGAGTGGACTGACCTCATAGGATATTTTCCCCTCCTTATGGTTTGTAGTAGTATTTGCCATTTGGAATGGTTGAATTCACGCACACAAATTTAAGTTATTTAGTAGCAAGTATGATATGAATAAGGGTCAAGATGAGATTTTGAGTTGCAACAAGAGACCAATTATTATTATTGATTCACTTAATGATCTTTCTATGCCACTTCTTAATTGGTTTTGCAGATACTACAATGATCTATTTGTATTTGATCTTGATCAATTTAAGGTAAATTTATTTTAGTGCATACTATACTGTGTTGTAATTATGTTAATGTGCTATTTGCGATTCCAAGCACAGAACCGAAATGTCAGGCTGTATGATTAATCGCGTTGATATAATTTTTTAGCGATTAACATCAATCTGATTTTGTGATGTAGTGGCAAGAAATAAAGCCTAAGCCTGGAGCAATGTGGCCAAGTGGGCGTAGTGGTTTTCAATTATTTGTTTACCAAGATGATGTGAGTAAAATACTAATCTTATTATACAAAGCTAATTTTTGTTTTAAATTACTTATAGTTATGCTTTTGTTTATCAATATTGTCAAATTTTTCCCTATGCGTTGTTTCATAATTATGATTAATTAAGGTGGCTACTTGAAGAATTTTTGAAGTTTAGAAGCTAGCTGTCTTCTTTTAATAGAGTTCCTTTTACATTGCAGATTTTCTTATATGGTGGCTATTCAAAAGAAGTTTCATCTGACAAGAATGCCTCTGAGAAAGGAATTGTTCATTCAGATATGTGGTCCCTTGATCCTAAGACTTGGGAATGGAACAAGGTTGTGGTTTGGAGTTTAATATTAGGTGAATTTGTATATTCTTCTTCTTAGGCTAGTCTAAGATTTCTTTTGGCTTAGATTTTTACCCAATAATTAAAACGACTCTAGTAAGTTTTGAATATAAGATCAAACTTCTATCTCGGAGCTTCAATTAATTATGTGATGTTATTCTCTCTTTTTTTCCTTCTTGTTCTCCCCCTCACACCCCTTGATCCCAAGAAAAATATTGTATGTTATTATTTCATAGTTCAACTGTTTTCTTAACAATCCTTTCTCCCTTTTTGATAGGTCAAGAAAAGTGGAATGCCTCCTGGTCCCCGTGCAGGGTTTTCCATGTGTGTTCATAAGAGGAGGGCTCTGCTATTTGGTGGTGTTGTGGATATAGAAGTTGAAGGTAATTTTTTCTGCTCATGATTATTTTTGCAATTTGTAACCATCTGCATATACTTTTAATTAAATTAACTGGACTTACTGCTTGAGATCTCATCAATGAGGCCTTTGTAATGTTTGCAAACAATTAATATGATCAGACATTCAGCTTAAATTATTTCCGAAGGAAGTGTATTTATTTGCTTATGCTTGCTGTAAGGTTAGTTTTTTTCTAATTGCACTAGAATGAAGCAGGTGATGCATTGATGAGCTTGTTCTTGAATGAGCTTTATGGCTTTCAGTTAGACACCAATCGCTGGTAAGTTTATATCGGTTCGGTGATTAATACATCGTTTTCCTAAGTTGTGTTTTATGCAATCAATTCTTCCATTTGCTCTTGACTCTTTTGATCTTTCCTGCATATGCGGGTTAGAGTTAAGATGTGCTCTCATATTAGACATTTCTCGGTTGACTTGTTATTGATGCTGTTTGTGTGACAGGTATCCTCTTGAGTTAAGAAAGGATAAATCAACAAAAGATAAGGTAGATTTGACACACTGTACATTTATACGTCCAATTTCTTGATTTTATTTTTTACTATTTTGTATGCAATAATATTGTTGCTTAATGAAATGAGTCTTGCAGTTAAAAAAGATTGAACAAAATAGTACCAATGATGTTGACAAGAAGGTAGAACCACTGTGTACTGCAAGAGATGAAATTGAGGATTCAGAGTACGAAGAAAGCAGCATCGATGATATATCCCAGAATATTGCGTCAAATATGGCTATTGCTGACAGTGAAACACTTACCAAACTTGAAGGGAAGTCCAAGGAATCTGGTGCTAAATTGGACATTCAGAATTCTTTGCCCGAGGTTCTCATTTGGGACCAACAATCTTATGACACTGCTTTTATTTTTGCTCATTTATTTATTATTGAATTTCTCCAAACTTTCTAGGTAGTGAAACCCTGTGGACGTATCAATTCCTGCATGGCTGTTGGAAGAGACACATTGTATATATATGGTGGCATGATGGAGATTAAAGATCAAGAAATCACTCTTGATGACTTGTATTCTCTAAACCTTAGTAAACTTGATGAATGGAAGTGCATTATACCGGTTTGTGTTATTTCCTTAACTACTACTTTTGGCTGATAGATGCATACACTCCACTACTAAGTGAATATCCCGTAAAGAGATACTTCGATAGATGAACTAAATTGCCTGATGTTCTTTGATTTAAGGACTAAATTGTTTTGTCGCAAATTTGAGACTAAATTACAAATATTGACTACCAAAATGCTGATTTATTCTTTATAAATTATAATGAGTTTGGGTGACAACTCTTTTACAGTATCCTAGGTCGTTGGATGTAAACTGTGCTGACACAATTGATATTGTGGTCTCACTATTTCAGTTTTCTTAATCTATAATGTTTATGCATGCAACTTTATATTTAAACACACATTTTTACTTTATTTGCTATAGTCTGAATTCTTTTTTCTCCCCCTCAGGCATCAGAATCTGAATGGGTGGAAGTTTCAGAGGATGATGATGATGATGAAGAAAATGAAGATGACGATGATGAATCTAATAGCGATGGTACAAGTGAGGAGAACGAAGATGATGATGAGGAGATGGAGGAAGAGGTGCCCATTCTAATCTCATAATTCCAACAATATAAAAATGAGTGAATTAAAACCTCAATTTTACATTTATGTAATAGTGAGAACCTAGAGAAAATCCTTTGATTCATCATTAATGAGTCATATCTCGTAAATGTCATCCCTTATTTAGCTTTATATGTTTAGAGTTTAGACTTTAGAAAAGGGGAAGAAAGCACTCATTTGGTTTGGTGTAGCTGTAGTTAAGGTTCAAATAATGTTTGGCCACCAAATTGAATCTTCAATTCAATTTCACCAAATGAAGCGTTCTTCCCCCTTTTCTAAAACATCAAGCCTGAACAAAGGTTAAAAAGTGACATTTGATCACAGTCCGCACAATGTGCATGAGCAAAATCTCTTATTACAAGTATATTATTAGTGCAATAGAAATATAATTTTGAATTAGTTGTAGTTTTCTATAAAGAAAATAATATTGTAGATAGGTTTTTTATAATAAGGGTCATTAAGCACAAAACACAAGGAAAAGGAAGATAATTTACTATATATACGCCACCTGTTATGTTATGGAAGAGAGAGACTAAGAGAAAAACATAAGATGGCTCACCCTGTTTTTAATGAGGTTATATGCAATAATACATGGTGAGCTATAGAAGCACCTCTAATGCCTAATCATTAGAATAGTTTTAGAGGTAATGGTCTATCTGTGAAGTATGAATTGAATACATGATAGTGCTTTATAGTGTTGATTGATCTCTGTATCGGTCTCCTCCTAATGGAAAGAGGCCTGAGTGTTGTTGTTGTTGCAACTTGCAACACACCATTATAACAAAGAAAGGGAGATAAAACAACAAAAATATACTATATTTTTTAAATTCTGCCTCAGGTCTTCATTTTCCTTTTATTATTTAATTTACTTGGTCGCTGTTGATAGCTTTCTTATTGTGTGTGTTTTTTTTATTTTATATTCTAAGCATCAACTCTTTACACTATGTCACCACTCAAAGGTGTATAATGGAAATACAAAAGGGTTTCTCTCCAAGACACAGTTGATTTTGCTACATAATGACGCTGTAATATTTTGATGGGCGAAAATTTTCCTTTCGCGACAATAACCTGCAACATGATATTTTCATTTGCCGAAGTTTAAGATCCATGATAGACACTGAGCATTCCTTAGTTATTTTTCCTTAAACTTGCAATAACTATTCTACACACATACTGTCAGTTGTCAAACATATGTGCGATCAACTCTCCATTTGGCAGTTTATTTTCCCCTTTTTCTCTGAAACTAGTGACTTTCTGCATTACTTATTTGGCTTTACGTTTTCGTCGCTAGGTTCAGAATGCATCAGATCAGGTGGGAGATGCTGTTGCTTTAATCAAAGGAGGGGTAAAAAATCTGCGAAGGAAAGAAAGAAGGTCACGGATAGAGCAAATCAGGGCTAGTCTTGGTTTGTCAGATTCACAGAGAACACCATTGGTAGTTTATCAATATTTACTGTATTAACGACAATTTATACATTTTATTATAGATTGAATCTAGCATGTGCATGAATTTTTTTTAATTTTTGTTCCATTGAGCTCTATACCTTTCCTTATTTTGTGTCTGGTTGTCTTTTTGCCTTAAAAAGCATCTCTGAGCTTCAGTTAATATTTTTCTTTGTTCCGCTGCTTTCTTAATTGTTTCTTTTTGCATGTAAAGGCAGGTGAATCCTTGAGAGATTTCTACAAGCGTACAAATTTGTATTGGCAAATGGCAGCCCATGAACACACCCAGCACACTGGAAAAGTAGGTTTATTTCCTTTATTTCTTTTGTTATATTCCTACATAATTTCCCTGTAAAACTATATGATCTGCAGTAGTTTCAATTTGAAATAATATTGTGTTACTCATCTAGCTCTATTTTAAGCTCCTATCTGTACCCCTTGCCTTTTTTGATATGTCAAGGCACTTGTTCATATAGAAAATTAGAAATACACACTGATGAATACCTTATATTTGTGGTGAATTTTTTCTGGGTGATAGGAACTCCGCAAGGATGGTTTTGATCTTGCGGAAGCTCGATACAGGGAGCTAAAACCTATTCTTGACGAGGTAATGTTTTTTGTGCTCACATCATTGCCTCAAATTGGCACCTAAAAACCATTTATATCATTCTATTTATTTATTTTTAAAACTTCTAAATCTTTTCTTTGGTCACTGCAGTTGACTTTATTAGAAGCTGAGCAGAAAGCTGAAGAGGCTGAGGGGCCTGAAACTAGTGCAAAGAAAATTAGAGGCAAGAAGAAAACTAGAAATTGAGAATTTGAGGCCACAGTAGGGTGCTAGAGGATGATGCAATTTACAATTTTGTTTTAGTTTGATGTCATTATATGTAGAGATGGTGTTAAGAACTTTTTTTTGGGTACAAGGTGTTAACTTTATGTCCATACCTAGTACGCATTGTCGCATTGATCATTCTACATGTTATCAGTGCAAATACTGTATGTTTGTGCACAAAAACTAGTTACACAACAAATTTTCTCGCTAAAATTGAGGATTTAACCCATATAAAAATGGAGAGTTAAACGAGTTTGTAAGGCACTGATTTTTTTCTATGCCGTGTTGTCTATTTTTACCTGTTTACTAGTGTATACTTAACATATGTGCCTATGCTTGAAGCAAAATACTTCTCTGCAACAAGAAGCAAGCAAATACACTAACCAAGTGTTGAAGCGTGGAACCAAAAATCCAATGCCATTTTGCGATATAAAATAGAAGAAACCAAAATATGAGAACAACACTCAGTGGTGTAAGTTGAAGCAAACAACCACATAAAGGAAAGATGGGTGATTCGGCTTGCAAGGCAGAATGACTAATTTGCGTATGGGCAGAAGGAATGATGTAGGCCATTTCCGCGTCATGCGACTTTGTTCTTTAATTGTCTGCTGCAATGTGTTATTTAGTCCGCTGTGTGTTGTCATGCATGGTCGCCAATCGCCATGATCCATCCTATGTTGACATCCTCTGTAGTTCTCTAATGCGCGAGGGAGTACGTCAGCTACCCATGTCAAGATTCATCGGGACACTATTTGACCCAAGGCCAAAACATATTCTACCAGTAACTGTGTATGCGTATTTTTTTTTGGTAAGTAACCATGTATGCGTATGTCATGTCCACTTGTGTCCCATGAAACTTCCCCCAACCAAACTGTTTAGAAGGTGCACCAAAAATACATAAAGAAACTCATCCCGTTCTCAAGGTTTTTTTTGAGTGTGCTTGAAGTGATTACGGACTTGTGTCCCATACAGAGGTGTAGTTAAATGCAATTAGAGATTTTAACAATAAAAATTAACGCAAGTAGAGAAAATTAATTGGAGTACAAAGGTGATTTTATTTTTAAAAATGTTGTGAAGATTTTAAAAGACTGTGTAAGAAAAAATGAAAGAAAATGATAAAATGAGATAGGATGAATTTCTTCACATTGATGTTTTTTTGTCAGGTAATCTAGTGGTTAGAATTTCACCTATAAATATATGAGCATACGAAGGTTCAAACCTCAATCTCTGTGCATCATGTGAAAGTGTAAATGTCATCACATTGAATTCTACTTCACTCATATTTTTCATTACATTTTATTCAATTCCATTCTACCCAATTGTTCCTACATCAATCCAAACAAAGCTTACAAAAATTAAAAATTAATTTTTTTTATTCAAAAAGTAACTGAAATTAAAATCACACCAATAAATAATTTAATTAATTTTATCTTCAATAAAAAAAGGGAAGTGCTACGGTACTATTGGCTAAAAACATTGTATTGGTACTATAGAGATTTTAACCAATAAAATTGCAAATTTTGTCCAAATCAACAAATTGGTCAAACATAATAGTTCCAACATGTCAAATTTTATGACACATGTTAAATGGCTATTGAACACCACATTTAAAGTATTGATACATGACTATTTTATCATTGTACCATAGAATTCACCTAAAAAAAAGCAAAATGATAATTATAAAATAAAATAAAAAAAACCAGAAAACGGTAAACAGTTGTAACGTAAGCTTACAGTTGACATCTTTACAAAGCACGCGCCAAGAGACGCGTGGGAGTGATGTATATTCTGTGGAAGCCGCGAATATATTTATCAGATTACAAATAATGACGAGTGTTGCTTGCAACTATCATCATCATTTGCAATACGATCGGAAGAGTTTGAGAATTTGGGGATGGGAAGTGTTTTGTTGATAACGACACTTACCATAACCATCTCCATACTCTCACTCGTAAACACCGCTCACGCCTTCGACGGTGGCGGCACCAATCCCAAACCACAACCAACTCTCTGTGATGAACTCATTCTCCCCGCCGGTTACCCTTGCTCCGAATACGTGGTATTAATTCACTACGTTTTCCCTTATTATTGGTTAATTAATTAGCATTTTGAATCTTAATTTATATCTTTGCGTTTTCTTGCTGAAATTACTTTTAGGTTCAAACAAAGGATGGATTCTTGTTAGGTCTTCAGCGTGTGTCTTCTTCTTCTTCTTCTGTTCGTATTGAGAATGGTGGAGAAAGAGGATCTCCGGTTCTGCTTCTGCATGGGCTATTCATGGTTATTTCATCATTATTTCCTCTCATTTTAGTATATGCTAATAATAATGTTGTCAATTGATATGTTTCCACTATTTCTATTTCACTATAGGCTTTATTATTATAATTAATGAGACTTTGATATATTGCTATTTCAATCTAAGAAGTTTCGAGATTTGGTAATTAAGTTTTGCTTGTGTATGTATGGTTCTACTTTTGGAGTAGACAAATTGATACCGGAGGTGTAGAAATGATTTTTATATGTTTGGATGTTTACAAGTACAATTGATTTTAACTTGAAGCTAGAATTTGGAGCTTTTGTCTCTATAATTGATTTTTAGCCGCAAATTTAGTGTTCAACCTGCTTTTACATGAATGTATCCAAATATAAATATAAATTACTTTACATTCAACTCACTTTTAGTTTAGATTTTAGAATATATTTGTCACTAAATATTTGCAGAGTTTTGGGTAGTGTTTGAATTGGTGTTTAAAATTCACTCTTGTATGTGATAATTTGCATTATATTTTGTCCTTTTCTAGGGGAAGGAGAGTTTTTAACTCTTTTTAGTGTGAATTGTGAAATACCTTTTGATGAATTAAAATAATTGACTGAATCTCAACATTGGTTTTGTCTTTTATTCTATGCTGTTTGATCCAATCAGGCAGGTGATGCATGGTTTCTAAATATGCCAGAACAATCATTGGGCTTCATCCTTGCAGATCATGGTTTTGATGTTTGGGTAGGAAATGTGCGTGGAACACGTTGGAGCCATGGCCATATATCTTTATCCGAGAAAAGTAAGGTGAGTAGTTTGCTTTATACTTCATGTTACTGAACTTTTTGAGTGTCAACTGTGTATGTGATAGTTTTGAGGAAAATATCATTGTGTAATGTTTGAATATATTTATAATACAAGTACTAAATGTATTAACAGAAACAATTGACATTTGATTATATAAATGAGGTTACAATAAAGAAAGCTACTAGTATGTCATCTTATAATTTTGATACGGTACCTCTGAATGTTTTCAACAACTTTTCACTTATATTAATTAGCACAATTAAATGATTTTCAGTATCGAAAACTATGGATTTTCAGCACTAGTTTGATTTACAAGCGAACCTCTAATTAGAAAGTACTGATGATGATCTCAAAAAGGGAGAACATAATGGACAAAGAAGCAATGCTTCACTTGAGAGACTGTTAATATTCACCGATCTTAAAAAGTTGGTTCATTATGTCGTTTTTAGTTGTATATTGTCAAGGTTCAAACATTTTTTCTTTAATAATGGCTAACTATCACTGATGGAAGAGTTGGAGTCAGGGTATGTTATGCATTTTGCCATGTTTGTGATGTGATGTACTCGTATGAATTAGGCTTCAGCCCCTCATTTTTTCACAAGTAAAAGTGATAAAAGTATGACTAATTGAGCTTTGGTCCATTTGTAGAATTTTTGGGATTGGAGCTGGCAGGAATTAGCCCTATATGATCTTGCAGAAATGATCAATTATATTAATTCAGTGACAAACTCAAAGCTATTTGTAGTTGGGCATTCACAGGTATTTATGATTTCTGTTAATCATCCTTTTCACCTTCTATAAGTATTTGCAATAGCATACATTTTATAATTTTATCGTCCATCTTAGGGGACAATTATATCTTTAGCGGCCTTCACTCAACCGGAGATAGTGGAAAAGGTTGAAGCTGCAGCTCTTCTTTCTCCAATATCATACTTGGATCATGTTAGTGCACCTTTGGTACAAAGAATGGTCAAGATGCACCTTGATCAGGTATTTCTTGCTGCTTTCTATTATTTTTCACAGTTAAAATCAATATATAATATGAAAATGATTGCTGGTTTTATTCAGATGATCGTTACAATGGGTGTTCATCAACTGAATTTCAAAAGGTTCCAATTTTCCTTCTGTCCTGTTTTTCTCCTTTTCATTTCCATATGTTCATCAATGTATTTCTACTTTAGCAAATTCTCACTGTATGTATTTTTCTTAACTCATCTTCAGTGAATGGGGAGCCAGTCTCTTGGTTTCCTTATGTGATACTCGTCTAAGTTGCAGTGACTTGCTGTCATCCATTACAGGTTCATGTCTCTCAACTGGCTCTGTGTGTATGTCTGCGTTTAGAAGGATTTGACTGAGTTTGCATGATAAGCTTTGTAGAATTACAATTACTGTATATGTTTTTGATAGTGCTTATCTGTCCAATCCAAATAATACTCTACTCATAATGACTTTGTCCTTCATGAATGCCAATGCAATTACTCCGCTGGCTTTATCTGAAACATATCAAACTGTTCAGTTCAGGTTACATTGAATGCCTAAGCATGATTCAAACAATGTTGTCTCTCATTTAGATCAATTATTTAGCAATTCTTTTGCCACATTCCACATATTTCAATAATTATGTATTTTCTCTTGTTTTACTTTCTTTTTCGGTTAATGCTTCTATTCGTGACATCAAATTACATTACAGGGAAGAATTGTTGCTTCAATGATTCACGTGTGGCTTATTATCTTGAACAAGAACCTCACCCATCATCCTCCAAAAACTTGAACCACCTTTTCCAGAGTATGTTCCTTATTCTATTGTCTTCAATTGGTTGCCTTAGGTGACAATTTGATGTTGCTGCCTTTCTTTTGATCATGTGATAATGTTTAATGCATTTGTGTGATATGCTAAATTGACCTTTGTAGGGATGGATGTGGGTGGGTGGGGGGGGGGGGGGGGGGGGGGGGGTGTTCAATGAAATCTAAAGGCAGTGTTTTTGTGTATACACATACAAGCCAGGGGAATAAATTTTACATGTCTGCTACATGTCAAACTTAGTACATGTTTGTTTATTCTATTTTGATGGTTGCTACTTGCTAGTAATGCTTTATTGCTTATTACAAATAAAGTTTAATGGGCACACACTGTCAGTGTAATGACGTTTAATATGAGGTCTCCATTTTTCAATGTTATGCCATCATTTCAAATTTCAGTTACAAAAATGGAATGATATGACAAAATAGTGCATATCTTTTAAACGCTTACGGATGTTCTTTAGGACAGGAGTATGCAATTGGTTAATTTCCCATAATGCCATTGCAGTTTCTTTTTCTCTTGGTAAATATATTTCATTATCAGCATAGGATGTATGCTTATGTTGTGTATGACATGGTTTTTCTTCCCAATGATATACAAAGATAAGTTACTAGTTAGCAACTGCCATCAATTACCGGTTGGTGGTGAACCAGCAGATGGGTGGAATGAAATTCTGTTATTCATTGAATATCTAGCTATTTCCAAGAGACTCTATTTTGAACTCCATTTAGAAAATGCTAAAAGGACATTTAAAGTTTGGTTTTCTACTTTTACTGTGGTATATGCTTTGGCTGGCCACCTTTTATTTTGTTTTTGATGGTTTAGAAATCAGTATTCGTGTGCTATTGTTCTTGTCAATGGTTCTATTTCTGATTACCTCATATGTTCAACAGTGATACGCAAAGGTACTTTCTCCAAGTACGATTATGGAAAGCTTAAAAATCTGAAAGTGTATGGCAAATTCAAACCACCAAAGTTCGACCTGAGCCGCATACCCAAATCACTGCCTTTGTGGATGGCTTATGGGGGAAATGATGCTTTAGCAGATATAACTGATTTCCAGCATACACTCAAGGAACTTCCATCCACACCTGAGGTGGTTTATCTTGAAAATTATGGTCACGTTGACTTCATTTTAAGCTTGCAAGCAAAACAAGATCTTTATGACCCTATCATCAGTTTTTTCAAGTCAATGGGGAAATTCAGTAGTATTTAAAGCTTGCTTCCTTCCATTAAGATGATCATGTAATATAACGATTTGATTAAACATACAATGGAGTCCAGTCCAATTTAATCTTCTGTCTGTAAATATGATGATAACAGATCCCAAAAGTGTATTATTTACTATCTTGGTTTACTATTAGCTGATTTGTTGAAGTTAAAACCATTGTTTGGAAAAACAGATTCCAACCCATTCAATGAAAAGAAGAAAAGGTTAAAACCAATCAGTGAAGACGTAGAAAGGATGGAGTGCGTCGTGAATTTGAAGGTTATTACAGCATTACTCTGGTACTTTTCTATATACTCTTTTCTATACCATTAGTCCATTACTATGCTGGTAACATATAGCACTAGCTATTAAGTAAGGCATTTTATTTATATCTTAACTTTGATCCATACTTATTAAAGTACTGTATAATATTGATGTAAAGTAAAAATCCTAACTACCTAGTCGAGGCGTCAAACTAAATGAGGTTAGTGTACGTAACTTTGACCAATTAATGATGCTAGTGTTGGTACAAGCAACTAAAACCCCTTAAAGAGAAGTTGGTATAGAATGAGCTTCCTAACATGGCGTTATAAAAAAAGTTAGGACAATTTTAAAATACTAAATCGATTACATAAAAAGCTAGGTAACATCATGGCCTGTTAAAGGACCAAGCAACCTAAGCAAAGACTTTAAACCTCAAAATTATTTTGAATATAAAAAAATGTCTCAAAAAATTCAACTTAAATATAAATATATAATAAAAAAAGAATAATACCTCCATGAAGAACAAGAAACCAAGCACAGATAGAAGACCGATAAAAAATGGGATCCAAAGAAGTCCCCATTAACATTCTCCTTGTCTCTTTTCCAGCACAAGGACACATAAACCCTCTTCTTAGATTAGGAAAGTGTCTTGCTGCAAAGGGTGCTTCTGTGATCTTCACCACAACAGAGAATGCTGGTAAAGGCATGCGAGCTGTTAACAACATAACTGAAAAATTACCTACTCCAATTGGTAATGGTCTCACTTTCGAGTTCTTTGATGATGGTTTACCAGATGATGTTAGACCTCTTGACCACGGTGCACAAATTGAGGTTGTCGGAAGACAGTTTGTTTCTCAAATGATCAAGAACCATGCTGATTCAAACAAACCATTTTCATGTATCATAAGCAATCCATTTTTTCCTTGGGTTTGTGATATAGCTTTTGAACACAATATTCCTTCTGTTTTATTATGGATCCATCCTGCTGCTGTTTTCGCCACTTACTATAACTATGTCCAAAAAGTGGTACCTTACCCTTCAGAAACAGAACCTTAAATTGATGTTCAACTCAACTCTCTTCTATAGTTCTTAAATACAATGAAATCCCAGAATTTATACATCCTTCTTGTCCATATCCAGTGTTCGGGAGAATCACCTCAGAACAGTTTAAGGACTTGTCTAAAGTGCTTCGTGTATTAGTGGATAGCTATGAAGAACTAGAGCATGATTTAATCGATTGTATTTCCAAAAAATCAGTCCTTATAAGACCCGTTGGTCCTCTGTTCATGAATCCAACAGTAAACTAAGCAACTAATATTCGTGGTGATTTTGGTAAAACCAATGATGGTGATAATATTATAGAGTGACTTAACACAAAACCAAAAGGTTATGTGGTTTATATCTCTTTTGGGACTGTTGCGGATCATCCTCAAGAACAAGTGAATGAAATTGCATATGGGTTATTGAATTCTCAAGTCACATTTTTGTGGGCAAAGAAAAACCATGTTTTTCCATATGGGTTTTTAGAGGAAGCAGGTGAGACAGGTAAAGTTATGAAATGGAGTCCACAAGAACAAGTTCTAGCATATCATTCTTCAACGGCATGTTACATGACACATTGTGGTTGGAATTCAACTATGGAAGCAATTGCTTTAGGAGTTCCAGTGTTGGCATTTCCATCTTTTGGTGACCACCTTCCAAATGCAAAGTTCTTAGTTGATGTTTTTGGTGTAGGAGTTAAAATGGGGTGTCATGGAGCTGGAAACAATGATTTGGTAACAAGAGCTGAGGTGAAGAAGTGCCTATTGGAAATTACAACAGGGGAAAAAGCAGAGAGGTTGAAGAAAAATGCAATCAAGCGGAAGAAAGCGGCGGAGGATGTGGTGGCCGTGGGTGGATCCTCTGATCAACATCTTGATGCATTTATCCAAGACATTAAGAAACATGTCATTAATTAATGTTAACGTTCATAATATGCAACACTATCATATTATCATTGTGTTACTCTTTAGTAGGCTATGCTGTGTTTCAACTTTCAAGAATCCTAATAAAAAATAGGAAAGTTATGGTAAGGGGATCATTTGGTTAATCCGGTTATTTTGGGTTAAGGATATGGAGACTATAGATTTGGTCTACAGCTTGTCATGCATTGTGGCATTGGAGAAACAAGATGATACATGGTGGATAAATTACACTACTGGTAAAGCCATGGCTGGAGATTAGCAAGAGAGTTGTTGAGTATTCAAAAGATGACCTTTCGAAACATGTGGTTCGGGGTATTGTTTTGGCGACAGAGAATATTCGGTGGTGGCCACCTTCAAGATGGGTTGGGTCCGTCTTAATACGGATGAGCTTCAACAGGTGGTATGGCAGCGGATTATGGAGAAATATTACGGGATGAGAAAGGTGAGTGAATACGTGTATGTTTTAAATGTTTGAAAGAGTATAATGCTTATGTGGCGGAGCTTGGAGGAGTATTTGAAGGTCTTAAGTTGACTCATGGCTGTGGTTTTCAACTAATTTTCAAATTGCGGTTTCCTCTCTATTATCTTGAAAAGGTAGGACATTGGACATGGGAAGAAATTAAGTAAAAAAAGTTGATTAATAGTAGTAATACATTTATAAATAATGTGTACTAATTTTTCAAATATCTCTCGTTATAAAAAAAATAAGGGTCATGCTAAACAGTATCCTCAGGACACTCTTTAAACATACTATTTAAAGAAACTTTTTATTCAAAAAATTAAACAACACAATTTCCAATACGTTGCTTTACACATTTTCATAAAAACTTATTATTTTGGGGCTTAAACAGTGCCCCGGTGACACTATTTAGCATTTTCCAAAAAATAATTGTATCGTTTTATTCTTTGCACTATTCCATCCAATATTCACAGGAAAGAGTTAAAGTTTATACAGTATATACCTTTTCTACATGTGACAAACAAAAAGCATCAAAACATTAATACTCACGAAAAGGACTGAACGATGAATATCGTTCAAATTTCCATAATGTCTAAACAGTTTCCATACATAATTTATTGTGCTTCTAAAACTAGAGACGTGCTCTCTTTAACTGAAAAATACTTAAGACGCTTTCTTCCTCCACATGTTTCTGTTTTGGATTTTTTTTAATACAAATGTATCACGACTCTGCTACCAATTAGTAGTATTAATTTGTCCTTTTCATGTAGTAAGAAACAAGGACAAAGCAAATAATACCCTATATTTGATATCACAATGGATATATTAAAATCACATGATCTATCATGATTTTACAGAAACTATAAAGTGTAGTTTCTGTAAAATCATAAGTGCATCAGTGATTCTAACATATCCACCATAATAGCAAACATATATTACATTAAATGTTTCCAGCTCCACGTTTCTTAATGTCTTCCATAAACTCATCAAGATTCCGATCAGAGGACCCGCCGACAATCACCGCTGCCTCGGCTGCCTCTTTCCATTTGATTACATTTTTCTTCAATTCCTCTGCTTTTTCCACTGAAATTGCTTCCAATAAGCACTTTTTCACATCATCTCTTGTTACCAATTTATTTTCAAGAAGACCATAACCCAATCTAGTCCCTGCACCAAATACATCAACCAAGAATTTAGCATTTGTGACTTGATCACCCCATGCTGGAAATGTCAACATTGGTACTCCTAAAGTAAGTGCTTCCATTGATGAATTCCAACCACAATGTGTTATGAAACATTTCACTGAAGGATGAGCAAGTACTTCTACTTGTGGACTCCATTTCACCACTTTTCCTCTCTCCCCTGTTTCCTCTAAAAACCCATTTGGTAAAACATGTTCCTTTAACCCTACTTTAGAAGGTGGTTTTATTACCCACAAAAATGAAACTTTAGAATCCAATAAGCCATATGCAATTTCATTCACTTGTTCTTGTGGAAGATACACAATAGTCCCAAATGAAATGTAAACAACAGAATCATTTGGCTTTGTGTTTAGCCATTCTATAATATTACAATCATCACTCTTAACAAAATCGCCGCGAATATTGTTTGCATCTTTAATTATTGGATTCTTGAACAAAGGACCAATAGGTCTCATGAGAATTGAATTTTTTGAAGTATAGTCAATGAAATCATGTTCTAGTTCTTCATATGAATCAACTAGTACACAAAAAGCTTTTGATAAATTCTTAAACTGTTCTAAGATGAGTGTAGCAAGAAATGGATATTTACTAAAAGGGTGTAGAAAATCTGGAATTTCATTGTATTTAAGAACCTCAAGAGGTAATTGAACATCAATATAAGGTTCTGTTTCTGAAGGAAAACGTACCAGTTTGTGGAAATAGCTATAGTAAGCAGTGAAAACAGCAGTGGATTGAATCCATAATAAAGCAGAAGGAATATCATGTTCATCAGCAACATCACAAACCCATGGAAAAAATGGATTGTTTATGATACATGAAATTGGTTTGTTTGATTCAACATGATTCTTAATCATTTGAGAAACAAACTTTTTTCCAACAAGTTCAAGGTGTTCTGAATAGCCACCAAGACTTATTAAAATAGGATCATCATCTTGTAAACCATCATCAAAGAACTCAAAAGTGAGAGAACCATCACCAATTGGAATGAGTGATTTTTCAGTGATGTTGTTAACAGTTCTAATGACTTTGCCAGCTCTTTCTGTTGTGATGAAGGTGACAGAAGAACCCTTTGCAGCAAGACATTTTGCTAATCTAAGAAGAGGGTTTATGTGTCCTTGTAATGGATAAGAGATAAGGAGAATGCAAATGGGAGCTTCGGATCCCATTTTCTTTTCCTTTGGTGAATTTCTTGTTTAGAGTTAGAGAGGACTTTTATACACTATAGGAGTAGCAGGAGAAATATACTAAATGGTTGTGTCAGATTTTAAACTTCAGTTTTTATATATTAATGTATTATGCAATTTATCTATCAAATGAGTTGTTTTCATGACCCATGGGTAGGGTGGTTCTTCAGCCCGGCATTCTCGGGCTCTCGACAAACTTTTTGGTATTAAGTTAAGTCAAAATTGAAATTTTCAGATGTTAGCTTGGGATAAAATTGATATTTTTTATTTAAGATTCAGATAAATTGAGATTTTTATGGTTAATTTAGGAAAAATTGAGATTTTTTATTCAAAATTAAGATAAATTGAAACTTTTAATAATTAATTTAAGTGATTTATTTGGTAGACTAAAATTTTACTAATGCTAAAAAAAATTCTGGATCCATCACTACCATGGGGAACATGGGAATATACTTTTACTTTGCATTACATGAATCATGTATAGTAGTCAACCCCAGTTCAAATATGATAATCAACGTTGGTATGGTGTGAATAAATTATTGGTATATATTTTCCATACTCAATCTCTTACTACTACTTAATATTATAATCAACGTTGCTTAATTTCATGAGTGAGATCTTTTAATACAAAATATTTGACTATAAGAGTTCTGAGAATTGAAAGGAGTGATAAAATAAGAGATAAAAAAAGGAGCTAGCAAATTAATGAATACGCAAATATAGGATCACTGCCGTTGGCATATGGAGGAAATGATGCTTTAGCATATATTTCCGGCCTTAATTATAAGCAATCTTTTACTTTTAAATTTTTTAGATAACTAATATATTTTAAATATAATTAAGGTCGGATACATTGGTTTTTCAATGAACCTAAAAAAAATTTCCTTATAATTAAAGTCGGAGGAAGTATAACTGATTTCCAGCGCAACTCAAGGAACTTCCATGAGTTCCATCCACACCGGAGGTGGTTTAATCTTGAAAACTACGGTCACGTTGGCTTCATGTTAAGCTTGCATGCAAAACAAGATCTTTATGACCCTATCATTAGTTTTTTCAAGTCAATGGGGAAATTTAGTAGTCTTGCTTTCTTCCACTAAGATGATCATGTAATATAACGATTTATTTATAGCTGTTCAATATATATATATATATATATAACAAATTTTTATGACAAACAAAGATATTGATTCAAATTGGTAGAGTCCTACTTAATACAAGCACAAATTCAACGAGAGAGGGAAAGTTGTGAAGTGGAGTCTACAAGAACAAGTACTTGATCATCCTTCTGTACTGGCATTTATCATGACACATTGTGGTTGGAATTCAACGATGGAACTAGAAGCACTTGCTACAGAAGTTCCAGTGTTGGTATTTCCACCATTTGGTGACGACCACCTTACAAATGCAAAAAAATTTATAGATGTTTTTGGTGTAGGGATTAGATTGGGCTATTATAGTCTTTTGGAAAATAAATTGGTAACAAGAGATGAGGTAAAGAAGTGCTTGTTGGAAGCAACAACAGGAGAAAAAGCAGAGGAGTTGAAGAAAAATGCAATCAAGTGGAAGAAGGCGACGGAGGATGCGGTGGCTGTTGGTGGATCCTCTGACCGACATGTTGACGTGGACAATCACTGTCACTGACAAACTTGTCACACATTTAATCATTTTCTATTAATATTGAAAGGTGTTTCAAGGTCTTAAGTTGACTTGTGGCTGTGGTTTTCAACAAATCTAGCTTATTGGCTTTACAATTAATTGTAAAGTAACAATGAATATCGTTCATATTTTTATTTTTTTGATAAAAGTGAATATCGTTCATATTATTGTGCTTCTAAAACTAGAGACGTGCTCTCTTTAATTGAGAAATACTAAGACACTTCCTCCACATGTTTCTGGTTTAGAGTTTGTAGTCAAATGTGCCACGAATCTGCTACCATTATATTAATTTGTCCTTGTCATGTAACATCACAAGACAAATAATAATAAAGTATTCTACATTTGATTGTTTTTTGAGTAAATATTCTATATTTGATATCATATCACACTGATATATTAAAATCATGGTGATCTATCATAATTTATTGAAACTATAAAATGTAGTTAAAATGTAGTTTCGGTAAAATCACAAGTGCGTCAATATTTCTTACATATTCACTACGATATCTCCATTGCATTACATTAAACCTTTTGAATGTTTACAGCTCCACGTTTCTTAATGTCTTCCATAAACTCATCAAGATGCCGATCAGAGGACCCACCCACGGTCACCGCATCCTCCGCCTTCGTTTTCCACTTGATTGCATTCTTCTTCAATTCCTCGGCTTTTTCACCTGTAGTTGCTTCCAATAAACACTTTTTCACATCATCTCTTGTTACCAATTTATTTTCAAGAAGACCATAACCCAATCTAATCCCTACACCAAAAACATCAACCAAGAATTTAGCATTTGTGACTTGATCACCCCACGCTGGAAATGTCAACATTGGTACTCCTGAAGTAAGTGCCTCCATTGATGAATTCCAACCACAATGTGTTATGAAGCATTTCACTGAAGGATGAGCAAGTACTTCTACTTGTGGACACCATTTCACCACTTTTCCTCTCTCATTTGTTTCTTCTAAGAACCCATTTGGTAAAACATGTTCCTTTAAACCCAATTCCTTAGGGGGTGGTTTTATTACCCACAAAAATGAAACTTTAGAATCTAATAATCCATATGCAATTTCATTCACTTGTTCTTGTGGAAGATACACAATAGTCCCAAATGAAATGTAAACAACAGAATCATTTGGCTTTGTGTTTAGCCATTCTATAATATTACAATCATCACTCTTAACAAAATCGCCGCGAATATTGTTTGCATCTTTAATTATTGGATTCTTGAACAAAGGACCAATGGGTCTCATGAGAATTGAATTTTTTGAAGTATAGTCAATGAAATCATGTTCTAGTTCTTCATATGAATCAACTAGTACACAAAAAGCTTTTGATAAATTCTTAAACTGTTCTAAGATGAGTGTAGCAAGAAATGGATATTTACTAAAAGGGTGTAGAAAATCTGGAATTTCATTGTATTTAAGAACCTCAAGAGGTAATTGAACATCAATATAAGGTTCTGTTTCTGAAGGAAAACGTACCAGTTTGTGGAAATAGCTATAGTAAGCAGTGAAAACAGCAGTGGATTGAATCCATAATAAAGCAGAAGGAATATCATGTTCATCAGCAACATCACAAACCCATGGAAAAAATGGATTATTTATGATACATGAAATTGGTTTGTTTGATTCAACATGATTCTTAATCATTTGAGAAACAAACTTTTTTCCAACAAGTTCAAGGTGTTCTGAATAGCCACCAAGACTTATTAAAATAGGATCATCATCTTGTAAACCATCATCAAAGAACTCAAAAGTGAGAGAACCATCACCAATTGGAGTGAGTGATTTTTCAGTGATGTTATTAACAGCTCTAATGTCTTTGCCAGCTCTTTCTGTTGTGATGAATGTAACAGAAGAACCCTTAGCAGCAAGACATTTTGCTAGTCTAAGAAGAGGGTTTATGTGTCCTTGTGCTGGATAAGAGATAAGGAGAATGTGAATGTGAGCTTCTGATCCCATTTTCTTTTCCTTTGGTGAATAATTTCTTGTTTAGAGTTAGAGAGAGGTGTTTTATATACTATAGGGGTAGGTAGCTGGAGGAATATACTTTTTTTTCTTATTTAACGTAAATAAATAATTGTATCAGAGTTTAAACTTCAACTTTTATATATTAGACACAGAATCTTTGTTAAATGAGTTATTCTTACGGGACACATGAAAATATACTATATCAATCATATAATAATCAACGTTGGTCTCCTTCTGTGCATAAATTATTGGTATATATTTTCTATACTCAATCTCTTACTTAATATAATAATCAACGTTGGTGAGTTTCATGAGTAAGATTTTTTTCTTAACATTTGACTATAAAAAATAGGTACATGCATCGGTGTCCTTGAGACACTGGTCAAAGTTAAAAAAAAAAAAATATTTATATTGAAAATAGTATTTTTTTTATTTTAAAAAAGTAGAATATACAAGTTCTAATTTTTTTTTATCACTTTTACTCTTTTAACCATTATTTTAAGGACATTGTTTAATATTTTTCTAAAAAATATTATGTCAGGTGTGACGAGAGTTATGAGAAAAAAAAAAGGAAAGATGCGGTGAAAAATGAGTGATAAAAGGTTGAAGAGGTAGTAGCAAATTAGTAAATGTATTGTTGTTAGACGACAAATCAAATCCAACATTAATAATAAACAGTACAATTAGACAAGTTGTTTGTTTGCGTATATTTGAAGACTACGATCAGCATTTTACACCTTTCAAATTGTGTGTGGTGTGTGAGATTAAGTTTGTGCAATAGTTTGATAGTTTTACACCATTTGTTTGATTTAGAAAATAAAAATATATAGAGAAAAGAAAGTTAGAAGAAAAGAAATTGATTTTTTTTTTTACTAAAGAAAAGAAATTGATTAGTTGTTTTATTTAGTAAATTATCTGCTTCTCAATTATTTTTTTGTGAGCGGAATCTTATAATCATAGAGTTTAGTTGGATGATAAATATTAAGGATTTCTAAACGGTAGACTTTCTCAAGGCAATTAAAAAACTTCATTAGACTAAAAAAAGGATAATCATATGTCAGTGGGTGCAACAATGACATAAGTTAATTATATGATCTCAGTGGTTCTGATATTTTAGATATTTCGATAAATAATTAAAATGGACTATAATAAAACATATTGTATCAAAAAATAATATTCTATTTCCTTTTTTAAAAGAACATTATCTATTTAAATTATAAATAGTATCGATGACTTCAAAATTAGTTATTTATTTTTGTAACTAACATAAATAAAATGTCATATTATGATCAATATTATCAAAATAGATTTTATCTATGTAAATTTTTTTTTTCATTTTGTTAAATAAACTTACTTTGCTAAAGCTAAATATAAATTGGACCTAATCATATAATATACGTAACTACTTAAAATTAATTTTTTATGGCCCCTATTTTTTTTTTGGAGGCACAAAGATTGAAGTCTATATGCCTTGGCTCACCGGCACTGTATGGTGGTGATGGTGATTAGTTTAGATAGAGAAATGTTATTGGTACAAATAATTCTTGTGGACTCCATTTTACCACATTTCATGCACCACTTGTGGTATTTTAACTATTACGGTGAGGTGAACATGTGGTATTCTGCAGGAGTTGGGAGGAGGAGGTAGTATAAAAATGTAATATATGTTATTTAAGTTTTAAAATGGTAATACATAAGTTATTTATAAGTTTTTTTTGTAATATATAGATTTTTTAAGTTTTAAAATTATAAAATGTGGGTTCTTTCAAGTTATTATCATCTGAATCTTTAAATTTAACTTAAATATCATTTATCACTATCAAGTTTCTGAATAGTTTGAGTCTCATCACTTAAATATTATTTTATCAATTAAATTCATGTGATGAATATAACTTGGAATGACTTATGTGTTACTGTGTTAAAACTTAAATAATCCATGTGTTACCAAAAAAATTAAAGGACATATGTGTTACAGTTTTCAAACTTAAAAGACTTATGTATTACAAAAAAAAAATTAAATGATACAAACTGAAAATTTAAAGAGCCGTAGATACATTTGGCCTATTCTTTATTTTTTTTGGTCGAGACCGAGATATCCACCGCCGAATGCAGTGACTAATCCCTCGCTAAATTGGAGACATCTCGATGGGTGGGATAGTTGGCCCAAGAATTTAAAACTACTTCATACCCAAGATGAGAATTTAGTATTCTTTATTTTGAATGTATATTTGTCGTTAATTTCGTTTGCTCTTTATTTTTTGATATTTTTTCTCTTTTATAATTAAAAAAATAAACTTTTTTGCAGCTTAACACAAATATTTATCATGATAATTAAACTATGTTTTTTTATCAAAAAAACTCATTATGTTTAAACTTAATGCTATAAATTGGTTTTCATAAACTATGTTTTATTTTTTATAGAAAAAAATAGAGTTAAATTGGTTTTCTATATGGTATAAATTATTTTCGTAAACTATTTTGGAGATTTTATAAAAATAAGCTTATAAAACTACTAGATATATAAACTGTTTTTTTTTTTTTTGGTGCAATATAAACTGTTTTTATAAATTCTCCTAAATAGTTTTACAAATTTATATATGTATATTGAATCAAACCAATTCAAATTACTAAAAATTCATTGCTATGTACTCCCTCCGTTCTTTTTTTCTTGTCGTTTTAAAAGAAAAAACATTACTAAAAACATTTGTCTTTTTTGCTTTTATTTTGGTCTTTTAATTATTAAAAGTTTTGTCTTAGTTCTTTAACTTATTTTTTTGTTTTATTTTGGTCTCATAACTATTTTTTTTTTGTTTCATTTTGATCTCTTAACTATTCTCTCGTCAACTACTTTGATCCTTCCTTTCAATGGATAAAACAAAACGAAAAATGAAACTTTTCATAGTTAATGGACCAAAATAAAACTAATAAATAAGTTAAGAGATCAAAATAAAATTTTAATAGTTAAAAGACTAAAATAAAACTAATAAGTTAAAAGACAAAAAAATAATTAAAATAAATAATAATTATGATCATCCTATAACCTTTCATCTTTTACCAAAAAAAATCCTACCCTTCATCTCTTATCTATTAAAATTTGATCACTAGTTTATCAATAATCAATATAAAAATATCTTGATGGGTGACATGCATTCATACAAGAACAAGAATATTCTAACAAAAAGGTAGTATAAGTTTTATCATTGCTGATAAAATATACTAAAATACCCATGGCAAAACAGAAATCTTATAGAAAATTCGAGGGAAATATTAATATGTGCACTTGATGCACATGTTAGTATACTAAAGATAAAAAATATATATTAGAAATTGTGCATTTCATTTATTTTTAAATTGAAAAATATTATTTTTAAAATATTATTTTTATTAGTAGAATCATTGACATGTGCCTTTAGAACACACATAAAGTAACCCAAACTTCAATAACGAGAAAAGTACTAATAATTCAAAATATAAAAAAACGACAAAATGATGACTAATTATTTTTGTGGTGATCAATGTCCTATGAAGTACTATGAACAGTGATCTCATCTCATCAATCAATGATCATCCACTACAGTACACTACCAATTATTTCATCAACGAATCTTTGGATATTCCGGTCAGATGAGCCACCATCAGCCACCGCCTCCCTCGCCGCAACTTTCAGTTCCACCGCATTTTTCTTAAACTTTTCTCCTCCAACAATCTCCACAATAGCTCTTTCAACTTCTTCACTCTCAACAAAACCATCACTGTCCTGTTTCAACCGAATCCCTGTACCAAAAACATCAGAAATAAGTTTTGCATTTGTTGGTTGATCAGTCCATTGTGGATATCCAATCATAGGTACCCCTGCTGTTATTGCTTCCAACGTTGAATTCCATCCACAGTGTGTTAAGAAACATGCTATTGAAGGATGAACCAAAACCTTTGTTTGTGGACACCATGACACAACCATTCCTTTCTCTTTTGTTTCTTCTAAGAATTTCTCTGATAGTGAAACTGGTACTTCTCCTTCTTTACTCTTCATCACCCAAAGAAAATAACTGTTACTGTTTTTCAATGCTTTTGCTATGCTCTGCATTTGTTTTTCTGATAAAACAATGAGACTTCCAAATGAAATATATATAACTGAAGATGTTGGTTTTTGGTTAAGCCATTCCATGCATGAATCTTGTGGCTTCCACATTTCAATTCCAACGTCTTGTTGTTGATCTTGACCGAGTAACGATGGAGGAACTAATGGGCCAACGGATGTGATTGGGAAAATGTTAGCCATTGAATCAATCACATCTTTTTCTAATTCATGGAATGAATTTGCTAGTACCCATTTGAGTTTCTTCATGTCTTGGAACATTTCAGCTAAAACATCGGATAATGCTTTTGAAGTATTTGATGGAAGAACAAAAGATGGTAAGTCTTGTGGTTTTAACAATGGAAGACCGGGTAATTCTACGTTGATTTCGGGGTTTTCGAGGGATGGAAATTGGTTCAATTTGTTGTAGAAATGATAGTAAATGGAGTAAAGAGTACAAGGTTGAATCCAAAGACAAGCACATGGGATTTTGAGTTCATAAGCTACGTTTGTTACCCAAGAAACAAAAGGGTTGTTAATAATACAAGCCAATTTTTTGGAAGTGTTGTTGAGGAAATTGTTTTTGATGAGATTTGTAAGACTAATGGGTCCAAATTCTGCAATGAGGTCCATGTATTCATCAAGGGATTTCTGTCCTTGGGCAGCGTCGAAGCCGTCGGAGAAAAACAGAACGTTGATTCCATTGGTGGTGTAAGAAGTGGGGATGGTGTTGTCCGTGGTGGTCGGAGTGGCGGTTGATTTAAAGACACGGTGGTAAACTAATTCAGTGGTGGCAAGTGTGACATTAAGACCTTTGGTTAATAGTGATTTGCCAAGTCTAAGTAAAGGATTTATGTGACCTTGAGCTGAAAATGCTACCAACAGAACATGAATTTCTGGTTTGATTTTTGTGTTCTCTGAAGACATGGTTGATCAAATGAATGATGAGATTAATGTTTGATTTTGTGTGGTTGAAGTTTTTGTTATATAAAGTATGAACTAGGAGGAATCTTTGAGACTGCACTTACAGACAAACGTATATGTATATCTGTCCAGTTCAAGTGCATTCGTATGTGATTACGCAGGGATGATTTTGGACGGTAATGAATTATTAAATCATATAAATAGTATTTATTTATTATTTTGATTGACTTTAATCTTTCCTTAATAATGTTTGATTTTATTGATTAAAATGTGGAAATATGTTAAATATTTTTATTCTTTTGAAACACCAAATGTATCTGGTTTTTAATGATAAAATCTCAAAATTAACTATTATAAGCTTTTATTGACAATGCTTTCATTAAGGTGAAGAATATAACATTTTAAACTTTTGAAATATTGAATGCAGTTGCATCAAAAATAAAAACATTAAATGCAGTCAAATTTTATTTACTCCTATAACCAATTAAAAAGATCATATCAAACGTTAATTTATTCCGCGGTAATTGATGTTGAACTTATTAGAGAAAGTACAATTTGATCTAGTCGGTACATTGGGCGAGAATGCGAGATAGGTGGTGTTAACAAGTAATTTGTTTTGTTGATAAAAAAAAAGGAAAATAAACAGCAAAATCATGTCATGCACATGTGATAATCGCTACGTACAAAATAATTTTTCAGTAAAAAGAATAGTATTAGTAGTAACCAACATAAGTGGAGCTAACTTGTGAGATCACCGAGATTATAACTATATTCAATCAAGACCAACTAAAGACAAAAGGAATGAAACATTATTTTTCCTTGGATACTTTTTTGTCAGATAAAAATTTTCTTTGGATTATAATTATCCAATCCTTTGAAGAGTCTCCAATCTAGCGAAGAGAATAGTTACTGCGTTTGGTGATGGACACCGCACATGTGTTATGTCTGAGGCTGAGTTGTATCCAAGGGCCATCTATAGTTGTATTTGAATTGTAAATTGAAAAAACCTTTACCAACAGTAGTGTTATACTATATATAAGGGTGCTGAACGGGTATTAGCAGTTATGTTGATACTTAAGATTAAGGTAAATTTAAGAATTTAAGTAAATTCATTTTGGTGTTCTATGTTTATTGGACAAATCAAATGATTTTACAAGAATAGACTAGGAGATTAATTTGCTAATACCACTTGGTCACTTGCATGGCAACAGATTGTTTTTATTTCATTTTTGGTTCTTGCCTTTTTTTCCTCAAATTAATTAACTATATATGACTAATTGTGATCATGATTTTTTTTTTTTGTGAAGTGGTAAGTGTACAATTGAGTAGGAGAATAAATGTTCATTTACATATAAATATGAGCATATGAAAACACTTGTGTTAAGCAAAACAAAAACTTGTAGTACAAACAATACATCACATTTGAAAGAGACAAATTAAAACACATTTATTTATAAAAAAAGATACATGTGGTAACTTAATTTCTTGTTATGATCATGAAGATAGATTGAAGTGTCTAATTGTTGATTTTAGACGTTAGTGCCCTGGTCCATCAGGGCTAGGACCAGAGTTATCAATTTCAAGTAGTTTATGACCTTTCAAAACTGAGTTCCTCCTCATCACAACCATATTGTGTGGTGACTTCACAAAGATACTCTTTAGCTCCATAGTTTTGAGTGGCCTTGACAACCCATTTTGGATGCAGAGCAAAGACAGAGAAAGAAATATAAGGAATAATAAGTTAAAGTGTTGGTGCTTTCCAACCATGACTTGTGGTAATAGCTTCAAGAAAATTTAGTAATATTTATTGAGGTTTTGAGGTGTATATGTATGATGTTTTTATTGTTGAGTGAAAATAAAGTAGCATGTTCAATGCTATATTTATAGTATTTTGGAAAAAGTGTAAGATTTGACTTAGCTTGGCCATGGAAGAAAAAATTGTATATTGAATATTGATACAAGTGATATCACAATCGCTCCAATTCATCCATAAACTAGCTAGGAGTCCACTAAATTAATTTAGCTAGCTAGTTACTTCTGCAATCAAATTAACATTATGCAATATTCAGTGTAAAATTATTTGAGGTTTATAATTAATCAAAATTTGCCAACACAATAAAGAATTACTGTATGTGGCTGTCTTTAAAAACAATCAAACGTAACGATGCAGATTAAAAAGTTGTGATTAGATAAATGTCAATGTAGTTCATATTTTATAGATATTTGTTCATCTCGTGCAGAAATCTGTTTGTTAATAATATTATATTAACTGTTTAAAAAAGAGAAAGATAAATGTCAATGTAAAATAGTCGTATCTATTACTAATTTTTATACTAAATAATTTTTTAGAAATTAAAGCGACTCAAAACAACTTTTTATTTGAAGTTGTTTTTCAATTTTTCTTTAATATATATTTTTTAATTTATAACAAAAAATAAAAAAATTGTTTAATTTTTTTTTGAAAAAAAAAATCAAATATTCTTTTACCGCAACAAGATTGTAACAAATGGGTGGGTAGTGCAAATTTATTTGGAATTTGAAACAAACTCTCCATTAGGATGGAAGAAAGTAACATACATATTAGAAGGTACTTACTTGAACACTAGAAATTATTCAAACGCAAGTGATTAGTGTACGAACAGGTCCACATTCATCTTAGGCATTGCTGAGGATGGAAAATTAATGCAGTCTCAACCATATTTACACTGTATATATACCTTTTCCAGTAACATGCATGCATGAGCTAAGTCATTTTTACTTTCTTCATACGACAAGCCACCACAGTTTGGTCAATAAGCATAATCAAACATTTTTACATACATGAATTACTGTACACAACAAGGGCCTTTTTACGTATTCTCTTTCTTTATTTTTCAATTTTGGGAGTTTTTTTTTTGTCTTAACCTTGAGTTACCTAGAGAAGTGATCTTAATAATCTGAAATTAAACCGAGAGGTAAGTAATGTCTGATTACTCCAGAAACGGAATTTATAAAACATGCTGGTAGTAGCTGCAAATGTTACATTTCATATTGTTATGTGACTTTTAAACACACCAAAATTGTGTTGTAATGTACCTGCGGATACTACAATAGTAGTCTATAATATATTATGTAATTTGGAATTTTATTTAAATTAAAGTTAAAATCATGTTCATAGTCCATCCAAAAAGTGTATAGTGGTAGGGAGGAATTGAAAATTAAGACATTCTCACATACATAGCACATATACAATTGATGTGTTTTAAAAAGTTTATGATCGAGATAGTTAATGTTGTGAATTGCCTACCATATGCTATTTTGCAATAGTATAATTAAGACTATAAGTGAGTATTAAAGTTTCTTTTCGAATTGATAGTTTGTGAAAGGAAACCTTGCTTAATTTGTTTGTCTTGCTTATGAAAATGACCTACTATGAGTTTACCGGGTTGTTATAGTTTATTGTCTTAAAATTTGAATGTTTAATATTGTTTAAATAATGTTTGTCACTTTCTTTAAGACAAAATAATAAATCTGAATATCCATGTATATTCTATACCGAACTCAAAATTTGACTCTTACTATATGTAACATGAAATCCCACATATTTTCATATGTTATAATGTTAATTCTTCATTACAAAATTGCTCCACCGTCTAAATCTATACAAAAGACTCATTTGACAAGGATAATAAAGAAAAACATATTCAATATTCCAATCCTTCCACTTTGATTCCAATTTCCAACTATGGGATGATCAGCTCGATCATAAAGAGTTTAGCCATATATATAATGCCAAAAGACGAAATTTAAATTTAATCTGAACGTAAATAAGTGTCACTTTAATGTTCTCCATGTTTTAAATCAAATAATCAGTAGTAATACCTCTTGGCAGAACATTTTTTTTGTCATGAATAAGTTGACGGTTCGAACTCTTATGTAGTATAAAACTATTGATGTGGTTTTTCTTAGCAGCTTAAATTTTTGAGATATATAATCAGGTCATTTGACATGAACTTCCGTCTCTATATTTAGCACACCACTAAATGATTTGACTTATGCATGCACAAGAGTGTAGTAGTAGAGCAATAATAAAGGAATATACTAATTTGGACTGATGATTTCCACTTTCCGAGTTAGAAAATTAGCACACCACTAAGGCAGTATTGATTTGTCACTAGTTCATTGCATATACCAACCACACTTTATGTAGTCAACGGTGTTACTTGCATTGCATGAACTAAATGAATTTAACTTTTTTCTAAGCCACTCGTGGATACTTTGGATTGTCACTGTTTTGCGTTTAGATATGACAACATAACTCGTACTTATAGACACCGGTTCGAACATGCTTCAATTTTGATAGAGAAAATTCGAATTATTTATGTTTGAGTTTACGTCTTTAGCTAAAAAAACCAAAATAATTCTAAATCAGTGATTGGAGTGGATTGTATTTTAGTTTAATTTTTGTGTTAAAAGCTTAACTGCATTTTTCTTATAATAATTTGGAATAATACCATTATTGAAGAATTTAACATTAAGGAATCCAAACACCTTAATAATCACAAGGACCCTGAACTAGGCATTTGTAATTTGTTAGGTTCAAAGCCATCTCATGACTTTTATTCGTTGAATTTAAACTTGCACTTGCACTTCCAAAGTCAAAGTATTTCTTTTGATGTATGCAAAGTAATTGAGTTCTTAATATTGGAAATTTCTGGTAACAATTTCAATCTCAGCTTTCGGCTGCTTGAGATATTACAAATTAATCTGAATTATGCTCAAATATGTCATTTTATATCATACTACTTTACTAGTAACATCACTTTCATAAGCATTAATTTTCAAATCAAATGAACCTGCCTTGTGTGTTTCCTTAGCAAATGTATAAGTTTAAGTTACATTGGCTTAGTGTCACATGGTTTTAAAATTTGCCTATAAATAGAAGCTCTATGATGCCACTTCATGAATCAATACAACATGAATCAATACAAATACAAAACAAGACTAATAAACCCTTCTTTTGAGTTTGATAACTAAATAAGCCTTGATTTTCAATCAACATAATGGATACAAGACTCAAATCCTCTGTCACATTCCTTACTCTTATTCTTCTTGTTTCCTTGTTTGTTTCTTTTGTTCCTAATGTAACGGAAGCTAGGCCATTGCTTAGTCCAATACAAGGAAAAGAAGGTGTAAATGGAGTGTTTAGAACATTGAAAGATGCTGGTCCATCCCCTGGAGTTGGACACGGGCTTAAAAAGCTTCAAAATCTTGAAGGGATGAAGAATTCTGGTCCAAGCTCTGGTGGTGTTGGACACAAGTACAACACACTTCAAGCCATTGATGTGATTAAGGCTTCTGGTCCTAGTCCGGGTGAAGGGCACAAATACATAACCAACAGCAACAACAACCACTCATAAAGTTTCCATTTTATTAGTTCCTAATATGAAATCAATTATATATAAATAGTCCTGAAGTAGTACTTACTAGTAGCTACTGAAGATCATAGTGGAAAAAAAAATGCACATTGTAATATATTATCAGAGAAAAGGTCCGGAGAGTGTGTAGGAGGAGTGACTGCACAAGGCCCCAAATTTTAAGGGGCACACAATTTATTTTCTCCATAGTGTATGTGTTGAAATTACCTTAGTGTTTTTCAGTTATAATTTTAATAAGTTTTTAAGACAAACTATTGAGTTCTTTTCAATTATGACTAGTTTTAAAAGGCAATAATTTTAGAAAATTCCTAAGTACTTCAGCTCCATTTATAAGGTAGTGAAGTACTTGTTTGTAATGACTCATATGTTATAAACATAATTCTATGCCTTCCAATACATAATCTTCATATCATTTCTCTCCTATATTCCTATCAATAACAACAGATTGGTAGCAGAGCTTATTTTCTTAAGGGATCTGTGAATTGAGTGCATAAAAATCACCCTCAAGTATGGAAACAGAAACAAATTTCTCACTTGCTCCACCGCATTTTGATGGTGAAAACTATCATGCTTGGGCTGTTAAGATGTCAACGTATCTTGAAGCCTTAGACCTTTGGAATGCTGTAGAAGAAGACTATGAAGTGCAGCCATTGCCGACAAATCCAACAATCAATCAAATGAAGAATCACAAAGAAAAGAAGACAAGAAAGTCCAAAGCTAAAGCCTGCTTATACTCTGCTGTGTCAAGCACAATATTTACAAGAATCATGAACCTGAAAACGGCAAAAGACATATGGGATTACCTCAAAAAGGAATACCAGGGAAATGAAAGAACCAAAAATATGCAGATACTCAACTTGATTCGGGAGTTCGAAATGATGAGAATGAAGGAGGCCGAAACCATCAAAGCAGTGTTTTAAAAACCGGACCGGACCGTCCGGTCGAACCGGAGGACAACCGGTCCGGTCTGGTTATTGGATCGGGGATGTAGTTGGGCCGGAGAAAATCGGCGCGAATCGGGCCCAAACCGGTGAAAACCGGTGAACCGGCCGGTTTTCCGGTTTTATGTCCAACTTCTTCTTCTTCTTTTTTTTCTCCAAAAAGGGGCTTTGTTACTGAATTTTTTAAACAGGCCCATTTAATTTTATTGAAGCTGACACTTTTTTGTTAGTAATAACATATGAATATTTTGAATGGTTAAAAATATAACAAAATTGTCATCAATAAGGTTTGAACCCTTGACCTCTCTGTAAAACAAGGAGCATGCAACCACTAGGCTATGCTGTTTATTTGAAAATAATTTTACTTCGTGTTGTATATATTACATAATTCTTGTATTACTATTATTTTTACAGGAAAAAAAATTTGTTTCACAAGTGTTGATTTTGGTTTCTAATGCACTTTTTTTTAATGACTTTAGATTTTATTTATTGTTTTTTAATACTGATTTAATTGTTCAACTCTCATTTTTTACATTTATAACTATTACTTCTGCGGTAAAAAAACACTAAAGATTTCAATTTGTTATATTTAAATTAAAATACATATGTTTTAATATTTATTTTCGTTAAATCAAATGGAAAATGTTTTTGAGGAACTTAAATTTAAATTTTCACATATGTCTAAAATTTAAATTTAAAGAATAATTATATTTTATTTAAGTGTCATGATTTTTTTAAAGACCGAGTCATCCGGTTCGACCGGTTTAATTACTATATAGTTTTATTATAGATACCGGTTCATTCCACCGGGTGAATTCGGTTTGATCCGGTTTAGCCATGCGGTTCGACCAGTCACTCGGGGGTTCGACCAGTGAACCAGTACCCTCACCGGTTCGATGTTCGGTCCGGTTTTTAAAACATTGCATCAAAGAGTACTCATATAAGTTACTAGGTATTGTCAACAAGGTGAGACTACTTGGTAAGGATTTTTCTGATGAAAGAATTGTGCAAAAAATTTTGGTTTCTGTTCCCGAAAGATATGAATCAAAAATTTCTTCATTGGAAGAAACAAAAGATTTGTCGAGCATTTCTTTGGTAGAATTGGTGAATGCGTTGCAGGCACAAGAACAAAGGCGTAAGATGAGAGAAGAAGTATTCAGGAGGCTACATCAAGCAAAACGATGAGATTTTTCCACCATGTCCACATTGTAAGAAGACAAATCATCATCCAAGTCGATGCTGGTGGAGGCCTGATGTCAAGTGCAGAAAATGTGGTAACTTGGGACATATAGAGAAAATATGCAGGTCAAAACCAGAGGAGGCAAAGATATCTGCTGAGCAGCTAGATGAAGAGCAACTTTTTGTTGCATCATGTTTTACTACAAGCAATAGTTCAAGTGATTCATGGTTAATTGACAGCGGCTGCACAAACCATATGACCAATGATCATAAGCTCTTTAAAGAGCTTGACAAAACCATTGTTTCCAAAGTAAAAATTGGAAATGGTGATTTCATCTCAGTCAAGGGAAAAGACACTGTTTCTATTGAAAGCTTAAATAGTTTGGAATATATTTCTGATGTCTTATATGTACCTAACATTAATCAAAATTTGCTTAGTGTTCCACAACTTGTTGAAAAAGGATTCAAAGTCATATTTGAAGACAAATTGTGCTTGATCAAAGATTTTAAAGGAAGAGATGTATTTAAGGCGAAAATGAGAGCTAAAAGCTATGCTCTAAATCTGTTGGAGGAGGAGCAAGCAATTTATTCAAGCAAGGCCAGTAATTCTGAATTATGGCATAAGAGACTCGGACATTTCCATCATACTGGAATTTTATACATGCAGAAACATGCCTTGGTGAAAGGTATGTCATCACTTGAAGATAACATGGATGATTGTAAAGCTTTTCCTCCCACGACATGCAAAGAAATACAACAGCTACAGTTGGGGCATACAGATGTTGGAAGACTTCAAAAATCAGCATCTTTAAATGCATTGGTGGAAAATCAAAGTAATTGCAAGACTGATGATCAAGTAGCTGATGTGTTAACAAAGGCTTTAGTACCAAAAGCAGGGTTTGAAACATTAAGAGACAAGCTGGGACTTTGCAGCAACTAAGGCAAGGAGGAGATTTGTTGAAATTACCTTAGTGCTTTTCAGTTATAATTTTAATAAATCTTTAAGACAAACTATTGAGTTCTTTTCAATTATGACTAGTTTTAAAAGGCAATAATTTTAGATAATTCCTAAGTACTTCAGCTCCATTTATAAGGTAGTGAAGTACTTGTTTGTAATGACTCATATGTTATAAACATAACTCTATGCCTTCCAATACATAATCTTCATATCATTTCTCTTCTATATTCCTATCAATAACAACAGTATGTGCATGCATGCGTGCGTGCGTTTGTGTATGTGTATTAACATGTGTATTAATATAAAAAAGTTATATAAGTAATATTAATATTTTCTAGGCTAAGCTTGCACTCCAATAAAAAAATACCTAAACTTAAATAATAGTATGAGATTTGTAGATGCTACTAATACGTGTTGGGATCGATTGATATGTGAAAAATTATTTTGAACACCAAACTTATAATTCGCACATAAGGCACTTGAAAAAGTTGTATGTTGGAGTTTGGAGAACAAGTTTCACAATGAACTTGAAGAATTTCAAATGGCTGCAAACATGTGATCCTGTTAGAAATAATATAAAATTATTGATGTGGCCTTTCCTAACAGCTTAAGCTTTTGGGATAATCGGTCATTTGACATGGTATCAGAGCCTCTATGACTAAGTGGTCTAGAGTTCGATCTCGCTCCCCTCACTTTCTAATTAAAAGTGGAATTTTAAGCATATGGTAGGTGAGCCTATGCATTATCCACGCTTCAAGCCCAATAGACTCTTGCGTGAGGAGCATGTTAGAAATAATATAAAACCATTGATGTGGCATTTCCTTAAGCTTTGGGATAATCGGTTATTTGACAGATCCAAAAAATGAATGTTTTGTCAATTCATTATTCATTACTAGAAGAATTAGAACATTATTCTCATTCTCATGACCCACACATTATGAGCAGGTACCAAGTACCAACGACCCAACAGTGATGTCCGGCGGGCTTTTAATATATAGGTAAGGTATAAGGATAGAATCATAAATTTTGAAAGTGATGCCAAAACTATATACCATAAATATTTATATGAAAATATATTAATTTATAAGTAATAAAATAACGACATAATTGTCCCTATGAGTATGACTCTATTTGTAAGAACATTACCTATAATATGGAGATATTTGAACTCTAATACACTACCTTACATTACATATTCACGTGTAAAGCTTGAGAAAAAAAAATAATGACATAATTATCATTAAAAAGTCGTCAACAACTGGTAGTGGAAAAGATATCTTTGAATAAGTATGAAAGGAGAGTGCTCATTTAGGATAGCATCAGTGAGTGCAATAATATTATCATATATTTTCATTGTTTGAATCTTCTCTTTCAATTCTAATAGAAAGATATTTAAAGAATTATTCTTTTCTCAAATTTGTTGATCAATCTTTGTTCTAATTAGAATCATTCTCTTGTTTATTGAATTCCTTTTTTTTAACAAAACTTGTTAATTCAATTCTGCCCAGTTTTGTAAATTCTTTCCATATATAGATAGAAAGGTTGCTAACAAATTATAAAGGGAGTAAGACTTTCATAAAGTATTTTTTTGAGGTAGACTTTCATAAAGTATTAAAAAGTTTATGATTGGGATAGTGAATGTGGCACATTACCTAATATATGCTATTTTGCAATAGAGTAAAGGTTAGTATTACAGTTTTTTTATTTGAATGAATTGAGCATAAAACTCTGCTATATATGTTTTCTTGCTTATATTATGAAAGTGGCCAACTATAAGTTTACCAGGATTTATGTGTTTTCAAAATGGCGAAAGTTAATAGTTAATTGTGAGTGTTAGTATTTTTCTCTCTTTTATATATCACAACTGGAATTTAATTGGTTCTTTAATTCTTTTAAGTTTTAGCTCAAACTAATTGAACTACTGAACCTCATCTTATTTATCGAGATTAATTAAAGACCATTTTGTCACAATTTTTTCTTTTCTTAAAATTTTTCGAATGTCTATATTTTCTACTAATGTTCTTAACATTCTAATTTCTATCACAGATTGCATGGTTATTTTAAGCTCAAGAATCCTTGATAATGAATCCAAAATTGTGGGTTCGAATCCACACTCCAACATATTAAATGTGCATGCAGTCCTTATTATAAGAAGAAATTTATTTTTAAAATTTATAAAATGTTTTATGTATTTAGACTATATATATTATGAATTATGAAATAGATACATCAAACATTCTATAAATTTAAAAAGTCGATTTTTTCTTGTAACAAGAACCTGAATAGTATTTAGAAATGATTTGACTTCATGTACTAGTAGTAACAACAAAAGGAATATACTAATTTGGATTCATTTCCACTTTCCAAGTTAGATATTAATTACTATTGGCACACCACTAAAATCAGTGATCTGTCACAAGTCCATTGCATACAACACACCTAGACAGACTATATATAATGAAGTCAATGGGGTTACTTGCATTGCAATTCATGTACTAAATCAATTTCACTCTTTTATAGCCACTCTTTTTCTCTCTCATGGTTATTAAATTTTTTGAATACACGTGTGTAGAAAGTAAAAGATACATAATTGAAGAATTTAACTTCTATAAGCAATCCATAAACCTTAACATCCATACTTAATTCAATTGGTTAGTCTAATAATCACTAGCTTTTTCCCTGAATTAGGCCTTTGAATTGTTAGGTTTATAATCATTTCATGACTTTTATTTCTTATTAGCTTGACACATTCAAGATCAAAATCAACTACTTCTATGAAGCACAGACACTTCTTAAATTATGCATCTTTTAAATTTAGACACATGTCAGTGTTTGACACCGTCACAGCAATGATACATGTAATAATTATAACAACACTGAATTATATCATTTTTTCAAATTATTATCAGTGTCAACATCATATTTGTGTTCATGGTTCATAGATTAAGATATCTTTATATGTATATAAACAGTAATTGAATTCTTTACATTGGAAATTTCTAGTACGAATTTCTTTCCCAGTTGCAGACTGCGTGTGAAGATTAAGATTAATCTGAACTATGCTCAAATATGTCATTTTAAAGTCATACTTTTTTACTAACATCACTTTCACACAAGTATCAATTTTCAAATGAAAAGAATCTGCCTTGTGTGTTTCATTAGCAAAGGGTATGAGTTGAGTTACATCTGATAATGTCACATGGTTTATAGAATTTACCTATAAATAGAATCTCTATGATGCCCCTTCATCACCAATATACAAATCAAAACTAAGATACCCTTCTAAGTGTGATCACTAATAAGTAAGCCTTGATTTTTATTCAACATATAGAATGGATACAAGACTCAAATCTTCTGTCACATTCATCACTCTTATTCTTCTTGTTTCCTTGTTTGTTTCTTTGGTTCCTATAGTAACAGAAGCAAGGCCATTGCTTAGTCCATTACAAGGAAAAGAAGGTGTAAATGGAGTGTTTAGAACATTGCAAGATGCTGGTCCATCCCCTGGAGTTGGACACAAGCTTAAAAAGCTTCAAAATCTTGGAGATATGAAGGATTCTGGTCCAAGCTCTGGCGGCGTTGGACACATTAAGATTCAAAATCTTGAAGGCAAAAAATTGAACACGGTTCAAGATGTTGATGTGATTAACCATTCTGGTCCTAGTCCAGGTGAAGGGCACAAGTACATAACCAACAATAACAACCACTCATAAAGTGAACACTCTTTTTGCTTTTATTTGCTCCATATGAAATTAATTAATGATATACAAATAGTCCTTAAGTATCTACTGATCAGTGATTAATATATAATGTCACTACTCACTAAACATGTTAATAATTGAAGATCATAGTGAAAAGATTGAGTTTGTGATTAAAGAGAATAAGATTTTTCATAAAAGTATAAAAAAAGTTTATGATTGTGATATGGAAAATGTAGCAAATTCCCTACCATATGCTATTGTGCAATAGTGTAAGGTTTGTAGTAAAGTTTGTTTTTGAATTGACAGTTTGTGAAAGTAAACACTGCTGACTGCTTTGTCTTTCTTTTGCTTATGAAAGTGGATAACTACAAGTTTATACCGTGATTAATTAAAGATTGTTGTCACAATTTTTGCTTTTCATAATTTGAATGTCTTTATAATTCTGTATTATCTTGTGTCTCTTTTTAATTGGAGTAGTATACATGATGATCTACGACAACAACGTGCCACATCTTTTCATGAGTTTGATTTGTATTACTATTAATTCTTCATTACGTAAATGCTTAACATCTAAATCTTTACAAAAAATTGTTTGACAATGAGAGTATATATGAAAAACAGATCTAATTATAAAATTATTCCACTTTAATCTGAACAATCACTTAGTATTAATACTACTTCTTGGGGGCACATAAATATAATGGAATTACATAACACACATTACTATCACCTTATAAGTATGTAGGTTTATTATCAACAAAAATAAAAGTATGTAGGTTTAATCAAGTTATTTGATAAATTTTTTGAAAATATTGTTAAAAACCTCACATTGAATGAAGAATGACCTAGATATATGTTTTAAATGGAGACAATTACTATCACCTTATAAGTCAATTTTATAGGAATGAATAATTATATTGAACCCAAAAATTGAAAATTCTAAAAAATATTGACATTTTTTCTCTGGATTGGAATCAATGGTCTTATTATTATGTACTAGTGTGAAGAATTGGCAAAAATATAATTTGAATAGATTTCCACTTTCCCTGTTAGGAATTACTCCTATGGCTATTAGCACACCACTAAAAATAAAATGAGTGATATGTCACGAACCATTGCATACAGCACACCTAGACTGTGGTGGCTTTTTGCTATGAAGTCAAATTGGGTTACTTGCATTGCATGCATGAACTAAATTAATTTAGTAACTTTTCTAGCCACTTGTGGATACCTTGGATTAATTCTCACGTGTATAGAAACTAAAAACTACATCACATGTATCATGATTGAAGAATTTAACTTCTTTAAGGAATCCAAAAACCTTAACATCCAACAATAATTCAATTGGTAAAGCTTAATAATCACTAGCTTAGGACCCTGAACTAGGCATTTGAAATTTGTTAGGTTCAAAGCCATCTCATGTCTTTTATTCCTAACCTCACATCCAAGGTCAAAATTAAGATACTATATCTTTTTTATATATATAAACAGTAATTTAGTTCTTTACATTGGAAATTTCATGAATCTTAGCTATAGGCTGCGTGAGACATTAAAAATTAATCTGAATTCAGCTCAAATATGTCATTTTAAAATCAGTTTACTTTATTAATTATTAGTAACATCACTTTCACACAATTATCAATTTTCAAATCAAAAGAATCTGCCTTGTGTGTTTCCTTAGCAAAGGTATGAGACTATGAGTTGAGATATTTCTATAGTATCACATTGTTTTAAAATTTAACTATAAATAGAACCTCAATGATGCCACTTCATGAATCAATCAATACAAATACAAATCAAAACTAATAAACTCTTTTCAGTGTGATAACTAAATAAGCCTTGATTTTCATAAATTCAACATAAAATGGATATAAGACTCAAATCCTCTGTCACATTCCTCACTCTTATTCTTCTTGTTTCCATGTTTGTTTCTTTGGTTCCAAATGTAACAGAAGCTAGGCCATTGCTTAGTCCATTACCAGGCAATGAAGGTGTAAATGGAGTGTTCAGAACATTGAAAGATGCTGGTCCATCCCCTGGAGTTGGACACAGGCTTAAAAAGCATCAAAATCTTGAAGGGATGAAGAACTCTGGTCCAAGCTCTGGTGGTGTTGGACACAAGTACAACACACTTCAAGGGCACAAGTAAATAACCACTCATAAAGTTCCCATTCTATTTTATTTTATTTTATCTTATTTGCATAACAGATAACACTAATGATATGTTGTTATCATTTTAACTACTAGGCCCTCACCCGCGCGATGTGCGAGTTATATAAGCTGTTAGGTGTAACAAAAAATTATTTCATAAAAAATATATATAATATTAAAACTTCTCGAGCACATTAGAATTACAACACTATTGTCGGTTATTTAATATCTTTAACTATTTTCATAAAGTTACTTTTGATACAAAAATATATTTTTGATCATTCGAATGCATATGAGTCTATTAAAATTTAAAACAAACTCTAGACTATTTAAATAAAACTTTATTTCAATTTTTAAGTGATAGTGAGAAAGTTCAGTTTTGAAATAACATATACACAAAACTCTCAAAAATAAGAAACCAGTCAATACTCATGAAAAAAAAAACGAAAATAGAAAAATCATAGACGAACAATTATAGCAACAATGAAATCACATTTAAAGAGGATATTAAACATTTCACAACTATCATCAATATCGAAACATGATTAAAATATAAAAATAAGTTAAAGTAAATTTCTATTATTACTTAATAGAATGTTAGTCTATTTCAAAAAGGATAAACCTTGAGATACTAACTTTTTCAAAATGATTGATTGCAAGGTCAAAAATAAAACATATCCTTAAAAAATCTAAAAGGTAAAAAAAACATTAATTAAAAAAATAGTATTAGTAGAAATGTTGAGAAGGGAGAACATCGTGAGAGAGAACGGTGAAGAAAAAGTTGTTATTTTTATCGTAGAAAATGTTGAGAAGTAAACGGAAAAATGTTGAGAAAGTGAAGACAAAGTAACATGTTTTTTTTGTTCCATGAGAAGTGGATTTTTATTTTTATTTTACTAATAAGAAGTGGAAAAAATTGAGAAATGAGAATTAGTATTATTGGTAATTGAGAGTAATTAATGCTATACTTTAGGAGGGAAAAAGTAGGGTTAAGTTGTTGCTAACCTAACAACATTTATAAATAAGAGATGATTGATTGCAAGGTCAAAAATAAAACATATCCTTAAAAAATCTAAAAGGTAAAAAAAACATTAATTAAAAAAATAGTATTAGTAGAAATGTTGAGAAGGGAGAACATTGTGAGAGAGAACGGTGAAGAAAAAGTTGTTATTTTTATCGTAGAAAATGTTGAGAAGTAAACGGAAAAATGTTGAGAAAGTGAAGACAAAGTAACATGTTTTTTTTGTTCCATGAGAATTGGATTTTTATTTTTTTTTACTAATAAGAAGTGGAAAAAATTGAGAAATGAAAATTATTATTATTATTGGTAGTTGAGAGTAATTAATGCTATAGTTTAGGAAGAAAAAAATAGAGTTAAATTGTTGTTAACCTAACAACATTTATAAATAAGAGAAGAGATAGTCAATATGAAATTAGTTATATGCAAAAGCCTTGAAGTACTCGGTTTTTTTTTTGGTACAAGGTTCACAAACAAGGTTTTTTTTTTTTGGTACAAAACAAACAAGGTTTTTAATCTGACCCAATAATATAAGAAGCCCATTCGTGCGGTCCAATTCCAGCCGAGTAGCTGTTTTGCTGATTCAAACCAATTCAACTAGTATTTGTCCGAATCCGTTTAAGTTTGGATCTAACTCAAACAGCAGGTTCAAAAGTGTTTCGATATTTTTATTGGAGACAATTTTATTTTATTATGATTAGAGAAACATTATTTTAGACACATCTTTAATTTGTAGTAATCTAAGAAATGTGGTTAAGCTGTTGGGGGTACATCCTCCTTTAATTAAAAGTTAAAGGTTTGAAGGTTGATTTCTCATCCTTTTGAATAGGAATTAGGATTATTCATTATGAACCACTAACTGAACAGAACCACTAACCGAACCGAACCAAACCGTTAAAAAACCGAACTGTTGCAACAGTTCGCGAACCGAACCAATTTATGGAGGAAGGTTCTCTAACCGTAAACCGAACTGTTAGGTTATTACAGTTCAGTTCAGTTCGGTTCGGTTCGCCATGTATCTTATATACCAATTTGTAAAAAAAATTAAAAATACAAAAAAACAAGATGAAACAGTTCGGTTCGGTATGAAATGGTTCACCAAACCAATAAAACAGTTCGGTTCAGTTCATATAAAATAAGAATCGTGATATCGGTTCAGTTTTTGCAAACTGTAATCATGGTTCTGTATGGTTCAGTTCGATTCTCCACTGAACTGAACCATGAACAAACCTTTTGAGAGTTTTATCATTCATAGTTTCACACATCTCTCATTAGTTGGGGCCTGAGGGTGTTGTTGACCAATAGCATGTGTATGGAAGAGTGTAGACATGGTCTCAATTCTCAATCGATGCTCTTAGTCTGACCATGTATCAAGGAGTGTAAACGAGTTTGGAATTAAGCCGTCACCGACCTACGGTCTTTTGTTGGTTGGTCACACCATCAGTCATCACCTAACGTTTAAAGTTTTCATGCTGGATTAATTTCCCATTTTTTTTGGACAATTACAAGTAATAGTACTTCACGTCAAATCAAATACCTAACGAGAGAGAAGCACGAGTTTTTTCTCTCAGTGTAAACTGTAAACACGTAAATGAAGAAATAGCAAAGAAAAAAAAACTACTATCAAAGGACATGTAAGCAAGCTTTTAAGAATTCGTAGTAGTGGCTCAACCACTCTTTCGAAAAGTCACAAACATATTGACAAATAGACCATTGACATATGTATCATGCATTGTTTTATTTATTTTTGTGTATACTTGTCACAATTAATGAAAGTTTAATTGAAAGGTAAATAAAAATTTAGCAAAATTTGAATTGATTTCTTCAAACAGTTTATTCTTGGTGAAAATCATCAACTATTTAATCATATATGATGCCATGGCTGAATAGACCAAACTCATACCGCGTAATCGACCAAACTTTCTATGATAATCTCAATTTCTATTATTGAAAAGTATTGAATTAGAATGTCGCTATATAATATAACCACCAATAATAAATTAATTAGGTGGGTGAATCTACCTATAGACTAGAAAAAAAACAATCAAACGTTAGTTAATTTGATGGTGATTAACGCTAGATTTTATAAAGAAAATTATAGTTTAATTTCTCACAACTACATTTTGAATGAAACTAAAACTATTTGATATCAAAAATTACTTTAAACTCTGTAATATTAAATTCCTTCCTCAAAGAAAAAAATGAAAGAACAGCTGGTTCGTCCTAAATTTATATTTGTATATAACTGGCATTGATATACATTTCATAAATTACACATAATACATTGTGGCTTAATACATGTGCTTTCTTACCAGTAGACGAATAAAAGAATAATAAAATATGTTTATTTAGGACTTTGAGTCTTTGACCCTCTATTATTGTACCAACAAAAATAAATTATGTTTAGTATAATAAAATTCGATTAAAAGAAAAAATTGTGTTATGTGTTTTATTATATATTAAAAAAATAAAGTAAACTAAAAATTGACAAATACAAAAAAGTAAACTAAAAACTAGTACTATGATCAACATTTCTCCAAACAAATTAAAAAAAAGTTTCTGGCTTAAATATACTTCAATTTCAAACGTTAATTATAAACAAAATACTCACATAGACATAAGCTTTTTTTTTCCTCACATAGACATATAAGTGATAACAAATCAAAAATTGTTTGGGAGTGAGTAGCTCAACTGATTAAAATAATTGAATTAAAGGTCAAAGAGTAAGGAGGTTCAGAATTCAAATATATTTTAACCAAGTAGAAAAATTAACATCGTAATAATATCCTAACAACTACAATTTCCTATCAAATAAAAAAAAAAATCAATTGCATCCTAAATCAAAGGACAACAGGTAAAAACTAGCCAATACTCAGTTATTTCCTAAATTGTGAAATTAAGTCATTCCTTTGAACTTCAATTAACACTAAGTTATTTTTTAGTGGAAAACATTTCACCAGATAAAAACTAGCCAATATTCATTGATTCAGGGTCTGTTTGGCAAAAATAGCGGATGGCTGATAAGCTAGCTTATAGTTTATAGTTGATGGCTGATAGCTTATAGCTGATAAGTTAATTAAAGTGTTTGGTAAAATTAGCGGTTCAGTTAATAATAAATGTAAAATTACATAAAAGGACAATCAAAATTAATCCATATTAATTTATATAACTTTAATAATTTTTTTTAACATTTTTAATTGATCCATATTAAACATATCTCAATAAAACAATAAAAAAACAGTGATAATATTAACACAAAAAAAAAATATAGCAAACAACATTAAACATATACATTTTTTAACGAAAACATATACATTACATATACTACTATATAAGCAAGAAAAAAACATATACTAATAATGTAAACTCAGTAGGCCAAAAAAAGTAGATTTCGTGCTTAGAACAAAAAATATAACAAGGCTTTTATAAAAATAAAAAAAAGTGAAACTCAGCATTGATATTCTTAAAAACAAAAGAACTTACGTGCTGCTGTTGGAAGTAAAAAAATAATAAAGAAAAGAAAGCTATAGTATTAGTAATAAATGATAAAGGATAAATGTGTATTTTAATTAAAATTGTAAGGGTAAAAGTGGAATAAAAAGTGATAAACTATAAGCTATAAGCTAAAACGTTATTTAATATAGCGTTTGGAAAATAAGCTAAAAGCTAGTAAAATAAGTTATAAGCTCGTAGTAAAATGAAGTTACCAAAACAGAGCTTTTTTTATCAGATGAGCTTATAAGCTATAAGCTATAAGCTCAAAATTGGTGCTTACCAAACAGACCCTAAGTATCGGTCAAATTAATTAGTTCATATTAGATATCAAAACTGAGTGGTGTGTCATTGTGCAACAAAACAAGAGTTGGTCTTAATCTAGGATAGGCAAAACTAATAAGTCGATAAGAACATTAAAATACTAACATAAAGATTTTTCCCATGTCATTTGGAAAATTTGACAACAATTCTAACATGGTCTTCAAATCAACATTCTCATCAATCTCTGCAGAGCTTGTGAATCTCACATCCTTCAAGTCATGCCACCAACACTTGGTATCAATAGAATTGCAAAAACAGTCATCATCTTTTATTTCCATTAGCGTCTCATCATAAAATCTGTATTTAAGATAATTAACAAATAGAGTTAGAAGCTCCACGTAACATTTATATTTTATATATATATATTGACAAAAAGTAAAAATCTTGTAAGCATAAATACATGTGTAGGACAATCACCATATGTAGGAACCATGGTATGAATTATGAAATTACAAAAACATGGGAGACAATAACATACCTCAATGAATTCTTTGCATTCGCTGAAGATATTAAAGTCAATATCAAACGAAATAGTTGAAGGGACACAAAAAATAGAAGGGAAAGGAATATAAAAAATAATATACTAGTGAAATATATTAAAAATAGAATATAAAAATAGACACTATATATGCTGTAATTTGCTTTAAAAAATTACAAAAAATGTCAAATGTTATTTTTATATAAGAAAGGAAATTTATATTTCCACCAAATGTCTTTAATTAATTTTGAGATATCAATCAAACAACGAGGGTGATCACCAGACACAATGAATCCACAAAAGGATAATACTTAATAGATAGATTGACCATTCTGAGAAAGATTTTTAACCATTAGATGCCACCAATTGAATAACTTTCCACATGAACGGTAGAGATCCCCCCAAAGAATACGCAAATTATCTATTGATTCTATTCGATAATAGCCAGCTGGACTCACTCACTCACCTACCGCAACAACAATACCAGACCCGACAAACACAATGCTTAGGAAAGATGATTAACGTGACTTTCAACTTTGCATTCAGCACGTTATTTTATCATTATATATACGCATCTTCTCAATCCCACTAACTCACATATCTACTGTTTTCTTTCTCCCTTTCTTCATTCCTTTCTCAATTTCTCATTGCATAAACATGGGTAGCGTTGAAGTGGCTGAAAGAACAACTGTAGGATTGGCTGCTAAAGATCCTTCTGGAATTCTCACTCCTTATACATACACTCTTAGGTACTATATAATTTAATACAACGATCAACTTTCTTAATCTCCGTGTTTTTTTATATTTAGGGACGAAGATAATAATTTTGTTGTGGCCCTTCGTGATGATTATTAATTAATATTGTTGTGATGAATTATAAACATGCAGAAACACAGGACCGGATGATGTTTACATCAAAATTCATTACTGTGGTATTTGTCATTCTGATCTTCACCAAATCAAAAATGATCTTGGAAATTCCACTTATCCCATGGTACCCGGGTATGTATGTATGTATGTTCATCTCTTCGGTGTCTAACACGTGTCCGTGTCGACAAAATTATTGTTACAGTGTGTCTCTGTTGTCGTGTTTTATTTTGAAACTATTAATGATTGTTTTGTAAAAACAAACAGACATGAAGTGGTTGGTGAGGTACTAGAGGTGGGTTCAAATGTTACGAGGTTCAGTGTGGGAGAAATTGTGGGAGTTGGACTTTTGGTTGGTTGCTGCAAAAACTGCAGAGCTTGTGATTCTGAGATTGAGCAATACTGTAACAAGAAGATCTGGTCTTACAATGATGTTTATACCGATGGGAAAATCACTCAGGGTGGTTTTGCTGAAGCCACTGTCGTTGAGCAGAAGTAAGAATCATTATTCATTTCTGATTTTTTACTAATTTTCTCTGTCGTATGTTTTATGCCATTTTGAAAATCCATTTAAAACGTTGATAATAATCCACTTATGTGGTCGTAGATTTCAGTGGCCATTGGATCGAAATCTGATGATTTAGATTTAAATATGATTTTTGGAATAAGCTTATAAGCATACATGATACATGTCTGTAAGTAGTTTTTGGAATAAGCTTTTTGCAAGACCACTATTTAGATTTTAGAATAGTTTATAGAAATGTTAATTACATACATCATGCATGTCTGTAAGTAGTTTTTGGCTTATTTTTACAGCTTACCAAAATATCTTATACTACCGTAAATTCAATCCGTTCATTTGTATTTTATAATAGGTGATTATTCTCTAAGTGCTTAATTAAGTTCTTTATACACAAAAAAGAATTGATATAGGTAATTTTGTTTGTAACTGATTGTGTGTATTTGGGGGGTATTATTGTCAGATTTGTAGTGAAAATACCAGAGGGACTAGCGCCGGAGCAAGCTGCACCATTGTTATGTGCAGGTGTGACTGTATATAGTCCACTAGCACATTTTGGGCTAAAACAAAGTGGACTGAGAGGTGGAATATTAGGCCTTGGTGGTGTAGGACACATGGGGGTGAAAGTAGCAAAGGCATTAGGTCATCATGTGACTGTGATAAGCTCTTCTGATAAGAAGAAGAAAGAAGCACTTGAGGATCTTGGAGCTGACAATTATCTTGTTAGCTCAGATACTGTTGGGATGCAAGAAGCTGCTGATTCACTTGATTATATCATTGATACTGTTCCTGTTGGTCATCCTCTTGAGCCTTATCTTGCATTGCTTAAACTTGATGGAAAATTGATCTTGATGGGTGTTATTAACACCCCTCTTCAATTTATTACCCCTATGGTCATGCTTGGTAAGTAAAAGTCACATTCTTCTTACTCATCCTTCATTTTTGGTTTAACTAATTATTAGATTTCTGAACTATTTGATGATTGTTAAAATATGTTTTGAACTTAATTGAATCCCCAACTTATTGGTAATTTGTAATTAGGTCTTTGAATTTAAGGACCTAAACACAAACTATTTATAAGTTTAGTTGGGCCTAATTTTAAGTTATTTAAGAGTTTAGGAACTCAATTAAAAGAATTTAGTTCATGTATCTAATTGTGTCCTATTGATGTTGTGTTGTGTAGGGAGAAAGACAATTACTGGAAGCTTTGTTGGGAGTGTGAAGGAGACAGAGGAGATGTTGGAGTTTTGGAAAGAGAAGGGTCTAACCTCCATGATTGAAGTGGTGACTATAGATTACATTAACGAAGCTTTTGAAAGATTGGAGAAGAATGATGTGAGGTATAGGTTCGTTGTGGATGTCAAAGGAAGTAAAATTGAGGAGTGAAAGTGTATACAAAACAAAACACATACTGTCTCATGAAGAGTGTGGACACAAGTTGTACTAGTATTAAACAACTACTATTTTCTTTGTTGTATTTGTATTAATTGAGGATGAGGATTGCTCTCTTTTTCTATTCTTTGGTTTCACACATGATGTCAAATTCTCATGAAAGCAAAAGATGACAACTTTTCCTTATTTTGTTGTTTAAAGATGTTGATTTTGTTCGTTGTGTCTTATAATAATAAGAAAAGGGTCATGTTAACATGTGCCCTTAGGGTACATGTTAAGAATCTAAAAGTAGAAATATTCTCTTAAATTTTGTGCATTGAAAACATGAAAAGTTTGAAAATTACACTAATACACGGATAACGATACAAAAGTTTCTTTTTTTAAAAGTAGAAATATTCTCTTAAATTTTGTGCATTGAAAACATGAAAAGTTTAAAAATTACACTAATACACGGATACTGATACAAAAGTTTCTTTTTTTAAAAGTAGAAATATTCTCTTAAATTTTGTGCATTAAAAACATGAAAAGTTTGAAAATTACACTAATACACAGATATCGATACAAAAGTTTCTTTTTTTATCTCACTAATATGTGCTCTTAGGGCACATTTTAACATTTTCCATAAAAAAATTAAAAGGAAAAAACAATTTGATCTAATGTGTATTGGCTCACCAACTTTTGAGAATGACAGCCATGTTTATTTTTTGGTCCCGTGTTGATGGATTTGTTTGCTCGAGTTTTCTTTACCAACTTGACCATTTCTTTTTGACAAATCGTTACTCTATGGTACCACCTAATCTTTGAAACTGCCAGATTGGGACATTCTTTCACCCATACGCGTATGCCAAATACTATATGATGCTTCATTTTCACATTTACTTTTTCTTAACATAAATTCCATTTCTAATATATATTAAGATTAAGATAATAACATAGGAATAAAAGGTAGACATGCAATAAAATAAACTGCGGCGTTAAAAAAATTTGTATAACAAAATTTAATCTTCGAAAAACTACATTCCTAGACCTATGCGACACAATATGGTTATGCATGACATTTTGGACTCGTTTCAAAATGTCTTTAGAGTCTGGTGTTAGGAAACTAAAATTGTCAAAATCAAATAGTATAAAAGCAATTTGATTGTCAGAGTACGATTTCTCATATTTAACCCTTTTGCTTGAGACAACTTTAAGGGTTGTCCGTCCCACTGTAAAATTCCTAACCTTCAGTCCCACATGTGGATAAACTCCAATCAATTCTACACAAGCGATATGAGAGGGGATGACAAGATAAGATATGGGATGGGAGCAAATTTTTCCTAAACTAATTTATGCTCTCCTAAAAATTGGAGAAATTTAAAAGGAAGATAATGTTTGTTTTAAATTTTTTTTTGAAAGGAATGTTTGTTTAAATTTAAACTTACAAACTTATATTTAACCTGACCTTAAATATTATATGGATGAAAATGTAATTTTATATATTACTTCTATTAAAATTTGGTTTCATGTCCTCAATCCCTTGTCAAACTAAACAACATTTTTTTTTTGATAATGAAAACAACATTTTTTTTATATACATTTTAAAATGAATCATCATCCCTCATTTCCTCTCCCCTCTATTAAAATATCTTCCTCTTTATTCCATTAGTTGAACTTGAACTAAACCAAAGAGAATCTTGATGCTCTCTCACATAGGGTGATCATATCCGAACCAATCCAAACATAAAACCGCAAACCGAACCAATTCAAACTGAAACTGCAAAAAATCGCATTTAGTTAAAACTGCACGGATCATTTTTCTACTAAACTGCGCGGTTTGGTTAGGTTCGCGGTTTTCATTTTATAAATCCGAACCTAACCGAATCAAACCGCAATACTTAATTTAACTCTATCAACTAGAAACAATCAACCTATTACATGATCCAACTTAACAAGCTCAATCCAAATTGAGTCAATAAAATAGTATGTTGTCAAAATATATCATTTTACGCGATTAAGAACTATAATGTTGCTATTAAAAATAAGCTCTTTCTATAAGATATACAAAAGTTTTAGGATATATGCAATTTATGTATATACATATTATTTCATGTAACAGTAAACAATAAAATACTAATATTTTCTACGTTTATTTTGTAATAAGTTGATAATATTGTCATGTTTTTTATATCTCAATAAACCGCGGACACCGATCCAATACAAACCGCATTGATTTGGTTTGGATTGGTTTGGATGACTTTTAAAAAACCAACCAAACCAAACCAAACCGCATCTACTTTTCTCTCGCGATTAGGTTGGCTTTTATGCTCAAAACCGAACCAAACCACACCACGATCACCCCTACTCTCACATGAAAACAACCCAATACCCACCACTACATTGTTTATTCTATAGACTGGTAAGCAATTTTTATTGTTTTTAAAAAGTTCATTATTTTAGTTAATTCAACTACACCTAAATATTTAGTTTTTTTTTAAAGGAACAACCTAAATTATTTTAGGTAATTCAACTACACCTAAATAATTAGTTATCTGTTATCTCGTAGTCCACTTAATATTTAATTTTATCAAAATGACAAAAGTTATATTGATTATTCATTTAATTTTGTTTTTTCTTCACATCAATTTTCTATCCACGCAATCCACTCTTCAAGAATGGATATGACTTTCTTGTCGCTATGTGGCTTGGCTTCTAATGAGTACTCAAAATTTAACCGAAATCTAAATTCTTATCCATATGTGATGCAGAGATAGGGACAAATGTATAGTCAACTTTTTTCCATTCAGATAACAAGTATAGCCTCATGAAAGAATACATTGAACAGAAAAATTTCTTTGTTGGGAGAAAAGATGCCGAATTGACAAAGAAAATTCATTACAATGTGTATTCATTTGAATAAATTCTATTCAATAACTGTAAAAATACACTAACTACTCTGACTTACTACAGTTCAACTTCCATTGATAGTAGTAGAAGGCCTATAATGATGCATTTCCCGGGCTATTGCACTCGTCAAACAAACAATCAAACTTTCATTAAAGCCTTCTCATGTTGTAGTCTCCATTACTTCACACAGACTGGTCAAAAGTTTTAGCTGGAATGATCATATTTGTTGGCTGAAGTATATGTTCATAAAGTATCTAGAAGGATTGAAGCCACTCAAAATCACTGGAAATAAGAATTTGGGTTTAGACTTTTGATGCAATATTAACATCACTTAAAACAGAAATGGAATGAACAATAAATACTTACAAATGGGAGAAAGGACAATTACTACACCGATTGGATACAGGAAAAAGGTGGTCCTCTCCAAAAAGGGCAGAACTACAGCCAGAGATGTCAATCAATTAATTTTAATTTTATTCAACAGTTCTAACAAACTAAACCAAAACCTTCAAATTCAGAGCTATAGAAACCCATCCTCTATAGCCAGCCATAAGACATTGTTTATGAGGCAGCAGACACACCCAAGGATACAACACTAACAAGATATTCAAAGATCCAAATGTAAAGAGAGAGTGTGAGTCTTACCATCATAACCTAAGAAATTTAGATAATGGTAGTATGATGCTCCCACCATGAATAATAGATTTGATAGCAACTCTGGAATGAAACCATGAGCCACCAATAGAGGAGATAGGAAATAATGGATCACTGCCAAAAGACCAGATATCAGTACCATTTTAGTTCAGGATACTTTAGCTGCCAATATCATGACAATTCATACTAACTGAGGAGTCAGAAGTTACCATATAGCAAAACAAACATTGGGAAGAAAGAGTTGCAGTGCACATCAAATGCATACATCCTTCCATGGAAAACCAAAAATATAATCAGTTTGGAAATTAATCATTAAATGGCAAGAACATTTAAAAGAAGCCTTGCCTGAATAACATTTAACCAAATAGTAGTGCATGCTCTGAAAATTGAACATGGAAACAACTAAATTGGGTCAACATATAGAAAAATGGCAAGAAAGTTCTTGATCTTACCATTCAACACGCTGTTCAACCACATAACTGTTTGGAGCCTCTTCTCGAAGATAAGAATTAGTTAGGAACCTGCAGAATATATAGTTCAAAAATATACATCAGCTTTGGTATCAAAGGCTAATGACTTGAAGAAAAGGGTGAATAATTTACAGTATTAGCCTTACCAACAAAAAGTTGCCAGAAATATGCCAGTCAATAGAAAATGGAAAACCAACACAGAGAAGACAACAAAAAGTGCATGGCCAGTACTATGGTCATACCTGAAAATGAATTGGAAAAATATGACGGTGTAAAAGTTAGCAGATGACCAGAGGGGCACTAAATGAACTAAATAGGGCATAATTATTTTAGAACAAAATGTAAATAATCAGTCAATTTACACTAAAACCATAGTCCATGATTCGGTTTTAATAAAATTCACACGTTGAAAAGTTTAGAGTAATAGCAATATAGCATGTTTCTATAAGAGAAGGTTTCAAAACAAAAACCCTACCGCTAAATAGATTCAATACCAAGAATCACATTAGTGATTAGTTATATATTCCCATTTTTCAACCACTATAAATTATTTTTAGCTAATCATAAGGAGCCATCACTACCAAAATGCATTAGAAACTTACGCTGCACAATACGCCAAAGTTGCAACAGCCAAAAGAAGGCTGCAGATCACAACAAATGCAGGGTCATCACGTGCCCATTGATTCTTGGTTTCTAATATCAAATAAGAAAATCAATTAAAAATCCATTGAAACTATCAAATGCCTCAATGATATAACAAACTTGCAGCTCTTTTTTTTCTTCTTGAAAAACTACATAGTTACATATCACCAAGTTAAGTTCATGTGCATGCCTAATTAGCCAGAGCTACTTAGAGCTCGTTGTGAAAATAATTAGCCGCAACATTAAGAAGGATCCTTTTTCTTGACATAAAGGTGAACTATATCAAAATCAAATTATTAAAGTGCATCCCATCATTTTTACCATCTATCCGTGTTTCATTCAATTTATGTAAGATAGTTCTCTAATAGACCAACTATTCTGACTAATCCTATAGGCTATAGTTCCCCTTTGGTTTGTATCCTAACACACACTGCATAAATGATTAAATGTAACTAGCCTAGTGCACTGTGAGTGTGAACAATTACAGATAAAAGCTACTTAAGTAACATGGCCTAGTAAACATAACCTCCTCAACAGACATCCATGGAATAAACGCATACCAATAATTCAAAAGAATAAGGATATTCATGAGAAGTGGACTTACGCTTGTGATATTTTGTGTGCTGATAGCTGCATCCATTGCAAAGTTCCATATAAAACACACCAAAAACCCAATCAGATAAGCAGATATTCAAAATTTGAAACACATACACAACCAGAGGGGTGAGTAAAAACTCAACCAAGAACCATCTCTTTAAGCCCATATCTTCAGTAGTACAATTTATCAAATAAAATAGGCCTCGTATTGTTTTGCACTTGATCACTGTAACAATGTGAATTTTTGTGTTCAAAGGGCAGAAGATTACTTTTAAATACTTACACAACTTTTGGCGACGTACATAGATGAAGCATTTGCCAAAAAGTGTATTCAATATCCATTTGTTGCCACTACAAAGAATAATAAAATTAGAGAGAAAATAAAAAGATAAGTGAAGCAATCACCTGACTCAATAAATTCAGCGAATAAATGGTAAAAAAATAACTATATCTAAATTGCCAAGTTCAATGTCAACACTCTATTGTATCTATGACAATATATGTAGTACCAGTATCGCTATCAACAAAAGATCAACACTCCTCCATAACAAATTGAAATAAAATAAAATGAATTATGTTGGAAATCTTAACTTGTAAAACTAACACCAGCTAGTAGTGATTTTCTTTATGAGACAATTATGTTTTTCATTTCAACATTATGTTTTTTCATAATCACCCATGGTATTAAATTTTCAGAACATTATACACCACGCACACACACAAATCATAACATTATAATCCAAAATATTAAATTTTCAACTAAAACGCCAAAAAGATTAAGTGCTCAAGCAATCAGGAATTTAGCCTAATCTAAACACTTGATTTACTTGGTGCTAGCGGTTCTGGGTTTCACAGTATCCAATTAATTATAAGGGGTTAATCTAATCCTATGGTTTATAATCTTACACTATAGCAATGGCATTTTATTTCTGGCCATAATTGCAACGGTATTGCCCCACAATTCAACGGCATTTGCAATTAGATTTTGAATTGAATTGGATCTTGGACTCTTATAGATAGAAAAATGAGCAAAATTAAGAGAGAAAATGTAGAAACGAAGAGATCGGTGCTGTGGTACCTTGATAATTCTGCGGAGGTAAGGAAGAAGAGTGGAATTAGGTCGAGAAGATGATGAAGAAGAAGAGGAAGAAGAACGTGCTTTGGAAACTGTGGGTAACATCTTTGCTTGTTCGATTCGATTCGTTTCAGCTACGGAAACGATCGACGAATTATTCTATTTTGATTTCTTCGTTTTGGTGTGATGAGTTGCGATCTGTGTCTCTATCTCTCTCTCACCCTCTCTCCGGTAGCTTGCTACCGAATCAGAAAATCAGAATCAGATGGGAAAATGGCCAAGGACTGAAATGTAAATAACCACTATGCTGCTAACTTGGGCCTATTATTATTATAAACTAATTTCATAATTGGACTCTAATCGCTTTATGACCCATGTTTGTTTAATTACTAAAATGAGTTTTAAGTTTTTTTTTTTTACAATTATTATTATAAAATAAAATAAAAATTAACTTAAATTTGTAGGATAATAAACCACCATTTTGGTTGTCGAAAATATAACTCAATATTACATTCGTTCCTAAAAAGTAAACGGTTAAACGTATCAAAATAACAAACACATGCACAAATGCTTGTATTATTAGTCATTTAAAAATTTAAATTAGCTTTTAAGCAGCCAATTTGAGTGAGAGTTTAGTCATCTTTTATGATCCTACTTGACCCGAGGCATTAGTCTCAATTACACGCAGAGATACCCGATTTAAACAAAAAAAATAGTTCTAAAAAAATACTAAGTTTTTTCTTTTAGAAGATTGGGCCTTTATCATTTAGCCCATTATTATCAGTCGTCTCTAACATAGAGAAAAGCTACTCCACTCTGAAACACAAATAAAGAGGGAATATTGTGCCTCCAGTTCAAGAAGCAAAAATTGAGATTTTGCAATCGGAACCTATAAATTGCCGCAGTTACACTGAAGAAAAACTCAAATCTGTTTGGAATAGAGTCTGAGAGATTTAGAGGTAGTAGAACTCAACCGGTTGCGTGAGAACCTGGTGGTTTAGGTTTCAATTGGAAAAAAGTTAGGGTTTTGTTAAATCCCCAAAATGTCCACTGGTAAACCCAAAGACCGCGAATTTCAGATGGTTCCTGCGCCGGGAACGTCGAAACCGCCTCTACCACCAGCATCAAATGCGATAGTAGAATATACTCCGCCTGTTTTTAAAGAGGAAGAAGAGGATTTGGAAATCAAGCTCCGACGTATTATCGACAATGTCCCCGTTCGTGTCAGCAACACTTCCGGTAGTTCTGCTGGTTCTGGCTCCGGTGATTTCCACCAGGTAAAACTGCTGTTTTCTTCAACAATCAATTTGAATTGAAAAATAAGAGATTTCTCATGGGTTTGATTCAGTCATAAAGAATTGCAGCTTTGATAATGAGAATGCATTTTACTGTAATTGTGTACTTTCGATTATATACGTACTTAGGAGTATTCAATTAGCTACCACAAGGAGATTAATTGTGTGTTTCTTTATAAGCTATTATAGAGTGTTTTTGAAATTAGCTGAAAATAACTCGTGAGATATTATAGAGTTCAATTGATTTTGAGTGTTTCTTTATAAGCTAAGTTATTTTTATAAGAGCATCACTGTCACAACACTCTTTATGCTATGAGGCGAATCTAAATGAATTCTTTAAGACATTCCCTTAGTAGCACTATCGTAGTTCTAGTATGGAAGTTCTAACTTCGGGTCTATTTGGGAGGTTTTTTTTGGAGAGTTTTGGAGGGCTAAGTCTATATTTTGAAATGTATTTGATATTTTTAATAAGTTTGAAACAGTAATATGATAAATGATCATACAATACTTCAATCACACTTAACTTATTTTCAAAAACATTTTCTAATTTCGATAATTTAAAATAGAAAATTAAGTTCTGCCCTCCATCCAAACATACCCTTAAAGTCTATGTGTAGGAGGTGAGGGGCAGGAGGGGTGTTGTTCTCAATGTGTCATAATGAATTTGTCTCCGTGATCCAGACAAAAAAAAACATAGAGATGTTGGTTGTTGGACTTGGATGCAAACTGATTGTCAGTAACATTACACTCTAATGTAGCGATGACTTCTTCCATGGAAGGGTTCTTGATTGCATGGCCGTGTCTAATAATTTTATTCATAGTGCAACTTTTTAATGCATAAACTTGTTAGAATGATAAGGGGGTTACCCTTACTTGTTATATTTGTTTTTAAGTGGTGTATCTTTGATCGTCATTAGTGTTAAGGCATCCTTTGTTGAACTTGAGATCACTTGTCCTGAATTGTATGACTTTGATTTAAAATATATGTTCATGGAATCTCTTATCATTTGGGTGACATGTAATACTGAAGTGGAGATGCATGCTGAAGTGTTTTCTCTGTCACTAAGTAGAGTTTGATTGACCACGGGACAGAACAGAATAGGACTGCTCACAGCTTGTTCTTTTGTCAGTTCTTTGGTTTTACTTTTTTCAATGGAATCAAAATGCATGACTACTTTGTTTTATGTCATGCTCTGCTCGCCTTTTAAAATTCATCAAGCATAAAATAGAACTCATGCATTCTATGCTGTCCTGATATATTTACCATTTTTATGTTACTGTTTTACTTAACACGTGATGTTTGCCTTTTTTGCTTGTTGAGTCTTTTGTTCTTCAAATTCTTTTTCCAACAGTATCGGCAAATGAGGCGCAAGGAGCAAGACCGACTTGCTAGGATGGAAGTTGACTACCAAAAAAGGAAAGAACTGGCAGAATTTGCTATGAGAAGGGAGGAAAGATTAAAAGCTGCTGAGGAACGCACAGCAAAGAAGCGAGCCAAACGTCAAAAGAAAAAGCAAAGGAAAAAGGAGAAAAAGATCAAAACAAATGATGGAGAACTGCAGCAAGAGAAACAAGATTCTTCAGATGATGGGGATTCTGATAACAATGAGGAGGCAGCCCCTTGAAACAAGAACCTGTTGTAGCCCAAGTTTTTTAAATTTGGTTGAAGCCAAGTATGCTAAGTTAGCATATCTTGCTCAAGGTAAAACACAGTCATGACTCGGGTTTCTATTATTTGTATCATCTGTGAGTTGTGAGTTGAGGAACTGTGTTTGGAGGCAATACAATCAAATCATTCAGTGATGTTTAGTTTAAAGAGAACTAAGTGCTTGTTTGCATTCACGGTAGAATGTTCTGTTATTGTGCATTCGGCTATTCCTACACATCAGAGTTTCTTAATTTTCACCGAGTCTACATTGGGACGTGATAAAATGTATCTGGCGACTGCACCAAAAATAGGCCAAGTGTAGCAAAAAAAAAAAATTGTTTAGAAGAAATAATCCAATATCCATGGCTCTCAATGTGTGGAACTGTGTAGTATGTAGTATAAAAGTAAACGGTAAATTAACAAAAATATTTTTGTTGTTTTAATGTGAACCCTTACACTACAATTTAAGTCAAATATTGTTAATATTCTAAACACTACAATTGATTTATAAAATAAAAAGAATTTACACCTACGATGTACGCATATAGAAACATTATATTGTCTTTATTACAAAAATTATGATAATAAAAAGATATGATTTATTACTATTGCCTCTGTATTTTTTGAAGAACAAAAATTGTGAGATTGTAAGGGAGGACTTATAAAAACAACTCATGACATTTTTTATATGCTTTTTTCAACTTATTTTCATGAGTCCTCTAAGATACTTAATGAAAATAGCTTATATAATTTTATACATAGGTACTTATTATGATGAGTGTTTGTGTTCTATAAGCTGGAAGTAAGTTGATTATCCAAATAGTAAATAGGACTAAACCTTAATAACATATAAGATGTCAATCAGCATGGCCTACAAGAAATGGGCCTGAAAAGCCCAGCCCTTAAGCAAGCAGGGTCGCGAAGGCACGTCGCATTTCAGTTTTCTCTTTCCTCTTGTAACAGACAGCGAACAGTAGATGACCAAAACCGAAAGAAGAAAGAAATAGCCACCGTAACCGTAATTCTAACCGTACTTCTTCTAATATCTGGTTGTTACTCGCAACTCTTCACCCACCACAATCGCCATGGTAGAACCTAATCGGGTTTCCGTTCATCACGCTCTTGGCGCTGGCTCAGGTTCGCTCCTTCTCTCTCTTTCCGATTTCGTTCAATCTTCTACGGATCCTTTACTTCTCTTACTCACAGTTAACAATTGATCTTATTTATAATTTATAATTCGATTGGTTTTAACTATGAAATGATCGATTTCTATCTAGAAAAGAAAATCGGAGTTGACTATTGTTTATTTGATTTGCTGTAGTTGCCGATGTGCTTCTATGGAAGAATTGGCGCGGCGGAGTTGCGGTGCTGAGTTCTGCAACTACATTGTGGTATCTGTTTGAACGAGCCGGTTACAATTTTTTGTCGTTTGTGGCAAATGTGATATTGCTTCTCGTCGTGATTCTGTTTCTATGGGCGAAAGCTGCTAATCTTCTTAATAGGTAGTATTTTACTTCTTCATAAACATTTAGCATTTTCAATGAGTTTCTTACTGAGAATTTTTTATGCTTAAATTTGTTCATATCAAACTTATAAGGAATTCTTGTTCCAGGTGAAAATAATTAGTAAATACAGATGATCTGCTAAGTGTTCTTAGAATGATGCATGTGAAATAACTTTGAGGATGTTAAGTGCATGTTTAGTATCAACGTAGATTTGTCAGAATTAACTTTTGCGATGTAAGTTATAACTGTGGTTTACCATGATTCTGTCAATTCACCGTGATACCAAACATGCACGTAATGTCCTGCTAAATTGTATTTTGTAAGATAGAAAGAGATTTTAGATCTGTTTCTATACAGTCTATACTTTCCATGATTGAAATTATTTTATTTTTATGTCACAGACCTCTTCCTCCTCTGCCGGATCTGGAGATCTCGGAGGAAACTATTGCCAAGCTTGCTGATGCGCTGCAAATTTGGATAAATCGAGCTTTGTCTGTTGCACACGATATATCAATTGAGAGGAATTTGTTTCTTTGTCTACAGGTACAAGGCTGTTTTTTTTTCTTCTACCTGTTTATGATGAGTTCCATTTATTTGAGCAGCATGTAATTTTTGACATTGATTCTTGTTTGTGTAACTTGGTGAATCAGGTTGTTGGTGTATTGTTGACAATATCTTATATTGGCAGTCTGTTTAACTTCCTGACTTTGATCTATATATGTAAGTTTTATGCTTCTGTAGCTCTTAGCCTCTTACATGCTCTAATATTGTTTTTACATTCTTTACACAATATTGGTTTTAATATTCCTGTAATGATCTTGTCAGGTGTTCTTCTTAGCTTGTCTCTTCCCGTGTTGTATGACAAGTACCAGGATCGAATTGATGAGAAGATGCATGTGGTACATGGGGTTATTCACCCACATTATCAAAAGATTTGCAACATTGTTTTGAGCATTATTCCAAAACGTACAAACAAAGAAAAGAAGGTGCAATAGGTACGTAGTATGAGCAAGCTATTCCTTTATGTGTGTGTTTGATGAACATGGTTGCTCAAAAGCATCTCCTGATTCCTTACATTTACAAGCTATTTGTCCATAGATGTACCATCTATGTAATCTTTTTTTAGTTCTGCTTGCAGTAGAGAGGCATCATATTGGGCAGGTATTTATTTTTCAGTACTGATAGGAGTGTTTTTCACTTGACATATTGCTATTTAAGACAGTCATTAATTTACAGTTGAAACCGGATATAAAGTAACATTTAGTGTTATGCGTTAGCTTGTGAAAAGTCATCACGGAAGTTATCTATTGTGAAACTAAAATAACTATTAGTTATTAGCAATCATAGAAAGTTTAAAGAAGCTTAGAGCTGCAGAAAGAGTGTATTTATAGGATATAAATTGTGTGCACATGGATGTCTACTTTGGATTTTCTGTTATTTATATCATTTTTGTCCAATTTCCAGTTACCTCCAATGATACCAAATTCAAGTTATGCAACAGATGTTTTTTCTATAGAGACAGATTTTGTATAGTTTTTCCACTAATAATTTGATTTGAGTTTATTTGCAGTTGAAATTGTACTGCCATTCTTTGAAAGAAATCCTTAAATGCTTCCATTGAAATTGTGTCAATTTATTCCATTTGAAATTCAGAGTGCAGATGGTTAACTGAAGTCTAGTTAGGAGCGTACTGATGGATGCTTAACATTTGGAGTACTTGAGGTTTTCCTTTTGTTGGGAAGTTAAAGCCATTTTAATTCATGATTAGTGTGGTATGCTAATTCTTCAGAAGCCAGATTGAAAAAGACCTTTGATGTAGATGACTATTCTCTTGTGATTTTCAGTGTACCCCATTGGAAGATGCTTTATGTGAATTTTGATAAATAGGTATGTACCCTTGTTAAGTTTCACTTTGGATTAGACTACCAGACTGGGAGGGAAAAGAAAGGATGTGAAAACTTGTGCATCGGTTTGTTTTTTTAGGATGGTAACATGCCACGGTTTTTGGTTACAAATAGATTTTGGTTGAGATGGTTTTATGATGTATTGCTGAAAGTGTTTAATCAGTAATTACCACTGTGTACTACAGTACTTTTATTTTTTTAAAATAGGAATAGGAATGCAGCAATGGAAATATAAAAGAAACAAAGTATCAAACCATCTCGAGTTCCCTTGTGCTTGCTTCTAATATGATTGCAATTGCTAATTTTGGGTCTGTTAATTGTTTAGTTTCTGGTCTAATTCTTTGATTTATTTTCTTGTTTTCGGTTTTGATTAATAAACAAAATCCGATGTACCAAAAAAAAGTTTTGATTAAAAAAATTCACCTGATTTTTATTTTATTAGTTGGAAACCTGAATGGTGGAGTCGACAGTCCTGTCATATGGTGTCACATTGTTTTAACCTGATTTTTTTCTTTTCAAAACTGTAAAAATTCAAATAGAAATAACTTTCTTTCAGGAAATGGTCACTTATGGCATGAAACATCTATATTTTGGTGGATGATTTCTTTTCCAACCACAGTTCCGATCCTATCTTTAAAAAATAAGCATGGTCGAATAAATTAGATTATTACTCTAAAGATCCATGCTAATGTATGTCCAGAGAACATGTGCTGAGAAATCTAAATATAAAAAATTCATATAAAATAAAATAATGCATGATTTAATATTTTAAAATTTGAATATACAAGTGTTTTAAAGAATATTTTAAAATTTGACTGTTAACATGTCTTCAAGGCACAGATTAGCATTTTATTACTACAATTTTTTATTTAGTTTTTCGCTTCAAAATCATGACATGCTTTAAATTAAATTGGAAAAAATGCATATACTCTTTTTACATCTAAATATCAAAAAACCAAAATTTAAATAATCTTGCCCAATCGTACTTACTACACAGTTTACTGTTATATACATTATTAATAAAATCGCTTCTAGGTCTGAGTTAAAGATCAATCAAATTTTAATGTGAATCCTGGACATGAACCACATTGATCCTGCACAAGATTTTAAAGTATGATAAAGTGATGCAAAAGGAAATTTATTTTTAAAATGCGACTCAAGCAGGGTAAAACTGCTCCTAAGATGAAAACTCTCCGCATCCCTTATCAAACAGGCAGAAACGTAGCCATTATTTCAAGTTAAAAAAATATACAAAAAAAAGCCCTTATATTGCTTGACAATTCTAATTCTAATATACAATAACCAAATTTGCATTTTGAGTGTTCTCCATTCGACACTTATGAGGGTCATAAAATTAGAACCCAAACATGTCCAAACTGTAGATAGTGCGGTAAACTCCTACTACTGTGATAATCTGCCCATGGATCTTGAACTGTTGAAGTGTACTCATGATTCGTGCTTATTAACAACATTGCACAGGTTCTTTTCAACTTGGAAAGATGTCAACTGGCAACAAAGAGGGCCTTGAAGTGCTGTATCAAGACTCAACATAATTCATTAAGAAAACAACCACTAGAAATGTGTGTACAATTTTGTGAGCATAAATTTTGTGAGGCACACCTTATGCAAACTTTAGAAATGGAAGAGCTTCTGAAGGCGGTAATGTGACTGATCTCAACAATTCCAGTGAGAAAACAAGCCCAAGGAAATGAGAAAGAATTGTGTTCGCTGAAGCCTGTTAAACAAAGAATAATTGATAATATTATACTTATTAATTGAAACCTGACACCTTATATTGTATCCAACACAATCAATGTTACTCAAATTAGTTTGTGGTTGAAGTTTTCACTTTGAATTTGATGTGTTCTAAGTTATACTAACTAATAATTAGTAATTACAAAATATAAACTTGTTTTTGTTCTATATTTCCTAATTTCATGATTTCACAAAAGCATTGGAAGCAAGATTCTGTTATTCTCACCAGTTCCTTCAGAAAATCTTGAAAACATAATTCTTATTATTGGTGAAAACTTACCAAGTGAAAATGAAAAACATAAAATAAACCACACACCAGTTTTCCCTTTTGTTGGAAATCATTTGCATTTCATACCCTCTAGCATGTATCTAAATCTAATACTACAGAGTTTTGTAAGAAGTCCTTTGTATTATGGGAATTCTGTTATTTATGCTCTCAATGCAACTGCCGAAAATTCAACTCCACCAATCCACACTTTCCCCAAATAACAATAGTCAAATGATGTCCTTAATTTACAACTTTAAATGGAGAACAGCAGCAATGGCCAATGGCAGAAAACAATACTGATAGAGTTGTTATCAAGAATGGCAAAATGACGGCCTTATACAAAGTTTTACTACTGGAGAATATAAACGTTTTTATTAGCATTATCAGCAAAGAAGGCCAAAGTTTGCAAAACACAGGAAAGAGAACAGCTGAGAATAACATTGATAAATAACTTAAATTTCCTCTATAGAAGGCAACTTTATATTGAACAACCAATAAGATTTACCTGCACCAAAAAGACATCCAATGCGAGAACAGGGCTTGAACCAGGAGCGACTCCCTGGTAATATGGGTTGGCGGCGGAAGTAAGAGCCTTTGCAACTAAGAATCCAACTGTAGCTTGCATCCCAAGAATAGCAGCTCCCATCCCCAAAAGGTTCAATGCTATACCATTTTGCAAGCTTTTCACTACATCAGATCGAGGCGGTGCCTGAAACCACAACTAAAAGCTTAACCTACATCCTAACAGTTACTACTAAATTAGTGTTCGGTGTTAACAAACAATGATTTCACATGAAAATCCTGTTTGGATTGACTTATTTGAGCATATCTACTAACATAAACATTTGTAAGATAGTTTGGAAAAGCTTGCGAAAACAACCTATGGCTATGACAAGTTCAAAAGTTTTTTCAGCTTAATTTCATAAGCTCTCCGGAATAACTTATAAGCTTTTAATAATGGAAACATTAGAACTTAGAGCAATCAACATCTTTAGCTTCCTAAGCAAATTCAATTATGTATTCAAAAGCACCTTAGTAGGTTCATTTGCAGTTCTACGAAGCTTCTCAGAGAGCCGAATATAGCCAAAGGACCAAAACACTGAAATGAATGCAGCTGCTATTCCACCCGCAGTTGCATAAAACGTTGCCGGCGATGTCACTCTTCCGGTAACAACAACTGAAAATGATAGTATCACAGCTGATACAACAGTACACACTAGTTGACCCCAAAACCCTAAGCTACCTAAACGCTTAAAATACCTCGCAGTTTTCTCCAATCTCTTTGCCACCTGCACAACAAAAAAAACCTCAATCGTCACTCTACCATTGTCAATTTCGCAGACTTAAACCCTAGAAATTGAATTCCAAATTTCACAATCGAGTAATCTACGAGAGAGTGTGTACCTGATCGAGTTTTGCTTTTTCTGATTCATCATTGGAAGGAGTGAATGTTGGAGAGGTTTGAGAAGAAGCGGTTACGGAGAAGGGAAGCTTCCATGGTCGATGAGAGATGAAGGAACTATTGAGTTTGAGAGGGAGTGATGGAAAAGAATTTGGCGGTAGAAGTGTTCGGGGAAGACGAGGGATGGAAATGGCGGAGAGTGAAAGTGGAGCCGCCGTGAACCTGCCGGAGAATGGTGCCGGCGGTAGAAGAGTTTGCATTGTTATTGTTAGTGTAAGCAAAGAGAAGCGTTGTTGTTCGATTTCTGTGGTCTGTTTTCGTCTTCTTGCTTTCTCTGATTCATTCATTCACACTTTTCAGTTCTACTGGTTATAATTGGGCTTTATGTATTGGGCTTTAGTTGGGCTCTTTGTATTGGGCCTTTTGTTGGTTATTAAATACTTTGTATTCATTTCATACTAGAAATTGTTAAGCGTCTTAGTCTTATAACGTGGATATACTCCAACTAGTTAGAAAGGCGAAACAATATTGGTGTATCTAGATGTTTTGATGCCAAGATGAGATGATATTTGGAGTATGATTTTGTGTTGTGTCGTTCTTATATCCGAAATGGTAACCTCGTATGCGTCTGTTGTTTGGGTTGAATGATTCTTCTATTGTGGGCGTCCTTAATAGAACATTCATAAAATAAATTAGATCTTTTTGGCGTTATGATGACAATTTTGAATTCATCTAGTTTGATGCTTTTTAGCGTTATAAAGTCAATATGTTAAAATAAATTTCAACAACTTTTCTTGGAATTATTGAATAAAATACAAAGCAAGCACTATAGTTCAACAGGATCCGAACTATCCTCACAATATAATCCTAAACACACCAATTTAATCCAATATTATTGTATAAATATGTAAGAAGGGGGGAAAAAACTTAGTTAGAAGTCGTATTTTGATGGGAGGATGCATACCCGTGAATTTGATCCTAAACACACCTCTACATATGATCCACACTATAAATTTATTGGAATGTGATCTCTCCTAATATGTTTTTCCTCCTATAAATAATTAGTACTCTTTATTGGTTATGCCCAACACATTAGAGTATAGGTATGAAATAGGTGGATACTACTATAGCATCCAAACCAAACCAACATGCATCCATATATTACTCAAATATATTTAAGGGACAATTATTCCTATAAATAATCCCACGAGCTTTGGTTGGTACTACTATGTTTAAAAAACTTGCCTAGCAAGACTCTTTAAATTTCTTTTGTCCATACATTGGTAAACATGTGATGAGGTATTGATCAAAAAAACATGTGATGAGGCGTATATATTTGTCATTATCTACCCACAATATTTAAGTAGTCAATATATAATGGTGATAACGTGCACTAAGTATAGTTTATTTAAATGGCCTCTCTCAACGGTAGTGTTGAGATAACAGTAAAAAAGAAAAGAAAAAGAAAGGGCAATAACATCTGACGCAAATAGAAGAAAAAAAAAAGCTAAAGTGATGGGAAGATAATAAAAGTAATCACTAGCTTTAGACAATTTTGAACAAATCAAGGTTGTGTTTTGTAATTTTACCATTTCTTCGCATGCTTTTTCGTCAATCCTTCTAAAGAAATACTACTAGTAAAACTCTAAAACTCCGTCACTTTAATTAGTGGCCATTACTGGCCAAGCTCCAACGTAGTCATTGTTTAGTGTATCTGTAAATCACTTAGAACTGTTTACCACTTATTTAGAATGAAGGCTACACTCTAATATACTAATTAGCATGCATTAATAAACCATCTCAAAAGCTTTAGTGATGGAGTATGTATAGATAGATTGAAGACTTGCCATCTATGGTTAGATAGACACATCTGTCCCAAAACGAATGTATTTTTTAGAATAAGATTTTTGACGCTTATTAGATGTTAAATTACATTAAAATTCAAATTTGGTGGTGGTTTAAAGCGAAGCGTTAAGATGCTATTTTTGAATTTAGTTTATGGTATACAAATCCCTTGCCTTGTTTAGGTTGAAGGGGTGTTTAATCTAGTTATATTTTTTGTGATTTTGATTTGCCATTTGTAGCATTGGCTTTAGTCTCTCTAAAATCTTTATTAACATGCATTGTGCTAATCTAGTTTATTTTAATAAAGATTCTTTTTTTGTTTTTTTTTTTTAACAAGTCAAAATAAAACTTATATTAATAATATCGCTCCGGCACAAGGTGTGCCAAAAAAGCGACCACATTACAAAAAATTTACATAGGGAAACACAAAAATAGAAACAGAGTTAGTCGATGTTTAAACAAGTGAGCGGATTCGACCGCCACTAATGAGTGTTTGCAACTAAGGTTATATTCTTATTTTTCAACCACCAATACGGATAAAATCTAATCTTAGCAAGTAACATATGTAAAGACTTTGCTGAATTCTTGAAAATTCTACGATTCATTTCATTCCAAATGACACAGACACATGCTAACCAAACAAATTGTAAAAATGACTGTCGCGACCGCATAGCACATTGCATTACATGAAAAATAAGTAAGTATACACATAATCTTCTACAAAACAAACATAATATATTTTTCAGTCACTTTGATAAGAACCAATGCACAATTTAAATTTATTGAATAACTGATATATCAAATCCACATATTTAATATATTACTTAATTACTTAATTATTTTTGATAAAAATGATTGGAGTGAGTACTATTTATAAACAGTGCAACTTGTCACCCACCAAGATAGACTTTTTAACAGTCTAGCTAGATACCTCAAATATTTTGTAAGAAAAAAACAAACATAAAAGTGGCATTTTTGTTGAAAAAGATAAGTGAAGTCAGAGCATAAACAGAGGATACTATAGACTCCTAATAAAAGTATATTCTTAGGTATTTCCATCTATAATCAAAATTAAGATAGACCAACCAACAGTTTTGTAGAAATAGTTGTGAGTACTTTGAAACATTTCTAACATTGTTTTCTGTCTCAGATGGTAGTACTGCTTCTGTAAGTGGGTCTTGAGGATTTACACAGTTAATTCAATCACAAATATTATTAATATTTTATAATTTCGTTCACCATATTTTATTATTTTATCTAAGTAAAGATGCAGTTTCATGTCAAAGTTTTGCCCCATTCTGAAATGATCACAAGCATATACTCATGAATAATAAGACACACTACATATTGGAGCATTTTTACAATATATACTAAATTTAAGTATGAATGTTTTGTTTTTTTGGTACAAATTTAAGTATGTACACAACTATGTAACCTCGTGACATACTGTATATTTTAAGAAAATGTACTTTGGGATTTGGATTTTTTTGCTTCCTGTTGAAATCTACATTCATACCATGAAAATAGGTTGGAATCGGAGTCAAGATATAATCGATGAAATGCCTTCGGAAGCATGTGTCCCAAATCCCATTATTTAGAAAAGTTGTACAAAAATAAATTAATGGTGCAGTTAAAGTGGCAATAATGAGTGACAGAAACAACTAATGTTCTGCTGCTATATATGCTATGAATATGACATTTTTATTTTACTATATAGTTTTTTTTACACCCCGTGACCAATACTAGGACTAGTAAGTTGAGAAAGCACATGTGTCCCAATGGAAATTAGTGACTTTGGTGCTGATAATTAGTAATATTTACAATTTACTATTTGTTACTGCTATAGTAATGATAACGATTGATTTCAACCACATTTTCCAACCCTACAAACAATTTGTTTTTGGTCATGACAGGAACTAAACGTAGATGTACCAAACCCATTATTAGAAACAAAACTAGGCAAACGGAAACACAAACAATAAGTTAATTAAATAGAGGTCCCATATGCATGGAGTTTATTGTCTCATAGTTTATTTTTCTATTAAGTGATAGGGAGAAAACTAATCTATCTATTAGTATTATATATTAGTATTGTTAAACAGCTAAACTCAATCCTTTTTTTTACACAATCACTGTCAAACTCATATTAAAGAGTTTGAATTACTCTTAAAATTACTCTGTAATTGTTTTTTGATTAGTCTGATGGTTGTTTTGAGGTTCAGTCCTAACCAAAAATCAAAGTTGATGATTTAAGTTACAAGTGACTAACTCTTTGTGTCAAAAACTTTAATTTTAGGATAAGCGTACTTGACGAGTGGATGAATCTTATATTAGCTACGGAAAATTTGAATATTCCTTAAGTCCTAACCAAGTGAGATAAACTCGCTAATATTCTCATCTTATAGTCTTTTTTTTAAGCGATTTTCATCCTATAGTCTTAGCTCCCATAAAATATAAATAAAAATTGATTTTTTCTTGACACACACCAGATCATGTGTACTACTTAGCAACCGCAAGTAAAACATTATGAAATTTTTTGTTTAAACTGAATATTTTCTGCGCGCAACTGTAAAGATTAATCACTCAAGTCAGGTAAGACCACAAAGGATGATAAAACTCTTACTCAAGAGAATTTAAAACATCATTGAATGTTTTAAAAACTTATTTATACCATATAATATAAGTATATAACTATATATGCAATAAGCTAAGCAATAAATCAAGCAAGTTTGATATATATAGAAATATAACATAAGCGGTGTGTCTGATATTTTTCACACATCACTCGTGCTTAGAACAGTACATGAAATAGTTTATTCCACAAATATTTAAGCTAAAAGCAATCATACACCCTGTTAAAAAATTAAGAAGATTGTCATGATACCTGCAAATCACTCTTGCTGTTTTAAATAGTATAACCTTAATTCCTAAAAATTGGTGCATTTCCTTCAGAGTTCAGTCTACAGACCATAAATCATATGTCAGAAAGTTTTATTTTATTTTAAATGAAAAGTAGTACTATCTCCGTCTCAAATTATAAGACTCGTTTTGACCACTACACGTTTGTCAATGCACAATTTTGATTGTTAATATCTTTAATTGTGCATTAGTAAAAATTATAAAAATATGATATCTTGAAAATACTCTTCAAGACGAATCAAACAAGATCTTATATGCTAATATTTACATCTATAAATTATGAAAAAAATACGGTCAAAACAAGATATATGAATAGTGTCATTTAGTCAAAATGAATCTTATAATTTGGGACAGAGGTAGGTAGTAATAATAAAAGACTTTTACATTACAAATAAATGTAGTAATCAACATTGGTAATCACTAATCTAATCACCTACTTAGAAATTTCATTTTTCATCCACACACAAACAAGGTAAACTGAATTCACGGGGGTGGAACTGGAATGGTGAACGATTCTCACAAATTATGGACTTCAACTCCAACTCACTTGGGTGTCTTGTAGTATGAATTAGATTCCTTTCTGTTTCATTTTCCAATTATTTCTATAAATAAATTTTTGTTTTTTTTCTAACATGACATAGATAGTTGGTACAGCAATTGCAATACCATATATCCCACTTTCATTATCTTTACTTACTTCAGTTAGGTTCATTTCATCATTATCAACTGCACAAAAGAAGATAACATAAGCTTTACTTTCTACTACCTTTCTTTTCTACATACCCTTTTATTCATTTTTCATTCCTCCAACAGCTTCACAAAGATTTGGTGAACAGAACAAACATATTGCAGTTGTTTACCATATCCTTTTTCTTCTTTGTTTTTCTTTGTCTCAAATGTTCTCTTTCTACACCATATGAACTAGTAGTTGCATCTTGCAATGTGTCAACTAAGTGAATCATGATGAACCTTAACACCCTCTTGAGAGTTTCATCTTTTCTTCTTCTACTGCTACTTCAATATTCAGTAGCTCTTAACTCTGATGGAATTTTCTTGCTTAAGTTCAGATACTCAATCCTTAGTGACCCTTTATCAGTCTTTGATAACTGGAACTATGATGATGCAACTCCATGTTCATGGCAAGGAGTTGCATGCAGTGGATTAGGATCTCCTAATACACCTGATTTCTTCAGAGTAACTAGCTTAACTCTTCCAAATAGTCAACTTCTTGGTTCCATTGCAGAAGATTTAGGCTTAATCCAAAACCTTCAACACATTGATCTTTCAAACAATTTCCTCAATGGTTCATTACCAAACTCTATCTTCAACTCTTCTCAACTACAAATCCTTTCACTCTCCAACAATGTCATCTCAGGTAAACTACCTGAGTTGATTGGTTTATCCACTAACCTTCAAATTCTCAACCTTTCTGATAATGCCTTTGGTGGGTCAATCCCAGAAAACCTCACTTCTCTACAGAATCTCACAGTTGTTTCTTTAAAAAGTAACTATTTTTCTGGTCAAATCCCAAATGGGTTCAACTCTGTTGAGATTCTAGATCTGTCTTCAAATTTACTCAATGGTTCTCTTCCAAGTAACTTTGAAGGCCAAAATCTTCAATACTTGAACCTCTCTTATAATAAATTCTCAGGAAAAATTCCACAAACATTTCCTAAGCACATTCCTGAAAACTCAACAATTGATCTCTCCTTCAACAACCTAACAGGACCAATACCTGAATCAGTTGCTTTGCTCAATCAAAAACCAGAATCACTCTCTGGAAACTCTGATCTATGTGGAAAACCACTCAAGATTCTTTGCACCATTCCATCAAGCATCTCTACTGCACCAGAAAACATCACAAACACATCTTCACCAGCAATTGCAGCTATACCAAAAACAATAGATTCATCACCAGGAACAAACACAACATCAACAACAACAACTAATGATTCTTCTCAGAATGGTCTAAAACCTTCTACAATAGCAGCCATTGTTGTTGGTGACATACTTGGCATGGCAATTTTGGCTCTTATCATTCTTTTTGTCTATCAACAAAGAAAGAAAAGATATCCAAATTCAAACACCAAACTTCAAGAGACAAAAGTGTTAGAATCTGTACCAAAACAAGATCAAGAACCTCTAAAAACACACTCACTTCCGTGTTCTTCATGCTGTTTAACAATTAAACAAGAAGAAACATCAGAAGATGATCCAAGTTCTGATGAAAGCGACCGCGACATTAACACTATCACAGTGGATAACGGGAAACTTCCGAAAGAAGGCACGCTTGTAACGGTCGACGGCGAAACAAAGATGGATTTGGAGACATTGTTAAAGGCTTCAGCTTATATACTTGGAACAAGTAGAGTGAGTATTGTGTATAAAGCAGTTTTACAAGATGGAAGAGTTTTTGCTGTTAGAAGGATTGGTGAGTGTGGTGTTGAAAGAATGAAGGAATTTGAGAATCATGTGAGAGTTATTGCAAAGGTTAAGCATCCTAATTTGGTTAAGATTCGTGGATTCTGTTGGGGTGAAGATGAAAAGCTTGTAATCTCTGATTATGTTCCTAATGGCAGTCTCTCCACTATTGGTTACAGTAAGTTAATTCTCATTCATTTTTCTTTGGATTTTGCTCAAATTTGTTCAATTTATGTTCATAATCCATGATTCCTTTTATAGTAAACTCATAAAAACAGTAATTTTAACAACAGTGATTAACTGAACATATTAGAGACTTTGTATAAGATGTTGGTTACATGTTTTTTTGATATTAACCCTCTAGTTTTTAGGGAAGACGTTCTAATAATTCAGGGTTAGACTACAAGCTGAGTAAAGTTTGACCAAAATTTGTTTCGTCCAAGAATCAAACTCAGGTTCTTCTGAAATTCATTCTTTGGTGAAGTTCATTAAGCAGTTGAGAGTTGAGTATTATGTCTTAGTTGTAAAAGAAAATCCAACTGTTTTTACTTAGATTAATAACTCATGCGTTGAAATCTGGATTGTTCAATCTCGATCCAACAACCACAATTACTGATTTTCTCTTAACCTCGTGTATGAGTGAACTAAAATGAGAGTTTTTTCTTTCTTTTTTTAAATATTTTTTTATGTTCATGTGAATTAATGAATTGTTTATGTTAATGATGGTTTAGGAAAAGGAGGTACGTCCCCAATGAACTTATCCTTGGAGATGCGTTTGAAGATAGCAAAAGGAGTAGCAAGAGGACTAGCATTCATTCACGAGAAGAAACATGTGCATGGCAATGTTAAACCAAGTAACATCTTATTAAATTCAGAAATGGAACCCATCATAAGTGATTTTGGACTTGACTTACTTCTATTGAATGATATCAACCACAAAGGAAACGGTTCAGCTAGACAACTAGTGAACCAAAAAAACCAACAACAAGAGCTTCTCATTGGTTCAACAACTCCTAGTCCATATGCCACAATGGGGTCATCATCATCTACTAGTGGTGGTGGACAAGTGCAATATCAAGCACCAGAATCATTTCAAAACATAAAACCAAACCATAAATGGGATGTTTATTCATTTGGTGTTGTTTTGTTGGAGCTTTTAAGTGGGAGGGTTTTCTCGGACCGGGAAATAGACCAATGGTCTGTTTCCGGTTCGGTTGAAGAAGAGAAAAACCGGGTTTTGAGAATGGTTGATGTGGCAATTAAGCATGAGATAATTGAAGGTAGAGAAAATGTGGTGTTCACGTGTTTTAAGTTGGGTTTGAATTGTGTCTCTGTTGTCCCACAAAAGAGACCGTCAATGAAAGAAGCATTACAAATCATAGAGAAGATCTATGCCGTTGGTATTAATTGATTAGTTAATTGTTTGTATGTGATGATAATGATGTATCTTGACTTGAACACTATTTTAAGATCAAGGTGTTTGGCTTTTTCCAACTTTTGTTTACTTGAACTTAGTATGAACAAATTAAGGAAAAGATTATTGAAAAGATGTGTTTGTTTGTGAATGGAATATTTGTCTGTATAAGTTGCTTTCGGTGGAGAGTGACTATGGTCTATGAGTACTTGGCATGCATTTGGCGTTCTCACTTATGCTCCACAAAATTTTGGAAAGAGTACAAGAATTTGATTGTTTCTTTTGATATTAAAATGTAATTGATAGTTAGAACTGTATAATCTTGATTATAAACATGGTATTTGGATGTTGTTAATTTATTAACTATTTGAAGTAATGACTTAAACTTGTATGAACCTTTCATTGTCATAATTGCTTGGGATAGGGACACTAAGCTCGTATGAAATTTCTACAAATTTTCTCAATGTCATCGCACACTAAGATTGGGATAGGGACAATTGATCATAGTTATAGATGCTAGCAAGAGATGACCGAGCTATAAATGGGGCTAATCTAGCATAAGGGCTGCTAGGGCACTAGCCCGGGCTCGCTCGAATTTTTTTGGTATTTTAGGAGTTAATTTTAGATAAAATTGATATTTTTAGAGATTAATTTAGGGCAAAATTGTTTTTTTTTCAAAAGTGAGATTTTTCATTGCAAAACAAATATTTTGGTGTATTATAAGTTAGTTTAGAGTGAAAATGAGATTTTTAAGGATTAAGTTAGGACAAAACTGAGATTATTTTTTCAAAATTAAAATTTTTGTTTACGTTTGAAATTTTGCCCGAACTTCATAATTTTTCTGGCTCAGCCATTAGCTATAATGTAATCCTACGTGCAATAGATAAAGTACTAGTAGCTTTATAGGAGTACAATTTCTTCCTCACTCTATCAAAAACATCTAGAGAAGGCTTGGTAAATGTGTTGGTGTAACATATATAGGAGCTTTTCTACATATGAGTTTTGAGTTATGGTAAGAGTGTGAGTCAAAATATCTGCAGTTGAAAAATATAAAGGACACCTTAGATTTCAATATCGTATCATATAAATATTAAATCTATGTTCTTTTATATTTATTAATTTAATTAAAAATGGAAACAACACAAAAATATGAGAAGCTAGACTAAAATTAAGTAATATGCCAATAATATGTACTAAAATTACATGTTATAAGTTGGGCCATGAAAGACTCCATTGTAATTAGGTGAGTAAATGAGTAAATCAATAAATAATGTTATTGCAACAGGTAATAAATAAAAAAAAGTGCATACAATAGATGATACAATCACTTCCAAATTCATATTTTCTTGCAAGTTCTGAAGAAACCGCACACTACCCAATTAATGGTATTAATCAATTAATAATGATCATAATGAGTTGATTAATCTTCCAAGCTCCACTCTCCATTAAACATCATCATGAACCCTAATTTGATCACAAGGGTAGTAAATTGTTTGACGGGTATAGTTGAAATACACGCTATAGTAATAATTATTTTCCATGCGAATTTTCTCGCTAATAATTTCTCCTATCCACCAACCATCGTTATCAAAAACATCAATTTTTTGGTTGAGTTGAAACTTAGAAGGATTGCGAACACGTGGCGGTGATGGACGGAGATCCTTTGGTAATAGTGTCTCAGTAAGAAGTCCAAACTCGTCATTTTTTAGAAGATTCTTGTAACGAACAACATATTTTCCATCATCGAGACAAAAAACAATCGTAGCTTCGAAATATGATCCTATAAACCCTTTTTCTTTGCTACACACTTCTACTTTGTCTCCTATATCGTAGTCAACTCTTTTCATTGGTAGACGCATGATTGCACAAGAATAATTTTATACGAGCAGAGAGAGAGAGAAAAAAATCAGAGTGATGAAATTGTTTGTGTAAGTAGAAGTAACAACACAGTATATATAATTGAAGTGTGATAAATAGTTTCTACTTGAAATTAGTATCTTTTTTTGATACGAAGTAAGATAATTTGTTACTATAGATATAATTGAAAGATTTTGATTTTATCTTAATTTGATTTGTCCCAAAAAGATATTTTACAGCCCAAGTTTACTATATGTTGGAATTTTTTATTCGATAACTTTTAAATTAAGAAATTATTTGCCAAAAAAAAAAACAATTTGCCCAATTTTTTTTTTTTTGGTATAAAACAATTTGCCCAATTTGAGATAGTTTGTTTGATAATATCTTTTTTAATTTTATGAGAAAATCTTTTTCTTTTTACAAAAAAAAAGTTGATTTATATTTCATTTAAAAATTTGATTTTTTGAATAACGTGTGAGATAGTTTGTTATTATTGTTATTTTTTCATGTTTTGAATAAATCGATAGCTATTTTCCTTACCAAAAAAATAAAATAATAATAGAGTAATCGACAGCTATTTATCCTTCGATTTTAAGAAACATTTTTTTTGAAATAAAACAAAACTCAGTCCTTCACATCATCTTTGATTAGTATGAAGTTTCTAAATTTTAGAGTATCTTCAACAAGTGTATTAAAAAGAATTTCATAAATTAATAATTTGTATCTTATTTTATTTATAACTAAAGTTTCATGATGTAGTACAGAGGGTTTTGAAATTGATGATGTACTCTCTGTCTCAAATTACAAAGGAAAAAGATTCTTTTTTATTTTGTCCAAAAATATAAAGAAAAACCATTTTTAAGAATATGATTTTTCTTATTCTCATAAAATTAAATGCAAATTACATTTAATTTTTTTTCTCTCTCATTTTCTCAATAAACAATAATCAATAAAAAATAATTTTACATATTCTTATGCAACTTATTTAAAGAAAAATCTCACAACACCATATTTCAAATTCTCATAATTATGTTTTATTAATAAGTGAAATTATTTTTATTTTCGCTCATATTTTAGGACGGAGGAAATATATAATACCTTATTTTAATAAGATATTATATCATCAATTAATATTATTTTTTGTATATTAAATTAAATAAAATTGATTAATAATGTATGATACTTAAAGTGAGACCACTACTAAAGATAAAAATGTTTAAAAAAATAAGAAGATAAAGAGCATAATTCTCACATAAAATTAAGTTAAGTGATCACTAATTTTGCGATGAAAATAGTACAAAAATATTCTTGGCAAATAAGTCCTTTCGTCTGTTAGAACTGGAAAGTGTGAAGAGGCCATGGAAACCGACAGAGATCCAAACCAGAATCCTCCCAAAACCAAAAGGCAGATCTTCATACTCTCCGGTCAAAGCAACATGTCCGGTCGCGGCGGTGTCATCAAAAACCCTCACCACACACCAAATAAACGCTGGAACGGCATCGTTCCGCCGGAGTGTACTCCCGACCCATCCATCTTCCGCTTCAGCTCCGCCCTCAAATGGGAACAAGCACACGAACCTCTCCACGCCGACATCGACAACAAGAAAGTCTGCGGCATAGGTACCGGAATGTCATTCGCAAACGCAGTACGGCAGCGCGTAACCGGAGAATTGGGACTCGTTCCCTGTGCCGTTGGTGGTACCCCTATAAAGGAGTGGGCGCGTGGGAAGGAATTGTACGAAAATATGGTGAAGAGAAGCAAAGAAAGTGTTAAGGGAGATGAAAATTCAGAGATCAAAGCATTGTTGTGGTTCCAGGGAGAAAGTGACACATCGAGTGAACATGATGCAGAGGTTTACAAGGTCAAGATGGAGAATCTCATCAACAATGTTCGTGAAGATCTCAATTTACCATCTCTTCCAATAATTCAGGTTTCGTAAATTACTATGTTCTTTTATTGTTATTATTTTTGCTTATTTACTATAAAATCCTAGTGGATCATCGTGATTCTAAGACAACACAGTGACGCACTAACATGATAGCATAGAAGTTAGAACTATATATGATGACTTATGTTACTGTGTTATTAGGTTGCGTTAGCATCAGGATTTGAATACATTGAGAAAGTGAGAGAAGCGCAGAAAGGGATTAATATTAGGAATGTGATTTGCGTTGATGCAAAGGGATTGCAATTGAACGAAGATAATCTTCACTTGAACACAGAAGCTCAAATTAAATTGGGTCACATGATAGCTGAGGCGTATCTTACTCATTTTCATGCCTGAATTATTTGTAATAAAGTTATGTAATGTAATATATGCATACTCTATGTGACAAGAGAAAATTAGTTGATTTTATAAAGAGGCCTTTGTTATAGCTTTTTTGTTAAAATAATCAGAATCTAACTGCTAAAAATGAGAATGAGAAGTTTACATCGGTAGTTTATTTTTATAAATTTTTTTAGAGTAAACAGAAAATAAAGTGTCAACAAATTTCAAACAAAAATATCTTTAAGTTTATTTTAATATTTTAATAATATCTTGGTTGCACTATTCAGTAATATTTATAAGGGTAAACAAATATAAAATAATTTCTGCTTTTTTTTTCTTAAAAATAATTTTTAAATTATTTAATGTCAAAATCAATTAATTTTGTTCCGTAACAAACAGGCTGTTTGTTATAGTTTTTTACTAGTAGTAAATAATCACTTTTTAAAAAATTACATTTGTTTGTTGTATATTTTAAAAATAATCATAATTTGAAAAAATCTTAAAACTACTAAAAATCTGAAACTGATATCAGTAGCTATTTTTTTATAGATTTTGCGTAGAAGAAAAAGAAAATAAGTGTTAAAAAATTTCAGACAAAAATATTTTTAAATTTATTTTAATATTTCAATAATATCCTATTTAGAACTTATAGGATTAATTTGTTATTTTTAGAAGATAAGATTTAGAATTTTGTTGGAATATATTTATTTTATATAATATATTATATTTGGATAATTGTCATTTATGGTAATTTTGTGATACAAAATCATTTTTATATAGTTGCATCCAAATTCCAAACAAGTTAAAGATCATTTTATTTTTTTGTGAAAAGTACTTTAATTTTTATAAAGGTAAACAAACATAAAATAGTTTTTTTTTTTGTCGAGATCGGGGTATCCACCGCCGAACGCAGTGATTAGTCCCTCGTTAGATTGGAGGCACCTCAAAGGGTGAGATAGTTGGCCGAACGCAGTGACTAGTCCCTCGTTAGATTGGAGACACCTCAAATCGTGGGATAGCTGGCGCAAAGATTTAAACTGCTCCATACCCAAGGCGAAGATCAAACCCTCGACCCTTGGTTAAGAGAGGATGAACCACTTGCCGCTCAACCACATCCCTTGAATTAAATATAAAATAGCTTTTGATTTTTTATAAAATCTACAAAACAATCTTTAAATTATTTAATACCAAAAATACTTATTTTTTAATCAGTAACAAATTATCCTAAAAATCATAAGATCGATCGTATATGCTGCAATCAAAATATGATGAAAACCGACACTGTGTGGTGAGAAAATAATTTAGAAGAAATAAAGTCCAAGTTGGTCAACTGCATAAGTCCAACCTGCAGAGAATCTAAGTGTATGAAGCGTTGCCCATTTACTTTGTTTTATTTGGTTTAACTTGTAATTTTAATATAATGATGATCAATATGATAATATTTCTCTGTTTCAAAATAATTAATATAGTTTATAAGTTCACGTTTATTAATGTATAATTTTAATCATTAATATATTTAATTATATATTTTTTAAAATTATAAAAATTGTATATTTTAAAAATACTCATTGAGACACATTAAACAACGTCTTATTTACTAATATTTGTATTATAAGTATGTTAGTAAAAATATATGGTCAAAATTGATTATGTGAGTAATGCACATTTATCAATTGTGTCAGTTATTATGGTATAGAGGGCGTATTTCTTTAGTTAATTTTTAATTTTTTTTTAGTAAAAAATGCTTATTGCATTTCATTAATCAAAATATGTTCAATACAATGAGGTATTTCAACCAAAATTTAGTGACTAACTACATATGCGGTCGTCTTAGTTAAACTATGAGCAACCTCATTTGTTTGTATCTTCATAAACTTCACACTAGAGTTGTTATAATGAGAAAAAAAAAGTATTCTACAATGTGAAACTATTTCTCCGAGTTGAGTATCATTAATTTGACTAGATTCAAATCTTGCACCCAATTTAGAGCTGAGAGTAATCTCTGCGCTTCACCAATCTTAACTTCACATAAATGTGTAAATTGCTCGTATTTAGTCAATATATAAACACCATCTTTATCTCCAAATTCCAATGCAATCACTAATGTCAACTCTATTGTACAAGGATGAAAAGGCAACATTTATATTGCATTTCACCTTTCCACTTGCCAATTTTTTCTATCTTACCTCATTTACATACCAGTGATCCACCGCACCAGACCTAATTATGTGAACAACTCTCTACTCCTGCAACATATTATGAACATGTACAAGTACAAAATTTTATACATCAGTGACATTATACCAAATAATGTTGTTTTTTTGAATTTTAAATATTTAGATTGCTTTCTTCTGGGATTGTATGATGCTCTTTATTTTCTAGTATGTTATGGCCTTGTGGGCCTTTTTAGACCATTATATTTTGGTCTTGGTCATGTCCCTAACATGTGTGTATGTGGTGTATAAATAATAACATTAAAATATTATTTTTTGCGCTCCTGATAAAATAGTGCGTCTCTTGAATTTCTAAATTTACACTTTCTCTAACCGTTATGTATTTAATGAATTAAAAAATAATCTGTTGAGTTTGCTACTTATAAATAGAAGTGGTGCTGACGGAATTCGATGGATGGACCATAAAAAAGGAGGCGAAAGTTGAAATAAAGTTGGAATTTTTTACTTTTTTCATGCTCCTTATTTAGAGCTTATTTCAATTTGTGTTTGGCTCAACTTAAGCTAAACGATATCTACTACTACCAGAAGATGGTACTTATGGCCTGTTTGGTTTTGAGAGAGATATACACCGGAGAGAGAACGAGAGAAGAGAGAGCACATTGGATTGATTGAATCCTTTAGCTACCAACCACACATCCTTATTTATTTGATGTGTTTGGTATTTTTGTTTATATTGGTAGTAAATTATAATGCTTGCTTATGATGAAGACAATCATTCCACACCTTCTACGTCACTTGTCTTTTATGTGCTTGGCTAAAACCACATCGATACGATCCAATAAAGAATAAACCATGGATCTTAGATTTCTTACCAACCCCCAAGAGTCAATCCTGCCTCATGCTGCGCGCCTCTCTAACAACTAAATTATATTATTTGCTCTATAAATTGCAAATTTGAATGCATTCAAAAGATATCATTTGCTTTTGAAATATCTAATAAAATTATACTAATTATAAGACCACTTTGACGAGGAAATTAATTTATTTATGTAAATTTAATTTTATCTCAGTTGATAAGAACATTACACGTAATATGTAAGGAGTAATGTTCAAATTATGATACGCTAATTTTTTCATTTTTAAAAGATGAAATTTTTGTCAGTTTAACTGAAGAAAAAAAAATTAATTTATGGTATTACTATATACTCTTATCAAATTCTTTTAAAATTAATAGTTTCAATTTATTTATTATGTCATTTAAGTCATACTACCTCCGTACCAAAATATAAGTCATTTTGACCATATTATACAAATTAAGAAATGTAATCATTGTTGTATGGAAAAGATAAATGACGAGTTAGTTTACAAAAATATTCTCCATTAATGATATAAAAAAGATAAATTGAAGAAGTAAAAGGAGAAATAGAAATAAATAATTAAGGGTATAATAAGAAAAACAACATTAAATGATTCATTGGTACTGTAAAACGACTTATAAATTATAAAATTAATTTACAATTGCACTGTATGTTAATTAAACTCAACAATTTTTTTTATAAAAAAACAAAATATATTTTTTAAAAAATTGATTGCATATGATGAATCTGATACATTGTATGTAGCATTAATGAAACATTGTATTTACTCGTTAAAAAAAAAGTATTTGTAAATTAGTTTTCCTATTTTGATTCTCATGTAAGGTTAACAACTTTTAATAGATAGGATTGTCAAAAAAAAACTTTTAATAGATAGTACAATCTCATTTGATTCTTTTTTTTTTTCCGGTCTAATGACAAATTTTAAATAATTTAATGTTGTACCGCTGAGAATATATAATCACATAAGAAATAAACTAAGAACAAATATTAAAAAAATATCATACTTTAGAAAATCAAATATCTTATCAATTTCACCAATTCATTTTTAATATCGTAAAAATATTATTAGTATAACATAAAAAATAAACTAAAAATATTATCACATCAACGTTTATCAAACAAATATAGTTAATCGTAAAACTGGTCAATATGATTAACATTATTAATATCCATTCAAATTTTGAATATGAGCAAAAATTCAAATGAATTCTGTCTAATTTTGAATAAAATACATTCGACTATTTATTTTTCTATAGATATACTTTTTATTGCAGTATTTAGTTTTATACAATCCGTGGCTACTATGTTTTTTATATAGAAAACTAGAGTATTTCAGGTCACCATTATAAAATATAAACAAAAGTGCATTTTTTTTTTTAATTCATTGAACATAAAATGTTCACTTTTGTTTTATAATAATGACTATAAGAGCATTTAAAATCACAAAAGAAAAACAAGAGGAACTAAAGGGATTGAATATACAATTTTTTTTTGACACTTTTATGGGATCCGGTACATTAGTCCCCGTATGATCGCACCTATTCTTATTTCTTACTCTTTTCAATTTATTTTCAAGTAAAAGTTGTTTTTAGATTCATTTAAGAAATAGTGTATTTAACCTTTATTTAAGTTAGATACATTTGTTATTTGATGAACTTAGAAAACAATTTTTACTTGTTTACAGTCGGAGAAAGTACTCATTCTGATTACAAATATAAGTAAATTTGAATTTTTTGATACATTTGAGTATTTGACCACTGATGTATTTGACTCATAGTTTGAATCAAATACATCAATGGTCAAATAAAAGTCAAATTTATTTATATTTATAGTCATAGAGAGTACATCAATAGAGAAATATTAAATGAAAAATAAATAAATAAATAAATACCAACCATGTAAGAGAAAGTAAAACCTCATTCATTCATACATTCATTCATCATAAACCCTGTGAGTGAGTGTACAAGCATTAAGCAAGCATCATTGATTCATTTATAAGTGCCCCCAATCTCCACTTTATGACTTGTGTTTGATTTCAACAACTTCCCTTTCCCACTCACTCAGTCATTTCATCAAACACCAACCAACCATGGCCGCTAACGCTACTTCCCAAGCCCTCCGAATCCACCCTTCACCAACCTCCCTCTCTCTCTCTTCCAAACTCCCTCTCTCCTCCACCTTCTCCGTTTCTCTCCCTTCCAACCGCCGCCGCTCCTTAGTCGTCTTCGTCTCCTCCTCTCTCGACGCTAAACCCACCGTCCTCGTCGCCGAAAAGCTCGGCGAAGCTGGTCTCAACCTTCTCAAAGACTTCGCTAACGTTGATTGTTCCTACAATCTCAGCCCCGAGGAACTTTGCACTAAGATCTCTCTCTGTGATGCTCTCATCGTTCGTAGTGGGACTAAAGTCTCACGTGAAGTCTTTGAATCTTCCGGTGGTAGACTTAAAGTCGTTGGAAGAGCTGGTGTTGGAATCGATAACGTGGATCTGGCCGCCGCTACTGAACATGGTTGTTTGGTCGTTAATGCTCCGACCGCCAACACTGTCGCCGCTGCTGAGCATGGGATCGCACTCTTAGCTGCTATGGCTAGAAATGTTGCTCAGGCTGATGCTTCTATCAAAGCTGGTAAGTTCTAAAAAGTTCTTTTCACTGAAGCATTTTATCGAACACCTTGTTTGTTAGATTCTGTTTAGATCCTGCATCTTTTCATTTCGTGCTTTTTATATTAGATTTTGGGTACTTTTTTGTTTTGTTTTGTTTGGTTTCGTTTCACATGTTTGTATTCTTTATGATGTATACTATTTGTTGACTAGGTAACGTCATTGCAATATTTTCTGCTAAAAAGAAGAAATTTTCATTTCCTCATATATCAATTTGTGTTTGGCTGACCCTTTTTGTATACATGTTGAGAATTGAGATCTATTTTTCTATATGGGATAAAGTTTTGGTTTTTATTTTATTTTTTGTATATAATCTTTTATGGGTGTTGTTAATGTTGTGGATTTGTGCTGATTGATTTATACATGTGGTTGATATAGGGAAATGGCAGAGAAGTAAGTATGTTGGAGTTTCACTAGTTGGGAAGACACTTGCGGTATTGGGTTTTGGAAAGGTTGGTACTGAAGTTGCTAGGCGTGCTAAGGGTCTTGGCATGAATGTAATTGCTCATGATCCTTATGCTCCTGCTGATCGTGCTCGTGCTATTGGTGTGGAGCTTGTGAGCTTTGATGAAGCCATTGCTACTGCTGATTTCATCTCGTTACACATGCCGCTTACGCCTGCTACCTCTAAGATGCTCAATGATGAGACTTTTGCTAAGATGAAGAAAGGAGTTAGAATTGTTAATGTTGCTCGTGGTGGAGTCATTGATGAGGATGCTCTTGTTAGAGCATTGGATGCTGGAATTGTAGCTCAGGTTTGAACCATTAACCCACTAATAGTTTACTTTAGAGGAATAACTATTTGGATTGAAATAATGACATTTTGTATCTTTTTGTTTCAGGCTGCTCTTGATGTTTTCACTGTGGAACCACCTGCCCAAGACAGCAAGTTGGTCTTGCATGAGCTGGTTACTGCAACACCTCATCTTGGTGCCAGTACCAAGGAAGCTCAGGTAAGTTGCTTTAAACAATTGTTTATGATTATGATTTATGAGTGTTACCTGTGCTCCCTCTTTTGTCACTATGGTGTCTAATAACCTTCGAAAATGATGACCAGGAAGGTGTGGCTATTGAAATAGCAGAAGCTGTAGTTGGGGCTTTGAAAGGGGAGCTTGCTTCTACTGCAGTAAATGCACCAATGGTTCCCTCAGAGGTACTAGAAAAAAAATTATCATTACCATGTTACTAGTACTAGTATTTCATAATAAATAACCTTGCTTCGTAATGTTAATATGCTGCAATTTGTCGTGAGAAAATCACTGTGAGTTCATTAACCTATTGTGTATCCAAATTCAAATATTGAAAATGATATTTGGAATCCAATGAACTGTTAAATTTTAATTGCCATTTGCTGAAGTGGTTCAAATTAAATACTACTTAGGTAAATGTATGTTTGATGTGAGAAATCTAATATCACATGATTTAATGAGTTTTTATTGCTCGGCTCTATCTTTTAAAATTTGAAACTCTGGCTTTATCTCAAGCTTATCATGATGCTAAATGATTCATGGATTGGAGTTAACGATCAAATTGGAGACTGGAATTGACCTAAGTCTAACTCATGTTTCATTCCTCTGTGACTGCAGGTGTTAACTGAGCTAAAACCATTTGTTGATCTTGCTGAGAAACTGGGGAGACTTGCTGTCCAACTGGTAGCAGGAGGAAGCGGTGTAAAAACAGTGAAAGTGACTTATGCTTCCGCTAGGGCTCCAGATGATCTTGACACACGTCTTCTTCGTGCTATGATAACAAAGGGTCTGATTGAGCCCATATCCAGTGTTTTTGTGAACTTAGTTAATGCTGATTTCACTGCTAAACAAAGAGGGATAAGAATAACTGAGGAGAGAGTTATTCTTGATGGTTCACCTGAGAATCCACTTGAATTCATCCAGGTCCAGATTGCTAATGTGGAATCTCGATTCGCTAGTGCCATATCAGATTCAGGGGAGATCACAGTAGAGGGCCGTGTGAAAGATGGTGTCCCTCATCTTACAAAGGTTGGATCTTTTGAAGTTGATGTGAGTTTGGAAGGTAGCATTATACTGTGCAGGCAGGTAGATCAACCAGGTATGATCGGAAAGGTGGGAAGCATCTTGGGTGAAGAGAATGTGAATGTGAGCTTCATGAGTGTTGGAAGGATCGCTCCACGAAAGCAAGCTGTGATGGCAATTGGAGTTGATGATCAACCACGCAAAGAAACTTTGAAAAGGATTGGAGATATTCCTGCTGTTGAAGAATTCGTTTTCCTTAAGTTGTAAGATTGATTAAATGTTTGTGTTGTGTTTTATTTTGTATTTTTTTTAATGAATTGGGCATGACTGGATGATGTGCCCGGTTTTGATGTATCATCATGAACAAGTGAGTAGTAGTGAGTCTTAGAGGGACGAGGAAACAAATAATTCAACTTTGGAATCAATAGTGTGGTTTACTGGTTTAGTGAAATCTTGGTCATTTTTATTTGAATAAAAAAAGAATAACAGTATGTTGGAACTTGGAAGTTTTAAAGAATCACTCAAAAATTTTAAAATTTAATTATACTTTTATGTTTGATTTTAGTCTTCTCATAATTTTTTGAGCCATTTTTTTTATCATTAAGTTTTTGGTTGTTTAAAACTGTTAAATATTTGCTTTTCTTTCGATAAAGTTACAAACTAAATTGAATCATTTCAAAGTTCAAACTCATTTCAAGAACCAAAATAGATTTATTGTGTTGCATTTTCAATAAAAAGGTCAAGAACCAAAATGTTAGATATATTTATAATAAAAAATTACTAAAGTTTATCTATTTAATTGACTAGTTAAAAATAAATTTTATGGATGTTTTGTCTAGAAGTTTTAGTTCAACTATTAAAAAATGCCAAAAGTGTTATGTCGTACGTCTATGCGGGTTCGAACTCTGGTCCATCCACTTTGTGTGTGTGTGAATTTTTAATAAAAAATGTTGTCATCGTGTCGTGAGGTAAACCAAAAATAAAACATTAGGACAACTTGGCGTGAACCATTTCACCATCAACTAGGTTTAGTGTAGCTGGATTTGAATTATCTATCATTTGGACCCAAAGCTAGATCTAAATTCAATGGTTTTGAACTGTTGCACAGTGCACACCATGTACTAGTACGACGCTTTAGATAGTTTTACGATCAACAATAGTTCATGTCTCTCATTCTAATCAAATGGTTAATGAATTTTTCATAAAACAAATCATTCAGAAGAATTTAAATTCAGTGCATTTTTTTGTGTGGTGAGTTCATAAAGTCTAGCTTATTAGCCTTGATGATGCAGGGGGATCATTCCCCTATTCATCTTAGGCACTACTACTTTTAGTCCATTAACATTTGTATTTGAATCTTTGTAACAGAATCCTCTCTTAATGTTTCGATATGCATATTCAATAATGTATATCCCTCCTCTAACAAACGTCCACACATTTCTCTTAAAGTCATAGTAGAACTTGTAATTTTATTTGATATATAATGAATACTTGTTGGAGCATGTCTATACACAAATAATATATCCCATGCATCACATTTAAAGGTTCTATATATTAAAGAGGTCATTTTCTGGGCTGTGTTTCAAATGTTGAATCCTCATAATGCAAATATTTCAGGGCATTTTGACATGACATGAGGTGCATTGTATTAACAATGTCCAGGGCGAATCCAATGCGAGCATGCGAGGAATTATTCTTGACCACTAAATCTTACATTACATGGATGGCTAAGACGAAGCTTATCTCACCTCTCGAACCCTTAGCCGATACTCTCCCTATGCATATATAAGTACATATATAACCTCTTGTCATGAGAAAATTTATAACCTATGGCTTGTATAGATGATTCTGAGACAGCCCTGCTTTTGATGCCATCAATTGACTTAATGGAAGTCTAAATTCTCAATTTAAGAACCAGAAAGAAAAGGAATCTCGGCTAGAGTCGTCGGTAGGGAGATGTTGAGGTTATGAACGGCTAAATATGTGGCAATACCAGCAGCATAACCTGCAAAAGCAAAGCCACTAACCTGCACAGCAGAAATAAAAGACCTCGGTCATGCAACATAAACAAACATTTTACTCTGTCAGATCAAGATTATAAAGCAAAGTGGGAAATACCTTTTTAAAGTACCAAAAGAAGTCCACTTTTTCCATCCCCATGAATGCAACTCCAGCAGCTGAGCCAATAACTAACATGGATCCACCGGTACCAGCACAAAATGCAACCAATTGCCAAAACTCAGAATCTTGAGGGAAAGCAGTGATGTCGTACATTCCCATCGTTGCAGCAACCAAAGGAACATTGTCTATTATCGCAGATATGACTCCAACAGCACTTGCGATTAGTTCACTATTTTGGACATGAGCATCAAGGTAATTTGCTATTTCCCGAAGAATACCTGCTGCCTCCAGGCTGCAAAAATGTCACCGTTTTGATTGCAAAAGCAATTAGTTAACATGAGTACCCAAGAAACATATGTCATGTCAGGGAAGCATATTTTAGAAAATAAAATTGGGAAAGGAGAAATTTTATTAATAACGGTGGCACTAAACGGATGAAACACGCATGGCTGTTGTGTTGTCTGAAGTTTACTGCGATGAAGAAAAAATCAAAATTTATTTCCTTACTACCTGCTAACAGATAATAGAATTCCAAGGAAGAACAGTGCTCCTTGAGTATCTATCCTTGATAGTGCCTGTGGCACTTTAAGTTTCTTTCTCTTTTCAGATTCACCATAATGGATCGCATCAGTAAGGATCCAAAGCACGCCAAGTCCAAGCAACATCCCCATGTACGGAGGCAAACCTGTGACAGCCTTGAACACAGGGACAAAGATCAAAGCTCCTAAACCCACTGAGAAAACAAGCTGTCCCCGTGGAGCCATCTGTTCAGATGCCAAGACATCGGGAGAATCCTGCCCCTTGCCACTAACTTCACTGAACAGAAGACAATCCAGCATGATCATGTAAGTTAATAGTTATAAAATGTTAAGCTAAATTTGACTACTCAAATCAGCTTTCTTGGTTGACTTTTGAAGTACAATAGTACCTAGTCAAGGACATTAGAGCCAGTGGAACAGCTAGAGAAATGGCTGAAGGCAAAAACAAATCCTGAAAATAAAGAAAATGCAGTTATGGATACATTTTGACCAAGGAAATCATAATTTAGGGCTTTAAATTATGTATTTTTCATCACTATATCAAAAGAATATTTCGGGGTGTCGCTAGTGCTTAATTCATTATACATTTATACCACTATAAATTACTATGTAGTTTCAGGCAAAAATATTTCATGATCCAAGTAGTCGAATCACGTTGGAATAATTTTCTAATAGATAACCTTTATTGTTTGCACTGTAGTTATTTGGCCATGTATCCACAGCATAGTAGTTGTGACATCGCCAATAGGAGTCCAAGCACCACCTGCGTTTGCAGCTATTACAACAACAGCTCCAAGAATCCTGCAAACAAAATCCAAAGCAACTTCTTGAGGATTTCGTAAGGTGTAGCTAAACCTCAGAATAGTTGGAGATTAGAGAACACAGCATTTCTAAATGCTGATTTCAACTTCAATGAAAAAGCTAACAACATTTCATATCATTTACGAGTTATAAGCACTAGCAGGAACTGATGTATTTAAAAGATAAACCGTTTCTAGAGGAAAATTTGTTAAAATGGGTATTCAGATTTTATGAGAAAATGAAAAAATATGGGTAAGAAAATAAATTTCTCCAACTAAGGAGTGGTATTATCAGGCTAAAGACACCAATGGATGAAAACTTATGTAATGCATGAATGTCTCCATTCAATCATTATTGTGCTATTTTAGAAATTACGGTCATATTGAATACTTCAATGCGTGGGAAGAACATTACACTGAAAGTTAATAACAAAACGACACACATACTTTCGATACTCTGATGGAGGTACTAATTTCCGCAACAGAGAAACCATGACTATGGTCGATGTAAGGTTGTCCAGAACTGAACTGAGAAAAAATGTAATAAATCCAACCTGCATATGCAACATTAATTTGTCAAATTCAATTATTGAGGCACAAGAGCAAAATCGGTCATGCGAACTACAGAAGATTTAGAATTTCAGATTTGAGGGGCAAAGAGACATTTGGTCTAGTTCCCTCATCATTTTATTAAATCTTTTGTTCTTTTAAAAATTGACTTTTATGCGCAGACAAAATAGTACTACACTTCATCGTAAGAATGAGCTCTTGAATCAAAGCCCCTTCTGTTTGGTATATTATCCAAATTTGATCACGCTATAATGAATGATAACTAATGTAATCAAGTTTCAAAGAAATTTCAACTTGAAAAGAGTTCACAAAGAAGCATTCTTAGTATGGTAAAAATTGCATTGAAGCGACGCAAGCACTTACCACCCAAAGGAGAAGGCGTGGGTTTCGAGTTTTTATATTGTCAGTAACTATCTTAAATCCTTGATGAGCATCAACTATCTCAACAATGGTCATTGCACCAAGCAAGAAGAACACTATTTCACTGACTTCGGCTGAAGCATGCGACAGCTCTGAAACAGCTATATCAGTTGATGGAGCCTACAGACAATTCATAAAAAATAAAAGTAAATGGCAGTGGAAAATCCAATCAAATAGTACTTGGTAGACAGTAACTGTGAGATCAGAAGCAACTTATTTTCCACAGTATCATGGTATTTTATATCATATTATGTGCATTGGTAGCAGCCAATTGTTGGAAGGAAAAATTACGCACGAATAAAAATACACATAATCTTTAAGGTAATATTAATATACACCAAACATAGAGTTTTGCTCTTTACAGTACTAATTTCTAACCAATTTGTCAAAAACTACCATAAATTTCAAAGCCACCAAGAATCATGCTGCCAAGACATATAAAAGATAGATATTTACCCCAATACTCCGTATCACCCATAAGCTTACAGCCATCAATAGTCCTACACCACTTTTGTTAAATGCTAGAGATTCTTCAAATATGATGCCTGCATATCCTATTACAAATAGCAATGCCATGGCAAGATCCTGCAGTGAAACATCACATATCGAGCTCCCAACTTTCAGAACAGAAAATAGAGGATATCTAGAGACATTTTGCAAATGCATATACTTTATCAGTTTATTGTGAAACTAAACTATCATAAGTGAAATAAGGTATTAATGGACCTGATTTGCAGCGACCCAAGAATGGTTAATTGCCACTGTTCCAGTTGCAGCTGCCGCAAATACCGCAACTGCTTTGAGCAAATCAGTCTTGGGCTGGTAGTTATCTTCAAAATCTTGTGAGCTTGTTTCATCAACTGAACACAAGGGATCACAAGTTCCAGATTCTGATGTCAAATCCTGTTACCAAATTAAACCCCTTAGTATATAGGTAGCAGATTCTGTAACTTTGTAATAACAGTGCTAATGTAATCCACACATTAACTAACTGAATCACCAAAATTAACCCCTTGATCTTTGTATTCTAACTAGTGGAATAATAAGCTAATTTCAAATGAAAATGTTTGAATTCAATTAATTAAGCTCAAATTTTGAATCTTTTTTTGATTATTGAGGTACCCTTAACATGCAATTATGCAAAACAGCATAAAAAAAACAAAATTAGTAAATAAAAAAGCAGAAAGGTTAAAAGGGTATTCATAAAATTTGATTAATGGATACACGGAAGAAAAATAACCTGGAACTGTTGCTGTGAACTTTTTGGAGGCTGAAATGAAGAAGAGTTAGAATCTCTGGCTTTGTCTTCAGCACGTGCCAATACATTATTGCGTAGTAACTTAGTATTGGGAACTCCGAATCTGATTCTACAAGAAGAAGAAGCGAAGAAAGGTTGAGATAGTGTCGGCGAAGATTGAATTGTGTGATTGGCAGCATGAGATGAAAGTATAGAATTCCGTGAATGTTGGAACATAGACAAGTGTGTTCCAATTGAAAACGTAGCCATTTGTTTGTTCCAGCAACAACAACAGTGGATGGGTGGGTGTTCTTCGTAAAAAACTATGATAATAACGGAAGAGAATGAATGATTAATTAATTAATTAATTAGTTTCATTCATTCATAGTACCAAGAAATGAAAGACAGCACATGTCATTTAGATTTGTTTTTTACTTCAGTTGTACTAATTATTTTGTTCATGAACTCTGTTTCAAGTCTTGTTCTTCTTTTCCAGTCTTTCTATCCTATGTGTTCTACAAATTTTAACCGTGTAGTAAATGTCAAGAAATGAATTTGGTTATTTACTCGAAATTCTATTGAAATAAGTGAAGTTTATTCTTTTATGGTAAAATTAGTGTTAATAATTATTAAAGTGTCGAAATGTGAAATTTGATCCATACAATATAAATGATTTGTCATCTTTAGATATTAAAACAAATTCTTCTTTAATAACCGTCGTGATTATCACCCGTCATACATCTATATCTTATCTTAAATCTCTATTAATCTTACTACACACCATATCCCCTCGAACCCGTTTATAATGGTTAATTTATTTTTCGTTTAATTAATTAAATAGTTATAATTCTCCTTTTAGAAGAAAAGGTATTAAAAAGAGAAACACATAAGAAGCCACGTATGCATTGATGAGTCGAAAATATATGAATGGACATGGTTGGTTTCATTACATCATCATCACTTTGCATTGTTCAAAAGAAATAGAAATAGAAAAAGAAGAGATAATAAAGGATTGCAATTCGATTGTTACAATAACTTGAACATCATCAACCATGGCACTTGCTCAAGCTCAATCTTCTGCTTCTCTTTATGTCTCTATTCGTGGTAACCCATCTCACTCACTTTTCTTATTCTTTCTTCTAAGCTTTCTCAATTGAACTAAACTAAACTATGTTGCAGATGCTCGTGTTTTCACCACAAGAAGCTCCCCTGCAACCTCTGCTCAATTTCCTAAACCAAGTTTGGTTCCTGCTCGTGCATCCTTCGCCACTGGTTCTCCACTATGTAACATTTCTTAATTCTTGTCTTTTTCTTTTGTTCATTCATATAACCAAATCTTATCCAATGAGATTCGAATTTTATTTGTGCTGTATGGTTTATATGCTTAAGATTTATACTTTTATAGTTTAACTTGTAAGTCTATGAAGTTAATTCATGATGCTAGTTATACTTTGGGGTGGGTGGAACCGTGGAACTAAACTACTAAAGTACTGTATTGTTGAAATAAGATCCTAGTTATGAAGCTGAGTAATTTTTTACCTGTCTCAAGTGATTCGGAGAAGTCATGAAAGGAAGACTGTGTGCAAAGCAATGCCGGTTTCGATAAGATGTGAACAAAACACCAAGGATGGGAATGGTTTGGATGTATGGCTAGGGCGCGTAGCCATGGTTGGTTTTGCAGTAGCCATTACTGTTGAAATTACTAGTGGAAAAGGACTTCTAGAGGTATGTTTACGCACCATACGGTGAATTATGCACGACTTAGATTGCAATTATTTGTCCTCATCTTTTGAGCCATGAAACAAATTATAATTTTCATCAAATGATTGATATTGGCTTATGTCTTTCTTTTTATCATCTGTCAAAAGTTTGCTTTGATATTTTAACTGCAATATGGTAATCTTGCTATTAATGTTTATGGTATGTAGTTGTAAATTGAATTATGTATCTGTTCATGATCTAATAAGTTATAAGCATTGGGTTGGTGTATGTAGTGATTAAGCATATAGGTTCTTATATAGTATAAATTTCTGTTTCTGATATGCATCTAAAGTAAGTAGAATCTTCCAAGTGAACACAAGCTTGCAATGCACCGAAACCGCCACTAATAACTATATTAATAGTGATTTTGACACTCCTTACTTATATCAACCTTTCCTTTCACTCATTCTAGCTAGTTATTAATAGCAGAACTGTAAAAGAATAACAATATTCCTCTACTTTGATTTTGCAGAACTTTGGACTCACAAGTCCACTACCTACAGTTGCGTTGGCCGTAACAGCACTGGTGGGTGTCTTGACGGCAGTTTTCATCTTCCAGTCAGCCTCAGAGAACTGATTACATATTTAGGCTGATTGTGTTTGTTGTAAATTCTGTAGTTTCAAATGGAGTTCCATTTTTCAAGTTACATTTTTATCATTGTTTTGTTGTAATATTAATATTCTCGGTGAAAAGAAATGGCATCATTATTAATCCTGAAAGGTTTGATTAATGGAAGCCTTTATTGGCTGATTCCAAAGCAAGTGTTTATTTTTCGTATTATGTTATGTTTATCCTGTTGTATTAGTAAGAAGTGAGTTAAGAAGGAAATTTAATTTTCGACCAGCAAGCATGAAATTATCCTTGCCCATTCTTCCTTTAACAAATACAGTATCCCATTTTATAAACCCTGTTTATAAATAATCAGATATGGATTTAAAGCTGTAAACACCACAATTGATATTAATCAAAAGTTGAATGTTCATCAAAAGGTTTGCTATACTCAGCTTAGGTATTCAATTCACACCTTTCCAATAAATACTGATATAAAAATCAGTGACCAACTACCATGGAGGAAATCACTGAGTATTTTGCTTAATAAATTGAAGATGTCTTCATTCACAAGTTAAATAGTGTAATGCTTCCTAGAAATAGTACAGTTGTAGAAAGCTCTTTAAAAAAGGGGACCATTATAGCATATCATCCATACAAGAGGCATTATATATCCATAGACTGCAGTCCAAACCCAGCCTTTGATTTATTCTTCCTCTTCTTCGACCCATTTATGTTCGCTCTTTTCTTGGGTTGTTTTTCCTCTACTACTGGTTGTGTGTTCCGTAAGTGTTGATAAATGGCAGCCAAGGGATTCACTTGGGAGGAATGATCCTTAAAAAACTCAGACAATCGTTGTCCTTCCTTCAATCTGATGAATAAGCAATAAGGGTTACAAACACTATTTTACATATCAAATGTATAGTTGCCGATATAATTGAATTATGATAGGAAACACTCACACTAATTTCTGCCGAGTTTTACAATTAAGCTTGAAGTTATCCTCGTTGCTTGGTTTCCGTTCCTTCACCTCTGGAAGGGTCTCTAAGAGTGAAGAGAGATTGTATGCTTTCAATTTTTTCTGCCGTCTTTGATGTTTGCTCTTGTTCTAACAGAATACAACAATTTCACAAAATCAATAACACTGATGTTTTGCACATAAAATAAGAGGGCCATAAATATCTAAAAGAACGTTGGTCCAGGGTTAGAATAAAATTGCAGCAATCGCGTCATCGGGAATTTATAATCAAAATTTGGATTAGCTCTTATTGGGTAATTTTTAAATGTTTCTAAGTGCTTATGAACAAATTAAAGTGAGATGATAGCTTCTGAAAAATGAGATGCATGATCTAATTTAAACTAGCACAAGAATCTGTTAATGTTTAAACACCTGCAATTGTTGTAAGTTGTAACACTATTTTTATATTTTCTTTCATGAGAACTTCTTGAAATTTTATCAAAATGGTTCTAAATATATAAAATGTAAAGCTTTGGTTCAGACATAATTACAAGTTTACTGCGTTGCCTATTTTGTTTAAAGAGCAAGAAAAATATGGTATGCTTCTTTGCAACTCTAGTCAAGTCAGTATACTAATGCATCAATCACATACACAAACACAATATTTCATCAAGATCTACAAACGGGTAGCACATAAATGCGGTTATCAAAATAAAACTGAAAAATCTCAGATTATATAATCTTTCTGGAAGCAACAAAATCACAATGAACATCCAGATATGACTATCAGAGCAGGCACGCGTATTAATCATGACAAATACCATGTCCTATTCCGAAACTGTTGCAAACCATAACAAACTCAAGTGATGAAAGAGAAAGTACAGAGCAGAAAAATATTCAACATGTCCAGCAACTACATAACAATTCAAAATCAATACTCAAACAATACTTTATACTAATAACCAGCATTTTATTAACTGCAGACATTGAAAATGAGATTCTCACCTTAGAAATAGACTTTTGGGCAGTTAATGAAGAAACGGCGTTTTTCACCTCTGCAATAACAGCAGGGGTAAGAAGCAGTTAAAACCCTAGACAGGTTCCATGAACCAATACCACAAATCTTCATATACATGAGAATAAAGCAGATACATAGAAATTATAATATTGTGATTCAAAAGATGAAAAACTTGATCCCCAAACTTACTGGTATAAAACTGAAGTTTCTTTTCGAACTTGCGGTCCGACTTGGAATCTGATGATTCTGACCTGCAAGCATGAAAAACTCGACCTCAGACTTGTTGCATAAATGCTATTGCTAAGCAATCAGAAAGAAAGTAATTTTAAGTTTCAAAAGAGAAAAATGATTAACCTTGTATTTGGCTTGCCCATTGGTGTAAAACTTAGGGTACGAAGAGAGCGAAATCCTATTATAAAAGATACGCAAGCTAATTTCAAAATTCACAACAAAAAATCTCGGTTTTCTTAAGGGGGAGTGAGGGAAGGAAGAAAAGAACAAACCTGTGAACAAAGAAACGAGAGTGAGGTGATGGCGGAACGGAGGGCGCGGCAATGAAGGTTACGGAGGTCGCAGGGAGGGAAGGGTTCTCTATTGGTAGGGTTTGTTCAATCTCAGTTTCTTATTTTTATGTTTTTTGATTTACTACATCACATCACATCACAAAGTTTTGTCTCCGAAAAAAATATATAAATCTCTTAGTTTTCGGATATTTACTTCTTAATTTTTTTTTTCAAAATATTCAATTTTTCAGAAATTTGGCATATAAAATTTTCAGAAAAATTTTGTGTACAACAAAAATGTGGCCACTAAAAATAAAATTTTAAAATGTACCAAAAGTAAAGAAAATTAATATTTTAAAAAATGTTACATATCAAAATGTTCATAAATTTCAAATTGTTTGCAAATTTTTAAAGTTAATTGCATTGTCAAATAAGCAAATCTGGTTGTTTTTTTTTTTGTTATAAAAAGAGGGCAAAAGTTCAAAAAGAAAAAAAAACAACTAAAATGTTTGGATATTTCTAAATATGTAAGCTACAAGAATATTATTAAATAGGAGTTTTTGAAGTTCCATTATGAGAGACTCCAAAACAAACATATTAAAATGATCCAAAAAAGTATTATAGTTGATTTGCACATGCAAACTGAGGTTTAGTAGCTTTCGGATACGATGAACTAATATAGGGATACTTCTATCAAACTTATAATTGTCGGAATTTGGAAATCATGACGAGTAGGATATTAGAATCATTTTCCACTATCATGTGAGAAAAGTGTTCCCTCCAAGCCAAGTACAAACCCAAATACAAATCCCACATCTTGGCATGTAAGGCATCATAAACTCCAATCTTTTTAGCATAGCCCTTAATCCATCTGCCGTCGGAATCAAAACAAAAACCTCCACCACATCTTGCAATATCTCCATTGTTCCTACTTGCACCGTCACCATTGAGTTTGATTCAATTCTTTTATGTTTAAACCTGATTGTTTATACCATTGTAAATGCATAGAGATTGTGTAATTAAGGTTTAAATATCATTTTTATTTATGTATATACGCGAAAGTTTAATTTTAGTCCCTATATCTATTTGTGTTCTAAATATGCCCATTAATAAACCAAACTTTTTGCTTTTAGTTCATAAAACTAAAATTCGCAAGAAAAATCTTAAGTTTCTTGCAGATTTTCCTACGGATTTTTGCTTTAAGGAATAAAATCAAAATATTTGGTAGATTCAAGAACTTATTTAAAACAAAATTCGATACAAAGACTAAAATCAAAATTCCGCATACATATAAAAACAAAATTGATTGAATTTCAATTCCTTTATTTATCATTTTTGTGTGAATTTTTAAAGTTAACATTCTCACACAAATCCAAGTATTATAATTTATAAGTGATTGTATAATGATGATAGAATATTCATTTGACTTGAAGTCATATATACTTACGTATAAGGAAATCATTGTTTTTCTGTACACGCATTGCTTGAGAGTAACACCAGATAATTTCATACTAGTTCATTGTCATTATCATCTATAACAACAAAAGAAACACAATCTCACATAATTCTATCACATAAAAAGCATTTATTTCCTTATACACTGATCTTATTTTTATTTACTTATACAAAGAACCTAAATAGGAGTACAATATAGTAGAAATCTATTTACTTATAGTATTTCTTCAACTGTTAAAAGTTAACCACAAAAACCAATGTGGTCTATGATCTTCCACGGTAGGCTCTTTTGCAAGCAGAGCTGGGTTTCTGTGCAGGCGCACACATTTCCGAAGAAACTGGACACCCCTGTAAACAATTGTCTCCCAAGCTACCGGAAACCGTTAACAACCCCGGCGGCGGCTTTCCGACAAAGAAGTTTCCATCCAAAAACAACCTCTTAATAGACTTGATTTTCCCATACTCCAATGGTATATTACCACGTAAAGAGTTATGACGAATCGACAAAAACGACAGTAACGGATACGCAGCGAGATTCGCGGGCGCGTAACCTTGAATTCTGTTAAATCCGAGGTTCAATGCTACAAGATTGTTCCCTCCACCACGCGCGGGTTTTGAGATCTGAATCCCCGTGAAGCTGTTGTTTGCTAAATTCACTTGCTGTAGCGACGGTAAAAGTAAGAACCATGATTCAACCGTTCCGGCGAGAGAATTCTCGCTTAGTTCCACCACTTCTAATTGGTTTGATCCCTCAAAGGTTGTTTTTTGAAGAGGCCCAGATAAAAGATTGTTCTTGATTGCAAGTTCTAGCAAATTGGGTGGTAGTTTTGGGATTGAACCAGTTAGTTTGTTGAAGCTCAAATCAATTCTATGAATGCTTGTGAGAGAATTCAATGAGTTTGGGAGAGACCCAGATAGAGAATTGTGTGAAAAATCAAGAGATTCAAGAGATTTGAGTGTGGTTATGGAAGAAGGGATTGGACCGGAGAACGAATTGGATCGGAGAGTTAAGGTTTTGAGGTTGGAAAGAGAAGAGATTGAAGATGGAATTGAGCCATAGAAGTTGTTATCAGAGAGGTCTAGTGTGACGAGTTGAGTGAGTTGAGAGATGAGTGGAGTGAGTGAACCTGAGTAGCTTGCAGGGTCGAGTGTGATTTGGTTGATGTGTGTGGAATCAAGGGTGCAGGTGAATCCACAGATGAAGTGAGTGCGACGAGGGACAGAACATGGATCAATGGTGAAGTTCCATGATGCTATACACGATGAAGGTGAGATGGAAGATGGTTTGATTGAGGCTTTGAATGCTTTGAGAGCTTCAATGTCTGAAGATGAAGTGAGGGATTGTACAAGGAAATTGGTGTGAAAAATGGAAAAGAAGATAGTGATAGTTAGGAAAAGAATTAGGAGGTTTGGCATATTGAAAGCCTTGGTGTTTTTGGTTTGTTATGATGTTGTGTTGTGTATGAAATGCTAAAATAGGTTGTTTTGCTGATGGTTCAGAATTTGTTTTGCATTATTGTCGGTTACTGGTTGTTGCTTTGCTCCTATTTTAAGGAAGAAATGCCCCTAACTCAGATACTATTTCTGATATTTTAAACAATAGTTATTTATTCTGTTGTTTGTTTGAAAATAAAATTATTATGTTAAAAGTAATAGTATATTTACTAAATTAAATCTACTTTTTGTTTTGTTTTTTGGAAATGGTGTATAAAGTAATAATTAGATGATAAAATTGGAAAAAGTTGCATTGGGAATTGAAAAACAACATTCATTTTGAAATTATTTTTTTGAGCTAAAGCGACACTCATATTGAAACGGAGGGAGTACTTGATTGTTCTGATAGGTCTATAGCACCATACTCTTTAAATAAACGTATTTTACAAAAAATAAAATTACACGACCAAGAGTTCATACAACGTTTAAAGCGGACAATTCTTTGAAAACATAATGTTGCGCACATAAGTTCCAATTATTTATGTCATTTGTGGAAATCGAACATGACAATTGTTCCAATACTACATCTTAAAATTCTATATACTTGAGAATCAAGGTTAAAACTTAAAAGTAAGGGTTTAATATATTTTTAATTCCTATAAACATATAATTCTTCTACTTTTAGTCTTTTTAAATTTTTTCTCCACTTTTTGGTCCTCCAAATATTTCCGATCACGATTTTTGGTCCATGTTTTTCACTCAACTATGTGTACAATTCAAATTTTTCAACGAGGTTTTGTGATCATGTTTATAATATTATAAAAATTATTCAAACCAAAATTCATAATTTTTTAACAAATGATGAATTAACTATGAATTTTTAAGCGCAAACACTTCAAAAATTCATATTTAATTCACCACTAATTAAAAAAAATCAAATTTTGCAAATCAATTCAATTTTTAATATACTAAACATTACTGCAATACATAATTCCAATTTTTAATTAGTATACATGAATTGACATAAAAGTAGAGACCAAAATTCATGTTAGAGAATTTTATAGGGACCAAAAAGTGGAAAAAAAATTTAGAGGGACTAAAAGTAGAAGAGTCGGATGTTTATAGGGACTTAAAACATATTTAACCCTAAAAGTAATTTATATACGATAGAGTGCTTATACTCCTGATTTCAAGTAGACATTTTCACAAAAAACAGAGAAATAAAAATCATACAACATCCAAAATTGTTGAGGAGGTAACATTAGTAACCATAAGCTATTTATTTTTGCAGTACAAAGTTGTGACAAATGCTGGTGCAAATAGAAATGGAAGGAGAGGGGAAAAATGGTTTCTCTTATTATGTGGTGGGACTTGGGAGACAATAAGCTTTAAAACAAGAAAAAGAATGGGGACAAGAAAGTTGACTAAAATTGTATGATTACAGGTGCATAGCACTCAAGATCTGTGTGTGATGTGAAAACTGATCCGCCTCACTTTTTAATATCCGAGTACCACTAGTCTACTACAGTACAAACCATACCAACAGCTTTTCAAAGTTATTCATTCAGTGATTGTAATTTCACGTCGACAAAAAATAAACATGCATGTGTCAAGAAACATAAGCTGATATATCTTCATTATCAGTTAATTTAACTGGAGCAAAAGGGTTTTGGGTTTTCTTATATCAAAATAGAAAAAGGTTTGGGTTCAATTTGCGTAGCTGTTTACGGTGAGTACCTCAAAATGATTTTATTTTAGAAGAGACCCCCTAATCTCTGGTGGGATTTAACATGGAAAAGTAATAAATTTTCTTATCATGGACAAGTTGATTTGTAGCCATTAAATCAAACTGATAATATAATCTTTCAACACTAAATTATTTGTTTTTTACACTACCTTCTACTACCGTTCCTTCTCCTCCATCCCCCGCTCACCCACCACTGTTAATATTGATATCATTAAATTTAATTTGAATAACTCTCGATAGAAAGTGATTCAAAAGTCTTAATTGATTTGATTAATAAAACATATATGAGTAGTGATACTTCTAATTTGATTCATAAGATTAAAAATGTGGTTAGATGAGATGAGATTGAGTTTTTATTGTACATTTTTAATATTGATGAGTTTAAAATACACATCAAATGATTTTGATTTTTTTTATAAATTTAATAGAGATGATCTATATAATATAAACTTCCAATCCAATGGTGAATTTTAAAAAATTCGTATTTGTTATAGTTTTAAATCGTAACTTGGGCACCGTGCATCACTTAAACAAATAGTGCATGTTAGACAAAACCTTCAGTTTATTCATATTCAGAGGGATGATAATCTATGTGCTGATTGGCTGACATCAAAACTTCTACCTACGAGCTCATCATCGTGGAATCACACGAGAAGAAGTTGAAAACCCTCATTTTTAATGACTTAGTCGATCTCTATACCACGTATTCCTTTTAGTTAGTTTATCTTTATTTTTGGCCTTCAACCCTCCTTTTATAACCCAAAAAAATATACATCTTGATCTCGGAGTTGTGTAAACTTCACAATAGTATTTGTCATGCTTTTTGTCTAGGGACAAAAATATATTTTCAAAATCAAATATCAGTCGATATAACGATAATTGATGCTAAATTTATTACAAAGAGCTACATCTACAATTATATTTTTTAAAAAGAGACTAGATCATTGATGTCAGAATTCATCTAAAACCAAATTGGTCGAACCCCAAATTAGTTGGCCCTAAAAGAGTAGTATATCTTGTCATCTCCTCAGAGTGTCGTAGTCAATGAAACGCACCGCATGTATACCGCTTATGTTTCAGTCAACAAAATTACACAAATCAAACTCCATCAAATATATCCTAAAAAATAAATAAATAAAAGTAGCGTCAAATACATGATCATAGTTTCATTGAGTAGAAAAGAAACGCGAGGGGTGTAGCAAAGTAAAAACAACACGAGCATGATGATGAAGTCTCTATTCATATTCGCGTTTTTCTTTGCAATTTCCGTCGCGGCAGCTTCCACAGCTTATCCTTCCATCCCCGGCCTCGATTCCGGCGACTGCTCCCTCACCGGCGACGAGACTATTCTTGTTCCTCCACGGCGTGAAGTCTACGATGACGGACGCATATACGATATTTCCCACAAGTACGTCCCTAACTTGCCGGTGTGGGAATCTGAAGAAGGATTAGGTCACTTCCTATGGCTTGCTGTTAGCATGAAGAATGGATCACGCGCTAATGGTTCGGCTATGCAGCTTGGTGCTCACACCGGTACTCATGTTGACGCGCCTGGTCATTTCTATGATAATTACTTCGACGCTGGATTCGATGTCGATTCTCTTGATTTACGACTCCTCAATGGTAGTTGTAGTTCTCTTCTTCATTTTACTACTTTCTGCAATAAAATACTATGAAAATATGTAATAAGATGTTAGAAACTACATTGACTGATTTTACCAAACGTTAGTCCGATTGACGCTGGACTTAGTAGGAAGGACCACAGTTCAATCCCTGCAACTACTAATCACTTATCTAGCACAAGTGGTTGGTGGTTAGGGTGTGCAAGTGTTGTTAGTCTGAGTGGAATTCCTAATCATTAGTAATAGTACTAGTAGTAGGAGTATTAATAACTAATTTGTTTTTAATCCATTTTGGGAATGGATTGGTTGTTGATTATAATTATAAATCAATTAGATGTTGACAACTGAACTAATACCCCAATTGTTTTGTTCATAGGTCTTACCCTTTTGGTCGATGTTCCACGGGGCACAAACATTACTGGTATGTGCAACTCATGCTCTAATTTGAATCATTTTATTTGTTGAGTTGTTGCATATCTCAATTTCTCAGCCATGTAAATGCTAAATCTTCCCACTGAATAAATGTGATAGAAATTTTTACAACTCTTAGCAGTTTGCACGCAGTGCTGCTCTCGAGCATGAAATTTGGCGGATGCTCTGCTTTCCCAATTACAAACTGTCTTCTTAGTTGTTGCATTTTGAATTTTTGTATTGAAAATGCAAACTTTTCCCTGTTTTTACTGATTATATTTAATTAAGATATTGAAATAAAAATCTTTTTTCAGCTGAAGTTATGAAGTCCTTGAATATCCCCAAAGGTGTAAGCCGTGTGCTCTTCAGAACATTAAATACTGACAGGTACTATAAGTTACTCCCACGGCCAGGACTGCTGTAATTTAAGATGTTTTTTCTTGTTTGCTCTGGAAGTGCTTCTCTAAGGCAGCTTCATAATTCTTGCATATACACCAAATGTGTTTTGTTGTGTAGCCTTCACATAGTCACATACTTCTATCTTTTGGCATCTTTTTTTATCACCCAGTTTCAATTTTTGTGTTGAACCTTCTGAGTCACTGTAATGTGGATGTGGACTGTTGTTGCACATAAGCAATATTGCTTCTTCATTTTATCTGTATGGTTTAAGATAGACAGGCCATTGGACGATGGGTTGAGGGTTGGCTGTAGGCAGAGGTTATGCTTAAGAACATGATTTGCTAAATACCAATGATATATTACCCTCAAAGGGAGCTTGAAAACAAGAAACGAGCTTATAGCTAGTAATTTCATTGTAAGATGATGATAATTTTATTTATTGCGAATATTTAACATATAAAAGAGACAGAAAGGATTAGAAAAAGATCTATGACTCTATGCATGAACTTTATGGGTTAAATCGGAAGTTATAGAACATAAATTTAGAAGGAAAAAATAGGAGAATTCTAAGTAGTTCTCTAGACTCTAGTTATTGTAGTTTTGTCAATGCAATTTACCAAACTATATTTGGCCAGATGAGAGGGAGGGGAAGGATTTAATAAAAAGATTTAAATAAAAATGTTCATAGATAATCTTTCCCCTTCATTTTACTTAAGTGTGTTTGATTTGATCTTGTTGTTTTAACCTCCATGATCCATATATCAATATATAGTTTTAACCTTGCAATTTCAACCTTTATTAGTGATATGTACTTGTGTATTAGAAACTGCTTGTGACTTGTAGGCAATTTTTTTGTTGAAATGTTAGGCGGCTTATGTTTAAGAAGGAGTTTGACACAAGCTATGTTGGGTTCTTGGAGGATGGTGCAAAATGGCTGGTGGAGAACACTGACATCAAACTTGTAGGTGAGATAGAAATTCCTGTTTAAGATTTGGGCTGCTTCCTCAAAAAATAGTTCTTCTGTCCCCTTTTTACTCGAACAACTAGTATCCATCCATAGTTTGCATTTTTAATTTTGTCAGTCACATTTATTTTTTAAGTCAGTCTTCATTATCTAATAATGTGGGGTCATTAACTAATATTGGTCTCAATCGTGCTCTTCAAATTCTGGCAATTTCTTCTGTCTTGACTTTGTCTTGACTTTAAAGCATCATTTTATTTTAAACGGACTATATGGTTGTTATAATATTTTGTTGTTGTATAGAGAAGCCACAGATTTTTTTGTTATATAGGAGCCACACTAGTTGACTTTATGTCCATCGTGGTCAAATGTGTGAGTGACAGCACAGTTTTTCCTTGTTTGCTTGTTATCTTTTCATTTATTTCAAAATATAAAATAGCTATTGGCATGCACTTCTTGAGATCCCACAACCCAGTGTGGATATTCTATATGACATGGAGGAGGCATGGCTCCCCAAATTTTTTCTCCTTATCAATTTTCGGTCATGTAATTTGTAGGAGTTGATTACTTGTCTGCTGCGGCTTATGTTCACTCAGTTGAGTCTCATCTTGTTTTTCTGGAAAGCAGGGTAAGAACATTTTCTCCCTGGTGATAATTTATGCATATTTTACTCCTTCATTATGATAAGTTAATTATTCCTACTATTTTGAGTTGAAAAAACTAAAAAAAAAATACAAATAAGATACTGTGGAATGAAGTATATTAGTTATTGCCGTAAGTATGAGACTATTCTCTCTTTGAACTTTCAAACTTTTAACATTGATAACAACGGGTTCTATGCTCAAGTGCGGATTTTGGCACTCATCATTGGCAATAAATTTCATTGGTGTATAATACAAGAGTGATGCTATATGTCCTCTTTCATTTGATGTCTTGTTTGGGGAAATACCTATTTATTGGATTGCTTCATACCTCTAGTCATCAAATTGAGTCCGACCGGTGACAATAGGCCTAGAGTCTTAATAATTTATGAAGTTTGTGAACTTTTTTTTTCTCTATTCATCAGTCCTAATAGAATTCTATAGGTGATAAGGTTTTATCAGCACTTCCAAAGCTCTACTCAATGATTATTTCACTTGATACATCTTTACTTTTAGGTGAAGGTTAAGATGACGAACTATATGTATTGGTCATCACGGTGAACTGAAAAATAACATTGATTTAATGCTAAAAAAACACAATAAATAGTTCACCATGAACCAACATATTAACCTTCACCCTTTACTCAATGCTCCATCTTCCATCCTCCGGCCTGAATTCACTCATTCGGGTTCAGCTGCTGATGAATCAATCCATATTAGTGGTACATTCTATTATTGGAGACTGTTGTCACCATAATGTTCAGTTTATTTGGAGCGATATTTTCAGTTTTAGTCGAAAGAGGATATAGTTCGTTGAAGAGAGGTTGCTAGAATGCGTATGTTGATTTCCTTTTTTGAAAAGTCATCAGTGAGCTATGCACTAACAAAGTTCAAATGCATCAGGAAATCATTCTCGTGGAAGGCCTTAAACTAGATGGTGTCCCAGCAGGATTATATTCACTCAACTGCTTGCCTCTCAGGTTGGTTGGTTCCGAGGCATCACCAATACGTTGCATTCTGTTCGGATGATGAGGTCCACATGAGTTCCACGGTATGATCATATTTATACTATTGACTTCAAACTCTTCAAGTCTCTTATTGTTTTATCTTTATCCTTACTAAGTCAAATGTTGATATAGCGGTAGAAGAATGAAACGGCTGTAGGAAGCAACGTAGCCTGAAGATAGTCAATGGTATCAACAAGGAGCATTTTGATGTAAACAAATCCGATAGTAAAATCTCAAATTGTTGTGTTTTATGAGATTAGGTTGGAAATGTTACTGGGTGCTGGTAATGTATGTACTAGACTAGTAGTAATCTATTAATTATTGTTGTGAACAATAGTTGAGGACTTGTACACCTATAATAAACTTGTGTTTTCAACGTTTACTTCACTATGTGTACATAAATTGTTGATATTTACACACTTCTTCTCAAAGTAATAACGAAACATTTCTCTCTTGTAAGAGTTTACTAGACGATTTAAACAGTTTTAAGAATATCCCGTCTACGTATTTATCAAATAAAATTGGTTATGATAGACATTCGAGTTACATTAGTACACAACATACCACAAACAAAATAATGTATATATGATACTGTAAAGGGATATAAAGATGACAAACAAAATAATGAAAATGCTAATGATAATGTATAAGTTGTAATTTTACAAAATCAATAAAAAATAATTATGTTTCTTAATTTTATTTTTTTGAAATGTTTTTTTTTACAATTTTGTAGAAATACCTATTTAAGAAAGATTATTGGAAATTAAGCACAAGTTATTGAAATGACTTCTATTAATAATACTTAGGTAACGGTAAAAGTTTAATCTAGCGATAAAAAGATAGAGTACCTTAAAGTCTTTTCTATTTTAAATTGGACACTATTAGTATTATCTCATCTTAAATTTTTTTATTAGCATTCTGCCAAAAATAAAATTTTATTAGCAAAAAGAAGATTAAGTATTATGCAAAAAAAAAAAAAGAAGATTTAAGTAGTTGGTTGTCATTTTCGTTAGTTTTTTTATTTCTTAAAAAATAAAAAGTATTCAGAAAATATTTGTACAACTGAATAGCAAAAAATAGTCATGGACTAAGACTATAGTGGCACCCGACTATAGTGTATGCGGTTGTGGTTGAACGATTATGACTTATCTTCACTTAATCAAAGACTTTGGATGCAGAGCTCTAATCTAGCCAAGAATATAAATTTTGTGTTCGGCGGTGGATATATGATCTCGACCACACTAGACCACCTTACGATAGTGTAGGACCCATCTCAAACACTACTGAAGTAGGAAATTGCTAATTCTAATTTTGCAATTAGATTAGATTTGTGGAGCTCAAATTAGCACAACCATCAAATTGCTAAGCATGAAGTATCAAGCGGTGGTGTTAGCCTTAGTGGCGGTGGTGGCAGTTTGTTTGTCGGCGGTGATTGGCGACGATAACCTCATCCCTCCTCGTCGTGAAGTCTACGATAATGGAAAAATCTTCGATATTACTCACAGGTATCAACCTGACATGCCAGCTTTTGAGTCTAGCGATGGTATTGGTCAATTCCTATGGCTTCCAAAGAGTATGAAGAACGGTTCCATTGCTAATAACTCTGAAATGAAACTCCCAACTCATACCGGTACTCATGTTGATGCTCCTGGCCACGTCTTCGATCATTACTTCGATTCTGGCTTCGATGTTGATTCTCTCGATTTGCATATACTCAACGGTTTCATCTTCTTTTTATCTATGTGTTTTGTTTTACTTGATTGGTTGTTATGTTAGTTAAGCTTATTTTGTTTATGTAATGAATTTTTTTGCAGGTCCTGCTCTTTTAGTTGATGTTCCAAGAGATGGTAATATAACTGGTATGCATAATATAGCTTGTTAAAGGCTTATATCATAAGTGCTTAAGTTTAAACAAAAGATAAATAAAGTCAAATTGTTTTCATAAGTTATTTGGAATAGCTTATGGACAGGTAGTTATGTCCGTAGATAAATTTAAATAAGTTAATCCAAACACCTTGTCTATTTTAATTTAACTATCTGATACCATGCTCAGTTTCGGTGTTTTTTCTGCTTACAATAAATTAAGTTGTTATTTTGTTTTGGAAAAACTAGAGGGCTGGATTTTCTACTGCTATTTTTTCGTTGTTCTCAACAATTGTTGATCAAATGAAATTATGTATTTTCTTTTCCAGCTGATGTTATGAAGTCGTTGAATATTCCCAGGGGTGTAAAGCGTGTACTGTTCCGAACATTAAATACCGACAGGTAATGTGTACAATAGTGCAAGTTAAATGAATTGGGGTGGATGTAAAGCAAAATAAACATTTAGTTATGATTATGCTCGATTAGATAATGAATTTTTTTTTTTCATTAATCTTTTACCTTTATAGCTCATTTGAAGCCTAATTAGAAGCTAAAGCTTGTTGAACTTTTAGGCGGCTTATGTTTCAGAAGGAATTTGACTCAAACTATGTGGGATTCACAGTGGATGGAGCAAAATGGCTAGTGGAGAACACTGATATCAAACTTGTTGGTAGGCATAAATTGTTTTTTTGTTTTATATTTCAAGTAGTTTTACCCATGGCATCTGTGGCCGGGTCTAGTTTTGCACTTGTAAATTGCATCACTTTAAGTTGTTTTTCTTGACTCGGACTCCTCCGAAGGTGCTTCATACATTTTATGCAATAATTATTTATTGAAGCTAATATTTGGCTCTATTATAGTCAATAGCAGTCGTAGCGCCCGCTACTGCGGCACCTAAGCGCTATGTGAAAACCTGATTAGTTGCGCTTATTAGTAGTGGCTGCAGAGGACTAATAACAGATGTAGTTGTTGATACAGGAAAACTCTTGTTGAAACCCAAATATGCCATAAACTTTTAGATGTTCTCTCTGTTTTTTTAATGTGGCCTTTTTGGTTATTTCACTATAAAACTCATTTGCTTTATACTGGGTTTATAACTTCGATTCCTAGTTATAAATGTCTTAAATTTTATGAATTGTTCTATTTTTTAGCCTCTCTATGTGCATGGTACTATGGTATAAATTTCTGTACGGTTTCCATAAACCGACATTTCAGCTGTACTACTACCTGCTACGCTATAGTGCTTTGTGGGTCGGCTGCCACACAGCACTATCCACTATTGACTACAAATATATTATATTTCATGCGCTCTTCCATTGAATGAGTTGAATAGGCATACTTTTATTTTCTTGGTGAAGATAGGACAGCATTTTAAATTATTTGTTTGAACAACTAGTGGTCAATAAAATTGCTATTAGTTTGTACAATAAAGTGTAGAGGAGTCATTCTAAATCTTAAGAGGTGACTAGATGTTTCACAATTTCATTTTCGATCTGTATTCAAGATTATAATGGCAAGTGATGTAGTTTCATAAAATCACTCTGCAATTTGATCTTCTCCCTTTATGACCAGACCACTGCTGTGATGTACTGTTTTTTTATCTCCAATGTATATTTAGCTGGAGATATCACCCCCAATTTATCTTTCTTTCAATTCTTTACATTTTTTGGCTCAATTTTTTTGGCTGACATATATATGTGATGTCATGTAGGTACTGATTATCTATCTGTGGCTTCTTATCAATACTTAATCCCATCTCACCTTGTGTTCTTAAAAGACAGGGTAAGAAAACGAGTCTTTTATTTCTAAGAATTAATGTGCTTTGTTTTACTTTAGTTAACTGATAATTTCCTAACCCTTTTTGAGTTAAAACAAATCGCATCTCAAGGCCTTTAAGGTCATTGATAAGCCTGGATTTTTTCTTTGTAAATCTTGGCAAGTAATTTTTTATGTCGGTATCATTCTTTTTGGTGGGTCCAATGTTCGATACACAACTGTGACCTTTGGTTTTCATCCGTTATGATTTTGACTGTAGGGATAGCTAAAAATGATTTTAGACTCATACATTTGATTACGACCATGTTTAGGTGATGTTAATTGAATTTGATTTGCATTTAGTTTTGATTCGTAGTTTTTGACTCCGAATGGGATTTTTATACTCAAAGTTTTTATTCAACTCATGTTCACGTGACTGTATCCAAACATAAACCACTTAACATTCAACTCACTTTTAATGACAATCAATTTTAGAAAATCAAGTCATTTAAAATAAATTTTTGTTGCCACAGAACCAATCATACACTTAGTAGACACCAGCTCTCTCTTTTTTTTGAAGCAGCCAAAGAAAAGCAAAATATATTAGCACACTAGATTAGCACAAGGAGTGCTCAATTTATTAGCACACTAGACACCAGCTCTCTCTTTCTCACACACACACACATTTGTACTATAATATCCTAGTTCTGAATTCTGATAGCAAACTACTTGAACTGTTTGGAAAGTTGTTGAAACTGAGTTACCAGTTTATTATCTGTGCAGTCTTGACTCGACAACATCAATCTCAAAGTTTGGTTCATTTAGTGTCTGTTATGATAAAATATTTAACTCGATAGTTTGAAAGATAACTTTCAGTTCATTGGTACACATGTGCCAATCTAAATGAGACTGGTGGTGATGTTTTTTGTCCCTTTGTATACATGAAGATTGAATATGCTTAATTTGTTGCTTGAATAAGTACCAGAATCAACATGTCCTGACCTAACTACTCCAAAATCTTCAGGAAATCATTCTCGTTGAAAGCCTGAAGCTTGATGATGTCCCAGCAGGATTATATTCAGTCCATTGCTTACCTCTTAGGTTGGCTGGTGCCGAGGGATCACCAATACGATGCATTCTAATCAAGAATTAGGGTATGTGTGGTTTTTTTTTTTTTAAATTGCTGGGCTGAAAAGGGTTCGTTCAGCATTGTTCTTGCATTGAATTCTAACAGAAGAGTTTAATTCTTTTCACTGAATCAATCGCTAAAACAATTTGAAATTGCTGCAGGAAGCAGTGCCGTCTCAAATGCAATGGTAGGAGCGGATCATCAATGATGTATGTATGTATGTTTAGAGCAAAGTGGTAGAGGTAGAGAGATGCAGCAATCTAATAGCATGACTGTGAATGTAGTTTTATTTTGCCTGCTAGGTTGAACTAAATAAATTGCCGCAATGTTGTCCTTATGGAGCTAGATAGTAACAATACTGCACTTCAACTTTAGTGGCATATGTTTATATTACACTTATTAGAAACATCAAATATCAATATAACACTCCAATAAAGATATGTTTGCATTGCAGTTTCCCACGTAATTTTGTTATTTCCGTTTGTGCCTCGAATTTCATAAAATTCCACTGTGAACAGAAATGCAAACAGAGACACTCAGCAAAGTTAGGTTTTGTGGTTAGATTGCGGTGACACCGCATGGCAATCTAAAAGTACCAAACTTCACAAATTCTGCAGTAAAAGTGCACTGAAAATGCGGGAAATTGAACATGAAACCAAACATATGCTCAGTAAATATTTGACCATAGCACTATAGTAGATCATTTTTAATTACTTAGAATAAAAAACTGCACAATTCTGATCTATGGCTGGTTTGGTACTCAGTACCACTAGTGACAACAAAGGCTGCAGTACGTTGCCTTTGAATTCATATGAATCCGAGCACTCTGCAAGGTGCCTGATTGCTTGAACAAATGCTGCTGTAATTGGTGCATGCATGCCTTTTCTTTTTGGCATGTGTTTCAGTGGTTGCATGCCTAAAGTTACGCTCTGATACCCATACACTTGTCACAGTATGTCAACTATAATGCATGCATTGATTGGTGCTTGTTTTAAGATTCCACTACCAATGCTCCCAATGTAAAGTTCAAAAATTCATCATAATAAATCAGTTCACGCCCTCTTCATCCCTCGATCAGTGATGTCAGGCCTTTACAGGATAGAGAAGCATGGACCAAACAACACAGACTTTCAGGGAAATAATTCCAAAATAACACAAAAACCTACCTATAACTCCTTTTTTATCCCCTGCGTATATTTGTGACCCAAAACCAAGACAATTCCATATCTCCCAAAATCTTCACCTACGCATGTTTGGATATACAGTGTGACTTTAACGAAATGAAATCATAGTGACATTGTAATGTTGTAGTTTTAAACTGAAGATTTTGACAAAATTACTATGACATTTTGTAATTTTGACAAATTCCATGTCAATCCAAATATTAATACATGGATGAATGTGAAATATTTAGATAACATGTAAATCATTTCTAAATGCATATCAGTTACAGGCTAGCCCCCTCTAAGCATCTCAATATTTGGTAACCATCTCAATGCTTTTCATAGGCATAAATTGATTCAGTGATTTTACTGCAAAGGCAATGCATAACCAATCATGCAATAAGCGAATTAACTTACAAGCTTGTGATACTGATACTAATTATTAAGATTGACTAGTCTACGATCACTCATTTGTGTATTCCTTACAAGCATGCAATTCCTTTGTGAGACAACATCGTCCTAAATCTTTTTCTGAAATTTTCAACGAGACAAATATCTTTTTGGCCCAATGTTGCTTCTAGATTTGTATGAATAATGAGATCCAATTAACTTAGCGTAAAGGTCCAATTGTATAGTATAGTATCATAAAATGTAGATAGCATAATCATATGATTAAGCACAATTTTTATCCAACTATGTTAAGCATGGAACAAATAAAGTTATGTAAATAATGGTATGATTAGATATTTAGCCATTTAGGCCAATGACAGTGATTCTAAAAATGCTAAACTGTTTTTTATTACTCAATTCAACCGTTTGGTAACTTTGGTTACAAGAATAAATACAAGGACTGCAACATTTGTTGCATATTTTATTATCATAGAATGAGAACTCCCAAAAAACTATGAATTTTCAATCCTCTCCATCAACGTCTGTTGCATATTTTACTACCATAGAAAAGACTATAGTCATGTAACTTTCAATATAAATAACGAAGTCATTTGCAAGAACTTATCGTCCATTTTATTTTTGAGTTTCGTCTTATAAAATTCGTTACTAACAAAAATCTCTATGTAATTGTTGCATGTAGATACTAAAAATGTCAAAACAGGATAAATAAATAATCTATCAATCATGTTAGAAAATTTTCACTTTTTGTTTCTACTATTTTTTTATGAATGGACTTGTTTATTTGATGTAGTTATATATATGGAAAATTATGACAGTTAAATATAAAAATAGTAACTATTTATTCAAAGAAGAAAACTATTTTGGGATAGCCAATGCTACCTCATTGTTGTTCAACCCTCAACTTGTCTATTTTATGTATGATGTTCATAGGATACTCTTGGGTTATGGGGCATAAGCTAGATGTATTCACTTGTGAATTATGAATATTGAAGTGAGAGCTGAAGTAATATGCAAGCCTGGCTTGTTGAAAATTGAAATCAATGTAAAACAAATCAGTTTCATATTTAGAGTTTATCTAGTGAAGCAATTAAGGCCTCTTATTAATTAATAGGAGATTCTGTTTAGATAACTTCATTGTTGACCAAGTAAGTCATTCATGCTTTGAACCAAAGCAAAGATTAATTATACAAAAGGACAATATAAAAAACAAAAAAAACAAGTTGAGTACTAAACTTAAAATTCTAATGAACATTATTCTACATTAGTAGTAACACTTTTCTGGCAGTGGAGTAGAGTGGTCTAGTACTGTTTAGGATTAGAGTACCTTGTTGCAGTGACTTTAGAGGTCATCATTCATAGATCATATGTAAAATGTTTATGTTTCAAGGTGGATAGTAAAATGAAACAAAAATTTGGAAATCCTTTTATTTCTTTTAATTGTGTGCACTCAATATTTACCCATTTATTATGGGATTTTGTATACTGACATACCGTGATGCACAAGAGCTAAAAATGTACAATGAAAAGAGTCACGGGTTTATATACATTTCTTTGATGATATGTGCCATGTGATACGACCCAACAGATGATTGTATGAAGTGCCAAACTTCAAGCTCCAAACTATGGTTCTCTTAATTAATTCTTGGACCATGTAACTGAACATCATTCTTCTATTCTGATCTGAATATGTAAATAACTGCTTTTCATGATTACATTCATTGGAAAAACTTAAACTTACGCAACATTTTTTTTCTGAGGTAACAAATTAAAACTTACATAACTTTTTTTATCATCCAGTAAACCAAAACTTTTGCTTGCCATAGTGCCATACAAAAGTCTATGCGAACACAAAATATAAGATATATGACAAGTTCTTCTATGCCTTGTTCTATAATCATGGTCACTTTGGCAAAATTACGGTGTTTTGGCGTGATTTTGACAAAAACTGCACTTACAAGTATGAATAAAATTACAGTGTTATTGTGATATTATTTTCAATGTTGTTGTGACAAGTTTATTTTGAATTAATTGGTTCTATAATTGATTTATTTTTGTATTTGGTTCTATAAATTTTATCAAGGCTAAAAGCAAGTTAAATGTATTGAACCAAAAATATATATATCTCTCAAGGTGTGTATACATTCATATGGAATGTAGTATAAATATTTTCTTTTCAAAAAGTGAAAAAACAACCATGAGTATCACTCAGAGTTACTAATGGTAGGGTCGATCCAGAGCATAATATTTAAATAAGTGAGTACAATTGATGAATAAATAATGTTGTAATTTGAATCTTAGTATTAAAATGAAGTTTTTAAGTTACTCTTGAAGAATTGAGGATATTATTTACCCAACAAGCAATGATAACTTAGCCACATAAACAAATTGTTGTTAGTGGAGTATGGGTACTACTTGCAAATTTATTCATGTGGTTAATTTGGTCTTTCACCAAGAATACAAAGAATAACCACTATGCAAAGTTGACCGAACATTGTTATCAAACATTGTGTGTTCCGCATGTTTATCGTTTCTTTATTGTTTTGAACAGCGATGCTGTTTTAACAATTTGAATTAGAGTCGAGTTAAGAATGACTACGTAATAATTGTTCTCAAAATCACATTAGGCTTGATGACGAAACGAAAGTTATATTGAAATTCATACATTGTTAAGGTTCCCGAACTAATTGACGATATAGTATGTGTTTGGACATCCTCATCATCTTATGACCTAGCACTAATAGTAATTTTTTAAGAATGAAATGTAATTGGTACAGTAGTAAATTGGAGATGAACAAGATCACACGGTACATACAGAAAACGAGATGAATTTGCATGGTTATCGGTGCTAGTTACTGTCCCATGCATTTATGATTTATTGTTTTCTTCATTTGTCCGAATAGAAAACAAAACAAACCTTATGTCTAGTTACTAACTACCGTAGAATTTGACTTTTCACCATAACACAACACAAACACATGCATTCTTTTGTTTCATCTATTTGTTCTCCTTCTCCTCTATTTGTCTCATTCTTATTATACCAACAATGTTTTGTAGCTAACCAAACAGGAACTTAATTAAGGTGATAATTACAAATAAGGTAATTTTAAGACGATGATTAAGATTCATTGGTCAACTATATTATATATATATAGACCTGTTTACTGTTAGAGAGTGTTTTAAGCATTGAAAAATTGATTGCAAATAGGGTCAGTCTTACCTGTCAAAAGATACCCAAATCTTTGTCTGATAAGCCAGACATGCTTGCAGCATGGCATGGCACAGCTAAGTTTCACAGATTTGGGACACAAAACCATACTATGCTTTAATGCTGTGAGCTTCTTTAAAACATCAAAACTATCATATCAAAAAAATAATCAAAAAATGAAAAACTTCACTTGTCCCTTTCTTCTGACTAGGTAAAAAGAGACTTAAAGGGTGCCTGTTTGCTTAACAATAAAGTTTGCCTTGTTATAAGAGATCATGGAAAGAGATTTAATACTTCTTGTTTGGTTTTATGCATTGATAGCAAAAAAGTGATTCTTGTGTCAAAATTAAAACTGATTTTGAAATGTCAATGGGCATTGATTTTGATTAGAATTTACTTTGTTTTAATTTTTAGTTAGAATTTGTGTGTTTTATAGGTTAGGTATAAGAGCAACTGTTGGAATTTAATCTAGATTGTGTGTGGTCACAATCCTATAATTGTATGTAGTCATGTATCTCAAATCGTTCGATCAAGAGGGTCGAGACATTTTGACTTGTGATGTGTTTGGTTTGGCGATGACATGTCCAATAGTACTTTGAAATGAGCATCTATAGCGGAAATGGAGAAGCTAAGAAAGCAAGCTTCCACATTAACGCGGTTTTGTGCCACGGTTTTGCAAAATGTGACGCCATTCCAAACACACGCTTGTGATAAGAGAGCGAGAAAGTTTTAGTTTCTGTTTGGTTTCATCAATGACAGCAAAAGAGATTCTTTACACAAAATTAATTTTGCAATGTTTGAGTGATGTTGAACTTCAAATCCAAATTCATCGGAATCACATGAGCTATCATGATTTCGTAAACTATACAAAAGACATTTCACAAAAATTATTGTATGATTGATATCACGGTGGAGGTGTCATCAGAATCACGATGGTTACTCCCATCGTGATACCAAACATAAGCTAGTAACTTATTTGAATATCATTTTTATTCCATGTTTGGCATGGCACTACCACCCTTAATGTCAAACATAGACTAAATTTATTGTTGAATTCTTACAAAAACGCATTCAAATGTAAAGTAGTTTATATTTATATTCAACTTACTTTGAATTAACTAAACGCCCATATTTTATATCACAGTAGTGTGTTGGAATTACAATGATTCATCATAATTTTGCTGAATTTACAAATTGTAACTTTCACAAAATCATAGTAGGTTACTGTGATTCCGACACACTCATCCCCGGTACGAAACATGCACCAAAGAGATAATTCATTGAAAATCAATTTTTGTGACAGTACAGTGAAATATACAATTACAGTATTTGGTTGTGTAGTTTATTGGGTGGCTCTTTGCAAATATTGGACCACTTAAAGAGTCTTAAACCCATCACTGTTTCTGCCTTTTTGCATTGGTATTCAATGCTTGTTTTGTCATACTCTTTCTCGCTTATAAACGTTTTCTTTTCTATATAAGACATTACGTGAATTTTGTAGGGTATCCGTATCCTATTGATCCTATTAACTATTAAGGCACACCATGAACTTTAACCATCCTACAAACAAGTTTTAAATAAGTTCTACAGTACTAACTTCAAATCAAAGGCCTTTTCTCAATTTATCATCTTCTGTGTTGTTATTATTCTACTATGTAGTTAATACTCTCTCTGATCTTTCTATAAAAAATATTTCACCTTTTTAAACTTATTGATTATAAAAAAAAAACCTTTTTAAACTTATTGAATAATTAATGTATTTATCTACAAATTAAAACATTGTGTTGAAGTAGTTAATACATTTCTATCAAATGACGAATTTTTACTTAATTATTTTTTTTAGTCAGGTAACCTAATGGCTAGATACTCACACATATAAATGTGAAAAAAATGTGGAATTTTAGGTTCGAACCTAGGCCACTCCAATAATGTCATTGGTAGATACCAATTGAGCTACGCTTAATATATAGAGTTAAATAAAATTTTCGTCTTTAAAAAATTAAATTTTAAATTTAGTTCTTCATACTATAATTGAGTAGAAAAATGTACATGTCAAACATAAATTATAGTGTATTATTGTATATGTGTCACATGTTCAAAATAAACCCGATATTATTTGGATTCACACATCGTCAAGTTTAATTGGGTCCAAGGTCGTATATGCATATAATTGAGTTTAATTTTTCAAATGGTCAAAATAAAAAATCAATACTGGTGGCAAGTGTGATTACAGATTCTAGGTTTCATAGAATAGTGAGTGTACTGTTGAATAAAGTGAGACCACCCATATAAATAATTAATGTTTTTAAATTTTGAATAAAAATGTAGTAAAAAGTTTTTTCCAGCAATTATTCTTAGTCCATATAATTGAATGAACTTTCAATCTCCAATTATATTATCCAACTTTAGTATGAAAGTCACTTGCTCTTATTCTAATATATATTGATCTCCTAGGCTCCTTCATAATCCAAACACATTACAATATAGAATAAATATAACTTTTTTGTCAAAAAAAAGAATAAATATAACATGTCTTAACAATTCCATTGAATATCTCATAATCATGGTTACAAAAGATGTTTGGACTAGATTTTTTTATTTTATTTATTTGAAGAGATTTGAGAGAATGCATAGGAAATACATGTGTGATTTTACGTATTTAAAATACAAAGATATCATATGTTATGATTGTTTGGACAGAAGATTTGAAATATAAATGTATAAATAGAGGTTGTAGAAGAGAGCTTTCAAATCTTCTGTCCAAACAAACCTGGTACAATCGACTAAATTGTATAAACAAACTTGATAAGGTAGATTTATTTTTCAATTAGGTCGTCACATATTTTATAGTCTAGTCTAACCCAACTCATTAGGCTAAACTCATATTTTCTAGGATCCTACCAAGCAAGGTATTTTTTTACCATACAAATTTGCATAAAATATGGCCCATACTTTTTTCGATCATATTATTAACGAACTCAATCCAACCTAAAAATTAACTGATCGAATTAGGTAAAAATCGACAGATTAAAAATTCAATTATGAATTATATAATAAGCATGCCAATGTAGATAAGAATTGAATTCAAAACTTATGGTGTTTAGAAATGTCTGTAGTTTAAATTTAAGTTTATACTGTAGTGTTTGTACACATTCATAAATGTACATGGTCATGAATTTTCTCGTACAATTTGAGCACAACATATCCAAATCTAATTGTGTTTCTAGTGTTGGCGTTTTTGTCTCTGCTTGGTGGCCATTTAGAACATGATCCATTCCTAACAACACACACACACATTGGATGCCCCATTGTTGGTATCAAATATGAACTGTAACAAATTAAATAGAAAAAATTAAAAACATTGTCATGTATATAATAATTTGATTCACGCATATTAGGTGTGGAAATGCTACTTGACAGTGTTTTGGGGCCTTCATTTCTGATTCATTGGGGCCATTGAGAACAGTGATGCATCAATTTAGTTTGAATCCCATTGATATTTGGGACCATATCAATCTTGGATAGTTCTTTCAGACTTTCATATTCATAACATCAACAACAAATATGTCTCTATAATTGAAGCAGCTTTACTTCAACTTGAAAATATCATTATGTCAATTGGAAAGAATCACAAAAAGTATTTCAATTTTTTTTCCTCTTAAATAATTAAAATAAAATGGAATATTTTAAACCTATTAAATTCAAAGTGCACCATTTGAAACTTAATTATGTCAATAATATGAAAAGTTCTGTGATGCACAAGTGACATAAGTTTTGCATATGATGATGAATAAGTTAATTTTTAGCATTTGATTAAATAATTCCACCATTTAATCAAATGAAATACGATAAAATTTATTGGTGTATGTTGAAGTTAGTTTTTCCATCGTGAATAAGTTAAATTTTATCACAGAATCAATAAATTACATCAATTAATCATATTAACACATGCACACAGCTAATTTCATTGCATACAAATGAGATACGTCTAATGGAAAATAATTATTATATAAAAATAAAAAAATCAAACTTGTTTGTACTGTATAAAATAAAATGGCTTGTTTAAACTCCTTTAAGTAATAACCAAACGTTGGAAACTTACCATAACAACACCACGGTGGTTTACATGTTCCTTTTCTTCCTTACATTATTGATGTTGAAGTTTGTAAATTATCTAATCTCATCCATGATCCTTGATTAATTAACTAAACAATGCAATGACTTAACGTGTGTTTAGATTCAATTTTGGAACAAACAAAAGTGATTTTACATACAATTAGAAAATTTGTGTGTCAAATATTTTGATCTTTGAAATACATATGGTAAGATATATTTCGATAAGAATCATCCATAAAAATCAATCACAGATGTACATTTTATTTATTCAGCTAAAGGCTTACATATTGTCTTACATATTTTGAATGAAAAAAGATACTAAATTAACTATTATTCTTAAATTTAGGGGGATGAATTGTCATTTCATACTCTCTCCGTTCCAAAACTATTGTCCTGTTAACTTTTTAGTTTTGTCTCAAAACTATTGTTATTTTTGGAAATCAATGTAAAATTAAAACATTAATTAAATATATTTTCTATTTCTTAATGAAATAAAGGTAAAAGAGACATAATTTATCAATCTTTGTTGTTTTTTAATCCTCGCGCATAACTCTAAAATGACAATTGTTTTGGGATGGAAGGAGTTTGAAGGACTAAATTGTTTGACCTTTAAATTTCAAGAATTAAAATGCAAATTATCAATTATGTAATTTTGAGGTATCGGGTGTTTTTACATAGAAGAGAAAAAAAGATGTTGAGTGTTGTGTTCTTGAACAAATAATTGATGTTAAATAATTTTGAGTCTCAATTTATTTATTTTATTCATTACACATAAATTTATCTAAATATAAACTATTTTTTCTATATAATTCAATTTTAAATATACAATAATTAATTTTTAATATTTCAAAATCAAACACAAATAATTTGGGAGTTGATGCATGAAGGAAATGATTACTAATGACAAAAAGAAGAGGGAAAATTTTCAAGTGTGAAGTAGGTGAAGACATGAATTTCTAAACTTTTCTTCAAATTGTTGAAGAATTTAAATTTAATTAATTTAAAATGTTGTCCTCATTCTTTAAGTTGATTTTGTACATAAAAAGCAAAATTAGCATAGTGATGTGACATATTACCTTATTATAGAGTGGATTAACTCTGCCTGTCCTAATTGTCTGTCTTGGAAGGGTCAAATTCTTCCATGTTTCATCTACCTTAGTTGAAAAACAAAAGTTTTGAAATTTAATTATATTAACACCTAGAAGTTGTTTGGCTTAGATTTCCTTCCCCACAAAATGAAAGAGATAGTACAATTTAATGAAAGGGTTGATGTAGCTTTTAAATATAGGCTCGAGAAGCAAAATTTTGTAGTTTGTCTCGACCAAAAACCTTTAACAAAATGACTATTGTATTTTTTATTATAAGATTTTGGCCAGCAAAAATAGGAAAATTGAGTGTCCCGAGTAGTATACATTTATGCATTTGATTCCATTACCATGGAAGCTTAAGTTAATTAATTTTTCAAAATTTAGTATTGTTAAAATAATATAAATTTGAAGGGTTTTATATTAATATATGTCCACTTAAAGGTAAGTTGGATGACAAAATTGAAGTTAAAATTGTACTTGGAGGCAAATTTATAAAACTAGTAGTAATACTTTAGTGAAAAATTTAAAACAAAAATCATTTTATTCAAGAATACTCAAATATGTAAAACTAATTACGATCTTTAATTTCAATAGACGTCTCAATACTCAGTAGTATCACACTATTCAAGTCATTTGAAAACTAGTATGAAATTAATCTTTTTTTGGTATTTTTTGTGGATACATCTATATATGAAATTAACCTTTGAGTTGATTGGACTAATTTTAACTTATTTTCTAATGATATTTTGATGAGTTGGTTGGAATGGTTTACAGTGAGAATAGCACCAGCTTCAGCTTTTCCAGCAGTAGATACGGCTGTATCTATGAAGAGGCATTTTTATTGTATGCTTTGTTCAAGAAGAGAAGGAACCATAGATTAAAAAAAAAAGAGTACTAGTATGTTTTATTGTGCAACCTAAGCATTTGTTTTCATTTACTCTACATAAACATTTTGTCATGCAAAAATGTAGTAAGAGAGAAATTGAGAAACAGGGAAATGAGAGGAAGGGGTCCACAAACATATATATGGTCCTCTTTTTATTGTTCTTTTAGACTTTACAGCCTGTAACCAAAAAAAGTTCTTCAATGTGTAAATTCTTTTTTTTTCTTCTTAAATTAAAGTATTTTAATGTGTAATTATATAGACTAATCTTCGAAAATAATTAAGATTTATTAAAGAAGTTGATCTCTCAACAAGTATCCTTTTATATGTATTCTCTCCATCTAAAAATATAAGATAAAATTAATTAATTAAAATTAATGTATTTAATCTAATTTTTAAATCAAATATATCAATTTTATTTGACAATTTTTTCTTTATGTTTTGAGACCGAATATATAGTCGTACCAATTATAAACTGAATATATATATATATATATATATATATATATATATAGTTGGCAGTTTGTATAAATTCATTAAAACCAATTAACAGTAAAATAATGGATGGGACTAGGTCAACAAAAAAAGTGGAAAATCATCAAGCTTATAGTCCCCAATGCATCATATTATTCTACAATTATTGGTGTGGGGGCATACATAACTAATTTACTACTACATAATAAGCTTTGGTCCTCCTAAATAAGTTATTTCCAATTAGAAAAACAATTTTCTCTCTATAGTTTTTCTGTCTGACTCATGAAGTCATAATCCATATAGTACTAGTAGTATCTATATAATGTACCAAACTTAAAAGTGGAGAAAAATATTAATAGAACCAAGGACAATCTTCCTACAAAATCAGATTTTGTCCCCCATAATAAAATTCATTGCCTTTATGCATTATAATCATAATTTATGATTAGATGGGTATTTTGTCAAAGACACCACAAAACCAAAAGCATTTTAATTCTACTTACTCCTTTTGTTTTTTTCTTCATTTCTTGCATTACTACCCGCACTTCACTTAATAAAAACAAACAAATATGGCATTCTTATACTTTATAACTCCTCCAAGAAAAAAACTTCTTTAATTATAAAATACCAAACCAAAATATATACATAATAATTCTTAATCCATTTTGCTCCATACAATGTGTTTTAGATTACAATATCTTTATAGAAATTGTGTATACACGTGAAAAAAGTAGAATGAACTTTAATTTTTTTTTAATTTTTTTTTTCACTCAAGAACAAAGACCAAAAAAAAAAAGGTAAAGTTAAACAACCAAAAGGTGAAGCATGCACTATAGTGAATCCACTAGAATGATGATCATGATGAATCTTTGCACCATAAAAGTAAAAGTTATAGGAAGGAAAAACAAAAAGAAAAAAGAAATCTCAACACAATTTAGAGAAAAGGAAAGTCTACGGAATGTTATCACCACATGGGGTATGGTAACTTTCTTGTTTCTTTAAAAAGAGTGTGCAATTAATCATAGTTAGTCTAATCCAACTAACTAGTACTCCAAAGCAATGCTTGCATAATAACATAAGCTAGCATTGAAAAGTTAATTATGTTACTATGTTATATGTATTGTATCCCACTATACTATGTTTTGAATTTATTTTGAAATTGTTGTTTGTTTCTCCGTGTTATTCGGTAATGTCCTATGCTTGTCATTAGTACTACTATTAACCATGATTATTCAATTGTCACCTTCTCTTGACCGCTAAGTTGTTGTGCAATATGACTTGATAATAATTTAGTAACTAGGAGTAATAAAGTATGACAACTAATAAATGTTTGGAAACCAACAAAAATAATTCTATATACTCCCTCCCTTGCCTTCTTTCTTAAATGTTGATTTTTTAAAACTTTTTATTTTTATCTTTTTCAAAGTTAAAAACCATTTGTAACTTTACTTGCAAATTGTTCCCATCTCCATTCTTTTACAAATATTTGCACAATAATTATTGTACTCTAGATGAAATTTAGATTACGTTTTATGAAGTCAAACTCTTACGATGATTTGCTACCATGTACTCAAGAGTACAAATATTAGATAGGTTTTAATTCAATATAATAATTATAATAAAAAAAAGTTACCGCAAATGTTTAAACTATAAGTCTAAATTTTGTAATTTTAGACATTGAAACATAATAGGAAAAGAGAGCTTGTATATCTCTTTGTAATTAAAAGACGTTCTATGTTTTGTTTTTAAAACTCGCATCCGATTTAAGGACTGTTTAATTCGAAGGGTCCAATTATACTGTTTGCTTGCGGGAACTCCATTTAAAATCAGAGTTTTTTTTTTTGTATGAATTAGCCTACTGAAATTAACATCAAGAAGAATCAAATTGAGACCTTGTAAATAACACACTTCAAAGTCTCAAACAAACACCACTAAGCCAACTCAAATAGATTAATACTAGTTATTAAGTTTGAAAATTGAATTTCATGATCTCAAACAAGGGTCAACAATTGAATTTCATTTATTAAGTAACATTAGCATCTACATTAAATTGTGCTAACATTATTGGATTGGCAGAGATGTACATGAGCTGACCATAGTTTCATTGAAGAGTTATATTAGTCCTTGCTCAATGACAATTTTCACCACAGTAAGATTTTATAGAATGAATAAAGGGATTTGCAATGCAATTAATATTGCACAATAGTACTCCTACTAACAACTCATTTGAAGGTTCCTTCCAACTAGTAAAAGGTTTAATGTACTATAGTGTAAGTACATTATTTAATTAGTGCTATCTAATTCTAATCTTTAGATAATGACATGCTAATGCTAATGCAACTATATGGTGGAAAATACTAGTACAACTAATAAGTAGGAGTATAATAGTATGTGTCGTACAGAGCATGGTGTAGGAGTAATAAATGAAGCTCAGTGATAGAGGTAAAACATAGCTGGTGTTTTCAGTGAATAGGTCAGTGGTTAGGTTTATGGAAGAAGAGCATGGATTAAGGTCATTTGTTTGTAGTATAAAAATAAGACCAAGTGTTGTGTTGTGTTGTGTTGTGTTGTGTTGGTCCTTGTTTGTTACGAGGTCAAAAGACTCAATCTCCCAATCAACACACCAAACCAAAAACTCCACTGCCCGACAAAACACTTCTCCTTTCACATGCAAACAAACATATCCTTCTTCTTAACCTCCACAAAAAACCTTTCTTTATTTGTTCTGTCTCATTTGTTTCCTTTCTACTTAAAATAAACAATAAAACACTTAACTCCTCATAATTTTCTTGTAGTCGTTAAGAACTACTACTACTTTGGGTATTTTTTCTATTGAGCATCGAGGATAGTTTTGGAAAATATTCATAGTGTTAGATTAGATTAAAAAATATTTAGATCAAATAGTAAGGGTTAAGATATATTCTCTCCGGTCTTATATATAAAAAACAATTTACTTTTTAGATATATTAAAAATTGAATATATGTAATCAATAATATAGACCAGATACATTAAAACTTTCAATGTATCTAAAAAGATAATTTTTTCTTATATATAGAACCAAAAAGAATACATTAGTTTGATAAAAAGGTCTAGAATTAATTCATAGAAGGAGCGTATTATCTTTTTAATGTATAAAATAAATTAAAAATATTTATTCAAAATATTAAGATATTATATCCGTTTGGTGGGTGCATCAACAAGACACACAACCATTATCTACACAAAGAGTCAATCTCTCTATCGCTAATAATCGGAGAGACATCAAATTTTTAGAAAATTAAAAATCTTAAAACATTAAATACATAAATGACAGTCAAAGATCATCCACATTGAGTATGACATCAATACAAGTGAGTTAAACGTCACATTCTTACCTAAAATTTTAAGATATTAGATTTATGGGACAATTTGTCACAACAATTTAGACATCAAATAATTCTATCTCTTCCTAAATACAATTGTAGACAATCAAATCATGATATTTCCTACCAAATTTAACATTAATCACCATTGATCAAACTAATAGTTCAGCATTCACTTTTTAACCTAATATAAAACGTCTAACTCACATCACTATACCAATACTTATACTTAATTACTTACATGAGAAGCTAATTTGGAAGGAGAAAAAATGATGTCGGCCAAATTAAATATTTAGTCAAAAATAAAACTATGTAGTATATGGTAAAGAAAATGTAAAAATATTTGAGTGGACCAATTGGGACAGTCGCAAATCTCTATGTTACTGTCCAACAGTTTCCCACCACCATCCATCTAAAGATTGAATTTCAAACAAAGGAAGTGAATAAAAGCACATACACATATGAACAAAAATTATTCCCAATTTATTTATTATAGAAATATAAAGATATAAATATGTCCAAATTTGGTATGGTCTAAAAAGATCCATTGAATATAAAAATAAAGTGCCTTGAAATGAAACACATCATCATCATAGCATAGGGTGCTTTCTTGCTCATAGTAATAATAATCTTCATTGCCAACTTTGTCCTCTCCTCTTTAATCAATTCCCTCAGAATTTCCACCATTATTTTCATCATCTTATTGCCTCTGCCTCTTCAAGAGATTCATGTAAATGAACTTTGGGACATTGTTGGAAATGAAGAGATTGAAAGAAAGACACTACTAAACTAACTAGATCAGTTTAGTAGCAACATGAACATAACCATAGTAGATAAACATAGATCTTTTTGGGGGGTGTTTTTTTTATGGTTATTTGTTTTTTTTTAAGGACATAGAAAATGCTTAAGGAGAGGTAGCAGTAGCAAGAATTCCAACAATGACCCTGTTAAGAGGTGACAAATTCACATTTTGTCCTTGAGTTTTGGTTTTCTTAAAAACAGGCTCTGAGGTTGAATATGTTGAAGACCCCACTGTCCATGAATCGTTGGAACCATCAGAACTAAAAACAGCATCAATTACGCCACTTGGACTACCAGGGATTTGTTCATACTTTCGTTTATGACCATAATAATCATCATTAGTACAATTTGCATTTGTAAGTTGGAGAATTAAATTATAACATTCATCTACTTTCTCCTGTTAAAAAAAAAAACATGCAGAGAAGAAATAAGTACTAGTACTAATCATGTGCTTATTATCATGTACATTAATTAACTAATAATACCATTGTCAGCATTTATTTATTTATTTATTTATTTATTTATTTATTCATTTTAAATTTAAGATGCTCATGGTCATGGACACATTATATGGTCCCATTGAGTAGTTCTATTAAATTAAAAGTAGTTGAATTAAATTAAACCAAAAACATAACATAACATATGAACATATATTCAGCTACTACTATACACACATACACTGACCTTGCTGATTTTGAGAACATTAAGAAGCTGAATTTTGTAGTCCACACCATCATCATCACTCTGATAAATCTGATCTATAACATGCAGCATTGTAGCAGTGGCCAACACAGAAGGAACACAACCAACAAATCTTGAATCTATACACAAACAACAATATGCATATTACAAACAAATCATAACAAAATCAACATTTTGTCTTTCTTTATTATTTTATTTTATATTATTTTGTACTTTATGTACATGGTAAAGTTTTTCAACAAGTACTACTCAATAGTCAATAGTAATAATGTTATGTAACTGAAAGAGTACTATTACTACTACTACTACTATTGTGAGACTGAGATGGTTGGAAAAAAATGTTACTTACCTAAAAGTAGTGATAGAAGAAGATTCTCACAACGCCTTAAAAACTCCCAATGAAGATTAGTTTTCAATCCAAGCCTTCTTATAATGTGATCTAGAAATGAGTGTGGTGTTACAGGATGCATCTTCCATTTCAGTGTTGTGAGAATCAATAGCTCCATTCTCTGAATAGTCTTTGCCTCAAACACATATTTAGTATCTTGCACCTTCAAAAACAAAAACAGAACATCATAAGAAAAACAAAACATGACATCATAATAAACAAAGTTTAGAACATAACATAGTAACATACTTGAAGGTCTAAGAGAAGAGGAACTTGAGTTTCTTCAACTTTAGCAGCTAAAGAGATGCAAGTAACAGCAACAAGCTGAATCATCCATGGTTTATCCTTTTGAAAATGGAAAGTTAAAAGGAACTTATCAAAGTAAGTAACAGCAAGTGTTGCAGTGAGAGCAGAGAAACCATAATGAGCATTCACTTTAAGCATCCATTTAACTGCTTCATAACGTGGTTGAGAGAGTGATTCATCAAAATTCATCACATTTTTCAGATCCTTAGAAAATTGTTCATGTTGAGTCTTTTCTTTGATGAAAAGTGTGTTGAGTTCTTCATCTTCACAGAACAAGTCTTGTTCCAACAAAAGTAGAGGAAAAAGGGAAGTAGAGTCTAAGATATCATTGTTTGTAGTCACATCACTTTCTTCAGATGAAGAAACTCCACTATCTTGTTCATCTTCTTCTTCTTCCCATTTTTCTTCATCACAGTAAAGAGCATCTAGAATAGATGAAACGTTTTGATTGAGTTGATCATGATGATGATGATGATGGATGGCCATCTTCTTCAGTGAAGAAGAGGGAGTGTGGTCCTTTGTTCATTATAGAAAGAAGAGAACTGTGGCAATGAGTATCATACCCATCTCTCTCTGTTTTTCTCTTTGTCTGTGTTCTCTTTCTCTCTGTGTGTGTGAAGAAGTGAAAGGGAAAGAGAAGAAGTGAAAGCAGAGGAAATGAGAGAAAAGTAGTGAGAATAGGGAGGGAGAGTAGAGAAAAGAGTGTGATATGATTTTCAGCTTAGTGGGTGTCACGCTTGTCTTTTATATATTTATATATCAAATATCAATATGATAATAAATACAGAATTTAATAGAGATTTAAGAATTGTACAAACAAAATAGAAATATAAGAAACAAATTAATAAATCGACTTTGAGTTTAATTCAGTTGGTAGAATACATGACATTAATATATATATGAATTGAAGTTAAAACTCTGGTACATTGCACATCCACTTATTCACTTTTAAAAATGAAATTAAAAAAAAAAAATTCAACTAACATCTAATCTAAACTAATTTGTCTTTCATCAATTTAATTTAGTTCATATTTTATGTGAAAATATTGTAAATATTGAATAGAATTAAATTAAATCAATCCATTACATTCTTGGTATTTTCACCTTCAGTAAAATTTGATTCTGAATGAGTTATAACATCAATTAGTTAAAGTCTTTTGTCATGCGCAGTTCCAAGAAATCGAACCGTATTTATCAATAATCTTATTTAAACATCATAATACAGATATTGTTTGTGTATTTTTTTTTTGTTTCTCTTATTTATTTATTTTTCTATGACTTACACACTTTTATTTTATTTTATTTTTGGGTTATAACTTATAGACTTTATTATAATATCCACAAAAATGTCTCATAAATTTAATTCAGTTGGTTGGATATTTGCACAATAAACTTAGTTTAGTTCGTTGGATATTTACACGTAACATGCTGGGGCTAAGTTCAAACTTCAGTACATTCATTTATTTAATTTTAGGAATAAATTTCTAACCAATAAGTCACATGACAAAAATAATACTCACAAAAATAAATTATAGTGATAGACATTAGAATTTTGATGTTTTAAAAATCATTCCTCGAATAGTTTTTTTTTTTGCCCTTCTATTTATGTGGTGATTCTCCACAATAAATTGAATTTTGATGTTTAAATAAATACCATAGTATGGTATTTTGAGTTATGTTGTGCTTTCGGTGTTTATGTATAGTTGGCGGGCAGTAATGCATAAATCTAACGGCACGCACATCAAGCTGGTCCCATGAAAACAACATTTCTTATACCAAACTACCTTTCAATTTCATTTTCACACTTTTTCATTCCTTATTTATTCATACTTAGTTCATACCCAAACCTTTGAGTTTTTACCCGATAATTATTTCACTATTTATTATTCCAATTCCACCTTCATCAATGGGCTGGGCTAACACCAATTACACCAACCAGAAACGGCCCAGACGACTAGTTAGTTTTTAGGAGGGTCCAACTTATTATTTAGGAAAATGCTACAAAAATGTCACAGGACTATTGGTTAGTGCGTGTTTGGTATTACGGTGGATGTGTCAGAATCACAGTGCTACAAGTTGTAGTTTCTGCAAAATTATGGTGGATAACTGCAATTATGACATATCCGCCGTGATACCAAACATATACTTAATCTCTTTATGAATTAGCATAAAAAGGAGTTAATTATTGTTTTGTATAGAAAATTCATGGTATTTAAGAGAATGTGCTTGACCACATGGAAATTGGCACGTCTCTGATATTGATATTTATGATTACTGGTGTTATTGTCTGCAGATCGAATATTGATAATTTAAAACTTATTGTAAATAGTCACTAGCAATCAAACAAAGAATACAAAACAGGAGCGTATATTAAAAAAATTACCATAACAAACGCATAAACTTGTCTTGTTAGAGACAATCTCAACTTATGTTATTGATTTGTGAATTGTGAATTGCGACTGTCTTTATTCAAAACAAATAATGATTAACATAACTCACTTAGTTTTAAAATGCAGTTTGATTTTGATGATCAATTATTAGGTACAAAGAATATAAAGATTATTAGTATTATTTATTTCCATATGCCTCTCATTTCATTTGAAATTTCAGCTAATCATATGACATAACTTCTTTTATAATAATAAAAAACAATGTTGCAGAATTCTAAAAACTAAAGTTGCATACACACACAGTTGAAGTTAAGTGATTGATTGAACAACTATTTGTAAAATTATGAATACTAGAAGGTTAAATTTATATCTTTCTTAAGATTTGGACTTCAATCAAAGGTACAGGACTCTTATGTTAATACTAGTAAAAAGGAAGGGAAGGCACCAAACACTGAAAAAGTGTGGCAAGAGTGAAGGTGCAGCAGTTCCACTACCAGCTACCACTATTAACCCAACCAACATAGACAGCATCGCTTAAGGGTACGTTTCCCTTTGAAGATCACTGGCGTGCACATTGTAACTTTCTAGGCTTTTCTTTTTTACTATTTTCCCCCTTCATTTAAACTAGTTTTATTTGTAATTATACATGAAAAAAAAAAATCTCATGTTTATGTTTCTTGATTTACAATTTTATAATTTGTCTTAAAGTACACTCTTTTTAGTTTGAATGATGATATCCAACCACTTATATGTCATGATATTTTATAGACATTCATTCAACACCAAAAAGAAAGAATTTTTTTTATAGATACTAGATTTAATGTATGTGTTAAATTATTATAATAATATCAGTGTATATAAATTAAACTCTTTTATTAATTATTTCAATTGTTAATTTATTAATCACATTAGATGAGATATGGGCTTAAATTTGTTTATAAATGAAAGGCCCCATTCAATAATTAATTCCTTGATCACTATAGCTAGGCTTAAAAAAGCACAAGCTTTGGATATGGGCAAAAATATTGTTTATAAATGGAAGGCACCAATTACCTTATAGTCAATTTTGTAGAGTTGAATTAAGCAGCACAACACTTTTCATTCAAACACAAGTCATCTACATGGGCTCCTTGTCAATTTGCATAGTCTTTGTATGCTTCAAACAGAGCACTCTAACAGACATAATGGAACTGCTCCATCATAACTCGAAGTGTGCTGGTAGAAACTTTATACCTTGAATTCATTTTTTGTATGGGTTCAAACAGTAAATATAAAGGGAAAAGAATTCACTGACAGAAATTAAATTTGTTTAATGAAGTTGAAATCGCGCTAGTATGACAAGTAGATTGATCTAATTCCTGCTTTCATTTGTTTCAAGTGACAGTTTGCTGAATGTTAAGTAATGGAAAGTGAGCAATTTATTATTTTCAATTAGTGCATTGCCAGTGACTGTTGCCAGAATTATCATTTTACAACAAACAAACAAACAAATAGATGAACATGATGTTGTAGAATACGAAGTTGCAAGCAATATTATGTACAAATATCAAGGTATAAAGACAGCATAGGGAAACCTTGTTGAACCTTTAATCACTTTCATAGTCTTCATCGTCTCCAAACGTAAAAACAGAAGCATCTGCAGCCATGGCCTTAAACTCACTTTCTGAGCTAGGCCCGTCAAGACTGGACGCTGTTCTTCCACCAACATCACTTAATGGCTCACCAGTACTATGACTTGGCGTAGAGATCTTACTACCCAAAGAAACTTGTTCTGTTGCATGCGTAATATTTGTGATTTGATTTGAATTTTTGTTTGCTTCAGCCTCTTTGGTGGCACTTGCAACTGTTTTAACTGCTTCAGAAGGTATCTTTGTTTGCTTGCTTCTTGAAGAAGCTGGATGCTCTGCCTCACCATCTGAAAACACGTCGTCTTTGTCCTGATCGCCATCCCCTGACCCTTTGTCTGCATTTGGTGCTGGGTTGCTCACCTCAACTGGGGCAGGAGTGGTACTTGAACTCTCATCTGACTTCTTTGTAATTTCAGGTTTGGAAGCTACAACATCGCCATTATGATCCACCAGCACAATCTCAACCATGAATCCTGGAGAAGGCAACTTTCTCTGCCAGAATATACCATTCCAATAAAAAATATATTTAACTATTACAAGACCCCAATGATTTTGTGTGATAAAAATGGAAACACAACACAGAATCTGGATCAATCTCTTAATCTTAAAAAGAGGGCGAGGAGGGGAATTTTATTGGTATAGTTAGTGGGAGGCAGTTAGGCCTACAAACTATCTCCAAAATAATATGAACACGGTCCATTGGGATAATACAGCGAGATAGTCACTGCTACATTAATCAAGAAGCCACAATAGCTTACCTTGTCAAAGCCATCAAGATCACTGGTGTTCAAAACTTTCCTGTTTTCTGTCATGGTTGTGTTCAACCAACTAAAAGAGAAAGATATATCAGTCCAACGTGAGATAGGTAGAGGAGGCAATTTAACATTGAAGAAGAAAATTAATTACCAGTAAAAATCTCCTTGGCGGTCATGAAAATGGATTTTGAAGTCCCCAGCCAACTCTGTGAGACCTGGTTCTCCAGGCAAAGCAAAGACCATCACTCCCTTTTTTGGTGCAGTAAACCAAAAATCTTCTGGCTGCAAATAATGAAAGACTGTATCTCAGAAATTCCCACACTTTAAAAAGAAAAACGGAGAAATAAAGACACAGCTTTAGCACAACAATTCAATCAATATTTTGATAAACTGAAATCAAATTAATGAGACACACCAAAAGATCCTTGGTTCTTGGATGTTTTTTGGTTGAGAACAGAACACCTGCATATCAAAAAAGAGAGTCAATAGCAAATTTAGCAACCTCTCATCTCATACTCTGCCCTTTCAAAAGGGTCAGCTGTGTGTCAACTCTTGACATAAACACAATATATCATGTAGAAATATGTATCAGTTCATCACTGCTAATAATTGAGTAAGAAAATATCACGGCTAATAAAAGCAACAGTGCAACACAAATAGTAAAAATAACAGAACATCATAAATATGCCTGAGTTCAATCATAGCTAGTGGATTAAAATTTTAAAAAATTATATGGTTAAACGATCCGAGTACAGACAATACCATAAAAAATAAAATAAAAATTAAGTAAACTTAAGCAGAGAGTCAACAAAAGAAATAAAAAAAAAAATCAACACCAGAGCTGGAAATAACAGGACATTATAGATATACTAACAGACTGGACATGGACTATAATTTATAAACAGAAGGGCAATATTTAGTACAAGAATTTAAAGCACACCTCTATGATCTGAGATAGTTATAGATGGCCTGATCCAATAAGGACATCTGTGAAGCCGGAATCCCCTAAGCATGCACCTGCACATAATATCATGTCAGCACATGAAAACAAATATATATATCAAAGTAATGTTTTCACTGGTACATACCTGCGGGGAGGTGGGCATTCACCATTGAAGTAAGTCAAGACCCGTTCAAAATACTTGACATACCTCTATACAAAAAAAAAAGAAAAGAAGTAAAACATATGACAATAAGATCGCATGTGAATAATAACGCCATAATCCAATTTTGCACTAATAACACATTACAAAACTGAACTTACAATCTGACTAGGCAGAACAAGTCCTTTTCCATCAACACATCTTTTCATATTATAGTAATCCATTGACTCCTCAGCGGTTGGGAAGAACTGCAGTACATTTAATCAAAATCTAAAAACAACTAAGCAGCGCGACAAGACAGATGAAAATTATCAGGCACATGCATCAAATTTTTAAGAAAATGATCAGAAACTATTAACCTTTAAGAATAGTAAAAGACTAGAAATCATCAACCCTGTCCTGGCCATTCCAGCCTTACAGTGGACAACCACCACATTCTCAATGTCTTCTTTCAACCATGAGTAAGCACTTTGACAAAATGATATAATCAGTTGAAGCGGTGGGCAATTATGATCATCAAATGGGAAGCTAGCAACCTGAAGAAGGAATTTAATATTTCAGATGTAAGAAGCAGCTCAAACAAATTCCATTGAAAGTAAAATGGTATAAAAACATAAAATTCAAGTTAAACAGAAACATGACATAAGTAGTATAGGGTGTCTAGCATCTTGAACAAGACTACAAACAGAAGGTATGCATAATAGTTAATTTAAGAATAGATAATCTGAATAAGATTTATAAAATTAAAGGTTATAACTTGTATTTATTTTAACAAAAAGGAAATTTCCAATAATGATTCTTAAAGTTGCTAAAAAGAAATTGACAGCAGCGTTAAACTATCCTAATTCCTAATACAGTTGTCCTCTCCAAGACTTATGGAAATAAGAAATCACCTTCCCCTCAAACAATGATGCATCATAAAGCCGCTCCAAACAAAGATTATATACTTTGTATTTATCCTGCATATCAAAAAACAAGTCAAATGCAAAATTTGACGAGAAAATGGCAATGGTAATGGCAAAGACTCCTCAAGTTTCCAAGTTTAAGGCATTGCAGGAAGGGGGAAAAAACATGTAAGATTTCTCCCATTAAGTTCAAACCTGCATCAAACTACAAATAATGCAAGCAGAATGGCAGGATAACAAAAATATGAAGCAGGTGCTCATATTACACAAAATAGGTTATGATAACCAAACTAAAGAAATGAAAATAGCTCAAGAAAACTTGTTCAGCAATTCAACATTTCCTTTTGTTTTTCATAACTAAATATATGCCTTGCAAAAAGGGAGGGAGGAAAAAGTTGAAATATGTACAAGAGTAAACAGGTTTGCTTTACATGTCATAATTTCAGAATATGATAGAACATTATGGTTTCATTTGACCCTGTAGCCGACCCCACTTAATGCGATAAATCTTGGTTGTTGTTGTTGTTGTATAGACACCCTTATATAATACAACACAACGTTGATTTTGACTAACAAACAAACTACATAAAAAGACATAGGTTCGTAACATCACATGTCAGAGCGCCTCTCTACCTTATGGTGGGTCTCAAAAAACTTGATCACCTCTTCCATATGATTTCTGTAAAATCCCTGCATTGCATATACAGAAACTAGAAAGTCAGAAGACTCATGTTAAAGATGAAAATAACCAGAAAAACAAAGTGCTTCAATAATCTACAAACTCACTTCAACATAACCAAAAAACCCAGAGCTCATGTCACCAGCAGGGAACCCCATTGCAATAATGTTTTCTGTGATATATGTCATATCTAAATCAAAACCTCCTTCCTGAAAAAAGAGGTTACAAAAGTGGACAATAGCACATATTAGCCAAATATTACTAAGGTGAGAGAACATGCCACTTAGTGTGAAACAAAGAAACATGAAAAACAAACTCAATCGATCATAATGCACAAGTCACAAAAATAATTATGTCCTGAATTTCTAAGAGATGTTCTGAACTGATACGGATAGAATGTTCATCAAACAACACCAAATCTTGTGTGGCATTTTTAATACTAAAACGAAGTAGGCGGATGTTAACAAAATTCAGGGCTTTATAAATCCATTACCACCTATGAGATTGAATGATCTAGATAACCGGGTGGAAAAAACACAGCTTAATTAGATGAAAGATAATAAGTATTACATTACAACAGAGATAAGCTTCAATTTAAACTATTGTACAAAAAGAGGATACAGCAGAGAACCGGGGATCAGAGCAAAAATTCAAAAGAACAAATAATAAACTGTTCGGATGTGTAAGAGTAAGACAATATTGGGAAAAATATCTAATATACTATTAGAGCCAATTGATTCAGGCCGCCCGCCATTTATATCCAAACACCAAGCCTAATAGTGTTGGGCGTGAGGGGGTGTATTGGGAAAACTGAAGTCCCGCATAGATTGGGAAAAACCCAAGTCACACAGAGGATAAAAATAAGGCCTGAGTGAAATGAGTTTATGAGGCACCCCTCTCCTTACAAGCCATTTTTGTAAGGTTGAGTTAGGCTCAACCTAAAATTCAAATAGATACTATCAGCTTTCCAAAAATAAAACACAAAATAAATCCATTTGAATAATAACAACACCTGGTATCTGCGTTTATTTTGAGAAACAGCGTGCCGTGCTTTAACCTGCACGGCTTTCACCGCATTCTTCGAAGTGTCTACCAGACCTTTTGTGATACTTTCAAACAAATTAGATTGTCCTGCTCCTGCCGGCTCATTGGAACTGTCGACTACCGCAGGAGATTTTGGAGACAACCGCATTCCCAAGTTACTTGTAAAGCGTGCAAACGTTGATTTCCCAACATTTTCACTTGCAGTGTCATCTTGGTTGCCAGAAAATGACTGAGAAAATTTTAAATTTTTGGCCCAAGAAGATATGCCTGTGGGAGATAGCCTAGGTAGCGCTTCACGGGAAGTATTATCTTGTCCAGACACTACAGCAGCAGAATCTTGACCATCATCCTCTTTAGCAGGAGGTTCGGTAGATGGTATTTTCAGATGAGGTGGATTAGACACATCACCAGTCACTGGATCCATTCTATTAAAAAGAATCAAACTTATGCAGAAGTTGGAAATCCTATCATTAGGCAGCCCTGGCACAACCGAGTCTTTCTGATTGAAGCTGCAAATACAAACATAATGTCAGTAAGAAAACTTAGTGAAAAATGTAAATAATGTTACTTTTTACATTACGCAGATTCATTTGATCATTTCTACATACTTAACTAAACGATATGTCATAATTACTTCGTCTAACATTATAAGCAGACACTGTACCCTTAAAATGTTAAACCAATCAAATCATTACAATGCAAAGCTCACTAACATACAACAGTTTTTGTTATTCATCTGTTCAGCTTTAAACAAGTTTAAACAACATAACATGAAAATCTAACAGCAATATCATATAAGCAAATAAAAAGAAAACTAAGCTTTTATTAGTTTTTAAGATTATTATCATAACGAAAAACATTACAGGTTAATGATTTCAGTAAAGTAAACCTAGTGAGTTTCAACTTCAATTAAAAAAAAAATGGGGGCATAGAAAACCTAAGTATGAATCAGAAATATGCAAAGATTAAAATTCGGAAAATGGATTGAGCAGCATGTGAATAAAATCGAAATTAAGATGGAGAAAGAAGTAATTATACAGATCTGAAGATGGGAAGAGATGTTACCAAAAGTGAAGGAGCTGTGATTAGGGTTTGGAATTTGGATGAGGATGGGATTGGGAACGGAGTCGTTGAATTTGGTAACGTGACTGAATACTGTTTAACATATCAATGAATGAAGGATGAAGTTTGATGTTATGGATATACATGATCCAACGGTTCCCGCTAGTCTTGGGGTTATTGTCTGTTCTATGGTACAGTATACCCTTCACCCTCTTCGTGCTTTTTTTTTTTTTAAGTATTCTCGTGCTTTTTTTTTTTGACAATTGGTATTCTCGTGCTTAAAATTAGTAAATTACACATTTAAATAAACTGCGTACATTCTGTGTTTCTATTGGTGTGTCTTGCCATTGCTATGAATATTTATATTTGTTTCTTAAAAGAAAATGTTAATTCCGTCACAAACGATATAGATTAGTCATTATTAATATCGGTGGAAACTTTGTGCCAATATTATAGTAATTCAGTTAAAAAACACTTATAAACATATTTCTATTGTATCACTTGGCCATATTTTTATTTATTTTTTAACACCAAATCAAAGCTATTCATTAAAGAGAAAACAAGGAATCAACCTCGGCTAAAGCATGAACTACATAACTGTTACATCTCTGAATAAAAACTACTCTAGTTTTTATTCTCAAATAGAGCATATCAGTACAATCTAGGATAATTGACTGAATAGCTACAAGAATTAGTTCACCATCTAGGCCTTTCACCCATGGTAACAATAATATTTGACGAGCTTTATTAGCTACAAGAATTATGTTAATTATAAGGTGTATGTTAAGACAGAATATACTGAAAGGAAGTTATAAACCCAGATTATGATTATTCCATTTTAAAATTCTATGTGAGTATGCAACTAATGAAAGGAAAATTTGAGACATATTTTTTGTGATATGATGTCTGGAAGGCTTGATACTTACTGGTGTTCAAATTTCGTCAAGAGTATATAAAAAGAAGGCATCACAACACATATGCTAAAGTTGTAAACACGGAGAATCAAGAATTTGCAAATATATACAATCTATTAACATAACTGCTCGAGCAGTTCTAGAAATATTTACACCAATCAGTTTAAAATTATGAAGAAAAAAATGATGCTGTTTGGTTATATACATAATAGATTGTTGAATTGTTATGCATTAACCAGCCATGAGTATTCCGTTTTCTTCTCTCACATTTAGTGGCCTTTCATGGCGGTTTTTCGTTGAGTCCAACTCCAAGTACTTGTAGCAGGTGTTCTTTTCAAAGCTTTCACTCCAAATGGATTATCTTTGCTCTGTTGCACACAAAAAAAAATGACATTAACTTCAAATTAAAGAAATGTTAAGTCACAAAACAAGATAATGATTGTTATTTGTGATTTATAGCAAAACTAGTAGCAATAACCTATGTTGCAACACAAGTTTTGAATCATTCGGGAAGAAATAGACTAATGAAAAGGAGTGATTACCAATCGGCAAGTTCCAGCACCAGCATCACAGACAGGGTACTCATGAGGACAACAACTGGAACCATCGTCGCAGCAAGTTGCAGACTCCATAGGACAGCATCCCCAAGCAAAGCAGAAGTTTCCATACTCAAAAAGGCAACAACATGTGGTTCCAGTTGAGCAAGTGTAGTATTCATCACAAACAGTTGAAGGCTTAACAGGTGATGAAGGGGTAGGACCAGGGTTTGGAGGGTTCTGACCCTTCTTGATAGGATATGATGCTTGCATTGCAATCCCACACTTACCAGTTTGGGTTACTACCACATTCCTCTCCATCTTAATGTAACCACCCTCGCCCCATGATGAACCCCATGAGTTCCTCACTAACCAGTAATCTGTACCGTTCTCAGTTCCATATCCAACTGCGATAACACCGTGATCAAGTTCTGTTCCACAAATGCCGGTAAAAACACCCTACATCGACCAAAATCAAAATTTTAGACATCATTCATCCAAAAACAAGTAACACCATCAACACATTTGAATAATTAATCACTTAATATTATGCTACTAAAACAAATAATTCCAAGAATATCTTGTACTAACAATCTACCGATTATGATATGATTTATATGATTTACTGTTACATTAGATGAGTTAAAAATAAAGTTGATATTAGATAATTATCATCATAAAAAACTAATTAAGAGAAAGATGGATATATTACTGATTGGTAGAGTTGAAATGCCCTGCCACCAGCTTCAATGGCAACGCTAACGGGTTGATGTGCAACAGCCTTCATCAAGGATTTCTCATCGTTCTGAGGAACATCTTCATATCCATCAATAGTGACAACATGAGCATTTTTCTGGAAGAAAAAAAACACCAATCATATAATTTGTTAAACCAATAGTACATTTTTAAGGAGTTATACTTAGCTTTGTTAAATGAAACGATCATTGTCAAAGTAAATTTATTTTATATATACCTTGTTTGCATCACAAGTATTGTCGCGAGCATGATAAGGGTAATCCTTTTCAGTATCAATGCCTCCATTATGCATGATAAACTCAAAACCATTGTCCATGAGACCTCCATTGCACCCCATGTTGTAACCTCTATCACAATCCACCAACTCTTGCTCCGAAAGAGATATGAGATCACCTGTTACAATTTGATTGATCCCTTCCACAGCTCCAACTGTTGAGAATGCCCAACAACTCCCTTCACAAATCACAAAGACAATTCAATACCCACACATTCACAAACACAATCATAATATAAATGTGAATATAAAGCGATTAACTAACTTTTGGATACACATGTAAAGGTAAGTTGAAATATAATTTAAAATCAATTATCTAGCAAATTCTAGCATCTAGTTAAAATCGATTCAACTAGTTAAACATGTCAAAATCAACCTTACACATCTTTATAATTAATTGTATATCCTCCAAAAGTTCAACAAAAAACATACACTATATTCGATTCAACAAATAATAAACAGATAAACTCACCACATTGGCCTTGATCTTTGACATCAACAACAGCACCTTTCTCCCTCCAATCAACAGACTTGGGCAAATCATCGGTATCGCGAAAAGCATAACGAGTACTTTTCTTAGAACCAGATAACAAACCATTCGATTTGCGAGACCGAGTACCCAAATACACAGAGCGATATTCCTCATTGGTTAGATCAGCAAACTTTGTGAGACCCAATTTAAAGGATTGATTTTCCATACTATTATGACTTTCGATATACCTAAGGTTGTCTTTAAAATTTTCAAATCTACGTTCTTTCTCACCTAAAGCATTATAAACCTTGCCATGTTTCACCAACCACGATTCATATAACTTCATGAGACGAGTTTCCGTATTTGCAGCGTCAAGTTTTGCATCGTAATCAATGATGGACATGTCAAGAGAAAACGCTAGAGAGAGAAAGGAGAGAGAAAGCACGATGGCTAGAGAAATATATGATGATTTATGAAAGAAACCCATCGTGATGATTATGGAATTGGGAAGAGAGAATATAGATTTGGAATTGGACTGGTTTTTGAGGAAACGGAAGGTTTGTTTATATATATAGGGAGAGGGAATAGTGATAAGAACGAAAATAACAAAGTAATGCTGAAAATAAGGAAGGTGCGTTTTTGGCTGGATTAAGGATATGGATGATTTACCTTAAACTGAATTTGTTTTGACGAGGATATCATTATCATACAACGCACGCAGAAAGATTTTCGAAACAAATAAGAAATAACTATATTTTGCAGTTTCTCCGGGAAGTAAGAAAGATTTTTCTTTTTTGGAGTTTTTTTTATTTTTGAATGAATGGGCTGAGTGTTCAATATTTTTTTAGCCCAACTTTAAAAAATTACTCTTTAAAAACCCTTTGATAAGTTCTTTTTTATACATCGGAAATATAAATTGCATCCGCCAAAGATTGAACACTGGACCTTCTCTATCCAACCCGGACCCTTGACCTCCCCCTACCCAATCCATATGTCATTCGGCTCTTACCACTTGAGCTATCCTACGGAACAACCTTTTGATAAGTTCGCTTGTGTTCAATATTTTTTTTCTAAGGTAAATTGTGTTCGATATGCTTTTAGCATCGTGAGATTGTCGTGTGTGCTTTTGTCGCTCACTTGACACTTTTTTTCCTTCTAACACATCATAATTAAAAAAAATTATTAAAAAAGAAGTGACAAAAGACCATAAACAAAATACCTACTATATTATTATTATTGGAAGTAGACCTAAATTTTGTGGAAGTTCACGTAGTATTTACACAAGTGTACAACCATATTTTTTAAATTGAATTTTGCAACCAGCAGATGTACATGCAGATGTATATGCAAAATCAAATACTTGCATTATCTTTTGGGGGGCGTCAGGAGTAGAAGCATCTATTAATACAAAACACTAGCAGCACGCGAAAAAGTACAGAGTTCAGCGGTCTGGTGATGCACTAAATGAGTCGAACAGTGCCGAATGCACCAAAACAATGATACTAAGAAGTGCCGGATGCGCACGAAGAACTGTCGAATGTTCACTAAATATTGATCGACTGATTCCTTTGAATATTTATTTCAATTTTTGTATTTTGGATTTTTTTTTCTACAAGAATCATCTTCTGTAAGTAGTAATTAACTAGAACGGTTTTTTCTCTTACACCCCTGATATTCGTTTTCTTGATAGAAATTTAGTACTAGTTCTTAACACCTAAACTATTACTACCTCCGTGCGTCTCTAATTATAAGACCTTTTGAGATTTTTCTGTTCCATTTTATAAGATCTCTTTCAAAATTTTAAGGGCTTTAAATATTTATTTACCACAATATATCTTTAATTAAAGTGCATCTTTTTTCTACAACTATACCTAATACACTAAGGGTCCATTTGGATTGATGGTATAGAATGGAGCGGAATGAAATGGAACGGAATGGAATACATATTACATTCCATTGTTTGGATAGTGAACGGAATGAAATGTGTTATAATTTTTTTATTCCAATTATACCCTTTATTTTATAGATAGGAATGTTTAGCAAAAAAAAAAATAGATAAGAATGGGAAAAGTCTTATAAAATATAAAATTGAGGGTAAAATTGTAAAGCTATAATTATTGTGTATCATTTCATCCTTATCACCCTATATACCACTCAATTTCATTCCGTTCATATATTTTATAAAAGCAAACAACAGAATAGAGTTTCATCACATTCCATCAATCCAAACGAACCCTAAAAACATTAACCAATTATCTCTATTAAAGAATAAAATTATAAAATTATAAAAGTAATATCAATTATCAACAAATTTTAAACAACAATCAACTTTTTTAATTTTTGTGTCTATCTCAAAGGGTCTTATATCTAGCGACGAAAGTAAATATATTATATTATATTATTATAATAAAGATAAAACTTAGTGTATTTTTTTAGGTATTTTTCGTATGATACGTAAAATCACTTTTTGTGGTTATAACAAATTTTTAAAAAATCATGAATTTGAATAAATCATAATTTGTTATGATAAAGATCATACAAAAAATACTTAAAAAAACACATGTAAATTTTGTCCATTATATAATTATATAATACTTTTTATTTATTTTTTTGTACTTTTTACGGTTGGTCTTACTTTTTTGTTGTTGACAAATTGTTGGTCTTACTTATAATACGAGTAAAAATAATAAAATATTTTTAATTTTAATATTAATATTAAATTAAAATTTAATGTAACTATTGATAATATAGAACTTTTTTTATAATGTATTCAATTCAATCCCTCTATATATATTGTTACAATTTTAGGTTAGTTTCTAAAACATATCTATAAATATATTTATTTATTTGGTTGATTGGATGGATGTATGTGATTATATTTATTTGCAAATTAATCAAATTGTTTGTAACAAATACAATTTTTTTATTTTTCTCAAATATTTGATATTCCAGTTAAACAAAAAAAAAATAGTAATAGAAATATAATTCCTTTCATAAAGATGAATCAAGTTATTCAGTTCAAACACGTGGTTTGACCAATAATCCAGTGGTTGGATTAATAAGACACACAATAGTCGTATTTGTATAGGTCACTCGCTGATCAGATTCTTAAAACATCAGCTCTTACCACTTTTTAAACATCATTCCTCTCATTTTCTTTAAACTTTTTCTTTAATCAAATAACTAAAAAATTATTGCACTTTCTTTTTACATTCTTATTAAAAATGAAAGATAAAAAGAAGTATACAATTTCTAAAAAATCGACACTCATCAGTCCATGTCACTTTTTTTGAGTACCTGGGTTACAATAACCCAAATTTGACGCAAAAACAAATGCATTTAATCTCACTTCACTATTCTATTTTATTCAATAATAATATAAGTAAATACTTCCTTGTTAATGTTTATGAATTAATGAAGTGCACAATTTTAGGCACACCATCATACATTTTCCTGTGCATGTATTTACTTATTTTGATATGAATCACACCTATAAACTGTCTAGGTCTTGAGTGCATACAAGAAAGTAACTGCATGATTACCACATCATATATGTCATTTTCCTAAAATACAAATTCAACATGTGAGCTGAATTCATTAAAGTATGATCACTTGATGATCTTCAAGGGTCTCATCATAGCATTGTCTTCATGGTCCAATATCTGCAAAATATTAAAACATATCTAAAAATTAAAAACTATTTTATCTTTTTCTTTTGGCACAAAAAAAAAAGCTAATTTTTCAAAAAAATGAGAAAAAGATGAGCACTCACATGACAATGATACACGTAACCAGATTCTGAGGTTGCATCAAACCCATACGACGTATTAGTGTGTATGTAACCAAACCTCACAACAATCTTAGTAACAAATCCAGGTCTCATCTTAAACACATTCTTCCAACCTTTTTCATACTCAGGGACCACTACTTTCTTCCCACGTGCATGCTTATCCACGTGACACTTAACAGCATCATTGATTTTCTTCATACAATCCTTAAACTCATCAGATTTCACCAGCTCCGTTTGATCCAACACCTTAAACAAACCCAAATGAATATGTAATGGATGATTATCATCCGTTAAGTTAATCACATACCAAACCTCAGTCGACCCCTCTTTCGGAGTTTCCGTAACCGGCGCTTCATAAGGTTTCCCATTCAAATACAAATGAGTCGGCTCATCAATATCACTCGTGTACTCATACATAGCAATATACCGTGTGCGCGACACACGGTATAAATCAGCAACCGGATACTCCACAAGCTTATCCGGTATACGTGACGTGTCAACTATACGATCCGGTAAAATAACAAACTTCATAACCTTACCACTAAACTCATCAACCGGATCACCGGATGGATAAGGATAAGCTGCATCATTACGTAAAATAGCTACACTATTCTTCACTTCAGAAAAATCAACAATAACATCTGTGATCTCAGATGGCCCCACAAAAGTTTCATTACTCACAACTGGTTTACCAATATAAGCTGAATCAGATGCCACGTGTACAAATCTTAAACCGTTCTCGAAAAACAGTCTAAAAAATCTAGCGTTGCTCGCGTTGATTATACGAAAACGATACTTACGACGTCGTACAGTTAAACGAGGCCAAGCTTTTCCGTTAACTATAATAGCGTCACCGAAATACTCTGGTTGCCATTGTGGATGAATCGAAGGGTTGTTACCAGTTGAATTCATGAAAATCGAACCGTCCGTTTTGAAACTACGATCGAATAACATCAACGGTAGATCGAATTCATCACCGTGAGGTAAACCTAACGGTGATTCGATTTTAGGGTCACGAATGATGTAGGAACCAATTAAGCCAGCTAGAAGGTTGACTCTAGTCAACCCCATAGCATGATCATGGTACCATAAATTTCCAGGGTGTTGATTATTGGGATAGTGATAGGTTTTTTTAGTCCAAGTGGATCCCTTGATTTTGAATCTAGCGGTGAACCATGAGTTTGGGTTTCCATCGCTTGATGGTTCGTGGATTCCACCGTGGAGGTGGACTACGGTGGGGATGCCCTTAGTGGATTTGGTTAATGATGTGGGGATTGTTGGGTCCCATGGAAGTATGTGATTTGGAGGGAGGTGATTTTGCCACGTCACTTTGGTTTTGATTCCGTAGAGCGCTTCGATTGTTGGACCAGGGACTGTTGCCGTGTGCTTTTTTAATCCGTAAGCGTAAACGGTTGTTGGTGGTAGGTCCCTGTGGAATTTCTGCAAATAGAATAAAGTTGTGGTTCATTTAGATTTCATAAAGTCAAATAAATTTTTAATGATGAAATAAATTCAGATGAATACAATTGAATGAAACAAAATTAATACAATTGAATGAATTAATTTTTATTTTTGACTAATTGAATGAATCAATTGAAGACTTAGGACAACAATGTGAATGGGGATTAAAAAATGCTCCAAAGTGGAGACGGAGTTATCACTATCGGTGTCAAAGACTGAGTGGATCATTACACTTACAAAGTTTATGGGGGACCAATTCTGTGCTTAATAATTTATCAATAATATGAGATCTTTTTAGAGCATGTGGTCCACTAAGCTCAGCGAATAAAATTACAGGACACATATAGTTTGTGATTAATATCGTATTCGTGGATAATTTAACATCAGTTGAAATTTTGTAGTTTTTCTTTACAACAAAATATTTTCAGAGCATTTATTAAAAAATTGATAAAGTTATTCTCATTCGTTTTATACGATATTAATTTGTATGATAGTTGATTTTTTCCTTTATTTTTCTGTGTTTTAATTTATTCTCCACAGCCAATGCCCAATGACTTGTATGCCATGTGACATATCAGTGCAAAGAATATTTGCAACATCATTTATGTTTAGGAAAGTAAGGGCCTAAGGGACCTTGAATTCATTAGAAAAATGTACATGGGCTTAGAAAGATTAAGATCATATTTAACTTGATTGTGAGTTTGGTGGAATCATATATACTACCACCCACCATGCTTTAGTGTTAATTAAGCATCTCAATTAGCATGTGTGCATCCTTTACAAACTGGCATTTGGGTAGGTAAGGCCAGGGTCACATGCATATGAAGACACTTAAAGAACTCTAGTTAAAAATAGAGCACTATATTTTGTAGCATTTGATGGGTAAGAATTGGTGAAGCAAGTATACTATATTTCTTGCATTTGTGAGCGAAGATTAGTTTTAAGGTAGCAGTGTATAAAAATTGTAAAACAATGGTAAACTTTTGAATAATTGACTGCTAAAATGAAAGTTTACTTTAAAAATATTTAATCATTTATAAGAAAATTATTCAATTAATTTAACTTATGACAAAAAAATCCCCGTAAAATAGTTCAAAGCTGGAGGACATGAATTAGTTAGAGGGAAGTCTACTATAGTTCAAATCCTAGTAGAATTTGATATACCAAAAAAAAACTTAGGACAAAATGTTGATTAAAAACAATTTTGTAATAAAAATACAAGATTTATTTATAAATTTTAGTTCAACCGACAATATTTATTAAGTTAGATGATTATTCGGAACCTCACCATATGTGTGAGTTTCAGCTGCATTTGACATACAAAAAAAACCACAAAATTTTGTTTTTATGTGAACAGTGTAATCATCTACAGCAAAAATTATCTAGAAGGATCATACATCACACACACACACATCTTCAAGATAAGAAAGAAAGTTATGTAGAGCGAAAATTCATGAACCATGTTGGCCTAGTCTTGGAAATTATCGAAACAAAGTAATTTGACACGGTACAATAAGACAGAACAATAAGCGGCGATTCACATGCAAAATTTGTACTAATAATGAAATGAAATTAAAAGAAACAAAAAAACAACACATAGTGACATACCCATTTCTTCTTGAACATGCCAATCTTGAGAGTTTTTGTTCTGGGAACACCATCAACAACCTTGTAGCCAAGGATTCTGGGTATATTGGGAAGCTCATCAACAAACATTTTCAGCTTAGATGCACTTATGAGTTTGTCTTTAGTTGATGATGATGGTGTAACAGAACAACATAGTAAAAGTGCTAAAAGAGTGAACAATTCCAAGAGCAGGGTTTTCGCCATTGTTGTAACTTGAAATAATTGTGTACTGAATTGGATTGAAATTGAGTAACACTGATATATAAAGAAAAAAAAAAGAAGAAAAAAAAGGAGAATGTTGTGGTCAGAAATCAAAACACACCAAAAAAAAGAATAATGGAATCTAATGGTTTATATTCATTTATCAGAATCAGAAACTTACGTGAGTCGTTGGATATCTATTCCATGATTCTGATTATTGGCAGATTGCGTTTTGGGATGATTTGGAAATGGGAAAGGTAATTTTAATGTATTTTTTTAGCAAAATGGGAAAGGTATTATTACTGTTTTTTACATAAGGAAAGGTATTTATTGGTAGGAGGAAAATTGGTCAATATTTGGCGTGTGTAATTAGTGGGAATTCTTCTACCTGTCTTTCGTTTATTTGCACGGGGCTGGACTGCTGGAGCATGGTTTGGACATTTGGCATGAGCCAACTGTGAAATTAAAATTCATTTTTGTGAAATTAAAATTCAATTAATGTCTCAGTGAATATATATAACTCAAATATATTAAGAAAAATGATAAACAGTGTCTCAGAGACATTAGTTAAGTTTATTAAAAAAAAATTGTCTTAGAATTTGTACATTTAATACATCTATCTTAGAACTTGTGCATTATTTTTATCTTTTATTTCCTTTTTTAATATGCTTAACAAATATTTTGGAAACACTGTTTAGTATAACCCATATACTAAAAGCTTTTGTAAATTTTTTGTACTTAATAGGGAAGACTGTGGTTTGATCTCCTGTGTTACGGAGAATGTTGGTACCATTTGAAAAATTTGAAAGGGAACCGTAATCATTTAATAACAAAACTGACTCACATTAAATCGACAATGAATAAAAAGAAGATGTGCTAGAAACCTAACTCGCATAAAAATATTATATTTTAGTCATTGTACTACTTATAAAAATAAACTAATAGAAAAATTGCATGAACCAATAGTTGATTTTTCTCTATTAGGGTTTGTTTGGATTGATGGAATAGAATGGAGCGGAGCGGAATGGAATAGAATGGAACAGAATGGAACATAGATTCCATTCCATTGTTTGGATATTTTATGATGGAGCGGAACAAATTTCTCACTCCATTGTTTGGAAAGTGAACGGAATGGAATGAGTTATAAATTTTTTATTCCAATTATACCCTTTATTTATAAAATCTTAATATCATACATTTTATACTCAATTCAACCAATAAATTTCACATGTTTCATTACTAATTCATTGTCCAAACTATAATAACACTCTTAATTGAACATAAACTACCAAATTAATAGAGAAAAAGGATCAACAAATAGTCAAAGCCACTATCTTATTCTACAAAAATAAAACACTATCTTATTGATAAAAATATATATTATCATATATTAAAATAATACTATTGTAGTATGTCAGACCAAATAGTAGTACTAATTTAATAAAAAACGAAGAGAAGAAGAAGAGACGAAGATTATATTTGATGTGAATTTTTTTTCATATACTAATATAATAACAAGAATAATAAAATTGATTTGTACACAAAAAAATTGGTTGCAGAAGAAGAGAAGATTAGGTAGGGAAGATATACTAATATAAAATTGGTTTGTACCAAATAAAATAAAATTGGTTACAGAAGAAGAGAAGACGAGAGAGAGGAAAGAAAGAAAAATTTCATAACAATTTTTTTTATTTTATTGTATTTGCCTTTTTTAAAAATAAATAAATAAAATAAATAGGGATAAAATTGTATTTATGTTATTAATTTATTCCATTCCATTGTACACACCCCAAATTGGGCGGAATGAAAAATTGAATGAATGAGTGGTATTAGATTGAATGAGTTCCATCACATACCATCCCATCCCATTCATTATTTGCAAAACCAAACAACGGAACATAAACACATTCCATTCCATTTCATCCCATCTCATCCCACCACATTCCATCAATCCAAACAGACCCTTAGTTGATTTTATTTTTTTTTACTTGAAATCATTAACCAATACTTCACATTATTAAATTCCACATAAAATATTTCATTAACCAATACTTCATTCCGGCGGAACTAGAAAGTGAAAGTAAAAAAACACAAAAAAATAAATAAATTGTTTTTTGATTAATTAAACAAAAAAAAAAAAGAAAGAAGGAAGAGAAACATAAAAGAGTGGTTAAGAGTGATTCTGAATAATCGATTCGGTTTACCCGCCAACTTGTTCAAAACGTCTTCCTCCATTCCCGCACTTATTCTCTCTCTCTCTCTCTCTCTCTCTCTCTATTCTCTATTCTCCATCACCGCAAACAAACCATAACCATAATCACTGCACTTCACACAACTCTCAAAATCAACAATGGCAACTCTCTCTGAAACCTACGCATGTGCACCTTCAACCGAACGAGGCCGTGGAATTCTCATCTCCGGCGATCCCAAAACCAACAACATTCTCTATTGCACCGCACGATCCGTCATAATTCGTAATCTCGACAATCCTCTTCAAGTCTCTGTTTACGGTGAACATTCTTATCCCGTCACCGTCGCTCGTTACTCCCCTAACGGCGAATGGATCGCTTCCGCCGATGTCTCCGGTACCATCCGTATCTGGGGAACTCACAATGATTATGTTCTCAAGAATGAGTTTCGTGTCCTCTCTGGTCGGATCGATGATCTTCAGTGGTCTGCTGATTGCCAGAGGATCGTTGCCTGTGGAGATGGAAAGGGAAAATCTTTTGTTCGCGCTTTCATGTAACCATTTTCTTACCTCATTGTTTTGTTTATATTATTATTATATACTCTGAATTTTTCTATTTTAATTCTATCAATTTTTAATTATTTCATGCAATATCAAATTTATATCTATGTATCTCATGTGTAGTTTGAATGTTTGTTTGTTCTGTCACAATCACTGCAAACTCATTTAAATATTATGTTTAATTAGTTTGGTTGGTGGAGTGGATTAGATTCATAAGAAACTAATTTTAATATGAAGAATATTATAACAATTTGAATTGAATAATTGAGCTCACAATCTCACATTAGGCCTTATCTGTTACAAAAAAAACTTAAATGACATATGTGGTACAGATCGAAAATTTAAAGGACCTGAATGCATTTGGCCACTCACAATATTTCTTTGAGTATATAAGGACATCAAGCTTGAATTTAAATTAGCATATTGTCAGATTGATTTCTCTCATCTTAGAAGAATTGGCTAATTGCATGTGTGAGTGTGCTTCCATCCTGTTTTTTTTAATTACCTTACCCCTATATTTTGGATTTGAAGGTGGGATTCGGGTTCCACTGTTGGTGATTTTGATGGCCATTCGCGGAGGGTTCTAAGTTGTGCATTCAAACCAACAAGGCCGTTCCGCATTGTCACTTGTGGAGAAGATTTTTTAGCAAACTTTTATGAAGGTCCACCGTTCAAGTTCAGTATGTCCATTAGGTAAATGTTATTATCTGCTGTAGCATATTTGTCTCTCTAATTTAGCAGTAGATCATTGTCACTTTTTGCAATGTTTTAATTTCTGTCTTCTCTTTTAGGGGGTAGTATATTATCATATCCTGTAAATGTATGTCTGAAGTACACATTGAATATACAGCAAACGGATGTGCCTTTCAATGGGGTATTAGAGTATTTATATAATTTGACACGGGTTTCAAGTTTCAACATGGTCTGGAATTTTGTGTCAGAAAAAAACATGGTCTGGAATCTGGAAAAAGATAACTTCATTTTTTTTTTAGTTTTATAGAGTCGTGGCATTATCAATTATTTACATCTGTTCCCCAAAAAATTAAACTTTCCTTTCATCTGTGAATACTGAATAGGGTCAAAATTTAGCCATTTTGGGTTGAGTAGGTTTTCATTTCCTTATTCAGGTTGTCATAGAAGACATTCTATATCTGCAGGGACCATACAAATTTCATCAATTGTGTTAGATATTCTCCAGATGGGAGCAAATTTATTACAGTCAGCTCAGATAGGAAGGGTATCATATATGATGGAAAGACTGGGAATAAACTCGGAGAATTTTCTGAAGATGATGGTCACAAAGGCAGCATATATGCCGTTAGTTGGAGTCCTGACAGTAAACAGGTGAACTTGAGGTTGTCTTTGAATGTTACTGTTTTATTTTGTTGGCTTGAATAAAATTTCCATTTGTGTGTTTGCCAGAATTGCAGTATAAGATTGTTATGTGAAAACAATTTTGTACTGGTCTAGCGACTAGCATTGTCGAGAGCTTAATCGCTATATACACATAAGTATAATACACACATAGATGTATATATGCGTGCATGTATGTAAGGAGGAAAACATTTTGATTTTATTTCTGCTATTTTAGATGTTAAGGGCTTCTATATACATTCTAGTTTAAATTATGCATAAAAAAATTACAGGTTCTTACTGTGTCTGCTGACAAGTCTGCAAAAGTATGGGATATTGATGAGAATGGTAGTGGAACAGTACATAAGACATTGGCACATACTGAAACTGGTGGGGTGGAAGACATGCTCGTTGGTTGTCTTTGGCAGAATGATCATCTGCTTACGATCTCCCTTGGCGGCACAATCTATTTATACTCTGCTAAGGACCTAGATCTTAGCCCAAAGTCCTTATCTGGTCACATGAAGAATATCACCGTTTTGAATCTGCTCAACAAAAGTGAAAAGATGCTTTTGTCCAGCAGCTATGATGGAGTGATCATTAGATGGATTCCAGGCATTGGGTACAGCGGTAAGTTTGACGGTAAACAATTTGGATTAATCAAATTATTAGAAGCAGCCGAAGAAAAAGTTGTTACTGCTGGATTTGACAACAAGGTAACAAATAGATATGCATCATGACCTATCATTATCATCATATGGGCTCTTTGATTTGCAAGCACAAAAAGTAACCTGTAGATACATTTTCTGTTTTTCTGATCTAGGCTTCTGATTTTTGCAACTGTTATAATAATCTTTGATGAAGATTTTGTTCTTGAAGATCTGTGAACCAATACGTTGCTAAATAGTGCATTTACTATAGGTTCAACTTGAATTGGATGAAATCTTCAATGATTATTACCAATTACTAATTGACTAGAGGACATGTGAATTGATATTCAAAAGTTAGCTGTGAAGTAGAATAATAGTAGAGAAGTTGTTGATTTTTTTGTTGTGAAATTTAATCCATCAACGAGATTATCATTTGCTGTCAGTATTTATAAATGTGAATGATAATTATAAAAAAATTATTAAAAACTCTAATGGCTTTTGCCATCAATTGGTAGTACTTTAATTTACATGTATTAAATGCAGGTATACAGAGTTCCCCTTCAGGGGGATAATTTTGGTTCTGCTGAGCATGTTGATGTTGGGAGCCAGCCTAAGGATTTGAGCCTTGCACTTAATTCCCCCGAACTTGCTCTTATTGCAATTGAATCCGGGGTTGTCTTACTTAACGGTGCAAAAATTGTGGCCACTGTAAACCTTGGCTTTGTTGCGACCGCGTGTACCATTTCACCTGATGGCAGTGAAGCAATTGTTGGTGGACAGGATGGTAAGCTGCATATTTATTCTATCTCAGGAGATACACTTACAGAACAGACTGTTCTTGAGAAACACCGTGGTGCAATCAGCGCAATCAGATATTCTCCGGATGTTTCCATGTTTGCATCAGCTGATCTAAATCGTGAAGCTGTTGTGTGGGACCGTGTTTCCAGAGAGGTAACTTGAGCCTGATATGACTGTTACATGAAATTCAAATGTTGTGTCTGAATGCTTTTGTTTGTCCTATACCAAATTTTCTGATTTATTCTCTTCATGATTATAGCATCATTGCTTTAACTGTCATGATGTATACTTGTTTTTGTCATAACCTACTGAAATTATGTGACTAAATAGATCTCCTTTTCTCTTTCAGGTGGTGCTTAATAATATGTTGTTTCACACTGCACGTATAAACTGCCTTTCTTGGTCGCCGGATAGCAAACTGGTAGCTACTGGTTCACTTGATACATGTGTCATTGTATATGAAATTGGAAAACCAGCGGCAAGCCGCAGAACCATAAAAGGTGCTCATTTAGGTGGAGTCTACGGGTTGACTTTTATCGGGCCAGAAACAGTGGTCAGTTCAGGAGAAGATAGTTGCATTCGTGTTTGGAATTTGATTTCAGAATAAACTAGCATCATAACCTACCAATGCATGTTGCAGCAGTTTTGTGGTAAGAAATTGATTGCTGTGCTGTATTATATGATGATGATTATCTTCACTGTTCTGCAATGGTTATGCAGTGGGAAGAAAAGTTGAGATTGCAATAGTATCTAGGTGTCTATTTTTGACAGATTTCTCCCTGAACTAACAATCTTATTTTTTTTATTATCCAAGCTGATTTTGATCTGCTGAGGTTGGGTATTCTCCTAGTTATTTCCATAAAATTGGCAACAATTGGTCATTGTCTAAGCAAATTACTTTCTTTATTTTTGCCTATCAAAGCAATTTAATTAATTTAACAATTGAATCTTTTCCATCTAGGCATTTGATTAGAGTAATTTAGTACACTCCCTAACCTCGTTTCTATTAGTACTTAAGTAAGAAAAACAAGTTCCAGTGTAAAGAAAAAGAACAAGAAACAACAATTGTTGCGGTCTTATTTTGTATGTATAGTTTAAATTAACATGTCTGCTATTTGCAACTTGTGAGCAATATTGGACACTTCATCTTTCTCACACCTTCAGGAAGGGTAATCCAGGATACAAGTTTCAATATAAAGTACTCCCACTGTCCCAAAATAAGTGTCATACTTGTCAAAATTGTTTGTCCCAAAATAAGTGTCATATACTATTTATAACATTAGTTTTTACTATTTTATCCTTTAAAGCAATCATTAGGTAAGAGAAAAAGTACATTAAAAAATTTACTTTTTAGTATTCCAATGTCTACTACCAATAAAAATAGAGGGTATTTTAGTAAAAGTCATATTCTCTCTCTTTCTTTTACACATTTTTCTTAAAGTGTGTGATTTGGTTAACTGCGACACTTAAAATGGGACGGAGGGAGTATAAACTTACTATTTTGAACTTTTTAACTAACATGTGCAAATTTGTACACATGATAAAAAAAAAATAGTTTGTTTTTGTTGAGACTGATTATTCACCGCCGAATGTAATGACTAATCTCATGCAAGTGCTATTATGTAGATATTTTATTATTTTAATGATAAATATCAAAAGGATTTTGAGGGATTAATGTTCTTGTTTATTGAAAGAAAATATTTTTTATTTAGGTTTTTTTAGTATTTTTTTAAAAAGGAAAATATTTGGTTTTAAAACACTCTCTTCTTTTATATGAAAAAAAAATAAAAAATATATATGTTGTTTTTTACATTAATCGCCAAATAATATCAAATAAGATCTAAAAAAAATATTACAGTCGGAAATATTTATTCATTAAATCTTGATTTTGGATGCATGGGAAAAATCTAATAAAGAATATTACAGTAGGAAATACTTTTTCATTAAATATTTATATTGGATTGCGTAAAATTAAAACTTAACTTTTGAATTTATGGCAACAAATTTTGGTTTATGCCATGAACAATGCACATAATAAACCTTGAGCCTATATAAAGTAGTGCTTTAACATAACCTCTGTCTTGTATCACATATTAAGCACCTTACATTATGTCTTATCCCAGTACAATTCTTCCATGCTTAGCCATCTTATTTCTTGTGTTCCTATGCCCAACCTTTGAAGCCAACAACAACGGGTTCAATGTCAAACTAATTCGAAAAAACTTTACTCGTGTTTCTTACAATCGAAACATTGCGCAATCACCAATAACTATCGAAAAAATTGGTTATGAGTATCTCATGGAACTCTCTATTGGAAGTCCACCCGTAACGAGCTATGCTATGATAGACACGGGTAGTGACCTTATGTGGTTCCAATGTGTTCCTTGCACTAATTGCTACAAACAACTCAACCCCATGTTTAATCCTAAAAACTCATCGACATACACGAACATCGGATGTGAATCCGAGTGGTGTGGTAAACTCGCAAACGGAGTGACCTCATGTTCTTCTAATCAGATGAATTGCAACTACGAATATTCTTATGCCGATCAATCCGTGACACAAGGAGTGTTGGCACAGGAAACAATTAAATTAACATCAAACACAAGGGAACCCGTTTCCCTTGAAGGCATTGTTTTCGGATGCGGACACAACAACAATGGCCCTTTCAGTGATCAAGAGATGGGTATAATAGGACTTGGAATGGGATCTACGTCGCTCATTTCGCAAATAGGTTCTTCCCTTGGAGGGAACATGTTTTCTCAATGTTTGGTTCCATTCAACACTGATCCTAGAATTACAAGCCACATGAGTTTTGGTAAAGGAAGTGAAGTAGTAGGGAGTGATGTTGTTTCTATACCTTTAGTTACTAATGATGCTTTCAAGACACTATATTTTGTTACCCTACTAGGAATTAGTGTGGAAGATACTAATTTGCCCTTTAACAATGGTCCTTCTTTAGGGCCTATTGCAAAGGCTAACATGATGATTGATTCAGGAACCCCAGGAATTATGTTACCTGAACAATTTTATCACAGATTGATGGAGGAAGTGAGGAACAAGGTTACTTTAGAACCCATTCTAGATAGTGCAAGTACTACGGGTTACCAGCTATGCTATCGAACAGAAACTAATCTTAATGGACCGGTGCTAACCGCTCATTTTGAAGGTGCAGATGTAATTTTAACGCCCACTCAATTATTCATTCAGATACATGCCGGTGTTTTCTGCTTCGCAGCCACCAGCAGTTCTATTAACGAATATGGTGTTTACGGAAACTATGCGCAGTCTAATTATTTGATTGGGTTTGATTTGGATAGGCAAGTGGTGTCTTTCAAGCCTACTGATTGCACGAAGCTTAAACAACAACAAGGACAACATATATCTTCTGCGTCGCGCTCTCTGAAAGCGCACAACTCAAATTATCCTATAGGGATTTTCTTCCTAGTGTTGGCCACCGTGCTTTTTCTCCATTAAGCGGAAATTGTTTCTTCTTCACCTTGAAAAACTAGGTTCTTCTCCTCAGCTGCGATCATGCCCCCCTCCCCTCCCCTCTAGATTGCACCTTCAATGATTCTTCAATTTTTTATTAACCTGTGTATTCAATCTGTGTTGCTATTCACATATATTATGAAAGAAAGAGATTTTCACATTTGCATTTAAGTCTGACTGTGTTGTTTGGTTTTGTAGAAACATTTAAAAATTGTTTTTAAGAAAAGAATGATAGAAAATATGTGGGATAATCAAGATGACAAAATGTTGAGAAAAAGAAAAACTTATTTTACTATATATTTTTGTTTCCAGATCATAAGTTTAAACTAAAATCTATAAATTTGTTCATTAATTATTAATACCCCTAAATATGCAAAATATAAAGCATAAACAAAAGAACCCACTAACATATTACTGATTACTCAATCAAACACTTCGATATTAGTTAACAAAGTCATAAACAAACATGTCAATTACACTATTTTCTCCAAATCTCATAAACCCATACAATTCTATATACTTAGATTTGAAGTCATACTTTCACCATGATTTATACTTATAAAGATTAATTATAAATTACATAACCTTCAAACAGAAATCTTGGCATAATCACACATTAAACACTTTGCATGCATATGCACTCATAATTCTCTAAACCACAAATCAAAGAAAACATCAATTCAAAGTCCAATAATACTTAAAAAACTATGCATTCCAAGAATCAAACAACATATGCAAACCATGGGAAATTAAATTACTCATATATCACAGACATATCTTATTTATACCAAAAAAACTAGAATTTTTCACATACCGTACCCATTAGTTGTCATTTTCTAACGTGCACAAATGAAGGAAGTGTTGTATGATGCACAACTGATTTTTATCATTGGATCAAAGAGATACACCAAATGTTATGGTACACCCTTCACACCAATTTTTTTTCTCTTTCTTGCTCTTTCCCACCATCTGTCTCTTTCTTGCACTGGTTAGCATTCATCAGCAAGTAAGGAACACAAGATTCAAGTTTCAATAATGTGGTCCCGGTTAGCACTGTATCATTACACACGTGACATACGCGTGCTAATCTATCTAACGTGCATAACACTACAACAGTCAACAATATTCACACTTACTTTGTCAACCAAACTGTTCCTACACGCACAGTGTCATCATGTTTTTGTGCACAGAAAACAGTAATTTATGTCACCTTGTCTACTTTCAGTAACTAAGAATGTCCCATATATCCAATTTAATTAAACACAAAACCCATTAATTAAACTCCTCACTTAACTTAGCACTAAAATTCAATTTAACCTCAATAGTTACTTATTAATGGTGTTTTAAACACATAAACCAAATCAAATAGAACAGTTAAACCGGTTGGACATTGTACAGTTAACAAGACTCAGTTACTTTCAATTTTTAAAACATTGCTAATTAGGATAAGAAACACAAGTCATGAGACAAAACCAGAAACAAAAAGCCAACATCATCTCAACTACTACACAGTACTTCACCACTGATGATGATATGATTCACATTCACAAACAAACAAACACATGCTAAGTCCTAACACAAATCTGCCCCACCAAATTACGGTCAAACTACTATACTGACTTAGAAAATGGGACTTTAAGGTCAAACACAATCCTTTTTGCATCTTTTTTTCCTTCACTTTTTTAACTCTACAATCACTATCATTCATTACATTATTGAACAGCTGCTGGTAGCATTGTCATCACTGAACATGTGTGCTGCAGAGTGATCCTCAGTTGGATAACTAGGCAATGCATAGGAGGAGGAGTAATTTGCATTTGAAGGAATGTAATTATTGTAATTGTAGTAATAGCCAGTGTTAGGAGGAACAAAAGGTGATCTGTGATACATCATCTGAGGCTGTTGTTGCATAGCATGCCTTGCCTGCATGTTCATGTTCATCAATGAAGATGGATGGTTATTGAAACCATTCATGTTCATTAGCATAGATGATGGATATTGACCAGTAACAAAACCACCATTTGGAATAGCTGCAGAGGTTCCTTGAATCATATTATTATTATTATTGGATTGAACATGAAAACCTCCTAAACCATTGGAATTTCCACCTAGAATAGTAGCACTACCAACACCATTGTTGTTACCATTAAAACCAGCAAAATTCATCATAGCACCAATGTCACTAACCCTTTTGGATTCTCCAAGATTAAGGCTTTCATTACCAATCAAATGAGGATTGTTCAACTTCATAGCTGCCATTGTTTTCTGATCAACCCCATTACTACTTTCCTTCATTCCTCCCATGTTCTGATTTGAGTTTCCTTTCTTCCCATTGACATTGCCACCATTGTTCATCTTAGCTCCAATAACTTTCTTCACATTGTTTGCATTAGCTACTTGCTGCTGCCTCACCATTTCCATGTGATTGGCTTTCTCAATCTCCTTCATATACCGCATCTCTTGATCCTCCTCCTCTTCGTCGTCACCAAATCCATAGTATTCATCGTCCTCTTCGGAACTAAAAGCAGAAAATTTCTGCTGGTTTTTGAAGGCTGCTTCAAGTTCTTTGACCAGTCCTTGTTTTTGTCCTTTGTTCTTGTCATCTTTGACATTGTTGTTGTTGTTCTTCTGCTTTTGATTCTGATTGTTATTAGTTTTCTGAGACCAGAGCTCAGCATATTTACCAGATCTTACTAGTTTCTTGATCAAAGTTGCAGCATCCACACTACCAGAAACTGTTACCTTCTGCTGTTCTGCATCTATTTGAACTTGGTAAACACCTAAAGAACAAAAAGGGGCCAAAAATATCAAATATCAAAACATCAACAGATAAACTCTAAAAAATCCTCTAGGCAACAAAATAAAGTGACAATTTTATGAATTTGTTCACATTATCCATACACCAAGTTTAAACTCTGAAATTTTGTTAGAAAAAGGTTAAAAAATTTAAATGCTAAAATTTTACAGGCTGAACTTTCCATTGAAGTTGTGAAAAGTAGCATTAATGTTTTGTTTACTTAAATGGAACAAATTAGTTCAGTACAGGCATACACAATCAAAAAAAAAAAACTTTTTTATGTTTTCTTTTAACCCCCATAACTTGAAAAAGAAACCCCTTTATTAATGTGAGGAAAGTACACAATGTTACTACACTGAGTTTGAGTTTGATTCTGAAATTATAACATAATAAAATGCAATATATTTAGGACAATAATGAATAAAGTGAATGTATAATAAGGACATAACAGGAAATAGAAAATAGAGTAGAGAGAAGAAAGTGAGGACCTTCAATCCTCTGAAGGAGTTTCTTAACTTTCTGCTTACAACCATCACAGTGAATGTTCACTTTGAGAACACAAGTCTGTAGGTGAAAAATAAACAAAGGAAACAACAAAAAACAAAAACATAAACATAAAGATTCTTAAGGAAAAGACCCAAAAAACCAACTTTGCTGTGCTTATAGGAAACTAAAACAAAAAGGGTGTGAAAAGAAAAACATAATAAGTTAATAATAAGGGGAGAAAGAGGTACCTGGATTTTAAGGAGCTTAAAGTCTTCTTCTTTAGTCATTTCTTGAATGCTGTTTGGAATGAAACAAAGCAACCTCTTTTTTCTCTGCTTTGTTCTGTTTGCAACCTAAAGAATAAGATTAAGCAAATGGTAAAACTAAAAAGGGTTGCATGTGAGTTTCTACAAGTTATATACTACTACTAGTAGTAGTGTAGATAGATTCTAGTTTCTCACTCTTTCTTTCAATGCTATGCTATATACGGAGTACTAGCTGGTGGTAGTGTCTATACTACTATACTCTTGTTTCTTCTTCCTCACAACTCTCAACAAAGTTCTCAAAAGCAAACAAAACAAAGGCACATGGGTTAATCAGAATAAAAATGAATATAAAAATGGTGTGGAAGAAGAGTAAGAAAGAAGAATGCAAGGGAAGTGAAAAGGTTGAGGGAAAGAACCAATAAAAAATGCAGTGAAAGAGAGAGAGTCAGAAGGAGAATTTTGAAAAATGAAAAGGTTAAAGAAATAAATTAAAGAGAGAGAGAAACGCAGAGTCTGAAATCTGAAGTGATGTGATTTAACGTTAAAGAAATAAATATGGGGAGTGAGTGATTGAGGTGAGATGAGATGGAAAAAACAATAAAAGAACAACAGCGACTTGACATTGCCGAATACATATTCTGTGTACACTTTGTCACATCTCAACGTACTTCTTACATTTCTTGTCATGTTTCAAATTTATCTTTGTTTTGTCATGGAAGAGCTGAATGATATATCAATTTGATAGATGAACAATCATGAATAAAATTTTGGGAGGAGTAATTTATTTTTGAGATGTATCAAAAACAAAAATAGATTTGTTTGTAAAGAAATAAATAGCATAAAAAATGAGTCAATTGAATTTGTTAATTTTTGAAAAAGATCGTGTTAACTAGTGCAATATATTTGGGAGAAAACATAATCATTTGATGTAAGAACTCACTCCGAACTTTTGATTTATATAGTCTCTTTCCTAAGAACAAAAGTGTGAAAGTTAAAAAATTACAAAAAAAAAGTATACATTTAACATTGAAAATAACCCCTTTTATATTTTACAAATATTGATTACACAAATTTCAGTATAATTTTATTATAATTGATATCCTTAGCTACTTCCTCCGTCCTATTTTATATGTCGCAGTTGATCAAATCACACACTTTAAAAAAATGTGTAAATGAAAGAGAGAGAATATGACTTTTACTAAAATATCTTTTTTTTTATTCGTAGTAGATATTGAAATACTAAAAAGTAAATATTTGAGTGTTCTTTTTCTCTATCTTAATGATTGCTTTAAGGGATAAAATAGGAAAAACTAATGTTATAAATAGTATATGACACTTATTTTGGCACAAACAATTTTGGCAAGTATGTCACTTATTTTAGGACGAAGGGAGTAATGTATAAAAATTCAGTTTTTAACACTTAAACTATCATACGAGGACGTATATAATACATTTTTTGACACAAGTGTTTTGTTACTCATTTCATGTGTATTTGAGGACTTTATGAACCCAACTTTGAGTTTCACATCGAAAGTCATGACCACTATATGAGGTGTTATATGAGATTGGATAATCCCCTCCCATTTAAATCATGGTTTTGACGTGGGGTTAAGTTCAATCTATATCAATTGGTATATGAGTAGGTTCGATTCTTGGGCATTGTGGCCGAACGCAAAGAATGGTCACTATAAAAGAAAGGGAAAGAATAGATTGTCGGGACGCAAATTGTTCAACGTGAAGATTTATTACCGACTTCCATGTACAAAAAGGGCTTCATAAACCCCAACTTAAAGTTCAACGTTGAAAATCATGACCCGATATGAAGACTTACATAAGATTGAACAATATGTCCTCTGAATCATAGTTTTGTGATACAATTCTTATGTTAAATTTAAATACAATTAATCTTTACAAATTTCAATAACTTATCAAATAAATTTATTTTCTTTAAATTTTCACATAAATATGATCCATTCATTCATAACTAAAATCATTGATAAAAAAGATATTTTTCTTTTGACGGGAAAAAATATTTTTTTTAGACCTAATTGTAATTGTAAAATTAATACATTTAAAGTTGAATGTATTAGTTAAACAAAAAAAAAATTAATTAGTTAAGTAGTGATTGACGTTGAACTTGATAAGATAAGACTACAATTCAATCTCATGCAATTGCATCTAGAAGAAAACTAAAAACACTTAATACTAGAACTGGTAATGTTCTCGACTACTAGGTGTCCTTCCCTTAAGATCGGAGGGTGAAAAAATGAATGCAATAGAATGGATTTATTGAATTGAGTTTTAAAATATTATTTTTTGTTTTGATCCAGATATTCTCTACTCTCAGTTGCTGAAACTAATATTTTAAGACGGTGGTTGATTTCGATCACATGACATTTTATTAAATTTGAAAGAGATCTCTTACCATATCATCAAAGTGCTACAGAGTATTCTAAAATATTTTGATAAAAAAAATCTTGTAATTTTTTATAATCATAATTTTTTCAATATATTAATTTTTTTTGTTTGGTTACATATAAAATTTTAATTGATCTATAAAAATTATTTAAAAAAAATCTAGTAAAATATTTTTTTTTCAACACAAAAGATTCTATTAAATTTTTTATTGAATATTATAAAATAATAAATTTATCGTACAAAATATTTTAAAAAATCATATCTTAATCCAATCCAGCTTATACCATAAATATTGGAAGTCCTGTTTTTAACTTGACGTGAAATCACATAAGAATCGATTTCTCTCAAAAAAAGAATCCAAACACCTTCTAAGTTATAACACTGTGAAATTACGTTAACCCATCACAACGCTCGTTTAAGCGCCCTAATCCCCCAAATCGATTTTTCAATTGCTTCCAATTTTCACTCACCTTCGTATTCTGCCTCCCAATTTCTCCGCTGTTATCGTTTGCGTCAGTGTAGTGATTTCAATTCAGTGTTTTCTAAGCTCCAAGGTATTCATTCAAAATCAATTTTAGCTTAGAATCAATTTTACCTATTAATTCTAAATATTTTTTATTTGTATTCATCTGCTTTATGATATCTATTGTTTTTATGATTATGCAGGCATTGTTTAGGTTTTGCAATCTAAAATGCTTTCTGGAGTCAAATTCATTCCTCGTCACCAGGTTTGTATATTATCTATTATACTGTAACTGTTGTTATTCACTCTTATTTTTTACTATGTTTGATTTTGTTGTTTACTGCATTGTAATAGGTACAAGACGAAGAATTAGATTCTGTTTCCAAAGATAGGAAAAAATCAGATAGTAGTAGGAACAAGGATAGGAAGAAAGGGAAGAGATATAGGAATCAATCTTCTGATGAGGATGAACTTGATAAGATAAAGAAAGGTTCTAAAAAGAAGAAGTGGTATTCGTCCGATGAAAATTCTTCGATTTATACTAGTGATAGTGAAAGTGACCGGGATGATAAGAAACGGAGAAGGAAAGGAAAAAAGAAAAAGGGTGATGGTTCGTCTGATGAGAGGTCTAAACGAAAGACGAGGTCAAGGAGTGGTAAAAAGGAGTATACATCTGAGGAAGACTCTTCTTCTTCAGATGGTAGTGATGGTTCTTTGGGTCGCAATGGGAAGCATAAAAAGTCACTTACAAAAGATGGGAGTCGAGAGAAAAAGAGCAAAGGGGAAGCTACCGACATTGCAGCCAATTCTACAAGTGAGAAGGACATTGCAAGAAAAGAAATGGGGTTGGATTGGATGCTTAGGTCTGAAAGTAAGAGGCCTGCGGGTTTAGAAACAAAGGAGATATTGCCAGAAGAAGTTCCGGTTGAGGAGGTATGTCTTAATATTAATTCCATTTCTCCTCAGTTGTTAAAATGTCTAGCTCGTATGTCAAATTTATTTATAATTATTTTTCTGTCCTCAAAGGATGCCTCATTGTTATTTGTTATCTGTTTTTTCTATGAACTCTCTCTTTATTTTACCAATGTCTGCTGGTTCCATTTACAAGATATGAAAAATAGATTAGAAGGGAAAATAAAAATAGTCAACGAAATAAAGCAAAGAGTAACTGGTGTTTTTACTCATATGGTTGCCACTTAACATTTAAATAGAGCATATGGGTTATAGAATGCCAGAATTGTAGAATATACCATAGCATAAGTCCTTAGAATTTGAGTTATATTTGGATACATCATCATACAAAATAACAATGAAATAAAAGATGTAAACAATTGGATCCACGTAGTGTAGATGAACTAAAGAAGTGCTTTAGGCGTGAGTTTTGGTAGAAAAGACCACTCAATATTAAAGGAAACTTGTAGGAAAATGCTAACATGTGTCCTAAGGGCATATATTATCATTAAGGAGCCAAAATCAGAAACGTTTTTTCTTGGAAAGTTGTGCATTCAACATTTAAAAATATTTTTTTTGTATTATTTAATGCAAAATGTCTATATTTAGTTAACTCATCTTGTGCCCTTAGGGCACATGTTAGCATGACCCGAAATTGTATTGTAGTATAAGACCTGTAACACAATATAGAGCTTAATGTCAGGCATTAAAGAGTTGACAAGAAAGTAAGGTCATTACAAATGTTATGCCAACCCCCCCCTTCTGTTGTTGTATTGTGATCGTTCACCATAATGTTTTTTTGAAAGTAATGAAAACTAAAAATAAAATTTAAATAAAAAAGAAATAATGACTAATAAGTAAATGTGAAAAAGATCAAATATGCTATCCAAAAACTGAGAAAAAGGTATCTGATTCAGTTGTTGGCTTTGGTGAGCATTAGCCTTATGAAGAATGATTTATCATGCATCTTATGTTTTTGTTTGAGTGACTAATGAGTATACAACATTCCCTGTTGATGTTCCAACGGGTATGTTCATTTATTGTCTATCTTAAATGCTTTCATTTTGTTTGTAGCTTGTTTTGATCTTTTAATCTCATGGCCAATATAACATGCTAAAAAGACTAAATAATTTTCATTCTTTCAGTCAAGGAAGGCAAATCCCAGGGAATTGAATCCTTATCTAAAGGATGATGGAAGTGGTTATCCAGAAGAAAATGATGAAGTTAAGGTTGGTGCAAGCCAACTTCTATCATCTTCTGTTGTTGGGGACGGGGGAGCTAGTTGGAGACTTAAAGCTTTAAAGCGTGCACAAGAGCAAGCAGCTCGAGAGGGACGAAGCTTTCAAGAGGTTTTGTGCCCTTGCTTTTTAGATATTCTTTATTTCTATTTTTGTATTAGATTTTCTGTCTACCCTTTAAAAAAATTGTAGTTAGGGAATGTGTAAGAGTAGAGGGAGGACCATTTTGAATCGTTAGCATTTGGAAACTGAGCATTTGGTATGTTTGTTGAACGGTGAAACCCATATAAGGAGCATTGTCTCCTCCTGTTCATATTATTTCGCTCTCCAATGACAGATTCATTATTGTTGTTTCTATTTACTGTTATGTTCTTTAATTAAGGTTCAATGGTTCCTAACATATTCACTATATGAATATGTGCAGGTTGTTGGAGAAAGGTGGGGTTCTCTTGGTGAGTTGACTGCATCTGTTGCATCAAAAGCAGCTGCCCCAGCTCGGGCTCATCTGCGTGCTATAAAAAGTAGACAAAGAGGGGTAACTGAAGAAAATTCACCAGATTCTGATAAGCAGCCTATCCAACGGGATTCTAAAAGGGTAATTTTGAGAACCGATAGACACAATTGTATCTTTCTTTTTTTTTACTTTGATGGATTATATTTTTCAATAAATTATTAAGGGTGTTAATCTCATTTATGAAGCATATTCGATTGCACTTCACTGAATTTTGCTAATGAAACACTTGCAGGACTACATAAAAAATGCTTCTCATCGGCACCATGAAATGAAAGCACCTAAAGTGCAAGATTCATTATCTTGGAGAAAGCGCAAAAGCCAGTTTGTTGGAGCTGAGGGTGCTGAGATCATCGCTGCTGCAGCATCTAGTTTAAATAAGTTTACTAATGATGGAAACTTTATGCATGAGTTAGTTAGTAAAGAGAGTGGTAACTCTAGCTCTGTTTTGGAAAGTTTTGAAGCAGAAAAAGTTTCTTCAGATTTAAATACACCCGGTGAAAGAAATGCAGTTGTACAAAATAAGATGAGTGCAAACCAGTTGGCGGCTAAAGCTATGCAACTTCGTTTGAAAGGAAAGAATGAAGAAGTTGATAAACTAATGGTAAGGCCATAAGATGGGAGAGTATGCATTCTTCTCTAGACTCTGTCTCTTAGTATACTGTCTACAAAAGCATATCCTTCTAGTCTCATGATTATTTTGATTAAGTTGTGCGCTTTCCATAATTGTTTTGGTGGGCAGGAAGAAGCAAAGGTTTTGAATACAAAGCAAGGGAATGAAGATCATGCAGTTAGATCAAGAGCTGAGGGAAGTTCTAAAAGGTATTTTTCTATCTTGGAATTCTGTGCATATGTTTTTGTTCTCCTAAATCCCATACACGCCGGTTTCACGTATTTCGGATGTGAAAACATTGTGGATAAGATGGATTTTTTGTATTGCAGATAAACATAGTGTGACTTATTTGTCTTTGTTTTATTGTTTATGTTTCTTTTGAAGTTCATAAACATGTTTGATGTGTTGCATCAGTAGTATTGGTTTCTACAACTTTATGCACAAAATTTCACTTTTCTTATGATTTCAATGTTGATATTACTTTATTGAAGGTATGCTATGCAGAGGATATCTGCCGAACAGAAGAAAGGAGAGGATGATGCTGATATGCATCTTGCTCGCAATATAATGCAGAACAAGCAGTTCAAGGTGTCTACTCGGGGGGATGATGAATATGACTTTGAAGATGGTCCAAGCAGAAAGAGTAGAAAGAAACAAGGGGGTGAAGACCCCAAGAATATCCAAAAAAAGATGAATGCAAATCGATTTTTGACCCAGAAAGAACGTTGCCTCTTTTGTCTAGAGAATCCAAATCGGCCTATGCATCTTGTTGTGTCCATTGCGAATTTCACATATCTTATGTTGCCACAGTGGCAACCTGTGGTGCCCGGTCATTGCTGTATTCTGCCAATTCATGTGAGTTTAATTTCTACTACTATTGGTGTTTCTTTAAGAGTTGAAGCCAGTTGAAAATATTACAAGCTTGTTGTTTATTGAACACAATCCTTGATTATTTTTGTTTCATAGACTCTTAATTTACAAGTTTGTCTTGTTCTTAATATGACAGCATGAATCAGCTACAAGAACCGTGGAGGATAATGTGTGGGTAGAAATTCGAAACTTCAAGAAATGTCTTATTATGATGTTTGCAAAGCAAGATAAGGAAGCAGTGTTTCTTGAAACTGTGATGGGATTGGCACAGCAACGGCGACATTGTATGATTGAGTGCATTCCTTTACCCAAAGATATTGCTAAAGAGGCTCCTTTGTACTTTAAGAAGGTCAGATGTCAAACATTGTTATATTCCGTAGTTCTGCATTGCTATTTGCTCATCTCTGTCTCTCTTTCCAGAATCAGTGCTTTTCATTTAAGCATCCTTCATATGATCTATTCATCTTTTAGGCTGCACATATATGTATCACTACGTTGTGTTCTAAAAATCAGCATGAAAACATTACTAACGTTCCTTTCTTAGTTTCTTGAACCATTGTCAAGGACAGGGATGATAGTGATACTACTTGTTAGGATAGGAAGGAATTCATATTTCATGTGGAAAATTGCTAGTTTGACGTGCTACCCAAGTTGACTTTGTTTTGAATTCCGGGGCTTTTAAACTGGTTCAATTTGATTAGTTACAGTTATACAGTTAAATTAGTTGTGCATATAGTGAACAATTATCGACATCATTTATAAAACTGGATTAGTTTCTACCAGTTTAAATGTTTTTGTTTTTTATTTTATTTTTGGGTGCATAACTTTGTCTGCACCCCCCTGATTAGTGCACCATATGTTTCTATTTTATGACCTATGTAGTATGTACTCAGTTTTCACTTGAGATCATTTTTATGCTTGATGCTTGTGGTGAAAAATCTGTTAAAACTCATGATTCTTTGTTGACTGCACTTTTCTCTCTATCCATTGTTCCATTTCTGTTTTTGTTTCAAATTTCAATTGTTTCAAACCATAAACTCACTCTCTGTTTTTAAACTGACTTCAATCACAGGCAATTGATGAAGCAGAAGATGAGTGGAGCCAGCACAATGCCAAAAAACTAATCGATACAAGCGAAAAGGGGTTGCGCAACTCAATTCCCAAGGACTTCCCATATTTTCACGTAGAATTCGGCCTAAACAAAGGTTTCGTACATGTGATTGATGACGAAAAGCAGTTCAAGAGTAGTCTTGGCTTAAATGTCATTAGGGGCATGCTACATTTGGCAGAGGAAGACATGTATAGACGCCAACGGTACGAGGCAATGGAGGTACAAAAGCAGGCTGTTGCTAGCTTTTCCAAAGATTGGGAACAATTTGACTGGACAAAGCAGTTACATGAAACATAACATTAGCATTTTTTGAATTATCTTCATAGTCTGATAGAAACAAATTATGTATTGTAACACTGACGGCCGGGCGCCAAGAGAGAGTAGTTTCTCCTCATGTAACAATATAACATGTTTTATGAGAAGAGCAGAGATATTTAAACACAATTTTGACACCATATAGCCAAAATTCAAAATCAGCATATCCTACCAACTTTGATGTCACTTCATCCTTTTCACTATTTGATGGAAAGAATGTAATAATTGTCATGTATATACATACAACACTTGTTTTACATTTAAATTGACTAGAAGATATGAAATTATTTTTCGGATCACACATTATTTTTATGTCAATTTTTTTTTGAATTGATTATTTATGTTTAAACGAGTCACTTTATCATGTTTCATTATAAATAAGTGTCATATTTTTGTAAAGGAAAAAAATCTCAAGAAGAGTTAGAATTCTCTCCGTTTTATCTCTTTATTTCAAAACTATAATAATCAACAAGATGAAAGAACAAGGACCCCAAGACTGACAGGATCTAAGGCATGATGAGTCCAAGGACCTTCAAAAAATGAATTTTCAATTTCATCTTAATTTTAACAAATTATCGCTCAAAGGTATGAAGTATTATCTAAAATTTGAATTGGTTATGTTATATGGCGTAAAATCTTGTATACATCCAATCTAATTAATATTTTTTGCTCAAAATATCAATAATATATTTTCAATGAATTATATGAAATTAAGTAAAAATAATTTAGTCAAAGACTATTGTTAACTTAGTGAACTTCAATAACCAGTAATGATGTAGAGAATGTATTTATAATTAATTTATGTATACATTTGTCTCAATGCCGTATTTATCCAGCTCATAAGCATGTATTTCATATTCCACAACAATGTGAGCTCAAATCTGATTATTAACTAAGTGAAGTCAAAGATAAACTAGAAGGTTAAAGCAGTAAGCCAAACATATATTATGCAACTCTACCATATCAGCATCTCTTCCTTCACATGAAGGAGTGATCTCTTATTTCCCATTGAAGTCAATGAATCATTTAGATAGCTTAGTGTGATTTAGATAGTTCTATTGGCCTCTCAACATGCTGGAATGCCTTTGTGTAAGAGTAAGTCAAGCAATTAATGGAGTATTCCTCATTTTATCAACTTTCTGAGCAAAATGTATTGCAGTATTCTCCATTCCCGCATCCATTAGAGCTTTCTTGAAAGCACCAAAGATATTGGTAGTAGGCCGAATGCCAACATCCAACATTTGTTGAAAGTATTTACATGCTTCATCCAACTTATTTTCATGACACAACGAAATGATCAACGTCGAGAACATGTGTATACCGGGAAGGATTCCTTTGTCTTTCATCTCATCCCAAACCACCATTGCCAAATCCAATTGGTCTTCATTACACAACATCCTCACCATGATTTGATACGTGCTTGCACTCGGCTCACATCCCACCTCACTACTCATTCTCTTGAAAACTGCGTAAGCTTCTTTGGTTCTTCCACCCTTTATCAAGTGAACAAGCATTATATCATATGTTCGAGTATTCGGACCAATCCCAAGTTCTCTCATCTCACCAACAATTCTGCAAGCATCATCCATCCTCCCTGACCAACAATAAGCTCCAACAACAGCATTATAAGTTGGTGCTTCAGGTGGAAAACCACAAACCTTAGATTTTTCAAAGAATTCAAGAGCTTCATTCAATCTATTCCCATTACCAAGACCAATAATCAAAGTGCAATATATATGAGGACTAGGACTTAAATTCTTTGATTGCATCTCATGATAAATATCAATAGCCTCATCATATTTTTTAGCCTTACAATATGCATTGATGATTATACCATAGGTAACAACATCAGGCTCAAAACCCTCATCTCTCATCTCTCTACAAACCTCATTGATCTTCAACAAATTCTGCTGTTGACTCCAACCTTCTAACATAATAGTATAGGACTTAAGATCAGGCTCTAAATTCCATTGCCGCATTTTATCAAACAGTTCTTGTGCTTTCTCGACATGAAACTTCGACTTGCATAAAACATCAATTAACTTGTTGAAATCGGATATTTGAGGCTTCAATCCATATTTTTCCATCCTCTCAAATGTCTTCAATGCTTCCTTGATGATTCTAGCTCTGACATAACGACGAGCAATAAGGGCAAAAGTGTCACCATTGAGCAACTTTTGTTGTTTCATATCCTCAACCAAATTCCAAATCATCTTGAACTGTTTGATCTTACCCAATGCTTCAATCAAAGCATGGAAACTCTCTGTATTATGCTTAAACCCTTTCTGTTTCTCCGCCCAACGGAAGAACGAAAGAGCGAGAATACCAGCATTGCCGAGCTTGTTCAAGACATCAACAACCAGCTCCGGTGATACCTCCACCGGAAAATTGGCGAGAGAGTCATCGACCGTTAAATGAGGTGTGGTGGATAAGATTTTGCAGATTGTATCAGCATCTGGGTTGGTGGTTTTTGGTTTAATACGTGAAGTGTGAAATGGAAAAATGTGGAATTTGAGAGACCCAGATGGATTTTTGATGAATTGAATGGAGGGTGTTGAATAATTGTGATCAAAATGTGAACTTGGTGAGAGTGCAACAAGATTTCTGAATCTTCTGAATGATCGTGAGAGTATCATTGTGATGAATTGAATGTTCTGCGTTGCAAGTTGCGACTTTTATATGGTTTCTTTGAGAGTGTCACTGTCAAAGCCCAAAGGTGAGTTTTCTCTTTTATTTGAATTGGTTTCTTTTATTTTTATGATGACAATTATTGTATGATAATTTTCACTTATTTGTTACCACTTTTCATGATTTATTAAAAAAAAAACCTTGAATGACACTTAGCCTGTGTTTGGTATTTCAGTAGTTGTCACGTTATTCTATACTCACTGTGATACCAAACATACACTAAACCACCAGATATAGGACAACTGATTTTTATACATAGGTGTGTTAGTATTGTAAATTTAGGGTTTCAGGTCGCTCATTTTATTTTGAAATGGAAGGAGTATTATGAAGTCCATTGTAATTATTTATAAAATTGAGACAGCATAACACAAGCCTCCAGAATGTGGTGATGCTACTTTAAAAGTAGTTGAACAAAACCTACGGTTGATTGGTTACTTAGCAACACAACAGATGACAGTGACAATGGAGTGGACAGTGTTCCACTTTGCCAATATCAAACTAAACTCAGCAAGTTAGTAACACATCACATGCATGTGTACGTTCAGGTGCAGGACCATCAAACAAGTAGTATCCTATAGTTGTGTTGTGCCAAAAGGAAATGATGGATTGGAGAATGGAAAATGACAATCATATTCATAATCCAAAAAGAATGAGCTATAGCTATCCTGCTCGAATCATCCATGAGATATATAGAACATACAACATTTATGAAAATGAAAGCAAGAGGAATTGAATATCCTCCCACTGATTCAGGGCATCATCGGAGGATCCACCATAAATATCAAGCCTCCAAAACAATACAGCCATCCCCCCCAAGGCTCATCAAAATTCATTTCCCTTCCCATTTCCAACTCTCAGCTCTTGTTTCTTATGCACAGTGTCCTTCCTTTCAAGATTGATATTACACTTTGGTCACCAAAGAATGTGTTTTTCTGTTCTTCAAATAAATGGCAACTTCTACTGGTCAGTGCAATAGATAGACTGCACAGCTTCCTACAATGGTTTCTATTCAAGGTTTCTATAACATGATCACTGGCACTGATTCGTCTGTGCCGTCCAGTCATCAAGAAGACTAGAAACAGATGCCTCAAGCTTCTTAGCCTGCGGACCCGGCTTCAGAATATTGACATCACCCCACTGTGAGCATGGATCCACCCACCAACTCCTCCGCCCGGTGCACCATGCTCCTGGTGCGGCTCGATTGCGGCTGCGTTGGAGAATTTTTTCATCTATCATATCCAGCACGCGGTTATTGGCCTCAAACTGTCTTGCAAAAGCTGCTCCACTTTCTGCCATCATACCATAAACTGACGTGTTAAGGAAGAGAGGTTCCATCTTCGGAGGATTGTCCCATATCATGTATCGTAAATCGCCATTTACGGTTGTGTTTTTGAATTCTGGTGCGTTGCAAATGACCGAGTGAAAGTAGCCTTCTTGAGATAGCTTAACATTTGTAAAATACATCAGTAGCGTTCGTGGTAAATTATCCCAACCAAAAATGCAGAACTCCAGAAAAGGTCGGCTAAGGGTGACCCATGGTGAACCTGCACGGCATGAAAAGCATTCAATATTAAAAAGGAAAAAATAAATAAATCACAAGCATATATATGTTGCAGCCTGGGAGAGACTTACCAGTGAAGAGTTTGAATGCATCAGGAGTTTTCCTCTTCTCTGTAGCTTGAAAAATTTGACTTCTCCTTGCTAAATATGTTCCCGGGTCAACTACAATCGGCTGAAATCTATCACCCCTGCATGTGCAAATGAATATATAGATAAATAATCTGGGACCAACTGAATAAATGCCACAAAGTAGAAGTTTGACTTAGCAGTGGTTTTCATACTCTTTCCATCCAAGGTCACTGGTGTGATCGATGAAATTGAGGTCTCTCTTTACGGAGGAGAAAACATGGGATAGATCTGATAGAGAATACAAGCACAATATCAGCGCAAACATTAGAAAGGTCTTAGAAAAGAAGATAAACATCAAAGTCAAACTGAGATTTGTGAATATGGAAGAGACATGAGATATATAAGGATCTTACAACCAGCACAATTTAGTGAATAAATATCACAAATTCAGAATAATATGAGCACCAAGTACTTCCTCATCGTCACCCATAAACTGTAAAACAAAGTGTATAAATGCCCTTGTACTACCGATTTTATTAACATTATTCATGCCTGCTTTTTCAGCTTATACACTATTTGTGGCACTTAAGCATGCCAGCATCTCAGTTAAGACTACCCATTAATTTACCACTAGAATCTTTATTCTACTTAGTATGGATGCTTAAAAATCTCTACAATTAGAAGCCCATGCCTCTAGTTTTCTTAGATCTGTATAATTAGATTAGTATTTCAATTAATCAATTCATTAGCAAGTAAGAACAATCGTAGGAAATCACATGCAATCAGAAGAAAGTATCACGGAAATTGGGCTAATCTTCACAAGGGTAGACAAATGCACATGCATAACATGACCTAAAATATTCAATAAGCAAACTGAAGAAAATCTCACGGAAAGTTTCATTGAGCTCCTTCAGCATAGAGAGGTGGTTTGATGAAACCATACCTCAATATGTTTTATTAAGATAAAAGGATATGTATTGTCGGTGTAAAATTGTTTTTACAACTGCTTTTATTTACAAACTGTAAAAAATTATTAGGCAAATTGAAGGGTTGCAATTGAATATCTGTGTAAAATAACTATACACTGACAATGCATATCTCTTAATCTCTAAATAAAAACAATAAACTATTTCCTTGTTTGTAACCAGCAAAGAGGAACATGCAAAGGGGTCCAAGGGAGGCAATTGAGCCCTACCTCATTCCCTATAAGCACCCTTCTACAAAAGTACCATCTAAAATATCCTTCCATATTAAATACCCGTCTACCGTCTCTACCTCCTCTCCCCCAATTTGTGACTCATGTTTCAACTGGATACCTTTTTACCCTTTGCATGGCCCCATCCCAACTATTGTCTTAGCTTCACCTCTAAACCACAGTAAGTATCAACTATCCAGTAAACTGTAAAATTTATTTGGAAATTGGAAAACCAAATTATAAATCAAAGTACCACATGAACAGGGCTCATTGTAATCAAACTGTAGCCACTAATCCAATGTTATAACCTGTAGACATTTTAGTATCATTCAAAGAGTATAAACCTTATGCTTCAGGATTACAAAATAAAAAAGCAAATCGAAAAATGATGGCAACTTACAGAAGCTAAGAAAATTTCATTTTATCCCATAAAAGTAATATTACAAGGACCTAAAAAGAAAAGCATCTATGAATACTTATAGTCTTAGACTGATATACACAAATTCAAGCTGATCACGTCAAATAATCAATGATAAGAAACCACTTCTAGATAATACAGCCTAGTAATGATAAGTGAAATGCATAACATGCACATTTGGAGCAAGCTTGTTGATTTGAACATTAATTCTAAGACATCAAATTTCCAATTCTACTGCATTACAAATTTCCTAAAACAATCCAATCTGATAAAGAAAATGGTGAACAAAAGGAACAAAAACTGAAATAGAAACAAAGCTCCTAAAAAGTGGCAGAAACTTTCCAATGAATACCAAACCACCATACACATAACAATCTTAACATTGAATTGCAAAGCTCATTATTTTAAGTTATTTTCGTTCCAATTCACAAAACAATGTTCAAATTTCCAATTCACACAACACTCATCTTTGTATATAAAAACATCCACAATCAAATAAAAGACACAAATTCACAAAGCAAACAGAAATGACTAAAACCAAAATTTGCATACCATCCTGTGTAATAAGAGGATAATCACGTGCACTCAAAGTGATAAACCAATTCCATCCACTATCTAATTTAAGCATAATAGCAGCAGCACGGAGTGTAATAGCAACATTGGAAGAACCCAAATAAGTGATCCAATCAGCTTTACCAACCACATCAACATTCCCAAAAGCCCGAATCGCCGGAACAGAACTAACAGCATCAGCCAAACCCTGTCTCTCTTCACTCCTAGCATCCATACCAAGATGAAGCAAATACCGGTTCCTCGGATGATAAACTGCCAACATCAAACGAAAGATCCGGTCTTTATCACCATGCCCACCAGAGATAAAGTATGCAAAAGCAGGAGGATAATGAGAACCATGTTCAACAAGAGAAGGAAAAGGCTTTTGAGAACTAAAGGTAGAAAAAGAAGACATTAACAAAAGCATTAGAGATAAAACCGCTGCACTGAATAACGTAAAAAGCCATTTTTTCTCAGCTCCCATAACTGCTTTCACTATGAAAGCAAAGATTTTGAGAACTGGGTATGGTTAAAGTTTGGATTTTGTAACTATTTGCGTTAATGGGTCGTTGAAGATCTTAGCTTTTTGTTCTTTGTTGCTGTGATTTGGGAGATTGGTGATAACGATGTACATCGAATGATAGATGAATAAAAGATGGGAAAATGAAAACCCAGATCAGAAAGATGAAAAATTTTGCTCCAGAATTATTGATTCTGAGTAATTGAATGATCGAATTTTAGAGGGAATTAGGTTAATTGGGAAAGTGGAGTTCAAAGAGAGGATTAGGGTTTTTTGTTTACAGGTGAGATTGGTTGTTGGGGAGTTGCAGAACAGAAGAAAATGGAGATCACGGATTTGTATTTTTCTTTCTCTCTTATGTTATGTTCTCATGCTCGTTCATTCAAGTCAAATTTCAGGTTTTTTTAAGTAACCCAATTAAATAAAGATTATTAAGTTGAACAATCACCATATTTAATTAAGTTATTGAGCTCACGTAATTAATGAGAAAATTTGAATTTATTTCGTGAAATAATTTTTTAATCAAGTTTTATTTATTTCGTGACCGAAATTTAGACTACTAGAGTCTTAGAGCATCTCTAATGGTAGGTGCTTATCAAGTAGTACCTAATAAGAACTGGTACCTATTAAATACTATCATTGGAATACATATAAAAATGGTACCTATTAAGTACATATGCTTAAATAAACAATTTCTCTTTCATGATGCTTAATGGGTCTCACATGCTTTAATATAATAAAATAAATAATTATAACATAGTAAATAATAATTAGTTATTAAATTAAATGATATATAGTCATTGGTGAGATCCTTAAGAACTTTTAAAAAAAGTATTAGATTGGAGGATATGGGTGCTTATTAGATACTATTATTAAAAAATTATAAATAAATGATGTATACAAGTGGGATCTTATAAATACTCTAAAATGTGATTCTCTATCGGAGATCGTCTTGGTATTACACTAGTAACTAATAACCAAAAGATGGAACCAAAAAAAAAATCAAAGATACTGACAAAGAGAAAAGACATTGCCTAGAAGAACTCATAAAAAAAAAAGAAAAAAAAGACATAGCCTAGAAGAAATACATCAATTTTCCATATCTTTCTAATTCAATGTGGTTGATATTTTAATTTAAACTTAAAGTTTTTCATACTCCGTACCAAAATATATGTCGTTTAGAGAAAAATTTGTGTACCACAATATATATCGTTTTATATTACCAATGAAACATTTAATGCTTCTTTTCCTCTTATACCCTTAATTAATTACTTCTCTTTCTTCTTTCAATTCTTTAATTTATCTCGCACATATCATTAATGAAAAATAATTTTGTAAACTAACCTATAATTTATCTTTTCTATACAACAATGATTACATTTCTTAATTTGTATAATATAGTCAAAACAACATATAGTTTGGTACGGATGTAATATTTACTACTACATGTGTGTGAATTTTAGTGAAATTTGTTACTTTAATACAAAACGTTACTCCACATATGTCTACATATGCATTATACTGTTGTTTATGAAACAAAATTTATTTGGTGTCTTTATTTCTCTGAGTTTAACTTGTGAGTTTAAATCAACGAAATTGGTTTAATGTAAGTAACTTTAAAAGATAGTAGGCCAAGATAGTACTATTCCTAAATAGTATTTATGTGATTAAAAACGAGTTATAAATCTTTTTTTTATTTATTGAAAAGGTTAAAAAATATGATGGTCATTATTTGCCTCTTTTGAATTGTTCACACTAAAAAATATATTATCAAAAAAAAATTCATGATAAGATTTGTAATATCATACATATCTTCTAATAAATAGAAACATGAGATTCTAATTAAATTAGATTAGATGGAAACAAAGAGCAAATATTAAAATATATTAAAACCTGACATAATAAATGTACAAGTGAGAAAAAAAATGGAGTACTTATAAGTTGATACGAATTACTCGTACTAATGACATTTCTATGGCAAAAATCCCCAACTAAACAAACACGACTAACTAGTAAGTAGTAACTACACGGCATCACCCAAAATTACATCAATTGTTCATGTCTTTCTAATTCAATGTGGTTGACAAAATTAAATAAAAAAGTAATACAAATTCAAACATTGCTAGGGTCACAAAGACAATTGTATAGAATAATAGAAAATAAATCTTACAGAACAATAAAATGAATTTGTCCACAAATGACTAAAGTCATACTGCTATATTCAAACATTTCTCCCATCATTTTGAAAAGCACCACCACAATTAAATTTTGATTTGTTCAATAATGAGTTTAACTTTAATTTCGTTATTACAAAAAATACAAATTATTACGACTCTTCGACATTATTTAAATACTAATCAACTAAATGACATGAAAGCATTATTTTGTCTTGACAAAGGGAGCTTCTAGATCGCAATGAGTTGTTGAATTCAAAGAAGCATGGAGTATACTATACACTACAGATAATATGAGTGATTGATGCACAATAGAATAAATGAGACTCAATAAGAAATCTATATTATTTTTCACGATAGACTTTAGAGAGACCTATATTTGTTGATGCTATATTATGAATTTTGAACTACACTTACAAAATTGAATATATATATATATATATATATATATATATATATATATATATATATATATATATATATATATATTTGAATTATGAGTGTGATGTCTATTCACAAAAAAAAAAACACTAATCTATTAAATATTAGTTGGTTCATATGTTAAACTTAGTAAGAAATACCACAGTTTAATCTCGCAACTGTGCTTTTCAAGGATTAAACTATTAATAATACGAAGATTTTAAAAGGTTGAGAATAAGTTACTTGTACTTTTACAAAGAAAATGTTTATATAATCCCAATACTAGACTAAAGTCATTAATGAATAAACACCAACCGCATCCTCGTCATTAATGGTTATCAGAATAACTACTGAAAAATCATAATTGATGATAAATACCAATCATTACGATGAACGTTATGTTTTGTGAGTTTTGTTGGATGCTTGAATGTGGGACGAGATGAACGGCTTGTACTGGGCCAATTCGACTTTGGTGCGTGTGGGCCAAACAAGCCGTAGCCCACAGTCTAGAACAATTTCTACCCAAAAGAAATTGATAAGGCAGTGTTAAACTGATAATTGATCACGTTGCAAGTATGGTTTCTTATTGTACCCAGGTGAGCTGTGTTTTGTGTTCCATTCCATGGCTATACTAACATAATTCACATGAAATTTTGCTTCACCTGATTCTACTTATTGGCTCAGACACATTTAGTATTTAGTTGTATCACAATTATTATATGTCCAACAACGTTTTGGTATAAAATGCTTCAAAAAAAAACGTTTTGGTATAAAATTCTAGTGGATTTGTGTGAAATATGTAGACACGTGTCAATTCGTAGCCAACCTGCAAAGTCAGAGAAAATTCAGGTGGAGGTCTGCAGCGATATTGACGTGCAAATCGTTTGTATGACTTAGATACAAGGGTGAAAGACTAATCGAACCATCTATTAGTTGATTCCCTCCGAAGTTGTGATATTCCCAATTATAAAAATTTTAAACTTTCGAATTATACTCTGAAAAAGCGTTATCAACAGTAGATTAATTAGTCATAGTGTCATAGAGGTAGTCCAAAAAGATAATATTGCATTATGGGATAGTTTTGGCTCTGTATTGAATTGAATGAAGTAAAGATTAATTTCTTTAGATTGTGATGAGGAAAGGAAACGATACCAGACAAATAGCGTTCCTTTTTTCTACTCGTCTTATCTACACAAAATTGTACACGTGTCACCCATGCTCTTCACTCACAAAACGCCGTCGTTTCCCGCTGAATTTTTTTTTCTTCCTCCTTATACTCATTTCCTGTTCAAACCTCAAACTTCACTTCACATAGCTGATATAGTTCAGCAGAAACAACAATGGTGGTTTTTGGCGGGAAAAAGGTCCATCAAATTGTCACCGGCGTCGGCGGCAACGGCCTTGCTCAGGTAGTCGTCGCCGTCGCTTTCTCCTTCCTTATTCGCATCTTCTCCGCTCCCGGCCCCGCTCTCTTACCGGAAAACAGCGACGACGACGACGATGTTCCAATCAACGATTCCCCCGACGGTGAAACTCCTACTCCCTCCGGAAACGTCACACCGGTCACTATCAGATGGAACAATATCAATTGCTCCATTTCTGATAAATCCTCCAACTCCGTGAGTTTCTATTTCTTCTCTTTCTTCCTTCACTTCGTAAATTCTGAAGAAGTTCTATTAGCTTTCGATATTTATTTTATCGTTGCATGCACATGATATAGTTAAACATTGTAATAGTTCTATAGTTTTGTTGCTTAATGGAGGTTTTGATTTTGATTTTTTTTTTTGAAGTTTGAATTTGGTGTTGATGGAGATTTGATCATTGATGTGAGTTGTGAAATGAATAGGTGAGGTTTTTGCTTAAAAATGTGAGTGGAGAAGCAAAGCCAGGAAGATTATTAGCCATAATGGGACCTTCAGGTTCAGGGAAGACAACATTGCTCAATGTTCTTGCCGGTCAGCTGGCAGCGTCGCCTCAACTTCATTTGAGTGGCCTTTTGGAGTTCAATGGAAAGTCTAGTTCTAGAAACACTTACAAGTATGCTTGTTCAGTTGTTTGATTGGAATTTGTTTTTGCGTGTGAATCGTGATTTTCCTGATATAGTTTGAAGTTTTGTTTGAAAATCAACTGAAATGCTGTTTTTTTTGTAGGTTTGCTTATGTGAGACAGGAGGATCTCTTCTTCTCGCAGCTTACTGTGAGGGAAACATTGTCTCTTGCTATAGAACTACAGCTTCCTCACATATCTTCTGCCGAAGAGAGAGACGAATATGTCAACAATCTCCTTTTCAAAATAGGCTTGGTGAGTTTTTCTATATCATGTGTTTTGTTTCAGTTGTAGAGTAGTTTCTGGTTTTTAAATGGGTTTTTTCAAGAAACCTTTATATCATCCTTGAAGATTGAGTTTTGGTCCATTCAATTATGATTGACTACTGCTGTTATATTTGTTTATGCCTTCCATATCTGGATGCTTGCCCACCATTCTTACAAGTTCCAAAAATGAAAATCCCTATCAAAATTACTTGTGTATCTTGTGTAATTATTTTTAGATTTCCTATTTCAAATTCACGATTTATAATGTGTTAGTCTCATTGGGTAGTCCTATGTTACTGATATCCCATTGGTATGTGTTTTTTTTCTTCAAAAGGTCAGTTGTGCTGATACTAACGTTGGTGATGCAAAAGTTCGCGGAATCAGTGGTGGTGAAAAGAAACGTTTATCCTTGGCATGTGAACTTCTTGCAAGCCCATCAGTTATATTTGCCGATGAACCCACAACAGGTAAGCATACACATGTAGAATTTCTTTGCATTGGATTGAAATTTGCTTACCATATAGGGCACGTGTATGGCTGATTTAGCATTAATATAAACTTTGTGCTCAAAGTAAATTCCTCGTATGCATTTCTTGACCGTTAGTTAATAAACAAAATGAATTGAAAGATATCTCTAATTGTTTCTTTTTTTACAAATGAGCACTTGCTGGGTCCTTTGAATGATCAAACTCTTGCCTTTTCATATTTGTTTATCCAAATAACCCCGTCTGACTCCTTACAAGGGTTTTTCCTGCATACCCAACAGGGGTTGATATTACACTAAGACTGCACCGTTTAATTTATTTAGGGAGTCAAGTTTTTGTGTTGAATCACGATAGGTCTTTCTAACACTGACCTATACTGGAGGTGGTTCTTTTGTATTAGCCTATATAGTGTAATAATATATGCACAGATAGAACAGAACATACTTTCTTCCTTTGATGGTTTTTATTGCAAAACTCTTGTTTTCTTTTATTAAGTGCTAATGCATATACAGCTTCTCCTTGCCATTAAGGGATGCCATGCATAGTCAATTTTTATAGAGATTTATAACCTCTCTCTCTCTCTCTCTCTCTCTCTCTCCACTTATTTTGTCATAAAGTTACTTTCAGGACTTGATGCCTTCCAGGCTGAGAAAGTTATGGAAACTCTACAACAACTTGCACTCGATGGTCATACTGTAATTTGCTCTATACATCAGCCCAGAGGTTCAGTGTACAGCAAATTCGATGACATTATATTGCTAACTGATGGTTCACTTGTTTATGGCGGTCCTGCCGGGGATGAACCATTGGCGTACTTCTCAAAATTCGGGTCATTGTCTTAACCTTATTTACGTTTTTTTCATCATACATTCTTACACTGGAAATCCTCTCAAGTGCTGTAGTACTTATAAAATTGTGGCCCAATTAACTTCATATACTATTAAATAATCTATTTCATTGTGACTGAACTCTTTATAACAAGTTGATAACAGATTTTTCTGTCTATTTATTTGCGAGTCTTTCTTTGAATCAATAAACTCTAGAAAAGCTAAGAAATTTTGATTATAGTCGTTTGTCAGAAATTCAAATATGATGTTCGCATTCAACTTATCATTCCAGCAAGAGCATAATTGGAATAAATATATTTCTGTGCAGTTGGGAAAGATTTCTTTTTAAAATTTGATTTGAGAGCGTATCAGAAAAATCTATTTTACATTAGTCTGGTGATTTTTTATTCTGTCTCATAATTATTCAAGTTGAAAAACCTTCTGCATTTGTTCAGTCGACCTAAATGCATAATCTCTTTCTCCATGTTGTTTGTTTGTTGTTAACATTTTCTTAATAGAAGTAAGGAATAGTACATTGAAATGGTAATTTTGTTTATCAAACTTTTGTCATGACTTCTTGACTGTTAACCCTGAACAGTAGGTTGATATTTTTTATGAAACAGGTACAACTGCCCAGATCATGTTAATCCTGCAGAATTTTTGGCTGATCTTATATCCATAGACTACAGTTCTTCTGATAGTGTCTATTCCTCTCAAAAAAGGATCAATGGGCTTGTTGAGTCATTCTCACAAAGACTGTCTACAATAATATATGCTACTCCGATTACTCTAGACGACCTCTCAAAAAGTAGAAAGAGAATCAGCAAGAGGACTGTAGCAAAAAGAAAAGGGAGCTGGTGGAAGCAATTCTGGTTGCTTCTTAGACGGGCATGGATGCAGGTCTTCCTTTTTCAATTCATTATCTTTCTACTTTTGGAATGGCTGAACTTGGGTATATTGCATGATAGGACTTGTGTAGTTTTCCTTCTTTCCCATGAACAAATATGGTCTGTCTTAATGAAAGACTTATGAGGCTTGATCTAGTCATATGACAAAGATATAATCACAAAAGTGGTATTACTGTTTTATTGTTTTCATATTTTGTATTCTGGGGAAGTAAAAATTATTTTATTGTGCAACAGCTTCAGCCATATCGCCTACTGTCTTTATATTCTTTACCCCTGGTCACTAGATATTAGATAGCCTTATAGTTTTAGAAAGTAAAAAATGATGATTTTTATCTTGCACTGTGTAAGGAGAATTGAACTTGTTTCTCATTTTTTGATTCATGATTTTGTGGTTGACTAGGCTTCCCGTGATGCACCTACCAACAAAGTTCGGGCAAGGATGTCAATTGCTTCAGCAATTATCTTTGGGTCAGTTTTTTGGAGAATGGGGAAATCTCAGACTTCAATACAAGACAGAATGGGATTGCTTCAGGTTTGTGATGTTCTTGATTCCTGCAAGCTTATTTCTCATAGGCCTGCTGCTAATATGCATTGTGGAACAACTTTCAACTGTTTTTGTGCTATATATTCAATTTTGATCTACTATGACCGTAGAAAATAATGTCTATATGCAGACTCGTATGTCATTGGCTGTTGCGGGATAGTGGGATTTATCATGCTTGTTAAATTGTTCTTCTATGAGATAATGTTCTAGAAGTCGTCCTCAGATACCGTGCTTTGTGGCTTTTAACTATGGCAAATGCTAACAAGTGCCCTAGGGGTGCTTGTTAAGAATTCAAATTTGGAAACATTTTCTTAAAAGTTGTGTAGTCATTGTCAACACCTTAAAAGTTTAAATTTTTGTTTTTTCAATGCATAACTTTTCTTTTATTTCCTTTTGTAGTTCCTTAACATTGTTAGCAAGACCCTTTAAACTATAGACACCTGCAAGCATGTGTTTGTATTGTGTGTAGCTCAGACATGTTTTATAAGGCTCAAGTTCTTAAAGTATTACTGAATTTTCACTTATTAACCTAAGGTAAATCTGAAAACAATCAAATACTATGGGGACCTTCAACTAATTGTGCTGTGATAGTGATATCCTAATCCAGTAGACTTGATACTTGAGTTTCATTTTTATTGTAATAACCTCAACAACCATTTTATGGTTTAAACTCAAAAATCTAAAAAATCTTGTTATTATAAGTGACAGTTTCAATTGGCTATTTGGCCAAGTTTGCTTCCTGAATAACTTGGATGGCATTCACAGGTTGCTGCAATAAACACAGCTATGGCTGCTCTCACAAAGACTGTAGGCGTGTTTCCGAAGGAAAGGTCTATTGTTGATAGAGAACGTGCTAAAGGCTCCTATTCCTTGGGCCCCTATCTTTTTTCAAAACTGTTGGCTGAGGCTCCCATTGGAGCAGCATTTCCATTAATGTTCGGTGCTGTTTTATACCCAATGGCACGACTTCATCCCACTTTGATGAGGTTAGTTTCCTTCGTTTGTCCATTTGCGCTATATAGTTTGATCCAGTTCTCAAAAAAAATTCATTTTATTTTGCTTGTTATTTGGGTAGTAGTAGATTGAATTTTTTTTAGTACTGCTTTATACAATGAGGTGCATGATCTTATAAATTGTTCGTGAAATCCATAAATGACTGGGTTTTCTTGGGTAGACTGACTGCCATTGCTTCATTGCCAAGGATTATTTAAATTGTTCAAAATCCCAAAGCCATAGAGCTATATACATATACATAGGCGATGAATAAATGTTCTATATAAGCAGAAATTACATATTACATATTTTTCATTTTTCTCTTGATTATTGTTGTCGTCAGTGTAAAAGAACCAAAAGAGTAAAAATGCAAGGGATATAAGTCCTTTCTCTATGCCGCTGTCTCTTCACTCACACTTGCTTTGTGTCTTGAGCATCAATAGGGCTTTATTAATTATTATAGTTAATTATATCCATCTCATTGTATTATAACTAATGGTTTTGACATTTTAGATTTGGGAAATTCTGTGGAATAGTTACTGTGGAATCTTTTGCTGCATCTGCAATGGGTCTTACTGTTGGTGCTATGGTTCCAACCACCGAAGCAGCAATGGCTGTAGGCCCGTCTCTTATGACAGTTTTTATAGTATTTGGTGGCTACTATGTCAACCCCGAGAATACCCCAATTATCTTCCGCTGGATTCCTAGTGTTTCTCTGATTAGATGGTAAGCACAGTTTTGATTTATTAATAATCAAGGGGAGTTAACTTTCAACTATATAACCCAAATTACGAAACAGAACATTATTGATTCAAAGTGCTAAGCATCATTATAAACTTTAATATATGTTTATCTCGTACTCATGAATACCATTGCATACTTTCAGGGCCTTTCAAGGACTTTGCATCAATGAATTTCATGGTCTTCAATTTGATCATCAGCATTCATTTGACATTCAAACTGGAGAACAGGTGAGAATACGGAGCCTCTTTAATTTCACCTGGGACTAAGATCGTTTGATTAAACTATGTAAAATACTAATATATTATGAGCAGGATCATTTAATTAAACTATGTAAAACACTAAACGTCTAAACCTGTGAGGCTATGACATCAATTTTTACTCAACTTTTTATATTTTACTTAAACATAGTTGTCCAGAGCAGTAATGAGTTTGCTCTTGTACCATCAAATAAGTGATAAATTTAGAAATTAATATACCAATGAACTGTTTGTTTGAGTTAAATTAAATTAAAATTGAATTATGATCTGCTGACTACTATCAATGTTTCTTGTATAACATTTGTAGAAGATACATCATCACAATCATATAAGATATTTTTCTAGTTTTTCATTGTCATTATATGTGGAAAGATTAGTTGTTTAATTGAACATGCTTTCATGAATGCTGATCTGTTTCAATTTCTGATCCCTTTCTCTCTTTCACAGGCACTAGAGCGTCTTTCCTTTGGAAGAAGTACGATTAGGGATACACTATTAGCGCAAAATAGAATATTGTTATTTTGGTATTGCACCACATACCTTCTCCTTGAGAAAAACAAGCCCAAATACCAGCAAATTGAAACAACCCCTCCTATCCACGGAAAACCGCATCTAAAACTCGAAGAGTTCAATTCTGATCAAGTTGATCAGACATATGAAGCACCCGAGGTCAGCCAAGTTGATTCAGACGAGCGCCTTGAGTCACCCGAAGTAGACCCTGTTGGCTCTTTTATCCTAGAAGGTTTGTAATCAGCTGGGCACTAGTGTTGTTCTTATCAGACATACATCTATTTATTAATTTATCTAATACAGGTGCTCAGTAGAATGATATATTTGCAAAGGATGACCTGCAATTACTGAGAAGTAAGCCGTTTCCTATAAGACAAGACCACAATCACTGATATCCACGATGTCGTTATCGGACATCCAAAACACCAGCTTATGTTAACATATTCTTACCTGCTGTAATAATAAACAGTGACAGTAGACAATTTTAAGAAGATTCATGTTTGGTTCACTTAATTAAAGCTACTTTTTTCAATCACTGATCTGAGCATGTGGAAATTGTCTATGCAATCAGTTTTTCTTGATTGTGAACAGTGTTATGACCAATGATGCAAGAAAATTGAGGCAGGGAGAAGGTTTCTTTTGTATGAGCCTAGTTTAAAATTGGCCTAGTGACACTAACTTTCTAGACCTTGCTATTTCTTGCACAATGTTGAAGCATTTTTAAGTCATGTTTGGGTTGGTAATTGAGTCAGAAGCCTACCTTTTCAATTTAGCATTATTTTTTTTTTTCCAATTTGTTCACTTTAGTGGCTTAATATATCATTCGTTAGATATGTTTTTCTTTTGGTCATTTTAAAAATATTTTTTTATGAAAAGTGACATCATGTTAAATAAATTAAGCATGGCTTCTAGCAATTTGGCGTATCAACATTGTTTTTATATTGCATCGTAGCGTTTTCGGCTTTGCCTCATGATAGTTGATTTAAAAAATTTGTCTTACAATTATATAGTGATGATATCATTTGATTTGGAGTGGAAACAAATCCAACATGATGCAAATAGAAAGATTAGATACGAAGGTTCTTTCTTGCTTTGGCGTAAGGAAGATTCAAATTAATTGACACGCTTCCAAATATATGACGTGACCGTAATTAATCCCAATCTCTCTTTCTTGGAATTAAGCTCTATTTTACCCCCCAACTTCCACTCCACCGTCCTTAAAAAGTTGCAATAACTTAACCTTAGTAACAACAAAACACACGGCACACAACCATTGTCTTATATAGGTGGCACCGTCTTATAAATATTCCACAATAATATCTTTCTTTCCAAACACAAATTGCTTTCTTGCATTGCAAACCTTCCTTCATCATTTTGAACCCTTTTCAAGTCCAAGAAAATGCAAGCAACATCTCTATGCTCATTTGTGCTTCCATCAATCTCTCTTTCAAGGAACTTAAGACACCGAAGTAGTGCACCATTTGTTTCACATAATAACAAGAGTTTTATATATGCATCAAAAAGAGACTCATTTGGCCAACATTATGATGGAAAGTTGGTGGATGAGAACATGATAATTCTTAGAATGAGAATCCGTGAGATTGAGATGGTGGAAACAAAGAATGAAGCTCCTTCTGATTGGAATGAATGGGAGAAGAAGTATTTTGAGAATTATGATTCGGATGTATGTGATGGTGTTGGATTGTTGCAGAGAATGTTGATGAACACTAGACCTGGCTTGGTTGTGGGCATTTTAGCTCTGATTATGATAAGCATGTCAATGTCCATGTCACAACTTGTGTTTCAACTCGTTGAGTTGGCTAAGGGAAACATCATATAAAAATACTTTAATTAATACTCAATCTAATTTGGAAATTTAGTACTAAACAGGTTTTTGCCTAAAAAAAAAAAGTACAAAACAGGTTTTTTATTTTATCATATATGTACTTATATGTACTTATCTAATTTGGAAGGAAGTATATGTATCTTTTGGTAGAATTTTGTTAGTTTATATTATTGATAAGGTTTTGTGCTGATAATTTAGAGATTTTGTTATAATTTTATAAAGATTAAAAACATATTTAATTAAAAAAAATTTGGAGAACGCTATACCATGTATCTAAGAAGATAAAAATAGAGTTATTAGTTTAGAATTTGTGCATTTAATATTTTAAGTAAATATTTTGTATTGTTAATGTTCAATACAATTTTTTATATTTAAATATATTAACAATACCTTAACATGTACTATCCTACACATGCGTCACTTCTATAATTTGACAAAAGGATCATAACACGTTTTGATGAAATTATTTGAAGCTGAGATGTTAACTGTCATTATTTGTAGCTGAGATGTCATTTAAAAACATGGTTCTGCCATTTTTATTTTTATTTTGAAAAACCACATTCGTTTTTATCTAGATAACTAGATAATCTTAAATTATTCAGACAATTTTACATAAATTAAAAATATATTTCATCAAAAAAAATTTTGAAAGAAAATAAAAAATATTGTATTAATTTTGTATATAAAATTAATGATGAATTTTTATAAAATTTTGTTAGATTTAAATGTAAGTGATTAATCATAACAAAAAAATGTGAGTGATTAAGTCTTAAATTGACTATGAATGATCAATTCGTTGTTAAATATAATAGATGAAATGACAAAGTAATCATAAACTCAACATACAAAGTGGAAGGACTATAGATCGAATTCCGATCATAGATGTCCGGCTCTGACCTAATAATTTCGACATTTTTTGTTAGTTGAGGTAAGATTTCTGAACATATCTCTCTCTTATATTCTTCAAACATTGACACATTGTTATTCTCAATGCTCCTCGAAATTTTTAAACAAATTACAGTTTGTTACTAATATGAAATAAAAAACTAAAAATAGAAAAATAAAAAACAAATTACGATCCAGAAATTCTAGCTCAACTGACATAAAATACTAAAATTGTTAGGCCGGATGTCGAACTCGATCTCTGATCACCCTACTTTGTGTGTGTGAGTTTATGACAATTTTCTCACCTCATCTATGTACCAAAAAAAGCACTAGTAAATTGTGTGTCAAGAAAGAAAAAACTAGTAAATTGTATAATGGGATTGGTCCAAATATTTTTAGTAATTCTTTGGTCCAACTTTGAACTAATACATTACACCTTTGTTGTCAATTTTGTTTTATATTTAGAAACGGAGAGAACACTGATTAATTAATTAATGACAACAAATAGAACCTTCCCTAAATGCTTTATAAATATGATACATGATTGCTCCTTCCTTTACAAATAGAACCAAGTCACCAACCAAACCAATATTTTCCTAACAAGACAAAAGATAAACCAACATACTATTTTCTAATCACAGCAGTATCAATATGCAATCCAATTCTTTGATAAATTCTACCCAATTATTCCATCAATTTTCATCAACCAAACCAAGTGGTTCAAATTGTAGAAAAACCAAATCTTTTGCTCCAATCATGGCTTCCAAAAAAGGATCAGCTGACCCAAATTTTGGTGGAAGATTGGTTGATGAGAGCATGATAATCCTAAGGAAAAGGATCCATGAGATGAACATGATTGAGAATAACTATGAAGCACCTTCTGATTGGATGGAGTGGGAGAAACGTTGTTATACAAACTATGATTCAATCATATGTGAAACAATGGGAGTTTTGCAGACACAGTTGATGAATACTAGGCCAAGTGTTGCTCTTGGGGCTATTGCTTTTGTTGCAATCAGTGTCCCAATTTCTTCTGGTCTTGCTTTTCTTCATCTTTTGGAATTAGTTAAATCTGTTTTAGCTGGGATTCATATTGCTTAGCTAGTTTTGTGATAAGATTAATTTAATGTTTTGAATTAGTGGTTTGGTATTTGGAAAGAAACCATCTAATTCATTTCAAATTTATATTTTGATACTAAATACTAATTGTTGTTGCTTTTGATTTATGGAATATAGCATATACAATCTTTTTTCTTTTGCTATTTGATTATTTATCTTCATCCCAGCTCATTTTATTTGGCAAATTCTTGAATATACATAAATGAATATTAGGTTAACAATGTTTAACAAAGATCAAGGGCAACTCTTATTTGATACTGTAGTTGATTTGGTTTAACAACTAACTATTTTTCATTTGCTTAAAACGAAATAATGATGAAGAAAGGGAATGATTTGTTGCTGAGTCAAACCAAAAGCTTTCGTAGAAGTTAGATCTTCTAGATTTTAGAAATTGAGAGCATAACAGCCAATTAATAGCCTTGTAGTTTATTTTTGTTGATAAATATAGCCTCGTATTCTTTTTTTGATTTATGGCCTCGTAGTTTTCTGATCAGATTCAAAAAATAGAATCTTATAGAAATATTACGTACTTTGCTCTATTTATTTTACTCCATTTGAGAGAGACATACACAATATGTATGTATGGCACCACCGCCCTAGAACCACTTTATTTTATTGAAGTCATTGAAAAATGGCGGTGTTAAAAATTAATGTGAAAACATAGTGTGCATGTTACATTTTGATAGAATATAACAATGTTATGAGAAACTGTTATACTTGTCAAGCACAAACAAGAAAGTCTACAACGAGGATAGTTCAATAGTATTTCTTAAAATCCCAAGTAACACTTATCATCCCTCATGACATGGTAGACCATCAGCCTGAATCTATGGAAGAAAAAAAAAAGTAACAAAAAGAAATCAATTAAATGTGAACACAATTAATTTTAGGATATTCTGCAAAATCATCTGTTTTGTTACAAGTTGAAAAGCAAAAGTACATTCAAAGAAACATCAATCACAAGTGCACAAAATATGCCAAGAGGAAAATGGATCCTTCCATTAAAATTTCACTTGACCATTTTGTGTTGATACTCTCTCTTTCAATATCCACTAATCTTTAAAGGAGTTTGCTTTTAAAAATCTAAAGATGAGAAATACACATAAAATTTCAACAATATTATGTAAAATGTAATCATCAGAGGATCCGCTCTCTTCGGTGAGGTCAAACATCATCAACACAAATGCGAACATGTTACCTACTCAGTCTTCAAACTTTATCTTCTTTGGAGCAGGCTGGAGGTTACCGACCTAAACAACAATTAAACATAACATGAGAAAATTCACGACATGGACTATCAGAACTACTAATCGGTCAAAGAAAGGCAAAAAGCTCACAATCTCAGGACATTCATAATCAATGCCAGCAGCCTCTATCCTTTTACGTCGTTTTTTGTCACGTTTAATAACCCTGCCAACCAACTTCCTGTGTTCTTCCAATGTTCTTTCCTGGAATGACAACAATAATGAATGAGCTTCTTTTTAAACAGAGCACCAGACTACAAAAATATACTTCCTCATCACACATTCACACTAGATACCTTGTCATGTCGCTCTCGTTCAATTTGGAGAGTGTCCTTGGGTTTGTAACGGTAGTTGAATCCTTCCCATCTACAGGAAAAAAAGAAACCAACAGTTAACATCACCTTTTCATGTAAAATTATTTAAGCTCAGGCATGGCATTCATTTATTTTTTGAAAAATATAATTCGATCACACGCTTCTATTGTTTTAGAAATTCGGTTATGTTTATAATTGTATTCTGCACAGTATATTATTCTATGGCCTTCTGCCCTTATTTGCATAACAAAACCGACTGCTGATTGCTTTAGGAGCTCCAAGCGGCCGGGATTCTTTTATTGGCAGAATTGAACAGTTTAAAGTGTGCTCAAAAGTTAATCATTGTTCTTCTTATCTATAAAGAAATAGTTTATTCCACTCATTTTATGACAATATTGAACAATTTCAATACAAATAGAAGTTTTTTGGAACTACCCTATAATATTTTCCTTCTTAATGTTTTCTAATGAAACTAAACTGATGGACTATATATGTCATCTTACGTTGTGGGATATGATAGTTTTCAAAACATTGTGGGGTATTTGAATAAAAGGCAATGCTAGAAATTTCCTTCCTGGACATTGTGGGATATGATAGTTGTTTTCCTACCAACTACTATTTGAGTATGGTATCCGTTTATTCCATAAATCTCTAATGTATATGGGGAAGGGGTCAAAATAAGCATCATTAGATGAAATGTGATAACAACCCTAAAAGCCTGGCAAACCTGCAACTGTCACACAATGTAACCATAGTCATAATCATGTTTATCTGATATCTAGAAGGATAGATAATCTTGTGCTCTGATTTACCACCCAAGGATTCTTGGCCGTCCAATAGAATTTCTTATTTTTCTCATAATAAAATCTCTCATTTAATACAAGAAACAACTAGTAGTAAATAGAAAAGAGAATATAACAGTCTGACATTAAGAAAACTTGTGATGAACCTTAAACTAAAAATTATAGATAGTGATATGAACGAATGATTAACTTACAATCTGGGATGAACTTGTTCTAAAGGTATGACATAAACCTGAAGAAGGTGTTCAAAAAGCAAATAATTGTGCATAGTATCAGCTACAATTTTCGCTACCTAGAAAACAAAGAACTATTAGCACAAACAAGACTTCACGATAAAAATAATAGCCAAAAACCCAAAAACCCAAAATCACAACACAATAATGAGACAGATGAAACAACTATTACCTCAGGAGATTCAAATTCTATGAAACCATAATGTCTTGATTTTCCAGTCTGTTGAACAAAAAAAAGGTATGATTAATATCAATCAACAAGGAGCAATAACAAAAATTATATTATATTTTATAATACAAATAAACAACCCAAGCCACAAACCATCATCAAGTTAATACAAGTATAAGCAAAGACGTGCGCAGTGAAAAATTTATGAACTTTACCTTTTTATTTCTGGCAATTCTCAATCTCTTGATAGTACCAAATTGCCCAAAATAAGCTGCAAAAACCAATTCATAAACACATATTCATTCAAATTAAATCAAACAACAATCTAGAAATTAATGAAACAATAAACATAAACTGCAAGCACCTTCCATCTCCTTCTCATAGAACCCATGTGGAATCCTACCAATATACAAAATTGGGGAAGTGTTCTCCAACAGTTTAATTTCAGGAAGTTTGCGACCAGGACCGCCTTCCAACGGCTACACAAAATCAGAAAAAATAAAATAATAATAACCAACTAAACAAATACATTATTGATGAAATAAATTGAGAGCAAAAGTGTTATCTTATGAAGAATGACATACCAAAAAATCAGCACTTTCAGATGGTTTAATAGCATTGTTGACCCTTTTCAAACTCTTCTTCATAGCTTTCTTTGCCTTTGTCCCCATCTTAATTTTCACACAACTGTTAAACAAATAAAATAAAATGCAATTTACATAATAATTAGCCATAATAAACGAATTAAAAATTGGAACAATCTAAACTTGTGTTTGAATAGCTTAAATGCTTAGTAGTTTGAGAAAAGAAACCCTAAACCCTAAGTTTATAGCTTTTTTCATTACTTGTTTATTTGAAGTTACACTGTGATACATTGATCTTCTAAAAGTGATTATTATAGAGAGTTTCAACTCTCGGCGTGAATGAAAAGTGAAAGGGGGAACGGAAACGGAAACGCACCTGAGACGGAAGACGGTGGTTAAAGGTGCTGGCACTGGTGAGTGGTGGCAGCGGTGTTGTTCGTTACGTTCTTAGGATATTTTTACAATTAACTGGGCTGATCTGGGCCGGCCTGATTGAATGCTCAACCGGCTAATAAGTGGGCCGAACCCTAGTTGTATATACAATAACTATCAAAACTAATTTAAAATTGGGTTAATAGGTATATACCCTTTGTAAAGTACATGATTTTTAATACTCTGTAAATTATTTTGTTGAGAATACCTTTGTAATATTTGAATTTTTGCAATACCCCATGAACTTTTTCAACCATTATATTTTGCGGGGGTTTTTTCTTTGCGACGGTTTAAAACTCTCGCTAAAATTAGATTTTGCGACGTTTTTATTTGCACGGTTCAAAACCCCCACTAAATATGATGGTTGAAAAAGTTCAAAGAGTATTACAAAAATTCAAATATTACAGGGATATTCTCAACAAAATAATTTACAGGGGATATTGCAAAATTCTTGTACTTTACAGAGGGTATATACTTATTAACCCTTTAAAATTTTCTCTTCATGCCTCATATTAGACGTGTAATCACATTTTGTGTTTTATTTATGTTTGTTGATCCAGATCTTATATTTTTATGTCAATATTTGTTGTATGTCGTTATGGACTTATATTGTTTGAAGTTGTTGTTTTATTTATTTATGTTAATTTTGTTTAATGAAAATTATGGTTTAATTTTTATGTGAATTTTGTGTTTTGGTATTTGTATTAGTATTAAAATTAAAAAATTGGAAAAATGTGTGGATGTTTAAGTAAAGGATTGAACTCAAAATTGAAGTTTTGAAAATGTCGTTACTATGTTAAAAATGTCGAAACTATTACCCACCCACTACTTATTACTTTGTCCACGAGTTGTGCTTATTTACACTGTTGTGGCTTCCAAATATCCCTATAAGGTTTCTTGAAGTTTATAGTGTGGACTTCCTAAATGTTATACAAAATATGGTTGCGGAGATAGGAAACATAGTTGTTTTGATTACGTGGAACTTGTGATGTACAATGAATAAACATGTCTTTGAATGCAGAAGTGGCGACGTCTACAATTGCTTCTGTTTTTTCACAAAATCAACGAATGAACGTTTGGTAGCTCAAATTTCCCTCCATCTTTAAGGATTCCAAGTGAAATATATTGGTAGCATACTAGCTAGCATGGTGACCATTATACTTGATTCCTAAAGAGTAAAAACCAAATTATAAAAAGAATTATACCTTCATGAAATATTCAAAAACCAATGACAAATTAATTATTTACTATGTTACAAATAATTTTAATAAGATTTACTGTAACTCATTTAAGCAATAGTGTGATTAATTCATGCCACGACTACTATACAATCTATAATAGAACATGTAACAGTCAAAATCATGAAATCCTTTATACAAGAACCACTGTTCAAAACCTTGCTGCTGATCTAATCTAATTAGACCTATTTAACTAAAATATGCGACAATAAATTAAATTAAAGCTTCAGAAATCTTTCAGTTTAATTTGAAGTTGCTCACATGAGATATTTAATTGTTACTGTGACAAAATTTCAACCAGATTGTAATATCAGAAGACAGATTGTATCTTGACATAGTCCATCCAAATTTGCACCAATTGAAAGTGAGATGTTGCTGCAATTCAAAATGGAAGGATCAAGGATGTTTCCAGTTTCCTGCCAAGATTAAATTCAAGATGTATGACTAATATCATGTAAAAAGTAATATCATGATTACTAAAAAACAAATCATCTATAGTTTAGGTTTACTAATTAATTAATATCATGGGTTAGAAAACTTGATGTGAAAATTAAGAAACTAATAACTAAGTAAACAGACATACTATATGAATAGCAAAGAATTACTATTCAGCAATCAACTAAAAGAGTTAGAAGGTAATAATGAAAATATAATGAAGATTGATGCATGAAGAGGCCCCTTCAGTCCAAGACATGACAGTGACGACTGGAATGCAGCTCCCGCATCGTTGGATCAGAAGCACACACAATTGTTCAAGGGTGAGCTATTGAACCAACGAGTCAGCAGCTGTGTCTCAGTCATCTTCTACCGTCTCGGACTGGACTGAAGTGAGCCCCTTCATTTCTCTTTCATTCCATAATTACACCACTATCATAACATATGAGAATTAAGACATGCAATATATGAATAAGCACACCAATAGACAACTCAGATAATTGTATTTGGTTCCAAAACCATCATAAATATAAACATTTTTGTGCAGTAAGAAACTCTCTTGTTTGCAATTGTTATAGAAAGAGGTAGAGAGATATATAGTGCAAGGTATGCTGTGAGAAGGGATGAAATGGGTTTGTTTAATGATGAAAATAATAATAATGTGAAAACATGGAAATCTAAAGGCAGGGTGAGATAGAGATTTTAGAGCAGGTAATAGAATAATAGTGGTGTTGAAATTAATACTATTAGTAGTATTTATTTGAGTGAAGTGTGAAGCCTTTTCATTTGAAATTAAAATTCAAGAAGACATGTCTTATTGAGCTAGGTAGTGCAGTAGCAAGCAAGGTATAGTGCTATCTAATCAATCAAAACAGCTGTATGCTTAGCATTATCTGTGCAGCAATAGGGTCAAGCTAGCCCACCTGTCTCACTTGAATTCAATTCAATTTCCATGATCTACTACCTACCTAGCTACTTACCTCTTGCTTGCTTCTGTCTTCACACCCTTAACCTATACAAAAAATCTCATGTACTTTTCCACAGTGTACTAGTACTATGACTGACTGAGTGAGTGCTAGTTGCATATATGTTTTGGTAAATCCTACTGTATATCCAATTAATTGTAGTTATTATGGCAATTGTTAAGGTAGGAAGAAGGAGATCTTTTAGAATTAAAACGTGTGCAATCTCAACTTAAATTTAAATTATTCACTCCTTGTCAAAATAAGTGTAATATTCCCTTTGGTCTTAAATATAAGAAAACTTTTGCTTTTTAGGTTGATGGAATGATTGATGTATTTGATTCATAATATAAACCAAATAAATTAAACATTCCATGAATCTAAAAAGTAGAAAGTTTCTTATATTTAGGACCGGAGGGAGTACTTGCCAAAATTGTTTGTCTCAAAATAAGTGCCACATACTATTTATAACATTAATTTTCACTATTTTATCCTTTAAAGTAATCATTAGGTAAGAAAAAGTACACTAAAAAATATATTTTTTAGAATTCCAATGTCTACTACCAATAAAAATAGAGGATATTTTAGTAAAAGTCATATTTTCTCTCTTTCTTTTACACACTTTTCTTAAAATGTGTGATTTGGTCAACTACGACACTTAAAATGGGTCGGAGGAAGTATGGTTATTGCCATGCATAGTGATGCATCTAATGTATGGTGTACATATAATTTTTTAAATTTACTGATTAATCTTTATTAAAAAAATATATGAAATTCACAAGACACTCACAAATTAAAATTATAATTGAATCTTTCCAATCACCACTTACTAAAAACACTCACAAAACTTATTACTTCATCCTGTATTCCTATTCATTTGTAAATGCGCTTGTATCCCAATTTGAATCTTATGATTTTTTTATCAACGCACTCATGTAGTGCCCCATCACATTATATTTTACTCTCACATACATTATTTTTCTTCCATTTTCACTTTCCTTTTTTTGAAATAGTGACAGATTACAGGCCATAAAAGAACCACAACAGTTTTCAATATTAGGATGTTATGATTATATTATACAAATTTTGATAATTTTACATCTTTGTTCGTTTTAAATTGGACGATTCACAATTCACATCAATTACCGTATCATGAGCTGCATGCGTGGTATCCAAATTGCTTATGTATAATGTTACACTAATGAAGTACTTGTGTATGGTGTACAATATGATACACTGTTTTTTTTGAAGAACAATATGATACACTTGTGCACCGTGGCATTAACCATTAAATTATGAGTGACAAAATTTGAACAACAAATAGAACATAAAAAATTGTGCAAACCTCAACTCAATTCTTACACCTCTATTTATTATTCTCTCTTGTTTCAAAATAAGTGTCGCTTTAGTTTAAAATTTTTGTTTCGAAATGAGTATCGCTTTTCAATTTCCAATGCAATATTTTCCATTTATATCATCTATTTACAACTTTATACACTATTTCCAAGAAAATAAAGAAAAAAGTAAGCTTAATTTAGTAAATGTACTAGTATTACTTTTAACATAATGATTACATTCCTTAATATGTGTGAAAATACCAAAAGTAGCACTCATTTTGAAACGGATGGAGTATTATCGTACCTTTGCACAAAAATGTAGCTAGTTCCTTCCCAACCATATACTTCATCATAAATAATGCCATAGTTGGCTAGTTTCCTTTAACTTTAGTACTACTATAATTTGTAGTAAATGGTACTTACAGGTAAATTGTACTTACAGGTCAAGTTCTATCACATACTCCCTCAGTTTTAAAATTACTAGTAATCCCTCTAACTTTATTTATAAATAAATGTCACTTTTTAAATTGGTTGAATCGAATTGAAAACCAAAAAATAGAGTGAATGGAGTAGTATTGTATACGAGATCAAAAGAAGTGCAGTACTAATTAATGCAGTTTTGATAAAAGAAAAGGAACAAGTACATTTTAGCCTTGTCAATTATTACATGTTATTTGTAGGCATTGATGTTGTAGATGACTTGTGAGGCAGTGTCACTCACTCACTGAGTCTTTTTATGGTGAAATTTGTACTTATGATTGATTTAAGAATTCAAGGGAATCAATTTTCGTGCACACGACTTGTCTTTTCACCTATGCAATGCATCATGTCCTGTACACTTGCTTTTTCTTTCATCTTCCTCGATCAATTTCTATTTTTATGGCATTCATTCATTCGATCTCAGAACGAGGTGGGGTATTACTACTGTACTGTAGTATTTTACGAACTAGGTACGCTGATCAGAGTATACAATCACTCACACCCAATGGATCCAACATCAATTTTCATTTCTTTGGTCAGGGTTACAATTTTTACAAAATACACTCTTACATCTCATCTGTCCCATTATATAAGCACTCTCGACTAATATCACGCTTATGAAGAAATGTTGATAATGTAATTATTGTGTCTTATGCGTAAATTTTACCAAATTATTTTTTGTTTGTATGTGTAGAAATTTGACTTTTTGTATTTCAACGCAAGTTAGTAATAATTAGAGTTATGTGTAGGAAAAAAAGTAATAAATGCACCTAATAATTTGCAAATGAGTTTATATTTTGGGACTAGACATTTCTTGAAAATGTGCTTATATAATGGGACGGAGTATTACTACAGCATATTCAAATTTTAATATGCACAACTTGTGCTAGTAAGTTTAAAATCCTTATATTTATCGCTATAATAATAAAATATGAATTTTATAAAATTTATCGTTAAATTAAAAGTTTATAACATGGTTATATAAATCATCTACGTAAAAAAATTTAAAAATTAATATTTTGATGTGTTATAAAAACTCATCAAAATTAATAATGGTTTATGAATTTTTATTAAATATCGCTAATCTTAATACCTACTAGTATATGAACTTGTATAAATAAACTTTGCAATTAATGTACGTTGAGGTTTGTTATTTTTGAAATAATTTTTTTATTTAGTTTGGGTAGTTAATGTGTTTATGAGGGGTGTGAGTAAAAATAGGGATATGAAATTTTCTATAGCAATTAATGTCATAGCCCAGTTCTGCATGTTGGGCCACAAGCCCACCAATCTACCCATACGCGACTCAGGATGATTCTACCGTTAATTCAATCCAATTTTTTTAAAATAAAAATTCAAGGGTTAAAGTTGATTTAAATTTGTATGCGTGTCTAAGTGAGAGTCTATAACATGAACACAATGAGTCAATGACACTCACAGAAGATTGTGAAGATATGAACATATGGCAGACTCAGATCAAATTCTCATGCTACAGTCATTGTATCTTGTTATGATTTTCGTGAATCTAAACTTTTCAAAGTTGGCCACAGCATAACAAACGTGAAATTAAAGCTTTTTTTTATACCTTTTTCCACAAAAGTGGATCCTCAATTTTTTCCAAGTTTCCTCTTTCTTCATTTTCTTGTTATTACGTATTAACTTACACTGACTATATATATATATATATGATCAAAGCCCTAGTGTATTAATCTTATCACAATCTTCCTTAGTTTAATCTTTGTTGTAGTAATTCATAGTAATAAAATGAGGTCTAACAGTGAAGATATTCGAACTGCTCTACCACCTTTATTGAAGTTAATCTGCCTTACACTCATAGGATTACTTCTTGCAAATAAAAAAATGCAATTAATTCCCAAAGCCACATTTAAACTCCTAAGTAAACTTGTATTTGCATTGTTTTTACCATGCCTAATATTTAGTGAACTTGGTTCAAGCATTACTCTTGACAATTTTAAGGAATGGTGGTTCATACCAATTAATGTGCTTCTTAGTACATTTTTTGGATGCTTACTTGGATTCATAGTGGTAAAAATATGTCAACCATCTCAAAGGTTTAATAGATTCACAATCATAATGACAGGATTTGGAAACACCGGTAATCTTCTCATCGCCGTAGTTGGATCTGTTTGTCACACTGAGAATACCCCTTTTGGAAAACAATGCAATTCAAGAGGTGTTGCTTATGTTTCTTTATCTCAATGGATTTCTGTCATTCTTGTTTACACTTTTGTTTATCATATGATGGAACCTCCTTTTGAATATTATGAGGTTGTTGAAAATGAATGTGAAATTAGTGAAGAACAAGAAGAAACAATACTTAATGATATTAGTAGACCACTACTTGTAGAAGCCGAATGGCCCGGAATTGAAGATAAAGAAACTCAACATTCTAAAACACCGTTTGTAGCTAGAATCTTTAAGAGCATTTCTGGTATTTCCTCCTCGTCTGCTATTCCTGATTCTGATTTTGCATCAGGAATAATGGACGAGGAAGAAAGCGGTGAAAATAATCTTATGTCTATTAGGTGTTTGGCTGAGCCTAGAGTTGTGAGAAGGATAAGAATTGTTGCTAAACAAACACCAATTCATCATATACTTCAACCACCAACAATTGCATCTTTGTTGGCTATTATAATAGGATCAGTGCCTCAGTTGAAAACATTTTTCTTTGGAAATGATGCACCAATGTCTTTTATGACAGATAGTTTGGAAATTTTAGCTGGTGCAATGGTTCCTTGTGTGATGCTTATATTAGGGGGCATGTTAGCTGAAGGACCAAATGAATCAACACTTGGAATTAGAACTACTATTGGGATAATTGTGGCAAGACTTGTGGTGCTTCCTGTTATAGGAATTGGAATTGTTGTGTTGGCTGATAAGATGAATTTTTTGGTTGAGAATGATGCTATGTTTAGATTTGTGATTTTGTTGCAATATACAACACCAAGTGCTATTTTGCTAGGAGCAATTGCTAGCTTGAGGGGCTATGCAGTTAGTGAAGCTTCAGCAGTTCTGTTTTGGCAACATGTGTTTGCTCTTTCCTCTCTTTCTCTATACATTATAATTTACTTTAGAGTAATTGATTACCTTTAGTATGTTTTAGAAATATATATAAGTTTTTTTCTAGCTTTGCATATGATATTGATGCTGATTATGGATGCAAATATTATTATACACAAGTCATAAATCCTACTGTTTTTTGAACTAGTTATCTCATGTCAATGAGGTCTATCTCCTGAAATTTGGTTTAAATTTACAGAACCAATATTTGTTTTTTAGATCAAAGAATCAATAGTTGTATTGTGAGTTTTTATTTATATCATTAGAAGATGTAACTATGTACTCTGAATGGATTTAACTTTAACACATTCAATTATATTTAAAGAATGTTAACATGTGTTTTAAAGATACATATTTAAAGAATAATTATTTTTATGTTTATTGAAGGTCTCCATAGAATATAAAGAATGTTAACATAGAGCATAGCACAAGAGGTGCTGAAAGAGACCGCAAGAGTATACATCATCAAATATAACAGAATTAAGTGAACATTTAAGTTTTACAAAATTTGAAGAATTTTTCACTATAATTTAATTGAAAAAATGACAAAAATATATATGCATCTCACAATAGTTGTTGCTCTGTTTCTGCATCATACAAGCTGGATGTTGGACATGGAGTGGGTAACCTTTCTTCCCTCCAATTACCACCCATTTGAGACTGGCATTCCCAATATCAATCTCACACTCACACTAGTTGTTGCTTTGTATCTGCATCATACAAGCTGCAGACAAACAAACATGGCCCATTCCACCAAAAGTGGGACTAAAGCAGTGGAGCCGAATAATTGACCTATCCTAATAAGATCATGTGCCCAAAATCAAGTAGTAGTGAATAGTAATACTACTATGAAGCATTTTATTTTAGTTGTAGTATAAAAAGAAAATACTAGTAGTAACTTTTTTTTTTGAAAGGAAAATACTAGTACTAACTAGTGGCTGGAATATTTGTTAAAAAATCAAATACAATAAAATTATTTTAGAATTGTCTACTGAAAACTAAATCAAAATTCAACTTCTAATATAGTAAAAAATCTACACAAGTTAATCTAACTAACTAGTTATGTCTCCAGTTCTAAGTTGGGTTAGTCTAACCTGAGTTTTAAAATTATGGTTGTGAGACTTTGCTTGAAGATGTGAATTTAGATTTGGGTTAATTCAAAAGTATTATTCTAAACTACTTTCTCAAGAGAGTTTTACTCACCCTTTTAGTTCTATTTGACACTAATTAGCTTTTACGATTATGCAAAAATGATATCTGATTTATTAAAAGAAGAAATTAACCTTACTCTATTTTGTTTAGTCTCTAGTACAATTTGGTAGTATTTAAACTCGTACACTTTAAAATATAAAAAATGAAAAACATGTTATTTAAACTTTAACTCTTTTAACAATTTCTTTGATAACTAACAACTTAACTTACACATTATCAAAAAAAAAAAAACAACTAAACTTACATTTATCGGATACTTAAACCATTTGATAGCATAAAAATATGATGTTGTCCAAAAAAAGTAACATAAAAATATGATATCCATCAAAGAGGAATATGTGGAGATTAGGTCGTAGTAAAAGCAAGCCTCACGCCTTATTTAGCACCACATGATTGATATAACGAATATAGTATCAAGATTTTATTCCATATACATATAAATGGACGTCACTATACAAAGAACAAAGAACACATTTCTCTTTTTTTATAACCATAAATTTTGTGGTCCATTGATTCAACAAAGACTTTCAAAGGGAGAGATAACTTGACAAAGGGGCTCCCAAAGACTTTGAATGTTGACTACTATGGAAGCTAGGCTGATGGCTTCCGGACCTGGCAAAATTCTGATTGACATTGAATTCAATGGAAATTATGGAATCATGAATCCATGATTATGTATGTAAGATAAAACCAGACATCTATCCCATTATGTTCAATTGATTAGAGACATCATATTTTATATATAAGATTATAGTTCGGACTCGTACATTTAGTAGTTAATATACTATCGTCTAATTTATGATTCAACTTATCAATATTTGAGCATTTTTATTTTATGTAAAAAGTAAAGGTTTTTTTTTTTGGTTGAGACAAATATCTCAAAAAGAGTGGGATAACTAACCTAAAGATTTAAAGTTGTTCCATATTTAAGGTGATAATCAAACTCTTGACCATTGATTAAGGAAAGATGAACTCTAACTACTCAACCACACCTTTTGAGTTAAATAAATATTTTATTAAAATGTATGAGGTATACTAATTAAGAAATTAATAAAAGAAACAAAATATACATTAAAAAAATTAGACATATACAAATTTTAAAAAAATAGTAAATAAAAAGGTTGAGTTTCCGTGCGAGAAGTAGAGAATAGAATAGGGTTTGGATTGCAAGGTAGAGATCCGATACCGCGCCAAACGCGTTAATTGATCTTCAAATCAAAACGCAGTGTTTTTGAATTGTGCTGTAACTAACACACACACAAAAATTGCTTATTCTCATTCGTTACACACACTTCCACCACCACCCTTCCTTCTCTCTCTCTCTCTCTATATATATATATATATATTCCCCCTTCCCTCGTTCCGCAGCCAAACATTCCTCATCCCTTCTAATCTAAAACCCTATCAATCTATCTATCTATTACTACTTCATTTTCAACCATTCCTTTCACCCTTTAAACCCCCCTTACCCTTTCTAATTACTATCATAATCTTACTTTTTTTTTAATTTCTCATTCTTTTATTTCTATTTCCCTATCATATAAACCTTAATCTTCAATTCATTTTATTCCCACCACCGCAACCACCTTTTTCCGACCATCCAAAATGGCCATTCCCTGCCCTCATTTCATCTCCTCCGCTAAAGCCGCCATGGAAGCTGGTCTCCTCATACCTTCTTCCCCCTCTTCCTCCGTCTCCGTCATCCTCACCCAAGACGATTTGAAGAAAATCGCAGCTTACAAAGCCGTCGAATACGTCGAATCCGGCATGGTTCTCGGCTTAGGAACCGGCTCAACCGCAAAACACGCCGTCGACCGAATCGGCGAGCTTCTCCGGCAGGGAAAGCTTACAAACATCATTGGCATACCCACTTCAACCAAAACCCATGAACAAGCTGTTTCGTTAGGGATTCCTCTCTCCGATCTAGATTCTCACCCTGTTGTTGATCTTGCTATTGATGGTGCTGATGAAGTTGATCCTTATCTCAATTTGGTGAAAGGACGTGGTGGCTCTCTTTTGAGAGAGAAAATGGTGGAAGGTGCTTGTAAGAAATTTGTTTGTATTGTTGATGAGTCTAAATTGGTTAACTATTTGGGTGGTAGCGGTTTAGCTATGCCTGTTGAAGTTATTAGGTTTTGTTGGAAATTCACTGCTGGGAAGCTTCAGAATTTGTTTCATGAATCTGGTTGTGTTGCAAAGCTTAGAACTTTTGGTGAAAACAAAGAACCTTATGTTACTGATAATGGGAATTATATTGTGGATTTGTATTTTAACAAGAGTATTGGTGATTTGAGGGTTGCAAGTGATGCAATTCTCAATATTGCTGGTGTTGTGGAGCATGGAATGTTTTTGGATATGGCTACTACTGTTATTGTTGCAGGTGAACTTGGCCTAACGGTGAAGAATAAGTAGTAGTTGAGAATTCTGAATTGAAGTTTAGAAGAACAATAATAAATATTTAGGGTTAATTGTTCAAGGTTTTGACAATTTCAATTGGGGTTTCTAACATTTTTATTATATGGTATGGTGTAGTAGTACTAAAGATATTTATTCCGTGAATCGATTAGAAGGGTTGGTTCTTGTTTTGTTTTTTGTTAGGGGTTTGGGGTACTTTCATATAATCCATATTGGATTGTTGGAGAAAGTATCTTGAATAGTAGTTTAGTTTTGTATTTTGACTTTATTTCAGCAAGAAGAAAGAAAATTGAGTCTTGTTAAGATGAATATTAATCTTAAATAAGGGCTCTTGTGTGTGGTGTACTGAATTAGTTATCCACACCATTTCTTGTTGAATTTATGGTGTTTATCATATTGAACTTATCTAATTCAAGTTTGGTACTATTGAATTGCATCATATTTGGTTCTTGGTCATTGACTCATTGTTTAGCTGCAAAGCTGCTTTCTCCGGTGTTATCGTAACTGTTATCAATTCAGAAATTATTTTTGTCCATTACATAAGCTTAAATGTTGTTTGGAAGCATGATAACCTGATTAATCTTTGAATTCTATGTCTGCAATTTGAGTGGAGATATTCCCGTGTAAACAGAGTTTGCAAATATTGATAGTTCTTTCGGTCTTTCATATTTTATAATTTATTTGTCTTTATTTTAGTTTGTTATTTACGTTTGAAATCAGTTAGTTGTAATTGTGGGAATCACTCTATTGAAGAAGACGACAACTATGCATTCATTGACTTTTAAAAGGATCGATTGCGGTGTTTATACCATAAATACGTCAACTGTATAGATAGTTGATTCGCCTTAAATAAGGGGAAATTATATTTTTTTGTTCTCTCCAAAATCTCTTGTAAGTCCAATTCTGTCGGTAACTAGCATTAGTCCAATTCTAAATTTTTCAATATAGATACCACATTTCTATCATGTTGTTTATTATACTGCCTGTGCCTTTGTTAAATATGGGTTGGTCAGGTATGTTCATTTCCGATTTTTAGTGATGCTCATTTGAACATTAAAGGTAATCAAATCTTCATTCCTATCTTCTGCCTATAGCTTCCCTGCAACCAACTTAATTCATTCATTAAGATAGTTATAGTATACTTAAAATAATATTATCAAAGTTAATCAACTTGCATCTCTTTGTGATAGAATTTTGTTAAGAACAATATGTTTAGTGTGAAATTGCTTCATTTGAATATAAGATTTTTCTCAATTCCTTTTGGAGTTCCTCTCCCCTATGGACTTAGGATCAAAGCAACTTGTTTTTAATTTAAGCTGATGTTAAATTGAGCATTAAATTGGTTTCATAATATTGTACTGTTGTGGGTTATGTGGAAAATTGAATGTAATAGTTTCTAGGTATCCCATGCAAAATTTGATATTGCGTCATAGACCTTGATATTACATGCATCCGGCTCCCATGCAAAACTTGTTATTGCATTGACCCTGGTATTACGGGCAGTCAGTCTGCTCTCAAGACTTTTCGCTGTGGAAAATATGCTCTCTATGCTAAAACCATAACTTCACTATGATATGGTCCGTCTTTTTATGAATTTTCTATCCTCAATTGCAAGATGAGGTTTCCAGAGAGTATTGTCGATTCTATCATAAACATGCTTGATCATAAGCAAACTGGTATAGTCATCACGATAAAAACAAATGTTGGGAATTTTCCTGGTATAAGATGCGATTTAAGGCTAAGGTATGTTCTTTTAAATTTTTTTCAAGTTTTGTTTTTTTGGCGGAATAAGGTAGGAGGTCCTCAAGACTGACTTCATAGTTCATCAAATTCTGTGAAGATTTGGTTAGGCTACAAATCCCTCAAATCCTTGAGTTGAACAAATAAACTATAGTATTGACTTGACTCTATCAAGTTGTTTGGAATTAAATATGTTTTGTTATGAAATTGCAATGAAAAAGCCTAAAAAACTAAAATATTAGTATCTCTAAATGTGACATGTCTTTTTTCTTCCTTGTTATTAGTATCTCCAATCTTCTGTTAACATTATTCCCTCATTATCATAACGTTTGTGCCCCCCATTGAAGTGTGTACCACAAAACTCGCTCTGTTTTTTTCTATCTTTTATGCTTTCACACTTTCATTGTTCAATAAAATCATGTTATGTGAATATGAAAGTTAATCAGCTTGTGTCTCTGTGATGGAACCTTGCTAGTGTGTGAAATTATTTTATTTGAGTTCAAGACTGCTCTCAATTCTTTTGGAAGTTCCTTGCCCCTAAGGATCAATGTATTTTTACTTTAAGCTGATGTTAAGTTGAACACTAAATTGATTTCATACTGTTGTGGGTTCTATGGAAAATGTAATAGCTTTACGGATTCTCCATTGTGAAAAGCTTGTGATTGGGTTGACATTAGGTCTGATATGGCCTGTCTTTTATGAATCTGTTGCTGCAAATTACAAGACGAGGATGGAATGTAGGGAATGAAAAAAACTCAAACAAAAATTGGAGGTGAAGTGTTCCACAAACAATGTCTAAATGTGATCTTTTCTTTCCTGTTATCTAATCTTCTCTTGACAATATCTGCTCATAATAATTGTGGCCCCCATTAAAGTTTGTCCAATACAAAACTTGCTTTACTTTTCTATCTTTTATGCTTTCACTGTGTTTGTCTACTTCTTTTGAAACCTAGTGAATATAATAAGATTCTTTCTTTGCTTCCAACGGCTTTCTTGCTGGTTAAGACTTTCAATTCTTACTGGTTCCCTTTTGATAAAATTTCAGTACTTTACAAAATTAACCCTCTTTATATGAGCTGGTGCTGATATAACATACACCTACAACCCTTATTGAAAAACTAGTTGGATCACAATCACCATGGCAGGAACATCCTCTAAAATTCCAATTGAGTCAACACCCCGCATTTGCAGAATTGGCACATCCATTGAGTCAGTTCCAGTGCGAGCCAAGAGAGGGCTATTTACGTGTTCTGAAACTGACATAGAAGATATTGGCAGTTTTGTAAGTACTAGTAAGAAGAAGAAATCCAGAGTAGATGACACATTACTGCACCGATTTAGGAGCAAGAGGGGCCTGTTTGTCACTGATATCACCAAAACAGAATGGTGCGATAAGCAAATGGAATTCTCTCTCTTTTATGAAGAATGGAAGAACCATGAACCCAAGCCAGATTTCACCTTTGTTTATGGAGGGGGAAGTAGGAAGAGTAAAGCGATGAAAGCTGGTATAGATCGGCATGTTCAGCTTGAACAAGAGGTTCATGAACCGGTGGGAGTGAATGTGAAGTCATGTGAAGATTTTATGGCACTGAAGCTTGTTAATTTCATCAATGGTGTGAATCAACTAATGTTTGAAGGACTATCTCGCGAGCTTCCTATAATAAGCTTTGATTTTGCACAAGGTATATGGATGGTGGGTAAGATCGATGAAATGCAAATGCCTAAGGCAAAAAAGGATCATAATCCGGTGCTAGTCGAAACAAAGACTCGTTACCAAGATACAGTGCCTGTAGAATCACAAAAGAGAAATGGAAGGATTCAATTAATGTGCTACAAGTATTTGTGGGACAATTTAGTTGTTCACGCTGATCATAACTTCCCTTCTAAACAGTTATTTGACTATTTTGAGTTAAATCCTCGACGTACTTTATGTAAAGATCTACGAACAGCATGTGTTGATTCTGGAATCTCGGGGTTGACACTTGGTGATATGGTGAGGTGTTACCAAAATATGTGTAAGATGCTACCTTATGCTAATGATAAGCTTGTGTTGAGATATGAATCTCAGAGAGATCAATCACTGTTGGAAGAAGAAAAATTTGCATATGATGATGGTTGGATAAAGAATGAAATTGGAAATTGTCTTGAGTTTTGGGGTGGACTGAGAGAAGCTAGTTATGTTGATGAGGAAGACCAATGGAAATGTGGGTTCTGTGATTTTGTTTCTCATTGTCCTGCTAACATGTGATTCTGAGAGCACAGAAACCCTTTCAGAGGATGATGACGACTCAAGTGAGTGGTTATTATATGTAAAGGAATTAAGGAATAGTCTAATAGTAGGAGGAACTCTCTGGTTGTGTTTAGTTTTAATGAATTTAAATTATGTACCTTAATCTGCTTATATATTAAATTGTTTATTGTATCAAAATTCAATTTCCATTCTGATTTTGTTGGAATTGAGCTATTTTTGTGATAGAGTTAGGATTCTTAGTACATGGATGGTTTGCACTGCACAATCTATGGTGTGATTGTGATTTGTGAATACTAAAATGCTGTGTTAGTGTTATATACTTTGGCCTTTGATAGCAAAACATGTCTGAAACTCGCAATTTCACGCATAAAGTTGCTACAAAACAAGAGAGATGTTCAACTGAAACAAAAGCAAGATATCTCAATTTTTGCAGGATGGCCAAGACCCGATTGCTAGAATTAAGATAATCTTTCAAATCTTGGTGAATGGCTGCTACTTTATTGGTCTCTTTTACTCTTTAACTTGAGTAGTTATTTGTGATTTGTATTGATTTAAATAGGTGGAGCATATCATACGAGAAAAAAATATTGGAGTTATTCTGTGAATCCGTCCTTGGAAGTGTTCCCGTGATTGAGGGCCAGAACTAAGCCCATACTTAAAACTTTGTTCTTGTTGGACATTTTGTGTGTTATTTTGTTGATTAACGATTAACATATATAAAATTCAGTACTCATGCAAATCACATTGTATTTTTTCTTACATCCACAAACATATGATGCATTCTAATTGTAGTTGGTAAAGTTTTTTAATGCAGTTTTGCAAATATATGAATTAGAGGGATGAGTTGATGTATCTCTTCTCTTATTTTTAAATGTTGTTAGGTTAGTAATAACTTAACCCTAAAATTTTCCCTCCTAAACACCATTTAATCACTTCATTAATATATTATCATTATGTGCACTATTGATTGGTTTATTATAAGCTTAATTTGCAGCATTTATTTAGCAAAAACCCACTAAGCATTGGTTCACATATTTTTCTTTTTCGAAGCATGGTTAACTAAGATCAAACTTGGCTGATTTTTTTTCTTATAGTAATTGCAAAATAATAATCGGTGCCACACTTTAGCCACTAACTCAATATTAATATTAATGATAAGTTACCAATGTGAATTTTCAACCTTTCCGAATTCCAAGATTACCACTTACAAATTACCAAGAAAGCATGACAATAGTATTTCCACTTCTCATTATTTCACCTCTTCATCTTCATCTGAAAAAATAATAGTCACATGCTTTCTATGTTTTTCTTTTCCATATATTTGTGTTCTTACTTTTCCTTCTTTTCTTGGTGTTGTTTGTTTTGCAATTTATAATTGATTTATTTTGGTTTGGATAATGATGCTTATGTTGTGTTTACATCGCTCTTTACAGGAAAAATAACACCAAATGGTACTCATAATTCAAGAACAAATGTTCAACCTCATTTTCATTAATTCATCTTCTCTCTTTAACCTCTTCTATATATATATTATCACCATTTATTTTAGGCAAATGCTAAACATTGCACCCCTTGCACTAATTAAGTAACTAAAAGTAGTAAAATTGTCTTGGAACTTGTGTATCAAACTTTTTCAAAGTGTAAGTTATGATTGTTTCAATGTAAAATTTACTACTTTTGGGTTCCTTAACCATTGCATAGGGTGCATTGGTTAGCAAGACTCTTTATTTTATTCTCTCTTGATCAATAGCTCTTTTTCTTTCTATCGTATTTTTTAATTTCCTTTTTGATTCCTTTTTTTTTGGTTTCAGATCTTCAAAGCAGACTAATATGCACATGGTGGTTAGCGGATATACATGCATAAAAAAAGTAGTGACATGGAACAAGGAATAAGTAACAGAGACATGCATGACATAAGTGGATGGGTATGGTTATGATGTAATTGTGTCTGCACAATCAATTTTACAAACTATAATTTTATAGAATTGTTCATGTTATTTTTATTCATTGAAGGAAATGAAAAGGGCCAATTAAAAATAGTGTTGGTGTGTTAGTTTGATATTTAATATTTCTCAAGTATCTAAGTATGTTAAATTATTTATCAATATTATATTGAATTCTTATTAATAGGCTTAATTTCACTTTTGGTCCCTTAATTTAATTATTGGTTTCACTTTGGTCTCTTAACTAATAAATGTTTCATTTAGGTCCCTTAATTGTGTTTTTTTGAGTCAAATTAATCCCTTATATTTTTGATGAAAAAACAACCAAATTTAGAGGACCAAAATTTCAATTAAATTTCAATTAAAAAACAATCAAATTTCAATTACAAAACCAAACCGAAAAAAGGGGAGAAAGAGGAAAAATTTAGAGAGAAAAACTAAAGAATGGTTGGTTTTTGTGGTGGTTGGTTTGTGTTGCAGTGATGAGTTGAAGAATTTAGAGAGAAAAAGAGGCGCTGGCATCTTGGGGTTTAGATTTATGGAATTTCATGAAGAAGAATGAGGAGGTAGATGAAGATAATTATGGTGGTACATTATTAGTTATAATAAACTTCTATGATTTAATGGTTGTTTTTTTATCAAAAATATAAGGGACTAATTTGACTCAAAAAATATAGTTAAGGAACCTAAATAAAACATTTATTAATTAAGGGATTAAAATGAAACTAATAATTAAGTTAAGGGGATCACAAGCTTTGGATGACGACTTAACCATCTACTTTGGTGCTGCTAATGTGTTAAACTATATTGCAAAGAAGACAACCTTGACATACATTGGATTAGTAGCACAAGATTGTTGAGAAATGTTTAGTAGCTCGCCTAATGTCTCGGTTAAACTTTTAGAAGAAAAGTAGTACTCTGCCAAAATCGTTATGATCCAGAACTACGATGATGTAGATGTATTCTCTTTCATTGGCTATTAAGTTTTATCAACTCATGGATGAATGAATTTATCTTTACTCAAAAAAAGCCTTAGAATTCAAGTATGCGTTGATAACTCTACCCTTTTCCATAAATCAATTATGATTGCACTAAGATAGGTCGGATGAATAATGAATTACTATTGCATTCTTAACTATCATTTTTTTAATATTTGTGTCGATTTTTAAAATCCTTATGCATAGTATTGATTTTCAAAAATCAATATAAGATATTTTAAACCACAATGTTTTGGCGAAGTGAGTTTATACATTTCCATATACTTTTGTTTTATATCTATGTGCTTCTTTGAATAATAAAAGAAGTGTGAAATTATGGTGTCAAATATTATAAACTTATTCTTATCATATTCTTATTGGTAATATTTTTACGATTAACCTTTTTTTTAATAAAATCTAACACGTTTTTAATATTATTCCTACTATATAAAATTATTTATTGTTATTGTACCAAAAAAATATTATTTATTATCATATATAACAGCCTATAAGACCCGTGCAACGCACGGGTGAAAGTCTAGTCTTCCTATTTCCCATTATTTCACAAGCCACTACTCTTTTTTCAATACATTAGAAAACAGTAACAATGGGAAGAACATGTACTCTAATGACAACTTTTGGATGAAGAAATCAGTACATATATAATTGCTTCTGAAAATTGAGGGTACAAAATAGACAAAATATATGTTTCTGAACATAAATGGTGCAAAAAAAGAAAGAAAAGAGGTTTTAAACATGATTGGTAGAAATTGATTTGTATATATAAAAAACTTTAGGGAGAAAGAACATAATTTATGTGTACTTATATTATTTGGTTTGCTAAGAAGTGAAGGATTGGATAAAACAAAAGGTTTTGTTACTTTTTATTTTAATTATATTAATTTCATTATGTGTGAATAAATAATTACATGTGAATAAAAGGGATGGGCAACAAAGATGTGGCATATATATGGAGAGTATTTTTCTCAAACTGCCAGACTTTTTTTTAGAATTTAAGTTGAACTAAACTCAACCTACTACAAAGGTGATCATATATTCACAGTTTTGTGTTTCATCAAATGTGGAACTCGTATCACATAAACCTCATAGGAAAGATTTTTGCAAACCAAAGGAATTTCAGGCACTTTTATTCATGTGTAAATAATCAACTCCCCCCACCCAAATTCTTTTGTACAAATCAAAACTAAGATACACTTCTAAGAATAATAATTTTATTTTTTACCAACTAGTAGTTAATAAGCCTTGATTTGCATTAATTCAAGATATAATGGATACAAGACTCAAATCTTCTGTCACATTCCTCATTCTTATTCTTTTTGTTTCCTTGTTTGTTTCTTTGGGTTCCTAATTAAGGTAACCGAAGCTAGGCCATTGCTTATTCCATTACAAGGAAAAGAAGGAGAAGATCAAAACTACGTAAGGTTAATTCCTTTACTTTTTCTCTAAAACAAGAGACAAGAACTTTACTTTTCTAAAAATAAGAAGATCAAAATTACATTAAAATCTAAAAAAATAACACATCTTTCCTATTCATTCAAACAAGAAGTAAAAGTTTTATATTTCACTGCTTCCACTTTTTTACACCAACACAAATTAAAATTCTTCTCGCTTTCCATTATTCCTCATTCTTTACTTATATTTTCTATTTTTTCCCCTCTCACTTTCAAGATATCTTTACTATATATATTCTTAACATTTTCCTTGTTTTATATACCAAAGAAAGCATAAATAAAATAAAGAGTGCAATGAGCGGAGCTCAATCAATGAAGGAAGGAATCTCGTGCAATGCAATGCAATAATAAACAAACATATATGATATGATGAGGCTCCACCACCACATTTTTTTTTATTCCTTGCCATTGGTCACGTGCCTTGCCACTAACATGCAATGACAAAGCTACATCATTTTATTTAGCAAAAACATTGCTTTAGAAAAGATATCTTCAGGACCTACCACCTTGAATAATTTCACCTAATCTAATTTTCTTTCTCACCAAATCCATTGCCAAACTAACAGAATGATGCTAATAGTGAACCTAACAAACCCTACTTATCATGTTTTTTTTAATTTCTCGAGCGTCATCATTCATTGATTAATTAATCAGGGTTAAATATATCAACTTACCGGTTCCTCCACTTCCCCTTGGCAAATTGGATTATTTGACATATTAATTAGTTTAGTTTTGTATGAGAAAGAGATTGTGAGTTATTTTACAAAATTATTATTTATTATTAGTAGTGTACTAGTGTATGACCGTATGTATGAAATTTGCGGTGTATGAACTTTTTGTATTCAAAAGAGAGTTAAAGATTGAATATTTTTGACCATTTTTTAGTTCAGAAATTAAAATTAGTTACTATTTAGACTAAGCCTTTAGTTAATACCAGTAGAAATGTTCATTTTTCCCGCTGATTTTACTGTAGTTTTTGGCTAAATTTCTGTAGAAACAACTTTCATGAGAAATTTCCTACGGATTTATATATCCGGTAAAACCTTCGCGGGTAATGTTTATGCGGTTTTAAGAATCAAATACCTTAAATTTCGGAAAACACTTGTTAAATATTCAAGTATGAACATGTGGATTAAACTTACTAGTGTTCATGGAATACTAATTAAAAAAAACACATTTTAGATTTTTAAAAAGTTAACTATACTTCAGTAAAAAAAAAGGTTAACTTTACTTGCTTCAAAAAAAAAAATACTATACAAATTTTAAAATAAATTTACCGTATTAAATTCCTTAACTAATACCTCTGAAACACAAATTAGTATTTTCCTAAAAATATTAATTTGTGATTTGTATATTTAACTTTTCAAAAATTGATAAAGAATTTTTATAAACATAAAATTTGTTTATAATTATAATATCCCTTTATAAACTCTTAAAAAGCTAAATACACACTCATATTTTTACTACATAATACTCCCTCTAATCTTCATTACAAAAAAATGGATTTATTGGTTTTATAATAATTTGATATATTTTATTTTATAAACTACAAAACAATTTTTTTGCTATAGGAGTAATAAATATTTGGAAAATGCTAACAAAATAGTTAAATACAGTAAAATTATTTTAAAATATATGTAGTGAATTTTTTTAAAAAATATAAATCATTGTACTATTTTCAATACAATTTTTTTTCATTTTTACTATCTTAACTTAACCACTAGTACTACTATGTGAACAACATTAATTTTTCAGTTATTTTTATATTGGTACAAAGTTTTTACTATTATTAACGATAACTAAGTTTTGTTGAAGAATCTGTAAGATATATAAGACATATTATTTCCTCCCACTCAAATTTTCTTCATATATGAGAATCATAAACACATAATTAAAATGATCTAGATTTTACTACCTAAACTAATTTATTTTTTTTGAGAAAACTTGAACTAATAATTTATTGTTGTTGTGAAAATTAGTTGATCTGAAATATTTTTGCCGGGAGTTATTATGGAGTAGGACATGGCAGCAGTGTGAAATTCCGCGGTGCCAGTCTGACATCTCCATTATGGTCCACCACCCATATTGTCCTTGTCCTACTGCTTTCAATGTAACTACAGTGCTGATCGATTTTACTTTTTCACAATTAACGCGTCATTTTTATCTTTATTAAACTCCAAAATTATGGCTATCTTAAGTTAAATAACGAACATCAATCTTTATAAAATCTCTACTGTAAGATTTCATGTATCTATATAGACATAACTACTTAATTTGCAAATAGTGTCACTTCAACTAAAAAAGATAAGTATGTCCACATCAACATAACCAATTACACTACCTTACCTTACTTTCTCTCACCACTAATACAACTAGTATGAAATATGAATATGACTGTCGGTAAGTAAACTATTGGATACTTTATACAGTATGTAACTTTATAAGTAATTTATAATCTATTTAGGCTTAAATAATACACAAGTCTTTGTAAATTCGCATTTTCTTAATATAAGTCTATGTAAGTTTTTTTATTTTAATTAAGTCTTTGCAATTACTTTACGAACGTTAATATATGTAAATCTAAATTCTTTTACTTATAAACTATAAGAGTTGAGTTTTTTTGCTACTTAACCACCTAAACAAAAAAAGGATGCAAGAGATAAAATAAGGCAAAAAAAATAGAATTTGCTTTGCAACATGAGTAAGTAAAGTAAAGTACACAAAAATAGTCAAAAAAAGAGGCACACGCATAATCCAAACCAAAAGGTTATTTACTTATTGGACCAAATTAAAGTGAAGAATACGTAATTAGTGCTAATTAAATTGACACCCGCGTTTTTGGTTTTGTTCAACTAGCGTAGTAGTAACTAGTAAGTAGATAGATAGATCTTCATCACTACACACCCCATGTGACTTTCTTCCTTGTTCACATTCATCACTATTTCTTTCCATTCTTCACTTTCTTTTATCATCAGTTTCTGTGTGTAACTTACCTCAATAAACCACCAAAAACAGAGTATAAAGGGTTCATTAACTTCAAAATGGCGCGGATAAAGTGAGTTTTTTTTTTGCTGGGAACCTACAATGAAGCCTATTTTCTTCGATGGGTTTTCGTTTTTGTTGTTCCTTTTTGTTGTTTTACTGTTTTTGAGCTCGATTTCAGCTTTATCTTCAACTGGGTCGATCAATCATCCCATCAAGTTTATCATAGGTTTGTGTTTTTATTTCATTCTTATATATTTGTGATTTTCTGTTTTGGGTTTGTTGCAGATCTTTCAAATGTTGAATCTTGTTGGTGGGTTTTGTTGGGTTTCTTGAAAAATCTGATTTTTATTGATAATTGCACTGATGAAATTTTAGACCTTTTATTGAAATTATATTGTTAGCTTATTCTGGTTTTGAATTGATCTTTTTAATGTGTAATTTTGTTGTTTGATTTCAACTTTTTCAGGAGGAGGAGATGTGAATTTGGGTTCATGGCAAAATGAAGTCACTCAAGTGTCTCCAGCACCAGGGCCTCAAGCTCAGAATACTCTTATTCTGGCGGAAAATAGGACCGATAGACCTGATATTCTTCAAGGATTTCATCGTTATCACGGTGGTTGGGATATTTCAGATCGGCATTATTGGGCTGTAAGTGCTATTATGCTTCCTTTGTTTATCATCAATTTTCTAGAATGGATGGATGGTTATATTATGTTTTCAGTACTAATTATATTGTGTGATATGAAGTTCGAGTATGATGTCTTATATTTATTGTTGAGCATCGTAGATCTTTGCTGCATTGAATTGAAAAATGGCAAATTCTCTCACTCAATATGGTGAACTTTGAAACTAATGAACAAGTGGTGTTTATTTTGATCTTAGTTTGTATTTGTATATATGTGTAATTACCACCATCATTGTTGTTCTTTGTGCAATGAAGTCATGGCCATATTGCTGCATAATTGACATCTGAAGATGTACACAGTACATACTCCTTGTGTCCTTAAATATTTAAGGTCGGAGGGAGTATATACTTTCTCTGTTTTTCTATCTTTAACTTAAGTTTCATTTCATTTTCTTTATTTTTTGATCTCCTTGAAAATATGTCTCTTGTCGAGTTATAAGTCTGTTGTTCGTTTATTTTGTTGTTACACCATCCGAAGATTTGTATTTTCTGACTTAAATCAAATGTTATATTTGCAGTCAGTTGGATTCACTGGTGCCACAGGTTTCATTCTTGCTGTCTTATGGTTCATCTCATTTGGCTTGGCACTTTTGATTCATCTATGCTGTGGATGGGGGATTAACATCAAGGACAGAGGATCTAATCGCTCACAAAATATTTGTCTTATATTGCTTTTAGTATTCACCTTTGCTGCAGCGTACGCATTTTTACTTCATTTTAATGTTCTGTTTTTATCTTCTTGTCTGGATGCTTAATTTCCTCAAAATACCCCCATCTGTCTTTTTCCTCATAGATATATAAAGCTTGTTATACAATCATTTATTATCGTGATTGGTTGTAAGACAAACTTCTCTATTTCTGATTCTAAATATATATACATCTCGTGGATGTTTATAGTGAAAGAATCGAAAAAGATACTGTAATCGTTTGGTAAAAACATCATTTTTATTGATTTGGAATTATGAGAAAACAGTTATCATGCGGCACAAGTGAAATTTGTGGATATGCTTGCTCGATGTTTTATTCCTTCGAAATTTAATTGTGGGTAATAACATGTCTCATTCTCTTGATCACACAGGACTGGATGTATCCTCCTTTCTGTTGGGCAGAATAAGTTCCACGGCGAGGCCTTGGATACCCTCCATTTTTTTGTCAATCAATCAGACTATACAGTGCAAACTCTAAGAAATGTTACAGAATATCTCTCCCTTGCAAAAACTATCAATGTCAACCAGATACTCCTTCCATCTAATGTCCTGGATGATATTGATAAGTTGAATGTGGATTTAAATACTGCAGCAGATACACTTTCTGAGAAGACAGATGAAAATTCTGTTAAGATTAGAAGAGTATTCAATTGCGTGTATGTAATTGTTAAACCGAGACCTCTCAATGCTAGAATTTAATTTTCCATCCCAGTATATGATGCTAAACTCTGCATATTTTGTAGGCGCCTGGCTTTGTTTGTTATGGCGGGAGTGATTTTTCTCTTAGCTCTAACTGGACTAGGTATGTGTTGATCATAACAACCTCGTAAATAAACTGAGCTAATTTCATTTTTTGGAAAATTCTAACCGAGAACTTTTGTTTATTTTATAATGACATCTTTTTATTTATTTTATTTTTGGCAGTCCTGTCTCTCCTTGGATATCAACACGCAATCATCTTGTAAGTAATGTTTGCTTATGGTCTCTTGACATGACCTTTGCTTATCTGAAGGATCCTTTTTTTTTTATAATATTTTTTGGTCTGATTTAAAAATGTTTTGTAGATTTGTTATAACTGGATGGTTACTGGTTGCAACCACATTCATTCTTTGCGGAGTGTTCATAATCCTTAATAAGTAAGCCATTATATCTAACAGATTTCAGCTTAATATATTGATGTGAACTGAATCCATTTATTTACCCTTTTACTTCAATTAAAATTTGCAATTTAACCCATAACGAAACCTGACATAAACCAATAATATTGAATTCAGATCCAATTATCTTTAAATTATGGAAATTTGTCTTGTGGTACAAAATTCATAGTAACAACTTAACCTGACACGAGTAAATCAACTATACTCTATTGCAGTACAATTTCTGATACCTGCATGGCTATGGGAGAATGGGTAGAAAATCCACACAGAGAATCTGCTCTTAGCGACGTCCTTCCATGTGTTGATCAGAGAACCACAAACAATACACTTATTCAAAGCAAACAAGTTGTCACCAATATTGCAAGTATTGTCAACACGGCCATCTATAGTACTGCAAACGTAAATGTAACACAAGGCAGTCCAGGTTTTTATAACCAGTCTGGGCCTTTTATGCCGGTGCTATGCTATCCCTTTGACAGTCAACTCCGAGAACGGCAATGTTCAAGCCAAGAAGTTTCTTCTGCCAATGCTTCAATGGTATTATTTTTATCACTAAACTTTATTTGTATGTCAAAATCATTTGTACCGTGTGAAAAAATTATAGAAAGTTTGTTTCTATGTGTAATTTATAATGAATGATTGATTGATCCAAATAGGGCCTTCCACCACATTCAAAAATGGGATATGACTATGTATTATACTAAATGGTTTTAACTGAAAACATAATAGAAACTTTCTAACTATTTTGATGATTTGCCAATCAGTTAGCAGGATAAAGAAACATCAACATAGGGAAATTGAATTGAAAGAATAACCTCTAAATTTTGCTATTGGACCGTTCTAAAATTTTGTATTATGTTTCAGTCTCTTGTTCTGCAAATGATATTCGGAGGATCTCATTAAAACCTGTTTGTTTAAAATTTTCAGGTTTGGAAGAATTATGTTTGTGAAGTATCTGAATTGGGTATTTGCACTACAGTTGGCAGGATAACCCCAGAAATTTATTCGCAGTTAGCAGCCGCAGCTAACGAAAGCTATGCATTAGAACATTATGCGCCGCTTTTACTTAGCCTTCAGAATTGCAATTTTGTCAGGGATGCATTCACTGGAATAACTTCAAGTTACTGTCCTCCATTAAAGCATTACCTCAAGATTATTAATGTAGGACTTGGCCTCATTTCAGTCGGTGTTCTGCTCTGCCTTGTTCTGTGGATACTCTATGCAAACCGCTCCCAAAGGGGAGAAGTGTTTGCGAAGCTATCCTTAAAAGAAAAAATAAAGAGCAGATTTCACAAGAACCAAAATAGCACAAACTTAGCATTGCCAAATGCTGTTAGTGAAATATAGATTGTAAAATAGAAAATTTGTTGATAAAGAAGTAAGCTTACTGTACTCTATATACTAAAGGAAGAAACAAAGGTGAAGCGAAGCTGCCGCCTGAGTTCGAAAACAATAGAAAAGCTGCTGTACTACATAGTTTGTCCATATATATGTATAATACTTGTCAATTTCATTTTTACATTGCCAGCAAAAAGTGTTCAAATCATATCACAAAATTGTAGCCAAGACAAAGTGATAGGTAGGAACCATTTAACCATTCAAAATTGAAAAACAACACCAACATCAATTGATATGAATTTGAACTCTTGTTATGTTATCTCTAATTAATTCTGAAAACAATAATCATTGAAAGCAATAGAACAAAGAATCTGAGATTGCAAGTAATAATGATCAACCTTGCATCATCATATTATTCAATTCAATATGGTAAATCTGAACAATCAAAGAAATATATCAATTAAAATCACTATGTTGTTGATAGCAGAAACATATACAGTAATGAAAAATTTGCAGAAACAAATAGCAGCACTTGCACTTGAATGTAACTTCAAAATTCACCAGGATCAAACATATTCTGGTCTTCATCAGAGAAAATATCAGCAGTATCCATAACCATACTAGTAGTAGCTTCGTCTTCCCCAGCAAGAACATCACTGACACCATGAATAACAACCTTATCATTGAAGAATATATCCGGAAAGAAAACCGGCACGCCATTCAGAATCAAAACGCCACCTGATCTTGTAATGTTGATGGTAAACCCTTCCAAAAATGTCGGCAACTCCGCTCCGTCGCCGTAATCCACCAGATCGTTCCACATAAACCTGCAAGGCACCACGTGGCGACGAAAGAAGTTAGGATAGTCTTGGTAATCACGGATACGGTTGATCACATTCACATCCGCCGGAGCAAACACCGTGATTCCGTTCCGGCTAATGTCACCGGAGAGTTGCAATCCGATAAATGAAGCCATAACAGAATAACCACTAGCTGTTAGCATTGTAACCGCTTGATCGAATGAATCGGAGGAGTTCATAGTACGATTCAACGGTCTACATGAGGAAACAGGATTGGAATTGGAATTAGGTCTCTGATTAGGACCAGTGTACTGGTAACTAGGATCGAAGAATCTATCGATTCCGTAAATCAAGAGAACTCCGTCGTCGTAGATCGGCGCTTCCGTAACTCTGATATTGTTAATAGAGATAACATGATCGGAAGCAGTGGTGACGGTTAGAGACTGACCGGGAAGCATAGTTGGAAGCTTAGCACCGGAAGGAAGTCGCCGGAAAGTCTGAACCGGTAACGGCAACATAACGAAGTGATAACGGAGTAGATCGAATGAAGGTTGACCGGATTTCTTGAAAGCTGAATCGGAGGGAGCGAAGACGGTGACTGAAGGTGATTGTTCAAGAAGTTTCTCAGCAATGATTTCGATTGTGAGCGACATGGAGACGTAGCCGGAATCGGAGAGAATATCGGCGGCGTCGAAAATAGCTTCGCGTGGAAGAGCGACGGAGAAAGGAATGAAGAAGATAAACAAGGAGAGGAGAAAGAAGATTGACGCCATTGTTGAATCTTGAGATTTGGCGGGAGATGAAAGATAAACGTGGCGTTGATCTATTGGAGCAAATAATAAAAGTTTGTTGAAGAAAATCAGTTACTCCTTTCACTTTAAAAAGACTGAAACGTCCCTTCCATGAAATACTCACCTCACTCCTCAGTATTATCATGGAGTAATCTTTTTGCCACGTTGGCATTTTTCATCTTTAGACCAAAGTTTAATTCAGATGTGTTATTTTCACACAAATAAATTACATTCAATTTTGACAACAAATTAAATAGTTAATGAATTATAACAAAATGTGCTCATTCTTTTTTTTCTTTTTCTTTCACCTTCGTGTTCATAGAAAAATTGATCAAACCGCAGATTTCTTTACTAAGTTTAACGTCAATCGTTACCATTAGACTAACTAATGTTAGGTAAATGTGATAATTCTTTTTGTTTATAAATTGAATATCATTCTACTTTGTTTGTATAGTTTAAGTTTGAGTGCCTAAGCTCCTTAGAGAATGTGTTATCTCACTTTTTTTTTTGATAAGCAATGTGTTTATCTCATTTAATTACACTCTAGTATTCTATGAAGACTTTAATTTTTTAAGTTCGTGGAATCATCGGTGTATTTGGTTTATAATATGAATCAAAAACATCGATCATTTTACGAACCTAAAAAATAAAAAATTTCTTATATTTAAGACCAAATAGAATATAAGTGTGTAATGAAAAGCTAACTATGACATTATTGTAGAGATTAGGGTGCGAATTTTAAGTTCTTTATTTTTTCACATTTAATGTGTATTTAACCACTACTTGACAAAGAAAACTACTACAATTCACTAAAAAAAAGGATTTTATGTTGAAATAAATATTCATTAATTAACCACAGTTAATTATGTTTATGTTTTAATGAATATTTATTAACTATGACAAATATTTTTTGTTGAAGTAACCCATCACCTTGCACTATTTTTTAATTTGTGTGAAATTGTTATAATTTAAAATGGAGGGAGTATTTTCTTTTTCTTTTTGACAATTTTGATATTTAAATTGTGTTAAAATAAAAAAATTTAGTTAATTATACTTAAGTCAAGACAAGTCTCGTCATGCAGCACTTCTAATAATATATTGTTCCCACCACTTAAACACATCCATTAATTTTGGTCGTTAACCTGCACACTAATAATACGAATCTGGTAGATTGTACGTACATAAGATATACATGGTCTTCCATTATTAGAATGGGGCAAGAGCCATAATAAACAAAATGCTAGTATGCATTAATGCATGTGTAGCTAGTGAGAAGAAGGTGAGATCTTATGTTAAACTAATTGGATATACTAACATTTATGCATGGGAAAGTCCATATTCTTTGACCTTTCCCAACCTAATACTAACAATGTTGTGTCCCGTGGGTTAACCTAATGCTTGTGTCTTATGATAATGATAATTATAATAATGAAGTGCTCGAAGAGTCAATGGCTCAACATTGACTCAATGTGTATTTTGATTCCATTTTTGGATTGCATGCAATGCAATATTGGTTCAAACTTTTTTTAGTATTTAATTCATTTAGTTAATTTGACTACATCTAAGTTTAGACATATCAAAGTATTCTTTTATTTTTAAAATTAATTAAGAAGGACCCATTAGCTACATAAATTAGGTGGAAGAGCAAAATAGTGAGGGAAGAGAGGATGACAATTGACAGAGTGGGGGAGGAAATGAGGAATAATATTTGTTAAAATTGAATCTTTAGTGTACATCAACAAAAAAAATTGAACCTCCTTATATTCTTTTGTTAAGTAATTTAGTGATTAGAAATTTATATTTTAATTAAAGGTTATCTATAAATAGATTTATTAGAATACAAATTTCAATCTCTATCCATTACGTACCAAGTTAAACTCGCATGGACTGTTACCACTGAGTTCATAGTCATAGGTGCAAATATTAAAAATCAAACTAAAACGTGTCCCATTCTAAATTAATGGAGAGAAAATATTTTGTAACAAAAAATAAGAAAATAAAATCAATTGTTATTCAATGCCAGTTTGACATTTTTTTAGACAGGTTTTAAACACTGATCAATAGGACGAACATCACTCGATAAGTGGTGTGAATTCTCCCAATAGTTATATTTTTGTAGTTGTACCTGGATGATAACTATTTATGAAATTTAGATCTTGTAAATAATATATCCGATATTTGGATGACGAATGGATGTGTGAGTTTTGTGAGATTGTGCTTCTAACTTTCTGGGAGAGCTTCTTTATGTTTTAAAGTTTAAACCCACTTTCCATAAAAAAAAAAAAAAAAAACAGTACTGTGGCTAATGATTTAGTTTTAAAGAATCGTACTGACCAATCATGAACAAATACAAGCATGCGTGGCATTCATCTCCTCCGCTATGATTTCAATAATTTGAAGACGCCACTAATTATTTGTTGAGTTATATATTGATGTAAATATTACGATTAAAAAAATATTAGTAGTACATTTTAATATTTATAATATCATATCATATGCTTAACATTTTAGTAACCATAAGCACACATCCTAATGTTCTATTCACACGCTATATTATAGGAGTATGTATACGGATAATACCATAGAGTGACGTTTTAATCTATAGGCCATGCCCTCACGTGCACGAATAAATGGCTTCCAATAGACCCAATTTATGTACAAAGCTTTTACTACACCAAAGTCCATTTTTTAAAAGTTTGGAAAAAGACTAATTTTTGTTTTCTTTGTGATCGAAAGTGAAATACATTCCTACCAGAAAAATAAAAGGAAATGATTCATAAAAATGTATGGTAAGTTAGAGATATTAAATGTTAACCCACACTTTCTCAATTTGGGACTAATTTACTCTTAACTATTTTTTTGTGTATACATAATAAAATTCCCTAGTTTCAATTCATTTTTTTTATGATCAATAGAAATGAAATTTGATACTGTAATGAAGTTTACAATAATGAGACACACTACCCACCAACCACTTGCACTAAATTTTAAATGATAGTAGTTTCAATTTTAATTTTAAAACGGGATTTTTACTTTTAACAATGTATATTGTAGATTAATCTTTTGCATTTGCTGTGATTTAGTTCAATTTTAGAATTCTCTAGTTGGATTTTTGACAATAGTTAACACTAAATAAAAATATGGAGAACTCATTGAATTTAGATAAAATTTACGTGCATTTTATAGATTTTTTTTAGTTTATTTTAACTTGAAATATTTTAAAGCACGGTGAATTTCTTAATTCATAATGTTATGAACAGAATTCAGATTTATCTGTGAGAATAAATAAAAGTATGTTCTGATTCGACTTCAAATCCACATTTTTGAGAAATTGTTTGTTTTGAGGTTAATCTGTCACAAAGTTTTTGATAGAAAAAACGACTCGGTTGATTTGAGGAGTATGGTGTGTCGTATATAAACTACAATTAATCTCAAGTTACAAACGATGAACTTTTGTATTGTATTTTCATTTTCATATGCGAATCAAAACTCTTATTTATTGAATATTGATTGATTAAATAAAAATAAAAATAAAAACATTTTAAGTATTCTGTTGGATCATGTAAATGCGCAGTCTACATGGTCGTGGTGGTTAGACAAAAGAAGAAATAAAAAGCATGAAACAGAGAATGAAATTGGTGAAATTAGAAGAAAAATAACTATGGCGGTCACATTCTTTTCTCTTTCTCTCTCTTTCTGTTCTGTTCACCCTTTTCATTTTCAATTGAATCAAAGTGTGTATATATATATAACACCGCATGAATAGACTATAGACATCACATTACCACTCACACCAACGAGCAAATATCGCATCTCTTTCTTTCTTTCTTTCTTTCTTTCTTATTCCCATTTTCTTCTACCAACATAACAACACACTCCATCTCTTGCTTCATTCTCAAACCTCTCTTCAACACAATAATATGCCATCCCTTTCTTCTAAGTAAGATTCCTATGCTTCTTTTTCTTTCCAACTTTTTCCATCTTTCAACTCATTCTCTTTACTAAAGTTCTTTCCTTTTTGTTCTTTCTTCCTTTTTTTTCATCTGGGTCCGTCTATTTCAATTTGGGTCTGTACCCTTTTTTCTAAAGTTTCTGTTTTTCTATTATTTGAATTTAATTTGTCAGTTTCATTTCATGTGTGGTTCGATTCACTTTTCTACTTTATTGTTTTTTTCATTATTGTCATCTGTCACATTTATTTTATTGTAATTAGAACTAGGAATTTCTGCATGAAGATAAAATTCCCTAATTTATGACCACCCAAAAAGAAAATTTTGCCATTTTTTCTATATATGCTTGTTGCTGACATGTTATTTTTTGTTTTTTTCTTTGTATATGTTTTTTCTTTTGCAGAAATTCTCAAGGAACTTTTACTTGACCTAGAGAATTAGGTACACTGAATATAGAATTCTGTTGAATTGTGTGCTATTTAGCTGTGCAAAGATGGGGGATCACTTTGATTTACTCGTGGATCGATTGCTCACTGAATCGACATTAGAAGCTGCGCTTGAAAGCAGAATGCGGACGTTGCAGGCTGCATCCTCGGCCGTGGATAACACCGAAGTTGATGTCTCTTTGTTGAAGATAGGTTTGGATGATATCAAATGTTCAGGGAAGCTGGTTGAATGTAGGATATGTCATGATGATGATGAAGATTCCAATATGGAGACACCTTGCTCCTGTTGTGGTAGTTTGAAGGTTTGTTCTTTACTAGCTACCATGTTCATAATAATCACATGTTTTGAATCTTTTGATATGTGAAAGTGATTAAGCTTTTAAATAAATATTCTTGTTATCTGTAAGGCATATCGATGAAATTTGCGTGTTAAAAGTTATTGGCAAACCAAATATGTTTTGTGATGGACACAGTTTTTTGAAGAATTTCGAATGCAGATTGCAAAATCTTACTGACATATTTTATGTCAATTGGTGGGATCACTTTTGACCCCCTGAAGACATTTCTCTGTTTCTACTTTCTAATCCATGTCACCGATTTTATGTTTGGCAAGGTTAAATAGGACCTTTTCGCCATTAGATCCTCAACAGCAGAGGGGGCAAAGAACTTATAAGATGGGATAAAGTGGGAACATTTTCATTTTACACCTTTGAAGAAATGTGTGAGTTATGCATGAAGCTTCTTTCACTAATTGTTCGACACACCATTGTTAGGTAGACCATAGACACTTTGTTCAACAGTTAGGAAATTAAGATAGTACCAACTAGCTTATATTTGTTTCTAACATGTGAAGGTCTGTGCAGTTGCAATTTAGTATATGGCGGTCCCATGGACTATAAATAATGCAAGTAGTTGTAAATGTTCCCAGGTTCCCTGGTTTTTCTAATCCTTGTGTTTGGTTAGTATTGTACACTATTGTTGCTGAATAGATTTGTGTATTATCAGTGTCTTGGTAGTATTGAATACTGTATTTTTCTCTTCAATTTTGAGAAGTTGTATATATTTTAACTGAAAAAATTTCCCAAGCTCAATTGATATTTGGTAAAGTTCGTTTTTATTTTCTCTTGATGGCTTAAACTCTAATTGATTTTTGTAGTACGCCCACCGAAGATGTATACAACGGTGGTGTAATGAAAAGGGCGACACCACCTGTGAGATATGCCACCAGGTAGCTTACATTGTTGCATTTGCATCTCCATTTTGTACTTCTCGGTTATCGCATTGATGATTGACTTGTGATACTTTTTCGCCTCTATTTTGTTATAATTGATGGTTTTTTTCCCTATACTGTAAATTTCAGCCGTTCAAGCCTGGTTATACAGCTCCTCCTCCACTATTTCAGTTTGGACGTATCCCAATGAGTTTTAGGTAACTTCTATGCAATATTCTCATGTTTTCCCCCCCAAACATGTTTTTCTGCCCGATTTTCTAATGTGTCTGCATGCTGTTTATGTCAGGGGAAATTGGGAAATTTCACGAAGAGACTTAAATAGTACTCATTTGGTTAGCATGGTTCCGGCTGACCAGAACCTTATCAATTCTAATTATGATCAATATTCAGCCTCTTCTTCCGAAAGTTTGATATGGTGTCGTTCAGTTGCTGTCATTGTAATTTTTCTCACTTCCTTCTTATGCACATGTGCCTTTTTACCTTCTGATTACGACATTTCTTAATCTTCGTTTCTTCTCACGTGCAGTTCATGGTTATGCTGGTTTTAAGACATACACTTCCCCTCGTAATTAGTGGAAGTAAAGACTATTATTTCCCACTTTTCATGGTACGCTTTGCATAACATATAATTTTACTAAGCATTAGTATTTTTTATCGTTCTTCTACTTACCATGGTTTTTTCAATATAATGGAATTATGATAGGTGTTATTATTTCGGAGTGCTGGAATCGTCGTACCTGTATACTTCATGGCTCGAGCAGTGGCAATAATACAACGACATCGGAGGCAACAACGAGTGAGTTTTTATCATGGGTTAACCTTATGTTTCTCTTTGCCATGGTTCACTGCATCATCTAATTACTCACCATAAATTCTCCTTTGTTTTTCTTTGGTCATTTGTAACTATTAGGAGCATCCTAGTGTCTCGGTCAGTTCATCTGATGACGAAATCGAGCAAGAAGATTTGCAGCCTCAGCCACATATCATACATTTAGTCTAAAAACACTGTAGCCACTTTATGTAAATGATTAAGTATGAATAGCTCTAGTTCAAGCTGCTGCAATCTGTCTTGTGATTTATGATGGAAATTGGTGGAGACTATAATTACTCGGTTACTCGGAAACCCTGATTTTTCCGATTGAGGATAAAAATGGTTGCAAGACACTGAAAGTCTTCTAATGTGCAACAGGTGTCATAACTCATAGAGGCATTGCAAGGTATTTATATTTCTCAGTTCGCGTAATGGCTGCTCCTCGGCAAGTCTTGGTAGCAGCTAGTTTTGTTTGCATTATTGTTTCTGCTTATAGGTTGGAATTCTTCAGATTCAAAACAATATCTTCTATGTATAGATAGAAAATTGTAAGTGTTTTTCTAACCTCCACAATCCCACATTAGCCGGACGCAGTTATATATATAGAAAATTACACCGTAGATGCCGAAACGGATGGACGACTTTACTGTATATGTTGCAATGAAAAATAGTTATGTTTGTGATATTTATATCAGCAGAGGAATAGGGGTCTAAGTGTTGTCTATTTTATCATTGTTTTTCTTGCTATTTGTATGACCAGCTTATTGATTTATGAAGAGTCACAGAAAATCAGAAAAAAAATTGATATTGTCTGCAGTAATTTTAATTGCATCCTTGTCATGTTGTGACTGATTGCCTTTGACCCTGACTATAAACCGCTTAAAAAATTCATATCTAACTCATAGCTTGTTAAAAAAAAAAATTTGCTAAAATTTGCTGAAATTTTTTAGAGAGGCTAATAATGAAATTTGAAATATTTATAGAGACTAAATACTAGTACTGTATACATTAGTAGTTAATTACTACTCTGTTTCTATTAATTACTCTATGTCTCTAATTATAAAAGCCTATTATGTATTGTGCATATATTAAAAAACTTAGTAGTATAATTAATGTCTAGATTTTGTGTATTATTATTACTAACTTGTCTTTTGTGTGTGGATGTAGTACTATTAATTATTGGTTATGTTTGGAAAATAAAAATCTTCTAGTATTCGAAAGGAGACTTATATTCAAGAACAATAGAATTATTGCATTGAAAATATAACATTTTGATTATTGAAAAGTTGAATGCACAACTTTGAAGAAGAATATTTCTATCTTAAGTTACTTATGATGTGCCTTAAGGGCACATTTTAACATTTGCCTAAATTTTACTACATCATAACTTAGAACAATTGAAGGGAGACCTTGAAAATTGAAGTTCCAAAATAATTTATTTATCGCACAAGAGTCCAATCTAATATGAATCTTTAAAAGATGGTCTAAACGCGAAATAATTCTAATTTTACTAAAATTTTAAAAAATATTATTCATTTCTTTCAATTTTTATTATAATTTGTATTCATTTTTTAGAAAATTTATATCAACTAGTTTTTTCAACCGTCAATTAATTCAACTTTATGATTTTAAATAATTATTTAAAAGGTAAATAATTAATATTTATTGTAATACTTTGTACATTGGACATTGGTTTTTACTATATATAAGTATAGAAAAAGGTGACAAGAGTACGATGAATAATCCAGCCATATAAATCAAAATCAAAAGAATCCATCGGATTTTTATTTTATTTTACAATGCACTGGACTCCTTTTCTTTTTGTTACAATGCACTAGACTCTCTGGTTATTATTTTTCTAATAAAGACAATATATATGAATATGCATATGACTATTGGAATATTCATGTACCAGGGCAAATTATCCAAGAGATACAAATTCGCAAAAGAACGCTATTTTTTTGATATTGAATTTTCTACTATTTATGCCATGCAAAAGGATATTTTATGAGATTGATAATTAAAAAAGATAACCACGGTTCAGTTGTCTAAGACAAACCACAATATGAGATTGAGAATATATATATACAGACATATATAAAAATTGACTATAGGCAACTCCTTCACATCCAATTTCAATGTGCCATTTCATAGTCTAAAATCACAAACACGATCAACTACTCTTCTCAATTTTCGTACATAGCCATGTCGAGCGGAAGGAAAGGCAAAGGTCGCCAAAAGACTGATATGAAGAAGATGAGCAACGAGAGCAACCTGCAAGTCACTTTCTCAAAGCGTCGTAATGGGCTCTTCAAGAAAGCTAGTGAGCTTTGCACCCTTTGTGGCGTAGAAGTTGCTTTTGTTGTATTCTCACCTAGTGAGAAGGTATTTTCCTTTGGTCATCCTAATATTGATTCGGTTATAGATCGTTATCTCTCTCAAGTCCCACTTCAAAACAACAGCTCCATGCAATTCAGTGAGGCTCACTGCAACACTAGCGTGTGTGAGCTCAATACTCAATTGACTCAAATCAATAACAAGCTGGATGAGGAGAAGACACGTGCTGATGAGCTAAGACATTTGCGCAAGGTGATTGAGGCTATGTTTTGGTGGGCTTGTCCAATTGATGGGATGAATAAGGCTGAACTTGAATTGCTCAAGAAGGCTTTGCAGAAGCTTAAGAATCTTGTTGCACAATATGCTAATGAGATTGCAAATCAGGGTGCTCCAACTCAAACTCATCCGTTTTTTGTTGGTAATGCTTCATCCTCTAGCACCCCTCTCAATCACCAGCCAAATCCTCAACAAGCTCAAATGTTTCCGTCACAATGTTTACAAAACCCTATGTTGCAACCACGTTTGTTTGGCTTCAACAATATAGGAGGAGAAGGATATAGACCCCTGGATTCTTTTGATATTGTAGAGTCATTAAGTTCAATTCCAGCACTTGTGTTGTAAAATATTATAACCAGCTCATTTTATTATTCGAACTCTTCCATCAAACTTAAACATTACTTTCACTGTTCTAATCAAATATTGTGCAATTGTGATTTTGTTAAAAACTCAATTTGAAGTTCATTAAAATCATAATTTTAATGTGAGTTCTTTGAACGTGCAGTGAATCTTTATAATGATGATTCCATAATGTTATTGATATTTCTTTTGCCTGCTACTTAGTACAGAAAGAAAGAAAGAAGAAGAAGAAACACGTACAAGTGTGTATCAAGAAATATCAAGAATGAGGGCAAACTAATTAGAAATTGACGTAGTAATTCCTCCAATTTTATAACCATAATCAACTAATTTCACATGTGTTACTAAGTTAGTTTTTTTATTTGGTGCAATTCTAAGTTAGTTTAATGACTTTGATTTTATATAAAAAAGTTATAATTACTGAAATATATTTTACTAAAATATTTATAATATTACCAACATGACATTAGAAAGAATGTGTAACATGACTCTCCTTTGAGTAAAAGTAAAAGAATATGAATTTTAATGATGAAGACGCTCGTTTAAAAAGTGATCCAATTTGAAGAAATAAATAGTATTTGCCATTGACCTGAAGATTATGTTTATAGAGAGTTTAAAAAATCCAAATCGTAAAAATAACTTCAACACACCTATTGGCTATTGGATGGTCAAAAATTCTAATTATGGTGCGTTATGCCTTAGAAAAAAAACAATTATCATATTAAATTTGGATTAAGATCTTGCACTCTTTTTTTTCTTTCTTAATTTACTTTCACTATTTGGTTCTTAGGTGATAGGGGTCCAAGTAGTAAAAATTTTGGGGTGAATTCCGACATCGGGTGGTTATAGTCTCATCTCAAACGCAAGATCGTGCACTCATTTTGATAAATAAGAGAACTAACAAAGTTATTTTTGAATGATGTGCTTTCTTGCTTATGAATAATGTTGCATGAAGTAATTTAAAATCAAACATAACCAAGGGTTTATTCTTTATTGTTGGAACTCTATCCTTTAAATTATATAATTGATTTGATGATAAAAATTCAAATCAAAATAAAAAATTACAAATAAATAATGTTATTACATGATATTTGCTATTTTTCCCAAATTTCTACAAATGAGTAAAATGATCTCCAAAAGTACCAAAATTGTATTCATACATTCTATCACATAAAGGAAACTTGGAGGGAGTCAATACTTTCTACAAAAGTGTCTATCCAGATGATATAACATGTGCTCCCAGCTCCCTTCTTTTAGTGGGAGCAGTGTTTTGGCATATAAAAATGGGAAAAATATTTTTACTTTACTCAAAGTATTACCGTGGGTTACAATTACAAATTAACAATACCTTCACCTTGGATACTTACAATTTTTCTTGTAGTGCAATTAGATAAAAATAATAATTAATGTTGAATTGAATTTAAATTGAGAAAAGGTTAATCAATTTAAGATAATTTTTTAGTTACGAATGCGTTAATAATTTTGAGACGGAAGAAGAATTATTTTTTTAAATTTTATATCATCAATTGATTTAAAAAAAAAAAATTAGTATGTACAATCACATATGAAAATTCAAATTATAAGAAATGAATTTGACTCTATGAACAAAATTATTGCAAAATAGCGCCATTTTTTTTTATAAGTCATGGAGAAAGAGATTTAATGAGAATCTCTCAATCTAATAAATTTTCAATGAAATGAAAAGGTGTAACGTTTCAAAAAATGGCACGGATTTGTTTCCTAAACCAAATCACGACACGGCAATGAGAATATACAAAAAATTGTCTATAAAATGACTCCTTCACAATCAATTTAAATGTGTCATTTCAAAGTATTAAGTCACATCCACCAACTTACCCGATTTAATCTTTCTCTTTTTCGTGTTTTAGTCATGTCAAGCGGAAGGAAAGGCAAAGGTCGCCAAAAGATTGAAATGAAAAAGATGAGCAACGAGAGCAACTTGCAAGTCACTTTCTCAAAGCGTCGTACTGGACTCTTCAAGAAAGCTAGTGAGCTTTGCACACTTTGTGATGTAGATGTTGCTCTCGTTGTATTCTCACCTAGTGATAAGGTATTTTCCTTTGGTCACCCAAATATTGATACAATCATAGATCGCTATCTCTCTCAAGTTCCACTCCAAAACGACAGCACCACACAATTTATTGAGGCTCACCGCAATGCCAACGTGTGTGAACTCAATATTAAACTGACTCAAATCGACAACACTCTGAATGAAGAGAAGACCCGTGGTAATGAGCTGAGCCATTTGTGCAAGGCGGTCGAGGCTTCGTTTTTGTGGGCTTGTCCAATTGATAGGATGAATAGGGATGAACTCAAATTGCTCAAGAAGGCTTTGAACGAGCTTAAGAAACTTGTTGCACAACATGCTAATAGGATTGTAATTCAAAGTGCTCCATCTCTAACTCATCCATTTTTTGTTGGCAATACTTCATCCTCTAACGCCCCTCTTCATCACCAGCCAAATTCTCAACAAGCTCAAATATTCCCGCCACAATGTTTTGAGAATCCTATGTTGCAACCTCATTTGTTTGGCTTCAACAATATGGGAGGAGGAGGAGGATATGGACCCCCTGGTTCTTTTGAAGCTCCCAGTGGAGATGGATACATGCAACGTTTCAAGGGACGAAATTAAATTGAGAAAAAGCTACAATTATATTTTGCTGATTTGCATGCTACAAAAGGATAACAAGAACAATAAGCTATTAACCTACTTTAAGTTCCATTTAATAATGTTATGGTTATATTTGAACTTATGGATTTATGGTATTGAATATGTTGCCAGGTGGTAAAGAATAAATAAGAATTCATGTTAAAGTGTGTTTCCTACAGCCACTGCTGATATGCTTGTTCTGTCTAGTAAATTTTTATATTGATTTGATACTCAACATGCCAATGTTATCTCCTTTAATCAAGAATAACTATTTACAATGAGTTTAGCAGAATCACGGTGTGTCACTGTATAATTTTATTAAAATCTACACTTTTAAATTTAATAAAATTACGATATCACAATAATTTTAACAAATTCGCTGTCATTTTAAATATTGACTACTATAACATGTTTTGTTTTTCTTTGCCTGGTTGATGGCACAAATGTGTCTACAAATATCAGATGGGGGGCAAAAGAATTAGAGACTTACTTGGTAATTTAAAATCAAATACATTGAATTTACTTACTGATTTTATGTCAACAATCAAATACATGCATGCATCAGTTGTGATATATCAGACAAATATTTTCTTTCTTTTTTTTGGTCAAGCCACACAAAATATTTTCTATTAAAAGAAAATAGTGATATAGAACACTCCTATAATATGTTTTTTATTGGCTAAGTCTGATTTATTTAAATAAATGGAATTTTTAAAAAATTAAACATATCATATAGGCCATATGATATGATTAAGACATGGGTTGGCAAAGAAAAAAGTTAATTCATCGTGTGCTTTTGTTCATTTCTCATGATTCATATCATGGCAAATGGGTGTTTAGTTTTCATTTATCAATGGATGAAGTGTTTGATGGTGGGATGAATGCAACTTGTGTGTAGTTTTTAGAGATATATCACGGGAAATGAATGCTGAATTTCACTAAAAACTTAGGGATTTCAATTGTTTTCATGACTGAATTGAGCTTGTTTGGCATATAGCATAAGGGTATTGGGCTATTTGCAACTTCTGTAAAGTGTCGTCGTTGCAACATTTACAAAGGGTTGCAGGTCTTCCTATCCCTACTTCCAATTTGGAAGTCTTAGCCTACGTTTAATATTACAGTGAATTACTATGATTCTAACATATCAAGCGTGATACCAAACATGTATTTAAAGTGGGTTTGGAACACCTAACAAATAGCTGATTATCAGATTCTTGAGCATATATTTCTTTTCACACAATAAGGCCTTTCTTTTCACATGGCAAGACCACAATTTTTTAGTAAATGTCAGTTCATAATTCACATTAGATCTCAATAAGTGTTTGGCCGGCGTTTGTTTACCAACAAACGGTAAAAATCTACTATAGGCCGTGTGATTTAATTCAAATGTTTGGTAAAATGTGAACCATACAAAATAATCCAATTTGTCTTTATAGCTTATACAGTTACTTTGATGGTAAATAAAATCCAAAATTACAAAGCAAAAATGTTACACTTTATGTGCTCCTTTTCCCTCCAAAAGGAAGTAGCACAAATGAGTAATGATCTCCAAGAGCAACAATTGTATACTCTGTACATTCTATCAAGGAAGGATAATTTACTCAAAGGAACATGACGATAAATTCAACTTGGATGTCTACAAAAGCTTCTATGCATATGCTTTTCTGTGTATTTGTCCGCTATTCCTAATTCCACGTTCTCCTTGGCCTGAAACAAACATTATTCAAAGAAAAATTAAAACTTAGAAATAAAAAATAAATAAGTTGAACTAATCTACCCCCCTCTACTTATACCTATACCCCTTTTTAATTCTGCAAAACCGAATTATTAGTTAATTTTTGAAAGAGTTCATTACCCTCCTAACTATCAAATGTTCTTTAAAGAGTGTAGGTGATGGAAATACTTCCGACTCTTTTGCTGCGAGCGCCAGTAGCAAGCAAGTGCCCCAAAGGCACAGCTAGCGACAGCAATTGCCAAAGCCGCTCCCACGGGCACAACAACTGCATTCGTTGCCACTATTAAATCTTCAAGTGCAGCTCCTTCAGTTCCTTCATTTCCAACAATACCCTTCTCCTTGTACAGAGAAACAAGTGTTTTCCCGTAATAATTTCTCAGAGCCTTGTAGACCTCATCCTGGTTCCATTCAATTTTGTTGCTCTTCTGGTCATGGCCAAGGTAACAGGAAGAGCAAAGCTGCTTTGGAGGCCAAATTGTCTTTGGGAATTTGGGATCACCGGTACCTAAAGAAGCTTCTTCTTTACTCAGCCTTTCATTGACCTTGTTATGGGAACTCCACAACCAGAGAGCAAAGTCGCGGGCTTTGTTGAATGGACTGGAAACACTGAAAATCACATGAACTCGCATTAGAAGGGCAAAATAGGGAGGTTGAATGACATTGACATTAGCAGTTCTCAATTCCTTTATTACCTTGAACACATCTCGTAAAAATGTTGTCGGCATTCCTCGCAGACGAAGAAGTTATGAACAAAATCACACATTGCATTAAATGTAAACTGACTCTCTCCATCCTCAATCCTCACAGAGAGTGAATGTAGAAGAACCCATAAGCCACAGCTGAAAAAATGCAAAGACAAGTCAGGGTATACTGTTGGATGGTTTTCGGTTAATGCAGAATCTAAGCCATAGCCCTTGGTGTATACATATTTCTTTGCACACAGACATAAACACAGCCACGAGTCAGAATGTTTATGGATGGAGGAGTGAAACTATTAAATGAGATGCTAATCAATATAAATTTAAAACAATCAAGGACAGTTTTTGATAAGGAACTAGGAAAAAAATAGATTTGAGGGAAAGATTACCTAAAGCCTCTGGTTTCATTTTTACTTCCACGGCAAAAGATCTGGAAAATATTTATACATCATATTATCAGGAACTTCTTCATAATAAGAAAATTCAAAATTCCATGTATGCAGACAAAATTATGAATCATATTCATAATAAATAATAAAAGTCAGTACAAAAAGTTACATTCGCTTATTAAGAAACAGGTCTGGCAATGAGCTATTTGTTAAATATTTCATACATAAGACAGGCAGAGGTACACTACAGAATGTTTAACAAAAACAACTACTGAGCTCATACCCAGTATCCACGCGGCACCTCTTTTCCGCAAATCTGAACGTTCCTAACTGAACTTTTATCATCTTCTTGCTTCTGAGATGACAAAAAATCTGTTGGGTACAAGTCATCAAAGCTCACAAGTAATTCTCCGGCACCCTTCCGGCATCTGGAAAAATGATCCAGAAAAACAAACAATTATGATGAGCTGCCAAAAGCTGAAGAAACATTATAAGAGATCAATAAATGGTTCATCTTAATTACCTCCTAGAAGGATGATGAGCTGTCAAAAGCTGAAGAAACTTTATAAGCGGAGCACGAGTTTCTGGTTTTATCATCTGCCAAACAGAAATTATTTGTTCTATCATCCAAATGAATGAGCACAAAACAAAAGGTCTGTCAGGGGAAATTGATGTACCTTGGGCTCTAAGATGATGTCAAAAGCTATAGAAGTTGCCTCTTCAACATCATAGATAGCTCTTGCAATCTTTCCATGTTTTGCACATCATAAATGTCAATATTTACAAAATAAAAATAAAAGTAAATCAAACGTGTTGACAGATTAAGAAAAGGACCTGTTCGGGGTCTGATACATTAGATGAAAGTTGCTCATTTTGAAACTTCTGATCATCCAGACCATATGAACTGCAACATTACAAACATTTTAAGCTACATTTCGAATTTAAGAAAAAATATATTATATATTATGACAATTTTTATGTTCAAACTTCCATCAGATGCAACCGAAGTACTTCATCATAATTCTAAACATGTGCATATTCTGATTAGTTTGTATTGCACTGTAAGTTAATAATGTAGATTTACTGAATTCAAATACATCATCTGGCTTAAAAAAAACACTCACTTACAATATCTGGCTTAATGTAGATTTACTGAATTCAAATACATCATCTGGCTTAAAAAAACATTCACTTACAATATCATAAGTTCATAACCACATTAACAGTGATTGTATGTATACCTCATACCTGGACGTTTGCTTGTTTATCCAATTTAGCAACCGATCAGCTGTCTGTGCATCATCGATTACTTGTATATCACTTTTCTCTTGTTTAGGTTCCCAACTACCACCTACAAATTTGGGAGGAGCGCCCCAAAAGAGCATAGGATAATGACCAACAGAAAATTTATCGCAGAGCTTATGATTTATCTGTGCTGCCAAAAAAGTGATCAGAAAGATGCAAATCACCAAGGCGTGTTTTTTACAAACTTAAACCCCGTATGCGAAGAGCGTAAAGAAGATGTGTGTACCTTCAGTGCACAATCTACCCTTGTCAATAATATGATTCCTGGATGCACTGCATCAGGTCCATTAAATAACCTTGCAACCTTTTCGTAGTGAGGCTGCATTATAAGTTTGGTGAGGAAAAAATGGTGAGTTAAAAAGTTCGCTGAAAAAGGTCAAAATTATAATTGTTATTTTTTACTTTTTAGCATATAATACCTTATAATTCCTGCAAGCAGGGCACCTGACAGAGAAGCATAAAGAAATTAGGGAAAATTAGAATTTCTTATATTTATGTTTCATTCTTTATAAATCTAACAATGTGCATAGAGAAATTTGTAAAAAACTTATTATCCATGAATGCACGCATTTTATCAACAATGTTTCATTTTTTCGTCAATGAACAAATACAAATCAGTTAGCAAACATATGTATAAAATACACCCGATCAGATACCAATGGTGTACAATAATTTGATGCAGGTTTTGAACGGTCATTTTTTCTCATGACCAAGACTTGGAAACTGTTTCATCTCAACCAAAAGCGCCAGTAACAAAAAAAAAGACAAGGAAATGCCTAGTTACAGCGATAGGTAACCTCGCGAATATTTACCAAATATCTTTCCTAAGCTATGCCCATGATCTCCCTCCCATGTTTTCCAGCCAAGAACAAATTTAATTGGTCAAAGCTTTTCATGAATTGATCAGGATAAATTATCTCGGGATACATAGCAATGCTAAAAAACTCTTAACATACCACACTACTTTTTTTCCTTCTTTTTGAACCCTTAACTACTTAATTATAGCATCAATTGCATAAACAAAACATTAGCGTGTGTGTTCGGATGTTTGTCTATAACTCCAACTACCTTCAACTAGCCTAGTGGTAACTGGTAACCATAGAAAACAAACCCAACAAAATGTCCCAAAGCTTATATTGATTTTAATCTCTCCTCATTGTTATCACTGCAGATCTAGTTTAATTACCCTAAACATATAAAAAAATTACAATAAACAAAATAAGTATAAAAAAATGAACTTTATTCAGTATGAATAAGAGAATTGAAAGTTGATGAATGAAAATGAAAAAAACGAACCAATGGGCAAAGAATTCAACAACAGCGAAAGTAGCAGGAGTATCCTTGAAAACAGCATCGAAATTAGTGACATTGAGCTCAACGGCATAATCATGATCAGCAGCAACACTTTGATCATTGTCGTTAACCACACGAAGGATCGAACGACGTGACCCAGCAGAACAAGAAACAGAAAACGCGCACAGAAACAGACCCAGTAATAATCTCATGACGGATCAGAATACTAGGGTTTTGAGAAAATAGAAGAAAGGTGAAGAAGAGTGAGAAATGGATCTGTTACACAGTGTACTGTATATGATTTTATTTTATATTATTATATTATATAGTATTTCGCTTTCTGTGATAGCTTTTGGAATTTTGGTGTAACGATATTTGATGTGATGGGATGGGATGAAGCACAGAGAGAGAGAGAGATTTGAAGAATGGCTTAGTAAGTTAGGAGATGGCGGATTGAAGCAGGACCATCGTCTGCTCCTTCCTTTTCTTCTACGTTTCTTGTCTCTATTTCTTGTCTTTTTATTTTTTTCGTCAAACTTTTTTATTTTGTTTATGGAAAGATTTTTATTATGGAGTGAAGTATGATTAAGGAAAATTAACAAATTCATTGAAATCATAATTTTTTTTGTTTTCACTACCATTTAATCTAATTATTCCGTTTAGTTTTAATATTAAATGATTTTAGTCTTTTCTAAATACAATTACAATAATTAAATAGTCATAATTTTTATAAGTTATAACCCACTTGAGTTGGTCTATTCCTCTTTTTATTTAAAGAATAAAGAATAAAATATATTATTTGTCTGCCTTTAATTTTTTATTTTTTACTAATGTCTACTCTTAATTATTATTTATAGACATATATATTCACATAATTAAAGAATTACAGGTGTATTATAATATAGTGATTTGATGTTATAATGACTAGAATTTTATTTTTATTTTTATTTTTATTTTTTTGGTTTTCACCTCTGATTCCTAGAGGAAAGTGACTATAGTAGTCTAAAGTTTAACTACGAGATAAGTAAAATCTGATCAAGAAATTATTCCACCCCAATAATCGAACTTGGATTCTCCCGAAATTCATCATTCGATGAAACTCATCAACCACTTAAATGACTCGGTAAGAATTTTATCTTTAAAAATGGATAAATGAATGTAATAAAGTTCGGACCCAGTCGCTGCACTTTACAAAGCTTACGGAAAAAGGAAGATGATTTACAAATAAAAAATATACTTTATTTGTTTGATAAAATATATACAAATGACTTGTTTTATTTTCGTGATAGTTGGTTGGATATTACATCTAATGCGTAGGAATAATGTTCCAAAATACTTTATTCGATCCTATATATAAAAAACTTTTACTCCTATGATTCATAGAATAATTGATGTATTTTGTTCATAGACCAAATTCATCGATCATTGCGTGAACTAGGCATGGCAACAAGATCCAGCCCCTTGCATCCAGCCGCCCCGCCCCGAATTTAGCGGGGAAAAACCGTTTCCACTGGGTGTGGGGAAAATCCGATTTTTGAATACGGGGTTGGGGGCGGGGGCGGTATGACCTTCTACCCGCCCCGCACCCACCCCCGTCCCCGCTCGGTCCAATTTACTTATCACTTTTCTATTATATTTAACAAACATTATTGTATATTTATCCTTCTAAAATAGTAAATTAAAATATAGTATTTTTTTATGTTTGTATTAGGTTTATTCATTTATTTATCTTTTATAAAAAATAATCATGACACATGATATTTATCAAAAAATAAAATAAATAAATGTTTTTTTATTATTATAGTTTATGCTGGTGGGTGCGGGGCGGGAGTGGATGTTCAAATCTTATCCCCGACTAAATTTGAGGGCAAGGGTGGGGGTTGTAGAGGAAAGCGGGGGCGGAGATGGTATTTCTTAACCCCGCCCCGCCCCGCCCCGTTGCCATGCCTAGCGTGAACCTACAAAAAATGTTCCAAAATCATTTTTAATTATTTTTTAGCCAAAAGAAAAGAAAATTGCGATGGGGATATGCTAAGACCCTCTCTCTCTTCCACGTATCATCGATCTAATCTCTAATCAAAAATCGGAATATTCCATTTTCACCGCTTCCAAATCCCTTTTATTTCCCCCAATTTTTCAAAACCTAACATCTCTAATTTGCGTCCGATCTATCCAAATCCTCAACGAACCAACCGATTTTCATCTTCTTTCTCATCGGTACTCAATCATCCTCTCCTATTTCCATTTTTGCTTTGATTTCTCTCATTTTTACGTGCTTTAACTTCGTAATTTGTTATATGACTTTCTAATCTTGTTTTAGCTTCGATTAATCAGTGTCAATTTCAAATTATTGAAACATTGATCATCATGAAGTTCTTAGAGTGTGCTCCTCTTGACCGGTAATTACAATTTCGAACGATTTTGAATTTGAATCGTGTGATTTTGTTGCATAATTTGTGTATATGATTAGATTTCGGTAAAAATATTTTCAGGCTTAATGTTTTTTTGAGTAATTTGAATCTGGGAGAACGTACTATCAAAGGATGCCTTGAAGCTTATAGTTGTAAGAATTAATAAGTGACTTAAAAGGAATTAATTGTTTTTGGATTTGGTTTGGGTAGTGAATAACAAATGTTTATGTTCTTTCAAATAGGTAAACATTCCGGTGCAGATAAAAAACTCTCTGCCAGTTTGAGTAACGAGGTAAACCAAATTTTGCATCCCTACAATATGTTGATCCACATGAAGTTGATTTAGCAAGTGTTAAAAAAAGAATAATATAATTATGGATATTGTTAATTAATGATTTTTTTTTTGGGTAAATTAAATTCAATATGTTTTAAACTTAGTTGTTTATCTGTTTATGCTATATGACATGCCTTTGGCACTTCAGTTTACTTAATTTTGTTTGTTAACATGTGCCATGTGCCCTAAGGCAGATGTTAAGGAAAGCAGGAACCAAAAGTAGTAGCTTTACATTGAAAAACATAATATTTTAACTTTGAAAAATTACATGCACGATTTTTGAGGCGGATATTTCTATTTTTGATTCACTAACATATGCCTCAAGGGCACATGTTAACATTTGCCTTTTGTTGTTGTTGTCAATTTATGAATTATTTGTTGAACTTCTTAAATTTCAGATTCTTGATTATCTTGGAAAGTCATCTGACAATGACTCTCCCTCACCGGTTGAATCCTTATCAGCCAGAACCAGGTAGCGATTATGTACTTCCTAGATAGGTTTAGCAAAGATAAAATCATCACTGAGAATTCTTTGACACATTTTAATTATGTTCATTCCAGCCGGAAGACTTTGGTTTACCTAGTTCTTGCCCTCTATCACATGTATCCGGATTACGACTTCAGGTACCACGGTATCTTATGATATATCGAAGATTGTCCATATAATAAAAAAAATTAAAAAAGAAGGATTATGGGTAATGCTATTGTCAGCTTAGACGGCGACATGGCATCCCACTATATAATCCTTTTTCATTTCATTGGGAGTGTTGTCAAAAAGGCTTGACAGACAGTTAAAAACTGTTGCTCTAGAAGCTGAGAGTTCAAGTCTCTCCATTTCCCAAATCTTACCGTGGTTAATTAAGTGGTTTAACAGTCTTTCTTTTACTTTGTTTTTCTACTGTTGCATCCTTCCTTTTATTTTTCCTATAATACCATACGCGTATAATGGTTTTTAGTGCAGTTAAAGCTCATCAGTTTTTCACAGAGGAATCATGGGACAGTTTTAAGCAAATTTTTGACGCCTACATGTCTGAAGCCTCAAAGGTGCTACTATTTAACATTGTCTATTTGTTGTCTTAAAATTTCTTTTTAAGTATTTGTAGGAGTTTGTTGTGCAGAAATCTTATAAGCATCTTGGATGTTAGGGTATAAGATACCCGGGTTAAAGTTTGTGGGATACAAGATTTCTATATTTTCTATTACCTCTTAAGAATCATAGGCAAGTTTGACAATGACATTGTTTCCTGCACCCAATGGTTTATGCTACTTCAAATTTCTTAAAATGCTTGTACGGTTTAGGAGGTAAAAAAGGAGTAAGGATAATATCATAAATTGCATAATACCACCATGTGTACATCAATGGCCATGATGGAACTTTGTGAAAACTATTTTACTAGTATACATCAAGAAACGCTATCTAAATAAACAAAAGTGAAGAAGAGAACAAGTATAATTTTAGGGATTTTATTAAACATTAGTGAACCGGTGTAATAAAGTGACAAGAGGTATGTGCTTAGGGGAAATTAGATGGGTGTTTTGTTTATGTATTTGAATAAGACTTCAAGGAAGGTAAGTGTAATTTTTCCAAAATTATCTATATAGAGAAAGCAAAAGAGCGAGATACTCAATTACTCATATAAGAGGGGGACTATTAGTTTTCGGTCACATGTGTGATCACGGAATATTTATTTTGTTGGTAAATCATAAACATAAATATACCATAATGTCATAATGGAGGAGATTAATATATCTATCCATAGTTAAAGGCACAATCTCCTTCATTTAGTATATATTAGTACATCACGTTCTTAATGTATTTTAATTAACAAATATGACACTACAAATATATTAATAATTTAAAACATAATGAGAATTTAAAACTTTTATGTGCACAGAAATTGTCACCGTTGTATATAAATTTTTAACGAATTTGTAAATTAATTATCCGAGTATAAATGACATTCACATAAAAATGTCAAGCCCCCACCCCAATCTGGCCAGTTCGGCAACTATCCAGGTTTGTTAAATAATATTAATTTTTCAATCCTACAGCTTACACTGTTGTTTGGTCATGCACTACGCTGTTACCAGAGCAGTATAGTACTTTTAGAGCACACAAAAATAACTCTGCTTAGGCATCTAAGATTCTCATGGACTGGAAAAGGCATATTGCATGCATGATGCATCTCGCTGAATGAACATCTTAGCTGTGGATAGAGGGCACCGTGGTTCTTTTATTCCTCTATTGCCATTAACCATAATGCGGAGTGGATTCTACATATCTCATTGTGTGTGTCATTCTTTTGTTGGTGCAAAAATTGTATTATGTGGTTACTTGATACTAATGATTGTTTTGCTACTTTGATTTAATGCACCTCTGGTTTTGGATGACTTGCTTACTGCAGGAATGGGTTGAAACCTATGGGGGCTTCTCTCTGCTGGATGTCTTGTACAAGGCCGTTGATGAGGTGAGTCTCATTTAGAATATGAATTGAAGTATAGAGAGAGAATTTTGAAATATTTGATTTTGTGATGCAGGTGGTGACGTTAGCCGATTGCGAAATTTACGGTTATTTACCTGATTCTGAGGCAGATCCATTACCAGATAGAGGAGCCATGTAATTTTATTTGTTGGCTACATATGCTTTTAAAAAATTACCATCAAATTGTCTATTATAGATCATTCTAATAGTAATAACCATCCTTTTTGTTTTATGCAGTTGGTCCTTTAATTTCTTGTTTTACAATAGAAAGCTTAAGCGGATTGTGACTTTTCGTTTGAGCTGTTTTAGGTGAGTTGAAAATGTTATAATCTTCGTCAAATCTTGAATTACATTTGTTTGTATCTATATTCACTGTTTGAAAAATGCTGTTTGTGGCAGTAACTTGATGGCTGATGGGTTTTCTTTTGACGAGATACTCGATGATTACGATGAAGAAATATTTGCTGACATGGATATATGAGCCAACATAATATCTATTATCCTAGCATATCCAACCAAACTCTAATATCCTCCAATGTGCAGTTTCTTTAATGTAAGATCCATGTGCAGGTCTGTAATATTAAAGATAGCTTATATGGCGCCCTAGTAGTCACAGATGTGGTATTTGTGGGTTGCTACTTGCAACCCTTCATGTAGCTCATAATATACTATCTTACTCAGTGTCCATAGTAGATTTGGTATCTGTACCTATCTCTATGCATGTAACTAATCATAGTCAGGACACCTATAGTGCAATAATAACAAAAACTTTTGCATTGGAGCGACAATTATTGGGTATTAAAATACATTACTCTGAAAATTCTGTTCAATCCTCCTTAATTTGTTTATTGTGGATCAAAATGTGTTTGATCTACGATGGTGAGTTGACTTGCGTTTCTAAAATATCAGTTTTGAATTTTGATCACAATTTACATATAAAAATTTCAATTCATCTCAATTTGAAACAAAAAATCTCAATTTGCCCTAAATTAACCCTAAAAATCTGTTTTAAACAAAAATATCAACTTTACCCTAAATTAAGCTCTACAATATTAATCTTAATTTTATCCTAAACTAATTTTTTTAAAAATCAATATTTTTGGCTGAAGCCTAGGAAAGTGCCCGGGTCTGCCGAGCCTTAACTCACCCTTGCGAGTATCCTATCCATACCCAATCTATTAACAATTTTATTCAGAGCTAAACACAAATAATATTAAAATCTCTCCACCACAGCAAGATCATGTTCAATATATGTTTTTCAAAAATTAAGGTGAATATTGATACGTAATATAAATACAATGGTGATGTCTTACGAGTTTAACCCAGTTGGTAAAATATATTACAACTATATTGCAATTGCGATATTTTTGTTGCCATTTTTTTGTTGACAATATGTTTTTTTTTGTTGCCTTCAATATTACAATTCATATTAGTTATTAGTTATATTACATAAATATAAATATAGTGTTGAGTGGATCACTGATATCTAAATTCAAACTCTAATTAGATCAAATGAAATTGTATTATGTTACTCCTTTTATATATAATTTAATTATATTTGAATATAAAGTAAATGAGCAACAAACTATACTACTATTCTTTTTAGGCCCTGTTTGGTTCGAGATTTTTGAAAGGGAGGGGAGATGAGGAAATATTTTAACTTTTTATGTTTGACTCAATTTTTTAATGGAGGGAGGGGAGGGAATAATTAATTTACTTTTTTATCTTTAACAAAAAAAAAATAAGGATTAAATTATAATGGATATATATAACCAAAAATAAAATCTAATGAGTAGAAAACTTAAAAAAAAATTGTTGTCAAAAAAAAAAAAAATCAAACCTAAATTTTTAATATTCTAACGAGGATAATTTAGGATTTTAATAAAAAAGTGGGTGTAATTTTATCAACATAATAAATTATATTTTCTCTCACTTCACATCCTTAAAAATTTCTCTCATTTCCCTGGATTGAACCAAACATACTCTTAAATGACAAAATTCATTCTCTTACAAATCTTACAACCATTATCCTATGATACATTGTATACTAAAATGAAATGATACGCACCACTTCAAAATCAGTCCAAAAACATAGCTAAAACAATTATTGCATTGCTATAAATAATTTCTATTTATTATTATAATTATTATTACTTCCATTTATAAAAAGCGGTAATATGCGGGAACTGAAAAGTATAAAAAATTTCGCCAAAATATTAGTAAATTCAACTTCCCGCTCCTACTTAAATTCAAAATCACTTTTTCTCTTTCTTTTTACCAAAACAATAATCGCTTCGTTTTTTTCAACCTTTTCACTATTCTCTCTTCAGCTTCTTCATCTTCTCTGCCGTAACAAACAAAAAAAGCGATTATTCTCTCTTTTCATCAACAATGACTAAAAAGCGCGTTCGTCAATCATCGAAACCCTCAAAAAAACCTAAACGCGTTAAAGAAGAACCATTGGAAGACGTAGAAGAAGTTCAAGAAGGAGAAGTAGAAGAAGCACTAGAAGTAGTTTCTCTTCTTCCCTCCGAACGAACGAAAGCGCAAAAATCTTCCGTTAACGCCAACGATATCTTCTTCATCGGAAACCCCATTCCGGTAACCGAGGCACACACCAAATGGCCGCATCGGTACTCAAAGAAAGAGTGGGTTTCTTCGTTTTTTTTGTTTTTTTTATTAATTAATTAGTTTTTTTTGTTCTGTTGTTAATCGATTTTAAACTCACTATTATTTAATTTCTCGTAGCGGATCGAGCGATACCGAGTGTTTGAAAGCTAGATTTCATTACAGTGAAGCAAGTATTGATGGAATCGTATACAAGCTTAATGATACTGCTTATGTCAAGGTTTTTATTTAATTTCATGTTGTAAGTTTGTGTTTTTAGGGTTTATCAATAAGAATTTGATTTTAGTTTTATTGATTTGTTTAGGCTGAAGAGGGTAAACCAGATTATGTTGCAAGGATTCTTGAGTTTTTTGAAGCTTATGATAGAGAGAAGTATTTTCTTGCTCAATGGTTTTATAGAGCAGAAGACACTGTAAGATTTGATTTTTTGAACTGTTTTTGTGATTTGTGTTTGTTTAGGTGTTTAGGGTTATTGTTGAGTTTGAGAGATTTGAATTTGTGTGCAGGTAATCCAGGATCATGGTGATTTAGTTGATAATAAGAGGGTTTTTATATCCGATGTTAAAGATGAAAACCCCCTAAATTGTATAGTTAGGAAGGTTAATATTGCTCGAGTTTCTCCCAATGTAAGTGTTTTGTTGTCCTTTTGTTTTGAATAGTTTAGAAATTTGTATCAATGTTGAAGGTTTTTGAAATTGAAATATTGTACTTTTATACTATAGGTGGATTTGGCAACTAGGGAAAAGGAAATGCCTTCTTGTGAGTTGTATTATGATATGAAGTATACAATCCCCTATTTAACATTCTCTAACATAGATAATGGTATGAATTTTGTAATTTTGTTTATGATGATTTGTTTAGAGTTTCTATTTTATCACTCTGTTGAAAATTTTAATTTGATTGTGGTTTGTCCTGATCAATGTAGAAAATGCTAAAATAGAAAGTGGAACTACTACAGTTTCAAGGGGATCTGCCACCAATGTCTTTGATGCTGAGAATAGTGTAGCTAATGGTAAGTTGAGGCATTCTGACAAGTCAGAGTGGACTTTATTGGACTTGTATTCTGGGTGTGGTGCCATGTCTACGGGTCTTTGCTTTGGAGTTTCTAAATCTGGCATCAAACTTGTCACGGTATTTAGATTTATTTGTATAAAGTCTTTTGATTCATTTTAACTGTCTTTGCCTGCAAGAAATTTATTTTACTGAATTATAATGTTAATTGTTTTTTACTTTAAAGAGGTGGGCTGTTGATATAAATCAATTTGCATGTGAAAGTTTGAAGCTCAATCACCCTGAAACACATGTATGTGTTTATCTGTTTATGCTCGTCATTTTAACTTTGTTATAGGTCTTTATTCTTATTTAATGTTAATATTTATGTATTGCTTTTCAAAATGTGAAATTCAGGTGAGGAATGAGCCCGCAGAAAACTTTTTAAGTCTGCTAAAAGAGTGGGCTAAGCTCTGTGAAGAGTATGTATTTAAAGTACCAGAAAAGTCAGAATCTGATGATGAAGAAGCTGATGATGAGGTGACAGATAATCAATCTGACTCTGAGGAATTTGAGGTTGAAAAGTTTCTTGCTATTTGCTATGGTGATCCCAACAGAATCGAAGAACCCGGATTATACTTCAAGGTATGTTTGCTTCAAACTTGCGCACCATAACTTGATTGGTTTACATAATTAAATCGATTATTAGGATGGGTTTCAATCTGGGTTGTTAGTGGAATAAATTTACTGTATTCTAAGTTGTTTTTTATTGCCTATTATGTTGTTGCGCAAACATATGGTTTCTGCCTACTAGCATATCATATCTTTGATCCTATGTTATTGCTTAAAATATGCATAGATACTTCTTACGCAAGATTTATATTTGAAGAGGCCCTTCTCTATTAACTTATCTTGCAGTATGCAACTTTTTGAGTAAGTGGTCATTAATGTTATCTTATCTATTTACAATCATTCAGGTGCAATGGAAGGGCTATGATTCCACGTATGATACCTGGGAGCCATTAAGTGGAGTGAGGTATGCTATATTTGTCAAAATATTGATTTTTTGTTTTCCTTGACTTTTCTTCCCTAAATTTTGTTTGTTATTGGATCCTTATAGCTAAACCTATGCAAGATTCTAACCGTGGTTATAATTGCAACAGTGGATGTACAAATGCCATGAGGGAGTTCGTTAGCAAAGGATATACAGAAAAGTTATTGCCTCTTCCTGTGAGTCTCACCACTCCTCATTATTGGCTTGCACTTAAGCCCTTTCATTTTTAATGGTTTATCAACTAGTTTGTGCTATTTATTAAAATACTTATTTTGTTCTACTTTATGATTTTTCCAGGGTCAAGCTGATTTAATTTGTGGAGGACCACCTTGCCAAGGTGTTAGCGGTTATAATCGATTTAGAAACAAAGAAGCTCCACTTGAGGATATTAAAAATCAGCAATTGGTTGTGTACATGGATATTATCGAATTTTTAAGGCCAAAATATGTTCTCATGGAGAATGTAGTTGATATTTTGAAATTTTCTGGTGGGTTTTTGGGACGTTATGCAGTAGGTCGCCTTGTAGCCATGCATTATCAAACTAGAATGGGAATGATGGCTGCAGGGTCCTATGGCCTCCCCCAATTTCGTATGCGTGTTTTTCTATGGGGAGCTCTTCCTTCTCAAGTAAGGCCATTGTTTGTAATACCGATTTTTATTTTGATGTCATATTTACTTTGATCTTTTATGTTTCTTGAAATGAAAGGTTAATGATTTATCTACTGTTGTATGTGTAGAAACTGCCTCCATATCCGTTACCAACTCATGAGGTTGTTTCAAGAGGATTTGTACCCACTGAGTTTGAAGTAAGAACTGATAGAATTAGAGTTGCTTGTGCATTTTTGTAGTTGAGGAATGTCTTTTATGATTGTAAAGTTTTAATCAAAGGGGTATGGCTGTTGTCAAAATGCAGGAAATTACAGTTGCATATGCCAAGGATGAAAAGTGTCAGCTGGCTGAAGCAATGCTTCTTGAGGATGCAATAAGCGACCTCCCTCCAGTATGTTTATTAGTCTCAAATACATTGTGATTATAGTTTGTTTTATACTTATAAAATTTTGATTCCATGTGTTTCCTTGATTTTTGTTTATAAAACAGGTGAGTAATTATGAGAGTCAAGATGAAAGGAGTTACGAAACTTCTCCCTCTACTGAATTCCAAAATTTTATAAGATTAAAGAGAAATGGTGTGTTTTGTATTTGTTTGAGTTTTGAAGCATATCATGTCTTGGTTGTCTGCTTTTTGTATAGCATGTTGTCATTGCAATTAAAGATTTCAACTTAACATAAACTGGTTGTCTATGTATTAAAACTGATGTTGGATCTCTATGTTTTCTGCTTTGTAGAGATAATGAACTATTCAGCAGAGTCTGAAAGCGCACCAATTGGAATGCTTTATGATCATTTCCCGTATAAATTAAATACGGATGACTATGAGAGAGTGTGCATGATTCCGAAGAAGAAGGTTTCATATCTCAAATTAACATTACATGCCTAAATTATTTTTTTGTTCCACCGTGTTAATTTTAATTGTCTACTTTCCTTTTTAGGGGGCAAACTTCAGGGACCTACCTGGATTGCTTGTTGTAGACAATAAAGTGAAATTGGACCCCAATGTTGAAAGACCCTTGCTTAAATCTGGGAAGCCTGTGGTATGAATTTTTTCTTGTTTTCAAGACACATCTCTTATCTTTAAATGTCGTTAGGTTAACTACAACTTAACCCCATTTTTCCTTCCTAAACTATAGCATTAAATACTCTCAATTACTAATAACATTAATCTCATTTCTCAACCTTTCCACTTCTCAATTCTCATTACTCAAAATAATAAAAAAATTCCACTTTTCTTGGAAAAAAACGTGCTGTTTCAAGTCTCTCTTTGATAGCTTAGTACAAGTTATTAACTCTTTAATTTTTGTGTAAAACAAGTAGTTCTCTTTTGACACAATAATTTGGAAAAAAATATTTTTTTTGGTACTACTCTGTCTCACTCACTCATAATATTAACAATGTTTGAATGTTACATTAATGGTCCAGGGTCATATACTCTACTAATTAAGTGTGTTGTCTGTTTTGGCTATTTGGGTTAATAATGATTGTAATTTGGTATTGCTCAAAATATGTCCATAAAATATTATAGTGTAGTGTGAAGCAATATTTCTCATTTATGGTTTATTTAAGCTTGATATGCGATGTTGTGATTGATAGTTTTTTTAGTGTTGTATTAAAAATAAATATCATTAAATATTTTTTTTGTTGTCTATTGATTAATAAATTGAGTAAAATTTGTTAATAATATTTTTTTCTCTATTTAATTTAATGTTTTAGACCTTATATTTTCATTATTAATATTATATTTATTGTCTTAACTTTTTTTTATTGAAAATATATTACTCCCTTTGGTCCATTTTATGTGAGTCATTAATATTTCATCTTTCTTGATTTATGTTTGTCTATTGTATACCACATACTCCCTCTGCCCAATTTAAGTGTCGTTGTTGATCACTTCACTCACTTTAAGAAAAATGTGTAAATGAAAGAGAGAGACTAATACTTTTATATAAATACCCCCACTTTTTATTGGTAATAGACATTGAAATACTAAAAAGTAGATTGTTTAGTTACTTTATTGTCTCCTTTTAATTATTATACTATAGAATGATAAGGGTAGAATAGAAAAAAACAATGTTATAAATAGTATATGACACTTATTTTGGGACTAACAATTTTGGCAAGTATGACACTTATTTTGGGATGGAGGGAGTATCAATTATTCAATGATTTTAGAAAGATGAAATGTCTCTTATAAAAAAAACAGGAAGGATGTTGGATCCTCTGCAATTATTGTTGTACATGTTTTATTAATATTTTATTATTATTTTATAATTATTATACATCATATATAAAATAAACCTTCAATATTGACATCAAAAAAATAAAAAAAATAAAATAAACCTTCAATATTTATACTGATTTATAAGACCCTTGCAATACACGGGTGAAAGTCTAGTGTATTTTGAAGCTAGTTATTTGTTGACCATATTTGTTTCTCTGTTTTTTGCGTAGGTTCCTAATTATGCATTGTCGTTTGTTCGTGGGACCTCCTCCAAGTATGTATATACGCTCATTATATGTCGTCATAGTTTTTAGTTGTTTCATCTTTATCAAAATTCTTATGTTGTTGCTGATATACAACAGGCCATTTGGTCGTTTGTGGTGGGATGAGATTGTATCTACTGTTGTGACAAGGCCAGAGCCTCACAATCAGGTATCTACTGTTGTACATTATATCAATATCAATTGTCTCATTTGAAAAGCTGTTTAAAACGATGTTAATGTTATTTACCTAAGGACTATTTTATGTTAGCATTTTTTAGACTTGTGTAAGTGACAATTTTTATTCTAATTTGTTATTCTTTTCTCTTTACAGGCTCTTCTCCACCCACTTCAAGATAGAGTGCTTACAGTTCGGGAGAATGCAAGGCTACAAGGATTTCCAGACTGTTATAAGCTTTGTGGCCCTATTAAAGAGAGGTATTTTTTTCATTACATATGTTTTTCCATTATGAGTTACTTGACACTAATTGGTTCTTCTATCTTTAATGTAGGTACATGCAAGTTGGAAATGCGGTTGCAGTTCCTGTAGCTCTTGCCCTCGGATACACATTAGGTTTAGCCATTCAAGGACTTTCTGATGATGACAAGCCTTTGACTACCCTACCATTCAAGTACCCAAGTTGTCTTGCTCTTCCAGTTCCACCTTTAATATATGAGGATGATGATTCAAGTTGATCTGGTCCACTTTCTACAATCCCAATCTCTTCCATTTGAAGTTGGAATTTCAATTTCAAGTTGAGAGTACACTTTGGGATGAAGGATTTTTTGAGAGTACACTTTGAAATGGAATTTTCATTTTATGAAGGGCTTGTATGGATGAATGTTTGTACAATTATTAACATTATTTTGCTGATTTAACCATGCACTTCAGTTATGGTTTTGCAAGTTGTATTTGAAAAGAAAGTGTATGTACTGTGCACGATGTAACCTTTTCGATTGCAATTGAATTAATTGTTCCAAATTTTTATTTTCTCAGTCTTTTGTTTTTAATCGTGGAAGAATAGTCCTTAATATTTGTGGAATTATGTTTTTATGCTACATAATATTATATGCATTGGTAGTGAAATGCTATATTATTTGCACCTTAGTTATATACTTAAATTTATGAACTTCATGATTTAGTGACATGTTAATCAATTTTTATCTACATTTTTAATTCTAAGGGCTGAAACCACTTGTATTAAAATACATTATTCTGAGAATATAAAGTAACCAAAACTCAAGTTATAAGTAACAATAATATTATGAAGGTAATATTAGAATGTGTGTGACTTTCAGACTAGTCATCACGCGTGCAATGATTAAATTGGTCAATTGTTACTTTGTCATAGTAAAATTTTATAATTTTGAGGCCCTAAAATTTTATTGGTATTTTAAAACGCCATTTACATAGGAACATTGGGTGGGAGTAATACTTATTAATTCAGAAATATGTATAGTGCTAAAGTAAGAGTATATTTTTGGAATGAGAGTGTATATAAATGTTAAAATGGTCTCTATATACTTTGTCAAAACATGCAAATTGGACCCTATAGGTTTCAATATTTGCACATGATCAGTCCTTATACTTTACAAATTTTGCAAATTGTTCTCTATAATTGTTCAAATTTTGCAAATTGTTCTCTACAATATTTCAAATTTTGTAAATTGAACCTATTACTTTTCAAACTTTAAATATTGGTCCCTCTGAGTTTTTAAATATAGAGAACTTGTCCTTAAAAATTCTTCCTTAAAAGAAATCTATTAACCAATTGAATCCAGTTATTGCAGTTAACTAGATACATACACAGCAATGCCATCAACTATGTATAAGTTTTTTTATTACGCATGCAGAGGAGAACCAAATAAACAAAAAGATTTACTAGACAAAAACAAGCATAGAAGGATTGAACAAAGTAAAGTAACTTAATTTAGATGGATTGAACAAAGTAAATAATAATATCACTAACTAGCTACTAATGATATAGGTGGATTTTACCAACAATAGGCTGATTCGAAATTAATTGTATCAAAAACAAAGATTGATTGAAATGGTACTCTCTTAGAGCTACTGAATAGTGAAAACAAATAATATAAATATATGTAGTATTGTGGGACCTACTGAATAGTGTTAAGTACTTCAAAATAAGAATATGTGAATAAAGTAAAATCTGTCTAAGTTGTTTAATCTTATGTGGCACAGTAGAGCCCACGTGAATAGTAGTAAGAACCTCAATTCAAGATTTTAGGGATAAAGATGCTCTTAGATCCTAGCAACAATGTTTTTATTTTTAAATTACTAACTACCCAATAACTCTTTATTTATTTTTACTTTCATATTGATATACTACTATCTATACATACTATTTTCATAACCCTCCAATTTTTATAGGAATAGCAATTTAAGTAAAATTTAACAACTCAACATTAGCATGACAACTCGACATTTAATTGTTGGAGTCTTCGAATTTAGATCTCTAATTTTCAATATTCAAAATGTATTTTCTTTTTGTTTAAATTTTAAGGTGAAGTTTACTATTCCACAAGTAAACATGATCACCCACACACTTGCTAGAGTAATTGTAGCATGATCTAGTCGCAATTTAGAGTTTTTACTTTCTTGTTTTGAAACCTTACTACTAAATGAAATGCATTAGGTTTAATACTGTCTTTTTCACAAATCAAATTCAAATGTTCCGTAACAATTCCTTGTTAGAAGAAATTTATTAAGCAATTGAATTCAACTATATACTTAACTAGATGTAGTGTTATGCCATCAGCTATGTACTTCCTCCGCCCCAAATTATATATAAGAGAAAAATTTTATCCTAAAATATAAGGGAAAAACTATTTTTAAGAATGTGTTTTTCTCTAAATTGTGTTTTTCTTTATTTTCATCATCTCTCATTTTCTCAAAAAACAAGAATCAATAAAAAATAGTTTTACATCTTCATATATAACTTATTTTAAGAAAAATCTCAGAAAATCATATTTCAAATTCTTTGTTTTCTTAATAAGTGAATTTTTTTTCCTTATAATTTGGGACGCAGGGAGAATAAACGTAAAAGTAAAGCTATTTATTTTTTAGGAAAATGCTTATTGGTGTGAACCAATAGGATGCGAATAGTAACGAAAAAAACAAAAAGATGTACTAGACAAAAACAAGCTAAGCATAGAAGATGATTGAACAAAGTAATAAAGTGCTTAATTTATTATAGATAGATCATCAGTGTGACTTTCTGTAAGCCACAAACTTAAAGATTACACAATTTATTCCATAACTAACATTATTTAAAAAGATGATTAAGTAGCTAATTAGTTCTTTTTGTCATCCTTTTGAGCAGCATGCAAATCAGTAAAATAAGCCTTTGGATTTTTCTCAAATTCTTCCCTTGAAATTACGTTTGCTCCACTTCCACCAGGTGCTTTCATTGTGTCACCCGCCTTGGTAGCATTAGTACTGCTACCACCAACAACGTTGTCTTTCTGGTTGTTTCCAACATTGCTGCTATTTCCTTTGCTATCCATACTTCAAAATGTTAACAAAATGTGATTAAATTATAACAATATATATGTGTGTCAATATCAATACAAATGGTTTGATCAGTTTCAAGCTTATTATAAGAAATTGAGTTGGATATATGTCTATTTATATATACACTACAAGCACAAGTTAATTAGTTGCAAAGTTCTCATCTCATAAGTTAATTATGGCTTGCTAAGATTCAATTTTCAAGATCACAACAAATGTGAATTCAATTGTTCTCATTTCTAATGTTACTTTACCCATAAATTGTGTGGACGGTGGGTGTTTTGTGTTTACTAATGCAAATCTTGAAAATAGCTATATTAATCTTTTATGTAATTTTTTTAAAAAAATTTCCCTAGCAAATTGTAGCAGAGCTTCCATTTGGGTCCCTTGTTGTTTAGATTTTGGCCTAACTACTTATGAGAATCCGTATAATTCAAACCAAAACCAAAACCAACCACTAATCATCAAGTTGGGTTGATTGACTTTGACTAAAAATGATACGAGTAGATTTTATATCCAAGTAGTAAATGGTCAAACTTCAAACACATCCAACCCAATGTTCAGTACTCCTACTTCCAAAGATTTGTAAGGTGATATCTAGAAAACCGACCACAGTCATTTTTAATTTTGCCAAAAAACTACTAATATATGAGTGTTTTTGAATTAATGATAAGCTATTGGTTCCTAAGTTATTTGAAGAATTTTCAAAGTAAAGAGATATTACAAAATACCCACAATCAATTAATTCAACGGAAATATATATTTGAATTTAAATACAAGTTAAGAGAGTTTTGATCACTCGTGCATATGGATAAAACTCAGTTGAAAATGAAGAATATTCATCTTTGTGTGTACAATAGATTTCAACAAAGATTAAATGTCAGTGATAAAAAACAATGAAAATTTCATACCTAAAACATGATAATAACCAAAGAAAAAAAAAGTTCTTATATAGTTTTTTTGTTTATGAAATATTTTGTTTGAGGTAAATTTAGAGAAATTTAAATACCAACTAGAAATTGGAAACTAAGAATTTAAAATTCTTTTCTAGCCCTATACATTGTCAATATCAAATTTGTCCTTATATATAGTTCTTTCAAAATTTTCAAATTGGTCCATATATTTTAAAAATATTTCAAATTTGTCATTATAAATTTTCAAAAAAATTGCAAATTGGTTCTGTGAATTTTCAAAAATTGCAAATCGTAAGGTCGAATGCTCATGATCGGAATTTGAACCTCAATCTCTTTATTATCTATCAAATTCCATTAATTTGCTATTTGATCTGCATATCAATAAGAAAAGTTGTTGGGCTGTTGATTTTTTCTTTTAAGACTTTGGGTTGTTATATTAGAAAAAAGTGAGAGATCGACTTTGGGGTTGTTGTATTTAATATAACAAAACCAGGTCAAGTGATTTTTTAAAATGCATTGAGAATTGTTTTGCTTAATTTTATTGCAAAGTATAGTTCATCCTTTTGAATCAGTAAAAAAACAGTTCATCCTTTTGAACGATTCACACGATACTCCATTTTTTTATTCTGTAGAACGATGCACTGCAAAATTAACAAGTACTATATAGTATATACATCCATTCAATAATTAATATGAATCTCATTTCATGTTGTCAAATAAACTATCATATCATATCATGTATAACGCGCAAACTTTTTCTGTCCGCAAATGAATTTTGTACATGTCAATGATATAGCCACACCTACCACCTCACATAATTTTCTGAAGTGTGTTACATTACATGAATCAACCAAACTAATTAGTAATTAATCTTTATATTCTACCTAAATATTTTCTGTAACCAACTCTATTTACATCACAACATCTATCATATCACACTATAATATAATCAGTGTTTCAAATTAAATCCATATCTAAAAGTCATAGTTCAACTATTTCGAATCATTTTGGATCCAAACACATCTGCACTTGAACAACTAACTAAAATAACTGAATCACAGAGAATACTGATTTACAATTCAACCGATTAAACCATCCCGTTTAATTTAATATTTGAAACATTGATGGTAATAACCTATACAACTTAAATATTCCTTCATCTTGATCTAATTGGTTCTTCATTTATAGTTTCTAAAATAGGTTTCCTTGATCTGCAATAGCTTAACCTATAACTAAACCCTGATTCCACTCCTTCCAAACTCAACCTCGGAACACAGTCCTTTTCTTCATTCTCATCCTTAACAGCTTCTGAATTACTCTCATCCGGTTGAACACGTGTCTTTCCAGCACGTAACCTTTTGGCCGCAGAATTCGCGGCCAAAAAAAGCACGGCCATGTCAGCACCAGTAACCATAGAATTGAGTCTTCTCATAGGAAAAAAGATGTAAACATTTCCAAATTCCAATTCTTCATCTGCAGCAAGAGGAGAGAATCTTCTAGAAATATGAAGAGATCGAGAGTTGACTAAGAAATAGTTTGGATTCTCTAACATAAGTTCAGCAGCTTTCATGATTTCTCTGAATTGTTTAACTTCTCCTGTTGGAAGAATTACTCTTGTGGCTTTTGCATTTCTCATCAATGGTGGTGCTAAGGTGCATGAAACGTAATTTCCCATAACGATATATGGAGTTAGTTAAACGTTGATTTGATTTTGTTGGAATTAGATGTATTAGAGAGAAAAATGATGTGTTTGAATTGTTGAATGTTGATGAAGTATTTGGTTTGAGTGGGGAAAAGAGAAGGTATATATAGGGGAATGAAAGAGTATAGTCAATGGAATATAATATTCGGATTGGAATAGTAGTCCTACATTTAAGTTGCATGTTGTAATTGATATTGTATTTTAATAATAATAATAATTTTTTGAAACACGGATATTTTAATAAAAATAATAATTGAGTCACGATATCTACTATCAATATAAGAAAATATATACCATATAACATTACATTATTGTCCTTTATTTAAATGATTAAAACCAACTTTTTTAAGGACAAATATGTCATTTGATTCTTTCTTTAAATTTTTATTATTTTCTCTTTCTTACTTTTTTAACTTTGTGACTTTTTCTCTATCTCTTACATTTTAATTATTTATTATGTTTTCTTTCTTTCTTTTACTCTCTCTTACTCATCTTTTAAAATTAAGATCTCTTTTAACTTTTTTAATAATCTAAAATTCCACCTTTTTTTCACAAATAAATAATGTGTAACATTTTATCGCTGTTTAATATACTAATATATATCGTTATTGTGTGTGATTATAGTATAATCAAATGATTTGAATTTATATAATTATATTCTGATCTACTATCAATTAAAAAGAAAAATATAGGACAAATAATTGTCACTCATATATCTATAAAAAAAATACAAGATGAATGTTTGTCACTGAGAAACATTATTTTGCTTCAAATGTGTCATTTTAATTTTTTTTTTCTATTAAAAAATTATCCATTTTCATTCTTTTAAATGTTATTTAATCTTTGTCAAAAAAAAATGTTATTTAATCAATTATAGTACATAACCAATATTTAATAAGTTCAATGAATGTGACAAAAATATTTTGTAGTAATAGTAAAAATAATAATATTTGTAGACAGAAATATAAGCATATAAAATTTGCAAAGGACACGGGAGAATATTTAAATGGCTTTGAACCTATAAAATAAATAACTATTTTATAAGAATATTGATTAATGTTTATATTTTAAAATTTCACTTAATTTTTCTCCATGTTATAAAAGTTTGTAGTGTAATAGTAAAAGAAAATGCGTGACTCAAATATATAAACATATATAATTTGCAACGGGCACAGGGCCGTCAAATAAAATTTAATAAATATATTTAACCGACAAACTTAAAAATTTCATTAACAAAATCTTAAAATTTGTAAAAATATTAAATAAAATTAAAAATACGGGACAATTATAAGTTATTGATAAATATGTCATTGATAAATACCAAGAAATTAGGCAAGTTCCTGTCACATATATATAAAACTAATACTTACAAAATAAATATTTGTCGGTGATAAACTAGGAGACATATCAAAAAGTATTCACATATATAAACATATACGATTTACGTACGGTGCTACTATTTCAACAAATTTTGCATATAAAATAAACAATATTTTATAAAAATATTACACTGATAATAAATTTTTTAAAATATTCATAAATTTTTCAAAAATTTATTATATATATCAATTTTATTTTTCAATACTAATAATTAACGAACCCGTGCATCGCACGGGTATTTTTCTAGTTCATCTAGATAAAACCAAAATCATGATTCAAAAGAAGAAAAGAAAAAAAAAATCAAAGTATAAAGAGATCACAAAACACTTGTGAATTACTACTCAAAATTAGGTGTTTCACACCCATAATTTTAGTTTAATTGATAAAATATATCAAAATAGACAGTAAATTTTACTTGAGAGTTATTCTATCTGTTTTAAAAATATAATTAAAATTTGATGTAATATATATAAAAAAATTAATATCATATATGTTAATTTTTATTAGCTGATTTTTATTTATATTTTGGGATAAAAAGAGTATAATATTGTCGCATGCTTGAACTCATAATCAAATTTATGATTTTGTTAAATTAAAAGAGACTTGAATAATTTCATATAAATTTTGTACTTATAATCAGTGCCGGCTCAACGTTTAGAGAGGCTTAAAACAAATTTTAAAGTGAAATTCTTTTATTTTTATTTGAAGAATTTTTCTGAATAAATTTTATTTAAATTTTTTTGAAAAGTTGCAAAATTATTGTCTCATTTCTATAATATTTTTTCTAAGATGCCTTTATATTTTTTTTAGGCTTTTTCTAAAGGGTTTATGGTTTATTTGAGGCCTTTTTTTTTAATAAATTTTTTATATTTTTCAGAAATCTAAAACTCTTGCTTGAGTTGCTTTACCCTTGAGCCGGCTCTGCTTATAATAGAGGCAAATGAGAAAGGAAAGAAAAACATATTTTATTTTTGACAGCAATTGATATCGTATTTTATGGAATAAAATGAAGTGGCATGTGCGTGTGTCAGCTTGAGATTTGTTGACCGGTGTGTGCGCGCTGGAAATGGAATGAATGAATGAATGATGAGACTTTGGAAATGCGCGTAGTAGTAGTGGATAGTGGTAAGAGAAAGAAAATGGGAAGAAGGTGCAAATGCAATGTTAGCAGCATAACATAACATAGTGCAATTTGCGATTTAATTTAATTTTATTTTATGGGTGTGTGTCACATTGAGTTTGAAATTTCGTCGTGATGGAATAAAGCCAGACGCGTGTGGCCGTGTGGGACCAATTATTGTTTGCTTGTTTCAACTTTAAGGTTCTCTAGCTCACATCCACCCCACCCCACTAGGAGTATTTTCTAGATTAAAAAAATCATTTACTTTGATCATTGCCTTTGCTTATATTATTGCCATAAGATTATTGCATTTTCAATTTTCCATAACTTCTATTTCAAGCCACACACAACCAATAAGAGTTGTGTATGTTTGTTTGGATACGATACGATCATGTTCATCTTAATAATTTTTAGTATAAGTATATATAAGCATGTCTCTGAAATATCACGAAAAAAAATATACTATGAAGTTTATTAGAAGGAGTCTTTAAAATATGAGTATATGTGAAACTCAATGTAAAATTGAGATTAGTTAAAAAATATGTGTTTCTCTTGCCTTCACACACCTAGTGTGTGCTATCTGTATATGTCATACATATTTATAAAATCGTGAATCTGTAGAATCGAAAAAAAGATTGCTCTGTTAATGTTGCATCATCCTGAAAACCATATCAACGAGCATCTTTGAATCACTTTCTACTATAAACTACGAAAGGTATGAGCCTACTCATTTACGGGTTGTTGGGTGCCCAGAGTAGGGGGTGCAGTATAGCCGGGTGAGAAGTGAATTTTTATGATCCAATGCCCATGAACTGAACTAAAAGGCCACCAGCCACCAGCCTACTAATGAAAAGCAGAATAAATTTTTCTCTTTTTCTTTTGGATTATCATATTATTATAAATAACTAATTTTTTGTACTAAGAGTGACACTAATCTCTATCATAAAACCATAAACAATTGTTTGACGGGTTTAACTTTTTTTACCATTTGAACTATCATAGAATTTTTTTTACTAATAAAAATATTAATTCATTCAAATTAACATCAAACATTAAATACGAATAGAAATTTAACATCATTAAAAATTCATAATTTTTGTGTTGAAAAAAATAATTCATAATTTTATAAAGACCAAAAATATTTTTAACTCCATCTAAAAATTTGGTATGTGTGTTATTAAAAAAAAATTGACTATTATAAAACACCCAAAATACGATCAAACGAAAACATGCATCACATTTTATACATAAAAACAGAAATTCTAACATCATACACTCAACTTATTCGTGAAATTTCTGGTTTTTAACCTACCTAATAATAAAAAATAAAAAGGAAAAAATGCAAACAGTCAAAGAAAAATAACGGAAAAATGCAAAATAAAAGTAAAAAATGAATGAAAAGCTTGGTGTTGAAGAAGAGAGAGTAAGACACAAGAAGTGAGCTAAAGCTTGACGACGACAGTGATGAAGAATTCAGGCGGCGGCGAAGTAGAAAAAGAAGAAGAAGCACTGTCAAGAGCTGCAAAATCCACAGAAGAACTTTACCTTCTTCGAGACACTTATTTCCCACAAAACCCTCACGACAGAATCTCCTCATTGCAACAACTTTCCGATCTCATTCTCAATCTTCTCGATTCCGTTCCTCCACAACAAAGAAAATCTCCGGCGCAGCGAGCTTTATATGAATATCTTAGAGGGAAAGTGTTGGATGTTTTTCCTGATTATAAGAAAGAAGCCGAAGATCATCTATCAAAAGCTGTAAGCATGATTGATTAGTTAATTGAATGAATTGTTATTAGTTTATTAGGGTTTAGTTGATTTTAATTGTTTACTGTTTTCAATTGTTGTTCAGGTTAAGTTGAATCCATCTCTTGCTGATGCTTGGCTATGTTTAGGAAATTGTATTTGGAAAAAAGGAGATTTATCTGCTGCAAAAAACTGCCTCAATCTTGCATTAAACAAGGTAACAATGTATCGTCGATTTTCATGATATGATAGATATTGAAAATTTGAAATAGCCTTTTTGTAATTTTTGCAATAAGTTGCATAGTTATTAGATAGGAACTTGATATACAGAATGCATTAGTTTTTATTTAAATCATTATGTTTATATAAGAATTGGAATTCTGCTATCAACTTAGCTGTGAAGCAGAATTTGAACCACGTATTTATAATGTACCGATTAAAACATTATAATGTACCACAGACCCAACTATGAAACCGATTGTGTATAGCCCCACGACGTGCCTAATAATTCAAGACTTGCATTCTGTGTACCCGAACCAGGTGACTATGAGTAGAATCTAAGATTTTGGGGTCAAATCCTCTGTGATTTCGTAACACCTAGGAAGATGAGAGTTTAGAGGTTATAATTGATGATACATGATGGTAGATTATAATCTTTCCTCCAACTGCTATTCTATCTATTTTATATGTACGAATATGATCTTAATTTCAGTAACGTTTAGTAGTAAAATAGTAGGCAGTTGTCTATTTTCAAAAGAAGCTTATGCTTATATTAACAGAACAGTTTATATAAATTATGTGTTAACAAAGCATGTGGAATGGAGCAAATAACTGTGAACATGTGTGTCAAACAGGGCGTAAACTAAGTGTATTTAGTGGTTTGTATTTATTTATCGGAGTTATTTTTTACATAAGCTGCTTATTTTTATTGAGAAACTATACATTTTACACGGTTTTGATGCATAGTGAGTTGTTTATTCTTTCTTTCTTTTTCATGCTTCTAATTTCTCTTTAAGAGTCTGAGTAATACTAATGTCTCTTTTATAAATCATGCTTGACAAAAATATTTTGGTTCTTGGTTCTTACTTTGCGGAAAAGACATTTATTGTTATCCTTAAAAAAATTCTATATTTTAACATAAATATTGAAAACTCACCGTAGGTCTTTACCTTTTTCTCCCGAGTCTCAGTTCCATTTTACTGGTTGAGATTCTGCGTGTTGAACTGATGAGTGATGATAGATATTGGTTGGTTATGCAGGGTCCTAACAAAAAGATTCTTTGTCAATTATCAATGCTTAAAAGAAGTATGTCTCAAGGTAAGGGATTCCACTTTTACCTTTACTGGTTTTTTATGTGTCTTATGTAAATAGAATAAGCACCAGTATTTTTTCTGGAGAAAATTGGGAATGGATGGAATACTATTTAATAGTAGATTCATTACTGTGTTTGCTACACAATCAGGTGCGGATAATCAAGCAGAACTTGTTGATGAAAGCATTCAACATGCGAAGGAAGCAATTGCTTTGGATGTCAAGGATGGGAACTCTTGGTGTAAGATTTTAAATTATTTGTTATTATTACTATATATATATCTTAAAAATGAATCTTGTAATAAAATTGCTGTCATTATCTTCTTACATTTATATTTAAACATTGAAATGTTAGTAATATAAATCTTATAATCATACAACGTCACCCCCAGTATTAAAAACCTTGTCAATCATCGCTCTACACTCCAAGCTTCCTCTTCCTTGTCAGAGACGTCACTGGCATCCCCATTTTTCCAAGATTAACCAATCTTTCATTTCTGACGCTGCCAATGAGCAAAAGTTCTTGGATTTCAAGCTCACAAAGAGTCTGCTCTTTAGTTTATGCTGACATACAAAAAGATGATAACAGCACTGTCTAAAAGGCTCATAGTTGTGTAAAATAATGCTGCTAAACATTTAGAAAATACTTTCTATTGAAGATCGAAGAGTCCCATGGTCGAAGCTAATGAACATGGATGAGAATGAAGAGAAACACAGTGGTGATTTCAAAATTTGCACATGCAGAGAACTTTTGAAAGGCTTGTTTAAGTTACCCAAACAAAGAATTTCACACTACAACATTTTTTTTTATTAAAATACCACAACATTTTAAATCCTTTTAAAATTTGCATTTAATTTTTAAATTGCCTTATGCAAACACTATTGTTTCTTTTCCTGAAATTTACTGTGATGATTGAAATTGAATATAAGAAACCAGTTATTCTTTTTTGGCTGCCCTAAGATTTGATATCTTAATACTTTCATTGCTTCTCCTTGTACATTGTTTGTGACTGAACATAATTCATCTTTAAATTTTCATTTTCCTTTTTTACTATTGCGTTAATATTTTTTTTTATATAAATAACATGCAATATTTTTTTGTCTTTTGAGCCCCATCTGACTATCTGATCTTCTTGACAGATAATCTTGGAAATGCATATCTTACGAGTTTTTTTGTCACTGGAGGTTGGGATCATACCAAACTTTCACATTCTTTAAAAGCATATCAAAATGCTGTGAGTATGAAGAGGAAAGATTTAAATTTTAGCTGCAATAATATGCATATGATAGATATGTATTTTCCTTATGGTTATTTTTACTCTACTCGTAAGTGCATGGATACTATTGTTATTATATTTAATACTAGTAAATGAGTGGAAGACCTAATGTTTGGTCAATATGTACCAGGAGAAGGATGAAGGGATCAAGTCCAATCCAGACTTTTACTTTAATAGTGCTACCGTAAGTTGCACTTGATCCTTTATTCTACTTCATTGTGTTTAAGTCTTAAATATGTTAGTAGCTTATTTTTTCTCCTGTAACATTGATGTCATATTTATCAGTTCATCAGCTTCTTCCTTCCAATTATTTACATAAAAAAGTAATATTTAATCATCAAATTCACATATAATGCATGAATTTTCTATTAGGTTGGGTGGAGTTTTTATTGTCTGTCTAAATACTTGTTACAGGCTAACAAATATCTAGAGAACTATGAGAGGGCCCTTAGTGGATTTGAGGCTGCTGCTTTGAAGGATCCAGGTCTCAATGCTGCAGAGGAGGTTCAGAAAATTGTCAGTTTACTTGACAAGGTGGACAATCTTTTGAGGGTAATGAAATTTTCTTTGGTTATGCAGTAATAATCTATGCCAGTAATTTGTTGATGCAATTTTTTTTCTTCATATTTTTCAATAGCTTGATATCCTGGTGTTGGGGGTTCTTTTTTCAAATTCTTCTATTTTCTGAAGTACCTTATTTTTTTCCTTTTAAAAGAAATGGGTTGTAGTTGTCATCTTATTTTGAGGGAGGCAGCTGGTTTATGTACAATTTATTATGTACAGGTGCATGTAAGAGCCAAGCGAATCGCCTCTTTGGCAGCATCGTTGGCTGTTGTAAATTGTAAGCATGTTTCTGGCGTCATCTATAGTATTTTTTTTAGTATCATACTGATTAGATTCATGTCTACATTTTGGTGGAAGTGAATTCGTCGTACAGAACAGTTACCATAGACCTTCTGTCAGAGGGTCTTAATAGAGCGCTAGCAGTACAGGGGAAGGTGATATTCTTTATTAGGAGTGACGGTGTTGCTCCTCTGTAAGTGTTCTCTCCAGAAACATATTTTTCACATTTTATAATCTTTTGTATAACCTTTTTTCTGGAGTTTTGAGATTTTATTTTTTTTCCAGCTAGTTTTAGAAGTAATGGTGGAGTGACTTGATTTTGTGTAAAAATGCACCTAGTAAACAAAGAAACAGTCAAACACCAACAGTGTAATAGTGATATTGTAGGGATTATTTTGAGGACATTTGTAAGTATAAGGGTTGATTTCAGAAAGGAAAAAATTGAATGGAAGCTATAAGTATCAAAATTTTAATATAATTAAAACAAAATTTTCTATTTCTGCTTGAATTTACTTGTTTAAATGTATTTTCCTTGATAATATTGGATTGGTACAATATGATATTTAAGATAAAATATAGTAAATTTGAATTGGTTATGATGTGGGTTGATTCATGTGGGTGCTGTAATTTTTCAAAATGTATTTCCATTCCCTTTATGTTAATATCTTGAGAATAGTTGCAATCTATGCAGAAATTGGACTCGGATGATCTTGGTTATTGTCATTTTGCAGATACTATTTGTTGTGTGATTCAAATCAAACTTGCTTTGTTCTCTCAGTTTATGGTGTACGTCAGGATGTGGTAAGAATTGCTGGTGAAGTTTTAAGTTGTATGACATCATTTCTTCTTGTTTACTTCTTAGCCACGTTTTTCGAAGAGTTAAAAATCAGTTATCTTGAATAAATTTCCACGGTGACAAACCAGTTGCATGGTTCATTCTTTTTCATTTCTCTTTGTAAAAATTTGATTGGGGTGGGTAGTCTACAGTCTACGCTTAAAGATAGTTTTTACTATACCTAACTAAAAATAAACAATTTTTTTTACATAATCTCAGTCACTTCTACGCACATGATCTTGGTGCAATTAATGTGTCGGTAAAATCATGTGCTGTGATGATTGATAACCATCGACATTGACATGAACGGGGATTAAGAGAAGACCAATTATGCAATAATAGTGTGCAACTTCAGAAGTGCTGAATATAGGTTTGGTTCAGCTGATATAAGACCCCATGAAGTTATAGTAGATAAATCATTTTTTGGTCATTTGTCAATCTCTTTTGGAAGAACCTATTTGGAATTTTCTTATAATATACGCACTGGTGTAAGTATTAGAAAGAACTTGTAGAAAGAACTTATGATAGGTTCATATGTTGTTTTCTTCTTATTTTCATTAGCTCATTATATTTATCCTTATATCCTCTTCAATTGTGAAAAATAGCTTAATGCTTATACATAATCTCTTATATGATAAATGTCTATTAAATAAGTGTTCAATTAAGCTATGTATCCAAGCACATTGAGTACTTATTTGCTGATTAAAAGTTTGGGGCAGTTTTTTTCTTACCTTCCTACACACTGTTATAATTATCAATTGAAGAATTATTGTGGTTTTAAATGAACCTTCTCAATGTCATCCAGATTAAAGGAGGAGATCAACTCACATTGCTCGATCCTTGTTTTCGTGATGTAGATGTTTCTTGGAAGGAGAAGGTACACTTTTATCAAAGATATTCCTGATTTAATGCAATAATTTTCTAATTCCTCTTTGAAATAAAAAGAAGGCCAATCTGATTAAGGGTTTACTTTGCCTCCTTCATGTGTATATTAAAAAACAGCATTACCAGTTCAAATCTATACGCCTGGATTTCTATGAGCAAGTGCTTGTTAATGGAAAAGCTCTGACTCCGCAGCAAGCTATTCGTACGTCGATATACGCACAACATAAACCATGAACAGACCACTGCTTAAAAGATATGTCTTCCACTTCTGCTTGTCTTTGGCTGATGGTGAGTTGGTGTTGCATGCTATGTCCATTTTGTCGATATGTATAGAGGTGAATTTAGTGTCCTAGTCGTGGGACACAAACACAGAATAGAAAAAGATATTGGAGTGTAAAGTTTCACATTATTTTGATATCCTAGTTTTACCATCACAAGTTTTGCATTTGTCAAATATGGTAGTAGGTTTTTTGAGATCCTCTTTTTATTTTTTTGATGCTACAAAACATGTTTTTGTAATATTCTTGTTGTATAAGAGTGTATTGGGTTTTGGTCTAGTAAAAGGAGTTAATCTGCCACAAATGTGGCAAACTACGGTTCAAACTTCAGCAGGAGGAGAAATGGAAAATTTCTCTACCCACCCCCGTCATTCTCTTTCCCCCAATTACCGTTTTGCCCTTAAGGGGTTTAAAAAGAAAAAACAATTGTAATTTTTGCACAATTCAGTTATCCAGTGCTCTCAGGGCAATGTTTAAGAAGCATTGAATAATGATGGCCCCACGTATATTATTTTGAAAGAAGCAATTGTCAGCTTTTACAATTAATTAAAATATTAAATAGATTTTTTAAGCTGCAAACTGTTTTACTTTCACGCGCTGTGGCTTTTCTTTTTCTTCTTCCTTCTTCACCTTCTTTTATTAAATTAAAATATGTGGGTACATCACCTATTTAGTACTTCTTAAACATTGCTCTCAGAGCACTAAATATCATTTCCCTATCTTTTATAACTCCTGCACGGTGACAAGGTAAAATGGTTAGAAAATTTTCAACTTCACATAACCATTATCTTTTGCTTCAAAAAAAAAAAAAAACCATTATCTTTGTTACTATCCATCAGCCATTAGATCCTATAAGAGATTTTCACCAAAAAAAAATAAAAAATCCCAAGAGATTAATACGTGTAGTTGGTATTTGTCTGTTTGTTACTTACTTTTTTTAAGTGTTAAATTATTTTAGATGATGCTAATCTAAACGTCTTAAATGCTCAAGACTAATTTAGTTTGTATCCAAATACTTCTATTAAAGATCACTAATAGATACAAATAAATTCTAGTGATATTTTCATTCAATGGAAGTCCTTCAACTTCTGAAAATTATTGATCAAGAGACTATCACTTCTTTCATTGATTAAGTTCTTCAACATGATTTACTTTGATATTCGGAAATTTCGATAATATCCCCACCAAAATATTTAGCAATTTTTATTGTAGAAAGTAGTAAGAAATGTGTATACTACTCTAAAAAAGTTTATAATGAATTATTTAATGAACTACTAATAGTAAAAGATGTAATCAAACGTTGGATTTATTCATGTTTACACTTGCTCTTTTTCCTTTTTTTTTCTCACTAATCAGTAATCACTAATGTTTCATAACTAAACAATATATTTTCTTAATGTATACATATTCTGACACTTTTTATAAAAAATTCTAAACAATATTCTTGACACTCATTAGCATGAATGACCAATAAAAAATATTCCCTTCCCCTGTTTTTTAAGTATCACTTGAAGTTGTAGTAATAAAAAAATTTAGACTCTTAAACTAAATACTACCTCCGTTCCTTTTTACTTGTCGTTTTAGAAAAAAATCTTTGTTCCTTTTTACTTGTCGTTTTAGCAATTTAGGTTATATTTTTCCTATTATATCCTCCTTATTATTTTATTTTATTGACTAAATTTTGTATAATTGTTTTTAAATAAAGTTTGTTACAATTTTTTTAAAAATAGATAATATTTGTGAAAAAGAAGAAATTTATTGGTGGATTAAAAATATGATATATTTTAAAAAAGGGCATACTAGGAAAATAAAGTGCAAAAATATACCTCTCCTATTTTAGTTTTTTTTTCTAAAACGACAAGTAAAAATGAACGGAGGTAGTAATTAACTAAACAAAATTGGCGGTTGTGTTATGCCATACGTTGTCTTTATTCTAATAAATACCTTCATCATGCATCTGTCACAAGTTATGTCTGTATCATGATTTCTACGTAGTTCCATTTATGTTGTGTCATTACAACTAAATGTAATTAATTATGTGCAGCTATATACTATATTTATACCTTCTTCTTGCATCATACTAACTCAGATTCCTCAAAGTTGTAATTGCTCTGACCTTGGAAACACTTCAAAGAGATTGAAGGGTTAGTATAGTCTTCACTATTATTTTTTTTACTAATTTCTTGTTTTTGCGGTCGTCTAATAAGGCTTATAATTTGATGCATGCAATCATATAACAGAAAAATGGAGAATATATTTGTTAAGACATTTTCTGAATCATTTGCAATGAAAGGAGGAGAGGGTCCTCACAGTTATGCTCAAAACTCACAAGCTCAGGCATTATATCATTACCTTTTTCCTATACTTTATCTCTAATTATTTTATTTAATTAACACACAATGCAATTATTTAATGTAATGTTAATTTTTCTTGATATCCATATTTTCCTGCTTTATGCATTATTTTTTTTTTTATGAGTATTGAATCGCAACCGGGGCCGCAGTAAGTGTAACAATGTGATAGTTATGTTGATATAATTAACCACTTGTTATTATTTATTTTTCTGCAGAGAATAGGAATAGAAGCTGCTAAAACCTTAATCCAAGGAGCAATAGCTAACAAATTTGATCCCAACACTAATTCATCTTATTCTAGGAAACAAATTTGCATTGCAGATTTAGGTTGCTCCACAGGACCAAACACCTTCATTGCAATTCAATGCATAGTAGAAGCAATAGAACACCAATACAAATCAAAAGGTCTTACAATCCCAGATTTCCAAGTTTTCTTCAATGATCATGTTTCAAATGATTTCAACACACTCTTCAAAAACCTTCCAACAAACAGAAACTACTTTGCATCTGGTGTTCCTGGTTCTTTCTATGGAAGATTGTTCCCCAAGGAAAGTATTAATGTATTTCATTCATCTGCATCACTAAATTGGATCTCTAAGGTTCCTAAAGAGATCACAGATAAAAGTTCTGCTGCTTGGAACAAAGGGAGAATTCATTGTACAAATGCTCCAAAAGAAGTTGTAGATGCTTATGCAAATCAGTATCAGAAAGACATGACAATTTTCTTGCATGCAAGAGCACAAGAGCTTGTGGGAAATGGATTAATGGCACTTCAAATTCCTGCTTCAAATGATCTAACATTTCATTCAGATTTTTACTCTGGTAAAAATTTTGAACTTCTTGGAACTTGCCTAGTAGACATGGCCAAGGAGGTAAGGAACTGCTCCTTTTTATAAATTTTGAACTTTTTTATATCTTCGGTCTCTCTAAAACGGTCACTAAATAACAATTTTGTGATGACTATCACTTTTGTGATTGCAGGGAAAAGTTGATGAAGAAAAAGTGGACACTTTCAACCTGCCAATATTTTTCTCACCACTTAAGGATCTGATAAAAATTCTTGAAAGCAATGATGATTTCATCATAGAACAAATGGAAACAGTAGATACTAAAAGTCAAGTCTTCCCAGTTAATGCTGAAATGTATGTTTCATTACACAGAGCTGCACTGGAAGGAATAATTGAGAATCATTTTGGAGATGGAATTTTGGATGAACTCTTTGATCGCTTTACTGAGAAAGTGATTGAAAATCCCGCTATAATGGATTTACAAAACCTCAATGTAGTTGCACTTTTTGTTGTTCTTAGGCGCAAGGTGAAGTAGAATAACTAGTTATGAATAATAAGCATTACTGCATCAAGTAATCTATAACTTGTTGTAAGCTTTTACTTTTCATAATTTAACATGTACTGTATTGAATAATAATAAGCATTATTACATTTAGTATTAGCATCTCAATTTGTAGCAAGTTTCACTGCAATTCATATTTTATTGTGCTTCTTTATCACAATTAAAAGATTAATACTTGAAAAATGTTATGTCCCTCCCATTTGTATCGACTGCAAATCATATTAGGGAAAAAACAGAAAACGCCGATGAATTTACCCACAGACTCGTGGATCTTTGATGTTATCCGCATTAGCACACCTCAAAGAAAACAACAGATAACATAAGAGTGAATGTGGTTTGACACCTCTTGTCTGTGTCTGAGGAAAACATCTCAGCATAATATATTCACTATCTTAAATAAGATTACATTATAACGAATACAAGTGTATCACTCTGTAATACTTACACTCAATAGTTACAAAAATGATGATACTCTCATCTACATTAAATGATCACTCACTCTCTCCTCTCTCTATGATTCTCTTAAAATGTGCCTCTCAAAGTTATGTTGATTTGCATGAATTTCAATTGGGCATATCAGATAGACTCAAGAAAAAATTTATGATTCGCAGAGCAGTTCAACTTACACCAACTTATTAGTCATAAGTTGTGATCATTTTTATTCCTTTGCGTAGCAGAGAATGATGAATCAGCAAAATCGGCGCATTTATATGACCAAGAGACAGTTGCTGCTGCTGCTGCAGTTAGGATATTATTTTTAAGTGTGCTCAGCATTTTCACTACAGAATACTTATGATAAAAATCATACTTATTAAGAAAAAGTAAAATATAATAATTAGATGTAAAGCTTTTTAGTAAAAAGGTTACTTGAAAAGATGTATAAAAAAATTTGATTGGTTATTGATTATGGAAAAAGTAAGAGAGAGGGTGAACTTTTCTTGTAAATGTAAAAGTTTGTATTTTTTCTTACATTTTGGTACAAAACATTTTCATTTTTTTCTCTTACATTTTAGAACAAAGAGAGTACTAGTTAAATTACGTGACAGCCTCTCTAGTTAAGAGATGGACTGTAATATTTGCCATGACATGGCAAACTTTTCACTATTACAGAAAGGCACAAACGACTCTGGGTGGCAAGCAGTGATAAATAAAATCCACAAAGAAGGAATATTTGGTGATTCAGATTTATAATTTCATTTTAAGACCGAGCAGAATAACTAGGAGAATCCCCTTCATAAAGTACTGGTCAACAAACTATACATACAATATTGTTTGTATAAGCTCAAGCTATTCACAATCCAAATGACAATGTAAACCAACGCAATAGAAATACAACGACGCCCCAAAAAACAAGATTTACGGTGGCTTTTAAGATGAAAACCAAGATGTGGCTGAATCTCATTTATTCAAGAGTCGGGGACCAGAAAGAATAATATATTTGTTCTACAGGATGTTTGGAAGTACACTATTGCTGCTTATAATAGCCACCTTGGTGAGGTGGAGGATATTGAGATGGAATGGTATAAGGAGGTCGAGGACCAGAAGGAGGAGGTTGTTGTTGGGGGTGTGGGTGTGCATTGTAGTATGGACCACGCCATCCAGGATACGCGGGTTGGCCATAATCATGGTTTGCTGGTGGCTGCTGCTGCTGATGGACCTGAGGGGGTGGATACGGGGAAGCTGATGTTGGTGGAATTTGGTATGGAGGTGGAGGCTGATGATGTGCAGAGCCATATGGGGAAGGGGATTGACCATAGGCAGGAGCTGGTGGCTGCTCAGATTGCTGATAATAAGGTGCTTGAGGACGAGGATCTGTTTGTGTATTGGATCTTTGATTTTGGTTTCCCACTGAAGGGTAGTTGTTATAGCCACTTGAGTTTTTATCCTGGAAACTCAGACCAGCTACTTGTCTTTGAACATCTTCAATCATTTCCCTGCACTGGATGTTCCTTGTCATTACAAAGTCATTGCTTTGCTGCTTTACATTTGTGATTGCATCCTAGTTGAACAAAGAAATGGCATATTATTACACTAAAAAATATTCCTTTTAAACAGTATCATCCAAACACATTCAAATAATACTAGGAAGTAAGAATGGTCTAAATTATCAATGATAATAACATGATTAGTTTTGGAGAAAGATATAAATAATAAAAATGTTCTTAAGGTCATACCTGTAGGGTAACATAGAATTTTAACCCTTCATTGATATTGTCCTTTATTTCTCGAAACTTTGCAATGGCAGCTTCAAGCTGCTTGTAGGATTTTTCACGTGAAGCTGGAAAGATTACAAGGAATTCATAAAAAGATCAACTATCATACAAGAAGCGTGTGCTACAAAAATGGAGCATTCTGTATGAAACTAATGAGTTGTTAGTAATAACTACAGCTGAAAATAAAAACTAAAATATTATGTACATTAATTTAACAATTGGAAAAAAATACTGCTTAATCTTGAAATTTTATGTACACGTCTATAACATATTAGATGAGAACAACCAAGACATACCTTTGTAATCTTCAAGGTTGAAGATAACAGAGAAATCATCATTTTGAGCCTGTGAACAATGGCAAACAATTATCAGAATACCATCAGTTTATAACTGTCAATACATCTATAAAGGGACGTTTGTTATGTCCTTGCTTATACAGTGAAATTTTCACCAGAATAATACCATTTTTGCCTTTGCAGACATTAGTTCATCTCTCTCAAGATTAAGAAGTGTGAATTATAGAAAATAATAAGTTTGCATTTGTTGCTAGAGTATTTATTTTGGCATTGACCGGTGGTAATCAAGTGAGGTCGCATTATAAATCAAGTATTCCCAAGAGTACAGTCCCATGCGAATAACCAATGTATGGAAAAGATGATCCCAAAAAATGAAAACCAAATCTACTAGATAGTTGTGACATATTTCTTATTTTTTGTATGCATTAATAACCTATTGTTATGTGTGCCCAGAGAGAGAGAGAGATACCTGGATTTGCAGCAAAAGTTGCTCTTGTGCCTCAATATTTTGAGATATTTCTTCAGAAATATGGTCATATTTTGCTATCTCCTTTTTAAAAAGATCCTCATAAGAACCGGTGGATGTCATCAGCTTGGGTAATATATCATCCTGAAGATATTTATAAAATCATAAGCAAAGATAATTTTGGTCATATTTTGCATTAAAATAGAAACCTCAAAATGGAAAACACAGAACGAAGCCACTAATTTATTTCGCAATGATATGAAAGCATGTCTTCGAGACCCAGCTACTGAGACTTACCTTTCTTTTCATCTCTCTAAGCATGTCTTCGAGACCAGCCCTTTGAGCTCCTAGAGTTTCTAGTTGCCTCTGTATCAATGAGCATAAATTTGAATATGAAGTATGAACCATTAAAAGACAAGCTACAAATGTTTCAGATGTAATTAAAATGCGTTCTCATGTTCTCAGCTCTAATCAAGATTCCATTCATTTTCACATCTCATATTTATTTTAGAATTTCTAGCACTTATAGTTGAGACTTGAGAGCATAGTAAAGAGGAAAAGGAAAACATTCAATGCTCAGTTGATCAGTAGATTTATATTTCATTAATCACAATACATAGCAAGAAAAAAGGGATGTTAGAATCATTAGAAATGTTATAATTTTGGTATAATATAAAAAGGATCACCACACCACTCAAACAATATAATGTGATATCTATGATCTATCATATACTATTACACAAGTCCATATGAAAATAATGAAGAGCATGAATGCAGTGATTCATCCATAATTTTAGAATTGCATCCCCAATATCTAACTAATTACAGTATATAAAATATAAGGTTGCCCAAATATTAGTCAATGCGAAACAAACTAAAACCAGGCATAACACGTTCCAAGTGCCTATGTTAAAAATTATGGTGATTGCTAACCACAAAATCACATCTGAAAACTTAGTTAGAACTTCCCCACTAGTTGTGAAACATTGTATTTTAAAATATACTAAAATAGAAATATCTTTCACCAGATCTTATATGGAGAGAACAAATAATAAACAGCAGCTATATACATACATTATGGAATCAAGAAAGTTATAGATTTTTTATTCTTTGAAAATCTAAACATAACCATTACAAGACCAGAAACAACATACCAAGCTTTGTTTGAGAGACCCTACAATAGCATCTTCATTTTGATTAAAAGACATAATTGGCCTTGCCAAGCTTGGAAGTGCAGATTCAATCTGATAAAAGACAAATGAAATTGAATGGCTTAACAATGTATTCTAACCCACACCAAGCAGTTTTTTTTGAATAACAAGAATCAAACATACTATAATATATGCGTAGGAGAACAATTTACCGGACGGGCATCAAGGATTGCCATGAGTGCTGAATGTTCTCTAACTGAACGCTCAATCCTGGCATCACTATCAGCAGCTTGCTTCAAGTTACCTGCAAACCTATTTAGTCTATCCAACAAGTTCTTTGTCAAAGTGCTTGACTGAGGCCTAGTCCATTTGGTGCCAAATTGACTTCTAAATTGAGCATCTTCTCTTGATTCCTTCTGCAACAACTCCTCGGTCTGGACCAGCAGTTCTTGATTCACCCTTCTTAGGTCCTTAAGCTGTTGCAACTCTGCTTCCAAACCAGCAGGGCCCCCGCTGATCTGCACGGCCTCCACATCTTCTTTGAGACTTGTCGGTAGAGTAAAATTCCCTTCCAAAGCAAGAATAGAATCTGGCAATTCTATTTCCTTAAGCCTAACTCGGGTTAGCTCACTAGCTTGCTGCAACTTCTCGGCCTGGGTTCTTATAATGTCATCAACCATTTCAGTGTACCTAGAGAGGGCCTTGGCACTATTGTCAGGAACAAGACTTGAAAACATTTTCTCTTTACTCGCATCCAGCACCTCACTCATGACCATCGGCTTCACCATAGCAAACGCCGGAAGAGGTGACAATGAACTAACAAGAGGAACTCTCATCAGATAAACTCTATCATTCTCCTTGACAGCCCTTTCAAGGTTTCTGTTTATATTAGCCTCTAACTTGTTAATTGCATCAAGAAGCTGCGCTGCAGCACCCTTGGAGTTTTTCTTCGCCTCAGTAAGTACACTAATAGCACTCTTCAGCCGCGCAATCTCCTCTGCTATTTCCTCTTTCTCATGCAGTTCTAATCCATACCTATAACAAGCTTCTGCAAAGAATATAGCAGCCTTCAACTGCACATGAACTATCCAAGACTTATCAAAATGCTGACTTAAAGGCGCAACATTTAGTGCAGCCAATGCTTCCTCGTAATACAACCCAACCTACATCAATTCAAAACTCAAACACAAGTTAATTCGCAACCACAAAACAAAAACTCATATAAAAACTAGGTCCTATTTGGATGAATAACTTCATTATTAAAACGGATATCATATAAATGCTTATGCATAAGTTATTTCTATTAACAGGAAATAAAATAGAGTAAAATTGTTTTCATAAGCTATCCTGAAGAGCTTATGAACATGTTATAACTTGTTTCCAATTTCCATGTTATCTCAAACGTCTCACAATAAGTCGATAAACTCAAATAAGTCAATCCAAATAAGCTTTTAAATAAACACATCAAGGGCATGTTTCGTAATTCATAATCAAAACTAACAAAAACATAATCCAATTATTAGAGAGTTGAATTCACGAACCTGCCTAGAGATCTTGGCACAAACACCAGGAGTACTTCCTTTAGCTATGGTGTTTTCAAAGACACACTCCTGAGCCTGAGCAAGCATAAGCTTCTCCAACATTCCTGCACACTCGAAGGACAAATCAAGAGTAGTAGAATTTCCAACGGAGACTTTCATAGAAGCAGTATCTCTAAGAAATGCAAATGAGCCAGCAGCACCCATAAAAGCATGAGAAGCCTGACGGCGACCATCAACGGTGTTCCGATCAAACGACAAACCAAGCTGACTATAAACAGCACCTAAATTGAACAACACAGAACCTTTCTCGAGATGAATATTTTGCTGAGAGGCTTTAAGCTTAGGTTTAAATGCATCAAACCAAACGAAGGTGAGTGAATTAACGTGATCAGGTTCAGGTGAAATTGGAAATCGAGTTTCAACGAGACATAGAGCTTTGAAATAGGTTATGAAAAGATCACGGCGTGAAGGGAGAGATGGATCGGAGTGACGTTCGAGGTCGGAACGGAGTTGTTTTAGGGTTTGGAGATCGTCTTCGAGGTTTTGTGCTTCGCGTTCGGAGTAGTGAAAAGCGATGTAGTTACGAAATGGACGGTAGAGATCTACGGTGTTTGTTTTCTTTTCGAAGATTGCGAGCATGATGTTGGTGTTTCCCACGGCGGAGGATGACTGCGACGCGGCCATGATTTGACGGTGGGAAATGATATCGCGGTGGATTTTGTTTGTTTTGAAGGGGTGGGAGTTGGGGATCGTGTGTGAACGAGAGCAGTGTAAAAACGATGCTCCTTCTTGTTCTTGTTGTTGTAAAGAAGAAACGTGTATGTATGTTTGCGTCGTGTAGTTCACCTTAGCGAGTAAGTAACTAAGCTGCAATTTTTGGCCATCACTATAGTCCAACTAACAACGTCACCAACATTAATCTATGGGATAAATAAGTGTTGATCTATAAATACACTAAACTTGCCAAACATTATTATTGACACTGGAAGTAGGTAGGAATTCAGTTCCTCACAATTGTATTTGTAAGAGATCGAAATTAATAGGGTTGATCTCAAATTAGATTGAACTGACAGCAAAAACCAAACACTTATATACTCTATAATACACTAATGGGTGTGTTTGTTTCAAAAAGAAATTCAAAAAAATCACTTTTTTTAATTTTTGATGTGTTTGTTTTAGATTTTTATAAAAAATATTTTGCTAAAAAAATCATTTTTGAGTTCAAAATTAAAAACTATTTCTAATTGATTTTCTCAAAATTCTATTTTTTTTAAAATAAGGGTGCGTTTGTTTGAGATTAAAATAAAATAGATTTTTTAAAAAAAATCTATTTTTAAAAAATAGATTTATTTTGTAGAGATTTTGAAAAAAATCTAAAGTTGTTTTGTGTTTGTTTACAATTATAAAAATCATTTTTGAGAACAAACATATGGTTTATGTTGTTTAAAAAAATAGATTTTGAGAAAAGCTATTCAAAATAGCTTTTCATTTTGAAGGAAAAAATGATTTTAAAAAAATCTGAAACAAACACAAGTAAAATAGAAAAAATGATTTTTTTGAAAAAAAAAACTTAAACAAACGCACTCTAAAAGTCATATATTTGTTCTTAAAAATAATTTTTATAATTGTAAACAAACAGAAAACAACTTTAAATTTTTTTCTAAATCTCTAAAAAATCAATCTATTTTTTAAAAATATATATTTTTTTAAAAAAATCAATTTTTTTTTAATCTCAAACAAAAACAATGGCATCCAATATTATAGAGTAGGTTTCAAACAAAAAAAAAAAACTTTATTTTTGTATCGAAGACATGATAATAGTTAATTTAGTTGTTTTTTTATGTGACGTGGACCGCGTTTTAATAAGTACAGCGACCAGCCGGGTTTATGCGCGTATTTATATGTAACTGTGTTTATTTATTTATATCTCTCAAATTCGTTTTGGTTCTTTCTTTCTTTGTTTCTTTGTTTCTCGAAGCAGCAAGCTCTACCCCCAACCCTAACCCTAATTTCACACGTCTCTTCCATTTTCGTTCCTCTTCCTTCTTCCGTCGGGTATTGCCTCCTTTCCCTTTCAATTTCAATTATCATTTCCGTTCTATGCTGTTTATTCTCAATTCACGCTAATCGTTCTTGTTTCTGTTTTACTAAGTTATCTATTTTCCATTTGATTTGATGCAGATTCTTTTTGAAACTGTTGATTATTGCTGGTTTTGGGGTAGATTGCTGCTAAAGAGTTTTTCCTCTTTCACATATTATAAAAAGGTAAGAAATGAACAAATGCGTCCACGCTAACCTACCTGTCTTCCAATTCTTGATTCCCTCATGTTGTTTGCTGCTACTTTTTTGTTTGTGATTTTGTTAGTGCCATTCAATTCAAAATTCATACTTTATCCACCAACGTACTATATTGGCATTTGACAGTTAAAGTTTATTTTTTAGGGAAGTGCATGTTATTTCATGAGCTATGAACATGGTTTAGGACAATTTAGGTTCAATTATTCTGTCTGATAATCTGGTAATTGTGTGTTCTTTTCTTTAATACGAGAACCATGGGATTGAGACGTGTTGCTGTTAGTCATAATATGATTGAAAGTCTATGCTTAATTATTTAAATAGTTTTATTGCTTTGCAGTTCATTTATCTTGTATATGGTAAAGGGATTTTTAGGAGTGTTATTGGACTGGCTTATACTAGTTATACCACACTTGTAGTTTACCGATATTAGGTGCATAAAAATATTGAAGTGATTGTTTGGTGTAATTTTTTTCGACATGATTGATATGTGCCATTATTCTTACACGGATAATATCCTGCATTCATCATTTATTGAGACTGTCTTCTATTTTCTTTTATGTCGAGTCCTTTTGATTCCAACTTTCATAATCATATCCGCTATAGTAGATGCGTCATTCCTATCTAGTGAGAGCAGATTTCATTCTGGTTATTGATGTGTGGATAATTTGCTTAACAAATATTAAATATATTTGCATGTTAAAAATTAGTTTGTGTGATCAGCACTTTGAAATATTTAATATAATGATTTGATTTGATTGTAGACCTAACTTTGTTTTTTCTCTTCTGTGAGATGCACTTCCGGCCATCATTTTACCACAATGCAGTTTTTGAGTTGGATATTGATTATAAATGGACACCAAGCGGTTCATGCAGCTTGTTGAGGAGAAAAAGAAGAAAATTATGGAGAGAAAGGAAGCTCCTTTGAAGTGGGAGCAGAAGCTGGAAGCTGCTTCCAAGGCGAAGGCTGATGCTGAAACCAAAGAGAGGAAGCTGAAGGCTGCAAAACATAAAAAAAGGTCAGGCTCTGATACTGATAGTGATCATGACACTGATGATGAGAGCAGAAGGGCTAGTAAACGATCGCATAGGAAGCACAAGAAGCATTCTCACATTGGTGATCATGAAAAAAAGAAAGAAAAAAGTTCCAAGCGGAAGATAAAGAAGCGGTCTTCAGAGTCTAGTGATTTTAGTAGTGATGAATCTGAAAGTAGCTCTGAGGAGGAGAAGAGGAGAAAGAAGCAAAGGAAGAAAATAAGAGATCACGGTTCAAGATCAGATTCCAGTGGTTCTGATTCTTATGCTGATGAAGTCAATAAAAGAAAAAGGCGGCACAAGCGGCGACGATCATCAAAATTCAGTGATTCCGAATTCTCAAGTGACGAAGGAGATTGTCCAGATCGGAAGAGAGGTCACGGAAAGCATCATAAACGCCACCGATACTTGGAATCTAGTGAATCTGATTATTCAAGCGTCGGAAGTGATGTTATTCGCAGGAAGAAAAGCCACAGGAGGCATCATAAGCATCATAGACGATCACATAATGCAGAGGGGAGGTCATCTGATTCTGATTATCATAGCCATGGTGGAAGAAGCAGATCATCAGGTAAGTCGTCAGATGAAAACTCTGAAGAAGAAAGCAAAAGATCAGTACATAAACGGTCTGGCCATCACCACCATCATCGCCATCATCATAACAAATATCGACCCCACTTTTATGAGGAGATAAATCACTCACTCCAGCTCTTACCAAAACCCAATGGAAAGCATGATGAGGAATTCACTAAAACTGGAGCTGAGAAAAAGGATAATGGTCAACATGAATGCAGAGCTATTCCTGAGAATATTGATGGGCCAATTGTTTAAATTTTAAGAATATGTTCTCTTATTTGTCCCAAAAAAAAGGATATGTTATGTTACAGAGTTTATCTATGTTCTTTAGGGGAAATATGCAATGTCTTTCCGATGTTAGTGAACAATTTTCATCATTAATGTCTGACATAATGTTGTCAGCAGTATTCTTGATTATGAAAAAAATGATCTTTAACTATTATTGATCATGAATTCTGATCTTGAACTATTATTGTTTCATGGCATAAATTTGATTCTTGTATTGAATGTTATATTTTTTTACCCAGGGTGTTTGTGTGGGGTTCAGTTTTTCTTCTTTTCTTGGTCTTGCTGGTGTCCAAGATCATCAGTTTTGTTGACAGTAGTATCACTAGTATAAAGATGTTTAGATAACATTGTGCAATCATTGTTCATATAAGTGTTAGTGAAGTAGTATTATATAATTATTTATCATGATCTTTATATTATTTAAAAATTTAGACCTCCAAAATTTTATAAAAATCGACTCGCAAACAATGTGTAATGGTCTTATGTGTGTGGGGAGATTGTAGATGTTCTTACTGGATTTGTCTTTTGAAGTTGTTTTGATTGGACCGATAGTTTAGCACTGTTTAGAATCCTTATGAAAATTTGTCATTTGCTGCATTTGATGAGTTTTTGGGTGTTTAATTGCATGCTTAGAAGAAAAGGGGAAAAATAACGTGCAATATGTTTGTTCAAAAAAAACGTTTAACATATGAACAAGTCCAACAATTCACATACTTCTGTGAACTTTATAATTTCAGATACAAACTTGTCAGGGATCTACAATGTTAGGGAGGAATTTAAGAATTCATTCAAAACCTTTAAGAGATAAAATAAATAGGTTTTTCGTTTTACAAATACAACATGTGTTTAAACTGGACAGCTTCAAAATACACATTGCCTTCTGAAGGAACCAAAGCTTGGTTCAGCTCATTGCAACCATAAGTTAATGTCAAAATGTTGATGATTTCGTGTCTTATAAATTGATATTGCATATATTCCTATAACAAGGGTTTCTGCCCTGTAATTGAACTGCGAAAGTGGTTTCTAATATATGGACTAAATTCCAAAATTGTTGTTTTATTTTACATCTATGTTGAGATGCTCGATGCTCTCAGCAACAGCAAAGGAATAAATTACTATAACTCAAAAAATGATACAACAATGCCAAATTTCCATTTTGGTCAGAAGTTCTTTAGTATCTTCTCAGCTGATACTCCATCAGCAACAAGAATAGATGTAACTTCCTGCAACAATAACATTGACATTAAAGGGTCAATAGGTCATGCATTATAATTTTAACATAAAATGCTAGTAAAATCCTAGCTGAAACTTATCGACGCTCTTGTTGGCACCAATTGATCAAAAGTATTCAGGACTCTATCTCTCGGTGATGAAGCAGCTAAGTGATTCATAGGTTAACCAAAATTATTTTCCAAGAAAAATGTGCTTTTGTATTACACAGTTTTTTGTTCCAATGTGCCTCATTCTAATTCATCATTGATAGTTTTAAATGTTAGTTGTTCTGTTTGAAAATTTAGTCATCAAGGCTCTATTTGAAGTCTACCTAATTACCCTGAGGAGGAAACAGTTAAGATCTGTGCGCTAATTTTCTTTTTATTTAAGATTGTTAATCCTAGGAGAAACGGTTTCCTCAAAGCAACCATTACTGTCAAGAAAGACAGCGGCCATTTACCAAAAGAATCAATAATAACGCACCTCAGACACACAATAAAATATGATCGCAAGAATAACGTCTTTCATAATTATGCATATGAAGACAAACAATAAAAGATGATCGCAATATTAACACACCTCAGTCATCTGTTTTTGCCCACATAGTACAGCCCCGGTTGACAATGGGTTGGATATTTCCTTTGCTCTAGTAAATGCAGCCTGCAAAGGTAGTAATGCATATCAATAATCTTTACCTTTTGAAGGTAGTAACGTGAAAATCTAATCCTGTACTCCACACATGTTACCTGTACAAAACCACTTTCTCCAGTCCAACTATCATCTGGTTGAGACAATACAGGCACAATCTTGACACCGGAAGATTCCCATTCTTTAAATCTATCCTATAACATAAAAGAAAAATGTTAGATAAAGCTCTAGTATAGAACCACAGATCACAAGTCTCCTGTTGTCAAACCAACAAACAAATAAACTAACCTGGTAAGCCATTTTCTGAAGGTTTCTGGCCCCATAATATAGTCTCACATCAGACCTCTTGCCAGCACCAAATCCCGACTCAATAAGTGACCGAATTGGACTGCACACAAGAAAGTAAATGAATGAAATCAAATATCAGAGAGAGCAAAGGGAAAATCATGGATTATATAGCATATTGCATTATAAGTATAGTAAGTATTGATAAACCCTCGGGTACAGAGTGATTTAAATGTAAGGCCATAGAAAGTTTTTGCAAGAGATTTTCCATCTTTCAAGGTGTTTTTTCACGTTTGTAATCATACTTCTCAGACGTGAAAAATACATCAACATTATAAGGAAGGAATTCAAAGAAAAGGACAACAGGATAGTATCCTAAGAAAAAGGAACAAAGAAAAACAAATATAAAACAAAGCCAGTCAGTCTACAAGTCTACCGATGAAACTTGCCCTTTCACCGCCACAGCCATAACTGTTTTGCCGTACTTACGTACTTACCTTGGCCAAAATACCTACATTCTAAATCTAATCAAAGAAAATCACTCCGTACTTACCTGGCTCTTTCACAGCCAAATCCAAAACTGTCTACCTAGTTTTGAGGGTACGGTTGAAATTCAAGTGCCGTGTAATGAAGTTCTACATTGGTTAAATTTGTTGTAAGTGAGGACCATGTAAGTGAAAAGTTGTACACTTATTTGCTTAGGTTATTAACTAAGATCTCCAACTTTGGAGCTCCCCTTGATAGTCTCTATCAGTTAGGTTATCCAATATCCCCCAATGACACATTCACAACCAAATTACTAGCTTGTGAGTAAGTAACTACGAAGCACAGACACAGATATGACCACTGACACCTCGACACCAATAATCATTTAAAAAAAATATATAATCTATCATAATTATAAATGCCAGTTGTGTCTGACATCAGGACACGCTTTATTCGAAGAATGTGCGTGCTTCATAGGTAACTAAGGTAGCATCATGGCAAAAAGCTCTAAACATAGTAGTACTAACACTTACACATTACGACACAATGGTTTATTATTTACAGCTTAATATCAGCAACAACCGTATTGACTATTCATATCCATAGCTAAAACAAACAATGAAGTAAAATTCATTGTCACGCTATATTTTTGTACAAGAGAATTTACAATTAAGCTTTCAAAATTGTCAACACCAAATCAAATTTTAACTAAATAAATTAAATAAAAAATCAAAGTTTAGAAACTAACCTAATTCCAGATCCAGTGGCGAAGACAAGAACAGTTCCAAATTTCTCGGGCGGGTCGATCCGACTAATATCAAACCCATTCCCCATAACCTGACTGAGTTCAACCACATCACCTTTCTTCAACGCACATAAAGCTTCTGCAGTGGACCCTGCCACGCTCTTCACCAAAAACTCAAACACGCCACGCGCAATCGCGAGCTTCGGCGGAGACGCGATTGCAAGAAACGAAGGTTTCGGCGAGTCACCTACTTTAAGCTGAAGGTATTGTCCGGCGCGCGTGTGAGATGTAGCAAGGTCCGGCGCTTCGGAAACGTCGATGGCGATATGGAATAGCGATTCAGCGGCTGGTTCGATCTCGGAGAGAGGAACTGGAGTCCAGAGTGTGGTGTCCTGACGTACGGCAGCGGAAACGGTGGATAATCGGCGACGGAGACGGTGGTTGGTGAAATTTAAATTGAGGCGGCGTAATATGGACATGGGAAAGGGGGAGGGGCTAAAGTGCGCATGGGTAAGAGGATGAGACGGTGTGAATGAAAGGAGTGACATGTCTTTTTGATTTTTTTAATTATTTGTTGTGATGAGTTTGGTCAGAGTCGGAAGTGGCGGCAGGAGTGGCGGTGTTTGATAAAATGCGCTTTGGGTGCGTACTGTAAAATTGAGGCTTATGAGGATTCCACGTGTCAAACTTTCTTGATGGTCCGATAGAATTGGAGTGGGAAGATGATGATGGGGTTGCCTCAAAACTTTCTTGAGTGCCACATGAAATATAGGGAGTCCTACTATTTTCTCTCTTTGTATTTTATTTTTATGCATACACTATTTTCTGTTTAAAACTTGATTTTATTTTATTTTATTTGATAATAAGGAGCTTAAATTAAAGAATTAAACGAGGACGAGAATACCTTTACAATTTAAATCTAAAAATATGTGTAAAAAAGTACAATTAGAAGTACCTAAAATCAGAGAGAGAAATGAACATCAAATCATATTTTTCCTAGTAAATTTGAACATGAGTTTATCTCTCTGAACTAATGTTGAATAGTGGCAGACCAATGCTAAAGGTGTAATAATTTAAGAACCTGTTGTAAGAGAGGTTTGAGATAAGATATGATAGTAGAACAATTAAGAACTGCAGTTGCCACAAGAGTAGAATTTGTTTAAAAAATAACACGATCAAGGTGGAGACGGCGAGCAATACGCATAGCATGGAATAAACCCACATCTCAACACCTTGAGAGTTATTGCAAATAAGATTGCTCTGAGTATCTCTAAGTAATCCACCACAAGCTGAGAAGTCATTCCTTTTGTTATGAAACTTGATTTTTCTTCTTTTAATTAATCGACAAAGTTAATATATTGTTTTTTTATAATAATAATAATAATAATAATTAATCTATATTGTTAGATTAATATTTTTCTTTATAACCAAATTTGTTTGTAATATTTTTTCTCTTTATTGAAGATTAAAGTCTAATATCTCTAAGTGTTTTAACCTTACATTTACATATGACTATATAAGTGTCTTCAATTAAATAAGGCATGAGTCTATAATATGAATTATAAATAAAATACTAAATATGTAATTGACTCTACCAATATCTTAAATTAACCCCTATCTTTATCAATTGTTTCCAAATACTATATCTCTAACTACCAATATTCAAATTAATCTCTGTCATTAGGACTTCAAATCAGCTTGAAAATATGTAAAACGCTTAAACAACTTTAAAATACAAAATTTTGACTCTTATATGAGCTAATATTCCTATTACGAGGAACATAGCCAAAATCCTGAGTATTCGAATTTACGAGTATTGAAGACCTTAGACAAAATAATCACCAACAGCAGACATTATCGTGTTTTAAAAGAGCACGACTATTGTCCACAAATATACAACTAAAGTGAACTACTACTAACAATCTCTAATAATAAAACTCTAATTCTAGAAGTTGACGGGAAAAAAGTACCATTTGAATTTCAACGCTATAAAATAATTTTGATATTTTCCATCATAAATATGGATATAAATGTAAATCACAGTGCAGATTTTGGTAGTAGGTCAGCTATTTCTTTAAAACCATAGAACGAGTAAATAATGACATTGCATACTCAACAGTATGAACAATTAATATTTCATAACTGAACATGAGATTAGCATAAGGATATCCAGAATACTTTTGTACTGTCGAAAATTCAACACAAACAGAATTATGCTTCACAACACATGAACCAGTTCTAAATTTGACGACTGATGCATCCAACGTTCTGAACAAGTAAAAATGTACATCCTCTTGCTTCTTCCATTTATTAAATAACACAATGCACCGTCGGCAACACTCAAAATGAAAGGAATGACCATTCAAGTTATAAAAATTTCAAAATGGAAAATTTTGTTGTTTGGCATTGCCAAGAAAGAGATCCTAAATTATTAAATTTTCGCAATTATAGATAAAGAACAAAATGAGGGGATGGGGTGTGTGATTAAGATGTTGCAGATTCCTTGGCAATCTTCTCTGCCTTTGCAATGACCTCGTCAATACCACCAACCATGTAAAATGCCTGCTCTGAAAGGTCGTCATATTTGCCATCCAACACTCCCTGTAAGTAACAGAAAAACGAAGTTATGATATAATCATAGCTTTTCAGAAGTTTGTCAAAAACATGTTTTTAGAAATTGATCAAAATAAAATATAAACAAACACTAGATACTTAAAACGAGTTATTTTTTAAAAACACACAAGTTTAAAAAAAAAAACATAATAAGAAAATAGAGAAAAACAAATAAGTACCTGGAAACTTTGAGTGTTCTCCTTCAACTCAACATATTTGCCTGGGGCACCAGTGAAGACTTCAGCAACATGGAAAGGTTGACTTAAGAACCGTTGAATTTTACGGGCACGGGCAACAGTCAATTTATCATCTTCACTGAGCTCATCCATTCCCAAAATAGCAATGATATCTTGAAGATTCTTGTAGTTTTGAAGAACTTGTTGTACACCACGAGCAGTTTGGTAGTGCTCATCACCCAAAATAAGTGGAGAAAGCATCCGAGATGTTGAATCCAAAGGATCCACGGCAGGATAGATACCAAGCTCAGAGATCTATAATTTAATATATATTCAAACCACATTTAGTTCATGATCATAATAAGAAAAGCATGCCACTTTAGTTTAATTAATTAATATTAATATAATAATCAAACCTGTCTTGACAACACAGTTGTAGCATCCAAGTGAGCAAAGGTAGTAGCAGGAGCAGGATCTGTCAAATCATCAGCAGGCACATAGATAGCTTGGACAGAGGTAATTGAACCTTTCTTGGTGGTTGTAATACGCTCTTGAAGACCTCCAAGATCAGTAGACAATGTTGGTTGGTAACCAACAGCAGATGGGATACGACCAAGCAAAGCAGACACCTCTGAGTTAGCCTACAAGTATACCGTGCATCAAACATAAAGATTCAGTCTGTGTTTAAGTCTCAAGTTTGGTTAAAAAATGATTTGGTTTGGTACCGTGTACGGTTAGGTTGATTGTTAATTATATTTTTTGAAAACCCCTACTGAAAATGTGACGTATTGATGTCGGACACTACTTATTAAAGGTTAGGTGCTTACTTGAGTAAAACGGAAAATGTTGTCAACAAAAAGAAGCACGTCTTGTCCTTCAGCATCACGGAAGTGTTCAGCAACAGTTAGCCCAGTAAGACCAACACGAGCACGGGCACCAGGGGGCTCGTTCATTTGACCGTACACAAGAGCACATTTGCTTTCACTCTGAATCCATGAAACAACCATAGTTAAAAACTTCGCTAAATGAAAATATTAATAGTATTATTGAATGTGTATCAAGAATAATTGCATCGTGTTCACCTGCTTGTCACCCAACTTAATGACACCACTCTCAATCATTTCTCTGTACAAGTCATTACCTTCTCGGGTTCGTTCACCAACACCAGCAAAAACAGAGAAACCACCTGATAAAAGGAAATGCTTAGCAAACATCACAGAAAAATAGAATCTGAACAAGAATAAGTTGAGTAAATTAAGTAAGCATATACCATGAGCCTTAGCAACATTGTTGATAAGTTCCATAATAAGCACAGTCTTTCCTACACCAGCACCACCAAATAACCCAATCTTTCCTCCCCTTTGGTATGGTGCAAGCAAGTCAACAACCTGAACGAAAAACAATTATGCAAATTGGTTTAAAATCATTATATATTTGAACATATACAGATTTAAGGAAATAGGATTGATGCATTCACAAATACCTTAATTCCAGTAACAAGGATCTCTTGTTCAGTTGCTTGCTCAACAAAAGCAGGAGCTTCTCTGTGAATGGGCAAATAGTGCTCGGTTTCTAAGGTAATTCACAAAAATCATCATTAGTTGAAAACACCCAATGTATTTGTAAGAATAAACTTTATTGTATCAAATTGGACTGAAAAAAAGATTTAGAAGTTTCTTACTGAATTCGCCCTTTTCATCAATAGGTTCTCCGATAACGTTCATGATACGACCAAGGGTAGCCCTACCAACAGGAACCTAAATGGAATACACAAGTTAATTATAAAATAATAATTGGTTAAATGTTGGGGACAGACAGAGCCAAACACCAAAACAAAGATTGGCAAAACCATAATGGAAAATGCAAGCAGAGAAATGGAGCAGTAGGATAGGCTCAAATCAAATTATGTACATGATTTATAAATAAATAAAAACAGTTTTTTGTAAGCTTTCTGTTTTCACTTCCTGCTTAAACTTTTAATTGCAAAAATGTCCCAATTATACACTCTGTTTTTAAACTGTACACAGAGAACACTATTGCAATTTAAAAGAGAATACAGGAAATGTCAACAGATACAATATACTCAAACCAAACAGACCCTATCGTTACTTTCGATGCATACAACAATGTGAAAGCAAAATTGGGGTTACAAACACCAATTTCAACCCATCAATATCATCATTCATCCAATTGATAGCACTAACAGGATGCACAAGACCAATAATTTAAAACACTATTCATTTCTTACAACAAACATAAAGTGGCAAACTCACATACACAAACAAACACAATTAAAAACAAAATCAAATTCTCATTTCAAAAAATAAAAAAACACATTCAGATCCAAAATACGCAACACAAAGATTCAGATCTTAAAATCCCTAAAATCAGAAATTGAAATCAATAAATGAAAATTCGAAACAAATAAGAGAAAAATGATTAGGTATATACACTGATAGGAGATCCAGTGTTGAGCACACGCCATCCTCTAACGACACCTTCAGTGGCATCCATAGCAATAGTTCTCACAACACCTTCACCCAAATGCTGTGCAACCTCCAACACCAATCGTGAAGAATGATCCAAAACCTCAAGCGCAGTCAAGATCGGAGGCAAACCTTCCTCGAATCTAACGTCAACGACGGCACCAATAACTTGACAAACTTGACCGATCGCACCTTTACCAGTGAACTCATCGGTGATTTTACCACCGCCGGGAACTTCCTTCTTAGCCGGAGGCGTAGATGGAGCTGAAGCAGCTGCGGCCGCAGTAGCATATTCGGAGACACGATTCAAAAGGTAACCGTAAGGAGAAGCACGAGATTGAGAAGTGAGCCTCGATGTTGAGGCGGAAATGGATGGTTTAGAAGAAGATCGGCGAAGAGAAGAACGAATCAGAGAAGATACTAATCTGCGTGAAGCCATCTTCGAATGTATGAGAGAAATGAAAATGAAGATGTCTAGGGTTTGGGAAGTGAGGAAGTGACACTTTATAGCGTAATTGCAACACCAAACGCTACATTATTATTTACAGTTTCGACTCGATTCTTTTTATAGTTTTCATTTTTGACCTCTTAGTTTTTCTTTTTTTCATTTGACCATCAAATTAAATATATAATTAATAGTAATTAATAATTTGGTATAAAAAAAAAATCCAATTTGAAAAGTAGTATATAGTATATGATAAAAAAAAACTAGCATATTTTGAAAAAAATAAATTACTACCATATAAAATTATGTGCTTAGTATCATCACATCGACCAAACCAATCGTTAATTTTTCGACAATACAATGATGCTTGTGCTTGCGTCCGAGTTCACAAATACACGTTTCATTCCCCTTTATTAAAATAACACAATGGTAAAAAAGGGTAGTAACCAATAATGTTCATCGTACAGTCTAAAACGTTAAAATGAAAAATATTACCTCACAAAATTGTAGAAATGAAAGAGATCCTAAATTATTAAATTTTGCAATGGAAACAAAAATTATTGAGAGAAGCTCTCAAGACTGTGTGTGAGAATTGTGATTAAGATGCGGCATTTTCCTTAGCAATCTTTTCTCCCTTTGCAATGACCTCATCAATACCACCAACCATGTAAAATGCCTGTTCAGATAGGTCATCGTATTTGCCATCCAACACACCCTGCATTTGTCCACGGATAAAGATAAATTTCAATTTTGAGAAGTGAAAGATAATATACCAATAGTGGAAAAATGAAATGATAGCAACCATCAATGAGGAAGAGAAAAACAAATAAGTACCTGGAAACTTTTAGTGTTCTCCTTCAATTCAACATATTTGCCTGGGGCACCAGTGAAGACTTCAGCCACATGGAAAGGTTGGCTTAAGAAACGTTGAATTTTACGGGCACGAGCAACTGTCAATTTATCATCTTCACTTAGCTCATCCATTCCCAAAATAGCAATGATATCTTGAAGATTCTTGTAGTTTTGAAGGACTTGTTGTACACCACGAGCAGTTTCGTAGTGCTCATCTCCCAAAATTAGTGGAGAAAGCATACGAGATGTTGAATCCAATGGATCGACGGCAGGATAGATACCAAGCTCAGAAATCTACATTAAATATTTATCAAAATCACATTATTTAATCAGATATCAGATAATGATATAATAACAAAAAAATATGGTTAAAAGTGTCACTTAGTTAATTAAACCTGTCTTGATAACACAGTTGTAGCATCCAAGTGAGCAAAGGTTGTAGCAGGAGCGGGATCTGTCAAGTCATCAGCAGGCACATAGATAGCTTGGACAGATGTAATTGAACCCTTCTTGGTGGTTGTAATACGTTCTTGAAGACCGCCAAGATCGGTAGATAATGTTGGTTGGTAACCAACAGCAGATGGAATACGACCAAGCAGAGCAGACACCTCTGAATTTGCCTGCATCATGAATGATTCATACATCATGCTATAAATAGAATTTAATTCATATATACAATCTGTGTAAAAACTTTTTATACTGTTAATTAATAGTATATTATAACCGTTCGATCATAAGAATAACAAGAACAATATCAATCAATTCATATACAGAAAGAAATATTTATAGCGCAAAAGAACATGACAAAATATTGAAAGTAAATTAGCATCCTTCCTAGCGTGTTTTCCAGACAGAAAAATGTTTAATCGGTTACCAAGATTTCGTGAGTAACTCGCGATGCTTTTTTTTTGCTGTATATAGAAGTTCTCATTGATATATAGAAGATAACTTAAACTTGATAAAGTGTGCATACTTGAGTGAAACGGAAAATATTGTCAACAAAAAGTAGCACATCTTGTCCTTCAGCATCACGGAAGTGTTCAGCAACGGTAAGACCAGTGAGACCAACACGGGCACGAGCACCAGGGGGCTCGTTCATTTGTCCGTACACAAGAGCGCATTTGCTTTCACTCTGAATCCATGAAACAACCATATAGTTAACCACCGTGAACATATTATGAACAAAATTATTGAATGTGTATCATGAATAATAGCATTGTGATCACCTGCTGATCACCCAACTTAATGACACCACTCTCAATCATTTCTCGGTACAAGTCATTACCCTCTCGGGTTCGTTCACCAACACCAGCAAAAACAGAGAAACCACCTAATAAATTGGAAAAACTTAGCATACAAATACAATAATGTATATAGGAAAGGCAAAAGTGCATCTTTTACCAATGAATAAATTAAGAGCATTAATTTATCACATATATACCATGAGCCTTTGCAACATTGTTGATAAGTTCCATAATAAGCACAGTTTTTCCTACACCAGCACCACCAAACAACCCAATCTTTCCTCCTTTTTGGTATGGTGCAAGCAGGTCAACAACCTACGTGAGAAAAATTATGCAAAAAATGAGATTGATACATTCACAAATAAATAAAAAAAGGGAAAACACTAGCCAAAGAGAAATACCTTGATACCAGTAACAAGGATTTGTTGTTCAGTTGCTTGCTCAATAAAAGCAGGTGCTTCTCTATGAATGGGCAAATAATGCTCGGTTTCTAAGGCAATTCGCAAAGATTATCATTAGTGGAAAACATTTCATGGAAATAACAGGAAAAAAAATAATTATAATCAATCAATTAGTCTTAAAAAGGGGTTAGTGGTTTTCTTACTGAATTCGCCTTTGTGGTCGATAGGTTCTCCAATGACATTCATAATACGTCCAAGGGTAGCTCTGCCAACAGGAATCTAAATGGAATGCAAAAGTATATGTTAGAAAATACTTGATTGAAAGAAAATATAGAAATCAAAAGCTAGTGACAGACACAAAATTAAAAGTATAAACCAAGGGGACCAAATTCATGCTTGCAAAATGTTTAAGTCCAAAAACAAGTTGCGATTGCAGCAAGAGTAATATGATGAGAATTAAATCACAAGAGCAAGAGCAATATGATCTTATACCAATGAAGCACTAGCACCAACTAGCATCAACGCTTCAAATCAAAGGTATATATGTATGTATCATACACACATATACATGTAATTACATTCAATCACTTTCATTTTCTTAAATTAGCATCTAAGTTGATGTGTTTGTGTTTCATAATGGTATTATTAAAACAAATTTACATAATAATACCAACATATCAGTTATATATTCAAAATTCAATTCCATACAAACGGTTAAGAAATGCGAATAAATCAAAACAAATGATTTGGAATTTACGCTGATGGGAGAGCCCGTATTGAGCACGCGCCACCCTCGAACACATCCTTCAGTAGCATCCATAGCAATAGTTCTAACAATACCTTCACCCATATGTTGTGCAACCTCCAAAACCAACCGTGAAGAATGATCTAGAACCTCAAGCGCAGTCATAATCGGAGGCAAACCTTCTTCAAATCTAACATCCACCACAGCACCAATGACCTGGCAAATTTTGCCAATGGCACCTTTACCAGTATACTCATCGGTGATCTTTCCACCACCGTCAGGAATTTTCTGAGACGGAGGAGGAGAAGCGGGAGCATTAGAAGTCGCGGCGGCTGTGGCATATTCAGTTATACGGTTTAAAATGTATGGAGATGCACGTGATTGAGAAGAGATTTTTGATGTTGAAGCTGTGATGGATGGTTTGGATTGAAATGGACGGCGTGAAGATCGAATCAGAGACGAAACGATTCTCCGAGAAGCCATCTTCAGAGAGAAAGAAAGAAAGAGAGAAAAGAAAGAGAGATTGTGAAAGTGAAGTGACAGTTATTTGAGTTTTTTGTATATGCAAAATGGGAACTTACATTGCTCAAAAAACGAAATGAGAGGGTGGGTTTTTTTTGTTTAACGGTTTTGAGATGAAACACGTGGATGATGAAGTTTGAGTTTGTTTATTTCGCGCGAATTTTTTGGCGTTTCAAGCTCTTGACTTTGACCAAGTTTTGTGTTGTGACTGACGTGTCATAATTTTTATACTTCATACAATATAATAAAGTAAGAGTAATTTTTTGACAAATTTGACATTTGTCACAAGTCTTTGCTATTTTAAAAGTTACTATTAGTGGTAATCTTTCTTTAATTGATTTTTTAATTATTTTTATCCTTTAATTTTAATTGTATTTTTTTTTGGGCACACTTTTTAATTGTATTTTTAACTATTCAATGTACTGTTGTGTATTGTTTCAAGACAAATTCATCCCTTCTACTTTCTATTTCAAATGTATGTATACTTTATCACCTTTTTCAACCTTCACATTATTGATTTATGTATTCAAGTTTCAAGAATTTTTCTCTTATTTCTTATTGAAGGTTTGCATTACCAAGATTATTTTACTTTAGTTTATACATTGTAATATAATACATATATCCCCTTTGATCCATCCGCCCTCAACCCTTTACACTACTACGTACACTCTCTTCTTCACTCTCTACTATTTCACAAACCCAAATTGTATGTTGTTTCCTTTTTATATCAAAGTACAAAAGAGGGTATCAATTATCAAGTCCTTCATGAATTTCTCTCATGTGACTTATTTCTCACTGCTACTATATAATTGTTTTAATGTTCTCATCTCAAAGAATATATATTATTTCATTCAAATTGTTATGTTTCGTTAAGGAATCCTATTCAAAAAGAATGGCAATATAATGGAGCTGGATTTTTCAGCATTGAATCATAAAATTTCTCTCATCCTATTTGGAAATATCATCAGCTCTGCAAATGTCAATTTATTTTCTTTTCAAGCAAAACTTTGTGATGGAACCATTGAAGAAACACTTAAAAGTGTTTATTACATTACTCTAATTGATGGGTCACATGGATTTACTAGATGTTGCTCTCCTTATTTTCCTATTATGTATTCAAGCGCCTGTTTCAATTTTAATTTTTAATAGTTTTATTATTTTTGTTGTCATTTGAAGTACTGCATGTATGTGACCACACCAAAAAAAAAAAAATGTATGTGTTTGAATTCCAATTTAATGGTTTATATCAAGCAACTTTAACATGACTCAGGATTAATTGTGTTTAACAAACAAGTCAACAAAGGAAGAAGTTTTAGGGAGGAGCTTGAAAAAAATGGAGGTAAAATAAATTCTCTCTAACTTTGGCTTCTCAATGGATCATCCAAATTTAAATTGATGTTAATTGTACCGTAGCTTATATGAATACATATTTTACTTTACTTTTGCATTGTGCCAAATATAAATGAATTTTCTTCCAAGAGTATATATGTAATAAAGTTATATTAAATTTAATCACATATTAAAATATAATACTTTAATAAAGTATATTAATATGTCTTTCCACCCATGATTTTATTTCTATTTTCACTCTTAATTTATAATCTTATTTTTCAATATTCTTATGTCAAATTTTAAAGAATTTTAGATATGAATTGTAAAAAAATTAATTTAATGCAAACAAAAATTTTCCCTGGTGCATCGCACGGGTATGCACACTAGTTCTTTCTTAATGACATTCTACGCACTTTGACTGGCCTATGGCGAAAATTTCTGGTCAAATTTTAACTCAATTTTATACATTAATTTGATCGGACGGCTATCAGTTGCAACTTGCGTCATGATTAAATAGTTACCGAATTTATCAATTATAGTTTTTTTTGTAGACGGGTTAATTGGATGGAAACATAAATGATTTGATCGATTAAATAGATATGAATTAAGTGATGTAATTGTCAATTTATTTTGTTTTTTCTTTATATCACGGGCTTCATATAAAAATTAAACAATTTCTTTATGAAAAATGATTAGGTGGTTTTGCATAGGCACTTAGTAATTGAAATGCTGGCGGAGTTGTGAGGTGTGTTTGAAAAGTTAAGAAATGCTTGATGTTAGGGGTTTGATGTTGTTGAGTTGAATTGATTCTTGTTCCATTGCTCAAGTGACTCAAGATCTTGATTTTGAAGATTCGTTAGTAGTGTGTTAGATTGGAATATTGAAGCTTATTGCATATATAAGAGAAGCTAACTCTAGTGCATGTTTAATTATTTTTTTTTAAATGACAAAATATATTAAGAGAGACAATCAAAATCCAAGAAATATTGAATCCAACATATAGGACTAAGTACAAGTAGTACTACATCCATTTAAAGAGAAAGTGAAACAATAATGCAACAAATCCGCTCCACTCCTACTTACATATACAATCGAATGCATATGCGCTTTTCTTATGTGATTCGGACCTCTCTATTATAAAAAGAAATGTACATAGTTCCTTTTATCAAAATTACTATAAAACTAGCAGAAATATAGTGATCACATCCCTTCATACACTTTGTTTGCCTGTCTATTTAAAGTATCTGTATTTTGTTCTGTCATTACTTCAGTTTTCTGATTCGCCTCAACTGCTTTCCTAGCCTGCATGAAATTAATGACAAATGAATCAATGACAAATGAAAATAACTATTGAAATGGTTGAAGTTGAAGCATAAAATATGATTACCTCTCTATCCCAATTAGTACATAAATTCACTGTAATCAACGCTATTCCTTGAACACAAAGTCCACATATGATTCCTATCCAAAGTCCCTGTCAATACCAATTTTGTGAGCATGAACACATAAAAACCTATGTAGCAATATGTTGATGTCTGATACCGACATGACACTGATGCATGTAGTTACATTCAAATTGTTATCGATGTGTCAGTATCGTGTTAGGTGTTTGTGTCTGTAGTTGGGCTTCGTAGACAAAAACATATACACTGCCCATAAAAATCAGATTTTTTGTAAAAAAGAAGCTCACCATCCCTCCAATATGGAAGACAAAGGCGAATAGGATAGCAGAAGGAATTCCCACAACATAGTAAGCACCAAGGTTTATAGATGCACATAGATTTTGCCAACCACAACCTCTAGCAGCTCCTGTTAAAGCCAAACCACATATTAAATGTCAATTTGTAATTAAAGCTGAAAATACAAAATGTTTCTAAAATGAACAAGACCTTCATAATCACATGATAACAGGATTCGATTGTTGAGACTTGTGAGTAATAAGAATTAGTGAATTACCAGAAAGCACACACTGGAAACCATCCAAGAAGTCAGACAGTGCCAGCAAAGGCATCATCTTGGCAACATATTTGATAACTTCGTCTTCATTGCTATACAGCTTTCCCCAAACATTCCTTACCAAAATGGTAACCAATACTATTGCTGAACCCTCTACTATGGCAATTACAATCATGACGCGGAGAGCCAAAAGCGCACCTTGTGCATTCCCACAACCCAATTCATTTGACACTCTTGTGCTTCAGATGAAACCATCAAGTCAATAACTTAAGAAAAAACAATAACAATAGCAAGAAGTAACAAAACTTGCAACACAAGTCACAAATATGCAAGTGTTATTTAAGTCATTTAATTTATTGTCACTAACCTTATGGCACCTCCAAGACCAACTGAGATCATATAAACCATCCAACATGTATTAAGGCTGCCAAAATAAGGTGCATATGAATTATGATGGAATTTTGGTCAATGATGACATGAATGTATTGAATAATAGATTAGTGAGTTAATGGTTTACCTTATTGATAATACAGATGTCTCTAGTTGTGGGTTTGGTAAAAGACCGGAGAGAAGAACAACCATCTCAAAGGACCAATATTCCAAACTGTCAAAGAAACAAACTTAGGAAAATGTAAAGCAAAAAATGGTATTATACACTATGATGTTTTTCTTCTCCTCGCAGTCATGTATTAAATCGAACTGAACTAGAAAAAATCGGTTCGTCAGTTGGTTCAACCAATTTTCAATTTTCACTATTCAAAATATTGCCTGATAGAGAAAAGTGAGTTAGATTACCATATCATAACTGCTGAAGCAACAGCAAGCTTTAAAAAACTAAGAATATCATTCAAAGCTTCTTTAGAAATCCCATTCCAAGTTGATGCACAAGTTGTAGCTGAATTTATATAAATCACCAACATGACCACATTAACCCAATAGGACAAGCTAATTGCCAATGATGCTCCTTTGATTCCAAATTCATATTCAAAAACAAAAATCCAACAAAAAACAACATGTACCAAAGTTGTGATTCCAGAGCTTATAAGCATTGGAAAAACATTGTTTTGTGTTTGTAAAAATCTGTTAAGGCATTGAATAATGGCATAAGCAAAAAGACCAGGAATCATCCACCTATTAAATGTTCCAGCTTCTGTTGATATTTCATGGTCTTGGCCTAATGCTATTAGAATGTTACTTGTGTTAAACCAAATTAAAGATAAGGGAATGCTTAATGCTAGAAGGACAAGCATTGCCTTTTGTGTGTGAACTCCTAGCAAGTGATACTGTTTGGCTCCATAGGCTTGACCACATAGTGTCTCCAATGCACTTCCCATTCCTAACTTCAAAGGCATATTGAACCATAATTTTGAGGTCTCATCAGTTCAATCTCCGTACGAATTTTTAAAAACATTAATTTCAAGTTTCAACAACATTATTATATGCCTTTGTACAACGAATTACATTTATCATATGATAGATAAATGAACAAAATGCACAAGAATAACTTTAACATACAGTATATATATCATGAAATCAAGTCCAATATATATTTTTGAAAATGAACAAAACCCACTTACCAAAACACTATAACCAGTGACTGAGGCAAAGGAGTTACCCAAAGAAGCACCTGAAAGAGGAAGTTTCCCAAGATGACCAACAAACATAATAGATATCATTTGTAAACTATATTGCAACAAACTAACTGCAATAAGAGGCCCTGCTAGCCATAGTTGCTTTTTAGCTTCCTCAACAACATCTTCTCTAATACAACAACATTGATCAGATGTATGTGCTTCGAGTTCATGGTTTCTGTGTTGGTTTGAACACAGTGGAGTCTCAAGATTCGATTTGTTTGATGTTTCCATTGTCAGCAAGTGGACAGACACATTCATTTAACACCAATAACATAATAGTAAGACTAGTCATACATACTCCAATCATGCACAATAAAAAATATTAGTTTCATTTACAAGTGGACAAAATATAGTTTTGTCATATAAAAAGAAAAACTAATGGCTTTAGCCCGATTTCTATTACAATAATATCATATGACAATCTTTAGTTTTGTATAACATGGATCTGTGGCGCAATGGTAGCGCGTCTGACTCCAGATCAGAAGGTTGCGTTGCAGATACTTCACAATATTCTGGGGTACTGTTTAGCATTACCCATATACAAATAGCATTTTTAATTTCAATTTTGTGGATAGGAAAATTTATAATTGAGAGTAGATATCTTACATAACCAAAAAAATTAGTGAGAATTAATTAATCATGTAAAAAATTCATTTATACGTAACAACATTATTAAAATAACTGTAAAAAAAAACATGATTAAAATAAATACTCACAATATACAAATAGCAATACACTAATAATAACCAATATGCAATTGGGATTTAAGGTCTCCATGATTTATGTTTTTTAGATGGAGAATAAAATTTAAACTATGCTATTATATTATACTCCCTTACCAAAAAAAAAATTATATGATATATCAGTGATAATCTTCAATTTCGTAACAAACACATAGTATATTGAAGGGAAAAAACAATTAAAAAAAAAGCCTATGTCTGAGAAATACTACTCCAATACAAGAGAATAAAAAAGAGTAGTGGTATATTTTCTCGAAACAGTATGCCAAAGTCCAATACTCTTTGAGATATGATTGGGAATATCGGCGAAAATTCATTCATATGTTCTGACACTAAGATAAACTCTGCAATCGTTCTCATAACATGATTGCAACAACAAATTTTAGAGGCAAAACACAACTCATTCATAACTGTCAATATCTCACTCATAACTTTACGTTTTTTCCGTCGGTGTACAAATCTTGTTGCATGTTTATTTAATTTATTTCATTTTAATTACAAAGAGATTGAATATCCTTTGTTTCATGGGGGATTATATGGTGAAGTCACCATTTTGCCTACTCCAAAAAAATCATTTTGACTGATCAATAGAATTTAAGTTGACTCCACATCAGCAAATATAGTGTAGGAAGTCTATGGTGCACCTTTATAATATGAAATTTTTACTTATTACTTATCAGCCCCTATTAAGTTCATAATTAATATTAATAATTTACAAAAAAAACATTTTTATTTAACAATTTTCACATTGAACACCCTCCTCAAATTTCAATCAAACCTGTTCATGTTAATCTCTTCTTCTTAGTTCTTCATCCTCCATTTTCTTCACTGCAACACCAACCCATAAAACAAACTACTCATTCTTTTTTGGCCTTCTTTTTCTCAAGGGAAACAATCACCGAAACAACCATGAACCTTCACTATTCACGCTGCATGATTCACAAAAAAAACCACAAACTTCATATTTTATTTTCAATCGAACCCTTTTTTCTTTTGTAAAATACGGCATTTGATTTGTTGATAAATTGACATGTTCGTTCTTATTATGTAACTTTGAGTCCAGATCTGTTATTATTTGAGTCCACTCATTGATGATGAACTTGGATCTATCATTTTGTAAAAAGAAAGTAAAATTTGATCTTTCAATCCATGAATTGTCTGTAAAAATTGAACGATTTCGACCGATGTTAGGGTGGTCAGCGTTGCCGCTGGGACAGACAAAAATGATCAGAAATTCGGTTCGGGTCAGAGCCAGACCCGCTGAAGGTTGAAGATGACTCTTTTTTTAGCTGTTCATATGGATTACAGTATATATTAAGCAACAAAGTAAAATCTGTACATAGCATTGTTGGCGCAGTGGCTATAAGTTTGGTGATAGAATGGCAGGTCGTGTGTTCAAGTCTTGGCCATGCCAGTTTTTTTTTTAATTTATTGACCAATGATTTTTTATTTTTTTATGGAACTATGGTCGTGACTTCTGAGTTTAATTTTTAGTCAAACAACTATTTCATAAAAAAAACTAATGTGTATACCCGTGCCTGCACGGGAAATTTTTTTAACTAAATTAATCAAAAATAAAATATTTTATGCTCTATACTTCAATTGTCTTTTAAAAGAAAACATGTGCAAATTTTTTTTTTAAAATATTGGGAACTAAAATTCCAACATAGAAATATCTTTGAAAAACTTATTGTAATAATCAATTATGTACCTTTAAATAAAATTTTATTTGTAAGTGTGTTGCTTATCCATGTTTTGGGTTTTTCTTTGTAAATTTTTTATATTCGTAGTGTTAGACACATCCTGTGATTAACTTACTTTGGTTTGTTCAAAAATAGTTTATATACCTCTAAAATAAATTCTAGTGTTGAACCAAACATACTTTTTATTGTACTTGATCAAAAATTAAAATTAAATTTATATAGTCCGTTTATAATTTTGAGGTCCAAATTTGAATTTTCAGTGCCCTAATGGCTAGTAGTAACAATATTATTAGATTAGAATTTTATGACTGGAGTTCGACCTGTAGTTCCTCCAATTTATAAGTGTGGGTTTATAATGAATTTAACATTTTATCTATTTAAAAAACAATATTTTGTACCAAAATGAAAAATAAACAACAATTTGCTAATCTCAGGTTAAGAAAGTTCTTTCAATTATTTTACAATTTAATAATGAAAATACTCACAATTGCACAATTATAATTTTGCAATAAATATGATTCTTCGCAATAACTTGTTTTGCTATTAACACAAACATTAGACTTAGCTAAGCTAAAAGTCTTTAGTGCTGCAACACAGTCCAATGCATGTCACATACATGCATGAATAACAAAGATCTTCAAATAACACGTTGAGATTCATAAAGGTTAGAAATCAGTGTTAGGTCTAAACCAATCTTATACATTAAAATGAGCTTGCAATTGATGTGAAACTTAACTATAAAAATTAATTGATTACTTGTTTATTAGACAATAATATGCATCTTTCATTTGACAGAAATTAGACACCGTTCATTGTAATATTTAAAATGTATGTTAAAATCACACTAAAAAATGTAAAATGTGAAAGAAAAAAAGAGAAATAAAAGACCTAAATTGAACTAGAAACAAACAGAGCACATAAGCTAACCAACAGAGATACAAAAAAAAATATTACCTGAAACAAATTCAAAACCAAAATTTATTACCTTGATGAATTAAAGCTAATATCACATATTGCCTTCCATAATTCATAGTCTCTTCAACCAATCAAGTAGCAACTTACAAATAAAATACTACATATATAACATAGTCAATTAAAAGACATTAACGGTGCGTTTGGTAGAGTAGAGATATGAAAGAGAGAAAGAGAAGCGAGAGAACTTGAGAAGAGATAGGGAATTTCTTCTGCTTGGTTTAGAGGAGAAATTGAAGAGAGAGACAAAAAATCCGCGGGACCCACACTTTTACATTTCTCTTCAGAAGTGCGAAGAAATTGAACAGAAACGTTGTCTATTTCTTCTTTTCCATTTTTGTCCTTGCTGAAACCTTCCATATCCAGGTTAATTGGCAATGAAGCTTCAACCACGAGCCATTTGCCTCTCCCTCTTTGGTCCCTCTTTGGCCTGATCTCACAAAATAGCTGCAAGTTTTCGCTTTTTTATTTACCAACACATGCATATTGCATAAAGGCAATTTGATAAAAGAGATAAAAGCAAAACATGATGGTGAACTGTAATGTTGAAGTCTTGAAGATGGCTTTTTATCTTATTCTTTTTTAACTCTTTTTATTGGATTGGAATTTAACAAATAATGGGTGAAGTGAAGAGATTTTTTTGGTAAGACACACTCTCTTTTTTTTTGGTAAGGAATTGAAGAGATTATTATTATTTTTTTTGACAGAGGAAGTGAAGAGATTATATACATAGTTTTCTCAGGTTTTTTTAATCAAAATCATATTTTATTTTTGATAAAAACTGGGGCATTATTGTACTTTTAAAATTAACCAACACTTCTCTCTCTTCTATTTCTCTTCTCTTTCTCTTAAACCAAACAACACATCAAATCTACTATATTTCTCACATATTTCTCTCTTACCAATCTTTCTCTCACCTATTTCTCTCTTCTCATTTTCTTCTCACAACCAATCACACCCTAAGATCATAAATCGATCAATGCAAACAAACAGAATTGATGTTCCTTTCTATCTCCTCCTTCTTGGTCAACTTCGCTAATCTTTATCTCTTCTAATCTTTTTCAATAATCCAATGACATGTTAATGACTATTTTATGAAGAAGAGAAATAGAGAATCTCACTTTTGTTTCTCCAAATTGCAACAAAATCTCATCTTTGAAGAAAAAAATAAAAAGATTAAAGAAAGTATCATAATTTCTTCTACAACAAAAAATATCATCAACTAAAATTAAAAATCAATAAAGAAATAGAAGAAGTGTATCAATTATCAAATTGCTAGTATTAAAACATGCAAATGGTTTTGTGTATTGAAACTTGTATTGAAAACATGAAAAGATAAAATTTTGTATTGAAACTTGAAAGAATTAATAAGCTTGCTCCTTGATTTGAGTCTTACCTCGGTATAGAATAAATAATTTGAAAATGTTGTTACCAAAAAAATATACAAAATTGTAATTAAATACACAAAATAATAATTACTAAAATTAAGTTTTAAAATAAAAAATAATTTAAACAAATAATTATAGGTTATTACTATTAATAGAAAGTTTAAAAGAGCTAAACACTCTTATTGAATGATAAATGGCAAACTTGCCAAAGATTTACTTTTGCTTTATTATATTGTATGATTTGTGAAAAAAAAAACTTTTTTATATATTTTTATTATTCTACTAATAATAATAATATAATAAAAGTAATTACTTTTTTGAAAGAATATATATATATATATAAAATTAATGTATATGACAAGTTCCTTTTTAGATACATTGTATAATTAATGTATCTGACCAATATTTAGACTAGATACATTAATTATTCAATGAATCTAAAAAGTGGTTTGTCTCTTATAATAAAGAACGGAGGTAATATTATTATAAAAGTAATTACTATTACAATAAGTTATAGTACTTTATTTATTTATTTTTTTGAAGGAAAATTATTTATATTATTGTCAAAAAAAAAGTTAATTTATCATCATCAATTTTAATAAGATTATACTTTCGTTCAGTTGAAACACTATTAATCCTAGTATTTAATTGAAGATTCTTCTTAGGTTAAATTGAAGCATTATTAATCCTAGTCTTTGACTAAGGATTATACTCCGACTCAACTAAATCAACATTAACTCTAATTTTTTAGTGATGATTATAGTCTCGTTTTTTTAGTGATGATTATACTCTCGTTAAAGTAATGACTTAAATATTAGGTAGTACTCATTTAGTTCGTTGAACTAGGTTTGGTATAGATAACTCAAAAAATATGGTCGGATTAGTGCGGATTAAAAATTATCAGTGAAACGTTCATTGCAATTACGCTCGTTTTAAATTGGTACGTATTCATTTAGTTCATTGAACTCGTTTGGATTAGAAAGTCAAAAAATGGAGTCGATTCCGTCTATTAAAAAAATTATCCGCTAAATTCATAAACAATAGTTTACAAAAGTTGAACCCATGACCTCATCATTGACAAATGTCACTAAATCCACTAAACCAACCATCCAATTCATTACCATTTGTAAACCAGAAATATTTTTGATGATATTGATGCATTTATGTTTGCATTAACGTTCATACATGTTAGTAGTAATAATAATATTATTATTTTAATTATCAATTTTTAATTCTATTTAATACTCATTTATTCTATTTAGTTTACTATTTGGAAAGGAAAAATATGATACTGTAGTTTAGATTAATGAAACCGGGTGAAGTTTGAGAAATGGAGAACATGGATGGGTCCAATTGACCATTAAGTGTGGTTGGTTGATAGGATTAATTGGAATTTGGAACAAATTATCACTCCCCATAAAAGTAATCATGAACACGTTTTTTTTTTTTTTGAGATCAACATGCCTTTGGTGACTGCTCATTTATTAGTAGTAATGATCCACCATCAATTGGAACATCCCATGGTGCCTTGGTGACTGTTCGTTAGTTATGAAATCATGAATCATAATCTGAACTAAATCCACCGTTCAACTGCTACTCCTTCCCTACCAAAATATAAGTCACTTTAGAAAAAAAAATTGTACCAAAATATAAGTCACTTTACAATATCAATGCAACATTTAATGCTAATTTTCTTATTATACCCTTAACTATTTATTACTCTATCTTCTTTTGCTTCTACAATTTATTTTTTCCATATCATTATTGAAGGACAATTTTGTAAACTAACTCATAATTTCTCTTTTCCAAGCAACAATGATTACATTTTTTAATTTGTGTGATATAGTCAAAACGACTTATATTTTGGTACGGAGGTAGTATTAAGATTTCGTGTCTTGGTAAATCAAATATTTATCTAGTAAATATTCTTATGATCAATACTATGTCAATTATAATTAAAAAATATTAAAAAATTTGATGATTCAAGCGATACTGAACGGTCGTCTAAAGTAAAATTCGTAGTCAATAAAATTCGTATTCCCATGTTTTGGTCATCGTCTAAAGTAAAACTAAGTTTTCGATTAGGCATAGTTTGCAATCGTCAATATAGTCTAACTACGATCAATTTTTTTTTATCTAATTCAATTGTTGGACCGATCATTCGATATTGAACGGTTGGATTAATTAAATTTGTAGTCCAAAGTCAAAGTCCCGTGTTTTTGTGACCGTCTAAAGTAAAACTAAGTTTTCGATTACACATAGTTTGTGATTGTCAATAAAGTCTAACTCCGACCAATTTTTTTTATCTAATTCGTTTGTTGGACCAATTAGTCGATATTGAATGGTCGGATTTCTCTGGATATAAAAGTTATTGATTTAGGGTTTATAGTTTAAGGTTTAGGGACCACGATTGCTATTACGCTCGTCATGTTGCAATGGAACGTTTCCGATATAATTTTTTATTTTAATTAATCCGACCCTATTTTTTGACTTATCTATACCAAACCTAGTTCAACGAACTAAATATTTGTCTCATAGTATACCAAGTTTATATAAAAGGATCATGAAGTCCGACTAAAACTACCGATTTTGATTGGGGATTTTCAAATTTAATTAATCCGGCTGTTCAAAATCACCTAATTGGTTCAATAAACGAATGAGAGTTAGAATTTTGATAATCGCATTTCGAATGTGTTGATCGATCGTAATATATGTCTCATAGTATACATAATTTCTATGAAAGGGTATGAATTTGACTAAAACTACCAATTTTGACTGGGGATTTCAAATTTAATCAATTCGACCATCAATATCATCTAATTACTCCAACAAATGAATGAGAGTCATAATTTTGATGATCGAATTTGAAATGTGTGAATTGATCGTGATTTATATCTCATATGATATCTAGTTTCTATGAAAGAACCATGAAATTTGACTAAAACTACCCATTTTGATCAGATATTTTTAATTTTATCAATATGACCGTTTTTTTTTGTACGTATCAATATGACCGTTTAATATAACTTAATTAGTCCAACAAACAAATTAGAGGTAGAATTTCGATTATCGAATTTCAACTGTGTGAATTGATTGTGATATCCGTCTCATCGGATATATAATTTCTCTAAAAAGGTCCGTGATAAATCTGTCAATTAAATTTTATATCTGATTAAAATAAAAATGAAATGTAACCAAAAGTAAATAAATAAAAATATCTAGAAATATATGTATGTAGAGTGATACTTTATTAAATCTCAATCACAGCTCAGGTGGTTTGTGTTGTTTCAGCTCTATAGGTGCTTGGTTCAAACCCTCTTGTGGGGATTTTGTTATATTTTTCGTGAATATTCAGTTCAATCAAAGTCATTTTAAATGAAAAAAATCCCAAAACGTCAACAACAGGACTCGAACCCAACTCATTACAGCCACTGATTTACATCCTAGCCGCTACACCAAACGAATAATTTGATGATTTTGCTGCGTGTTTCATTATTTATACCTCTCGCTGTCATGAAAATATGTTAAATGAATCATCATCTTCAACCTTCATCCGGGTCACTTCGACCCGGTTTCAGATCCGCGATAACTGCATAAAACCTGACGGTTTCAGGTCCATTTAAACGTCTAAAATAACAATTAATCACTTATAAACATCACAAAAACCATTTACAATTCAATTATGATTTTAATTTTGATTCAATTGGTTTAAAACAAAAAACCTAAAACTTAAAATTCGTTCAAATTCGTTTCTATTTATAAATAAAAATCATTCAAATCACCTTTATGTTTTTAAACTCGCGTTTTAGATAAGTGTGATGGAAGAAATATATCAAGAGAAGAGAAAAGTATGGGTGGTGGTGTGAGAGCTGATAGAGTTGGAGGTGGTGGTGGGCGATGATGTTGTTGTTGAAGTGAGAGAAGAAGCAATGGAGAAGGGAGATATTGTTAAAGGGAAGGAAAAGTTAAAAAATAATATATTTAATAGGTTAAATATTTTAATTTTAATATGTTAAGGACTTATTTGCAAAATTAAAAGATGTGAGAGTGCATCTTAAATGGAAATATGGAATCCACTCTATAATCCTATGTGGCATTGACAAAGTCACTCTTGTATTTTGATTGGTCAAAAATATGACTCCTTTGAAGAAGGCAAAATGGTGACTTCACCATAGAATTGCCCTTGTTTCATACAAAAACAAAAGAGATTGAATATCCTTTGTATTCATCTATAATTATTTTTTGAAACGGTTTATCTACATTTTGTCCAATATTCATATCAATTGAGCACAGAGAGATTTTTATATTTGTAGTTATATAAAAATGTTAATATGATGACTAAAAAAAATGTTAATATGTAAGGGTCTGAATTATAGCATGACAGTGTGAGTTTTTTAAACTTATTTGGGTTGATATGGTAGTCGGGACTTGTGAGTGTACTCCTCTTGAAGTCTCAGGTTCAAATATATTTAGGGTTAGTTTAGGTGGACTAATTTAGCTTATTATAAAAAATGTGTGTGATGCAATTGGAGAGTTTGTAATGTTTTTTTTATAATCAAAATATATTATAAGAGAGTGCAAGGAGTAATCAATCTCTTACAACACATGATAAAAAATTAGAAACTATTGAGATAAGTCAAAGGGTCAACACACCAAAAGGAGAAAGGAAGAAAAATGTGACGACCAGACCGACCACCAAACCAAAATCAAAACATGATTTTAATGTTGTCAATTAAAGAAGAAACATTTGAAGAGTTTGTAATGTTGTTGTATGTCTAAACTCGGATTTGAGCTAAGTATTTTGATTAAACTGAAGAAACATGCGTCATGTATCATCTAAACACTCTTGTTTTTTAGTTTTTTAAACATCATTATAGTACATATGCAGCCGCTCCCTCACTTTATTACCCTAGTTTTTCTTCTTCTCTTCATCCACCGAAATTTGTTCTATCCCTTTCTTTTTATTAAAATAAGTTAATTTCACATAGTATTTAGTATTTTTCTTTATGATTTCATCGTCTTATAGTGCGATGTTTTGTTGTTAGTCGTCTTGGTGCGCCATTTCGTTGTTTGTCGTCTTGGTGTGGCGTTGTTTTGTTTTTCCATCTTGTGCGGCGTTATGCTTGTTCGGCTCAAATTCTCATATTATATTCAATAAGTGGAGATTCAATATTCCAATGACTTCGGCAACGTCACAGATCTGAAAACATGTTATTTTAGACACTCAAATTTTGTCATATTCGTAGACGTTTTATTGTTATACGCTATTAACTTGGATGCTGTAAGTTTATTCACAAGTTTATCATTTTTGATTTTTAACGATCTTGAATTTATGTTATATGATATATTCTTTGATTTTGAATAAATGAAGTAAAAAAAAAATCATCTAAACACTCTCGAACTAAAATGTTTAAATCTAATCACTAAATAATTCATTAAAATATCCATTAAAGAATATTTAGAGAATAATTCCAATAATTATATAAAGTAAAACTACCGATCAACCATCTTACTATTGGTACAACTAAAAGAAGAAAATTCTAGGGGCGGCAATTGAGATTAAAATAAAAAAAGTTATTAACATTTACCAATCAATTTCTACCCATAAAAAACAATAACTTTCCTCAACAAAAGTAGTACTCCAATTGAGTACCTGCTGCTAGATATCATAGCTTATAATTAAGTTTTTTATACTGTGAATATGGTCTTAGAGCATTAACTCTTTTAAGATGAACAATTAATTTTACAAGATAAAATAAATAATTCTTTTCTTTTTAAGCAAAATATTTATTCTTTTGGTCAAGTAATTTAATAGCTAGTAAAATATAGTGTAATTTTTATTATTGAAAAAATATCATAACAAATATCCGTTAAAAAAACAAACTTAATTATAACAAAAAAAATAACAAACTCATTTTTTTATTTTATAATAATAACAAACTCAATCTAAATCTAAATAGTACAAAACTAAAATCACATTTAAATTTTAGACCTATTATTGTGGCTTATATAAAATACATGAAGCGAAAGCCACCAAACAAAGAGACCAAAACTGTTTCAGACTCAAACTCAGACACACATTAAATACCGACTCTATATTATATATCTCTCTCTCTGACTCTCTCTAATCTCTATCAGTTTTCTTCTTGTTGTTGTTCAAAATGGGAGAAGAGAGAAACACGATGGAGGAGAGTCTATTAGCAAAAGTAGTAATTGATTCAAAAGAAGCAGAGAGCACTGATGGTGGTGAAGAACAACAACAGAGGAATAAGAGATTAATAAGTTGGGATATTTACACTAAAGAATTGAAGAGAATTTGTCATCTTTCAGGTCCAATGGTAGCTGTAGTGTTATCACAATACCTATTACAGGTTGTTTCAATCATGGTCGTTGGTCACTTGGGTGAACTCTATCTCTCTAGCGCCGCCTTATCAATCTCCTTCACCGGTGTCACTGGTTTCAGCTTCCTGGTATGTAAATAATTTTATTTAATTTCATATCATAGTTTACATTATTTGTTTTTGGTACATAGATGAAATTGCTGAACCTCACTCCACACAAAGTAGTTTGACCGGCACATAAAGTGAAGTGATCATGTTCGAATCTCCATCATGAACATCCATCTTAATAATTTTGAGTATACTCCAATTTAGTTGCCTATTTTTATGCTACAATCTAGTTTGAGTAGTTTCTGAATTCAGATATTAGTCGTTACTTTTTTAAAATAATTATAAATTACAAAATGAGGTTGATGTATTTTTTGACTAAATAAGCAAATTAATTATATGAAATAATGGAATCTTTTGTTGAAGTTATTTATTCATTTAGTATTTAATTTTAAATTAAATTCTTTTGACCAAATTATTATTTATATAATAGTAGTATATTTTTTTGTCCTCACGCAAGAGTCCTTTTTTTCCGGCCTTCTCTTCTGTGTGTGTGAGGCTGGTCCGCCATTATTGTTTGACCATGACGACGTTGGGCAGGAATCTACCTTGCAACTTCACCACTATTTGTTTAGTACTAGTAGTAGAGATTAGAGAACTTCATTTTTAAGTAACATGATATACTGATATCAATATGTTTTCTTCCCCTTACACATATGCATATTATGGTCAGTGCCGGCCCCGACATTTTGGAGGTCTCAAACAAATAATAAAAATGGATACTTAATAAAAAAAATTGTACTAAAAAAATATATTACTTTTTAAAAAAAAACATATATGAAAATTATAAATAGTATCAATAACTTCAAAATTACATAAACAAAATGTCATTTTCTAATCAACATTTTAGCTACTTAAAAAAAAAAGCCTCCCTCCTAACTTAAAAAAAAAGCCTTCAATTATAAATAGTATTTTTATTTTGTTTGGACTAAATATAAATTGGATCTAATATTATAAATACCTAATAATTTTTTTTTGAGGCTCTATTATTTCAGAGGCCCCAAGCAGCAGCATTGCTAGCTTGGGGTGAGGGACGGCTCTGATTATGGAGTTGAATTAATCAAAGATAAAAGAAAAATGCAAAAAATAACTTTACAGTGTTAATAAATACTAACAACTACGTAGTTTGTGATGTCACTTTAATTTACTCTATTTTTTAATATGACATAAAATTTTAAATCAGTTCTATTAAATCTAAGTGTAAAATTAGTTTAACTGACAGTGGATATTATTTAATCTGCACTAAATGAGTAAATAAATCTTATACTTGATCATGTAGTGGCAAGTCAACCTTTTGTGGTCCGTTAATGCCAGTATGATTTATGAATACTACTAGTAGCACCCACCCTTCAACTTAAGTACTACTTAAGTAGTGAACAATAAAAAGAAAATTTCCTTAAAGTATTTCACTTTTTGTCTTTATTAACCATCCCTAAAAAAACAGAACAAAACAACAAAGCTCTAGCTGCTGCTAAATTTGTTCTTTCTTATTTATTGTAAGAAAATGTAACGTGATACTTATCTTAGAATATAAAATTCTTTTCTAAAAACGACATTCATTTTAGAACGGATTAAGTAAAATAAAATTGATGTTTACTCGTGTTAACAGATGGGAATGGCTAGTGGACTAGAAACCACATGTGGACAAGCTTATGGAGCTAAACAATATCAAAGAATAGGAATGCAAACATACACAGCTATATTTTCTCTCTTTTTAGTGTGTCTACCACTATCATTCATTTTAATCAACATTGAAAACATACTAGTTTTCACTGGACAAGACCCTCTAATTGCACATGAAGCAGGAAGATTCACACTTTGGCTTCTACCAGCAGTTTTTGCATATGCAATATTGCAACCACTAGTTAGATATTTTCAAATACAAAGTTTGCTTATTCCAATGTTTTTAAGCTCTTCTGCCACTCTTTGTATCCATGTACCTCTTTGTTGGGCTTTGGTATTCAAGACAGGGTTGGGTAATGTTGGTGGTGCAATAGCAATGAGCATTTCCATTTGGTTGAATGTGATTTTTCTTGGATTATATATGAGATACTCTTCTGCTTGTGCTAAAACTAGAGCTCCAATTTCTATGGAACTGTTTCAAGGAATTTGGGAGTTTTTTCGGTTTGCCATACCTTCTGCAGTAATGATTTGGTGATTCATCTTCCTCTTCAACTCAACTTGTGTATAATCAATGAATAAATCAGCATTTTAGCCCTCGAAATTAGAAGAGTCGCACAATTCTGTCCCTTAAATTGATTTGAATATTCTTTTGCTACATCAAGGGACTAAATTGCAATTTTGTAAATTCGAGGGACTAAATCACAATTTTGCAAATTTGAGGGACTAAATTAACCGATACTTACAATTTCAAAGGCTAGAATGCTGATTTACTCTTTTCAATTCCTCAAAAAAGCTCTATAAGGCAATGTGTTGTTTATTTTCCATTAAATTTGAATAATATATTTAATTTTCATTTTGATGATTGTAGCCTTGAATGGTGGTCATATGAGCTAATTGTCTTGCTTTCTGGGCTGTTACCAAATCCACAGCTTGAAACTTCTGTTCTATCAGTTTGGTATGTTGGCTATATTTTTTTTACTATTGACGTATAAATCATGTCTTGTGAGATTTTTGCTAAATCTTTTTTTTTCTTCATTTTTCTATAGTCTCAATACCATTGCAACTCTCTATACAATACCATTTGGAATTGGTGCTGCAGCAAGGTATTACATTTAACATAAACATATTCATTAATTCTTAATATTCTACCTTTGATTTTATATCTAATTAAATTATCATTTTGCCTCTGATAATTATAGCACAAGAGTTTCAAATGAATTAGGAGCTGGGAATCCATTTGAAGCACGCGTCGCTGTGGTAGCTGCTATGTCACTTGCACTCATTGAAACAAGTGTAGTGAGTTCAACCCTATTTGCTTGCCGCCATGTTTATGGTTACGTTTTCAGCAATGATAAAGAAGTTGTTGATTATGTCACTGTCTTGGCTCCTCTAGTTTCTTTGTCTGTTATACTAGACAGCATACAAGGCGTTCTCGCAGGTAAAATAGCCTCCTAGCTATCCTTAAGTAACTATGTCATTCTCTTAGTTCGCACAGAGCACTCAAAATCTCAAAGACAACCCTGGTTAGAATTAGTTGAACATTGTTATGCTAACTATTAGTTATAATTAGTTATATAATGATCCTAAATATGCTAACTAATCTTCTTAACAACTTTACTACCATTCCTAACTAACTTAAACAATGTTTACTAATTCCAATATATCTAAATTCTAAATACAATAAAACATACATTCTGCTGAGTTTATTTTACTATTGTTTGATTGATTCAGGGGTTGCTAGAGGTTGTGGATGGCAACACCTAGGAGTTTATGTGAATCTAGGAGCCTTCTACCTCTGTGGGATTCCTGCTGCTGCTGCATTGGCCTTTTGGATTCAAGTGGGAGGAAAAGGACTATGGATTGGCATACAAATTGGTGCTGTTGTTCAATGTGTTCTACTTTCCATCATAACATGTTGTATAAATTGGGAACAACTGGTATGTTCTTTAATCTTTAGTATTAAAACCTCAGTTATGTACATGAAAAAAATATTAAATTCATGTTTATCATATGATTATGAAGTAGTATCATTTTAGACATGAATATTTTAGTTATTAATTTAAATTGTTTGATTTTACTAATGTTGCAGGCAATGAAGGCTAGGCAAAGATTGTTTAATGTTGAATTTTCAGGAGAGAATGATAGAGTGGTATGATACTAAACATCAAATTTGTTAGGGGGGGGGACAATGCTCCATTTTATTGGAGGTTTTGATCAAAAGCTTGTTACTTTACATCTTTTAATTGCCATGTCTTTGAGTATGAGATTAGTAATATGATATGGCCAGCATTATAAAATAAGAGATGTACAAAATAAATAAATATAAATAAATTTGAAGTTTTTTTTATAAAGAAAATCTGATATTGACAAGTAGTATTAAAAAAAAATTGACCAAAGACCAGTAGTATTAAATGAGACGGTTATAATTGTATTATTTTTTTGATTTAACAATTTTGATATTTTTTGTTAGTTTATGTATACTAGTTATAATATTTTTAAAATATAAAATTAACTTATATAATAAAGTGAATATATTCAATTTGTGTATTACTTTTTCTTTCGACAAACTAAATTAGTGTATTTTCTTCTGATGTACCAAAAATAAACTAAATTAGTGTATTACTAAATGCTATATAAATATTTTATTACAATTCAATCATGGTGTGTATATTCAAAATAAAGTGTTTTATAAGTAAAAAGTTAGGGTCATGAATCTAGAAAAGTTAATATCTTATATGTTAAGTTTTTATGATAAATTTAATCAACCGGTCAAATAAATCAGAAAAAAAATTATATCTTTTTGACTGGTGAATAAATTAACTCCCTTTAGTCAATAAATTAATTCTTATAAATCAGATTCAAATTAGTTAATGAATCTAAAAAGTTAATTTTTTTTCTCGATAAAGACTAGACTACTTTTAAATAATAAATGTATCATTCTAAAATAATATTTAAGTATTAAGTATTTTATCTTATATAAGTTACTATCGATACCATTAGGTTGTTACTTCACTAAAACTATCATTGAAAAATATGGCAGCACATAGGAGTTCTAATAATGTAGAATTGAATCAAGAAACATGGATCAAACCCAGAGTCAATTTTATGAAATGTAACATTGACGCTTCTTTTTCCATCGATCACAACTTGGTGGGAATTGGCATTATAATTCGCAATGATCGCGGTCATTTTGTCACGGCGAAAACTATCCAATTTTCGCCTTTATTACAGGTCCTAGAAGGTAAGGCTAAAGGCCTTCTCCATGCTATAAATTGGGTCATCGAGTTGGGTTTGAGTAACGTTATTTTTGAGCTCGATGTTAAAATAGTAGTCGACGCTTTTAATAATTCCAAAGTTGATACGTCCGAGTTTGGCTCGATTATTGATCAATGTCGTAATTTAGTAGCTCAAGATTTACCAAATTCAATAGTTGTGTTTATTGGGAAGAAAGCAAATAAAGCAGCTAGTGTATTAGCAAGTGTGGCTTTAGACATGGCTTATCCTGAAGTTTATCATCATGTCCCCTTATGTATTTCTTCTATTATCTTCAATGAAATGATGTGAATTTCAATTTGTAAGAAAATAAATGAAAAGAAAACAATTATGTAATTGAGATTACTGCTGCTGTTGGTAGTGTTTATCTTCTTATGCTTTTTTTTATGGAGTTTTGCTCTAAAATGGTCTTATGTGAGTTTGATATTTTAGTGTGAAAATATTTGACAAAAAGTTTATTTTTTCTACGATTTATAATAAATGTTTTGTAAAAGTATTAATTAATTTTCTCTCACAAAGAGTAAACTTGTAAAATAATATTTCTTCCGTTCAAAATATAAAGGGAGAATGGTTAAAGAAAGCCACTGTATTTAGTTGAAAATTTAGATTAAATATATTAATTTTGATTGACCAATTTTTCTTTTTATTTGAGACGGATGTGTACTCCCTCCAAAAATAATTAACCTAGTTGCCTAAATAATTTGACCCAAAATAATGGACTTTTTTCATTTCCAACATAATATTAATTTTTTTTCTTTCTATTTTATCCCTTATATATATACTTCTATTTCCTATGCAACTTTATGTACAACTTGGTCTTGAGCAATTAATGCAGTCAAAAAATTACATATAAAAAGAAGAATAATTTAGTAAAAATGATATTCTCTCATTCATTTTTCTTAAAATATAAATTGGTCAACAAATTGATTATTTTAAAACAGAATAAATACTACTACCTTCATACTAAAATATATGATATTTTGACCAAATATCACAAATTAAGAAATATAATTAATGTTGTATAGTAAAATAAAATTATGAGTTATTTTATAAAATTATTATTTATTAATGACATTAGAAAAATAAATTGTAAAATTAAAAGAGAAAGAGAAAATTAAAGGGGTTTTGATCAGAATTACGGTGATCCACCTTGATTTTGCAGAAGTTACAACTTGTAGCTTTTGGAAATTACGGTGAATCACCGTCGTGATTCTGATACTCTCACCGTTATACCAAATATACACGTTGTAATTTTTTGGTTACACGTTGTAATTGTGTAATGTTAGTATATTATTCGTCGAACATGTTTTCTTCGTTCCGTGTTCAGAGCAAACTACTTTTACATTACATTAAAAGAAGGATCGCCCAATAATATATGTCCATGCATGCATCACATTCACATGTCAACATTGTTTATTCAATTTGAATTTGAATACTAATCTCAAAGTTCTACGCATTTAAATCAAATATTTTCACAGAGCTAGAAGACATGGAAAATGGTCTATTAGAGAAAGACGAAGAGGGTGGTTCAGATAGCATAACATGGGGTGTTTTTCTTCAAGAAGTGAAAGATGTTGGTTTTCTTGCATTGCCTATGATTTGTGTTACTTTGTCACAATATTTTCTACAAATTATTTCAATGATGATGGTTGGTCATTTGGGTAAGCTTGCTCTCTCTAGCACAGCTATTGCTATCTCTCTTTGTTCTGTCTCTGGCTTCAGTCCTATTGTAAGTCTTCCATTTCCCTTATCTCTTAGCTAGGCTTCTATTCTATACATGTATTATTTACAGACTCATTTGTGTCGTTGCATATGTCGGATGGTGTCACTGTAGTATTTGAACGTATCAAAATTACAAAAACATGCTCGAATGTGTCTTTTGCAAGTCATTTTGGTCGTTAAATGTGTTTTTCTAGTAGTTAATTTGATTATCAAATGTGTGTTTTGTTTATCAGTTTGTTCATAAAATTACTGACAAAAGACACATTCAAGAACATTTTTGAAGTTTCGATATAGTGTCACATGTTAGATTGTTTGATCATTGTATGTGTCTTTTTGTCTATTTGCTCCATAAAATTTCTACAGTCTCATGAATATATCAAAATTACAAAATATCCCAAAATGTGTCTTTTGCTGATTAACTTGTCCTCAAATGTGTCTTAGGTTTGTTAGTTTAGTCAGCAAATGTATCTTTTGTCAATTTTGTCCATAAAATTACTAATAGAAGACACATTCAGAATTGGTTTTGAAGTTTTGATATATTTAAGGACTATAATGACACCGTATCGCACATTCAGACACCAATTGATCGTTTACTCATTATATGGATCAAATCAACATGAAATTAATTACATTTTATTTTATACTTTGTACATGTCAAACAGTTTGGGATGTCATGTGCACTTGAAACTCAATGTGGGCAAGCTTATGGTGCTAAGCAATATAAAAAATTTGGTGTTCAAATTTAAACCGGTGTCATTTCTCTTATTATAGCTTGTGTTCCTCTCTCTCTATTATGGCTCAACTTGGGAAAGATGTTGAGTTTACTAGGCCAAGACCCTTTGATTTCACAAGAAGCTGGAAAATTTACAATGTGCATGATTCCTGCTCTATTTGCTTATGCAACACTTCAGGCACTAGTCAGATACTTTCTAATGCAAAGTTTGATACTTCCTCTTGTTATAAGTTCTTCGGTTACTCTTTGCTTCCATGTAGCGATTTCTTGGTTGCTTGTTTTTAAATCTGGATTAGGTTCCTTAGGAGCTGCATTTTCTATTGGTACTTCATATTGGTTGAATATAGCTATACTTGGATTATACATGAAATTCTCTACTGATTGTGAAAATACTTGGGTTCCTATTTCAATGGAACCATTCCTCGGAATAGGAGAGTTTTTTCGCTATGCTATTCCTTCGGCAGGAATGATTTGGTGCGTTCCTTCCCTCCTCTTATATCTTATAGTTTTGTGTTTTTTATTTGCATTTAATTCATATACACTGTCAGCGTAGAATATTTACATTGTCATTGAATCGTAATTGTTAAGTCATTACCTACTTCTAAAGTCACAAATGAGAGATCGCGATTTGTTGACAATGTAGAACTTTTTACACCGATTGTGTATCAAAATTAGACTCTTGTTTTGGTGTCAAACATGGTTTGTAACTTCGTTTCTTACAAATTTGATCTTTTCAGCCTTGAGTGGTGGTCATTTGAGCTCTTAGTCCTTCTTTCTGGCCTTCTACCAAATCCACAGCTTGAAACTTCAGTCTTATCTATATGGTATAATTGCAACTTTTCTTAGTCTTTTGATACATGAATTACTTTGTGTCTTCAAATTTGTATTGAAATTGTTACTTATTAATTGGTGTTAATTGATTGTTTAAATGTTACATTTTGCTCTGACCAGTTTATCAATCATCTCAACACTCTATACAATACCAGAAGCAACTGGCTCAGCAGCAAGGTTTTACTTCATATCAGTCACAACCACATCAATTTGTGCATATACATTTTTCTGTACAACAAAAAATTATGCAATTTCTTTCTTTCTGATTGGTTATTGTTTTGTGTGTTATTCAGTGCTAGAGTTTCAAACGCGTTAGGAGCTGGATGTCCACAAGCAGCGCGATTGTCTGTTTATGCTGCTATGACTATTGCGGTTTCTGAGGCTATTTTGGTGAGTTCCATCATTTTCGCCTCTCGACAGGTTTTAGGTTATATATTTAGCAATGAGCAGGACGTGGTGGGTTACGTCACAGATATGGCTCCTTTGATAAGTCTATCTGTTATAATGGATAGTTTACATGCTACCCTTTCAGGTTGGCTATTTAATTCTTCTCTCTATTATTCATGCACAATAGTAATTCATTTTTCATGAAATTAATATAGTTTGGATTATTATGCCATGGAATGTAACACTTGTCCATTATAGGTATTGCTAGAGGATGTGGTTGGCAGAAGTTGGGAGCATATGTGAACCTTGGAGCCTATTATGTTTTTGGAATTCCAATTGCTCTTATATTGGGTTTCTGGTTTGAATTGAGAGGAAAAGGCATGTGGATTGGGCTTGTTGTTGGTGCCTTCTGTCAAGCACTTTTGCTCTCACTTATTACAAGTTTTACAAATTGGGAAGAACAGGTTTGTCTTCACTTCTAGTACTGACACGTTTAGATTGAAGGCGTGTTCAATGTCTTACATGAACACGACACAGACACATGTAGTTACATTCAATTACTTTCATTTTTTCAAATTATTATCAGCATCAATATTTCATTGTTGTGTCATGTGTTCGTGTATGTGTCGGTGTTCATAGTTCCATGTCTTTGCAATTGCGGCTCTACCTCTCTTTACATTTAGCACAGTCAAAAAGCATCAATTTTATAATGTTATACCTTCTTAGATCAGGAAATCCTATCAAACTATATATTTGTAACTTAATATGTTTTAACTAGGGAAGATATCTATCTTTATATTCAAAGAGAACTTGCCGGTAACAGTTTTGAAAATATAATGTTAATTGAAACATATTAATTTCTTGAGTGTCTATGATTGCAGGCAATTCTGGCAAGGGAAAGAATATTTGAAGGAAATTTTGCAGTAGAAGATAGATTAGTTTGAACAAATGCAGTAGATTCATCAAAGCTGTCAGCCTGTTTAGTTAATTTGTTTAGAGTAAAAGATCAAATCTCACATACTACAAGGAGGAAAAGTTTTCACACCAAGAAACGAGTTATCAAAATGATGATTTTTTTTCTTTCTCAGTTCAATTTTTGTTAAGGCTCACATATTGAGACCAAAGACAAATTTTAGGATGAAACCTTTTAAAGCCCATGTTAGTAGCATTTTAATAAAACAAGTTGGGTACCGAAGAATTCACATATTTTTAGATGTTGTGTCATATTTTATATTAAATTAATTAATAATCCTCCCTACAGACAAGTTTAAACACCTATTGTATATAGTCAATCATGGCAGCTAACAACTATATTATATTGTACTCAAAAGCACTTGGATGCGATAATAAAAGATCTCTTCCAGCTTAATCAGATGTCATGAGTTTTGAATTCAATCTTAACAATGTAGCAATATTAAATTCTTTTGATGTAGAGCTTTACTATCCTTTGTGGATTGTGGTCCTATCCAGCTCAAGGATTAGTCTCTACAACTACGCGCATAACATATCCACTTCATATAATAAAAAACTATACTATACTGTACTAATTTATACTAATTTATAGTTTCCCCCTCCAAACTGAAAATTTTGTCCACCTAGTTGCTCACTCCTATATAATTATAATCAAGCCTTGAATTTGGTCATTTGGATACATTAAAGCCAGCCAGCCAAATAATGTATGAAGGAGGGAACTACTAGTTATTCCAAATTAGACAGTGTTGTTGACTTGACCCAAATCACTACCAGTGATGAAAAGTGGCAAGATATTGCACCTGGAAACCTTATACAAGCAAAAAAGATGGCATTAACTTCATCTAAAACATAGCAACCAAATCTCTATGGTTCAGACCAATATACCTTCACAACCAAGCAACTGGGTGCATCGGTTTTATGTCAAGTAACAGTAGATGCAGGGACAAATCAGCCGAACCTGGCTATGCTCTGAGCTCCATATACTGGGGCAAAGGGATTGCCGCAATGGTTGTGGAACAAGTGGTTGAAGCTGAAGTATTTAAGGAGTTTCCATACTTGGAGAGGATAGAAGCTCTCGTTGATATCGAAAATGTTGCTTCTCAGAGGGTGCTGGAGAAGGCTGGTTTTCAAAGGGAACGAGATCTCAGGAATATTTTAAGTCGTCTCTCAAATGATATTCAAGTTTGATCTGTTTGTTATCAAATATGTCAACTATCATTTAAAATATCTAAATAAATTTTATTCATGCTACAGATGTTGCCAACATTCATAAACAACATATCTTGTTAACTGTTATCCGGAAAAAATAAACAGCATATCTTATAAATAGATCATCCATGTGGAATACATTAATGTGCATCTGTAAAAGCAACCTTGTATTCCGCGATTTCATCCCATTTTATTGATGCAGTATAACATAGAACTTTAAATCACTCCTATTAGATGTTAGTGAAATTGACTTACACCGACAATATCTATTAAATATATATATATATATATATATATATATATGCAGTGAAGTTGTCATGTATAATTCTTTTTTTAAGTACATAAGCGAAATAGCAAAGTCATTATAAATTCACACATAAAGTGGCGGGACCGGAGATCGAACCCTTGTCATAGATGTCCGGCTTAGAAATTTCGGCATTTTTTGCCCAGTTGAGTTAGAACTTCTAGACATCATGTATAATTCTTTACTCTTGTAGCACATTCAACGCATCATAGAAAGTGTCAAATCAATATGGGTTGTGATTGTGTACCGCATGTAATGTTTTATATTGGCCAAAGGATTTTTTTTCTTTGTTCCGTATTAATAGCAAACTACAATTACATTAATTAAAAAAGATCTTCGAATAATATATGTTCGTGCATCACATGTAAACATTGTTTATTTGAATTTGAATTATAATCTCAAGTTCCACGTATTCTTACCTATAACTAAGTCTAAAGGTTTCTTGTTGTATGAACCACAGAGCTAGAAGATATGGAAAAGGGTCTGTTAGAGAAAGACAGAAAGAGTTGTTCAGACAGCATAACATGGTGTTTGTTTGTTCAAGAAGTGAAAGATGTTGGTTTTCTAGCATTGCCAATTATTTGTGTGTCTCTGTCACTGTATTTTCTACAAGTTATTTCAATGATGATGGTTGGTCATTTAGGTAAGCTTGCTCTCTCTAGCACAGCAATTGCTATCTCTCTTTGTGCCGTCTCTGGTTTCAGTCCTCTTGTAAGTCTTCCTTTTCCTTTATCTCTTATAGCTTGGCTTTTATTCTATACATGTATTATTTGTGATGTAACCACTCATTTAGGCCCTTGCATATGTCTCGTCGTGTCACTATAGTATCTACATACATCAAAATTACAAAATGTGTTTTCTGGTAGTTAATTTGATTATTGGATGTGTATTTTGTTTATCGGTCTAGTTCATAAAATTACTAACACGAGACGCATTCAGAAATGTTTTTGAAGTTTCGCTAGTGTCACAGGTTAGATTGTTTAGTCATATGTTTTTATTTTGTCAATTTGGAATATAAAATTACTACAGTCACTTGAATGTAACAACATATCCTTAAATGTGTCTTTTGCTAATCAACTTGTCTCAAATGAGTCTTAGATTAGTTAGTTTATCTTCAAATCAATGTTTGTCAATTCAGTCCATACAACTACTAATAGAAGACACATTCAGGTATGCTTTTAAAGTTTTGATACATCTAAGGACTATAGTGATACGGTATCACATATTAAGACACCGAAACAATTGTTTACTCGTTATTTAATTTGGATAAAATCAATATGAAATTAATGACATTTTATTTTATATTTTGTACATGTTAAAAACAGTATGGAATGTCATGTGCACTTGAAACTCAATGCGGGCAAGCTCATGGTGCAAAACAATATAAAAAATTTGGTGTTCAAATTTACACTGGTATCATTTCTCTTACTATAGCTTGTATTCCTCTCTCTCTATTATGGCTCAATTTGGGGAAGATATTGAGTTTCCTTGGCCAAGACCCTTTGATTTCACAAGAAGCTGGAAAATTTACAATATGCATGATTCCTGCTCTATTTGCTTATGCAACACTTCAGGCACTAATCAGATACTTTCTAATGCAAAGTTTGATACTTCCTCTTGTTATAAGTTCTTCTGTTACTCTTTGCTTCCATGTAGCATTTTCTTGGTTACTTGTTTTTAAATCTGGATTAGGTTGCTTAGGAGCTGCATTTTCTATTGGTACTTCATATTGGTTGAATGTGATTATACTTGGATTATATATGAAATTCTCTGTTGAGTGCGAAAAGACTCGGGTTCCGATTTCAATAGAACCATTCCTCGGAATAGGGGAGTTTTTTCGCTATGCTATTCCTTCGGCAGGAATGATTTGGTGCGTTCCTTCCCCCCTCTTATATCTTATAGTTTTTTTTTTTAGATTCAAACATGGTTTGTAACATTTATTCTTACAAATTTGATCTCTTCAGCCTTGAGTGGTGGTCACTTGAGCTCTTAGTCCTTCTTTCTGGTCTTCTACCAAATCCACAGCTTGAAACTTCAGTTCTATCTATATGGTATAATTACAACTTTTCTTAGTCTTTCCATGCATGAATTACTTTGTGTCTTCAAATTTGTATTGAAATTGTTACTAATTAATTGGTGTTAATTTTTGCTTTGACCAGTTTATCAATCATCTCAACACTCTATACAATACCAGAAGCAACTGGTTCAGCCGCAAGGTTTTACTTCATATCAGTCACAACCCTACCAATTTATGCATATACATTTTTCTGTACAACAAAAAGTGATGCGATTCTTTTCTTTCTGATCGGTTTTTCTTTTGCACATGCTGTTTAGTGTTAGAGTTTCAAACGCATTAGGAGCTGGATGTCCACAAGCAGCACGGTTGTCTGTTTATGCTGCTATGACTCTTGCAGTTTCTGGGGCTATTTTGGTGAGTTCCATCATTTTCGCCTCTCGACGGGTTTTAGGTTATATATTTAGCAATGAGCCAGACGTGGTGGGTTATGTCACAGATATGGTTCCTTTGATAAGTCTATCTGTTATAATGGATAGTTTACATGTTACCCTTTCAGGTTGGCTCTTTAGTTTGTTTCTTATTATTCAATGCACAATATTTAATTTTCTTGAAAATAATTAATGGAATCAGAATTATAATGCTATGGAGTGTAACACTTGTCCTTTATAGGTATTGCTAGAGGATGTGGTTGGCAGAAGTTGGGAGCATATGTGAACCTTGGAGCCTATTATGTTTTTGGAATTCCAATTGCTGTTATATTGGGTTTCTGGTTTGAAATGAGAGGAAAAGGCCTGTGGATTGGGATAGTTGTTGGTGCCTTCTCTCAAGCACTTTCACTTTCCCTTATTACAAGTTTTACAAACTGGGAGAAACAGGTTTGTCTTCTCTTCTAGTACTACTGACACTTTAGATTGAGGGTGTGTCCGATGTCTAACATGGACACGACACAGACACATGTCGTTACATTCAATTACTTTCATTTTTTCAAATTATTATCAGTATCGACTTGTCAATGTTATGTCTGGTGTTCGTGTATGTGTCGGTGTTTCATAGTTCCTTGTCTTTGTGGCTCTACCTCTCTTTACTTTTGGCACAGTCAAAAAGCATCAATTTCATAATGTTATACTTTCTTTGATCAGGAAATCCTATCAAACTATATATTTGTAACTAAATATGTAAAGCTAGGAGGAAGATATCATATTAATTGCCATGCTATCATATTAAGATTCAATTTCAGTTTTGAAAATATACTAATTTCTTGAGTGTCTATGATTGCAGGCAATTAAGGCAAGGGAAAGAATATTTCAAGGAAATTTGCAGTAGAAGATAGATTAATTTGAGCATATGGAGTAGATTCATCAAAGCTGTCAGCCTGTTTAGTTAACATTTGTAAAGCTTATAGCTTAATTTGATTAGAGAAAAAGATCAAATCTCACATACATACTACAAGGAATGACATAATATTGGTGTTCCTCCATGACCTTCTTAAATATTTTTTCGGCTGCTTCTTTTGCTTTGTAAGCAAATTATTATTAGTCATGAAAAAAGATTATAAATATGTTTTCTTACATTTATATGTCTTACTTTCATTATGGTCCAAAACACATCTAGCAGGTTGTAATGTCTTTGACAAATTCGGTCATGGATGCAAATTTCAATGTGATAATACTCTATCATCTCAATTTATAAGAGAAAAGGAATAAAAATATGATAATTAAAAATGTATTTTTTATATATTTTTTTGAAATAAAATTCATTTGAAAATGTAAAAATAATTTTCATTAGTGATTATTTATTTAAAAAAGATGAGAGGATAATAAATTAAATGAATATATTTATGAGTTTTTTACCTAATATGATGGATTGAGGGAGCAGGAATTAATGAAATGGAGGACCTTGTATTTATAGAGGAGGTTGATATGTACAAATAAGGTAGCAGGAATTAATGAATTGGAGGACCTTGTATTTTAATCATGTTCCAAATTTGGTTACTCTCAACTTGTAAAATTTTGTTTCAAAAAGTACTATACAAATTTGGAAACTTCCATTCCAAGAAAACATAAATATAAATAGAATGTAACCAATTTATTAAAATTAAAAATAAATAATGAGTAAAAAAAGGACATCAAATAATGAGTAAAAAAAAAGGACATCAAATAAATAAATAAATAATGGCTCATATTAAAGAAACCAATTTATTTTTTTTGACAAAAGAAAGCACATGTTAATAAAATTAAAAATTTGATTTCTCGTTAGTGATGTGTAAGCAGAAAACTCAGTTGAAATGGGAGAACCCACCACATAGTATGTTTGACATTGAAAAAACAAATTTTAAATCTTTAATAAATAAATACATAATTTCTAAGATATAATTACCGCATTAAACTACTTAACATGTGATCTGTGAGCTTAGCTCAATTGATAGCACATTTGCACTTGCACGTAATGTGTAGATAGCAGAGTTCCAACTAAATACGCCCACTTATTTATTTTTAATAGGTAAAATTCTAATTACAAGACTCCCCCGATAACACATGCCCACTTATTCACCTTTACAATAAATAAATAAAGAGTCCAAAAACACAAACCGTATTTGTCTACCAGTTCCAAATTTCAAGGTTTTTGTTGTTAGCCACCGTAGAGCTAGAAAATATGGAAAAGGGTTTGTTAGAGAAAGACAGAGAGGGTGGTTCAGGTAGCATAACATGGGGTGTGTTTCTTCAAGAAGTGAAAGATGTTGGATTTCTTGCTCTTCCTATGATCACTGTCACTTTGTCACAGTATTTTCTGCAAATCATTTCAATGATGATGGTTGGTCGTTTGGGTAAACTTGCTCTCTCTAGTACTGCTATTGCTATCTCTCTTTGTGGCGTCTCTGGCTTCAGTCTTCTTGTAAGTCTTGTTTGTTTTACCTTATTAAGCTTATATTATATCATCATACTCTTAGCTAGGATCCTTGCATATGTTGGCGGTGTCACTATAGTCTCTAGTTGTATCAAAATTACAAAAATATCCTTGAATGTATCTTTTGTTAGTCAGTTTGGTCCTCGGATGTGTTTTCAGTTATGGCGAAACTGAGATTTTTGAGATTTTTTGTTTAAAATTGAGATTTTTAAGCGTCAGTTTAGGACAAAATTGTGATTTTTTGTGCAAAACTGAGATTTTTTGTTGAGAACTAAAATTTTGCCCGCGCTCTATAATTTTCTTGGCTCCACCACTGCATACAGGAATGTTTTTGAAGTTTGGATATATTTATGGACAATAATGACACTGTCTCGCATGTTTAGGACCAAAATAATTGTTTACTCATTAATTGCAACAAATCAATATGAAATTAATTGTATTTCTCAAATCAGTATGGAATGTCATGTGCACTTGAAACTCAATGCGGACAAGCTTATGGTGCTAAGCAATATAGAAAATTTGGTGTTCAAATTTACACTGGTATCATTTCTCTTATCATAGCTTGTGTTCCTCTCTCTATATTATGGATCTACATGGGGAAGCTATTGAGTTTACTTGGCCAAGACCCTTTGATTTCACAAGAAGCTGGAAAATTTACAATGTGCATGATTCCTGCTCTATTTGCTTATGCAACACTTCAGGCACTGGTCAGATACTTTCTAATGCAAAATCTGATTTATCCGCTTTTTATAAGTTCCTCTATTACACTTTGCTTCCATATAGCTTTTTGTTGGTTGCTAGTTTTTAAATCTGGATTAGGGTGCTTAGGAGCTGCATTATCTATTGGTACTTCATATTCGTTGAATGCGATTATACTTGGATTATATATGAAATTCTCTTCTGATTGTGAAAAGACTCGGACTCCGATTTCAATGGAGTCATTCATTGGAATAGGAGAGTTCTTTCGCTATGCGATTCCTTCAGCAGGAATGATCTGGTGAGTTCCCTCCCTCCATTTGCATCTTATCTTTTAGTTTTATGTTTTTCCTTTTCGCTGCTGATTTTCAACCATGTTTTGTTTCTTACAAATTTGATCATTTCAGCCTTGAGTGGTGGTCATTTGAGCTCTTAATCGTTCTTTCCGGTCTTCTACCAAATCCACAGCTTGAAACTTCAGTTTTATCCATATGGTATGATTACAAGTTACAAGTTTTCTTGTCTTTGATGTATGAGTTACTTAATTTGCATTGAAATTATCTAATGTTTTTCTTTCTGATCAGTTTATCAATCATCACAACAATCTATACAATACCAGAAGCCACTGGCTCAGCAGCAAGGTTCTATTTGGATTAGTTACAACTCTATCTGTTTGTGCATAGACATTTTTCTTTATGATAAAAAGTGATTGTATTTCTTTATGATTGATTTTTCTTTTCAGCTCTAGAGTTTCAAATGCATTAGGAGCTGGATGTGCACAAGCAGCGCGATTGTCTGTTTATGCTGCTATGACCGTTGCAGTTTCTGAGGCTATTTTGGTGAGTTCCACCATTTTCGCCTCTCGACGAATTTTAGGTTATCTATTTAGCAATGAGCAGGACGTGGTGGATTATGTCACAGATATGGTTCCTCTGATAAGTATATCGGTTACAGTGGACAGTTTACATGGTACCCTTGCAGGTTGGCTTTTTAATTCTTTTCTTTATTATTCAATGCACAATACTTCATTTTCTTGAAATTAACTAACGGAGACTGAATTATTATGCTATGGAATGTAACACTTGTCCATTAAAGGTATTGCTAGAGGATCTGGTTGGCAGAAGTTGGGAGCATACGTAAACCTTGGAGCCTATTATGTTGTTGGAATTCCAATTGCCATTTTATTAGGTTTCTGGTTTGAGTTGAGAGGAAAAGGCCTGTGGATTGGGATACTTGTTGGTGCCTTCTGTCAAGCATCTCTGCTTGCCCTTATAACAAGCTTTACAAACTGGGAAAAACAGGTTATGTCTTCACTTCGACATCTTTGTGACTTACGTCTCTCCACATTTGGCACTAGCAGTAAACACACATAGTAAACAATGACTTTGTTCCGTAAATGTGTGAGGCGGTATCACAGTAGTCTTTGAATGAATCAAAATTTAAAAAAAAAAAAAAAAAACCTAAATGTGATTTTCATTAGTAAGTTTGGTCCTCAAATATGGCTTATGTTAATCACTTTGGTCCATAAATAAAATTACTAATAAAATACACACTTGAGGATGCTTTTGTAATTTCAATACATTTAGGGACCAAAGTCACACCGTCTCACACATTTAGATACTAAAATGATCATTTACTCTAAAAAGTAAAAGCACAAGTTCCACGTTGAAAAGAGATATAGTTTGAAAATAATTTATAAAGAGTGACATCCATCAACTTACAAGTTGGTTTTGTAAGGATAAGTGGTTCAGTATAAAAATGTAATAGACACAATTCGAAAGCATCATCTCAGATCAGGAAATCATATCAAACTAAATAACTTAATATGTTAAACTAGAGAAGATAATTATGTTCATATTCAAAGAACTAGCATTTTAGGCCATGCTATCTTACTAAGATTCATTAACAGATCTTCAAAAAAGATTCATTAACAGTTTTGAACATATACTGTTAACAAGAAGATACTAATTTCTTGAGTGTCTATCTATGATTGCAGGCAGTTATGGCACGAGAAAGGATATTTCAAGGAAGTTTTGCAGTAGAAGATAGATTAGTTTAAGCACCTGGAAAGATTATAGCTTAATTAATACGATTAGAGAAAAACAGCAAATCTCAGATACTATATGGAGGAAAAAGTTTTCACACAGAGAAAAGAGTTATAAAATTGATGATATATTTTTTTTCTTCTCAGTTCAATTGTTGTCAAGTCCCTACAGTGTTGGTGTAACTTTTATCATTATTATGATGTAAAAGAAATTGAATGAAATCTTCGCTTCAATTTCAATCGGAGATGTAAAATGTTTCTTCGTTTTTAATTTATTTTCTTGATGCTAAATATATATATTGGATCAAATTTTTAGACTTTTAATTGAACTTGTAACTTGTATGAATATTTTAGGCACCATGGTTTATCTTTTTTCCTCTACCATAGTTTTCTTTGCCGGATGATGAATGCAACTGTAATATCTTCTTTCTCATGAATGAATCCATTTATGGCTTTATGCTAAATTGTTGAGAGGAGGGAGAGAAAAATGGGCGACATAAAGCACAACAAAATCATGAAAAGCTACTCCAATTTTGATCAAATACTCCAACCACTCTCACATAGTGGTGGTGTTCCTCACCAAAAAATACTACCGATATCTTTATCTTTAATACTATAATTTGTGAACTTTTTCTAATCTTCTCTCATGTCATGCCATGTGGCATTTCAATTGCACTGCTCTCTTTCACCAACACTTAAATGCATTGTTACAGTACGACTTTTTTTGTTTGTTTGTTTGAAAAACATGTTACATTATGACTTCAAATTTAAATGTGATAACTATAATAATTGTATAATAACCGAATAAATTAATGCCCAAATTATAGCGCACACTTATTACAGGAGATAGGAAAAACCTGATTCGTTGATGTTGATTGCAATTTGAAATCAACATCATCTCCTACCAATTTTGTTTGCATGTTCTCAACCTCTCTGCCTATTCTCCTTCTCCAAATTTGCATCATCTCTTTCCTCAAGCCACAACGGATCTTCTGTTTGCATCTATTCTTCTCCCTTCATTTCTGGTAACATCACTTCTCATCTTATTTTAATTATTTTGCTTTTTTTATTGTTTGCTTCAGTCATTTTTCACTTTTCCATTGTAACGCATGTTTCTTTTCTAGATGATGTTGTTACAACACAACCGCTTCAAATAGTAGAGGTATACCACCATTCCACATTATCCCCCAATGAAATTGAAAAATTATATCAATCTAATTCTGACATTATTAATTCTAAAATCTAAATTGATTTTAGAATTACAAAATGTTAATCAAATTTGTCCTTTAGTTTCAAATTCAACATTGGTATTGCCAACTTAATGCCATTTGAAACCCTACAAATATCATCAAACGGATGAATTAAAATACTAATAGGGATAATTATTCAAGGTATTTAATTATGGTAATTTTTTATAATCTTTTTAATCTATAGTACTACCCTTCCTGCTTTTGTTAATAAGTGGTTGAATTCTGGCCTAAACATAGAATATAGTTTAAGTGGTTTTGGTCATTTTTGATCAAAAATCAAAATTGAAGAATATTTGAAGTTGCTATCATAACATATTTGTTAAAGTAATACTGTATGTATCTGTCAGATTTATAATGCTAAGAGATTAACAGTGCTTTTATAGCTTTGTGTTGCACCATAAGAAATAAAAAATTTCAGTTTATTTCCTATGCAAATTTTTATAAATTTCTTATTTTTTTTGTGGTGTGGTTTTTTTGGTTTTGGATTTTGACAATGGTTTTGGCTTATGCCTAAACCCTCTGCCTCCAGATCTATCTATCCTTTACATACTCTTATCCTCATTTTTGCATAACAAAAGTTTCAACTATGGAGTTTCTTCAAGTCAAAACCATATGACCTCAAATTTTTTGGTGCATGTGTCTTATTTATCATTTTTCTTCATACTGCGCTATATTACTCCATTCTTAAGGCTATTTACATATTTTCTCACGACTTATCATATTTTCCCCACTTCAATTTTTCACTTTGTACAAATTTATCACTTTCTTGATTAAGAAGTTCCATATCGGTTGTGAGACGTCCTGAATATATGTTTATAAAGCAAAAATAACCTCACCTTACAAGTCAGTTTTGTAAAGTTGAGTTAGGTCAAATACTCAATTCTAAGACATTTAGACACACAACATATTGGTTATATTAGATTATTCTCGAAAATGAGGACACTTGAATTGAATGAGATTATTGGTTTGTGAATTGAAACAAAATAGAAGATTTTAAATGTTTCTACCATATTCTAAAAGGTTTTACTCCATATGAGAAAACTGTCTCACAAGCTTTGTTCTATTTTTGTTAGTTACCATTACCAAATATACTTTTCCCCTATTTTGCATTATCAAATTTATCACAAAAATATTTGTTTGTACTTTGTTTTCAGGTTGCTAAAACCTTTGCAAAAAGTCGTCTACTCTGCAAGCAACACTTTGCCTAACAGTGCCAACATGCTTCCTGTCATAATTTTCATGCTTTAATAATAATCTTTAATAGGAAAGTTACTTGCAGGTTTTTTTTTCCGAGGAAACAGTTGCTTGCAGCTTGACTATGAGTTTTTTTTTTAGTTAGCTGTCTTCTTGAATGTCGTAAATCTCTTTATCTAAATCTTATCACAATGACTTGATTGAATTACATGCTTGAATATTGTAAGTGAAACGTTTCAAGTCACTAAACGTTGAGCAACTACAGGTTATTTTTCTCAAAAAATTGTATTTATGGTTATGTCTTCTGTGTTAAATCTCTGGATCTCAAAGGAGTTGTTATTCTTAGTCTTAGATATCAAACTTGGGTTCTAACAAATAATTTATCATAGGAGGAGCTCACTACTTTTAGATTCCCATGTAATCTTACTTCCTTTTATTAATATGGAATTTGAAACATGTAATTGTACTAATATTTGCATTTTATGAAGTCATCACTCATTGCTACAAGGAAAGCTAAGGAATATTGTGAGATGGTGAGATGGAAAGTCATTAGAGAAGATGCTCAAGATGGGGATGCAGAGAAAAATTAATGAAGATGGTGCTCATGAATATTGTAGAAATATATACATTTTTCTTATACATATAATTATATATATTCATTTATTTATACATATAAGATCATGTAATTTATTCTTGACTTTTTTTTCATTTTACTTTTTAAGCCAAAACAAAAATTATTCATTTTTCTAAACCAGAATATTAAAGTTCATTATTTGTACATGAAACATGATTATCTAAGTACTAATCCACTACATTATCCTATAGTTAACAATCTATCTTTAAAATATTATTTCTAACATTAATAAATAACTCTCTATTAAGTTTGAATTATAACATGAATATAATTAAAAAGAAATGGAATTTAATTTCAAGCTAAAATTGAAATGAAAAAAATCATAGGATATATACAACAACAAAATGTTAATAAATACTTTTCAAAAAAGAATAAAAGTAAAGCTAATTTCAAATATTTTTAAAGTAAATTTTTTGTTTTTTAAAAGTAAAAATGGTTGTTTTTTGGTTGTGATTAAAATATCCACCACCAAGCGCAACAATTATTCCCCTCGCTGAATTAAAAGTACTTCAAAGGACGAGACAATTGACCCATAAATTAAAGTAAGAGTGTTGTATTTAACATTCATATTGACACAAATAAAAAAATTATAAAAGAATCATTATTATCACTATTCATAATATTAATTTTCACTTTTATAATATATATAATTTCTCATTAAAATTATAGTTTATTACCATACTGTATTATTTTAATTGCATTTTTACCCGTCAGGGTACTAGTTGTACTCATTGCATCTCTCTTTGATAGTTTGATTTATCTTTCTCAATTTTCTTACTGAGTTAAAACAAGTTTGAGTTCACATTGTATGATGCATGTGTCCGCATCATACAATGATTTTTTTAAACACATTCATTTTTAAGTGTTTCAATAACAATAACATATCGAGTGCTTTTAGATTTATCTAAAATTTTATTCAAATAATCAAAAAAATTAGATTTCAATTCAATAGTATAATTTTAAAAATTTATATAGATTAAAATATTATTAAATCGTTGGAGTAGATACCAAATCTCAAGGAGTAAATAAGAAAATTTTTATTTTATTTTATTGGGTTAATTACCTATTACCCCCTGTAATATATGTCAAAGTTGATTTACCCCTTGTAAAATATTTTTGTTGCTTTACCCCTTGTAATATAAGATTTTGTGTTTTACCCTCCTTGACTCAAGTCAACCGCTGCAAAAAAATCATTTTAACGAGGGTTTTAAACCGATTTTTAAAAAAACCACTGCAAAATATAATTTTAGCGAGGGTTTTAAACCGCCACAAAACAAAACCGCCTCAAATTATATTATGGTTGACTTGAGTCAAGGGGGGTAAAACACACAATCTTATATTACAGGGGGTAAAGCAACAAAAAAAATTTACAGGGGATAAAACAACTTTGGTATATTTTACAGGGTAAAATGTAATTAACCCTATTTTATTTTATATCTTTACATTTATTATAGGGTTAAATATGTTTTTAGTCCCTATAAATATCTGACTCTTCTACTTTTAGTCTCTCTAAATTTTTTTCCCACTTTTTGGTCCTCCAAATATTTTCGATCATGATTTTTGGTCCCTGCTTTTCACTCAACTATGTGTACGATTCAAATTTTTTAACGAGTTTTTGTGATCATGTTTATAATATTATAAAAATTACTCAAACCAAAATTCATAATTTTTTAACAAATGATGAATTAACTATGAATTTTTAAGCGCAAACACTTCAAAAATTCATATTTAATTCATCACTAATTAAAAAAAAATTAAATTTTGCAAATCAATTCAATTTATAATATACTAAACATTACTGCAATACATAATTCCAAATTTTAATTAGTATACATGAGTTGACTTAAAAGTAGGGACCAAAATTCATGTTAGAGAATTTTGCAGGGACCAAAAAGTGGAAAATTTTTGTAGAGGAATTAAAAATATAAAAAGTTTGATGATTCGTACATTGTTGCAGACCGAATAACGGCGTCATCTCGGCAAGGTGAAGAGGAAATAAGGAGAAGGAAGATGGCGGCGGCAGTGAGAGGTGAGAAAGAGCGTCTGAACCATCTCTTAGGTTCTCACCTAATCACCATCCATGAAACACTACAGCTTTTGGATCAAACTCCTCCTTCTTCTTCCTTCGATGCCAAAGTCACATGGGAAGATGTCATTCAAATGTCTCAACAAGTTTCTAAACAAGCTACCACAGGTTCACTCTTTCTTTCATCATCATAATCGATAAATAGACTGTGGTTAGAATTTTTATGTGGTTTGGTTAGATTACTGTTTGGATAAACAAATTAGTTAGTTAAGCACTTATAGCATTAAGTGCTTATACATAAGCTGTTTCTATAGCAAAAGAGAAAGAAAAAAAAAAAGATGAACTTTTTTTCATAAGTTATAGGGAGAGAGCTTATGAAAATAAGTTGAAAAAATAACTTATGAGCATTGCAAAAGCTTTTTGCATAAGTGTTTATGCATGTGAATAAGTCAAATTATAAGTTAATTATCACGGACTGTCGGACCCAAAATTTATTTACTTTATCTGCAGTTGGAATGATTTGGACTGGAGACAAACCAGAGTCAAAAGCAGTTGAGGAAAGTATGACATCCTACTTCAACAATCTACAAGGTTTCCTCTTGGTTTCTCATGGCAGCACGATAGGTGCGGGGCCTACTCTGTCTTCGAGTATACATGAATCTGTCAAGCAAGTTGTTGATTCCAGCTTCAGGTTGATGAAGGAAACTGTCTCTTTCTATGGTAAAACTCTTTTGTTCCAACTATCCCTAAACAGGTTATTGAACTATTGATTGTTGACAGTTGACACTATAACTCAATCTTTAGAAATAGTTAATCTATCTCAGCCGTAACTTGCAGCAGTGTTGTTATAGTTTTATTGTACATAATCAAAATGGTGGTAGATGTCAGATGTGTTTCTGTATCTTCTTATAACACCATGTTTTCATCATTTTCACCAAAAAATTTATACCCTTTTCTTTGGAGAAGTTCTAGAAACTATTTTCTCCCTGAATCATGAGATTTAAGAGTTGGAAATATCTGCTATATCTATAATAGTATTCTGATTTGGTACTTTGGTATTAAAAAAATGTTCAATTAGAACTCGTGCAGGATGCTATTATGCGTATGATTTATATTCAGTAATCAGTCTCCAATAGTCCAATGCATGCACACAGCACATAGAATACAATATGCGTGCTGCTATGTGAGCAACGATACCATTTTCCGCAAGTGCACAAAGGCATAATGAACTTCACTTGACTCTCGTGTTTTGCTTCTTTTTCTTTTTATGACTGTGTTTTGCTATTTTTTGTTACTGTGTGATATGCCTCAGCTTAATTAGAAACCTTTGTGACCGCATTGACATTTATCTGTATCATCATTTGATGTGCATCAATTCAGTGTTCCTTTATTAAATTCTATTGCAATTCATTTTAGTTTCGTTGACATTTATCAATACAGCCTTTGATATCTGCCATTAACCTGCTGTTCCTTTATATATTTAATTGACTTGATTATGTACATCAAAATTCAAAACTATTTCTTAATTTTCTGTTTAATTGTTGACAACCTTTTCATTATCTCTTAACCAAAACTAACAGGATCCAGTCACGAAGGCTATAAACAATCAGTCCCGCAACTGGTAGGTGCTGTATGGGAAACATGTTCTGCTCTCAAAAAGACTCCCACATCAAATATTACGGCAATTGGGCGAGGAATGACAAAGGTTGCGGTTTCAGTGAAGGATGTTCTACGCGAAATGAAAGAATTAAAGCCAGATGATAGTGATGATCTAGTTGACAAATCTGTTGACAATAATTGTGCAGAAACAGAGTCATTATCAAGTGAAGGTGATCTTGGGAATGACCTATCACCGGAAGAGATGAAAGTGGCTGAAAGAACCATTGTGGTTGTGTCTGACACGCTTTCAGTCTTGAAAGAACTTATTCGCTCCATCACAGGCTTGATTAAGATGGAAAAACCAAATGACAACAGTGGTTTTGTAGATTCACTTGAAAAACTTTTGCAGCTCTGTCAGGAACTTGGTAAACAGATTGACGAGATTGGAGCTTGCCTCTATCCTCCGCAAGAGATTTCTTCCATTGAGGCAGCATTGGAGAAAATCGGCGGCATTATTGATGCTCTGCAGGTGAAATTAGGAGGACTTCAAGGTGCGTCTGATGCATTTCTCGAGGCATGCAATGGTTTGAGGAGGTCACTGGTAGAGCTTGCATCTGAATTGAGTATCTCTAACACTGCTGATATAGAAGCCAGAGTGGAAAATATAACGTTAACCAATAAGTAGACTCTTGTTTGTACCTTTTCTGTGTGCAATGATTTTGACCAAGTAGAATTTGTGTAGAATTTCTCAAATGATCCATTTGATTTTATCTATATACATATAAGTATACTTTTGTTTCTTGCAAACCCCGTCATTTAGTTTTCATTTTGCCAGGGATACTGTAATTTCTGCTTAGTACTGTCTTCAAAGGTTGAACGTTATTCAAATTATGTTCCAAAATTAACATTTCAATAATTCAATTATTAAAGTTAAATGCTTGAGAATAACAACATTTGAAATTCAGTGTGCACTGTGTAGTGTTGTCTTATAATTTAAGCTTTATTACTCTCACCATGAGATGGTGTAATTCATCCTGAAAAAGCCTTTCTTAGTTATGCATGAATTTCTATTGTAATCGTGATTATAAATTAACACAAGTGCGTTGTCAAAGTGCAGAACTGCAGCCAAATCCTTAATTTAACTGCAACTACGCCAAAAAAAGAAAAAGTAATACCTTCATATGTCAAGGCCTAATGGAATTTAGGAATAACTAGTTACATAATTATAAGTTTAAATCAATAAGAATACAGGAAGAGTAATGCCCTGATAGGAGTAAAAATATACACTAGACTCCTGTATGAATGTACATTAACATCTGCTTAGACTGAATTTCTTTTGGTAATATGTGGGGCAAAGTTACCGTCCAGCAAGTTTAACCATCCATGCACCACCTAGGTAAAGACCTAATAGGGGTGCTGCTAGAAGAACTTGAGTGAGAGGATCTGTCGATGGCGTAACTATAGCAGCTGCCACTACTGCACCGACTACAACGTACCTCCAAACTGATAGCATCCTGTCTCCAGACACCAATCCAAGTTGTCCCAATAGAAGTTGTATAATAGGTACCTACAAAGACAGTATGACTTAGATTCCATTGCTGCCAAACTTATGAAGAAAAAAAAAACTTTGAAAATAAGCACAGTGTACTACAATACTACAAAATTACAACTATAGTGCTTCTTGTTTCCTCAAGCACCACATTAAAGTACGATCATATATGCAATTGCAAACTATAATCCAAACTCCAAAAGAATGTGATACACACTCATTCATTTGAGAAACCCTTCCTTAAAAGCTAGCTCTCAAGGAAAAGAACAAAGTCTTTTTTCGTTACTATATTTTATACGTACAAACTACAAAGTGTCCACCGTTAATCAACAGTGACAAATTCTCCGACAAAAAGAACCAAGTCATAAGTTTTTCAAGCATCTTATACTACTTGACATGAGACTTAGACACCCCGTTATACCCATGTCCCAATCTGAATGATTGATTACTGACATTAAAACTATCTTATGAGCCATTCAATTCAATAGCAATAGCGTGTCTTTCATTTGAATTCCTAACAGAGGTACTATATATATTGGAATATCCATAGCTATAAATTGGCCTGATGTAGGCATTCTTAAAAATGTACTATTTACCAGAAATTCATTAATAAAGGAAGAAGAAAACAGGAAAAACATATTACCTGGAAAGACAATCCTGTACTGAACATCAGAACCAGAACAAATTCAAAGTATTGATCAATGGACCACAATGATTCAACAGCCCCTTCAGCGTAATTGACAAAGAAATTTAATGCCGCAGGTACCAGAACTAAGTAAGAGAAGGTTATTCCGGCATAGAAAAGAACTGATGAGCCTAAAACTATTGGCCCTAGAAACCTTCTTTCAGCTTTCGTTAGACCTGGAATTATAAAGGCTATGATTTCATAGAGAATGATGGGACTTCCCAAGAGGAGGCCACAATATCCAGATACCTGCACCACAAAATCACAACAACATTAATTCAAGCAAGGTAGCTTCTTATATCTTATCTTTAACATTAGCTTGATCACGATTTAGACGGGTATGCAGAATGGTTAATACATAGCACAACATCAAATAATGTTGCCTAGAAGTTAGGTGGTAACATATTTTGGTACAAGTCTTACTGCCAGAACAATTAGCTCAAGAACAAACATAAGTTGCAATTCTCCTATCCAATTAGACTTTTTGAGAAATATCTATAAGACAGACTGTTAGAACAGCAACTCTGGTTCAAAAGAAGAAGAAAATAACAAAAATCGAAAATAAAGAACACACGAGACTTGATCGCGGAGTTTAGCCAATTGGGCCTACATATCCAACTGCAAAGCGGCTGCAATACCTTTCTATTATCCGAGTTTAGGGTCAAGACAGTATATCTTGTGTTTAAATACTACCGTCTAGATTACAAGGTTATCTTTGAACCATACCAACACAGACTTACGTACTAAGGGTGGTTTGTATTCTGATAAAGAAAAAGCCAACAACACGGGACCTTTTAATTTAATTTCACACGAAATGCATACCAAGAAATAGAAGAAATGCATACCAACATAGGACCTTTACATTCACAACTCACTAGATAGGGAGGGAAGAATGCAAAACCCACTCTAGTTATACTCAGTGAATTAAAATGTTACCTTTAAAGTGGTGAAGAAAAATTCGCCAGGAGCTAGCTGAAGAAATCTGACACCCTCTGATTGAACAGGAGCTTCTAGAAGCCTAACCAAATCTTTTGAAAATGCAAAACATCCCAAAATACTTCCTCCAACTCCCAGAACTGATACAAAGATTCTTTGTCGCAGCTCTTCAAGGTGATCAAATAGGCTCATTTCTTTATCATCAGGAAGAAGCTCTTTATCAGGATAAAGAAAATCATAGATAGCACTTTTTTCCCCATCTTCCTTAAAATTTTCCAATGCTTCTTCACCTATACCACATCAAGCATATCTTAATTTTCTAACACAACAATAAAAAAGCTAATTCAGTAAGTTTCTATTTCTAAAACTTTTGCATGCATAATCACTGACTAAGTCTAAGGGTCTATTTGGATTGAATTTATTTGAGCTGATCTTGCATAAGCACTAGTTGTAAGACTGTTTGGGAGAGCTTGTGAAAACAACTTATAACATCCTCATAAGTTGTTCTCGGCTTACAAACCTGTTTAGATTCGTTTATTTGAACTTATCTACTAACATAAACACTTCTGAGACAATTTGTGAGAGCTTATGGAAACAGCTTAAATGGTATGTCTATAAGTTGTTTTCAGCTTATTTCCACAAGGTTTACAAGATAGCTTATATGATAAGCAGTTATGCTAGAAATAAATACTTAATTAAACTATTTATCCAAACCAAGCCTATTTTCATATATAACCTCTCAAGAATAACTTACAAAAACAACTTAAAGCTTATATAAAAAGCGTTTGATGAATAGAATATTTGGTTATAAATATAACTTAAACAGTTACACAAAAACACTATAGAAGCTTAGCTTAATTAAGCAGTTTATCCGAACAAGATAAAAAGTGGGTTTTGCTGTATAACTAACTAAGTAACTTACTATCGGGTCTTTCTTCAATGGCGGAGCCGAGTCTAGATGAACTAGAACTCAATTTTTGTTGGTTTTGTCTGAGGTCATCATCAACGGCGAAGCAAACGAATTTACCAAAACTCTTACTACTCCTCCTTCGAGAGAGTGGGAAGCTGAACCCGGAAGAGTTGTTGACCCGAATAGGGGTTGAATGGGTTCGGAGCAACCCGAATTGAGGAAGAATATTCATAGGAGCAACGGTGGTTCCCAAACTCATAAACCTTGGCCACGTACGGTGTTTATGTTTTTGTGTTTTTGGTTCCGTCGAACGGTTGGTTCTCGTTAGATACGATTTTGTTTGCGTGTTATATGTTCTCGTCGTCTGATAGATATTTGCACTTACACAGATTGCATTTTCTATTCATTATAATTAAAGATTGCTTTTTTTTTTTTTTACTATTTTTTGTTAATTTTGGATTATAATTAAATCTTTTGATAGATAATAAATATTTTCTCACTGATGAGAAGATAGTGTTCGGTGTTAAATCGTCGTATTTGTGTTGTTGTTGAAGTGAGATACCTATATTAGATGCTCTAACGTTTAAATATGAAAAATGACATGATATAGTCGAGTCATTTGTTGGATAAGTGTGTATATAGACCTAGACGTGTAGCCAATGGCATTGATGAGAGGTAGAAGTCGCGGGCTCATCATCAATACGAGAGAAAATCTAAGTCTTTGATGAATTGATTAGCAATAAAGGGCGCTATTTCAACGGTGGACATTATGAGTGTTGTATGTTCGTGTCCGTTGGAGTCCGGTTGAAGGAGATGGATCTCAAGGTGGGTAGATCGGTCTCTCGAGTATTGGAGTGAGCAGGACGGCGGGTTAGGGCTTAGACCTAATCCATAACAACTTCTTAGAAATATTTTCATCACTTTACTATAATTATGTTTACGAGTTTTAAGTAGTACTTGTCACTTTATCTTTAGGAGAAAAAAATAGATAAAATCTAACTTTTGAAAAAAAGAAAGTGAAAACTGTGTCTAAAATTTAATGATTGCTAAGACTCACTCCCTTTAATTAGTATATAAGACATGAGATTTCCATATAACCCATGTGTTAAGGGAGATGATATCCTTGGATAATAATTATTTCATTGATTCCTAAACTAATCTCTATGATTAAGACTTATTGAATGTGATACAATGGATTTTGAAGTCACATATCAGTTTGCAACTAATGTCTTTTTGGTTTATCTTCATTGCAAGCAAGTTGCTCCATTTTAGAAATATGAATCACATGACTATTTCATTGTGTTTTGAGTTATTCTTGTTTTTTGGTTTACTATATTGGTAACTTTATTGGTAAAAAAAGAGTTTTATTTTGTTAATTCTAGTTTATAGTATACTTAAAAGTTAAATCTTGGTAATGACGTAATATAGAAGAGGACAAGGTTTATGATCTTGTAAAATAAACACTAAAACTCACAAATTTGTCTTCATATTTCACAAACTAACAAAATTGCCTGACACAAACTAAATAGTTGCTTTTGAGTTTTGTCTCGCTTTAGCTATAATCGATCACTTCAAAGTTATGCATTTGATTTCCTTTCTCAATTTAGACAGCTACTTCCACAAGCATCAAAAACCATGCATTGTTTCTTTGATTTATCAGCTAAATCTCATTCTTCTAAGTCTTTCTTTGTTCAATCCGTCCAAACTATAAACTATAAATAACATGTTTCATTTCCATAACATTTGGAGACTCAAATATGGCTACTATTACTAATTTTACATATTCAACTTCTTTTTTTGTAAGATGTTGTTCTATGAAAGAAAATCATCATGATCAATTGAATGGTAATAGTAGTATTAGAAGGAATGGAAGTTTAAGGTCTCAAATTAAAGTTGAATCACTTAGTCAAACAGCTGAAGCTGCACCAACTGTAACTCTAGTTGAAAATGGTCAACGACAAAATATACCGACAAAGAAGCAATTAGTTGATCCTCATCGTCAAGGTCTTATTATCGAAGGTGGTGTTGGTTATAGACAAACTGTTGTTATTAGGTCCTATGAAATTGGTGCTGATAAAACTGCAACACTTGAAAGCATACTCAATCTTCTTCAGGTAATTCAATCTTCAACATACGTAATACCGACACTTCAGGATGAAAAGGGTGTTTAACATGTGTCTGTGTCAGACACCGACACATGTGGTCACATTCAATTGTTATTTTTTATAAATTATTGTCGGCGTGTTTGTGGCAGTGCTTCATAGAGTGCAAATACCTTTAAAATAGCTTAATTTACATTAAAAGTATGTTTAATTTTATGCAGGAAACAGCATTAAACCATGTATGGATGTCTGGACTACTTAGTGATGGATTTGGAGCAACACATGGAATGATGAGGAATGATCTTATTTGGGTTGTATCAAGAATGCAAGTTCTCATTGATTATTATCCCATCTGGTAAGTCTTTTTTTTCTTCTTTCAATTGTACAAAGACACAAGTTAATGTGTACAAGAAAACTTGTTGGAAAACAGAATCTAATTTGATAACTTTCATGCCATACTTGACAAAAATGTACTATTTCATTGAGGTTCTCCTAGGAATTTTCTCCATATTAATCAAGATATTTTGTCTTATACCCTTTTGGAGATAGACAACTAGCTCTTTTAAATTTAAATATTGATATTGCATAGAGTTTCACTAAAATATTCAATATTTTAAACCATCATGGACCATGGCAAGAATACCTTGTTGTACATAACCATAGAAAATTTTAAATAAGATTTAAAACAATTTTAATGAATTATATGAAGTTTTAGTTTTATTACCAAATATCATCATTCATCCTGGCATAACAAAACCATAATTAACAAGTAGGTATATACATTTTCATGTGTGACAGGGGAGAGGTACTTGAAATTGACACATGGGTTGGAGCGTCGGGCAAGAATGGAATGCGACGCGACTGGCTCATAAGAAGTAAAGCAACAGGCCAAATTTTCGCTCGTGCAACAAGGTTGGTCACATTTTCTGCAACATATTTGAAACTTTCTTCAGCTTCACTTTCTTCATACCTGTTATGATAGAGTTTAACACATAATCAAATCAGCACATGGGTGATGATGAACCGTAAAACAAGACGCCTCTCCAAAATGCCAGAAGAGGTGAGGGATGAACTTACACCTTGGTTCATACAGAAGCAAGCAATACAAGAAGATGCTCCTGAAAAAATCGTCAAATTGGACCAAGAGGCAAAATACATGAATTCCGATTTAAAGGTATGCCATCGTTTTAATCACAGTCGTGTCACAATCTTTATGTGAATGTGAAAACATACAAAAAATCTTGATGTCGCAACTTTAGATTGCGGTTGCGAACATATTTTTAAGACCTTACATTATAGTTCAATTAAATTCTGCCACGGCACAAAAAATGTACAAAATTATTGATTTTGTGTCAAATGTCTACTTTACAGCCCAAGAGAAGTGATTTGGACATGAACCAACATGTTAATAATGTAAAATATCTAAGATGGATGCTTGAGGTAAATTAATAACAATTCATCTACTCATCAATCATCATTCTTCAATATTAATATCATTATTAGAATATCGTATAGTTAACTTTAGGTGTTCTATATTATTGATGATTTTACAGACCATTCCAGAACAAATTCTAGAAAGTCACCAATTATCTGGTATCACATTGGAATATAGAAGAGAATGTGGAAGTTCAGATATAGTTCAATCATTATGTGAACCTGAAGAAGATGAAATAGTACTTAATGGTATGATGGAACCAAATTATTGCTCAAATTTGTTTAATGGATTGTCATTAGCATCATCATCATCAGATATTATAAATGGTAATGGAATTTTGAACTACTTTGAGCAAAGGCCAATAAAGTATACACATCTTTTACAAGCTAAGGGAGTGAAACAAAATGAAGAAATGGTTAGAGGAAAAACTACATGGAAAAGAAAGTTCACTACATGTACATTTTCTACATAGTAATTTATGTGGGAATAGGCAGTGTTTGGAATTTGGGAACTGAGAAGGGACAAACTTTGGTCACTAAGAAATTCTTGGCTTAAATGTAAAAGACATGATGGGAAGATAGTCAAGAAGCATTTGGAGAAACAAAAATATGTAAAGAAAGTGACATTACCAATGAAATTGAAGTTATAAGTATGTTCCTATTGTTTTGTAAACAAATATGTATTTTCTAAATTTAATACATGAAATTGATTTGTAATATGATGCTAATTTATTTATAATGGATTGTGGTTATATGGTAAATGGATTGGATTATTTGGATCGGCGGATTAAAATTATCAAAAATTTTAAAAATTAGTAAATTGAACACTATATATATACGGAAATAATTGATGTAAGGGTGAAGGTAAAATTGTAGGAGTCCCTTAAATTTCCAAAATTATCGTGCTTGGAATTTAGAATTTGAACTTCATTTTATACATTTGAATCCAAACCCAATACACATGGATCAAAACCTTTTGACATTTCAAGATTTTACACATTTGAATTCTTGAATCTGAAACTATGTTTGGATCCTAGAATCTAAAACTTGTTTTTATTAAGACAGCTCTATTTTTCTTAAGATATATACATTGTTTTTTTTTTTTTTGGTCAGGTAGCCGCCTAGTGGCATGATGCTCCCACATATAAATATGGAGAAATGTGGAATCCTGAGTTCGAACCCAGACAACTCCAAATATATACATTGTTTTAAATATGGATGATTCTCATAATTTTTCATTGATACTATACCAGACATTATTGCTTAAGTTGTGAATCCTCCTGCTGAAACCAAACCAAACTTTGCAGCAATCTCAAAAGCAATAGGATCCATATTACATATATATAAAAAATATTACATTAGATGTCTGACATTGCAGCAATCTCAAAAGCAATAGGATCCAAATTAAAATATATAAATTAGATGTTTGTCACAACTAACTACATACTTGTTGTAAAAAAAAAAACTAACTACATACTTGTTACCATATTTTTAATTTTTTTTTTCTAGTAACACCCTTAATAGTCTAGTTACACCCCAAAATAATCAAATTTCTATTTCATAGGTAAACTTACGTTTCTTCTAAAATATGCATGCATGTATATAAGTATATTTGTAGGTTTCATTAAAATCATCTTCCTTTTAAGGTGTTAAGTGAAATGATTTGCATAATCATATGTGAATAGAATTTGCTACAACCTAACCTTATAATTTTATTTATCTCAGAACCAAACTCCAAACTACTAAGACTCCTTCCCCCATAAACTAAAGGTTTTTTTTTACTTAAAACAAAAGGTTAAAACCAAAACAAAACAAAAAAATATAACTTACAATTATAAACCATACCAACATGAAGTTGGGTGTTTTGATATATTTTAAATTGATTTCGGTATAACTGAATATTTTTGAGTATTTTTTAAGTGTTACTAGAAAAAAAATTATGGATACATGTTACCCATATTAAATTATTAATACATCTCTAGTAAAAAAAATGCATACATGTGATTTCATTCAAATGACTGAATACAGGTATCAGAAGGATTGATTCCAATCCATGTGAACAAAATGCCAAAACTATGATCTACTAATACCCTAGGAAAAGAGAAGAATAATCTCACAAACATTTACAATTATGAAGAGTATGTTGATTTGATAGTATTTACACATTGTATGGCTCCTATGAAAACCCATAAAAACTAAAAAGGAATCAAATCAAAGAATAATAATATAATAATGCACTACTACAATAGTAGTAAAAATGAAATTATCTCCTCTTTCTCTCTAGACTCCTATGAAGTTGCCAAGACCATAGAATCAAAAATGTAAAAATGCCAACTCCAACAGATGACCAAAAAATTACCAACCATAAAGGCATCGACTTGGGATATAATCCTGTCATGCAAAATACATAACCAAAGTTTAATACAATTTGTCAATAATAATAATAAAGCATACCATGCATGTGTATATAGTATAGTATAGTATAGTAAAGAAGCTGAAAGACGTACCGTGTCCAAATTTGATGCAAATCAGAAGTTCGACAATACAAATAGCGAGAGAGAGCCAACAATAAGCTCCAACCTTTTTCACTGGGTTGCTGAAAATATATTCATAAAGACTATGACAAAATGTTAAAAAATCATAAGGATGCATTCATTCACCACAACATGAGAGATTGAGAATGTTACCTGTCTTGAAGATATGTGTTGTACTCGCGAATTGTTGGAATTGCAAGTAACCACCACAAAATTAATCTATATATAACAACTGAATTTCGCGGCGGTATCCATAGACAAAACTTCAAAAAGAATGTGTTGAGCTCTACTGTCAAAAATACAATGCAAAGACTTAGGACTTGAATAAAACGCCATGGACCCTGCAACGGATGCCACTCATCTTTGTCCCACTGAGCTGGCGTGAATTGACCTAATGTTCGTTTCACCTGGTAACGATCAAAGAAGAGCATTAGCAATCATAATAACAAAGGAATTGAGGTAACATTTTGTCATTAGAGTCGATTAATAATTTTATCATGAAGGTTAATTGTGACTTATGACAATTGACAACACTATCAAAACACAATTTTAGTGGGGGGAAAAAAAAGAAACGGTGAAACAGTAAGTTTTGCAGCGAAAGAATATCATACAAGCAATTTACATTTCAATAGAAATCAAAGATTCAAACATAATAATGGAATAACAGATGATAAAACAAATCAAAACGAAAAAAGACATACTTTTCCTATAATATTAGGCTGGCGGCTAAGACCAACCCACTTGTATGTTTTCCCATCAAAGTACCGGACAGTATTCATTCCTGCCCAAATTCCTGCAATATTAAAATAACTAAAACATCATACAAACTGCTGCGGCAATTTTAATACCAAAAGACATTAATTACGAAAAATACTGCAAAAATAAACTACATTCTCTTTGGTGAAAATTGGTAGAGGGGGGATCAGATAATTCAAACAAATAATATTTTTAAAAATAACACAATTACATAATAGTAATTCCACCAAATCAGAATCATCGATTACAACACAAAAAGAATCACTAAAGTGCACATGATTCTATTACTATCCAAAGTTTTGTTTTTCTAGGATGACAAAACCCGCATAGATAATAGGAACGGAATTTGCACGAAAAAATATTGAACTATCTATCCTATTATAGGCTTGAAAATCATTCTAAAGAAAACATTACCAACAATAAAAAAGCTGTAAAAAAAACAATAAAAAAAGTACAACTGCAAGTTTAACCATTGAAATTTTGATGTAAGAATGAAGGTTCAACGGAGTCTTAAAATAACTCCGAAACTCTTACCAAACCAATTGCAGATCAATATGTCCAAAATAATACTGTCCCACCAGCACTCATTGAAATTCGGTAACATGTGACGGAAAGTAAGCTGAAGATGACAACATAGAATGGTTTATAAAGAAAACAGCAGATATATGCCAAAACAATAAAAAATCAAAGGTTTAGGGTCTAAAACCTATGTTAAAAAACAAAAGTTTATTGATCAGATAAACACCAACCTCCATGAACTCAAAACCAATTGATAGTACCCAAAGAAGGGGCTGGTTACGAATCAATATTGCCTTCCCCCACCACCCAATAATGTGTGCTACCACAAACTCATCAAAAAGTGTCTCCTGAGAAATAACCTCCATGTTAGATACCAACATGATGAAGCAAAGATCAACGAGATATTTCTAGATAACAAGCAAGAGAACAAAGTTGAGAAAGAGGAAATCATACATAAACATTCTTAAACCTGCTTGCAGGGTTTTCAGGTAAATATATACGACAATCAGCACCATAAGATCTTTCAGGAAGTTCTGTCAAATATAATTTAGCAGCAATTAGGCATTTCGAAACTCAAATACAACCCTGATCCACAATGAAATAAATCCAACCAATTCAAAGATAAATTTTAAGAATCACATTAAATTACCAATGCCGAGATCAGGATGAAGATACTTCATGAACTGCCGAGCATCGTCCCGTTTCTGTGAGGAGATTATTAAGATTAAATGTTAGCTAAATAAACAGCGGACCGACAAAGTTGGAGGAAGAAGCTAGCATGTGTAGATCCAGAAAGCATGCAAAATCAAGAGCAAATATTTGACAACAAAATGCAAACCTAAATCTTTACAAAATATAAAATGATAACCAACCTGAAAAAGCAAAAAGGTGAGAGCAACTAGGTATACAACAGCTATCCCATGTACCAAGCGCCAAATTGCAGGATGCGGCCTAATGAGAACCCTGAATGAAGAGGAAACCAGTAAAATATATTATACACATAAGTCTTTAGGTCAAGCATTATAAGCATTATAAGGATGTATTTTAAGTTTCTATTTTACGAGCTTCCCATCAAACAAGACTAATAAACAAAATATGCCAAACTCACGTAGAAGGAGCTTGCAGCAAGCAATAAGTGAGAAATACAGCAATCATTGCCCATACACCCCTACAAAGAAATAATTGTCAAGAAATTTAGCACATTCTAAACACAGAAATAATTGTGAAGAAATGAACACTACTAAGAAACAATAGATATGAAACCTTTTAACTGAAGTAACAACATCGCCAGATGCATCTCTTTCAGGATCAAGTGCTCCACTTGCCCAACTGACATAAAATTTATGCATAAGAATATGAAGTGAGGGGAAATGTTTTCAGTTTATAGAAGAACAAATTTCCAAATTTATGAAAGTCACACTACTTAATGGTATTTAATTTATCAAGTGAAGCACTCACATAAGAAAGCCAGCACCAATAAGTAATAGTGTGATCGTGCGAGGCTTGTATGCCCACGCAGTCCATGGATCATGTTCATCATCATTTGACAAATGGGAATCACCATTTACTTTAATGACACCATCATGTCTCTTTGCTCTTCTATGACCATTATTGGACTCCATGTTTATTGTTTCAGAGAAGCTACTTTCTAACTACAATTGAAATCAAAGAAATAAGATCATTTGAAGATACTACCCAGATAGCCCCCGAGGTCTATGTTCCTCAATAGATCACCTCCTAGAAAGCACACAAAAACAAACAGTCACTGAAAGTCCATTCACTTTGTTAGATCCAAGACACTTAACTCAAATAAAAATTCATCAATATGAAAGTAAAAAAAAACAAAATCTTACATCAAAAAGCATACCAAACAGTTCATTTTCTATAATTATAAGACACATCAAACATTAGCATAACACATGTAGTACTAACTACATCTTGTTAAATATCCATGTATAATTGCATTTCAGCTAAAGATATGAACACTTAGTTCACATATACTAACACTAAATCTCATAATCCATAATAAAATAATGATTACAAAGTGTAAATTAAATAAATAAGACAACTTCATGTGAACATACAAACAGAAAAGCTTTCAAATAATACTAATAATCACAAAAGTACCGCCACTAAGAGTATATCAACTACTATAAAGTACATTAACAGTATAACAAGAGTACTAGTATAAAAAAAAAGTATACTGACAGTCAATAACCTCTGCTGCTCCACATAAGAAAACCATAAAAATTAGGGTTCAAATTTTAAAATTAAGGACCAAGCAAAAAACACCAACAAATCCAGTGAATTGACAACACAATAAACCTCAACTTTGTAATTGTAGCTTATAGTAGAATCTGGCAGATAATTTAATGTCAAAACACTTTACTTTTTGTAAAAACTATTCCCTCTCTAATAACCTCAGAGTAACCAAAAGCCATCATCATATCAACACAGAAAACACCCACATGCACACATAACTCAGAAAAAATATATTTTTATTTTAAAATATTAAATAGGCATCATTATTTTATAGTATTAACAAGAGAGATTGAAGATTTCAAGTCGGTAATAACACCATGATGGATCTAAATCTGACATCCATAGCAATAATAAAGAAAACCCATAACGAAAAATGCATAATTGAACAACACTTCATCGATGCATGCAATTAAAAAAAAAAACCCAAAACCCAGTAATGAAAACCCAAGTGGGGTAAACGAAAAAAAAAACAAACTTTTATACAAATTATTGACGAAAAAACAAAAGGGTAAGTAAAATAAGAAGAGAAAAATGACGTACAAAGCTATAGGTAGTAGATTCGAAAACAAAACATTAGGCTATGTATGTACGTTTGAGAGTGATGTTATGATGATTCGTATAATGAAAAAAAGCGTGTTATAAGTATTAGAGAGAGAGAGAGAGAGAGATATAGTACTAGTAACTTACGTAAAGAGAAAGAGAAAAAGAGAGAGAGTTGATGAAGATAAAGGACTCCTGGCCGTACGATTAGAGAAACGAGGAGATGATAGCCGTTGGATGAGAGTTTTGAATGAATCGGAGGAAGAAGAAGAAGAAGAAGGTTTTAGTAGTTGTAATGAGAATTGATGATGAGAAAGAAGAGAAGGGTATATATATAATTGAAGTGGCAGTGAAAGAGAAAGGGGGAAGAACAAAGAACAAGAACAGGAAAAAGAAAAAAGGGGTTAATGATTTATCTCTGTGTCTTTCTTTTACTAGTAGTGTATTTGTGTATGATGTTATGTTAGTATTTGTGTGGTTGGTGATGGCTAATGTAATAATGTTTGTGTTTTTATATTGTTTTGGTTTGAAAGAAAGAAGAGAGTGAGTCTGCAACAGCGGCGAAAAGGTGAAGCTGATGATGATGATGAGAGAGTACGATGGTCAAAGATAGATTTGAAGATGTTTTAGATACGCACGATGACGATCATCATCACCAACATTTTTTTTATGACTATTTAGCCCTTTTCATTTCTCATAAATTGCAGCATATTTTTTTTGTTTATTCCACTCTTCTTTGTTGATCCTTTTTTAATTTTTTTTCTTTTTCAGCACTTGATTCTTGGAGAAAATGACCTAATAATCTACAGTTTTGGAGAAATTCTTTTAATATTATACTTCATCCGTTCTAAAATAAATGTTCTATATTATTTATTACATTGATTTTTCTTATTTTATCGTATAAAACAATTATTAGGTGAGAGAAAAAGTACATTCAAATATCTACTTTTTTGTATGTCAGTGTCTGTTACCAATAAAAAGTGAGGATATTTTAATACAATTCATATTTTATCACTTTCATTTATACATTTTTTTTAAAATGTATTATTTGGTCAACTGTAACACTTAAAATAAGACGGAGTAAGTAGTTCAAATTTATTCACAAATACAATTGCAGAAAATCAGACTTTAGTCATTTCTGCCACTACCATTGAATCAACTAACATTTGGATTTTTAATTTCCATCTTATGAAAATGACTCGTTTCATTTTTTTCATTTGTAAAAAAATTGTATTAGTAAAAAAATTCATCTTAAGAATATTTATTTTTGCTTATAATTACTTCTTTTATGTAAATTGAGTATGGTATTTTTTTGGTTACAAATTTGAGTCTAGTATGTATATACTTTTTTTTGACTAAGTATGTATATACTTGTAAAAACTAATTCTTCAAACTTTTTATTTTTTATACTGTAATAATTTTAACATTGTTGTGCAAACTCAAAATTGAATGGAGGTCTATAAAGGAATAACTGAGAAAAATAAGACTGATTCAAAATAAAAGAAAAACAAGACGAAGTTTATTCATTAAATTGAATTATCTAGTTATTTATGTCTATCACAGCAGCATTGTCCATTGGAGTTAAAAATAATTCTACTACTTTTCTTTTCTTTTTTGGCTCATTATTATCACTTGAGCCTATCATGTTCCATTTTTCAAATTTATATATGCCAACAATCAACAAGTGGCTTTTGAGTCAAAAATGAAATCAACATGAGGCTATGGAAACAATAATATTGGATTAAATTCTAAAGTACAAACTGCTACAGGACCACAGTACAACAGTAGATAAAAAATAATTCTTTTTTTCTATTATTCAATTCCTTGCTGTGTATTTCAATTTTATGACCTTTTCACATGTTTCTATTCTCCAAAGTCTTGATGGATATATTTTGTACTCTTAACAAGAATTTTTTTTTTTAAAATACGTCGAAAAGATAAATTATTTTTACCATGAATTAATTTTTAGATCTTTTTATCAACTCATATTCTTATATAATTTTTTTATTACTTGAATTATTTTATAGGAACATTAACATAAACTTTATTATTTTTTAGAAATATAGTCCGAAAATTATTATCTATATGCTCACGTATTAGCGATATATATTGTCAAACTCGTCTAGTGAATATTTTTCCTTATGATATTTTTCTCATCGTATGCCATTTTTAAATTAACTTTGTCAAAAACTATATATGGATTTTAATGAGTTGAAACATTTCATTACACTGTTTAAACTATATCAACTATATTTAAACAAAAAGAAAAAAATATATCAACTATTTTCTTTGTTAAGATCAGGGTATCTATTGCCGAACGCATTGATTATTACTTTCATTAGATTGGAGGCACCTTAAAAGATGAGATAATTGGCCTAGAAATTTAAAATTGCTCTGTATCCAAGGCGATGATCAAATATTCGACTCTTAGTTAAGAGGGATGAACTTCAACCGCTCAATTACAAGCTCTAAATTTATCAACTATTTTATTTGTCTTCAAAATTTGATGTCCAATTTATCAGTCAAAATAATACAACACAAATCTTGAAATATTTGCATCAACAAGTAAAAATCTTAATCAAGGGATTGGAAAGAAAGAAAAAAAAATGTTAAAACAAAGTTAAAAGTACTATTACTACTGCTATTATAGAGATAAGTGACGGATAGAAATGTTTTAAAAGGTACAACAGATAGAAATGAAAGAATTTTGTCCCTAAGCCTGGTTCATTAAGTTGGAAAATTTATGTGGTTATTTGAGTTTGAAATTGAGATCTTATATAAATTTTCAACCAAATGCTGTAATTTTATTAGTGTTTGTCATTTTATTTACCAATAAAAAATAGAAGAGGGTGTAAATAAAACATAGAGATTTTTTATAAAGAAATTAAATATTCATATTCAACAAAACGAAAGATATTTTAATTTAAATGAATGAGTGTATGCAAAGCTATTAAATTTAATCTACTGGTGTAGAGTTTGAATAATATGTATGAAATTTTGAGTTGAATATGCTCCTTTGTAAAACAAAAAACAAAAAAGTGTGTGCAAAAAATATTATTCAAAAACTTAAAAGTTGAAAGATGATCAAATATGTTAGGTTTCAACATGCATGCATAAGGATTAAAATTGAGTACATGATAATTTTGCAAGACTAAAAATATATGATTCTTTTTTATATATGGAGATGAAAATATGGAAGTTGATAAGATTAAAAATATACGTAACTCCATTGTTTAAAAACAAAGAACAACGTAGTGTTATCAAATAAAATTAAGTGTGCTTACCAAAAAAGTAAAATTAAATATGATTGGTTAATTAGCTCAATGTAATTAAAGGAGTGTGTATTTTTTTTAGTAGTTAAACTCCCACATATTATTAAAATTCAAGAAGTGACCGTTTCAAAAAAAAAAAAAAACTTCAAGAAGTGAAAAATATCAAGTTTAAGTTCAGACCCCTCTACAAATCATTGTCTAACAACAGTGAATTGAATTTACACTTTGTCTAACACACCTATTTAGTTATTTTGGAGCTTAGGAATGTAGGATTGCATATTCAACTTATGTAATTAATTAACAAATAGAAGCTTTCGAAGCCTAATCTAATTTTTGAGGAGCTTTTTAATTATTAATTTTTTTTGGTCAAGTAATTTTCTTTTTTATCTTCATCTTTTAAATTTTAATAAGTTAGATTTATTTTATTCCTTCAATTTTTTATTTCTTTACCTTTTTTTTTTGACAAAATTTCTTTACTTTTATTAAATTTTTAATATTATAAATCAAATACATTAAATTTTCAATAAATATAAAATAAAAATTTTCTCTTATATTTAAGACTACTTGAATGAATATAACCGATACACAACTATAATTTAGTGATCACAATCTAAAAAATATAGCTACATGGTACTAATGAGATAAACATGAAACTTTGGTGTATCCGTATATGCATATGCTATGATTAAATTATGATTAGATACATGTAACATCGAGTTCCAAATAATGAGAATATTCAACATCACGATTTTGACTTTGATATAAAAGCAATTAAGCAACGCAACGAAGCAAGAAAGGATATGGTGTATTAGCGTTGTTCACGTGCAGTGAGTGAGTAATAAACACAAACACTGCCTTAGGCATGTGACACAGACATGCTTTTGGTGTTTGTGTGTCCAATTTTGCAGTTCCTCATAATACCACGTACGATGTGTGGGCTCTTATGATTACTTTAATTTTCTCAACACCTCACCCACATGATTGTGACTCTCTCAACTATCCTAATGCTATTGCTCTTGCTACATATCAATGTCATTGTCTTATTTTGATTATGTTCCAATTTCAAACCGTTGCTTTTATTTAACCCAAATAATTAGGCAATGTGACAACGAAATAATGGGCATGGAAATAGAATATCCATTAATTGGTAGTATACATAATTTTAATGTGGTGGAATAATATTGACTAAGGTGTCAGATATATGAACCTTTTGCGGGAAATTAAGATGTTGATGGCTTGATGCTATTTCAAATTTTGGGGTGTCCTTTGGAAATGTTTGAATGCCACAAACTCATTAACAAGTCCTACATACCTATTTTTGGTTTTGTGGGTAAGTATGTGACCACTCAAACTTTTAATTAGCTAGTACTTTTTACCATGTTATTACTTCAAAAGTTTTACTGTTTAATCTTTATCACAAAATACATGGACACACACAATAAAGTGGATTTTTTTTCTTTTAAAGAATTTTTTTCATATACGAAAATCAGAAATCGATGATAACTAGTACATGCTTAATTAAAGTCTAAATTTGTTGTATCACACTTGAATTAGTTTAATGCTGATAACTTAGATAGGCTAGTTTGTATATTGGTTTAATTTGTTACTTAAATAAATATCCAGGTATATATGATATGCAATTATGTAGTACAACACTGTTGCTAACATTCATGTGAGAGTGACCTATAAAGAATCTCAAAATTCAATTAACAATTTTTTTGGGGTAAATAGGTGAACAATATAAATAATTAAGAACTTAAATAAAGAAAAAAGTTGGGATTTTACAATGAATGGTCACTTGTCATTTGTCAAAGCTTTGTGCTTGTTTCATCCATGAGATTTTTGACAATGTTGTGGTTTAATTTCATTTATGCGTCAAAGCCTTGTGTTTGTTTCATACTGATTAAAGGTCATTTAATCAAAGACATATCTCCTTTGTTTTTATATGGCGTGTGATGGTGAAAATTGATTTTTGTAGTTTGGCTATAATTTTTGAAAAGGCCAATTCAACTAGTACATGTTAACAACTGATTTGTATGACTAAATTTTAGTGATAAGTGATAACTAATAAACCCCTTATATTCAAATAATAATACTTACAAAATAAATCATTCTTAGATATTTTAGCATACATATATTATGTAGTAGTACAAACTTAAAATAAACTAAAAACAATAATAAAAAAAACAAACAAAGAAACTTATATAACATAACATAGAAAACATAAACATTGAACTGTATCTCAAATCTAACTGTAATAAAATGACCAAAACGAAGTTAAATATGGTGACTTTATAGGTGGTGGCAATGAGAAAAGACGTTTAACCACTTTTCTTTAGGTTATACTTTATAGCATTGATTTATCTATATTACTAGTAATATTTTCTCATTCACAAAAATTTAAAGTCATCTTTAACTCACAAATCTTTAGCTAAAATAAGTTCTAAATCCTTCACAAACATGATTAATTATTAGTATGATTAATTAAGTAGTGCTAGTTGTAAGTTTGCATTGGGAGATTCCAATAAGGAAACGGCACGGATATAGGATTTGGTATCTCTCACTTTCTTACTTAATTTGCTTTTTTGCATTGCATTGCATCATGTGCCACTCCTTTTTGCATAGTTAAAAGGAACATCATCCACCAAACAAAAGCAACTCAAATCAATATCTATTTCTATCTCTATGTCTTTCAATGACAATGTGCAATATTAATGCGAAATAAGGGGAGAAGATAAATGTGTCACACACTTTCTTTCTATTCCAATCTTTATACACCGTTTGCTTCACGTAATTACCACTCAATTTCTCAATACGGTGTGCTCCTTCTCGAATCTATATTGATGCTAGCAATTCACATTTCCCTATTTTCTAACAATTTGGCCTTAACAGATCCAACATTAATTTCGGTCCACTCTATTGCACATGCTAATACTCTTCATGTCAAAATTATTTATAATTGTGATAAGAATAAAAATAGATTTATATTTCAACAAACAACATGTCAAATATTACATCTTTAGAACACATGCAATGATGCATGCTTTATAATGTTGCTAGCGACTGTATGATCTCTCAAGATTCGAGTAAATTTAGTACTCATTTCAATCATTTTTGTAAAAACAATTCAATTTGAACATCATTAAATAATTGATATATATATGATTTATAATATATACTAGATATTTTAGTAAATATATATTTAAACATGTTTTCATTTACAGAATTCAACTTTACTACTACTACTAAACAACAAATTATTCAATCTGTATGTGATTTACTACTCGAATCTAGCCTAAACTTTTTTCATTTTAAAAGTACTCCCTCCGTCTCGAAATGTAAGAGAAAAAACAAAAATCACACTTATTAAGAAAAAGTAAAATATGATGATTGAGAGTATGTTTTTTTGAAAAAAGTTGTATGGAAAAATGTAAATACAATTTTTATTGGTTGTTGGTTATACAAAAAGTAAGAGAGTGAGTAAACTTTTCTTGAAAAGATAAATGTTTGAATTTTTTCTCTTACATTTTGGTACTAAAAAATTAAGTTTTTTTCTCTTACATTTTGGGATGGAGGAAGTATATCCTAAACTATTTAATTAAATATTAAAATTATATGAGATATTTGTTGGGTAAATACCGGCGCCGAAGCAGTAACAAACATAAATAAGGAGCACAATCAACAACACAAGAATATAACGCGGAAACTCCAAACCGAAGAAAAAACCACGGCGGTTTTCTTAACCGACAACCAGAGAATAATCACTATGTGAAAATTGTTACAACACATAGACTCACTCTCAACAACACCCATGACCCAAGTACACCCACACTCTCCAAAGTAAATATTTGACTACATCTCACAATACTCTAAACCAAGAGCATAAAAGAAAAAGAAAGACACAAATATAAACTTAAAGTGTTTACAAGTAATACTACATCTTGGTGTGTTGAAACAAGGAATTTGAGGTCTCTTTATATAGTATTGAGTTCTACCACTTTTCACTATTCTAAGCAATGTGAAACTTCTCCAATATAATTTTATTCACCTCTTTTTTCCTTCATTACCAATGTGATACTTACATTATAATCAACCCAACAATATTGTCTACACCACAATTCAAAACAGAATAAATCCACCACCCACTATACTAAGACAGATTTTTTTAGGAGAGATCCACCCGCATGGTCCCTAATTTGGTAGAATATCCACCAATTACATCACGCTACATTGCTTTGTGGAGTAGTAATTTCTAAAGATTTAAAACCCTCTTTTACCTTCTAAATCCTAATGCTAGCTATTGTGCCTATATATATTCTTAATGTCCAAAAAGTGATTTCCACTAAACACATGCAATTATTAATTTAGATTTAGATTAGATTTTTACCAACCGATCAAGGGAATTCGTGTGCTGTGGCAAACATCTCTGCCATCAACGTAAAAGTTTAATTATTTAGTTTGAACACATCGAATTTTTGACAATATATTAATCCCATTACTTAAAAGATAAAAGAGAAATCAGTTCATATAAAAATATTCATAGCAATAAAGGCATAGTATACTTTTGTTACTACAATACAATAATTAAAAATCATATAATTAATCATGAGCCTTTGACCAAAAGTGATGGATCTTAATTAGAGAGTTTGGGTTAGAGTTAGAGGAATATTTTGATCAAAAGTACGCATTTATTAGTATCTCTTGTCTATTTGACTGTATTTCTAATGTGAGACTAATTGTATGGTTTTTCCCACAAGTATATGTCTCACTCCCGTTATTGTGAGACCACCATTTACGGATTAATTTGCACGGGGATAGTTTCCATCTCCATCAACTTTTGATATATGAATTATTATGATGATAAATTCCGTAAGAAAAAAAGCTTTTGATGATAAAAAATTATTTTCATAATCGCTGTTTGTTTTTAAATTTGTCAATGAGTTGTTAGAAATAATATAAAATCATCGATGTAATCTTTCCTAATAGTTTAAGTTTTTGTGATAATCGGTCATTTAACATGGTATCAGAGTCTCTATGACTAAGTGGTCTAGAGTTCGATTCCCGCTCCCCTCACTTTCTAATTAACAAGTAGTAGTATAATTTTTGAATGAATTCTTGTGTAAGGAAGCGTGTTAGAAATAATATAAAATCATTAATGTAACATTTCCTGATAACTTAAACATTTGACATGAGCCAAGAACATTACATACAAAACTTAATTTAATGGTTTGTAATCTTCAAACCATACGTGTTCTACCCGTCAAAAAAACTATATGTATTTTAACGAAAAATTCTTAAATTGACACATAAAAAGATGGAGGTATACGTAGTATATTTCTTTTAAATTTGAACAATATAATGGAGGTAGTATTTCTTAAAGCACGCATAAGTCATAAATGATTTGGACTTAAACTCATAAATTTTCACCTCCCACGTATATGTGAATTTCATTGCTACACTCTAGAGAAAAGTTAGTGATCTTCTCATAAGCTCTTTAACTGCTAACATAATTTTCTTTATATATAATTGCTTAAAAGATAAAATAATAATCTTTTAATTATGATTCATCAATCATCAATTTGACTTTTTAAATTTATCCACACCATGATAAGTGTTTCAGACATAACTTAGATTTATCTGCGGGGGATAAACAAGAGTATGTTCTGACCCGATCTCAAGTCCACATCTCTGAGAGATTGTCCGCTTTGGGGTTAACTCGTCACAGTTTTATCCTTTGTAGAAAAGGTATCTCGGTTGGTTTGAAGAGTGTGGCGTGTTGTATATAAACTATCATTAGCCTCGAGTTCTAGGCGATGTGAAACTTAAGGTGAAACAGAATAAATTTGATTAAAAAAAACAATGATAAGTAGTTGAAAAGAACATTCTGATTCACTCACATAATAATAAGGACATGCCTCCAAAGAAGAATTAATACTTAGACTTAGACATGTTCAAGACAAGAAATCACTCACTACCCCAAACATTAGTGCGCCACTTTTTTCAGTCTTTCAAGTTGCATGCTACTAAATTCTAACTCACATACATGGGCCACTATTTTCCCTGGCCACAACCGACGAGCCCAATGATGGCCCATTACACCGGCAACAAATTTATATAGTCATACATTTTGGTCATATTATTAATTCATAGTAGCTTATAATTAAGAATTTAAGACCACTACATATATACATATAAACCTTATAAAATAATATATATTTTTCCAGTGGTTTGATTGAGTTTCAGACAATAATATAACAACAAAACACTAAACTCTAGTATCCATCAATTATGGAGATTTATTTTAATGTGGTTCAAATGTTTTGTTATGAAGCATTAGGGACACTAAAAAGGGGCACAGAGACCCCTACCCAGGCTGTCTCAAACTTATCAACATGGTGGATTCCATTATTTTTTAAATTATTTACCTAATCTTAAAAGCATACCACGACAAATAATTCAATGTCTTATTTCAATATTGGTCTCCTTGTATTTTCATACTAAATAAATGAAATAAGTAAAATATTATAAACACTGACCCAACATCTCTAATCACAATGAGGACATAGAAAATTTGTTTCTTTACTTCATGATGGTCGGAGAAATTTGTATTTAAAAAATGGGTTCGATCTAGATAAATTGTTTTAAAACATTAGTAAAATTTATTTCAATGTAATTTATCCTAAACATATCAATTTCTCACCTCTTTGCATGAGTAAGAGTAACAGTAAAAATATGTAAGTTTGGTTCTTTTTAAAACTTAACTTATCAGAAAGATGATATTGTAAGGTGATTTGTTTCTCTGACTCCACTACAATCTGTAACGTTAGTTCGTGATGGAGTCTCGGTTCACCGTCGTTATGCCAATGAGATTTCATTGTATTCGAAAGTTACTTGAGAATGAATGAGATGTGGAGATTATAAATACTCTCGTAAGGCAATGCGTGTTATGGCAAGGATGGGTGCGCTTTCGACTTTCTCTTTAGTGAAAATTGTTACCCCTCCACGTGATGAGTGGTGTAACCCGCTTTTTGCTGATGCTAGGGGTGTAGTGTATTTTTGAGAGTAACTATGTTTTTTATTACATCAAAAATATAAATTGCTCATGTCATTGATCCATATATTTTTCCCTATCCAACTCATACCACTTGAGTTATCTTACGGGGACATAGAGAGTAACTTTGTTTAATTCTCTTTTTGATTAATACTGTCTAATTCTCTCTTTTTTCTCTTATGTAATCAAAAGAATAACTTAACTTATCGATTTTTAATATTTTTTAATCCAATTGCAAAACTCTAAAAGAATCAAAATTTTAGGATAAAGAGAGTAATATGTCTTTCAGATACATATATAAAAGAGAAAAGTTATAGATTGTTTTTTGGAATTTTTTGTTGAATTTAATTTATATGCACTGACAGTGTAAAATTATTTTACACGTGCATCCAATTAAACCACGCCATGTAAGCATTTATGGAGATTTTTTAGGAACTAATCTATAAAAGTGACAATTTCTTGTGTTTTGATTGAATGTATGTGTAAAAAAAGTTTACACCGTCAGTGCATAACAATTAAACTCTTTTTTGTTGTAATTCATGTGAGGTAAACAAAATTGGGGAATGAGATCTTGATTAAGCCAACTAAGTGAGAGTTTGAACTTTGAATGTAAGGCCCGTCTATATTTAGTTTGGAGCAATAAGTCCATTATACTCAAAATCCCATCAATAATTTTGGACTCGAGAAAAAAAATATTACCTCTACTTCTGCATAATCCCCATACGGCTATACCCCCTTCATTTTAAGAAAATAACTGTAACACTCTTTCTTTCACAAGAAGAAATATAGTGAGTTTTTTGTTTTTGTTTGAAAGAGCATAGTGAGTCTGCAACACCGGCAAAAAGGTGAAGGAGATGACGGAGAGACGGAGAATGATGGTTAAAGATTGAATTAAAGATATTTTAGTGTATGTTTGATTAAAACTTTTACGAATATATTTTATACTCTTTACGAGAATTTATACATTGATTAGTTGATTACAAGTCATTAGGTTTTATTATGGGTTTGGAGTATGCTAGAGATTGTACATTCGATCATCAGTTCTATTGTAAACCAAATTCATAATTATTTTTTTTGAAATATGCAATGTGCAATTTGGATTGGAAAAAAAAACTCAAACAAACAAAATTGATGTTCTGTTCAAAATACGATCGATTTTGAGAAGATGATAATGAGATTGCATGCTCTAAGCAATTCCCGATTGCCTCTAGACGTATTTTAGCATATGCTTTGGAGTTTGGATGTTCCGACCTTCTTCATTAATCTCATATTCAACCTCTTCATCCGAACATTCGCATTTATTTTCATCCTCCTATTGCCAATTTGACATATGCTTTATCCTAACAAATTTCAAGTTGGCTAACTTTTCTCCTGGACATTCAAAGGCCACTCTTTCATTCTCCACCTTTCTCTTGATTTTGTTAAACTGCATTTCTTATATAGATATTTTAGTCACAGACTTTGACTGTGGCAGTTTCCGTAGGTAAAAAATAATATCATTGATGTTTGTTTTATTTTTATTAGCATGCTCGATAAAGATATTCAATTATAGTGCAATAAACTTTAGCTACATATTTGCAATAACAAAACTATATATAAGAGACACAACATATTGAATCTCATTGTCGTGCATTAAAATTGATAAAACGAATATCATAACACATTTTTAATGAAAAAAATTTCTTCCAAAAAAATTGTAAAGACTTTTATTGTTAATGACATAATGGTGACTTCGTATAATTGAGACAGACAACCGCACAAAATCATTATAAATGAGAAGATACTAATTTTTGTTAGTGTTGCATATATACTTATCCACACATCTTATGAAGAAAAAAAAAAGATTCAACTAAATGATCTATGAACATTTATGCTAGCATAAGCATTATCAATGATTAGATTATATATCTATGAATTTTAGATTTGTACCATAGAATTTGTGGAATTAAAATTTTCAAACATATGGACAGACGTGGCGGTAACTGAAAGTGACGTGGCAGTGCCGTCAGCCGCAAAGGCACGCACGCTCCATTAGGAGAGTGTGAAAGAGAGATCTCATCTTCATCCTTCATCACTTCCTTTTTCAGTAAGCTTATTCTTCCGTCACACTGACACAAACACACATCACTAAATCAAATACGACGCCGTTTTATCCAACCTTGCATGCTCCCCACTTCGTCGTTTCCCAAAACCCTAAAACCCTCATTTCATCTTCCATTTCTCCCCATGAAGGACCGCCCTTCGCTGTCCTCCCATGGCGCCATCTACGTTCCTCCTCACCACCGTCTTCGCTCCGTCACTACCTCCGTCAACTCCCCCGCTCCGGTTTCCGCCAAACTCCGTGAAAATCACACTCCCACTCCAACTACTCTCCAAACCCCCTTCTCCAACAACAACGAAAATTCGCGCTTCGTTTCTGCTTACGACGACGTCGTTTCCGAGAAATGGTCCAATTGTGAAGTTGAGCTTCCTTCACTACCTGTGAGTTAATTTGAATTTCTGTTTCTTATGTAGATTTTGGTTGGATGTTGATTTTTCTATGTTTTTGCTTGGCAGAGTGGTTTTCCCAGTGATATCATGGAGGAGTGGAAGAGGAAATTTATAATGCTCTTAAATGATAAGAGTAAGCAAGAATTGATTTCGAGGGAGAAAAAAGATAGGCGTGATTTTGATGAAATTGCTGTTTTGGCAACTAGAATGGGGTTGTATAGGTGTGTGTTTGTTTTCTATATTATGATTTCACTATGAGTACTTACTAATGTGTTTGAATCACAAGTATATTTTTGTTTGGTATTTATTGCTTAATTCAATTGTACTTGTTTTTTGGCAGCCAAATGTATTCAAAGGTTGTTGTCTTTAGTAAGGTGCCACTTCCTAACTACAGATTTGATTTGGACGAAAGACGGCCCCAGAGGGAGGTATATTATATCTTGCTCTGTGACTGTGATTTGTTCTCTACTTTATCGTTTTCTATGATTTTAGATATTATACAAAAGCTTTGGGTTTCTCAAGTCTTTGTTTGCGAGCTTGGAGGGGAAGGGAGGAGAGGGTTTTGTAAAAAAGGAAGGAGCAAGTGGAAAGAATAAAAGACTTTGGGGGGTTCATTTTTCTTCATTATTCAAAATCCTCCTAATTTGAAGGAACTCAAAAATTGTAATGGTCATTGGAGGGTTTATATGAATTATTCAAATTTAATCTATTTTGATATAATATTCTCAAAATTTGAAATATATTAAACAATAGCATTTGCTTATCATTCCATACAAAAAAAAAAACCCCTCAAAACATGTGAAGCATATGAATTTTAGTTCAAATATCATGAGAGACACCTTAATAAAGCTTTCTGTAATTGATAGGTGAGCATGCCTATCACCGTGTTCAGGCGGGTTGGTGCATATTTTGAAGAATACCTTAGCCAAAAGTCCAGGGTAAACAAAAGCTTTTCAGATTTGTCTTTTGCAAGATCAAGCAGTGATGGCAGTCTTGGTACAGATGAAGGGCTTTTTGTGCAGCCCGAGCCGTTAGCATCCACTAAGGCTGTTGTGGAGAAAATTTCCTGGCAGATAAGCTTACAAATGCGCGATCAGCAACAAGCCCGACAGGTTATTTTAACTTGGATACAAAATAATGCCATGTCTTCCTTGTTCTGCATTGTAATATAGTTCGTCTGCACTTTTTTTTCACTTTTATATTGTTTCACAATTCAGATTCATAAGATTTTGATATTAGCTTCTTTACTAAGTAATTTTTATTCCATGTAAGATGTTACATGAGGTGTTGCAACATTTTATTGGGGAAAAGAAAAGAGAAGGTCTTTTCGCGTAGAGAAATGCTAGGAACGCACTCTTGAAATGGACACACTCCAACACACTCATCAACATTGGTTGCTTTTTTGAAAAATCAACAAACTATTTAAGAAGATAGAGAGAATCGTGTTGATTTTTTAAACAATAAACCAATCAAGAGGAATGTGTTGGAGTGTGTCAATCCAAGAGTGTGTTGCTAGCATTTCTCTTTCATGTATAATCCTTTGTTTTCTTTGAACTTCAATTTTAAGAGTTGGGGGAATGGAAGATGGCTATTGCGGTCTTGCCTAACTTATTTTGAAATAGGTTAAAAGAAAAAAGTTTCGATGGTTCTTCGTGGTCATTAGTCATTGTTGTTAAGATCCCAATTTAGATAGTAGGATCAGGCGGTTTTATGACCTTACAACCACTAGGTGATAGTTTCCTTGTTTAATTAAGGATTACAAGTTTAGTATTTATATAGTTATAATTAAGAGTTTGTGCTCAATTTTTTTTATATAAACCATAGTCCATAGTCACAATTCTAAGTCTTTGTTCTTTCTCTTCTCACATATATAAATCCCTATAATTTAACACTTCAGAAACCATTTAGACAACAAAATAGCTTGAATGTTCTTGACATTTCTTTTCATTTCAGGAATCACCTGAAGGAAGAAAAATGCTAGAATTTCGTAGCAAGCTCCCTGCTTATAAAGAGAGAGAAACAATATTATCATTCATATCAAAGAATCAGGTTTGTTAAATAGTTTTATAATGCATTTCATTGGACTATTTATTTTATGGATTAAGCCTTTTTGATTTATTATCTGCAATTCTGCACTATAGGTTTTGTTGTCTATCACAAAAATGACTTATATAATATGTTCATGTCAGTCTTGTGATAGCAATGTTGAAAGGTCGAATCATGTTGGCCAATTTGACTGGCTCTGTTTAAATCGTTTATGTGGCTACGTGGATAACTTAGATGGGTGCCATGTGGAAGTTTTAGACGGAATTAGCACAAAATTTAACGGAATTAATACGGGGATTAACTTAGATGAGTGGCCAATTTGACGGAATTAACACAACATTTTTAGTCTCTTTGAGTGATACAGTTATGTCCTTGGCAGTACACATGGGATCCTTATGACCCTTGGAATTATACAAAATATTTTCAGCTTTTATTTGCCCGCTGATAGTGTGTCCAGAAGTTTTTTTTTTTTGAGGAAGTGTCCAGAAGTTCTTTTGCCGAGTTACCAATGTTTTATTGGGACAATAAATGCATTTATTAATAATAAATATATAAAATTTGTATGCAGCTTGTTTAAATACTTTGTTATCCTATGCATTGATTCATATGAGTTGTCTGGTTGCCGGTGCCGCCAATTATATTTTTACAAGTAGTTCATAGTCTTTGTTTCAAATTCTATTTTCAATCTTTTTGTAAATTGATATCTATAATTCAATTGCCAATTACTGAAAGACATTTATGCAGGTAGTCATCATTTCAGGTGAAACAGGTTGTGGCAAGACAACGCAAATTCCACAATTTATTTTAGAGTCTGAGATAGAATCGGTTCATGGAGCTGCTTGTAATATTATATGCACACAGCCACGACGCATTTCTGCAATGTCTGTTTCGGAAAGGGTTGCTTTTGAGAGAGGGGAGAAATTGGGAGAATCTGTGAGTTTGTCTGCCAATGACAATTACTTTCAATATAATATCCCAACTAATTACTGTGATATGAGAACTCAAGAATTTCTCTAATGGTGCCTCACACGCACTCTTTTTCGTTGAAAGGTTGGATATAAAGTTCGTCTGGAGGGAATAAAAGGGAGGGATACCCATCTTCTCTTTTGCACCACAGGCATCTTATTAAGAAGATTACTGGCTGATAGAAACCTTAAAGGTGTAACTCATGTTATTGTGGATGAAATTCATGAACGTGGGATGAATGAAGGTTATCCTTTGAATTTAATTGAGTCCTTGACTTTCAGAAGATTTCTTCTGAATATTAATGTTCTGGCCTTTTTTTATTACAGATTTTCTGCTTATTGTCCTTAAAGAAATCCTTCCCCATCGGCCCGAACTCAAACTGATTTTGATGAGTGCTACCCTGGATGCAGAGCTCTTCTCTTCGTACTTTAATGGGGCTCCAATAGTGAACATACCGGTTTGTTTCAGAAACTAAATGATATTCCTTGTTTGTGTTGTAATCCGGGCTGTTGTGCCTTTTTAAATATCTTATGATCAATGGATCATGAATGTAGGAGCCAAACATACCAATGATCTGGTAGAATTGGTTAGTTGTCTGATGGTTTCTATTGTGAACTGGAGCCAAACTAAAGTGAATTGGTTAGTTGTCTGATAGTTTCTATAATTAACTGGTCCATAGCAGGTTTTGTCGGGCCAAACATACCATTGATCTAAAAATTGCTTTTAGAACTGTTGAACTGGCTGTATTATTGGTGAACTCTATAAACGGCCTTCTAGTCCTTGAACTGATTTAATGTTTTAAGTTGAAAAATCAGTGAACTGTTATTTCAGTCCCTTAAAAGTTAAGCAATTTGGTCCCAAAATTAACAAAATTCCAAAGTGATACCGAAATTGAAAATCCTATCATATTAGTCCTTTTGAGCCATTCAATTTAGTTTTGAAATTGTCCCTAAAAGGGTTCAATGTGACTGAGGGTTTTCAATTCTAGTAATCATTGATAATGTATTTCAATGCACTACTTTTTATGGAAAGTGCACCGATAGTATCAAGTAATAAAGTAGAGAGTGAGATATCATTTCCACGAGGATTGTGTTTCAGTAATCAACTAGTACAAAATATTGCTAATTGGATGTGGGTAAAAGGTTTTGAATTGATTGAAACAAAGTAACAATGCAAATTCCTTACTTTTGGGGGTTGGTTTTAAAATATTGTTTGAAATAGATGATAAAATTAGATGATTTGGAAGAACAGAGAAAATGGGTTTGTTGAGAGTTCCACATCTGATGTGATATGACGTGAAAAAGTATCTATAAGTGGAATAGATGATGGGATTGAAATTTGCTCCAGAGTTCATGTTTCCATGTTGTTTCTATGTCAATTTTAAATTTTAGTTACGTTTCTTGGAATAGATATTTTAAATATTTGCTGATGGAATGGCTCTTACTTTGGTGCCAAAGAATGTAAGTTTTCCCTTTGCTTATTGTTTCGGCTGATTTTCTTATAGGGCTCTGTACACCCTGTTAGAACTCTCTTTTTGGAGAACATTCTTGAAATGACGGGCTACCGATTGACTCCTTCTAATCAAGTTGATGATTATGGTCAAGAAAGGGCGTGGAAAATGAACAAACAGGCTCCAAGAAAGAGGAAAAGCCAAATAGCTTCTGCTGTAGAGGTATGTAAGAAATGATAAACTGCAGTTGCTTCAGTACTTGTTTAGTATTTTCTTAATTTTCATTCATTTTTTGAAAATTGTAACCAGGATGCAATTAGATCCGCTGATTTCAAAGAGTACAGCCTTCAGACACAGGAGTCTTTGTCATGTTGGAATCCTGACTGTATTGGTTTTAGTCTCATAGAATATATCCTGTGCGATATTTGTAATAATAAAGGGCCTGGTGCTGTTTTGGTTTTCATGACTGGGTGGGATGATATAAGCTCTCTGAAAGAGAAGCTCCAATCACATACTGTCTTGGGAGATTCGAAGCGTGTTTTGTTGCTTACGTGTCATGGCTCAATGGCTAGTTCAGAGCAAGTAATCTTCTATCTGTTGACTTCTAAATGTTAGAGTTTACGTTATTACCTAACCTATTAGACACTTAGTTTAGCAACAAATTTGCAAAACCTTGTGTACCCAATATTCATATAAATTGTACGTATGGGATATGCAGAAGTTAATATTTGAAGAGCCTGAAGATGGAGTAAGAAAAATAGTGCTAGCAACCAATATTGCTGAAACAAGCATCACAATAGATGACGTTGTTTTTGTTCTTGACTGTGGAAAAGCAAAAGAAACAACATACGATGCACTGAATAACACACCTTGTTTGCTTCCTACATGGATCTCTAAGGCTTCTGCTCATCAAGTAATGTTATACTTTTGTTAATTATGTATCTGACATTGATCACTTATATAATATGTTCAATGTTGCTGGACATTGTTTTCTATGCTGTCATTATGAATATGTATGTGTGTATATTGGTTTACATTGTGCACATATTCTGCTTCAGACAGCATCAGATATAAAGTTTTCAGGCCTTCCCTACAAGCTTATTATTACAAATAAATAATATCCCGACCCTCCGTTGCATATGGGTGATAAAAACCACAATTATTTAAGTTCACTACGGTTCCATGCTATTCTCATGACTTTTTAAACCAGATTGATACCAGGCCATTTTCTGCGGTTCTTTTACACCATTATTTACACATTAAAGAGGCTAAGGACAAGTTGAATACTTTTTTAGTTCGGGGAAGGGGGTTGGCGCATGATTATATGTCCAGGTTCAGTGCATTGTGAGAGTGAAGGTATTCAAATAGTCTATTAACATTTTGTTCTCTAGGCTTTGGGTTCAGGGGGTATTTGTGTGAGTGAAGGTATAATTTCTGTGTGTGTGTAACTCAGATCACACACTATATATTTATAATGAGGATACATTGAATGCCTAGGAATCATCTAATCTAGCAAGCCTAAGAATCATCTAATCTAGGAAGCTTAAGAATTATCTACTCATTTTACACATTTTTCTTAATTCTAATAGACGTTAAGCATTAACATTATTCTGTTTTCCTTGAATCCTTTTTTCTAGAGAAGAGGAAGAGCTGGTCGTGTTCAACCTGGAGAGTGTTACCATCTTTATCCCAGATGTGTATATGATGCTTTTGCAGAGTATCAATTGCCAGAAATTTTGAGAACTCCTTTGCAGTCTCTCTGTTTACAAATCAAAAGTCTAAGACTTGGAAGTATATCGGACTTCTTGTTAAGGGCTTTGCAGTCTCCTGAGATACTTGCGGTAATGATAAAGTTGATTTATTCTTTAGAACTCCATTAAATCTTTCACACCTTTATTTTTAATTAGATGAGTTGTTTATTTATTTATTGTTGATTATTTCTATATAAATTGTACCTAATTTTTGTTTGATTATGTATTTAGGTACAAAATGCAGTTGAATATTTAAAAATAATCGGGGCTTTGGATGAGAATGAGAATCTGACTATTCTAGGTAGGTTGATACCTTACTTGGTACAAGTAAATTTGGCTTATTAATTTTCCCTCAAAATGATGAAAACTTGTGCCTGGTTTTCCAATTGACAGGACAGTATTTGACAATGCTTCCTATGGAACCCAAACTTGGCAAGATGCTTATATTAGGTGCTATCTTCAATTGCTTGGATCCCATATTAACTATTGTTGCTGGACTTAGCGTAAGAGATCCTTTTCTAACACCATTGGATAAAAAAGATGTAAGTTGCTCCTGTTTCTGATGATTGATTAATGATTGAAAAGTTTTGTTTTTTGAATCAGAGGTTGTTTGGTGTGTTAGGTTGGCGAGAAATATAGAGGAAAGAAAGAAAAACACGGAAATCAATGAATGAAATTTGTCCAAGTTCATTCATTGATTTCCGTGTTTTTCTTTCTTTCCTCTCTCTATTTTTCTCCAACCAAATACATGTATTCATCTGTTCCCTCGTATCCTTGTCCTGAACTTGATTTTATTATTTGAGTTCAAAGTTCTTTATTGTAGCTTGCAGAGGCAGCAAAATCTCAATTCTCGGGAGCATACAGTGACCACCTAGCACTTGTACGTGCTTATGAGGGTTGGAAAAATGCTGAGATAGACCTGGGTGGATATGAATATTGCTGGAAAAACTTTCTTTCATTCCAATCCATGAAAGCTATTGATGCTCTTCGGAGGGAGTTCATAGGTCTGCTTACAGATATTGGATTAGTTGATAGCAACACAACCAGCTGTAACACATGGAGCTATGATGTGAATCTCATCCGGGCTGTTATTTGCTATGGTCTATATCCTGGAACTTGTTCTGTGGTGGTATGTCTTTCTATATGACACATTAATATAAAAGACATGTGCACAAGATTATAGAACATAAGAGTAACAAATCCTTCTCCAAGCCTTCTCCTTTTTCTTCAACATGGCATCCTTTTTTCTTCAACAAAGAGATCTTTTATCATTTTTCATATACCCTCAGAAGTTTTAGCATATCACTTGTTTGGTAGGAGAATAGTTTGAACTTTTTCTTACTTGATTATATATAAAAGAGAATTAATAAAAATAATTAGTGGTTTTACTATAAGTTGTGATACATGATGATACTTTTATAGATTTGAGTTAAATACGAATATCATCATGATTTAAACTGTTGATTATCAATTTCTCATTAAACTGTGCCCATCTGGAATTTTTTTTGTCACTGTTTTCAGAAAATTATTTTACTGCTCGGAGTCGTGCAATGTGTTAATTCAGTACATAGTATAATTATAGCATATTCTTATGTCTTGGGACTGAAATAAGATGCAATTTCATTTGTAGCATAATGAGAAGTCATTCGCTTTGAAAACAATGGAGGATGGTCAAGTGCTCCTATATTTGGTCAGTCCTTTATTCATATTATAATTGCTACTGGTTATGAAATTCTTGTCATACTCTTTACCTAGGTTTTTATGATGTCTTTTGATTCTTGTTTGCTTTCCTTTTTAAATGCATGTCCATTCAATTTTCCTCATAGAACTCGGTTAATGCTCGGGAAACTAAAATTCCATATCCGTGGTTAGTTTTTAATGAGAAGATAAAAGTGAACTCGGTTTTTCTCCGTGACTCAACAGCTGTGTCTGATTCAGTGCTGCTTTTGTTTGGTGGAAGCTTATCAAAAGGAGATGCTGTAAGTTCCATGTGATTTTTTATTGGTTCCAGTGGGTAATATATGTTCTATATGTTATACTTTCGAATAGAACTTTAAGTTTTAATTGTTATGGTTTACTGAATCTGATATTTTCTATCAGGATAATCACTTAAAAATGTTAGGAGGATATCTGGAGTTTTTCATGGAACCTACTGTTGCTGACATGTATCAGAGGATAAGGAGAGAACTTGATGACTTCATTCAAAGCAAAGTAAGTGCTCATGTTGATACCACAGCTTTTCCTTGTATTTTAAGCTTGAATAGTTAGAACAAACTTGAACATAGTTTCTTAACGCAAAAGGAAGTAGAGCGTTGTTTTAGTGTCTTTTCTCTTGGCCAAATTACAGTGATGGCATGGATAATAATGTTTAGTCTGCATTGTTGTGCTTGACAGCTACTTTCTCCAAGAATGAGCATACACTCATATCATAACCTCCTATCTGCAGTACGGTTTCTGATTTCCAACGACCCATGTGAAGGAAGATTTGTATTTGGTCGCCAGGTCCTTAAACCATCAAAGAATTCTGTGATGGCCTCACCCCAAGTATCATTGGTTTCAAGGACAGAGAGTGGACCTGGGGGTGATAATTCTAAAAGTCAGCTCCAAACTTTGCTTACAAGAGCAGGACATGCTGCACCCGTCTACAAGACTAAACAGTTGAAGAACAACCAGTTTCGGACTACAGTTGAGTTCAACGGAGTGGAGATAATGGGCCAACCTTGTAACAATAAGAAGAGTGCAGAGAAAGATGCTGCAGCTGAAGCGCTGCAATGGTTGATGGGCAAGCAAGCTGGCTGCGAGTATGTTGATCACATGTCGATGTTTCTAAAAAAAAGTAAGAAGAATCACAATTAAGTAATCAACTGTATTGAGCTGAATGCCAAGGTAAAGGAACCCCAAGTATCTACTTTGCCTTAATCTTGCGGTTCCTACTCGTATTCTAGAGGCACAAGGTTTGGTGGTGGCATTTCGGAGGTCTCTGCATCTTGTTCATGAAGTCAATGAAGATCATATAAGAAATATGAAGCAAGTAATTGGCCATCATACCTTGAATATATTTTCAGCAAGAAATACTTGGTTAGCTTCCAATGATGTTGGGAAGGGGATTTTGCAACAGGAGGACATCTTACATGGCATTCATTTATTGGATGATGTTGGGAAATCATACCGTAATTATAGTTCTGATATCTGATCTCATTTTTTTGTACAGTACTCTCTTCAATGTCTCCCAATGTACTACCTTTTTATAAAAGAAAAGTTCCAAAATGAAATGGTTCAACTGATTCAACCAGTTGACAATGCATTTTTTTTATTTTCTCATATTTTTATTATCATCGTGACTTTTCTTATTATTTATAATTTAAAATTAAAACATTCCAACTTTAAAAAAAAAACAATACAACCAAAATCTGTCAAAAGAGATAGATGAAGATTTTTATCTTCTTCCTGTGAATCTTCATCATCTTACTTGAATCTGTCAATCATTCAAATTATGTCTATAGTTTGTCTATCTATTATGTTAAATTTATGGAAATTCATAATATGCTTTAAAAAATGTCAAAATTTTGTTCATTGAAAAACATTTATTTTATTATTTTTTTTACTTTAAGAACTACAATCAAAGTTATTTCGTCATATTTGTAAGGTAGAAAAATATATTTAACCTAAATTTCTACTTTCAATTTTTCCAATAAAATTATAATGAATACTTTTGTCATACAAAATCAATTCTATGCACAACAAAAAAGAATGTGGTAAATATATAGAAGTAGTCTCTCTTAAAAGAGATACATTGAAAACTCAATAAATCTAAAAAACAAATTTTTTCTTAAAGACCGAAAGTAGTATCTTGTAAGGTATGTGTCAGATGGATATAATTAAGGAATGGTCAGTAAGTTCATTTGAAATCTAAAGATGAATGTCAATTGACCACAATCTGCTAGCTGTCTCAAGATCTTTGAGGAACAGACAAACAAATCAGTTTCTCGGGTAGCTTCAGCCTCCAAGGATTATTGCATAACCAGCCATATATGCATATATTAAAGTCATGGCCTATATCACTTATCTATCTAGTTTATCAAAATAAAAATTACCACTTATCTACACTACTAATATATAGCACTCAAAATATATAATGTGGATTAAGTGAGCCAATATGAAGTCTCCCAACACAAGGGGGACAAAGAGCAAAATCTGCTAATTTCCTTTGGTTTTTACTAATCTCAACTCGATTACACCAAGAAAAGCTTTCTTTCTAGCTCACTTTATTCAAACTAATTTGCTAGAAGTAGGAATAACACAAAAATAGGTATCCTTAAATTTCAGTGTTAGTGAGAAATATAAAACAAATCAACCAAAGACCAAAAGCCACACAGGGACACTTAAACTTCTAGTAGGTATAGCCCTTGACGAACATTCCCTTCTTGGATTCTTCATTTTCGCCTTCGGCAGAGTATCTTCCAAGTTGAGCCAAGGAGTTAGCTTTAGCACGAACCAAAAGAGACTTCTGAGCTGCTTCAACGTTCTCAGGGCGACCTTGCCATGTCTTAAGAACGGTGTTCTGCAGGGCTCGTGCATATGAGAAAGACACGTGCCATGGGTTGGGACTTTGGTTCATAGCATTAAGATTTAGTGTTGCTTCAACTTCTGACTGTCCACCTGACAAAAACTGAGAATACAAACACAACATAGCATTAATTCGGTTGTTCTCAATTTCAAATTATGGTAATGCAAATGCAATCTTAAAATCAAATTATTTTGGTATAGACATTGTTTTTGTCATGCATGATGCATCCATCCAAGTTACTTGCAATCAAGAACACAACAGCATACATGCAATTGGTGATATAGATGTTTATGTATTCTGAATACAGGCAATCCCAAAAAACAGTTCGTACAGAAAACAAAATGTTGTGATAAATATCAAGGATTTAATTCATATATAACATTTAAACATTTGATTTGATTTTAATTATAACGAATTCTAAAGTCACACACGTGAATGGTTGTAATATATTGACAGTGTGGAATTTTTGCATTGAAAGCGTATCACAAGTAAATTCATCAACTAGTGTGTAAGTGTATCACAATTAAACTCATCAATTAATGTAGAGAGAAAATTCAAGATGAAGTGTGGTGGCTGTACCATGATTCCAGGGACTGCAGGAGGAACTCTTCTTTTAAGCATGGTTAATGTAAAATTGGCAATGGTTTCTGGAGAAGCCTTTTGCTTGTGCTCAGCACCAGGTGTAACCATGCTAGGCTTGAGCAAAATTCCCTCAAAAAGGACATTGTTTTGGGCCAAATAGAAGAAGACTTCTGACCATACCTTCTCGGCAACTTCCAGTGTCCTCTCAATTGGGTGGTCCCCATCAAGAAGAATTTCAGGCTCAACTATTGGAACAAGACCGCTGTCCTGCACAAATAGCACAATAAAACAATATATAAGAAAATCGGCGGAAAAAACTGAAACTTAAAATGTAGTTAAGTTATTTTACTTCAGAAAACAATGCACCATGAGTACCTACTATTACTAAGCTATATTGTTAATTTCCAGACAGATAAACCTAATAATGTTATAGAGCTGGAGGAGCAAAAATATGCACCATGTGTACCTACTAGGCTATATTGTTTATACTAAATCAGATTAACCTAATGATGTTTTAAAGCTAGAGGATGAGCGCATTGCACAAAACACCATGCTCAAGATAAACACTAAAAAAGTGTTTCTTAAAATTATAAACTGGCATCAATTATCAAAACATAAAAGGTTCATTACGAATATTATATGATTACTATCAAACAAAATCAATTTTCGACCCCTATGTGCGTTTTAAATTTAAAGGTGATTAAATATCTACTTTTAGTGTCACTGCCCACAGCTAAATGACAGAATGCATTTTTAAGATGGTACCGAAGAATAATAAATCAATAAAACGTGAAAATACATCCGCTATTCTAATCACGGGCTCATTTCAACAAACAAATATTCATGGAATATGAGGGAATACCTGAGAGATAGCAGCATATCGTGCAAGTCCCCAAGCTGCTTCCTTAATAGCCAAGGAAGAAGGACCAGATGGAATGCTGACAACTGTCCGCCTGTACATTTCAGAAGCAAACCACCGTTTAAACTTAATTTCAAAGCATCCTATGAACAACAAAGTTTCATTTAGCAGAAACAAAGAATAGCTTACCACTTGGCAAATCGGGCCCCTTGCTTGTAGTATTCAGCAGTTCTAGAAGCCAATCCATCCAACCCTTGGCACCAAGATTCATTGTTTGACCCTGGCAGAGGAACCAAACCCTACAAAGAAAAAAAGGATAAAAATATAACTTCGCAGCAAGTTGTGATCAATTAATCATTGAGACCAAATGACAGTCTAGTGTCTACTAATATAAGCACTTGTGAGACTATTTGAGAGAGCTTATGAAAACAGTTTATTGCTTATATGAGTTATATAAACAGTTTATACAAAAGCACTTAAATGATATACATCCATGCTATAAACTCATAATTGAGTTGTTTATCCAAGGAGGGTCTTAATCCTATATCACTAGCAACCACAAACAATATAGTACCTTATCAACTTTGATGCCAGGTACAATGTTCTCCTCACGAAGAACATCGACAAACTTCTTCCCATCAGTTGTTGACTGATAAAGTGTTTCTTCAAAAAAAATGGCACCAGAAATGTATTCGCCAAGACCGGGTGTAGTCAACAGAAGTTGCCTGTATGCCTGACGATTAACCTCAGTGTTGTCCAATCCAATTGATGCCAAACGCTTCCCAGCTGTTGCATTTGATTCATCAATTGCAAGAATTCCACGACCACGGGATGCAACAGTTTTCTATACAACCAAACAATAAACAAATCAAACAAAATCACAACAACTAAGCAAATCTTCCAAACCAAAATCTAGATATGCTAATGCTACAGTGCCGATCATAATTCAAAAAGTGGAAATTATAAGCAGAATCTCAATTAGTTTATGATCAAAAAATTGAAATTGAAAAGCAGAAACAAATTATAATAGAAATGAACAGCGAAAATAAAAGTCAACGAAATACGAAGAGAGTGAATGTCCCAACCAACAGCAAAGTTTAAAACTTTATGATATGAATATAAAATGAACGAAAGAGGGTAAGAAAAAAATGTGATCTGAATAATGAAAGAGAAGAGAGAAAGATACTAACAGCAGTTTGAACGAGTTCATCGGAGTAAGAGGCGCGGATCGGAAGAGAGAGACGGCGAGGGGCGGAGAGAGAGGAAGATCCACCACGGGGAGAAGAGAAAGGGTTGTTTGCGATCCATTGGGAAGAGAGAGAGTTGAGTTTAGCAGAAGCCATGGATGAAGAAGAGCAAGAGAGTGATGAAAATTGAAAAGTAGTTGGTACGATGTTGTTTTTGTTTCTCCTCTCTTGTGTTGTGTTGTGTTGTGTTATAGAAAAGAGAGAGAGGGTTTTGTTTTGTTTTGTTAGTACGGAGTAGTTTATAAACAAACAAACAAAGGTTTTCTCGTTCACTCCGTCTTAACGGTAGGTGGTAAAGAAAGATACAAACAAACTCAAGCGGCAATAGCAATACCAAACTCAACCAATGCAATGTGCTTACCAAATATAACTCACCAACCTATTTCCTTTTTTTCTTTACTTAAACTTTTGACCACAATTGTCATTTTGAACTGCAGTGTGATTCTGAGTTTATAAGTTTCGGTTAATCCGTTTCTAATTACTACTTTGTTCGTATGATAGTGATAATGATATGGAGCTGCTTGGAAATATTATTTCACATTGTGGTGACTTTTTTCGTTTTTTTTTTAATTTATAATTTTAGTGTTGAGTTTATATGACGACAAATAAATGAGGTTGTTCATGGTTTAGCTAAGTACTCCCTCTGTCATAAAATATAAGGGAAAAAAATAGACATTTATGTTTTCTAAGTATTAATTTTACTTATTTTCATAAAATTAAATGCATATTACATTTATTTTTCTTTCTCTCTCATTTTATCAATAAATAACAACCAATGAAAAATGTTTTTACATCTTCCTATACAACTTATTTCAAGAAAATTCCACAATATCATGTTTCAAATTTTCATGTTTTAATTTTCTTAATAATTTTTTTATTTTCCTTTATATTTTAGGACGGATGGAGTACCTCATTGTATATAAGTAGTTCTCAATTTTGACAAGCATATCTCATTATATTGAACACATCTTAATTAATAAAACGTTATAAGTCTTTTTGTAAGAACAAGACGATACATGCATGCACTTCGATATCACACCTATTTGAATTGGCAGTTCACCACCATATAAAAGCAACAATTAACAATCAAATATGAAATCTCAACCAACAATATGGATGATAACGGGTATGGTCGGCCCGGATCCGAATCTAAAAGTTATTTGGGTGTCGAAATATCATCCGAACCCGTTACGTTCGTGTTTTTTCATACGAAACCGCATTAAGAAAGGTAAAAAAATACGGGAAAAAACTCAAAGAAAGTACGAAATTACGGTCTACAACATGTTAACATTATCTCCAGGGATGAAAAACAGTTACAACATTAAAATAGTCTACAACATGACAATATAAGTATGAATAATTATATAATTTAACATATAGCAGGAGTGATTTTGGGTGCGAGTTTGACACAATTCAAATCAAAACCCAAAATATCGGTGTCACCCAAATACAAACAACTCAGATTTTATTAGTTAAATATTTATATTTTTTTCTTATTTTTTGAGACAAAAATAATGAACTTATTTCTCTTTTATTATAGAACGGGGAGACTATGTTTAACTTATAAGTTTATTTTAATAGAAAAATATTTTGTAAAACAAAAAAGTAAAATATTTTAATACATAAATACTAGCACGAGTTATTTTCTTTTGGTATGGCTATCACGAGTTATTATTGTAAGTAAAAATTATTTTTTAAATATTAAATAATAATTTTTCCTATAATCAATAACTAATAAAAAATATTTTTATATCTATTCATATATTTTTTTCTTTCAAAAAACATTTTTACAATTATTATATATGTATGTATATATATATATATATATATATATATATATATATATATATATATATATATATTTATTTATTTTTTTTCTTAATAATAAGTGTAATTTTTATCTTTTCTAATATAATAAAAAACAGAGCTTATTCTTTGACGTTATTTCCCCCAATTATGAACAGCAGAAACATATGAATTGAAGAGAGAGTGAGAACCCTACGAAGAGACATCATCATCAATCATGTATCATCATCAGAACGGTTCCTTGGAGCGCAGAGCTCAAGCTTCAAACGGTGACATTGCTACTAATGGTAACGGTAACGTTAACGGTGCCGTTGCTGTTGGTGCTTCAACCAATAATAATCCAATAACAAGACTTCTTGGAAGCCCTAGAAGTGATCACATGCCTGATAACTATGAAGACATTCCTTTGGATTTCAATCCACTTGTTTTCACTTCACTCGAAAGACATCTTCCTTCTCATGTTATCAATCTCTCTAAACATCTCAAAGCTCATTATATGTCTAACATTCTTCTCCGTTATTTACCTCATTCTGAACGCATTCGGGTTTGTATTCTCTTTCTTTCTTCTTTTTAGAGATGCCCACAAGCGTTTTTCAGTTTTTAAACCCTTTTTTTCAATAAAAATTTGATCTTGTTATTGCCCTTTTAGTGGGTTATTATGTTATAATAATTTAGGGCATATGTACTTCTGAAACTGTTAATGACATGTCTATATGCTGTTTTCAGCTTATTTTTATAAGCTTTATTGGATCATTTTTTAATGATAAAAGGTTTTAGCTTATGTGAAATTTTTTTGACTTTTATTTTATCTTGTGATAGAAGTAGCTTATACATAAGCACTTTTATTAAATTGTTTATCCAAACGAAGACCTTTGGTTTGGTAAAAGTAATTGTTTGTGTTTTTTCTAGTCTAGATATGATACATCTGGATAATGTTCATTTGGATGAGTCTATAATTCTGGATTTGCAGCCTTCCTGCAATTGTTGTTGGAGATGTAATATTGTTTTTTGTCGTGATGGCGTTGTTAGGTTGAATTTCCTAGTGCCATCTATGAAGTTTTTTTTTTTTTTTCACTTTTCAAATTATTCATTCTCCATGTGTCTTGCAAACTGTCAAGAAATAAGACATGTTTAAGAGCAAGTTTGTTGCTCGAAAATGTGTGGGATGGGCATTATTCAGAAGTTTCAAATTTAAGCTTTGTTGTAATCACTTATTCCCTCAAAGTTAGTTGAAAACCAATGTTCAATCACCCAAGTCCCAAGATATAAAACTCGACCTAGACTGTAGGAAATTATGAATAGTGAGTAGTGATTAAGTTTTTAAAAAAATCATCTATCATGTGTATGAAAATAAAATAGCAGTTTTGATACATACGTGTGCGCGTGTAACAACATATGTTAGTTGATTAATGTAGTAAAAAAATCACTTGTTAAGCTAAAATGGTGATGACAACTGACAAATTTGCCTAATATCTGTTGTTTTGTGATCGCGAGTTTTTCTCAGTCAGGCTGGGGTTTCTTTTTTCTCTTATATTATTGTCTTTAGCATGGTTTTGTTGTTTACTTTCTGAGTTTTTTGTTGTTCTATGTTGGATTGGACAGATGCAAAAGCAAAAGGAATACAGGCAAAAGATCATATTGAATTATCCTGTAAGTTTTCTACTGAATGTCAAATAAGCTTTGTCCATTTGTTAACAAAAACTTTTGGAAATCATGGGATAAACATGGTTTTGTTTTGAAGGGGGCATATTTTGTTAGTTGATTTTCATTAGTTGATTGTGTATGAAAATCTGGAATTAGCACATATATGTCAGAGTTTTATGACCTGAGAACAATTATCTTGTCGCCTTTCTGTACTTAGCTTTTATGTACAAATCACTCCCTATCTTACCAATTATTCACATTTGTTTTGTAGCCGCTACATAAGGAGATTTATACTATGCATAGTGAAAACTTTTTTGCACCCTCATTTCTGAGAGCTATCAAAACAAATACAGAAGCGAGCTTTAGAAGTATAATGGCTGAACCCTCCAGAGGAATTTATACGTTTGAAATCTTTCAGCCACAATTTTGTGCAATGTTGGTATCTGAGGTATCACATTCCTTTTCTTTCCTTTTCATGCATATATCATTACATCTATTCTATATTGGTGTTTGTGTTTTCTTATCAGGTTTTGATTGCTTAGGTAGATCATTTTGAAAGATGGGTCCATGAGACCAAGTTCAGAATCATGCGACCTAATACAATGAATCAATATGGTGCTGTTCTTGATGATTTTGGCATGGAAACCATGCTTGATAAATTGATGAATGATTTCATACGGCCTTTAGCTGGAGGTTATTTTTTTATTTTTTTAAGTAGGATGAATGAGAATATAGGAATCAGATAAAGAAACAATACTAACTTTTGCAATTTGATTTTTCTTTTTTGTAGTTTTCTTTTCTGAAATTGGTGGATCCACATTGGACTCTCATCATGGTTTTGTTGTTGAATATGGAACCAATAGGGATGTCGATCTTGGTAGGTTTTTCAAACTTCTGTCACTCATAGTTATGCAACTTGTTATTAGTTGGAACTTGTATCAAAATTTTGAACTTGAATAGACCTTAATGTTTTGAACATATCTAGTATATCTACCTATGGTTTTATTTTTATATCAATTTACTTTCACCATTCTCTTTATTCTATTTACATTCAAATGTTATCTTGTATATTTCAATTGTTTTGTTATGATATGACTAAAATAAAAGGATCAGACAATAAACGTGCATTGAAATTTTCATGATTGCTTGAAATACAGTGATATTGTTCGATTTTGTTGAATTTTTTAGCCTTACAAGTTACAACCCCTTTCAGTCATTATTTTCTTTTTAGAAGCCTTGTTGGATATTTTTATCTTCACCCTGAGGATTGCTTTCTCTTTGGAATGGGAGGTGGGAAGGGAGGTTTAACTTTTCATTTCGCATAAATATTTGCTAATTTAAGAGTTTTTAAGAATGAATGGAATAAAATGATAGACTATCACGAAACCTTCCTATCATTCCCTATTCATTTTAATAAACATTATATAGCTCTCTTATTAAAAATTGAAAACTCTTTACCCTATTCCAGTGTTGTTAAACATCTGCCATCACAGCACTAGGCGGGTATTCGCTACTACCATAAATGTAAAGTGGAAGATATTGATTTGGGAGTGATGCAGGTAGTATTTAATTAGAGGGTATAGTTCGGGTGTGTTAGTTACAGGACAGAGATTAAGGACGTTTGTTATATAAGCAACAAAGGGGAGAGGGATAGGATATTCTGAAATATTAACCAAACTGTTGGGCTAGAGACTCATATCTTAGCTGGGAGCTTCTGCTCTATAATTTTCTTTTTCTTTGATATATATGTAATGCAGTAAGAAATACAATTCTAGATAGCAGTTGCTATAGGTCTATGCTCTTACTTGTTCAAAGTAAGATTGACTTTTCATGCCTTACTCATTAAGCCCTCAAAAATCATAATTGGATCTCGTGGATTTTATTCTACACTAAATTTGTTTCCTTCTTGTTTGCCATGTTTCTCCTGTTTACCTCTAAACTAAACCCCCTTTTTTTTTACAGGGTTCCATGTGGATGACGCGGAAGTCACCTTAAATATTTGCCTAGGAACACAATTTTCAGGTGGAGAATTGTTCTTCCGAGGTGTTCGATGCGATGAACATGTGAATACTGAGACCCAATCAGGGGTATGTCTGCTGCCTTATTGTTAGAGCAGATATAATTTAGGGCTCATTTGTGTGGCATTATACCAAACTAGAAGATGATATAATTTAGGGCTCATTTATGTGAACATTGTTTTTTTTCTAACTCCAAACATATCTTTGTAGGAGATATTCGATTATTCCCATGTTCCAGGACATGCAGTCCTTCATTCTGGTCGCCACCGTCATGGTGCTAGGCCTACAATATCTGGGAATCGTACCAATTTAATTCTCTGGTGTAGAAGGTATTTACATCACTTTTATCTTGTGCCATCATAAATATAATGAATTGCGTTATTTTTTTTATTATATTGGGCTTGACATCAATGTAAGTTCAATCTAAATGATCAATGATACTATAAGCATAATTATGGTCATCAATGTTCTTGTAGTTCGGCGTTTAGAGAGATCAAGAAATATCAGAGAGAATTTCCTAACTGGTGTGGAGAATGCAGACGCAAGAAGAAGGAGAGAGAGCGTGTATCCATTGCTGCCACCAAAGAGGTAAATCTAACAACTAACTAACAAGCCTTTAAGCTGAATACTTTTTTATATTATTTATTCATTTGACCACTATGAGGCACTGACACAAACACGGGCACCTGACACATCGGCACTGCAAATAGTTTGAAAAAATAGAATAATTGAATGTAATCGTTTGTCGCTAACACTGTTACGCCTTCAATGGGAACTTCAATCTGAAGTGTTGGTGCTGCATAGCTAGACCATACATTCTATAGTGGGGATTTGAATTCTATCCTTTTAGGTTACAAAGATAGGCGGTCGTCACTACATTTGCGCTAACACCCACAGGATATTCGAGATGAAAATAAGGAACTTCCAAGGTTGGTGTTAATGTTGTCATGTTCACTTTGCAGGAATTACTCAAGAGGGAACTTAAATCGGCCTCGTGAACTTACACCAGCACATGCAAATCTTACTTGGTATTGTATAGTTGACTTGATTCATGAGTGTCAACTTGACATGTTGAAACTGTCTCTTGTCTATGTGTTTTTTCCTGGATTCAGAAGTATTCTTAGTGTAATGATATGTGATTTCAGTTTTATTTTTTTAAATATGAAGAGGGTCTAAGGTCCCAACAAGAAACTAGAAAACTCTACGAAAAGAAACACAAGATAAGCAAAACCATGATCGACTCAATTGGCTTCCCGCATTAGATGACTCCGAATGATTCTTCCCTCCAACTTGTAGATATGGTGGATATGAGCAGAATTGTAAGCAAGCTTACAAAGTTATAACCACAACATACAACTATTTTTTTAAGTAAAAGCGACTTTTCTATTCAAGCAATTTATTTTTTTGGTTAAGTAGAATGTTTCCATTAAGATGAACAAGTAGATAGTCTAAAAGTTTGAATTTTAACTTCTGCATATAATAATATAATAATTAATTGAGTTATATTTAGAAAGACAAATAATATATCTTTTTTATACAAACATCAAATAATTCTTAAAAAGGCACTATAACTCTAAGTATAAACAATTATGGGATATTTGTCCATATTATTAATTGGGATTGACAACCTATGAGGCTCAAATATGAAACTTGGTTAATCCAAGGGTGTGGTTGAGCGGCATGGGGCTCATCCTCCCTTAACCAAGGGTCGAGGGTTCGATCCTCACCTTGGGTATGGAGCAGCTTTAAATTCTTGGGCATGGGCTCACTGCGTTCGGCGGTGGATATCCCGGTCTCGACAAAAAAAAAATGAAACTTGGTTCCAGTTCCAATTTTCATTTTGTATATTGATCCGAAGTCCATTTCAAACAGGGGAGCTACATCGAACTAAGCCACTTTTTTTCCATCTATAAAGTTCATTTTGTATATTTTTTAAATTTATCACTTGTAGTGATTTATTATCTAACTGCCTTTAAATTTAATCATGTTCAGAGATAATTCCATGAGAGAGATATATAATAAATACATCATACAAAATTAAATGGAAAAACATAATTTATTTATTTTGCATAGGAAAGGGCTTAGGCCAAAACAAATTACAAGAGAAAACAAAATACGTGGAAAACATAATACCCACTTCTAATTTCATCACTAAGTGTTTTTTTTTTTGACAAGATTCATCACTAAGTGTTAGAAACACAAATTTAGAGATCAATTTAATTTGTTTTCCTATCTAACTTTGTTAATAATAATTCAACTTTTTTAGTAGTGATGTCAACGCTTCTTATCATTTTCAGCACTTATATTTTGTTACCTACCAGTTCAATGAATGAATCATTCTTTGAATTAGTGTTTTGTACCTAATATTTTAAGAATCTTCAAGTCACTTTCCTAAAGTCCAAGTTTCACCCACTAATCCTTCCTGAAGCTTCATAGCTTAGATTATCATCATATTATTAGTATTATTTTAAACATAAGGTTGCTAAATTTTAATTTCTCCATTTATTTAATATCATCATATCATTCCTTTAATGCTAGTCACCTTAATTTAAGGCAAGAATTTCTCGATCAATGTCTTTGTCAATATTCAAATTCTATCTCTACTCTTCTATGCTATATACGCATTCTGTGTATACTGGATACATACATTCTATGGATTTAATAAGTGTTACGTACCAAATGCAAAGAGGGATAAAGCAATAAGAGGATATTATTATATATATTTTGGAGCATTTTTTCTTATACCTTCCTCCATTTGGTTGTGTTTGCCATTACAGAACACTAATATTTTTCTGTACCAAAATGGTTTATATATATATCAAACCCAATAGCATTTCCAAGGTCAACCAAGGTTGACAAATTAAACATGTAGTATAATCGTTGTACCTAAGAGATTATTGGGTAGTTAATCTGGAAAGTAAATACAACACGTACACATCACCATCCATAAACCACCTTGAATAAGTGGTGTGTGCAAAATTCGAACTCGGTTTATAAAATACAATATTTCTATCAAGGCAAATGTTAATTTGTGTTTTGTGAAACATATTTTAAGGAATTATAAATGGAAATATTCGTCTCAAAAGCCGTATATGTAATTTTACAAAATCAAATTATTTAAAATTTCTACTTTTAATTTCTTTAACATATGACTTAGGACAAATGTTAACAAAACCTTCTATCAATTGACCTAAACTTAGGAATCTATAAATCAAACTTTAACCCAAATACTATTAAGAGTCCAAGTATTTAACACTTATATCTTGGTATTAAATATATGTTGGTTTAATCTAAATCAAGTGTATTTTAGTTGTCTTAATCTAAATTTTGATTTTTATATGAAAAAAACATTTTTATAGTATGGTCGGCAGATACGCGGATCTCATTGGACGGCGCGAATTGGACTTAGGTCAATGTGGATGAGTTTGATCGTTAATTCAATTTAATTAGTACTATTTCACATTATCATTAGTTTAATTAATTGTTAATTAGCTCTAAAATCCTAAACAATTTCGTTTACCGTTTTAAAATAATCTTATGAGCAGTATGAACACAATCAGTAACCGACTCACCGCAGATCTCGGAAAATCTCTGCGTGCTGCAATCTGGGTGACAATTTTTTTTGGCTCTCTGTTGTTTGATTATAATAATAATAATGATAACTTTATTTTAATTACATTTTTTTAGTTAATTCGTACATTATTTGTGTTAGATGCATTCATTCATATTTCATAACACGAGACTAAAGTTGGCATAGAGATTCTTCTTCATTTTCAATTACAACTAACCAAACATGTCCTTAAATTAATCCAAATTGTAAGCAGACACAAATTAAACTGATGATATATGATAGAATTAGTCTTTGACAGTTTAACAAAAACTATAACATTTCTCGTAGTTTGTGTTAATTAATTTTTTTATTAAAAAAATACTGTAAAGAATAAATGAGGCATATGGATGTTACCACCCATAGTGCAAGCATGTCTCTCCACTGTCTAATGGCCATTGATAATTAGGACTACTTATAGTTATAGGAACAAGTGTATCATATCACACAATAGACAAATGAGAAAAGTACGTAGTTAGTTTTAAGGTTATATTCTTCATATAAGTTTTTTTGGTCAAAAAAGAAAAAATCAATTTAGAGAATTTGTGAAATACATAAAGTAGATTTTTCTCTTTCAACCGAATTATTTTTATATTTTAAATAAGGTTATTCTTGAAGTTTTTGATAAGTTAGACACGAATATAACTATGTAGTTAATGTTAATTGACCATTTCATTAGATCTATTTATTTAGATATCAAAAAAATTGCAGTTGCTATCAAATTTTTAGGGTATGTTTGGTTTGACTTTAGATAGAATTGATTTTATCAGAATTGATTTTGGTAGAATTGATTTATGTTTGGATACATTCAACTAAAAGTGAGTTGAATAATAAATATCAGTGTAAAAATCAATTATAAAGCCAGAAGCTACAATTTCTAGCTTCAAGCAGAATCAATTTTGGAGGCAGAATCAATTCTACTTTACAGAAACCAAACATGTCAGAATCAATTCTACACGTCCCGAATCAATTATAACCCCTCTAGAATTGAAACCAAACATACACTTAGTCAACAATTGAAATTTTTTATGTGTTTATTATTGGTGTTTTTTTTTTCACGTCACTAGTTTAATTTGGTTCGTAGTTCTGTTTTGACATCAAGTGGTTATAGTCCCCTCCAAATCGCAATTGCGGGGGATCGAACCGTAGTTCTCCCTACCAAGTTCAGTGTTAATCACTGTTGAACTAACTAATAATTTGTTGCTTATTATTGGTCTTTGTAACTTGAAAAAAATAAAGTCCATTTATTGACTAGTACAAGAAGGTGATAAGCCAAATTTGAACACATAGTACTATCTAATGTGCACATCACGGAGTATGTAAAAATTGCAAACGGTGCTTGTAGAAACGGACATAGGTAGTATATTTCATTACTTCTTCTTCTTTTTTTTGACAATTCATTACTTCTATTATGAGTATTAGATTTGGTTATTTAACACAAATTAAATTATCAAATTAGGTGAGAACTATTACTATTACTTCATAGTTCATACTTTATATGTTCATTTATTTTATATTTTTACAAGTCGTATGTTGGTTATTTTTGGAAAATTATTTTTTACAAGATAAGCTATGCAGAACTGAAGTATATAGATTATTCTATTCAAATATCTTAAACACATTTTTGAAACCGTGAATTTAGTGGATCAAATTCATGACCATAATTTTAAAGTAAAGTAAGAAGTACTAAAATAAAAATATAATTAGTAAAAGCAGAGTAAAATGGTAAGCAAAGATTGTATATGCAGCATTGATTTACTTCTTTGACTGAAATTCATGTCACTAGCATAGAATAAACCAAAACGTAACAGCTAATTGTTACGTGATTGAACATAATAAAGAATTAATCACTCTTTTTTAAGATACATATTATACATACACCTTTTGTTAAGCTTGAATGAACTAAAATGAATGAATAAGCTTTAAAAAGTGGCAACAAGAAATTAGGCCCAATATCTCTGAAAGATTGTGTCCTTCTGTTTATGTTTTAAAAGCAATACTTGTTCAATGTATGAAATAAGGATCACATGTCCATTTGCTAATTAAATTTGATGGCTTTTATTTTTTAAATCATCACCTCCATTGACTCTATTTTCTATCGGGCCAATTATATGATGAACAACTTTGACATCCACCCACCATAGATCAAAATTTACTATGATATTAATCAGTACCAAGTTTTCACTATCATTAATAATGACTAATTTCTATTAGAAAATATGTGGAACATATAAAGTGAGTAAAACTTTATAGTACCAGTAAAAATTAAACATATATTTTCTTCCTTTTAATTTTGTTGAATGGGTACAAATCATATTTTTGTCCTGATAACAATAATGGATGTGAACTTCTAATTTCAAGGGCAAATTAATCATCATTATTATTTTTGAGTAATTTTTAATCACAAATCAACTGTAGATAATTGTCAAAATGATATATCAAATGTTAGTTGGATGATTGATGTTGAATTTAGTATGAAGAATTACAGTTCGATCCTACAACTGTATCTGGGATAAAATTGAAACTACTTAATTTTAGAACTTATCTTGAATCCGATTAATTGGTCAAATGAACCGGATACTAGCTAATAGTAAAAACTATTTTTTTTATCAAGAGATAAAATTACAATAATGTCTACAAAACTACTTTCTCAATTATTGTTTTTGAAGATTTCTCTTGAAAAAAACTTAAGCATGTATATAGAAAAAAGGGTTAATTACCTATTACCCTCTGTAATATATGTCAAAGTTGCTTTACCCCCTTGTAAAAAAAAATTGTTGTTTTACCCCCTGTAATACAAGATTGTGTGTTTTACCCCCCCTTGACTCAAGTCAACCGCCGCAAAAAAATCGTTTTAACAAGGGTTTTAAACTGATTTTTAAAAAAACCGCCGCAAAATATAATTTAAGCGAGGGTTTTAAACCGCCTCAAATTATATTATGGTTGACTTGAGTCAAGGGGGGTAAAACACACAATCTTATATTACAAGGGGGTAAAGCAACAAAAAAAAATTACAAGGGGGTAAAACAACTTTGGTATATTTTACAGGGGGTAAAATGTAATTAATCCTAGAAAAAATCATCTGAAACCCATATAACAAGAACAACACACACATGGGCGGCCCCTTGAAGATAGTCTTTATTGATGTCCCTATCTATAGCATTGTTGCCCTCGTATGTTTATATATACAACATTACGAAGTGAACTCATAAAGTGAAACTTAAGCAATATGAGATTTTAGACAAACTCGCCAACAACATCATATTAAAATTTCATCGTCACGCTTAGCATGATCTTAAGTTAGATTTCCACCATTGTAGATTTTTAAATCTGAACCAAAAAACTAAATCATAAAATGAGTTGAGGTTGTTCTCACATATTCATGCACCCAACAACCCAAAAATCTAAATAATATAAGACTGAAGACAAATTCCAACAACACTATATTTAACAGGTAACCTAAGCATGTACATAGAAAACCACTTTATCAATTATTATTTTTGAGGATTTCTCTTAAAAAAAACTTAAGCATGTATATAGAAAAAGTAATCTAAAACCCATATAACAAGAACAACCCACACATGGCCTCTTGAAGGTTTGAAGATAGTCTTTATTAATGTCCCTATCTAGCATTTTGTCCCTACTATACCTCCACCGGATGGCCCCTGAGATACTTAATCCTCATGCAAACACACACAACCATTTAAACTGATTTTAAAACAACTTTTGTTTTATGATGATAAAGATTTTAAATTACCTTTTTTTGGTAATTTTTTTTAAGCAGCAAAAGGAATATATTAAAATAAACTAGATTAGCACAAGTTGTATTTCATCTAGAAAGAAAGTCTACAAATATATCAAATGAACAAGGTACAAAAGCGCAAAAAGACAAGAACAAAACACCATCCTACTACAAAATAACCATTTTAGTTGTAGGGCTTGTAGCTGAGTTATTTAATTACATTATATTGTTATATGAGTTTAGTTATTTCATTTAACAGTTTGTTACGGCCATTGAATTTATCAATTCAACAAAAAATTAAACTTTCATTTAAAATTATTTATATTTTGTTAAGTAATTTCTAATGAATTACATGATTTTCGAGCACACTTTGCGTGAAAATAATATATACGTAAAATTAGTTAATTAGTTAATGTCTTAAACAAAATTCGTATGATGTTAAAATTCTAGAGACTCCTCGAAGAAAACTCAAACAATTCCTCTTAAATGACTTGTCCAAAGTTTGTATGCCTATAACTATTAATATAGTTGCATAGTTTTGATTTTATAAACTTTGCCATCTTTTTTACCAAAGAAAGAGTAACTTCAAATGAACATATAATAATTTACTTTAATTATTTTAAATAGATGTAGTATTCGCTATTTGAATGATGTGGATAATTATTTGGGTATAAAATAAAAATTGTTGTGTTCAACTAATTTGAATTTTTTAGAGATTAAAAACAAAATTTTGGATATTTAGAGAGACCAATAACATATTTAATATTTTTAACTTCTTATGACGATGGTTACTTTCTGACATATGTAATGATTTCTCAGTCTTTCCTACATTTTCTTGTGGAATTTTTCATGAACTAGCTTGAACTTGTTCTTTTGAAGGCAATTCTTCTACAAAATATGTTTAGTCATATTCGAGTTCACCTTCTTTTTTATAGTTTGAACCGGATATTTCTGCATACAATTGTAGAAATTAATTTTTTGAGTCAGATATGATTGTAAATGACGGCAAAGTTCTCTTTCAAGAGAGTTTAAACGGCTGCATTCTTGTAACTGGTTTCGATCTCATGACTTCTGATTAAACTGAAATAAATCTCTTGTCATCTCATTCAAATGTTCTGGTTGAATTTACCTTCCTCTTTCTCACGGAGTAGTTTGTGCATGAGCTGCATGTAAACACCGAAAAACGACTTTCTATTTTTGTGTCATGTCGAAGGTAACTTCCATGTTTTGAACAATTTTACTAAAAATGACACGCCAAAACATGTTGGACTTTAGAGAAACGGTGTCATTACTAGTGAAACTACTAATGTTAAAAATCAAAATGATATCATAAAGTCAATTCAAAGCATTCTCAAAATCAGAATCTATACCACATAAATCAGGGTATATAACAAAAATCAAACTCCGAATCACCTACTTAAACTTGTCAAAATTCTTATGGTTTGAACATAAATTTAAATTTCATAAACTACCTAAATGATTGATTAGTATAGTACTTATTTTGAGATAGAGTCTCCCTTAACTTAACTAATGATAATTAGAGTTTCCCACATCACATTCACATTGACATCACATCACATCAAAGCATCGTTTATAAACTCCGATAGAACCTCTTCTTCTCTCACAATCCACACAAAAACGACACGACACAATTCACCGCTTTCTTATTCTTCTTCTTATTCTTCTCTCAAACTCTCACACTTTGTATTCACAAATACAAATACAAAATCAAAACCAAACATAGAAGAGAGAAACAAACATCATCTTCATGGGTTTGCAAAACCAGCTAAACGACGTGTCTTCCGATTCGATTCCGTTACTTGTGTTGATGCACATCGCCACCTGCGTCAACTACATCCGTTCGATTCTTCTCAATCTCTTCCAATCAATCGGTCTCTCACGTCTTCAAACCGATCAGATCGTCGACGATCACTTCTTAGCCGCCGTTGGATCAGGACTTGCCGGACTCATCATGCTCTCCGATCAACTCACTCTCAACAACCAATTCTTCTACACATACCAAGACGCCGCTTCACCGGATAACCACCGCTGTGTCTTTTGCCAATCTACCTTCGAAAACGGCGATCACGTTCGTAAGCTTCCTTGCCGCCACGTCTTCCATAGCCACTGTCTCAACGGTTGGTTTCATCGGTATAACTTCAATTGTCCGTTATGCCGTTCACCGCTTATCTCCGACGAGCGCGTGGCTCTCACCGAACGCCGTGTCGGTCGCCAACTCATCTCATGGTTCACCCTTCGCTGATGCGTCGTCGTTTTCGTCTCTCTCTATCACACTCACTCTCCATTTTGCTCAAATCCCAATTTTACCCCTTCACTTTTTTTTTACAGGGTCCCTTTTTTTTTTTTAATTTATTTGTTTCATAGTGTAATAATAGGATTAATCTTTTTTTTTACAGTATTGAGTTTTTTTTTTACATTATGATGATGATGGTAAATTTTTGAAGGGGTATTTGAGAAACCCCTTTTTTGGGCTGATGTAAATTTTGGAGTCACTCCATTGTGTTTATGGTTAATAATTGGAGACATTAGCAAGTTTCTGCAAAATTTCGTTCCATTTTAGACTCTCTTTTTTAGGTTAAAGAATGTGAAGTAAAATTCAAACGCTGAGAAAAGTTCCACAAACTAAAGGTAAAAGAGTGATACTATATATAAATTTCAACTCAGAAAATTCTATTTTTTTTTTCCCTTTTTTGCGGTAGAAATCAATCATTAATTTGTGTGTAACAGTACTTAGTTATATCTAAAGACACAACTAATCATACGTCCTAATTCAATTGACAAAAAATATTAAAATTATTAAGCAAAATATCATGATCGAAATTCAATTTCTGATCAATCTACTTTGTACATGTGAGTTTATAATGACGTAAAAAAAAAAGACACATTTGTCTTAAAAGTTTTAGATTTATTAAAAAAAAAACAGATGAAAGACAAACAAAACTTGCACTAAATTTTTCTAATAATTATTTTTTTGATTTTTTATCTATAAATAATGTCTAATAGTCTCTATTTCATATAAATCTTATTTTCCACCAATTTTACCTTCAATGAAAGGGAACTAGAATGACATTAGCAATACAGTCATTTGAAATTTTGTGAGACGAAAGTGATGTGGATTAGTAAAATTGGACATGTGCTTATTTCGCAAGGATTTATATTCCATCACGATTGATGTTTTGTTTGGAAGCATGAGAACTTTTTTAGAACAAGAGAAAATGAAGATGATATTTCCTTTTGAATGGAGATAAAAAATAATGAATGATTAATCAGATCTTCAGTTAGTCGGATGTTAAACAATACATTGTCAAAGTTGATAGAGTATTTGTAAACATGTTAACTTTTTATTTTGAGGGAGAGCACCTTCTATAGATGAATGGATGAAGTTGTTGTAACATTAAACTATTGAAGTGACGATACTCGTCAATGAAACTTTGACGCTATTGAATGCCACACGACTTTTATGATACCAGGGAATCATATAGTACTCATTGAGGCTCCAAAGACAAAGAGTCTGTAGATTGGACTTGTTGAGTGTCTTTGTGATCAAACTTTCATACTATTAAGTTAAGTGTATTTGTAGTGAGATTGAGTAATGGAACGGTTTAGAGAAGAAAAAACTAGGTATTTTTTAGAGTTAAAAAGTCAGAAAATTTATTTATTTGAGAAAAAATGAAAAGGGCATTTACATTAAAATATTTATCTCATCGATCGTTGTTCTATCTTCAAGTATTTTTTTCAAATTCAATATACAAAATATACACAGCTTCATCTATGCCTGCTAATAGATTAGTATTTGCTCATAAACAATTACCTTGGACTTTAGACAACCGAAAATCATAGCAGCCACATATAATAACTGCAAACATATGTCAAGTGGGCCAAAACAAATTGGTGGAGTACAAGGTCTCTCTTTTATCAAGCACTTCAACTCGATCTACCTTTTTTAATTCATTCAATCGTATAATTTATTAGTCTTGTAAGGTGCAACTAAGGTGATGATGTAGTCCAAAGACATTTATGTCTTGTGGCACATGTTCAAGCATATATACAATACTCCCATTTATTTAGTATGTGAAAAAAAGTATGTGAATTTCGTCGTTTGACTATATATTTTAGATTTTGATCACACAAGTTCCCATTAATGATCCTAAAAACAAAATTTCACAATCAATTTTTAGAAAAAATGGTTTGCCTTTAATTTATTACTTTAATTTTCTTACTACAATATTATTATGATGTAATTAACTATGAATATTTTGTTTATTTTTTTGAATTTCATAAAAGCATAGTAGAGTAAATATTACAATGGGTCCAAATGTTGTCTGTCCCATGATGTTAGCAACCTGAGTCTGATATCATGAGGAAGAGCAAGAACAATTAAATGGTCCAGATTGTGAAGTGTGGAGAAATATAGGACCATTCACTCACCCTCCCTTGTTTTCTGTCCTAGCTGTACGTTGTTGTGCGTTGTTGTGTTGTCTCTCTACAACAACAAAAGGGTAGTTTCCAAAACTAGAAATATGTCATTATACATGCATGTTTTCTTTTATCATATATATGGTATACGGTGTACCATTTTGATAAAGCTTAAATAATGTTCATGTTTCTGTAAGTTTGCAATTTTTGGATATAAATCGCAGTAAATGACATTTCAACATTTAAAAACGGGTGAAGCAATGGTAAAAAATAAAAAAGGATGATGCTAACTACTAGTGTCCCATGGTCATGCCATGCCCATGGGGTATAGTAAAAAAGTAAAAGTAAATTTTTATATTGAAAATAATATTTTTATACTTATTAAAAGTTGATCAATTATACAAACTTCAAGACAATTTTACTGTATTTAGTTTTCTTAATTAGTGTCTCAAGATTCTGGTTAATATTTTCCTTCAAGGGGCAGTACATAGAGGACCACCGGTTATTTTGGAAATAAAAATGCATGGAAATAAGTTATTAAAATTATAATTTCAAAAAATATCTGTTTTTTTAATAATATCAATGAGTCAGAAAAAAATATATAATTTCACGTTTTATTTTTGTTCTTTGACTAAAAAATTACTGTAATTTAAAGTAATCGGTATGTACTTTTATACATATTATAAGTTATAATGATGATTATTATTATTCACCTAAGGATTAATTGGGAGCTTTAGTGGGTGTGTCTTTTGGATCAAATTGGTGGTGTTGAAGCCACCAGAGTACTTGGATGGCAAGCTTCTTGATTTATTAGTGTGTGTTTCTTTATCGTGATGCACGTTCCAAAATACATAGCATTTTAATAAAATAAAATTAAATCAAATCAAACATTGTTTTGCACTCTTGATCGAAAAAATTTAATGTCTTGAACCATAATAATGTACAGAGACTGAATTTTCAATTATGATACGTAAATTTATTTACTTTTAAAAATAAAATTTTAACCATTAATCACTAGACTATCTGACAAAAAAAAGTAAAAAGTATATGTGTGCACATAAAAAAATGTACTAACAAAACACACTCAATTTTGGATGTTGGCATAAAACAATTTTAAGCTCATTATAGTGAATGATTGAGCTCTTAAATATTATAGTGTTCATCTATATATTTTTTAATATACGTGAAATGATAAAATAAGTCAAATGTAGAGAATAAAGGGAGTGCCATATTTGAATAGTTTGGTAGAATTATTGGATCATCAATTCAAAATGGTTCCTTAATCTGTCATTTTCATATTTTTGTTTATGTCTGTCGTTTAAGAATGGACCCAATGGTTGCTTAAGCCGTTTGTTCTTCAGTTGTCGTGGAAGTAATGAACTTTCTTACAACAATCCAGCTTTACTTTTTTCATCTAATTAATTGCAATTTTGAATATTGTTCTTATAGTTCAATTTGGTCAATTTTTTCTTTCATGCGTATGAGCTTACAAAACTATAAGGAGTTTATTGCCAACAAAACTAAACTTGTTAAAGATCGTGGAGTTCTTGGGGATCAATCATTCAAATTAAGTTCGATAATGTTGTAGAGTTGTTAATCATTGAAATTCTTTTGAGTCTTTAACTAATTTAGGAAATTAAAGGGTTGTTTCATGTGGGTTTTAAATTTATTGTCCAAACTCGGATGATTTTATACCAACTATTTATTCTTTTAAACAGATTACCAAGTCAAAATTCAAGAATCTTTTTTCAATAACATTTATGCAAACAAAATGATAAAGACTATCTAAAACTCATATATAACTGAGATTTTAAATTTGAATTCAGTTTGAATAAAAATGTTCAACTTATATTGACTTCACCAATATTGTAAAATAAAATGATATATACTTATATTTAAGAATAAACATAGTAGTTTAGAAGCCTTCATAAATACTATATCTTAGTTAAAAGAAACATTGTACGTAATATATAAAGATCGGTACAAAGTCTTCTAAGTCACTTGTTTATTTTAAGATGCTGAAATTTAAATGACTAAATTACTTGTTGAAAAAATTTGCAAGGTATAAAATCCTCAAATATGGACCCAGTTCATCAATGGGCCCGAATTAAAACTTTTTTGTTATGCCATTTGTTATGTTTTTTTTGTTTCTTCTGGTTGGTACATTGGGTTCAGCCCATTGTGACTATTTATTGAAAATTTCTTTATCTCTTCTTTTTTGTCAATCGAGCCGCTTTCCCTCATTCCACTCGTCTAGCCTCTCACATGATTCTCTATAACCCTCCTAAAACCTCAAATTAGCTTTTAATCGGAACATACATTCCGAACTAAAGTTCAGAATATAGAATCTGAAGTATGTGCGGAACTACAACCCAAATTGGTGCCTGAGTTTTGGGGAGTACGCCTATATTCCCAGAATTCAGGCACCAATTCGGTTCTAGATCACGAAGTGGTTCCTGCACCCCCAAAACCCTGCATAAACTTCGGAACGTAGATCCCAAACTATGGTTTGGGTTATAGATCTCAAACTGATGCCTATATACCCCAAAATTTCACACACACTCCGGGTTCTAAAACCCGAACCTTAGTTCGGGATCTACGTTCCGAATTTTTTTTTATAAACCCTTTAAGAGCAAAAACGATAGTTAGGGGGGAAGAGAATGATGTGGAGTGGGTAGAGAAATTTTCCTATTTATTATTGGGCGCGGCTCATTCTTTATTCTTACATCAATAAAGATTTTTGCCTAAAATAAAATAAAGTAAATTTCATTATTTCTCTATTTATTTTAGGCTTTTTAAAATTAATCTTTGTCGTGAACCTAATTTAATTGATAAAAACATTATAGATCGTTTATTAATTAAATTATAAGATAAATAAGCATTAGTCTTTGTCACTTGTTTTTTTATTGAGCCAAACACACCCTAAGAAGCTAAGAGAAGTTGTATCTGCTGCTCCTGCATCTGCATATATATGAATAATATGATACTACTGATACTATATTATTATATGATCTCCACTTATCAAATATCCAAATTTCTCCTTTAATCCTCATAGGATTCTTAGTAAAAAAAGTCCATGCAGCACTACTGAACAGTGTTAATCATGTGATTAGAGATAATCAATGTATAATACTACTAATAAATTATTTATTTTAAATTATTGTTTAGTAAAGACACTTTTTCTTTTGCTTTTGGGGAGGCCAAACCAAATTCATCAACTTTACCTCTGTTTTCTTGACTTGAAGAACACTTGGTACAATTTTTCTCAGCAGAAAAGTCTATTTTTTTAATTCCTTTTATAAATTGTAAATATTCTTCCCCTTTTTACCAGATACAAAACAAAATAATAGTAAAACAAGTAGTAAAAAAAACAATTGTCATGTGAGTTTAATTCAATTGGTAAGATATATTACACGCATGTGCAAGGACCTGAGTTTGAACTCTAATACATTCACTTATTCACATTTAAAGAGTGATATTATAGTCATTAGACTAACTAAAAAAAATTAAACTGATAAATGTGTAAATTTATATATTTATCCAGTAACACCACCTAGGAGTTAGAAAATTCTACTTGTTCATCAACTTAATTACATTTATTTATGTTTCAATTAAATTCTCTCCACTTCGAGTGATCATATTTGAATTACATAGGACACTAAATATAAACACCTCTTCCAACTAGAATTCAATTCTTTATTTGCAATATTGTGAGAGACTAATTCATATTTAGTCAAAAGAAAAACTAGCTTACAGTATTATCCAATGTATCTTTGATTCATTCCTTGCCAATTAACAAATGCATGAATATTCATTAATCAGTTGTGTCATTGAAAAATAGAAACCAAAAGTGATTAAAAATCAAAGTGTACAACAGCTTTTATTCACCAAAGGCATACTCTGCTTTATCTGTTGCTTTAATTACCTCTCTCTCATTTTTTTTAATATTAATTTCTTTTAGACATTTTGGAATCTTTTCATTATTCTCATCGAAGAAAAAAAAACGCTCAAATAAACCATATTACAGCAAATACTATAATGGAGAGAAGAAGAAGAGAATAAGAAGAAAACCAAATTTCATTTCGTTTATATAAAACAAAACTCATAACAAAGCATAGTGAGTACATTGATGAGTGTAAGTGATGCATGCCAGAAGCATCAAGTACTAGTACTAAACCAGCAACCTCGTATGCATCTCTTACATCCCATGATTCCATCATAACATAAATTAACACAATAATAAAAATATAAAGAAGACAAAGAAAATTAGTGACAAATACATAAAGAAAGATACAACATACAAAAAAAAAAAGAGCTAGTAAATGTTAAAGGTGATTCGGACCGCTACCCTCAATTCCCCGCAATGCATTCACACTCTCCCAATTCTGATGAGCTAGAAATTCGGGAGAGTGTAATTGCAAAGCTTTTGTTGTGTGATTCTTTCATCAATAGCTAAAAAACAATATTTCCCGGACCACCCTTCCACTCTACGCTACCACCATCTTTGACGGACCAACCATGGTTTGCCGCGGTTGCCATAACTTTCAAAGACACGATCTTACCGGCCATTTTAATTTTTGGGGTGGTAGGAAAAAGGAAAAATGTATATGATTGATAATATGTAAATGGCCAAACTATATAAGAAACACTTGAAAGTGGTAGTGAGTGAGAGTGAAGAAGCTTAGAGACAAGTGGTGATATAATGGGTCTATATAAAGGCAAAATTTTAGCTTTTGGTTTAGCATTATTATTTATTTTATTTCATTAATAATAATAATAATAGTGTGCATGTGAGGGAAGAAAAAATAAAAAAGCAAGAGTTGAAATTGTTGGTCTAATATTGCTAAGGGCATGTTTGTGGGGAATGGGAAAAACTCCACTAACTCGGTTTCCAAGGCTCTTGGAATTTTCACAATTCAATTTTTGATGGTTGAAAGGGAAAAATTGTAGGGGTTTGATGGGGTTTGTTTGTCATTGTATGTGAACATGGGTTGAGTAGAAAATTGGTGTTAAATGTGATCACTAAGCTCAACAAAGAAGCTTTTATGGGCAACTTTTTGGATTTATTACCTTATTATTGAAGGTTGGGAAAGGAAAGGAGAGTGTGTAGTGAGTGGGGCATTAACATAGATTGGAGTGAATTAATGGATATTGGGGCGGGTGATTGCCCCAAGATATGCAGCTCACCCCACCAATTTGTGCATCCAAATTTACGCGGATGATTGAGTAATGACCACCAAACTCACCCAATAAATTCCTCTATCATTATCATTATAAGTTTCAATCCATAAAATAATCATTCAAATTGCAATAATATTTTTTAAAGAATTTTTCTATGCAAATTTGTACGTGTTAAAAAAGTTCAACTACTATCAAAATTACACAAATCATAGCTCATTTGATAAGAAAATAAAACTTTTAGGTAAAAATAAATCAATTCATTTCATCACAAATAATAGTATAAATATAATGACAAAGAGAATAAAATATATTGAAGTTAGACTGAAATATAAACGCTCTAGTTAGATTACGAGCGACTTTATTAGCATGTCTTCTAATAAAAATTAGATTACAACTAGTATTTGATGAAATAAGAGACCTACAATTAATCAAAACAACGACTAATTGATAATAACTCCCAAAATTGATTTGAGCATAACCACTTTCCACTGTAATTTGGAGAGCAACAAGAATGGTTGAAGCCTCACATTCAACAACAAGAACAACATGTGGGAAACATAAGGTACAAGCTTGCACCAAAGTGCCGAAGCTGTCACATAAACAAACGCCTATGCCAAAACACCTGTCAATTCGAAAAATTGCACACTCGACATTACACTTAAGCCAACCACTGCTTAGCTTCACCCAAGAGATGTTATTAGTTGAAACATGGATTCTTCAAAGGTCATATTGCACTGTTAGAAATAAGTACGAGTCTAACTCAACCTCACAAAACTGACTTGTAAGGTAAAAATTGCCACTGTATAAAGACTTATTTAGGATATCTCATATTTTATGTGAGACTTTTTAACACACCCCTTACGTCCAACACTATTGGACTTGGTGCGCGGATATAAGCGGCAGATGGCCCACTAACAGAAAATTGATAGCAGGTGGCTCAACAAATCTTGAAAATGCTTTGATATCATGTTATAAATAAGTATGAGTTTATCTCAACTCACAAAACCGACCTGTAAAGTAAGAATTGTCACTTGCTTATAAAGACTTATTTAAGACATCTCATATCTGATGTGGACTTTTTAACATATTAGAAGTCTCACATTAGCTAGAGATATGACATAGATAACCTTTATAAGGATAGTGCAAACCTCAACTCTAAAGCTAACTTTTATGGTTGAGTATAGACCTTCCAAATAATAATATGGTATGAGAGTTTATCTTAAATCCATTTGTTGTTTGTTGTGGAAATCTATCATATTTGGGTCACTATTTGTTATTGATTTCACGTTTCAGTTTATTCAATTCTGAATGTAAGAAAATGGGTAAAAGTCTCATATTGACTAAAAATATAACATAAATAATCTTTATAACAGTAATACTCAACCGACTAACTTTTATAATTGGGGCTCCCAAATTTTAATACGCCCTACTTATCAAATTTTCTTTCGTAGAAGTGTCTTTTGTTTTATAAACGTACGTTGACAACTCACATCATAAATTTATCACAAAAATCTCACATCATGAATATATATGCGAACAACTTTTTTGTCACAGCATTACATAACAATTTTCTTAGTTAACCAACTTGCACTACTTGATGTCTAGTGTGGACTCCACAAGGAATGTCAACATTTTGAACTATAGCTAGGTTATCACAATTGCATGCGTATTTTGAAATTTTAAGAGTAGTTGCAGTAAAAGGTAAGGCAAGGAGAAATATGTACACTTACAAATTCTACCCTTCGCTCATGCAATCTTCCTTCGTTTTCTTTTTATTTTTTAGGACTAAATCTTCCCTTGGCTTTCTTGAATACTTAGTTAATTTCTTTCTTTAAGATTTTATTAATTATTTGCTTAATTATGCATGTAGGTTAGTTATATGTTTGGCAATATAATGTCAAATCGCTAGTTAATTTATAAGAGGATAACTTATTATAGCATGCTTCCTCTATCCTAGTTAACTAACTATACTTGTTTGAAACTATTTATATCTATGATCTATCTATCGATCTATATTTTAAATTAAATGAATGCTTCTAAAATAATTGTGCTTGGTTATTTATAAACATAATTTCCAATTATTGTGTAATGATCGTAAGGTTGTTGAAAAAGATTGAAAATTGTTTGTCTTCTAGTAATTAGAGAAAGAGGTAGGGTTTGGATTATAAGAAAAATAATGGACACTAAAGTCGTTGTCTACCATTTATTGATGGTATGATAAAGATTAAATTTGAGACAAATAGAAACGCACTTTTGATCATGATAGGGAAACAACACACACATGTACTAACAAAATGTGCTGCACAATCACTTTACTACAGATTTGGCCACTAAAAAAGCATATCATGAATAAGTCAGCGGTATAGATTCCTTCTTCTTCCTTCAGCTATTTTCCATTTTTTTTCCCCATAATTTGTTTTTGATCTATTTTTTTGATACATAAAAAAAAGCCAATTTGGTTGAAACTAAAATTAAAAGGCCAATTGCTTCTAGAATAATGCAATAATGTTGATTAGACGCATACTTTTGTTTGGATTGAAGAGAGATCCACCAATGAGATGGGTATATGGAGAAACTAGTTAGAGAATTCTAAACATATTTAGAGTGTACGATAGTTCCATATTTTGAAGGGAGCACAAAAATGCATACAACTACATATGATAGATTCAACTAGTAAGAAAAAACAATGTCGACAATATGAATTTGTAAAAGTTATTCGTAGTGTCAAAATAATTCATAATAGAATGAAGATTATGTGAATGTGATTTGTGGTGGAAATGATATATAATAGAATGAAGATTGTCCAAATTTGGTTCATTAGTTATTGAAGATAGACTTTGTAAGAGGATCATTGATATGTTTGATACAAAATTGAAAGTACTTGATGTTAGAATTTAGAATTCATCTGAACCAGATTAAACTGACGGTAAAAATTTAAATTTTTTTTTGTCCAATTTATAATAGTATACATAGAACATTATGTAAGGAAAATATCTTTGAATCCACACAATTATAACCATTGAGATTGCTCAAATTTTTTTCTTTTGTGAATCCATTACAAACCAATCTTAAAAAAAAAATGAATTCTTTGGTACCCAGCATGTATGGTACCCCATAGATAAAATTGATTTAAAATATGATTTTTTTAATTAAAAATATATAACATGATATTGAATTTTACTTTGAGGTATAGTATCCAACGATATAAATTGAATACCAAAATGTTGACCTTAAAAAAACCCAATGAAAATACCCTTACGAAACAGGTCCTTTCATGTCATATCAACTTATAAGCTTTAAATTATAAGCTCGAAGTAGTATGTATCGTGCCAAACAAAGCCATATGATTTTTTTTTATTTTTTTTTATATTTTCACATGAAGCATGCAAAACTATCCACAATATTGTGAAGATTCAAATGAGCTTTTATATGAAGAGACAATGAGAAAGCCCAAAAAATTCACTTGGTGAATTGAGAAATGGATGCCTGACGTATATGAAAGAGTGCGGTGTGTTCGAGAAATTCCGACCTCTCTCCCACGGAATTTAAAGAATCTAAAGAAACATGAGTCGTATATTCTTTGGAACGACGTTCTTGCTAAGGCTGTATGTCTTTTTATAGTATACTCAAGTCAAAACTATTAGAACCCCTTAGACCATCTCCAATGAAGAACTCAATATTTGAGTATTTAACGGGTCTCACTTATACACATCACTTTTTTTATGATTTTTTTAATAAGGGTACCTAATAAGCACTCACTCCATCCAACCCAGCACCTCTCTAAATAATTATTAACGGGTCCCGCTAATAATTTTATACCATTTAATTTAATAATTAATTATTATTTACTATGTCATAATTATTTATTTTATAATATTAAATTATAAAATTACAAATTATAACTCTATATTAAACTAATTTTGATTAAAATTATTTTAAAATAATATTACATAATTATAACAACAACTAATATTTTAAAAATTATATAGAATTTTGAAAGAATTGTGAAAAATAAGAGGTGAACAAATTTGTGTATAGAACTATCATATATGAAAGAAATTGGTTTGATAGAATTGTGAGCAAATTGGTTTAACAGAGGAGAAGCATAGTGACGTTGGACAACAAGCAGTCAAGCATAGCATCAACGGCAAAATACCCAACGACTCATAGCATTAATAAAATTGGTTTAATTGTTTTGTAGTATTTTAATTGTAGTAGAAAATAAAATAATATATTAAAGTATGTGGGACCCGTTAAGAACCATGTGAGAGAAAGTACTTATTTAAGCATAGGTACTTAATAGGTACCATTTTTGCATGTACTCCAATGGTAGTACTTAGTAAGTACTAATTCTTATTAAGTACTATTTGATAAGCACCTACCATTGAAAATGGTCTTAAAAGCACGCATATCCTAAAAACACATAGTTTCTCTCTAAAAGATGACTTCTCTAGTGAAAAATACATTAGATATTTATCTAAACCGGTAGATCCTTTAGTAGATCCTACATTAGCTCCAATGTTGTCGTTCTCCTAAAAATAGTGCCTTATGGATTAAAAATATTATGTTATGAATGAAGTCTTTTTATAAAAATTGTAGTACCTCAATTTTGTACTAACAAATTAAAAATATCCAAAAATGACAATTTTTATTACATTTGAATCATTCTTACTTTTTCACAAAACCTAAAAATATGCCTTTGTTTTAAAAAAATATTGTTAAAAATTGCAACAAAAAATAAAATAAAAGTAGAATAACAAAAAAATGTGAACATTAGTAGCAGCCAGTACGTCTGAAGCAATAGCTTTATTTAATACAAAGAAAAGCACCAAACATAGGAATAAATCATGTAGCAATAAACAAGAACAAGTCTACTAGAGCATAGTTAGTTCATTAGTTAGAGACATACATATTTTATATGTAAGAGTTAGAGTTCGATAATTTTGGGTCCTGGAGTTCAATGTTTTAACTAACATTGAATTTTGAACTTGTTTTCACTATGGTTTATTTAGTTGATTCAGAACTCACATTGTGTAGTAGTACTATTTTTCTGAAGCTTATGACCTTCTTCAAGAAATTAAGCATGCATCTGCTGTAATAATGGCGGCTGCACTTGAAGCTCGCGACGACGAAAGAACAACTGGTGTTTTTTCGCGTCTAGACTGCTGGTACTAACTTCATTCTGTTCTGTTATATGCCCACCTTAATTATATGCATATACATACCTACAAATTAATAAGGTTATTTATTTTGTCTTTATTTGTTGTAGTCAATATGTAAATATACTGGTCATAGCGACGAGTATAAGATGGAGAAACTGCTGTGATCACTACTTGTTAGAACTGCTGGTAAGGATCCTTCATTTTGTTATTCATCTTTGCCACCTTCTATTGATGCCCATGACCCACAAATTAATTTGGTTATATGTTGTCTTTATTTGCTGTAGAAAATACTGAAAGCATCTGGTCTAAGCAATGAGGATCAGCGTAAGATAATTGACGACTTAGAGATAGCGGGCAAAAAGGCCGTAGAAACAGTGGTTGACAAGGCTTCTCGAGACAAGATTAATCTAACTGTGGACATGCTGACTGCTCATGAAAGGCTTTCTATCCTTGCAACATATCTTGGACCTGCTGATGTTGTTCGTTGCTTAGCTTTGTTACTTTGTCATAACACACAATCCAATTACTGCATATATAGCTTTATGTTGTATTGAAATAATAAAGCTGCAATGCATATCTTTTATTCTTTTGCAGCCTGGGGGTATTTACTATATAGTTTCAAGGTCACCTTTCTCCTTTGATTGAGCTACTAAAACTGCCACGGATCAGCTTAAGAATATAAACGATAAAATCAAAGTTTTAGAGGACATAAAGAGGGATAAAATGATCAAAGAAGTTAAGGGATATATCCAAAAAATACGTGGAGAGATAAATGAGAGCTCAAACCTTTCTGATGAATTTACTGAAGTTGAGCCAACTGACCTGTCCACCAAGACGTTGGAGGAATATCGATCATTGCTTGACGACCTTAAACATCAAAACGTAATTTGGTTGCCGTTTCCAATATTGTATCAGTTAATCGCAGGTTTGAAAACTCCATTCGATTTGATTTTGATTCACTAAGCAGCTCATTGAAAGTTTTGTTGCATTGCTATATTTGGCAGAGTTGCAGGGTGCAAAAGGTTTCAGAACTTTTGACTACTGTGCGTGATTTATGTGATGTTCTTGGTATGGACTTCTGCAGTACCGCAGCCAAAGCCTGAGTGATTCTACTAGTGTTCATTCCATAAGCACTAATGCTCTAACTAAGCTTGCTAACAAAGTTTTGATGCTCAAAGAGGAAAAAAAGTGGAAGTTACACATGGTTGTTACCTATATATATGCTATCAATTATTTGTAATTTTTGCACACTGTGGTTTTGTCTCGCAAAATATTCATGTTTATCATCACACAGACGTGAATTTTACCTTTAACATTTTTTATTTCATTTCTGATTGGATTTTTAGTCTATGATATATATTTTAATTTTACTTCAACTCTTGCAGCTCCAAGAGTTAGCTTCTCAGTTAAATCGTCTTTGGAATCTAAAGGATACTCCTCCAGAGGGAAGGAAACTGTTTGACCGTGTTACTTGTAATATCTCAGCTTCTGTAGATGAAGTCACTCTTCCTGAAGGTGCCCTTGCTTTGGATCTGATTGTACTAAAGAACTTTTGAAAGTTTTGACTCTAAAAGTTATGCTAACTGATTGTTTATTTTTTTCATGAAGGCTGAAGTGGAAGTTAAGAGACTTGACCAGTTTTATGCAAGCAGGATTGCTTTCAAGAAGCAAGCAGAACTGAATCTGGAGGCTTTACAAGAGAATGTTACGGCATTTGTTGATTCGGGAGATACTGAAACAACTGAGTTATTTGCCAACCCGGACAATCTAATAGCGAAACAGAAAGAAGAAAAACAAAGAAGTGAGAGTAAGTTTCACAGATTCGATTATTAATTAGGATGATTGATTTTCAGATTAACTATAGCATTTTCTAATAATAAGATCGGGGGCAAAATTAACCTATCAGTTTACCGACCTGCTATAACCTGTGGTTTGCACTATATAGGACCTGACGAATTTTCAGTAGCAACAAAGAATAAGGAACAGGAAACCAGGCAAGATAGGCATGAGCGACAAAGCACAGAATAAGAAACCACGCACAGCCGCCTTGATAGGCCAGAGCAACAATGCATGGAACCGGAAACCAGGCACAGCTTTAATATCTCAGATATTGCTACTACTGAGAAGTCATGTGGCCCTGGTGCTAATAATGCTCATAAAAATGGAACCAAGTCCATATCAAAAGATGGAAAAAGGGATAATACCAGATGCTGGATCCCATGTTTTTGTGCTTAATGTATCCCAGCAAGTTTATCTTTGTTGGATTTCCATATACTTCTGAGTTAGGAATGATATATTATTTTCCATTTGGAAATATTAAGTGGTACTTCTTTTTTATTCTTCCAAATATATTATTGTACACTTAGAATTATAATCTATTACTGCTAACCTTCACTCACTCTAATTCCATCAGTTATTTTCCATTTGTCTAAATGCTAGACTTTGCCTTCCTACCACAAACCTATATCTTTCTCTTTTTACTTTCTCATTTCTATTCTTTTTGGGTTCCAATCACTTTTTGGTATTTTATAGTAATTAGTAAGGTTTTCATTCCATTTCTTGCGGTGCATCCATAAGATGCTATCTAGCAATTATTTCCCCTTATATCGGTTTTATGCAAAATTGTGGAATTAAATTTTGTGCTATTTCTATTTCTATATTTCCTTTGTAAGTTGTGTTTCTTTTTTTGTTATAATGTTCAACCAGTAACAACCCTGTAATGGACTTCTTGCATAGGTTAACTTAGGTCCATTGGAATTCAAGTTGAATTTGTAAAGAGTGATTGATAATTTTCATTCCTCAAAATATGTAAATTCACTAAGTTTTGTGTGATTGTTGAGCATTGTAAATTTATTTTTTCCAACTATTATAGAAACTCTAAATGTAGAGTTTGTGTGGAGACAAACAATTTGCAGATTTTAGTTGATATACCAAATTGTATTGATCACCTTTTAATTAATGAATTGTTATAAACACTAAAAAACTCAACCAATATCCTTGTAGTTGAACCAATGACCCCATAACCTTTGCCTAGCTGATGATGGGTTCAAATTTTAATTTATGAAATGCTATTGAGGCATATCCTTATTAAATTTGTCGGTTTGCATTTGGTTTATTTGATGTTTATTCAGCGCTACACTCGTTAATTAGTTGGTTCTCAATTATAAATGAATGAATGAATGAAAAGAGCTAATGGTCCAACATCGCATATGTGTTCATATTCCACTACATGCTAGCAATACAATTGAAGTATCAAAATAATACGACGGAATTATTTTATATATAAACAACTTATCATCGCATGCAGCATAATTCTTTGAATGGTTTTGGCAACAACATTCTATCTCTATGAAGTGTAAAATATATATATTAGAAAGTTTAGTTCAATATTTAGGATTCACTAGAGTGAAATAACAAATAAGTATTGTCACTTAAAAAACACTAACATAGTATGTAGTTAAAATTATACACCACTGAAAACTAGCGCTAACAATAAAAATTGAAGTTATATTATTGTGACATGAATAACCTCTTTACCAATCGAATTAATCACCACTAAAATATGATAAATATTAAATACTCCTCTTCATTATACAATATTGTATATATAATTATATCAAAAAAAAAATGTATATATAAAAAACCTTCAAAACCTATACAACTAATATAATACTAGTAGTATTATGATTAAAAATCTTAATAGTGTTATATATTAAATATATCAAAAGAAAGAGTATAGAAAAAGGAAAGAATAATTATCAAAATAAAAAAAGAAAATGAAAAATAGACCACTAGAAACATGCATAGTTCAACAAGCACAATCAGAAATTGCTTACTTTGCAAAATATCGAACGAGCAGCATTACAAAACTACCAAAAAAAATGTATTATTTGAAAGAGTATTTTCCCTTTTGTTCGTTGTGTTGGGACCAAATATAGACGAATTTGTATGTAGTGTTCAAAAACCAAAATGTAAAACTTATGGGGTATAGAAAAAAGAAAGAGGACCACATTCTCCTCAAAAATCCTGCTCTAGACCTCAATTTGCTGGAGGCGTCCCTTGATTTTTGTTTTTGTTTTTGTATTACTACTACTTTGTAATGGAAAGTAATTATTTTTCGGTGATGATTGTCCCTGTTTGTAATTACACAACCAAGAGTAGAGTATTTTTATGTACTGCTGTATACGTTTTGAGTGAAACAAACAACTCCACAAGACTATTTATCTTTCCAGCTTCATTGATCTGGGCTTAGGTTGTGATTGAGCTTTCTCTTGTTCAGTAAGTGCATGGCGGAAATGGCATCTATGGCCATACGGGCACACAATCCCAGAAAGAACCATCCTGCAGACCTCAGTTTTGTAGCGTGGGTGGCGGATCACTGGGCGAAGTTCCCCAATGCCGTGAGCAAATTGGCAGTGGTCTCCATAAGGGCAAGTGCCAGTTTCCTGCCATTTGTTACACAGCTCAGTCTTGAACATCCCCTGGTTGTACACAACCATCTCAAGAGGCTCTTCCTCTTTCTGCCCTCCTCGCACAAATACCTTTTGCTAGCAACATACACAAAATATCAACAATAATCAATCTTCTGGATGTTAACAATCAAATACATGTACATTGTTAGTACTAATATCCACACATTGTTATTACAATCTACAACCACATAATTGTGTTCAATTTTGAAATGATTTTATTGATTGGATAATCAATGATGCAATTAATTGATTATATTTTTGGGAAAAACTGGGTCCAACCTAGTTTATTAAATGAGCTTTGTAATGCATGCACTATTCAAAAAACCCAATGACTTTTTTCATCTTAATGATTTTTTAATCAATCGATTCATCTTCAAAATGTCTGCCTTGACAGTCATATTATAAATTTCATCTTCATCTCAAGGTGTTGACTGTTTTTATTTTATAAATAAAAGCATATATAATAGAGGCCAACCCCATGCCCTTCAAAGATGTCCCCAAGGCTAACCAATGAAGATACAAGACATTGAATGGCATAGTCTGCAATGAGTAAAATACTACCAAAAAGCAAATGGTGACAAAACAAAGACTATAATAGGTATTATAACTACACAAACAGCAGTATATAAAAGCAATTTGAGAGCAATTGAGTCACATATCCTGCATCTTCTGCATTACATGTAAAAACCAGTCCAACCATGCATTTAGCTACTTTCAAACTTGCCAAGTTCAAGTTTGTTTTTGGCATCTAAAAGATGGAAATGTATATACCACTAACAGCCGCACTGCGGATTCCACACAATCCTATCATAACTGTTTTAAAAATTCAGAGCTATATTAAGGGAAAACAAATCTGACCTCTTAAATATAATGACATTGTGATTGTATGACTCATCTACATTCCTAGTCTTGCAGCTAGTCCTATATTTTTCAAAATTTATAGAGATATGTAAAAACTGTTTAGCTCTATCAAAATTTAACTTAATTGGAGCATGATATCAAGGACAAAGTACATTGGCAGAGAACAAACAGAGAGGTTAAAAATCTCACAAAAAGGCTTCAAAGTTCACTTTATCTGGTTTGCCTATGCCTCATAGCAACTAGAGCTAATTAATTGGTCTTGAAACACTTCTAAATAACTACTACAAGTATAAACTAGAGTTGAAGTTGCTTGCAAAAAGCTCACGCAAATGAAATAACGACCAAACTACTCTGTTAGTTGCAGCTACCAGATAAGCAAAGTGTTACTTCATTTGGAAGGAAAGTAATTAATTACAAGCTACTAACAAGCAGATCAAGTTTGGTACATAACCATAAAAGCAATAATCACACAATAAATTAAGCTAAGATGAAATATATATATCAATAACAATAATATACTAATATAATAATAAAATTAATTATATTAATTAAAAAATAATAATAATAACGCGCGTGTGCTTACAACTGTATCAGATTGAGTGGAGGAGGCGCGGGAGCGGGTAGCACCCTTGGTGCGAACAGCATTATTGCTAGGTGCGACGGCCGGAGGCGGAGCAGCCTTCAAGTAGCCATTGGATCTCACAGATATGCTCTTAGGAAGCGAAAACCTCTCCGTTTCAACACCGTTATTGTCTATCACGCTCGTCGGACTCTCGTCGGAAACTTCCTGTTCCTGCATCTCCTTGTTGTTATTATTATTGATGTTATTGCTATTCCAATCAGCACAGTTTTCTTTTCCACCGCCAAGATTCAAGTTATGGAAACCATGCACCAGATCAAACGGAGTCGATTGCGTCTGGACGGAGGTTCCGCCACCGCCAAATCGATTCTCAAGCGAAGCCTGAACGAGAAGGTTCAGATTCTTCTGCAACTCTTTGTTCACGGCACGGAGCTGTCCGTTCTCCTTCTGAAGAGCTTCAACCTCTCTGGAAGACTCCACGAGGCGACTGAGACACAAACTGTGACGATTCACCATATCCTGATGCTTCTGTATCAAGCACGAGTCGTACTCTGTTCCAGAGTCAGAGTACGGATAAAGTGAAATACCGCCGCCGTTGCTGCCATTTCCGGCGAGCGATGGAAGATTTTCATTAGTCAGAGAAGAATACAACGAAGCAAACGCGCCGGCGTTTGACTGCATGTGACCGGCGGTGTTGATTCCGATGCCGAATCCACCTTTAGATGACGGAGAACAAACGTCCTTGTTATGCATTTTGATCGGTGAAGTAATGCTGCAAAATCAGATGATTAACGATTAAGAAACGTAACGAATTGAAGATTCGATTAACAGAAATTCAGAATCAGTTACGCATTTTCAGATCAATAATTTGTAGATGAAAAAAACGGTTACGTTTGGAAGAAAAAGCGATAAACGTAATCTCGATTCAAGAAAGTATACGATTGAAAACGATGAAACAAACGCATGCATAACTGAAATTATTGAACGAGAAATTAGAAGAAAAAACTCACCGATGAAGAAATTGAATCGAAATGAGAAACGAAGAGAAGCTTCAACTTCAGAAGTAAAGCTTCTTCTTCGGAGAGAGAGAGAGAGAGAGGAAGTGAATTTTGGAAAGAGAGAGAATGATGGTTGAAAGAGAGAGAGGTAGAAGAAAGCGGTTATATAGTGGCAATGGCGAGTGTGTGTTTGTTTGGTGCGAGGGAAAAACCGTCTTCAACACACTTTCTAACAGAATTTTCACTTTTGGACTTGGTGCGATTTTCGAGGCTGGGTAATTAATTTTCCTAACTACCCTTACTAATTTCAGAACAATAGTGCGTTCTTTAGGGAGTTTTATGGAAATTTGGCTTGGTATCTCCGATCATTGATATTTAATCAGATGGTAGAGATTAGAGAACACACACACGCTTACAAGAAAAGATTCTATGCCACTAGTGTATAACTGTATATTCTTTCTCTCTCGTTCGTTTTATGAAATGATAGTGTATATACTTCCCTAAGGTAAGGATCTAGCTTTAGGGAGGGAAAATGATAGTGACTTTAGACAAAATATAGAGTAAATATGAGACATATTTATGTTCAAAATGGAGGGAATATCAAGTGAGAGAAAACAATTCATGAAAAAATGTAAGATAGAATATTTAACCTCAATTTTCAAATTAATTTTTTGATTTATATTAAACTATCGATTTCTAAGAAAACACGACCCTAATAACTATAATTCGGCCACAAAATAGTAAAATTTAGTCAAGATTATGTTCCATCCAAAAATTGATTTCAAATTCACATGAAATTCGTTATTTGATAATATTAGTATTTTTATTATTCTCTTAAAAAAAATCATGAATAAGCCCTTATTTAGGATCTTACATTTGAAAATAAAGTTTATAATAATAAAAAATGAGAATAGATGTAAATATTTAAGTACAATTTTCTAAAAATATTAAATTTAGACTGGACTCATATTAAACGACTCCTATGAATAGATACCACAAATTAGTTTCTTTTAAATAGTTTAATTATTAGCTTTTAGATAATTTTGATGGTAAATTAAAATTCTATCATTTGCTGGGACTAGATGAATATTCCAAATATATTTCAAACACCAAATGAAAATTTACCAAGTCAACTTTCATTAGACATATTATTGACTCTTATTCTATGGGGCATAGTACCCCTCACTTGATCTCCTTATAATTTTTTCTCTTTAGACTTAAACCCTCTATAATAAAAAAAAATCAATAAAAATATTACCTTTAAAAACCACACACACTCAATTTATAAAAAAGAAAAAAAACGACGCTCAAGTACCTCTAGTTGACAAATCGAATGATCTACGCTAATAAAAAATTCAATCACATCAAAATTCCATATGGTCCACCATATATTATATTTTTATTTTCGTGGTACGAGTTGTTTATTCCTTCTTTTGAAGTACTTGTGTTTGAAGAATTAATATATTTTTTTGGGTTGTAACAGAAAAAAAATGATAAGAAAGTTTAGAGGGCGTATTCAAGGTGCATAGTTGCGGTTAGAATAGCATTTGATTACACATAATTGCTTGAATTTGAAGTTAGTTAGTACTAGCTGGTGATTTTGACTTAGGTTTCCCATTTACAAAGCACAAACTAGATTAAGACACTTGTTATTTACGAATATAGAAAAAACTCAATCATGGTCTTATTAGCTAGGAGGGATATATAAGTTGTTTGCTTCTTTATCACATTTATTTACAACAACCTCTTCTTCTAATCGCTACTCTATCAAAATCTTATATCAAATTGTTTGTTGAATAAAATAAGACACATCCAAAGATATTGATCCCCACATTAATTGATTTTTCTCTTTCAAAAGCCAATAGCTAAAGTCCTTTCCATGTGTGATGGTTGTTAAGTTAGCCATACACAATTCTTCTCAAATACTATATTACGTAAAACAAAATATGGTCAGATTACATTTCATTTTCATTACAGCTTTGGTCATAATGTTATTATAGCTAAAAGCTGAATTAGTTGTTATTGAGTTTTATCAAGGCCTAAGGAACATATGTCCCTTTATTTGTCTCCAAATACAAGTGAGAATAATGCTTTTGTATTTATAAATTATTATAACTACTCAAATACTTTCTCAACGCTATGTTTTGAAAATCTAAGTAAAAATAACTAAATGAGAAAAAAAATAAGGGCTTTAATAACTTTACCCTTGCATAGGCCCTGCCCAAAGGTATCTTTCTTGGTCAAATTGTACATAGCAAAAATACTTTTATTCAATCTTTGTGTTACATGAAATTGACAACCATTTAAAGTAAGATTTTAACATAATTTTGTTCAATCTTTGTATTACATGAAATTGACAAGATTTTAACATGGTTTCTGAATCTTGGATATCAAGTTATTGTATTTTTATTCTCAAAACTTTATTAAAGGCAAAAATGGAGAAGATATTGACTCAATTTTCAGATGGTATATCTTTTTCTTGGTACATCGGAAAAAATTTAGATGGTATATCTTTGGTAACATTTCTAGCTAAGTCAAATTACATTGAATGCTTTTGAAATAAATATTTGACAGGACCAATAATAATGGACAAGTACAAAATTATGTCAATATAATTCATGTATAAACTTGAGGAGTTTCACATTTTCCTCTTTCAATAAAGGTTGTAAGCTGCTGAGAGGAAATGAAAATGTGTTGAGTGAAGGTTGAAATTCAGACCTCCATTGCATTTGAATTGTCAATATCTGAACCATCAACAGATATATCATTCTCCAAAGAAGAGCAAGATACATCTTTTCCACCAAACATTACTCCTCTAATTGGATCTTGGTCTCCTCTAAATAGTTCCTCATAGTTTTGGAATGTTAAGTCGACGTCCGGTATATTAAAATCGTCTCCACAAACAAGTTCTTCACATATTCCCAGGTCTTGAATACTTTGCGGCCATAACTGCAGACATCGACAACAAGAAATTTCCACTTTGACCAGAAGTAAGAAGTTAACTCAATGTTTCACATTCAACAATCAATATAATCAATGCCAACACATCAAAATTTAACGATTTAAGTATTAATACAGTCACCAAAACAAAGTTTAAGTAAATCTCAGCTAGCTAAGTTAGCATTAACATTAAATTTTCTGTCTGATTAATACATGTACGTGGAAAAGCTTATGACTAATGAAGGAAAATGCAGTATGGCAGAGGATATACTGAATTGGACTAATTTTTTATGTAATAGAATTAAATCATGGGTTAGATTATTATCTAAAAAAATCAAACTAATTTCAGAAGTTAAGGTTTAGTTGATTGAGTCCTTGACTCTTGGGATATCGTATGATCCTTCTTAGCCAGATTACGGATTACTTGAGCCTTAAGTAAGTTTTATTATTACTTGAATCTGACCTGATTACTTTGAAGTGAGCTTTTGCAAGTCCAAAACAACTCTCCATGCAAAGGAAGATCCATAATTGAAGATGAAGACAAATTATCGAGTTGAGAAAACGCAGAAGAGAAAGTTTCGGCATTCAGCTCCCCAATAGTATTGTGTTCTCCCACAAGATTAGTAGCAAAATACTGTGATTTTTGTGCTTGCTGGTTGAATTTGTCATCCACTTGTAGCCCATTTATCTTTGTTGAATGATCACTCTCCTCATTTAGCTGAAACCGTTTTAAATCAACAATCTGCTGCAGAATAGTTTGCCGCTCTTGATCACCATACAACATCTGCCACAAGAAATTAAACACTTTGGATTGGCCTTTGTCTTCTGTATTCTTCCTTATTTTTGATAATTAGTATGACATTTATATTGAAATTTTATCATTTTTATTTTAATTTGTTGAATCGAGGATAGAAAAACAACTATTCTGTTTTTCTTTCTTCTACTGATTAGTGATTAGTATAAATCCTCACACAAGGTTCATCACCTCATTAGCACCAATTGTATGTGAGGAGTGAAATAGATATCACCGTAAATTTTCAATGACTTAAATATAGTTTGTAGATTTCATCGCTATGATAACGAGGTAATAAAATTTTCATATTTGCATACCTGACCTTGTCGGCTGCTGGACCCCTTATCAAGTTTAGCAGCAGATGCTGTCGAAGCAACCGTTGTCTGAATGCGATGCTTGATGACATTGACATTCGTAGAAACAGAAGAAACAGATGCAATTGCAAACTGATCCTTTCGACTGACACACTTTTCGATCTCCTTAAATTCAAACCCCCAAAGTGCTGCAAACTCTTTGGCAGAAGGGCAGCCGATAAAAGTTTTGACAGCTCGTTTGCGATGCGGTGAAGAACTACCGTGCAACTTTTGATCACAGTCTCGACAAATTAAAATTTTGTGATCCAAACACTGAACATAAGCAAGATTGCATCTGCACGAGTTACACACAAGGGTCCGGAGGTGCCGGCCAGATAATTCATTTGCCCAATGAACCTTTGCATCACAGGATAGACAAAGATATGCTGCATCAGCATTACAGTAAACAAGTGGCCTCAGAGCTGTGCAGAATTCACAAACTTTCTCCATTTCTTTAGTTGCAAGTTTCAAACATGAAAAAAGCTCTGAAATTATAAAATCACACAGTTTCTGCTTGTAGAGGCCTATTACATAAGGGGAAATCTCATGTTATATATGAAGTTTTCCTGTGTAGGTTTTATATAAATAAATAAAAACTCATCAATGAGAAGTGAAGTTAATAGAATGTAAAAGCATAAAAAAGACAAAAAAACTTTACAACATATACTGTTGAACATGCTTGTGAAACCATAACAACATGTATTAAGACCGTTTTGAACAGTTCTCTGAGATAACAAAACAGGAAAAAGTGATTCAAAAGTTCATCCAAAAAGTGATTCAAAAGTTCATCCAACTCCTTTAGCTTCAATTCAATGTGAAATTAATCTGAAAGGCCGATGGAATTGTTTAGAAAACTCTTACACGTGATTAATAACTGTTTGTATTTGTTTTTGTTTTGATAACAAAGTGATTAACTCTTTGTATTTTTAAAAATAAATAGTAACACTTTGTGTTTGTAATATGCCACATACAATGATTGTGTTCTTTGCTCATCATCTACGTAGCACCGACACGCAAAAAATTTAGATTAACTTTATGTCAAGTGTTCAACATCGACACGACATCAATACATGTGGTAATATCCAACCATTTCCATTTTCTTCTAAAATTGTGACATAGTGTGTAGGTGTGTCTTTTCTTAGGTTTTGTCGCAAAATAATGCTAGCAACACACACTCTTAACACATTTTTCTCAACATACACTCCCTAATTGAAATTTAACATTGTGTTATTAAATTTATGTCGAGTCTACATAATTTTGTAGGATCCATTTGAATTTCGACAAATTAAAAAGAGTTTCTTAAAATTGAAAAGAGCGCATTAAAAAGTGTTTTGTCATCACTTTTTGTAAGTGGTTCACCACCATACATATGTATGGCTAGATTTGAAAATCTAAAACAATGGAAATTTAGAAATAGGCCACAACTCTTACCTCACAAAAGATTACCATGAATATAAAAAAAAAGCAACAAGTAACATGAAATAAATTGTGAATCAAGAGACTTACCTATGAGAGAAAGGGAATTGATCGAAGAAAAAGTAAACAAGTACGTAGTACTATTGTTTATCTTGTTTAGAAAGGGGGTGATGATTTTTGCTAGTTTCTTCATCTACTCATTGCATTGCAGTATTGTACAATTAGATTCTGAAGCATGAGTCATGCGTTGTTTTGTTCTAGTTTTTACCCAATTGGGAAGATGACATGTACACTTGAGTTGAGTCATGGAAACTTTCCAGCGTGGAACGTGGATGTGGGGTCCACTTATCCAACCAAAAATGCAGCTTACATGTGAGTGTGTGTGGTGAGCAAATCCGATAGTTTACCCGTGTTGAGCCAATCGGAGTACGCCTGTTACATCCACCGGCATGGGACAAACAGCTAGCCTGGCCCTACTCTCTCGCGCTTCATGTGACAGACACCAACACTTTACTTATCTCAATTTCTTAAAAAAACATACTCCTTTTGAATGTATACTTTAGGAAAGATAAAACAACTACTTTTGAATGGTATAAATCTTCATCACCAATTTCTTTTTTAGATAAGAAAATTTTGGCGAGTTTAAAGTTAAGAATTTTAGTTGTATGTATGATTTCTCAATAATATTTGTCACTTGATCTAAGAAAAAAATCCAAGCATCATCTACAAAGCTAAAAAACATAATGTCAATTGATTATATTTCACAAGTGCGTTAATATTATGGATGACCCAACAAATGCGCGCACACGCGCACACACTCATAAAACACAATGACCCCCTTTTTGTCAAGAACCATTTCTTAACGACTGTTGCTACCTCTAACACATGATTAGAGAAAACTAGAGAGCAAGTGCTAGAGAGTGTTTAAAAGAGAGTATATGCCAAAATTAATCCCTTCATACCTTTTCCCCCCTTGGGAAATATATGCCAATAACAAGTGAAATAAACCACCAAGCATGGTAATCACTAATCAGTCACCACTCAACCAGTTGCACACCTTATACCAAACTGCAAAAGATAGCCACTATATGAATTTTTAATTTCTTCGCTCCTAAGCACCATAACAGATAACACTGCCATGAAAAGGGTATCATCTCAAAAGGGACCAACTCTTCCAATTCTGTCTAAAAGAATATTTCATTCACTATTGCTAGGAATAACTTACAACAATTATAGTGTTCTACTGTTCTCCTTGACAGAATTCTATTGAACAGTTCCAGGAAAAATAAACTATTGAACAATTAACCAAAATGATCGAAAAAAACCCAAAATTAATGCCATCAACAGTACAAGAGTTATACATTTTCACTATACCATACACTGAATAAACTTTTACCTAAAGGGACATCCCTCAAAACATGTGCTGTACAATTAGGCCTAATATATAGTGAATAAATTAAAAAGCTGGAATTGTTTTTTTTAACCAGTAAAAATTGATAAAACTTAAAGGGTGATGCAAATCCAAAAATGAAGTGCCAAAATGTCAATCTCAGCTCCATGATTGAAAATCTGCATAATAAAGGTATTATGAGAAATCTAGAAAATATTTCTTAAAGTGCAGCACACATTTTTAGCCAACAGCATAAATAAATAAATAAATATAGAATTCTCAGAAGTGGGAGGTTAAAACATTTCTTACCTAAATCAACTTGATTTAACATGAACTTCAATCATATCATTGTCCTCCATATCAAGGCTAGCAGGGGTTTCAGATGAACTAATTTTATCACCATCAAATGACAATACAATTTGTTTCAGATCACACCTCATTTTCTCTGCATATGTTTTAATAATCCTTTCAAAACTGTCATCCTACAGAGAATTGAAAAAGGAGAGTAAGACATCAAGCTAGATAATGTGACAAATACAATCATTCAATATGTCCTAAAGAAATTAAGCTCAGATAAAGAAAAGAAAAAGGCAGATCAGAAACACAAACTTAGCAACATTTCAAACAAACTACAACTAGATTCGACCTAAGTAATTATATTAACAACGCCACAAAATATCAGTTACATTGACAACATAAAGTATATCTGATGAAGGAATTAGTACCATGAACATACGAATCTGCTTTGTCCCTTCCTTGTCTTGAACAGCGATGACAACCTTTGCTCGTTCAGAAGTTTTTGATGATTTTTCACTTATATCATCCCGGGAAGTCTGCAATGAATTCAAATTATCCATTTCTACAGAATCCTCAACAGTTTTTAACAATTCTTTTGCTGATTCAGCAAAAGAGGCAAGCTCCTTCTTCTTCAATCTATACAAATGATTAACACCTTATAAGAAACTGTATGGTAAATAAAGAATACAAGCACATCAGCATAATGATAAGACCATAAGAGTAGCATATTAGTAAAGTTTCAAACCAAGAATAGCCATCATCAGTTATAAAAGACTAAAACAGTTTTCTTCGCCAATGCCCACTTTTTTATATAAGAGCTCATATGTAAATGCATTAACATCCTATATGAGCATATTCCATTTATTATCACATCTCTATCTAGCTATGTTATAAAAAAACAGGTCCTAAGAGTGTTAAGAAAACAAACAAGGCAATAGCAAGAATTTGGCAGCTAAAAAATTATATCAAGAGTCAAATATTTTCAACCTCAAATTCTTCAAAGTTGAATCCTCTACATCAGTCTTCTTATGGGCTTTACTAGTGACCTTTGGTGGAGAAGGTAACCAATCATCATCCTCAAGGTCCACCACATTCGCCGGCACCGCTTTCACATTAATCTTCCCATTCGCATTGCCATTCTCAACCTAAATAAACCCCAAAAACATTTTAAAAAATTACTAAACAAGAATAACCAAACATCATTCTACAAAAAAAAAAAAAAACATAAATCTAGAACTAAAATAGTGATTACATGGTGAGACTGAGAATTCTTTTTTCTCTTCTTAGCAACAACACAAACCTCATCATCATCGTCATCTGGAATAATAGTAATAATAATTCATCAACATTACTATTAATAAAAAGGAAAACAAAATAAAAAAATAAACTTTGGGGTTTCAATTAGAATAATTGAATGAGATGGTGGTAACTAACCATCGAGGCAAACGATGTTGGGTTGAACGCGACTGTAATCAAACAAGGGCTCGAGTTCATCGGAATCGTCCTGCAAAGAGAAAATTGAAGATATGAAATAGAAAGAGGAACCCTAATTAATTAATTAATTGAAACCGAGTTCGAAAAGCTTACCACCATTGTAGTGTGGGTGTAGTGTAGGAGTTTCACTATCTATCTATCTCCCGCTTCAAAATTGAAATTGGTTGATCTTCCTCCTCCTCACCTCTGCTTTTTAAGCATTAACAAAACAAAAATAAAAATAAATTATTTGTTACAACAAATTTTATTTTATATCCGTAAAAAATAAAACTAAATTATATACCAAAAAAAACTAAATTTTTTTTTTTTTTATCTTTATATCTTTTTCGTTTTTCTTTCGATGTACCAAAAAAAAATCTTTTTCGTTTGAATTTAATTTATATATATAATCAGGTATAAAATTATTTTACATATACATTCAATAATATATACTTTTTTTTCCTTACCAAAAAAATATCTTTTTTTGAAATTGAGGAAAGAAAAAAAAATATTAATCATCAACACTAATAATCAGATTATAAATTTATAACTGTATCTAGGAGATTTGAACTCGGCCTAGATTCTTACCAAACGTACCTCTCAAGTGTAAAATTATTTTTACATGTATCTGATAATATATTGTCACATTCATTAAATGATGTGGCAATATATTATTTACTACATTTGTGTAATAATTTTATATTGACGGTGTATAATAATTAAATTATTTTTTATTTTAGTCCTTTAATTTACAAATATCATACAATTTGAAATTTTTTTTGTTTCGTTGTGATCCTTAAGTTATGAAAGTTACAACTTTAATCATTTGAATTACAAAATTTAGTAAATTTCCTTTTTCTATTGATTAAAGAAAAATTTAATAATTTGAAATTGATACACGGACAAAATTATCCCCAATTATTTTGTTAAAATTTTAAATTATTCTTTCAATTACTTTTTGTGTTTTATGTTGCATTTTAATAAAATTTAGCAAAAATTATTTTATTAAAATTCTTAAATTATTCTTCCAATTTGAGGAAGCAAAAATAGCTACACATTGACATTCCCTCTAGAGTGGGAAAAAGGAGCTACGGGCTCACATATATATATGTCCAAGTCCGGCCCTTTACAGGTTACGGGTTTTTGGCTGATCCGATTAATACAAACTTTTATTTTTTTTAAAAAATATTTAAATAAATTAGAAATTCCAAATATTTTAAAAAGTACAATAATAAACCTCCTAGTTACAAATTAACCGTAAACTAAGAACAAAATGAATCTAATTCAAAATACAAATTAAACACAATAATCAAATTTAATTAGGTCATCTTTCTTCTCTTGAATGAACTAGGTAAAGTTTGTAGGTGCAAAAGAAAAAAAGTGGTAGACTCACTTAGTCACTTAGATCAATTAATTAGGGATTAGTAGAATGGGCTTTAATTTAATTTGGTGGTTTATTTTAGGCCTATTTATTACTAACTAGTAATTATGTATAAATATTGGAGATTTTTTTTATATATTTTAAAATTTTATGAAATAAATGGGTTACCCCGCAGCCCGAACGGGCTAGCCCGGATAGAACACGGGCTTTATCGGGCTCAGACTAAAAGACCCGAATTTTAAACGGGCTTATTTTTATATGTTCAAGCCCGCTTTTATTTTGGGCTTTTCAGCCGGGTCCATTTTGCCAGCTCTATTCTCTACCCTGCTCTCTCTTCAGTAAAAAATTGAACCAATAAAACTTCTTTTAAAATATTCTCCCCCCTTCAAAACTCCCAACCAAATATACTCTTAAACTGTGTCATGTTTTGTACCTATTTTTTTAGATCAAACGGACCCTTAATATTATCAACAACACAAATTATATCATATTATGACATGGGCATTATCGATCGATAGAAAAAATAAAACTCCCAACAATGATTGAAATTCAATTGACTAAATATGTATGTATACACAAGTTTAATTTTGTATATTGGTTATAGGGCCTTTAAACCAATGCCTAGCACTGATTACCCAATAAGTAAGTACAATAATGAGCAAACATCCAACAGCAACAGGTGTGTAGTTTAGTTTCTCAATGGTTATTGGATACGAAACTGGCAATGAGAATAGTATAGAAATGGTCATCACCCAAAGAACTGCAATCCAACCAACAACGAATCCATAACGGCCCAAGTTGAAAGGTCCTGCAATGAAACGCTTTCGCGCCAAGGTCACTCTGAGTAAGATAGGTAGTGCATATGCAATGTAGAGGCCAATCACTGCTATGGATACCATGGCTTCAAATGCCACTATGCTTCCAAGAGACTGCATTCAGTAATAGAGTTTGAATTATTTGCAGCTTACTAAAAGTGAAATCTGATAACATAATAAGAATCATAGTTTTCCATTTTGCAGCATATATACTAAAAATGTAATCTGATAACAAATACATACCGTTAGTGCCATGCAAAAAGATATTATAACGGAAAGCCAAACAGCGTTTATTGGGACCTCCTGCTTGTTAACTTTATGCCACAATGATGACAATGGCATTGCTCCATCTCTTGAGAAAGCATAAGCCATCCTGCACAAATTTTAAGCATCAGAATTAATAAGTCATTATACAAATTTAATCCCTTTTCTCTTATGAAAAACTCACTAAGATAAGGTATTGTTATTGTTACCTTGAGTTGGCTGTAACTGAACTCATACCACAGAAAAATATAGCAACAGCAACAATTCCCAAGCAAATAATGCCACCAATTCCGTGTCCATATCTTCTCTTAAATGCAAGATAAAATACTTCGGCAATGGCGTATCCACCAGCTTCATTATTTTCATTCAAAAGGTAAGGGATATCGGTAACGGCAAAGGTAATTCCTAGTATGTAACCCCATCCAGCAATAACAGATATCCCAACAGCACTGATAATTCCTTTTGGTCCATTAATATCAGCATCCTTGGTTTCCTCTGTCTGAAATATTAGTCTAAATCATTTAGTAACTTCAATCCATCAAAGAACATGAATGGCACAAAAAGGAAGCTTCTTAAAGTTTTTCAATACAAAAAATTCTGAAAAAAGAAAGAAAAAAGCAGTCAGGAATATTATACCATATGAGCTGATGCATCATATCCTGTTAGGGTGTACTGGCTCATTAGAAGTCCCAGGAGAAATATATAGGGCTTACTATTGATTCCTTCGCCGTTGTCGCTATTGAAATTAGTGAAGACAAACTTGGCACTCGCTCTTTCCGGTGCAACAGATGGAATGATAATCATAAGCACAAAAACACCTAAAAATTTGTCCTTTCCAATTAGAGATCCCAAAAAGGTTACCTCAGAGTACTGAATTTTACAAAATAAAGCTTGGAAAGGAAGTTTCTTTTTTTTTTCGTACCTAAAACATTCCAGAAAGCAGCCAACTGTCCTAAAAAGGATAACCATGAGATTGGAAGGCTGTTCATTATACCATGTAGGACCAAAATTCCACCATGGAAAGCAATAGTTACATATTTGGATCCTTCATAGCCACCGCGGTTTTTTCCACCAGTACTTAGAAGAATGATAACCTGAATGAGCTGAGCAAGTGAAAAGTCTACACTTGTTGTCACTGCCCACTGCAAATGAAAAGAAATCAAAAATTAGAGTGTAAATTGGAATATAGAAATCTACATCACACACAAGTTTGACCTTGCAGTGAAAAGCGAAGGATGTTGAAATTCTAGAATATTTATCTTCATAAGAATACCTGGCCAACAATATTGAACCTGCAAAAAATAGATAAATCAGTCAACACAAATCACAAAAGTGACTGTAAGAAAGCAAATATAACAGTGTACTCCTATCTTGTTATTAGTCTTGACAGAGTAATTAACCAATAAAGCTTCATTTTCCAGAAATACTGAATTAGTAGTATGAATTCAATAATATTTCTATGAAAAATTTAGGTATCAATAATATCACTTCTAGGGAGCAGAATGATTCATCTGCTGCACAAAATAATTGGGTAACTGCATATTACTCATCATTTAATAAGACCTCCTCCCCTGTATTTACAGAGTCATTAGTGTGGTGATTTCTTGAACTACACTCAACATAATTTTAGCTGAAAATGTTAACAAGGTATCATATGTGATAGTGTAAAAAGGAAACAGGCACCAAAAAGACTGTTTCTGAAACACAGGTTGATAGCATTCTTTGAATTCTTCTCCATTACTCATCATATAACTTTTCTAGTTTATAAATGACGATCTTTTTCTCTCAAATATAAGTAATCTAATACAAGGCAAAAGTACATTATTCGTCATTTAACTTAATTTAAAGTTTCAAACACTCCTTAGCTTTTTTTTGGTCTCAAATTAGTCATTTATCTTTAAACTTGTTTACACTTGAACGAACTTTCACTCTAATAGTCCACTTCGATTACAAATTTGTGTACATAATCATTGAATGATATACTAAAAAGAATGTTTCACCACTACAATTAGGCCCTTGTTGACAACAGCGAGGTCACAACCATGGATAAAAACTAAAAAAGATCATCTGAATTTGATGGATTAGATATCCTAACTGACATTATGATGTAGTTTAGAATTTAGAAGTTATCTTGTTGAATTGAAGATGTAATTTACTATTTCGAACAATTAAGTAAGAATTTTGGTAAAACACAGTTGAAAAATGATGTTTGGTTCAATATTATTGACATTGTTAAACATCAAAGACTAACTTGGTAGGAGGAATGTGGGGTTGGCTAGCTCAACTGTTTTGAACTTAAGGGTTAAAGGAGTTAAGAAGGTAAAAGACCAGGATTCAAGTTCTGGTGGGGCAGAAATAAAACTTGATAGGAGGGAAATAAATGATACTAGTTTGGTTTTGCCTAGAAATAGAATGCTGAAATGGACACACATGTTTTTCAATTTCCCAAGACACACATTTACTCTTTCATTGAATACTACAATATTTTGAGTACTTCAAGAGTGACTAGTACTAGTGTTACTTTCACCTGTACAAGTTGTCAGTTGGTCCACCAAGGGATGAGTTTGTTGGCATATTAACTACTGTCTACTCCAGCACAGTCAAGTTGAATATGCATTGCATTCCATGGGTGATGAAGGTGAATTGCCACTACTAAGAATGGTGTTTTATTAGGTTGTTAGTTTATGTTTTAGGTGTCTCTGTTGAACAACCAATTACAACTACCTAACTGAAACAAGCACTACCAACTAAGAGAATTAAGTAACAAAAACTGATTCTCCTAATAAACAAGTACTATTATACAAATTGCATTGAGATTTTGAGAGATCTAATGCCAGACCCTTATCCCCCACCCCCCGCTTCATATTAAGTTGGCTTCTAGATGAGGAATTGTCTCATATAATCTACAGTAGACTCATGCTTGAAAATCATTCGAAACTGTAACAACAATGAAAATTGCTCTTCATAAGTCCTCACTACTGATACAGTAGGCCAATCCACAACAATAAAAGAAACGAATATCAGTGTCTCAAAACTCAACTAATATCTATTTTATCTCGTTGATTTGACATCAATAAAGTCTCGGACATATAGACGTGAAAGACACCCAAATTCAACTTAAAAGGGACTACATCATTTGTCATCAAAATTTCGAGCAATTATGAAGCATCAATCCAACATAGATCACACACACAGACACACAATATTTCCCCACCTTAGCAATGGCCCAATATTAATACTATACTATTATAGCATAAAATTCAAATAGGCCAATTTTTTTTCCAATTTTCACCACCAGTTTAATTTAGTTCGGGGTCGGTTCAAATAGGCCCAATTTTAAATTAAACGGAAGTAGGTGGAAACCGTAGAATAATAGTATAGTTTAGTAGGTACCTACCAGCCAGTAATCCAGGAAGAAAAAGGTGCCCAATTGGGACCGGCAAGTTTGGCACTCCAATAGTAAAGACCACCAGAAGTTGGATAAGAAGAACAAATTTCAGCCATAGAAAGAGCAACAAGCATGGTGAAAGCAGAAGCTATAAGCCATCCATAAACAAGTGAAACGGGACCTCCATAGTTTAAACCAGTGTTGTAAAGTGTAGTTACTCCAGTTAACACTGATATAATCGAAAATGAAAACGCAAAATTTGAAAGTACCCTGAAAATTGAAAGAACAAAAAAATTATATAAAAAAAATAAAACAGAAGTAGTGAAATGAAATGAAAATGAGAATGAATGAATGAGTTACGAAAGATCGCGTTTGAGTTCTTGTTTGTAACCGAGTTCATGAAGACGAGATTGGCCAGAATCATGATGACCATTGGTAAGAGCTTCTGCGTCAAAGGCCATTGCTTTGCTTTGGTTTGGTTTGAATGAAGAGAAGAGAATAATAAAAAAAAAACAGAGAATCGATGGATGAATGGGTTTGAGATTAAGAAAATGAAAATGAAGAAAGAATAGAATAGAATACGATGTCAAAGAGTGAGACCGACGTGTTTGTTTTAAAACAGAGAGATTTGTCGTTTGTTTGTTACATTGACGGACTAACATGTGTGTAATGTGTTTCCCTCCTTTCTTCTCGGGAGTATATGCTTTGTTTTTTTTCTTTTAAGTATATAAACGAGATGGTAAAGCCACTAATAAATTCACACATACGTGGAGTGATTGGGGTTCAAACGACTTCGGCCTAACAATTTCGACAGTTGAGTTAGGACTTTTGGCCGAGTATATGCTTGTTGTAGTCCTTATTATATTTATTTTTTAATTAACTTATATTATGAAATAAATTTATCATTTTTATCAATTTAGTTTATAATAAGGAATAGAAGAGTATGTCTATTAGTCCTAACTTAATTGATAAAAAGTGTCAAAATTATTAGGCCGGTTATCCATGACTGAGGTTCAATTCTCGGTAACTTCACTTATGTATGTGTGAGAGTTTATAGTGGCTTTACAACCTCATCTATGTACTAAAAACAAGATCAATGAATATTATATAGAAAACTTCTAATAAAAAATTAGGCACATTGAAAAAGTTTTTCGTTAATAATTTTTTATTAAATATCCTTCTTTTTTTTCTTGACTATATGAATTATCCATTATCATCATTAAATAACTTTTTATGTAATTTTATTTATTTATATCTTACAAAATTAACATTTTATAAATGTATCTTATATATACTATTGACCAAATACATTAATAGAGTGTATTTTCGTTGAGTTTTAATACAATGTAGTTGTCAAAATAAAAATAAAGTGTATTTATTGTTTTTGATTTTTGGTACATTTTTTGACCAACTTTTTTTAATCACAAAATGTGTTTTTATTTTAATTTCTCTCTTTTTTACTTGATTATTTAGTATTTATAACTCCTAAAAAATTATATTTCCTTTTTTTTTTATTTATTTAACGTCATGCACTCATTCTAATAAGTTTCACAAAAACACATTTTTTGTCATGTAAGGAATCTTTTCTAGCTTAATCAGAGGTCAAAGGTCAAGGGATCAAAATCAGCTTTAAAAATATGCAGTAATGTTAATTTATCTTGTAGGAGAGTTTTAACCACCTTTTATAGTCTTACCCGACTCGAGAGATTAGTTTCTACAGTTATGCACAGAAAATATTAAATTAAAAAAACACTTTTTGTCATGTAATATATTTTTCTCCGATCACATTTATAAACAAAAATTTATGTTTAAAATTCATTATACTAATAAAGTAAATAAATAGAAATTTGAAACATTATAGTAATTTTCAAGCATCGTTTTCCATTTATTAATATTTAGTCTAAATATATACGGAGAAAGCTATGGTCATATTATATTTTAAATCCTTTCAAAAAAAAAAATTATATTTTAAATGTGGATGTGGTCCAAAAAAATAAATTGAAGCTATGGTCACATTATAAATGTGTTTGACTTTTTTCATATCCAACTTCATTTTCTTTGAAATGACGCGATTTTTAAACTCTAACTTTGGAACAATAAGTTGGATGGATATGTCCAAAAAATTTAACTCAACTAATAGAAAATGCAAAAATTGTTAAACTGGACATCTATGATTAAATTCGATTTCTGGTCACTTTACTTTATATGTGTGAGTTTATAATATATGTTTAAAAAAAACAATAGATATACTTTTCGCAATCAGTGCATCATAATCAGGTGATTAAAATTAGATGATTAAAATTTAATTATTGTTTTAATTTTTTAAAATATTAAAACAATAATTATCCATAAAAGTAAGATGATCGTAAACATGTGTTTGAAGTGAAAAACCAACACAACAACTAATTGTCACCCTATAAGCAGTCAAACAAGGCGGCATGCAATCCAACTGGCAACTTTGATTATTATTTTCCTAAATGAAGATATTAGTAGCTTTGATTCTCAGAATCTTGGATCTTGAATATCGAATAAATAAATAAAAAATGAAAGATTCTTATGAATGCCACGATTCTTCATTCCTATCAACACAAATGATTTATGGTCAAAAAGTAGTAGAGAAGAGACTAACAAATGATTTAATTTGTATGCATTTTGTAAGACTTTTTTATACATGTATCTGATAAAATCACTCTATAATGCCATTTTACATATGCAAATATTTATTTAGTATATTTCGATTAAATGTATGTGTAAAATTATTTTATATCGTCAGTTCAAATAAATAAATAAATTCACAAATACTCCGTAAATTGCAACATGATACATAGATATCCAATATTGTAGTATATGATAGAATAAATTGCATATATATAATGTTTAAAAGTGTTTTATAGTATATAAAACTTGAACAATTTACTAAAATATTGTGTACACAACTTCAGTTTTCTAAGTTGGTTATAGGTCCTTTAAACCAATGCCTACCACTGATTAACCAGTAAGAAAGTACAAGAATGGTGAAACATCCAAGTGCAACAGGTGTGTAGTTAAGTGTTTCAATTGTTATTGGGTATGAAACAGGCAATGAAAATAAGATGGATATGATCACCACCCAAATAACTGCAATCCAACCAACAATGATTCCATAACGACCCAAGTTGAAAGGCCCTGGAACAAAAGACTTTCTTGCCATAGTCACCCTAAAGAAGATTGGAAGGGCATAAGCAATGTACAGATCAATCACTGCTATGGACACCATGGCTTGAAATGCCACTATACTTCCAAGAGACTGTAATATAAATAGTTCAAATAGTGTTAGACATGCTGTAAAAAATTGAAGGCAACCATGTTGTACTTTAAATTGTTTAATTGTACTGTATCAAACTAATCCTTTAAATCTTATTTCTCCCACATGTGTCTGGGAGACGGTAAAATGGACTCTAGGGACTGATTTCTTATTACAGTCTGTTATGTTATAGAAGTGTCGGGAACGTGGTTGACCATTTATCCCTATGTGTAGCCATTTCTCATTTTCTTTCGTACATCTTGCCCATTTCAAAATTAAGTTATACGGTTAGGAGCAAATATTGTACAAGAATAATAATTGGTCAATGCATGTAAATCTCATAGGGAAATTCCCTCAATTCCTCATTTCTTTCACACAATATTTGCCCTAAATTGTTTAACCTAATTCTGTAATGTACAAGAGGTACTACACCTCGGAGTAAGAAATTGAGTACAAGTAGTATAAGTGTGAACCTCTTTCCTGTAAAAATGTACTTAAGAAGAGTCTTCGCAAAGGAAACGGACGCTTAATTTTCAGCTTATTTAAATACATACCGTTAGGGCCATGCAAAATGATATACAAACAGAAAGCCAAACTGCATATATGGGGACATCCTGCTTGTTAACTTTATGCCACAAAGATGAAAATGGCATGGCTCCATCTCTTGAGAAAGCATAAGCCATCCTGTATAAATTTTAAACATCATAAGTAACTACACAATTTTAATCCCTCTTGTTTGGAAAGCACAATAAGACCACCTAATAAAAGTGAGTTTGTTACCTTGAATTGCTTGTAACTAAACCCATACCACAGAAAAAAATAGCAACAGCAATTATTCCCAAGCAAATAATGCCCCCAATTCCATTTCCATATCTTGTCTTGAATGCTTGATAAAATATCTCAGCAATAGCATACCCACCAGCATCATTATTTTCACTCAAAAGGTGAGGGATATCAGTAACTGCATAGGTAATACCTATTATGTAACCCCATCCAACAATAATAGATATCCCAACAGCACTTATAATTCCTTTTGGTCCATTCCTATCAGCATCCTTAGTTTCCTCTGTCTGAATATGCAAGTTTGCAATGAGCAGGAAGTCTTTCAAGGCAAAATTGTGTAAATGAAAGCTATAGCGCTATTGCACAGTGGAATTTGAACAAATCGATATATTGTTCTGCAATATGGCTATTTTGTACAAAATACTGTGATATAGTATAGTGGCACTACAGCACTTATTGTGTACTGGAGTTTGAACAAATTGCTATTTTTGTGTTGTGCAATTGACAACACTAAAATGAAAAAAAGGTGTATAAAAGATTTACCATATGAACTGATGAATCATAACCAGAAAGTGTATATTGACTCATTAGGAGTCCCAAGAGAAACATGTAGGGTCTGCTATTGATTCCATCCCCATTATCAGCATTGAAATGAGTGAAAACAAACTTGGCACTAGCCCTTTCCATTGCAACGAATGGAATGAGAATCATAAGCACAAAAACACCTACACAATACTTCATTCCTATTATACTTGGAAAAAAATCTGGTCAATGTTTTAAAAATCGTACCAACCCGGTCGGTTCAACCAGGTTAACATTGATTCATTAAACCAACCTTTAGTACCATTCGGTTATTTAGGCAATTCGATTGCGGATTTTCTGGTTTCTGTGATTTAAGAATATTGAACATGGCCTAGGGGTCTCGCCGGTTTGATGGCTTATTTGATTTTTAATACATTGTTTTGTCATAAGAATCAAATAGAGAGTTTCTTACCTAAAACATTCCAGATAGCACCGAGTTGTCCTAAGAACGATAACACAGAGATAGGAAGGCTGTTTATTAAACCATGAAGGAGCAAAATTCCACCATGGAAAGCAAGAACTACATATTTAGATGCTACATATCCACCACCATTTTTTCCACCGGTACTAAGGAGAATAATGACCTGAATGAGTTGTGCAAGTGAAAAATCTACACTTGTTGTCCCTGCCCACTGAAAATGAAAAGGAATACAAAATTACAGCTTCAAAATTATTATTAGAAATCTTAAATCCCACACATGTTTGACCAAGCAACGAAAAATGGTGGATATTGAATTCTAGAACATTTGACTTCTCAACAATACCAGTCCAATAATATTGAACCTGCAGAAAAAAGAAACAATGAAGGGTGCATCAGATAAATGAATATTAAAAAGCTATATGAAACATTTGAGTTTCAAGTTATGTGGCTAAAAAAACATTTGAGTATGTTTACCATCCAGTAACCCAGGAAGCAAAAGGTGCCCAATTGGGACCAGCAAGTTTGGCACTCCAATAGTAAAGACCACCAGAAGTTGGATATGAAGAACAAATTTCAGCCATAGAAAGAGCAACAAGCATGGTGAAAGCAGAAGCTACAAGCCATCCATATACAAGTGAAACTGGGCCACCATAGTTCAACCCAGTGTTGTAAAGGGTAGTTACTCCAGTTAACACTGATAGAATAGAAAAAGAAAGTGCAAAGTTTGAAACCAACCTGCATTGACAACCAACTCCAATGAATCCAAACCAAAAGTTAAAATGAAAGAATAAAGAAAGAAAGAAACAAAAACAAAGAATCTCTACGAGAGATGGCGTTTGAGCTCTTGTTTGTAACCAAGTTGAAGAAGACGGTTATGGCCAGAATCAAGAGAAGCATCACCATTAGTAACAACATGAGATGGGAGTGTCATGTTTTCTATGGCTGAGCAAACGGTGTTTGCTTTCTTGCAGTCAAGAAATAAGATGCATGTAGTCAAAGTGTCTTGGTTATTGTCATTTATTGATGAGTACATATTACATGCTATGCTCCTTCCCTATTTGTAGGAGTGAGTTTGACAAAATATTTGTCCTTTTATATAAGATTCATTTGCAAGTTTCAATAATAATTATTTTTTCCCAAAATTACTCTTATCTACTTCACATTTTGAATAGCATTATTTATTTATTTTTCCATTTTTAAAATACTAAAATTAACTTTCTTAATATGCATGTTTTGGCAAACTGGCTCCTCTAAATAGGATAGGGACGGAGGGAGTAGTATAAATCATAGGAGTAGTTGATTTATTCATCTATATTTAAACTGTTCAATTTTAATCGCAAGATTTTGATCTCATTAAATACATGCAATTCATGTGTTAAATACATCCTATCCATATCCATAGAAGATTAGAAGTTAGATGATTACAAACATGTGGTTGAGGTGAAACACCAACACAACAAAAAATTGTCACCTATATAAGCAGTCAAACAAGGTGGCATGTAATCGAACTGCTAACTTTGATTATTATTTTCCTAAATGAAGATATTTATTAGTAGTTTTGATTCTCAGAATCTTGGATCTTGAATATCGGGTAAATAAATCAAAAATGAAAGATTCTTATGAATGCCATGCGACATAGTTACATAGATATCCAATACTGTAGTATATGATAGACAGAATAAATTTCATATATAACGTTTAAAAGTACTTTATAGTACATAAAACTTGACCAATTTACTAAAATATTGTGTATCTACACAACTTCAGTTTTCTAAGTTGGTTATAGGTCCTTTAAACCAATGCCTACCACTGACTAACCAGTAAGAAAGTACAAGAATGGCGAAACATCCAAGTGCAGCAGGTGTGTAGTTAAGTGTTTCAATTGTTATTGGGTATGAAACAGGCAATGAGAATAAAATGGATATGATCACCACCCAAATAACTGCAATCCAACCAATAATGATTCCATAGCAACCCAAGTTGAAAGGCCCTCGAACAAAAGACTTTCTTGCCAAAGTCACCCTAAAGAAGATTGGAAGGGCATAAGCAATGTATAGACCAATCACTGCTATGGACACCATGGCTTGAAATGCCACTATACTTCCAAGAGACTGCGGTATAAATAGTTCAAATAGTACTATTAGACAATGCGACATAAATAAAATCAAGGTAATCATATTATCCATTAAGCTGTTTAATTGTATTAGATTAGTCCTTTATATTTTATTCTCCCACATAGATCGGTGTTATGTGTACACCGTTATTCTTTTTCACACATTGTATTACAAAAATACAAATGTGTCTGTTATGTTATAGAAGTGTCGGGAATGTGGTTGAGCATTTATCCTATGTGTAGCCATTTCTCATCTCCTTTCAATCTTTCATACATCTTGCCCATTTTAGAATTACGTTAAACAATTCGGAGCAAATATTGTATAAGAGAATAAAATTGGCCAATGTATGAAATTCTCACTAGGGCAGTTGTCTGTAAAAAATGTACTTAAGAAGTGTTTTCACAAAGGAAACGGACACTTAATTTCCAGCTTATTAAAAAAGAGATCCTAATCTTATAAATAAAATACATACCGTTAGGGCCATGCAAAATGATATACAAACAGAAAGCCAAACTGCATATATGGGGACATCCTGCTTGTTAACTTTATGCCACAATGATGAAAGTGGCATATCCCCATCTCTTGAGAAAGCATAAGCCATCCTATAAAAAATTTAAACATCATTATTAACTATACACAAATTTAATCCCTCTTGTATGGAAAACACACTAAGAGCTAGTACATTGATCAGCTTGTTACCTTGAATTGCTGGTAACTGTACCCATACCGCAGAAAAAAATGGCAACAGCTATTAATCCCAAACAAATAATACCTCCAATTCCATTTCCATACCTTGTCTTGAATGCTTGATAAAATATCTCGGCAATAGCATACCCACCAGCATCATTATTTTCACTCAAAAGATGAGGGATATCAGTAACTGCATAGGTAATACCTATTATGTAACCCCATCCAACAATAATAGATATTCCAACAGCACTTATAATTCCTTTTGGTCCATTCCTATCAGCACCCTTAGTTTCCTCTGTCTGAAAATGCAAGTTTGCTATAAGCATGAAGTCTTTTCAAGGCAAAATTGTGTAGATGAAGCAGTGTTGTTAAATAGTGGCTATAGCGCTATTGCATAGTGGAATTTGAATAAATCGATATTGTTCCGTAATATAGCTATTAAGGATAAAATACTGTGAAATAACAGCAATAGTGGCTCTACGGCACTTGTTGTGTACCGGAATTTGAATAAATTGCTATTTATGTGATGTGCAATTGACAACACTAAAATGAAGAAAAATTGTATAAAAGATTTACCATATGAGCTGATGCATCATAACCAGCAAGTGTATATTGACTCATGAGGAGTCCCAAGACAAACATGTATGGTCTGCTATTTATTCCATTCCCATTATCAGCATTGAAATGAGTGAAAACAAACTTCGCACTAGCCCTTTCCGTCGCAACAGATGGAATTAGAATCATAAGCACAAAAACACCTACAAAATACCTCATTCCTATTATACTTGGAGAAAAAAACTGTCTCTATGTTTTAAAAAACGTACCAACCCGGTCGGTTCAACCGGGTTAATAATGATTCATTGAACCAGCCTTAAGTACCTTTCGTGATTTAAGAATATTGAACGAGACCTAGATGTACCGGTTAGATGTGTTATTCGATTTTTAGTACATTGTTTTGTCATAAGAATCAAATAAAGTTTCTTACCTAGAACATTCCAGATACCACCAAGTCGTCCTAAGAACGATAACACAGAGATAGGAAGGCTGTTTATTAAACCATGAAGGAGCAAAATTCCACCATGGAAAGCAAGAACTACATATTTAGATGCTACATATCCCCCACCATTTTTTCCACCGGTACTAAGGAGAATAATGACCTGAATGAGTTGTGCAAGTGAAAAATCTACACTTGTTGTCCCTGCCCACTGAAAATGAAAAGGAATACAAAATTACAGCTTAAAATTGATTATAAGAAATCTTAAATCCCACACATGTTTGACCAAGCAATGAAAAATGGTGGATATTGAATTCTAGAACATATGACTTCTCAACAATACCAGGCCAATAATATTGAACCTGCAGAAAAAAAGAAACAATGCAAGGTGCATCAGATAAATGAATATAAAAAAGCTATATGAAACATTTGAGTTTATTTACCATCCAGTAACCCAGGAGGCAAAAGGTGCCCATTTGGGACCAGCAAGTTTGGCACTCCAATAGTAAAGACCACCAGAAGTTGGAAAAGCTGAACAAATTTCAGCCATTGAAAGTGCAACAAGCATGGTGAAAGCAGAAGCCAAAAACCAACCATATTGCATGGAGACTGGGCCACCATAGTTCAACCCAGTGTTGTAAAGGGTGGTTATACCAGTGAGTACTGATATAATAGAAAAAGAAAGTGCAAAGTTTGAAACCACCCTGCATTGACAACCAACTCCAATGAATCCAAACCAAAAGTTAAAATGAATGAATAAAGAAAGAAAAAGAGAGAATCTCTACGAGAGATCGCGCTTGAGCTCTTGTTTGTAACCAAGTTGAAGAAGACGGTTATGGCCAGAGTCAAGAGAAGCATCACCATTAGCAACCATGTTTTGGGTGGCAGAGCAAACGGTCTTGTTTTTTTGCAGTCAAGAAATAGGAGGCAAATAGTCAAAGTGTCTTGGTTATTGTCAAATTTGTCTCATTTATTGATGTGTAAATACTTACATAGTATAAACATAGTTGATTTATTCTTTCATGATTAAAAATGATTAATTTTACATCGGAGTTGCTTTCTTTTGTCCTAAAGTCCTAAATGTATCACACCAATATAGTCAAACACACCCTAATAATCAATGTTTGCCTTATTTTAATATTTTTAATAATGATATTATCAACAGCCCTCCACATAGTTCACACTAAAAAATGTCTCCAGGTAGAGGGTGGATTCCAATCAATTTAGAGGATGAAAGAGTAAATATCTTTTGAAGAAGTATATATTTATAACAGATTTCCCATCCAATTTTTTCAGACAATATAAGGAGTTCATGAAAATCATGCACACTTTCATGTTTTGTCAATCTTTTCTCGTGTTGCAAAATCATGAATATACTTTGATCCCGTTGGTCCGACTAAACATTCTCATTGTATAAAGAGCAAATGGACAAAAAACAGTACATGACAACAAACAGATAAGTTGGCCGAACGTAGACAACTAGCAAAATATTTCAACCAAACAACCATCTAAGAACCAAGTCAATTGACATTAAATTCTTAACAGAGAATGATGCCAAAGAGTCGATTATCTGCAACTAAACCTCTCAAACCCCTATATTTTTTTACAGATTATGGACATCTGGTGATCTTTCCTATGTCATTCTGGCAGTCAATGCATCCTTGCATTTTGTGATAACCCACCACCTAACATGGGGCTTGAATCCCAGCTATTGCCTCGTGCATCTCCATCATGTTGAGATGGGATATACAAAGATACAGTCTGAAGCTCTGCGGACTGCGCAGGTTGGCCGTCATTGATGATGGGAGGCTGAGCACCATTACGAGATTCAGCTAACATCTGGAAATATGCATGAGGTCCCCAACCTATACAATGATAGTTTAATTAAGTGCTTATTAAATAAGTTATTGTATCAAACTTAATTAAGAGCTATTTTATTAGGAAATTCTGGTAGATTATGGGTAAAAAAATACTGTCAACTTTTTTGGCATTTCAAAAAAAATTTGAAACAACTTGAAGGAATGATTTTAAGTTTTATAAATATATCTAAACATTAATTTAAGCACTTATGATACTAAACTCAAATAAGTTCTAAATAAGCTTTTCTAATTATTCCTAACTTTTAATTTGAAATTCCAAAAGCTAATTAGCATTACTCATATATGACAAGGAACCATAGCAGCTTAAAGAAAGATATCAATCAACAGACTCTAAATTAATATATCTAGGGACTGGGGAAAGATTTTTGTTCTGTTCCGTGAACTTAACCTAGGAAAAGTTCTACAGTTACAGGCCTTGGAAACCTTGTTACAATTTTTAAAGAAAAAACACAATGCCCCCTGCTAGGAGATCCCATTATTCTGATAACAGGTTGGGTTTTGGTTGAAAATTCGGTCTACAGGAATCGGTCTAATCCAAGATTACTTCGAATTTGGGTCTAAGCTCAGCAACAAGCCCATATCACTAAGTTTAAATTAAATTAAGTCTTATTTGAAACTTCATTTTAGAACAAAAATGTATTTTATAGACTACATACTAGGACACTAAACATTCAAACTTGTACAATATACTACAAAGATGTTATACAAGAGCACGTATTTTCTACATTAAGGTAAAAAAAATTCACCAAGTTGAGCCTAACCAAAAGTACAAAATCAATCCAGGCCAAAATTTTCAGGAATAAAAGCGAACTGTCATAACAATATCAACATGTTATAAAGGAATGATAAGATGAAGGGAACAATATTGACATACCATCACTGTCATATGGAGGTGGAAAGAATTGTAAGTAACAAAAGGAAGATATTGTCGTTCCTGATAAAAGAGATTCATGTAAGAAACTTTGCCAAAAGGTTTATTTACTGAAATTTAATCAATCTGCTTCAATAAACAAACCTATAAGACCTCCAGCAAACACATCTTGCCAATGATGCCAATAATCATCAACACGGGAGACAGCAATCAAAGCTGCCGTGAGGACAGGTAAGAGAACAAGACAGACCTTTGCAATGTGGCCCCTACGATCAAACACCCTTACTTTTCCGGATAGATACCAAGAGAGATAAACAAGACCAGCAAAGGACCCTGCATACCAAAAATATGATTTATTTTATTTTATTTATTTGCTTACATTATGGCAGTTCATACTTCATACAGTTACTGGTAAATTAAAAATTGAGAACAAACAATATAATCATAACAATTTCTATTTTCATTTCTTACAGTTACCGATAATTACAGAAAGGTCACTTATTTTCAACTTGATTCAATATTTTAAAGATTTATAGATGAAAATTTAACAATTTTTCACTATTTCTTGTACAGTTTTTTTAAAACAAAACCAAAGCAAACAATAGGTGGTGTTTTCCACTTCTGAAAAAGGCGGTGCCACCTAAATATTTCTAATAAACACAAAAATAAGGAAGCATGAATATTCTTATAGCAACTCCTTTCCTTTCAAATTAATTCCTAAACTTGTAATTCTATTATAATCCAGAACAACTTTTTCCCCAGAATACTGTATGATTGTGATTGCATAGACATCATATGGCAACAATACTACTCAATACATATAAAATGAAGAAACTGGGCAAGTTGCACACAGACCCTAAGTTTTAAAAGAGTACTTACAAGATGTATGCCCACTCGGGAAACTTTTGTGTCCTTCCTTAATAATACTTCTGTCTCCAGTACACTGAACATCGCGTGTTACTTTATCAAACACCTGAACATTTCATGAAGCAGCATGATGTATACTAAGCACATAACTACTTAAAAGAATTATGTAAGACATGGTAATGATATTAATAGGACTATTTGGTAGTTGATTAAATTGAACACCCACCCCTGTTCCATTAGGGAAACAGCGCCAGAAGAAATCCGGCCGTGGCCGTCCAACACCATCTTTGATAGCATCAGTTATCACCGCAGTAATGAGTACGGAAAATAGAAGGCCTGATATGCATTTGGCAATAGCAACATTATGATGTATCGCGGTGATGAAATAAGAAGGATAGGAAAAAAATTGTAAGTTTCAGAAATGCACCCAATATGGCATGGTGGAAGTCATAAACATCCTTTCGAATGAAATAGTAAACAAGAAAGACGGCAAGTGGAAGCAATATTGCTATTATCTGTTCAAAAATTAAAATTCAAGAGTTTATAATCTTCAGTGTTGAATAAGTCAAGAGCAAACATAACATAATCTCAAATATCTAGTAAGTTACAGTTATTATAAGAAAAACATACTGGAACTGCCCAAAAGGGAATAGTGTTATCCTTCAGTGGGTATCTCAGGTCTGTCAACATATCTTCTCCAACAAAACGGTGAAATGGCTCTATTATATTCAAGACAGCATCAATTACCACAAGAAGCAAAAGAATCAACCAGTCATGCATATGTATCCTTGCGACTGTAACTCCATGCGATCTGATAGTGTGTACACCCAACTGAATCTCTGGCATTTTTTGCTGCAAATGGCTAAAGGTAGGTTAGCAGGAATTATGATAAAAATCAAAGGACTGCAGTCCGCAAATTTAAGAATATATAGCTAGAGCAAAAACAGAAAGGAGAACAAAACAAAATACAGCCACAGACTTGGTGACGATTTGCTGCTAAATATGTACGCTGATCTTCAAGATCTCTGATAAACACCCAATAGTTCAGAGGTGTATAAGAAGGGGAATAATAGGGGAAAAGGAGGGAGCTCACTGCAACTTGTAAATAGGTTGCACATAAAAAATTATAAATAGACTATATATTTAAGGAGTTGGTTGAGAACTCAGCGAGGCTTTTAGTTGATAGGTGCTCCTAAAAATTAACTTATATTGTATTCTCCCTAGTTGAATTGACCATAGCCTACAGAATAATAATTCAGGGGTCTATTTTTTCCCTAGATTTCATCATCAATTTCTTGTTCTTTTTGTCCTACCAGTTGATTCTATCAATAGCAATGGTCCACAGATCTCCTGCTCTAACTTTTAAAAGGTATCCCGCTAGTTTTTGCTTTAGGTCTACATATATATTGGGCCGGCCTGATTAGACTTGTGAAGATAATTTGGTAGTTTTTCTCTGTCATGAGAAGAAGGAGAAACTGATTCTGACATACTTCAGTATGTAAAGTGACAATTTTTATAAGAATGAATTGGAGCCAGAAGAGGCTCAAAATAACCACTGGATCACTAACATTAACTGAATATGTTGACTCGGCACTTCCAGTCACTTACAACAACTAGAAGCTATACTAACTACCAGATGCATTAACTACACATGATGCTATACATAAATAACAACTGTACAGAGAAGCTTGGCAAGAGAATCGGGCAATTGATCATATGATAGAACATTAGCCAAGTCAAACTCCATATGCTTAGTCTGAGCATGCATAGTTATATTATGATATAGAGAAACTGCATTTTTAATGGTGATGTAGAAGTTGCTGTAGCAACTCGTAATTCAGTCCCAAGTAGAAGCTCAATATACCATATTAGACTTTGAAAAAATACAAAATCAGAGATAAAAAGTGTTTTCAGAAAGTGCAATGAGACCTTAGGGGATGGAACCTAAAAGGGTTACGAAACTACTAGGTAATGAACATTAACAGAATATGTTGACTCAACATATTCGTTTACATGAACTATCAACCACACTAACTACCTAATACACTAGCTACTTGATGCTATAGGTAAATTACAACAATACAAGAACACATACACAATACAGAATCTAAATACTATACAGACACTGTTTCAATAATTTCATGTTTATCTGAGATTTCCATTGTACATTAAATATTAATGGTGATCAGTTTATGTTTTGTTTTGCTAAAACCACAAAGCTTATGTCTGTACACAAAATCCTGGATCATCCTAGGCTCTAGATTAATTATCAATTTATCTTTATTTTGACACATCCCAAAACGATGTCACAGATTCAATCTTTTCTTAAACCTCGTCAAGGGGGAAAAAAAAAAGAAAAAAAAAACACCTTCCAATTCTAATTTAGACCTAATCTGAGTTAGCTTCTTGTTTATGAGAGCTTCTCGATAAAAAGAAATTTACGAAAAACATCCTTATAATTATAGGCTAGTTAGTGTTAATGGAGAACTTCTAATTAAAAATGCCAAAGTTAATTTCAACTTATATGTAAAGCTATTATTTAAAAAACACGTAATGTAACTACTGTAAGAAGATTCATTTTAATATTGCTTTTTACTAAAAGTGATTATTAATAAGTTAATCTAAATTGGCTCTTAACACTACTCAAACGACAGGTCAGTGTAAGATTTCTTAGCTCCCAAAAGTCTCACAATAATTTGAAGAACACATAATTCATTTTAGCCGCAAAAATCATAACAGACATTTAAGTAATTCAGAAGTATCAATTATAACAATAAGCCTAACAATAACTAACAATTCAACACTGAAGCCATGAAATAAAAATAAAAATAATGAAAACAAATTTAAATCAATTTAGCAAATAGTTTGCATGCATAGCAAGCGTTTCTACTTTTCTTTTTCTTCCAAAAATCAGAAGCAAAAATTCCAAACGGAGCATTTCTCAAACTACGGCCACAACACAAACCAATTGTGATAAACAGTACAAATTGAATGAAGCAAAAACTCAAAAATCACCGATCCGGAACAAATCAAGCACAAATTCACAAAAATGAAAGGATAAAGTAAAGCAAAATAATAAGAATTACATTTCAACGGTAAAGTAATAAAGAAATGAAGCATGTGCATAGTAGAATGAACAAAGACGAAAACAGTGAAAAGTGTGGAAAGAATAAAGATGAATCAGAATGTGAAGAGAGAGAAGAGATGCACCTGCAACGGTACGTGCGCGAGAATCGAGGCGACGGAGGAAGGAAGAAGAAGAAGATGAAGAATGAGTTTGTGATTGGTGACAGCAAGAAGTTATAGAGAGAGTGAGTGTGTGGCGATACAAAAAAGATAAATAAATTCAAAATGCTATAATGAACGAGAAGGCGCGTGGGATCATTGAACGAAGTCTTTTTCTTTTTTTTTGACTGAATTAATTATTGAACGAAGTGTTTTTTTTTACGCAAATTGTTGAACGAAGGTGAAAGTTGAAACGAAAGGAGCGCGGTTTTTTTTTGGGGCGGGGATGTATCACTGAATTTTTACTTTTTCTAGAGAATCTTCTTCTTAATTTTTTATTTTACCAAATTTAAGAAAAGAATCTTTTCTTTAGACTTCAAAATTAGTATCGCCGAAACAAAGTTGAGAATGCACGCATCTCATCTCATAAAACCAAAGTTTAATATCAGTTTGAATACGGTTAAAAAATAAAAACACACATCATTTTGGAGAAAAGATTAATATAGCGTCTAATATTCAAACAAAGTCAAAGTTCTCTAGAATTACTACTATTTAAATCTTGAGATAAATTTTACGCTCATCATGCATCTGGTCTCATTAGTGCTATCATCCTGAAGAGACTCTTAAACTAAATGTTGACGGTAGCTTTCTTAAGGACTCTTTGTGCTTAGGGACTGGTAAGATTGTTCATGATCATCAAAGTGATTGAGTGGCTTGACTTATCTCACTATGATGTTGAAGATGATGCATTGCTGATTGAGTTACGTGCTATCATGATGGGCCTTGGATTACGTCACAACAAAAGTTATAATAACATTATCTTTGAGAGCAACTGTTTCGAAGCTATTGAATTGTTAAGTAGTGGACGCGATAGTGTATTGCATACTTATGCTACAAACATCCTTCATATTAGAGAAGTTTTGCACGAGAATGGTAAAACTACATTAGTGCATGTTTTATGGAACAAAATATATGCGTAGATTTTATAATAAAAAAGGATTCACACTTGAGATGCTCTGTCCACCGAAATCTTCCTCCGCCTGCTTTGGAGTCATTCATTTTAAAAGATAAAATTGGAACTTAATTTTTTTTGTTATTTTTTTCTTCTTTTCTTTGTTACATTGTAACACTACCAAAAACAAAATTAGTATCATCTAAAAATTCAAATGTAAGACATGATTTATCTTTGTGATCTATGCATTTTTTAATCTCTACTCTCTTGTATTTTTTTTAAAAAAAGTAATAATTTATTTTTAAAATTTATTGAATAATTAATATATTTAATCTATATTATAAACAAGATATCTCAATTATTTAATGAACTTAAAAAAATCAATTTTTTCTTGTAAATTAAACCGGAAGAAAGAAAATTAAAAAAAATAGTATAGTAATGTTTTACTATGTTATTTTTAATGAAAATGATACGTAAAATTACGAATAATACATAGTTAAAAATCCTAACACTTTTATACAATTAAAAATTCCAAACACCGTTATTAGTATTGTCGTTATTATGACATTGATACAAGTTAGCAATGAATAATCTACCAAAAAAAAATTACTTACTAGTAGTAGTATATAGTAGTTCAGCTACCTTATATTAGAGGATTGGTTAGACACGTTTTTCCGTATAAGGGAGTGGTTACTACTAGTAAGTGTGCACTAGTTCAGCTAATACAAGTGAGATAAAGACATTTGTTTTCTTGAGTACGTTTTTAATCATCTAGCTAAATACCATAGTGAAAGGTACATGTTGTACTAAGCTATAAAATTATCAAAAGGGCAAAAAATTAAAGCTTATTTATGCTAAAAACAAGCAGAAGATTGCTAACCCTTCATTTAAAGTGAGACATTGAAACTGCCACTTGGTCAAAACTTAAGATTGATACAATTATAAAAAGGGTGCATTAGTTAAATATATAAAATAAGTAAGTTTAGTATTGAAAACAATATTTTTTATATTTTATAGGTGTTGACTGCACAAGTTCTAACGTATTTTAGCTATATGAGTATCTTTAACTACTAACTAGTGCATGAGATGCAATATTTAACATTTTCTTTATAAATTTAATTGTGGCGCATCATGTGTGTTTTTGGGGTAAACAATAAGACGGTGTACTCGATTGGAGAATTCTAATTTCAGAATTTGACAGACTATGTATATGATTGTATAATAATGCATGCCAAATTTACAAACATCAATTGGTAAGAAAGATGGTCGATATCAAATAATTAAATTTGACTCATTAGAATCAACAACTATGAGTCTTCCTAAATTTAACTTTGTTGGTAAAAATATCTCAAGTCATGTGTAGGGATAAAGATTCGAATCTCACTTCGCATACTTATTTATTTTTAGATAAAATTATAACCATTAAACTATTTGACCAAAAAAATTATTTTCGTGTTTCATATGTCACACTAGCTCCCGTCTCTACATGTCACGACTCATTAGAAACTTTATTACTCATGATTTTATTTTATTTTTTAAGAACATTAAATTGATATGGTAGTATGATACGTTGCTTGTTTGGAGGAATCTATGGATGGAAGAAGAAAGTCTCAGGATCAGCAAGGAAGGAAAGGCAAGAAACCCACTAAGAAATAATAAAGAAAGAGTCACACTCACACCACAAGGACAAGCTATTGCCAGAACGCCTTGTTAGAGTTTAATTGGTAAAAACAAATAAATGAGTTAATTTATTTTTCCTCTCTAAAAAAAAGAGTTTAATTGGTATAAATTAATAAAATAAAAAATGATGAGATAATAATTTATTTATTCATTCAAACACATTTTAAAAAAGTAAATTGATTTAGTACAAATATGACTTTGATTATAAAAGTCATATTTTCCGTTCTTTACAGGGAGAAACTTGTTAGGTGCTGAATCGGTACATAAGCCCACACTATATCATGCCTTCCCTAGAGGCCTAGACCCAACTATATCCTTATGTCTAATATTTCTTTGTATTTTTAATGTCAAATTGAACCAAGCGAATATGAATATGATCACGATCGACTACTTGTTTGAATATGTATATGAAATCATAATTTAAATATGGAAACAAACTTGTTTTGGTCAATAAAGACTTAGCTCTTACATAAATAAATAAATAAATAAATAAAAATAAATGAAGATGGGAAGATAATACTATGATTTACTAGTACTATTATTTACGAGCAAGTCTCTCGTGACGCAAATTCTATTGCGGATTGGCTAGTTAAGTATGGGGCTAAAAATGTGAGTATTGATGTTGTTAATCTAGATAACTCTTATTTGGAGGTTTAAGCACTACTGTTAAGAGATTTTGTTGTTGTTATGTATCTTTTGGTTTTATTTATCTTCTGATGTATCAAAAAAAAAAGTTTAACTGTAATACTCGAGACATTATTATATATAGCTGCGTTTGAAAGATATCAGTTTACGCAAAACAAAACTATGTGGTATAAAGAACCTCGTATTGATTTTCAATTATTACAAGTATATGCACAAAAGCATGTCACAAGTAATTAATAAGCTAGCTAGGGAGAAGATTAGTGTGTAAAAGATACAAGTAGTTATAAGATCACGATCCCTTCACTTGTGTGTTGTATCCCATCTCCATGGCTTCCAAGGTTGGGCTAAGATAAGTGAAAGGGGTGACTGCGTCAACATTTCTCCTAGGCACTTGATTCGCAACCCTATTATCACCCATGGCTTGTGCAACGGGTGATTCCCTATTCACATTTGCGTTGCTTCTTGATTCCTCCATAGCCACAAAATATGCATATGGACCCCATCCTGAAAAGAAACATCTATTAATCAAAAGCAGCTCAAAGGAATAACTATTGAGTTTTAAACTCGTTGTAGGTCTAAATTCGGATTCAAACTTAGAACTATAGTTGGGTTAGAAAAACTTAGGCGAATGCTAAACAGTGCTTCTGGGGCACTCTTTAAACATTCTAAATAGAAAGTTTTTATAGAAATATGTAAAGTCAACGTATTGGAACTTGTGCTGTTTATTTTTATGATTGAAAATTTTCTTTAAGTAGAATGCTTAAAGAGTACCTCGGAGGCACTCGTTAGCAAGACCCAAAAACTTATATCATCTCATCTAAACACTATTAGGTGGTAAAATAATAAATTATCGATACAATTAAAAAAGAAAGTTGTTATTTTTTTTTCTCTCTAATGGAATTATAATTGTTACTGCCTATAACTCTGCTAAATAGTCAAATAACTTTCACCATAAGCATGTTGCTACATGCAACTGGAAAATTGAGATTAAAAAGTTCTTCAAAGTTCCAACTTCTAATTAAAACCCTTAGAAAATAATGTCTTTGGAGTAAGGACAAGTATCTAACTGAATAATATGTGTAACAATGGATGTGACAGGGCACATTTTCTTTTCTATGTAGGTTGTCACATTTATTAAGGCTACAACCAAAGAATGAGATAAGAGAATAATATACTAGTAATACTCTAATGGTAATGGAAAATGCTCGCAAGTATTTATGGATCACTTGTTAAATAATCAAATATATAGTAAAATTATTTTAAAATTGTTAAAAATGTTATTTTCATTATGAAATTTACATTTTTTGTTTGTTTAATTAGTGCTTCTAAAACTAGGGTAGACTACTAAAACTCTTGATTTTGGCTTCCAACAAAAAATTATTTTTATTAAACATAAAGGTCTTATATACACATAACCAAAAAGGCCTTTTCATATAGTTAATTTTGTTTTAGACCTCAGTCTATATTAAAAATTATTAGGCCGATGCGTTAGGAGCACTAGTTAACATGACGCTATATTAATTTATATTTTAGCTTCTGATAACATTTTGAACATTAATTGGGCAGGAGTAATATAATTGCAAAAACAAACAATTGGACAAATCAAGATATAAACAAATATTTGACATGAAGCTGGCAAAAAAAGAGATAGAGATGTTACCATCATCGTTATAGGGAGGAGGGAAGAACTGTGAATAGCAAAAGGTAGCAACAACAAGACCTGAAAGAAACACACACAGTACTAATATGAGTTTCACTTCTAATTTGTATTTTAAAAGGATTTCTGATTCTAAAAAACAAACCTAAAAGGCCTCCAGCAAACACATCTTGCCAATGGTGCCAATAGTCATCTACTCTAGAGATTCCAACCATACAGGCAACAAGTAGAGGTAAAAACACTATGCATAATTTTGCTACGTGCCCTTTGCGATCAAAAACTTTAATTTTCCCGGATAGATACAAGGAGAGAAAACCAAGACCTGCAAAGGACCCTGCCAAACTAAATTTATCAGATTAAAGGACCATGTATAAGAAAAATACTTTTGTGTTCGGATTCTACATATGTACATAATAAAATGCATTGTTAATTCAAATTGCTCAAACTAACTCAAGCACTAAATGACCGAGTGTATGCATCACATTGAATTTGACAAAATTATGTTAGCACTGTAATTTTGTTGAAACTCGAAACTGGTACTAGTTTTTACCAAAATGACGATGGCACAAAATTATGTTAGCACCGTAAATTCAGTGTCAATCCAAACATGCACCGACTAACAATAGAAAAAATATGGTTGCTCACATGATGTATGACCACTTGGAAAACTCTTATGTCCTTCTTTTATATCACTAGCCGTGCCATGGCAAACCACACCTCCGAGTTTATCATACACCTATAAGTTCAATCAAACAAAGAGTTAATTATGACCACTTTCCTACATCAGTATATACATCAGTATAAATAAAATGATAGTTAATCAAAGCTCCCATCCGCTTCATAAAAAAACCCATCAAGTTAATGTCAACAAATAAAGAATGTGAAAACCCACAACCCACAAGGTTATAAAATGATAGTTAATGAAAGCTTCTATCCACAATCCACATCATAAACAAAACCATCAAGTTAATGTCAGCAATAAAGAATATGAAAATCACAACTCACCAAGTAAGTTAATGAAAATATATTATATGAATAGTATATCATACTTGCATTTTCTTACCTCTACTCCATCAGGAAAGCAACGCCAAAAGAAGTCTGGCCTTGGCCGGCCAACAGCATCTTTAATTGAATCGGTCAACACGCCAGTTATCAGAACAGCAAATAGGAGGCCTGTTAGTTAGCAATGAAATAAATTAACACAATTCAATATTTAACAGAATATCAAATTACTATGAAATTACTTATTACTAGTTATTATGAAAATGTAAAAGACTAATTGCATGTAAGTGTGTAGAAGTAGTAGAAAGCAATATTGTATATAATCTGTGACAGCAAAGGTTACCTAGAACACTGTGGTGCAAATCATACACATCTCTCCTACGCATATAGAAGAAGAGGAACACAGTTATTGGCAACAGAACTGCATAAAGCTGATCATTGACAAAAGAAAAAATATACAATTAATTACAATCACTTGGATCAAATAAAAATATGCTATTAATTCATAAGACGTGGTGCAGGAATCAAACAAAGTAGACCCCTCTCATTAGTTCCACATCACTTTGAGGAAGACTTTATTTTCAGAAAGTGGCATGAGAGAATTATCTATAGTCATTTTATATTGAATACAATACAGTTAAAAAGTTTGGATGCAGTGCAGGTAAAATGAACTCAAAAACAGACGAAAAGGTCCCTTGATATGCAAGCAACCTAGAGGAAAGGAACTTACAGGAACAGACCATATAGGCACAGTGTTTTCTTTCATTGGATATCTAAGGTCTTCCATCATGTCCCTTCCCACAAAGCGATGAAATGGATGAATTATATTGAGGATAATCTCTATTAGTATGAGAAGCACCAATATAAGCCAATCATGAAGATGATTTCTTGCAAGTGTGGCTCCATGAGACTTTATTGTATGTGCAGAAGGGTCAATCTGTCTCCCTCCCTGCTTTAACAAATCATCAAGAAAATGTTTAACTAAACAAATTTTAATTTGCTAGCCTAAATTTGAGTACAAATTTGGCACATATATATTCTATATAACAAGGGGAAGGGGTATATAATCATCAATTGAAAGCATTTCATGCCACACTACATGATTGGCTTTGAGAATATAAATAGTAATCAAATTGAAAAGAAATATTGTTGATTACACACAAAACAAACTTACAAAAGGATCATAATTGAGATATTCTAGGTCAATTAACTTGAATTAATGTTATGTAAATTTATAATTTATCATAAAAAAATCATCATTAACTATATCAAAGGAAAGAAAATCCATGCTATCAAGTATCAACTCATTGTGGCATGAAACGTAAAATTATACAAGTAATCATTTAACCAAGTGATTATACTCAAGCAGTTAGTGAGTTCTTTTAGAATAAATCATTCGGGAGAACCTGAGTACAATTCCTGAAAAAATAATTTTGATCAGACTTTATTACTTACATCATCTCAAACTTTGAATCACCAAAACCTTTTCCTTAAAAATTGGAGTATTAACACACAAAATACGAGTGAGTCTCTACTATCAATTATCCCTTGAAACTTAAAAACCGCCAATAATAATCCTAAGACACAATTATCATAACAAAAAGAAAAACTGTAATTTTTTTAATTCTTCAATCCTACTCATTAGTATACAAATATCATAACAAAAAATTCATAGTTTCAACCAACATATAAATACTACTAACAAATAAAAATAAAATGAACATGTCAACATCATCCGTAAATGTATCGAAATTACGCTCTTTTGTTAGTAATTTTACGATTACAATACACTAAATTGGAAGGAAAAGCAAATAAAACGAGAGAGAGAAGTTCAACAAACCTGAAAGAATGTCCAAAATTTAACAAAAGATAAAAAGCCACCAACCGCCATGTGAAGTAATTTTGCAGCGGAGTCACCAAAATCTAATCATTATTTATAATAAGTGAATAATGTGAATGAACTTAATAAACCAATAGCGAGAGAATTCAATTTCGACTTTATCACAAATAGGAACCGGAAAAGAAAATATTATTGAGAAGTTAATGCTTGCTCTGTTACCTTTTCAAAATTCTACTCTTCTTCTAGAATAACTTAATTTAAAGAGAAAAAAAGATATACTATTATTGAATATTTTGTCGGAAAATTTGAAATATAATCCAAGAAAACGGTTTATTGGAGAAGAAGAAGAAGAAAACGAAGAAGTTTGTTCCGCTTTGAAATGAAATTGTGTGTTTCGCTTTGGCGCGGGGTGGTTCACTCTTTAATTATCCAATTCGTTAGATCCAAGATAACCAACTTCTAATCATTTTTCCTTTTAAATTAAATTGCTTAAATAACTAAAATAATAAAACTATGTTTTGGTCAAAAAATAAAATAAAACAATGTTCTTTTTTCTTTTAAATAAATTTTACTATACAAAAATAGAGGTATTCTACTAATTATATAACAAAAAAGAGTAATAGTTAAATATGAGATTATATGAAAAAGTTGTTTTAAACAAAAACAATGTATACAATTAAATTCTTAAGTTGACTAAATAATTTATCTAAAGAAACAATATAATTTAGCTTTTCAAAGAAGAAAATTTTTCATGATAAAAAATAGAAATATTTTGTTTTACTAGTAGTAATTCAATTAGAAATTACATAGTGAGAAGTATGAGATAAAAGTAAAATTATTTGTGCAAAAACATGAGTGTTGTTATTTGTTTGACGTCTAGTAAACACATATTCATAATTGCTAAGATTTTGAAGGTGTTACAACTTAAAATCTTGACATGAAATTTTCAACATTTTTTTTTCTTATTTACATATACTCATAGTAAACTTGTTATCATCATCATAACAATAAATAATATTCCAAAACTCGTTGGGAAGGAACTACGACTTGAAATCACTTTTTTCACACACTGGCAAAATTTGCATCCAAAGAATATTCATTGTCAGTGTATCTACTCAAAATTATAATTTTGTATATTCGGATGATGATATATATTGCTAATGATTATTTGCTCATATTTTATAATTAAGCATAGCCACCAAGTTTGGCTGCATATAAATTATACATTTCATATAAATTTCTGTTGACCATATTATTTCTTTATGAAAAGTCTTCGTTTTGCATATAGTGCAGTATGTAGCTCCTCCTGAAGGTACACAAACTAACGCAGTTCATGGTGGATGAGATGTCCGCATCGCCTATTGGCATGACGGGGTCCATGTCTATATATCAATGTTATATATGGGACCGCACGTTGCATTTGCATATACTATTAATGTCTCGTTTTATTTATTACATTAATATCACCTTTGGTAACAGTACATGCGACAAAATATTCCATCACAAGAAGAAAAAATAGTCCTAGCCAATAAGATTTTGGATCAGTTTTCGTCAAAAAAAAAAAGATTTTGGATTAGTAAAGAACGGTGGGCGAAAGATAAGCTAACAAATGACATGAAAGTTTATAGGGCAAAGAAAAATGATCACTTGTTGGCTAATGATTTTACATGATAGAAAATGAATGATCGAGCTATAACAATGTTCATTGAGATGGAAGTGAGAGTTGTATCTACAAATATTCAGATATTGAAATCAGTAAGCTGAGCAAAGCAAAATAGATTGTAGAGTTATTGTGTATCTTTGCTTGGTTGTACAATTGGAAAATTTCTCTATCAACCCCTCATGATTCTTTATAACCCTTTTAAAACCCCAAATTACTCTTTAATTCGGAATCTAGAACCCGAACATTAGTTTGGGATCTAGATTCCGAAGTTTGTGCAGAGTTTTGAGAGGTATAGGCACCACATCGGGTTCTAGATTCCGAAATTGTGCTATACCCAACCGAAGTTTGTGCGGAGTTTTTGAGGTATAGGCACCACTTCGGAATCTAGAACTCGAAGTGGTGCCTACATCCCCTAAAACTCTGCACAAACTACGGAACGTAGATCCAGAATTATGATTTGGATTCTAGATTCTGAATTAGTGTCAATACCCTTCAATTTTGCTTAGTTCGGAATCTACGTTTCCAAATTTTGCTTAAAAATTCCTAAGAACAAAAACGGTAATTAAGGGGGGAAAATGAATATTGGGGGGTTGGCAGAGAAATTTTCGTACAATTGGGTCTTGTTGAAGTTGTGAATATGGATATTAGGAGCCCGAAGTCTAGCCCAAATATTTATGGATTATCATTTAGCAAGTTTAGTGGGCTGTGTAGCCCATCAATCTCTTTGGAGTCGGACACCGTTACAATTTGCAAGGGGTGTGAGAAGTAAGCAAATAGTCTAATGAGTGATGACTAATTGATTATGATATATCATAAAGATATATTGCTCTTTCTATAAATTGATTCTTGAACCTCTATCTACATAATTTAAATGTCACACAACTCTTACCACTTGGATTATCATACCGGGAGATGAGATGTTTATTAAACAAAGTTTTAATTAAAAATTGCAGAGAATAAAATCGGAATACTGCATGGATGGCAATTCATGTAGGGTATTTCTAAATTTGTATACGTTAAAAAGTTCAAAATAATAAGTTTATATTGAATTTTGTTCATTTTATATTAAATATATAAAATTTTAATAAATAATTGTTCTTTTTTATGGGTTAAATATATTTTTAGTCCATATAAACATCTGACTCTTCTACTTTTAGTCCCTCTAAAAAAATTTCCCACTTTTTGGTCCTCCAAATATTTCCGATTATGATTTTTGGTCCCTGCTTTCCACTCAACTATGTGTACGATTCAAATTTTGTAATGAGTTTTTGTGATCATGTTTATAATAATATAAAAATTACTCAAACCAAAATTCATAATTTTTTAATAAATGATGAATTAACTATGAATTTTTAAGCGCAAACACTTCAAAAATTCATATTTAATTCATCACTAATTAAAAAAAAATTAATTTTGCAAATCAATTCAATTTTTAATATACTAAACATTACGGCAATACATAATTCCAAATTTTAATTAATATACATGAGTTGACTTAAAAGTAGGGACCAAAATTCATGTTAGAGAATTTTGTAGGGACCAAAAAGTGGGAAATTTTTTTAGAGGTACTAAAAGTAGAAGAGTCAGATGTTTATAGGGACTAAGAACATATTTAACCTTTTTTTTATTGAAAGTCACTTGTACTTTTTTTCTTTTTTGGTTAAGTTGCAGTTTAATGTGAATAAGTGGATGTTCGGAGTTCGAATCTCAGTCATGTATATAAAATATAATGTCTTTACCAACTGAACTAAGATCACGATGATAAAAAATTATTAATTTTAAACTTTTAATTGTTTTAATACATACAATATTACACATATTAGACAAATTATTCATTTACTTTTATATCTTTTTGGCTTAAACGTCATTTTAGTCTTTATATGTACGTGAAATTTTGGTTTTAGTCTCTGTATGTGATTTTACTCCAAAACAATCTTTGTACCGACCAAATTTTTTGTTTCTGGTCCCTAAAGCAAATATCTGCAGGAAAATTCGCAAGAAAATCTGCAGGAAACTTGAGAATTTTCCTGCAAATTTTTGCTTTAGGGACCAGAAGCAAAAAATTTGGTCGTCGATACAGGGACTGTTTTAGAGTAAAATCACATACAGGAACTAAAAGCAAAATTTAGTATACATATATAGACCAAAAGGATATTTAAACCTATCTTTTTATATAAATTCTATCTGAGCGTGGCCAAGTATCATTGCTGTGTTAATTTTTTATAAAAGGGAAATGTAAAGTGCATCGGTGTTAAAGAATGGGAAGAAGAGTTGCAACATTAGTTGAAGACACCTGGGGCTCTAAAATCGAAACTGGTGGTCTCCCAAAATTAGAAGTGTGTGTTTGTTTGTTAAAGGGAATCCCAATCCACACCTCAAACTTGATGGCTGTTCCTTAAAGACAGCACACTCCTTCCTTTCATTTGTGACTGCAAGGGATGCATCACACATTCACACTCTCCCCTCTCCCTTTATGTTCCCATTCCCCACTGCCAGTTGCCACCATGCAATTCATTTTCCACAATTTTTTACTAGTATTTTGGGTAGTAGCCCTTGGTTCATTTAGAGAAATGATTCTAATAATTTAAAGTTCGATCATGAAATAATTAAAGTTTAATTAATAATTGTTCTTTCTATAAATCGAAATTGGATTTGATGATGCTATAAATATAAATGCCAACAACATGTGATACAAGTACTTGATTTAATTATTTGATCTCTGATTAGTGTGTGTGAAAAAATATATTATTAATTGTATTAACATGACCATTTTATAACTCTATTTGGGAGAACTTGTATTTCATTTTTAAGATTATAAGGTCAAAATACTATTGATGAACCGACACCTCACCATACACAAATTTGATAACTTCTTTTACATTTCCATTTGGTTGTATGTTGTTTACCTATTAAACAATTTTTAAAAAATTTCAAATGATGTCATATATACTGCCAATTTTACTTACAAAAACGTTCTTACCTTTGTATGAAAATGAATTAAAGACAAAAACTTCAACGTTTTACATCTCTAATGAGGAGTATATCAATTTTTTAGCAAATTTTCCCAACATCGAGTGTTCATCCGAAAGAAGCTTAGAGTTAGAGGCAAGTAGAAAAGAGAAGCTCATCATCTTGGCCACTTACCATGAGTTGTACTCCCTCCATTTCACAATGAATGTTGTTTTTGTTAAAAAATAAAAATTAAAATGAATGTCACTTTTTAATTTTAAATGAAACATTTTTCAATTTTTTTTTAATTATTTTATACATAATTTCCAAAAAAATAAAAGAAACAATAGAGTTCATTTGGTAAAGTGCTAATATTACTTTTAAGAAAAATGTTAACCGGTGCACCGAATCACTGATTAAGTAAGAAAATATAGTGATGTTTTTAATATAAAACTTTCTTCTTGTTGGGTTCCTTAACCGATATCCTGAGGGCCAAGGGCTCCGGATAGCATGCCTATACTTTTAATACAATAATTACATTCTTTAACATGTATGCAAACACTTAAAACTATATTCATTATGAGACGAAAGAAATATAAAAATGATTATAATTAATGAACCCGCACACAAGAGTTCATATTCTTCAAAATAAGTTTGTTATCCGATCCATGTCATTGAGATGGAAATTTCCATAAGCCCATGCCAAGTTGGTAAAGTGTGGGACCATTTCGACCCTTGCCTTTGTCTTAGGAAATAAAAAAGAAAATTTCTCTTTCTCTTCTTGCACTTTTCTAATTTCCTTTTAAAATTTCAAATTATTTTTAATTTGAGACGTAGATCTTAGTTCGGGTTTTAAATTTCGAAGTAATGTTTATACTCTTTCTCAAAATCTCGCATGAATTTCGAGATCTAAATCTCAAACCTTAGTTTGAGACCCCAAACTCCGCATAAATTTCAGATTCTATATCATGAATCTTAGTTTGAGATCTACGCCTTGAATTTTGCTTAAATATTCTCTAAAGACAAAACCAATAGTTAAGGGCGAGAAAGAGAATATAAAAGGATTTTAGAAATTTTCAAAAATTAATAGGAGAATATTCAATTTTAGTAGGTTTTAGCTTTTAGTGGCCTCAACTTTTCTAATTCAAAATCCAATTCATTTCATTCAATTTCAAACTCGAACATAAGATCATTTTACCATTATTTATATCTTGACTACATACCCTTCAATGATGAATTTTAAGTTTTTAATATGCCTATAGCAAAGCCACACATTTCTACCTTTATTCAAGACCAAGCTGCAGTATGTAACCAAAAAAAAAAAGACCAGGCCGCAGTAAAGACACGATTTTCCATCTATTTTTTTTTTTGGTAAAAACTTTTCCATCCAATTTTAACTCTCAAAATATAGATATGCGACTTTTTTCTTAATTATTTACTGATATAGCTGTAACTTCCTGGAGATCCATTGACTCCGGAGGAAACTCTGAGCATTGCTGGTTTTTACTACAAGCCACCACTGCTGCTCTTTAAGACTTCAAAAATAATTGGGTTTCAAATTTTTTTTAATAGGTACTTATATTATTAGATTTAATTTATATTTGACTCAAAATAAAGTAAAAAAATTTACATTATTCCATGAATTTAACTCAGTTGGTTAGACATACTGCACAAAAGTGTAAGGATCCGGACCCAGATACACCCACTTATTTCACCTTTAAGAGGTCTGAACCGCGATTTCTAATGCATTGACTTTACAAATTTCTATAATTTTTTTAGAAATTTTTTTTATTTAATGTCTTAAAGAGTAATTAAGGGACATTCGTAAGTTAATCATGTTTTAGTAAAAGTTAGTATGTGTTGCACTTGTTAGTAGGAGTATATTATAAATAGTAATTTAGTATAGAAAATATGTAATTTATCTTTTTAAAGTCAAAAATTATTTATTTCAAAAATATAATTACCATTAGAAGTATCTGTAACACGTTCGAAACATGCTTATCCTTAACATTTATTATTTTGTTCAAAAATTATTTTTAATTAAATTTTGATAAAGGTGCTCTGGGTTAGATAGTACAGTGATTCTATAAAGGGACACAACAGAAAGAACGAAACCCAGCAAAGCAAGGTCCAACTAGTGAACTAGCTGTCAAACTCAAACTCCCTCCTCACATCACTTGCCCTTTCTCGGTGTCCAATCCCAACTCTCCTTTTTCCAAAACGCGCAAATGCATAAATTACTAAAAAGAATTAATGAGACACTGTGATCAATATAAAATCGATTTTTTTTTTGGGTACGTAAAACGATTTTTTTTAAAAAATAGATTTTATAGTGTTACTTAATTTTGTGTAAAAAAGTTTACTAAAAAATTTTTTATATAAAAATTTCAAATGATAATTTGGTTGAAATAGTTATTTTTAAAATTTTATTTTAGATATTTTATCATTTTATTGAAAAAAAATTATATAACAAAATTTCAAAAAATCACTTAATTTTGAAGTTATTTCAAATAAATTTTTATAAAGTCTTTGTAGGATAGCTCAAGTGGTAAAAGCTGAGAGACGCACGAGTTTGATAAGATGAGGTCATGGATCAATTTCTGGTAGAAATACTTTATCTTTCAGATGCATAAAAAAAAAGATTTTCATAAAAATCATTTTTAAAATACAATTTTTTGAAAAAATTACGATTTTGACTATCTTCAATAGTGTATGTTTATGTTATATAATGTCAAAACTAGTGTTTCAACTTAGAAAAAACGAATATAAAAAAACTCGTAATATTTTAAAAAACAGTTTCATAAAATCTATTTTAAAAAATAAAAAGAAATTTTTTATTTCTTTAAAAGATGATAGAAACATGTCCAAAATCGAATTATATAATATAAAAAAGCAATAATTTTTGTACTGAAAAAATGATAATTTAAATAGTTTAATGGTTAAAGTTTTGATAAATTTGAGTAATTTAATTAATGATTAAAATTTTACCTTTAAAGTGAACAAGACCATACAATATTTGATTCGGGATTTTTAGAAGGGAGGAAAAGTGATATTTTATCTTTTTGTGTTTGGTTCAACTTTTTAACGAGAGAAGGGGAGGAGCGAATTAATTTATTTTTTTAGCCTTAATCTTGTAAACTCAAAGTAAAGAGTAACTTATAATGGATATATTTTCAAACAAAAAAAAACCTAAATTTTTAATATTCTAACAAATATAATTTAATATTTTAATTAAAAATGAGGATAATTGAAATTAACGGATTTAGGTATGAAAATAAATAAATAAATAAGTAAATAAATAAATAAATAAATAGGTCCCAATATTTGGAGGCCCAAAGCTGTGGCCCAAATTGCCCTTCCTCTGGGTCGGGCATGTATGTATCTATCATGTTTCTAGGTCTTCATCGATGGTAATTGAAATTAATGGATTTAGGTATTTGGATGAAGCTCAAAAGGATGATAGAAGAGTCGACTATGGAGGAATTATTAGAGGCAGTAACAGAGAGTTGATAGGCGGATTTGCAAAATACGCTTGGGATTGTGGAATTAGGAAATATAAAATTACGAGAGTTTGAGAGATTAAATTGGCGAATTTGTTCGATCTTATGCATCTACCATTTTTCTAGGTCTTCATGATAGTAATTGAAATTAATGGATCTAGGTATTTTGATGGAGCTCAAAAGGATGATAAAAGAGTCGATTGTGGAGGAATTATTAGAGGCAATAACGATTAGTTGATAGGTGAATACACAGGGGATTGTGAAAATAGGAAAGATAAATTTACGTGAGTTTGAGTGATTAATTTGACTAATTTGTTCGATCTTATGCATCTATCATGTTTCCAAGTCTTCATCGATGGTAATCGAAATTAACGGATCTAGGTATTTTGATGGAGCTCAAAAGGATGATGAAAGAGCGGATTGTGGAGGAATTATTAGCGGCAATAATGGAGAATTGATAGGTGATTTTGCAAAATACACAGGGGATTATGGAAATAGGAAATATGAATTTATGAGCATTTGAGGGATGAATTTGACTAATTTGTTCGTTTATATGCATCTATCATATATCTAGGTCTTCATAGATGATAATTGAAATTAACGGATCTAAGTATTTTGATGAAGCTCAAAGTGATGATAAAAGAGTCGATTGCGGATAAATTATTAGCGGCAGTAAGGGAGAGTTGTTAGGTGGCTTTGCAAAATATGCAGGAGATTACGATGTACATGTTGCTTCCAGAAAGTTTGTTATATTTGAGAAGATTGAGATACAATGGAACTTAACATCAAATTTACCATCGTGGTTCAACAAATCAATTATGAATGGTAAGAAAGTTGCACATGACACACATTGGTTAAAAAATTTCAGAAATTGATAAAGTTAAGTTAAGTAAATATTGCTCGTATTAAGATAATTAAGATAAGAATCAACATGCCGATGCCAATATGCTTACAAATTTAAGATGTTCTTTGAATCATATCCGAATATGTTTTTTTTTTGTTTGGACAAATCCGAATATGTTTATGAATTTGTATTTAGCCATTAGAGATTACTATGATTTTTGTAACAAAAAGAAAAAGATAAAGAGATTACTACGATATATCTTTCGTTTTTGGGCCTTCTAAGTTTAACCAAAAAAATATTTTAGACTACTCTGTAACCAACTTAGCACTATATAACAGCATTAAATTGAGTACAATTATTTCTGTTTTACCTCTTTTTAATAATTTGCGCTGCCAAAAGCGGGCTGCACTGCAGCCGCACCAAAAACCTTATTCCGTTCGTTATTATTATTCCTGATTCCTGATCATCATGGAGGCGCAACCACAACCTCCAACGCCGTCAACCGGACCTCCGTTATCTTCCGTCGCTCCTCCGCCACCTCACCTCAATTATCCCGATTCCGTCGATTCTTCTCCGCGTTCCCGCAACACCGACTCATGGGACGAACCTTACCCTCCGGCTGCATCAAAACTCCGTCTCATGTGCAGTTACGGCGGCCACATCGTCCCACGTCCACATGACAAATCACTCTGTTACGTCGGCGGTGACACACGAATCGTCGTCGTTGAACGCGCAACCTCACTCGCGGACTTATCCACGCGCCTCTCCAAAACCTTCCTCAACGGAAGATCTTTCACTCTCAAGTATCAACTCCCAAACGAAGACCTAGATTCGTTAATTTCAGTTACTACTGATGAAGACCTGGAAAATATGATTGATGAATACGATCGAACGAATTCGTCAAATTCGGCTGTGAAACCCTCGCGAATTCGTCTTTTTCTATTTCCTACTAAACCTGAATCTACTCACTCAATTCCTTCACAAATTCTCGATACTTCTGCGAAATCGGATTATTGGTATCGTGATGCTTTAAACGGTGCTGGATTGCTTAACCGAGGGTTTTCAGATTCTGCTTCTGTTAACTGTCTATTAGGTCTTGATGATGATGTTGCTGGGAATAATATTGAACCTGGTTCAAGAGAAGCTCCTGAAGGTGTTTCTCAGCCTGGATCTTTTGGGAATTGTAAGAATTTGAAGCAAGATGTTCATTCTGTTCCTGATTCGCCTATGTTGGAGACTTCTTCGTCTTTTGGTTCGACTTCTTCATCACCGTCGTTGGCTAATTTGCCGCCAATTAGGGTGCATGTGGAAGATGGTGGTTCTGGTGGTGGTAGGGTACAGCAGCAGCAGCAGCAGCAGCAACAATTGCAACAGCAGCAGCAGCAGGATCAGAAGGTTTTGGGGATCGAGGAACAGTTTGCTCAAATGGGAGTTGTTGTTGGTGTTGTTGGACAGAAGCAACAGGATGAGGGATTTGCTGTGATGTCTTCTCCGCCTCATCCTCCGGTGCCGACTACTCTTTCTGTAGCTGCGGTTGGTGTTCCGGTTGGTTCTACTATGGTTATTGGTGATTATCAGAATAGGGTTTTTTCTGATGATGAGAGATCGGATCATGGAGTGGCTGTGGGATATAGAAAACCACCAACTCCTCAGCCACAGGTTGTTCAAGTTCAACCTCAGACTCAAACTCAGGCACAATCTCTTGCACAATCTCAGGCACAATCTCAAGCACAACAGCAGATACAGTCACAACAACCTCCTCAATTTCAACAAAAGTCAAGTGTTGGCACTGATTTGCCTTCTCCTGATTCAGTTTCAAGGTTTGTTTTCTCTTCTTTCCAATTTCCTGTTATTGTTCTTTCTCAATTTGATATTTGTGATGTGGCTTATTTCTAATGTTTATTTACATAGGATTGTTCAATTCATTAATTTGTATCTTGTTATCTGTGTTGATTATTATGAATCTGGGGTGTGGTTTAGCAATATCTGAATTAGGTTGTTGTTTGTTGTTTTTGATTATGCAGTGATAATAGTCTTTCAAATGCAATGCCGCGCCAAACACCTGTTATCTATCAAGATCAAATTCAGATTCAACCTGGAACTACCAGGGTTCTAAGTAACGCTGTGGATCCGAAACTCAATGTGTCTGATCCACATGGTAGGATCCAGGTGCAGCAACATGTACAGGACCCTGGATATTTACTGCAACAGCAATTCGAACTCCAGCAGCAGCAGCAGCAGCAACAGCCTCAACATCAGCAACAACAGCCTCAACAGCAGCAACAGCTTCAACAGCAACAACAACTTCAACAGCAACAACAGCTTCAACAGCAGCAGTTTATGCATGGTGGACACTACATTCATCACAACCCTGCAATTCCTACATACTATCCTGTATATCCTTCACAGCAACAATCCCATCCCCATGTTTACTATGTGCCTGCAAGACAGCCACAAGGTTACAGTCTTCCTGCGCAGCAGGGTAATATGGCTGAATCTGCCGCAACAATTCCATCTAGCAGACCCCAAAACCCTCCTAACCCTACTACACTTGTTCAACAAAATGCAGCTTACACCGTTAGAAATGCTCCTCTACCCAAAACTGAAATGACAGCGGCTGCTTACAGAACTGCAACTGCAGGCAATCCTCAATTTGTGCAAGTTCCTGCAGGTCAGCATCAGCAGCAATATGTCACTTACTCCCAGATCCACCATCCATCCCAATCCATGGCCCCTAATTCTGCTGCCCCTGCCAATTATGCTTATGAATATGCTGATCCTTCTCAAATATACTACTCTCAGCCTATGGCACCCACAATGCCATCACAGTACCAGACCATGGCAGCTGCTAATATGATACAGCCGGAAGTTTCTGCACAGCATCCATCAGACGGCTTGAAGCAGCAGATAAGAACATCACAGCCACTATAAGCAAATTCTACATAAAAGAAACAATTTTGAAAATTTGGTTTGGTTTCCTTTTAAGTTTTATATATGCAGTTCTCATTGTTGCGTTTGTCAATTGTTACCTGTTTGTGGTATGTATTTGCCATAGAAAATAAGAAACTGTGAACATCTTGTACTTTTTCTTGTATTTCATTATTCATAGGAAAGGAAATCGCTCCAAGGTTATACTGTATAAGTTTGAAGTCTGAAACATTATATTTGTGAAGTTCAAATATTAATTCCTGAAATGATTGTTATATAATTTTGCTGGGTATTATTTCATAGTCTTCAATTTATGGCTAATGATAAACTATTCATGTTGGCACTTGCAAATGGATGCGTCCTTTGGGAGAGCCTTGTACCAGCATTTTTTCTTGATTCTTTTGTATGACAACGGCTGCGAAAGGACCACAAGTTTGCATTTGTGAGTAGTCATGAACGAATAGTTAACACGTTTATGTAGTATTTTTATTCCCCTGGTTCGTTTCCTATGTGGGAAAATCACATTTAAGCAAGACTGGATTTTGCTGCAAATGAGCAAACAAAATTGTCCTTGCTGAGTCGCGAGACCCAAGGGTCTCACAGAGCCAGTATAGGCGTTAAGGTACTTTAACAAATGCGTTAAGGACCTTAACAAATGTACTTGCAAATTATTTCACACTAACAGGAGAGTTGAATCTCATGTTTACACTGAGAAGTGAGAATGATTCAACTCCTTACAATTTTGCTTCTTCAATTAGATAGGAACCCTTATTTGATCATTTCTATTGGCAGAGTATGATTTCAGAGATTATTAGGAAGTTTAATAAAACTGATTACACAAGACATACAGTGCGTTTGTAATTATCTTACTCTTGGCTTAATGACATACTTTGCAATAACACTAACATAAATTTAAGGAGAATTCTTTGTCAAGAGACCCTGTGCTGTGGTTCTGAAACCAAACGCTACACGATGCTAACAGGAGCAACAATACCATGGGCTGCTGGTTATTGCGGTCCGCGGAAGCTAGAAAAATTTCTTGACCAAGACACAAATGGATGATATAGTCATATTAAACTAATGAGTTGTTTGATGGCAGATTTTGACGTATAGTGAACTTTAAGATTAATAAAACCTTTGCATAACAGAGTGCACGTTGCATTTGTCGGTTTTACTGAATTTCATGTGACCTTGGTGTTGATGGTAAAGTACGTTAAATGAGATGTTTTATTGTATTGAATTGTGCACTAGAGTTTAGATAGCAGTGGTTAATTAATTGTACGAGGTTCAGAAGTAAAGGATGAGGTGCTTGTTGGGAAACGTACAAATTTGGTTACTCTTGAACCAAATAGAAAAATACTCCATACTAACATGATATGATTAAAATTTAAAAATGAACATAAAGTATGCTTAAATCCAAATATTATTCAGCTACACGTTTACACGACGAAGCCAATGCCTACACTCAAATGTTGTCATCTTTGATTTAAAATGAACTTGTGGGGCTGGTAGTTGATGCTGACTATGCTTCAATTAACCTATTGCATCATTATGAGTCATGACATTTATTATTAACATTATCATCCACAAAATAGATGGAGTGAACAATTTTCTTAGTCAACGTATTCAGGGTCCCTCACCATTCCACAGGTTGAATTTCTTGCTTATCTGATTGTGTTTCTGATGCAAATTCAATGCACTACATAATTGGTGCATTATTGGTGACCAAGGGAGGGGAGCCTCACTCCAAAAATTGAGAACTTGGGTTGGTCATGGAAACCCATACGAGAATAGCATGGAAGGAAGGTGTGTATACGTTCCACCGAATTGAATGAGATATTTTTAATGCGTGTTTTAACCTTTGCTTCCAAGAACCAAATTCCATAATGATGGAAAAGGAATCTATGATTCATTTGATTAAAGTTTTGATTCCTTATTACCTTCGATGGATTCGTGAATTGTTACTACTTGTTACTTGTTAGCACTCAAAATTGCGTAGGACAACAAACAAGTTACTCCCCCACCATGGGGCCCACTTGAAAGAGTTATCTATATTTGCGGCGCAACAAGCATACCACAGTCCACAACACCACATCACAAAAATCCTTAATATACATATACATATACTATACTATATTCAAGTTTTGATTTGAGTAGTAACGAACTTTAATACTTGTGAGTTGTGAGTTCTACCTATGATTTGTGCGCACAAAAAAATTCAGTTTAAAGAAATGACTAACCTTATATATACAATAAATTTTTCGACAAAGATTAATTACTATTGTACTTCGACAAATACTTCGTAAAATAATACTATAATCATGAAAACAAATAATGTTCAAACACCCTTCTTTGGCCAATCAAACCTCAACCGAAACAACATTTAAATGGAAACTTCTTTTATCCCTCACCATTTTTAAGAAACCGAATATATATGAACTCACCATTTCAAGTGTAGAAAAAAAAAATAAAAACTTTTTAGCCGTCTTGATGGTGCATTCGATCAGATTTGATTTTCTAGAAATGCTAGGGGATAAGAGTATCTCCACTTAAATTCACACCTTGAGACAGTCAAAATACACATTTTTCCAGCTCGGCCCACCACAGTAGACTCTATAATTGGGGGACTTTGCACCAGTACACAAAGGCACACTTTTTGATAAAGGCATCACAAGATTACATATTCCTCCATGTGAAATTTTGAAGCATATACCACTTGTGAATTCACTCTTCAGAATAGTCATATAGAAATGGAAAAAGATTAACTATATTTAGTAATTCATAACAACCATTATAAATCAGATCAGAGAATAATATCTCAATCTCTGCAATACCTTTTCATTTTTTTTACTTTTCATATCTTTTTGTCCCATTTTTTTTATTAGAACAAAATCTTATACAATCAATCAAATAGTTGTCAAACATTGCAGCATATGGCAAACATGTTTGAGTTTGCCGTTTTGCTTATTTATACATAACAAAATGACTCATTGATGTCTGGTTTTTTTTTTATAGACAAATGTTAGTTGTTAGTGTATTGTTAGTATATTGTCTGTTTTTTTTTCTCCTTTGTCAAAATTTGAACCATGGACTTCCACAACTTCTTAACCCTTAACTCAACTGGTGTCTGGTGATAGCCACAAGTGCATTTTAATTTTTCAACGATAACATACAACAGTTGGTAAAGAGATTGTCACATAAGATTTTGATATTAGTATGGATTCTTAATTTTTATTCAATGATATTATAATTAGTATTATCATTTTTTTTACAATAATCAAGCATTAACCTTAAAAACACCATAATCAACTTCACCTATTTAGCCAAAAATACTTTCATAATCATGTGGTAGTGACAATTCATATTTCTCAAGAGGAACACAAACAAGGACAAATTTGTTAGCATACCTATACCTATAAGAATAAATAATATTCTATAGATATATAAAAAAAATATGGGGAAGAATAATCTAATTACTCAACCGTTACATCAAACACTCTTACACAATTATCAGCTCCACAAGAAGCGAGTTGCAGACTCTTGTGATCTTCCTCATTTTTCCTCCATGCCAGACGGTTTACCGTAGAGGCATGGCATATAAAAGGATCTACACGAACGAGAAGAGCAGCGGCAAAATCAGGTACGGCAATGCTCCCATTGTCTTGTCTTTTATAGGACAGACTCCATAGTTCTATTTGGCCGTTTTCCATTCCGACAGATAGAATTCCATCGTTTCTTCGATTAGGGAGACCAACCCACGATAATGCTGTCACACTACTCGTAAATTGAGGTAAAGTCATAAGCTGCTTTACCGATGTGGTATCCTTCTCTACAGCCCAGATTTTTACTGTCTTGTCACGTGAACCTGTTGCAAATTCATGGCCGTGTGGGTTCCATGAACATGACCAGATAATCCGCTTGTGTCCCTCTTGCCTCGCTAGAAGACTATAACTAATTTCACCAGTTCCTACAATCCACAATTGAATGATTAGTATTTCTAAGTTGAAGAAAGTAATAAGCAAAATGCAACACTGCAATTTTGTGAAAAATGATCATCAGTCTACCTGTTCTAGTGATCGTAAAAACTGAGAACTGTCGATCCCTTGAGACAGTCAAAAGAAAGTTGTCATCCTGTGAGAATTCCATCTGCGTCACTGTTAAGCTATGAGATTGCAAGCGGCCTACTGATTTCCATGAACCAACCTGCCAAAGCCATACCTCTGCCACGGCTGTAGATTGAGCCTACAATGCATAAATCACATGCAACAATTACAATAATAACATAGAAATATTGGTGATGGGGGTTTACAAGGGAGTGAAACTGGCAACCAGAAGTCCAGAACAATCTAAGCTAACTTGATTGAAGTAAATGGTAATCAATGTTGGAGAGAAAAAAGAAAGCATTAGAAATTGGAAAGAAAAAATAACATATTATGCAGAATATAGTTGCCCAAGTCATATAAGCAAGCGACTAATCTTCTGTCAACTTATAGGGCGCATAGTTAGACAAATCGTCATACCTTACATGAAGAAGCAACAAGCTCACCCCTATGATCACAGCATAACGAAAATAACTCGTTTCCATGGCCATAGAGTTTGTGTGATTCAGGCCAGAGTGTGTGCCACGCCAGTTGATCTTCAATTGGAGGTTCAGTAAACACCGTTGGAACGGCGTCAGGAACAGTCTCGAAGGTGTCGAGACCATCAACCCCATTTGTATCAGGAGTCTCATGTACAGCTGCAATGTACAATAATAATCCTCAAAATTACAAACTTTTAAGAGTCAATACACCAGAACAGATATATATGATTGTTTAAAAGTTAAAATTTAGCAAAGGAAAATAAATCACGGGAATTAATTTACATTAACATTACAGCCCTTCAACGACTATGATATTGATATCACTATCAGCCATCATATGGATAGACCCATATCAATAAGAGAGACCGGTGTCCAAGTACAGAGACATGTTCCAACTCACTAACCATATCTCTAGATAATATTTTATTAACAGCTGTTAGGAACGAAAGATATTGAATTCAAAAGAAAGAACTATTTTTATTAATAGTGGTTATCAATAGTGGATTGCAGAAACTAGCAGAACAACAAAAATCCGCCATTAGAAATAGCAGATAGAGTTGTGATCAAATAGTGGAAGTCGAGTTGCTGCATAGAAATATAAAAAGGAATGGATGCAATCTACAGAGTTTAGCTTATATATTGAAAGGTTTACCTATTATGGTGAATATATGAGTAATACTCACAGACTCAGTTTTCTATTATGAAGGTTTTCAAAGCGAATTCATCAAAGTTTATTATGCTATAGTGTTGTAGAGCCGCTATTTAACAACAATACATCAAAGGTTTCCCTTCTACAAAGAGCCAATGCTCTATTCTTCAGGTGCTTACATGTAAGCATGAATCCCCACTATCCCTGTATCCTATTTATACACAACTTCTATAACTAACCAACAGCTGTAAGCCTGTAACTAATCTTAACTACTAATTCACCTTTGTTCTGCAACCTAACAACAGCTTACTACTAGTTGTAACTATTTACTAATTGCATCTAGCTTCCCACCGGTAGCTTTATCTATTCAGGAATTTCTTTACATTAGAATCAACTACAAGTATACAACCAAATGCCATTGCAGTAAAAACACCAGCAGATAACAACAAGAAAGAACTCCAACATTTGACAATATGATCTAAAAGATCTGCCAGTTATATATCACATCACCAAAAGATAACAATTTCAACAGAATAACTAACCTTGAGCATAAATAGGTTTTTGTGATAGCCCAAGAGCTGACATATTTGCACCCAAAATCTGAACATTTGTCAAGTCATCATCAGAATAACAAGACTTCTGCAAAGTGGCATTACTCAACGTTTTCAAAAATGATAACGGAGCTTCAAACACTCTAGCAACTTTCTCATCAGCTCCACCGACAAAACGATGATTCCCCTTACTATGAACAACTGTCATACAATTTATATCATGACCATGAACCTGAGGGCGGGCAATCTCATACCAAAATTCTCCATCTTGGAGAGAAGCCTGAACTTTCCACGGAGCATAAATTCTAGTTGTCTGCAATTTTCACACAGCAAAATCAACTATAGAGCCAAGAGAAATTCATAACAACAAGTGGCTTGAAATTCATAAAGAGAAATTTACAGACACGGCGAATAGTAAGGCTTTCAAATACCTGATCATGACTAGCTGATATAATGTAATCACCAGATCTAGCCCATGCTATATCAGTCACCGATGAAAAATGACCAGAGGGAACCTTTTGTGTCAGCCAGTTGTCCTCACCAACATTTTTCCAAAGATGGAAAGATCCACCATATCCATGTGCTAAAATCGAATCTCCATTTGGGCTCCAATGACCACCATAGAACCCTAGAGCACAGTGGCTTAGTTCGCCAACAGTGACCACATTCATCCACACACCAGAAGTCTTTTCAGGCTGCCAGATCATCATAGTCTTGTCCATGGATGCAGATAAAATACTTTGTGGTTGATAATAAGCATCCCCTTCTGTGGATGCAACCAAAGGGGGTTGCCACACTACTGAATATACCCAATCCTCATGTCCAATGAGAAGAGATTCTAAGGATATTTGGAAAGAGGAAGAACCAGCCACAAGCACAGGACCTTCAATATAGGATGCTAAGCTTGATTCTTCCATCCTGTATATGCCATTCCCGTTTGGCATAGACCTACGTAATGCCATCTTCCAAATTCGTATGCATTTATCTTGGGAGGAACTTACCAGAAAAATATTGTTTACTTCCCCATCAATGGTTACAGGTAATGAAAAATCCAAACTCCGGATCCAATCTGTATGCCCTTTTAGGTCACATGAATGTACAAACTGGGTTCATAGGTAAAAAAAAGTATTATATAACTTATACACACTCCTAAAAAGGAAACTAAAAGGAACTGAAAGTTGATGTTAATTTGTATATAATTGTGCCGATAAAGATACCTTTCCTGTCCTTCCACCACAGTAAAGGTGAATCTTGTTATCTAATCCTCCCATAGCAAGGACAATTTGAGCACTACATCCAGGCAGTTCCGCCATCGAAAGGGCTACCATAGATTTAGAACCAATGGAGAAAGAGTCCAGGCATGATAATTTACAGTCACCTAGAACGATGGAGCAAGTCTCAATCAATGCATATAGTAGAAATACAAACATAACAGTAAACACTGTCTTGGGAAATTAGGGCTTACCATTGCTTGTCAGTGGAAATACAAGTTCCCATACACAAACAGTGCCGTCTGAAGAAGTAGATGCAAACATTGCCTCCGTTTGAGAAACCATAATTCCACTGATGCAGGTAACCCCTTTTTTGTGTGATTGTGGTACTTGTGACACTTGGCTCCACTATGAACGTAAAAAATAGAAATTTGTAACAAACATCAAATAAAAACTACAAAATTAACAAGCATCTCTTATATAGTTTATTTGTACATAATTGATTAAGAAAGTAAAAAGAACAGTGAAACATGATGTACCTTTCCATCAACAAGGGACAGTCCCCATAAAATAATAACACCATCTGCATCTCCAGATAGCAAATAATGCAACTCCAATTCTTTTGCTGTGTATAAAAGGAAAGGGAGTATATTAATTAATCGTTATTAACATACTTTAAGGTTTGTTTGGATTGACTTATTCGAGAATTGAGATTATCTACTGTCATAATAAGCACATGCAGTATTGTTTATGAAAGTTTATAGAAACAACTTATAACATGTCCATAACCTCTCTAAAATTGTTTATAAACACATTTATATGAAAACAATTTTCTAATAACTTGCAACCGGCAGGTAAAGCCTAACGGTATGAGTTGGGATGTCGAAGTCAGTGGTTGATCCCCATCCCCCTAACAAACTACTAATCAGTAATCACTAACATTTCCCTATAAAAAAATCTCTCCTGATAATTCCACTCTGAAGTTGCAAAAACATGAACTTGTATATTTGAAGTTCATTAGAAATTGAGAAAGAGTGTACCTTTGAAAAGAAACTTGCTGGTTGGGAGCCAGTGAGTGCAATTCACAACAGCTTTGTGACCAGGAAGAGTGGTCAAAATTTGAGCACTCTGTGAAAACACAAATAGAATATATAAAAAAAAAACAAAAATTAAAGATAAAGGGTCACTGAAAAAGAGTAATTGAATCAGTATAAGAGAGTGGAAATGGACCTTAGGGCAGAAAATGGCAACGGCATTAGAAGCACCAAAAGAGACAAAACCAGAAGCACCCCAAGAAACGTTGTTAACTATTCTGTTGCATCCTGCTCCAATGAATAATCTTTTCACTTCACTATGCATTGTTATCAGACTGAGAATAGTTCCGAGAGACGGCGGCGAAAGGTTTTGTGTATAGATTCTCAGGCGAGTGCAGCGTCGCGGGAATGATGCGGAAGAAGAAAGAGAATTGGGTCAGTAAAGTGGTGAGTTTGAGCCCAGCCCACTAAACCATTTATGGGCCTATGGGCATTGCTTTATGAACAACGGTTTTCTAATAGATATAGACCCCCTATATCCAACATACATACCCCCCATATTTCTATATTTGCCCCCATCTTCTATTTATTTTTGCTATACCACTCATGACTAGTCTTCGTGGGAAAAACGAATATAAAAAAATAAATAAATTCTTAGGAAAACTTGTCGAAAAAATTCTCAAGAAATCTTAACATATTACTATAAATCATATATTGTGCATAATATCTAAGATGTATGTCGTAAATAGTTTTAGATATTTTGTATCATAAAACTTAATCTCTGATGATGATGTGAATAGAATGTTGACTCTAATTTCATTTTCTATTATTGATATTCATCAGAAATTTAGTAAGAGTGTGCCTTTAAATAGATTAAGAAGAGTTTGGACACATGATGGTACAAGATTGAGAAAAAATTAAACTTAATGATATCACATCATTGTATTTATGTATTTGAAATTGTAATGAGTCAAAACTAGTCCATCACTCCAAACAAACAAAGCACTGCACTTAGACGGAACCAAAAAAAAAAAACACACAAGACGACGATTAAAGCAACAAACAACGCCGCACTTAGGCGACAAAAACAAAAAAATAATAACTCATATATGTGAATAAATTTAGATAGTTGACGGAAAAAAAAGAAGAAAAATATGGTGTTTCTTGATAAAAATAATATCCACTAAATTATTTGGTGTGCACGCAATAACATTATTTTTAACCATGAAAGGGTTACAGTGGATCTTTTCTTGAAACATACTGTGTACATTTCTTGGCTTTAATTCATAGGACGGGTCGGTAATAATGTTGATGTTGTTTTTTTCTGATTGGTGTACCAATCAACTAAATTATTTGAATTGTATCTAAGTCGGTTTTCTTTTTAGTTGACGTTTATAAGGGCACATGTTAAGGAATAAAAAAATAAAAATTTTACATTGGAACACACAATATTTTGACTTTAAAAAATTAAATGCACGGCTTTTAAAGCGAATATTTCTTCTTTTAATTATTTACACATTTGCCATAAAAATAATATCCATAACCACCCTTTTTAAACAGATTAGATGGAAGAATTAGGAAGAAAAATGAGGAGAAAAATAAAATCATTTATCAATAAATTCATTAATTGTGGATAAGTATTATGACACGATTTCAACCGCCATAACATTTATAGTTGACAAAATAAAATTGAAATTTCAAAGAGACACAAAAAAGAGAACCATTAACATTTGAAGTTTCAATATATCACGAAAAGGAAAGTGGAAATAAGGTTACGAAATCAACGACGTTTGATTGATATGGGAATCATCCAATACGATCCAATCTACTCTCTCTGTAAAGTTTCTTCAACCTTCCGTCGTTTCCCACGCGCCACCGCTCCCTTTCGCATCAGAGCCTTCTCCACCGCTGTCCACGATAAGCCTTCTATTTGCACCGCCGACGAACTCCACTATGTCTCCGTCTCCAACTCCGATTGGAAACTCGCTCTCTGGCGCTACCACCCTTGTCCGCAGGTTAAATCCTTCATTCCATTTCCAGTTGCAATATTTTGAACTATAAGAAGCATTGTAGACTTTTTTAGAGCCTTTTAAATTTAAATACTTGGATTCATAAAATTTATCCTTTATAGAAATTAATTATTAAAGTGATAGCTCAACTGTTCAAGCGATAAGAGCTGGGGACATGATCGATTTCTGACGAGTACAATTTATCTTTCTTATGTATCAAAAAAAAAAATTATGATTTCTCTCTCTAAATATTGAAATTTAAATTAATAGTACTTGTTTTTCAGGCCCCTCCCCGGAATCATCCTCTACTGCTCTTGTCAGGAGTGGGGACAAATGCCGTAGGATATGACCTTTCCCCTAAGGTAATCAACTTTTTTTATCTCACTTTTCTAGTAATCTTATTTGTATTTAAAATTTTCTCAGCTCCCGCCTTCATAATTGTTCATTGTGTGTTTCTGTTCTGTATGCAGTTTACCTTTGAGTCTACTTATCCTACTTTGCTGCGTGTCATCTTTCATTTCCAATTTTTGCATCTCAAAATTAATCGGTGTTTGTGTTTTACTATTAGAAAAACCGGTGAGGAAGGTTGATCTGATAGAGGATGGTCGAATAGTTAGAGAAATGCTGATAGCAAGAAAAACCTTAGGTTAACTAAGGTCATTAACAGAGATTTAGAGGCAACCAGTCTATATTTGAACTTAATACATATAGAATAGAAAATTAACGTCATCCGATACATATAAGAGATCCATCTAATGAAATAGAGTTTTTGTTCTTGTTGTATTTTATCATTGTTTGGGAGATAAGTTGCCTGTGCTGGTAAACTTGTTATTGGTTCAATCGGTAACAATGAACTTGATTTTTTTTTGGAATGTGAAATCGGTCAATTAGCTGATTCTGTGTAAGTAGTCTTGCATCACAGGTATGAGTGTAATAGTGTATGGCAATCAAATGACTCGCTTCTCTGAAATGTTATGACATTTTATATGCATGTCCTTGATACTCTCTGCCTTACCAAAGCTGGTTAGTTGTATTTTATTGAGCATTACATATTTTTCTGGCTTTCTATATCAGTCTCTACTCTCTAATACTAACACATTATATATGCTGCAGTCATCCTTTGCACGTCATATGTCTGGTCAGGGATTTGAGACTTGGATTCTTGAAGTACGAGGAGCTGGTTTGAGTGTTCAGGGTTCAAATTCCAAAGATATTGAACAGTCTGCCCATGAAATGTCTGAGAATATGGAAGATGTGTTAGACAACATAAACAATGGACCCATGTCTTCAAAAAAGGAATTGGGTAACATATCTGGGGCTGTTTCTGGACCTTACAATTCTGCCTCAGAAGGAGTAGAAACAGAGAATGTGGCTGTCATAAGTGACTTAGCTAGGTTAGCTACTGCTTGGGATGAATCAAAGTTGGTCGCTAGGTTGTCTGATACTTTTACGCGTTTGTCAGAAAGAGTCTCTGGCTTTCTTGGTGAAAGTCAAGCAAAGGTCATGTCTGCCAAATTACTTGATCAGTTTTCAAAACTTTTGGTGGATTCTCCATTATATGAACAATTCAATGAGGTAAGGGGAAAGCTTGCAACTTTGTTGGAAACGAGACAAAATTCTGGTATTACTAGTCAAATAACTGATCTGAGTGAAAAGCTAGTAAATATCATAGAGGCAGGCCAGCTATCCGTTTCTCCTCCATTATTTGATTTGCAAGCTCGCTTTACTTCTACAATAGAAGATTTTCAGAAGCAACTGGATTTGATGGTGAAGTACAATTGGGACTTTGATCATTATTTGGAAGAAGATGTCCCTGCAGCGGTGAGGTGACATCTGATCATGTTGGAATGTTACACATTCATAATTCCTTTTTTTTATTGGTTAACAATTATATGAATTGCAATCCTTTTCTTTTTTGTGATATTCAGAAGAAGCTTTCTCTGGCTGCATATATCTTATTCTTATATGACTTTTTTGGTTTTACCTATACAGATAGAATACATTTTGAAACAAAGCTTGCCAAAAGATGGAAAATTGCTTGCAATTGGACATTCCATGGGAGGCATCTTGCTGTATTCAATGCTGTCACGGTTTGGTAAGTTTCCAACTTTTGAAGTGTGGATTTACCATTTTTCTTTTATTTCTTATCATCATATTTTTTACTCAACCAACATCCATTATTGTCTAAACTATAATCCCCAATCATTTTTTAATTGTGAGCTAAGGTGTAGGATTTGGATTTGGCAATTTCCATAGTAGGCTGATATTATAATGATGGCCATCTATGGCAGATACATTATCTCTAGACATTTACAAAATAATTATGTAACTTGTTTATTTATTTATTTATCATTTGTTATTATTTCATGTTAGGTTACGAAGGAAAAGAATCCAAATTTGCTGCTGTAGTTACACTGGCATCATCTCTGGACTACACATCATCCAAATCAACTTTGAAGTTACTCTTGCCTCTTGTAAGTTGACAGTTTTAAGTTTTATTTGTTCCTACTTCCTAGTTTATTTCGTCAATAGGTTTAGCGGTTAACTTGACAAAGTATCTGCCAATGCACTAATTAAGTCATTTTTAAAACAGGCAGATCCTGCACAGGCTCTGAGCGTCCCTGTTGTTCCTTTAGGGGCAATGTTGGTAGCAGCTTACGAGGTTTCATCCCGTTCACCATATGCATTGTCATGGTTAAATACTTTGATTTCAGCCGAGGGCATGATGGATCCTGATTTATTTAAAAGGCTGGTCTTGAATAACTTCTGTAAGTTTCTATCCATGAGAAATCTAAAAATATTCGTGTACCATCAACCAATTGTTTAAGTGCTTTAGGAAACTTGTTTCTTGACATGTTAGTTTCAGAGCCGTTAGGACTTGTTAATGTTAACAAGTGGTTAGGACGTAGGAGTTTGATCCCTCCCATTCTTTTGAATCTCAGCACAAGGTAAAATTGGCTTGTGCATAGGTGGTTTTTTTGTTACACTGTAGCAGGGTTATAATTTAATTATTATTTTCAAGAAAAGATAAATTGGAGAGATTCTTTGATGGGATCTTAAAACTCAATACAGAGAATATAGAACAAGATATAGCAATATGATTAAATTGATAAGATGGAACAATTACAATATATGAAAATGGAATGTAAAAACTAACAAACTGATAGTGAAGAATACTATCAGCCCCAAAGAAGCACAAAAGCTTCCCCAATCACCAAGATGGCGACCCTCCTATTCCTAACATAATTTCTGACTACCTTATTCTCTTACTGCAACAACTTATATAACCTTACTCCCATGCATACAAAGCATCAAACAACCACTAGATTTAATTCCCACTTCCATCACATTTATTTTCCACTTTTATGCCATTATTTTCCTCCACTTCTACCTCATTTATTTTCCACTCATGCTCTTTCCCTATCTTTCATGATCCATGTTTCTATCAATACTCACCCCTTCAAAATAACCTTGTCCTCAAGGTTGAAATTTGCATTCATTCAACTTTGTCTCTATCAAATACAAGGTTGAGCAATCTAAGAAACATGAGCAAACCATTCCAGCAGTGGTCACAAGTTATAGCCACTCTGTAAGAATTGAACAAACCATTCAATGACATTATCCTCTCATCATCTGGTAATCCTTGTTTTGGATACATGCAGCTAGTAGAAAAGACTTTTCGCATATACTTAAGAAGGATACTCTGAACATAAGTTCTTGAGGGAATAAGTGGATATCGTGTCACCTCCTCTCCAACAATAACAAACTGCCAATTCTTGATCATTTGGTAAAATGTGAGTAACAAGCAATGGATTGCTATGATCCCAAATATTGTAGAAGAATCTTGACTTGTCACACTACTTGGACTCACTTCAACAACTGTCATCAAACCACATCTCATGGTGTTTCTTGTTAGAGCATGGATCTCCACACATGGAAACTCTTGGAGGATTATTCTAATGACAACACTCAAAGAAGTATCATATATGGCATTCACCCCCTTCTTGAGTGAAATAGTTGCCTTGAGAATTGGTTTAGGCATCGTGTAATGGAACACAATAACTGACATGTTACCTTGACCATGACTAGACTTCTTCAGATACATTAGCAGGAAAGTTGTTACCAAGTTTCCATACCCAACTCCAACAATATTTTCTCCCTCTATTTCATTAACCTCCCTCAAATTCTTCTTTGCAATTCCATCAGAATCCTTGACAGAACCCTTGAGAAGGACAAGGTAAAGATTTGCACTTGAATTCTCATTGAGTATTATGTAGAAACTTTCATAGAAAACCTCCCAATCTTTTCTTATTGTTAGTAGGAACAACTTTCAGTTTATGAGATAAACCATGCACAAGATTCAAGATTTTACAAACCTCTTGCCCAGTTTGCCTTAGGGCTAGCTCCCATATATCCACATCAACCCAAACACTAAAATCATCTCCCAACATTTTAGTGCAATTGGTGTCAAACGATGGTAAAATCTCAGCCAGTTTGCGCTTCAGCAGGAATTTTGCAGCCGGTGACTCTGACGGTGGCTGTAGCTTAACCAGCGACCCCTTCGCATCCACATAAATGTTTGGATTCGGTGGCTTAGGTCGCGGAGCTTGTGGTGGTAGAACCAACACAAGTTGGTCGGAGACCAACGGGTCTGGCGGCTCTGACGGTGGTTTCAGAACAACCACATCCTTTATTCTTTTGAGCACCTCATTCATCTTCACACTCACTTCACTGTTAATGCTTGCAAATGACAACTTGTAGTTTCTGTATTTCAAATCCATCAAGGTTCCAACATGATCAACCATAGCTCCAGCTAATAAATCACTTGAACCATCAAATATACCCAACCTTGCAACTTCAGTTATAACGATCAGCTTGACAACAGCATCTGTTATAGCATTTGCCAATAATAATGCAGAAGTTGCAGTACTAACCAAGATAATAAGATCACCTGTAAGTTTACCAACTAGCCGCCCAACAATGTAGAAGCATTCTGGAAGGACTTTCACAGGTTGACTAACATTCGACAGGTCGACCTTAACGTTGTACATCTCAACCCCCACGTCCTGTGGTTTTGACGGCGGTCGCAAGTCCCCTCTATGAGCACATTGTCTCTCACCCTTCGTGTTTGGTGACTTCCTCTTCTCTGACTTTTCCCATTCGACGCACATGTTGAAATCCTTCCGGTTACCATTAGATGCATCATTCACTTTGAACATTGAATTTTCTTTGTTAATTAACTCATCATGAGTCTCTTCTATCACATCAACCACACTTGTGCAGTTCTTCGTGACTGATGGTGTCACTGTAGTTGTTGCCGGAATTTTCCGATCTAATTTCTCCGATGAATTCTTCACCGATCCAGAATCTATCTCTTTCGCCGCACCCTTCACCTTCTTCCCGGAGAGACACGACTCACCGTATGAGTTATCTCCAATTGACTTCTCATTTTTCTGCGATGTCTCCTTCAAGCCGAGCTGTTTGCTCAATTCTTTTAGAATCAAGCCCCGTTGTTGTGTTTGTTGAACTAAAATTTGCAGAGATGACTTTAAATCAATCATTGTTTCTTTCAAATCTCCAATATGATCTCCCATCTTTGGCTTCCTAGGCATACGATCCGGTAGGTCGGACCAATTGATGGGATCTTAAAACTCAATACAGAGAATATAGAACAAGATATAGCAATATGATTAAATTGACAAGATGGAACAATTACAATATATGAAAATGGAATGTAAAAACTAACAAACTGATAGTGAAGAATACTATCAGCCCCAAAGAAGCACAAAAGCTTCCCCAATCACCAAGATGGTGACCCTCCTATTCCTAACATAATTTCTGACTACCTTATTCTCTTACTGCAACAACTTATATAACCTTACTCCCATGCATACAAAGCATCAAACAACCACTAGATTTAATTCCCACTTCCATCACATTTATTTTCCACTTTTATGCCATTATTTCCTCCACTTCTACCTCATTTATTTTCCACTCATTCTCTATGCTCTTTCCCTATCTTTCATGATCCATGTTTCTATCATTCTTTCTCCTCATGTATATTTTTAGTGTCATGTCTTGTAGAATACATATATTTTGGACCTATCAGTTGGACTTCACATGCTATTTGTTTTGGACTCTTACCAGAACATCTGTCTGACATAATAACACACCCTTCTTTGTAGTGCATACTCTATACTTGTAACCATCATCCCGGTGGCTCCATTTTACAGATGTTGAGAATTGTATGTTATATGTTATCATCAGACAGAATCTTGAGAGAGGCTATTCAGATGGATTTAAATTAGTGATATAATATAACTTCATTTAAGCATTCATGCTAAGATGACCTGTATGTTTTAATATAATAAAGGGCTAAGCCTCTGGACCTAGAAGGCATGGATAGGTCATAGGTGGTAAGATATTTATTTTGATGAGTTGGAGGGTAATATATTAAACTATTCAGGAATTATATGATGAGCAGGAAATGATGATTTGATTGGGTTTCATTGAATTTAAGTGGTTATCTAATCCTGCTAGATGTATTTTCTAGATATTGTTGCTTTTGCTCCAATCAGCAAGTAGGTATACCTGGGATTGTAATTTCTTTATTCTGCAATAAGATTGATTGGTATATGAAGTGAACACAACTTTTTATTCTTCAGTTGTGCAATTCATAAATCACCTTTGTATAATATAATTGTATCTGGCAGGCACCATACCTGCGAAACTTCTCTTACAACTCACAACAGCATTTCGAGAGCGCGGTTTATGCAATAGGGATGGAACATTTTTTTACAAGGACCATCTACACAAAATCAATATACCTATTTTAGCTATTGCTGGAGACAAGGATCTGATTTGCCCACCTGAAGCTGTGGAAGGTATTTTTCATATCATAGATGTTAATGTTTTATTTGCCTGTTGGGATTTCAAGAAATGAATATTCTTAAAGGGGTTTTTATGAGCAGATACCGTTAAACTAATTCCTGAGCACCTGGTTACGTATAAACTTTTTGGGGATCCCGATGGCCCACATTATGCTCATTATGATTTGGTTGGAGGAAGACTGGTATTACCTTACTCCCTTTGTTATCATTCTTAAGTTTATTTTAGATTGGAAAATGGCCATATGCGCCCAATTTTGTATTGAGTTAATGTCATTTTAGTTCGTAAAAGATTAAAATTGCTCCCTAGGTTCCTGAAAGATTATTCCATCAGACAAACTAGGTTTTTACATATCTAACCCAAAACTCTTCCTGGTAAAAATGCTTTTCTTTGCAGCATGGCTGAGTGAATAGTTGATATCTTTAGGGACCAAAATGACTATTCACTCATTATTTGTTGTGATTAATGGCTATGGCCTATTGAGTTAACCCCTTCCATTCATCTACTCTTTCCCTGTTTTTTCCTTATGCATTGTTATTCATCTTTCTTCCATTTTTAATTGTCTCACTTAAGTACTGCTTGTTTCTGTTGTATCAAGATTTTTTTACACATAATTGGTATGTTTTTTTAAAACCTATTCTTTCTTTGTGATGTTTTTCTATGCATATGTTGAGCGCAGGCAGTGGAACATGAATATCCTTGTATAGTTGAATTTCTTAGCTGTCACGACAAGTGATGTACACCAATCACCATCAATTCATCCAATACATTCTTCTTTGGTCAGACTTGATAATTATATTCCTAACAGGTATGAGTTTCTTGTCGCCTTTTGTACATCCCTTTAGACCTCTTACTGTCTTACACAGCATTCGCCTGAGGCTGTTGATGGTACTCGAGATCATTTATCTGGTCTTTTTTTTACCGGGTACATAATATGATGCAGAAAGTTAAAAGAACTTATAGCCCTTTTGTGCATTGGAGTATGAAGTTTTCACATTTTGTTTTCACCCATGGCAGTGAAGGGTAGGATTCTGAAGGCTTATACCAAGAATATAATGATAGGAATTACAATTCAACGGTCCTTAAGAAAAAAGTTTCGGCATTTGCTGCTGATTTTATAAATTTTATTGTGTACAGAACATCTTACACAGTACTCTTATATATTTCTTGAATGTATATTGACTAATTTCCACTGGTTCGTGTGCCTGGATATGGATAGTTGAACATCTTGCTTTTGGTTTAGATTATCTGATATTTACTTGATAGTAGTACTTGTACACTTACATATGCTAGCTGCTTAGCGGCATTGCTATAGAATGTAAGCTATGTATCTATTGAGATTTGGAGTACCAAGCGTCAAAGAATCACAATCATGTATGCATTATTGCGATCAATGAATCAGCACAGTTTGACTAGTGTTATCAAATAGCAGCCGTGCCATTTTATCGCAGAAATAACAGCTTAAAATGGTGGATTTTTTTGTCTTCTGTCTGCTGCAATTGCTAACACTACTATCAAGTTTTGAGTTTGTAGAAAATGTGGTTTTTATTCTACACTGTTGGTAAATTTCTTGCTTAAAAATAATATCATGGAAGTTGCATTTCAAGTTTGTAGGAAGTACTCTCTTTATGTCCTACCATGAGTAATGAGCGAGAGTGAGAGTGACAAATTATAATAAACACCTTTTTACCACTTTTGATCTCAATTTTTATATTTGATATTTTGATTCTGTCATAAGGCACTTTTAAGTATTTTTCTAAAATGATTAGCTTTATCATCACAGTATTTTCGGGAGAAAAGAAAACCCTCAAGTTACCAATGCAATGGTTATGGCCAATCCTGATTTTCATTAATCTCTTCCAAAAAAAGTTATTTGATTTAAGAGGGATTATCTCTGGTTTTTTTACTAGAAATAATATTTATTACTACTTTACAACTTTTGGTTGAATTTTGAATCACCATGGTTTCATTTCCTCCAAGAAGTGAAAGATTAAGGAAAAAAAAAGTTATTGCCTTACACCTTGGCGGCAAATTTTGTTTGTTTGGGTAGTGATTGGAACATGTTTCTAAGTTGAAATAGACACATTGTCGTCACTAGAAGAAAAAGTAACTAGGCTTGTGTAGGTTGAGAGCAAGAAGAAAAATAAAATAGATACAATACAAGGCCATTGTGTCTTTGCCAGCAAGAGATTTCAATAATGGTTTCACCACCTACATTTTGTTTACGGGTCCCTCCATTGTTGATCTTGAGACATCTCAAAAAATATCTAAAATCTCTATACCAATCCTTGATTTTATTTAAAAAAACTTTACACCTAGATATTAGTCAACTCTATAAGTTGATGCACCAGATGTTAATTAATTTGCTAACTAGGCAAGCAAAAACCCAATTTTATTTGAATATAAGTAGTATGCCTTTACTATTTAAAATATTGATACATTCTACACATTAGTAATTAGAAAATTACTAATTTTCCAAATGCTTACGTTACTGTATTTGATCATGAGATAAAACAATTTATTTAAGAGATTAATCTCTTTAAGCCGATTTCAATCCATAAGCTCCATATTAGGAAGAATGACGGGTTTATAGTGTAATAGGAGAGAAAAGAGAGCATAGAAATACTCTAGAGCTAAAAGTTCATAAAAATTAATGTTAATAAAAAGTCAAAGATAAGACTTAATTACTTTTTGGTCCTTTAATTTATTTTTTAGTTTTGTTTTAGACCCTTAATTATTAAAAAAATTATTTTGAACTCTTAACTTATTTTTTTGTTTTATTTTGGTCTCTGAAAGGAATGACCAAAGTGGTTGACGGATGAAGAGTTAAGAGATCAAAACGAAAGTAAAAAATAAGTTAAAGGACTAAAATAAATTTTTTAATAGTTAAATGACCAAAATATAACAAAAAAAATAAGTTAAGGACCAAAACAAAACTTTTACTCACTCCGTACCAAAATATAAGTCGTTTTGACCATATTACACAAATTAAGAAATGTAATCATTGTTGTATGAAAAAGATAAATTATGTGTTAGTTTACAAAACTGTCCTTCATTAATGGTATGAAAAAGATAAATTGATGAAGTAAAAGAAGAGAGAGTAATAAATAGTTAAGGGTATAAAAAGGAAAACATCATTAAATGCTTCATTGGTAATGTAAAACGACTTATATTTTGGTACAAATTTTTTTCTCAAAACGACTTATATCTTAGTACGGAGATAGTGATAGTTAAAAACTAAAATGAAATTAAAAAATAAGTAAATGGACTAAAAGAGTAATTAAGATAATCAATATATACATGGAAAAATAATTTATAGCGCAAAAAAAAATAGCGCTTCTCAATATTTATTTAAGAGATTAATCTCTCATGACATCACATAGTTTAATGTAGGATCAAATTTTTAACCACATAATTAAGAAATCCGATTATCTTATCAATCATGTCATACCATGATATAATTCCATAATGTTTATACCTTTATTTCGGACACATAGTTCTAAGTTTTTTTTTGGTATGGGCAGATAGTTCTAAGTTATGACTTGGTGGAATGAACATACAAGTTAATATATTGTAATTAAAAAGTTCCACTAATAATAAACACACTTTTTTTTGTAATTGAGGAGTTCTCCCTACTAAATGGTAGGGTGGCGTGGGATGTTAGGATCCAAGCAGATCGGTGTTCCCTTGGAAAGTGACAGTCATGTCACATATGAAGATGAAGATAACTCAAACACATATTCTAAACTCACTGAACTTTGCCAATATCTTATCTATTGTCAAAGTTGCTTATGGTTTATTTGATTTGTTGATGATAAAAATTGAATATAAAATGTTTTATGTAAACGTTGATTGAATAATAAACTTAAGCAATCAAGCCTAAAATTAGTAATTGTAGAGGAATTTTTTTAAATTCTAGCTTTAAGTTAGAATTAACTTCATAATTAAAAGTGGTTCTACTCAGGGATAATTCGAGTTCGATTTCTGAATGAAACAATTCTTGGACATACTATATTTACTTCGTGACGAACTCGGATTACTTGAGCCTCTTCCCCTCTAGGTATCAGAAGGTTATAAACAAAAAAAAAGGTTCTACTCTAGAACACTCAAACATGTAAAATTTATATAGAAATAATTTTACAACCTCCAAAAATACAACAAAACATATACTTATACTCATTTGATATGCTCCAAGACTAGGTTTTGTGAACTTTTAAAAATCCAAACACTAAACTCCAATAATCAAGTTTATTTGTATTCCCACAAACACTTCTTTGGAAGTTATTGAATCCCTTTAAGTCTATGTTTGGATTAGAGTTCAGTTAGGCAGAATAACATGTCGCTTGTTATATGATCCAAATATGTCAAACAGTAAGGTCAAGTTGCATGAAATATATTTTAGTGAGTTATAAGTTAGTTTGTTAGAATATGTCAATTCAATAAATAAAAAGTTAGTGAATGTAACCATTATAAAAAATAATGAACGAAGAAAGTAGTTTCTAAAATAACCTAGCTTTAGTCATAGTCTCTTAGTAGTTTGTTTCTACCTACCTATAATCATTATCATTTTGATTAAAACTACACTTTTTGAAACTTCAACAAAATTATGGTGCCACTTTGATTTTGTCAAATTTACTGTGATTTCAAACATACATGTATGTTTGATTCCACTTTTGGAAGAGCCGAAGTTGATTATGGAGGTATAAAATTGATTTTGACATATTTGTATATTTTAGCATATAATTAATTTTCCACTAGGGTTGATTTTGACATGAAGCTAGAATGTGGAACTTTTGCGTCTAGAATATATTGTTCACCTCACTTTTACAAGAATGTATCCAACATAAACACGCACCAAACACGCACAGAACCAATTCATTCAAAATCAATTTTAGACACCACAGAACCAAACATGCACCGTTTGATTTCTGTGCATTCCAAGGTAACTTCTGCTAGTAGTACAGGCAGAGGCACCATACATGCTTTAATTACACTGTAACTTCTGCTAGTAGATTGCTGAAACTTCAGTTATGACAAATGTTTAGACAGAAGGGTACATGATTACCTCTAAATGAATCTATATGTTGGACTTGGTTCAGCATATTCAATATTGATATAATATTTTTCATTTGCTTTCAAATGAGTTACTTTTACGATGAAAAAATTGACACAAGAGTCTGAACATTTGTAGCAATGTTAGGTAGCATAATCCAGAATAACTTCTGTAAAGGATCAATTTGGCCATCCCTTGTTCTTGTGGTGTTTTGTTTTTACCATGTCTTCCATGTTAACAGTAACAGAAGATAAGCTTTATGCATTCAATATTTCAATGATTAATAATGGAGTAGGTTTTCTTGTCTTCCATGTGCATTTGGAATTTCCATTCATTTAGATACTCAAAAAAATTTCACTATAAATGTGTAACTCTACAAATGAAACTCATAGGCATTGACTACTACTAATAAACTTTTTAATAGGACATTATTTATTTTCTCAATGGACTCAAATACTTCTAGTTTTCTCTTGAACTCTTCAAATTTTCACTCAGTTTTCTATCAGGATAAACAAGATGATGGTATCATTGATCTTGGTCTTAGTCTTGGAACTGTTCAACATGATGCTTATCATTCTTCTGCTAATTGTATGAATTCATCTCCTTGTTCATTGTTTCCAAGTTTTCAGTTCTTTTTCTTTTTGAATTTAATTTTGACACACTGTCGGTATAAAATAAACTATACGGTCAACAAATTACTTCAATCATGTGTGACTAGTCAATGATCCGACGGTTATATTAATGGACGACCGTGAACTAAATCTTACTTTTCATACGATATTTTGTCAGATATTTTTATGATTAAAACAATCATATATAGTCCTGTTAAATGAATTTTCTATGTTCTCCCTGGAAGACTCATTACAAAACTAAATACAAAAGCAATTAGGTCTAAGTAGATAAATCTTGAAGATGATTTCTGAGTTACATTAGTCTAACAAACATGGTATATATATGGTCAATACTATAGTAAAGGATAAAATGTAGCATGAATAGTATAAACTTATTTAACATATATACTCTAGTAGTCTAATGAAGTAATTGTTTGGATTCAGTGTATGATGTTGACCTTATGGATTGGCCTAATATGAAGAATTCAAGCACAACACATTCTAGATCTGTGCATGAAAACTTTGATGAAGAGATAGAGGGGGTCCAGAGCAATGAGAGATGGGCTTATGTTAAAGTTAATATGGATGGGGTCTCCATTGGTAGGAAAATTTGTATTATTGATCATGGAGGATACTCAAGTTTATCAATTCAATTAGAAGACATGTTTGGTAAGTAGTGTCAATAATGCATTAGCAAAGCATTGTTACTTTATTTATTTATTAGTGATATCAATATATATTTTTAAGGATTTAATTTAGATACATTCATATTTCACTATCTTATCAAGTAAACAATGGTAAATTATAATTGGACATCTATTTACATTTAAGGCTCTAAATGTGTAACTGTAGCACATTTTCACTATAGTACATAATGTATCAAAATTAAAAAAGCACTCAAATGTATTTTTTTATTAGTAATATTATAGATCAAACTGAATGACTGAAGTTAAATTTAAGGATTAAACTAACTAACTAATGAAAGTCATACGAGGACCGGACTGATTAATAAGAAATGTACGTATTTAGATAATTTTTTTACAATTCTACTTACATTAAGACTGTCTCACATGTTCAATGACTAAAATGACTATTTTCTCGAATAGTTTACCTTATTTTGAACTAAATGAACCATTCAGGTAGCCAATCATTTTCTGGTATAAGATTGTTTCAATCAGAATCAGAGTATTCATTATTCTACAAGGACAGAGAAGATAATTGGAGGGCTGTTGGTGATGTTCCATGGAAGTATGTATTTATCTCTTTCTATTCAACACTTTTCTATACACTCTATTATACTATACTAATAATAATAGTTGAACAATAATTCTAATTAACTTGTTCTTGTTTGTTTGGTTGTTTGTTATATTTTGTAATCAGGGAGTTTGTAGATTGTGTGAAAAGGCTAAGGATTGCACGAAAGAATAATGCAACCTATGTTAACATTTCATCTTAGATATAGATAGATACTACACCTAAATCAAATTGTTTTTATGATTTTCTATTGAGTTATCTAAACTTTGACTATGTAGTAGTAAGCTCTTATGCACGTGCTATTTTAGATTGTACTAGTAAAGCAAGTACTTCATGGAAAATTGAAAAGTGATGATTATTTATGAATCTAAGGACTTTTTGATGCTTCACTTGGGTGACTTGTTAGTTGTATGCCACATTGACAATGTTGTTTTCAATTAATGCCTAACAAATTGGAATTTCAGAATGCTAACAACAATGTTAGGCATTACTAATTTGGTGCAAATAACTGTCTCAAGTTGCTTTCATTTACGACTCACTAGGACATGTTATCCTCTAGAAGGCTCAATTAACCAACTTTTGGTTCGTATTTAACATGTTTATTGATTATAAGGGGAAAAAAAAAAGACCTTATAGTCCTTACTTTTGGTTATGTTTTTTTTATGGTTTTCCCACTCTTATAATTGAAAAGAACAGCAGTGGAAGTAGTTGAAACATAGGTCTAAATTAAGTTATTAAAATGTTAAGGTATGTTTATAGATAAATAGTCTATTTGGATTTACTTAATTTAAATTTATCTATCAACATAAGTTTTGTCATATTGTTTAGGAGAACTTACAAAAACATCTTATAACTTTGTTCATAAATTAATTTTAGTTTATCTTCATAAATTCTCATAAATAGGTTATAAAAAAAACTTATAGTATGTACCCAAAAAAAAAAAAAACTCAGTTTATTTAAAAACAATTTTATAAAAATAACTGATACACAAACAAACATGTATTATGATAAAGGTTTACTATCTTATAAGTTGGGCTGAAATTGAAGCAAAAATGGGGAAAAGTGTTGCATCCGTCAAAGTCAGAAGAAGACTAGTCAGATTATACCTACCAGCTTGAGCTTGATACCATTTCCCTAAATTTGCGCCACATGGTTTAGGCATCCTAAGTCTAACAACATGTTAATTTAATTTAATGTGGTCCATCTTCTATTCTATTCTAGTTTGTAATAACAATTTACTATCAGCATAGACAGCAAATTCTTGTGAAATTGTAGCACATGCAAATTGGAGAACCCCACAAGGAATCAATTCTATCCAATGAATAAAAGTCATTGCTAAAAGTTCTTTAGTACAAGCAAAAATGATAAACAATTACATTTTGAGTTTTGACATTTTCGTATTTTTCATTTTATAGAATCATCGAATTTAAGAAAATTGTATTTGTTAGAACTTAGAACTTACAAGTCTATTAGTACTATTACTATTACTCCTACTCCTACTCCTACTCCTACTCATTAATATTATACTTTATGAAAAATGTGCTGAAAAATATAGTCCTAAATTTAATAGAAAATAAATAATAATAAAAAAAAAGCACATGCATCAAAATTTTGGATAGAGACATGGAGTCTTGATCTTTTAACAATATCTAGATTATTTGGTCGTTGTTGTTATTAGCGCTCCTTCAAACTCTTCAACAAATGATACCAGAGCTCTAATTTAATAATGAGAGAATGAGAGTAGATCCTGACATCCTGAATCCTTATAAAATTAGATTCTTGTATTGAAATTCTTCTTGATAATTATAGTAGACATGCTATGTTGGTAATAACGATAGTGAAAATATAAAAGTCTCACAATTGTGAAAAAAATTTAATTGTTTCACGTGTGAATGGTTTATCTCGTATCAACTATAATTGATTTCAATGAAGAATATACCCATATTTCTAATGACTTTAAGATTTTAGATAAAAATGTTGTAACAGTTTGTTGATGATAGTAAATAATTGATTCATTATTGCTTTTGAGTTTTGACACTCTCTACTCTAGTCCCCCCAACAGTATCCAAACATAGCCCTAGATTATTTTATAATGGTGTTAGTATATTGTTGTCTGAATGAGGTGTCACTATATTTATTTAAAAACATGAGTATCACTATCTTCCCGTGTTAACACTTAACAGTTGTGTGACTGTGAATGTTTATGGCAGGCAATCTTTGTCGGATCCTGAATGTTTTAAAGCCAATAAATTACTCTACTACGTAAACATTAACAAACGGTTCAAATCAAATCAGCATGTAAAATAGTTATCCACATTATGCAAAATAATAATAGTTCTTCCTTTCATGATTCCTTGTTTATAATTATAGGACCAAAAGGTGGTGATGACATGAGAGGAAGAGAAAAGATGATGATCACGGGTTGTAGATGATATGATAAAGGTACCATTCCCTTGGAATAAAGTCATAAACTGAGCAAGACAGACACTAGAAACAGACACAGGGTGAGACACAACAAGTGAATAGATTTTCACTAATAATAAAACCAAAATAGGATGACATCCTGACATAGTGACATTCTCTGTGTGTGTGTCACTATAAACACGGATGAGTAATATTAATGATAAACAATATTCACACTTTATTAATAGTAAATTTATTCAATATATGTATGTGTAATAAAAATAACTACTGCATTTTTTTACTGGCAAATTTTACTATTAGTTGGAGCTCCGCTGCTTACTACCGTAGAGTTGCTGAAGATACGCCGTTAGCTACTGTGGGGTGGGGTCGCTCTCGGCTGACCACCATCAACCACCACCTCACTAGTCATAATAAGTAGATAGAAATAGAATACCAGCTAACTAAGCAGAACAAAATAATAACAATCAGAAATATTGGTGATTTTTTCTCTCAAACAAATTCATGTTATCTTCTAGTGCTTCAATTACAAGGATTCATACATATGTAGAGAAGCTCCTTGAAAATCCAAGCATCTTGAAGAAATTCTTAAACCATGAACAAGGGTAAAAGCAAAAGCTTTATAAATTAGCTGAATTCACAATTCACCTCTCAGAAAATTTCTCAATCAGAGGAAACAGACAATCTATCCAAAGCATCAAGTACATGCCTCATTGTAGGTCTCTTTTCAGTGCTGCTATTAACACAAGCCATAGAAATCTTCAAAACTCCGATTATCTCTTCCTCTTTATCAGCATCTTCAGCCAAGTATGGATCCAATACATCTGAGAGTGGCTTCTTCTCTTCAATGCAGAACTGAATCCATTGAACAAGGTCCATTTCTGAGTTACCTACTTGAACAATAGGTAATCTCCCTGTGATCAATTCTAACAAAATCACACCATATGAATAAACATCCCATTTCTGTGATGGCTTCACCGCTTTTAATGCTTCTGGAGCTTGATAACCATTTCCCAAAATATTTGCTGCGACATCATTAGACAAGCTCTTTTGTCTTTCTTGCAGTTTTTCTGCAGCCACTCGGTTCGACTGCAGGGTTGGTGAACCGCCGGCGATGTTTGCGAGGCGCCCTAGTCCGAAATCAGAAATGTAGGGTGTCATGTCATGTCCAAGAAGTATGTTGCTTGGTTTCAGATCTCCATGGACATATTTTTTCGGGCTGAATTCATGCAGATAGGCCAATCCTTTTGCAGTTCCTTTCATGATTTTCAATCGGTCCGGCCAAGTTAGTGGCGTAAATGTGGCTAGTCCAGCCTTCCCTGAAATCATAAAAATCAAAACCAGACAATCAACAAAATGAATAATGTTAAACCAAAAGATCAGTAATTTCAGATAATGGAAGATAAAATATACTTTCATCATGTTTGGAATCACATTAAGTTTGACATTCTCATGGCGACACTGTGATTTTGTTGAAGCTTAGCTTTTGCCAAAATCATTGTGGCACACCGTGATTTTATCAAACTTACCATCAATCCCAACATTCAATTTTCCCTTATTAAAACGTACCATGAATTGCTGTAGCAAGGCTTCCATTTGGAATATAATCATATATGAGAAGTTTCTCATCAACAGACCAGTAATAGGCTCTAAGAGTAGCAATATTCGGATGTCTTAGCTTCCCAATAGCTTCTACTTCTGTTTGAAACTCTTTAAACCTTTGAGAACCTCCCTCCCCCAATCTCCTCACAGCCAAAGCAAGCCCCTCTTCAAGAACAACTTTGTACATAATCCCTATTCCACTCTTACCAAGAACAAAAGCCGAAGCCTTAAGAAGTTCATCCAAATCAAAAGCTACTTGTGAATCTAAAGGAACAAGATCATATTGCTCAACATTATCAGATAGTGCCTCAGATTCATCCTTTCTGAAACAAAAACACTCTTTCCTTCCTTTCCTTCTCTTGTGAACATCATTTTCATCTTGATCCTGATTAAAACCGCAAACCCTCGAGTAAAAGAAAGAGAACACCAAACCTAAAAGACAAATTCCAATTAAATCACCAACAACAATGCCAACCACAGCACCTTTACTCAGCCCTTTGTTTTTCTCACTTCTCCCAATACCACCAACTCCACCATCATTTGATGGATAGTTAACAGGAAGATTTGGATTTGAGGAAGGTGAACTAGTAGCTGGAACATCAGAACCACATGGATTCTTCAAAGGTGGGCCACATAAACCAGGATTTCCAATAAAAGCAGTTGGTCCTCTATTCATCAAAGCACCATTTTGAGGAATTGGACCATTCAAATTATTGTAAGTAAGATCAATATAAACTTTCTCAGGCAAATTTCCAAGGCTAGCTGGAATTAAACCACTAAAATGATTATGAGACAAATCAACAGTTCCTTGCAAACTTGACAAATTTCCCATGTCACTAGGAATTGAACCATTAAATTGATTGAAAGAAAGGTCTAGTTTTTCAAGAGAAGACAAACCAGTACCAAATCCAGCAGGCAAAAAACCAGTAAAATTATTTCTACTCAAAACAAGAGTTTTAAGTCTCTTACATTTCACAATTGAACTAGGCAATGAGCCATTAAAGAAATTTTGTGACAAATCTAGAGTTTGAAGATACCTTAAATTGTGAATCTCATTTGGAACAGACCCAGAAAAAGAATTTCCATAAAGAACCAAACTCTGAAGTCCTTGAGCTTGAAAAAGCTGTTGAGGCAAAACACCAAAGAGTTCATTGTTTCTGAAATTAACATGACGAAGCTGAGAAAGAGATCCTAGTGAAGAAGGAAGAGAACCAAAAAGTTTCCTTTTAGGGATACTAATGGAAACAACAGTTTGGTCTTTGCAAGTGATTCCATTCCATGAACATGGGTTTTGATCAGAAGAATTCCAGTTAGTCATGGAGCCTTGTGGGTCTTTGATGATTTGTTTGAAAGTTAAGAGAAGATAGCCTTCAGGGTTTAGAGAATTAGCTAAAGGTGGTGGTGAAAGAGAGTTGAAACATAGAACAAAAAAGAGGAAGTGAAAAGGGAACATATTTTGGTTGAACAACAAGTATGTGACCGTTGGAGGTAGAAGATTGAAGAGAGAAATGAATGTTTTAGGTTAGAAGAGAAGAAAAAGGAAGAGACAATGCTATGCTATGCAAGGTGTTGAGTTGAGGATAAAGAAATGCTTTAACAGTAGAAAGTGTTGTGTTTGTGTGGAAGAATGGGAAAGCGAGACTTTGGCAAAGGTGAGAGACGCAATACAAAGATGAGTGAGTGAGTGAGTGTGTCTCAGTGACAAACAACTCACGCGCGACACGAGTACTTTTATCAATTTCTCACGATATTTCTGTTTTTCACCAATGTTTCTTTTCTATGGAAAATGTTTGTACACACCATGAGAAAAAAATAAAATAAAATAAAAAAGATGAAGAAGAAAAACATATAATAAGGTAAAAAAAAAATGTTGGTTATTAGTGTAGTATTGTTCTAAGATACTCCTTATGTTGGATATCTTTGATCGCGATATAATTATAGTTAAAAATAAGTTTAATGATCATTTTAGTTCTTGTATTGACACAAATTTTTGATTTTAGTCTTGTATCGTATTTTTGTCTAAATAATTTATTTCTTTAAATTGAAATAATATTTTTAATGTTAGAAAAGTCCTTCAAACTCAAATAATATTTTTGAAAATATTTAAATACTGTTGAACTCAAATTTAAGACTTTCATATTTTATTCTATTTTTGAGTAAGACTTTCATATTTAAAATTTATCTTTTTACTATTAGATCATGTTTTATATCAATTAAGAAAGGGAAAACAAAAATTTAAATTAGATCCACAAATATATAAATGCCATATTATATGCTGAAATGATATTCTTTCAATATTATCGTTTTAAAGTTCAAACTATATAAAATGTTCATTATAAAAAGTTAAGTAAAACTTACATTTAGGTCAAAATTGACAACATGCTCTCTAAATCAACAAAATACCAGTGATTTACATTATTCTCAATCAATTGTCTTCTTGTGTTGGCTACCTATCATATATTTTTGTCAATTTAGTACTATCAACAAACAGCTTTAAAATGAATTAAACATTAATTAGTTAATGATGAGAATAACCATAATTTGATCATTTAAAACTACGTTAAGAGAGTTGAATGACAGAAATAACTTATAAACTAAATTAAAGCGGTGGTGGTAAAGAAAAACTTTAGCTCAAACTATATGTATAATATGAATGATCTTTGTTTTTGTTATTGAGATGTAGTATTGCATAATCTGCATTGCATATTGTACGGCACATGTTATAATTAGTATAGAAAAACTGTTGTGCTGCGCATCTTGTACTTGTGGATGGCGCTGGTCTAAGACAAACGGTGGTAATAGTATTACTAAAAAGGGAACAATAACACCGACCGACCCGACAGTGATGATTATCATCTTATGTGCTTCTGAACCGTTATAGAGACATATGCATGCATGGCTGCCATCATCATTAACCAACAACAATTACTTTGCGCGCTCCCATTTCTCAAATTGTTTATAGTTATACATATGTATGTTCTCCCTTTTCCCTTTCCTTTTTACAAATAAATCATTTACATGAGTTGCAGTGGCGGATCCAGGACCTGAGCTCAGGTGGTGCAATTTTTTTTAAAAATTTAATTAATAATATTTTGACACAAAATTTAATTAATAATTATTACAATATAATATTAATTATAAATAATAAATTTATATATATATCTGAATGTTGCAAATGAAAATTGTCGTTTTTGCATTATGAGGTTAAGGGTGCTTGGTTCAATCCTTGATGAGAGTTGTTTTTGCATATTTTCTTTGTATATTTTGAAAAATGTTAAAATATTGAGTAGTTAATTATATAATGGAAAGAGAAAGACTGATGTTGCAGTCTGTCTACACTGACAAAAGCATAACTTACTTTATTAAACAATAAAAATTGAGGCAAATATGTAAATCTTTGGGTGTACGGTGCAAAAGAAAAATATCAGAGGGTGCAAAGTATAAATAATACATGATTTTAAGTGTAATTTCTTAAATTTGAGGGTGTGCAGGTGCACCCCCTGGTGCTACACTGGATCCGCCCCTGATGAGTTGTGAGGGCTACGCCAATTCTATCACAAGTGGACCATCGTGAACAATAATATAATCAAGAGTTACTACTACTACTAAAAAGTACTAATAAACTCACTTTTCATGTTACATTAATCAAGCTCATCCATCTAATTATACATCATACACACCTAGTTAAGAATCCATGTTCTTCCAATTGGAGCAGCTTCCCCCACTAACTGTTTTATTTTAGTCATCTAATACCTTTTTTCTTTTCCACTAAACGTTAATGAGTAGTTTTATTTGTGAAGAATCAAATTCATAATGGTGTACATAATTTTGCTAGGATAGGAATGTACATAATTCACTAAAACAGTTCATTCCTTGCAAAATCATAAAAGGAGATAAATCATTGGTTGAATCTAACACCAGCATGATATATAAGCTTTGTTGACCTAAAACTCTCTCCACCAATGTATGTAATGTAATTGTAAATTGATATCTTCAAAGTTCAAACCACATCCTCCACTCAATGATCAAGTCAAAGAAGCCCATTCCTATCTCCACTACTAAATATCTCTCCACCACAATGAAGAAATTTTCTCAATCACCTTCTCATTATTCTCTTTTCCCTCCTAACTACTGTTTTTGCTCTTAGGGGGTTTTGAGGGTATAGACACCAATTCGAGATTTAGATCTCGAAGTGTATCCTGAATTTTGGGGGTACATGCACTATTTCAAGATCTAAAACCCGAAGTGATGCATGGGTTCTAGGGTATAGACACCACTTCGGGATCTAGATCCCGAAATGGTGCCTGTATCGCCCAAAACTCAGCATACACTTCGGGACGTAGCTTCCGAACCTTATTTCGGGATCTACGTCCCGAATTAAAGGGTAATTTAGGGTTTTAGAGGGATTATAGAGAATTATGAGGAGGGCAAAAGAGAAATTTTCCACAATGAATCTCTGGCTGATCCACACCAATTTCTGTACAATTCCTTGCCCCTTCCATTTAAATAAAATTGTCTAGTCTCAAGAATAACAAATTATCTAAGATGTGCTTGGACATGTGAATTTGCTTCTTAATTATATTTAATTATCTCCAATGTTAATTTAGGTGAACTAATTTAATTTCTTCAAAAAAAAAAAGCAATTTATCCAAAATGCTAAAATAATTTTATTTTTATCCATCGTACAAACTAATAAATTATTCGATACTTATGTTATTCTATACCGGAATTATTATTTTTTTGACTAAAAAAAAATCAAATAATGTATATATTCATATTTTCTTGCATAGAATAATTTATTTTTTTCTTTCTGTTTGTGAGGAACAAAAAAACGAAAAAACGAAATATAACGCGAGGAGGAAGATGAGTCGGAGTCGGAGAGATAGGTAAATTTGTTAAAGGAGAGAAATGACAGAAGCTTGCATCAGAAGTGCCGTTGAAGCCATACACTCCTCTCCGTTCCAAGCCGTTCTCCATCTTTCCGGTGGAGCTTCTCAGCTTCTAGGTTTCTTGCTATCTGTTCCCGGTGCTTCCAATACTCTCCTTGAAGCTCTTGTTCCTTATTCTAGAATGTCTATGATTCACTTACTCTCCAAGGTTCTTTTCTTTTCTTTTCATCTTCAATTTCATTTCATCATTATACATACAATACAAACTCTCACTTTTACGTACTTGTGTTTGTTTGTGCAGATTCCATCCCAGTTTTGTAGTCAACAAACTGCTGAAGATATGGCTTTATTGGCTTATAATCGTGCTCTTAAGCTCTCTTCTCCAGGTTGCTTCCATTAATAATAACATGTCTATAAACTCTTTTCACAAGCTCTTTAGGATAGCTTATAACTTGTGAAAATAATTTAATTTTGTTTTTTCTTTTGTTATAGAAATAGCTTATATACAAGCACTTATATATGCGCTTAAGTAAGTTGTTTATCCATACAGATACTAATGTGGTATGTGTTTTTCTTGTTGATTAGGGTCCCCAGTTGTCGGTGTGGGCTTCACCGGTTCTTTAGCTAGCAGTCGTCCAAAACACGGGGAACATAGGTATTCCCTATATTTACGTTATCTTCAAAATGGTGAAAGAAAACAACCTCATTGTATAAAGTTTCATCCTATTCGCGAACTTTTCAATATTATTACTGCTTTTGTGTATACTAGTTTCCATCTTACAGGCTTATTGCCACCGGGATTCCTGATTATGTTTGAACTTGTTGTACCTGTCCTTAAAGTTACTTCCTGTTTATGGCAATAAGTTCTTATCGATCTTGCAAAATTAATCTAGAAACACATGTGAAACTGTAGAAAATAATTTGTAATGAGAATAGGGTTAGGTTTACCGATAGATTTTTCCTAATTGCTGTTAACTGTATTAGTCACGGCCACGGGTATATGAAGATACTAAACTGTCATGACTTGGTACAGGTTAAACTCAACCATATAGAAGTGCATTACTTCTGCTTTTCAAGTTACATATTGATTTATTTTGTATAATGCCATTGCAGGACTTTGGATCTTGTTAATATTTCACGTTATCTTTTATTAAAACTGTTATCTAATCACACGGTTGTGCTTCCTTTGTCCCCCTTCCTATATGTGATTTTTAGGGAATACTAATCACATCTGAACTCCTGGCCTTTTCATTTATAGATTTTATATGTCAACAAGGACAGCTGACCGACTTTGGATATCAAGAGTGACCTTGAGTAAGGTACTGTTGTCATCTATTTTGTGCTGAATGTTATTCTGAACTTGATGCTAAACATGTGACAATCTCATCATGTGCGCACACAACGTAGGAAGTTGCTAATATACTCTCTCTTCTTTAGTACACTACATCTTTTCTTTTTGGACAAAAATCCGTTCTCTTTTTTTCCTAAAAATTTGTTTGTCGTTGGATACTAATGTAATGTACAAATGTACAATTTATCTAGTTTTGGTAACCCAAACCTTTCATATTCTTGTTTTTGTTCCCTATCCTACGGTCACTCAAGGCTCTCAATTTACGCATGAGCCGAAGGAATTTAATCATGTCAAAACAAGATATATTTAAAAAACTTGCAATCATCATACAAAATAAAGCTAGGAAGTAACATTAGGTGGAACAATACTGCTATATGCATGATATGTTTTGAAATTAGAAAAGAATAAATTAAGAAGCAGACTTCTAACTGGCAATCAATTCAAACAGTTGATAAATAAAGAAAAAATGAATCAGGAATAGTAACTACTCTAGAGACACCAAAAAGGAAATGTGAGGAGATTTCACTTTGTTTTGTGTTTCAGTCTTCAATTTCACATGAAAAACAACTATCTCTGGTTTCTGTCAATGGTAATAGTTTAAAAAACAACCAGGAAAAATTCTAAGTGTCCACAATAGCAACAAACAAACCACCAGCAGACGGTCAACCACCCTATCTTCTGTGTCTAACCCAGCCACGATGGCATCAATTGCAACCCTAGTGATCCTAAATGGTTAAGCAAAGGTGGCGGCTGGTGGTGGCAACGACCAAAAGTTTTATGCTGCTAAACCTCACATTCCACGCAAAAAACTAACAAAGTCAGTTGACGGTGGAAGATTTTGATTTCCAAATAAATTGTAATTGTAATTTACATTACTGCCTTCTGATTAAGCTGCTTTAAAAAGAAAAGGAGTGGGTTTTTTTGTCCAAGTGAAAAAGGTGTAGGATGTTAATATACTCCCAATTTGTAAAAGATAAGTGGGAGTATTTTAGCAGCCTCCCCCCAACCACCACACACCACATAATAAATATTTATATTTATATATTTTGCGAACTTTTTTAATTTAGGGGCTTCGTACTCGAGAAGAAGAAGATAGAGTTTCTAGTCATCTTTTGCTCAAGGTGTGTAACAGGTTTGAGGAAAGAAGTGAACCTTTTTTGTTTTGCTATTTATTTGCACTTCCATGATGTTCTATTTTATTTTTCTCCTTTATAAGATTATGTATTGTATAAGAACATTGGAGATTCCATAAAATGAGATCACGAATATTTGGAAGCTAAACTTTATTTTATTCCTTTCTTCATATTTGTTTAAATATCTTAATGTTTTTGGCTTTCTTTTTGCTCCTTTCACTTTTCTGTTGTAGGCTATTGCAAATGCATGTAAGGTTCCTTCAAACGCTATCCCGGGGTTGAGTGAATTGGATGTATCTGATGAATGTGTAAAACAATTCAATGAAGATCAAGAGTTAGAACAACTTATAAACGGTCAAATATGCTTCAAGATTTATCCATTTAGAAGTGGTATAGTTAAACCTTTGTGCAGAAGCAATATTAATAAATCTACAATTACGTTTTACTTTCTAATTGATAAATTTTTGTACTTTGGTTTCAGAGATCCCAGCTGATAGAAAAATAATACTGCCTGGTTCTTTCAATCCCTTACATGATGGGCATCTCAAGCTCATGGAAGTTGCAACACGGTAAGAATCTCATGCTATTTGCTAAAAAATTTACAAATTTATATATTGTTTGTTGAATATATTTAATGGCTACTTATAGAATACAAATATCTTATTTATTTTTATTGTTATTTTAATATGCTTGTCAAGAGGCTATTGTTATTTATGTGTTAAGAAAGAAGTCCCACATCGGTTGTGAGATGACCTGAATGTGTGTTTATAAGTGAGGGGCAATCCTCACCTTACAAGCCGGTTTTGTGAGGATGAGTTAGGTCGAACTCTCAATTCTAAGAATATGTTTTTTATCTTCGAATGGGAATCCCTGCAAATATAGCTGTGGGATTAACCCTAGGGTCAGGGATGGTGGTTAGGTAAAAACCTTCCTGAAGTGGTGACTGTAGGATTTGAACCCCTGTCGTTATGGATAAAGTTAATCTGGGTTCACAGTGCACTCTTATTAGTTATTATGACCAACCATTGTTGGATAAAGTCTACTGTTCTATTTTGCTTTTAGAAATTTTAAAAAATAAATTATATTGATATTTACTAGAAATGGTAATATTAGTTGTCATAATTAGTTAATAATGAAGCAAAGAAATAATACATCATAATAGGGTTAATAAAGTAGTCTCTTTAATTAATTTTTTTGTCAATCGTATGATGATATTCAAATATCATTAATTGGATAACAAGTGTAAACTGTACAGTTTACATTATACTGTATTGTCTAAATTAATGTTTTTTTAAGATAGGATCTATTTTGAAAATCTAATTTGGATCAGTTATCTATGTGTATGATGGTTTACCAAAATTTATTTTTATTTGTTGGTAATTCAAGTTCATCATCTCACTTATTGAAACACATCTATGCAGCATTTGTGGTGACGGGTATCCATGCTTTGAAATATCTGCGATCAATGCAGACAAACCTCCATTAACATTGTCTCAGATCAAAGATCGTGTCAATCAATTTAAAAAAGTTGGTGAGGTTCTTTTATGCTCTCATGAGTTCAATATTCTAAGCACATAGGTCCGAAGACCTAACTATGTGCACAGTTTCTTAAGATCATTTGTTATACTATTTTATGAAGGGGTTCTCTGCTTCCATTTTTATATGACAAGGACTTATTGTCTTTCCGATGCACCATTATATAATTGGTAACATGGTAGTATTTTTACATAGCTAACACCGAATGAGATTCACACTTGTTTTATTTTGAAAATTTCAGACAATATGAACAGCCGTGTTCTTATTCATATGACAATATGCTAGAGAAAAGGGTAGAATTAAGAAGAATCAGAGGAATTAGGATTAATTAGGGCAGTTACTCAATTAGATTAATATGGGGTGATTGTAGAAAGTAGACATTCAGCAAATTGTATTTGGCAGATAACTGAGCAAGAGCTCTGGTGAGAAGTGGAAACCCTTGGGGAGAGTATCTCTTGTTTTCATGTTCAGATTTGTTATTTCAATAAAGTTGTTCTTTCCCTTTCTCTATTTTTCTTCAATTTTGCAAATCTTTAATTTGAGTTCATAACACAAGATGATACTCAGAGCATATAACTGTTTTCAGTACTTAGTTTATTATTGTTGAATGAACCACTTAAAGTTGTAAATGATTTCTCTACAACAATTGCAGGACAGACAGTAATTATATCCAGTCAGCCTTATTTTTATAAGAAGGCTGAACTTTTTCCGGGCAGTGCTTTTGTAATTGGTGTTGACACAGCAGTGCGGCTTATTAATGTATGTAATTGCTTAATGCTTTGAACAATTTTACATGAATTTATCATTTCATGTCCTGCAGTTTTTGAATACTTGATTGTTTCTAGGGATGTAGTCTCAGCTTGCAAAGCAGCTCAATCCCTATCTTCTGTTGGACCATGTTACCATCCCATATGATTTTATTGTTTGTGTACAATGCTTTTGCTGCTTTGCTAGGATTGGATTTGAATGCAGGACCTTAGCAAATGTCCTGTGCCTATCTCTCCTGTCCTAGACATTATTTACGAAGATGGAGGATAGATACAATTTTCACACGACCTTGTTACGTCAAAATCAACGTCATGTTAAAATCTCACATGAGATTTTAATATCATAAGTCACACATGGCCCTAGATTGAGTTAATTAGGATGAGGGGATATTTTTAATAAGAGGTCTGTTCCAGATTAGTTGCTTTAGTTAACTAGTAGCATTCTAGGTTGTAACTTCAGGAAAGAAACAGTATTACGTCAGTCAGTAAACATAAGAAAATACACAAATAGAAAAACAAATGTCTTATTCTTTATATCCTTATTGATACCAAGCTGCAAGTCTGAATGGTATATGTAGTAACATAATCAGTACCTGAAATTCTCAGTTGGTGCTTTACTTTATTAACTTTGTTAACAAAGATTCATGCTACTCTTGCAGCCTAAATACTATGATGGGGACTACAACAAGATGCTGAAGATACTTATTGGTTGTAAAGAAACAGGATGCACTTTCCTTGTGGGTGGTCGGAATGTAGATGGTGCATTTAAGGTAGTATCATACCAGATATGAAAAGAACAATTCAAATTTTGCTATTCTTATTTTTCAATTTCATTGTTAATGAGGCCATTGTGTGGTGCTACAGGTTCTTGATGATTTGAATGTTCCAGAGGAACTAAAAGACATGTTCATCTCCATTCCAGCTGAACAGTTCCGAATGGATATATCCTCTACTGACATAAGAAAAAAAAGTGGGATGTAAATATCTTTATGGCTGAAGGTCAATTTATAATAGTCAAGGGGGAAATCACTTCCTCCATGAAGCACAAATTTGCGTTATAAAAAGGCGGCAACCTAGATCCTATGCAGAATGAAACAAAATGCAGGACACATTGAATACTCGTGCACAGATATTATATAAAAGTGTCCATTCTTGACCATGATGTATCTTTTTTAAAATAAATTGAATGTGCCATTTGAATGAAATGTACACTCTTGTTAAGAGTTGTAACTGTTGTGGCCTACTGATGTTATGACTCTGTCAAAGGGAAAAAATGAAATAAAAAATAAAAAAATGGGGACAAGTTCTCAACTTCTTTGGAATTGAGGCTTTTACATAACGTGCAAGAGAAAAATCTGTGTTTTCCATCATTTTTAAAAATACCAACTTGTGATAACTTCTATTTTTGGGCATTACTTTTTAGAAACCCAACTTATCAAGTTATCTGCTAAATAAATACTACCAATTACCAAGTCAATGGTCGCATTCAACAGTCTCAAATACATCTTATTCAACGGTTGTAATTTGTTGAAACACTACTGTACACTTGGTTATGGGGTGGACCTTAAAGGGCACCACCACCCATTGTTACATAATGAAACATTTTTTCAATTAAAGGCAACAACTTTGCCTTGTACAGACAGTCATAGCAGTAGCACCCTATACCATTTTGACTAGAACTAGAAAAAATCCCTATCTAGCTTCATAACAGTGACTGATGATGAAGATGATATACAGTGAGGAGGGAATATAAAAAGGTCAACCACCACAGCCTCCCCCACAGCCTGCTCCACACCCGGCGGCAGCGCAGGCAGAACCATTGCCATAGTTGTTGGCTGTAGCACCGGAGGCTTTGGTTGAGTCTTTGGATATTCCATCTGCACAGAAGAAGATAATAGCAGCAAAAAGAGATAGGGTCATTAATACTGCACATAACATAAAAACTACACTTGCCAACTCTTCAACCAAGTCATCACCGCCGCCGCCTTGGTGTCTTGTCAACCCAATCTCTTTCCATTGCCTCCCCATTTTATGCTGCTTGTAAACTGTGCGTGGAAGGGGAAAACCCAAAGATAAAGAGAGATGCTAAGATAAATGTTATGTCATTTGGTAGCTATGAAAAGCTCATTGAAATAGTGGCTGATATATATAAGGAAAAAGAATGTGAATAAAGTGAGGGAGAAGGGAAGGTAATAAAATTTTATTATTATCCTATCCTAACCACTTAAATGTTACTACTAATGTCTTTAGCCTTTTGATGGCGGAAAATTCTAAAGTAGTATGTGTGAAGCAAATCATATGTACGTGTGATTTGCCGGCTGCAGAGTCTTAATTTTGAATGAAGGAACGTTGTTCACATCTTATCCTAAACTGCCAAATAAGGAAACGAGTCAAATGACACATAAAATAGTCCTTTATGCCAAAATGTCAAAGGTTTCACATTCTTTTCATATTCAAAAATTCTTTTTACATTGTCATAAGAAATACTACTTTCTTTTTTACAAGAATACTCCTATTAAATTATTAGTTGTAGGGGTAATTATGTAAAGTCATTTTTTTTATAAATTTATTGTTACAACCACGTTTTATAATATTTGTAAAATTTGTAGAGGTTTTTTTTTTTTGTAGAAAAATTTGAGAGGTTTTATTATAATAAGAAACAAAGGGAGTAATATAATTAAGCGTAAAACTTAGTAATATTGTTATATTGAACATCTTCATCCGACTGTGAATTCAGAATTTTTTAGTTGTGTGTGTAAGTTTTATGTGATGTTTGTCTATTTGTCTATAGACAAAAGAAAAATCAAGTGAATGAGAATTTATTTTAGGTACAAGGAATGAAAATTTTTATTACAAGTATTTAGTATTAAGATTTGAATCAACGTGATCCTCTTTTGATCAAATTTTAGAGGCAAATGATGATTGTTAGGAACAAACTGGAGGCAAAACGCAAGAATTTTAGAAATAACATGAGTGCTAAGCTATTAATAACTTTGTCAGTGTTGAGGTTTGTGGTGTTGGTAAAGTATATCAAGTGATTGAGCTTAGAGGCTTAATGAGCTTTTTTAAGGATAAATTGTTTGAAAGAATTTGAATTTAATTTTTAAGAAAAGTAATTATTAACCAAATTTTGTTTATCTTTTTATCGAATTATGAATTACCAATTACCATAATCATATTCCCCGACAACACAACTCAATTTTAGAAGATGCGGGGTAGTTGTGAAGACATGGCTTAGCAATCGTTTGATTTTGGGTTTCTTGCCACAGCGGAGAAATTTACTTTTTAGGCCTCTCAACATGATTCTAAACTCCCCAAAAATATCAAAATACCATCAAATTTAAAACTCTAATCAATTTAGAAAGTGGATTAGAAAATGTGAAGTTGTACGATTTGAATATGTTTAAGTAATCATATGTATTACTTAAACAAGGAATAAGGTTTAAGAGTCATTTTGTATTAGAAAGTGTTTGAAAATTTCTCTTTCGCCCCCTCCCCCCCCCCCCCCCTCACTTCTCTAAAACCCCCCTAAAACTCCAAAATGCCCTTGAAATTGGGCAAAGAAAGCAGTTTGGGACATACGTCCCGAACCATGGGCGTTGCACCCCCCATCGCGCGCGTGCTATGGTTCGTGACCTATACACCGAACTGGAGTTCGGGGTATACGTCACGAACTCACCCCTGACGCCCCCCCATAAGACTTACTTCGTGAGATAGGTCACGAAGCCCTGTTCGATATCTAAAACCAGAACTGAGTTATGAAACCGTTTTATGCAAAATAGGTTGATTTTATAAAAAATGAATTATGAACCAAATTAACCTAAGATTTTTTCTCATCCCACCCCCAAAAACTCTCTTTCCCCCCCAAAAAATAGTTTTTGTATGAGGGTAAAAACTTTTTTTTTAGGGGGGGAAAGAGAGTTTTTGGGGGTGGGATGAGAAAAAATCTTAGGTTAATTTTGTTCATAACTCATTTTGTATAAAACGGTTTGCTCATTTTTCACCAGAGTATTTCGTGATCTATTTTCCGAATTGCATTTCGGGGAATAGCTCACGAAATGAGCAAGGGGGGGCAGGAAAAAATTGGAGACTCCGTGATGTATTTCCCGAACTCCAGTTCGGGTTATACGTCACGAAGTGCAGGCATGGGGGGGCAAAGTTGAATAATTTCGGGACGTACAACCCGAACTGGAGTTCGGGAAATACATCACGAATTTTTATTTATAAGGGTAAAAGAGGTAGTTAGGGGGGGGAAGAAATTTGGGGGGGCGATTGAGCAATTTTCAAAGTGTTTATCGATTAGAAAATGTTTAAGAGTGTTTCACATGTTGACAAAAAGGATAACTTTAAATATGTTTAAGTAATACATATGATTAAGTTATTTGTAAGTATTAAAATATTATTGTATCGATTAGAAAATGTGAAATCATATGATTTGAATATGTTTAAGTAATACATATCGATTAGAAAATGTTTAAGAGTGTTTCACATATTGACAAAAAGGATAACTTTGAATATGTTTAAGTAATACATATGATTAAGTTATTTGTATGTATTAAAATATTATTGTATCGATTAGAAAATGTGAAATTGTATGATTTGAATATGTTTAAGTAATACATATCGATTAGAAAATGTTTAAGAGTGTTTCACATATTGACAAAAAGGATAACTTTGAATATGTTTAAGTAATACATATGATTAAGTTATTTGTAAGTATTAAAATATTATTGTATCGATTAGAAAATGTGAAATTGTATGATTTGAATATGTTTAAGTAATACATATGATTAAGTTATTTGTAAGTATTAAAACATATTACTTAAACACTCTTTGCGTTAATTTTAGAAGTCATTTTGTATTGATTTAAGCAATTGAGAAACACAAAAATGATAAGGTTTTCAAACTTTTCGAGTTCAGCTTCCTTACCAGTTTTCATGGTTTCCAGCTTCATTTTCAACTCCTTCACTTTTACCACTAACTTCTGCTCTTTTTTGACCTCGTCGGCTTTTTCTTGTGTTTATTGAAAAGTTTGGTAACGGCCAATCGAGTCTTTGGTGAACTTGGCCGAAGATTTTGCAACTCCAACATTAGGTCGTTGATGTTTGAATCTTCTCTTTTGGCACTGTCTCTCACAATTTTGTTTTCCAGAAGACTCCATTTGAAGCCCTTTCTTCTTCTGTTGGAGGACTCACGGTGCTCAGGCTGACAGTTTTCGTTTGCGGTGGAACTCATTTTAGACCGTGGAAGAAGCTGCCGCGTCGAAGGCTAGGTTAATTAATCAATTAGGTTAAAAGGAATATTTGGGCTTATAAAATAAATGGGTCAAATTTTAGAAAACTGTTTTATCCGCCCTCTAAATTACTTCCACGCCCCCAAAGTGCCTTAAATACCCTTCGGATTATATCTCCCTAAACACAGTAAGACCAAATTTTTTTGGATCATATAGCATGAAAATGTATAATTTTTGAATTCTATAACCTAAATAGTAATTTATGTGAATTTAAAATTGCTGGAGTCATTTTGGTAGATACGACCCGAACTATAATTTTTTGGGAGTTATGATTTGAAAACTCTTAATTTTCAGACGTTATGATCTGAAATGGTTTTTTAAAAAGTCAGCTAGCAGACCCGTACCTACATTCTACACTCAAACACTCAACTTCTTCCAAAATTAAGATGCAATTTTTTAAGAGTTTTCATGTTTTCAAGCTTGAAATCATCCTTTATTGGCTCATTTGTAGTATCACACACTCATTTGAAGGTGTAAAATTGTTAATCAACTATTTGTGTCCAACTATGTGCAAACATTTAGATGCTACACAGTTTCAGAAGTTACGATCCAATATATTGGCTAATTTCGTATTTATAAACCGAAATGTATTATAAATGAAAATTTTCGTTCAGTTTGGAAGTTGCGAATTGAAATGTATATTATTTTGGTAGATACAATCCGAAAAAATGGGGAAAACCGAACCAGTCAATTTTTTAGGGTTATACGATGTGAAATAATACCGTTTACAGATTATACATACTGAAATTTTTATTTCCCTAAGCTGAGGGTATTTTCGAGTTTTTGAGGGGTCTGGGTCTCTGGGAGCATTTTGAAGGGCCTAAAAAGCAATTTTCCAAATTTTATATGGTGATAAAAAATAAAATATTACATACAATAAGTATATACTCCGTATGGTATGTTGCACCTGAGTCTAATAGCCAAGTAACATAATGCTTACTATATAGTACTACCTCCGTTTCTTTTTACTTGTCGTTTTAGAAAAAAATATTTGTTTCTTTTTACTTGTCATTTTAGCAATTTAGGTTATATATTGCCTATTATATCCTCCTTCTTATTTTATTTTATTGACTAAATTTTGTATAATTGTTTTTGTTGAAACAATAAAATCTTTTTTAATGTACAAATTTTATTTGTTTTTAAATAAAATTTGTTACAATTTTTTTGAAAATTGATAATGTTTGTGAAAAAGAAGGAATTTATTGGTGTATTAAAAATGTGATATATTTTTTAAAAAGGGCATACTAAGAAAATAAGGTGCAAAAATATACCCCTCCTATTTTGGTCTTTTTGGAGGTAGTATATGTTAATGTTGGAGAGAAAGTCACATGCACTAAGAATTTTAGCATATTCTAATCATAATAACCGCCTAATTAGTTGAAATAGTCCTTGTGTATTGGGCTAATTGCAGAAATCCAAGAGTTAAATACTTTGCTGGTGAACTTTCAAAACTAATCAACTATGCCACTTAGTTTGCAAACTTATCTTTTTAAACTTTCTATGTTGCAAACACACACACATATATATATATATATATATATATATATATATGTTTTTTTTTTGGTAAGGGAAATAATTTATATAATTGCATGTCATAATGAATCCTATTAAAAAAAAAGAGAGAATGATAGTTAATCTCCCAATGTCATTCAAAAAACTATTTCTATTAATCTAAATTAGCTTCAACAACTTAGATACAATCAATAGTAGCAAACTAGTAACAGTGTTGGGATTAGAAATCAAAATACTCCATAGATCTAAAAATCCAGCACAAGATAGCAAACCAAGTGTATTCACAAGTACTACAATTTAGCCAATGATATTAGCATATGTTTCCTACATAGATTAGATTAAGCTTAATGATGAAGAGACTGGGAAGCACTTCTAGCAGCAGTTTGCTCAGAAGCATTGGCAAGACCCTGCAGCATTCTCAAAATCTCACTTGTGTCTTCCAAATAATATTTGGCCTTGCTTGGTTTCTGACCAACAGTACAAGGAAAAACATCTGCAATAGGCGATAGCGACGCCCTTGCACTCGTTATTACCCCGAACATGTCTTCATCTGATCTGTCATCACCAATGCATAGAACAAAATCCGGAATCACTCCCTTTTGTTGCATTGTTATCAGAATACGTTCTGCTACAATACCCTTACTCACTCCCTGCACCAAAAATGTAATAGGGTTGTCAAAACATGGTTCTAGGCCAATTATGAGCATAGCTACACTCACCTTGAAGCTTTGGAGGTCCAAATTCAAGTATTCTTTTTAACTAAACAGACTACTGGACCATAATTCACAGCAATAAGTAGTATGCAAATTACTTGAACTAAATATAACTAATCTCAAATTAGATTTTTAAAAGTGAAAAGACAACTTTTGGTTACTGACCTGAGGTTTAACTTCCACAATGCTTGGGCCACTTTTAACTGAAACAGGCTCATTGGCGAGAACACTTTCTAGATGGTCAAGAAGCTCCTTAGCCTGACATGAACCAAAATCTCGGTCTGCAAATTCGTAATTCCAAACAAGAGCGCTCTCTTTGGACTCTATGTTAGAACCGTCCGTAGTTTCTGTATATAACTGCATAACTGGCTCAGCAATCTGTTTCCAGTCAAAATCAGGCACAGAAACACAAGTTTCCCATTCTTCAGTATGACTTGTCCTGAAAAAAAGGTATAAGATTCTTCAGTTTAAGTACCTAAGCAAGCTCCACCAAATAAAATAGTTTATTTTTTTCTAAGTATGATCCCTCATTCAAAACCAAATTTCATCATCCTTAAAAAATAAGTAAAAAAATTCTTTGTAGTGCACGAAAGAAAACCATTAATACAGTTCACAGTCACCACACAACAGATGCATAAGCAGTAAGCACCATAACACAAGGAAAAATAGCATAACATACCTCACAAAATAGCCGTGCTCTGCAGCAAGTCCAAGCTTTTCACAAGAAGAAAACCATTCAGTAAGAGTCTTTCTCTCCTTTCCACTTACAATGAAAACACAATTCTTGGTGTCATTGCACAGGCTATTCAAGATGGAAACAGCTTCAGCACTAGGTGTTGTACTAATTGATCCAAGCTGCACCATAGTACTGTCATAATCCAAAAGAATAGCTCGGTGCTTTGTTCTCTTATAAGCTGAAACAATATGTTCCACGGATAGCTTTTGAAAATTTGGATCCAAAGCGATAACTCGAAATCCTAAACCAAAACCAATTCCCCAGCATCTCCTCCTCAGATGATCCCTACAAGCCCTTTCCAGATCCTGCAAGAAGCTACGAGCCCAATAAGCAACATCGTGCGTACTAACGTACCTATAATGCTTTTCATGCCGCATTTGTTTTTCAGACTCCGGGACCACTAAAGCAGAATCCATAGCTTCAGCAACAGCATCGATATTCCATGGATTCACCCGAATCGCACCACTTAATGATGGGGAGCAACCGATGAACTCAGACACAACCAGCATGCTCTTCTTTTGGATATTTGTTTTTATTCCTAAAATCTCATCTATCTTCTCATTTCCTTGTCTACAAATGATATACTCATAAGGTATAAGGTTCATCCCATCTCTCACTGCAGTAACAAGACAACATTCTGCAATTGCATAATAAGCTATTCGCTCGTAACTCTGGAGCGTTGTATCGATCAAGATTACGGGTGTGTACCCAGGCCTTCCAAATGTGTCATTTATCCTTTTCACAGTTGCATAAGTTTCACACTGCACTTCTTGCACATCTTTTCCGCGGCCTCTAGCAGGGTTTGCGATTTGTACCAGAACAACTTTTCCCCTCTTATCAGCATGTTGTATAAGCAATTGTTCCATCGCCAAAAGTTTTAAGCTGATTCCTTTGAAGATATCCATGTCATCTACCCCCAGCATCACAGTTTGACCTTTGAACCGGTTTCTTAGCTCCGCAACCTTGCATTCTGTCTCAGAAAGATTCATGACTGATTCAAGCTGACCTATATGAATGCCAACAGGAAGAATCTTAATGCTAACAGTTCTTCCATAGTACTCAAGACCAATATAGCCTCGCTTTGATTGATAAGCAATCCCCAGCATTCTACTGCAACAGGAGAGGAAATGTCTGGCATAGTCAAAAGTATGAAACCCTATAAGATCAGAATTCAGAAGAGCTCTAAGAAGTTCATCCCTAACAGGAAGGGTTCGGTATATCTCGGAAGAAGGAAAAGGACTATGGAGGAAGAATCCTAGCCTCGCCCTATTAAACCTCTTCCTCAAAAATGTTGGAAGAACCATCAAGTGATAGTCATGAACCCAAACAAAGTCCTCATCAGGGTTAATGACTTCCATCACTTTATCTGCAAATATCTTGTTGACAGAAACATAAGCCTGCCAAAGTGATCTATCGAATCGACCACCAAGATCAGGCGAAAGCGGAAGCATGTAGTGAAACAAAGGCCACAGATGTTGTTTACAGAAACCATGATAGAATTTAGTGAAAAGTTCAGGAGGGAGGAAAGTTGGTACACATTTGAAATTGTCAAGCAAGTACTGAGCAACATCATCTTGCTCAATTGGATCAATTTCTTCTTTAAGACAACCGATATAGATTGTTTCGATATCATCACCAAGACCATCTTTCAGCTGTAAAAGAAGTGAATCCTCATCCCAAGTGAATTCCCACTTACCATTCTCCTCTTTCCTTTGTGCCTTTAATGGAAGCTGGTTACCAACAATGATCATCCTCTCTTGAGATATGGAGGAAGGAGCATCAGAGCCAACACTATTGTTGGATTCATCATCTAATTCAGACAGCACTCCAGCAACAGTTGCAACTCTAGGAAGCCGTTTCTTCTCACGGCCGAAAGCCGGTGAGCCACATGAAGTAAGATCTAACAAGTTTGAATATGACCTTGAAACCATTTTGCTTATATTAATACTCCTCACTCACAGTTCTACAAAAACAACAATAGTAAGAAATGCAATTTCAAATAACCTGAAAACAGATTAAACATCATCATCACTCATACACCAAAACTAGTAATGTTACATTCCATGAAAGATCTATACAAAAGTTTGAAAGTATTTGGAAAAAATTCAGCTTTTGACACATGGTACTTAAGACAAATGAATGGAAAATCTCACACTTGAGGAAAGACCCATTTCAGCTGGATTTGACAAAAATTAAATAGTTTGACCATTTGTGAAATTATATTTAGAAAATACAGCATTCAACTGACAAAACAGATATAACTATTTAACAAAATCCAAGATAGATCATATGAATCTAATAATAGAATTAATAATAACAACATCAACTACCACCAGAAGTAAAAAAGTAACCTAGTAATCAACACTAGTTAGAATTGGGGCAATGTTAAGAAACAAGTGAGAGTTGAATGAAGAAGCTAGCGTTTTATAACAGCAATGAATCAGAAAGAAAATCATATTTATTTGTTCCTTCCTCCTAACCTTGAATGAATGTTAGTTGGAGATGAGACACACTTCACAGCACACACACCAAAGATTCTTCAATGTCAATATCAAAAGCAATAGCAATAGCAATAGCACACTCACTCACAAGTCAGTCACAAATGCAATGGTGTGAAGTAAGTAAGAATATAACTTTATTTGTTTTACTACTTTTTGTTTATAAAAACAGAAAGGGTTTACTTGCTTGCATACATGCACTTCATTCATTGATACATCATCATCATAATGAATGATATTTTTACACTACACAACCAACCAACCAAACAACGACAAATAACATGTCCTTATACTAAGAAAGCAACTTCATTCACTCACTCTCACTCATGTCAGTGTGATGACATTATTGATTGTTACTACTACTAAACCATAACTAAACTTCCTTAATTAACTATGGTTTGTGTTAACCTTAATCAGGGATTAACTTAACTAATGGGATAGATTCTTGCACTGCCTGCCACTACATACAAACCACTACTAAAGTAAAGAGATTCTTTCTTTCTTTCTCATTGTACTACAACCACACAGCGCGTGTAATACACAGTTAGTTTTGTTTCCATTGTGAATGTAATGTGACTGTGAGAGTGCGTGTGTATTTGATACGTGTTTGTCTGGTTTTTAGCGGAAAAATAATGCAACTAATACTATTGTATATCCTACTACTACTATAGTTTAAATTAAATTAAATTAAATTGTGTTTTAGAGAAGATTAAGGAGTGATATGATATTCTTAAGGAAATACGAACGGTCTCAAAGTTTGCTGTTGGGTTACGCGCAGTCTTGTTCAATCATATTGCAACAAATGTCCGGTGGATTCTCGACTTTATTTCTGTGTTTAATTTAATGAACTACAGTACTATAGTTTTTTTAATTTTACCAATTCATCTATGACAAAAACTCCCAATAGCTAATAAACTGAGTAGTAATTTGTAGCGGATGAATTTATAATTTAAAGCTTATAAGTTATAGTATACAAGTTAGTTGATTGAATTTATAGTATTTGATAAATTTAACTTTTGAGCTTACTTGTAGATATAAAATGACATAAAAAGATAAGTTTAATAATTATTTAATCATTTTCAAGACGACAATGGTAAAATTGAAAGAAAAAAAAAAACTATAAGCTATAAGTTAATTGCATTAACTTATCAAAATATATAAGTTATATATGCAAGTAAAAATAAGCAATAAGTTCATTAAAAAAAATTACACCAAACAATTTTTTTTAATATGAGCTTATAAATTAAGCTAAAAATATAGTCTTGGCAAACAGAACTTATTAATTAGACTCATTAATAGTGATTTAAAATGATGTTTTTATTAGATTCACTTCATATATATGTACAATATCAAGCTAAAGGTGGATTCGATCTAAAACACAGCTCTAAGATTTGTTATCAGTGATTTAGTTGTGAGTTTGTGACTCAAGTTTAGGGTCACAACTCATATCAAACATCATGCCTTATTGCCGCTACTAATTAGTTTGCAACTTTAACTATGGTCATTAATTATTAATTAATTGTGGTTTAGTAGTCTTTATTTGACATCTATAAACAAATGAAAAATCTTTTATATATAGCATGAAATGAGATAGTTTGTTGGTGTAGAAAAACAAAAGAAAAGGCTTGTAGCCATTGGTGTATAAATCAATATTTCCATGCATATATACATTACAATATGAGAGTGTTTAACAAAAATTTGGGCCATGCCTACACCTTCAGAATATGTGAAATGAACGAATGACAAAAAAAACAAAAAAAAAAACTTAAATCCAATTATTTAAATTTTTTCTTTCAAAACAATTATCTCTCATGTTTCCTTTCTCACTCATTTAAATTATTGATGTTGAGGGATTAAGGTGTGCTGTGTCCACTTGACTTGGATACTTTGTTAGTTGCTATCACTTTGTAAAATTGTAATCATTATTGATGAGACATAACTCCTCGCTGCCAAATATCTCATCCTCAAGATTTATACTTATACTGTTGTCAAAAAAGCTAAGCTATATTTATATTAATAATTTTGGTAATTGAATGTATTTTTAAGTAACCAATTATTTAGTCATGTAGTGTGTCTTATTTTGTTTTGTTTTGTTTTCTCACTCATGGCAGTTTTTGAAATGGACAGTTCATTACAATGACCGTGGAAATTGTGTCTCCTGATGTACATGTTTATATATCATTCAACGGTGGAAGATGTTACAAGCAATGCAAGCACCTTCATAGTTGAAAATGTAATGTATGGTCAATTGGCCATTAAGCATAGCATATTATACTACTACGTTTATAGTGAGGTCAGAATTTACTTTAGTCTTAAAGAAAATGTTAAAACTAAGGAACTTTAATATAATACGATAAATTACAATGAAATTTGTATAATTAATGTAAATAAAATATATAGTATAAAAATGTTATTTTCAATTAAAATTTACTTTTTTGTATTTGATTAATGTATAAGATGCGCTAATTAATATGACTCTAATTTTAATTATTAGTTTATTTATAAAATAAAAAATAGATAAATGAAGCAAATTCGTATTCCTTTAAAGTTGGGGTTTACGTGGCCTTGCTATAAAAGTTGTCTAACCGTTAACTAATAAAGAGAGTATATGTGGGGAATCCTAACCCACCAATTATTTGTTCCAACATCATTCTTCTGCACTCACTCAAAGTGAAAGTGATAATGCTTACTGTTTACTAAAAATAGTGGTGATTTATTATGAGCCAATATTCTTGCTGGAAGTTGGGTTCATTTGAGCTTAGAGTGAAAATGAGATCCAATTAGTGAATATTGATGAGTAATTAAGTGAATGATGTAAAAGTGAAAGCATGTTACATTTGCTCTAAGAAATAATTGCTTTTCTTTTCATTGTATGTAAGTAATAAGTTGTTGGATATTTAGTAGGTCTAAAGATAAATTTAAAGGTGAGATTTTGAAAGTTTATTTACTAAATTTAAATTTTTTTGACGTGTACTAAATTTAAATTTAAAAATTATTTTTTATACATTTTAATACAAAATCATTTATTTGAATTAATTCTTATTGGAACAAATATTAGTTTTAGATAGTAGTAACTTTTATTAATTTTAGAAATAGTAAAATAAGAGAGAATCATTCTTAAATAAAACTTTTTATATTTTTAAGGGTTTAATGTGATTACTTTGGTGTCTTTTTCTTGAACTAGGTTCAAAGTCAATTGTATAAATTTATCCCGTCATGAATTAGGAAAAAGGAATTTTCGATTTTTTTTAGCATAGTTTTCACGATAGAATATTCTCTTAATGCGCGTTTCTATAAATTGGAGAATATTCATTTTTTTGATGAGCATAACATTGAAACCTTAGAATAAGGTACAAACATTAAGCCAAACATTGCAAGTTTAATTTCTTTTTAAGGAAATTTGGTCCAAAATAAAATTTTATTTTTAAGGAAAATGCCCAAAAGAAAATTAAACTAAGGTAATGTGGGTCTTAAGGTATTATATATCAACGTTATACTTTGTTCATGACAAATTGACACGCATGCTTCCATGATAATTTTAGTTTTAGCTATAAAACTTTATGATAGCAATAGCATGTCATGTAAGTGATTATTATAAAATTAATTCCAACATTATTGAATTACATACTTGAGGCAGGAAATTAAACAAATGGTTGCAGCCAATTGATGGCAAAAGCAGAGGAAATTAAAGAGAGTACATCATGTTATGTTTTTAATTCATGCGTGACAAAGAAGATCTAATTAAAAATCATCTTAACTTCTTTTCTTTCACAGGTCCCCTTGGAATCCTATTGAGAACTGTGGAATCCAATTTGTTGAGCAATCTCTTCACATCTTCGTTTCCTTTACTTGCTAGATAATCCACCTCATGTTCATACCTCTCATACATAATGGGAAGTGTCACCAAGCATAAAAATGCTGTACATACATAACATACCATAGCATCACATATTAATAGTTAATAATAAGGCCACAATAGTAAAACTAATTTGTAATTGGAATCAATCTTACTTGTATATAGTAAATTGGCAGTGCTGAAGAAACTTCCAATAGTAGACATGATCCATAGCCCAGCTATTGTCTGAAATTCAATCACTTTGATGTCAATAAACAAATTATTTAAAAAATGTTAAATATATTTTTAGTCGCTGTTAAATATTCATATTTTGATTTTAGCATCTACAAAAAAATTATCAATTTTGGTTCATACACTTTTTATAAAAAGGATTATTTATATAACTTTTATAAAAATTTATGTTTTTAGTCCTTTTGTTTTTATTAAAGCTGTTAGTACTAAATACGGTCAAAATATTATATTATAGAACTAAAGTTGAAACGTTCACAATTTTTCGGGACTAAAATCATATTTCACCTACGGTCATCATATTATAGAACTAAATTGAAAATAGTTTATTTCACAATACCACAAAGAAGAATCTAAGGTCTTTCCCAGTTGAAATGTCATAAAATTTCCTCAAGAACAAGTTCAACTTATGATGAATGAATCTAATGGTGGAATCTGGGATTTCAAGATCATAGACATTAGGAAGTCTCCTGCAATGCAACACATAAGCAATGTTTACTCCAAAAAACGTTACAAATTAAAGAATGGATTTGAACAAGGACTCCATAAATTGCATATTTCTATAAGGTTGGAAATAGAATTAATTACCAAGTGATAAGTCCAGCTGCATTATGCCAAACAAAGAGAATGAGCATAAGGGCTATGAGGATGTGACATAGAAGAGTAACAAGATTATATTCAACCACTTCAAAGAGAAACCAAATCATTGAAAATCCAGCTACAAATGCTGCCGATGATTTCTTGTCTTTCCATAGCAAGATATCAGCAACTGCAAAATCAAAACAATCATTCAACAAAGCAAAATATTTTTAGTCCATATAGCGTCAGTTTACATCTAATGTTTTCCCTTTTATTTTCAAATAGTTTAATAGTTAGAATTTCTTTTAAGGTGAATAAATAAAGAAATATGAGTTTGAATCTTGGCCCTCTACATTTCAATGTCTCTGTCGATTGGTATATACTCACGGCCACGGGGAATCAATTTATAAGTCGGGTTTCTAACAATGAATTAGACGCGATTTAAATCAAATGTAAAAGTAAAAAAGTTAAGTTTAAAAAAACCTCCCTATTTAACATGGCAAGAAGGAGAGAAAAGAATCGACACATGAAAATGTGACACAAAAGATGTGAAATTTAGAAGAGATCTTACTCTTTCCTCCACCAAGGACTGCGTGAAGTGGTCTACTAAAGAAACCAGGTCCATTGGGACGGATTGGCATGATTATAAATTAACTATTGAAGTTTGTTTTGTGTTAATATTTTTCTGTTTGGTGATGGTGGCAAATAAAGTTAATATTTCCTAGTATAATGTTGTGTTGCATGCGGGATGAGGCCATTAATATACGAGATATTGTACCAAAGATTATGGTTCTAAGCTTTGTAACCAAGAAATTAATGAAATCAACATTTGCATAGAGAGGTAAGGTAAGGTATGGCTTTGGCATGGCTTTCAAGTTTTAATTATTTGTAGGGTCTTGCATTTACCTTCTTACATGTTTGATACTTTGTTTTCTTCTATTGATTATGTGTTTTTTTCCCTTCTTTTTTAAGTAATTAGTCCTGTCCCCTACAATTTTCCATTAAATAACAATCATCCTAAATTTTTTTGTCGCAAATTTTGATATATGCGACTATGTGTCTTTAATAGAAACTAACATATCGATCGTTTGTTGGTTCAATGGTGATTAAAACTAAGTTTATTAAGTGTCGCATTAAACTATTTGACACATGCTAATTAATTTTATAACTTCAATTATTAATATCTATAATAATAAATTACTATTATAAAAAATTATGAAAAAATTATATTTAAAAAATATTCATTAAAACAAATTAATCAAAATCTTAAATATTAACATTTATTTTTATATAAATAAAAAAAATATAGTTAAAAAATCAACAATAAACTAGTCTGAGTAATATGATTTTAAACTTCTTAAATATGTGATCAGTAATTCAATTGACTCATATGTATAAAAATATTTAGTTAACATAAGAGAACTTACTTTATTTTATTTTGACTAAAAGACAACTTATTTTATATACTCCACAATCCACATATTTGCCAAAGAAAATTAGTTATCACTAATATTCTAAACTATTGGACTTAGTAACTCAAAAAGTAATTTTTGATGACCACATTGACCAGAATATCTGACATTAACATAATCATAAAATAACTCAAATGTTGGTGGAAATTATCCCTTGTACTTGAACAAAACAGTATAACCTTTTTTTTATGGGCTAAACAAAACAGTAACATGATCATATCATAAGAATAAAATAACTCAAATAAATGTTGACTGCCCATCATATTTCACATTTCACATAGCCCGAAAGTCTTTCGGCTTCAGGCAGCGTGACATGCTACAGAATGTTCCATAAACTAAATTATGAAACAGCTTTGTTATTTAAAAAAATTTAAACAATTCTTTTGAGATGAAATTCTTTGCTATCAAAATCCCCGCTTAAAATTTTATACACCCTCAAAGAACAAAGAAAGATGCTAATACAGTATAAACAAAGCATATTTACTATACTTTTTTTAAGCAATAATATAGCCATGAAATCAATTGGACGATTTTTTTTCTCGATGACTTTCTATCAAAGTGGGAAGAGCTTTAAAGCGAGCTATTCATTTTAAACTGGTTGATAGAAAAACAAATGTAAATACCAACAATTTGTATTGGTTTAAACGATAAGAAATTTAAGTCAGTTTAAAAAAGTGGCCATGTGTAATGTGTTTGATTATTGACTCTTGTAGATGGAGAAAATTCAGTTGAAGAAGATAATTCATCTTATGCACTTAACAACAGAAGAATCTTACTTGAATATGATAATCCAAAAAGAAAAAAAATATTTCAACAATTATAATATTTTACTTGAATATTATTTTGAAAACTTAATAGGTATATATAGTCATGTCTATGACATAAATGTGCATGAATGATATGATTAAGTTTCTTTCAACTTAATTAAAAGTTTTGGATTTAAATTCACTACCAAGAATTAGCAACATTAAACCATTTAAGAGAGAACTTTGATGCACATTGTAGTTTTACATAGCTCCTAAGATCAATCTCTACACTTTTGCCAAAGAGTATATCAATTAAGAAACAAGTCTAAGTGAAACATATATACATTTTTCAATTAATAGGTGGTGCCAAAACCTATAATCATCTACCATGACCTTAGTCAAATGAGCGATCCAATGAGTATTCAATTGAGCAATGACTACACAATAAAGCAAAAGGCTTCCGCAAATTCTTGATGATCATAATATGGGGCGTCCAACTTTAAATTTGATGGATAATCTTTTGGTAGACAGCACCCTTTTCCTAAGGTCACATAACATAACATAATATAATAGTAATATTGTATACACATTAGATCTCCTCTCCTTACTCAGTTATTACACTATAAATAGTGAAGAGATCCATATATACATTTGTATGTCTTAGAGTCTCATTAATCATTTGAAAAATGAAGATTTCATATGTAACATTGTGCATTATACTTACTTTGCTCCTTGCAAAGACAGAATTATCAATGGGAGTAACATGTAACGCATTACAGCTGATTGCATGTGCAAATGCCATCACTACCTCAAACCCTCCCTCTGAGATTTGTTGCAGTAAACTGAAAGAACAAAAGCCTTGTCTTTGCCAGTATTTGAAAGATCCTAATCTCAAGAAGCTTGTTAGCTCTCCCAATGCCATCAAGGTTTCTGACATATGTGGCTCCCCATTTCCTATTTGCTAGACATGATAACATGAGTATCAATCTTGTCACTGTTTTTCAGTCAACCCAATTATAATAGAAGTATGTTAGTATATGTTTTTTGTGTTGTCATGTGGGAAAGATCCTCTTATAAGTATCTTCAAGTTTGGTGTGATCATGCTATTACACTGTGTGGCCTTTGTCTGTTGTTGTAGGATTTCATTTTGATCTCGTATCACCTATTCGTCTGTTTTAATGAATGTAGTTTGTTATGAGTTATGACATTGACTACTATGGATTTCATTTGTTTTACTGTCCAAATTATCTCTCTATTCTCTAGTCACTTCTCATCAATTTTTCTGAGACAAATCAATATTATGGTGTGTTATTTAACCCTTCCTTCCTCAAGAGAAAGGAGTCTCGATTAAACTAAAGTATGATTAACTATTGTTTTAAAAGAGTCAAACCCAAGTGCTAGTCAAACTATTCAATTTTATTTAAAATTCTTTAGGCTCTATTTGACATGGTCAAAATTTGAGCTTATAATAACTTTTGTCACGCTACTTGCAAATCATCTATCTGGTTAAATGGTGAGTTTATATCATAAAAATGATCAATTAACCGGTCTTCTTTTACACACGAAAAGTTGAAACCACATATAAGAAGCAAAATAAGGAACATGGTAATGATAGCAATAGCTTTTCAAACATGACATTATTAAATAAAATTGATCTTTGGTGAATTGACTACACCAAAGTTATTCTAAACTTCTCCTTCACACATTCTGATTATCTAACAAACAATCATCGTTATCAGCAGAATAATCTGGATAAAGTTAATACATGAAAAGAACCAAAAGTTTACATTTCAAATTAATGACCGTATGATAAATAGCAAGTTTTAAAAAATAATTATAATAAAAATCAAATGGGCCCAAATGCCTTGACAAAATTCATATATCACAAGATATTGGAGAGAAAAATAAATTACTACAAGTTACCAAGATAGTACAGCCACACAACATGAAATGAACAAGAAATATTTTTCATAATAATTTTACTCATGTTACCAAGAAATATTTTATCACAATATAGCAAGCACCGGATGTACTGATGCAAATGGTTGGATGAATCCATTTGTTTCAAGAGCAACACTTTCAAACTGGAAACTAATATACTGAACTTGCACAATACCACTACCATAATACCATCTATTTATCTCTATATATATATTGTTTGAAGCATTCTCCTATTACGGCATAAATATCACATAATACTCTACCAACAAGGTTTTTGAACACATTGATCCTTCCCTTAACCCCCAAAATACCCTTATCCAACAAAATGTAAAAAGCCCCACCAAAACTGAGTAAATTAATAGCCCAGCATGTTGAAAGCAGTATATCTTCAGGGCTTTTCAGATTCAGGAACTTGATTGTGTGTGGCCAATCCAATACCTTCATTTTGGTGCTTCTCCCAGAAGCCAGTATCAGCCTTGGAGTGTGCATAATAGTACAGAATAGAAACCAACATAGAGAACAAGGTCAATGCAGCCCCAGCAGCAAACACACCTTTGCGAAGTGTGGCGCAAGACAAGTCGTGCGCATTAAAATACCCTCTGTACTTTGTGTGGTAAGCATTCCTAGCAGACCCTGCTAACAAGCATGCCTCTGCTCCCAAAAAGCCAACCCTGGTTTTACAGCAACAATAATAAATAAATAAAAATCAGTATTTTTATCCTATAATAAAAATAAAAACAGGGTTGAAGACATGTCTAATGTGTCCAACACAGTCACAGATACAACAATGACTTTCGATCACTTTCATTTTCTCAAATTATTAACAATGTCTATGTGGGTTAACATTCAACAGAATTCATAATGCCCACAATTGGCAGTCTCTGCATTCACGCAATTGGCACACCGGTGGTCATTGCATCAAGATCAGACAGTCCATAATTCAATCAAGATTTTATATAAAATAAACTAAATTATTGAGCTTAAAATCTAGACCGTCCAATCTTGATATAAAAGCCGATAAGTGGTTCATGTTCAACCCCTTAAATTATGATCAAATTAATATTTCTGTATACATGTTCTTCATACTTCATAGATTTCTACTGCCCAAACCAGATAAATTCAGGTCAATTAAATATCTTGTCTTTAACTTCAAAATGGACAAACAATTGACGAAGACCAAGTGATCGTATATAGCTCAAGTTCATTTGTTTATTTAATTTTTAATTATTTTAAACGATAAATATATTATTATTATTATTATTATTAATATTAATCGGGTATCTGCACAAGATGAACATTTCATTTGTTTATTAAAATCATATTTTAATTTTCCACTTCTTTAACTAATTAAAAGTAGAAACAGCAATTGATAGGGGTTTGAAGGGGTTGTAACAGTAGTAATTAGGAGTGTTACTACCATGAGAGAGCGAAGAAGATGGCGGCGCAAGTGGTGGAGCAGCCGGTGACGAGACCTTTCCCACAGCAGAGACATCTGGTGACGGCGTTGAGGACGGTTTGACTTAGGAGGAGGAGGGAGAAAGCGGCGAGGCCGTAGACGGTGGAAGCGTCGGTGGTGTAAACGCAGAAAGTTCGTTCGTCATACTCATCAGGTTTCACTTTAGCCTGAAAGCCAGATTTGAGAAAGAAAACAAAGATTAGTGGTGTTAATTACTCATTAGAGAGAGAGAGAGAAAGGGATTATTAACCAACCTCACTACGACGTCGTTCGGCGCCAATAGCGAAAACAAAAGCGAGGAGATGAAGAAAGATGATGAGAACTATAATGGTTAGAGAAACACCACCCATGATTTCTTTTACTTCTGAACAAAACAAAACCCTTTCTTCTTCTTCTTTCTGAAGCTGTTTGTTTCTTCTCACTCACTCACTCATTTCACTGTCTTTGCATCTTCAATGTCTAGTATAGTGACTAGTGTGTCCTATTCGCCTCCAGCTTTTTTTTTTATCTCATTATTATTATTATTATTATTATTATTATTATTATTATTATTAAAAAATTAAAAATAACTCTTTTTCTTTTTACTACTAGTTTCTATTCCCACTTCTCCAAATCCACTTTTTTCCCTTTTTATCCGTTTGGTTTTTTGACTTTTTTCTTTCTCATTCATTACTGTATTTTGCTATTTACACTAATCACCTTCAAAAATATGTAAACACATTAATCAAGTTTTCAAAGAGTATGTTGCATTCAAACTCTAAACTATCCATGATATAAGTCCGAAGTTTTTACCGCCATTAATAAAGATTACTCTTCTCGAACAATTTGTGGAACACACAAAATGAGTTTTTTTATTTTTCCCTCCTTCCTGAAATTGATCCGGACAAAATGAGTTAAAAATTAAACTCTAGAAAACATGTTTAAGGAGCTCAAAACTTTTAGCATTTGAATAATTAATTGTTCGCAAGAACCAAATTATTAATAATTAAAAAAAAATGAGTGTAATTTTTTTGTTTATTTCCTTTTACATCTCATCCTTATCCATATCTTTAATTAATTAATACATATAATAAATTTAATCATATTTACTGTTGGACTTGATAGGAAGTATCACGGTTCAATTTCCGAAATTATGTTTGAGAAAGACTAAAATATCACTTGTCAAAATTCGCTCTAAATTCTGGACTACTACCGTCTTTCTCATAGAAACTATAGAGGATAAAAACAAAACAAAAAAAATAAATTAGAATTAAATTAAATCAAATTAATTTTTTTTAATCTACAATGAGTAAAAAAAAGTTTATAAATGAATCTTTAATTGATCTCTATCAAAAACAAAAAAAATCTTTAATTGATCGACCCATGCATCGTCCTTCATTTTGGTCATGTCCTTCTTTTTCGTATCTATTTTCATACAAAATATTTTGTTACTAAATAGTAGCACTAGCAGTGGTGATTGAGGAAAAAGAAACAAAATTCAGTAGAGATCCATCTAAATTTTAGGAAACACAACAACAATGGACGATGCCTCCAATTTCAATTTTCCAATCTCAATTAACACACAAAAAAAGTTACTACTGCTCTTAGGTTAGTTAACTGTGATTTATTTATTTTTCAAATTTTCTGTAATTAATAATATGATCAATTCTTTCCTTAATTTCAAAATTGCTTTTTGATTTATCTTTTTCTTTTTTCTATATATATAAATATAACAATTTCTGATTTTTGTTAATTTGTTTCATAGTTCCCACGTTGTTATTGGTGTGTAATTCATCTGAATCTGAATCAACATGGCGAATTCTGATATCTCAATGCTTTTGCCAAGGGTTCTCATCGTTTCTCGTCGTACCATCAGAAAGAACAAATTTGTTGATTTTGTTGGTAATATATTATACACTCTCTCTTTTATGTATAATTTGCAGCCATATTGTTACAATAATTAACCTCTTTATGTCACGCATGTGCTTTCTTATATATACTACGTCAAATGTCACGCTCTATAGTTTAATTATTTTTTGAAATAATTTGATTTTGTTTCCTTCCATTGTTTACTTTTTTATGCGATAAAGACATTTTGTCCTTAGTCCCTACTACAGGAAAGAAAAAACAAATTCACCATGTTCATCATTAACTTAAGAATGAGAAAAATTCATGTATCTGGACATTGTTCTTCAGCTCAACATTGTTTACCTTGAATTCTTTCATTTTTATTGCTCACATGAAGGTGGCCTAAATTTAGTTCGTTCATCAGCTTCATTTTAAGTTCACAGTATATGAAATTTATTGCCAGTAAATCCTAAGCAATAATACACTGAATTTCACAGGTGAATATCATCTGGATCTCATTGTAAGATATGGAGCTGTTCCAATCATTGTCCCAAGAGTGAGTGGAATTCACACTCTCTTAGATAGCTTTGAGCCAATCCATGGAGTTCTTCTTTGTGAAGGTGAGGACATTGATCCTTCTCATTATGATGGTGCAGACCTGTGTGGACTTACACCTGAAGAGCTTGAGCAAATAAGGCAACTTCACCCAAGTGATGCTACCGTTGATAAAGAGAAAGACTCCATTGAGCTAAGACTTGCAAATCTCTGCCTTGAAAGAAACATACCTTATTTGGGTATATGCAGGGGATCTCAAATCCTTAATGTTTCATGTGGAGGCACACTTTACCAAGATATAGAGAAAGAGCTATTGGAGAATAGCCATGGGTTTCAAAGAGTAGTTCACATGGACTATGAAAACTATGACGGACATCGTCATTCGATAAATGTAATTGCAAACACCCCTTTGCATGATTGGTTCGAGGATTCTTTCGTGGATGACAAAATGGAGATCATGGTGAATAGTTACCACCATCAAGGTGTTAAGAGACTAGCAGAAAGATTTGTTCCAATGGCATTTGCTCCAGATGGTTTGATTGAAGGCTTTTATGATCCGACTAACTATAATCCTGAAGATGGTAAGTTTATTATGGGCCTTCAATTTCATCCAGAGAGAATGAGGAATCAAGACAGTGATGAGTTTGATTATCCTGGATGCAGTAATGCTTATCAGGTATACTTTTTGTTCCTACTCTTTTTGCAATGCATGTAAAATTTCTAAAAGCCAATAAGAAATAAAATTTGAGGTTTTTTGTTGCTGGTTGTGAAATAGGAATTTGTGACGGCTGTAATAGCTTTTGAGAAAAAACTTAGCAGCTCATTACTTGTACCAAAGTCCCCAAAGCTAAATGAGGAACAGGAGCAAAAGAGAAAACTCATTCTAAAAAGCTTTTCAATGGCTAGAAACATTTACAAGTCTGATTCTCATATGTTTCCAAGCCGAAGTCCTGAGCTTGAAGCAGGAGCAGACTTTCTACAGGTTACTCGAAAGCTCTATTTATCAAAACTATTCTCACTTTACCAGTTTACCTTTACATGGTTTATGCAAATCCATTTTAATTAGAGGACATGTGAGAAATGACATCATAGAAAAAACATATAAAGTAATGTGATAAGAAGTTTATGTAAAATTTAATTGTACCCTATATATTAAACTCAATTTATAATGCTTGTTTAAGGCCAATACAGCATTGAGTGTGCAGCAGGAGAATAGGTTAAAGCAGGTTGGTGCAACAATTAGAAACGGTTCAAGTTACTCACACAAGATGAAAATGAATCAGGCGAGGGAGAAGACCGCTAGGAATATGATGTCAAATATGTCTGTGGAACAGTTAACAGATTTGGTGTCTTTCTACGGATTGATGCATCAAATATGTTCAGAGACAATTGACAGAAAGATGGATGAACTACTTGTGGAAGAAAGCTGATTTTCCTTGATAGTAAAATGGTAGAATTATAGTGTGCAGAAATTTTGATATATGTTTCCTTTGTTTTTTCTCCCTTTCAAAATTGAAGGGAACAATATTTGCAATTTTGTTTTATTTCCTTTGGTGAAATGCTGGTGTTTTTTCCTTTCTCCTGTGGTTTTCTCCATGGAGGATCGGCGTTTCTCTTGAGAATTAGAAATAGACTTTCGGTTAATGTCTCTTTGTTATCCGCTCATTCTTGATGTTTTGTTGCCGTTTCGTTAAGCTTAACTATTAGTAGAATAGAATTTTTTTTTACATGACAATTAGAATATAATATATAAATAAAATGTAAATTTAGCAAGAAAACATAACTTATGATGTTGATAAATTGAAAACATACAATATTAAAAGTATTGTATTTGAAAAACTTTTTAGTTCATTGTACAAATCGACAAGTATGGTTTCACCAAGGGGTGATTGGTTAGTACCCAGTACCCACCCCTTTCAACTTTGTGTTGTGATACAAGGATTGAAACTGGCGTAGAGGAAATGCATGGAAACATGAAACCAAAAAAAATATTGACAAGTAGAGAGATGTTCACCATAGGATAAAACAATGTGGATGAAATAGAAAAAATGTTCCATAAATGATTTGTCATAGAAATAATAGCATTTTTTCTTAATAAAGAAATACCCCTTCATACATTTGGTAGTTAGATTATGTCCATATATCATTACTCTATGATAAACAAGTAGGTGCGCAAAGAAGATATAATTAAAAATGTGACCATAACCGTTAGGAAAAAAAACTTGTTTCAGCCTCCCTCCGCTGTAGATATGATTTGGTCAAACAAGGCACTAATTTAACGTACATATACTTGGACTGCTGTTAAATGTCTCGATATAGACTTAAAATGTTCTGTAACCGCAATTGAAATATATAAAGGTCCGTTTGATGTGCATGATAAGATAGAAATATAATAGAATAAAAAGCTGGATAAAAATATATGATAGTAGCATGATTAATACATATCATGTGTTTGGTGCAAATATAATAAGAAAAATGATATCATTAGTTTATAATATCATGTATTTGATACATATTTGATATTGACATGATAAGATATATCAATAAAATTAAAAGTAATTTTTTTTTATAAAATTAAAATTGATATACACATAAGTATCACTAAAATAAAATAAAAAAACATCAAAAAATATTATCTTATTTTTTTTACGGTAGCTAACTCAGCCAAAAATAAAGATTAAAATTACAAAGAGTCAATTGAATAAGCTTAGTGGTAGATTAAATTTATTCTTTACTATTGGTGCACCAAAAAAATGATTAAAAACATGATAGAAAACTTTAATTATATATTTTCTCTCTATCATGCAAACCAAACGGCCCCCAAAGAACTTGATTGATGATAGGATAGAAAATAATAGAGGAAGGACTATAAAAACTATAAATCAAATCTCTAAAAAAACGTTTAAGGTTGCCTCTAAAATAAGTTGTATAGGTTTATCTCTAAATCTAATACTACATCACAAGATATTATGACAACACAAAATCCACTTGTTGACTTATCATCCCTAGTGGGAAAAGGATTGATTACTATTGTCACAGTAGGTTTTTGTAATGTTGTACGATCATAATTATAATTTTTCTGATTTTATTTTTCAACTAAGCTATATAGTTCGCTTGTATCAAAATCAACATTTTTATAGTAATGCAATCAGTAAGGGAGTAAATAGAAGGAAGAACCAAAAATTTCAACCTACAACAATTTCATTGATATCAAAACTCAACAAAAGAGTTCTACAAGTAATGCAGCTAACAAACGTAACTATAGTAATTAACATACAGATTTGGGGCAATTCAAGCATGAGTTAGGTACACCTAACAGTACCGCGCCATATGCATTAGAGCAAAATTGCCCCAATAAGTTAAAGCTTCTACATGGTGGTGATCAGCAGGATGCCAGGACATTAAAAAAGCAGCCTGTTTTGTTTTACAAAACCATAATACCAACATAATAAATATATATTTGGAAAACATGAAACAACCGATGTAGGACTTGTCGATGTTAGCAAGTAAAACAACGTCACAACAAACATCAGCCACCACTTGTGAAGCTTCTCTTAAATCTGTACATCCACCATCAACACTCACCCTTAAAAACTTCTGCTTGTGTGGAGCTTTGCTGCTTTATTATCATTATACTCTCCTGATTTCGCTTATAATAGCAGGAAATTACAAAGGAGAGACATTGGCATCTTTTATGCCTTTTCTTTTTTCCTTTAAGTCAAAAAAGGTGATTAATTCCGACTTCATAAAGTACAACATCTAAGAAATGGGCCAGAGGAGATATATCGGCAAATAGTAGGACAGTTTCTTAAGTGGCTGAATTAAAACGTTTACAGGCACAGTAAGCAACGACGTCAACGGCTGAAAAACAGGAAATCTGGGTGACTGACCTGAAGCAGTCTTAACCACTTATCAACATTCTGTAAAAGAGAGTTGGATAATTGGCGCTCGTATCCACCACTTGGAGTCCACAGAGGTCCTTTGAACTTGTATGAAGCAAGACCAAAAACAGGTAAAGACATTTTTGGGACACCGTCCACCTCAGTAAGATACGATTGTACAGGAGCCTGCATTCTTTGTGAACCTGAATAACAGGATAATATTAGTTTCTTTAAAGCAACTGAAGCAAAATACAAATTGGACAACTGTTAATCACATAAATTTGTAGCATCTTGCAAAAATTGAGTCACAGAAAAAAATTAAGCACCTATAGCTGGCAGTGTAAGCTTAAATAGAAACATTATCCATGATTAAACATGTGTCTTTGTAGTAGAAAATGAGGACGAACAATCAACTCCAGCTTGTTTTTCAACAGCTGGAGTAAAAACAATGTGTTTTACAGAACTTTTGAAAAATGTCTTTGATTCAAAATAAAAATAAACCATCTAGGCCAATAATCTTCTATTGAAAGCAACTATCACGCATTGTGGTACTTATTAAAGCATCAAAATATGAAAATATGGAAGGGCAACAAATGGGTAAAATTACAATCTCTAGGTTCCATTCCGAGGGGGTTGAGTAGCCAACTGGTTTGAGTCAAGGATTAAAGGAGTTGAAAGAGTTAAATTATCATGATTCAAACCCCGACGAAGGAGAAAATTATTTTAACATAATAACTAACATACAAACATTTACCTATCCCAAAAAAAAATCTAGGTCCCTAGACATTAGCCTTACACTCGGTTGCTTGTGAGTTAAAAAAAGAGAGAAGGCCATGGAACAAAACCATAGAATAAAAAGAGGTTCTAAAAAAACATTTACAGTACCTATAGTATCATATCACAAACTATTTAATGCTAAAAGTCTAACACAACAAGGTCCATCAAAAATAAAATTCATTCATTTATTTCAGAAAAGCTCATGGAAATTAATAGACTGCTCTGTATCATCTCTTTCCCAAACAGTTCAAATGAAGAAAAAGCCATCCTACCTCCCACAGGTGTATGAAGGGAATGGTATGTCAGAAAGCATGCATCAAGATCTTTTAATGTTGGACCCATTGGGATTCTGTAAATTGGATACCTACACGCAGAACAAAGAACAGATCATTCCCATACTCCCGTGTGCATATGTGTAAGTAGAATATTGAAGTACAAAAATAAAGATTACCATGCTACTGATATCCAACTTGATGATAGTATATCACAACTTCTAAGTGTCAGCAGTTGGGGGAATCGAAAAGCAAGGTCCATTATCTATCCACCACAAAAAGAAATTATAATCAAAAGCTAAACGAAGAAGAAATGGAAATAACAAACAGCCAAAACTCTATTATGGTTAAACTGAGGAGAAAGGCAAAGATGTGGCAACATAGAGTCTGGTACGTCAGCACACCTTATCAGCCAAAGGCTCACGACCGTAAGGAGGATCCCGTTCAAGATATTCAAATAGCAAGTAGCCCTGAGAATTGACAGATTCACCATCATCACTAGAAAAGCCGTCTTGCGGGAGAGTATGTTGATTCCTAACAGATAATCTACCCATCCAATGAGAAACCTCATCCGAGAGATGGGGAAGATTCCTTTGTTCCCTATATCCTCTAACAGGTTCACAATCACTGCTACCATCACTACTTGAGTCTCTGAAATCACTGTCACTGTCCTCACCTAGTTGCCTATGGAAGAACAAAAAATAATATATTAATGTTGTTACACAATTCTCTGAGAAGAAAGGCATTATTGTCGTTATGCACATAATAAAATTAATAGCATATAAAACCAATCAGCAGCTAACTGGCTGTTAGTTTAGTTAAATCCATAAACATCTTGCAATAATTTGGCAATGTACCAACTTAACTGCCCTATTACTTGGTTGCATTTAGAATTTTGATTTGCACCCGAAAGAATGAATTTTCACTTAAGAATATCTTCCAAACAGGGCCAAAAAAATAAGCAATATACCTTGACTTTACAGATGGCTTGGCAGTCTGGACATAAATTTGAATTCCAGAAAGATAGGGGACGTAGTATTGAACAACACTATCTTTGTCATTTAGTACAAGCGGCACTCCAGCACCGTAAGCACTCCATTCCCTGAATGATTCCCACAAATCACCAAGAACAAAGTAAGGTGGAACCTCTTCATTGCACGTCCTAAAGCTTCTCGCAGTCCTCTGCAATGTCCAATCGCAGTCAAAAAGAATTAAAATCACAAATTTTTGCATAAACAACCATATAATTTCCTAATCACGGTTTCTGTTAAAGAAACTAATCAAAACCTCATTAATATTTAAATATTTGCTTCCAGGGAATCACATCTCAATTGGGTGTCGCGCACTTCATATTCCTTAAGGTATTTGATAACTCTCCACTTAGTTTTTGGATTTCACATAAAATGCAGAAAAAAATACCAAACTAATCAAGTAAATGACTCTGCTTAGATACAAATTATTTTTGTTTTCATTCCAAGTTTGTTTTGTTACATTCAATTTGATTTTATATCAACTTGGGCAAATGTCGCTGGCGTTTTAAAGCTTTTAATTAACATTTAATAATGCATTAACTATGATTCTCTTCAGTAAAAACCTCAATATATACTCTCTATTTCTCACTAGTCCGTCTCTCCTATGCGAGTAACTGGTTTGGATTGACCAGCCGCTGTCTGAATCGATATGAATCAGACGAAAAACACCTTCAAACCATGAAACCCCAGTCCCAACTGAATTGACCAATCACAAACAAAGACACAAACTTTGAAACAAAATTTCAGTTATTCCAACAACTAAACATACTAAATCAAATAATAAAAAAAAACTAGCTCAAGTAACAAAATGAGAAGAAAAGAAGAAGAAGAAAAAAACAACCTTTGAGAGATGCTGAGCAGACACAGAAGGCGTAATGGATTCCAAAAACCGTTCCAAGTTACTCAACCGCTTCACCTCCGGTTCACACGACGGCACTGCAACTACTTTCTTGGTCTCTTCAGACCCAACCCGGTTCTCACGTTTCTTCTCAACCGAATCCACCGATTTTTCTCTTACCACCGCTGGTGACGACCGACTCGGCGTCACATCGCTGTGAGCTCTACGAATCCTATCATTCTCCGCTAAACGACGAGCCTGCGGTGGATTATAAAACCGATCTTCACCACGACCGCGCGAAAAGTTCATACCAGTACCCAACATTCCTAAGGGTGCAAAAAAAAAAACGACCCAGAAATCAAAAACGGAACTTTCCTTTATGGGTATTGAATAAACCTCGAGTGTGGTCAACGGAAATTGAGATAATTAGGAAATTGGATAGGAACGAAGAGGATGTTGGAGAAATTAGGGTTTGTGAAAATTGGGGGTTTTGAGGTGAACGGAAAAGGGGTTAATTGAGAGTTGAATCGGAAAGAGAGAGAAAAGGGAAGTGATTGTTTTGAGTTAAATAAAAAGAAGGGAAGGGGAACGTGGAGAGAGTCAGAAAATGGATCTGGTCGTTGTTGGACACTGGAGGCAGAAGGGTAGGGACGAAGGGTAATTCAGTAATTCTAAAACGGAGGGAAAATCAACAGATTATTTATTATGGTGATTAATTATGCCAGGAGTAAGAGAGAGACAATAAAAAAAAGTTTTTTCAATGTATAATTTTTTTTTTTGTTCATGCATACACTCAACTAGGTGTATACTTAGATGATTCGATCCTCTAAAGTAGTTTTTAGTCGTTGGGTTAGTTATTTCATTCATCGATGTGTCTTTAATTTAAGGAGGAATTAATCACTGTATTTGGCAGTAGAAACTCCGATCTCAACAAAAAAAAACTAGGTGTATACCTCAAAATAACGTGTAAATTATCAAATTGATTCATGTATTTGTAGTTTGTTACTTCTTTCTTTATCATATTTTTAGGTGTTTTTTTGAATTTTTACACTTCTAAAAAAATGATTAATTTTTTTTTTATCATATAATTCCTAGAAGAAGGGGACCATAGAAATAACGCCATCATCCAGCTACAGTTCGGAGCAAGTTCCAGCATCAAGTGGTTTCAGTTGTCTCCTAAACACAATTGCAGATGATCGAACGTGATTCTCTTTACTAAGTCTAGCGTAAATCACCATTTGATCAATTAACATTTACTTTCCCCTTTCTCTAATTCTTACAGAAATGTGACCCTAATAGTTCAGAGTTCAGAGCGAGTTCTGACATCAAGTGATTTTAGTCCTCTCCAAAACACAATTATAAGTAATCAAACAATATATTCATCGTACCAAGTCTAGCGTCAATTGAAATAACATTTGTATTCACCATTGGACCAATTGATTGCATTCTCAATTACACATTTTCCTTTCATAAATTACATTAGTAGTCTTGAAATAACATTGTTTTTACACCATCTTAAAACAAACATAGGAACATGAACATTGCATTCACAATTTTACGTTCCCATAAATAACATGGGTAGTATTGAAGCAAACATAATCAAAACTCTATAAAGAGTTGCAAAATGGAGTCGCTTTCTTTTGTTTGACTTAAGTGGATGATGGCGATAGCTTTGTTTTTTAAATAGTCATATCTAAATTGAAATGTTTTTTTCCAACCAAAATAAAAAGCAGCCATTGTATTTGTGTATAGCACATTGAGACTGGATAGAAGAAAGATAAGGATAAGTTGTTGAGACTTTACAAGAGTTGTTGGGGCACCATGTCAATCACATGATTATTAGTGGGTTTAGTAAAAGAATGTTATCTTTTATTAGCATGATTATTGTGTTCGTTTTCTTTTTAACTAGTAATAACATAGTATTAGTTAAATATACTTAGATAATTATTATAAGTTGTATGGTATATAGCTTGCAAAAAAGTGAGTCATTTTGCAGTGCATACATTGCAGAATTGTGGGGATCTTTGAAGGATTGAAACTTGCAAAGAGAGAGATTTTAATTTGTAGAATTAGAAGTTGATTATAAAGTTGTCATAGTGTTGGGAAATTAGTGCAAAGAATTAACCAGATTCTTCTTGTAGATTGAGATCGTGAAACATGTGTATATATCGAGAAGTAAATATTATTACATGGTTTATGGTTTATGATAATTATATTGATCAGTTGAGATTGTCTTATCTTCTATTAATATTGTTAGAATTCCGACTTTTGATTGTACTAGTTTTTTTCTTGAGCTTAGAACCTTTTGTGTTTTAAAAAATAAAATAAATATCGTAATCTTTGTGTAAGTCTAGAGTCTCTGCAAGTAAGATAATGCTATACCATGTTACCATGAATTTTGTTTCTATCATTATTGTATTTTTATCAATAAATCTATCATATTTCATATATTCTGTTTTAATTTTTTTTGTCAAGACCGGGGTATCCACCGCCGAACGCAGTGACTATTCCCTCGCTAGGTTGGAGGCACCTTGATGGGTGGGATAGCTGACTCAAAGACTTAAAGCTGCTCCATACCCAAGGTGAGGATCAAATCATCGACCCTTGGTTAAGGGAGGATGAGCCACATGCCGCTCAACCACACCCCTTAGATTATATTCTGTTTTAATTGAATATAATAAAAATAATATAAAAAACAGGACATATATAACAACAGAAAAGTTGGTCACGTGTGGGTGTGATTGATTCCTCACCTGTATAAAAAAAAGAAAGTCGGTCACGTGCCTCAAAATAATTAATTAGTAATTACTACTAATAATTTAACAGCAGTAAGCAGATACTTATATATTTGATGTATTTTCCCTAACAAGTAACAACATCACATGCTGACATTATTTTTCTGATCTGTCTTTCTAATCCATTTTGTTACTATTTTAATTGGATCAAATTGGGTGTTGACTTATAATATAAATGAGCATTTTTCTTCAACAACTTGTATTTTAGTATCTTTATGATAACTATAAATAGTACTATTTAATTTATTTTTTATAAGCAAAGAGGTACTCCACAAAGTACAACACAATAGTCAATACATATAACAACACCTCAACCAAATAACTAACATTTAGATAAAAAAAACCAATGAACAATTGAACCAATCAGAATATACACAACTAGATTTTCTCTCTACTCTGCTAAAATAAAATTGTAATTCACTTCTCCATCTTGAAATATAATTCTATTACAAACCTTCCATAAACACCAGACAAAAGCTGTCCAAATTAGATTACTCGCAACTAATTTTCCATGCATAATGAAATGTTGGACAACTTCAATATGATGTACACCTTGACCTTGTACACCTAGCCAATTGCTACAATATTCAGTGGCATTCGAACATAACACACAACTCATATCAAAGACATTAGAAATTGCATCTCTTTTGGCCAATTCCTCTCTAGATTGTAATTGGTTAGATGGAGAAAAATATAGACATTTTCAATAGAGTTGTTATGTTAAACAAGCTATCAAGATTTGTTGAGCACACATGATATGAATATATCAGGGTCAATGGGTCAACTGAGGAATCCAAATTTGATATTAATACTAGTAGTATTTTTTTTAGTTGAAGGATGTTTTTTTTGTACAAATTGAATGATGGCTTTTACTTCATTAAATTTGAAAACTTAAAGGATTATAATTTATGTGTGTTAGTTCTCGATCAATTTTTGTTATTCGCTCTCAATTTATAAGTTAAATTATTGTAATATTTGTCAAATAAACCCTAAAAGCTTTTGGTATGTGGTCCAATGACCGATTAATTCAATGATTTCAATTTCATTGTCCATTAACAGACACTCCATTTAAAGGCAAAGCAAAATTCTATAAGGACTAGCCCATAAAAAATGGTTCGTAATTTCGTCGTCTCAGTGCGACATTTATTTGATTTTTTATTGTGTGTGGTGTTGTTTGTTTTCTCGTCTTGTGCGTTGTTCGTTTAGTTCATATTGACATATCAACTTTGATCAAGTTCGTCAATGATGTAGATCTGGAGACATAGAAATTTCGGTTACTTTAATTTTATCAAATTATATGTAGTCATGAATATTTCATTTTATGCTATTAACTTGGATGTTGTGAGTTTGTTCACACATTCATTCTTTTCCATTTTTAGCGCTGTTAAATTTGCACTAATCTGATACACACACTCTACTGATTTGAATGAATTTGAATGAATAAATATATCTTTAACTTTTGTAAAAAAAAGTAATGGGGACAAAATTGAGATACTATTAAAATGGGGGGGTATACATAATTAATTAAAAGGGTTTGAGACTTGGAGGTAAATTTCTCTCATCTAAAAATGACCTCTTTTATTTATTTTGTGCACCGGGCTCAAAGGCCATCCACGACCCAAAGGCCCAGATTCATATGGCTTTATGGCATCTTCCAAAATTACCCAATAAATTGTGAATTTTTCTTTTTTTTTGGTAAAATTTGGGATTTTTTTTTTGAAGAAGAAAATTGGAAAAATTAATTTACCACCCGCTCTTATAATTATATTATAGTTTCGCCCTACTCTTATAATTATAGAATTTAACAAATTTATTTACCAATAAATTCGCAGAAATTTAATAAAATACAGAACTTGGAACACTTTTAAGGTGACGCTATTAATTTGATATATTTGTAAGAAAATCATAATCTTAAATGTAGTACTCCTAATTAATTAATATCATGAAGCACTCTCTAACACTTATGTCTTACTATCTTGTTGGTTAAAATTATTGTAAGCCACTCACTTTAAAAATAAATTATATACTCCCTCCGATTTTATTTATTAGTAAAAATTGTTTTTTATATTCATTATAGAAGTAATGTATCTAATTTATATTTAAGATAAATACATTAATTATTGAATGAACTTAAAAAATAATTTTTGTTTATAAATAAAGTCAGAAGAAATACAGTATATAGTAATGAAACTCACATAAATTTCACACATTACAAATTATGTGTTAAAAAGAGTACTGTGTATCAAATTATCAACCATGGCGCGGCAGAATAAGTTCATGGTTCTGAATTCAGAACGTGTCCTCATATAGAATCATATATTTGATTTTAGTGGTGAAATCATGCGTAGTGAAGAAAACTGTGTATATATAACACGTTAGCTATGAAACAAATAAAGTGGTAGTGCATTTTAATAAGTGGTAATCAAAATCAAGATCAAGTGCAAAGAAAATTGGGTTAATTTGACAATTGAGATTGATTGCGCTATCATTTTCTTTCAAATTGAAATTGAGATATGTACTCCCATTTTATGATTTATTATGGTATATGTGATGTGATTTCAATGCCTAGCTAGTAACCCATCAAAAAATGATATCTTAAAAATACTAAGTAAACCATCAAATTTCTTATTGGTTTTATTTATGGGACGCTACTCATCGAGATTATTGATATTTCAACATGATATATGATTTTGACAGATCTTAATTACATGTTAACTATTGATAGTTAGAGACTAATTAGTAAATTCACTAAATTGGAGACTAATTAGTTATATATCGTAGTTGATATATCAACAGATCAACTAGGATATTAATTTTGAACAAGTGATTAGGTGCCACACAATAAGCAAAGAACAACGAGTACATTTACGAACTAGTGTTGTAAAAAAGAAATCCTTAAAGTAGACAAGGACATATGCGTTTAATTTGTTTGTATTAGTTGGAGCTGAGCCTGAGGGTCAGAAGAAGACCTTTCTAAGCTGGTCAACATTTTCAGCTTGTTTGTAGGAGGTCCACCTCATCTATTAAAAGTTAATAAAAAAATCAATAGTTAACTACACATTTTCTTTCAACTCTATTTTTTTTAAACTTGTCTACTCCTCTTAAAATTTAGGGTATTTATGACCAACAACTTAAAAATATTTTAATAAATATAAAATTTTATAAAATATATTGTTAGATTAAAAATTTATATCACATAATTATTTGTGTAAAATTTTGGCTAAATCTAAAATTATTGGATATGTTATTGAGACATATAAAAATTAACAGTGTTTAAAAAATCACACAAACTATTATTTTGTATGTGTTTCACTAACATATCAAATGATTTTAGATTTGTCTAAAATTTTACACAAATGATCTATTTAATATAAATTTTTAATTCAACGATGTGTTTTTGAGTAATTAAAGATAAATATTCTCAAATCTTGATGGATAAAAAAAGAAAAAAACCAAAAGAATATCAACTAAAGCATTTTATAGTGAGTTTTTTTTCTCCCATGAACTTGGTTGGAGTTTTGATACATTTTGAAATAATTATTGGCTTAAATTATGCTTTGGTTCTGTAAGTTGGCGTGTTTTTAGTTTTAATACTTGTATCTGAATTTTTTAAAAATTGATCCCTAAATGTTAAAAACATTTTTATTTTAATCTCTAAAATCAAAATTCGTAGGAAAATCTACGATTTTTCGTGTAGATTTTCTTTCGAATTTTCCTGCATATTTTGACTTTAAAGATTAAAATGAAAATAATTTTAATATTCAAGAATCAATTTCAATAAAATAAAAATACAAGGACTAAAATAAAAAAACACGTCAACTTACAAAGACCAAATCATCATTTAAACCATAATTATTTTCACTTTCATATCTGTTGTATAAATATTCAATTTCTCTTTTCTTTTTTTGAATTAGCAAATATATATATAATATTCAATCATAAGTATAAAACATACATACGGTGAGCCTATATTTAAAAACCACCAGTATAAGCAACCCAACACACTTCACTCATACCTCAACAAAATGCAACCCACCAAAGCAATCAGCTCGATGGAGACTGTCGGAAACCACCAGTATAAGTTAAGAGCCTACATTTGCGATCTAATTGTGTGGCGGTCAGAGAAAACTTGTCAACACCGACGCGGTAGAGGTCAACAAGATACAAGGAAAGCTGCAAATCCCAACAAATTTGGAAACCATCAATCATCATAAACTCAAAAAGAGCCATGCAAATCCCAACAGATTTGAAACGGCCAGCAAATCAAATATCAAAAAGAACCACACACACACACAACATCAACCATAATGGCAACACCAGAACCACGATACCACGAGCAATCCCACATCATAACACGACCACTTGAGAAAGATCCAACACCTCCAAATCTGCCTACACCTAATCACAACACAAACAACCACCCAACCACCACAAAAATAACAACGCTAAACATGACAATGATGGTGTGAAAAACCAAATGTCTCCCAACGCACCACCCCAAAGTATCCCTAGAACGGAGTAACCAAAAACCACCAAAACATACAATTTCTCTCTTAGTTCACGTGCTTCATTAGAGCTATTTAGAGAATTTAAATTAGTAGTAATATCTTATCATTTTATCATTTGTTTTTGATATGTTATTGAGACATGTCAAAATTAATAATTTGTGTGATTTTTTAAACACAGTTAATTTTTAATGATACAAATTAAAATTAAACAATATTAGTATAAGTTTGAACTAAATAGAATTTGACTTTTATATGTTTAGTCTTAATCATAGATTTTCCTTTTGAAGATTAATTCAAAGTTATGAGGCAGAGAAAAACAACTAGATAACTCCTTTATACTCTTCTGTCAAAAAAAAAAACTCCTTTATACTCAAAAATATGTGAAAAGCATGTAATCATCCACTTGCAGGTCAAACCTTCACGGTTCACAATTGATGTCTCAACTCTCTTATCTCTCTCTCCCACCCTCTCTGACTTCTACCATCTCTACAATGAACCAAAAACAACCCTTCTTCTTTCTCTTCTCTTCTCCTCTGATTTATTCATACATCATCCTCTTCTATTTCCTTACCACAACCACTCTATGCTATGTACATCCTAATTTTGAAGCATGTAAACCCAAACCATGTGGCAACCAAAATATAAGCTACCCTTTCTACATCACAGGAAAACAACAACCTTTTTGTGGCTACCCTGGTTTTGGTATTTCTTGTCACAATAATACTTTTCCAATCCTTAATCTTTCCAATAGCTTATACATAATAGACAAAATTTTCTATCAGAATCAATCATTAAGAGTTTCCAATGCTGTTTTTTCAAGATCAGACAACAACAAAGGTTGTCTTTCACCTACCAGAAACCTCACTTTTCCTATTAAAATGTTCAATCTTGCAAAGAACCAAACCAAAGTGGTTTTGTTCTACGGATGCGACTCAACAAAGCTACCCAGAGAGTTGAAAAGGAACATAATTGGTTGCTCTGCAGAAAACGAAACGAGTTCGGTTGTGGCATTATATGAGGATGATAAAAATGCAAGCTTTGTGTCAAAGAATTGTAAGGGTGGGGTGGTGAATACGACCGTGGAAAATGGCGTGAAAGGAGAAGTTAAAGAGTCGTTGAGAAATGGGTTTCAGTTGAATTGGATAGCAAGTGATTGTAGTGAGTGTTATAGCAGTGGAGGGAGGTGTGGTTTTAATTCATCTCTGTATAGTTTCAGATGTTACTGTACTGATAGAGTTCATGCTGCAAAATGTGATTCAGGTTTGTCTCTTTTTGCTTCTTTTATATCACTTTATAACTTTAATCATTTTGGTTCATATCAGTTCTACTTTTTAAGTTATTCAAGTTACTTGGTAGTACTAGTATTTAGTAACCTTCTTTAAATCCACAAAACAATACTTTAACTTGCATATATAGTAGAGTAGTATACTGTACTATACTATCTATTTCAGTTAGTACAAAGTTCACTAACACTAATGATTCAGGTGCTTTAATGCTTTATAGAATCATATATATGGAGACATTAGTTGTTTTAGGCTTTTTGATGTGTACCAAAAAAGCTGAATAGAGACTATACATAATCTATGAAGCACGGACACTTCTCGAATTAGGTGTGTTTCGGTATCAGACATGTATCGTGTTCAAAACCGACACTTCTGATTGCAATGAATTATATCATTTTTTCAAATTTTTATCTATGTCGTGTCTGTGTCTTTTCTGAGCTTTTCAATATGAAACGACAAAAGATATATATATTTAATTTTTTTATAAATAAACTATAAGACATAAAACTCAAATTTTCACATTTCTAACCAAAACCCTCAAAGTATAGAAACACCTCTGAACATTATTGTCATAGTTGCCTCTCACAACAAACATTTTAGCCTAACTCACATTTGGGCCAACACAAGAGCAAGGGAGGAGGTTGCTCCACTTACTCCGCCCCGCCGGTGACTGAGCCATAATCAACAAATCCATTGAAGATAACTATGGATTTGATAGGATAGATATCTCGCTATCATAAGTTAAAGAGAAGGGCCATAGTCTTATTTGAAAGAGATTGATTTAATTTCTCTCATAATTGCGCATATGCATTAGTATTAGTACTTTTTTGTCAACTTCCAACTGTCATTCTTATTTTCCCCTCAAACTTTTTCTAAGTTATTATGATTACCATGAATTAACAACAGTTTATGGTAGAAAATTAGGTATGGAAAAAGAAAAGTATGAAAAGATAAAAAAGAACAGTTGCACACACAGGAAATTATTAGTTCATGAATCTCACGGACAAAATAGTAGTATAACATGTTATATATGTATGGTGGTTGACGTTGATATGGGCAAACGACATCAATTGACAAAGATTAACACTAGAGTAGTGTCTAGGGATGCCACCTACCTCACCATCTTGCTTCTCTTTTTTGCTCAATTATGACCACAAATTTGTTATTCTAATTAACTCTCACCATTCAAGTCAAATAAGTGTAAGAGGAGAGATCATTTAATAGAGAAGTTATGATTTCTAACTTAAACTAAAATCAATTATACTTTTGAAAAATCAAACAAGTCAGAATCAATTATACATTTGTACAATCAATTCGAACACTTCTAAAATTGAGACCAAACATACGTACCAACTTACGCATGCCTATTTTACACAAAAGACTTGTTTTTCCTGTTGGTGTTTTTGAACCTTTTGCTCAAAGGAAAAAAGTATTTTGATTATCCGGAGTTTGATCAATCATAATTTTTTTTTGATCAATCATAATTTAAACTCCAATTTTTTCAAATGATAAAAAAGAGACTAGTCTTTATGCCTGCAAGTAAAAAAATTTATACCAACTTTATGGATTAATTTAAGTAAATATTTTTTTTGCCATATACTATAGTAGATTTTGTATATTATGATTATGATTAAAATGATGTAAATATTGTATTTTTTATTTATTAATAATTTACTTAGTAGAATATTTACATAATTTAAATCATTTACTTAGTAGAATATTATTAAAATAGTGTAGAATTGATTTTGCATCCATAATTTTGTTCTAATTTATTTATAAAAATTTACCAAAATAAAATAGGGAAATATTCAAAACAGAAAAATAAATAGGGAAATATTTTCCTTTGGCGGGCTGGCCTAATCCGTAGGTTGGCAAGTTAGGTGGGTTGCTATCTCTTAGCCCACATCAAACTTTTGCTGGACTAGCCGTGTTGGCCTCTTTATTGTTCACATGCAGAAAAAATATTAATGAAAATATCTTTTAATAAAATTTATATTATTACAATATTTTTTAGTCTTGTCAAAAACTAAAATATTTTAGTAAGATTTATACTATCGAAATATAACTCCTAGTAAATTAAGACATAAAGATTCTAATCAATTTAGAAGGTGAAAATACTAGCAACTACTTTAACTTTTTTTAACTTTTTTTAGTCAAGATCGGGGTATCTACCACCGAACACATTGACTTATCTTTTGTTAAATTGGAGCACCTCAAAAGATAAGATAACTGATTTAGAGATTTAAAATTTCTCCACACTCAATGAGAGAATTGAACCCTCGACCATTGGTAAAGAGCGGAGGATGAACAACTACTCTAATTTAAAAATATAAACAAATGGTTAAATTTTTACTTTGACAATAATTTAACTTATATTTTCAACAAAATTTCCTATTATACATTCCTTAAACAGAAAACTTCTTAGCTTGATCCTTATTGAAAAAAATATTGTTAAATACTAACTACTACTCCCTCCGTTTCAAAATGAATGTCGTTTTTGATGTTTTCACACATATTAAGGAATACAATCATTATGTTAAAAGTAATAGTACATTTACTATATTAAGCCTACTTTTTGCTTTGTTTTCTTGTAAATAGTGTATAAAGTAATAATTAGATGATAAAATTGGAAAAAGTTGCATTGGGAATTGAAAAACGACATTCATTTTGAAGCAAATTTTTTGAGCTAAAACGACACTCATTTTGAAACAGAGGGAGTATTGTTCTTTAGATACATGTTAATGAATCGAAAATAGATATGTTATCTTGAAATTTGTATCAAAAAGAACAATTTTCAAAAAATTTAAAACATTACTTCCATATTAGATACCCCATCCGTTCCTAAATAACGGTCACAATTGATCAATTTACATGTCAATTCACATTTTTGATCACAAATAATTTAATTATGTATTAGAAAAAATTCTAAAATTTTATATTTTGAACATATTCATCGAGACCAATTGAACATCATATTTATTAATATTTATTTTTATATTTTTGTCAAAAAAATATTTAATTTTATATATTAATCAAAATATATGATCAAACGACACTTATTTAAGAATGAAGACAAGAGAGTAATTATTAACAAAGATTTGTCAACTTTACTACAAGAGGTACTAAAAAAAAGTGTCATGTCATTTATTAAAGCGACACATCATCAAATTTAAAGACAAAACTGACCACTAAAAAACTAAAATTGAAGATTTTGTTAAATAAGAGGACTAAAACTGCATTTAACCCATATTTCATATATTTATACAATGCCGACGAGTACATCAAATTGACGTTTAAATAACATCCTCTATAAAAGTTGTGGTATGGATAAAGATGAAGGAGTTATGGATGGACAATGATGGAGGAAGTATTTAGAGGACACGGAGCCCAAAAGGTCATGGTACTCCTAATTAGAGGTCAATAATTATGACATGGACAATTGAAGAGATGAGACTAACATATTAACTCCGTCTCAATATCTAAGATATATTTTGATTAAATGACACTATTTATGTATGTTGTTTTGATCGTATTTTCTTGGTAATATATAGATGTAAATATTAATATATATTATCTTGTTTGATTCATTTTGATGAGTATTTTCAAAATATTAAATTTTTATAATTTTTACTAATAAATGATTAAAGATATTAGGGATCAAAATTATGGATCGATATGTCGGTCAAAATGAATTTTATATTTTGAGATGAAGGTAGAGACAACATTTTCTTCTTGAACGCGTTTTTCTTTTGTTTGAATCAGTCCTTATAATATGAAGTGAAGTGTGAACCTTAGATTATATATATTGTCTTATTCCCCAAGACTATTTCAACGTCAAATTGTTGCTTTGCTTGTATTTTCTTTCATCCTTTTCCCACTATTTCAACCTCAAGGCCCCACTTTTTTGCTTTCCTAAATGTAAATGTATGGACTAACTCCATAATCTACACCTCTCAGTTTTGATATTTCTCAATCTTAGTTTTCATGCATATAACTACCAGTTTCATTTTGCGCGGTTTAGGCGCCTCCAAGAAGAATAGAAGAAGATTCAGATATGCAGTTAGTTTATGAAGTCAAGTCTTTGTCTTTATTCAGATAGAAAAAAGTATAGTTGTAGTAACTTGAGCATGAAGTTGGTCTTACTTCACTAAAGGTCAAAATCAGATATCATGTGTTCCCACCTTCCTTTTCCAACTTGGTTTATCATATCAAGAACTTCAACTTGGTGTTATATTATACTGTGAATATTGTCACTCAAGAGTGTAAAAACAAGTTGGACAAACTTCAACTTTAGAAAATCAAATCCCCCTGTCCCCCCTTTTTGCACATAAAGTAGCTAGCTAGGAGAATTAAGGAATGAGTCTAGTTTATGGATTTATGTTCCTTTTGATTTCACACCTCATGCTGCTACTTGTGTTGGTGGGTGGAGATGGAGATTGCCCAGGTTCATTTAGTTGTGGATATCTTGGCAATATCAGTTTCCCTTTCACTACAACTGAACGCCCGGACTGTGGCTTATTGCCAATACCCAACTGTGGTGATGCTCCACTGACGCCCAAAATGATCCAATTACAAAATAAAGGGAAACAGTTTAAGTTGGAGGTTAAACTTATAACTCCTCTTGAGTATCACGGTGGTGGTAATGCTACTTGTACTTGTATTTTGAGAGACAACAATCTCTACAAACTGCTGCAAAACAAAAGTTGTGAAGCTTTCAGATTTAATTATGATCTCCCTTCCACCACTCACTTTGTTTCTTTTCGTATGGATTTTCACACGACCTTGTTCATGTGCAACCGTACCCACCATGTCAATCCTCCAACATATATGCATAACTATACAAAGTGCCCACACTACAATCTCTACTACCAGCCTTACTTCTTTGCTGATAATGCATCTCAGAGTGCTTTTACAGCTTGCACAAATGTTCGGCTTCCGATTAAAGACTTCGCTGACGCTGACGACCCTTTTACTTTCGTAACTGCTGATATCCCAATTGAATTAAAAATAACAAAGGAATGTGCATATTGTCACCACAACCAAAGAGGACGTTGTAAGCTTGACAGAAGTGGGAGGTTTTATTGTGCCAATGGTACACTTATACTACATGGTATACTAAAACAGACACCTTGGAAACACAAGCACACATAAGTGCATTGAATTAATATAATTTTTGCTTTTATCTGCTTTTCAAATTAGAGGTTCATCAATGTTTCCATCTGAATTTGTGAAACATTGTTTATTTTTCCTGTAAAATACCCCAAACCCAGTTCCTTCTCCCACATCATTATCAGAGTCAGACAGCTCAGGAGCAGTGACACAGCATTGATGTGCCTAATCTAAGTACAAACTAGTTGTCTTTAGTATTTTTATTTTGAATTTAGCATTTACTACACCTTTTTGCTGATTTCCTATTACTCTTGGATAACAAGAGCTGAGTTCCATTGATTGACTGTTTTAATAGTCTCTGCAACACTGAATTAGAAAACCATGTTTTTCTCTACTGAACTTTATCTTTATCTTCATATGTCAAATCTGAATTGTTTCCTCTAATTGCAGTGAGAAAAAGACTAAGTCATAAAGCCAAATTGGGTATAGGTAATGTACCGTTTACATAATTTCAGCACGCTTCTAATTTGTTTTGACACTTTTTTTTCCGGTTCTTTGATCTAAATGTGCGAAACTTATTTTAAAATATTTGTATGGTTATTGATTCCAATCTGTGCAATGACAGGTTTCATTCCATTTATTATAAAGTAATCTTGGTATATTCTTTTGGCCATTTTCCACAGGTTTGAGTATTGGAATCATAGGAGGCATCTTGTTGATTGGTTCGCTGTTTCTCCTACTCTACAAAAGAAAACATGCTATCTCGGTTAAACACTTTCAATCTAGTTACTCTTTTTCTGATTCCTCCATAAATCCACGCCGAGAAATGGGTAGTAAATACTTCGGAGTTCCACTATTTTCCTACGACGAGCTTAGAAAAGCAACAAACAATTTCGACCATACTAAAGAAATTGGAGATGGAGGCTTTGGTACTGTCTACTTTGGTATGTACACAATTAACCGACACTAAATTATTCTTTTCATCTTATTATATAACTTATACTTCAACCTTTAAAATCCAGGGAAACTACCCGATGGACGTGAAGTTGCTGTCAAGCGTTTATACGAACACAACTATAAGAGAGTAGAACAGTTCATGAATGAAGTTAATATCCTCACAACTTTGCGGCACAAAAATCTCGTGTCCCTCTATGGCTGCACATCACGGCACAGCCGTGAACTACTGCTTGTGTATGAATATATCTCAAATGGCACAATTGCATGTCATCTCCACGGTGAATTGGCCAAGCCCGGCTTACTACCATGGTCTATACGAATTAAAATTGCTATAGAAACCGCTACTGCCTTGGCTTATCTCCATGCTTCTGGTATCATTCACCGTGATGTGAAAACCAACAACATACTCCTTGATGGCAATTTTTGTGTTAAAGTTGCAGATTTTGGCCTTTCGAGACTCTTCCCTGAAGATGCCACTCATGTCTCCACAGCTCCACAAGGAACACCAGGTTACCTTGACCCCGAGTATCACCAATTTTATCAGCTTACTAGCAAGAGTGATGTATATAGTTTTGGAGTTGTGCTCATTGAGCTAATATCATCTAAGCCTGCTGTTGATATAAACAGAAGTAGGGAAGAGATTAACTTGTCAACTCTAGCCACAAAGAAGATTCAAGAGAGTGCAATTGATGAGCTGGTAGATCCTTTTCTTGGTTTTCAATCAGACGATGAGGTTAATAGGATGATAGTTTCAGTGGCAGAATTGGCTTTTCAATGTTTGCAAAGGAATAAAGAGTTGAGACCTTCTATGGAAGAAGTCTTAGATGAACTTAGAAGAATAGAGAGTGGTAAGGACGGGGTTGAGGTCGTAGAAAAGGCGGATGTTGATGGTGTTGGATCATCAAACGGTAATGTAAATCCACCACCGATACCAGCCTCACCTGAATGGGATGAAGTTGGATTGTTGAAGAAAAATATGAAGCATCCTTCTTCACCAAACACTGTCACTGATAAATGGGAAAGTATAAGTACTACGCCTAATTCCAGTGCTTAATCACTTTGTCTAATATCAATTGTTGATAATCCATTTTTATGTATCAACTTTAAGCAATGATTTGTTAGTTTAAACATGACAATGAGTTAGTCCAATGTATATCTATCTTGTTGTCTCATCCGCTTGTATAGATGATAGTACCGCGATTATGTTTCGAGACATTGTATTCAGGTAAGAGAGTTGAGTTGAAATGGAAGTACATGTGTAAATATAAAAAAGAGGGCAAAAGTAAGACTGAAAACTGGGGAAAATTTTGGACACAACATTTGCTATGCTATTCTACAGTTATCATCTTATCCTTGGATTTTTTTGAAGTTTAATAAACTGATATATTAGATCAGCATGACTAATGCCTATATATTTTGTCCTTGTTTTCTTGCCTGTCTTTAGGGGAAAAGTTAAATGTTGGAATGCCATGAAATTTATTAAAATTCATGAAATGTATGTGTGGCTATCAAATTGCTGATGAATTTTTCATTATATATACACTGATTTCATTTGATTTGCAAAAGATAACTAGCATAAAATAGAACAACACACGAAAAGATTAACTTTTAAAGTATTGAACAACTTTTTGTATTGGACGATGTTTTAGACAAAAAATTATTTTAATATTTTAAACAATTTGTACTTGACAAAAAGTTGTCTTTTGGTTTAGTAAAAGACAAAAATTTCAGTCTGTGTCCGGTTTCTTACCTCTTAATTTATCTAACCTTAAAAGCAGTTTTATATAATACAATTGTAATTGTTCTGTGCAATCCCTTATGTTTTAGGAAATCAAATGAATCACTCTTCTAGTCTATCCACTAACCTTGACCTTAACCAAAGTGTCCCTATCCAGTGAGCAAGAGGATCTCACACACCACAGACTTGAAGTACGGTCAAGAAAAGAGAAGAGAGAGAAAGAAAAAACAAAGATATGATATCCTCAATAACGGTATATACCTTTTTCCCCTAAAAAAGAATACGTGGAAAAAATTGTAAGAAAATATTCCTTCTAAGTTAAACCATCAAATAAAAAATTCAAAGTTAGGACAGTAAATATTTTGCAAGCGTTTGAATGTTGAAGAATTCAATGTCTGAATGTGCTGTTTTGTCAATAAAGCAAATAGGGCGGTGGGTTACAACTTCATTGAAATGGCCATCAACACAACTTTATAACTTTGAATTATATCTCACATATAATATATAGGACTGTGGTTAATCCTCCTCTCCTTTTCATCAAGTCTTCCACCTTCTTTTCCAAGTCAACCGACGTATCAAATAAGTTCTCCTTTTAGACCACTTGATTCATCCATGACACTGATACATCTCTATTTGTGAAGATATTTCATGTTAAGAATTCTTTACTTCTTCCTCGTAAATTTGAGATGGCTCCATTAGATTTTTTCTGGTTCCTCTTGTATTGTTACCTCGCGCTGATTTTATCAGCAGGGTATGGAAGCGGACACCAATATAACTGTCCACGCTCATTCAAGTGTGGAGCTCGTGGAATTTTACGTTACCCTTTCACCAAGGCAGAACAACCAGACTGTGGCTTCATACTCATACATGGTTGTGATGGCAGTTATTATACACCCAAATACATCCAACTGGAGAAGAATGCAAAATCCATAGAGCTAACTAGTGTCATCGACCAGAATACCATTACACTTTCTGATCAAGATTTTTACAATAGGTTGCAAGATAATGTTTGTGATGCTTTGAAATACAACTACACTCTTCCTTCCCCTTCTCCGTTGGTTTCGTTTTATATAAATTATAATGTAACTCTATTCCGATGCAATCATAGCCACAATATCAATCCACCTGCACAGTATTTTAAATACAACTGTACTTCCTGCGATATCTATTATAACAGGAATCATTATTCCAATGTTACTAAAGAGAAGGCAAGTGGAGTTTTCTCATCGTGCTCGCTACTTCAGCTTCCAACTAAAGACTTGACTGATACCAAACACATTTTGTCATTTGTATCCGGTCAGATGGTTGTTAAAATCGTATTATCTTCTGAATGTGATAAGTGCTGCAACCACAAAGGAGGCCAATGTAAGCTCGATGCTAACAAAATGTTCTACTGCTTCAATGGTACGCTTCAGATAAATTTCTCACACATGCATTCCATTTGTTTATTTATGGTTTACTTACAAAATTGCTTCAAATTGGCTTCTGATGCAGAGTTGGAGAATAAGAGAAAATATTTTAAGCTGCTACTTGGACTTGGAATAGGTAATATATATAACTAGTAATTTTCTTAATAGACAACCAAGGGTAAGAATTCACATATTTGATGATCCTACTATGTAGTATATTTAATATTTTGTCTGATTAAAGGTTGAATTTTCCTACTATAGGTTTATGCATTACATTGTTTGCACTTGGTATTCTTATAATTCGATGCTGCGCCAGAAGAAAACATGCTCCATCAGACCTCCAGAAACAATCAAGAAGAAGCACATATACTGATGCAATTGATCCTTACCGAAATCTAGATCCAGAAAACGGCAATGTCTACTTTAAAATCCCTCTGTTCTCTTACAAGGAGCTAGAAGAAGCTACAAATAATTTTCACCAAGCCAACCAACTTGGAAGCGGAGGCTTTGGAATAGTTTACTATGGTAAATCATTATCATCCCAACTTTACTCTCTATTGGAAGATAGAATAATTGTATGCTTGTACTGTATTTCCATGCATCAGTGTTGAACAAATAATTATTATCTGATCTGATTCTTAACAAATAACAACCAGGAAAACTGCGAGATGGACGAGAAGTTGCTGTCAAGCGCCCATATGAACATAACTGGAGGCGAGCTGAACAATTCACAAATGAAATTGAGATCCTTGCTCGCACACGCCACACAAATCTTGTATCCCTCTATGGCTGTACTTCATATCACAGTGATGAACTACTGCTTGTGTACGAACATGTTCCAAATCACACCGTTGCTTGTCATCTCCATGGTGATTTAGCAAGACCAGGCACACTGCCTTGGCATATCAGGATGAAAATTGCCATAGAGACAGCAAGTTCATTGGCTTATCTGCATGCTTCTGGCATAATCCACCGTGACGTGAAAACCAAAAACATTCTCCTTACAAACAACTTCAGTGTTAAAGTTGCAGATTTTGGTCTTTCAAGGCTATTCCCCCATGATATTACTCATGCTTCCACTGCGCCACAAGGGACACCGGGTTACGTTGACCCGGAATATCATCAATGCTACCAGCTTACCAGCAAGAGTGATGTATACAGTTTTGGTGTTGTGCTCATTGAGCTAATATCATCTAAGCTGGCTGTTGATATGAACAGGCATAAGGGTGAGATCAACTTGTCAAACTTGGCCTTAAAAAAGATCCAAGAGGGTGCACTTACTGAGCTGGTAGATCCTTATCTTGGTTTTGATTCAAACAATGAGGTTAAAAGGATGATAGTTTCGGTGGCAGAGTTGGCTTTTCAATGTTTGCAAAGGGACAAAGAATTGAGACCTTCCATGGATGAGGTTTTGAAGGTGCTGATGAGAGTTGAAAGTGGGAAGGGTGTGCCTGATCATATAGTTGAAGATGAGTGTCCACCCTCTCAACTTTCACCAGATGGGGATGAGATTGAGATTGGATTATTCCAAAAAATGATGCCATGGCCACAGCCACAGCCACAACCATCACCTAAAGCAGTTGTTGATAAGTGGAATAGTCAATCTACTTCGTCTAATACCAGTGGTCATTAATAGCATAGCCATGCATATTGATTACTAATATGCAGCGCTTAAACATTGTCGTCTATAACAAGAAGGCACACTTTTTTTTGTGTTGACGAGTGACGAGATTTTAGCTATATTGTCACTGTAGACGAGTTTAAATATAATGTATCTTTCATCTCCCAACTTTTGCAATTATCTTTTTTTCTTCTTGATAATGTCAGACAATACAGTTAAATAGAATGATTCACATGCTTAATGACTTTAGCCTTTTAGGATGAAATAATTGTTGTCTAGCTTAATTTTATCGACTTTTTTCTTTTAAAAAAGATACTCCCTCTGTCCCTAATTATAAGTACCATTTGAGAAAAAAATTGTCTTTAAATACATTTATACAGAGTAATTTTGTAATAATTATACATAAAGATGTAATTACACAACCAAAACATTTGTTCAAATATGTAAAATATGCTATGGGTTCTTAAAAAAACAGACGACTGAGGAAAGAAGTGGTAGAATTGGTTGTTACAGAAAAGGCCAAGGAACAAAACAATAGAAATCCATAGACAGTACGTGGCAGGAGGGATTGGTCACCTTAATTCTCACTTCTATCTATATTATTGGATTGATATAGTGGAAGTCAATGGGCGACGACTTGCCCTTCTTGCAAGACAAGCCTTTTCTCTACTAACTAATAATTTCACTACAGTACAGTCTTTCTCACATATTGTCTTACTCCAAGTCAACATGCGTATCATGCGGTTCAATAGGGTCATATATTATAGTATTGTGCAAGTTTAAGACCCAAAGTACAACACACATACTTTCAATAGTATCATTAATATCATCGATTCCTCATCATGGCTTCACAGTTCTCAATGACCACTCTCTTTATTTTCAAATCATTAATATTCTCCCTTTTTCTGCTTCATGTTTCAGGTCAAGAAGGAAGGTGTCCGCACTCATTTAGTTGTGGAGATCTTGGCCAGATTACTTTCCCTTTCACAGTCACAGAAAGCCCTCACTGTGGCATATTGCCCATAAGTGGTTGTTATCATAACGATCCAAGTTCTCGCAAAATCATCAAACTAGGCAACCCACCATCAGAACAGTCTTTAATAGTTACATCCGTGGACGGTGATACCATCGGGGTCTCAGATGAAACACAGAAAAATAATTTGCAATCCAAAAAATGCAACACCTTTCACAATTATTATTCTCTTCCTCCCACTTCTCTTTTAGCTTCTTTCTACATCAAATATAATATAGCTATGTTCAAATGCGATCACTCCCTTAGTGTCACCCCTCCCAAATTATTTGGTAACTATACAAACTGTTCCAGTTATAATATCTACTATGACCTTCAAAGTGCTGATAAACCTCCTGGTTTCAAAATACCAAGCTCTTTGGCAAAGTGTACAATGTTTGAAGTTGCAATAAGAGACAAGCCTACTTATGACCCTTTTTATTTTATATCTCCTGCTACCTTAATTGAAGTACAATTATCTAATGATTGCAATAAATGTTTTCACCGAGGAGGCCGATGTCAACTTGTTCAAGGAAAGTTCCATTGTGCCCAAGGTATGAACAAATATGTACTAGTTAAAAGAGTTAAGGGGGTGGGAGGTTGTCCTCAATGAAGGGCACAATAACGATTTTTAGTAGAGTTACCGACAAAACCCAACTCTACTATTAGTAGTTCAGCACTCGGAAATAATTCAATCCTAAAGTTTAGTTACTACAGTAGACTGTTAGAATTAGCCCAATTGATATTTCCTGCCTTGAATATAGTCATTTGGTCCCCAGTTCTTACTTTATTGCTTGTTTTGAATTAATTGGTGCCTTTAATTTCTGTTGCAGAGGCTAAAAGGTTGGCTTGGAAGTTAGGACTTGGTAATGTTCTTCTGAGATAGAAGTTTCTAGAATTTAGCATGTCTTAAAATTGAATAATCCTGAGAATCATAGTACACATACACTCCATGTCTATATGAGTATATGTCTATGTTCATGATATTTTGTTTGTGATATTTTTTCATCTCACAATAAAATAGTATGCCTATATGTTTATTTCCCTTTTTATGATAGAGGACATAATAGTCAAGTAATCACAGTCAATCAGACACTATTTCAAATTCCTTTTGCATGCTCTTCAACATAATACTAGTATTGAATTAGTAGACCAAAAAAAATATTGACTTAATTATTGGATTTTCCCCCCCTTTATTGATTTCTGTTTTCTAGGCATTGGACTCCTTGTCATTATTATAACTGGCTTGCTGATTATATGGCGCTGCAAACGAAGGGTTCCTGATTTGTACTCAAATAGATACACAGAAAGTGACAGTGTCTACCATGGGGTGCCAGTCTTTTCCTTTAAGGATCTTGAAGTAGCAACAAAAAAATTTGACAGTTCAAGAGAACTTGGAGAAGGAGGATTCGGGACTGTTTATTATGGTATGTGTCACACTCACACAAACCCTACTATTTATGAAAAGGGTGGTAAATTTAATTAGAACAACTTCCCTGTAGTTATAAAAGTAAATCACAACTCTTGCTTTCATATTTATTCTTTTTAAAACCAGGAAAACTCAAAGATGGACGTGAAGTTGCTGTGAAGCGCCTATATCAGCACAACTTTAAACGAGTCGAACAGTTCATGAATGAAATCAAAATCCTCACACGCTTGCGCCACAAAAATCTAGTGTCTCTTTATGGCTGCACTTCACATCATAGTCATGAACTGTTGCTTGTATATGAATACATTTCAAATGGAACTGTCGCCAGTCATCTGCGTCGTGAATCTGGCTCTTTGCCGTGGCATGTCCGAATGAAAGTTGCCTTAGAGACTGCTACCGCTTTGGCTTATCTCCATGCTTCTGAAATCATTCACCGTGATGTTAAAACAAACAACATACTCCTTGACAACACATTTTGCATTAAAGTTGCAGATTTTGGACTGTCAAAACTGTTCCCAAATGATGTCACACACGTCTCCACAGCTCCACAAGGAACCCCCGGCTATATGGATCCAGAATATCATCAATGCTACAGACTTACAAGCAAGAGTGATGTTTACAGCTTCGGGGTTGTGCTTGTTGAGCTGATATCATCTATGCCAGCAGTTGATATGAACAGAGATAAGGATGAGATAAACTTGGCAAATCTAGCTGTAAGGAAAATTCAAAAAAGTGCAATCCATGAGTTGGTGGATCCTTCCCTTGGTTTTGATTCAGATAATGATGTTAAAAGGAAAATAGTTTCGATAGCAGAGTTGGCTTTTCAGTGTTTGCAAAGGGATAAGGAATTGAGGCCTTCAATGGATGAGGTTTTGGAGGTGCTAAGGAGAATTGATGGTGGGAGTGCGAGTGTGAGAGATGAGTTTGGACATGTAGAGGAAGTAACAGACCGCGGAGAAAGGATATCATGTATCAATGTAAGTTCACTGTCACCGCCTTCACCCGATCATGTTGAGGTGAAACTGTTGAAGAACAAGAAGTTAACACCTTCTCTTAAGTCTGTGACAGATAAATGGGATAGTGAATCCACTACTTCTAATGTCAGCGGTCAATCGGCAAGTAGAACGTAAGTAATATGATACTATTTGTAACTTAACACTTTTATATTTCAGAAATGATGATTAAGATTTCATCAACACTTGTTATTGGGTTGTGGTTTATTGTAAATTCCATTTGCTGATTCAAAGATTATCCAAAAACTTATCTATACTTTGTTAGTAATTTGACATCTTGTAATTTATTGATTTTTCTTTATTGCTTTAGCCTGTTGTGTGGAGGGAAGTTCCTGACTAATAATTCTGAGTTGAGTTGACCAATTTCAAAATTAGCATGTTTTATCCAATTGCATAATTTAAAGTTGTTACTAAAAACTTAGCTTAGCCACAGCAGAATTACACCTATATACTACATTATTGATACTTCTTTCAGCTCATTCTCTTATGATTAATCCTATTATTATTATTATTATAAAGAAATTAGAATTTAGTCTAACTATATATTATACTTTTAGAGATTTGACAAAGATAAAAAACAAGGAGAATGAAATATTATTTAAATCCTACACCTCCTCATAAGAATGCAGCAACAGTAAAATTCCAATTAAAATGTAATGAATAAAAAAGAATTCAAATTACTATGGTACAATCGACAGATTAGCAAGAATGAGTTACCTGAGCTGAGCATCGTTCAACATTTGCGACTTGCGAAGAATTCGTAATGGTAAGGCAGAGTCGTCGCCGGAGATGAAGAAGAGGCAAAATGCTTGTGATCATAGGTTTTAACTTAATTTGATTTAAAACTGAAAATAAAAATGGTTGTACAAAATAATTTTAGAAATGTTAGGACTAAAGTCAAACCATTTTCTAATCCAACAGTTATGATAGATTCACTGCATATAAAAAATTTACACTAAATTAAACCATATTTCAAATTAATTAATTTTGTAATTAGCCAAAAAAAAAAAGGTTGACCAGTGGTTTTACTTTTGAAGGAAAGACCAGTATTTGTTGTATGTTGAAAAAGTGGTTTTTAGAAATGTCAAACATGAAGAAGTTTACGTGTTTTACACTTCTAGAGAATTAATAGTGGAGAATTCAGCAAGAAGTAGGCTTCATAATTCAAATAAAAAGTGGTCAATTATAAGCGCAAGAAGACATTGTATCTGTGGTCGGTGTTAGACTCAAATGGACAAGACTTGTGTAGTAATTTTCCAAGTCAACTAGCGTATCAATTGGCTTCAAAAGATATATTTATGTAGTGCATATTAACAAGTGTTGAACAAATTGTCAAACACAATAGGATGATTTCATTTTATGGATTACATCATAGGTTCATTTTGTTCTCTCATTTAACTGTGCTACTGCTACTTGTCTTAACTTGTAAAGGAAATGGACACAGTGATGATTGTCCATACACATTTGATTGTGGAAATTTTGGGCAGATTAAATACCCTTTTACTAAGGTTGGATTCCCCAACTGTGGTGCCTTGGCAATTCAAGGTTGTGATGATCCCAACATAACTGCAACCAAGACCATCCAATTAACCAATGGAGGAAGACACTTTCAAATTACAAACATTGTTAATGACTGGCGCAAGGGCAACACTATTTCCATTATTGACCATAATTTCACAAAACTTTTGCAGAAAAATGCTTGTGAGGCTTTCAGTTATAATATTACTCTCCCTTCTTCATCTCCTTTTGGATTTTTGTATATGAAAGACAACATAACTGCTTTCAAATGTCACCGTACCCGAAAACTAGTCATCAGCCCTCCAAGTAATTTCTTCAAAAATAGGTCTTGTCCGCACTATGATTTTTACTTTGGCAATTCAATCTTTGATTATGAGTCGAACCACTCTTTCGCATTGTGTTCGATGTTTCATCTTCCCGTGATTGAATTAGGCTTTGCACTTTCTAGTAACCCATTTCCATTTTTAGCTCATGAAACTACCTTTCAGTTCCAGTCTTCAGATTTCTGTCACCAGTGTAACCGTGATAAAAAAGGTCATTGTAGAATTGACAGCAACAAACAAATTTACTGCGCCGGAAGGTAATGTATTAAGAAACTTCCACAAATAGTTAAGACATTACATGGATCATTAGAATTGGCTTTTCAGTGTGTGCTAGGAGACATGGAATTAAGACCTTCCATGGATCAAGTTGTGCAAGAACTGAAGAAAATTGATGGTGGGAATTTTGAGTTTGATCACCTGGAGGAAGTACATGACTGTGCTGGCTCCTCACACTCTGAAGAAGTACATCTACCAATAGTTGGAACATCTATCGATAAGAAGCAAGAAATATCATCTTCACCAAAGTCACTGATTGATAAATGGGAAAGAAAATCTAATACGCCCAATGTCAGTGGTTAATCAGACATTCTTTACGTTTAGGTAAAATTAAGAATGTTTACTGAGTTTTGTCCTCTACAATGTACTCCCTCCGTCCCAAAATAAGTGTTGCAGTTGACCATTTTGCACTATTCACATAATCTATTTTGACCGTATTTTTTTACTAATATATAAATGTAAATATTAGCATGTAAGATCTTGTTTGATTTGTCTCGATGAGTATTTTTAAGGTATACAATTTTTATAATTTTTAAAGATAAATAGTTAAAGATATTAACGATCAAAGTTGTGTGTTGGCAAACGTGAACTGATCAACTGCGACGCTTATTTTGAGACGGAGGGAGTAGTAAGTAGAAACTAGTTAAAGTAATGAGTGTTGTACATGCTTAAAAAGACTAATAAAAAAAGGTAAGGGAATAAATCCCAACTCCCAAGGATTGAGAAAATTTGTGCAACAACATTGTTATTCGAAAATCAAAATGAAAATACAGACAATTTACTTACGCGACACATGTGTCTATCTTTATCTCTAACTTACTTTTGATCCTCTACAATTAACACACATTTTCACGTAAAAAAAGAAATATTTATACACGTTTAAAAAATACATACAGAATTAAATTAAAGAACATGTATTCAACATCATCAAAGTTTAAACCTCGAAGAATGATTTCGCTTTATGCAAGTAATGCAAAACAAAATATTATTAAGATAATCACTTAATTATTCATTTATCAGACAGTTTAATTAGTATAAGTAACATTCATATGTAATAGTACTAGTAATAAACAACACACAACACATAAATCCACCAAGTTACCAATCTCTTATGTTTTTAAAAGGAGACATGGAAAAAGTGTTTAGTCCTAGATGTAATTTCATTCCATTATTCTATGGTCATCGGTCCTAAAGTATTTAACTGAAAAAAAGAAAGAAAGTGTATACAGCAGTACATTAAAGAAAAGAAAAGAAAGAAAGGGGTAATGAATATGTTGGAAGGAAGCATTCCCAAAATAGATCCCATGCTTGTTTCAAGCAATCAACTACCTTTTGTCTTTGTCCCATCCCTCTCTCTCACTATCACAATCACAATCACAATCATTCATCATCACTATACATTACAACGTTCAAATTCAAACTCATTTCACAACACACACTCCTATATATAAATCTATATCATCTACTACTAATACAAGAGTTCAAAGAGAGAAATAGAATAGAACTCACTCACTCAGAGTATAGTATGGCGACGCTGCAGAAATTCAAGATCTTCGCCACGCAATGTGGTGTGGAAAAGAGTCCAACGTTAAGCCCAAGGACAAGCCCACTCATTCAACTACCGAGGCCCAAAACAACTCTGCGGAGTCTACTTGGGCTAAGCCTGACTCGACCGGCACGCAGGCAGGGACAAGAGTCGGTGTTAGAGATGAAGAAGAAGGAGGAGGAGAAAGATTCGATGATGCGGAGAAACTCACTCAAGGATCTCTTTGTGTCGTCGCCGCCTAGAGAGGAACTGAACCACGCTACTTCTCCGATCATGTTGGGTCTTTTCCGGTCTGATAGTTGGAGGGTTGGACCGGGTTTAAATAACCCGGTTTGGAGCGGTTTTCGTTGCAAGTCGTTGCTTAAAAGGAAACCATGGCGCCCTATGCTCCTTACTATTTCTGAACAGTAGTAATTATTTTGTATTCATATAAGGATCACTCGTATCTTCTTCATATTTTGTTCCATTTAATTATTTAATCAATATATATCAAGGTTCTCTTGCTCAAAATATATACTCCCTCCCTTCTTTTTTGTTTACTCTAATACGCGTGCAGTATTCATATAATATGTTTTGATCATATATTTCAATTAATATAGAAAAATAAATATTACTCAGTAACATATATATTGTTGTTCAATTTGGAACTTTAAATTAATAGAACAAATTTTTCCATACTTTATTTATATCTTGTCTGAATTTCATGTTATCAAGCTACTACCCAATCATAACTTGAAAGTAGGCTGTTTTTGTTTTTACTCTAACAAGAGATTGATATGAAACACAATTTTCTTTCACGTAGACGCAGATATACTTTGTGAAAAAAATTATAACTTTTAATGTAAATGTATCTGTTGGTGTCGGACATGCTTATTCTGATAAGTGTCGCGTTTCATACAGTAGGATGTTTTTTAAAAAACTTTGTGCTTTTTCTTCATCATAATTGAAAGAAAAAAGATTAACATTTTTTTTTCTTCATTATTTTGTTTCCTCTTAGTGATTATACTTTTTCTTTTCAATTTTGTTTTCCTAAATTTACTATTGAAATCAAACAGAGTGGGAGTGTACTTTTAAAAAACTGTAAACAGAGCATGAGCTAGGTATACATTAAGGTTATTTATAAATTTGAATTAGTCGGTTGTTATATTGAAAATTTTATGTTGGGAGAAAGTATTCTTGGTCGTTTCTTACACTTCTTTTCAGGAGGAAATGAGAATGAAAAGTGAAATTGGAATTAGATAAAGAGAGGTTTGTGACATGCTATGAATTGGGAGAGAAGAATAATTTCTTAAAGCATGAACAAGTGAACAACCATTGTCAAGATCAGGCAAAAAAAGTTAAAGATGGTCATTGGTCACTCTTGTGAAACATCCACAAAGAATGGCTTTGGTCTTGTTTAGCATTGAAAAAGTACTACCTATAAATTTAACCGTCTGAAAACAAGGGAGAAATTAGAAAATCGTTCTTAATAAATAAGGTCATTAAAGTCCTCATGAGTTTAGTTCAGTTGGTAACAATATCGTACATTATGTGCAAAAATTGGGGTTTGAATCCTTATACGTCCAATTATTCACCTTTAATATAATTATCATTTATGTACTATTTTCTTGCAGCTAAATTTATCTCACTTTTATTGGGTCATATCAAAACATGTAGACACAACTCTCACAAGTATATATACAATAAGAAGATCAAAGTTTTGGACACATACAAACGCCTAAAGGCTAAAGTGTCAAATTGTTGCATATGTTGATGTTGATATATAATTGTAATTGCAGTATACAAAACACTGAGTATAATGCTTAAATGGTTTTTTCACTTGAAAAATGACATTGGCAAGATGGTTTGCTTTAACAAGTTGAAAATGCTAATCTAATCTTCATTTGTTACATAATCCCCAACCATTGAGAGCTAGATTTCAAATAAGATGAGTTAATGATAAAAATGACTAACCAAATTATATAGTACAGTATAACCAATTCATTTAACCTAAATTAATTCTTCAGGACCCAACATCTTATCAATCGGTATGACTTGACTATTAGTTATCATTTTTTTATCTTCAGAGATCAAACTCAGTATACCATAGTTTACACAACACTCACTGCATGTGCGAAAACCAGCCACTTTGATTCATTGAAACAACTCGAAGAATTTAGTATATCATTTTAGGAGACTCCAATGACCATAGATATAGAATATAACCTATCCAATTTTACAATATGAAAGTTATTAACTATTCACGGACTAACAATACCCACCATTTCTTTCTCCGGATCAATATTAGCAATGCATTTTATCCAACGACAAACCTAATCTGAATTATAGAGCTGCGATATAATTAAACCCAAATGAACAAAATGTTGAATTGAATCCTACTGCGCGCTGCTACGATTAATTGTATTAATTGTCCTTACTAGTCACTGACAATGGGAATCACAACAGCTATGATAGAAAATGCACATGTCATTTCCATCATATTATGGCCTACTGCCTTTACTTGACACTGATCACATTGTTGAAAGGGACATGATACATAACCAGTCGTCGTTTTACTCCACATTTCACAGTCTTCCTTCAAGGTGATCTGATCATGAATAATGATATGATATATATATATAATAGATCTTGTCTTCGTTATGAAAGTGATTGACCAACGTTCTCCCCCTTTTTTAACCATGCCATTGTTGTTGCCACTACAGCAATAGTGCCACCAACCAATGAATCATGTTACAAAGAACAAGTCCTCCGTAGCAAACTTCATTCAACACCTCAGAAGCAAGATTAAGCAATCAATAGTAACAATTTTGTACAATACTTGCAAATGTCAATATGTGAGTAGTATTAAGTTACAAAAGTTTAAATATGTTATCAGTAAATTAAAAAAGTGCTTCAAAACAAAAACATGTGATTTTTAGTAGCAGATTGTGGTGGGATATGCATGACAAGATAAATTTTGTTACAGTTAATGGTAGTTTAATTATTATCATATGCACTAAACATTTTTAATGAAACTTTGTGACTAATAATTAACCTTGTTAATGGGATGTGTTAGTAAATTGGTAGGATGAAGCTGGCAAACAGTGGTTGTTTGTCTCCTGTCAGTGAAGCAAACTAATCTTTCAAGCAGGGCCCATTAAAGGCCCATCCTTCCAAACGATTATCAAGAATATTGAAGGCTAATTATCAATAAAAAAAAACTTTTATGAGATATTTTCAATAAATAAAATTTACATTATTAAAAGATATCTCATATAAATAAAAGAGACATGGAAAATTTTTAATCAATTTAAGGAAGGCAAAGAGCAACTCAAAATATTCTGTTTATGTTCAAAGTATGAACCATTGATCCAAGAACCTACTTGGCTTTGAGATTCAGTGATATAGGAGTATATTATCTCTTGCTGGTGAAAGGTTGTCAAAAATATTATTATTGATACATCTCAAAATTTCAAACGCTTATTCAACACTTCATTTTATTTCTATCTTTTTTTATTACATTACTAATCACTAATCTATTACATTTTCAATTGTTAATTGATAAAACTTTTGCTAGGGAGCATCGGATACCTATGTAACTACTAACTACTCCAGTTTTTATTTTTTGACAGATAGTGGTAGTAGTAGTAGTTTAATGAATAGGCTGTGCAGAGCTACTAATATATACAAAATATAATTGGTGAAGATGGAGTTTAATAATTAGCAAGGTTTATTAAGAGGAGACTCTACAATAGAAAAATTATAGAGATTATAATTAGCAATTCGATATGCATTCATGTTTCGGTCTCGTCTAGTATATGACCAAATTTCACTTGAGTATGCCGATTTAAAGCCGAAAGAATTTGAATGTGTCTCACTAAAATAAATGCTCACCGATTGAAGTTGTAATTATCCAAATTCATATCGATCAATTTTTTTAAATCACACTCGATAATAAAATGTGAAGTATTGTCTCGCAATACTAACTCTAAATACAAACCCTACATTTTTACATGAAGAGCGTCACAAAAATTATTATTCTTTATGTAGCCTTTAATCTACCGTGGTTCAAAATTGCGAAATAGCCCTCATTCACATTCCAAAACTTTATGATTTCCTTTTCAAGCCACCACCATTATTCAAGTTGATACAACCATATAGAGATTTCATCTAACAAGGAATGAGTTGTGCAAGAGAGAGAGACATCATTGTCATCCCAGAAACACATGCAAATCCCTCAGACATGTGTCTCTTCCCACTCACCATTTAACATTTCTTTATTCATTTTCTATTTTCCCCTCCAAATCATCTTCTTTGTTTCTTGCGCTCACACACACACACACTATTTCTTTCTTGTTTTTTCCTTCCTTCGATCACTCAATTTCCTTGTTATTTTCCGAACACAATGACATAAATATACTATTAAAATCTAATCTCACTTATTCATTCCCTTCGTTTCTGCTTAGTATTTATCTATGACCACCTCACTTTCACACTTAACCTATTCACATCGTTTAATTAATTAGTTAGTATATATACTTCCTCCGTCTCGAAATGTAAGAAAAAAAATAAAAATCACACTTATTAAGAAAAAGTAAAATATAATTATTAGGAGTATGTTTTTTTGAAAAAAGTTTTATAGAAAGATGTAAAAACAATTTTTATTGGTTGTTGGTTATAGAAAAAGTAAGAGAGAGAGTAAACTTTTAGTGAGAAGATAAATATTTAAACTTTTTCTCTTACATTTTGGAACAAAAAAATTGAGTTTTTTCTCTTATATTTTTTAACGGAGAGAGTATATAATTTGGCTGTTTTGCCATATAAATTTATTTTCTTATTTTTTGTTACATCAGAAAGATAAAATGCTCTCATCAAGATTTGAACTATGAACCTCCTTCTACCTAACTCATGTCCCTAGACTCTCGCCATATATTTTGAAAAACTAATTTTACTCATGGAATTTGAATTGAATTATGATATTTAAATTTTAGTACGCCCATTTATTTATTTAAAGAGTGAAAATTTTGCCACTAAATTATTTGATTAAAATATGTAAGTTTAGTCTCATGTTTTAAGAGTTTAAATTTATCCTAATAATAATTTTGACATATTTAGTTTAGCTTAATTGACAATAATCACATTTTATATGTAGGGTTAGGTTTGACCTTTGGTCACTTTATCTATTCATTTTAAAATAAAATTTATAACTTCTAAACCACTTGACTAAAAAAAGAATTTTTTTTTTCAAGAATTTAGTTCATACATTACATGTAGTAGTAGTAATATATAAGGATTGAGTTCAAAACATTTAAAAATGAAACCTTAACTATTTACCATATAAATTAAATTTTACACAAAAAATAATAAAATTGTCAAAATCATTTTTTTTGTGTGACTAAATCATCACATTTAAACATAAAATAATTGATTCTGATTTCATAATTCATGCATCTTTTTTAGAAGAATTTTTTTATTATGCAAATTTTCTTCCTAAAGAAATAATTTTGACACGTTTCACTTAGTCAATACGGCCACCACAAATAAGTCGGTCCTTTTACTTGAACCAAATACTTTTATAAATACTCAACTCTCAACATTTTTAACCAATGTAAAATTTCTCCACAACTTACACATGCTTTCCTCAACATAATTCTCTTATCACTTCTTTCTCTTATCATTTTTGTTTTAATTAGCTTTGTAATAAAAAAACATAAAACTACAAATCATCATTCTAAATTAAACTCTAGCTCAAATAGTAAAAGTTGAGAAATATATAAATTAGATAAATGTAAGTTTAGAGATCAATTTTCTAACAAAAACATTTTATCTTTTCGATATAAAAACTCTAAAAACAAAAATAATTTTAATGGAAAACCACTAAACATTACAAGATCAAATTTTAAGTGTCATCCACCCCACCTTCAAAACCAAACTTACACTCATTATCTTTTTCCTCAAAGTGAAAAAAATAAAATAAGATTGCATATTTTTCCTCTAGGCGAAGGAAAAGAACATAGAGAAGAAAAAACTGAATATATGTATGTGGGTATTGCATTAGTAAGCAAAGGTTTAACTTTTACATGTCAACTAAACCCACTTTCTTCTTTTCATTCATGAAAGCTGTCTTGATCCATAGTTACCACCTCATCACCATTTTCTTTTTTGCCATTCTTTTTGGTTCTTAAAAGCAGAATCTATCTATATGTAAAACTTTATATCTTTACTTTTTTTGTTCTAGAGCTAGCTCACTTGGTTTTGTTGGTCCTAAAATTATTTGATGCTTTTTTTGTTGTCCTTAAGTTCTTAAATTAATAATTAATCTCTGTTTAGGAATTTGGTAATACTTAATATTATTATTTTAATGAAATATTATATATATGTTTAGAGTTTAGAATAATGTGTTTAACAGTTCATATCTACTCATCAATACGCGTTTGGTGTATCTATTCATTCATATACTAACTTCTTTTTTCTTCTTCCGTGCATGTTTAATTGCTTTGTGTAGCATTCAGATCTACAACTTGTTTTGTGCTGAGGTAGCACATTCCAGACATTCTTACTGGTAATTCTGTTACTTTTGTTTCTTTTATTTATGTTTTCAATTTGTGTTCTTTGTTTTTGTCTGTTTTGATGTCTTTTCTTTTCTATTTTGGCAAAGTTTAATTGAAAGTTGAAACTTAAAGTTCATAAATTTCAGTAGTGGCCAAAAACTTAGTAAAAAAAAAATTGTATTTTGCTTTGCACTGATATGATTAGTAGGTTGTTGTTCAATTTCAATTCTGATATGACAACTTTGTTTGTGATGAATGCAGATCAAAGTAGTGTTTCTGTATTGATGTGTGTGCCCTTTTGAGTGTTTTACTTTTGGAGATCTATTATGCTTGTGAGATAGAGAGTGTTTTGAAATTGGACTAATTGGGTTTGAGACAAGAGAAGGAGGATTCTTTGGTGGGGTAAGATATGGCCTCCGGTGAAGGGAGGCGGCATCATCATGATCTCATGCCACTTGCTGCATTGCTTAAGAGAGAGATGAAGAGTGAGAAGATGGAGAAGCCTACTGTAAGAATTGGTCAAGCTGCTCAATCTAGGAAAGGGGAGGATTACTATCTAATTAAGACTGATTGTCAGCGTGTACCCGGGAACTCTTCAACATCCTTTTCTGTATTCGCGGTATCTTTCACTATTCAGATTATATTTACTCCTTTTGAACTACATGATATAATAGCTAGCTGTATAGAGATTGCTTTAATTAAAATTTTGCTTTAATTTTTACTCATTTCTTATGGTTCACAGATCTTTGATGGACACAATGGGAATGCTGCCGCGGTTTTTACTAAGGAAAATTTGTTAAATCATGTGCTGTGTGCTCTTCCTCGAGGGCTTGGGCGAGATGAGTGGTTGCAAGCTTTACCTAGGGCGTTGGTTGCTGGATTTGTTAAGACTGATAAGGAGTTTCAGAGCAGAGGTTTGGACTTTGGCTTTTATATTCTTTTGTTGATAGAAATTATTATATTCTTGTTGAGAGGATGGAAATAGGGAAATACAGAAGTGGAGAATCAGGAATTTGATCCATTATTCTTAACTGATTTTACGAGTCCTAACCTAATTTGATTTTGTCCAGGAGAAACTTCTGGAACCACAGCCACATTTGTAATAGTTGATCGGTGGACTGTGACAGTTGCATCTGTTGGAGATTCTCGTTGTATACTAGATACCCAGGGCGGTGCTGTTACCACCTTAACAGTTGATCACAGATTAGAAGAGAATATTGAAGAGTATGTTAATATTGTTTTTTATCTCTAAGGCCGAGGCCGTTAACTTTTTCTGTATTGCTCATGGTCATGTACTCATGTGTTTCACTGTATACACAGGAGGGAACGTGTTACTGCAAGTGGAGGTGAGGTTGGGAGGCTTAGCATTGTTGGTGGTGCTGAGGTGAGCGTATTATGTTGTAATTACTATATTTTTACACAAAATCAGTTTTCTAGAATCTTATTAAAGGACATTTCATTCATCTTATCCTTGTTTTAAATGTTTAGTTCTGAATCATTACAGATTGGTCCTCTTCGATGCTGGCCAGGAGGTCTATGCCTTTCTAGGTCAATAGGAGACATGGATGTTGGGGAATTTATAGTTCCAGTACCATATGTCAAACAAGTGAAGGTATAATTTGTTTCCATATAATTGTTCCTTCTTTTCTTTATTGATTTATAATGCCTATGCATCCTGTAAGGGCTTTGTTCAGGATAGAAATCTTACCCTTTGTCATGAATTATAGCTATCAAAAGCCGGTGGAAGGCTTATAATTGCTTCTGATGGCATATGGGATGCCGTATCATCAGAAATGGCTGCAAAATCTTGCCGTGGTCTGCCTGCCGAACTTGCTGCTATGCAGGTTGTCAAGGTAATATGCTCTACAATGCTAGCTGTATCCTAATTTTAAGCGAAGTCTGCATGTCTTCTGGCTTGTAAATTTAAATTATTGTTATGTTTGCAAAGTTGGCGTTTCACCTCGTGCATTTATGTATTCCTAATTTCTTACTGCATCTCAGGAAGCACTAAGAACAAGAGGGTTAAAGGATGATACAACATGTATAGTAGTTGATATAATTCCACCTGATAATGAATTGCCTCCAACGCCTCCCCCAAAAAAGCGGAATAAGCTGAGAGATTTTTTTATGTTCAGGAAGAGGTCCCGTGATACTGCTGGTAAGCTGTCAACGAAGCTTTCAGCTATAAATATAGTTGAAGAACTGTTTGAAGAAGGATCAGCAATGCTTGCTGAAAGGTAATCTTTTATTCTCTTTTATAGACACACACATTTTCAATTGTTGAGTAGTCCCTGCATATTGTTTTCCTTCTATGGACATCATTTTGTCCTTACATGGTTTCTGTCATTAAAAGTGGAGGTTGTTTGTACGTAGATATACAAGTAATTGAATTGATGTCAATTCATTTATCAATTTGTCAATTTCAATATGTGTTCCGTCGGTTATGAATTTGTTCTTGTCTGGAAGCAATACATGATTGGAATATTTTGTGTACTCAAAGACAATTTTCTATCCACAATTCCTTAAAATATGGACGAAACTGTTCTGGTTCACAAAGATTTAAAACTAATTGTGTCCTGCAGATTAGGAAATGATGAGAACTCAGGACAATCAACATCTGGCCTTTTTGTTTGTGCTGTATGCCAAGTTGATCTTGCTCCAAGCGAGGGCATATCCGTCTATGCAGGTTCAATTTTCTCTACAAGCTCGAAGCCGTGGCAAGGTCCTTTTCTATGTTGTGATTGTCGCAATAAGAAAGATGCAATGGAAGGAAAACGGCCAAGTGGAGTTAAAGTGTCATAGTAGGCTCAAAACTGGAGTCATTCTATTTCACATTTTTTTTATAGGCCAAGTAATTGATTGAATCTCACAATCAATTAGGAGACTTGGATCTGGGAGAGAGGCTTGCACTTAGTTTTTGGGCGTATGAAGATTGTTCATCACTACCTAATTGTTAGAGTTGGAGGGTTTAAGATCAGTGTGAGGTAGATTCTTTTGTATAGGTAGTTATGTATTTAATGTGTCATCAAATTCAGAATAATCTTTATTAACTATGCACTATGTAGCCCCCCAACTACATGTATATAAACTTTTAATCTCTAGTTATGGATTGTAAAATCAGTTCATCTGAATGCATGCAGGAGTTGCCTGTTAAAAATGTTTATTTTTCATGATATCTTTTTGGCTCATACCCTTGTGTTGTCTTTGCTTTTCATTTTGTTTTATTTTATTTTATTTTTCATTACCTTTCAAAATTTCAAAATAAAAATAAATAAATATCTTAGGAATTAGACAAATCTTTTTAACTAAATATAACAAACCTGTTGAATAAGTCTCACACTGTGTTGGTGGAATCTAGTGTGGAAAATGGTTTATTTGTTTGTATTTGCTTCTTTAACTTTCAGCGTAAGACTCAACCGAGTAAACAAAAATAGTGGGGCAACGGGGACTGATTAGTCATTAGGCCAAGTCCTCTGTAGTCACTGTCCAAGTCAATTTAGAAGCTGGATCATATATGCAGTGAATGGTGAAGAATGAATGAAGAATTTGCTTACATTATTATAAAGTTTTTTTTAGCTCATAAACGTATTAGTGGGTGATACATGATGATGACCTTTGTTTACGAATTTCTGTTCCTTTTGTTTTCTCACCTTCTGCTACTTGGTAATGGGTATCAAGGAGATTGCCCAGGTTCATTTAGTTGTGGATATCTTGGCAATATCAGTTTCCCTTTCACTACAACTGAACGCCCGGACTGTGGCTTATTGCCAATACCCAACTGTGGTGATGCTCCACTGACGCCCAAAATGATCCAATTACAAAATAAAGGGAAACAGTTTAAGTTGGAGGTTAAACTTATAACTCCTCTTGAGTATCACGGTGGTGGTAATGCTACTTGTACTTGTATTTTGAGAGACAACAATCTCTACAAACTGCTGCAAAACAAAAGTTGTGAAGCTTTCAGATTTAATTATGATCTCCCTTCCACCACTCACTTTGTTTCTTTTCGTATGGATTTTCACACGACCTTGTTCATGTGCAACCGTACCCACCATGTCAATCCTCCAACATATATGCATAACTATACAAAGTGCCCACACTACAATCTCTACTACCAGCCTTACTTCTTTGCTGATAATGCATCTCAGAGTGCTTTTACAGCTTGCACAAATGTTCGGCTTCCGATTAAAGACTTCGCTGACGCTGACGACCCTTTTACTTTCGTAACTGCTGATATCCCAATTGAATTAAAAATAACAAAGGAATGTGCATATTGTCACCACAACCAAAGAGGACGTTGTAAGCTTGACAGAAGTGGGAGGTTTTATTGTGCCAATGGTACACTTATACTACATGGTATACTAAAACAGACACCTTGGAAACACAAGCACACATAAGTGCATTGAATTAATATAATTTTTGCTTTTATCTGCTTTTCAAATTAGAGGTTCATCAATGTTTCCATCTGAATTTGTGAAACATTGTTTATTTTTCCTGTAAAATACCCCAAACCCAGTTCCTTCTCCCACATCATTATCAGAGTCAGACAGCTCAGGAGCAGTGACACAGCATTGATGTGCCTAATCTAAGTACAAACTAGTTGTCTTTAGTATTTTTATTTTGAATTTAGCATTTACTACACCTTTTTGCTGATTTCCTATTACTCTTGGATAACAAGAGCTGAGTTCCATTGATTGACTGTTTTAATAGTCTCTGCAACACTGAATTAGAAAACCATGTTTTTCTCTACTGAACTTTATCTTTATCTTCATATGTCAAATCTGAATTGTTTCCTCTAAAGACTTCGCTGACGCTGACGACCCTTTTACTTTCCTAACTGCTGATATCCCAATTGAAATAAAAATAACAGAGGAATGTGCATATTGTCACCACAACCAAAGAGGACGTTGTAAGCTTGACAGAAATGGGAGGCTTTATTGTGCTGATGGTATACTACTTGGTATACTAAAACAACCACCTTGAAAACACAAAGCACACATAAATGCTTTGCACCAAATTTTTCTATTCAAATCTTTATCTTTATATGTCAAATCTGAATTGTTTCCATCTCTAATTGCAGTTACGAAAGATCTAAGCCGGAATGTCAAACTGGGTATAGGTAATGTTTCACATAACTTTTAATACATCAATCTTCAATGTGAAAGTTTATCAATATGTTACAATGCAAGTTTTGTAGTAGAAAGCCAAAATTTAGTCAAGCTAACATAAAAATGCATATTTTGTTTATATATGTAAAGTCATTACTTTCTTGTCAAAAAAACAAACTCATTACTTTCTTACAATAAACATTTTTGTTGTATTTCAAATCATTTACAATTCACCAGCAGCCATGGCAGCTTTTGGAATTTCAGTGCTGATGTTGTTGGCTTACTGCATTAAGACAAAGACCTTCCCTGCAGCATTATTTTTGTTCAGGAAGGAAAATTCAAATCATTATGTTATTGAGAAGTTTTTGAAGGAACATGGACCTCTTCCAGCTGCTAGGTACAGTTATTCAGATATCAAGAAAATAACAAACTCTTTCAAAAACAAATTAGGCCAGGGAGGGTGCGGAAGCGTATACAAAGGGAAGTTACACGATGAGCGTATGGTGGCAGTGAAGGTTTTAAGTGAATCTAAAGGTGACGGTGAAGATTTCATTAATGAAGTTGCAAGTATCAGCAGAACTTCCCATGTCAATGTTGTTAGACTTTTGGGGTTCTGTTTGGATGGTTCTAAAAAGGCGCTAATATATGAATTTATGCATAATGGATCTCTTGAAAAATTCATATATGAAGAGAAAGTTCCATTAAAGGATGATCGCCAACTGGATTGCAAAACACTGTATGATATTGCAGTTGGCGTTGCTCGTGGATTGGAGTACTTGCACAGAGGCTGCAGCACTAGAATCTTACATTTTGACATAAAACCTCATAATATATTAATAGATGATGATTTTTGTCCAAAAATTTCAGATTTTGGACTTGCTAAAATATGTCCTAGAAAGGAAAGCATTGTATCCATACTTGGCGCGAGGGGAACACCAGGGTATATTGCTCCAGAGTTGTTCTCTAGACATTTTGGTGGGGTGTCACATAAATCAGATGTCTACAGCTATGGAATGATGGTTTTAGAAATGGTTGGTCAAAGGAAGAACATCAAAGTTGAAGTGGATTGTTCTAGCGAGTTATATTTTCCACACTGGATTTACAAGCGTCTTGAATTGAAGCAGGATCTTGAACTCAGGTGTATTAAAAATGATATTGATGAAGAATTGGTAAGAAAAATGACATTGGTGAGTTTATGGTGCATACAAACCGACCCTTCACATCGACCAGCAATGCATAAAGTGGTGGAAATGTTGGAAGGGAGCCTTCAAGTGCTGGAAATACCGCCCAAACCCTTTCTGTCTTCTCCTTCAACATCTTCAACCCATTTATCATCTGAAATATTGTGATCTGTGGGGATTTGAAGTTGCAATGCAGAGTATGTGACACTAGAAAATAATGTTATGATAATTCAAATATAAATAAAAAGTTATGTATCTAATAGAATTGTATTTTTGTATTATTCATCTGGTCATAAAAGATGATCAGATATTGTCATGATGGCAAAAAGTAATGTCAAGATTCTTAATTTTCTGTGATTGGTGGTCTGCTATGACAAGAAATGAGTCATTCTCATATGAGTAAGTGAATTAGTTAATCATAAGAATCTGACTCTTAGTGCTTAAGAATAAAGATTCTCTGTTGGGTTGATGTTGTCTTTGCAAGAGATGCATTCCGTAGAAGAAAAGGTTTTGACTATCAATCTACTACTGAATTCTTAAATAGTTCCTCGGTCAAGAAAATATTGGATATCAGATCAAAGCTGGCATAACTAGCTATCTTCAATGATCCCTTCTGATTTACTTCTCGTTTTCTATAGCAGTTGCGACTCTATGATTTTCTGCATATTAGTATAAGATATCATTTTGCATTGAGCCTATTTTTATTTGATTTACAGTTCACAAAAATGAAAATTCGGTACACTTTTCTCATTTCTGCATTATACATCAACTATTGCAAGATGCCAAGATCACACAAACAATATGATTATTCTTAATGTCAGATTGGTTTTTTAAGGTCAACTATTGTCATTGACTGACATGCAAGGGAAAGTTCTATTATATATATTTTTTTATAAGGTAATTTATTGATAGGGTTGTTATGAACAACAAGGGGTGTATTGGATTGAGATTTCAAGAGTATATAAGCTGCATTTCCCAAATCCAGAAAATGAGAACTTGTGAAAGTGCCTAAATAAGTCATGTTATCATACCAAAATAAATACTACATAAAAGAGTACTTCACTGCTTAATAGATTATAGATTATACTCCTATATAACTGTTATTATTACAAAAAAAAATCTTTTAGCTTGTCATAAAGTTTATTTGCATTCAAGTTTATCTAGGGACTGGGGTAAAAAGAATGCAGGTGCAGAGAGAAATTCAAATGAGAATTAAAAGTTTTAAAAACCCACAGTAAACTAGACTATAATGTACTCCCTTCGGTCACTATTATAAGCAAAAAAACACTTTAAATTTTGGTCACTTGAATAAGTGATATTCACACAAATATTTTGGTGTCTATTGTGATTTCGTCGTCTTAGTGCGACGTTGTGTTATTCGCCGTTTTTGAGCGGCGTTTTGTTTTTCCCGTCTTTGTGCGGAGTTTTGTTTTCCCGTCGTCGTGCGGTGTTTGTTAGGTTCAGATTGAAGATTAGATTTGATCAAGGGCATATTCAATAAATGATATTGGCGTCTTCAACGTTACAGCTTCGGAAGCATGGGTATTCCGAACACTTGAATTTAATCATGCATGTAGGCTTTGTCTTATTTGTAGGCATTATGTCGTTGTATGCTATTAACATAGATGCTGTGAATTTGTTCGCAGATGCATCTTTTTCAGTTTTTAGCAATTTTGAATCTATATTGTTCAATGTAATCTACCAATTTGAATGAATGTCGTTTTTATTTTGTCAGAAAAAAATAAATTTAGTCACTATTATAAGCAAGAGTTAACTAGTACTTTTAAAATAATTAATATTACTATTTCAAATATAACCTTATTTAATTCTACTACTTTTTAGATAATTGTTCCACTTTTATGCTTTGGTACTTGTGATTTAAAAAGGCAATACAGTAAACTTAACTAATGCCTTACATAAAATCAAGAAAATTAATTACACTTAACCAAATTTTTTAAACACCGCGTAAGTAATTTTTTTTTACTTATAATAGTGACGGGAGAGATACTCGTTTATTAATTCTACTAGTGTGGTTAAACTGCTAAGTAACAGAGACAAATACTGCTACTCATTGGTGTGCGCTTATCTGCAGTTTAGAAGGGAAGTATTAACTGGTTCACCATGCGTCCATGCCCCACAACCAGAACTGATTAGTCATTAGGCCAAGTCTTCTGTAGCCATTGTCCAAGTCAACTAAGAAGCTCAATCATACGTGCTGTACATGTGTATGGTTAAGAGTGAATGTCCATTCCACCCTCAAGTACACCACACCGTGTTTCAAGGTATTGTCCGCTTTAAGCCGCGTGTGAACCCTCACAGATTTGTCCTTACTCCTTTGTAAAAGGCGCCTCAAATCTATCCGGAAAAACATTATATTGATTATAAAGTTTTTTTAGCTTGGCAATATAAGCTTCTCTATAAAAAAAACTTTATAATCAATGTAATGGGTGCCAAAGAAGTTCCAAGTTGGAACAAAAAATAAATTTGAAAATTTTTGAATGTTGAAGGAGTCAATCCCTTAATGTAATTTAGGAAATAAAGCAAGGTCTAGCTTCCTTGGATTTGGTGAGATAATTAAGACACGGTACAGCGACTCACCTTTGTAACTTTGTATTGTATATCTCACATATATGGAATATAATATGATTAATCTACATCCCTTTTTCCTTCATTTTCCAAGTCCACTGCGTATCAAATAAGTACTTCTTTTAGACCACATGATTCATACACGACACTAATACATATCTATTTGCGAAGATAATGTATGTAACAACTCACACTGCTTATACTTAACATTAACTACATCAATAAAGTTGGGATGACTCCAGTTGATTTGTTCTGCTTCCTCTTAACATTAACATTATCAGCAGGGTATGGAAGTGGGTACCAATATAATTGTCCACGCTCATTCAAGTGTGGAGCTCGTGGAATTTTACGTTACCCTTTCACCAAGGCAGAACAACCAGACTGTGGCTTCATACTCATACATGGTTGTGATGGCAGTTATTATACACCCAAATACATCCAACTGGAGAAGAATGCAAAACCCATAGAGCTAACTAGTGTCATCGACCAGAATACCATTACACTTTCTGATCAAGATTTTTACAATAGGTTGCAAGATAATGTTTGTGATGCTTTGAAATACAACTACACTCTTCCTTCCCCTTCTCCGTTGGTTTCGTTTTATATAAATTATAATGTAACTCTATTCCGATGCAATCATAGCCACAATATCAATCCACCTGCACAGTATTTTAAATACAACTGTACTTCCTGCGATATCTATTATAACAGGAATCATTATTCCAATGTTACTAAAGAGAAGGCAAGTGGAGTTTTCTCATCCTGCTGGCTACTTCAGCTTCCAACTAAAGACTTGACTGATACCAAACACATTTTATCATTTCTATCTGGTCAGATGGTTGTTAAAATCGTATTATCTGATGATTGTGATGAGTGCTGCAACCACAGAGGAGGCCAATGTAGGCTTGATGCCAACAAAATGTTCTACTGTGACGACAACAGCAATGGTACGCTTCGGATAATTTCTCACACGTGTTCCATTTGAATGTTTCCTAATTTTTGAATCATAATAGAAGAGGGTGATATCAAATTGACAGGAATGAGTGATGTTATTGTTCTGACGATCACGATACACATTCTTCTATTTAATTAGTATAAGGAATAGGAACCACAAAAGATCGTGTTAACAGATGTTGGAGATAAATTATAAAAGCATGCATAAAATTATGTACTTTTATTGCTATTTATATTTGTTGTTTTGTATTGCAGGTAAAATCAGAAAGAAGATGCCAATAGTGGAAACAGGTAGACAACTATAACTACACCTGATTCAATTTTTTGATATTTATAGCATTACAAATTAATACTAATTGATTATAACTCTCCAGCGGTCATGGTGGCTGTTGGAATTGCAGTGTTGATGTTATTGGCTTACTGCATTAGGACAAAGATCTGCCCTCCAAAAAACAATTTGGTCAGGAAGGAAAAATCAATCCATATTTTTCAGGAGTATTTGAAAGAACATGGACCTCTTCCTGCTGCTGCTAGGTACAGTTATCAAGATATCAAGAAAATAACAAACTCTTTCAAAAACAAATTAGGCCAAGGAGGGTACGGAAGTGTATACAAAGGAAAGTTACACAATGAGCGCACTGTTGCAGTAAAGGTTTTAAGTGAATCAAAAGGTGATGGTGAAGATTTCATTAATGAAGTTGCGAGTATAAGTAGAACTTCGCATGTCAACGTTGTAAGACTTTTGGGGTTCTGTTTGGATGGTTCTAAAAAGGCACTAATATATGAATTTATGCCTAATGGATCTCTTGAAAAGTTCATATATGAAGAGAAAGTTCCATTAAAGGATGATCGCCAACTGGATTGCAAAACACTGTATGATATTGCAGTTGGCGTTGCTCGTGGATTGGAGTACTTGCACAGAGGCTGCAGCACTAGAATCTTACATTTTGACATAAAACCTCATAATATATTAATAGATGATGATTTTTGTCCAAAAATTTCAGATTTTGGACTTGCTAAAATATGTCCTAGAAAGGAAAGCATTGTATCCATACTTGGCGCGAGGGGAACACCAGGGTATATTGCTCCAGAGTTGTTCTCTAGACATTTTGGTGGGGTGTCACATAAATCAGATGTCTACAGCTATGGAATGATGGTTTTAGAAATGGTTGGTCAAAGGAAGAACATCAAAGTTGAAGTGGATTGTTCTAGCGAGTTATATTTTCCACACTGGATTTACAAGCGTCTTGAATTGAAGCAGGATCTTGAACTCAGGTGTATTAAAAATGATATTGATGAAGAATTGGTAAGAAAAATGACATTGGTGAGTTTATGGTGCATACAAACTGACCCTTCACATCGACCAGCAATGCATAAAGTGGTGGAAATGTTGGAAGGGAGTCTTCAAATGCTGGAAATACCACCCAAACCTTTTCTGTCTTCTCCTTCAACATCTTCAATCCATTTATCATCTGAAATATTGTGATTTGTATTGATTTGAAGATGCAATGCAGAGTATGTAACACTATAAAAGAATGCCATGATAATTCAAATATAAATAAAAAGTTATGTATCTAATAGAATTGTAATGTTGTAACATTTCTTTTGGTTTATGTTTTATGAGTAGACTATTAACATATTACACATCTTTATTATTGAATTTAGGGTTAATTACATTTTACCCCTGTAAAATATACCAAAGTTGCTTTACCCTGTAATATTTTTTTTTTTGCTTTACCCCCTGTAATATAAGATTGTGTGTTTTACCCCTTGACTCAAATCAACCATAATATAATTTGAGGCGGTTTTGTTTTGTGGCGGTTTAAAACCCTCGCTAAAATTATATTTTGCGGCGGTTTTTTCAAAAATCGGTTTAAAACCCTCGTTAAAACAATTTTTTTGCGGCGGTTGACTTGAGTCAAGGAGGTAAAACACAAAATCTTATATTACAGGAGTAAAGCAACAAAAATATTTTACAAGGGGTAAAACAACTTTGACATATATTACAAGGGGTAATATGTAATTAACCCTTGAATTTATGACTACATTTTTATTTCCCTGCAGATTACTATAAAATTCATTTTGCCTTCAGCCTAACTTGTTTTGTTTTGCTTCACAGTTCGACTTCAAACAAATGAATTAGGCACAAGTAGTCAACCACCTAAAAATAGAAACTTATTTTCTCCAAAAATTTAGACAAAGTTACTCTAAATAGCATTCCAATACCCTCTCCATCTAGAACCAGAGACAAGGTTCCAAAATGAACAAAAAAAACCCTTTGTTTGTCCTCAAGTCCTTTTACTGTCCCTTGATTTATTCATACATCATCTTCTTCTATCTCCTTACTGGAACAACTTCGTGCTATGTTGATCCAAATTTCGAAACATGTGGCAACCAAAGTATAAGATACCCTTCCTATATCAAAGGAATACAAGAACCATTTTGTGGCAACCCTGGTTTTGGTCTCTCTTGTGCTAATAGTATTGGTTTCCCAGTCCTAAATCTTTCTAATACCTTTTACATAATCCACCAAATTTTCTATCAAAGTCAATCATTAAGAGTGTCCAATAATGCTGTGTTATCAAGTTCAGACACCAACAAAGGTTGTTTTTCACCTAACCAGAACCCTACTATTCCTAAGGACATGTTCTATCTTGCTCCAAATCGAAGTGAAGTGAGATTGTTCTCCGGATGCGACTCAACAAAGCTACCCGGAGAGCTGAAAAGGAACATAATTGGTTGCTCTGCAGAAAACAAAACAAGTTCGGTTGTGGCAATATATGAGGATGATAAAAAATGCAAGCTTTGTGTCAAAAAGTTGCAGGGGTGGGGTGGTGAATGCAACAGTGGAAAATGATGTGAAAGGAGGGATTGAAAAGGCGCTGAGTAAAGGGTTTTGGTTGAATTGGATAGCAAGTGATTGTAGTGAGTGAGTGTTATAGCAGTGGGGGGAGGTGTGGTTTTGATTTCAGGTGTTACTGAGTTGATAGAGTTCATGCTGCAAGATGTGATCCAGGTTTGTCTAATTTTGTTGATTTCAATGATAAATAATTATTAGTATTATTTACTAAAATACTCTTAATAAAGTAGTAATTAGTGGAGTAGTTACACGTGAAGTGCATTAGAAGCACCAAACTGTTAAAAGTCCTGAATGATTGCAACAATATTAAGGAAGTAGTAGGATTCAAAAGAAAAAACCTTGTAGAAGTAAATTTCCTATGGTCTTGGCTGAAAAGTTCCATGCCCAACTCCAATGTCAACAATGATTGTAACATGGAACCAATTAACGTAATCATAGTTATGGCTGAAAAGGACTTTGATGGTTGAACAAGTCAATTAGTCAACCATCTAAAAGTTGAAACTTATTTTTTTCAGTTTTAGACAAAGGTATTCTAAAATGATGAATTCCAAATTCTTAGTGAAATTCTCTTATGCCTCTCTGATATCCTCCATTTAGAAGCAGAACAAGTCACCAAAATGAACAAAAAAAGCCCTTTGTTTGTCCTCAAGCCACTCTCTTCTCCTCTGATTTATTCATACATCACCCTCTTCTATTACCTTGCCACAACCACTTTATGCTATGTACATCCAACATTTGAAGCTTGTGAACCCAAAACATGTGGCAATCAAAGTATAAGTTACCCTTTCTACATCAAAGGGATACAAGAACCATCTTGTGGCTACCCTGGTTTTGGTCTCTCTTGTGCTAATAATATTGGTTTCCCAATACTAAATCTTTCTAATACCTTTTACATGATCCACCAAATTTTCTATCAAAGTCAATCATTTAGAGTGTCCAACAATGCTGTGTTATCAAGTTCAGACACCAACAAAGGTTGTTTTTCACCTAACCATAACCTTACTATTCCTAAAAACATGTTCTACCTTGCTCCAAATCAAAGTGAAGTGAGATTGTTCTTCGAATGCGACTCAACAAAGCTACCCGGAGAGCTGAAAAGTAACATAATTGGTTGCTCTGCAGAAAACGAAACGAGTTCGGTTGTGGCATTATACGAGGATGATAAAAATGCAAGCTTTGTGTCAAAGAATTGTAAGGGTGGGGTGGTGAATACGACCGTGGAAAATGGTGTGAAAGGAGAAGTTAAAGAGTCGTTGAGAAATGGTTTTCAGTTGAATTGGATAGCAAGTGATTGTAGTGAGTGTTATAGCAGTGGAGGGAGGTGTGGTTTTAATTCATCTCTGTATAGTTTCAGATGTTACTGTACTGATAGAGTTCATGCTGCAAAATGTGATTCAGGTTTGTCTCTCCTGCAAAATGCACGGGTTATAATTTAACTAAATTTTTTTTAACTGTTTTATAGAAGTTTTTCCCTAGGAACATCTAAAAATGCCTTGTTGCACTCTAAGTCTAATCTGTTTAAATGTTTTATATCATTTGTCCCTTACAGTTGAAGGCGCTAGGAAGCTTCCAACGCTGACAATAGGTAAATGTTTTAGATTTGTGGAAATATGAAACTTCTGCATTGTACTAAGGAAATATTGCATCATGATTTCATAATTGTACAATTGATCAATGAAATTCCTAATCCAATTTCATAGATTAAATTTGATTAAATATATATAATTTTTATAAACTATTATACTATAGATTAAGAAATTTCCAAGCAAAAATTTAGTCTAATTAATCAAAGGAATGAAAACATATAAAATATTAAAATTGATATGAATTCAATAAATTGGTCACTATTTTCTTGCTTACCCTAAACGTTTTGTTGTTCTATCAAACAAAAATGTCCAGTTGGCTCGGTGGCTGGAGTTGCATTTGCCTTGCTGATTCTCTTAGTTTGTTGGTTTAGGAAATCGATCTTCCCTCCCAAATTCCTTTTGTTCAGGAAAAACAATTCAACTCATCGAACTATTGAGAAGTTTTTGAAGGAACATGGACCTCTTCCAGCTGCTAGGTACAGTTATTCAGATATCAAGAAAATAACAAACTCTTTCAAAAACAAATTAGGCCAGGGAGGGTACGGAAGCGTATACAAAGGGAAGTTACATGATGAGCGTATGGTGGCAGTGAAGGTTTTAAGCAAATCAAAAGGTAACGGTGAAGATTTCATTAATGAAGTTGCGAGTATCAGTAGAACTTCGCATGTCAACGTTGTTAGACTTTTGGGGTTTTGTTTGGACAGTTCTAAAAAGGCTCTAATATACGAATTCATGCCTAATGGATCACTTGAGAAGTTCATATACGAAGACAAAAATCCGTTGAAGGATGAACTTCAATTAGATTGCAAAACATTGTATGATATTGCAGTTGGTGTTGCTCATGGATTAGAGTACTTGCACAAAGGCTGCAACACTAGAATCTTACATTTTGACATAAAACCTCATAATATATTACTAGATGATGATTTTTGTCCAAAAATTTCAGATTTTGGACTTGCTAAAATATGTCCAAGAAAAGAAAGCATTGTATCCATATTTGGCGCGAGGGGAACACCGGGATATATTGCTCCAGAATTGTTCTCTAGAAATTTTGGTGGGGTGTCACATAAATCAGATGTCTATAGTTATGGAATGATGGTTTTAGAAATGGTTGGTCAAAGAAAGAACATTAAGGTTGAAGTTGATTGTTCTAGCGAGTTATATTTTCCACACTGGATTTACAAGCGTCTTGAATTGAATCAGGATTTTGGACTCAGGTGCATTAAAAATGAAATTGATGAAGAAATGGTAAAAAAAATGACAGTGGTGAGTTTATGGTGCATACAAACTGACCCTTTACATCGACCAGCAATGCATAAAGTGGTGGAAATGTTGGAAGGGAGCCTTCAAATGCTGGAAATACCACCCAAACCCTTTCTTTCTTCTCCTTCAACAGCTTCAATCCATTTATCATCTGAAATATTGTGATTTATGTGGATGTTATGATGCAATGCAGAGTATGTTGCACTAGAAAAGAATGTCATTATAATTTACATATAAATAAAAAGTTATGTATCTAATAGAATTGACTCTCATAGCTATCCACAATCGTCCTTCTGATTTACTTCTCATATTCTATAGCAGTTGTGGCTCTATGATTTTCTGCATATTAGTATAAGATTTCATTTTGCATTGAGTCTAACCTATTTTGGTATACTTCAAACAGTACACAAATATGAATTAAATCCGTCCACATAGGATTTTTCTTAATCTCAGTGGGTTTCTGGAGGTCAACTATTGTCATTGACTGGTATGCAAGGGCAAGTTCTATGAATATTTTTATATGCAAGATAATTGACTGATATGCTGTTAAGAGCAGTTAAGAAAAACAGGATGCAAAAGATATTTTGTTGTTTTCTTAATGAAATGAAAAATTCTAATAACTTGCAAAATGAGTAGTTTCTCCCACTTAAGAGCTTCTGTTACTAAAAACAAAACAATGTTAGAGATGTAATATCGACAAATAGACAACTAGAATACAATGTCTTCCAAGATTTTCTTATTTGAGAGGACAAAAAAATTAAATATTTTATATTGGAATCTAACAATTTGATTGGTTTTGCTTAAATTTTTTTAATGTTATTCGCTACATTGTAATCAGTTCGCCACTCATTTGTGATAACTATTTTTGTGGACATAATTGTACTAACAGCGGAAGTATTATAGTTCAAATCTTGCTGCAGTGTGTTATGGACGGTAGCAATTATAATCTTTGAATATTCTTTAAACTGATATTAATTTGCCGTGCTATTTATCATTCTTTTGGGCGAGAATTTCAATCTCAAAATTTCGGGATTTTGGACTTGCAAAATTTTGCACAAGAAAAGAAAGTACGGTATCAATATTTGGTGCTAGAGGAATGGCCGGCTATATTGCCCCAGAGGTATTTTATAGGAGTTTTGGTGCAGTGTCACATAAGTCAGATGTTTACAGTTATGGAATGATGGAAATGGTTGGAAGGAGAAACTATATCGACACTGAAGTTGACCGTTCGAGTGAAATATATTTTCCTCATTGGATTTACAACCGTCTTGATTCTAATCAAGATCTTGGTTTACGGAATATAAGAAATGAAATTGATGACGAAAAGGTGAGAAAGATGACAATAGTGGCTCTATGGTGCATACAAACTAACCCTTCATCTCTAGTGGCTCGACTGGACATAAGTAAAGTGGTGGAGATGCTAGAAGGTAGAGTAGAGTTGTTGCAAATGCCACCTAAACCCTTTTTGTCTTCTCCTTCGAACTCTCCGGTCCATTTCTCTAGTGAGACACAAACTCTAGAGTCCGTGACAATGCTAGATGCAAAACAACGGGAGCATTATTCCAGCTAGTGCAAACAACAAAGATGGCAGAAAATAATTTCAACTATATATATTGATATACTGATAAGTATTTTGAGAGCATGATGAAGATTTTGCGGAAAGAATTATCATGAGATGTATATTATAGCTTTATTTATACTTCCTCCATCACAAAATATAGTTGAAATTATTAAATGGAAACTTTTTTATGATATATTGATAATGTACATGTAGAGTATTTAAACAGAAACTGTTAATGCCTAAAGAGGATGATCCAAATTTAAAAATATGTGAAAGATGTATCTCTATGGTGATATAATTATTGAAAGTGAAATAATTATTTGGGGTGAATTGAAGGAAAGATAAAGGAGATCATTATATAATTTTTAATCTAATACAAAGAATTGCATTCAAGAAAACAAAAAGTCAACAATATTGTAACATCATGCACCAAAGCTACTTGCATATCAGTGCATTTCCTATTATGACCTAGTCAAAAATCAATTCAGTCAAAAATGGCCGCATCTAATAATCTAACAAGACCATTCTCTCCTATTTGGTTTTGTTTCTCTCCATTGCTTCACTCTTGTAATAATAATATAGTTAGTACTTAGTTATATCATATTGAAACACTGTTCATTATAGTCTATAGAGAATCTCACAAATTATTCAGCATGGTCTCAAACTCAAATTGCCTCCTATTCTTCTCATGCTTCATTATGTATCTGCTATTAGCAGCAGGTAACTGTCCATCTTCAATTAACTGCGGATTTCTCGGAGGAATTGAGTTTCCTTTTACTAGCACACAACATCCAGATTGTGGCATGTTAGTAATACACGGCTGTGATGACTACGAACCACAATCCAAAAAAACCATACAGAATAGCAAAAGATGGTTCGATATTCTCAAAATCGAACCATTTACAATCACAGTTAGAGACGATAAACTCCACGATTTGCTGCTACAAAAAAGCTGTGATATTCTAACATACAATTCTATGTTCACGGTCAACACACTGTTGGTTTCTTCTCGTCTGGAAAATTCTGTAACTGTTTACAGATGCAACAGTAACAATACACTTGATCTTCAACAATACTATTCTGTTTCTAATTCTAGTGCGATTTGTAGAAACGATACAAGTAGTACTTCGTATGGTGATTCGGAATCTGATGTTATAAAGAGTAATAAAGCCATTGTGGTTATAACTGATTCTATCTCTTCAAACTCTCATCTTAAAGGATGTTCAAATGTTGAGCTTCCAACAGGTTCCAAGGTTAATCATCTTGATCCAGATGATCTTTTTAGCTTCTTAAGTGGTGATATTGCAATCAAAATACAAGTGTCTCAGAATTGTTCTACTTGTCATGATCTTTGTGGTGGTCAATGTCAACTTGATAACACCGGAAACTTTTACTTTCACCAAGGTATCGATATTAGATCATCTTACAAGAATTTTAATCTAGATTTCAATAAATGATTAGTCCAACACAATTAAAAATAATTTTCTTCCCATTGACTATTTTACAACGTCTACGACAATGTCCCTTGAGATTATAAGTTCAAGATCATATCACTGAGTTCATATCTCATCAACATTTATGTTGTTGTATTGTTGGATTTTGCACTAATTTATTTTGTTTTATTTGGCAGGCAGAACTAAAAAGACCCGTCTTACCGTGGCAGCAGGTATGTAGTAAATTAAATCTAATCACAATGTTTTTCTTTGATACTATAAGTTGAAGTATATGCATTTTATTTCCCCTATAATATTTTGTAAGTATTTACAAAGTTAACATTTTCAGGAATTTGTTACCATATAAGTATATTTAATTAACTAGTAACTTGCCGGTATGATGACTCGTTGATCAAGGATTATGTTTTGTTTTAGTTTTATAACATTGTCTATTGACTTATTGATGATTCAACAACTCAATGTCTGTCCTACTAGTTAATCACCTACTAAGTTTTATAACTTTGCTTCTGATTACATTGACATTCACATAGAAAATAGTGGTGTGCTGAAAATAGGTGTGAATTGAAATGTGCATTTTCCATCAATATACTAGTTCATAAGTTATAACAACACTTATAGTAAAAAAAAAAAAAGTTGTAACAACACTTCTTCTGGAGTGGATTATTTCCTGATAAATTATCATGCAGCTTCCTCTTCTGCCGGAGTACTTGGAGTTCTGCTTCTTTTGGCTTGGTTCTTGAGAAGGCGTTTTATCAACAATAATAACCCTCCATACCAAATAATCGAGTTGTTTCTGAAAAATCATGGTCACCTTGCAGCTAAAAGATACACTTATGCAGAGATAAAGAAGGCAACCAATTCATTCAAAAACAAACTAGGCCAAGGAGGATATGGCAGTGTATACAAAGGGAAATTACAAGATGGAAGTCTCGTGGCAGTAAAAGTATTAAGCGATTCCCACGGTAATGGTGAAGAGTTCATCAATGAGGTTGCTAGTATTAGTGTCACTTCTCATGTTAACATTGTTAGTTTGTTGGGATTCTATCTTGAAGGTTCGAAAAGAGCATTGATATATGATTACATGCCTAATGGATCACTTGAGAAGTTCTTATACGAAGACAAAAATCCATTAAAGCTAAATCTTCAATTGAGTTGCAAAACTATCTACAATATTGCAATTGGCGTCGCTAGAGGATTAGAGTATTTGCACAAAGGTTGCAATACTAAAATCTTGCATTTTGATATAAAACCTCATAATATTTTACTAGACGATGATTTTTTTCCTAAGGTTTCGGATTTTGGACTCGCAAAAGTATGTCCAAGAAAAGACAGTATCATATCCTTATTAGGTGCCAGAGGTACTGCAGGATACATTGCTCCAGAAGTGTTCTCTAGAAACTTTGGCGGCGTCTCTCACAAGTCCGATGTATATAGCTATGGAATGATGGTCTTAGAAATGGTCGGTGGAAAACAGAATAACAATATCATTGATGTTGAGCGGTCGAGTGAAATATATTTTCCACATTGGGTTTACAAGCGTCTTGAGCTGAATCAAGAACCTAGATTGCGAAGCATTAAAAGTGAATTTGATAAAAAGATTGTACAAAAGATGATTATAGTAAGCTTATGGTGCATCCAAACTGATCCATCACATAGGCCTGCAATGAGTAAAGTGGTAGATATGATGGAAGGTAAGTTGGAATCTTTGCAAATACCACCAAAACCTTGTCTCTCATCACCTTCTAGGTCTCCTTCAAGATCATCAGATTATAACACTCACACATCTCAGGATTTGTATCATTCAGGTATATAAATTACTAGCATAAAGTATTGTATCATATAAGAGTAGTACAAACAAGTTACATATAGGAAAGTGACAGGACAATAATTGAGTTTAGACACAATCAACATATTTCTAGACACAATAGACAAAATGTAAATAAAGTCACTATTCTAGTCACATTATATTCTGTTAGGACTATTATTATCATTCCTATTTACAAACTACATGCCACAGTGTTAATCCAAACGACTCACATTTACTATGTTCCTAATATTACTATTAACTCAAATGCAACCATAATGTTTCTCATATTTGGACCATTATTAATTTGCAATTGCAGGCACACTCCATACCACTGAATGTGAACCTCTAAATTCTAACCATCCTTGGTAAAGGTAGTGGGAGACCACCAGCATCCCCAGAAGATGGTGAAACAATATTGTTGTCAAATGTAAGACTTGAGGAGGAAAGTATAGCATAGTATAGTATAGTAGTCTCCAGAGCAAGTCATTAGTTCAGTTGTAAGAACATATAGGATTCCAAAATTCACAATTCTACCTAAAGGTGAATTTTGTATAGTCAAAGTTTTGATCAATTTTCAATGAAAACGTTTTGTTGACATATTTTTTCACTATCAACATTTTATGTAGTATTCCCTCTATCTTAAAATATAAATATAAATTGATCACTAAAATTGGTGTATTATACTTGCATGTTGTAGATATTTAGTTTCCACCGTCGTTTAATAGTGATTTTGATTAATCTCAATCGAAAAATATGTGGAGCACATAAGACTTTTCTTCAACTAAATTTTCTCCACACATAATAGTCGAGAATCGAACCCTTGAGAGTTGCTAGAATTCAAGAAAAAAAAAAGCAAAATCTCTCTCTTACACATTTGATCATTAAAATGCATAATTTCTCTCTCTTTCTTATTTCCCTTAAAAAATACACACAAAAATCAAATAAGATCACATTAATTTAACATTTATTTAGTAAAAAAAAATCACAATTAACATTTATCTCAAAAATGTTTCTTATACAATAATCAAAGTTTTGTCCACAAGTTCTAATTAATCTAACAAATGCAAATATTGTTTTATGTTTTTGACAAAAGAAATGCAATTATTGTTAAATCAGACAATTTAATAAATCAAAATCTTCACATTTTTGTTTTACTAAATTAAATTTGTGGAAAAATCGTTGACATTAATCTAACGGTGCAGAATTCTATCAAAAAAATCTAACGGTGCAGAATAAGCAAAAACTACTAATGAATGATCATAAAAATCCGAGCCAGCCAACTCACTGAGCTCAAAGTCGCATTAAAGTTGGCCATAATGGTCTTTTGAGATGCCGCAACGTGTCAACTCATTACAACAAAACAAAACCACCTCCAACTGTTAGTTGACTCGTGATTACTGCTGAACTTGGTAGGGAGCATCACAGTTCGATCATCCGCAACTGCAATTTGAAAGAAGCTGGAATTATTCGATGCTAAAACTAACTCTCGAACTAAATTAAACCGATGGTGAAAAAAAAAAAAAACCACCAATAACGTTTTTTAACCTATCCTCCTATTTCTCATACTTAATTACCATTAAGCCCTTTCATTTTCACATTTATTACCAACTTATCCCTCTTCTTCCAACATTTACTACAACGCTCTCACACCGTTATCATATTCATTTCTCACTCACTCTCTCTCTCTCTCTGCAACAATGGCGTCAACACTCTCTCCCTACATTGTTCTTATTTTGTTTTCCCATTTTGTCCTCATTGTTCATTCTTCTGTCAACCCAGATTTAGAATCTCTTTTATCTTTCAAAACAGTTTCAGACCCATCCAAAAAGCTCACTACTTGGAAAACCGGAACCGACCCATGCACTTGGACCGGTGTTTCATGCGTCAAAAACCGAGTTTCTCGACTCATTCTCGAAAATCTCGACCTACAAGGCTCCATTGAACCGTTAACTTCTTTAACTCAGCTCCGAGTTTTAAGTCTCAAAGGAAACCGGTTTTCCGGTTCACTTCCGACTCTCTCCAACTTCACTTCTCTTAAGCTTCTCTTCTTATCTCACAATCATTTCTCCGGCGAGTTTCCGACTACAGTGACGTCACTTTACCGTCTCTACCGTCTTGATCTGTCTTACAACAACTTCTCCGGCGAGATTCCGGTGATGGTCAACCGTTTGACTCATCTTCTCACTCTCCGTCTCAACGAGAACAAATTCTCCGGCCTCATTCCTAAACTTAACCTTCCTAATCTTCAAGACTTTAACGTCTCCGGGAACGTTCTCTCCGGTGAGATACCGGGAACCTTATCGGGTTTCTCCGATTCTTCTTTCGGGCAAAACCCGTTTCTCTGTGGAGCTCCGTTGGAGAAATGTGAAGCGGAACCGAACAAACCTGGATCCGAAGGTGCCATTGCTTCACCATTGGTACCAAGCAGTAGAATCCCAACAGTTTCATCTTCACCAAGCACAATGCCAACAACAACACCAAAAACAAACACTAAAAGCCATGAAAAAAGAGCTTCAAAAATGAGTCCTATGGTTTTGATAGCTATAATAGTAGGTGATGTTGTTGTTCTTGGAATAGTGTGTTTACTTCTTTATTGCTATTTTTGGAGAAACTATTCTTCAAAAACAAAGAAAGAAAAAGGGTCAAAGCTATTTGAGAGTGAAAAGATAGTGTATTCATCAAGTCCATACCCTACTACACAAGGAGGGTTTGAGAGGGGTAGAATGGTATTTTTTGAAGGTGAGAAAAGATTTGAACTTGAAGATTTGTTGCGTGCTTCAGCTGAAATGCTTGGAAAAGGTGGATTTGGAACTGCTTATAAAGCTGTTCTTGATGATGGAAATGTTGTTGCTGTGAAGAGATTGAAAGATGCACAGATTGCAGGGAAGAGAGAATTTGAACAGCATATGGAAGTTCTTGGAAGGATTAGGCACCCAAATGTTGTTAGTTTAAGAGCTTATTATTTTGCAAGAGAAGAAAAGCTATTAGTTTATGATTACATGCCTAATGCAACTTTGTTCTGGCTTCTTCATGGTACAATTCCTACTACTACTCTACTACTATGTCTTTTTTTCTATGTTGTTTTTTACTACAAGTTTTAAGTTACAACATCATATATACATATTCATTCTTTGTTTTTTGCTGCTAAGAAATCAGGTTATGGATATCAGATAAGATAAAACAAAACAAATCAAATGTTTTTCTTTTTGTTCTTTTGCTGTTGCTGCCTTTAATTAATTCTGCTTAGTGGGTTATCTACTTTGAAATTGAAATTATTTGTTTGTTTATTTTCCTATAATGTTCCTTGCAACAACCCAACAGCCATGACATGTAGGTTACCTACCCATATATGTGTGATAAAGTTCTTAGCTGTGCATCATTCATTAATGTAGCATAGTTTCAGATTTTGAAGTTGGCCTGCTAGGCTTAATAAACCATGACTATGAACCAATAATATCTAAATTGGTATTATTAAGCCAATTTTCTTTTCATATTTTGAAGTTGGCTAGGCTTAATAATGTAGCATAGTCACACTCTCTTGATGATTGGTTTCAATTTCAGATTTTGCAATACTATCTTTGTACGTTTCTATTCAATTTTGAAAGTGATAAATTCATTCTAAAATTATAGAATTGATTTTGACATTTCTTCCGTTGGTCTATGGAATTGATTTCAATTTATAGGTACTATTTATGGCTTTTGCTCCAAAATTAATTTCTAGTCTCAAATAAGTTATTTTTCATTAACTCGCTTTTTAACTATTCATAACTAACTTTTTCATTCCACAAACAGATACAGATACTCGAGTCTTAAAATATAAGAGAAAGTTGTTCAAAGAAAGTGATGTATCTGGACCAAATGTTTAACTAGATACATCATCTTTTGTTGACCAAATTTCTCTTATATTTTGGGACAGAGCATTACAAATGATACAATAATAGGCACAACACAAATCCATGTATTATATAGGCAAACACATAATTAATTTAGATTTATGTTTGTAATCACCCAAATCTTACACTCCTTCTCTTCTCCTTTTTTCCAAGTTCCAACTCTTTAATTTTTTAATGTACCTTTTCCAGCAATTGCAAACAAAGTAGCTGTTAAAATAATTGACAGTAGCTCCACAGCACAATCATAATTCATACCCGCCTAGGAATTGGGAGACCATTGTCTTTCTTGGACCCCATTTTCATTACTATTAAATAAAAGCAGACAAGTACTTTGCTTTATGTTCTTTTCTCTGAACACCATTTGTCCTTTGTTTTTTGCTTTTCATCTTTTTATCAGAAAATTATTATTTTGAATATGACCAAAAAGTGCAAACAAGTCTCTTCAATCCTGAAAACTCAGAATCTTCATTGGATGTCAAATTTGTAATTTAGACAAAACCTAATGGGTTAAAATGGTGTCATGTTACAGGAAACCGAGGACCAGGAAGAACCCCACTGGATTGGACCACAAGGCTCAAGATAGCAGCTGGAGCTGCTAAAGGAGTAACTTTCATTCACAACTCATGCAAATCTCTTAAACTCACTCATGGTAACATTAAATCCACCAATATCCTCCTCGACAAGCAAGGAAATGCACGCGTATCAGATTTTGGGCTTTCTGTTTTCAATGGTCCAAGTCCTTCAGGAGTTGGTAGCAGATCAAATGGCTACCGTGCTCCTGAGGTTTTGGACGGTCGTAAACAATCTCAAAAATCTGACGTGTACTCTTTCGGTGTTCTGTTGCTGGAGATGCTGACCGGGAAGTGTCCCTCTGCTGCGGAGAGTGGTGGGAATGGTTATGGTGGCGGGGTGGTGGATCTACCTAGGTGGGTGCAATCAGTAGTTAGAGAGGAATGGACTGCTGAAGTTTTTGATTTGGAGTTGATGAGGTATAAGGATATTGAAGAGGAAATGGTGGGTTTGCTTCAGATTGCTATGTCTTGTACTGCTGCTTCACCTGATCAACGGCCGAGAATGTCACACGTTGTTAAGATGATTGAGGACTTGCGTGGGGTCGAGGTGTCTCCCTGTCATGACACTGTGGAATCTGTCTCTGATTCACCTTCATTGTCTGAAGATGCCTGTGCTGGTACTACTAGTCAGTAGTAAACTTTGTTTGGAGGGGTTTTTTAGCTTTGTTTTCCATTAGAATGGAATGAATAGGTTTCTAGATATGGTGGTGGTATTGTAAATCACATTATTGGGGGTTCTATTTTCAAATTTTGGTATTTTTTTTTCTAATCCCGTATTTGTTTGATGATCCTTTATTCCACTTTTACCTATATTATGCCTAGTTAAATTTCGTTTCGAGGTTTTTCGCAATTTAAAGTAACATAGAAATGCCATGAAGGTTGGTAAAGATTCAGCTTGTATGCTACAAGGCCACGAGTTCAACTTTCGTGTCAATATGAAGGTCTCATTGGCGGATAATATGTAAATACTTTTCAAAGTGTTCTACGAGTCTTCGAGCTTTCCCTAACTTGATAGACCTTCTTAAGATTCTGGCATAGCCTAGCTAGAACTAGAAGATTTGGACCACCTCTGATACATTCGGACCACTTCTTAATAATCTGAAGGTACCTCCCCATGCTCAACGAGGCTCAGGGCCGCCCTAAGGGTCACAAATTTCACTCGGAACACTTGACGAGACCCTTAAATTTAACTTGCCTAAACTCGTAGAAATAAATTAATTAATGAGAAACAATTTTAGTTAGTTTAATTGGAGAGGAAGGTAAGGGAAACTTTGATGATTTTGGATTGTTGATTTTTGTCAAAGAGATTTAAGATCTAATAGAAAAACACATTAACAGATATCCATGGAGGGAATTGACTATATTCATGAAATGGTTCTGTGTATCTAACTATACTGGATAATGAAAAAACTTACAAGATGAAACAAAAGAAAAAAGAAAAAGAATCAATTAATTGGTTATAATCTTAGTGATAGCTTCTGTTTTTTGGGCTTATCAAAATGTTCAAAATGCATAACCTCAGGTGCAATCTTCAAGAGCCTTGACAAGGTGCTAGGCAAGAACTTCCTAGCAAACAGAAAACAAGCATTGGTGCTGTTTCCATCATTATACTGGCATTTCTTGCTCCTCAATCTCTCCAAAAACTCAACATTAACATCAGACCTTAAAAAATGAGCTGGATGTGGACCACCCTTTGACCAGTCAACCCAAGTCAAACTCCTATTTGAATTTCCTTCCCAAAACTTGATGCTAACAAAAGTAGGCAAATAATGTTCATCTGCATAACATGAACCTTTGCAATACTGTTGAAAAACTGGGAAGTATATTCTATCAGATACAACTCCTTGAGCAAGTTCTCTGTCCATTTCAAACCATTGGTACCCTTTTCTCCATTGTTTGAGGGATACGTCAGGTAACATCTGGATGCTATAGCGGCCACGACCGACAGGGCTAGGATCGTCAAAAGCCATAACATAGTTTTGTGTAGAGTTTATTAAGTAAGAGTAGATTGTTGAGAAGTTGAAGAGCGGTATGCAGGATTCTGATAGGAGAACAAATCGTTGGTTTGAGATATCGAGAAGTGAATTCGATAGTAGGCGACGTTCAGCTTCAATCATGTTCACATTGCCCCATTGAACTTCCTGCATAATATCATATAACATGAAGGGTTAGTTATTCATCACTGTTTATTTCTAAAATTGTAGTAACAAATTACTGGATATATAGTTCAAAAAGCTACCTATATAAACAAATATGCTGAAAATGCGACATCAAAATTAGTACCTTACATAATAGTACATACCTGTTTGTCTGAACAATTATGTTAACAAAATTAATTCATAAACTTGACTTTTTTTGAATTTAAAAACTTTATATTGCAATGTACAACTTTTTACATAATTATTCAGTCAGATTTTACTATAATATCATTTTCTTAGAAGTATACACTATCATTTCATATATTTTGCATTTTTCTCTAACAACTATAATTCACAGCCTTGCAATATTATATTTAGCATTTTATGTCTCTTTAATGTGTTATGTTTCCTATTCCCATTTTACTACTAAGCAATTTACATAGCTACAAATATCACAACACATTTCCACAGAACTATATATCTTATAATTCATTTAAATTATCATCAAAGCAATAATAACTTTCATTATTCAGATTAAGGCAATAATAGAGAATAGACCAAAAATTAAAATGTAACATGAAACTGACCTTACTGGGAATTCTCCTACCATGAAAAACAGGACTCTCAGGATGTGATCCATTATAAGAAGGATTAGAATGTACATAAATTGAGTAATACCCTTCATGCCCTTTGAAAAACTGTTCCCACAAAGGTGCCAAAAACACAGGACCTCTTGTCAAAAACATGAAAGCAACCTTAGGAATTCGTTCAAAAGGGTAATCAGGTATTTTTGCAGTCATAGAAGCTCTCCATAACAATTCATCATCATCCATATCATGCATAATAGGAGGAGGTTTAAGAAACTCCTTCAATCCTACACGTTCTTGTTTCACTGCAATCGGCGGTGGCAAATGTTGTGTTCTTGGTAAAGAAGATAGTGATAACTGAGTGAATTGTAGACTAAATGTGCACTCTTTAAGATAGAAACTTATCATTATTCCAAGTGTTAAACCAAATACCAAAATTAGAACATAAGTGAGAAAATTTATAAAGTGAAGTTGAACATTGAAAATCTTTGTTGTATATTGATTAATTGAGCCCTTCATTTTTTCTGACATAACAAAGAAATTTTTCTAAATAATTCTATATATAATAACTTGAAGCTACCTAAGTTATTATGCTATAATTAAGAAATATGTGACTCAAAAAAGAAATAAAAGATCAGCAACAAGATCAAAAAAATGAAAGTACTAGTATTCAACAAACAAAACAAGGATATCCAAGTTATGGTGAACACTACAAGGAGAGAAAAGAGAGGTAGATAGGGAACGAAAAGAAAAGAAGATAGAAAAACTATATACTAAGAATTATTACAAGCTAAGGTGGTTTTTGTTTATTTGTTAATTGGACTTTGTTTTATGCTCCGATAGAAATAATAACAGCTTTGTTAAGCCAACTGTTATAGCTGGTTTTGGAAGATTTTATTAGTAACATTTCGTTACAAGAAAAGAAACAATTAAATAAATAAATGACACATAGATTTAATTGGTAGTATACGTTTTGAAAATTACTAAAAGAATATACGGTTATGTTTTTTTTGTTGTTATTATGTAGAATGTTTCACATTGAAAATGCATATGTTATGTTATATGTTTACGTAGAAGAGTAAGTTTGTGTAGGCGCCAACTATATAATTTTTGACGCGGGTCGTTAATTACGTGTTTGGTCACCGTGGTTTCAACTCATTCAATTTGTGTGGATATTTTAGAAGGAAAGGATGATTTTCATGAAAAGAGATCCTAAGTCCTAACCTAGCTAGTAGAAGGAAAGTACCATGAAGATGTAAGCATATTTAAGACTATTAAACTAACTTGACATTCCAACTAATTCAAACAAAACGTGTTTTAATTGGAAAGAAAAAATAGCTGAAATTATGGGGGGAAAAGGGAGCACTCTTCCTCTCAAATAAGTAATGTATTTAACTATTTATGCTAATTAAAATTATTTTTTTAAAGTAACTAAAAAATAAGATTAAAGATTACAATTTTCTTACAAGAGATTTTAGTTTATGAAAAGAAATAATATCTAAATTTTGTGACATTTTTAAACAGGAACAAATAAGTTATAATAAGTTAAAGACTAATTTGAGTGGTAAGAAATTGTGAGGGATCAAAATGAATTAGTAAAAAAATAATTATATCTGAGTGAATAATTGATGAATGGAGTTGGAATAGAAAATCAAAGCATGTCATACTTATCGTGAAGTTAATACTTATATTGATGTTTTATGAAGTACTTTACATTTAATTTTTTTCTCTCTCCATTTTTATCTATAAACAACAACTGATTAAATATATGGGAAGATGTAAAATCAATTTTATATACTTGTTAACTTATGAGCGACCTCATGCTCAAATTAATCAAAATTATATACTTGTTGATAACATATAGATGATCCATATGATTAATGTTGTGTAGTTTTAGATTCAAACAAAAATGTTGTGTAGTTTTTTTTTGGAATTTGACCCTCTTTAATTTCAAAAAACCTACAACACGAAAAGGAAAATATTCCATAAAAGATATTAGAACAATTTACTCTACTCCAACTTACTCCTCATATATATAAGGATTAAGCTGTAACTTTTCGTTGGAAACGTCTCAATCAACAAGTTCTCATTCTTTTACAAGATTTTAAGTTCACATGATTCAACTAATAATGAATCAGTTCTTGAGATGCTTTCAACGTTACATAAATGATTTAGGCATCACCAATACGAAATGTAGGACAAAAAATACCGTTGCCACCGATGTCTGTAAATTAGAAGCGAATCCCTTTCTTTGACCTATCACTAAAACAATTTATATTATACGTAGTAAGTTATAAACTACTGTATACAGTAAGTAATATATAAAAAAATATTGACATCATAGATTTTGTAAAAAGTATTGAGTTTTGTGAATATTTTGGAAGATGTCTGTGTCCTGATAAATTTTTTGATATTTCTTATGAGTAACGTATAACCTCCATGAATAAAAGGTATTTTCCATCCAAATTAGTGCTTTTAATGCTTAAGTTGATGATACATTATGTTAGATCATTTGTATGTTTTTGTATGCTTGTAACTAATGTATCATTGTAAATGAGACCTTGAAGACTCTCTTCCTCTTTCTTCTTTCCTCCTCTATATTTAAGAATATATTGCATGTTTCCATCTTAAGGAAAAAAATTAAAATAAAAAAATCATTTACATGAGGTTCTAAGAACATATGATTTCATCCAAAAAAATGAAAATTAAGAAACTCTAGTGGCAATTCCTTTTTGCATGCATGTGTTTTGCAAAAAATCATTTATTTTCTTTTAAGAAAGTTAAAATTTATAACTGATCAATAACAACAGGTATAGCAAAGGAAAATAGCATCTCCATTTTCCAAAGCTTTCACCAGATAAAAGCCACAACAAAAGACTAAGAAAAAGGAAAACTCTGGAGTTTAAGTACACTTCCAGTAACATGCATTTAATTATTTAAACTATAATGCAAATAGGCAACATGTCTATTTCCTGAATTTTGTTTTGGCAGTACAATGCACCAATACAGCAATGCCAACCAGAACACCAGCAATAAGAAATGAAGATTTCCTTGGACGTAAGCTGCAACTGGTGTATGCCCATAACCAACGCGATAGAAAATGCAGCTCACAGGTCTTTTTGAAATTCTGGATTGAAAAATCCTAAGGTAGAGGCAGCATGTTCAGTCAGTTTCGACAAGATAACATGCAATCTCAAACAATTCCTCTCTACAAGATATATTATATTTTACACAACTATTGCATGTGTATACAGTACAACATTTCAGTGCAAACAATGGACTTTGAGGATAGAACTGCTAATTTTCTCAGATAAAATGTAATTTGAAGAGGTAGTCAGTGAGCCAGCCAGTGCTGCTGTAAACATCTATATTTTACCCAAGTTGTCAGAAAATGCAACCAAACTGGAATTGTAAGTTTCTAGAGAGAAATCCTGCACATTCTCAAAGAAATTGTCCAAGTTTTGTTGAATTTGGACGTTAGTATGTCACTAATTCAAATGCTGAACAACATTGTCAAGATTAAGAAGTAAAACTGCGTTCAATGAATTAATTATACACAAAGCACAATTATGTTACCCAAAATAATCACAAATGAACAAGAAAATATGTAGATGCATAGAAGTAAATTAATCCAAAATTAGCCACAGTGCTGCCTCTGGTAAACCTAAGAGAGGAAAATACAAATTCCTGGATAAACATATATTGTATATGAAAATTTATAGACTTCTATTATTTATTTTCTACTGTGTATGGTAGATTTGATATGGATCATCCAGAGGTAAAAAAAAAATTAAAAGAAAGATGTCGGATGTGGATGTGACATATTGTAGCAAATACATAAACAGGAAACGGTTCTCTTAATTCTAAAAAGAAAAAGAAAGCATCACACAATAAATTTGGACAATATAAGACAAGGAACACAGAGAATGTGTGAGAAGAAACATAAGAAAAGAAAGAGAAGAAATTATAATATGCTCAAACTTAATACTCCAAGAAATCCCATAACTGTTCAAATTTAATAATAATTTATTTATGACTTAATAAATAGGCCTTGTACGCCCATAGGCAACATGGCATTTTCACCCATATGTACCAAGGATTTCTCAATGATATTTCGGGTGTTCGAAGCTGGAAGCTGTTAGGAACCCAAGAATTGGATTCCAAAGAAATAACTTTATTGAGAAATAGGATAGAATCGGACAGAAACTCTCTTCCAGGGTTTCCCCTTCACAATAGAGAATACTCTATTCACAATTATAATATTCAAACATACTCTCTAACCTTGGTGTTCTCCTATCAATAGACATACTCTCTAACTAATCAAAATAACAAACTAAATAACTTCTCTAACAACCCATAACTACCTTAACTACTCATTAGTCTGCATCCTAACAGAAGCATATTAGTACCTTGGGTAATTTATGTTGCTGGGCCAGATGATCCACATGGAGCATCACATTTGATGATGCAGCAATCCAGGCACGGCGGTCAACATCAGAATATACATATGCAACAATGTCAAACAATGTTTTTGCTCCACCATCAATAGCTTTTAAGACATCAGCTTCTCTACTCCTACGGTTCCTGAAAAACATATAACCATCCTCACAATTGGTGACACTTAAATAAAATACCAACTACAAACTTGTTCGGTCAAAGGAGGTCATTGATGGTTTATACTTTAGATATCCACACAACATCTGCTTTGGCCAGACATTAACTCTCCCATGCATAGGTATCAAAGTATGTGGTGAAAGTTCCAGAAATTTGTATGTGGTTTGGAAGTATTCCTGTATATGACAATAATATCAGACAAAAGGACATTGAATATAGTGCTTTATTAATAATGATATTTCCTTTTATTTTATTAATGGATGTTCTGTTGATGCACCATTCTTTTTGCACTTACAGACATATTTCCACCAGAAGTTGCGTCCAAGACAGCACTTCCCTGACTGGAGCAAAATGAATTAATATGTTAGTAAAGTGGAGTAATTAACACAAGAACATTGAAAATGATGTCGGTCTACGAAAATATTGGAATTGAAAGTGGAAATTATATGGCTTCGACATTGGATAATATGTCAAAAAAATCAGCATGCCAAAGCCAATCATTTCTCTCTCTAAATCACGACAAGGTAGAACGTTTCTTCCCTATAATTTTGAAAAGAACATTTTTGCAGAGGTAAATCAAACACATAAATCCTATTGTTATTTATTATGTTATCATATGTGTGCTCTCCCTGTATCTTTTTCATTTTAGTATAAATAAAGTATCCCTCATGCGCAATTGTGGAGATTAATCTCTCAAGCTGGATAGAATCAAATGGGTGCAAAGCTCTCTAAAGAATTTTAATGTTGTTGTATTCCCAAGATCAGATTCAAACTAAAGACCAATGTAGCTCTCGAGTAAAATGTTAGTAACAATGATCCATTTTGCTTAATGTGTTTGTATAAATATTGAATGGAATCTTACCCGACACAATGATCACCTACAATTAAGGAATGTGTATTGACATGAAGCAGTGCCATATGGCCATCTGTATGTCCCTGAAATAAAGAGTTTAATTTTGAGCAGAAAACAAAACCAGTTTCCCGCCTTATGATTCCAACACAAATGGATATTATGGAGTCAAGGTCAAGAAATTAAAGTTATTACTTATTACAACCCAATTAAACAGTACACGAGTGATGATAGACTAGAATGTGATATAATCATTAAAAGAAGGATTATACGTGTGGGAAATACCGGTGCAAAAATAACTTTCAATTTCTGACCACCAATGTAAATGTCTTCTTCTCCGGTAACTGAGGTAAAGCCGAGTGACCAATCATCTGTAATCATAGAAAAACTCAATATCAGTTTATTGGCATGGTAAAGTTATTTCAGGTCAGAGTTTCAAAATCTAGAAGAAAATATAAAAGCTAATCTGAAAAATGCAAGTCACAAACACTAATATAAGAGCAGAGAGTTGTGCATCCAAGCTTTCTTGTGTAAAGCAAATATTAAACTTACTTTCAGAAGCAAAAGGAAGTGAAATATCACACTCCTCTCTCATTATTTTATTTACCAGTGGTATTTAACAACAAATACCCAAAGGTTGTATTGTATGTCAGATATTCATATATGGGATGGGACAATTTAATTGTGAATATCTCCTATAGTAGAATGTCTATAGTAGTGCTACTTATAAGCCCGAAAAATGTGTGAAAGTGACAGAAAAACAAGACAAAAGATAATCAAATTACAGTCGATTTGGAATATCATAACTCATAATGGATGTATGTACTTAAGTTTCTAGTTGCATAAAATTTTAAATTATTCTTAATAGGACCAAGATATGGGAATAGGGTTGAAGTTGGTTAGAAAGTTAGGTTTCTGTTTGGTTACTTACAGTAATCATCAAGCAAGGAGATCGGTAGTTATGTACTTGGGTTATAATAGAATGAGCATGATAAAATGGATGTATTTGGAAATTTATATGTGAAAAGTGAAAACTGTGTTGTGACTTGTCATAGGAAAACCTTGGAGAAGAATCATTTCTCCTTGTTAAGTTGATGTAAAACTAAAAGGAAAACACTTGTTTGCAAAATGACTACAAGAATATTATTGAAATTGAAACAGATAAAGAATATTATAACCTCTACTTATGCGTCGCATGGTATTCTCATGCGCAAGCAAGATAGCATCAGGATTGCACTTCTGTATAACTGACAGACCTGTCATAATGGGTAAAAATACACTAGAATTAATTACTCTCAATTTATTTTATAAAATTAAAAACATTTAACTGTAAGTTTTCAAGTACAAGAATGTATCCATCACAGACAATAGTTTTTGCCAGGATAGGAGAAAATGTTATAATTCTGAAAGTACACTTGTGAAAGCAGAACTAACAAATATTAGAGTATGTCTTTCTGCTTTTTGGTTCTGACTTAATCTTGGTGCAAATAACAAAGTAAAAGGGATTGTTTGTGATGACTAGCTGCCCATTATCACCTATACACATGGCACAACCTGACTATAAAAGAGCACAAACTTAATAAATTTTTAGCAAAGACTTACCATCTACATGGTCTCGGTGATGATGGGTGACAAAGACCACTAGTCTTCTTGGCAAAGTAGTAATAACTTCCTTCAGCTGATAATTACAGAGTAACGTGCTAAGGTTTAATTGAAATAAAACTATTTCCAAAAGAAGAAAATGTAGAAATTGACCACTTGTGGAAAATAAGATATGGCAGGATGGTGGAATGAAAAAACAAAAAATATATTTCAATGTAAATTCCCCAAGAGTCCCACAACACAAATCTGAGCAGAAAAATATTTAGGCTTTAAATTCAAACGAATAGTACTAGCTATTGCTTTTGCTGTCAATAAGCACTATGATCTAGTATGAAGTATGTATTAGGTTTTTATATTGAGTTTAGTTCATCATTACAAAACCGGCTTGTAAGGTGAGAGTTGCCACTTTTTGTAATCTCATTTCAGGATCAATTTTTATTCAATGTGAGACATGAATTTTTCCCAATATACCCCCTCACGACCAACATTATTGGGTTTGATGCGTTGGTATAAATGGTGGGTCGTCTGATCGATAAACTCTGGTACCATATTAGATTTTTATATAGAGTAACTCATCTTTACAAAACCAGCTTGTAAGGTGAGAGTTGTCACTCTATAAACTCATTTCAGGCTCTATCTTTATTCAATGTGAGACTTGAATTTTTCTCAATAGTATGAAATGAAATGCACCGTCGATATGAATGGAACAAAAAGCAGAAAGATAAAAGATTATTCAAAGGCTAAAATGACATATACTAAGTGAACAAGTTTGCATGTTAAGCGGAAGTATAACCTCTCCATGGAATTCTGACAGACATCCTGGATCAACTATTAGTGCATCTCCACAAGCAGTAGGTTGATTATTCTGGGAAGCATTTGGAACTTTCTCAGGTGCAAACACCACCAAGTTTGTTGTGCGAAAAGGCTTCGCTGTCCTACTTCCCATAGGAATAAGTATAACACCAGTAGGATACTCCTGAAAATTAAAATAAATCATCCATCTGTAACAGATTATAACACAGTAATAACTTTGAATAAAAAAGAACTTCCTCTATCTCCTTTCCGTGTGCATAAATATTGAACTAGAGCTATAATATCTGAATATGAATAAATAAATTGAACATGTAACTTTTGTGTAGCAACACCTTGCTGGTCTGGAGGATGATCTTAGCAAGAAAGAGTCAACAAAGTGAGTTAGCACATTGACCAGTGAATACACATAGGAGGGCAGTGAAAATCTAGTAAGAAAACCATATGCCAAATCTTAACATTAGAGCCTTTACATTAACACTAAACGAAATTAAAAAAAAAATGACAATTTTGTCTGTTTTTTTTTCTGGGGAATTCTACGTGCAATGCTGGGGGAGGTTGATAACCTTTTAGAATATAAGACATAATAGGGACTGGATAATTAATGCCTAACGAGTAACTTAGATTGTTAGTCTCATGAGATTTACTTTAGCACGACCTTGTAGAATCTCCACTAAAAATAAGCTGTTTACAGGTCATTCAAAATTCTCGTCCACATTTTGAAAACCAAAGCTTCTCCAATATCCTCACTTCCAGATTTATTCGGAAATTGCAATTCGCAATAAATGTCCAACCACTAAAATTTAGAGCAAATTTTGAAAAAGCAAACCTGGTAGTTGATAGCTGGAGGGACTTTCCAGTTTGCACTTGCAGAGACAGAGGAGTCATTTACAAGACCAACAACTACCAACGGTCCAACACGATCACCATGTGGAATCACTTCCACAAGCCAGTTAAGACAGCTTTGAATGGACATCCATTTATATGAATCTGTATATAAAGATACAACTTCTAGAATTAATAACAATAACCTGCAATATCAAGTTATCAAGTACAGCAAACTTGGAAAAGAAGAAAACCTGGAAAGTCGTTGATCTCGCCGACTAGTTTCCCAACAATGAAAACAGTGTTAACAGGCAAACCAGGTCCGAAAGCAGCTTCCTTCACATACTTATGAAACTTCCATTCTCCCCTTTCAACATTCCCAAACCCTAATTGTCCAAACACCTAATTGCAAAACCATTTAACATCAAATTCATCACTAAAGCAGCACAAGGATTCAAAACATAGTAAGATTCAAGAAGACTACCTCGTTTAGAGCTGAACGGATATCGAATTCACCGAAATTGAACTCGTTGGAATGTGAGGCGTCGATTTGTAGCTGAAGCGGGGGTTCCGATTGTGGTTGAAGTGGGTTCAAGTGAACCGAAGGTAAGTCCCAGAGATCAGAGTCAACGAAAGAGTCGTACTCTTCATCGTTGAATTTAGCAGGACGTGGCTGCTTGACGAGCAGAAAGTCGTCGTGGTTTGAAGGATTTTGGAAGATCAAAGCGAGTCTGTGAGTTGCTGCCATTGACGAGTCAGTCTGCGAGCTATTTAGTTTCTATAAGAAGAAACGGACTTAACAACCACTTTATTTATTTTTTTGGTATGGTAACAACCACTTTATTTGGTCCAACTGAACTTCTTTTCTTATTATTAATTTTTTTTCTTTCTAAAGAGAGGTTGTCAGGGGTGTGAGTGGATCGGACAAATTTAATGAAATCGGTGATCTAAACTGATTCAAACCAGAAAAAAACCAATCTTTTTTGTTCGGATCAAAAACTGAACCGAGCTAAACCGAACTAGTTTGGTTCGGTTCTTTGATTTTATTTTTCTAAACCGATGAATCAGTGAACCGAACCGACCATCTTACAACACCCCACTCGGCTCATATTTTGACAGTTCATACTACATTGTATTTTATATTTGGTGATGAACACCACTTAAGATTTGTATTTGAATTAAATTGTAAACTTCATTGTATTTTGTATTTCAAAACTATGTTATTGATTATTTGGTTTATGTTATTATTGTAAGTCATTTAAAAAATATATCGTTTGAAAAAATGATAGCATATATATATCGAAAAAACAAAATGTTACGAACCGAGTATAGTATCCGATCCAAACCGACTAATTTGGATTGGATTCATTTTTGAAAACCAAACCAAACCAACCTAAACCGAACCAATTGAAAGTTCATTGGTTCGGACATCAGATTCACTCGAAACCGATCTAAACCGGTCCAGTTTCACCCCTAAACCTGTGGCTGTGGGAAATATTTCATATTTGAACTTGTCAATCTTTGATTATAATATGGTGAATAATGAGAGAGATAATAGTAGTACACGGGTGTAACAGAGAGTATTGATCAAAGAGATACTGCTAATTTTGAATTTGATTCCATATGAACGAAATGTGTCCCTTTGTCTCACATCAGCCAGAGAGAAATATGAAAGATAGGAGATATTAGAGTTTGAACTTCAAATTCAAATTATTTTAGTGTGAAAGAATTTCATCCTCACATTTCGAGAAGTTCAATCGAAAAATAAAAACCTTTAACATTAAAATATGTTTAATGACAGAAAAATGTTTGTTAGTAGTCTCACTTAGGCGGAAAGGAAGGTAATGAAAATTTAGAAAGATTTTAAAAAGAGAGTGTTTTTTATTGGACCAAAATTCATGCTCGATCAAAATTTAAACGATTTGATAGGTCCACGTTGAAAGCTCGCGTCACTTATAGAACTTAACAGACAGAGCAATCTCCAATTGTAATATCATCTTAATTAATCAAGGTTTTAATGACTTTGATTCTCTCTTACCATTGACGAGAATCTTGCCATCACTTCATAGTTGTCAATGGCTAAGGTTTTGCATCGAATCTATTTATGCTAAAGACTTTTCACTTATGTATACAATCCCACATTAAATATCACATTTTACATTTTCATATTGACTTAAACATTGAAATAATTGAAATATTTGTAGACAATCACCATCATTTTTAACCTTGACAAGACGCTACTAGACACAACCATCAATTTTGATCAATCTTAATCAAAGAGAAATAAAATAAAATAAAAAAATTTAAAATTTAATGCAAGAATATATTTTGTTAAACAATTTTTACCGTCAAAAACTGATGTAATATCTATCCCTTACGTATAATGCAATGTCTAATCAATTGAACTAAATTTGTAGCAGAAGATACAAAAAGAAGATATTTATGCACATTTTTTACTAGAATAGTAATTTTTTTCAAAATGGCCATTCAACATTTTGATTAAATAAAAAAATAAAATAAAGAGAGGAACCTCTCGACCTCGTTTGAGAGTCGTACATAACAGAACAGAAGCAACAAACCTGACTCTCTCTGTGTTCTGTTCTTCAGTTTCTGTTTTTCCCTTTGAATCATTTTCTTTTCTAATTTGACCTCTTTCATTTCAGATCCAATTTCTCTTTTTTTTTTCTCATTCCAACGTTACCGATCCAATGTTGCTTTGAATCACGTGCCCCCCATACTCTCCAATTTTCAATTCGATTATTATTATTATTATTATTATCAATTCAATCACTTAGGTCAAACAATAGCATGTCATAGAAGTTTCCGAAAACCCAAAAAGATCGATTATTTTTTCTACTTGGTCGCTTTTGAGCTTCTCCTCGTTTGTTCGAATTGAGAAAGAAAGGGCTGGTGGTAAATGGGTTCAAAGATGGAAGGAACCTCTACACCAGCAATTCGACGTGACCCTTATGAGGTTTTGTCTGTTTCTAAGGAATCAACCGACCAAGAAATCAAAACCGCTTATAGAAAGCTTGCTCTTAAGTCAGTTTTCTCTTTCTTTTTGAGCTTTTTAGTTTCATCTTTATTTGGGGTTCTGTCTTTTTGTTCTTTACTTTGAATTTTTCTATCTGTTTTGGTAGTTGCTGTTATGTATTTTTGCTTTTTAGTGATTTACTTGCTTCTGCAAATTGGAATAGTTAATTGACGGTGATCAATATTTTTATGTGATAAACTATATTTATTGTTGCCAGCTTTTTGTTTTGGTTTTGTAGAATCAAGGAGTTTATTTGGTTGTTTTCTGTATAAAAGTGACAATAAACATAAGTGAGGTCTATCTTTACATATATCTGTCAATTTTGTAAATTGGGCATTATAGTAGAGTAGTTTAGTATAGCAGCCATAGCTGATGCAATAGTGCTGTTATTAGGTTTTTACATTGGGCTTAACTCATCCTTACAAAACCAATTTGTAAGGTCAGGGGTGCCACTCTTTATAAACTCATTTCAAGACTTGAGTTTTTCCCAATAGCTGCACCTATGTCTGAGTTCAAAAAATCCCATATAATTGAGGTTAGGATTTTTTGCTTGGAGTTGGAGTATTTTAGGATTTTGCACTTAAACAACACCACAATAGTGTTTGAGCTTCTCCACTCTCGCACCTGCTGTCTTTTTTCACCCTCTCACCGTTTAGTTATAGCTAGTTGTGGTGTTTTTATGCATATAGTATAAATTGTATAAGAATTTCAAACTAGAGGCATCCCCCTATCCTCTATCTCGCTATAGTGTTTTTGGGGTTGGTCACTACACTATGTTATCCGGGATTGATAACACTGGTCTCTATATAATTGACAGGTACCACCCTGACAAGAATGCCAGCAATCCTGAAGCTTCAGAACTATTCAAAGAGGTTGCATATTCTTATAGTATCTTATCTGACCCAGAGAAGAGAAGGCAGTATGACAGTGCAGGATTTGAGGTCTTATTCTTTTTATCTTTCCCATGTATTTCCTAAGCTCGTCTTTATCTTCTTTTTTTTTTCCTTTCTGTTTATCTGTTCCTGCTTTTCCTACAGTATGAAAACAAAAATTATGGCTGATGGCGTAAAAAAATTCTACTAAGTTATCTAGCTGGTCAAACATATGAGAAATGCATTGCTTGACTACTAGATTGTGTTTTTTGTTTTTCATTTTTCTGGGGAGCATGGCATTTTAACATCTTACTTCCGTGGTAGTCTATACTCTATAATGCTTTCTTTTTGCCTGCCCGCAACATGGAATTTGGGTGGATTGCATATCTACATGTCAAAGTTATATTTATATAACCAAAATTGGACTTTATGTATGTTAGCTGTCAAATTTGGGTCATTTGATTCGGTATTGATGTTTACCACACACTGTTTTTTTTATTGTTCCTGTTTATCTTTTAGTAGATTTTTATCTTTTCAATAAATTTAAGTCATGAATACTATGTCATGAATATTCTTGAAAATTTAAGTTTCATGAGTACTCTGCTCCTTGCATCAATGTTAATGATTTTTTTTTCTTTTTTCGTTACGATAGTCCTCGAAAGCATTTTTGCACTTCAGTTCATATTCTTCCTGATATTACAACTCTCCTTTAAATATGCAACTTTAAGCTATTTTGCCTATGCATATCAGGCACTTGATGCTGATAGCATGGACATGGAAATCGATTTATCTAATCTCGGAACTGTGAACACGATGTTTGCAGCTTTATTCAGGTGTGGATTTTAGTGCACGACTGATTATTTTCAAAGTTATTTAGCTCTACATTGTTTCTTACTTTATTTGGTAATAGCAAGCTGGGTGTCCCTATCAAGACTACCATTTCAGCTAATGTTCTTGAAGAAGCTTTGAATGGCACAGTTACAGTCAGACCCCTTCCAATTGGAACATCAGTTAGTGGAAAGGTTCTTACCTTCTTCACGATGAATGAATCAATAAAGTAATCTTCCTGGTATCTTTTTGTTCTTATTCCAATTTCCACTTATGTAGCAATTTGTTGCAGGTAGAGAAGCAATGTGCTCATTTTTTTGGCGTGACAATAAATGAGCAGCAAGCTGAGTCAGGGATTGTAGTAAGAGTTACTTCAACTGCACAAAGCAAATTCAAGGTATTACTGATACCTTTTTAAAACGATTTATCTGTCTTTGTCTGTCCGTCTGTTGCAACTTTGCTTCTGGTTAATATGGCATCAGATTGTAATATTGAACACTGATTTTTCAGTTGCTCTATTTCGAACAAGATGTAAATGGTGGCTATGGTTTGGCGTTGCAGGTAAAATTTATTGTTTAGTGCTTCTACTTTTACCCCATCCTCTCCCCTTGACTTGTTATTTTACCAAAATGTCGATAATATATTGGAATTCCTATACCCACCGTGAGTGGGTTGAGGTTGTAAGCAGTCCCAGCCACAATGGTCGAAAATGTGGGTTCATATCACATAGAAGCTGTAATAGGAAAAAAATACATAACCCTCGTGCTTCTGCAGTCGTCGAATGAGGATTAATCTCATAGGTGGTTCATATGGACCGAACTATTGGGGATACCAGATCATCAAAGTAATATCCGGTAACTTATAAGTTCTGCCCTCCCTCTCCTTGCCCCTTGTACTTGTAGCATAATATTAATAACTACTGGTCATTAAATAGCAATCCATGTACATGGTTGTATTTTTGTTTCTAAAAATGTAGAAGCGTGACATCACAAATTTTAAGCTATGGTGACTGCTACAAAGACTTTGGCCTTGAGTTTCCTGTTTTTCTCTTCTGGATCATGTAAAGTAATTAGCTGTTAGGCCCACAAATTAGAGAAAGATATATCACAAAAATTTGGTGAGAGAGTTGGTGGATTGTGTTTAGATACACTTAATTCTTCCTAAGCTATTCATAATTGGTTCATAGATTGAGTAGTTGTGCAATTACAATTGGGTTTTTTTTTTTGACAAACCAATTGGGTGTTTATTTAGCTATATTCTATGCAATTGTCTTTACAGGAAGATAGTGAGAAGACTGGCAAGGTGACATCTGCAGGAATGTATTTCTTACATTTTCAAGTGTACAGAATGGATTCAACTGTGAACGCGGTATGGGAATTGTGTTTATTTGGTTTCTTTTCCTTTTTTGCTGGCTGTTTGGAAAGTGGTGGTCACTTTAAGTGCTGTGGTGCAGTTAGCAATGGCCAAGGATCCTGAAGGGGCTTTCTTTAAAAGGTTGGAAGGTCTTCAACCTTGTGAAGTCTCGGAATTAAAGCCTGGCACACATATATTTGCTGTTTATGGTCTGAATAATTTATTTTGTTTCATCATTCTTTTGCTTGCTAGTGATGTTTCTTTCATGTAAACTAATTTAAGTTTATGTTGTTCAGGAGATAACTTCTTTAAGACTGCTAGCTATACAATTGAAGCAGTATGCGCAAAATCACATGAAGATACCACCGAAAAACTTAAGGACATTGAGGCTCAAATTTTAAGAAAGAGGAATGAGCTACGCCAATTTGAATCAGAATATAGAAAGGTAACTATTGTTATTCATGGTTTGAAGTATGTTTTGTAGTCCTCAAATTTATTTATTTTCTGAATACTTTTCAGGCATTGGCGCGCTATCAGGAAGTAACAGACAGATATACAAAAGAAAAACAGTCTGTATGTTCTTTCAACACATGCTACAGTTTTTTTTTTTTTGAAGAACACATGTTACAGTTATAATACAAATACATTTTTTCTTTTTTTGAATAAATAAAAATGGTTGTCTAGAAATGTACACATTTGCATTATTTTTAATAACAATTTTTCCCACAGCTTAGCTGATAATCAGTTGAAAAAATTGCATCTGCTCCATTAAGTTGTGGCAAGCTAAACCAGTTGTAGAATTTTCTCACCTGGCTTACTTGGTTGGCCGATAATCTGTAGCAATCACTTATTATAATTTAAATAGAGGAAAAGTAAACAACTCAACGGTTGTGTCATACGATGCCTATCCTTGCAGTTGGCCTTTCATATATATTATTATGTGAACTGTGAATATGATGTACAAAAAGCCAGAGAAAATCTATTTTCATTTTCACACTATTTCCTATTGTTGAGATGTAATGTTTTCACAATTTATGCAAATTCTTACTGTTTTCAATGTTTAACTATAAAAATAAAAATGTCATGTTTTCACTTTATTTGTTTCAACGTTTTGTAGAGAAAACAGGAAAAAGCATGAGAAGTTATTCTTACTGTTTTTTATACAAAACTTTGAAAGTATGAAACAAAATGAAATGTGGCGGCGTTTTGTAATTAAAACTGAAACAGTTGTAAATATTAAATGTTTTCTGAAACCAAACACATAATAAGCAAAATGAAAAAAACGTGAATATTTAGGTTACCCCAGCATCACCGTTAAATGTGTTTTGCTCTTCAGTGTTCTCACACTTACAATTATAATATGATGATGTAACCTGTCTGTTATTTTTCTGGCTACCCAGGTAGACGAGCTTCTGAAACAAAGGGATGGTATCCATTCTACCTTCACCATTGCTAAGCCAACCAATATTAGTGCAAGTGGTAGTAATTTAAGCAATGGAAGTTCTAGCAAAATTTCTGGTGAAGATTCCAAAGGTGAGAGCCCTGGGGAAGATGGAGGGTCCGATGGCAAGGATAAATCAGGCAAAAAGAAATGGTTCAACCTTAATCTTAAGGGTTCAGGTTCGGGTTCTGATAAGAAGTTGATTTAAAATACACTTCATTTTGCTTATCTTTTGGAACATTATGCTTGAGTGATTGTCGCTCATTGCGTCAAACTTATAGCAGCCCGTGGATATATCGGTTGTAGTGTATGTATGGAATGTTTTCATTTGCTTGGTTCGACAAAGTTGTAGACCGGTTGGTTAATTTGTTCATTGGTTTGTGATGCAATCAAAGGTATACAGAATATGTCTCTCTCTGTTCCTATATTTTTTATGTCCAATGAGACTCAAATTTTCCGATTCCCTTGTAGCATCTTCAACATATATATTTTTGATACGGTAATGATATGTTCATTCTTGTAACCGCATTTTTTTCTCTTTTTCTTTTATCGTTTATCGATCCGGCCTTGCTGCACAAAATATCATTATTGAATAAATAGCTAGTGTAGATGTTATATGTTCAATAGTTGGCTCCCTCAAAGTGAGTAATATTTATTTGGTGTTTATTTTATCGAGTAACGGTGGTGATGATGGCAGTATTCAGAAAGATGGCATTCTTAGGAGGTTGTTACTTGTTAGTGGTGTGGTATTCATAGTGTTGCTACTGTTGGGAATGATGGTATTATTTGGAGGGCTGATAGTCATGGTCTTGCTAAAATTGGTAATTGTCTTGGTTAAAGTTAAATGGTTAGTACTTAGTAGTCTTGAGTTTGGTTTATGTTGTTGAATGTGTGTCGAGGTTGGTGTAGATTGGATGTTAGACATGATAATGGTTTGGCAAATGTCTTTCATGAAGTAAAAAAGAGAAAAATAAAGAGGAGAGAGAAATAAGCTAGAAAGTGAACCTAACTACGTCAATACTTAATTAAAGCATACAAAATCACAATAAAACAGGTAGGAAGGAGAGAACCTGAGAAATAAAAAAAAAGTTAAAGAGTTAAACCTAATTACATTACTTCTTTCTTTCTCTTTATCAGCTTTTTTTTTTCCTACCTAAGTGCTTTGGTGAGCTTCATTGATGTTTACATTAACAAGTTTATACGCACAAGTGCACAACCATGTTGGTGAGCTTCATTGATCTTTAGTCAATCTAAGACAATTAGACCACCTTGTACTAAGACTACAATAAAGAACTATATTAGTATATTAGAGAAGGTTTGAAGCACAAGTAAAGAGTCAGTTTCCAATCAAAAGTTGTGCAAAACTCTCTGTAGAGCTTGTTCAATATGAACCTCAGCATCACTAGAAATAAATTTGCCTTTAGACAAGGAAATAGCAGGAACAATCATATTAATAGCTTGGTTCTGAATTCTAATGTAAAATATCTCAAATTATATTGGTATAGAAGCTAAGGTTAAATCCTTCAATTGACTACTGATCAGACCGTGATAAAAAATCTTGAACACAGTAACAAGTTGTGTTTTTTTGTTGAACATCACACAGTAGCAAGTGATGCAGTATCAATAGTATGACATAGTAATATATTACTGAGCAAAGTCCACAGTTGCTTTTCTAAGCTGCATTGAAAAAACAAATGACTTGATGTTTCATAATCATTTTCGCACATTGGTTAAATGTGTTTTTCGTCCCTATAAAATAAATAAAATTTATTTTTGTCATTATAAAAAAATTACAAGTTTTCATCCCAATTTTTTTTGTTTAATTTTTAATCCTTAACAACAAAATAACTATTGATTGTAAGCATCCCAATATATGCTTATGAGAAAGAGATGCTGGAAAGTATCATCTTATTGTAACTTTGTTCTCCTCCATGTTGTAGTTTTTTCAATTAATTTAGTAAATATTTTTATAATTATGTTGTAAAATGGATGGATAAATGTTTAAATATAGGTTGGATCGATTAGCATGATATAAGGATAATTAAATATTAGTAATATATTAGTATTGATATAAGAGTGTGGTACACTAATAGTATAGTATATTATACATAATTCTTAATTGGTTTCAAGGAAATCTAATTGGGGCAACTCACCTTAGATTTACTCAATTAGATGATTCCTACTTCTTCCTAGTTCAGAGACATGGAACTTAATATATTTCCGTGACGATTCTACAATGCATCAGGACTACAGCTATTTGTTCGTATCAATTCTATCACGAAGCACGCTACAATAGAAAATTATATACTATGGCAAGAGGAGATTAATTAGTATACAAGTCATCATTAATTAGCTGATTGCATAACAAAATTTTCTATTGTAGCAAGATTAATTCGAGCACCGTGTTATTGTTTCAGTCACAATCATCTAAATTACAAATTTAATAGTATTTGTTTGTGTCGATTGTTTTGATGATAGGGAATCTGAATCATATAATTTTGTCTTTATATCCAAGATAGGAGTTCCAGAATGATGAAATTTGTCCTGTACTATATGTTTCGTATAACTAACACGTTCCCACAAGCAAAGAAAATGGGATTGTTTTCCTAAGTAAAATTTGGAATCTAGTGCTGAAAATAAATTCCTATTAAAATAAAGATTTTTCTAGTTGTAAAGAAGATGAAAATTAATTTATTATTTTTTTGTTTCTGAAGATGAAAATTAATTAATAAATTTGTTGTTTTCTATTATGAAAATTAATTAATTCATAGTCTATTATATATATGTTAATGATATGGTATTATATGTTACAACACGAGAGGACAGCTCAGGGATTATCCACGCGACGATCAAGAGCATAGATATAAGTGGGTTGGACATGATTCTCTTATCCAAGACAATGAGTTTATGGGTCTTCTCTTGTAAATGTTCAATTCTCCACACGACTCACACTTGAGTTTCTCAACAATATAGATTTTCTTTTTGGTAAATCAAATGTATCCTCCATGTGCAATGTAACTGAGGAGACTAATCATGTCGAGATAACTGATATTCATTTAAATGGTATGTGTTTTTTAAAATTAATATGAAATGTCTCTTTTTAAAACAAATCGAAAAGGAAATTAGTCAAAAAATAATAATCAGAAAAGGAAATATAACCCTTGGCTGCAAAAAAAGGTGATTGTTTCATGGAGAATTATAAAATGTCTTTTTTTACGGAATTAAAATGTTTTATCTACATTGAAAATTTGACTATTATAAGAGTGGGGTTTAAATTGAACACATACGAGAAAGAGGGGACATGGTGGGTCATATTAGTTGTGATAAAGACTTAGAAGTAAGAAGACTTTATTTTTCAAAAAAGAAGTTTTGTAAAATTTACTATAAAAACTATTTGAAAATATAAAAAAACATAAAAGATTGTTTATAAAAAATGCTTTTTCTCATAATAAGATCATTAAAAATTACTTATGATATTGATTGTGTCCAACAATTACTATAGACTCGAGTGGTATCCATTATGATTTGTGTAAATAAAAAAAGAAAGAAGAAGCTATTATGATTAAGTTAAATTAATGATACTTTTTAAGTGGGAGATTAGATACAAACCTACAAAAAGCTTTCACTCTCTTTGGAGTTAGTAAGATTCGCAAAGATCTCTCTCAAAGCTAGAAAAGCAATGCAATATAGAAATATAGATTTCAACGTCAATCACGCAAACATCATAAACAATAATTCATCATGAACAACACGTAATGGTAGGGGACCCAAACCCTAAAGTTTAGTAAACACTCACCTGAGCGTTATATTCAAATATCCACTCCATGTCATACACATTAAATTGTCCTTACTTTTAGACAAGGCAACTACATTACACATGAAGTGTGCATATTAATGAGTAAAAGGTACATGTTTTACTTTTGATTTTATTCATGGACATATACTATAAGTCTATAAGCTATAGTATGAACCAATCTCCTAGCTAGTTAGGTGTTTAATTGGAAGCTTATGGTATATTTATAATTCTTGCTTTGACTTCGGTCACAAAAATTAGCCAACATAGCAAGTGATGACATGTGGGAGAGAAGAAGTAAACTCTATGCATGTCTATTGTTTAATGTGGGATATGCAAGTAGACAATTTATTTTTATTCCCTTCCTATATAGTTATATATGAGTAATGCTATTTGAGACATGATTGAACATTACATATAAATATTTTTTTATCGAATTTTAAAATTTGACTCGCCACTTTAGAAGTGTTCAACTATAGCTAGTTACAAAGTAGCGAGTCAAATTTTGATGTTAAAAGTTCCGCATTAAATGAGACTGAATTCAAAAATGCTGGAGCTAGAAGTGGTTTATGCTTATAAGTTGATTTTATAAGAGTTGAATTAAGTCCGTGATCCAACTTAAATTTTTAAAATTATTTGATGAAAGTCTATCTTAGATTCGTTATGCCATATACTATATCAAGTCATCTATATTAAGTGGGACGGTGTGGCAGATTAGATCTAAGCGTCATATATAGTTATATTTAGGATGATCTTGGATTCTGTCATGTATATATAATATGAAAGCTCTCTAGTCTTGTTGTAGGGTATATATAGTTTCCACTTTTTCTAGAGATCCTATATATATTTGGTGGTGGCGGGTGGGTGAAGATGTCGGCATTGTAGATGGAGCCAAATTAGCATATATAGTTGATGTAATATGACTAATGAGAGAGGCTAAAATTGGCAAAATAGTATAAATAAAAGAAAACGGTGTGAAATTAATATAAGATATGGAAATGGAAGAATCCAATATTTGAGACATGCAGACATATATGTATAACATGCTTTGCGATTACGATTGGTTTCAGAAATTCTTTGTATGTAAGATCAGCTGCATCTGCATGCACACATACATAACACAAGTAGTAGTTGGTGTCAGCACTCAGTAGCTAGCCAGGGTGGGAGGAGGAGATAACAAACATATGGGCTTCACGATGCATGCCTTTGTTTACCTCATTGGGTTTCGTTCCTTCATCAATTATCAATTTCAGTTTTTTATTTTTTATTCTAAGCTTCGTAATATTTCAATTTTGTTGCGGTAGTTTAGTAGTTAGCATTTCTCTTTAAAAATGAATAAAACGATATATAAAATTTTGTTCCTGACTCATGTATATAAAATGTATGACAAAAATTCATAAAAGAAACGCCGTTACATTATGAGAACTGAATTTAACCTAACAAAAATGTTCTTTTTGAATGAAAAGAATATATGATAGTACAAAATATATATACCCAATTTTTTTTTCCCATATGATCAATTTCAAAATTTGAAATTTCTTGTTTGTGAGTTGATTGATACGTAACTATTAGCAATATTAACTATAATGTCGTAGAAAAATAGGGGAACATGACTGATCATCATGAAAAGATAATGTACGGGTCATAATTGAATTTGGTATGAAATGACCTTATGTCTAATTAAGCTGAGTTAAAATTTTGACTTAGCAAAATTAATTTGATCATCAGTTGATCAAGCAAGCTGGTAAGCTTTTAATTGGACATCTCACACAATTCAAATACATGCATGGAAATTAAAGAGTGCAACTAACAATTGCCACACAAATAATTAAACATTTAAACACCAATCCACACTTTTCCTAATTTGTTGAAAAAATTGATGTTAGACATATTAATTAGTTAGATGCTCCAGTCAACATTAAACAAATTAACTTATAAAAAAAAAGTGCTCTTATCCCAAAGAAAAAAAACAAATGAATTTTGAGAGATCTCATGTTCGATTTTTAAGTGGAATAATTTATTGTTTCGATTTATTTTTTGGTAAATAGAAAGTATTCTCCGTGTGCAATTTTAGAGATTAATCATTTAAAAGTAACTGAAATTCATTTAAAGGGTTAACATCTCCCAACAATGTTTCTCCATACACGCAGGCCAGAAATTGTACTCAAAACCAAATGATTAAGATACTTAAATATCTACCACTTGTGTCATACTATATTAGTTTGTTTAGATTTTATTTATATCATAACGGAACACCAAACTATTATGATTTTCTTCCTCCATAAACTGAAAAGTTAATATATATATATATATATATATATATATATATATATATATATACCAAAAAAAATTGTAAGTAGCACTTACCATTCTTTAATGAGCACAACTTATTAATTAGATGCTAGAGTCGACATTAAACATGTATATATGGATCATATTTTTATTAGTATGTAAGCAATAATCTTAATTCGTCCCACTAGTCCATTTTATAAGAAATATTCGGGTTAATATTTTTTTAATCTTAATTATAATAATAACCAAAATTTAAGATTATTGTTTGTTAGAATTTTTTTTATACAGTCCTTAAGTCCTAGTGCAACAAACAGAGAAGGTTGAAATTGTTAAATCAAACGTTTATTATGACCGGAGTTTAAATTCTGGTAATATCCATGGATGCTGGGATAATGTTAAGGTAGGGAGACGGGTCCCTCAATATATAGTCTCTTCTTGTGATGTTCTAGACATTGAAGTCATGTTGAACAGGGTTTGGAAATGATAAAAACGAAGGAATTATGGGTCCAGCCAAGTATTAAATTCAGCTACACTATCTCTTTCAAAATATATTCACCAAATCAACAAGTGCTATTTTTCTTTCTAAATCAACAAGATGATTGGTTGAGACAATGAGGATCCCTACAAATTCTAGCTAACTACTACTTAGCTTTTATGCATAATTAATTAGATAGATAGATTGAAAAGAAAACGATATATATGTTGGATGTTGCCCAAAGAAAACGATATTTTTTGGTGTTACCCAAAACCAATCATTTTAATTTTTATACAGGAAGGACTTTAATTTAAACCTGTGCCATACCATACTCTCATCACATGCATCACATTCTCTCAATCTTAGTCCTGATCCTATGACCCATCTGATTAATTGAATAATGTATGTCTTATACATATAGTAGTAGTATGATTCATGAATATCAATAATCCTCGTCCTGAACCCATTACTCTCTGATGCCAAAGTACTGTTGATTAGTCAAATAATTGATGACAAGGCCACCTTTGTAATTTGAACTATCAAGTATATAAAACAGTTGAAGAGAGACAATTCCAACCATTTGGGCCCCTTCCTTGTGGGTCTTCTTGGGTCGTGTTCCCATTTTTTCACACACTTTCTCTTCCTTCAGATATCCGCATAAATAAATAATACACACACCCCATCTTTCATTTCTCTCTCCACATCTATTATAATTATTACTTTAGTAGAATTTTTCATCATCTCAATTTAAGATATAAAGATGATTTTACCATTGAATCAATACACAATAATAAGAAAATGGGTGTTTTAATTTGCATATAGTATTAATAATAATCACTAAATTGGTCATTTAAAAAAAACTAAAATATTTAGTTTAGAGTAAAAAATAATTTTATATTTAAACTAGGAAATAAATAACATTATTTTTGGATTGTAAAGTTACAAGACACTCCACCTAAATCTCACGCATAACCGTAAGAAATGAAGTTTTTAAGTTTTAACACGAATACATATATTCAATTGAACTAAATTTGCCAAACAAAAATATATAAAGAATAATGTTAAGAACATTCTCTCTAACAAATACATTTTAAGAAAAAAAATTATGTTAGTTGAAATTTGTATTAAAATACACTCTTTAACTTACATTAATTGATTTAGTGATGATCAATGGTAGATTTGATAGAGAGCAGAGAACTACAGTTTGATTTCGGTCTGCAACTGCATTCATAAATCATTTGATGATATCAAAAATAATGTTAAAGCAAATTAAAGTGCAGTGAAAACTAAAAAAGAAATTCATATAGATCCCATAAAATAACGCGGACTTCATATAAATTTTGTTGTGAAACACATGAATTTGAACCAATAAAAAAAACATGTTGAAATAAAATGTTAGAGAGTATGATACTAGCAATCAATAATGCAATGCTAAAAACACACTCTTTAACACACAAATTCCAACCTACTCTCTATATTGTTGAATGATTGAATATTTGGAAAGTATAGGAAACAAAATTATAGGATACCATATATAGTGTTGAATTTTATAATATTTGTGTGTCAAAACAAAAGCAATTGATATTGAATCCTGTGTATAAATAGACCCCAACACATGCAACAACTCCTTAATATAAACACATTAAGTGTCCCTCTTCTTGTCTCACACTTTCCCTACTACATACATACCCTTTCTTCGTCACATCACAATTCACTACTTACAAACCCTTCATTTCTATTCATACCAAACCACTTCCATGGATAACAACAACAACAACCACCATGATCACTACAACAATAATAAAACAACAACTAATTCCCTTAAACTCTTTGGCTTCAACGTCCAAGAAGACGAAACCATGCATGATAACAATATTCATCATCATGACTCAACAGCAACAACAACAACAACCAAACCAACTTCCTCTTCAACTTCAACTTCACCTTCAAGATCACCAGACTCCTCTGCTGTCGGCGAAACTTTCCCACCTTCCTCCGGTGAAAGAAAATACGAGTGTCAATACTGTTGCAGAGAGTTTGCAAATTCACAAGCCCTCGGTGGACACCAAAACGCACACAAAAAAGAACGTCAACAACTCAAACGCGCTCAGTTACAAGCTAACAGAAACGCCGCCGTTTCGTTCGTCAGAAATCCCATCATCTCCGCCTTCGCTCCTCCGCCGCATCTATTAGCTCCACCAGGTTCCATGATGGTTCCATCTTCTCCTTCCTCGTGGGTTTACGTGCCACCGCGATCCGCTCCGCCTCCGTTCCACGTGTCAGTATCACACGGTTGCGTTTTCCCGTCGGCGAACGGAAACACAAACACGATGATGAGTTGCAGTAACAGTAATAATAATAATAATAATAATAGGGGAGTGAAATCATCTACAACTGCGGGTGCAGGGATGTATCAGTGTGGTGGCGTAGTAGGGGATTCAGCAGCATCAGCGTCAGCATTGTCAACGATGCAGGTGCAAGGGAGGGCCCACCATCATGTAAGGAGGATAGATGGGCCATGTTTGAGTAGGTTCTCAAAAGGTGATAGTGGGCCCAATTTTGATGATGCATTGGGCTTGGATTTGCATCTTAGTCTTGCGCCGGCTGCTACTAATCGATCTTACGGCTCGGCTCACCTTGCTTATTCTAGATGCTCCCCTTAAGCCTTAACTTAATTAGGGGCACTTATAAATATAATATGGCTGCTTGTATATTTTTTATTATTTTTGTTTTTAGCTTTTTTAAGCAAATTATTTCATATTTTTCAACAACTGCTATCTGCCTTTTCTTTATCTTTGTTATTATTCAGAAATATTGCTTACGATTCATTTACATTTATAAGTTAACAATTTTTAACTATTCCTAATACCATTTTAACAAGACTAGTAATGATTAAGAAAACTATTCGATGAACCGAACTATTTGATGAATCTTCTAAAGGGGTAGTGAATTGAATTTTTTAGTACATTCTTGTCCAATTAATTGGATTATTTTTTTGATAATGAAAAATGGTTTAATCTTTTGGTAGCCAAAAATGCACCTAAATGGGTTTAAAATTTGTTCATATCTTGAAGAAGAAGAAAAAAAGTGAATATATATATGATCTTAATAAGTTGGAACTAAACAATTTAAGCATGAAGTATCCATTTTTGTATATTGATCATAAGTTGATTGATGCTTATGTTTAGATCATGACTATAACAATTTCATTATGGACTAACTAAATCATGAGTAAATTAATTAACCACCAATTTATCTGTGAAATGATGGATATTTCAAACGGATATATGACTTTGTTCAAATTAGTAAGTACTTGTGAGGGTCAATGAGCAAATTCCAAAGTAAGTAGCTTAACATAAAAATTTCTAGCTACTACTTGATGGTAAGTGATTTTTTTTGACAAGTTAAGTGATTTATTAGAGGGACCAACTTAACATATTTAATTAATAGAGTTAGCTAATACTTTTTTAAATATTCATATCTCAACACTTGTACAACTTTGCGCACTAGAAAATCAAATAACTAATTCAGTGGGTTTGCTCCTAATTCCTAAATCTGACATGTATTGGGATCATGTTGATACTTGAAATCTGGCTAATTGGTTTATACAGAGATATTAATTACAAATTTAAATATTTAAATCATCAGAAATGTAAATAAAAATGTTTAGACAGAAGGAAACAGCCCAATATAGGTAGGACATGCAGAAAGTACAACAATCAATAAGTGAAATTATTATGGCGATTGACAAATTTTTATTTCTACTGAAATTTAACGAAATGAAGACAATATCAAAAAATTTCATTTCACATGATAACAGAAGTCTTTAATTTGAAAGTACTGTACTTTGCTGAGGTGAAAACAAAAAACCATATGATAAAGAATTTATGGTAATTGGTTTGATGTTTGATACTACATTGTATACTAGAATTTATCCGGCCGACATTCATTGCGGTCAATTATTTTCCGCATTCAAGCAGTCAGTTCAATTGTAGTTGTTGGGTCGAGATTTCTTTTAATTATTATTGTTGGATCAAGATTAATCAATTTAGATTTGAAGTTTGATATTTTATCTTTAGAAAAAAATCAAAATTTGCATTAAAACCCAATTCATCCGATCATATCTATCTAACATCCACATTTTAGCTAACTGATCTGAACCCCCACAATTTCTTTTACTATGTTATAACTGTAACCATTTCAATTTATGCATGGATGACTAATCTTTGGAAAATCTAACTATAATGTTTATCAATAACACAATATATACTAGCTAGTAATGGAAACAAAAAATATACAGTAGTAACTATTAGAACAACAATAGTTTTACTCAAGTGTAGAATGTAGATGGGAAGTTATAGGTAAATACTCCTATTTTAATTTGTACTCTTATATATGCGGTGAATAGGGGATGTTAATAGTTCCCTTTCTTTGCCACTATGTAATAATATAGTAGTACTATTTAATTTTGTCAAAAAGAATAAATAAAATCTTATTGGAGCTGCATGCATAAATCGATGATGAATGAAAATGGAAAAACAACTAATTATGCCCAATTGTCACGTAATATATGTTTCAATAAAATTAAGCATGCAAGAAAAAGAATCTTATATTTTTGACAAGAAAGAGAATCTTAGTTGAAGACTAGTATTTTGATTCCATTGTTCCCTCAATAGATTTTTAAGATCTTAATTTATAAATGTCTCTCAAAGAACGTGAAACATTATCACACACAATACTTTCTATCTAGACGCCAAAAGCTTCATTTAACCCTTCGACGGTTTCTTGGTGCCTTATATGTTACACTTGACTATAACAATAATTGATTGAAATATTTAAGGTGGGACCAATTACATGAGGATTAATTATTTTATGTACAAGTGCAATTTTGAAATATTCGGTTTGATTGGATGAGAGTAATAAAACAAAAAACAATTACTTGAGTTAAGCACCATAATATCTTTCATTGTCTAATTCATGCATCATATCAAATAATTATTAAGCTTGATATATACTCTGCAGGTTGCTTTCCTAACTAACACTAGCTAGGAAACTTGATAGAGAGAGTATTTAATTTGTTGAGAAAATAATAGACAAGAGTCACTTCTAACTCTCAAGAGATCACTTGTGGGCAAGAGTAACTGAAAAAGACAAATATATATGTGTGAGGAAAGAGAGATCCACTTATTCCTTCAATTCCTTGGATATATTAGTTCAACATTATTGTGTCATTGATTAGCACAAGTTTTACATAAGTTTTTTTGACAAGCTAGACAAAAAATTAGATGAATTGAATATTTTTAATTATTTAATGTTGCAATTTATTTTATCTTTTTAATTAAGAAGTATCAAATAAAAATATTATATATATATATATATATATATATATATATATATATATATATACTAATTGTCCAAAAAAAACTATCTGCAAACTTTTGAATTTTACAATAGAATTGATAAAAATTAATTAATGTAAATTGGTATTCCTAAATTGCATATAAAAAGAATTTCCTCAACAAAAGCAACGAACTAACTTGTGGAGAAGATGTGATAAGCTTAAAACGGTGTTGTCGACAAGTGGTATATTCTTAAAAAAATTTATCTTTACTACTAATTTCTCATGACTTAATTAACTAGCTTAAAGTATATATATAGCTTAGAAATTGGATATGTATTTAATGGTTTAGTATTTAAAGATAATAACACGGTCGGTGCTTTTGCCACCCATCATATATGAAGATCTTTTGGTACAAACATTGTCAAACCCAAAAGAATATTTGGCAACTTTAATTGAAAATTATTAACAAAGGTGAATCATATTGTCTAGCTTAACCATAACCATAATCTTGGTTTTTATTACTAATCGTAGTTGGAAACAGGTGGAATTGGTTTCCACAAGGGAGGTTAAGGAGTGATCGAATATTTGAGACTTTATTTATTATGGGGGTTGGATGCATTGTGTACGTTTTACCTTTGGCTCCAAAGTGAAAATTATTGGTATTTTTGGTTTGGAATAACAAAAAGGATATGATGGTTCATTTCTAAACCATAATGATAAATATTTGAAAACTTTAGTAGTTAGAAAAACTTATATATGATCTTTCTTTTGGATCTTTTTGACATTTTAGTGTAACGATCTTCTGTGGTTGGTGAGAAAAGATAATAAGAAAAAATTAGCTCATTTTCACACCTTTTACCTGGTCTAATTTATTTTATTTTTTGGCACATACCTGGTCTAATTTATACTACTACATTTTCTTTTTATACTGCTACATTATTAATTGTGTAAATCCAACCCAAACATTTTATTTCATTTTTTTTAATAAAAGGGCCTAAACCCGTTTGACCCAATCACATTATAATTCATCATTCACTTGACATTCATTTTTTTGCATAAATTAGATAGCAATTACAGATATTAATCTCTCAAATTTTGTGAGACTCAAATGAGTGGCAAGTCCTCCCTAAAATTTTAACGTTGTTGCATGTCCAAATTAATTTTTGTCACCTAAGAAGAAATTTAGCCCTTCCTAAGCATGTTGGGACCAAGGAGTTTTGTTCCTTTCTCATAATTGTAATTGGCTTCAGCTAATTAATTGATAAAGAAAGTTGAGAGAGAATTATATATAGCTGATCTAGCCATGTATGATTCATGTTCAGTGTATTAGACATCATATCATATATACCAAATCTTGAACAAAAACAATGAACTGTATATATTGTGTTTAGTTGATAATGACTTTCATAATTAAACCTCCCTAGCTTTGAAAGTCTTTGTCATTTGTGTGCCATACATTTACCTTATTGGTCAGCAAGGATATCACAACAAGATATAAAGGCACATTTTAGAGTTGAAATCTGACTAAGACTATGATTATTATTAATTTCTTTCCTTTCTTTTCAATTTTTTAATATCCCCCACATACTTGGATCTTGATTGGCTTCTCTATGTTAACGCAATGTGTATGTTTAATTTGTTTTGTTTGGAGGCAGTTAGCTGATTACAATTTTAATAATATACATACAACTTGATTAAACCACATGGAGCATTATTTTATAATTATTATAGTATATAGTGCTATGTACTTCACATTATAGAAAATAGTATATGCTAGTAGTTGTTTACGGCTAATCCGCAAGAGTAATTATAATGCATGAAAGTCTTGCTTTTTGAATCATGTCCATCAAAGATAATCATTTTTGTTGGACCTTTTGCTTCTATATGACTTACAAAAAGTATGTAGCATATATCAGGTAAAATCTGTGACTAGTTCCTTCTAATAATTTGAATTGGATTACAAAATCAGTGATAATTATTCCATTTATAAAGTCACATATAGATGTGTGACCTGAGTGTCTTTAATAGGTTAACCTGATAGCAATAGCAGGTGACTCGAAATCATCATAAAATTTAAATTAGTCATAACTCAATCTTATAAAACTGAAATATAAAACGTCGACTACTTACTTTCACTTACAAATTCGTAATCAGGTCTTATCTCATCTAAAATAAAACTCATAATCTTACTTCACAAACACCTTAACTTCAATGAATGAAATTGTTATCAATAACAAGAATCTATCACAAAAGTACTGCTTATATTGCAGCATGCTACAGAAAGTGAATCCGTGATGAAAGATATAAAAACTGATCAAAGAAATTGTGCATCATGGTACGTATGATTGATCACATCCATTCACTAACAACAATGCTCTTTATATGCACATTGTACATTGTATGGACAATAGTCTATAGACCTCATTAAGATAATCAAAACTAGTCCAATTAAAATGTTGTGCATATTAAAATCACTTATTTAGAGGGATTTGTTAATTAGGTTTGGCAGAGCTTTCTTTCAACAAAGTCTATCAGTGAGTGAATTGTTTATGTCCTATTCTAAGCACATCAGTACCTTTTTATTTAGCTAGTGATCAGCTAGGCTAAGAAAATTTTATTATTTAATTGCTTATGAAACAAGCTATAGGATATTTAAAAAACCGCATAATGCATCATAGGCATTCCCAACCCTATATATAGTGGCCCATTACCTGATGAAAGTATACACAAGTACAAATAATTTAATTCTACCAATCCTTAAAAATCATTCAACCTTTTAGCCCAATTTTCTTTTAAGACTTACCTAGTCCTTCTGGTTAAAAATTTAATTACTTGAACAATAGTGAGAAGGACTTAAAAATCTGTGATCAATGGTGCTAGAAAAGTAACTGTAGTTCAAAAGAAAACAAATACGAAAAATATAAATAGAGAATCTCACATAATTCAATAACTTGCTTACATCTCTGACTATAGTACCTATCGATTATTCAAACGTAATGTTATAGATCACAATTTATGTTTAAATACTACAGTCCAATTTACAAAATTATCACTGACCTATAATTAAACGATTTGTCCACTTATCAGTAAACTATGAGGCATAGCCGACAAACAAAAATAAAGGAAGTCTATGTACAAGAGTTGGAAGTTTACTTTGAACTTTCTGTCAGACTATAGCAACCATAATGTCACCAAACCTTGGAAGTTTGAAAAAGAAAACAGAACAAAGTAAAAAACACTGATTCAAAGCCCCATGATCAGGCTTTTTGGTGTGTTTAATGGTAGGTGGGGTCTTACTTCAAACTAATTGAGATTTCACATTTGATCTCAACCCCAAAAAATCCAAAAAGGAGGGAAAAGAAAGTACTTTATATGATTTGGAAGGATAATGAGATTTTCGGTGACTTATGTCTCAAGTTATAACTAAATGATTGTTCAATATAAAATAATTTACACGGCCAAGTTAGAAAATGTAAAAACACAGTACAGTTGTAAGAACAGAACATAATTTGAACTCATTTTTAGTATCTAAACTTTAGGTGAAACATGTGTGCTTGTCTCCAACTTGTTTTGTACTTTAAATAAAGCTAAGATTTCTATGTTTCCTAGCGTGCATTTGTAATCTGTAACAGATATGAAATTTATCACTTCACCACCAAAAAGGTGTTTTTACAATTTTCACATTATTATAAGTTATTACTTTTCTCATTTTCATATTTATTAAGAAAAGTATGTAGTATAGTAGTACTATTTAATGTGTTCATTTTATATATACCTCTCCTACCTTGGAACCTTGAGTTAGATTGTGGGAAAGGAAGAGACAAGAAGATGCAAAGTATAAGGAACTTCCTTAATTTGAGTACTACATATCACACAGTATGCAGATATTTTTGTATGGATAATAACTTGAGAAACAAACATGTCTTGTTTTAAGGCATATTCTTATCTTAAGGCATAATATTGTTAATGTCAAATGAGATCTTACTTTATTATCAAAAACAAATTTCTAATTTCAGTCTTCCAGATTCCATATTTACTAATCCTGAAGAAGCACTGCACATGTTTTCTATGACCTGCATGCTACCTTGTTGATGTCACATTCACGTAATATGCGACAAATTGACTACAGTATGCTTTTCCTCTGAAATTAACTCCATTTGCAACATGCCCTTTGATACTAAATCACAGTGAGATATCTAATCACTTTGAGAATGAGTCTAATTAAATCCATGTTTGGACTAACCATATGTTAGATGGAATTACGGCGTGTCACTATGATTTTTTCAAAAGTTATACTTTAAAGTTTCAAGACATATGTTTAATGTGTTACTAGGGAGTCAGGTTTCCTGCAATGGAAAAAACATGCGATTTTACACAGTAAATGATTTTAGCCGTCAATATAATATCAAACGGTTTAGATTACACAATAACAAAATCAATTTAAATGATCACAATCGTTAAGATCAAATACTATGTAACTAATCACTGCACCAAATTCAAATCCGTGTTACGGATTCCTATTCCTTAAAATGTGAAAAGCACATGTTTTCACCAACAAACAATCTCAGCCGTTAAGTTGATATCGGACGATTTAGATCACTCATTTACTCAAAATAACAAAACTCTTAGGTATAAAAACAACTGAATATCTTTCAAATTTCTACTGTTTTGTTCCTACAGTCAAAGAGGAAGGAGCTCACGGATAAAAACGTGCATATATTTGCATTTGCATCTTGCAGAGGAAGTAGGAACTAGGAAGCATAAAACTGTTGGCACTTTGGTGTTTTTAATTTGTGTGGTTCCTAATGCTTATGTAGTCAAGTTGGAGACATACGTTTGCGGTGCATATCATAGTATAGTACGCAGAAAAAAAGCAATACTATACCATAGTTAATATCATGCATGTACTGCAATATTCTAGTTTCTACTAAGCTTTTTATTTTCCAGACATAGTAAAGATGGGACCCAAAATTGTTCTGTTTTTGATTGACTACTAAGTTGACATGATTTTGATATGCAACTCATTAGTTATAATAGTACACAGAAAAGAAAAGAACCAAAATATTATGTAACTCCTACAACCACTAACATCGTACCTTAACATTTACATTAACCTTTTATTTATTTTTCTATCTTCTTATCTTGAAATTGTGAAGACTGAAGACCCTCTTGCTTTTTGAAGAAATTGGGTTGACCCCACAAAAAGCATTAATTTTCCTATGGTGGCAACATAAGGCTATTAACTTTAGACCAAGCTCTTGGTAGTTTATAGCCATAGCCATAGCCATTTAGGCACTTCAACTTTAAGAAAGGGAGACAGATTGAACGGTATTTGTGAGTTTAGAGAGATAGTCCTAAAGTTTGAAATTGAAATGCATGGTGGATATTTATTTAATATTTAAAAATATAGAAATTAGATAGACCAATAGATGTAAGACACTAAAATGGTTAACTCAATCAAATATCATTATCTTAATTTGGAGATTCGGTGTATCATTAAAGTGAGATGAGGAAAAAAACTACTCTTGATTAATGGCATCTGTCCTTATATTGAATTTTGGTGATGGATGATATATATCTAGTCATTCCCAGCTAACACCAATATATAGACCAAAAGTATATTTTAACACGTAACACTTGCAGTACAATTATCTACATGGCATTCATGTGGGATGTCTTGCATATATCAGATTGATTGAGGTAGATAATACAGTATGTACTAATTTAGAATTACAAATCATTTCAGATAGTAGGTGTGAATATGCACACAATAAATAGTACTAGTATTAAACTATTGTTTTGGTTTATTTTAATAATATAAATTAGATTGTATATTAGTTTCTTACAAGGTTCTGTTTGAATACTAATAAGAAAATGGTGGTGGTTAGACAGATCTACTCTGATATATCTTTATATTCAGTTCGACTTGTAAAATAATTGATGTCATTATTTATAAATTCATTTTATAATTTGTCTGAATTTAGTGTTTAACTTTGATTTTATTTTATTTTTACATAATTTACTACACCCAATGTTTATTTTTTATTATGTGAAATGTCATTGCTATGATATTAATTTTCTTAATAGGAATTTATTTTTATCAAAGGATTTCAAATATATTGATAAGAAAAAAGTACCAAGCCATAAAAAACTTTGGTTAACACCAAAACAGGTTCAATCAACTTCTGGGCTCAGTTGTGTGATTGTTTTGATTTGGAAGCAATCAACTCTTATGATAAACAAGATTCTCTAATCCTCATCGCCAAATAATTGGGCCCAGCACCATCAGAAGTGGTTTCACATCAACATATTAGGAAATTTTTGGTTGATATGTGATTTAAGCCCAACTTGCAAAACATTTTGTGTTTTAAAGTTTAAACTATATAATGCTGCTTTTTGTTTTGATATATCAAGTTTTTTAATCCTCTTTTTTGTCTGTAATCAAATTTTGATATAAACACGTTATACGCCTAAGATTGTTGCTGATAGAGTAGAAGTCAAGTAATTCTAAATGTTTTCGAATTATTCCAAACAAAATGGATTAAGGCCATCCCATTTTTATATTCACAAAACTCAATTATCTTCTTGGTCAATCACACAACTCAATCTTAATACGCACTGGCCCATGATCTAATTACCCAATAGCACAATATTTTAAGACAGTTGATTTTCGCCCCTCTTAAAATTGATCAGAATCATCATCCCCCTATTTACCAAAAGATAACTCCATGTAGTTCAAATGTCTCAGTAGTGAAAATTTTATCGAGAAATATATTATGGTTGTGCAAATTCAATTGAAAGATATTTTCCGATAGTGTTTTTTTGAGTGTGGCCAATGGGAGCACCTAAGAGCAACCTTCATATTTCAATACAACAACTTTTTTAAGGGATATATCATAAACCTCATATGGATCAACTATAACTTATTCCAACCTTTTCTCCAAACTCAACAATTTCCTCTTCATGAAACAATATTGTAAGGCTAGAGAGGATATTGATTTATGTACTTAGGTTTAGGTAAATGGTGACTATTGTTGATCTTTGAAATTTCATCTAACATAATGTAAACCATAAGCTAATCCAGAATTCAAAAATTCCACCTCATTTGTCTGTGAAGTAATTGAATATGTTTACTTTGTGAAAATATTTTGTTTTTTAGAATGTGTTCATATTGAAGTGAGTCGATGTCATTGAGAGTGAGAAGATAAAATGTTAATTATGGATTATGCATTTTCCTGTTACATGTAAAACTAACACATTTCAAAAAAATGTAAATGTTGACAAAAAAAAATTAAATGTTTTTACAAAGTAGAAAATGCTTCAGCTTCTATGACTCTATTAATGTAACTGTCACAGACTCACAGCCAATAAAACTAACCCCTAGACAGGACCTTAAAAACACCTAGGCAAAAAGTGTAAAATTGGTGATAACCTCAAATTGATATACAATTTTGAAGCCTTGTGTTATACCATTGAATAAATTATAACAGTTGTGTGTTAATCATATAGCTATAGAGGGATATAAGTGCCACCTTCATGTTGATGGTGCATGTGGACCATTCCCTTCGCGATTTGTGGGAATTTCCTCCACGTCTTGACTCACTGCAAGTGTTGACAGTTTTTCCTCAACTTTGGGTGCCTTGTTATCTGTCTGAACAGCTTGTGTAGTAACTGGTTCACTTGGGATGCATGGCCTCCAAATTGTTTCGTTGCCGACATCCATAAGTGCAATACCCTTTGCAGTTAAACCAGTTCTAACATCATCACTCTTTGCAAAATCCTTATTAATCCTTGCTTGCCTTCTTTCTTCAATCAGATTTAGCACTTCATCTTCTGTCAAACCTGCTCTCTTCAACGCCTTTTCTTTGAACTGCTGTAGAACCTGATGCACAAACAAAAATTATCAATACTTCCCTTCTGTGATGGCTTTTCGAAAGACAAGTTCACTTAAGTAAAATATGTTACCTCGGCGTAGGACAAAGAGGATAATAATCCTAGTACATTTAAAACTTTTCGAACTTCTTTCTCAACTTCCAATAGGGATTGTACCAATTGCAATTGTGCTCTTTTCTGCATCTTTTTCTGGAAGATACACAGTATAAATTACTTACGCGTTTCAGACTCGGTAAAAAGTATGTAGGAACTAAGCATAAGATACATAAAACTGGCAGCGAGTAAATACCTTCAGCATCTTCAAAGAACTGTTCACGAATTTCAAGGCCTCTTGGAGAGCACCAGTTAATATTACTGGTGTCTGCAAGTCATCTGACATTTTTGTTTGAAACTCAACATTCAACTTCTTAATACACTCCTTGGCGGCATCATTAATTTGAGGAGCCTTTTCTTTCTTCTCAGTGTCCTCTTGTAGAAATGATGACAAAGCATCTTTACAATCTTCAAGAGTCTAACAACCAAATAACAAAATTCTTAAAGTTAAATGCAGCATGTAAGATAAAAACTATTTCTCTAGTGACATCAATAAAGCATTTAAATATTATAAGGTATCTGTAGGATCTAATATTTCAATTAAATAGATCCAAACAATAGCAAGATCGTCATAGAGTCCAGAAAATTCATTTTTCTTCGATTAAATACAAGTTTATACCAAATGAGATACCAATAGGGGGGGGAGGGCAACCTTGGAGATGAACTTGCCAATACCTAAGCAATGACACATAAGAGGCTGCTTACCTGAAATATATAATAAACGGCATCAGATGAAGTCTCCAGCTGTGCAATGGAGTAATTTAGCGGAGATCTGTAATGAGCACTGATCAAGAAATGTCTCAAAGCAAGTGGATGATAACGCTCAGTGATCTGCAAAAGAAACAAAATTGCACGAAACATATGAACAATGTATCCTTTACAAAACTTTTACCATATAAACCATCAACAAAATCTAATAAGGAACTAAAATTTATCATACAACATGAATAGTGAAAAAGTTGTCCAAGGCCTAACCTGGCGAATAGTGAAAAAATTGCCCAAGGATTTCGACATCTTCTCATTGTTATTAGTCACATGACCGTTGTGCAACCAATAACTGATATGGCTCTCTTTGTCTGCTGCCCAACTTTGTGCAATCTCATTTTCATGATGAGGAAAGATCAAATCAATTCCACCACCATGGATATCAAATTTATGAGATAAATAACAAGCACTCATTGCACTGCATTCAATGTGCCATCCAGGCCTTCCAGGACCCCAAGGACTGTCCCAGCTGGGCTCACCGGGCTTAGCAGCCTGCAATGCAATTAATATTAAAAATGAGATATATCACAAATATAACTGAAAATATATGTCAAAAGAACTGGTAAGGTTTCTTGCACTGCACCTTCCACAAAGCAAAATCAGCTGGGTGACGCTTTCTTGAGTCGACAGCAACTCGCTCCCCGGCTCTATTATGTTCTAGCCTTTGCCCTGATAGCATGCCATAGTTTGGGAATTTTTCAACAGAATAGAAAACATCTCCGTCAACCGCGTATCCATAGTCATTGTTGATAATCTGCAAAGTACCTTAATGATTAACCTCCTTTCAAATACTTAATTAATTACTTTGAACTAAAGGAAAACATGCCACATTAAAGTAAAAAGGTTCAATACTTTAAGGAGGGTTGAGGAGGAAGACAGAAATAGATATTCCATTGAAATGAATGTGATGCAGAAAGAAAGGCAAAACTGAACAATAGAAGTGCCAGAGTTAAACCTGGGTTATCATGTCCTTTATCTCGTCAATGTGTTCAGAAACACGAGGCTCCTTGGACGGTCTCTCACACATAAGATCAGACATATCAACATTATATTCATCACAAAAACGGTTGCTTAACGCAAAAGGATCCTCGCCAGTCTCATTAGCTCGCTTAATTATCTGCAGCAATGCTAGTGTTAGCAGTTTCTAACAAGTACAGAAGAATTGTATAAGAAAACTCATGTGAAACGGCACATATTCAACATGTATGTTTTCTAGCAAAAATGTACTGGTGAAATTTCTAACATTAATTGACAGTTATGCGTGTTCATGTACAAAAGTACTACTTTTAAAATTAAAATAAAAATCAACTTGAAGCTTGGCATTTGAACAAACATTACAGAGGATGATGACCCCATACATCTAGAACTATATAGCATAAACATCACAATGCTGAGAGTATTATTTTCTGTTACCTCCATACCAAACTGACCGTGAAAAGGAAAGCTCACTGGAAAGTTTTATAACATTTATAAAAGGGAATTACCAAACATTTTAATTGAGTATAAATATAATAGGCAATATATTCATAAAGATGAGCAATGGACTTCTTATCAGTTATCACAATAAAATAATACTGACAACCAAATTTTAATCCTTTATATATATCTGAAGCACTTGAAGTATCTCAACCCATATAGCGAACTCTATATATATTTTACTCAACCTAAAGACACTGCTACTACATTCGCTCATGTAACTGAAGATGCTATGATTAATAAGCAAAAACAAATCCTCGTTTCTAGTTCTACCATTATCAAATGGTTAGCATATATTGTTCAAAACTAGTAAGCAAAAGATTAAGCTTCATAGATAGCCAACTAACACAACACATTGATCTCACCTTGTCATCAACATCAGTGAAATTCCGAACATATGTCACCTCATATCCCAAATGATTAAGGTACCTACATGTTTTCATGTTAAACAAAGTTAAACAAACCACATCTAGAAAGGGGAAAACAATATTATAAAAACAAAAATATCTCAAATAACGTAAAATCTAAAATAAAACAAAAACTAAATATAAAATTAAAAAACTATTAAAACAAAAACCCTCAACCCCAATTCTGCAGAAAACAACAGATCAAGCCAACCAAAACCCAATTAGAATTGACAGAAAAGATTGAAATTTTGAAAAGAAAATACCTATAGAGGATATCAAAAGAAACAGCAGCACGAGCGTGACCGAGATGACTGTAGTCATAAGCAGTGACTCCACAGACATACATGGAAACCTTGCCAGCAACTTTGGTGTTGAAGATCTCCTTTTCATTGGTCATGGAATTGTACATCCTCAACTCAATTCGTTCCTCCGCCATAGCCGCCGCCGCCGCCGCCACACGAACGCGTTAGAAGAACTCAACCGAGTTAGACCTAATTTAGGTTGAATTAAACTTGGTCTGTAACGTGAATCTGAATTTATTATTATTATTAGGCTTTATTTATGATTCGTTTATGGTAAAGAGATTCTTACTGATTTTACTATGATTCGTTTTTTCTTGTTTTTTTTTATCAATACATAGATAGATAGAGCTTCTGAGTTATATATACTTCGGTTTTTTTTTTATCGTCAAACAAAAATAGTACTAGAAGTAGTGTTTCAAAAAAACCAGTGTTTCAAAAACCGAATTGGTTATCGATTTCGACCGGACCAGTAGACCGGTTCAAACTGGAGTATGACTCTATCAAACCTGATAAAAACCAGTGACGTGGTAGTTTTGACAAATTGGACATGTCAATGTTTGACCTTTTTTTGTATTAGTAAAAAATTGCTCGAAAAATTTGATCGATTAATTTGAAAATTGGGAAGAAAATAAAAAAGGGTCTTGTTAACACGTTATTGGGGCGCTAGTTAAGTTTATCAAAAAAAAAATAATATTTATATTGAAAATTGTGTTTTATTATTGTTGAAAAGTACATTGCACAAATTTCAAAAATATTTTTTCTATTTTTGTATCCTTAACTATTGCTACAATGTTTATCATTTTCCAATAAAAAATAAGAAACAGAACATATTTAGAGGAAGTGATGAACCAACCTGTCTGTTTTAATGTTGTTGCAGCCGCACACTTTCTGTCTTGTGGTCGTGTCTCTATGTAAAGAAGAAGAACAGTAAAGTAAACAAAGGATGACAAGACTGCTGACAGGGGAAAGTAAAATAGGGTTATATGCCTTTTTCTTCCTTAAAAAGATACTCTCTTCTCTTCACTATTTTTTTTTTTTACACTCTTCAATCTTTTATAGATAAAAAATTCTTATCTAAATTTTTTTTTTTGGCAAACTTATCTATATTTTTTTAAAAATAGATTATATTCATTAAAGTATTTTAAATATATCAGATGTTTAATAAATTAAATATAGTGATAATGTGTCAAATATAAATATTTATTCAATTCAATGTAAGTATGTATTCATTCTGTCCGCTATTATAAATTATTATTTTTATATTTGACAACAGATGTATCTATATCAAATTTCCCGTTTAAATTAGGTGGGAAAAGCACTTCTGTGTTCGACCCTACTTTTATTTTTTATTTTAAATTGTCTCATGTCATGAGAGAAATCAAAAATTTATATTTCGTTTTTTCTTTTACAATAAAAAATTAATTTTAAAATTTAGCTGCAATTTTTTTAAAAAAATCTTATCAATTTTTAATGATGTTATTTTTTCACAATAAGTTTATGATGTTCTTTTTATAAGAAAATTAATTTTTATTTAGCGTTCATTTTAATTATTTATCCTGAATCTCTATAAAGTCATAAACAAGATTGATATATATATATATACCGCGGATCTCATGAGGGTTTTGGTTGATGAGTCATCAAATATTTCTCAAGGGATACTTGGTTTTTATCTTGGATACCAAATTTCAATGGTTACTACTACAATCAAAAATATCAATGTTGGACTAGGATACATGAAATTCCTTCTTTTATTAAATTTTTCAAAGATTTTAGATGCAAAATTCCCATATTAAATGCAAGGAAGCAACACATCGCAAGCTTGAGTTATACTTAATTGATAAAGTTTATCAACAGGCATGATGACCTTTTTTTGGATGAAATTCAAGTGGAAAAGAAATAAAACAGTCAATGAAACTGAATAATAGAAAAAAAGTATGAGAGTCCAAAAATCCTAGCTTAACTGACTCATAAATTGTTAGACTGGACGTTTATGACTTGAATTCGATCATCGGTCACTTCATTTTATATGTATTAGTTTATGAAAGTTTTGTCATTTCAACTACGTACAAAAACAAAAGGTATGGAATGAATGTAACACTTGAAAAATACCTACTCGAGTTCAATAACAACAAAATCAACTCCACATTTTATCAAAAATTCTTATGGAACAAAAAAAAAATGAACAAATTTAGTATTTGGCATAAGAGTAAACGAAACCTAAAGTTCAATCTGAACATCTACATCTACATGGATTCTTGCCTCTGCATTCTCATCTCCTGGTAGAATTTCTCAATAAACTTCTCTGCTTTCTCATCAACCGATTCACCTTCAAGATTTGAATCAAACAAATCCTCTGTTACGATCACATCTTCATTTTCAATCATTGACATTGGCAAAGCATCAAGCTGCCACTCCCCAACACCACTGTCACCTTCTACCATAAAATTTCTGAAACACCGATACAGATTCAAAAAGGAACACAAATCTTTGTGTCCTTTATTCTTGAATCGGTTTCGTGGCAATAAATAAGAGGAGTGCTTGAAGGAGAGAATTGATACTCACTGTTAATAGTAGAAGAATCGTAGTTATATTGCTTCATTAAGAGCTTCAACTCTTTGTGCTTTGTTAATTTCTTGAGCAATAGAAGCTTTGGGATGATGGGTTTTATTAATTTGTGTATAAAAACTGAAATTCTTAGAAAATTGGAGACTTTGTGGAAAATAGGTAACCTTTTTCTGGCCATTTTTTCTGATGAAAATTAATAGTAACTTTGGGTGTTGTGTGCTTACTAGGTAGAAGAGTGCATGTTAAGATTGTGGTGAAGAGTAATCTAAGGATTGAAAAAGGTGAAATGAAAAAAGAGACGATGAGAGAGCCAAGCTGTAAAAGGGTTGAAGCAACGTGCAAAACTAGTCGTTTGAATCTCGTGGTTGCTCTGTCTTTTCCCTCCCTAATTAAGTTTTCTGTTTTTTATTAATCAATTCAAATAAGCTGTTTTTTTGTTTACAATTTTTTGGGATTTCATTAACTCATGTATGTTTGCAATTTGTTTTTTTTTTTTTGTTAGTTTATCATGATATTGATACGAAATTTTCAATATCGTTAGTGGTGACTAATCATTACGGAGATCTTGTTTATCATAATATTATGTTTGACTAAATTATACTATTCATTTATCATGTTTTGACCGTATCTTTTTTAATATAGATATAATAAATATTAACATATAAGAACTTGTTTAATTTTATTTTATTAACATATAAGAACTTGTTTAATTTATTTTGACGAGTGTTTGTAAAATATCAAATTTTAATAATTTTTAAAGTTAAATAATTAAAAATATCATAGTTATCAAAATTGTACATTGGTGTACATGCAGTAGTTAAATAAAATCTTTTATTTAGGAACGGATGTAGTAATAATATATCTCATCAAACCTTAAATTGAGACACAATATGATATTGTTATATTATAAAACATTTATCCAGAATTTTATTCAAAAATACAAATAAAATATGCAAAATTTAAGAGAGTTTGTTATAATTTTATAAATGGTTATGCAAAATTTTATACAAAAATATGAATTTTATATGAGTTTACTTAGAAGGAGGCTAACTAATAGTTGTTAAAGAATAATTTTAGAAAGACTAAAATCAAAATTTGGTATATTCGTAAAGACCAAAAATATATTTAACCTATATTATAAAATGTTATGTGACAAAAGATATTCATATATCAAACACGATGAATCTAATCGAGGAGTGTGATTAAGCGATTGTTGTTTATCCTCCTATAACTATGAACTAAAGGTTGAGTGTTCCACACGGTGTTTTAAAAACATGACTAGACCAGCCAGTCAAAACGGTTGAACCATAGGGGTACCGGTAGTTGGATCGGATATGTAGTCAAACCAGCAAAAAACAGGGTGAACCGGCACAAACTAACGGTTTTTAAAAACCAGTTGGTTCAATGCGCATGCTGGATTTATTTTAATTTTTTTTCGAAAGCACATGCTCATTCTTTTTTAATGAAGCTTTCAAAAGTTTAAAAACATAGAAACTATCAATAATAAGTTTTGAACATTTGACCTCTATTTAAAAGTAGAAAGACATTGTCACTACGCTAATTGATTTACTTGTGAATATTTTTATTTTTTTGACAAAATCGTGAATATTTTTATTATATTCTATAAATTTCATATTTTCTTGTATGACTATGCTAATTTTTTTTCTTCATTTTTTTAAGGTAAAACTCATGGTCTCGACCAAAAACAACACGATGAGTCACAATTTAAATCGTATGGATCAAATAAATATCTACGTTCAATACATCAAAAAATTTCAAAAAATTATACATCTTATAGGAGTAGGTCAGACTTATCGATAAACATAAAGCGCTTTACACTTTTATGATGCTTTTTAAAATTTAGATATTTAATTTATTAATTTCGTAAAATATCATATGCATGTGCATACAATTGGTGAAATGAACTACCGTTTTTCGATATCACAATCAGTTCTGTCTATCTAAAATTCTTAAAATTATTTTACAATATCTACATATCACAATTTAAATTGTACGAAAAAAAATGTGCAAACATTTAGTGCCTCGAAACTTCTGGAATAAGATTACATCTTATAGAAGTAGGTCAAACCTATTGGTATAGAAACAGAAAAAACTTTACACTTTTTGATACCGTATTTTACTTTTTAAAATTTAGCTATGTAATTTATTGATTTCGCAAAATGTCATATGCATGTGCAACAACTTGCAAATCAAACTACCATTTTTTGATAGCGCAATTAATTTTGTCTATCTAAAATTTGTATAATTATTTTACAATATCTATATATCACAATTTAAATTGTACAAAACAAAAATGTGTCTACATTCAGTACCTCAAAACTTCTCGAATAAGATTACATCTTATAGAAATACGTCATATCTATCGATACAAAAACAGAAAAAACTTTACAGTTTTATGATACTATTTTTTACTTTTTTAAATTTAGCTATTTAATTTATTGATTTCGTAAAATGTCATAAGCACGTGCATACAGTTGGCAAAACAACCTACGACTTTTTCTATCTCATAATTAATTTTATTTTTCTAAAATTCTTAAAATTGTTTTAAAATATCTATATATTTAGAAGATTAACGCATAATAAAAATCATTTTAAACTCTTAGAAGATATAAATCTAATAAAAATTGGAAGAAAATTAGAATATTTTTGTAGAATATGATATAATATTTGAAATATATGTTTTATTTAGTATTTTTATAAGTGGAACAGTTTTACTGAAAAATTTAAGATATTCAATAAAATTTAGAAAAATAAAAATTATCACAATTATTTACTCTTTTTTTTTTAATTATATTTACCGTCAGTGTGATTTAACTATGTAATTTATTGGTTACATAAAATGTTGGAAAAATTCTCTTTGTTACCTTTACAAATCTAAAGCTCTTAAATTATCGTATATATCTATATATTTAGAAGATTAGCACAAAATTGAGATATAAATAATTTTAAAAGATAGAAATCTATTAAAAAATAAAAGATTTCGAAGGACGACATATAATATTTATAAAAAAAATATTTTATCAAGTATTTTATGCGGAATGACTTGTTTAATATTTTAAGATTTTGAATAAAATTAATTATGAAGAAAGTAATTTGACCGTAATTATAAAAAAAGAAATAATTTGACCATAATAATTATAAAAAAAATAATTTGACCGTAATTATATAAAAGTGATAAAACATACCATCATTTATTATTTTCGCTATTTAAAAATTTTTAACGGTACTTTCTTATTCGATTTTTATTGACTATCTAAAAAATCTTTTAACGGCACTTTCCTATTTGATTTTATTTGACCGTAATTATAAAAAAGTGGTAAAACATACCACCATTTATTATTTTCGCTATTAAAAAAATTTTAACGGTACTTTCCTATTCGACTTTTATTGACTATCTAAAAAATCTTTTAACGGTACTTTCCTATTCGATTTTTATTTGACCGTAATTATATAAAAGTGGTAAAATATGCCACCATTTATTATTTTCGCTATTAAAAAATTTTAAAGGTACTTTCCTATTCGATTTTTATTGACTATCTAAAAAATCTTTTAACGGTACTTTCTTATTCGATTTTTATTGACTATCTAAAAAAACTCTTAATGGTACTTTCCTATTCAATTTTTACCTACAATTTTTTAAAACAAAAATCTTCCCGTAAAAATAAAAACAACATGGTAAAAACTCAAACAAAATGCAATCCAACAACAACTAGTTCACTAGATTGATCAAATATTCTAAACATCGCTATCATTCTCTTAACTCTAATTTTAATTTAACACATAATTACGCTCTAATCTCATCTCACAACACAAACCAAACAAAACTAAACATCATCATCATTATGGTTTCCAAACTTGACCACCAAGCAGAACACAAAATCAAAAGTACTCCAGTTGACTTGGCAATACACGTAATCTTTCACACAATTAACACATTCCAAACCAACGGCTAAGATTGCATCATTCGAACTACATAACTCTCACATCAACGGCAAAGATTGAACACACTTCTCACTTTAAAAAAATAATTAATCACCCGCGAAAAAAGGTAAAAATAAGAAAATGAATAAAAAAAGATAAAAAAGGAAAAAAATTAAAATCACCCAAAGCGCATTTTAGCAAAGAAAGCAGAAACTGAAGCCGAACGTTAAAACCGCCATCGTATATATATATGTGTACGAAACAAATAAAACACATTGTGTTTTTCCCGGCGAGTTTTCAAGAGAGAAAATTTATCTAAAAGCTATTCTCTTTTCTGTGAATTTTCTCGAGAAAATTCATCAGCTCGGGGAACTCTCAGTTGCTCTGTTTTTCTGATCAATGGTGTTTTCCGGAGAAGAAGAGAGCACTATGGGTACCGTCGCCGGTTCCGGTGAAAGAGGGAAGCCACTTCACAATTTCATGCTGCCTTGTTTGAAGTGGGGGAATCAGCGTCACCTGAGGTGTATGAAGGTTCCGTCCGATGAAGGATCGCCGTCGGATAATTCCAGGAGAGAAATTGAGCGGTCGCGGGATAATGCGAGGAAGAGGATCAACACCAAACCGAGAATCAACCGTGGCGGTGATCATGATGGGAATCATGAGATCGATGCTGTTAGGGAGAGGTTGATGCTTGATCTGAAGATTGAAACTGATAGGATGAAAGCAGCGATTTTGAGGAAGGGGGAAGTGAATGGTGATGCTGTCGGAGAAGGGTCTTCTGCTGCTGCTGCTGCTGCTGCGACGGCGGAAGAGAAGACGTGGAATTTGAGAACGAGGAGAGCTGCTGCTGGAGGGAATGGAAAGGGGGTGAAGATTGATGAGAAGAAACCTAACGGGTCGCCGTTGAGGAATGTTGCCGGCGGTGCTAAGTTCAGAGGTGGTTCTCCACCAAGGATGAAGTTTTCTCTGACGTTAACGAAGAAGGAGATTGAGGAAGATTTCTTGAAGATGACCGGTAACCGGCCACCGAGAAGGCCCAAAAAGAGGCCAAGAAATGTTCAGAAGCATATGGATGTAAGTTGATTTATTCAATTCAATTATCAATTGGTATTAATTAGTACTAATCCTAATTTCATTTTCATTTTTATTGTATTGTTTGTGATGTTCATTTTGATTATTTGTTTTGTGCAGACTATTTTTCCTGGTATGTGGTTGTCTGAAGTTACTCCTGATTCCTACAAGGTTCCTGATGCTACTGAGACCGGCAAGGTATGTGTGTGTTTTTGTTTTTTGAATTACTATTGTTCTGGTTGTTTTGATTTCAAATTTGATGTGAAATTGAGTGTTGCATTTGAATTATTGTTTTGCAGAAGTAGAAGCATTGTGAATGGCAACTTGGAAGTTGGAAGGCATCTGTTAGCTGAGTGCTGGGAGTGACAATAGCAGCTTAGGATACATCTGACTATGATGTGGAATTTGATTTGATTTTTGTTTTCCTGGTAGTAGTTGATTTGTGCCTTTTGTTACTTTCAATGTTGTTGTTTTGGTTCCATAGGAAATAGTTCATTCTTTTGTTTATTTATTTGTCATGAATAATTCTCGTAAGAGATATCATTGGAAGGAACGTGGTTTCAGTTTTCTACTCTGCTTTCATTAAGCTTAGTAGTTTGAAAGTACCAACCTATAATAATGTTGACAATGTCAAATTTTGGTTTCAATTACTTTGGTTTCAATTACTATGTGGTTTTTATGTTATGGGTATGTGTATGATCTTTTGTTGAATTGTTTTTGGTGAAAATTGAATTTTCACTATCTTTGTGTTTATGAGATTGCATATTCAAACCCCATCTATCACAAAAAAATTATCCTTATTTATGCTTTGGTTCACCTTTGCCCTACTCAAAGGCTAGAGGTTTTGAGCAGTAAATGCGATTTCAAATTAATCGTTGAGTTGAGATGATTTGAAATTAATTTTGTTATTGTGTAATCTGAGTCATTCGGATGACTCAGATTTGACTTACGAGGTCATTTAATGTGTGGGTAGACTTGGAGTTACTAAAGACTCAACACTCAAACACATATTTTCCTTTGCATCAACAGCTACACGTTACTGTATTGGTGAACTATAACATACTTTTCTTTCCATTGGTCGCCCAAATTGTTCTTCTAGTGTGCAGCCACTATTTGACCATTGCAATGTTTGAGATGAACAATCCTCATTTTAAACATCCGTCCGCAAGTGCATCGGTGATGCAAACGATTTTGAGGTCTTTGCAACAACATTGCAACTACCATTTCGACCTCATCAGTCGTATTTTTCTGCAATGTAAATATTTGTGACTGCATCCGAAATTTAAAAACGTATGAACTACTAGTAGCTAACTTCGTTTTAATTTCTATTCATTGTAACATTTTATTTTACTTATTAATTGAGAACCTTCTGTCTCTTCTCTTAACTGGTGTTGAATTGAAGAAAGGTATATGCAAGTCAATCCTCTCAAATTCCTCTTGCAATATCCTATGATTGTTGGCAAAGGAAATGACTATCATGACCATAAAAAAGTCTTGTTAGCCATAAAGAGACGTTATCTAGACCCCTAGTACGTAGTTTCGTGAACGAACGTATCAATGGGAAGTGTTTTGGGCCTTTAGGCCTACATGGTGATCATACTCACCACGTTTTTGTTCAACATCCAACATAGAATGAACGCTTTTTTTTTTAAGATTGATGCTCTTTTAGACAAAAAGAATGAAGGCTTTTATTCTTTGGTGTATAAGCACTTAAAAACTATCTTAAAATTTAGCAAATATATGTCTCTTTTTTAAAACTAGAAAATAACCTTAAAATTTTACCAATGATTGATGAGGTTCCTTCAAAGTAAATTTCACACCCTCCTCGCCTTAATGTTAAGACGGAGATTAGTACATTGGTGGTTTGACAAACAAAGAATGAAAAATACAAATAGAATTTTGAGACACATATTCGGATATTCGGGTTTATTTTTATTGAAATGACACTAATCGATCATGTCTTCATTTTAGTTGTGAGGATGATCGAAAGACCATGAACTTTTACTTTTAAAAGACTTGATAGCCATTGGATTTTGAACAATTTTGAAGTATCAACATTTCATTGAAATTGTAAAGTGCCAAAAAGACATTCCTTTAATTAACGTGATAAATCACAATTTGTATATTAAAGATCAAAGAAGTGTCTACATACATTTGGTGTCTCAAAAATTATTAAACAAGATATCTTGATTATAGAAATAGGATAGACATGCCGGTATACTAAAAATAACCTTACATTTTTACAACACCATTTCTATTTTTTTCTAATTTTAACTAGGTAATTTATTGAAAAACCTATTCATAATGCTCATCAAACAAAAAACCAATGCAAACATTGCGAGAAAGTGACACTCTTAACTACAGGTGAATTTTAATTATCAAAATGTACTAAATACATAAATTTAATTGAAAAGTTTGATTCCTGAATCTATAAAAAAAATGTCAACATTAGGAGTCTCAAACTAAGAAACACATCATTTAGTTAGGGAGACAAATTCTTTAAATAAATCTCAGTTATCTCAAAGAATTAGTTTTTACAATTATGCGCAGAGAATACTTTGATTTAAAAATAAACAAAAAGCCTTGAAGGCAAGCATTAAACCTACATGTCATTCAAAAGTGAAAGCAAATAGATGAAGAGATTGATAATGTCGCCATAGATAGCAATGGCAGCCCAAATGTAGTCATCATAGGTGTATCTTTTAATGAGGTCACAAGTATCATATACTATGAAACCACACATTATTAATGCTCCCATTCCAGCATATACCATACGTCCAAGTGGTCCAAGAGGGCAAAACATCTGTTCAATATTAAACAATCACATTTAATTAGATATTTTTTGTATCAGATAGTCTAATAGCTAGAATTTTACAGTGATATTAAAAGTGAAACTTACCTGAACAAGGCCAAACAACAACATGACCATAAGAGCAGCAAAGAGGAATGGACCAAGGAAACTAAAATCACGGCCTCTTTTAACGGCCCAAAATGTGTATAGTGTCAAGCTAGCAACCACTACACCAGTCAGAAATGCTGCCTCTAGGACGATCATTGCTGCTCATTCACAAAATGATTAAGTAAAATTGATTTTAAATGAATTGATTACGTAAAATTGATTTTGTTTAAATGTGAAACATCGTACATTTAGCAAAAGCACAAGCAAATCCAACCGTAACGGACATGCCAAGAGTATAGAGACCAAGAAGAATTAGATTCACCGGGTGTTTATTGTAATATATGCTCAACACAAACAAAACTGTCCAAAACAAAACATTACATTAATCAAAGGAAGTAATAATTAAAGAGAAAAATGTATGAATGATAAGATGAGAGAATTGTTTATAAACATTACTTATGATTGTGAAGATGACAGCAACAAGGAGGACAATGATGCGATAATCATTGTAGAGAACGAAATTCTTTGCAGGTGGAAAAAACACAAACATTGAAGCAAAAGCAGCTGTGAAAAGAAGCTGAATTGAAACAATGATATAAACCTTTCGGATGAAACCCCACCGGAGCTCAGGTGACTCTATCATCGATGGATAAAGGCCGCCATTTGAATGGTGAAACCCAGACTCGATGTCACCCTTGCCCATGGCGCCGGCAATTGATCAAATTCGCAACAAAGAAAGAAACAACCTCAAAGACAATGAATATGATCAAATAGATATATGTTTTTTTTTATATTTTAATGGCTTAATTTGGTTGTTTTTTTGTTGTTGCAATTGCAGCAACTCTTGATGTTTTGGTTGATTTAAACCGAAACCGATATCGTAATAATGCAATGCATATATAGATATGGTTTCGTTTATTTTTGGCATTTGCGTGTGCACAAATATTGGTGTTTGTCAATCTTGTTAATCAATTATAGCATTTTCTCTAGCTGTCTTCAAATGACCACCGTTAATTTCTTAAACCACACTGGCAGCACAAATTTACATAACTCTTTCACTTTCACATATATGACACTTACCATTTACCTTGTATAATAATAATAATAATAATAATAATAATAATAGGTTAGGTGAAATATGGCATCTGGGTCGTCTCCTCATATTTCCCGTCCTACCATGATTTCATGATTTGAACGTTCGTTCGTTCATTCATTATTATGTATTGTTGACTGCTATATTCCTATGAAAAAGACTCTCACGGTGTGACAAATCAATGTTCGAATATCGACTGAAAGATATACTCACATTTAAAATTCTAGCACACTAATTATGTAATTTTCTCAAATTTTTATGTGTAGTGTCCGTATCTTGTGAATGTGTTTCACAGTCCACAACATATTTGCAGTCCATTTCAAACATTATGCAACTCATTTGTTTATTGGTCGCAAACCTTTAGAGCTTGTAAAGGTTGAATGGCTCTATCATGGTGTTATATGCGCCTGAATACAATATTTCATTACAAAAAGTCAAAAACACATACATGCCCCCACCAATTTGCTACATTTAAAGTAGTTGCATCTACGTTGCATTTTGAGTTTGATGATATCAATATTGAGCATGTTTCTAAGAAATTATTATTCGAGTTAACAGCTTCTTCAGTTGACTCGGTACTTACATCTTCCTAAAGCCAAATTCCTTTATTGCATGAACTGCATAAAATCATGACAAAATTGGCCAATTGTCCCTTGATGCCAATTCTGCTAATGAGCAAAAATAACTCAACAAAATTGGTAGTTTCCCTCATTTGGTGCTCAATAACGTTCCACAAAGCAAGCCTCACCAGTTGAGTATGTTATAATTGGAATTTAGAACTATTATAACTATTGGACATGTCAGGTAACATTCAAAACTTACAGTATTTTGGTATCAGTCACTACATAACATTAATTAATATCATGACATTATGTGACATATTGGTCAAACTGTGAAATGCAGCACTTGTAGAGTACAAATAGCATTAATACACCATTGCATGCAATTTCAATTTTCAAACATATGAAGGCTTTTAATTTAAGATGGATGAAGCAAGAACAGCAACAGTTCATGGAAAAATATCTTTATGGTACAAACAAAACCTCTTTGATGTTGGCCATTCCACCCATTTATGTACGGTAGGACAGCTTTGTCAGATCCAAAAAACAAATTGTTCCTTCCTTCCTATGCTTTTTAATTAAATCGTTTCTTTACACAAATCTGCAGGCTTAATCAATGGTTTCCTTTTTTAACCTATTCTTTTTGACTAAACTTATTTGTCCTTATGGCACAACAAAACAAATACTATAACAAAATTAGGGGGTCCATTGAACAGTTGATTAATAATATTTATAAGCATACAAAAAGAAAATTAGATCCCCCAACACAAGTCTTCAATTAGTGTTGAAATGAACAAAAGGAAGTCACATGTAAATGTAATTATCAACAGAAAAATTGAAAACAATAAAAGGATTGAAAGGGGAAAAGAGCATGGGAAGTGACCACTAAAGAAGGATTCCTTGTTTATTTGTCTCCTTGGCCCTAAACATTGTGAGTGATATACATGAATTATTTTTGTCTATTTCCACCCTCATGTAGTTATCATTTTTCAAAACTACAATTATAACCTCCAAATTTTTATTTTATTTTGTATAGTTTAGCGGCAAAAATCATATATACTGAGCACAAAGAGGTTGAGATAGAGTCACATCTTCGAACCTGCTCCTCGTCATATCAAATGTCTCTGTAGTCGTTTATAATCTATTATTAGTTGTACCCGCGGAACAAAACATCTTTCTAAAACTTACAAGTATTGAATCTTTCTACTCATTTTTTATCACAGAATTATTAGTTAGCCTCACATGATATAGTACATGAACCAAAACCATAGGATTCAATTATGTAATGAATGATAAATTTAAAATTAAATAAAGAAATAATTATAAAAACAAAAAATTATCTCAACTATTTCTTCTTTCTTTTAATTTTTCCTTTACAGAACAATGAACCAAATCCAAAAAAATTTGCAGTAACTTTAGGAATATATGCTTGAGGTAGATTCAAAACAGGACTAATTCTAACACCATTACTAGAACATTTCTTTAACGAAGATTTATTAGATGAATTATAAAAATAATATGTACTTGAAGTTGAAGATGAAGAAGAAGATCTTCTACTACTTGAAACTGATGACTGTTTCTGCAACCTTTGCTTCTGTCTTTCCCTTTGAAGCTCTGTTTGCTTCGGATTCGGCGCTGAACCAGTTGAGTTGCTCCTTGATAAGAATTGTAATGAACGAATCAAGCTATTTCGACGAGTTGTATCGATATTCAAACTACTACTTCTTTTGAATTGCCAGAAATATTTGGACAACGAAGATGGTCTTTCTTCTTCGTTATCTGTTTCATCAGACAAAAATTCTTTGAGCCTCTTCTTTACTGTAGTTTTTTGAAGAGGCTCAAAGAATTTATCAGCTGATGAACTCTTCTTCAATGGAACGATCTTTTCATTGGAGATAACTTTTTTTATTTCCATTGGAACGATCTTTCCATTAAAGAAGAGTTCATCAGCCGAAGAGAGTTGTTGAGATAAACCATTGGTGATACTGAAAACAAAATCGGAGGTTGAATCCAAGAGGCGTAAATCTGATCGAATTTGACGATCTTCAACTGGGATTGAACCGTTTGAGTTTTTGAGATCATGTGAGAATGAGATTCGTGGACTGATTCCTGGGCTGTTGGATATTTCTCCACACACTTCAATTGCCATGCTCTGTTTCTAAACAGGGGAACTCTGTTTTTTGAAAAATGTTGGGTTTTGTGAGTGAGTGAGTGTGAAAACTGAAATGTTTTGAAATTTAAGGCTTGAAATGGTGTGAAAGGAAATGAAAGAGACAGTGTTTTTGTGTTGGGAATTATGGGGATTGAGAAGTCAGAAATAGCAGCTTTTGGTGTGGTTTGTGTTCATGTGAAAGAGAAGGAACAATGATGGGGTGCTAGCTAGGAGGATTAGCATTGTTGTAGGAGTGGGATTGCATTAGATCCTTTTCTTTACGATCTGTTTATGAAAGGTTAAAAAGAAAGAAAGAAAGAAAGAAAGAAAACAGGGTAAAGTGAGTGAAAGCAGTTGAAACCAATCACCGAAAGGTTACAAAAGGATAACTCTTTTCATATAGAGAGAGAGAGAGATTGATTATAAGGGGGGGTTAACATATTTTTTCATTTAGCTATATTTTCCCAACATGTGGGGATAATATATAAATCTTGATTGATACTTTTAACATTAAGGGGTAATATTAAGAAATATGTACAATAACAGTAAATTTTCTTCCTCCCAAAAATCACATATCTTAAATTAAATCAATATTGGTACTTGTACAAGATATGAGATGAGATTATGAGGGACTTCAAAAATTGATAGTTAAGATTTTTTCTTCATAGTAGAAAGATTTTTTTCCTGCATAACAAGGGTTTATCTTTAGAAAATCCTTTTCACTTGTCCTCACAGTGGTTGAAAAAAAGAGAAAATTATGACTTTAATACTAGTACATAATAATGATTGCATCAACGTAAAATTAATCTCAATTGTTTAACAACAAAAACTTAATCTATAGGTTCTTTCTTTTGTTTTGATCTGTAAACAAAGTTATAAACACAGCTAAAACTTACACACAACTATGAGATTCTTTAATCAGAACGAACACACTCAACCTAACAATATTAACATTATCAATTGACCTAAATTTATGGATTAATCGTAGTCATTTCAATTGTGAAAGATATCTCAATCTGCTTATGTTAATATCTAATTAAAAGGTCATACTAACTAGTGCACGTGCCCTAATTAGCATTTTTCTTAAATTAGTTACCGGATCTAGACAAACATCATGGTACATTTCATCTACAATTATTCATCTATCTTCTTAAAGTTTTTAAACAGTTTGAAGGATTTTGATGTACAGTATAATATATCTTAGGCATTTATGGTGTCCTAAGTTGTGAAAACACTAGGTACTTAGTTAGCATTATGTGGCCCCGATGTAGGGTCAATTTTAGGACATATACACAGCATAAATGATCTTCTTTCATAGGAAATTATTGTTTCATGACTAGGCATTATCACAGGAGTAATACTAGCACACCACACCTTTACACTTTAGTATTTCTTCAAGCAATGCTAACATCATGGCCAAGATTGTGGATATAACTATATATCGCATGCTGAATTTGTGATAAAGAAAGACATGTCTTTTTCAAATTTAAAATACATATAGTATGGCAGGTGTACAATTGTTTTTCATTACAATTGTGAACAGCCAGTGTGGAAAAAGGTCGAGCAATTAACATAATAGGTCTTAAGTGTATCATATTAGATTAGATTTGATGAGATGCGGCTGAAAATAAATTTATAAATAAGCGCAATGATCATCTTAAAAGTCGGTTTTGTAAAGTTTCACTGCAAATTCGCTGCGTTACTTATTATCGGGTCACCGCTATAATATCATTTGGGTTACACTGTAGACATTCAGAAATAGGTGGAAGGGTGTATTAAAAGGTTCACTTTGAATGAGATGAAAACTGAAAAAACATGTTTATAAGCTGAGAGAGTTATCATGAGCATTTGGTTTGTGGAACTGTGTTATATTCTAAGAATAGGTAGTATACTGTATGAACAGAATATTCTATTATGTTCAGAAGCACACCTACGTTGTTTACTTGGATACCTATTTTTTTCTTCTGTATGAAGGTCAAATGAAATCCTGCATCATAGAAGTTCCATCGACTATGCACAACAGGACAAGGACAATTATATAAATGGTAAACATAGTGACACCGAATGACATATGCAGCATGATACATCTTTTTATTTTTTTACAAATAGATGATGCATCTTTTATTTATGTTATATAAATGTAAAACTGTAATTTGTTATCTAACTAAGTGTGTGTTTATTTGGCTGGATGGAATATTTTTGGCCTGTAAATGTAATATTGACATCACTATATTTGATTAGTGTAGCAGTGGCAGGTACTTGGTAGGAAACTTTTGTTTATTGCATTACTAATGATCAAGCGTTTATAACTCACATAAAAGGGAATCTGTACCACGTAGGGTAAGTGTGGTATGATTTGGGGGCATAGGCATATGTTTGTCAGAGTATTTTGACAGCATTGGATCATTCTTCCTATGTTGGCACGTGGGTAATGACCATCCAGATCAGATCATGGTGGATGCATTTGGCATCTTCATGTTATATGTTTGTGCAAGAAATGGAACAAATAAATACTGAGATACATCAATGCATGTATCTAGATTTTTGAACAACTCTTCAAATAAAACTTGATAAAAACATGAGATAGTAATTACTAATAATATTCCTTATGTCACATTTGTGAACAAAAATAAGTAAATGTGGAAACAATTTTACACAAAATACTCCCACAGAAATGAGTAAATGTGAAGTAAGTCTCTTATGTTCACAAAATACAAGATTCAATTCACTAGTACTTGGATCTAATTGTAAGAAATATTTTTAGTTTAATTAGAAGTTAAGAAATCAAAATCACTTTTGGAATGCGCAATGTTAAATTTTCATGAGTTAGAACTTTATTATCATTTATAGTCCTATTTAACTCGAATGATTAATCGTCTTTATAGTTGCGTGCATATAATATCAGAATTCAAACAAAATAAACATACAAGATTCATGGTCAGTGCTAGAGTGATATCAAATAGTGGAGCAGTTTTGAAAATAAAAAAAAATTAATGACAATTGAAGATAGTGGTTAATAATAAAAATTTATGATGTGTCTTTTTGGTATTTGCAGCTAAAATAATGATATGATTGAAATTGGCTTAACATGAGTTATATTTTTTATTTTTTATATTTTTATTAACTAGTGTATCAGTTAAGTCATTATCTCATGTGTAAAAGTAAAATAGATCATTATCCTTTTTTTTTTTTTACTAAAGTAGATCATTAACTTATATATATACTTTCAAACAATAACCTATATCTTTATTGAAATTTAAAATATTTTTTAAATATTGATCCACGATGAACCACTTATTAAAATGATCATATTTCGAAATTAATCATCAAAAAAATTATAAAAAATACAAGATTCAAGATTGGTATGATAAACTATATATTTAAAAAGAGAAGCAGACAAAAGGAGGGTGGTGGTGGGTTGAAGTGGAAGATGAAGATGAAATGCTTAAGATAGAAGAAGTCAAGTCTCAAAATAAGATGGGTTTGAGTATATTTTGACATATCTGTAAAATTATAATTTAATCTCAGCCATTCACACACACGTGCGCGCACGCATATATATATATATATATATATATATATATATAATGAACTTGAATTCATTTCTTAGTTTTTTTTATGCATAGAAAATGAAGGGGAAAAAGACAGAAAAAAACAGAAGTAAATGAATTCAAACTAAAGATATATCGGTTTAATTTAACTCCAATGTTGAAATGAACCCAACCCTTTAGATTTTTTTGAGGATTTTGGTGGATAAAATTTTGAAGGAATTTTTTTTTTTTAATTTTGGACCTTGTTTATCCAACTCATATTCCTCCAACTCTTACCACTTGAACTATTTATAGCAACAAATTTTGAAGGATTGAATATTAACTTACAAAATTGTTTTATATGTTTTTTAAAAAAATGATATTGCTCTAATCAATATATAAACATATAAATTTGAGAGTCAACTAAAAATTCAAGCACGTTTATCTAATCATAAATCAAACCAAATTGTTTAGAGATAAATCACGCATACATGTAATTAACCAAATCAATTTTAAGCAAAACAATATTACTCTGTCCCACAAACTTAGCTCAATTGGTTGGACATCACATTATATGTACAGAAGGCGGGGGTTCAACCCCAATCATCCCACTTCTCCACTTTAAAAGTGGAATTTCTAGCCGATAAACTATTTGGCAAAAAAAACAATATTGCTCTAAAATCAAAATTATAGTCATAAAGAGAAACATAAACTCTATCAAACCAAAATCCATAATAAAACCAACTTTAAAAGTTTCAAAATCTAAAATCATAGTTGTTAACTTTACATTATTTTCCTTAAAAAGAAAACACTTCACATCCTTAATCAACTTCAATTCGATCAAACTCACTTAAGTTGATCTAGTGGTTTTGGTTTGGGACCTTGAGTCAATTGAGCATGCTGCTTTCAAGGTCCAGATTCGATTATTTATGCTGCTAATTACAGTAGGTTAATCCAAACAAAAAAAGAACTCTAGTTTTAAATGGACCCCTACAAGTAAGCAGTGGGATTGGTCCTTTCGGATTAATCAATCTTTAGACCAGATACTAAACTTTAAAAAAAACTTCAATTCAATCCAAAATTTTAAATCCATTCATAATTTAACCTACAATTTTCAATCGTTTTACAATTTTCACTAATTCACATACGTTGCAAAGATAACTTTATCTAAATGATGTACTACCTCTGTCCCATTTAATAAGACTCAATTTGACTAAATGCACTTTTCATATGCTTTGTTTTGACCGTAATTTTCTAAGAGTATATAAATGTAAATATTATCATATAAGATTTGTCTGATTTGTTTCGATACATATTTTCAAAATATCAAATTTTTATAATTTTTATTAATATACAATTAAAGATATTCGCAATCAAAATCATGTATTGACAAACGTGCAGTAATCGAATCTTATATGTTGGGACGGAGGTATCATTAAACTAAGACCGCCTGGGATCAGTTCGGTCAATACATGGACCGGTTCCGGTTTCCATACCCGCGTGGATTTAAAAGTCAACAGTTTTATAGAAAATAAACCGATTCTGAACTACACATGGACCGGTTCCGGTTTCCATACCCGCGTGATCCAAACTTTCGATGTTTTCAGTTTTTTTTTTTGACTTTTTTCTCTAATTTTTTTTCCCAAAAAACGAATATTTGGACTTAATTTCCTTTCTTCGTCGCTCGTTCTATCTCGCTATCGCAAAATCCCTTCATTTCTTTTCACGCCGCCATTTTTACACTCTTTCTCATACTCTCCAAACCCAAAACCCTAAATCCAATCCAATCTCAAGAAGATGCCTACGAAAGATGATAGCTCGGAAAAGGAAAAGTGTCTCGATCTCTTTCTAAAGATCGGTTTAGATGAACGCACCGCTCGTAACACCATCGCCAATAACAAAGTCACCACCAATCTCACTTCCGTCATCAACGAAGTATTAATCATTCTATTTTTTGTGTTCTTTCTATCAATTTTTTGATTTTGTTTTTGAATTAAATTAGTAATTGTTTCCTATGCTTTTCAAAGGCTGGTGTTACCGATGGATGCAGTAGAACTGTTGGAAACCTAATTTACACTGTAAGTTATATGTCTTGCATTATGCATGCAGCTCAAAATGCTTCAAGGTTAAATATTTTGTTATATAATAATTGCTGAAATTGCTCTTTCTATTGATTTATGAATTTTCAGGTTGCAACCAAGTACCCTGGAAATGCCTTGCTGCATCGACCGACATTGCTGGAATACATTGTTTCGTTAAAGGTGTGCACCATTGAAAGTTTGTTTTGCTGCTTTTGCATGCTATAGGATAGGATTGTCAATTTGTCATGCCACTTGATATTATATTAACTATTTATTTTGTTTTCGTGTTATTGGTTTGGACAAATGTTTATATTGGAAGTATACTTTCTCACATGGATCATCATTGCAGGTGAAAACTACGGCGCAGTTAGACGCAGCACTATCTTTTCTTGCTGCTACGGGCTCGGAGAACCTTGATTTGAATAAATTTGAAGAAGCATGTGGTGTTGGTATGATAGATAGAACTTAAGTTTTGTATATAAATTTGACCTTATGCTCGTGGTGTTGTTTGGCGATGGTAGTAAAGAACATTTATTGTTATACGAAAAAATGACTTTATTGTTTAATATTTAGTTTGGTTGCTTAAACTTCCGCATCTTAAATCTCCTTTTTTTGGGTATCAACTTTTAGTTTTGGAGTTCTGTTTTATCCCAACTTTTGTGGGTTGGCAAACACGTCTTCAATTTTATGCATATATTTGCAGGTATTGAGGTTTCAGCAGAAGATATCAAACATGCTGTTGATGAAGTTTTTGAGGAGAACAAGGCTTCAATTCTGGAACTACGCTATCGAACGAACGGTATTCAATTTCCCCTTCAAATGGATTCTCATGATGTTTGCTTTTATTTTGAATCACTGATGTGCTAAAATTGGTAACTTTTGTTGTCTTAATCTTTATCTTTCTAGTTGGTGAGTTACTCGGGCACGTGCGAAAGAGGCTCCCATGGGCTGATGCAAAAGCTGTCAAGGTGATAGCTATTAGGCAAACGTTACTATGTTGGATGGATGGCTAATTTACTATTGCATGTCTTGTTAATATTGTTTTATTCTTTTCATTTTTTTCATGTCGCAGCAACTTGCCGATACAAAATTGTATGAGCTACTGGGCGATAAAACAGCAGCAGACAATGAAAAGCCTACTAAAAAGAAGAAAGAGAAACCTGCTAAAGTAGAGGTGTGTTTTGTTTACGGTTGTTTTAGCTCATTTGTGTTAATTTCTATCACATGCCTTACTGGTTGTTTGCAATTCCACTTGCATTATTAGGATAAGGCAGCACCTATTGCTACTCCTGAGAAGCCACCTGAAGAAGATCTGAATCCATTTTTGATATTCCCTAATCCAGAGGAAAATTTGAAGGTATTTAATTTCCTTTGTGGTTTTCAAAATTATGAAATTTCCATATTCATGCTTAAGCTTGAAATTTTCTGTTTACATTAATTTGCTTCTGCACACATCATGAGTACCATGTTGATTTCAGGTGCATACTGAAGTTCCCTTTAGTAATGGTACTATTCTGAGATGTTGCAATACAAAGGCGCTTCTCGACAAGCACTTGAAAGCAACAGGTGGGAAAGTTTTGACCCGGTTTCCTCCTGAGCCTAATGGATATTTGCATATTGGTCATGCCAAGGTATGCTACATGCTACATTGTATTAAATATGTACTTTTGAATAGTTTTCTTTTTTCTTTTTCCTATGATTTATTAATTTAAAATCAAATAATTATTGCTCAGGCAATGTTCATTGATTTTGGGTTGGCAAAAGACAGAGATGGAGGTTGCTACCTGAGGTGCGTATTTTTTATTGGCTTCGCCTAATGTTTTTATCACATTTTCATTTATAAAACCTATAAAATGCCTTAAAAGGCTTAATCAGATCCATGTGATTGGACATTCCTTATACAATTTTGTTGTTTGAAGTTTTATAGTTTTTGACACTTCCAGGTACGATGATACAAATCCTGAAGCAGAAAAGAAAGAGTATATTGATCACATTGAAGAAATTGTCCAGTGGATGGGCTGGAAACCATTCAAGGTATGTTTTAATGCACCTCTTTTGTTGTTCCTATTTAGCTTTTTAGATGTTTAACAGCCTTACACTTGTGCAGATTACTTACACAAGTGATTATTTCCAAGAACTGTATGAATTAGCTGTGGAGCTCATAACAAGGGGCTCTGCATATGTTGATCATCAGGTTGGTAACCAACCAAACATGTAATGAATGCAAAATTGTTCTTTTCTGCTATTAAATGTTTTAATCGGTTCTACCTTTATGGTGTGTTTATTACTTGTATTAGTTGTATAGTATTGACTGTAATTGGATCGTTTGAAGCACCAATGCTAAACATTTTGGCAATTGGTTGTTGAATCTTGGCTTTGAGAATCTTGATTTTGTGGAATATGTCATTTAACATAGAGAAATTAACGAGGAATGAATAACCTATGGAGGATGGGATAATTACATTAAGTTATTCTGTCTGTGGAAGTAGTAATAAAATAACATTCTTTTTCATGATTTGGTTGTAGACACCTGATGAGATAAAGGAGTATAGGGAGAAGAAATTGAACAGTCCTTGGAGAGACAGACCAATTTCAGAATCACTAAAACTTTTTGATGATATGAAACGTGGTCTTATAGAAGAAGGAAAAGCGACACTTCGAATGAAGCAAGACATGCAGAGTGATAATTACAATATGTATGACCTTATTGCATATCGAATTAAGGTAAGACCACAACTATATATGTTTGATTTCACAAAATTCCAAGGCAACAATAATATCTTATGGTATGAATCCTTTCTGCCTATAGTTTACTCCACACCCTCATGCCGGAGACAAATGGTGTATCTACCCAAGTTATGATTATGCTCACTGCATTGTGGATTCACTTGAAAATGTCACACATTCAGTAAGTTTCATCCACAAAATTTTGTGCAATCTTTTTACTATATTATATTAAATTTTATGACTTCTATAGTTACTTCCCCCTTTGGTAAAGTTGATAAAGTTTGGATCTATGAAGCCCCGACACTGACACGGACACCGGACACGACACGAACACTGACATTGACACGTCGACATGGATAATTTTTTTGAAAAAGTGATATATTTTAATGTAATTGTAAGTGTCGGTGTCGTGTCGGTGTCTGACATGACACGTGTCCGACACCGAGACACGCCTAATCTAAGGAGTGTCGGAGCTTCATAGGGTTGGATATCTCAAGATAAAGCTTAAGAAGCATGTTATGACTTCTATAGTTACTTAAGTGACTAATAACTGTGTTTACTGTGACAACCTTTACATTTATTTAAAATATTTTGCTAATCTTGCAATGTCTAATGCAGCTGTGTACTCTTGAGTTTGAGACACGCCGTGCTTCATACTACTGGTTGTTACATGCATTAGGTATTTACCAGCCTCATGTATGGGAATATTCAAGGTTGAATATGTCTAACACAGTAATGTCGAAGCGCAAGGTAAAGCAACAAATTTGGATGTTGTATTAATATGTTCCACTTTATCATACTGTATATAATTAATTTACCAGTCCCTTATTTTGAACTATTCTTCATTGAAGCTTAATCGTCTTGTTACTGAAAAGTGGGTTGATGGGTGGGATGATCCTCGACTGATGACATTAGCTGGTTTGCGGCGTAGAGGCATGACTTCTACAGCAATCAATTCTTTTGTCCGAGGAATTGGAATCACTAGAAGGTAGGATATTAAATTTTAATATATTATTTGTGAGTGTTTTGCAATTATTGTAATAAGATGTATAAGAATACTGAATACTAATTTGAAGTTTTTAATGCAGAAAAGTGGTAGAAACATGACTCAGTTTGCTTTTGTAATTCATATCTAAATTGTTATCCGCATATTTAGTTTCATATGAAGGGTGTTAAGTGTTAACTATTAAGATAAAGATATTATGACATTGCCTGTTCCTTTCTTTATTTGTAGATAAAACTAAACATTAATGATAGGATAGGAGTATTTATAGAGTAGTTCTTCTCTGATATATGTCTTTGCACACTACACTCAATATCCGAGTTACTTTTCGTAGAAGCTTTAGACAGTTATACTAAGATGTCAGTGTCATTCTTTTTTGAGCAGTTAGCATATTGTTACAGTTCCTAACTTGATCATTCATACAATAATCTTGATCAGAATAATCAGTTCAGTTTCTATCTCCATTTTCTCATGCATCAGAAATTGTATTTTGGTAAGAAGAGCTTGTCTCTAGGTTTCTCTAATGGCTTCACCAATATTATATTGGTATTACCTTTGCAAGTTTAGTTTAAGCAAAACAATAATAAGAAAAACAACAATATTAGAGTAAAATTACTAACAGAATCATCAATGTTTTTGCAATAGATAGAGCGTAGGTGTCTTTTCCAAAATAATTATTTCACCATTGACATTGTGTTCTGTTTGCATCAGTTTTCATTATGTCTTATTCTTCCTTGATCGTATTGTAATTTTTGTTTGGAAAGTGCATGTGTGAAGCTTTGTTCATTGATTGTCCCTCATACACATCAAGAAGAGCAAGAATATAAACCCTGGTTTTACATTGAAAGTTTGAAATAAACTTGATATTTGACATCAGTAGTACATAATTCAAATAAAATTATTCTTCCTTCTGCAGTGATGGCACTTTGATATCTGTGAGTCGTCTTGAATATCATGTTAGGGAAGAATTGAACAAAACAGCTCCTCGGACAATGGTTGTCCTGCACCCGCTCAAGGTATTTTGACTCTTTGAATTCTTTCTTCAGGATATTATTCTATTAGCTGAAGACGGATCCTTTCTGTTTTGTAAGGTTGTTATTACTAATATTGAAGCCAACACAACAATTGAGGTTGATGGAAAAAAATGGCCTGATGCTCAAGCAGATGATCCATCTGCTTTCTACAAGGTAATTGGGCAGTTGAACACTGATACTTTTAGAGTTCTAAATTTTTTAGCATTACTCACTGTTGTCTACTGGTGGTGATTCTGATAAGAACTGGTTCAGGTTCAGATTATGAATAGAAATAACAGAAATTCCCTGAATATTCAAGAGATCTAAGTATCTAACAGCTCCCAATTCTAAATCCCATAAAATAATAACACTACGTCTCAAACACCCCACCCCCCCTCTAACTATCCCAGCCTAACTAAGGGGCTACTAATATTACTTCCCCCCACCTCCCCCGAATATAACCTTGTCCTTAAGGTGAAATGTTTGAAGTCCTCATCTCCAGCAGTATCAATTACAAACATACCCTTCTGCTCTCAAGCGCAGCAGGTTGTAGTTTCTTCTTGAATACCTCATAATTGGGATATGCCGTAACCCACCTTGAACATAATACTTGCTCACCTCTAATAATAACATTTTTTTATTTTGTGAAGCAGCTCATGCTTAACCTTCAGAGGTAGACGGGTTTGGACCATTAAGTCTAGAATTTAATTTTCTTTACTGTATCCTGACCCTCGGTTTCGATTAGGGCTTTAATCCCATCCTTCCTTTCACAAAAACTGTTATTTGTTTTTGAGCTAGACTCAGAAGATGAAATTGGGATTGTGTCTAGCCGCCTCTCCTTCTCCATTGCAATTGTTATGGCTGTAGTATGAAGTATGTACTACTTTTGGCCGCTTGAACTTTTGCACCCGTCTTTCTTGCAAAAGACTAGGTCAGATGGATTCAGCAGTGTAACATGGCCCCTTTTGTGCAAACTAGGTTGAATTGGTCCAATGTTGATGGTGGGTTGACTGGACTGTCTAAAAATACCAGTTTCGTGGCTGTGCAAATCCCTTCAATTCTGTCGGCTTAATACCAGTACTCACTGTGCGAGTATCATTGGGCTTCTCTGGGTAGGGAAGCTAGTAATGTTTAAGATCCATAGATAGCTCTATCACTGTCGAAGATCATTTGTTGCTGGTGCTACTGGTGATGCCAATAATGGTGGATGAGCTTGTACCTCATGTTTATAAATGAGAGGTTGTGCAGCCCGCGGGATACAAACTAAATTTGAACCAGCAGTAGTCCCCTATTAGATTGGCATCAATATCCTGTTAAGCATATTTACTACTTTTGCCTTTGTGTTTTTTATATGTCTCTGATTTTTTGTCATGTATTTGTTATTAGATTCCGTTTTCCAATGTTGTATATATTGAACGTACGGATTTCCGTATGCAAGATTCAAAAGATTATTATGGCCTTGCTCCTGGTAAATCTGCGATACTCAGGTTAGTATAAGGAATGAATTAACGCTGCATGGGAAGTTATTTGTCCATTTTTTCTTAATGTTTGGTGTTTTGTGCAGATATGCATATCCTATAAAGTGCACTGAAGTTATTCTAGCTGAGGATAATGAGACTATTCTTGAAATTCGGGCTGAGTATGATCCGTCAAAGAAGACAAAGCCCAAGGTATACAAACTTTGTTATGTGTTGGTTTAAATTAATGTCTCCGAGAGTTTGTAAGATCAGATTGGTAGTGATCTATAATTTTTATTTATAGGGTGTTCTCCACTGGGTTGCACAACCTTCTCATGAAGTTGAACCATTGAAGGTCGAAGTCAGGCTGTTTGATAGGCTGTTCCTATCAGAGGTTGGATATCTGTTTTGTCTGAGTACACGTTTACATTTATATTCTTGTTTCTAATCATATTTCGCTGTGCCTTTCATCTAAATCACATGAATAGAATCCTGCTGAACTTGACAATTGGCTTGGCGATCTGAACCCTCATTCCAAAGAGGTTATTCCAAATGCATTTGGTTTGTCCTCACTCCGGGATGCAAAAGTTGGAGACAGTTTCCAGTTTGAGAGATTAGGTACTGTACTTTGATAACTTACGGTTACTTATGATCCTTTTCATTATTTTCTTGGCTTAACTTATGATCCTTGTATTTTCAATTCCAGGCTATTTTGTGGTCGACCAGGACTCTACTCCAGAAAAGCTTGTTTTTAATAGAACAGTCACATTAAAGGACAGCTATAGTAAGGGTGGAAAATAGGATTCATGAACGGAGGTTGGAGATTAAATCATGCTGGCACAGATCTGCTGGTAAATAGTACCTCATGTTGGTAAAAATATATAGCATGGTTATTTTTAGGGGGTTGTTATGTACACATTAACTGACCATAGTCATGTACATCTTTTTACGGGGACCCGTGATAAGTTTCCCAGTTATTTAAATTATAACCTCATGCATGGTTTTGTAGTTTGAAGATTTTAGTTGTTTAAACCAGGTGAAGTAATACCAGCCTGTTATTTTCTCATGCCTTTTTTGTGGTGTAAAAATTGCACCTTTTACTTAATTTTCCCTTTTGTTCCAATTATTTTTCACATTTAATTGAAAACTAGACCAATTTTGTTCTATATTCAAGTGACATGATATGCGACAATTTGTTATAAACTGCGTTGTTTATGTCAAATTGACTTTAAATTTTACATGTTTGATTCAGCTTCTTTTGTATGTATAACTGAATGGTGGCTTACATGTATCATTCATAATTGTGATAATCAATTTGAATTGTATGCAGCCATGGTTGCTGGCATGATGTCTTTTTGGTGTAGAGTCATCAGGCATACTACTATGATCTTAGAAAAGCTTCGCACATGCACTTTCCACACATTCATTTCATTTTATTCTATTATTATTCCTATTTTAATTGCCATCGAAATCAATCAGCAAATTGAAAAGTTATTCTACGATTTTATCAATAGGGGCATCTTGAATAGTAACCTTCACCTAGTGAACATATGAATGAGTACCCACTAACCCAGGACCATGTTCCCCATCATATAGCAGTCACCTAAAGAAAAAAAAGGTATCCAAATCGGATTTTAAATGTGCTTATTGCATATTTTAAGATATCAATAATCAATAATATACGCAACTTATGCCAATGTGGGTTGATTTCTTTTGACAGAATGCAGCTGAAGAGGTTATAATTCCACAATTTAGCGGATCAATATTCAAATATTGACTAACCGAGATGAGAGAACAATAAAATACAATTATCGCCTAATAGAGGTGTCTTTAGTGTTCGGCACACTTAAATTACTATCACCTTCTACAGAAAGAACCAATAAAAAAAATACACGTCGATAGTGTAAATAATTTATTCATAAATACTTAAATATATATAATACAATTGCAAAAGAAATATATGATAAGATGTGAACATAATTGGCTGTCTATATATTTTTTATATTATGTTATTGCAAATGAATGTTGAATTTTGTTTTTTTTAAAGAAAATTTTAGAATAAGGGAGTATGCAATTTCCATTCTCCGTGAAGAGAGAGATGATTTTAGTACCTTTTCTTTCAAAATGGTTTATTCCCTTGAGTTGTACTGGATTGAGATTCTCTTAATTTCTCAACAAAAATAAAAATAAAAATAGAGGTTCAATTTAGAGATAATAAACAGAAATAAATAATGAGTCTCAACATCATTATATATATACATTCAAAATTTTATTTGGGTCTCTCTCCTTAATGTTTTTTGAAAAAATATATCGGCCGCAACACATGCTCGAGTATCCGCTTGTTTACAATTTCAACTTCTAAGTTTCTTTACTTTTATGTTTTGTCTGCGAGTGTGAAGGGGAGGAAAAAGGGAAGATTTGAAAAAGAAAAAAAAAGGATTTTTCTTTATAATACAAAAATTGTTATAATTTGTAGCAGATGAAAATTTGTATTGGAGAAGGATTTTAAAGGTTTTATATGAATTTTTCCAATTTAATTTATATTGTTTTAATATTCTCATTATTAAAAATATATCAACCATAATAAATTAATAATTATTCATTTATCATTTTTTACAAAAACACTTTCTAAAACATGTCGACATTTTCTCTATTTTTCCACCTACGTTCTTCCTCTCAACCCTCCTCTCCCCTCCCAACTCAAGAACCAAAGTCTTACTCATTAACGTCAATTATTGTGGTTTGTCTCGAAGACAGCTAATAAAAAAAATCTTAGCAACACGGTTTATTGAGGAAAAAAAGGTTATATATGTAAAAGAAATAATCAAATCAAATGGATGTAACCTCGTAAGGGACCTTTTATACTTGTGGGCAGCAATGCAACAACCAATCAAAGTAAAAGGATCCCACTTCATCAATTCAAGTCAGTCTCCCATTCTACTCCTAATGGAGTTTGGTCTATTCACGCTTTGCTTATATGTCATTTTTGATTGTAAGTTAGGGAATTATATCTATATGTCAATCCATCTACCAATCTAATCTTCTTCTTTTCTTGCCTTTCTAATGTTCCAATTCACATGATATTAGCACAAATGGTGCACATCCAATTATATCATATGCATATGCACCCTTTTTTTCTTCTCCAAAAGAGTTTATTTATGTAAATCAATTGCATATGCCAGTTTATCCACATGACACATCATCACATTTCAATATGCCACTACTGTTTTCTTTTCCAGAAAAGCAAATATTAATATGCGCCCCCAAATGCATATGTTAATGAAACAAAAGTGAAAAGATTCGTCTCAAAAGTTGTGCGTTTAATTTTTTAAAATCAAAATATTATGTTTTTCAATATACTGTTTCTATTTTTAGATTCCTTAACATATACTCTTAGGACACATGTTATCAAAACACAATAAATAAATAAATAAATAAATAAGGAGTAATAGCTATAATAAAACAATGTTGTACTTATCAAGTGGCCACATAAATAAGCACGTTTTGGATGAATTATTTTTTACTTTACTAGTTACTATTATGAGTTATGACTGATTTTGGAAAGAATCATGAACAAGTAAGTTGGGACAGTTGGCGAAACTTGCTGCATGAGGAAAATAAGTCATTTAATTTCCTTGTGATAAAATATTGTTTTTGACCGTGTCCTTTATTTTCTTACAAAGACTTTGAAAAAAATGCACAATAAACTGAATGCAATGATATGGGGGATGTTTCTCTACTTTACTTGGTTCATTCATAGAACACAAAAAATAATGAACTTAGCATAGCAGACAACAACTTTAAAAAGCAGTCTCTTTCTGTGGTTCAACATTGAGACCCCAATATAGTCACGCCATTTGGCCCCATCATGTAATATAGTAGCTAGTATTATTTATTATTCAAATTATAATATTTATAAGAAAATAAAAATTAAATTTGGAGAGCACTATGTTAGTATGTTTACACAAAGAAAACCATCAACCTAGCTCAGCTCATTGAGATTTTACAATAAAACTTAATTACGTAATTAATGTAAATTCTAAATTTGAATATGAATCACACAATACAATAGATTTGAACTGAATGTTCAACCATCTGAGTCAAATGCAACTACTCCCTCCGTACCAAAATATAAGTCGTTTTGACCATATCACACAAATTAAGAAATGTAATCATTGTTGTATGGAAAAGAGAAATTATGAGTTAGTTTACAAAATTGACCTTCATTAATGGTATGGAAAAGACAAATTGTAGAAGTAAAAGAAGAGAGAGTAATAAATAGTTAAGGGTATAATAAGAAAATTAACATTAAATATTGCATTGATATTATAAAACGACTTATATTTTGGTACAATTTTTTTTCCAAAACGACTTATATTGTGGTACGGAGGAGTATTATATATATATATATATATTATTTCTTGGATAGTCTTTTGTAGTTGTTTTCATGCAATAGACAATTTCGACCATAGAGTTATGATCCATCGACTTTAATTTATGTAGTCCAAATTTAAAAGATTAACATGATATTCAATTTTTATGATTATTTTTTTGTCGTACATTTGATATATAGGAGTTAGTTGTGTGAAATTCAATTCCACATATACGTTGTTTTCATGCAAGATCAATGCTCTTGTATATCCAATCACTATCAAACCGTCATGCGCATAAATTGAAAGCCTATTAACTAGTTTTCCAAGACCTCAACTACTAGCTAGCTAGATACATCATACATCTACAAATGACACAAATCACAAGCTTTAATTTCTTAATTGAGTTGGTAACTTGGTGTGGCTGTGGCACCCTAGCCGTTAATTTAGCAAGGGATAAGGCTTCATGGATGAGATTACTGTTTTAAAGTCACATAATGAGACTGCCTTAATTTGGTCAGTCAAACTGAACCTGTCACAATTGTAAATCAGTAATTAATAATGTTACTGTTTCATTCAAATATATTTGCCATAATTTCATAATGATTGAACTTTTGAATGCGCTCTCTATTTCAATCAATGTGACAATGACATGCTTTGCTTATGCTTACTTTTCTAAGTCTATTAATATTTGATTTCTTACTCCCGCAAATGCCTCGTACGTGTTATTAATAAGACAAAAGCTATTTTACACATGCCTTAAAAGATAAATGTTAAAGAACTTAAAAAATAGATTTTTTTGTTAAAAGTTGCGCAATCAAAAATTTTATGTACAGTTAATGCGTATAAGACCGGAGTATTTACCGTCAAACGCAATGACTAATAACTTGTTAGATTAGAGGCACCTCAAATGGACAATGTTCATGCTCAAGATGAGAATCGAACTCTCGACTCTTAGTTAAGGGAGGATGAACCACAACCGCTCAACCACACCATCCGAGTTATACTATTATTTATCTAGTCTTACATATATATTCTCTCTGTTTCAAAATGAGTATCACTTTTGATGTTTTCACACATATTAAAGGAATGCAATCATTATGTTAAAAGTAATACTAGTACATTTACTAAATTAAGCCTACTTTTTCTTTTGTTTTCTTAGAAATAGTGTATAAAGTTATAATTAGATGATATAATTGGAAATCGAAAAACGACACTTATTTTAAAACAAAAATTTTAAGCTAAAATGAAATTTATTTTGAAACGGAGGGAGTATAATATATCATATACTATGTATTATATCTCTTTATTTCTTTCGTCCTAATCTTGAAATATTTTTGAAATTAAAGAAGGAAGATATTTGTTCCTCATTACACGACACATGCTTCGGATGATTTCTCATTCTTTTGTAAAGTGAGTTGTGAAGTTGCAGGTACGGTGTTCTGTGCAAGCCTAATGATGATGAGCTAAGCCTATTTTTCTCTTTTCAATGAAGGAATTTATGAATCTCTTAAAAGAATTTGTGATTGAAAAGTTCAAATTCCTTGTGAGATTGAGCACATGCGAATAAAATATAGCCACGAATATTTGTTAGTCAATTTCTTCATTGTCAAGATATGAGATATATGCCATCACTGAAAAATAGTACCAAGTTTGAGAGTTTGGATGCAATGTTAATTGACAAAAGATTCTTTCCTTATGATTGCAACATGAGACAAGAAGGCTGTTAGAGTGGTATACTAGATAGGAAACGAAGATATGCCAACTAACAAGTTAAGGTTAAGTTGATAAGAATGTGGCTCATATTTTATAGAAATATGAATTTGAATTTAATTATAGATTAAAGATTTCATTAGTCGATAATCTATAAATACTAGTCATAATGAACTAAAATCGAGCATATTTAACTTTTTAGTTTAAAAAAATGACATCGAGTCCAATTGTAGAATGTAAACAAGAGTTGTTAATTAGTTGTGAGTTGTGACAATTCAGTCAATCACATTTAGACCGTTCGATAAAATTTGAATGTCTAATCTTAAAAAAATAATTGAGACGTAACTTGTAACCCACACAACTTAGATTCAATTTTCTGTTATGCCCCATTTTCTACAATTCTTCCAACTTTTCAAGAAGCAAAATGATGATGAGCTTTGTACACATAAGGAATATATCAGTTTTATGAGTTAGTAACCACTACTTATTTCAAGTGGTTGTACTTGGATATATGAATACCATGTTCTTCATTATCTTATATGAATGTATTACATATTAAGTGTCACTTCATAAGAAAGATGTGACTCCACTTTATTGATTGTCACTTCTATCATAATTTCTTTGATAATCATAAACTACTCTTTTTATTTAATTTAGCTTTCAACAGGAGAGGAAAAAAACAGATAATGTAAAAAATGCACTCTTAACAACCAAAGTACATTGTCTTAATCAAAATATTATATTACAGCTTTTCCAACTTAAATATATATGAACAGGGGAACATTAGTATTATCTCCTGTATTTCTATATAAATATGCTACTTTAAAACAGGTCATAATAAATCATAACCTTAGTATCTTACACTAAACTAATCTCTATCAATGAGACTATTTTAGTCACTTTAAAATCAGTATACTAATAGAATCTTTAAAACTATTATTAATATTTTTATTAGTCACATTTTCTGCTACACTGTCATATAGCATCCATATTCCACAAAGTACTATTAGCCATGTTGTCTAACATCCAACCACTCCCTGAAGTTTGAAAATCAAACTGTGAAAAGTCACAATTTTCCACTGAAGAAAGTGAATCAAGGTTTATACCTTCCAAGCCATAGTTATTGGTATCATCAACATAGTAATTGTTCTGAATTGGACAGTTATAACCATTGTTCTCTAACACATTTGGAGCACTTATTGAGTTTTCTATAATTTCAAGTGGCTGTGAAAATTGTAAGAATTCCAAAGAAGGGTTATTGAAGCTTGTTGACATAGTACTCAGATGATTTGCACTTGAAGCATCTATAGAAGGAACATTGAAGCTTGTTGAGATTGAATTACTTGTTGAAGCTTCAATAGAATTCCCAAAGTTATTCATGTTTGTGATAGAAGAGTGATCAGAGATTGGAAAAGAGTTCTGTTCCATCTTTTGAAGCAATCTTGGCATCCAAAAACACTTAACAGCATCAATGAATCTCTTGCTGCCAGATTCAATGTTAAGTTGGCGTGCTTGTTTTTGCACCCTTGTTCTCCAATAGTTCTTGATCTCATTATCTGTTCTTCCTGGTAGATGCTGAGCAATTTTTGACCACCTATGTTCAAATAAACCATAAAAACATGTTAAATTCATTGTAATTGGTTTGCACAAGACTAAGTTATTTTTTGGTAGAATTTAGTATCTCTATGCGCAACTACAAAGACAACTCTCATCAATTAACTGATATGTATTTAAAGAGTTGATATTTGTCGACTGATATTGATTTGGATTGTATGCATTCACAAATTCATGTGCATTCACACAATCGGTATATCACCTGTCGTGTTGGATCAAGATCAGATGGTCCATATTTCAAGCTCGCTATTTTAGAGTTATAAAAGGTATCAAAACCTGAACTTTTTTGTACCATCCGATCTCAATTCAACGACTTCTGATGTGCTGATTGCATGGATGCATGTGTTATGACTCCATTTGATTTTGTTCTCAAGTCTAATTATGAATAATTATACATATATATTCATTTTCTGAAGAGATTATTACCTGTTACCCCACTTGGAATGAAGTTCAAGTATCAACAACTGTTCTTGTGGAGAAAGATTCCCTCTCTTAATGTCAGGTTTCAAGTAATTCAACCATCTAAGTCTGCAGCTTTTTCCAGTCCTCTTCAATCCTGAAATGTTAGACATAAACATCCAATAAATATAAAGTTAAAACAGTGTGTGTGATTGAACATATTAATATTCCTCTAACCTTAATGATACAAAAAGAATCTAATCAATACCTGCACTTTTAGCTAACATATTCCAACGACCTTCACCATGACGAGCAATATAGTGTATTAGTAAACTATCTTCTTCAAGAGTCCATGGTCCTCTTCTCAGTTCATTAGAATTACCAAACTCTCTCTTTGTAGTAGTTGTGGACATGGCTAGTGTTATGTTGTTGGTGTTCATCAAATAACAGAGAAATTATTGAAGGTTAAGACTAGTAGTACATACATATGTTGAAGCCTTTATATATGCATGCTCCTCATTGGAATTTCACTATACGGGTTTGGTAGACTAGGGAACTATGCTAATAGATAGGCTATACATTAGCACCTAGAATATCAAAGAAAGTATGATTATATAATAGATAATTTATTTCTATGGTCACAACCAAATAAATATATCACTCTAGTTATCAAATAAAATTGATGTATTTGATCTAATTAAATACATTAATTATTTTTTACTCACTTTTGTTTATATTTGAGATCGAGTATTATTCTTTTGATTTGAATTGAATATTCTCTGCTTGCAACTCTGCATGCAACTAGAGAGACTAATCATTTGAATCGGATAGAGATGATAAACAAACACACAAAAATACATATTATTTGATCATAGTGTGGTTGGAATGGTGTGTTTATGATTTGGCATGCGGATATTTTGTCCTTGTTCGAAACTTTTCTTATTTCTAGGAGGAAAGGGAAGAGTAGTTGGAATGGTGTGCTTATGATTTGGCATGCAAATATTTGAATAATTGAATGTTATGTAAAGTTAGAAACGAGGTCATTTTTCAAGCGAAATTCCTAGAGGTGGATATCATTTTGAAGGTATTCAATATATTTTTTGGATCAAAGTGGTTCTTGGCTTTGAAGGGTAAGACTCTTTGTTTATCTATCAATGGAGTTCCATTTCCTTGGATTGCATCCTTAGGTAGCTTGATTTTTGGCGGATTGTACCTTTTTTCCCTCTTTTTGGTTGTGTATGGTCGTTTGTTCCGGTATTTAGATAGAGTACTCTTTGTACTTATCATTTCTTATGAATTGAGTACCGCTTGTACTTTTTTTTTTGAGTAAAGTACCGCTTATACTTTATTCCATCTCTTTTCTAATAATAAGTTGCTGTTTCAAACAAAAAGCATTTGATAGTTAAGATTAAGAAACACTTTTTCATCTTTTACTTTTTCTTTTTCCTTCTCATTTGTGTGTCCAAATTATGTTTATTTGGAATTGTGACCAATACTTTGTTACACCCTTTTCAAAATAAGTCCCATGCAGTAGACCCTGAACTGAACAAATACTATAGCAAGTAATAAAATGTCTAAAACAAACATTACCACATCAATTGCACCATTAATTATCTCCCTCTAAACTCATCGATTACAGTATAATTTAAGTCATTATTATAATTAAGAAAAATAACTAAATTTATTTATTTTATATATTAAATAACTGGTGTATTTAATACTATATTTCATTTGTTCAATATACTACTTCAAAAATTAAACAGATCCTGCTGCTAATTAAAGATAGTAATCTCTGTTTTATGTTTTACAGTAGTTTTTAATTTTAATGTTTGTCATTTGCTGTGTACTGTTTTCAAATTGAACTTTGCTTTGATTTTGTTCCAATCTAGCTAGATTTATACTAATTCAAATAAATTCGCTTGAACGTGCAGCGAATTTGTGTTACCATTTGTAAATACATTCTTATATACTTATATGTAAAAATAATCAAAAACCTTAATAATCAGACTAATTTCAATTGCACTAAATTGGTACTGTTCATTGCTCTGGCAATTACAATTTTTACAAAGCTCCACGTGTCTAAAACAATTTAGTAGGGGGTGTCCCACTAAACATACCTATATTACTCCTATTTTAATTTTAAAAAAGCTAGAGTCATACTCCTTCTTTCCTTTTTATTATTTTGTAAGAACCAATCTTTAAAAATTACACAAAATTTAGAAAGTAGTTTTTTAAATTTCTACGTCGATTTTTTTTTTTATACACAAATGAAATGACAGAGCCACCGTAAAGTCACATAAACAAAGTGGAGTGACCAGGAATTGAACCCCGGTCGTGAACTTCCGACCTAACAATTTTGGTTTTTTTTATCAATTGAGCTAAAACTTCTAGACCACCGACTCATATTTCTACTTATATATTAATATGATTGTTTTTATTTTATAATTTTATATGTATCTATATTTAAATTCATATATTAATAAGTATGTTTTTTTTTAATTTATTTCATTCTACCATTTTTTTAATACCAATTCTAAGTTTTATATAAAATATCATCTGTTTTTTAAACTTATCATTTTTGTAAAAATTAAGTCAACTGTATCTAGAGGTCATTTAAAGGATCTATCTCTTATAAATGTAAAATTTAAAGTGTATCGGGATGCATTTGTCTTGAAAATTATTATATCGAACTTTTATGTCTAAAGACATATTTGTATTTTATGTTTCAAAGGGTATTTTTTTTTTGAAAGGTCTAATGTATTACAATTGATATAAATCTACTTGAAGTATAAAATTTTATTGAATCACTAAATATTAGTTAGTCAAGTGATAATTAATAGACGGTAATTGACAGGAAGGATAATAGTTTGATCTCCAAACTGTATTTAAGAGAAAACTAAAATCACTTAACTCATCCCAAACCAGACTAATTAATCAAATAAATCAGAAAACCAAAAAAAATAATTATTAAACCGTGCATAGCACGGGATGTACACTAGTATTCTTATCTTCTGTTAATTTATTTAAGCTCTGTTTCTTGTATTGCTCATCATTTGCCACGTACCTAGCTAACACCTAATGGTTCTATTCCACATCACATGATGGGGATTCCTTGCATTTTAAAAACCACACACATAATTATGGTACTATCATATCATTACACATAAGAGTTGAGATAAATCCATAGACGCAGGTTTATAGTACTGTTGCTAAGTATGCTACTGTTAACATAAGATAAGAAACGTTTTTGACTGAACAAAACTAATTTATTGAAGAAGAAAGAAAAGGAAAAGAAATTAGTAGAAACACCAATGTAACCATATCAACCGGCGGTGAATCGGGGTTTTATTTTAGTTAAGATAAAAAAAATAAACATCTTTAAAGCATTTTTTTGGTATATTTAAAGCGTTTGTTAATGAAGTAAAAAAAGAATAAATTTTTGTATTGAATTTGAAAACATGATTTTTTTTGACAAATTAAAAATATGATATTAAATTTTTATAAAAAGTTGTTATGGACAATTTTATTTTTGAAAGTTGGCTAAAGGTTCATTAACTATCATTGGCTCTTATATTTAAACTTAATTATATATTTTTTGTTGTTTTTTCTTTCTATTGCATAAAAGAAAATACACTATTGTTTTACCTCTAATAGACTAATACAATCCATTCCATTCCTTCTTTATATTAGTAGTGTTTGGTTATATAGTGATAAAAATTGATTTATAAGCTGTTTTTTAGATAATTTAAATTAACAGTATAATAACTTTAATGTTAATAGAAGACATCATAACAATATGTTGAACTCATCCCAAACTAAAATGCTATATTTGTATATCTTCAAAAATAAGTAATTTGTGTGAAATATAGATATTTGAATATTTTGTGTAAAATAGAACATTTAAGTGTATGTTTGGTTCTGTTGTGACCAAAATTAATTTTGATAAATTTGATTACGTAATATTGATTCTAACTAAATGTTAGTTGAATATAAAATGATTTATGTTTGGATACATTTGTGTAAAAAAGAATTGAATAAAAAAATTGAAAAATTAGAAGGTAGAATCAATTTAACTCTAGATAAATCAAACTGTTAGAATCAATAACACACGTTTAGAATTCATTCCAACTCGTTTAGAATTAAAACCAAATATACACTACAACATTTTCATGTGCACAACCAAAGAGAGAAATACAATTATGTGAAGGTGAAAAATAATGAACTGAAATAATTTTTAATGAAATCAAAATATATGTGATGAATAAAAATATAAAATAGCCAAGAGCGCGCGCACACATTCTTTGGCACAGTCAAAATCAATATAAATATGCACATATAGCTGTAAACAGATTTACCATAATTCACCAAAACATACTCATAAAATAGTCCATCATATATATGTTCCTATTGATGATTCGTTTAAACTTTAAAAATAAAGCACAATCAAAGCAAAGCGTGACTAGTAAAGAGAGAAAATAAAATAAAAGGCAAAAATAAATTTGTTCCAGTAATTTTTTCATTGATTTTTTTTTTATATTAACCCTCTAATTCTCGAAGGAAGATGCCCTAGAAGGGCAGAGTTCAGCAGCGAGGTAAGGCACTATTAAAAAAAGAAATTAGTCAGATAAACAAACTTAGATTTTTCCGAAATTCGGAGTTGATTAACTACTTACCTGGTTGGTTACCCCCAAAGTCTTAGTGTAATCATATTAATAACATAAAAAGAATCAAAAATATTAGAAGCAATTAAATGCCACACAGCTTGAAATTCCTCCCAAAGATGAAAGCACAGTAAGCTTCAACGCAAGCATAAAGAACTTGATCATCACTCAGAACTTTTTCACTCCAATTACTTGTTTTGATCTCTTCTTTCTGCTCCACTTTGATACCAAGGCACTTATAAACCATCTCCTCCATCGAATCATTCGCATGACCCGGCTTTAACCACCTCAGATCAAAAGGATCTATATACATTAACAAACCATACTTCGAGTAGAGATTCCAGCGATGCCATCGGTTCCAAAACCCTGCGAATCTGCAGCCATTGTTCAAAAGAAAATTACAAAGACTCAGCGGTATGTAATCAGCCTGAGAGAGCTGAAAAATCAGGCATCGCCTAGCAACACAGAGATGCAACGTGTTTACACGATGATCCATGCTCATGCCGACCATCAGTGCCCGCCGCAAGAGGTAGTTGTTGCCAAGGGAGAGTGTCGTGTTGATCCACTCATCGACCACAGAGGCAAAGGAGGTAACGGTGACGTTAATGACGCTTCCGTGAAGGTTGACGACGGCGTTGCTGTGGTTGGAGAACTGTTGACGGTTGAGGATAGTTGTTGCCGCCATTCTTTTTTCAGTAACGGCTTATGAGATGAGAAAATAGGATTCGTTATGTGCCCTAAAAACGGTTACCTTATTTATAGTGTCAAATAGAAGTTTTTTTTTTCTTCAGCCAATCAAATAAAAAAAGAATTTAATTTATATGCACTGACAGTGTAAAATTATTTTACACGTGCATCCAATTAAATCACGCCATGTAAGCATTTATGGAGATTTTTTAGGAACTAACTTATAAAAGTGGCAATTTCTTGTGTTTTGATTGGATGTATGTGTAAAAAAAGTTTACACCGTCAATGCATAACAATTAAACTCATAAAAAAAACTTAAAGATTTTTATTTAAAAGATTTTTATGAAAGTCGGTTTACAATAAAAAAAAAAATCAATTTAGATTTTGATAGATTGATATTAAAAATTGTACCCAAAAAAAGATTGATATCAAAAATATTTTGGATTTCAAAATATTTTATAGATTCTTAAAATTTGAAAAGATTCAATGATTTTTCTGAAGAAAAATAAAAGTTGAAATTTTTTCATAACGTAAACTCTTTTCCAATTTTCCACACAATAATCTCTATCTCTATATAATATATTTACGGATGTCTCTCTCCTGATCGTAATCTTATGTGGCAAGCTATCAAGTACTCATATACTTATGTGGCAAACTATGAGACTATCTACATAACAAACAAATTCTTCCTTAATGTATCACTCTTCGATTCCCACTCAAGACATTTTTTCAATTATGAAACATTTTATTTTACTTTTTAGAGTTCCTTGATGTACCACTCTTCGATTCCCGCTCATGAGACTTTTTTAATTATGCTACAATTTATTTTATTTTATTTTTTAGAATTTCTTAATGTATCATTTTTTGATTTTCACTCATGACACATTTTTAATTATGAGACATTTTTTAAAAGATACTTTTGAAACAAATATTCTATATAACTAAGATTAATAGTCACTTATAGACAAAAACAAACAAAATTTTTGGATAAAGATAACTAAATCAAGTCAATTTCTAACAAATAACAATAATTTTTTAAGATTAATACTTTTAAAGAAATTTTTTCTTAATAATGTTTCCATAACTTTTTTTTAATCATCGTAACTAATGATATATTATGAAAAAATTAATTGATTCAAATGTTGAAATACTATTATATAAATATAAGTACCCAAACAATTATATGTATCTATTTTTTAAAAATAAAGTTGTATGAATTAATATATATACTATTACATAAATATTATTATGATAAAAAAAATTCATAATTTCTCAAATAAAAGTATATTTTATTAATTTAATTTTTAACTTTTATTTACATGCAAAACTTAACTCATTTCTATCGATCATTTTTTTTATTACTAAGTTGTATCAAATATAAATCATACTTATTATTTATGTTTTATTTGTATTTGATTAAGAACATATTTTTATTCCTATATTAATAGAATAAACCCATTTTTTGTAATTTTTATCATTACTTATATTTACACTTATATTAATATCAGTGCATGTCTTTATAATTTACACGGGATCAATATTAATAATCATATATTAATGCAAGAGCTTATTTTTTTTATTTAAAAAATGAGACTTTATATTCACATATCAAAACAAGGTCCTATATTTTTTTAAATTGCTACGGCGATGAGAGAAAAAATATCACATTGTTGAGAACGAAAAGTGGGAGATCATTCTCCAGCTATGAATTATATTTACACTCATGTTATTATGAGTGTATTTTTATTTTGTAATTTATACAAGACAATATTTATACTTATATATTAAAACAGATCCTATTATTTTTGTAATTTTTATGGGGACAAAAAGAAAATACCATACTATTGAGAACGGGGAGTGGAATATCATTCTCCACCATGTTCTATCCATTTAAAATCCCTAAATATATAATTATTTTTATAATTAAATAATATATTAAATCAATTTCATAAGTAATTAGAAAAACATAAATTATATGACAAAAAATTCATTAATTAAAAATAAGATATAAAAAATTAAATTACAAAAATTAATATTTAAACTAATCTACTTTAACATTAATTATATATATTAATATAATTTTGAATTTTAACCCGTACATTTGTACGGGTTAGTTATATTAGTACTACAAATGTTCATCAAACAACAAAAAAATCATCAAATAAATGTATCGATAATGACACACATGTAACTTTGTTAAGTTTACTAACAATCATCAAACCAAAATCATCTTCTTTTGTTTTTGGTACATACCACAATCATCTTTAATTTATCACCTACTAGCATTCATCAAAATATTCATAATGTCCTTGTGGAAGATTTGTTAAATGGCATTGGGATATTATGCAGTATATTAATTATTATATAGTATAATCAATTATTGCTGGAAGAAAAAAAGGAAGAAATATTGTTGTGTATTAATCAATCAATCAATCATATTAAGAACACTTGCTGAAATAAGAAGAAAACGAAGAAGAAAAGAGATTGACCAAACATTGAACAAGAGGGTGATGGCAAGAAAAATCTATGAAATGTGAAAAAGTTTCAAGAATGTGAAAAGCTATATTTTCTTAAGTAATATTTTGGGTGGGTTTGTTTTAAATTTTAATAAAGTAATTTTTTGTCTCGTGAATTTACTTCAGTTTAGTTTGTAGAATATTTATACCTAATGTGTAAAGACTATTCAAATTCTATTTTTGGTCAAAATTATGTTTTGACCGTCGAATGTTATGAGTATTTTTCTCGCTTGATTGGAAACATCTCAAAAAATGGAACAACTGAATAAAAAATTTAAAGACTAGATTCAAACTCTGTACGCCACTTATTTATCTTTAAGAGATGAAATTATAGTCATTAAGTTACTTGAAAAAAAATAAAAGTTATTTTTTATTTGAATTTTTAAAATATTTTTTAGAGAAATAGAGAGTGTGACCATATCATTTATCTAATTTTTTATTATAATTTAACAAAAATAAAGAATATTTCTAATTCATTTTTTTATAATTTAAAAAAGTGATTTTGACATTTAATAATTTAAATAATCAAGATTTTGACATTCAATCATGTTAAAAAATTTTAACTTAATAAAAATCATAATTTATTAAAAAAACCATCTCTAATAAATATTTGAGATAAAAAACTATTTAAAATAACTTCTATTTTCGAGATTTTTACACTAGTAACTTTTTTTTTTATAATATAATTTTTTTTAAACCATATGTCAAAAAAAATAAAATTAAACCACTTTTTTAATGCAAAATCTATACATTATAAAAATTATTAAAAAAAAAAAAACTAAAACGAACACACACTTAAAACAATAATTACTAAAATGCCACTCCAGCATCCTCCCAAGTCCCAACACAACCTTGTCCTCACCAGAACGAAGAACGCGATCCTCCTTCCCTGTTCAGAACGCCACCGCGTCTCTTCCCACAACCGCCACGGAACGCCATCCCATTGCCACTGTTAGTGATGTTTTCAATCTCCTCCGAGTTCCCCTTTGCTCTTCAATTTTTGAATCTCCACTGTGTTGGTTTTTGTTGTTGTTGTGTAGCAAATGAATGAATTTGGTTTTTGATTTGTTTATTGAAAACATAATTTAGTGGATAAAACTCTCTACAGTGTAGTTTTGAAGTCTTAAATCTGATTTGTATAATTTAGTTTTGGATTTGATTTTTGTTCCATTTTTAGTTTTCACACTTTATCACTACATTCAAATAAGTATTTTGGACTCCGAATGAAGAATGTAAAGAGAGGTACATATAATTATTGTTGCAGTGGTTATTTTGGAGCTCAATTAATAGATTTTGCCGCTATTTGCATACTTTAAGTCCAGACACACTGACACGGACACCAGAAACGACACTTGTCGGACACACCTAATCCAAAGAGTGTCGGAGCTTCATAGCTTTATAAATTTTAGCTTATTTTGGTGGCCACCCTTAGATTTTTGGTCTAGCTATGTAATTTGATCGATATATGAATCAACATTTATGTTTGGAGGAGGTTTTCTTCAATCATTTTCATTTTAGGGATTGCTTATATGAGATTCCATAGTAAATCACTTTCATTGATTATATACGAGTGCTTGTATGCACTTTACAATTGTTGTATTTTCATGGATAAACTGGAAGTAATTTGCAAAAAATCTCATATTTCCAAACAGGGAAACACAATTTGCTGGAAATGAGGTGCTAATCAAAGTACATTGGTTTATTAGTAAATGGCCAAATCAAGTATGGGTACATCTGTTATGAACAAGGACAACTATAATGGCAGGAGGAGTGGGACCTGGAAGCAGAAAGAGTTGTTTTTTCTGGTGACTTATGCATTTGTTTTCTATGTTATCATCATTAGACGTTCCCTTCAACTCTCTCATGGTATATTTCTTTTTTCAGATTTTTCTCCATAACCTGTTTCTGTAATTATGTCTTCTGCTGGATTTTTTCTTATGGTATTTCCTGCTTAATTGCTGAACACTATGTACTTGTACTTTGTTTTTTATTATTACAGAGCACTACAAAAAACTCTTCGGTTTACGCCCAGGATGGCTCATACCTAATCACCTCAATGTATGATTGTGCCCTTTCTATCATTATGACCATTTGTCTCTAAATATTTCAGTGGTTGGATTGCACGCCCTTGCAATTTGTTGCTGATTAAATGTATGTCCCGTTCTGTTTTGTGTAAAGGATGTCTCAGATGCTCAGTGGAGGAACTTTCGAGGAAATTTACCTGTTCTAACTCTTGTTTTTGGAATTTTTACTCTTTTGGCCAACTTGATGAGGGCTTTCTTCAATTTGAAAGTGAGAGGAATGTCTGTTGTCTGGCTTTTATTTTCCTTTGCCTATCTATCATATCTACATGGAGCCTGGTATGGAATTCATAGTTCATTTTGATGTTGTTTCTTTTGATATTGACATTATTTTCTTTGTTCAGTCTAATTTTCTGTTTGTTTCAATTTGCAGCGTCATATTTGTGCTCTCAATAGCTACTATTAATTTTGTTCTTGTTAAGGTGTGTGTAACTTAATTGTGTAGTAAACTTATTATATAGGAAGTTTGCATTTGCAACAAGCATTTTTTTTGGGTACATCGGAAAGATAAATGCTCCCACTAGGAATTGAACCCTGGACCTCCCCGTATCCAACCCATGTCCCCCAGCTCTTACCACTTGAGCTATCCTACGGGGACATTTGCAACAAGCATTTAATCCTACTAAAGAAATACAGTATGGGTTTAAACTTAAATGAGTTTTGTAGGTTGGTTAGGCTTTGAAGTTTCAACATAATTACTGTATTTTTTAGGAACATGAATGGCCAGCATATAGAATATCACTTAGAACTTTGAAAGCCAAATAAATAACTTATGAGTTATTGATGCTTTGACCTGTTATTTAATATTTGACTATCCACGTCTGTGATATACTTATTCCTAAATTGATGATGTTTTGGACTTTTGGTCTATCATTTAATTAATATATTTATATCACTATTCCCCCAGTTATCATGTAAGACTAAAATGATATTTCTGCAGATATTTGCAAGGAAAAAGTACTTTCCACTTATAATTTGGAGTTACAACATATTTTTTCTTCTCTGTAATCGGATTTATGAAGGATATTCATTCTCTGTGTTTGGGTAAGATGCATCAATTAGTTGTATTTACACATTTTATGGTAAGTATAATCCTATTCCCAATTAAGATTGTGTATTTATAATGCAGGCAACAATGGATATTTTTGGACAATTACCGCGGCAGCTTTAGGTGGCACATATGTTTCAACTTTGGTATTTATTGAGTTTCTATAGCATCTAAAGTTGAAACTATCCATGTATTTGTGGTTCATATATATATATATATATATCTTTTATGTAACCTATTTTTTCCCATCTTGCTGGTTGAACTATTCTCATCTGTGATCTATCACCAGCATTCATATGAAGTTGTGAAAATTGCAAACTCAATCATTCCTCAGTTAATTTGAAACTGCTTTTATCTTACGCTGATGTATTAATTAAGACACTTATGGTTATGGGCTAGAAAATTAAATTAGGTGATCTTAACATTTTTAAATTCAGTTTTATTGTGCATTTACTAACTTTATATGCATGTCTTTCTATAACATGACGGGAAATATAGGTTTCTTTATATCTAAGCATAGTTGTTTGTGGCAGTTGTTTTGCGCATGATAAGCTTTGGATTGGATTATCATTGGACAAATCAAGATTCTCATTTTGATCAGGAGGTATTACTATATTAAGGAATATCGTACTTGTTTGTTTTGAGTATAAGTCTCTATTCTGCAGTCTCTCTCTTAATTTGATACGGTTGCGGTGAATTGTTATTTATTATATTGCTGGGGCAAATACTATAGAAACTGTATTACAAAAAAGTAACTTTTGATATTACCTCAAAGTGACTGCCTATAACTTAGATTTTGTGTTTGATTTATATTTAATAATTTTGCCTTGGACGCCTCACTCAACAATTTTGTAAGGCCTGACAGATTTGCTTATCGTCTGAGAGAAACCATGTTGATATTTTAAGCTAAAACCTATAATGAAGTTGTCTTATATATTCAAGATTTTAGGCAATGCATTTATTGAAAGTTGGAACATATTAGCTTGAAGTTTCAGCGTCGAATGCACATTTTGTCATGTAGTTATTGACATGTTAACTGATTCATGTGTTCCATAGTAATTTTGTCAATATTTTATTCTTTGATGATTGCAGAAACATTGTCAACGTTGTCATATTTGTAAATCAGGAAACACATGCTATCAAGCTTTACAGGTTAGGATAGCTGCTATTTAATATCAAGCATGAGGTGAAATATTGTTAAATTATGTTTTACGCTTCTTTTTCCTTCAAGTTTTACATTCTATAATTTTATAATTTTCTATTCGGCGTGTGGTGGCATGTTTTCGAGTTCATAATTTGAATTAAATTATCAGGAGAGAAGTCTACACATCAACAAGTTCGGATATGTCGTATACCTTAGTTATTTGGTGTATGCACCACTCTATATTGCCGGTCCAATATTGAGCTTCAACGCTTTTGCTTCACAGGTGTGGGACCTCAAGTTATTTTTGTGATTTAAGTTTCAAGATTGAATTTCATTACAAATGTATGGTTGTGCTTTGTGAAACCTTTAGGGCTGACGTGCATCGTCATCTTGTTGTTTTCCAAAATTCAAGTATATGGAAGGTGTTATTTGTTTAAATTGGAGAAAAAAAACAATTTGTCATCATTGTCTGGAGTTTGAAACTTTAATCAACTATATAGTTAAATGCAAATGTAATCAGTTAAAACACTTTGATGAGTTTTCTATAATACAATCAAACTGTTCTTGTATTGCTAGTTGTTGTCAAGTTTCTTTAATGTCTGTTTGAGTTTATGTTATGTTGATGGTACTGGTTTTAATGTTCTTGCAGCTAGACGTTCCTCAAAATAGTCATTCAGTTAGAAATGTGATACTCTATGGTTTCCGTTGGGTATTGTGTTTTATCCTTGTGGAGTTAATGACACATCTATTCTACTATAATGCCTTTGCTAATAGGTGAGTGCTTTAACACTCAGTAAAACACCACATGTTATATTTAATTTTTTTAATCTAATTTTATCCTATGGTAGCTGAAATATTTCTTCATCAATCAGTGGTTTGTGGAAGCACTTATCTCCTATGGACGTGTTCATCATTGGATATGGGGTAAGAGAATACATGTACATCAATTCACGTAAGTGTTTCTACTGAACCTAATGACGCTAACCGATACACACAGTCAAACCTACCCAGTGAGATATTAAGGCTTAGTAGTGGTGGTGGTGGTAGTTTGATAACTATAGTACTATACTTCCAATTTAGGCTACCATCATGCTTGCTTTTATTCTTTTAACATTTTTATTATTTATTTGTTTCAGGTCTTAAATTTTATGTGGCTAAAGTTTTTATTGATCTGGCGCTTTTTTAGGTTCTGGTCACTGGTATGTTACTTACTCTTTTAGCATCTAAGCATAAATGTACATGTATATACGTGGACAAAGTCATTTGGAATTGTGTTGTAGGTGAACGGAATTGAGGCTCCAGAAAATATGCCAAAATGTATTAATAATTGCTACAACTTGGAAGGTTTTTGGAAAAATTGGCATGCTTCCTTTAACAGATGGCTTGTGAGGTGCAATCTAGTCTTTTACCTTGATTTTCCATTTGTTTTTTAGTTTTTCCTAAATAATAACTTAAATTTGTCTGGGTGGAAATTCAGGTATATGTACATTCCTCTTGGAGGATCTCAGACAAAGCTCCTAAATGTATGGGTTATATTCACTTTTGTTGCCATCTGGCATGATTTAGAGTGGTATGCTCCCTTTATTGCTGAGTTGAATCCATTCTATTTGTAAAAGTTGCACATTCTTTGACCAAATATTTATGCTTGATTATTCTCATGAACCTTAGGAAGCTTCTTTCATGGGCATGGTTGACATGTATATTTTTTATCCCCGAGTTGGTATTAAAATCAGCCACGAAAGCGTTTCAGGTAATGTATATTCTTGTTTTTATCTTCTAAATTTTTCAAGGTCGAAAATTGTGATTCTTAATGCCTAACATAGAGTTAAATTTGAATATCAGGCTGAAAGCTCTTTTGGGGAATTCATATTTCGTGAACTCAGTGCCGTTGCTGGTGCAGTTACAATCACTTGCCTCATGGTTTGTCCCTGGTTGACCTTGGAAGCTAAGCATATATGATTTTTATAATTCATAGTTATTTTTTGTAACAGCGACTTCAGTAGCCATTCTTTCTTTTAAGTTTTAATGTTGAATGGTTCTCTCTTATGTTCTGGTAGATACTATCACATTTTGTTTATAAAACAAAAAGATAGTCAATATCTAATTTGAAAGCCGTGACTTTTGTTAACAGGTGGCAAATCTTGTTGGTTTTGTTATTGGACCAAGCGGTATTAACTGGTTGCTTTCTTCTTTTCTTCGCAAGGAAGGTCTGTCGAGATCCTTAGCTGTTTAATTTAGCAAAAGTTATGTACATCTTAAATTAATTACGAAATTCCATTTAACAGGGTTGCCTGTCCTAGGGGGTTTGCTTATGACATTTTACTTTGGAACAAAGGTAATATTGAGTGTTTTCTATCATTTGAGTTGCTTTCTTTTTCTCACATTTGTTTTCTAATAATATTCTTCATGTGTATCCGCAGATTATGGTCCACATAGAAGAAGCAAAGAAAAGGTAGTCCTGAACCAGACAACTGTATGACTATAATTCTTAGTGCAAATTTATGTCTAGGAGTTTCATATCTGATACAGTCATACAGAACAGTTTGTTTGGCTGTGGAGGTATCTGTGGGTATGATTTTTGACCCATTTTACAGATTTGCTGATGCATTGTACATCAAATAGGGAGTCATGCAATCGAATTTGGTACAATATACAATGTAAAAATCATTGCTAACAGTAACAGCAACTACAAAAATGAAAAAAGTAAATCTGTTGAAAATAGGGTAGGTTTGCATAATGAACTCGGATACTTCCATCGCCCCCTTTTTTTTTTGTGGCTGAGAAAATGTTCAAACATTGAATTTGACACCAACACTGCAAATTTAGTTTTCTGTTCTATTATGTTGTTTTCAATATATGATCTGAGATATATTAGTATCTCGGTGGTTCCAATCTTTTGCAAAACCATTTTTTCCCTTCATCATGGCCTTTTCTATTTGACTGTTTCATTGATCTTTGGTTATTTGTCTCTTGGTGGCAGTTACGTATTGCCTATTTAGTTATTAAGGTTCAATGAAACATGTCAATCAATCGACTGAATATCTCTCGCCACGTACCCGTAAACAATGGATCTTTTGAGTTCAACAAAATCTAAGTAGATATAGTACAATACAAATAAACTTGGGACACAAGTAACCAAATAATTGTTTATTTATTTATTTATTTTTAAATTGTATACTACTAGTACTAACTCTTTAATTCTCAATCACCCAGACACCATCATAATTTTTCATAATCTCCAGCGAAGAATGGGTGTGGGTGGGGGGTTGGGGATGGTATCTCAAATTTGACATTCAAATAAAACAACTGTGCTAAGTTAAACGTTATTAGTATGTTGAATCAAATATTGCTATTAATGACATATTAAGCTGGTAAACTACAAGATAGGTAACCTCCACATGTGATACATAAACTTTATTCTCTTTTAACATAGCATAATTCAAACTAATCACATCTATTTCATAATTCAACAAATTACATCAGAACATGTTGCGTCACTTAAAAATACGATTTAGGGTTGCTGCCAATCGAACTCCTCCTTGAGCTAATCGCAGATTGACTATTGGCCAACGTGATTGGAAATAATCATCTGCAGGGTATTGTTTCATGATACAGTGAGAAAATGTAAATGAAAAAACTCTACTTACAAAACTACTATAGCTTACCTTCTAGTACAGAATCCTCAGGGGCACCTTTATATGCCCATTGACAGGCATCCTTAATACCTTCAGATGCATACCTAAAACATTACCCAAGTTAAAGAAGTAGGTTTATACAACAAAATGTTAGGGATTTTCTAGCTATAGAGCTTTGAACACAAATGAATTGTTATTAATAGTAATGAAGATTGGGATAATATATAATGCTAATGGTAATGAGACATACGTATTTGGGCATGTGGTTTCATCAGAACTACAAGCTTCCCATCCTGCTACTTCATCTGACCATGTTTTCTGTATCAAACGTTGAAGAAAATATTAAACTACATTAAGTAATTCTTTTTATCGAGTACTAGTAAATATCTGATGCAAGATTGTACAAATGTTTCGTAAAAATGACAGGAAACAGAGGTGTAAAATTTAGTTGCGTGTCATTAAATTGATAGATAACAGAAGGTTGCTGGGTAGAATACCGTGATATTCTCTTGAATGGCACTGATCAAGTCATCTCTGTTAGAGTCATAGAATGTTTCTTCTGCTGTTTCAATTATGCTAGCATCCCAAACCTATGTAGCTAGGACAAAGTTAGTCAGTACAGTAGATAGGGAAATTGATCAAGTTGTAGTTTTTAGCTGATGAGAATTGGGATCACTCACATGGTGAAGATTTTGCTTCCTTGTGTACCAATGAACATTAATTAAATTTCCTCCCTTGTCTGTGGTAAAACCCGTATGTAGAGGCTTCAAATTAACCAAGCAAAAAATAAGCATTACCTTAACTAAGTTACGAATTAAGATATAAACTTACAATATGGGAGATTCAAATCCGGATTTCCTTAAGTTATAAAATTCCACATTCACCGCGTCAATGATGGTTGGATCAAGATGGTGCGTGAATGCAGAATATTTGGCGGCATACCTGATGGACATCTCCCATAAAATGAGAAAGGAAAAGAAGCGCTTGAGTGAGGTTATCTGATATTGTTATTTTGCCATGTGAAACAAGAATTTGGTTAGTCACCAGGTAAAAAGTGATATAGTAAGAGGAAATAAACTCAGTTTTTAGGGGTTATAGCAAGGTTTTTTTACATTGAGTGTCTTTGCCATAGTCAAGAAGCTGGGTGGTGTAATTGTTAATTGCTCCCACAACACATCTTCCTTTCACACCATCCAAATCCTTGCAATCCCCTGAATGAATGTTTAGATAAGTGGTTAGTACAATACAACATTTCATGTTAGCCAAAAAAATATATAAATAAATCACATCTTTCACTTTAAAAGTCATTGGATTATAACCCACTAATTTTACAAATCCAAAAGTTATTTTGATTTTTCAGATTTATCATAAATATATAGCATTTGGAATCCCAAACTCTCTTTTGTAGGGAGAAAAAACACTCAATCAGAATCAAAGAATCTCGTATGTTGGATGAAAATGAGACAGCCTGTGTTCTAATTTCATCAAAACAATTTTCAAATGCAATTTAAAATATCGGCCACCGTCTACGTCTAATCTGTATCCAACGACTGAGATACAGGATTGCATGACAGGAGAGGCAAATAAGGGAGCAATATAAGCAGAATGAAAAAGGAACTTACTGTTATACTGGAAATTGCAAAGACGAGGAGGTGTATCAGCATAGTGCAAAGGAGAAGACCAACGAAGGTAAAACTTTACATGATCAGCCCATATGCACACACTTGCCAAGTCATTTTGTGCATAATCTGGCAGCAATTGTTTCACAGCTTCTGCAGCTGCATCACTGAGGCGAGACTGTACACAAAGAGAAAAATAATTTGATACCGGTTACATATACATGTATAACTTTGACAAAATCATGTTAATTCACCGTGATTCAGACAACAGTGATATCAAACATAGGCTAAAACAGACACGGCGAAAATAAAAGAGAAAGATGAATTAGTCACCTGAGCGATCTTACAAGTAATGAAATGACCATCTTCTCCCCACCCTTGAATATTTTGAAACAAAAATATGAGTGAGACTATAGCCACTAACTGTATTTTGTAATACTCCATTTTGTTTCTTTCACTAACTATGCAAATCATGACCTTGCTCTGCGCTTATATATATATGATAAATGTGAAATGTGAGACGTGTATAAATAAGCAATGAGATTGGGATTTTGGTGTGAACTGTGTGAATGAATAAAGTGAACGTTGTTAAGCGTTACGTCACTTTGAAAGAGTGTAAAAGCTGGCTAAAATGCCAAAAATCAGTTTATAATCAAATTGATGGAATCAGGACATAATGGTACCTTAATCAATTAATGTATTTTAAAAAAAAAAACATATATCTTTTTTTTTTCATCTTAATTAATGGATTTAAATAACTTTACGATCTTTGATTTTATTACAGTTTTATCTTTGATTTTTTTTAATAACATGATTTTTTGTGTTGATAAAATGACATGATCTTTGTTCTTTTTGAGTCAAAGATAACACTATATAGCATTTGTACCAAAAAAAAAACTATATTAGCATTAATTAGTATTTCCGTAAGAGAAAACATTGTACATATTTTCTATATTACTATTATTATCAATAATGTTTATCAAGGTAATTTTTTAAAATTAGAAAATATTTATATTTGTAAAGATTATATCAATAAAAAGAGAAGCTAAAATAAGAATGAAATATTGTATTTAGTTTTATTTTTTAGTCAAAAGCTTATTATATTTTTAGTTAAGTTCTAAATTATCAGAATTTTAAAATTTTAAAATCATTACAAAAAATAAGTTATTTTGAACCTCTATTTCGAATTGAGTATGTCGAACCCATTTAAGAGGGTAAATAGTAATTGTTTAAAGAATAAATTACTTTTTTTTAGTAAAAAATCAGTAATACAAACTAAACTAAACTAAGACACTAGATTTAAATGATTAATAAATTTTTTCAAAGAACGAATTTTAAGAGAATTTGAATCTAATTTTTGAGTTCGTGCCCAAGATTCTTCACTTATATGCTATAAGGATAAAATTCTTGTCACTAAAGTCTAAACTACTTGATCAAAACATTTTACACATACATCAAATTAATATTGTCCAAACATATTTATATTTCACTTTATGTATATTAAAAGAAAACGAAAAAAGGAATATATATATATACGACGTAAATAATTTTATATTGTCAAACAATAACAACCATTTATTTCGTCATGACACTCCACTTCACCCACTTTATTGATATAACATGAAAGTTTGAATTATTCTAATTTGATTGTCACTATAAAATTATTTTACAAAATTACTTAATCCAAGTGAATATTTTATAAATAAATAAAATGATTGTATAAAAATAAACTGATTTAGAAAACATCTCATTTTCAAATAATTTTAAAACGATTAAATACGTCATAAGCAACTAAAATTACTTTCCAAAACACACTTTATACCACATTCATAAACCAAAAACTGTTATTAGTTATTTCGATTATTATTATTATGTACCAATTTGTTTTCCTTCCCCGGCAAAACTGCCAGAAAATGACATATTTGTGGAGAGTGAAAGGCACTCTGTTGCAAGCATTTTTTTTTTGTTTTGAAAGATGACTGAATATTATTAATGGATAATGTCCTTGAACAAAGAAGCTACAATCTACCGTCAAAAAAATAAAAAGCTACCATCTGTTGGGCTCAACATGGGCCAAAAAAGCTAGCAGATGGGCAGCCTTATTGGCCTCCCTCTTAATATTACAAAAATTACAAATCTTAAGTTTACCCCTCCCTATTACAATTAATTCTCCACATGTTCGTTGTCACTCTCGACAATATTTCTTTGAAACAACAATCGATATTTAAATCTTGCATTTTGTATCAATAATCGTATGAATATACTAGTTGGTTTGATAACATTTTGTAACAAAAGCTTTTGTAATGAAACTATTATGTCTCATGAGTCTAGGGTATGAGATATTTGCATTCGAACTCTAATACGTCTACTTATTAATTCTAATGTTGATATATCATGTTGTTTTTTGTTGCTTTATAAAATGAATTTCAATAATACACTTTATCACTATAAATAAGATAAAATGACGAATATGTAATTATTATTAATTGACCGTGTAATATTATTATCTCTATACTTATTTCTTATAAAAGCATGTGTGTATATACATTAGGACTTGGATAATATCTTTAGTATCAATCCGTTAGATAGAAATTTCCATGAAACACACGTTTTTCATTTTATTGTACTACTTTGGTTCAATTCAAGCACTACACCTTTTCAAAGATAGAGTTTGAATCCAAGTTGTGACCACTGACCATGACTAGTTGACCACACAAGGAAAGTTCCAAATTTCAACAAATATAAATCTCTTCTACTCTTAAATGTATGTTTGGTACTCTCACTTTGGTCATCACTCATATCCACATTTGCGTTAATAATTCATCATACAAACTCATAATATTAATAATATCCAACAACCCAAACAAGTTAATCAACAAATATCCTTACGTGGAACTGAATATTCTCCCATTTTGTTACAAACATATTCATTGTATTGTATTGAATTGACTATATATAGTCTATATAAGCACACATACATTACATTAACTACCTACAACTAACCACCCCTTAATTTAGCTTATAGTTACAATATCATCACACTTTTTCATTTCTCATTGTCATAACAAACAACTATCATCTCATCTCATCACTTTAACAACAAACAAACAATTACACTGTACAATATATAATAATAACTTTCATTTCCCTTTAGAGTTTCACCTTAGCTTCTTCAAAAAAAAACGAAAAAATGATACAAGTTCAACCCACTCACAAATTTAACCATTTCCTCAATTTTCTTCAAAACCAATCTCAATCTTCTTCTATAGCTCTTAATCTCTGCAAATGCTGTGCTCTTTTTCTCGCTCTATTCGCCACTTTTCAAGCTATTCACATCATCAAATTCAGTAAAAGAATTACTCCTTCTGCTTCTAACCATTCTCTCATCGCAGAATATGATTACACCGACGATGAAACCTGCTCGTTACCGTCCACGTCATCAGAATTCGGAGACGATGAAGAAGAAGATGAAGATGAACAAGAAAATGAAGATGAAAATAGAACCGGCGAGTATTTTCGAGTTAGAGGTGACGGCAACGGTGACGGTGGATTTCTACGTAGTTGTCGTCGTAGCATCGGCGATATATTTTCGCTATCAGAAATCGCCAATAGCAAAAGCGTGGTGAAGCTTTGGGATACTATAGGATTTGGATTAGAATTTGGATTAGACGATTTTGATTCTTATAACGACGGACGTATCGTTTCGGTTTACGGTGATGACGAGAAACCGAGCGTGTCGCCGGCGGTAATGATTTCCACCGGAGAAAATGCGTCGGAGAATTTTCCGTTGGGGATTTGGGATACGCGGCTGCGGCGTCGGATACCGGCGGTTACAGCGGAGTGGGCGCCTAGCATCGGAATTGACGGACGTTATGAGTTGACGGTCGGTGACGTGGGGAATATGAGGTTGGCGCCGTTAGGAGATTTAACGGAATCGCAACTAGATTTGTGGTGGCCAAATTCGTGCATGCTTAAAATTTAATAGACTTTGATCTTCTTATTCCATACACTATATCATCCATTTCACAATTTATATCTATTTCTTTCTAAATTTTAGAGAGAATATAAGAGAGAAAAGATATAAAAATAATCAAGAAATCATAGAAAAGTTTAACCCCGGAGGGAAGGAATGTAAAAAATATATATTTTGTAATTGTAAATATTAATTAATTAATGAAATATAATTAATTATACTGTCAAAATCATTTTGCCCCTTAATTTATAATTTATTCTTTTTGGTACATGCCTTAATTTATAAATATAATTGTATTTTTCAACACAAATTTTATTTGTCAAGTAATCTTGTGGCAGAATTTCACCTTAAAAGGTATAAGTGAAAACTCGAACTTAAACTTCAACCACTTTATATTGTAATGTCGATCTGTCAACTAATTACTAATTAACTCAGTTGACAGAAACATATAAATTAAGAGGTGAACACTTCCATACCCTCTAAATAAATTTGGGTATGCAACCCAAAATGAGTTAGACTAATAAAATATTGTCATTTGTGTTTCACTTATTATATTATTAAAATTACTTAATATTTGTTAAATATACAATTTACTTTTAAATTTGCAAATCAGCCCCCTGTCAAATTAAACTTATTATTACTATCATGAGAAAAGCACAAACCCCCTTCAAATGTTTCATCTTCCAATTCCAAATGGAACAGTATGTATTATGTAACAATATTACGACTACAAATGTTTCTTCAAATCTGCATATCTAAACATTATTATGGGAAAAAACAAGAGGATTATTTTTTATGTTTTACGAGTAAGAACAAGATCTGAACATTATTTTTTATGCTTTACTTGTATAAACAAGATCTAAACATTATTATGAATATTCTGATTAATTTTTATGATTTTGGTGCTGTCAGTAGGTAGAAAAACATTACAGGGCGCGCGGGTAGTAACCGGGTCGGAATGACCCGGCTGAAGGTGGTACGATTGGTTTTACAAATAAATCTTTAACATATAAATAATTAAATGGCATTCAATGTTTCAAACTATTAGCGGTAGTATAGTGGTAAATCCCTGCCTTCTTATTTGGCAAGGCGTGTGTTCGATCCATAGGTGGATCATTTTTTTCATTTATAAATAGACTTTTAAACGAATAAATAATTAAACAGTACTAAATATTTCACCGTCCAAGTATGAAGAAGTTTGAGTAAAAAAAGTACTGTAGAAGATTAACCATCATGGAACTTAGAACAAGGAATGCAATTAAGTACCCACTGTGATTACCGATAAACCACAACACTTTTGTTTATATTTTTTTGGGAACACAACCATAATGAAATACCATGAATATAAGCAATTTAATACCGCTCCATATTTCCGTTCATGAGTTTAATTGTTATGCACTGTAAAACTTTTTTACACATACATCCAATCAAAGCACAATATATTGCCACTTTTATAAGTTGGTTCCTAAAATAACTCCATTAATGCTTACATGGCGTGATTTAATTGGATGCACGTATAAAATATGGACCATGAAAGTTGTTAATATTTAAAAAAATGAAAGTTGTTAATATTTAAAATCGGAGAAAATATATGTAAAATGTAGGGATTAAAGTTCGAACTTCAATATATCCATTCAATTTTAAGGGTTTGTTTGATTTGGGAGTTTGGGAAGGGAACTGATATTTTAATTTTTTTTTATGTATGATTCAACTTTTTAATGAAAGGACAGGATGACAAAAACACCTAAACCCGCGGTAACACCCGAGCCCGAACCCGTACTCGAGTCAACAAGTAAAACTCGAGTTGACATAAAAGTTGGACATAACTCCTTGAATTGGTACAATCAATGAAGGAGTAGTTAATTGATTTAGGGTTTAGGGTTTAGGGTTTAGGGTTTAGGGTTTAGTGTTTTAGGGTTTAGGGTTTAGGGTTTAAAATTTAGGGTTTAGGGTTTTACTAAACTTCTTAAGTCAAAGTTAGTTTTGATATCGTTATATGAAATTCAAGTTCTTAAGTGATTGTTAGTGCAATTTAGTGAGATTGATCAAAGTTGGTGTTCGGGACTAAACCACGTTCTGTCATTATCATTAGTTTAATTAAGTGATATTGAACGTTATTACTGAAAATAGTTAAATATGTTCCGTACTAACAGAACCACGTTCCCAATAACAGATACACTTGATCCATGTTGATTTATCCAATATAAGTACCGGTGCAGAGTCCCAGGGCATCCCATGACAATGAGATAGTGCACATCAACTGTTAAATTTATTACGCGTATCTCATCACCAGCCGTTAGATTCACATCAACGGTTCACAAACTCACAACGGATCCATTCTTCCATTCGTACATATACAACACTAATTAAAGGGGGTCGGCGATTGTGTTTAGTTTAGAAAGAAGGCAGCGAGAAAATTAGAGAGATAATGCAGTGGTTGATTGTTATATACGAGTACATTAATTGATTATATTATTATATTAACAACTATTTTTATGAATTAAAAAACTATTAGCCGATTATTATATTTTAGAGATAATATCACATGAAAAAACATTATTTCATTGTTTATTAGCATTATGCTATTTTTTTTAATATTTATTTGTAAAAATTTCAAATATTGACTATTATGAGGAATATAAATTCAAAAAATATCAAATTTTATATTTTTGAAAAAAGTCATTCAATTTTTGAAATTTTTGAGAAATAATAAATGGTTGTTATAATACATTTAATGATAAAATACATATTACAAATTATAAAACTTAAAAAATATCACATATCTTGCAGGAGATCTTTGCTTTTTCATTGAAAAAATTGAAAGTGTGATAAGTGTAGTATGCGTGACTCGATCCTGAGCAAACTCGATACAGGTAGATTTAGCAACCCACTACGCCATACTCGTTCACTTGATTAATCTGTCGAAATTACTAATATATAGCATTTAAATTTATTATTATTACTTTAACGAACATCAACCTATAGATTGGTCTGAATATAACCCGGTTACCTTTAATATGACCCGAATTTTCAATACGTTTTCACACTAAAATCAACGAAAAAAATCACATAATTTTTACGAAATCTATCTCAATACGATTTCCCAACCGTATTTTCTATCAAATATACACAAAAAATACTGTAAAACTTAGATCTAAGAAAACTCTAAAACTTCAAAGAACCCAAATTCGTTAAATCTCAGATCTAAAAAATCATCCGGTAAATCCGATTTGACGAGTAAAATAATGTGGTAGAGAAAGATTTTTAGCAAGATTTGAACCACACACTTAAAACTTAAAAAATTGTATGCAACCATGAGAGAGGAAGATGAAGTGAGAAAAGAAAGATGAGGACTTATGAATAATAAATTTAAAATTTCGGGGTTCTAAAATAATAACTAAAAAAATAGTAGGCAACATTTAAAAATTGTAACATACAAATGAAGTGGAACACATGTACCAATTAAGTTCAAACAACTCATTTGGGTATCATACCTCATGGGTATGGTAGAATTTGCCAAATTAAGAGCACATTTAAGAAGATCTATACTAATTACTAAGCATACCCATCAAAACATCCAAACAAGAAACATAGGAGTTTCAGTAGACAACTTGGTCTAAAGAAAGATAAAAATTTCAAGCAAACACAACCTGAACTGACATTGAAATTACACATTCCTTCTCATAATAAATTTCAATCTTACTACCAGGTTACACACTAAAATTATATCATATGCCTTTTCTTTTGGCATATTGCTACAACTGTCGGAAAAGTACATAAGTTTCATGTTACAATTTAACTCTAAGCAAAAATATAACCGCAGCTGCCGCCATTACATTTAGATATGTCCTTAGTCTTTACTTCCAAGATAAAAGAAAACAATTTCATATAAAACTACAAAACTTTTTTTTCTCATTAACCCAGTAAAAGATCGAATGTAGATATAGATTGTTCTGTCAAAGAAAAGGATATAGGGATTGCTAACTCGAAATGACAGTTTCCCTTATGTGTGAGATTTATTCCTTTTCAACTTTTTTGTTTTGTGCTTTGGCTTGCGGTTTTGCTTTGGAGATAAATGGTTATCTACATCAGCATTTTTCCCAGCAGAAGGGTTACCGCTTGAAGGCAAATCTTCATCAGAACTAAGTACCAAGTCCTCTACAACATCTTCATCAACGGCTTTTCTCTCTTTCTGATGTTTTTTCCTCTTTCCTTTCGTTTCAGTAGGTTGTTGTTTTATCCTGAAAGCAAAGCATTCCTCAGATAAAAAATACAAAGAAATTTGTGTTTGTCATCGTGTAGCCAGAATGATATGTGTATTTGTGTACACAGCTGGGTTTGTCAGTGAAAATAAACAAAGAAAAAGAGCAATACTTGTCATTTCCGGGTAACCATGATGAGCTAAAGGCAGCAGTTCCATCGTCGTTAATTTTAGCATCCTCTTCGTCACTTTCTGATACTTCATCACCAAAAACAGAGGATTCTTCTCCAACAAGAACACTGGAAAATTTGAAGTTATCATATAAGAAATCTTTATCATAACAATGATCGCAAGTTGGACACATTAATCCATGCGAATGAACATGATTTTAAAGTTCAAACCTGGATTCCGTTAACGAGTTATTTTTTTGTTGAGCTCTCTGGCGGAGTGTTAAAACATACTTTGATAGTGCACTAGAGGCTGACTTCTTGTCATCCTAATAAAATCAAGTTCACTGTTTTCAATTCTCAAATATAAATGGCATTTAATTTAAAGAATAGTGAAATTAAGGCGTGAAATAGTAAGTGGGACGATAACCTAAAGTCTATACACTTGATATAAGAAAAGAGAAGAAAATTGCAAGACAGAAACATTAAACATCTAATTCCCACCATAAGCAAGTGTTTAGCCAGATAGATAGACCAAAATGAAATAACTTAATAGCATATTGTCAGCCATTTCATTGGTATTCAGTAATAAGTAATAACAGCAACAACCTAGAAGAACTAGCTTAAGAAAGAAAGTTTTTATGCAGGTAGCTAAGAGAGAGCTCAGAAGAATTGAAATATGGTACAGGCTACAATGTAAGTATTAAATACATGAATGAAAAAGGTCAACCAACATCCGAAAAAGAAACAACCGATACTCTCCTCGCCAAAAGTTAAGAGAAAACATGAGCAAACCTCAAGAAAAGATGATGCCGCGGGATCATTAGGTAGAAAGGAAACCGACATGCGCTTTTCATTCACAAACTGGACATTAGCCTCAATCTGCGCGTGGAAATATTAAATATTAGAAATGAATGTCACAAGATCTGCTGCATGCCAATGATAAAAGTAAAACATAAAAGGTTTATGATCAGTTTAATAGAGATACCTCGCGTATAAGCTGCTTCATTTCTCTTCGAAACCTCTCAACTTTAGTCAATTTGCAAAAGCTACGCAGCCTCACAATTGGAATAAAGGACAACTCCATGAATGCAACTGAATAACTCCACAATGCTAGGTGTTCCGCAAGTTCTTCAACCACAGAAAAAACACAAGCCTCTTGAAATGTTCGCGTCTTTAGAGTCGGCTTGCTAACCTGATATGAAAGAATACCTTTAAGGTTAGGACGGTGGGTTTCAACAAATGCACATTGTCACCCAAGTCATGTTATGAGTACCTTCAATATGCTGCGTAAATCAACAGCTTTGCCAACACCTCCTGTAGGGGGTCTATTCAACTCTTTCATCTCTAGCATATCCAAAAGGAGCATAGATACTGGTAGAAAAGATTGGGTAGAAGCTGCAATCTTGTTCAGCATCCGGATACATCTCAACCTAAGGGGAAAATACCTAGCAGTGGGAACTAGACGGGCTACCCCAGAAATTATTTGGGTCAGCGGATATGCAAGTTGCTTAAAGTCAGATTGAGAACCGTAAGCACATACAGCATCAGTCCAAAGTTCAAGAGAGTTTATGAACTTCCATTCATAAACCTTGCGAAAAGCTTCCTGAAGAAAACATTCAGACAAAGAACGAGCAAAATTAGGACCATACTAAAAAACTATCAAAAATGCCCAAACTTTGTTTCAATTTGTGAAAAGCTTCAATCAAACACAAGTGAAACAAAACTATTAAAAAAACGCCTGATCACATTTCCACTACTCTTGGTAATGAGGTACGGAGGTGTCATGTATCAACCTCAAAAGTCAAGATCAATTGTTAGAATTGGTTCCAGGTTATTGATGGTATGCCTCTAGTCATAATTTTAGCTTTGACCAACATTTCTATATTTTTGTATCCTTATCGATAACACCACACACACACTTAATACTTATTTTTGACCAGGCAGAAAATCAAATTTGGAAGCCTTGGCACAAAATGTTCAAGAGAAAATTATGCCATGCTTGATCGAAGTAAAACTAACTAAAATCCAAATATATTCAGACTCAGTCAGCAAGGACAGTTCCATAATTCAAAATGTTATAAGGCACTTCTTACAGTACACAGAGTAACATCTAGTGGACATATAAACAGTACCTTGGTTTTTGTATTGAGTGCATCCCTTAAAATCATTGCTAGCTGTCGGATAAAAATGAAGGCATGTTGATATGCAGTCGGAAGATCCGCACCAAGAAGTTCAATGACGCAGTTGCTAAGAAAACGAATATGTTTAAGTTTTGCAGCATTTACAAAATGGCAATTCAAAACATAGGCTTTATATATTCCTTTGAAGCAATCATCTATGCAGCCAGATCCTGAACCAATGGAAATGCATAACTCTCTCAAAAATAGACACGAAACAACCGGAAGGGCACCTCCACCAGTACCCCAAAAATGAAGAGCCACCTGATAAATTCAACAGAAAAGTAATTTGCCAAATGAATAGACATATGTTAAGTTACACATGTCCTAGAAAATCACAATGTCGCTAACCAGAGGCTACACAAATGTTCACTACATTGAAGCTTTTTCATTCACATTAACAGAAGTATATACTTACACAAGGAAAAAGAACTGCATGCAATAGTAAGTTTACCAAATGATACTATTCTTAATCTTATGTAAGGAAAAATGTATCATTATATGGTTCGGACTTTAGAAAGTTTTAGCTGATTGTTGTACGTGTATTAATTTGATTCATCAATTACTGCACAAGACTCAGGGGTGCCGCAATCACCTAGCATTGGCAGACATATTCACAGAATTAAAAAGTACTAATTAATGTTCATCGACAAGGTGAAATAATTTTGTAGCAAACATTGATTAGAAGATCACTGACATATGTGTACCTTAACGTATTTCCTTAGGAGCGAAGGAAAAGCAGCCAGTAGCAATGAAGAATATTTAAGCCGGTGCAAAGTAAATGATATCATTTGCGAGTCAGTCATTTGATTCAAAATGTGGAGAGCATTTCCAAGGTAGGATTTCACTATATGGCCATGAGTCCTCCATTGTTTTGTGTTCATCAAATCCGTTATGATCTCTTTTCTTCCACCGGAAGCAGGAAGCTTTAACAAATTTCTTAGTATTCCATCCATTTCATTAAGTACAGTCAACATTATTTTGTTGAACACAACACTAGACATTACACTAAGTTTTGCCATAGACTCATTCTCCTCATCGTCACCATAGTGGCATGCTGTCCTAAAAGCCCTCATCAAGGAACGAACCGCGTTTAAGCTCCCATTTTCTTTAATTGATTTACACCATAAATCAACCATAGAAGTAGTTATAACTTTCTTATAAGATTTTTTATCCTTTTCTTGAACCTCATGCTCAATAGCCTCCTTATCTACCTGTAGATCTTCATCTTCCATGTCAGCATCCACATCTTCCTGGACAAAAGAAGCAAAACAGTTATATTGTTTTTAATACTAGCAGAGTGTCGTGTCAATAGAAATTTATTAAAGCATACAAATAGGTGACAAATAATATAGTCTGAAACCAAATGTATAAATAAATGCAAGCTTATTAGCTAAGAAAAACATCCCCACATCTAAGAAGGCATTAGAAGATACCATATATTATTCATGATAACCATTTGAAATATATATCTTACATCAACACATCAAATAACCATATTCCTCACACAAAAATGAGACAGATATTAGATAGGAAGCGTCTAAATGTTACATACATCAATGTCGTCGTCACTGAACTTAAGCAGCTCCGGATCATTATCTTTCAAGAACTCGTAAAAATCTTGGTCCTGAAATGGAAAAAGTTGTTAACAAAATCACCAATAGAATGTATCTGAATAAATATATAAAAGATAATTCGTATCAACTATCAACCACCAACCATCTGGTTCAAATTTCACACATGCACGCATTTGTATAAGTGAATTACATTATCAAAACCTATAATGGAACCTTTTCTTTTCTTTGTCTACCCTAAGAACAGGCAACATATCTACTTTCTTTCTCTAATAAAATTATACAAATGTAGGCCTAGAGAAAAATATTGTTTGAAATTACAAAAACTTACACTTGGCTATTTAATTAAAGATAAACCTTCAAATAAGAACAAGCAAAGCTGCATACAAGCTTTATAGCACCAACACTTCTCATCGAAGGTGTGTCCGACAATGACTACATTCAATTATGTCATTTTTTTAAAAATAATTAGTGACTCAAGTGTCAGTGTCATGTCCGGTGTCTGCGATGATAGCATAGAAGTTACACCATATATATGATACTACAAAAGCAACAGGTTTAACCTTGTGCTGAAGTTTTTCTAGTTCCTCCTTATGTTGTTTTGCTTCACTTCCGGTCAAGGTGGATTTTTTTCTGTTCCTTCTTCTTACATTATTTTCTCCATCCACATTCCTCTCAACTATAATCAATCAAATAAATCACAATTAGAGACACATTAAAAACCAAAAAATTAAAAGTTAAAATAAAATAATAATCAAAGAACCTGTATCAGTCTCGGCGTCCATGTCTCTTGCAACCAATGTTTTCTGGCGCCGCAGTTCAACGTCCAGTTGGTGTCTCTCTGTTTCGCGGCGGCCACAATTTGGTTGGTTTCCTTTCGTCTCAGTTTGGTTTGGTGATTTCGTTTCTCCGGCAGTGCCTTTTGTTATTGTGCCAAACTAAGTGTTGGTGGCTACTGATAGTTGCTAGTTAGAATCAAATTTAGGGTTATTTTTGGGGTGGAAAATGCTTTTATTTTTCTTTCTTTTACAAATGCTTTTTTTTTAGTTGCCACTTTGAAATCAATATAATTATGGTTTAATTATCATTTTCGTAAATTTTTTTGCATATTTTTCTATAAATTTTAATTTTGGAGAATTAAAATCAAACAGCCTGACTGATTTATAGTCTAATTTAAAACTAAAATTGATATATAAATTAAAACTAAAATTTTGCGTACAGGAACAAAAATGATAGTTAAGCCTATAATTATTTATTTTTTCGATGTGAGCTCAAAATAAAAAAATCATATAATTATCTTATAAATAATGTTTTATAGACAAGTGTTGTTGTTTGTATACTGATACAATGTTAATTTTTTCTCTTTTGTCAATATTTGAACTTGAACCTCCAGCTTCTTAATCCTTACCTCGATTAACCATTTTTGTAATTAATTTATATAATTTTATTTTTTGCGATATTCTTCTATATTGAATTATTCTCAAATATTTTACTATGAAAAAGTTATTTCACCTTTAAAAAATGAAATTTTAGTCACTAAACTATTTGATCAAAAAATATTATTCTTGAATAAAATATTGAGTTAAAATTATAAATAAAAAATATAATATTGATTTATACTTGTACCATTTGAAGATAATAAATATATCTCTAACTCTATTGTTTATATACAAAATTAAATTCAAATTTTAGCAAATGTCATGTCAAACTTAACTACTAGTTAAGTACTCCGAAATCTTAAACTTTAGCAACTTTCATCCGTTTTACTATTCAAATCTCTCATTTTTAATGTAAGGTAGAAATAAAAAAACAAAAGCAATTTTTAATGTAAGGTAAAAATAAAAAACAAAAGTAATGGCAGTGCAAATTGAAGAATGGATACAGTGCTTTTGTTGGCCATGGAGCTAAATAATACTACCCTCAAATCTTCAAATAGTGGTAGTTTGTTTGACACAAAGTTCCAAACCTACGGTAGGAACCAAATAACACCATCGATGTTCATGCTCTTAGGGTAAATTTATATTTCATGGTTTTTCATTTTTGATTCACTTGATTATTTGAGCTATTAAGCTTATCTGAGTTATTTGTGAGTTTTTTTATAGCAAAGTTTGAACTTAATAAATTCTTTATAAATTCAAGTTAAATTTTAAGCTAAGTTAGTGTATGTTTGTTTTCAATTTTAGAGGGGTTAGAATTGATTCTACTTTTAGAATTGATTTTGCTTAGAGTTAAAAATTGTAGCTTATAACTTTAAAATTGATTTTTACACTGAAATTTATTGTTCAACTCATTTTTAGTTAAATGTATCTAAATATAAATCAGTTCTACTAAACTCAATTATGATAAGAAATTTCAACTCAAACTCGACTCATTTTTTATTTTGATTTTACTTTATAAATAAGTATGGTAGATTTGTTAAAATAAAGTATTAGTATGTTTATAAATAGTGTTAAGACCATAATTTTTTATTTATTACAAAGACCATAATTTAAGTTAACGGGAAAATTTGATTCTTTTCCCTTCAGAAATCAAACTTAATTAACTATAACCTCTTATATTCTGGTCAAAATCTAATTCACACATCTCCTTGCATAAGCTAGTGATGGATCAGTTTTTCTATTATGCTTTATGCACTTTTTGTTTGACTTTTGCTCAACATTTTGACCATATATTTAGCCACACAATTTATTTTGCTAAAAGTATTGTTAAGCTATCTATTTATGTCTATAGTATATTTTAATCATTTTATATATACACAACACAAGCATATGAGGTTTTTTCTATCCCTGATTAATGGAAAACTCTTGCTCAAAACACAGTTTAATAAAAAGAAATGTAAAATTTGTCTTAATGAGTTATTGAACTTAACTCAACTCAGTTGATTGTGACATCGCATTTTATATGTAGAGATCAGAGTTCAAACTTTGGACGACTTATTCACCTTAAAAGTGGAATATTTAGTCACTAAATTACGACAAAATGTATAAAAGGTAAAATTCAAGTTTGCTAGAGCTAGCTAGTATTATTTCATACTACTATCATAAACTAATAAAATTGAGTAGTTGATGAAATTCAATTATAAAGATAATCTATCGAGAAAACTTGAGTACAAATTATGACTAAAATACAATTTTTACTTTTTTTAGTTGGATTTTTTCTTACTTCTGAAAACAATATATATTACTACAAAGTAATTAGGAAGTAAGTAAAGGACTAGTAGGTTTGCCAATCTATAAATAAAACATCAGTTTTCAGACCACTTTTCATTGACTGATTTGTGATGAAACTTACGTTTGATTAACATAATTATATATTGGGTATCTTGCCGGTGGCGTGTTATACACTTTTCATTGACTGATTTGTGATGAAACTTACGTTTGATTAACATAATTATATATTGGGTATCTTGCCGGTGGCGTGTTATAATCAATTGACATCAATTACTCCAACCAAATGTTAATGTATTAGTAGAAAATTTCAAGTTGAGTTAAAAAAAAAACATATGAGCAAGCAGTTGACTTTTGTTTACGTTTGTTGTAGCTAGGTACAGCTCTTTAAGTTTAAGGTGATTATATTCCAAATCAGATAACTCAAATAACATGTTGACAAAAATGCTAAAACATGACGGTGATCCATGAACCTTTGAATTGTCTTTCTCGTTGACTGCCTAGCAAACCTAAAGCTTTTAATGCATAAATCCATTTGATATTTAGATCATACTATATGATTAAAATTTATATGTGATCCACTTTTGTGTGATTGACTGGTTAATTTGGATAATATTTCGTAGTATCGTAACCAATTTTGATTTTTCTTAAGGTTATTCTTAATTTGATCTGATGGAAATATGATCTTGGTTTTAAATTAACGTTTGTGTTTTATGGATAATTTGTTTTGTATATGTTTAACACTAACCATGTATTCCTTATAACAGATTTTATATATTTACCAACAAAAATTGATGAATTAGAAGGTGAATTACATATATACCAAAAAAAACATATATAACCAAAAAATAAGGTAAATTACATAACATAACCACTAGATACTCCGATCAATAATCAAATAAAAACAAGATTCAGCTTTTCAACGAGTAAGAAACATGTAAATGAAATTAGGGTAAACTACAAAACCAAATTAACAATCTTGTGGTGATATTTTATGTCCAAAAGAATGAATTAAATCTCCTAGGTAATTCATGTCAATTTCATGATATGGTAGCACATAAGCTCCATGAAACTAATTATACAACAAACTTTACAAAAATTAAATATATTAAAAAAAATTTAAGAGCTATAGACCAGCCTAATATAGCACACAACATGAACAACAAACTAATATTCAGGTAGATCTTGGATGAATCCCAATCCAGAAGGAGATATCAAACTTCCCAAAATCCCATATGGAGAATCAGAAAATTTATACACTGGTCGAGATGAATAATTAGAGCAAAAGAAATCATATGAAGTTGGTGTGAATAATGGCATATCAGCAAAATTCATCATATTAGAAGGAATATGTTGATTATCAACATTACTATTCACACCCCCCTTGTCAAAACTCTCATCAACATTAACATGTTCCCTTTTAATAACTGAGCTAGTTGTTGAAGTAGTTTCATCACCAATATTGTTTGATCCATCAGATAAAGAAGAATCGAAATTCTCAGAGACTTCTTGCTGACGTGACAATACTTGATTGTTAGGCGACATACCAGTGAGTCTTTGAACAAGAGCCATAAAATCTTGTGCTTTTGTGTGAATAATCTTTGGTGATTGAGTGTAAATGATTATGGGAAGTATCCTTTGTGGTTTGTGAGATGAATTTGGCTTACGAATCATCAAAGGAGTAGGACGAGGACCATTTATCATCTTCTTTTGTTGCTCATAATTAAAATCATGCAAGTTTGAAGTAGGCTTCATTTTGGAGATCAACCAAGTATTATTTGAAACAAATTAAAATATGAAAGATGTGTGTGTATGTGAAAAAGAAAGAAAGGTATTAATTGTTTTGCTAAAAGAAGAAAGAAAAAGAAAGTTTGGTGAATAGAGAAGAGATGGTAGGTAGTATATATACTAAGGTGAGATTTGAGATAAACTTTTTGGCCAACAATGCTGACCGTTGACACTTAGGAGGAGCTACAACTATCCATTATAATATTTGAAATGTAGTATTAGTTTATTGTTGATGAGTTGTGTTTTTTGATTTGACTAGTGCTTGTTATTTAACTATTGATTTAGTTATTTTACTTTGTTACTTTTGTTTGAAAAATGATTTGCTTAGAAGATACGTAAATAAAATTGTTTATTTGTATTAAAAAGACCAGAAAACAAGAATTGTTTTTTTTTGACACATGAAAACAAGAATTGTTGATTTGTACATAAAGTTGTTTTTTTGATAATAAACCGGTGGAAAATGCAAGTATTATTTGACAATGTTCATCGGTGTCGTAATATTTATAATAAAAAATAGGATGGATCATCTAAAACTATCCACAATGGTCTAAACATCATTTCCTTTCTCAACACCACTTTTTACACTCCACATCATCTCTCAACACACATTCAACCCTTAACCTCTCCAATGGTTTTTTTTTCATTCAACACTCTACCCCACCACTTTTTATTTCATATTTTTATTTAAATTTAAATTTTTGTTTTTATAATTAAATAAAATTACAATTATCGATTAAAATTAAATTAAAATAATAAACACTTAACAAAAAAAATTTAAATAAATTTTTTTATTTTGTTAACTTAAAATTATATAAAATTAACACTAATAAACACTAATAATATGATTAAGGAAGTAAAAAATTCGATTTTTTTTCTGTATCCAAATCAAATGAACCAAGTCTCTATTTATAGAGAAAAAAAATTACGAATTTTGGTGAAAAAATAAAAAAGTAAAAAATTAATTTGCAATGAAATAATTGAGTTAAAAGATAAGTATATAATTAAAATCGCGTCAGCCAATAATACTAGGACACGTGTCCCACTTTATTTTCTGCGCCTTCTCTCTCCGCGTTCGCCTGCTCCAGACGCGCCCTGTCTGCGCGTGTCGTGCACGCGCCTGATGGAAGCCAATGCGAGGCCGCCGCGTATCCCTGTCCGTCAGTGTAATACTCCCTCCGTCCCAAAATGTAAGCAAATTTGACTTTTTAGGTACATTTGACTATTGATGTATTTTGTCCATAATATGAGCTAGATACATCAATAGTCAAATGTACCTAAAAAGTCAAATTTGCTTACATTTTGGAACGGAGGGAGTATGTATTTAGAGCTCTCATCTTCTCTCTCTTGAAAACATCATTTCCCAACTTATTTTAATGTTTTTTTCTACTCTCAGCACCCATTAAACCCACCATTGTGGGTAGTCTAAGTGCCAAGCAATTTAAGAAAGGTTTTTAAACTCAATTTTATATCAGCCTTTTACACAATGTCAATCAACCAGTTGTTCCATCACAAATTAAAATTATTATGATAGGATAATGCTACAATTCAAGCTATGAAAAAAAAATTATTATTCAAAAAATATTCATATAAAATAATTTATAATTATCTCTAATAGGAATCAAATTTGAAACCTCCAAATTCACAGTCTATTTTTTTGGATCTAGATCCTCTTTGTATTTTCTTTTGATACCCTTTTTACACTAATTTCATATGTTTATTCACATTTTTTTCTATTTTTAAAACTATATTTATTTTATAAGATCTTACAACCATGGAATGAAGTACGAGAGAAATGACTATATACATGAAACATGACATTTTTTTCTCACTAGACCAGCTATAAAAAATTATTATTATTATTTTTGAATAATTAATTAATTTTATATTTTGTCAGCCCATTACGGTGTTTTTCATTAGTTTATTTATATATTTTTGACAAAATTAGTTTATTTATATATATATATATGCTACACATTAAATAAAATAAACATAGGCACATATTGGGCCTCGGATGTTGTAACTTTTAGCCGCCCGGCCCGCAGACGGCGCAACACAATTTTAAGTTTTTAATTTCCACATTCTTTGTACCAAAATAAAAACAAGAGACCTTCCTTGTTTTTATTCTAACTTTAAAATTATGTATCCTATTTTTTATCAAAAAAAATTACATATCTTTTTCTTTTATTAAAAAAAATGCGTATGATGTTGTCATGTTGATCACCAATTACGTAATTGTAAGTTTATATATGTGGTCTGCTTTATTTAGTACTACTTTGTTTAACGCATCATTTGAATTTGAGATCTTTGTTCTTTACTTATTCTGTCACTTTAGCTATAAAATACAAATATTTGACAAGTAGCCATTTTGAAGAGTGCTTAATTTAAAGCATGTTGTAAATTGTAATGTTGTTTTATTACTATATCTTCCTTGTTGGCAACTTTGTGGTGAATTTGCTTATTTTATTGAAAATACAGCAGACTCAACTCCATCCTCCATGTCAAAGAAAAAATAAATACCTATAAAATATGGTATCGTACGTGAATATTTTGATATAATGACGTATTGCAATACAAATACTAATCTCTCAATTTCAATTTTCTTTTAAGATGGGTTAGCGTTTCTTTAATATCGTTTTATTTATCCTGAAATAGGAAACGACCTGGAATTTATCTCTAATGGTTTTCGTTACACCTATAAGATACGTATCAATTATGAAGACAATATATAAAACACACACACACATCATTTTCTTTTTATGGAAATGAAGACAACAAACTGAATTGCTTCATAAACTATTTATCGCGGGTGTAACTAAACTTTCTTTTAATAACTAAACTGAATTACTCTAAACTTTTTCAAAACTACGTGGCATCTTTCTTTGGAAAAGAGATGATGGACTTTTATGCAGGGATAATTAAAGTCAATAAGAATATATATATTAAAAAGTCAAAAATTAAAAGTCAAAAAAAAATATTTGACAAAAAGTAAGTAAAATAAATAGGAGGATTTCAAATGTTACATGCCCAAATTCATGCCCTTTTAATTGGGGTGAAATTATATTAAGTGACAACTTATGTACCCCTCAGGATTTGTATGTATGATACAATAAATTTGTGTTATTCCGACTTTCTTATTAGTGATGACGGATATCTTGTGGATGTTTTGTTAATCTGTAAATTTCTTTAAACACGTTTGACTAATTTGATAATACTTAATTAATCTATTTATTCATTGAATTTTTAAGAGGAGAATCCATGTAAAGATATTCTTCATGAGATGATAGTTAATTAATAGTTCAAATCAACTAGTTTCGTTTAATAACCATTGTCGTGATTGTCATCTATTTTATTATATGATGATCTACGTGTGTCCTTTTCAAGGATTTAGGCTTTTCTCCTTTTGTTTTTTTCCTCATGTAATAAAAAAAACTATAAATACAATTAATTAACTTATTCACTATCAACTAACTTATTTACTACAATCAATTCGTATAATATTACCCCAAGCCAACTTTTACCAAATAGACTAAGACTTCCATATGTTTGTGTCTTAGGCTATAGTATAACATTTCTTTCCTACGCACTCTGGCTAATTTGATTTATATTATAGTACTACATATATGAGTTATTCCATTTTTTTTTTTACCTTAGAACAATTTCAGAAGAGGTTTGGAATTTTACTTAAGATTTCAATGATAAACTTTCCAACATAGGTTCTAACTTCTAATAATAATAGGAAGTCATACAAAAAAGGAAGTCATAATACAGATAACAATAAAATGTTGTGGGTGTATGTATGGTAGTGGCTGGTTTCAAAATCAATCGTAGTATTACAATTCCAATCATTTTGCTTCCTTCATAATGAAAATGGGCTGAAGGAAGTCCGTAAGGAATGTTGAAATTGTTTATAAGAGGATCCATAAAACATGATGCAATTGGTTTTAGGCAAACCACCGTTTTAATTTTTAGAGATAGAAGTATGTAGAAGTATAACTCGTTGTTGTAAGTTATTAATGTCTTTTTTGTTTATGATTGTATAGACTAAATTGACTAGCGGAAAACACATTTGAGAACCAAATTTCTTAACTAAATACAAATTTGAGAACCAGAGCGACTAATAATAGAGACATTTGCAAATTTGATATATTCAGGAATTAGGGACGAATGTGACCGGTGAAGGAGCTAGAATTTTTTTTTGGGGAGGGCCATCAAACCCTCATTTTGTCAAGGCCCTTATTTTTGTTGATCAACAACAAAGACATAATTGAAGCATCTCTTTTAAGGCAACATCAATATTAGATCGGACGTCATGATTAGAGTTTGAATTCTGATTCCTCCACTTTTTATATTTGATTTTTCAATAAATGGTTATTTTGTCTATGTATGAATATATTTTTAATCAAAACATAAAAGTAAAAGTAGCCAATTTATTTCCAGGTAGAGAGAGGGAAATGCATAAACAACAAGACATGAAAAATTAGAAACCTCACATTGTTGTGATTGTGATTATATATAAACCAAAATGGTGAGTCACTAGAGTAGATCATGCCATTCTATGAACCTTACCCAGAAATGTACAAATGTTTGAGACCCATCCTCAATCTGTTTTCACTATTTACTACTCTCAATAAAATATTGGGCTTAGGACTGAGTTATAGGATCATGCGCAAAAACAACGCACGCACGCGCACTGTTCCATATGTTCTCGCAGGCTGCACAAGAACAGAACAAAACAAAACAAAACAAACAATGTTAGAGTAATTGTTCCTTCCTCTCTCTTGGATTCTGTTTCAAACCCATCATGTTTATTGTTTACCACCACCATTATGTCTTATAACCCAATATTATATTCCTATGTATGTTGCTGTGTATTTGGCCCATTAACCTCAATCCCACATTCTGTATGTAATACTGTACTCATCACTCAGCTTTCGAAGCCTTTGTCTTTCACTCTTTTCACCTTCTTCCTTGGATCTCCCATCAACCCCCTTTCTATCATTGATTTATTGTTTCTTTATTTTTTCAACTGACATTCTTAGAAGGACAGCTTCATTAAAACCAGCATGTTCATTTCCAACCATTTCTGACACCTACATTATACCCCCTTTTAGTAATACTATTTCGAGTGCACATAGTATAATATTAAAATACTTAATCTACTATTTTCACCAAGATGAATCAACCCCAATGAAAACATTCCTCTTCATGGTAATGCTTACTCAATATGTGTTATGTGTAGATCATTCTCAACAATGACAAATTCTAACATTTACAAAGTGATGCGTATATTGTATGGTGCAATATTTTCCTGTATTTAAGTCCATGTTCTAAATTTGAAGTGCTAAAATGTATGATGTACCACAATCCTCTAAACACAAGACCTACAAGGATAGCGCACCTGCATTTTTTATCATAAAACAAAATTAGTATTATATTTGTGTATGGCGAAATGTAAAAATAAAACTGTGTACAAATGTTGTTCTTACTATTAGATCAAAAAATTGATCTAATACTAAAAACTACTCATACAGTTATACATACATTATGCAAAAGTTCAACCATTTGTGCACCATAAATCATATTACTAATCTCTCAATGGCTTCATTTTTGTTTGGACTAGTTGAGAAATTGTAAGTGAAGCATATTTAATTGGTTTATTATGTTGCATAATTTACACAAGGATTGAATATTTTTTAAGTCCCTATTGGGAGAGGGTTTATTCTAGTGAATACCTTTTGGGAGAATTCTGTTTTGCAAACTGTTGATTAAAAAAATTAAAATAGGTCATAGAAAAACAGCTAGGTAGTAGCTCATCCCAATATGTCGCCAGCCATTCAAAGACTACAATACTGCTACTGCACGGTATGCTTTCCCTCAGGTCAGTTGAGTTGAGTATACATGTAATAATGTACTACTAGTATAAAAAATATAAATACTTGAATGATAAAATAAATACTTCAAGTTGCACTAGATTTCTTGTACAGGTATATGCTTCTGCAAAATTGCAACCACAACCTATTTAATTAGTTGCATCCAAACTATCACTATCATGCACATGAATTAAGAAATAATAAAGATCGATGAGTTAAATCTCTTTTACCTTTATTTTATTAAGAAAGAGAAAATATATTTAATAAATGCTTTAAATTTTGTAATGGTACAAATAATAAACTAACATTAATTTTATATTGATTTCAGAAAAAATAATAGTTTTATGACAAAACAAAAAAACTAAAAGAAAAATAGTTTTGAGACAGAAGAAAGAAAAAATAAGAGTAATAAATTAAACATATTTACTCCAAACTGTAAAAAAAAACACGTTTACTCCAAGAGATTGGAACCAATTTTTTGTTAATATAATCAATTGAGCTAAGTTGTGACCGTTCCATCCTTAATCACTTAACAAATTTATAAAGACATTCTCACATCACATGAACATCCTTATCACCTATATATTGATCCGCCGCATTTTTAGTACCATTATATATACCCTGAAGTTATACTCCTATATTTTTAAGCTATTTGGCCCACAACACAGAGTAATAAGTACAGTAGTCTGTATATTCATCCTTTGGCGTGCAGAATGTGACCAAAATATCAATTTTGAGTCCAAATTTTATTTTATTTTTGATAGAATGTTAAGGACATTAGATATAATATACAGGATTAAATATAAACTCTAATACTCTAATACACACATTTATTTTCTTTTAACAGGTATAATTCTAACTAGTACTACTAAACTACTTGAAGAAAAAAATAATACTATTAACAAACACACTAGCTAGTAAGCTATAGCTGTTCACTTCTTTCCCAAGGAAATAGTGTCCTGAGTTTCCATGCTCCTTCGGACACATTGCACATGCACCAATTAATTTGGAAATTCTATAATTGTGTTTGATCTGAGATTACAAGCTCTAGTAGTATAAGCCAAATAAACGACCAATTTGGCAAAAACAATTAACATTACCATAATTAATACAGTATCACACTAACACTAAGTTTCTTCTTTATCATAATCCCACTTAGTACTCCTATATGTTAACTAATGTATGACATTGTACTACTCCTACTAATTAATGACTTGACAAATTAAAATGTTTCCTCATAACAGCTAAATAAGCTATTTTATGCATTTAGTTCCACCTATGATCCATGTCAGCCAATTTGAGTTCTTCTAGGACATGTTGAATAATTATACTACAGCCTAAGAAGCTATTCTTAGTAACTTAAGAACATGTAATGATGAAAATACAACCACACTAGCTAGTTGGACCAAAGAACAAGAGAAACATGCATGCCTGCCTGCTCAAGGCAACTTTGTGTTTAGTAATTGCAACTAGTCTTGAATATGAATCTCCTTGTTGTTGGCACTTGAAAAATCATGAGCCTATCTTTGATATTATGGTGAGAATGTTAAAATTACGGTGACTCACTGTGATTATGGTACCTTTACTGTGATACTAAATATGCACTAAAATACAATTAAACTAAATTGCATGCTACCACTATTTTTAGGAATAGTTTATAGATATCTTAAGAATGTACTAATACCAGTACTATAGGTGTTATTAAATCATTAATCAACATCAACATGGTGTGTGTGACACAACTCAAGTGGTGTTTATTAAGATTATTAATCTTCTAATTATTATTTGGTTCATAACTCGATTATTGATCAATGCGTATGTAAAAAATATATGTTAGAGAAGTCGAATTCTTAAATTAATGCTTCCTCCGATTCTTTTTATAAGAAACACTTTGAAAAAATCACATTTTTTACATTAATGATTCTAAAATTTTATTTTTCATTCCAAAACTAACATTTGACTAGCATGAAAAATAAGTCTCTCTAATTAATGCATTAATAATAGAATTGACTAATAAGGATACAAATAGAATTGTGCAGTTAATAAAGAATAAATTTAAAGAGTGTTTCCTATAAAAAAAGATCAATTTGTTTTCAAAGTGTTCCTTATGAAAAGAATGGGAAAGAGTATTATTTTTACCTTGAAAAATTAGTCTTTACAATTTTTGTATATTGATTTGCCTAAAGAATAAATATATAATCAACAAGCTATGAGAAAAAGAAAAGAGTATCATTTTAACAATATACTATAACTGATTTTTATATAAATATATTCAAACATAAAAAAAAATTTAGCTTCATTTTTAAATAAATTAAACTCAATTTTCATCACTAGAATCAAACACACACTTAATCACATTGAATATTCTTTTAGATGCTATTGTGTAGGTTTATCACGCCAACAATCATGATGTATATCATGTAATAAAATCAAAGCTTTTTTTCTTATTAAATTCTTAATACATTTTATTTGTAAAGTTTTACTCAAGTGATAATTTCAATATTGTTAGAAATGAACATCTTATTAGTTACTCAAATTTGAACCTAAAACCTCTCATTTGTATATGTGGGTTTTTAAGAGATATTTATCACTGCATCTGATGATGATAAAAATTTCTTATAATGTTCCTATTCAATGTTTTGTTTGGTAAGGGAAATTTATGACTATGAGAATGAAATATAAAAGTGTGACAAAATTAGAGGTTTGGGGGTGAGGGGTCCATCCTACTATAGACTACATAGTCTCCAAAACATTAGATGATATTCATCAAAATTGGGAACACAAGAGTAAAAATATATTCTCCCTTAAAAATGCAGGGGACCCTTAAAACAGAATAGAACTTGGCCCTCCACTCTGCTGCCATGCCAAAGTAAATGATGTTAGTATGAGTTATTGGGGGGCTTGGGGAGAATATGATGACACTAATTGTCTCACCCTGGGACTTGTACATTATTATGCACAAGTAACTTTCCTATACCTATTTTTCGAAAATTATGTACCCTTATGCACAAGACTTTGGTCCTTTTGTCCCAGAATTAACAATGTGACAACTCCATTGCACTAACTACACTACTCCTACCTATGTAGTATAGCCTTTTCATTCATAGCAATGAATGCATGAATGAACGAAATACTGCCCTCCCCTTTTGCTAGTTGCTACCTCAGGAGAGAAATAAATTTATTTGCAGGACAAACATTCAGTAATAACATAAAAAAGGACACCCCGGTGACAAAGTAGCACATATTTGGATTATCCAATAGGGTAATAAGATTAGTTAGATGATCATTATGATGGATCACATTTGTAAGTGGTAAATATTTAAAATTATTAGATATTAATCTCATGATTATTCTTGTCTTTACGACAGGTAAGATAGTGTGACATGATTAATTTCACTTGAATGTAAGCTACACATTTGTATTTTGTTATTTTAATCAAAATAGTATTAGTTAAGTCGTTATTTCAATTGTAAAAATAGAGTGGAATATTATCCTCAACTTCCAAGAGACGGCATGGTTATCTTTAATTTATTGGAGTATTGAGCATTTTCAAGTATATATATAGAAAATTTTCCTTGTTTAGTGATTTAGATGTAATATTAATTTGAATTCAGCTACGTCCGTCTGGCAATGCATGGAGACCTTGCATCATAAGCAAAATTCCAATTAATTGTGTATGGAGACCCGCTGATATTTGCATATTGATTTGAGTAAGAAAAACATATAGTGTTTACATGTATTAAGAATTTAAGATGGAGTGATGATAAATGCCCCAACAACATTCATTATCAAAAAAAAGAAGAAGAAGATAAATGCCCCAACATTACATTATAATATGTCTTATTTATAGGCCGGAGTCAACATCAAGATTCAAATGTTAAATGCAATACTATTAAAATTGACTATGTGATGGAGAATCATATGGAAGTTTCTAGATGAGATCATACTCAAAAATATTAAGGAAGTTTCTAGATGTATCTACTAAAATAAGATGAAATTATGCACTAGGAATATCTTAACTTTTCTAGGTTTTTCTAGTCATTTGAACTAAGTATCTATATTTCTAGATTTATCTTTATAATAAATGTTTCTAGACTTTTCTGTTATGTAATGTGAAGCCCTACAAGACTAGTATAAATAGGGCTCATCACTAAGCAATTGTAATCAATCAATAATGAAGCAATAAACAATCAACAATTTCTCTCTTGAGAAATTAGAGTGTTCTTTAATTTTTTCACCTTTGGCTTGTCCCTGAGCCAGATTACGATACCTCGGAGTTGCTTTCTCAAAAATATTCTTGTCCCTGATGGAGAATTATATGGAAGTCTCTAGATGAGATCATACTCAAGGAAGCTTCTAGATATCGTCTACTAAAATAAGATGAAATTATGCACTAAGAATATCTTAACCTTTCTAGGTTCATCTAATCATTTGAATTAAGTATCCATATTTCTAGATTTATCTTTATAATAAATGTTTCTAGACTTTTCTATTATGTAATGTGAAACTCTACAATAGTAGTATAAATAGGGCTCATCACTAAGCAATTGTAATCAATCAATAATGAAGCAATGAAGCAATAAATAATCAACAATTTCTCTCTTGAGAAATGAGAGTGTTCTCTTAATTTTTTCACCTATCCTTAGTCCCTGAGCCACTATGTTTTGTGACCAGAGATATTATTGTAGTTCAAATTCTAAATTTTTCTTTATCCAGAAAAGTCTATAGTACATAAATCATCATTAAAATTGAAAACTATATACAAATCTTCCTCTGTCCAGAAAACTCTATAGTACATAAAGCAATGAAGTAAAAATAAATTGCTTATCCTTCAAACAATTAATATTCTAAATAAAAACCAGACTAAGTATATTGATAAAAAGTCATATAAAGTGATTAGTGAAAACTGAAAACTGGTCATTCCTCTTGTGTTAACCATTGCATAAATTAATTAATTTGAGAATCCTTATAATTCCATCCAGTATCCACATATGCTTCATCTTTAGATTTTGTCAACTCTAACTGAATTTAAATAATAAATTATGACTAGAGACAAATCGAATAAAATTAAAATCAAGCTACAAAAGTGACATATTCATGCCAAGAATGAATATTTCTTCCGTAGTACCCAAAACACACACAAATGTACAAAATAAAATTATAAAAAAAAATGATGAGAAAAAAGTGTATGGTTGTCTTTAGTGAATTCAAATCATGAAATGTGGTGGGGTTGGAGAGAATTGTGTCTCATGCCCTTTGCACCCTTTCATCCCCATTCTCTCCACTACTTGTACAATTGTACCCTTTTATCCCAATAAAAACAAATTCAATATAAATGTGTTTACGCAATTTCTGTTGGAAAGTTTCTTAACTTTTCTTATGCGATTTGCTCATCATTTCATCCTCCACACACAACGTATGACTGAGAGAGTGGGAGAGACACGAATAAATCGGACAACACAACATTCACAATTTAAGGTTGCAATAAAAAAATAAATAAAACAAGATAAAAATAATTAAACTCTATTGATACCAAAACTTTGTCAACATTTTTCTATTCTAAAGTCACCATTTTTCTTACCAAATTAGCCTCAGAAAATTTGTAGAACCTCACATCAACCAACCAAACCTTCATTGCATTGCATTGCAACTCCAAAATTCAAAATTATCCGTTCCTCCAAATTCCCATACCACTCTTGGAGAGTCTTCCACACTGCCAACTTTCATTTTCATTTTTGTACATTTTTCCCCATACCCCAATTTTTCCACTATCATTTTTTCTTGAGTTAAATAAAATAAACATTGCATTAAAAAAAAGAGAAAAATAAAATTAATTATTTGGAGTAGCAAAGCTGGATTTAGCTGGAAGACCTAATCCATCAAGAATCGCCTCACAATCTTCATGCTTGGTTCCAACACTTGCCTTTTCCATACATCGGAAAACCCTTCTCCTCCGCCGTTAGACTCTGACATCAGCACCGCCCTAAACGCCTCCGTAGCATCAATTCTTCGTAGGTCCCACCCAGCTCGTTTTAGCCGTAAGATCTTCCCTATCTGTCTCTTAGCTAGCTGACACGTGTTGTCTTTAATCGCCTTCACTGCTTCCTCGTATGCACTTTCCCGCATTGAATTGTGACCTTCGTTTTCCATGGGTCCAACCGGTGGTGGATACTCTTTAAAAAACCGGTCGAACTCGGGTACTCCGATTGCTTTTCTTAACCCGGTTCGGTTATCCGCATCCGGTTCATAAAACTCGGCTAACTCGTCCACCATTCCCGAGTCAAACATGTCGTCGACTCGTTTCAGCAAATATTCCGATAACACAGGAAACGATATATCCATCCAAAGAAAGCAACATTTGTACCTTAAATCAGATGATATCAACGATGATGTTGTTGATGATGACTCGTCTTCAAACACGTTCAACCCAGAGTCAAATCGCTCCACAAGAAGAGCGTGAATGAATGAGTTAGACCCACCAACGATAATGGGAAGCTTTCTCCGAGAAGTTATATCGGAGATTATATCTCCGGCATGGCGGCGGAAATCTGAAGGTGAGAACTCGCCGTGGGAAGGATCAACGTCGCCGAGAAGATGATGCGGAACGTTGTTGCGTTGATGAAAGGGGATCTTATTGGTGGTGATATCGAGTCCTCTGTATACTTGGATTTTATCAGAGTTGATTATTTCGGAGTAAGGGAAGAGGGTAGCTAGCTCAACGGAAAGACGTGATTTTCCGGAACCGGTAGCGCCCATGATGACGATGACTTTGTCTTTGCGGCGGTGGCGTGAGGAGGAGATTTCCATGCGTGGGGAGTGAAGGCGCCTGGTGGAGAAAGGAGGGAGTGAAAAGTGGTGAAGTAGTTTAATGGGTTTATGGTGGTGATAATAACGTTGAGAGTGGGGTGAGAGAAATGAAGAAGGTGTTGTTGTTGTTGTTGTAGTAGGCATATAGAAAGAAAGAGAAAGAGAATATTTTGAGAGAGAGAGGAATGAGGTGGTGTTGTGTATTACGGAAAAAGAATAGTAGGGGAGAGACAGAAGAAGCGTTGTTGTGTTGTGTTGTGTTGATGTTGGGAGGAAAAGGCAGAAAATGCGTGCGTGGGTGGGTTGGGTGTGTATAGTACAGAATACAGATAGCGTGGGTGTGTGTGTGTGAGTGTTGGTGTGTGTCCGTTACTCACTCACTCACTCTTGGCTGGCAGCACTGATGATGAGAGTGAGTGGGTTGAACTTGAAGAGAGGAGAGAATTGCATTTCATGCCAGCTATATATGAATTCAATTCAGCATTATCATTCATTCAAATATAGCAGTGCTAGCTTTTGTGCTGTATGTTGTTGTTGTAATGAATGAATTTGAATGAATGAATATGACTATAGTGTACTACAAGTAGTAGTATTTGTATTTGTATATATCTTGGAAATGGGAGAGGAGGATAATGGCAATGCATTAAACTTTCTGAGACTTATCATTTACCATGGGCATAGTTTTAGATGAGCATGGCTATCATTCCTCTGCTTTCCTTTCACTCTGTTTCTTTCTATTTCTGTGAAATCAAATGCCTTTCTTTGTGATCACTCATGAGTCCAGGGAGATATTTATACCCGCTCCTATTTATTTAACTCAAACTTTTTGGGTGAAATGTGTGTCTATATGTCGAGATGTCCTAGTTCAATTGGTAAAAAATGCCTAAATTACTAAGTCAAATATTTATAATTGAGGTTCGAGCTTCTATCATTCCATTTTAGGTGGGGGTTACTAATAACTTTGTTATTTTGTCTATATACAAAAAAAATGCATGTCTATAACATATTACATCGCATCACTTGATGTAAATGAATATATAAAATTATGTCCATCTTATGAAAGTGTCTTTTGTATTATATTTTGTGACAGTATTAACCACAAGTTCTGTTTCATAATTAGTAATAAACAACTATTAGGTTCTCATTTATCATACTTCACATTAGATATGTACAAAGTACTGTTTTGAATTCCGGAATTCGAATTGTGACTCCTAAAAGAAAATATTGTTGCGAACAATTAAGTACACTCATTTATCTCAAAAAAAATTAAGTACACTCATTATGGGGGGATGAGGAGCTCAACTGGTTAAGCTGACCAGTTGAACTAAAGGTTAAAGAGCTGTTGAAGGTCCAAGGTTCGAATCCTGATAAAAGAGAAAAAAATTGACAATACACTAACAACTAACATTTGCCTATAAAAAAATACACTCATTATGAAGATTTTGGATTTGGAAACTTAAATTTAGTGAATAAGAAGTGAAGGAGTAATGGAAAATGACAAAAATATTTCTTTAATGGAACTAGTTAAAAAGGCTATGAAGGAGTATATTGTAACTAGAAAAAATTGTCGAGGGTGGCCAAAAGATAACACATGCCAACTAAGAAGTTCGAGTACTTTTTGGAATAAACGTGTCCATGTGTCCGACACTGACATTAACAATTACATTAAAATATATCATTTTAAAAAAAATTATCCGTGTCAACGTGTTAGTGTCTGTGTTGTATTTCGTGTCAGTGTCCGGACTTCATAACATGTCAAACAAAATCAATCAATGACTAAATTTTACAATTGAGTAAATCAATAATTAATTTTTGAGTTATGTAGAATATTGTTCTTAGGGCAAATTGTTTAGGAAAATTTTGTGTTATTTTTTGGTGGGAACAATTTTTTGTAAGTATTTATTTAGTTCACGACTGAATTTTGAATTATCATCTTTCAACTAAGAAAGATAAAATTAATACCAAAATAAAATTTTAACCAAACTACCTTTTGCTATACATATAACTAATTTGTACACCCGTGCCAAGCACGGGAATTATATACTTTTTTTTAAGTAATAGGAATTATATATTTTTATAAATACTCGAAAATATTAAGAAATAGATATGGTGCATGTTGATTGCACTGTAGTCTGTAAATATAGACTATCTGATCATGATTTTAAGTTTAAATTTTAGTTTATTTTTTAAATATAAAATTGATTTCTAAATTTGGCTATCCGATTTTGTATCTCAATTTGACTGAATGAAATGGAGTCACTAATAAGTGATTGTATTCAATCTTATTAGTCCAGAATAATATTATGGGTGTGACAATAAGAATTTAAGTAAATGTCCTTGTACATGACATATATATCGGTTAACAGGTGCGAGGCGAGAAAATTTATAAAGTCCGCACAAAATTTCAATTTTGTCCTAAACTAACCACTAAAAATCTCAATTTTGACCTATTTTCAAATAGGTTTTTGACTCTATTAATATCTCAAATTAGTTTACGTAATATCATCTCAAATTAGTTATTATTTTGGTCAATTATTTTTTAACTTGGTCATTCGGAGGGACTAAATTGAGAAATTTTAACAAAGATAAGACCAAATAAAAAACATTTTTTTTAAAGGAAAATAAGAAACATTTAACAAAATCAATGATTAATTAATATGATATATTAATAGAGCGAGAGACATTTCTTTTTTGGTCGAGAACGGGGTATCCATTGTGACTATTCCCTTGCTAGATTGGAGGCACCTCGAAAGGTGAGATAGCTGGTTCAAAGATTTAAAGCTGCTTCATACCCAAGGTGATGAGATCAAACCCTCGACCCTTAGTTAAGGGAGGATGAGCCTCAACCGTTCAACCACACTCCTTTGGTGGATGAGCGAGAGACATATTTGAAAGTGAAGTATAAAAACATTTTTTTAGACAAAAAGACATTAATTAATTTAGTGGTTTACTCTTCTTTTTACTTTTCCTAAAAAATAGTGTGGGAAAAAATTAATCATATTATTTTTAGGAATAGCACCATAATAACACTTCATTTTTAATAAAAAATTAATCATATTATTTTTAAGAATAGCACCATAATACCCAACTTTCTTTGGGTATACGCCAAAAAAAAAAGAATTGCATTAAATTAAATGCCTTAAAAGGCTTAGTAATTCAGCGGCACATATTTGTTTTTTAGTTCAAAAAAAATATGAGATTGCATTAAATGCCTTAAAAATTATGATTTTATATTATTTGGTTTGTCAGTTTCTTTATTTGTTCCTTTAAATTGATCACTAAGAAAAAAAAGAATATATTAAATTGTGTATGGAAAAAATGTCATAGTATTAATTGCCAAATGCACCACAAGAGAGTATGCATGAAAGGAGAGCTCTTGATAGGAGAAAGATTTTAAAAATTTCTTGCTTATTATATTATATATAAAGATACAGATTAATATTAAGATTAAGATATAGTTAGACCAAATTATCAATAACATGCATAAAATGAGAGCACACAGAATAAATTCATAACACACTTTGAAACTAAAATTAAAAAGTAACTCAAATCAAAATCTCAAATAGTACATCTTTAATGAACAAAATTGAAAGAACAAATAGTAATATGGCTTCAATGAAATAGTACCAAAAAACAATTGTCTAGGAATTCAAAGAACCTTGTCAAAAAAAAAAGGAATTCAAAGAACAAAAGTGAAATTAAGATCATAAACTAATGGCAAATATGCAGCAAACTCCATCCACTTTAATTATAGATCTTTAGTATATGGCTTCTATTACCTGCATCACATAATCAAATACAAATATAATAAGTACCTACGTAGACAATTTGTGAGTTGAGATTTAAACACAATTAAAAAGTTAAATGATATTGTAAATAAGTCAAAAAAGACAAAAAAGAGCATAATGTGCTTTTTTAAACAAACAAAAACGATATTGTAAATATTATTATATAACATTAGCATTCATTAAAACCATTTTTATAAAAAATGGTAATTTACCTTTTGACATGTCACTGACTAACCAAAGCCCAGCGACGCGAACTTGAATATTTCAGTTTTCTCTAAATAGAGAAATTGCAGGGACAAAATCATACTTAACAAACATATTGAAAAGTGAATTAGATAATTTGTTTATTGATTTAGGGTTATGTGCAAAGACAAAGAGAAAATACAACCACCAATGAAATAATAAAATGTGAATAGGTTGTGACCTTTATATAAAATAAAAGATTAATATTTTTTGTTTGTCTGATTAAAAATATTAGCTTTTTAATTTCCGAAAAAATTGTATCTTGGTGAAGAGGGTCTAACATGAAAAAATAATATATTATTTCTCCTATTACGATTCTTTAAAAGCATTTAATATGATACCATTTTAAAAAACTTGTCCAGCAATCATACTTATATGTCGAAATGCTTTCTACCGTGTGCAAGCTTTATATTAATTCTGGCCATAAAAAAAAAGCTTTATATTAATTCTGATTCATATAAATTTATTATGTTTTTTTATTCTGATTGCTTGAATAATAATTAGACGGAACAAAAAAAAAGGACACGTTTTACATATCAATCAATAACCAATAACAATATATCAATAATCAATATCAATGATCAATAAAAATTAATATTTAAAATAATAATTAATACCAAATGTTTGTGAGCAATTCATGTAAGGAGAGAGGTTATTAATATTTAAAATAGCAATTAATATCAAATGCACCACAAGAGAGAATGCATGAGAAGACAATTCTGGTGAGGAGAGAGATTTGAAAAAAGTTCTGGCTTTTTATATATAAAGATTAACTAGATTATTAGACATGTAACTACCATAAAGATTGAGTAACCCTTTCCATTTCCTTTTCTTTTTGAAACAAAAAGCTGCGAACAGAGACTTCATTAAGTTTGAATATAATTTGGAGATTAGGATCATATCTTGGTTTTTCCTACCTTGGGCCCTTTGATTCAAAAGTGTTGAATACCAAATCCTTATGGGCCCCTATTACGCAGCTAGTCTCACATACATTAGTAAAAAAGTTCTTAGGCTATGGTTTATTGGTTTTAAATTAAGCAATTTAAATCACACTTGAAGTGTTAACGTTGTGATAAAAGTTAACTATTATAACTAAAATATAAAAAAAAATTGTTGGTTACAACTTTAAGATATCAAATTTAAACCCTCTCAAAAATATGCGTAAGATAATCATTAATATCACTTTATTTAATATAAATTGCCCTTTTCTATTTATAAAATGAATAAATAAACAATTTAAACTTATGATACTATTATGTGTATATATGTATACAATTAAGATTAAGATAATAATATGGAATTAATTTTAAATATCTCATCTTGAATGAAGTATTGTGTGTGTATACAGTACCTTTTTGGCCTTTTATATACAAAAAAGAAGCTAAATTTGAAAGCTGCAACATGTTGTAGTCGATATATATGACGGACTTATGAGGACTCAAATGATGATGAAGCATGATACTGGACCTGGGGACCATGTCCCAGTTTCAAACTACTTTTTTTTTTTTGACTCAAAGTTACTATTGCAGTTAGTTAATTGTGTTTTCATATTTCAAACAAACCGCTTGTTTAGCTTTTAGATACTCTTCAAAACTAAACCAAACGCAATGATTAAAGTAGCGGCATACTATTTTGTTTAGTATGATATATATATATATATATATATATATATATACCATAGTGGTATATAATAGTAGTATACTCCAATAATAAATTATCATATCATGAAGTCAAAAAAAATATAAATGATCATATCATAGCAGCACAACTTTAAAACACACTTTTTTTTCTCCTTCAATTTACTCAGAATTCACGAGTCTTACCAATTTTAAGTGGAACTTATATAACTTATTAGTAGGATATATATTTGATTTTCAATCAATAAAAAATTGTGTTGAAGAGAAAAAGATGTTTAGGGAGTCTGCTGTATGTATTTTTATAACATATTAATTAATCAATCGAATTCACGAGAGTTACATATAAAAGGAAAACGGAAGACAAATTTTCCTTATCAGTGTTGCTTTATTCTAGTGTACATTTGCATGTACGTTTATTATTCATCAAAACAATAAACAATGCACATTTGTTTTTGTGATTCAAATTTTAGAGCCAATAATAACAAGTCAAAAAAGTTTTGTTAGTTACACAGAAATTAAGTTAAAGTCCAAGTTTCTTTTTTGACAGGTTAAGTTAAGATAGTCAAACTTAGAATGGTTGATAGTGTGATATAAAGGTTGAATGATCATCAGCTGTGTAAATTATGCATATTTGAATGTGTTATTTTAAGTATAAAAACGAAATCGCCTTTTAGTAAGCAGACATATGATCTCTATCCTTAATCGCCTTTTACCGCAATTAAGGATTTTGGCAGCGAAGAAGAACGACATCAAGTTAGTTCTTACTTTATGTTTCAAAGAAGAAAACGAAGAGTATGAAATGGAATTAAGGACGGGAGGTAAGGACGGAAGTTGACCACGGCGGTGCAATGGTTGGCAGAGGAATATCAAAGGTTAAAGGGGAGAAGAGAAGAAAAAAGAAAACACGTTGTTTGAATTTCTTTTCCGAATATCAATTTGGGAGAAGATGAAATAGATTTGTGGAAAAATTTAATTCTAAGTTTGAATTGAAAAAGGATATGAAAGGCATTGGAAAGAGACAAAATCATTAACCGCATAAAAATTTAGCTTGGCCGGTGCTTGTATCTATATCACAAGCAATTAATTTTATTACAAAAATAAAAAATTATTATTAATTAATTGCAATTAGGAAGGATTTTAGGAGGGAAAAAATAGGGTTTAGTTGTGGTTAATCCAACAACATTTAAAGATAAGAAATAAGAGATACCTTTTCTTTTTATTAGTGGTAGATATTGGAATACTAAAAAATAGATATTTGAATGTACTTTTTCTCTCACTTAATGATTAATTTGAGGGATAAAATAAGAAGAATCAATGTTATAGGTGACACTTGTATTGGAACAAACGATTTTGGCAAGTAGAACACTTATTATTTTGTGACGGAAAGAGTACAATAAACAATTTAAAAAACTGTAGAAGCTAGAATGATTAGTTAGTGCTAACATAAGGGAAGAAGAAACCAAACACCACCTATGATATGCTATTTTCTTGTCTTCTTTTGTTGAGTTAAGTTAAGGGTGGTTGGTCCATCACTAAAACAAGGAAAACCTCCTAGCCGAAGGCAGTGCAAGTCAACGAAGACACCAATTATATTAGGTAAATGCTAAGTGTTTTTGGGTATTGATTAAGCATATAAATAAGAAAATTTTATTTTGGAACTTGTGCATTTAATATATCAAACATGAAATGCTAAACAGGGCCTCTAGGGCACTTGTCTATTGAAATTAAATCTGTGTACTCTATTTGTTTGAACTGAAATAGAGTATGATCAAACATGAAATTAGTCTCTATATTATTTTATCGAAAGTTTTAAAACGCCGCAAAAAAAAACCGTCGCAAAATATAATTTTAGCAGGAGTTTTATTATGGTTGATTGAGATCAGGAGTATTGCAAAAAATTAAACATTACAAGAAAGATTCTCAAATTTTTATTTTAAAGGAGAATATTACAAAATTTACATGTTTTACAGGAGGCTATTAACCTATTACCCCTTAATTTAATTGCTATGCTATCATGATCACATAATTATCTTCCTTTAATTGAAGCTGAGGTCTAATCAAATGTTTATTCCATTGTAAGCAATTGGAGCATACATCCACATATCTTCAGAACTCAGAAGCTGTTTCATCCAAATAATAAAAAAATTAAATTAATCATTATCCTTTTCATAAAAAAATTGAAAACTATTGTTGCACTCGGCTAAAATGTGTATATACCTTAATTTGAAGCTGCAAAAACGTCACATATTGGACAGCTTCCTCAAGCATGGTGCTAATATCCACCTAAAATTCACAAACAAATTAAATAAGGCTTTAGAATTTGACAACCTTAATCATTTTTAGTCAATTGTTGAGTATTAGTTCAATTTCTATTAAGAAATCTACCTTAGTTCCATTTGGGACAAGAGTTTGCAAGATTCTCAACCTTTCATTTATTCCTTCTCTTCTCCTCTGCACAACACAACAGGAATAACCTTTCATTAGAGATATATTTAGCACCATATTAATATTTTATAAATAAATGGTATAATTGAAATAAAACAGTTATAATTTATTCCATTTTGTTTACTTTTCAAACAATGGAGTGGAAAATTTGTTCCGCTCCATCATAAAATATCTAAACAATATGATAAAATATATGTTTCATTATGATCCGTTCCAATTTACTCCATATTCCATTAACTTTTTTGATTTTTTTAATTTTTATTCATTCAAAGACTATTGTGATAGCGCCTCACATATTTACGGAACAAAGTCATTATTGTTTACTATGTGTGTTTACAACTAGTGCCAAATGTGTAGAGACGTGAGTCACAAAGATGTCGAAGTGAAGGCAAACATGTTTTTCCCAGTTTGTAAATTAAAGTTTGTTATAAGGGCTAGCAAAAATGCTTGACAGAAGGCACCAACAAGTATCCCAATCCACAGGCCTTTTCCTCTCAGCTCAAACCAGAAACCTAATAAAATGGCAATTGGAATTCCAACAACATAATAGGCTCCAAGGTTCACATATGCCCAACTTCTGCCAACCAGATCCTCTAGAGTCTACTGTCTAGCAATACCTATAATGGACAAGTCACAAGTGTTACATTCTAGCATAATACTCCCTCTGTCCCAAAATAAGTGTTGCAGTTGACCATTTTGTACTATTCATATGATCTACTTTGATAGTATTTTTCTACTGATATATAAATATAAATATTAGCAAGTAAGATGTTATTTGATTTGTCTCGATGAGTTTTTAAGATATACAATTTTTATAATTTTTTAAGATAGATAATTAAAAATATTAACGATTAAAGTTGTGCATTGGCAAACGTGAACTGGTCAACTGCGACACTTATTTTGGGACGGAAGGAGTAATTCAGACTCCGTTAGTTTTTTGTTTGGTACATTTTAGATTCCGTTAGTTAATTTCAAGAAAATGAAGTATTATTGTGCATTGAATAATACAGAAAAAGAATTTCATTATCCAAAAAAAAAAAATAAAGAAAAAGAATTAAAGAGCCAACCTGTCAGGGTACCGTGTAAAAATAAAATTAATAATTCTAATTTATTATATTTAAAATTTAAAAATTAAATTAGATATATTATTATTTTCTTTTTAAAAATAAATAAATACGTGAGTTCTCTCTAGACATTGAAACAACGTTGATTTTATCAATTCAAATTTCTTATGAAATCTGGATGTATACCATTGGCGCAAAATTAATAATTTTGCATTGAAGAAAATAACATATTGACCAAATTGACTAGTAAAATATTAAATACAAAATTTTTAAAATAAATTTTATATTAAATTTTTTAATATATGTCTTAAAGACACATGTTAATATTCTCCTAAAATAAATTCATGTGAAAAAATTATCATTACATTCATTATACTGTAAATGTTGATTCATCCATAATCCCTATAATCTCATTGAAGCAACCTACTCCCTCCGTCCTTAATTATAAGACCCTTTTTGACCATTGCACATACGTCAATGCACAATTTTGATTGCTAATATCTTTAATTATCTAGTAGTAAAAATTATAAAAATTTGATATCTTGAAAATACTCATCAAAACAAATCAAACAAGATCTTATATGCTAATATTTACAACTGTATATTATTAGAAAAATACGGTCAAAACATGATAGATGAATAGTAAAATTTAGTCAAAAATGGTCTTATATTAAGGGACGGAGGGAGTATATGATTGCCCAAAGACTGATTTCTATTCACTACTCCCTCCGTCCCAAAATAAGTGTCGCAGTTGACCAGTTCACGTTTGCAATGTACAACTTTAATCGTTAATATCTTTAATTATCTATCTTAAAAAATTATAAAAAATGTATATCTTAAAAATACTCATCGAGACAAATCAAACAACATCTTATTTGCTAATATTTACATTTATATATTAGTAAAAAAATACGGTCAAAGTAGATTATGTGAAAAGTGCAAAATGATCAACTGCGACACTTATTTTGAGACGGAGAAAGTATTACTTAAACTAGTGAAAGAGCCGTGTGAATAATTTGCAGTGAAGGTGTAACATCAATAAAATACTACTAAAGTGTTTTTATAAAATTATGTTTTATTTTATATGCAAAAACACGTTAAAATATTACACTGGGCTAGTTACATATTTCATATACTCATAACGAAAAAAAATAATTTAAATATGTATCACATCTTTTATTTGATACATCGGAAGATAATATGTATCACGTCTTTGATTTATACGAAACTTTATACTTATTGCATTAAAAAAATATATTTTATTAGTGATATACTGAAATACTACATTGATGCAAAGCATTGACCCGTTTGGCCCGTTTATATATGTATTAGTGATAAACACAGTAGGTATCTTTCACCTTTGATTTATACGATAATTTATAAACTAGTAAAAGACCCGTGCATTCGCACGGATTGCGTAATATTACCGATATTATACAAAAGTAAATTATATTGATAATATTGTAAAATATTTAATCATAGTAAATGAAAATTATTAATATTAGTATAATTTTTCTGTTAAATTAATTAATATGCCGAAATTTGTTAAATATTAACAACGTGCCCATTGCATATTTGATTTACCTATGTTTGCGAAATCAATATTATATGCGAATCACAATTATATGTTACCAATGTACCCGTTGTTGGTTTTATATGTACCAGAATGAAATACATAAAAAAATATACTAATATGAAAAAGTTGATATGATAAATTTTTTAAAACACATTATTTTTTTCAAAGTTGTATACTAAAGTTGCAAATCAGAAGGATAAAAAAACGGTGATGAGATAAGAAAGAAAGGGATGGAAACTATGTTACATTTACATTCAAGGTGAAGGAATTTAATTTATTGGATGAAAAAGTTCATCGGAAGGATTATAATATTGGCTATCAGATCATCCAAATCTAAACAATCAAATTAAGTTAATTCATAATATTTCTAATGCAATTGAAACTTTCAATATAGTGCAAGTGTGCAACAAAAAGAGTAAAAAAATGGCATAAATACATAATATTTTGTTGCTATATTGCCCTGAATTGAACAGTAATAAACACTTAAAATAAACTTCAATAATAATAGGAATCTTGATAACATTAAATCATGAACAACACCTGTATTTACAGCTTGTGGCATTAGGAATACGTAAAGTTCTTACATGGAAAAATGAAATAAAGCTGTTTTTTGAGTTGAAAAATGAAATAAACCTGTATTTACAGCTTTATTTCATTTTTTAATTAATAGATAATGGGAAAATGTCATATTAGTACACGATTTTTGTAAGATAATCAGGTTTAGTATGGGTAATTAGGGAAATTTGGCGGTAATCACAAATTATATGTTGATAGTAGAAGAAGAAAACTTAAATTTAATACTATATTGAAGTTCTGAATAAACCAAAAGCAAACATATTAATGATGTTATTTAACTATATAAAGAGAAAGTAATACTCCATCTTAGACCTTGCTTAATGGTTCCACTCTATCACTGCTCAGATTTCACCATAGTACCTTGCCGTCACTTCCTTCAGACGAATCTGAAGCGCATCAAGCCGACCACGAACCATCCTTTCAATCTCTAGCATTTCTCTGTCCATTTCAGCAGAAATCTCGCCCTCAAGGCTGTGACTTCAGCAACCGTCTCTTGATAAGACTCTTCCACTCCCAAAATTTCTTTTTCCAACTCTTTGATTTCGTCAATAAGATTCTTTTCGTCAATGCGATGTAAACCTACTTGCTTCTTTGTACGCGGAACTGAATCTGGTAGCTTGCTTAATTCTTGAATAATTTGATTAACTGGTGGGCATTCCAGTTCGGTGTATATTTTCATCGCATTTAATTCCTGTTCAGTCCACTATAACCAGAAACCACCAGAAAAATCAAAATATATAAGAAAAAAAATCAAAATATTTACCTCGGGCGGGAGCTCAGTAATCTCCTCCACATCTTTTGAACCGCCGCTGTCACCGTCTTTTCTGCCCTTTTTGTTCTCACGTTTGCGTTTTTTTGTAATGACGTTTTCATCTTTGCGTCCCCCTCTCCCTCCATCCTTACCACCGTCATCCTTGTCCTCATTGCCCTTGCCCATACCCACAAGTGTGTTGGCGGCGGCTTCCGTTTCCGATTGCATGTTAGCGCTGCCACAGGAAAAGAAAACAAATAAACAAATAAGCATGCTTGTACTTAATTAATTTACCAATCAAAAAATGAAATAAATAACAAAACAAAATTTAACGGAAAAAGTTGATGATTTAAATCAACATGATAATGCTCTTAACCCATTCTACTAGATCTATCAAAAATTATAAATGAAACAAATTGAACTTAAAATGAACTTAAAAATAACTCTCTTAACACTACTAGATCTATAAGAAATTAGAAACAAAAACTACTCAAAATAAATAAAAGTTGAACATGAACATAATCAATTTCAAAACGTACTGCAAGAACTACGATGATAAAAATGGTTAACACTCTAGCTGAAAATGAGAGATATATGGTTAAGGAGGTTGATTATATAGTGGAAAAACGAGTGAGTGTTTTCTGCCTCTGGTACGATTTTTGTTTCAACAGAATTTGGATTTTGTCCACCCGCTTTCTTCGTCCCACTACTACTCTTCCGTACCAACAATGCTATATGGCACGAGGCCATCCGTCGTTAAATTTGCACGACATGTATATATGTGCTAGTTTGTCACAATAAATTCTATTTTTTTTTTTATATTTGGTTTTCATTTTTTAGATTTAGTTTCTATGAGAAGGGAACTCTAGTAGTTTAGAGTTCAGCTTTAAAATAAATAAAGTTTGATTAAAAAATTGTTCCACCCTGAAATTGAATTAGGATTCTCCCAAAATTAATTTTTCAATGAAATTTATTAACCACTTAAGCCGAATGACTTAATTGTAATTATAAACCAATACATGATGTGTCAATATATTTTTTTGATGCATGTGGAATGTGACATATCATGTGTTTTTAAATATCGTACATGATGTGACATTACATTATTGAATACATGGGTAAAATAATTTTATAATGACAGTGTATATAAATAAATTTCTAATTTAATTACTATACATTGTCAATGTAAAATTATTTTGCACATGTATTTAATAGTATGCTGCGACATAAGACATGATTCGAACCATGATATTTCCATTTATTCATTTTACAAAATAAAATTTTAGCCATTAACTACTTAAAAAAATCTGGTAAAAAAACAAAAAAAATACAATACGCACATTTATGTTTTTTTTGTTAAGAAATACACACATTTACGTTGAACACATACCAATCAAAAGTAACCAATCAAAAATAAAAAATAAAAATAAATTAAAAATAGAAAAGAAGAAACCGTGAAACACAATTTCTCTCCATCCATCTCCTTCATCCTTCTTCCAACTCCATTATCATCAAACCCATTCTAATTCATTTTAATTCATTCAACCAAATCATTACGCCATTATAATCAAACTCAGAACCCATTCCCTTCACTCAACTCCATTATCATCAAACTCATAATTTCCAGAAACACAACCCATTTTGCTTCATCGAAACCAAATCGATTTTGCCAGAAACACTCGTTTTGTTCAGAACTCTCCTTTTAGTGAATCAATTTTGGGGTTTTCAGTGAATGGAGGATGATGATGATTAAGATTTCCAGCGAGATTTGTTGGACGATGATGATGTTTGTTGGCGAGATTTGAGGTTTTGGTGTGAGATTTGTTGATTTCTGGCAATGATGATGATGGACAATGATGGACAACGATGATGAAGATGATTTTGTTGATTTGTATCGTGTTTTGTTATTTGATGCTTAAAAGTTGATTTTGGTGATGGTTTGGTGTTGTTTAACTAACTAACTAACAGTAAGTTACTAAATTATCCTTGTATTTAAAACTGATTTAATTTATTGTAAAATGAGTTTTTAGCAAAATACTACTCCCTCTGGTCCTATATATAAGACAACTTTTACTTTTTAGATTCATTGTACAATGGATGTATCTAGACAATATTAATATCTAAATACATTCATTGTACAATGAATTTAAAAAGCAAAAGTTTTCTTATATATAGGACCAGAGAGAGTAATAGAAGGAGGCTTGCTAACTTTCTCCCACATGATTTTAGGTAAGTAGTGGAGAGAATGGGAGTCTGGGATGAAACGAAAGGGCGCAAAAGGGCATGAGGCACAACTCTCTCCAACCCCACCACATTTGAATTCACTAAAGACAACCAAACACTTTTTTCTCTCCATTATGTGCGGAGCGGAGGGACAGGGTTGCATTTGACACGCTTCTTTTTTCCAGCTTTAGGCAATTGTTTGAACTGCATTGTTTATATTATTTCTTATTGACTATTTTTAGAGTTTGATCCCATTTTGAATGGTTTTCTTATTTGTAGGGCAGTTAATTGGCATGCTCATTGCAATGATGTTCAAGCACTAAGCTATGAACATCTTTGTGACTGGGAAAAACAGGGAATGTGACTTACGTCTCTCCACATTTGGCACTAATAGTAAACACACACAGTAAACAATGACTTTGTTTCGTAAATGTGTGAGGCGCTATCACAATAGTCTTTGAATGAATCAAAATTAAAAAAACAAACCTAAATGTGATTTTCATTAGTAAATTTGGTCCTCAAATATGGCTTATGTTAATCACTTTGGTCCATAAACAGGGCTGGCCCAGAGGCAAGAGTTATAAAATTGATGTATATTTTTTTTCTTTTCTCATTATTATGATGTAAAAGAAATTGAATGAAATCTTCGCTTCAATTTCAATCGGAGATGAACATGAGCCAACTAAGAATGTAAAATGTTTCTTCATTTTATTTTATTTTCTTGATACTAAATATATATATTGGATCAAATTTTTAGACTTTTAATTGAACTTGTAACTTTAGGCACCATGGTTTATCTTTTTTCCTCTACCATAGTTTTCTTTGGCGGATGATGAATGCAACTGTAATATCTTCTTTCTCATGAATGAATCCATTTATGGCTTTAAAATGCTATCAAAAAATAAGAGAGAAAGCGAGTCAGAAAAAATAATAAAAGAATGCTAAATTGTTGAGAGGAGGGAGAGAAAAATGGGCGACATAAAGCACAAAACAAAATCATGAGAAATTTGGAGATTTAAAATTTAAAGTTATGCTTAAAGAAAGGTGGGAAGAGCGACCCCATACATGTCAGGTGGTAAAAAAGACTTAAGTTTTACCAGCATAACATGGCGTTTGTTTGTTCGAGAAGTGAAAGATGTTGGTTTTCTAGCGTTGCCTATGATTAACGTGACTTTGTCATCCTACGTTCTACAAATTATTTCAATGATGATGGTTGGTCATTTGGATAACCTTGCTCTCTCTGTGCTGTCTCTGGCTTCAGCATTGTTGTAAGTCTTCTTTTTCCATATTAGGCATGTCTCTTAAAAATCAATATGAAATTAATTGCATTTTATATTATATTTTGTACATATCAAACAGTTGGGAATGTCATGTGCACTTGAAACTCAATGCGGACAAGCCTATGGTGCTAAGCAATATAAAAAATTTGGTGTTCAAGTTTACACTGCAATCATTTCTCTTATTATAGCTTGTATTCTTCTCTCCATAGTATGGATCTACTTGGGGAAGATATTGAGTTTACTAGGCCAGGACCCTTTGATTTCACAAGAAGCTGGAAAATTTAGAATGTGCATGATTCCTGCTCTATTTGCATATGCAACACTTCAGGCACTAGTCAGATACTTTCTAATTCAAAGTTTGATACTTCCTCTTGTTATAAGTTCTTCTGTTACTCTTTGCTTCCATGTAGCATTTTCTTGGTTGCTTGTTTTTAAATCTGGATTAGGTTCTTTAGGAGCTGCATTTTCTATTGGTACTTCATATTGGTTGAATGTGATTATACTTGGATTATATATGAAATTCTCTACTGATTGTGAAAAGACACGGGTTCCGATTTCAATGGAACCATTCCTCGGAACAGGGGAGTTTTTTTGCTATAATATTCTTTCGGCAGGAATGATTTGGTCCGTCCCTTCCCTCCTATTGTATCTTATAGTAGTTTTGTGTTTTTTATTTGGATTTAATTCATATACACATCTAGTTTAGATTTTTTATATTGCCATTCAATAGTAATTGTTAAATCATTAATAGCGTTTGACTTTAATTGTAACTTCTACTAAAGTCACACACATGAGTGATCGCAAATTGTTGACAATGTAAAACATTTTACATCGATTGTGTATCAAACTATCAATATTATACTCTTGCTTTTGTGTCAAACATGGTTTGTAACTTTGTTTCTTACAAATTTGATCTTTTCAGCCTTTACCGGTGGTCACTTGAGCTCTTGCCTCTTAGTCCTTCTTTCTGGTCTTCTTCCAAATCCAGAGCTTGAAACTTCAGTCTTATCTATATGGTATAATTACAACCTTTCTTTGTCTTTTGCTCTGACCAGTTTATCAATCATCTCAACACTCTATACAATACCAGAAGCAATTGGCTCAGCAGCAAGGTTTTACTTCATATCAGTCACAACAACCCCATCAATTTATGCATATACATTTTTCTGTACAACAAAAACTGATGTTATTCTTTTCTTTCTGATTGGTTTTTGTTTTGCGCTTGTTATTTAGTGCTAGAGTTTCTAATGGATTAGGAGCTGGATGTCCACAAGCAGCACGATTGTCTGTTTATGCTGCTTTGACTCTTGCAGTTTCTGAGGCTATTTTGGCGAGTGCTGTCATTTTCTCCTCTCAACGGGTTTTAGGTTATATATTTAGTAATTAGCAAGATGTGGTGGGTTCCTTTGATAAGTCTATCTGTTATAATGGATAGTTTACATGCTACCCTTTCAGGTTGGCTATTGAATTCTTCTCTCTATTAATATGCTCTGAATGTATCACTTGTCCATTATAGGTATTGCTAGAGGATGTGGTTGGCAGACGCTAGGAGCATATGTAAACCAAGGAGCCTATTATGTTTTTGGAATTCCAATTGCTGTTATATTGGGTTTCTGGTTTGAATCTAGAGGAAAAGGCCTGTGGATAGTTGTTGGTGCCTTCTGTCAAACACTTTCGCTTTCCCTTACTACAAGTTTTACAAATCGGGAAGAACAAGTTTGTCGTTACTTCTAATACTGACACTTTAGATTGAAGATGTGTGTCCAGTGAGTGTCTGACATGAACAGAACACAGACACATGTAGTTACATTCGATTACTTCCACTTTTTCAAATTATTATGTCAATGTTGTTTTTGGTTTTTGTTTATGTATCCGTGTTTCACAGTTCCATGTTTTTGTGGCTTTACCTCTCTTTAATTTGGCAAAGTCAAAAAACATCAATTTCATAATGTTATACCATCTCAGATCAGGAAATCCTATCAAAGTATATATTTGTAACTTAATATGTTAAGCTAGGGGGAATATATCTATCTTTTTATATTCAAAGAGTACTAGCATCTAATTCTCATGCTATCTTATTAAGATTCATATCAGTTTTGAAAATATAATATTAATTGAAATATACTAATTTCTTGAGTGATTGCGGGCAATTAAGGAAAGCGAAAGAATATTTCAAGGAAATTTTGTAGTAGAAGATAGATTAATTTGAGCAAATGGAATAGATTCATCAAATATGCCAGCCTGTCTGGTTAACATTTGTAAAGCTTATAGCTTAATTTGATTAGAGAAAAAGATCAAATCTCACATACTACAAGGAATGACATATTGATACCATGAAAAATATTGGTGTTCCATGACAAAAGTATAAATCTGTAATTTTATCTCGCTTTCATTGTGGTCCAAAACGCATCTTGCAGGTTTTTAGTGTATATACCTATTTCCAAATATATGGAGAATGTTAAAGAATGTCTCCGGGGATTTGTTAAGCATTTTTTTGTACATCGGGAAGATAAATTGCTCCCGCTATAAATTGATCATTGGACTTTCTCTACCCAATTCATATGTCCCTCAGCTCTTACCACTTGAGTTCTCCTATGGAACAACTTGTTAAGCATGTTAATATGAAAATTTTATTTTAAAATGTGTGCATTCTATACTTCGAAAGTGTAAAAATTTTAGTTTTCAATATTAAATATCTCTTTTATTTTATTTTTTAGTATATTTAACAAGTGCGTCAGGGGGCACTATTAGCATGACCCTATATATACTTTTCTTCTTTTGATTTATCATTTATATATTTGGTAAAAATTCACAAAATATAAAAACTGAAATGAAAATAATTAAAATAAAATTTCAAAGAACAAAATTATATTTAAAAATATATAAAAGTTATATTAAATTAATAGATTTAAATTATATTCTACCAAAAAAAAGGTTCAAATTATTAGATTCTAAATATTTTACATATTAATTTGATATATGTTATATTATAATTTTTTTACAAGAGATTTTATTATGAATTAAAAATGTCTTTTTATGTGATTTTACATTTATTAGTCAGTTTAACTTTTAATTTTATCAAACACTTCAATTAACTTAAACTAACTTATCAATTATCAATCATAAGCTATCAACTATAATCTATAAGTCATCAGTTATAAACTATCAATTATCGGCTATAAATTATTTAAGAATGACAGAAATGAGATTTCTGCCCTCCGACACTTTCCTTTGCCTTATCTTTTGATTTGATGCTTTAGAATAACCTTTGTTAGGAGAAGTGGAAATAGGCCAGGCTGATGTCTAGGCCTACGACCTAACCTATATAGGTCAAGGTCAGATCATTCTTTTAAAACAGGTCAGATTTAGACTTTTTTATAAGTCTATTCATCTAAAATGGTCAAGTTACAAATCATAATAATAGCGTTTTAAGCTTGCTAATCCGACCTATTTAAATAAATATAAATAAATAATAATAATATTTATCATTTAATATTAAATATTAGACATTGAACTAAATTTTAATTCTATAAACTTTATAACAAATTAATTTTATACATATATAAATATTTATGTTATCAAACAAAAGTTCAATCTCATTGTATGATGTTTAATATCAAACAAAAGTGTAATCTCATTGATCAATTAATTGATTACTCTCTCTCTCTCTCTCTCTATATATATATATATACATATAGGTTTTTAAACAAACTAACAAGTCATACTCAGGCCTCTAATTTTTAGACAGACCAAACTCAAGCTTGACAAAATCTAGCTCGATCTCGTCTATTCCCACCCATATTCGTTAAGCTTTAGTGTGTTTCTGTTTGTTTTTGAATTTTTTTTATATTACCATGATATTAGTACAAAGTCTCCATCGGAGATTCTCTCTTGCCAACTAAATATTTTTCATAGCATTTAAAATGCACTAAAAAAAATGTTTCACAATGCATTTTCTAATATTTATTTTATAAAAATGGAAACAGAAAAGACCAAAAGTAAACATACTATTTCAACCCATTCTCAATCACTGTATTAATCTTTATCTAATCAAATTATTTGGAAACAAAAAGGAAATAAGGGGAAACACAAAGACCATGTGCACAATATGGAAGTTACTCGACTAAAGAATAATCTACCTCATATTTTGTATGTCTAAAATACCAATCCCACATGAAAAAATGTACTTTTAGAGGAGCCGGAAGCGTAATGTATTTTCGAAATTTTTTATCCCCTGAGTACACATAACACTTTCGAGATAAAGGAGATATGACATACACAGAGTTACTCTCATATCCCCACATGTTCGGGTTGCTCAATGCATAACAATGTTTGCACGACATATAAAATAATGCAATGTCGCCCAAAGTTTCTAACTTGACATAATCCATGGTTGAGAAGTCTATCTTGTACATATTCATTATTTCCATGTTTATTGCATCAACCAATAAAAGTTGTTCATCACAATTAACCAACCTGAGGTCTAAGTTATATAATCCCTTGGGGGTACTCTTCATTTTTAGAAATTTAATATTTGCATAATTCAGGCTGAGTACTCCTATGTTGGCCCTACTTGTGACAACATATATTATATTATGCAAAACCACAAAGTCAACAACATTCCCTTGATTTGTCATTGTTGAATAACTAACCCAACCACAATTTCGAGATTGATAGACAAGCAAATGACGGTTGCATAAAATCACCAAGACAAATTCTTCAGAGGATTTGCCAAAAGCAAGCAAAGCATAGTTACAATGAGGGCGATATTCAAAGGTAGAGGTATCAATTACCTTCTTTATTTTTGTGAATGGATTGATTAGCAATAATGAATGTTTGTGCCCCGCCATGATAATATATCTGCTAGAAGACGTAACAAAGACAGAGCGGAAGGAGTACTTCATCAACTTTGAGCAATAAATTTTTTGGTTGGGTATGCTGATAAAGGAAAATGATCCATGTTCATCAAACGAAACATGAAGAAGCAATGGTTCTTGAGATGACAAAAACAATTTCCAATAAAGTTTATGAAAAGCTTTCCAATTCTTGCACACACCGGCAAACTGAACGTGGTCATCCAAATCTAATGTTTTGGAAATGATATCAAGCACATCCCAAGAAAATTCACGGTTCTCTTCTACCCTGGCTTTTTTTTTGGACAAGCAATTCTCTTCTACCTTCACTTTTTTCCCTGTATTACATTAATGACAATGTTAGGTAATTTAAGGGGGTGTTTGTTTCAAATTTATAAATAACATTTTTAGGAATATAAGGATAGGAATAGAGATATGTTTGTTATAACTTATAAGGTTGATATAAAATTATTCTTGAGTATCAAGGTTTTTTGAAATAAAGTAACTTCTCATGACTTCTCTTATTTCCGTGATTTTATTCTCAAGAAAATAGGTAGTAAAGAAAAATTTCCATAAAAATGAGAATAAATTTTAAATAACTTCTTTCCTCCGTCTCAAAATAATTGAGATACTTTTCAAATGTGTGGTCCTCTTTTTTTGTTCATATAAATAGTTTATTTTCCCATTTCGTGATCACGGGTCATGCTAGTGTATAACAAACAATAGACAATAGCTATGAAGTCTCGATACTCCAAAATTGATCAAGTATCGTGTCCGATAACGATACGCGTCAGATACTTCCCGATACGTATCGAGGAAGTATCCAATGTTTAAATTTAATTTTTTAAATAAAAAATGTCAACACTTCTCCGATACTTGTCTGATACTTCCCGATATGTATCAGAAAAATAGCAACAAGATTGGTTTATGTGCTAAAGATTTATCCATTAAGAGCTAAAAATTTGGTTTATGTGAATACAAATTTTTTACTCTTGTCAAAAAATGATGAAGAATATCGGAAAATAGCAACAAGATTATAGAATATTAATGGAGATCCGCGTGACTTGCTATTTGGGTAGTACTTAAAATATGTAATTCACTTCTTTTGATAATTTTAATAATGTGAATAATGTGAATGTTTCTTTATTATCAATTTAGTTATATTTATATATTTTACATTTAAATATTTAATTTTTTATCAAGATTGTGCAAATTTGATCAAATTAAATCTCTGAAGTAAGACTCCATTACACTCAATCCAACAAAGAATGAACTAATAGCTTAATAATGATAAACTACTAACCATTGGTCTCCATAGTCCTTTTTTTATGTTGAATCTTGTTTTTTAGTTCCTGATCTGATCTGTTTCAACAAAGAATCAAACGATACCACTGAACCAAACAAAATCAAATAAATAAAAAAGAGTTTCGGTAAATCTTCATCTTTGTTCAGAAAATTATTACTAGTATTCAATTTAACTACCAATCCCAAATCAAAATAAATAAATAAAAATAAGAATTATTCGAGTGGAAGAGGAGGAGCATACCATTGATTTGCAGAGATCGCTGCAGGGAACCCTAATTTTGAAAAGCGAAGCTTGATGTTGTTGTTTTATTTTTATGGCTTAAACATTTTTTAGTTACCATTTTGGTTTTAGCCATGTATATATGTTTTTCTAAATAAGCCCAGTATGCGTCAAAAAAAATAAATAATAAACCTAGTATTGACCAAATTTGTTAATTTTGGTCTCTGCTGTTTGTTTCCGTCACAAAAAGTTCCACGTGACAAAAATTTTACTATGGGTCTGTTTGGTAAGGCTATATTATGAGCTCATATGACTAAATTAGGTTCCGTTTCGTCCGGCTTAACTTTTATTTTTCTATTTTTTTAAAATGAAATAGAGAAGTATAAAAGTAAATTTAACTACAAGTATTAGAGAAATAGTAAAGAAGTAAAAAATAACGAGAAATAGTAAAGAAGTAAAAACACAATTTTTTCCTTCTTTACTATTTTTAAGGAGAAGAAAAAAAGTAGAAAATAAGTCGGTCGAACCTGTTTAATAACTGTAAGCTTATAGCTTATTTCACTAGTTTATAGCTTATTTTCCAGACGTTAATCCAAATAATGTTTTAGCTTATAGCTTATCATCTTTTCTTCCAGTTTTACCCTTACTATTTCAAATAAGTTCCATTTTTATCATTTATACTATATTTAAAACAACGTTTATATATGTATATATCGTAAATTTGTATACTGGGCACTTAGTTTTTTTGACTAACTTTTATAAAATAATTTTGTTGATTGGGTTGTGCTTTTTTTTTTTAATCGTGAAGTTGCTATCTAGTATTTTTTTTTTAACGTTGCTGATCTCTACCTGTATGTGTATATACATCTTCCCGTTCTTTTTTTTTGGTTGGTCAAAGACATCCCCCTTATTTATTTATTTTTGACGAATACTATATATCTATTATTATAACAATAAAAATGGAAATATGCAAATAAAAAAAAAATCAACGGATAAGTTATTTAATTATTTTTTTTTTTGGTAGAGATAAGTTATTTAATATTAATGTATAAAGATATATTCTATACCAAAAAAAATGTATAAAGATATATTAAATTAATAAAATTAAATTATTAAATTTTAAATATCTAAATAATAGTTTAATTATAGGTTCAATTATAATTTTTTACAAGATACTTTATAATTAAAAATGTCCTTTTATGTTATTTTACACTTATCAGTAGTTAAACCATTAATTTTACCAAACACTTCAACTAACTTATTAGCAATAAATTATCAGCTAACAGCTATAAACTATCAGCTAACAACCATCCATGAAACCCTACAGCTTTTGGATCAAATTCCTCCTTCGATGCCAAAGTCACATGGGATGATGTCATTCAAATGTCTCAACAAGTTTCTAAACAAGCTACCACAGGTTCACCCTCTTTCCCTCTTTTTTTCTTCTTTCTTTCCCAATTTTTAGGTTGTTAGGGAACTGTTTGGATAATAAACAAATTATTTAAGCACTTATAATAGCATTAAGTGCTTATGTATAAGCTAAAATAAGTCAATTAATAGGGATGTTATGTTAAATTTATATATTTTCTGTGCAGTTGGAATGATTTGGACTGGAGATAAACCAGAATCAAAAGCAGTTGAGGAAAGTATGACATCCTACTTCAACAATCTACAAGGTTTCCTCTTGGTTTCTCATGGCAGCACGATAGGTGCGGAGCCTACTCTGTCTTCGAGTATTCATGAAGTTGTTGATTCCAGCTTCAGGTTGATGAAGGAAACTGTCTCTTTCTATGGTAAAACTCTTTTGCTCCCTCTATCTAAACAGGTTATTCAACTTTTGATTGTTGACAGTTGACACTATAACTCAATCTTTAGAAATAGTTAATCTATATCAACCATAATTTGCAGCAGTGTTGCTTTAGTTTTATTGCTAGCCTAGATATTTAGTTTTATTGTACATTGTCAAAATGTTGGTAGATGTCGAACATGTTTCTGAATCCTTCTTAGAACACCACGTTTTCATCATTTTAACCAAAAAAATCTATACCCTTTTCTTTGGAAAAGTTCTAGAAACTATTGTCTCCCCGAATCATGAGATTTAAGAGTTGGAAATATCTGCTATATCTATAATAGTATTCTGATTTGGTACTTTGGTTATGGCATTAAACTTGAGAATATTTTGACGTAGTATACAAAATACATAGATGATGTAATCCGAAATTAATCATGGGCATTGGATAAGGTTAATAATAGGTATTAAAAAAAATATTCGATTAGAATTCATGCAGCATGCTATTATGAGTATGATTTATATTCAGTAATCAGTCTCCAATGCATGCACACGGCACATAGAATACGATATGACTGCTGCTATGTGAGCAACGATACTATTTTCAGCAAGTGCACAAAGACATAATGAACTTCACTTAACTCTTGTGTTTTGCTATTTTTTGTTACTGTGTGATATACCATAGCTTAATTAGAAATCTTTGTGACCGCATTGACATTTATTTGTATCAATTCAGTGTTCCTTTAATAAATTCTATTGCAATTCATTTTAGTTTCGTTGACATTTATCAATACAGCCTTTGATATCTGCCATTAACCTGCTGTTCCTCTATATATTTAACTGACTTGATTATCATATATCAAATCATTACCATTGTCCACATCAAAACTATTTCTTAATTTTCTGTTGAATTGTTCACAACCTTTTCATTATCTCTTAACCAAAACTAACAGGATCCATTCGCGAAGGCTATAAACAATCAGTTCCGCAACTAGTGGTGCTGTATGGGAAACATGTTCTGCTCTCAAAAAGGCTCCCACATCAAATATTACAGCAATTGGGCGAGGAATGACAAAGGTTGCAGTTTCAGTGAAGGATGTTCTACGCGAGGTGAAAGAATTAAAGCCAGATGATAGTGATGATCTAGTTGACAAATCTGTTGACAATAATTGTGCAGAAACAGAGTCATTATCAAGTGAAGGTGATCTTGGGAATGACCTATCACCAGAAGAGATGAAAGTGGCTGAAAGAACCATTGTGGTTGTGTCTGACACGCTTTCGGTCTTGAAAGAACTTATTCGCTCCATCATAGGCTTGATTAAGATGGAAAAACCAAATGACAACAGGTGTTTTGTAGATTCACTTGAAAAACTTTTGCAGCTCTGTCAGGAACTTGGTAAACAGATTGATGAGATTGGAGCTTGCCTCTATCCTCCGCAAGAGATTTCTTCCATTGAGGCAGCATTATTGATGCTCTGCAGGTGGAATTAGGAAGACTTCAAGGTGCATCAGATGCATTTCTCGAGGCATGCAATGGTTTGAGGAGCTCACTTGTAGAGCTTGCATCTGAACTGAGTAGCTCTAACACTGCTGATATAGAAGCCAGAGTGGAAAATATAACGTTAACCGATAAGTAGACTCTTGTTTGTACCTTTTTTGTGTGCAATGATTTTGACCAAGTAGAATTTGTGTAGAATTTCTGAAATGATCCATTTGATTTTATCTATATACATATAAGTACACTTCTGTTTCTTGCAAACCCCTTCATTTAGTTTTTATTTTGCCAGGGATACTGTAATTTCTGCTCGTACACTATTGGAATTGTGTTCCAAAATTAACATTTCAATTATTAAAGTTAAATGCTTGAGAATAGCAACATTTGAAATTCAGTGTGCACTGTGTAGTGTTGTCTTATAATTTAAGCTTTATTACTCTGACCATGAGATGGTGTAATTCATCCTGAAAAAGCCTTTCTTAGTTATGTAATAATTTCTATTGTAATCATGATTTTAAATTAACAACATTAACAAGTGTATTGAAGTATAGAACTGCAGCCAAGTCATTAATTTAACTGCAACTATGTCAAAAAAAGCAATATCTTCAAATGCCAAGGCCTAATGGAATTTAGGAATAACTAGTTACAGAATGATAAGTTTAAATCAATTGGAACACAGGAAGAGTAATGCTCTGATAGGAGTAAAAATATACACTAGACTCCTGTATGGAATGTACATTAACATCTGCTTAGACTGAATTTATTTTAGTTACCGTCCAGCAAGTTTAACCACCCATGCACCACCTAGGTAAAGACCTTTTGTATCTTTTTTTTTTTTTTAAGTACGTTTAACAACCGTGTCAGGGGCACCCTATATATACTTTTCTTCTTTTGATTTATAATTTATATATTTGGTAAAAATTCACAAAATATAAAAACTGAAATGAAAAAAATTAAAATAGAATTTCAAAGAACAAAGTTATATTTAAAAATATATAAAAGTTATATTAAATTAATAGATTTAAATTATATTCTACTAAAATGTCATTTCTTAATCAACTCTTTGGCAGAGGCATTTAGCGTTTTTACCACTCGATGGTTATTTCTTTCTACTTTTTCAACTTTCATCCATCTCATTTTTTCGATCTTAATTTTGGGATATAAATATTTTGTATAAAGTTTCAGCTTACAATTGTATAGGTTGTTACAACTTACAAGTTGTTTGTTCGACTGACGAATTTGCAACATATAACGTTAAAAACTTTACAGATAAATTGATGCTCATTTTAAGTCACAAAGTTGGAGAAATAAATAGATTAGTCTTTACTATTTTATTTTGCACAATCTTATAAATTGTAACAAAATATGAATGGTGCGAAAAATAAATATTAAAATCTGATAAGTTGTAACAATCTGATACAGGACAAACAAAGATAATTTTTTAGAATACCTCAAGCCTATAACAAGCTCCTAATCCTAATCCTGTCCTTTGAAGTACCTTTGTAGGGTAAGATCCAACCTCCCTTTTAAATCGTTAAGCCTTGCCTGAACATCGTCTTTGATATTGGCCAATTCTAAATCGATTTCATTTGCAATTTCTTGGTCCAGAGATTGTTTAGTAGCTTGGAAGCGATTGTTTTTGTTCTTCTCTTGTCCAAGCTTGTGCTTCTCCTCATCTCTCTTAAGCTTAGCTGCTGCTAGCTTATCCTTCAAATCATTCCGCTTTTTTACCAACTTATCAACATCAAACTTTTTCTTCATTTTATTCAACTCTCTCGTTATTGCTATATCCGATCTTGGAGTCCACTCAGGAATCTTATGTAACTCAGCAACAACTTTAGCAATAACCAGTGGCGGAGCCAGGAATATTACAGAATGTGCGCAAAATTTTAATCACAAAATTGACATGTCACATAATATATAGTAATAAATTGAAATAAAAAGAGTTGTCATTTTGTCAATATAAGTACAATTTAAAAAAAAAGAGATGAATTATCTCAAAAAAAAAAAGAGACGAACATAACATTGTGCTAAATAAAATCATGAGGTAAATGTCCTTTCCGAGACTTCTTTGCGGTGAATGCTTGAATAATATCAACATCATTAAGTGACTTGAATATCTTCTGCTCGGTGTAACATATCATCAAGTCATTGAACCATCAATCAATCGTTGAAAATCCAAATTCCAAAATTAATATTCAATTCACGAAACAAAATTAACATGTATTAATTTAAAAATATAAAAATAAGAAACTATTTAATTATGTTAGTAAACAAGGATAAGTGACAATATGGTATTAGTATATAATATTATTATTGACTTATTGTAGAATGTGGACAAGTGGTTGTTGTTAGAGCATACACATACACTTATAATAATATCCACATGTTTTCAAACAAGATTAATTAAAAACAAATTATAACCGAAGACAATTTTCTCAAACAATGTTAACTCCATTCACAAACTTTGATTCATCATTCATCACTGCTCAAATTAACTCTTGTTCATTCTTGTTCACATACTTGATATAGCAATTAGCAAATAGCAGCCAACTTTCTCCAATTCATTCTTGTTCTTATTCAGTGCATTTGTTAGAATTGGAAGAAGAATCTAGCCCAAATTAACTCTGATCACATATTGTCCTAAACTCCTAATTCTACACACAAATTCTTAATTTCTGGTGAAATACAATCTTCTAGCACTAGCAAGAAGAATAAATAACCTAAGAAATAAGAAGACGCTACCTTGTTGTTTGTGTTGAGATCGCCGTCGTCTGTCAGGGGTTGGTTACTTCATCACTTGAAAACTTGAATCGTCTATCTTGAATCGTTGGTATTGCCGTATTGAAGAAGAATTGAAGAAGAGACAGACTGTTGCCGTTCCGTTCCGTTCCTATTTCCTAATCGCGTTTTGGTTTGCCGTTCCGTTTTTCATCAGCCTTTTTGTTTTTTTTGCTTTTTTTTTTTTAATTAAAAAAAAAAGTTATTGGGCTGAGCCCGGGCTGCAGCCCTGCCAGCCCGGATGCTAAATCCGCCCCTGCCAATAACTGGTTCCTCCTTGCTTGCATGTTTTTATATAACCCTTTTTTCTAGTTCATTCCATGACTTAAACTTTCTTTTTTTGCTTCTGTTGGGATGGCTGGTTCTGAGGAACGGTCTCGGTTCTTAGCTCGTAGTTGGACATTTTTAAAGAAATTATTTAATCAAAAAGTTAAACCTTATTAAGATAGCATGGCCTAAAATGCTAGTTCTCTGAGTCTGAACAGAATTATCTTCTCTAGTTTAACATATTAAGTTAAAAATATTTAGTTTGATATGACCGGAGGTAGTATTATGTTGAATGAAATTTTTGCTACTACACAAAAAACAAACCAAAATTTCATGAACTAGCAACACGTGTGATTTTCTTATGAGTCAAAAAAATACATAAACGTGTGGTGACAACAACGTAAATTACACACATTGCCACCCACAATTATTTCAATCAAGTTTCTTCTAAATTCAACATCGTTCAAAACAGAAAAACCAGCACGTGCTCTGCTCTGTAACCATGGAGTTATCTGTGACTGCGACACACCGATTAGAGCACAATTCTCTTAATCACTGTTATCTAAATTCAATACCCAAACTCAAGAAATTACCAAAAACAACAACACTGACACTGAACGCAAAGAAAAAGTCAACCATTGAAGGTATCAGCGATGAGTTGAATTCTATAGCTTCTCTTAACCTTGATTTTGCACCCTCTCGTAGGCAGGTTCGAGAAGCTTTCACTCGTGTGCATCAAGAACTTGATCATTTCTTATTCAAGGTAATTACTAATTAATTATGTTAATTAGCTCACACTTTTTCATTTCATATTCCATATATATAGACTCATATGACTTATATGTTTCAATTTCCTTTTTTGTTTATGTTTCATTGGCATATACTATAATAGACTGCGCCTGCTGGGGTCATAACTCAAGAGGTAAATTTCTTGTTCTTTCTTTAAGTACTTTTTTTTAGCATATGATGAGTATTACTATTATATAAATTGTCAAGTGTTTAGAATTTGTTGTTACAACATACTAGTAGTTTGGCTGTGATGACATTTTATGTGGTGCCCGAGTTCGATGGTTATAGGTTGTTACAACTTACAAGTTAGTTGTTTGAATTGCAAGTTAGTTAAGAATTAAGAATTGTTAGATTATTTAAGATCACTTAAAGTGTGTCATACAAACGTGTCAGATTCTAAGATAGTATCAGAGTCTATCCATCCACTGTCGTGTCATTCAGATTGCAAGCCAATTTTATATGGTTGATTTAGACCCAATTTTTTCTAATTATAAGATGGGTGATGTCAATTTATTGATTTTGGTTATCAGTGGTATGAAAGAAATTCAAGGGGATTGGAGATTTTCTGCAAAAGTTGGATGCCAGAATATGGAGTTCCAATCAAGGGGGCTTTGTTTTTCTGTCATGGATATGGCAGTACTTGCACTTTCTTCTTTGACGGTATGTCTTTGTACTGTATTGTTGATTTTTAATAGAGCTAAAAAGTTATCAAATTTGGTGAGGTAGGATTAATTTTAATTTTTGTTCAGGTGTTGCCAGGCGAATTGCTGCTTCAGGGTATGGTGTTTATGCAATGGATTTTCCGGGTTTTGGTTTATCTGAAGGACTACATGGTTATATACCTAGTTTTGATGATTTGGTCGATGATGCTATAGAATTTTATACAAAAGTTAAAGGTATGGGCTTCAAATTTAGCATTCGTGATGTTACGTTGATCATTATTGCAATTTATGTGAAAATAAGTACTTTTGTTAACATTCATGTGTCAAAATATCTGACTTCTAAGAAACTACCGGGAAAAGTAGAGTAGAGGATGAAAGTTAAGTTGATGATTATGTAGAATTAAACTCCTGCTTCTTTTTTCCATCATTGATTTTTAAATAAAAGGTCTGTGGCCGCAATTTGGGCTTTGATATTAAGGGTTTTGTTTTGTTCTCTCTGCAACCACAATTGAGGTTGCGATGCATTGGCGCATTTCACTGCGATTTTCCTGTCATTTCTGATATATTATATACAACGAAGATATACATAAATCATTATACTAGGTTCTGTTACAATCTATTTGCTATTAACAGAAACCAATTTTTCTACTAACTGAATAACTAATAGCTTCCTTTACATTTATTTGTATCGACAGCTAGACCTGAGGTGAGAGATTTGCAGAAATTTATATTTGGACAGTCAATGGGTGGAGCAATTGCTCTTAAAGCTCATTTGAAGCAACCAAATGATTTGGATGGAGTAATCCTTGTAGCTCCAATGTGTAAGGTATGTCCATTCCTCTGTGTCGCATTTGATGTTACTTACTAGTTTCATTATTATAGTGTTGAAGATCACTCTATGGGAAAATGGAACTATCCATCATTTGAATAATGAACTTTCTAGCTTGTATTAGCACATGTGTTGCATGAAGGCTAATTTGTTATTCTTGTTTGGATACTAAGATTTCAGAAAACATGTTACCATCAACTACACTTTTGAAGGTGTTAACTCTCCTGTCTAAAATGATGCCAAAGGCAAAACTGATCCCTTATAAGGATCTAACTGAGCTGATTTTCCGAGAACCTGGCAAGAGAAAATGGGTTGGTAACTTTGTCAATCCCTTGTTCTTCAATGCTTAACTAGCCATCATTATATTTTGATTTCGAATGCAGGAGTTAACTCCAATGTCTTCCATAACTTAATTTTTTGTATTCATACAAAAATTTGGATAAAAAACACATCCTTGAAAATTTGCAGTTTTGCATTCTATACCAAACTAAGTATATGTTGAATCTTTCTTTTATAGGCCGGTTACAATGTTATTTCTTATGATGATCAAACGCGATTAAGAACTGGCATGGAACTCTTACGTGCCACTCGGGATATTGAGTCACAGTTAGAGAAGGTTAGTTTTTGCATCTGCACATTTTCTGTTACTTGCATAGTTTGATTTGTCCATACTATAGTTGTGTTTTTTTTGCATGCAATCATTGCAATGTTATATATATTATAATAATTCATATATAATTTCAGGTTTCAGCTCCATTATTAATTCTTCACGGAGCAGACGATAAGGTGACAGATCCATTGGTGAGCCAATTTCTTTATGAGAAAGCTTCTAGTAAAGATAAGACACTAAAGATCTATGAAGAGGGGTACCATGGTATTTTGGAAGGCGAACCTGATGAAATAATTTCTGCTGTGCATAATGACATTATCTCATGGCTTGACTTTAGGTGCTCAAGATAATTGAGATTGATGGAATGAATTTTAGAACTTTATTATGGTAGTAATAGTAATGTGCACATAGTATCAATTTTAACTTTCAATTGTATACATGTCATGACCCAAGAAGAATACAATTAAACCAAAGTGACTTAAGGACTAGGAGCTGCCTTAGATAATTAATCACCTGTTTCTAAAAGATCTAGATAGATCCCATTATGATGAGTCATTTGTTAGTGTGATGAATAAGCTATTTTCTGTTATGCTTGACTTGTATAAGTAGAAATATGGTAAGTGTAATAAGTGACAAGAATGAATATGAAAAAGTCCAATTCTTATAGAAGTTTAGCCATATCCTTTATTCTCTTTTCCTGCATATCTTTCCTCTTCTCTTTGTACCACCAAAACATGGTACCTATCTTATATTGGTGCTTTCATTTTTTAACTATGAAAACAACTACTTATAAATTGGATTAAAATTTACCACCTAATACTAATATATGAATGAAGTTGCCGAAGAAGAAATAGTTATCACAACGTCAATCTCGATAAAGTGAGGAGATGATTATCATCATATCATTATCGGTAAAGTGAAAGTCATCATAAGATGAGATGCGTACTTGAGTCGTAAGATGGATTAAGTCATACCATACATAACTTCTTTTTATTTTTACCTTTTGCATTGAACTTTTATTTATTTATTTATTTATTTATTTTATAAAGCTTAAACAATACTCATATTATATGACTTTTGGAAAAACAACAACTAATAACGTCTGACCACATTAAGTATGGTAAATTAAAATTATATATAAAAATAATAAAATTAAGGGTCAATAAAATTTTCATTTTAACCAAATTGAATTATTGATGAAGATTTTATTAGGTATCTTCTTAAATATGATTTATTGTTTTTTGGTAAAAAAAAAAGATTTATTTTTAATTTTATTCTTGGTAAAAAAATAAGTTAATTATTTTGTCCATAATTATGTGAAAAATATGGTGAGTATATAAAATAGTAAATTAGGAAGGAAGAAAGAAAGAAGGTGAGGTAGCGTGGTGGTTTTGCTCCGTCCGTGGCAGGCGCAAGGTAGTAGTTGACAGTGGCGACTAAATTCACAAAAATGTCACTTCTTAATCAACTCTTTAGCAGAGGCGTTTTTTCCACTCGATGGTTTTTTCTTTCTCCTTTTTCACTCTTATGCCCGATCTTAATCACCATAATTCGCATTTTGGGATACTAATCTTTTTTACAAAGCTTCAATTTTTAGGATTTATCTAGCGGGTTTGTGAATTTACCCGATCACATGTTTCTTACTTAAATTCCCATAATTTTTCTTCGTATGTTTATTGTATCAAAATTCAAATTCGTTCTGATTTGGGGTTATTGGGTGTTATGTTAGTGTTACTACTTGTTGAAATTGAGCTACTTTTGTGAAAATAATCTATGGTGTGATTTGTGAATACTAAGATGTTGTGTTATATAGTTTAAAAATGGGCCATTTAAGGAAGTTTTGTAATATATTGTTCTTCATATTTTTTCTCAATGTGTAGTATATATATTTGTACTAAACAGTAAACACTAAACATGGTGTTTTTAGAATTTAATTAATTTTTCATTTTGGCCTTTCGTAGCAAAACATGTCTGAATCTAGCGATTTCACGCATGAAGTTGCTACAAAACAAGAGAGATGCTCAACTGAAACAAATGCGCAAGGAGATATCTCAATTTTTGCAGGCTGGTCAAGAGCCGATTGCTAGAATTCGGGTAATTTTTCAAATCTTGGTGAATGGCTGTTACTTTATTTGTCTTTTTTCCTCTTTGTGATTTGTATTGATTTAAATAGGTGGAGCATATCATACGAGAACAAAATATATGGGCTGCATATGAAATATTGGAGTTATTCTGTGAATTCGTCCTTGCACGTGTTCCTATAATTGAGAGCCAGAAGTAAGTCCATAGGTCTTAAAATTTTGTTCTTATTGGACATTTTGTTTACGTATTATTTTGTTGATTAACATACATGAAATTCAGTACTCATGCATATCACATTGTGTTTTTTCTTTCATCAACACATTCCTGTTGCAATCTTATTATAGTTTGGTTAAGTTTTTTAACGCAGTTTTGCAAAAATATGAAAGAGTGATCACTTTATGTATCTCCCTTTTTTCCAATATTTCACAAAGTGACTATTCTTTTTTCAATACATCAGAAAACAGTAACGATGGGAAGGACATGTACTCTATTTGCAATTTTTGTTGAAGAAATCAATACAAAATTGCAGAATGACCTCTCTATTTTCAGTTCAAACTCAATTATTTAGGAATACATTGTTTCTGTACAAAAATGGTGCACATCATAAGTTTTTAAACTTGATTTGAATAAAAAATTTAGGGAGAAAAAACATTCTTTGTGTACTTATATTATTTGATTTGGTAAGAAGTGAGGGATTGGTCAAAACAAAAGGTTTTGTTCAATGTTTGATTTTTAAGGTGGCCAATAGGTAGAACAAATTTAGACACAAGTTATAGGACAGAACTATAAAATTTCATTTTGTTACTGAACAAAATAAACTATTAGACAACTCATTCTAGAAACATAATTACTTAGAAAGACAAAAATACTCATTTTCAGCTAGTATTTATAGTTCACCTCACTAAATCATTTTTAAGCTAAGAATATTTACATTGAGTGCTTAATTGAGTTTTCAAACCGTCACACTATTTTGGATACAATTTAGAGCAAAACTCTTTTTGTAATCAAACTCTAAGCCTTCCTTCTCTACATAATAGGGATTGCCCACCGGAATTGCGAGAGGCCATCGCAAGTATAATTTTTGCTGCTCCTAGATGTTCTGATATACCAGACTTATTGCACATCAAGAACTTGTTTACTACGAAATATGGGAAAGAATTTGTCTCTGCAATATCTGAACTTCGTCCTGATTCAGGCGTGAACCGTACAGTGAGTTATCTTTAGTTGTCGCGTCTTAATGGAAAACACCATAAAATATTGATTATACTGGAGTTTTAACAATTGAACAATTGCTTACTGTCACTAATATATCTGTTTTGATATTATTATTTCAGATAATTGAAAAGCTTTCAGTTAGCGCTCCATCTGGAGAGGTAAAACTCAAGGTCTTGACAGATATTGCAGAAGAATACAATCTAGCATGGGATTCTTCTAAAACTGCAGCAGAATTTAGGAAAAATCATGAAGATCTCCTGGTAACTTTATCAGTAAATGTTTCACTATTTCTTCCTTCATTGTTGGACATTAAATCATGTTGTTCACCACTAGATTTTTACAATATCTTGCATCTGTCATCGATGGTAGTTTGCATCTGTAAGATCTTGCTTGTGTAACTCTAATGGTCCTGCTACCACCTTCATCCTTGATTCCGATATCTGAAGTTATTGTAAATTTCATCCTTACCTCTTAATATGACAGTTTTATCACAAGCATTAAAAAATGACTCTAGCTGTGGAGAGTATTTTTCTCAAATCTCCTGGTATATCTGCTAGGCTTTTTCTTAAAACTTGTGTTGAACCTAACTCAACCTCCTACAGAGCTGACTTGTAAGGTGAGGACTACCCACCACTCATAACCACATATTTACATCTTATCAAATGTGGAACTCTTAACACACACTCCTCACGCCCAAACTGAATATTTGGAGCGTGACTTAGTGTTCTGATAGTGGATGATCCAATCGATCATGGATAAACCCTAATACCATCTTAGAATTTGAGTAGAACCTAACTCAACCCTTACAAAACCTGATACCATCTTAAAATTTGGGTTGAGCATGCTTGCAAAACTGGCTTGTAAGGTGATGGCAATCCATCACTTAGAAACATATTTAAAGTTCATTGGTTTTTCAACAATTTTCCAAGCATATTATTGTGTAAATTTATTCCACGACACACTTTTCCAAGCTTGTTTATTGGATAGTTTGGTTTTTTTCTTTTCGTATAACATGATTTGGTGACAATTTTTTCCATGATGATTCATTTATTATTGTTTTTTGAATACTTGACTCTGGGGACTGGTTGTTTGTGCTTTATAAGTAGCATCTCAAATCTCAATCATGGGTTTACTCTGTTTTACGGGCTCTGTTGATCTTATTTGATTCCAATATACCTTGCTGTTTACTTCGAGATTATAGCATCATGTATTCACCCAGTTTTTCTTGATTTTTCATTACGGTTTTCTTATACTACATGTAGGGTGGGGCAAAGCAAGTTGGTGTTGGAGCTACAGTTTCTCTTGCTCCCAGCAAAAACAGTTCTAATAATTCGTCAGCTCATAACACGGAACATTCTATCAAATCTACACATGATAAACAAGAACATGAACACGTTGAAGCTTACATCCCTTCCAACAATAATTCTTGGATGAACACCAATGAAATTGAACAGTCACGCAAAAATAACAACGTCCACGTCAAAGATGCTAAAAGTGAGACTATATTTCAACCCTCTGATATATTAGAGAAGGCTCGTGCCGCCATTGCTTCAGCAGATCGTGCAACTGCAGCTGCTCGTGCCGCCGCTTCACTTGTACATAGTAACTTTGAATCATTGAAGCTGGAAGGTGAATCTTCATAATTCTCTAAATCGATGATGAACTTTGCTTGATCCCAAGGTTGGAACTTCGTTAAGGCCGTAATCGCTATTTATTGTACATTTTATACTCACTACATGTATATTATCGTGCATGATGAAGTGAAAGATGTTGATGCAAGTTTTTATGTAAATTTTCATAAGCACAATTTGGGGTGCTGCACCTTGTTAATCCTCCTGACATGTGGTGAGAATGACAGATGTTCGATCTATGCATGGGTTGTTTCATTAAAGCAACAAAAGGTGAAGTCAAATTTTCTGATAGTTACCGTAGGAACCTCATACAGAGCTAAGATGATCAACGCTGGGTGAAAGATTGTGAGTTAAGGACTAAGCAACCTTGGTAAGTTAAACATTCGGTATGTCTTATGTTTTTGCGCGTTGAGCTAATATACTGTAACTCGGAAGTGTGTGCTGAGCTAATGCTTTAGTAGTCATGTGTGCTATTTTTCATATTTGAAACATGTCAGAAACTACTATGATCATCCCATGAACATGTTACCTTATTACACTATTAATAATTTTTTTTCCTAGCATGCCTTGATACTATCAGTTTAGTTAACACCTTTTATTATCGCAATAGTAATTCGTTGTACACAAGAAGTTTTAACACTTGGTGTGGAAGCAAAGCAAGATAGTAGAATGAAGTGTAGGGGCTCTCGTGGTTAAGCTGTTATTGAAAGAATTTAGCTAGTGTAAGTTGAGTTAAAACTTCTAAATTATTATGAGTTACTACTTTTCAGTTTTGATGGCTGCTCTTCCCCTCTGCATTACTCACGCTAAAAAAAGTTACCGGGAGATATCTCTCGATAAGATTTGTACTACCAGAACATCTTAGTAAGATGGGCAACATGGAGGAATTTTAATCAATTTGGGAGGGTTAACAGCAAATGTCTTCAATTTTTTATGTAACTGGGCTCATAGAAAAAAGCCCAATCTAAGAAAAACATAAGCCCAGTGATTGTGAAGTAAAGATGGTCATCAATCTTAGAAAGCTCTTGAAATTGTAGAGTCCAATCAACTTTATATGCTCTATTTCTTATAGAATAAAAAAAAGTGAAAAGAAAAAGAGGACAAATAAAGAAAAGAAACACAAAGGCATGCATATGCTAAATGGGGAGGCAGGGTGAAAGATGATTGGTTAAAAGAGCACCAAAAGAGGTGAACTGGCAGGGTCACACAGTCACACCAATTGAGTCAGAAAACTAACCAAAACATTCTTGTTGGTTGGCATTCCCGGACACCATTACCCTCTACACTATACTGAGTGAGTAGTCACCACACAGCACAAGCTAGCTAGCTAAAGAGATGAACCATATCTTCAGACTCATCAGGCTGAACCCTATGACCCTATTGCCCTATACATCTTTACATGCTACTGTTACCTACCTATACATCTACTTCATGCATCACCCCATTTGCCACTTATCACTCTTTTTTAGCAGCCAGAGATTTTCTCAGAATTGAGATTTTTTCTCAGGTTTTGTATTGTATCGTAGTATATCGTATTAGTATATTATACTGTATAGTCTTAGTTAGCACATAATCACACTTCTCAACTTTATCATTCTCTCATGTAAACACAATTTCAGTCGTCTCATTCACAAAAGTCACACAGTACCTATGCATGAAACTTCAGCAAGTAGTTCTGTTGTGGTGTGAGAGGCACACTGAGCCGTACTATTTACTCATTGTGATGAGAGAGAGAGTGACAAAGATGTAACGTAGGTTTGCAGGGGAGCTGATAAGGACAGAAGTGAACAAGAGCAGAGTAAAGAAATTTGGATTGGTAGGGTTGTGGTGTGAGGGAGGGAGGGAGGGAGGGAGGGAGGGATGATAACTTAATTGGTACCAAGTACCAACAACATTTGCCAAAGGACCATCCCATATATACTTTGTAGATTTTCATAATACTCTTCATTTGTAGTATAAATGAATGAATATCAAGTGTTACATGCGTACGTTTGGTTCTGCGGCGAGAAAAAATAATTTTGGTAGAATTGATTGTGTAAAATTGATTCTGATAAAATTTGATTTGAAAATAAAGTGATATATGTTTGGATATATTTATGCAAAAGTGAATTGAACAAAAAAATTTGGGTGTAATAATCAATTCTAGAATTAGAAACTACGATTTCTAGATTTAAGTAAAATTAATTTTGGTGGCAAAATCAATTCTATTTTCCAGAAACAAAAATAAGCCAAAATCAACTCTACACCTTTAAAATCAATTCTAACTCCTTCTAGAATTGAAACTAAACATCCACATACTCATCTTCCTTTTGAGAGGAGTATGTCTCATATGGATTTTTCAAAAATATTTCAAGATAGACCATTATTGTGGGGAAAAAAATAGTACCATTATGAGAAAAATAAATATGAAATTATTATGGAGAAACATAAATATGCATCTACAATATGTAAGTATTTTATATTATCAAATAATAATAATAATAATTGTGTACTATGCAACTCTATTACTATGTAATTACTATGTCATGTTACTCTATTTCATCTCATTTTTTAATATGACACGAAACTTTAAATCACATCTATTGAACGTATGTATAAAATTAATTTGTAGTGACTGTGTATATTTATTAAACTCTTCATCATGTAACTTTCAAATCAATCAAATGTAACCAGATATGAGTTTTTGGATATTATTGACATGTTTGACAATTGTAATCTTGAAAGGAACACATGTTAGAAAACATTAAACTGTTTATATATAGTTCTACACCTTTAATTAACTCACATCTATCGACATATATTTCATACTAGTATATTTTATTCATCAGATGCGTATGCAATTTGTCCACAAAATTTGAGCATTAATGATCAGATATTTAATACAAAAAGTAAACATTAATCAAATATGAACTTATTGACAATATATATCTGATAAAGAGAACAAGGGAGTCATAAGCATTAGGACCCCTCAATAGTCAATTTCTAAATCAGGGCCTGCATGCATGTAGAATCCGATTTAAGGGGGGATGTGGGAGGGGGTATAGTCCAATTCAACCGTGTGATGCGTACACTACACCGAAATAAAGATAAGCCACATTGATTTTGCTGAAATGAAGGGTCGTTTTCGTCTTGAATTTTGTTTAAGCACTGAGATGTTTCCATTGGTCGGTTTGGATGCATGCAATACAAATATATCCAAACAATTTTCCCTATTCTTAATTTTGAGTAAAAATATTGAAATCATCTATTAAAATAAATTTTTTTGCATCTAATATGGATCTCTACTCTCTAGGATGTGTTTGTAGCAGAATTGTGAGGGATTTTGGAAGGATTAACTATGGCAAACAAGTGTGGCTATCAAGTTGTTGAGCTTCAACTGGGTTTTCCAATTGTGGTTAATATAGTCGCGGAGGATCGGAAGTTTCTAACGGAAATGGTCATAACCGTATTAGACGGATTCATGTTTATTATAGACCATTTGAAGTGTCTATATTCGTTATATTCACATTTGAAAGACAAAATTACAGTGTCTATCTTCGTGATATCCACATTTGAAAGACAAAATTACACATAACAAATAGTTTTTTTTTGTTGATAAGCACACATAACAAATAGTTGACGACAAGCCAACTCCATAACAAAACACACACGAGATATCATTAGAATCAACAATAACCTTTCGGCGGGAAAAAAATTGACGGGTAGGAATCTTGTAGAAAAGTAACTTCTACTAGAAGGTAAAGATTTTAGATGGGCCCAACTCTTCTAAACTTTAGCCAAAATTTGGACATCCTCATTAGAACAATCTTTATCAATTTAGAAGGCTTCTTAACGACGCACTGAATAAGTCGAACTGATTGATTAAATTTCACTATGATCATATCTCCAAGTCCATAAATCCTTACTTGAGGAGTGAGTAACCTGTTAAAAATAGTCACCAGGTTGAAAGAGTTAAAAGAAAATTAAAACGGTTAAAGTAAAAATTGATCTTCACATCTTAAGTCTATGACTTTACCACATTGGAAATGGAGTTCATGTTTTATTTATCTGTATTTTTCTTGTTAAATCCAGTTTTCTAAGGTGTTTTAAATAAAATTGTAAATGATTTTGTAATAAAATAAAACCAGCAGTTCTAGTTACTATACTTATCATTGCAATATAAATTGGTACACCCTAATTCCTTGACATGAATCAAAGCCTATAATTTCTTACAATTATTGAAAGAAAGTTTAAAGTTTAAACTAGTAGTATACAAACAAAAAACAAGCACTTTGAAGATAGGTTGTGTTACTTGTAATGATAAAAAGTAATATGATCAATCAATCTTGTCTGTGTTATCTATCATATATACCTTGAGAAGATAATACCAAATGTTTTCAATTCTACAAATAAGACTAAACACTTTGCAAAACTTAAACAGTGCATAACTGTGGCAAAAATGCATAGTACATTCTTTGGATCAGACAAGTAAGCTTTTCTGACTCTTTGATGACCAAATAAATTCTATGCAAAATGCATAGGGAGGCCCCAGAGATAGAGGTTGAATTCATTTATGACTATATAATTTGTTTCAATGCATGTCTACTCTGTTTTTATCTGCATGCATAATAAACAAGGGTAAAAATGATCATGTATAGTGGCTTCATAGTTTTCATTTTTTTGTTTTGGCAAAGTTAGTTCAATAATATGCATGGTTCATCATGTGCTAGTATAATACTACAATGATATTGACTATTTGGAACTATATATATAGAATTATTATTGCATGTTCTGCCCTGTTTTCAAAATGTACTAAGAGGAAAGAAGCTTCACATCAAAGACAAACTGATCATCATGAATGAATGTATGAATGATGCCCGGCCCAACATTCAAATCTCACTGCATATGCCGTGTGTCATCTCTCATCTCTCTCCTTTCAATCTCTATATTTCCCAAACAAGCAAGAGACAAATTATCCTTTGTTTTCAATTCTACTACTAATTCAGTTCCATTTCAATTGCAAGATGTCCTAATATGTATTTATGAGAGAGGGTAATGGAGAATCCACCATGTGTACCTTACAAGTAATTCTTTGATGGAGATTAAATGTCGTTAACGGCGGTGGAAACTTCATACCTATATCATAGTAATTCAAAAAAATATATTTATGAGTGAAGGTAATTCTTAGGTTAGCTCAAATTCTCAATTCAAATATGCTATTACGGTTTATTCACGATCGGGCTATCTGTTATTTATATCCGGACATTAAGTCTAACATTGTTGGGCGTGATGGAGTGTCTTAAGAAGTCGCACATCGGTTACGAGATGATCTGAATATATATTTATAAGTGATGACAATGTTAACCTTCCAAACCGATTTTGTAAAAATGAGTTAGGTACAACATTCATTTCTAAGATTTTTTTTTTAATTTTTTTTATAAATAATTTAAATGATTAATAGGCTTTTCTTCTATTTACATAGTTGCATTATGAATTTCGTAAAATCTAAAATTAGATTAAAAATTTATCATATAGATCATACATGTAAAATTTAAAAAAATTAAAAATCATTTGATATTTCTCATCTGAATATCATACTGTGATCATTTCCATAACATATAAAATTATATTCAATTTTTAAAAAAAAATTTACATGGATGAACATATGATAAGTTTTTTTAATTTAAGAATAAATTTTATGAAATTCGTATTATAGCTATATATCTACTAGTTCTACTACAATTTTAGAATTTGTGCACTATAGTATAGAATACTCCCTCCGTCCCAAAATGTAAGAGAAAAAAACTCAATTTTTTTGTCCCAAAATGTAAGAGAAAAAGTTCAAACATTTATCTTTTCAAGAAAAATTTACTCTCTCTTACTTTTTCTATAACCAACAACCAATTAAAATTGTTTTTACATCTTTCCATACAACTTTTTTCAAAAAAACATACTCCCAATTATTATATTTTACTTTTTCTTAATAAGTGTGATTTTTGTTTTTTCTCTTACATCTCGGGACGGAGGGAGTACATGTGATCCTTGTTTCATCGAAAAAAAATACACATGTAATACTTGTCTATAGTAGAAGTTGCCTGTTTTTTTAATCTTCTTTTTTATATCAAAGTTGGGTCGCTAGGGGCGGACCCAACGGTAAGTGATAGTAGGGGCCATGAGTAGCATTGAACTGCAAAACTAGCACTTATCTTTCTCTTATAAGGTTGACCCTATCTCTCTCTCTCAACTCAAAGGAAGAAAAACATTTGAGATGTCAATCACTACTACTCTCACTTTTTGGTTCTCAAAGGTGAATGCAAAATGTAAATGGGCCCAACCAAGTGGTAGCTCCGTTAATGGACAATTGAAACCAAAATGGTCTCACCACATCTTGCAATGCATTGCATGGTACTCTTAATTAGCTGAAACTAGCCATCATTAAATCTCAAAAATCACATTCAGATGGTAGCTTATGCTTAGCTTAGGTCTTAATATTGCTAGCAGCAGCTAGGTACGCTTCATTTCACCGATATCCATATGTCCGTATCTCTTTGTCTTGTAGCTTCTAATTATACCTGCCCAATTCATCAGCTAGCTATGATAGACTCGTTACATCTAAAAAATGCTAATAAATGGCTATAGAACACTTGTTAATATAAGAAAAAGAATTACTCCCTCCGGTCTTAAATATAAGACAACTTTTACTTTTTAGATTCATGGAATGATTGATGTGTTTGGTTCATATTATAGACTAAATACATCAATCATTCTATGAATCTAAAAAGTAAAAGTTGTCTTATATTTAGAACCGAAATTAGGTAGTAGAATTTTATCTCAAGAACCAAAACTTAAACTTCTAAATTGTTTTTTTAAGCAAAACTTTTAAATTGTTGACTATATAGTTTTAAGAAAGATATTTCTATAACTAGTTTCTAATATCTACTACCCCTGAAGCAATTGTTAGTAAAAATTGAATTGTAGTTGTCTTGTCAAATAAAACACGTCAATCATTACTGAAAATAATTAACATTTGACAATTCTTTTTATAATAGCCATTCAAATAAAAAAAGTTGTAATATTTAATTTAATGCTAATATAAATCCATGGGCGGAGACAACATAGGGGCTGCCTGGGCTAATGCTTGGGCTCAGGCCAAATTTTTTGGTAGTGTAGGGATTAATTTAAAGTAAAATTGTTAAGGTAAGATTCTTAAGGATTAATTTAGGACAAAACTGAGTTATTTTTTTTAAAATTAAATTTTTTTATTGTAAAACTTAAATTTAAATTTAAAATTTTACCTTGACTTTATAAATTTTCTGACTCCGCCATTATTGAATAAAAAGAGGGGGTATTTTTCTAAAAGTCATATTCTCTCTCTTTCATTTACACATTTTTCTTAAAGTGTGTGATTTAATCAACTATGATACTTAAAATGGGACGGCGAGAATACTATTAGTTAGAACGATTTTGCAGTTTTAAGCACCTGGAAGGAAGACTAATATGTGTCCCCACATACAAATTGATTGATTCATGCATGCCGTTGCTTGCCCAAAAATGGATTAAGTCTATAATTCAAGCTATGCTCTTCTTAGGCCGCCTGAAATATGTCTCAGTAACTTTGGGTTCTTTCTAATCACTTCACATAGCTACCTACATCCACCTACGTACGTACCTCACTACGTATAGACTATAGTAAAAGGTTATCTAGCTACTGTATTACTATAAGCTACTAGTATTAGTATAATACTACAAATTTTGAATTATAATAATAGAGAATAGTATATCTCCAGATTGTAGTACTACAAAGAAATTAATCCTAACGAGATTGAATTGAACTCTCAAATCAACTGAAATTGTGTGACACTACAAGTACATACAATGTTAGTTGCACAAAGTGTTCGATCAAAACAATTGAAAACGGATTCACCGCATTACAGACATAACATTCAAAGCAATATTGGTCTTTCGATCTTGATAAGTCCATTGATCTTGACTAGATGATCTTCGATTTCTAACTACGAGACAGTGAGTTTTGCCAAATACATAGAAATCTGATTCAAAACAATTTAAATTGTTAATGGGCAAATATCCATATGAAATTTTGTGTAGTATCAAAATATAAGTTTAGTGTTTTAGGCATTGGCGGTTGTTTTTCCTGTACCTATTTCTATTTGTTTTTTCTTCTTTGTTTCGGTTATAATACCTCTTATACTATTCTTTCAAAAATACAAGATGTATTTTTTAAATTGGTGTGCTTTTTTTTTGAACGGCTTTAAATTGCTGTACTTGTTCTATTGCTGTGCTCGTATAGTTTTTTTTTTTAATCGAAAAATATATTATAATACTCAATTATAACTATAAGACATATACTGTATATGGCAAAAATAAATAACAAAAGAGCAATAAAAAACAAAAATCAATAACAACACTAATAATCATACTTCTACTCCATCGATTACCCAAACAATCAAACTCACATCACACCACTCATGTCACACGTTTGCAGCTGAGAAACACGGAACTCGCTTCGTATAGTATTTTTATATATTAGTATATGTTTTGCATATTAAAAAAATAGTCCCAATGGGGATAAAACCTGCAAAGGAAAATAAAGTGCCCCGTATTTCCAACAAAAATAGTAAAAGAGGATGGAAAATTCATTCCATTTACACGTGTTTTACTGTATATACAATAATGTTGATCACCTAGTTCACTTTAGAAACTATATATTCCTCTAAAGCTGCTTCAATATTCGGGAGAAGATGTTCGACCTCAACTGACACCATGATGAGTTGTAGTTTTGTTCTTAGGTATACTAGTTTTGTTCGGTATGTACTTCCTCTGTCCCAAAATGTAAGTAAATTTGACTTTTTAGGTACATATGACTATTGATGTATCTAGCTCATATTATGGACCAAATACATCAATAGTCAAATGTACCTAAAAAGTCAAATTTACTTATATTTTGGGACGGAGGGAGTATAAATTACACAAAATAACTATATATAGTTATAATGCAAGTATTTTAATTTGTGTTTTAAAGTTTTCAAATTAGTTTTTTTTATAATTAGTATCATCAAGCTATATGGAATAATTTGGTTGATACCGATCCTCTTATTTAGGTTAAAATAACATTCACCATATATACTGAGCAATATATATTGAGCAATATATATGGTTGTGAAGGACATATTTTAATAAATAAATAAATAAACATATTTACATATTTTTTTTTTTTATTAATAAGTGTGGTTTTTATTTTTTTGTATATGACTAGAGAGAGTATATCATCACGAGAGAGTTAATTTGGAATGATAAACAAGCAGGATGAACTAAGAAAACCATAAAATCAAATACTACAATAATAGAAGGCGACACTACACTTATATATATTGAAAGAAAAGGAAATTAATATTGGTATGAATTGGCATGAAAAGGGAAGAGAGAATTAAAATGCAAAAAGAAGGTTTGAAAAGTTTGAGTTGATATCAAACGAAGTTTGTGAATTCCCATTTGATTGATCCATCCCACAGCTCAAAGCCAAAGTAGCTGAGCGTGTGAATGATCTCAAAAGTAGTTGTACTGGTAGAAAAAATTAACATAAAAACCAAAATAAAAACCATTCATTCTCTTTCTTATGACTCATCATCACCACTTCTGCATCTGTCACACTTTGTTGTTATCATTGAACAGAACACAATCACACAAAGAATCTCTTAGAAACCATCTTGAAACCGATTGATCGCTGAATTATTATTATTATTATTATTATGACTATCCAAACGATGCTGTGTTCCTGATGAATACGTGCTCCTTCCCCAATTCAACGTTCCTTCATGATGATCTTGATTATGATTATGATTATGATGATGATTCTGATTCTTCTCAGCGCCACCACTTCCCGGGATAAACCCTTGTCCGACCGGTGCACCTATGCAGGTGTAATTTGATTCACCTCCACCTGCACCGGCCGTGACATAATTCATGTGTTGTAGCCCTCCGTATTGCTGGTGGTGGCTGCTGCTCATCACGTGACCAACGTGGTATTCGTTCATTGGATGCTGAGGAATTAAATGTGCGGGGAAAGACACCGGACGAGGAGGTGAAGTGTATAGATACGGTTGAGTTGGTTGTGGTGGCGGTGGTGGTGGAGGAATGTGGTTCGAGGACGATGAGCCTGAGAAGTATCTTGGGAATCTTAGAGGCATTGTTGGATCTCCCATGTTATTTGGTTGAATGTAACCCGCTGCAGGTGCTATTGGTGGTGGACAACATCTGAAGTATATGAAAGAATTTACATCAACATTTGTATAAAGAACTAGTTACATCAACCACGGGAAACATACAGAAAGATGTTTTGTGGTTTTTGCTATTGATATCATAAGAATGTTAATTGTTATTGTGTTTACTAGAAAAACAAAAGTAATAATGGTTACATAAACAAAATAAATTTGATGAGTTTGAAATTGAAATGGAGAATATATTGTGTACGCACTTATGAAATCACAACGAGTTAGACAAAATTATTATGAAAATAATGTGATTATATATGTCAAATTAATGGCGATCTAAAATATGCATTATATCATCAATTTTTTGGTGACAAGTTATACTATTAATCTTATCCTACGTATACCAAATTAAAATTAGTATATCTCGTTCAAAAATTTAAAATTTAGATAGAACATATGGATATAATTATATTTTATATTTAAAAGGAGATATAGTATTTGAGGAAACAAAGGAGTGGTGCATTACCCTACTAGGTGAGAAGGAGGTGGTTGTGGTGCAAGGTTATGATCGTTACGGAAGACTAGCTGACGAGCATGGTTAAGAGTCTCTGTTTCCCTCTCTGCACCATAAAAACAACATCAAGTCAAATCAACACACAAAGTTACATTGAGGCCTTTCAAATCAACATTCTCTATTCCATGAAAGAATTTCAGCAATTAAATTAGTAACAACTTTTTGTGTTTGAAATGACAAGTGACAACGTTTCAAGGACAAATCATTAACAACTAGTACTAGTAGTAGTAGTTATTTAGAATCTACAAGTATTTTTCTTAACAAAATAAAAGGAAATTTGAAAAAGAAAGAGTAAGAACTAAAGAAGTAATATAATTAACCTTGGCGGTGACGGTTCATGTGACCCCCAAGAGCCTGAGATTTACAGAACTTGAGAGAACAAAATCTACATTCATACACCTTTCCACACTCTTCTTTTCCATCCTTCCCGCCGTTTTTCTTTTTCCTGCTGCAACCTAATTAACCAACCAACAATTTTCCTTAAACCATTACATTAATTACCATTAATCAATATTACTCTTATTCATTCATCTATAATTATTTTACTAACTGCCCTTTTTCTTTTATCTCCATTTCTTTCTTTTATTAGGGTACTTTTTATCTCCATTTCAAGTTTAAAGAAGTATGGAAAAAGTACAAAAAAAAAATAAATAATAAAAAACATGTAATTGTTTTTGAGCACTGTTTCATGGTCAAAGAATAAATATACCAAAAAATGACAGTCTTAAAATTTGTTTCCTATGGTATGTGATTATGGAATACTATAATATAGGACAAAAAAGTTTTATTTATAATGTTTTAGTATATTTTTCTATTACAAAAATGATCAGAAGAAAACAAAAAGTTGAATGAAATACCGGATGGATCGGTGTCTTCAAGAACTTGTTTACCATGATCTCTAGAGTATTCATCAGGCAAATTGTTAAGATCTAATGGATTTCCTTGTGGTCTCCTGAAAAAGAAACAAACAAGTAGAGAAAGAGAGAGAGTGAGTAGTTAAATATGAGTTACTACTATACTCCTAGAGAAGAAGATAAATAATAATAATACTCCACTAGTGAGAGTTAGAATGAATGAATGAATATAAGAGAAGGTGTAATAGTAGTAGTGGGGGGAGACCTACATGATGGTACCGACAGAGAGAGACAGAAAGAAGTGGAAAATAAAAATATGAGATTAAACGCTTCTTTGTTTTAGAAGGAAAGGGAAGATAAAACTAGAGTTTTTTTACAAAATTTGTGAGACTTTCAGTTTGAGACTGAAATATAGAGGCTAGTTGAGTGATGGTAGAAGATAAAGAGCTTTGAAAGTTCTCTATCAGTTTCACTGCCACCCCTTATTTCTCTCTCCCCCCACACAAAATTGAATGAACAATAGGACAGTGGTTTCTCGTGACTTTAAAAAGAGTGAGTAGTGAGTGTGTGAAAGTGAAGAGTTGCTATAGCTGCTAGCTAGCTTAATCAGATACACTTGCTAATTTCTAGCTAGCCAGGTTAGTCTGGTTTGGTTGAGACTTAAGAAACCAAGTGATACAAAATAATAAGGGCATACTACAATTTTTATTTGGCAAATGCTAAACAATTCCCTGAGGCACTCTTTAAGCACTCTACATAGAAAAAATTTATAAGAATCTGTAAAGTCAATGCATTGGAACTTGTGCTGTTTATTTATATGATTAAAAAGTTTCTTTAAGTAGAATGCTGAAAGAGTGTCTCGGAGCACTCGTTAGCAAGACATTTTTTATTTTTATTTTTAAATGCAAAGATAGTGAGTAGAAGAGAGTAATATTCATCTTACAATTCAATTTTGTAGAATTGAGTTAGACTCAACTCTCAATAATTTAAAGTAAATGATTAAGCTGGAAACAAATTATTTTTGTTAAAGTAACAATTATTTTTGAACCGATGAATTATTTAGTAATTGATAGTGATCGAAAACCAAGAGAATACAAAAAAGAGTACAACGAATATAAGAAATACTCTGAGATAATACAAAAAAGTAAAAATAGAGTATAACGATTTTGTACTTCTCTCATGTTCTAGGATGAGTACGACTTGTACTTTATCTTCTCCGGAATATTATTTTGCCGTTAACAAAAAACTATCAAATTTTTTTAAGATGTACTCTCAAGGTAATACAAAAATGAGAAGATACAAAAATTCCGGAATATCAACAAATAAAGTACAAACAAGGAGAAAAAAATGGACCAAACAACACCAGCGCGACACCCACATATCAGTCAACACCATGAGCCAATCCGAGTTATTAAAAGATAAGGGCAAAAAAATGTATTTTTTTCAAAATATTTCTCAAAATTTAGAAATTAAACTTTCTTTGAGCGGTAGGATTTATGTTTGACATAATGACCTCTTCCGGAAGGTGTTCATTTATTTTAAGAGACTTGGAGTTTAATTTCTTTTGATGATAAATAAAATATAGTCAAGAGTTGTTTTAATTAGAATTTTAAATCGAAATCTTCAGAATGATTCATAGAAATCAAATTGTTATACTTCATATTGTTAATGCACCACTTTTTGATATAGTTACACTTTTGCCCTAGAGTAAAAAAAAACAGTTAAAATTTCAATCAAAATAATCTCAAGCTAAAGAAAACGGTTAATTTCCAAAGAATAACAATTAGCAAGGAAATAAAATTCATGAAATGTGTGTGTAGTATTGATATATATGTTGAAGATAGATAGCATTAAAGATGGGTTGCCCTAAGAATGAAAGGTAGTAGCATTTATACTAAGAAAGAAAGGAAGACAAGACATAGTGATAGGGTACGTAGAGACATTTAGCGTGGTTATTCTGCTAAAAGAGGGGGGACATGTTTGAGAAACAGGTCATGTATATGGTCCACAATAGCTCAATATAATGCCTCCTTTCTGGGTGTAAAATTCTACCCAGGGGACTTAGACTTGCTTCATGGATAGGTTGCTATCAATATCTATCATTAGGGTTTTTGCAATCTAACTTGGAGATACACTTAACCCCACTTTTCTTGTTTTTATTCTTTCAAAACTTGTTATATCTCATAGATTACATATACATAGTCCTTTTCAATTCAATCAACTCAAGAAAATTAATTTGGATTTTCTTGTTTTAACACATTCATCATTTTATTCTTTGTTTTCTACCTTTTGATGCTAGCTACTCATATATATGCATTCCTTTAATATAACAACATGACCAAAATATTCTTCTTTGTTTTAAATAAAATAAAAATAAAAAGTAACTAGATGGTTACGATGTAACTAGCTAGTTTGTTTGTAACCAATTATTAGTTGTCTTCCTCTTGATTTGGAATGGAAAAAACAAACATCGATATATATAGTTAATTAGAAACTGATTTGTCCACAAGCTAAGTGAGTGGTTACTTTTGGTTCCCCTATACATACACCTGAAATGGTTATAAAGAAGAAAAAAAGACATTACCTAATTAAGAGAGAGATAGGCATTAAAATCAGGTGAATTCATGGACCACTCTAGTGAAGCTGCCCTTGACTAGCTGGTGTGGTTGGTACTATATACATATATGAAGGATTATGATTAGTCATGTGTGTATGACATATAAATACTATTACATATTTTTTTAAATCTGGACCAAAGTATCATGCAGTGAACGGGCGCCCAACTATCTGAATTTTTTCTTGCAAGTATGTACATATACTATGATTACTTTTTAGGTGGTCCTTTCTTGAGTTTATAATTAATTAGGCAATAAATCCAACAAATTTTTGTTCAATTTTTTACAAGTCTAGCAACTAGGGGGGACTTACAAATCAGTTGAGGAAATTTTCTTCATTGGCTTTCTTCCTTTCGACTATAATCAAATTTTGAATTTGAAATGTATCATCCATGACCAATTATTAAGATCGGTCTAAGTGTAAGGTTTTAGACACTTGATTTAGATTTTTTATAAGTCCTAAGTTCATTAGTTAACAGATGAAAAATTCATTATTGCATAAAAAGACTTTAAAGAAAAATAATAATTAAGAAGGGACCTCCCATTGTATTAAAAATGTAATATTTTGTATTATTCTTTGAGTAAAGCAAAAGAAATTTTGTGAGACTTAATGTCTAATTGAAACAATTTTGCTTTTTAATTTATAAAATTAGTTTTTAAACCAATTTTTAAGAAGTAAAATATGTGAAACCTGTTTATGTTATTTAGTTTCTTAAATTAGAAATATTTTTTGAAAAGAGGTCTTCCATTGTGTCAAAAAGAAAAGAGATTAAAAAGAGTTTATGAGAACTCTTTTAAATAAACCCTTATAGTGTATAAAAACAACGACGCGCTTCGTGTATTTTCTGTTTTGTTTGACCCTTTCACTACTTTTTTTTAGCAACAAATCCAAAATAAAAGGTATAGAGATCAACATATGATTGTTTGCGTATTCTTGACTGATATGTGTGGATTACTATATATAATAATCATTTTTGTTCAAAAAATAATGCATATTTTTTGTTTTGAACAACAAACAATAAATTAAAGATAAAAAAATATGTTTCATGAGCTTAACTTAATTGGTTGAACATACTGCACGAAAATGCAGAGATCCACGTTCGAATCCTGATACACCCACTTATACATCTTTAAGGGATGAGTTTTTTAGCTACTAGGTTATCTGCCCAAAAAAAGAAAAAAGATGAAAAAAATTACAAGAAATAGTCTATACACATAAGTAAGATAAGTAGGCAGTACTCTACACAAAATGTCTAACAAGGCAAAACACAATACCCAAAAATTAGTGCATAATCAAAACAAAAAAAAACGGCAAATAGTGTAATTAAACTTGAAGAGAATGCATGCAAAAGAGATAATTTCTTATTTTCAATTTTGAGAGTATATTTTTATGAGTAGGATCTTTTATATATATAATTATATTATATATGCTCCACTCCATTCTTCAAGACCAATGTAAGTCAGTTATATTTATTATACTCAATAGTGACGCCCTACGGGACCGCCCATAATCTTACTAGTTGTCTTTCAAATTTTCAGTCAAGGAAAAATACCATTTAATTTCACTTTGATTTTGATTTGTTTCGCTATATTTGTCCAAATTCTATTTTGACGGACTTGTGGAAATTTTATGTTGATTCGTTTGTTAGTTGGGTAATGACCGCCAGACAACGGTTAATTTCAATAAAAAATAGTACTAATTACTTAGTTAATTAGATATATATTAACAAAAATTTATTAATCAATATTTTTCTTGTTTCCTCTCCAATGACGTCTCACAATATGTTATGTGTCTCATTTAGATTTTTTTACATTTTAAAAAAAAAATAATAAGTAGTTTTGTTAATTTTAATAATAAAATGATTTTATTTACGTACTAAAATAATCTTATTAATGATAGTTAATTGAAAAAATTTATAAGTTAAAATGCAATAAACAATGTCTGTTTATTGGAAGAAAAATAGATAAATAAATATTATCTCAATTTCTTAAGAGAGTCCAAGTTTTTGAGACAAAGAATTAAAAAAAAAGAAAACATCTATTGTGGGAGAGAGACAGAGGGAGTAACTTATGTCCCTATTCCAACGCAATGTCATGAATTTAGGATCCTTAGCATCAATTGTTAAGGAATGTGAGACTATTTTGGTATATCAAATTAGTAGTTGCAGTCAAAATTATGGAGATAAAGGGCATAACTTAAATGTCTTTTTTTGGTGTCCCAATTTTTTTATTTCCGTTTCGAACCTTTATATTATGTCTATCATTTTATTCTTTGTAAAAGATATCTCGTCAAATTAAAGAACACTGATATTGTTTATAAACTTACTTAATTAAATCAATAATCTCTTCCACACGGTTAAAACATTTTAAGAGAATGTGAAATCATTTATTTTTGTCCCCCGAATAACCCAAATGCATTTAACTTGTTATCCGATACATATGGCATAGTAAATAGGTATAGACCATAACTTTTTGTGTTTCTTTTTCGGTATGATCAAATACAAAAATAGTAGTAGTGTTAAAGATTGTTGGACATTATAGAAGATATTTTTAAAATATAAAAATAGATTGAAAAAATGAAAATAGAGATAACAAATTTATTTTTATTTTTTTTGCCATATAGTTTATCTAATCGCCATAATTTCACATTTATCTAAGCGAGGACGGGAGTACATCTTTTAAAATTTAATTTCTATACACTTAAAACAAAAAACTTTCTTACATGCATGTAATCAAATTATTTTATAATATAATTTTTTTAAGTTAGTTCTAAAAATATTGCTTAAGTATTCATTTTAGATAATTTGAATGAATGTTTCAGAATTCAGTAGATTAAAATAATTGATCTCTGCTGTCAAAAAATAAATAATTGATCTCTATATTTTTATGTATAAGTGAGAATAGTAGTGTAAGCATTTCTAAGAAGTGAGCAGTGTAGTTTATTCGTTTAGCTATGAAGAACTTTGGAATTTACAGTTTCAAAAAAAAAAAACTTTGGAATTTATTGTTGGGCTTTTTTCTTGTTGGAAATTTATGTTGGATTTAAACTGATATACAATTATCAACCAAAAAAAACTGACAATACAATGGACCAACGTCAAACACTGGAAATAAAGTTAAAAGCCCACTACTTTCCGGCTTTAGTAAGATTTGGAACAATAGCATACAGGAAGTCGGTCAGGCCCAAATCTAAATATATCAAACAAAAGTCCAAACTTGATAATAATAGCCATTACTTTTTAGCTTAAATATACTTTTGAACCTTTAAATATTTTTAAAGTTTCACTTTGTTCTTTTAACTATTTTTCGTTTTGGTCTTTTAACTATTTTTTCATTCTGTTTTGGTCTTCTAACTTTCATTATGTTAATCTATTTGGTTCTAATTATCGTTCGAAAAATGCGAAAAAACGTTAATTTTGCGTACGTGGCTTTTAGGGACTTGGTGACTTTAGTGTGAGATCCAATAGGAAAACGACATGTGTCCATAGACCTTTTTCTTCATCGCGTACAGAGCTTCCTCCATCACTATCTCTGTCCGCATCACTGGTGATCTTTCCAGTCACAAAAGCTTACGAAACGATACTCCAAATTCTCTTGTTATTTACGCTGAATCCAAATTTGATGTCTGTTTTCTCAATAGAGGTTTATACCTATCATTTTTGACATTTTTCTAACGGTTAGGACCAAGTAGGTTAACAGAATGAAAGTTAGATGACCAAAACGGAACGAAAAATAGTTAAAAGACCAAAGTGGAACCTTGAAAATACCTAGAAGACCAAAAGTGTATTTAAGCATTATTTTTTTTGGGTATTTATTTAGTTTGAATTGAGTATCCTCCGCACGCAACTGCAGAGATTAAAAATCATATGCATATTACAATTTTTTATCCCTCTTATTTGAATCGTACGTGATTTTGGTTTTAGTTTTTTTGACATGTCATGTCATTCTTAATTCTATGTTAAGAAAAAGCGTAGTTATGGATACCAAATCATGATCATTTCTACGAAATTCAGGGTCAATCCTCATATAAGACCGATTAACGTTTAGTAAATTTATAAAGTACTTTGTTGAAGCTAAATACAAAAAAATTCAAATGACACATAAAAGTTAAGAATTTAATAAAATTCCTCTCATATTTTACAAAAATTTCAATGTGACCCTGTTAACTTTTTAAAATTGCAAAATAGCTCCTAAAATTTTTAAACATTGTAAATTATTATATTTGTCCTTTAAATTTTTTAAAATTGGTTCACATTTTTCATATTTAAAATTTAAAAAACTGGCTAAAAAATGTTACAATTTTTTTTTATAACTCTATATCTAAACACATATTTATAAATGAATATAATTCAAGATTTTTTTTAAAATTACTAATAATTTTGTAGAATTCACCATATTCAACTGGCAATTTATAATCAATATTTAAAGTTTAAGTACTCTTAAACATAATGAAAATTCCTTAAACAAAATACCTTAAACGCTACTTGATCTAATTGTGATTGATGTTAGATTTGATAGAGAAAATCATAATTCAATCTCTACAACTGCATTTGAAAAGACATTAGAATCATTTAATATCAAAACTAGTTCCAAACTAGATTATTAAGATCCTCTTCATCTAAAAACTAAACTGCGAAAACTAAAAAAGAAAAAATAGAAATTTGGTGAAAAGAAAAGGTTCTATTCTTGTTGATGGTATTAAGAAGAAATTTGATTAAAAGTAAGCATGTTTGAATATTCTATATACATATATACCGGAAACACTCAGCTGGAGTATTCGACTTTTGTTGTGGTATTACCTTAATTGTGCAAGCATAGTGTGACACTGACACCATGAGCATATCAAGAAACTAGAATATTCTAATTTTGGTTTGACTAGAGAGAGTAAGAGCAAGTAAATTAAAGGTTTCTTTTTTGGATCTTTAGTTAGAAAAAATAAATGTATTGAAACCACAAAAGTTAGAAAATGAAACAGAAATAGTACAAAAGGCAAGAAATATTATAAAATAAAAGAAATTGTTGGTAATTGGGATACAAAAGGAAGTGACACAAACTTTCAGTTCATATCCAACTTGTTTGTTGTTGTACCGAACCAACATACAAAAGACATTCCCACAGCTCCATGCCAAAGTAGCTGAGGTTGTCCATGATCTCAAAAGCTGCTAGCTGCACCTAGTTACTGTTTTTTTTGTTGCTATCTCTTCTTACTCATCATCATGACTCATAACCCTAGCTATCTGTCACCATGCACCTTATAGTAGTAGTATTAATTACTCCATCCCCATTTTTATGAGAAACAATTCATTTATTAAATAAATCTAACAAGTTAATTGTTTCTCATAAAAAAATCGTAGAGAGTAGCTGTGTTGCTTGCGTTTATGTGTACTCTATCACAATGTTATGTTAGAATCACGGTGGTCCACTTTAATTTTGCAAAAATTAAAAGTTATAGCTTCTTCAAAATCACGGTGGATCATCGTGATTTTGACACACTATCGTGATCCCAAAATGATGATACTACTACTAACACAAAATAGTATTAATCTTGATACCGACTAATCCTCGTTGAAGGATGATCTGGAAAAGCTTGTCCAACCGGTGCACCTATGCACGTGTAACTTGACTCACCGCCACCTGCACCAGCAGCAACAAAGTTGATGTTGTGGTGGATGTTGTTGTTACTCATAACATGATGACTCAAACGGTTATCATTCATCTGATGATGTTGAGGAATCAAATGTGTAGGAAAAGACATGGGCCTTGAAGGTGAAGCATATAAATATTGTTGAACTTGAGATGGTTGTTGGGGTAATGGTGGTACGTGGATTGAGGATGAAGAAGCTCCTGCTGCTGCAGAGAAGGATGTTGGGAATCTCAGAGGCATTGTTGGGTGATGATGATGATCACCTATGTTACCTGCTGGATGATGCCCTGCTGCTGTTGCTATTGGTGGATAACATCTGAATATCAATGAATTTCACAAATTGTATCAAATCAAACAATGAATTTTGTATGCTACTGTATTACTAACTGTATTATTCTACTTATGGGACAAAATTTAAGTACAATGGAGTATTTATTTAGACCAATATTTTACTACATGATTTAAGTACAAAATTTAAGTACAGTGTATTCCAATTCAGTTGATCGTTAAAATTGTGGTTATAATTCAACTACATGATTAGCTACAATTTTAATTTTAAAATGTGATCTAAACTAGCCATCTATTTAAATGAATTAGCCACAATTTTGCATGTCATCGATAATCTAGATGTCGGAGGGTAATGATATATTGTTGAAACATTTATAATTTAAGTGTTCGCCCTCATCTTTTTCCAACTAGCTAGTACTACTCACTTTGTCCTTAATTATAAACATATTTTGGGGAGAAAAAAATTGTGCCTAAATATAAGTGATCTTTCATTTCAAATTTAAATATGCAAAAATGAGTGCTTATAAAAAGTAATAGAGAACAACAAAAACGAAATTGAAATATTAACAGCATATGATTCAAATAATATGCATGGTGGGTGTAAAATAATTTTACATTAAAATGAATATATTTTATCACATCATCCATTTTTGTTAGATTATTATCTAAAAATTGGTTCTCTTTTGTTTAATGAAAACACTAATAAATATCCTAAAAATATTGATTAAGAAATCAAATTAAAAAAAAAAGAAGTACAGTAACTTTTTTACTTGGGGGTATATGTTTTACTTTTGTAAGTGTTTGATTTCTATTTCTATTTCAAAGATAAAATTCTTTTGTATAATTTCTTTAAACAATACTATTTTTAGGCACTTGTTAACACTTGATTTAAATAACAAATGTCTGTATTAAATTGTTTATGATTATGTTAAGCTAAGGTAACAACATATAGAAAAATGGAGCGTGCATACCCTAGGTGAAGAGCAGCTTGAGCAACAAGATTGTGATCATTACGTAAGAGCAGTTGACGAGCATTGTTCAATTTCTCTGTTTCCTTCTCTGCACCAAAGCACAAAACATTCACAAATCAAATCAAAGCAAAAAATTAAAATAGGAGTCTTAAATTAAAAGAAAGAAAAAGGGAAAAGAGAAGAAAAGAAAAGTAGTAGAAAAAAGGTAATGAAATTAACCTTGGCGGTGACGGTTCATGTGTCCCCCAAGAGCCTGTGACTTGCAGAATTTGAGGGAACAAAATCTACATTCATAGACCTTCCCGTCTTTTCTATCATCATCATCATCACCATCAACTTCGCCGCTTTCTTTTTCCTTATAACCTGTAACAACTTGTAACCATAATATCCAATTCAAGAAACTTTGATGAGACCCTTCCTTATCCTAATAAAGCATACTAACACAAACCTCATTCCCAAAAATCATCATTACATTACATTACATTCATTTACTACCATAACTTTACCAACCAACCACTCCCTTTTCATTTTTTCCTACTAGACGTACTATCATGTTTGCAAACAAAGTAGAAAAGGCTAGGTCTAATAATAAAAAGAAAAAGAGATGAAAATTGAATTGAATAAAAAATGTTTTGAGTACGGTTTCATTGTCAAACAAATAAACAAACCATGATCTAGTGTTTCTTTTTGTTTACATGGTGGGCCGTTGTCAAAATAATTTTTTTTTAAATTATTTATTTTTGTTTTGGTTATGTCTTATGTGATCACTAATAATGAAAAAGGTTTAATTAATCAAAGTTACCAGCAGGTGGTGTGGAGATTGTGTTAGGAAGAAGTTGTTTAGCATGATGATGTTGATGATCTCTAGTACTTGAGTTGTCATCGGGCAGATTGTTAAGGTCTAATGGATTATTTCCATCTTGTCTCCTGTAAATAAATTAATGAAACATGAACAAAGTCATATATCATAGAGAAAAGAAAAATATTAGTAATAAGCTAAGTAGTTGAAGTGGAAGAGATAATCAATCTGTGAAGGTGTAGTAGTGAGGTGGGGACGAGAGACCTACATGGTGAAGATATTGTTTGTTGGTAGCAACTGAAAAAGAAAAAGGAAATAGAAATAGAGGCTATAGTTTAGTGATGGTAGAAGATAAAGAGCTTTGAAAGTTCTCTATCAGTTCCTCTGCTACACACTCTCTCTCTTACCTTCCTTCCCCATCTCTACACACACACAATATTTATTTCAATCAACAATGGGACAGACGTCCATCTCGTGACTTTAAAATGAGGGAGAGTGTGGATATGTGTAGGGCTAGCATTTTTTTATATATAGATAAATTATATTTGGTTAATTTCTTATTAGGGGAACAAGATTTTACACTTTATATAGTTGAGCTACAATTTATATATAAGCGGATTGGTTAAGACCGATTAAACCGATGATCCAATTCAATCCAATTTATATAAAGTTGTGCTATAGTGTTGTGCCAGTGTCTTTATTGGTGGTGGTTATGATTTAGGGGTGTGTTTTCCAGCGGCGTGGTGTTTGGGTCTGACCCTGCCGGTGTGTGGTTAGTGTTGTGTGTGATTGATTTTTCGACAATGCTTGATTCTTTGCTTTCAAGTCTGTTGAGATTTGCAAGATTGTTTTCGAGTCTCTAATCGTTTGCAAATTTCTTTGTATTTGATACCAGACTTAACTGCTTAGGTTTTCATTCTTCTACCATTACCCCATCAACTTTTTGCTTGGGAGCTACTTTTTGGATTCTGATACTCACTTTTGATTCGAGATTGAAAGTTAACTTTTTGGGACGGGTTGACGTCTTCTCTAGTAATCTGAAACTTGATGTGTATTTTTAAGAATGAAATTAAAAATAAATATTTTTTAAGTGAGGTTCGCTTTAGTTATATAAGTGATTCAGAAATATTTATATGTATCAAATTAGCTAGGTGACCATAGATAAATACCTATTTCAAGAGACAAAAATAAAGCACCACAATCCACTTAAAAAGTATAAGGATATCCTCATAATATTAAGTTATAAAAAAAATTACTTTTAAGAGGAGAAATTAATCTGATCCACAAACTACTCAATACTCATGATATTATAGAAAAAAAACAGCATCATATATAAGCTATATAAACCAAATATTAAAAAAATAATAAACATATTTTTTGTCGAAATAATATACTACTAGCTATGAACAAGGATGGCAATGAAATGTCCAGTAGATATATGTTTGATCATTAAAGGTTGCCCTAAAAATGAAAGATTACGTTTATACCTGAAAGAAACCGATGAGACACAGGGCATAGGGTTAGGGTACATACTATACGTACACATTTTTGTGTAGTTATTGATCAATTGTGCTAAAAAGAGTGGTGAGGGGAAGCTTGATAACAAGTGATGTATGGTCCACAATAGCTCAATAACTCCATCTTCATGAAATAAGTCTTAGACTTATAGCATCAACGAAAGGTTGCTATCATTAGGGTTTTATAATCTACATAATTAGCTTAGATAGTCTCATCAACCTCGTATGTGTTGCTTTTCTCTTTCAAAGTTGCTACTTATTTCTTATAGAATGACATATACATAGTCCTTTTCAATACATGTAAATGGATTGGAATTTCTCAAACAATCTACTATCATTATATTGCTTTGTTATATGAAGAAGCAACTATTCCTACAGAACAATTTACAGAGCTGAGAGGGAGTACTAACTAGCTAGAAGAGCTCCTATAGGCTTAATTAATTAGTTGGTTAATATAACCTTTTATATAATTTTAACGAGCAAATTTTTTTTAACGGCAAAAATATATAGTATACAAATAGTACTTACCTAACCAAAAAAAGTATTAATCCGTTAATGTTTCGGGTGTGACTATATCTAAATTGATTATTAGTTAATGGTTTCTTTATTTTCGAGGCTTCGGCCCTCTTTGTTCCGAAAAAAAAAATGGCAAAAATCAAACAATAGTTAGAAGTTATCTTAGCTTGTCCACAATCTGCCTGGATGATTTAATGAAAGAAAAAGAAGACACACTGCCTAATAAAAAAGCAAGATATATGTAAGCATTAAAATCATGATATCAGGTGATATATATTTCATGGACCACTTCACTGAAGCTGGTCTTCACTATATTATATAAGCTAGCTAGCTGGCTGATACTATGAAGGATTTGTGACATATACACGTACATTATTTGATGTTTTCAAAATTAACCTGGACAGAAGAATCATGCAATGAGACCGCACCCCAATTATCTGAAAACTTGTTGTTTATATATGTTCCATTACTTTTTTATGTGGTCCATCACAATTTTAAGTAGAATATATCCAACAAAAATCTCTTTTGTGTTCAGAACTCTAGCGACGCAACTTACAACCAATAAAGGAAATTGTCTTCATCATATTGGCTTCTTCCTTCCAAGTGCATAAAAACTTTAATTGATAATAACTTTAGTACGTAGTGAGACATTGCGTTGATCATATATATGTAAGGAAAATCAATCCATTTCATCTTCATTTTCGTATGATAAACTAATCAATATTAATTCGTTCATTTTTTTTCGGAAGCAATTAAACAACGTAACCTCTATATATATATGAGTGGAATAATTATCCACTTTGAATGTATTATACCTTAGAACTTGGAATTTTACTGAATTTGTTGATTTATGAATGGTTATAGTAACCTCGTACTTTCTCCATAGAATTTGTATTGAGTACTACTAGATTTTGATTCACATTTTAATATATATAAAAGATTATATTTTCGAAAAAAAAAGAAAAGATTATTTGCTATTAAAAAAATCTCTATTATATTGTACATTTTCATTATTGACAATAAAAAATCTCACTCCTTATCAAAAAGAAGAAAAAAAAAACGTCTCGCATATATATATTAAGGTGGTACCAAATATGTTATATATACCTTCGTTTTGTTTTGATACGGATCGAGTTTAAATCCACCTAAATCATAGGTCAAAGGAGAGGATTAATCGATCTTAGACAAACCCTCACAAGTTAATGAATTTCGATGTGAGACTCTAAGTTGGGCTCATAATGTTCAACTTGCACGTACAAATCGATAACAAATAAGTTTGTTGAACAACCGGCATTTCAACGGTTCATTATTCCCCTTTCTTTTATAGGGTTAATTCTCCCCGTTGGTCCCGACACTCAAAGATCTTTGTTACCAATTGATACAGATGGAGCCTAACTAGCTACACCTCAAAATCATAGTTCAAAGAGAAGGATTGTTCAATCCTATTTATATATAAACCTTCACATTGGATTTATGACTTCCGGTGTAAAACTCCAAATTAAATTCATGAAACTCATGCTTGCACATAAAAATCGGTAACAAATTTTTATTTAAAGTTGTGAGGCTCATTGCGAATTTTCAAGAATTATGTCACTGAAGTAAAATATTAGATTAGTTTAGATTAATTGCCTGGTAGTAACAAGGTATGTGAAAAACCCTTAAAGATTTTGTAATGGTTTTTATTAATGGAGATGCTCCTAGACTCCTTTTTTTCTTTGTTTCCTTATTTTTGGGCCAACACACCTTTTCATTTTCTTTAGACTGATTTTTTCTCTTGTTATGGTTTGGGTACTCCTTTTGTTTAAGAAAATCATTATATTCTTTTAGATTATGTATCGGTATAAAATTTTCATCGTGGTAAAATCATTATACATTTCAATTAATATTTTGTTAGATTCAGAGAGACTCTAATCTCTCTTTTAACTAAATATTTGCATTACAATTTTCAAACGAAAATTTTAAGATTTTTTTTCAAATATAAAGATAAAATGATAAATTATTAAAAAAAAAGTGGAGAAATTGGGATTCAATCATAACATCTAACTTAACAAATTTTAAATTTTCATGAGTTGAAATAAGATTTGTGGAATCAAAATAAATTTTATATTTATATATAGAAGTTAAAAACATTACTAAATCAATGAAAAAGAAAAGGACCTCACACATTAAATAGCATGAAGCCTTTTTCGTTTTGGTATGGAAATGGCTCTGGAGCCTATGACCTATGTAATGTACAGCTAACGATTCGAGTTGTTCAATTCATAATATTTTTTATTGATTTTGACAAAAGAAATTCAACCGTGTTTTAACGTGATTTTAAATTATAACTATGCAGTACATGTGTAAACATGTCGCGATTTACACTTTTACGGTAGATATTAGTTTTTCATAAGCAAAAATAAGTAAATTTTAATATGCATAAGGAGCATGTGGTCTATGGTGCACAGATTTTAAAATTATATAGCTACCGTATAAGTTTTGTAAAACTTATTATTAGATTGAAAATTTAAATTATTATCATTTATGTAAAATAATAAACAAAATTAATTAAAAATTGTTTGATATATTTTTTAGACACATCATATTTAACAGTTTGTGAGTATTTACTGAAATCGTTAATCTTAATGAGTTTCAATATTATATCAAATAATTTTTATTTTTTTTAATTTTGCATAGATAATATATATGATATAATCGTTCAATCCAACAATTTTTTTTATAAAATTAAAATCATAGCTATATATAAAACCTTAAAACTTGTGCACCATATTAAAGCAATATTAACGTTCTTTTCCTTCAACCAATATGAGTAAAATTTAACTTTGTCTAGTAGTTGAGGGATAGATCTTGCGGAATTTTTAAAAAATCTTTGGTTCCTTTCATTCGAAATGATCCACACACAAGACACTTAAACAAGTTGTAAGATAAAATAATTGATTTTGACATAATTGTTTCTGATAAAAATTAATTTGAAGATAAAATAATTTGTTTGGATATATTCATGTAAAAGTGATTCGAAAAGAAAAATCAAGTGTAAAAATCAATTCTAAAGATATAATTAATTATACCTTTAAGGGTTAATAGACTTTTACCCCTGCAAAGTAAGCGAGTTTTGCATTATCCTCTGTAATTGTTTTTTTTTAGATTACCCTTCTATAAAAAATAAAATTGGATTACCTTCTCTGTTAACTTTTTGCTGACGTGACAAGCAAAAGTCAATTGCCACGTCAACAGAGGTACATTGTCGCGTTAGTAAAAAATTGATTTTTACTGTCACATCATCAAAAAGTCAATAAAGAGAAGTAATCCAAAAGAATTAATTTTACATGAGAGAATCTAAAAAAAAAAATACATGAGGAAATTGCAAAACTCACCTATTTAACATGAACCATTTACCCTACTTTTAAAAAACTAAACAAGTCAAAGTTAAATATAGCTCACCTAAAATTGAAAATAAAATATTCACTATAACCAATACAACGTCTAGTAACAAAAATTCAGTTTGATTGAATATAGATCTGATTTTCATCAACTTATTAGAAAATCGATTTTGATCATACTTAAAAAGGTACATTTCGATTGAAATAAGTTAACTAGGAATTAATTTTACAATGGAGACCCAAGGCCACTGACAGCTTTGATCATTGCCGCCTCTTTCATCATTTGTGGTTTCTTCTCATGTCATACTCCCTCCGTCCCTAATTATAAATTATAAGATCTTTTTTAACCACAGCATGTACGCCAATGTACAATTTTGATCGTTAATATCTTTAATTATTTAGCAGTAAAAATTATAAAAATTTGATATTTTGAAAATACTCATCAAAACAAATAAAACAAGATCCTATAAGCTAATATTTACATTTATATATTATTAAAAAAATACGGTCAAAACATGATAGATGAATAGTAAAATTTAGTAAAAAATGGTCTTATATTAAGGGACGGAGGGAATAATTTTTATGCCTACAAGAACCATTACAAATTATACAATAGGGAGCATTTGTTAATAAATAAAAATGAATTTTAACTTTTAATTATCTAGATTTTCATTCGTCAAAAAAAAAAAAATCTAGATTTTCAAACACAGTCGTGAAAAAAATCCTTAAATTTTATTGTCACAAGAGCAATTCTAATCATGGAGCTAGCGCTCAAATTTTAAAATTGGAATGTGTTAAATTGATTTTTCATCGTCTAAATTTTAAAATCTAAAATTAAAAATCAACTATTACAGTATATGATAACTTATCAATTATCTCTGATAAGTTATGATCAATCGAGTATTAATTAAAAATGTTTAATGACTTTCATTAATATAATCAATCAGAAGTAGTCAAATTCAAATCTTAACCGAAGCTATTGTTTACTAGACTTTTTTTTTTTGAAACGGCAAACTAAATATATATAATGAGCGTGAAACAAAATACAAAGAGTACTCTACCAGCATAAGAGAGAAAAGTACATATGGTACTTAAACCAACGGAAAAACAACAACTGAACCATCAAAATGAAAAAACGCCAGAGTCAGGCCACAATACCCACCCAAGACAATCTACATAAAAATACATTCTATTAGATTCATATTTCATTCATACAATAAACAATGAAACTTCGCCTTTTTAGCCAACAACCACTTCAAAAAACGCACTTGATTCCTTCTACAATGTCTTCCACCTCAAAGTATTGACTTGAAAAACGGCTTCTTTCCTAGCTTATCATGACATCCAAATTACCGCGTTCCTAGACTTATTTACTTTAGCTGAAAAACCAAAGTCCATTTTTTCGGGAAACCAGAATAAGATATAATATACTCCCTCTGTCCCAGTTTAATTGACGTTTTAGCCTTTAAAAATTTTCCCAAAATAAGGGTCGTTCACACTTTTCCATGACATATTAATATTCCTTTTCCATTTTTACCCTTAGCTTTTTTCAATGTAAAATAACTGATTCTAATAAAGGTTGGTACTAAAAACTCTTCATTTCCTCCAAACTGATGTATTTTTCTCTTTCCTTTTTCACACTCCAAACTCTTCATTTGCTTTTCTCTTTCCTCTTTTTACATGTTTTAATTTTATCAGCACTCCTCATCTTTCCAATACAAATATGGGCTAGTTTTTCCAAAGTGAGACGGAGGGAGTAAATGAAAAGGTTCTGGCCTAGTTTCTAGGCTACAAGACTACTTATTTTATAAACAAATGATTTTTGATTTTTTTTTATAAATATTTATTAAATAAAAATTAAAAAAATAAAAGTAAGGATAGTTTAGTAAAATTAGCATGTTAGTTGACTCTTTCAATGATTGTCTTAATTTGTGTGTAAAAACTTTAAAAGACAATTATTTTGGGACGGAAGGAGTATATTAAAACTAAGTTGAATCCTATATGTGGGGAAGGAGGGGTAGTATGATCTGCTTAGGAACAAGTCAACAAACAAATAGTTCATGACTTTCAAGCAAACCAGAAGGAACCAATGTAGGTTACATCACTAACTGTATATCTTCATATAAGTGATGTTGATGAGAAGACGAAACAGAGAATTGTCTGCATCCCTTAGCATTCAATTTCCATCAAAAGTCACACTATAGCTAGCTTCACCTTGAATAAGTGCCAAAAGTGGTGATTGGTCTTACATATGCAGAACCCAAAATTGGATGTTACTATAGCTAGTTATGGTTGATTATTCATCCATCTCTTATATAAAGTTCTGGACTATATATACTGTGCTTGCCACAGAGAAATTGAGATCATGGGGGCTGAATTGCCTCAAATGTGATCAAATTGTAGTTGTTTAGTTGCTTTGATTTTTGAGTTGAAGTTTATATTTGCATATTGAGCTTTTGTTTAAAATTATTCAGAAAACTAGGCCTCATGCTAATGTCTTTATGCTAGCTTTTAAATGCACTCATGTGTCCTATTGTTTCACTTTTTTTACTTTACTGTAGCTTAACTTCCATCTTATTCATATAACTCTTTTTAATCAAATATCATCTACGCCCTACGGGCTACAAAAGACTAATTATTTGAGTCATGTAGGTTTATAGTTAAACAAATTGAATTGGTTGAACTGATTACTAAATAAATAACACATTTAGTGATATTTTTTACAAGTAATTTATTTAAAAGATTAATAAGAATCATTAAATAATTTTTAACAAGATCAATAATTTCTTTGGTAAAAGAAAATCAACAACTTTTTTTTACTAAAAAAATCAACAACTTCTAAAAATACACATTTAGTGATAAAAATTTAATTGGTTAAAAAATAATACTAATCTAAATTGCCGCTTTCATAAGATAAAATAAGAAAAGCTTGCAAATAAAATTAAAAAAAAAACTTGCAAGCAAGGCCCATGGTTAAAATGAGTACAACCCCAATATAAGAGATCACCCTAATTATCCATTAACAAACAACAACACAGAGCTTTGAGAATGGTAGCGTGAATTAGTGATGATTGATGAGCTCTATGCCAAACACATGCAACAAAAATCCAACATCTCCTCTACAAGCTCTATTCATTTTATGGTTTCCATGTATTCTTTGTAGCTCACACAACTAAAAATCTTCTTCTTGCTACACATTCCGAGATTTAATGTTTTTTATAACCATAATGACTTTTTTAATTTGTTCTTTAAGTGAGAAATTTTTTGAAAACAAACCCCTCTATTTTAAAATGAATGTCGTTTTTTGTGTTTTCACACATATTAAGGAATGCTATCATTGAGTTAAAAGTAATAACATTTTTACTAAATTAAACCTATTTTTTCCTTTATTTTCTTAAAAACGGTGTATAAAGTAGTAATTAAATAATAGAAATGGAAAATACTGTATTGGGAATCGAAAAATGACACTCACTTTGAAACAAAATTTTTGAGTTAAAGTGACATTCATTTTGAAACGGAGAGAGTATCATTTTTGAACCATAATTGCTAGACTGCCCGGTTTATAAAAACCATATCCGGTTCATCGGGCTTTCCGGTTTTACTGACTAGCGGTTTTCTAAGGGTGACCGGATCGGATTCTGGTATGTTTAGCGGTTCAAACCGGCCGGTCCGGTCCGACTTTTAAAACAACAACATTATCTATCCATTGTGATATTTGAGAGAGTAAAAGCGGATAGAAAGATAGAATAGACAGACAGATTAGAGAAACAAACATGAGTGCTGCTGCTGCTGCTTCTCTCATTCCAGTTTCCTCGTTACCCTCTCTCGCTTCTCCTTTCAAGGTATTTCCATTTTCATTTCATTTTCTCGTACAATTCTATATCTCAATTCCACCATTGTATTTGTATTTGTATTTGTATTTGTATTTGTAGGGAAATGTGAAAACCTTGTTGGCAAAACCATCGTGTCTATGTCCATGTCTCAAGATTCAAATAACAAGACCCCGTTTATCTATCGTTAGTAAAGCTTGTCCTACTTATCCTCCTGTTAAACCAGGCGGTGAGAATGTTCGGTTTAGGTTGGACAATTTGGGGCCTCAACCGGGTTCAAGAAAGAGAGCCAAGAGAAAGGGTAGAGGTATTGCTGCAGGACAAGGAGCAAGTTGTGGTTTTGGTATGAGAGGTCAAAAATCTCGATCTGGACCCGGTATTATGAGGGGTTTTGAAGGTGGTCAAATGCCGCTTTATCGTCGACTTCCCAAACTTAGAGGAATTGCTGGAGGTATCCATTTTCATTCCACACAGCATTTAGGATACTAACTTCTTATTTTGTGTATGTTTGGTTCTGTATTGACAATAATTGGTTGTGTTTTGTGACTTGATTCTGACTAAAATTGAGTTGAAGGTAAAGTGAGATGAACTAAAATTTGAGTGTAAAAATCAATTATAGAATCAATTTTAGAGGCAAAATCAATTCTACATGAAAGTTTCAAGTTTGCCCGATAGTTAGAGATGCTATTGTGCAAGTTAGAATGTCAGATATATTCATGAAATTAGTATTTTCCTTTTACCATATTTATTATGCCTTTAATGTAGTGTTGACATGTATGTGGCATCTTCATGCTTCGCGTGGAGTTTATTCAGATGTGTTGCTGGTTTGTTAGAATCTGTTTGTTATTGATTAGATTAGGATGATTTAAAATCCTACTTTCAGAGATTGCTCAAAACATATGCAACTAGTAGAAACAACATTAGTAGGAAAAACAATGGTTTGATGATGGTTGTGATATCTGAATGCATATTGATTACATATATTTGCTGAATGCCTACATCACATTTGAAATTCATGAAGATTTTATCCCCTACTGAGACAGGGTATGCATGTTACAGGGGCTATATATGATCAATATATCTCTAATATGCTGATTTTTTAAGAAATGGTAGTTTATTTACTTTATTAACATCTTGAAATGGTGATTCTTGTCTAGAGAAAATAATGTAATTTTCGATTATATCAAACTTCCAACACCTAACTATCCCTTCCTCGGCTCTTTTTATGTTGGACACCTTTACTAAATGTGTCCTCCTTTAATCTCAGATATTATTGTAAATTTTCCCCCTATCCTCCTATTTCTTTCCATAGTTTTGTTTCAAAAGCAAATATTTTATCAAATTTTCTCTTTCCTTTCACTCTCCGGTGTGTGATTTCTCTTAATTTGTTCAATAACACATGTGCATGTGCATGTGCATAAATCTCCCTTGGAGTCATAAATCTCTATTTGATGTCCCATCTTTTCTTTGTTCTTTTTTAAAAAAAAAACATAATAAGGTATGAGTGCGGGATTGCCAAAATATGTCAACGTAAATCTGGCGGACATTGAAAGCGCTGGATTTCAAGAAGGGGAAGAGGTGTCTTTGGAGACACTTAAGGAGAAACGTGTGATTAACCCATCAGGAAGAGAACGGAAACTTCCTTTGAAGGTAATGATATCCAAATTTCTTCAATTAATTGCTTTCTTCCCTTTTTTATTCATCATGTATAGGTCTATTATGATGGTTCACTGTTAACAACAAATAAGGATGCTAAGTATTCGTACTGACTTTTCACCTGAGGTCCCTTGTCTATCATGAGTTACTTTATATTAACTCGTTGATGTTCTTACTTCTTTAATGATAGTCTTCTGGTTGAGTTCAGACATATGCTTGATATTTATGTTGATTCAAATGTAATATTTTGGTGGATGTATTTGTGGTTTGAAATTGAAAAGTTAAAATATAGGAGGTCCGTTGATTGAAAGAGTTATAGTTTGTTAGTTAGTTGGGGTTGATATATCGGAGATGTTGGAAGAAGGAAACCAATGGCACAAGATGATGAAACCACATGACACAAGATGGCACAAGAGTTATAGTCTGTGTATGTGTCGGTGCTTCATAGCTTAGCAAGAAGGGGTAGTTAATATCAGGATAGTTATGGGGTGGCTATCGCCATCGGGGAGGGGAATTTGCTCTTAAGTGATTTTCTTCTTTGTTCTACATTTTCTTACTGTTTGTCAATTGTGATCAAGGCGTTCCTTGAAAATTGCTTCCAATTTATAGTGAAATTTTGGTACCTATCATGCCCCTGGGCACTGGGAGGTTTGTAGACCCTTGAAATTATGTGCAATGCTGTAATCAAGAGAGAATTCCCTTTCTCATCTAACAAAATACCAGTTTTTATTGGAATATCTTTCTCCATTTTGTCATGAACATCGTAAATTATGTATAGTTATGTATTTTAGCATTTGATTTTATCAATTTAAAAACTGTATTCGGAGTATCTCGATCTTCTATTTTATTGACTGTCAGTTGAGTCCCTTTAAAACAGTCTTATGATGACTTTTCAATAAAAAATTAGTCTCTGGTCTTTGATTCAGGAAGAAAATATCTGAAGTTTTTGATTTATTTCCTTTCTCTAGATCTTTACTACTATGTTATTTTGATTTCCTACATTACAAGGTACTGGCCTTTTTCATGTCTTTATTTTGGAGGCCAAACACTAGAATCATTTTTTTTGTTAATAATTGTCCATCAGGAGAAGTAAAGAGTATTAGAGATGCAATGAGATTTCTGTCACACTGCAGTATAATCATCACATTACCATTTTCTAAAAAAACAAAAAACTCAATATTTTGGTATATAAACTGTACTCTATACATTGATTTCAGTATGCTCTTAAAAGTGAAAGATGTTGCTTGCGATGGTTCTACTGCTCTTTCTTAAGTTTTTGAAGTAATGCAATCAATCCCACATAACCATGTAATTATTCTAGTTCTTAGATTTTTGGGACTTGTTCAACCCTACAAATATGACTTGTATGATGAGGTATGTCAAAGCTTTATTTGGGTCATATCTTTAGGTGGTGTGTGACTTGAGCTTTTTTCCAATATAGCCGCTCATGCAATCAGGCCCGAGGCTATTGGCCTGGTTTGTGGACAAAGTCACAAAACAGTTTGCCAACAACAAATTCAGGGTATACTCTGAAATCATTTAGAATTTAGGCCTAACTCAACCCACAAAACCGGTATATAAGGTAAGATTGCCTGAGCTTTATAAGCTCTATTTGAGATGCCACATTTGTCCACACTCCAGATATTCAATCCTGGATGTGAATGTAGGTGTTGAGATCCTACATCAACCAAAGAAGAAGTGTTAAAGATACTACTAAGAAATTAATTCTATGAGATACTTCAAGATAGTCCAACATGCAAGATATTATAAAGATAGTTTTCATATATTCTAACACTAGTAATTAATTTCTAAAGGGATATTTAGTGGTTGAAAGTGAGTGTAGCATGCTCTGGACAATTACTACAGTACTGTGGCATCATGAATTTTATTGGTTCAGGTTTATTGTGTTCATTATTAGTAAATGTGTGTACTCTACACTACCAAGTGGTAGAAGGCTTGGTGATGGCTGTTATTATTGCCATTATTTGTAAGAGCTATTCTGGTTTCCTGAGAAACACAGGAAAATATTTATAAAAACCAGTTTCAAACAACTTATACTTGTTAGCATTAAGCAAGCTTTATGCTTCTAATTAACCATGAATTGCGCTCAACTTTGTAAGGTCCACATTTTTTGTCACAATGGATCAAGAACAGTATAAAATAATAATACAAATATGAAAATAATAGTTTGTTGTGCTCCGGTTTCAGATTTTGGCTGATGGAGAACTAAGCAAGAAGTTAACGATAAAAGCTGGCTCCTTTTCCACAGCAGCTAAAGAGAAACTCGAGTCTGCTGGCTGTTCCCTCACCGTGCTTCCTGGCCGTAAGAAATGGGTTAAGCCATCAGTTACCAAAAACATTGCACGTGCGGAAGAATACTTTGCCAAGAAGCGAGAGGCAGCTGCTTCTGAGCCAGCCTCAGCTTGAATATGAAACACTTGTGTGTCATATCCATTCCATCGATCAATCATCATCATCAACAAAGTGGTTTCTTCTTTAGGAATGCTTCATTTAGTGTTTATGTTAATTTGTGTATTAAATTTTTCATTGGTTCTAAGCAAAGTTTAATGTTGTATATCATATTATTACATTTTGTTCAACCATCAAAATATTTTGAAAAATAAAAGCTCAAAAAGAAAAGGTGCTTTTTTGCATGTCAATGTCAATTTATGCTGGAAACCTTTGGCAGTAACGTTTAATTTTATAATAAGGCGACTCCTATGTCTTTATCAAAAAAGTTGTAATTGGTTAAAATATTTTTGTTGCTTCTTGTACAAGTTAGATACCGAAAGTTTTTGGTTCGGTGCTAATTTCCCTATTGAATGATGCTGATGCAAATTCTTCTATTCCAAACTTTGAACTTTAGCGTTAGTGAGAAACTACCTCACCGACTATGGCATAATACGTATTCACAGTTGCAACATGATCATAGCTGTAAAGGACAAACATAGATCTACATTTCTCTTTCTTTTTCTTGTCTTCTTTTGAATAAAAATCTAGCAACTCAAAAAACATAGTGTTTGACAGTTGTTTTCTTAAAATCATGTTTTTCCCTATTCATGTTGTCCTTTTCACATCTTTTAATTGACTTTGTTGCTTGACTAATTTACGCAATCATCTCAAATTCAATGTCAACAAAATTGATCAATTTGATTTATGTCAAATCATATCTTAATATATTGGACTCAAATCATGTGCAAGTAACTATAGTAGCTAGTAGTAGTATTCCCTCTATGACACGCACTTGATTTTTGTAACAAACTTGCATATGACTCCAAGATGATTTTGTAAACTTAACCACAAACAAGCATTGATTGAGCATTTGTAATGCTTCCCCATTCGCATTGAATTTAGATCTATTCTATCGTTTTAGAGCCATTGCCCAAAGCTAAGGTGAAATAGCTCTTGTAGTATTAATACCATCTTTGGTTGGGGGACCAAATCGTGTTAATCCTTTCAACCAAAAAATTGTCTTTTACACCCGAATTGAAGCCTAACTTCAACACCCTCAGCTACTTTTACAGATTTTTTAATGAATATATTGATTGAGAATAGATTACATGCACAATTGAAACCACACGGTTGAAATACGAGTAATCTAATTTAATCTATATATTTTAAAAAATTGTTAGGACGATCTAATTCAACATCTTCATGGTAGATATCAACTGTCTAATTTTGATAGGACGATCTAAATTTCAACTTTGTTTTACACAATTGAAATCACATGGTTGAAATACGAGTAATCTAATTCAATCTTTATTTTAAAAAAAATTGTTTGACTATATAGAATCCTAGTCCATGTTTGGTGATAGATGGTGAACTCCATGTCAAGAGGAATTTTTCAATTTTTTTTCCTCAAAAGATCGAATAAATGCAGTAGACTTTATCAATTATTTAGGTTTGTAAAGGGAGAACAATTTGCAAAATCTGGACACGTATAATTGAGAATAAGGTTGCACTTATTTATTCAGTGATGGAAATATAGTTTGTGTCCCGCATATTGGGAAGCATATATGCAAGAAAAGATTCTTGTCCCACAATTTTGTAAATAATTATTTCATGCCTCATCATATCTTTTCTTTTTCTAATTTGAAGTAACATATAATTAATCTACACAAAATCCACAATGTTAGAGATTGGTGCATTGGATCCTTGGCAAGTCGCAGCAAACACATCCACCATAAATTATACAAGTACTCCGTAGCAGATGTATTTACACAAAAACAGTAAAATAAAAAATGGTGAACAGTGTACATGTATGTGACACCAAGTTTTAGTGTGGCTTATTTATTTTAAATTTTGTTCACATTTAAACAAATATTTATAATTTTATCTTTTTTATAAGATGATTATCATGAGTTTTTTAGTTTTGAAGAATGACTAAGTCTAGTTAACCTAACTACTAATACATGTACAGTATCATTTTGGGTCCAATGGTTTAATTTGTCAAAGTTTAAGAATGACTTTCTTAGTTACCCTTTTGTTCAACTTTAGAACAAATTAACTTTGAAATTGTATTTGTTGTCAAAAAAAAAAAAACTTTGAAATTATATTTAAAAAGTGAAATATATTTTAGGAATTTAAGTAGAGTAATGATGCTTATGTTCTGAAAATTTGTTGATGACAATTAAATTGAACTCTTGTTTACAAACGTTAGTGTTAATATTAGAAGTTGAATTAAAGTCATCAATCACTTCATCACTTATAATCTTTTGATCCTTATAATCTCAAACTTACGATTTGTTAGGATCAAATTGAGCATAACTTACAACGTGTTTAGTGTAGCATCTTTTGATCCCAGATGGAGTAATGTTCATAGATTAAATATTAGGTCAAACTCTTGGCCTAGAGCACAAGAAAATTCTCAATTTGAAAAATAAGCTTGTAAGTCAATTAATTCTATTTTTCTGAAAATGTTCAAGAATAGTATTAGTAGGGCCGAGCCGGCCCAGCCCTTCAGAGTTTGCCGACCTTTATTACAAAAAATCCAAAGCTCCAAATGGTTGCCACGTGTAAGTATCTGAGATGAAACGTTGTTAGTTGGAGTCCTTTGTATAGAGGTACGCTCCACCATACAATACAACTTGACTCATTCTCAACGGATCCTTCCTATTTCAGATCTCTCCATCATACAATACATCACACTTTAATATTTTAAAATATAAAATATAATAATATAGTAGTATAATTTGTTCTGATTTATCTATAAGTCTCACATACTCGAAATTAATGATAGTTTATATGCAACATACTACCACACTCTTACACTCATTAATTTTCTGCATATAAATTTGTGTTCTGCTAAAAACAATGACACCATCTTTAAGAGCAATATGATTTATTTTTGAATCCAAAACCTATTAACCTCGACTTAGGAACATCTGTTCTGAACAACTTTAATTAATTTATTGAATAAATTATGGAATCACAGTCACGTTAAGACCACATGACTTTGAAACAGGAAAGTATAGTATATTATCATAGTAGTTTATTTACCGTGCGAGAATGGGGTCTCGTGGGTGCGAAAATCAATGTGATTTCCGCGGGAAGCACCGTCCGCATGAATTAACCATACAATACTATAAATATCTTAACAATATTAAATATCAAATTAAAATAATATTTAAATAACCACATAAATAAATATAAAGCAAACAAGTGTGGTTGTAACCCAACTTTGCAGTTCCACCTGCACCCTCTTCTATTCTACCTCCACAACCACATCCTCTTCACTTTCTTCATTTCATTCAATTCTTTTTCTTCATTACCTCTCTGTACAGTTTTTTAATTCATCACAAACTTCACAGGTGAGGTACTTCTACTACTACATAGATCTATCAACAATTTTTTCATAACCGTTTTCCTTTTATTCATTCTATTTCTATTTCTATTTCAAAATCATTTTTCAGATCTGTTTCACCTTAAGCTGAATTTTGTTATTTTTCATTTTTTAAAGGTATACTTTGTTTTTAATTTTTTGTTAAATAACAAAAAACGGATAATTATAAAAGTGATTAGAGAGTTAGGCGGTTAGGAAATTATTAAAACGTGAATATAATTTAATTCGTTGTGTTTGAATTTATCTATCTAGATCTAAACTTTAAGCTGTTACAATATTTATGCACGTTTCCGATCTATATGAACATAACATGCTTAAATGGATTTAAACGCGTTCTTTTTTAACTTCATTTTTTGTTATCGCTGTTTTGGTTCTCAGCTTAAATAATCGATCTCGTTCTCAATTTTCGTTTTGTTCTATTTCTCTTTGGATGAACAGATTTTGATTTTCATATATAGAAATTCGAAACAAGATGAACGGTAGAGATTCCGTCGTTTGCCCTAAGCCCCGCCGTGCCGGACTTCTCAACTTCGCCGTTAACGATCACCCGAGCAGAGCCTTCCGGTGGCATCTAAGGTGAATTTCAATTTTCTCTCTGTTTTTTATCTTTTAATTTGTTTTGGTTAATTTTTGTTTAACTTTTGTATACTGCGATTTTTTTTTTCTTCTTCAGTTGTCAGGTTGAACCGTGTGATTCGAACTCATCTGGATCAAATCCTTTGGACACCATTCTCACTAAGGTGAATAGCTTCTATATTGTTCACATTGGTTGTTAATTTGTTGTAGAATAAGTGATTTTAGGTTCAAATTAGAATCGTTATTTGATTGCTGTTGATGAAGTTTTGTCGTTTGCGTTTAGGTTGAATTGTTTTCGTGTTAATCTTAACTTACATGATTGTGTGATTTTTTTTGTTGTTGAAATTTGAATAATTAATTGATTAATTAATGTTTTTTTTGACTAATTGATTAATTAATGTTGAAGTTTGTATTCTTGTGCCTTTTGTTTAATTGTTTTGTGTTGTCTTTGTGTTGATTTGCAGGATGTTGATTGGGATCTGGAACAATTATGTACTCCGGTAGCTTCGTCGCCCCCATTTTTCTGCGGGTCACCGCCGAGCAGAGTAGCTAACCCACTAATTCAGGATGCCAGATTTGGGGATGAGAATGTTTCACCTCTCTCGCCGTCTTCTTGGGTGGTTGTTCCCACCCAATCCGGCCTGCCGCCATCTCCCTCATCTTCTGCAAGGAAGGGAGGATGTGTTCGGGCCAATTTTGGAAACAATCCGGCAGTGAGAGTTGAAGGATTCGATTGCCTTGACAGGGACAGGCGAAATTGCAGCATCCCTGCACTGGCTTAGAACAACAGAATACACATCTTTTGACACTAGAATTTCAGTTTACTACCGATATATAACAACCACCACCACCACACGAGAAATGAATTTTGGATGTCTGAGTCTGAAGAGGAAAAGAGTTTTAAAAAATAATTCTTGTGACTTGTTTGTAAATAAGTTGAGTTAATCAGTCAGTGTCACTATATCATATCATGTAAATGTCAATAGTGTGTCTCTTGTTTAGGAATACCGTATATAGAGTCCGACTAAATAATGAGGTTAAGGTTGCTGCTAGAGGGTTAATTTGCATGTTAGATATACCCTATTCATGTACTAGTGTCTTTAAAACCATTCTCTTCTTTGTAAGTAAAAGAGTCATTAGAGTATGGGTGAGGTTATTTCATCTTAGTTTTCTTTATGGGTCTTTTGAATTGTAGTAGTAATTGTAACAACCGGCTTAAGAAAGGAAAATATGTACAAAGATGGTTTTATCAATGTAAACAGCATGAGAAGAAAAAGTATTTCTTGTGTATAAAGAAAGATTGATTTTGTTACTTTTCTTTTTTGATATTATTCTCCATTACTTGTTTATGGTATGACGGTGCTGAGGTTCTTTCTTGATCAAGCTCCTTTATCACGTGGGCCTTGATGGACTTTAGCTTAAGCTTTACGCAAAATTTAGGCCTCTAGACTATGGAATCTGGGACTCGATCTGGGAAACTCTTTCATGCCAAGACAACAAAGCTGAAAAGGCTTTCCTGCCTGTCCACTCTAACTTGGACACAATTATGATTCAGTTATTCGTGTTTAGTGTTTTTGTTGATAAATGGGTTGATTTAACACTCTAGTTTCTGAATGTATTACCATTCTACTAAGCCCATTAAATTATCAACTTTGAAGTCAAGATTAAAGGATAAGTAGGCAAACTTAGGTCGAAAATGCCAATTCCTTTTGACGTGTTATTTTGACTTCACGTTCAAAAGATGAAAAACATGTTTGAATGAGTACCGAAAGAACATTTTATCTCAAGGCACATTAATTTATCATTTTTGTAATAGTAGTATATTGAAAGTAAAAGATGACAAACATAAAGCTTAAATAAAATTTTGAATTTCTTGTGGGATAGTATATTCATCCATTCAAATTTTGATCACACAAAATAGTTTTATAGAACTCAACACAATATCTATAAGATGAGGTCTTGATAAAAATCCATGTAGAGATAATGAAGAATCATTTGTCTATAAAAGCGAGTATGAGAGGATGACGATCTTAATTACTACTTCTGTCTCATTTTATAAGATTTTATTTGACTAAATATACTATTCATGTGTTTTGTTTTGACTGTATTATTTTATGAGTATATAATGTAAATATTATCATATAAGATCTTGTTTGATTTGTTTCGATACATATTTTTAAAATATCAAATTTCTATATTTTTTACTCATAGACAATTAAAGATATTCACAACTAAAATTATATATTAACAAACATATAGTCGTCAACGGAGTCTTATATTTTAGAACAGAGAAGTAGTATTCTTTAAGTTTTCAATCATAGAGTTGAACATTTGAGACAACCTTAAATAGCTAAACCCTTTATTGGGCTCAGTTGAATGGTCAGTCCATTCAAAAAATAAAGTGTTCAGTCAATCCAATTATCAATGATTTGTAAATATAATTAGTTATATAAAAAAAATGATTGTTGGGACTCATCCTCTCAATTTTAAAACCTCAAACAAAAATGATTGTTGGGACTAAAATTTCCTACTTATGGGGTGAAAAGTTTGGTCTGAAACCAAAACTGCAACAAATATGATAATTGAGAGACCGAAAAATTGAATTTAAAAATGGAGAGACTATTTTGTAAAAGTGATAAAATATGGATCCAATGCCAATAAATCTTTGTATTTTAAGTCCAATTTTAGTGTTATAAGGAATGATATCCTTCATCTTACGATTTAGTTTTGTAAGAATGATTAGGGTGTAATATAAATAGAAATTAGTATAACTAACATGTGTAATATATGAGTTAATATTCAAAATTATATTAGCAATTAGTAATTGTATTTGATTTCAATTCTTCAAAATAATTATGACTAACACGAAAGTATGAGTTAAGTGACGTACAATGCACCACTTATGAATGAATATATAATATTATAACAAATACGAATGTTACAAAAATGTACTATTAGATTAAAAGTTTATATGTCCCATGAGTTTAGCTCAATTGGTTGGACATCGCATTATATATGCAGGGGGCGGGGGTTCGAACCCCGTTCATCCCACCTTTCCACTTTAAAAGTGGAGTTTCTAGCCGTCAGACTACTTGACAATAAAAAAAAGATTGAAAGTTTATATATAGATTGAAACTAAGCATTTGTATGATTTGGTCAAAACAACATATATTTTGGTACGAAGTTAATACCTTTTTTTTTATGCATAAGTTAAACAAAGAAACAAAGAAACAAAGAAAAGAACTAAACTCTAAGATAGGCCACCCTTAGAGCGTGAGCCGAGATTAACTCATTTAAATCATTAGGTGGAGATTTCCAAATTGAAAGTTTCTCATCATTAGTCGAGCCTAGCTTGACAAGGGAATCAGCACAGGAATTCCCTTCCCTTAAAGTGTGAAAAAGGGGGACCTCCCAATCTAACTTCAAAAGATCTTGGATGTTAGCTATCACAACAGCATAGCAGTGGAAGTTATTGTAACCTTTGGTAACAAAATCTAATACCATTGTCGAATCAGAATAACAAAAGAGACGGTGATACCCAGCTGATCTAGCAATCTTGAGCCCGTGATAAAGAGCCATAAGTTCGGCTAAAGTATTATTAGCAATACCCAAGAAATCACTAAAACCAACTGTCCACTAAAACGGAGTTAATACCTTTTAACCAAAGAAAATATCTATATACCTTTTATATAGAAATAGAAGGTTGCTGATTAAAAGCGACAATAAAGCAAACGATGGATTGTGAATGCTTAATTTTGGAGCTTTATTAAGGGCAACAAGCCAACAACAAAGCATGACACGAAGGTATGCCAGTATATTTTGACAAGAGCATGTTATCCACGATACAAATGCTGAAAATGATATATGCCTATAGTTGATAGTGAGACCTAAATATTTATAATCAAATGATTTTCAACTTTTCATTCTCCTGCTTTTTTTGTTCTGTTTAGTTCAAGGAGATGGAAGGTAAAAAACTAGATTATTTTAAATTTTAAGTGTATTTTTTTTATCAAGTACAATTTAATAATTAGAATTTTACCTTATAAATGTGATGTGAACCTTTTTTATTTTAACACGAAATACAGTTATGTGTGATTGACTATGACTTAGTTCAATTTATGGTTTGTTCAACATTAATGTATAAACCAATTTGTAAGCATTATGGTACCAAAGTCAAGTAGTTAAGCTTAAGTATCTACTACCTCCTCCGTACCAAAATACTCCATCCGTCTCGTCTCATAATGTAAGTGAAAAAACAAAAATCACACTTATTAAGAAAAATTAAAACATAATGATTGAGTGTATGTTTTTTTGGAAAAAATTGTATGGAAATATGTAAAAACAATTTTTATTGGTGGTTGGTTACAGAAAAAGTAAGAGAGAGTAAACTTTTCTTGAAAAGATAAATGTTTGTACTTTTTATCTTACATTTTGGGACAAAAAATTTGTGTTTTTTTCTCTTACATTTTGGGACGGAGGGAGTATATGTCGTTTTGACAATATCACACAAATTAAGAAATGTAATTATTGTTATATGAATTAGTTTACAAAATCATTCTTCATTAATGATATGTGAGATAAAAATTATAAAATTGAAAGAAAAAAGAGAAATAATTACTTAAGGGTATAAGAGGAAATGAAGCATTAAATGCTTTATTGGTAATGTAAAATAACATATATTGTGATACAATTTGTTCTCTAAACGACATATATTTTGGTACAGAAAGAATATATACTTTGGCTTCTACTTGAGGATTAATTTAGCCCCTCAAATCTTTAAATTACCATTATTCTCTTTCAATGTATTTTGAGTTAAAAAAAAAATTATAAGCATTTTGAGTTAATTTGTTGTTTGGTTAAAGGAATGTCAATCTAATTTGAATGTCTTTAACTTATTTAACTAAGTTCTTTTTCTTTTCTTTTTTTGCTTAAAAATAAGTAGTTAATAAATTTCAATTATCTTTGAAAAAAATTCAATTAACATTTTAGTTTTTTTTTTAGAGAAAAAATATATAATTTAATTACATATGAATAAAAAATAATCAGACAAGAAGATGCGTCGCTACTCTTTTTGGATTGCAAAACTAAATTATAGGGACCTTTTTTACGAATATTGATGAGATTCCAAGTTTAAACCATGATATATAAACAACCTTAAACAAAATTTTACTTATCACTAGATCAAATTAAATACTCTCTCGGTTCCATTATATAAGCACCCTTTCAAAAAAAGTCTAGTCCTAAAATATAAGCCCCTTTACAAATTACTATGTGCAATCATTACTTTTTTCCCTATACATACCCTTAATTATTACACTAACTTGCATTGAAATGTGAAAAGTCAAATTAAATACATATATAAACAAAGAACAATTTAGTAAAATTTATACACAAACTTAACATAATAATTACAATACCAACATTTCTTAATAAACGTGATTTTGGTCAGAGGAACTTATATAATGGGACGGAGTTCTATTAAGGTTCTCTGCTATATTACTAACTCGTCAAAAACAAAAATCTCTAGTTTAAAGATAGGAGGATATAACAAAAGCACTAGGCACTAAACTAGGAAGTATATTGAGGACTAGTGCTCTACCATTATAGGGACCATTGACCAAACCGAAAGATAGTCGGAGATCAAAGGAGCAACGGATGATGTGAAATTCGAATTTAATTTCCAATTACTGTCTGTCAATGACCACACCACTACTGTATTACATTTCATTTTCAGTGACCCAACTTGTGATTCACAAGACAACAAGTAGAGTATACCAATCAATCTCCAAGTTGGTTGGACAATGTGGCGCTTGCTTGAACCATCTACTCTGGCTGGCTGGCTGTACACTTATGTACTCCTACTATTATTTTGTTTGATTAGATAGTTTAGTCTTTAGAATTTTAATTATTAAAAATAATAAGTTGACGTATTAAGATTTATATATTGATTTATACATATTATGTAAAAATATTCCTAATAACTAAGTTATGTAATTTTATGTATTTGTAACATAACATAATTATTCATGTAAAATAGCTCAAATAATATATAAGATTGAGGAACATGAGTTAGATAGGATGAGGTTTAAAAATTACTGGTGAGAACTCAAAATAATTTATATTTTCAATATAACTAAAAAAAATAACATAACATAATTTAGCAATCAAATTGATGGAAGCATTTATATTTCCACCACCTATAATTGGATCCGATCGTAAATTCCATCCTTTCGTACGTCGGTATGTCCTGTCCAATATTCCTTTGGTTATTTGAAAATGATTACTATTTGTGTAGTGTATTCTCTTTCGCGCTTTTTTTAATGATTAAGGAGGCCAACTCTAAAGAAATTAAAGAAAACTAGTATATTTTTGTGCTTATAATATCTTTTATGATTTATAGGATTTTACTTATAATATCTTTCATATTGGAGTATTAAATTAAAATTAAATGAGTAAAATCAACTATTATAGCATACAATTACATTGTACTGATCTATTTTAATTTTGACAAGAGTATATAATCTTAATCCACATTCATGTTGATTTTGGATGAAAGGAAATTGACGGCATCCACTTTGCAACTTGATATTCATAAAATGAGATGAGTAGTTAGTATTAGTAGTTGTTTGTACTACTTGTTTGTCACAATTAAGTGTGAATAGTTGGTGTATTTTAAGGTCCCACAGCATAGTTTGGATTTTATGCCGACAGATGAGCATGCATGCAAAAGTATAGAATATTTAGGTCCTAGTATTAAGAGTAGGCATGTTCCTTGTTCTTAAAATCAAATGCACGCAACTGACACATAAAAAGCACTCATGCATATTACTCTCAAATCAAATTCAATTGAATAATGAATGAATGAATGAATGGTGAGCAGCCACTACACTGTGGTCTAGGCGGCATGCCGCTTGGCCAACATGCAAAAGGTTTGCATTTGGCATTAATTACAATTACACATCACCATAGCACCATCCACAACAGACAAAGTCTTCCAACGGTTTTTAATTCACTTTGTTTTAAGCGGTCTACTTTGTCTCCGTCTCATAATATGAGAGAAGAAAAAAAATTATAGTATTTATTAAAAAAAAAAATGTTAAATAATGTTTTCGGAAAATTCTTTAGATTTTTAAGTAATAAGATTTTATGAAAAAAATTATAAAAATGTGAGAAATCAACACATTTGAAATTGCAATGTTCAAATTTTTGAATAAATTATTTCCTTAAATAAAATATTTAAAGAGTGTCTTAGGTACACCACTATCAAAGAGTCAACTTCTAAAAAAGACATCACCACGACAAAAAAAAACATTAAAAACTAATTCTCGATCTTGAATAAAAAATGATCGGACCATCAAAAATAACCACCAAATAATGTATAGTTTTTTAATCTATAAATTATTTAATTCACTTTCATGTTAGTATATGCAATAATGCAAACATAAATTATTTTTACCTTAACATAAATCATTCTTGTACAATACTACTGTTACAATCTATCTCATAATAAATGTTCTTTTTGAGTTTTTTTGTCGTCTCAAATTATTTGTTACAATATCAATCAAGACAATATTTATTACTTTTTTTTCAATAAACTATCTGTTCTAGATTGAACTTGGCGAAGATCATACCCATTTGCCCTCGCGTACCTAACGTGCGTCGTCCCATTACAACGCTACTTTCACAAATGTTGTAGAACTTCATAATTTATAACGCTCGTCCATGAAATGATGAACATGTACTACTTAACATGACTCTTTAATCAGATTCCAAAAGCCACTGCTAACCAAGGCGAGTCTTTCTCCCCTCATTAATGACATTGGTCAAGCGTTGGGGCTATATATACCTATTTCTCACAATGGCCAAATATATAAGCTCTTACTGACAATGATAACCTTCACTTCATATAATGTACCGACATGAGCGTCAGAATATCTTTCAGTTATACAACCTCCTCCGCATCCACAGTTTTAGACGACCAACTATTCTGATAATATGAAATCACTACCTTTATTTAATATTTTTCATCAATTCACTAAACTATTCCATTAACTATCATTGATACAAATATTTTAATAAACAAATTCATATTATCGTTGAAATTAACAAAATTAAATCATACTAAAAATAGAGTGATTACATTGCTCCGTCCTTTCTCGAAACTCAAATATCTCCTTTAATTAAGAGTTACGACTTACCTTCCCAACAAAAGAAATCACAGTTTTTTCATTTATTAACGGTAGGTTTTAGAAAGGATAAAAAACATAAATCAACTACGAAATGAGCAAATAGTAGTAGTAGTAGTTGCAACTAACCAAATCACTAGCTGTAGGCATAGTCACGTGATTTTAACAAGATTGAATACCGTAGGCAACAACGGTGATAACTGCAAATGAAAAAAAGTGCGATACATAATCTTTGATTACTGTAATTTAGTTTAATAGTAATATGAACCTCATTTTCACCGAAATAATTCATTGCATTCGGTCCACATTAAAAGAAACGGAACAGATGAATGAAGAGTTTGACTTTGTTCTAGTTGGCTTCGACCTATAGATACTTGGTACTTGCCCCATTACGTTCTCCCAAGGGTGATCTATTTTGTCGTTTTCTTCCAAATTAGATCTAGTAACTAAATTATGGGAATTGCTAATTAACTGCTTTAATCTTAGACAGATTGATAATAACATTTAAAATAATGAATTTTACATTTGTTAAAACATTTTTTTATGAATAATTACATTTGTAAAGGAATTTGGTAGATTAAAAGTAATAAGATAAAATGTTAACAACGGGATCAAAGGATCAAAGACACGTGTTAAAAAAATTAAAAATATAAATATTTGTCTCAAAAATTGTGACATTATCTTCTTTTTCTTTTTTGACAAAACATGTCTTTATTTTTTTTAAATTAACATATATTTTTTCAATATAATATTTCTATTTTTAAAATTCATTAACACGTACCCTAAAAACAATAAAATCCAAGTAATAAATTAGAGCATCAATGATCTTTACTATCAAACTTACTAGTATGAGTTTCAGTCTAACAAGTGGTCCCTTTAATTTACCCCTTATTTTTATAAGAGTAATGCTAAATAGTGTCTTTGAGGCACTTGTTAAGCATACTAAAAAGAGAAATAAAAGATAAAAGTAAAGCACAAGTTCCAAAATAGATTTATTGATTGCACAAGTTCCAAAATAAAGTTTCTTTTTTAATACGCTAAACTATTACACCGAAAACACTATTTAACATTTTCCTTTTTTATAATTCATACACATTTTATTTCATTGGTAAAAAAATATATATAATATTGATGATAAAATATTTAATTGCGCCCATAAAAAAATACTTTATTGCAATTAAACACTAATAATAATGTGTACAAAAAAAAAACACTAATAATAATATGATTTTTCTGATAAATTTTTTTATCAATAAGGATACAATTTCTTATTTAAAATATTTTAGCAAATTTTATAATACTCCATTTATCACGTCAAAATTTTCCTTTGAAAAAAAAAACTAAAGAACAAGTTTATTATTCTATAAAACTCCCTAAAATACTTTTATCAATTTTGTGCATCTAATAATACTACTTACATCACTCTTAATTTAAAATATTTCCCTTAATATTTATAATAAAAATACTATGCTTTCTTTTTATTTATATATATATATTTTTTTTTTTTAATGCGGATTAAATAAAAAAGTAAGTTAATATTTTCAGACCAAGGATAAACTCTGAAACATATATGTGAGTCACCTAATATAAATGAGTCACCTAATATAAAATGAGTCACTCACTGCATATAAAACTAACTCAAGTAAATCCTTCAAAGCTGCTCACATCACATCACATCACCACACAACTCCAACTTAGTACTTACACACAACATGTTCTCCTTTATCCTCTGTTTCCTAGCTAGCTAGCTAGTAGCCACCCAATTAAACTTCCTCTATAAATATCTCACCAATTTCACTTTACTTTTACATTATTATCATTCACAAATGTTGTAGTAGTAGTAGTAGTACCTTTTTTTTCCTCACAAAAAATTAAGATAGAATCAAGATGAAGAGGCAAAGAGGTGCTAGTGTTAATGCTATTAACACCCCCAAGAATCCTCCCAATGTTGAAGAAGTGGTAGCAACAATGGGGAAGAAAAAAGGAAAGAAAGAAGGTGAACAAAAGGTGAAGGAAGAGGTGGAGAGGAAAGAAATCAAAGACATGAGTGAATTATCACAACAAGCAATAACAACAATAAGGGAGGGTGTGAATAGTAATGTGATGAGTTGGAATAATTGGGAAGAGTATATGCCATGGTTGGGAGGTGTGGTGGATGAACAAATGTCATGGGGTTCAACTTGGTTTCCAGGTTGGGATATGGATTTTATGGGTGAAGCTTTTAATTCTCTTTATAGTGATGTTGTTTGGGATGATGATATCTGGAATCTCAAAAATGAAATTCCAATTCCAGTACATGGAAAGAGGTTTGAATTTGAGTAGACGTACGTACAACATTTTATGAGTAGCTAAAGAATGATATTTCACTATTTTCATGTCAATTTTAGAAATATATGTGTGAAATTCACTAGTAGTAGTAGTAACTTTTAATGTTACTATAATTAATTAACTTATGGAAGCTATCTAATTATAAACATCTTTATTTCAGTTTGTATGTGTATTTTAGTTAAGGTCGAATTGATTGGAAGTAAGTGAATTCGATCTCTAGCTGAAATAATTTTTCAGTCACACAAAAGGTTAATAGCACAAAAAATATTATCATGATTTGTTAATGCTCTGGAGAAACATTCTAAAAAGTGAAATATATAAACTTCCCTTATGTAGTTGTGTTGTGTGGGTGCGGTTGGAATTATACAGTGATGCTGACGAAATTATAGTTTTTATTTTTTATACCAAGAAATTATAGTTACGATTTGTTGAAAAATCATTTTTTTTAAATAGTAGTTGCAGTTGCAGATTTGTAGTTACAAGTTAGTTAATTGATACCATTTAATAATTCGTCTGAATTATTAAGGTCTCATTTTTCTAAAAATCAGAAGGTGAAAAAAAAATACAATTAAAAATGATGATATACACTTAATTGGACTCTCATGATTTTAAAAAATAAAATATTAAGAACACAAGTTTAGCTACATGAATTTCTTGCTGATGTTGTAGGAATTACTCGTCCGCTTGTTTCCTGTTTTCGTTTTGTTTGTTTTTATTTCCATCTCATAAAAAAAAGCTACATGAGTTCCAACTTCTAAGTTTTAAGAGTTGTCTTAGTAACGATTGTAAAAAAAAAAAAGAGTTGTCTTAGTAACAGGTCAGCGTAATAGATCATTCCATATTTTCATCATTTATTATCCTCTCTCAACTAAATTTTAATCATATGTTTTTGTTGATTCTTTACATTTTAAAAGTCTGAAGGGTAAACAAATGTATAGTTCGTCATTGATCAGTTATAATGTTCTCAAATCACTGTTCTTTGATAATGAGGCGTGAGAAAGATATATGTTGATAAACAAGAGAGACTATTAAGCCATGATGATTGAGTAAGAACAATAGAGTTTTATTATAAAATCCAAATTAAGCAAACAACAACGTAAATTCCCAGATTTGAGAGGGTGCTTTTAGAATTCAACGGGAGGTGCGAGAGTCTTTGGGGGGGTGCGGGTTGAGAGAAGCAAAAGACAACCATACAATTTTTTACAAATGGGCATGGCATAAGCTCCCAATGATAGATGGACCTAAATAAAAGCCCAGAAAGAAAGGGACCGGCCCAGCAAGTAGAAACTTACATGCAAAACACTAGCAAGTAAAGATATATATAGGAAGTGCATCGCTTGCTTGCTGCTATGAATTGAGAAGTTAAAATATGTCATATTTATTTTGAAGTTAATTATTGTGCGGATATACTCACAAATATGGAGTTTGATCATGAGCTCGAATTGAAATTTTATGAATTCTGCCCAACTAGTTTAAGTTATTGTTACTAGCTGATATTTTAGGGATTTCTACTCCTCGCTTAGATAGTGTTTCTTTAAGGTTTTAAATCCCCTCTTCGTACCGATAAAAAATATATATACAAACACAAGAGTATTGTTCCATAACTCATCATAATACATGCGTCAAAAAAATAAACTCATCATAATATCAAAGTTTATGCATTTTTTATCATCTAAGTTGTAACTATCTGCTTTAGTTATAACCAAAATTCAATATCAATAGATCTTTCTCTTTCTTGGATTACCATTTCAATAGGTCTTTTTAATGAGATATAAGTATAACACCCTAATGAATAGGAAAAAACATGTGCCCAAGTGATGCAATTATGTAACAAAACTAACAATTTTTTTTAATGATTAAAACTAATATTAATATATAATTTGGTCTAAACAAAACTAATAATTTAATTTGGTCTAAACAAAAATAACAATATAATTTGGTATAACGACCATTGCGGATTTAGTTTCACGTGGGCCAGTTTGTGTATGGGATGGTCCTAACATGAGGCTCCATCTCTCTCTATCTTCCATAAGATAAAATACTTAGCCGTCAATTATATTGACTCATTTATTTTCTTTGACTCTCTTCATACACAAATCAAAACTCCAAGTTTTTATTTTCCACAATTTTATTTTTCTTTCATATATAGTAGCTAATTTGAAACAAGTGTTGAGGAATTGGGTTATAGAAAGGTTCAAAATATATGTGTACTATTATTGTGTGGCCATGTGGTTTGGTTGTGGGAGGAAACTCTTGTATTTCTCTATGATGATGTTTTTGGCAACAACGTTGTTACAGATTTTGGTCTGCTCCCACATGTGCCAGGTTGGAGCTATTCGTATATTCCCAGAAAATGTTGTTGTGGCAAAAGTGGAATTCAACCAAGGAGTTATGCATAACAAGATCAACAACAAAGATCTATTGAATAAGTACTTCAAAGGAAGAACTTTTTCTGGTTCAAGTAACAAGAATAGAACCAAATTGGAGTTTGATGATAGCAAAAGAAGAGTACCCAGTTGCCCAGATCCTCTTCACAATTAATCAACAAGTAGAATTCTTATCAAATTTTTCATCTTTCATTTATATATTTGTAATTTGTGAACACTTTTTTTTTTCTTGTGTTATTTCCGTTGAAGTTAATTTATCCAAAATACCCTCGTTTTTCTCGTCATTTTCTATCTATTTGTTCAAGAATATGAAGGAAAACCGGGAGTATTTTGGTATATATTATATCTAGAAGAATTATATTTTTGTCCACTTTTGATCTCATATATCATCTATGGAGGATCCAGAAAATGCATGATATATCATTCTTCAATATTATTTGTAATAATAAAAATTGATAAGATTAAATTATAGTACATGCTTGTATATAGTGACAGGTATTTAATTTGTTGTATACTTTGGTTCTTTTTGTTTTTTACTATTTGGCCTTTTCTCTTTAAGGACTTGAAAAGGTGGAAGAATCTGATAATGTCTTGCTCATAAGTGTAGTAAAATAAAATAAAATTCATTCCTTTAACAATATGCAAGCAAATTTTTTTCTTCCTTATTGTCTTCCAATGCAGAAATAATAGTAATGTACTGCATATTTTCTTCATTGTCAACGACAAAAGCATTTTATGGTAGGTAGTAGTAAACTAAAAGTGAGAAAAGTTAATCTCCTTTTACTGAAGTTCAGTGCACAATCTGCATATATTCTGGGTGATCAACCATTTAGCTTCATTTGGTAAGTTTTTCATCTTTAAATAATTGTTTCTCTCACATGATTTTTACTTCCAGGGCAATTGTGGAAATTATTCATTTCTCTACTATTCTCTGCTTTCAAAACAAACAAAAATTGTCAAAAGAGATCTGATTTTATTTAATAAGACTCAAGATCTAGTTTTGATTCCAAGATTTAATAAATTGATCTTCTACCTTCAAATGTTAGTTTGCTTAGAATTTTTTTGACTCATCTTTTCTGGTTAAATTTTTTATAGTTGACTCATTTTGATTAGAGAATTTAATAAAATGTAGATATTACTGTATACTTTTTTTTTGACAAAAAGTTCTTACTATAAATATTAAAAAATTACTCTAAACTTTTTCTTGTATTTGAAAGAAAAAATTACACTAAACTTTTACATCACATTGTATTCAAATTACATGATAACTTTTCACTCAATTTTGACTAAGTGTATATTTGAAATAGAATTGGGTGTTCAATTCTAATGTTTCAGTACATTTTTGCTTTGACATGTTTAAATGTCATTGAGTAAAATTATGTTTTACTCTAGCTTTGGAGATTTTGAATAAAATTATTTTATAGTCTAAATTTTTTTGATAAATTAGTACTTTATAGTCTACCAACTTTGTAGAGCCCAATAAAAGAAAGTGGTCACACAAAAATGATCCGGCCATTGAAACTACCAACCCTGTTTTGCACCTATATTCCTTTGAAATAATTGAATTTCTTGCATGTTATTAATGTATTATATATGCCTCACGGCAAGAGAGTTCTAATATATAATTTCAGATAAAATCCCTTGTTACTCATCTCATTTATTTGGTAAAATTATATGCTCTTTTTGTACCTTTATTTGGTGAAACATTAAAACGATGGTTAATTACAGGTAAAATAATATATCAAGTTTTAATTATGTGAAACTCTCTTACAATTAAAATGACATAACCAAGCCACTGCCAGGTCAATTATTATTGGCAAGCATCTTATAATTAGCTTGAATTATTTTTTCTTGACTCAATTATCTTGAATTATTGGTGGTAGTTTGAACTTGCATTTGCACATGCATAACGACAATATTATATTAATAGACTACTCGTTGATTTGGTAACATAACATGATTAAACAGCATAATCAACTCAACCATCTTGTCCGTATATACACGAGGAAAATGACCGTAAGGATAAATAAAAACATAGAATAGATAAAGTGAGACTATGTTTGATTCCACTTTCTTAGAACCCAAAATTAATTCTTAAAAGTGTTTAATTAACTTTGACATATTGGATGTATATATTATTGAGTATAATTAATTTTATTTTTAGAATTTTATTCTAATTTTGTTGTAGAACGGATCAAATTTCATCTATATATTTACAGGACTAGGTCACCTCTTGTCAACGCATCAACAAATCTCTTTATTTTTTTTTTAATAAAACAATGGACATTTATATTATATATATTAAGTTAATTACATATGAATAAATCTATTTAGTTCTTCGTAAGTGTTCGTTTGAATCCTCGTATCATTTTTAAGGACCCTTATTACCTTCTAGAGTTACACGGATTGTCCAGGTCCAGGATGAGAGACGTTGATGGATAAATTACCACGCGATTAGTTCTCACTTACAAATTTACTAATATCTCAAAATTTATTTAGTAGTAGTATTTGATAAATTATCAATAATTCTTTGAGGGGTTAACATAACATATATATGGCTGTCACCTATAAATAATCTTAAAACGTGAGTAAAAAACTAAAAATATTGAGTAATGTTTTGGGCACAAAGATACCGTACCCATGTATCTTCAGAAAGCTTGCTTCCTTTTCATTTTTTATTATGATCACTTTTTTTGTGTCTCATTATACAAAAAGGTACCTCAAGACACCAGCGCATTATCGAAAAGGTCAACATAGAGAAAAAAAGTATGATTTGGTTGAATTCAAGGTAATTGATTTTGTTTATTTTTTTCCTTTTGTTTCATTTTTTTTTTTTGTCCTAATTATAAATAAATTTTTATTTTTATAGATTCATCTAATATATAAAATCATATCAAATATATTAATTATTCAATAAATTTAAAAAATAAAGTTTTCAAATACATTAATTAATTAGTTATTCAATAAATCTAAAAAATAAAAAATTACTTGTAATTAGGATCCGAAATAGTGTTAGTTTTTGACTTATGTGTTGGCATGTTGCAAAACCCAGAGAAGAGAACAAAGGGTTCTCATCGTATTCAGGTAAATTGGGCAGTTTATGAGAGAGATTTGAGTGAGTAAAAATGGCAGAAAAATCGATGTAGGAAAGCGTCACGTATAATGCGGCGAAAATGTTTTCTATAAATGTTGCCAGTAGTGATTCATTCATAGTCTTGTACGTATTTTGTCTTCTTGCATTTTGGATTTGGAATCAACTTTGATTCTCATTGATCGATTAACTCTTCTGCTTACGAACACAAGTTAGCTCATCGATGCATTTTTACTAGTACTACATACATGGAAATGTTGAGGTTGATGGCTTCCATGATTCCAAAAAAATAAAAAAGGTGATCCTGCCATAAGAGGAATTAAACACAATTCTTTGGAACAAAGGAAATAATTCTTAAGTTAATAATAATCCATAAAATAATGCTGCTTGTAACAAACTCAGTGTGAAATTAATTCAGTTGGTATAGACATTTTACATAATGTTTAGAGATAGGTTTAAAGACTAATTAATATGTCATCTTATTCTCTTAAAAGATTAAATTTTAGCCACTAAACTACCTAATAAAACAAATAAATAAAAGACTTGATTGTAGTTTTAATCCCTCTAATTTTGATCCCCTTATATTGTTTTATAACTCCGAACAAACAAAAAAGTAATCTTGATTTTCTATTAAATCACTCCATATTTCCCCTCTTAATTACAATGTGTCTATTGTGCATAACCTATGATTTTTTTTGTGAGCAAAATAAAAAAAATGTTCGTTCACATAAATATTTAGAGCCATAAAATTTTATCATGAGAAAACTTGTTTTTCCTATAAATCACATTTGATTTGATATACAAAACATCTTAAGTTTGCCCATGAGTTTAAATAAATTTGTCTAGTAGTGATACAAATAATTGTTACTAAAATTCATAGAGAAGAGGTTGTTCAGACAGATATCGACACACTTTATCAATATATTCTGATTTAGATCTTCCTCCCGGAAAACATTTTATGAAATTCCAGTTTAACAATTGAGTTTAAGGAAATGTGACTTATATTGATAGCCAAAACTATCACTAACAGTTTAAAATGTGTATAAAAAGTTCATTTTGACAGTTATCAAAAATCATTTTTAAAATATTCTGGTTTGTATCTTCTTACCGGAAAATCTTTTTTAAAAGTCTGGTTAATCACTTTATTTTAAAGAAATTTGACTTGCACAAACAAATAAAACTTTTAATAAAAGTATAAAATCCGTAGGTATTTGGGTGAAGTCCAATTTTTTAAAAATGAAATGTAAAAATTTTATTGGCAAAAGAGGTGAACTTGGAATATTTAATAATTTATAGTGATGAAGAGTTAATTGTAGAGGTGAGAGATAAGATTTTCGGCTACGAGTGTACGACACTTCACTTGCCAAAGAAAATATGCTCATGGACCTTTTTCTTTTTTTACGAATGGCTCACCGAACAATCCAGAGCGCCAGAATTATATTTTCTTTGCACCCAATAGTAATACTAACGTCTGCTTGTGTAATATAACATGTAAAATGTTCACACACAAAAAAAAACATTTAAAATAACCAGCAAGAAGCTAAATAGTGCCAATGTGAGATTCATTTAAGGGGTTGACCTCTCCCAAACAAATGCTTCTCCATATGCACCGGCCGGGGATTGAACCGGGGACCAAATGGTTAAGGGGTCCAAGCATCTACCACTTGTGCCACACTATGTTGGTTCTATTTATTTTTCTTTATGCATTCACGTTTTCTTGTTCACATTATATAGCAAGTCTCAATCAATCTCAATTAATTATCAAACTCGTTGCTTGTAATTTAATCCTATACCGTTGTCTTATAAAATATTTGGACTATTTATTCTTTATTTATTTTTTTGTCAAATAATCTTGTTAGATTCATACTCCCTAAATATGTGAAAGTACTGAAGAATCTCAAGATTAAGCTCAAACTTATGTATATCAACATCCTTATCAAGATTAAGCTCAAATATTTGATGAAATCAAATAGGGCAAAGCGAATTATTTCCCATTTTATGGATATGCATTTGGTTTTTTATTCTTTAATCACGCTTAGCCCATGATAAACAACATCTTTTCTACTCTCTCATTTCCATCTTCTTCTTTTTTCTTCATAATTTTATACCAATATGTACATGCCTTTTCTTAATTTGTCTTGTTATTGATCCCCACATTTATATGCTCGGATCACTCACAAAAGGCATGTTTTTTGTTTCATGGTGTATTAATTTTACTTAATTGTAATTTATTTTTTTTGAATTGGCAAAATTTTATTATAATGAGCATCTCAAGCACAAGGCGTACAAGAGGAGCTTGAAACAAGCAATACAATCAAAGAAAAGGCCACAAGAGCACCACCCCAACACATCGGAGGCCCCAAAAAACAACAAAAACACAACAACTAAAACACTAACAATAAAACCAAGGACTAATTCCTGCGTGAAAGACAATCTCCCGGATCTCAACTCCATTCATAGAACAAACACGGGGGCATATTTTACTTAATTGTAATTCACCTTTGAATTTAGACTTTTCAAAATTACCGTTGTCTTTTCACTTTAGAATCACATTTAAAATAACTTTTTTTTGAAAGCACTACCCCAATAACCATGCTTTTTTTTTCTAATCAATTTTTTGATTTTTTTTTTACGCAATCAATTTTTTTGATTTGGTAAGTAGATGTTGCGTTTAAATTCCATTTTTTGCATATAATATACAATGTTCTAATTACCATATTTGCTAATTACATTTACCAAATATGTTAGCTAATTAATTAATAAATACCCCTACTAGATAGCTCCTATAGCATCCCTTCATTACTTGATATCATTAGCATCTACTATGAGATTCAGTTGCAATGGGTGCCGCATCCTTCGCAAAGGTTGCAGTGAAGACTGCATCATCAAGCCTTGCCTTGAGTGGATCGGTTCCCCTGAATCTCAAGGCAACGCGACTCTCTTTCTTGCCAAATTTTATGGCCGAACCGGCCTGCTCAACCTTCTTGCTAATGCCCCCAATCAAAATGCCCCAGGTAGCTAGCTCGGTTCGCTATCATGCTATCAATCATGGTTTTCAATTGTAGCTATAGTTACACTACAAACCTTTTTATTAAAATAAAATGGTTGTGAATTTGGTTGTTGCGGCCGCCGTTTCACTTACCGATCCCAATTTAAAACCATAAATCACTTATATTCCATTCATTGTTCAATCTTTTCATAGATTCTACATAAACTCAAACTTAATTTTTAATACACAATGTTTAATGTTGATGAGTCCTCATATATTCAAATTTAATTTTAAAAAATAGACCAATAACCTAATATAATTGATACGTAGATTTTTTGACCTAATTGATACATATTTCAGTCCTTATTACAAGAATAAATTGATTTTTTAGATTCATGAATCGTTTGATGTATTTAGTTCATAATATAGTCTAAATACGTAAAACATTCGAAGAATCTAAAAAGCAGATTTATTCTTATAATAAAGATCGGAGGGAGTAGTTTTTTATTATGCAAATATCAATATATATTATAACGTGTGTTTTTTTTCTTCTCATAATTTACAGCTGTGTTCAAGTCATTGTTGTATGAGGCTTCAGGCAGATTGGTGAATCCCACATATGGGGCATTAGGTTTATTTTGGACAGGAGAATGGAGTCGATGTGAAGCTGCAGTTGAAGCCGTGCTGGTTGGATCATATAACAATGATGTTACAAGAGGTGTTGATGGACTAACACCATTATGTACACTCAATACTGAAGACCAGGTTATTCCAGCAACATATGATATACGCCACGTGGCAAAAGGTACCAACTTGGAAATCAAAGAGAAAGCCCAATTCAAGAGAGTTGGGTCTGTTCTTAAGCCCAAACCGCGAGTTGATTTGGTCGATAAGACTACACTTTTGAAATCGGTTTTGGAGAATGGCAACATCAAAACTGTGCAGGCTTCGTCAGTGGTTGAGACAGAGCCAAATGGAGCTGCAAGTACTCAAGTGAACCTGGAACTCACTCTTGGCTTCAATTTCCAATCAAACAAGGGGAAAAAAATAGATGATAATTAACCATACATGTTGAGGTGTATGAACAAGTTTTTTGTTAGATTGTGAAACAAATAACCATACATGTTGAGGTGTATGAACAAGTTTTTTTCTAATAAGTTTTAATAACAATTTATGAATAATGTTACAAATGTTTTTAACCGATAAATCTTCTATTTATTAGAATATATGGGTGGATAAAGATCAGCTCCGTTCCTAACATTTTATGGATCTTAAGCCAAGTTTAAAAAAAAAATCCATTGCATAATACATCACAATTTTATTTTTATAAACGAAAACTTGAATTAATTGTGATAGCAGACATTACAGCTATGATAGTACTCCAAGTCACTAATATTTTGAAATCCAAGATAATTGTTTGTAATATATAGGCAAATTTTGCAATTGGTTAGGAGAAATGTAATCTGCCCAAATAGATAAAAGAGAATAAAAAAAAAGTTTATAACATCGAAATCCAATAGAAAATCATTTAAATTTGAAAAATAAAATTGTTGTTTGATATCGTAAGATAGATAATCAAATATTTGTTGTTGAAAACTTTATAGAAATTAAAATTCTGAGAATATATTTATAAAAACAAAATCATAAATCAAAATATAAAAATAAATAAATAAATACAATTAATCGCAAGAATTAATATCTGATGAAAAAGAAATAACAATTTAGATTTTAATACAAAACAAGAAGATATTTTACATTTTAAAATTTTGCTTATGCATTTTAAGTTTCTCAATTTTGTGTTCTTGGAGAATGAAATTATATGAAATGAAAATGAAAGTGTTGAGGTTTGGGTGTAAAAACTTTTATGGTGAGTTGGTAAAAAAAAAAGAAGGACTATTGGACTCAAATATAATAAATGTGATGATCTTTTTTATATTTTTCGTTATACAACTCCCCTTACCCTATAAGACAATACATTTAGTTTAAGATGATTATTAAGAAAAATAAAATTTTAAGACTTTGCAGATATATATTATTTGGTGCTATTTCTAAGTTTAATTTTTTTTGACACAGCTATTTCAAAGTTTATCATTTATAGGATTTTTTTTTATTATTGTAACAATAAATATGTAATATACTTAATAGTATATTGCTAAAAAAATAATTAAAACATTTTATCAAAAATTAAATTAAATAATTATACAATTAAAAATATGTGGGTCTTATAAAAAAGGATAAATAAATTCTCAGGAGAGTTTTACATTTAAAAACATATACTCCCTCCGTCCCGAAATATAAGGGAAAAAATATACACACACAATTTGTTAATTTATGTCCACTAAAATATGATATAGTCTTTCCACTTCATAAAAGTTATCACATTTAACCATTTTATACACATTAAGACAATTTTATAATTTTTTTATTACTAATATAATATAATTAACTAAAATAAAAAAATTATAATATTACTAAATTATCCTTATTGATTGTTGGGTGTATTTCCTTTACATTATTAAATGGAAAATTGCAAATAATAACTTGATAGTTATCCATATAATATTATTAATTGAGGTGATATCATTAATTGAAAAGAAATTAATTAAATTCACATTGAAAATTAGAATTGGCATTCTTTTTGGGAAATTTCTTTTTATAATGACAAATTTGTTTTTAGAAGTGATATAGTAATTTTTTAATTAATAAATTTTGTGGTCTTGAATTTATAATTAATACACCTTCTGATCATTATTAATTATAAGTCAAATTAACATTTTAGATATTTTTTTATCCTCTAATATATTCCTAGAGGAAAGGCCATAATAGTTCAAATTTTGGGGCAAATTCTAACCTTAAGTGGTTTAATTCACCTATCAAACGTAATTATGGAGATCAAACCGTGGTTCTCCATGTTAAATCCAGCTCAAATCCCCACAGGATTAACTAACATTTGATAAAAAATAGTAACTGGAGAAAGTATAATTATAATAATTAAAATATTTATTATTAAATCAATACATATATAGTATAAATTATTAAGTTTTAATTGCAGGCCTTATTAATGACATGTTTTAATTGTTATCTAAAAATGTATAATATATAAACAAGGTTGTTGTACCTTTTTTTATATCATATTTTACTCTCCATATAAAATATTTGATTTATAATTATTTTTTAAAAATCAAAGTTATTGTTTACGGTTGATATTTCTAACGATCTTTGATGCCCGCTATATTCTTTTAACTTATCTAAAAAAAACATTTATGTTTTCAAATATTATCATTGCTAGTGCTAATTAACATTAGTTTTAAAAATCCGTCAAATTAATTGAAACAGATAATTCTCCATGGTTTCTCAATGAAATTGGGTAACTAGTGAAGGATATTAATTATATTGCAATGACAATATATATAAGAAAATTCGTTAGACAAATTTTAGACGAATTGTAGGATGTATATGGATTCAGATTTCTAATTTTGAATATTCTTTGGATGACTCTAAGCTAAAAAAGGAGAGAGAGCGTGAAAATATTGAGGAAAAAGATGGTGATTTCCGTTCACTAATCCATATTAGCCATATTTTTACTTGGACTATAGAACTCTTGCAATTTCTTGGCAAACATTATTCTCTGGCTAGTACTTTGATTGTCATTTTTAGTGGGATTTCTTCACTGAACCACATTTTTTCTATCCACAAGATTTGAACAAGCTTGCTTGAGGAATTTAAGCTTTTATAAAAATGTTTAAAGTTACGTATTGAAAATTATATTGTTTAACTTTTTGATTAAATAATTTCTTTAAATAATATACTTAAAAATGTACCGGGTGCACTCGTTAGCAAGACTCTCGTTATTTATATATACTTATATACAAAGGAGCAACAAACCAAAGTAAAGCAAAATGAAAACTCATATAACATCAAATTATTACTTTTAGCTAGCAAACAACTAACAAAAAGATTAGGAGCAGAGCAAAGCAAACAAATGCTAGCTCATATTTATTTTAGCAAAGGAAATGTTGGAACCGCAAAGGAAGCCCTCTTTACAAATCTTCCTTTCATTCTTGGTCTCTTCTCTGCATTCAATTTCCTAACCTCGTACCTTATTTTCTTCGAAAACAACCTTGTTCTTCTCTTTTCTCTGTACCTTGAAACTCTTGCCTCTCTGCCTCCATCTACCATTACTGGATGACACCCATATCCACCATAAGGATAATGAACCTCTGTTCCATAAATTCCCTGCTAATGATTATTTAAAAAAAAAAAAAAACACTTAGTAATTGTATAAATTTGACAGGGAAAAAATGTGGCTAATAAAGAATCTAAAATGATTATAAATAATGAATTAGCAATGAAATAAAAAGTTAGAAATTATACCATGCAATCAGGCCAGGTTTCATCAGCATCCAAATTTGGTTTGTCACCATTAGTCCATGGACACTTTTGGCTATCCCATGCAATGATTATTGCATCATAATCTAGCTGCAAAGATATTTTCTTTTTCCCCTTATTACAATTATTATTTTCATTTTGTTCTATTTCCAAACCAATCTTCTCCTTCACTTCTTCACGTGTTTCATGAGATTCATCATAATCAAAATTCAATTCAAATGAAGATTCTTTTCCCATTTCTATATTCTCTACCTCTACAACTTCATGGCTCTCTTCACCTTCTTCCTTAACCTTCCCAATACACTCCCACTCTTCACCCTTCTCATGTTTTGTATCAATCAATCCCAACTCTTCCATCCCTATGCACTCATTTTCTAGTCCCCTACCCAACAAACTCTCAACATCGGCTGCAAATTCGGCTAATTCAATATCAGATGGAAGAAGCCCTTGAAAGCTTTCCATCTCATAATTATTATTGTCACCTACTTTTTCGCTCCTGCTGTTTTCAGCATCAGGAGCGAAAGTAGTAGAAGCAATAGTTACAATTCCTAGTCCTCCTTCACTTGAACCAACTGAAGGAGGACTAGTACTACATAATTCAGCAACAAAAGGATCGAAAATTGGTACCCTATAAAGAAGCTGCTCCTCATTTTCATCATGAGAAATCGAATTCACTTCATCGAATCCCATTTCCGGAACAAGATGAAACGGATTATTATTATTCCTTGTCGGTTCATTACTTGAAAATGATTTGTTTTTCCCCTGTCTCGGCGTTCTTGCTTTCTTTTTGAAGCCAGAAAACGGACTGGAATTGTTGAATTCATCGTCACCGGTGGACTTATACGAAGCGGTTTTCAGCCTAACTCTTTCATGTCTTCTGGCTAAGGAATTAGCTGAATGAACAGAAGAGTCACAAGCTTGACATAGAAAAGCATCATCAGCAGCACAATACCAACGTGCTCTCTTTGTTATGCAACTATCACATGCTCTAGCAGTTTTGCCTCCAACCGCGTTTGCAACTTTCTTACTTGAACAACTCATCACAATAATAATAGTAGTAATTCAAACACAGACACACACACTCACAAAAACTGAAACTAGAAAACTATATTTTTATTTATTATACTTTTGGTAACAGTTTGACATAAAAGTGAAGGGAAAACAATTATTTTAGGGAGAAGAAAAAGGAAAAAGAGTGTGACCCACAAAGAAGCGCTTTTGCAGTGTGTTTGTATTTAAAAGCGAGAGATCTTTTGGATTTGTACTTTTTGGGACCTAAGCACGTTAAAGGGATTGAAAAGTGGGACCCACAGGGTAATGCCTTATCTGATTTTTAATTGGTTGAGTTTGTAAAGTTCATCCTAATCTCTTGCTTCTCATTGGTTGAGTTTCTAATCTTAGGGATTTCTAGTGGTGACCTACATGCAATGTGGATCAGATGAGTATGTATGGGGATTTTTGCTTACACTTACACCCATCTTGTTGAATTGAAAATTGAAATAAAATAAGTATGAATTTTATGGAAAAATTTGAATGAGACTTTTTTGTTCAGCGTTATAGTTGGGTTATAATATGAGTCACTCACTTTTGTTTTGTTCTATGGTCCCATATACTCTATAATCCAATTTTTTCCCTTAATTTCTTTCCCACTCACTTTTATTTTTGGCATTTTACCAATTATTTCTGTTTCAACTTTTAGTGACAGTGTAACCAATATTACATTGCCAGCTAAACTTAGCTATTACTCCAATTCGTCTCCTTGTTATTGTGGATTGTGAAATTTTTATATGCTTACATTCAAAAAATTCATCTATCTTGAAGTTCAGTGATTAGATATTGTATAGATCGGGCAATTTCCACTAGGCAGTAACGGACACAGTTCTCGCTTCCCAGTTGGAGACGTCACACACATACAACATGACTCAAAAATTATTTGTAAATTAATTAGTATTATCGGTAGTATGAAGATTGTGCACTTCTTGTGCTAATCTTTTGTGCCTTTATATAATACACCGTTTGATTGTTTCAAAAAAAAAATATTTACAATCACAATTCAAATTTAGACCTTACCATTTGTCATTTCATCTAAAAGAAGAAAAAAGTTAAAATGGGACATATACACAAATTTTATAAATAATTTTGTGTTTATTTATCACAATACAAATTTTTTTAAATGAAATCATGTATTGGAAATAACTTTCGAAACAATATAGTAAAACAAACATCTCATTAAAATGTTTTTTTTTTAAAAAAAATATTCAAATATTCGTCTTTTTTAATTGTATGTAATTGTTTTCACTCAAATCAAGTTGATTCATATTTTTATTAATCAAATTCACAATTCAATCAAGAGGAGAATGAAAGTTACAATGAAAAATAAAAGAGACTATAATGCTCTTGTCAAAACATGAAAACATCATTAGATTGTAACAAATAAAAACAGCTCGTGACATTTGTTGTGTCTAGCTAGAATGATTTTACAATAATTTCTGCTAGTACGGTAGTACCATATTCATATATATGATATTTGATATTGTAAATATCTTCAACTACTTATTTACAATTAATTAAGTTCAAAGATGACATTACCTGAAGTCACTATCCATATATGCTTGAAGCAAACCAGGTTTCATCACATTCAATGGCTTGAAGCAAACCGCATGTATTCTCGCCTCTACTATCAAGCCTCCAAACGATTTTCATTAGATTTATGCAACCTTAGAGAAGAGGAATTTTCAAAATCTAATATGCATATCCCAATATCAAAAAGAGATTGGACAAGGTGTTAATTCTAAGCACTCATATTAACATAACTTAATTGACATGTACACTTTCAGTCTCTAATTATAAGTCTCTTTCAAAAAAAATTGTCCTTAAATATAAGCATTCATAGAAATTTTTAAGTGTATTTATTACTTTTTCTCTACACATACCCCTTGCATTGAAATACGAAAAAATAAAATTACTACACATATAAATAAAAGACAATTTAATAAAATGCACATACAAACTAAACACAATAATTACATTATCAACTTTTTTTAATATATATGAAATAAATCAAAGTGACTTATAATAAGAGACTGAAGGAGTATAAATTAACCATCAACAATCTTTCAACCATGTTCCTCTGCCAAGCACTATTATTAACGGATGAAAAATATGTTTTTTTCTTTTTCAAAAAACGGTAACAAACTATTGTCATGAATGTATATAGCCATATAGGCCCAAATATATAGTAGGCTCAATAAAGGTTTTAGATAAGCTGTATGGTTTCTAGTCTATATAAAGAGAGAAATTGTGAATGTAAAAATAATCAATGAAATAAAATGAATGAAGTTAATTAATTTGTTAGTTTTAGTGTAGATTCTTGGTGAACAAATGTAGAGCTCGAAATGCAAAATGAAAATACCGAAGAAGATGAAGAAAAAGAGATATACTTTTTTTTTTTTGGTTACATGTGAGAAAATAAAACAAAAAGATAAAAAAAAAAGATTATTTTCTAACAAAAACTACACCTCACGCATCAGCGCGGAGAGCATGAGACAAACTGGATGGAGGCTCTTCCAAGACTACCAAAGGCGAGGCTGCAGACGCGTCCATCTTGGCCAAAATATCAGCACAGGCATTCCCCTCACGAAGGGTGTGTCTAAGAACAACGTTCCAATTGCGAGCTAACAACTGACGAATGCGGTGGACTTTGTAAATACTTTGACGCTCAAATTAATACTCCTTCCGTCTCTAAATACAAGACCTTGTTTGATATGTACGTCAATGTATAATTTTGATCACAAATATCTTAAATTATTTAATAGTAAAAATTATAAAAATTTGATATTTTGAAAGTACTCGTCAAAACAAATTAAATAATATCTTATATGCCAATATTTACAACTATATATTATTAAAAAAATACGGTCAAAACAAACTAAGTGAATAGTACAATTTTGTCAAACGAAATCTCGTAAAAAGAGACTGAGGGAGTATAAACTTAGAATAAGATAGTAAGTTATAAATACCACAAGAAAAAGTTATAAATAAGACATATCTTTTAATTAATTGTAAAGTCAAACATAATTATATAAGTCAACATATGTAATATTGGATAAATCAGAGATGGAAATGATATTAGATCGATCCAACTTGGTCCAAAAGTTCAATACATAACAATAGTTGATAAGGGACTTTCTTAATTTTTGTGTGTAATATTATATATCTTGATAAGGATTTGTTTGGTCCAAATATATATTAATATTAATATGCGGTGGTGAGACATTTCAATTCGCACAAATGCCTCTCCTAGGTTCAAAAATGAGAATCAATTTGGCAAGAATATGATGACTTGTCACGGGACATACGTGGACGTGTACCTGACGTGAGAAGGACTATACAACTATTTTTAATTTTTTCGACGAAACATACTACTGGTATATTGCCATCAAGTTCCACTTTCAAGTTACACATACTCAATTCTATAAAAAAAGAAAAAAAGTTACACATACTCAGGTTGGAATTTTTTTTTTATGCGACGTACTACTTCCGTCTCAATATATATGACTCATTTTGACTAAATAATATTATTCATGTAACTTGCTTTGACCATATTTTTTTTCCATAATTTATAGATGTAAATATTAGAATATAAGATCTTGTTTGATTCGTTTTGATGAATATTTTCAAGATATCAAATTTTTATAATTTTTACTAATGTACAATTAAAATTTTAGTGATCAAAATTGTACATTGATAAACGTACAATAGTCCCCCACTTTTTAATATTTTGATCTCAGATTAAAAAAAACCTAATGTATTGTGTGTGCAACTCAATATCCCCCCACACTCTAAATCATTGATTTTATCAACAAAAAAGTAAAAATAGAACAAACAAACTATGATTCATCTTTAAAAAGCGTGCTACTCTACATTAAAAAAATAATTCATAATTTCAACTTTACATCAAAAGAAGTCATCATCCTTAAGATGCTATGAGATCTCAACATATTTTTGAAATTTGAGGGTTCATAGAGTATATTGAGATTTGAGAGACATAAAGAGAGCTTTTCTCTCGATATTTTTTTTTTGGTAAACTAAAAGTATCATCCATGTGTGTGTAATTGTAGAGATTAATTAATTCTTTTGAGTTAATTGAGATCTATTTAAGAAGTTGACTTAAAAGGAAAGTTTTTTTTTTGACAAAAAAATAAGTTGTTTTTTAGGGCCCAATTTGTGTCCAATTACAGACAACGTGTGCGCCTCCATAAGAATTTTTTTTCGTGTCCTCTGGTAAAATGCCGCGCCTCCTGCGTTTCTTTATCTCTTTCGCAATGTAGGCAGCGGATGTATTAAACAAAAAAAAATTGAAAAATATAGTTCTTTACTTAAGTAGTGAACTGTGTATTTTTTTTAAAAAATTTTTCATTTTTAATTAGGGGGCGTGGATGATGCAAACGCAAGTGACTACTTAACGTGCGAACTTAATTCACTGCCTAAATAGCGAGTAAAGTATTTTGATCATTTTCGGAGGTGCGTGATGAATGAGGGGGGGGGGGGGGGGGGGGGGGGGCGTGAAAAAAAAAATCCCTCGATAATTCAAAATAGGCTTCAAAACAACTTGCTTGCGAGTAAAAAAAATATTAGGCTTTATGACTCATTATTATTTGTACGGAAGTCCAATTCCAAAATGGCTTAAACATTATTTTAGTCCCTATATGTAACCGAAATTTTATTTTTAGTCCCTGTATCGATTTTTGTTATAAATAAGTCCTTGAATCAACCAAATTTTTTGATTTTAGTCCCTAAAGCAAAAATCCGCAGGAAAATTCACAGAAAACCTTCAGATTTTTGCTTTTGGGACTAAAATCAAAAAGTTTGGTTGAGTCAGGGACTTATTTATAACAAAAATCGATATAGAGACTAAAATCAAAATTTTGCGTACATGCAAGAACGAAAATGATATTTAAACCTTCCAAAATATTTCAGCAATCTACAAATGATAAGTAGAACGAAAAACAAAGAAAAAACCTAATGCCCAAAAGAGAAAATATTTAGGGTCTTTTTGAATTTATTTTCAAAAACCGTTTTTTTGGTTTTTAAATATTAAAAAATTTGTTTGGTAATTCAATTTTATAAAACTATTTTTAAAAATTCTTTTTTACTTATTAGTTTTTAAAACTAAAAAAGTAAAGCATATTTAAGAAGTTTTGCTTTTCTCATTTTAAAAATAGTTTTTAAAAACCAAAATTATTTCAAATAAGCCCTTTACTCATTTTTGTAAGCACAAAACCTAAAAATTGTTTGGACAATTCTCCGTAGAGCTGGTGTGTTATTTGATGGTCGATGATCCAATGCTCAAATGATACATATTGCGCATATGCATTGATTATCGATTACATTGTTACGAGCACGAATTTTATAAAAGTCATTGTTTGAATGAAAATTTGCATCATATAGATTATTTATGCAAAATTTGAGAAGTCATTTAATATGTTATTAAAACCCATCAAAATTAACGGTTTATGGATTTTTATTGAATATTGTTCATCTTGACTTTATAATTAGGGGATCAAAAAGTTGATTTTAAAAGGAGGGACTAAAAATTCAAAAATATCTAAATAGGGAGATTAAAAATGCATTTAAGCCCTTTTCTTTTTATGGAATAATCTTATCTACAAACTAGTACTAGTAAAATTAGTATCATTTACTAAAACATCCTTATTAATTGTAATCAATGCAGTAGTTAAATACGTAAATGAAATTCAATAAATAAATGTATAATGATGAAATAAAGTAATAAATATTGTATTGATATTTTAAAGTAATAATTATTTGAAGACAAATTAAAAGTCTTAAAGAGACAATTATTTTGAGATTATGGTATAAAAGGTATTTTATGATTGGTAGGTAGGTACTAGTGGGTAATTCTTTTTTATTAGTATTTTTATTTTTGGTGAACCAAGAGGGCCAAGCCCCAAAATAAAATGATTATTACTACAGTAAATCTTACCGTTCTCTTGAATGATATTCCTAATTACTCACTCACTCACTCACTCCACTCCCTTTACCATTCCCGCGGAGAGAAGTGAGATTTGTGTTGAGCGCTGCATATATAATGAAGAAGCGTACGTGAACCCTAGATCGCTGATCTTGACCGGACCGCCTCTGTATTCAGGCCCTCCGCCGCTCTATCCGTCTCTGCTTCTTGTCGTATCGTTCATTCGCATTCACCAATTATTGGTAGGTGGTTAAGGTATGCATAATAAATCAAACTTTCAAGATTTAGATATGATGATTCTCAACTCTATTCATTATTGGTTGGTGACATGTTCATGAATTTTTAGGTAGTTGAAATAGGAACTTACTTGACAACAACAAAAAACTACTACTACTCATTAAGGTGGTTATTTATTTTCTTTGTTCCATTTGTTGTGCATGATTCATCGATTCCCCCCTTTTGATACTATTGCTGAGTGAGCATGATTCTATCTATGTGCAGGTTCACTGTGTTCTTTACTCATGAATCATCGGCACAATTTGTGACTATGGTTACTTACATTACAGGTACTTGTATCTACCGCCTACCCTATTGATTTCTTTGTCCATTCATGTTATCAAGTTTCCATATTTAACTTTCCTACAAACCCACCCTCTTTGTATTTCTCATTGGATGGATAAAGCAAGAGGTGGAAGAGTTTTGAAAATTATTGCTATATGTGAACGAGTTATTAAGCATTCCATGATTATAGATTTGAACTTGTCTTCAATGATGCTGGTCTATTTTTGCTACTAACATCACTTTGACATTGTAGCAGTAATGACGTTTCTATAATCAAAAAAGTAATATATCCTACCATGTAGTAGTAGTACCAATTGTTTGGAAAATGGAAAAATATACAAATATATTTATATGATCATACTATAAAATAAGAGAAGGTTGAAAGTGATTTTAAACAATATTTTTGACCCCCTTGAATAAATTTATTCTTGTTCACTCAAATCCCAATAGAGTAGCGTAGAGTTGATTAGAGTTTAACAATCTCAGGAATATGAACTGGATAAAGATCAATGCAATCTGCCCAAGGTCCATCAATGGGTGTTTTAATGGTTCTGTTACATTTCCAAACAGCACTGTTACATTTAAAACCACTGCCAAATCCTATCTGCCATACTCTGTCTCCTTTCTTCATCCTACCTTTCGATTCAATGTAGTTAAGTTCATACCATAGTGATGATGAAGATGTGTTACCAAACCTATGAAGTGTCATCCTTGATGCTTCCACGTGTTCCGTCGATAATTGAAGATTCTTCTGTAACTCATCAATCACAGCACGACCACCAGCATGTATACAGAAATGTTCAAATGCTTGTTTGAAATCAGGAATATATGGTTTTCGTTTTGAATTGAAAAGTTTTTTACCAATTAATGTTATCAGAAATAGTAACTGTTCTGAAGCTGGTAATACTAAAGGACCCATTGTTGTTATATTTGATTTAAGTGCTACACCTGCAACTGCCATTAGATCTTTCTGTAGTGATATTCCAACATTACCCTCTTTGTCTTCTTCTTGAAATACACATTTATATGCTTTATCGTCACCTCCTTTATGTGTTCTTACAACATGTACTAATCTGTATTTTGCTCTTCTTTTCTCTGATGTTCTGTTTGATAACAAAATTGCAGCACCGCCCATTCTGAACAAACAATTTGGTAACAGCATAGCTCTTTCACTTCCTTGGTAACAGTTTGGTGTTATAATCTCAGTGCTCACTACAACAGCATTTGAATTTGGACGAACTTGAAGAAGATCACGGGCTAAATCGATTGAAATCAGTCCTGCACTACAACCCATTCCAGAGAGATTGAAACTTCTGATGTTACTTCTTAGTTTGTATTTGTTGATAACCATAGCAGACAGAGAAGGTGTTGGAGAAAATAAGCTACAATTTACTATGAGTATGTCGATATCTTTCGGTTTAAGACCAGTTTTTTCGAAGATAGAATCCATGGCTGAGAAAATTACAAGTTCAGCTTCACCTCTTGCTGCTTCCATGGTTGGTTTTGGTGGAATATAATGAATTGAAGTTGGTAAACTAGTTTGTTCACCAAGGCCAGAACGTTCAAGAATCCTCATTTGAAACTCGACACTTTTGGGATTGTTTTTAAGGACGAGTCTTGAATGTTCTATGAAAGTAGCAAACGGGACACGACAAGTAACAGGTGGTTTGAAACAAGCATAATCAACTAGATAAATTGTGCGTGGTTTTGACATGAAATAGACAGTGGCTATGAAAATAACAAGGAAAGAAGAACATAGGATTTCTAGGAAGTTAAGGTTTAGTATGTTCCAAAGGTTGAGAATTTCATTTGGGCCTAGACATATTAATTCAATGGAAACACCAATCATAATTGGAATAAGAGTGAGAGTGATAATGTGATTAACAAGATATTGGTAACCAAGTTTCACATATTTGAGCTTAACAGAGCTAGAGAAATCAGGCATGATTGGTGGCATGTTTTTTGGTAGAGAAAAGGAAAAAAAAAGTGCTTTTTTTAGTTGCTAAAAATGTGGGGGGTGTGAATAATGATAATAAGAAAAGGTGGTTTGATAAGAAAGTACTGTAGGATACTAGGATGGGAGAGAGGTGCGGTTTTAAAGGCAAAGGGGCCTAAGCACTGAAGGGAGGAATTAATGTATGACTTAACGTCACTCAACGCTCACTTAACATTGATATTGATACTCATTTTTTTGGGTAAACACATTGATATTGATATTAATTAGGATGTTAACCCGTTTAATGTTCGTGGTTATTTTTTTTAATATTATTTGTGTTTATTTTAAAATATTGTTTGAGTAATTTAGTATAAAATGTTATAATGAAATTTATATACTTTTTACATGATATGGGATTGTGGATGTTACAGGGTGAGCAAGATGAAGATGGTTCTGCATCATTATGAAAAATATACATTAGGTCCATCATCAAACAGAATAATTTCCAATAATATTTATTTGCTATAGCTCTTCTTTTCTTTTGAAGGTTGTCTCTTATGTTTTGGCCAAATGCATCTACGGGTCTTTAAGTTTTCGATTTGCACCACATAGGTTCTTTAAGTTTTTTTGTAATACATAAGTTTTTTAAGTTTTAAAACTGATATACATGGGTCATTTCAATTTATACTCATCATCTAAATCTTCAAACCTAACATCACTTAAATATTGCTCATCACTATCAAGTTCCTAAATAGTTGAGCTTCATCATTTAAATATCATTTATCACTTAAAAAATCTATGTGATACAAACAAAAAACTTAAATGACTCGTAGAGACATTTAACCTATTTTTTTTCTTCATGTTATCGCATTGTGAATTTCAGAGAAAATGTTAGATAATAACAATAATAATATTAATAATATGCAATAGGACTTTTTGTATATATGGGTTAAGGGACCAGGATAATTTGGTAATTTTACTATTTTATGTTTTTTATTCTAGTATATTCTCTATTGTAACCCTTATTTGCATAAGCTATTGGTAATTTTATTGAACCCTAAAACGGTCTATTATTCCCCACTTTTGTCACTCAATTGTTAATATGTATGTGGGCTTAGAAGTTTGGGTTCGACAACAATATATAACTACACAAATGTTGCTCGCCACCTCCACTCTTAATTAATTAGAATATCTTCATGTTCTCTCACTTAACGTGAAATGACTCATATTAGTAGTGTAAATCTTATTAAAAACTATCTCTTAAAAATATTTTCCGATAATACATTTTTTAATGGGAGTAATGTGGAGTAGCGAAGTGCAACCTTCATATATGTCAATAAAAAATGTACTCATATCTCAAGTCTAGTGCTTATGAAGAAGAAAATGTCAATCAAAAGGTCCTTCATTTTTTTGGGTAAAAAAGGACTAAACCTGTGTTTGCATGTTATGGTTAGAAGTTTTTACATTATGAAACAATTTTTTAGGTGAGGATCATTTACGATTGAAATTATAAGAGATGTGATATTTTTCCACTTCTGAAACTGGTGTACGTTTGTTTCTTTAGTAGTAGTTGTGGTTCAACTAAATCAGTAAATAATTTACAATGAGTCAATCAATTAATTGATCCCAAGTAATAAGAATACTCTAGAAATTGTTATTCACGAATATATCCTAATCAAATCGTCTTTTTCAACCATTATATTATTTGTCTATAAGAGTGCTCAAATCCAATCCAATCAAATCTAAAAAATAACCGAAAGCTGAACTGAGAAAACCGAAAATAAAAAATAACTGAAGTTTTTTGGATGTGTTTGGACCACCTTATAATAAAACTAATTGGTTCAGATTGGATTTCAGATAATTTCATAAAAACTGAATCAATCCAAACCGAACCGAAGTTTGTGTCATAAACTCAACTATTTCTCTATTTTTGTTATCACAAAAAAATATTATTTCTCTTTTTGTAAGGTGTGCTAAAATAGAAAAAATTTCTCTACCGTAGCAACACAAAAGAAATGTTTATGTTTTCTCAATCCATCGCCACATCCCTTAAACTGTCACCGTCTCACTCGATTCTCTCTTTAGTTTCATCTAGCAATGTATTTTAAATTTAACAATATAAATATTATTGTACTTGCGTGCATAACTTTTTTTAATAGTTAAAATAAATTTTATATATTAACAAGTATTCGTGTTTATTTACAAACCAAATAAAACTGAACAAACCGAATCGAATTAAACCGCATAAAATTAGATCGAATAATTTTTTTAGTCATCCAAAAATCGAACCAAACCATATATTATTTTTTCTTTGGTCGTATAACTTTTTGTCTCAAAATCGATCTAAACCGAACCGCGAACACCCCTATTTGTCCATGTTAAAACCAGCACTCACATACATTTTTGAGTAGTCTACTACAAATACTGTTTATTTTTTATGTGTACTTTTACAGTTTCTAGAATATCATCAATTCATCAATAACCAGCTGCATTTAATTTCTTTGATTTTTCTTGTGTAAGTGCCTACGTAAATACACAATATTGTATCAGTGTATCATTTTTATTGTGAAAAGGACTTGAGGATTAATACAACCTGCAATTACCATACTGTAATAATAACTGCAGAGTGATAGTACTTGTATATCATTGACTCAAAAAAAGTCATACTCAAAAAATATTGTACTGTTGAAATTTATTTAATTTGAACAACCAAATCCAACGATCACAACAATAGCCAACTGGCGTAAATTAATGATATGGTACATCCACATGGCATAATAATACCCAAAAACAGAGGTGTTTCCTTGTTTTGTTTTTGTTTATATACTAACTTCATTTATTTACATTGCGATCCCTACAACTGAAATCCACTGCAGTGCAGTGCAGTGCAGTGCAGAGGTACAATTATGAAACAACATCAAATTTTGGGTTTTAACTTCCGGCCATGCTTGTTCCATTCAATTAATTCCATCATAAACTCTGCATTCAAGCTTTTGAAGCATCATTCTGAATCATGTTCGGTCTATGTCATACGTGGTCATTCGTATGACAATATATGAGATATTTTCAACCAGTTTACTTAATATTTTGACTGGTCTGTAAAGTTAAAGTGTACGGTACTCCCTGTACACCAACACTGTTTCTCTCTTCTAAAAATTAGTCCCATGATATAAAAAAAAGAAATTCATTTTTTTTCTTATAATATAGTACTCTTTCCGTTTTAAAATGAGTGTTGTTTTTAGTGTTTTTGTACGTAGTAAAGAATATAATTATTAAGTTAAAAGTAACAATGTATTTACTAAATTAAGTTTTACATTTTCTTTTATTTTTTTGGAAATAGTTAAAGTAATAAATAGAAGATATAAATGGAAAAAGTTGCATTGTAAATTGAAAAACGACACTCATTTTAAAATGGAGGGGGTATTAATAAAAGAAAAAGAATAAATATTTATTTTTTAAAAAAAAATTTATTTTCTCTATTATTTTGTCTATAACTAGTAATCAATAAAAATTGTTTTTATATCTTTCCATACCATCTTTTTCAAAAAACATAGGATAGAAGGAGTATAATGATCTTTTCAAAAAACATATAATGATCTTTTCCAATCATTATATTTTACTTTTTCTTAATAAAAGTGATACATTTCTTTTTTCTTTTTTCTTTTATAATATAAGATGGAGGGAGTAATTTAATTTTTTTGCTTGTGGTGGTTAAGATTTTTTTTGTCATTACATTCGTCATAAATATTAGGGTGAAATCTAATATGAATGAGTTGAAAATAACTTTATAACGAATATTGATCATCTATATTAATTTTTTAAAAATTTAAAAATTATTTGATATTATATTATTGAAACTCATCAAGATTAACGGTATTTTTGATAAGTTCCGAACCAACCCATCAATTAATGAGACCTAAAATAAACTTTAAAACAAAGTTTTTTGTTCTTCTTCGAGACCTTTTTCATTGAGGTTTAAAGCCAATTTTATTTAAAATTTCTTGAAAAGTTGCAATGTTTTTTTTATTTTTATTTTTTTGGGTCAGGTAGCTTAGTGACTAGAAAATTCACCCTGTAAAGGTGAAATAAGTGGGTGTATCTAGGTTCGAACCAGAATCTCTGCACTTTCGTGCAATATATCCAACTAATTGAGTTAAGCTCATGAGATGAAAAGTTGCAATGTTATTGTGTCATTTTTAATTATTTTCTTTTAAGAGGCCTTTACATCATTCTCTAAGACATTTTCTAATGAGTTTATGATTTATAAGACGTTTTTTTTCTTTATATTTTTTATATTATTTTTTTGGGCTTAAAATTCTTGCTTGAGTTGTCTTATCCTTAAGTCGGCCCTAGATAATTCGCAAAAATATATCAAATGATTTTCATTTTTTTTATAAATTTTATATGAATGATCTATATATATAATATAAAATTTCAATCTAATATTATATTACTATACCAAAAAAATCTAATATTATATTTATAAAATTTGTATCTCTTATAACATTATTGACAAGTATTATTTCGTACATCTCTTGTTCAACTCTTTCATAAATGTCAAATATTAGTTGAATTACACTAATTTCTTTTCTTTTAACGAAGGTTTATCCTATTCGATTTTTCCTGATTAAATTTTTTTTTATGACATAGACTCTTTTTTTTTAAAGGAATCACATGGTCATATTCTTAATTCTTGAATTCTTAATTTTGGTTTAATCTCTCAAAGTTTCTTTCGTGCGTATCATCTTATTTTATTTTCATTAATACTCCATTATTGACCAAATTTTCTTTTTTTAGCAAATTTTCAAAAGCCTTAGTTCATGTCTTAAAAATGTTAATCCTCTCATTTAGTAAAAATAAAAAAAAAATCCTCTCATTTAGTAAAATTGATTTTTTAGTTAAATAGTTTAATAGCTTGAAATTCCAATGTTAAAATGAACTAGTGAGTTGTCTAAACTCTAGAAGTTAAACTTTGGACACGGCATATAAAATACTATGTTTTGCATATTAATTTTTTTTTTATTTAAGAATATAATTAGCATACTTTAGTCGGTGTATGTATAATTATTTTACACATGCATCTAATTATATCTTGACATCGACGCTTAATAAATATAAAAAGATATAGATTATCATGTTCATTAATTGTAGAAGGTTAAAAGTGATTTCAGAGATAGTAGAAGTGATTTTAAAAGAAAATTGATTTTGCTCATAGAATTGATTTTAATTTTTTTTTGACAAAATAATTGATTTTACTTAAAACTATAAATTTGTAGCTTTTGATTTCTACAATTGATTTTATTTTATTTTTCTTTTGACAAAAAAAATTGTTAAATCTACTTTTGCTTAAATATATCGAAACATAAATACTTTCAATTTCAATTTTATTTTATAGAATCAATTCGCGATGCAGTTAGAATCAATTTTCATCACCACAAAATCAAACAAACACTAAATATATCTTAATTCTTGCCTTTTAAAAAAAATCTTGAATGCATGGTTGTGTTTTTCCGGTCAAAGGAGAGAGTGAGAGAGGGGGGGAGTATAGTTTACTACTCTTTTTTCTAAATCGGGTATTATTAGCGCGCGACTGTATAGATTAATCACTTGAGTTAGATATAACTATCAAGAGAATTTAATATTGTCATATTTTCATAGTTGATTTTGATCTGACGACCTTTGATTAAATTGGAAGAGATCATTTACCATCTCATCTAAGTGTTCATACTATTTAGTTTACCATTTAATAAGTACTGTTATTCCGTGAAAGGAAAATGGGGAAAAAATAATGTCTAACCCACCAAAACGGCATTAATGTTGATAAGGAGGCACAAACATAACGAAGCATGATTTTGATGGTCTTTTGCTTTGCTTTGTATTGGTGATGATGCTCTGTAATTTTTAGACGGGCCTGCCATTTCATACCCATAAATAATTGCGTTTGAGTTGAGTCACATTCCTTTCTAGAACTAACAAATTTGTAGTAGTATTAATTTCGGTCTTGTTTGTTTTGGCTTCTCTCTATATTTGTTTGCCGACCTAATTACTAGTCTTTTAATTCCAATCTTTTATCAAATCTTTAAAAGTTTGGTAGATATTAGACAAGCCTTCATCTTCACTTTCACCATATCTCTAAAATAATTTCTCATTTGCATTTATATAACGACATACACTATGCTATATATCATGTCTTATCTTAAAGATAACTGAATATATTTTTGACCTAAAATAAAATTGAGTACGAACAAATATACACTACTAAAAAGTTCGCATTTTAATAAAAAAAAATTACGATTCAATTCAACCACCGCCGACCGACCTTAATTAGCGACATAGCGACGAACTTTAGTGACCTAAATCTTTAAATGATGGTCCTTTTGCTGTTGTCTTCCATGAAATCTCCTAACATGTCATTTGTCTTCTTAACAGATGCAACATACATTGAATTATACTACTCTAGTTGGAGTCTCTTTTTTCCCCTTTTCTAACAAAAATAATATTATTTCTGTTCCTTTTTATTTGTTGTTTTATAAAAAAAATTATTCTTTTTTACTTGTCGTTTTGGCAATTTATGTTATATTTTGCCTATTATATCCTTTTTCCTATTTTATTTTATTGACAAAACTTTGTTTAATTTTTTTTTAAATAATATAATCTTTTTATTGTATACAAATTTTGTTTTTTTTAAATAAAGTTTGTTACAATTTTTTATGAATAGATAATGTTTATGAAAAAGTAGAAAATTATTGGTGGATTAAAAATATGATAAATATTTTATAAAAAAAAAGACATAATAGAGAAATAGGATGTAAAAATACACTCTCCTATTTTAGTCTTTTTTTTTTTCTTCTAAAACGACAAGTAAAAAGGAACAAATAATAATAGTTTAAATTTATAAAAACGACATTAAACTAACTGTATTGAAAAATCAATTAATTTATCTAAATTGACACTGAAAAGAATCGAAAACATTCACCTAAATTCAAGAAGCCAACCCAAGTGGGTATATACTCCTTATCCTTCTAATAATAGATTTTTGCTTGTACATTATTTTTTAACCAATTGAACGAGTATATATCTATGTTGGGCTGTTACCTTTTTAATAAAAGGGTAAAAACACATATATTTCCTTTTAGAAGATAAAACAGAATGAATCAAACAGTACAAGAGTACATTTTTCAGCCTATATATACGTGTCTCATACAGCAACTAGAGTGAGCATCATCCAACAATAACATTGCAGGACCACTCAAAATAAAATAAAAAAGACTACACCCGTTACTATAGTTAAACCATTTCCAACAAATAAACTTAAATTAAGATGATAATGTCACTTCTAAGTTTGAAAAGATAAAATAAGTAATTATATCATGTCAAGGATGCCAAAATCCATCTATACGTATACGCAGTTTTAAAACTGAAAGTATATGGGTTGAAAATACCTTATAATTTAATTTTTGTTTATAAAACAAAATTCATCAATGAGTATTTTAAAAATTAAAATACTTTGACTTAGACCTCTATTTTACATACATATGCACCGATAATGTCACTTCAAAATTGGATTATTCAACTATATAAGAAATCTCTTTTCCAATTTTAGACCTATCCTTCATATTTAGTTATCTACTAACTTGAATTTTGAAGAATTTATATACGTATTAATTTTCGTTGGAGAACTCGTATCATCACTTTCCATTGTTCTCTATACACTTTGCCTCTGGCTAGTTCCGAGGTGGTCCACCTCGGGCCTCATGTCACAAAATGGTACTACTTATTTTGTAAATACTATTATTAAAGAAATAGTATATATTATCCCATCTACAAATTACTAGTAAAAAAAGTTTAATCAAAACCTCCTATTAATTAAAAATACATAAGATTATATTCCCTCTATCTTAAAACTATTATCCTTTTAACTTTTTAGTTTTATTCCAAAACTATTGTCTTTTTCGAAAATCAATGTAAAGGTAACAAAATTTAACTTATCAATATTTGTTGTTTCTTAATCTACGCACATAAATCTAAAAGGACAATAATTTTGAGATGAAGTGTATAAGAAACAAATGCATATATATGATTTTCACGTATAAACTTACAAATTTTCACGTGATTTCCCCTACTTTTAATTAATTGAAAGATGTTGATATTCCCTAACCCCCAACAAACAATTACCAATTATCATGGACCAGGCCCGTCAACAAAATCCACTAGCCAGAGCAATTCGAAACTACCATAATTAAGAAAGAAAAGGATCACACACTTGCCAACTGCATATTTGAAAGGAAAATGTATTTTATGATTGGTAGGTACTCCCTAATTTATCGAGAGCAATTAAATGATTGGTAGGTACTAGTACTAGTAATTCTCTATTCAATAGCCATTATTTTAGTGCACAATCAGAAAATAATAAATTACTACTATGATTTTTTTTGTTCACATTCTGCACATCAAAATTTTAGTGCGAACTGCGAAGGACCAAATTTTTTAATACATAACCTCAAAATCTGAAAACTAAAAGTACACATTTTGTCATGCTAATCAATGACAGAAATTAAAAACTACTCCCTAAATTCTTTTGTGCTCTCTAAATTACTACACTCTTCTCTTTAGTCTTAAATATGAAAAAGATTGTTTTTTAGATGCATTGAAAAAAAAAAATTGAACAAATAGATGCATTGAAATTTTGATGTATATAAAAGTGTTAGTTGAAGGATATATTTTGAAAAATTGTATTAAATATTATAAAAGTAGTTAAGTTTCGCCTATAATAATTATTCTAGTAAAGATTACGAGATGGGAGTTAATAACTTTTTCGAGAGCCTCCTATTAGTTTATACTTACAATTGTTAGTTAATACTCTTGTGATATCTTTCATAAGGACGTAATCCTCCTTTATTTTTGTCTTTTTTCTTATGTAACCAAAAAAATACTCACAATTGTCAACATTTTTTTTTTGTTACTTATATTTTAGACGGGGATGAAATACTACTTTTAATATTTTATTGTTTTTTACATTTAGCACTTTAATTTCTATATTCTTTATTTTTTAGAAGACAGACAAACTACAAAAATGTTAAACAAATTTAAGATCACCTCTAATTTGAGAGTTAAATTTATACTTTTTTGTGATTTAGATGTAATCAAAAGAAACAGATCTTCACTACAACAGCAATGTCCTCAATTAAGATAATGTCATTATTCAAATGACCTTATTCCCACTTCGAATCTAGGCATGAATGTTAACACTACAAATAACTTTGAATTTTAGCATTAACAGAAACTTAAACTCATAGACTTGGTTGCAGCAATTACATTATCTACATTAACCATCTCTTTAATTTATGTACCCAAAGAAATTTAATAAATAAAAGAAAAAACTCTTCTATAACCATTTTCAATATAAACCTTTGGAACTAGAAGACGATATTAAATATAATTTCCAATGTACCAAAAAAAAAGAAGACAATATTAAATAATGACATTTCTATAAATAAAAAAGTAAAAACATAAAATACTTTCTCAAATCAAACAAACTCTAACTTTTTTCTTTCTAACATATGAAAGCATATCTTACATTTAAGTCCTAATTACAAACAAACATAAAGTAGAAATTGAAGTTGCAGTTGCAGTATTTCCCTTACGTACATGATAGTATTTCACAATTTTGATCAATACATAGAATTCCCCAATTGTGATTTCTATGCAAATTCACAAGTAAAGCCTACATCATGCAGCAGTACTAGTACGTACTAATTGTTTGGAAAATAAAAGAAAAAAAATACAAATATATTTATATGATCATATAAAATATAACTAAAAGTGGAATAACCAAATAAGAGAAGGTTGAAAGTGATATTAACCAAACTTTGTATCCCCTTGAATAAATTTGTTGTGGTTCTCAAATCCCAATAGAGTAAAGTAGAGTTGATTAGAGTTTAACAATCTCAGGAATATGAACCGGATAACGATCAATGCAATCTGCCCAAGGTCCATCAATAGGTGTTTTAATGGTTCTGTTGCATTTCCAAACAGCACTGTTACATTTAAAACCACTGCCAAATGCTATCTGCCATACTCTGTCTCCTTTCTTCATTCTACCTTTTGATTCAATGTAGTTAAGTTCATACCATAGTGATGATGAAGATGTGTTACCAAACCTATGAAGTGTCATCCTTGATGCTTCCACGTGTTCCGTCGATAATTGAAGATTCTTTTGTAACTCATCAATCACAGCACGACCACCAGCATGTATACAGAAATGTTCAAATGCTTGTTTGAAATCAGGAATATATGGTTTCCATTTTGGATTGAATATTTTTCTACCAATTAATGTTATCAGAAATAGTAACTGTTCTGAAGCTGGTAATACCAAAGGACCCATTGTTGTTATATTTGATTTAAGTGCTTCACCTGCTATTGCCATTAGATCTTTCTGTAATGATATTCCAACTTTACCCTCTCTGTCTTCTTCTTCATATACACATTTATATGCTTTATCATCACCTCCTTTATGTGTTCTTACAACATGTGCTAATCTGTACTTTGCTCTTCTTTTCTCTGATGTTCTGTTGGATAACAGAATCGCAGCACCACCCATTCTGAACAAACAATTTGGTAACAACATAGCTCTTTCTTTTCCTTGGTAATAGTTTGGTGTTATGATCTCAGTGCTTACCACGACCGCGTTTGAATTCGGATGAACTTGAAGAAGATCACGAGCTAAATCAATGGAAATTAGTCCCGCGCTACAACCCATTCCAGAGAGATTGAAACTTCTGATGTTACTTCTTAGTTTATATTTATTGATAACCATAGCAGACAGAGAAGGTGTTGGAGAAAATAAGCTACAATTTACTATGAGTATGTCAATATCTTTCGGTTTAAGACCGGTTTTTTCAAAGAGAGAATCCATGGATGAGAAAATAACAAGTTCAGCTTCACCTCTTGCTGCTTCCATGGTTGGTTTTGGTGGAATATAATGAATTGAAGGTGGTAAACAAGTTTCTTCACCAAGACCAGAACGTTCAAGAATCCTCATTTGAAACTCGACACTTTTAGGATTGTCTTTAAGGATGAGTCTTGAATGTTCCATAAAAGTAGCAAAAGGGACACGACAAGTAACAGGTGGTTTGAAACAAGCATAATCAACAAGGTAAATAGTGCGTGGTTTTGACATAAAATAAACAGTGGCTATGAAGATAACAAGAAAAGAAGAACATAGGATTTGTACGAGGTTAAGGTTCAATGAGTTCCAAAGGTTGAGGATTTCATTTGGACCTAAACGTATTAACTCAATGGAAACACCAATCATGATTGGAATAAGAGTGAGAGTGATAATGTGATTAACAAGATATTGGTAACCAAGTTTCACATATTTGAGCTTAACCGAGCTAGAGAAATCAGGCAAGATTGGAGGCATGTTTTTTGATAGAGAAAAGTGCTTTTTTTTGGTTGCTAAAAATGAGGGGGGTGTGAATAAATAATAATAATAATAATGATACAGTTTTAGAAGAAGAAGGTGTGTGTGTGTGTGTGTGTGTGTGTTGTGTTTGATGAGAAAGTAAGATGGGAGAGAGGTGCGGTTTTAAAGGCAAAGGGACCAAAGGAGTGAAGGTGGCAGATGGGAGGAATTAATGTATGACTCACGTCACTCAACGCTCACTTAACATTGCTATTAATTTTCATAACTCTCCAATTCGACATCTAACTAAACCCTAACACCCTGACACCTGTAAACTCTTTATATAATTTATCTTCTTTGTATAATTAATTAATTAATTAATTAATTAATTTGGTTCACTTAATGTAGTTTGGTTTGAAAGCCAAATTAGAGATATCCGTGTTTCCTTCCAGCTATACATCTATATGTGATTAGGGATGTAAAGAAATTGAATCCTCTTATGCTCTTTCTATCTTCTTAACGGTAGTTGATATATCACAAAGAGGCCCAAGAGCACTTGGATCATAACCATAAGTCATGAAAATGCAGCGGTGTTAAATCCTTTTGAGGGAAACTTTTAATTATCATTTGCGGTCATACCCGTCTTAAAGGATTAGTCTTTACAGTTGCGTGTAGAGGATATCCAATTCAAAAAAAAAAAGAACACAAAGAATGAATAAGTGATCTAGAAGAGAGAGAGAGAGATGTGGATGAACAAATGAACAATTGATATTAGTGGAGCATGAGCAACATGAAATGATTTAGATTTGGATGTAAATTTGTAAGTGAATATTTATGCAGTGATCGTCTAATTTTTGGTATAGCAGTGATCGTCTAATTTGGAATCACGTATTTTTCTCTATGTGAACATGAAAGAAGAAGAAAGTGTCTTCGGTGATGCTTTAGGGACGAGGATGAAGACGATACCCTCCACCCCACAAAGACCTGTCTTCATGAAGTTTTTTAATATCCAAATTATGGTGATTAAGAAAATGGATAATAATTTTAAGTTTACTAACAATTAGTCGTTTTTACAAGGTTGCCCTTCAAGGGAGATATCACACTTATATTTTTATCATATAAAATATTTATTATAAGTTGTAGTAAAAGATGTAAAATAAATAGGTTATCTTATATTTAGAGATAAACATGGTATAAGATATGTTTTAACGTAACGTATGTATTCAAGTATCTTATATGTATTGTTTATCTGTCTTTTCATATAAAATAAGTATTTTTTGCTTGATATTTATCGTTATCAATGCTTCAACAAAAAAATTATCGTTATGAAAAACTTACAATAATGTCTTCTTTTTTTTTATATATTTTAAGCATGGTTAAATTTTAAATTTTTATACTATCAACATAATGTGAATGAATTTATGAAGATAGAGTCTCTATGATTGAATTTATGAATTTACGAAGTTATGCATCCTCGCTATTAAATCGAATGTTAGTATTTATGGGACATTTAGAAGACCGTCATGGATCTCCTCTTATATATGGGGTCATATCTAGAGAGATTATTTTTGTTTTTTTAGGTGTGTTTTCAGCTAACATTTTCAACTACTGTAAAAACTCATGTTAGACAAACTTTTGGCTTGAGTGTGAAAGCTTTTACAAATGCCAAATTTGATTATTTACATACCTCTAAGATCAAAAGGAGAATTTGTCTTCAACATCATTAAAAAAATGTTTTTATAAAGAGGATAATACTTATGCAAAGATACTAACCAATGTTTGGTGGTATCAATTACGAACTAGCTATAGTGAGAGTTTGTGTAAAAACAACGTTAATTTGTGTTATTATCGTTTTCGTTGATCTTGTCTTTTAACAATGTATTCAAACTAATCATACTTACTCATCCTTCATTTTCTCTACTTTGCACAACCAATAAGAAAAATCTTATTATTTGACCCGTCTTTTCACAGTGTAATCAAGCTAATCATGATTGATTACTCATCCTTCATTTTCTCTACTTGCACAACCAGCATGTTGACTTTGAATTCCGTCCACTTCTTTAATATTTTATTTTCTAAATAATTTCTTGGTAAAATTTACACATTAAAAAAATAGATAGTCGCATATTTAAACTGCATCATGGTATATCAAAATGTCCTGCAACATTTTACCGTGTTAGATGTAGTTATTCCTCTTTTTAAGAAATTGTTGTCGGTGATCTATAAGCTCATCTGCTCATGCTATATTCAAATTTCACAGAGAATTTTGTTTTTTGTGGGAAGTGATTTTTTATTTTATTTTTTTGGTACAATTGTGGGAGATGAATTCATCAACATAGTATTAATTAGGATCTCTGTCCCAAACAAGTTGGTCGATCGCTATGCTATGTTAACACAATCTTATTCAAAAATCACTTCACACATAAGCTATCTCTATCGATAGTACACTTCAACGTGCAGCCGAATTAATGTATCCGAATTAATGTATGTATATTTCTTTTGGCCTTTATTATAAGCAAAAACCACTTTTTAGATATATTGAATAACTAATGTATTTAAATTATATTATTGTCTAGATACATTAGTTATTCAATATATCTAAAAAGTCAATTTTATTTATAATAAAGACCGAAGAGAGTACGTATCTACAAAATTATTGATGTAAAAGAATACTTTCATTTCATATAGTAATGTTGCATCAATATATATATCCATCGCTTCAAAGATTTTTCTTTTACTTGTGTGGTTTCTAAATAATGTAATCAATGAACTAAAATTTATTACTCCAACAAGAGGAGTTGACACTACAACTATAGCCCTTAAGTGTATGTACCTTTGAGTGCCATAAATATGAAGTAAGATATCCATCAGAGGATATTAGCCACGTATTAATGAGGATGAAAAAGATGATAGGTTGAATCAAATAAATATAACATGTTTAAAGGACTAAAATAAATTTTACTCATTGTCAAAAAAACAATTGTTAATTTTTAAAAAAAATACAAAGACTTATGTAAATAAATCAAATTTTAAATGACTTTTTTTCTACTAAAAAATTTAAATGAGTTAATGCCCTGATTTAACTTTAAGGTATGCCGTGAATCGAACTTGATTGATCAAAAACCTCCATCTTTGCCAAAAAAAATTACCCTATAACCGAACACTTGTCGTCCTTTTACTCTTGCCATAAAATAAATTCATATCAATTCTCTTTCACACACACATGACACACCACGGCCCCTACAACTGATAATTTCTAAGAAACTTGAACTGAAGTTTTCTAAAGTTCAATTTGAATGTCGTCATTGAAATAAATAAAATATTTAATTTCTTTTAAGTAAAAATTATGAAATGAACATGTTTTTCAAAAGTCTTTTTTAACTCAAAAGTTTGCTTCAAAATTTGGAATATGAACATGTAAAACAAAACATACACTTGGTTTTTTTTATCAGCCTGCACATAATGTGTAATATCTTTATTAATTGAGTTAAGTTCACAAAGACAATGCTCATTTGTTTTTACTCTGAATAGTTTGAGAGAATTTTGAAAGAAAGTGAAAATATTTGAATTTTTTGATATATGAGAGTATCAAATAAAGTTTACAGGATTATGTATAACAAATGTTGTGTGTTTCTTAGTCTATAAAGATAACCATTCTACCAAAAAAAAAATTACTTTTAAGAGAATTGATTTGAACACCTAAAATTTATTAACGTGGTAGATAGCTTGTTGTTCGTTTATTTTTCAATTCATGTGTAATTATTTTCAATATGTATACAAAAGTAGTATTTTTTTTTTGGTATAATACAAAAGTAGTATATATGAGAGCAAAATAGATGGTTTATTTAAAATTTTGGAATTAAAGAATAAGTGTCGGTGTACACAAAAAATTAGGCAATTAACATGGAGTAAACCATGTTAAAGCTCAACAAATGCAGATATGGTTGTCTAAGTTATTCTATATATGTTTGTATCAGATGTAGGTTTTATAATGGTTTTTTTTCTTCTTTTCTTTCCAACCGGGTCGTTTAAGTTTCAAAATGGGTATGGTTGGTGTTACCCGTTGTTTTAGTTTATGTTGTTTAATTTCGTTAAAAATGCATGTGGTAGCTGTTATGTGATGTCGCTATGTGTATGTAATTTTTAAAGGTTGGCCTAAGGGTAAAACAATTCAAGTAAGAGTTTTAAACTTTCGGAAAAAATATTTTTATGACTTCATTAGGAAAAAGCTTCAGAGAAAAATATAAAAAAAATTAAAGAAAAAAATTATAAAAGAAAGACAATAATTTTGCAACTCCTAAAAAAATATTAAATAAAAATTGTTTTAGGCCTTAGAAAAAAATACATCACTTATTAACTAACCCTCGTAATGTCCTAGTGTGACAAGTCGAAATAGACATTTTATTTAATTTAAATATTACTATATTTTTTTAATGATTTTTTGTTAAAAATAAAACCCCGAACTAAACTTATATGTAATAATTAAAGTTCTTTACACGAATACTTGAATGACATAGTTAAAATTCCTTAACAATATAGGAATGTTAAATCTTTAAAAGAAATTTATTATTGAATGTGGTTCTACTCAATTCGAAAGATTTGAAAGAATAATATTAATATTTGCATGCATCATGAAATCAATTTTGAAGAATGCAAGTAAATACTTAGACAAAAAAAAAATACTGAAATAAATCTTAAATAATCATAACCTCATATTTTAGCAGTATTGAACATGATTGTAGAAAATGATTTACAACCATCAGCTAAATGCCTAAAGCATTTAATATTTGATGGCTTGCCACCTATTTGACCAAGTTTTTTCTGTCTTGGTTTGGGTTGGGCTCATGTTTTGCAGTTGGTTAGTGCCAAGTGAATTCTCCATAACCCCCCACCACCACCCAAACACCCACAAACATTAATTTAGACAAATAACTCATATTCACATTGGCCTATTTAGTTTAATATTTATTCGTTTAGTAATAGTATATTTCAGTATTTACTTTTAACTTAATGGGTGAAATGAAAACTTTATGTTTTGAACGCGTTGGAGGAGTAAATGAAAGGTAAGATGATGAAAAGCAAGATGGAGCGGTATACATGAAATTGACCATGCATGGGAGAGACCAAGTTCATAGATTACCAATAGATAAGATGCTAATTCTACCAAGTTAAAAATTTAGGGTTTCTTCACTACAAATCAAGAAAGACAAGAAACTAAAGTTACATAATAAAAACAAAAATTCTTCATTTCATTCATTAGGTAATAAAAGGAGTCAAAGACACCACACACACACACACACACATATATATATATTACTATTAAACGGATGGATAGTAAACTAAATTAAATGAGCCTAAAGACCAAAACAAGTTCAATCAAACTATAATTAGAATAATAGCCAAATAATATGAATATGAATTTTTCACCTAAATTATTCTTGCTTAAAGCTCTATCGTTATCAACGGCTCAATTGAACTTTACCCTCAAAATTCATATGCAAGTATGGAGATTTACAATCTGGTGAGTGTCGTGAAGCTCAAATGAATTGTGTTGGAGAATCTTGAAGTATATTTGAAAGACATTTACTCTTCGCCCCACCCCCTTATAAAATTATCAAAATATCTACATGTTTCTCCCAAACTGAGAATAAACTCTTTGTTGCGGATCGGGTGGTCTACCACATTAAAGTTCGGGTTTAGGGTAATAGTTTTTCCTATGAGTTTGGTTTGTGGTACCCGAATCCTTTGGCTTGCTTAGGGGCCACGGGGGTTAATCTTGTTTTTTTGTATCTGGTGGATCTTGTAATGTCCTTGTTTTTGGACTTGTTTGTTTGTATGGGATTCTTGTTTGCCGTAGATTGATCACTCCTTGTACTGATCTATTGAGCTAATATATATTGTTTTTTGGCTGCTTCAAAAAAAAAACTCTAGGTAGTATAAATTTTACCATAAGATATCCGAGAAATATCTCCTAATAATGCAAATTCTATCAAAAAATATCCTTCAATAGTATTTTTTCCACTGTGAGCAATGTGGGAGACCGAAGGACAACCTTTTATTTGTATTTGTTTCCAACAAAAATTGTCCAAAACAAAACTCTTGGCCCATCACTCTCAAGACCAAATCAAACAATAATAATTAAAATAAGAGCCAATTATTATAAATATCAATTCGTCATCTAAATTTTAGTCAACAAAAATCTTCATCAATCTTAGCTATTTATCACATTTGATAACTTATTTGAAAAGTCTCCGTCTCAAAATATAAGTCAAAAAACACTCTTTTTTTGTCCTAAAATACAAGGGAAAAAAATAAATATTTATTTTTTTCAAGTATTAATTTTACTTATTCTCATAAAATTAAATACAATTCTTTTTCCTTTTATCAATAAACAACAACCAATAATTTTTTTTTTTACATATTCCTATGTTTTGGTTTTCTTAATAAATGTGATTTTTTTATTTTCCTTTATAATTTGGGACGGATGGAGTAGCTCACGTATCTTGGGTATTGGAATGTTTCATTCATACTGGTCTATTGTTTGACTTTGACCAGTTTTTTGAACTCTGGGTGTAGAACAAGCTTGGAATTTCCAACTCCCAAGGGCCTTCTTGTCTTGTTAATATATTTTCAATCTCTGTAGAACCCATGGTTTGGGCTAATTCGAGAACGAAAGTCACGCCTGCGCCGAAAATGTTTTGACATTGAAATTGTTGTTTTGTGCCTTATATATTGGTGTAGCAAGCTTCTTGGAAGAATTCATCTAAATAATAAGAAGGGTGAAGACGTGAAGTAGGAAGAGAAATTCAAAGTATTGTTAAGTTAAATATTCGAGTATCTGTAATTTGAATTTGAATTTGATTGTAATTTTGTTTTTTAAGAATTGTAATAGTTAGTGGTTGAACTTGAAACTATGTTGCACCAGTTAAAATCCTCTCTATTTCTTTTCTTTATTGCATGCTCACACAAATGGAAAAACATAAAATGAGAATAATGTTTTTATGTATGTGCCCAAATAATTTATATTTGTGGATATGACCATCAAAGAATTGTCCTTAACTTTACTTGCATGCCATTAATTGTGGATGATTATGTTTGAAATCCCAGTCCTCCAAAGCTCAATTTAATTTGAAGAAAAAAATGGGAAATTAAGATAATGTCACGTAAGCAAGGTTAACAAATATTTTGAGAAATCTGATAGAAATGACTAACTTATGTAAAATTATGCAATTAAAATAGAGCAAAAAATAGTTATGATTCTAAAGTGAAAAACAAAATAAATCAAAAGACCAAATATATAATTTAACTTTTATTTTTAAGAAATGATTTTTGATACGATCTCAATCGTGGGCCTTAGATCTTGGAATCATCACGGCCCAATTTAACTTTGGAGAGTGTCCTTTTAAAAACTTATGTAAATGCTCATGTGTAGCTAAAAATATTACTCAATTGGGTATAATAACCAAAGTGATAAATAAAAAAGAGAGAATAAATTTATCAAATGTATATTGCTCTTATTATATAGCGAAGAGTGACAGAGTTCAATGTTATATAAAGAGACCTCAAATTTTTTGTTTTACAACATTATGAAGTGGCACTTGTAAATAGTTTATATTTATGTCTTTTTTTTTCTCTTATGCTCTTGTTTTAGAGTATTGTGAAATTTAATTTAATTATTTACTTTGGAGAGTGTGAGTGTACTGAGTCATGAGTGTGGTTGAGAGTGAGTTTATGTGTTGTAACAATTTTCACACAGTGTTTATTCTGTGTTGTCGGTTTAGACAACGGTCCTAATTTTTTCTCCGATTTTAAAATTTTCACGTTATATTCTTGTGTTATTGATTGCACTCCTTTTTAATTTTTACTTTTTTAGCCCTTATTATTTTTCCAACAATCTTTTAAAGTGATCTTTAATTTGATCAATCACTTACTTATTTGTATCTTATAAGTAGGACTCGTGCATTAACGTAATGACACATCATGAAGAAAATAATATAAACTCTATTAATTCTCTAATTCCGTATTTCTCTATTTCTCCATCATCTGTATACTTTAATTCTTTTTCTTTTTTAGATTAATTTCACAACAAACTTATATTTTATAAGAATGTGTTTATACTCTGCTAGGTATAAAAATCTTAATGAGTGATTATATTTTTTAAGTGTTAAAACCGATATTCATAAACCTCTGAAATTCAATTTACTTAAAATTTTATTTTATAAAAAAAAAAAAGTTCTACTTTTGGCTTCTAGTTAACATAAGAAAGTATGAGATAACCGCTTTCGTCAAAAACGACAACTAGGATTATTGATAATGCTGTTTGGCTGTTGGGAACCAAGAATTAGACAAAGATTTGCAACCAATAGTTTCAAAGTCGTATGGCCAAAGAAGGAAAAAAAAAACTCATTTTAAAGCTTATTGTGAATAAATGATTAAATAATACAATGACCAATCACAAATAAAGTTAAACAAGAAATAGATAGATTTGTTTGGTTTAGGGAGTTAGGATCAGCAGTGGAAACTGGAAAGGGATACAGTATGGATGCATCTGCCTTTAGACATAAGTATAATAATTATTGAATCTTGTTATATTATATTATCACAAAGTATAATATGATTAATTGTCAATTTGCAAATAAAGGGTGGGATCCACTTTCACCTAAATCCCTCACCCCTTACCAATTCAACATCACTCTCCTTCTTATTGCTTTTTGATTTATTCTTCACAAATGTTTAGGGCCACATATTCCTATTGAATCTACATGGATCCCTTATTCCACTCTTACCCAAAGACTTTAGTGTTTGGATTCTCTTGTATTTGAGAAAAAATAGGGGAAGAAAAAATAAGCCGAACATTAAGAGAAATATATGACTTTTCATCATTTTAGTCATTCTTAGTATTTGTTCCGGACACACATGTGATTTGCATGGTGAGAATATGGAGTAAGTTCTTAGATTTATTCTTTTTTTGATATATCAAAAAGATAAATTACTTCTACTAAGACTTGATTTCTGAATCTCTCCCTATCCAACTTATATTTCTCTCAATTTTAACCACTTGAAGTATCCTATAAAGACGTTCTTAGACTTAGTTGAACCCTTCAATAATAAATTGTTACATATATTTTTATTTGAGTTTGAATTTAAGAAATTTTAGTTGTGTATCAATTTTTTTCTAGTGATTGTCAATTTATGTACAAATTAAAAAAAGAATTAATTAGTTTTTTTTATATCAAAAAGAATTAATTAGTGGATCACTAATAAAAAGGCATGAACCTGGTGCATTTAAAAAAAGGAAAATACTCATTAATGTTCCACTAGTGTCCTTGAAACACTACTTTTTTTTTTTTTGGTACTAATCCTTGAAACACTAGTTAAGTAAGCAAATGTAGTTAAAATATTTTGAAACTTATGTAATTGACCTTTTAAAAGCATAAAAACATTATTTTTAATATAAAAGTTAATTGTCCCGGACACTAGTTAGCACATGACCCCTCTAAAATTTGATTTAATGGTGAATAACAGGGTTTTGGATCACAGCCAAAGAAAATATAAAAAATCATGTGCTAGACTCTTACAATGGTAAAAATACCGGGTTTGAGATTCGTTGATATCTTTAAAAAGGTAAATATAAAAAAATATGATACTCAAACTCTTACAACCGAAAGCAATCTAAATTAGCATCATAATCAGATAAATTTACTCATTTTCCAAAGAAGAGTTGCATACGTCCCATCAAATCATGTGCTCGAAAGTTGAACACAAACTCTAACAATTGTAGAAAAACAGCTATAAAAAACAAACTTTAACCTAATACTCCAATCAATATATTGACAAAATTTAGAATTTAGTGCATCGGAAGTTTAAACAAACATAAGTATCCTATACAATAACTCTCTTCAACTTTAATTATAAACATATTGTTACTTTTTAGTTTCATTGGATAATTAATGTATCCAACCTTAATTATATGTTTTTGTCAAACAAAATAAACAATGGAATTAGTTTTTTGTCTACTTATGTGAGGAAATTTATTAATATACTATTGAAGAAAAGATGCATTATTGATACTTATTTATTATAAAATCAGATGATTTTCTAATTACAGAAATTGAGAATCCTAGTAATAAAAATAAATAATATAGAATCCTAATTCCAAGCATAAAAAATTCACAATATCAGTATATCACATGTATTTTTGTTTTTCTGGTTACGAATCACATGTAGATAAAATAATCAGAGCAAAATCCATTAAAATCCATTCGTACTATAATTAGATATATGCGGAAAATAGGAACCCGCTGACTATATAAGATATGAGATGCGATACAGCTGGGTACCCCCTAGTATTATTTTCCTTACTTAAAAACAAAATGTTACCAAATATATTCGTAAATTAATATAGAATCTCCTTAAATAAATTACGAAAATTATCTTACCAAAAAAAATTACGAAAATTATAACTATGCTAAATAATTAGTATATATTTTTGTCAAAAAAAAGTTGTATATTTTTCTCTTTTTCAATTTAAATAAATAATTTTCATGGTTTTGTACCAAAAAAATTCACAGTTATTTTTTCGTATTATTTAGTAAATTGGTTGGATCAATCGGACAATTACATATTCAATCAATAATTTAAACGCTACCATTATGAAGTTAAAGATGTTTAAGTTATTTTGATCTTGTTGCATATGTTTTAGATGAGTAGACGAAATGATAAATTATTTAAAATTTACACACAAAAATAGAGAAAGGGGTTGAACCTTACTCAAAACTTTTGACTTAATAATTTCAATATTTTATGTTAGTTTAGCTAATATTTGTGGACTTAATTTTGTTATATTACTTCATCTGTCTCAATATATAAGACTTATTTTGACTAAATAACACTATTCATTTATCTTGTTTGATTCATTTTGATAAATATTTTCAAAATATCAAGTTTTAATAATTTTTACTAATAGATAATTAAGATTATTAGTGATCAAAATTGTGTATTTATAAACACTGCTTTATGCTATTAATTTGATTATTTGTAGATTGATCATTTTGCTGCTTTATGCTATAAATTTGATTCGAGTTTAATCATTAAACAACTAAGCAAAACATAAAAGCCAGCAACAAGAAGTGTAGTCTCTCATATTTGGTTGACTGTAAATCTAGTCTATACTAGTAGTTGATTACAAATAAAATAATAATAATTAATATTATACAATTTTCTTCATTGGTTGAATAAAAATAACTGAAAAAAATATTTGGTTGTAAAATCTATGTTTTCTCCCATCTTCTATCCAACCAACTGAAAACAGTGATCTACCTCCACTACAAGAAAATTTCATCACAAATGCATTTGAAAGACTATAAGCAAATGAATTTTCTACTCGAGAAAGAATGAGTAGATTCCATTAGCTTAGTGCCATCATACGGTTGAATGCTTGCTAATGATGTAAAACTACTACATAGACAAGCCTCATAAACATAAAACAATAGAAGACAAAAACAATGTATGTAAACAAAATACTTAGAAGGTTCATTCATCCACTGCAATAGAAGAACAACATTCAAATTACAACATACTAAGGCAATAGTAATAGCAAGAACCCTTGGGACGGCTCTAATAGCACAAGAAAACCAAAGGATCCTGTGTGACTCCCTGACTTCAAAACTAATATAAACAACATACAAATAATAATCATAATCATAAACTCAAAATTATAATAGAATCATCCATCACTCTCAATCAAAAACTGATTTTGCAGATCCGATGTTGTCTCACAAAACTACATACTCCATCAACAAAATCTAGAACATCATAGTACTACTAATACTACTACTACCACCTAGTCTCACTCCTAAGAGACTACAAAACTTTAGACGCAAGGTATGTTGGGTGGGAAGGGTTCCTCCTCAATCCAACCGGCAAATTCATCATCATCAGCAAAATCAAAATCAGGAAGTGCACTAGGCTCATTGTCATCAAAGCCATGAATGTGAAGATCCATGAATTCGCCACCAAGGTCGTCAAATTCAGCAAAATCCGGTCCAAAATCATCAATGTTAAACCGATCAAAATCGAATCCAAAACCAAGATTGGGATCAGTCCCAATAGGATTCTCTGCAGCATTAATGGTTGGCTCAGGCAAGTTTAAAACACTCAGATCTGGAATTTCAAGCTCTTCGAGTTGACAAGTCACCATTTGATCAGCTTCATCTTCAGCAGCAGCAGCAGCTTCGTTGTTGGATGAAACATCAACCTTCTCAATGATATTGGATGATGCTAAGGTATCCAATTCAAGTACAGATGAAGGTGATTGATGTGAGAATAAGCTCTCAGAATCTTCAGTAGTTGTTGAGAATTTCTCTGACATAGCAGCATCAGCGTCTGCAGAAGAGTTGTTGTTTAATGCTGCAGCAGCAGCTGGAGGGGCTGCTGAAGAAGAACCAGAACGAGAACCATCATTGCTGCATGTTCCTGCGGCTATCGAGGCTTCAAGCTGTTCAAATTCAAGCCTTTTGGATTCATAAGCTTGAGCTGCTTCTTCAGCAGTGTTGAAAGTTCCCAACCAGATTCTAGCACCTTTGAACGGATCACGAATCTCCGCGGCCCATCTACCCCATTTTCGCATTCGAACACCTCGGTGTTTGGCAGGGGATTGTCCCTGTCCCCTTGGTGTAGCAGTTGATGAAACAACCCTCTTGTTGGTCTGAGCTTGTGCTGACAGACAAGTCTTCTTCTTCCTTGGTACAATGTTTTGCTTCTCAGAGTAACTGTTCTGAGATGAAACTGCAGAAACAGGAAAAGGGATAGGGACATCAATGATACATCGTTTGTTTCTTGGAGATTGTTGTGACTCATCTTCAGATGAATCAGTTGCATCAGGATCATCATAAAAAACCCTCAATTTTCTTGTCATCAATTTTGATTCTTTCAAAGGTTGAGGCCTTGGTTTGGCTCTAGATTTTCTAGAACCCAACATGGTGAAAAAAAATTCGGAAAAAAAAAAACTCACTTTTTTGTTTGAACAAAACCCTCCAAAAACCCTTGAAAATACCCAGAAAAATTGTTTGAAAAAGGTAAATGAAATAATAAAAGAAAGTGAATCAAAGACAAAAAGGGTGTAAAATCAATCAATGAATCTCTCAAGATCTTAAGTGAAAGAAATCCCCTCTTAAAAACAAGAAAATATTAGAAAATCTTTGTATATGAAAGCCTCCAAAACACACAACTCGGCAACAAGTCCTGTATACAACAAAAACAAAAACATCATCAGACCCAGAATCCATGAAACATTAAACAAAAGTAAAATAATAATAATAATAATAACAAGAAATATTGAAGAAATGATGAATAAAAAAATAAAAAAGGAAAAATAAATGAAATTAAAGAAAAAGGAAGCACCTTTTAGGCCTCAATCGCATTGAAACAGATGGATTCACGAAAAATATGCTCAGATGAAGAAAGAGCATATAAAGAACGGAGCACAAAACAAGAGCTCCAATCACTTCCAGAATAAACTGAGAAGACATAAATCCACTGTTCTTCTTCTTTAGAACGATTTCTCCAAACACACAACAAAACCTTCAATCTTTCTCTCTAAACTCACAGAACAACAACAAGAACAAAAAAGAGTATCAAATAGTGAGTCACACACACTGATATAGAGAAAAAAAAAACAAGAAAAAGAGATAACAAAAAATAGGATCACAAATCTATGGTCAAGATTTTATGGTCTATAACAGCCAAATAAAAAACATAAGTAACTTTTTTTTTTATCGATCTGGAATTTTGTGAAATGGGTTTTGAAGCAAACAAAATCAATAAATAAATAAATAAATTAAAACTTGAAAAACAACAAACAAAATTAAGCCGACCTTACACGGACGCAAATCTCAATACAAACATCAACAGACCAAGAATTTTAATTCTAATAAATAAATTAAAGTAGTAAAGTAAAAACACGTTACAAAGACCAAATAGCAATAAATTAGTATTTTAATGAAATGGTTTTTTTTTTCTTCTTATTTCTCGAAAAACACACACAATAGGCACAGAGAGTGAGAGAGAAGGATTGGAACTTGACAACAATGAATGAAAAAATGAAAAAAAGAAATTACCCTTTGGTTTTGTTTTTGACTGAGATGGAGGAGGCTATTGTGTCTTTCTTTCTGTCTTTCTCTCACCCTTGTCACTATCACTCTCTGTATTTTGCACAGTGTGTTTCTCTCTCTCTCTCACTATGAGTGTGGCCCCTACACCCTCTCACTCTCTCTCTACTTTATAGTACTAAGTCCTCTGTCATTTTCCTTTTTTTATTAGTTGGTCAAATAAAGGAGTTTTATTTTTTGAGTAGGTAAAACATATAAATATTGTATCATTCATATTATTAACTGTATTTGGTCACACTAGTATTAATTCAAAATATGCATTGGAAATTGTTATTCAATATAATTAATTACTAAATATTTTATTATTATTTTTTATAATAATAGTAGTACTAAGTAATGTAATTTGATTTATTTATTTTTTATAGCAAGATTTGGATTTGATAAACAATTAGTCAAAAACAATTTTTATAAACAATTACTCCTTCCATTTTGAAATAAATGTTGTTTAAATTTTCATAAAAAATTAGTCAAAATAATTTTTATAAACAATTACTCCTTCTATTGTTAATTATGTTTTTTAATTAACAAACATAATTTAAACTTTCACATTAAGTTATTATTAAATATTATTATTTTATATGTTGTATACTTTGACCAATAAAATGTAACAAAATGAATTTAATTATAGAAATAAAATTATGTACTAAAAAATTAAGAAATAAAATTAGGACATACTGATATGTTAAGATTTAATTAAATATCTAAAAATTATACAATAAAATATACAATTAAAATATGATTCTCGAAGGGAAACTACTAAAAATTAGGGAAATTCTATGGTACAATAGATAAATCATCATGTACCGGTATAATAAAATATTTAACCAATAAAAAATTACATTTTGTCAACATCAGCATTTTTATATTATATTTTAAAAATTAATTATTACCGCATGTCAAATATTATTCCACAATTCAAGTAATCATTGGTCAATGCATGTTAATTTTTGTTAACAGACGCAACAAAGTTATCATATTGAAAAATGATAAAATAGAGCATTTGAATTATGTCAAAAATATTGACCAAAAATATAATCAAGTTTTGTTAGTCAATATTTTTTAATATAATTTATGATATACCAAATCAGTATGATATAGTTTAACATATTTATGAAAAAAATACATTACGAACATATTCATCTTAAACTCATTTGTTTTAGAAAAGAAACATCGATGTTAAAAATATAAGTACTCCCTCTCTCTCTATCTTAAAATGTAAGAGAAAAAAAACAAAAATTTTTGTCTCAAAATATAAGAGAAAAAACAATTTTTTTTACATTTTTAAGAAAAGTTTACTCTTTCTCTTACCTTTTCCATAATCAATAATCAATCAAAATTGTTTATACATATTTTCATGCAACCTTTTTATTAATAAAAAACTTACATCCAATCATTGTATATTACTTTTTTTTTTAATAAGCGTGATTTTTATTTTTTCTCTTACAATTTGGGATGAAGAGAGTATATCACAAGCGATAAAAAAAATTGAGCACAATTAAAACTTTAATTTTAACTAATATTTTATATCACAAGTAATAAGTTGTAATAAATTATTTAGAAATCATAACTAAATTTACAGAAAATATGTTGAAATTGTTGAGCTATACGTCAATGACCGGAAATCACCAGTCCCTTCACTTTGTTTATGTCTGTAAGTCTATGATAACTTTATCGTTTCGTGTATGCGCAGCAAAAAAAGAGTTGTAATCAATTATATTCTAAAATATGTCTTTAAACATAATTTAGTTTGAACTCAACATTTCACACTTGTTCATTTTTAAAAATGAAATTTTGATCATAATATCACTAAAAAAATCTATTATAAAATCTCATGTAATATAAATTTTAATTAATAAAAATATAAGTAAAAAATTATACAGTAAAATCTCTATAAATTAATAGAGTTAAGACCGAAGAAATTTATTAATTTAGAGAGCTATTAATTTATCGATAAATTAATAATTAATAATTTAAAGAATTTTTAATGACTTGTAAATCAATAATGACTTTAGTAATGTGCATTGGAAATCAATAATGACTTTTGATGTAAACAAAAGGAACAAATGAGTTCAATGTATTCTTAAGTAAGTTTACCATATATAAATTACATGAATGTGATAGAATATTAACATCATATCTCACAAGTTTGCCATATTATTAATTTATCATATTTTTGGGATCGAAAATTACAAAGGGATCTCCTGAAAAATTATTATCTTATTATTTTATCGAATTTTTCAATTTTTTACACTGGTCCAAGTCAGGACCGGACAACTTTATTATTTTAGACAATTTATTAATTTACCGAGTATTAATTTAAAGAGATTTGACTGTAATTATCGTTATCAAAACAGTCAATTGACAATTATTTCTTGTTGAAAAATAATAATTAATTATATTTGAAATATACACATTGGTATTTTGTCATATAGTAATGATACATAAGATTTTTTTTTTTAGTCAGATATATATATTAAAGAAATAGGAAACATTAGCATTTTACAAGTTTTGTCTAACATGTACCACTTGATTAAATTAAAAATAACATGATAAGGAATATGAATTTTATAAAATTTATTGTTGTATTCAAAGTTTATATTATATAGATTATTTATAAAAAAAATATATTAAAATTAAAAATCATTTATTATGTTATCGAAGTCCATTAAAATTAACTATACATATTCAATAAAAACTTATCATTTTATATAGTATTAATAGAGTATTGAATATTTGTCAAAAAAATAGATTACTGAATAGAAATAATTATTTGTAAATTATAAATTCCTTTTTTGACCGTTATAAAAAGAGTATTTTAAATTGTATATAAAATAATTTCATAAAATTTTACCAAATCCTGAATCAATATATCCATGTTAATTTGTAAAATATTCAATTTCTTCATTTATTTATTTCTATTTTTGTATGAGTTGTAATGGGTTGTATAGCATTATCACATGCATGAAATTAGCATGAACATAATACATGCATACCATACTTTCCATCATCTTTATTGAAAATGTGTTGGATACAACTGTAAATTATAAATAAATTTTGACATTCACGCACGAATTTTATTTGTCGTTATAATTAAATTACGATAATTGAATTGTAGTTTGACACATTGTGTATTAGTATTACATTAAGATAAAGATGACAACTAACACATTTTCAATGGCAGAATCAGAAAAAAAAAATTGGGATGAGAATCTAACAAAACTATAAGTGATATATGAAAAATTATCATGCATTCTACATGAGATTTAGGTAGGAAATTCTTAAAAAAATTTAAATAACCAGGGGTATTATAGTCATTTTCATCATGTGTTTTTGGATGGGCCAAGTACCAACATTACACATATCCAATGGATCCTGCAATAAAAAATCCCCACTTTGTTTTTTAATATAATATTAGTAAATTAGTTAAAGCATTGAATATAAATTACTATTAGAAAAATATATAATACATTATTAAATTTTAATTTTAACCTTATTATAAAATAGTTTTTAAACTCTTTACCAGAAAAAGAAACTAAATATATATAGAATTATTTTTAAAATGTATCAAATTAAAAATCAATATGTATTCATTTGTAAAACATTTAAACTCTTTATTTATTTTTAATTCTATTCTTAGATATGGGCTGTCATAAAACTGTACAGCAGTACCACACACATCACACATGCATGAAATTGGCATGACCATACTACAACTACAAGCATGTCATACCCCCTGTTCTACTTCTATCCTTAATGGGGACTCCGTTGGATACGATTTGGAATCCTATATTTCAATTGTTCATGCACGATTTGTCAAAAAAAAAAAATTGTTCATGCATGAATATCATATGTTAATAATTATCAATAAATCAAATAATAGTTTAAATCATAATTTTTGTTATTTTTATTTGGAACTTTTATCGTTTAAAAAATTTGTATTTAACTCACTTCTTATTAAAGAATTTTAAATTTTAATAAGTAAAAACTTTATATGATATTTTAAATATACCTATAAAAAAATAAAAATTTAATAGTTTAATTATAATTAAACAAATTTGATTTTAATAGAGAATAAACTATTCGCAATAAAATTTTATAGGAAAATATAATAAAATCAAATAAGAACTAAAGTTAAAAGATTCATTTTTTTTAGGGACAAAAACAATTTAGGGCAATTTCTTTAACAATTGATAACTTTCTTACAAATATCTTTTATTATGAGATAGAGCAATTCCTTAACAATTGATAATTTTCTTACAAATACCATTAACAGAGAATTAATTAAGAGACGGTAGTTCTAAGATTTTAGTTTTTGTATTTAAAAGTAAATTTAAAAATAAAAACATATTCGGATAAAATATGATTGAATCGATATTTTTTGTTTAATTATAAACAATTTTTGAATAGTTAGGTAGATCAAAAGTCCCTAATGTCATATTATCTCTAATCTTTAATATAAGAAAAAATTTATTTTTTAAATTTATTGTGTTTCCAATGTATTTAACATACAGTATAGAGTAATAAATATATTAGAAACTCAATGAATCTATTTTTTTTTCTTATATTAAGGACCATAAGGAGTACATTTATGATTTAAGTTCATTATATTCCAATTATATACGTATATTTTATATGATATTTTTGTCCAAAATATTTAGACGTAAAAAGTACAAACACATTGTTTTAAGTTGACGTAGACGACTGCATACACACACTAGAACTAGAAGTACTGAATATGGACAATGGGTTGGTTAATGAGTTAAACTCATTTCTAATTGAATATCATACCATTAATAAGATCATTCCTTTTGTCGTTAATTTCTTACTATATGTACACAATAATCAAATTGAACGCTGATAAATAGCTCAAGTTGGGACCGATCAGTACTCAAGTTGAATAGATCATGAACACATAAGGAATAGTCCAAAACTCAAAATTGGTGACATATTTTTTCACTCTAAAACTTTCAACCGAGTGATGCCAAACACAAAAAAAACAAACAGCTAACGTAAAAATCGCAGCAAGAAGTGGTAGCCTTACTATTTTAGTGGTTAAAATTGTCAAATTGATAGGATATAATATACATTAATGAACGTGAGGGTTAGTGCTGCAATTAACAATAATAACATCCGTCAAAATTTAAAATAAAATAAACATTACTAATAAGATTTTTGTCAGGTGCACTCATGACTCAACCAACAATTAACAAATCTTTCCATCCATCGTGCGTTTCCATAACTTCCTATTATTAATAATTAATAATGCTAGCATAGCTTTGTGTCAAAAAACATATAAAAATAATAATACTAGCTATGCATATACATAGTATGTAATATATTATAGAAAATAAATTGGAGCAGACAAGATTATTATTATATACGAGTAGTATATACTATCCTTTTAGCGAACAAGATATTGTATACAATAATGTATTGTACGTACAATATATTATACGATTCATATAATCACTACTAGTATTTGCAATGCAACCATTATATTAGTCCAAAACAAAGTACGAAACCATTAGAAGATCACGTGATGCGAGGGTACGTGTGTAGATGATGAGAGTATTGTATTTTTATGTCCTTTTTCTAGAAGATATTAAAGTATAAACCATAAATTGTGTTCATGGTAGGTCACGTGACACATGCCTTTGTTGTCCATAGAAGATAGGGTAAAGAAAATTGATGCACACATGTATGTATGATGAAATATAGGACATGCATGTTAAGACATGAATGATGATGACCATCCATTATGGTGATTGTTTGACTGCATTAGATGAAAGTATGTGTATGTGGGGGCACAATGGTAGTATGGCAATGAAAAAAGATAGGATCATGTTGTTGTGGGTAACGCCCCAATTGAGTGAGTCACTGTGTGTGTGTGAGAACATGAGTAGATTTTGCTTCTATTTCCCGCTAGTAAGTGGACCCCACATCTACTTTGGCGCCAAAATAACCTAAATACGTACGACACGTGGTTAAAGGTGGGACAATTGTCTTTCTAGGTGGGTGCGTGGAAAGTGCTATTACCTTTCACTTTTTTCATTTCTTTTGATCTTCATTAATCTATCAATTAATCTGTTTTTTATAAAATTAACGATTAAACTAATTGATGTAAATATTTTTATTACAAACTATTTTATCTGATTTTTATTATAAATTTTTTTTTTTAGATATATATAATATTTAATGTATTTAGTTCATAGCAGTTTAAATACATCAAACGTTTTATATATTTAAAAAACAATTTTTTTCTTATAATAAAACTAGAAGGAGTAATTTATATATATGAAATGTATAAAAAAGATAAATTTAATAATATTTAATTATTTTTGAATAAGATAACGATGAAAAATTAAAATGATAAATTATTAATTAATTGAATTAATTTATCAAAATCAATTATAGACTAATAAAAATAAACTATTAGATAATAATGAAAAAAATTATTAAACATCTTTTATATAAGTATACAATTTTTATTGTCATTAGCAAAAAATCAGTTTCTATACAAAAATTATGACAATTATTTTTTAAATAAATTCTTGACAAGCAAAGTCTCACTATGCTAATCGATGAAGTGGAGTGGCTATGAAAATGTCTAATTTGCCGCCTGTTGCTGTCACACGCCGTTATTGTCGATGACTTATCTACCATACGCATACTAAGTTGTCTAATGTCACTGTTTTTGTGTTAGTTGGCCCTTTCCTTTATACACTCATTGTCCATACTACTCTATACTCTACTTTGGCAATTCACCCATCAATAATCAATTCACACACATAAAGTGAAATAATTATGGTTCCAATTTAAGAGTGATGAATGTCCAATCTAACAATTTTAATATTTTTTACCTTATAAGTTATAATTTTTTGACTACAATTTGCAGTTCAATTCTAGTTATTGGTTTTAGCTATTTGTGTGCTTAATATCGGTAAGAGTAAAAATTGGACAAATACTCAATATAGTTGAATCTAAGCTTTTTTTAATCATAATTAATTTATTTTTATTTATACACAACTACATATGAATAGAAGATAAACGAACAACAGACTGCAGCGCCATCCTTTTTGGATTCTAAAACTTATTTTCTACATCTATAGAATAGGAGAAACATTATTGCTATACATGACCTTTTGAACTCTATTTAAAAGATTTATAACCTCTGATGTCATAAAACTAAAAGTATCAAATACAAATGGTATAAAAATTTGTTGATTTATATTTAGATAACTTTACTTGAAGTAGTTTTGAGTGTCATCTGTCCCACAATAAAATCGTGATTTCTCAAACCCACAAGTAGAAAAACTCCAATCATATGCTCGCATATTTTCCTCCTACTCATTCATCTCTTATTTATAAATGTTATTGGGTTTGCTACAACTAAACTCTATTTTTTCCCTCCCAAATTGTAGCATTAAATGCTCTCAAATCTCAACTACTTTTTTTTTATCAACAATAATAGCACTAATTTTCACCTCTCAATCAATAATACCTTTTCAAAAAACAATAATAACACTAATTTTCACCTCTCAATTTTTTCACTTCTAATTAGTCAAAAATAAAAATAAAAACTTTCCCACTTTTCATGAAAAAAACACGTGTTATTTATGTTTTTGACCCTTAATTTTTTATTATGCATATCTGATTTAATTTTTTCTTAATGTTTTTGTTCATTTTTTCACAATGTTTTTATTTTTTTTGGATGCCATAATTCAGGATGGTAGTACAATCAAGTAGTCATTGAAGTTTTAACCATTGAAATAAAATTTAAAATTTCTTTTTTTCAATGAATTAATGTTGTCGTTTGTGAGTGTTTGTCAATATTTGAATGATCTTTATTTTGTTTGAGTATAGAGTGAAGTGATTCAATCACAATGATAAAAAATTTGCTTTCATCTTCTACTTATCTTTTTGATGAATTAATGAACATGCATATTTTTTTATGATCAATAGATGACATCTATTTTTTTAACAAAAGTAAAAGAAAGACATAAGATTTGAAGTTCAACAGAGTCACCATGATCAAATAATTCCTTTCAAATTTCAACGTCTTCGATTTCTATTGATGATTTTATTTGCATTGATTATCAACAATAGTCAAGGTCAATCACTTAAATACTTCCTCTGGTCATTATTATAGATAATGAAGGAGAAGATACAACTGAAATTGAAAATGTTGATTATACATAAATATTTTTATAATATTAGCTGAGAGCTATTTTTTGTGGTTGTCAAAATATATACAAATTGTCCAATACAATAATTTATCTGGAAATACGTTTTCAATTACCCGTGTTAAGTCTAGTACACTAAAATATCTGCTGGTCTAAACATAAATCTTCTTTCGGGTCAATTAAATGTTCTCTGTATACCCAAAAAAAATGAATGATTAAAATATTTAAATTTTTCAAAATTGAATGCACTATTTTACTTCCACATTTGCCAAAAGTTAAACATATCCATTTTATTTTGATTTGATACAAAAAAGTGAAATACCAATGTCAGGGGCTCTGTGTCTAGCAATTGTCTACTGGGGATGTTAATGTGCATTTGTTTGGTGATCCTCTAACAATCAATTAGAATCGTGCTCCTCTTCGGCATATGATCAAACACTTCGCACGCATCACCCAAACAACTGCATTTTGCATGAGCATCAAGGAGCCAGATAAGTGCTAAAATTAGTTTCAATGATTTTCCACAGTTTCTGTGTATTTGTTTTTCTTTCACTCATTTTTTATGAAGCAATTCATTCAAAATCAATTATTGTTTTCTAGGTGAAATGATTTACAACATTATCCATGTGCTCCAATTTCTTATTGTGGATCAGTGGAGTTAGTGCTTTATTGCTTTTGATGGTTTGAGAAATACACATGACATGAGTAAGTCCATCATATTCCAGGATCTAAGTTTCTACCTTGCTTGCTTACTTGAATTTGAACGTATACCTGTTTTTTGCATTACTAGGATCGGAACATTTATGACTACTTGCTTAAGTTCTGATTTATTACATGATTATATGATAATGAAGGATTACAATAAGGGCATCATACTAGGCAGAAATAATTTTGAATTCAAGCATTTCAAAGACTTTACTATAAGATCTTAATCCACGAGTAATCCTCTCGTATTAAAAATAGCACACGATGCCAGAACTCACCCTGAACCGGATTAGTCGGTCCAATGGACCAGATACTGGCGGTGAAAAAAAAAATAGAACACGATGAGCTTTATTCTAGCTCATCTCTTAGCCCTCTCTAAGATGCTAATAAAAATAATAGAAAACACGAGAGTAAGTTTCAAGTCTCAATTAAGATGAAACATATCTAATCTAAACTAAATCTTCCAGGTCATAGAGAAATTTTTACCTACAGGGATATTCAATCCCTTCATTCCTGCCATCACTATCTTACTTTTTTCATCTCCTTGCCCATATAAGTAGTTTTGTTCAGTTGTATCAATTTTCAGATTTGATAGTGTACCATCTATCTCTATTGTAGCTGTTGTTCCACTTCCTTTTAATCCCAACACATGTATTGTGTCAATTACCCAACCTTTATCCAAAGCAAACTTTCCTTCTTGAACTTGTGACCAAACTTTTACATTTCCTTCTTTTACGCTTGCATGGAAGTCAATATAGGTTGAATAGCCATTTTCAAGCTTCATTTCTGGAAGCTCATCATCATCAAGGAATAGGTTCCCTTTAGCTTCTCCTTCAGCTGCACCTGCTGGGAATGTCACAATGAGGCTGAAGGGTGTCATTCTAGCATCCTTAGATATCAATCCACCTTGTTGCATTGGTAGAATGGTATTCTCATACAAGTGCACATTGACCACATGCAAGGGGGCATCAAGGGTAACATTGGTTCCATCTTTTGAAACAATGACTTGCGTCAAATCAAACAAACCGTACCATGTTCCAGGAGGAAAGAGTGCTGCAACTTCTTTTTTCCCTTGCTCAAGAACAGGAGAAATCATTAGGCTGCTCCCAAGTAAAAATTGGGTGCTGAGACCATAGCATTCGATATAAGTTGGGAATGAGAAGAAAATAGGCCTAGCAATTGGGGCTCCACTAATATGAGCCTCATAGTTTAGGGTGTATAGATATGGGAGGAGCTTATACCTCATCCCCAAAGCATTTCTAGCTGATTCAGCTACTGACTCCCATTGGTAAAGTTCTTGTCTAGGAGAGTAGTAGTTTGCATGATCCCTTGAGAAAGGATAGAAAGCACCAACTTCAATCCACCTATTGCAAAGCTCTTCAGTGGGTTGTGGATAGAAACCACATATATCTGAACCAACCATTGGCACCCCAAATATTCCAAAATTTAGCATAGTAAATATTGAGTATCTCAAGTTCTCCCATGTGCCCTGATTGTCACCTGTCCAATGTGCTGCATATTTTCCTGAACCAACATAAGTGGAGCGCGATAAAATAAAAGGTCGTTTTCCTTGAAGCCCCTGAAGGGCCTTATGTGTTGCAATGGTTTGAGAAAAACCATAAATACTATGAGCATCATACTCCAAAACACCATTATAGTGAACAGCACTTGTGGCTATAGTTTTGAAACCTATAGGAGCTTGTAAGCCTGAAGCATTAATTTTGTAGGGAGGATCATCCCACCTCGTGCTTGTGATGTTTTTGCAATCTAAGCAGCATATCCAACCAGGTCCTGTTCCACTCGGGCACACCTTTCCTGTAGGAATTGTGCACTTTCCAGAGCAGAAATTTGAAGCTTCATTCATGTCAATCCATAAGCCATCAACTGGTACAAGTTCATGGAAGCGGCGAATCTCATCACCCCACCAAGAAACTGTTTTTGGATTGAGAAAATCAGGAAAGTACACTGCTCCTGGCCAAACTTGAGCCAAGAAGGGTTCACCCTCATACTTGATAAAAACATCATTAGCCATGCCCCTTTGGTATACACCATAACTGGTGTTAACAGCAATTCCAGGATCAATGATCACAATGTATTTCATGCCAATGTTGTGTATTCTTTCAAGAAAATTTAAAAGCTTTTGACGTGGATAGTTAATTGTATTGAGTGTGAAGTCTTTGTGTCCATCCATGTGATCATCATCATTCCATATAACATCAAGTGGGATTTTGGCTTTCTTATAATTTTCAACAACATCTTCAACAACAGATAAGTTGTGATAACCCCATCTGCATTGGTGGAATCCTATTTTTAATAACAAATAGAAATAAGTGAGCATGTTGGTCAAGTACTTTTTTAAACAGACATTATAATTTTTTGAAGTAAACTGTTACATGTATTTATCAAACAATGAAAATTAGCCACATGAGTAAATGAGTAAATTTGTTGATGGTATCCGTAAATTAATTTTTATTACTTTTTTTTTACGATGCTAATTTTTATTACTTGTTGGTTAAACTACACGATTTTTTAAGAGTAATATAGAATATTTCTACTTAGGCAATATTGGTTATTGACAAAGACCCACAAATTACATATAGGCCAAGTCCCTTGACTTAAAATATTAGTAAAACAAAATATGCTTTATGTATGGCTCTATGTTTCCATGAGCTCTATCACGAAACAATTAAATTAAAATAAAAGCCAGTTTTCATGGGACCCTTCATCATAATGTCATAGTATTATGTTTTTTTGTGAGCACAATCCCTGATATACTTATGACAAGGCAAAAAACTGTTACAGTAAATGAGAAAGTATGACCAATTTACATTCTTAAATGCATTTATGTACACCAAGTATATGTTCCCGTAATAGCATGCTCCCTTCGGCTTTGATTATAAACAATTTTTCACTTTTTAAGTTAATTGGATAACTAATATATCTGATCTTAATTATATACCAGATACATTAGTTATCTAATGAATCTAAAAAGTGAAAAGTTACTTATAATTAAGGCCGGAGAGAGTATACACTAAGAAAATCATTGAGCTCACGTGATCACAGTGGGAAAAATTAGTTTCTTTCCCTTTATGTAAGGCCTGTTTTTTTTCTAGTTACATGCATGTTTAGATAATGAGTTTGACAAAATCATAGTGTCCACATTGATAAAAACTACACTTAATATCTCATAAGCCCTAGTTTTAATACATACTAGTATAATGGTAAATGGAATATTAACCTATGTGAATACATACAAAATAGAATATTAAAATGCAATAGGCAACACATTGATGACAGATTGTGAAAAGTGAATCATACCAAAAGCCCAATAAGGCATTGGAGCTGGTCTACCGATGAAGGATGTGTACTGATCAACAACATTCAGAGGTGTGGGTCCTGCAAAGAAGTAAAAATCAAGTACCCCTCCAATAATCTTATATGTCAGAGAAGTTCCTTTGTAAAGCACATCCATTCCATTGCTATTCAACAACAGAACACCATGTGCATAAGGCTTGCCACCTTCATTTCTTAGATCCATGTATACAGGGTGAGAACCATATAGATCAGTATTGAGATTAATAGCTGATACATCAGTGGTATACAAAGTATAAGGGTCATTTGGATACAACTTTATCCCATGTGGCTGTGTGTTCTCTCCTAAACCATACAAAGAAGCATTTTTGTGCAATTTGGTTGAAATTTCCAAGTATTGGTCTTTGAATACCAATGGACCAAATGAATCTGACTCATTAGAATTGGAGTCAAATATGGTATCTCCATTGGACTTTCTTTTGACTGCAAAGCTAAACGGGTCTGAAGTGTAACTGAAAACAAGCTCAGAACTTGAATATTCTGACACTGATAATGAGTTTTTCTTCAAACTCTTAATGTTCTGCTTCAAAGTTGGTGGTTGCTCTCTTGGCAAAAGATCATAAGGAACCTCCCACCTTTGCTTCTTTGCATCAGTTATGTGTACCCTTATACGTGTCTCAGTCTCATGCCTGAAAAATCAAAGTATAAGTTTCCAAAAAAAAGTGAATGCATAATGATTTTGATTTTGTGTGTGAGTATATATATATAACTTACTTGACATAGAAGCGTAGAAGGGGAATGTCAGGACCATATATATCATTCTTCTCCTTAACTTGAAGGAGTCCTGTGATGGCACCATTAGGGGCATCTGCAATAGATATCAAACGATAACCTTGACCAATTTTGGTGTATTTTGGAGGAGTAGCTTGTTCAGCTAAACAATGAAACAAAGATAGAAGTAGGTAAGAGAGACAAAGAGTGGCTAATGGATTAAGAGAAGCCATAGTAGCACACTGTAGAGTGAGGCAACGTAAAAGAGTTATAATTTATAAATGAGAAGTTAGTTAGTTTTGTTGTTTTGTGTTGTTTATCTTCCTTCAGAGAGTGAGGAAGTGAATCATAGGATCCATTACCTTACGCGTGACATTGGACTTTGGAGGATCATGTAGCCCGTGAGTGTGTGTGGGCCATTCCACCTTGCATTGCACTCATTTTACTATGGTGGTTGTGTTGTGTGTTGATGTGGATGACACTAAAACAAAATAATTTGAGTCGTATAGTCGTTGAAATAAGAAATTATATGCAAGATTGCGCAACTCTCTCAGAATATAACTGGTTATTCTTGACCAACATATCGAATCTATCAATACACGAGAAATGACAACAAGATTGGTAACTCAAACACTTACTAAATCAAAAGAAAGAAATTAAGGTAGATAGAAAAGGTGTTCTATATTCATGAGTATAGAATAGAACATATTGCCAAAGTTATTAAACAAAAATAACTAGAACGTCAGTTACTCATTGTTTAGCAAAGCCTTTTCTATTATTTTATATCAAAAGCAAGCATATTGCCATATCATAGGTTGTTCCTAATATTAAGTTAGGCATATGTACTATCAAAAAATAAACTTGTGTTATAGAAGCTGGAAGTAAGAGGGCTTGGTCAAAATAAATATATAGTGCACCTTAAATCCCCTAATACTAGTAATGAGTCAATGAGAGATTCAAGGGATATTTTGTTAGCAAGGAATTAGTCAATAAATTAATTTAAAGAAAGGGAATAGATGCAGTCTTTAGAATATAACTAGAAAAAATATTTATAAAAATTTCAACAAATTGAGATTAAGCAAAATTCTCCTTTTGCTAATAATAAATAATTTTTCTCTCTTGAAAAAGGGAATTCATAAAAGAATCACTACACTGCATAATTTTTTTTATTGAAAAGAAAATACCCGTTACATAAAAATAACAGAGGGACAAGCTCATTTAAAATAATCTCATGCTGTTAGCCATTTGATTTTTGAAGCTTTATTCTATAATTGTACAATAGATGCTCTTGTTTTTTTTTATTTGGTACAAAAAGAGGGTGATGCTCTTGTTTTTTTTAATATAAATTTCTATTTACTACGTACTTCGTATAAAAGCTTGTGTGATAAAAGTTTGCACCTAAAAAACTTGGTATAAAGGTTGTGATAAATATAAAGCTTTTTTTACGAGGATATTATGTTGAGAATTAAAGCTTTTATTCAAAAGTTGTTATAGATGTTTATCACCAATTATATATAAAAAAAAATATACGGTGTTGGAAGAGTTGATAACATGACTCTTTCTCTTAGGAAGAGAACTTTGGTTTGATTCTTGCTCTCATTAATTTGAGAGATAGTCTAGCTTTGATGGAAAAAAAAACTAGATATCGCATTGCCAACTCGAGGATTAGTCACATAGCATATCTAAAGAGTCAATGCCATCAGGATATCTCGGGACGTCAGGTGTGGTCAAAGATCGTTTTCCAAAATCTCAATGTTATTAACTTTCTTGCTTTATTACACAAAGATAGGATAATGGAAGAAAACAAAGGGGGCATAGAAGTTTAAGCCTAGCACTGAGATAAAAAAAAGATGACCTAATCTAAACTTATGACCCCATCTTCCAAGTAAGAGCAAATCTCTTACCTACAGGAATATCCAAGCCCTTCATTCCAACCATCACTGTCTTTTTTTCTCCATCTTCTTGCTTGTACAAGTACTTATGTTCAGATGAACTAATTTTCACCTTTGAGACACCAATCGATGGTTCGCCATCTATCTCAATTCTAACTAGTGCGACATTTCCATAATTCAATCCCAACACATTTATTGTATCAATAACTAAACCTTTATCCAAAGCAAACTTGCCCTCTTGAACTTCTGACCAAATTTTCACAGTTCCTTCTTTGACTGTTGCATGGAAATCAATATAAGTTGAATATCCATTTCCAAGCTTCATATCTGCCATCTCATCATCATCAAGGAACAAGTTCCCTTTAGCTTCTCCTTCATTTGCACCTGCTGGAAATGTCACAATGAGGCTAAAAGGTGTCATTCTAGCATCCTTAGATACCATACCACCTTGTTGCATTGGTAGAATAGTATTCTGGTATAAATGTACATTGATTTCATGCAAGGGTCCATCAAGGGTCACATAGTTTCCATCTTTTGAAACAATGGCTTGTGTCAAATCAAATAAACTGTACCATGTTCCAGGAGGAAACAATGCTTCAACTTCTGTTTTCCCTTGCTCAAGAACAGGAGAAATCATTAGGCCACTTCCAAGTAAGAATTGAGTGTTAAGGCCATAACATTGAATATAATTTGGAAATGAGAAGAAAAGAGGCCTAGCAATTGGAGCTCCACTAATATGAGCCTCATAGTTTAGGGTGTAAAGAAATGGGAGGAGCTTATACCTCATCCCCAAAGCATTTCTAGCTGATTCAGCTACTGATTTCCATTGGTAAAGTTCTTGTCTAGGAGAAATAACACTTGAATGATCCCTTGAGAAAGGATAGAAAGCACCAACTTCAATCCACCTGTTGCAAAGCTCTTCAGTAGGTGCTGGATAGAAACCACATATATCTGCACCAACCATTGGCATGCCAAATATTCCAAAATTGAGGACAGTAGATATAGAATATCTTAAATCCTCCCATGTTCCTTTGTTGTCACCAGTCCAATGAGCAGCGTATTTTCCCGATCCTACATAAGTCGAACGAGACAAAACAAATGGTCGTTTACCTTGAAGTTCATGAAGTGCCTTGTGTGTTGCAATGGCTTCGGAGAAACCAAAAAGACTATGAGCATCATATTCCAACACACCATTATAATGCACTGCACTTGTTGCTATAGTTTTGTAGCCTATTGGAGCTTGTTTTCCTGAAGCATTGATTTTGTAGGGAGGATCATCCCATCTTGTGCTTGTGATGTTTGTACAATCTAAGCAACATGTAGAATTTGGTAATTTTTCTCCTTGAAGTGGACAAAACCTTCCCTTTGGAATAGTACATTTTCCGGTGCAGAAATTTGAAACTTCATTCATGTCAATCCATAAGCCATCAATAGGAACAAGTTCATGGAAACGGCGAATCTCATCGCCCCACCAAGAAACTGTTTTTGGATTGAGAAAATCAGGAAAGTACACTGCACCTGGCCAAACCATAGCCATGAATGGTTCACCTTCATACTTAATAAAAACATCATTAGCTATACCCCTTTGGTATACACCATAGTTGGCATTAACAGCAATTCCAGGATCATTGATCACAATGTATTTCATGCCAATGCTGTGTATTCTCTCCAAAAAGTTTAAAAGCTTTGGAAGTGGGTAGTTATTTGGATTGACTGTGAAGTCTTTATGTCCATCCATGTGATCATCATCATTCCATATCACATCAAGTGGGATTTTGGCCTTCTTGTAATTCTCAACAACATCTTCTATCACAGATAGGTTGTGATAACCCCATCTGCATTGGTGGAATCCTACAAGTGTACCAAATAAAATAAGTCAGTATAATTTTTTTAAAATATAGTTAACTTATATATATTTAAGATAATTACAGATGAATGAAAAACAAACGAACAATATATTTGCTTAATCTACGCGATTCAAGTATTCAACGACGGGACTAGAGGAGAGTGACAAATAAATCATACCAAAAGCCCAATAAGGCATCGGAGCTGGTCTACCGATGAAGGATGTGTACTGATCAACAACATTCAGAGGTGTGGATCCTGCAAAGAAGTAAAAATCAAGTACCCCTCCAATAATCTTGTATGTCAGAGAAGTTCCTTTGTAAAACACATCCATTCCATTACTATTCAACAACAAAACACCATGTGCATAAGGTTTTCCACCTTCATTTCTAAGATCCATATATACAGGATGTGATCCATATAAATCAGAATTAAGATTTACAGCTGATATATCAGTTGTATACAAAGTGTAAGGATCATTAGGATGTAACTTTAATCCATTTGATTGTGTATTTTCTCCTAAACCATACAAAGAAGCATTTTTGGGTAATTTGGTTGAAATTTCCAAATATTGGTCTTTGAACACTAATGGACCAAATGGGTCTGATTCATTAGAATTGGTGTCAAAAAGGGTATCACCATTGGACTTTCTTTTCACTTTAAAGCTAAATGGATCAGCAGTGTAACTGAAGACTAGCTCAGAGCTTGAGTACTCTGACACTGATAATGCATTCTTCCTAAAACTCTTATTGTTTTGTTTCAGAGGTGGTGGTTGCTCCCTTGGCAAAAGATTGTAGGGAACCTCCCATCTTTTGTTCTTTGCATCAGTGATTTGTACCCTCAAACGACTCTCAGTCTCGTGCCTACAAGACAAAGAACGTGTAGAATTGTTAAGAATTTCACGTTGAATATGATATATTTTAACATGAATAAGAGGAGACATCTCTCACACTACAGATAAGTTGCGTAGAACTAGTTACGATCAATTCAATTCTAAAATTAGAAGAAATAGCGAATGCATAATATATGATGCTACGTATGTTTGATTTATGTTATGTTTGGTTCAACGTTTGTACATTCTAGAATCATGTATATGTTAGTCAAATGATATTTGTACGTTCTCAAATTTATTTACAAATGTATACACACAAGCAATTTTGTCAAAACTATCCAAACATGAGTCATTTTATATATAACGATCTAACCGAAATCAATTTTATAATATCCAATCAATCAAAACTAATTTTTATCGCCACAAAACTAAACACACTTACTTGACATAGAAGCGTAGAAGGGGAATGTCGGCACCATAGATATTATTCTTCTGCTTAACTTGGAGGAACCCAACAAGTGCACCATCAGGGTATTCTTCAATGGATATCAAACGGTAACCTTGACCAATTTTGGAAGAAGAGTAGTTGGCTTTTTCAGCCAAACATAGAAACCAAGTTAGAAGGAAAGAAAAGAGAGTTAAGGCAAGTAATGGCCTAAGAGACACCATAGCTCACTCTAGAGTAAGTGCCTTAATTTGACTACTTTTTTTGGGGACTCCTAAGGAAAAGAGATGTTAATGTCACTACTCACTAGCACTTATATGATATATCCAAAAATATTTTGTAGTAATTTGTAAAATAGTATTGTAAGTAAATTATGATATTTATGTTATTTGCATGTGATGCTGAATCTAAATTTTTTTGATACAATACTAACATTGACGTGCTGTCTTCAATTGGTGTCATTATTTTCTCTTGTTTATACACAAGTTGTGAACTTGGTATCTGCCAACAACACTCCTTAAAAAAATATAACAAGTTTCAGAATGGTTAGCCTAAAATTAGAGTTCTCTCACGGACTAAGATTAAGAAATATTATATTAATACACTTAAGTGTGAATAAGTAAAAATTTCATGTTCGAAACCAAACTCTTATATTTATTAACCTTATTCACACTCTAAACAAGTTGCATTCATTTTGTTTGGAAGGAAAAATCCAATAAATAAAAGACATTTCAAATAGTTACTTCACTTGGGGCTTTGGCACATACAAAATTAGAAATGAGGACATTAGTATTATTTGTCTCATTGGCCGTATTATTATCACTAATCAAAGAAGACCCGCTAAAACTGGACTTTGTTATCTCGTAAAGACAAAAATCTGATGAGAAAAAACAAAACAGAGAGGAAAAAAAATGCAGCAGCAACAGGAATAAAGCATAATGTTTCACTTAATCTATCATGCAAGGGACTCAACAATGCTCAACTAAAAAAATTTTGATACGTTCATTTATTCACTTTTAAAGGAGTGTAATTCTAACAATTAGATTATCTGACAAAATTCTGATATGTACATAGTGTGAATTATGTTAATTTTTCTTCTCAAAACTTTATCAAAGAGTTGTGGAAATAATGTTTGTGTAAGAATTTGGTTGTGTAGCAGCTGCCATGAGAACACGGTCACCTTCAAAGGAGCAAAACTTTTCCGCATATATGAGAGCGACTATATAAGATTTGTGTTTGAAGAATGATGTGACTATCAGATTTTAAACAATTAATGTTAGTGGCTAATTTGAAATACTTAATAACATAAGATATTCCTCTGTCTCATAATATAAGGAAAAATTGGTCAAAGAAAGTTGATCTATTTGATTAAAAATTTAGATTAAATATATTAACTTTGATTGATCGATTTTTCCTTGTATTTTTTGGAACATAGGGTGTATGATGTTATAGGACCCTTTATAATTTTAAGGCTTCTATCTCTTTTCTTACTCTAGAAATAATCGGACACCCTTGTCTAAATTTGGAAAACTTGGTATTAACATTTTTTGTTTTGAATAATTTGATCTTCTAAAAAAAGACTAAAGACACTCACACGTCAATAGCGGATCAGTTTTATTGTTTTTACCTTCCCACGTATACAAATGACAAAGAAACGTGATTTGAAAAGATTTAAGACAATATCAAATGACATTTGATTTCTTGTTACATCTTCTACCACAGACCTTTGTTGTTCTGTGGACAGTGACACTTCCACTATACCATGCACATGTCAATGCCCTCCAAAATAATCAATTACAACAAGATGAAGGGTGTGATTTTTCTCAAGGGAAATGGGTTGTTGATGATCCTTACTATCCTCTTTATGATGCATCAAGTGATTGTCCTTTCATAGTGCAAGGATTTGATTGTCTAAAAAATGGTAGACCTGATCAAGATTATCTCAAATATAGATGGAAGCCTTCTGCTTGTGATCTTCCAAGGTAGTAATGTTTCATTGTTTCCACTCTCCACTTTTTTCTAATTTTAGATATTATTGTATGTTGAAAGATGTTTTTTTTATTTTCAATCAAACATGGATCATAAAAAATATATATAGGGTGCGTTTGATCTGGTAAACACTAAGTACTGGACAGCATAGCATAAGATAGAACAGCACAACACAAGATAAAACAACACAAGACAAAATTTAATGATATTGAATAATTTTTTGTTTATACGATGTTTGGTGGAAAAAAATGTATTTTGGTATTTTAAACCACTTGTACTATGGACAAAAAGTTGTGTTGTGGGTTAGTGGAGGACAAAAATTTCTGTTTTTGTGCTGTCCCTCGCCATCCAATTTGTCCAGTCCCTGAAACAGTTTCACAATAAAACACATTACAACAGGATTTGTCATGTCCAGTACTATATTTTTTAGCAGATCAAACACACCCATAGTTTTAATCATATCAACTTTTAAAGTCATATATTTGATTGATTATGGTTTGTTGACACTGTAAATTTTTGTTACACTCTCTTACAATAACTGAAATATTTGAAGAAAAAATGTATCTAAAAAACGCCACTTGTAGTTTCTAATGTAATTTTAATTTTATTTTCAATTATATCATTTAATTACTATTTTTAATTTATGATAATATAAATACATCAATATAGTCACTAGGTAGTGACAGAAATTCGAACTCTAATACGTTCATTTATTCACTTTTGAAAAACTAAAATTTTAGCCACTAAACTACCTGATCAAAAAAAGTTAATATTTCATTTATTTATCATTTTTTTTTTATTAATTTGTATAAAATAGTCAAATGTGGCAATTATCATGGGATGGAGGGAGTATTTTACATATCAAAATATATGGACAAACTTAATATCTTTGCATTTATCTATTTTCCTTTTGTTGCATGTTGGTTTACAGGTTTGATGGTGGGAAATTCTTGGAGACATATAGAGGGAAGAAGATAACATTTGTAGGAGACTCTATAAGTGACAATATGTGGCAATCACTTGCATGTTTGCTTCACATTGCAGTGCCACAATCAAATTACACATTAACAAAACTATCACAACATCTTTCTATTTTCTTATTTGAGGTAGTTTTCTTCAACTCCAAGTCTCCAATCCTAGATAAAGGAACATTTTGAGCCTTGAAAATAGTTTTATTAGTTTAATCTTGGTAACTTTGTTTCATTATTATTGTGTTATAGGAGTATGAAGTTTCAATAATATGGGTGAAAGATGGGTACTTAGTGGATGCTGTTCGTGATTTTGAAAAGGGAAGAATATTAAAACTTGACTCCATAACATCTGTGGACATGTGGAATGGAGATGTTTTGATTTTCAATACCTATCATTGGTGGTTTCACATAGGACATACTCCAATGTACTAAACATTTTAGTAACATGTTTTTATTTTTAATAAAAACTCTCTCTGTAATACTCATTTTAAGTGAGTGTTAAGAGAGAGTTATTAGATATAAAAGTTAGTTATATTGATTAGTTAATTCTTTCTAACATTGGTCAATACAGTAAGTTTTATGTACTCTAATGATAGAAATAACTTATTAGTTTAACTAACTAGTATTAACTAATTTTTATATCTAATAAGAGTGTTAAACAACATTTCTCTTTAAGATTTTGTCAACAAAAAAAATAAAATTTCTTTAAGATAATTGAAGGGTATGGCTATTAGCTAATGCTTGTATGTTAATCTTTCACAGATACTTTCAAGTGGGAGATCAGATAATGGAAGACATGGATAACATGGAAGCTTTCAAGATGGGGTTAACCACATGGTCTAATTGGGTTGATTCTAACATTGATCCTTCAAAGACCACTGTAATCTTCCAAGGAATTGCTGCTGCACATGCAGGGTAAGTTTAATTTAGATTTAAATATCCTTTTAATTTTTGTAAATAATATCATCTTTTACTTTTAGTTTAATTTCTGTAAAAGAAAAATATGGTTTTTACTTTTTAATTCTTGCAAATATATCATTTTTTTTATAAAAAGAAACCACTTTTCTGCTTTTGGTCCTTGTTATTTTAAAGGACTAAAATCTAATAGTATACTACACGTTATAATGACTAATTCCAAAATAATAATAAGTACAAAAAGCAAAAAGTGGGATTTGTAAGGATTAAAAGCAACAAAGACTAAAAATAAAAAAAATGATATATTTGCACAAATATAAAAAACATATAAATTTATAATCCCACTCAAACTAAAATTCACACAAAACTAATAATGCTTCCTGAATATTCAAGGGAAAATCACTGTCTGAATCAAACTAAGCCAGATGAAGGACCAAAACCAAGTTATCCTGGTGTAGACATTGTTCAGAGTGTTTTGAGTAACATGAAAAATCATGTTTATTGGCTTGACATCACTTTGCAAACACAACTGAGGATAGATGGTCACCCTTCTATATACACCGGCGGAGGCACTTCTTATGAGGACTGCAGTCACTGGTGTTTAGCTGGTGCTCCTGATACTTGGAATGAAATTTTGTATGCTGTTTTACTTGGAAATTAATATCATCGTCATCTTTTGTAGCTCTAGTTTATGTTTTTGTGAATTTGGATTGTAGACATAAAGATAGTGTAACTTCAGGTATTGCATGATTATTAAGCTCAAAGGGTTCTTTCTCTTTAACAGATATTAGATTTATTTTAATGTTTAAAGAATTAGTTACAAGAACATACTGTATTTGAAAAGATGATATGATGTGTGCAGCATATGCATAATCAAAAGACAATGATGAATGCAACACATGTAAATTAATATATGCAAGACAAGGGATGAAAGAAGAAACCAAGTACTTCAAATCTATCTTTGATTGAAGCATGCCTACCTTTACTTGAGAAATGGAGTGAGTGGTTGGCAGATATATTTCTATTGCATTTAAATAGAAAAGTGGAGTAAGATGTCTTAAGTAATTGCAATTAAGCTAATCAAATATCAGTTGAAGTGCTTAATCATATATTTCAGCACAAGCACAATAGCATTGTGCAACTATTTTGAAACACTTTAAGTAAGCAAACTGATAATATTGATGATGAAGTGCTATTATACCTCAGTGACAGATGAGCGATGAATACATTTTGACCGCGCCTGAGAGTAGACAAAATATCTTAATCCTACTACACAAGATATAATTTGATCCTAAAACCAAATTAAATGAATAACACATTGATAGTTCCATGAGTTATTATACACAACAGCCATAGCAATACTTTTTGTGCATTGGTCCTATAGGAAGGGGAAATTTATACTAGAATTCTAATGGAACAAATAAAATGCATTCATAAATTTTGTAAGACAGTGAAATTTTTTGTAAGACAATCGCATTCACAGTTGCCTAGAGAGCCAGTGTGATATTGAAGTGGTACTACAAACAATAGGGCCACCTCACTGCTGTATAACAATAGTTGCCTACATAATCCTCACAAAAACATCAGTGTATAACTTAAATTAATTCGATAAAACTTATATTAACAAAATTGATCACCCCACTGCTGTTGTTTCTTCATCAATCAGCAGCTCCCAAAGGGCCAATAGAACTGCTCAATCACCACCTCACATGTCTTCCCCTGCCAACTGAACACTCCACAAAAAGAATCGAACGACAATCCTCAGCAACAACTGGAAATTGGGCACCGTTGCCTTTGCATCCGAAAGGCCATTGAGGTTGGAAACAATGTTGACGACTTGACGTGATCCAGGGAGATGGTGTTGCAGTGTGCTTCCTTTCTCTTCATTACACAATTTCTTCGGTCTTCGATTTTGAAGGAGAAAAGGGGGGAAAGAGAGTGAGACCATTTTTTTCACGTTGGACTACCGAGTCGTTTGCATCTTAGTTTACAGTCAAGTTCGTAAGAATCAGCATTTTCCGTGTATGTATATACAATAACGAATGAATCATCTTAATGATATTACTAAAAATCACCACAGGAACATGATCCGTCTTTAAAATGGTGGAACCTATTAATATCTCTAACAACAATTTGCCTTGAAACAATCTTAGCTACAAATTTGAGAAAGGTGTGGCAATCAACACACCCTCTCAAATTCTTCATTACCCTTATTGGAGCTCCAGGTGGTGTAGCAATTAATCCAAAGGCTACAGCAAGTTTCTCACTATGATGATATAAGAGCTTTTCCTTTTCACTTTGTTGCACATTATGTATATCAGTCTCTATGATGGGACTGTATCCAGCTTTACTTAGAAGCTCACTTAACTCATTCAATTTAGCATATATTTCAACGCTTCTAGAATGATTTTTATCTCCAACAATGAAAGTGTGTATCTTGTCTTTGACCGCAATCCAACTCATTGCAGGTTCCTTCTTCACATTGCTGCTTTTCATAACTTTTCTAACATTGGCAACATTTTCCCAATCCCCTACTGATGCATTAAATGTTTACAAGGAGAACATGAGTAACAGATTTGTCTGGCTCAAGAGTAAAAAGCATCTTTGCAGCTTTCTGATCAAGTTTAACATTTTTATGGATTCTTGCAGCACCAAGAAGCGCTCCCCAAACTGATCCATCAGCTTCAAATGGAATGGAATTAACAAGGTCCTCTGCTTCTTTTAGTTCACCTGATCTTCCAAGGAGATCAATCATGCAAGCATAATGCTCTTGTGTAGGTTTGATTCCAAACTTTTCCTCCATTGTTTCAAAATAATGTTTCCCCTCATTTACCAAACCGGCGTGATTACATGCACAGAGAACACTGACTAATGTAATATGGTTTGGTGGCACACAATCTTTAAGCATTTGATTGAACAACTTAAGAGCCTCTTTACCATGGCCATGTTGAGCCAACCCTCCAATCATTGCAGACCATGAGACTATTCCTCTCTGTGGTATCTCGGAAAAGGCGCGATCAGCAGGTTGCGGGCATACCCAAAACAACGAAAATTGGAATAAAATGTTACAGTAACAAACGGTTTCTGAGACTTGGGTGGCGGGAAAATCCAATTCTTTAATATATTATTTTTGGTACATAAATAAATGAAATAGATAATAAAGCTATCATAAACTCACACACAAAAGTGGAGGATCCGGAATAGAACCTCCTGAAATTCAGCCTAACAATTTAAGCATTTTCTATCGGTCGAGCTAATAGAGTTTTACAACGTAACATTCATAGATAACCTTAAGCATCAAACCAACCCCAACTAAGTTTCTGCTTGTCAATCATACATGTATTCAGAACGGGATTGTGCAAATTTAAGTTTAGTATTTAAAATTGGTTTAAACAATCAATTGATCCATGTAAGTTTGGAGTGTATATTATTTTTTTGGAATTCATCAATGTTAAAATCATTTAGTTTTAATCTCTAAAGTTAAATTCTGCAGAAAAATTCAACGAAAAATCTACATGAAACTTACGAATTTTTCCGCAGATTTTAGTTTTAAAAACTAAAATTAAAATAATTTTAACATTCAAAGATTAAATACATGAAAGAAGACATATAGAAACTAAAACAAAAAACACGCAAACTTAAAAAGATTAATCTATTATTTAAGCTTTTACAATTCCACCTCAAAACTATTCTTTTTTTTCAACCATTTAAATGAAATCGGACCGTCACCAAAGTCATATTGAACTTTCAAAAAGACATAGTCCGACTTAAAAGAAAATTGTTTTTGCCCTCTGGTTCTTAGGAGAAAGGGGCCTAGTAGACCGCCATCCATAAATCGAACACGTATTTTTTTGAAATCTGTCATTTTGTGAAGCCCATTAATCACTTGAGCTCAATGACTTGGTTAGTCCGACCTAAATTTGAAATGTATGCTTTGTTCCGTTTTTAGAGAAGTCAAAATTGATTATAAAGTGTATAATTAATTTCAACCGATGAAAAATATTGAAATAGTTAAGCCAAACGTCGATAACCGAGATTCGATTCTCAATTCCTTCACTTTGTATGTGTGAGTCTATAATAACTTTTTTATTTTGTTTATGTACAAATAAAAAATTGATTTTAACTTGAAACTTAAAAATGAAGCTTTGATTAAAAATTTAAATTTTATACTTGTTCAGTTCACTTTTATACGAATGTACTCAAAATTAATTCTCTCGATCATTTTTTTGCCACGACAGACTTTCGTTTGAATTTTTCCACTAACCAAAATTAAGTTGTGCAAAGTCGTGTAATTTGGTATAGCCTACTTTCCTAAAATAATAAATAGGCATGGTTTAGGTTAAAATAATAAATAAGTTATATAATGATATTATAAGTAGGCATGCCAAAGGGCAGGATTGTCTTTTGTCTTCCCCAACCTTTTTTTATGTAAACGAAATGTTAAATTTATTTTTTTTGACAATAAACAAAATGTTAAGTTGAAGCATTTAAAATTTCACATGCATAAAGTGCAAAAATTGAAATTCAATTCCTGATTGTAAACGTTGAATTTACTATTTTAATATTTTTTGTCAGTCAAATTTGAATTTCTAAACTCTTTATCAATACATATATCGGTAAATTACAAGTCATATTCAAGATAATAAAATATTATTAGAATTGTATGATTAAAGTTATCTATCATGTTTTTATTTGTTTAAACAAATTGAATTCATCTATTCTATAACTTCACAATACCTATGTGCTCTATCTAATTGAAGAAGTGTGAATTAACAAATACTCAATTACACATACGTACGTAGACGTCCTAGCTATGTAGCCAACTTTGGTTAGACAAGACAAATGCAAATGCTCTAATCAAATATGCTTTCTTTGGAACGACTTTGCCAATCTCTAATTTTCTCCATGTGACACAACAAATTAAAGTAACATTAATTTGATGAAGAAATTTAGTTAATGAATCAAAGTCAAGTATAAAGATAAATATATGCCATCTTAGCTTATGCCGTAGGACCATAAGTTAAAGCTAAAAATAGGCAAAGGTGAGTGGGCGGCGTGTATGTGAGCTTTGTCCTTTATTGCATTTGCATATATAGATAGATAAACATGGATATTGGAATTGATTGGGTTAGGCAATCGCTTTGTTAGGTTCCAAAATAATTTATCTCGTGCATGATAGAAGCACATACACGATTTCATGGAGAAAGAAAAAATAAATAAAGATTGATTGATGGGGAATATCTTTGCTGTTGGATGCGTGGGGTTAGGGGAAAAAATAGAAAGGGACCCTTTTTTTGTGCAATATAATTCCATAGCAAGGAACATATGTGTACGAAAAGAAGAGGACCAAACATTGCCAATTAAGAATCAAACTTTATATTATAACTTTTATATTAACGAGAGATATGTTATCGATAGTCTTTTTAAAGATAGTATGAATTTTCTGTTGCAAAAAAAAAAAGATAGTATGAATTTTAACTCTTAAATTAGTTTTTGTAGTTGAATGTGGGTCTCATAGATTTGAACCACTTCGTCGAAGTGTCTATATTATCATGCCGTTTTATAGGTTGGGTTAGACCCAGCTCAGTTTAAAAGATGGTATCAAAGCCTTCATGTTTCCATAGGCCGCCTACTGTCAAACATATAATCAGGTCAACCACCAATTATATTTGCACACAAGCTCAATAGTGTCGAGCGCTAGGAGGTGTATTAAGAAGTCTCATTTCAGTTACGAGAGTCTTAAATATATGTATATATATATAGTAGGGGCTATCATCACCTTTTAATCTACTTGTTGTAAGATTGAATTGGAATCAATACTCAATTATAAGATTATATTAGAGTCTATCATAAATCCATATGTTGTAGGTTGAATACAGACCTCATAAATTCTAATACTTTATATTCACGTAAGTAATAGAATAATATATTATAACTTAGTATCATTATTATTTTCATAGTGCTCTCAAGTCTCACCCTAGAGAGCAGCTCACCTACTTTGTAATTATTTTGTGTTTATTTACTGAACACTTTATAATCAATATTTACTTAGTAAGAGTTTTTATATACAAAGAGGGGATTTAAATTTTAAACCCTAGTAATAAACTAAACACGATTTCAACGAAAGTATAAATCCCCAAATCATCAGCTAATAAAAGAAAACTTAAACTACCTAAGCATAATTCATAAAACTTCAATTCACACTCATGATCGCACCTCATATTTACGAGCATATCGGCATGAAAGTTAGCTTCACTTGTACAATAAATTAGATTCAACTCTGTAAATGGTTGGTTCCTCGCAATTGATTTTGGAACCAAACTTCGAAGTTTCTCAAAATGAAAATCAAATATGAAAAGTACACACTCTCATTCTATAAAAAAAATTCAAAACTCCTTAAACTCTTGCTAATTTGAGCGCTGAAATGTCTTCGCAGCCGTGGAGGATAATTGAATTTAGCCGCACACGTACAACACCAACTCAGATCGCTGTCATAGATAGACCAGTTATGAAAAATGATGTCACAATTGATAATATACACATTGTGTGTGGATAGTTTTTTTTTTCCATTTTTACTCTTTGAAATTGACCTGTTTATTCATTTTAGTAAAATTGATTTATGTTTGGATGCATTCAACTAAAAAAAGTAAATAAACAATAAATTTCAGTATAAAAATAAATTTTAAAGTCAAAAGCTATAATTTATATCTTCAAACATAAATAATTTTGGAGACAGAATCAATTATACTTTACATAAACCAACAAACATGTCAAAATCAATCATACACATTCATAATCAATTTTTATCCCTCTAGAATTAAAATCAAACATACACTTAGCGTGTGTTTGATTCTGCGGTGAACATAATTGAGTTTAATTGAATTGATTTATGTTTGGATACATTCAACTAAAAATGAGTTGATTATTAAATTTCAGTGTAAAAATCAATTTTAAAGCTAGAAACCACAATTCTCAACTTCATGTAAAATCAATTCTAGAAGCATAATCAATTTTACTTTATATCAATCAAACATGTCAGAATTCATTCTACACATCTAAAATTAATTTTAGATCATGTAAAATTGAAATCAAATATATAGTGAAGCTACAAATAGTAGCTTCTCTAAATCACGGCAAAAAGGCAAGCAAACGTGAGGTAGCAGTGGGGAAAAACTAAACCAAACACATAGTTAGGGTTGTGCAAAAAAAACCAATTTTCATGATTCAAATTACTATCCACATTAAACCATATTTTAAAATCCATATTCAAAGTTTAAAAATTAAATTGGTGACCCATTAAATCGGTGACATAGTAGATAACATTATTTTTCTTCTGGAATGACAAAGATAGAGATAATTTGATTTGTTGCATTCTTATTCTTATATTTCCTGCCGTGGTTTATGTGTGAGACCGGTTAAGGAGAAGAAGGTGGTCCAACGATTATCTATACTATTATTTTTCTTCTGGAATGACAAAGATAGATAAGGAAAGGACTTAACAATAATAAATAAATAAAGTAATTAATTAATTGGGAAAAAAGTTTAATATGTTTTTTGGTCCTATAAAATGTAGATCTTTTAACTTTTATTCTTACTTAAATTTTATTATATTTTTAATTCCTATAAAAATTCCTTGCACGCAGTTTTCATTCTTAGGTCTCAATTTTTCGTGGGCCTCAATGTTTTGAAGCCCTAACATGCATATAATTAATGAGTTAAGTAGTTTAGTTGCAATATACTACCTCCGTTCCTTTTTATTTGTCGATTTAGAAAAAAAATATTTATTTTTTTTTACTTGTCGTTTTAGCAATTTAGGTTATATATTGCCTATTATATCCTCCTTCTTATTTTATTTTATTGACTAGATTTTGTATAATTGTTTTTGTTGAAACAATAAAATCTTTAACCCAAGGGGTGTGGTTGAGCGGCATGGGGCTCATCCTCCCTTAACCAAGGGTCGAGGGTTCAATCCTCACCTTGGATATGGAGGAGCTTTAAATCCTTGAGTCAGCTATCCCATCCTTCGAGGTGCCTCCAATCTAGCGAGGGATTAGTCACTGCATTCGGCGGTGGATACCTCAGTCTCGACAAAAAAAAAACAATAAAATCTTTTTTATAGTATACAAATTTTGTTTGTTTTGAAATAAAGTTTGTTACAATTTTTTTGAAAATAGATAATATTTGTGAAAAATAAAGAATTTATTGGTAGATTAAAAATATGATATATGTTAAAAAAGGGCGTACTAGGAAAATAAGGTGCAAAAATATATCTCTCCTATTTTAGTCTTTTTTTTCTAAAACGACAAATAAAAAGGAACAGAAGTAGTAAGGCCGGTATTTGTTAAAAAAAACGTTTGGCCGGTATAATAACATGACATCTACACATATGCATTAAAAAATCTTAAATTTTATGTTGGCAAGAATTCACATTATTAAAATAAATCATGTTAATTTTTTAGATAGAAATATTACGATAGATTGGTAAAAATAAAAAATCGCAAAGTTGAAAGTTAAAATTGTTCATTTTAAATTTAGAGACCAAGCATCTAACAAAAAAATTTAGAGACCAAAATTATACAACTATAAAATTTAAAAGATCAAAAATAAATTAAACCAACAATATTCTAAAGTTTGATGTTAATTAGTTGAATAATTATAGCACATGATGTAGTGATTTAACTGTTTAAAAATGAGAACAACATCATGTGGTGGATTATGGCTTATTAAGATGAGGTGTCTCCCACTCACTACCACCGTGGGCCAAGCTTGATAGATATTTGAGATTGGCAAGTACTGCTACTACTTCCTTCATGTATCTTCTCCATCTCATTCACGTGGTGGTTGAGATATTTCAACTACCATTCAAGTTCTACCTTAATTAAATTATTTAATCAATAAAATTTAAATATTTTGTGTGTATTTAATTTGACTTTTGAAAGAGCCAAAAATAATTTTAAAGATATAAATTAATTCTAAATTGATTTTAAGATGTTTGATTATTTTAAAACAGAATTGATTCAATTTTTAGAATTGATTCTAGTAGAAGATAAGATTTATAATTTCTAGCTTTAAGTAATTGTATCTAAACATAAGTCAATTCTGTTAAAATCAATTTGGATAAAATTAATTCTACCAAAATCAATTCTATCAAAATTATTTAGAGTGTGTTTGGTTTAATTTTAGATGGAATTGATTTTGATATAATTAATTCTATTAGAAGTGATTTTATCATAATTGATTTTAGCATAATTGATTTATGTTTGGATACAGTTATGTAAAATTGAGTCGAAAAATAAATTTCAACGTAAAAATCATACTTAAATCATGTCTTTTTACCCCTTCAAGTATTGTGAAAATTTCTCAATCGCCCCCCCTTCATTCTCTTTTCTCCCCTAACTACCGATTTTGCCCTTAGGGGGGTTTTGGGGGGTATATGCACCAATTCGGGACGTAGATCCCGAATTATAGTTCGGAATCTACGTCTCAAAGTGGTGCCTGAATTTTGGGGAGTACAGGCACCAGTTCGGGATATAGATCCCGAAGTGGTGCCTGGGTTCTGGGGTATAGGCACCACTTCGGGTTTTAGATCCCGAAGTGGTGTCTGTACCCCCCAAAACCCAGACACCACTTCGGGATCTATATCCCGAACTGGTGCCTGTACTCCCCAAAACTCAAGATACATTTCGGGACGTAGATCCCGAACCTTATTTCGGGATCTAAGTCCCGAATTTCGGGATCTAAGTCCCGAATTGAAGGGTAATTTGGGGTTTTAGGGGGGTTATAGAGAAATGAGGGGGGGGCAAAAGAGAAATTTTCAAGTATTGTATTGTTCTATTTTAACCTTTATATTTTTCTCGTCTCTAATTTTATGGTTTTAATTTCTAGTATTTATTTTCTCAAATTTATGTTAAGGTTTACGTGGACGTAACTATTATAGCTCATGAGATTTTTATTTCAAATTAAAAGAGGACTCTCAAATTACAAATAGAAACAATATAGAGGACTAAAATCCATCATAGAATAAAATAGAAGTCAAAAAAATCGAACAACTAAAATTCTTTGGAGACAAAAAATACAGCTAAATTTAAATTGAACAAACTAACACCCACACACACGTCTCACTTTCTAGCTACAGTGGTAATAGATCAAGATGGTAGATACGTGCCTATAGTTTAGTCTTCAATAAGTTTGGATCAGATCATTTTTTTTCTTAAAAAAGGTATACTAAGTTATAAGAACCGGTTAGAAATGTCATTGTTAAATTAATATAATTTTATAAAATTGACTTATAAAATAAAGACTGCCTTATATACTATCTCACTCTTAACACAAAAGACCAGGGGAGGTTGGGTTTGAGTTTATGTCAATTTTTAAAAAATTATAAATTATTTGATATGTTATTGACATTCATTAAGATTAACAGTGTTAAATAAAAGTCTTTAAATTGTTAATCTGGTGAGATCTTAATAACATATCAAATTTTTAATTTTAAAAAAAAATTGTATTGATAATCTATATATAATATAAATTTTCAATTCAACAATAGTTTTTGTAAAATTTGTATTTATTAAAACACTATTATCGGCTTGTGCAAGGTTGAAATCTATGTCTTCAATATTAATCTGACTTATTCACCTTTAAGGATAAAATTTTAACCATTATGCTATTTGACGAAACAAAAATAGTCCTTATCAAATTTTACTACTCTCTCTACCCCAAATTTTTTATCCTTTTAGACCTTTGCGTGTGGCCTTAAGAAATACTCTTAATTTATGAAGATTGATAAGTTAAGTATTTTTACCCTTACTTTACTAAAAAAATTGTCGATAAATATTTTATTTTTGGTGCCAACTTGTGTACTCCCACAATATTTGGAGGTATTTACCCTCGTCTACTATAAAAAAAATTGAGCGAATTTTTTATAAAATACACCGTTGGATGAAAGTTTATATCATATAGATCATTTGTGTAAAATTTCAGATAAATCTAAAATCATTTGATATGTTATTGAGACGCATAAAGATTAACGGTGTTTAAGAAATTACAAAAACTGTTAATTTTGATGCATCTAAATAACATATCAAATTATTATAGATTTGTCTGAAATTTTACACAAATGATCTATATGATATAAACTTTTAATCCAACGATGTATTTTACAAAAAATTATATTGATTAAAAAAAATTAAGTCGTTGGGGGTAAATACCCCCAAATCTTGTGGGGGGTACACATGAAAAAAAAACCTTTAATTTTTGTAACGGTGCAAATTAAATCGTAAATCTTAGTACCAAAAAAATGGTAAATCATTATTAATTGTACCTTAGTTTTTGAGAAGAATCAAAATTTTAGGACGAAACTTGGATATAATTTTGGTATTTTTAAAAAATTAAATGACTAAGTTGACGAATAATCTCAAATTAAATAATGAACAAACCCACTTATTCATTTTAAAAAAAATCTAATACTTAAACTATTTGACCAAAAAATAAATAATGAACAACCCTATTCACCGGATATAACATTGCATATTTGACAGAGACTCTATGAGTAATGTTATGTTTTTTTTTAGAAACAATTTAGTGTCTAAAATTTCACTTTTAAAAATGAATAAGCTTAAACGTACATTTGGTCCCTGTATGTACACCAATTTTTCGTTTTAGTCCCTGTATTGAAAATTTTGACAAAATAGTCCCTGTATCGCACTTTTTTTTTTGACGTTGGTCCCTGCCGTCCAATTTCATCCAAGTGGCAAACGTTTTGCCACCTGGACCCTGCCACGTGGCCAAAAAATGTTGCTGACTGGATTAGTAAATGCTAGAGGGACCAAAACCAAAAAATTGAACTGAATGCAGGGACCAAAACAAAAAAATTGAACTGAATGCTAGAGGGACTAAAACTAAAAAATTAAACTAATTGCAAAATGACCCATTTAAACTCTAAATCCCTAAATTAAAATTTGTTTCTCTACTCTTCTCTTCTCTTCTCATCAACCTTTCAAAAGAGAGACTCATTGCTAAAAAAGATTATCCTGATGATTTCCCTTTCAACGATCCCGATCAACAACCGCCTAACCAAGGTGGTTTTCTCGACGCGCTTTTTGATCACGTTGTCAACATTCGCAATGCCTCTCATAATTTCATCAAAAAACTCATCCAAATGGGGCGCAATGATCGACGCAAAGTTGTTTTTGCCATGAAAGTTGGTTTATGAGAAGAGAAGAGAAGAGAATAGTGGAGTAACAAATTTCAATTTAGGGATTTAGAGTTTAAATGGATCATTTTGCAATTAGTTTAAATTTTTGGTTTTAGTCCCTCTAGCATTCAGTTCAATTTTTTGGTTTTGGTCCCTGCATTCAGTGCAATTTTTTGGTTTTGGTCCCTCTAGCATTCATTAATCCAGTCAGCAACATTTTTTGGCCACGTGGCAGGGTCCAGGTGGCAAAATGTTTGCCACTTGGATGAAATTGGACGGCAGGGACCAACGTCAAAAAAAAAGCGCGATACAGGGACTATTTTGTCAAAATTTTCGATACAAGGACTAAAACGAAAAATTGGTGTACATACAGGGACCAAATGTATGTTTAAGCCAAATGAATAAATAGACTTATCAGTGTTCAAATTTTGATTCCTACATTTTACATATATTATCTATATCAATTGAGTTAAGTTCAAAAAAACTATTCAAACGTGTCTTTAATCTTTAATCTCAAAAAACTATATTTTAACATTTTTCTACTTGGGTCATGTTAAATGTACCCTAAGGGAACATTTTAAGATGCTAAAAGTAGTAAATTTTTAAAATAAAAGTATATTTTAACTTTTGAGAATTTCAATATACAATTTCTAAGATAAAGTTTTCTCATTTGAATCCTTAACATGTGACCTTAGGGCACATTTTAACATTTTCCTACTTTATATAAGGAAAAGGGAGATAAGTATATGTATCCCCCATTGATTGAGGCATCGATAGTGGGCAACATTATCACAATGGTTTTAAATGCAAACATTATTGACGTTCACAACACTCCACTTATATCCATCCATTCTTTTCTTTTTTTCCCTTTCTTGCTTGTTGCCCATTCCAATCAACCAGAATTTGGAATTGTTAATGCGGTTTTCAAGTCTAATCAAATCTTATTCCATTCAATAACATCCAACCAATAAAAACACTAAATAAACCACAACCCATTCATTCAAATTTCACATTCCTAAAACGCCCTCATACTAACCCTTCTTTATTTGATTTTTCATTTCAAACCAACCAAAGAAAATAAAAGAAACACGAGGTGGTGAATAAAGCATCAAAGTCGTGATTGACTAGGCTTGTGGGTCCCTACCCAACTGACCCGGACTCCAACTTCAAATTCAATTCAATTGAATAATTATAAAAGGAAAAAGCAGCCACTCATTTTCGTTTTTCCTTTCTTTAAAAGGCTAAACAGTCATTTTAGTCTTAAAAATATGACAAATATTAAACTGTGCCTTTAAGATATATGATAAGTAATTTAGAATGGAAATAATTTTTTTTTAAGGTCTGTTTGGTTGGAAAGAAAGAAAATAAGAAGGAAAGAAAACACGAAATTCGAGGGATGTATTTGAATTATAAAATAGTCTTAATACATGCATTGATTTCCTAGTTTTCCTTCCTTTTTACTTTCTTTCCTTCGAACCAAACGGACTCTTAAAGTTGTACATTTAAATTTTTAATAGTCAAAATATTATATTTTCAGTACAATAATTCTATTTTGAGGTTCAAAAATGTTTTTACTAAAATAATTTTGTTAATTATTGATAAATTCAAAATCCCACTATAAATATACAATAGAATATATTAAATTAAAAACCATGTAAGTAATATTTATTAGAGAATAAAATATTTTTTATTAGTCCCGATAAGATAGTTCAAGTGATAAAAGTTGAAGACATATAAGTTGGGTATGGAGAGATCTAAAGTTCAATTTCTGACAGAAACAATTTATATTTCTTATGTACCAATTTTTATTTTTTTTATTTTACAAATATGAAACATAGTCAAATGTTTCTTTAATTAAAAAGGAAAAAGCAGCCACTAGTTTTACTTTATTATTTTTTAGCAAAGATACTAGTAGTTAAAATTATATTTTTTAAAGATGAATAAGTGAATGTACTAGAATTTAAACTCTGATGTATATTACGTTTAAAAACTATATTAAAAAATAAATAGCAAGAACATTTAAAAAAATCCAGATAAAAAATAGATTTAAATAACCTTTTGGTCCCTGTATGTTCACAAATTTTTTTATTTAAGTCCCTGTATTTTTTTTGTTGCAAATAAGTCCCTGAATGTACAAAATTTGTTGGTTTTAATCCCTAAAATCAAAATCCGCAGAAAAATCTGTAGTTTTTGTGCAAATGTTTCTACGAATTTTAACTTTAGAGACTAAAACCAACAAATTTTATACATTTAGAAACTTATTTGCAATAAAATAAGATACAGGGACTAAAACAAAAAATTCACGAACACACATGGACCAAAAAATCATTTAAGTCTAAAAAGATATAATTTAATATTGTATCTACTAACTAAATTAAATTAACAAGAATATTTTACTTAATTTTTAAAAAAAAGAATAAATAATATTTTGGTCTAAAATGCGCGAGTCATTATTTTTTAAATATTGACATTTTTATCAAACTCTGAAACTCAATTCCATTCATATGAACGAATTAATCTCCCAAGAGTAGTTAGATAAAATGGTAATGAGTCTCTTTCAGTTTATTTAGAAGTCATAAGATCGAAGCCAACCTTAAAAATACAGTAATGTTAAATTATCTTGAGAAAAAGTTTTATCACAATTTACAATCATATCCAACTCGATAAAACATCAAAATTAAAAAAAAAAATTGATTAAATCCCCCATAGCCAAGTTGAAGTCAAAACAAAATGTTTAGGCAGACCGAGCAAAAATTCTTATCCCAAAAAAATGAAACTAAAATTCAATGTACCGTCCACAATTTATAACCCAGGTAATATAAAATGTCAAAAATTACTTATTCAGTAAGAAGCTAGTACATTAAAGAAATTCACACATTTATTTTTTGACAGAAATTCAAACATTTATTATATGTGTAAAAAAAAAACATTTATTGTGTGTCTGTAAATATTTTTAATTATTTACTATTATTTTGTCTATTAAAAAAATAATAAAATAATAGGTGTGACGTTTGTTTGCCGTTTAAAAACAAAAATAGGAAAACTCAAAAAAAGTGAAAACAAAAGGAATCCAGAAACATGAAAACAAAAAGGCAAGAAAAAAAAAAATCAATGTGTGTGATGTGCTAAGAATTCGGTCCCACGCGCCTGCACGTCAGCATCATTACACTCTCTTCCTTCTTTCTCTCTCCATTGTCCCCCTTATATATAAATCCCACGAGTTCTCTCTTCTTACCACCGTGTCAACTCTTCTTCAAACCTCTTATTTCACCACCAAACAAAACGCCACCGTTTTGCTCTCTTTTCATTTTCCTTTATTATATTCTTTTTAATTTCTAATTAAAAATGGCCGATGAAAACAGTTCTAAGAAACGGTTACGTGATGACTCGTACGAGTCAGAACAAGAATCGTCCGAGGCAAAGCGACTCAGAGACGATTTACTTGATTTCTTGAACGATTCCGATCCAACTCCTTCGACTCAAGATCTTGACTCTGTTATGAAGAGTTTACAAGAGGAGATCTCTGCGTCTTCCTCTCCTACTTCTACTTCCCTTCACGTGAAGTCAGATTCCGGCGAGTCTCATGCTCAGATCGGATATCTTCTCGAGGCTTCCGATGATGAACTCGGTCTTCCACCACCGGGATATGAATATCCATTGGTTCATGAAGAAAAGAAAGATGAAACTGAGTTGAACCGAGTTTTGTCCGAGTCGTCTGGAATCGGTGAGTTGTGGGAGTTTGAGAATCAGATCCCGTGTTATGACTCGTTTGATTTAGGAACTGGATTTGGAAGTTATGGTTATGAGAATACGAATACTGATTACGTTGCTTTTGATGGAATTTTCAACCATTCGGATGATTTTTCCGATCCGTGGCGGCACGGAACCTTGCCGGCGGCACAATAGAAATCATGAAAGAAAGATAAAAAAAAATCAAAAAAGGGGGAAATGATAATTTTCCTAAATTAATCTGCCTAATGGAATTTTAATTTCTTAGGCATGTAAATCTTTTTTAATTTCTTCTCTATATCACTTTTTTGTTCCCTTCTTTTTTTTTTCTGGATAAAAGGGAATTATAGGATATAAATTATAAAATGATGATATGAAGATGTGGATCATGGAACATGTGTTTAAACATGGTGAAGAAACTTTTTTATTTATTTATTTCTTCATGAAATTCAAAATTATTAATACTTTTATTTGAAATTATATGTAAAGGGCATAAAATTAAAATAAGCTAAAGAATGTATGAAGTTATAGTAGATCTAATGTATGATTTTGGATAAAGAGTTGATGCCAGTTAATATGAGATGATAGTAAAGATTAATTTTTTTCAAGTCAATAAGTTTAACCATTAATTTCATATCAAATTGCGGAGAGGGAATTCAGAAGGTGTGATTGAGTAGTTATATGATGATCGAACCTTTAACTCTTGATTCAGAGAGGAATAGTCAAATTATGGATATATAAAATGAAAACATATTAGAAAATGAAATTATATTGGAATAGACATAATATTAATAGATGTTATGTATAGAGATCGGAGTATAAGTTAAATTTTATATGGAAAAAAAAATCGTAAGCTAAAAGTCTTCTATCTACATGTTTTACAAAGTTAGTTATGTGCTGCAAGTTCTTGTCATCTAACCATCAAGAATATAAGGGTAATTGAGAAATGAAGTAGTTTTTTGATCAATAATGGAGGCCTCCGACTTTTGGGCAGCAATTCAATAAACAAAGGAGCAAAAACTCACTCGTGTTATTTTCTTTTTGTTGAGATTAAATATTTTCTATTGAATGTAGTGATTGATTTTTTGTTGAATTGAAATCAATTTAAAAAATAAGATAGTTATAAAAATTTAAAACTAATACATGTTTAGTATATGAAAATTGAACTCTCAACACTTGATTAAAAGATTATGAAGCTCAACCGCTTAATAACACTTCTTGAATTACACTCATTTTTTTTTTTGCATCACTTCTAGCTACTCCAAATATGTTAGTAAATGATTTAACACTTGCTTTGATTACACAAATTTGATCCATTTTAAAGAATAACTTTTGTTATGAATTGTTTGAAACATATGTTGATTGATTGATTGATTATATTATTTTATTCATCTAATAAGAAAAAATAAATAAATAACATCAAGAGACAGATTTTCTTGATGTCGTTAGAGTTTTTCTTCAGCCAAGTCGTCATATTTTTCATTCCAATGCACTGATTTTACGGTCAATTCTTGCTTTGATGGAGATAGATTGGACGGTTTAAGTTCGTCATGTTCTAAAAGAAGCTAATATGTGTGCCGATTTTCTTGCTAAGTATGGTGTATCACATTACTCAAGGTGAAAAACTTGGGACTCAATGCCTCCATTGATGGGTTCGATATTTCTCAAAGACAGTCCAGCCATCTTGGTGTTAATCCAACAGCGTTGTAGTTTGCTTTATTTTCATCTCTAACACCAAAAAAAATTGATATGTTAATTTAATGGATAAAGTTTTTTCTTATAAATTTATGGTGTCAAGTTCATATTCTCTATGGACAGCTATAAAATGATTATTGATATTGTTAATTAATAAAAAAATATTTCCTATTCATTTTTTTAAAAATTAAATAATATATAACTTAAATTATTTTGTAGATTCAAATCATTTGTGCTTGTTTTTTTTTTGTAAGGCCAAATCATTTGTACTTGATATTTCAAGATTGTGGATCATGAAAAATAGGTGTGAGTACACACATGTAACATGCTATAAACGTGAAAGGATGTGTGTTGTCTCCACGGTCTCTCAATCGTGTTTTCCGTCTTTAAAAAAACAATATAAGACAATGGCCCAGAAAATTGGTTATTATAAAAATTAAACCTGTCGTGTAGGCCGTAACGTAGTTAATTTGAAGTCTTTTTATAAACAACATTAGTTGTTAGTATATTATAATACTCCTTCCATTTCAATATACAAGCTTTTCAGTTGAACTAAATTATGACTTGTGTAAAAACACTATGATTATTAAATCAGTGTGATAGTTAATGACAAATATACCTACCTCTGGGCTCTGGTCATAACAATTGAGATTATTTTTATTTTATTTTGTCGAAAGCAATTTGAGAGGGAGACGATTAAGCCCATCAAAAATTGGATCCGGCCGAAGGGAGTCCCACTCAGGGAAATCATCTTTGCACCCCCACTTGTTGTTTAACATGTGTCACCCACCCATTAGTTATAATCAAACACAAACATAGCTCACATTTCATTTCTTTTCTTCTTTTTTTTGAGTAGAAAACGAGGGCTAATTCCCAAAAAAGACAAACTATTGAGTTATATGGATAATCTCAGGCATAGAAGCTCCAAAAATATAAACAAAGAGAATATTTGAAACACTGTTAGGAGAAGTCTCCTTAACATAAATATTAAAAGAATCTAATATAAGTTAAGGTTAGCAGGCCAATCAATATTTCTGCCAAGTATTATTGAGAAACACATGTCAGTTTAAATTTAGAAGTTATTGTATGCGATATACCAAAATTTGAGGATTGTTGTTGATTATAACTTCCCTGTGATCATATCAACTAGAGTTTTTGAATCATTTCCTATTTTTAGATGACGAAAACCTTATCTCAAAACAAATTTCATTTCCACGTGCAAATCCTAAAGAATTATGAAGGCTTTGTTACAGTTGGGCTTGATTCATCCCTCCATAAATCTTTTCCAACTCATAAAAGTACACTTTCTCTATTTTAGACTAAAAACTAATCTCCATTTCTCATTATTACATATTAGGTCCACTTTTATGATGCACAGCTTGATCAACAAAGATTGATTATTGGTTTATGTTAGTCATAATTAAATTTGATTAAATTTTTTAGCTATTGAGTGAAGTAAAGCGTAATATAACATTTACATTGTTATTGGATATTTTTACCTGGATGTAGTAGTAAAATTTCCCACGATTATTTTTTCCTTCTTATTTTCCTATATTTTATAATTTCTACTATTTTTTTTCTTGTTTAATTAACAAATGAGATTTTGACATTGGACGATATCGTTGAAGAAAATTCACATCCGCCATAACTCAACAAGATAAACCAAGACCTTTCTCTTCGGCTAGAACAAAACCTAAAAATTTAGCTCAATCGATATTTCAGAGAAGCGTAATATCATAAGAGATAATTCAAAGCTGCCACAACGTCATCGAAGAAAATTCAAACCCTTTATAACCCAAAGGTTAGATCGAGTGAGATTTAAGTGGAATGAAATGTCATCTGAGAGAATCCAAAATTGTAACAAAAAAGGTAGCTCGATTGAAATTTTTACAGAACATTATATTATGAGAAATAATCCAAATCCACATTCATAATCATCAAAATTAGTACGATAGAACATAACATCTTCAGAAAAAATTCAACAGATTCATCACAACCAAAAAATTAACTCATCTGAAACTTCAATAGACCGCAAAGTCATAAAAGAAAACCAAATCATCCTAACAAAAAAACATCCGATTTAAAACTTCATTATAACACAATGTCATCGAAAAGAATCCAAATCCATCAAATCCATCTATTAACACCTCACCCATCTATTAGTACAATCATCAGACACAAAAATCTAGCTCACTCTCCAGTTTCAATAACACTCGAAACTAATCCTCATCTCTGGATATTACACGTTAGGCCCACATACCTCGATCCACTGTCAAGATCAACACTAGACAATAATCGAAGCGGCGCGTATATCCAAATCTCGTAATCACGCGTGATGATCGCAACTTAACTACTACGAACATAAAACTACTACTAGCATATTTTTTGGGTATATCTTGTTTTATAAATCGTAGAGAGAGAGAGAGAGAAGAGAGATTTTGGGTCACTCTCGGTTTTTTCTTCCCTTTATCCGTCGTCGTTTTGGTCTGCGGATCCCAACCGCGTCGTTGCGAATTTCGAAGCTGTTCGTACCAGTAACTAAGATGAAGGTTTTCGTTAAGACTCTTAAAGGAACTCACTTCGAAATTGAAGTCACGCCACAAGACTCGGTTTTCCCCTAACTCTATTTGATTTCGTTTTGAATTTCAGTTTTTCTATTTGTTTTGAGAATTGCGTTTTGTTATTTGATTTATGGCTTTTACGATGTGCGAGATCACTGAATTTGATTGTAAGTTAGGGTTTAGTGTTAATTATTGACTTTTGTTGTCGATTTGAATTTTTTGATAATTGAACTTGAAATTCAGCTTTTCTTAGTGATAATTTCGATGTGGAATTCTCTGGTTAATTCTTTGTTGTTGCTGAATGCTGATGCTTGTGTGGATTCTGATTTTAATGTGAAATTTGTTGTTAAGTTTGGGGTTATTGCCACATGATTGTTAATAAGTTCCACATTGACACTGTTTTGGTCATTGATTAGTAGGAATATCAATTTTTTTTCAATTCATATGCGTGATAATTTCAAGCATTGAGCATATATGGATTTTAGACACTGCTAATACTATATTATCGAACGCTTGCATCAATAACCAAGTTATTAACTAATGGACTGTCAAAAGTGATATTAACCTTACAACTTTGGGGCTGCACTTTATTTTAGTAATACATTGTGAGTTTTCTGTCTCTATCAAGGTTGCATGGTTCTAATTTTTGAAATTTTGTGAATATTTTACCTCACTCAAATGCGGTACTGTATTCGCAAACTGTTAGTGTTTGATCCTTTTAGTTATGTAGGTTTTGTGATTAACTTTCTACTGAGTTGTGTTTATTCTGAAGCACAATTTGTTGTTTCTGCTATATTCTTTGTACTGATTGCGAGTATTCTCTACAGATTTCTGATGTGAAGAAAAATATAGAAACTGTTCAGGGTGTAGATGTCTATCCTGCTGCACAGCAAATGCTTATTCATCAAGGGAAAGTTCTGAAGGATGGTACCACCTTGGAGGAAAATAAAGTAGCTGAAAATAGTTTCATTGTAATTATGCTTTCAAAGGTAAACCTTTTCTTTTATCTTTTATTTTTTCCCTTTCAAAAAACTGCATTGATTTTGAACTTATAAAAAATGTTCCATTATTTTGTTGCTAACACGGTTTTTTAACTTTATGAACTACTTCTGCTGCACAATTTTTATTATTTTGGGGTTTTGGTTGATTGGTGTTTGGAATCTCATACGCCAATCGAAATACTAACATTTGGAGCGGTTAAGATCTATTATAACTTGCATTTTACCCCACTTGCATATGGGTCTATTGTTTCCCGTTGTGCATTATTGGAATTTGTCAAACTTAATATAACAAGTCGATTATGTTGACCTAAATCAACTAGAAATCATTATTACCTCTTGATCCTTAATGCGTATTATACTCATTTATTCAATACTAAACTAGAACTATGCTCTTAAAATATGGCAGAGTAAGCCTACACCTGGTGAAGGGTCTACTGCTTCAAATGCTCCTCCAGCAAAGGTGAGAGAACTTTGCTGTGTTATGAATATTGTTAATGTTACTAGCATTTTTGTTGTTATATTTTATTGGATATAGTAAGAAGGATATTACCCATTTCCAGGAATTGAAAATAGTATCTAACAGTTATCTATCCATTGCAGGCCCCACAGACGAGTGCTGCTCCTACTGCAACCCCCGCAGTGTCTGTATCACCTCAAGCTCCTGCTGCAACTGCGGCACCGTGAGTGACTTGTTTTACACGACATTTTCTTGAGTTGTTTACATAAGATTGGTTTGGTTCAACAATCTTTACATGTTGTAGTCGTTTTAAACTCTGAAGCTTCATTTCAATTGACAGGCCTGCATCTGTTGCTGCACCTTCTCCAGCACCAGCTGCTAGTCCGGTTCCTCTATCCTCAGCAACTGCAACGTAAGTATTCTGTTTACTTCAATGTTTGGAATTTGGTCTTTGTAGTTCCTGTAATATTGTATATTGTAAAATGAAAATTCTACAATTATCTTGATTCTTCCATTAAACTCTATTGATAAAAGTTTTTTATTGAAGCAGGGAAGGTTCTGATGTCTATGGGCAGGCGGCATCCAATCTGGTTGCCGGTAGCAACTTAGAGGGAACAGTTCAGCAAATCCTAGATATGGGTGGAGGAAGCTGGGATAGGGATACTGTTGTTCGTGCTCTTCGAGCTGCCTTCAACAACCCCGAGAGGGCAGTTGAATATTTGTATTCAGTAAGTAAATTTTAGGTGTTGAATTTCTTAACAATATATTTCTTGCTCTATTTCAGTTTGGAATTCCTGTTATTTCTTGTGTTACTTACATATTTTGTATCAGTTGTTTGAGTAATACATGATATTGTCTTTGCCCGGCTGCTTTTTTTATTTAAATTTAAAATATAATTCATAAATGTAGGGTATCCCTGAACAAGCTGAAGTTCCAGCAGTTGCTCGAGTGCCTGCAAGTGCACAACCTGCAAATCCCGAAGCTGCAGCTGCAGCTCCACAAGCAGCACAGCCTGCTCCTGTTACCTCAGCTGGACCTAATGCTAATCCTCTAAACCTCTTTCCCCAGGTAACAACAGCTGTATTTTTGAACTAAAAAGGGAAATGTCTTTTCGGCAGTGTACTTAACTCTATGTTACAGGGCCTCCCAAATATTGGTGCTGGTGCTGCTGGTGGTGCCGGCTCTCTGGATTTTCTTCGCAACAGCCAACAAGTATTATTTTTCTCTCTTTGTGCCAGTAGTTGTATTGAATTTATTACTTTATAGATATGCTCTAAATTGATTAATCATTTTTCCATTTGCATTTCAGTTCCAAGCATTGCGTGCTATGGTGCAGGCAAATCCACAAATATTGCAGGTTTTCTTCTTCACCTCAGTAGCATATTATGTCCTATATTATTTTCTTGTGTGTGGATTCTCTGATTCTTGTTATTACTGCAGCCCATGCTACAAGAGCTTGGCAAACAAAATCCTCAACTTATGAGATTGATTCAAGATCATCAGGCTGACTTCCTTCGCTTGATAAATGAACCTATGGAAGGTGGCGAAGGGTGAGAGTCATCTATTATTGTTCTTTGCAAATTTATTTTTTATTATTTCTGTAGACGGGTGTGTGTGATCTTGTTATCCTTTTTACTTGTCAATATTTGTCCATTGCCTTACCTTTTGGTTTTCGACATGCTTTAGGAATCTGCTGGGACAGATGGCTGCTGGCATGCCACAATCAGTAACTGTCACTCCCGAGGAGCGACAAGCAATTGAACGTGTAAGTTTGATTTCTTCACTATAAGATGCGTAATTGTTAGATGTTTTTTTCTTGCCAAAACCTATAAAAACACCAGTATAAAACTACCAATACCTATCTGTTGTATTTTCTTGACTGTACTTTTCCCTACATATGTTGACCGAGTTTGTCAAGAATATTAAATTTGAACAATTAGCATTACACATTGGTTAAGTAGGCTTTGTGGATAATTAGTTCAAATTTGGCCAACCTATTGTTCTTCAGAAACACGAAGGGGATTGTTTCAAAATTGAGTCTTATGTGGGTCAGTGTTAGGTGAAAAATGTTAGACTGGTACTTTTTGACTGATGTTCATAGCAACACCGAGGTTAACTTTTCCTCTGTATTTTGTAATTTTTGTGGGTGGTGATGCTTCTTTTCTGTTGTGCAGCTTGAAGCAATGGGTTTTGATCGTGCTATAGTATTGGAGGTGTACTTCGCCTGCAACAAAAATGAGGAATTGGCCGCCAACTACCTTTTAGACCACATGCATGAGTTCGAGGATCAATGATCTCCTTTCTAATAATTTCCAAAATATTTTTCGTTATCTTTTCTCTCGATGGACCATTTAAAATTTTTATACTTGGTGTTTAATGAGGTAATGCTTTACAATGACAATCTCAAGTTGACTGTGGACGAGGGATGTTTTTACCTTCTCATTGCCGCCCTTTAATTCTCCTCCCCATCGAGGGGTCCTTCTCAGTATTCATATACTATACATAGTTGTTTGCTTTTCTGTGTACTATCAGTAGTAGTATTGTGCATCCTCTTCTGTTGGTAACAGGTGTTGTGCATCCTTTTAACAAGCGTAATTGTGCACCATTTTTTATTCCCATGTGGCTCACTTCTGATATGCAAATTCTTTTAAATTTAGAATTTAATGCGACTAAAACATGTTAGCAAAATTTTTATAATAAAACTTGTGTCCTTGTAAAGTTCTTGGAGGAAATATGCATTGATCAATCTTTATCGATACAAAATTATGAAGATCACAATTTAAAAAAACAATAATGTTGGTGATGAAAGAATTTGTAGAGTTTTTGAATAAATTGTATTTTATTTTCATCCTTAGGATATCAACTTAAAACATTATTGAAAGAACTCGACGAGTTTTGATTAGTGGTGACTTATTGTGTTTCTTCTTTCTATCATTGTCATCTATAACAATATATAAAGGGAATATATGTTTTTGGGATGACTTTTTGCTTTCCCATTTTGAGTTATAAAGTGTTAACTCCATTAAAGACAAACATCATCTTAAATTAAAGAGAAATGTTATGGTCACACTTTTTAATAGACTCAAGTTAAAATTGATCATATTACCCTTTTTCTTTATTCATTGACTATTAATAATAATAAAGAAAATAAATTAAATGGAAGCACAAAAGAAATAGGGCCGATGTGACTAATTTTAATTAGAGTGTTTTAGAGAGTGTGACTATAACATTTTGCTAAATTGAATAATGTACATTTGCTCTAAAAAAAGCATGAAAAGACTTGTAACGGTTAGTTCGGTTAAATTATTATGCTGGATTTTATGATTATTAATTTTTTTAATTAATCGTTTCAGAATAAATTTGATTAATTCATAAAAAGAGAAGAATAATTTGGACTAAACGAAAAGTTAAATTAGGCCCAATTAGAGAAGATGGACTTTTTTGACGAAAAGGTGCGAAGGTTGAACGAACCACAAACCCCATTCAAGCGTTTCAACCTCAAACACACCGTGTTCATAGGAAGGAACCTTCGCTTCCTATACAAAATAAACTTTTCTCATTTTCATCAACTTTTTCATATTTCGATTATTTCTTCTCCTACACGCTTTGCCGACATTCATTATCATAAGACTTTGTCATCTTTTTTGACGTTTCTTCAAACAAATAGATTATAAAAAAAAAGGATTACAATGTTTCTTCAGTGATTGTAAATTAAACGATGGTCGGTTTTGAATCCGTTATGGAACATTCGGATTCAGTTATTGCTTTTCCTCTTTCTGCCATTGCCGATGCCTTTGAGGATCTCTCCGAAAAGGTTAAGGGAATCAAAAAAGGTTCTACCGAACATCTTCGTTTGGATAATTTTTGTGAAATCGCTTCTCTTGTTTCTGTTCTTTTTCGTTGTCTTGGTCTTGCTTTCAAATTCGCTGAAATGGAATATGTTGCTAAGGTATAATTTGTATTTGCTTATTAGGATGTAATATTTTAATGTCTGAATTTTGAACATTAACAAAATATGATTAATTTTGTGCATGTAAGTATGTAACTGTATGCATCAAGGATTTATTTATGAATGTTATTATAGAGATAGAGATGTTTTACATTAAAGGTGGGGTCACGATACGAAGCACGAACACAAACACCAATTTTACCACTCACGTCGAAAGTAGAAGTAATTGAATGTAACCATATGTGTTGGTGTTGTGTCGGACATGAGACATGTGTCGGAAATGAGACACGCCTTCAATTTGAAGTGTCGGTGCTACATCGTCCTTGACATATATTGTGGAGAATTACACTCACGGGACTAATCACAGTCACATTGACATGAAGTCTTTGGCTTCATGGCTAAAATGGCATTTGCACACTTTTTTTTAAGATACTGAATTTTACGACACATATATGGCTACAACGTTCAACTTTTAGTTTATTATGTTTTATGGGCTCTTGTTCTAATGATGTGAATATATGATGATTGGTATGCTCAGCTACAAGCACTAGTGGAAGCATCAAAGACATTTCAGACTCTACAAGATATAATTGACCGTGATGTCGCCAATTACACTGTGAAAACATCAGGAAGCAATTCACGTAATCTACGCAGAGTTCGGCAGGGTCTAGATCTCGTTAGAGCTATATTCGAACAGCTTTTGTCAACTAGGTATGGAGTCATATTTATACATCTTATCTATTTTTTGCAAAATCCCTTTTTGTGTTTGGAGGAACTTAAAATTAGATACTGAAGTATCCCTGTTGTCTACTTTCTTATAGAATTTGGTTGCCTTAAACTCAAATAAGATGCTGAAATGTTCATATTGTTTACTTCCTTGCCAAATGTGGTTACTTTAAGTGCCTTTGATTACCATAGTAGTGAGATCTGATTTGTTATTTGACATTTTCAGTGATACTTATCTAAAGGAAGTGGCTTCAACAGCTTATGCAGAGGTTTGTGCACCGTATCACACATGGACAGTCAGAACGGCTGTGTATGCTGGAATGTATACGCTTCCGACAAGAGAACAACTTTTGTTAAAGCTCAATGAAACAGGTAGCTTGCATTAGTTTGTTCTGTTTGGCGAATATTAACTCATACATTTTGGCTGAAGTAAACCGTCATTTTTGCCCCTAAATGTGTTAAGTAGTGTCTTCATAATCCCTTAATGTATCGAAACTTCATAAACATCCTCAAGTGTCTTCTGTTAGTAAGTTTATCGACAAAATTGACAAACATAAGACATATTTGAGGACCAAATTAACTAATAGAAGACACATTTGAGGATCCATTTAGCCAGCAAAAGACACACTGGTGGATATTTTTGTAGTTTTGGTACATTCAGAGACTATAGCAGCAGCATTTGACGTGACTTAAACGATTCCTTATATTGGTTGTTCTTAGTTATCACGACTCTTATTCAAGTTGACATTGCAATGTAGTAAGAAGTATGGATCAACCTTAATCCTAACATGTGAGGCAACCTAGATGACCCTTCTTGTAACTTGTAAGATGTCGTTCCAACATTGATGTGAGAATCCTGTTTGATTATGCTGTTTAATTTTTCCAACTTAGCCAAAATATATTATCTAAATCTTTAATTTTTGGGGTGCAAAAAACAAAACATTTTAGTACTATATAGCAAGTTGACCAATCTTTACTATTTAGATATTATGTTCTTCCAATCGTTCATCTTACATAGAATTGTGTTTTATCATGAATGTTATTGCAGAGGAATCAGCGGAGAAGAAGATGAGAAGATACATTAATGCCTCCCTTCCAGTTATAGAATACATTGATAAATTGTACCTTTCTCGAAATATTGTATTGGACTGGTGAGTTCATATAGCAGCAGTGATGTGCTCCATTGGTATAGGAGTACAATGCTTCATTTTTTGTTGCAATTGGTTTGTACGTTCGGCTAGTTGGAGATTTAGGGAGATACAAAAAGAATAAAATAGGATTATACAAATGGTTACTTTGATGTATTGTTTTCTGTATATACATATAACATCATTTATTTGGTAAGATTACTATTTTTTTATATAATCAAAAGTGATATTTTTCACTAAATAAACTCTCCACGAAACATTCGAACTTGTCTATATGGACTTGTAAGAAATTAGTTTGTGATTCACACATTGATCTTGTCTATATGGCCTTATCCGAACTCTCTGTTTTTATTTTACAAGGAGTGAGTGAGGCAGAGAGGGAGCTTATGGTAGACATTAGGAATTAGTATTAGTGGAAAAGTCAAATGGGAAAGGACAAGATTTGTTATATGCATGGAGAATATGTGGATTTGCACTCCAAACTTAATTTAATATAATTCCTGTATCAAAATATAAAAGAAAATTGGACTAAATATATCAACTTTGTTTGATAAAATTTTCTTTATGTTTTGAATTATTTGATAACTAGGAGGTTGTTTTTTTTACTAAAGTAACTTTATTTATTCATTAAAATATGTATTTTCTTTTGTAATCAAAACAATAATTTTATATAGAAATCTATTATGTGATTTGGGTAGATAGGTTAGCTTTAAAAAACAGGAGTTCGCACACATTTGTAACTAGTTTTAGTTTTTATGATAACCAGCCAAAAATAAATTAGTTTTTGTATGATAATAGAATCACCCACTAATTTTGAAGTTTAACATTAGAATGCGTCATTCATTTACAGTTTACTAAGAACTCAAAAACATCTCATAGCCGACCCATAAGTTAAAGTCCAAAGATTCTTGTAGCAACCACCTTTTAATCTATAATAATCACTTATCAATGGACTCTTTTGTTATTATCTTTCTAATTTCTACCAACTAAATTATGGTTTTACTATAAGAGAAAAAAGAAAAAGAAAAAGTAATCGTAGGTTGTATTTATCGAACATATAATAAATATACAAAAAATTAGCTTGGGTGAGGTCGTTGGACAACAAAGCAGTAAGAAAAAGAGAGTGAGCAGTACAGCTCCCCTCCCTCGTCGTCTCCGCCCCCTCTCACCTGTCCATCTTCTCTTCATATTCTCATTTTCCATTCATTTTTTCATTTCATTCTCATTTTCTTCTAAAATGAATGCACAATCTATTTCGATGATCTCAATGGCTTCTCCTTCTCATTCTCATTCTCTTCGCAACTCAACAACTCTTCAATTCTCAACTCTCCTTCTCCATCGCCATTCCTCTTCCTCTCGACGCAAACCCTCTTCCTTCAAAATCCAAGCCAAGATCCGCGAAATATTCATGCCTGCACTCAGTTCCACTATGACTGAGGGTAAAATCGTCTCTTGGATCAAATCTGAAGGCGACACTCTCTCCAAAGGCGACAGTGTCGTCGTCGTTGAATCCGATAAAGCTGATATGGATGTTGAAACTTTCTACGACGGTATTCTCGCCGCCATCGTTGTTGATGAAGGCCAAACCGCTCCCGTTGGTGCTCCTATTGGTTTACTCGCTGAAACTCAAGATGATATTGCTGAAGCTCAAGCCAAAGCTAAATCTGTCAAATCAGCTTCTTCTTCTTCATCTCCTCCAGTTGCCGACACTCCTCCTCCGGTGATTTCTCAGTCTCCTTCTCCTCCTCCTCCACCGCCGTCTGTTAACTCTGTTTCCGCTGGACCGAAGAAAATCACGGCTACACCTCAAGCGAAGAAGCTTGCGAAGCAACATAAGGTTGACATTGGATCAATCAATGGGACTGGACCTTTTGGTAGGATTACTCCGGCTGATGTGGAGGCTGCTGCTGGTATTACTCCCTCCAAGAGTAATGTAGCTCCGGTGGTGGAGACTCCTGCTCCGGTTGCGTCAGTTTCGTCTAAACTTGCTGCTGCTGCTGCACCTGTGATTCCGGGTTCGAGTAATGTTGCTTTCACTACTATGCAATCTGCTGTTGCTAAAAATATGGTGGAGAGTCTCTCAGTTCCTACTTTCCGTGTTGGATATCCGGTTATCACCGATGCTCTTGATGCTTTCTATGAGAAGGTATAAATATGAATTACTGGTTAACTACTGTATTATATATAATGATGATGATGATTCTTGGTATTGTTTGATTTTGAAATGAAAGGTTGAAATTGAATATTATTGTATTGGGGTTTTGAAATTTTGGTGTTGTATTTTTTTGTTCAGGTGAAACCTAAGGGTGTGACTATGACTGCTATATTGGCTAAGGCTGTTGCTATGGCACTTGTTCAGCATCCAGTTGTTAATGCCACCTGCAAAGATGGCAAGAACTTTCACTATAACAGTAACATTAACGTTGCGGTTGCTGTGGCAATCAATGGTGGTTTGATTACCCCTGTTCTTCAGGATGCTGATAAGGTTTGTGAATTTAAATTTGTTAAGGTTTATTGTTTTTTTTGGCGAATTGTGTTGGTTGATTGTTTTGTTGTTGTGTTGTAGTTGGACTTGTATCTGTTGTCCCAAAAATGGAAAGAACTAGTTGGAAAAGCTCGTTCTAAGCAATTGCAACCTAATGAGTATAATTCAGGTTTGTTTATTGTAACTGTTGTTAACAATTTGATTTTTGTGTTACTTGAACATTTTAAATTGATATTAATTGTGCTTGGTTGCTTGCAGGAACTTTCACGCTCTCCAATTTGGGTATGTTTGGAGTTGATAGATTTGATGCAATACTTCCACCAGGCCAGGTTTGTGATTATTTCTAGGATTGTTAATTTGAGATATTATATGTCTTATTTTCTAGCATTTTGAATCTTTTTGTTTTGTGGAGGGGTTAAAAATTTGTCATTTATTTTCAGGGGGCTATCATGGCTGTTGGAGCATCAAAGCCCACTGTTCTGGCTGATGCAGATGGATTCTTCAGAGTGAAAAGTAAAATGCTGGTGAGTTATATGATATATGTAGTTTCCTTAAAAAAAAAAAGCACTTTCCTTGATGTTTATGCCTCCATTCATGCTTAGAACCGATTGAAATAGGGTCTTCTGTCATTGCACCACATTTATCGTATGAAGTAATAAACCTTATATACTGCATTTGCTTGGTGTTACGTTAGCAATATACTGTAATTTTATGAAGGGTTAATTGTAGGGTCATCGCTAAATTTTAGATTATATCTGGGTGGTGGTGTGGTGTGCCACATGAGTGTATGTTTTTTCTTCAAAGAGTTCAATTGATATAGCATAAATTTCAGATCACATCTGCAAGATGTTATGCTTCAAGAACATATTTTTCTGCAGACTTAATTCACTGGCTGTGTCTCAAATAATCTCCATAATGCTTTTTTCTAATAATTTGCTGGATTATATTTTTCACCTCGACCCCACAAGTTCCAAATTTTTTATTTCCCTCTCCTCGTACCCAGCGGACCGAAGTTTTTCATTTTTAGAAGGCTCTATTCTTATCTTGCCTGGATCATATACTCCTCTCTTGAAGAAAATATCACTTAGACTTTTCATTCTTTGTCTTGGATTCTAGATAGCAATAGGTTTCACAAGAACCATTGTCAGATAGTTTGATTGATTCCTAATGGGCTAATGGCTAAGCTGCATCTTAAAATACCACTTAGGCTGATTTTGTGGTTTTATAACATCTTTCTTCTGATATGTTCCGTGACACAGTAAACAATTGGGCTTGTTTCTTATTCTTGTCCCCGGATGAAATTTCAATTCAGCTTCCTATATTATATTCATCGACACACAGGACCTATAACCAGAGTTTTCTTTGACATGTTTTATTTTGTTTTTTCCTTTTGAAAAATCTGTACTCCTGATTCTCTTCAAACAAAGTTCAAGGCTGCATTTGCAGTGTGAATCTAGAAACCAACAATTAGGAATGTCTCCAAACCATCTTTTCGAATGCAATGTTTTGTCCTTCACAGTCTGTTATGAATATGCCCTTTTTAGTATTGAAGAGCAGCACAACTTTTTCGTTCCACTCTTCAATCAATTATAGCTCTTATCATTTGATCTTGGTTGTAGCAGTACATACTGAACATGGACAATTAAACAGCAGCACATGTGTTTTTGTAGATGATATAATCTTGGATGTAGAGTTAATAAAATAAATAATTGAAAAGTTAGTATGTCAATAAATAAGCTTTGGAGACAATTTCCACCCGAGCAAAAGTAAAAAGGAGTATATTGAATGATAAACATATTTTATCATAGAGGTGAACATTTAGTACAAGTCTCATGTTTTTAAGTATCATAGGGTAGAAAACATTTTTCATGTCTTCATCTGTCACACATCATATATCATCAGAGATGGATTTAGCTCTTGATTAATTTTGTCATAAGAAGCAGCATGTCAAATTGTCAATTACAGGTTTAGATAGGTATCTTCTGTTAGTTTTTCATAAAAACCATATGAAATCATAGTTGTTTTTAATTTCCTAGGATCATATATTTTTTTGTTAAAAAGTTCCTTGGATCAAATTAATTGATTTAAATTTTCCTTTTTCAGGTGAATGTAACTGCTGATCACAGAATAATTTATGGAGCTGACCTGGCTTCCTTCCTTCAGACGTTCTCTAAAATCATTGAAAACCCAGAAAGCCTAACATTATAGTCATTCTTCATGTTGAGATGAGATAAATTTAGTTCTACCAGACTGTTTCTTGAGAAACTGTTTGGCTTAATTCTTAAACTTTTGTACTTTTTCTTTTGCACTTTCTTTTAGTTATATTTTACTAGATCGATCCCCCATGAATTCTTAAACTTTTGTACTTTTTCTTTGCAGTTTCTTTTTGTTATATTTTACATTTTTACTTATACTAGATTGATCATCCCTCTGATGTATGGGTCAGTCGTGTTTGATTGTAATAATATTTGTGCAATTTGAGAAACCATAATTTAAGTATATCTACAAATTTAATTGTCTATTAATAATGTTCAAATATTTGCTGTTCATGTAAGAAATATAAAGACTCAGTATCTAGAAACAAAGTAATGTATGCCATGGTTACCATGTTACCATAATTATGGTAGCTTAAAAAGTGCAAAGGGTGGTTTTTAATTAAGGGTTTCCATCATTAAGATGAACTTATAAAATTATGAATCAAACGAGATGAATGATTTGTATTTAGTTAATTTATTTTTAAGAAAAGTTGCATATTCATAATCAATTCCTAGCTTTTGTAGAAGCTGCAAACGAGAGCGTCAACTTGGAATCAATTTTAATGATGTAGAACCAAACATGGTCTAAATACCACAAACAAAGGAAGGAAGTTTGCTATTCATATTTCATGCATAGAAAAGGCATCGTACTTTGCCGTGTAGAAGACTCTCCTTCAATACATGACTATCGAAGGTAAAATATAACTAAAATTTCAATGCGTGCTGTCATTGAAATGGACCACTGCTGGAGCTGGAGCCAATTGTTTGACTTTACTTAATGACTTCTAGTGGATGGATCCAATGCTATTACTAATCTTCTGGATAACAATAATAAATACCAATTCTTTATTGTCTCGTACGCGTAGTTCAATTGATAACTACCAGAGATTTTATTAAAGAGATCATAGTTCAAATCTCGAATATCTCACGCCTAAATGGATGATCAGCTCTCATAAGAGTTTTTAGAGATAAGAGTTCAAATCTCGAATTTCTCACACTTAAATGAATGACAAATTCTCGTAAGATTTTTAAGGCTATGCCAAGTCACTGTTAATAAAAAACAACCACTTCAACTTTGACATGTTCAACTTGTTTGGCTTGATGTCTTGAAGCTGCCAACCAAGCCAATAAGCACCATTAGTGTAATTCCTTTCAATTAGTATTTTAATCCCTGGTTTAATAAGCAATCTTGAAACAATTATTCGTGTGAAGAAAAAAACAATCAAGCACTATGTGGGGTCTGCTCCAGTATATTAGTGAAACAAAACAAATATCTCTGTTGACACAGTCATCATAAAATAAAATAAAAAGCCATTTTCACCCTTTTGGCTATTCTCTTTTTTCTGCCAACCCCACCAAACAACTGAAGCCATAAGCATCCTAAGTGATGAAATTTCTTTATCAACTGAACATGAAATTCAACCTGCAACCTTATTAAACACACTGTTTCTGTTATAGAAGAATAAACAACAGGTTAAACAAAAGTATGGCTTTTAAAGCTTGTTCTGAGAAAAAGGAGCTTCAGAAAACTGGTATAAAAGTCTCAAAGAGTTTTCCTCTTTCTGGAACTAGTCTTGCATCTTTAGAGTGTTTATCACTGCCTCTGGTATGGATGAGTTTGAACCCTTTATACTTTGAGTTCTGAAATGAGCATAAATTGATACTATCATGTAATGTTTGATTTTGTTGAGAACAGGTGCAAGAGGTTGTTCTTTCTGCAGATATGCAATGTGAAAGCTGCCAAAAGAGAGTTTCTGACATTATTTCAAAAATGAATGGTAAGTATATTGGTTGAAATAATAAGGTGGCTTAATTAATGTGTTGTGTTGCACTCATGATTGTTAGATTATTGATTGGTCTTAATGAAAAATCCTTTCTTAAAATCCCAATACATAGATAGATGGTTAATTATTACACAATAAGAGGTTAGAGAAGACTCCTTAGATGAAAAAAGCTGTGTGGTCCTTCCTGTTTTTGTTGCTACTTTATAATTTAATGGCTTTGCATGTGTTTTTGGCTGGAACTGGTAGTCTGAGGAATATTATAGGGCCATAGTGCTGCTAACATATGACTTAAGTTATTGTTAAATACTGTGAGTACTTTGCAATTATTGTTATTTACTGTGGTGTTCACATTATTTCTCTTGTTAACTTAACTAGCTCTGATACATGCTCCCATATTTCATTTTTCAGCAGAGACAGAGTCCATTGTGGTAAATGTATTAGAAAAGAAGGTGATACTTACTTTTAGAATATCATCATCATCAACAACTGTTGGTAAAGTAAAATCACACAAAGTTATTCCCATAAACAAGACTCCTTCCCCTAAAGTTGCCATTATCAAACGCATATTCGGCTAATCCAATGGTTAATTACACAACTTAGAAGGAACCACATGTGCATAAGATTCGGTTAGATTGATTTGACAATGTACAGCACATAGTTTTTGTATTATACTCATTATTATTGAATTTGTTTTGTACGGAGTACTTGTTTTCCGAACATGAACATTCTCAAAGAGACATGTAGGGATTATATATGGAGTTTTGTGTTTGAATAAATTCTTCCATCCCACAACACAACATTGGGTTGCTTATACTGTTAGACTTTGAGAATGAGAATGTGATGCTTCGATTATTTTTTCAGTGTTGCTTTAGGTAACAGCAATGCAAATCGTAGTCATCAAGAGATGCTTCCCCTAGCAATCATGCTATGCTCTCGAGTGAACAAGTGTTAGTTGAACCATAAGTACAAAAAATTATGTATCTAATACAAGTTTTAGACCACATCGTAGAAATATGAATGATCAGTGATCTAAGTCTATGTTTGGTATCACGGTCAGAATGCCAAAATCAAGGTAATCCACCGTGATTTTTCGAAAGCTACACTTTGTAGCTTCTACAAAATCACAGTCAGTTACCATAATTCTGAAATATTCATCGGGATACCAAACATGCACTAAAACAATCAAACTCGTATTTTATCTAAATTCATTTAATGGTTCATGTTTAAGTATGATGTGAACCAATTTGTTGAAATTTGAAGTTGTTCGGTTCAATTTCAAACTAGTGAACCAAACTCATTCATAAAAATTGCTAATTTTTTTTATAATATAATTTAATATTTTTATATGTTAATCTTGAAGTATCTTAAGTAATTTAAGTATTAAAAATTTAAATAGTATTTTCTCTATTTTAAAATTAGAGTTATTTTAGTAAAAAGATTGTTTTAAAATTAATGTCACTGACACTTTTTAATATAGAATCATTACTTTACTTCCAACTATACCCTCCAATTGATTGAGTAAGCACGACTTTCAAAACACCAAACCAATAGTAAATAGGGTCAGTTTAGTAAAATTGTCATGTTTTTTTGACAAAATCATTACATTTTTTAATTTGCATGTAAAACCGATCTAACTGTAGCAATGATCACCCCTAAATACATGTTTTGTGTTTTTTTGTATGCACTTATAATTTGTTATAAAGGAAGTATGTTACTACATTGTAAGTAGTTTACATAGTATATTTGTAGATGCAATATAGATTCCAATTATTTTCATCTTCCATTAGTTAAAGACCTAATAACAATGATTGATGAGATTAATTCTCTTTCTAAGTCTTTCAAAAAGGATAAAGATAATGTAAAGGTGAAGTTATTTAAAAAACTTGAATGTACAATACTTATTCGATCGATAACATAACACGTTTGACAATTTGTGACTTTATTTTTTTTATTATAATTTTACATATTGGTAGATGTATTGAAAAAACATGCACAAAAAAGAAAAAGATATATTGAAAAAATATATTCCTTTCTTATGACAAAGGCAACATTGTTTCTTATGACAAAGTAACAAATCAAATTTTCATAAATAATTTAGTATGTATTGATAGTGATTGTGAATTAAAATTTACTTCATTAATCAATATAGTTTCAATATAAGTAGGTAAAAATCCAAAGTAATAACGACTAGATCAAGAAACAGCTACCCTAACAAGCATGTGAGTCATGACATTCGCAATTTCGTTGAATTTAACTTTTCACTTCGATTATTCCGCCATTTATTTCCCGCATATTATTTCCGTGAAATTATTGTATTTTTCGGGCTTAGATCCTCTGTATGCATTTAAAAAAAAAACAAAAAAACCCTTAGGTAGTTATTAAGTGAAAACATTGGCACGCATGTAAAGGCGCGTGGGATTGTAGTTAGACGATGTAAGTCAAGTTCTGAATCTAATCCAATCAATCCAATATAGAACCCTCACCTCCGTGCGTCACATAACTGTTCGCTGTTCTTTCTTCAGTACCGATTTCACATTCATTCATTCAATCACAAACCCTAACCCTATTTCTCTTTCCAATTATGGCCACCGATGGCCACGATTCCCGACGCAAACATCACCGATCATCCTCTCCCGATGACCACGACAAATCCTCCAAGCGTCACAAGCACCGCCACCATCACACTCACCGCCACCGTCACGGAACCAAAAAACGCGACGACGAGATTCAATACGATCTTGAAACCGTTGAAACGGTTCGTTCTCCTACTCCTCCGCCTAATCCCGCTCCTCATAACCATTTCCCTGTTGCTGATGTTGAGGAGGGAGAGATTCTCGATGATGACGACGCTTTCGACGGTGAAATTGAGGTTGCAAAGAACCAAATTGAATCCGATGTTGAACCTGGTGAAATTGAAGGTCAAGATCTTCGATCTGATAAGAAAATTCCGGTATGATACGATTGAATTCATTTGTTTATTATTAATTTTTTGTTTAATTTCAATTTTATTGTATTGCTACACGTGAAATCTGTTTGGTTACTGAGAAAAGAGAGGCAATTGAAATAGATTTCAAATGAGTATTTGTAATTGTAATTGTGTTGTTTGGGCTGCGATTTTTTTTTTTGTGTATAATCAATTTTTTGTTTCAGTGCATCTAACTTCATCTTGGTGACCAAACAGAACACTGTGATTCGTTGTTTTCGGATTGTATAATGAATTTTTTTTATTCGTGAGAGCTTGTTAGAGTACCTTGTCAGTGTTTCATAGATATATAAGAACCTGGTTGCACTTCACGAACATGACATGAGTGAAAGAAGTCTCTCTAGGCGTTTCAGTGAAGACTGGTGGCTTACAGTTAATTTGTAAGAGCTGGTTACATGTTTTGTAAATTTATTTCTGCATATATGTATCGATTTATATGCATTGTTTACTTTATTTAGCACTATATTGAGTATTGGAATATTCAACATCTGCACTCAATTAATTCTCGATGCTGTACAGGGTTTTCCCGTTAAAAGTTCGAAAACTGAAAGTGAGGACTTTAACAATGATAAGGTTATTAGTCCCATTTCTGATGCAGAAGAAGGGAAATGGCGTCAGAGCCACCTTGATTCTCAAATTCGTGAAGATGATTGTTCTCCAAACCACTCAAGAGCTGAAACTCAAGCTGGCACTCATGCTTTGGGTAATGGGTATTTGGATGTTAAGTCTTCCAAAGGGGATAAGAAGCAGAATGGGGTGTTTGGACATTTTAAAGGAAATGATAAACTAAAAGGTGACTATGATGATGAAGCACCGGAGGCTAATAAAACGGAGGTGACTTCACACAGGAATTCCTCTGAAAGTGGAGAACATAAAATATCACGGAATTCTCCATTGCATGGTAGATACAGAAGTCGATCAAGATCAACCGGCCATACAAGGGACAGGTCTCGTTCTCGTAGTGTAGTAGAAGAGTATGTTCATCCCAAGAGCAGGCACTCTCAGGAACAAGGATCCCTTTATTATAATAGCAGACATAAGAATGACTATGACCTTGATGAGGAAAGAGCGAGGGAGCGCATAAAGGAGCATCGTCGTGGAAGTAAGGATCTGGTGGAAGATTATAGACGGGAACACAGTACCAGGCATCACAGTCGGGAGGCTCGGGATAGGGCTAGGGATAAAGATAGGAGTAGGGACAAAGATGTGGATAGAGATTTGCACAGGGAAAAGAAACGAGATGAAACTAGCAGGAACAAGGAGGTTGATCGGGTGCGCAGAAGGGAAAAAGAACGTGGAAGGAGCCATGAGAGGCATAGTAAGGACATGGAAAAAGATAGGAGCAGGGAACATGACGAGGGTAGGGATAGGAGAAGAGAAAAGGAAAGAGATAGAAGCAGGGACACAGTTAATGAGAGGGATAGGAGAAGGGAATTGGAAACAGATAGGAGCAGAGACAGACCAAGGGGTGGTGATAGAGAGAGAGATCGGAAGAGTGAATGGGATTATAGGAATCGGGAAAGGGATAATATTAAGGAGAGGGAAAGACGAGATGATAGATATTGGCACAATGATAAAGACGCTCCTAATGGTGAGGATAAACATATGCGTCGAGAGGATGGTAATGACAATGGAGATGGATATGGATATCAAAAATATTCAAGACACGAAGAAAATGGATACCGTGCAGATAGGAAGAGAAACTATACCATGGAAGAAGATGAAAGGAAACTGAAAGGGTATATTTCATTTTAATTAGAAAGTTTATTTTGAGTATGAGTTTTTTCTGGACATTTATCTTTTTGTCCCCTTATAACTCTTTCTGGAATATCATACTTATTTTGATTTGATTGTGACATATATTGACTGCAGCAGCGAGGTTGAACAAGATGATGTAGATGAGGATACACTGCAATTACCTGAGCAAGAAGAGGAAGATCTGAACAGAATCAAAGAGGAGAGTAGAAGAAGAAGGGAAGCAATAATGGAGAAATACAAGAAGCAGAACCAGCAAATAGAACAAGCAGCTAGAAATGAAGAAAAAGGTATTATCTTCTCTTCTTATAGGTCGGAGTGATTTACACTTCTTTTGGGCGTAATTTATATTTCATTCATTTCTGCATTTATCTTGTTGTCTGATAATATTCTTTATCTATAACCCGTTTGCCACAATTTTGGTGATGACTCCATTTTTCAGATCATGTATCTTTTTTTTTCTCATTAAAAAAAATGATAAAGCATGTGCCATGCAACACAGTTTATATAAAGGTGCATATGCGGCTTAGAACGTTTTGACCCCATTTGTTACCCCTAAATTTTGATCCTTTCTATTAAAGCCATGTTATGTCTTTTGCTCTTCTTAACGGAAGAGGTATCTCTTTTTCCGAAGACTTTCACATGTTCGATTGGGCTAGTTTATTTTTTTTCTTCACTGCTATTGATAGTATCAGGATGTTTTGGTCCGTGCTAAACGTAGAAAAATTCAGTGTGTGTATATATATATATATATATATATATATATATATATATATATAATATACTCAATATTCAATTACAGCTGGACTAGAGAGGTTTGGCATTGTTATTTGTGTCTTCATCATTATCCATTCTCTGTTAATTCATGTAAATTATATTTTTAGAACTGAGTTTTGAAACTACACAAAAACATTGAGCACTGGATGAAATTGCATATGCATTATGGTGTTTACTTACCAGTCTTCCATTTTTTGCCTTTATTAACCTCATATTTGAGACTTTCTCTAACATTGTAATACACTATTTTTAGACAAGGATGTGGATATTCATGCTGACATTTCTAAAGCAATTGATGCTAAAAGTGACGACGTTGATGATGTGGAACCATCATTTTCTGTTGGGAAATCTCCACCAGAAAATGTGGATGTAGAGAAGGTGACCGGTGCTGGGGGCCTAGGTGAGGGTACTCCAAAGGTATGTCCTAAATTAGTTTTATATTTGAGGATGATATTACTAAATTAGATGGAAGTTTTCGTACTTATATTTATTGATTTGAAACTCATTCATAACACTTGCAGAGCGAGAGGTCAGCTGACAAGTATTGTGATGATATATTTGGTGAGACACCAACTGGAGTTCGGAAATCGGTAAGTGTTCGGTTAAACTTATCAAAATTATAGCATGTCATGATATCATTTCTGATTATGGATGGGTCATCTATTTTGAATGATAATCTAGGATGCTTGTCTTCTGTGTCCTGTTCCCCATTTTAGTTTTTTTTCTTCTTTCTCTAGGATCATCCTTCCTTATTATGGATGGATCATCTTTCTTGAATGATAATCTAGGATGTCTATCCTCTGTGTCCTTTTCCCCATTTTAGTTTTCTCTTTCTCTCTATCTTCTTCATAAACATGCTTTGGTAGAAAATTTACAGCCTTTCTCCCACAAACTAAGTAGCCATTTTTGTTGTTGATAACTTTTCCTGATGGGTTCTTATCACACACGACGAAACTAATTGCAATCTTTTTCTTCCATTATTACTCTAGATTTTTCTGCATTCTTTTATGCCGGACTATGGTTTTTCAACCTATTGTATTTTTTTAAATATTTGATGCTATATTTTCTTGTTATACTAAAATTATCTACATTGTTTTCAGGGAAAAGGAGATGGATTGCTGATTGAGAGGGTTGGCCTGCATGACAATTGGGATGATGCAGAGGGCTATTACAGTAAGTTTCTCATTTGAGTATAGCTAGCTGTCTTGATCATTCTCTTTTGCTTGTTGAGTTGTGAGCTGTGACTGCAAAGGCTGATTAGTTTTTGGTTTATGTCACATGTTGGTCATAATTTAGTTTTCTAGGTAACTTTTTTAATGCTCGGTTGTGGTAGTTGAATTGTTTTATACCTGTTCTTTCAAATTTCGTGTTATGGATTTCCATCAGAATTATTATGGTGTAATTTTGATGTTTTTGGTAGGAACTGGTTGGAAACAACTGCAGATATATAAATATACTTAACAAGCATATTTAGTTGTTACCAAATGATGTTGTTCAATACTTATAGGCCTGAAGTTTAATCATCTGACAATTAGTTTTGCTTGCAAATCTTCAATAACTTTTTCTGAGGCATTTCCTGTGGATCTGCTAACAAAACATGTCAATATGATGTAGAAAATCTTTGGGAATATCAATTATTAGGCTTGATATCCCTGGCCTATATCTGTTTTCCTGTTTCATGGGCTTATGTTCTGATATTTCAATGCAGGCTATCGTTTTGGTGAAATACTTGATGGCCGATATGAAATTACTGCTGCACATGGGAAAGGTGTTTTTTCAACAGTTGTACGAGCTAAGAATCTAAAAACTGGTAATGGCGAGCCATCTGAAGTAGCAATAAAAATTATTCGTAATAATGACACCATGTGAGTACTTTTTTTGGGGTATCCTTAATATTTTTCGCTCTTGGTTTGTGTCTCTTACTCATTGTTATATTTCTGATGTGGAACAGGTACAAGGCTGGTTTGGATGAATTGGTTATTTTGAAGAAATTAGTAGGTGCAGATCCGGATGATAAACGTCATTGTGTTCGTTTCCTTTCAAGCTTTAAGTACAGAAATCATCTTTGTTTAGTTTTTGAATCTCTAAATATGAATCTGCGTGAGGTTTTAAAGAAGTTTGGTCGCAATGTTGGACTTAGGCTAACAGCTGTGAAGGCATATGCAAAACAGCTTTTTATTGCACTGAAGCATCTCCGTAACTGTGGTGTTCTGCACTGTGATATAAAGCCTGATAATATGTTGGTATGACTAAAATGCTGCTTTGTTTTAGATTGTTTCTTTTCATAGTTTTTTCTTTTTTCTAAACGAAATATGTATTATCTAACTTTTTACATCAATTATCCTTTTCACTAGGTGAACGAGGCTAAAAATGTTTTGAAGCTTTGTGACTTCGGTAATGCCATGTTTGCTGGTAAAAATGAAGTAACACCATATCTTGTGAGCCGTTTTTATCGTGCCCCAGAAATAAGTAAGTTCTGTTCATTAAACTTATTATTGCATCACTCTTGACTACTTTTTATTAGCTATTTATAGTTACCAGCTGGCCTTTTGAATGTTTTTTGCAGTTCTTGGCTTGCAGTATGACCATCCATTGGATATTTGGTCTGTGGGCTGTTGTTTGTATGAATTGTATACAGGGAAAGTTCTTTTTCCAGGGCTTACAAACAATGACATGTTGCGACTTCACATGGAATTGAAGGGCCCTTTTCCAAAAAAAATGCTCCGGAAGGTAAACTTATACTAGTTAATTTTTTGTTTATTATTACAGTTTCGTATGAATCTTAATATCTTATCTGTTGCTATTTTAATTCTTCACTAACCTTTTATAGGATCTGTACTGTACCTTCAATTGAAATTGTGGCATGAGCGAATTTGTTGTGGTTGTATTTATATGTACTAGTTTTTGTTATCTCCTTTCAGGGAGCATTTACTGAACAACATTACGATCAGGATCTAAGTTTTCATGCTACCGAGGAGGATCCTGTAACTAAAAAGGTGAGTTAAACTTAGTATTGTGTTTTGAAGTATTATATTGTCAATAACGAATGGTTTTCTTGAGTCTGAATAACATTTGTAATATTTTTCCGTAGACCATTAAGCGGATGATTCTTAACATAAAGCCGAAAGATATCGGAACAATCATCACTGGCTCTCATGGGGCGGATCCAAAAATGGTGGCCAATTTCAAAGATCTTCTGGATAAAATTTTCGTCTTGGATCCGGAAAAGAGGTTGACAGTCTCACAAGCATTGAACCACCCATTCATCACTGGCAAGTGACCAATGTTGCAAAACTTGACTCCAGAAGTGATATTTCACTGATATTTGTACATATTATCCCATTGATATTGAGGTTCTAATCATGTTACACTATTTATCTTGTTTGTACGGCCCAAGGAGTGTCATCGCAGTTGTCAGCCTGTTGAAGTAAAAAAGTGCGATGTTCCTACAGGCGTACACTTAACTGGCGTTTCTCAGTGGAATGTACTGTTTCTATTGTAAGACAACTTGCCGGTGGCAGTTTTTCTTTTTGCAGATGTATTTGTACTTGAAACACTGCTCTTGCAATTTAATTCATGGAAATTTTTACGATGAGAAGTTTAGTTTCACATTCTGTTCAAGAAGATAGACTTCTTTATTCTTTATCTGCTCTTTTTTATTTATTTTATTACTAATTTTGCATAACATTTTGTTTAATAATCTTTGCATTGATTATTTTCAGATCTTCCTTAGTTGTCACTATTTCTGCAATACATAATTCCTTACCATTTCATGTAACTTCCTTGAATTCTGGAGATTCTAATTGAATTTCTCATTCAGGAGACATCACGGGTTTGAGGCTTCCCTCCCATGCTTAGATGCATAAAAGGAACCCAGGAGAAGGTATCTTGGTTTGTTTATTGGGAGATTAAATTCGCCGTTTTAGAAAAATTAAATTTCCATTAATATTTATTTTCAATGCCTATACTATGCTACTGTGTGTGATGGAAATATATTATGATGCCAAAGGCCTTTTTTGAGTCATGAGGAAAGTCGATAGTTGTCAGGTGGTGTATAAATTAGGAGTAGTGGTTAGTGTTGAACCTGCATTTTCATCCAGATGCAGGTTCCGGTACTTCACAAACGCCTAATTGAATAATTAACAAAATCTGTGTTTTCTACACTTCTTTCTTTTGCCATATTCATGGCTTGAGTTGGACATAGATATTCAATTGAATTAGTAGCACTCGAGCATCTTTTTCCATCTGATGTTTTGTTATAATTTTCTTAAGTTTGCCTTTATGTATCCTAATGGATTAATGTTGCATTTTATCCATGGCGGGTCATTCTGGAGGCATATCTACTGGATGCTTGGCTGTGTTCTTAAAGCATATTCTTATTTTGGTGAGCAATTCAATTAATTTTTTGTTGTTTTACTTTATTAGGCTTGTGGTAGTATGGGTTAAGATTGCCACTGCTTTTATTTGATGAAATTTTAATGGTTTTTGATTGCTTATCATTTTAGGTGATGTGTATCATGCTCCTGCAATTTTTGTAAGTATATTGAAATCCAATTCCTTTCTCATCTTTGTCCGTATTAATTAATGGCTTTGATCATGGCATCCAGTTTCCTATGAATATGATGATACTGCATAGTTATCACTTCTGTTTTCTGATGTTGATATCTTGCAAATTTGCAACTACATCAATAGTTTCAGTAGTGTTTTCATTTTTCAATGATGAATGTAGGTGGGGTGTTTGAGGAAGGATTACCAGTTTTTTTTTTAACTTATATAGATATGGTGTGTCTTCTTACTTATATATACGCATGTCACTCTTTATTTGCTCCTTCTGTTTTGTGTAGTTCTATGCTCCCAATTTTATCAACTTGTTCAGTGCACAGTGTCGTACTTTTTTTCTCAACAATACTTGATGACAATATCAATTCCCTTCTCTATTTATTTTTTTGTGATAGTGGATAGTGAATTTTCTTTCAGTAAAATTCATTTCTTGAAGCTGTGACCTTCTAGCACCATAATCCACCACCTTCTACTCACCAGTTAAGTCGCACATTTGTGTGTAGGTATTTAGAAATTTACGACTTGATGGTTTGCCCCAGTTCAGATAACCCAATACTAGATTTAAATACAAGTCCCTTGTTTAGATGTGGAGGGTGACTAGGTGAGGCAACTCTTTTGGCATCTCTTTAGGCCTGTGCCTTCATGTTTCAGTAGTGGATGCCAATGAATACCCTTTTATTTATACATTTGAGGATAGGGAGAAAATAAAATAGTATTAAGTTTTACAGTGTCGCGTATGACTTGGTTATATAACTTGTAATGTAGTCTTTTGAAATGAGACTATCCTTGGGTGCGTACCAAAAAAAAGAAAGACTATCCTTGGGTGTGCATGTGTTTTGTGACCAAAATTATCTAGTCTAGAAGTAATAAGGATGGGGGAAAGAACATGGTTATTTGATGATGTGTCGTTACAGTGGGTAAATGAACTTCTTCACCTTGCAAGTTATTTTGAGTAAATGAACTTTTTTTACTAAATGCCTATGTACAATTAATCTTTTACTAAATGCCTATGTACAATTAATCTTTTACTAACAACTCATTTTTATTAAAAGAAATAACGTCTATTTCGTTGTCCCTCCTTCTCCCTAGGGCACACTATCCACTCTTTCCCTAGGGCTGCTAATCTTGTCCCCAAGGTTGAACTTTAAGATCTGGTTTTTAATAGTTGTTGTACTGGTATCCTCTCAACAAGTTATATTCTTGACAGGACTCCCGGAAACAGTTACAAGAAAATGCGGCTCTACCAATTTCTAAGTGGGGTATTTATGATATCCCAGTATTATTTGAATCACAACCTACATCTACGGTCAATCTGCACTAGTAGCAGTGTACTGCAAATGGATACACAATTTAAAATCTGCCTTACACTAATTTTGAAAATGTACATCTCCCGCTTCCCCTCTCACCTGCTCTGCCTATCTTTTTGAGCCATGGCATAATTCACATCAGTGTCTTCCCTCTTCTGTGAGCTTCCTAAATCCCATTTTCTGCGAGCCAGCGAGAGCTCCACCGTCCAGCTTCCGCATGCCACCATAATCTTGTTTTCTCCTTCGTTTTTGTTTCCTACTTGTCTTGTATTCTTTTCTTTTTCTATTATCCTCCTGTTTATTTTTTCACCCCTCTGTTTCGTTATTATTTTCTTTATTTTTGTTTTTCACCTCTCTGTTTTCTCCTTTAAGTCTTATTTTTTGTTTTTCACCTCTGTCATCCCGCTATCGGAAAGGATTGCATCCAGTTTTTACCTCACTGGAGACAATCCATTTCCGTTTTAATATTCCCTTCGGTCATTGTATGGGTATTTAGACTAGTGGAGGTGTGGCATCATGCATGTTTAAAGCTTTCTAAATTTGGATCTTACCATTTACCAATGATCATGAGGGTTTTGTATGATTGGGTTATACAGATAATGTTTGCATTTTCTATTTGCTATAGGGTAGTTTTAGATAATCTACATCTCAACTTATTAGTTGTGCAATAGAGTACAAAATTGGGTGTTCCCGTGCATGTGCTGAAAATTCCCTTGAGTTAACTTTTGTGAGATGGTCTTGTTGCTTAGTTTTTTAAACCTTCAAGAGTCAAGACGATATTTTTGAAAGCAAACAATAGTTAGCAAGAGGTTTCTAGCTTTTTAGCATGAAATGTGCAATGCATGTAGAAGCATTCCAATGTATAGAAGAATTGATTAATGCATTTTTCTGAGATTTGAGTTAAAGAATGTTCATTATGATAACTGTTGGTTGTCAGGTCGAAAGGATAAAAGTTAAAAACATAATCAACTTCAAAGAAAATGTGTCATGTTTGTGATGGTTAAACATAAAATTTTAGTGTTAACAAGCCATTTGAATGAAATCAAATCAATCCATTTACCAAATTCTCCCATATATGTATGAAACAAAAGGAGGGGCGTAATTCTACAACAAGATTTTTGAAAGAATTAACATTTGAATTTCACATGCATAGTATGAAGTTCTGTCTAAAAAATGGTACAGTATGAAGTTTACCTTTCCTATTCATTCTGGTAACTACCAAATTTTAGGAGTCTATAGATTAATATTGTATAGAATTTGTTGATGTGTGTGGTAAGTTGTGTTTGACTTGTGTTAAATTTATTATGTATTTATTATGTGGAATCTAATGTGCATTTTGTGTATAGTAGTATATCCACCCTTTATGATGAATATATCATTGATACAACGTTAGTTATTTCAAATATCCCAAAATATGTATTGTTGAGATGATTTGGTAAAAATAGGTGGAGAGCAAATTACCTTGGTTCTTTATTGAATAGGCTATTTCTCATGCTCGGGTAAATATATATATATATATATGCTCGGGTTGTTTAATTTTTTGCAAAAAATGTTTTTATTTTCTTACACTCTCTTGTGGATGCTCTTATTATAAGAGGTCAAATTCCGGCATCTTTGGCATACAGCCAGCCATGATGTAGTCATACACTATTCACAATTGTAGGTATCTTTGTTGTCCAAACATCAACAAGAACACTATGAAAGTACCCCAATCTTTCATGCCCCCTAACCTCTTTAACATGTACCTCAAAATAATAAAATAGACGTTTTTGTCTTTCTCGACTAGAATTAAACTTTACTTATTTGTTTACAATGATTATTGTTCCTGATTTGATGGATTTTAATAGTGGGAGACCAAAAACTTTTAATTTACTAACTTGGAACTAAATTGGTAACAGCTGCATTTGCTTGCTTTCTTTCAATTAATAGTCCTTTTGCTGTTCATAAACACATCCATCTTATATATTTAGATGTTTTGTGTTGGTTAATAAAAAATTTAATATGTAAAAAAATTGTAATGTTTGCGGAACTTTCTTGGGTGGTTAACTTCTCTAGAACAGCTTCAAACTTGATGACAAGAGACTTGCCATTAATGATATCTTCAAATCCACTTCCTGCTAAATTCCTCATCAACAAAGCCTGAGAATGGATGTTGATCTTGAAGACAAAGGTTTGACCAATTGAAGTCCAACAATTAAATCACTCATCACTCAGTAATAGAATGGAGAAAATGAATAATTAAATTACTCGTCTTTTTTATTTGATGACTATACTGTTACATTTATAATATATTTGTCAAAAAATTATTAATTATTGGTGATCACTTTTGAAATTATTAATTTATGGTGTTCATATAACCATCTAGTTTTCATATTCATATTTGATTCTGTGACCAATTAAGCATTTTATTTGGAGAAAGGTGAATATAAACCTTTTTATAAGTGTTCATTGAGTTTTAAAGTCTTTCCTTTCTTAAATCTCACACCAGCCTTCACACGACTTTTTTATTTTTATTTTTTTTATTTTATGGACCTTGTCTATTGGCATATAAATTGAGTCAACCTCGGGGTTCCTTAAAATGAAATCCTTAAACTAAGGCGTAGTGATGTGAGGCTCTCCTATAAGTATTTCATATTGCATATGGTTTTTTTTTGGTAAGGATATTGCATATGGTTTCATTATTAATAAAGATAGAGGTATCAGAATATAGATATTAGTAGGAAGTACTTACTGCATGCATTTTCTTTGGAGTATTTCCTATTGACTTTTACATTCTAATGACGAATTATAACTAATGACGAAGTTTTCAATTTTCATCTCTATACTTAGTTACTACTAAGGGACTTGAAAGGAGGTATAGATGGGAGGTCTAGGAGACGAATAGCTTTGTTATAAACCTATACAAAATTCATTTGCTGAGTCATTGATTCATTATACAGTGTAAATGTGAAGTATTATACACACTGGACACTGGTCAATTCACTAACACGAGTAAAATAAACAAGCCGGTTATATATTAAAAAGAAGAAGAAATAGGATGTTCTTTAGTTATGATCAGCAAGAAGAATAGGATGATCTTTAGTTATGATCAGCAATCGAAATATAGAATGTAAGTCTCTCTTTTCTTCTTCTTATTAGCTTCATATTTATTGTGTTAATTGATTGTTTATGTTGTAATCCAAGCTAAACAAAAAACAGAGTGGCTGGAATACATTCAAAAACAAAGAAAAACTTGCATGTATGTTGCACCGGATTTTATATGCCTCTGTTCTTTGAACCCACAGACAGTTTTTGGAATTAGTTTTTTATATAAGCAATTAGCAAACCGATTTTATTTATTTAATATAGTATTTTAGTGCTCAACTTTTTAAATTTTATCAAATCCTTAATTTGATTTGCTTTCAAATTTATTATAAAGGAAAAAGAGGGACAAAATGAATCATGTTCGCATGGATGTTTCAAGCTATTCAGTATTTGACAGTTTGGTTCAACAATATGTGGTTGCTGCTGTTGCTGCATCACCTGCAATCTCTTTTGTCATATCTGACAATGTGGATGCACAATCATACGGTCTTATCTTGGACAATATACTCGCTAACAACAAAAACTTGGATCGACTTGACAAAATTGAAAATCCAAGACCTGATCACTTGCCACTACCGATTGTGTCTTGTTACACCGTAAAGGAGATGGACAGAGTTTACACAGCTATTGGCCCTTTTTGGAGGGTTATGATGCTTAATCGCCCAGATTACAGCGATCGCAAGAATGACCAAAAGTTGGGTAAAATGTGCGATTTTCAGGAACATTATGGAATTATCGATCACGTTAATGCTCGAGAATGGGTGGAGGAGGAGGAGGAGGAATGATGGGGCAAACATCTTTATGGTAAGTCAGACACAACAAGATTTCACATTCTTGATAATGATTCAAAATTCAACTTATTATTTTTATGTATGAAATCTTTGTTTAGTGTGTTACTATTATTTGTGGACGTATTAATTGAATATTTGAATTGATGCGTATCTTTGAGCTCAAATGGACTGCCACCTAAAGATCAAGCTAATCTATTTGACATAAAGGAAAAATGAATTGATCTTTAAGTGGCAGTCCATTTGAGCTCAAAGATACGCATCAATTCAAATATTCAATTAATACGTCCACAAATAATAGTAACACACTAAACAAAGATTGTAATCGACTCGTCACATATAAATAGCTTTATTTCCATTCTTCCTACACAATCTACCAATTTTTCAAAGTTTTAACAGTTGAACGTTTCTTGATGAAATGAAACATTCATTTGTTTTCTTTCCTTTTTTATTTTCTGCTGAGGAATTGCTAAGGCTCGACTTAAAGTTTTTATATTTTTTTTCACCCTCTAGTTCATAGGGGAATGGGGCCCTAATATAGTTCGGCTGCGAGATAAGTAAAGTCTGGCTAAAAAATTGTTCCATCCAATAATCTAATTTGGATTCTTTCAAAATTCATCATTTAATAAAGTTCATTAACCACTTGAATTCAATGACTTGATTAAGTTTTTACATTTTCATTAGTCACAATTAAACTGTGCTAATAATTCATTTGATAGATTAGAGTGTGTGTTTCAACCAACAATTAATACATCTATTTTTTTACTTTACTTTAAATGTAAGTGAATTTGTCAATCTCTTGGGCATAAAAAAAAAGTTACCATTTTTTACTTTTTTTTTTCTTCAATAAATTACCCTTATTTATTACGTAAATTTTAACTCACCAAATTACCCCACTAACTATAATTTATAAGGGTATAATAATAAACAAAACTAATCATTCTTTGAAAATATAAAAAATCAAAAGGGGACGGTTATTGAAAGACGGAGGGAGTATATAATAGTTTGTGGCTTAGTGGTTGTACTTTAACTTTGTGTTGCGTGTTCAATTTCTCATTGATGCATTTTGTTTTTTGTTTTCCTCATCATGCAAATTAAATTATTTTTTTGACAAAATTTAGGTACATTTTTTAAGTATTTTTCGTATGATTCTTAATATAAAATTCAAATTTTGTGGTTACAACAAACATTGAGAAAATCATGAATTTGAAAAAATCGTAGTTTATTATATTAAGAAACATAACAAACAATAATTTGGCCTTTTTCATAATAAAATGAATTAAACATTCCACTTAACAAATAATAAATTATGCTCTTTATAAAAAAAATGCTCATTTAGTTAATAGTATATTTAATTTACAAAAATTTGGCTGTTGTTTTCTTAAATTTGCGTGCGTCAATATTTTCTTCACTCTATTACGTTGTCATCTTATTTCTATATATTGTCTTCTTTTTATGTTCTCTTTTTTGTATTGTTTCACTTTCTTCCTCTTAAATTGTTTTCAACTTCAACTTCAACACATTTAAAGTTGTTATCTCGCTTATTAGTACTCCCTCCGGCCTTTTTTATAAGCAAAAATAACTTTTTTGATGCATTGAATTACCAATGTATTTAGTCTACAATGTAGATTAGATATATATCAGTTATTCAATGTATCTAAAAAATATTTTTTACTTATAATTAAGGTCGGAGTGAGTAACACCTAAATTTTGAATATAATCACCAAGTTTATGACAACTTCATCCTCAGAGTTATTTGACTCATTAGCAATAACTAAATTATGAATTATCATTAGCAAGATTATGAACAACTTCATCCTCGTGATGTCCAATCAAATTCAAGAAATTTAAATTCCATTTTTCTATAAGAGTTTTTAAATAATTTAAATTCAATTCATAAATTTTTTGCAATGGCTTTTCCCTAGCAACGATGGACTTTTTGAAATCAATGTTGGAAAATCTATCATTCTTCTTAGGATCCCAATCCTCTAACCAATTAATATAGAACAATGATCAGAGGTAGATGTCTCAAGTCCCCACATCTTTAGATCCTTAAAATGATCTTTCCATTCAAGATTTACAAACACTATCTATCCAACTCGCCCAATCTGATCTGCTTGCGATATACCAAGTGAAATTTATATTCTCCATGTTTTGAATTCTTTAAATACAAATGAAGGTTTAGTCGCGTTGTTATTCTTTCTTTGTTTGGGTTCCAACATTTCATTAAAATCACCAAACACCATCAAAGGATATGATGTTGGCAACTCATTGAGTTATTTGTAAAGAATTTTTTTATATTTTATTTTATTTTATTTAGTGCATAAATCAGCGGAAATGACACCTCTATATGTTCTTGAATTAATTCAACATTTTATTGCGAAATACAGTGCTAATCCAAATTCTCATGATAGGATCATACCTTGCACACTTTTTATTATTTGAATGAAAAAAATAAAGAAAAAAAACTACATTATTTATAGGGTCAAACATGTTTTTAGTCCCTACAAAATCACGATCTTTAAAGTTTAACCCTTCAAAAAAAAATTATTCACTTTTAGTCTTTCCTTTCATTTTATAGAGAGTATTTTGAGGGACTAAAATTATCAATTGTTTGCAAAAAGCTTTCAAAATAGTGACTACTTTACAAACTTCATTATTATGGAGTACTAAAATTACCATTAAATTTTTAATATGGACTAAAATTGAAAGAACAGAATTTTGTAGAGATTAATAACACATTTAACCCTTACTTATATACATAACCAAGTATACTTTATTTTTTTCTTAAAGAAAGAAATAAACTACCAATGATAAAAAAAAAAAATTATACGGGATAAGTTGTTCGTGATAATTATTTTTATAAGGGACAAAAATAATTATTATTATGCACAAATCAAATTTTCTCAAATAAAATAAGAATTGAAATAAATTATCCAATCAATCAAGTACCCATGCGCACAAATGGATATTTTGCTAGTTAAAGACAAAAAAGTAAAATAACTTGAACTCAACAATTATATAAATCAATTTAATTCTAATATTTATTTCCTATAAAACTAATCTTGTGGAAGAGTAATGATGAAGTTTGTGCTTAAACTTAAACATGGAATTGTCTAAGGCGTGTGGGGTGCTCTATTGACGAATGTGCCATTGGTGGGTCAGCTTATATACAACTTTTGCTTTTAAAGTTTTAACAGTTAAACATTTCTTGATGAAATGAAACATTCTTTTGTTTTCCTTCCTTTTTTTTATTTTCTGCTGAGGAATTTTTAAGGCTCAACTTAAAGTTTTTACATTTTCATTAGTCACAAATAAACTGTACTAATAAAGTCGTAATACATTTGATAAATTAGAGTGTGCGTTTCAACCAACAATTAATACATCTATTTTTCACTTTATTAATGTAGGTGAATTTGTCAATCTCTTGAACATAAAAAAACAAGTTACCATAATACTTGCTTTATTTCTTGTTTCGGTTTTGAAAATAAATAATTACAGTAAAAATGTTTATATTCAAACATTATTGTTCTTATTGTGATTTTATGAAGGACAAACACAGACATGGGACACGACACAGATACTGACACGTCGACACTAATAACTTTTTTAAAAAGTGATACTATATTTCAACATAAACCTAAGTGTTGGTGTCGTGTCGGTGTCAGACACCGGGACACATCTATTCCGAGAAGTGTCCGCGTTTAATAGGATTTTAGTTTGTCAAATTGTTTATTGGACATAATTTCATCCATTAAAAATAAATTTCTAATTGAGTTATGTTGATGGTAACTTTTATTGTAAATTTTCTAATAGATCTTATTGGCAATTTTATAGTCTTAAATGCAGAGTAGTTTCTTAGGAAGGTGGCAACTGGGCAGATGAGGGGAAATTAGCTTTGGAATGAATGAATGAATGTTCACACGCCAACCGCGTTAACTAACATGTATAGTAACAATAACACTTTCTCTGATTTGCATTAAACCTTCTCTCATAAGCAAACACAACTACTATATATAACAATTACATTATATATAATAACACCTTCTAGCTGGACTGTGTTCATTCTTCTGCCTTTCTCTTTTTAGTTTTTTTGGTTTCTTCTTGTTCATATTAATATGGGCAAGAAACTTGATGCATTGTTGGGTAGAAACTTCAAAACTGATAAATTCAAACCAACAATTAACTTGGCCATCTCTCGTCTCGCTGTACTAAAAAATCACCGTAACGTGCGTCTCAGACAAGCGCGTTCTGATGTTCTTCAACTCCTTCAACTCCCCGATCACCATCAACGCGCTCTACTTCGAGTAACTAAAATCCTTTTACTTATCTTCTTTATCATATATAGTAGTTGAAGATTTGTTAGAATTAGTTTGATATTGTTTAAGGTGGTTACTACTAGTTAGTTATAATCGTAATCATCATCGTTGATTCGTTGTTGCTTTGTATAGGTTGAGCATGTGATCAAGGAGCAGAATATGCTGGATGTGTATGATGAGATTGAAGGATATTTCAACCTCTTCATCGAACGGATCCACCTCATTGCACAACAAAGGTTATTATTGTTCAATTCAACTTTTTTTGTTCATAATCATTGTCAATAAAATTCAAAAGTACATATGATTGTGATTTGTTAAAATATTTTCTTATTTTTATAGAGAATGTCCTGATGAACTAGAGGAGGCAGCATCAGGAATACTATATGCGGCATCAAGGTGTGGAGATTTTCCAGAGATTCAAGAGATTCGTGCAATTCTTACTTCTAGATTCGGGAAAGAATTCGCTGCGCGTTCTATTGAGTTGCGGAACAATTGTAAAGTTCATCCTAAGGTATGTACTTAGTTCCACATCATTATGTCTATTCAATCAAATTGACTAGTCCTGACCATTTCAATGACTAAATGATGATTTATTTAGTTTACTCTGAATTTTATGATTACTCTTTAGTTAGTATAGAATTTGTGTAAAAAACATATCCTTTTTGAGGAATTTTGTTTTGTAGTCTTATATAATCTTTTGAGTATTTTATAGATAATTACAAAGCTTTCAACAAGGACGCCGAGCTTAGAAAGCAGAATGAAGGTTCTCAAAGAAATTGCTTCTGAGAATAATATTACTCTGCAGCTTGAACAAGTTTCTTCAGCAATAGATGAGGTACAAATTGATTCTGAGAATAATATAATCTCATTGTCTATCACACTTAAGTGTATGTCTGTATTGACGGTGAGTTTGATAGAATAGGGTGCCTAGCCGTGATTTTGTCAAAAGTGTACTGAAACTTTGTAGTTTTTACAAAATCACAGTGTCGTCATGATTACATCAAACTTGCCGCAATTCGAAACATTAAAAAAAAGTATTTAAGGATGTTGTTGTGAATTTGTTATCAATGCAGGAACAGGTAACAAATGGAGAAAAGCAAAACAAGCACAAGCTTGAGATAAGGGAAGAAGAGAATGTCCAAATTTCAGTTAATGGTGATGAGTTTTCTGATTCCTTTAAGGGAAAGAAAAAGTATAAGGATGTAGCTGATGCAGCACAAGCAGCTTTTGAGTCAGCTGCATATGCTGCAGCTGCTGCTAGAGCAGCTGTGGAACTCTCAAGATTCCATTCACATGATCCTCATGACGACGACGATGAACATGATGATCATAATAGTTCAAGCCCTCAACCAAAAAAAGTGCTGAATGGTCATGATTCTGTGAAAGCTATGTCTTCATTGAAAAGTGAAGAGTTAGAGAAAACAAAAGATATTTTAAGTTCAAATTCAGATGTTGATGAGATTGATGATTCAATGGATGAAAAAATTGAGGCTGATTCTATCAGTGGTGTTGAGGGAGGAGTTGTATTGAAATCTAAGATGCAGAGTTCACCTTTTCTTGATTTGGAGAAAAGGTCATTTTCAGTGAGGACTAGAAGGGTACATGGTCATTGAGTATAGGTAGTGATTGATTATATGTAGCATATGACTTGAGTTTTGCAACTATCTAATGTTAAGAGTGTCAATGCCTCAATTATTAATTTTTGGTTTCATAAGTTTTTTTTAGTACATTTGTAATATGTTTATATTATCCATTCCATCCTTATAAATATTTGTATGTCTATTTTGATTGATTCCTTTTGACATGTTGCATCAACTAGTAATTATTTTGTCTATTATACCTTACAAATTAAAGTGTTTTTTTTTTTTACATAAAAGGGTCATCATATGCAATATATCAGACAAAACAGTGATTGATATCAGATTTTGTAGACAAAAAACATTTTTGATTACTTAAATCTCACTATTATTCTGAGCAAGTTTTGGTTGAGTTTTTAGCAATGATGGGATGAGAGAATTTTGATGATAAAAAGATCAGTAATGACAAAAAAAATGATAAATAGTCCACTTTGTGATTTTAAGGAATTTTTTTTTCATTTTATCAAAACTCCTAACTTTGAAAGAGCTCAAATTACAATCAAAAGAAGAAAATTTTCACTAAAACACACTTAAAGATTTTTCATCATGGTAACTAATTAGGATCATACAAACCCCACTTTGTTGGTTGCATACCATAAAGTTGCACAGTTGAAACCAACACCTCACGTCACCCTCAAGCTCATATAAATTTGTTTCAAATTTTTGTTTGATCTACATCCTCTCTGTTGCCATAACATATACTCGCTCAGTCTCATATTATAAGAGAAAAAACAAAAATCGCATTTATTAAAAAAATAAAATATAATGATTAGAAATATGTTTTTTTGAAAAAAGTTGTATGGAAAGATATAAAAACAATTTTTATTAGTTATAGAAAAAGTAAGGGAGAGAATAAATTTTTCATAAAAAGATAAATATTTGTTACTTTTCTCTTATATTATGGAATAAAAAAATAATTTTTTTTCTCTTATATTCAATGAGTAGTTGGTTTTATTTTATATAATTTTCTTCTACTTATTTTTGGTGTTTTAGAATTATTGTTTCATCTTTCCAGTAAGTTGGTCTTTTATGCTCTGATTGAGTCTATGACTCTGTGACTCACCCTAATATAAAATTGGTCCTTTAACTTAATAAAAAAATTACAGTATTGTTTTTTTATGATCATCTGTTACAAAAAAAACTGTTGGGTAAATGGGTTAATATTCTCTGTAATGTTAGATTCTTTATAATATCTCATAGATTCAGTCTATTATAATATAACTGCCACAAAAATATCATTTAGTGAGAGTTTATAACTGCCGCAAAAAAAAACTTCCGCAAAACACGGCAAATTCTAATTGATATGTCTTTCAAGGTGCATAAATAATCGAAAATATTATAACAAATATAAATTTTATAAAATCTTTTGTTAAATTGAATATTTATATCATATAAATCATCCATATACGTTAAATTTAAAAAATGAAAATTCATTGGTATGTTATTGAGACTCATCAAAACTAATGATACTCAATAAAAACTCACAAACAATTAATTTTGATGAGTCTCAATAACATATTAAATAATTTTCAATTTCTTTCAAATTTAATATAGACAATGTATGATATAAATTTTCAATCCAACAGTGAATTTAGAAAATTTTATAAACTTTCAACTTATGAATAATTTATAGTTAATAATATTATCATAAATAAACCTCTTCAATTTTCATGTACTATCTATGTAAACAATTTTTTTTTATAGTTCTAATGACTTAAAATTTTCTTATATATGCAAAATAAACAAACAATATATATAAATATATATATATATATATATATATATATATATTGTACCCGAAAAAAAATATAATACTAATATTTCAACAACTTTAAATTTTCTTATATCTTTCATAAAGAAATTAATTAATACATACAATCTAACAATTAAACCAATATTTTTATTTTTTTTATTGATTAATTCATTTAAGGTTAGCTTTGGTATTTAGCCATTGAGGGGAGAGGAGAGAGGGGTATATTAGAAATGTCTTACATCTATATTACACGACATCACCATGGTACTTTCACTACGTATGTCCATGTCATCAACTTTACATGTTAAATAACCTATTTTGTTATCTATATTTTGAACTAGCTACTTTATTTGTCACATTGCTATTCTCACTATACATATCGAGCTTAGCAATATTGTCTATTACGTTCTTTACATGCTCTAGAACTATAGTATCTATAATGTTTAAACATTCACCCTCATATTGTGATTGTATCCTTTTCGATTCAATGAAAGAGTTCTCTTGTATTAAACTCAACTTAACAACATAAAGTGTAATATATAAGTCTAAAGATTTACTCTTATATATCTTTTCAGTGGCAGAGCTAGGAAAAATGTTTGAGTGGGTTATAAACAAATTATAATGCAAAAATTATATTGTATATAAAAATTTGAAGTTATAATAAGTATAACTTTAAAAAAAGGTTATAATGAGCATACAGTTGATCGTCAATTTTTTAAAAAAACAAATGATCATCGAAATTTTTAATTAAATACATTAAAATGGTATTTTTGAATATTTTGAATTAATCAAATATCTTAAAAATTATGAATTTAATTACTATGTACCGTCAGAGTAAAGTTATTTTTACACATGCATCCAAGAATGTGTTGTCACATCATTTAATAAATGTGACTCATCATGTGTTTTTAAATATCATACATGATGTGACAATATATTAAATGCATGTGTAAAATAAGTTTACAATGACAATGTATATAAATTAAATTCAAAAATATAATAGGTAAATGAGTAGTTTTGAAAGATTTTTTTTTTGATACATAAGAAATATAAATTGCTTCCATGAGAAATTGATCCATAGATCTCCCTCTACTCAACTCATATGTCTCTTAACTCTTACCACTTAAACTATGACAAGATATTTTATTTTCTATCATTTAAAAAAGTATAATAAATAAATGTTGGTTTATCCAAACTATCAAGAAAATAAAACTTTAGTTCTTGTAAATAAAACAGTTTTTTTAAAAAAATTATTACGCAGTACATATTAATTTTTTTTAATGAAAATATGTGAGCAATTACCATAATATTTAAAATAGTTTAAAATAACTAAAATTACTAATTTTTTTATTGAAAAACAACGGTTACTTATTAAAAGATTATGAATTTAATATAAAATACACAAGTTCCAATAAATGTTATTTTAGTATTTTGAATTTCTTAACAAGTGTAAATCTGTAAATGATTGAAAAATCCTATTTAAAAACAATGAAATAAAATAGTCGGTAAATAATTTTTTTTATTCATAAAAATGTTGATTTTTGTAAGATCAAGTGTATTAATTTAACTATTTTACTCTAAAAGGTCTCATGTTCAAACATTTTTTCACAAAATTTATGTGCATTTTTTAAGGTGCATTTCATATGGTTCTTAACATAAACTACGATTTATTCAAATTCATAATTTTTTTAAAGTTTGTTAAAACTACAAAAAGTGAATTTATGTCAAGATCATACGAAAAATACTTAAATTAATACACCTAATTTTTTTTTTCTTTTAAATCACCGTATATTAGTAATTTTCGACACCATTTGATCATTTGGATATGTACCAACAATGCAAGTGTCATATCACCATATAACTCTAAACAACATATATCAAACTCATTGAATGTTCTACATTTTAGAAAATTCAGTTCATAACCTTTAAAACATGGTCAATTCTAATGTGACATACCTCTTTCACGGTGCATAAGTCTTCGAAAATATTATAACCAATTACAAAATCTACTGTTGAAATAAAATTTTATATCATATAGATTATCCATGTTAAATTTTATAAAAAAATTAAAAATCATTTAATATGTTATCGAGACTTCTGAAGATTAACAAAATTCAATAAAAAATCACAAACTCTTAATCTTGATGAATCTCAATAACATACCAAAAGAATTTTAATTCCTTTCAAATTTAACATGAACGATCTATATAATATAAACTTTTAATTCAACAATAAATTTTATAAAATTCATATTAACTACGATGTTTACGACAACTTATACACACTATCAAAGTTTTCCACATTAGACAAAACCAACCTCAGAACACATAAATTCTCACCGCTAACTATCATATAAGCTTCTTTTGTAACGGCGCGTAAACATGCAGTAGTGACTATATATTGGGCAATGGGCATAAGCCAATCATCATTATCTTGTACATACCCACGGTTGGCTTGGTTTGACCAAATGTAATTGAAAATTTGTAATATACCCACATGGTCATGTCTGCAAATTATTTTATTTCATTTCATAGTCTGCCTCACCAAACTCTGCGCCTTGACTTCAAAATTTTGTTACTTTATTCACCTACCAGTATATATCATATTCACATTTTAATACTTCGTAGTTCGTACCTTGGTTTGCAAAATTTTAAATATTATTACAGCCCGTGGATTCATCACAAACCATGGGACTATAACACCTACCTAGTCACTCCCAACATACTATATAAACAAGTTCATTTCCTAATCAAATCAAACCCAACACAATTCTTCATCCATTCAAATATCTTATCTTATATACTATCAACCCAATATTCCAATCAAAATATTATTTCATCACTAATCAAAACATGGGTCTTCTTCAAATCACAAAAAAATCAATCTTTTTCACTCTTTTTGCTATACTCATTCCAATAATTACTACTAAATTCTCTCTTTCAAACTCAATTGCTTGTGTCTCTCTTTTAATCTTATCATTATTCATATACTTAACACATTCCAATTCAAACAATCACAAGCAAAATTCTTCACCTCCAAGCCCTTTTTCTGTTCCAATATTTGGAAATTGGCTTCAAGTTGGTAATGATCTCAATCACCGTATTCTTGCATCCATGTCACAAATTTATGGACCACTTTTCCTCCTCAAACTTGGTTCCAAAAACTTGGTTGTTGTATCTGATCCAAACCTTGCTACACAAGTTCTTCATTCACAAGGTGTCGAATTCGGTTCTCGTCCTCGTAATGTTGTCTTTGATATCTTCACTGGTAATGGACAAGACATGGTTTTCACTGTCTATGGGGATCATTGGCGGAAAATGCGAAGAATCATGACATTGCCATTTTTTACTAACAAGGTTGTGAATAATTATAGTAACATGTGGGAACAAGAAATGGATTTGGTTGTGCAAGATCTTAAGGCTAATGAGATTGTTAGAAGTGAAGGGATTGTTATCAGAAAACGTCTTCAATTGATGTTGTATAATATCATGTATAGAATGATGTTTGATTCCAAATTTGAGTCTCAAGAAGATCCTTTGTTCATTCAAGCTACAAGATTTAACTCCGAGAGAAGCCGTTTGGCGCAGAGTTTTGAGTACAATTATGGTGATTTTATACCTTTGCTTAGGCCATTTTTGAGAGGGTACCTTAACAAGTGCAAAGATTTGCAAACTAGGAGGCTTGCATTTTTCAACAAGTACTTTATTGAAAAGAGGAGGTAAGTTATTAATCTATTAACATTAGTTTAATTCCTAGTTGGATAAACAATTTAACGAAGCGCTTATAACACATTCGCTTATCCTAGTTGGATAAATTATTTCTATACCAGAAGAAAGATTATCATAGAAATATTATGAAAATAAGCTGAAAATTAGAAACAAGCATGTCATAAGCTGTTTTCATAAATTTTCTAATATATATCCACAAAAATCTAAATTTATTGTTTAGTTATTTTCAACTATTTCAATATATATTAACATAGAGTATTTGATTTTGTGCAGAAAAATAATGGCAGCCAATGGGAAGAAGCATGAGATAAACTGTGCAATTGATCACATAATTGATGCAGAGATGAAAGGTGAAATAAGTGAAGATAATGTGACTTACATAGTAGAAAACATAAACGTTGCTGCAATAGAGACAACACTATGGTCCATGGAATGGGGAATAGCAGAGTTAGTAAATCATCCAGAAGTCCAAACAAAAATACGCGACGAGATATCAAACGTGCTTAAAGGTGAAGCAGTTACAGAATCAAACCTAAACCAATTACCATATTTACAAGCCACTTTGAAAGAGATATTAAGATTGCATACACCAATTCCATTGTTAGTGCCTCACATGAATCTTGAAGAGGCTAAGTTAGGAGAGTACACTATTCCTAAAGAGTCTAAGGTAGTTGTTAATGCTTGGTGGCTTGCAAATAATCCATTATGGTGGGAAAAACCAGAGGAGTTTAGGCCAGAGAGGTTTTTGGAAGAGGAAAATGGTATTGATGCTGTTGCTGGTGGAGGAAAAGTTGATTTTAGATTTGTGCCATTTGGTGTTGGAAGGAGAAGTTGTCCTGGAATTATACTTGCATTGCCAATATTGGGATTGGTTATTGCAAAATTGGTGTCAAATTTTGAGATGATTGGTCCAAATGGGACTAAGATTGATGTTAGTGAAAAAGGTGGACAATTTAGCTTGCATATTGCTAATCACTCAACTGTTTTGTTCCAACCAATTCCATAGAACCATGAAGATGTCTCAAGCTAGCTACCATGTGCTTTGATACAATGATTATTTGTTTTTTTTTTTTTTTTTTTTTTTTTTTTCTATTTTGAGTTTTGCATGTAATGTTTCATCATAAAGGCACTTTCACTTTCAGTTCATTGTTATCAGCAAGTAATCCTCTTACTTATAGTTACTTTTTTTTTTGTGATTTAAAAGTTATTTATACATATGAATAAAATCAAATATATTTTGTTTATCTCTTTTTTATAATACACTTAACTATTTTTTCTCATTTAATTTTTAATTTATTTCACTCTTTGCAATAAATATTTAATATTATTATTGATAAAATAACAATATTGGAATGTATTTTGAAAACAAAAATTAAATGTGAATGACATGTAAAATACATTAGTTCTATAGTTTGAGTATGCAGCAACATTAAAACTCTTAGGAAAATTTACGGCCCATTTTTTTCGATACATCAGAAAGATAAATTGTTCATTTCAAGAATTGATCCATGGACATCCTCATACCCAATTCATATGTTTTAACTTTTACCACTTGAGTTATCATACGGGAACAATTTACAACCCATTTAAGTCCACAAGTTTCGAGAGTTTATTCCCTACAATTGCGCGCAAATGATATATGATTTACCAAACAAAACTCCTTGATGCTTTTTACACATTAAAAAATGTTAATAGTCTAATTAATGTACTAGTATATGGTTTGAAGCGTTACTATATAACATAACATATGGTTTGAAGAAAAGTTCAAAAGACAAGAGCGAAACAATGGCGGGTCTTATGGTCACCAAAACAGAACAACACTCCCTTCATTCTCTCCTTCCTTCAACATCTCAATTCTGTCTCTGTCTCTGTCTCTGTCTCTGTTCATTCCTTCAACCAAAATGCAGTCACAGAGAATGCCACCAACAATAGTTGGTTCATTCAGACATAGTTTCCTAGAAAAGAGCAAAGAGAGACTCATTGCTAAAAATGATTATCCTGATGATTTCGCTTTCCACGATCCCGATCAACAACCGCCCAACCGTGGTGGTTTCAATCTCGACGCACTTTCTGATCGCGTCGTCAACATTCGCAATGCCTCTCATGATTTCATCAAAAAACTCGTCCAAATGGGTCGCAATGATCGACGCAAAGTTATTTTTGCCGTGAAAGCTGGTTTATCTTTGGCTCTTGTTTCTCTTTTCATTTACATTAAGGAAGAACAATTTAGTAAATACTCCATTTGGGCTATTCTCACTGTAGTCGTTGTTTTTGAATTCAGCATAGGTATTTTTATTATTGTTGTTGTCACAAACGATGAAATTTTATGTTTTGTTTGAAATATGTTGTTTTTAATGAAAATGTTTACTTTTGTTTTTTGAGAGTAGGTGCCACTCTTAACAAAGGGTTCAATCGTGCTTTGGGAACAATTTCAGCTGGATGTATTGCTTTGGTGATTGCTAGATTATCTGTTTGGGTTGGTGGAGCTTTTGAGGAACTTATTATTGTCGTTGCTATTTTTATTGCAGGTCTCATTTTTATTCTTTATAAACTTTAATGCCACAATGAATATTTGTGCGCGCGCACATCATATATATTCGATGTGTGAAACACACGGACACATACATGACACTAACACGTTAACGGTTAACACCGGTAACAATTTAGAACATGAAACTATTGAACGCAACCACATGTGTTGGCATCAGACACTAGACGCGCCTTCAATTTGAACTGTTTGTGCTATGTAGTATATGATTGTATTGCTGTGGGGATTTGCAGGGTTTTGTGCAAGTTTTGTGAAGTTGTATCCTGCAATGAAGCCTTATGAATACGGATTTCGGGTATTCTTGTTAACGTTTTGCATTGTGTTGGTGTCTGGTAGACACGGAATGATGTTTATGACCACTGCATTTTATAGACTGGTTCTTATTGGTGTTGGTGCTGGTGTGAGTTTGTCTGTCAATATTTGCATTTACCCCATTTGGTCCGGTGAAGATCTCCACAAATTGGTCGTCAAAAATTTCCATGGAGTTGCTGGATCTTTAGAAGGTTAGTGTTAAGATTTCTATACTGCATGAGATATAACCTGAAAATGTGTTTATAAGTAGGACGCATCTCTCACCTTACAAGTCAGTTTTTTGTATAATTGAGTTAGATCATATACAAATTTTAAGTGTTAGTTTAGGCTCACTTTTAGAGATTTGTTTGTGCTGTTTAATTTGTACTACTTTTCTTTAGTTTGTTCTATAGATGCTGACTTGATAGGTTGATTCTTGTGGTACTTTTCTTAGGTTGTGTAAATGGATACCTACAATGTGTTGAATATGAGAGGATTCCATCTAAAATACTTGTATATCAAGCTTCTGATGACCCTCTTTACCGTGGATATAGAACAGCAGTACAATCTTCAAGCCAAGAGGAGACTTTGGTATTCTCGTTCGTGTTTCCTTTTCGCGCTTTTTCAATAACTCACTTAAATGCATTCTAGTAGAGTCTAATATTTACTCTCTTTACTTAATGTGTGATCTTTGCTGCAGGTAGATTTTGCATTATGGGAACCACCTCATGGTCCATACAAGATGTTCAATTATCCTTGGAAAAGCTATGTGAAACTTAGTGGAGCATTGAGGCATTGTGCTTTCATGGTCATGGCAATGCATGGATGCATACTTTCAGAAATACAGGTAACAAGAACTTCTCTTTTGTGATTTATTCGACACTGTTAATAATACTTGATTGTAAATCTATTTCATTCCTCGGTGGCTCTCCCAAAACACTTAGCGACATAAACGATTTTGGCACATAATAAATACCAACAAATTATGAAAATTTTCTATATTAAAATAATTTTTTCCGTTATTTGTCACAGGCATCTCCAGAAAAGAGGTTGGTATTCTTTCAAGAACTTCAGAAGGTTGGTGTCGAAGGAGCTAAAGTATTACGTCAACTGGGAAGCAAAGTCGAAAAGATGGAGAAGCTAAGCAGAAGTGACATTCTGTTAGAAGTTCATGAGGCAGCTGAGATATTACAGATGAAGATTGATAGTCATTCATTCCTTCTAGTCAATTCAGAGAATTGGGAAGGTGTAAGACAACACCAGTCTAGACAAAATGAAAAATCTGACAATTTGAATGACGAGAATAATAAGCACTCTGCGACCAATGAATCGGGGGACGATTCAAAACTTAATATAAGCATACAATATTCAGTGGCAGAGTCGCCAAGTTTCATGCAGTCCATGAACAAGAGCTTAGTATCATGGCCTCACCTCTCTTTTTGCACTGAGGCTATGATAAATGAGGCAGAATCTAAAGTTTATGAGAGTGCTAGCTCATTGTCTTTGGCTACATTTGCTTCACTTTTAATCGAGTTTGTTGCAAGACTTCAAAATCTTGTGGATGAATTTAAAGATCTTAGTGAGAAAGCTAAATTTAAAGATCCCTTTGATCAACCTATAGTAAAGTGAAGTAGTAGGGGTTAGTCACACTTTGGCATTGAATATGAACATGGGTATTTTGTTTCATTTGTTAAAAAACAAATACAAATTTGAAATAGTAAATGCATTATTTTCCTTGGCTTTAATTTAAACTGTCTCTTTCTATTTGTAGATTTGTAGAGGTATCTGTTGAATTGAAGCTGCTAAAGTTTTGTGTCATGGAAAAAAAATGAAGTGAATAATATGTGAAGAATTCAATTGCCACAAGAACAATTATAGTAAGGATCTATACAAGTGATGCATAAGCTTCTCCTTACCTTTCTAGAGAAAACATTAAATATAGAATTTGTGTAAATATTGAGTTTATAAAATAAAATAGGATGTTTCATGTGGTTCAAAATTTAATGTTCATACCCAAAAGTTGAATACTTGAATGTTAATTTATTTGTTTTTATTACAAGGGCAAAAAATCAAATTTAATTGCTACATTTTGCAATAATTAGACTCTTGTATATGTGTGTTAGAAACATTTGAAATGATTTCATCAAGATATAAGATCATTTACAAAATAAGATTGAAGTTAGTTGAAGATCTCAAGTCATCGCTACCATTTTCTCGCTTTTGAAAGAAATTTGATCTCAAAAGTCAATTAGGTGGAAGATTTGAAAATGGAAAATGTTGAACGTCATTGACTACTAACCCACCATAGTAACAATCTCAACTCAACCCCAAAGATTACCTCCATTTTGTTTATTCCATTTAACCTTTCCATCTGAACTTCTACACGTCGAAAATCAATTTCAGTCCTTCGAAAATTAAAATCAAATATACACTAAATGAAAGAAGTTGGTCAATGGGCAAGTGAAAATAAATATTGATGCCTCTTTTTCACCCATACTTATAGAGTTGGTATAAGGGTTTGTATTCCACATGCAAATGGTGTTTTTGTGTTGGCAAAGCTCAATCAATTCTCACCAATTTGTAATATTCGTGTTGATGAAGATCTTAGTGATAATCACTATTGCTACATAGTTCTGACTTCTTCTAAGATACCATTTCCCATTGTAGAAGGTTTTACCATTTTTTTTACTAAGGTTTTACCATTCTTTTTACATTAACTATAATGTTGAATTTATTAAGAGACAAACAAATAAATTCGTTGATAATTTAACTAAAGCGGCCAAATGTGTATATATTGGTTTACCCGTATGGGGAAGGATTAAATGCAAAATCTTACACAAAAAAAGAGAGAAAAGGTAAAAATGAAGATAAATTATGGAGGAAAAAATAAATAAGAAAGTGAAAAACAAAGATGAGATATTTTTTTTTGTCGAGATCATGATATCTACCGCCAAATGCAGTGATTATTTCTTTGCTAGATTGAGGGCACACTTAAAGCGTGGGATAATTGATTCAAAAATTTAAAGTTGTTTCATATCTAAGACGACGATCGACCTATCGATTATTGGTTAAGAAAGAAAGAACTCGAAAAAATAAATGTTATGGGTTTTTTTTTCCTTCATAAAAAAAAAAGTACACACGTGTGAGGCTAACGGTGCGTTTGAGCATAGGAGAAGCAAATTAAACGAGTGTTTGTGTGTGTGACTAGTTCGCTTTTCTAATATTGTCTTCTTCTTCTTTCTTCTTTCTTCCTTCTTCTTTTTTCCTTCCTTTTTCTCTGTTCTGTGTGTGCTTTTAGGGTTTTCATCTTCCAGTTTTTGAATTCCTTATTCAACCCATTCATTCACTTTAACAAGATCTCAATTCCTCAATCGCAAGCGCCCTTTAAGGTACTTTCTTCCTCTTCTTGATTCTCTTTTCAACTTCACATTTTCATTTCCAATTTTCAATTTCTTATGATGTTTTGAATGTGGCATGGCACGCGCGTCTTTGATTTACCTTCGAACTTCTACTTTTCCGTTCTTAAACTCTATTGACTTGTTTAATTACTTAATTAATTAATTCAACCACGCATAAATCTTTAGTTACGTAATACCTAATTATGCCAATTGAAATTAATCAATGTTTAATTAGTGTGCCAATTTATTTATTTATTTATTTTCTGTTTGTTGATTAGTTGGTTAATATTCTAACGATGTGATTGACTTACTGATTCATTCAGAACTATTGGGAGAACTAAACAAAATGTCTATGGCTGATGAACCGCTGTATCCAATAGCTGTGCTTATAGACGAGCTGAAAAACGATGATATCCAATTGCGGTTGAACTCAATTCGCAGGCTATCCACAATTGCACGCGCTCTTGGTGAGGAGCGAACCCGTAAAGAATTAATTCCATTTTTGACTGAAAATAACGACGATGATGATGAGGTACTTCTTGCAATGGCGGAAGAGTTGGGAGTTTTCATTCCTTATGTTGGTGGAGTGGAACATGCTAGTGCTTTGCTCCCGCCTTTGGAGGCTTTTTGCAGTGTTGAGGAAACTTGTGTGAGGGATAAAGCTGTTGAGTCACTTTGTCGAATTGGATCTCAAATGAGGGAGAACGATTTGGTTGAATATTTTATCCCGTTGGTGAAGGTCAGTTAACATTCTTTATATCAATATAAATGCTTTTATTATTACTTTACATGGAAACCATCATGAATGCTATCATATTTTTTTCCCATTTTTCAGTCATAGTTTTGGTGTCCAATTTGGTTTTGATTATCACATTGATTTACTATTCCTGGAATTTGACAAGTTTCTATTATGCGGACAGTTCCGATACTTTTGAAAAATGAAATTTGATTGATAGATTTGGGCAAATTTTGATGATGCTTGATAAGTACCTTATCTAGCATTGTTTTGTTGCTTGCTAAGTGATCATATGTGTCTTAGTGGTTGTTTATCATTTAAGATGTGTTGTATTATCTTGCTAGTTCTCATTTGTTATATTAGTACAACGGTCTATCAAATTCATGCTACGATTTCTTTTTTTTAGAGGTTGGCAGCAGGTGAATGGTTTACTGCCCGAGTCTCTGCATGTGGTCTATTCCATATTGCTTACCCTAGTGCACCGGAAGCATCAAAGACAGAGTTGAGATCAATATACAGTCAGTTATGTCAGGATGACATGCCTATGGTTAGAAGATCCGCTGCAACAAATCTTGGGAAATTTGCTGCAACTGTTGAGTATACTCATTTGAAGGCTGACATCATGTCAATTTTTGACGATCTTACTCAAGATGGTACTTATATAAACATTTTATGTTCTTTATAGATGGAAAATGTCTGTTCATTGTCTAGTGTACTAGGCTGTTTGATTGTGTTGCAAAGTCTATTATCTGTATTTCTGAATGTGTTTGCTTTTTAACATGCAATTGTATTTTTTTTTACTTGGATCAGATCAAGATTCTGTCAGATTGTTGGCCGTGGAGGGATGTGCTGCCCTTGGAAAACTGTTGGAGCCACAAGATTGTGTTACTCATATACTCCCAGTTATTGTTAATTTCTCCCAGGTACATATAGGACTGGATTAAACTGTTGTTCGTCTATAATTAATTTACTTTCTTCATTTTGTTCGTATCATGTTTGCTATATAGATGATTCATGATTCAGCTGCCGAACTATGTGATTAATCTAGAGATCTACCCATTCTAATAACCTAATGTTATATTACTTGTGTCTTGTAAGCTGTCCCCTTCAAATTAATTGTATCCCAAATTATCAATTTATTTAGCTAGTTATTTTATCTTTGCAAGAACTCCCTGGAATGCTATATATCTATTACTATTATCCGCTGAAATGACTGAGTTTCATTTATCTCTTACCTGAAAGAAGTTGCAGGAAGATGCCCGGGCTATTGGGTGTGTTTTTGTCTATTTTAAACAACTAGGAGAAAATTGTGGTGTGCTATTGCTTACAGATAGGAATGACTACTTCAGTAGATTAATTATTCCGCCTCTTAGTTTAGTCTATAGCGTAAAAAAGCACATGAATGAATTTTAATGCTGTGCATGATGAGTTGTAACAGAAGAGAGAGAAAAATACCCACTGCACAACAAAGCATAGGTTAGAAAATGCAGCTGTTTTTTATATCATGGTACTGAAACTTCAGTGTTTGGAGTAGTGATATTGCAACTCTAACCATATAGATATTTTAAGGAAAATAAATCAGTTAATATAAAGATGGACAAAATTCTATCAGCTGAGATATTTTGGGATAAAAAAATCAATTTAATATACATATTTAATAGAAACTATAAGTGGCAATGATGATAATTGAAGGGAGAAAAATAATACCCTCTTGATTCATTAAAATGTCATATATATTGACACAAGTTTATTTTCTAAAACTACATATTGTTAATTAGAGGTGATAATAAATTTGCATATATGTTTGATTATTTTTTTTCCTTATAAGAAACCGGCCATTTGTTTAATGTGTAATTTAAACATCCAAATGAGGAAACATGAACTCATCATTTGGTCCCCTCACAAAAAAAAAACCCTTTTATTTCCATCCTTTTAGTTCCCAACTCCCAAACACACTTAGTTCTTTGGTCTCCCTGCACTTACATTTCTGTCCAGTGTAATATGCACCTTACCATTTTTTTTTGCTAACTTATTTGATGTGATTCGTTTTATTGTGGCAGGATAAGTCTTGGCGTGTGCGTTATATGGTTGCAAATCAATTGTATGAACTCTGTGAAGCTGTAGGCCCTGAACCTACCAGGTATTATTTTTTGGTCAAACATTACATGTACTGTATATCTTTCCGTCATTTTGTAGATGTAAATATATTGTATTATGTAATATGAGCCGAGTTCACTAGTTGAGATCCTGATTTTCATGATAATGTTTTAATGCCAAAACACGTGCTACCAGCATTGATTTTCTCTTAAAATTTTAATGTGTGGAAACTTTTTTTCTTGTGAAGAACGGAATTGGTCCCTGCCTATGTTCGATTGCTTCGAGATAATGAGGCTGAGGTACGCATAGCAGCTGCCGGGAAAGTGACCAAGTTTTGTCGGATTTTAAGTCCAGATCTTGCGATTCAGAATATTCTTCCTTGTGTAAAGGTGTGCATCTTTGAGAAAGAATTTCTGATGCATGTTTAGTATAACCCTGTATATATGAAGGCTCTCTTTTGTTTTGGTTGTGTAATTTAGCATTCTAAACTGAACAACTCTTGCAGGAATTGTCATCAGACTCTTCACAGCATGTCCGCTCTGCTCTAGCTTCAGTAATAATGGGAATGGCTCCAGTGTTAGGAAAGGTATAAATGTCAGATAACTGTTTAATTTTGCTCTAGACAGTAATGTGCAGTATCCGTATCAGGAAGGTGTTTTGGTTCGAAGTTTTCATAAATCCCATCTGATTTTGATGTCGGTGTGTAGGCCATTAAAACTCTAAACTGCTAGATATTGAAATATGCCGTTTGCAAGTCAGAAGAGCAATACCATGCTTTGATTTTGATTGATCTGTACAGTATTTAACCAGATACACCTTTAATTCCTCACCTTCCACTATTGTGCGTGTCAATCTTATTGTTCCTTTCTCACGCATATCGTTTGTGTTATTTCTGAAGGTTCCTATTTCTTAGCAATCTGTATATTTTTATGTTTGACTGCTTAGTGTAATCACTTTATGGTGTCTTGCTTTTGGCTTTTGCTGGTATGAAAACTTATATTGAATTCACTGGATATTGACAATTCAATTCTATAATTAATCTTGTGGCATTAGTTTTCCACCGATTTTCTATTTTCAATAAATTATTGTCTTTCCTCTTTTGTGCATTAAAGGATTGTCCTCAAGCATTTTTTCCTGATCATGGTGGTAATAGCGTTTAATGCAAATGTGATTCTTAGTTCTACCTTCTCTTCAATGCAGGAAGCAACAATTGAGCAGCTTCTTCCTATTTTCCTATCCCTTCTGAAGGATGAATTTCCTGATGTGCGCCTAAACATCATCAGCAAGCTTGATCAAGTGAATCAGGTTGTTGTAGTTTCCGGAGTTGTTATAATTTTCAGGACGCTTTTAAACTCTTAAAAACCTTTTTCTTTCCTCTGATATTAATTTTTCCCACAACCTGTTTGTTTTATGTCCTTACATCTCCATGACACATATATTCTCACCATAGTAAACATTTTAAAGTCTTACTGATCAAGCTAATCATACAGGTTATTGGAATCGATCTGTTATCTCAATCTTTATTACCAGCCATTGTTGAGCTTGCAGAGGATAGGCATTGGAGGGTTCGGCTTGCAATAATAGAGTATATACCCTTATTGGCAAGTCAATTGGGGGTTGGATTTTTTGACGACAAATTGGGTGCTCTTTGCATGCAGTGGTTACAGGATAAGGTTTGTGATCTTCACTTCCTTGCTAATATGGTAGCATTTAGGGACTACATATTTCACATTACTATTTTTGTTTGTGTGTAGGTTCATTCAATTCGTGAAGCAGCTGCTAACAATTTGAAACGTCTCGCCGAAGAGTTTGGTCCTGAGTGGGCTATGCAACACATAATTCCTCAGGTTCGCCTATTTTCTTAATTTATTATTTACATGTGATACACTACCATGTCTGATTTGTATGCTTTTATCTTCTATTAGAAGGGTAGGGCACTTCTAATTTGTACTTCTGTATCTTCATAGTTTGATTTGGATACATTTATTTGCCTGCATGATATAATTTTAGCAAGTAATAAACCATATTTTAAATAAGTAAGGAACCTGCTAGTTTTCAATTGGTATGGCTGAGTTGTTGCCCATGAGCAATCATGGGAAGTGGGTAGGGACCTAGTAAAAAACTTCCACTTTTTCTGCTGTCTTGACTCTTGATTGAGATAAAAGAAACCTGCACTCCTCTTGGTTTATTTTCAATTTAACCACAGCTGCTCCTATTGAAATAATATAATTATCTGCTTTCCTGGTACTACTTGATTAAAGTTGAAGTCATGTACGAAAAGGTCATCAGTCGGGAATATGATAAATTGAATTTTGGACTGCAGCTAAAATTAGGAAATACTTGCATTGAGTTTGATATATAGTGAAGCTCAGTTTAACAAACCATGTGTGTGTTTGTGTAATTCTGTTCAAGCATGTCTCCATTCACTTGACTCTGGCCTCTGTATTATAATCGTTGAAATATCTGCTTTCAATCTGCTCTTACTTTTTCTGTGGTCCTAAATGTAACTTAACATGTATCATTATCGATTGTATGGAACAGGTTTTGGAGATGATTACCAATCCACACTATTTGTATCGGATGACAATTCTTCGTGCTATCGCCCTGCTAGCTCCTGTAATGGGCTCTGAAGTCACTTGTTCAAAATTGTTGCCGGCTGTTGTTGCAGCATCAAAAGACAGGTATTTTATTTAATTTTTGAAAGTATGCCCTATGCCATAACTCCATAGGGTAAGGATCAATATAATCGTTCAAGCTTCTAAATCCTGGCTGTTTTATCCCATGTAGAGTGCCCAACATAAAGTTCAATGTGGCAAAGGTATTAGAGTCCATCTTCCCCATCGTCGATCAGTCTGTAAGTATCTTGCTTTCACATGTTTTCCATCCGTATATCCTTTTTTTTTTCTCTTTCTCTGCCACCACTCTTATCCGTATATCCATTTCCATTCAGGTTGTTGAAAAGACAATCCGACCATGTCTGGTTGAGCTCAGTGAGGATCCTGATGTTGACGTGCGATATTTTTCCAGCCAAGCCTTGCAGGCAATTGATCATGTCATGATGTCTAGCTAGACTATAATATGTCCATTAGATTGATGACTTCAGTAAGGATGCTAATTTTTCAACTATTCAAAACAACATTGCTTAGTTATATTTGATGCTGTCATGTTGTAACTAAATGGTTTTTTGCGAGTAACTAGTCATGACAATTGATGTGATTTAGTTCTGGTTATGTACCATTCTTACCATTCTCTCTAAGTCTTTTCTGCATTGCATATTTGCATTCGCTTATTTTAAATATTATTAAGTTTAACATTGAATGACAAACAAGGAGAAGAGAGGTCTGAACTTTCCAAATGAAAATAATTGAAAAAACAGCACACTCTCTCAAATAAATGTGGGTGGGGGTTGAGTTGAGGAGGATGGTATATTCATCATTCTAATAGGACTGGTTGCTGACTCTCATAGTTCCTTCCACCCAACCCCCAATGCGCCATTCTCACTCTTCACCTAAGTTGTAAAATGAGTACTTAATTATATTTTTAGTCCTTCTAATAAATCTTCTCCTACTTTTTGGTTTTGACTGTTTGTTGGTTTTAGTTGTACCAAATTTTATTTTGCACATTTCTGTCTAAAAATAATATCCAAAAAGGTAAAATATTTTGGTTTTAGTGGCGGATCCAAAAATATATTTAGGTGGAGGGTAGAAAATATTACTAATTTTTATGAAACACATAAGTATGATGACAAAAACTCAAAATACATAAAATCTTGTATAAATTACAATTACACTTGTCTTTTATGAGTTCTTATATTTTGATTTTTGAACATGTTCCATAATTTCTTCATTGTCAACATTACTAAATATGCAACTCTCTATAAATGTAACTAAACAATCGCTCATTCACTCATCTTAGTAATTCATTTTTCACAAAAGTCATGACAGATAAAGATTTAGAAAAGAGAAATTGGGATATTGTCAAAAAAAAAAAAAGAGAGAGAAATTGGGGTAGTGAAAAATTGGAAAAGTGAACACATAAATTTATAGAGTAAAAGGTCCATTTAAACAACAAAAAAATGTACTAAACTAAAATTACATATACTTCAAATCAAGTTGTAAAAAAATTACATTCATGTTTTTGTATTTTATACATATTATTAAACTTATTTTAGAGAAACTTTATTGTTTTGTACCTTAGTCTTTTTTCTTTTTTTTGGTTAACAAATTGTACCCTTGGCCTTGTGATTGCCAATGTCATAAACTCACTCCTCGCTTATAAATAGCAATACTCCTAACAATTCTATCATTGCATTCCATCTCCTCTTCTTCCTTAGTAAGTTTTATTTATGAAGCAAGATGATGATGACCAAACATTGTTTCAAAATGTCATTTCCTTTGCTACCCAGGTATTTCACCATTTATCTCAATTTTAATTATATTCAAGTTAGAATGAATTTAAATGTTAAATATCAAGGAAAATATTTAACTATTGGAAAATTATATCATATAAATTACTACATTTATAAAGTTTTACATACATAAATCAAATTATTTATGTCGTTGAAACACATCAATATTAAATGTTGATCTCATTATATTTATTTTTACCTTATGGTTTTGCACCCAATAATGAAAAATAAAATAAAATATTATTCTATTAAATAGTTTCTGACTTCTATGGTTTTACAGTTCTATTATTTTCTGTTGGAGTGTGCGTATCAAATCAGTTATATTATTAAACGTTGTAACTCAACTTTGTCTTCACTTTTGTCTCAATTTTTTTTGGGGTCTAAAATAATAATAAAAAATGTCATTCCAATGCATTGAAACAAATAAGAGTATTTATTCCAATTCCATTTTGATTTTATAAAATTTATTGTGTAACAAACCTTAAATTTGGATCTTGGAAGACATTGATTTGTGTATTTGGTTGATTGTTTATGTATATACTTAAATTGTGCAGGAAGAACAATGGATAGTTCTAATTTTGGAACACTCATTTGAGCAAGAAAAATCAAGCAACTTATGCAAAAGAAAGGTTGAGGTTGAAAAGTGTAAGCAAACCTCAACCTCGAACTTTCACACCTACCTAGAGAAGCCATTTGTACATGTGACATTGACCACGTGATCCATAGACTATCTACTATATATAGCATATATAATGCAACTACAATTATTTAGTGTTATTCCCTAATTAAGGTATAAACGGGATTGATGCCATAAATTATAGAACTACTCCAATATCATATGTGACCAATTTTTGTCATCGTTTACCGACATATGAAGTATGAACAATACATTTATTTGGAGAAAAAAAAAACAAATGAAATCACATGATTATTTTTTAAATAATACTCCGTATTGATTATTTTTTAAATAATACTCCGTATTGAGTATTTATCAGATCTTGTGTTAGAGCATGCTGCAATGCAAATTCTTAAATCAATTATAGTTGACATTGATGATTCAATCTTCTGCCCACATTGTTCTGTAATTTTTCATGAGATTATGAATATGGCTCCCCTAATTTAATTTTTATGTCCTATAACAAATACGACGAATGGGAATTAATTAATGGGATATATTTAGCAATTCTCAAATATATAAGTATATATAACCTTTTTGAATAATATGGCTATATATTACTCTCCAATCCAATATCAAGTCCTCAATAACTCTAACACAATATTTCCTTCTTGAAAAAACAACAGCTATGTATATAGAAGATGCATGAATGTAATTAAAAAGACAAGTACCGTTGACAAATCAATAGATTTTGATTTATTTTTTTCTCATGAAATTGACATGCAATAAGCTTTGACCATATAGCTTCAAATATTTATTTTGAAGTCCCAAATATATTGGGTGATCACTAATTAGGACCAAGTTCAATGGACATAAAAAAGCAACTAGTAAATAACAATAGAACTTCCATATTCTGATGAGTATTAATCTGACCATGAGAGCCTCAAAAAGCAACAAAATGACATGCCAGATTCATGTCCACAAACTATCAATTCAACAATTCATTTGCCTAATGTTGTCTCATAGAGACAGAGTGTTCATGAAATGATGGTAATGGGAGACAACCTAATGTTAGCCCCTAGTGTTTGCACTCCATTAACTAAGCTTAACTGTTTCTCAAATTGTCAACAATGTCATGCTACAATAATTTTAAGTTTTAAGCCTTTTCCTCTTTTGACACAATCTATTGACACCAAATTTAATCAACAAATTACTCCCTCTGACTATAAGTATAAATAAAATTGACTTTTTTGATTCATTTGATTGTTGATGCATCTGACACATTCAATGTATCTACACAATTTTAAAAATGTGGTTCATGCAACTTAGATGATGATTAATGAATGCAATAAGGTACTGTGATTCATTAACTATCAAGTGAATACAAATAACTACATCCATGTTATTAACTATGATTTTCAAATGCATTTTTTTTTTGGGTACAATTTTCAAATGCATTTTAAAATATATTTTCATAATATTGATGTGAACTCTCAAATAAATTGGAGGGCGCATTTGAGAGTTAAGATGACCCACCACATGTGAATATACAACATTCCCACTTTAGCAGGTAAAGATTCATTCATCACTTTTTACCCACTTACAATGTTATTATTTTTCCCACCTTTTTGTTGTGTATATAAAGGAAACCAAAAATGTCATATCTTCAAACCCAAAATTTTCATTAATCATCAAAACCAATGACTACTCTCACCTCAAATCTAAACCTTATTCCACAACATGCTAAAAATCATCAACAACAACACCATAGTTCTTCTTCTTCTTCTTCAGTTGTTGAAGAAATTAAAGGCCTAATTAGAGTACACAAAGATGGTTACATAGAAAGACCCAATATTGTTCCATTTGTTACAACTGATTTATCTCCAAATTTGAATGTCATTTCTAGAGACATAGTCATTGACAATGTTACAAACATTTGGGCACGTTTTTATGTTCCAAATTCTCAAATAAAAAAACTACCTTTATTAGTGTATTTTCATGGTGGTGGCTTCTGTGTTGGTTCAGCAGCTTGGAGTTGCTACCATGAATTTCTTGCTACACTATCTTCAAAAATTGGTTGCTTAATTATGTCAGTTAATTATAGATTAGCACCAGAAAATCCACTTCCAGCACCTTATGACGATGGTTTAAATGCACTTATGTGGTTGAAAAAGCAATTTTTATATCGAAATGAGACTAGTGAATTTCAATGGTGGACTAAAAATTGCAACTTTTCAAGTATCTTTTTAGGAGGTGATAGTGCAGGTGGTAACATAGCTTATAATGTTGCCAAAAGGGTAGATTCATGTGAAAGTGTTCTTTTAAGGCCTTTAAATTTGAAGGGTCTTATTTTGATACAACCATTTTTTGGTGGAAAAGAAAGAACAGAATCAGAGAAATGCATGGCTGGTTCTGCTTTGAATTTGGTAGCATCTGATACTTATTGGCGATTAGCATTACCGTATGGCGAAGATCGTGATCATCCATGGTGTAATCCATTGGTGAAATTGGAGGAATTGAAGGTATTGATGATGATGCCTATGTTGGTGTGTGTTTCTGAGATGGATATATTGAAAGATAGGAACTTGGAATTTTGTGATGCTTTGGGAAGTGTTGGTAAAAGGGTTGAATATGAAGTGTTTAAAGATGTAGGACATGCTTTTCAGATTCTGAGTAAGTCTCAGGTTTCTAAGATAAGAGTTGTTCAAATGATGGATCGTGTCAAATCCTTCATGAATCTTTGATGATTCTTCTTTTTTATCTTGATTAATGCTTAAATCTCTTTGTGTGTGTGTACATTGGATTCTGGCTCAATTTGTAACTATTTGAAGAAAAGGTTTGTCAAATGAGAAAATCTTGTTCATAAAATTATGGGAAGTAAAAAGCTTCAATAGAAATCTATGTTACAAATTTACAATTGTTGTATAACAATGTTTTTTCTTTTTCTTTCTGGATTAATGTGTGTACCTATTATTGATCTTTGATGGAAGTAAATTTACTAATTTTCATTAGTAATGATTGTTAATTAAATAAATTAATACATAATTTTCAGGAGTAATATATATCTCAGTCTCAACATAAAAATAAATAAATTAAAGTATGATTTGGAGAATATAATTAATTACTTTTATTTATAATAATTTTTTGAATCTAGGGATAGATATATTTATTTATAATAATCAAGATTCAAAAGATCACTTTATTACTAATTATATTACTCTCTTGATAAGTAAATTAAAAAAAAAAACTCTAATAGACTTTTAAACTCATTGTTTGATTTTTTTTTGTGTTTTAAAAAGTCTAGGGGTTGAGATTCATATACATTAAGTACTAAGAAATAATGAATTGTAGATTCGAGTTCTTCAACATATCAAATATTTCTGCAGTCTTTTATTGTTATGAGAATTGTACTTATCGAATGATGATGACAATTATGAGATCGTTACTAGTTTACATGAGTCAGGTATTTGAACCTTGTGTTATTACTTCTCTACAATGTATAATCACCATGAAAATATCATATAAATACAATATCAAGTTTTTTTTTAAAGTTAAAATTAGTTTTAGCAATAGAAATATGAACACGTAAGCATGACCTTTATATTGTTAGCTATTATGAGAAGTGATCCAACACCAATAAGATTCTCTTGTTTGACGCCCTTCCTACTATTAGTTAAAACAGAATCAAGCCAATTTTAGAAGCAATTCATAATACTATTAATACTTATTTTTAATGTTAACCCAAACCATAAGCATGTGTTGATGTTGATGTATATGCTAAACAATAAGAATAACTATTAGACCGCAAATGAATTAGTTTAAGTGATAAGGGTCTTAAATTTTTTAGGCATGTGGTCAAAATTCGATTATTGTCTTCCATGTATAAAAAAAATTAGTTGATAGAAGAGAATCTATCTTGTGTGTCTCACATATTCTTCGACCGAGATATTTCATGGAAACGAAAAAAGAAAAAAAGAATAATGACCATTAATGTCACTAAAAAGTAAACGTCAAAAAACTCTTCTAAATTTTGATCCACTAGATTTGGCTCAAAAGGTTCAATATGACAACATCATACTAAAATTTAAAGTACTCAAAGATCAGACACTTGCTAACGTACGAAATTGTAACATATTCTTCCTATTTGGACACTTATGTTCCTCAATATTATACATAAACATCACTTACCTATTTCTTTTCATGTCCCAACTATTCATAATTATTTTTCCTTGGAAAAAATCTTGTTATGGAGATGAATTCAGAACAACATAGTGTTTTTTTCGAGGCGGAGAACGAGGAGGATACTTTTTATGCCGAGATTAAGAGGCAGATTCTGTTGTTGACATCTGAAGACAATGAAGATTTAGTTGAAACCAAAAGTCTTAACAACATTGATGTCACTAATGATTGTTCAAATTCAAACAAATCAGTTTGCGGTTTTAACGGTTCAATAACGCCTACGAGAAAATTCGATTTGTGGGAAACAGGAAGCTCCAGTTCACCGCCCGTTTGGCTAGTGAATTTGTGGAAGAATGGTAAAGGTACTGGTGTGTTCATTCCTCAAGTTTCATGCAGAGAAAATCAAAGACCAGGTAGAATTTTGTTCTCTTATTCACTAGTTTATTTTTAATTTATTTTTATAGGAAAATGTTTATTTTTTTTAAGCATTTTATAGGAAAATGTTGTAGGTTAATGGTTATGTTAGTTTTCGGAATTTGAACTACTACAGAATATCGTTACTTTACTCACTTTTGTGATGCTTTTGATTCTTTTGCAGCAAGAATAAACAATAGGAGGAGGAAAATCTATAGGCAAGTGGTGAAGAAGCACATACAGTAGAAATTTGTATTTAGTGAAATTTGCTTATAATATTAGCTTATGATTATGATGATTCATACAAAGGCAAAGTGCAGGAAAATAAGGGAGAATAGGTTGTGCAAAATTCTCTCAAGATATCTATGTACAGTTAATAATGTTATTATAAGAGAGAATTGAATGAACTTATGAAATTTGTTTCATATAATTTTCTACCTAATCTACATTGGAAAAAAAAGTAATATGGAAGTGTAGAAATTAAAATGTTATATATCAATTTACCATATGAGGAAATAGTTTGAATGATATATCTATTGAAATTAGTTTATAGTGTAACATTGCCACAAGATCCACTTGAATGTGATAATATACATATACATAACATAACATTTATCAACAGTAAAGGAAAACAAGGTTTCTTATCAGTTAAGTCAATTATTCACCTACACACTAAATGTGCACTATAGAATAATAGAACAATGTGTCAATTCCCTAGTATTCTTTAGGACATGCTAACCATAATGAATTGAGTGCTCGAATTCGCGAAATGAAATCATTTATGACAAGGAGAGCACGAGCAGCTTGGTGCGCGGTCAAAATTCGACGCAACTGTTGCAGTGTTTGTTGCCTCAAGAGATCAGCCTAAGAAAGTGTGTACAAGATTTACATATGTTACTCTCAATTAATTAATTTTGGAATAAGATAAATATTGAGTGATCAAGATTAAATGTCTGAAATTAATTACCTGATGAACGAAAGTCTCTAGTGTGGTAAGTTTGGTCATTGCAATGGCCATTTGGCCCATGTACTCCGCAACATTTCTAGATCCAGTGGAGGTAGAGGAAAGTGTTTCTGAAAGAGATTGTTGGAATGCTTCCATGCCTTGAGATAATGCATCTTCAGCCTGCTGAGATGAATGCTGCAGATTGTAGATCGCCATCAACTGAGGATCCGTTAACGCCTCAAGGTGGTTTCTAACTATCTGAAGAGGGAGAAAAAAAAGCATATGCAAAGAAGGAATACGAGTTAACAAAATATATAGATTTTTGGACCATTATATATTATTCACTATATCAGTTTATTTTCTTAAGAACTTCGCCCTTGTACGCTTCGTGCTTGAGGGCTTGTTGACCATCATAGAATATAAGCTATGCATCAGACTGGTCCTAAAAAGCTTAAGTCTGATGTTAGCCCAGTTATGAGCTACCCTATTACTCGGAAGTATAAAAGGAGAGGGGGAACCTCCGGAAAAAATCTAATCGATTTGTTTAACTTAAACACTGAAGCCCCTCGACTTTGGGCACAACACATTGTTGGCAGAGGTCTCCTAAAGTTCCATCTCAGAATATTTTTCTATACAAAAGCAAAATTTAATGTTGAGCTAAGACGGTAAATGAAATCAAAATAATCACCTTGAGAAGTTCAGATGAACGGAATCCACCAAGCCACATGAAACATCTTTCTGCAGGTGTTTTCCACAATCCAGAAAGTATGTGAAATACATCAGCCTTTGCACCTATACTCTTCAACTTGTATAACTCATCATAATGTGTCATGACACTATCAACAAGAAGATGCAGTTCATTTTCGCCGATTTGTGAATTTATAGCTGATCTCATATCATTGATTATTCGTTGATGTTCGTCAACCCAACGGGCATAGTCCATATCGAATGCTAATGCACCTGAAGGTTTAAAATACTCATATAACATATAACATCCCCTACATTAATTTGTAAATTGCATTCTTAATTCTTATTATGGGCTTATGGCACATGATTTAAGTATGCATTCATCATCTTTTTTGCCAATTACCAAGATTAACTGACTCAAATGAAACTGACATTATAAATTGCAGAAATAATATCAAAATTACTAGTTTCTGTTTGATATCATATGGATTAAACATAAACATGATGTTTCTACCACGATGAAGGAAATGAAACTCAAAGTTGCTTCATCTTATCTTAATTACCGTTTCCAACGGTTGAATGACCACGATCTGCTGTAACTCCAGTTGCAGCAAATACACCCTGGAGGGAAAAACCAATCCATTGAAAAAATGATAAGTAGAATGACAATAAAATTTGAATTGAACAAAACTATCTCATCTAATGAAAATCTTCAAGTTGTTGTACCTGCTGGCGTACTTGTTGAAGCTCTTGCTCTAATTGAGCAAGCCTAAGTCGGCTGTTCTCCAATTGCTGCACATATGCCTATTTAAAACCAATATATATAAATTAAAATAGTAATGTTATATTGTATGAAAATATTTTCCACAATTGCTGGCATGTCTTCCTTTTAGAAAACAATAAACTTTTATATCGGTGATTTAGCGGAAATCACACGGTACGACAAGTCAAACGGCATAAAGCAGTTCTGAAATTATTCTGTTATGCAACCACCTATAACATCAATATTTTGCAATTTCTTTGACAAAGTAGATAGAGTTTATACCAGCCAGCTCATGAAAAAAACAATACTTGTAGTCAAATTCAATGCAACAGAATACTATAAGAATTTTGCATTAACCTTTGCATCTTAATTAGTCATAAGGCCCTCTTATTTTGTAGAAGGTCTCTTATTTTGTAAGGACTTTATAAGTTAAACCCAAAAAGAAGAACAAGGAGCTGGATGATTAAGCTCAATTAAGAGGTAGTATACTAAAACATTAAAGCAGAAAATAGTTTGAATTTAACATCATAGGCTAGGATCAAAGCAGAAACTACCTTTTTCCTTAACCGACTTTTCTTTGCAGCTTCGCGATTCTGTGCCAGCCTACGAAGACTCTAGAAAATTGCATTCACATAATATAAATGTATCAGAAACATGGATGTAACACAAATTTGAAGCGCATAGCACAAAGTCAAAAACTAAAATGTTGATGTAATAAAAGTGGTAGAAAAAACTAATAACCTTCTGCTCCTCAGCTTTATCCTTAGTATTACATTGATCATTGGATTCAACAGCTACAAGAGCCTTGTTGCCAACACCATTGCACCAAGACGCGTTCGAGAAACACTGCAATATTAGGACATTATTTTTACCCTCATCAATCAAATATATACATTAACATATAATTATTTTCCATTTCCTAAAATTGTATATAGTGTAAAGTTTTTCACACAAAATTCCATTTTCACACTAGAAATAATATTTAATGGCAATGAAGTTTAATACAATAATACTAATACTAATATTAAAGAGAATGAAAAAGTAAATAGAAAGAGTGGGAAAAGAGGGGATGATTGAGAAGTACTTGGTTGTTTTTAAGATCATTGTCTTCTGTTGAAGTCTCTTCAGTTTTTTGACTGTTATCTTCCATGGCTGAAGAAGCTGAACCAATGTTCTATACAGCCCAAAACAACATTGCATTTCATTGCAACCAAAAATTGAATGAGATAAGGTTCCTAGTTATTATTATATAATAAAATACACAAAAAATTTATACATAAAAAATGATCAGAGAGAGAGGATATTAATACAGCATTGAATGTTCCGTACTGCAAGTTACTTGTAGCAACAGCGATATTGTTAGATTTTGCACCAAACAAAGAACCTGAATAAATAAATATAATAAAACAAATATTAAAAAATTGAAAATATTAACAAAGAAATAATATTATAGTATTATGTGTTGAGAGATTGAGGTTACTTAAATCAACAGCATGGTGTTGTTGTTGAAATGAAAGTTGAGGATCGAAGAAACGCGTTGGATTTAGGTTGGGTGAAGGTTCCTCTCCCCTGTTTCAAAACAGAGCAACTCTGTTTTATAAAAAATAAGGTAAATAGTAAAAAAAAAAAAGAGTGAAGAGAAAGAGAAACAAACCAAGGCAAAAATGAAGAGTGAAGAGAATAGAGTGGTGAGTCTGATTGAGGTATGTTGAAGTTTTGCATATTTGTTTGTTTGTTTGTTTGTTTTTAGCCAGGTAACTGAGGTCACAGAGTGAGAGAGAGAGAGAGAGAGAGAGACAAAGAACTATGTTATGTTTAGTTAAGAAAACATGGTTATGGTGATGGTGGTGATGATAAACAAAGTTAATGCAGAAAATGGAAATGCAGAATAAAAGGGTTTGATGATGATGTAACTTTAACAAAAGTGTTGCGTTGCGTGTGAGTAAGAAGACCTCTACTTCTTCTGTTTGTTGTTGGTTGACAGTAGTATTAGTAGCAGTAAATGCATTGGTGCATTGATTTAGATTAAAAAATGTTATGTGTCATATTTTTCGAGACATACTACATGATGACTCATTAGGCAAATCCAAGAGAAGATTGGTCGTTTGCATGCTGCTTCTGTAATTCTTCCTTCTCTCTCTTAAGATCCTACGGTCATAGATAGGCTATGAATGTGGTCTTTTTATGTTCTGAGGTCTAAGATCTGCAAAGTCTACAGAGTAGGAGTACTGTACAATATATTTGATACGAGGAGATGGTGGGTTAAATAATCACTGCTACCTATCTCCCTCGGACACTCAGCTCAGCTGCACTAGTACAGTAGTAGTAGACTACTAGTATCATTTTCATAAGGGTAATCTATTCTTTTCTACTACCTCGGGTCCTAAATATAAGAGAACTTTTACTTTTTAAGTTCATAGAATGTTTGATGTATTTGGTTCATATTATGGTCCAAATACATCAATCATTCCATGAACCTAAAAAGTAAAAGTTCTCTTATATTTAGATCCGGAGGGAGTACTTAGTTAAAAATTTGGATTTAGGTTGATGTATGAATTTTAAAAGAAAATTGTTTAAAGTTGATATATTTAGTTAAAAATTTGGATCAAATACAAAGTATTAATTTTAGTTAACAATTGTTTTTTATATTTTAGGACGGATGAAGTATACGGTATTCAGTCCACATGCCTTTATTTTAGTTGAAGAGAAATAGAAAGGTGGGAAAAAAATAATACGAAATCTAATGAATAAATTTAGACGAAGTTTTACTAGTCTTTAGTCTAAGTTCATTTACTGATTTTCATGTTTTTTTTATTTCTTGTCTATTTTTCTCCGACTAAACACACAAAAGAGAACGGGTAAGAAAATTGAAACTATAATGAAACCTAATTTTTATTTAGATTTGTGTCTGGACAAATATATTTTCCCGTCCCAAAGTATAAAAGAAAATTAAACAAAAAAAATTGGTGTGTTGGTTAAAAATTTGAATCAAATATATAAAATTGATTTAATAAAATTTTCTATTACTATATTTTTGGAGGGGAGAGTACTTCCTTTGCAACATGAGATTGATGGGATGGCTGATGATGAGAAAAGTAACTAAGCAAAACAGTTGAAGAGTTATTCTAAATAGGATGGAATAGGGTCCTCTCCAACGTGAGAGAAAGAACATGAGAGAATTCAAATTCGACTTAGGACTTAGGAGTTACTCCCTTTATTTCAAATTTGTTTTTAAAAAGTAAAAAATGAAAATTTGAACTATATTTTGAATATTTTTTTAAAATAAATTGTATATGAAGTTTCATAAATGTAGTTCAATTGGTAACTATCAGGGACATTACTGAGTGATTCGAACCCAGAATTCCACATTTTTTCACATTTATATAAATGAGTATTGTCAAACCAAAAAAAAAAAAAACCGTACCAAATTGGCTCAAATTGGAAAGCTTATGAACAATGCACTTCTTTCCAATTTTACTTTTCCGGAGTCAGACTGCATCTGCATGCATTAATCCTAATGCTCACTTCATTTTTTATCATTTTGACGTATCTTTGGCCTAACTTTTTTTTGACATAAATACCCTTCCAAATATAAATAGTACAATTTTCTCAAAAAAATAGTGCATCAAAAGACAATTATAAAAATATAATGCATCAAAATACAGTAATTTTTTGTTGTTGAATAAACACATAGTAATTTATTTTTAAAAAAATTGTTAATTATGATCTTGGAATTTTGAAATCCATCTTAACGTAAACTATGCTTTTATATTTTGTCAAAAGTAAAAGAAACTGTACAATTTTTTGTAGTAATCGTCCCATCCCTACACACCAATCCATTAGGTAACCATGACCATCATGCCCTTTTCACTCAAATCCAATTCTACATTGCTGATTACCACCACCACCAGAAAACTTTTCCTGTTCCTATTAATTTAACACCAAATTAATATGCAAATATAGATAAGATATGTGATTCACACAGTGGATAAATAAACAGTGGCAGAACAAAAGAAAACAATGCATGTGATTCCTCAAATAGAGGCGTTTTCTCGTATAGGGTCATCATGGAATCGATAGTCCCTGGCTCGAGCACTCCTATATTGAAGCCGGTGATGTAGTGTCTCAGACATCTGGTTGAAAAAATCAGCATCCCATCTCTGAATCAATAAAGGGTCTTCTGCATAGCAAATATATATCGATGTAACAGCACTCTCCACCACAACCATTGCCAACCCAACCTGAAAATAAATTTCCATATTTCATGCCACAAAAATGAGTTGATTCAAGATTATACATACAATTTCACTATATCTGTGCCTAACGTGATTCTGCCAAGCTAACCAGCAATTTAAATATGCAAATTAAAGAAGATTGGAACTTACCAAAACCATACCCATGAGCATGGATGTAGAGCCGATCATAATAACTCTGTCACTCCATTTAATCCATGCCCATACACCAGAGCAAGTTCCAGTAATCAGTCCACCAAAGACGGTCCCCATTAGAAGGACAGCACCTGAACAATCATACGCCACAAGTGCCTCAACTCCAGTTGACTGGAATAACTCCCATGCATCTCTAGCAGAATTGTTAAAGCTTTTACCATTAACAGCAATCTGTTAGTCACATCACATTATCATTAACCATGGGGTAAGTTTCCTAATTAGTCTGCATGGATCATGCAATATCATAGTGTCTTATTATAAATCATGTCTAATGATAGAGGCCATAATATGAAGTAAAGAATACATCAAAGTGAAAATGCCTGAAATGATGACGCGAAGAACCTCACCCCACACATTCTTACATATTAGTACTTCTCAGCAGTCATCATTACACGAAATGAAAATCAATCTGGTTAGTGCCATGGACACAGAAGTGTACCTGAACATAGGCATATTTGTTGAAAAATCGAACAAGAGTCTCCACAAGATGGAAAAGAAAATCAACACAGCAAAGCAAACACTCATTGTTGCCGATCTTTGACCGAATTCCACGTATCTGAAAGAAAAATCAATATGTTGATAAGAGGAAAAAAAGAAAAAAAATGAGTTTAAATTTGTCACAAAAGCAAACTATTGGTTACCTCCCATCGCAGTGTCCTAATAGCAGCAGTGAATAATGAGCCGTAACAAATACTACCAAATGATGTTGTTAAGGCATACTGTAATGATTTCATTAGGGAGTTAGCAGGAATTGAAGCTGCCTCTCTACCACCATGGAAAAGAACAAGAAACACCATCCCAGACACTATAACATGCACAGTGTTACAAAGCACAGCACCTGTCCAAAATAAACTTACAGAGAAAACCTGCAAGCATGAAATAATAACAGTGTAATCAGACGAGGAAAACTAAAGTAATCGACCTGCTCCCATATCCGGTCCAAACAAGAACATATAGAATGAAGAGCAAAACTTGCCACCTCACCACAAGAAGCCACCAGCGTCCCCCATCACTCAAGTTTGAAGCCACGACACCTGCTGCTCCAAATGACCATAAGGTCATCCATAAAAGCACGACAAACATAAATGCATATGTCACTCTCATAACCTCGGGAAGATTCCAAACCATCTTCACTGCTTTTTGCAGAACCAACATTGTAAAGGGAAGTCTGGAGAAAAAAATAAGCCACAAGAAACCATCTTAAAAAGTAGAAAAAGAAACGGCTCATGAAACCAAACTAAAAAATTAGATACCAGCAACATTGATCTACAATACATAAAAACATGCATTGAGCAACAAAAATAACCTTAACAAACTGAACTAACAGCTATTTATTTGCAATTCCATCAACGGGAGACTATTAAAACTTCAAGAATTGGAGGGAAAAGAAAACAAGGAAATTTTTTTGAACTACAACATTTATAGCAAACTAATTCATCGTCATATAAGAAAATTAAACCTATATCAACAAGTATATTATTGACTTCTATATTGCAATTTGGAATTTACTGGCTGCTCGATAGAAAAATTCAAGATCTTTTGTTCTAAAATAACATTGAATTGATGAATAAGTGAGATATTCAATACAAAAAATCGACAAAATACTATTATCTGCATTGAGACATTCAGGGCCAATTCCTTTGCAAAACAAGTTAACATATAAGAACTGAAGAGCACCTCCAACGCAAACATATAAAGTATGATTTCAGGACAATACCTGTCTATAACAGATATAACATATAAGAACTGAAGAGCACCTCCAACAGCAAATGCAATCCCCCAGAAAATCTGTCCAGTCCAGAAACACAAAACACTGATGACAGCAAGATAAGTGGTCAGGATGTGGACAGAAATCTTCATCATTTGAGTTGCCTGAGAACCCAACAACAACATCCAAGTCAATCCAAGAAAAGTCCCAATTCCACCAGCAGCGGCATAGAGCGGCCAGTAAGTCTCGGTCAATCCGGCTCCATTCCGAGAAAGACCAGAGGTATACTTATCAATGTTAAGTCTATTTTCTTCTTCAAACCTATTGAGACCAAAAGCCCCTAGAAGGAATCCCAATCCAATCAAATGAATCACAAATATTCCCAACCAGAAAACATCATGCCACCGCCGTGATTGTTCCGCTGCCACCACTTCACTGCCGGTGCCACTTCTTCTACTCCGGGCAGCACTCTATCACCATAAAAAACAACCGAACTTAGAAATTTTGACTTCATTTCGGACTCTTCAATAAACTAAGTAAAAACAAAGTCAATGATAAGTTGATAACAATGAAAAAACTAGTTTTTTTTTTTCCATTGCAGGGAAATTGGGCACCCCAAATGAATCAAAATAAGTAAAAATGATCACTAAAAAGGAAAATTCAAAATAAGGGTACACCCACACCCAGAAAGAAAAAAAATCAAAATTTGTGATCAGAGAGTATACAGATAAAATAAGCATATGAGTTAAAAAGATTGGATACCCAGATAGAGAAAAAGAGTAAAGATGGAGAATTGAATTGAATAGAAAGAAAAGAGTATACCTGATCGGCGGTGGCTATGGAAGCGAAGTCATCGGAGGAAGAAGAGACGGTGGGAGAATTCATGATGATGATGAGTGGGAATGGAGAAACATAGTGTGTAGAATAATGGAAAATGAAGGAAAACGTGAGTACCAAGGCGAAAGAGAAGGTCAATGGGTTATGGTAGGAAAGTAGATGATTAGTTTATTAATTATTAGTATAATTAGGGTTTTGAATGAATAATAGTAAATTAGAGTGCGAAAGAGACTTGCTTGATTGTGAGAAAATGTGGAGAAGAAAGTGAAAGTTAACGGCAAAGAAGAAGACAAGAAGAGATTGGTGTGCGCGGTAATTTCCCAATGAAACCGTCGTTTTCGTTGGACCTGTTCATTTCATCACACTTCTATCTTCAAAACTAGACTCTGACATTTTCAACCGCTCTTCTTCATTGTTGAATTTGAATTAGTTTAATTGAAAAATAAATTTCTACATTGTAATCATCCTAATTCAATTGAAAAAGTCAAAAACGTTCCAATTCAATCCAAACAGTAAGATCCAGTTTTTATTGTCAGATAATTTTTGGTTACTTACCATAGCCCATCCTTCTCAGATTCTTTTTTTTCTATTCGGATCAATTGGTAATCAACTGAAATTAAACTCATACATAATCGTGAAATTTCGGATTTGAACTCGGTCATGACGTCTGATCTATAATAATTTCAACATTTTGTCAGTCGAGTTATGCCTTATAGACTCGACCTTCTGAGATTCTAATGGGACTAGAGCATAATATTTCATAAACTTTTTTTTATGTTAGATAATTTAATGGTTAAAATTTCACCCTAAATGTGAATAAGTGGTCGTATAAGAATTCAAATTTTGATCCTACATATATGATATATTTATCAATTGAGCTAAACTCACGACAATTCTTTTTAATTTTATTTTTAAAACCAAATAATTGTATTAAAATATTTAAGCACATGTGTACTTAACAAAAACAATTATACAATGTTCACATTATAAAATTGATTACCAAAGACCAACCCCTAAGTAGTTCAAAGGGTTAGCGCACCACATATTCAAATCATAGAGAAAATATCTATCTTCATCGTTTTGAACCACCACTAAGATGCAATCTTCACTTTATCGAACAACACTTTGGTAGATGACACTCTCTAAATGAAAAGTATATTATCTATTTCTTTCTACAAAGATCAACATCACGTCAACCAAACCGCCTAGAGACCCACACAAACATCTTTACTAAAACAATATGAATTACAAAATTATATAGCATGTTTGACTACTCCATACAAAAATGGTTCGAAGATGTCTAACCGGTTCGAAAAACTCCTCCATAGGAATTGAGAAAAATCACATCCCACAAACTAAATGTTGAACGATTTTGACAACTCCACACCCACCTAGACACAGACCCACATCTGCAAGAGTCATACCGTGCCTAAGCAGTTTGTCTTTTGAAAGTAATCTGTTATATAACAACCGCCAATTAAACAGAGAAACCTTTAACAACAAAATGTTATTCTAAATGACGTCGTTGTGAGGTATCTTTGGGAAGAAAAGCTTTAATATGTTCATATCCATAAACCTTTTGATACAAGTTATTATGCTCAAATGATTAATAAAAATCATCTGGTATAAAACAAAGGTCTTGCTAACTAGTGCCCTTGAGGCACTAGTTAAAGTTACCAAAAAAAGAAATATTAATATTGGAAATTGTGTTTAATTATTTTAAAAAAGTACAAAGTACACATTTAAAGAGTACTTTTACTATTTTTGTCTCCTTAACTATTGCTCTTAATGTTTATTATTTTTCATAAAACAAATCGCTAATTCAATTCTTAAAAGAAACAAAGATGAATACATTTTTAAAAAGAATATGGCAAGCAGAGAGGGACTAGACTACAATGACAACCCCAAACAAACAGCCACTTAATTTACTCCTACTAAAGAGAGTCATTCAGCTGGTCATGCCATTACCAACATAACATCGCAACCTTGTCCAAATGGACCCCCCATTCATTACACTAACGTGAATAAACATTAACACATCGAATCCTATGTAACGGTTACAATGTAACCAATTAGCAACTGTTAGGGGAAAATCCAATTAACGAGTTTGCAATATCAAAACTGACACGTGTCCCTTGCTGTTGAATATTCCCGATAATTGACAGCGACGACATCGTCGGAGCAAACGCAAAACAAAACGTTCCCACCGAATCAACCGGTACCAGGTAATTCTTCGCCGGCATCACCAATTCTTTCCCTTCCCCAAAATGAAACGCCATCGTCGGAACCTCCACGCTTGTCTTCGACGACAGGTCATAGCACGTATCAAACAACGACACCCCGTTCGTCGCCGGCAAATTCTTCGTCCCTCTCACAAACTCATCACGAACCGCATTATAAACATCGCTCTTCAACCGTGTCACCGCCGTGCCGGAGTCCACGATAATCCCCCCGCTTCCGGTGGCATCCACCTCAAAACTCGTTTTCGGAATCGCAAGTAACTCTCCACCGACGCTTATCCCAACGAGTCCCACGTAGTAAAAAGTGTCAAATTTAGGATTACGCCGTAACGGCGCGGTAACGGTGTTACGAGAAAACGGAGAGTCAAACTCTAGGGTTGAAACCAAATCAGAGTCACGATCCACAAGACAATACGAAAACGACGTCGTATTAAGCTGAGCCGGAAAAGAAAGCGGGCCGCCACCTAAGCCGAGTAAGCCGGCTGCACCAACGAACAAGCCTTCGTTATTATGACCGCAACCGATGGCTATATTCCGAACTGAAGTCGCGCCGATTGTAACCGTCTCCGTGACGAAATCACCGACGGTGTAAGAGCCGTCACCGTAAGAAACTTCGTAGAGACAGTTGCCTTTACGGCACTGTGATTGGTCAAGCCATTTGCATTGATTGGCTTCACAAGTGAGCGGCTCGTAAGAAGCCGATGAAGCCGGCTCGAAAATTGGATCGGCTTGGCGGTAGCAATCGGCGCAGGGTGCGCATTGTACCCAGCTTACGTCGCTTCCAGTGTCAAGAACCATGTAAGCTTGACTCGGTGGCTCACCGATTCCGATTCTGGAAAAGTACTCGCCACTTCCTTGACTCGTTCCGGAGATAATGGGTCCAGAAAGTTTCTCTGCATTGAAATTTGGATCTAACCGAGTTACTATGGATTTGACTCGGGCTGAGTCACGGTCGAGTCTGGCTAATGTTAGTGACTTGTAGTCGGCATGTGAAGATTTATAAAGGGATGCACGTGAATGCAGTTGTAAAGAGAGTGTTGATGATGATAAAGAAGAAACAGAACTCTTATGTTGTTGTTTTTGTTGTTTAAGGTTTTGGTTGTTGTTGAGAACTTGGTGTGTTTTTTGAATGGAATCAGCAACATTGAGTAGTGTGGTTTTGGCATTGAGGGGTATGTTTCTAGAATGTACCAATGGAGAAGCCCATAAGATGAAGAATATGAAGTTGAAAAATTTGTGACCCATTGTTGAATTGAAGTGAGGAAGAAAGTGAAATGAGTGGTTGTGGATGAATGTGAGGATTAGGAGGAGTTTTGGTATTTATTTATATGTTAAGGAAAGTAATTAAGGGATAGGGTGGTGATTCATGACAAGCTCGCTGGAGAAGATAACAATGACTATGATGATAATTAAAGCAAAGGGAAAAAGAGTGAGGCTTTGGATATGTGAAGCTTGATGATTGGTTTAGTTTATTAGCATAATGTGTTGATGATATGTAAAGCAATGGATTTTACATTTTTGCTTTATTGGGTGTCATTGCCTTTGCATTTTGTTTTGTTGTTGATATACTACTATTGATTCTTATGGCATCGATATTTTATTTCTTTCTTTTTTTATGTGGACACTAAACACTTCTAGAGTCGGACAAAAAAGATGTCCTCATATATCATATATGTAGGGGTAATTGAATCGAAAAAATCTGATAAAACTGACCATCCAAATCTGGAAACCGACTGTTTTTGGTTCAGAACAAAAACTAAAACGAACGTAATTGATGAGAACCAAAGTATTTGGATCGGTTCTTGATTTTCATTTTTCTAATATGTGAAACCAATCATCTTATAATAGCTCATTCGGCTCATATTTTGAACAAACTCAAACTACATTTATTTTGGCATAACATGTATAACAAAACACGCAAAACAAGCACAAGCAAAATAAATCTCTCCAAACATATAAACCCTATATCACGCGTCCACTTTGCTCACTGGTAAATTTTTTAAATTAGATGGTAAATTTAATTCTACCTATATGTTGTTTTTTGTAATTCAAAAATATGTTATTGTTTATTTGGTTTATGTTATTATATTACGTCGTTTGAAAATTTGAGCTTGAAATATATCGTTTGAAAAAATAATAGCAGATATTATATCGGAAAAATAATGATGCAAACCGAGTATAGTATACGATCCAAATAGACTAGTTTAGATCGGATTCATTTTTTAAAAACGAACTAAACCAAACCAATTGAAAGTTCATTGATCCGGACATTGCATTCACTCAAAATTGATCCAAATTGATCCGCTTACACCCCTACATATATGACAACTATATTTGAGGTGTTCATCTTAATTTAAGGACGACGTCATTAAAATATCGGTTTTTTTTTTTACTCTTTTAAGATTTCCAACCATTCAAACAAAAGTTAACCGATATTAATTTTTATAAAATACATTATTGGATTAAAGTTTATATGATATAGATTATTTGTGTAAAATTTCTGACAAATCTAAAATTATTTGATATCTTATTGAGACGCATCTAAATTAACGGTTTGTGTGATTTCTTAAACACCGTTGATCTTTATGTGTCTCGATAACATATCAAATTATTTTAGATTTGTTTAAATTTTTGTACAAATAATCTATATGATATAAACTTTCAATCCAACAATATATTTTATAAAAATTTATATTGTTTACATTATTTTTAGTGGTTGGGTATATTCCCCAAATCTTTAAGAGGTAGATAAGTTGTCATCAAAAACATCCCATGAAGTTTTTGTTTTTGGATTAAGATAGAGGGGTCAGGGGTGTAATTTGAATTATTATTTCATAAATAATTTAGATATTTGGGCTAGAAATTGAATATATTTTGTTAATTGGACATTTATTTGAGTTGTTGGGCCTCTTAACATTTTAGGTCCTTTAAAATTATTTTTCTTTCAAAAAAAAAAGTTTGTTTTTCTTTTTGGCGCATGTCTTAGTTTTTTTTTTATCAGTTTAGCGGCTAGAAATTCACTTTTAAAAATGAACAAATAAATATACTGAGTTTAAATCTCGATTCCTACACAAATGTGCAATGTTTTCACCAATTAAACTAGGCTACGGTGCAGGTCTTAGTTATTATCTAATATCCATCATTAGAATTGATCATTATATATAAAAAAAAAAAATTGATCTTTATAAATGTGAACGAATTAATCATTTATTTTTATCTATTTGTAACATAACAAAATGTTTGAACCATGGGCACATGATTTTATAGTGTATTTAAATATATTTTATTATATATATATATATATATATATATATTAGTGAAAAAGATGATAAAAATGAAGATAATGATGAACTAGCTGAATATTCGTAAGGTAGGGTGTGAAACCATGAGCAGCATACAATCATTTATAACCTTTCATTTCAATGGAAAAATAAGAGATATGAGTTTTGAGCAACTGTTAATGTTATTACTCTTCACTTGTCTTTTCAGAAAAGTCAGAGATTAGTTAACAAATCAGGAGGATTAAAATAGAATAGCAAATGGACAAATCACAATAGTACAGATTAATTTGAATACTACTTTACTCTAAAAAATGGTGTTTAGCTTTGAGCAAGCTAGAGAGTGACCTTATTGTTAGCTAACAATTCTTTATATTTTAAGGGTGACTTTTTTATTCTTACGTATGTTGATTGATGTTTTTGTGGGAGGAGAGTGATATTATCAGATCGAGAGGTTAACATGATTCAAACCTAATTTTTTTTATCTGAATGAGATTAACAATTTTAATAAAGTTGTGATTAGTTTAAAAGTATTTTTAAGAATGTACATGAAGAAAATTCGATTGAGATGAAAGAATCTAACTTATACTATATGTCTTAAAGTTCACTCATGGTGGTTCTTTAATGTTTTTTTTTTACCAAATGGTGGTTCTTTACTGTTGAATATCAGTAGAAATTTGATATTATTATATTTAAAAAATTATTATTACTACCCCTCAATCCATAAATATATGACTCTGTTTGATTGAATTATGAAATAATATTTTTAACACAGAATTATGAATTAATTGACCATTTCATCGTTGCAAAAATCATAATTAAGTTTATCATAAAAAAAATTAATAATGTTTTTGTAAAAAAGAAATTATCTAATCTTTTTCAACAGTACTGGTGAGCTAATGTTAAAACTGTAAAGTGCATTGAAAATATTCAGTACTAGTATTATTTAACATTTCTCATTACTAGGAAGATGCTTGATTTGTCAGTTTTCCTAAACTCTAAAAATATACTTATTTTTTGACTCATATACTAATGTTTGTTTATTTACTCATAATATCATAGCTTGAAAACTACTACTCATTCACTCATCCACCCAAAAGGAATCAATTAAAGATAGTATAGTGTGAGTATATATATTATTCGATAATACTTTTTTATGTGCCACAGAATTGATAAATGAAAACCTCAAACCATCCATGGTCACTCCTTGTCAATTAGATTAGAATAGATACTCCACCATCCTAGCTTTATTCTCTTCATTGTATTATCCTTTTTATGTTTTCTTTATCTGCATTCTCTTTTTTTATAGATGAAAAAGTTTTCTTTATTTATGTAAAACATAGTATAATGGCAACATAAATTTATGGCATTCACTTTATAAATGTTAAAAAGCCATCACATTTTTTTATAGAAAAAAAAAAGAGTGTGAGAGAATAATACTCGGTTTAAATTAAAGTATCTAAAATGTGTCTTTTTTATCACTAAATTATACTGTAAGATACTTGAAGTTGTTATTGTTTTATTTCATATACACTATAAAAAAATGGCTTTTCACCCAAACTTAAGGTCAAAATTACAAGTTCGTTACAACATTATATAATGCAAATGATACAATAATAATTAAAAATGTTTCAAATAATGATAATGCAAAATAATTTTATTTGTCATCAAATAACAATCAATTATTCCACTAAATCACGGTCAACTTAATCACATGACATGAAGAAAAAAAAAAAGCTTGAATTTTACATCATATCCATCAAACAATTTTTTGTTTTTGTGATATATATATATATATATATATATATATATATATATATATACATGCGATTGCTAATTTCGATATGTAGGTTAAAATTAAATAATATTGACTTTCTCGGACACCCTCAACATTTTAGGCAAGTGTGGAGGTGCGCGAGACACTGTGGGGTGGGCGGGGGTGCGCGAGAAGCTAGGGTCGCGCTAAGTAATTTTATGTGGGTCTCTATGTAAAATAATTATACTCGAATGAAAGACAAACCGACAACAAAGAAATATTTTGAACGGCAACATCGATTTTTTTAAAAATTATATTTTGAAATCTTAGGAAACATCACATTGCTTGCACAAGTCTTTAAATATTTTTCAAAATATCCACGGTACCTAAATCTTTCAACCAAATCTACGCCAATCACAAAGACTAACTGAATTCCCGTCAAACTAACTTAAGCAACTGATTTGGAAATGATGGTAAAAAATAGAGAAATGCATTAGTAGTTTGATGTTGGAATTGAATCCTATACTCTGAATTCTGATCCAAACAATAGTATTAGTAGTTGTTTATTTATTACAGTATAAAAAAAAAGAAAAAAATTAACCACGCAGTTGCACTTGCACACGCGCGCTGCCTACCATTCATAAATCATACTTAATCATAAATCAATTCAGTCTTCACTCATCAAATCAAACTGTGGTAACATTTCACACTCAAACGGAGAGAAGCAGAAGAGAACAACAACAATAACAACAACAACAACAACACACTCTCTCTTTCTCTCTCTGCAAATATGAGCTCAATCGTTCAGGTATTTTCTCCTTCCTTCATTCATTTTCACCTCTATTTTTCATTTCCTGCTTCTTCTTCTTCTTCTTCGTCAACGCTAATCTCATTCTTATTTATTTATTTATTTATTAATTAATTAGGGTTTTACTAAGTCTCTTGCCATGACCGTTCTCTCCGAGATCGGTGATAAGACTTTTTTTGCAGCTGCGGTTAGTTACTTCTTCTATTCTATTTCATATCTATGCTTTTATTTTTTACCAATTCATTTTTATAATTATTTATTTTCTCAGCTCAAACTACCTCAGATAATTATTTATTTTTCTGTTCGTTTATTATTTATATAATTTCTATCGTGTGTCTACTGGTTGCAATTTCTCCAATGAATTGAATAAGTATTCAAGTTAATTAATTATGAATTTGGGAAATATTATTATTATTATTATTAAATTTTGATTCCTCTATAAAAAGTTCATGGCTCTAACTGTGTTGGAAGTGTTATTTGATGAAGTGATTTTGCATTTCAAATGTTATTAGTTGTGTTGTCTATTACTTTATTAGTTGATTGCATAGTTCCTGAAAATCAAGGGAGGGCTATTAATACTTGTCTTTGTTGTTTTGAGAGTACAAATTTAAAAAGTTTTGACTGTTTGATATCTTTATGCTTATATATTTGAAGATACTGGCTATGCGACACCCACGACGACTTGTCTTATCCGGCTGCCTTGCGGCTTTGATTGTAAGAAATATGTCTCTTTTCCCTTTTTTCAGTTTCATTATCTTTGTTTTTAAAGTAGTCATGTTTTGATTTTTATTGGATTTTATTCTTTCTCGTTCTGATTCTTTCTTATTACTTCCCTGTCAAATTTCCAATTATAGGTGATGACAATTTTATCTGTTCTTGTTGGTTGGGCTGCTCCAAATCTGGTGAGCATTCTTTGTTGCTGGTTAACCTCAGAATTATCATTGTTGCTTGTTTATTCCTAGAGATCCTTTAAAGACGCTATATTGTTCTGACACTAAAAATGGTTTTGCATATACTGAGAATCTGAGATATGATAGGTGTTATCTAAGGCCACATTATCTTCTTTTTTTTCTTTGATTCCTTCACTTAATGATTTTCATGCTACTATGCAGATCTCTCGTGGTTGGACTCATCACATCACGACGATCTTGTTTTTGGGGTTTGGACTTTGGTCTTTGAAAGAGGCTATATTTGGAGAAGGGTGATGATTTACTATCCCTTACATCAACCTGATTATACATTTCTAATGAACACCAGTTATCATCTGAGTAGAGTTTTTTGTACTCATTCGTAATGAATTCATTTGATGGACAGGGAATCTGAGGAGTTGGCCGAAGTTGAAGCTCAATTGGTTGGTTTTTCACCCTAGTTTGATATATCTTATGTTAAGTCATTTTTTATCTTCTTGACAACACTTTTGTGTTGTGATTAGGACAAAGATTGGAAGGCTAAAAATGGAGCTACAAAAGATAGCAATAAGGTAAATAATATCTGTCTAATTAATTTATGTTGCGTTCTTTCTTTCTTTCTTCTTTCATGTCCCACTCTTATGATCTGAGCATGTATTGAAAGTTTATCAGTCCCTTAAGACCATGCACAAAGACTGAGATTCTTAATATCTCCCTTAGGAATAAATTGCTGTAAACTTATTCATACTTTGATTAAGACTAAAAATCTTGCAGGGAAAGAGCTTTATTACCAAAATCATTGATTGCACCACTTCTGATTCACAAGCTTGAATAAGAATATATATTCATTTTCTAAGACTATATGCACATTATTTGTCTTATTTTCCAGGATGATGATGCAGCAAAAAAACAGAAACGGCCATTTTTATCTCAGTTTTTCTCTCCCATCTTGTTACAGGTAATAAATTAATAGTATCTATCTCCATACAACATTTAACTGAATACTGAACTAAGTCAAATTTGATTCATTTTCATATTCATTCTTCAGGCATTTTCTATCACTTTTTTTGGTGAATGGGGTGACAAGAGCCAGGTGAGCATAGTTAGAAAACATGTTTCTTGTTTGTTTTTCCCCCCCTTTTCTTGCATATTGGAGATATGTTTCATCAGTTGTCACTTTATTAAGCATAACTTTTTTATGTTCAGCTGGCTACCATAGGTTTAGCTGCAGATGAACATCCGTTTGGTGTGGTTCTTGGAGGGATTCTGTAAGTTCTGACTGCTGATTTCTTTTGTCTGCATTCTAGAATCAACCGATGTTCCTTCATTAGTTTTTTGCTGGAATTATGCATGCATGTTTGTGTTTAGTTTTTGTGTGGAGTGGAGGCATAAATATGTGACGTCTGTCCCATGCCTAAGGTCCTATAAATGTACAAGACTGTAACTATTAGTTGTTTTTTTCAGGGGGCAAGCCTTGTGTACTACTGCTGCTGTTATTGGAGGGAAGAGTTTAGCTTCTCAGATTTCTGAGAAAGTGGTAATAGTTTATTTATTTTCTTTATATTTACCTCACAAGTTGTCCATATGGTTTTGTCGCCTTTTCCTTTTTTTACATTTTTTAATTCCACATTTCACTTCCTAAGTTTCCTCGCACATCAAGTTAAAATGAAGATGCAAAACTTTCTGGGTTGTAGTGTGCAATTCTGATTAACCGTATTATCGGTAAACTAACAAGCAATATGTGTATGTCATTTACAATGTTGTGCTCAATATATGACAGGTTGGACTCTCAGGTGGAATTCTCTTCATCGTTTTTGGTATCCAATCATTCCTTTCTCCAGTCGAATCATGAAGTCTGTGCTATTGGTTAGTGATTACTCTAGATGCTTTTTTACAAGATATGTTTAGCAAGTATACTTGTTATAGTGGTTGAGATCGGCTGCCAAAAGAGCTCTCCTTTCCAATTTGGGTCAAAGCTATCATTCTTTTTACCCTTTTAAAGATATTATGGTTCAAAATAAAGATACCCTTGTAGAATCAGACCCATATTTAGTATAGGAAGTTGATTGGATTATTACTCTTCAACACACACTTGCAGGAACGGATTTTCTCAAATGGAGATTTTCACAAATTTGTAAATGTCTATGATGAGAGCTTTCACATGACAAGGTTGTGTGAACTTTGTCATGTGAAAATTAGCATAAAAGGATCCATTTCCATGTGCCTACACTTAACCTCCTTATCTTTTTCTCTCAATCAATTAATGTATGTTTGAATTTCCAATGCTTGTTGATGGTGGGGAATAAAATGATCAATTAGGAGAGAAAAATGTGTATTTAATTTTCAATGTTTTTTTATTAATGCACACTGGGTTGTAGGAATTATGAAGTAATAAAACAAGATTGGGTTGAGATAGGAGGGTGTAATGTAAAACCAAGCTTGTTTGCATGGATTGAGCTTGAATGCTTGATTTTAGGACCATTGGCGGCCCAATATTCTCCTGTCTTGCATGTATGTTGAGTGTTGACATGTTGTGAGGGAGCAAAAACAAATTCAGTTGTGGTAGCACAAGCAATACCTACATGCAATATTCAATTTATAGTTGGTCAAATAAAATTCAATTTTATTGAAATGTTGTTGGCTTTTGCATAGAATGGATTAAACACATTTCCTTCATTGGAGCACAACCCATGGATCTACTGTCTCTGTTCCTACGACATATAAGAAAGAACTTGAAAGTTTTCTTCTCATTTTTCATAAGACTTTCTCTGAATTACCTTTTTTTTTCTCTCTGCAATTTACAATAAATATTATGATAATAACATAAACTTTGTTTTGAAGGATACATTTGTAAAAACAACATTAACTATCAAAAAATATATTATTACAATTGATTTTTTAAAGTTTTGTGATTTAGTCATCAAAATTTTATGTTTAGTGATGAAAGTAGTACTATTTGATTTGAGAAAACTTTTCTATTGTCATGCATTATAAAAAGATTTATACTGGAAATGTTAAAAACAATTAACTGGAGAAGAAACAAAATTAAAGTGGTGTGGCATTTTTTTTTGAATATCAGTGAAATTGAAGAATGGCAAACTAAGTACATACTGCGAGTGAGATTGAAAGAGGCCATAAAATGCCATGTCACACAATGCATGGCGCAGACCTAATTTTGGTGCACTTGGTTTATATCACAATCTTTCCTTACAAAGGGCGATACACATAGATTGTGTAGAACATAAAAGTGATGTTTGTAACTCGGCCGCTTAAATATGCGCCGCCATGATGGCCACCTTCCGCGGGTTTTTACATTGAGTTCAAAATTAAATTTGAATATCCAAAGTTGATGATATAAGCTTTGTACGTATCCTTTAAATGGGGTTTTCATTAGAGATTGTTCTATAAACATCATAGTTCTTCAATTAATTTTGACCATAAATCCATAATCAATGATTATGATTTAACTATAGAAAATTTTCAATGGAGAAAATCAATTCCCCAATTTTCCTGTTCTTTGGCACATCAAGAAATATATAGATCAACAAATATTTAAAATCCTCTTAATAATGTACCTATTGTTTTTTTTTCTTTCAAAAAATATAAATAATATTGTACCTACAATAAATTAATCATAACAAAACGTGGTGAGTGTGATGGAGCAGAGCCAAAAATAAGAAAAAGAAAAGTCCGTGGTAGGAAGATTTTTGCGTGACGGAAAACTATTGGGCAAAATGTAGATTTGTGTGGTGAGTAGACTTCCTTCGTTTGTTTATTTGTTCGTTGGTGTCTTTTGATTCTTCCTTTTTCCTTCCTACCAATAATACCAACCAAACTCTTAACGGCATTTCATTCATTCAACAACACACTCTCATCTCATCTTTGTTGCTTCCTTCTTTCCTTTTTCTTCTCATTCAAAAGATACCAAAGAATCTTCCTTCTTCACCTTATTTTTATTCTTCAACTATTACATCATTTATCATTATTATATTTATTATATTATTATTAATATATTATTATACTCCTCTAAAGCTCAAACACAAAGAAAGAAACATAGTAAACAATAACAAAAAACATTAACACACACAAACACATAGAGAATGAGAGCAATAAATTCGCATGTTGTCTTAATAGATCTTCACTGCAATTCATGGAACATAAAACACTCTTACCTTAACAACAACAAATTCTTTTCCTCATTTCATCGTTCATCATCATCATCAAGAGTACATGCTAAAGCAATTCAATCTTCCAAATCATCATCTTCTTCTTCTTCTTCTCCACAAATTCGACGACCCTCTGATCGATATCCTATCGGAAATGGATCCTTACCGTCCATTTCACAAAGCAGCGAAACCACCGTTGAGCTTGATATGTTTCTGGAACTTCTTCCATTGGAGATGAGGATGGAATTGTATAAGCATCGTGAAATTGGAGGACTCATTGAAGTTGTCATGGATTTGGGTAGAGAACCTCTTGCTAGATTTCCTTCTGGTGATTGGGTTATTTCTCATAGACCCATTAATCACAATGATTTACACCACGCTATTTCTAAGGTAGTTCTATTTGGATAAAGATAAACTATTTAATTAAGCGCTTTATTGCATAATAAGCACTTATAGAATAATAGTAATTAATCTGTTCTAATCTAACTCAATTTTGTAGCTAAGTGATTTGTTTATATTTAAAATTGTTTTGACTTATGATTATTAAACTCAGCATAGGTGGGGTCCATAGGCTTTACTAAATTTACTAAATTTTCCCACAAGTTAAATAAAAATTGATACTTTGTGTCACTATTAGTGTATGCTAATGGTTTTTGTTTTGTTGAAGAGTAATAGATATAATGGTTGTTTTGTTTGTTATTATAGGTTGGTGAGTTTTCTGATGACAACCGATCAGGTATTGATAGCTCGTTGCATCGTATAAGTGCAATTCGGAACCGTCAGAAGCAAATCATTGGCCTTACATGTCGTGTTGGTCGAGCGGTGAGTGGCAGTGCTGAAATTATACGTGATATGGTTGAGGAAGGGGGTTCTATATTGGTCATCGGACCTCCTGGTGTGGGTAAAACTACCTTAATCAGGTCAACATTTGAATCTTGTTTTTTTAGTATGTTAAAATGGTCTACGATTTTGTTTTCATTTGCTGTTTTAGTTCATGTTTGTTTCCTTTTTGTTTAATCTAGTTTGAATGTCTTTTGATTGTGCAGAGAAACTGCCAGGATGCTGGCAGATGAGTTCAAGAAGCGCGTAGTAATAGTCGATACATCCAATGAAATTGGGGGTGATGGAGATGTTCCTCATGCAGGCATAGGCAGGGCAAGGAGGATGCAAGTTCCAAATGTGAATATGCAGCATAGTGTTAGTTACTAATCTCAGCAGTCATCTGGCTTTAATTGACTTGTTCATCTTTGTGGAAATTGTTTTGATAATTTGGAGTCTAATCTTCTGTGACGCTGTTTTGTTTATTTGTACAGGTTATGATTGAAGCAGTTGAAAATCATATGCCTCAGACCATTATAATTGATGAAATTGGAACAGAGCTCGAAGCATTAGCAGCCAGTACCATTGCTCAAAGAGGAGTTCAATTGGTCGGAACAGCACATGGAACGACCATTGATAGCATAATGAAGAATCCTTATCTTCAGATCCTTGTTGGTGGCATAGAGGTGCGGAGATGCTTTCCATTATATATTTTCCTTCAAGTTTATGATTTATGATGAAGAACGGTTGATTAGATATATCCATCCATTCGGTCCCCCCGCCTTCCTTCAAAGATTGAATCAATCTAAAATTTTTGTAGCGTATGCAAATGAAATAAGTTAGTGCTCTTAGTGACGTTTATTGATCATTTATTTGAATAGAGTGTAACCCTCGGGGACGACGAAGCCAGGAAAAGGAAAGTGCAGAAGACAATTCTTGAAAGGAAAGGACCTCCTACATTTACATGCGCTGTTGAGATGATATCTAAAACTCAATGCCGTGTTCATCATAGATTAGATGCAACCGTGGATGCCATTTTGGCAGGTATTCCTCATCTTCCATAATGGAATATCTTACTTGATATTTAGCTGACTGATATAGTATTTATTTAGTTATTTTCATGGGAGTTTAACTAGAAGATCTACTTTGTTATAGGAAAACCTCCAGTATTTGAAGTCCGTGATTGGCATGATTTTGCCAATGATTCGGTGAAGCATGCTCCGCTACCTGAAATAAGTCATGAAGAAGCATCTGATTTAAATTTAACTAACAATAATATCATGAGTTCTGACAGAGAGTATGACGAGGATGATACATACTACTCTCCCACTCGATCTGTGAAATTGAGTAATAGTGGATCTGTGATCAAGAGGAGTTCGCCAATGCAAGTGTATGCTTGCAAGGTAAATTATTTTAGAGTTTGCATGTGCTGTTAGAGAATATTATCAGGATTCAGGGAGCTTTGTTAACCGTCTCGTTTTCATGTTGCATTAAAAAGCAATTTTTTTAAATCTTTTCTTATTTTATTTCTTAATGGGCATTGTTTTCTTGTTGGGTGAATTTAGATTCTTGAAGCTGATCTAGTACAAGTAGCTAAAGTGATGGGGTTTGAAGATTTAATAGAAGTAACTGATGACATAGTAACTGCTGATGCAATTCTTGCATCCAGTTCTGAGTTACGACAGAATCAATGGATCCGCGCTGTGGCGAAATTCCATCAGTTACCTGTATTTGTTCTCAAGGTACCTTTTTTCTTGCTATTGCTTCGATGCGATCTCCTTTTGCCTTATAGTGATTTGATTTTTTGTTCCTCCCTTGCAGTCCAATACCATGGCAAAAATGGTAAAGGCAGTAAGAATGATCCTTGGGCTAGAACCCTTTGGCCCCACGACAAAGAAGCCATCAAATGGCTCTCTAGATATTGATATTGACGATGATGAACCAAAGCAAAAACCATCTCTGGAAGAGATTGATGCCTTGGAGGTACAACCATTTTTTGCTTATTCGATTAGTATTTAATTTCTCTTCTTGAAGTTCAATCTTCTGTGTGGAATTTTTGTCAATGCTGTGTACTAGAAGTCGCAATTGCTTCAAGCACTTGGTTGTTTGGATCTTTTAGAATGATTGGCCTTTTCTTCTTTGTGCGTTTAATTGAATTCCTTTTGTGCACACTCATCTGTGTTGTCTAGATCATCATTGTTGTGTGTTATCTTTACTATAACTGACAATCATATAAATTTTATTGTACTCTTATGGCAGGAGGTTCGGCTAGCAATAGAGTACATAGTGATTCCTGGTGGAGAGGCTGTGGAACTTCTTCCAAGACGTTCGGAAATTATTGACCGGCAGCTTGAACTTGTGAAAACCTATCAGTTGGCTGCTGAAAAGTCAGGTACAGATCAAAACACCAGGTTGCAGATTCTTCCCTTGAGGCTAAGCGCCAAAAGATCCTCAAAAACCAGTCCTGTTTCCCGCAAGAAAAGAAGTTCTACCTCAGAAAAATCTGTTGGTGGTGGCAACGCCAGCAAGGGTAGCACTGTCAATAGGCTTCCTATTTTACCAGAATGATTCGAAATTTCTCCCTTTCTAACATATTTCCCTTCATTGGTTTGTACATGTATGTATCATGTAATCTTCCAAAAAAAAATGTATGTATCATGTATGTAATAACATGTACAGTCATGCAATTGGTGTAAAACTGTAAATAATTTATTTACAGTATTCTGCCATCCACAGAAAATATAATGATTTCACTATTGAAATGTAATTCCATTTTTTATAAATAAATATATTAATATATATTAAGTTTTTGACTCATCCTTTAAGAAAAAAAAAAGGTTTTGAATCATGATGTTAAGCTCATGTTTGGAGAGTTCAACTTAAGCTCATGTGGAGCCATGATGCTAAAATATTCATATTACATAAACTAAACAACTTAAATTAAAACTTTGTGAGGACTAATTAAAAAAATATTTTAAACCAAATCACAGAAGTATACAATTGAGACACTATTCAAAACAAAAAAAATTATAAAAACTAAATATATATTATACTAGCAAAAATATAAGTAAACACATTATAAAAAAAACAATATAATTCATTGTTAAATTTAATTTATCAAATTATTTTTTCCTTTTATGAAATATATAATTTTATATATTAATACTTTTTTAACCCAAGAGGTGTGGTTGAGCGGCATGAGACTCCAATAGATACTCGGTCTCGACCAAAAAAATATATTAATACTTTTTATTTTTCTTTAACAAAAAAAAAATTTCTAATAAAGGAGATACGCCTCTAAATAAAGTTAGAGACATCAACTTTATTGACAATTTAATTTGTAATTTAAGTATAACATTCAAGTGCAAAAATTCATACTATATGGGTAAAAAATAAAATACTATAATCCAAATTACAATTTAAATATTTCTAATTTTAAAATTTATATATATTTTTTGGTTACAACTTACAACTTACAATTTTAAAATCCACTCAAAAAAACAAATTCTGATAAATTATATTTTTAGGGTGACACATGTAATGTAACAACATTCGGAGGTAGTACTAATATAGTTGGAGCGTTACTCTTGGAATCTTCTGACTCTATTCGAATCTTCAACCGGTTTCCTTCAAAACCCTAAATTTCCAAAATTACTCTTTCGTAAGTTTCTTAATTTTCAACTTCTATACAATTTTTTTCCTTTTATTTAGCATTCATTGATTTGCAATTTTTCGTCACACCAAAAACGGTGGTTTCAGGATTGATCGTGCATGCGAAAATGGCTGGAAAAGAAGATAATCGAATATTTGTTGGTGGATTGGGTTGGGATGTTACCGAACGTCAGCTTGAACATGCCTTTGATCGTTGCGGCAAAATTCTTGAATGCCAGGTACCATACCCCTTTCTCTCAAAGGAAATGTGGTAGATTTACAGTTTTGTTTTCATTATAGATATTAAAACTGGAATATATTATGCCTTTTTTTTTTACGTTTTCGATGGGATTTTCATTGTCGCGGTAAAATGCAGCTGATTCAGCTTCAATTGTAGTTGTTGGAGTTGGGAGTTTTTATTGAGCATTATGCTCAGGAATTTATATGTTTGGATTCTTCACTAATTTTTTTCACCTGTTTTCTTTGTTATTTCTGGAATGCTGGTTGTGAACCTTTTGATCTTTGAGATGCGGTATGTGGATTTTTTGAGTGATGTTTTAGCAGAATGATTTCTTCGTGTTTGAAGCTCGTTTTCAATTTCCTGATAAAATAGTAGCTTGTGGTAAAGGTAGAGCTCAAGTTGGAGATTAGTATGGCTTAGATATGTTGAATTCCGTGCAATAAGAGTAGCAAGCGAATGTCAGTCTGACCTGTCTGTTCCGTGCTTAAGGTTCATTAGTAATATTATTTTTATAACTTGGAAGGAATATTTGACAGAAAGATTGGGCTGAAAACTGTACAAAGTTGATACCATATCGGAGTTTCCTTTGTTGTATCTGTTTATAGAAATGAAAGATCTGTGCCTTGTCTGTTCATTAGCTTCCTTCCTCTTCCTGTAGTAAGTCTATTATGCGATGGTGATACTATGACAACTAGTGTGGGATGTGAAAAACTTCTTGTGCTGGACATTCCTTGTTTTGCTTCTGGTTCTAGATCAATTATTTGATATAACTGTAGGGAATTAAAATGAGGAGTTAAAGGCTTTGGTCTCGTATACTGCCTTTTCAGAATTTAAAAACAAAATTGTCCCTTGATATATTTGATATGATATATCCATTTCTGTAATTGTAGAGACAGGGGGAACAGGGTTGCCATTTAATGAACTGACAACAAATTTGGAAAGGTTCGGATACATCATGCAAAGTTTAGATAGGATAATCTTTGCTGGCTGTAATAGTGTGTGGTAGTTAGTAGATACTTTATCGGTCCACTGCAAATCCCAGTTGCTTGAACATTTGTGTATGGTGGATGACATTGTACCTTGGATGTACTTTCTGCAACCTAAAGCAGGTGGGGGGGGGGGGGGGGGGGGGGGGGGGTATGAGTGTATGATCGACCATACACCACCAACAGGTCCTGTGAGTACTCAAATGCTTCTGAGCTCAAAACATTTCAGATAGTGGGTTCCTCTGAGATAATGTATCTCTCTGGTTGTTCTACCGATGATAGCTAGTGTTGAAGACCAAATGATTTTTTTTTATTTTGTTACCACTTTTTACATTGGAATAGATTTGAGTGGTTGAAAAGGTTTGGTTTGGTCTTGAATGGTTTTGCATTTCTCAGTGTAGTTTTATATAAAGAATGCATTCATATCTCCGCGATAATTATTTTCTGCTAAAATGCCGGTGTGTTCACCAAGTCAGCTATGGGACGGTAGAATCGTATAAAACGGTAAGCATATAACTGCAGTGTAATTGATGCTATGCATGTGACATAGCATATTGCTGCCTAAGATTGATTATAACTTGCATCTGGGGAGGAGAATGCTCACAGAAGGTGCCGGTGTGTTTAAGAAATGAAAGGATGATGAGGAATTATGTCGATGCCATGCCTATAACTCGTGTGTTGTCTTTGAGAATTTTGAAAAAAGTATACACAGGCAGATATGTTTTGTTTTGAAGAGCAATCCTCTGTGATATCGTCGTGAAATTGGAGCTGCAGCATAGTGGTTAGGCGAGTGTGGCAATGAAAGCGACACTTGGATTTTCCTCACATACTGATTGTTTTTGGCTGCATATTGGTTTTGTGTTAGTTCTACTGATTGAGAAAATAATTGTATCCATCACAATACAGTGCTTTTTAATCAAGTAAGTCAGATGCTAAGATTATATTTGGGGGATTAGATTGTTTAAAGTTAAATCATGAAGTCATGAACTAGAATGGAACACGCTGATATTCTTGCTCAGATTTTGGAAATGATTTTTTTATGAGATATTTGTTCTCAAATATGGGCTTGTGATTCCTCTGAATGACTTAGCCGTGAAAACCATTCTGGTGCTTTGTCATCAGAACACAAGTAAGTTGTCTGGTTGTAAATTTGCTTAATAGTGACCGCTGTTTGCATGTATAACATAGATAAAATACTGAAACTCCTTATTCAATACACAACTTTTTGATGGTCACAAATTTTAATTTTTTGTTTATAAATTGAATGTCCCAGTATGTTGTTGGATGCTTGTTTATATAAGCATCATTCTTTTGGGTTAGAAATTTTGAGTAGTTTGCAGCAATTGCATTACTATTTCAGTGGCTAATTTAAGCCATTCTGAGTTGAGGTTAAACCTATCAGATATTTTCAAGTATATTTAGGAATTGATTCTCCTTGATAACTTAAATTATATCTATAGTTAATGGGGATGAGGGGAGGGGGGAAGAGCTGGTATTTGAATGGATTATGGAGAAAATAATTGATGATGAAATCTATCTTTGAAGATGATGGGTTGTTGTTTTTTTTTTTGCTCTTTTGTGACATCAACTACTTTGTCCTACCTCCTACTTCTCTGTTGTCTTGTTTTTTCACATTTGTATCCTCATCTTGTTTGCATGATGTGGTTATGTTTTACTGGTTTTGTAAATCATTTAGTTTTTGCACGTAAAATAGCTTCATATATGTTCCTTATTTACTCTTACTGGTTTAGTTAATTGTCCTATTAAATATGTTTTATATGTTCAACATAATTAATAATGACTGTTTGCATCAAAAGCAGCATTGATATTATTGTCATCATCTTAAATGCCATTAAAATTTGTTGACATTAATTGTACATATTGTCATTATTCAGCATGAAGTTTTAAGTGTTTTTCCTGTAGATTATGATGGAAAGGGATACAGGACGTCCACGTGGATTTGGGTTTATTACATTTGCAGATCGTCGGGGAATGGAGGATGCAATCAAAGAAATGGATGGACGGGAAATTGGTGATCGCATCATCACTGTCAACAAGGCACAGCCCAGGATGGGGGGTGATGATGCGGATCAACGTTACAGAGGTGGCTTCTCTTCTGGTGGTAGGGGAAGTTATGGGGCTGGAGACAGGGTAGGACAGGATGACTGTTTCAAATGTGGGCGTCCAGGGCACTGGGCCCGAGATTGTCCTTTGGCAGGAGGCGATGGTGGTCGTGGTCGGGGTGGTGGTTCATTTTCTTCACGTCCTAGGTTTGGAGGTGCTGGTGGACATGGGGATCGGCTTGGTGAACGTGATCGATACATCGATGATCGTTATGACGGAGGACGTTATGGGGATAGGGATCGTTTAGACACCCGAGACTACAAATACAGTGGCCGCGATCGCTATGCTAGTGACAGGTATAAACGGTTAAATTTTGTTACTGAAATACCATTTTTGGTGCTTTTGCCATTGCGTTAAAACAATAATTTAATTTAATCATTAAAAATTTAGACTGTAAATAAGTTTTACACAAATGTCTAAATATATTTATTGTGTTAAAATGCATTACTCTGTGACAAGATAATAACACATTAAACGTTTATGTAAAACTTATTTAAACTGTGAATTGAAGTTAATAGACTTCTAAAAACGTTGAATGATTGCCATCTAAAATGTAATTTTTTTTATATTGTTTAATTATTAATGTGGACAATTGGGAAGGCTGCGATTGAATAAAGATTTGAGTAGATATTGGTCTCATTTCCCTTTTCAGTAGTATTTATTCATTCATCATGAATGGGAAGGATCATTAACCTCTCCAATTGTCATTCCTTTTGTTCTATGTATTAGTTATTTTAATGCTTTGCTGAAAACTGTGTAGGTATGCACCAAGTGGAGACCGATTTGCTAGTGATCGATATGGCAGTGGCTCAGACTACCCACAAAATGGTTATGGGAAGGAAAGAGGCTATGACCGGTATGGTGGTGCTCGTGGAGGTTCTGATAGAAATGGAAGTGGAATACCAGCTCGTGATGAAGGAAGAAGCTATAGGGGCAGAGCTGGTCCTTATGACCGCCCCAGCAGGGCTGCTCGTCCTTCATCATTTGACCGCTATTGATTTCTACTGGTTCTTGTTGGTCTTTTCGGTTAGAAATGTGGAGAAAAAATTAGGGACGTAGTTCTTGATTATGTAGGAATGTCTAGCTTTAGACAGCTACTTGATTGTAGTTTCATAGATCATGGGTTTGATAGTTTGTTTTTTTATTCAGATCATGTGAATCCTTACTGAGTTACCTGCCCTTGTTGTTTGACGCTTTGACACGACTTTCCTTTTAAATGCAATTCAGTATTCAACATGGTTTATGGTTGTTTTGCAGTACTTTAAAATTGGTGATGTTGCAGCTGGTACTGTCTCAGCACAAAGTTCAGATATGCCTATTTTATGTTGCTTACTAGTGTTTACTTTAACTTATATTTCGAAATGAAAGCTTCCAAAGATTAAGGAATTGTTTGGGGTAAACAAAGTGAGGCACGACAGAACTCAGAACAATGTCAAAACGTTACATAGGATATCTACAGGTATCTGCCACTTTGTTGGAATAAATGCAAGGCAACTGATTACTACATGAATTTCTGAAGCGAAAAGCATAGGTGAGTGAAGTTAGATTCTCTCCATTTCTTTAAAAGAAATGGCAAACATCATTACTGATTACACAAACAAGATTAATTTTTTAATTTTTTTTTTTGATGTTTGTCATTTCTTTTGAGAAATGAAGATGATCTTAACTCGAGTGAGTGCGACTGCAACAAACATTATGTAAAAGTTGGATTATACTGTATCTTATTCTGATGTTTATTTATTTTTATAATTACCATTTCTTATATTGTGGTGATTATATTTAATCAATTATTGCAAGTAAAAGTGATTTGAAAATGAAAGAAAAGGAAAATAAAGGGATCAAGTTCAAGTCTGAAATACTCTATGTGCTTACATATAAAGGTTTAATGATCAAAACAGTTAAGCTAACAGTTTAATCGTAAACATGCATGGCTTAACTTTTGTGGCATGTGGAAGATGCCATAAAAAACTAAAACAGAGATTAATTTTAGCAAATATTATAGATTTAATTTATATGCATTAACAATTTAAATTTTATTGAACTAACAAAAATTCATAATTATTGGATCATTAGAATTATTTAACTTCAATCAAAATTGATGATCAATCTCAAAATTATTTGACTCAGTTGTTGTGGTTCCGTTGAGTCATCTCACCACTCATTTTCAGAGTATTCATTGTTTTGTACTGTCTGAAATATAGTTTATGTCCAACGGAACCGCAAAGTGCATTGTGAATTGTTGCACGGGCAGTGGATTACTCGTGTGTGTATGAAAATTTCAAAATATCAATATTATGTGCAACTTTTTTTTATGGTTAGAAAAATTCGATACTATTACAATTTACAACACTCTCCACCCCAACACTCTTAACACAAACCACTAACTAGCACGTAGACCCAACGGTATAGGAAATTTACATTGATGAAGGAGAAACTTTCAATCAGTCTCTTTGAAATTGATTTGTTTTATTATAATTCAATCATAAAATAATGTATAGTTTTTTAAAATTTTAAATGAATCAACACAATACAAAATAGCTTACATTTACTGATTTATATATTCTTAGCAACATAGATATCAACCAACTTGTTTTGTAATGACAACGTCCACTAATATAAATCTGGGTTAAATAACACAGCAACGTATAAAGATCATATAAATTATGCAGACTTCACACTCTGTTCTACTAATTAAAAATCAAAGACAACAGTACAAACAAACAGGTTTATTGAAATCATTGTAAAGAAGATATAGCAGAGGAGAAATGAAGAAATTGTGCATAAAGAAGAAAATCGCACAAGCAGAAATCTACTGATAATGAGGTAAGTAATAAGAAAAATAATAATTGATGCTTAAACACTTGCAACTGAGTATAGCAACTTTCTTAACGAGTCAAGAAACTACAAAATTTTGAACAGAGTGTTTGAAAATAAACATTGCATAAAAGATCAGCTACTGTGAAATACTCCAGAAAAATTAAAACATCTTTAAGCAACAACAGGGGCCTCAACATCAGTAGTTGGCAAAATAGCAGCAGGCCTGCTGTAATCCTCCTCTTCCTTAGGAGTGTGAATAGTGACAATATCAGGGAGGGGAGTTTTAGGACCCTGTTTCCCTTTAGGATCCCAATCAAGCATGATCTTCACTTTGATTCCAAGAACACCCTACAAGACAACAAGGAAAAAATCGTAAGGAACAACATTAAACAAAAAGAATATACAGTTAAAAATTGCTGAAGACAAAATAATTCTATCAGGTAATTGTGAAGAGCTAACCTGTCTGAGGAGGACGTGTCTGACTGCAGAATCAATGTAATCTTTGACTGGTTGCCCAGAAGAAATCATGTATCCATCCTTGAACTTCATGGATTTAGCTCTTTGAGCCCTTAACTTTCCACTGACAATAACCTAATCAAGTCAAACAGTAATTAGTACCATCTTAGTACAAAGAGAAATTTAATGAGTTCAAAACGGTTTCTGCAGAACAAACCTCACATCCCTTGGCACCACTTTCCATGACAAATCTCAAAACACCGTAGCAAGCCCTGAAACAAATAGTTCATAACAAGGTTAATGTTGTCACCATAAAGTCGCAAACACAGATGTATTCAAGAAATTAAAATTGGTGGGGTTTTTTTTAGAAAAAATTTAAAAATAGGAAGGTTTTACAAAAGTAAGAGCTCGTATATAAACTCAAGTCATATAAAAGTCTGGAATATATTACAATTATTCAACAGTAGGGATATATTTCAACTAGTCTACAAACAATATGTCAATTACACCTAAAGCACAAATTAAAGACAAAACATCAATTACAGAGCAAGAAGCCACAATGCTGAGAGAGCTAACCATATGATTTTCAGTTTTTAGGATGACGATTGACCAGTCTAGTTTAGTTAAAATCAAGCACCAATCCAAAATATTAAATCAAATAAATTTGACCAGTCGAACAGATTGCAATCAAAAACCAATCGAATATATTACAAATTCGTCAAAATCAGAAGAAAAAAGCATTGCCAAATCAAATTTTAATTTTTTAACAATACATAGCATCATAAACTTCATTTAGTATGTAATGTGTGATAGCATATATGTTAAGCAACAATATCAATATAAGCAGGAATAAACAGAGCTAGCAAAATCAAATTATAGTTTTGTAACAATACATATCATTATAAGATTCAGTTTTTCAAGATCCTAAAATATACCTGCGCACGGCAAGACCACCGAGAAGCTTGTAACGAAGAGACTCAGCTTGAGCAATAGCACAAAGACCTCTATTGTTAACTTTTTCAGCATATAATTCAACACTGTTCTCTGGAAACTTAAACCTCTTCTGAACAACAGAGGTAAGCTCTCTAATTCTCCTACCCTTTTCACCTATATATCACACCATCATAAAAACCCTAAATACACAACAATAACAATTCATAACAAATCAAATCAAATTTCGAAAAATGAATTCAATAACACACCAAGAACAGCTTGGGTACGAGTAGCTCTGATGATGATCTCAGTGCGCATAGGGGTAACCCTAACCTCAACACCAGAGTAACCATCTTCAGCAAGTTCACGGGTCAAAACTTCATTCAATTCAGCGAAGAAAACTCCATCAGCAACGAACTACAACACAGAAAAACACAAAATTTCACAAATTGACGAAAGCTAAAATGATGATAACATAGAAATGAGATTCATGGAAAATACCTTTCTCTTCTTGCTCATTTGAGTCGCCATGTTTGCAGAATCGGAAGGGGGTTGAGGAAGAAGATGGCGCGAGATCTGAAAACAAGAAACCCTAGAATTGCAGTAGAGACCAGAGAGTGTGTGGAAACGATGATATGATTCAATTTATATTAGGGTTGGGCCGGCCCAACTAATTTTAGGGTTTAACAATCAATGGGCCAGATTACTTTAATTTTTATTTCTTCTTCACAGTACTTGAGTATTTTGTTTTTTTGATTGGACTCTGATATTTCAGAGTTTGGACCGAGCTTTAGCATCAATATTTTTAGTCCCTTCCTTAACATTTTTGTAGAAATTGAATAGTTGTCTTTCTTACTTAGTCCAACGTCAATCATCACTGGACTAATTAGTATTTGATTTTACAATATTTTATTTTAACATTTAACAAGATTATTTTTTTCGACATAAAAACACACGATTACTTATGCTATGTTTTGTAAAAATAAGCTATAAGCTAGTTTATAGCTGAAAAGCTAATAAAATGATAGTAAAGTATTTGATAAATTTAGTTGTTGTAAGTACAAAACAAAATAAAAGTATATTATTGCTAGGTAATGATTACATTTTTTTAAAATAAAGAAATGATAATAATAAGGATAAATATGAGATTTCTAGTTATTAGTCTTCAAGCCCGCAAAGACTTCCATACATGTAGTTTGTTTGGTGCAAAACTTGTTTCACTTCTCATTAAAACATTGATTAAGGAGATAACTTTTAGTTGAGAGAAAACTTTACCCGCAATGATATGATATTTTCTTCAACAATTATACAATCAATAGTTAGAGAATTGTTCTTAACTTTTGCCCTAATATCTCAATATTTTAGATGAAGATGTAGTATATTTCAAACTAATATGTTTAGTTGTTGTAACTCAATGTGTCAACCTACCCTAATACAGGTTCCCCCAACTCGAAACTTCAACCATAAAAAAACAAAATGAAGATAAAAAATCCAATAATGAAGAATGCAACAATCAAAGTTGAATCAAGATCAAGCTGAATATGCAAGAAATCAAATGTATAACTTTTAAGATAACACTTCTATATATATTAAAGTTCATTAAGATGTATCTTAAATGAATAAATTAGCATATTTTTCTGTAAAAAAATGCAAGAATACAAAATAAAAAATAAACCTACATATGCACAATCTAATAAGGGAGAAAGTTAGTAGCAACGCTTGCAATTGTGAATTTGTGATAGGCGTGCGTAATTCACGGTGACTTCAATTCATATTGACCGCAAGAGTTAACACAAAAAAATTGAAAAAAATACCGACTTCTACAATTTTTAGAGTGTGAATCAATAGTTTACTCAATTATTTTATTTGATAATAACTTTCATCTTTTGGTTTCTCACATATCCACCCACCTTTAATCTTTCAAAAGTCACTATAAATTAAAAGAAGTCTTACATGAAGCATGCTCTTCCATTACTATATTTAAGGTCGTGGGGAATGCTGATCAGCCAGCTCTGGGTATCTTGATATATCTTACCCTACTATATTTATTAGTTGAATGGATGCAAGAAAAAGTATAGCCTATAACTTTGACTTTTCACTTCATATGAATTAATTACTACTCTCTCGTCTTATATATAAGAAAATATTCACTTTTTAAAAACATTAAAAGTTTGATGTATCTAGCTTATATTATTAACTACATAAATTCAATTCTCAATGTACATAAAAAGTAAATTGTTTCTTATATATAAGGCCAGAGGGAGTATTTGCCTTTTTAGATTTGTGTAATGCTAACCGAGTAACCGGTGCCCCGGGGCACTGGTTAAGAAAATAAATTTAGTAATATTGTATTGAAATTTGTGCAATCAACTTTTCAAAAATCTAAAAAGTGTTACTTTTAGTTTAAAAATTTCGTTTTTTGGGTTCCTTAACCAGTGCCCCGGAAGCACTGGTTAGCATGACCCAAAGATAATTAAATATACTATAATTTGAACTTCGTTCTCTATATATAATATCTTACTGAGTTATGTTCACGGGAAAAAATATTAACAAGTGTCCCTAAATATTTATTAAAAAAATTAAATACAATAAAATTATTTAAATTTTGTATAATTAACTTTCGACAATTATAAATTGTAGTACATTTTCAATATAAGATTTGCTTTTTTATTTTTCTAATAACTTAATACTAATTTCCATGCACAATTAGAATGAAATCATAGTCAACTCTGCTTTAGTCCCATTTTCACATTTTAGCCACACGCAACTGAATTTTAACAAATTTCTAGAGCTCTTTTGTCTTTGTTTGTATGTCACTTTCTAATTTCCGTTGACAATGTAGTATACATTCTTCCATTTTTTTGTCAAAAGAAAGTTTAATATACTACTATACTATTATAATAGTCAAAATTGTTGTACCAAAAAAATTAATCGTCAAAATTGAAATCAAAACACAAATGATAATACTACTAACGTCTTAAACTAATACTTGTTGAGAAAACAGTGATAAATTTAGTCACTCTTATCCAAGAAAGAATGAACAACAACATATAAACTTTCTGCTAGAGACTTGAGAAAATAGAAGACTCAAAAAAATTTAACAATCACATAAAATAATACTTGTTTTTATTTACCATATTTATATATATAAAATTTTCACTGCTCTTTAGCAGCAATTAATTTGTAGTATGTTTTTTCTATTTTAGAGATTGAACCCATAAAGCGCATATATATATAAGGAGTACCTTTTCAATTGTCACTACTTATAATTTCATATATAGATAAGGATCTTGCTATTTAAGGAGTACCTTTAAACATACTATTTAAGAAAATATTTTTATTTAAAAAGTTAAACAGCATAATTGTTAATGCGTTGATTTTACAGATTTCAATAAATATTCTATAATAATTTATTATTTAAGGGCTTAAAGAGTGCCTCACAAACACTATTTAGCATTTGCTTATAGATAATTTCATTTTGAATGTGAGACTCTTGAACAAATTTATAGAAAAATATTCAGAGATCAAAGCGTTTCTCCTTTTCTCTTTTAAATCAAAGAATTCCTCATCATGATGTATGAACCTCACATCATCATGATGTATGTATATACTTAAAAAAAATTGACTAAATTATTTTTATTGTTATTATTCTCAAACAAGCACGCACATGAAAAAGGGCAAGACAATGTATACACTCTGTCAGTGGTAAGGTTGAAATTCATTTTATTGATGCCCAAGATCCATTTAATCTAAATTGAAATTAAGAGTCCTATAGCATATAACATGAGCAGGATCATACGATTGTATTTTGTCTAATATTGTTACCGTATTTTTAAGTCCTCATATCATCATATTCTAGAAGATATTTGCAAAATTTTATGATGAATTTGATTTTATTAACAACCAGAGTTGACCATTCTATATGATCCGATATGAGACTACGTGCGTATGCTCATGTGGGTGTGGCGCTCATAACTAATTTTCAAAAGTAATGTGGTGGTTCTCTCATTCATTCACGTTTTTATAAGTATCAATCAAGTATTTTTCGTACAATCTTTTGACTTGAGATAGATAGTGATCATAATAAACAATTTTTTTTTGTTATTATGGTATAGGTATAAAGTTTCTACTATCGATTGCGATGACTTATCTCCAAAAAGTATGTGAAACACTTAAGGTGAATTTCAAACTCATACTCTTTTATTAAATTGAAAAAGAGATCCTTATTTTCTCATTGCTCAAGTTCCATTCAATTCACGAGAGACAAATTTTGATGCTGGTGAAATGATGACATTGACCTCATAAGTTCAGAAATTAAATCCTAAAATCAAATCTAACTGTCCCTAAGTAAAGTAGCAAACAAACGTAAGGAGAAAACATCTTCATTTTAACTCTTACAATAACAAGTGATTGATTGTGGGCAATATAGTCGTCATGATACGGTAGATAGTAAATTTTATAAAAATATTTAGAGTCAATGTGTTAGAACAAAAAGATCCTTGTAAAAAATATATAGCTGGATAAACACTGATCTCCATATTTTCGTTCTTATCAAAAAGATCCTTGTCTTGTTACGTAGTAAATGAAAACTTACCATTTTTAAAATTTGGTCAACAAGATGCAAATATAAATTATTCTAAAAATGAAATTGCCATTCATTTTCCTTTCAAATATTAATACTATACTACTAGTAAACCATCTAGATTGATGGAGAAAACATACATAAGAATAATAATATATCAATGAATGTGAAAGGTTGGACACATCGATCTTCCCCACATGTAACAAGTCAACATTAGCAACAAATAAGGGTGTTAACATTTATTTTTCAAGATCTCTATATATTCAATTCAACAACTTGCTTCATTTATTTATACACTATCTTCACTACTTACTTCTATAAGTGCCAATAAGAGTTTCCTAGCTAGCTAGCTATACTGCAAATTTTTCTTGCACTTCAAGAAAATGGCACTAGGTAATTCAATTGGTGTTCATGGTTGGGGAGACACGAAGAGTCTCGCCGTCCAATTCATAACTGGACGGTGGTTTGTCGTGTTCGCCTCCTTTCTAATCATGTCTGCCGCCGGAGCCACCTATATGTTCGGCTTATACTCCAGCGTAATAAAATCAGAACTTGGTTATGACCAAAGTACACTAAACCTCCTTAGTTTTTTCAAAGATTTTGGTAGCAACGTTGGTATCCTTTCAGGACTAATCAATGAAATCTATCCACCTTGGGTAGTTTTAACAATAGGTGCTATTCTTAATTTCTTTGGTTACTTCATGATTTGGTTATCAGTTTCTAAAAAAATAGCAAAACCACAAGTTTGGCAAATGTGTCTTTACATCTGCATAGGTGCTAATTCTCAGTCTTTTGCAAACACAGGTTCACTTGTTACTTGTGTCAAGAATTTCCCAGAATCTCGCGGCGCGGTTTTGGGAATTCTTAAAGGCTATGTTGGTCTTAGTGGTGCAATTATCACACAACTTTACTCTGCTATTTATTATGATGACACAAAAGCATTGATTTTGTTTATAGGTTGGCTTCCTGCTGCTATTTCTTTTGCTTTTCTTCGAACCATTCGATATATGAAACCTGTTCGACAAGTTAACGAGCTTAAAGTTTTTTATAATTTCTTGTATATTTCACTTGGTCTTGCTGGTTTTTTGTTGGTTATGATCATAATTCAGAAGAAGCTTAGTTTCTCACAGAGTGAATTTGGTGTAAGTGCTGCTGTAGTAATTTTCTTGCTTTTTCTTCCACTTGCTGTTGTTTTCATTGAAGAGAACAAGATTTGGCAGAGTAAAAAACTAGCTTTAGTTGACCCTTCACCAGTTAAAATAGTAACGCAAAGTGAAACTGTTACTACTGGAACTGAAAATGATAAAGAAAAAGTCAACTCTGTTGTTTCAGTTTCAGCTCCAAAAAGAGATACAAAATGGAATGAGGATGTGTTTAATCCACCAGCAAGAGGTGAAGATTATACAATTCTTCAAGCACTTTTCAGCATAGACATGTTGATACTATTTGTGGCATGTATTTGTGGTGTTGGTGGAACATTGACAGCAATTGATAATCTTGGTCAAATAGGAACATCACTAAGATATCCAAAGAAAAGCATAAGCACTTTTGTGTCACTAGTGAGTATTTGGAATTATTTAGGACGTGTTTTCTCAGGTTTTGTTTCAGAACATTTTCTAACAAAATACAGATTTCCTCGTCCTCTTATGCTTACTTTAACGCTCTTTGTCTCTTGTATTGGACATCTTTTGATAGCATTTGATGTTCCAAATGGTCTTTACATAGCTTCTGTAATTATTGGTTTTTGTTTTGGTGCTCAATGGCCATTACTTTTTGCCATAATTTCAGAACTCTTTGGACTTAAATATTATGCAACTTTGTATAATTTTGGAAGTGTTGCAAGTCCACTTGGATTATATGTTCTTAATGTGAAAATCACTGGTCATTTATATGACAAAGAAGGTACAAGACAATTGCAAGCACTTGGAAAATCAAGACCAGAAGGAACACAATTGAATTGTGTTGGTGTTGATTGTTTCAAGTTATCTTTCATTATTATTACAGCTGCTACTTTTTTTGGTGCTGTTTTTTCACTTCTTTTGGTGGCTAGAACAAGAAAGTTTTACAAAGGTGACATATACAAGAGATTCAGAGAAGAAGCTATGGTGACAGAAGCTGAAATGGTGGAGAAAAAGAACGTGGGAAAGACAGAGGAAGATGCTAAAACTGGTCAGCAACATGTGGTAACAACTTAGAATCAGTACAAGTGGATAAGGATGATGATAGTATAGATCATAGATTCATAATTAATTGTTGTAAACATGAAATTTAAAATGCTGTCATACATATTATAAAGTATAATATGTAACATTATGAGTGCTAATTTTTGTTTTGCCGTGTTGTATAATTTTCATTTTCTTTTGTCATACATTCAAAGAAAATAAACTTGATTGCTTTGTTATACTATAGTTTAATATTGCTGGTTTGTTCATTTACTTACATGCACGTTGTTTATCAATGCCGAGGTCAAGAATTTGCTTTAATTTAAAGTAATATTCATTTTCCTTTAGTTATACTATAGTTTAAATGTATGTAAAGTAATGTATTGGTCAATGCCGGCAACAGTGTGAATATGTGCCATATGTTTTTTTAAGGTAGTTGGTGTGTCAAATTGGCAAGAATAAGTAAGACTTATGCGCTAGTCTTACATTGGGTAAAATAATGAAATGAATATTAATCAACATTGATAAATCTAATATCTTAAAATTTCTGATAAAGATATAGTACTAGTGTTTAACTTATTTTTATAGTTGTTCTTAGTTTAAAGTCATGATCTCTCGATCTATTTATCATTCAACATGTTTGAGGTTGTGTTCCAAACATGTTTGAACTTTGAAGGAATCCATGTAAAACAATGTATTGGTTATGTAAATAAAACAAGACCACTATGGAATCTAAATATGGTCCATTATTTGAACACCAAAGTTGTAAGTTATTGAGATTGGAACACAATAAACAATGGCTCTGTTCTTATCTAATAGGCAACATGATTATATTAAAATCAAAATGTTGGCAAGTTGCAATAAGATGACATTCCAATTAAGCATGGTTCTCAAATGGCACAATCCCTCAGACCAACGAATAGAGAGCAACAAATAACAGCTAAACTAATTTAGGTATTCCAATTTTGGCTAAATCTTGAGACTTGCATGGCACCAAAGAAAAATTAATAAGCTTTAATAAGCTTTAACCAATGCAGAACCAACTGCCATTCATGATAAACCAGTAAATGCACCCTGAAAATGCAGCTTCATATCTGATACAAAGGGCTACCAGCTGTATATAATGACATGGTAAATTGATCAAACAGTTTGCAATGTCATGAGTAAGAATTATATGATAATAGATGAATCCAAAATAATCCATTAAAATTTGTTTTAAAAAATTCAATCTAATTCATTTATTATTATACTTTTAATAGATGGATACCAATCCATCAGTTAAATTAATTTTTTTTTATTTTCTTGACAAAAACATTTAATCAATTTTTATTACAGATTATTTAAAAGAGATATTTCAAACAATTTTTTTATGAGTGAGTGACATTTTTGTAGTAGCCCAAAGCAGATTTTGAAAATACTGGGCCCCAAGCAGTTTTTGTAATAAAAACCAGTCAAGTGTGAACACCAGTCACCTAGTAAACCCCCACTATATATTCCACATGGTATACTTAAAGAAAGTTATCCATATTTTTCTCCCAAGTTGGTTAATTTTTGTCATCCTTGAACAACTAATCAATGTTACTTTTTTTGCTTTTAACTTTTAGGAAATTCTTGTTTAAGATAGTCCCAACTTTTAGGAAGATTCGGTCACGGTCGACCACAAATGATGAATAGTAGTGGTTCTTCAGTTGAACTCCGACAATATTAATGGTCTTGGCCCAGCATCGGTGATTATATATACTGTCATTTTCATAGTGGCATATGTATCACATTTCTAAATTTGTATTTTCTTATCACACACTATGTTGACTTGAGCGTCGGAATCCCTGCAGGTACCCCCCCTCCGCTTCAACAACCGTGCACGGTGTTGCTTTCGGTTGATCGACACTTCTGGTTGGGCAAGATCAGAGGTGTCGTCTGTAGGAACGATAAAATTCGTTCTTGAATTTACAGCCCCTTAACCTCGATTGAGGACATATGTTCTTGCTCGCTGTAAGTCCTACATCGGTTGAAATTCGAGGTTAATGATAGTTTATATACAACACGCCACCCTTCTCTAACCAACCGAGACGTTTTTTCTACAAATGACAAAATCGTGATGGTTTACCCTAAAACAGACAATTTTTCAGAGATATGAACTTGAGGTAGAGTCAGAACATACTCTCATTTATCCCTCAAAGATAAATCTGAGTTATCTCCAAAACATATCTTAAATTAAAAATGTATTTACATTTAGCATTCAACATGTGTCAAGTATGATTATCTCAAGTGAATAGACATATATTTTTAAAGCTCAATAAAAGATGATGAATAAGTTTTATTAGACTATAAAACCAATGTTTTTTTTGGTAGAATATATAAAACCAATATTTTTTTCATGCACTTTAAAACAAATCAATATTGTAGGATTTGGATTTCATGTTAATACGTATTGGAACTCTTGTGATTTTGTTCTTTATAAAAGATACCTAGTTTGTAAAATTGAAGAGTGAGACATTGTATACGGTATAAACTATTTTTATGCTTAATTCACAAATTCACAAGCCACCTAAAACTTTTTAAATGTATCATAATTTTTGTCTTTCAATTATTATTTTTAAATTGAACTGTCACAAATTCACAAATAACTAATTTTATCTATTAATATACTCCCTTTAATCTTATATATAAGTAACAAATAACTTTTTAGATTCATTTAAAAAGTAACATATCTAGGAGAATATATCTAAGAGAGGCTAAATAAGTCGGACTAAACAAAACCTAACTACATTACTTTTTTTAATGAATCTAAAATGTCAATTTTACTATATATACCTGACACGGCGTGTAAATTTCTAAATACCACGTCGGTGAAAGAAATTTATGCTAATGTCATGGATGGCTGGCTGGACCGAAAAAGACAAACACTAGCTATCAGCAGAATAAGAAAACTGGGTAAGCATAGCAATGATTTCGTATGAATCTAGTATACAGTGTCTCTTATTTTCTGCTCACCAAGAAGCAGACTAAAAATTGCGTAACCACTGCTTTCGTACCTATCTATCATTATTTCCAGCTTCCTTCGTGCAGTATAGTATTTTGAATTTTCTTAAAACAAGGTCTTTTTGGCAACCACTCTCTTCAGCTTTAATTATATCTAAAAATAATTTTAGATATATTAAATAATTTATGTATTTAAAATGTAGTTTTTGTTTATAATTAAAGTCAAAGATAATTATTACTCTCTCCGTCCCTTAATATAAGACCCTAATAAGATCTTGTTTGATTTGTTTTGATGAGTATTTTCAAAATATCAATTTTTTATAATTTTTACTGCTAGAAAATTAAAGATATTAGCGATCAAAATTATACATTAGCGTACGTGCTGTGGTCAAAAAGAGTCTTATAATTAGGGACGGAGAGAGTATAATAGATGAGTTACGGCTTTGATAATCATTTTAAAGCTTTTTAGGTAATAACTATTCCTTTAATTATGTCATAAAGTTTTTTATCTGTGTTTAAAAATACATAAATTTTTAGTCGAGAGAACGATAAATGACCGAATTTAAGATAAGCATAATTCTTTAAAGTTGAATGAAGGTTACAATATTTTGAGCTATAAGACTATTTTTTGCTTATAAACACTACACATGCATGCATAATTTATTTAGCACACATCATAAATACACTTTTTTTGTTTCTTGTTCTTTGGTTACAAGAATAAGACTACTTTAATAGGAGATAAATGATATTGTGAGATATGTACAAGTAATAGATATTTGAATTTTTGACATATAGTTTATTTTTTGTTGAAAGGTTGGTCTCTGCAAAAAGGCAATCCAAAAATCAACTCCGGCTCAATTACTCCATCAATCATGATGATAAATGTTGACAAAAACAGAGTTGGCAAATATAAGTTCTGTCCTTACAAGGTTGCAGGAAAGATTTTTCTTCCCTAGCACTAGTAGCATCACCCACCGCCACCGTTGTGTTTTTTATAACTGCGTGGTCCCATTTTCCCATGACTAATACTTCTGGAGCCGAAAAACAATGGTGAATTGGTGATGCTATGACAAGTCAACTAAAGAGTCTCTATAGTTGACTATGGATTTCCCATTTCTGGGGGAGTTTCCTCTTACTTCCGGGTCTGCTAAGATATCTTCATATTAAAACCTTTTCACATTAAGTACTACTTCTTCCGTCCAAATTTATTTATTATGGTTAACTAAATTACACAATTTAAGCAAAGTACTTAAACGAAAGAGAGAAAATATGATTTTTACAAAAATACTTCGTCTTCTAATTAGTGGATATGAGACCTTCCTTCAACTATGAACTAAGCAGCCTTGAGACGACATTAAGATACTAAAAAATAAATTTTTGAATATTTGTTTATCTCATCTAATAATTGTTTTAAGGGGGTAAAATAGGAAAAAACAAAATATATGTCATTTTGAGAAAAAAATTGTAACAAAATATATGTCACTTTAGATTACCAGTGAAACATTTGATGTTTTTTTTCCTATTGTACCTTTAAATAATTGTTTCTCTTCTTTATTTTAATTCTACAATTTATACCATAATGAAAGATAATTTTGTAAACTAACTCATAATTTCTATTTTTCACATAACATTGATTGCATTTCTTAATTTGCATGATATTGTCATAACGACATATATTTTGGTACGGAGGTAGTATAGTATATGTCACTTATTATGAGACAAACAATTTTAATAAGTATGACATTTATTTTGGGACAGAAGAAATAGTATAATAATTAGGAATAGTATAATAATGTAATACTTTTCTATCAAATTTTTTTCACTCAATTCAAAAATTAAATAAGTGACATTTACATATTACATATTGTTCAAGTATCATTACTTATTATAGTTACTCAAAAAAAAAGTATCATTACTTATTTTGTTAAAATTTTGGATTTTAACATTTGACTTTTTAAGAAAAATGCAATTTTATTTTAAAAAATAATACTTTCATGACATGGCAATTTAGATTTAAAATTTGGTTGTCAACATAAGTTGATCCAATTAGATGGTAAAGAAATGACTTGTACTGACCTGGACTCTTCATAACAATGTGTTAAGAAGCAAGATGATTGAAACTTGATTGAATTGAACTCATGTGAAAGGAAAAAAAAATTCTGTTGGTTATTTTTTGCTTCACAAATTCTCGAATTTTGGGATCAAAGTGTGAAATTCCTTACTTCGTCGTATCTATAATGAATGCACTCTCTTGTATTATCCTTATTCTGTACGTGTTGACTGATAATTCCTTTTTTTCTCTTCCTATTATTTCTCTTGCTTAGTGAAGATATTCTAGCCCAAAGTTTTGTATTATTCATAATTCCATAAAATTTGGATACCAAATCAAAATTCTTACATACTCCATTTAATCATGTTTAAGGATTATAATATTTAATTAGTCATTGATGTTGTATAACTTTCGTCTTCTTTTTTTTATATTTTGAAAACTCAAAATCCGACAAATGACCGATTAATCCGAGGTGACTAATCCTATCACTTATTTTGGTTTGATCCTAATCCGATTATTTGTAATTTTAGATATACTATTTTGAAGCAACACAACTCAAATGTGACTTGATTGTAAGTTATATACATCATCTAAAACTTGTATAGAATATTCCACCTTGTTAGAGCTTTATTATATATACGTTTAAGTATTTTAGGAATTTGTAGAAAAATGGAAAAAGATAAATTATATTAATTAAACGTGATATTTGTAGTTAGGTTGATTGAATAATTTTTTTTTATGAAGATATAAACATACAATTGACAACCACAACCATGTTAGAGGCAACCAAATATATATACATACAGTTTTATACATTAAAGATATTTTTACATGATTTTAAAAATAATAATCTAGATGTTACATGTACAATTATTAGTTTTTTCTTGGTCTTGAACCTTGGTTATGACATAAAGATGACTTGTATATCGTAATTGAGTTAGGAAGTAAGTAAATTTAGGCCTTATAATTTGTAATTTTCCCATAAATTTTGTTAAATATATGTGTCATATTTAGGGACAAATATGTAAATATGCTTTTACTTAAAATATAGTCCAGTTTTTTTTTTTGTGAAAAAAATATATTATTTTATATGAAATAATAATATAAATGTAAAAAATAATGGGTAGAACGTTATCCATTTAATGGATGTATGAAATTCTGACACCAGATAACTCTATTGCATATACTGATATACATACAAAGTGTTATAACAAAGTGTTATAATTTAGTAAATAAATAAATAAAAAATAGAGAAAATGTATCGCCTATATAATGATTGGCACACTAACACTACCTAGCTCACATCTTCAAATTCTGCTACCATTACTGATAATAACAAAAATGGTGGTTGAAGGTGTTGGAAGCTCTATGTCTATGGGGTTTTCAGAAAAGAAAAACCTTGCAATCCAAGTCATCACAGGACGGTGGTTTGTGGTGTTTGCTTCCTTTCTAATCATGTCAGCTTCTGGAGCCACCTACATGTTCGGTCTATACTCTGGTACCATAAAACAAGCCTTAGGCTATGACCAAACAACTCTTAACCTTCTTAGTTTCTTCAAAGATTTAGGTGGCAACCTTGGTATTTTTTCTGGTTTAATCAATGAAATCACACCACCTTATGTTGTTCTTGCAATTGGTTCAGTTCTTAATTTCTTTGGTTATTTCATGATTTGGTTATCAGTGACCAAAAAAATATCAAAACCAAAAGTTTGGCAAATGTGTCTTTATATTTGTATAGGTGCAAATTCTCAGTCTTTTTCAAACACTGGTTCACTTGTTACTTGTGTTAAGAATTTCCCCGAAACTCGCGGTGTTGTGTTAGGTATTTTGAAAGGTTATGTTGGTCTTAGTGGTGCTATTATCACACAGCTTTATTCTGCTATTTATTTTAATGATCCAAAAGCTTTGATTCTCCTCATTGCTTGGCTTCCAGCTGCAATTTCCTTTCTTTTTCTTCGAACCATTCGATACATGACACCGGTTAAACAGAACAATGAACTTGGTGTTTTCTATAAGTTTTTGTATATTTCACTTGGTCTAGCTGGTTTTTTATTGGTCATGATCATTTTACAGAATAAAATATCTTTTAAACAAAATGAGTTTATTGGAAGTGCTTCTGTGGTGCTTATTTTGTTGTTCCTACCTCTTGCTGTAGTTTTTTTTGAACAGAAAAAGATTTACATGAGTGAAAAGCTTGCATTTGTCGATCCATTTTCGGTTAAAATAGTTACTGATCAAGGAGTGAAAAATTCTGCAACAAATGGTGATAACAATGCAAAGGTTAGTGTTGAAGAAAAAGAAACTAAATGGTGGCAAAATATTTTTAGTCCACCAGAAAAAGGTGAAGATTTTACTATTCTTCAAGCCCTTTTCAGCATAGATATGATTTTACTATTTTTTGCTGGTACTTGCGGTGTTGGTGGAACATTAACAGCAATTGATAATTTGGGTCAGATTGGAACATCACTTGGATATCCGAAAAAAAGCATAAGCACATTTGTTTCATTAGTAAGCATTTGGAATTATTTAGGAAGAGTTTTCTCAGGTTTTGTTTCAGAACATGTTTTAACAAAGTACAAATTTCCAAGACCACTCATGTTAACATTGACTCTGTTTTTATCCTGTGTCGGTCACTTATTGATAGCCTTTGATGTTAAAAATGGTCTCTATTATGCTTCAATAATCATTGGATTTTGTTTTGGTGCACAATGGCCATTGGTTTTTGCCATAATTTCAGAGTTATTTGGTTTGAAATATTATTCAACTTTGTACAACTTTGGTGGGGTAGCTAGTCCAATTGGACTATATGTGCTTAATGTTTTAGTCACTGGTCATTTATATGACAAAGAAGCTAAGAGGCAATTGGTTGAAAAAGGAGTACCAAGAAAATTGGGCCAGGAATTGAATTGTGTAGGGGCATCTTGCTACAAATTGTCTTTCATTATTATCACTGGAGCTACTTTGTTTGGTGCCATTATTTCACTTATTTTGGTGGCTAGAACTATTCAGTTTTATAAAGGGGACATATACAAGCGGTACCGATCGGAGCCGGTGGAAGTTGAAGGAACAACGGCTGAGATGACGGTGGTCCAAAACGGCGGAGAGAAAAGACAAGATGAAGCCAAAACTGCAGACGTTGTAATTCATTGATATGGGCTTAATTATGCTACTAGTACTAGGTGTTGTTTTTTATTTTTGGTGACAAAAAGTTGTAGTATATGATTGGTTTTCATTTATAAGAAAATTCCACAACTACTGTGATCATGACTAGGAACAAATAAAATTAATAGTACTTTCCATTTTTTTGGGTCTTTAGGCCTACTTTAATTATTCACTGTACTCATGTGATAGTTATAGGGAATCATAAATTACATTATTATAGTAACTCAGTTTGGCAATGTATTAACCTTTGTCTGTGCAACTTTGGCATTTTATGCCAACTAGTTTGATATATAGTAAGTTAACAATGATGAATTCAATTGGATATGGGAGATAGTAAAAAAAGAGCTATCAAGTTAAATAATGTATTGGGGAGTTGAGTAACTCAATTGATTTAAACCAATAATTAAAGAAGTCAAGAAATTAAAGAATCAGAGTTAAAATCCTAATGAAAAAGATTGTAAAAAAAAAAAAAAAATATCCTAATGAAAAAGAAAAATATTAACGGATGAGATAACAGTGGCGGTGAGGGAGGATAAGAAGCAAAAGTTGTAGGTGTAATTTATTGATGTAGACTTGATTAATTATGCTTAGTGTTGATTTTTATTATTTTGGTAACAAAAATGAATATGATTGGTGTTGATTTATATGAAAATTCCACAACCATGGGACAACGACTAAGAGCAGGGACAGACTCATATACTTTGAATAGTGAAGGTTAATATAACAAAATTTATAGTTAGTTGGATAAAAATGTTAAACGATAAGCAATAACAATGCAATAGTGCATTGTGCAAAGAGATCTTGTATATAAATGTTAATTATACTATATTTCAATTTATAAAACCATACTATATATGTGATTAGTCGATGCTATGTCGCAACCATTCTAGTCTCAATCAAAACATGTTCTTTAACAGTGGTTAAATCTTGATAAATTTATTAATTAAAGTGCAAACTAAATTTTCTACTTAGAAAATAAACTGCAGTTAAGTTCGCTCTCAGGAGTGAGAACTAGACGGGTGTTCACTATTTTTAATCAACAAACTGCCGCTTTTTTCGCACTATATAATGCGAACGGTGTTTTTTTATAAATATTTTCTCCATAAGGGTGAAAAATACCATTTGCTACTTAGGCAGCGAACTCAAATCATATTCTGGTTATTTTTGGGGGTGCACCACATGTCAGGGGCGCGAAAAGAAGTTTTTATTGTGGAAATCATCAATTTGAATCTCAAGCAAAAGTAGCTCTGTTAGGCCCGAGTAATTTAATGGGCCAGGCCCATTCTTCCAAAAGCACTCAAGGCCCAAGGATGCATTCCAAGCCACGTTGACAAATTTATTTTCTCTCTCTAACAATTTTGTTTTTTTTTTTATACATATCAATTTCATTTCTGAGTTTTCGGTCTTCACACTCACTCACTTCGCTTCTTTTTATCTCTCTCTGCATGCAATTCGCGTTGGTCTCAATCCACCGGAAATGACGAACAAGGGCAAAGCAAATGCTAATTCCAAGGGTAAAGCTCCCGCCGGTAAAGATTCCGCCGGAAAACGCAAGATCAGCTACGACGAAGACAAAATTGGCAAGAAGAGAAATCGAGGTGGAGCTGTTCAGTTCTTCGAAGAAGAAGCCATCGACGACAGTGAAGAAGACAGTGACGACTTCAGTGATTTCAGCGATGGTACTCATTCATATTCCCTTCTCAATTTCTCCTTCGTTTTTTCTTCATTTTTAGGGTTTCACCTACATTTTACCGTTTCGTACTTTCGTTCAATTGTTAGCTTCATCAATAGAATTTGTAGTTGAGTTAAACATGATCTTATATGTTATTTGAAAATTTGGTGTATAGATTCTTATGAAGATGAATTTGAGACTTTGTCAACAATGAGAACGGAGACAGCTAAGGGTCAGAGTAGCACCACATTTATTCCCAAACAGGAACTTGTTGATGAAGAAGAGTTTGATAGATTGATGGAAGAACGTGTTAATTCTAGGTTTTACCGTTTTGCTGGAGATGGAGATGAGTTTGAGGACAAACCAATGGAGGCTAATTCTTTACATCACGCTCTTCAGGAATCAATTCCAACTATATGGAAAGTCAAATGCACTGTATGATCCCTGAAACATGCCTTTTTAGTGATTATTTTAACCGTAGTTTTGAGCGTGTTACATTCATAATTTATCGGGTGCTTCTTTATTTCATTATTTGATAAGCTTTGATTGCTGCAGGTTGGGCGTGAGAGGCTTTCAGCTATATGTTTGATGCAGAAGTTTGTTCACTTGAAATCACTGGATACTAAATTGCAGATAATATCTGCCTTTGCTGTAGATCATGTGAAAGGATCCATATACATTGAAGCTGAAAAACAATATGATATAAATCAGGTAGATTCAGTGCTGGGGCTTTGGCTGATTTATAGAAATCAATTAATACTAGAGAAATGTTTCTATAGCTGGCTAAATCTGTTTTCATCTGTTACTAATGTGTAATTTTAGGCATGTTACGGGATGAATGGTATCTATGCTACTCGAGTGCAACCTGTTCCCAGAAATGAAGTTTTTCATTTGTTCTCTGTTAAGATAAAAAAACCTGTAATTTCTGCGGGTATGTGGGCTCGCGTTAAAGGTGGTATTTACAAGGGGGACTTAGCACAGGTATTGCATGACAAATGATGTTGAGTTTCCATTTGCTATCCAACATATGAAATGCTTATTTCCTTTGTTTATTATTGTTTATTGCCAGGTTATGGCAGTGAATAATGCGAGCAAAAAAGTTACTGTGAAGCTTATTCCAAGAATTGACCTACAAGTTCTGGCTGCCAAATTTGTAATCTACGCTCACATGATTTTCTTTGCTTTTTCCTTTCTGTTTACCGAACTTCGTCTGGTAGCTTTGATTATGCCTGTTTTCCTTCAGTTGTTATTTGTTCGGATAGATGCTAAAGAACTAAATAGGATCGACAATTTTTGTTTCCATTCTTGGAAAATACGACTATAGACTAGTACAACTATTTGCATTTAGCATTGATTAAAAATCATACCTGCATTTGGTAGGTCATAATGGTTGGTGTCAAAATCACATTCACTCTAGAGTTTTGCAACTCTATCTTTTTTCAACCCTTTCGATATTTATTTCAACGTTGACTTTCAATCTGATATATATTATTTTTTCTCCTTGTTGCAAGGGTGGAGGATGTCGCCAAAAAACTGCGATACCAGCACCGAGATTAGTCAGCTCCAGTGAACTCGAGTAATATAATAATATTGCTTTTATATATATATATATATATATATATATATATATATATATATATATATGTTGGATAGTTTGTCTGATGTGATTAATTTTCAATGATTCTGCAGGGAGTTCCGACCTCTGATCCAAATTAAACATGACCGAGAAACTGGCAAGGTTTTTCAGGTTCTTGACGGCTTGCGTCTCAAGGATGGATATTTATACAAGCAAGTATCTTCAGATTCATTAAGTTTTTGGGGTGTTGTTCCCACGGAAGAGGAGATATTGAAGTTTGGGTCTTCCGAAAACAACGAATCAAATGATATGGAGTGGCTTTCTAATATTTATGGTGACACGAAGAAAAAACGGGTTATAACAGCCGAAAAGGGCGATGGCAAAGGAGAGGGATCATCAGGTTTGGGTGCAGGAAATGATTTTGAGTTATATGCTCTTGTGCGTTTTCGGTAAGTTTTTGTTAACTTGGCATTCATATATATATATATATATATATATATATATATATATATATATATATATATATATATATCGCACGAACACGCAGGTGTGCGATGCACACATGCACATCTTGCAGATAGTTGATTTTCATGCCTGACATCTTTGCCATTGCAGCAAAAAGGACTTTGGTGTGATAATAAGCACTGATAAAGATGGTACTTACAAGGTACAATATTCAGCTTATGCAGTGTCATTTATATAAGCGTTTGATTTTGAGTGTCCGGTGCTTTTTTATAGTTATATTATAGTTTTCCTGTCTGTTGTAGATTCTAAAAGAGAGTCCAGAAGGACCTGTTGCTGTGACTGTTGAAAAAAACGAAATAAAAATCGCACTGCATGATCTGAAACTTAGTGCACTGGACCTGCACAAAAAGACTATAGTTGTTAATGATAATGTTAAGGTTCTGGAGGGTCCATCCCAGGTCTGATGCTTATTTTTGAATGAATTTTTGTCAGTATTTTGAACCTCTTCACACCCTTCTTGATATTTTTAAAACTATTGTGTCATTTTGCAGGGTAAACAAGGCATTGTAAGACATATCTATCAAGGGATTGTCTTTCTGTATGATGGAAATGAGGAAGAAAATGGTGGTTATGTCACAGCTAAAGCTATTAAGTGTGAGAAAGTCAAGCTTGCCGTTGGTGATTTCACCGTAACTGGAAAGGTCTAACATATTCTCTAGTACTCTGCTTGGTCACAAACACTGATAATTTGGGCTGAGTTTTGATTTTTTACTCATTGATCTATATTCAGGATAGTGAACCAGGTCCTTTAGTCTTTGATGACCAACCATCATCACCAAGGTCGCCACTGTCACCAAAAAAGCCATGGCAAGCAAGAGATAGTGATCGTGAATGTATGTAAAACTGCCCTACTCCTAGACACGTCTTTTAGCTGTGGATACAGCGCACATGTTACTTATTTTCCTCAATGCAATAATTGTATATGCAGTTAACCGTGGGGACAGTGATAGCTTATTTGCTATTGGCCAGACCTTGAGAATTAGGATAGGTCCTTTGAAGGGATACCTCTGCCGTGTCACTGGCATACGTCGCTCTGATGTTACTGTGAAACTAGATTCTCAGCAAAAGTTTCTTACAGGTATGTTTATGCTGGTCTTACACTTGATTCTTCAAATATCAGATTATCATCATTTGTGACAATTTTCATGAACTTGTTGTCATTCAGTTAAATCCGAGCACCTTTCTGTTGTTCAAGGGAAGGGTACCGCTGTGTCAACAAGGTATGTCTGAGAATGACATTAGCTGTGATCCCAGCAACTACTTATTTTTACTGCTTGTTTTGTCTCGTTGTGAACATTGTTATGAGTTGCTTTATGTTTCTTATATCAGTGGTGATCCAGATTCGAGTTCATTGAATCCATTTGATTTGTCGGGTGCTGAAGGAAGCTCTGGAGGTGGGAATCCTTTATTCACAAATTTATTGGCATCTATTTATCCTTCAAGTAGAAATACACTTTTTCGTATAAAATGGAGTCTTTATTTAATATGCATGATCATTTCCTTTGTTGTACTCTGTTTGCCATTTACGGTTTGTTGAGATTTACATCTTTTCAATTGGTAAGGTTGGTTGAATAATAATGCGGGAACTTCCACTGGAGGCGGTGGATGGAATGCTGGAGAAACGTCTACTGAAAGGTATATATTTGATATTGATAGTTAATCTCTGTCTGTGATTGTATCTGCTCTATATACAATTAACTTAATTATTCTTGATGGCTTCCATTGTCAAAAGGAATGTTCACATAATATCTTGATATTGTTCAGTAATCTTGAAAACAATGTTATATATGGTGGGTGGCGGTTTATAGTGGATGGCCAAAACTTTGCCGTATTAACTTGGGATTTTGACAACACTGGTTGAAAATCTTTAAAAACAATTTAAATTGGAAGCTCATGTCTACGAAATGGAGGCAGACGAGGAACATATTCCACAGTGGAAACACAGCAGAGGCAGAGACATCTGTGTCAAACATTCATAAATAAATGTATCTTGTTTTGATTTGAAATATATAAATATGGTTATTAAATATTTACCAATACCAAAATAGCATAACTAACTTATTTTAGATGCGGGTGCACTGTCCTGAAACAGAACACAGTCTCTTTTAGAGAGTCTCTAATTGATATATGACGAGATTAGAGCACATACTTGTATAATTGTATTTTTGTTTTTAAAACAGTCATGATAATTACTATTGCCAAGATGGTATGTTTTTCTTATTTTACTTTCCAGCCTGCAGTTTATTGCTCTTTTTTTTGTTTCCTCTCTTGTCTTATGGTAATGTTTTTGCAGGAGTGCATGGGGTAACTCTTCGGCTCCAAGTTCCGTGGTATGTTTCGCACTGTAGTCACAAAATACTGTGCAAGCTTTTATTCCCCCTTTGCCTTTTCCCCATCTCTCTAGGGTTTTAGTTGTTATTTTACTGCATTTTTTATCGTATGTAAATATATCTTTGTTGTTTCTACAGCCAGCCTTGGATCCGCTTAGTTCTGAGGGTAATGCTGAAGATAATGCCTGGGGCACTAAAAGTACTTCAACCCCAAAGCCCGCATGGGGTGCTGCAGCAAACACTGGAACCACATCTGAGCCAGATCAGTCTGGTGCATGGGGAAATGGTGGAGCCGCCTCGGGTCAGGCTGAGGCAAATGACAATCAGAATACTGCCTGGGGCACTAAAAGTACTTCAACTCCAAAGCCCGCATGGGGTGCTGCAGCAAACACTGGAACCACATCTGAGCCAGATCAGTCTGGTGCATGGGGAAAAGGTGAAGGCGCATCAGGTCAGGTTGAGGCAAATGACAATCAGGTTTCTGCCTGGGGCACTAAAAGTACTTCAACTCCGAAGCCCGCATGGGGTGCTGCAGCAAACACTGGAACCACATCTGCATCTGAGCCAGATCAGTCTGGTGGATGGGGAAAAGGTGGAGGCAGCTCGGGTCAGACAGAGATTAATGACAATCAGAATACTTCCTGGGGCACTAAAAGCACTTCAACGCCGAAACCTGCATGGGGTGCTACAGCAAACACTGGAACCACATCTGAGCCAGATCAATCTGGTGGATGGGGCAAAAGTGGAAGCGCCTCGGGTCAGGCTGAGGCAAATGACAATCAGAATACTTCCTGGGGCACTAAAAGTACTTCAACTTCGAAGCCCGCATGGGGTGCTGCAGCAAACACCGGAACCACATCTGAGCCAGATCAGTCTGGGGGATGGGGAAAAGGTGGAGGCTCCTCGGGTCAGGCCGAGGCAAATGACAATCAGAGTACTGCCTGGGGCAGTAAAAGTACTTCGACTCCGAAGCCCGCATGGGGTGCTGCAGCAAACACTGGAACCACGTCTGAGCCAGATCAGCCTGGTGGATGGGGAAAAGGTGGAGGCAGCTCGGGTCAAGCTGATGTTAATAACAATCAGAATACTTCCTGGGGAACTAAAAGTACTTCTGATGTGAACAATAGCAGTTGGAATTCTGGATCTGGTGATTCTAATCAAACATCAAACTCAGGAAAGAACAGTAACTGGAACTCAAACAATTCCTCTGGGAGTGCTTGGAATGAAAACAAGACTTCCAACTGGAGTGCTGGTAATTCTGATCCCCAAACTCAAGATGATGAAAGTGGTGGTAGGGGAGGTTACCGTGGTAGAGGTGGCTCTGACAGAGGTGGCTTTAGAGGTAGAGGTTTCCGGGGTAGAGGAGAAACTGGGGGCTTTGGTGGTCGAGGGGAACGGGGAGGCTTTGGTGGCCGAGGGGAACGGGGAGGCTTTGGTGGCAGAGGTAGATCAGATGGAGAAAGTTTTGGTGGTGGATGGGGATCAGATAGAGGATCTGGAGGAGGCAGAGGCCGCGGAAGGAATGACCGACCAGGTGGTTGGAACAACAGTCGTGATTCTGGTGAGGATGGATCCTCTGACTGGAAGAAGGGGGCAGATAATGTTGAAGGATGGAAGAATAATAATGGGTCTGGGACTTGGACTTCGTCAAGTGGTGGAGCTAGTGGCAGTTGGAACAGTGGCGGGTCAGGACAGGTGACAGAAGCTAAAGATGGTGCTGGGTGGGCCAAGGGAACGGATTCTGGTGGTGCTGGCTGGGCAAAAGGAACCGATTCTGCTCCAGATAAGGGTCAGTCATCTAGTTGGGGTGGCTCTGCAGCAGATGGTAAGGAATTTTCCAGTTGTCAACTCGACTATATAACCATTTTTCTTAAGCTTGAGATATTTTCAAATAAAATGCAAAGAATGATTTTAATTCTCTGTTAAAACAGTTTTAATGTGAATCAGAAACAAAATGTCCAATTTTTTTATATAACAAATTTAGCTTAATTCTAAAACATGTGACTGATTTATTATGTAGGCGCTGGAAGTTCGTGGGGCAAGAAAAATGACGAGGGTAGCAAAGGTGGATGGTAATTAGTCTCTAGAATATGCTAAAGGAACTAAAGTAAAATGAGCTCAACCATTTCTACTTGCTGATTTCAAGCATTTTTGTAAATCTGTACTAATCTTTCTTCGAGAACATGATGCCGATTATGTTAACTTATAATTATTGTAAACAGATCTGATGAATGACTAACTCTTTCTGCTGTGTTATGCAATTAATGTGTTCTTTTTTTGTTTTGGTGAAATACTGTGTTCTTTCTTTTGTGACAGTGATTCTATTGACTTGCATTGTGTTTTCTTACATGGTAAATGATGAGGTAGATATGTGCTTGAAATTTAAATTGTGGCTAATTTGTTGTTGACTGGTGGTTATACAGTATTAATTCATTTCATGTGATGAAGTTTTCATGTAATTCTAGAATGAGTCGATTGTGGTACAACTCTTCTGTTAATTACCCTATTTTTTGGTAAACTATAGTTGAACTGTTTAAGTGGTGCATAAAAGGAAAATCAAATCCAAAAGGAACGTTTAATCTTCTTTTTTTAATTAAACCGAGTTTTCACAAATCCTTTGAACTTGTAAAATTTTTTATACATAAAATCTAAGTACGTGACTATTTCATATATCAATTAGTTTTGATAAAAGTTGACATTAGGCTATATGGTATCTATACATATAATAAAGGGAAAACATTGTGTTTTGGTGTAGCCTTTTTTTGTAATACCTAAAACGCCCTTAATGGCTATTTTTTTAAACTTTAATTTCTATGATTTTTTTGATATTATTATTATTAACTTCTATAATTTCAATCTTCTTAACTTCTATTTTAATAATTTTTATACACTTTAATTTTCATCAAACAATTAATATTTTTAAAAACGTTTTTTTTCATCAAATCGTTCCACACAAACGGGCACGGGACGTGCCCGTTTGGCCCGCTAGTGATAAGAATGTCATAGGAATAGGAGCACAATACAAAATAAAGAAAAGCGGAAATAAGAAAGCAAAAGCGGAAATAAGAAAGCGCAAAGGGCACCCGCATATAACATAACACCACGAGCACTAACCAAGGCTAGGAAAAACCCTGGAGCACTAGCCTAACACAATAAAGCAAAGCACCATGCTACAGTCAAGTCAGCGGGGTAAAGAGTATCTTGAATCTCATTGTCATTCATACAATAAACATGAACGTATCTTCAACTTAGCTAAGCTCCACTTCCAACTCAACTTTAATGTCATCTATCACTTCTCTTAAATTAAAAGAAGTACTATTTCTAACCTTCCAAATAGCTCATAGAGTAGTATGTCACACTATCAAAAAACTTTTACGGGCCTTCTTATTTTTCGCCGCACTCCTAAACACTTCAAAGAGAACAAAAATGTTATGGGGATAATAATTACAACACCCAACCACCTAAAGATCTCATACCCAATCAACATAGCACTTGGACAATGGAGAAAGAAATAAATAGAGAATTCAACGTCATTTACACAGACAACACAATTTCGTTAATTACTATATTTTTGCATTCTCTTTTACGGTATCTTTTTGTGGAGTCAAACACAACCTTAAAAATATTCAATGTGTAATATTTATGGATACTTTTAACATTCTTTGTCTTCTAGTAATAAACAATTCTTAAACTAAGTTTAACCGATAATATGAATATTCTTAAACTAAAATATTATCACATATATTTAAACTTGATATTTGATATTTATGTTTTAATTTTATGTTCGTAAAAAAAAATGTTTTATTTTTATGTGGTACTTATTTATCTGCCTACAAAAATAACTACGTGCTTGCCAATTTTTTGCCATAATGATCATTTTTTTGTTGTTAATTGTTATAACCATAATGATCATCTTTAATTCCATTAACTAATATTTTTTTCCGTCAAAAAAAAAAAAAATCCATCAATTAATTTCCCAACTGCCGTTGGATTTTCTTGCGTCCCAATCAGCTAATAATCTTTTTTGATCAATTATGACTTTATGAACACCTAAACACATTTAATTTTTCCACTTTCTTTTTTGTTCAATTTTGTTTCATCATTATTATGTTGTGAGTGAAGAAAGAACACAACAGAACAAAACAATACACCTTCGATGCGACTCATTTCCCGCATCATCATCGTTTACATGCTTCTTCATTCTTCATCGTTTTCCCCAATTCCAATTTCTAGGGTTCTTTGAAACCAATCAATTCTTCGAAAATGTTCAACAAGATCATAAAACTCGCACACAAAAAATCAGGGAAAATAACATTCCCTGAAGATTCATTAAACGCACAACAATTCTACGAAGTAGTTGTTAAACACGCATCACGTAGCTCCACATTCAATTCCGAACCACCAAATTTACCACCAAATTCGGCGGCGCCACCGAATCAAACCGTTATCGAATCACTTCCGCCACTTAAAGAAGTCGCGCTTTCTGAACGCTCAGCACTTTTCCTCAGAAAAATTCAACTCTGTTGTTCTATCTGTGATTTCTCAGACACACTCAAGTTCATCCTTGAAAAAGAAATCAAACGTCAAACACTCTACGAATTAGTTGATATAATTCAATCTTCTTCGTTTCAATTTAGCGAATATCAAGAAGATTTGATCGCAATGGTTTCTGTTAACATTTTCCGTTGTTTGCCACCGGCATCGCACGAAAACACCGGTTCCGAATCCGTTGAGATTGAAGAAGATGATACGTATATGGATCCATCTTGGTCTCATTTACAGCTTGTATATGAAATTCTATTGCGTTACATTATATCTCCGGAGACTGATATTAAAATATCTAAGCGTTTTGTAGATCATGTGTTTGTTTTAAAGCTTCTGGACTTGTTTGATTCGGAGGATCAACGCGAGCGTGAGTATTTGAAGACGATACTTCATCGAATTTATGGGAAGTTTATGGTGCATAGACCTTTTATAAGAAAAGCTATTAATAATATATTCTATCGTTTTATATTTGAAACTCAGAGGCATAATGGTATTTGTGAATTGCTTGAGATTATGGCTAGTATTATAAATGGTTTTGCTTTACCAATGAAAGAGGAGCATAAGCTTTTTTTGATTAGGGCTCTTATACCACTGCATAAACCTAAATGTGTTTCGTCGTATCATCAGAATTTGTCGTATTGCATTGTTCAGTTTGTTGAGAAAGATGGAAGGTTAGCTGATCCTGTGATAAAGGGGTTGTTGAAGTATTGGCCTGTTACCAATTGTCAAAAGGAAGTTCTTTTTCTTGGTGAATTAGAAGAGGTTCTTGAGTCAACTCAACCTCCTGAGTTTGTAAGATGCATGGTTTCTCTTTTCAGACAGATTGGTCGGTGCCTTAACAGCCCTCACTTTCAGGTCTGTTGTCACCACCACCACATACACTTTTGCTTTAATTACCTTAAACTTTGCATGTGCAGCTTCAACTATTCGTTTTTTTGGAGTCATAAGACAAATTTAGATGGTTGTTTGCTTTGGAGGGTGGGAATATTATTTGTTTTTCCATGAATATTGCAAACAGTACAAGAATGGGATATTCTTAGCTTTAGAGGGTTGTACACGAATATTTGGTTTTGACTTGTAGTGGAAATAATCATGTATTCTTTTATATCCATATTTTCTACGTTCGTCGGATAATATACTTGAGATGGGTGCTTTTATATGGGTTGCTTGGAGCAGTTGGATGTTGGAATGATATAACTGCCTACTATTTTTTCCTAATGAAACTTGGCATGCATTTTATCCACTTAACTTAGCAATACTAGTAAGTGTCAAGGGAAGATAATCAAAGCTGAGATTGTTCTTTTTTGCTAATGTATTGGTGCTGATATTTTATTTTTTGGGCTAGGAAAGTGGAACTTCATATGATTTAGTTTAATATCTGGTGGCGGTTGCTTCTTTTGAGTTTCAATAATGTAGACGATAAATGACAAAAGCAAGTGGAAATAGTGACATGTTTATGGCATTAAGAGTGGTGGAGGTAGAAGGACGCAGCTGAGGATACTAGTGTGAGAAGAGTAGAGGGAGGGAGGGAGATGAGAGCACTCCTAGTGTAGAGAAATAGTGTTTTCAGTTCATTTGGACTCTAAGAGCATCTTCAATGCAGAAGATTAAAAACAATGTTTGATGTTCTTTAAGTTATTTTCAATGGGTCCCAAGTTGCTATATGTGATTTAAGATCATTCATATTTTTCTACTCCAATGCAAGAATGATAGTTGTGTTCTTAATTTACTTTGAAGATCCCACAATTCACCACCTTTTGGCTTAAGAACATGTTCTAGTATGGAAATGCTACTTACATATAATTGCCATGTCTATTTTGTAGTTATGTATGCTCTAAGGCATAAGAGACTGTTATACTAAAGTTAGTTACATACTTTCATCTCTATATTTATGGGTTATATGTTGTTACTTGATAGTGATTAAAAAACTACAATCATTCATTTTCTTTTTTTGTTTTGTTGGTTCTTGGAGTGTAGGCTGAACATTTTTATCCAATGTGTAACATTGGCTTCAATGTTAATGGGGTTGCTTTTATTTATTTCTGGGGATATGCTAAGCTATAAAGTGGCTTAGTGCGGGTTTAGTTGGATTCTATTTGTTGCTTCAATCTTGCTGAAATTTGTTGTATATATGTTGAATTTGTCTAATGTGCGCAAGTAAAATGATTTTGCACCACACACAAGTGTGTTTTTCACCGTAGGATCAATAAGTTCAACATATCTTATTTGATCCAATGTTGATATTTATTGATTCAATGGTGGAAACTAACTTGTGCTTGACGCAAGATTTGTTTCACTTGTGCACCGTAGAATTGACCATATATGTTTTATGTATATAAAATAATTTCGTGCTTGGCTGTGATTGGCAGGGCCTTATGAAACTGTGTTGGATTTAGGGCCTTTTGAATTAAGACATTTGCCATGCATAATGCTCATCAAATTTTATTATCTATAGCACATGTCTCTGATAAATGATGAATCACATCCTTTGATAGTAGTGTGTAAAGGAAAGATGTTTCTTTATTTACTTTTGATTGCTCTCTATCAATTGAATCCACGACAGGTTGCTGAACGAGCACTCTATTTGTGGAACAATGAGCACATTATAAGCTTAGTCGCTCAGAATCGGAATGCTATATTGCCGATAGTCTTCGATGCTTTGGAAAATAACATGAAAAGTCACTGGAACCGAGCAGTTCACGGACTAACAGCCAATGTGAGGAAGATGTTTCTTGAGATGGATGCTGAACTGTTTGAAGAATGTCAAAAAAAGTACTTAGAGAAGGAAGCCAGTGCAGCAGAACTAGAAGAGAAGCGGGAGTTAAATTGGAAGAAATTGGAAGCAGTGGCTGCACAGGCTGTTGTGGGGGATGAGATGGTTTTGGTTAACTGATGTGTTGGGCTGCAACTCTTCTTTCCACATTGGCGATTCTGCTGAAATTTGTTTCCGCTGCTGGATTACTGCAAAATGTAAGTTGTAAAGGAAGAAATCATAATTTTATTTTAGTTACAGGTGCGACAAACAAGAGGAGCAAATTTGCGAATCATGTTTTTTGCAAAGCAAGGAATATAGAGGTGGCATTCGGCATACAGATAAAATAGAACAGAACTAGTTTTTCCTTTTCTATTTTCTTTTTGGTTCCATCATTTTTAGTGCAACCAAAAGTTACTACATTTTTTACTTTACACATGCTGCATAAAATATAGAACAGTACTCATGTTCTATTCTTTACTATTCTAATATGTCTGTCAATAGATTATAGTGTTTGCCTTTGATATATTCTTCCTTGTTTTTTGTTTCATTCGTTATATCCTCCAGTATCTTGGGTTATTTAATTGTAAATATAACCTATTTTCCTTTGATAAAGTTGTCAATTTGTGTAATTCAAAGACTGTTTTAACTAATGCCCCATTCAATGACCCATTTTCTTATTTACTCGGATCCATAACTTATCATGATTTCCTAAAACAATTTGAAAATGTAATATACAGAAACAACTAATATGCTCGGGTTTTGGTTGAAAATATTAGTGGAAAGAGAAGGCATTCCTTTCTTCTTCTTTTTTTGACAAAGGCATTCCTTTCTTTGTTGGTTTGGAAAAATGATGCAGCATGAGTGGGAAGTGAATTAGTAGGATCACATCCTTGACCATGTTTCAAACTCTATTATGCAAATCTCTGCAACCATAGCTATTTTTGCTGACCTTTTTTGTATTGATTGCGTTCCATGGCCACCTCTGATTTGATGTTTTGTTGCATGAATTTTGAGACCCCATGATTAGTTTGACTTCTATGCATTCATGATAAGAATAAGCTTTCCAAGTTTTCAGGGAATGAGATTGTGGAAGATGTATGGAATGACTCTCTCTCTACAAAACACTTAAATAGTAACCGTTGGGATTTTGAGAGTTATTCTACTTTCATAAATCCTATTATTTTTCTAAAAATGAATATAATTTTATAAATCCTATTATTTTTATCAATAAAAATGGAAAGATGGGATGCTAGTATAGATACTGATGTATGAGTAGAATGATGGGGCATATAGATTCTCTCATTAATTAAGTATTACTATTATTTCCCAAAGATATGCACATGGATATGGGATAATAATTGTTTAGAAATGGACGGTTTGACAAATTCTTTTTGATATAGAGACATGCCATGTTAAGCACTTCACTATTAGTCCTATTATTAAGTAGAAAAAGCACCAAAATTAAGTAAAGGGAACCGAGGTTGACATGGCATCAGAAGTGCCACTTCATCCACTCATATTCAATCTTACTGTTTTTCTCTTCTATTGTTTTCAGGTAAATTTAGAAAGTGTTGGCTCATAGTTTTTCTTCCATGATGTGTAACCACCAAAAACGAGCTCAATTTTACTAGTCTAGAAGCAACATTCAAACGTGCCTAAAAAAATCATATATGACCAAATCAAAACCACACTAATTTTATACATCTTATGTTATGTTGTTGGGACGTTGCATTCTATTAACAACTCCTTTGATCAAAACTTTGCAATTGGTATTGAGATCCTTTTATACTATTATTATTAAAGAGAATGTTTTTTTTAATGAAACTTTATTGGTACTTTCTTAGATTTTAGGTGTATGAAGAAAAATAATTCTAATATGAATGGATAATGGGCAAACAAACTGAACTTTACTTACATTAATTTAAACTATACATTTGAAACGATGATCAATCACATTGCACTTGTTCTATTTAGGTTGTATATATAAAGCATAAAATGAAACTATTTAGGCTTCAAAGAGCTGTGCATAATGTGATTTCTAATTTCTAAATTATAAAACAAATTATGGTAACTTTGATCTTTCTTATCCCTTTGATAATTTTTGTTTGGTATATCAAAGGAACTCTTTTCCCACCCCAATTGTGAGATGATCATAATAATAATTATAATTGAATATCATAGTTGGTGAGTGTCCAAAATGAAAATAATTAAAAGAGACAAAAAAGTTGAAATAAATAGAATTGATGAGTAAGGTGGTGGCGGTGCTGCTTGGCTGCTACTACCTTTGAATATCATCCCAAAGAAGTCTCCATCGTCACTACTGCTGCTGGACCCCCCATTTCCATTGTAACCCCCCTTGCTAGAGGCTCCTGTTGTGGTCCCACCACCGTTGAAACCCGGATATATATCTCCATTATCCCTGCTCAATTATTCACTCATTCATTAGCACTCTAATAAAACTATTTAGTTTGGTAGACATAGAAAATCTATTCTAAAAATACCAACTATGATGAAAACATTGAGCTAACAACATTAATTAATAATAACAAGAAAACGAAAAACATTTGCTTCAATGGAAAAAAAAAACAATGACTCATATCTCACACTGACGCATGTAATTACATTTAATATAACAATTTATTATTATATCTAAAAACCACATTTAGAACATATTCTCTTTGAAAACATTAAGTATGTACAACTTGTTTAGATTATTCAAAACATCAAATCATCATATATTTCATATTGGCTTCAACTTGAAGGAAAGCCCAATATGCTTTAATAATTAAGTAATTTGACTAAGATCAATAGCACTAAAAATCTGTTGAGGGAGCTAGCCTAAGAGTAAGTGAACCTTTTTCAACAATTTTAATGCTTGATTGTTGGCTCTTTAATTGCATTTTCTATTTAAAGGTGTACTCATATCCTATGTGTATAACGACGAGAGTAGGAAAAAGTGAGTGGATCTCATACGTATGAAAGACAAACCTTTTAGCATGTAAACTGAGTAGTATGAGCCAAAACATACATGGAAATTGGCATGGAAAACAACATGAGATAAGATGCAGTTGTGTTAAAGATACATGGGTGACTAGATTCAATAAATTTAGGCAAATAAGTCAAATATCACATAAACTAATTTTGGTATAAGTTTGAATCTCTAGTTCTCATTAGAAATAGACACCTCTTTCTTTATGTTAAAGTAAAGGAATCATTTGTGTGCAACTGTATAAATTAATTTTCTTGAGGTAATTGAAATTTATTTAAGAAGTTACTAACATTTTCTAACAAATGTTTTTTCATATGCATCGACCACGAACTCAAGAGTTAAGACCTAATAGTTAATGGGTACTAGGCAACTATGCTAAACAAAATCCACATGTCTTATTCATTACTAGAATTAAGGCCAATGTAATCCTTGTTTAAAGGTCGTGAAGTTTTCCAATAATGTCCTAGAGAATGGTTATTACTTGGCACACAAGTAGATAATGAAACAATAGACTCATCGGTTACTAGACACCATGTGAAGAAAGAAGAATGACTAATCAAGCAATAAATAAAAGGTTAACTGTATGGGACAGTATGAGCAAGTAACAAACAAGGGGGGGAGTCCCTCTCTGAATTCTGATCCAATAGCAACTTGGTGAGCTGAGTCGAATCAGATATGGGGTCCAAGAGGAAAAAGATGCATAAAATATGTTTATATTATGAAAAAGGTCCCACACTTATTTGCTGGAAAGCAAATAAAAAGGGAATATAGTTTCAGTTTCAGTCATATCTACTACCCATAACGCCCTTCAAAACATCTGAATTTGACGTAAGGGCATGTCTTTGTCACTCTACCATGGAAACCTAGTTTTTTTTCTACCTATACTACAACCCTGTTTACACACACTCAAATCTCCTGTGAGAGAGAGCTCATTCCAAGATTTGGATTTTATAACTTTGGAATGATGTGATTTTTTAAAAACAAGCGATTATGTAACCGCAGTGAATAATCTTTGTCGAAAAACATACTAAATAGATGCATTAGGTAAATTTTCTCTCAACTAAACTTTCTCCATTCAAACACACTACTTGCACTTAGACCAACAATATGTTGGTGAAAGATGTGAGAGTTTCTTCAACCTTTCTAGAATCCAATTTTCTTCTAATTCTTTTTTTTGTCCATTGTCTGTAAATCCTCTATTCTCTCAAGATTATAAGTTCGATTTTCTCTAGTATCAATTTCAGTACATAAGTCCATACAGAACTTTGTTTTACTTTAAATAGGCATCTGCAAGTGAACGGTAGGTTTGAATCTTTCAAATTAGTAGTTCATAGACCAGATAATGAGTTTTTAAAAAATGCTTCTCACAACCCCACTTATTAACACAGTTTTACACCATGTGTTCAACTTCTTACAAGTTGCCCCACCCAAATATATAACTCCTTTTTGGCCCTTTCTTCTCACATTGAGCATAAGCTACATCTACATCCATGAACCTTGACTTCTTAACACTCAAATAAGCCGGTCCTATTAAATCACTTCACTTTTAAGGCTTTATAAAACTTAACACACTCTTTACTTTAAAATATTGTCACCACTCAAAATCAATATCACAAGTTGCCTCACATCTTAATGCTTTTTAATGTTCCTACTTTCTTATTTTCTTCCCTAGATTGATAGATTATCTTTCAATCCTAAAATTGCTAAGATTGATTTGCTTATACAAAAGCCCTTAAATTAAAATGCTAAAAAAACTTGAGTAAAATTAGCTCAATTACAGTTTTCACTTCCAAGTACACTCACCAAAACCACAGTGCTCTATGCCCATATTTCCAAAGTGGATCTAAACAAAGTTTTCACCTTTCAATATCAATTCACACCCCACAAAAAAAAGTTTTAATTTCATCCATGCTCAACTTTATAAGAGAAAGAAAAAGACAAAGGAAGGCCTGTTGGGCCATGAGCTAGAGATTCCCAATGACCTCACAATCACGTGCATAGGGCAAAAAAAGTCCCACTTTTCGCTGATTCACTAAATTAATTAAAATTAATACACACTAATTCCAATATCCAACCTTGTTTTACTCCATCATTACAATAATTTTTACTCCTTAAAAAGTGAGATTTAGCATAAACACAAGTTTAGGAAACAGCAAGACAGTGAAAGTGGGAGCATGTTAAAATAACAATATTCTCTACTACACCTTTTCATCATCAACAACTTGTGTGTGAAAGTTGTTCTTGTGCTGTACCGCGTACCTCAACACAACAACAGCATGTGTATTTTTCATTTTATTTTTCATAAAACAGATAAAAAGCTGTAGGTGTAGGACCATTTGGTCAGAGAAAAGGACATTCCCGTAAATTAGTTAACTATACTAAAAGGACCATGGGTCCGTTTGATTGGAAGGAAAATAGAAAGGAAGAAAAACACGGAAATATTTAAACTATTTTATAATCCAAATACATCTCTCGAATTCCGTGTTTTCTTTCATTCTTACTTTCTTTCCTTCCAACCAAACGGACTCTACAGTAACCTTTTCCACCATAAGATATTATTACATGAAAAGACGAGATTAACCTTTCTAATGCCATTTAGTAGTAAGACAGGTAATGTCCGTTGTTAGGGTATCCTATTCCTCATTATTAGATTATTTTAAATTTAGCAAAAATAAAAATTTAATCATTGCAACTTAACAGAATATAGTCAAAAAAAAATAACGAATTCATGTGATAATGGTAAAAAAAATGAAAATATAGTAATAGTACCTGGGATCACCGAATACACCGGAGTACATTGTGAGCTGGTCAATTTGCACGACGGATTTAGGTTGCATACTAGACGCCTCCGCGTACTGGGCACTCATCCCCGCCCCCGACGGCACAAAAAAAGCTCCATTTACCATTATATCCCCTTCCGTCTTCCAATTCCAATCACTCCATTCTTTATCGTTTGTATCCACGCGCTTCGTCACCTGAAAAAAACAAACAAACTCCATCATCAGCATCTCAACTACACGCGCCACCCATGCAACTACAACACCACATCAAAACAAGCATATATTCGCCCAAAACAAGAGTCAATATAATATAATTCACATTTCCAATAAAGCCAGAAGAAAAAAGGAAAAACCAGAAAGGGCAAAAAAGTAAAAGCATGACGGACCAACTCACTGACCTCTTTGGCGTTTGGATCGGAAGGAGCGGTGTAACGATTACCCTGACTGTTAATAGTAGGGTTAGCACTACCACCGATAGCATACATCTCCCACTGAGTAAAATCATTATTAACAACATGAATATAACCAAGTCTACACCGTGGCATTCTTTGAACAAGTCCTTCCCCAAAATGATTAAAAGCTATCGTTACTTGCATTCCTCTATCTGGACTATACTTATCATTATGACCTAACAACATTACTTCATCATGATGACCAAAATGGTTATTAGATATTGTTATTGCCGTCGAACCCATTATTGCATCTATCAAACCATCTGCACAGTAAGAAAGTGAACAATGATCGATCCATATGTTCCGAGAACCGAATATCGATATTCCATCACCGTCCGATATGCCTCTGTATCCTACGTGTGTTGGTGAAGCACGTATGTTAGTGTTACCCGATGGTTTACAGTGGTGAATGTGTATGTTGTGGATTATTATGTTTGAGATGTATTGTAAAGTGATGCAACCGTGACCGGTTATTTGAACATTTGCGCCGCGACCGTCAATGGTCTTGAATGAATTGAAGATTAGTTCGTGACGGAGGTTTATTGTCATGTCGGTTGAGAAGATGATCCAGAGTGGTTCGTCTTGAATCACGGCGTGACGGAGTGTGCCTGGAATTGGATTTGCTGGGTCGTTGTCGGAGGAATCTGTTACGATGTAGATCTGACCGTTTTTTCCTCCCATGGCGGCGCGTCCGAATCCGATTCCACATTCTGCTAATTTCTGACGATTTGCTGCCCAGTTTGTGTCGCATCTCCAGCAATCGTCGACTGGGTTTCCTGTTAGACAAGATGCTTGGTCTTTTCCTAGTAATTCTCTTCTAGAAAGTGATGCATTAATTTTCCTGCAAAATAAGAAAGTAAAATTAGTGAAGAATGAACAATGTAATAGGGTTTGATTTTGAGATGAGTTGAATTGAGTTGAGTTGTTGACTTACTGATGAAGTTCATGAACGACAGCTTCAGGATAAGGATGTTGGTGGGGTAAAGTGAGATTTGAGAAAGTTTTAGTAGCTTTGATTTGTGGTGAGAATGAACTCAATAGACACATTAAAAGAATGCAGCTAATAGGAAGAAGCATTCTTCAATGAATGAATGAATTGTGTTGTGTTGTGTGAGAGAGGTGTTATTGTTGTTTGTTGGGGTAAGTAAGCAAGTTAAGGAGGAAGGAAGGGATTGATGAATTGAAGGGTTTTGTTTTGTTTTGTTTTGTCTGATTTTTTTTTGTTCTTTTTTTGCTTCAGATGTCTTCCTCTTCAATGCACAACAACAATAACTTAGGAAGCTGGAATTTTTGGGAATTGTGAGAGGGTTTTATAATTAAAAAACAAATCTACTAGGTTTCTTGATTTCTTTTGAATAATAATGGTTGCGGTAATTATTCTTAATTTATTTAAAAACAAAATGGGTTGCTTTTTTGGTGGGGTTTTGAGGGGTTTTTTATTGAAGAGATTAGAGGGACTGTATAAATGGTAGAGGACAAAAAATAGAGAAGAAGAGAAAAGAAAACCATTTCATAGTACTACCATGGGGGTCTTAGTTTTTCTAATTACTCACATTCTTTGCCTTACTTGTGAGTCCTTTCTAAGCATTGCGGCTATAAGAGAAAGAGAAACACAAAGGCTTATCCATATGGGTAAATTAAAAAATATATATATTCTAATTTTTTTTTCTTCTGCATCAAGATGGTATATGTTCTCGTATGTTAACTCAAGTAGTAAGAACTGAGCGGCAATTGAGTTGGGTAGGCAGAAATCCGAGATTCAATCCCTGATGAAAACAAATTTTTTTTTATATACAAAAAAAAATTAGATGTTTTCTTTGTTGGTATAGTATATTTGGGCATATTGAGATTCTTTTATTCCTAATAATCCCCCACCTCCACTTTTTTTAAAAGGTTTTTATTTATCTTTTTATTTACTACTTTATGAAAGCATAGGTGGGAAAGAGATTTGGGGTTAGATACTAATGAACAAGAATGCATCTATGAGTCAATTTATTGCTCCAGGAATAGAGTTTTGCAACCAAAGATTTCTTTTTCATTGCTCACGAAGAAAAGTAGCAAAGATACAAAGGATAGAGGGGAAAAAACAAGTTTCTTTGGTGCTCGATGTGTAATTTAGCGCAATACTTTCTTTCCGTAAACATAGACTTAAAAACATAGAACGCATAATACGGGGGTATTAGAGCCTTTCTCTCATTAAAAAAAATAATTAAAAACTAAGCGTGTATTTCATTTATGTCATTGAATTATGGGGGTATGAGAACCAACTGGAGTAGTATACAGCAATATCTTTTATTTTGGGCCCAAGTTTGTTGAATAGTTTTACTAAGACCCACGAATCGCAAATCTAGTGACATCACATTATTTCATGGACAATTTTATTTTTGCATGAGAAGTGAGGGAAATGAGGGAAGTACTTCTTTTTATTTTTTAAATTAAGAATACTATGAAATATATTTAAATTTGATTTTTTTAATGAGAGAACCTTTCCAGATAGTATCGTATGATCATCTATTTTGTTTTTCTTTCAATTATTTTAAAAAATATTTTTAATGCACTTAATTTTAAAAAGAAAAATAAAATCTTCTCTTACATCCTCGCCGAAAATTCACTCACAAACAAAACTTAAGATCTATATTGATACACTTAAAATTAATATTTTAGGTGGAATTTATTTGAGTACTGCGTGTATCATTATAAAGTAGCCACATATTTTTACTCTTACCGTAAAGCTCTTAAAGAACTTTTTTGATCCTAACTTGTATCAAATATGTGGTGACTAGCAAAAGATAATGACGCACTAACTAACATGTGAGCGACATTGCTTGTATGTTACTAAAAAAATTTATTATAAAGTTTTGAAGTATAAACAAAGAGATCTTATAATTAGTTTAGGGGGTTATTGGATTGGGATTTTGAGAGATTTTGAGGGATTATTTTGACAAAAAAAGTCTTTAAGATTTTAAAAGACTTCGTGGGATTATATTGATTTTGAGAGACATTTTTTAAAAGATATTTTACAATCAAGATTCTTAACACAGAATTTTGTGAAAATTATAATACAAAAAAAAAATATTGATTGAATAACAACGGATTTTGTGGCATTGAAAAAAATTTTAATTGAGTAACACAAGACTTTTAAAATCCATTAAAATCCCTCAAAATCTCAATCCAATAACACCTCTTAGTATTCAGACAAAATGTTCAGTTTATTGGTTATACCATCTACCAGTAACTTACAATCTACTCCATATATAACAATAGTACTAAAAAAACCTAAATTTTGTATCTAAGTAATTAATTTTTATATCGAAAATGAAATAACTATTTTGAAATTTCTTTTTTAGAAAATCATTTTCAATAGAAGGGAGAGTAAATCATAATATATGGTGTTTATGCTCATTCAACCAGACTAACAAAAACTACTTATTTTTACGTGGACAATGTATACTTCAACCATTTTTCAATTTTGATTTATACTTTAAAAAAAAATCAAACAGTATTCTCTAAATTATTTGTATCAAAATAATATTTAAAAATAATAAACAAACGGTGTGAAAAGCAGCTCTCATTGAATTATGCATATCTATGTTGGTGAAATTATAGCAGAATGTCATGAAAATGGACTTCAACAAATACACAAGTTTCTAACGGTATGGTCCATCCTATGAAAATGGGCTTCTCTAATTAATGTCCTTCAATTCGAACCAAGACCAAACAACAAACAACTCATGCCTCTTTTGGTGGTAGACCAACTCTCCTATTTAATGTCCTTGCATACCAAACATTTACAAGTTGCTTCAAAAATTGATAAATTTCCATAAACGGAAAGTAGTCAATCTGTCACTGTATTCACTTAAATGAATTTAAATCTATTTTTCATATCACAGTGGATACGTTAAAATTATAGTGATCTACGATAATTTTTCAATAGTTACACTCTATAACTTTTACAAAATTATCGTAATTCTAATATATTCATCGTCATATCAAATATATATTAAATAAAATAATCAATTTTATCATATGATTTTATGTAAATTTTAATACATAGTCGGTTCATTCACCCAAGAATCGAACCCAGATTCCCTCGAAATTCGTTCTTTTGTCAGTTTTGTGAAGTTTATTAACCATTTAAACTCAATTACTTGGTTTATTAGTGTATTACTCCTATACTTTAGAATCACTTAGTTTGGTCCCTTAATTAATTAATTAATTAATTAATAAGCTAATACAACTTCGATGGCACAACATAAAGTCGTGGATGAGTTGCATGAATTCAATCTTCGAGCAAATGTGGAAATGTTTCATTAGGGATGACAAAAGCACCCAAACCCGCGGGCCCTGTCTGAACCCGAACCCGAGTTGATTGGGTTTGGGTTTGGATGACACCCGATATTTCGGGTTCGGGTTTGTGTAATGTCAAACCCACACCCGAAACCCGAAATCACACCTGTTATATATTAAATTATATAATTATCTCTCTTATCTTAGCATATTATAGACTATTTTAACGTTGTAGACTATTTTTCATCCTTATTTTAATGTTGAAAACAATGTTAATATATTGCAGACCGTAATTTTGTTGAATTTTTCCGTATTTTTTTTACTTTTGTTAATGTAAGTTCGGGTGGGAAAAACTCAAAACCAACAGGTTAGGGTTTGGGTGCTATTTTGCCACCCAAAAGCCCATTTGAGTTCGGGTTCAGGTTTACCCCGATATTTTTGGATTCGGAATTAGATAGTATCAAACCCGCACCTGACTCTACCCGTTGTCATCCATATGTTTCATCCCCATTGCTAGAACTTGGACAACTATAGGAGAAATCTAGACTATCCGTATACAGTACTTCGGTACAAATTTACGAGGATATATTTTTGATCAGCCAAGCATATAAGGCTTAAATGTGATGGGGACCCTTCCACCTCCATATGGCCTTCCCTTCTCTCCCTATAGTTGGATAATTATAGTGTTGCATTATGTAAACACACTTTGACAATGTAAACTTGCGTGTTAGTTCCTCCCTAATCAAGAGTATTGGACCATTAGTACGATAGTATCGGTAGGAGCCGGTAGAGCAAAGACCCAACTCACAATGTTAACTAACTGGAGTATATTATTCAAAAGGAAATCAAAATACCACTCAACAGATGGAATAACAATATTTATCTCTGATCAAAAGGATAGTCACTGTGTTCGGCGGTGGATATCTCAGTCACGACCAAAAAACCAAAAGAGTAGTGTTAGCGCTGGCTTGATTGACCATAAAAATAAGAGCATCATTATTTGGAAACCACTTTTCTAGCCAATATTTTGTGTCCAAAACTTGCCAGATAACATATTGTTGAAAGTCAGTCAAAATAGCTACTAAAGCTTCACAAATAAAAGAGTCATATGGTTGCACACTGATACTAACGAATAAAATTATTGCAGAGAACATTCAATGACGGCTCAAAGTAAGGCAACTCAAACAAACAAGGTATTTAGACCTTTAAAAAAAATTATCAAATGAAAAAGACCTCTCAGCAGTTATACTCACATTAAAAAAAGACCTTGGAGAAAAAATAAAGCCCGTTAGAGAAATTATCTTATAAAAATGAAACTATTATTTTGCAACTTCTCAAAAAATATTAAATAAAATTTGGTTTAAATTTCATAATTTTTTTTTCACTTTATAGTTTATAGTTCGCTTTAGGCCTCATTCGGCGTTAGCCGGCCCACAGAACACTACATTGAAAGTTATTGAGATTATTAAGTAAACGTTAATGTTAAATATAGGAAATTATTGACTTTCTCAACCAATTTTTTTTATAGAAAAGTTAAAAATTAAACATCTAACCATTTAATTTAAGGGCAAAATCCCTTAAAGATCCTACCATGTTAAAGGCTACTGCACGACACTACAACTGTAACGATAATAAAAAGGCCCAATATTGCCCGTAACGTCAAGAAATTTATAGCTAGGTGATCAGTTATGGTTAGTATTTTTTTTTTAATCTTTTTTAGGTAGAAATTATGGTTAGTATTTAGTTCCATGTGATTGCATATCTGCTCTATCCATAAATCTGCAAATTGGTAAAACACTAGCGATAAAGCCCGTAATATCTAATGCAACTGACAATATCATAATTGTTAAACCGAACATTTTTTGGGTTACCTCTATTTCGTATGTGTGAGTTTTAGCCTTCAAATCCGTGACAAAACAAAAACATTGGCAGACAAAAAACCTCAAAAGTTAAAACAAGATTAGCATAATTTAATTCTCATTAAATTTTCTTTCAATCTACAAAATGTACAAATAACAACAACAAAAAAAGAGTTAAAACTACATCTAATAAGTACTAAGAAGCTGTTACATTATTTCTTCAATCTCAGTAATCTCATTTTGTCCCTCACATAGATACAAAGGTGAAGAACCAAAAGAAGAAACAGCAGAAGAATATAAAGTTAAATCAGAACAAGAGTTATTAGAATCATTATTATTACTATTATTATTATTAGAAGAAGAACCTGCTAAACTAATCAACAAATCAACAAAAGCACCAACAATAAACCCATGATTATTTTTACCATTAACTCTTAAATACCAACTCAAAAGCTCTTCCAAACCTTCCCAATCTTTCACACCATGAGACTCAACCATCTCTTCCATTGATCTCTTAAAATCTTCATATGGATCCTCTGACTCCATAGCTAACACAACACTTTCTTTAAACGGAAAACTGTCCGCCTTCGCCTTTTCTAAGATCGAACTCGTGTCTTCTGCTTCGAAAAACAGTCTCTCCGATGATCTCTCCGACTTAACTCCGGCAACCAATGTCTCCAAAGATTCTCCATCGTTGTAGAAACAATATTCTTCTGATTCTGTTGAGAAACTTGCTGATTCTGATGATGTTGTGAACCATGATTTTGGTGTTTCTATAATGTTCTCTGTTTGGTCGAAAAAAACAGAGTTAACTGTTTTGTAAATATCATCATCAACACCGCCAGTTCGAAAAGAAAGAGTCTTCGGATGGTTACAAGAGGGTAAGAATTTCCATGGATGTTGTTTTGTTGGTAATGATTCTTTGGCTTTGAAAAGAGAAGGTAGTTTCAAATTTTTCTTTCCCATTGAGAGAGGGGTGTGAAGAGTAAAGATAGGAGGTGTTTCTAATGAATTTGTATTTGTATATATGAGATGTGTTAGAACTTAGAACTTAGAAGAGAGTTTTGGTTTGGTTTGGTGTGTTGCAATAAATTGAATGAGAAGAGAGTATTTAAAGAAGAGGAAGCAAAAGAATATGACAAAGTAATGGGGTCTGGTAGGTGCTTTCATGTGTGAATTTAATTTGTAGGTTTGTAAAATTCAATGTTATTCAATGCACGCATCAACAACTGAATGTAACAGCACTTTTTTCAGAAGTGTCAGCCTCATATCTTATGTAAAAATTAAAAAAAGTTTAGATAAATTGGATTATTTTAGTTCATTAGTCTTAGAGAAAGTTTCTCATATTTCTTTCCGATGTATCAAAAAAGAGAAAGTTTTGAGATTTATTTATTCAAAGAATCTAAATTGCTTGCAATCCGGCAATAAGAAGATTTGTAGTCATTCGATTAAGTTTGAATGTTCATATTTTAAGTTAAGTTTATAATAATACCTACATCAAATTTGGATTGTCCAATCTTAATCAAACGATTATAGATCTTGCGAGTGGAGACTGTTTTGACTGTATGTATACAATCATGATTCATGTTTTGAATTCGATTTCAATCGTAAAGTTTCAACTCAAATCTTACATGTATAAAATATGAGTTGAAACTTTACTAACTAAATCAATTAATATTAGGTCATGTTAAGACCTAAAAACACATGTTTAAGAATCTAAAAGTAGAATTATTCTTTTAAATTTTGTACATTAAAAACAACTAAATACACGCATATTGATTCAAATATTCCATTATTTATCTCACTAACATGTGCCTCAAAGCCACGTGTTAACATTTTTCTATCAACATTTATATTTACTAAAAACATAAACGGTAGGATTGCATAAATGCATTTACTATTGTCATATGTGTTTGACCTCGTGAGGTTATTTTCATTTCTTTTTAAAGAGCAAAGATAAGAAATTACTAACACTAGACCAAGAAACAAATGGGTACATCATTGGCATTTGAAATTAAACCATTATACGTTTATAGCAACATTAGGCAATTTTCCCCTAACTTTTCAGTGTGGTTGAGAGATACAAATTTTTAGAAAACAAATGTAAGTAACTAAGTTATAAAATATAAGTGAAATTAGGTGAAAAAGACATGTATGGTATAGTATTAATTATAAGTGAAATGTTTGTGGTTGGAATAGAGATTGAGACTATGAATTTTTTTGCTAGTAGCTAGAACTAGCTAGATATACGAAATAAGAAAGGTGAAATCTTGTGATGTTTTTAAATATGGATCGGTTGCATCACGCATACTGTATTTATATATTAGAAAAGGATGGTTTTGAGATCTAAAAAACTAGCCTGTGTATTTATTAGGAACTTCCTTTTTATTATTTTTACCTCAAATACTATATATCCTTGTCACATTCAATAAATAACCCATTTGGATTTTGGATACAATGACAGATATCATATGATATTTCTACTTTCTTTGTTTACTGAAAATTATATATTTCATGGTTGAACATTGCAATATTAAAAATCTTAGGAAACTTAATTTTATACTCTCTTTTATAGTGTATGTGTAGAATTCAGCAACGACGTTGATTTGATGTTTTTACAAAGTTACTGTGATAAAACATTGAAGATTGAGAAATATTATATAGTCGTATATCCAAACATACACGAAAATGTTTGCATTTTATAGATTTGTGGTTTTATTTAAGGAAAATGCTAAATAGTGCCCCCGGGGCACTGTTTAAGCCTTCAAAATAGTAAGTTTTTATGGAAATGTGTAAAGTCAACGCATTGGAAATTGTGTTGTTTAACTTTTTGAATATAAAATTTCTTTAAATATAGTATGTTTAAAGAGTGCCCCGGAGACACTGTTTAGCATGACCTTTTATTTAATTATATCATATGCCTCAATTGAAAAGATAAAAGAAGAGAAATATGGAAAAGAAATGAAAATATATTTTGATAAAAGATAAAAAGGAAATGAAATGATTAAAAAATGGTTTGATTGAGAGAAAACTAGGGCAAGAAAATAAAAAATACAATTGAAAACATTGTATATTATAGTTAGTCTTGATAGTTGACCCGTACGGTGAATGTCTAAAAATAATTAGAACTATATATACATGATGGAGTATATACATTCTTTTATAATACACGTATATTGCATTACATTCTGTATACATGAATGTTATACAGAATGTTTGTTTGCCACTAATAAAATAAAAATCCCACCACTTTGTTGCAGCATAGTGCTTTATAAATTACTAATAATTTAATTATATGTATACATTGTTTTTCAATTTTTGATCATCATCATCATCCATAAATACATTTCCCATAGTTGACCAATCGTCTTGAAAAGGTGCTACCTAGTGCTTACTTTTATTAGAATGGATCGAGTTGACTTTAAATTAAGCTGATGAATTTCAGTTACTTGAGGGCATTTTTCAAGATTTGCTCTATTTGAAAAAAACTACTCATCTGTTTATATTGACGCTGAATTTGATAAAATTACATCATATTAAAAATTTAGAGTGTATAGTTTATACCAAATATTAGTAGTTTATTATGATTCAGATAATTTCACCGTTAATCCCAACATCTGTGAGATAAATTTATTAGATTAAATGCGCATATGAATGCATATTGTAGCATATTTTGATATAACAAAAAAAATGTAAAAAAAATCTTGGAAAACTTTTTTTATATATTGGGAGATCAATTTTGTTTTCTTGCTAGCTAGCTAGAATACTGTTGAAGACAGATTATTTAAATTAATTTTGTGCTGGCATGTTTGCAACCACCTTTTGATCCGACGGTATCCATGAACCAATGAAGTTGATGACTCCATCGAGCTTAGCTAGTGAGTTGGGATCTCTTATCCAAACCTTCCACTACCCTTATCATATTAGTGAAATAATCCACCTGTTTTTTCTGTGACTAAACAAAGGCTTTGTACATTGATCCATGTGATAATGGGTCCTAAAATAATGGTTTAGTTGTACATAATAGTAACACTTAGCAATCATGAAAATGAGGTTTGTGTAGAGGTCCCAACATAATTTGTTATCAAATTAAAGCGTTGATAAGCTTTTAATAGTAAAGATGACAAAGAATAATTGTAGCCTCATGATACGTAAAAGGAATGATAACTACTCCTATATTACACTAATGTTGGTGAATCAATAAGTACTGTGGTTGTGATTACATCCAATTGATGCCTTCTACTTAGGAGAAAACTCTACGTGAATTTTTGCCCTTCACAGTCTCAATTGATGATTTACTATAGATCTTAATTAATCCATATGAAAATGTACTTTCAATACGATTCACTATTCTTTTTAGATTAAGACATCCATTTACGTCCAGAAGTCTCAGCTCAACTAGCAGAAAATGCCGAAATTGCTAGGCCGGATGTCCATGACCTGGGTTCGAACTCCGATCACTCCACTTGTGTATGTGTGAGTTTATTGGTGGTCTTGTCATATCGTCTATGTAAAAAAAAAAAAAACATCCATTTTAATGGAACCAGTCCTAGTTTAGTTGGTCTTACTCAGATGAAAAGAATTTATACATATGCAAAATCAATGTGTTTCGATATCGTTGGTTTTTTAATATATGGCTACGTTTGTTGTTATTTAGCAAAAATATTAATTTTATACGTATTATTTAACAAAATCTAACAAACTAAATATGATCATATAAAAGAGCCTCTAAAAGTACAAGAATTTACGGATAATTTTTCTATCCACAAAATAAAATAATTATTTATTACTCTTTTTACTCAATCGTTATTGTTTGGTTAAGCAAATAATTGTATTGAAGCCATTTAATTTGTCAATATCTATTGTAGAAGCTTGTTGTTACTTTTAATTAGAGATCGAGGTCTATATAATATAGTATCAGATGAAAGCACACAATACAGAAAAGCGAAAAATAGGTAGATGAAAGCAAAGCATGGGAGAGACAAATCAATTAGTCAAAGAGAAGTTTAACAACAAAAAACAATTTAGTCAAAGAGAAAATAAGCATCCATTAGTTATTCAAAGTTGGTCGATTATTGTGTTTGTTGGATATTATGTAACAATTCTTTTCTCTTTAACTTTTTTCTTTTTTTATTTCATCCATTTAATAGGGGTGTTTTTGGGTCATTTTTAGATCCAAAATCATCCATCTTCATCGGATTTTTCTTATCATCTATCAAAATAAATATCATTCACATATATTTTTGTTGTTTTTTTTCGTCATCTAGTGCAGTTTTTTTTTTATTTTTTCATTTTAATAATGCGGTGTTTTATTTGTTTAGAGTGACAAATCAATTTTGACTTTTGACTCATTGCAAGTTCAGAAATTCTGATATACAAATTTGCTAAGGTTGTTAAGAATTATATTTTGGTTTGTTAACGTTATATATATTGCCGACTGAAAATTTTATATATATCTTTAGTGAGTTTTTGCTTATGAATGAATGCATTTTGTTTTATTTTCAAAAAAACAACAAGCATTTTCCTTTTGGTTGATTTAGGAAAACTGTTGTTTTTTAATTATTCTAAAAAAAACAATTAGTTTTCTAGTTCCTCTTTTAATTTTTTTAAGGAGAAGTTCCGCTTAACTGTGAAAAAAATTCAAATGATCCTCTCAAATAAAACTAATTATGTGCCAAAAAAAATCAAAATAATATAGAGTCCGACAATTATGGTTATTTATAAAGAAAAATGTTAAAAAGTGCTCTTGAGGCATTTGTTAAGTATAGTAAAATAAAAAAATTATCTCAAAACATGTTATTCAATTTTTAAAAATTCAAAAAATTGTCTTTTCAATATTATTCTTTTTGTTTTTAGTATGTTTAACAAGTGAGCATACTGTTTAACATAACTCAATTATAAAAGACAGCCCAGCCCAAGTTTGACAAAAATGAAAAAACTACTATATTTAAGCATGACTCTAAACAATAATTATCATATTTTAAGAATTAAAAATACTACTAGTATATTTAAGCATAATTTGTGGGGTGGGAATTTACCTACGGTATTGGATGTTTCCTATACTAGTTGCCAGCTCCAAGCTTGATGACGATATATATATTAATTTATTTATTTTTGGTTACAGATGCAATGACGATATATTAATTTTTTTTTGCATGCGCAGAGCACAGTTAATTGATATATAAACTCATATTTGTAATTTACTAATTTTGATATAAAATAAATAAACAAACTCATTTTTAATTAGTAGTAGAACCATCATACCAAAAAAATTAGTAGTAGAACCATAGAAGTGATATCCTTGTGTGGAATCTTTGTAACACAATGTCTTCCGAATCTTTGGCTTCTAAATAGAAAAATAATCGGATATGAACTGTTATGTCTGCAACGTAGGTGTGGATTTCTCACCATTATATATCATGAATACGTGATAGATATGGGGCCGTCCAATTTTTAATGGATAATTGAGATTATTTGTTTTATATAATTGTGTTTAAAATTTAGACTCTCTAATCTTAAATAAGTGGCTAAAATTAATTACTGCAGTGGATCTAAATTTCTCCCGACTATATTTATTAGCTTTTCTTCATGCTCCATCGACGCTCGTACTAATTTCAACTCATGATTGTTTTCCAGCCTCTCATTTTTTTTTGAATCATTCATGTATCACATGTGTATAATAGCATAAACTAATCTCTTGAGTCGAATATAATTGTAAAGGGTGGTAAAATTCTCATTCAAGAGAATTTGTTACTGTTGTATTTCTATAGCTGGTTTCAATCTCATTACAATATAACATCTAATTAAACGAAGAATGAAATAACCATAATTACAATCCAACAAAAGAAGATCATTAAGAAAATTATAGTCGTCAAAAATTAAAACTGCTCAAAGGAGCCTCGTGTCCTTGTTTAATTAGACTATCAGCGCATCGATTAGCCCTTTGACAAACAATGATGAACGAAAGCAGACCAATTAGTGAGATTGAGAAGAAGAATAATAGCTTTTCTAATAGAGGTTTAAGATAAGATATAGATGTGTGATTGTTGATGATTGTCGTTGCTAGTAAAGAAGAATATATATGTTTTAAAAAATAATATTGTATGTTTAAAGAGGCAGGTCATTCACGTTGTGTGGACCAAACTCCATATTTTGGCAATTTGGAAGTTAATGTCACCAATTTTACAATAAAAGTCTTGAATAAGTTTTTCATGAGCATTTGCTCCTCTATCTTGTCTTGTTATAAGAGATAATCAATAAATTTGATGTCATATGTGACAGATCTTGAATCATATGTATTCCAGACCCTTGAATATAATCATATTTGTAGTGTTATCCAATTTGTCGTTTTAGCCTATTAATATGGATGATGCGAATTTTGTTCATAAATTCATCCATTTTTATTTTAAACGACTTTAAATTTATATTGCATCGATGTATTTTATCAAATATTGAATGAATAAATATCATTTATTTTTAATAAAAAATGCTAATGAAATAATAACTATTTAAAATACATTGGGTACGATAAAAATAAACTATTAAAATTAGATAGAAATAAGCTACCACATAAAAAAAATGTTTTTAAGAATGTAAACACATCGGCTCCTTAACTTCAAAAAGTACAAATTAAATTTGACTTTTTCTCTTGACCAATTTTTTTTTTTTTGACTTTTCTCAAAATATTTTGAATTTCCTCAAAATTTGGCAACAACCAACACCTTGTTATTGCAAATTGGACATTTTGGGTCGGTCTTGCAAATCATCATGTGCTTCAGGCAATTGGTACATCCCATTACAATCATTGATGGTAGCTTATATTTAGCTATACCACCAAGATTATAGTCCGATATTGACGATAAATATAATGGTAACCAAGTTGAAAATTTAGAAGCATTTTCCGACACTGCTGATTTCTGCCTTAAATTGACATTCGCTTGTAAAGCAACCAATCTTTGATTTCTTTTCACCAATGCTCGTTCAATCTTTGATTGTACAACAAAAGAACATGCAAGAGTAATAAACATATTATCAAAATTCATTAGATGTGTAACCATGTTAAAAATAATAAATGAAAAAAGTTCAATAAAAAAGTACAGTATTCAATAACAATCTATCAATTAAAACAAACTCATATGATAAAATATGTATTAAATAATAGAATAAAAAGTTTACCTCCAAATTATATTCATCTTGCAGTTCATGTGCTGGTTGATTGAGATCAAAAGAGCGGCGCATCTTTTTCTCAATAGACATACCTTTTATTTTTGTAGTTTGCGGTTCATGTGTTCGCATGTATATATAGGGAACAATATTCGAGATACATCTCAATATACTTGTTTTCAATTATTTAATTTTATTTTTATATAAAACATAATAAGGATATTCACATTCGATATTTTGAAATTAATAGATTGACCGTACAATTAAAGTACCAAAAAACTTGTTGTCGAAACATAATAATAAATTTTTGGGTTAAATATATTTTTAGTCCCTCTAAATATACCAACTTTCATTTTTATTTTTTTATTTTTTTTTAAATTTTGATCTCTAGTCCCTTTAAATAGGCTAATGCTTCAGTTTTAGTCCTTGTTTTTCATAAAAGTAAGAGTTTTATGTTCGAAATAACTTTTTCTTATGACTTGTCATAGTTAAGACTTAAGACCTTAAACTATCATTAGTTTAATAATTTAACAATTATTAAAAAAATTAATTTAATATTTTTAGTCAAAAAATTGTCAAAAATATTTTTATAATAAAATAAAATTATTTTTAGTCAAAAAGAAAATTAAATTTTCTACCAAAACAAAAATAAAATTAATTTTTCGTATTTAACACGATGGTTATGTATATTAAATTTAATACATTCAAATAAAGTAGTCAACTTTGAATAAAAATATGCTATTTTGGTTTAATTTATATAGTATTTTGAATTATTTTTAAATTAATTGATACATCCATATTTTTATTTAAAAAACCCGTTTATATTTAAAACTCATTAAATAGACCAACGAATTACAAATTGAGTAATGAATACTATTCAAAATAAAATAATATTAACAACTTACATATATCATAATCAAATTAAACTGGTGATTTGTCAAAAAAATAAAAAAATAAAATGGTGATGAAAATTAATATATAATAAAATATTTCAATTTCTTTGAAAAAAATAAATATTTTAATTTTAATATTAAAGGAATTATAACACTCACACATATTGATACAAAGGACCAGCCACTTGAAAAATTCACGTATAATCTATAATATGTTAAAATAATCTAAATTTTTATGGAAGGATTTTTTAATAGTCTATAATATGTTTACTAAACATTGTTCAAAAATATGGTAACATAACAATACGGACTAAAACTATTTGCAGCAAAATTTTGTACACTGAAAAAAGAAAATTAATAATTTTACATAGATTAAAAATATATTTAACTTTAAAAAAGTATATTATTTATTATAATATCTATAAGTATAAATATATTTCTTTTAATCACAATTAAAAAGTAGAAGCTTCTGTACAAAAAAAAAAAGAAGAAGAAGCTTTATAATAAAAAAAAAGTCAACAATCATAATTGGTTTTATGAATGCTACTCTATCACAATTGTAATACTATTGTGTAATCATTAAACAGTAATAATTTTCTTTTTGACAAATCATTAAACTATATTTAATTAACAAAATGATAAAAGTCAAACATATATTTTTTTTACGTAAATAAAATGATAAATTCATTAAAAATTTACACACACAAGATGAAAATTTAAACTCCAATCAAAAACATTCGATTTAACTATTTTAGTATTCTCTCATTTGACCAATAAATGATAAAAGTTGGTCTAACATGTATTTATGAATGTAATTAATTATAAGAGTAAAACTAATATTAAATTATATGAGTAATAAAAAAAGAAGTTAAATGAAATGTTATAATTAAAAATAATAATTATGGTCAAAATTTTGTTGGTGCCGTTAGTGTACAATTATTATATACATATATTTAATAATTTAATAATGTATGGTCACATCGTTGTATCATTTAAAAACATATGATATATGAAATAAAAAAAAACATATGATATATAACATTTATTAAATCATGTAGTAATATATTATTTGATGCATGTGCATCTTTTATTTTATTTTTCGTTTTTTGCTTTCATTTTTTTATTCAATTTTTTTAAAAAAAATACCAAACATTTTAAGATTTTTAAAAACATAATTAAAAACCAAAAAAAGAACATAAATTATAAATATCAAAATTATAACCCTAAAATATATTTAGATGATAATATTTATAAACTCAATAAATTTATTAGTTTATAATTAGTAAAGAACAATAACATATTACACTATAATAACATGTATCAAGTGTCACATCCTGGACGTTTAATAATTCGTTGTGGGCGACGACGTGGTTGTGGTTGTTGTTCTTCTTCTTCTCTTCCTCCTCCTCTTCTTCTTCTTCTTCTTCTTCTTCTTCTTCTTCTTCTTCTTGTACCAATTCTTGTATTTGTTGTTATGGTAAAATTAATCGTTGAAAAGAAGCCATCATATTTGGAGACCACACATTTTAATTATGTTTTTAAAAATCTTAAAATGTTTGGTAATTTTTTTGAAAAAATTTGAATAAAAAAATAAAAGCAAAAAACAAAAAAATAAAATAAAAAATGCAGTAGAACATCGCTACTTCATTTAGCGACTTTGGTGGGACCCAGTGGGGACCACCGTCCTGCCACCCCACACAAAATGCTTCAGAACTTCGATGGGCCATGTAGCGACTTTAGGTTGAACTTACAAAATAGGGCAGTTGCGTATTTTTTTTTTGAAAGAGGGGTAGTTGGATATATTTTGTTTGAAAGAGGGATATATTGGTGAAAAAGTCTGTGTTTGGTTCTTTTTATAATGATTTTTTTGACCATTTTTAAATTTATTTAGATTCGTAAGACTCTTGTTGAGTTTTTGATGATTTTTAAATATGTTGAGATTTGTAATTATTTTTGTATCTGAACGACCTCTATTGTGTTAGTGTTGACTGTTTTAGAGGAGGTCTGTAAACTGATATTTATCTGTCTAAGTTCTCATTCTAGTGTTGCCTTTTCAACTATTGAGTCGAGGAGCTATTATTTAGATTCTGATGAGCCGATCACTTTTGATTTAAAATCAGGAGTGAATGTCAGGTGACATCTTTTTAAGTCAGGTTGATGTCTCTCTTGTAATATGGAAACTGAAGAGTGTCTTTCTAAAAATGAGATTAGAAGTTGACCTATTTTAAGTAATATATGTTTTGGTTTTTTATTGGTGTTTCGTTTTAATACGACACATTTATTTTATAACTTATTTTTATTAGTCTCTATTCATCTCGTACAAGATTTAGTTTTATTAATAATATATTTACCGTTCAAAAAAAAACTAACTTGCTTAATCAACTTGTTGGCAAAATATATTGAAGGAGAAAAAAGAAAACTACTCTCAATATTTTACCAACTACCCTGCTTAATCTAATTATCCAATAAAACATATGTGATTGGATAATTGTACCGGATGAAATTCACTTTTTTTTTTGTATATTTTAAGCTATATGTTAGAATATGTTAGTTTGACTCGCAAATGTTTAAGTGATCTTATTAATTTAAGAGTTTAATTTTTATTTTATAAATAAAGAGTATTTAATCTTAAAAGATTGATTTAAACTATTTGACAAAAAAATTAACGAGGTGCCTCCAATCTAATGAGGCATTGCGTTCGGTGGTGGATACCCGGTCTCAACAAAAAAAAATTATTTGACAAAAAAATAATTATCTCTAACAAAATGTATTTCACCTAATAATTTGACTGAATTTTATTTAACAAATGTCCTCGCAAGCATTTCTTATTTTTACACTTTTAATTTTTAGAACACACTTTCTTTATTTCTTTTTTTATTTTCTAAATCATTTTCAGAACACAACGTAACGTTCAAAAAAATTCCCAAAATTTGAAATTCGAAATGCGCCAAAGCCAAACACATACCACTTTCTCTTCTCACTTCACCGTCCTCCGGCGCTGACATCGACGTTAACAATGGCGGCGATTGAGAAGCACATCGTTCAGATCTTCGATGCTAAGAAACGGATCGTCGACCAGGCTCGTCAGGAGTCCAATCTCTGGGAGCATCACCTTCTTCCCAAACTCATTCTCAACGGAATTCCCCCTCCTCCATGGCTCAGTAACTCTTCTCTTCACTCATTTCTCTCAGATCCCAAAGGTAGTTCTTCCTTCTATCGATCTCGCTTCGTCTTGCGCCGAGACCTGATCTTATTAATAATATATTTGCCGTTCAATCATTTCCATTTGTTTGCAGTAATTAGGGTTTATAGTAACATATGAGAGAGAAATTGCGATTTTCTTTCTGTTGTTGGTTTTGAAGAATTTACCTGTATTATAATGAAATTGATAATAATGAACTCTAATTGCTGTTATTTCCTGGTAGATCCTTGATACTGTCAAGGGGAGTATCTTAGATTTTGCTTAATTTTGAAAATCTGAAATCCAGTGGTTTTGATATATGCACATTAATACAAATGATATTTTAATTTTCAGTTACAAATTTAGATTTTCCTGTTTTCTTATCTATACCGTTCTAAGTTTCGATAGAGGAATCTGGCAAATATGATTGTGGCTTGTAAGGTTACTTATTTTGTTGTAATATCTTAGCCAATATTATTTTGTGAAATTCGATCCTAATTTGTTAAAAATCTTTTTCAATGTCTGCAGATATAAACAGAGATGATATTGTTTCTGAAGGTCTACTATCACAGACACAATTTGGAATACCTTTCACAGGTCGTCAATGCAGTTTCAATAGCAATCTAGATGATATTCAGCATCAATTTGGTTTGCGTGATGAAGACAATGGTTTTGAAAAAAACTGTGATACGACGGGCAGGCTTTCTAATTTGCCAGATTGCTCGGTCAACAATGCTGGATGTGTTTCAAGTGGTCGTCCAGAATTGGATTCGGATGCTATTTCACCTCAGAATCAGATAGAACCAAGACTCTCAGATAGTTGCCATGACCCAGCAGTGTCACGGGCAAAGTTGCAAAGATCAAGGTCGAGGCAGAAGGCTCTGGAGCTACGCAACAGTGGAAAAGCCTCCAAACGGTTGTCAGGAGATGGTGATAATGCTGGTGAATGTACTGCCGGAGCTACAGGTTCTGCATCGCCATCTCTACAGGAAAACCATATCAAGGATTTAAGCTTGGTCAATGAGGTTCATCCAAACAACCAAAGTTGTTTTATAGAAGAAGTGAGAAGTGGGGACTGTCTAACTCAGAAAGATCCCATCTCTAATTACACTGGCCGTATAACAAGGTCTAAAAGTTCATCCGAGAAGTTCAACTCTTTGAGTGTAGGTAGTTCTTCTCTAGAGAAGGATGATGGTCCTCCAATTAATGATTCGAATGAGGTAATGGAGCTAGTCAACCGGGCTTCTTTTATAAATGATAGCTGTGGGGTTCAACCTTTAATTACAAAGAATTTGCAGGACCCCTCGGTGGCTGTTGTTGGGTCTTTTGGTAGCCAAAAGGAACTTCACATTTCTGCTGTAAAAACAAAAGAACATTTAAGAAGAAGTAGTTCTGGAAAGACACGCTTAACCAGAAGTTCGAAGTCATCAAAGTCTCCAAATTCCAATTCACATGAGCAAAGTGCTACCCATTTCGAATCCACAGGTAAGAAGTTTCAAAATGTACAGCCTGCCAAACTGGATCCTGCAAGGTTATCTTCAATTTCTGTGAATTCTGCAGAGAACGAGAACATAGCAGAAATGGCTGCTTCTAGAAATACAAGGGCTGTGACTAGTTGCGCAAAAGAAGGACCCTTGAGGCAAGCAAATTCTTCCAATTTAGATGGTGGGTCTTTCCTTGCAGAATCAATATACATTAAAACAGCCGTGGCTGGAAACGACTTGGATGTGTTAGTTGATAAAGATCCTTCTTGTTTGGTGTCAAGACTCACTACTATTAGCCCTAAGGTTAGGGAGGAAGTTTCTGTCTTAAGGCCTTCACCTGATCTAGTTATGTCTGTGATGCCTAAGCAACTTGTTTTTGATGATGGTGAAGAGACCAATAGGGATGGAATATCTAGCTCTGATTTGAAAGAAGGATGCCAGAGAATGTCACCAGATAAAGAACCTCCGGCTTTGTCGGAACTATTGAAGTTATTTGATGATGACATGCAGGAAGTTATGGGAGATTCTTTTCCTGAAGCAGTTACTGAAAATGGTCTGCCTAGACATACAGACGAAAGTGTTGCAAACTTTAACGTTAGGTTCCCATTTGGTTCTTCTACTGATGAGTGGAATGTTGATTTGCCACAACAGGCCCCATATACCATTTCCTCGGGTCAAAATGGTCACTTATTGAGGCAGGCACCACTCAGTAACGGGAAAGTTACCAGTTTTTCAACTGACTTCCATAACTTCAAAAGTTCCACCAATAATTACATTAACGATGTTGAGCATTCATGCTCTCAGCATAAGAGAAGGAAGATTGAAATTGAAACACAGAAGTTTCTTCCTGATTCTACTTATTTTGGGGAAAGGCTAGATGATTCTACCGACCAAAGACCTGCTAGTAGAACCTCAAGTATCAAAGAAGTCAATCCTGAGGCTGTCATTGAAGTTCAACATTTGGCATTTGATCAGACGGATGATATGGGACATGAATGTGTTAGTAATATCCCAACAGATGTGATGGAAGACACCGGGGAAAGCCAAAAAATAGAAGGGTCTTCATGTAAGTTCAAAGAAGACAATCATGAGGCTGTCATTGAAGTTCAACATTTGGCATTTGATCAGGCGGATGATACAGGACATGAATGTTTTAGTAATATCCCAACAGATGTGATGGGAGACACCGGGGAAAGCCAAAAAATAGAAGGGTCTTCATGTAAGTTCAAAGAAGACAATCATGAGGCTGTCATTGAAGTTCAACATTTGGCATTTGATCAGGCGGATGATACAGGACATGAATGTGTTAGTAATATCCCAACAGATGTGATGGAAGACACTGGGGAAAGCCAAAAAATAGAAGGCTCTTCATGCAAAGCGAGAAAAGAGGTAAATCTATTTTCTATTATACAAGTTAAAAAATGTAGTAGCGTTTTTCATGTTATCCTCAATCAAATATAAAAGAAATAGCTTTGGTATTTATGTAATAGAGGACACTGAAAATGAAATAAATCATCTGAATTAAGTAAAACTGATTCCAATAGTAATGAAGAATAAATCCTAAAAGTCAACAAAGCCTTAAACAATAACAATAGTTAGCCCATCTAGGGGGAAACAACATTTTAAACTGTTGCTTCTCTATACCTTTGGTAAGCAAAAATTCTCTAGATTGAATTGAAAAAAATTCTTAATATATGTGTTTACATTGTATTATTCTTTTCTCCAACTTTTAGCATCTTTGTTATTTAAAATTAGCCGACCATAAACAACACATGCTAGGGGAAAAGTTGAATTTGAGTTTTGATTGCCATAATATGGAAATATAATAGTAGTTCTATGTAATAATACTACAGAAATATATACCCAAAACTATAGTAATGGAACACTTATTTTTATTTTTACTTTGAGAAATGAAGAGGATCTCTAGTATCTACTTAAATTGTCGGAGAGGTTGGGAGGGAAACAAGGATCATGGATATTGCAGGGAGAATCCTAAGTTGGTTAATACAAACAAATCTTATCACATAGTTCTATGCATGCTGGTATTAATTTAGAAAAGAGAATTTGAAAACTTGCAAGCTACTTATTTAACTTGACATTGGTTCTTTAGAGTGGAATTTCATTGTTTACATATATATCCTTTTCCATTTGTTTGTTTATTCTTGTCCTTGTTATAAATTGCGACACTTCACAGCCTTATGGCATGAGCCATCTCTTCTAAGATCATAAAGTTTCATCAATAGGCTAGTTTCTTAGGTTATTGTTTGTAAAGCTATACACTTTGTTTTGGGAATAGTCAGCGAAAGACAATCTTCCACGAACTGGAGGTGAATAATAGGCTAGTTGCTTTTACATTTTACTTGATTTGTCTGAGTAGATTGTGCTTCAATGATTTTCCTGTCATCAGAAACTTATCTTGGATGGAAGAGGCAGAAGCTCAGACAGCCTTATGTTGCCTGAAGCAAATCCGTTCAGTTTTAGTATTGACTCAACGGAGTTCACCATGGAAGAGATGGTGGGGTCACAGCATCTTCAGGTTAATTCTGGAAAAGATATTGTAGAGCATCAGACTTTTGATGAAAGAAGTACCTCAAGTAGAAGAATCTATCCCGGAGGTGATACTGAATTCTCAGGTGGTTTGTCTGTTTGTTCAGGACTCCGAGATTTGGATTTGATTGGTACAGGCGAAGCCTTACCAGAGTTTGAAGGGTTCCTTATGCCAACTGATAATGCACAATCATGCACTACTCAGGACAAAATGGAATTGGAAAGTATGAATCTGCCTAGTAACTCAAAAGATTATACATCACATGGTAGATCTAGATTCATGCATTCTCCATCGTGCTATTCTTCAACTCCATACAGGTTGCGTAGCCTAGAAAACCTCTATCGGTCTTTACCTAATGGACTTCTGGAGGGTTATGGTCTAAGGAGTCCCAGTCATCTGAATGATGGGAGTCCAAGGGCCCTTTCTGATTGCCAACCAAAAAGTAATGATCAGTTTAGATCTTCAGTCCAAACTCTTTGGGATAGATTTAATACGAACTTCGGCAGTTCAGGAAAGCGTAAGAGTTCGAAACCAGAGCTGCCCTGCATTTGTGAGGAAAACGAAAATGTGGATGAGATTGCTGGTACATTCCACAAAGGCATTGGTTCAGAAGGAATGATTGGGTCAATTATGAGAGAACCACTATCTGTGATTATAAATAATGCAAACCCGTCTACAGCAATTTTACAAGATGCATTAGCCAGTGGACGTGAGGATTTAGTGAGCTCAGAATTTAACTTTGATGGGACTGACAATAAAGTAAAAAAGAAATTTGACAAGCAGGATGGAAATAGTACAAGATTTACAAGTAAAGGGAAGGATAACCACAGTATATCTCTCGGAGCAAATGGTGCCAAGAGGAACTCCGAATCAGTCCGCAAAGGATCCAGTAGACCAAAGTTATCTAAATATAGTATGAAACAACAACGTCCCACTTTTTCTGGAGGGAAGTCTACACGCAAGAATATTGTATCTAATGTTACTTCCTTTATTCCATTGGTTCAGCAAAAACAAGCAGCAGCAGGTTTAACAGGTAAATGTTTGTTATATAAAAAAAAATGGAATTTATTTTTCTAATGTCCAGGTTGCTTCTTTTGGATATTGCAAACTATGTTGTCAATGGTGGACGAAGTTTTATAGCGGATGACCAAAATTTCAGCAGATAAATATGGGATTTGATCTATGGACTTCACAAATTGCTTATAGCGGCTATCAAAACACCCACCGCGCCATTCTGCCATGGCGCTGCCATGGCCTCTGTAACAACAATGATTGCAAAATTACCATATTGACATGGAAATACAAATGATTAATCTTTTTGATAGTTATTTGAAACCTAATGTGTGAACATGTAGGCAAGAGAGATATCAAAGAAGTGAAGGCCCTGAAGGCTGCTGCAGCTGCCAAGGATGCTGCTGAGAAGAAAGAGAATGAGCGCAAGAAAAAGAAGGAGGAGCAGCAGATAGAGCGGATGAAGAAAAAGAAAGAGGAAGAAAGAAAGAAGGAAGCTGAAATACCAGCAAAAAAAAGACTAAGGGAAAATGAAGAGAAAAAGAAAGAGGAAGAAAGAAAGGAGGCCAAAATGCCAGCAAAGAAAAGACAAAGGGAAAACGGAGAGAAAAAGGAAAACCAAAGAAAAACAAAGCATGTTAATGACATGAAGCAGCAAGAGAAAAAGAAAGAAGAGTTAAAAGTACATTGGCGAGCTACAGTAAATGCCTATTTTGCCAATAAATTAGTTTTGATTTCTCTTTTGATTTTGTGAAATTGCTAATATATAAATTTTCTTGTCTAGGGTGAAGAAGTCTGCGAAAGCAGGACAACTATGGATGGAAGAGAAAATCATAACAACATGCTACTGCAAGAGAATAAACAAGGTAATGCGGAGAAAAATTCACAAAATGAACCTTTGGCCATCAGGGATTCAGCTTATCATAAAACCAAGGAAAGCTGTTGTGAAAAGTCAGAATCTGCGAGCGAATGTGCAAACAAAGGAAAGGTAAATAATTTTCTGTGGTTCTGTTCTATGCTGTCTTTAACAATCAGTAGGAATGATTTTATAGCAGCTTGGTCCAGGCAAAGAAAAATCTTTTCCAGTTCTATACAAAGATGTTATTTTCTAGTCAGTCAAATAACGCCAATGCCTTTTGTTTTAAATGTTGTTAATATTAATTGTTTAAAGCCAACTGTTTTCTAGTATATAGTGCTCAACAATTATTTGAAGAGATATATGATTTACCCACTTGGTGTTTAACTACACATAATTCTCTCGACTCTCCTGTAATAAGTTCAGCTTGTACTTGTGCTAAGCTGGGGGCTGACTAATAACTAGTGTTTTACAAGGACCTTCTGGAATCTTATATTGTTTAATATTTAAATGTGTTATTTGGTTCCTTTTAACCATTGTGAAATTGAAATTTTTAATAACTTTATAGGCAACAATGGTTGATTCGATCAAAGCTGTTGAAGACAATGACTTTGTCATCAAAAACTCACTTCAAGAGCAATCATACGAGATGTCTCCATATAGATCAGATGATGATGAAGATGAAGATGACTTACCAAATCATAAGTTTATACCATCATGGGCAAGGTTTGTAACTGGTCAAGTTTTTGCAGCGTAGCCACTAAATAATATTATGATGCCTTCTTTCAATGATATTTTTGGGGTTTTAATACTTTTATCGTGCATGTGCTTATGTGGATCATTTATTATTCAAACTGAAATAAGGAAGACAAATTAAATAACAGTTTTAAAAGGTAATATGTGGTTGGCTGTTGGCGCCAAGAATATTAATTCTACAATTGATACAGCAGATAGATAACTATTGCTTAATCACAAAATTTCAATGAAATTTTGGCTTATCCATTTACCTAAAAACATTGAGTTTGGTTGTTTTCTGCAGCAAGCATAGCCTGTCACTGATTGTTTCTTCCCAGAAAGTTGATCCACAAACAATATTTCCTCGGCAAAGTTTTTGCGATATAGCAAAAGGTAACTTCAAATATTATGAAATTGTATTTATTAGTTGTCTATAAACTAAGCACCAATTGTATTCTTTTTTAGTTCTCCTGCCTCGGAAGCTTCAATTATAGTTCGAAGTCAAGACTCCATGACGTAGTGATTCTCCCATCTCACAATACAGGATTTTGTGTCAAGGTATGCTGTCTTTCGACATCCTATACCTTGTAGGCATGGAGAACAGCATTGTATTTCCTTTTAATTCTTTATGCATTTGGTTATGCTGAAGGTCAATAATTTGTTTTAATACTCAGTGTGGAGACTTCCTGTAAATATAGTATTTACTAATGTAAGTCTGCATCACTAAATGAGTTCAACTGTAAAATTGGACTATCACGATTAGGTCATCCTTTGTTGCTCCCACATTTCATGTTGAAGGTGTGTTTGAGTGTCTGCTATATGTGCTTGATGCCAACAGCTGTATGACATGTGTTAGACACTATATTCTAATGTCATAATATAAAGTAGTAATTTGTTGGTTCTGACAACTTGAAGAATGAAGACACTGCAGGATTCAGTTCCAACTCTTAGCTATTACTTCAACTGTGCTGAACATGAAAAGGGACATGGACGATATGAGAATTTTTACTTTTTGCAGACTATCTTAATATTGCAGAAGGAATTATATATATTTATTTATTTATCTACATAAAGGGGATGCTTTAAATTTCAATAAAAAGAAGAATGGAAGGTTTTATATTTGTCTATAGGAATCTTCAACTTCTTTCAAGAGAAAACTTAAATATGAATCACCTGGTCAGCTAAGATAATTATAAATGTTATCCAAGTGAGAAAACTGCTATTATGAGAAATGAAAACAACTAATCATAATTGTTGAATTCTAATTAATTTAAATTATTTACACTATTATGGGAAATGAAAACTATTTTCATTTTTGAAAGAAGCCAAGTAATTATTTGTTCTGACTCACCTATAAGTCTCACATCGTTAGTTGAAGACACAGTTCAATTGACCTTGTTACTTTTCTCGCTATACTTTATTTATTGACCAATTCAATGTAACTAAATGACTTAGTATTGGGTTTTGGGCTGTTCTATACAATATAAAAACCTAATGTAGATGAAGAAACAAAACAAATTTATAATGTACAATTATCTAATCTAATACTAATAGACTTGGTCTTTTGTATACTTGTGGCAGTTTTCGTAGAGCTTTTTTACGGATTAGGTGCAGCTGCAAATATGATCAGATGATCCGATGCACCCTCGAGTATGCTGCTGCTTCTATCGATCCTGGTTTCTGTTTAAGATGTGTCTCTTTGTACAGTAATTAGTTAATTGTAAATGAAGTTGAAGTCGATATTTGTATGAAATTATTTGTTAAAATGATGCAAAGAGCTGTTATCTTCAAGTTGATACTTGGACAACGAGGGTCTATTAGAACCTACACGCTGGTTTGTAGGCATAGATTTTGGTGCTCGTGCTCAAGGCTTCAAGCCCAATGACCGGCTTTGAGGGTGTCATGACATAGTTATTTTGTACTAATGTTAATTTTGATTTATAGTCGATATTTGTATGAAATTCATTGTTAAAATGAAGCGAGGAGGTACTATCTTTCAAGCCCTTAAACTTGGACAACGGTTACATTAGAATGTACACGCTGGTTGGTACAGATAGGTTTTTATGCTCATGCTCAATGCCTGGAGACTATGATCGACTCTGGGGTTATCGTGACACAATTCTTTGGTACCAATGTTAATGTTGATTGATGATATTTTAAACGTTTCTGATATTTTAAATTTGAGTTGATAACATGTTGATTCTTACTACTCTTTATTATATTCTTACCGACCTAATTAAGAAATTGAAGTTTTTTTCTATAACCCCGTCATCGCCAATAAGTTCTTCCACTCTTAGGAGGGCATTGATTGGGTAATTCTTCTAAAATATTTTACATTAGTAGCCGTCTTAATTGAAGCACAAGAACTGGTAAGAGGAAATACCTTATTCAAAATATGTATTGTGCAGTGATTGAACCTCAAAAATAAGTATCCATGAATGAGAAGTATTATGTGATTGAGAAACAAAAGTGGGAGTTATGAATAATTTTTGTTCACTTTAAAGTAAATATATCAAACAAATATACTTTTAAAACATTTTACCAGGATTTGTAAATTAAAATCACCAACCAGGTAAAATTGATTTTCAGCACATCTAATTGAGAATATCTATATCTTGATATAAATTTTAAGAAAAGAATCTACAACTTTAGTTTAGAAGTCAAGACATGAATTTACCTCATTCTGAGTGAAATTTTCACTTTAAAAAGACCAAGTCGATCGAGTTGTTGTCATTAACCATAAATACAAACGTATTATTTTTGGACAATACTATGATGAGGTATTAATGTCTAAATTTGGATTAAACCCTTGGCAAAGTAAAACAAACATCCAAACCTACAATTTTCGTGAAGGGACTTTGTCTTGAAGCAACAAAGGCACAACTGAAATCCATTCCTTGTAATGGAATTCAGACCCACGATAAGTTAAAGAGTAAGATAACTTTAATGCATTTTATCCTGATAACTTTGTCACCTCAATTTCCCAACTTTACTTTGCAAAAATCTGAAAACAACCATTTGTGTAAAAAATAAAATTAAAGTCCTATATTGTATACAATAGATGAATTGATAATTATTACTCATTCCGTACCAAAATATATGTCGTTTTGAGAAAAACTTTTGTTGTTTTACATTATCAATGAAACATTTAATGATTATTTTCCTCCTATACCTTTAACTAATTATTTCTCTTTCTTCTTTCAATTCTATAATTTATCTATCACATATCATTAATGAAAGATAATTTTGTAAACTAACTCATAATTTATCTTTTCCATAATGATAATATTTCTTAATTTGTGTGATATGGTCAAAATGACATATACTACCTCCGTCCCAAATTATAAGACTCATTTTCACTACTGCACGTTCGCCAATGCACAATTTTGATCACTAATATCTTTAATTGTGCATTAATAAAAATTATAAAAATTTGATATTTTGAAAGTGTTCATCAAGACGAATCAAACAAGATCTTATATGCTAATATTTACATTTATAAATTATGAAAAAAATACAGTCAAAGCAAGTTACATGAATAGTGTCATTTAGTCAAAATGAGTCTTATATATTGGGACGGACGTAGTATTTTGGTAAGGAGGTAGTAATTACTAATGTTGAGCCTTCACCTAAAGATCTCTTGACGTTGTTTAACAAGGCGGGTATGGATGTGAAACTCCTTTTATTTGAAGTTAACTGAAAAAACTATGCATATCCGAATCCACAAGTTCACCAAAAATCTCCACAAGAACATAACCCATCCTTAAAGTGATGAAAACGGTTTGTATCTCGAACAATAATCTCTCGGCTTGTAAACTTACATACAAATTTCATAAAATTATGGCAATCACCGCAAATTCTAAGGTTTTTCATAATCCTTATCGGTACACCACTAGACAAACACATCAATCCAAAAGTGAGAGCAATTTTTTCACTGTGATGCCTCAAAAGCATCTGTTTTCTGCTCTCTTCTACATAGTGCAGGTCATTACTGGTATCAACCTTGTAATTCAGCTTCTCCAACTCTTCCATTAAATCATCCAACTTGGCATAAATCTGCTTGATTTGTGGATGATTTCTATCGCCAACAGTAAACGAATGAATCTTATTCTTAATTTCAATCCAACTTGTACCTCTCTCCTTCTTCAATTCACTCTCTCGTAATAGCTTCCTCGCTTTTGCAACTTCCTCCCACTTTTCATTTGCTGCATATATGTTGGCTAGCAAGACATGGTTTCCTGCATTGTCGGGTTCCATCTCAAACAGATGCTTGGCTGCAATCTCGGCAAACTCAATGTTGCCCTGAATTCTACAAGAAGCTAACAGAGAACCCCAAATAGAACTAGTTGCACTAAATGGCATTCTCTCTATTAAATCATAAGCTTTGTGAATAAGTCCTGCACGACCCAGAATGTCAACCATACACGAGTAGTGAAGAACACTTGGCCGAATATTATGTTGTCTAGTCATGAGGTCAAAGTATTTGTTTCCTTGTTCATGCAAACCCATATGACTGCATGCATTTAGTACAGATACATATGTTACATCATCAGGACTGAAGCCTCTCTGCTGCATTTTTTCAAATAAGATCATAGCTTCTAGCGCACAAGCATGTTTAGCAAACCCAGAAATCATTGCATTCCATAAAACAATGCTTCCAAGTTCCACACCTTGAAACACAAGGTAAGCTTCTCTTATGCAACCACATTTTGCATACATGTCTATAAGCGAGGAAGAAACATATATGTTTGAAACAAAACCAGATTTACAAGAAATGGCATGCATTTGCTTCCCTTCAATCAAAGTTGCAAGGCCTGCACAAGCACAAGCAGCAGACGATATCATAAACGCATCCTGCTCGAAACCCATCAACTGATAATCACGAAAAAGCAACAATGCCTCCTCATGAAGCCCATTTTGCACGTACCCCGCTAGCATTGAACTCCACGTAACAGCATTTGTTTCAGGCATACTCTCAAAAATCTTACTGGCATCTTTTATCGAAGAGCATTTCGCATAAACATGAAGTAAAGCAGTTCCAACAAAACAATTTGAATCCACAGAAACCTTAATTGAAAAGGCATGTAACTGCATACACTCGAGTATTGCACATTTAAAAGCACACTCACACAAAACACTGGAAATGGTAAACTCATTAAACAATGTTCCCTCTCTTAGCATTTGAATAAAAAGCATGAGTGCTTGTTGTTCATCAGCAATCTTAGTAACTGCTCCAATCATTGTGTTCCATGAAACTACGCTCCTAACCGGCATTTCATCGAACACTTTACGAGCATCGTCAACTAAAGAACATTTAGAGTACATATTAATCAGCATATTAGATGTTAATGTGTCTGTTTCAAATCCAACACGAATAATTTGAGCATGGCATGTCCTTCCAGCAATGAAAGATCTTGTTTTAGCGGATAACTGCAGAAGTTGTTGCAAATTCCATTGGCGAGTAGAATCAGCAATAACATGATCATCATCAACAACATGAACTACTTTTAAGGGCTGTGATTTAGAGAGCGAAACAATAGAAAAATTCCTCAAATGAATGGAAGAAGTTGAATTACAGAGTCTGTGACAAATGCGAGATTTAGATAAAGCATAGGAAAATAACATGCTTTTTGTTCCCTCCTTCCTAATGCTAATTGCACTTTCAATTTTTTTTTATTAACCCTCTTTTAAATAAACTTGATAAGTTTACTTATTAGTTATTACCTCAATTAATTACAAGGATTAAGGAACACAAATAATGTATAATTCAATGTTAATGTATAATTCAATGTTAGGTTACTCAAGACATATTCCGGGTATGTAGAGAGGTCAGAACTTCGAATTCTAAGATGCTCACTTATTTACTAGAGTGAAATTCTAATCTCTGAACTATCTGACAAAAACAAAAAAGAAGTATAATTAATAATTTTTAATGAAAGACTAATATTAATATGTGTCATAAAGACATCTGTTAAAATATTTACATATATTTTTGTTAAAAATAAAATAAAATATATCACATTTAAAATTTTTATATTAAATGATATAGAAAATATAATATTTTAAATATAAATACAAAAGTTTCAAAAAAATATTTTTTTTCTTTTACCCTCTTAACATTATTCAAAGAACACATATTAAAAATTTTCTATTTGTTTTTAAAAGGACTGTGAATAGTATTTTCTATTTGCTTTTCTATTTGTTTTCAAAAAAGGTGTATTTCAATAAAAAAGAGGGGTTTGGGTAGTAACGTCTAATCTGGAACGAGTTGAGACCCATAAATAGTTTAGTAAATATGGCCCAAACGGTTTAATCAGTGTTTAAATTAGAAAATTACTTTTTACACCCCCGGAAAAATCGCGCATTCTCCATATTTCCAAATTTATTCTTTCTCTGTTCGCTATGTATTTAGCGAACTAAAAAATAGTTTGCTGAGTTCGCTATCTAACAGTGGTTAAATCTTCATAAATTCACTAATTAAAGTGCAAATTAATTTTTCTACCTAGAAAATAAACTGCAATTAAGTTCGCACTCATTAAAATGCAATCTAAGTTTTCTATCTAAAAAATAAACTGCACTTAAGTTCGCACTCTAGAGAGTGTAAACGTTCGCACTCTAGAGAATGTGAACTAGACGAGTGTTCGTTATTGTAAACTATTTTAATAAGTGAACTGCAAACGGTGTGTTTTTATAAAAAAATTCCGTATGAGATGAAAGATATTGTTCGCTACCTAAACTCGAGATATATTCTAATCATTTTTGGAGATACGTGCTACATACTATAAGGCGCGAAAAGAACTTTTCTCAAATTAAATTATTGTCCGGGTGTGTGTGTGTGACATAATCACAAAGCATTTCACCAAAATGGCGACTAAACAGTGTTCAAATATGACACTCACCTGGTTACATTACATTTTTAAATTAGAGGAAAATCTTAGCAAAAAAGTTAGAGAAAAATGAATTAACATAAAACAAAAAATACTATAAAATATGGATGTACCTATATACAACTTTTTATGGAGCACATCATTGACATTTTTCATTTCTTCTCTATTTGATGTTGATATAAAAATATAGTATAAGGTTAAACCAATAAGTAAGATCCATATATACGGCACGAATACGATAGCTTCATAATTCAGGCCATAACCTGACAAATTTAAAAGGGATGAAAAGATCAAAAGATATATACATTATGCAATATACAAAAAAAACAAAAACGAAGTATATGGGTTGTGGACCACACTCACAATCACATTCACGTCTTTATCTTTTAAAGGTGAGTAGACAAATACCAACATTACAATAGTGAATATAACTTGCCTCAAAAAAAAAATTGTGAATATAAACTTGAGTCAAATTTCTTAAACAAAGTTACTGTTGCATTTCTATAAAATATTATTGTTGCACAATTTTTTTTAATACTGTTGCATTTCTATAACTCAAGAAAAGTTACTATGTTAAAGATGATGAACTATTTTTTTATGTCTTTCATAGTTCCGGTCGAGTTCTGGTATCAAGTGGTTCAAATCAACTTTTAAACGTAATTGTCAAGGATCAAACCGTAATTCTCTTTTTTAAATTCAGTGTCAATCACCACTAAATTAACTAATGTTTAATGATAAACTAATTTCTTTAGCGAAGATAAATATTGATGAATATTTCGCATAATTAATAAAAAACATTGATGAGTAGACAAATGAACAACCAGCCCAACTTCAACTCCCACAATGACTTTTTTTTTTTTGATTAATTATCTTTTCCAAGTCATACGCAAGTTGGTATGAATTCTATATATATTGAGGAAGTCTTTTCATATGATCAAACAATATCTTAACTAACTAAAAGCTGAAACAAACAAACAAATATGAGATACCCAGCACATCATTTACCCATACAAAGATTTATCTCTCTTTCAATTTCAATTCCTTTTTTCTCACATACCTATCTATCTTTTTGGGATGTACTTTATAAACATGCAAAAAAATTACAAGATAGATAGGCTGCGCAAGTTGCGTGAGAATGAATATCTTACTATATTATTATTTTTATGTCACTTTTGATTTCATTTTGTTTTTGTTTGGTTCTTGATAAGACCTTTTCAGTTGGACCTATTACTTGATCAAAATACTTAAATCATTCCACTAAATCATAAAAATATGAACACGAAAAAAATTCAAAAATAAATGAATTTCATAAGCTTTTAAAGTTGTTAAATGGACTAGGAAAAATGAAACTGATGAAAAAGAAGCGGGTCAGTGGAGACCAAAAAAGAATCAAAGTAGAATCATGTGGGAAAAGCAAAATTGATAGATGGATCAGAATTAACTTATTATGCTATTTTTACAAATGTAAGAAATTATTGGAGTAAAATACAATTAAAAGTGATTTAATGAGAATTTTACAAACTTCGAGTCAAAATTTGGTTTGTCTTAATGTTCATATGCTTCAAAAATTAACATGTTAATCCTATTTAATATTTGAAAATATTTTTTGAATTTTTTAAATTCTAACCTAAATTCTTCAAATTTCTAAATACACACCTTATCATTTATAAACACTGTGGGGATTGGTCCTTTTTCTTTTTGAGTACTTATCTTGATTTGATATGTCCATTATAGTTAAAATTAAAATGGTTAATCAATTTTTTGTTGACTTATTTTGACTTAGAATCGAATTATAGTGCAGAAAAACAAGTGATTGCGATGGGATTAGGTCAAGGAAAGTGGGAATCATCCATGCCTGTTGACTGTTTTTGATGCCTTGAACACTGTTTATGCAAATTGATCCAAAACCTAAAATGAGAGCCCAACCGTGCGTATTGCAAAAATATTACAAAAATTAAGTATTACTAAAATTAAGTTATCCTCCTATGTTATACAGTAAGTTGCACAGTTAAAATTTGTAGTTTCAAGTTAGAATTAATTTTAATTTGAAGCTAAAATTTATAGTTTATTCACTTTTATTTATTGTTTGATCCAATCTTATGTTTGAACAGATAGTGAATTTGACAAAATTATAATAATAAAGTAATTTTCATTTGTAACGCCATGCTATGGTATTTAGTGGGAGTAAGAGTATGAAGAATCATATTCGCTTGAAGTGACAAAAATATGATGTTTTACCATAATTCTGCAAAAACCCACACTAATTTACCTTAAATTCAATTTTAACCAAAATTCATTCATGTTTGACAAACAAATTTGATTCTTGATATGTAGAATCAAGTTTATCAAGAATTGATTTCAAACTTGTTTAATTTGTAGAATAATTCTTAACTTTGAATTTATTATTCAGCCTACTTTTATATAATTATGTCCAGACATAGAAAATAAAAAGTTTTCCTAACATGGTATATTTATACAACTTAGACTTTTAAATATACAGTCGGTAGTGATATTTAAAGTTGTTGCTATTGATTGATAAAAAAATGTTGACATTTCAAATTGAAAGAGATGAAAGTCTTTGTATATATGCTCACAAATCCAACACTAAATTAGTTCTCAAATCAAGTAAAAAAGTCTCCTGATCTCATCCAATAGGTAACAAACATGAATGGAATATTGATGTGGATTACTCAATGAGTAACAATTTTGTTTTGTCCCATATTCTTTCAATGTATAGTTTAATAATTAATTCATTTAAATCATTCTAACTTGGAATTATCCCATATGTTACTTTTCATTGTTGGAGTAATAGTAGCTGGCAGACATGAATGTGGCTTCAAAAACAAAATATGCCACCGGCCATGATGGGGCCATGGAAATAAAAATTAAGGATGGGGAGTGCAAAAAGTAAATTAGGATAAAGAAAAATAAACAAACAAAAGGGTGAGACAATTTAGAAAAGAAACAAATGGTGCAGCAGACAAAGAGAGTTCTACTCAAGAAAAACATGATACCAACATATCGGCCCATGTTATTTTGTCCTTATACCAACTTTGTCAGTTAGACAACACTATCATCCAACTTACCAACTAGTAGTTAAATCAGCCGTGGTTGTGTTTGGGTGACCGTAGTTGAGAAAAATAAGTGTGAGTAATGTGAAAGTTTGAGTATTTATAAGGATAGGATTTGTAAACTTATTGTTTTAAAATTTTGAGTAAGCCTCTGGTATTCAATTTATTTATAACAATATTTTTGGTCATGTTGTGAATGATCCATGGGCTGCCTCGTCGTGTTCTAACAATGATTTTGTAAATTTTATGTTATACTTACACTTATCTCATATTAACTCCCATACCAAAAAAAAAATCTCATATTAACTCACCCATAATTAGTGTTTTTTTACATTCGATAGATATTTACGGGTCAATGTCTCAAAATCATAAGAGAATGACGTATATCTCTACCGATTTTAGAAACAAAATTCAAACCCTTCTTTGTTCCTTTTCAAAATGAGTCGTATTATCGACCGTTTCATAAATTCAAATCTCATATTTAAATTTTTTTTGGTATGGAATCTCATATTTAAATTAAGAATTATACTCAATAATTCTTAATTTTAATTGAAAAATTGTATTGTAATTAAGTTTATTAGGATTTTTTTTTTTAGACTTGAATTAAGTTTATTAGTTATAAGTAATTGCAACTGTAACTTAATATTTTTTTGACAAAACTGTAACTTAATATTTAAGTTGGCTAATTAATCACTTTAGTTAATGATAAAAGTATTGTATCATTGGTGAAATAATTGGAGAGAAGAATTAGTGGATCATTTGGTGAATGAAACAAACAAAGCCTTGCCAATAGGTCATCTTGTTAATGATATGTGAATGCATCCCTCATTCAACTTCTTTCCCGTTCGTTCCGCAAGATTCTGGTTTACAGCACACACTAATGGAAGGAGTCACATCTCATTAGTGATTCAAAAAGTTCAAATACTAATTTTTGTGTCCAAAAGCTAAAAGCACCATTGCTAGTTGATTTTTCTTGCACTTAATATTCTTTTTGAGTTATTTTATGTTCAAGAAAGTTTTAAGGGGTGCTACTTGCTAGCAATGATTCACGTTATTTTCAATTTTTGCTTTCATTTATTATTTTATCAAATAATCACAATTGTTTTAAAACTAAATATCATCTGCATGCAGCTATACCAACATACTAATCACTTGACTTGAGTCATATGGGATCATATATGAAAATACTTTATTGAAAACTAAGAAAAGAAAACTCATCGACATATCAAACTAATAAAACAAAAATGCTAAATCCGTTGTGGATCTCTAAAAGGAAGTGGATTTATGAATGCTTGCCATTACATACAAGATGTGACTACACAATGTGTGATAAAAGGAATTCGTGTTTATCAAACTAGAGCATGTTAATCCTTGGATTCTCATATTTTCTTCTTTCAATTTTCACAATTTATGTTTGTTTTTTTTTTTTTTTTTGACAATGATGAATGAATCAACATCAAATATTAAATAGCAGCATGTGCATTAGATATCCCTTTATTATTTCTTCTTTTCAAAATGACATCAAGTCCACTTTGTGTTATATTAATTGCCTTTTTTCACTTAAAATAGACCGCATAGCCATAGCATAATGGTCCCTTTCAGATAAATTCCAAATGCAATTATTAAGATTATTATGATATGATACCATTTACACCCTTAATCATGCTCACCAGGATCACATAAATCTAGCATTATAACTCGTGTGTTCGTGCGGCACAATTCTTTTTTTTGTTTTTGTTCTTAAGTCTTAATTCAATTGACAATGCTGATATTGATAGATTGAATATCTCCATTTGAATTTGAAGTATCACAACTGTGTAGTGGTGTTTACCATTTCGTCGTCTATAGAGGAGAAAACTTATTATAGGATTCTACCGTTTACACACTTAATAATGTTCAAGAGAATTATACAAATAATCTGACATCAAACTTGTGTTTATGTGCCATAATTTTGTTTTTGAGCAAATGGCACGATCCTTGTGTCCTTTCAAATTATCTTTAACAAATCAAATGATGTATATGAAGGATGAATTTGGACTGTCGGCGTTCCCTAATTCCTACGTTCACACAGTCGATATATTGATAGTAGTTAGATCAAGATTAAACGGTGCAAATTTTAAGTTTAATATTTTAATTCAAAAATTAAATTAATTAAAACGTGCTTTAAATTCTAGATCTTTTGCTCTCGAGTGTATCTGTGTTGCCTATTGCAAGCAATTCAGATTCATGAAAGATATGTTGGTGGATAACATGAGCTAGAGAATTTTGGATGAAACCATCAAAGTTAACATGATCTCAATGTGATTCTTAATATATACTATTGCAGCCAATTCAGGTCAAGTTAAACGAATGAAATCTCAGTTACAAATACAATATCCTTGATACCGTGGCCCAAATGACGACCATTGACAATTTTTTAGAACCTTAATTTGGAACAATATTAGTTTTATCTGCCACCAAAATTTGCACTCACATGGCACAATCCTTTTCATCTTGTTCTTTCTTTATAAATTTAGTTGTTGGAAGTCAGAGAGTTTACAAGATATGCAAAGATTTTATTTTTGGGATGATGACAAAAGCCAAAGAATTTACAAAAGGGATTATCACCTAAGCTGCTTTTTAACTATACAATTCGCCACTTCTAAAAAAGTTGCAGCCTATTCTAATATTCTAATGAAGTTAATATTCATGTCACATAATTTTTCCTCCCCACTTGTTTGTAGTGAACATTAACCATCCAAAAAGGTTCAAGTCAATTTGAATTTAAATTCATAAACATATACTAATAATATAATCATAATATGGATCAATCAACTACACTTTGGAACATTGATCCACACTTTCTTTTGACTCCACATGGATTTCACCATTCTTTTGACTAAGAGTTAGAGAACCATCTCCTTCTGCATCAAAACTAGCATGAACACTGTAGAGTATATAGAAGAGCACTGCGAAAACAGAAAAGACTCCAAATCTAACATAGGATGGTCCGTCAAGTGATCCAAGCAAAAACAAATTCAAAAATATTGAAATAGCTGGTATCCATGGCATAAGTGGTACACCCCAAAATTCCGGCTTCCTAGCTTGAGGGACACTGAAATGGAAAAGTTGCAATATTGCTAGAGCAAGCACACCACAAGCACTTAACAACCCTGCTTTTGCTACCCCTGTTGGTACACATTTCCAAATAAGGGTGAATATGATGGAAGTAAAGGAAAATGCTAAGAGAAAAGAAACTGTTGGCCATGGATTGGTTGTCCCTGCAACCACATAACGTCTATAGACCACAGCATTTGCCACCATGTAAAAAACAAAGAGTGTTCCAATTGACACAAGATTGAGGAGAACATCAAGATCAGTGAAAAGTGCAATTGCTGCTGTGAATATCCCTGAAATTGATAGGTGAAAAATGTTAACATCCCTAAAAAGATAATAATGCACAACAAAGCATAAAATCATTGAAATCTAAATCTTTGATTGAGGCCAACTTTAAGTAGTAGCTACACAAAGAGCTAAGGTCATAATCACCCGTCAATGATTCTAGTTTAGAGGAATAAATCAACTCATCTAATAGTAAAGGTATAGAATCAATTAAAAATTAAAAACCACTAATATCTTCCACCTGAATTTGTTTATTATTCTCCCATGAGTTGAAAAAGAAAATAAGGTGTCGTGATCAAAAAATTACTATTATTTTACATATCAGTGAATGATTTACATCTTTCCATTTCGTCCTAAGCCACATAGCAACACGCTTAACACACAGTTGTCTACTTGTCATATATATATATATATATATATAATCAAGATTCAAGACAGTATTTAGTTACCGAGGTGAAGAGGGTACCATATTATAATGTACAAAATATAGGAAAACACACTAGAAAACATGTGACACACACATGGGATTGGTAATCTTTTCTCCTCAGCACTGTTTTTGAAGAGCTTTAACCAGTTTCACTTCCAATAAAAATAATTCTATACTAAGGCAACTACAGTTTTTCACAATTATCCATGTCAAAAGAGGGGCATATTTAACTGCTAAAACTTAAAAGCACTTCTGTTTTGCACCCCCTTTTTCTCAATAAATGTTAAAGCCACAATCCAACTTCCAACCCACCCTACAGGCTACAGTGGTTGAGTCTAGAGAAAGGGATTAGTCTCAACTAAATACAGTAAGTAGCAAAATAGGTACCACATTTGGTCCTACTCCAACAGAATTGTCTATGATCAGTTGTGAATTGTGATACATGTTTAGATAGACTATAAACTTCACAAAGTTACCGTGACAGTGACACAGTAATTTTATTAAACCTTAAAATTTAACGATATCTTATTGTCATAAATTCAAAGATATACTCAATCTTGTTGATTATAAAAGGTGACAATGTGCGTGAGTACACTGAACCCATTTACATTAATAAGGAAACATTAAATCTTATCACAATCCAACAGAATAACCACACAAATCCCCTGATCACATCTCAACCAGAAGCTATATTGTTGAAGTGGGTCCAATTCCTTTCTGAAGGATTGTGAAGTACCATTCCAAAAACATTAAAATCCCACACCATTCACATCATCCACACACGTTGCCAAAGAAATTAAAATCACAACAATCAACCAACATAGTACATGCATATATACAAATACATGAAACAAACACCTCATTCATAGAATAGAATAATTAATTAATTGTTGTTATAGTCTGTACTAGATAATAATAAGAGAGATTAGTAACATAACAATAACATACCAAGAAAAACAGAGGCGTTGACAGGAGTAGAGGTCTTTGGGTGGACCTTAGCAAACCAAGCAGGGACCACATTAGAACGTCCAATAACACACATATAACGAGCCTGACCCAACATTGCCACTATCAATGATGTCAATATTCCAAAACTGGCCCCCACTCCTATCACTCTTGTAGCCCATCCCCAGCCGTCAGATTTAAACGCTGCTGTAAACGGTGCCTCAGGATCAATCTATACATCCATACATTATCAATATCCCCATACGTAACATTACCAAACATTATAATAAATAAATAAATAAATAAATTACATCTCAACAAATACTCCAATTACCATATCGTATGGAAGAAGCATGCACATTGAAGCTGCCATAAGACAATAAAGAATAGTAACGATTATTACAGATCCAGAAACACCTATTGGAATATCTTTAACAGGTTCCTTCACTTCTTCCGCCATTGTTGAAACAGCATCATAACCAATGTAGCTTAAATAAACCGCTGCTGCACCATTAAACACACCCGCAGCACCAAACGGAAAAAAACCTGACGGATTTTCCGAATTCGCCGGGTGTGTAAAATTCTTCCAACTACCTTTCCAAAAACCTATCACTATCACAAATGCTATGAACAATATGTGCAGCGCCGTCAATATCATGTTCACCACTGAACTTTCCCTCGTACTGAAAAATTGACAATTAATTAATTAATGGTTGAAATTTAATTAAATTAAGCTTTATTGTGAATGAAATGAATTATTGATTAAGTAAAAACCGTTACGAAACACGAACCTGTAACAGATAACGATTGTGATGAGTAAAACGACTACGACAGCGACCAGGTCTATTTGATTAAACCCTTGCGGAAAAGAAGGAACCGTGATCCTCCATTTATCTGAGGAGATTCCGATTGTAGTTCCAAAATACGCGGTAAAACCTCTAGCCACGGCGGCATTGGACATCACGTAATCCATTATGAGATTCGCGCCGGTTATAAACGCAGCAAATTCACCTGCAAAAATTGAAAATGACGTTAAGTCGTTAACAAAAAAGTTCTGAAATTAATGGAATCGATTATGATAGTTTGATAGAGACGCGTAGTGGAAAAAAGTAAGTAGTAGAGGAAGTAAAATAACCGAATGTGACGCGGAGGTAGCTGAAAGCACCGCCGGCGACCGGCATATCAACGGCGAACTCAGTGTAACAGAAAGCTGATAAAAGAGCGCAGAAACCAGCAATGGCGTAAGATAGGACTACAGCGGGACCGGCGAAGACACGACTGGCGTGACCGGTGGTGACGAAGACTCCGGCGCCGACCATTCCGCCGATGCCAAATCCGACTAAGTCAAACCAACGGAGAGTCTTGCGCATGGTGGTACCGGACCTGGCTCGAACGCGGCTCATTTCTTCATATGAAGTTGAGACGGAGAAGCCGCGACGAGCGAAGCGAGAGGGAGTATTAGCGACGGCTCGGAGATAGGTTCGGAAGGTGGAAAATGATGAGCCGTGGCTTGCCATTGCGTTTGCGTGTGGCTTGTTAGTTATTTGGTTGTGTGTTATGGATGGATTTGAAAGTGAGGTTTTATAAGTGCAAATACATTGCTGGAAATCGTTTCAGTTCAGTGAACTAGTAAAGTATCAAATCATGGAGGAAAGAAACAAAGATAATGCTGTTTATTAATTTAATTAATATTATTGTTTTTATTATATTAATTAATTATATTCATTCAACTCAAGTTGAAATTGAAATTGACCTTCACATATAAATGACTCTTTTAAAAATTATAGTGGTGGTGGGTAAGTGTAAAAGTTTTAACTCAAGTTACTATGTGAGTAAATAGTGAAAAAATTTTATGATAAAACTTGTATATTTAATGTGGTAGCTTTGTGATATGCTGCAAATTTTGAAAACTAGTTATTTGATCTTTGATGTAGAGGATATTTTTACGATCGAATTATTAATTGTTGGTTATTGAGTTGTATTAGTCAAAATTGAATTATGAATTTTAGAGGATTCAAAGTTGATTGCGAGACTTATATGGGAATAGGCTAAGGTTATAGACTTTGAAGTGGTGGCATATTGAGCCTATTTTATGGTGAACTTAAAATTGATCTACAACAAATTTTGTTAACGTTTTTTTTGTATTTATTAAGAAATGTGATAAGCAGAAGAAAAAAAATTATTGTTTTACTATTTTTTTTTAAGTAGAAGTTTGCTAAATTAATTTTTTTTTAATTATTTGGTACAATTTTTTTATAATGTTAATTGTTCGGTACATTGATATGAAATTATGAAAACAAAGTACAGTGTATAATATAACATTCGCATCATTGTGAGTCAAATCTTAATATACAAAATAATTTACTAATATTAATGACTCTTAATTGTATTAGTAAATTTTAGTCAATATTCCGTGCCATAAAATAATGACTAGTAATATTTTTGTACTAAAAATAAAAGAAAAGAGAGTATCATTTTTGAAGGAAAAAAGAGTAATATTATGCTTGAATAGTATATTCGAGCACTATATTTTTCTTAATGTTAGATAGGTGTACCTTTTTCTCTTGTTTCAGTTCTTACAGTTTTTTTTTCCTTCATATTTTTACAAAAGAAAATTCAAATCATCCCATAAAAATTTACGCATAGTGTTCATTAAAAAATATAAGATTCGTTTAGCCATAATAGATTTGTGACCATGCTATAAGCCTATATATGCTAGCTATATACATATGCTTTAGATTGATAATAATTAACTTAACCCACAAATTCCTTCTTTTATATTTTGATCCCCATCCATTTCAATATGAATTTATGTTAACAATCACTTTCATGTACGAAACATGTCTTAATTATATACCGTATATTAGTAATAGTATATTCTCAACATGTTTTAACTTACATATAGGTTCCACATTGAGTAAAGTCCGCAAAAAGTTACTCTTTACTATGTAGAGTAAAAAACAGATGAAACAAAAGAAAATATGGAAAAGAAAAGTTATTACGCGTGAAAAGATTATGATGAAGAATGAAAAGGTATAAAAAGACAAGAAAAATACGGAGTATATATTAATGATATGCAACGTCACACGAAATGGATGGGTAGGATTGAGGATAACCATAATGGCTGGCTTCATTCATTCATGTGAAATGAAATTTAATGATGCAATGAAAACCGTAACCGACCACCGGAACCATGGCAGACCCAACTGTGAATGGTGACAAACCCTTCCAACCTAAAAGTTGGCATATACTATCAGCACATAGTTTGACCTTATAAAACTTAACAACCTTGGTTTTCTATTCACAAATTTAGGAGTATCCCCTTTTACAAAGAATTTGACGTTTTAAGGTGATTAATAATATGTTTGGTATCACACTATCACGGCGAGAATATTAGAATCACGATAATTTGTTGTGATTTTCTAAATCTATATTTTGTAGTTTATGCAAAATCATGACTAGTTACCGTGATTCTGACATATTCACCATGATATTTTTTTTTTAAAAAGAGATGCAACACAAAAACTTCCCAGGAGGTCACTCATCCTAGTACTACTCTCGCTCAAGCACGCTTAACTGCGGAGTTCTGATGGGATCCGGTGCATTAGTGCTGGTATGATCGCACCTATTCACCATGATATCAAACATGCACTAAATGAATGTATCGTGATTCTATATGTCTGATTTTAATTATAAGGAAAAATTAATACACATTAATGTATTTAAAAAGTGGTTTTTGTTATAATATTTAGCCCACATTGTAAACTTTAATGTATTTAAAATGTGATTTTTGTTATAATTAAAGTCGGCGGATACAATTGTATGTTGCTTTAATTTTTTTAGTTGAGGCTAGGGTATCCACCGCCGAACGCAGTGACTATTCCTTTAGTTATATTGGAGGCACCTCAAAGGATGGAATATCTGGCCTAGAGATTTAAAGCTACTCCGTACTCAATGCGATGATCGAACCCTCGACCCTTGGTTAAAGGATAATGAACTCCAACCACTCAATTACACCCTCTAAGTTATGTTGCTTTAGTTTGCTATATATCAAATGAGATTTTATATAAAAATTATTTCAAATTTAAATTGCAAACGCCTCTATTCATAATAAGGGATTGCATTTGCTAATTTGCTAACATGGACCAATATTAGCTCAATAATAAGTAACACGATTCATTGATTCATCTAAACCATATCCATACCTATATGGTCTATGGTGGAACATACACATATTGGATTGATTTGGACTACTTTATTTACATATTGAAATAGTATATACCTAAACAAGCCTATCAAAATTAAAGTTAAGTGAAAAATAGATAAGCTAATTAATTATATTTTTTATGCTTTAGCTAGGTAAGACTACATGTCAAGACAGTGAGGAAGAAGCAACGGAGTAGTACCTCTTTAACTTGGATTCCAGCTCATAGTGATTGGTGGTTTTAAATTTTAATCTTTTGTACTAAAAAAACGCACAAATTCACATAAAAAAAACGCACAATTTAGGATAGTCATATTGATTAAAATTTCTTTCTATCTCAATTCCAATATATATAATTTTTTTGAAGTAATGTTTGGTTTGAGTCTTATATATTAATCTTCGCAATTTTGCCATTTATTAAAAAGTACCTCAATAAGTTGAAGATTTTGTATGTATTTATAGATTATTTATCTTTAGAATCCATCCACAAGCAATATTGAGAGACTTTTTAGAGTTCGAAATCTCTAAATATGGAGTATAATAATGTATGCCACGGCTCCATGAAAATATGGTACTTCACTCATAGCTATAATGATAGTAGTTTTTTTTTTTGACTAATATTTTTTTTGACTAAAAACAACGATGTTCATTCATTCAAATTTGTAAGGTACATCAATCGACATCATAACATATTCAAATTCGCTAAAAACTAAAAAGGATAAATTGGCGAACAAGCTCACCGCATCTGAGTTAATAGCATAAAACGGCCAAATGATAAAGCCTACAATTGATATGACAAAATATAAATGTTCGGAGTACTCATGCTTCCGAATCTGCAACGTTGAAGACGCTAAAATCATTGAATCTCCCCTGAAGTTGGATTGAAGCAAATCTGCAAACCTGAAACAAAACAAACACCGTACAAAGATAGGAAAATCAAACACCGTACAAGCACAACGCTGCACAAGACAGGAAAGCAAAACAACGCCGCACCAAAACGACGAACAACAAAATGTCGCACTATAAGACGACGAAATCACAAAAAAAATATTAATACTATGTGAAATTCACTTATTTTAATGAAAAAAGGAAAAGAACAAATTAGAAGGGTGATTTTAGATCAAAAATTGATCTAAAATCACCCCATTTGGGTGGATGAAAAGAAAAAGAAAAAGTAGGGTAAATAGAGAGGAGTGGCGGCTGTGTCAAAACAAAACTTTTAATATAACAAAGATATTATGAATTGTGATTTGCTAAATTATAATGAAATTTAACATAGTTTATCAAAATTATACTGTAAATATATGAAATAATTGGCATTTCAAAATTATACATGAATAATTGGACACCTAATAGTATTTCAAAATTGTATGTTTTTTCAACGTAGTACTAATTAGTTTAAAAAAAATATTTGAATAATTGGACACCTAATAATATTTGAAGTTTGGTGTCAAAAATAACATTTGAAGTTAGCTTTTGAGTTGAAATTGAAGACTACGGAGTATTTGACACACTCTTCTCCTATCTCACTGCATGTACAGATGTAGTTCTGCATCAACACTTTAGCAGAGGTGTTGTTGGCATGTGTCAGCGTGTAATGTTCTTTAACTCATCTTTTTGTCACCATTATATCTATCCAACTTTTGGTTCCATAACTCAGCTGATCCATTCAGTCAGAAAATAATTTTGTTTTGAAAAAAAAAAGTTACTACTAGTCAAATAACCTAGAAATTCCCCCTAAATAGTTGGCTGAATTCAAAGAACGTTCCATTGAGCTCAATATTAGTACTACATTGAATATGATATTTGCAAATATTTTTATGTTCAAATCAACATGAGAGTAATAGTGAGTGGTTTTTAGTGGAAAAAAACTCTACAGTCATCTGTTGTAAAAATACTTATCTATATTTATAGAGTTTAAAGATGAGTTGTTGGAAAATAATATGTACGATTCGATTCTTTGCAACTGTGTTTGAAAGAAACTGAAATTAAAATTATTTAATTTTAGAATTCACTTTGAAATCTGAACTACTAAGATTCACTCTCTATAAATTAGAAGGTGATCTAAAACCAGAAAAATAATAATAGAGAGGATTGCACAACTTCTGATTCAGTTGCCGTTGAAAGGCATTATAATCCACTGAGGCGTTACACATCTGATAATATAGTGAGACCGATCCAACATGATGGAGTGAAAATGAGCTTTCACGAGGGAATGTACATTGGGCCAATCTACAACATCATATTCTTCTTTTATTTTTATTGCGTGAAGTTGATTTCACATTTTAGTTTTTTTTTTTTTTGACTAAATACATTTTAGTTATTATATGACTAATCTACGGATAATCGGTTATGTTACCAATTAATTTTATTTTGGTGAGACATGAAAAATTATGGATAACTTACCTAACAATCTATGAGAATAGCCACACAAGCAAACTTGTATGCGGTACTTAGAAACTAACATTTGATTGACAGAAAATAACATTTAGGGTTTGTTTGGATTGATGGTATAGAATGGAGCGGAGCGGAGCGGAACATAACGGAATAGAATGGAGCGGAACGGAATGGAATAGACATTCCATTCTATTGTTTGGATATTTTACGAGGGAATGAAGTTAATTTCCCACTCCATTGATTGGAAAGTAGATGGAACAGAATGAATTATAACTTGTTTATTCCAATTTTATCCTTTATTTATAAAACAATATTTTTTGAAAAAAAAATCAATTTTACAGATCTAAACCAATCTATTTCATGTTCTACAAACTAATCCCTTTCATTAATATTTTTTTCAATGAAAAGAGAAAAATTAATTTTACCGAAACTAAGTGGGAAACATATTTTTTTTCCATTGAATCAATCCCTTTTACAGAAACGTGAACCAATCCTTTTTTTTTCAATTGAAAGTGATCCCTTTTTTCAATTTTATTTTTCTTTCTTTTTGTACAGAAACATTATTAACAAAGAAAGTCATGTTCATGGTGTATATTACTAATATTTTACTAATATGAGGAAGAAACAACAAGTATGAGAAGAGCAAACAACACAATATATAGGGAGTGACGCAAGAAGAGAGAGTGAAGAATTAAAATAATATTATAAAATTAGGGATAAAGTTGTAATTGTTAAATTAATCTGTTCCATTCCATCACATACACCCCAAATTGGGCGGAATAAAAATTGGAGTAATGGGTGGTATCGGATGGAATGAGTTCCATCACACTCCATTCCATTCCATTCCATTCATATTTAACAAAACCAAACAATGGAATCTAGTTTCATCTCATCTCATTCCATTCCATTCCACCACTTACCATCAATCCAAACGAACCCTTACTTCGGTTTAAATTTATTTATATGATTAATTGTTATTGATGATTGGGTGAACTATATATTCTCAACAGTGCCTCTGACCATTTAGAGACTCCAGATAAATTGTATACAGAGGTCCTTTTAAAATGTAACTTTTATTCAAAAAATTACATAGAGGCCCTTTTCTTTCCCTCACAATTCACAATTCTTTGAAAATAATATAGAAAAAACCATTTATTTTGTCCATAGAGCTCTTGTGTCTTTTTTTTTTTGGGTAAGGTTTTACTTGTGTCTCTAGTACAACAACTTATTTAAAGATATTTTGCTATATACAATTGTTTGTTTGCTATAGACAATTGTTTATCCAAACACATTATCAAGTGAAATGGGCCTTAGTATAGCTAGAAGAGGTATAACATCAAAAGGTTGAAGTTTGTGGTACACATATTTAACTTCCCCACGTGCTTGTTTTGGAAATCCTCAAGTACAGTACAGTAATAAACAATTTTTCTTCAAGTTTAGTAAAAAATAAAAATAAAAAATTTCTTCAAGTCTATAAATTGGGAACTGCAATTAAGTTGGGATTGGTGTGTGAGGTGGGTGGGTAAAGAAGTTTTTGAGCTTATTTGATAAACCAATTTTCAATGACTAGCTTAGCCAATATAAAACTAGCCTATGAACCTTTGTCCTTGGAGAATTTTTGCTGGCACCACTACATTTCATCAGCATGGACTGTGAAAGTGCAAGGCCCAATTTCTTCAGTATTCAATTGGTTTCTTCTTTCTTCCAATTTTCTTTAAAAAAATTGGAGATGGTAAACAGTAGTAACTGTCATTTTACAAATGTTGGATATGAGGATTGAACCATGTCCCTTAAATTATAAAATTATCACTTATCTAGTTATTTGACAATTCATATAGATTTTATGGGTGCGTTTGATCTGCTAAAAAATAGGGGACTGAACATGATAACTTATAATGCACTGTGTTTGATTTGAAAATTATCACTGAGACTGGACAAACTGGGGGTCAAGGTACTGGACAAAATCAGATATTTTTGTCCTCCACTGAATTACGGTACAACTTTTTGTCTTCAGCATAATTTTTATAAATCACCAAAAAAACATTTTCTTCATCAAGCATCATACAAGACAAAATTTGTTTAATATCGTAAATGTTTGTCATGTGTTGTTCTGCCTTGTATTGTCATGTACTGTTCTTTCTAATATTTTCATTTTGCAGATCAAACAAACCATATATCTTCCCATTATCTTAAAATAATTATTAACTTAACGAACAATATTGATATTATTAGATTTAACGTTTTTTATTTTTGTATTTAAATTTGGGATATTACAATGTGCACAAATTTAAATTGTAATTAATACTCCATTTGTCTTAAATTTTTGAAAAGAAAAAAAAAACTCGACTTTTTTTGTTCCAAAGTAAAATGAAATTGTATTTCTACTTGAAAATAAAAGAAAATGGGTTAAAGTGAGACAAAGTTGATATTTAAATTTTTGAGGGCCGGTCCTTTTCGAACCTGGACCTAGCCCATTGGTTTGTTAATCTGAGGCTTTAAGCCTCGTCAGTAATGAAGGCTGGGCTTTACACCTACTGTGTTAGCAATATCACATAAGATTATTTTTTTCAAAAATATATTTTTATTAAATTTCCTAATAAAATATTTTAACAACGATCACTTTGTAGTGATATTACATGTAATATCCATGACTGATTTAATTTTTGATATATTCACTTATTCATATTATAAAATATAATTGTTTTTTTTGTTAGGTAGCTTAGTAATTAGATATTTATATATAAATGTGGAGAAATGCAGAGTCTAGGTTCGAACCCAGATCACTCCAATAATGTCCTTGGTACCAATTGATTAGATATTTATAAAATAGAATTCTATCAATTTGAAAAGAAAAAAAAAATAGTGAATAACATTTATACGCGTCCCAAGTCATAATAGCTACTTTTAGATATACTTTTGTTGAAAATAATCAATAGATCGATCACTTGATTATTTGGGCATGGGGTCCAATGGACAAAGCAAAACGAATAGATCACCCTATTATTTGAGTAGAGCGTACTAGTTGTAAGCTAATTATGCTGAAGAATAAAGCCTAATTTCCACACTATATGGGTTTGGATTTGTTCCTTGAAGACAAAGACAACACATACATACATACATAAGATGTGTGATTCCGAAGTTAATAAGGTGACTAACTCATTGAGGTGCAGGAAAGAAAAAGGGTGAAAGGAATTGTGAGTGAATCCCGGGATTGTAAAAGGTCAAACACATAGAGGCTGCTGATTGTGTTGTTGCATCAAAGAAAGACTTATAAAAGCATTTATTCATCTTCATTTTTCTTCCACATGTGTACATGTATGTGCACCCATAATTATATTATTCTTTGAGTTTACGTATATTTAATTTAATGTAAAATGTCTAGCACTCATTATCGCCCACCAGCGCCTACAATTTACAAACCTAGTAGTATTTTCTTAAAGGCATGAAGAAGATTCATTATATTCATGTAATAATGAAATGTCAAATGTACCATGTGTACTTACTCCCTCAAAACTTGATTATAAACAAAATATAATCATTTTTACATAAATTAAAAAATGGTTAAGTTAGGGTTAGAACTTGATACTCCCATTTATTTGTTGAGTATTATTGGTATTGGGCCATTTGTTAAATGGTCCAATACACTTAACCTTGTATCTATCTCTATATAAGAGGGTGTAATTATTGAATAAATAAGGTATTTGGATCATTCTTTACGTTATTTTACTTAAATTATATAACCAATAGACTATAAGACCAATCATTTTCTAATATTTTTGTTAAATCAATATTTATCTGATCAAAATGATTGGTCGGTTGTTTACTCCTCTGCATGAACTGTTGAAGAGGAGATGTATATCTGCAAGACACTTCGACGCTTAATTTATTATCATTTTCTAATATTTTTGTTAAATCAATACTTGAACACTCAAATTGGCTTGTTTGTGTATCACATTTGACATTTGTCTAGAGCATTTAGCTTAGGGTGTTACTACTCCATATTGGCATTTTGGTTGTGTGTTGATGATTTTTATTATTATAACAAGAACAAGAACACGTTTAGATTAGTTGTATCTATATAATGACCATTAAAATATTACAATCACACTACTTACCTTACCACAGCACAGGTCCAGAGCATGCAATGCATTAGTAGTATTTTATTTTGGCAACTGATGAATGAAGAAGAAAGACGGCTAATGAATGACGTGGCAGTACGATCTTATCCAAACTGAAGTAGACGCCCACGAGCATAATTCCAAGTGGAACCCACGTGGCAGAAATTCGTACTTAAAGTTTTACTTTCGGTTCGGTTTCGTTAGATAGATTCTTTGTCCATTCTCAATCTAATGACCGAATCAGATGTGGGACCTTTGCTCTGTCAGCATGCTGCTTTTATCAACTGACACGTACTTTCTATTACACGTCACTATCCAATAGGTCTTTGCCGACATTTTCTCACTACTATGCAGCCCCCCACACTCTTTCACCAATTTTATTTTTAGTAGGGGGTGTTTGTTTCATGGTTAAAAAAATTATTTCTAGGAATGTGGAAGTTACAAACATATATTCCCATGTTTCTTACAAAGTTAAAAAAATAACTCCAAGGAATAAAAAATTCCCAGGAAGAAAATAACTTCCACTTTCCCATGAATTTAATCCCAAGGAAATGGGTGGGAATAAAAAATTCCCATAAAGATGGGAATAAAATTGAAATAACTACCCATCTCCTCGCTCTTACAAATTATTCCTTGGAATGTCATAACTACTAACCAAACACAATTTTGTAAAAATACCTAAGAATAAAATTCCCACTATTATTTCCTGGGAAAATTATTCCTAAGAAGAAAATTTTCATCCTTCAAACAAACGCCCCCGTAGTACTCTTCTTTTTCTTCTCCAAATGTTTATTTTTCTAAAGAAAATGAGAGCAAGAACAATAGTTAAGGAACACAAATATAATAAAAATATATTAAAATTGTATAATTAAAGTAATAAAAATATATAAAATATTATTTTTAAATATAAATTTATTACTTTTATTATTTTAATTAGTGTTCTAAAAATATTAGTTAACAAAATTCTTTTTTTAAGCAACCCAACAAGGAAGAAATTACTCACGAATGAATTTGAATATACTCATTAAAATATTGACATTAATGATCAAACTAATTACTTTATTTTTTTCCCCTATATTTTACTACAATATTCCGTTCGTCTTTAATTATTTATATGAATTACTTTGACATTTGACAAAATACATTATCTTACCTGATTAAAAAGGTTGATCAATCATTTATTTCGCCGTGTAAGTTGTTGAAATAGAGGAGTGTGTATTTACAAGACATTCTGACGCTCAGGTTAAAAAATACATAAAGTGAATGTTTTTAAAATTTAAGAATAAGATTTTTGGTCATTCATGTAAAGTGACTATATATAGTCACAGCGTTAGGCTATTGATATTGATTAGGGGACGAGGTCTTACTCTTGCCATCAATGGCAGTTGAAATCTTAACTTTACGATCATGATGAGCGTTACAAATGTGTGTAATGTTGGATGGTCGAAATGGACCACTTGCTATTTGAGTCTATTCGACACATACGCTAAATAGGCTTGAGAACTTGTTAGGTCCAGTCTAGAACAATATACATATTAAGAAAGTTAACTTTAGTATTGACAAATGATATTGATATTTTGTGTTTATCCTTCATAATAAATGAAAATAAAATAAGTGAAAAGAGAATAAATAGGTTGGTGGAGTAGTATTCTAAAAAATAATTTAATAATATTTAAAAGAATATATAAAATAAGGAAAATGATAACTAGTGCCCTTGAGGCAATGGTTAAAAAACACAAATATAGTAAAAGTGTATTGTAATTTGTGTAGTCAAAGTTATAGAAATATATAAAATGTTGTTTTCAATGTGAACTTACCACTTTTGTTATCTTAACTAATGCCTTTAGGACACTGGAACAAATATTTTGTCAAATTGATTGTTGTAAAGAAGGGATGGAGGGTAGTATTTTTTTTTTGTCGAGAATGAGATGTCCACCACTGAATGCAGTAATTAAACCCTTACTAGATTGGAGGTACATCGATAGATAAGATGAATGGTAGTATTTAAGAATACTTATTCATCATTCAAAAAATAATAAAGAATACCTGTTCACAAAAAATAAATAAAATGTACGGATGGAATAGGAAAGAAATGTTTATTTTAAATGATTGATCCAAAAAGTCATAAACAAACGAAAATATTCAAATTGCAAGTAAGATGTTTCATATAAATAATTTCAGGTCAATACCATTACCGACGTACCACTTTATTTTTTTAATAAAAGACGTACCACTTTTTTTTTTCCTTCATAATGGGTACCGATGTTTATGCTAAGTTTTTGACAATAAAATAAGATATTTTTCTACGTCTTATAAACTTAATTCAAATAGTCGGACATATTACACAGAAGTATTGAGATTGGGGTTCAAATTCAGTATGACCATTTATTCATTTTAAGGCGTGAATTTATAGCCATTAGACTAACCGCCCAAAAAAAAAATTGCGATCAAAATACATTATTTAGGTGTGTCTTATGATGAAAACAATATTTAGTGCGTCAAATGTAATTTTGTGAACCAAACTTGCATATTAATTTTTTTTTCCTTACTTTTATAAAATTGAGATATTAATTTAATATCTAATAGTGTAAAAATTGGAGATAAAATATAGAAGAGAGAAAAGTATACGAGTTAATTAAGAAATTTAGCAATAAAACCTAACATTGATAAAAATTTAGCATCTAACTTTTTTTTAAGAGCCAGTCTTAAGAATCTAATATTCTTTGCGGTTCTATTAGACCTATATATGGTTCTATTAGACCTATATATTGTCGGTTCATGTAGAATAGCTTAAGTAATACGAATTAAGAGACATAGTAGTTTGATAGGGGAAATCACGGATCAATTCTTAATCAAAACAATTTAACTTTCTGATGTAACAAAAAAACTTATATCAATTTGAGAGAAGCAAAAAATCTCTTTTTTTTTTTAACCAGACTTTCCAACATTACTCACACGTTGAGTCAAGAGCATTATACTGATACAATAAATTTGGCGCTCATTTTTACCCAAAATTTTAAAACATTATATTTACAAGGCTTTTCATTTATATGTGCTCAAATCTTCATATTTGATAGGATAAAGTTCACTGAAAAAGATTATGCAGTTAAGTAGTATTAGTGTTACTATGTACTGGTAACAAACAATACACTAAAGACGGTTTGAGACGTTAGAATCTATTCGCACAAGGATTAATTTATGAGTGTCGGTTTGACCAAGAACATTTTTTATTTTTTTGGTCAAGTATGACCAAGAACATTTTTATACCACATGAAATGAATAATCCCACTAAAACAAATTCCTCTTTTACTAATTCGCAATGCTTAATTACCGTTACGTTATTATTCATTTATTCTAATCATTTTTGTCTTCAAGCCAAATCCAGAAGTTGGCAAAGGTAACAAGAAACAGGTGTGTGTGCATTTTTTGTGCTACGTACCATGGCACTTGTATTTCTGTGTGCACTGTGCGTGTGATTGCTTGCTCTGCGCTAATATATACTGTAGTAAATAAACATTAAGAATTTTGAAAATTAATTAAAATTTTAAGATGTTAATTACTCCCTCCGTCCCTAATTATAAGACTTTTTTTTACCACTGCACGTACGCCGATGCACAATTTTGATCGTTAATATCTTTAATTATCTAGCAGTAAAAATTATAAAAATTTAATATCTTGAAAATACTCATCAAAACAAATCAAACAAGATCTTATATGCTAATATTTACATTTGTATATTGTTAGAAAAATACGGTCAAAATATGATAAATGAATAGTAAAATTTAGTAAAAAATGATCTTATATTAAGGGACCGAGGGAGTATTCTTCATCAGCACATGGACCACACAATTATGTTCACTCCCAAAAACAATGGATAATTAATTGAACTATAGAAAGCTCATGCAGTTGGCGTGGTATTTAGTCCAATTATTGCTTAAAAAACGACATCTAATAAAATTTCTATTAATCGGATTATTCAATTTATTTAATTTGTACTACTACAAAAAACAAGCTGGTGTTCACCACAAAAAAAAAAAAAACTGGTTGCTTGGACACTTGTCATACTCCTGAGAACATTCCCTAAGCTCAAAATCATTATAAACTTCTCAACCTGAAATTATAAGATCCTCTCACATGAAAAACAATGTTGATGATCCCAATTCTCAAATATGAAAGAGCAAATATCCATTTTCGTGTCTAAATGTGTGAGACAATATCATTATCATTATAGCACTAATGGTTCAAAAAAACAAAAACAAATTATCATTATACTACTAAATAAACGTGTCAAAATTGCTAATATCAATATTATTAATTTTAGAAAATTTATAAATTAAATTCATTAATAAAATACATATTTTGGGACTAACTAAATTGTGTGCTTAATAATCTAGATTTAAGAAATAAAATTATCAAAGAGATATCTGTGGAAATGTTACCAATTTTATTATGTTTAACGACTATTGTTTTTTTTTTCCGACTATTATTAGCATCTTTTATTTTTTGGTACATTGGAAGATGACTATTGTTAGTGTCTCATAGGTTAAAATAGTTGGTTAAATTATCAAAGTAGGTGGGGTGTCGGCATATCCCCTATTTGCCCTTGTTGTGGGATGGGGGAAGAGACTACCCTTCATGTGCTCAGAGACTGCATCTATGCAACTCAGGTATGGATTAGATTTGTCCCTTCTGACTGTATAACTGACTTTTTTAATTTTGATTGCAGGAACTGGGTTTTTAGTAACCTAAACAAGCAATGGGATGAAATACCTAATCCTAAGTGGAAGACAATCTTCATGACTACATGTTGGCATTTGTGGAATTGGCGAAACAAAACAATTTTTGAAGATAATTTTCGAAGACCAGTTAACCCAACCAGTGTCATTCATGCATTCGCAATGACCATCGAAGATTGCACCAATAATCTACTTCAAAATGGTCGTCAACACACTGAAACAGTTTTCATTGGTTGGAAATGTCCTCGTGAGGGAAGGGTGAAACTCAATTGTGATGGGGCGTGCAAAGAGAATGGAAATCGTGCGGGCTGTGGCGGTCTTCTTCGGGACACTAATGGTAGATGGCTCAAAGGGTTTGTGCGCAAAATTGGAGTTTGTGATGCTCTTCATGTAGAAATGTGGGGCTTATACTTGGGTTTAGAGCTAGCTTAGAATGATGGAATTCAACAACTCTATGTGGAATGTGATTCTAAATTGCTTGTTGACATGGTTACTAATAAGTGCAAGACTAATGGGACAACCCCTACATTGATTCGGCGGATCAGAAATCTCTTGGACCGTAGTTGGCGTGTTGAGGTTCACCATAATTGGCGTGAAGGCAACAAAAGTGCTGATTGGCTTGCTAATTACAGCCTAACGGTGGACTCTTGGAATTTTGTTATTTTGGAGACCCCTCCTAGTGAGCTTAAGAGTCTCCTATTTGATAATTTGTCTGGGGCTTGCATGCCTAGAAATGTTCGTTTAACTGTTTAATTTTTCTTTTGGGCTTTTGCCCTCTTTTGTACCAAAAAAAAAATAGTTGTTTAATTACCTAAATGTTAATAGGTGGAGATTTGAAATATAAGAGGGTAAATTATATTGAGAATTTGAGATGTCAATGACTTAATGTGAAACTTCTAACTTGTACTCTACATGTTGGGCGACACCAACTCTATTTAATTAAACAATTATTTTTGGTTCAATGTGATGATCTTCCAACTTTTTTCGTGTCCCAACCATGAGTACTCCTATATAAGTTGATAAATCAATACTCTTGTTTATTATGTGTACATTGCCTGCAATGGTGAGCTATAGCCTATTTAATTTGTATCAACAATGATCACAAAAGAATCAACATTAAGTGTAACTCGACGGTTTTTTTGTACGTAGACAAAATAACAAAACAATCATAATATTACGCACATAAAATAAAGATATTGAAGATCGAAATTGACGTGAATATCTAGACTAATAATTTTGACATTTCATACAAGTTGAGCTAATTTTTTTTAACACATTCCGATAACTTTTAACAAGGTTACTTTAATTTGTATGAAAAAATAAAAAGTTTACGTATAACATATGAGAAGTGAACAAGTTGTTTTACAGTCAATTGGTTTGAGTTAAAGTTTTATAAGTCAACTTGATTTAGCAAAGTTAACTGGACTAAATTGGAGTTAAACTGAGAAAGTAATTGCTTACATATGATCAGACATTGTTATTTTTATATAGATATATAGATGCGTGTTTATATATACAGACAAATGATAAATACCATCTAAAATTATTTACGCAATCTGTAGTTTGTAGGATCTCAAAGTTAAATATGAATGAATATATTTAGACAATAATAATGTCAATATTATCCTCTTTTTTTTTTTTTAACAAAGTCAATATTATCGGTTATTTAAACTCAAATAATTTGTAAAATAATATTTTATACAGTCAGTACATAGTCATCAAATTCTACCATAATAATATTACAGAATAAAAATCTAAACATGATAGCACAGCATATTTAATTTCTATACTGAAAAAAGTTACTCCATAAATCTTGGAAATCATTTAGAATGTGATTAATTGTCTATGTATATGTTTTTTTGGTAAGGATCTATGTGTATGTCTACAGTCTACGTCTATGTATATGTACTTACACGTACGATTTATATATGCAGGTGAATAATTTTGATAATTTTACTACGAAGTGATACAATTAATAAAAACTTTGATATAATCCTTATAATTTTTTTTATAAGTGTGCTTATTGTTTTTATAATTTAGGACGGATGATATAATTAAATGAATATATACTTTTTCTATAGACTAAGACAAATGATAAATATCATCTAAAATTTATATATAAATTGAAATTTTAAATATTTTGCCTATCAATATTAACTAGAATAATTTCATAAATATTGTAGCAAAAATAAAATTAAATAGTTTGTATAAGATATTTTGCACAGTCACTGCATAGTCATCAAATTCTAATCACAAATTAGGAAAAAAAAAGTTATAAATCTTGTATATTCGATGCTAATAAAAGTAAAAACCAATACTATATGATATTTTTTTAAATTTTCACCACTATTTTAATTTGATTCGAGAATTACTTGTGAGATCAAATAATTTCAGTCTTTTTCTAATCACAATTGCATTAAAGCAACTAACGATTTATATACTATAGTATAATTTGTTTCACGAATACTCGATCGAATGAAGTATTTTCTGTAAAAATAAAATAGAAAGATGATTAATTGGCATTATTTTCCAAAATCAGATAAAACGGTGTCGTCCATGTCACTATGCACTGTACAAAACTACAAGTAGTACAATACAACTTCACAATGAAACAAAACAAAGTAAATAAAAAGGAAAAATCCAAATAAAGCAAAAACGTGTTGATATTGAAAACCTGATTTTGCTGGTCCCACCAAAACAGATTTTCCAAAACACAACACAAAAATTAAATTAAATTAAATAAAACAAAATCCACCTAATATTTCGTTAGAGTAGTTTTTAATTTTTTTTCCTCCTATAAATATTATAAGCGCGTTAATCTCAAAATCTATCACCAAACGCAGAAGCGAAAATCTCCAAGAAAGCGATTTTCTCTCTCTAAACTATCCAAACACCTTTTCAATTCAACCAACTAAACGACAAAAGCGATGTATCCGGAAAGAGCTGCCATGGCTAACGCCGCCGCCGCCACGCGGTGGCCGACTCAGTGGACTCGTGACCACGACATGCTCTTCGAGCGAGCTTTATTGATGGTACCAGAAGACTCACCGGAACGGTGGGAAAAGATCGCCGAAAAAGTTCCCGGTAAGTCGGCGGCGGAAGTAAGGGACCGCTACGAGGCTTTGGTTCATGATGTGTGGGAAATTGATTCGGGTCGGGTTGAGGTACCAAACTATTCTGATGACTCGGTGGCGGTGAGAGGTGGTGGTGGTGGTGGATTGTCTGATTGGGATTCTTCAAATCAAATATCGTTTGATCGGGAGAGTAGAAAGGGTGAGAACGAGAGGAAGAGAGGGACACCATGGACTCCTGAAGAACACAGGTAATTATTCTCTCTAAATTTTCAGTTCAATTGAATTTAGGTTTTTTTTTTTTGTTTGTGTTTAGGGGTTTTCAACTTTTTCTTTTTTACATAACTATTTGGATGTCATAATTGATTGAAAATTATTTTTTAACTGTTTTTGGGGTTCTGATTTTTTTTTATATTTTAAAAAAAATAATCTTTTGCATTGATTTAAATTTAGGAATAGGTGGTTGAGTGATTCGGTATTTTTCTGTTCTAAAACCCTGTTTTATGCGATTTTTCTGTTTCTAAAACCCTGTTTTATGTGAAGATTTAAAGGTGGAAACTCTTTTGACTAGATGTTTGGTTTGGAATCACAATGAATTCCTCTGACATAACAACGAGCCAAGTAAATTTTTCAAAAGCTATGCTAGCTATAGAACTTTTGTAAAATTATAGTAACTTACTGTGATTCTATCAAATTTTTAGTGAATCCAAACTTGAATTTGAAACAAGCAACAAGATTTGGTCAAACGACTTGGCCTAAATATATTGTTTAGTGGTTATACTAGCACCGTAGGCTGGGCCGGCCCTGGCCAAGAGCAAGCATCCTTAGCACAGGGCTACAAATTAGGGCCCTTAAATTTGTAGGATATTTTGAAAATATAAGTTTCCAATGTCTAAGTATATGTAACTATGAATAAGTGACACAATGTTGCCGATATCTAAGTGGTTGTGTCATTTTTAGAAGAGTAATGTGTGTACACGGGTTCGAGTCCTAGGTTTGGCATTTTTTGTTTTTACGATGGTTAATTATTACTACAAGGGTTCAAAACCACACCCCGTTAAGATGCACGGGTGTGTTCAACCACGCAACCAACACATAAGTTGTGCAATCATATAATTTTTTCTTGCATATGAAGTTAACTACAACTACTCTTAATTAGGGACCTATTTTTCATGTTAGCGCAGGGACTCCAATTTTATTGGGTCGGCTCTGGTCGTAGGGTATTATTTTATGATATACTATTATATGAATGTCCTCAAACATGGGCTATAACGGTTATGGCATTTTAATGTACAAACCATCACTATTTTTTGTATGTCATCAACAAAACTGATCTTAAATTTTTTCATTCATGGTTATTGATCTTATAAATGTCTTATGTGACAGGCTGTTTCTTGTTGGGCTTGAAAAATTTGGCAAAGGAGATTGGAGAAGCATTTCAAGAAATGTTGTTGTGACAAGAACACCAACACAGGTAGCAAGCCATGCTCAGAAGTACTTTCAACGCCAGACTGGACCGAGGAAAGAGAGGAAAAGATCAAGTATTCATGACATTACAACAGTGGACACTAACTCTGCTCCGGTGCCTATTGATCAGAACTGGGTTCCTCCTCCTGGTGTTGCTTCATTGCAACAGTCTCAAGAATTGCATCATTATCCATCAAACAACTTTCAAGATCAAATGGGCACATTTGGGTATTCAAACTATGGATTTTAGATATAAAGAATGCTAGAAGGAGTGTGTTTTTGTATATAAGTGAAGTAGGTTGTCATTCATCTATTTTTATTGGTGAAGCTTATGGTATTGCTAGTTGATAGGGTAAGTAGGAGTATGTTGATAATTTAATTATTATTAGTGGTGGTAGTTACTTAAAACAAATAGGGAACTTTTAAGATTGAATTCTACAGGAATTGAAAATTCTTTATCTGTCCAATTCAATTACTGCTTTTATAATTCGGATTCAGCTTATTTTAGGTTTAGTTTAAAGCCCCGTTTGACCCGGCTTATTTTCTACTTTTTTTTTCTTCTTAAAAATAGTAAAGAAGAAAAAAATTGTGTTTAATTCTACTTCTCTATATTTTTTATTTCTTTACTTTATTATTTTAATACTTTTAAGAAGAAATATGGTTAAATTCAATTTTATACTTCTCTATTTTGTTTAAAAAAAAATAGAAAAGTAGAAAATAAGCTAGATCAAACGAGGTCTAAGGTTCCGTTTGGTCCGGTTTACTTTCCTCTTTTTTTCTTCTCCTTAAAAATAGTAAAGAAAGAAAAAATTGTGTTTGACTTCATTTTTCTTTATTTTTTATTTCTTTACTTTATTTCTCTAATATTTTTAAGGAGAAATATGGTTAAATTCAATTTTATACTTCTCTATTTTGTTTTTAAAAAATAAAAAAAATAGAAAATAAGTCAAGCGAGGCGCCTTGTCTATTTATCAGCTCCTGCAGTCAAAAGTTGTTTCTGCTAAAAAGTTCATTTGCTTTAGTATTGAACCATCGCGCATCGCCTAATTTTAGCCACTTTTTTGACGACATTAGAAATCTATTTTTTTTTTGTAAATTACTACTTTTCTTTCTCTCTTGTAACCAAAAAAGAAAAAGATTTCTCAGGCTAACATGTCACCCAATAACGTATAATTAACAAAAATTATCTTTGCTACATTTTTTTTAGTTGTCTTTGACAATTCAAATAATGCAGTGCCCATTTCGACTACAAAACATACACACGACATCAACCATTATCATCAATATATTCAATCTAATGTCGGTGTGAAAGAACTGAAAACAGCAAAAAAAACCTAGATCGATTGTTTTTTTCTAACGTGAACACAATATCACACACACACACACAGCTTGTCTATTCACTAATACATTCAAAGGTAAGTGTGAAATTGCATGCGTGTTCACCCAATCATTCTAATTTAGGCATGAAAACACTAGAAACAGTAAAAATGAACTACCTCAACACAAAGAATTTAATTTGAAACCAGCTCGTGCATTCATCTTCTGGGCACAAAAACAATGGTGCGTTAGAATCCAGATCCACTCCGGTGGTTGAATCTGGCGCAGTAGCAATGCTAGCCGATGAGGAGACTAAATATAAAGAAAAATAAAATACATTTTTATCAAGTTGTCTTGACTATTTTCGTTGTTGACAAATTTAGAAAATATAAATAGAAAATGTTGTCTAAAATAAATTTCCCATTTTTTTCCTCACTCTCTAAGCATACTGATTAGTGATTACTAATTTGTTTAGCAACGACGGCCCATAAAAGTAAAATAATATCACAGGGAGGGACAATACAGTATGTACCAAACTTGTTGGATGCAACAAAATGGTCTCATCCATCAACAGATAAGAAACTACAAACAAACAAAAACACACAATCTATACAAAGACCATAGTTCACACAGTCAATGTGTTTTATTATTGCACGATCACTTCCCGCAAGCGACTTTCACAGCTAGCATAACGGATAAAATCAGCTAATTTGTCCCGTCAGATTTCTACAGAAAAAAAAATGTGAGAGGAAAGTGTTAAACTGAGTATGAAGCACTACACAAAACCAAAGTTCAGCACAGCAGTAAAACTTAAATGTCACTACTTTGCTGCAAAACAAAAGCAATACACAATTCTAAAATTTCCAATATCGGGTGGCAGAACTGAATCCACATGATACATGGAAAAAACATGAATTTGATGGAAGATTCAACAACCGCTTAGACTAGTCATCGTAAGTGCAGAACTGCACAACATGGTAACGGGCAATTAAAGCATTAATCATCCCCCTGCTGCTATACTTGGGAGGCACATGTAAGAGACAATTTGCAATGTACCCTTTTGATTCACAACAAACTAAATTTTTTTATAACCAAAGTATGTACCAAAACAAACAATATTTAGGAAGAAAATATCTGTATCAGAAATTACTAGCATTTTAAGAAGTGAAGAATTTTGATGCAGTCCTTCAAGGGTATATAATTTTGTTAAACATTGCATTTAATTGATAGCAAAATAACAGAGAGATCTATGTGTGGCCTGAACTCATTCTGCAAATATTTCAGCTGTTTATAGCGTGAAGGAGGTAGTGGACTACCTGCCAACCACTCCCCATAAAATAAAAAAATTAGTATCGAGTTGGAACCCCTTCCCCCCAATCAAACACCCCAATCCTTCCTTCCCATCTGTTTCTCTCCCAGCTCCCAAATAAATTCTTAGGGCACTAATTAAGGAATCAATAAATTAAGGCTTCACGAGATTGGAGTGTGATTTAAGAGTTTGTTAGAGGGTGTGACCCTTGCATTCCTCATTACAAAGAATGTGAATGTTTAGTTTTGTACATCTTAATTATAATTATTAAGACACTTGTTCAAGCATTCCAACTCCATTTCATTGAATGTTGTAACTTGGGACAAATTTTGAGTTCACTAAAAGAGTGTATTAATAGCTAGGACCACTGGTAATGACTAAACAATGAAGTCTTCCCTTTTAAAAAAGTGTTACTTGCTGATTAATAGGTAATGTCTAAACAATGAATCCATCATATGACAATAATATCTAAGTTGGTGAAACACGACTACATATTCCATAATCATGTCATCACTGTGTGCAAAAAGAAATATATGGCACAAAGCATAAATATGTTGATGTTCAACCCTTGCCCCTTGGTTTTTTTTTTTTTTGATAAGCACCCTTGCCCCTTGGTAAAAGAAGAGAAAAAAACAGCTAGGCCAAAAATTTTAGAAAGATAAAAAGTGGTTAAACTAAAACTAATATTCATAATATGAAAATCACCGATATCAAGAGCTATAAAATGATTTTTCATTTAGCGGTAAATCATCGAGAGCTTTAATGCAGGAAATATGTCCAAAAATATTGAATTAATTTTAACAAACCAGCATATGATACTATTAAGAAGTTCCATATTAGTTGCGAGATGATACTGCTTTCAAGGTGAGGATTGCCCCTCACTTATAAACACCTATTCATACCATTTCACAACCAATGTGGGACTTCTTAACAGATACAACTTAAAATAGCTTCAAAATTATAAAATGAATTTTGTTAAATAAAAAAAAAAACTAAAAGTGAAATTAAGATTTGCAATGAACAGACAGCAACTAATCTTAAAATAAACCAAATCAAAAGTTCATGACGAATGTAGTAATTAACACAAATCTGATTTTAATCAAACACAAAATATGGATAAACGAATATTCACATGAATAGCCTAAAAACATAGAAAAAGAGATTGTAAACAAAACTTTGAACCTTGTTATCAGCAGCTTCTTTGCGTTTCTCAGCCCTAACCTTGTCAGCCTCTTGCTTCTGTTTCTCCAACCTTTCCCTCTCCCATTTCTGAAAAACATAAATCAACGATTCAACCGTTTCAGAGCTCAGATCAAAGAAAAGATCAAATCGAAAATGGAAGAAAATGAAGTACCTGGATGTAGACGTTTTCTTTGGCTTTTTCTTCCTCGCTAAGAACTTTACCTTTGTCGCTGAAGAAGCGAGTGAAAGCTCCACGAGATGTTGAGTCCATCGAACGAGTAACGATTCCTCGACTCAGTGCGGATCTCATCGCCATTGAACAAAATGATTTCACAGAAAAAGCGAATGTGATTAATAATAAGTGATTATTTATTGCAACAAGTTCAATGAAAAGACAAAGTCAAGGGGCCTAGAGGTTTCGGTTTTATTTTATCCATAAAAACATCGGACCGGTCACTGTATCAGCGGGACCCGGTCTAACCGAATAAAGCTCATCAAATTTGGTTGTATATGATTTTCGAGTTTTGATAAAACAAAAAAAAATGTTTTCAAGTGAAAAATTCGTCGAATATTGCAATATAAAATATATAATTTTTTAATAAACAATTACTAATAATTTTTTATTGGAAAATAACAATTATTTATTAAAAAAATGTATATTAATATAAAAAGCATAAATTTTGATATTAATTTATCATTTTGAACTTTTTAATATAGTAAATTTTTCTTCAAAGAAATATACATATATGAAAATTTGCATATAATAGAAAAACTCTACATTTAAAACTCGTTTGTCCTATGAGCTCAGCTTAATTAGTTAGACGTTGTATTATATATGCAAGGGGCGGGGTTTCGAACCTCAATCATCCAACTTCTCCACTTTAAAAGTGAATTTTTTAGCAATTAAGCTACTTGACAAAAAAAAACTCGTTTGAAAGTTCGCATTTCTAAAGTGAATAAGTAAATATACAAAGGTTCAAGTTGCTGGCGGAGTTAGGTTTTTTTTTAGATGAGAGCCGTGTTAATTATAATGTTTTTTTATTTAAATGTTATTAATTTAAAAAAAAAATTGGATGAAAAAATTGAAATCGACGTTTTCTGATAATATAAATGAAAAACTTGATTTTATGTTAAATGAATTTAAAATGAAAAATTACCTCTAAGAAAATTGAACATACAACCAATTTAAAAGGAGAAAATTTTACGATCACTAAGACGTACTGTCTATTTGTAATTTATTATTATGCGAGTTTTAATATATGCTCCTATAATATACTGTAAGTATTAATTAAAAATACGTATATTTGGTAAAAAAAGAAGTAAATATATATATATAGTAAAATCTTTTTAAATTAATATTCGGTAATTTAATAAACACTCTAAAATAATAAAGTTGTCCGGTCCTGACTTGGGCCAGTGTAAAAAATTGAAAAATTCGATAAAATAATAAGATAATAATTTTTCGGGAGATCCCTTTGTAATTTTCGGTCCCAAGAAAATCATAAAATAATAATATGGAAAACTTGTGAGATATGATGTTAGTACTCTATCACCTTCATGTAATTTATATATGGCAAACTTGCTTAAGAATACATTGAACTTATTTGTTCCTCTTGTTTACATCAAAAGTCATTATTGATTTCCAATGCATATTACTAAAGTCATTATTGATTTCCAATGCATATTACTAAAGTCATTATTGATTTACAAGTCATTAAAAACTCTTTAAATTAATAATTATTATTTTATCGATAAATTAATAACTCTCTAAATTAATAAATTTCTCCAGTCCCGACTTTATTAATTTACAGAGATTTTACTGTGTATATATATAACTATTAAAAATAGATGGGAATTTTAACATTATCTTTTTAGTTGTTTTTTCCCACAAGTAAGCACATTTCATAAAACCAGTCAGCACGCATTGAGCGAGCGAGTAGAGAAAAAGTTTCTAATTCAATTTAGGGTTCCGATTGGAATCGATTCCAATAAGCACTTAAAAGCTGTTCTTAGTAATTCCCAAGAACAAATTTAAGAAAATATTGAAAACAGAAACGAAAATGGTGACAGCGAACAAGGAAATGGTTGTTTACTGCTTCGACACCCTTGTTGCTCACTACAATGGTGACCAACCTCCTCCTCCTTCCTTCGAGGATGGTCAACAGTAATCTCTCTCTCTCTCTCTCTCTCTCTCTCTCTCTCTTGATGTTTTCTTCGTTTTTGTTTTTATTTTTATTTTTTAATCAACAATATCTGTTGCATGTTCTCTTTAATTATAAGAATTTTTAATAAACAATATTTGTTGGGGTTTTGTTTAAATTTTGTGATGTTGATGGAAGTTCTTTAATTTTGCCCTTTTGGCTTTCTATGTCAATCTAACTCTATTTTGCAAGCCGAACCGTTTTCAGGTTATTTTCATAAGCTCTTCAGTATAACTTATAACTTATAAAAAACACTTGTAGCTTATAATAAACGCATATAACTGCTTATGTTATAAACTGCAAATTAAGTTGGATTAGTTGGATTAGTGGACTAGAGTTCTATAATTTAATATAACTGTTGGATTAGTGGACTTTGCATTCCACTAACATATTTCTGTGTGTGTTTGTTTGTTTGTCTACGTCTTTTTTTCCTCCCTTTGATAAATGTTTGTCATTTACGTGTGATTGAAACATTGTTTTAATGCCTTTCTATCGCTGAAATGATCATTTATTTTATGCTTTGTGTTCAGATCAAATCATAATTTATATTTGAGTACTATAACATTTTTTATTTATGTAATTTTGCTTTGTTTCAGCCCCTTGTTTGTTACTTGGAAGAAGGTGGTAAATGGTGGAGAGCCTCGTCTTCGTGGATGCATTGGTTCTCTAGAACCACATGGCTTGGTCAATGGCTTCAGAAATTATGCGCTGACCAGGTTTGTTGATGTGTTATTAGTATTTAAGTGGCTTGGTTCTTCCTCCTTGTTATTTGACAGGTAGCTTTTAAGGGAGAGTTCTCTAACTGATTGGATACGGGGTAACAGTTAGTATCAGAGCTTGGTTGTATGTCGCTAGGAAAGGGCTGCCCACGGATGGGCTGACCCTTAAGGCTGAGTAAAGCATCGTAGAGTGCAGCTGCCGGGATGTCGGCTCCCAGGGCAGTTCTATGATAGTACTTGGGGTATTATGTGGTGCCCAAGTCCAACTTTGAATAGTATGAGAGGCTCAATGGAGCATTTAAGTGGCTCAATTCTTCTCCGTGATAGCCAGCTTTTAGGGGAAGGTTCCCTTCCCCTAGTGTTTAGATATGTATAACGTATTGGGTTCAAACTGTGAATTAACCATAATTTACCATGAATACATGCATATACCTTTTGATCTTACAATATATACAATGGAACTTTGAGCATAAAGGTTATTGTAGTTTTGTGAAATATAATGTGCCCCTTTCCTCTTGGAAAATTTCCAGGCAAATGTGTATAAAATGTCAGCTTTCTATACTCTACCTTTGAGTGGACTCAAATCTGTATATTTTTCTCACTTGTCCATGGTCCCCTTATCTTGCAGTGCTCTCAGGGACCGCAGGTTTTCACCTATAGAAGCCAGGGAGCTTCCTCTTTTAGAGTGCACTGTCTCCATTCTTACTAACTACGAAACTGCTAATGATTATCTTGATTGGGAGGTATGTACCAGTTTATTCACCCTCTGGAACATAGATTAACTTAACATTTGGCTGTGGAAGGTAAGGCTAAATGTCAATCAGATGGTACTTCTCATTTTTTGTGTTTCTGAGCTTGTTTTCAAAGATTTTTATATTTCTTTTGAGTATAATCTTACTTAGAACTTCGAGATGGAGGTGGTGAGGCCCGTTATTTAGAAAGTGGACAGGGAGGGCTCTTGGTTTTGATGGGTTTTGTTATGGTTTTATTTTAGATTCCTTACATTACACTGTCTTTCGCGCATTCATATTCTGTTGGTTTCTTTTTTGCAGGTAGGAAAACATGGTATAATTATTGAATTTTCTGATCCTGACCATAACACCAGGCGAAGTGCCACATACCTTCCGGAAGTGGCTGCCCATGAAGGTAACTTATGCACACGTACAAAGTTGTCGCTAGTATTTTTTGATTGTAGTTGTAACAGAAATTCATTATGAAAAAAGAGGTGAAGTGCATGTGTAAGGAGGAAAAAAATGTTATTCAAAACTGAAAAATGAAAAAATAACAGAGAACTAGAAAAAGGATATATTTAGAGCAGCCGCACATTCTATATTCATATGTAAGACGGTGACACCTTTAAAACAGCAAATTAAGATATTTAGGATCTTACAATCAGCTTTACTAGTTTGAGTGCTCTTTCCTATTCCTTATTTCTTGGGGGGCTCCTAATTGTTTCAGGTTGGACTCAATTAGAGGCCATTGATTCTTTGATACGTAAAGCAGGCTACAACAGTAGAATCACTGATTCACTCAGGAAGAGCATACAGCTAACCAGATACCAAAGCACCTTATTCACTATGCACTATGGTGAATATGTTGCCTATGTGAAACAAACAAGAGGTGAAGCTCCATCTATTGTCGGAGCTAAGTTGCCTAGCTAGTCAATTTTTTAGACGTTTACTTATGCTTGCATAGCTTTGATGGTAAAAGAAGGAATACACTTTCCAAAAGAAAAGAACCTTGTGCAAATTTGTTTTTTTTAACTAAACTATTGTATCTATCGCCAACTCTTTACATTCTTCAAATTCATTTGATTTTGAAGAAATTGATTGTGTTGGACTCAGATTCTCTGAACATACTTGTATCAATCAAATTGGTAGCTTGGGAAAGCTGCAACATTGTTAAATCGTTTGGTGTTAATCTTTCTCGACACATTGAATCATGAGTTCATGACTATTAGATCTTATATGATGATCAGGATTGACAATTAGATAAAGATGTGCATGATGAATCAAAATAGAGATCACTGGTGTACTTGGACAAATCAATGCATGTTGACTTAACCAAATAATAACCATTTAATTGTCATTGTTTTTGGGGTTATTCTTTCTGAAATCAGGAGCAAGAGATGAATGAGCGGTAGTTTTTAGTTTTCACTCCAATATTCATGGTTTATTTTCAGACAGTTTTTAGTTTTCACTCCAATATTCATGGTTTATTTTCAGACAGTTTTTAAACACACGACAGGTTATCCTCCTAAACTGGGTTAGTTTGTTGATTTGCTTCAACAATCCAATTGGGGAAAATTCAAACAATTTTCATTTATATTTTACACTTGATTTTTCAATTTTCACACCATAGATGTAATAATAATGAATCCCCATTAAATCCTCACGTATCTATTTTTATTTTTGATAACCTAAGTTTCTATTATCTCTCTTTTATACTGGTAGTAGGTTTATATTATCCATCATGGTTTTATTCTAGTAGCAATTAATTGAAAACGGTCCTTTTCAAATTTCATATATATTTTTCCACGAGATAATTTAATTTGAACACTGTCTAATTAAAGTTAGAATATTGATTCATGACGTTGTAATAGACTACCACATTTCTATTAATCCATCGTATAAAAATGAACATGTCTCAGACTAATATCAGATTAACAAAATCGTTAGTTGATTTAGTGGCGATCGACGTTGAACTTAGTAGGGAGGATCACGGTTCAATCCCCTGCAAATTTATACTCAATTAATTTTTTTGAAGTCTCGTGTATGTACTAATACAAGATTAAGTCATTAACCTAAATTTATATTTGATATTTTCTTATATATTTTTTTTGACAAAGATATTTTCTTATATTTAATTTTTTAAATAAATATGTTTAAATCATATTTTTATTTTTTATTATTTAAAACATTTTAAAACATAAAAGTATGAGTAATGGTGGATATATAAATACGGGTGCATTACCTACCACCTCCAAGAAATTTGAGTACCATTGGTGTTGAATGCTTGAACAAGTTTCCTTCAAATAGCTCTTGACTTTGTGTTCTGAACAAGTTGAAGTAATACATAATAACCGATTCCAATGACAGGGAAAGAGAGAACGAGGAATTTAGAAGAGTTGTGAATAGAACGAGTATGGAGTTGCATGGCTTGTGCCGCACGCTTTGCGAAGTCAAACAATTTCATTTATCTTTACTTAAAACTGGTACTCTGCATTCATCCGTCATCACCACCAATCGCCTACTTCAGTTATACTCGCGCCGCGGCTCTCTTCAAGATGCATCCAAACTGTTTGACGAAATGCCACAAACAAATCCCTTCTCGTGGACGACCCTCATTGAAGCCCATATCAACTCAGGCAACAGAAATAAGTCACTGCAATTGTTCCACGCTATGCCCCACAAAACCCATTATTCCTGGAACTTGCTTGTTTCTTCGTTTTTCAAATCCGGTGACCTTCAACAAGCTCACACTCTCTTCAATGCCATGCCTATGAAGAATCCCCTTGTTTGGAATTCCATCATTCATGGTTATTCTCGACATGGGTATCCCAGAAAAGCGCTTTTACTCTTTAAGGAGATGAATTTAGACCCATTAGAAACTGTGCACCGCGATGCGTTTGTGTTGTCAACTATTTTCGGTGTATGTGCTGACTTGTTTGCTCTTGATTGTGGGAAACAAGTTCATGCCCGTCTTTTCATTGATGGTTTTGAACTCGAACTTGACAAGGTTTTGTGCAGTTCCGTAGTTAATTTTTATGGGAAATGTGGTGATTTGGATAGTGCTGCTCACGTTGTGGGTTTTGTAAAGGAAGTTGATGACTTTTCTTTATCTGCTCTGGTATCAGGTTATGCAAATGCTGGTAGAATGAAAGATGCAAGAAGGGTTTTTGATAATAAAGTTAATCCTTGTGCTGTGTTGTGGAATTCAATTATTTCAGGTTATGTGTCCAATGGTGAGGAGATGGAAGCATTGGCTCTCTTCAACACTATGCGTAGGAATGGTGTTTGGGGAGACTTCTCCGCTGTTGCAAACATTTTGAGTGCTGCTACTAGCTTGCTCAATGTTGAACTTGTTAAGCAAATGCATAACCATGCTTGTAAAATTGGGGCGACTCGTGATATTGTGGTTGCTAGTGCTCTGCTTGATGCATACTCCAAATGTGAACACCCCCATGAAGCTTGCAAGTTTTTTGGTGAACTCAAAGCCTATGATGCAATCTTGCTTAATACTATGATTACCGTGTATTGTAATTGTCGAAGAATTGAAGATGCAAAATGGATTTTTAACTCGATGCCTGATAAAACCCTGATTTCATGGAATTCAATCTTGGTTGGCCTCACTCAAAATGCGGCTCCAAGTGAGGCGTTGAATACTTTTTCTAGGATGAATAAACTGGATGTGAAAATGGACAAATTTAGCTTTGCCAGTGTTATCAGTGCTTGTGCTAGTAAATCATTCCTTGAACTAGGGGAACAAGTATTTGGTAAAACTATCTCTTTGGGGCTTGAATCTGACCAAATAATTTCTACCTCACTTGTTGACTTTTATTGTAAATGTGGTCTTGTTGAGATGGGCCGAAAAGTTTTTGATGGAATGTTAAAAACTGATGAAGTTTCATGGAATACAATGCTGATGGGATACGCGACAAATGGATATGGAATAGAAGCACTAACTCTTTTTAAAGAAATGAGGTATAGTGGTGTGAGGTCTTCTGCTATTACTTTTACTGCGGTTCTTTCAGCTTGTGATCACTGTGGTCTGGTAGAAGAAGGAAGAAATATGTTCCATACTATGAAACATGAGTGTGATATAAATCCAGGGATTGAACATTACTCTTGTATGGTTGACCTCTTTGCCAGAGCTGGTTGTTTTGGGGAAGCAATGTATCTCATTGAAGAGATGCCTTTTCAGGCTGATGCAAATATGTGGTTATCGGTATTACGAGGTTGCATATCCCATGGAAATAAGACTATTGGAAAGATAGCGGCAGAGCAAATTATTCAGCTTGATCCTAAAAATTCAGGTGCTTACATACAATTATCTAACATACTTGCAACTTCTGAGGACTGGGAAGGATCAGCACAAGTACGAGAGTTGATGAGAAATAAGAATGTTCAAAAGATTCCCGGTTGCAGTTGGATGGATTATTAAATGAGAAACGCTTCTAGCTTCTCAATTTGAGTTATGTTTCTGGTTGCAGTTGGATGGATGGATTGTTAATATGAATCAGATGGTACTACTCATTTTTTATGTTATGTTCTAAGCCTGTTTTCAAAGATTTGATTTGTATATTTCTTTTGAGAATAATCTTACTTAGAATTTTGAGATGGAGGCGGTGAGGTCTGTAATTTACAAAGTGGACTGGGGGAGGGCTCTTGGTTTTGAGGGGTTTTGTTATGGTTTTATTTTAGATTCTTTACATTACACTGTCTTACGCACATTCATATTCTGCTGGTTTCTTTCTTGCAGGTCGGTATAAGTATTGTATTTTCTGATCCTGACTATAACACCAGGCGAAGTGCCACATACCTACCTGAAGTGGCTGCCCATGAAGGTAACTTATGCTCACCATTGAGCATTGCTGAACATTTGAAGTTAGTAGCTAGATTGCCATGCACACGTACATAGTTATCATAAGTATTTTGATTGTAGTTGTAACAGGTTCTCATGGAAAATTAGTCATCGCAGACATCATTCGAACACAGGTTCTCTCGAACATGAAGCTTTTGTTCCAAAACCAAAATCAAATGTTGGATGGTATAGTAAATACTTAAACAATCCACTGGGAAGAGCTTAACTCTTCTCATCAGACTCACATTAGGATGGCCATTATAATTAGCCTTCAATGTTCCGGTAGACCTTATGATCGCTTCGCGAGTCACTATAACCCTTTTGTTCCTATCTATTCCAATATAGAAAGGCTTCTAATTTTTGTTTCTGTTGCTGCTACTTCATTGCAACTTTTTAAGGGCTTGTTTGGCTAATACGTATTTATTTTGTGCCATTGCTTATTGTGAATGGTTTTCTTGTAACAGTAACTTATTTTCAGCATACACATTTTTCGTTGCCTCGTTATGATTCAAAGGAATGGGATTGGTTGATAGGAGCATTGGCAACTGTGAACAGATATTATGGGATTTTGAACAAAGTGTTTCATCACTAATAACTCATGCGGCTCATCATATAGTTTCCACAATGTCACATTATAATCCAATGGATTAATGGAAGCAACTAATGCAATGAAGCATATATTGGGTGAGTACTATCAATATGATGATACTCCATTTTATAAGGCATTGTGGAGAGAAGCAAACGAGTGTCTCCTCTATGTGAAGCCAGATGACAGGACATCTCAAAAGGTTGTTATTGGTACAATAACAAGTTTTGATGAATAAAAAAGCATGCACGGATCATAAAATGAAACTTGAAAATCATGTCTTGTATTGTATCAGTTAATTAAAAAGCTAAATAAGTGAATTTGTCCATGTTATGAACAAACAATGTACTGTATTAGTATTATTTAATATTATGAAAAAGTTGCTTGTAATCATGATTATGTAAATTATAATGTAAAATAGCAGTATTAGTTATGTTTGGAAAGAGTCTTGTCTGATTTCTGTTAGTGTTAATTGGAAGTGGTTGGTATTGATACCATGACAAATTCAAGGCTTTCCCTTGATTTGGATTTTTAGGACATCTGATGCAGCTTCTACGTTTCTCTCACTTTCCTTTGTGATTGTTGTTCTTCTTCTTGGATTTTAGTATTATGCTAAAAGTGAAGATTGAACACTGTCCTATTAAAATTAGGATATTGATTCTTTATGTTGTAAAAGACTAGCACCTTCGTTTGGTATAAAAATTAACATGTCTCAGACTATTACTAAATCAATAATTAAATTTACACTCAATTATTGTTTTTACAAGTCTTTTTTTTTTTTTCGAAAAAATGTTTTTACAAGTCTTTGAATTTGAATGTAATATTCTTTTTTTTTAGACAGAGAATGTAATATTTTTTATGATTAGCCTAAATTTATATTTGATATTTTCTGTTATTTAATTATAAATTTTAGGATGAGAAGATGTGAAGGATTTTTTTTTTTTGACTAAAGATGCGGAGGACTTTCTAATTCAGTTTTTTTGGTAAGGTCTTTTTTTTGTTTAAATGAAGTGATAATACATTGAAATTAAATAACTCACACAACTGTTAATAATTATTTTAGCTTTCGTACCAAAAAAAAATCCACACAACAATTTATTTTGTCAAAAAAAAAATAAAAAAGCTCAAGTTTGAACCTTATCAAACCAAAATTTCAATAATACTAATAATTATATCCTGTAATTTAATTAAACAAAAATAATTTTCTTATAAATGAGTTTGGGTTTATTGAAGTGTTAATTAACGAAACTGATAAAACTGAAATCGCTGTCATTATTAATACCTTCTTTCCTTCTTCGATCAAAATCAAATCAAAAACAACAACCATTCAATTCTCCAGATTTTTTTTTTGATCTCGATCCACTTCAGGTTCTTTTTTTCTTCGATTTTTAACTTTACAATCCAATTTCACCCATTGATTCGTTAACCTAACGCACTTGATTTTGCTACTGCTACTTTTTCTATCAAATTTTTATCCCTTTTTTACTCGCATCAAATATTAACGATCGGAGAAATTGGGCTGTTGAATTTGATTCATGCAAAAAAAAAATCATTGCTTGAGTTGTAATCGTTTTAGGTTTAGTTTCTAACCTCAATCAGGGTTAATAATTATTATATTTTGACATATTTTTTTAGGTTTTTTCTGATTGATTATGTTGTTTACAGCTTGATTAGGTTGTTGTGGTGATTGTATTGGAGATATGAGTCAAAGGGGTTTGATATATAGCTTTGTTGCCAAAGGAACTGTTGTTTTAGCAGAACATACTCAATATACTGGAAATTTCAGTACCATTGCTGTTCAATGCTTGAACAAGCTTCCTTCTAATAGCACCAAATACACTTATTCATGTGATGGTCACACCTTTAATTTCCTCTTAGACAACGGATTCGGTATGAAACTAGTTTTTATTTTTTATGTATTGTTTGTTCGTTACTAGATCTGCGGCTTTGGCTGATACGTTATGTGTGCTGATGTATGATGTATGGTGCAGTTTTCCTTGTTGTTGCTGATGAATCGATTGGAAGGAGTGTACCTTTTGTATTTCTGGAACGTGTGAAGGATGACTTTAAGCAGCGCTATGGGGCTAGTATTAAGAGTGCAAATGACCATCCACTTGCTGATGATGATGAGGACGATGATTTGTTTGAAGATAGATTTAGCATTGCATATAATCTTGATAGAGAATTTGGGTTTGTTTATGCTTGATCACTTTTTTAAGTTTTTCTTCACTTTTTAGTTGTTTGTTTTATAGTATTTTTATGCTCTGTGATACAGGCCAAGTCTTAAGGGGCATATGCAGTATTGTTTGACCCATCCTGAAGAAATGAGTAAACTATCAAAATTGAAGGCTCAAATAACTGAGGTCAAGGGGATAATGATGGATAATATTGAGAAGGTATAATATTGTACTCAACCTAATGATACACACACACACATTCATTCTGACTCTATCATATGTTTTCAGCTCTGATACTTGGTGGAAATACTAACTTGATTGTGTCTAGACGTACTGTTTTATTTTTTGTTTATGCCTGTAAATGATATATAAGGGATGATTAGTGGGGCTTGTAAAAAGTGTTTAGGCGTGTTTGATAGACAATGACATCATTAGTCCATCTATCCGACTCCAGTCACTCTACCTAGTTTAAAAAAGACTTTGGTAGTTGTTATGAAGTTCTTACCCAGGGGGATTCAGGAAGCAGTAACAGTATGGGAGCTTGACTTAGGTATTATACTTTTTAACAGTATGCCACCCACTGGCCACTACCGGTATATTTTAACATCTTTTCTGTTGCCATAACTTTTGAAAATAACACACTTGACATTCAGTCATTCACCAACTGAGGTAAACAGTTATTGAATTGAGAAGTACCCGCCCAACAATGTGAAATATTTAGCATCTAACTTCTCACTTAGTCCATTAAAATATTGATTATGGTTCTGCCTTGCATTTTTTTGTTGTTAGACGCCATGTGCAGAAGTGTCTTCTTTCCAAGATAACGAGTGTTGTGACTGATCAGTGCACACACAATACTAGATAGGATTAGGAATGAATGCATTAGAGATAGGATATAGACACAAATTTTGCTGTATGTAAAAGGGTCCAGCCATGATGAAGGTCATCTGGCTATGTTTGAAATTGTCTTTATCTTAATAACAGGAGCTTCTCTTATATTTAACAAGATAAAATTTTCATATCCATATTAAGTGCAAATGTCCCTTTTAGGCCATGGCTATATAAGATTTGTTTGGATTTGATGCTTTGATTTCATAGCTTGTCTTTCGAAGGTTGTAATTCAATAATTTTCCTTTTGATTACTCATAAAATATTAAAGCAAATAAGCCTAAGTTTAGTGTTTGTGACAATTAGACAAACAGATAGCATGCTTAGTGCTTGTTTGGTAATACAGTAGTTTGACGTAATCACTGTGAGCAACCGTGATTTTATAAAAGCAACACTCTATAGCTTTTGCAAAATCACTTTGAATACCAATCATGTACTTACTCTCTTGGTAAGTAGGCTAGGTTAAATTGGGATACTGCTTAGGGTCTGAGTCTAGTTGGGTAGTACTTAAATTGGGATATACTTTATTTTTATGCTGGATGATTATCAAGGCAATCTTTGTTGCTTACTGATGAATAAAATCACCTGTATATATGATTTATGTATCAGTTTCAAATTGGGAATCAGAAGACACCATTTAAACTTTTAATTTTTCAACTATTTTCAAAAAACCATGTTTCTGAATATGAAGCAATTTTAAACATCATTTTCACTCATTGTTTTGAAGGTTTTGGATCGTGGGGAGAAGATTGAACTTCTGGTGGATAAAACAGAAAACTTGCAGTTCCAGGTATTTATTATCATTCAAATCCAAACATGTCTGAACTCGAAAGCAATCTATTGATGTGATTGTATTTATTTTGCATAAAATTTAGGCTGACAGCTTCCAGAGGCAGGGCAGGCAGCTGAGAAGGAAGATGTGGCTGCAGAATCTCCAAATGAAGCTGATGGTGGGAGGAGGAATCCTTATCTTAGTTATAATATTATGGGTCATTGCTTGTGGGGGTTTCAAATGTTGATTGAGGTATAAGAAATTGAAGTATGTATTTGGGCATATAAGGGATGTAAAAACTGATATATTCCACTTGTACATTGAATTTGATGCATGGAATTTATGGTTACTCTTATTGACTGTAATTAAGCTTATGGTAACTTTGAATCAAGCTCTTACTTTAAACGGCTGGTTGTGTATATATAAGTTGGTCCTTTAACTTATTTCACATTTTGAGGCATTGGTCTCTCCCATACCTAACCCTTAGTATAGAAAAGTGATATAATACTTGCCAAGATCAATAACTAGGCTGTGTTTGGATAAAAATAATATATTGAAATTTAGATATGTAGCAAACCTAATAGCAGCAAAGGCTATAGAAAGAAAAATGAAGAAGGTTAAGGGTATGTTTGATTAAGATTTTTCATTTGAAACTTTTATAAATAAAAAAATTGCAACAAAAGAACAATTTAATATAAAAATTATTTTGAGAAAATCTAAAACAAACGCACCCTAAGTTTAGGAGGAATAGTGAAAATCATGTGACGAATTTCCCTTCCTTACTACTAATTTTGCTTACTTACCGATCTGTATTCTATAAATAAAGTTCATATTGAACATATTCTAAACTCTAAAGCCTATATTCAATAAAACTTTTTTATTTTTATTTTTTTTGACGCAAAATAAAACTTTTTTATTAAAAATACTATCTTTAGCATTATTAATTACAGATTCTAAATCATCAAGAGAAAATTATAATTATAATTCGGTGAGCCACATTTTGAATATCCAATAACGAGTGGTGTGAGAACTTCTCTAATATTTCACTATGTCTCTAACATCACCAAAAAATAATAATGATTCAATCCATTTTGTTATTTTATAATGTAATAAGTAATAACATATCCATTCAAATCTATCCCCGTAAATTTAGCTCAATTAGCAAAAACTTTGCGCATAATGTGTATACGTTCACTTATTCAACTATAAAAATTTAAAATTCTAACAATTAGACTACCTACCCAAAACAATGTAACCATTCAAATCAATAGAAACTTGCGAGTGCAATAGTATGTGACTAAGTTTGCTGGTTTGTCTTTGAAATCCTATTGGTTTATAGAAGATTTGACCGCTGACCCTAACATTTTTTTTTTGAAACGACTAATAAGAATTATATTAAGACACTAGAGATAGAAAAAAGGTCTACAAAGCAATGTCTACCAAGACAAGACAACACGGTAAAGCAAAAGAGGCAAATGACAACAAGCCACAATTACCTGACCCTAACATTTTATATTTCCCTATCTGAAGTAAATAAAACAAATTAATTGTTATATAGTGATGGTATAAAAGTATAAAACTCTTTTACACACCCGATGGATCAAAATATTACATTCATTTATAAGCCACCATAGTTTCCTTAATTTTCTCACATTAGCATTAGTACATTTATTCAAGTGCAAGCGCTTGATTCCCATAATCAGTGATGGAATAATCCAAGATTCCAACTTACGGTGTCATTTTCACTTCAATTTAACCATCATCAATCTCAATTCCCTTCCGAATTACTAATATCATATACTAATAATAGACTCCAATTAATAGTCAACAGGGGGGATGGGAAAGACAACTTTCCACGTGAAATATACAAATTATAGTATATAGAAAAATATAGACACTCATTTAAGTTTCTAATTCATTATGATAAGTCATACTTGGGTATTATGCTTAGTAAATAAGCCTAAATTATAAACTCATGAATGGTAACAAATGATGCAACATGGCAAATAGAAGCCAGTTGAAAAAAAGAACTGTGACTGTGAAAGCAAAACTGTCATCGAAGCTGCTTAAAGTCAGAAGGATAATCGATCATACAACTTGATAGTTATCTGTTATCAACTGTGTTCTCTGAGCAAATTTGGGAGGATTACCACCCTTTAGCGGAATGATGTTTGTAACCTACAAAGGAGAAGAGAAAAAATTAAGTCTACTATTTCCCATCATTGTACACTTCAATGAAATGACACTCTACATTTAGAATTAAGATTTCATGCCAAAAAGACTTTCAGTTCAATACATGTACCGGTTTCAACAAGATCATTTCAAAAAAGCACCATGCATGCTCACAAATAAAGCCAGATGCAAAAAAAAAAAACATTAGACAAACCTTCAGGTCACTAAATGTATCAGTTGCCGTAAAACGAACTGAAATGGGAAAGAATGCTGATGAATCTGTTTGTGGAACAACAAACTCCATCGACCCACTGCAAAATATATTAAAATCAAACAAAACACATCCAAAAATACAAAGATAAAAATATAGCATAAGTTAGCTCTTAAAAAACCATTCCAAATTTAGCATACCTGCGATTTGAATTATCAATCAGAAGGACAGACCACTCCAAAATGGAATTCCTGGAATCATACCTGCAAAGCCAATTTTACCAAGGGATTATAAAGAAAGCAAGAATGTAATGTGCTAACGTGAAACAAAAGTATTTAGAACCATAAATAAAATATTAATGACTAAACTCCGGAACTTAGGAGCTAAGAGCAGGAGGGGAGGGGGAGCAGAATTAGTTTAATAGAGCATCATAGTTCATATAAATCTAATCAGATAATTCAAGACTGCAGTTTACTAACAAGTGTAACATAGATCATTTCCAATACAAAACCACAGGTTTATTTACTGCGAACTTCAACCTGAAACACAAAAATCAAGGTTGTCCCTAACCCTTATTCAAAGGAAGAAAAAAAAATTCCACACCTCCATTCCCCATCAATCTGACTAACAGATGGTGCTTCACGAAGAGCCGGAAGAGGTACTGATATCACAACATTCCGCAGATCAAACATTGAAGAAGCCTCGTATTCAATGCTGACATAAGTTTCATTTCCAGAAGAAGAGGGCCAACAGTTGACTGTATTAGACATATATATATAGAACACTGTAAGTTATAAATACATGAACACAAAGCGCTGGCCAACATCAATGATAGTTATAAACTCACTTGTCAGTGGCACTATTGACTCATCAGTGCTTTGCAATCTCCACTTTAAAAGTCCAACACCTGCAGCATCACTGGCTTGACCAGTGGGGAAAGGTCTGTTGGGATCCTTTAGACCTAGTATAAATTCATTCGCAAATAACTCTTTATTCATGTTGGGGTGTGTCTTGAAAGAGACAGCTTGATTATCACCAGTTTGAACCTGCAAAAACAAGGCACAATATGCAAGTACCCAATACTTTAGTTGTCTTCTCAAGTGATATATGCATAAAAAATGGGTCTTGAAGAAGGGGGAGAACAGGGGCACTTTAGAATGAAAGATTAAAGGAGTATTCATCTATAGGAGCAAATTTACGTAATGTACAGAACAACTGAAAAATGAAGAGAGAGAGAAAACAAATAACATTGACGGAACAGAAAAATATATCATTTTGCATATTGAAACTTGTATGTTCACATACAACTCTTCATTTATTTTTTCTTCTTCATGGGTGGAAACTAATAACAAATAGGGAACCAAAATGATTGCAAGACACGGTTGAGATAGTTAGAAAAAGAAACAAAAAAAACTAACTAACTTCAGAAGACTATAATTCTAAACAAGCTACTACTGCTAGCTGCGAAGAGTTCTAAACCTAATAACAAGAAGAAAGAAAACAAAGATGTGATTTCATTTCTCAGAGCAGTAGCTCTGGTCTGCCAAGGGACGAATTCTATTCACAACTGAGTTATCAGTGAGTTAAAAATGAATCAACAACCCTTATCTTCTCTCTCTTTTCCCTTTGACTGTTTCCTCTTGGTTACTATTCCTCTTGAACAAATTCTACATGTTTACTATTCCTCTTGGTTACTATTCTTCTTGACCGAATTCTACATGTTTAATATTCCTCATTTTTAATCCCTTACAAGCTAGAGTGGGGATCGAGATAACACAAAGCCCAAACAGAAATACAGAAGAAACACAGAAATGAAAATACTTATAATCACAAGATATAAGATAAATATTTCCAGTAATGATTGTGCATAAGAAGGTCATCTTATGTCTCAATCGCATCAAAAACTGCTAACATCTACACTTTGCAAAAACTTATAATTAACTTCTTTGAGCACTACATTAAACGCTAAAACACGTGCTGGTTTTTAAACATAATACATTTGAAAAATTAGGTCTAGAGGATGAAAACTGCATTGAAACTGTGTTCTGTGTACTTTTTTTTACAAATAATCAAGAATATATTTAAATATATGTTTGATAAATTTATTTGAAGTGGGGATTTTATAAAATGTTTATTAATTTCTTCTCACATTTTCTTTCTAAAATCTAACTTTACTAGCAGCAAAACTGGAAGTAAGTGAAAAAGATGATGTCTTTTGTTCGTGCGGTTGTGTAGACATAAATAGGAAGAAATTAAATGATATTTTAAGTTGATATGGAAACAATTACTTTGTCGATTGACGATTGTCAAAAATTGTGTTGAAAGTGTGCTCTTTGTCTAGTACTATTAAGATAAAATTCCTTAATGCCAGCCAGATTTAATGAAACAAATATCACGTTCATGTCAATAAATAGTTATCTCTCAAAAAAGACTGCTCAAGTTATGCAAAGAAGTAGTCCAATGGACACAAGTGGAGGTACAAATGGGTAGTGACAGTGTAATACCTGAACTTGAATATGCCCATCCTCTTGGTTAAGAATTTGGAGAGACAACTGCCCTTGAACATCAAAGTTACTAACTCCACCATCTCGTTTCAGGGCCACATTTAGTTTCTCCTCGACAGTTAAAGTGATGGGATCAGTGAGGGTTGGGGCAGCTGACCGAGACGGGCCAAGCTTTGGCTGAACATCTTCAAGAAAGATCTCACCCTCTGCTTTCAGTGATTCCAAAAATTGGTTTGTCTTTTGAGATTTACCAAGCTTCATACCAAGACCCTTTGGTGGAGCATTGGCAGATGCTATTGGACGACCTAAGGAGGAGAATGAAAGAGTACATAAATGAAAAGACTACTCCTTATTCAGAAACTTGTTAATTTGGACAAAGAATAAAGCACAGACTGTATGCTGCATGCTTCATTGCCATTGTAATTTCTAAGTTATTGCATTTAAAAGCATTCTATAAGAATTTGTGAATATCGATGAAAACCAACCTTTAGGCTTGGTAAAGGAATCCAAATCAGTACTCAATACAAAACCAGAGCCAGTTCCAGTGCTAGGTAAGCTCAAATCACTGATGCTATTTTCAATTCTTCCAGATCCCATTGATGTTAATGGACCAAATCCTCCTTTATCACCTCTATTCTTTTCAATCTGCACAATAAATGTATTAAAGTCAATTAAATGTATGTGCAATCCCAGACTTAAAAGTTAACGTAAAAAAATAAAACAAATAGTTGTCCCTCCAATCATACCTTGCTCTTATCAATCTCACTTGCTTTTCGCTTCATAACATCCTTGGTTTCATTGATCTTGCTCTGCATAACCAGCTTGTGCAGCTTCTCTTCATGACTTTCCATCTCACAGTATTGCTTAACTTGTGCAACAGTCACATTTTCCTTGTGCCCGAGAGAGATAACTTCATCAAATGCAAAAATCAGCTCAAAGGCATGTTTGCAGATGCCCTCTTCGTCAAGGGAATAAGAGTATTCAGGGACCTAAAAATATTAAGCAATGAATCGAACATGAGAAAAGATTTTGACAAGTTTAATTAAAGGGCTTTAAAACTGATTCGGAGAGGTAAAATATCTCCCGCTAAAACTATTTCATCGATCCTAAACCTTCCTGCAAAATTCAATGTACCAAACACTGTGTTTAATTGAAGAAGTGGAACTTATGCATCTAAAAAAATTGTAGCATCAAAACCCCATGAAAACACCAATTTGACAGGAAATTGGGAAGACGGGGCAGACAAATTCTAGATTCAGGCCCGCAAGTCATACCAAGTTAACAACAAAACCAATAATGCACTTAACAAGATGAAAAGACCAATTAATTGAAAATAAATGGATTTGTGAACATAAGTCAAATTTGTAGTATCAGAGAAAGAATACAAGTTTCGAGAGAAGTCTTAGAGTATCCAAATCTTCCAGTATGTTGCTCTGTTTGTTTGTCACAAGAAGCAGATACAGAGCTTCTATTGGCTGGTAAACATAGCGCACGTTCTCGGTCTCAATATATGTGTGTTGTTTCCCAGAGCCTATCAACTTGGGAAATGCAGCTAGAAGTCCCTCAATTCTTATACGAGACATATCTACAAACTGTCTAGAAACTAGCACTGTAAACAAAAAGCAAGAGGTTAATCGGCATAAGGCTATGGGCGTTGAATCCATAATTATTTAGGGCCCATCAAGGATAAAAGACCACAAATGAGTGGGGGGCACTCACCTTTACCGGATTTGCCAACAATGGATGCAGCAAGGACAACCTGTAAAAAAACAAAAACACAAATGAAGAAGAAATAAAAACTAACAGCGCAGAGATGTTTGTTTTTCCTAAGCTAAGAGATGTTTGTTTTTCCAATTTACCAACGGTAATGATCTTATGCCCTTTGTACAAACCCTGCCCCACCCTCGCCAAACTAGCAAGCAGATTGCTCATACAAGCAAATTCAGCACAATTTTGGATGAAATCAAGCATTAAAATTTACATAACAAAATTCGACTTCAAAGAAAATCAAACATTATCAGCATAAACTTGCACGGGAAGATACAAAATCACTGGTAATCTTGAAGACAAATCAAGCTAAATACTTACTAAAGAAGAAGAAAAAATATACTAAAAGAAGAAGAAAATATTAATCTAAACTCCTGCAGTCTATATTTCCAGATCACAAATTAAAACCGGATACATACATATAACAAAATTGAAGTAGCTACATGACCGACCAGACCTCTCCAGTACCAAAATTATTCTATCAACATGAATATAACAATGAATAAACAATAAATACCGAAATCAAGAAGAAAAAATAAACTATTACGCATGAAACAGTTAAGCATGGAAAACACAAGCAAGTGAGTTGCCATTTTTTTCGATTAATAATTGAAGATCCAAAATTACGAGTAAGTGAATTAAGCAGTGTAATGTATATAACAGAGTAGCATAAGCTACAGCAGAAGATCCAAAATTACAACAAACATTGAAGAAAATTCATGCTGCGAATCTTGACATAAACGAAATGAGAAAATTATACAAGGATTCAATTCTAATGCATATCAATATATATACTAGAAACATAATTCTACTATGAAATTGATGATATGATAATAACAAAATAAGCTCAAACAATTCTATGAGGAGAAATGTGAGATTCATAAAATGAAAGTGCGTGATAGTACCATTTTTGCGGTTGATCGATGAAATGTTGAAGGTTTTGTTGTGTAGAATTGAATTGAATCTGTGAATAAAAGAAAAAAAGAGTTCAGATCCGAAAGTGAGATATGCAATGTGTTGAAATTGAACGGAGAGAAGATGAAAATGAGAACGAAAATGTATACCGAAACTCGATCTGAGATTTGGGATCGCAGATCAATGGAGCGGTGAAGACTGAGGCGGAGTTCAGGTTGATCTGATGCGAGCGAGCAATGCTTTTGGTTTTTTCGTCCGGGAAGAAAACAAAACTTACGTCAAAACAGCTACAAATATTTTCTTTTCCAATTTTTTTACTTTTTTCTTTTCCAATTTTTTTACTTTTTTTAGTTTCTTATAGGCTACGGGCTACCAGAAAAAATATATGATTTTTTGTGTTAAAATATTCTCCTCCGTCCTATTTTAAATAAATGTGTGATTGGAAAATAGAGAATATAATTTTTATTAAAATATGTCATCTTCTTATCGGTAGTAGATATAAGAATATTGTCCTATGAGCTTAGCTCAATTGGTTGGACGTCGCATTATATATGTAGGGGACAAAGTTCGAACTCAGGTCATCCCACTTCTCCACTTTAGACTTTGTTTGCGAGTTTGGAGGGGAGGGAATGGTTTTGAAAAAAAGGAAGAAACAAGTGAAATGAATAGAGGAGTTTGGGAGGGGAGGAGTTTGGAGGGTTATTTTTTCTTCCTAACACAAAAACCCTCTAATTTCGTGGAACTCAAAAATTGTATTGGATGGAGGTTTGGAGGGTTTATATGAATTCTTCACATTTAATTAATGTTGTTATAATATTCTTAAATTCATAATATATTAATCATAAGTATTTATTTGTTATTCTCTATAAAAAATACTTTCTCAAAAAATGTAAAAAATTTCTCTATTTTTCTCTATATTTTCCTCCCTCCAAAGCCTTCTCCTCCCCTCCAAACTCGCAAACAAAGCCTTAAAAAGTGGAATTTCTAGCCGCTACACTATTTTGACAAAAAAAAAAAGATATAAGAATATTAAAAAGTAGATGTTAGAATATATTTTTCTCTCACCTAATAATTGTTTTAAAGGATAAAAAAAAAACCAATGTTATAATAGTATATGACATTTATTTTTGGACAAATAATTTTGACAAGTATGACATTTATTTTGAGATGGAGGGAGTAGTTTTTATTATACATATATTTATTTTTTAGATTTATTGAAAATGTAATGGTTTTTTTTTTCATCACCATTTAATTTGGGTCAAGGATCACTTCTCATCAAGTTGTTTGAGCCTTCTTTCGAACATAGTTACGAAGATCAAACTACAATTTTTTTTTATAAATTTAACATCAATCACAACTAAATCAACTAACATTTAATTAAAAACAATGAATTGAATTCAAACATATTAATATATTATGAACTAATTGTAGGTATATGTAATTTTTTATAATTTGATTTTATATCAAGTTAAAGAGGAGGGATTTTCTCCACTCACATTTTTGTCATGTGCAATTTCATCCACTTTGTTTATACACGAGCATTTTTAATTGTTAAAAAAATAATGAAAGGTTGAGATTGACAATAGATAACATCTAAGATCCACGTGTAGCTCGTCTGTACAAGATGTGTGGAATTGAAGCGGGCAAAGTTAACATTATTTGTCTGTGCAAGTTATATGAAGTTGACGGCATGTGTAGTTGAGTCACTTATATGTGCATGTCACGTGTTAATTAAAGAAAACGGGTCGTAACTATGGCTTAGACGTTAACTTGTGATCCAAAATGACTTGTATGATTGGAGCTGCGCTTAGTGGCATGGGCGGTTTCACTATACGGGCTACCCAGACTCGGTTGAAATTTTTTGTTATATTTAGGGGCTAATTTAAAGTAAAACATATATTTTTAGAGATTAATTCATGGTAAAATTAAATTTTTTTGTTTAAAAATGAGATTTTTTTTATTGCAAAACAAAATTTTTGGTGTTTATTTTGTTTTCAAAAGTGGTATTTTTTATTGCAAAACTAATTTTTTTTGTTTAAATTTAATATTTTGCCTGAGCTATATAAATTTTCCAGCTCCTCCATTGTTTAGTAGGTTGATAGTATAACTGATGGATGAGTAGAGCAAGTTGACGTGGTTGAGCTGAGCTGAAAAGGTTAGTGTGGCTAAGTTAAACAAATTGACATTATAATTTAACGATATAAATGGTCAAATTAAACTGAACGGTCAAAAATCAAAATATAAAAAAATTCACATGACATAGTTCTCCATATTAGTCTGGTTATACTTAATTCACACCATAACTATTCATTTAACGTAAAAATAAATTTTACAATACTTTTTTATTCTTTTTATAAAATTCCAGAATAACAAGAGAAATAAAGAAACATCTCTTATATTATCCAATAATATCCATCCATTAATTAAACATACAAAAATAATCTGAATCGAGTCAAAATATAATCTTTGACCATTGGTGAAAAGAATGGACTTTTAAATTTCTTTCTTCCAAACCAAGCATAAATCAACCTCACACACACAGACACAGCTTCACCTCGAAGTTACCACCAAACCCACATTCGTTTCAATCCCTTCTCTTTCACTCTCACACGGTCGGTGCTCTGCTATAATCCAAATTACGTCGTCGTTTTCACTTCGTTTTAATTTCATTATTATTTCTTTCACAATCTCAAATATCATTATCTTACTTAATCCATTCACTAATCTAATCTCCTTCCAATCACAACAACCAAATACTGCACTTCAACTTCGTCTTCATCAATTCAATGGGGAACTGTGTCACCAAGTCTCAGGAGCAAAAATTAACGGCTGAGATTGCACCTCGCGACGGAGCTAAAGTCTATCCAACCGTCCGTTTATACGGTTCACCAAAAAGCATTCTCGCCACATACATTCGTTTCGCTCTTCTTCAAAAATCCGTTTCATTGGATTTCGTTCCATCTAACGGAACTCTGAGGGAGCACATCGAAGGATCCGACCCGGATGGACACGTCACTCTTCAAGTTGGATCCGAAGTTATCACGGGTTCGCGCGATGAGCTGTTGCGGTTTATTGATGAGCGGTTTCCGAATCCGACGGCGGCGGGTGGTGTTGGTGTGGAGGAAGAAGCGACGCCGGTGTTGGTGACGGCGACGAAGCTGCAGCATAGGAGTATGTTGTGGCATGTGGAGAGGATTTTGAGGTGGGCGGAGGATCTTTGGACACGTGGAGGGAAGAAGGCCGTTGATCCTTCTATTGGAACTCCAAAGATGGAGATAAGGAAATTCGCTAGGAGTTATTCTGAGCTGTTTGAAGTTATGATGGAACATGCGAGAATGGAAGAGACTCTTCTCTTCCCTTTCTTTGATGCTGCTGATCGAGGTAACAGTTTTTGTATTCATTTTGTTATATTTTACAGATTACATATACACCCAATTATATTTAATTCATTTATTTTTTATTGGCCGTGTTTTAACTGTATTTATTTGTGCCCTATGAAGCTCGGACACTTCTTGAGTTAGGCGTGTCGGACACGTGTTGTGTCCCGACATGACACAGACACTTATAATTAAATTGAATTATGTAATTTTATCAATAAAATTGTCCATGTGTCGACGTGTCAGTGTTTATGTTGTGTCCGTGCTTCATAAATTGTGAGTAATTTTATTTCTTCATGTTGATGATTTTCAAATTGGATTTTGTTGAATAGTGTAAATGTGAGATACAAGCTAGCAGTGATTGATGAATTGTTAAAGTAATGTTTTTTGTATTTTATATGTAGTTTTTTTTTTTTCTTTTCATTTTGGGTGATATGTTTGGTTTGCTTTGAGGAGGGAAGTTTACTTGTCTTTGAAGTAATGCTTTTGGGAAAAAAATGCAGGGCTTTGTAAAGCTGCCAAGGAGGAACATGCTAGGGAATTACCTCTTATGAATGGCATCAAAGAAATAATTAAATCTGTTGGTGTTTTGAATTCAGGGAGCGCTGATTTCCAAGAGGCATCGCACAATCTTTCCGCCCGCCTCAAATTATTGTTGGTAAGTTCAACTCTTATCAATAATCCATTTTTATGGAATTCTCATTTTAGAGTGTAAAGTAAGTAATACTACTATCATTCATTGATGAATAGATCAATAGTTGATATTACGTGCATATGCGCAACAAATTATAGACGTGATAAGTAACTTTTAATTTTATCACCTTTTGTTCAATTTAAAGAAGTTTGATGTTCTTGATTTGGTTGTTATAATTTGGATTATGCTTTTGTATCTCCCTGCTTTCATAGTGGCTCTTTGAACATCGCTGTTACTAGCAATTTCGTAGTCAATTTGTGACCTATTTGTTTTTTATTTCCGGTCTTGATTTCTTTGTTAATTTGTCATTAGGGTCAGTGCAAACAACATTTTAGGGAAGAGGAAGTGGAGTTACTTCCACTAATGGAGGCATTAGAATTAAGCAAAGAGCAAGAAGAGATTGCATTAGATCGATGTTTTGATGTGATGCAAGAAACACATGGTCGTTTGTTGAAATTTTTTCTCGAAGGGCTTCAACCTCGTGATGCTATGAAGTACTTAGACTTGATTAGCATGTGTAGCAACAGAGACAAAATGGAATCAATGCTTCAAATGATCGTTAAGTGAAAAACATTGTTAGCAGGCTCAATCATCACATACACATGGATGATCTGTGAAACTTGCTTTGTCAATAGATGTAATGTAACATTGTTTTTGTTTTTTTAGTTGATTCTTCAAGTGGAAGCACCCACAGCACATGATATGGGACATTTGGAACAAAAAGTAGTGGTAGCATTTGGAAAAGTAGGGCATTTTCTTTTTTTCTCTTTTCCTCGTGATATAGTTTGGATAAGGTTGTCATGAATATATTCCTCTGTAATGTAGTACATCCAAGTATATGAACTCAAATGTATTCAAAAAGTGTACTTACTTGAGTATACTAGTTTGTTAAATTGCTTGTGTTGGATTGGTAATACAGCTAATACAATAGTTGTTAAAATTCCTTAGCCATGTCTACCAGTACCGGCTAATAGCTCATGTGGTGTTAGTTCTTAAGTCATTTTACTTGCTACTTAAGAATAAAGTTTTTGCTAATATGGTTCACAATTTTAATACAATCTAATATAAATAAATCATCAGTTATGTAAAACTTGACTAGCATATTAATTGAACAGAGATTGAAATATTATGATACATAAACCATGGAAATATCTAACTTGGCTAAATACCTTTATAAGGTGTTTGTTGCTGTCTTTTATTGGAACCTGAGTGAGGAGTGGATATTCAACAAATAATAGAGTGTGTATGAGTAAAATTTTCAAGTAATAGAAATAAATATTATCTGACATTTTTTTTCCAACATGTAACATTGCCAATACGACATTTCAACCTTCCATTATTTTTCCAATTATAGTTATATTGCCACAACTTCTACGGTCCACTAATGTTATCTTAACCAACTCTCAGTCTTACTTCCATTATTAACAATTTATCAATTATAATCCACCACCTTCCCTTGTCACCTAATTATTGTTACCTCCACTTCACTCCTCTTTTATTACAATCAAACAGTGCTAACCACAGCAGAAGCTTCACTATCAGTAGCACCGTTTTAACAACTAACCACCCTTTCAACTTTAACTACTACCAAACGCTAACCTATTGTTTGTAAAACGCTTCAAATGTGATGGTAACCTTTGTCCTGTGATGAACCTATCATAGAGTAATATCTTGAATTGCATTCACCAGTAATGAAATGTAGATTATTATTTTTATATAAAATGTTAATGAATGTTTTTTGAACATTAGTTGTGAGCTTAATTCGGTTGGCAAAAATATCACATTTTATATGCAAAGACTGAAATCCAAACCTCAAACAGCCTATTTATTCAGCTTAAGGATGAAATTTATAGCCACTAGACTAAAAATATAAATATATCATGTTGAAAGTAAGAAATCAACTTTTTAAAAAATTAAAAAATGCGTATGTTAAGATTTTGTGAAATTTTCTTGAAATAAGTTGGTAAAATCATTTTTTATGGATTGTTGTTTATTAAGGAAAATTAAATGTAATTTACATTTAATTTTATGAAAAAAAAACAAATTTTTGAAAATGGTTTTTATCTAATAATTTAGGACAAAAAAAAAATACTTTTTCACTTGTATTTTGAGCTGGAGAGACTCTTTCTAATGAATCCTTTTGTTTAAAGATATTTTATTTCTTTTTGATAAATTTGAAGAAGTTCATTATTCATTTGAATAGGTCTAGGTAGGTATAAGTTTCTCTTGAAAATCCTTTAAACAATGTGTTTTTCTTTCCCAAAATGCTTTAGGAATATCTGAACAAATTATGGATTGTGTTTGAAGAATCTAGATGCTAGCTTGACTCTCTCTAAAACTCTTTATGATATGATAGTGATAATTAAAGGTGTCTCTAAAACAATACAAGACATTCCTATAAATAGGAAAATAAAAGCTATTGTTGCTATAGATCAAGTTGTATTCGGAAGTGCTTCTTTTTTTTTTCTTTTTTTTTGGTTAGGTAGTTTAGCGGCTTGAAATTCACCATTTAAAGGTGAATAAGTGGACATACCGAGTTCGAACCCCGGTCCCTACACAAATGTGCAATGTTCTTTACCAATTGAGCTAGACTCATGAAGACTATTCGGAAGTGTTTCTACAAGAACAATTTTTTTTAAGTTATTTATTGTTGCTACAGTAAAAATAATTGAAAAGCACAAATAATTAAAAAATACATATAATTAGAAAATTACAAGATAATAATATTTTTGTTTTTGATAATAAGTCTATCTGCCAATATTGTGCTTAAGGTAAGTGTCCAAACAAAGACAGACGACAATCCAAATTGAAATCCATTGCCTCCACCCGTCGTATTCCCGCGCCGCCAGTGCACTGTGAATAGCAAATAAACCAGTTTTGCTTGCACCTCTCTTTTGCAAGATACTACTACTACCTACACCTGTATTGTTTGCGCCTAAATTCCAGATCCAAAAATTTGGCGGGAAATTGAAAAGCTATTAGTAATTGGGAAAGAAAGAAAGAAAGAAAGCGCGTTTGATAATTGGAAGCGGAGATGGGATCTGAAGGTGTAATAGTTTCTTCACCACCAGAATGGGCATCGGAAGCTTGCATAATGGGAATCGACGAAGCTGGAAGAGGTCCTGTTCTTGGTCCTATGGTCTATGCTTCTTTATACTGCCCTCTCTCCTACCACAACACTCTCTCTACTCTGAGTTTCGCAGGCAGGTTCATTCTTTTACTATTTCATATTCATAATCATAATTTTATGTATTAATAATGCAATTTCATTACATAATCATTGATATTGTATCAGATTCTAAGACGCTGAAAGAAGAGAAGAGGGAAGAATTATTTGAAGCTTTGAAAGCTAATGATTCTATTGGATGGGCTGTTGATGTTATTGACCCTAAGGAACTCTCTGCTAAAATGCTTAAGAAGTAAACCAACAAACTAACCTTATTCATTTTGCATGCTTTTTTTTTTTTTTTACTGTTCTTTTCAATTTTGCCGACATTTTTGCTTATTGTAACTTTAACAGGAATAAGATTAACTTGAATGAGATATCACACGAGTCTGCCATGGGACTCGTCGATAGGGTGCTCAAAATGGGAGTGCTTCTAACTGAGGTTAAACTTTCTCCAATATGTTTTAAATAGAGAAAATTGAATATGCACCGACACTGTAACATAGTTTTACACTGAAATCCAACGAACATCTTGTATTCCGCCAAATCATAGATTTATTTTGGAATTATTTATGACATGACATATTGATGATTTCTTATAAGATGTTTGTGTAAAACTATTTTACACTATCAAGGCATGTGTATTACACTCTTTTAATTATCAACAACTATAAGCAGATTCTTTTAATGATTTCATTAAGCTTACTGAGGCAGGTACGCGTAGCACATTTTGTCCATGACTTTCTGTGGCCACTCGGTACCTAATGAAACTGTAGTAATCAAATTATTGTTACATAAATAAGAAATTGTATCATTTGTACTTTTCAGGTTTATATTGATACAGTTGGAGATCCAGGGAAATACGAGGCAAAGATTTCTAATAAATTTCCGTCTATCAAATTTGTGGTCGCAAAGAAGGCGGATAGTCTTTATCCCGTTGTCAGTGGTGCAAGCATAGTTGCAAAGGTAACCTAACTTCCATTTAATAGAATTACATGCAGTATACGGTTTTATTGTCGGCTTCTAACCTTTTATCCAATCTTTCAGGTCACTAGAGACCAAGCTGTAAGAGAATGGGTGCTTGATGAGACTGCTGGTAACATGCACAGGAATTTCGGCTCTGGATATCCTGGAGGTGAGAAGGTTATGCCTCATGAGTACATATCATAAGATGTCTATTATTCTGATTAACATTGTACTTACAATAAATATGGTCATGTTTTTCGTTTGTGTAGATCCCGCAACAAAGTCTTGGCTAGAACACCACAAACATCCTATCTTTGGTTTTCCAACATTGGTCCGGTTCAGTTGGGGAACTTGCAGCTCGTATTTTAAAGGTGGTGCTGAAGTCTTATGGTAAGCACACTTTCTTAGTCTCCCCAGCAAATTGTGAGTGTATACTGCACTAGTTTTCTGAGGATTTGTTTGGTATCACAACATTTTCTGGTTTCATTTCTTGTTTTTAGTTATTTGGGGAACTTCATTCTAGTTAGTTGGGGAACTTCAACCTTTTCTTTTTCTTGATTTAGTCTAATTCCACCAACTTCATTCTTATCCCATTTCGCGCCCCCTCAAGTTACCTTCTGATCACATTCCCTGCTGCTGAAAATGAATTCTGTTTCTGCTTCTTCTTCTGGGTTAACAACAGTAGTATTCTTAATACTGGTCTATATAACTGGTAAACTGGAATCATTGTAGGAAAAGTATGTTAAATCCTGATTGTTTGCATTATTAAATTAATCTCTAGAGCGAATTAATCCTTCAGAAAGGTGTCCGTGATAGTTGATATGTCATAAACTACCAACTTGTGCTATTTTCACAACAGCCCCTACATGGTCTTAACACCACCGAAACATCCTTATTGATTTCGATGTCACTTTTTATGACAATCCTTCAAAGTCACTTATGCAGTCTGTAATTGATTTCAGATTGATTAGTAGGAATTAGGAACCCGGAACTGATTGTCCTTTATATTTCGTGGAGCCTTTTCAGTCATGTCAACAAAAGATAAAGAATTAATCATTTATAAAATCAAAAGTGTATTGTGAAATATTCAATTATCCTAAAAGCTTAAGGTATGAGCTGTGGTTTTACATTTCACAAACTTTGAGCTTGAAGCTTGAACAATGCATGGGTCTGTTACACCTTTTAAAGTAGGTTGGGTTCCCCCGCACCAGAAATGATATATTTTTCATGAAAGGTGAAGGATGAAATTAATTTCCATTCTGTATATATATGGGGAAAATCACCTTTTAATCTTCATTTCTATGTTCCAAGCCTTATGTGCTAGGTAGGTGTGTATTCTTATTTATCTTTGTTAAATCTCTGAAATTTTTATAGGGAGTCTGACTTGGATGAAGATGGTGGAAGCAATAATAATAACGGCAAGCGACAATTGAAATTAAATAATATGGGTTTCACCACATCCAAGAGGAGAACTGAAGAAATAGAATCAAGTGGTAAAGGGCGTTCTAGGTTTTTTCAGGCTCGCAAGCTTGAGCACCTCACTCATTTCTAAAAATGATGCCTAAGTGTTGTCTTTGTATTATCTTAAGTAATTTATAGCTATTTGAAATTTTAGAATATTGGAGAGCATTGTGTATATATGCTTTCTAAGATAATTCTCTCACTCAGTCTAACCAGACGTGTACTAGTATTGTGTTAATTTAGTTAGTATGGTTAAGTTGAATTTTAACGCACCTTGAACATCTGGATTAAGTGATTGAATTAGTTAAATTTTATGTTTTCCCCCCATTATTTCAATTCTCTTGTCAGCAGACCTTGTGTCTTTATGTTTCTTCTTGTTGAGCTTTTTGCTTCTTTTAATCAAGAAATAAAAAACATACATGTGCAAAAATCGCAGGAAACATGACCATGATTCGGAAGAAATTAACAAAAACAATATTTTGAGCAGGCTAAAATAAGTTTAAAACTATTATGTAGTGCTCTGTATAAACTGTTATTACATTCAACTTGCAACCACTGCTTCAAATTTGTATCATTAGCAAAATCAATTATGAAAAATCATAATATTTGTGCTATGCAATTTCAGTTATGTTCATGCATCATGTTACGACCTATCCGATCTGTATATTTCAGACTTACAACTGCTGATCCATACACAAGTCAGCACCTTCTGCTTACATGAAATCTGTAAACTTTATTGTCTTTCTGTATTGCTAATTTGATATTTTGAGTATGTAAACATTCCTTGATACATTCTGCATGGTGTCACAAATTCTAAATGAACAAAATACACCACCCACTCACTCACTATTAAGACACTAGAAAGCAGAAAACATTACTGTAGAAAAGAACGTGTAACATTTGTTGCATAACATATACTGAACTATTTGCACTTCCTATGATAACAAAAAAAGCAGCATAAGAGGATAGACAAATATTATCATAAGCATTGAGGAGCTTTTTATTTTGTTGAGGTTGCAGTCCGCAGCACCACGATGACTCGGAGGCTGGTGATTTTTATTTGCAGAACCAGCTGCATAAACTGGTATAACTGCTCCTCCTCCATGTGATTGGCCACCACCGCCTCCTCCATGAACACCACCTCCTTCCATCTTACTTCCATATATTGTCTTATCTTCTAACTTGCTCTTCTGCAAAATTTCTGTTCAACATACAGGTATTTACTCATAAACCTATTTCTTATAAATGCTTAAGAAAGAAACTAAAAATGCTTATTCCTCTAGTATTTTGCTTGTAAATAAAACAATAGGGTTCTGTTCAAATATGTAAATTGCAGAAGAAGAAATTATGTGGTTAGTTAATTATTAACAATACTCATACTGTCATACACATCCCACTGTTCACTGATAAGCCTAAGTACTACAACTATATATGATTACCCTTTATTAATACTAGTAAATAGTAATTATATTAAAGTTGTCTCATGTGGAATATGTTTCTTCAAATGGAACTTTAAAAAATCTCCAAAGATACTATATCAGTCAGTGTTTCAAAACAATCAGTTTATGCATGTGCAACCTACTTTATTCTTGTTCTTAATCATAGGTTTACATTGAGATAAAGATTTTGGCTAGCAGTCAAACAGCATGCAAACCACAAATGTGGTGACAACTGTTCTGTTTAGAGTTTAGGAAGCCTTTTGTATGTGCTTAAAATAGAAAGAAATAACGAAAAAAGATAGGAATATGATATAGTACCTGAAGGCAAGGTGTTCTTAATAGGATACGAGGAAGCAAGATTGATAAGATGAACCAAAATTAGAAGAGAAAAGGCTGCTAATACTCTCAAACCCATTTTCCTGTTAGATAACTTTTCACTTTCTATGACAACAAATACTGATTTGAGTTGGTTGAGCTGGTTGCAGACAAATTAAAATGATTCTGGGTAGGTTTAGAAAGGAAAGTTTGGTCTTATCTTTAGCAAAAAGTGGCCGTATATCAACTAGAAAAGTGTAGTGACTAGCTGGTTTGTGAGTGGTCCAAATATATAACCCCAATTATCTTGATACTAATCACTTTGTTAGCTATGAGTTATTGGAAAGTTGAAGTGTACACCTGTCATGCTTTGATGGTGTCCCAATTTGTAGCTATTTTTTATTTGTGGTGAATGACGGGATAATTGATTCTAATCTCCGTTGGAAAACCATATAGAGCACACAAGGTGATTTCTATCTTTTCGATTGAACTTTTTTTATATGCAAAAGTCAGATATCAAACCTATGACCATTTGCTTAAGAAACTTGAAAATTTATTACAATTTGAATCAATTCATTGTTGGTACTTGGTAATTAAATTCTTTCTCTAAGAAACATGCATGCTTAACCAAGCATTGTTCAGTTCTGGCATATTATTTATTTTTAGAGTTATGTTATTTCAAATCATATAATAATAGATCTTTCAGATTCAAGATATACAAGAAAAATATCTCGATAAAACACATTGGCATCCTCATATATTACATTACATGTGCATTAACATGTGCATGCATTATTACATAGAATCGATTTAAGACTAAGCATCATGCGCTGGTTGATATGGAGACATGTGAGGTAGGAGACATGGATTGATAAGTGATGGTGGCATCTATCAGATTCAGTACGGTGTTGAAGCTTGATCTTTTTGGCATCTACCAGTTCCTCTATAAACTTGTTTTACATAATCTTTTCACACCAACAATTTCTATAAATTATAATTATTTTTTTATCATCTATATCCTTGTTACATAACCTTAACATAATATTATACGAAAAACTCAGTTCTACTTTCAATGGATTACTTTCTGGCATCTATATTTTTTTGAAACTTGGTATATTTTGTCCTTCAAATTTTTTTCCAGGATTTTAATCTCAATATTTTTTTTATCATTTTTTTGATAATGTAACCTATTCTATCATCTTATTCCAATCCCTTTAATATTGTGTTGTGAGTTTGTTTACATATTTCTCCTTATCATTTTTGATGGCGTCAAATTTATACTTTTATATGATGTACTCTACCAATTACTCAAATGAATGAATATTTTTTTATTTTAGTCAAAAAAGATGATAAAATATTTGATAAATAACCTCAAAATAATATATGTAATTTATTGAGATTCTTATGCCCAATATAAATGGTCAAATTTTTTAAAAAATAAAATAAACATGAGTGATACACTTGAATAAATACAATTTAAATTCAAATTAAGATTAAATAATTAAATCTTTTTCAGAAAATATAATCTTTAAAGAAAAAGTGAAAAACAATAGAGCTATGCAAACTCCTAAATCCATGTGCATCAAATCAAATTGCTCCTAAGCTTCTATGTCTATACTGATCCTAGGGAAAAATAAAACAACTCAAGTAACAATCAAATTTGGCTGAATAATAATCGTGGATGGCTCAAATGCTCCCCCTGCACTAATCTTTAAACAGAGGCCATGGATTTCAAATTCATTCAAGTCCAAGAGCCAAAGTTTCTCACAAAGAATGTGAGGGAAGATGATTAAAGTAGTTTATGGCAAAGAACCAAACATTCTAAACGACTTCATTCATTTTAATAAAATGACTAAATGAGTATTGCTAAAGGGAAAAAAGATTATGAGATAGGCACACATATGATATATAGAACAAACTAGACATAGCATATAAGTTAAAGGGATTTCAAAAACATAAAACAGTTCAAACACAGCAGCACATGTCTGCATGTTGGATCCTCAGGAAAATAAAACATATACAAATATAGTTCCTATCATAAAATGCTAAAAAGTATGCAGATTCTTTAGCATAAGAGCTGCAACTCAATTCCATCCAATAGCTGATCCATCAATCTTCAAGATCCCTAAAGAAACAGACTTTTGAATTGACCATTTGCTAGTTGGCATAACTGATTGTAAGAGTTGACATCTACATAAAAGGCCGAATCAAAATCAACATAAGCGTTAAACATCAACAATAGAAAATTTAAAGCACCAAATTAGTAGTGCCTAATTCCAATTTGAGGGTTTCAACTATTAACAGAATGTTTGATAAACAAAACCATTTGTTGATTAACGTGACATTTTTTTTCCATATTGAAAATTAAAAAGTAAATGATCTAACTAGTAACTGTTAACAGGTAAGCAAATTAGACAAAACAATAATGCTTCGTACCGAATGTGGCACCAAAGTCGGTGAATATTTCAGCGTGGATAGAATTGTTACTTTCAGCAATGCCAATAACCTCAACATAATTCATGACAGGGACCAGAGATGATAACCCTTTTACAGTTATTTGAGAGTCATCGGTAGATTTTCCTGTGATTGTCGCACCGTCAGAATGATTAACCTGAACCACTGTTCTTACTTTCTTTCCAATGAAATTGGGAAGAGTCTGGGCATTGACAAATGCAGCAGGATTTGAAGTATCCATGGACTGAAACAGAGGGGAAAAAAGAACCAACAAAATAAAAAAGAATCAAGATTTATAAGCCTAACTCAATAAAAATTAAGCAACTGAAATTTCTGATTTCTGGGTATTGATCCAAAACATCAAATCAACATTCAATTCAACAAAAAGGTTTTAACTTTCAACCCAATTCATAATCAGTAAAATCAAGCATGTTAATTCAATGAGGACTTTTAACAAACATGATGAGTGCATAAGAAAAAAGGGGAATTCGGAGATTATGTGTATGATTAATCAATTCAAACAAAAGACATGATGAAGAATTGAGAGTTACCGTATGTTATTGTAGTTTGGGAGACTTGAAATTGAAACCCTAAAAATGAATGAATGAATGGAAGAGAAACCCTAAAAAATTGCGAGTGAGTAATTGGAGTGAGAGTTTCTATGTATTGGGGAGCGGAAAAAGCGAAAAATAATAAAAGCGGGAAGGTTGCGTTTATTTTTTCTCTCTAAGGCGGGAAACAGATATCGCTAATTTTACCATTTTCTCCCTAGTTTCAATTTTATGTCAATGAATTTATATATACCTATATATCATGGTAAAGTAAAAATAAAAATAAAAATAGACTAACAAATTTATATAGACTAGTCAATAATAAAAGAAGTTTTTCTTTTTGGCAATAATAAAAGAAGGTTTTTTTTTTTTGACAAAAAATAAAAGAAGGTTATAGAGCCGATTAAACTCAATTTTCATATTTAACTAGATATTTTAGAATTAGATAATACTATATTTGTTTCTTATTATAAGAGACAAATGCATTTTTTAGATTCATTAAAAATTTGATGTAGATGGTTTATTAATTAATTCATATACATTTATTTTTTAATGAATAAAGAAAGTGCATTAGTCTCTTATAAATAAAAGACGGAAGTAATATTACAATATTATATGATATCCCACTTTAATGTAGGCTAGTAAACTAAAATTATTTAAGAGGTTAGCAAATTTATAATTTAATCTAAAATCTGAAATATAGTAATAGTAGTTGTCAAAAAAAAAATAGTAATAGTAATAGCAATTTATAACAAGACTATTATAAACTCTCTCAACATATAGGTTGTTGAGGGTCTCTAGCTCAAGTCATCACATAACACAACACACCATCTACATCTAATACGGATTAAGGTGATATCAAACTCTCAACGTAGACTTCTTCGTTCACAAAAGGTTGAATGTAGTTTTGAATTTCAAGAATCTTGAAAGTATCCTTTTTGAAATCATAGATAGCCAAACAAAATTTATTCAGCTTCACAAACTTCATCAACACTTGGTGATCCTCATAAATATATAATGCCTTGGTATGCCAATAATAGCCAGGATCTCCAATGTAAGGAATCTTCAATGACTTAGTCCAAGAATTTTCATTTCCATATTCCTTCATCATCCAAATATCAAAAAACTTCTTATTACGAGAAAAAATGCACAAACAATCCTTCAACACCCCCAAGGAAATAGAAGTTGATAATGGCGGATCAGAAAGAGGGTAAGAAAACTCATGACACGACTCCTTCTGCAAATCAAAATAAAGAATGGCCCTTGGTGAACAACCAAAATCATGTGCCAACCAATTAACAGTATCACTCACAACTATTCCAGATTTAATGCGGGAGAAATAATACGGCAAGTCTTGCATCTCTGTCCAATAATCAGTGCCCAAAGTATGAACGTTAACTCCTATTTTATTATAACAGCGATAAGTAAGAGCAATAATCTTATGATTATTACTGAATCGATCATAGGCTATAGTATAGTAGTTTTTAATCATGTAGAGTTGTTCAAGAGGAGGCAAAAATTTGAATTTTCTAATGGAAGGGTTAAACAAAAGAGCTACAGATACATCCATCCTAAAACAGATGATGCCGTCACACACGGAAACTCTCTCATATAGGTCGTATACATGCTCAAAATTAAGAATCGTAGGATGGTTGAGCTGCGTGAAACTAGTAGTAGTGGATGAGCTGCTGCTGCTGCTGATAAAAAAAGAGGAGATTGAGGAATCACATAGAAGGAACTCACGTGGGACATGAAAAGGGTTTACGGCTAGGCGGTGGCGCTCATGGCAGAAAGTTGAGAAGCGAAGGTGCTTTCTGGCGAATTTGGAATCATGAGAGATGAGAGAATTCCATGACTTGCATACACAACACAGTTGACGGAGGTATTTCACCGGGAGCCAACACAGTATTTCTTCCAACATATCCAACGGAATATCGACAGAATTGCCGCTGCTGTTGCTGCTCGCTCGATGATGTTTGGGCGGCATCATCTCCTTTCAGACCTGCGGCTGCCGTATTATCAAAGAAAGAAATTGAATTAGATTCACACTACAATGATATAGTAGTACAGTACAGTAACCTCTTTTTTTCTTTTGCAACAATTACAGTAACCTCTTTTTATAATTAAATTTTGTATCCATAACGTACATTATTAATTTTGGATATATACATATCTCAGCAAAAAAATACTATTTGTTTGTATTTTTTATACGGATTTGATCTCTCACTAAATTTGAGTATAAAACAAACAAATCTCTCCACAAATTAGCTATAAACAACCAAAAAAATCTGCTTTCAAGATTATTATTTTGGGTGCTTTGTTTCAGATTTTTCTAGAAAAATAATACTTTTATCATTTTAGTTGTGTTTGTTATAGTTTTGTTAGAAAACAATTTTATAAACATAACCATTCTTAACCTCAAAATGAAAAATTATTCCTAATAACTATTTTAGAATCTTTTTTTTTTTTAAATTACGAAACTTAAGAATAGAAGTTTCAAATTTTTTAAAAAATAGATTTTTATAATAGTAAACAAACAAAAATAATAGAAATATCACAAATAAATCAACAAAAAAAAAAAAGGATAGAGAAATTAATCAACCATATTCTCAGATTCTCACTTTCTCAGCCTTCTTGAGAAGAAATATCCTAATGCATCAAACTGTGAAATACATTCAAACTAAGCTACCATAATAGTAGTAGTTTTACAAAACAAACTTATGTCCCACGACTTGTTTCCTTTATTTTCTAACATGATTCAAGAAGTTACACAAACACCAAGAGTTTCACAATAACCAGCTACATGACGCATAGTCAAACCAAGCATAGAAAAACTAACAAAAAGCATACAACGCTTAGTAGAGTTCTTCCTCTTTGTGTGTGTGAATCACAGTGTCTGATTTCGGATATGAGACGCATGTGAGAAGATAACCCTTCTCAATTTGCTGGTCATCGAGATAGGACTGATCAGACTGATCAACAGAACCAGAAATCACTTTGCCGGCACAAGTAGAGCATGCACCAGCTCTGCAAGAGTAAGGTAGCTCCACTCCAGCAACTTCAGCCGAATCCAGAATGTAAGCGTCATCGGGGGCATCAAATTCATTCTCTGTACCATCTGGTCCAATCAGTTTCACTTTGTACACTGCCATAGCAGACACTCTAAATGAGGAAGTTTGTAGTCCAAATTTTTTGGACACATTCTTCACAGATCTCAAAGTTGATGGACTCTTCATGAGAGCACAAGATGTCCTAGAGGGTACTGTTCCGCACAATGAAGCTGTTGGAAGTCTCATGGTGGACATATTCGCAACCGACATTTTTATACCTGAATCAAAATATATACCAGTGTATTTTTAGAATTAACCACATAGAAAACAACTTTGAGCATGTTTTAAAAAGATTATGTTGATGAAATAATCACTTCTCTTGGCCCCTAAAGCTCTGAGCCTCTGACACTAAATTTTTCATGACAAGTTTTTCTCTTGGACCCAAAATAAGCAAATATAACCGCAATAAAACTCGTCAATAGAGATACAACAGAAAAGAAAAGCATGGGAGAAAACAATTATGCGAATCAAAGGCAATTCAAAGAACCAAAGTTATTCAATTACCCAGACAAACTACTTATTGGGTCTGCACAATTACGATGGGTTGGATAGGGGAGGTCTAGGGTTCAAATCGTGGTGGGAGCATTTATCATTCCGATGTATAAAAAAAAAATACAGTGTATAGAGCTATAACATATGATTCTATTTGCATCTTAAATCAGTGTTAGATTATAAAGTACCAACAGCATCAGCAGCATAAGTAAATGAACAAAATCACCCTTCTACAACAATTAAAAAATAGTATAGGAAGAGAAAATGGAATAACATAAGTTATAACGATTAACTATTTACGAAGGTTCTATGATTTGATCCATGAAGATCCCAATAAAAAAAAAGCAATTGAAATTTGAAAACACCAACTAATTTTTGCGATCTATAAATACTATTAGGCATACTCGAATAATACACAAACATAGACATGATATCACATATTAAAATTAATGAATCGAAATATCTAAAAGCGTAAGAAAGAAAGATTGATTTGCGAAAAGGAATGAATGAATTTAGAGAGAGGGTAAAGATGCTTACACAGTTGGTCGTTGACGAGGTGATTGAGAAAGAACTCAGAGAAATGGAAAGTGAGAGAGAGAGAGAGAATGAAAATGAAGGCGTTGTTTGTTTGTTTGTTTGTTATGATGTATGTAATGTAGTGAGTGTGTTTGTTATATATTGGACTGGAAAGTGACACCCTTTCAGGGTTCGGCGGGACGCAACAACACAAATGTTATGTCACTTGCGTTCCTTTTGTTAAGTCCACTTCCTAATCTTTCACCTAACCTTTCCATACTTCAATAAATGAGTTAAATGACTAAACCTACTTTTGATATCATGGTCGGTATGCATAATCTGTAGCTTTTGAAAAAGCACAGTGGATCATTGTGATTTTGAGATATCCACCATAATATTAAACATTCGCTAAATTAGTCTATGTCTTTGTAATTCATTTTTAAATTGATCTATAACTCTTTTAATATCTCAAAGTTGGCTCTATATTCATTAAACATTTATCAATTTAGTTTTAAATTAACATTCATGTAAATGTAATTTTGTTTGGTGGTTGCTAGTTGGTACCAATGTTTGAGAAAGCATCTTATTTGTCTTTTGTTAATGTATACTAACTTCGAATCTAGGGTCAGCTGGTCAGGCAATTGGCTTGAATACCCCAAATATTCCACATTTTTCTTTTCTTTGTTTAGACAAGTATTTATGCCCCAAATATTTACTTTACACTCTAAAATAAATTGCTACTTATGAGAAATCAAATTATAAATTGGAGGACTTATGTAACACTGTCTAATGATATAAGGCTAACAAAATAGATCGCCAAAACCTGTTTACCATGCAGCCTTTTGGAAAGTAAATCATATAAAAAAAATCCAACTAAGATCTTTGAAACATTGAAACTATCATACATCAATATTACAACAATAAATGTTACTCTATCATGCAGCCCTGCAGGCGTCTTTCCATTGTGTCATAAATAAGCAATCTCAGAACAAACAATAACTAAACCTTATGGCAAACTTAAGCTTTTGAGTCAGACAGTTTAACAGTTGACATAAATCATAACTTGGCAACAAACTACATCTGTAATCATTATCCATGGGCATTACACAATAAAATGGTCTCCACTGGTGTTCCAGTTTTTCATAATACGTGCATCCCATTGTTCAACGCATCTGTTTCCACTAACATGTTCGAGCAGAAGAAGCCAATAATAGAGCAATCAGTAACCAGATAATAGTTCTAGATTAATTCGAAAGCAAGAATGCTAATAAATTAGAGGCACAATGAGAATCTGTTTTAAGCATTTTTTTCTATTCGGTATGTCTGGAAAAGCGTCAAACTGTGATTGACAAAACAAGTCAGATTTAGTCAATGAAGCCACACCCATTTTCCTCACTTCTTTGGCTTTGGCGAAGACAATCGGTGTGCGGACCATTCTTCAAGTGCCTTGCGATGGAGAGCATTCATGCGAATGTAAGGCCGTTTTTGTTTTATCAGCTTTTCAGCATTCTTCCAATCCTCTGAGATACCTAGTGCCACTAACAGTGCACACATAACAGCAACACTTCTTCCATGACCTTTACACAGGAAAAAGAAAAAACAAAACAAAAAGATGTCAGTTATGCCGCATTGTTATAAATAGGATGGGGAGTCCTTAAAGTGTGATGCACCGAAGAACAGGTTATAATCAATGAAGGACAGCCAGGGATCTTAATATGGACAAATGGTGATCATAATATCTTTCCCCACCTTTCAAAATTCAAACCTGGCAACGCCTAATACTAAGTGAGCATTTTGTTTTTCAATCTTCAAATGAAAACACATACTAATTGAGCATTTGCATGTTCTTTTTGAATAAAAGAACATTATTAAATCCACTTATCTAAACACTAAAAACCTAATGGGTCATTTTTGTTGGGTTTCTTATACCGGACGGAAGCATAAACCAGTGTAACAATTCAATGTACCCTATAAAGGCATATTTAACGCACATAGAACAAATTTTACCAACATTAAAAGTAACATTTTTTCCAGTTGGGCATCGGATTAGCATTCTTTTTTTGTCTCAAAAAAACAATAGTAAAGTCAACCAGAGACAAGCAAACACAACAATATGAAGATTACCAAAAAGAACATGATAAGTATCATAAACACAAGGAAATTCTCAACTACTTTATAAAAGTTACATTACAAGATATACCCCAAGCCCTAACGGTTGAATAGGTTTCAACGTCAATGAAACTTCATGGTCCAAAAAATCACTCACCCAAATTCCAATTGATAGTATATAACAGTATAACACTGACTAAACTAGCATTCCTTGTGCAAACCTGATACTAATTATAAATACAGAAGCAACAAACAACCGTATCTACCTTCTCGCTAGTGATATTTAGTGAAATTTCACACATCTATTTCTCGCTATTTTTTCCACATCGGTGCAATCTTGCACATGACCTTTACTATATACTAGTATATACAACAGTCAAAACTAAAGGACACAGCCGAGTCTTAAGAAAGACGTACAAGGTTCAAACACCGGAAAACCAGCATAGCCATTAGTCCATTAGTAATTCACTACCAGCGGAATTAGCGCAAGTGGTTGATTATTTGTGAGTGTTGTAACCTGTAAGTCCTAGGATACCGAGTTCGATTCATACTCATAAGTCATAACAAAAAAAAAAAACATAACCACCAATTTAGTAACATAACATTTGACTCTCCAAAACAAAACAAAACAAAAAACACTCAAAACTAAACAGCATTCAATTCAATGAATGAAAAACAAGATGAAAGTGAAGAGTAACAATTACCATAAGCACAATGAACAAAAATAGGTCTATTAAGATCCCTTTTTCGACAAGCCCATTTAACAGCATGTTCAATATCACCAGGTTGAGGAGACCTAGTATCCCAAGTAGGAACACACATATAAGGTAACCCACCACTAAACCCTTTCAACCTCGGAAACTCACAAGTACAATCAATAATAGCAGGATCACCCGGCGGCATCTTTTCCGGCGAAGAAGGCCAGCCACCGACGTAAAGTCCATCGTAAACTTTCGTATAAGGAGGTTCACCACTTTTTCTTCTTCGAAGTGCAGAGAAAACTCTGACGAAGTAAAGATAAGGACTGAAAATTACGAGTGATAGAATTGGGAATGTTCCATCGGAGGTTTTGCCTAAAAGTAGTGGAAGATCGATTGATGGATGTGAAGCGATTGAAACTAGAAAGGAGATTAAGGAAGAATAGAGAAAAGGAATGGATAAAATAGTGAACCCTAATTTTCTTAGGTATGCGAAGAAGATGAATAGTGTTGTTGCTTTTAGTGCTATTAACACTGATATTCCTACACCCATTTGTTAGGGTTTTGAAATCGATGATGATGAAACAGAACGAACAGAGCAAGAAATCGAGATCGGACTATTTATAAACTGGTCGACGCGATTATATACGATCAAGATGAAGACTTTTTTTAAAAAAATTACTTTCGTTTGGATTGATGGTAAGTGGTGGAATGGAATGGAATGAAATGGGATGAGATGGAATTAGATTTCATTGTTTGGTTTTGTTAAATATGAATGAAATAGAATGGAGTGGGATGGAACTCATTCCATCCGATACCACCCATTATCCAATTTTTCATTTCGCCCAATTTGGGGTTTGTTTGGATTGATGGAATAGAATGGAGCGGAGCAGAATGGAATAGAATGGAACGGAATAGAATGGAACGGAATGGAACATAGATTTCATTCCATTGTTTGGATATTTTATGATGGAGCGGAACAAATTTCCCACTCCATTGTTTGGAAAATGAACGGAATGGAATGAGTTATAAATATTTTATTCCAATTATACCCTTTATTTATAAAATCTTAATATCATACAGTTTATACTCAATTCAACCAATAAATTTCACATATTTCATTACTAATTCATTGTCCAAACTATAATAACACTCTTAATTGAACATAAACTACCAAATTAATAGAGAAAAAAGATCGACAAATAGCCAAAACCACTATCTTATTCTACAAAAATAAAACACTATCTTATGGATAAAAATATATATTATCATATATTAAAATAATACTATTGTAGTATGTCAGACCAAATAGTAGTACTAATTTAATAAAAAACGAAGAGAAGAAGAAGAGACGAAGATTATATTTGATGTGAATTTTTTTTCATACACTAATATAATAACAAGAATAATAAAATTGATTTGTACACAAAAAAGTTGGTTGCAGAAGAAGAAAAGATTAGGTAGAGAAGATATACTAATATAAAATTGGTTTGTACCAAATAAAATAAAATTGGTTACAGAAGAAGATAAGACGAGAGAGAGGGAAGAAAGAAAAATTTCATAACAATTTTTTTTATTTTATTGTATTTGCCTTTTCAAAAAAAAATAATAAAACAAATAGGGATAAAATTGTATTTATGTTATTAATTTATTCCATTCCATTGCACAGACCCCAAATTGGGCGGAATGGAAAATTGAATGAATGAGTGGTATTGGATGGAATGAGTTCCATCACATACCATCCCATCTCATTCATTATTTGCAAAACCAAACAACGGAACATAAACACATTCCATTCCATTCCATCCCATCCCACCACATTTCATCAATCCAAACAGACTCTTGGGGTGTATGTGATGGAATGGAACAGATTAATTTAACAATTACAACTTTATCCATAATTTTATAATATTATTTTAATTATTCACTCTCTCTTCTTGCGTCACTCCTTATATATTGTGTTGTTTGTTCTTCTCATACTTGTTGTTTCTTCCTCATATTAGTAAAATATTATTAATATACACCATGAACATGACTTTCTTTGTTAATAATGTTTCTGTACAAAAAAGAAAGAAAAATAAAATTGAAAAAAAGGATCACTTTCAATTGAAAAAAAAGGATTGGTTCACGTTTCTGTAAAAGGAATTGATTCAATAGAAAAAAAATCTGTTTCCCACTTAGTTTCGGTAAAATTAATTTTTCTCTTTTCATTGAAAAAAATATTAATGAAAGGGATTGGTTTGTAGAACATGAAAGGGATTGGTTTAAATCTGTAAAATTGAATCCTACAAAAAAGGGATTGATATTGAAAAAAAAAAGTTTTTTTTTCAAAAAATATTGTTTTATAAATAAAGGATAAAATTGGAATAAACAAGTTATAATTCATTCCGTTCCATCTACTTTCCAATCAATGGAGTGAGAAATTAACTTCATTCTCTCGTAAAATATCCAAACAATGGAATTGAATGTCTATTCTATTCCGTTCCGTTCCCTTCCATTCCGTTATGTTCCGCTCCGCTCCACTCCATTCTATACCATCAATCAAAACAGACCATCAATTACTGTTGAAGGTAATTTAAGAAAGGTAAATATAAAATATAAAATGACAATTTTTTTTGGTTATATTAAAAAAAGGAAAATGTCAGTTTTAAAACTTCAAAAAAATTAAAAACATCTTAAACCCTCTTTAGCATTTTTTGAGTCAAGTTACTCTAGAGCGGTGGACTCGCTAAATCTGCGACGGTCGGAGCGGTGGTACTACGTCCGGCGATCTCTTTATCACACTGACTTTCACGCAGAAGATGGAATTACCGAACGAAGAAACAGTTACATCTACAGTGATGAATCAAGAAGAAGACGACGAGTTCGATTCTAAAGAGAGAGTTCTTCAAAAGTACTTCCTTCAAGAATGGAACATAGTTAAATCATTTCTCGACGACACCGTTTCAAATGCCCGTGTCTCCGATCCTTCCTCCGTTCACAAAATCAGATCCATTGTATTATTCTCTCTCCGCATATTCCAATTCATTAGGAAGCTCTGACACTTCTTAGATAAGTCGTGTCTGGGACACGACGCCGACAATTACAATTATATTGAATTATATCACTTATTCAAAAATTGATCAGTGTCTGTGTCATGTCCGGTGTATGTGTCAATGTCAGTGTTTCATTATTTGTTCAGAATATTCGATATCTAATTTTGTTGATATTTTTGCTTCTATTGCAGATGGACAAGTATCAAGAGCAAGGACAACTTCTAGAACCTTACCTAGAAAGCATAGTTCCACCATTGATGAACATTATTCGTTCAAGAACAATCGAACTCGGTGTAATTTCGGACGAAATTTTTGAAATAATTAATCCATTATGCATAATTGTGTATTCAGTAGTAACAGTTTGTGGATACAAATCAGTTATTAAGTTCTTTCCTCATCAAGTTTCTGATCTAGAACTTGCGGTGTCTCTATTGGAAAAGTGTCATCACACGAATTCGGTTTCTTCACTGAGAGAGGAAAGTACTGGAGAAATGGAAGCTAAATGTGTGATGTTGTTGTGGCTTTATATACTTGTATTGGTTCCTTTTGATATATCTAGTGTTGATACTAGCATTGCAAGCAGTGATAATTTAAGTGAGTTTGAGCTTGTACCTCTTGTGTTGAGGATAATAGGGTTTTGTAAGGATTATCTTTCAGCTTCTGGGCCTATGCGGACTATGGCTGGATTAGTGCTCTCAAGGCTACTTACCCGTCCAGATATGCCAAAAGCCTTTGCCAGGTTTATTCAGTTTCAATCACTTTTATAGCTTATTTAGAAGTTGTTTGGAAGAGTTTATTTGGATTTATCTGTAGTATAAATAAACACAAAGTGTTTCAAAGAGCTTACTAAAGTAACTTACGACAAGTTTATAAGCTGTTAACATTTTATTTTGGTCCCTTTAGATAGCTTATAGAAAATGTTCATATGGAGTTTATTTGATGCTGGTAGACATTCCCTATTTGATTGTAGAAACAGCTTATACATAAGCTTTCAAATGATACATGCTTAATTAAGTTGTTTATTCAAACACCCTCTTAATGTTAGCTCAAGCTTGGGGTGGGTGGGTAGCTTAACTGGTTTGAGCTAAGGGTTAAAAGAAGTTGGAGGTCTCAGGTTCAACCTCGGATCAAGAAGAAAAATATTAATATAATAAACTAATAACTAACATTGTCTGTTTAAGAAAAAATGTTAGCTCAAGCTTTATGTCTGGCCTTTGTTAAATGTTTGTGTCACAATGTATAGACGATTTTCTTTAAGATTAAAGCTTAGCTCTAATCATTAATCGATTCTTTGCTTTTCTGCTTGTGTTTACAAATATAAAAAAGTTTTTATTAAGTATCTTGAATATTTTATTAATCGGCTACAGACCACAAACCACAACAATTATGTCTTATCACTTTTAGGCATGTTTGAGCTTGTATTCATGACCTCATTTGTGTTGTATAGAGAAACTATTGTTTCAGTAACTATCGTGCTAAAATCCAAGTACTGAATCACCCTACAATTGCTGCATAAACTGACTTTTCTAACTGCTTCAGCTTTGTCGAGTGGACACATGAGGTCATGTCTTCTGTAACCGAAGATGTACTCCAGCATTTCCAATTACTTGGCGCCATTGAAGCATTGGCTGCTATTTTCAAGGTTTGTTTGAACTTTCATTTACACTTTCAGGTGCAAGTGTTGTCACCATTGTTTATCCTAAATTCTTTTCCAGCCATGTTTGATGGAGTTTGCTTTATATATTTTTGCTAGCTATTTTTTATTCGAGGTGTGCACTTGTAACAAGATTTAAGCTTAGTAAAATTGAGCTTGAGGGAGAGTATTAGAATATCAGCAAAATATTTTGATGGAGAGAATGATGCATGATAGATGAGGTTAATTATGTAATTTCAGGGATAATTTGTTACCTTATGTTTAAAGATCTTATTTGTCAGGAACCTTATCTTAGTTTTAGGACTTTTATCTTATCTTTATGAAATTATTTGTTCCTTGATTTAAATTTAACTAGGATTAGGAGTATATTATTAGTGAAATTAATACTATTGGGTTAGTATTATTCTAAGTTGCTTTTTCTATTTCTTTTCTCCTTCCTTAACTTAAACCTCGTAATGTTACAAATTGATAATTAATTATAGCTTTTTCATGCAAATAGATACAAACTAAGAATGAGGATGCAAACATTATGATTCTAACCAATTGAATGCGCCAGTTAGCTTGAGGAGACAAGCCATCACATTTAGCTTTGTTGTTAAGTATTTAACATTTAATCAGAGCAGTCATAACTAAAAGCTGTCTTTGTTGCATTTAATGATTCTAACTGTTATAACATAAATCTATAAACAGGCAGGCAGTCGGAATCTCTTGCTTGATGTAATTCCTATCATTTGGAATGACACTTCGTTGTTGTATAAATCCTCAAATGCGGCTCGAAGTCCATTGCTCCGCAAGTATCTGATGAAGTTAACCCAAAGGATTGGGCTTACTTCCCTTCCTCATCGTTTACCCTCATGGCGTTATACGGTTAGCCTTTCTGTAATTCAAGTTAAATGGGATATTATATCATATGTTTGAAGACATTTTTGATTTTGCCTAATTGCGAGTATAATTATCCCTATTTTGTTTATTTCTACTTTGAGCTAACATTTAAATCACAGTAACTAGTTAACTATAGTTATATGCATTATCCAGAAATGCATGGTATGCCAACAAAATAATTAGTGTTTCAACTTTCAACTGCAAGTCAAGACAATAACTTGAAACAAAAATTGGGTGGATGAAATTGGAAAAATTATTGATAATGGAAATATGAAGAGTTGAACTCAAAGACCCCTTGAGCAATTTGACCGTGGTATCATGCTGGATAATTTAAAAATTTGAGCTACTATGAATGAAAGTATTTTTATCACGTTAGAGACCCGAGTCAACTTAGTTGAAGTAAGCTTCAGAGTTGAGCTTCTTAAACTTTAGTTGTTTGAGCCGTTGATAAAAGCTAACTGTCTCACCTACACAATTTTTTGTATAGATTCTCATCACTGTTACTGAATAATGGGTAACAGATATAATAGCATTATAGCTTACTTTTTAAGAGGACGGTTGTATATTATTTGTTGACTAATTATAAACAAATTTTGAAGCATAATATCGCAACCATTTTCCTCCCTTGACAATTCCATTAATACCATGCAGGGAAGAACCGCCAAACTACATATTTCTTTGAATACACCCAGTACAGCTAATCAGTCCAACTTGGGTGTGAACAACAATTACTCCAACTCAGTTGAACTTACCGATGAGGCAGAAGATGAGGAGGATATGGATGTTCCAGAAAATGTTGAAGAGATCATTGAGATGTTGCTATCTGGTTTGAGGGACATGGTATGTCTAAAGGGTGAGATTCTTATTGTGAATTTTGTATTTGACATTAGTAATAAGTCGCTCAGGAGTCCAAGTCCATGTCAATGATGATACATCTGAAATGAAACCGATGGTTTGGTTTCTCTGTAAATGGTTTGTGCAAAGAAGTCTCGTAAGCTATTGAAAGCTGTAATTATTCTATTGACGACATTCATTTGTCATATGAACTGGCATGAGATGTGAAATAAAGATGATACTGAGTGGTAGCAAGTAGCAACACAATTTATCTCCTGCTTGACAGACAGTAGTCTCATTGTTAGTCAATTACTCTACAATTAGACTCCTGACTAATAGTAAGATATCATTCAAAATCAATCCCCCAATTAATCACCCTTTGTTAAATACTCCCTCCATTCCTTATTATAAGCAAAAAACATCAACATTTTTTGTTCTCTAATATAAGCAATTTTAACTACCTTTAAAATTTATAGTAGTATTCTTCCCATAATACCCTTCATTAAATTATTATTTGTTTTTCCAATACCACTTCATTTATGGCACTTTTAGAAGTGTAAAGGACCACTAACACTAAACCATATAAGCATCATTGGAAGTGTAAAGGACCACTAACACTAAACAATAGATGCCATTTTTAAAATTTATTCATAAAGGGTTATTTGTAAAATTTGTATGTTTTATATTAAATAAAAAACTAATTGAATTTAACTAATTTCCTTAATGCTAAGAAAATTTGACAAGTGAACTGCCAAATGTGCTGATGACAGGCACACCATTATTTATGATATATTATATAGTAGTTTAAACAACTCGTTAATTCATTAAGAGCTACTTAAGCCGATCATGTCTTCTTCATCTATTATAGTTTTTCTTTCTCTTACAAACTAAATGATGGCATTGGATTGTAGGACACTGTTGTACGTTGGTCTGCAGCGAAAGGTATTGGCCGTATAACTTCACATTTGACATCTTCCCTTTCTGAGGAGGTTTTATCATCTGTTTTGGAGCTGTTTTCACCTGGTGAGGTATGTTACTTTTGTTTATACATGTTCCTGACCATCATAATTTACTAATTAGATTCACATTCACCTAGGTTTATACAAGTATTGCAGAAGTTTTGCTATGTTAACTAGTTGTCTGATGCAACTCTAAAGACCACTAACCCTCCTATTGTGAAGGCATATTCCATAAGAGGGTGTAGGATGTAGAACTCTGCCCATGTGGAAGCTATGTAGGCAGTTCTGTGTGTAGTTATCGAGTTACAGTACATAGTTATGTAGCAGTTAGGTATTCCTAATAAAGGGTGTAACCGTGCACCATGTATGGGTTTTTAGGGAGAAAAGGCATGTCTATTTGGTTGTTGGAGAGTTTATTCTCCGTAGGATTTTCATCAAGCATCCTTGTTGATTTTGTGTAAAATTCTGTTTGAGTCTGTTCACAATAAGCCTTAATTAAGCGTCCTTGTTGATTTTGTGTAAAATTCTGTTTGAGTTTGATCACAATAAGCCCTATTTAAACATCAAATTTATTTGGTGTTCTATCATTGTTCCGTTCCAGACTTCCAAGTTTTATAGTTCAAGTTTAATACTTTTTTCAGGGTGATGGTTCCTGGCATGGAGGCTGCCTAGCTTTGGCTGAACTTGCTCGCAGAGGCTTGCTCTTACCTGCTAGTCTTCCCAATGTTGTTCCTGTTGTTGTGAAGGTGGTATTTTCAAACTATATCCATAGGCTTACTTATATATACGATTTGGGGCTTCAAACTATTTGGTTTTTGCTGCTTATAATTATTTATCTTTGAAGTATTTTATTTATTTTGAAACCTATATCGGAAACTAGGGAGATCATTGACATCTCTTTTGAGAGATAAATGCTGCATGACAGTGGAAATAATTAGGATACTTTTTTTATCAGGCACTGCATTACGATGTTCGGAGAGGTCCACATAGTGTAGGCTCTCATGTACGTGATGCTGCTGCATATGTATGCTGGGCATTTGGACGTGCATATTATCACACAGATATGAGAAACATTTTGGAGGATCTTGCTCCGCACCTCTTAACCGTGGCATGCTATGACCGTGAGGTCCTTATATCTTTTATGCCTTTCTCATAACATGCTTAGTTTTGGAATGTTCCGCTCCTTGTAAATAGAATGTCTAACTGACATTTGATAATTAGGTTAACTGCAGAAGAGCAGCAGCTGCTGCTTTTCAGGAGAATGTTGGAAGACAAGGGAATTATCCACATGGCATTGACATTGTGAATACTGCAGATTATTTTTCACTTTCTTCTCGAGCAAACTCTTATCTTCATGTTGCCGTTTCCATTGCTCGATATGAAGGATATCTTATTCCATTTGTGAGTGACCTGCTAGATAGAAAAATTTGTCACTGGGTAAGCTCCAATTAAATCTCTCTCTCTCTCTCTTCCCAATTCTACTGATTTTCCTTCGTAGATTTATTGTTTCCTAATTTTTTTAATCTTTCAAGTTTAAAAGGATGAAGGAAACAAGTTTATGGTTATTTTTGCTGCTTCCTGATATTCAATTTTCCTGATAAATTGAGAGAATTGACTTGGAAATCACATCTTCAGGATAAAAGCTTGCGAGAACTTGCTGCAGAGGCCCTTTCTTTTCTTGTAAAATATGACCCTCAGTATTTTGCGACTGCTGTTATGGAAAAGTTAATTCCCTGTACTCTTTCATCTGATTTGTGCATGCGCCATGGGGCAACGCTGGCAAGTGGGGAACTTGTTTTTGCTTTACATCAATGCAATTATGTTCTTCCCTCAGGTTGTCATCTCACAACTTTTGATTATGTTCTGTGGGCTATGCTTACACTAATATACAGTTGGAACCTTAGTCTTATCTTATCCATGCAAGTCAAAAACTATTCAGAATAGTGATAGCAATATTTTAATTTTTTCTCTGTCCCCCTACTTATCATTTGTGAAGTACTAAAGCTGCTGATTTCCTATCTGATTTTTAATTGAATGTCATGACTTTAGAGCTATGCAAATTTATTAGAGTCGTTAGCTAGTTTGGTTTTGTTTCATTATCTAATTTATATGATATTGAAGGAGAAGAATATCATTTATTTCAAAGAAAATACTTTTTGGAAGAAACCTATGAAATAGTTTGCTGGAATAATTTGATTTCATTCCTTAACGTGAGAAGAAAATGAATATAAGTTTTGGACTGAGATACACAGCCTAGTAAATTGAAGATCATGGTAAAACATATATTTATTGAAGTTAACTAGTTTCAAAATATTAGGATGCTAGCTGAACTTTGAAAATGTCAATGACAGATAAACAGAAAACTCTTGCAAGTGTTGTTCCTGCTATTGAGAAAGCTCGTCTATATCGTGGAAAGGGAGGTGAAATAATGCGTGCTGCTGTTTCTCGTTTTATTGAATGCATCTCCATATCTAAAGTGGCATTACCAGAAAAGATAAAGAAAAGCCTACTTGATACTCTAAATGAGAATTTGAGGCATCCTAATTCTCAGATACAGGTTCTATTCTACCCTTTGAAACTGTCAATTTGCACCATTATTAATTTTTGGTTAATGTCATTTGCATATGCCATTTTATTGCCCATTATATATTTGACAAATAAAATCCTCTTTTGGTGTACAGAATGCTGCTGTTAAAGGCCTGAAATATTTCATCTGTGCATACTTACTAGATTCAGATAATAAAAGTACTAGTGATTTGACAGCAAAGTATCTTAATATGTTGACTGATCCAAATGTAGCCGTAAGGAGAGGATCTGCATTGGCAATAGGTGTCTTCCCATATGAGTTATTGGCCAGTCAATGGAGAAATGTGATTTTGAAGCTTTGTGGCTGTTGTAAAATTGAGGTGCTTTACGCAGCTACAAATGCTACATCTATACTATCTCAGGTTCAAATTCCAATTGCCGTGTTACCTGATTGCTTTCCTGTTGCAGGAAAACCCTGACGAAAGAGATGCTGAAGCACGGGTAAATGCTGTCAAAGGGCTTGTATCAGTATGTGAAACATTAGTTAGTGGAAGGGAGAATACTGCTACCTCTTTCACTGAGGATGATTTTTCTCTGTTTATTCTTATAAAAAATGAAGTGATGACGAGTTTATTTAAAGCTCTTGATGACTATTCTGTTGATAATAGAGGTGATGTAGGCTCTTGGGTTCGTGAGGCTGCATTAGATGGCCTTGAAAAAATTACATATATGCTCTGTAAGATCGACAAGTCAGGTTGCTTGTCTGGAAAATCAGATGGAAATGAATTTGAATCTTTAGTGCATCCTTCAATTGATAGTATGCTTAAGAACAATGCTGAGCTTTTATTATTTGATGAAAATCTTGCTACCAATTTAGTTGGAGGGATTTGTAAGCAAGCTGTGGAGAAGATGGATAAGTTGCGAGAAGCAGCAGCAAATATTCTCTACAGAATTTTGTACAATCAGATTATTTATATTCCACATATTCCTTTCCGAGAGAGGTTAGAAGAAATCATTCCGAAGGAAACAGATGCAAAATGGGCTGTAAGTTTATAGATTTTTCATCCTTTCTCGAGGTTGATAGTATTATTTTTTTTATCAAGAGACAATGCTATTTTTTTGCAGGTTCCTTCTTATGCTTACCCACGTTTTGTACAACTGCTTCAATTTGGCTGTTATAGCAGAAATGTGCTATCAGGCTTAGTCATATCTATTGGTGATTTGTTGGATTCATTGAAGAGGGTATCACTCTCAGCACTGTTAGAGTATCTAAAAGGGGTTGAATCCGAAGACTCTGATACAAAAACACTCAGGGAGTATATGCTATCAGTTGACATCCTGTGGGTTCTCCAACAATACAGAAAATGTGACAGAGTCGTTGTACCCACATTAAAGGTATTGTCTTTCCTAAGCAGTGCTTCATTCTTGTTGCTTTGTTAACTGAACATTCAAAAGATCTTGTTTCATTGATACCTATCTATGTCTTTTTATGGGGTATGGTATGGGGGTTGGAAGATATATAATACCTGGGTTGAACTTCTATGGCCATCCGCGACTATCTCAGGTTGCCCGTCAACCTCTGCTTTTACTCACCCGCCAGCCATCAACCATTTTGGGTCTGAACAGACCAGGCAGGCATCTGACCAAATCACTGGTTTTTCAACTGAACTGCAAGTCCAGTCTAGTTTTGACTAATGTATCACTACTAACCTAAGCTTCAATCCGGACAAATGACTTTCTGGGGTAAATAGTCAGATGTACCTTATGAAGTAAAGATGTGACCTAAAGATTTACCTTCTACTGCCCTCATAATTTGATATATTCAGTTGGTAAGACTGGTTCATATGTTGTAGTTGAAGGATCTGCATTCTAAAAATACCTTGTTATTTATATATGTTTTAAGCACAGAGAATCCTGGTCAGCACTCTCTTTAACACCATTACTTTTTTATAAATCAAATGTTAGCTTATTTTCTTTTTGTTAGTACATATTTAATACCTGTTGCATGCCTCTTCTGTTATGAAATGCAAATCTATACATTTAATTAATTTTGTACTGAATATTATATGGGACTCTATTATATGGAACTCTCTTATATACTTATGAGCTTATGTTGTTTTCCAGACCGTTGAGAGTTTGCTCGGCAAAAAGATATTTCTTAATATGGAGGTTAGTCCGATATCTCTGTTTTTGTTTTTTTTTTATCTTTACTTTTAGTAGGTTTCTGATACTCCTTTTATTCATGTTGCCAATTTCTGTGTTAGTTTGGTGGCCAAGTACTCTGTATATTGTTTGTGTTACTTATTTATGCATTAAACCTAATACAATTTTCAATATTGTTTAAAGAGTTAAAGGTGATAAACAGTTGTACAAGAAAAATAACTCACCCACAGCATGCTATTGTTAGTTTTCTATTTTTGTTCAGAAAGTACTAATTACTGCGTACATTTATGAGACGAGGGTGTTCTATTTATTGAGTTTATCTTTTAGGTACTTACAAGTGTTTGGTGAGAACACATTTGATTTGTAAGTTGTAATTTCAGGCCCACACCCCAACTTTTTGTGCTACTGTTTTGGATTCTCTGGCAATAGAATTAAAGGGATCAAAAGACTTCTCCAAATTGTATGCTGGTATTGCAATACTTGATTATATAGCTTCAGTATCAGAACCAATCCATACGAGGGCCTTTTCTCAACTTCTTACTTTTCTTGGTCATCGGTACCCTAAGGTGATCTTAAATATTCATTAACAAGTGATTTACAATTTATCATATTGTTTTATGCTTAAAAGCAATCACTTGCAAAGCAAATAGGGTGTTGTTCACAATTTACTCCTTTTGCTTGCTTTGTGGCTTCTCATACTTCAGGTTACTTCATTTTATCTCTTGTTAAACAGATTCGAAAAGCCTCGGCTGAACATGTCTACCTTGTTCTCCTACAAAATGGGAATCTTGTGGCTGAAGACAAGATTGAGAAAGCACTTGAAATTGTTTCAGAAACTTGCTGGGATGGTGACATAAATTTAACAAAACATCAAAGATTGGAATTGTTTGAGATGGTTGGTTTGGAGGTGGGGCCATCTGGGAAGAATAGTGATGGAACAACAAGGAAAATCAGCAGTAAGAAGCCTAAAGACTTGGATGAAAATGCATCATATTCCTCACTAGTTGAGTCATCTGGGTTCTGAGTTTTGTTAGTGCAATCCTAGATTTAGCGGGGGACTGAACGTTTGACAAATGTGTAATCTTTGTTGGACTTGATTTTGTAAAATTAAATTAATTAAGATTGAACTTCAAGTGAAGTGGTTTATATTGAGGTATTCTTACTCTAAAAGTAAGTTTGGTGGAAATCTTGGTATTTTTATTTTGAATAATAGTTTCTTTAGTCTAACTCAAAAAATAGTCACATAAGCTAAAAGTATATATATTTGGATGTATCGAATAAAAACATATTTCATTGCTTTCACTCTATTTTATGTTGTAATTTTTCAAAATGTATCAATTAATATAAATTTTTATTTCAGTATAAGATTTAGAACAAGACCAAATCAGTAAGTGCACTAGGCTTATTGTCATCAAATCCATGAATGTGAATATCCCTGAATTCGCCGCCAAAGCTGTCAAATTCATCAAAATCCTGTCTGAAATCATCCATGTTCGATCAAAATCAAATCCAAAACCGAGATTGGGATCAGTCCCAATAGGATTCTCTGCAGCAATAATATAAGAATTTTATGTTGCTGATGATTTTGTGTGATAGAAGTTAGCAACACTTTTTTTACTGGACAGACATTCAGTTTAGTTATAAATTAAATTATAATTTGACAGATTAATTGTAGATGTGTGTCCAACTGAGTTGAGACAATCTTTTTCTACTTTTATGTATGTATGTATGTAAACATCATACATCAACTTTCTAAATATCTAGGACAAGTAAAAGAAAATCCACACTCTAAATTTTATTTTTATGAAGACTTTCTACCAATCATAGTATATGAATACGGCTTAGCCTTAGAGGCTTGCACGTCTGCGAAACTTCTATGAAATTTCATGTATTCTTGTTGCATACTATGAATACGTTAGTAATGGGGCTTATATACTGCTTGCTTTGTTTTACTCACTGCATAAAAAGTAAAAAAAATAATTTACATATGCAACAAGCAAACAATATATAGTTCACACAATATGTGTTTGTTTATCCGTAACCCTAAAATTAGGATGGACAAAGTTTACCCCCTTCAATACTGCTGCCTTCCTTTGTTAGGCTTTTTGTTTGCCTCTTCATTTGTTTTCTAAACTTAGCTAAAAATTATACAGTACTATTTAAATATGCAACAATATAGTTCATACATATGTTTGATCATCTCAAGTTCTAAATCAATGATTTCGTGACAGCGTTAAATGTACTCTTTTCTTGTTATAAAATGTGTCATTTCACAACAGTTTGATGCTTTTGATTCTATTTACGTTAAATGCATATTTATACTTATAATGAAATGTGTTTTTTCACAAAAATTTAATGTACACTTTTGTTTGTAAATGTGTTCTTTCACAACTATTCAATGTTTATGATTTCGTCTGCGTTAAATTTACATATTTGTTTGTAATTAATGAAATGTTTTCTTTCACGACAGTTCAATGTTTTTTATTTCACGTGCTTTAAATGCATGTTTTTGCTTGTAATAAAATATATTCTTTCACAATAGTTCAATGTTTTTGATTCCGTCCACGTTAAATGCACTCTTTTGCCATAAATGAAATGTATTCTTTCACGACAGTTCAATTTTGTAATTCCGTTTGCGTTAAATGTGCATCTTTACTTGTAATAGAATGCGTTCTTTCGCAACAGTACATTGTTTCTAATTACGTGATTGCGTTAAACGAACGCTCTTACTTGTAAAAGAATGTGTTCTCTCACAACAGTACATTGTTTCTGACTGCTTGACTGTGTTAAACGTGCGCTCTTGCTTGAGTTAGAATTTGTTGTTTCACAACAGTGCATTTTTCTTTATTATGTGATTGTGTTAAATTTACGATTTTACTTGTAAAAAATGTGTTCTTTCAACAGTACATTGTTTCTAATTGTGTGGCTGCATTAAACATGCACTCTTAGAGCATCTCCATCAGTGAACTCTATCAATGGTATTTTGCAGGTCTCATTAAAGCCATATCATCTTGAAATAACTCAATCATTTTTCACTCAAACAGTGCAACTTTAAAGAACTCATATTGGGTCCCACCACTTTACATCACATATTAATATTTTATTCATATTAAATTTTATTACAACTTAAAATTATAACTATATACAAATTTATTGTATTTTATTAGATGAGACCACAAAGAACCATTACTTTGTGAAGCAATGGTACGCCATGTTGGCACACTTCATTACTCTCCCATAAATAAATTGATGCTTACTTTCAATTTCTCAACCCTACAGCTGGCGAACATGGCATGAAGAACTAGGCTATGGAGATACTCTTACTTGTAATAGAATTTATTGTTTAACAACAGTGCATTAATTTTGATTTTGTGATTGCGCTAATTACGCACTTTTACTTATAAAATAATACTACATTTTTTCACAACAGTACACCATTTCTAGTGCAACAGTACACCAAAATTTGACTACACTCCATACAGATTTACTTCCAATAAAACATATGTGTCGTGCAACTCTAGTGCATATACCTACCATATTTGTCCGTTGGCATGAACTTTCCTTAACAAAAAAGCACCTTCTAACTCAACTTTGCTCTATTCTATTCTATTGTTCCTTAGCGTAAAACTTCAAACCTTGCACCTTGTGTGAGACGCACCACAACAACTTTTTCCCTTGTGGAAGGAATTTCCAGGACTTGTCCTATGTTGTCTCTCATGTACAGACAAATTATCTGTATAAAACCATATATATCCTTACCTCAAACAATATCTAGATACACAAAGAGCTAGCTCTATAAAACATTTTACATGGTTTTGAACTTTAGAATTGTAAATTAAGCTCTTTGAAAAGTTTATTGCTACCACATTAATCCCCTAGTTAAGAACTATGGAGGGACATGAAATTATGGGGTTTGCTTTCTTTGTAATTGGTTTATGGCACCTCTTCAACAATACCAAACTCCACTTTCTGTGTTCTTCTTACAAGTCCTACACATCAACCATATGGTTTCCAACCAAAATAAGTAAATACTTGGAGCTTAATTTAATCATAGCAAGTTGCACAGTCTTCATAGCCATGGAGCTTTTTAGTGCTCCTCTTAATCACCAACCATTTGACCCTCATGATGGAACCATTCCCTCCAACCATCTTCACAACTTTGAACACTCTTCCATGGGTACATCTTTCTTAATCTATGCTGCTTTGGCCATAGCTCTTGATAGATTTTCGACAAATACTATAATTCAAAATGAACTTGGCCATTTGCTTGCAGCCATGGCATTTGCACAACAATTTCTTCTTATTCATCTTCATTCAAGAGATCACATGGGGATAGAAGGACAATATCATTATTTTTTGCAAATTTTGATTTTTGTCTGTTTTGTGACAACCCTTATGGGAATTGGATTTCCGTTGAGCTTCTTGGTATGTTTTGTGCGTTCTGTTTGCATAATCTTCCAAGGTTTGTGGCTTATGTTCATCGGGTTCATGCTTTTTAAACCTGGTTTTCCACCCAAAGGTTGTTTCAAAAAGCTCGAGGGGTATGAATATACGGTTAGGTGCAGTGATGAAAAGGCTCTTCATCGCGCTGTTTCATTGGTGAATCTTCAATTCAGCTGGTTTTTGATTGGAGTCCCTCTTTTTGCTGTGTCTTTCTACTTGATCATGGCAAGATGCTATGGTGAAAAAGTGGAGTATGCTTCCATAATAAAGGAGGAACATTACCGTGAAGATGGCTTAAAGAATTTCGACATCGAGTCACAATGTCAAAAGATCGCAACAGGTATGCAAGAGCAAGTTTGAAGAACTTGGTGAAATTAATAAATGTTGTACTAGTGACAAAAATATATGTATTGCTGAAATTCTAGTACTTGTTTGTTGAAGAAAAATGTATGTAAACAGTGTCTGTCTGGATTATTTGGCACATCATTGGTATTTCCAGCATTATTAATCGTCGTTAATAAGGAAAATCGCTACAAGCAATTGTTAATATAATGAGAATAATGAAATGGTGAAGAGAGAAAAGAAAATTAAAAGGGGGATTGAGATGAAGTAGGGATGCAAAAAGAGAAATGGAGCAGAGGATCTATATTCATCAATCCGATAAATTATAAAATTATAAACATATTTATGTCTCATTTTTTATTTATTAATATTAAAATAAAATTTTATTAATGAAAATGATTATTAGAAAATTATTAATAAAAATATCCATGAACATATGATATATTTCCTGTATAAAAAGGTGTTTGCACTGATGCTAGTTTCTTAGATTTTAGAGCACTATTGTATATGTTTTTTTTTAAATAATTTAAGAACGAAAAAAGAAAAGAAAAAAATCTTAGATTTTGGGGCACTATTGTATAATTTTAATATTCTCCCCCATAAATTATTTCAAATGCAGACGGCTACATTCATTTCAACACGTTTACATTTCATAATCTGGTAGCTGTGAAGCTGCAAGATTTAAAAGTGAGATGTATTCCTCATAGGTGATAATAATATGGAGCTCACGTACAATTGGATACAAGAACTGTTACATTTGAATTTGATTTGATATTATACAAGTAAATGTGGTTTCATCAGTAACTATCAATGTCTGTTTCTGGCTTCCGGAGGTAGTAACGCAGACAGTTCACTAAAACCTGCAATTGTTGCCAATTAATTTCAGCAAAATGAATGTCCGATAAACACGCTAACTTAATTTTAATACAAGAATTTTTTTTTGTAGCTGGAGATAGAAACTCCTTGAAAGAGAAAACAAATTGTGGTGGCCTTTGCCTCAAGTAACAGTTATTTCAAAATATATAGCTATTTTCATTAATTGATGTACTGATTTGTTTTAATATGGTTGGTAAGTTGATCACATCCTCAAATGTTTATTAGCATTAAATGGCACGGTTGTTCTATTTAAGTTATGTATAATTGAAGTTAGGGTTTTTGACTAAGTGGCTAAGTTTATAAAATGAGTTCAAGGTGTTGGTATTATATATGTGTTGAAAAATAATGTACAACATTAGTTATAATGAATTAAAACTAAAGTATTTCCGGGGTCGTTGATTATAGTGTGCTGTTTTTAAATAAATGAAAAAAACAGAACTCTAATTCATAAATTATTTCTATTCCATCATCTATCTCGAAAACTATCTACACTCTACAACCTCTGATAAAGAATGATGAAACAAACATCTACGTTTCTTTTCAACATAATGGTTACCTGAGACATTGATCTGTTTAATGCAGCTCCACCATAACTGACATGAAATTTATCCTTAGCAACCAAACCCTGCAGAGAGAAAAAGTATGTATGTAAAGTTACTTTGATTAATGGCAACCGACAGACAGATGGAGACAGGATAGAGAGGAAGATACTTCTGTATCGATCTCGGCCGACTCAACATCGATGTTCACATCTACAATGACTTTGATGATTTCAACTAGCAATCCCGGCCTATCTGCTGTCTCGATGTACAACAAGCTGAAAAACATTGAACTCAAACGCATTCGATTATATGACATCAAGCATCTATCGCATATTGGGTTGTTAACTATGCAAATTCTTTGAGGTCTAAACAATTTCGTTAATAAACAGCTCAAAAAGTGTACCCAAAGAAAAGTAAAATATAGAGGAAAACACAATTATGACCACATATTATAAAGATGCAAACCTCCTCTTGGGCCCATCTTCCTTAACTTGAATATGAGTTGCAATTTCAATACCAAGCTGCACAAAACAGTAATAATAAAGTAGATATTTGCGAGACTAAGACTAAAATTGCAGCATGCAATATCTGGTATAAGCATAGAGCTAAAAAATAAAAAGTATAAGCATTCAATATTTGAAAATCTACAAAGCATTTAATAGTTTCTTTTTAAAAATAATACAGAACAATAAAGCTATTCTGATTCCTTTACATGCGGGGGCATCTGTTAACAAAAACCTAACTAACCAAGCATCTTTTATGAACTAAAAAACAACATAGAAACAAGATCAAGAAATTCACAAAAAACATGGAAAGTGATGCAAATATATAACTTCTACATGCCAGTATCAATTAAGCAGTCCAACCTTAGGTCTTTCGATACCATTTAATATTAATAATCTATAAAAAATCCGGTAATTTTATTTTCCTCATAGTTTCATCAGGTAATCTTTTCGACTAGTTCAGTACAGAAACCTAAATCTTTTTCCAATGCAGCCATTCTCACTTCAAATAGAAAAAGGCGTGTAGCACCAGAAGAAGCGCAATTAATCTCCACTCACGTATGAGGTTGGTATGACTTGGGTATTATCATATGGATGCCCAATTCTCATATTGAGTTGTATGGGATGCTCGGTGGAGTATTTAAGTGGTTTGGTTCTTCCCCTTGATCTCTAGCTTTTAAGGGAGGGTTCCCAAGTGCTTGGACACTTACCGGCTGATATATCAGAGCTAGTTGTTGGTGGCTCGAAAATGGCCACCTACCGAAGGGCTGACCGGAAAGACCGAATGCAGTGTTATAGAGGCTATAGAGTGCACCGCAGAGACATCAGCTCTCAGCGGTGGTGGTGCTATGATAGGGATTTGAATATTATGGGGTGCCTAAGTCCTGCATCGAGTAGTATGGGATACTCGGTGAAGTACTTAAGTTAGGAGGAGGTTCCCCCTTTATAGTAAGTGTCTGAAGGAGGGTTCCCTAAGTGTAAAAGTAGTTATTAGAGGTTCAACTTTTAGGCAGTCAAAATATGGTGGCAAGTTCCAAAAGCAATAAGTTGGCCACAAAAATATCCTACTCTAACCCTCTCTAACTACCAAAGCCTACTAACTATTTGTTACTAATGGCGCTATGCAGCGAAAATGAAGAGTCAACAACTGACAAGGATGTATGGAGTCTACAATTTGGGTTTGACTCAACTCACCCTCATATGACATGTAAGAAGAGACATGTTCACCACTTACAACTACTACTCAAATCATATCTTTATCCAATGTGGCACTCTCAAATATGAACAAATTAAATCGGATGTCAAAGTTTAAGGCCTAAAAAATCATTCGAGCAGACAAAACTTTGGACTGCCAATAAATTAGTAAATGATTTTTACAAATATTTCCAATCTTAATGATTAAAATAAAGAAAAAAAGACCTGATGCAGAGGTCTCCCTAAAAATTGTAATGTATATTTCTATGTAGGAAATAAAAAATGCAATGAAAAACTAGAAGAGTGTATTATTCACCTTCTTTTCGGGAGCCTTCAGGCCAAACACTTCACCCATGGCTAGCTGTTCACTGGACTCCTGGACAAATTATATAATACTCATGAGCTGGAAAAACTGAAAATTAAGGGCAAGCTAAAATGTATATTGGCTAAAAGTAACAAAGGGAACTTATGTTCATAACAGTTGCTTATTACGAGGAAGCTTCTCAAGTCAAATAACCATATAAGAAATTCAGAGAAAAGTATTTATACAGCATACTTACAGGATGATACTGCAACAGATTGTTGATAATGGTAAGTCGAATTCTCTCTAACATATCCGGATCTTCGACTTTGCGCCCAGTGTCTCTGACAATATATCAATGAAACAAAAAATCTATGAAGACTAAATGTATTAAACTATTAATGAAGCAGTGAAAATATAGTAGACAATGAATAATAACTGACATTGTTATTCCTTCATATGTTCAACATGCTCTAATAAATATTACCATATACAAAAATGTGGAACCAATAAGTAACCATATTTCTTAAAATTTAATAATATTTTGCAACTGCAAAAAAACGTGTCTATTTCCAACAACAAATACGAGAAAAAAAAATCGAATTTTGCAAAAAGAGTAAAATTCTTGACATAATCTCTAATATATCTTTTCAAGTACAACACTGGCTACAAATTTTGCAACTAAGTATATAATTTGCAAGTGGCAGACCAACAAAATGACACATACCTTTGCAATAATCAACATAAAATATTATCATATAAATATTTCTCTTCAAATCACAATCAATCATAAGTTTGAAAAGGAAGGAAGCAAAATATGATATGTTGGCAGTGACGTTAATGATAAGTAATTTGATAATGAATGAAATAACCCTCACACTGCATCATAAAACCGGAAGAAGAAAAAAAGAATCTTCAGTATTATGTTTCAAACCATCCAGAGAAAACAATGCCAGCAAAAATGAAGGGAAAAGACAAACAGGACTTACGATTCTGTAATAAAGAATTTTGTTAGCTTCACTGGTCCCTCCGTGGAGACAGTTCCCTTTGAAACATCCAATCCCAAATCTTTCAATGATTTCATCTGCCTTGACATTAACAAGCAAAAATCAACCATTAATAATCAATACTACTTACTAAATCACCTAGACAGTCAAATAAACCATATCTACTGGTATGTAATTTTCACGTGAAATTTATAAAATGAGGAGAACTGGGGCTTGTTCTGCAAGTAGATGGCATATATATATATATATATATATCATCACTATAAAGTGTGCTTGTTTGAATTGAAATGAAGATGTACAGTGAAAAAAATATAATTAAATAAAAACAAACCTTAGGACCTTCATAAAGAGATAATATTATATCAGAGTTTAACCTCTGAATCATGATCATAACCCGAATATCACAACTAACACTCACAAGATCATCCTTGGACTAATAAACTTGGTAATAATACAGGGGAGAAAACTACTAACAGCTAAGAAGCTATCATGTGGATCTTGGACTTTTTTTAAATGTTTGAAGGCCCAAAAGGATACTAGTATCATTGATTCATTCATGTCATAAAAATTTTATGGTATATTTTGTGGCTGTCAATCACCTAAACACAAAGTTATAGGACTTGGAACAGCTTATGTACCAATTGACATAAAAATAAAGATTACACCACTTAATAACAAAATCACACTTCAAGGATATGCCATAAAAAAATACACTTAAGAGATTCAATTGGATTGAAAAAAGAAATAGATTGATTGAACATAATTAAACTCTCAATAATCACTTCACCGTGTCAAGAAGAGCTCCAAGGCGATCACCAAAGCTAAGCTGCACAATTGTTGCTTCAGAATCCGAGTCTTGATCTATCAGAACTATTGGCATTGGAACACTATCAAGATTTTTACCAGATATCTGTAGTAAGAATTACATAATCAAATATTGCAAATATATTGTACATAAAAGCACGGAATACCCATCTAATAATAAACAAGCACAGATTCTTGGCATAAACACTTGTCAGTTATAGCAACCACTATCTTAGACCGGCACAAACTCAGTCGCACACGTACACAGTTAATATACACAGAAGCTACACTTGTGTGGTATCAGCTGTAGCATAAAGCAGTAGAGCATCTAGTTCAGAAAATAGTATTAATCTGCATTTGACAACTTTCCAAAAAGAAAAAGAAGTGAAATGCTGCAGATTTGCACACAACATTCCCTCTAACATAAAAAGTTTATGAGAAAACACCATAATATTATGACTGGCAAAATGTCCGCAGACTAAAGGATTAATAACTTTAAAACCCTGAGAAAGATTATCAAACTACACCATGGTAGATTTTAATTTTTATTCTTAAACATCGCAATTGCCGATTCAACTAAAACTTTTCATCAGATATAATTCACTGCAGAAAAAGACGCTACAACATAAACATCTTCGATGTTTAAAAATATCATACGAAAGAGCAAGAAACTCATCACTGACCAGTGAAGCTGAATCTACTGCATTCAAGTCATAAGAAGAAGCATATATAATATTCCTGCACAACAAAGTAATAAATGTTAATATTAATTTTATTTGTAGATAATTGAGTATTATTTATTACTGTGATCCAATTTCCATGGATCACTATTCAGTAGTGAAGTCAACATTTCCATTTTTGATCATATATTGAAACAATAAGAATAGTCAAATAGCAAAAGAATAAAAGAAAATATTGTTATTGTTATAATATGGTGCATAAAAGAAGAAGATGAAAATCGAAAACCTAAAAAGAAGAAGAAGAGGAATTTGATTGATTCTCACTCACTTGTTGTTGTAGTTGTTTCTAGCGGAGGAACGGAAGTGGAAGGAAAGAGAAGGAAGAGGAATGAAGAGTGGATCGGAAGTGTGGAGAGTGAAGAAGGAAGGAGCGAGAAAAGCATTGGTGAAAGCAGCCATGGCTGGAGGGCGGACGGAGGAACTGATGATGACAGTGGAAGAAAGGAAGTTGATGAACTCACTCTGCCTAAATAGGAAGGAAGGAAAAGGAACAACCCCCGATTATTATTTTTATAAATACAACTGGCTTTTAGTTATTTTTTATTTTAATAATAAATTTTATTTACGGTGCTCTCAACTAAAGTTAAACTCGAGGCGTTTCATGTTTGGTTTAACTGAGAGGAGAAGAGAGGATGTGGGTTGAGGTGAGTTAAAACATAGTGAAAATTTCTCAATCGCCCCCCATTATTATCTTTCCCCCCCAACTACCGCTTTTGCCCTTAGGGGGTTTTGGAGATATATGTACCAATTCGAGATCTAGATTTCGAACGTCCTGAAGTGGTGTCTAAGTTTTGGGGGGTACATGCACCAGTTCAGGATCTAAAACCCGAAGTGGTGCTTGGGTTCTGAGGTATAGGCATCACTTCGGGTTTTAGATTCCGAACTGGTGCTTGTACCCCAAAACTCAAGCACCACTTCGAGATATAGATCACGAACTGGTGTTTGTACCCCCAAAACCCAGTTTATCAGAGAATTATGGGGGGCAAAAGAGAAATTTTCAAACATAGTTTATCAGACTTGACAAAATTATTCACACTTTTTTATTAAAATTCTAAATTATTCTTGTTAAAATATTAAAATTTATGTTTTTTATGTACAAAAAGAATATAGATTTTCTACTCATTGTTAGCTTGATCATTTTTGTTCCATTATTCTATATAACGTGTAAGAATTGTTTACATTTTTATATCTTTTAAAGTTTAAAATAAAATCATCATTTAGTGGATTGAGTTGGTACTGAGTTACCGTGTTCTTTCTTTCTTTTTTATTAAATAAAATGTGATTTTAAGTTTTAAATTGTGATTTTAAAAATAGTAGAAAAAAATTTCAGCCTAATTTTTTTCCCTAGAATATGGTGTAACTTGTTTTTATTATTTCTTTAACATTAAATATATAAACATATACAATATAACCAAATACCAAAATCATAAATTATTTTGAACTAACTTTGCATTGCAAACATTAGAATAACATGTTTTCGACCTAACAAGTGTTAGGATCATTGTTCGTTTGGGTCGAGCAGACCAAGTAAAAAAAGGCCCACTTCGCCTCTCCCTTCAGTGTCTAACATAATTTGTATTCTGTAACGGCTCACACCAGAATGAATAATATTTATTGTTCATCAAGGTCTATCAGTCAATATTATGACAATTTTTAATGGCGAAGACACGACCTTCGTTTTTTCATTAATGGTCTTAGTCCATATATATGTGTGTGTGTGTGTGTGTGTGTGTGTGTGTTATGTTATTCTCTGCATTGACCCCCTTCACTTCAAATATAGGTGGCGGAGCAGATCACCAACCATTCCTCTTGATCAAGTAAGATTAGTGGTGTCGTCTATGGGAAACGAACTCGTGCATGTTGGTGGGTCGACACCCTCTAGCTCATTAGCCTCGATTGGAGGACATCTATTCTATCTCACCTACAAATCTCAATCGCTTTGAAATCAAGGCTAGCAATAGTGCATCACGTACTCTAGTTAGTAAGATCCATAAAGTATTTGATATTATGTTTCACAATGTAATAAGTTTAAGATCTAACATGTGTTATGGCAAAAGATGAAAACAAAAATGATTGGGTTTGGTTTGACAAGCTAAGACGAGTTTAATGGGTAATTTTTATTGACTTTTTTTATTCAGGTTGAATTATTTTTGTGTCGAATTCAAATAAATATATTTTTGGGTACATAGATAAAAATAATAAAACGATCATAAACTTACACATATAAAGTTGCCCCCCTCTACAATGAAATGGAAATATGTTCTTTCTCAGCTCAAGTGTAGACTTCGTATTTCTACATAGAAATCATCGCTCGATTTTTGGCGTAACGCGCAACAAATTAAATTACAATACGTTGTCATTTTACGGATTAGCGGTGCTTATACTATTTTTAAAAGTGTATATGTAGCATAATTTAATTAAATATTGTGTGTAAAAAATTACACTATCGAACGTACAAATTCTTTAAAATTAGACAATAATTTACATATAAAATCTATATAATACTATAAAAAAAATTGATAATAGTACTATAATTTTTTCATCTAACTCATAAATTTTGTAAATTATATTATAAAAAAAAGTGTTATAAATTACACTCGTCAAAATATTATCCAATGATGTAATATTTCACTTGTTTTCACAACAATGATGTAATATTTCTCAAATATTAGACATCTCACTTATTATTATTGTTTGTTTTGTATTCAATGTTTTTTAAATAGAAGTCTTGTACTTTTTCATTTTATATCTGACTAAAGGTTTTGTAGTTATTTGGATTGTTAGTTGGATCTGATTATGAAAAAAAATGTGATTCATGAATGAGCTGATGTGTGCTGAGGTAGGAATAGAATAGGATAGGGAAGTGCACGTCAGATCCAAGTCCACCAACGTCTGGATGTAGATATCAATTTATAGAGTAAGTAAAAAAAAAAAAAAAATCTTAAATTAAGTAAATACAATAAATTTTTAACTACTAAAACTAGTATTTGACACAAAATTAAAAAAATCATGAGTTGAAGTTAGTTGACATTCCCTCTATTCATTTATAATAATAGAGGTAATGATTCTATAAAAAAAAAATAGAGGTAATGATAACAATTATTTTATAATGATAACAATTATTTAATAATAGAGGGATCAAACTATCAAAATAAGCTATATAAATAATATACATGTATAAAATAATGGTTAAAATAATGGGTATATCATGGGATGATAACAATTGAAGCGATCGAAATCGTAAAAATAATGTGTTTGACATATTCTTATTGAGTGAGGACTCTCTTTTGTCTACAACGAACAACGCGTTAATCTCTCCGACGAGCTAGGTTAAGTAGTAAGACTCTACAATAATTTAAACATAAAAGTTAATTTTACCAAATCTATACATTTTATGAACGCAATATAAAACATTGATGATTAGGTTGAGTTACCGTAACAAGGATGTTAACTCATCATGATTCATGAAGGGATTGACACTGACAACGAGATGAATGTCTCACATTTAAACTCAATGAGATAAATTATTGACGGCGTCATTAAAAGCAAAAGACACATCAAACGCTAAAAGATGATTTTCATATTACTGGTTAAATCAAAACCGTTAATTCTCTCACGTGCGAGTGGTGGCATGTGGAATTAAACACTTTTTAATTATGATTGTCGATTTCTTTCCGATGCACTCTCTATTTAACTGCCATTTTAAGTTATCTGAAATAATGACAAATCTGTTGAACTTTTTCAGCGACATTCTTTTGTTTTATATCGATCCACACTCATGATTGAATTTTACTTTTGTGTGTATTTATCTTCTGTTTCCCATGCAAAGACCGTCATCTACAAATTTGTCGGACCCGCCAAATTTGAAATTAATCTCAAATTTTCTTCGCCATCGCCAAATTCTTCTCACATCTGCTACTCCATATCCCCATCTCATTGTCATCCCAATCTTTCCTTTTACGACAAAACCACACGATCTAACTAAAACCTCATAACATAGTGTGCAGAACATCATCGCTGTCATCTGACAAACACCATCTCTTCCACCTGCAATATATCTTCATCCACTTTATTTACTTCACTTACGTGAACCCGTTCTCATTCAGAAACTTCCATCACAGTATATCCATTAAATTTGTATAAAAAAACCTCATCCACATCGAAATACAACTGACATTTTTCATCGAAAAAACACAATTCAAGCCCTATTTTACGACGACCATCGCAAACTAGAGATAAAGGATTTTTTTTGTTGTTGATAAAAGTGATCAAAGATGATTAATTAAAACTTCACCATACACATACTTAATCAAAGTATTTGTTATTTATATACATCATCTCATTCACTACTATCCACATCATCAATTCATATGAAGCCAAGGTTGCATTGTATATTTGTATTCCATGCAAACAATTTGGATAGAGTCAAAGCAACCAACCTTGGGTTGGAGTCGGAGTTGAGTTGATAGTGACCACTTTTTACCAAATCGGTTAAAGGGCCCTCCTTTCGTAAACCCTTTTCTTCTCTCTCTCTCTCTCTATATATACTCTCGTTTTCTGCGGGTCCCTTTCACTTTCTCTCTCTCTCATTCCACCGTCATTCACACACTCTCTTCTTGAGTTCATCCTCTCTCTCTCTCTCTCTCTCTAGAATCCTCAACATTTTCTTCTCTGCTCAACTCAACAATCCTCCTCCGGTCAATGTAGGTACTCAACATTTCTCTCAACATTCATTCGTTCTTCGATATTTCTCTTTTGCCGCGAACTGTTAATGTGATTCGTGTTAATCTTTTCTTTAACCCTAGATTTTTTGTTTTTTTTTTATACTGGATTATGATTCTGAGGTTGCGAATTTCATTTCTTCGTTTGTGTTTTTCAGAAGATGATGATGATTTTGAGCTTCGAAACGTTTTACTTGTGTTGTGCGTTGTTTCAGTTCAATAGCATTATTATTATTCTGCGTTTTTATCGGTTTGAAATGATTTCAGCTGTTTAAGCTTCGTCGTTGTTGACGATCTTGTTTTTTCATCAATGTGCGTTTTGTTTAGTGATGGAATTTTACTTTTAGTACTGTTTGCTCACAATGATGTCTTGGTTTATCTTTTTTTATCGCAATTTTTTGTAGTTTTGAAGCAGAATCGATATGTTTTGTGGTTTCACAGCTTCTGTATACTGATGTGGTTTTTTGTAAGTAAAACTAGTTTGCGTTAGGGTTTGTTGAAATTTTTAAGCGTTTTGGTAATTGTACGTGTAATGTGTTGTATTTGCAGTTGGGTTTGTTGAGCTGTACATGATTAGCTGCCGTCATGACAATTGCGTTTTTGTAAAATTGTATATCGATTGTGATTCGTGGGTATCATCTTATTGACTTATTGCATTTATATCTTACTTCTCATACTTGCTTACTGTTTAATGACTTGTCCTCAGGATACAGTGGAAGGTACTCTTCATATGTGCTGGTTTAGTTAACGTTGACTTATGGCGCCAAGCACTAAATTAGATTCCCGCGCAGCTAGTCACGAGGAAGAATCGGCTTTTGAGGGGACTTTCTCAAATGAGCAGAAGGGAACAACTTTGACAAATGGCGATTCAGATAGGTCTGCAAGCTTTCGTGAGGGTAATGACAGTCAGATGTTTATTTCTGGTGCTAGCATGTTGCAGGAAAGTTCTACATCTTCAGGAGATTCGAATGCATTAGCTCCGTCTTTAAAGTTGGATCCAAAAACCATAGGAGGTCAAAAGTATACTAGTCCAGCTGAGTTAAGACGAGCCCTGGGGATATCTCTTGGAAACACCCTTCCAGTGGATTCGGAGGAATTGAAACGATTCAAAGCATCTCTAGAAGAGGCTTCAGCCAGGGCTAGGTAATTCGAGGAACTTTATGCAATGCAGTGATACCATTATTTTTGTCATCAAATCTCACGCCAGCTAACCCCACTTCTCATTTAATGTAATGTCCAATCAATTAGCGTGTAATCGAGAGCTTGCATGTTCAGCATATTTAATTGAATGGCTATTATTTTAGTCAAATTTTATCAGTTTTTGGAATAAGGTGATCCCTAAATTGTCTAGAACTGTTTAAAATTAATGCCTCAAACTCATCGGTCCATTATCAGTTTGTCGCTCGAGTAGTGATTTTATTATAGAAGTTCTAATTTTTTTTTCTTTTTTTTTTTCAGAGACGGATCAAAAAGGTTGGATGAATCTGTAAACAGATTGAACAAATGTTGGGAGGATGTAATGTCAAAGAAGCAATTTCAGAATGAGTTATCGCCAAATGAAAGGATGAGTGGGTCCCATTTATCAAAAATGGAAACTCAGACTCATCAGTCTCCTACAGAGTTTGTAAATCAAAGACCAGAGGACACAGCTAGGAATACCATTCTGAATAAGTGCATTCGTACATCAGCTGTTGAGACACAGGTTAGTAGCTAGCTAGCATTTTAAAATGACTGTTTCATTTCCTTTAGTAAAGTTTTGGGTTTATGACATGTTGATTACTTCTTATTGCGTTTTTTATTGTAACAAGGAGGATAGAATTCCAATAGTACTGACTACTGAATAATAAATGAAATCATTTTAGTGCTTTGAAATAGTTTGGACATGATGATATATCTTCTCGTGAATCCAGGGCACCTATATTTGATTCTGTTACATGTGTTTCTTTGAAGATTTAGAAGGCGAAGTCCCACACTAAATGATCTGAATGGAAGACTGAAAGATTTCATGTTGCAGTGCAACTTGAAACTGCATGTGTTATTTTAATACACAATTTTTAATGTTTGGGCCAAGTTGGATACCCATCATTATATTGTTATTTGATTTTCATCTCTTGAATACTGACCATACTATGTTCCTTTGTTTTCGGAATAACAACATTTTTTGACCTCATTAATAGTGTTTGTTTTAAACATCCATATTTACTCTATGTTTTGTTGATAAATACTAGACCAAAGGGCAAAACAATAGCTTTGTGGGACAGCCTTTGGCAATCGGAAAAAATAGAGACAACGTCAAGGAAGGTGGCAAGGTTTGTGACGGTGTTGAAGAGAAGATTCAAAGGTTACCTGCAAGTGAAGAGACAGGGGATAGAGAAACGCAAAGAAAACGTTCCATCTGCACTGTCTTTTCTGGATCCACTGATGGGGAAGGAGAGCCGAAAAGAGTTACATATCCAAAGCAAGCTAATGTGTCTGGTTTGCAGTCTTGTGATGCCATAGGTTTGAGGTAACGCAAGTTTATGAATTGCTTTGATTTCTGATGTTGCAAATAAATGCCCATAATTAAGTTCTAGAAGTGATCTGGCCAGCCATAAAAATAAATGGCAATTTGTGAAACATGTTAGTGCCTTAAAAATCAATATATCATACTGATTTTGGAATATTGTGTTTGTACATTTATAGGTTCTTTCATAGAAATAACCTAATCAGATAGTGTTGACAAGTCATGCAGTGAAAATATTGTTGGCTTACACAAATTCTTATTTCAGTTACTGTTGACAAGTCATGCAGTGAAAATATTGTTGGCTTACACAAAGTCTTATTTCAGTTACTGTTGTGACTTGTGATGTGTACATTTGACATCATATTTAGTTCCTTGTTAATCAATGTGTCACTTAAACTACTAGACTTGCCTTTCTCTGTCGGTATTGGACGTGATGCATTTTTATTGGACAAAACCTAGGTGCATTTCTTTAGATACTTTAAAGAAACAAGTATATAGCAAACGGAGTCTACTTAAAAAAAAACAAGTGTGTATATATATATATATATAAAGTGATTCATCAATAAAGTGCCTTGCTCCCTTGCCTTAAACAACATTTATTTCTTTTACAAAACACTATATTATAATTTTATGTTTAATCTTATTTTTTTTATTTTAGGTTTGAGGACTGTGACAAACATTCTACCGGTGGTATTTATTCACAGACAGAAGGCATAACTTCAAGGGCACCTGGAACTGGTAATTTGTTAGCTGGAAACTCATCTTCTGTATCTCATTCTTCTGAAACACTTGAAACCCGGGAGCAACCTTCAAATGTGAACGAGCCTCATTCAGTAAGTGGGACAATCAATCGTAAGCGTACCCATCTGGCCCAATGGGCTGGGCACAGAGCTAAAAAAATTTCTCGCACTCGAAGAGCACATGTGGTACACCCGTTCTTAAATTGTGATGAAATGCCTGTTCCAATAGAAGGTTGTTCCCCTTCTGACGTTGGTACTAGAACGGCTTCTACTACAACCAGTGGACCACTTGTATCCAAGGGTGCTATCGACAACATTCAATGCGGTAGAAAGAACAATGAAAATGCTGAAAGAGAAGAATCTGACGCTGGAGAAAATGGTGAAAGTAAATTAAAGGAGAAAGAATTGGACAGCAACAAAGTTGATGAAAGAGCCATAAATAATTCCTGTAATATAAGTTCCAACATGTCAGCGACAGAAAAAAAGCTGAACAAAGAAGAGACCGGAGATGGCCCGCGCAAGAAGTCTAGTGGCAGCAGCGACTTTTCAGTTTTGAAGACCGGCACATCATCAACAGAAGAGAAGTTAGAGGTTTTAACCTCGACAAAGCCAATTCAAAATGTGAAACCTTCTTCCAAAAGGAATGCCAGGTATAGTTCCTCTCTCTCTCTCTCTCTCTCTCTCTCTCCCTTGCTCTCTTTTCCTTCCTGATAATGGCTAAAAAAGGGATTCCCTCCACTAGACTAAGCCTGTGTTTTTGCAATAGACCAAGGCGACCTCGTATGAAGAAATCACACAACAGTAATGCTAGTGCTCATCTTGGACATCCATCAACTAGAAGTTCCCAAGATATTGTGGGTATGTCCATCCATTTAAGTTACTATCATTGCATTAAATTAGTAGAATTGCTTACAATATTATACTTATTTAATATTATAAGTTATTGCTTACTTATCTGTTTATATCTATGTGTGTATGTTAATGTAATCCTTTATACTGCTTTCGGACATCTAATTCTTTACATTATAAGCAACTCTGCTCCCACATATCCTTCAGTTCCCCTATTTTCTACCCTTATTTCTTCCAAATGGAAGCCCTTATTATATTTTTCTTGCAACAACCTCGGCCGTGCATCACTTAGGCTTTTTTTTTGCTTGCTCTATCTGTGAGGGGGTTGTTATTTTCACAATTTAGGTTGCCAGTGGTATTTCTGGAAAATTTTTAATGTGCTAGATTTATGCGATCTTGTATGCCTGTACATATTCAGTTTGAAATTTTTGTTGAATTCTAATTGATATTTAGTTTATGCAAGTATTATAAGAAAAAAAAAGTTATATTAAGTGCATGAGTTAGCATTACAGAATATTGTTAATGTAATTGTTGAAGTTATTGGGTTTTAAATAAAATAAGGAGAAAAGAAATAATAAGGACTTTTAAGATTAAGTGCCAATTTATAGGGTACAAAATTCCATAATCTTAATTAAATAAGAAAACATCATGATAATAACAGAAATATGGAAAACAAATTTCAGAGTTAACCTAAAATATTAGAAACTTATCCTATTAGATAAGCTAAGATACTCTGCTATAGTAAGATGTTATAAGATATTTTCTCATTCTAACAGCAATGTTATACAAACCATCCAACATGGCAGGTAGGTCAGGTGGTGACCGTGAGGAACTATTTTCTGCGGCCAACTTTGCTATTAATGCCAGCTGTATGTAACTAAACCTGCTACTTTTTAGGGGTGTGTGTGTTTATATGTATGCAGAAACTTTATATATATATTGGTCCTTGACAGATATTGGCTGTTCTAGTTCATTTTGGAAGAAAATGGAACCTAATTTTGCTTCTGTCAAATTGGTTGTCATAGCCTACTTGAAGCAACTGGTGGGTGTTCTGACTATTTGTTTTAGTAAAATTTAAGTGGCCCTTAATTAAAGTGTTGTTCACCCCTTTTACTGTTTGCTTCAGGTTAAAACAATAGAGGATGATCAAAGATGTCTGTCTCAAATGCCCTGCCTTCAAAGTGATACCCCGGTAATGTCTAAGAAGCTAAACTCTTATATTTTTGTAATGATTTTTAAATTTGGCACCTTTTTATAGACGATGAGCATTCTACTTCAAATAACTAAAAACACTATTAAAGTCGACTTCTTCTTCTGAGGTGCATGTGTTTTCCGAACACCATATTACAATTGTATAAACTGAGAAAATAAGAGTTTCTGGGTGCATGTTTGCTTATGCTTCTTCCGACAGTGCTTTGATCATTGCATTATATGGAAAACATAATTGATAAATAGGACATATTGGCTAGGCATTATACTTATTCCCCCCGTTTTGTTTTCACAACAAATGTCTCTAGTTAATGTGTTATGTTAGAGGGGGGAGTTGAGCCTATGATTCCCTTATCATTCCCTCCCTTATGTTCTTCCCTCAACCCCTTGAATGCATATATATATATATATATATATATATATATATAGAGGATGTTTCAAGTGAGAGGGATGTTAAAATGAGAGGGTGAGAGGAGTTAATAATAACCATTGGATCAAATTCTATGGTTGAGATTAAAAACTTATTTTAATTAAGACATGTGATACATATTCCCAATAAAAAGGATTCTCACGCGCGTTTTGGTCTCTTTTCTCCACTAACCCAACTCTTCATCTTCCTCTATACTACTGCTAGTTCAAAACTGATGAACAATTGAACACCACCAACACCAAGTTAGCAAGTCACTTGATTTTTTCCTTTCATCTATTCTTCTCCCAAACTTTCTTGTGAAATATATATGTTCATATCTAAATCACAGGTTTGCTTGAAACTATTAGTGCAAACCTAAATGCCTAATTGCCAACTTATTACAATCAAATTAGTAAAACTAAAAAACTTATTTCAATCAATGGTTGGTTTGTTGTGCAATTTCAATGTATTAAAATAAAAATTAAAAGGCTTATACAATTTGTTTGTTGGCATAACAGCTAAAATCTGCCATGTGTGAGAGAAAAAGAGATTGGGTGACAATATGATGAGTTTTTTGCCGACAAAAAACAGAAAAACGATTTAATTTGTTAGAAGCTCTGTAATGGCAAACAAATTTTCTTATCCGGTTCAGGATTGAAGGTTGGGGATCTTTTAATATTTTGAACAATTATTTTCTTACATTAATATTTTGTCTATAAAATCACTGTTAATGAAATCCCAGAAACACCGAAATAGACCTGAATCAAGAGTACAGAGGAAGATGTGTCAACAAAAAAAAACAGAGAGAGAGAGAGGAAGATGGTCTGCGCGTGGGTGAGAAAACCAAAGGAATGCAACCAAACAAAATAAAATTTGATCTGAATAGTTTCTTTTGATCCAATGGTTATTATTAACTCCTCTCACCCTCTCATTTTAACATCCCTCTCACTTGAAACATCCTCTATATATATATATATATATATTCATTGACCCAAGTGTCTGTAGTTAGTTTATTCCGTTAGAGGGGGGGAGTTGAACCTATGACCCCTTTATCATTCTCCATTCCCCCCAACCAGTTTGCACAGCATTTGTTTTTGAACTTTGATGCAAATTGAATTGTTGCCCTTGTAAAAAAAAATTCAAAAATATTAAAGTCCCATTCAGTGGATATGATAGGATAATATATAGATTTTATTTTAATTTTTAAAATGACTTTAATTTTATTCAAGTATTTTTATATTTAGAATTTTTTTTGTAAAGTAATAGGATAAAGGTAAATGAAAGATTTTTTTAATTCTATTCTCTTGGTTTCTTACCCAACTTTTACCTCATAATAGAATTTAAACAAGGGGGATATGGTATTATAAGAGTTAGGACTGATTTACGTATCATATGATACTGGCTCATTAGATAATACTAGTAGATTAAGATATGATAACTTGTCATATTTGTATATCTTATCCACCAAACAATAGATTAAGATGAGTGGGTGCTTCAAACATTTGTATAACTAAAGCCTAGTGTGCATCAACAAAGGTGATATAGTATGCATGGCCTTAAGAATATAAAACTGGGGCAGAACTCACCAATTACTATCCGTACACTGCTGCCAGAGTGAACTTTTTATCAGTTATCACTTTATCAGTCTTTTTCTAACACATTTTTTTCATTCAAATTCTCAGGATGGTGTTGTGCTTGCGAACAACCTTTTGTCGCAAAGTCATCTTGAGGGAAAAAGAGAGAGAAACATTTTAAATCAAACTGATTCAGATGAGCCATCCTCAATGGTTGATCAACATCCCGTAGGCAGCTTGCTATGCAGTCAAATGGATTTAGAAAGCAAACTAGCACCATTGTACCAAAGAGTATTGTCAGCTATGATCATTGACGATCAAACTGAAGAAACTGTTGGAGATGGAAACATATCTTCTCCGTGCGAAAGAGATGATTCTTCTTTGAAGGCTTGCTTCTCTTGGGATTTTGAGAACCAATTTAGCATCAGCAGGACAGAACATGAATTCAACACTGACAATGTTTCCTGTAATGGGAATGCTACCTTTGAGCAATTGGGGATGGACGATAAACTCTTACTAGAGCTACAGAGTGTCGGCCTGTATCCAGAACCAGTGGTAAGCTTCTGATTAGGTGTAGTTATGTGAAAACAGTTTTTGTAGTTTATTATTTGTATGGAAGGTTTTCTGTATGACTTAACTGCCTTACCTCTGTCCCCCGTTTTTTGTCTATCTTGTATACATGCACAATGCATAAATGAAACTAGTCTCCTAGAAATAGGAACAATTCTTTCAGCACTACCTGACAACTTCTGCATTTATGCTTTTGTTACCTACAAAAAGTTTGATAGTAAGCTTCCTTCATTCTTTAAAATAAAATTGAAATTCAACAATATTTTGTTTGCTTGTTGGAGTGTAATTTAGGATTTTGAACATAACTTAGGAAATTTCAGACTTATAGCTTGTATATTTAACACATTTTAAATCATTTTTCCCTTCCTTCCAAATCCCACCAACCCAATATTGGAGAGGAGTCAGAATTGAGAGGGGAAATATTTTGGCCCTCACAATTCCCCTCCCGCCCTTTCATCCTTAATATTGAACCAAACAAGAAAATTTATTAATCTGCCTCTCCAATCTTTTATGACTGGGGATCAACTCCTTGGCACATCATGATCTTTATATGTTATTGCATGCAGACGTGCATTATTTTTAAAGAGTTTAATGCGTACTGAATATGATTATTTTGGGTTCATTTTTCCAATCAATGCTTCCCTTACTAACTGTTCTCCTTATGATTGTTTTGGAAAAGCCGGATCTTGCTGGTGGAGGTTGTGAAGCTATGGATCAAAATATTATTCAACTGCAGAAGGAACACTTCCAACAGGTTTTGATTCTTATCTGAAGTAAATTGTTTAGTGGAAAGAGTCTATTTGATTTTTAAAAAGTTATTTTTGGTTCATTTATTTACATGAAACTGTCTATATCTGAACAATTTTGTAGCTCGCCATAAAGAGAGAATACTTCATGAAACTTATTCAAGCAATAGAAGAAGGCAGGGAAATCGAACCTCGGTAAAATATTTTATAATATATAGTTTATCTTGTTCATTAGTTGTTTTTATTTTTTATGTTGATAAATCCATATGTTGACCCTCATTAATGGCTAATATGTATTGTGTTAATCTGCAGAGCCCTTGAGCAAGCTGCTATGGACAAACTTGTTGAGTTGGCTTATAAGAAGAAGCTGGTAATATGACTGTTTATTTTTTGTGCTTATTCCCCTGTTGTTTGCTCTGAGTTAGTTGTATAATGCAGATGTGGTATTTTTTGTGCTTATTCCCTGTTGTTTGCCGAGTTAGTTGTAGAATGCAGATGTGGCAATTGTATTGAGCTATTTGACATGTTATTTTAAACATGTTATTTGTTTGATGGAAAGGTGGTGTATTGGTTGCAGTTTAATGTATTTTTTATCTTTGAATTTATATTATGTTCTTTCTCTCTTTTTCAACTCCCCTTGAGATGTGTTACAAAGTATCTGGCTTGTGTTTTATTAGACTAATGTTTTCAGAATTATGCTGCCGACCGCCTTTGACATGAAAGATTTAAGTTAAACGGATTTGCATTTGAAAAATGACACTTTATAATATATTGATAGGCCACTCGTGGAACAAACGCTGCGAAGTATGGACTTTCTAAGGTCCCAAGACCAGTTGCTTTGGCTTTCATGAAGAGGACTCTTGCTAGATGCCGAATGTTTGAGGAAACTGGGAAAAGTTGCTTTCAGGATCCTGCATTGAAAGATATCCTATTTCCCTCTCCTGCTCATGACAACTATGCTGTCTCAACAGTTGCTGAAAACCAACCGCTTGCTCAAAATTCTCAGCAAGAATGTGCACTATCAGGTTTTCTATTTTCGTCTAGTTTTATTTGTTTTGGATGTATTTTCTATGTATGATACAAATTCCTAAGGCATTTGCATTTTGCTTCATCTTTATTTATACCACTTCTTGGTTTCTAAAATCTTATTTGATTAGGTAGGGGGATAGATCCTTTTTATATCTTATTGGAAACATATTGGGCCTTGGTCTTGCAGGTTCGTTTCCTTGCAGGGAGCAAAATGTCTTGGGAAATTCAGACCATCCCTCTGACCTAGATTCTGCAAGGATTGGACCAACCCTGACCGGAGGGAAGCAAGGAGAAGTGCTACTTGATGATGTTGGTGTTGGTGATTCTTTGATACCTACATCAACTCCTGGTAATTCGATTTTGGATGGAGCAACAAGAAATAGGAGTGGAAGAGGGAGGAAGAAAGGAGCTTCTAGGAGAAATTCTGTCAAAAGAGGCGGTCGTTCTTCTGCAAGCAACATAAGGAGTGAGCGCAAAACAAAACCAAAGGCAGTTCAATTGTCTACTTCTGCAAAGGGATCTCTTGGCAAGTCGGTGGAAAATACTAACTCTGAGCATCAATTGGCTAGTGGCTCTAATCCAGTGGTTTCCAGTGATAACAGAAACAATACTAACGATTTGGCCGTTGAAACTGGGGAACCCTTGGACTTAACAGGCATGCCTGAACTAGACTCCATAGAAATTGGTGCAGATAAAGACTTGGATTCTTGGTTCAACATTGATGATGTGGATGCATTACAAGACGATGATGCAGTGGGGCTAGCCATACCAATGGATGATCTGTCCATGGTTCTGTGAAGATATATATATATATATATATATAGAGAGAGAGAGAGAGAGAGATATTCGTATAGATTTGGTGTTTATGAACCAATGCTGTGTCAGTTGAGTTGAATGTTCATACAATTCATGCCTCTCAAGTTGGCACTCTTAGTTTTGCTCATTATTTTCGTATACTTGTCAGTATCTATAGTACCAAATATAGAAGCCCGAGAAAGGGTTAAAGAAATAGAAAGAATGAAATGGTAGTCCTCAATTGTTCATATGACCTAGAGCTGCTGCATATAGGTTGTAATTATTATATTTGTTACAAAACTTTGATGATCCCGCTGTAATATTCTCAGACTTGTAAATTATCTCATCCAAATTATAGGGTTAGAAAACCTATTTGTGTTTTTCTTTCTTTCTTCTTTCTTTTATGTTTACCATTGTAGGTTCAAAGTTTTCACTGCTTTTCAGCTGTGATTAATCTTTTTGAAAAATTTGGGGGACACGCCATGCAGGTTCTTGTCTTTCAACAAATTTTTTATATGTATAAGTCATTAATCGCACCCTTACCATTTACTTTATTTAAGAGACTCAATTCTTACTATTTAGACCAAAATTAGAAAACCAATTTGTTGTATCGACTGTATTTAGAATTTGAAACCAAAAAAACCATCACACAAATCCTTAATTTCTTACCCTCTTTTTTCTTCCTTTCTTTTTAAAAAAAAAAGAATACAATGCAAGCCAGATAGAAGGTCAAGCTCTTATACGAATGCTATCTAAGGCACATACTAAATCAAGAAAAAACAAATGCACAAACTAAACCCAGTGTTACGTTTTTGTAATTAAAATTGTAAGCAGAAAATGTTTTATTGAACTAGAAAGCCTTACATTTCTCATTAACTTCTCACTAACTTTCTTCTAAATCTTACACGGGTTTGGGGTAATTTTCCAGGGCCATGTTCTTACCTTTTGAAAACAACATATCTTCCTTTTTTTTTTATAAAAAAACAAATCTTAATAGCACCTAATTTTTCCTATCTACCACCTTCGAAAAATTTATCAAATGAGATATACCAATAACCCTTACATTAAATTATAACCCAGTTGATATTAAATGACCTATGTGAGAGAAAGAAGCAATAAGGTACTTGTACAAGTACTCTCCCAATACGTATTCTCTTTCAGTTTCATGAGTCTAAGAGAGTACCAATTTGCAAGCCTCCAACATAGGTTTCCATGCTCTAGGAACAATTCTTGAAATTTCTGTTAGCAAATTTATAACATTTTTGAAATTTCTGTTAGCAAATTTTAATAATTTCACAATTTATTCACCTGTCACCTGTGTTTTTATTCAATGGTTATATCTCAGCATTTGATTTAACTTTTTAATGTGAAATTTGTATGCCCAAAGTTCCATGCTATGTCTTAAATACGTTAAGTTTCCAATTTCCATCTATAATTTAAAGAAACATTCATTGAAAAATATCCCAAAGATTGCACCAAAACAATAAAGAGAAAAATATCCCAAGGACTTTGCCTTACAAACATTCATCTAATCCATGACTTCAACCATGCATGCAAAACTTACTGGAGCATACATTTTCATTGTAGATTATTTCAAAATATTCACAAATCAAAATATAATTTTCCCCTCAAAACATAGCGAGGGGAAAATTGAAACCCTCAGATATTATATTTCAGTATTCGGCCAGTACCATAAAAATGAAGCCCTTGGATATTTCATCACAAGTAAGGTTAATAACTTTTGGATTCAGATTTTACCAAAAAACTTCTGGCTTCATCATCAGCAACATCACTGCATTGATGAAAACAAAGAACAATTATGATATGATAAACAGAAAAATCAATACTAAAATGAATTGAATCATATGAAAGAGATCAAGCAAAAACCTGTCTATAGCTTCTGTTTTAGTGATCAATGTGAGTCCCTTAGAAGCAAGATATTCACAGAAACTCTGAAGGGTTTTTTTCTCTTGGGAGAAATTGCAAAGATGTTTAAGCGAATCGTTGAAATGCTTTGGTTCCTTCATAGAACAAGTTTGTGAATTTAACAAGTTACCACAAATCTAAAATACAAAAAGAAGCATAGGAAGATTAAACAAACAAATTCAAGGAGGGATACGATAAATATAAATTAGCAGTGTTATCAATTGCAGATTGCATAACGTAGCGGTTGCTCAAATTCAACTAGGTTAAATACATTGATATAGTGTTTATAACCGCTATTTGTACTAAATAGTGTATCATAGAAGAAGAATTTGTTCAAGTTCGTCTATGCTATAGTGTTTTTTTTTTTTTGAGAACTATGCTGTAGTGCTATAACTCAGTTATTTGACAACATTTAATAGAAGTTAAACAGGGAAGTCCTAATTGTTGTTTTTTTTGCATGGAAGAGGAAGTTATGGATTACCTGCTCAAGGATGCAACCCTTACGAAGCGCAACTAAACACTCCAATGCTTTGGGATAGTTATCACCTTCATGGGAGTTATCTACCAAATCAAATATTTTATTTTTCATACCCTCGATTGCTTTTAGAACCCAAACTGGACTGTCTCGGCGTGAAATCATTGCTTCAAAATCTTGTACTGGTGTCAGATCCCCGATTTCCTCAACTTTCATAGATGTATATTCGATGAGATTGGCAGACGGGGCTGTAATGCTTTCTTTAGCCACTTCATCATTTCTCTTTTCTTGCAATAACTGCCTTTGCTTTTTCTGCAGTGAGATATTTCGAATGTAAAACATGTCTGAAGTTAGTAACAATTACACCCAATAGAAACTAAATACACATTCTTACCAAGGGATTTCCCTGTAGCTCAAAAGACCTACGAAATGAGTCGATGACAGATTGGTTTTGCAAAACCAAGTCAGTCTCAGGCTCTGTAATTTTTCTGAGTGTATAATCAAGAGGAGGTACTGAAGCATCTGGATGCTTTGATTTCAGATCAAGATAATGATAAAAGCGCTGAAAAGATATACAAATATATCAGTTAGCTTTAGCTTGACACCATTATTTCTGGGAGAGTAAGTTAGAAGTCTCTCTACATTCAAATCATCATACTAATTTATGCATAATAGAATAAATAAGTCAATCGATGTTAAAATATAGCCAATAAAGCACAAATTCTCCAAATCATATGGCATCCAGCACTAACTATAACCAATAAAGCATGTTAATTGATGCAGACTGGTAGATAAAGTAACAATCATAAGACAAATCCAAAGTCAAAAACCAAACCTCAAACCCTTCAATGAGAAAACAAATCCGAATGGAAATATAAGCGAATAAAGGAAGGAAGGAACTATATGAGAAACATATAAGTAGATAGAAATGTACTACCGCCAATACTGGATTTGGTGTGAGGTCAGGAAGCAAAACTTCCTTTTTGTCATCTGGTGCAAGATCAAGCATTTTTATGAGGTTCACTGCTGATTCTAGCTGTTGTTCATTTGGCTGACACGATGCAGGAAAACTAGAGAAAGAAGGAAAATGAAACTCTCGCACATCGTCGGCAAAAGGAAGAACATTGAAGTAAAATGAATCAGGCTGCACAGCATAAACATAGAAGCAAATTATTACATAAAAGATGAAGTTACAAAATAGAAACCAACTATGTAGCACTGACACTTCAGATTGAAGACGTGTCAAATTTCCCAATCATGTCGGTGCCCGACACCGACATTGACACATATGGTTACATTCAACTATCCTATTTTATCAAATTATTACCAATGTCGATGTGTCAGTGCTTTATAGGAAACCAGAGAAAGTAAACAAACTCATAAACTGAAACAAAAAACCTACAATATTTTCTCTATCAGATACATTGGGTGTCAAGACCCCAACGACAACATTCCCCTGTCCCTGTCTCCAGACGCACCGTAATATTGCCACCTTATTCTTTTCCTTCATAGCCCTTGATAGTGCAGAAACTGCAAGCACGTCTTTTCTATTTCCAGGTTCAGCCATGAACATGTAGACATCTTTCATGTACTGGTGTCTTTAGTGGACAATTTAAAACAAAAGAAAAGTGAAATAATGAGTCATGAAATCTCTTTTAGGTTTAATAAATTTGAATCACATACATTCAGTTAAAGCATATGCAATCTTACCTAAATACATTACAAAAATCAGTAAATCCCAAAAGCTTTACACCCTTTTGCGGTTTGAACTTTGCAGTATCCCACTGAGCATAGGAAATAGGAATTATTTGAGGTCCATATCGATAACCTTTAATTCTTTGATGTGGAGGGACAACTTTATCCCGATCTTCAGAACTCTTGTACTCATAATCTACTTTAACTTCATGTGTTGCAGATTGGTCAGTTTCAGGAGCCTTATCAGAGTATTTCTTCAGAGTTGGAAATTTCTCTTCTTGTGTTTTCTTGAACACCTTTACCTGATAATCATTTAAGTTTTCATGAAATTAAAATGCATTTTCTTACTAATCATTGCTTTATTTAAAAAATACATTTCATTAGGTAATACAACTAAAATATGATGTTAAACATTAAGATGAAGAAAAAACAACACCATGCCTTAAATTATTCAATATAAAGATTCATTTTGTCTACAGACAACTCAAACTTGAGTATTTGACAATCATTAATGGAAAAACATGCAAAATTGAAGACAGTTAACCAGCTAAGTGATAGGTACACATAAATAAGACATCTACTATGGACCTGAAGATTAAATCTACATATCTATCATATTGCAAATCTTACCTTGATCTTCAGTTTTGGGCTGACTTCAAGATCCCCTTTGAAAATAGTAACTGGAGTTATTTTTCGGGTTTTAAGAGCACCAAACAAAGAAATTGGATCCTCTACATTCAACAATTTTGTTGATGTTTGCTTTGAAAAAATATTTAAAAGACGATCATTCTCATCCATTATTTCCTTGTTTGCATCTTGACTAAGCGTTCCTCTCACAATTATACTTTCCATTCTCAAACCATGAGCTGTCATCTGTTTAGCAATCATGGTAACTTGCTCTTCTTTTGATCCTTCATACGGATCTTTTATTGGACATTGTGCATTTGTAATAAGGCAAAGACGTTTCTTTCCCTTGTTAGTTGGTCCAAACTTTTTTATTAACATATCCATGGCAACAATGACAGCATCAAGAACTAAATTGAAGTCAAGGTAACCAGAATGTAGTATAAAAGAGATCTAATACAACAAACAGGGTTTTCAGGCAAATATTAGTTCGTTATATCAATCATACAAGAAAGCATTGTCAACAAAAATTAAATGAAACAAACACCTAATGGCAATGAGAATACACAGTAGGAATCACAAACGGAAATCTATGAAATCTTATAACCTAAAAGCAAAGAATTTGCCAAAAGCCATTAGGGTGACTAATTTAAACTTGGTCAAAATTCAAAAGCATATATTTTTCTCATTGAATAAAGATATACTAATGCGGTGTGTATAACTTTATGGATACAGTCACCGTGGGTAGTTCCTCGAGGCAGTTGTTGTAAAGCTTCAACAACGTCTCCATCCACAACTTTAGAATTTTTCAAAACCACAACATGGTCATATCCACCCACTTCTGTAGTTAGTTCGTTATCCGTGCCTGAGAAAAGTAACACAAAATAGATGAGACTTGATAAAAATAAAACCTTGATCAAGTGATCATGACCCTACAACAACAGATCTAGGATATGACTATTTTAAGCAGCCATTTTTCGCCATAAAACATGATAGAAGTCATAGAACAACCATCCTTAACAAATCGATCATGGAAGCTATTTTGATAACACTGAACATCATTTTGTAATGAGCCCTAATTTTAATACAGTATGAATCAGAGTCCTATCAGTATCAATGTAAGCATTCAAGAGAGCAGAGTTTGTACTTAAAATAAGAACGAAACACGACGAATAATATTTGCATCATAATCATAAAGATTAAGTAAGGTAAGTAGTACCTTCAGTTCCAAATAAGACGATTCCGACTTCATCAAACTTGTTATAAATCAACTGCATATAAAGAAAAGAAAAGAAAAGAAAAGGAGCATTTTAGTTGTTGAAGCTCTAATCTAATCTCAATAAACAAAATCAAGAACGAGAATGGAATCATACATACATACCTTTTTTTGAACAAGCATGGAAGAGAGTTTCTCAACTTCAGGGAGAACAGAATGCATGGTTGGACCAACATCGAGTACCAAAACCAAAGCTTCCTGTGTTTGATTAAGAAAAAGAGGAAAAGTTGAAAGTAGTAAAACCCTAAAACGAGAAGAATGAAGTAACGAAATGGAAAAAGAAGGAAAAAACGAACGAACCTTGTTACGAGCCATAGATAGATAGATGGAAAATGAGAAGAAGTTAGTTAAGCTTTGAGAAGTGTGAAGAGAAGAAGAAAATGGTTTAGTAGGGGTACTTTATAGCCCTAAGTAACCTAATCAATCAATGGTTTTCCCGCCCTCGTTTTACTTACGTTTTCTGGAATACAAGGGGTGTTGCGACGGTACAATAGATAAATTATCGGTACAATAACATGCATTGACCAATGATTACTTGATATGTGAAATAATATTTGACATGCGGTAATAATTAATTTTTAACATATAAAAAAAATATTCTGATGTGGACAAAAGGTAGTTTTTTATTGGTTAAATCTTTTATTATACCAGTACATGGTGATTTATTTGGTTAAATCTTTTATTGTACCGTATAATTTCCCTACAAAGGGTCTCATTCATTTCCCCCAAATTCTTTATGTTCTGTACTTCTGTTGGACTCTTGGTTTTGTATTTATGTTAGTCACATTTTTTTATGATTAATTATAATTTTGATTCTCTTACTTTATATCGTAAGGAAATTAAATTAATGAATTAAACAATGGATGAGAACAATCTTACGATCTAAACATCTTGTGAGTTATTGTGACCAAGATTGTAATAAAAAATTTGTATGAGATTATCCGGAGTACTATCTCTAAGTAATCCTCCACAAGTTAAGAATTCATTTTTTTTTAATATGTGCTCAATCAACATTAAACTTAAGTGTGTTTACAGGAGGAGACTCCCATTTGATCTTAATAGTGGAAGCAAAGTTATTCATGTAAGGTGCAGATTTAACAATACTTTTAAGAACCAATTGCACTTAACTTTTAATCATTCAATATCATCATATTATAGATTACCTTATTTAGTAATATGTTAATCACAATTTTTAAATTTATAAACATAATGTAGAGACAAAAATTAAGTGATTTTAAAATATAAGGATCAATTTTATTAACAAATGAAAATAGACCATAAAAACTATAATTAAATCAAAATGAAAGAAAATAGGTTAAATTTGAAGAAAATCTCACCCAAACAGAAAATGAGACTCATATATGACACATGTACAAATTTGACTCAATAATTATAAAATGCATTAGAGAATAGAGAGTATGTCTTTGACGGATAATATGATGCAAATGCCATACCATTTTTGTTTTGTTTTGTTTGGAGCATATTGAAGACTTTTATATTGTTTGATATAATGAATGGATTAGGGAGAAGACTTGTATCACAAGGTTTAGTCACAACATATATGCATACATATAATATAATTTACATGTTTTGGCAAAAAAACAAAAGATCAGTTAAGCAATATATGTAATATAATTATGAATAATTTTATGTGTATTTAGACTAAGTGGATTGTTTTTTGTCTGTCATCTACCAAATATTTCTCTGGTAGTGTTCACATTATATTAGTGGAAACAACACAACTGCAGGCCTCACTATGATCAATTATTTTGCTTACAAGTCAGGGCAATATATTAGTATTATTGCAACAATGTATAAAGCAAACAATGAGTTGGTGAATGCTGTCTGTCATCATTATTCCCAACTAATGTGCCTTTTAATCTAAAGCAAAGTTGTCAAATAAATTTTGATACCTAAATGTGTGAGACTAAGTTTTGATTAACTGCATAAACACATCTAAATTACACACTTTTTTTTAAGGTGTCAAAACTATATGATAATGCAAGGAACTTTAATACATTCACTTATCCTCCTTAAAAAATAGCGCTACCTAACCAACAAAAAAAGAAAAAGAAAATTACTACACACTTTTTAGCAAACTCTATGGCGCACAAGTTTCATATGTGGTTCACCATGCACAAGTCGCCGAAAACACACGATAGACTTGTGCACCATAGACTTTGCCCACACTTTTCATATCTCCATGGCCTATGGCCTATAAATATGGTACTTAATAATTGATGTAACAATATGTGAAGCAAAGTGTTTTGAACCCACAAAACTCATTCAACCAAACACCTTTCAAAAAACATCTATCTGCCAAATAATTAAGTTTCAAAAATATGATCAACAACAAAGTAGCTATATTTTTAGTTCTTATTATGTTTTTCATCATTTCTGTTTCTTGTTCTGATCCAGATCCAGTTATGGATTACTGCATAGCCAAATCAGAAAACAGTTGCAAAAACTCATCTACAGCAACAGTTGAAGATTTTACATTCTCAGGCATAAAATCCCCAGGAAACTTCAAAGAAACTGGTTTTACTGCAATAGGTGTGAACTCAAATGTATTTCCAGGTTTAAACACTCTTGGAGTTTCATTTGTTAGAGCTGATTTTGATGTTGGTGGTGTTAATATTCCTCATTTTCATCCAAGAGCAACAGAAGTTGCTATTGTTCTTGAAGGAAAAATTTATTCAGGATTTGTTGATACTAAGAACAAGATTTTTGCTAAAGTTTTGGAAAAAGGTGAAGTTATGGTTTTTCCAAGAGGACTTGTGCATTTTCAGATGAATGTTGGTGATGTTCCTGCTACTATTTATGGTAGTTTTGATAGTCAAAATCCTGGTTTGATGAAAATTCCTAATGTTGTTTTTGGATCTGAGATTAAAGATGAGCTTTTGGAAAAGGCTTTTGGACTTAATTCTAAGGAACTTTCTAAGTTAAAGAAGAGGTTTTCTCCAGCCTAAAAATTTTCTCTTTTTTTTTTGGGTTGAAAAATGATTCTTTGACATCAAAATTTTGATGTCAAATGTGGTGTTCATTAATTTTTATGTATTTTTAGAATTCATTTAAATGGTAGAAGATAAAGATAGTGTCACATATGTTTGTATTTTGTTTATTGTAACATTGGTTCAATGAAAACATTCAAGAATCAGAATGAAAAGTGAATATTAAATTAAGATCACATCATGAAGGTAGAAGATGTCTTTATATGATGATTTTTTTCCAACATTTCTTACTATTAATTGAAATCACTCCATTGGTGAAAAGTTATTAGATTAATTTGCAGTTGACTTAATATTTTTATGGGTCTCTAGAAAATAATTCTTGCACATAATTTTAGTCCTAGAAATAGAAATTGAGCTTTTTAGTCCTAGAAGGTTTGTATCTGAGCTATTGTTTTTTTACATACAAATGTTAGTTAGTTTGTTAGAGAAAAGATGAAATATTAAAAATAGAAATTGAGCTTTGAACCTTCTACACAATATTGATCTAGTGTCCCAACTCAAACTAATGGAGTAATCATTCAATGATGTTTGAGAAAATTGAAATGACAAATATAAGCATAGTGTTATATATTGATCATATAACCTTAATAGCAAAGAAAAGTGAAAACACTCAATACAACAATTTTCTTACAAGAGTAACCACAAAATGCTTACATGGTGTTTTTCCATAAAATCCATTCCATTTTAGTTAAAGCCAGGCACTAAGCATCTCATTCCAAATGTCAGGCACACCAGGGAGGCACCAATGGCTACAATCAGAGCCTTGTTTCTGTCTCTCTTCTTGACTTAATGCCTTACTATACACTGAAGGATGTCCATCTCTTCTAAAAGCAGTCATTGTTGTAATGTCTTGTAAATATACCGGAAATCTCATTCTCTTCAACACTTCTTTTAGCACTACTAGTGGTCCAGGAACATGTAAGTGGCTGAAATGTTTTACAGGTTGCCTTTGATTGTAACATTTCCAACCATTTTGTCTACACAAGAATGAAATTCCTAAATGTGTTATTGATAATTACAGTTTGTTTTAATCTATAAAGCGCTGACATGGACAGCAAATATGATATTGACATGCAGACGCCGGTAATAATTTAAAAAATTGACAATAGTAGTACCTGTTATGCCTAGGTGACATGCTTCTAAAAACAACTCGGGTTTTTCGAGGGTCCAAATTTAGATCCACCCACTTTGCCCATGTACTGAGTCCTTTCTCATAGGCAACCATTTGGTTCATGTTTGTGATGATTCTATTTCCTTCCATGTAATAGTCCCACCTGGTATTTATCAAGACTGATTCCATTAGGATGTGAAGCGCTTATAACATCAACGATTATCTTATAAGTGTTTATGTATAAATTATAAATACATAAATATCAACACATTTCCAATACTTTGCATTAAATTCAAGTGGAAAAGTTGATAATGAAAAAAGGTTTCTTACGAGCTAGATTGACCAGAGTGAGTCCACCAATGAGCTGAATCAAATACAAGAATATCAGCTCCTTTCCAATACCTTGCATTCTCTTCAATCAAATCTAAATGCAGAATTCTCTTATTATTAGATTCTTTCTTCAGTTCTACCAACAGTGGTGCCCAGAAGAATTCAATTGAAGTCTTAAAATCCTATAAGTGAACAAAGTATAAGTACTAATCATTTTTAGAAGGAAAATTAAGGAGAATAAGATTGATTAATGTTCTACCGTAGCATGGAAAGACATTAAAAGACCATTATTGGTAACCCTTTTCTTGTCAGTTGAAATAACTCCTTCAACTAAGCATACAAGAGACTCCCATTGATTTCTTATGATAGAATCACCCACCAGCATTATTCTCTTTCCTCTCATTTTACCAAGAAACTTCAGTGCATCAAACCTGAAAATGTCATCAACAAGCCAAATTTATCAGCACGGTTTGTGTTTTTGGTTTTGCGATGACAAAATTTGATTATGGCTAAAAACGAGTTGAATGTAAAGAGATTTATGTAAAAGTTGACTGAACAGCATTAAAGTCGAGACTCCCCTAAAATCATTTCTGCACCTCTAGAATCAATTTTGCCTCCTCTAAAAGTGGAACCAAACATACACATTACATGCATATAAGTAAACAAGCAACAAGATATCGATGATGCAATGCAAGCATATAAGAAAACAAAAGGGTAGCAATGTGAACAATGCTTCATCATTACCTTGGGATTGAACAACCCAATGGCTTCCACTTCCATTTCTCATAATCTGAATCAGGTCTTCCATTCTTTTGACAGGTAACTGCAGTGGCGAGATAGGGACAGTTGGAATCATAAAGAGGGTAGGATTGATCAAAAACCCATTTTCCAACTGAGAAATCACATTTCTTCCATGAATCTCTATTGGTTTGCACCATGTTGACATCTTCAGTTTCTTGCAAGGCAAGCCAGCTGGGAACATCATCTGGATTTATCAGTGATAATGTGGATTGGAACAAGCCTAACAAGGTGCTGAAAAAGAAGAAAAATGACAACTGATGAATGTTTGGTTTTGCCATGGAAGCTCAAGGTGAGGGCATAGTTTTAATTATGTAAGAGTTTTTGTAATTTAGAAAGGACCTTGTTTGCTGTGTACTTGTGTTGATGAAAAGTGTTTGATCAAGGCATGACTTACGGTGTTATGGACCATTAAAGATATGTTACTTTTACTAATTGTCATTGATTGATTGAATTTTGTAGCAATGCCACTTTTCTTCTCTTTTACAGAGAACAACCTTTATCACTATGCAATTAAAATGTTATTATTATTTAGAACAAAAAGTGTCTAATTAACTTCAAATTTTGGTAGGAAGTTTAGGAGCTATGCAATTGAGTTATAGTCATTGGCTGCAACTAACTTTGAACAATTTTTAGTAAATAGTATTACTAATCATTTAGTTTCTTCAAAAAAAAAAAAAAAGTATTACTAATTTTCAAATGATATTACTGTAGAATGAATGACATATACTGAAACTTTAGTATATTCTTCTGGAATACCTTATACCTAGGTACCTGTCAATGTTCATGTTGCAGTGCTGCTTGTTTAGAGGAATAATATATCAGAGGAATAGCCAGAGTAGTGTGGACAATTTTTCTGGTATGCAGAACTATGTGATAATTGTCTGATGTGTAGGGCATCTTTTTAAGCCAAGTATGATGCAAGTAAAAATAACTCTTAATCAAAATACAAAAAAGGAAAGAATTGCTGACAAATTGAACTTGCAAGATCAAGTGAATTAAATTAAAGGTGTTTATTTTTCTCTCAGAAAATAGAATAACTAGCCTTGAAAATAAGAACAACAGATATATAAAAGAAAAACACAAACTGGGAACTTGGAATGAATACAAATAATCATGCCATGGGTACCACAGGCTTCCTTGAAAGGGATGTCTAGGAAAAACATTTCGGGCTGATAAAGCCCGATGAAGAATAGATCAACCATGGGAATATTTCACATGAACTTTATTTGGGAAGCCCATTTTCACTGTTGAGAAGAGCTTGACTTTCATCAGTAAGCAAAACAGGTCCCCTTCCTGGTCTTGTGCATATAAAGTAACTGACATCCCCCTTGTACTTTTGTGATGGAATATTATCTTTAATTTCTGGAGGTGGCGGCAAAGCTTCTAGGTCTTGTATTTCATTGATCCCAGCATCTTTTGCAATTGACTTGTCACCAATAATGTAACTGCAGTGAGGAGATTTTGCAGGTAAATAAGAACTTCAAGAGATTGACAAAAATCTTAGAATAGTATGCATGAAAATACCAAAACTTAAAAAGCACCTGTCGAGATCATCTGAATTTGGAGGGAAGTAGTAAAGCAGCCTCTGAATCAAAAGGGTAGCAGCTTTTCTATTACGTGCAATTAGAACCGCATTTGGCCCTGCATCAAACGTATAAGCTACCTGCACATCAAAATTAGCCTTAGTATTTGAATACACCTATGAATTTAATCATGTTAGTTTGTTTATGTGTGTGTGTGTGTGTGTGTGTGTACATGCATAACCAAACAAATTGTGTGTATACACATTATTCATGTGGACATTATACGTATATTCAGGGGCATAAGGTCATAGGAAACTCCAGTTATGAATAAAAGTTTAATGATGTGCATGAAGCATGACTAGAAATATTGGCTCATAACGTTTGAACTTGAAATGAGTAAGAAAGATTCTGAAAGAAGAAAAACGGTTATTATAAAACACGACAGGAAATTTGTTTTAATTTTAGATTATTCAGTGAATGGTAACCAAATAATTGACAGAAAGTAATTCAAACCTGGGGAGCTTCTTCTGAACGGTTCCACTTTTCAGCAATGCTGATTATCCTGAAGTGAAATAGAACAGTTGATAATAAATTAGAACAGAAATGTGTCACACTTGTGATCTTATAAAACAAACGTAATTGTCATAAATAACTGTCAATTACCACAACCTACCTATGGGATGTATCATTCATGTAAAATATAGGAGGAGATGTATCCAGACAGACTGCATGAAACTGGTTGCTATCGGTACAGGTGAGTTGTGAAAAAGATGCAAAATCACGGTTTCTAATGGCTTCTTCCATTTGCAGTATCCTCTTTGGCACTATTTCCTATTGTGGTTCACATGAGAAAAAGGCATGATAAAAAATTAATCAAACTTTAATTACCATGTCATAGTTGTTTATATAACAATGAAAGAAAAAACTAGCACATCGAACTTTGAAACATTCTTAATTAACAACCGTGTATAAATTCACACTTACTATTTGAGAGAGAAACAATGGAAAATAAATTGCACCACTAACAATAGTAAGATGTTTGAAAGTAGACGTCTCACCGTCTCAGCATCAAAATTTTAAAAAACGTCTCCCTGATTTTATGAAAAAGAGAGGGGTCTATACCTATCTGCAGTAATATATGTTAGGAAGGTCTCTACTTTCATACAAATAAATACTCATCTAACATTTTTTTAAGCAAAATTGGAAGCACTATGATTTGTTGGCATCCCAACTATGTTAGCACCCACGACAAGCCAAACAATCATCTATACAAAAGTTGGGGGGAGGGGGACATAAACCAAACTCAAGATGAAATTATAACGGAAATTAGGAACAAGACTCTTATTACTGAAAAAAAAAATCCTTTGATATAAAAGACGGAATTAAATTCCATCAAACAAACCCGGGCTTGGAGGTACCGAAATATGCAAGATTATCAGCATAGGTGCCGCATTCTCTAAAGATGTGAGAAAAATACTCATCTAACATGACAAAGGAAGTGGATGTAGTAGTAGTACCTTTGCTCTATGCTGTAAAAGCAAACTTGTTTCTACAGTCTCACGCATTCCTGAGGTGCTGCTTGTTTCCTTTTGCAGCGAGCTAACCTAGAAATAAATAATGTAATGGGAATATTGAGTAGAGTATGACATGAGGGAATAGAATACTGACAGAACCAACAACCTAGCCTTATTAGTGAATAATAGGCCAAGTTAAACGGCTGAAAAAGAGCATGAGAGAAATAAATGAGAAACTAGAAACCAGAAGCTATAGATTTACATTGAAAAATGACACAACATGCCATCTTTTACTGAAATATATTAGTAGTAAAAGCTAAAACTGAACATCAAACTAATCCATTTAATTAAATGAAGACTAAAAATATGACATACCACAGCAATAATAATAACAAGATCATCCCAATGATTTTCATCAGCAAGTTGAACTGCGAGACTATCACTTCCATTCTCCTCCTATAAACATCAAAATAATAGAAATTATAGATATATTTTCAGATGATATAATGCCCTATAAAATAAAATAAAAACTTACTTTTCCCATTATCCACTTCACAAAACCCCCAAATAAGCTGCGACAAGCACTACCTGATCCTTGCCTGTATATAGTGAATATCCAGAATTGTTACAATATATTATCAAAATACAAGTGTCCAAACCAAGCCATAACACCTTACAAATTTAAAAAACCATAAAGAAAAGAAAGACCTTGCAATAGCAGATAGCTGGCTTTCGTCTTCTTTGACATTCATTAGCTTCCCAAGGGCATAAACTGCAAAACATAAACAACAGAAGCTATTATGAAATATGATGTCTAATATACAGTCTAATATAAAAATAATAAGAATCAAGAACCATGCTATTGTAACCATTAAAGCATGGAAATTAGGTAGAAATTGCTTTAGACAGAACAGAAAATAAAACTGAACATCTGCGTATAAAACTGAAAATAGTTGAAGTCAATTTTCTGAGTTTCAGATTATGAGATAATCGAGTTGAATTGAATGTTGTTCTATTGTCTCCAATTTTCCTCCTATCGTTCTGTCTTAGTTTGGCTGATACACTATATAATGGCTACTTCAAAAGATTACTAAATCCTCGTATCTATTTCTTGTTTCATGCAACTTTAAAACAAATCCATGACCCTTATGATTTAGATCTTAAACCTGCTAGCGCAACTAATAAATCACAATCAGATTTGGTGGATCACCCATGCAATGCATCATACATTAAGCTCAACCGTATGGTAAACTGATGATTTATATAATAATGAAAGTGCACAGGATTTTGCAATTGACTGCACAAGTATTGGCCAGCAACCACTAATGAAATCCAATTTGTTGTCATACTCATAACTATTAAATGAAATAAAGTTTTTAAAAAATAAAAATCAATGCAAAAGTGTATTACCAAGACAAGCGAAACCAGCAGCAGATGAAGCCAATCCGGCTGCAGTGGGGAAGTTGTTGTAGGAAGCAATGTGTACGTGCAATTTGCTCCAATCCTCTTTAGTGATCTTAACACCCTTTTTATTATCCTCAACATCACAAGCGCGAGCACGAATCTCCCTTAAACAGCTCTGGAATCTACCCCCAGAAAGAGAAATCTCCTACACTAACCAGCAAAACCAAATACCACCAATTAAAATTATAAACTAAAACCATGAAAATTCTCAACGCCAGCATTTCAACACACCAAAACAAACTCTCTATCCGTTATTATATCTTACTTAAATATCTTCATTCTTATCTAGAACACATAAACTGGATTTCTTCTAGAATTTACAAAAGTGTGAAAACAGAGAAGCAAGTAGTAAACACAACAACATATCGGAAGTTATGAAGCACCGATACAAACACAGACACGACACTGACACTAACACCTCGAACAAATTGAAGTAATTTATGACTACATGCATCGGTCAAACACCGGACATGTCTTCCATATGAAGTGTCGGTATTACATAGATAAATAGTAAAAAACGCAAACAGCACTGTAAATATCATTGAAGATGTTAATTAATTAATTAGTGAAATATTATAAATATAAGTAGAAAATGAACCTTGCCATTGAGCCACATACGATCTTGCTCGAAGGAGGGACTAACAGAAACAGTGGTGGTTGTGCAAAGGTGACTGGGATCAAGAGTTACACTGATACTATCATTAACAGGTAAGATTAGGGTTTCATCCCTCTTACCCCAATACTTTATGACAGCAATGTTGGTTGGAGTTTGAGCCGTAACCATCAGTATCCAATTCTGCTTCTGTGAATCACCCGCCATTTTCAATGAATCGACGTAATTTGAAATTCGAAAATAAGAAGAAAGGGAAAAGAGTGAAGAAAGTGAGTGTGTAGAAGAAATGAATAAGAAAAGGAAGAAGAGATCTGTGAGTGAGTGTTGTAGAAAATGAAGTAAAGAAGAAGAAAGAAGAAAGGTATTTATATTGGTGTAGTGACAATTATTCTATTTTTTATTTTTTTTGTTTTCTGCTTTAGTTTAATGGTTTAATCATCTGGTTTGGAAGTCAGTTTTAGCATAAGTGGTTTCAGTCCTTCTTGATTGTAATTGCGGGAATCAAACCGTGAGACGATTATGTATTAATACATATTTGATATCACGGTACATGTGTCAGAATTATAATTTATGCAAAATTACAGTAACATTTGTAATTCTGACATATCCACTGTGATACAAAACATATGCTTAGACTATTAGTATTTTTATCATTGATTTCCATAAACTACAAATTATAACTTCTACAAAATCACAGTAAATCACCGTAATTCTAATATATCCACCGTATTTCAAAACATGTACTTAGACTATTAGTATTTCGGTCCCAACATGTGTTACATTAATTTATTCATTTGGATTCTTTCGCTCTCGCCACCACCTACTGACTAGTGACTAATGCAGGCTACAGCTTTCCTTTCTTGTTTGTTTTCCCTCACGAACCTCCTAATCACCATGCACAATATCACTTTGCAAAATTTTGTTTGGTAATTAAAGAAAATAAAGTTGTTCTATTGCATCCAAAAAAATCCACATTGGTTGAAATTTGAGGTTAAAGTTAATTTATATATAACACACACTTCAATTCAATGAGCCACTTTTATAAAAGATGAATCCGTGAGTGTTTAAAGTGACAATATTTCAGAACGCGTGACACACTTGAGAGTTGAACGGAACAAAAGTCATCATAAACTCACGTGCAAAGTAAAATCTGGTCATCCAGTTTAGCAATTGTTTGGAATTCAAAGTTAAAAATAGTTTATATATAACACTCACACACCTAAATTCAACAAGACGTCTTTATAAGGACAAATCCGCGAGAGCTTCCGTAAGGACTCAAAGTAAGAGGAATCGAAGATCAAAATTAGATCATCCGGTCTAACAATTTTATATTTTAACATTGTCAAGTTTTTAACTATACTATTTTTAACTTTAGTAAAAATATTTACAATTGAATCGTAAATTGTTATGCAAACAAAAATTGCAACTTATTAAGTTGGACCAACACAATACAACCCTTTACTTCATTGTTGCTCGTGCTACACGAGGGCTAGCGGCACAAGTAACGTGAATACAAAATTGAGAGACACAAAAAGGTGTTGCTCGTGGCACTGCCACTTTATATTTTATTATCAGTAATAAAATAAAAATTAATAAACAGACATTTTTAGACTAGACTATATTCACAATTGGCAATAAGACTAAACTATGGCTTTTTATTGAACTCACAAGCCAAAACATAACAAGGTTTGTTAGGTGGGCAAAATAGGATACAGATGCAATAGAATAAAAAGTTGGATAATTGCAAATTCTAGTTAAACATTGTCATCAAAATATTAAATTTGTATGTGTGAATTTTTAATGACAATTGTCATTTTGTTTTTGATTTAACAACAAAAAATAATAAGAAATTTGATATCAATTGATTTGTCAATGATTTTTTTTGCATGCGTAAACTAGGTATCATATATGCTCAATTATAAAAATTTGTCCTTCTGCCTTGTGGCACCTAAATGGGCGACAAACTCCTAAGAGTTTTAATGTTGTTGCATGCTCAAACTAGTGATCTAACCTAAAACCTTAAGTAAGCTAAAAGCAGAGTCGGAGCCTCTCGTGGTAAGTATTTTACCAAATCCCATCAATTGAATCACGTTTTTGAGAAATACAAAACCTTTTAGAATGTACGTGGCTTATGGGTCGATGGTCAGGATCTCTATCTTGAATCCTTCCTTCGGCCGATAATCCACAATCTATGCACCGGAGCTTGGGCAGGGTAGGGTCATGGCCCGTTCCAAGTCTCAATTTTTTTTAATTAGGTATAATATGTTTTTGTTAAAATTAGACTTTATAATTTTATGCAAATAATGTGTTGTGGTTCAGTGTGGTAGTGAAGCTCGCCCTATTGTGTTTCAATGTGTTATGTTGCAAAAAATACTATAAAGTTGCGACATATGAGATTAGTCCTCTATAGCAAGTAAAATTAAGATGAACAAACCACTATACTCAAGTGATAAATGATATGTTATATTCTTTTTTTTGGTCGAGACCGGGGTATCCACCGCCGAACGCAGTGACTATTCTCTCGCTAGATTGGAGACACCTTGAAGGGTGGGATAGCTGGCCCAAAAATGATATGTTATATTCAAAACATATATATTTATATTATAAAATATTGAAGAAAAAAAAGTTATGGCCCTCCCCAACAATTTCTTCTAACTCCGCCACTGACTAGAAGAGATTTGCGCCATCTCATCTAAACAACGTTAATATTATGAATTGTTTACTTTAATTTTTTTTTATCCCATCCCATATATTGTATACCAAATTAACCCAAAAAATATCCATTTTGTGTATTACCAATGTGTAAAAAATGAGAATATTCTCCTCCCCTCAAAATCACTTTTGCATCTTATTATAAAGTGCATGCTTTAATATTTAAATTTTATTACTTTTTTACCATATAGTATTACATTTTATACTATCATCTCAAAATTCAAAAACTTATGCTACTGGCCAAACAGTTTTTATATCCCTGTGCATTGTTCTAATCACACTAGTAACCTGCTCAATCTGATCTTCATTGGAGCATGCTGCAAGAAGTACTTTTGCTGTTCCTCCATCTGGATAACAACCAGCATCAATCATTTCTTCAAATATTTCTAAACACTTAAGATAAAGCTTTTTTTTAGAGTAAGCTCCAATTCTACTTGTCCAAGTAACCACATCAGGTTTTAAACCTTTAGTAACAAGTAATCCAAATAATTCTTCCATTTTTTCAACAAATCCTGCTTGTCCATATCTATGTATCAAGATATTAAATGTACTAATATCAACTACATATGATCCTTTTTCCATCACTGTTAAAACTTCTTCCATTTTTCCCAATTTGCCTAATCTTCCATACAAGTTGAGCATGCTGTTGAGAACAAAAGTGTCTAGTTTTAGGCCTGATTTACACATATGGTTAAGAATGTCTTCACATTTACTCACATTTCCCATTTTGGAATAGGCAGATAAAAGTACCATGTGGGATTTCATTGTTGGTGTTATTCCAACTCTTTTCATATCTTCAAAAACAGCTTCAGCATCTATGTTTCATTCAAAAGGAAGAGAAAGAAAACACGTGTCAGACTAACTTATGACATGTCTATAAGCTCTTCTCAGCTTATTTCCATCAACTCTCCTATATAACTTATGAAAACAGCTTATAATTATATAAAAACAATTTGACTTTATTTATATTTTGTTGTAGAAATAGCTTATGGGTAAGCATTTATAAGATAAACGCTTATGCTATAGACGTTTAATTAAGTTGTTTTCCAAGGCAGATCATTACCATCTTGAAAACCAGCTTTCCCATATGCATCTACCAGGATATTATATGAGGCTCTATCTGGTTCACATCCCATGTGCTGCATTAGTGAAAATATTTCAGCTGCCCCATAAGGAAAACCTGCACGACTGTTGCGCGAAGAAAACTCGTTAACTTTTTCTAGATACATAAACTATTAGATCATAGTAAATATGGTATAAGCCTTTAGATGATCAAATTGATTATACATTAATCAGTGAAGAAGGCATTTATACCGTCTTCCAATAACAACCTGTAAGCTTCCATGAGGGCATTATAAGCATAAACATCAGGTTCAATCCCAACTTCTTGCATCTGCTCAAATATTTCTTCAGCTTTCTCACATAATCCCTCTCTGGCAAATGCATTTACTAGAGCAGTATATGTGCAAATATTAGGTGTGCTTTTTTGGCTTAACATTTCATCAAACACTTTTAAGGCCATATAGGATTTACCAGCCTGCATAAAATTCAAATTTCAATACAACAATTAACATAATCATGATTTAGAAAGAAATATAATTTTTACATTTAGTCCCATAAATCATATATAAATAACTTTTATAAGCTAACCTTCCCATATAAATTTATCAACATGGTATAACTTTCAATAGATAGCTTACAACCATCCCTTTTCATCCTTTGAAAAATCTCTTCTGCTTTGTCAAAGTTTCCTCCTTTCATTAATCCATTTATGTAAGCATTGTACACAACAGCACCTGAAAAATCATCGTGTCAATCACCGATTTATTTTATCATATTTCTGTTTCAACATATACGAATGAAGGCCATAATTTCGCATTTCGGCAAACCACCGCGGTCTAGTTAAAGTGGTTGGTGCGCAGAGTGTGTGAATGTTACAAACTCCAGAACACTGAGTATGCTTCCTAACAATAAAATATAAAGTTGATTGAGGAACATACTTGAAGGAAGGCCATAATTTCGCATTTCAGCAAACACAGCTTCGGCATTTTGTAGTTTCCCGGACATGCAATAGGCCTTTATAAGAAGGGCATAGGTATCTTCATTAGGAATGCATCTAGCCTCTTGAAGCTGCAAATATGTGGATTCTGCTTCCTTGTATAGAAACTTTTGCCCGAAAGCATCTATGAGTAAATTATAGCATATCACATCTGGCTTGAAGGAACTCCTTAGCAGTATCCATTTACATATCTGAACAGATTTCAATTTGTTTTACATTAAAAAAAGGTGAAGTAAAAAAATTAATTAAATTCCGGCACAAGACATGCATGAAAAGGAGAGGAAAAAATACAACAGAGTCGGCTAAAAAGTTACGTGTGATGTTGCATAGGATTAGTATGCACCAGCATACCGGGTCTAGCATAAGTATGTGCGCAATGTGTGTGAGTGTTGTAAACTTCAGGTACTAAGTTCAATTCTCATTGATAAAAAATAGTATGCAGCAGAATTGTTTTCTCACCGCAATGATTGAATCCCACTGTTTTCTCATCCGAAGTTGAACAGACACAGTTAAAACATCATCCCATGAATCAAGAGAGGGTGGAAGCCTGTCCAATGAACCCCAAATGCTCTCAGTATCCTCTTGCTTTTGAAGATACTGCAGAATTTGCTGTGCAGTTGGACTCAACACTGGAAAAATTCCATCAACAAATCCAGAACCAAATTTCCACCCTCTTCCTCTCAAAGAACCACCTACAAAGAAAGTAACAGCACACTTTTCAAACACAGACACAGTCACATATAGACATGTTTGAGTGAACAAACTTGTTGTGTTTTAGGTAGCACATCATAGATTACATTTTTTTCTTGACACTTTCTTGTGATTGAAGTTCCTTAATTTGCCGGTTTTGTCGATGTAAACACTGTCTTTCTTGAACTTCTTCAAAGCCACTCCACTTGAATCATTTGATTTCCATTCGGATTCATTTATGCAACATCTTGGTTCTATAAATGTGTGCTTCAATGTGCATATACTAGAATTTAACCTGCAGATAACATCAGGAATTAATCATTTTAATTTTAATGCCACTCCAATTAATCAAAGTAACAAAATGACCCTTCTTAGTAATAATATAATATCCTATACCATAGTAATTAAAGGGTTAATGTGATTGTACCAGCACAATATATGAGATTGAAATGAAGATAATGGAATGGAGCTTACATGATTCATGAAGGCAAGTTCTGGTGTGGATAATGAATTGTGAATGGATGGTGCATTTTAGTTTTTATTATAAACATGGTAGAAATGAAAAGAAAAGACAAATGGAATAAGGACGAAATTATATCCATGAAAATATCTCAGGAAGCGTTCACAATCACAAGGGTCTAGGCAAACAAGGTATACTGTGATCAGTAAAAAATAAGGTATACCGTGATAAAATGTTACACGAAAATCATTGCTTTTTCTTTCTTGCTGATTCACAATTATGTAATCAAAAAAATCATACATGATCCTATTGAATATTGATAATGTAACTACAACTCAGTTTGCTGGCTGCACAAACATTTTATGTGTTATGGCGTATGTTCGAATCTAGCATTCTTCACACATGTGTGATTCTTGCTACCGGACTATTTGAAAAGGAAATAAACAAAAATCATACGTAGTGGTAGGGTTGCTCATTTTATCCGGTTTTATGGATTAACCATAATCAAATCCATATCCAATTTTAAAAAACTGGTTAATTATATTTGAGTTTTATAACCAAATTCATTTATATGGATATTGGATATCCATAACCAGTTAATGGATAACCACAACCAAGTTTTAGATCCAAATTTTTCAAAGTCTAAAATTTCAATAACACTTTTTCTCGAAATCGGAAAAAATTCCGATAACTTTTATTTTCAATATCGAAAAAAAATTCCGCGAACTTTTTTGCTTGAAATCGGAAAAATTTCGATAACTTTTTTTCTTGATGTCGAAAAAATTCCGCGAACTTTTTTTCTCGAAATCAGAAAAAATTTCGATAACTCTTTTTCTCGATATCGAAAAAAATTCCGCGAACTTTTTTTCTCGAAATCGGAAAAATTTCAAAAAACTTCTTTTTTTGATGTCGAAAAAATTCCGCGAACTTTTTTTCTCGATATCGGAAAAAAATTCGATAACTCTTTTTCTCGATATCAAAAAAAATTCCGCGAACTTTTTTTCTCGAAATCGGAAAAAATTTCGATAACTCTTTTTCTCGATATCGAAAAAAATTCCTCGAAATTGGAAAAATTCCGATAACTTTTTTTCTCGATATCGAAAAAAATTCTGCAAACTTTTTTCTCGAAATCGGAAAAATTCCGATAACTTTTTTTCTCGATGTCGAAAAAATTCCGCGAACTTTTTTTCTCGAAATCGGAAAAATTTCAATAACTTTTTTTCTTGACATCGAAAAAACTTCCGCGGACATTTTTTCTCGAAATCGGAAAAAAATCCATAATTTTTTTTATCGAAATCAACAAAATTTTATTCAAAAATTAGTTAGTAAACCAAAAACCGGTTTTAAAAACTAAAAACCGGTTTTAAAAACCAAAAACCAGTTATAAAAGTGGATATGGACATAACCGGTTTTATAACTGGTTTTGTGATGTTAAAACTGGTTTTATGAAATGATTATAGTATCCGGTTACAATAAGTGGATAAAATATGGTTTGGTTATGGTTATGGTTATTAACCGACCATGATCACCCCTACATAGTGGTGAATTTTCTAATGTGACAAAATGGGTGGAAAATTTCTAGATTTAAATACTTTAAAATCTAAAGTAAGAATTTTTCTTTTTGGTAAAAGAAAATAATTGTTTTTGTACAAAGTAAAAAAAATCAATTTTAACAAGCAAATTATTTATTTATTTATTTATTTTGTTAGACAGTTATCAGCTAGAATTTCAATCTATAAAGGCAGGAAAAAAAATTGTCAGATAATCTAGTAGCTATAATTTCATTATTTAAATATGAATAAGTGAGCGTACTAAGTTCAAACTATATCCTTGCACATTACGTGTATTATACTTATCAACTGAGATAATTTTTTTTTGTACATCAAAAAGATTATTAATCTCCCCTACTTAACTAAAATGTCGCTCAACTAATATAACTTACTTATCCTACAAAGACCAATTGAGATAAGTTTACTAGGGAATAGTTTTGTTTAGATAATTAAGGGGAGGAGGTTTAGTTCTCCACACTAGATTGAGCTCCTCTAGGCTCTAGCCAATCTAGTGAGATAAAATAAAATAAAACCTCTTCAGCAAGAAAAGAGGGAAAAAAAAAAAGAAGGTCAATTTTGCAAAAACCTCTTGAGCAAGAAAAGAGAAAAATAAAAAAAGGCAAACATTACTTCCTCACCCCCCAAACCTCAGACGCAACTAGCGTCTTTAAGTAACTCCCATCTCACGCCCTTTCCTCTCTTTTTTCTTCAATTTCTTAAGCCTTCGCCATTTTTATGCAGTGATCTAATCGAATCGGATCTAAAATGTTTCTCACTAGGTAAAACCCTTTTTCTTCTCACTTTTACCCCAAATTTGCATTCCATGTTATCTCGGTTTTCCCAAAATGTGTTAGGGTTTTATTTCTAGGTCTAATTAATTGATTTTCTTAGGACTGAATATGATCGAGGAGTCAATACCTTTTCTCCTGAAGGCCGTTTGTTTCAGGTTGAATATGCAATCGAAGCCATCAAGGTATGCTGAATTAGGGTTTATATAATAAGCCTCTTTTTTTCTAGTATTATTCGTGTTGGTGTGTTTATGATTGTGATTATGAATCGTTTTTTATTGGATTCAGCTTGGATCAACCGCAATCGGATTGAAGACGAAGGAGGGTGTTGTTCTTGCTGTTGAAAAGCGAATCACTTCGCCTCTACTGGTCTGTCTTTGTTTTTTTAATATTTAATTTTTGATTATTTTAGTTGAAATTCTTATCATGTTATTGTGGCACTACTTTAGTACTATTAGCTGTTAGTCTGTTACTGTACAATGTGATTTTATCGAGTAAGAAATACTAGTCTGCTAAACATTGATTACTGAGTGATACAAATGTGCTTACAATAGGTAGAGTTCTTGGGACGTCCAGTTGATTTCTAGTTTTTAGATGCACTTCTTTGTTTTGATTATTGATGATCATTTTAGATATGATTGGCTGTCGTGCTTGTTGTGCTCGTAGTTTTGTACAGTGAAAAATAATTCTATTTACCATGAAACATCCATTACATTGTTTTGTGTATAAATTCTGCTTTCAGGAGCCAAGCAGTGTGGAGAAAATTATGGAAATTGATGACCACATTGGCTGTGCTATGAGTGGATTAATTGCTGATGCTCGTACACTTGTTGAGCATGCACGAGTTGAAACTCAGGTATTGATTGTTCTATCCTTTTGGGATTTTGTAGGTAGTTGATTGCTTAATTATTGATATATGTTGGTTTGTTGTACACAGAACCATAGGTTTTCATATGGTGAACCAATGACTGTAGAATCCACAACTCAAGCTCTTTGTGACTTAGCCTTGCGCTTCGGTGAAGGCGATGAAGAATCCATGGTACTGAACTTCTTAGTTTTGACTTTCATGTCTATTTTGATTTGCTTTCTTACATTTCTTTCTTTTAAGGCCCAACACTTGAGAACTTGCCCAATTACTTTTTATTTACAAATTTTTCTAGAAATATAAATGCCCTTGTGTGTTGCATTTTCTGAATGTTCAATGGAGACTGGGGATATAACCTAAATTCTTGTTACTATATTTTGAGATGCACAAACATCCGAAACTATATTGATTGTCGAATATGTAACATTCCTATTAAAGGAGTAAATCTCTGTCCTTGTGTAAGGTTCTTTATGTATAGTGTACGAATGGGTTTGGTTGCATGGGCCACTAAACTTTTTTATTTTGTAAAAGATACTTATTGGTGGTGATGTTGGACTCCATTGTGTATTTTTTTTATAACACATGCTGTTTCTTTTCACTTTTGCAGTCTCGACCATTTGGAGTGTCTCTCCTCATTGCTGGCCATGACGAGAATGGACCTAGCCTGTAAGTATTTTTTCAATCTAAGCAATGGTTACTTGTGGGTCATATGATGGGCTTGTTCAGTACTCCAGTTGTCCTTTTGACTCTTTTTCCGTGTTTTGATGTGATTCATGTGATTGTAGCAACTTTGCTTGGATGTTAAATAATTTCTAAACCGGACATATTTGCCAAGAATTCATTTTTTGTAGTGTTCTTTTTTTTGTTTCACTTGGGTGCCCACTACTTCTTTCTTTTATATTTATTTTTCATTTCTCAAAGTATTTGTGAAGGTCATTTCGATTATTTTGTAGTCATGGAGTCCTTCACCTTTTCTTATCATTTCCTTCATGGTTTCAAGAGAAAGATGCTATAGTTTCAGGAGTACACCTACTCTTACCATTGATTTGTGTGTAAATACATTTTTTTTCTTTGTATGGCTCAGCAGTCTACGCATTTTCAACTCTTGGAGCAAAACATTTTCTGATCTTTTAGGCTTTGTTTGCGAGTTTGGAGGGGAGGGAATGGTTTTGATAAAAAGGAAGAAACAAGTGGAAGGAATAGAGGAGTTTGTGAGGGTTATTATTTCTTCATAACACAAAACCCCCCCTAATTTGGTGGAACTCAAAAATTGTATTGGACGGGGGTTTGGAGGGTTTATATGAATTCTTCAAATTTAATTAGTGTTGTTATAATATTCTTAAATTCATAATATATTAATCATAAGTATTTATTTGTCATTCTCTAAAAAAATTACTTTCTCAAAAAATGTAAAAGATTTCTCTATTTCCCTCCCTCCAAAGCCCTTCCCTCCAAACTCGCAAACAAAGCATTAGTTTCTACATTCAAACCAATTTACGGTAGCAACTTAGCACCTTTTTAACCTTAACGGGAATCAAATGGGGGTAGTTGGCATCTAACCTCCTTCTAAGGACTTGAGACTAAATTGTAGGCAATTTTCATATTCATCCCCATCACAGACATACTAATGCAGCTCATTGTTTAAATAGAAAATGAATGCACATCATGGGTATTTTGTTTTTGTAGACAGGCTCTATTACTTCTGCCACTAGATACAGTTTGGTTAATTTTTGCTGATCGTTTATTCCCTTTTTCATTCGTGACTTATTGTTTTTACTGAATTGAAATGTTCTGATTGGCAGATATTACACTGATCCTTCTGGCACATTCTGGCAATGCAATGCAAAAGCTATTGGTTCAGGATCAGAAGGTGCTGACAGTTCTCTGCAAGAACAATTCAACAAGGTAATCCATGTTCTTACAGTGAGTTGTTTTTTAATCTTCTATTCTGCTTTTAGCATTAAAATTATTAGCTGGGATTGGGAAATGGAAAAGGGAGTGAAAACGCCAAAATGAGAGTCCAGATCCTCTCCATCTGTGAAGTAAATAGAGATCTCCAGTTAAGCGCATGCAGGTTCAACATGCGGCTAAAACAAAATGGCCAAGATATTTTTTTTTAAGAACTCCAGTTAATTTCTTTGAAACAACTTTATCTTTCAGTATAGAGGCATCAAGATGATATCAAAACAAGTGAATTTGGTGTTGTTTTATTTATGTTGTGCAGGACTTGACTCTTCAAGAAGCTGAGACTATCGCTTTATCCATTCTGAAGCAAGTTATGGAAGAGAAGGTAAAGTTAAAACTAAATGCATGTGCTTCTTGTTGTTGTCACTGAAATAGAACGGAGAATAAAATTTAACTTGTTTCCTCTGTACTTTTCACATTAGGTCACTCCCAACAATGTTGACATCGCTAGGGTTGCTCCAGCATACCATCTTTATACCCCTTCTGAGGTGGAAGCTGTGATAAGTCGCCTATGATTTCCATCTATTCGTGAGATTTGTTTCGTGCCTTTGTTTAGCCTGTACTTCTATTTAACTTTTAATTTTGTGCTGAAACTATTTTGGTTGATGATGCTACATGTAGTGCTGCTTTATGATCTAGTTGTACTCTATTCTAGATTCTCCCATCATATTTTCTGTCATTCAGTCTTGTTGAAATTGAGGATTAAAACAATGTTACGAAGTTTGGAAAAACAAAATACATACATTAATGTCTTGTCGAGAGCCATTCATAGGATCTGTTCTATTATATATTTTTGCTGTTTCAAATTTGAAATGTGGTGAGATGCTACATGCAAGTATATATAATGTAGATTGGAGGCAAAAATGTGTTTAAAAAGCTTCTATATGGAAAATTCAATTCATCAAAAGATTATTAGGGAAAAGGGATTTAGACACTGTTCTATTTGTGAATTGTTTTTCACTACTGACACTTGAGGGAGCCATTTTCTCACCTCATTTAAATAGGATCTTAAACCTGTTTCTATTGGTTAAACATTTTTCTTTTTTACAAAGTGCTTTTCAGATAAACTTGCTGGTATGAGGTAAAATGGGGTGGATTGAAATGATATTATATTATATTTTATTGTTGGATATTTTAAAAAATATTACGGGATTGAAGGGTTAATGTAATTCATTTCACGACTTAGGTCAATATTTTCTTCCCTTCAATTTGGATTTTGGAGGACATGAGATCAAGTAGTTTATCTTTATCATAATTATTATTTTACCCCTGCTTATTCTCTTCTAAACTGTATCATCAACCATAAATATTGCTACTTATATTTTCATAATCAACTAGGCTCATAAATCATCTACGCATTGGTTATTTTATCATATTAATTATAAATGTTGCTCTATTGCTTTTATGATTATATAGATTAATACTTTATAAATATAGAACCTAATATGATCTGATTATGACACACATGTAGTTTTTTTTTTCTTCATAAAACCTATTAATGTCTTACGTGCTCATGTCGTTAACTTTAATGGTCTAAATAACATATGTACCTTTGTCCACTTCAAAATAAAAACATATGTAGCTTTGTGTTAATGAAATTTTGTCTAGCCATTCTACCAAAAAAAAATTATAATTTGTCTAACCAATTTTTTATTTATATAAAAATGATCTATATAATACAATTCTAATCGAACAATTAATGGATTTTATAAATGTGTAAATAATTTTTTTTTGGATAATAAGTATAATTAGTATTTGATAAATAATGTAATATTATCAAAATATTACATCAATGTGATTTGATCTCTCACCTAAATATATATATAATAGTATTTTTTGACAAGGGATAAATTTGGTAAGCGGTCTCACCATAGACGGATTTATTTCTTATTTTTACTGTTATTGGTTTATGGTCACAAATTTTGGTTTTAGGAGTGTAAAAGAAATTGACAAAAAAAGCAATTGATTCTATCAAATTTTTGATTTTATCTCGTTCTTTATATATTTTTTTAAGAAGTATCTTATTCTTTATATTAATACTTCTTCTGCCCTTATTTATAAGCAAAAGTTATTTTTTACGTTCATTGAACAAGTGATATATCTAGTCTTATTTATGAGTTAAATACACCATTTATTCAATGAATCTAAAACGCAACTTTGGCTTATAAATAAAGGTCGGAGGGAATATGTTCTCTGGAGACAATAAATTGAAATCCGTAAAATATGAATTCAAGAGTAAGGCATGGAAAATATTGCCTATCTTAGTTTATAGTGGTATTGGATATTATATATGTGGGGATTGAAGTTTAAATCTTAATACACATATTTTATGGAGGTTTTGCATAGAACTTTAGCCACTAAATTACAAAAAAAGCATGGGAAATATAACAAATTAAGGATGAAATATTTTGGAGAGGTTGGGGGCACCACATATCTATTCAAATTTTTAATGCATTACATATAGAAATCATGAAGTCAATAAAAGTAAGTATATGATTAAATGAATCATTTATTCAATTGTATTCAAAGAAAAACTATTACTTACTAGACTTGCGCAAAGGAAATGAGTGTCAAATCACCAAGTCTTGCGCATAAGATACATACTAAAATCTACTACTAGACTTGTCAATTTTCATGCATGATATACTTTTCATTTTTAATGCTTTGCTTGATATTTATGAGTAGTAGTGGGTCGGAATAGGTCTTTGTGAGGGCTTTGCAAACTGGCCCACATTCCACTCCACTTCAAACCTTGTCTTGTCTTAGCCTGTTCTACACCATCAAACAACTTTGTAAAGTCGACGAATTAGCCTAGATAAAGACATGGTCTTTAGTTCTAATTACTAATAATGTTTTTCTATGTTGTCGCTTCTTCTACAAGTGATTAGTCTTTTATTTTGAATGAAAGTAAAGTAATGATTAGTATTTGAAAGTAGATAATTTGAAACTTTTGTGTCCCTCAAAATAAATTTCTTCTTCTATAATACAGTTTACATGGTCTTACAAATCTCAATGGAATGTATTATACGAACAGTAAGAACTTTATGCTACTGTTAATAAATCTTCTTACAATTTACGTGTGTGAAAGCACATGCAAGATAATAAGGTTGATTGATTAATTCCATAAATTAATTTGGAAAAACATTTAGGTTAGCAATTCTATTTTAAAGTTCTACGTTAGTTTTTTTTTAACAAGCAAAGGAAATATTTGAAATAAAAAACAAATACAATGCCAACAATGGATATTTCAAGTTTTCAACTCAATACAGCCGAAACACTACAAGAGGATAACAATACAATAGATCCATTTAAAAAATGAGATGATGTGGATCTAGCAAGGATTAACCAACACAAGAATTTTGACCTTAGTGTAAATATATCATGAATTAAAGAGAAAAATGAAGAAACATACAAACTGAGATTAAAAGAGATGTGAAATAACAATCGTCTAATTCACGATGAATGTGATAAGATCGATTGTGGATACTCAACAAGAATAAAATGTTATTGATAAATATATAAATTTAGTTCATCCAAAAAGAGAAGCAAAATTCTCACTTCAATCGATCAAATATTGAACAACCAACAAACCAATCCTCTTTGGTCAACCCCATAAATCATTATTGGTCTAAACACAAAACATATTCTACTATAAGCTTAAATAGGTTGGGCAAACCCATTCAATTCGGTCAAACTCCCCCAATTCAATTCAAAAAGGTGGATTGTATGGGCAATTTAGTGAATATGAATTTCAAAATGAAATATTCATATAAAAAATCAGGCTTTAGATCAAAATAGACTCGATCCATAAAATTCACTGACCTACTCAAATGTTTTGTTTGTATCATTTGATAATTAAAAGATAAAATCTTAAGGTCAACTACTGAAATTTCTAAAACAAGTTGTATGCATGTATATTCTAAACGAAAAGCACATTAGTCTTTACTACTTTAGACTTTCCATGCATTCTCTGATAATTTCTACTGAGTTTTATCTTTTGACTTCTTTATGACATTTAAAAATAATGATTCAAGCTAAATATAATTCTTTGAAAATAGTGAAAAGATTATTTTTATGAAAAAAACGACAATATTATCATTTTATGTTGCTAAAAAAACAATGAAAATATGTTACCATATTTTTTAAGAAAATAAAAAAGTTGACTTATTTTTAATTTGGATGATAACCGGTCCGAAAATCAGTTGATTTACCCAACACAATCAAAAGCTAAAGTGAGTGGTTATTTTACTGAACTCAACCCACATTGCTCTAAATGGTTTGGGTTTTGACCAAACCCAACACAATCCGGTTCACGTACACCCCTAGATTCCACTACACCCACTCATTGTAAGTACATAAATACTCATATACTACTCTCTGTTTCAAAATATAAGAGAAAATTATTCAAATAAAATTAATATATCTGAACTTAATTTTTAATCAAATACATCACTTTGATCAATAATTTTTCTCTTATATTTTAGAAGGGAGAGAATAATACTTTACCAAAAAATCACTTTCACGGTCTTTCCACAAAAATAAATTCGTTTCAAAAATTCTGAATAGACCACAGAACTTAATGTCAGACTAACCGACTAACCTAACACTAACCTCATCCCCAAGACAAGAGTCCCAAAAACCAAACAAACATAACAAATCTTAAGACACCACTACCTTAATTTCACCTTAACGACCTAAAAATACTATAACACACATTAAGGACAAATTCACAGACGACAAACTATTGACGAGTCAAACCTTAAAAATCACAAACACAACTAAAGTACCACTAAAACTAACAATAACAAAATCTATCCCGAAATTTCTTCTGAATACCTAATACAGTACTCATCTCACACACAGAAGCTATACATACACATTCATTCATGCATTTAAACCAAAACGATACAAACAAATCATATAAAAACCAAAAAGATATGAACCAAGGCATATCAGGTCTTAACTTGTCTATAGTCATATATATATGATAAATAATATCCATCATCCAATAACAAAATCTATCAAAATAAACCATGAAAATTTTGAAGTTAATATATATCAGCATTATTTAAAAAAAAAAATTTAAGGGGAGGGGGGATTCGATAAGTCTGAAGAAGGTTCAATAAATTCAGGAATTCCTACATATGCTTCATTGTGCTCTCAAATTCTTTCATTAGATCAAGTTGCAATGGAGCATGTTGAAATCCCTGCAAAAAGTAACCATAATCGTGATTATTATTAATTATAATTATTAGTATTGCTGTATGGTTTAAAAATTTAAATGGTTACTTTATTTAAGCAAACATCGTCAATATAATTCAAAAATTATGTATGTGTATATAAAGAAAAGAGAATAATTATTAAATTAGTACTCTGCAGTCATGGAATATTTTTTTCACATAAGAACAAACATAATGATATTATAGAAAGAATACAAGAGAATGCGGTTAAAAACGTGTATGATATCAATCTAAATAATACACCTAAGTTGTGGAGAAAGAAACAACAAGGCACATGACTAGATACGTGCATATATATGATACAAATTGTAACAAAAGAGAAAGAGAATAATGAAGAGTGTAATAAATAAAATTATTGAAAAATTCATCGTAAACTATTGAGAAAATTGAATATGCAATTAACTGTATAAAATAGTTCTTATATAAATTTGTATTAGATGATCATATATAAAACTATTTTCACTACATGTCTATTAAACTCTAAATTAACATATTTCTGACGTGGCAAGAAAAAACATGTTGATAAGAGCAGATATTATGAGACACAAAATTGGCACACACTCGTGACTCATTCGATCTATCCATGCCAGCCAACCAAAAAAAGAAAGTAAAAAAAAGAAAAGGAGAAGACAATAGAAGAAACAAATTAGTTCTGCACAACGTCGCTGTCTGCACCATGCAAGACAACTTGTCAGACCACACACCCTCACTTTTTAACACAAAAAACAAATTAATACTATATCATCATGTAGTAGCATCTTTTCTTTTATGAGTACTAATATATGTCCTTAATATAATTTTTTTGAAGAAGTGAATGGGAACTGATTAATAATACTAGTATATTTGTTAATGGGAACTGATATTCTAATATTAGAAAATAAAGTTCAAATTATCTCCTTAAAAACCAGTTGAAAAATAGTCAATAATTTTGATCTTACTCTATTATTTTTTTGGACACAATACTAATTTAGTTTGGAAGTTGAAAAATCATGGATGCATCAATACATAAAAGAGTGCAACAAAAGAAAAAATTTGTAAAAAAAAAAGTGGAACAAAAGAAATAAATATATAAAAGAGTATTTAGGAAAGAAAAAAAAAAGAGTATTTGAAAAGCATTTCAACTTAAAATAAACACATTGAATATATGTTTAGATTGACAAAGAAAGATTAGCAAAATCATGATATATCAATGTAACTTCACTAAATTAACCGTTTATCTAAATTTATATACCCTAATTACTAGTAATTTCTAAATAAAAAAATTATAATTAGTGAAGAATCCAACAACACACATTTATCAAGAAAATTTCTACCCCCTTAAATCACAATATTCATCATCCTCATATCATATACTACTATATAATAATAATATAACTAACATATTATTATAATAAAGCAAAGCAAAACATAACATATTTAGGTTACTATATAGCTAATTGAATTTGAGAATTGACAAACATACGCACCTTTTTGCATAATGATGAAGCTCACTGAAAATTTCCTCCAGCACCTCCTCTTCCTCCTCCAAAGGCTGGTGCTGCAGCATTGATGTTTCTCTGATCTCCTTCCATAGAAGCTCCCAAGTTAAAAGCTGCTGCTGCTGCTGCTGCATGATGTTCTCTCTGTCCTCCAACCATATGACCACTCATGCTTCTCACTATCTGACCAACTCCTAAAAAGTCACGAGTCATCTGCCTGCTATCCCCACCTCCACTTCCAAGCCCTACACCCCCTCCACTTTCAAACATTGAAGAACTATTTCCAGGAACAGAAAATGAATTCATCAAATCATGCAAATTGCTCTGTTCATTCCCAGCACCAAAACCATAGTTCCCGCTTCCACCACCGCCAGCAGAAGAAGCTGAGTTACTTGCAGCATTGGTTCCAAAGCTTTTCAGAAGTGAAGTTGCGGTGGTTCCATTTCCATTGCTGGAAGTTGCACCCATCTGAGCAGCTTTTTGAAGAAGTGCAGTAGCTGACATTGAAGCCAAAGAAGTACCAGCATTAATGTTGTTACTGTTTCCACCTCCTTGTTGAGGGAAACAAGTGCTGAACAGTGATGGTGCACTGCTTGATCCAGCAAAGAAATTTGTTCCTTCATTGTTCACATTCAAGTGTTCAGAGAATGAGTTGTTGCTACTGTTAGTGTTTGTAGTAGCACTGTTATTATCGGAAAGGAAATTCGGAATGTTGAACAGATTGTTATTGTTACTAATCTGCTGCTGCTGCTGCATCATTAGACCATGGTCAGGGACATAGTTTTGGTTTGGATCATGAAGGTTGTTATTGGTGAAAAAGGAATTAGGTCTGAAAGGTGTTGGAAGGATATTGTGGTGGTCGAACTGTCCGGTTCGATTGCCAGTGGCAGCAGCACCGAGGCGCAGGATATCGGTGGCTGAGTTGTTGTGGTGGTCTTGCATTTGTGGAGCAACATGGGATAAGTTCAGACCCATAGTGTTGTTGGTGTTGCTGGAACTTCCATAGAGGTGAGAGCCAAGGGCACCGGTTAGGGTTATTGGTGGCTGTCTTGGACCCTCTTGAGCCAATGCATCACAGAAAGCTCTGTGCGTGATGAAACTGTCTCTCCTGCAATATCCATTACATTGACAAATTTAGTTTCAAACATTAGATTAAGTTGAAATCAAATACTAGCACACAAAAAATGTGACATATGTTATAACCCTATTCAAGTGATTTGACAATGGATGGTGGCATTGAATGAATTAGTCAAAAACAAAACTATAATAAAAAGGAAAAAAATGTGTGAAAGGAAATCAATTTTTTTGACATAAATAAGATATCTCTTATGCATACTGTACGACACAAATGTATGACAAATTCTTTTGAAAAGTTTTAATATTGTTGCATACCTGTTAGTCGATATTTTTGTAAAAGATTCCCTATAGTCAAAAATTGATGTCAGAATTGACTCAACCAAATTAAATTAATGGTAAAAACTAAATAAAAAAATTAAATCCAAAATATTAATTAAATTAGAAGAGACTCGTAGCATCTTCTCGAATCACTCCGGAGTTGAATGAAAAGTTATTTAGATATGATAATTGTGAGCACTAACTTTTTTCATTAAGATCCAATCCCTTGCTGGTAGAATAACGGCTTAAAATATATCGATTTTATTTTATTTTTCAGGATAAAATTGACCAGACATACATGCACATGTCTTGATTTTAAAGGGATATGGGGGGCTGGAAAATTTTCTGCAACTTGCCAGTTCCAGCATCAACTTTCAAACATTAAAATACACAAATAGTTAGAAGGGGAAAAAAATTCACTGTCTTAGCTGAATTCCCTAACTAGAAATTTCATAAAAAAAATCAATAATTAGATCAATAATTTTTTTGACAAAAGAACTAATTAGATCAATAATATTACTCTTTACTCAGTTAATCATTAAATTTTCAGAGGTTAATTACCAAAAAGAGAACATAAAATATACTCATATTTTTTTAACAATAGCACGTAAAATATACTAGGAGCTTAATTAAAAAAATATATACTAGCATGAGCAAATATTTCTATTTATATGTAAAAAAGAGGGCATATTCGATATGGAGTTTTTTCTAAGAAGATTTTTTACGATTTAAAAATAGTAAAATAATTTAGCTAAGAAAAGGTTGATTATAGACACTGTAACTATGATAGCAGTATGTAAAAGCTGTCACGTACGTATCCAGAAGCATACATAGATTACTAGAAGTGGGACTTGGCCTTTTCTAAGTAAAAGACAATGAAACTCTAAATTAAGAGTGACACATAATTGACATCTAAATGAAAGAATGTGAAACTTAATTAACCCGATGACAAAAATTTGCGTGTATTTATGAAACGAGTATAGTTACATAAAATGATAATGTGAATACCTACAAATGTTTAAGAAGGTATAACTGAAAACTTCCTAAAAGACATAACCAAGTGGAATGATATATATTAATTTCATGCCAAAGCTTGATCACAAGATTAATGAAACTATCCATGAAAATGAAACATAAGAATAAGAATAAGAATATTTCAATGTTAAGAAAATATATTAATGAATGAGAACCGACCCCCAAATCAGATCGAACTGATGATGAAAAAATTTAATGAATAAGTGATAAGTCTAAATAATTGGAGGACCAGAGTTGAAATACAAATAAAAGAGAAAAAAAGATAATAAAATATCAATTTAATAATTGAGTATTACTAATATTTGTCTAAAAAATATATGTTTTTGTATGATTGTGTTTAAACTAAACTATGTTTAAAATCATGAAAAAATTAATAAAATCACAGTACAATACAGTGATTTTGTTGAAGCAACAAATTGTATAATTTTGCAATATTCACAGTAATAATGCAATGCTAATGCATTGTGATTCTTTTAAAACTCCAATCATTGACATTCATGACTATAAACCAAGCTTAAAAAATCATGTGAAAGAAAAAAGTACAGAAACAAAATGAACAAGAGAGAGAGAGTTGAATAGTTGATTAAGTCGTCGTAACGTTATCATGAAAAGGAGCACCTGCAAGAGCACTGTGTACTAAACCACATAACTAGCCAACAAAGAAGAAAACAAAGATTGTAACAACACCACAAAACTTCATGGCATAGCAACACGTGAATAAGAAGAAAAAGAAATGGGCTTAAAAAAAAAAAGCACTGTTTCCGAGGTAAAATCAGAAAAAAGGTGAAGTGTTTTTTTCCATAGTATCCTAATATGCTTTTTGACAAGGAGAGAGAAACAAAGAGAGAATTGTTATTGTAGTATAAGGTTTTTTTGTTGTTCTTTCCTTCCTTCCTCCGTGTGTGTTTGTATGTTTTTTTGTTTCTTAACAAAATTTTCAAGAGATCATTCACGTGGGTGGATGTTTCCATCCATTTCATTTGCCCACACCGTACACAAATGCTACTATTCAAGCATGACAAACAAAACCATACCAAAATCAGAATCTTAATCAATCAATTCCTATTGCTATTGCTATTTCTATTGTTGTGAAAGTAAATAATTAATACCAACCAAAAGCATCTAAGTCTTTTTCCTCTCTATAGTCACTTGAAGAATCTAACTTACATAATATTACTATGCCCTAAACCATACCAAAATTGCATAACATTGTAACAATCAGAATGTCCTTGCTGAAATTCAGTCTTTATCGCTTCGATTCAGAATTATTATCATTTTTCATTTTAAAAGGTCTACTTACTGATAAATTTCACACACTAAGCATAGAGAAGTGAAAAACAGAAATTCAGTCTTTATCGTTTCGATTCAGAAGTATTCTTTTAATTTTAAAGAGTCTACTGACAAAACTCACACAGTAACCAAGCAGAGAGATCGAGAAGAGAGAAAATGAATACCTAGAGAAGAGAGTGCCACAATCACACCTGTATTCCCTAGTGCCACAAGTCTTGGAATGAGCTTTCCAGTCAGATTGAACAGCATACTTCTTGGAGCACTTATCACACTTCCATTTCTTCTCACCATGTTTGCGAGAGAAATGTTTCTTAATACCAGTGAGGTCACCAAGTGCTCTTGAAGGGTCATGATGAACACATGTGGGCTCAGGACACAGATAAACCTTTCTCTTAGGCTCTTTTGTACTCTTCTGCTTAAGCTTCCAAGGCAAATTGTGTCCTCTTCTGTGTAGCTGTAGGTTTTGCTCTCTTTGGAATCCTTTGTTACAAACCTCACATATAAACCTGTTTGTTGCCATTAGGGTCTTGGGAGATAGTGCTATCACCTCTGCATCTGGATCTGTTTCCATTGAAAATAGCCAAACAAACAATAAATTAATAATTATTATAAATTACAAATATTCAAACAAACACACCACAATAAATATTAACAAAAATATATGAATAAGCTTCAAGACAAAGGCTAATTTCCATGTCAAACAAATTGACATTGAATTTCATTCCATTTTACATATATATGTTTTTAAGTTAGGGTTCCACACTAAGGAGTTCAATCATATCAAAATGAAAACAAACAAAAACACACACACACAAACACTAGTCCAATCTTTTTCTTCAGAATTGAAGAAAATACTCAAATGGATAAAATCTATGAAAGGAAAAAAAAAAGTATCTTATATTGATGGGAAGTGGTTTAGTGTATGTAAGTATCCGTAGTCGCAGTCAGGTTGACAAAATCACTGCAACTTTTTTGAAAATCAGTGTGGTTTACTGTAATTTTGTCAATCTCACTGTGAATTCAAACATGCAGTTAGAGATTAATTATAAGATATATTTGCAATTAATAAAATAGTTGAGAAAAATTTACTTGGTGTTCCAGGTTGGTTTCTCTTTTTCTTCTGGGATGGTGCAGCAGCAGCAGCTGGAGTTGCAGCAGTTGATGAAGTTGGTGGCAAGGAATGTTGTTGCTTCATCGGATTCGGATCCTCGGCTCTGAATCCAAATAGTGATGCTGAGGAAGATGATGCAGCCATACCTCTTCCTACAATTCAACTCAAATCAAATCCAATATATATCTTAAACTAGCAGAAAGAGTAGTGTAATTAAACTCCTTCACTTCCTTAGAACACAATCACAATTCCGGAAGAAAAAAAAAAACCAGCATGCAAATTGAATAATCCTCTTCAATTATTCATAATAACCTCAATCTCACAAAACTCAAAACCAATAGAAGAAACAACAAACAAAGCTGGATAAGATGATAGAGCTAGCTAGCTAGCTAACAAGCTATAGAAGAAGCTGAAAAAAGTAGAAAAAACAAATCAAAGACTTCATGAATACTATTTGCTTGGGATGATGGTTTTGATTTAAATGAGGAGAAAGTTGAACTAATTTTTTGAGTGATGATTTGGTGTCATGCAGATACATCAACACATATACACATAACATTTTATTTTGCTTCAAACTTTATTATTATTCTCTGCCTTTTTTTCCTCTTCAAAAAGTTTTTCCAGATTTTCCTCACTTTCTCATCTCTCTCTCTTGTCATAAATATTTTTTTACAAAATGAAAAAAAATAAAAAATAAAAATTATTGAAAGAGAAAGAGTGAGAGAGGGTAAGCCCTACGGGTCGGTGGACCCAATCCTTTGTCACAAAACGACATACAAAGTTTGAAACCACCATGAAACAGCTACTACTATACACCACTCTCTCTCTCTCCCTTGTGTTTAGTATCTTCTTACTCACTTCAAGACAAAATTTCTCTCATCATGCAACCCCACACAAATTTCAAAAATTAAAAAAAGGACAATGAAACTGAAATATAAGTTATAATGGATGAATGAACATTTAGCATTGGTAAATGAAATGAAGTAGATTATTAATTTTAATTAAACTGAAATATTTGTTAGTTTAGTTGTATTAATACTATTACAATAAGTTTGGTGGTTTTTTTGTGAGAAAAAAAAACACCTGATGTTATGTCTGAAATTCAGTGGAGAGTGCAGAGTGAGTGTGTACTGTATATACTGTTACAATTTTAAAGGTTCACTGACATGGAAAAAGCAAAAAAATGATTCTGTAACTCTCTTTGTTGTGTTTGGCTGACTTGGTTTGAATGAGCTTATTCTGTTCTGTTATCACTTTCACTAGCTACTTGCATGCAATATCATCTAATTGGTTATGGTTATGGCTATGGCTTCTTTGTGTCTTTTGTTAGTTTTTTGCTCTAAAAAGTCATACTCATAAACAAAGGGTAATTGGGTCATTTAATTTGATTAAATAAATAATAAATCACAATCAAAAGACCCAAGAAAAGACCTAATCCAACCACTATGGATAAACAAATGAAACAGAATTTTTTTAGAAACAGGGTGGTTTTTGTTAAGGTTACATGCCTGTTACTTTCTCTCAAAAGACAGCTCAATTTTAGACCACCGATTCTTTTTTATTTACGATGGAGTTGAGGATCGAACCTATGACCTTTAGCATACTACTCAAACTCTCGTCACTAGACCAAATCTACTGGCTTGACCACAGGCGGATTATGTAGAAAGTTATTTTTTATAAGTATTATTTTAATCATTTAAATTGTTTTTACAGGATTGACATGTTATGTGAAAAGAAATTTAATCACTGTCAAGTGGATTTTTATGAGATATTACCATAGATTGGAATAAAGTGAAATGTGTGCTTTTGGGGAATTATGAGGTATTTTGATAGGGATAGTTAATAATATTATTATCGAAATTTTTTATTATTATTTTTAGCAACTCTGTTTTATTATTCCATTTCTTTTTTTCTTGACTTTGCTGTCCTTTTTCTCTCTCTAAATCTTTTATTTTTATTGATAAAGTTTTTAATAAACTACCAATGGGTACAAAGAAGGGTGTCATTCTTTGACAGAATGACAGCATAACTATAAATAAGAATTTTTTAGACTCATATTAGTAATAGATTGATAAGAGATAAATTAAGGACCAAGTAATTACAGGCTTAGAGTTAAACTACTACAACTTTAAACATGTTTACTTTTCCATATGTATTCTTAGAATCCTACTCTAACACTATTGTAGCAGCAGAATTGAGCTAATTTGAGAGGGAAGATTAATTGTTTCTATGGACTATTGTTGTCAAAACAGCTCAATCCATCACACTAAGGGTAACAAAACTCAAACCAATTTTAATACACGGCAAGTTTTGTCTGCTAGGAATTTCACATTGAGTATATAAAAATGTTCAATGTGAGGTATGAGATTTTTCTTCCTAATGGATTAGTCTTTTGTGTTGAGTTTTCTTCGGGAGAATAAGTTTAATTAATAGTTGATGTATTCGTTGAGAGTTGGATCACAGAAAAAGGACTGCCTACATGTTAGGCTCACCGCTAACTACTAATAGATGGATGAATCTGGCACAGAGGAAAGGACTACCACCAGACGCCCGATAGAGTGAAAGTTATTGTAAATGTTGGTTTTTAAAAGGTGTAACAATGTTAGAAGTCTCACATTAAAATATGAAAGTGACGTACAATGGATTAAGAACCGCCATCAAGTACGACTGCCAAAGAGCAAAGGCTACCACCGGTTTAAGCTCTCACCTCACATACTAGTCTTTTTGGTTGAACTTTTCACGTAGGTTTAAGCTCTACCAATTAGTGTTCATACATATAGGGAGCTCATAAAGGTTAGATAATTTCTTAATTTGCTCCATTATATGTTTTTCACGTAGGTTTAAGTTCTATCAATTAGTGTGCAACATCAAAAAAATGTTTCCAAAAAAAATGCTACACGGATGAGCAATCATCTAATAGACCATCAAACTTATTTGAAACTAAAAACGGATTAAAGATCAAAAGAATGTTGTGTTTTTTTTTTTTTTGATAATTGTTCTGTGTATTTTACTCAATAAATTAAAAGAGCGGATTTTCTAAAAAAAAAAAGTGTATTCCTTAAATAGTCAACTTGTGACAAGCATATGAATAAGCCAATTAAATTCGAGTTCGGACACCTAATCTCTACAATCTTAATTTAACCTTACATGAAAGTTGGTTAGTTACAGTATATATAGTGTTAGTGCTAGCTTTTTTAATCCTAATTATATTAGCCCTAACATCAATCAAGGTGTGTATGTAGTTTATTTAATTATTTATAGTTTGAATCAAGTGGATCAATATGTAGTTGAAGGACCCTCAAACAATATAAAAAATTATAAATTTTTATAATATGATGTCCCAATCATCGTTTTCTTTGTTGGCTTGTATTATGTTGTCATTCTTTTAGACAAAGATCCAAAGTACAAGAAACCAAATAGAAAATCTTAAAGTATTATGGTAGGCAATATAAAAGGATAAGAGCCTGCATCCATAACTGTACTACCTCATTTTTTAATTCGTTACATTCTTTAAATATTCCAACATATAGATATACAAAAACAGTCAAACAATAACTAATATGCTTGTTTTCAAAACAAGAGATCCTGTCCAAACCTTTTTACATATCTTTTAGTTCATTTTTTAATATTTAAATTTAGACACTAAACATTAATTTCAACTCTTAGTGGTTAAGCATTAAGCTATGTGAAAAGAGAATTGTGAGCCTCTCTTAGACTCTTAGTGACTACTTTCTTTCAATAAATTCTAACCTTTGTCTTGTCCCTGTTTTTCCTCTATCCTAAACTGCTAAACATTAGTCTAAATGTGTGTGTTCAAAAAATATTATCAATTTTGTGTGGTCTGAATGTGTACTTCCGGACAATTTGTATGATTTAGATGTATGGTTATGAAAACATAGGAGGGCAGGAAAAATTGATCATGTCTTAATACCAACAGCAATCCAAATCAATCCTATCATACCCCACCATGTATTAAAAAATTAGTTAAATCAAATACATTTTTTCCAAAACGTTATTGTTGAAGTTAAAACACAAATTCATGTAATTTGAGTTATACTTTTTTTGTCAATTGATAGTGGATTTTAAAAATAATATGGACATTTGGAAGAATAACATTTAAAGAAAGTACATATAAAATAAGAATTTAATTTATATGCACTGACAGTGTAAAATTATTTTACGCGTGCATCTAATTAAATCACGCTATGTAAGCATTTATGGAGATTTTTTAGGAACTAACCTATAAAAGTGACAATTTTTTGTGTTTTGATTGGATGTATGTGTAAAAAAAGTTTACACCGTCAGTGCATAACAATTAAACTCATAAAATAATGTGTAGTTTTTTAAAAATGTGATATGGAAAAAAAATGTTATAAGAAAGGGGAAGCAATAAAATCTCGCAAAGATTGTATCATTTTTAAGGTTGAATTAAAAAGGGTTATGGTTTAGTAAATGACTTTAATTGTTATGTACTGACGGTGTAAATTTTTTACACATAAATTCAATCAAATCAAACCATAATATCATTTTTATAACCAAGTTTTTAAAATATTTCTACAAATTTTTACATGGCATGATTTAATTGGATACATGTGTAAAAAATTACTACATTGTCGGTGTATAAAACTTAAATTCTTAGTAAATCCATGATACTATTTTAACAATATGGTATATGATGGGGAAAATTAGGTTTAGCGTCTGGTGGAGACAGTGGATTAAGATATGTTTATTATCTGATAATCTTTATGTCATGTAAACGAGCATCCAAAGCAAGGTGATATTCAACTAGGGTTAAAATAGAAAGATCCATTGTAATCATCATTGTGACTTTTTTTATAGAGGGAATGGGAGGCCTTAGTTATGACTTAGATGTTGTCAACAAATTTATTTTAGAGATTCAAGGTTCAAAACTAATATCTTCTACCTTTATTTCTTTAGAATTGTACGAGTAATGTAGGTTGAAGGGAAATCAAGGCTAGGAGATATCTTAGACGTTTTAAAGTTGTTTTTCCTATAGAAGGATCTTGAAGAAAAACTAGGAAGTTTCAAGGGGTTGACGTGGGTTGGTTTTATAGAGGGTCTCAAAAAATTGGTGATGGTCTTTCTATTTTTTGGGAGTCTTTTCTCCTTTTCAATGTATCTATTTCTTTGATTTCTTTGATTGTATGGTCTAAAGAAAATAAATGAGTGTTGGTGGTATGAAATTTCGATTCATGGTCAATCAGGGGCTAGAAATGATCATATCTTTAAGAATAAGACACCTTATGTAGGAAAAACTATGGATCATCATGTCAAAATAGTGTCTTATATATATATATATATATAGAGGGTTCCTAGCATGCAAATGGTTAGAGAGTTTTGTATGTATTTATCTTGATAAAAAAATAGTTGTTTTGTTTCCTACTTCTTTCCGTTGATATTGAGTGATAAAAATTTGTTTTCAATGTTTAAGCTCCTTAAAACTTGAATCCCTCCTACGAAGGATTTTCCTAAAATTTAAGCAACCTTGATTGTCATGTCATTAAATTATACTCTAATGTTAATGCTACGTGTTAAGGTCCCTGTGTTAAATATGCTCTTAATAGCGTTTGACAAAAAATCAATAGACTTGGCCGTTCAAGTTGACCTTACAATGAAAGTCAATCTACTTCAGTTTAAATGAATCATACAATTAAATTGACAAAAAATAAAAATGAATCATAGAATTACCTTTCATATCTTCTCAAAAAGTCTTTTGCGTTTAGTTTGAGATAGAGAGCACAACAGTGAAGATTCTACCTGCACTTGAAGACCTGCATTTGAAGGTGTTGAAATACATGTTTATTTACACATTGAATATAAAAATAGTCACACAAATGTTTGCACATAAAAAAGTCTAAGAAAAATGTAGTGTTTCTTGAACTAATCTTTGAAATCAAAAGACAAATAATTGAAAATAATATGTAAAATAAAAGTGTAAACTTGAAAGTAAAAAATGTTATCTCAAAGTAGATTAGACTCTATGATCTAGGGTAGATCTATAAAAAAATTGGTCGGGCTGATGTGCCGACCCACAGGCTTGGAGGAATTAAGTCTTAAAAAATATGGTTTGAATACAATCGGTACTTTTTGGCCCAACCCATGTGGCTCTCATATGAATCGGGTCAGACCATAAAAAATTAGATGAAATGGATCATATCGAGTCAGACTCTCTAATGTATAGCCCAATAAAAAAATCGGTTTAGGCCGAACTAGGCCGGCCCATTTGACGCTTCTAATGTAAGGGTGATTACGACATGATTTGGATGGATTTGATGTAATATTTCGTCTAATTTAGAGAAAAAATTATGTGCGGTTTATTTTTGATTAATTTATCGATAGCCAAATTACAAATCATAAAAAATTATTTTTATTAATATTATAAAGACACAATAAAATAATAAGTTTGGTGCATATGATATATTAAAAATTAATATCATGAGATGACAGACAAACATCGAGTATTTTGAAACATATGAAATAAAACAAAAATATTAAATTAAATTAATATTAAAAAATTAAGAACCAACAAAAATTAGATTACGCAATAAATCATACAAATAAAAAATGAAAAAATATGTGTGGTTTGATTTTTAAAAATCAACCCAAAATCCGATTTGATCCAAGTGGATGTTACAAAAGGACATCCAAAAACATTACATCATATTTGACTGCAGCTTTTAATTTTTTAGATTTGTTTGTCGATTTAATTCAGATCGATTTAGATTTGAATACCTTACTATCATCCAACGCTTACAAGTTAAAGAACTAAATTGGTGATTCAATAAAAAACGAAGATCTAAAATCATTTAGCAAGATCGACTCTTGATAAACTTTTGAACAATTTATACTCTTCGCATGAGTTACTCTTTAACTATATTTGTATGAAACTCGAATAAACAAGACAATTACTTGCAATCTAGCTAATTGAGTATAAAATCTAACTAGAATTGATTAAAATGCACATAACATACATGAATAATCAAATAAATATGAAGTATCTAAAGAGAGTGTTTATACCTGCAAGTAATCGGGCCTATAAAGATCCACAATTCTATTCTGTGATCTGAAATATCTGAATACAATATTGCTTCAAGACAACCCAATTTCAGACCTAACCCTAGTTTTATTGTCCAGTAAACACAATACAGGACACAATTTATAGGCAGGTGATAAAAAAAATTAGTCAAAGACTTTTAAAAAGTTTTTTTTTATATTTAATGGTAAGGATAACGCACTTTTTATTTTTCATAAAAATGTAGTAATACTTTTATATTAAATAAAATTTATTTTAATAATTTTTTATTATATTTTAATTCGTTATATCAATTTAGTCAAAGTTTAATAAATACGTAGTCAGAAAGATGTTTAATTTGTTTATCGTAAGGACAAATGTCACACCTGTGAAAATAAACAAATATATTTAAAATGTTGAGAATTTAATACTATTTATTTATGATTTATTATTTTTGTCATTTGGTGAATAACCTTGAAATATTATGTTCCTTATTATAAGATATAATGCACTTTTTTTATTCATTAAAAAATCGATGTATCTACTAATCGTTAGTTGGATCAGTGGTGATTGGAGTTGAACTTGGTAGGGAGAACTACAGTTCAATCCCCCGCAACTGCGATCGGGAGGGGGATGGAACCACTTGATGCTAGAACTGACCCCCGAACCAAATTAAATTGGTGGTTAAAAAAAAAATTGATGTATCTGGTCTGTATTATAGTCCAAATATATAAATTTATAATGAATCTAAAAAATGCATTGTCTTTTATAATAAAGAACGGATGTAGTAACAATGATCAACTTTTATAAATTTGAATAGTAGTCCCTCTGTCCAAAATTTTGATTTTTTTTATAGTTTTGCATATGGATTAAGAAATAATAAAGATTAATATATAAGAGCATCTTCATCGCCTAGTATTTTGTGCATGTCCGCCAGCTGTAATCATTCAACTTGTGGTGTTTTGGAAATTTGACCTATAACACAAGTTTGCCAACTCGGAATAGTGTTACTTTGTGGGTCCCATGAAATAAAATATAATAAATGTATATGTAATTCAACCAAAATGTGAAATTATGAGACCTAATATAAGTAACACAATAATATGTGAAGTAACACAATTAAGTTCTTTAGAAGAAGTGAAGATGGTGTTTAAGTAATTGGTGGCCAATTCTAGCAGATGGTGTGAGACCTCGTTTTCTTTAATGAGTGAGTTATTGCAAGATGGTGTGCTCTAAGTTAAGACATTTTTTATATTTTTTTTTTTCACCACTAGTTTAATCTGATTCGGATGTCAGTTCTGACATCAAGTGATTTCAACCTCTTTTTTATCCGTACTTTGTTAAAGAAAAAGAAATTTTATTTAATAAATACTTTATTTTTTTAAGGCTGCAAATAATAAAACATCGTTAATTATACTTTGGTTTCTTAAAACGATCAAAGTTTTGACAAAACTAAAACAACCAAAGATTTGAGACAGAAGAAGTAATATTTTTGAAGAATGGTAAAATGACGGTGACATAAATGAATTAAGGACCTAACACATAAGTTGTTGATTTGAATTATAAAACATAATCAAAGATACCGCTTCTTTTACTTCAAACATTAGTTTTTTTTTACCTCGAAAATATAAATGTTCCCACCAAGATTTGAACTATGTACCTCCCTCTATCCAACTCATGTCTCTTGGCTCTTACCATTTGAGTTATCTTACAAGGACACTTCAAACATTAGTTTCAATGTATTATTTATGTATCCGAAAAATCATTAAACTTTTAGGAGTCTAGATATATAATTTCAAACAATACATGGATTAAGAAATAGTAAAGTTCTTTTTTAGTTGCATCACCATTTTAAAGGAGTCTCATGGTGTCTTATCATCAATAACCGATCTTTAAACTATTTATCTATATTTTACTTCAATGGTAGCACAATTAACCCATATTTTACGTTAAAATAGTCTCTCTAACGTTTTCTCATCTTGAGCGCACCTCTAGATAATTAGGATATATCATTTCTACACCCCAGCTTTTTTAGCATGCGTAAAGACAGGATGAGCTAGACGCGCGCTTCTAGTTGTGGACACATCTTTATCACATACAACTCATTCATATAACATCTCACTTAAATATCTTTTCATTGTGGAAAAATAACCAATCTCATAAACCATATCGCGTCTCTTATTTTTTTGGTCACTCTCAAACCCAAGAAAAAAATCCTAAAAACTCAAACATTTTCCTCTTTCCCTCATGCGCACCACCAAAATTATAATGTCATATTTTCTTCCCTTAAAACAAAAAACACGCGAACTTAGAGAGACAAAATGATCATTTAAACTTAAGATTGTAATGTATTAGATTAGATTAGATAATGATATTAGAATATATTAATTAGATTAGATACTTAGTTTACTTTGTATATGGGCACTGCAAACGCTAAAGAAGGAAATAGAAGATAGCTAAAGCCTTAATGGAAGCCTTATCACTTCTACAAAGCTAAGCTACATGGACCTATCACCATTCCCTACCTTCAAAACCGTTTCTAATTCTTCCTCATTCCATTTTACCTCCAACCAATTTCGCTGCCGATGCTCTCTTTCTCTTCTTCACTGCGATTATGGCTTTCGTCAGAAACGCAATCCAAAACCGTTTCTGCAGATCAGGATGTGCTCGGAGAAAGTTCCGTCATCGAACAGTTACGGAGGAGTTGACATCGGAGAAACTAAATCCGATTTCGTCGAAGTGATTGCCATTGGCGGTAGGAAGGATGCGGTGCTCGAATTCTGCTTGAACTCGCCATTTCAGTTGTCTTCTCTGCGGTTTTGGTAATCATCTAGTTTCCTCGTTGTTGTAATCGTTCTTATATGCGAATATTGTTGTTGTTAAGTTTGGTGAATTGGAAATTGGAAATTGAAACTGTTCCGTTTGATTTTGGAGTGTGTCATGGATGTAAATGTAATGGAATTGGAACCTCGTTTTGTATTTTGTATTTGATACTTTAGAATCATTGTTTAGGTTTGGTGCGAAAATGGATCATATGCACTTCATATTTTAGTGTATTTGTTTAGGACTTAGGAGATAGATCAGTTGATGAGAGCAAATGATTGGTTAAGATAGAGATATAGAGAAAGTTTCCGAATGTAGATGATTGAAAGGTAGAGAATCCTTACATGTATAGTGTAGGGTGAGTGCGGGTTGAACGAGCTACAAACCTTATCTACTTCGGGTCTATTTGGTAAGTACAAAATCATGGAGAATAATCATGTGTAATAGAAATCATTTGTAGATGATTAGTTAGGGTTCTTTAAATGATTTTCTAGTAGGCACTGGGTAATGAAAACGTTGGTTGATAGTTTGTTATTACTTTTACTAGTTTTGGGAGTTGGAATTCATCTTCTAGCTTGTTATTCACCATAGAGGAAAATGACTGTGAATAGCACTGTTAAGTTTTAAGAAGAAATGGGAAGTGGCTAACTTGATTTTTGAGGAAATGACAGGGTTTTTGTTAATGAAATATATGCAACTCGTGCAATTCTGATCAAACAACTTAAACAATTTGTACCAAATGTCCTTTCACTTTTCATGATCATACAAACCAAACCACTTAATTAGATCATAAAAAGCTTTAGTTCTCCTGATCATGAAAATAGTTTCAGAAAGAATTGGTAAGACTGGATTAGCATTGTTGATGTTCTCTTTGTGCCAGATATTAAATAGTACACCATTCAGAGTGTGCTACAAATAGCTGCTGGTTGTAGTTTGATAAATTATTCTTCCGTTGCCGAAAAAGATCTAATTTGTTCTGGAATTAACCCCCCCTGCCCCTCATTTTGGATTTGTCTTGACTTATCAATATCCTGCAGGAATGTCAATGTGAAAGATTCACAAGAGGTGCAATTACAACAAAGGTCTGCCGAAGAAGGTTTTCCTCTCATTTCTGTGATTCTTCTTCACCCGTTCTTCTGTAATGTAATAAAAAAATGTGAATCAGAAGCTACATTCTTCTTCATTTGTTCTTTCACTATGCTATGCATTTTACTACCAAAAATGAAGCTTAAACCTCCAATCAGAATTTGGATTCTTTATGTAAATCATAACGTTTCAATAAATAGAAAATAAGTACAGAAAAACAGGGGGAATGCCTTGTTTCAAAAATAAATTCAGTTCAAATAACCATACATATATGATATTCGGTGCTTAAAACTTAAAAGGTACTGATATTTAATGTTATTTCCGCAGAACCTTGCCCACGAATTGTCAAAGCTCCAGATTTTATGAAGTCATGCTCAAAGACCATTGTCCTTGTTTGTACATTCCTTTCCTTAAAACTCTCGTAGTAAAATCTTGTTTCGATATTAGTGATCTTCATCCATAAAGTTACCTCAAGTGTAGTTTGATTATCCTGTTAAACTGATGTTCTAAAGTACACGAATCAACTAAATTACATAAATTTTTTGTTCATCGCCATAGAAAATATATTTTATTTTATCCAACTGTAATTCTAAGGCATGACTTTTTGCATTATTAGATATGGTAAAGCTGACTGACATGAATTAGGATGTATGGGCTTAAGTCTTAAGATGTATTTTTCCAGCCATGATTCGCGAAAGTGGTCTAATTATGACCTTTGGTTATCCCCCATTTTTCTTCTTTAGGTGGCTAGTGCAGGATATGGATCAGACCACACTGTCGCTGTTGATATTTTTGAAACTGTAAGGTCCACAAATGGACTCACAGTTGCTGTAGTATTGAAGCCTTTTAGCTTTGAAGGGATAAGACGAAAGGATGAGGTATTAATGATTACTTTGTATAATATACTTTGTTGCTGTATTGGCAACATAAATCACAACCTCAAAGCAATCTTTATGACAGTTTTCAAATGTTTCTGTGTGCAATACAATGAATAATTCTGTGAGCTCAGCATCTTATAAATTACGATTTCTCACAAAAATGTCACTGGAGTTTTGTTAAACATCTTAAAATTTTCACTTGGTAGATTCCTCGTTTAATCAGTTATGTTTTGTGATTCAAGCATTTTTGTTTGCATGATATAATTATTTGTGTCATGAATTCTCAGGTGAAAGCTTTAATGGGGAAACTTAAGGAGAATACTAATTTACTTATCGGTGAGCTATGTTCCACATTTTTTCAACTTTTTCGCGGCTCATTGGTTTTTTCCGAATTGAATTTTACATTTGAAAGGAAATCTTTTTCTGAAACGAAGATTTAGTTGTGTTAATGATTGAAAATTTCTTTAAAGGCTGTCATATCTTTTTTAGCTGGGTTAAATCTGAAGGTGAAGCTTGCTGATTTGCCCATCGAGGCATGTCACAAGTTAGCCCAATGTCTTGGTTTGGTTAATAACACAATGTGTGAAAGCAAATCAGTTATAAAATCAATATTAGTCAATCTGATATATTGTAAATGTTTGTTGGGTTTGTTAGTCTCATGGCCATGGGTCTGGACTATGGAATGACTTAAAGGAGTAGTTAAGGACAGAGGGCAATGTATATTTTTATTTACTTAATAGAAAATGAATGTCCTTATAAAGTTCATGGCTATATATACTTTTGCAAGATTTTCCTTGCAAATCACCTTGAAATCATAGAAGTATAAGAATTAGGCAATATGGACTGATTCCTATGTATCCAGTGACCAGTATAAGTATTAAGTAACCTATTATTAAATAAAAATAAACTTTTTGTACATATTCTTGGAAAGTTGGAGTGCATTTTTTATTTTATTTCTTGCATGCCTCACACACAAAGAACTTTGATCCATATTGCCTGAACATACTCAAACTTGGGACACAATTATCAAAACATTTATTCCAACCATCCAATCTGCCTGTAATGCAAACAAAAAGGTATTCTGCAGAGTTTCTCAAGTGTAACATGCATCAATGGAGAGTTATGGCAACTGGATAGATTCATATCATTGGGATTAAGGGTGGATCCTGAAAGTTGTTAAAATTTCATATCAATGAAACTGATTAAAGTTGAATAGGAGAAGAAAAGTATAACTTAATTTTAATAGGATCACCAAAACACCTACAAAAAGTTTGAATTTTTGCCCACTTTTGTTGTTTATGGGACAGAAATTGATATTGATGCACTTCTCAAAAAAGACCTGTTGACTCTAGACGAGGCTATGAAGACTGCAAATGATGCTGTTCTGCTAGCTATTAAGGCCATATCTGTTCTAAAATCCGTAAGTTTCATTTTCAAGCATTTCTCTTGTTATTTGTTTGTGTAAAAATATCATATGGTTAAAGACTTATAGATGAAATGTTTTACAGGAAATGCACAGAAAATTTATAGATAGATTGCATGGTAGCATGAAAGAAGCCTGCAATTCAGATATTATTAAAGTAAGCTTCTAAGATTTTCACCAACAGTTCTGACATTTTCCCCAAAAATGTTGCTTTATAGTTCTGTTAGCCTTGTTTATGTCTTTCTTGAAACAGGACCAAACTTGATTATCAATGCACACTCTTTTTCTAAAACCTGTCTTACTATGTGCAGATATTGGAATGCTATAAAGAAGCCAGAATTGGATTTGGGGCTGCTTATAATATCAAAACTTCAATTTTGCAGTCTATATTTGATTGTCCTTTCCTGGGTGTTTCTTTGAAGGTATCATCTACCTTAAATATTCATGCATATTAGTTATTTTTGCTTTGTGTGCGGATCACACCGTATTACTAGTAGATCCTTTTTCAGAATGTTTTCCTCTGCTGTTTGTTTTAGATCTCATTTTAAAAATATTTGATCTTAAGCTTATAGTTTTTTATCTTCTGATTTTTATTCCTTCTCTTCCACTGTATAAAATTATAATTACCATTTTTTTCAGGATCCAAATAGTGTGGTTATATGTATTATTGCGTGCTCTGAACCCATCACGGATAGCGATATAGCAGTATTTTTGCGTACTTTTCGTCAAACAACAGAATACATGAGGGATATAATAATATCAACAGTACTTGAGCCTGATGTTGAGCCCAACTTACTGATCACGACTGTCCTTACACTTGGGTAAGTAACTTTGTTTTGTTGCAAAGAGAAGGAAACTTGTGTAATCGTCTATCTCACTTGAAGTTATGAATGCTTGTTAGTAAACTTAATTTTGGGGACTGAACTTGATGGCAATAGCTTCCTTACCGTTAATGTTGTAGTGAAATTGACAGTTAGCATTATTTATCTACATGCGACGTGACTCTCAAAGATTAAATGGGTGAATGTTTTCACATTTCTGTAGCGTACAATTTGTGAATAGAAAATAGGAAAATTCATAAACCCTGTGCATTGATATAAAAGACTTATTGGTTGATATGGTGACCCAATATCAAAGTGCGTATGATACAGAATCTGAAATACTAATTATTTTCTTAACCTTAATGCTTTTTATCATTCATTAGACCATCGCTACTTGGTCATTGAATGTGGCATGTGTAATTTTGATGGTAACAATGAATCAGATGCAATCAGTCTGACAGGTTTCCCTCTTTCATATGATTATAGCAGCTTAACCGTGAAACAACCTTCCCAGAATGGTGGTATACTATCCAAACTTGCCGTGCATTTCCCTCTTATTTTTAGCTTTTGGGGAAGACATAGTCAGCAACAAATTGTCTCTGGGAAAGAGGATGCAGTATCTTATGAAATGATGAGATCTTATAACGGTGATGAGGGGGAAAATAGGATTACTCCCAGTATCGTTGATGACAGATTTGACGAGCACTATGCAGAATTGGAGCCAGATGTGAGCAACAACAACTCAAAGTTGTCTGCTTCAAGGTTTTTCCTCTCTCTCTCTCTCTCTCTCTCTCTCTGTTGTTTCCTTTTTACCAACAAATTTATCCCATCTTACATGACAGGGATTCTGAAAAAAATGAAGATTTATTTGACACCATAGCCAATCATCCTTTCCCTTATGAATCCATTGATGAAGAAGGTAATTTTGTGAGTTGGGTAATTATTTTTGTGCTGGTGCACTAGAAAATTGTTGAATAATTTCTATTTCTGTTGTTTTATTGTTCAAATTCATATCAATATGCACTAGGCGACTATGGCTTTCAGAGGGAGCAGCTTGGAAAATGGAATCTGGGCCCTGGATTTGAAGTGGCAAAAGAGTGGGCCCAAGAAAGGGAAGCTGATGCTACACCAATGGTTGATAACCTAAGCATATTCCACCTTCCTGTTGGTGTGAGGCCTTCAGAAGAGTTGAAAGACTGTTTAGAAATCACATTTAGGTCAAAAAAGCATGAGCCAGATGCAGGTGTTGAAGCAGTGATGGAATTTACATCTTCACTTTTGAAGGCAAAACATGCTAATAGTAATAAACTAAAGAAGCATGGTGTTTTGTCTGTTCGTGCTGCATCTATGCTGGTAAAAGTTACTGGAATTTTTTATGATTGTCCATGCATATATTACTGAAAGAGAGAACATCAGCGATGTTTCGTCAGTAATATTAAGTGTTGTTAGAGAAATGCATGAATTCTATAGCTGACAATGTAAAGGACACCGTTCTTTCAAATTGGATGCGTGTCGTACATTAAGCTCCTATTGATTGTAGGTGGCAGAAGATACTTTTTATTGTGCAATAGTTTACCAGAGAAATAAGCCCCAAAGATTATACTACCTAATAACCCCCCAAGACTGTACTACCTCTGTTGTTTATGCAGTACAAGACAGATTCGAACTTATGTGGTTATACTTTTAGGAATATGGGAAGTGTGCCATACTGCTATCGAGATTGTTAGTTTAATTATAAAGTAGTAGGTTAAACTATGTAACTATCATTACTTAGTTCTAAACTTATCTTTTATTTTTGTGCTGTAAATTTTGAAAATATATTGCAATCCCAACTGGTAAAGATTCTTTAGGTTTGACTTCATATTTACAGGAGGCAGAGCGTGATTTGTCAACAAAGTGGAGTCCTGTTGTGGAAATACAATATAGGGGAGGAAGATACAAGGGACGGTGCCAAGGTGGTCTGCCTGAAGGGAAGGTAAATTCTTAGAAATCTGTAATAGTGAGCAGAGCTTGTTCCAGCAAGACTCGGGAACTTTGTCTCCCCCCTTTTTTGGTCAACAAGCTGAAGTGAATAACTATGTTAAATGAAAATCTACAACCAGGGGCGTCTTGTTCTTCAAGATGGAAATATCTATGACGGTTTATGGCACAGCGGCAAGAGATCAGGTCCAGGAACATTTTATTTCAAGAACGGAGATATGTTTCAAGGCTCGTGGAGGGATGATGTCATGCATGGCAAGGTTTGTACCCTTTTAAAATGAACTCTGCTGATACCGTCAGAGCTCAAAATGAACAATAAGTAATTATATTTTAAAATCATTTTACTGTTAATATGTTGTATCTATACTCAAATTAGTGTGGTATATAAGTCTTCTAGCAACTGTTATTCTATTGGGGTTTCTTTGCCAAAATGTCTATTTTATGTGCAGGTGAGAGCGCATGTCTGTAAATACTAGTGAAAATTTTAGTGATAATATGTATACTGTCGTACAACTTGACAAACGAAATTTTGGTTAACACATACCTCCAATTGTTGGCAATTGCCGTGTAACTTAATAAATTTTAGACAGCTATAATCAAGTTATTGCTTTTTATATAAATTTTGAAGTGTCATACATTATAATGAATGCTGGATATTACTTTGGTAAAACACTAGAAGAAGGTAAATGATGCTTACTAATTATGTAGGGTTGGTTTTATTTTCACACTGGTGATCGGTGGTTTGCAAACTTCTGGAAGGGAAAGGCGAACGGTGAGGGGCGGTTTTACACAAAGTCTGGTGATGCCTTCTTTGGCAATTTCAAAGACGGATGGCGGCATGGGCAGTTTTTTTGTGTGAATGCAAATGGAACAAGGTATAAGCTCATTTAGTTTAATTAATGAGTTGTTCACGTGTGTTTTAATTTCCAGTATGCTGATTATATTTCTCTGTCAAACAATTTATATTAACCACTCTTCAAGTATAATTGTGTCACCGAATTGACTTCTCTGTGTAACTGTCATATGAATATGTAGGTACACTGAAACTTGGAAACACGGCGTTCTTTTAGACAGCAAGCGTCTAGACAGATGACTGAGCTCGATAAATGTGGTACCAAACTTTTTGTGTTTATTACTGTGAATCTTGGGGTCTTGTTTTATGTTCTTTTTTTTATTTTATTTTTTTATCTTTTTATGTTGTATAATAGCTGTTTTTTTATATAATGAAGTTTGGACCTAGGATATCATGCATACTACCTAAGTCTCACTCACAAGTCACACTACTTCCTGATGGCTCTGTATTATAGCTGTTTATTGTGGCAAGTGTTTTGTTCTATTTGAATTTTACCATGAATCTTACGGTCTTTGCTCTGTTCTTTGTGGTGTATAATTATTAATTGCTGTTTATGCCTCTTTTGTGTTTGTAAACTTTGTAATTGTATAACAGCTCCTATTGATGCTAACTGTAGATAAGTTTTGTCCATATTCTTCATCTTTCTATTAAAAATAGAATTATAGAGGAGTAGAATAAAAATTATAGAGGCATTTAAGGTATTTGATGGAGTCTCACTAAATGACACTTCAACTCAATTTTACTGATTGAAACTTGCAACCTAATTGTGAAGAAGTATGAATAACCTCCATCACTAATAATGACAATTTCTCTCGCAGTCCTATAAGTTATTTTATTGTACCAAATTAGTTCTTCGCTAATTGATAGAAGTAGCACGAAGACATAAAGAAGTATTGGACAATTTCTTGTTCTAGATCTTCCTTTATTATGTTTGAAGGTTAGGGATGTTGCCTTCATCCCACAACATTCATTGGATTGCCAAAGTTTTTCATCCATGATAGATTTTTTTTTTTTTGACTAATCCATGGTAGAATTCACACTACTATAAATCTTCACGATGGTGCTATGTGGCTTGTTATGCATGATGCTTCCCTTGAGTCCCTTCAACATTGGTGCTTAGTGTGTGTACTTTGTTGATGCTCAATGGTTAGGCTTAACATCGTATTCAAAAGTCGTATAATTTGAATTTGCAAATTGCAATGATTTTTGTCAAATTCTTGTAGTCGATTATTACTAGGGGTGCATGTTTGGACCACATCCATATTAGGGGACTTATCATACATGTGAAATTCCAACCCAAATCATTAAAAATAAGCTAAAAAATTATCTTTTCGATGTACCCCGAATCCATCCTACCCCCCTTCTCCTTTTCTATATATATTTGAGGTCTTTTCTCACCATCAAAACTTTCGGACTTGGTTTTAGATTGCAATTTTTGGAATCTCACGAGATGAATTATGTTACTTTATGTTTTGCTATCAAAATAATCACCACTAGGTAAATAACATGTCAAATCATCAAGTTGGCAATAAACCAAAAATTTAATCCCTAAGTTGTGTGCACTCGTCACTAATTTTGTCCTTGAAATTTACAAATTTTTAAAATGCTTCGTAAAGTTAAAAATCGTGTATCACACTAGTATTTTGCATCCAAAGAAACTAATATGATACTACTCTAGATGATATTCAATACTAAAAGTCATTTTTATAATTTGTTAATGTTATAAGGACCACATTTTTTACCTTAAATCTGGAAATGGGTGATTTACTTGAGAGTGGGGACACTAACATATCTTCATACCGTCCTTCCGAGGAGGGACAGGAGTTAAAGCCCGATTCATTTTGGCCAAAACCATGTACAGGTAGAACTGTTAAATTAGCGCTTACCGAGCAAAGATGCGTGGAAATGGTTCAAGACAGAAAGTAGCAAAGGAGTCTGTCATCAGTATCACCTTCAATAATTCACTTCCACCTTGTAATCTTAAATTTCTATCTAGTTAGAGATTGAGTTCCTTTGTTTCTGTATTCTGTTATTGGAAGAGGAGGACATGGTGGTTGTTGAGGATCAGAAAATAGTTAAATAAAAATACAACAAAATGTTCACAGGATTGTGCAAAGTGCAGAAAAATTAAATTAGGGAGCATTTAAAATCAATGAATTGAACAGCATGTTACATCGTTCTCGTTGCCTAAGTGTACTTTAGTGCAGAAAGATTCTTTCTTCTGATGGTTTATAAAAATTAATTTCCTAATTCAATCTATATCAAACCTTCATCCTAGAGCATCGTTGAACTTCCGCATTTAATTGTGGCACATGCGAACAAAACATTAATCATGAACACTTTGCTCCGGTGAACCATGGTGCCTGAGAGAATCAAGACTGAGGAGAAATTTCACCCCAAAAAGAAGAAATTAAAGCAATGAATAATAATTAGTTTTAAAATGGTAAATAAAAAAAGAAGTTAAATTATGTATAGAAAGACTTAAGTATATGGCAAACCTGCATTTTTGAGGAACCCTCCAGGAAACAACAGACAATTTCTTCAAACTTGGAGGCAATGATAAATAATGTTTCCAATCCTGAAGCATAATTTTAAGGTCGTGAAGCTTGCTATCCATACCAAAGCAACAATTTGCATGCATCGTACAAACTTGGTTTAAATCCCTACTTGGCTCACAAAGCCCGCCAAAATTAATTGTATCCAAAAATCTCATCTTCAGTCCAATATCAGCAATAAAAGGGTGATTCTTGATAAAGTTAAGGACATCTTGGTCATGGTATCCAGGATAGGCTTCTCGAGAATTGTACCAGAATTTGTAAAACTCTATTGACCTATTATTGGACTTTACAAAATTGAACCCTCCATTGGGCCTGTTCTGTACATCATCATAGCTACCCGTGAAATGATCACACGCTATCTGGAAATCTGCATCAAGGTGAAACCGCGGAAATGGGTCTCTAAACCACATTATATCGGCATCCTGGAAGAGGAACATCATGTAAGTTTATAAACGATAGAGCTTAGAAATGTATACAGCTTCATGAATAGCTTCTAATTAAATCAATTGTAGAAGATATAATAATAAGTTAACAGCGACAATAAAATGCATAGCCATAAATTTATCACCAATAAGACTATGAGCTGGTATGGATGATCATCACAATCCTACCAGTTGAGACAACAATTTGGTAAATTTAATGACATGCAAAAGCTGGTTACATGTAAAATGCTGAAAACTTATACTGTATCATATGTAGGATACAGAATCAACTCATAGCATAAGCAACTCACTCACTCATTCCTGTAACAGACAAATTTCCCCCTTAAGCACTATTTATCTATAAAAATCCATCACAATAATAACAAAAATCAAACTTATGAGAAAAAATTTCATGGCTGATAAAATTAAAACAAACTTAAGGCTTACATAATTATTATGTCCTAGCGAGCTTGAAAAGATTAGTGATGAAAAGAAGAAAATACCGTGAACACAAAATTGTATCCCATCTCAAGAACAGAACGCAGGAAATCAATCCTTCTCCACATCATCATCAAGTAGCTAGGAGTCATGAAGTATGCTTCCTCGTGAAAGTCAGCTTCTTCACTAGCAAGAGAAAAGCAATGGGTATGTATAACCTGACAGCGTGCAAATGCCTTTTGATCCAATGCGATGATTACCAAATGGTTTAAAAGCCTACGGGTATGATATCCTATTCTGAAGCTCTGAAGAAAAAGATCAATTACAGAATTTGGAGTCGCCCATGCTTCATTTAACGTGGTCAAGATAACAGTTCTGTCTTCCATGGCAGCCTCATTCAATATTTTTTCAAGTGGATATTCATTGCTAGTCTGCAGAAGAGTCAATTAAATTTACCTTTTTTATGGAGTAATGTACAGATAAACCGCAACAGTAAAACAAGTAATCCCTCCATCGAGGCAGCAGATCAGCGTCAAGATACACTCCTGGTAAAATGGTAATAATACTTTCATCCAAGTTATGGTTATGATGAAGCTTATTATGAAACAAAATAAAACAATGATAGATTCAGCATTTAATGTTTGTAAACATTCGTGGTAAGATTCACTTAATTCATATGACCAGAGAATGACTTTTAACTATAAAATAATCATCACTACCGGTAGAGAACAGTCTATCCATATTTTGCAATACTGATCCCACAATTCATATGAACATTGAAGAAATCGCCGCTGGTCAGTGTAAATATTTCCAAAAAATGCACACAATTTTTAACACAAATTTGAGAAAATAAAAATTGAAAATGTTTTTACAGTAAACAGAGAGCCTTACTATCTCATGTCCTCGCACTCAGCGCCATGAAACCTATATAATTCTAACATTTTAGAGTGAACGTGTGTTCGATGTCCGATACTGACACGGCACTCAACTATATCCATTTTCTCAAATTATTACGGGTTCAAGTTATGAAACTCGTGGAAATATCAACTAAGGAGGGTGATTAACACAGATTTCAGCCCAAAATTAGTAACTACCTTCTCTTGAATTTCCACATAAATCACATTTTCAAAACACAATGTCAATAATATTGAAGTTCTGAAAAGAAATTAGAGCTTAAATTGAATTTAAGTTGAAAAGATAATACTATTGAATTAGAGCTTAAATTGAATTGAATTTAAGAAACACAACAACTACATTACATTCAAGTACGTACAAAAGTGAAAATAGAGTTTCAAACTGTTATTCAATCGATCGATGCAAATTCAACAATGCAGAAAGCAAAGCACACAAAAACACCGATGCAAAAAAAGCTATAACTCAATTTGCTAGAAATAGAAACTAAAACAGAAGAAACGGAACTCACCGCAATAGGATCGTTAATCACCAACGGAAAAAAGCTAGGAAAACGAGGGAAAGCATAAGAGGAAGATAAATCAGAGATTAATCTGTAGGAATCAAAGTCTCTGAAGAGGATTAAGCAAGAGAGAGAAACGGTTGCGAAGAATAGCGCCGTAGCGAGAGCGCAACGGAGATGAGTGATTTTGGACTCCGGTAACATGTCGTTGGCGGAGTCACCGGAAGTAAAGGTGTAGTTCGTGGTGGCTGTTGTGAAAATAATACGGCGGCGCGTGAGATATCGTCGTCGGTAGCGGTGCGGTCATTATGTTTTGGAGTTTGGAGTGTTAGTTAATTAATGATGATGCATGGGATGAGAATGAAAAGAATGTGAATGAATGAAAATGGAAGTGAAAGTGAAGAAGAGTGTGAGTTGGAAGCATCGAGATTTGTGGTAATTCCGTTACGAACGCGGAACGCATTCTTACTTACTGGTATGACTTGTTAGTTAGTTAGTGAGTGAGTGAGTGAGTGATGCTTTCAATTTTGTTAGCTTTTTCTAACTGTCTATAGACGTGTGCAATTTCATCTTTACAATAAGTATTTCATTTATGGTTAACATGGAAGACTTAGTTAACTTGTGCATGATGTATTATTTATAAATAATTTTATTTTTTTGGTCGATACCAGAGTATCCACCGCCGAACGTAATGACTATTCTCTCGTTAGATTTGAGGCACTTCGAAGGGTGGGATAGCTGGCCCAAGGATTAAAGATGCTCCATACCCAAGGTGAGGATCGAACCCTCGACCCTTGGTTAAGGGAGGATGAGCCCCAGGCCGCTCAACCACACCCCTTAGGTTATTTATAAATAATTTTATAAATACTACATCCGAATATAAATTTTATAAAATTAATTGTTCGATTGAAAATTTATATTATATTATTGTTATTTAAATGATTTTTTAAATAAATTAAAGATTATTTGATTTGTTGTTGAGATCTGTCAAAAATATAAATATAGTATTTGATAAAAATTTATAGACCATAAATTTTGATAGATATTTATAATATATCAGATGATTTTCAATTTCTTTAAAAATTTACATGGATAATCAATATGATAACAAGTTTCGATTTAAGGTGAATTTTGTAAAATTTATATTTTTGTTATTCACTAGTGGTGGTGCATCGTGTTATTCACAACGATGAATTTTTAAAGAAATTTGTATTGATTATAAATGTTTTATTTTAGCCGATTCTAGTGATGAAAGACAGTCGAAGATCTTTCACGATACACAAATCAATAATAACACTACAACTCACACACATTTTACAAAATTACCATATGATTAAAAGTTTATATCTTTTTGACTTATTGCAAATAGGAATAAAATATCACCCATTGTTCTTAAAATCATAAATTGAAAATTCAAGCGATAGTAATGAATAGATAAATCTTAGATTTGATAAGTTTTGGATTTGAGTATCGTTAATGTTTTTAAAAGGAAATAAATATAATATTTGATTTATTTGATAAGAAGTGAATGTAAATATTTTAAATTTATATTTAATTAATATAAAAAATAACCTAAAACATATGATAAGTTTTTTTGTTTTTGTTTTCATCGTCAGTTTAATTTGATTTGGGGATCAGTTTTAGCATCAAGTGGTTTCAGCTCCTCCCAACCGTAGTTGTGGGGAATTGAACTGTAGTTCTTTCTTTAAGTTAAAGTTCAGCGCCAATCACTGAACCAATTAACTATTGGTAAACATATGATAAGTTTTGGATCTAGACATTGGGTGATGATCGGTAATTAGTAATTACTACTACTAGTATAATAAAATATAGGTTGAATTGGATATTTAGTCCATTCACCAATTGTTGTTAAAATTTTTAGCCTTTTAATTAATTTATTAATTTTATTTTTGTCCCTTAACTAATTTATTGATTTCATTCTTATTTCTTAACTATTTATTGTTATAAACTGATCTTTTAACTTAACTTTTTTTAGTCATTTCATTTTTATTAACTTTTTTCAAAAACCGTTAAATATTTATGTTTAGTTTAAATGTTTTTTGAGACACATCACATACTATTAGCCACGTGTACATAATAAAATAAAAATGACTAATAGAAGTTAAGTAATTAAGAAACCTATTTTTTTTGTCGAAAATCGGGGTATCCACTGCTAAATGCAGTGACAAATCTCTCGCTAGATTGGACCCACCTCAATAGGTGAGATAGCTGGCCTAAAGATTTAAACCTGCTTCATAGTCAAGGTGAGAATCGAACCTCGGCCCTTGATTAAGGGAGGATGAACTTCAACAGCTCAATCACACCCCCTTGGGTTATTAAGAAACCAATTTGTTAACAACGATTAGTTACGAGACCAGAATAAAATCAATAAATTAGTTAAAAGAACAATTTATAACAACAATTAATTAAAAAAACAAAACGAAACTAATAAATTAATTATGAGGCCCATTTATAACAATAACTAATTTAAAAAACCAAAAAAATAAAATTAATTAAAGGACCAAACATCCGATCCAATTAAACTTAAAATATAGAAAAAGAATGAGAAGCAACGGCCCTTAACAAGTTAGTGAAGAGCGAGAGAAAAATAGAGAGAGAAGAAAAAATTGGGCGCTGATATAATAATAACGTAATCAACATTTACCACTACTCTCTAAAACCCCTCAATCTCACATTTCCGATCTAACATCCTTCTCCACTCAATTTTCCAGATTCTCCAACGATCTCATTTCAGGTTTTCTCCATTTCCCCTTTTTCATTTTCGATCATTTTCATTTGCTTTCTACTCGATTAATTCGTGCAATTCTGTTCAATTTTACTCGATCCTTTTCAGTGATCTTTGATTTCATGTTTCTTGTAGATTTCGATCGTGTTTTTTAAGCATTAGTTTGATTTCATAATCTGTTGAATTGAAGCTCAACGAACGAGGATAATTTGAGGTTTGAATTTCATTTGATCAAGTAATCAATCATGGCTGCTCCTGTGCCTCCAGGGGCACCTAGACCCGGAATCAACACCCCACACCCACCTCCGCCTAATTTTAGGGGTTCTTCTGATGGATTAGCCGATAATTTGCATAATTTGAATCTTAATCGACCCTCTAATCCTGTTGCTAGACCTCCCCCTTTCGGCCAACCACCAAATTTTGCTTCCTCTGGACCCTCGCCGCAAGGGATCCCGGCTTCCTCGCCGCCGTTTTCACGACCCGGTCCACCTCCAGGTACACTGGTGAGGCCTGCTGGGCCTCCTTCTGGACCTCCAAATGCTGCCCTTGGAAGGCCTACTGGACCACCTCCTGGTCAACCTACACCGTTTGGGTCAGGACCACCTCCTGGTCAACCCTCACCATTTGGGTCAAGACCACCTCCAATGGGTAGTGTTGCAACACCGGTTTCTGGGGTTCCTCCACCCGGCGGTTCTCCGCCTGTTCGTCCACTTGGGCCTCCTTCGCAAAATTTTGGTGCTCGTCCAAGTCCGAGTCCTTTTAATGCGCCACCAATGAGTGCTCCCCCTGGTGTGCCTCCTACCAGTGCACCTAGTAACTTGATGAGTAACGGACCGCCGGTATTTTCTTCTGGGGCTATGCCTGGCCCTCAACGCTTTCCGATTGGCAGTACACAACAACCACCGGTTGGACCTCCAACAATGAGAGCTCCTCCAGCTCCAGCTGGTCAGCCACAATCTCCTTTTAATATGGCACCTCAAGGAATAATGCAGCCTCCAAGTTCACCTTTTGCAGCACCTTCGTGGCAGACACAATCCCAGCAGGTATCTATTATGTATTTGAACTTATTGCATTTGGATGTCCTTTAATCTAAATTTTCGTAACAACATTTTGTTGAATGAACTGACAAAAGTAATATAACCTATAAGTGTATAAAAGAATTTTTTTTGGCTGATGCATTATCTTAGTTCGACTAGAGATATGTTTGTTTAGACGAATGAAAGATAGAGTGTATTTTTAAACAAGGGTAGTTTATACATTTATAAACAAGGGTGCCATGTGTTTGCATCAGTGTTACTCAGCAAGGTTGTAGGCTTGTAGCCTTATAGGTAGTAAAGCAATGATGTTGCCTGCTAATTGTTTGGAAGAGGATAGAAATGTAATATCACACGGTGTTTGAGAATCATTGTGCTGTTATGATGTGTTTATTTAGCTAAATAAGTGAGCATTGGGAAATGGTAAAAATGTTATATGCATTGCTGTGGGCATATGCCTTTTAAGCGTTATCTAATATTTATCATACCTAGTACTTAAATTGTGTTGTATCCATATGCATTTATTCATCTTTTTAAAAATCAGTCAATGAACATTTGGAATTCTGTAGGTAGCTCCACCTCCATCAGTTCCTGGTGCTTCGCAGCCTCCCAGGATGTTTGGCATGCCACCACCACTGCCAAATCAATCTATGACTACAACTATATCACCTGCTGTTGGTCAAACTGGAGCCCCCATGGCAGGGCCTTCCAAAATTGATCCCAATCAAATTCCAAGACCCACACCAGGGTCCTCTGTGATCTTGCACGAAACTCGTCAAGGCAACCAGGCAACCATCCCTCCGGTATTCATCTATAAATTCTGGATAAATGATTTCCTTCTTCTTTTTCAGTTATTATCTTTTTTCTTTTACAGTATTTTTATTTCAAAAAGCTTTTTCAATATGTAGTTTCATAGCCGGTGCAGTGTCTTATGTCGTCTGTGAAGTAATATATACCACCACTGTTGTTTGTTCTTATGTTTTTATTTTTGTTCAGCCTGCTACAAGTGATTTCATTGTAAGAGATACGGGCAACTGCAGTCCACGTTACATGAAGTGCACAATCAATCAGGTCATGTTTAATTTCTACGATATATTTTTAGCTATGAATAAGTTCATGAGAAATACTAAGATTTCTCGCCTGTATCACTTGTTTGTAATTGTATAGAGTTCTATTTGTGGCTTTTATGTTGTGGTTACTTAAAGGCTTCTTTTTTGTGTTTGATGATCTCATATTCAGAGGGATTTGATGGGCATTATTCTTTTGATATATTTTTTACGCTTCAGCTTCTGAAGAGGTTTTTAATTTTTATGATTTTTGCTTTAAGAAGCCTCATTCTCCTTCCCTGTTTTTTTTTCTTTCTAAATATTAAATTCTTTTGTTCAAATTGATTTTTGGCGTTACAGTAATTTTCTGTGATTGGTTATTTCAATTTTGAAAATGTTGAGATTCTGTCTCTTCATATTGATTTTCTTTCATTTGCTTTGTTCTTTTTGTTGAATGAAACAGGTTCCTTTCACCGCTGATCTTTTGACAACGTCAGGAATGCAATTGGCTATGTTAGTCCAACCTCTAGCACTTCCACACCCATCTGAGGAGCCCATTCAAGTACGAATGATTATTCCTTTGAAGTTTATGCATCTGTCTTTTATCCTTTAAAAATATTAATCCAAGTGTTAGTTGAAGAAGTTTCTATTAGCTGTGTTTATTATTTTTTTATGTGCTAAAGCTATATGTATTATTTTAAGTACTGAGCATTCATGTTTATTATCTTTTTGTACATTTTATTATCTTTTCTATCTAAATGAAAAATTGGGATTTTTCTCTATCTTTGGCAAATGTTAGATGGCATGCTAGCTATCTGCAGTATTACTGCTGGGGAAAACATCCACGGCATTTTAGGGAATCAAGAAATGACAACCTTTGGGATTATTTGTTCATAACTGTGTCTTTCTTGTACTTGCTTGTATTTCCTTAGAGATTGTTCAAAGTGTTTCTCTTCTTTCATGTTTTTTCAACTGTTTATGCTTGAACTAATAAGATCAGTGGTCAGTGTTGAGCCCATAAAAACTGTTTTCAAATGATTTTTGTATAGCTGTAGTGGCAGATATAAATTATAGGATAAAGTTTGTGAGTTTCACGCCCTGATATTTCTAACATGTTTCCTTTGATCAATATTTGGTGTAACAACTTCTAATTATCTAATGTTGATATAGGTTGTTGATTTTGGAGAGGGTGGTCCTGTCCGTTGCTCACGTTGCAAGGCTTATGTAAACCCCTTTATGAAATTTATTGATCAGGGAAGACGCTTCATCTGCAATTTGTGTGGTCAGTATTATTACAATTGTTCATCCTAATATTGTTTGTGGGGTGTATAATATGATATAATGTTTGATGAATTTTTACAGTACATTTCCCTAGAATGAAGAGAGAAGAAATATAAAACTTTATTTTGTCATTTACTGGCTAAGTCAGTCGATGTTTGGTTGAGGATCATCAATCATTTTACAAGTTTATGCATATGCTGCACTACTTATTTATTACTCACGTTTTAAATGTTTTTTTTTGACAACTCACATTTTAAATGTGATTACTGCTGCTTTTGTAATTTTTTATTCTGTTTTGATAAAAGAAATTCATCAAGACAGAGAAAGAATACAAGCAATTGGAGGATAAGGGGTCCTCTTTAGTGTGAAAAAAAGAAAATGAAGCATCAAAGAAAATTAGAAAACATCATCAGATAGATATGTCTGACTGGATGAACATACCACCCTCTGAAGCTATGTTAGGCTGCGCGAAAAAATTAAGAGAGAAAGTGGTTAGGAAGAGTGTGAGAAAAGATAAAGAGATGAGAAACTGAGTGGATTTAATGTGAGAAATAGAAGAGGATGGGATTATTCAATATTTTTCTTTTTGTGACACGTTAGTTGTGACTGTACATCTGTTTACAGGATTTAGTGATGAAACTCCACGGGACTACCACTGCAACTTGGGTCCAGATGGTCGACGTAGAGATGCTGATGAAAAGCCCGAGTTATCTAGAGGAACGGTTGAGTTTGTTGCTACTAAAGAATTCATGGTCAGTAGAATTCATGTTTTGTTTATCTGTAAAATATTCAGGGCAATGTGAAATGGATATATGGATATTTGTGTGTATATTTCTGTTATTGAGATGTTCATTATCAGAAGAATATGCATTTAAATAATTTGAATGTGCAATATTTGTTTAATTTGAGACAGTATCTAGCCTGCTAAGATTCAAATCAAAATCCTCTTGATCTTAAACCATAAACTCTTACCATAATTTTTCTTTTCAATTGCCTTAAGAATCTGTTTTATGAATCGGTAATCTTCATGACTGGCTGTTGAATGTCAATCCTTCTCTGAAAAATCCAAGTTGAAGGAAAAGAAACTAGACTTTGTTTAAATTGGGTGCATAAGTGTACATAAGGGAAATTTAAATGTATTTTATGTTAGGTTAATTATAGCAATTATGAACATTGATATTAGGACTTAGGACCATTGAGTGATCTCGTTACACGAAGAAGGATTAATGTGATACTGCACTGTAGGACAAACAATTTAAGAGGTTAAGGGAAATGGGTCCTTCTTTATGAATTGGATAATCCAATGGTCTTTTCTCTTTATTAATGTATTTTCCATTGGTTGAAAACAGTCAGTATTCTTCTACAATAAGTGTGAACTAAATACGAATAGGCCAAATATCATTTAAATAGATAAAGTTAGGTACTTCGGTTCTAAGGTTTTTTAGGTTAAGCAAATTGGGTGCATAAATGTAAATAAGTGAAATACAAATTTAGTTATATGATGGCCATAGTTTATGTTATGGCTTTACGCTTTGGTTTGGCATAAATTGTTTTCCCCCTCTAATTCTTGTTTTGCTCATCCTTAAGTGTCTTGTGATGACTGATGTCCAATTCACTACTCTGTGTAGGTCCGTGAGCCAATGCCCGCTGTGTACTTCTTTCTCATTGATGTATCAATGAATGCTGTTCAAACTGGTGCAACAGCTGCAGCATGCAGTGCCATAAGTCAAGTTATTGCAGACCTTCCTGTGAGTTCTAACTTTGAACAACTTATGAATTGTTTATAGATAATATTTGTGAAGCATAACCTTTTTCTAATTTTCTTTTGTTTAATTGGTTTGCACTTATTCCTTCGTTATAATCCATTTTGATTGTTGCTTTAATATCATGAGATAAACCTTTAACCTTCCTCTTCTCTGCTCCTGCTTCCAAAACAAAAGTGAAATAAAATTAATGGATTGTTTAAATTGAATAGGGTGATATCAAAAATCAGTTTCCACCAAGTTTTAATAGCATAACTATCATTTCGGTAATTTATTGATGTATTGTCTTATTATGTGAGCTATCTGGTCATTTGATCTCATATATATTATGTTAATTTTTGAGGCACATCTTTGATGAAGATTTCATAACACACTATAGATGCTAAGCTCGTACGACCTTTTACAACTCTGTTTATGATTCTGGTGGTTAGATGAACTCCAAAGCGTACATTTGACACACATGAATTACAATTAGATAAGCTTCCAAGTTCCATGGGATGAGGATTCTTATGTTCGATATGACATGAGAATGGTGTAATTCCTGGCAACCAGGATTAAGTTAACTTCATTTTATCCTTATTTATCTTCATTATATAGTCATGATCTCGTTCATCATGTGGCCGGCACACTCTTCAATGATAGAGACTATATATGTTAAAATTAAATTCTTATTAGGGCCAAACTGAATGAAATAGTAGGGCGACTAGAAAAGGGGGAAGTGTGCGTGCATATGTGCGCATATGTTTTATTGTTTCTCTGATAATGAGTGAGGCAATATTAGGGCTTCTGTGATGTGGCATACATATCATTTTCTGCAATTACTCAGCAGATAAAAACAGTAACAACTTATAAGATCAACCAACTATGGGACTGGGAGACTTTGGAGGTCCAGAATATTGAAACGTTAATATCTTTTTTAATATGGGACGGAATATTTATAGCATGTTTTTGGGTTTATCGTTGTTGTTTATTCTTTCCATTCGACAAACCTCTATTTTTTTGTGGTTAGTTATCTGACTCAATTTCTTCTAGGACTCTTTATATTGATTTAAAATCTGAGTGGTGCGACCAGAGATTCTGGCAGATATCTTGATTTGTTTGAAATTCACTTCATAATTTTAATTTTCTGTCTTATTGCTACAGGAAGGTCCTCGTACACATGTGGGAATTGCAACGTTTGACTCAACAATTCATTTCTACAACTTGAAACGTGCGTTGCAGCAGGTAGCACATAAGTACCCAATTAAACATACCGAACTTACAAGGGACAAATGTTGCTTTAGGCATTAATTTCAATGTTTCTATTTGCTGAGGGTGAATGAGATTTGGGATTTATATACTATAACATTTAATTGGTGTCTAGGAAACTTTAATGTTTCTATTTGCTTTAGGCATTAATAATCCTTTACAACTTGTTAGATATAGTGCCTATTAACTAACTTAGTTGAGATAGCTAGATCTTACAGTTTTAGGTAAATGATTCTCAGGCTAATTTTGAAATTTAAAATTTGTAGCCGTTGATGCTCATTGTTCCTGATGTCCAAGATGTTTATACTCCTTTGCAAACTGATGTAATTGTTCTACTATCGGAGGTTAGTTTCAAATATTTTCCTGGTTGCAGAAGGTTACTTGATAAATTGATTACTTTGTTTTATTTCTTTATGTGGTCCAACCATATCGTTAATTGGTTTGCTTCTTTTATGGTTAGTGCCGTCAACATTTAGAATTACTTATTGAAAGCATTCCTACCATGTTCCAAAGTAATAGAACTTCTGAATCAGCCTTTGGTGCTGCAATTAAGGTATTGCATTTTTACTTTAATGTTGTAATTGTCTGACTTTGCATTGTTTTTTATGTTGTTTGCTGGGATGGTTATAGAGATGGAATAAATGTACTTTCGTCGACGTTCATATAATTTTTTGCTATAACTTCGCTCTGTAAATTCTTCATCTTCTTAGCCTCCTTCTGCTTTTGTGAGGTTTATTTACACCCCTCTCCCGACATTTTCCTTTTTGAATGTAAAGTGCCTTTATGAGGGATTCCTATCAAGCTATTATTGGAATATTATTATTTACTGTCCTGTAGGCGGGGTTGACAAATTAACACATTCCTCTATCCAAAAATATATCTGCATACAAAAAATAGTTAAGGTCATGCTAACATGTGCCCTAAGGGCACTAGTTAAGAAAGCCAAAGGTAGAAGTTTTGTATTGAAAACAATTTTTATACTTCTAAAATGTTGAATGCACAATTTTCCAACACATTATTTCTATATTTGTTTCCTTAACCCCTGCCCTAAGGGCACTCATTAGCATTTTCCAAATATTAATGTGCCTACCTTTGTTTTTTTTATTTTAGGCGGCTTTCCTTGCAATGAAAGACACTGGAGGAAAGCTGTTGGTTTTCCAGTCAGGTGTGATTCTCAGCTACTGTATTTCTTAATTGATTGTTATGTATATTACATAATTTGTAGTTATCAGCTTCCCAACTGGGCCATCATGAATGGAACATTAAAAAATATGTTATAAACATGCATGCATCTGCGCATTTGTTACCTGACCAATTATTTTCTGGATTTATTTTACTTGAGTAAAAGCGAGCATCTAAGTATAATGACAGTTGGTAGTATTCAGGAAGTCACAAATTTCTTCTATAGTGCAAAGCCAATATTTTAGATAAAATAAAAAATACATTTTCTTAATGATAAAAAAATGAGTAAGTTGACACAAAAGAAGTATACAGTACACATCATTGACTTTATCCAAAAGCTTTTATTGTCTTAAAAGCCCATTCTCATCTGTCAAATGTAATAGGTCCTGATAATAATTGTTCATGCAATTAATATTTTTAACAAACATTATTATTATTATTATTATTATTTTCATTATTATTATTATTATTATTATTATTATTATTATTATATTAGTTCCGTTGACATTATTTGTGTTTGGATCATTATTTTTATGTTTGGTTGGGTCTTTCCTTTAATTCTTGTTCAGTTTCTTGTAATCATTTTACTTTATCTTTGCTGGTTTCTTTCTCTTTTTTTTACTACAATTTTATGTTTTTTTTGGGCTCATGGACGAGTATATTTGGTGTTCCTCATTTTTGTTGTTGTCTTCAGTCTTGCCATCTATTGGCATTGGTGCCCTATCTACACGTGAAGCCGAAGGTAGAACAAACATATCTGCAGGGGAAAAGGTATTCATCTCAAGCTGGTCGTATGCATTGTTAGATTCTTTTTTTCCCTTTTAGAAAATATACCAGTTTGTTATTTTTTATGTTTCAAAATTCTATTATGCCATTTCCTTGTTATTAGTTGAGTTTGTAACATGGCGACATGGGATTAGTTCCATATATTTGTAAATCCCTTTATAGATGTAATATTAGACATTCGGATTACAGTAGAGAAAATTCAAAAATATCCATCTGCATATTACATAAAATCATCTGTTCTACCTCCTAAATAGTCCAGTGTAGATCCTGATTTGTTGTGCAGATAGTTTTTGCATATTGTTCATTGAAATTCCATTATTGAATTTCAGGAAGCACATAAATTACTTCAACCAGCAGATAAAACATTGAAGGAACTAGCAGTTGAACTTGCTGAGTACCAGGTCTAACCTTATTCTTTTGGTTTGGATATAAGCATTACTTTTTTGTCCAATTGAAGTTACGAGTTGTTTTTTCTTGTGAATTTGATGAGCAACCTGTTGTGGATGGGTTGATTATAATAATTTCGTAATGCTGCAGGTTTGTGTTGATGTATTTGTGACTACTCAGACTTATGTCGACATTGCTTCCATATCGACCATCCCACGAACAACTGGTGGACAGGTATACTTTAATGCTCAAGTCTGTTGTTTAAGTAAGCAATAAAATTGCTGGCTTTCATTGCATGTTATGCTAAAAGGGTGATATCTGATCACTGTTTTATTTTTAGTATTATAATAAGACCTTTACAGTAATGATGAAAAAAAACAAATGTTATTTTCTTATCATTTCTACTTACGCAAATCGGTCTTTCTGAAAATGCTGGATATGGTTTCGACCACAAACTGAAAAGTTTTAATGTAAAGAAAACAGAGGAAAGAGAAATGTTAGCAATGCACTCTTTATCGTCTGGTAAAATTCATATTTGTTTTCTCAAATAGGGAGTGGGTCTCATCAAATAAACTTTCTCGTATCAACTTTTGACTAATGAAAAATCATAGAAGGGTTTTGGGGCATACATATTGTGTTGATACGAGAACAAAATATGTTTGATTATTTTATTAAATAAAATACTTGTTTAAGAATTTAAAATGTCTTTTAGTCTCTCAGATTTGTGAGTTGTTACATTTGTACTATTTTTCTGGTATAAAGTATTTTACATAGAAAATAATTTATATGCTATGCAAATGAATATATGTGATGCATATGTCGAATTTATATGTTAAGCTTCCCATCTTTTCCAGGTTTATTATTATTACCCATTCTCAGCTCTTTCCGATCCTGCAAAGCTTTACAACGATCTTAGATGGAATATCACTAGGCCACAAGGTTGCGAGGCTGTAATGCGTGTGAGGTGCAGTCAGGTAGTCTGCTCGATTGACTTTATTTCATACCTTATTAAGCAGCATATCATCTCTACAATTGTCATTTTATTTTTTGCCAGGGCATCCAAGTACAGGAATATTATGGCAACTTTTGTAAACGCATCCCAACAGATGTTGACTTGCCTGGGGTTAGTATTGTTTTCTCGATGCTGGATATAATTATATTCATATTCATGTGTACATATGAGACCTTAAACATGTTTATCTGGGTGAATAAATGAATAAGAATAGTGATGATTGGATGATTTTGAGAGTCTAGATTGTACAACAAAACTTAATTTATGCTAAACCATATTTGAGATATAATTAGAAGTGTTATTTAAATTCTTTAAGTGGTTATTTACTTGGATCATCCCTAATAAAAAATATCCAGTTAATCTCTCTCACATGTCACTCTCTTACATATTCACAATTCTCTACCTGTGAACTTTGTGTCATCATTTTTCAATTCATTAAAACATGCTATGGTATGTTCAACTTCAACCTATGTGCTAAGATTTTTTTATTTCTTTTTGCAGATTGACTGTGACAAAACTTTCATGGTAACTTTGAAACATGATGATAAGTTGCAGGATGGATCAGAATGTGCTTTTCAGGTATAAAATAAGTTTGCTATCTACTTTATCCCGAGTAGTTTAGTATCTTCAGCTTACCTGATGTTAAACTTGGAAACTTTATTGTCACTTCACTCCGGGTCTCGTTTTGTTCTGATTTAATGTTCCTTTTCATTATTTAGTGTGCTCTTCTATACACAACTGTGTATGGCCAAAGAAGAATACGCGTCATAACCTTATCTCTGCCTGTCACAAGTATGCTCAGTAATCTGTTCCGCGCAGCAGACTTGGATACGCAATTTTGCTGTTTCTTGAAGCAAGGTATCTCATTTACCATCAATGTGCATCGCCGTTGAGATTATTCTCTCTATCGCTCTCTCTCTCTCTCTCTCTCTCTCTCTCTCTCTATATATATATATATATATATATATATATATATATATATATATATATATATTACTTGTTTCCATTGTGTTGTCATGCTGCTCGTATTTTGTAGCATTTGTTTGTAGGTATAAATAATTTTAACACCTTTTTGTTTGTGTAGCTGCTAGTGAGATTCCTTCAAAGCCACTTCCTCTTGTTCGGGAACAAGTGACAACCCTTTGCATCAATGCACTATTTTCATATCGTAAATTTTGTGCTACCGTGTCCTCATCTGGACAACTTATTCTTCCGGAGGCCCTAAAGCTTTTGCCCCTCTACACACTTGGTATGTAGAAATAAAGGTTTTATTTCTTATAGTTTATTTACGTGTTACATTCTACCTTGCATTCAAACAATTTGCCTTTAATCAATTTATTTGTTTGTTTTTACTTCATCACTTCTGCACGTATATGCTAGAATAAGGAAAATGCGTGCCGGGGGCACTAGGCACTTGTTAAGGAAACTAAATGTAGTAAAATTTTCTTGAAACTCGTGTAGTCAACCTTTTAAAAGTGTCGAACATACTCTTTTCAAAACAAAAATTTCTGTTTTTGTTTCCTTAAATAGTGCCCTGGGGCACTAGTTAGCATGACCCTTTTTTTAAATATTGCATTAGTTCCTTATTCTAGTCCTTCTGTTTTGAAGTAAGTTTTTGTTTTAGCTGTGATTACTGATTTGAGGACGACCGTCAAGGCTGATATACATTTGCTTATTTTGTTAATGGTCAATCCATATTGTTAAAATTCAGAATGTTTGGTTGGGGACATGGTCTCCTTCACAAGGCCAGTTATAAGTAGGTTCTAATTTTACTTTCATTTCTTTTTCAGCGCTAACTAAGAGTACAGGGTTGAGAACAGATGGGAAGATAGATGAACGATCATTTTGGATAAATTATGTGTCCTCTCTCTCTGCTCCATTGGCGATACCGCTTGTGTATCCTAGGATGGTGGCTATCCATGATCTTGACTCAAAGGTGTATATTAATTAGTTTGTGCGTGTGTGATGTTCCATATGATACAATATTTGTTTTAATTGCATTTTAACAAGTGCTTATTCAGATATCAGAACTTGATGATTTATCATATTTTGATGATGATGAGTTTTTATTTTTATAAATGTGTCTAGTACATTCTATTGGATTACTTAAACATTTGTCAGCATAATAAGCTATATAATGGAAAGGTTAAATGGTTGATTTTTTTGTGACAAGATCACATGTTTTACACTAGTGTGCATTAAACCTGATCTCATTTTTATAATATTTCTCGAGACACTAATGTCATTTTGTAAATCGCAGGAAGATGAAGAATCTGTTATTCCTTCATTCCTACCTCTTTCTAGTGAACACATTAGTGATGATGGAATATATCTTCTTGAGAATGGTCATGATTGTTTAATATATGTTGGAGACTCTGTGAGTCCAGATACTGTGCGGAAACTGTTTGGTGTTTCTACGGTTGATGAAATTCCGACTCTGGTAATTTCGCTGTTAATCTCCCTCTCTCTCTCTACAACCCCCTGTTGTCTTGCCATTGTCTTACGATGCACAATCTGTCAAACTTCACAATTAGCTGTGGTTGTTTTCAAGGGAATTTCCACCATCCTCAAATCATAAGCCTGGTGTTTTTTTGATTACTTAATCGACTTTTTCTACTACATGTTGTTCAGAACTGGCAATGCATAGTTGACAATTATGGCAGGGTTTGAATTAGCTTTTAAATGTTAAACAACTCATGGTTCACTACTTACAAAGAAGTGTTTATAAGCTTATAATGTTTAAATGTTAAATAGAAGACCTTTTGAAACATTTGAGTCGTGGAAGCTAATTTTGACTTATAGTTATTTCAAGATTCTTTTAATATTACTTTTCATGAGTGCTTTTTGAAAAGTTTATCTAAATTGACTCTTTTTTATCAGTTTGTATTGCAACAATTTGACAATCCACTGTCGAAGAAGTTAAATGAAGTGGTGAATGAGATTCGTCGGCAAAGATTTTGCTACCTACGGTAAGCTAATTGTTTTGACAATTAAAACATATCTCGAACCCTGTTGAGTAATCTTCCATGCCATTTGCTGACTAAACAGTGTGTAAATTTTAAACATTTTTTATTATATCTGGCAGGTTTAAGCTCTGCAGGAAAGGAGATCCGTCAGGTCAGTTCATTAGAATGTTTGATTAAACTGCATTGCTTAGTACGGGGTGGATTTTTCATTATTAGCATGAACATATTAATATTAATTTACAAAATGAACCGCATGCCATCATTACTATCCTATTGTCAAAGTTTTATGTTTTAACCCCACCTTTTGAAATAGATTAATACTTTAGGCTTTGTATTTGTCGTTTATTCTCTGAAAATATTTGCTTCTTGAATCAGTGTTCTATGCTTTCTTGAAAAGCATTCTACTTGATAGTTAGTTGGTGTTTGGCATTCTATTTGTATAATTTTTTCTTACCATCTGTCGTACGTACAATATTTATTTATTTTTACGATTAGAGATTTTTGGTTACCAGTTCAAGAACAATATGGTCAATCATGTTTGGACTTAACTGCCTGTCTCCTTAATATTCATGCGTGAAATTTTTTGTTTTTAAAAACAGAGAGGTGACATTATTTATTTAGAGAGACACTAGGCCATACATACTTCAGTTCAAGATCTATATGGAATATTTTGTGCCATGATGTCATCTTTTATTATGTTTATCAAAATTAGTGTCATATTTCATTATCAACTACCTCATTCTGTGCTTCTCGTATGTTGGTTCATTTGCTAGACTTGATTAGATTGTGGAGATTTTTAATTGATGAAAGCAATTTGTGGATAATTGTTGTCTACCATGTTCTATTATTTCAACTTAACCTATCTTACTTGCCATTCATCAGGAGTGTTATTCTTCTCATATATGATAGAAGACAAGACCGCAGGCGGCTTCTCCTATGTAGAGTTTCTTATCCATGTTCATAGGCAAATCCAGAATAAAATGGCATCGTAGTGAGTATATATGCCAGCTTCATTTTTGCAAGCTTTTGGACCTAAATGATAGAGTAAACCCCAAGTCCCCAATGAATGGGGTTGAGAGATTCTGCATATTAATGCGCATTCTTAGTTTGCTTGCGTTTGTCAGGAAAATCAGACAACACAAGATTTTGTTATTTTGTTAAATTAATGTACATGTATAAGTTAATTATTGTTGGTGATAGTTGGATATTTTTTTTCTTTTGGGGTTGACAAATCAAATTTACGAGCAATTGTGTTTCTATGCGGAATATTACAATTATGTGTGTGCCATTATGTTTTTTACTTTTTAGTAAGAAAATATTGATCGACATGTATGGTGAATTTCAGTTTCCCACTCATCTACTTTGAATATTTGTGGAAGAAAACAGAATCAATCCATTTCTGAAAAACTAGAAAGTATTATTGAATGAATGTAGGAGGAAGTAGGATCTTAGAGAGAAGAGAACATAAATAATCCCCAGTCCCCACTACCCTTTTCTCTATTACTCCTCTTCACTTCCTGATTTCTTCGATCATTAGCCTTCTGTCCCAATTGCCTCAACAAAATCTCATGTCAAATGTATTACCCCATGTGTTGTTATATTGGATCATAACAAGGACTGAATTTTAATGAGCGCAACGAAACTCTAACTCCATTAGATTAGGACACTAATAAGTGTATAGAAATGCAATAAATTTTGCCCACTACTAGAACAATCTGAAGTTTCATATGAAATGGAGTAACCCTCTTTCACATAATATATTTTTATTAGAACTGTCAAGATCTTGTTTTTAACACATTAGACATTGAATTATTCAAATTTTAATACGGACTTTTTTGATTATTTATAAAATAAAATATACAAATCATGAAATCGGGATCGTCAAAGTATAGTTGAAAACTTTGAGAACCTAGTTGAACCATGCACTTCATCACTTACAAACCCTATGATTGGACCACAAGATTTATAGATGCTATTAATCTTTGCTTAGCATTATCATGTTTGCTGAGTTATTAAAACTAATTATTGCGCACCAATTGAATTAGTGACAGTGCCGTGTAGTTATGTACTAATAGTTTACTTGGTAACTAAGCATGCTTAACCATTAGGAATAACTTTTCTTCCTCTAACCACAAATATAAGTAAATTTGACTTTTTTTGTACACTTGACTATTGATGTATTTGGTCTATAATGTACAAAAAAAGAAGTCAAATTTACTTATATTTGTGGCCACAAGGGTAGTTACATTTTGGTAACCTCTAGACTAATTTGTGTTAGAGACTGAAAATGTTTGATTGCTGTTCATGAATTTTGCAATCTTTGAGAGACCATAAGATTGCTTAGCTGATATCATTCTGCTATTAAAAAATTAGATGGTCAATGAAAGAAATCTACAAATATTTAGAGGACAGCACCATAAATTTAGTGATCAATCTTAACAAAAATTCAAAACCATTCGCTATTTAGATTATTAAGAAAAATATATTTCCATATCATGAATCCCACCAAAACAGTGTATGGTTAACAATGTACTAATGTTCATTAGCAATATTCTTTGAAAGACTGCGAAGGAAACGAGTAAGGGCCTTCTTAGCCCTAGTTTCTGATGTCTCTCTTTTTTTCTCCTCTTCTTCATTAGTAGCCTCCATTTCTTGAGCAAAGTGAACTTTACGTACAAGCTTTCTCAACTCCTGCAAAAATAGTAACAATATGGGTTCCATTCTCTCTATTGACATTATGATCGTGTGAAATCTAGAACCTTAAAATTAAAAAAGTAGGTGATTTTATAATATAGAAAAAGGATATTATTAGTCTAATTTAGAAAAATGCTAACAAAACACTTTCTTTTGCACAATCTGAAAACACAATTATTAGAAATAATTTTCCATGAATCTCACTAAAAACCCAAGTTTACTCTCTATTTAATATGATTCCATAAAATTCCAGTCATAAAACTTAGTTGAAAATGTTAGATGTATGTTTCCCCAGTAATTGATGTTTCTGAAAGCACAAGCAAGAACAAATCTGCAGCAACTTGATTATGCATAGTGCAAAAACTTACCTGACGGTCAAACTCAACACCTTGAATTGAATAAACTTCATTGTTGATTTGAATGTCCTTGTTGATCAAACCATCAAACCACCTTGTTACTTGACTATCATCATACAACTTAGATTCCTGATAAAATGCTCAAAATGTAAGAATATGTCATAAGGACATAATACATTGTTACTAAATTGTATCAAAGAAAGGCTTGGTATTATACTTAGTGTCTAGTTAGTAAGAAATTTAGACATTAACTCATACCTCGTCATCCTCCTCGTCTTCGGTTTCTATCGAGTTATCCTCGTCAACATCTTCAGGATCATTGGACCCTAAGCCAGTTAACGCTTGCAGCACCTTGTGATCAGAGTCCTTTGTTGCTTTTATTAATCGATCCATCAATTCCGGTTCTACATCCCGTAGCAATTTTCCTAAAACAACAATTAATGTATGAAGAACATTGAATCTGCACTACACCGCAGAATGTATATAATATCATAGTAACTCTTATCAACTTACCACATATCGAATGACTATTGACAAGTATAGCCAACAGTAAACTAAGCTATGCATACCAATTAATAATCATAATCAATGCAAAACAAATTGGGAATACAATTACATGAATGAATGTTTAAAACAATGTTGTCAACGGCATATTGAAGAAAACAGCAGTTTGTTCAAATTCCATACACAATAGCACTTATCACCGGTATTTGACAACACGGATTTAAAGCTGAATAGCTGACCATGAACTAGTTCTCAATTTCTCATATATGCATGCTGTGTTGTGCAAGCAACCTAAAATCCCAAACAGAACAGAACATTATACTCCCAAATCAATTATTGCTTAGTTACCTATATAATTGAACTGACGCCGTCTTCCTTCGCGAACATCTGGTCCCATTCTCTGCGGCAAAACAACAAACACCTTCTCTTCAATAAAGTGGACTTGTAAAAAAAAACATCATTTACAGAAACACAGACATAATAATTATTTATAGTGGGTTGGTTAAAGAAAAAGCAAAGAACCTTAACCAACATAAGAGCTTCGTAGACAATTTGGTCCACAGAAACCACTCTGCAACACAAAAACAAAAGTTAGCAAAGATTGAAACTTTTGGAAGTTGGTAATTAAGAAATGGAAAAGAATGAAAAGGAAGGAACCTAAGGATGCGTTTAATTTGGGGAGGAGAGAAGGAAGATAAATCCATTCCCCATTTAACAGCACGTTTAGCTTCGCGTTTCAATTGGTTGCGGCTCTTAATGGAAGGATCTTCTTCTTGTTCTTCTTCATCTTGTTCCTTAACATTGGTTCTTCGAAGGCTTCCGCGAGAAGCAGCTAAGGAGAAACGACGAGTGTTTGTGAGTTGTGGTGGTGATGAAGATGGTGGTGGTGGAAGAAGATGAAGATGAAGATGGTGATGATATAGTGTGGAAAATTGAGCAGAAGTAGTATGGTGGTGAAAGTGAAAGAACCATGGGCGATGATGTCTTAGAGGCCGTAAAACTAGTTGTTGGCTCATATCATATGTGAAATTGTCAAGTGACTTCAAATGTCTGTCGATGCTCTCTTCTCTTCTCTTCCTTTTCCACTCGGTGTTGTGTTTGTACTTATATCAATCACACTATCTCAATCTCTTTCTTTCTTCCTTCTTTGGTTTAAGGTTTAGACTAAGCTTTATTTATTTAATTGATCGATAGAATAGAATGAGTGGAACAACCTCGTTAACTCAATTGAAATGACGGCAAATGTTGAAATTATTAGATTAAATGTTTGTAATCGTGTTTGAATCTCAATCTTTTATTTTAAGCTAAGAATTAAAAGAATGATTTGAAATGTGGCAAAAAAAATTTGGAGATTTTAAATTCAATTTGAAACAAAGAAGAAAAAAATATTAAAATAAAAAACTAACAATTGATTTTATATTCATTTTAATTTCTTAAGTTATAAATATTATACGTATCATGAATTTAACTCAATTGGTTGAAATATCCTATGAAAGGGCAAGGATTTGGATTCAAACTCAGATACACACATCTATTTATCTGTGAATTTCTAGCCACTAACCTATCTGACAAAAAAAATATTATAAACATTATACAATTTGGTCTTTAAATTTATGTTAAACAATTTGATTTTTTAAGTTATAAAATTTTAACAATTTAGTCCTCCTTTTAAAGAATAAAATATTTTAAATTTTGTAAACTAAAGGACCAAAATAAAACCTAGATTTAATTTAGATTATAGATTGATTTTGGAAGGAGGTAAACGCAAATATTGATGTCGTTTAATAAGGAAGAAGAAATACAAATAATTCGTGGGACCGTGGCTGCTTCACCCAGATAGTTCGCTCTCAGATTTGGATTTTCGGTTGTTTGCCTCTTTCTCTTTCTCTCTTCCACCAACAATCAACGCCGCCGATCCTCTCTCTCTCAGGTACGTACTCCCTCTCTCTCTCTCTCTCTCTCTCTCTCGATCTAATAACATTCTATCACTCAAATCATTCAACCTATCAATTTTGTTCTTATACCAATTAATTGCTTTTGCTTCTTATTATATTATCCACAATTCCCAACACACATATCATTACCAATATGCTTTTGTTCAGACTCGATGCTTGCTGCTGAAAACATGATAAGAATAAAATTGGGATATACTCCATAGCACCAATTGTAGAAAACCAGTAACGCTATCTTAGATTGTTTGGAGGGTTTGTGTGTGCCTGAGAGAGAGAGAAAGAAAGAAGCAATGTTGTTAAATAGTAGCCATGGCAGAATGGGGTGGTGGAATTGGTGGTCAAGCACCACCTTGATAGATAGGTTGCAATGCAATCCACCATTAACCATCATCTGCCGTTAACAACATTGCAAGAACACTCGTGTAAACGATGGTAGTAAGAAAGATTAGTGGGCCAGATAGAGAACATTAGTCTTTTAATTCAAGATATAGACCAATCCATTGAAAGATATTTAGATTTATATTGTCTGTTGTTATAGTCATATAAGACATTATAGCAATATTTTATCGACATCATCGTTGTATACTGGTTTTACTTTACTAGATTAAGTATTTTCATAATAGTAATAATGATAAGCAGATGGAGAGGACACAAGTTGTATCGCTGGACAATGTTTTTTTTCTTTCCTTCATCTGTGAGTGGATTAGCAGATTAGTCTTTTTCTCAAAACAACATTGCTTTGTAGTGGGGCAGTGCAGTCTTACTATTTTGGTTTTTAAATATCAAAATTAATATTTGTATTTACATTCCTGAATGATGATATTTTTACTTTGTTGAAGTCATCTTACAATTTCATAATGACAATCTGCAGCACAAGGGATATATTATGGCAGCCTTCAAAGCATTTTGGAACAGTCCAGTTGGTCCTAAAACAACTCACTTTTGGGGACCAGTTGCCAACTGGGGATTCGTTGCAGCTGTGAGTTTCACTCGTATGATCATCTTTTTATATTGTTAACAAAGTTCTGCATTCATTTACTTCATTAGTGTACAAAAAATGGTCTTAACCTTTACTTTTAAACTAATATGCTGCCAAACTTTTTTTTTATATATGGAAAGGGGTTGGCTGACATCAATAAACCTCCAGAAATGATCTCCGGCAACATGACAGGAGGTTGGGCTCATCTGCTTTAATGAAATGTTGTAATTCTTCTTGTCATATGGCCTGTGGATTAATTATTTCACCTCGTTTTTTTTATTACTGCAGCAATGTGTGTTTATTCAGCATTGTTCATGAGATTTGCATGGATGGTACAGCCACGCAACTATCTACTTCTTGCCTGTCATGCTTCAAATGAGACCGTTCAACTCTATCAACATACCCGATGGGCAAAGGCAGAAGGGTAAGCAGCTTACATGCAAGCAAAACAAAACACTGATTGCAACCTGTTCTATTTTCCATTACTTTCTGCGACAATGATGGTTCATGTGTTATTTAATGCTATTTTAACTTGTAACATGCTTTTAACATGAATTGCAATATGTTTTTAACTTGACCACACCTAGTACTCTCTCTGCTCTGGATCTGGTGTGGTAAAACTTTCTTCAAGTTACAATAATTGGCAGTACTTTGCATAATACTATTGTCCATTCCAATTGTAGATATATTTTTGTCACTCTGATGTGCCCACAATTATTATGGGTTTATGACTATCATTATAGCTTCTATGAAACTCGATCCCTATTTTTTCCTTTCATCGGTAACTGTAACTGAATATGAACTTGTCTTAAAATATATAATGTTAGTCTTTTATTATGACTAACATTAAAGTTTGTATCTCTTGCAATTTCTTTTGTAGGTATCTCTCAGGGAAGAAGGAGAAAGAAGCTTCATCATAGTGAATGCAGTGATTTGAACAGATTGTTTTTGAACTTGAGAATGTATGAATAATTGGTCGTTCGAATTGATTGTAATTTATAACTTATGACTTATAAAGGCTCTTTGAAACTGTAAAAGATTCAGAATTCGCAGAGTATTTGTTTTTGTATGGTTACAATGAAGTCTACACTATTAAAGGATTGATGATTTTTAAACTGACCCGCAAGTCTTTAAATTTGTGCTTCTTTTAAGGGACAGAGGTCCGTAAACTTGAAGCATACACATTCAAGCAAAATAGCTATAAACTGCAGTTTCTCGCATAAACTGTATTGAGACGTGAAGATAATAAAACCCATGTTATGTCTTTTGCAGAAATTTAAACTGGATCGCGTCTTTAGTCATTGAAAATTGGTTATAATGGATAACTTAGACGTTCAATTCTTCTAAATTACAGTACAATGCAAGCAAGAGGATTGAATAGTATAGTAGTATATATAGACTCTGTTTGGCTAGGTCAAAATTTGAGCTTATAGCTTAAAGTTTATAAGTTCATTTTGAAAAAAGAAAGTTGTTTGGTAATTTTTTTTTCATGAACTTATAACTTATTTTTATTAACTTATACTAGCTTATTTTGATAAGTTAATTCAATGAGTCTATAATTTGTAATTTATAGCTTATCATTTTATTTATTTTTAATTTTACCCCTATTATCTTGAAAAAATAAAATATTAATTAATCTTAACATTTTTATATCAATTTAAATTCATAAACTAATAATTCCACGGTTAATTTTACTAAACAGTATAAACTCAATAAGTTAGTGAGAGCTATAAGTTACAAGTATAAGCTATAATATGATATCTAGTAATCCACTTATTATAATCGGTGGTTGTTTAATTTAGCGACAAATAGAGGGAAGAAGAGGAGGCAGAAAAGAGGTTTAGGAGAGAATAAAAATGGAGAGTGCGACGGCGACGAGAAAAATAGAAGAAGAAGAAGAAGAAATGAAACCGTGGGAGCAGCACTCAGGGGTAATAAGACTGCCACGGTTTGACTACAATGCTCCAACTTCTCTTCTCACTAACTCTCATTCCGCCTTTCTCATCACTTGTACCATCAGTATGTTACTTACTTACTTGCTTACTATCTCTCTTTCATTCATTCCTCCTCCTGTCCTGAACAACTCTAATTAATTAATTGATTAATTTTCAGAGCGTGAGAAAAGTGCTACTAAAGAAGCTATTAACATCCTTCATAAATTCATTACTACTACTACTTCTTCTTCTGATCATGATGATGGTGAAGAAGGAATGACTCTGACTCATCATCTTTCTTTGGTTAAACTCATAAAGAGTGGATTGCTTCTTTTTACATTTCCTATAAACACTTCTCCTGACACTGTTGCTATTCTCTCTCAAATCTTTCAAGCTTTTGAATCCGGGAACTTAACTATGCCTCTGTAAGTAAATCTTTCAAACGTTTCTGTGATTTATGCTTATCAATGAATTTAAGTTTATTTGACTATTTGAACTGTGATTTAAGGTTTAAATAATCTTACTTGTGATTGTGACCTATATATGCTTGTGAAGTTCAATTTACCAATACCAAGGTATTATTTCAAGTGATTTAGGGTTTTCTTACTCTTACTATAATGTTATTATTATTATATGCACATATGTGAATTTTGTATAATCTTGCAATTAGTGTTGTGATTCCATGATTTACTATTTTGCGTAAAATCTTGATTTGAACTGAATTACGTTGCAAGAGGGGATTGATTAATAGTAGGTTGCTAAGATGTATGTGAACTGATTCTCATTCCTCCATTCCCTCTTGCTGCAACATTTGGCTGTGCTTCACTTTCTGTTAAGGGAACTCTCCCAATAAGGATTTCCTTCTGTTAAGTTTTCTACTCTTTTTTTTTTAATATACACATTATGAAGTAAAGGAAAGTTGATATAACAAGCTTCAATTCAACTTTGCTTTACAAATCTCTTGCTTTAAGGATTTTGTGGGAGTTTTAGCTCAAGGTATTCTTGAGATTTACCTAGACTATTTCTGTTTTCCTACATTCTTTGATTGTGCGTCCTATTATTCATTTTTACCTATTGACATGTTTCCTATTGATATATGAAAAGAAAATAGCTTGTTAAGTTATGTTGTACTTGAAGCTTCTTTTGAATCCTCCGGCACCTACCTAGGTGAGGCACGGTTGATTCTTGACAGAGGCCCGATACCTCATTGTAGTCTTGGTAGAATGCCTTTCACATGCAGACAAACCCTAAATTGAGTTGCAATATTGTTGTATTTCTTTTCTTATTCCATTAAGGCCTGATTCCTCGTTGTCCATTTTGTATACTATTACTCTTTTCTTTAACTGACTTCTTAATTGTATTACTAACAATGGCATGCCCTTGTTCATTTTCTTCTCTGATGAAGGTCGAAAATTTGATATAAATAGTAAATACTTCTACAATTCTGATTAGATTAATGTTACAACCTTAAAGAATGCTACAATTCTTTTTTATTTGTGAATTATACAAAACATTTTCACTACATTTTTCGTAACTGTTACCTTACCTCTATGGTCTGCTCTGACAAAAACCAAGTTTCTTTCTGTTTTTCATACCTTCAAGTCATAACTGCTTCTGAAAAAAATAAATCGTAACTTCCATTCTTGAGAACCTCGCTTGCATCAGATCATAAGCTTTTAGAATGAAAACAAAATTATTGATAAAAATATGGATATCCAAATTCTATTTATGCGTTGTTTTATTATGTGGATATGTCATATATGTAGGTTGATGGACGTATACGACAAATTTCCCCTTTCTTTTTTCGTACAAATATTAATAATTTATAACTTTCTGCTGCAGTTGGTGCCATCGCATTTTGCCTATACAAGCTACCTGTAATTTGAACGAAAAAGAATTGCAAGAAGTAGTATCAATGCTTGTTAAAAAATTTGTGGATGCTAACCAGGAAAAACTAGGACAACCTTTAAAGGTTCGATTCAATATTACCTTTTACTTGCAAATTAGTCATGTTTTTCATAAGCTAACAAAGTATCTTGGACTCGTTAATAATTCTCATCACTTCTTCTACTTGTATGATGATGTCCAATTAAGTCAGAACTGAGATTGTGTTCTGTGCATTGTTTGGAACTTGACTTAGTTATTGAAAATTTTTTTTTTTTTTTGTAATCAAATGATTTAGAGAACTTAACTTAGCTAAGTGAATGTAGTGTCAAATAAGATATGGACAATAATTTATTTATGCATAACTTGTTTCTGCTATCAGAGTTGAATATCAAGTTGGATGTCCAAAAACAAAATTATGTTTGATGTGTGTGTGCGCATTGATTTTGTAGTTTGCTGTTGGCTTTAATCGAAGAGGAATAGAAGAAACAAAGTCTGCGAAAGAAAATTTAAATGGTTCTAATAGTTTGTTGGACCGCACGAAATGCTTCGAAATAGTGGCCACTGCGGTCAATCATGTTGTTAAAGATTCAGTAGTGGATCTCAGATCTCCAGAGGTAAAAAGATATTGTACTGTCTTAAACAAATTATAACTTTTAGTATTCACACACATTGGTTCATGCTTTGAATAAATACTTGTTTTGTTTTGCAGCTCTCTGTTCTTGTTGAGGTTCTTCCCCTTTCTGGAGTACCTAATGGATCAATAGTGGTTTCTGTTTCTGTTCTTCCCAGTAATCTTGTTAGTACTAAGCCTAAACTCTGTGTCAAAGCCCTCAATTCCAATAATAAGGAAGGGTCTGTGGCTCAATGAAAAGGGTTGTTTCACGTACTTCAGCATGCTTTAGGTGGTATAGACACTAGTATTTCATTGTCAGGTTGTTTGAATATCCTGGAAATATCTGGTGGGTTTGGTATGACCCTGCAAATGGAAGAACCAATAGTGTAATACTGTAATGTAATCCCTCTTAAACCAGCTAATGAGGAGAATTCACCTGCCATGTAGTACTATTATTTTCACCCTTCTAATTAACAAGTTAAAGCTGTAGTCACTTTTGCTTTACTCCATCTATTTATTTTTACAGTGATTTGCTGTACCTATTTATGATGTAGCTAACTTGTTATTAAATGTGATTTGTTAACTCAAGCTGAATAAGCTATATTCTAGCTGAAGTGCTGAACCCCTTTGTTGGCCTTTTTCCCTTCGTTTATCTCAATGCTGAGAAATTTATGAGCATTGGGCAATCCCCAAGTCTATCATTTCATAAGGTCTTCTCTAAACTTTTTAATCACCCTAATATTTTCTACTACAATGTAAACATTCTAAAGCTTGGTAAGCCAATTAAACTTTAGGGGAAGTCTTGGAGAATAAGAAGTCTCACATCATAGAACAAAACAAAAAGAATGAAAATGAGTCCTCATAATTGGGCTCGCACGCAATATAGTAAACCCTCTAAAGCCTAGTAGACTATGTTGAATAAATCACGTTTATTTAAGCTTGTGATAAAGAAAATATAGTTTTAAAAACTTCTTTTCAAAAACTGCTTTTAAGTTTTTAAAAATTAAAAAAGAGAAAATATGTTTGGATGACTTCTTTTCAAAAATTGTTTCTAAAAACTAATGTTAATTTTATAGTTTTAAAAACTAAAAAACAAAAATAAGTGTCACATGTTTTGATTTTTAAAAACTGTTTTTGAAAACTAAATTATAACACACATTTTAAAAATTAAAAATCAATATTATTTCAAAGAGGCCCTTACTCTTGAATAAGAGGTGTTTGAAGAGAAATAAACATACTTGAATTATTGAATAGTCAGTCTTGTTTGAAAATATTTTATATAGCAAGTCAAAGTTGCATTTGCATTATTAAAGAATATTCTAATCCAAACCCTACTACATTTCAACAAGCAACCAGTCATGTTAGTATTTCTTTTTGTTCACACTGCATTGTTACTGTTTCAATTCCATTTGATACTGTAGTACTTACTAGTGTCTTTTCTTATGTTATCCTCTGAGCACCCATTTGGGTATTAATCATAGTATTTAGAAAGTTTAGATAACACCCAAAACAACATCATAAAATTAAATTAGAGAATTCTGATTGAAAAGTCATGCATGCACTCAGTCAGTAGGCACAAGAAAAGTAGTAGTACTCTACCAAAATTGTAAAACAAAGAGAATAAAGAAAGAGCTACAGTTGAATTATGCCTAAAGTAAAAGGGTGTTACAGTAAAGTAACATCAAATCAATTGCCATAAATGGCTAAAGATAGGTCTAAATTAATCCTTTCATTAACAGTAGAAGATGATGTTCTAGAGCAGTCCTTGTAGTAGCTGCTGGTAAAACCACCATGAACAGGATTAGGAGGAGGAAGATGAGGACAGCATGAAATTGCCTCACTGATGATTTCACTGGCCGAATAAGAAACATTACTTGTCTGAGGTGAAGGATTTTGTAATGTTAGAGACAATGACAACTCATGTCCTCCTTCATCTTCAACTTCTACATGTGCCTTGTCAGTTTTGGTAAGTCCATTAATTGCCCATGAAGGGCTCTTTCTGTCATTTACATTAGTATCCTGTAAAAAAAGGGACAAACACACATAAGAAATGGTCACACATATATTAATGTGTCTCCAAAACATTCTCACATGGAAAAATAATATTTACAGTATCTTATTTTGATCTTAACCCTCCGATTTTGAGAGAATAAAAATCCCGATAGTTTAAAGTTCAACGGAGAGATAAATAAAATCAAAATTTGAAACAAACAGTTGTCGCATTTTTTCAAAATATATCTAAATTACAAAAACATCTTAATTTGTGTCATTTATTAGTAGCTTCAACAATCAAACTACCTATAAAAGACAAACTCAAAAACCAAACTAGTTGCATACATGTTTTTGTAATTTTTAGCAAGTCACAAGTTCAAAGACAAAAACTAGCTTTGGATGTTTGGACTTGAGGTAGAGGTCTCATTAATCAAAAGGAGAATTGACCATATAAATGCAATAAAAGGAGAAATATAAATTTCCAAAAATAAAAAGTCATATTCCAATAATAAATTAGGACCAGTGAATGAATGTCAAATAAAGGAGGTAGTAGCGTTTAAGTTTAGAATTGATGATAAATTTTTGGACAATGAAAAGCACTACATTCCTAATACTAACCATTATACTCTCCTACTACTACTACGTACAAGGGGACCAAAACATTAATCTAACCACTTTTCCTTAGGCCAATTAAATTATGCATAGAATATAAGCATTTTATGTTGACAACTTTACACTTAATTTAAGCGTGTTCATTCTGTGTTTCCAACGTGGTTTTCAAAAAACCAACTCCGTGGAGAATAATGGAACAACCCATCAATAATACACCATCAGAATTACAAAATTAAATTAAATTTACTAGTACTACTAGTTGCATAATGTAAACATATCTTTTCAAACAGTAGAACCAATGTGCCCCACAGTTTTGACTAAAAATGAAAAATATACTTCTTCCGTCCTAAAATAAGTGTCGCAGTTGACCATTTTGCACTATTCACATAATCTACTTTGACCTTATTTTTTTACTAATATATAAATGTAAATATTAACATGTAAGATCTTGTTTGATTTATCTCGATGAGTATTTTTTAAGTATACAATTTTTATAATTTTTAAAGATAAATAATTAAAGATATTAACGATCAAAGTTGTGCGTTGGCAAACGTAAACTGGTCGGAAAGAGGGAGTATTTTTATAGTACTGATTGAAAACATTCTAAAAAGTGTTTGTTTATTTATTTTGTCAAAATGGAAAAGAGAATGCACGGGCAGCTGAGAAACCAACGGTTTGGCATTAACGTGGATCCCAAAATTAAAGGTTTAAATATTGTAGTAACAGGCAAAACGTAAGATCTTACTGAACAAAAGTAAAAGTGTTAGGAAAATACTCCTGCTACTACTACTATAGCTATAGTAGGTTCTTCTTATGCTAGCTAGTATGGCAGTGAAATAAAACCAACACCACACTCCACTCAACCTAAAAATTAAAATAATTAAGCTAACTATAGGAGAAGTTCAAATCCTCTCTGTTTATTTAGAGCTAAAAATGGACAAAGAAAGTTACTAAGATGGTAAAATGGTAATCCCTCCTATCATTATAGTAGTATTAAATTTTAACTACACCCCTCTAGTCTTAGATTAAAATACATCAATAAAAATTATATTCAAATTTTAAAATTTATCTATCTCTATTTTTGTCCCGAATAAGACAGATAAATCAACAAAAATTAATGTATTTAATTCAAATTTTATCTATAACTTTTTAGGTTTTTAAATTTCTTTATACTAACATTTTTTTTCTCTGGTCCAAATAGATTCCTCTAGTAAAAGTACAAAAATAAAATAAAAATAGCAGGGTGCAAGTGACTAACTCACCTGAGGCAAATCAGATGGTTGGTTAAGAGATTTGAAAGAAGTGAAGTTTATGCCAAAATCTGAAGATATAGAATTAGGTGGTGGTTGTATCTGCCATCCACAAAACTCATCTTCATCTTTCTTCTTCTGTTCATGCTCAACACCCATTGTATTGGTATTGTTATTGGGGTGTAGTACATAGTCATAAAAGCAGTACGGAGGATTTGTTATTGCATCATCACATGATATTCTTCTTTGGCTGCATTGCTGCAGATTAGTTGTTGTAAAACAGCTTCCCCTTTCCATTAATCTAGCTCTGATCACAATAGTACAATACAGTCCAAATCAAACCATTTTTCAAAAATATACATAAAGTTAAAGTAATTACTAGCTCACATAAGCAAAAGATCAACCAAATACTAATAATACTTCTTGTTTTTCTCCCACTTTTAGTACTACTACACTTTACTACTATTAACTAATCTTTGAAAAGTTTGAAATTATTATTTCAATGGGTAAAATAAAAAGCTAATGTTAATACTGTAGTTACTACTAGTACTACCTTTTTGAGAAATTAGAAGAATCTGATTCTCTCTTCAAAGAATGCTCAACAGTAACACCAGCATCATTCACTTCATCAACACATCCATCATCATGTTCTTCAAAACATTGGTTTCTATGTTGGGAACTTGTTTTACCTGATAACAAACACATTCTTAAAAAACAATGTTTAAATTAAAGGGTATTTGTATTTATAGAGCTAGGTACTACGATGCATTAACAGTAATTTTGTATAGTACATGTAGCAAACATAAAAGTTGTGTTTTTTAAATCAAAATTAATATACTACCAATAGAAGTATATTTATAAGGACATGGTTTTTAATTCTTGATACACTGTTTTGGCATGAACTAAATGCAAAAAGGGCTAATAAATGAGCATTGTAGTGTTATATTTCCCTCTTATGCATAAAGAAAACTCAAATAATATTTGTATTGGAACTCCAAATAAATACCAAGAGAAGAAAGAACACTAGATTGAAGAAATGTGTCTAGTATTCAATGCACCAAACCATGCAATATTATTTCAACACATGACATGACTTGGAATATAAAAAATAAAAATAACAAAAAAACAGGTCCTTTGTGGAGTAAAAAAATTAAAGAATGTTTTTTTAGTACCTTGTCTTCCTAATTCACCTCTCATGCTTCTGTACATCTATTAACACAAAGAAAAAAAACCCATAAGAAAAAAACATCATTTGTTCTTGTATGAAAGAATGGGAGAAAAAATATTAAAAAAAAATATAAAATAAAATAAAGATTAACCTGAAGATGACTCTTGACATGTGAAATAGTGAGTCCTTTGACATCCATCAACTGAAGAACAAGTTTAGGGGTAGCCTCTGCAATCAACACAAAACAAAAACATAAACAAAAAAATAAGAAAATTGTTGATAGAAAAAATGGATGTTGAAAAAAGAATGCTATGATATTATTCAAATGACATACTATGATGACCACCAAGGGTTTGAATGGCATTAACAAAGCAACGATGAAGTTCAGGAGTCCATCTCAAACGAGGAACTTTTGATCTTATGTACTGTCTCACTCCTCCACCTTCTTTTCCACAACTACTACTCATGATTTTCTTTCTTCTCTTCTCTTCTTGTGTTTCTTTCTTCCTTTCAGAAAATTAAAACTACTCACTTTCCTATAAGTATATAGCACTACTATAGATAGATTTTTTTCCACCTAATATTGTTGTAGTTAATTTATGTGCTACTAGTATATTTAATTATTTATACAAAGAGGGGGGAAAAGTATAGTACTACTAGTACTTTTTTCCAGCTGGGAGGAAGAGAAAGAGAGAGAGAGAGAGTGGAATATGAGAATATGTATGTTAATGTTTGAAGAGAGAAAATGAAAAGACGAAGGAATATGGTTGAAGAGCTCTGAAAATTCCTTTAGTTAGGACATTGGTGTCACTCACTGATATCATAATATCTGATCCATCTCATCATACTATTTGCTGTACCTTTCTTTTCTTTTCTTTTATGCTCTATATATTGCCAAAGCCCAAATGCCAATCACATAATACTACTAGTATTAATCACACACAATATTATAGTAGTAAAATAAATATATTGAATCACAATCCAAGTGTGAATAAGTACAAGAAAATTTAAACATTCATTTCAATTTTAGAATTTTAAATACAAGGCAAATGTTAACATTGTGTGTTTATGTTGAATACTCCCTGTGTTTTTAAAGTTTTAAAATGAATTTTGTTTTAATTTTAATTTTTTTTTAAGGATATATATATATATATATAGATAATTACATGTGAATAAAACGTAGACGAACAACAAGCTGCGCCGCTAAACCTTTTTGTATAGCAAAACTCAATCTTTGAAAAACTACATTCATAGACCTAGATGACACGACATTATTATGCATGACTCTTTAGACTTTTTTCAAAAGATCTACAACATCGGGTGTTAGAAAGCAAAAAGTGTCAAGCGCAAAAAGTATAAAAACATGTTGGTTGTCATAATACGCTTGTTCTTGTTCCAATTTTTAATACTCTCTTTATTCTAAAATAAATGTCTTACTTATTAAAATTGTTTATTTGAAAATAAATGATTTATATTATTTATAATATTAATTTTTATTTTATTTTATCTTTTTAAAGCAATTATTAAGTGAAAGAAATAAATACTCTCAAGAATTTATATTTTGATATTTCAATATTACTGTCAATAAAAAGAGAGAAAACTTCAATAAAAAAACATATTTTCTCTATTTCATTTACACATTTCTTTAAAATATAAGTGATCAATTGTAATAAATAAATTGAGACAGAGAGAATACAATATTTCAATAAAAGTTATTATAATACTCTATCCGTCTCTATATATAAAATAGATGTACTTATAAAAATTTCAATAAAATACATGAAGTAATAAAATAGTGAGAATTGTGTGAGAAAAATGATCCTACAAACAAGTAGAGTAGTGATGGGAGTTGAAAATCCCAAAAAGCAAGCAGAGCAGGGAAAAAAATCACGAGGCGGAGGAGAGGGCACAGAACAGAAATGATTACATCTAGCTAGCTTGCCCAACGATAATAATATGATCAGATCAGATCAATGGCTTGGATTCATTTGGATTTACTCACTACTATCATCCATTCTTACAATTACTTACTCAACTGCCTCGCTTTGACCTTTCTTTCTCTCTCTTTCTCTCTCTCTAGGAATGTATTGTATAGTATACTAGTATGACTTCTGCTATATACGCCAACATCGTCATCATCACTATGTAAGAATAATGGACTAAATTACTACTTTTCTCATTTTCTTCTCCTACTAGTATTATTCTCTTCTCTTAAAATACTAATTAATGTTGGATTTGTAAAGACGATCACGGTTTAATTCATGTATTTCTTCTAATTTTATTTATAAGTAAAAATTGTTTTTTAAATTTATTGAATAAGTGATGTATCTAACTTAACGAATTTAAATTGTAACTTTTGCTTATAAATAAAGTCGGAGGGAGTAATTGTGTTTGAAAGATGAGTGAAATTATTTAATGTCAAAATTTGTTTCGAATTTTAAATTATTATGACTCTTTTTCGTAAGAATCAGAGAATGAAATGAAAAAACAATAATAATATTCTCTTCGATCTTAATTATAAGAGAAATTTAATATTTTAGATTCATTAAGAATTTAATGTATTAATGGAATCGGAAACTTAATTAAAAGTGACTTACAAAAAGATATAGATTATTTTAGAAATTTAGTGTATGTTTGGTTTCAATTCTAGAGGGATTGTAATTTATTCTGAACGTGTAGAATTGATTCTGACGTGTTTTATTTCTGTAAAGTAGAATTAATCCTGTCTCTATAATTGATTCTGTTTGAAGTTATAAATTAAAGTTTCTGTCTTTAGAATTGATTTTTACACTGAAATTTACTTTTCAACTTACTTTTAGTTGAATGTAACAAACATTAAATCAATTCTACTAAACTCAATACTGATAAAATCAATTTTACCAAAATCAATTTTATCAATATCAATTATATCTAAAGTCAAGTCATACATACTTTTAATAATGTGTATAAACTGTAAAGTCTTAAAATCCTAACTCAGCTGCTAAAATATCATAATTGTTATGTTAAACATTGTAACCTGAATTCAAATACGAGATTTCACAATCGTAGAATTTGATGTTAGTTAAATAAATTAAATTTTCTAATGACTATTTTGCCCTTCAATATAACGTCGTTCGTTAGTTGAAAGACATTGCTATTTGCTACCGTTTTTCCTAAGGCCCACAGTGTTACCTGTGTGCCAAGTAATTTACTGTTTCGTTCTTTCTTTGTGGTACCATTTGGACCAACGTGCATGGGAAGTTGTTGTGCACACACAGGCACCACTTTTTTCCCTTCTTTGGTTTCTTCTTCCATCCCCATTTCTTAATCCAACCTCAAACATTCACTACTCCAAATTTAATTCAAAAACATTCCTTAAGTTTAAGTTCGTGCCAGGTTGGAACAAAATTAATAAACTAAAATAGTTTAACAAATTTAATTGAAAATTATTTGTTTATTTTTTTATTATTTTTAGTCACGGGTCTCTTTATCATTTTAAATTTATTACGTCTTTATTTTCTTTTACTTTTATTTCACTTTTAATTATACCAAACAACTAAATAATCATTTCATTTTCCATTCATTTTTTCTGATCAGGTAGCCTAGTGGCTAAACACTCACACATATAAATGTGTAGAAATGTGAAATCTGGATTCGAACTCAAACAACTTTAATCATATCCCTGATAACTACCAATTAAGTTACACTTTTGAAAATTTTCCATTCATTTTCTACTGACATTCTTTCATGGGTTAATAGGTCATTACCCCCTGTAAAATACACAAATTTTGCAATACCCATGCAAAATTTTATTTTGAGAATCACCCAATGTTTAATTTTTTTGCAATACTCCATTGAACTCAATCAACCATAGCATAACCCCCGCAAAACAAAACCTCCACAAAAAAACTGCCGCAAAATATAATTCTAACAGGGTTTTAAACCCCCGCAAATAAAAACCGCCGCAAAATATAATTTTAGCGGAAGTTTTAAACCCCCGCAAATAAAAATTGTCACAAAATACTATGGTTGATTGAGTTCATGGGGATATTGCAAAAAAATTAAACAGGAGATGATTCTCAAAATAAAATTTTACAGGAGAGTATTGCAAAATTTGTGTATTTTATAAAAAGTAATAATATATGGAAAATGATAAACACTGCCCTTAGGGCAATGGTTAAGGAAACAAAAAGAAATAAAAAATTTTTAGAATTTGTATAATCTAATTTTTTCAAACAACAAAACACAATTTTCAAGATATGTGTTACCTTTTTTAATAACCTTAACCAGTGGCCTAACAAGACCCATAATATATTAACCCTTCTTTCATTCAACATTCTTTTTTTCTCTCTTTCTTTTCTTTCACTTTATTTTCTCATCCAAATAAATCCTACAATTGAAGCATGGTAAGGAATAATGTATCACATCTGTTTGTCCTAAAAGTAAAATATGCAAAATATTGAAAATGGCTTCTGAATTCCTGACTATACATTTCTGTTAAAGTCCTTGCAAGCTAGGGAGGGGGAATACCTTTCTCGTGTCACACAGAGGGAAAAACAGAATGAATATCTCAATTCTCAAGTCAACTATTTGGATTACTAGTGGCAATTTTGAGGATTAATATTAGCCAAACTAGAAAAATCAAAGGGGCAATAATTTTACGATGAAAAAGCTGGCCCATGACATACTAACGACTAAGATTTAGCACCTCGAAATTACGCCATGTGAGATCAACGGCTGAGATTATTGGAAGGATCTTTACGTCAACTTAATGAATTCCGTATTTGGAATTTCAACTCTGAACTATTGTCAATCTAAATCATTCAATACTATCTGATACGTGCCATCAAAATCAATCAATCAACGTTTTTTTTTTGGTAAAAAAAAAGCCAAAGGTCCAAAGAAGAAAAAATTAAGCTAATACTACTACCTTCATATCAAAATATAAAACCTTGTTGATCATTGCACATTTGTCAATTCATCATCATCATAATTCACCACCACCGCTAGGATCGAACTTGAGTCAAGCAGGTCATGCAATTAGACATCTACCATACCGACCAAGTGAACCGACACGTTTGCCAATTCATAATTTTGATTATTAATATATTTAACTGTGTATTAGTAAAAATTATAAAAATTTGATATTTTGAAAATATGTATCTAAACAAATCAAACAAGATCTTGTATAATAATATTTACATTTATATACTCTTATAAAAATACGGTCAAAACAAAGCATATGAATAGTGCATTTAATCAAACTAGGTCTTGTAAAATGGGACTGAGGTAGTATTTCTAGGCATGCAAGTCCAGGAGATATCATTAAACAGTAATCTCTAGAGAAATGTTAAAATTTGCAAGTCAGTCTGTACTCCTATTACCTTTTGGTTGAATTTGATTCTTGATTTTTTTTTCTTTTTGTTTTTTTCTATCTTAACATTAAAAATTGTGTGTAACTAATTGGAAATTAATAACGTAATATATTGATTAAACTAGTTGAGATAAAGGTTCATAAAAAATAGGAGGATCAAAGTTCAAAAATTGACAAAGGAAAAAAATAATATTATACTATCAACTAATATTGTCTATAAAAAACATTTAATTACTCTTTTTTAACAGAAATTGTATAGTATTATATCCGATTAATAACTACGTTTCCAAAATATAAGAAAGAAAAACTCATTTTTTTTATTACAAGAAAAACTCATTTTATAAGTGAAAAAATCTCATTCCAAAATAATTGACCTACTTACCAAAATATTTTGTTCAAAAATAATTGACGTTTTCTATTTAAAACATTGATTTTTTTTCTATTTTACCCCTAATATTCAAAATCTACTTTTTAGTATTATAATATCTAACCAATAAAAAGAGTGTGCATTGTAGTAAAAATTCTATTCAATCTCTTTCATTGACACATTTTTTTTAAAGTACGTAAAATAATCAACTTAATTATATAGTACATATGACATAGATAAAGTATAAACTATAAGCCTTTAATTATAAACTATTTTTCCAAAACAAAATTCAAATGTTTTCAATGCCATAGACAAAATATCAACATAGCCTCAAATTTGAATTGAATCATAAGCATAAACACTAAACAGAAACAGAACAGTAGCATTCCTACTCCAATTCCTGTATATATATATGGATAAATTTGAAGTAGAAAAAACAGTGTGAAAAAAGAATAATATCAAAAGGAATAGTGGTACGGATTTTTGATAATAAATGAGTTTGGGCACATGGTGAGGTGAGCTAGGTGACCATATTTAATTTAGTAGTAGTAGTAGTAGTATAACAAAGGAAGGAAGGAAGGAAACAAAATGGTAAACTCAGTCACTCAGCTAATGAGAAGGAATTGTTCTAAAAGATGGCAGAAAGTGCAGAGAGTTGTGGGGTGGGGTGGGGGGGTATGTATACCTTTGATTTGAATAAGGCAAAGGCAAAAGGAATTATGGAGAGAAGAGAAGAAACCTCTCTCTGTTATTTCACTTTCTCACTCCTTTATCTTCCTTCTGTGTATGTGTCAGCATGATAATGATGGATTTTGCAGATAGGGAGGGAGGGAATGCTGGAAATTCCTGCATAAATGGAATGATGAGTTATGAAACCGTCCAAAATTGCATTAAATTTTCATACAACTCCATTAGTAATTTACATGTAATACTACCATTATCACTGTTCTCTTCTCATAGAGTCCATTGTTTGTTCCTTTCTTGTAGGCCTACTACACTCTCATTCACTAACATGCATCATTTCCTTTTCTTCAATTCTTCTTCTACTAATTAATATTCACCTCTACCTTGTTGTAAAACCCTCCAACATAGTAATTGTAGATATTACAAAAGTAACTGCACCACTATTTAGCAAAGACTAATCTACATAAACAATTTATTAAAGCACATGATGAATTTTTATTTTCAACTTAAAAATATTGAATTTAATATATTTAATTTATATTTAAGATAATAATTTTTAAATTTATATTTTACAAACATTGATTACATAAATTACAATGTATATTTTTTTTTTTAGTTTTTACTATTCCTAGATAAAGGAGATTCTAATAATCCAGAGTTCAGAGCGAGTTCAACCATCAAGTGATTCAAATCTATTTTTAAACGCAACAGTTGCAGAAATCAAATTATAATTTTCTCTATCAAATTTAATATCAATCACCACTAAATAAAGTGACACTTGATAATTTCAAAGTAATTTTACTATATGAAATTTTTAACTACTAATGTACTATAGAGTATATTTCTTTTTAATATTCAGCAGTAGTATTATTATTGTTGTTGGTGAAGAAAAAGTGTGGTGTGGTGGGAAAAGAACAGAGTGGAGAGTGGGGTGGCGTCGAGGACGCCGGTGTACTTGGCGTGAGCAGGAAAACGGTGACGTGCCTCGGTATATGTGTCTTTCCATTCCATTACTACTATTATTTTATTACCTCCGCTAGCTTTTTCTTAATTTCTCTGTTTTTTGAGATAAAAGTAAACAAACAAACAAGACAAGACAAAACAAAATAAAATGTGAATGAATGATTGAATATTGCTGCTAATTGCTATAGTAGTTGCACTACCAGTAACAAGTTGTTTCAAAATTTGAACTAGATTTTAGATTTACCTATAAATGTTGTTTTTCCTAAACTCATTCTTTTATAATATTATATTTATAAGTTTAGGAGAAACAACATTATAATGAATGATCTTTTGAATTATATTTTGAAAATCTAAAGTCTCTCGTGTTATAAATTCAAAAATATCAAATAGACAAATACAGATGATATAAAATATGTTGATTATCGAACTTTGCTTTTAAGGATACAATTTTTCAAACCATGCCTTAGACTTTTTCAATTTTTCTAAGTAGGTAGTGGTTACTTTCTTTTAACCCACTCATGCATGCACCCTATCATTTGAAGCGATTTGAGCCATATCATATAATAAGTCAATATACTAGTAGTTTTTTAGGACTCAAAATGCTAAGCCAGCCATGCACGTTTTTGTTCCATCTTCTTTCTTATTCTTTCCACACACATCTTCCTTGATTCAAGGAAACCTAACAACAAATCACTTTCCTAAACAAAATTTATATAAAGAAAGAACACTTAGATCAAGGTAATTAATCTTTAAATTGCACATGTCAATCCTGACCCAAATCCATGGATTCAAAAGTATTTGTTTAATACTGAGTCAAAAAAAAAGTATTTGTTTAATATTAAATTATGGCTAATTCATTCATTTGAAAGATATGTCTCAATTGTATACTCATGTTAGGCGTTATGCAAAAGACAAAACTCACAAAAGTTTTTTGGCTTCATACTTTGCCCATTAGTTTTGACAAAGTACAAAATAATTAATTAAAGGAATAATTAGCCACATTAACAAAAGACAAATAGACGTCAAATTTGAAGTGCATTATTGAAGCTTGACAAAGACGTTTGTTCTTTAGAAGATTACAGCCTTGAGTAATCCCAAGGTTAGTTGGAAAAATAAAAGATTGTGTACACATAGATTTAAATCCTTGATAAAACGAGAAAAAAGTATCCCACTAAAATAATTTCTAACTATTTTGAATTAATCTCTTGTTATAATTATTGAAAAATAATGAGATGTCTTTTCGAATGTTGCAAATTCCTTCTATTCTAGAGCTTTTTTATGGAGAACGAAAAAAATACACGAAAATTTGAAAGAGACACGATATATCAAATCAAATATACCTACTACTAATACTAGTGAGGATCCAAGGAAGAACAGGAGTATATATTTGATTAGATTCAATGATTTAAAAACTACCAAATTGATCGGTTTAATCGATTGAATTGAGAATTAGTCGATTGATTTGATCTCAGTTACATTGCAATTTGATTGTCAAATTGAACCGGTGTTAAATCATAGTATTTCCACAGATGGTGTGCATTAAATTTTCATTATTTTTAAAAATATTTTTACCTCTTAATATGTTTAGATTCAAACTACCATAGAAAGAAAACATATAAATTTATCCGCAAAATGGTGAAACGTTCCCTCAAAAAGAAAACAACTTCGGATTAATTACCATTGAAAAATCTCTAACAAAGCTTAGTTAAATTTCTTAGAGTTTGAAAATTGAAGATCAAAACTGTATTCAAACCTAAAAATAACATATAATTTAACTATTAGAAATTTACTAGCATATCATAGCATATATTTTCAGAATAAGATAACATCCTAATTAAAAAAGAATCCCATATTTAATGTATGATAGTAGATTACATAGTATATAAACTTGCGATGAGATTCTTTGTGTGATAGTTTTTTTGATTGAATAAACAAATACTATCAATATGTGACGAGGTACTCTGTCTATGGCGTCATAACTCATAAGTAGGCGATGTTGAATTATATTAGAATATTAGAATTAGAAGTGAAGCAACCAACCTTCAATGCAGTGAGTGAGTTACGTGCTTGAGATAATTCCTCATATTCAAGGATTAATTAAATAAAGACGATGTAATCAAATGGGACCTATCCCTATAATCACCACTTAACATTGTTTTTAGAAAAATGATCTCACTTGATATTTTTGTCATAGTTAAAAAATAATTGCATTATCCATAAATAACCTTTATAAGATCTAGTTTCATGGAAAAAAAGAAAATATTAACTAATGAAATCTAAAGTGAAGGTGAAATATACTAAATGAAACAATAGTTGAAATTTATTTATTTATTTATATTTGCACCACTAAACTTGTAAATGAAGCTTTTTATATTCAAAATTCAAGACTCATTGGTTGAAAAAAAGCATTTTTTTTGGCACATCTACAATAAATCAAAACTTCTTAAAACCCAATTCTAATTAATTTCTTGAGAATGTAAAGTCAAAGTGGTAGGTATCCTTCTTCATTAAAAAAGTTCATTCTTCATTCCATCGAAAAGTCAGAAAAAACGTCTTTAAAGTCCTAATATTCTAGTACAAATTTCATTTACGTTTATGATCAAAATACATTACAACATTATACAGTATATGGCTAGATATCTTACACAGTTACACGAACAAACAATACACAAGCCTACTTTGTTTTAACTTTTAAGGTGAATTCTTCTTCGGTACCCAACTAGTACAATATCCTAAAGGCAAATTTGATTTAAAATATGAATTTTTTAAGGGTCTTCCATTTTGATTCAATTTTTTAAATACAAATTATTAATATAGATGGATTTAAAGCAATTGGAGTTCACCAAAACAATTGGAGATAGATGGATATAAAGCAATCAGTTTTAGTGATTCCATTTATGAGATTTTATTTCTTCAAGTACAAACTTGGTTTCACCACAGGGAAAATAGCAAGAAATAGAGTATAATCAGTCTGTAGAAGTCTCTGGACATACATTCCAAGGCAAACATGAATCCACAAAATAGAAAAACATGAAAGAACATCCCACGCAAGCAAAGGTTCCTGTCAAAAGTTGAACTGCATCAAATATAACATGGATCAGAAAGCAACTAGGAGGTACAAGAACTCGAAGCACTAAGAACTAAGAAGAATATAATACTAGCATACAAAAAACCAATGTGGCCAAGCTTACAAAGTGAGACCTCATGGATTATAGCAACATTTACACTAGCAAATATTAAAATTTAAAAATTAAAAAGATTCCTTTATGATCACTCATAGTGTGCAGAAAGAGGCTATATATCATTCAAACAAGTTTAATCAAAAAGTCCAGTAGGAAGAGAAGAACATTCATAAATATCACCTTCAACCTGTCCTGCAAAAATACAAGTAACAAACAGATTTACAGATTCTGCAGTACTCTAAAGTGGCCTATTCATTGCAGTATCTTGTGGAAAAATATTACTTGTTTTAAAAAACTGTTTAATTTCTGCTACCAGTCACAGCCTTTACCATTTGAAATTTAGGGTATGTTGGGATGGAGGCTTTTGAAAAGGAGGGAAGAGGAAGCCTTATTTTTCTTTTTTAAATTAAGCAAGATATAAAATGTTTCTAAAAAAGAATAAGTGATTGAAATATTAGACTTAGCTGTCCAAAGCCTTTCCTTCCTAAATCCAACTCCCAAAAATTCCCTAAGGCTTTGTTTGCGAGTTTGGAGGGGAGGCGGGGGAATAGTTTTGAAAAAAAGGAAGAAACAAGTGGAAGGAATAGAGGAGTTTGGAGGGTTATTTTTTCTTCATAACACAAAAACCCCCCAATTTGGTGGAACTTAAAAATTGTATTGGATGGGGGTCTGGAGGGTTTATATGAATTCTTCAAATTTAATTAATGTTGTTATAATATTCTTAAATTCATAATATATTAATCATAAGTATTTATTTATCATTCTCTATAAAAAATACTTTCTCAAAAAATGTAAAAGATTTCTCTATTTTTCTCTCTATTTCCCTCCCTCCAAAGCCCTCCCCTCCCATCCCCTACAAACTCGCAAACAAAGCCTAAAAGTTGTTTTAAACCTTCATGAACATGACTCATGAGATAATACATCATCTTCATTCTTCACGCGTCACAAAAATAATAGAGTCAACACTCAAAGCAACCCCACACCCCCAAAAAACAAAAGTTATTAGGGGGATAAGAAAAGAAGAAAGCATAATAAAGTTAAAAGGTAAAACTTGTTCCAAGACCTACCATCAAATTTAAAACAGATGAATTGCGTTATATCCTGACATATTTCTGCTGCAATAATTATACATCTTGAGTATATAATTTCAAATCAGTCAACATTTGTTTTAACAAGTAATTGATTTACTATGCAAACTATCAATTTAATGTTCAAAATGACACTTTAATTCCTCAAAGCCAACATTGGATCTCATCAGGAGCACTATGATAGGGACTTGGGTATTATGGGGTGCCCAAGTCCCACATCGAGTAGTATGGGTCAATGGGATGCTCGATGGTGTATTTAAGTGACTTGGTTCTTCCCCCTTGATAGCTTATCGCTCGTAATCAAGCCTAAGTGCCTCACCATCTCTACTTGCATTGCAATGATGAATTTCAAATATAGTAGCACTCAAAAGGCAAAGGCTCACATATTAATTTTCAGCCACAGGACTGATTATAAGTATAATAACAAAAATCAAGTAATGTTCAGTCCACCTAAAACATATTTATAAATACCCGAGGCATAGACAAGGTTAACATTACGCAAAAAGCAGTGGGTTTACACTGAGGGATGGATCCCCCTGTCCCCAATTTGCATTCCCTTCAAGCTATTTTAGGAATCTGAGGATGAAGGGGAAAAGGTAACAGAGAAGCATGGAGAAAGAGAAAAAAAAACATACGGGATCACATTATCAAAGATAATCAATGAGATATGCTAGTGCTCTATTAGTCTATTTACCACAAAATGCATAAAGAGCTGCTTTTTGGACAAGTGACTGAGATATAAGTCTGCAATGGCAACAAATAAAAAAACACCATATACAAACAATATTGGCAGCAAATCACAAATTTCCACAAAATCATTGCAGTAAACTAAAGAGGATAGAAACTAGGACACTTGAAACTGATGAGGGTGGGTAGAATGATTTCTAGTGCAAAAGACATGTACAATGAGTGGCTTCTGACATTTTTTATGAACCAAAATCACATAAGAATGAGAAGCATCTTGAGACCGTGTAGGTATGAGATAATATGGTTCAATGATGACTTAAAGGATTGATTTTCTTCATGCTACCAATGTCATAATTCCATCACTCATCAATGAACCAATGCATTTTCAAAAGATACTTTCCCAAGTCAATCCGCATAGCTCTGATGGTGAAAGCCTCATTAAACCAATCACAATGTATTGGCCTGTATTCACAGAGCTTATCAGCCATAATCCTACAATCTAATTTACAGCTACGAACAACTCAATTACCACTCAACAATATAATTCTCTAACAATACATGTCCCAATGCTAATCAAGCAAAACCCTAATCGGCGATAACAGCATACGAAATATACGAAAATCTATCATTCATATAGTAAAAATCATCAATTACCCAATTACTCATCAACAAAAAGAGATCGAAAATCAAAAACATAAATTACAATGAAATCCAAAATTCAATGAAATGAAAGGAAAAAGAGAGCTTACACAGAGAGAGATAGGAATCATCATGCATTGGCAGGTTTGGGAATGAGAGGAATAGCACCACCCTGAGTGAGGGGTTGTTTGGAATTAGCTTTTTCAGATTCACGAATCTTCTGCATCTGAAGCATTCTCTCCATAACGAGTTCGTACTCGCACTTTTCGTAAGAGTGACGTTCGTTCTCGCACTTCCATGGGAGATAGAATTCAGCTTGTCTGCATTTGTTGAGAGGGATGAGCAAGTGCGCACACTGATCACGGTAAGCCAAAGGAACCCTAGCTTCAACCATCTCCTCTTGTGTCGCTATCATCTTCTTCGATGATCCTTCAACTTCCATCGTCTTCTTTCGTCGATTCTCTCTCTCAATTTCAAATGGTTGATTGATTCTGATTCTTCTTTCACGTTGCTGCTAATTGCAATTAATGCCAGCCGCAGGGTATTCTTCTTGTTCTTGCACCCCTCTTCGGTTTAATAATAATCAGATAAATATAATTTCCTCTTCATTTTTAAAACTTTCATTAATTTTTTTTTAAAGATTTATGTAAAAAATCTTTTTTTAGCAATACATTTTTTGTTACCATGCTATTGGTACGAAGTTTCCACCGCCGTTAATGAAACTGTGACATAAAGTGAGTTTTCCCCTCCCAACTGAATTTTCTGCATATACACGAGTCATAAATCGAACCTTACTACTTTAACCAATTTATTGCATAAAATAACATAAAATTTAATAATTAGGTTAAATACAGTACTACTTCTTTTCTATTTTATAATAATTGAGATTAATTTTTATACACTATGGTGTAAAATTAAAAGTTGGTGTTATATTAATTATAAAAAAAGATGAAAAAATGAAACCCGATTGTTAATTATTCTTTTCTTGTTTTGCAAAAAAAGTCTCGATTGTTAATTATAACACAAGGTGGACATGTTTTTGAGAAAAAAGATGATATTGGGAAACAATATTGGCGATAAGATTTTTATACCTCCATTGTAATTGACACTTTTTAATACAATAATTTCTTTCAAACTTTAAGGTAGACATTTTTCTCATTAGCTATTTCATTTGCAATTACTAACAAGAGTTGAGTGCAATCACTTAAACATATTCAAATCGTATGTTATTGCATCAAGAGCTATTTTTAAAAAAAATTGATGTGAAAATTTTGTTAGTTGACAACTAATGTGTGAACTGTGAATGCAAATTGTACTGGGTATAAGGTTATATACATATCATATGATTGAATGATTGTGTCTTGCAACATTGAATTGATTCATGCGGTAAAGAATTTGGCCGTTGAGTAAATAATCATGAATTTGATCGCTAATTCTTATAAATCAAAAAAATTGGTTGTAACTCATCATATATGCACCACACACAACACTTATACAACCTGGGAATATCGTCATATTTATTACATGTAACAAAAAATAAATGCTAGTTTATTCTCTTGATGAAATGCTGTTTATCCTCCTAAAATATTGTTTGACAACACAATTTTTAGCCTTCCCCGATATTGGAAAAACTATTCGAATGTTGTATACTATACTATATATATACATTTGATTTCACAAGCTATAAAATGACATCACCCCCTGGATAAACAAAAGTTTCAATTATACATGTGATGTGAGGCTTAGCAGGAGGGCGTGGTGCCGAACACAAATTGAGTTAGATGAACAAATTATGCCCCCTTTGTGTAACAGATATGAACTTGGAGCAAAGCATAATGTAGGAGTAGACAAGTACCAGAGACCACTCTGCCAAAATAGACATGTTTACTCAACTCCTTTCTCAACTTGGTGCTGCGCTTGTAAAGAATCAGGACTAAAGAGCACGTGAGATCAAGTGAGTAAGTGGTAGCAGCAGGACTAATGAGAGCTCATTTTTTATTTGTCTATGTTCTTTCTTGCTCTCCAATTCCACCAGTATTCATGCATTTCTAATCACATAATTCCTACGGATATGTTACAGTTTTCCATAGATGTCTTTCAAATTCAAAAAAGAATACATGTTGAATAAAACAATCACAGTCATATTTTCCAACCACAACTAATGGCTCTCTTGGATCAATTATTTATAAAATATAAAACTAGCGTCATAGGCCAGAATTGTGACTTAAGCCGAAAAAGATTCCAAGTAAAAAATGAGCAAATGAAAAAAAACACAATCAAACTACAATCCACCCAACCAGACAGGCTGTTTCCAAAATTTGAATCTACATGTCTGCAACTAGAATGACATGAAGATACATAATATGGCTGGTTTTGACAATGATACCAAAACGTATCAGAGACAAGGTCTACCTCTAAACTCTCAAGTAATCCCCTAATTCCAACAAACAATAAATAATGTTAAGTTCTTTATAAACGGTAGGTGCAACTTCATTCAGTAGGTGCTTCAGCAAAAGCCTGAAGGTATTTTCAAATATATGCTCATTTCACTGCTATTAAACTTAATTGACAATAGTAATTCATACCTCTACCTATATATACAAAACAAAAAAGAATAGCTTTTGTCGATTTGTTCTATGGCCATTATAATTAAATTTCAAAATCCTATCTTGTTTTATGCAACCACTCATACATCCTAACATTCTCATTTACGTTTTTGTTGGCTCTTGAATCTTCATAGCCAGGCATTCGGCAGTACCAAAGAAAAAGCTATATGGCCAAATATGTGTGTGCACATGTGTTCAACCCATATAGTTTTCAGGCAATAGATAGTTATTATTCAATGAAAAATATTTTTTATATGTTAATGTTTTTTCTTGCTCTCCAATAAAAGTCCAGTAAATTCAATTTTGGTCCACTAGAATTGCAAACATATGTGAAAAGACTTTTGATATGTTTACTTTCGAAGTCCCACGCTTATCTAATTTAGAAATTCAAGCATTGATATATAACATAACATAAAACAATCCATCCACCACTTGAAAAATAATTATATGAATGATAGTATTTTCCAACCACAAAACAAAACCAATAAATAATTCTCTCGTCTTTTACTTATAATAATAAAGTTAAAATAACATTAGGGACATAGACTAAAAGCAAAAAAAGTTCCAAATAACTAAGCAAATTAAAACGCCTAAAAAACTTTACCATTGTTTGTTTGTTTGTCAAATCCAATCTTGCTGCTGCAGTTTCATTGGCAAAAACACTTCAGTGACATAAGATAGTACCCCAGAGAAGATGAGTGACTCAATGACAATCTTTTGCTTCTTCTTGAGCATAATACTGAGTTCGTGAAGCCATTCTGTACGACTATTAATATAAGCATCCTTTAACAAAAAATTGGCAATCTTGATATCCTTTGTATTCATGGGGGAGATTATACAATGCGAATGACCCACAGCCATAACATCCGTAGGCCTAATCCCCAGCCCTTGAAATTTTTCAACTTAGTGCCATAAAAGGACAACATCTTGAAAGAATGCATGTGGATGAAGATCCAACAAGGCTAAAACAGGCAAGTTTAATTCTTTCTCCATCCTGATGACGTGATTAGGGGAAAACGTTGAGGAAACAAATCGTCAGCCAAGTTCATTAAAATCTCAAAATTGGAGACCAAGAGAATGAAGAGAGCACCATCCGAGGTCATATACTCGATGCGATCAGTATCATCGGGAAGAAACAAACAACCAAACATCTTGGAAACATTTATCTGAGGCCCCCCACGCTCACGATATAGCAACTTCCCAATAACTTCCGTTGTCCCCGGGACGGGGGTGGCGAGAGGCCGGTTGGTGGGGGCGGAGGGAGGGTTTCAGAGGTGGTTTGGGTTAGAGTTTTGGAGGTTTGGAGGATGGTGACGATGTCGCGATCGGGTTTGAGTTCCGCCGCTTTCAACTGGATGGGGCATTTGCGGGCTTTTCGGTGTAGCCTATTGATTTCGGAGGCCGAGAAACAGTTGTAGCTAGCAAGGATGTCGCGGATGAAGTAGGGCTTGTCGCCTTGGGATGGGGGAGGAGTTTTCACGGCGGAGGAGGATAGTTGCTCCTCGTCGATGGATGAAGATGATGAGGAGGAGGAGGAGTCTGTGGTTTTTCGCTTCATCTTTCAATGTCCCAAACGCGATTGGAATTCCCACTCACTCTGGTTTTGTTTCAGTTAGGACTTAGGTTGAAGAAACAACTACGTACGAGTATAAATAAAATAAATAAAACTGGGCTATATATTGTTTTTTTGTTAATACTCACTCACTCCAATTTTTAATATAAGAAAAAAAAAAACTTTTTAGATTTATAAAAAACTAATGTATCTAGTCTATATTATAGTCTAAATATATTATTTTTTCAATAAATTAAAAATTTGATTTGTGTCTTATATTAAGGATAAGAAGGAGTATAATACTTTATTGTTGAGACTTTTGTGGCTGCTAGCATGTTAATTAAATTTTATGTTTATCAAATAAAATATTATTGTTTTATTTTTTTGAGAAGAATTTGGCTATAGGGTTTGACTTGAATTTGATAAGTAACGATTTGATAAGTTTGGATTTTGATAACAAGCATGTCTAAGTATTTTTGATTTTTTTTAATTTTTTTTTTTAATAATTGCTGACATGGTAAAAAAAATTCATTGGTGACAAGTGATTCACTTAAGCCATTGTCCACGTGGATTTTGACTTGGTCAAAATCAACCTTTTGCAAAAGGAGTCAATGATAGGGGGTCTAAAGTACTATTATGAAAGTTAGAAGATTGAAATTGCAAGTTTGTGAAAGTTAGGGGTCAAAAATGCATTTTAACTTAATTTCATCAAGTTGTTGTTGATCTGACATACTGTTATGAGGTTAGTTTGGAAGGCTAGGAATGATCTCGTGTTTTCAAGTATTCAACCGAATGCAAATGAAGTTATGGACTCCATACAAAGAATATCATGGCAATGCCTTTTGGCAAAAAAGACGGCTCTCCTTGTCTTTTTTATGAGTGTGATGTGAATCCTATTGATTGTATTCGTAGGAAGGATCGGAACAATTATATGTATTTGTTGGCGGTGCTTTTTATTTTGTAGTAGTACCACTTGTACTTAGTCCCATATTGTTGGGTTTAACACTCCTTGTACTTTAATCTTCTATAATATAATTTGCCACTAAAAAAACTATTTTATTGTGAGAAAACATTGATTGCTGTATAATTTTTTGGTTACATCAAAATAATATAAGAAATAAAACAACTACAGTGTAAAATATTATTAGTATAGTTTTAAATACAATCTTAGTTTTGTCCTCGTGAGCCTAGCTCAATTGATAAAAGACATTGTATATTTGTGCAGAGATCGAAGTTCGAACCCAATATTCCCACTTGTTCACTTTTAAGGGGTGAATTTCTAACTGCTAGACAACCTGACAAAAAATATACAATTAAAATACAACCAAAATCTATTATATAATAGTATAGTTTAGAGGCCTTTTTTTTTGGTAAGGTTTAGAGGCCGTTTGAAAAGTGAGATCAGAGAGATCAGAAAATCCATAAGTAATAGTGAGATCAGAGAGATCAGAAAATCCTACCTCAATTGCATGAACTGCTTCTTTTAGGGACTGAAGCTGTAGTGAGTAGACTTTATATCCACTAAGTTTGTTTGAAAGAGTATATGCTTGGCACATTGCAGTATGAACAGCATACTTCTCTTCGAGATCAAAATCAAGCTCAAAGGTAGCATGTCATATCTTACAATGCTTCTCATCTCTTAAGTAAAGGTCATGGCAACTCCCACATCGAGTAAATGAATCAACGTATGATCTTTTGCCATTTTTTTATACAGAATTAAGATCTTTGTGCCATTTTCTACGGATTTGGATTCTTGGGTAAATAGTTGTTGGCAAAGGCTAACTAGTGCATCCCATTACCAACTAACAAACTTGTAAAGATGATAAATGTGTGAGAAAAGCATCAGTAGTCAGTATTGGCAATTGGCTTGCATTCAAGGAAATTGGAGCCCAATTCTCCTCCTTGAACTCTATGCTGCCTAATATTATTTATGCGCCGCCTACAGGACTAACATTTATCTCCATCATAATTAACATAATCAAAACCAACAAGTAGTAGGCGCTTCTCCCTCTATGCAGCCGTAGGAAATGCCTTCAACCATTTTGGATACAATTTTCATGTTTGTGGCTAATGTTGTTAACCTGACATCTGATCTTACTCTATAAGAACTTGTCCAATTCACATATTGCTAACCTCGACTAAGCTGCGAGCAGGTAGTTTTCTTAATCCCACCTCATTTACCATATCTCTGACATTCTCTGCATCTCTCCACCTTCCTACAGAAGCATAGAGCTTTGCTAACAGAACATAATTTCCAGTGTTTTCAGGTTCAAGCTCAAAAGTCCACCTAGCAGCCACCTCTCCCAGTTCAACATTCTCATGTATCACACAGGCGCCAAGTAAAGCACCCCATACAGCATGGTTGTGTGCTATAGGCATTGTTATGATAAGATTGTAAGCATCATTCAATCGACCAGCACGGCCAAGAAGATCAACTATGCATGTATAATGATCAACACGAGGAATAACTTTGTATTTTCTTAGCATAAAATTGAACAGAGACAAACCCTCATCAACCAAACCCGCATGGCTGCAAGCATGCAGAACAGAGGTGAAAGTCACTTCGTTTGGTTTCTCACCAGATTGCACCATCTGATTGAAAAGTGAGACAGCCATTTCACCGTGCCCATGCTTTCCATAAGCAGCAATTATTGCACTCCAAATAATAATATCCTTGTCTTTGGAAGGAATTATATCAAAAATCTGGTGAGCATATCCTAAACTTCCACACTTTGAGTATATATCAACTAGCATACTAGCTACTTCAAGTTTGCAAAGAAATCCCAATCTTATAAGGTAACAGTGTATGTTCATTGCCTGTTTGAGGTCAGCAAGAATAGCATATGCAGGAAGAAGACTATTAAAGGTTGGACTATCAGGCCGTACATTTTCCACTAACATCTGTTTGAAGAGTTGTATTGCTTTTCTTGCAAGCCTATTATGTACGAACCCAGATAGTACTGCATTCCACGGGGCTGTTCTCTTCTTTGAGGTTTTCATAAATACTTTATAACTGAGGTTGCCATCATTGCATTTGGCATACATATCAATTAAGGCAGTTTCCACAACGACCTCAGAATCAATGTTTTGCCTTATGGCCCACGCATGTAGGCACTTACCATGTTTCAAAGAAACCAAATCACCACAGGCCGATAGCAGAGAAGCTACACTAACCAAATTCGGTTTCACTCCTTCCAACTGCATCATTCGACACAACATCAGAGCACTTCTTGCATCACCATTCACAACATATCCATTAATCAAAGTTGTCCAAGTCACAACATCCTTCTCATCCATCCCATTCAACAACAACTGAGCTTCCTTCATCTGACCACACTTAACATACATATCCAACAATGCATTTCTAACTACCACATTCTCCCAAAACCCTTTCTCAAGAGCCAACAAATGAACCTCTCTCCCAAGCTCTACATTCTTCAAAGCCCCACAAGCCTGTAAAACCGAAACCACAGTTGCACAATCAGGTCCTACACCCTCATCCATCATTCTACTATAAACCCTCAATGCTTCCTCCGCACAGTTATTCCGAAAGTAGCCATTAATCAAAGCATTCCAAGACACCACAGTACGTTCTAGCATCAAGTCAAAAACCAACTGTGCTGCTTCTTTCTCCCCGGCAGTCATATACATTGCCAACAAAGAGTTCTGAACAAATGTGTCCAAATCAAAGCCAGCCTTTAGAGTCTGCCCATGAACTCCAACACCCATATCAACAAATAACAAGTCACTACAAGCCTTAATAACAATTGGGTAAGTGAAGTTATCGGGAAGAGACGGACCCGATTGGAACATTTCAACAAACATGTTCAGAGCATCACGGGGCCGACCCATTTGAACATACATTCTCATCATGGTGTTCCAGGAGAACAAATTTGGTTTGGGCAATCTATCAAACAGTTGGGAGGCGTATGAAACATGGTGGCATTGAGCATAGGTTGTGGCAAGTTTGGAGCAGAGTTGGGAGGAAGAAAGTAGGCCATGGGTGATGATTAAAGCGTGCAGTTTTTTGGTTTCAGAAAGAGAATTGGAAGCTGAATATTTACGCAAGAGGGAATCACAGTATGCAGTTGCGGTGCTCAAAAATCTATTCCCTTTGTTCATTGCCACATTCATTCATTCATTCATCAGTTACAGTCAACACATAGTTTTCAAATCTCAATCTATATATATACCGTTCGATAAGGTTCAATCCACATGAACACATGCAGTAAAATAACACACTATTTAGCTTATGACCGTCTGATCTAAAATGTGTGGTTAAGATCGTTTTCAGCAACTTTAAAACTACTTCAATCTGAACAGTCGGATCTATTATTAACGACAGAGATTTAAAATTGTCAGAAAAACTGTGTGCTACGGTAGCAAATCCCAATCCACATACATGTTTGTAACTTGTAAGAGATAAGAGAAGAGATGGTGAAGAATCGCCTTCAAAGTCTTCAATTTTTTTAATATTATTTTATGTGTTGAATCAATCCGTACAGAACAAAAATTATAAACGTAGATAGTATATTGAGTCTTAAAAAGGAGTTTTGTACCATAAATAAAAAAGAAATTAATAAGGAACAATGTCTACTAGAATGGATTAGATCTTTTAGACCAAATAAAAAGAAAAGTGACCTCTACATCACCTATGGAAAAAAAATTCTACTTACATATCAATTAAATTAAATTTTGTTTATAGTATCAATTAAACTTCAAAATTGCATTATTTTATCTTTCTTACTTTTACTCAAGTATCATATCATTTCTTTGTTCATTTTTATCTCTCTAGTAGGATGTATTGATTTGGATTTTAAAAGACAAGACAATTTTTGTATAAATTTTGAGTGAGTACTAGACTTTTGTTCTTTTATGACAAATAAGTCTATTAAAATCCTTTAGAAAATCCCTTCACCGTCTTCTTAAAGCTTGCTTAAATTGAGGACACATTTTAGTGCTTGTATACACAAATATATACTGGTATGATTAATGGAATTTACTTGTGAAATTCACGAGCTTGTTATTCTATTTTCTCAATAAGAACAACTGGTTTTTCACTGCATAACTCATATAGTTGTTATTTGCATACTGGTTTAGTCTATTGACATTTTAAATAACAGTGGCAAAATTTTCTCATAATTTAATTTAAAGCATTCGTGGTTTAATTGTGAATTTTAAATATATACTACAAGCACATGATAATGATACTAATAGAGACAGTATTTATAGTTTTGTATTCACACTGTCACCATCAATAAACACACACACAAGCTTTGAAGACTCTTGTAGGATAAAAAGCACAAGCACGCTCGCCCTTATGCCTAACTACAGCTTTGAAACTGGTAAACCTGCAATTAGATAGAAACAAATATATGTAAATAACACTGTAAACAAGCTCTATTTACAACATTATTTAAGTCCAAGTGAAAAGGTGAAAGATGTTATTACTCAGGGCTTTTGCATTAACAATGCTTGGGCATGCAGCTGGAGGTTGAGCATTCTCATCCAGGAATGGTTCCACCCTATTGGCATCGAACCATACTGGGTAACCTTTGATCTTTCCCTGTATTATATTATAAGGAGACGACATGTCAGTTTTACAAGACACCAAAAATTTAATGTGATCGTACGAATGGAATCCAAGATGAAAGAAATATGGATATACCAGCACATTTAGAGCTGCTAGTGTCGCCATTCCCTCACGAGTCCACTGAAAACACATACATGTACATGAAACTATTGATTACTTTTGAAAGTGATTCAACTGTGTAAGGACTCTTCCAATACGGAAAATCTTTAGCGTAATGCACGGGTTATAATTAATTACCTTGGAAGCAGATGCAATGTGTGGTACTACAATGGCATTCTTCAAATCTGCTAGCCCAGGTTTCATGTAGGGCTCATCCTAGTACAAGAATGACACGGCGACTTGAAAAACAGGTAGTTGTAATGGCAAACCTAATTATAAAAAATCAGACACAGTTCAATTACCTCAAACACATCAAGGCCTACACGAAACATTGGATTCTCTTTTAAGTGTTCTACAAGTGCAACTTCATCGATAACAGGTCCTCTACTGCAGTTTATAAGAATTGCTTCCTGTAATAAGAATATATCATCAGTAACAGTGGAACTTGCATTACTTGATGCGATGAATGAATAGTTTAAAGGAAATTTTTTTGTTTTTTGAACTCTGACCTTCTTCATCTTGGCGAGTCTTTCCTTGTTGACTAGATGATAAGTAGTTTTGTCCAAGATAGGGTGAAGACTAATCTATAAAAGCATTCGTGATAGAGCAAATTATTTGGAATAATCGAATGTGATATGTATATAGCCGCAAACTTTAACTATCAGCATCAAATTCTTACTATATCTGCCTCCTGGAGAACTTCATCCATGGATGACGCCCTTTTCCAAGTCACCGGTGTTTCACCATTTGCCTTTAAGAAAGCACCATAAGCTGAATAAGGAAAAATGATTATTAGTCAATTTGATTTGAAGTCAACAAAAAATTTCAATAAAATAACATAGGGACATGCCTGTGACAAACTTTTCAAGTCGCGTAGATTGGTAGAGATCAAAGTATATCAGGTTCATCTTGAACCCTTCAACCTGATACAACAGGAAAAAAATCGCATCGTAGTCAGGTAAAGTTATTTGGAAGGGTAGCCCAGTAACTTGGCCAAATTTGAATACCTTGATCATACGAACAAAACAAAATATCATCAATTATCACAAGCTTAATACATTACAAAGGAGTGTTCTTTCAAAATTCGATATAAAGGAAAGAGTCCAATGTAGATTATATTTTAACTTGTTCTAGATATCTATCTGATGTAGAGAACTTTTGAGGCGGATGGTGTCTTATATAATTTCATGTCAAGTAAGTACTCGAAAACCAAGTAATTTTTATTAGGTGACAACTTTAGCATATAACATTCCTCAAAAAAAAACTTTAGCATATAATAAAAAAAAATCAAGTGAACCTGAAATGGGATGGATATACAGTTATTGGAAAATTACCATCATTCTTGCATAAGCTGATCCAATACGGCCAGCCCCAATAACACCAACTGTTTGTCCCTTGAGCAAGTTTCCCACATATCTGCCAGAGAAACAAAAGCAAAGCAGTTATTTGAACCTTCTGAAGAGTATGTGCGGCACTCACAATTCAATGAATGAAGACTAGTAAAGAAGAATTTGCACAGCATTTAACAAAACTCCTAAATAAAACAGGAAAGGATAATTTTTCATACAAATGAGGTAGCCATCCATCATATAGTCCTGCCCTCATGAACTCATCTGCCTCGACTATCCTTCTAGCAGCTGCCAAAGTCAGTGAAGCTGCCAACTCTGCCGTAGTCTCCGTAAGCACTCCCTACCAGAAACAAGGAGTGAAACTAATGTTGGAACAAATAACTTCCTCATCAAGACTATCACTATTTCTCATAAAACACACACACACACACACACACACACCATAACTAAAACCAAGTCAGCATCTACAAATAGTTTTTGCAGTAGCATACATGCTAACTTTGCAATTTACGTAAAAGACTAATCGTGTGCATTTTTTTATTAAATTGGGGAAGGGTGAACTTATTATTAACTAAATGATAATAATAAAAACTTTACAATCGTCTCTGAGAGGATTTGACTCTTATTACTTGAGGTTACAAGACCAAACTCTTATTACTGAGATGATACTTCAAGGACCACCCACCACATGCATTTAAAATGTAAGTGTAACCATATTAGTGACTAAAAAATGAGAGACGTAAAAGGGATAGCTTACAGGAGTATTTCCAACAGCAACACCATACTTGTTAGCAGCATTAACATCAACATTATTATAACCAACAGCCATATTACTGAAAGCTTTGCCTCCTGCTTTGCTCAAAGCAGAGAACAACTCTTCTCCCCAGTCTTCAGTCAGCTGCAATAGTATATAAAATTCGAGTAAATAAGAATATCATCTGTGCAAACCGTTTTTACACTATCAATCATAACCATTAGATCCTTAGAAACATTTCACTATTATCATAACTAGTTTTAAAGTCACACATGATCTATTGTGATATAATTAGGGTGTAAAACTTTTCTTTTTTACACTGTGCATGAAATTTAAACTCATATTTTAAACCATATTATGAACTATGAAACAATACAAGATAAAATAAAAATCGACAAAATTACTAAAATATATTTAATATTGAGAACTATATTCTAAAATCATAAAAATTAGTAATTGGTTGATGTTATGTTATGATTACCTGTCCAATAACTCCATCACACTTATCACCAATTAAAGCAATGATATCTTCAACTGACAGAATTGTTTTCTTCTCAGTACATATCTGAATTAAATAAACACATACAAATACAATACAATGGTTAGAAGCTATTATTATTACAAGAAAGAATGAAGCCAAAAAAAAAACCAGAGAGAATTGATTACTAACTTCAAGACGACAATCTTGTTGAATGAGAAGATTGATCCAACGAGTTCCAGGCATTGATTTTGTGCTCACAACTCTGTATTTTCCATTTGGATTCCATACTTCAATCGACACTGGTTTCGCCATTCAAGTAGCTTAATTTGTTGAATGAGTGAAGGTGATGAATTTTGAGCACACTATAGTAATATACTAATAGATTTATGATCCGGTGTGATGCGGTGTATAATAGTTAGTATGCTCCCCCTCTAGGTTTTTTATCTCTCGGTGTGTTTTGCTCTGAATTAATCGTCTTTGGGCTGAATACCGAGTTTTAAAGAAAATAGTCGGATGGTGGGCGAAGAGAAATTATCAAATGATGATGAATGGGATGACTTTGACTCTATGATTGCATGACCATGGAATGTTGATAAGTAGAGGATTGGAGGCCTTTGAAGTTAATGTGAGGCCGTTAATTGATTAAGGGAATAGATGAGTTGATGTAAAGTTTGGGCCTCTCGTTCGTTGGACATCAGCTAAGGGATAACATCCATTTCATCATCTTTCTCAAACACAATAACATCCTTTATTTTTTTATTTTTTTTTTATAAATAAATTTAATAAGAATACTTATGTAAAAAATATGTGATATATGTGAAAGTTTAAATCGGACACTCTTTAAATTAGACGTGTCTCATGTATAATATGTTTTTGTGTTTCAAGCTGATACATATAATTACATTAAATTAAATCATGTTATTTTCTTCTATTATTATCGATGTTCATGTGTCAGTGCTGTGTCATTTCCAGATGAGGTTTGAAGAGGTTATTGACCAATTCTTCTGAAATCACATTAGCTAAATTTGGAAATTTTCTTTGATCGTTCATCTTGGAGACTATCTGCTAGTAGTGTCTAGTGTTATATGTCAAGTTTGAGTTAGAAGTCTCATATTAAATAGAAAGATGAATGTTGAAAATTATATAAGTGGGATGATTCATATAACCTAATACCTTCAAATTTTGAATAAAAAGGTGGTACCAAATTCTTTGTGTAAATCCTCTTAACTTAATGTAACAGTATGGTGGTGACTAGTGGCAGCCGGTGGTAACAAATTCTGTGTAGTTCCTCTTAGAACAGGTTAGATAAATTAGACAATAAAATATTTATCATTATGAATCATAACTATATGGAATCAAAATGCTATTTCATATATATATGTGCAATAGAGAAAATATCAAGTCAAAAACCTTGACATCTCATGCCAGACTGTAGCAGACAAGCTCAAAGGAAAGACCTCAGAAGGCACGAACAGCTACACCAGTATGATGATCTCAAAAATGATATGAATCCTCAGGAAGAAAAGGAATATTAAAAGAATGATATGATCCCTTGAATGTAGTTATACTAGTTTTCAATGCTTTACTGAGTGGAAGAATGCAATTATGCAGAAATTTTGTATAAATTCATTGAGATGGATTATGATATGACAATGTAATTGAGCTAGCAAAGAAAAGTCTTGGTAAAGTTTTGTAATATTTCTTTGTATACATAATATAACAGCCATAAACAGTGATTACATAATCATGACTTTATTGATTAACATTTCATTGAGTATTCTTGTGAAAAAGAGCAGTAAATCAATGTGTTAATGGAAAACATGAGCTGCGGAATCATCAACTGGGTGCCAAAATCTGTTGAAAAACCAATGAGAATCAGCCTCAACAGAATAACCATCTTGATTTCTGTGCCAGCTATAGTGAGCATGTGTTCTGTTCTTTATGTCAAAAATGGCATGTCCAAAGCTAGCCTCTCTGAATGCTGAGTACTCCGGCTGTGGTTCTGTCATGTTGGTTTCGATGCCTCCTAGGTTCCCTCCATCTCCAATGGTTATGTATACAGGAGCTGATTGATCTTTTATAGGAGTGCAAATACCATTTACCACATTATATGCAATATTCGACACACGTTCGGTTCTTTCATAGGCATGTACATGGCCAACACAACATCAACCTTGTACTCAACAAACCATGGCTCATACATTACTCTCATTGTTTCCCCTTCCATATAATGATAATTGTTGCTATTATACCAAGGTGAATGCATTAGAACAATCAACCAAGGAGTTTCTGTTCTGTTAACTTTCGGTAGCTCCTGTTCAAGCCATTTGTACTGTGGTGTATATTTTCCATATGCTGAATATGAGGCCAAGACAATGATGTGTGCTGAAGCTCTTTTGATAGAATACCAAAAGGGTGAAGTACTTTGTGATGCTTTATAAGGAGTATAGTATCGGTGTGAATAAGGTTTGAATGGTTTGGTTTCGCCAATTTCTGGTGCAAAATCAATTTCATGGTTTCCTACAGTCCATATCCACGGTTGATAAGCCGCGCTCCTTTCTACAAACCTTCCCCAAGTATCCCACCTAACATTGTCATGATTCGGGAAGTTATCCGCGTAAGAGAGATCTCCAACAAACAAAACTGTTTGCCCCTTTCTTGGGTTCAATTCATAGTGAGAAAGTGTCTTGTTTGAATCATAGCTCTGACCAAGATCACCTATGAGACCAAATGTGTATGGCACATCAGCACCGATTTCGGGAGGAGTTATAAACCAAAACTTCCTTGTTGTGTTCCCAAGTCCAACTTCATAATAATATTTGGTGTTGTACTCCAAATTTTTTATAGTAGTGTGATGAATAAAACCAGATGAGTAATTGAAGAATGTATAAGTAACAATTTTCCCTTTAGCTAGTTTCTTCTTCTGCTTGCTGTTGTTTTGATCACTCCAGTAACACACTACATTCGACCCTGGTTCATCCTCGGTCACCCACGATATGATAACTGCTTTACCAACAATATCACCTTGTGTTATATGAACCTGTTGGGGGGCATTATAACCAAAAGGGACAGCGAATATGTCACTATCAAGTGACATATTAATGCCCTTCTCAACTTTTCTAACAAAAGTACTAGTAGTTCCTCCATTACACAGAAACACCAAATTCAAAACCACCAAAGCTAGTAGTAATATAAAACTAGTAGTAAATGATAATCCTCGAAAAAGATTCATTTTTCTCAAACTCAGAGGAGTAGTGAACTAAAACTAAACTATAAAAAAAAATGGATGGAATATTCAGATTTGGAGTCAACCAAAAACACCGTCTGTGAAGATAACAAGTCAATAGCACATGTTTTTCTTTCATGACATGGCACCTCTTTGTTTTGCATGGTGTGAATCTGACTACTAAGTCAATAGTACTGTTTGCTGGTTTGAAAGTTCTTATGTAATGGCGACAATGGACTTTGCATTTACTATTATGGTCAATGAATACTTGGATAAGGTGGAAATAATTTTCCACAGCATGTAAACGATCAACACAATAGCTTGAAGCTTGGAATAAATTGACAGTGCTTCGCACATATGATTGATCATTAATCAGATGAGTGATCAATTGTTGAACATGATTCAATTTTCACCGTCAGTACTCTCTGGATTGAATAAAATGACTATAAATCCATATATATTTTTTAGGTGGCCTAGTGGTTAAAACTTCACACCTAAAGGTATTCGAGTGAGCGTACCGAACCCCAATCCCTACACTTTACGTGCAAAATGTCCTACCAACTGAGCTAGGCTCACAGGACACTATAAATTCATATCTTTCAGTGAGTGAAATAAAATAAAACGTATATATAGAATAAAATGAATTGAATTGTACCAAAAACAAAAAAGAATAAAATGAGTTGAAAACGAATAACGTCCCATAAAATTGTCATTTTTATTTGTCAATTTTTTTTCAATCCATGCCAGACGTCAAAAGCAAATAATTTACTTGAAATTAATACAAAATCATGTGATTGGTTCAAATCATTTGTATCCATTTTCACATGAAATGCCCCATACACAATTGAAGACATAATGAACGAAAAAAGTGCTACAAAAGAAGCCATTTCTGAAGCAGGCATTTGAACTCCAGAAGTTAAAAATAGTCAACAATGCTCCATATGTGCATAGCAAAATATTAATCTATAATATTACATCTGATCAAAAAAACTCCAGAAAATGCAATCCACCATTTAAACTTGCTAGCATTAGAACAATGAGAAGATAACGCACCACTGCAAAAGCAAGTGCCTTAGTCGGGTAGTGCAGTCCCTCGCTCAAGATTATTTTTAATCTCCAATGTGTATTTGCCAAAGGCACGTTCAATCTTCTTATTGAAATGCTCATTACGGTCATTGATCGAGTCAACATCTTTCTCTTCACGGAATGTTCTTCTCCTGCTAAATGACCCGCGCTTCGCATCCCTATCCTTTAGCTCTTGTACCATCCTGTCAATCTTATCCTCTGAAATTTTTGGCGCCTACAGTGAAGAAAAGACAATTCCTCATAAAATATCCATTGATGTGCAAAAGAATAAAAAGATAATTGATGTTTTGACAGTATACCTTTCCATACTGGAGACTTGAAGCATCACGGTAGAACTCTGGATCAGCTTCTTTCATTCTATTGTATTCTTCTACATCGATCTCAATGTTCTTGGTCCGCTTTTTATAAGCATTGTATAATGTCCTTTGATTAAAAACTGGTAAAACAAATAGTTACAAATATCATCAGTTCCATAAGAACTTCAAAAGGAAGGCCCTTATCTCTCAGATAAGATAAAACTTAGATTTCAAAAAACAAAAAGAAATGTCCCTGTGATCTAGACAACTATACCAAGGTGTTATTCTGTCTGTAAACACTTCATTAATATTTTAGCAGCAAAACATGTGCTATTCCCCAAAACAGCAAATATTGATTCAAACAAATCTAGGAATCTCACTTAAGGAAAAGACTGTAATCTCTGGATAATAAATTATAATATGACATTATGATGTTTTTCAATCCTTGTAGTCGAGCATACAAACACTGGTTGTTGTGCAAGCTTACAAACTCTACAGGGGTCTGGAAATCTTGAAACTTTTGGGAACCACATTGAGTCCGACACAGAAAGAATAAAGTAAAGTTATATATTATATCTGTGCGTGCGTATACCGCATACATTTAGGCAAAAACATATATAATCAAACTAGCTAGAAAATAAAATTAACACACCGATTGATTGTGCAATAACAATTCTTGGACAAATAGAGGAAAACATACCATCCCAGCCGGATGGAGCAGGATCCTTCTCCCATTTCTTGTATTTCTGTTCTGCAGCCTCTTGTGTGTCGAGCATATATGCCTTTGTCATATCCAATCCATTTGCATCGAGAAGCTTTCCAATCTTTTTCTTCCTATCATCAAGCCACTTTTGTTTAGAAACACCCCTAGACTCAGTTGGAGCCTCCATCCTCTTTTTTTCATTAGCTATTTCAACTTGATTACGTTTTTTGGCTTCTTGCTGTCAGGAAAACAAACCAAGGATCTTAAGTTTACTCCAATAAATAAATAAATAAAAGTCATAAACACAATAGTTTTTCATCAATTAATACCATTTTGGCTCTCAACTCCATCCACTTTTTCTGTCTGGCAGAGAGTTTCGGGAAGGACCCATCCTCCATGTTCTCTTGAGCAGGCTGATCAGGGTCACTATCAGAATTTTCTTCAGGTTTTGGTCCGTCGTCATTCATTCCCTCGTCAGGATACAATTCATTTGGGATGGCTTTCTCCTGGCCACTACCACCACTAGCTTGTGCAACTTCTGATACATGCAGCACACAACGTGTAAATAAATACAGTTTAGACAAATAAACTCAGAAGCATATATATCAAACAAAAACTAATACTAACATTTGCAGTTTTACACACATAGTAAACAAAGATAATCAAATTTGGATGGAGCAAAAGATTCTAAGGCTGTAGTAGAACTGATTTTGACATGTTTGTATGTCTTCCAGCGCCAAATCGATTTAGTTTCTAGAATTGATTCTAACTTGAAGCTAGCATTTGTAGATTTCGACTCCACACATGATTTTTACACGCAAAATTATTGTTCAATTCACTTTTACGCGAAAGTATCCAGATTCCAAACATAAACCTTTTCACATTTATCTCACTTCTAACTAAACACATGCTACAATAATAAAAGATAGTTGTAATTATAAACACAATGATAGTGTGTAATTGAAAAACGAACCAGGTTGATGGTGGTGCTGCATCCTGAGTTTGGCTTCAGCAATGACTCTAAAGCAGTAATCAGTACATTCGTGATAAGGATTACCGGAGTTCCGGCAATCGGGATGAACATCTCGTTCGTCAGACATGTTATCAAAGCTGACCTGTTTCGTCGCTGCAGCAAAATTAACAATTACAAAACCCTAATTTATGAAAATATTGTTGTACACAATTTTATTTAATTTTAGAAATTGAAAGGGGATAACGCATAGAGAGATTGGAATTGAAAGAAAGAAATAAATAAAAATAAAAGTATTGAATGAGGTTAATGATTGTTTGTTGTTACCGTTTGTGCGGTGCGTTGAGAGAGGAAAAGAGAGAAACGAAGTGAGGGTAAGCAAGGAAGCGATAACGAGCGTGTGATGATTTGTGAAAGATCAAAGATTGGTAGCAACAGCAGCGATTGATTGATTGATTTGTGAAGAAGAAGAAGCGAGGGAAATTGGAATTGGATTCGGGTTTGCGTATGTATAGCTTCTTCCAATTTCGATCGATCGATCTATGTCGCTAAACTAATTATGATTTTTTTTTATGCTAAATTAATTTTATTATTTTTTATAATTCATATAGTCCACCAACATAATTACTACCTCAGTTCCTTTTTACTTGTCGTTTTAGGAAAAAGTATTTGTTCATTTTTATTTGTCGTTTTGGCAATTTAGGTTATATTTTGTCTATTATACCCTCATTCCTATTTTATTTTATTGACTAAATTTTGTATTTTTTTTTTGTTGAAACAATATAATCTTTTTATTATAAGCACTAGTTTTTTGTAACAAATTTTTTGCTTCATTTTAAATAAAGTTTGTTACGATTTTTTTGGAAATTGATAGTAATTGAAAAAAAAGTAGAATTTATTGGTGGATTAAAAATATGATATATATTTTTAAAGAGGGCATAATAGGAAAATAAGTTGGACAAATAGCCCCTCCTATTTTCGTCTTTTTTTTTAAAACGACAAGTAAAAAGGAACTGAGGTAGTAATATCCATTTCAAGAACTAAATACTCCGTTTCAAAATAAGTGTCGTTTGAGTTACGTGCGTACTATTTATGTAAAACATTTTGATTATATATTTTAATTAATATATAAATATAAATATTAGCATATATGATTATACAATTTATCTCGATGAATATTTTTTAAATATAAAATATTTTAGAATTTTTTATAATACATAATTAAAAGTATATGTGCATTGACGTACGTAAACTGGTCAATTGTGACATTTTTTTTTAAAATAGAGAGGAGTATATTATTAATATAATGATTGGAAGTAAAAAAAAATATAAGAGATAGAGTAAGATTTTTTTGAAAAGAAAATGTTTGCGTTTTTTTTTTATATTTTGGGACAAAAATATTAAACTTTTTCTCTTATATTATGGGACGGAGGGAGTACAAAGAGGTGTAACGAGTTTATTTGTGAGTCATTGGATCCTAAGAGAATGAAATTATATTACTGTCAATTTACTTGGTTTGTTGTAAGTGGCGGCTTTCTTTTTTAATGTTAATGAGGTTAAACTCTACATAATAGTAACCCAAGGTAAGTTATATAGAAAAACATATGCCTTATTGTCAACAAAAAAAAAAATGCCCAATCTGATTTGATTTTGCCTAATTATACATGTTTTTTGGTTACGTTTGCCTAATTAGCCTACATAAGCAATGATTATATAGGCTACATAAGGGGTTGTGACTTGTGAGTTGCATAACTCTGGAGTATTGTTGTTCCGCTGTAAAAAAAAGTACTGGTAGAAAAGGAGTAATTTATGTTATAGTTATGTGATTGAAAATTTTAATTTTGTTCGAGACCGGGGTATCCACCGCCGAATGCAGTCCTCGCTAAATTAGAGGCACCTCGAAGGGAAATTTTAATTTTGTTGTTGTGTGAGTTTAGTTCAGTTGGTAAAAATATTAAACTTAATATATAGAAATCAAACATTTTAGCCATGGCTACCTTACCATTTTTTTAATTAATAATTAGTATTATTTATTCTTAACAATTTTTCAGGTTAAATATTCTTAATGTTCCATGTATTCACAATATTTAGTTTCCATCGGCTATCTTTCAAAATCTAAAACCAAATTGATTTGTTCAATTCGATTAAAGTCTTAGTTTCTTAATTAAGTAGATAATGATGTTAAACCAAATCATTTGAACTATATGTCATTGTATCTTTGAAATTTGTTATTGTTTTTAATATTACCATGAGTATATGTTTCATTGACATGTATTATTTTTTTCACGCTTATAATATATTTCTAAAATATATGTTAAATTTAAAACTATGAAATAAAAAGTATTAGATATTTTGTTTTAAATTTAATTTAAAAATCATTTTTCTCTTGCATGCCACGAGTATACACATTAATAAGAAATAATAGAATTGTGGATAAGAAACTATATCTTGTAAGATATTAGTCAAAGAGTCACTTTCAAAAATCATCTTTGTGAATCCTCTTTGAATAATAAGTTTAACACAATAAATGACCACTCACAAATCAACAAACAATAGTAGAAGGATTGCCAATATTGCAAGCAAATGTCACTGTTAAGGTACCATTAAGTCTTAACCCTCTCGTTTATAATTATAACAAAAAATTACCTTTATAAATTGAAATTCAGCCAAGTAAATAAAACTTGACTAAAGATTCTTCTAACCAATAATCAAACTCAGATATTCCTAATCAATTGACCTTAACAGATACTCATTCACCACATAAGCCTGATGACTTGATTATATTGCAATTTTAATAATTGTTTATCATGTACATGCATGAAATTCCCATTCAATAAAATCTTTATTTGTTTCTTTTTCTTTTCATCCCTCTCCCTCACAACATCCACACATAAAAAATAGATAAATAAACGCCTAAAATATCATTATATAAACCAGCAATACAGCCAAAAAGTATTAAATTTATGGGCAAATAATTCCCCCAAGATATTAAACAATATGTCTTTTAAGCAGAAAAACCAAAAAAATAATAATTCTATAGTGACCACAAGACCTTTATTCAATCCATAACTATTGGAATAATTAGCTTAAAATAAAAAATTGAAGTAAATGCATGTGTTTAAGGTGTATTATGTAATCATAGCATTACCTAGCTTCAAAATATATAGCATAGTTCCCATGAGTTTATTGATTCAGTTGCATTGCATATTCTACTTGTTACTCATTGCCACAATACTAATACCATTACCTATTATGCAGTTTACATAATGAATTAAAGTAGTTCATCTAGCAATGATTTGCTATCCAAATTATCAACCTTTGACTTGATAGATAACATGTTCTTCTCCAAATCAGACGACTTCACCTCAAGCTCGCCGAGACGCTCTTTGATCCCTTCAATGTTTGTTTTAATATCAGTTACCTCCTTTTCTTTCTGAGCCAAAATTTCCAATTTTGATTCTAGCTCTTTTCTCAGTGATTCCATTTCACTGTCAGAGTTGGCCTTTGCCGCCTCCACAGAACGGTGCTCATTGATGAGTTCGATGTTTTCAGCAATTTCATTAACTGTGTTACGCAACCATGTCACACGAAGTTGAGCAGACTCTACATCATTAAGAATAGCCAACCATTCCTTGATTTTGGACTTTGTTAAGTGCATTATCGAGGTTGATTGCAACTCTTGGATCACGAAGCACACACACTCGATGTAATACGAACGCATCACAACCGATTCCAAGTGGCAGCTTTCTCCGATATCACCATACTTATCAAAGATGGATAGCAGAATAGTAGCAAAGCTTTCCTTCACATGGTATCTTCCAACCGGAACACGCGACTCTGAAACCACAGAATCACTCTCCTCTCCATCGCTATCGTCATCATCATGAAGAACATCAGAGTAACAAAAGTGCTTGGATCCACCAGTTGATGTAGTTAGACCTTCTCCAATGTCATCAACAGAGGTTATTGGAACAACTTTGGTTGACGAGTTTTTATCCCCCGCTTGCTTTGTTGGCGTCGCACCAGCTAGATGCTCAAGATTATCCTTTGGTTGGACTTTCTCACCGACAGGCTGCAAAAGAAACAAAATCAAAAGACAAGTCAACTATATGCTATTGAGAATGTTAGTTACATAGTATTATTAGATAACTAACATGGCTCAAATATCATATTACACAATTATTGATAACTTGATCAATAATGAATACAAGGAACTTTGTTTATACATGAGGAGTCTATATGATAATGAAAAAGAAAACAAGGAATCTAACCTAATTATTTCTGTTATAGAACAGATTAACAAACACTTAAACTAATTATATCTCTAACAGAAAGTTCTGAAGAGGGTACGGGAAACGAGAGGTCATTGTTACCTTGAAATCTCGGGTATGTAGTTCACCAGAAGCTGGCACTATCTCATTGTTTTTTGGCTCCAGAATTTTTCTGTCATAATATTTTGATATTGGTGATGCAGCATCAGTTAGATAAATAGCACCAATTTTCGATTTCGGGATATTGTCAAGAACTGGGAGTTCAGGCTTAGAACCTAGCCTCTTTTTCCTGTCAAAGTTTGACGGAATGGCACCTACAATTTGAGAAGATTGTAGTCAATACAAACTCATGAAATGATATTCACTATAATAAAATTCGGATTAGTTTCCAGCTTTGATTGAGATAACTATTTGATTCATTCTTAACTTTTAAAAGAAAAAACATTTACAGTGATTAATGAGAAGTTAAAATCAAGATATATTATTCATCTTAATTAGTACACAAAGTTAAACTGGCCTATAAATTTGAAAAAATACTGATAAGAAGACACACTATATCTAAAAATGAGAAAATTGTCAGAGTTACACATCATTGAATTTGTTATCCTTTTGTTTTGAATAAATGAATTTGTTATCCTTAAATATGGTAGATAAAAAAAAAACCTGAATCAGCTCCTGACATTCTTTTCTGGCAGTTTACATCACACACATGGTAAGGATTAGATGCTTTAGGACAGCCTGATTGTGTGCGCTTTTCTTCGTTCATCTTTTTTCCTATCTCGACTTCAGTAACATTTTTGCGAAAACCTTCAGGAAAAAAAGGACAGATTTTATAAGTGTTGATACATTTGTAGCCAGGAAATTATTTCATATAAGTTAGTACTCAAGATAATAATAAACTACCAGCACTTTCAATTAGTCAAAACAGTCCAAGCATACCAAAATCATATGAATATCAATACATGGAGAAAGGAAAATAGACACAAACAGAACAGTAACATGTAGCAGTAAGCAGGTACAACTGATATAGCTATAGTAATGACTTTTTTTAGGCATAAAATCAGGATGTCACAAGCCAAATTACTCATTTCATTTGTAACTTAAGTCAAAGAACATTAAAAATTCAGGATAGGCCACCAACAATGCAGAAATGGAGTTTTTCTTCATAAAAATAAACTATATTCTCGGTTTGGATAAACAACTTAATCAAACACTTATGGCATAAGCATAAGCACTTATCAAAAGATAAAATCAAATCGTTTTCATACAATAACTTATGGAAATAAGCTGAAAACAACTCATGGACATGTTATAAGCTATTTTCATAATCTCTATCAAACAGTATCACAAATATTTATATCAGTAGATAAACTCAAATAAGTCAATCGAAAACGGTCCTCCTATATATAAAAAAAAAGGAAGCAGAAGAACTAACCAGAAGCCTTTTTGTTAGTTTTAGGTGGCTTCTTGGAATTGAAATCCTTGATCTTGTGCAAGCAATTTTCAGTGCATTCATGATATGGATTAGAAGCATATACACAGTTTGGCATAACTCTTGGATTCTGAGTCTGAGCCATCTCTATCTCTTCCTCTTCCTCCTGATCACCTTTGCTACAAACAACAACCCTCAGGGTAACTGTTTCATCAAATCCAATAAACACAAATTAAACAACCAACAAATCTTGAAAAGACAAAAAATATATATATAAAAAAATTATACGTTCATTTTTTTAATGCATAATTTTTCATCGTAACATAGATCAGAAAATTGATAAAACAACATTTCCAGAATATAAAAAATCATTGTTTGAATTGAATACTAGTATCTAATAAACCTGAAGAACACGAAAAAAAATTATAAAAAAAAAAACAGAAAAGGAAGACATACAGCAACCAGAGACACCCATGAAAGAGAGAAAGAAGAAGCACTAAAGTGAAGAATGAAAAATCAAACATAAAAAAATAAGGAACAAAGAAAAAAAACATGTATGTACCTAGGAAGTCAAAGATGTTGATGGAGAAGAAAATAGATGCCACAAATTTTCAAATAAAACAGTAACAGCTATGTTTGTTGAGATGAGATGTAAGTTTTGGTTTTAATTTAATAATAATAATTATGTGGTATAGTATGAGTGATGAAACAATGAATGAATGAATGAAGAAAAAATGAGAGAGAAAGAATGAAAAAGAAGGAAGCGTTTGTATGTATGTTGACTAATAATGACTGATCATGTGGGGATTAATGAGATTAATGAATGAATTTTTGACCAATGAGATGAGAATAGTATTAAGATATGGAAATTAATAAAAGCATGGAAAGAGGACGAAAGCACGTAAGAATCAATTACTAGTTCACAACTTTTGAATGGATCTTTGAATATTTTTGTCAAACATCTAGAATGTCACGCGCCATGTGTCCACTTTCATTGCCTTGCCGCTTTCGTAACAATCTTTTCCTCACAACTCAACTAACTCTAAATTATGCTGTCTGTTACACTACACCCCAAGAAGTTACGGTCTAATTATACTTTTAGATACTTTTTTTTTGTCTGTTTTTTTTATCAGTAGTTTAATAGTTAAAAATTTATCTGGATGAATAAGTAGGTATATCTGTGTTCGAATTTAGATTCTTGCAATTTCGTGTGATATATCCAACCAATTGAGTTAAGTTTATGAGAATTTTTTGTTTGTTTATTAAATAAATGTCGTTTGATTTGAGATACATATGCATTTAACTTAATTTGGCTATATATTTCTATCAATATATAATAGCAAATATTAACATATAAATTGTTATTTAATTTGTCTCGATAAATATTTTTCAAATATAATATGTTTTATATTTTTTTATAATACATAATTAAAAATATTAGTCGTCGAAAATATACATTAACATATGTACAGTGATCAATTGTGACAATTATTTGCTTACATAGGGAATATGTATTTAGACACACTAAAACAATATTAGTTCATATTATACTAATATTTTCGGATTTTTTTCTATAAAAAACTAACTTACTTTAGTTCATACACAATATTTATATTTATTCAAAATATTTCTTATAAAAAAAATAGAAAATAGTAATTATATAAAAAATTTATACACCTATTTAAGAGAATTTTGACTTACATTAGAAAATTCAAATACGTGTTTTAGGAAAGTATTATACTAATAAGTGTTTTTGGATTTGAAGAAAATAAAAATTCAATTAAAAAATTGTAATCACTAAATATTATTTATTATAAATTTTTATTCTCATAATAGTAAAAATTGAAGATTTTTTATGAAAAAGATATAAAAAAATTAGTATAATGCTTATTACATAATCAACTTGTATTTTTCTTTATGATACAACAGTCAATAAATAATTTTATTTTTCTTAAAATTTGATAATCAATATATTAATTTAGAGAAGAAAAATACACCAATATAATTGTATTAATATATATTTTTATGATATATTAACGATGCAAAGTAGTGTGAATAGAAGAATAAACTTTCTAATATGGTCCTCCAGTGATTCAATGAATGACTTTTAGCATCTTTAATTTTGTTTACCATAAAAGGTAGAACCTTCACAGGAAGGACGGCACATCGTGATTTTTGCATGCGTTGGTATCATGCAATTGCAAGGTAGCTGGCCTGCACCGTTTTTATCACGATGCGTGCCGTCAAATTTTGGATGGACGGACAAATTAAATTAAATTAAATGGACAAGTATGCAGTTACTTCATCTATTTCACTTTCTCTTCTTTTTATATTGAAATAATTTAAAAACATTTGATTGAGAGCTATGAAGCCCTGATACGAGACACGATACGGATACAATACGATACGGATATGGCGATATGATAAAATTTTAAAATTTAAGATACGATACGGTTATGATACTTTAATAAAAAAAATTAAATATATAAATATAAAATATATAAACATAACTAAATTTTTTTTTGAGTATAAGTAAACATAACTAAATTTGATAATAAAGAAATATTCATATTATTAAAATTATCAAAATTAGTAAATTATATATTTTAAGTATTATATAAATAACAAGTCATGCGCATATTCACTGATGTCCTATAATCTTGTCGTTCCTTTCATATATTCTTCATCTTTCTTTGACAAAAGTTAAAAATTTGTATGCACATAAACCAAATATTTATCCTTTCTTGGATCCATTTTATTTCTTTTCAAAGAATGAATAAAATATGAATATCAGATACTTCTCTGATACGTATTGGGAAGTATCAGACAAATATCGAAGAAGTGTCTGTATTTTTTTATTTAAAAAATAAAATTTAAACATTGGATACTCCCGCAATACGTATCGGGACGCGTATCGGTATCAAATACGGTATCTGACACGATACTTGATCAATTTTGGAGTATTGAGACTTCATAGATTGAGAGAAACTTAATAATAAAATTTCTTAGATTCAAAATAGTTGCATGTACATCAATGAGGCACACCAAAAGTGACACTAACGTGTTGTAAATAAGATTATGAATTTTTTGGAAACTTTCTAAATATAAAGGATACTATGTCGAAATTCTTTGGTAAATACATTTTGAAGAAAAATGCATTGTAAAATTTATGTATTATTGTTTTATCAAATTTGGTCTCTAGGATCATCTGACTAGTGTTAGTTTGTATGTTGGTTGCCTTACAAAAAAAAAAGTTTGTATGTTGGTTGCAATTTGAATTGGACTATGACAAAGTTGGTATGTTTTTTTTGACAAAGGACAAAGTTGGTATCGTAGTGTGGAGAAGTGAAAAATTTGAAATTCAATTCGAACCACTATAGTTAATGATTTTTTAGTCTAATACATTTACTAAATTTTATGACTCAAATGCTGCTGATGAGCCGAACTCTAAATTATCTTATATTTTTTGCTTAATTAGTGTTTGGTCCCTTATATTTTTTTTTGTTTCATTTTAGCCATTTAATTATTTTTTTGCTTCGTTTTGGTCCCTTAATTATATTTTGTTTGTTATTTTGATCATTTTCTGTCAATTCTAACTCAAAACTATTAAGAATGAAGAACATTCATCTTTTTCATCAAAAAATTCATAAGAACTAAAAAATAATTAAGGGATCAAAATGAAACCCAAAAAAGATAAAGTGTGTGTTTGGCTTGGCGGTGGTAAAAATTGAGTTTAGTAGAATTGAGTTTGATAAAATTGATTTTAGTTAAAAGTGAGTTGGGTTAAATTGATTTATGTTTGGATACATTGATATAAAAGTGATTCTTGATATTTGATGTTGTTTGGATAGTTTAGATCAAAATTACTTTTAAATATGTAAATTACCAAAAGGGACACAATGAAATCTGGTATGTTAAACTTTCATCTCCCTACGACAGTGCATCTCCACTCACTGTGTCAACAATAAAAAATCAATAAATAATAGTAATAGGTAAGTCCCAAAGTTTGCATCAAAACAAAACCCAATCGTTTTGCATTAGTCATCAGTGGCACCGATTTTACTCCATTTATCCAGAAACTTCAATGGTCCTCTTCAACTTTCATGCCTCAAACTCCATTCTACCATTTCTTCGTCCTTATTTCTCAAATTTCTCTTTCCATGACACAACTAATTTTCTTTTAAGACCCATTAAATTTCACCATATCAACATTTCTACAACAAGGACATGGATCTATGTGGCCGTCGGTGGGTTTCAAAAGATAAAGGCGATATGCACAAGGTTGTAGTGATAGATTTGGGATTTTGGGTTATACAGAGATGATAAGAATAAATAAACATGGGTATGATTTTGGTCTCAGTGTAAGGGTAATAGAGGAAGAAAAAGAGTTATGCAATTGTAAAAAACCATGAAAGAAGAATTGCTTTTTGCTTCACCGCAGAAGCTACGATTTGTTGCTTCCACTAGAATTGATTTTGGACAGTAGAATCACGTTGAAACTTGGCATCCAAACAAGATGAAAAGTGAAAAAAATCACGTTAAAAGAGAAAAACGTGCGTTTGAAGGTTGCAAACGCCAAACCAAACACTCACAAAGTCCCTTATTTTATTTTGAAGCACAAAATAAAATATAAAATATTCTAATACCAACAATTTTTTTTGAAATAAAGTCTAGTGGTGTATAGCACCAAATATACAGTTCAGTGAATAAAATACGAGGAATTAGTTCTGTCAAAAAAACAAAAAAAGTTGTTTGTTAATGAGAGTTTGGGCCAAAGTGCTCATTAATGCTTTGGGCCAAAATGGTGCTTTTTGTAGAACATTTCTATTCTCACCCCCAACTCTCTATTTTATTTTACGAATGCCTATGTTAGAGTGTTAACTCGTCTTGAGTTGTTATGTTCAGTATTTACAATTTTACCAATCAAACATACTCGTAGTTAGCAAATTCTATAAATCCTAAGGCTTCCAAAATGAGTATTCGATTGGCTTTATGGTAATAAATTTAAGCATATTGAGTAATAAAATTAAGTAGATGTCTTTGTTAAGCTTACATCATGCACATAATCAAGTACACACACATATACTTGATTAAATATACGTGGAATTTCTGTTTTTGGTTAAATATAAAATAAAGCATTTGAGTAGTTGAAGTAAGAGAGATATTAGTTTCCCAAACGAATGAATAACTTTAACAAGCTAAGGTAGTTAAGCTTTTGTAAGTTATCTTTGATCATGCAATATATGCTCCTCTCATCATTCACCAACTCATTCATCTTATATATCTCAATTTCTCTGCCTTTTCATTTCAATTCCCTAACAGCTACAACACATAATTATTATTATAATTAAAACCCACTTAATTATTATTTATTTATCTCTCTCTCTCTCTCATTCACTCTCTACACTTCACCTACCAATGTAACAGCCACCAATATATATGCATATAAAATAGATATTCTTGTGATTATTAGTTGCATCATGCTTATAAGACATTCATTTATATAAGCAACTTTGTTTCTAGCTAGTAGTTGTGATATAAGCAACTTTCTTATAACTTCTGTTATATTATGTATGCTATGATTCAAATTAATTCTGTGATGATGATATGATGCAGTTAACTGTTATTATCAACTAAGTTTTTTGTATGAAAAGCATGTGAGTACTTTTAAAAAATGCATATTCTAATATATAGTACATTATAATATCTTATATTCTTTACAAACAAACATTACATTACATGATGTGATGTATATATGATTTTGATATCTGACAAATTCAAATTCTTTTATGGTACATTAGTACATATTTCAGCATCTATTGGATTCTCATTAATTAAATATTGAAGTGTGACATGAACAATTTCATCATGCAAAACTTAACTGAGAGATTAAGACCTCTTGTTGGTTTGAATGGCTGGGATTACATTGTCTACTGGAAATTAAGTGAAGATCAAAGGTTAGTTGATAACATAACTAATCATTCAAAATTTATCTTATTGTCAAATTATTAATTATGATGTTAATTTGTTGTTTTATGTAGGTTTCTTGAGTGGTTAGGATGCTGTTGTGGTGGAAGTGAAAGTAACCAAAATGGTGGAGAAGAACATCTTTTCCCTGTCTCTTCATGTAGGGATACAATGTTTTCACATCAAAGAACAAAAGCTTGTGATCTTCTTTCACAACTTTCCACTTCCATACCTATAGATTCAGGGTATATATATATATACATATAAACGTTCTTTTTTTTTTGTTTACCTTTAATCTTTCACTTTAATCTATCTAACTGCAATGTCCTTTAATCTCTTCATTGAATAGAATTCATGCACAAACTCTATTAGCAAACCAACCCAATTGGTTGAACTATCCTAATACATTGGATCCAAACACTTTACAAGTAAGTTATTTAATTTCTTCATGTTGAATTGAATCCCATTTTTTATGTACTAATTTTGAGTACTAATTTTGCAGGAAACAATTAATGGTACCCATGTTTTGATTCCAGTTCCTGGTGGACTAGTTGAGCTCTTTGTAACTAAACAAGTACTGTCACACTCACCTTACATTATTAGATACATAAATATATATTTTATTCTTTATCTTTAAAAATCTTTACACTATTGAACCAACTTTTATTCTTAGTCCGCTTCTGTTAAAATTTGTGTACAACATGATTATCAAATGATTTACTATTAAGAATAGTTGATTAGGGAGGCACTACAATAAGACCCTCTTTGACGATCTTAAATAAACACTAAAAATATCGCGTTAATTTTGATGGATTGGATATTATAACAGTCGTTGTGAATTGTGATATAATTTAAATGTTATCTTAATGACTCGAAGATGTAACATAACAGGTTGGTGAAGATCAACAAGTTTTAGATTTTATTACATCTCAGTGCATTGTGTTGGCGGATCAAGAAGGGATGAACCACTCAATTGGTTTCAATTCAATAAGTAACATGCAAATGCAATCAAATCAAGTTGTAGGTGATGAAAATGATGGAAATAAAACAAACAATCATCATTTCCATTCATCAGAGACATTGAATCTTCCACATGACATATCTGTAATGAACTTTGTGCAACAGTTCAATTACAATTACAATCAGCAACAAAACCGAATAAAAAACAACGAAACATTCTCCGAAGAATACCAAGGTTCATTCCTTCATGATCTTGAAAACAATAACATTCTCAAATCAAACACAGAAGAGGAACATGATAACAAAAGCTTGACGACAGATAATAACCAATATATGTTTGTGGATCCATTAGACTCAAAAAAGAAACAAGAAAATGTTGTTGGTAGATCAGATTCTATGTCAGATTGCAGTGATCAGAATGAAGAAGAAGATGATGGAAAATATAGAAGAAGAAATGGAAAAGGAAACCAATCAAAGAACCTTGTTGCAGAGAGAAAAAGAAGGAAGAAACTGAATGATAGGTTATATAATCTTCGTTCTTTGGTTCCGAGAATCTCAAAGCTCGATAGAGCTTCAATTCTTGGTGATGCTATTGAGTATGTGAAGGATTTGCAGAAGCAAGTGAAGGAACTTCAAGATGAGCTTGAAGAAAATTCAGACACAGGAACTGAAAGTAACTGTATTGTTAATGGAAATAATAATAATCAATATGTTGGTGGTGTTCAAGTTCAACCAGATAATCTTCTTAATAATAATAATGTTGGAAAAGCAGAACATGGACTTCATGTTGGAAATGGCTATGTTTCAAAACAAAAGCAGGAAGATGTTGGCACTACTGACAAGCAGACACAGCAGATGGAGGTAGGTACCTAATTCAACAACATTGCTTATAATAAAATCTCCGTGTTTGATATATATCACGGTCGATTCCACTGTTCGTGACATATATTGATGCGAATTGCAGTAAAATGTGACCTCGCTGACATCTCACTTTCCCCATGTATGATATATATCAGTGAGAATTGCGGTCAAATGCGGCCTCAATTGCATGTCACAGAGACATTGAAAAAAATATTTTCGTTTTTGTTTTGTTTTAAAACTCTGATTACCAAGTGAAAGTATCCTAACAAAGTTTAGTCGAGAAGTAAAGTATGACCGATGATTATTTCAGATAGAGATCGAATATTTTAGTTTAGACATGACATGAGACTAATAGTGTTGTTTTGTGTCATTGATGACTTAAATTGCAAGAAATTGATATTGCAGGCACAAGTGGAAGTGGCTCACATAGATGGGAATGAGTATTTTGTGAAGGTGTTCAGTGAGCATAGGCCAGGTGGTTTTGTGAAATTGATGGAAGCTTTGAACACTCTAGGCATGGAAGTAGTACATGCCACAGTAACTAGCCACAAGGGTCTTGTCTCAAATGTTTTCAAAGTGGAGGTAAACATTAATTTAATTATGTTGTGGTATTCATTTTGAATTTAATCAAGTATATATGATTAATATGTGATGATTATGAACAGAAAAAGGAGAGTGAAATAGTTGAGGCTGAAGATGTAAGAGATTCACTACTAGAGCTGACAAGGAACAGATCTACATGCTGGAGTCATGAAGAGAATGATATGATCAGTAGAGACCAACATGATCAACAGATTAATGCTGCTGCCTATCATCCACACCAATTTCATACTTAATCTTTGTCATTAATTCATCTTTGTCATTAATTATACTTTGTTTTTTTAATTACAATGTTTCTTGGCTAGCACGGTGGAAATAATTGAAGAGGTTGTCACTTGTTACCAACCAATAATTGAAGGTCCATTTTAAATTGGAACTATATATATATTAATTATTTTTTTACCGATATATCTTTAATAATTTAAGATTTTTTTTCTACAATTTTATATAAATAAATAATAAATAAAGCAAATGAAGAAGAAATACCTTACTACAAGGAAATAAATATATGAACCAAATTCAAAATAAATATATGCCTTATTTTATTTCCTAGTTCTATGCTGAAAAATCAAAATGACAGTGAAATGAAGTAAAAAAAAAAAGTGAACAGTAATTTTTACGGCAACAATATATGTTTATACTATGACTTCAAAAACATTCCAAGAAATCTCTTATTCCTAAATGTTGTTAGGTTAACTATAATTTAACCTAAAATTTTCTCTCCTAAACACAATCCTAATTACTTCATTAATTATTATCATGTATGCTCTACTTAATTGGATGAATATTTATATAACTAAACCCCCGACCCGTGCACGCACGAGTCTTATAAGCTAGTATGATTATCGCTGAATAATTTCACGTATTGTTTAATAATAAAAAATAATAATATATCATAATAAAAAAATAACACAATAAATATAATAATAATAGTAATCCATATGAAAATAATTGATAATACAATTACTTTTTGATATTGATATTACAAATACTTGTTTATATCCATGTTGTTTGATAAATATTTTGTCCTTCTTATAAAATTAAAAACAAATAGGTTAACAAATTTTTTGATATGATTTTGTCCTTATGATATATGATATGATTTTGATACCTGACAAATTCAAATACTTTTATGGTACACATTAGTACATATTTCAGAATCTATTGGATTCTCGTTAATTAAATATTGAAGTGTGACATGAACAATTTCATCATGCAAAACTTAACTGAGAGATTAAGACCTCTGGTTGGTTTAAATGGCTGGGATTACATTGTCTACTGGAAATTAAGTGAAGATCAACTACAAATAATCTCTCAAAGTTGCAAGTATAAGAATATTGAATATTTTGGGAAGAAACGAAAAAACAATATAACATCTCAATTTTAATAAGCAAACATTATTTATAAAAAGAAAATTGACATTGATTATGATTTGAGCATCAGTTTTAAAAAGCTCGATTAGGATAGCTTCATGGCATAACCAATAAGCAATTATTAATTTTATTTCATCATCTGCTCAAATGATCATAGTTTTCATCAATAAAAAAAACTTAGACAAATAAAAAAAAAAGAGCATGACATATATATATTGAGTATGATTTGAGCATCAGTTTTAAAAAGCTCGATTAGAATAGCTTCATGGAATAACCAATAAGCAATTAATAATTCATATCATTCATCATCTGCTCAAATGATCATAGTTTCAAGCTTCCAAAAAAATAATAAAAATAAAATGTGAATTAAAAGAACAAAAGAGGAGAAAAAAAATATATACGAAAAGAGTATGAGATTAGTAGCGTTTCAATTTAATTAACAAACTCATGAAATAATTAAAACCCTAAACACCTTTATTATTTATAGATCCTCACACGTTAAGCCTATCACTCAGAAACAAGCATGTGTGATGTGTCCCTTTTAATAAGTCATCACCCAACAATTTCGAAACAACCATTTCATTATCAACAAAAAAACGTGAACATAGGGATATATATACATGTATTACCATTTGAATGGAACAATTAAAATTAAAATAAAAACATTTGAAACGTTTTTTTGTTGTTGTCAGGAAACACTTGAAACTTTATGCTTGGGCAAACACAATTTATAAGAGACAATCTTCATAATTGTTTATCAATTAAATTTTGTACAAAACAAGTTGTACTAAATAATATAGTAAAAAATAATACTCCTATAAGAATAGAATTTTATCAAAAAAAGAAAAGAATAGAAAAAAGAAATTAAAAAATATAATTAATGGTATAAAATAAATACAAAAAACTGACTATTTTGACCATATTTAATGTTTTTCTTTTAAAAGAAGAGAGTTTTATATGAAAATGTATTTTTATATTAATCTTGTATGTGCAAAAATTGTTTATCAATTAAATTTTATGATAAAAAAGTCTTACTATTCTGGTAAACAATATTGGCCACCTTACCAAAAAAAAAACAATATTGGCCAAAAAAAGACATAATTAATGGTCTAAAATAAATCAAAAACCAGCTGTTTTGACCATATTTAGTGTTTTTTTTTTTACCATATTTATAGTTTTATATATGAAGGGAAAAAAAGAGAATATTCCATAAAAGTTTATTTTTATTTTTATATTAATTTTCTATTCTAGTTATTTTCTCTGCAAATTTTTTATCAATTACATTTTAATGATTTTATACTAAAAAAATTTGTACTATTCTGGTAAAGGCCAAAAAAAGACATAATATAATGGTCTAAAATAAACTGACAACCAACTGTTTTGACCATATTTAATTTATATTCCTCAAATACATTTCAATAAAGCAAGTTTCCACACAAAACAATTTATCAAAAAAAAGTTTCCATACAAAATTTAATAAATAAAAAGGTAATTTGAGAAATTGAATTGTTAAAATTTGTATGGAATTATCTTTTTTTTATTATTAAATTTTGTATGGAATATAAATAAATAAAATAATTTTGTAAATGAAATAGAAAAGGATGAAATGATAAAATTTGGAATTGAAAGCAAAAAATACATGTTGAGAATTCTAGAGAGCGAGATGTTTTTGGGTTTTCAGTCAAAAAGTTAACGGAGATTAACAAATTATATAAAATGAGATAACTTTGAGGAATTAAAATTTAAGGTGTCAAAATCAAGTAATTGTAAATTTTAGTGGTTAAAATTTTGAACAATTATAACTTGTGGAACTAAAATCATATTTATGAAAAATAGGTCGACATGTTCAATGCCCGGTAGATTGTCCCTTATGTTTAGTGGATCCGGAAGATGATTGACACATTTTCTTTAATTGTGAGAATAGTGTTGAAGCATGGAGAGTTATAGGATTAGATCATATTTTACATACTGTCAGAGAACTCATTTTTAACATATGTTGTCATGAAAGCCAGGAAAATGCAGGAAAAATGGCCATGTTACATTGGGCAATTTGGCAAAATCGCAACAATAGTGTGTGGAACGATACCAAGCTCCATGCTCGACCGACTGGATGGCAGACAAACGGCACAAGCTTGGAACGACTGGGCAGTGGTTCAAGGCATTCTCGAATATGAACAGAAGCCGTTGTTTATGCAGCAACAACCAGCCCCTGCAGTGCAACAAACGAACAGACCCCATCATGCAGCAGTGGCAGCCACCGAATTGATGCTACTTTCTATCACGGAGCTGGAGTTACGGGCGGAGGGTGGTGTTTACATGATCACCGTGGTAGATTTATCCTTGCAGGAACTCAACTAATCAATGTAAGGCTTAATGTAGTGGAGGGAGAGGCCATGACTATGAAGGAAGCAATTTGTTTGAAGTAATGAAAAGAGGTTACTCTCATGTCCAATTTGAAAGTGATTCACAAGTTCTTGTTGATGCCATTACCTCTACACAAATAGGAACTTCTGAATTTAGCATGATCATTTCTCAAATCAAGTCTATATTATTTGCTTTGTCCAAACTTTGATGTTAAGTTCGTAAAACGGCAAGCGAATATGGTGGCTCATTCTTTAGCAAGGGTGACCAATTTTATGCCTCGTCGCTATGTTTTTGAATCTACTCATCGTTGTATTAAAACTTATTTGATTAATGAAATTAATTAAACTTAATCTCACCATAAATCCACTTCCAATTATCTCAATCACCATAAATTATTAGCCTAAGAATTTTAAAAAGCAAACATATATTATGATATGAAAACACAATGTGCAAAAATAACCAAGACCACATATTTAGCCAAACTCTTCATCACAAATAAAACTTGAACAACAATAATAATGTTCCAAATGGAATGAACATCAAAATCACTCTCCATCTATGAGAGATACAAGAATTTTCCAATGGACTTGGTTGAATTTGTGGGTTTAATTCACCACCCATGGAATCAATAACATTGTTGCTATCATTTTTTACTTCAATTCCAAACCTCATTCCTCCAAGGCAATGGCCAACTATATTGCAAATGAACCAATATCTCTTTATCTTGTTGAGAACCACTTGATCTTCTCCACTCTCATACTTAGCCAACACTCCACTACTTGTTTCACATGATCTAAAAGTGTCCTCTCTCACTTCATACACATTATGTTGCCCCTTCACATACTTGAAAACTATGCCAATAAATCACCAAAAAATATAAAATAGAATTAAAATTTGGACTAATAAATTATCTTGAATTTAAATTCAAAACATAAACATTAAACTTTCAAAATATAATGGAATAGTCACAATTCTTTGGGAGTCTAAGCGCTGCATTTTATAAAGATAGTGATATGATCACATGAATATCTTTTATTGGTGAAAAAAAATAAAAACATAATTTAATCAAAAAGAATAATAGTAATTAAGTAAATATTGAATTAAGAAATACCAAGAACATCTCCAACGCTAAAATTGTATTTTTCTGCCCATGTAGCATAATTTGTCTGGCTACTCCATTCATCTTGATCACCAACAGCATAAACACTAGCCATGACACAGTTCAAGAGAAAACTAGAGAGCAAAATAAAAATTGAGAGCATGAAGGTAAATTTTTTGGAAAAAGTTGTGACTCCCATTTCTTTGAAAAGGTAAGAAGATGTAATGGAATAGTGGCTGAAATAAGGGTGGGTCGGTACTTGCCACAGGTTTAATTGCTTGTGTTTGAAGAAACAGCTCACATATGGAAGTCCACTTCATTAAATAAGTTTGTCAATGTTCCAAAGTTTGTGAAGTCACATTTTGGTTTATATCATGAATAAGGTTTAAAATTGTGGTCACGGTCGAAAAAATTAAATTAAATATGAATGATGTGATCTCAGTCGAACTCTTATAAACATAAAAAAAATTGTTTTTTTACCCAAAAAAAATCGTATTCAGACCAAAAAAATAGTATTTTGTCTTATAATATAAATACAACTCAATTGATAGTTGTATGTACATAAATGTGGGACAACATGGAACTCAATTTTGGTTTTCAAAATCGTAAACACCAAATTTAAATATAGATATTTACAAGCTTGCCTTTCAAACAAACAAATGCCACTATAAACTTTGCATAACAAAATATATAAGTGGCTGATGGACCCTAAAACATAATTGAAGTTTTACACCTTGAAGGTTAGGAGAGACCTTGGTGAAATGATTATTAACTTCACACCCACGATACACCAAACTATCATGTATTTTGCTTTGCCAAACATAAGTAAACATTGGTATGCAAATACTGTTTTTTTAGTGAAACTTTAAGAGAATTCTTAATCATTATATAATACTAGTAATAATTATTATTATTGGAGTTGGATAATGAACTGATTTGAACTAAAGGTAGAAGGGTCTTTATCTTTTTTCTCTTTAGGGGTGGAAAATATAAACACATTGAATACTACAGATGCCAGCTGAACCCAAGATAGGTTGTAATGACTTGATTATACTTGTTGGAATGGCAACAAGTAATTTTAATTTTAATAGCAAACCATAAAGTTAGCTCCCATATTCCGAAAAAATGGACTTTGATGATTTAAATTCACAACTGATTAGATGTCTAAATCATTGTTGTGAAATTTAATAAATGGAGTGTACGGATTAGAGCTTGATAAAGGAAAATGTTTTGGATTAAATTTATTTAGAAGGATTTTATTCACACAAGAAAAAGATGGATACTCTCGATTGATTCAAACTTACTTGAAGTTTATTAATTAATTGTTTAAGTCAAATCACTTTCCAACACAAGTGGTAGATACTTAGACCTCTTAACTATTTGATCTTGAGTTCAATCTCTGTCCGGTGTATGTGGAGAAGCATAGAGATATCAACCCCTTAAATAAATCTCAATTACTCCGAGAAGATTAATCTCTGCAGTTACTCATAGAAAATACATTTGGTTTACCAAAATCAAAAGTCTAATCAATTAATTTTTGAATTTTTTTTCTAAAAATGGAATTAATTGTTTTCTTAAAATAATCTTAAGCCAACATACGTAAGTTACAAGATCAATAGTTAGGATAGCTTTCCTTGTGAAGGTATAATCCTTCCACTCAATTTCCCATTTGACCACCTAAAGCTCAATTTGTTTTGATATAGCTTTTATAACTTATTTTATAAACTTCACTGAATTAATTAGAAAGAATATTCAAGTGTGAAGGCATGCCTTAGGAGAAAATGAAAACTCATTTGAGCTCTGAAACATTCTAAGATTGTGTGATTTTCAACTTGTTCACACTTTTCTGTTTCTCATTAATTGGTGATTTTACTAGCTTGTAAGAATTAATATGTCAACCTTGTGTTGTGTTACTTGTCTATATAATAATATAGATAATCTGGGTGTGATTCTACTAGAAGCAACAACATAGAATCAATATGTCAATCTTGTTTGTATTAGAACATGGGTTAATCTAACACGACCCTAAAATAACCAATTTGTAAAATAAAGACTAACTCCACTTACAAACACATTTTCAAGTTCATCGCATACAATGTGAGAAAGTGAGACTCTTAAACACAATTCTCACATCTAGAAAAATTGGAATTGCCCGCAAAAAGGCAATGAGAATGATGAAGCATCCAGGAAAAGAACAGTTACAACACATGACTCACCAACAATGCAAAGACACTCAAACAAAAAAATGTGAAGATGCCAAAATGAAGTTTACAACTTACAAGCAAGTATGGGGGAAGGAGTGAAGACAAGCATGAAAAAAGGAAGGAAAACAAAATTGGTTAGTCTTCAATTATATTCAATTCATCAAATCCTCACACACGAGTTAATAAACCAGTGCAAGATCATTCATTAACAGAAAGAGACTTTTACAAACATGAGAAAATCCAACCCTTCACACCCACTTTCCAGATATTAAAAAAATCGAAGTTCAATATAAGTTAGCAACAAACATTGCCTCCCCTCTGCAGGTGGACCATATTCAAAGGGATATTCAGTCTGCTCTGTTAGTGGTTGCTTCTCTCAAAGGTTTTTGCCACCAATTTTGTTCCTTCAAACTCCTAGAAGTGAATTTGTCTTTTAAACAAGAGAAATCGAAGTTTTTAAAAGTAGAAATCAAAACACATGAGAACCTTTACACTTGTCGTCATCAATACCTTCAAATTTTAAGGAAGTGATGTATTTGCTTTGCTACAACTCTTTCAAATGCTTAAATTCCTCGCAATCAGCTCCAACCTCACTCAGTGACAAGAAAAGCTTCGGCACTATCTTGGCTAACATCAACTTGAAACCAACAGAGGTTGAATTCGGACTGCTATTATTACTCACGGAAGCATCTCTGTTCAATGAGCCAATCAAATAACCTTTCATATATGCATCACAAGCCTTAAGGATGTAATGACCACGTCTCTTAAAATGTTCTTTGATGAGCATTTCAAAATCCTAGACAATTCATCAGGAAGATAACAGTCAAATATACTTTGCACAACTAAAAGAAACAACAAAAGTCTCAGAAAACTTGAAAATATTAAATCTAGACATTAGAATGCAGATATGCGATGGTAAAGACCTATAGACTTTCTAAATCTCGACATTCATTTTGGCGAATGAATACTTCCTAACACATGAAGTATTGTCAAAAGAAATATGTGTAATTAAAATAACATTTTGTACAGTCATTCAAATATCCTGGGAAAAGCCTTATATTCCTTCTTTGATAACCAGGCCTCAACACTTTTTTAAGGGTGCAAATTTTCTATAATGATACATTAACTATACCTACCGAGACTAGTGAAATGAAGTATGCCTATTGCAATAGTCCTTTAACCAATCATGATAAAATAGGAGCAGTGTTCAAACAAATGGATAGAATCAAATAAAACATCTAAACATTAATCATAATCACCTTGGGGGGCTTCCGCATAAGATACATCATGGTCTTGCAGCTTAGTAAAAATGTATTCTCATTGTATGACAATGAATTCTTCTCCCCTTCGGCTGTTCCAGTCTGCTTATCATATCCAGCTTCATTGAAGTAAGGCTTGGAGTTGAGTACTAGCCCTTGTAATGAAACTAGAACTTGAAGGATGCTAGATGACTTTGGATCCCATACTTCATTTCCTCTGCCTGTCCATGTATTTAGAAGGCTAAGGCAAACCTTCCCTTCTTCATACAAATTAGGGTTGATACGCCAACCACCTGAATGATAGTACGCCGACTGCATCATTTGAGGCCCAGACAAAGAACACAACGACATGAGATACATTCACGCGGACTAAATTCATACAACGGAATATAAATTCTTTACATTTAAACATCTTCCTTACCGGTGGAACATCAGGATACTCTGGCGGAAGGTGAAAATCAAAGAAAAATAGCCCATCTTGGTAAGGGGTCCCAAATGGCCCTACAATAACTGCTCTCAAGAGATCCATTCTATCTTCATAAACCCGTACAAATATTTCCTCTGTCAAAATGTTTAAATTGTTTACATTTATTGAAATGGGTGCATAAGTATATCACAATACAAAACTAAGATGGTATGAATAAATCTATCATCACAGTTCACTGACCAGGAAGATTATTTTGTAGTATGCTCCAATCTTGTTGCACCTTCTTAAACCATTTTCGGTTGTTCCCCTGAAATTGGAGTGAAAATCATTTAGTGGCCTCCATTACTCCATATGATATAATAAAGGAAATTATATTACAAAGAAAGAAACAAGCATTTTGATGTATGTGTGTGCATACTCACAAGTTTGATGCACAAACATGATAAGCATTCATTAGAGTTGATATTTGATTTAGCTAAATATTTAAAAACAAGAACCTAACCTACAATAATACTAACCAGTAGTTATCATGATCAATCAATACTCACTACTCATGCAAATGCATGCCTGTGCATATTGGTTAATATTCATCAAATCAAAGGAAGATGAAGCACAAAAGAAACATGCAACTGCCTATTCATTCTTTCATTTCCCTACTTTTCTTGATATTAGATATAAGGCAGCAGTACCTGTCCATTTGCACCAATATAATAATGGTCTGACGGATCTGTAACCATGTCAAAATGTTTCAAGCTGCAAGCATCATTGTCACAACTTGCAGGAGCATCTTCATTCTTCAAGCTGCACAGTGTCTCAGATACTTCCACATTTTTAGATCCTTCTGGATTAACAGCTTCCTCGTTTTTACAACTCTTGCTGCCTGAATTGCCACCATCAATGGCAATACATTCCTGGGAACTGGACTCATAAACATTAACTGGTGATGGACGTTCAATTTCACCATTTGACTGCGTGTGAACAGGATCTAAGTTCTTTTGTCCCCTGGAGAATATTCCAGAGGCAAGTCTGGCGACGAATCGAATTGCTGCTAGCGGGACAGAAAGTGCTGCGGTCCTACCAAAGTCTTTCTCTCCATTCTCTTCTGCTTCAGAAGTAACATCACTTGAATTTTCCCTATTAACATCCTGCATGTAATCTTTGCATACTTATAAAAATAAACTAATAATAACAATAACCAACATCTCTAGTTGGCCCATGATATGTCTACCATAAAACAAATGCATTTATCAAAGGGAGGAACTGGCTTAAAAACCTTTCAAAATGAGGAAAAGTAATAATTTATTTCCGTTACGAAGTAACTTTTTGACAGGAATCCTGCTAAAAGTACTAGGTAACAGATTTTCCCTTAGGCTTCCTCTTAGAAAGAAGCAAGTTTAAAACTTACTAATAATGACATTATTATAGTTGAAAAGAAAAACAAACCTCTTTGGAATCCTCTAGGACTTCCATTTCATCATCATTAACAGTTTCCCAGCTTGCAGCATCACTTATATCACTCCCGGCAGCAACTGATTCATCATCATCATCTCTACCAACCACATAGATTGCTTGGGGCCCAACCTGGAAGTGAAGTAAATTATGACAGTGAAAATGGAAATGTTGTATCATTAGGCATGAACAAGTAATTAACAACAGAAACACACCACACATGTATACTATCCTCAATCTCTTGTTTTGCCTCGTAGGTTATTTAGACAAAAGTTTTGATTAAGAATCTAAGACTATGTTTGGTATCACGGTGGGTGTGCCGGAATCACGGTGATCCACCTTGATTTTACAGAAGATATAACTTGTAGCTTCTGCAAAATCACGACGGATCACCTTGATTCTGACACACCCACCATGATAACAAACATGCACTAAATCAAACAACAGTTAAGGATCTGAATCAGAAAGAAAGATCCATAAACCAAAATTCATGGGTTATTTTATCACCAAAAAAATGTTCATCTGGCTAGCAAAGGATTTTTAGTAACCACAGTTGCAAACGAACATGCTTCACTTATTCCTAATAGTCTATGCTTTTTGTATTACATTATTTAAGCCTATAGATATTATAATGAATACAAAATACCAATTACATTGTCCGTGATATAAAACCTTCCAGCATACATTTAGAAAAAGACACCCGCTCAAAAAAAAAAATACACTATCAAACAATGGTAGAAACCCATATCCATGACTCCGCATTGATTTTATATCATGGCATAGGCAACAAATGTTCTTTGGCTAGATATTCTCATACTCCACAACAACAACAACAACAATCGAGCCTTATTTCTATCCATCTCATTAGTCTCTATATCTTTCACACTCCACCTTATTTTATATTTTATGGTTCCACCGTAAGGATTAAATATTCTCTTAGAAATTAGGGTTTAGGTCTAACTCAACCCCGAAAACTAGCTCAAGAGGTGAGGAATGCTAAATACCTATAAAGTAAACTATGGTACACAGATTCATATTTCCTTCATTTTCCCTAGTAATACTAATTCAGACTCCTGCAATTAGTTTTGACAACTTTCAGATGTAATCATTATTGATTGGAATTCTAAAATCTGGACCAGATATTACCAGCCCAACAAGCACCCAAAAGCAAAATCCTAATTCTAATTGCTAGCATTTCACAGAGGCACTTAGTAATATCGTAATCCCAGAAATTGAACATCCTGATTAAGTTGAAGTCATATAAATTTTAAAACCATGACAATTCCACTGACAGAAACAATACAAGCAGATTGCTAGTGTTGTATTAATGTTGTATGTACAAATCTGAATATTAGTAAACATGCAGCATTTATCTTCAATCAACAGAGTGGGAAAAAATAACTGAACAGCGAGTTAGTTAATAAATGAAATGAGCATACCGTTGATACCATCCCATCAGCCCAAGTAACTTCAATATCACCATTCTTAAGGCCAGTTATATTTCCAACCCAAGAGAGGTCTGAGAACTCCACATCTGTTTCGCCAGGAGATTCATTTTCTGTTTGGGTTCCTGCTTCCTTTTTAAGTCCGCTTTCTTCACTTTCCTGCTTCAATTTCTCAGTGGACTCTCCAAGAGAAGCTTCTGAACAGACAGTCACAGGTGATAGTCTAACAACCACGTCCCCATAGCAGTAATCATAATCTGGATGACCCTCTAGCTCATAGACACTTACAATTTCCTCCTTGTCAAATTCTCGGGGATCATCTGCCCTGGCAGCTGGTTTTATCCACTTCACACAAGCTGTCCGCTCTTTGGCATTAACACTCCTCACCACCCCAACTCGGCTAGTTTCACAATTATCCTCACCATTGTCACCAACATCAGAGGTCTTCTCCACAACATATTGTTCCGAAACAAATTCATGATCACCAGGATTATCAATAGGAATTAAACTAGTAGAATCTAGTTCACGCTCTATCGTTCCATCCTGCCAAGCAACATCAACTCTTGTCCTGGTGTTGGAAATTAGAAGAGCTTTTTCAAAGCTTTCCTCTTTCTTTCGGGCTCTCCTTTCTTTCCTGATGACAACTTTCCTTATTTTCTTGCGGTGAAGAGGCCAAGCTTCATGGACAGGGTCCTTTGATACTGAGATAGAGCTACCACATGAGCTAGATTCGCGCGAAGGATTATTTCTATCATTTCCATCACTCCCTTCCAAAGCATCCACTGGATCAAGGTCCATAGCATCCTTATTCCCATTTGATTCCTCAACTGTAGTGTCTTCTGAATCACACCCACTTCCTGTTTGATTAGAATCTAATTCAATGTTAACAGAATCGTTGTGTTCACATTTTGATTTGCTTTTGTTGATGGAAACAGAAGATGACAGTGCAGATGAGGGTAAAAGACACCAGTCACCCAATTGCCAATTTGCATGAGCAAAACAAGACAGCAATTTTAAGTTTTTCGGACTCTGTTCCTCAGCTGGGGAAGTAGAAGAATATGGCCCATAACCTGCAGATGCTATCCAATAAACGAACACTGATCCAACTGTAACATTGGTGACGGTGCCTTCTAACCTATTTGCTTTCCACAAGCCAGACAACCATCTAGCCATCTTGAAGATTGATGAAGACTTGGCCCTTACACGCTGCCCTGGATAGTAAGGGAAATGCCCATCTTCAAGAGTATTCTTTGAAATTGGTTTAAGATTCATTGGATCTGCTTTGGAGACTTTACAAACTGAACCGTCATCAAATAAGACAGTAACATTATCCAAAACATCATCAACTCTTCCTAACCAAGACCCAAGCACCACATAATCACCAACAGTGAAATCCCTAATACGCTTTAAGGCTTTTGATGATACCTCTTTTACAATAGATCCATCATGGGCCAACAAATCCACAGATATATTGACATCAACCACAACACCCACTTGCCCAGTAGGATCAGAGGCAGCAGCTACAAAATCACCATGTAAAAATCCACGATCAATAACCTCAACCTCACTGAAATTCTGTGTCGAGTCAGATTCATCCATCCAGAGTACGCGTAGCTCATTAGCCTGAAGAGCAGCAGTTTTGCCATGCACAGAAGCATCATTCTTATCAGAATTTCTGCCACCATTATTACTTTCATCACCTTCCTCAACATCAACATCCTCATCCTCACTATCATCCTCATCATCAGTGACTTCGCCATCTGAATCCGAATCCGAATCACCGTTAACTTCTGTCACAATCCCAATCATCCCACTGCTTTTATTCTTCACAACATCTTGTCTATAAATTTGCATAGTATTACTTTTCTTACAAGAAACTCCATCAGGTTCAACCTCATTCTTTTCAGAAAGTGTATCAGGCTGTTGAACTTCCATCTAAAATCATAAAATAACAATGTCATAAGATACTCATTCTGTTTTTCTTATTCAACATTCAACGCAGCAATCGAACACTAAAAAACTTATCAAATCCAAGTTCCACCCCTTCCATAGTTTTAAAATTTACTTAGCACTTAGCAGAATCGCAAAAATTATTCCTTAACTAAATAATAAAAATAAACAGGAGGAACATTCAAAAGACATGGGTTTCAAATAACAAATTTTTGAGATGACAGACAAAATATAAATGAGAAAACTGAAAAGCAAAGGCACCAACTTTAATCAATAAGCCAACAAACAACTCCAAAATTGTCGTCGATCTGAAATCAATCACGTTACGGAATCAAACAAAAACATGGTTTAGCTGCCAATCATAACCCAGTTAGCGAATTCAAATTGACACACACACAACATTATCAATTAATATTTATAGCTCAATCAAACGAAAATCATAATTGATTATATCCTAAACAAACAAATAATCAAAATATCTTCTATCTAAAACACGGATTAACATACCCTAAAGTAGCTCAAACAATCAAAAGAAAAAGCCAATAAGGAAGCGAACAAATTGATCGAAAATTAAAAACAGAACGAACAAACAAACGAATGAGCTAGGTTTTCAGATTACATCAGCGCCGCATGAGATTAACCATTGAGGAAACAAATTAGAAGACGAAGAAAAAAAAGGAATATTAGGCATTAATTGAAAAGGAAAATAGAATGAATAAGAAAAGCTATAGCTACGGGGAAGAAGAGAAAAGAGAAAAGTGAAGCTTACGAAGAAAGAAGAAAGAGTTTGCGTTTATCAGATGAAGACGACGACGATGATGAATATGCGAAGAAGAAGAAGAAGAAAGAGTATTTGTTGTTGCAGCGGCGTAAGGGCAATTTCGTCATTCCATATTTTATTCTCTTCTATCTATGTGGGTGAACCCTGATCCGGACCGTTCGTTTTAAATACTTTTTCCATCGTATAATTTTTTTACTTAATATTTTTTATGTCAAATATATAAATAAATAATTGAAACAAATATATCACATAAGACATTAAAAAAACCAGAAATAGATTTTAACATTTTATAAGATTGTAGTCAAATAAAAGAATATATTATAAAAAAAATTTAGTCAACTAATCAGCTTAACCCATCCCCCCTCAATTCAATATATGGAATACTTAAATTTCAAAAAAATACTCAATAAATTTTACATTTATCTCCTTTAACAACATTGATCAGACTCTTTATCAAAAAAAGAAAAAAACATTGATCAGATTCATAAGCAAAATGCAAAATTACACTATTGGTACTTTATCTTATTTAACTGTAACACTTTGATCATTTACTTTTTATATTTGTAACATTTTGGTCATTTATCTTTTTTTTCTCTTTCTCATATAGGTCTTTCATAACATATACATATATATAAACTCATTTTATCATTTTCTTTTTAGATTTGTCCTTTTTTTTTGTCAATTTTTCTTTGTTTTAGATCTGGTTTTTGCATTGTTAGAAGATGAAGAACTTTGTTTTTCTTCCCCATGTATTTTAATTTATGGGTTTTAAATTTGAAGGTTTGGATATGGCGTTGTATTTGATGAAGATGATGAATGTTCATTTAATAATATGATTTTTTTTAATAAAAAAATATTTTCAAAAATAAAAGTATTTTCTTTTAATAAAAAAAATGAGAAAATGAGTTTATATGTCAATGTTATAAAAGATAAATGACCTATACGAGAAAAAAGAAAGATAAATGATCAAAGTGTTACAAATATAAACGATAAAGTACTAATTTGTTACAAATAAAAGATAAATGACCAAAGTGTTACAAATAAATAAGATAAAGAATCAACGTGTATTTTTGCTAAGTAAAATTTAATTTTAATGAAATTTCAACCAAACTTCAATGCAAGGATATTAAGAATTTATGAAGAAAAAAAAAAGAATTTAGCAAAACGTGTGGAAATATTTTTCCAGTTAAAGAATAAAGACGTGGATCACTCACCAAAGGAAAAAAGAAAGAAAGAAGCAAAGTAATAAAAATGCTTTTCTAGGTGATGCAAGTTTAGGATTGTTTTTTTTTTTTGACGTAAGTTTAGGATTGTTGAAATCCTTCAAAAGTAGGCTTTCGTCCCAAGATAATAAGATATATAGTGTCTTGTTTTGATAGCAAAACGTAAAGTAAATACTATTGATTAATTAATTTAGGTGTGTTGATAATTATGTTTAACTTCTTTTTATATATGTTGTCTTGGCCATTCATGGAAGCTACTGATTGATTCTTTAGCGGTTTGCTTACAACTAGTAATTAGCATAATTCATTATCTATGATCGTACGTATTTGTACTTGTGTGTTGGTGAGTTTAGTAAACAGAGACGACGATGGCGTCTCATCCCATCATCGTTGTCTCCACTCTCCACGTTTGCATGTTCGAGGAACTTTTAAAAAAAAAAAATTGTTACGGTGAATCTCAATTTGACCGCCAAATAGTTTATAAGCAAATTGCAAAAGGATCAAGTTAGCAGGGAAATTAAGATGGGCAAATCATGAGCTTAAAATAGAAGAACAACAATCTAATAGAATTTGTACTTGTGCGTTGATGAGCAAAACTTGTTAGATGGCTCATCTGTCATGAAAGTTGTAGAGATTTTTAGTGTATGAGTTGCATAATAACTATGACAAGATAGAAGACCACTTGATAAATAGTGTGTGTCTATGTGAAACTTAAAATAGACAACTCAAAAATAAAATACTACTAATATTTAAGATATTGTAATCTTTCGTCTTTAAAGAACATTATTAGTATAAGATAAGCTTCTATTAAATTCAATAGGTGTATTTATTATTATTTTCCAAACATACTCCTAATTAGTACAATATTACTAACTTATCTTACAATATTATTATAAAATAAAAAAGACGTATATTTTAATATTAAAGACTTATTTTTTCGAAGATCAAACTTACAAAATGAAAATGTATCAAAAATAAACATACAAAATGAACACATAAAACTCAATTACAACTTTTCTTATTATATATGACAAAAATAATAGAAGTGCTTGTAATAAGGGGCAAAGGGAACATTTGAAAAGCAAAAGAAAAGTTTGACATCAAAAGTAAATAACACAAGTTTATCATCATGCCAAGGTGATTGTCACTAATTAGAGCTAGCTATTTTAGTTGGCCACAATCAAAATCAGACTTCTTCAACAACTGAACAGCTAGGAATGTAGCTAATACCGTATCCCTAATGAAGTTAACAAATTTTGAACCACTTTGTTGAATGAAACCAACAATATAAGCTGTAGTAATGAGATCAATGCATCTCCATCTTCTTTCATTTGCATATTTCTTCAAACTTTCCTCAATCCTTTTGTATTCTTCTTTTTCTTCATTTGGTTTCTTGGAAAATGCCTTTGCTAGACATCTTGCTAAAACCACCCCATCCTCTAAAGCACAACACCCCCCTTGGCCAAGATCAGGTGTCATAGGGTGTAAAGCATCTCCAGCAACACAAACATTACCTTTACTAATATTTCCCATCATAAGCTCCCAAGGTTGTCTATATCTCAATGGAGCTAATTGAAATCCATGTAATTGATCAGTTTTTTCTATGAATTGTCTAATATCACTTGGCATCATCTCTAGCTTGCTTAACAGATATTGTTTCAGTTCAGTAGGGTCTTGTGCTAGCTCTTTATCTGTAAGACAAGTCAGGTGGAGTGTGACAATTATTTTCATGTTAATAACTGAAAACAATGTTTTGAAATTTAGACTGAATTGGTCAATTCAATTGGTTGAATCTGGTTGTACGCAATTTAATTTGGTCGATCAAATTGAATTAAACCGCAATCGATTCAATCGATTTTTTTTCTTCTGTACTTTCGTAATATTTCTTAGTTTATTGATTCATCATCTAGTTCAATTGCAGTTGAATCGTGATTATGATGACTCGTTGATTCAATATCCGATCATGTTTTAAAAGTATTAGTTGAAACAAAAAAGTTTTAAAAATATGCAAAAGACAATAAGGGGAAGAACTAAGAAGCCAATTAGGGTTTTAATATTCACCTTGGTTGATAGGAGTCCATGTGAAAAACCAATAAACACCCTTCTCATCACATGGAATAGCTCCAGCTCTAAAACCTTTGCCAAAGTATTGCATGAACATTGGTTCCATTTCATGATTTGTCTTCAACTCTGCATAGCCCCTGGTTGCATATCTCCCTGTGTAAGAGGCCTCCTTAAAGCCTAGCCACTTTGCCACCACAGAGTTTACTCCATCACACCCAATCAGTACCTTTTAAATTGCAAAAAATACATAAATTCAACAATTTTGACTCCAATTTATTGAATGTCGTAAATGTGTGACATGTGACCACATAGAATATTTTTTTTTTAAACGGCTAAAAAGAGATATATTAACACACTGGATGAGCACAAGGTGTGCAATATCTAGCGGAGAAGAATATGTATCTTGTCTAACATACAATATGTTATGTCACACATATTATTTACCTTAGTTTTGATGGTTGTTCCATCCGCAAGATGTAGTAGCTTAAAGAAGCCAGAATCCTCAATAGCAACAACCTTTGACAAGTACCTAATGGTTCCACTTGGAAGCTCATTGGCAAGAGCTTCCAACAATAATTGTCTTCTAACACAACGAACTTCACGTGCTCCACTGCATGCCACAAAAACACAATATTCAACCCCAAATGAAGGAGAGAAAAATATTAATCTAACAAATTAACAATAACGTAACATTGACTATTTAAAAAAACAAACACCAGATTAGAAAGGCATGATGTGAAATTGTGAATGTTATATTTATAATACACTCACTGTTTTCCTTTGTTGTCCTTAAAAGACACAGTTGATGTTTGTTGCCCCGTAACCAAAGAAGTAGTCACATTTCTGCACTCCAATTTGAATTTTCAGTTTAATTTTTATACACTAACAACATAAAAAGAAAATTAAAGAGATATCACTTTAGTCATTTGTATTATAGTTACCCATAAAGTTGTAAATGTTGGTGTCGGAGGATGTCTCCGACACCAATAGCATCCAAGGCCTTCCAAGCATTTTCCCATATTGATAAAGCAAACCCACTCACTCTTAAACTATCCCAAGATTCCAATACCAAACTTCGGACACCCAATCTGTCAATATCAATTCATATAATATCATATCATATCATATAATATAATATAATATAATATAATATAAATATAGATGATTAGCAAGTAAATAAAATACAATAAAATAAAAGTTTCATTTTACATGTTCAAGATTCAATTGATCATATGTAAAATTGTAGTTAATAACATGTAAGTAATATTGTCGTAAAAAAAAAAACATGCAAGTAAATTAACCACACCACATACATGATTAATCAAATAAATGAGTATCATTCATTATTCTAGTAAATTAACCAACCTATGAAGTCCCAAAGATGTTGTGAGGCCAGCAATTCCAGCTCCAACAATGACGACATCTTCTTCAATTAGAGTTTCCATTACTACTAAGGAGTTTTTATTAAGATAGAGTGGACAGAGGCTTGATGTAGGTAAGAATGGATAATGTTAATACTTCAAAGAAGAGCTGCAAGAAGCTAAGTTTATTTATGTGATTGTGCAAACATGATATTGCATCATCGCTGACTACATACATCACTCACTATAATTTACTAATGTTTTTCGATGACGACATGCCATACGTAATTTCAATTCGATATTTTCACAAATTTCACTAACATCCAATTCATATATGTCACATTTGTTCACTTCACTAGCTATAACATATTTTATAGAATAAAATTGGGTTTTGTTAACATGTATGTGTCCATATTAATAAGGAATCTCAAATTAGAAGTATTTTAGTGAAAAATATTACTTTCTCTGGTCCTAAATATAAGAAACTTTTTACTTTTTAAGTTCATGAAATGATGGATGTATGTAGTCTATATTATAAACCAAAAACATTAATCATTCTATGAACCTAAAAAGTAAAAGTTCTTTTATATTTAATACCGGAGGTAGTATTTTGACTTTAAAAAGTTAAGGCATATATTTTTATTTTTTAACTCGTTAATATGTGCTCCAAGAGTACATTTAATATTTTTTAAGTGTTTATAAATTTTAGTTTAATTGATAAAAAATGTCATAATTGAAAATTTTATATTATAATTGTGGTTTAAACTCGATCTGTTTATGTTATATGTGCAAATTTTTAATTGTTTATTATTTAGTCTATTTATCAGAAGAAAAAGAAATAGATATATTTTTTATATGATTGTTAACACAAAAAAAAATTGGTACATAATCTTAACAATTTAATAAGTTGAAAGTAATGTATATAATTAATTTTTGATAGTTTTGTCAACAGAAAAAGTTTTTGATAGAATAAAAAATTAGATGCGTAGAGTTCCACGATTTTACTAGGATCAAGCTACTATAAAAAGTTGAACTCATACTTACAATGCAAAGTATAAATCAACTTCTTACCGTACTATCATCTAGATGAATCTTCCTTCACACACACACAACATTAATTTAAGAGTAATTAACTCATATTAGGTATGTTTGATTTGCTAAAACTAAGAAATTGGATAAAATAAATTTAGTTATATTGTGTTTGATTTTAAATTGATTTTAGAATTAGATAAACAAAGGGCTAAAGGACTAGACAAAAATTGAAATTATTGTCTTCTAATGAATTATGATATAACTTTTTGTTCTTTGCACAACTTGTTTAAAATAACAAAATATGATACGGATTGAGCTTAACTCTACCTCGAAACTATGATTCAAAGGGGAGGATTGCTCAATCCAATATAAACCCTCACACCAGATTCATAACTTCCGATGTGAGACTCCAAGTTGAGTTCATGAAGTCCAATTTGCACATGAAAATTGGTAACAAAATAATCTTTTATACATGTATGTATTAGAGTCTCAATACTTTAAACTTTATCCTCTATCAGTATGATTAATACATATATTTTGAAAATCAAATAGAGCCAAATCAAACATACCCACGAGCCCGTTTGATATGCACATGTATGTATTGGAAAGCAGTTCCAATGTACAAAAAAAAAAAGCAAAATAAAATTTAACATCAAAAGTAAAATAACACAAGTTCATTATCATGGCAGGATGATATTTGTGTCTCTGATTAGAGTTATTTTAGTTGTCCACAATCAAAACTTGACTTCTTCAACAGTTGATCAGCTAAGAATGTAGCCAAAATTGAATCTCTAATGAAGTTAATAAATTTTGAACCACTTTGTTGAATGAAACCCACAATATAAGCGTTGGTAATGAGATCAATACATCTCCATCTTCTTTCATTTGCATATTTCTTCAAACTTTCCTCAATCCTTTTGTATTCTTCTTTTTCTTCATTTGGTTTCTTGGAAAAGGCCTTTGCTAGACATCTTGCTAAAACCACCCCATCCTCTAAAGCACAACATCCCCCTTGACCAATATCAGGTGTCATAGGGTGTAAAGCATCTCCAGCAACACAAACATTGCCTTTACTAATATTTCCCATTATAAGTTCCCAAGGATGTCTATATCTCAATGGAGTTGCTTGAAATGCATGCATTTCAGTTTTTTCTATGAAAGATCGAACATTACTTGGCATATTCTCTAGTTTTCTTAACACATACTCTTTCAGTTTAGTAGGGTCTTGTACTAGCTCTTTATTTGTAAGACAAGCGAAAAAATAAATAAATTAGTTTTCATATGCAAAATGAGAAGGGGAAGAAAACAGTATTCTAATATCACCTTGGTTGATAGAAATCCAAGTGAAAAACCAATAAACACTCTTCTCATCACATGGAGTAACTCCAGCTCGAAACCCTTTGCCAAAGTACTGCATGAACATTGGCTCAATTTCATGATTTGTCTTCAACTCAATATAACCTCTGGTTGCATATCTTCCTGTGTAAGATGCCTCTTTGAAGCCCAACCACTTTGCCACCATAGAGTTTACTCCATCACATCCAATCAATACCTTTTGAAATTCCATAAACATCCATATATCAGTTGAGGTTTACTTGCATGATTAACATCAAAACTGTTTTTTTCTCATAGATATATAAATTCTAAGAGGTGTCAGTTCGATGGTAAGAATTTGACTTTATGACTTTAAAACACACATTGATTCAAATTCAACTCGAAACAGTGTGTTATTAAATTTGTGACCGCATCATGCCTTATTCCGTGTGTTATGTCCACATAATGTTGTTTAATTTAGTTACCTGGTTTTGATGATTGTTCCATCAGAAAGATGTAGTGTCTTAAAGAAGCTTGATTCGTCCTCGATAGCAACAACCTTCGACGAGTATCTAATGGTTCCACTTGGAAGCTCGTTGGCAAGAGCTTCCAACAATAATTGCCTCCTAACACGTCGAACTTCACGTACTCCCCTGTACATAACATAAAAACACTCAATACTAATATGTTATCATTTGTATATATGATAAAGATTATGATCATGTCACAAAAAACCAACACTTACTGTTTTCCTTTGTTGTCCTTAAAAGACGTAATTGATGTTTGTTGTCCCGTAATCAAAGAAGTAGTGACATTCCCATGAAGATGTAGATGTTGGTGACGGAGTATGTCTCCAACACCAACAGCATCCAAAGCCTTCCAAGCATTTTCCCATATTGTTAAAGCAAATCCACTCACTCTCAAACTATCACAAGATTCTAATACCAAACTTCTAAACCCCAATCTGCAATCACCAACATCACTATCAAGTTATAGAGCACAAACATAAACATCGGACAAGACACAAACACTTATACGTTAACAATACATAATATAATACTACTATTGTTCACAATAAAAAAAGAAAAAAAGAAGAAGTTAATCTAAGGTGATAGAAATAAGTGAAAATGGGTACACTACCTGTGAAGTCCTAAGGATGTTGTAAGACCAGCAATTCCAGCTCCCACAATCACAATATTTTCTTCAATTACACTTTCCATTACTATTAATATATGATTTGGAGGAGCTAATTATATTATATATATCCTTCCAGTGAGTCAAACAAAGTAATTCTTCTAGTAAAATTTCTTTTTAGCTTCTTTTGAGTTTCGAGTAAGTAAAGATAATATATATTATCCTTAAGCTTTGGATATATTAGGATTAGGATGCTCCTTCTGAAAAACAACACCCCAAGTTTATATCCGTACTCCCTCCGTCCTAAAATATAAAAGAAAAAATAAAAATTATATTTATTAAGAAAAAGTAAAATATAATGATTGAGAGTATGTTTTTTTTAAATAAATTGTATAGAAAAATATAAAAACAATTTTTATTGGTCGTTGGTTATAGAAAAAGTAAGAGAGAGTAATTTTTTTCTTGTAAAGATAAGTGTTTGGAGTTTTTCTCTTATATTTAGGACAAAAAATTTGAGTTTTTTTCTCTTACATTTTAAGACGAAAGGAGTATATAGTTCCCAACCGCTATAATTTAATTTGATGACGACATGCATGCCACACATACTTCGTACTTTAGCAGCATATAGCTAGCTGAGCTTGCAAAATTGAATTTGAATTCCATATTTTTCACTAACATACTTTTCATTAGATATTTTGGTAAAATTGGCACATTAAGTTTTTTTTTTTACCTAGGCAGGTTTATTCATACACTAACAACTTATCAGATTTTATTCTTCTTCTATAACCCTCTGGCTTATCGAAGAAGATTTATGTACCCGTTAATCCGTTTGCACTATAAATCAATAATTAATGTGAGCATAATAAGAGGATTGAATTTCTTTGATGTGTTATATCTAATCTAGAGTAGAGCTTAATAACATCCCATATAGTTTACACGAAGGATCAAATTTGATGTTTGACTCTCAAAATTTGATATATCAATCAATTGTGGTTCGGTTTCTTTATCCTATTCTCACCACATAGTATGAACCAATGACGATGCATCAAAACTTCGGCGTAATTACATCATTGTATTAGCATTCACAAAACCATTCCCAATCAATGATACTGCAAGCTACAACGGTAACATTGTAATAAGATGCTTAAATCAAACCAGCATTCCCAAAACTCATTAGTGTGTATAACTTCATTTAAAATCTTTCTCATGAGATGCCAATTTTTGCTGCAAGATTCTTCATCAAACTACTTGATAAATGTACCCCAAGAATTTATCTGCTGTATGGAAATCTTTCTTCATATGACTGGGGCACCTGCCATCATATACAGGATTTGATAAACTTTTGGTTAGAGAAAAATGTTCATCAAATTGTCAATACCGAAAAATCAAACAAAGGGAAATAAAGGCTGTCAAATGTGTACCATAAAGCTTGCAGTGATCATCTTCCCAGCAAACCATCTTCCGTGTAAGGCCCGCTGTGCACTTATTGCAGATTGGGTATTTTCAAATCGTAAGTAGACAAATCCAGCACTCTTCCTGCTCATAGAAACAATAAATTAAATGGAAATGTCACAATCTTCTTATTGTCACATAGGAACATAAGAATTACAAATTAACTCACTTATCAACATATATATGTTTCATGTGCCCAAACTTAGAGCATTCTGCTTCAACATCTTCTTTAACATCCAAATCAAAGTCTGGTTCCTTCTGCAGCACACAATGCCAGTAATATCATTTGACACATCAAAAGTATAGCAAAAACTTTCCAAGTATAGGAGAGCAATCTAGCCACCTCATTTTCGGGATCAAACATATTCTTTAACAACAAGCATTCACTTGGAATGCCGATTGTATCAATAGGAGTTGTCAGCATTGGAATTTGGAGACCTCCAACTGGTAGTCCAGCTAATGCAGGAACAGAAGAAAGGGCGGAAACCAGTGAACCGACTGGTGCAGCTACCGGGAGAGCTACTGCTGGTATGTTTCCCATTGCTTGTAGATTAAGGCCTGTATTGTTGACAGCAGAATTGCCCAGAAAATCAATCATACTGCAAAAAAAAAAGGCACAGAATGTAAGATTATACATTGATCTCAAAATTATGAAAATCAAAATGTCATGGGGAAAACCTCGATGCATTGCCACTGCGATCCAACTTCTGCATCAGTAATGCTCGGGAAGAGGCATTCAAGGACTGAAAATTCAGAAAGGTCAGCTACAAACTGGTTTGTGTGAAAAATAATTCAAATTAATTTATGAAAAGGGTTACGTGGTGCTCTCACCAGTCACCGTCACAGATTCACAGGGTATGGGGAAGAGTTCGATCCATTGTTTAAATATAAATTAACCAGAACTGAAGTTGAATATAAATTTAACAAACTTATGTTCGAGTTAATTTATATTTGAAAACAGTATAACAAAACAAATGTACTAATTTTCAAACAGAAACAGGTCAGGCATACAGGTGAAGGCGTGAAGCTATAAAAACTAATTGCTCGGTGATTTATTTAATATCAATATCATTGTAATTTGGTGCTTGTCAAAAGAGAAGGTGGCAGTATTTACTGAGCCTTAATTTTTGAGATAATATATGACCATAAAACCAGAAACATCCTCAGACATTGGACTCTTATTAATTATTGTAATAGTCATCATCTTGACATTGATATACCTACTTCCTAGATGGAAGTATTAAAGGGAACCAATCAAATATGAAAATAAGGCGAGAAAAAACTGATTAACTGCGAATATAACAAATAAGAGACTAAATAACTCCAATAACAATAGAGTAAGCAAGTTTATTCACACACACAAGATATGAATTTCTGTAACCAAATGTTGCTGTTACAACACATTAGTGGCCTCACTGTATGATTTCTAATAGAATATATGTGTGTAATTTGATTAAAATATATGAGGTTAAAAGCAATTTTCCCGAGGAATATATTACTTACCAAGCCACCACCTTCATCATCATCAATATCACCAGTATTTCCGCCGAATTCTTGCATTCCAGATTGATCGGTAACCGCCGATACCTAAGGAGAAAAATGTGCAACAGGTCATCCAATTTAGATCCTCTGGTAAGTATAGTCAACATAACAGTGATAATTAGAATGCAGAACCAGTTCACTATCCACAATCTATAATCTACTTGGATATACCAAAAAATCAAGATACAAATTAAATTGTCCATGAGCTATTTGTTCACTCTCACATTTAAGTAATTAACATTTTATAAATTTTATTCAATAGGAACTTGTATTTCACAAATCAAGAGTCTAATATTAGTAAAAGAAGGCCAACCAAACTCAAACCTATAAGCAAATAAACAGTACCTTGATTGTCCTGCCGCCAATCTCCAATTGGCTATTCAAGCTCTGAGCATTCTTTGCATCTTCAAGGCGGGCAAACTACAGTAAGCAATTGATACAGTTAACTTTAGTTACACTGCCAGAAACAAAAGCAGTAAACATATCATATATAGATCAATATATTATTAGAATAGCATCCTAAACAAATAGCAACTTCATGAGTAGATAATTACATAGCATTGTGAAATATTCAAGCTAAATTACTTATATGCTTAATAGAGCTCATTTGTTCAACTCAATTTTTTTAAATGATCCAAGCTAAAACTTTTAGGCATGATTTTCATAGCTCTCAAATAGCTGGTGTATGTGTGCATTGGAGAGTTGCTATTTCATTATGACATCTACCAAGAGAACGGTAACTTTATTTATTATTATCTTATATATACCACTTATCAAAATCCAATTTTCAAGACTCGTTTCAAAAGATGGACCGTCGACTCTCTTACGAGAAAATCATGACATCTCCATCATCAAAGAATTTATTTTTAAGTCTTATGTAATCTTTATGAATGCCAAAATATATTTTATTTCTACATTTACTTCATTCACGATAGAATATAATGGTGTTGTTTGATCCATGTAGCTGACCCCAGCAAGTGGGTTAAGGAATGATTCATGATAAATAAAAATAAGCATTAAAGAAACTAATTTTTCATCCAAGCTTAAGCCTCGCGTTTTAAAACAAGCTATGCTCAAGCTTTAAATTTGGTGCGTCCAAATAAATAAAACAATCTTGAGCAACACTTTACTTTCACACATGCCAAGCATAAACCTCAAGTGTTCGGCTTGGCTTGACTTGTAAACACCCCAATACTCTGTTGGGTCCAAATTGAAGTTCTCCCTCGGTTTATAAAACTTTTAGGCATGATTTTCATAGCTCTCAAATAGCTGGTGTATGTGTGCATTGGAGAGTTGCTATTTCATTATGACATCTACCAAGAGAACGGTAACTTTATTTATTATTATCTTATATATACCACTTATCAAAATCCAATTTTCAAGACTCGTTTCAAAAGATGGACCGTCGACTCTCTTACGAGAAAATCATGACATCTCCATCATCAAAGAATTTATTTTTAAGTCTTATGTAATCTTTATGAATGCCAAAATATATTTTATTTCTACATTTACTTCATTCACGATAGAATATAGTGGTGTTGTTTGATCCATGTAGCTGACCCCAGCAAGTGGGTTAAGGAATGATTCATGATAAATAAAAATAAGCATTAAAGAAACTAATTTTTCATCCAAGCTTAAGCCTCGCGTTTTAAAACAAGCTATGCTCAAGCTTTAAATTTGGTGCGTCCAAATAAATAAAACAATCTTGAGCAACACTTTACTTTCACACATGCCAAGCATAAACCTCAAGTGTTCGGCTTGGCTTGACTTGTAAACACCCCAATACTCTGTTGGGTCCAAATTGAAGTTCTCCCTCGGTTTAATTCATTGAATACAGATTCCACAAAAGATATGAGCAACTGATCAATATGATCAATATAAGGGTATTTTTTTATAAAAAATTGATACAATTAACTTCGTCGCATAAGTAACTATAAAATTCACCTGCACAAAGCCAAAACCTTTAGAGTGCCCAATGTCATCAAGAGGCAGCTGGACTAGCTCAACTTGACCAAATGCTTCAAACACCTAAACAAGTTAACATGAAAAAAAGAGTAAAGTAACTAACTAGAAGCAAAGGTTAAAATGGAAATGATAAGTACCATCATTTTCGACTTTCAAAAAATTAAAAAGAAAGGTAGCATTATTTAAAGAAGAGGCACAGACACGCACACAAAAAAAAAGGAGCATACCCCACGGAGTAATGCGTCATATCATAAGGATCAATTTCAACCTACCAGTTCTAGATAATCAATCATAAAATGCACCAGTTACCAGCAAATTATCCAAGGACAAAAAAAACAAAATGTGCTTACCCCACGGAGATCAGCTTCAGTGATACTGGAATGCAGATTGCCAACATAGAGCCTTCTTGCACCACCAGAATAAGGGCCTAAATTTCCATTAGGCCCACCAACAGATGCTGTAGACTGAACTAAATTCTTTTCTGCTTCTGATGGCTTCACCATCACTGGTTGACCAAGAAGAGGTTGACCTGAAAGTGCTATTGCCATGGGGACAGACATGACATCATAGAACTCAATATACCTGCAAATTTGAAGGCAGAAAATAATAGTGCAAATATAAGGATCTTTCATTAGTTTATTAAATTAAATAGAATAACAATTCATAAATGACATTGTGATGTCAATTTAAATGTTCAAAATGACTTGAAAGTTTATAGTATTAATAGGCTCTGGTGCATATTGTATTCAAGAGTAAAATGAAATTAAAATGACTCAGTAGTGCAAATGGACCTAAAATGATGATTCAACAACAACAACCAAGCCCTATCCCACTAAGTGGGGTTAGCTAATAGATATTTGTTCCCAGTAAGTCATATCCAACTGAAAGGTCACATGATTCAAAATTATTTTCAAAATTATACAATTTTAGTACAAAACATGATCTATAGTACTATGCATATTTTGTCTCAATCTCAATTATTCTAAAATGAATGTTTTTTGTCTTGATTCATGATCATTCAGATATCAAATCTTGTCATCCGATGCTTACCCAACACCTTTAGAACGTCTTGAATTTCGGTCCATAATCAAGCGAACATCTCGCACCTGGAAATAGTAGACCAGAGATATACAAAAGACATGGGTTAAATTTAAAGAACAAATGGCTTTTTGAATGACAAAAAAAGAGTGCAAAAGTAAAACAACAAAAAAACTCATTAGTTGAGATATAATGATAACTATAATATTCCATATGATATTGAAGTTTTCCAAAATGAGGCATCAGGTGATTGACTGATGTGTAAAACTCTTTACACTAATGAATTAAAATTAAATTGAGTAATTTACAAGAATAAATTTTCTTCTAATGTTTTACCTAATAAATAACAAAAATACATTTCACGCCTTTCAACCATATATTTCAAAGGTCAAAAGGAAACAGATTGTTTTCCGCTACTAACATACAACCTCCTTTTCATTTATTACATACTCCAAGATCAATGCCAACTACAGTAATAGAATAATTCAATTTTGATGCTAGCAAGAAAGTAAATGGAGATATGGAATACTATGACCTTGCCAGCCCTTGAGAAGAACTCATAAACGTCTCTCTCGTCCGCTTTAAGAGAAATCTGTGAAAATGCTTTCAAGATTAGATCCGGCAGTAAATTTTTGAACAAAACAGACCATGTTATTGCAGTCCAGATTTACTATGAATACCTGATAAGCAAACACAGTTCTTTGATCTCTTTCAGGATCAATCTCAGGTTCTGCTGCTTCTTCCTTTTTCTCTTTATGCCATCTGCAAGATGCAAAACAAAATATTATAGTCCAAGTTGTAGGAATACAAGCAAACTCTTAGCAACAGTTCAGGTTTGAAAAAAATAATCAAATATTTGTGTAACAAATTATTGCATAAACCATAGTTTCCCAACACAAATTTTCAGGTTCCTTAAATTTGCAACATGGAAGCAAATTGTCTTTATATGTATAAAGCCCGATTTCACTTGACAGAGGCCTGCAGGGAACTAGGTGACGTTAACATGAAATCCCCAGGTAACATAGTTTTGAATTGATGTCTTTGCTTCTTGAATTTAAAAGAGTCAAACCTGGAGATTGTGGGAAATGGTAATTAAAGAGAGTGAATGTCGTCCAATTGCTATTAACACAAGATTTTGTACCTTTTATAAATAAAACAAAAAAGTTATATTGGAACAGCATCACCAACTTGGATGAATCGCAATTCAATAGGTTGAGGGACCTAATAGTATTATGTTGAAATCTTATATATACTGAATAAGAGAAACCACAAGCATAAGGGCAAAAAAAAATCAATTTTATACATGAAAATAGTTTTATATAAGAAGTCACAAATGACATGATTAAATAAAAGGTAAGAATCAGCAGCAACGGGACAGCATGAGACACCAATAAAGAAAAATCATGTCTTGCATTAGGTAAATTTCTAAAATCCAAGATTGCCAAAACCAAAGGCTTTTATCAGAAAAATGACAACTAGGTGCAAAAGATGTTATGAGAGAAATAAAAACTAATACTGCAAAGGAGCACCCGGGGCTAGCCATGAACAACAGACATATAAGAACTTCATTTGATTGTTACAAAAGCCATTCTATCGAAAAACGCGTGAACTAATTGATGTAAAAGTGAAAAGGACACTAACTGGAGAACCTTCTAAAAACTCTAGTATCTTTTAATTAATAAAAAAAACACCAAAATATTTCATGCAGAAACAGAAACTCGACCAGCATGTAGCCAAATGAACATTGTTTTTGCCCACAGGCATCAGAAGATGAATTGCTTCTCTTAAGCATAGATAGCTCATTACTCCCTCACCAGCATTTCTGCAACAGAACAAATGCAATTAAGCAACTAAGCTCAAAGGGGGAGGATAACAAATAACATGACATCACACTGCTACAGCAAACATTCAAACTGCCCCCACCCCAAAACACTGCAATGCATGCTTCCAGATCAGATGCACTCAGGAAGGAAAAAGGTTTTGAAACTCATGACCTAAGGTTCCAATGCCTGGCCCCATTGCCAGAAAGACCAGTTGATGATCACTTTACCATATCTGCCTGCGAGTTCCCACTTCCCAGAATCTAATGGTCAATATTCAGAAGATTTAAGACTGTTAAACAGCATAACTAATTTTACACAACTCAGGAACCACTATTCTTAGTGTCCGTCAATCCCTTAGAACTCACTTCATTAAACATAATGCCATAATCAATGACATAAAAGTAGAAAACAATGCATGACTTAAAATTCTGATGAATACAAAAACAAAAGAACGGCTTAAACTTTAAGAAAGAAAAAAAAAACTGAAAGTGGTATCCTTCAACATAAGCATAACCTTTGAGGTAGCCTGCAATCAAACTGATGATCGAAATATAATCATTACACTGTTAACTCAAGCATAACTATCATAAACAGAAGAATGTGGATAAAATATACAAAACTTTTCAAGTTAATAGCTTTTCTATATCTTCTTCACATCCAATCCTCAGCTGAACCAACCACAAGACCACAGCCAAGATTATTTAATTTTGTATAATCTAAACAGCAGCTAAAAGGATAAAAACTAAATGGATGAGAATACCTGTTTTCTCTATCTGGTTCCTTTGAGTCCCTTGCCATTCCTCTGTCTCTATATTCCTTATCTTGGTTTTTTTCTCTGTCTCGACTTGTCTCTTTGTCGCCATTATCCAGATCTCCTCGACGCCTTTCAGATCTACTTCTGCTTCGCCGAGAATGCTCTTTCTCTCTTTCACTCTCTCTCCCTCGATTCCTTCTGTCTCTTTCAACGTCAAGGTCTCTCTCCCTTCTATACTTATCTTCACTATCTCTGTCTCTATCTCTCCTCCTATCCCCAATACCCCGAGAGCTTCTAAGCTGATCCTTCTCCCTGTCACCATCTCTAGACCGCGAGCCTCTCTCTTTCTGCCTATCATAACCACCGCAATAACCATCACCGGATTTTGAATGTTTTAAACGGTTATCAACAACAACAACATCAGCATCCTTGTCATTATTCTTATGCTTGGAGCTACGACTATATCCTCTATCTTGAGATTTAACAGTCCTATCTCTATCTCCACTATTCTTAAGTTGAGAATTATTATCAACTGTATTCTCTAAATATTCATACTCATCAAATTCCATCATAATTCAGTTGAAGAATGAAATCCACCAAATTAATTAGTTATAATCAATATCTGCAAATAATGGACAATAATCGTATGATAATCTGTTCTTATATTATACTATAATATATGATATTATTCAGAAAATGATAACCTAACCTAATGTTGAATTGAATGTAGTTAGTTGAATTAAGATGAAAACCTTGTTGAACGAGGTGTTAGGGTTTGTGTTGTTGAATCAAACACAGCAGAGCAAAAGAGAAAGATGAAGGACCTCGTCGCTCGCTCGCTACTATGCGTTAATTGGAATCAAATTCATATATATATGCAGATACTATTTTTAATTTTAAATAATTAATTGAATTAAAGTTAATTAATTAAATTAATTAATTGATTGCCTGTGAATTGTGATATGATTTTGGGCTGTTTTAATAATGGCCTTTTTGAAACTTTATCATGTTATTTTGTGTATTCCTTTTTCCTTATACACCCCCGTTTAGCTTTAATCTATTTTGAAAAAGTATAGAGGAGCCCAAGATATAAATTTAAAAATTTTAAATTGTTAAGAATGATCTCCCCAAATCACCCAAAATAATACCATTAAACAATCATTTGGTATGTGTGCGCAACAATTATTTTGAGATGGAAGAAGTACTTCATGTGTTTAATAATATATTATGAGAATTCATGTAATAATAATATCTAAGATTGACTAACCCACTCGGGTTGTTCCAGTGGTGTTGGTTTGGGTTTTTAGAGTGTGTTTCTCATAATGTATCAGGTTTGATTTTTTCTAGTGTCAATTTTGGTGGCCTAATTCATACAAAGTAAAAACTCTGGCTTTAAATTGGCTATCGCAAGTGGGTGGTAGAATTGGTCCCCTCAAATTAGTCAATCTTTAGGTCAGACACCGAGTTTTCAAAAAAAAAATATCTAAGACAGACTTGGTGACCGAAATCAAGAATTAAGAAGTGGAGTGATAAAGAAATTGAAAGTTTGATCTTTGACTTCAACACAATACTAATAAATAAAAAATTTGAAAAGATACTAATAAGTATTATCCTGGTCTCAAGATATAAGCAAAGTTTGTCAACAAAAATTGGCCTAATTACCAAACATTAGTTGATTCGGTGGTAATAGACGTTGAACTTGATATCAGGAGAAGGCTGGTACGAAACTGACCCCGAAGCAGATTAAATTGGTGGTGAAAACCGAGAAAAAATATAATAAAAAAATTTGGCCTGGTCCAAACATTTAGACCAAATATGTCAACTTTCTTTGATTATACTTGTCACAGGAGTGTTATTGGAAAAAGTAAAGAATACAAAGTGGTCATTATTGCTATCATTCTGGGTTGGGATGTATACATAAAATTTTCTAGAGGGTAGTAAAAACACTCCTCAACAGTCAAACAAAACATGAATATAGACATAAAAACTCCCAAACTTGTGTACTTTCATCCAATATTAGATTATGCAAAATCCTACAAAACTAAGCAAAATAAATAAACATTAGAGATCAACCAAGGTAAAAATACAGTTTGCAGGCCTGAGGAGTAACTGATTCATTGTTTCATCGTCATCCATCCATGTTTCTTAATTGAATAGTGTGTATCATTGGACCAAATTTGTCCTTGTAATATACTTATTTGCCACTCTAATCTAGCTTCACCTTGATATCAACTGAAAGCTTCATTCTCTACTGAAACTCTGCTGAAAGGTTACCAATTGAATGAATACTGAGAGTTCTCATTCCCTCAGCTATTCCTATGTATCCCTACTAAAAAGGCCGTAGCCGGACCTTTTTGTATTCGGACCTCGAGTTGTATTCGGACCTCTAGGAGTCTTATTGATATCGTCACGGGAAGGCATCGAGTTTCTTGATCCAGGAGGACTATCAATTTTAGGATTAAAACCAATATCTGTTGGGACCTGTCTTGGTTGATTCAAATTTGAGGGTGTCCACCTGTTTGCATCTATTGTCCCTGACCCTGGACCTGTGTTCGACACTGGGGCCTGTCGTGGTTGATTCAAATTTGAGGGTGTCCACCTGTTTGCATCTCTTATCCCTGGCCCTGGACCTGTGTTCGATACTGGGACATGTCTTGGTTGATTCAAATTTGAGGGTGTTCCACTATTTGCATCTCTTGTCCCTGGCACTGGACCTGGACCTGTATTCGATGTTGGTTGTTGGAACCTGTTTCTTGGCTCAACTTTTTTGTACCTATTCTCGACCACAGGAGGAGGCACTTGGCCATTAGATTGAACCTTGTTCTCGACACGATGATTAGGTTTTTTATACCTATTTTCTAGCACGGGAGGAGGCACTTGGCCATTAGATTGAACCTTGTTTTCGACACGATGATTAGGATTTTTATATCTATTGTCTAGCACAGGTGGAGATTCTGGATCATTCCCGTTGTTGATGCTTTTATCTGGTCTATTCGGCGAGAATGAAAATTGTGTGTGACCATTAGAAAGCACTGGCTCCTGTGTTTCAAACTGATATTCAGGAGAACTCTGATTCTCATATTCAATAGTATCACTAGTATTAGTAGTTAATGGTTCCGCATCATCCTCATCGGCCTTTGCATCCAAATGTACGGCATCTTTTGATTTTTTCCCACCTTTCTTACCCAGTCCATATTTAATATGTCTTACTATCATATAAGCTTCTTTTTTTGTCAAATGTGGTCCACTCTCCACAAAACAAACATCTTCTATCTGTAAAGAACTTTATGAATGTAAAATAGAAGGATTTAAAGAAATGGGAATAGGAAAATAGATAAGTAAAAATTAGGTTCAGAATGAATATCGAAGAAACCATCGTACCAGAGCCGAAAGACGAGATATTGAGTCTAACATGGCCTGATCTGCGTTGCCTGTTGCCTTGACCTGTTTGAAGTAGTCAAAAAAGCAATCATGATTCATTGACTAACAATGCACCAAACATGGCATCCATCCATGTAAGGAGAAGAGAGAGAAGTATAAAAGTTTATTACTGTATTGATTAATGTAAAATGGTACAGATGAAAAAGCGACTCAAAATGATTACATTGAACCTTTATATAAGCAAACTAGCAAACTAATTAATAGTAACAAATTAATTCCAAATCTATAGCTTTCTATATCTCTAATAATGCACATATAAATTACTGCATCATTTTGATGAAGTTCAGATAAAACAATCAGATGACATATATTAGCGAAGGGGTATTTGGGTAAGGAAAGTCCAATGCAGAAAGATAAAAAGGGGGCTTCAATGATGATGAACAAAAACTGAAGATGCTACTAAACAGGGGAAATGCCTTATATGAAAAGTGAGTACCTTCACCCGATAACCCTTCTCCATTAACTTTCTAACCATGTCTGATTTCATCTTAAGGTCTTTTGCTTCCTGAAAACATGAATAGCAGAAAATTCAATAAATCAAAATTTCCTTTTACAGGTTTGGGATATAAAAATCAGCAACCAATCAAAATATAGAAAGCCAGACCAAAGAGATAAAACCAAGAAAGTTTGACATTTCTCCCTATAAAATCTAATCTCAACCGATCATTTGCTTTCATTAGGCCACTTCAAATAGCATTGGTGTCTGTTTGTATCTCCCATTTTTAATCAAGGCACTAAAAGCCTTAGGCTAAATCATGGATGTGAATACATAGAAATTGTCCTAACTCAATCCCTGGAGCTAACTCAAAAAGTGAGGAATGTCCGAGTCTTCTAACAACTACTTTAGTCATATCTCTAACCGATGTGAGATCTCAACAACTCCCTAACGATGAGGATTGGAAATATGAAGTGTGGACAAATACAAGTGGCTCAATAAGAACAACCTTTCATGTCTAGGTCAAAACACCTAGAGCGTGGATATTACAGATGGCTGAATAACATGTCTAGAATAGGGTCCAATACTGTCTTAGAATTTAGACAACGGCTAACTTAACCCCAAAAGCTAGTTCTAGAGGTGAGGATAACTTGAGCCTTATAATTCCACAGCGGAAAAACTACAATCCTAGTTTATTGTCATATGCACTAATTCCACATAGTTGATCCCAACCAGACACTGTCCAATCTAAGGAACAACATAACAATTGTAAACCTGTTTTAAAGAAATGTACATGCTACAAGACTCGATTTACAGTAAAATTATTTCTATAAAAAAAAATACTAAAATATTTAGGAAATATGCAAAATAAAAGAAAGGACTCGGAGAAAGAAAACTTACGGTTTTTTCAGAAAACCTTACTTCCTTACATTCCTTTCGCATCGTCATCTCAGACTGCATTTGTCAGAAAACTAATTAAAACACAAAGATTAAATATTTATCATTGACAACTGCCTAGAAATGCCATAACAGCAGTGAGTACAGTAAATTAAAATTTTAAACACCCAGTGATAAATTAAATCTGTTTTGATCTTTATTTGTAAGAGAAAATCGATGATCAAGAACTTTCCCTGCACGTGCAATAATGGGTTCTGGTGTAGAATCATGAAGATGCAAGGCTTTAAGCTTCACTTCCTAGTTACTACTTCCTACAATTTTATTATTAAACCATCCATTGCAAAATAATGATTTTTGAATAACAAGAAAATAACATGTATTTCACTCGGCATATTCATTTTGTTATATGCTAATGCTTTTGTTATATGAATCATACATTATAATTTCTAAGTTTCTAGCAATCAAAAAAGGTGCTTTGACCAGGAGAAAGACTCTAAGCATTAGTTTAAAACCACAAGTAGTTAAAGAAATTTCACAACAACACTTGGTAGCAACTGAATTAATCATAGCATACCACACCTTGCTTTTAGCACGCTCCTTGTCACTTTCTTTCTTCTTGTACATTTCCTTGTTGTAGTTCATGATTTTACAAACAGGTGGATTAGCTTTTTTATCAACCTGTAACATGAACAAGTACTCTCAAAATGAATATCACAAGATATCATATGCAGATTTAAATGCTTCAGAGATTCGATAGATATGATTCAAGGGTGTATACTAACCACGATTCTTAACATACCCCCGATAATAGGGATATGTTTTGATCGTCGTGAAAATTGTCACTAACAATGTAAGACACGCATAGTTTAGTATTTAACCCGAACTTAACATAGAAGGATTGAAGCACATATCTATCAAAATGGAATAACTTAGGAATGCAGAAAAAGAGAAACGCTACTTCACAGTATCCCTAAAATATCTCAGTTAATAAGGAAAAAGACATAAACACTTCTATTTACCTCAACTAAATCAAGTTTAAGCTTCTTGGCACGGTCCAGTGCTTCAAACCTTGACACCACCGAGTGTCCTGCATAAAAATATAGAATTAATGGGAAATTCGAAGCTCATTTTAAACTTCATCATGCAGTAAAGTTAAACAATAAATAACAAAACAACATCAATATTCCAAGTCCATGTATTAACTAAAGTAATATAGTTCTGAGTGGTACATCTCCATCCTCCATAACTCCATGGACATCAACCTTTTATTATGAGTTTATTTCTTAATGTAAGATTAAGTTACCTAGTGTGAGAAAGGTGTCAAGCTATATGGAAGTTGAATTAAGTTACTAAACGATTTAATGTTCAGCAAATGCTGTATCATTATTCATTATTATGAAAATAGCTTGGTAGCTTTGAGGTCTAGCAAATATCCTTTACAGCACTCCTAGGTTTAAGCTAACATAATAATGCAACGAGGGACGATCAGGATAAAATACATAGCAAAAGTAAGCAACAAAACCAAAGTTAATTAATAACATACATGTTTGGAGTGCAGTGAATTTGACAAAATCATCGTAGCACACGGTGATTCTGCCAAACTCACTGTCAATCCAAACATGAACTAAAATATATTGTAATAGCTTTACCATCATCTACCACTAGCCTAACATATTTAGCTTTGATTTGATCATTCAACCGTGGCCCATCTATATCATCATCCTCATTCTTGGGCTTTACCTGAAACTGAAATCAAATCAAACAAAAACATTATCAACTGAATAACACCATCAATATCATCATCATCATCATACCAAATCTATGCTACCAAATACAAAACCAGAATAAACAACAAAAGGGTATAGATAAACCCAATAGAGGGATTAAAAGTTTGTAAATTTACCTGAACAGGAACAGCATAAAACCTAACACTATTGAGAAAATTAGTGGGCATGCCATGAAAAGGCGAATGAGGAATTGGCATAAGCATAGGGCAAGTTTTAGGGGTGGAAATGGGATGAGGAAGGTGAGTGTAACATCTACGAAATTGAAAGTATGCGGTTTTGAGGTTAGATTTTTGGATTCGATGCAAAAACGCCATTACCTCAAACGAATCAAACGGTTTGATTAACCGTAACACAACTCTGAGGTTAGTGTGTTTTGTATTTTTGGCAAACAAAGAAACAGAGACAACCTCAAACTGTTTGTTCTAATGCCAATGCCATCGTTGGTTGTGTTGTGTTTACTCATATGGGCCTCAATATTTGGACTATGATCAAGATTGAATTTTTTTTAATAATAATTCCAACTATTTTTAATCTCCTTAAAATTACATTTTTGTCTATGTAAAAAAGTTCAAAATGTATTTTTTGAAACTTTTTTTAAAATATTAATTGCAATGAAAAAAAATTGAAATTTTTATGTTTGAAATTGTTTGCAAGGGATAAAAGAGTGTTGAAAAAGAGAAGAGAAATTTTCAAAATTGTTGATGTGAGATCGACAATTTGCATGATTTAATACACTAGCCAACCTACTACCAATAGTAGCTATTGCATTTGCACCCTTCTTTTTGCTAATACAACTCATATAGAGTTATTTGTTTTTTCCCTTTAAAGATGCTTGTGTATGGAAATTGATTTTTAGAAGCTATTGATCTAGGTAATGAAGTAACTTCTAAATTATATATGTAAATTTTGAAAAAATCCGAATATCTTTATTCTAATGAATTTTTTATGACTATACATATAAAAAGTAGAGATGACACTGTATAAGGGTATTTAAGTATGTGTCTCGTCATTTGAAAAAATTATAATAACTTCAATGAATTTTGATACACTTTTTGTTCATAGAATTAGAAAAGGATGCACATAAGTGTTTTTTTTATCAAGATTGAACAATTACTACTTTTGATGTGTACAAATATTACTAAATAATTGTGAGTCATTTGAGGATTTTAGGCTCGGCTAGTCTGGACATCTGTTCGGACTCTCGTCAAAAATTTTAGTATTTTTATAATTAATTTAGTGCAAAATTGAATATTTTATGAATTAATTTTAAATAAAATTGAGATTTTTTTATTCATAAATTTAAGTCAAAATTGAAATTTTGTTCAAAATTATTTTTAAAAATTAATTTAGAATAAAATTAAATTTATTGTTTAAAACTGCAATTTTATTCAGACTTTATAATTTTTTCAAGTCCACTACAAATGTGAGTGTCATATCTTTTCAAGAATGAATTCTCCAATTTTTTTACTCCATTATCTTTTTGTTATCCTTTTTCTCTAACTTTTTCAATTGATCCATGGTGGACATTCCAGTAAATAATTCTCATTTCACGTAAGATAATCTACTATACCTTTTTATATATATTTAATATTAATAGTAGATGTGTAGGGCTACCAATGCCATCCACAAATTAGCCAAAATCATGTTATCTACATGACTACATGAGCAATCTTCATCCCCACTTGATAGCTTATTCAAACTCGATCATTTGATGAAATGGTTTCAATCCCTACTTCTTGTGCTTGCTTGCAACAAAGCCTCCAACATCATAGATACTGTTTGTGGTGTTGGCAAGACTTTTCTATAGCTAGTAGCTAGAGAAAAGGATAAATTTGAATGGTACAATTTATAGGATCTTTCATATCTCTATTAATTGAGTTAAATTTATATGGACAAATTAAAGTATCTTTGTTAGTTGCAATGTACTAGTATTACTTGTATTTGTAAAAAAAAATGATTTTATGAACACGGCCATTGACCACTAATAAAAAAGTGGACTTCCTCTTAAAATAAATAAAATGCAGTACAAGCACAAAAGATGGTCTATATACATTGATTCAATATCTAAGTCAAGACATGACTATACTATCTAAGTTTAAGAGCTTGATCCACGTTATACTTTTCCATTCCCATGCATTATTGTGCCGGTGATAAGAAGCCTCAGCTAACCTTTCTTATCTATTTCATGTTCAGCAATATTTTATCTTCATTTATTTGTTAGAAAAAGTGCATGAAGACTCAAAACATATATAGATACGGAATAATGGAAAACTGATTCAAATTAAATAAACAAATAGACAAAACACTATATACGATATAAGAGGAACGTTAACAACACTCTTATTTTTTGAACATTTTTTAACACTTTCATTTTAATTAATAGTTGAAATTCATGTGGGTCTCAACTCTCAATGTTTCACTATTTTATATGAACCTATTTTTAAAGTAAGGGATCTACAAAAATTTCAACCAATTTATTAGAGAGTGTTATAAAAGAAAGAGTGTTGTTAACCCCTCTCTACAACATAATTACCTTGATATGTATGTCTATGTCTATATGACTATATGGTTAAGCGCGTTGCTCATGTGGCTTTGACAAAGTTTTGTTTTCTTTATTTGACAAAGATTCCAAAAATATACTCTAATTTGCTAGTAGTAGTATATAAAAAGATTAAGCACAAGAATACAAGATTAAACACAAAATGTCTCATTAAATTTATCTTGGAAACAACAAGAACAACGCTAATTTGAAGGACATGAGTTTATTTGAATGTAGAAAAAAATAATATTAGGAGATTAAAACAAAATTAAGATAGGTTTTACAGCTGAAAATAATCATCTCATTCTCATCCAATCCTACGAACTTAAAGAGATTAATAACACAAATGATATCCGATTTAGTACCCAATTTCTATGTGTTATTCTATTAATTTACGTGGCACACTTGAGAATTCTCAACGATGCAGTACATACATATCAACTCACTCAAATTCAATCCAATCCAAAATTGCCAATAATGTTGGAGATAGTACAAATGAGGTTCTAGCTTGCTTGCATTCAAATTTCATGCACCAAAAATCCAATACAACCAATAATAATAATGCTGGAATTGTGCTGTACTTTTAATCAATAATAACATTGCCCCACATTTTCAGGTCTGGATAATTTTGTAGCTACTTGCTAGCTAGCAAGCTTTGGGTTCACTCGTGCAACAAAATGACAATATTCAATCAGTGAGTGCCTTAAAAAGATTATTGGGTTGTCACTGTGACACATTTAATTTTTTATATGTTATGTTAGGTATGTGCTATATCAATTTAGTTTAATTTCATTTGCCTTTCACTATCATTCTGATATCCATCGATTCCATTCATGCGCCATGACATATAGCATAAGATAAACCGTAGAATTATATTATTATTATTATAATAATATGCATGTACATTTTCTGGGGAAGGTTTTATTTTGGTTCTATCTTTTGAAATGCTCATTGGGTCATAAACTTAATTCCTGGAAATTTATTTGTCTATATTTGACTATGGAAAATGTAAGCTTCCTGGAAGGGACGCACTTTTCTTTGATTTTGATTGAAAAATATATAAATATAAAATATATACTATTGGGAAAATATATACTATGTCACAATCGACTAAAAAGTTCATGTAAATAACTTGCAAATGTGTGGTTAATTTTATGGTTGGTGAGTTACCACTTCGATACTATATTAAGCATTAACCAATACTTGTGAATATATTTACACGGGTTGTGAATTATATTTGGTGAATTGATTTTTTTTTTTTAAACTAATCCTTAAAAAACTTAGATATTAAATCTAATTCCATGTACCAAAAGTCTATAACATGTAGTTTGGAAGGTAGAAAAATAAACAAAAAGAAAAGAACCAAAATGATTTTTTTTTTTCTTTCATATTATGTCATCATTTAGTTGATAAGAAAACCTGGGAAGAAAATATTTTGATGTTGAAAGGCCAAGATTTCATCCCAATATGTGAGGAAAACGTGGGAGACTTTTATTTTACCAAAGATAGAGATACATTTTTCATTTAATCTATTTTCTTATAAAACGTTTAAACCTTTTTTACAATTCATTTTTTTCTTGTGTAGATTTTCATTATAAATAAAATTGTCCTATCAAAAAAATAAAATAATTTGTTATCATGAATTAAATTTAGTTGATAAGAAGATCACATTTTATATGCAAGTTCAAATTTAAAATGTTTCACTTATTCATCTTTAAATGTTCTAATCACTAAACATATTTAACTAAAAATAAATAAATGTTTTTTTTACATATAGTTTCTTTTATTTATTTTTTGACTAAATAGTTTCTTTTATTTTAACAGGTAAAATAGAAACTTTTAACAGTAGTATATCTTCAACTTTGAATAAACATATTTCATTTTCACCTCTCATTATCTGTTTTCAATGACTTCTCCTATCAAATTATTTAGCAATAATTGTGTCAAATCGTTTTTATTAAACAACTATAAATTCTTTTTTTTTTCTTCATTTTTCTATAACAAACCAAACAACACATAAAAGTCTTATTGTGGAGAATCCAAAATTTTCACCAGGCACAATGTGAACTCTTATGAAGATGAAATGTTGTTTATGTGAGTTTAGTTTAAGGGATTTGCTAATTTTTAAGGATTCAATTTAAAAAAATAATTTAGTCAAAAAGTTGAACTTTTCAATTTTCAATGTGTTGATTTTATATATTTTTTTAATAAAAATTTACTATTTAAATAAAGACTTAAAAAATACTCCAGAAACACTATTTAACATTTGTCTTAATTTAATTAGTATGAATATTATATACTATAATATATAAGATTATTGAGATTCAAATCCTCCAGATTCACATAATATATAGTTATTCAACTAGACCAAACTACTTTATAAAGTTTATTTATTTAATTTTTTTCTTCTTGAGAATGAGTTGAAGTATGTGTTTGGTATCACATTAGTTGTGTCAAAATTGCGACACAGTGACCTACTTAAACTTATGGAAATTATGATAAGTCGTTGTGATTCTGACACACTCATCGAGATCGTGATACCAAACATGAGTGAAATGGAATATTGAAGTTTGTAGCATAGCAATAGCAATAGCAATAGCATTGGAATGTGGTGTGGAGCCCATTGGTGAAGGTATGCTTAGCTGGCTCCAACCCCTTTTTATGGACCTTGTCTGCCTCACTGCATCTTCCTCCCTTCTCATTCATTCTTACATCAAACTAAATTAACTAAAACCCTTTTCACTCTCTAAACAATCTCTTCATTTCTTCATCTCTTCTTCAGATCTAATCATTCACTCTTTCTTCATTCTCCGATCATCCAATCATTATTCCTCTAATTCTTTGGTAACATCCCTTTCCTCAATTTCATTTTTATTTTTCCTGTCATTGTTTTTTTATTTTATGGATACATAATTTTGATTTTAATTTTCAATTTCAATAATGGGTTCATTCCCATTTACCTCACCAAAAAGTGGGTTTTGAATTTTATTCATTGACCAAAAATCACCATTCATTTTTGTCATCTTTAGTAGCTATAATTTTTGTTGTAATTTTGCAAAGTAAAACAAGTCAAAAAATGGATTCTTTTTCCTCTGTATATGATTAAAGAACCCAATTTATGTTTTTGTTTCTTAGGAAACTGTTATAAGCAGCTTCTTGTACTTTATTTATATTTAAAGTTGAATGAATCATAATTGAATTTTATATATGTACTTGTTTGTTGATGTTGTTGTAGTTTGTGGTGGATCATCATCGTCTTCGTCATAATCATTGTTGTTGTTGTTGTGGTAACCGGTGACTTGTTGTGGGGAGTGTAATACTGTATCTATATATATTCTATATTGAGTGAAAATTGTGAGGGGAGAAACTGTGTTTTGTGATATTTTATAGATAGATTATAGATGTGGAAATCCTTGATGGTTGTTTGGTGAAATGAGGGATGTTATCGGAGTTAGTGAACTTTTTGAAGGCCTGCTTTCGGCCGGGTACGGATGGATATGCACGATCGGTGTCAGATGCTGGAGGTAAACAGGATGGACTATTGTGGTACAAAGACTTGGGGCAGCACTTGTGTGGTGAATTTTCGATGGCTGTAGTTCAAGCCAATAACTTGCTGGAGGATCAGAGTCAGGTTGAATCTGGTAGTTTGAGCGTGAACGAGTCTGGTCCTTATGGGACCTTTGTTGGTATCTATGATGGACATGGAGGGCCTGAGACGTCGCGGTTTATCAACAATCATCTATTTCAACATCTCAAGAGTAAGTTTCCAACAAGATTAGTGAATTTTTCAAGCTTGTTTAGTTTTTTGTATTAGCAATTTAGCATAGAGTGTACTTGTTGATTTGTTATAATTTTTATGCCTTCCAGAAGGTAGAAAAGTAACGATGTAGTCCATTTTTACCTTGACCTTGTTGAGCTAGAAAGTATAAAAAATATGAAAGTTTGTATTTGCTTTAATATCTAAGAGACGACATTTCTGTCTCATCTCATGTAAAACCTTTATATACCATAAAGAGACCATTGTTTTAATTTTCATTTTTATCAAATAAATTGTTAGAGCATAGATAGTGAGATATCATTGGATTCGAATATCAGCTCAATGGTTGGAGTTGTGACTAGTTGTTGGGAGCATATCATTGAATTAAGGCTATAAAAATAGTGGATATATACTTACGAAGAAAGTAGTGGATTTCACTACCTGTTTAGCTGCATATTTTTTATCTTAACTCTCTGGTTCCTAGGGAAAAGGGGATATGATAATTGGAGTTCGGCCAAGAGATAAGGTTCTCTTGAATGATTCATCCTTAACTGAAGCTCATTAGCAACTTGAGATCAATCACTTGGTTTGTATAGTTGCATGTCTATCAATTACAGAATTATCATTTGTGTGTTTTGAATCATTGTTGTCTGCATGATTACCAGATATGAATTTAAATATGTTCTTTCTCTATTTTAAATTTCAGGATTTACTTCTGAGCAACAATCAATGTCAGTGGATGTAATTCGCAAGGCAATCCAAGCAACAGAAGAGGGGTTTATGTCGCTGGTTTCACAACTGTGGTCAATCTCACCGCAAATTGCAGCAGTTGGATCGTGCTGTCTTGTTGGTGTTATTTGTAATGGAACCCTTTATATAGCAAACCTTGGCGATTCTAGGGCTGTTTTGGGAAGATTAGTCAAAGCAACTGGTGAGGTTTTAGCCATGCAGTTATCAACGGAGCACAATGCATCAATAGAGTCTGTAAGACAGGAGCTTCATTCTATGCACCCCGATGATTCAAATATTGTTGTTTTGAAGCATAATGTATGGCGCGTGAAGGGAATTATTCAAGTAAGTCACTTTTATATTACCAGATAATTATCAATCACTATGAATATAGATGATAAAATTGTCTTGGTACCATAACAGACCTCTGCTTCAATTTTGTTGCTGTACTTGATGCCTGTTGATATTTATCTCAAAAGTTATATTATTGGTTTAAAAGTGTACTTGTGTTCTTCACTCCATGAAACTTGGACCGTCGGGGTGGCTTTATTAGATTTAGATGTCTCAACTTGCTTAATTCAAATTCTTATTGTTGTAATAACTAACAAAACTTAACTTGAAACTTGTGTCTCTTTTACATGAATTGCATAATAAATTTAAAATTTCTTCTGTTGCAGATTTCTAGATGTATTGGTGATGTGTATTTGAAAAAAGCCGAGTTCAATAGAGAACCATTATATCCTAAGTTTCGACTTCGTGAGCCATTCCAGAGGCCAATACTGAGTTCAGACCCATCAATATTAGTGCATCAGTTGCAACCTCATGATCAATTTATTATATTCGCATCTGACGGGCTCTGGGAACACTTCAGCAATCAAGAAGCAGTTGATATAGTTCAAAAGAATCCTCGCGCTGTAAGATACTTATTCAACTTAAACTATAATAGATAGTATCATAATTGTATCATTATTAGTAAAGATTACAAAGCATAAACTTGTTGCTTTTTTGACCAAAATCTTAAGGGTCTGTTTGGTTCAAGAAAACGTTTAATGTTTCTATTGCAAATATCTGTCATGCTTGGATGGTGCTTGTGTACAAAACTTGAGTGAGATGGATGAAGAGTTTAGTGTAAAATGGATTTTAGATTTTATGTTATTATATGCATACATATTATTGTTTCAGGGAATTGCAAGGAGGATGGTGAAAACTGCGCTTAAAGCAGCGGCAAAGAAGAGAGAAATGAGATACTCAGATTTAAATAAAATTGATCGCGGAGTTCGGCGGCATTTCCATGATGATATAACTGTGATTGTTGTGTATCTTGATTCAAATCTCATGAGTAGGGCAAGCACCGTCAAGTTTCCTAGTATTTCTGTTAGAGGTGGTGGTGTTAACATTCCTCAAAACACATTGGCACCTTGTACTACTACAACAGATAATGGTGGTACTTAATCTTGTTTAATTTAATTGGAACTATACTAGTAGGTTTTAGAGTATCATGAGGAATATAATTTAAATTTGCATATCTTTTGAAGGCATACCAAATTGAACCATCTTTAACAATCTATCTGAAAGGAATAGTTTGAAGTTCAACTAGTTTATTTTTATTTTTTTTATGGAATTAAAGTTCGGCTAAGATGTAAATTAATTGGGATTTCTATAGATTATTTGACAATTTTTTTTTTAAAGATTTTAAAAGACTTTGTGAGATTTTTTTGACTGTGAGATTTTAAAAGACTTTTTTTGAAAGAATTTTTACAATCAAAATTTTAACATGGGATTTTAATAGATTTATAACACGGACTTTTTTTATTTCAAATTAATTTATTGATATTTTTTAAGATTTCTAATGACTCAATAAAGTTTGAAAAAAAAAAAGCACCGATAAATAATTTTATACGGCGATTCGATAGTAGTAATTATATATTTCACCGAATCATTTCACTATATTTCAGTTTGTGAAATTAACAATTCAAACTCATCTTAAAATAAAAATAAAAATAGAAGAATGTTAAATATAGATATTTGGCAGAACGGACCCATGAGGAAAACAAAAAAGGTAGAGTGGGCCTTTGCATTAAGTCTTATATGGGCTGCGATTTCCGATCGTTGTAAAACTGTGGAAATTTGTCCTCCCACCCTTACATTTAATCCATTTTACCCTTCTATTGGCTCGGAAGAATACATTTATTTATAAATCAATCAATTCGTATACATGTGTTTACAAAGAAAAAGTAAAATATGTGATAGATAGATAGACAAATTTTCTAGAGCAGGGTATACATACACCCACGGTATGCTCTTGGATTTTTGTTACCGGAAAACTTATATCAAAAATATTTTGTGGGGGTGAGATCAAATGAGAAAAGGATAAAATTGGAATTTTGTTATGATTTGTAGGGGTGAAGGTACAGGTGTATAAGTGTAGGGGTATAAGGTAAAATTGCCCTTCCACCACTACAATTCACAAAGCTAATGTCTATCAAACTATCATTCTTTCATTGTGTTTTTTTAAAGCACAACTAGTTAATTGGTAATTAATATAAATTCGTAGTAATACTTTATTGTGTAATCCGACACTTTAAAAATTTAATTTTTTTGAAGGTACAACTTCTTTTTCATTTTACTTTAGTTTATTTATAAATTCACCAGAACTCAACGTGTGAAACCATTTATATTTGTAGATTGACATCAACAAATAATTGATTCAAATGATTAAACTCATTGACATTTTAAATTTTTTAATCAATATTAAATGTTATACTTTTTTTTTACTACATTAAATTTTATACTTTAATAATCAATATAAAAATTGTAGATAGTAGATATTTTAAACATGCATCGTATAGTACTAGTATGTAAATGGGGCAGCTTGTACTAATTTGCATCACACATTCTCACACCTGAACGAAAAAACTTAAGACATTGGACTGACAAAATCTATTGGCTTGGCAATGTTATATGTGGGGCAGGAAAGGATCTAGTTAAAGGGACAAATTCGTCATTCACTCAAAGACTGACACAATTTGAATTCACACAAATCACAATAACCTATTTTGCTAAACCCACCCACCACACTTATATCCATCTTTAGTTTATGAAATATGTTAGGAAAATGATAAACATTGTCTTTAGGGCAATGATTAAGAAAGCAAAAATAATAAAAGTATTCTTAAAATGTGTGTATTGTACTTTTCTAAAACAATTAAACACAATTTTCAATACTATTATTATCTTTTTTAGTAATCTTAACTAATGCCCTAAAGTCACTAGTTAACAAGACCCAAAATGTTAATATAATCTATAGTTTATTGATGGTATATAAACACACAATTATTCTGTCATTACATGACAAACATTAGAGTTTAACTAGTTTTTTTTTTTTTGGTTACAGAGTTTAAGTAGTGTGTTAGTACTAGTACTAGTAAAAAATTGTTAATAACCCTAGGACAACATTTACTGACACAAGAGAGAAGACCCCCATATCCTATCTAATACCTCTGCTGCATTTGACTCCTCTTTTTACTCACAAGTCACATCCTCTCCTCTCCCTTGCTTTATTTCTTTCTACCCTCTACATTCTTTCTCCTTGCTCCTTTCTCTCACAATAGATGTCATATTTGATCAGTTTACATTTGTTAATATTTTCTCCGATCCTAAATATAATTTTATTTTTTAGATTTATGGAAAAATTGATGTATCTATTTTATATTATGAATCAAATACATCAATCATTCCATAAACTTAAAAGCAAAAGTTCTCTTATATTTAGAACTGGAGGAAGTAGTATAAAACTTTAATAGTTAATATATTTAAATTTTAATTATTAAGAATTATAAAGATTATCAAAATTAAAACTCTGATACGTCAATTAGTTATATCAAACCCATTTTTTTTTTTGAATTGTTGCAAAAAGAAAATACTACTCCTATATAATTTTGAATTTTTAATCGGTCCATGCTCTGTTAACAAGAATGAATGAATGCCTCTCTCTATTTCTCGAGCCCCAACATTCTTTACTCACCTGCCTCTTCTCTCTCTCCCTTGTCTGCATTCTGCAATGCAAGCAAATGTGTGTCTGTGTAGTCAACTTAACTTATGAATTTTCACTTCTGCTAAGGCTATTAGTACAATTTTTAAGGATTATTATTAGTACTATATCTTCACTAAACCACCACTAATAACTCTTTTTTTTTTATGTGCTAACCAAACCATAATATTCTTTTTTCTTCTTACTTGTTTGTTTGTTTGTGTGTGTGTGTAGTGTTGATATGCTGAGACATCTCAGAGAAATGGAAAGAAATAATTGCTTCTGGTTTTCTGTAAAAGCTTTTTTCATTTTTGTCTTAAAATGAGGAAATTGTTTTTTGTTCTTTGTTAAAGCTTGTTTTTTTTATAGAAACCCATTTGAAACTTGAAAAAGTTCCTTCTCTCTATCTGTGAAAGTTCCCTCCTTTTTGTCAGACAAAGAAAACAACAACACATTTTTCAACCAAGTAACCTTTCTTTTTTGTTCCATCTTCTAAAGAAAACAAGAAAAAAAACTAAACTTTGTTGAAGATAAGAACAGTGTTATGGGTTGTGTTGCTTCCAAACTAGAGGAAGAAGAAGAAGTTGTAGCTATCTGTAGAGAGAGAAAACGTCAGCTGAAGCTAGCTGTAGAGAAAAGATATGCACTTGCTGAAGCTCATTGTAAGTATTTTCACTCTTTGAATGCTGTTGCTGCAGCTATTAAGCTCTTTGTTGCAAGACATTCTTCACCTTCTTCACCTTTCCTTATAACTTTTCCTCCTAAGGGTTTTGATGACCCTTCTTCTAATTCTCATTCATCATCAAATGAAAATGTCATAAATAACCCTATGTTCCTTCAGCAAACACCTTCTGAGACTAAACATGAATCTATTGCTGCTTGTGATTCATGCATTGCTTCAACATCTTCCTCAGAAGATGAGTCTTCTGAGGAAGAGTGTGAAGAAGGTTGTAGAGATGAGCAAAATCAACAGTCAAGTGAGTATTTCTACATGCATATGCCTATGAATATGAATATGAATGTGCATATGAATATGTCTATGCCACCACCTGCAATGCCATCTCCACAGAGAGATTTTGGTTGGGATTTCTTTTACCCTTTTGACAGTGTGAGGTCAGAGGTTATGAGTGGCTATCACAGGAACTTAGATGATGATTTTAGGGCAGTGAGGGAGCAAGAAGGGATTCCTGAGTTGGAGGAAGAAGTGGAAAGGGAAGTGGTTGAGCAGAAGGTTGCAGCGACGGTGAGTGTTGAAGAGAAGAGTAATGAAGGTGGAGGACAAGTTGTGAATGGTGTTGAAGCCGTGAAGGTGGTGGATGTGGCTAATGAAAATATTGGGGAGCAAAAGGGGCTTGCTGTTCTTGATACACCTGCAGAAGGAAGAGAGTTGCTTGAAGCTTTGAAAGATATTGAGGATCATTTTATTAGGGCTTATGAGTCTGGTAAGAATGTCACAAAGATGCTTGAGGCTAATAGAATTCCTCTGCATTCTAGTTTGGAGGAAATCAAAGGTGAGTTCTATTTTCTTCAATGTCTTACATTAATTGCTGAAATTTTATTTGGTTGTTATAAATTTTCATGACCTAACTGTTGTTTAGTTTCTTGAATTGTGGCGTTAAAACTTTATCAACTTTAGCATGTCCAAAGTATGACAATTACTTAATTATTCATTTCCAACACATTGGTTCATCTTAATAACTGTAAATCTTTTATTTGAATTTAGTCATATTCTTGCCTTATGAATTTGGTATCTTAAGACTTGTAGATATTTGATTTGGCCCATCTAATTGTAGCCTTGTAGGCGATGAAGTGACTGAATTAGCTAATGTTATGGATTTGGATTCCACGCAGTAATGTTGACACATTCATTGATCTAGGCCGTCATATCTTAAATGAACTGTGATGGTTATTTAAATAGGATTTGGTGAAGGTGTAATGTGAGCCAACCAATCTTAAATTGATAGCCGAGATCAGTTAATGCATGTTACCGTGTGTTTTTGTAAACCAAGGGAATCTGATTCCCTAATGTAGGTATGTGTAAGTAACTAGGAACTTAAACAAACAATAAGTGCATTTCTTACATGACCACACAACCTTTTAAATATACCGATTCTATTGATTTGAGTGCATACACTATTAATTGCAACATTGCAAGATTTATCAAAACCATTAATTGTGAAATAAGTATATTCCATGTATCTATGCTTGAGAATTTGAACCATCTGATATCAATGCAGAAAGCTCGACCAAACTCATCAATGCAATAACCTGGAAGTCAATGTCATCTAGGCAATCATCATGCAAGAGTTTGGTGGTTCAAAATATGAAAGATTCTTCAAATTGGGTGGAATATAAGAATGATCTGTTTGATGATTATGGAGGAATGGATTCAGGAAGTCACTTATTGACATTAGGAAGGTTATATGCATGGGAAAAGAAACTGTTTGAGGAGGTTAAGGTAAGCTTAAATTCAATATTCCTTTTTTTTTTAATCCGTACTTTTTGTTTCATGATGAAACTGCTTGCGTTGCATGCTCATTCTCTGGAACCGATGGACACAACTAGTAATATTAGTGCTTAAATTTTTCCACATTTTGTTATCATTTATTAAATTTCTTGCCTTAGGCTGGAGATAGCACGCGGAAAAATTACGAAAAGAAATGTGCGCAATTGAGAAATAAGAATGTTAAAGGAGATGATGAATTAAGCATGGACAAGACTAGAGCTGATTTAAAGGATCTGTATGCTGGGATCTTGGTTGCAATTCGACGTGCAGAATCCATCTCAAAGAGAATTCAGAAAATGAGAGATGAAGAATTACAACCTCAAATTATTGAACTACTGAAAGGGTGAGATAATATAGCACTTGATACTAAACAGACTAAATACTTGTGTTTCATTGATTTATTTTTGCCATTTTCGAAATGCAGTCTTGCACTATCATGGAAAATCATGTTGGAGTCGCATGAAACACAGAAGAAGATTCTTTCCGAAGTCAAATACTTCACATGTCCAGCAGACGGAAAATTTTGTAATCAATCTCGTGGATTGGCAACTCTTCAGCTTGAAGCCGAGCTTCATCATTGGCGCGTGTGTTTTAGAGAGTATACTGCAGCTCAAAAAGCATATGTAGAAGCTCTTCATGGGTGGTTAAATAAGTTCATAGTCCCTGAAGTTGAATTTTACTCAAGAAGCAAAAATGTCGGCACGTCAATGCCATTTCAAGTTAATGGGCCACCGTTACTCATGATATGCAATGATTGGTTAACTTCTATTCGAAAGTTGCCTGATAAGACGGTAGCACTTGCATTGAGAAGTGTTGTGAAAGATGTGAAAGCTCTTTGGATTCAACAATGTAAGGAGCAGCAGCAGAAGAGGAAAGTAGAGAGCTTAACAAAAGATTTAGATAGAAAATATCTGGGATCATATAAACTGAAGACGAAGATGCTTGAGTTGCAAGTAACAGATCATAGATCAGAAGAGGGAATTGAAGACGAATGCATGATGGAAAAAAGTGATTATTTGGAGACACTGAGGAGGAAAGTTGAGATAGAGAAGGAGAAGCATTACAGTTGCATTCAAGAAACACAGAGGTTGTCATTGAATGGATTGCAATCTGGATTTTCCCAAGTACTTGAATCTTTGACAGAATTCTCTAAAGCATCACAAAAAATGTACGATGATCTTGTGACTTTCAGTGAAAATATTGAGAAAGCCAGGAACATTTCGTATATAGAAGGTGGTTCCAGTAAGGAAAACTATAACAGTCAAAATGGACAGTAGAATTGCACTAGTATTGCATAGTTAAGGTGATATTTGTTCATTAGAGGGTGGTTTGCTTTATTATGTAATTATGTTATCATTATGTTTGGTGTTATATGTCGAAGCAGCTCGCTGAGACATCATCAACTTTTAAGGTATTTGTTTAGTTGCCCGAGTGCAGACATCAATTTTTAATGTATTTACACTATTAGTGTTGGTATTGTTGTTGGATGATATAAGTGCTGGGTTTTAGTTTCTTTGGTGGCCATAGAAGCAATGTTTTTAATTCATTCATTCTCCCTTGATGTTTCAGGTATCTTCTGTAGTTGGTAGTTTTATTTCATGTTATTTTTTTAGATAGATTTTTTCAAATGATTCGTCTTAAAGAGTTAATTAAACATTTGAGGCTAATTACTTGAGTTGGTGAATGGATATTTTGATTAAACTGATAACTAATGATGTGTCAGTAGTTACTAGTTAGTGATAGTAGGTACTATGACAACTATGATAATAACAGTTTGTAACACCATGTTTTAGAAAACAACTCATGTTAAAATGAAACTACTACTTCGTGTAACACTCAATGAATATCATAAAAGTATGACCGATTCTAATATGCACAAATCTCTCAAATTATTTATGGTGCACAATACTTAGGATTACATAATTACATTACGAATTTTTGTAATATTTACTGTTAAATTAAAAATTTATATATTAGTAAAAGATAATTTTATAATTTAACTTGTAATTTTTCTTAATTTGTACTCCTCCGTCTCAAAATATGAGGAGGAAAAATCACACTTATTAAAAATACTAAAATATGAGAATTTGAAATATGATTTTGATAAATGTAAAAGTAATTTTTATTGATTGTTACGGAGAGAAAAAAATTAAATGTAATTTGCAATTAATTTTATGAGAATAAGTAAAAACATTCTTGAAAATAGTTCTTTTCCTTCATAACTTGGGGCAAAAAAAATTGACTTTTTTTTCTTATACGGTAATTTGGTTACACCTTTCTATGCAACTCATTCCAAAGAAAACCCACAAAACATATTTAAAATTATCGTGTTTTGGTTTTTCGTAATAAGTGTTATTTTTTTGTTTTCCTTTATAATTTGTGACGGAGGAAGAAATATACTAGATTAACGAAAATGCTCTACCAATAAATATTGTTGACATGTAGACATAATTCAATCAAAAATTGTAGGATGATGGATAATGCAATTGAACAAATAGTCAGATAAAATTCAATATGAGACAAAATATACAACATCTTGTTATATTCTAGTAGTGATTCAGGTAAAATATGAAATACTCTTTCTCATCCTCTCACTTTTACCATCTGTTAGAACTTTTACTTCTTCCAATTTTGAAATTAGTCAGCTTCATTTCCTTTTGCAATTTCGCCATTTTTTCTTTGACATTCTTGGAATTTCTCCTTTTAAGCTCATCTAAAGCCATCATATCTTGAAACTTTATTTCATACTTCATATATTTCTTCATGCACTCTTTCTCATTATCCCCGTGTAGTTTTGGTTATGGTCTTATCAGTAGTATGTTCACTTTTACCACTCGAGTTTTGTCATTAGTAGCAGTAAGTTGAGTCTTTCCATCAACATCATGAGTTTTGCTATCAGCAACAATCTTACCATCAACAACTTGAGTTTTACCATCAACAACAACAAGTTGAGTTTTACCATCAACAACTCAAGTCTTGCTATCAACAAAAGTCTCACCATCAGTAGTTTTAGTTTTGCCATCAGCAACAACAATCTTACCAGTGTTACCATCAATAGCTTGAATCTTACCAATAGCACCAACAAGTCCAGTCTTACCATTAGTCGCAACAAGTTGAGTTCTCCCATTAGCAACTTGACTCTTGCTATCAACACCGGTCTTATAAAATAATAATTAAATATTTTTTTATGTGAAAAAATAATGTAATGTTATAAAGTTGTATTCAATTATTTTAATAAAGTAAAATGATTGTTAGATAATAGATATATAATTTGGTTTGGAGGGGATAACTCATCTTGTATATCCCACAGGTTTTCAAACAAAGATTAGTCATCACTTCTGGCGATGAAAACTTCATATTAGTGACCCAAAAAAATCATATATAATACATAAATATAACAATGGTTATAACTTACGATTATTTTATATTTCAAACATACCCTCTCTGTCTAAAATTATAAGGGAAAAAAATCACACGTATTAAGAAAAAGTAAAACTTGATTGTTTGAATTATGTTTCTATAGGTTTTCTTTGAAATTTTTTGCATGGAAATATCTAAAAACAATTTTTATTGGTCGTTGTTTAAAAAAGTTTTGAAAATGGTTTTTTTTTGGTAAAAGTTTTGAAAATGGTTTTTATCTTTATAATTTGAGAAAAAATATAATTTTTCCCTTATAATTTGAGACAGAGGGTATATATAATATATAATATCACATGATATCTATGAATCTAACAGTAGAAAGAAATAGTTCATTTAAAAATATATTGTTGTTATTGAGGTAGTTGATTGGTGGCTGGCGTTCATGACTCCAGAAGTGATATTTAATACATGAGAATGGGGAAAATTTTATTGTATGTAGTTTTTTTTTTTACAATATTGTATGTGGTTTTTATTAATATTTACAATTTAGGTTTTTAATTTTTTTTTCAATCCAATGGAAATATTTTTCAATATATATATATATATATATATATATATATATATATATATATATATATATACGAATAAATAATTACACACGAATAAAAGGTAGACAATCAACAAGTTACGCCGCTAAACTTTTTTGTATAGCAAAATCTAATCTTTGAAAAACTACATTCAAAGATCTAGCTGACACAACATTGTTATGCATGACTCTTTGGACTATTTGCAAAAGTTCTACAGTTTCTGGTGGTAGAAAATCAAAAGTATCAAATGCAAAAGGTATAAAAACATGTTAATTGTCACAACATGCTTGTTCATGTTTAAATATTTTGTTTCGTAATAATATATTAACGGGTCACACATGTAGCTGGTTGGTAGTTGTGATTAAGTTGAGATGTGTGACTCCAATAGTCATATATTTAAAACTTCAATTGTATTTTATTTATTCAATATTCAAAATATAAATTGCAACACTAAATTTCTTTTACTAAAATTCTCAACTTTTTTTTAGAAATATTCAAATACAATATTTGAATATTCAACAACAATAACAAACAAACTATCCTTGTTATTTAAAAATCTTCAAAAGTAAATGGGTAAAATTTTTGGGCGGTTTTAGTAGCTCAAAGTTTGTTTAGTACTGATTGGTGTTGTATTTAGTAAAGAAAAATATGGTTCGATCCCGCAACTACATTTTAGAGGGAATTAAAATCACTTAACATCAAAATTCGTCTCGAACTCTAGATTACAATGACTTTTTCCATAAGAATTAGAGGTTGAAAAAAAAAGGTAAAAAATACCTCAATTTTTTTTTCAACTTAGTTATAAATAGATAATAGGCTAAATTATAGTTTTGGTATCCCAAGTTTCACAAATGTGCGATTTTAACCCTCTAAGTTTTAAATGTGCGATTTTAACCCTCCACGCTTCCTAATTATGCAACTTTGATCCCTTAAGTTTCAAATGAGCAAATTTAACCCCCAAATTTGCCCTCTTTTGCAAATTTCACGACCCTTGACTATTTAGACCAAAAGTTTGCCCCCTTTTTGTATCATACGTAAGACATATGGCCATTCATTCATAATTCAAAATATTCATACAAAATATTTCAAATTCAAAATATTCATTCATACATATTCCTTGTGTTTCTGTTTGATTGTCTTCGTTAGATTTTTTATGTGACAATTTTGATTAGAAAAATCTTAATATCTCATTGCTATATAAGGACTTGCTTTTTTTTTGACAAAAAAATAATAATATTAAGACCTTATAAATACCTGGTCAAAATATTTGTAAAAAAAAAAAATAATCAAAATAGTCAGGGGTTATGAAATTGCACAATTAAGAAACGTGAATTGTAACACTATAGTTTTGGCCATTGTACATGTCATTCCTACTTGCTCAAATTATTGCTACTCCTCTTTGCGTACAAAAGTAATACTACTATCTGCTAGGCTCTGATGTTGACATAACATAGACCACTAATTAAGTTGTTATGCATGAAGTTAAAATTAATTCTATAGATAAAATCAATATGTTAAGTAAAAAATACACTAATCTAGACACCACCACACAAACATATTACAAGTTTCAGCTTTTAATACAAGATTAACATATTTTCGTGTCTGCCTTAAGTAGAGAGAAAACTAGAATGGAGAGATAATTATGATTTCATTAACAAGATCAACAGGGAAGCATATTGCCCAAAAATGGGACATTTACTACTGCAACCAGTTCTATACCGCAAACGCTACAACGTCGCATATGGTTATTTATAACAGTAGCCTTCCCTGTCAACCCTTGGACATATCAAGCAAATGAATAATTACAAATTTCACATTTTAATATAAAGGTCGCATGTTTTTCCATCTACCTTAGGTACAGAGAAACTAAGAATTGAGAAAAAATTATAACTTCACTAACAACAGCAGCAGGAGAGCGTATGCCTAGAAATGGCACAATATCTACCTGCAACCAGTTCTCTACAACTGAACCTACAACGGCGCCAGCTACCAGCCCTCCTATGGTAATAACCGTAGCCTTTCCTGCAGAAAAAGAAAAGCAGAATGTCAAAGGAGGAAAATGTAAACGGAAGAAAAACGTTATGCTAATCCAAAAGGATTAAGCATGCAGTTGGCTCTGTGGCGACAAAAAGTGAGTTCAATGTAAAGTTATTCATATTTGGATACATTTATATAAAAGTGGGTTGAACAATAAATTCAAAGCTAAAAATCAATTCTAGAGGCAAAATTTCCAAATTTTAGCTTCAAGTTAGACTTCATTTTGGAGGCAAAATCAATACTACCCGAAAACATGCAAACAAGTCAAAATCGATCCTACACCTCTAGAATCAATTTTGGAAAACATACACTAAACAGAGTATTAAATTGGAAGTAAACTTTGTTCGAAAAATATCTCAACCACTCACAACTAGAAGTACCATTTGTTAAGATAGAAGTAAACTTTTCTGACAACAGAGCCATTTTACATAGAAACAATCTTCATATTAAGTAAATAAAACTCTCATCTCAGAGACTCTAGCAGTCATATACAAAGTAGCAGCATCATAGATTCAAAATATTGAAAGTTTGGAAAACATGAGAAATGAAGTCTATTTAATAGGCTTCAGCACACAAAAATACAATGATATTATGAAAGACTAGAAACATGGTATTCGATATGAATATGATGCGGTGTATCATTAAGCACATAGAATTGCATTACTTCAAAATAATTTAAACACTTCAATAGTAGGAGGCAGCAACAACCAATTGAGGTCGACTCATACCACACATTGCTTTCACATGCATATATGTCTTCAAATATACAATTTCAACAAGAGAAATGCTAACAACACTCTTTTTAATCCCTCTCTCTCCTATTGGTTGAGATTCAAATGGCCTTCACATATTCATGTGGGTTCCACATAAATTTGGTGAGACTCCTGAACTTTAACCAATAAAAGAAAGTGTGTTGGAAAGAGCGCGTTTCTAGTATTTTTCTATCAATGAAGGCAAAACACATCATTTTCATTCCAAGATACAACTCAATATGACTACTACCATTCATGAAACGGAAATTTCATTGAATTGTGACAAACTCATTAAGTGGACAACTTCAAATTATCAATATGCACGAGAAAGGTCCTTACCTAACTTAACATTCTTTTTGGTCATGAAATACAGGGAAGCACCAAAGCTACCAGCCAAGATAAGTCCCGGAACATCGGCCCCAGCATAACCTGCAGGGGGCATAGAAGAACCACTAATATAGGTTAAACCCATCAATGCACCATATACTCCAGCTTGTAAACCAAAATCACTGGTGGAAGGCGACTCAATTGAAACTGGTGCATTCTTCATGGTGGATTGCATCCATTGAGGCATTGAACCATTACTTTGGGACTGAACACGCTTTACATCAGCATAACGAACATTGCTGTTCACTACTTTTCCTGCTCGCCGCTGTGTTAACCTCTGCATAAGTAACATATCATATGCAGCCTCTACCTAAAAACATGCACAAATCTCATCAATAGGGGTACTTAACAAGAGTCTGAAAATGCGATGCACTAACTCAGTAAGGGCATCAGGGACGCACATGAATTTAGAGGCTAAAGGCAAAAAAATCAAACATGTATCAGTTGGTTTTTTATATTATTACAACAACCTCAAATATATCGTTTACTACTTAAATATATATATGAATAGGGTCAAAGGGTCTGTTTTAGAAGTAAAAGGAATTAGTTTTTAAAAAACGTGTATTTGGTTTACAAATAAGGGAATTGTGAGCATTTTAAGTTACTAACAACTGATGTAGTAAATAATGAAAACAATTTATGTGAGGTGAGGTTAGGAGTATCACTCCGTATAAACTCTTTTCATAACAATGTTTTGACATATTCAAAATTATAAGATGAGGTTAGGAGCATCGCTCCTTATAAACTCTTTTCACTACGTATCTCTTTTTGTTTTGGTCAAGTAGCGTACTGGTTTCCACACCCTTTAGTTGAATAAGTGGAGTGTCCGGGGTTCAAACTTTGACCCCTGCATATAAAATACGATGTCCCAGCCAACTGAGCTTAGCTCACGAGGACCTAAAAAGTGGAGATCTAAAGCACCCTCGGTCAAAGGCAGGAAAAAAAATTAATCTAACAAGTAATAACTAACATTGGCAGTTAAAAAAAAATAGCTAGAGTAAATGGAGATAATAGATTAACCATCTTATCTACTACTACTACTAATAATAATAATAAACACTAAAACCAATTAATGATAATAGTAACCAATTTAATTAGACTAGATTAGTAGTAATAAACAGGATTGATTGATGGATAAAATGAACAAGTAAATTGCATTGGAATAATAGAGGGAAAGTGTGGACCTGAGAAATGGTTTCTTGATCATCTTTACAAGAAGCAACGATAGAGTTTTTGGCGCGTAGTATATCATCAAAGGAAGCACCTTCTGATACACCTAACAACTTGAGAGCGTTTTCAACAGACATCTCAAACGGTACTGAGTCATCAGCTCGTGAACTCGCGTGAACTGGACCTACGCTCCTCGTTGACGCGTGCCTCCACCGTCTTTGTTGTAGTGGCACAGTACGCCACGGTTCGGTTAGGATCGGTTTTCTGAGATTATGAGAGGGTGGTGGTCTTGGGAAAGGTGAACCGGCTGAGATACGGTCGGACCGGACGGGGATAGTGGCTGTTGTGGCAGCCATTTGTATCAGAGAGAAATGTGAGGCTTCAATTGTAGTGACACACAACAAACATAAAAGGAAAATGAAAAAAAGACAAAAACTAAATATCCAAAAATAAATAAATAAATAAAAAATCATCTTCTTACATCTATATATTGAAAGAGTCGTACCTGTATTGATCACTGTTTCTTCTACGCTACTAGTACATACAATTATTACACGTCCATTAAGAACTTTTTTTTTTGTTGACAAAAAGATTTTTTCTTTTTTAATAATTTATCTTAATGATAATCTTTAGAGTTTGAAATAATCATGCATGACAAAATAATTTCAAATTTTAATGGAATATAAAATGTTTATTTAATGTCATGTAAAATTTTATTCTATATAAACTGTTCACTGTGTTGAAAAAAAATTAAATATGTTGTTTTATTTTATGGTTTTTACCATCAAATTTCTAAGAGAAAAACTCTAATAATCTAAAGTTTGAATGATTTATGATACAAAATAATAATTTATATATATGAGTTTGTGATTATTATACTATTTTGTCCATGTAAAAAAAACATAAACATGATAATAGATGAGGGACATATTTTGTCTTATTTCTTCCAAAACACAAGACAAACTTTGAGAATAACATTTTGAACCTAATTTAATTGTAAAATAGAAATTCATTCGAGTAACTCTTTTCACACAATCAATGTTTCAATGTATAAGATCAAGTAAAAAAGAATTAATATATGATTTATTTGATTGATTGATCTAATTTGAAGACTCGTTCTATCATCGACTAATTTCAATCTCTTTTAAACATAGTTGCAAATATCAAATAATAATATTCTCTAACAAATTTAGTACTAATCATAATGGACCAACCAATTAACTACTTGTATTCCAATCAAATTTATACCAAGCTAATAGTACTACAAGTAGAAATTATAATGATAACTACAAGTCTACGATAGTCAATAATAGATACGATTTCACTTTCATTTTTTTACATCATTTCACTTTCATTTTGATTTTCCAGCAAAGAACTAGGAAAATAAAATAAATTAAAATTATACACTATTATTCCCTCAAGCTTTAATTATAAACAACTTTTCACTTTTTAAATTCATTAAATAATTAATGTATTTGATATATAATTAAATCTAAATACATTAATTTTCTAATAAGTCTAAAAAATAGAAAATTGTTTATAATTAAGACGAGTTGGAGTATAATGCCAGTTGAGAATTGAAATAGTTTTACATAAATATATATTTTTTAAATAAAAATATATTTATTATTATCAATTTTAATTGATTTGTTAAATTATTTTGGTCCATTAGATCCATTTTCCTCACCACCCAGTGTGTCTCAACCACGTTTCCCATCTCTCTCTCTGATCAGAACAATCGAAAACCACAGACAGGTACGTCGTTTTCTCATCGGATCCATTCTCCGATTCTCAATATCATCTTCATCCAATTCTTCCTCTCTCGATCTCATTGTTACACTTCGATCCTCAACCACTGCAATAACGATTTTGTACCTTCAGTTTTGAAGATCATCGCATATCGTTGTTGTTTGTGAACGAACCTTTTCATTTCAATTTAGGTTATTTAGATTTTTTCTTAGTTCAGTAACGCTTTGCTTGGATTTGGATCAAACCAGATTTTGATTTTTACGCATCAATAAGTGCATTTTGGTTAGTTTAGAACCGGATCAAACCAGATTTTGATTTTCTGTTTTTACACATCAACAAGTGTAATTTACGAGTTCAGAGTTCAGTACCGTTTTTTTTGTTAGATTGAACCTCTGAATCAGTTCACCTAAAATTTATGCTTCATTTCGTTGTTATTTGATTGTATGTATGAGAAAATGGTTTAACGCGAGTTTGAATTCACTGTGTAGAGTGTAGACTGTCAGATTTGATTTTTACTCATTCGAGCGTGATTTCAATTTTGACAATAAGCGATGAAAATGAGCTTTTGCGAATTTAACTAAATTATTTTTATTAAATCAATTTCGTCTCAGATTGTATTCATCAACTGTGCAATCAAACACACACTTTAGTGTGACAAAAACTTTGGATATTACTTTGATGAAATTTTAAGAAGTTTATTATTTTCCGTAGTGCTGAATTATGTATTGATATTCTTTTGCCTTTAATTTTTTGTTGTTTGCCTTGTCTAAATTATTGACGGAATCCGTGCTGCTTTAGTTGTGATCTTCATTTGTGTTTTTTGTTTGGCATGTACTGACTATTGTACTCTTCTTTTGTGTGATTCTTTGAAGTTCTAAGATGGGTGTGGCTCAGAACGCTAACGATGTGGAGGATGGTACTTTGGAGATTGGAATGGGTATGCATCTCTTTGGTTTACCTGTCTTTTTTATTTTCTACCGGGATCAGAATCCCCGCGACTGTGTATATTCCAGTCATTGCTGTTATGCTTGAAAGAAACATTTTGCAAGCAAGACTGCTTGATGTATTCCTTGTGTTTTGTTTAGTTTCACCGTAAATTATTTGTCTGTTCAATGATGTTGCAGAATACAGAACTGTATCTGGAGTTGCTGGACCATTGGTCATTCTTGAGAAAGTTAAGGTAACATCGACGATATACTTGCTGATATTCTTATTGAATATTGTGATATTTTGATCTTGTCAATGTGACTGGTTTCTGCATGGCGTGACTAAATTCTGCTTTGGTAAACTGCATTAGGGACCCAAATATCAAGAGATTGTCAATATTCGTTTAGGTGATGGAACTACCAGGCGTGGACAAGTTCTCGAGGTTGACGGAGAAAAAGCCGTCGTTCAGGTGAGAGCCTTCAGCATAAAAAATCATCGTTTGTACTTGCCTCTTATCTTTGAGTTAATTAAGATTTCTGTGTTTGTTTTTAATACATAACAAACAATAATCAAAATGTTCTGAGCTTCTGAGTAGTATTCTTATTCAATTGTACCACCATCATTGTCTACTTCATTCATTTAGCTGTGATTTTTATAGTGTGTTTTTTTTCCCACTGTCTAGTTTTACTACTGTGCTACGAATGTAACAGGATTTTATAGTTTATTGACTTTTTAAAATCTATTGATCAGGTATTTGAAGGCACATCTGGGATTGACAATAAATTTACGACCGTACAGTTTACTGGAGAGGTACAAGCTCTTGCTTATTACAATTATCTCATTCTACGTTCAAAAGTACACGCAACTTTTATCGATCTCTCCACATGCAAATATCTTCTGTTAAGCTGTTTAGTGTGTTATCTCAATGAAATTTTGATTCTGCAGGACATAAACAATGTATTAACCGTGCTAGTTTGAGTCATATTTTGCTTTGTCAATAGAAAGGACATAATCGAGCTGATGTTTAGCTAGCCTTTTAAACTACTATATACGAAGCCTTTCTAGAAAATGATAAAGAAGAGAAATCCAATTCTAACTATCCCCTAAGCTTGCCCAAACTGCTGTTGTCCCCCTTCAAGAAAGGGAAATATGATTTCACTAATCACTAGAATCAATATATACTGTGTTGCATATTGTCTTGATTAATGGATAAATTTTGCATTATGCATTTGTTTTTTGCGTGTTAACTTGAAATTTTGCAGTGGAGAATGAACACTTTGATTTAATGATATAATACATGTAAACCTAGAAATTGTGGAAACTGGAAACTAACTTATACTTAGAAAATAAAGGATGAATTGTGTTAAATTGAATTCTAGTAGCTACAGGGTTGACTGCTGATTACTAGTCTCTTAATTTGTTCTGGAGGACGACTTCCTCAGGGCATTACCTTCACGTCATTTAGCCTATCCCCCCTTTCTGAAATTTAGCCAAGTATTGGTTATTGAATTGAAATCAAAGTTCTTCCTTCCTTTAACTTGTTTTGCTTGACGTTCTTTAACATGTTGCTTTTACTGTAGTGGAATTAGTTAATTCCACCTCTGACTTTCTATCTTCCTCTCTTGTTTATATCCACAGGTGTTAAAAACTCCTGTATCACTGGACATGCTTGGGCGGATATTTAACGGTTCTGGAAAACCAATTGATAATGGTCCGCCAATTTTACCTGAGGCTTACTTGGATATATCAGGTATTTAACTTCTGCTGTGTGCTACTACTGCATGTTTGTTGATGTCCTGGTTTTCCCCCCTTCTAATATCTTTCTAATTATTCAGGAAGTTCCATCAACCCTAGTGAGAGAACCTATCCTGAGGAGATGATACAGACAGGAATATCTACAATTGACGTCATGAATTCTATTGCTAGAGGTCAAAAGATCCCTCTCTTTTCAGCTGCTGGTCTTCCCCATAATGAAATTGCTGCACAGATTTGTCGTCAGGCTGGTTTAGTCAAGCGATTAGAGAAGTCTGATAATCTCCTCGAGGTATGGATAAATCACTAAAGTGCACTTTATGAAATATGTTAAATGCTCTTGAATTATGACTTTTGGTAATTGATGATATTGCGATGAGTGATGACTGATGATGGATAGGAAAAGAAATATTATAAGATAGGAAAGGGGAATAAAAAATGGGATAAGGTATTATCTGATAGAAAAGACAGCGCTGAAGGAAAATTAAAAGTAAAATCACCTATACAAAAGTAATCAAATCATGAATCAAACACAATGCATGATGAAAACATAAAACAAACTCAAAAGTACATATCTGCTATAATATCACTATTTCCAACAGCGCTTGTCAAGAAACAGACATGAATAATTGAAGTACTCTCACTTGTTATATTGCTGACAGTTACAGATATACACATGCTTCTCATTGCCTTAGATTAAGAAGGCTATTTTTGCAAAGTCATTTACTTAAACTGATTGCTTCTATACTTTATGTAATACGACTATACGAGTAAGGTTGTTTTTCTAACAAATTTTGATTTATGCAGGGAGGAGGAGAAGACGACAATTTTGCCATTGTTTTTGCAGCTATGGGAGTTAACATGGAGACTGCACAGTTCTTCAAGCGCGACTTTGAGGAGAATGGCTCAATGGAGAGAGTGACCCTTTTCCTTAATTTGGTAATTTTTAAAATCAGTATTCATATTTTCTTTAATCCCCCCTATTCTAGTAGTTTTGGTTTCTCGATTTTCCTTTCTGTATTTATGGTTGAATCTTTTACAAGTTACAGTAAATAAATGTCTCATAATGATTGGAACTAACTAAAAGTATTGTCTTTTGTTTGATTCTTCATTGGATTTACTGTAGGCAAATGATCCTACAATTGAGCGTATTATCACTCCTCGTATTGCTCTTACTACTGCTGAATATTTGGCTTATGAATGTGGCAAGCATGTTCTCGTGATACTCACAGATATGAGTTCTTATGCTGATGCTCTTCGTGAGGTAATGTACCTTCAACTGTTCTAGATTTGTTAGGAAAAATAATCAATGAAAGGAAAGAAGAGAGGTGACAAACCTTTTACTGCTTTTACCATTCTCCTTTATTTTTCTTCTTCTGAAGATTAAATGTTGATTGAAATTTCCTATCTAAGTATTCTACTTATTCTTGTAGTATGACAAGTAACTAAAAAGTATTAGTTTTTTTTTCTTTTTTCTTTTTCCAACAATTTGCACGACACAAGCTATTAATTACTGCTTGTTCTTTATCCAACAGGTATCTGCTGCCCGAGAAGAGGTGCCAGGAAGACGTGGTTATCCTGGTTATATGTATACAGATCTTGCAACAATATATGAACGTGCTGGAAGAATTGAGGGGCGTAAAGGCTCTATTACCCAAATTCCAATTCTAACCATGCCTAATGATGGTAATGAAGTAATAAAGTTTGTCTTCTATTTTTGGATAAAATGTTTTCAAATCTCAATGCTGAATGATCACGTTTCTTGTACTTCTGTTGTATAGATATTACACATCCAACTCCTGATCTTACCGGATATATTACTGAGGGGCAGATATACATTGATAGGCAATTGCATAATAGACAGGTGGGTAATGTTAAAGCTTTCTGCTGTGAGGAGTGCCATATACCATGTTGGATTAGTCACTGTATTTATTGTGGGCTTGCTGTTCTTCAACTTTTCAATTCTCTTTCTTTTCTCGCTTTCTATCAAATGGTTTGAAAGGTTTTGATTTCAATTTTCATCAATTCATCAAGGATGAATGCCATGAAGTATATGGCCCCTGATGAATCATATGAGGTTGGTATAAGATCAGTCTAAGTGGCCTGGTAGACATTCTAAGCATTTTTTTTCTCTTTTCGAGCAGATATACCCACCAATCAATGTCCTTCCATCACTATCTCGGTTGATGAAGGTAAAGTTAATCTTGTTTGATATTAAGATTCTGTCGAGTGGTAAATGTGTTTCTTAATCAAAAGGCATGTGGTTCACACTCTAACCTCATTGGTCAACGCTGCAGAGTGCTATTGGGGAGGGAATGACTAGAAAGGATCATTCTGATGTGTCCAACCAGGTATGTTCTTGCTTGTGCATTGTGTAGTTTATTTTTAATATGTAAATTATCTTATTGGTGTTATTTTGTTTCTGTTCAGCTCTATGCAAATTATGCCATTGGAAAGGATGTCCAGGCAATGAAAGCTGTTGTTGGAGAAGAAGCACTTTCATCTGAGGACCTGGTATCTACTAAATTTCTCTCTAGAGATATTTTGTTTGTTCAATTGAAATTGTCCTTGAAGTGGTATTATCAAAACTTATTTTCCCCCATTTATGAACAGTTGTATCTGGAATTTCTGGACAAGTTTGAGAGGAAATTTGTCGCCCAGGGAGCCTACGACACCCGCAATATATTCCAGTCTCTAGATCTTGCATGGACTTTACTCCGGATTTTCCCTCGTGAGCTTCTTCATCGTATACCAGCCAAGACTCTTGACCAGTTTTACAGCCGAGATGCTGGTAATTGATGATCAAACAAGTTCACATATCGCCTTAGTCTCCTGCTCAGTCAGCGCCTAGTGTCACGGGCAACTGATTTGTTTATTTGCTTTCTCGCCTAAAGTCCACATTTGTATCCAGCATAAATATAATAAAGGTCAAGTCTGTTTTGAGTGCCTCATATTCCAAGCCTGTTAAGATAGTCCCAAAGAACACCCATAGATGTTATGATTCATTCATATGCCAGTTTATACTTTTGGTTGGGTAAAATATTAGTACTTGTGTTGCTCACAATTTGAGATGGTTGGAATTTGTGGACTGTTTTTGCCAGTGCATGTTTGCTTGTTTCATGATCTTATTTATTCATCTTGTAATTTCATTATTTAGGATATTTGTAATCAGGATAGTTGTCAGTTGGACACTTCCTTGATGTATTTATCAGTGTTATTCTATATTTATTAATAATTGAAACAAGCTTTTTCAGTGTGGGGAATCTAGCAACATTTGCTTTTGTTTAGTCGCCATCATTGTAGGACAGAGCTCCACTTTCTTAATTATTAGTACATTTTGTTGGGTATCCATAATTCTTTCTCTACATGGTGCTTCATATGACTGCATGATAAAAGCAGTTATTTTACTTTGTGCAGGAAGGTTACAGTGAGCCTGCCTCCCCCAAATAGGAGCCATTCATGATGCTTGAGGCCCTGCTTTGGCAGTCCAATTTTTTTATATTTTTATAAGCAATCTTAATTTATTTATTTTTTTTTATCAAAACTTGAACCATGGACCTCCAATTTTTTAACTCTTAGCTTAACTAGCCATCCCACCGCAGCCCAAAGATATATTATACATCTAGATCAATAAGGCATATAGGTAAATAGATTATGAACGACAATTCAAATGTGTTTAAAAATAAACTTTTTGTATATGGCATGTAAAAATATAATATAGCGAGTCAAAATAATGATGATCTCCATAAGAGAGTTACTAAGAGCAACTCTATCGCCCTGTTTTGCACATGTGTCCTTAAACCTGTCATTACAAATAAAGGGGTTTTTTGCATCTGAGTTTGCCAAGTTGGCGGTACCGTGTCGTTGGGGCTCAACATTCATGAGAGTGAGAAATGAATCTGTACTATTTAACTAATAAAAGTTGGCGGTACCCTTAAAAAAAATTCATTAAATAAAATTTTCTTTCTAAATTTTTGTTAACATGTTGATCTTTACTACTACTATTTCTTAATCCAAATACAAAAAATCAAAGTGGGAGTATGCTAGACAATAATATTGATTAGTTTGTGAAGGATAATTTGACTTAACTTTTCTTTTGTACAAAAATTTGACTTATTAAATTATAATTTGTTTTTATATGCATTATTATTATATAGGGAAAAATACACTCACCTCCCCTCAACTTTATCCATAAGTAACTAACATCCCCTCTATTTTCTCACATGACAAAAACTACCCCTATATGTTAACACCGTTAACTTCCGTTACAATTAAAAAAATAAAAAAATAAAAAACCTTTCAGTTGCTTCTCATTCTTGTTCCTAAACGGCATATGACTTTTCTGTTCCCTCCAAATAACCCTTTCATCTACTCTGTTCTCTTTCACTCACTTTGTTCTCACCATGGAAACATCTAACAACACCTAAAACATTGGGTTTCTTCATCATCGTCATCTATATCATTTCACCTCTTTCATTCTCTCCGTGCTTTCGTCGTCGTTTTGAGTTTGGTTGTTGTCACCTTTAACCTCGTTCATTCTATACGTACACAGGTTTGTTTAATTTTTTTCCATTGAGTTTCTTTTTTTTGTCTATTCTTTACTCTTAACTTTACTCTTAATTTTATTCTTTATTATGTTAGGTTTTTGGGATAGAAAATGGGGAACAATGAATATGACAAACCAAATCCAGGTTGTGTACATTTGCTAGTACACTTTGATTTTGATGGAGATGTGAGTGTACCAATTTGGAATATTGATCCTGACCGCTACTCTTACTTTGATTTGGTTGATGACATTAAGGAGTTGTCTACAAATATTGGGTGCACGTATGCAGGTTTGTCGGTAGCCCTTTCTTTTTTTCATCCTTGTAGCCAATCAAGAAACCCCATTAAAAATGATTCACATGTTCTTGACATGTTTAAGCTAAATAAGACATATAGTTGTATCCATGTGTATGTTACATTAGTATATCATGAAGAAACCGAAGATCCTAGGCAGATTCTTGATACAATAATTAGTGGGTCTGATGATGAATGGGTTGATGATGAACTTGAACAAAATGAAAGTGACGAAACTGATTTAAGTTCTAGTGACGTAAATGAAGAATGGAAAAATGAAATCAATATTGATGAGCTTAGTGATTATGAAGAAAAACATGATGTTATTGTTTCTGATCATAATTCAGATGAAGATAAAATGCCGATTTATTTTGATATAGGTATGAAAGGAAAAATATTTGAACCTCTTGCCGATGGAAAAGTGGAATTAGAAGTTGGTTTATTGTTTGTTGATGTGAATGAGTTTAGAGCAGCCCTTAGAGATTTTGTTATACAAGAGGGATTTGAGATTAAGAGGATTAAAAATGAAAAGGCAAGAGTAACCGCTAAATGTGCTGCAGATGGTTGTTGTTGGCGCATTCATGCCTCTCCTACACCAGATGGAAAAACATATAAGATTAAGACATACAATCCTACTCATTCTTGCATACGAACATCAAAGAATTCAAATGCTACATCTACTTGGATTGCAAAGAAGTTGGAAAGCAAGATAAAAGCTGACCCGGATATGAGTTATGCAATTATGAAACAAGAATTGTTAGATGTGTATGGAATAGAACCAAGTAATGCAGCTCAACTTTATCGTGCAAGAAAAAAGGTTAGACAAGACACTAAAGGGATTCATGCACTTTCATATAATGACTTGCCAGTTTGGGCCAATCTTGCTTTGGAGATAAATCCTGGATCAATAATAAAGCTAGAGTTGGAACCAAAAATCAACAATAATCCAGAGTTTAAAAGGTTTTTTGTTTGCTTAAATGCAATGAAAAATGGTTTTGTGAGAGGTTGTAGACCTTGGTTTGGCATTGATGGGTGTCATCTAAAAGGACCATATGGAGGAGTCTTACTATCAGCTGTGGCAGTTGATGGGAACAAAGGCATGTTTCCAATTGCATTTGCTGTTGTGGAAGTCGAGTGTAAAGACTCGTGGAAGTTTTTTTTGTCTTTGTTGGGTGATGCTTTAAGTTCTGTTCCTGAATGGCAAGATAAGCATGTGACAATCATGTCTGATATGCAAAAGGTTAATGACTTACTTGTTTTAATTTGTTTATTATTGTATACCGTAATTTATTGTCTAAGTTGACTTGTGAAAATTTGCCCTATGTGTGAAATAGGGTTTGCGAAATGCAGTTGCGGAAACTTTTCCTTATGCAAAACATCGGTAACAATTGCACTTTACATGTTTTATTTTGTTTTATTTTTACATTTTGTACTAACTATTGTTTTATCATTTACATAGGTATTGTTGCAATCACTTGTTAAACAATTTCAAACTCAAATTCAAAACATTGCATCTTACTACACAATTTTGGGCAGTTGCAATGGCATATAATGAGTTTTTGTTTGACAAAGCCATGGACAAACTTAGAAAAGTTAGTAATGAGGCTGCAAATTGGTTGCTAGATCCTGAAAGGCCTAAAAGCATGTGGGCTAGACATACTATTGATTCTGAGTGCAAATCTGATCATGTGACAAATAATGTTTCAGAGTCCTTTAATAGTTGGCTTGGTGATGACAGAAAAAAGACAATTTTGTCAATGATTGAATCAATCACTTGTAGGTTAATGGCTAGATTTCAAACAAGGTTTGAAAAAGGATGTGGTTTTGAGAACATTATCACACCTAAAATTAGAAAGGTGCTTGATACTACAATGCAAGGTGCAAGAATATGTGAAGTGACATATGCAGGTGATGGTGAGTTTCAGGTGAAACATGGATATACCACCTTTGTTGTGAACTTGAGAACTAGAACATGTGGTTGTGATTATTGGAGGGTGTTTGGTTTACCATGCAAACATGCATGTGCATGCATTTCATACAATAGAGAAAATGTAGAACTATTTGCTGATAATATGTATACTACTAAAGTCTATTGTTTATGTTATATTGAGATTATACATCCCATGCCTGAGTTAGACATAAAAAATAGAGGCAGTTATGGCAATATTGATCCTCCGGTATTGAGGAGACTTCCAGGTCGACCAAGAATTAATCGAAAGAGAAGTGTGCTCGAAGGTCCAGCTGGTCCACAAGATGCAAGAAGATCGAACACAGTTAGGTGTGGAAATTGCAGGGAATTTGGACACAATATATTGGGTTGTCAAAGAGATAAAACAAAAAAACAGGTATAAGTACAAAGCTTACAAATTTTGGAGGAACTATCTTCACATGAATATTGACATGTTTGTTTAATGTGCAGAAAAAATTGAAGGTACGACGTAAAAAGCAAAATAGCGGTGTAATCACATGAGAATGCTTATTGACTTTTGTGAAGAAGTAATCTTGTTTTTTTGGAACAGAAGAAGTTAAGATATTTTGGTTTATTTACTGTTTTTGGAAAATATGATGTACCAATAAATTTGTTTTTTGAAAGGATTATCGATGTATTACTACATGTTAATTGCCTTTGCCAATTTGAAAGTTCAGCTCATGATATATGTTTTATGATGGTTTTAATTTATCAAATATACATTTATTTTGATTTTATAACATACTTTATCATGTTAATTAAGCCAACTAAAAGAAAAAATAATTTCAGTTAATTACAACAACACTTTAAAGTATGCAGCAAAAGCTTTATTAGCATCATAGCAACTGTCATCCATGGAAAAGTAGTGTTTTGTAGTTTTAATGAATTAATGAACAATATTAAATTAATAAGGGAGATTTTTACTTATTTTAAGAGATTTTAGGGGAGGTTAGTGTCAAGTGTAAATCTAGAAAAGTGTTTAACGGAGTACTTAACGGTGTTAAGTTGGTAAGGAAGGTTTTTATCTATTTTAAAAAATTTGAGGGGAGATTTGTATCTAATTTAAAAATAGAGGGGGTGTTTATGTCATTTAAAGATACCTCAAGGGAGGTGAGTGTATTTTTCCCTATTATATGAGTTGTGAAATTCTTTATATTTTTATTTTTACACCACCGTCAATCAATAATCATCAACCGTTGTTTTGGCTCTCTTCATTTGTCTTCTACTTTCACCTTCGAAACAAAACAATGGACGCAACCGTCGATCACTACACGGTGTTAGGGTTACCTTCCGGCGAAGAAGGTGCAAAACTAACCGATAAAGAAATCAACAAAGCCTACAAATTCAAAGCACTTGAACTCCACCCTGACAAAAGACCCGACGACCCCAACGCCGCCTCCAATTTCCAACAACTTCGAACTTCCTACGACATTCTCAAAGATGATAAAGCTCGCAAATTATTCGACGATCTTCTTCGCGTCAAACGCGATAACGAGCGTCGCAACGCTCAGCGCGATGGAAAACGCCGTAAAATGGTTTCCGATCTTGAACAGAGAGAGCGTGATGCTTTCTCCCCCGATCCCGCTGCGAAGGGGAAACAAGAGGAGGATAGGATTGCTAAGCAGCTTAAGGATGAGATTGCTAGGATTCGTGCTATGCACGCTAAGAAAGTTGGACCTGATTTGGGTGCTAAGAAAGAAAGCGGTGGCGGTGGCTCCGGTGGTGGTGGTGGCGGTGGAGTTGATCAAGAGAAGGTTTTGAAAGTTTCGTGGGAGAAGACTGGTGAAGATTATTCGGCGGATAAGTTGAGGGAATTGTTTTCGAAATTTGGTGAAGTTGAAGATGTTGTTATAAAAGGGAGTAAGAAAAAGGGTTCTGCACTTGTTGTCATGGCTACTAAACAAGGAGCTGTAAGTTTCTTAGTATTCATTTTTTATTATAAATTTTGCATTTTTGAATTAATAGGTTTAGAGAATGAAGAATCATTTAAAAGGGATTTGGCTTTTTGGAAATTTAAAGTTTTGTTTGAGTTTATAATGGTGTTGATTTGCTGAATTTTGTGATTTTAATTTTGTTGGAGTTTGTTTCTAATGATGATGATGATTGATTTTGATCAATTTATGTAGCTGTGTTAGAGGGTTAAGGTTTCCTTGTAGTTGTTGTTGTTGATGATGCTGGTTTGCTGATTTGTGATTGTGGTTTTTTCCAGCTTGCTACAATTGGGAGTGTGATTGGTCATCTTGCTAATCCCTTGTTGGTTTTACCGCTTAAACCTGCAATGCCTGCTGATTCTTGGGGTGCTTCAAAGTCTGTCGAGCCTGAAGCACCGAGTAAACTAGTTGGAGCTGGTTATCAAGCTTTTGAAGATTCTGTTCTTATGAAACTGCAAAAGGTATACCATATGTTTGATTTTTTTTTTCTCTTCTACTATTTTGTTTATGAATTATCGTTTTAAAGTTTAGTTAGATACCAAATTTCTTACTTCATTTATGTCAGGTAGAATCTGGATTTAAGTTACATTATTGGTCATGTGGTTATTGGTGAATGTGAATCATTAGGTTTTGATATTCTTTTTTTAAATCCAATGTTGTCGATCACAGAAAATAGTGGTTAGTTCAAATTCCGCTTTGTAATAATGCTATAGTGCTGCTCTAGCCGCTATTTGGCAATATTTTATATTAAAATGCGTGTTATTTAGCTACACTATTGCTCCATTGCAGCCGCTATTTAACAACACATTTAAATCCACACACGAAAGTGTGATTTTTGTATTATTGTCCAAAAATTTGGTATCAAAGAGCTTATATTGACATTCTTTTGTTCTATTCTAGTGATCTGTCTATCAGACATTATCATAGGGCTATATTAGGAACCAATTCTGATTGAAATTATTTCGATTTTGATGAACAAAAATAAACTGCTCCTCTCTTTTCTTCTCTATACAATTTGTGTGTTCCATTGTCTTATATGACCCCTGACATTTATATCTTACTTGTTTTCTTGACTTTTTCTAATGCAGGCCGCAGCGGCTGCAGCAAAGCAAAAATGATGGTAGAAGATGTCAAACACTAGAATGGACTACTTGGAATGGTAGGTTACCCCTGATTCTAATTCTTAGGTACTGGAACTACTTTTGTTGTCATCTTTGATACATAATCAGTGATATGTCAGCCTGAGTGTTTGTATCAAGTTTTACTATATGAGGAATAGAATACTGGAGAATCTATGGTTGTATTGTATTATGTCCTAAGAAATATAATTTGTGGCTCCTGTTGTGGTCGAGGTATTATTATTATTTTGCATTCCATGTTTGGCGAGTGTTTTTCCTGGTTTGAACAGCAAGCATAGAATAGCTAACTTCAACATCTTTATCTTTTTTTTTTTTAAGTTACGGGGAAGGTAAGTGAGTGAGACCGTGAGGATTGTATTTCTTAAAACAATGTGTTTTTCCGTGAGTGAGATCGTGAGGATTAGATGTCTTAAAACAGTGTGTTTTTCTTTTTTCATAATTGTTATGCATACAGGAAAAGGGGGTTTGACAAGCATTATATATTTCATGTACAAATCATTGACCGATTTGTTGTGCTTGATTGATTCTCAGGAGTTTGCAATCTATGGTGATATGATTCATGGACGTTTCATTTTGATGAAAACCATCAACTGGAAGTTGAAGGAGGTGTGTGGTTTTAGTGCAGCCTGGGTTCATGGCAAATATCTTTGGGCTGCAAAAAGAGAACAATTGCTAGCTGATGGGAAGTCAGAGACCCATGGTTCCCATGACTTCATAAAAAATTAAAAGTCACTGTCAATGTATAAGTTGTGTCTTGCTCAATTTGTAATTCCTTCTGCTATCTGTATAGTGTATACAACACTAGACGATGTTTGGTATCACGGCGTTACTATGATTTTGTTGAAGCTACAAATTGTAATTTTGTAAAATGAGGGTGGCTCGGACAAACTTCATTGTGATATGTTGACAAATATCTTTTGGGGAATTTGGGATCCAGCAAAGCTTAGTCCCAACCAACCCAATGGATGATACCATACAGACTTGGAATTGGACAAAAAGAGTCGTCATAGTCCCTTTGTGTTTGCAAGGACAATAAAGTGTTACTACTATAGCTTTAGAACGTGCGTCCAAGCTGTTGAATAGGTTCTAACATGTTCAATCATTGTTCCATTAACTAGTACTGTTGTATGCTTATTGGTTTGTGTGCTACTCCTATGCATTATTATCATTATGAGTAATTTATGGGCACATACATACACCAAATAGTGCGAGCATAGTGAAGCTAATCTATAGCGAAATGATGTACTAACACCAAAGGCAATAATAACCTTACAAACAAAACAAACCAGGAAGGAAAGTAGAGAAAAGATACTATTGATCAAAGTGCACAAACAGTCTTAGTACACTTCATTCATTTTACATAACCTATGTATCTAAGAGAATATGGTATCTCTTGAGGTGGCTACCCATGTCTTCATTTCTGATTTCTGATATGGATGCTTAACAACAAACAACAAACAACAAACGGATATTGACATGCTTGTCTAACTCAAAAGTATTATGAAAAAGAACTTGACAATTGTTTAGCGACAAATTAAAGTCTATTAACGTGGAAAGCATTTTCCATAAAAAAATGTTTTGGATATCTATCGGTGTTAATAAGAGTTGCTTCTTGACGAGTAATTATTAGTCTCAAAAGATATTTTAACATCAAATTTGATTTTATTTATTTCCCAAACAAAAGATGACCTAGTACATGTGATTTGATGTTGAAGAGGTTTATGACAGTGTGGAAAGAATCATCTTTGTTTTGTTGGTATGAATATCACATTTTATATGTTGGAGTTCGAATTTTAGACATTATAATTATTCACTTTTAATAGTAAATTTTTTAGGCATTAGACTACTCGACAAAATAAGTGAAATAATTTTTTTTAAAGAGAATAGTATGATTTTTGAATAATTATTTGATTATATAAATATGTAATTATTGTCAAAATAAAAAAAAATGTAATTAGGGGGAACAAAACAAGGCAACGAAGTAAAAGTCCTAAAGAGAGACCGAAGGCGTGAAGATTGTTGTGTTGGATAGTTGTTTGATTGTGGGAAGTGAGAGTGTAGCAGTAGCAGTAGTACTACTAGCATAGCATCCTAGTCCTTTGTTCTATTCTATTCTTGTGTTTATTTGCTGGCATTTTCATAAAGTTCTTTGTATTTTCTCTCCTTTGCGTTTCTTCATCTTCATTTCATTTCCTAATTAAAAAATAAATAATAATAATAATATTATTCATTATTATTATTTAGTGTTATTATTATTTCTTTCAAGCTTCAAACAAAATAATCATTCTCTCTCTCTCTCTCTCTAAAACCTCTTTCTCTTTCTCTCTCTACAAAACCAAAAACCCACAGACCTGAATTCGGCGGTTAGGCGATTCCGATAGCCATGGCGGCGACAGCATCGTGGCAACCACAAGAGCAAGGTTTCAAAGAGATCTGCGCCTTATTGGAGCAACAAATATCTCCATCTTCTTCCGCTGATAAGTCTCAGATTTGGAACCAAATTCAACAATACTCCAATCTTCCTGACTTCAACAATTACCTTATCTTCATCTTTTCTCGTGCTCAGGTTTTTTATTTCATGCTTCTTAAACCTCTTTTTCAACCTGCATCGTTTTTCGTTGTTTGTTTTTGATTGGTAGATTTAGCTATTTAGTTAGGTATTTCTGTTTTGTTTTGTTTGATTGTTCTGAACTGAATAGAATCTAGTTAGTTCACTCATGAACATGATTTGATGACTAAATCATTGTTTGAATAAGGTTGCGTTGTTTAAACGGTTTTAGTCACTGTTTTTTATTCTGTCATTTTGTTTGTTACATACTTAGTTCATTAATTGATGTGTTACGGTATGCGGTGTTTATGGATTAATTAATGGAATTCCTGATGTTGCATTAATAACTACTAATGTTGCTCTGGAAATTTTATTTTGAACAGGGAATATCTGTGGAGGTTCGGCAGGCTGCAGGTTTATATTTGAAGAATAACATGAAAAATGTGTATAATTTGATGCAGCCTGAGTACCAGCAATACGTGAAATCAGAGTTGCTGCCGTGTCTTGGTGCAGCAGATAAACACATAAGGTCTACGACAGGAACTATTATCAGTGTTGTTGTTCAAACCGGAGGAATTTCACACTGGCCTGAATTATTGCAAGCCCTTGTAAATTGCTTGGACAGTAGTGATCTAAATCACATGGAAGGTGCAATGGATGCATTATCCAAGGTATGCTCTCTGGTTTAAAGTCTGTATATTATTTTAAATTATAGATCAAGCTAAAGTAGTTCGTGCCTACAGAGAAAATAGAGTACATCCATTTTATAGTGCTACTCATTACCACTATAAAGAGAGGAGTCGGGGTATTTGATAAACCAATGTTATATGTGCTGGCCAGATTTCCTGATTTACTATAAAGCAATGTTATAGGATGGTACACATTTACTGATTTCCTGTCATTCTAAAATGAGCACACATCAATAAGAGTAATCAATAACAGCAAGATGTATCATGTGATATAGCAATTTCCAAATATTTGGTGTGGCTATGGATGCATTGAAGTGTCTGGATACACGATGTGAGCTTCTATTAGGTTTTCAAGAGTTGAAAGAGAGAAAAGGAAGTATAAAGAAGGAATCGGTGCATTGCTCTTCCAAGGGAAGGATTCCCTTCTTACAACTGTAATCAGATTTCTCTTATAATGTCAACAACTTCCCTCTCCCATCTATACCACTGTATTTAAGTATCCTCTTCCCATTTATAACAGACAGATTCACTAAACCAGTACATCCAGATTCCCTCTGCTGCCCTTTTGTACTATTAATTTCTCTTCCTTTCAGAATAAAAATTCAATGCTGGACCCTCTCATTTCCTAACAATATTTCGCTTAGGGACCTCAACCTTGTCCTCAAAGTTGAGCTAAACTGGAATCCTAGATGTGGCTTTGTCTGCAGGTTTATTCTTCCATTTGATATTTACTTGATCCACCTAGTCTGTTCCTCTGCAAATATTCCTTTACCCAGTAGCTGTCGGGGCACTGTTTCCTCTGCCTCAATCTGACACTCTGGTAGATGGACTTGCTAAACAGGATATTTTCTTTATGCTTTCATTAGCTACGGCACATGAAAAACAGGATAAGTTCTGACCTGTTCAGGAAGCTGAAAAGCAAGCAACTGGTCCCATTAGCTAAATGCCTTAACTACGGGAAAAGGCCTACAGTATTGTCCACAACTTAGGATGTAACATATTTACTACGTAAAAGTAACTATTGTTCAAAGCTTCCTGCAAATGAAGTGCTTGATATTTGATAATATAACATATACAATTGTGATAGATAGATAGATAGAGAGGCTGTTTCCACTGGTTTTTAAGTCATTGGGAATATTTTCTTTCAAAAAAAGATTCATCGGAAATATTTCATTTACAGTATCAGCAACTGAAATTTCAGATTCCCTAGTATTTGTTTCCATAAACACCTTTACACACTTAATATTTTACTGCACATGCAGATTTGTGAAGATGTTCCCCAAATTCTTGACTCTGATGTACCAGGGTTAGCAGAGCGTCCCATCAATATATTTCTTCCCAGATTATTTCGGGTAACATCACTATTTTCTTTTTTCTATGCTTTCATTTCTTTTCTTTGTGCGTGTGTGTGACTATATCTTCCAACTGTTTTTTTTCGCTCCAGTTTTTCCAATCACCTCACGCTTCATTAAGAAAGTTATCGCTGGGTTCTGTTAATCAATACATTATGTTGATGCCTTCGGTAAGTATATCACACGGGACTTTATCATCTCAGTTTGCTGGTTATTAAATATAACATTGAACATTACAATTTTATAATAGTTGTCTAATTCATTCTGTTTAGGCCTTATATGTATCCATGGATCAATATCTTCAAGGTCTGTTTATTCTTGCAAATGACCCTACTCCAGACGTGCGGAAGTTGGTGAGTTCATGATGCCTTATTGTGTGAATGTATTTGTTATAACTCATGAAATATTTTCCGATATTGCAAATTTCTGAATCACTTGATGCTCCCTTTCCAAATCCAGCTTATTTTGGTTGGTTTGGATGGCCAATAGTGGAATTCTTTGGTCTTTTGGCCCTTCCACCTACTTGCTGCATATTCTATATTCTATATTTTGATGTATTGTTTGGTCTTGTGTGAATGTATTGTTTTTATGACTGAGAAGAGTCAAGACCAGATCTTATTGATGTTTTACAAAACCTAATTTTTGATAGGTTTTGCCATTCATAAGGAGGAAATTCATTAACTTCTATTTTCTCAAATCAGCTATTTTATTTCTTATTAATGCTGGAATCATCTGAGACCCTTCTGATTTGCATTGACGACCAGGTTTGTGCAGCATTTGTTCAGCTGATTGAAGTCCGTCCGTCTGTCTTGGAGGTATGGGCTTCTTATTCTAAGTTCATTTAAAATTTATTTGAATATGTTGTTTTTTGGGAACATTGCATATTGAGCTGGTTGTTGCACTTTATTGATTCCATCACATTACACTTCATATAAGTGTTTACTTGTTTGAGTAAGTTGAAAGCAGAGAAATTGGAAAATTATAATGCATTTCATTTGGAAACAGTAAAATATGAATATGTTACTATGTCTTACATTCTTAAACAAGCCAGCACCAAGTTTGATGGCCATTTGCTTTATTTAAAATTAATCCTTTTCTATCTGCTCCTTGTTCTCTGATCAATTGTTTACCACGCTGCAGCCACATCTAAGGAATGTGATTGAATATATGTTGCAAGTCAACAAGGACGCAGATGAAGAAGTGGCCCTTGAATCCTGTGAATTTTGGTACTACTTGGTTGGGATTTTAATTTCTTACTGTACAACTAGTGGGTGTTGTTCATAGTATAGCTTCTATATAATGCTATGATTCTCAAGTAAAAGAATAAATTTAATTGTTATTATTTGTTTTATGGGAAAAGGGGGAGGGGGGAGTTCGGCCGGGTGGCTATAATCTATTCCAATATGGGCATGGGAAGTATATCCCACAAGGCCTGGGTATCTGATTTTACAATTTATTTATGTATGATCTGTTTACCCATGGCATTTGAAGTAGTCAGTTTCCTGTCTATAATATGGCTATGCTGTATGTTAAACTTACAAGCTTCTGTATGTTTTTCTTTTTGGTATTTTTTATTGCAGGTCTGCATATTGTGATGCTCAAATGCCACCAGAAAACTTGAGAGAATTTTTGCCTCGTCTTATTCCAGTAAACCTAATTATACATATTTATTTTATCATTGTTTTACGTTGTGGGGTTTAAAATTTGAAATTTATCTGTTGCATCTTTGCAGATATTGTTGTCAAACATGGCTTATGCAGATGATGATGAATCACTTATTGAAGCTGAGGTTTTCTTTCGATTGATATTGTTGAAACACTAATTAAAGTTTAAATCCTCTTGTTGTTCTTGATTAAATGGCCTCTTTTTTTTTCTTTTCGCAGGAAGAGGGTTCTCAACCTGATCGAGATCAGGTCTGATTGATTTTGGCTGAGTCACTGGATTTCTTTAGTTTGACTTTGACATGTTTCTAATTTTAATAGTTTTTCCCACAGGATCTTAAACCTCGATTTCATGTATCAAGGTTTCATGGATCAGATGAAGTAGAAGATGATGTATGTTTTATCTGCTCTGTTGATTGCTTATTATAGTCGTTTAATTAATCATTCTGTTTCCATTTATAAGATAAAATGTCGAGAAAAAGGTTCTTTTCTGATCTGGACTTGAATTTTATTTTCCATATCACAGGATGACGATGTTGTTAACACATGGAATTTACGGAAATGTAGTGCAGCTGCTCTAGATATTCTCTCTAACGTGTTTGGAGATGAGATCCTTCCTACTCTGATGCCTATCGTTGAGGTGGTTTACAACCCCTTGTTGGAATGAGTTTGTTGAACTGGTGCTCTATCAATTCAAAGTTAGATCATATACATGTAAATATTGTGTTAAACAAACATGTATATGTATAAAATACGTAAATGACCACAATTTCTTTTTTGTTGTCGACTTTCATTGTGAATTTGTTGATCTGTGCTTTAAATGAGTTACTTCTGAATACGTACTTTTGTATGAAACTAGTTTCTTCATAAGCTGTTAAACTCCTTTATGATGATATACTAAGCTTTCTAAGAATTTGATCAGGCCAAGTTGTCAACAGTCGGAGATGATGGTTGGAAAGAAAGGGAAGCTGCTGTCTTGGCACTTGGTGCCATAGGCGAGGGGTGCATCAATGGTCTTTATCCTCATCTGCCAGAGGTATTTTCTAATATTATCTTCTGACGACTTAAATGTAAAAGAAAATGGCTTAATTATAGGAAAAAGGTTTAATTTGTTTTTATATTAAACTAGTATATGGTGGAATGAATTTATAGATTTATGCATGTTCTATTTCAATAGTCGAGTATTATAGGCCTATTCTTTCATGTTTCTGTCTCATTTCCCTCAAAATACTTGTTTAGGCCTTGCTAGTCTTTGTAGATAAATTTGTCCCTTTCAGTAGAGCTGCTCTTGTTCCAAAAAGATATGATCATTTTTAGGATAATTCTTGCCTAATAAATGGCTGTGTGCTATGGTTGTATTATTCTTTCATACTAATTTATTTATGGCCACACTCAATTATTCAATCACTATCTGTCAAGCCTCGAAGAAATGGATTTTTTAAAAGGGTAAAAGTTCTAGATAAGAAATATTAGATTTCTTCGTGTGGTGTATTTGAAAATTTAATTTCAAACCCTTGTGAAAAGAAGTACAATGTTTGATTGACAATGACAACACTTAGTTATATTTGCTCAGTCACCATCATTCTTATCTTATCAATTCTTGTTTTGTAATCTAATTAATTCGATCCTCATGCTCATATATGAATTCTAATTTGTTTCTAAATAATTTTTTTGTGCAACCCTTATTTGATGCTAATTAAATTTGAAACTAAGCCACTCATTATTCTGATTTTATAGATTGTGGCATTTCTTATCCCTCTTCTTGATGATAAGTTTCCTCTGATAAGAAGTATTTCATGCTGGACAGTATCTCGGTTTAGCAAATTTATTATTCAGGTATGCATGCATTTTTGTTCTCTCCCCTGCAGTTGGACATGAATCATTTATTGTTTGATGTGTTCAAGTTTTATAACTTTATGAACTTTATAGACACTTCAATATATTAACTTATATTTAAGATTTTTATCATTTTCAAACTTCTAAAACATATGGCATAGACACTTATGAAGCACTGGCATAGACACACATACACAACATCAACACTAACACATCAACATTCATAATAATTCAAAAAAGAAAAAGAATTTAAGCAAAATTATCATGCAAAGGCATCATCATTCATTTGAGGTTTTCTTGTTTGAATCTTGACGCGTTCGTGTGTGTGACTGTGTGCTAGGGTATCGGGCATCCCAAGGGTTATGAACAATTTGATAACGTTCTTATGGGTCTTCTTCGAAGAATTTTGGATGATAATAAGCGTGTACAAGAGGCTGCCTGTTCAGCTTTTGCAACTTTGGAAGAGGTTCTGACTACAATTTTTGTTCATTTTTCCTTAATGAATTAGTTTGGTTTCTTCATTTATTTCAAATACATACAATTCTCACGTTTAATTTACTTATGTTAGGAGGCTGCTGAAGAGCTGGCCCCACGCTTGGAAATCATATTAAAGCACCTGATGGTTGCATTTGGGAAATATCAGGTGATTTCCCAACCTTAACACACAATTCTGTTGATACTTCATGTGAAATGAATCATATTTGGAAGAGTACTATCTCTCTATTGTTACTTTATTTTGTCCTTCTCATCATATGTATGCTCAAACATCTTTAATTGTAGTTTTTTGTTCTAAAACTTTAGAGGCGAAATCTCAGAATTGTATATGATGCTGTTGGAACTCTAGCTGAAGCTGTTGGGGGAGAGCTGAATCAGGTATGCTAATCAACCTTCTTCCGCAACCCGAAACTTTCTCTTTTTCTCCCAATATTTGTCATGGTTTATTATCAAATACTCTCTATTTTTTTCGCAGCCTGTTTATCTTGACATTCTCATGCCACCATTAATTGAGAAGTGGCAGCAACTTTCAAATTCAGACAAAGATCTCTTTCCACTCCTAGAATGCTTCACATCTATAGCACATGTATGTCAGTTTTTCTGGTGTATGATTTATCTTCTCATGTTGTATATGCATGGAATATTGGGAAGCTACCTATATTATTTGGAATGCTGGATGGACTGTTTCTGTGCCATTATAGGCATTTCCTTGCTCCTGATATGTAATTTTGGTGTTAAAATTGCAACAGGCACTGGGTACTGGATTCACTCCATTTGCTGAACCTGTATTTAGGAGGTGCATAAATATAATTCAGACCCAACAATTGGCTAAGGTTCTGGTCACTTTTACTTATTGTGGAAAACATTTTGATAGTTTCTTTAGTGTTGCCTTTCATTTGTCATCCTGTCACTGCTACTATTATGTTGTGTGACATACTCAATTTTTAGTAGTGGAGAACTAATTTTGAGATTTTACTATATTTTTCAAGGAGTTAAGTGTGTTGTCTTATTGCAGGCCAATCCTGCTGCGGTTGGGGCTCAGTATGACAAGGAATTCATTGTATGCTCTCTTGATTTGCTTTCTGGACTGGCAGAAGGTCTTGGCAGTGGAGTAGAGAGTTTGGTACTTCTCCGAAACTTTTATTTTCAAGATATGAAACTTGAATTTTCGTTCATATAGTATATTTCTTCTTCTTGGATGTTATTTTCCTGTAATATTTTTCTTTATTGAGCTCTCTACAATTTTAGCTTCTTTAATTCTCCAAGTAATTGCAGCTATTTGCAGTTGCATATTCCTATCTATCCATAAAAGGCATATTTTACCTATAATATATGTCTTTTGTCCAAACTTTTATTTTTCTTCCTTTTGTGCATTGATAATTCCTTGAAGTGGATAACTTATCTGCATTTCCAGGGCTTTCCTATGCCGTTTGACATTGATATCTGCTTAAGAATAGTTAAACCAGTGATATTATGATTTCTTGAGGTTATCTCAATTACTATTTTGCAGGTTTCACAATGCTCTTTGAGGGAGATACTCTTGCTTTGTTGTACGGATGATGCTCCTGATGTTCGACAAAGTGCCTTTGCCTTACTTGGAGACCTTGCTCGAGTAAGTTTAATGTGTATTTGCATGCATTATAATGAAGCTCTCACATTCACTGGCGGTATCTGCTGATGGTCCTTAAACACGGGATGTAGGAAACATTCCATAAGCTTATCCTTCTTAATGCATGCTTAAAAGTAAATTGGGTTAGTTTTGGGAGAAGGGAGGCACTTTTTATTTTTGGTGGGTGTGGCGGGGGTGGTAGGTGTTAAGAGCAGGATTATTGTGCAATTCGCATCCTAGTTGATAGCATTCTAATAATGATGATTTGGCTAGGTGTGCGTGGTTCATCTGCACCCTCGATTGTCTGAGATTCTTGAAGTCGCTGCCAAACAACTGGTATGTGTGGGCCTGGCATAAGTTTGGCTATACAGTTGAATTTATTCAATCCTTTTGTTGATATGCCATTATTTGTACAGGAAATTTCTAAAGTACATGCGGCTATTTCAGTGGCAAATAATGCATGCTGGGCAATTGGAGAATTAGCAGTTAAGGTATGTTATTGTTAAATGCTGTATTCTAATAAACAATAGAAATGTATGGAAGCTAGAATCTAATTGGCAATGATGGATATTGGTTTTCATAATGTAGTTTGTCAAATGACTGATTATCCCAAAAGCTTAAGTTGTTAGGAAAGGTCACATCAATAGTTTTATATTATTTCTAACACGCCCCCTCACGCAAGAGCCCGTTGGGCTTGAAGCGTGGATAATGCATAGGTCCACCTATCATATGCTTAAATTCCACTTTTTGATTAGAAAGTGAGGGGAGCGGGAATCGAACTCTAGACCATTTAGTTATAGAGGCTCTGATACCATGTCAAATGACCGATTATCCCAAAAGCTTAAGCTGTTAGGAAAGGTCACATCAATAGTTTTATATTATTTCTAACATAGTTCATAACTCTTAGAGGTAAGAATTAGGAGTTAGGACCAAATCAGCTGTATAAGCTGTCTTAGTCAATAATGATACTTTTCACATGAAACACAACCTTCTTATGCTAAAAAAAATATTAAAGACAATCTTACCAAGGCCAGAATTGAAATGCAGTACTGTCTAACACTGGATGTCCCTGCATATTTTGGTTTCACTCTGCTACCTAATTTTGGAATGGATTCTTTTGGCATGGAATTGCAACTTTGCTAAATAGAATGCTAGCTTCTTATATTAACTATTCCAGTTCACATTTTAACCACTTTTATATGAATTTTGAATTTCAGGTTCGTCAAGAAATTTCTCCGTTCGTTTTAAGTGTAATTTCATGCCTGGTACCAATTCATCAGCATGCAGAGGTAACTGTCTTATCATACTGTGTATTATTGATAGTTTTGGAGGTATTATGTTGCTAACCAATATTGGTTAATGTGGTTTTTAGGGACTCAACAAGTCACTTATAGAAAATAGTGCAATAACACTGGGGAGACTAGCATGGGTCTGTCCAGACCTTGTATCACCACATATGGAGCATTTCATGCAACCTTGGTGCACTGCTCTGTCGATGTAAGTTATTTCACCACTAATGTGATTTCCTCAATCACGACTTCCTCCAATGAGCACCTAACAAATATCTTGTGTTTTAAGTCATTGCAATGAAAAATGTTTTGAATTTTTCAGATACTTGTCAGTTAATTATGATTGACAAGTTTTTCTCAGTAAGATGTGTTTGTTATAGAAATTTGTGGATTATGTTTATTTTGACCCCATACATTTACTGGGGACTTGGGAGTCAGAGCAAAGTATTTTCAACATAGATTTAGATATGACTCTCTTCAGAGCTGAGGTGTAGTCGTATAATGACACTCTCTAGCAAATACATGCAATGATTATATTGCACTGGCATTTATATGCTGTTTTTGTGCTAGTAATTCAGCTTGCAACTACACAGCAGTTTCTAGGCATGTAAACTCGGCTGTTAGCATATTAGAATATTCAGATCGCATCATTGAGATCTGGTTCTTATCATCTCTTGAACTGAAGCAAACCTAGTGTCTTTGATCAAGCTACCTTGACCCATTTTCCCTGAGCGTTGGGGGGATATTGTGGGTTCATTAGTAGACGCTCAATTAGCTGTTACCAGTGTAGTGGTAACTGTAATTGGGTTGTGTTAACCGTATTTTTCTTTGACAAATATCTTTTATGCTCTTCCTCTATATAACAAGATTCAGAACACAATCCATATCTGAGTTTCGTCTCTCTCTCTCTCTCTCTCTCTAAATTCTCTCTCAAATTCTCAGTCGTTTAACCGTGAAATTGTTTTACTTATATATAGTTTTACTTTTGCAAATGGTAGTGCCTGTGTTTTTATACATTTAGGACTTACACATAGAAACATAAAGGAGGGTAACCTAATCTCAGAAAATCTTCACTTTACAAATTGATCAGTTTTATATGTCTAGTCTTTCTTTGCAGATTATCTTGTGTATAGAAATTTTCATGTATGATTTGTGGCAGGATACGAGATGATGTTGAGAAAGAGGATGCTTTCAGAGGTCTATGTGCCATGGTATGCTCCTCCTTTTATTTAACACACAACGTAGTACCAGACTGGTCATCATGTAGTCAGTGCTTTATACTTTATGTTTGTTTTCAGGTCAAAGCCAATCCTTCTGGAGCTCTAAGTTCGCTTGTTTACATGTGTAAAGCCATTGCAAGTTGGCATGTATGTTTGCTAACATCACCGTTCTCTTAAGTGTCAAAATTATGTACGATTTATGCAATATATAACCTAATTTGTTGACATGTATAGGAAATAAGGAGTGAAGATCTACACAATGAAGTCTGCCAGGTCTTGCATGGATATAAACAGGTTAGTGTTACTTGTTTGCTGGGAACACATCTTACTTAGAACTTTTATGTATAGGTTATGGCTGCAATTCATTCATCATGAAAACGAAACTAAAAATTAATGAAGTACCCTTTTTCACCATGGTAGATGTGGCCCTTTGTATGATAAAATTGGTATTCAATAATTGTATCAAATCCTGATTACTTGGGAAAAATTCATGATATTCAATATTATGCTATAGATGCTACGCAATGGAGCATGGGACCAGTGCATGTCTGCTTTGGAGCCGCCAATAAAAGAAAAGCTTTCAAAATATCAAGTATAATTTGATTGAGTGAGCATTGTATCTGCATTGGTCTTGGTTGTTATGTGTGTTGTCAAGCAATATACGAGTCATGATTCAATATTGAGCTGGAGCTTAGTCTTGGTCCAATTTTATCGGTCAGGGTTATCAGTATGTATACAATTCATTGAGCTTGATGATTACAGGCAGGTCGACAAGCCTTCAAGGTCTCGTCGTTTGATGGTGTTTTCCATGAGAAATGTACAGTGAAATGGCTTTCAACGTTTGGAAATGCTTGATTCTTTGTTGTCTTTTATAGTTTAAAAAGCCTTAATTAAAGGCTAGGAGTTTGATTCAACCTATGAGTTCATCATCACGGTTTTCCAATATCTTTTTAGAGTTTATAGGTTTTGTGGCTTTGGTTATACAGTTTTGTATCACTAGATAGAGAGAGGGAGTATATGGGAAGGGGTGTTATAACATGACAACCTGTAGTTTTCACCGTAATTAGTTGTTCCATTGCTTGTAACACTTGAAATACGGTTTCGGCTATGTGTTGCCTTAGGCAGCGCATCGTTTGAATTTTGATTGAGACAATACACATTTAAACTCTTGCATGACCAAATATTTTCTTTTAACTAGTACTAGTATTATTGTTAAGTAAAAAAAAAAAAATAGTATTGTTAACATTAAATTATAACAATAATATTAGGAACAAACGCCCTATTTGGTTTATATCATAATCAAATTATCTTAATGTAGTGATAATAAATAAATAAATTTATGGTAATGGGGTATTTATATTTGCAAATTTTATAGTATAATTTTATTTGTTTAATAGTAGAAGCGGGTTTTTGTGTTTGTGGAATGGCCGGATGGGCTTATATACTAACCATGATCTAGTATAAGATAAATTTGATGGGAACACATAATTAACGACTTGTTTGGTCGAAGTTGGAAATACAACAACCAAATCGTCCATAAACAAATATGCAACTAACCTCATTAATTTATAAATGACCTGGTAAAGAAATGCCTGAATTATACCATTCTCATTTATTTTGAATACTACTACTATTAATTATATCTTCTGTGAAAACTATATTTCAATCCATTTTAATATTGAGTAAACCATCAATTTGGTTTTTAACTTTGTAAAACACTTTCAAATAGGTCATTGATTTTCTGAATATCTCAAAAATGTCTCTGATTTTATTTTATTATAGTTGTCCTAAACTAATTTTATATTTTTACTTCACCCACATGCCATGTCATATGTACAAGTAACAATGCAGTCCATTATAGTTGCTGCTCTCTATAAGGAAATATGAGCATTACCATCACAATCAGCACCAAAGTTGCTCTAAGCATTATAAATCTCAAAAATTGTAATCAAATTGAGTAACTATAAATTTGTGAAGTTCAAGCCAAAATGTAAATCTTTCAACTCATCAGGTATATTTGGCCAAGAGGATGCGGATATTAGAAGTTATTAACAATGAGAAGTATGAAAACATTGTAGCATACAAACTCAAAGTGACATTAATGAATCAATGCCAATACACCTGAGATTCTTTAAAACATGATGATTGCATCACTTTGTCATCTCATCTACCACATCAATGTGCCTTATGAAGATGCAAGAAGTTAAAAGTACAAATAATGAAAAAGGAGGAGGATTATGAGATTAATCATCATAAAAACAGCAACTGTTTGGGATAAATCATAGAATGAAAGAAGGGATATGCGCTGAATAGAAATTGTATGTATCAAATTGTAACAAGTAGCAACGACTAGCATCAAATGTCGTTGTAGTATAGTGGTAAGTTATCCCGCCTGTCACGCGGGTGACCCGGGTTCGATCCCCGGCAACGGCGAAATTTTTGTTTTTTCTTTGCAATTTTTATTCATTCGCCCAGTGGAAGTGGTAGATGGAAGGAACCGCTGCACTGCAAAATCATTCACTCTCTTTTTCTTATCAAAATTTATCATTCTAAACATTGGAAGAACGAACTTATTTATCATTTATTTGAGAATTGAGATTATGCTTATGCTTAGTTATAAATACTTGTGTAAGTAAGTATCTATGACCATGACTATGATATAATAAGAGGGTCTAAACATAGCTTATGATTATTATTTATTAATGTTTTTCAGTTTGAAACACATACTATGTTGTATCTTTGTGGATTAACAAACTGATTCTTAGAAGCTGCTAATTCAATTCTTTCCCATGTCTTTTTTCTCTTCATATCTTCTTGATGTGCCACTGATTCTTTAGCTTTTATTTCCATTTGAGCTTTTGCATATAAATCTGGATCAATATCTTCCACCACTACCTTCACACTTTCTGTTAACTGCCTAACACTCTTGCTCCAATGTAACTTCAAATTCTTTTCCACACCTTCTACTATCACTGGTAGGACTTCTACTGTTCCTGTTGTTGCCATTTTGTAGAATTGCTCATTGTTCCATACATATAGTGCCCTTTCAGCTACCTGAAAAGTTAATTAACCACATTTATCTTATTTATGTATAAACTATTTCTACGACAAATAATAAAATAAAATCAAACTGTTACGAGATTTATTTACCTGTGAATTCCAACTGTTGATGCATTTTGTAATCTGAGTACATATAGGCAACGCCAACTTACGATATTGATCGGGATCCAAATTCTCGACAAGATCTTCCAATTCGCCGATCAACAAAATTTCCTTTTGACAATTTGTAACAGGCCAATATCTCAAAATTCCTCTTACAACAACACCTCCAAGCATAGGCTCCTTCTGCACAAACTGTGATATACAATAAGCAAGTTGTCTATGATAAACTTGCATCCCTTTAGTCTTATGTAAAGGAATCAACACTCTCATTAGAAACAACTTGTGCTCTTCTTTCAGCGGAACGGTAAAGCCATTAACAATAGTTCCCCATATCTCAAGCAAGTCTGCAATACCAGAATGTTTCTCTGTCTCAAAAACATAGTTCAACAAAACATCTGTCATGGATTTCCTCATCGCAGAACGGTCACTAACAAACTTAGAATATATCTTGTGGTACACATTTTTCAAGCTTTCGCGTTCCCTTGGATCTTCGGATTGGAAAAGCGATAACAGATTAAGGAGGAAAGAATGATCCATATAGTTCCGTAGTATGTTTGTGTCTGTGATATTAACAAGCCTAAGAAGGATCTCATAAACTATTTGTAGATGTAACCATATAGGTGAAAGTATCGAAATGGGATCTTCTTCGTCAAGAAATTCTGATATAGCTGAAGGGTTTGTAGGTGGAGGGAGTGACCTAAAAAGATTGGCTTTGATCATTGATACTAAAGGTCCTACAACTTTTTCATGCACTGGTTTTTTGGAAGATTTCAACACAGCTATGAGCCTTGAAAGTTGAAGTCTTTTGGAGTCTCTTTGTGCAGGAGATTCTGAAGGGTCAGTGAATGTGAAAACAAAGGTGCAATATGAAATAGTAGAGAGAATTTCTTCATTTCCTGAAGTAGGTGATGATGGTACAAGAGGCTTTTCCTTTTCAAAAAAATCTTTAAGTGTTTTTTGGTTGCTCATTTTTCCTTTCCTTATATGTTTGAGGATTAGGAAGGAACTTGTGTGTTTTGAGTTTGAATATAAAAGCTAAGAAGACGGAGATTCCTTTGCAACAAGAAGCTTTGGAATTTCCAAACTGTTAACTAAGCATTAGAACTTTCAAACTCTTGTGTTTTGTGAGATTATAACAAGACATTGATCATGGTATCTTAATTTTATTGTTCCTTATACTTCCTTTTCGATTTTCGCCACGTAGAATTTTCGACATATTCAATGATCTAATCCATATTTAATCATCTAATCCTTATCAACAGGTTGTTAAAATTTTCATCAATAGGGCTTAAATAACATACAACTTGCTTATTAATATATTCATCTTTAGTTAGCAACTTGGTTTTATTAATGTGTCATCACTAGTTAGTTGCACCTTGATAATAGAGATTTGAATCATTTTATTTTTCATTAGAACATGACAATGATTAGTTAGGAAAGAAAAAGACAAAATTATTATTTATAAAACCTTTATAGGTCTTATCATTCAGAGCTAAGTCTCCAAATCCTAGTTGTTTGTGTATTTTTCTTGATAAATTTAAAAATATAAAAAGATCTAAATCCAAAAATAGAGTAATTGAGACTTACAAGTTACAACTAAAACTCTTATTTTAATAAAGTAGTTGAGCATAAGATTTCTCGTCAAAGAAAAGATTTATTTATGATTTGAAGCTTAGGCCTAACAAAACAAGATTAGCCGGAAAATAAACATACAAAGAATAAAACACACAAGTAGACATGGTGAAAATTAACGTTTGTGTTTGAAGTCACAATTTGCTTATTGTGAAAAGTCAACAGTGACATCCACAGTGAGAAGAATTTGAGATAGTACAAAATATGTGGTGTACTTTCTTGAGTGTTCAATGTTTATGTGCTATGTTATTTGACTTGTTTTAAGTATACAGTGTTTATAGCACATAAATACAAGGTCACTCAATTTCTATGCCGCATGAACTGCTGCAAATGTGCTCTTAGGCTCGGTGTTGCAGATTTTTCTGCAGAAGCTGCAGCAGGGTGGGACTTTGCTGGTGCTGTTGTAGACTGCGGGTCTGCATCTAGTGGCTGGACAACCATTCGTGAGTATGATAAAGTGCAATGTAGATGCAGCATTGTTTCCACATCAAAATGCCTTTGAAGTTGGCATGTGTATCAAAAAGGGGACTTTTTTCGAGCTAAAACTATTACAAGCAATCTGTTTTTATCACCAAAAGTGGCGGAGGCAAAAGAGTCTCATGGAAGCTTTAATTTGATTACACGAAGAAAGTTTTCAACAAGTCACATTCGTATTGGATTGAAAAGCAATTGTACAACAAACCGGCCGTAGCCTGAATTATCTGCATTAACACATTCTAAATGTTGCTAGAACTTTATCTTTTCAATCCAAAATCCCATACAAATTTATGTCATTTTAGTGTTCAACATGTCGTTCACCTTATAAATAGAATACATAGTCCTCTTTTAAATAATGTGGCTCCTCTAAGCTGAACGACCAAAGGATTTCATAATTAAAAATCTGAGACACTTCCTTGGTTTAGGAATTGCTAGATCAAACCATGACATATTAATAAACACAATTTTTTTGCATACATTAAAATAATTGTTCATTGTGAAACACATATATATTGTTGTGGATTGATAAAGTGATTCTTAGAAGCTGCAAATTCAATTTTTTTCCATCTCTTTTTTCTCTTCACATCTTCTTGATGTGCCACTGATTCTTTAGCTTTCATGGGATTGTGATCGCGTGCAACCCAACCCAATGTCACAGACCTTATTGTCGGTGTCCCCATGTCGGTGTTAGTTTCATATTCGGTGTCTTTGTTAGTGCAAGGCCAACTAACCATAGTGATCAGGATCCAAATTCTTCATAAGATCTTCCAACTCTCCAATCAACAAAATTTGTTTTTGACAATTTGTGTGGGGCCAATTCCTCAAAATTCCCCTAACAACAACATCTCTAAGCAAAGGCTCCTTCTGCACAAACTGTGATATACAATAAGCCAGTTGCCTATGATAAGCTTGCATCCCTTCAGTCTTATGTAAAGGAATCAACACTCTCATAAGAAACAATTTGTGCTCTTCCTTGAGTGGCACGGTAGAACCATTAACAATAGTTCCCCATATCTCAAGCAAGTCTGCAATACCAGAATGTTTCTCTGTCTCAGAAACATACTTCAACAAAACATCTGTCATCGATTTCCTCATCACAGAACGGTCGCAAATGAACTTAGAATATATCTCACGGTACACATTTTTCAAACTCTCGCGTTCCCTTGGATCTTCGGATTGGAAAATTGATAGAAGATTAAGTAGGAAAGAATGATCCATATAGTTTCTAAGTATTTTGGAGTCTGTGCTATTAACTAGCCTAAGAAGGATTTCATAAACTATTTGTAGATGTGACCATAAAGGTGAAAATATTGAAATAGTATATGAATCTTCATCAAGAAATTCTGATATAACTGAAGGGTTAGTAGGTGGAGGGAGTGGCCTAAAAAGATTGGATTTGATCATTGATACTAAAGGTCCTAAAACTTTGTCATGAACTGGTTTCTTGGAGCATTTCAACATAAATATGAGCCTTAAAAGTTGGAGTGTTTTGAGGTCTCTTTGTGTAGGAGATTCTGAAGGGTCAGTGAATGTGAAAACTAAGGTACAGTATGAAACTGTAGAGAGAATTTTTTCATCTTCTGAAGCAGGTGAAGATGATATAGGAAAAAGAGGCTTTTCCTGCACAAAAAAGTCTTTAAGTGTTTTTTGGTTGCTCATTTTTCCTTTTCTTTGCTTATTTTCCTTCTCTGCTTGAGGATTAGGTAAGAACTTACAACTTTTGTGTTTTGAGTTGAATATAAAAGCTAAGAAGACGGAGATTCCTTTGCAACAAGAAGCTTTGCTTTGGAATGTCCAAACTGCTATTAAATCATTAGAAGTCAACTTTCAAACTCTTGTGATTAACGTGAATAATATCGATCATTCATAAATAAATCAAAGGTCGATATTATATGCACATACATAAATCATGAGCGGTTACAATATCAACTTATTTTCGTACTTATTAATCATTCACATTAGAATAGCCAAATCTGATAGATAGTACCAAATATAGAGTATACTTTTATCATGAGGTTTCAAATGTTAATAATACAAATTCTTCTAAGCAGCATAAATATTTGGAAGATCGGGATTAACAGAGAACCTTAACAATCTTTTTCTCTCCATATATTTCAAACAAGGTTGCAATATAAGTCCCATTATAACAGCTGAAATACTTATGATAAATACCTTCAATGAAGCAAGAGCTAAAACCACAAATATAAGTAATGTTGGAACCATACACATCAACACAGCTCCAATATTCCCAACAGGTATCTTATAAGGCCTAGAAACATTTGGAGATTTCATTCTCAGCTTAATAAATGCAACAAACTCCATTAGCATACCAAAACAGTACAAGAAATTTTCAGCAGCAACAATTTCTTGAAAACTCAACCATGAAAGCAAAACCACGCCAGAAGCTGAAAACAAAATACCAATAAAAGGTGTTCCGTAACGTGACCTTTTAGCAAAGAATTCAGGTAGCATACCTCTTTCAGCCATTCCTAAAAGCTGAAAAGAATCACTACTCATTTCAGCTACAAACATTCCCATATTTGATAATGCAGATGCAACTTGAACCCATGTTCTTAACCAAACACCTCCAATAACTCTACCAACTTCTGAAAAGTAACCATCACACCATAACTCTCTATTAACTTCAACAGCACCTGTTCCAACCAAAAGAGGTAAAAAATACCCCAAAACAACCAATACAACAGCATAAAAAAGTGCTTTCGGAAGTGTTTTACCAGGATTATTAACCTCTCCTGCAAGAGTACTAACAGAATCCCAATAATTCAAATTCCAAAACAATGTGTTCAAATATAAACTCCACTTAACACTCTTCAAATCCATTATCACCCATCTTTTTGGTTTTATTCTTGGAATTGAAATCAATCCCATAACAACAAAAGGAAGCAATGAAAAAATTCCCAATAAAATTGCAGCCCAACCCACAATTGTTAAACCTCTATAATTCATATAAGTAAGAACCAAAGTTAAAACCAAAACAGCAATAATCCTTGGAAAACCATGACCTATAACAGGAATAGCTGATTTAAGATAATCAAGAAACAAAACTGGGTATAAAGCATTGTCAATTACACCACTGAGCCATTTCATCCAACCAAGTTGAAAACCCCAAAATGGGCCTAATGCAGATGAAACCCAAACAACATAGCCACCATTTTCAGGAAACATTGTACCCATTTCAGCAGTTATTAATGCTTCAGGAACACTCCAAATGAGTGGAAAAACTAAGAAACCAACAAGAGACAACAATGGACCTGCTGCTCTAACTGTGTCTTCCACACCAAATGGTCCTCCTGATACCTCATAAAAGATTAAGAAAATTAGAGGTATGATTGAAACTTTTTTCAAATTTTCTAGCTTTGGAACAGATGGTGAAGATGATTCTTGTTCTGGTGGTGTAGTAACATGATGTTCACCAACGTTGGACATGGACTCCATGTTTGTTGACATTGTTGTGCATGCAATGCATTTCAATTTCAATATCAAAGAAATGAATGGTTTTAGTGAGTGACGTGATGAGTAAATAAGAGAAGAGAAGACGTGTCAGAAATGTGAGTAAGCTATACATGCATGCATGCATGTCATGCTTTTCCTGGTTTCAAGTTAAAGAAGATGAGAACAAAGTTATCTGTATTGTCTTGTTCCCACATTTGTATTAGGATTTAGGAGCAAATTACACAAATTATGCAGGGTTTGTTTGGTAATATATATAGCATGCAGCAAGACAATTACTCCCACTCTTTTTCATATTCAACAACTAAATTTTTTTGGTATATCGAATCCAAAGATGAATAATCCAAGAGATACAAATATTTAAAGCTAAAGATTTTACTCCAGCAATAAAATCTATTTAAAAGATAAAAACAAAATTTCCAGCAATAAAATGATCTTAGACTCCTTTGTCAAAAAAAAAAAGAAGAAAAATCTTAGACTCCATAAACATATTGGATTGCCTCATGTCTATCCATTAATATCCTATATATATTATTTTTTTTCATAACGATCGTAACATACATACATTGTTCCTAGCTATAATTTAACTTTTGCACGTAGCAATATAATAATGATGTCGTCGTCGTATATGTATTCGAGTCTAAGTGACTTAATGTCGTCTATGAATGATGACAACAACAGCAGCAGTATTGATGAGAATAATATTTCATTTGAAAATAATCTTCTCAAAACAGCTGCTTTGGCTTATCTTCGACCTATGCCTACTCCAATTCATCATTCTGGTAACAACAGTTCTTTCTTCGACAATTTGACACGATTTAATTGCTTCTCCTCCGGCTGCGGCGCTGAAGTTGGCTGTTTTCGATGGTTTAGTTCAACTGTTGTTAGATTATTTCGCGGTACAGTCAATCATGAAGAAGATCACGTTGATGAGGGAGAAACCAGCCAAACAAATTAAGCAAACAACATCATGGGATTGTTTGGAACATTAGGTTTCACCAATTGATTATAGAGATAGTAATAGTAGTACTTTTTTTTATTTCACTTTAGTTTAAGCCCAATTGGAATTTGTAAATTGAAAATTGATTCTTTTAGATCCGGTTTGGTTCAGGATTTTTGAAAATTAAAAGACGGAAAGTAATATTTTAAATTTTTATGTTTGATTCAATTTTTTAACGAGTAGTTTGAGAAATTTATTTTTCTTGTACATTACCGTACCATTACTAAATTGAAAAAAAATATATATCATGTTTTTAGTTGGTAGAAAAACTGTATTATATATATTATATACGGAGATCGAAATTAGAATATAAAATTAAGCAGTAACCAATGGAATATTTTATAAAAAGAATTAAGATTAATCATTTAACATGGTTCAAGGTCTCAAGTTCTAATTTTTTTTGTACTATTATTTTTTGTGTAGGATCATACTAAACATTAATCAACATCTAGACCGAATATCAAATATGTATGGTTTAGATAATTGAGATTTTCATTATATAAAAATCCATGTTTATAGAATTAGAAGACACTTAATGCATGAGTAGATACTAGCTAGTAGCTACAAGATTGACATGTGACATTTTATTTTTTGTGGTGAATGTATTATGTATAGTGAGTATAGATGACATGTGAGATACTACATACTAGTATTAATTGTGAGAATGATTTTTGCTTTGACGCCACTGTATTTTTATATGGAAAAGATCGAGGGTAAGGAATTGAAGACAATGATTAACTGATTAACTGATTTTTTATATGGCATTTCTTAATGGCTTAAGCTTTTGGGATAATCGGTCATTTGACATGATATCAGAGCCTCTATGACTATGACTAAATGGTCTAGAGTTCGATTCTCGCTTCCCTCACTTTCTAATTAAAAGTGGAATTTAAGGGGTCTAAAAAGAAACTCACTTTCATTTGGTCTATCCATTTTGTCACCCTAATTATAAGTTTATAACATATCATCAAAACTGTTAAAGAGGCTAAGAGCCCACTTCATTATAATGTGCACCCATCATACAGAAAAATTCATCGCACAACAGTTGAAACTTATTTTGAGACTGAATTTGCGACAACCAAATTATATATGTTACAAATTTGTGTATCACAGTGTTTACGGACAAAAATATTCAATCCGTCGCAAGATTGAGACGGAGTTTGGGAAGGAAAAAATGATCAAATCTTGGATAACTATATTAACTTTTGTGAGAACAGTAACTAGTAGAAAAATTATTGATTTGGTTATTTTTTTCCTTATATATTGAATAGTGGTTTTACTATTTTCTTGTTCTTATGATAAAATGATTTGTGTAACCTTTATATAAAATGGTTTTGCTATACTCATTGAATAATTATATAAAGGGAGTGATGAAGTATTTAAACGTTTGTTATAGGAAACATCAAATGCCATTTCACATTCTTTTTTTTTTTTTTTGATAATAATGAGGGCCTAAGCCCAAAAAAGAAAATTACACGGGAATTAAACGCGGGGTCGCTATCCCCAACACATCAGCTAAAATTATATGTCTACATTCTCTTGGGCAAGTTTCATAAGAAACCATATCAGCATCAAGTGTGCAACCAATATTAGCTAACACATCTGCACACTTGTTAGTTTCACGATAAGCATGTTGTACCACCACTTCCCACTCTAAATCCATCAACTGACGAATTCTCCGAACCAATGATCTACCAAGAGCATTCCCCTTCTTCCTATCTTGTAATATTTGAACTACCACAATAGAGTCTATATTCAACACCACCTTTGTAAACCCCAACCTTCTAGTTAGCTTCAAACCTTCAAATACTCCCCACAACTCCGCAACAAATGCACTACAAACTCCCAAATGCTTAGCAAAACCTCCAAGCCACTCACTATCACTACCTCTAATCACTCCACCACACCCTGAAATTCTTCCTTCCTTACTAGCACCATCCGTATTTAGCTTAACCCAACCTTCTATCGGCGGCTTCCAACATAATTGCACCTCTTCACAAACAATATTCCTAACCACTTTATGCATCAAAACAGCCTCATGGTAATTATTTACATGTTGAGTCACATGCAACACTTGATTAGGAGGACGTGTATATTCATGATCATGGCTTTCTTTATTATGCCACAACCAAACACAGTGGCAACAGGTTGCCCAAAAATCACTCCAAGCAATATTATTTTTCACATTCTTGTCATTTTCACAAAACACAAATTAGGCTCAACATACCATTAATGGTATTATTGTGATGTTCTTTCTAAAACAAGCATATGAAATTTCAAATCATGAAAGTAAAAAGAAAATTATGAACTTATTTTTAGTTAAATAATTTAGTTCTTAGAATTTTTATTTTTTTTTGATAAATTAGTGACTAGAAAATTCAACGGTTAATAAATGAAATATTCGAGGAGGTTCGAACTTTATTCCCTACTTAAATAAAAAGTGGGCCAGTGCATATATTAAGTGTGTGTTGAAAATGGGTACAAAAGTTAACGTATGTAGGAAGGTTACATATTGAAAAAAGCAAGCAAGAGCATGAATGATGAAACATTGTTTTCGTTGGATCCCCACAGCACCATTCATTCATATTGGCTTTGCTTGCATTGTGCACGCCAAAGTAACCTTACAAATACGGTAAATCCAATAAGCATGATGAGCTTTGGTTAGAAGACAACACAACACAACACAACCAAAATGAATATGCAGCATAATGAAGCTTCCAAGCTACGTCTCATTCTGTTTTACATTTGCTTTCCTTGTTTGTATACAAGTTAATGTCACCAAACAAAAGATCATTGGGAATCTTCTTTTTATCTTCTTCTTTTTCTCTTTATCTCATTGTTTTCCTCACTCATATTATATCATCACTCACTCTCACACACTATAATAAAAGTAAGGAGATCCAAAAATATACATAAGAATTTGGAAAAGCTAATTAAAGTACATAAATCAGAATAATTAAATAAACCATATTATCTAAATTAATATCTATAACACATAAAAAAAAGGTATCACTTACTTTTTCTTTTTGAAAGGCAAATATAATTATATATATTAAAAGACAAAAATGGACAAGTACTAACATACTCCTTCTAAAAAATGAATGGATGTATTCTAACAAATATCTATAGAAGATAGTAACTTACACCTACTAAAAAATAAGTGAGTTCACGTTATCAAATCAAATAGTACTCTATTGGCTCCTTAATGTTTTTTGCTTTTTGGAGAAAAGGATTATGCCTATTTATTTATCATTTTTAAAATTCAATACAATATTTATTATTATTTTATTAATAATATTTTTAACTATCTATTGTTGAGAGTAGATGTGAGAATAGGTCATACCGTTCTACAGAAGTCTCTGGCCTAACCTATATAGGCTCACGCTAGACTTGACCGTTTTTTAAATAGAGTATGCCTATATTTTTTTACAAGTTTATTTAGCTAAAAATGTCAGGTTACAGACCATAATAAAAACCTTTTAAGCTTACTAGGCCGACCTATTTAAATAAATATTAATAATATTTTTATTAATTTTATCATTTAAATTAATATTGAACTTTGAACAAAATTATAATTCTAAAAACTTTATAATGAATTAATTTTTTGCATATATAAATGTATTGCTATATATAAAATAGAAATGAAATATGATGTATATATAACAAAATTCTCTAAAGTATGATGTAAAATATCAAAAAAGTTTAATCTCATTGGTCAATTAATTGATTAGACTATTTATATATCAATATTATTATTTATTTAAATATGTTCGTATGAAATAGACTTTTAAACAGGCTAAGAGACCACATGCCAGATTCAGGTCTTCGATTGTTTGAAATGTCAGACTCAGACTTGACAAAATCTAGTTCAATCTAACATAGTTGAGAGAGAAATAGATGAGACGAGATTATTATATAAAAAATAACAAATTATTCCGGTAAATTTGTTAAAATGAAAAGTAAAAAGAGAGGGTCTAGCGAGGCCCAGTAGTGCCCCGTGGATAGATCCGTTTAATTGTATGAAAAAGGAAGCAACCGAATTAAGCAAATTATATATATATTGACTATTGAGTACTATAAAACAGAGTGAGACATTAACATTACATTACATTAATATAACCTCTCTTGCTTATGTCTATGTAGTGTGTGTGTGTGTGTGTTGTGTACCTTCATTCAATTTCCAAATTTCATATATACAATACAATAGAAAGGTCATATATATATCAATATCAATATCAATATGGAGGGATTAACAGGAGGACTAAGTCATCTATTTGTGACAATGTTTCTGGCTGGGATTGGAGGAATTATAGCTATTCCAGCAATAACAGATGTGACTATGGCTGCACTTTGTCCTGGTCAACAACAGTGCTCTCTTGCCATTTACCTCACTGGTTTCCAGCATGCTGTCAGTCTTCTTCTTCTTCTTCTTTTTCCATTTTCACTTTTCTATTTCTGTGTTATCAGAACAAAAAATATCATGAATCGATCAATGCTCTTCTCATAACGCTTAATTCTATCATACACCACCAAGAGTTACTAGTATATATTATTCACCTCTTCATCTCTTTTTTATTTTTAATTAATTTGGTGATACTAATATTTAACTCATCTGCTCGATGGTGGCAAACGTTTCATGCACTCATTAATTACAACAGCAAACTTTCATTCATCAATTAATATATTATTTTTACTCATAATTTAATAATTATATTTTTTGGTAAGTAATTTAATCACCACAAACCTTTTCTTTTAAACAGAGGAGGATTATTAAGACCCAATTTTTTTATTATATTAGACCAACAAAATATGAGACCAACAAAAGTGAACTTGCTCAATTAGCTAGAGTTAGGACACAAAGTCTATGATTATGAATCAGTCCGACCAAAAAACAAACTGGTCAGTGAGCTTAAGACTATCATCACATAAGTTACTTTGAATATTTTCATCTATTTGAAATGTATGTGACACTTTTAACTTATTTTCATCCCCATTTTAAGAATTGACGTCCACAACGATCTTCACTCTATTGACCATTGACTCACCATAAATTATTTTCCTTGTGATGACTTCTTGGGTATCGTGTTTAACCAAAAGTTCTTGTTTCATATTTTTGTTTGTGTTTGTTTTTGTTTTCTTATTTTGATTTCTTTCTTATACCAAAAAAAAACCAATAGTACTACTCGTAAAAAAAAACCAATAGTTATTATTTTCTTAGTCCCAACTCTCAATAAATACACCGATTTATTGTCGTTTTGACCATATCATACAAATTAAAAAATATAATCATTGTTGTACATGAAAGAAAATTTATGAGTTACTAGTTCACAAAAATGTCGTTCATTAATGATATAAAAAAGATAAATTGTAGAAGTAAAAAAAAAAAGAGTAAAGGATAAATTGTGACTTATATTTTGATACAAATTTTTCTGTCAAATTAGACTTATATTTTGGTACGGAGGGAGTAATAGTTATTATTTTCTTAGTCCAAAAGACTATAATTCATTGGATTTGAAAATTTAATGACTTAAATACCACATTATAACACTATAAAATATTGCAAAAATTCATTAATCTCCACTAAACACAATTTATTGATAAAACACTTGAACATAGTATTGCAAAAAAAAATTGATACGTAGACGAAATGAAAAGTCATTGAAAACTTACACACACAAATTGGAGGGATGGAGTTCGAACTATGGTCATAGATCCGGTCTAACAATTTCAGCATTTTCTGTCAATTGAGCTATGACTCCTAGACAATGGTGCAAAATTTAATTAGTAGTATTTCCTAACTATCTATTTAATGTATTTAAATAGATAGACTCACTAACTTTAAATATGAAAAAAATATAAAATTTGAAATGGAACCCGGCCTCTGGAATATTTCAATGTGGATTCAATTACAAACTTAATATTACTACTAATTAGAAAGCTAAGTCATGATAAAAATAAGCCTATGTGTCTTATTCCTAAATCATTGTTACCATACTTGCAAGTTATCTAAGCTAATTAGCTTTTTAGTTATGCCGTATGTTTCAAAAAAGAATAGCTTCAAAGATATGTTGTTGAATACTATAATCCATCACATGTTAATGTTATGTCATCAAGGTGAATGTGGCTTTTGATGACCACCACCCTTTTGGCTTTTGAAGATCAAGTAATGTAGGAGTATATAGATAAACACACACATTAAAAGAAATAAAAGTTGATGGAATTACTAGTAATTAGAGAAAGCATAAAGAAAAAGTAGTGAGAAATACGTAGAATTAAATTGGTTTTGTTGTGGTGCACTACGGTTGCAGATGATTGGAGTGGGGTCAGTGGTGACGACACCATTAATTGGAAATTTGTCTGACCGCTACGGTAGGAAAGTCTTGATCACACTTCCTCTCACCGTGTCTCTCATTCCTCAAGGTAATTAGTGTACTAGCTAGTAATCAAGTTGATTTCTAGTAAGTACTGTATCTTACCAGCTTAATTTGTTAATTCATTTTTCATTTATTTAATATCATGCTTAAATGGATTGGTTAATTTGTTATGGTTTGTGAACCCCCCCACCCCAACATTCTAGTATTGTGTTTAGTGTATGATTAATGAATAGTAGTAAATACACAATAGTTTTATAAACATTTTTTGAGTCTTCACTTACCTAAATTTTATGTTAAGAAAAACTAATACTGTACTACACAATATTCCTTAATTGACAAGAGCTAAATAATTGATTTTGAAAAGGAAAAAGTTAGTGAAAATGTAGGTACTGTTGATATATACATTAGTGCATCTGCACGTGCTGCCTTAGTGGGAAGCCTAATTATGAATTATTCATCCATCCATTCAAGATGCACTCACTAATCTTGCCACTCAACGCCATTTGGTGATCGATGACATAATGGTGTTACCACTCACTCACTCACTCCTTTTGCTTTTCATACTTTTCCTTCATCAAAGTCAAACAAATATCTTCTTCATGGTTTTACTTGAAAGAGAAGTTATTAGGGTTGTGAGACAAGAAAATAGATTCTAGGGACGAACCGGTAGAATCAAGTTTCAAAGTAGGAATTCTAATGAACTAGAATAGAATTCGGTACAAATGAGATAATATGAACATAGTTTTGATTGAGAGTTTTTGAGAGAAGAAATATTTGATTAATGTTTGATTTATTCTCAAATGAAGCACAAAAGCTTCTTAAATACACCATAAAAGCTAAAAGAGTAAAATGACATATAATAAACTATTTATTTAAAATAAACTAATCTTAATACTTATTTCCTATAATAGGTTGATTTTATCATTAATATAATTTCTTTTTCAATATTTTGTATGAGTCATTAATTTATACTACTATTGTACCACCTTGTGGCTAGTCTGTCAGAGTGTAAGAGACTAGACTACCTTAAATAATTGGTCAGTAATTTAATCTTTGATTCTTACATATAAATAAAAACTGATTGGATGAAGAATCTATTATTATGTGTGTTCAATATATTCTCCAAGGAAGATTATTTATTACATCAAGGTTAATTGGGTACATACATACTAATAAAATAAAATAATGTGGTGTTTATTTATTTATGCAGCCATATTGGCATATAGCAGGGAAACAAAATTCTTCTACGCATACTATTTGGTCAAAACTCTTGCTGCCCTTGCAGGCGAAGGCAGCTTCCATTGCCTAGCTCTTGCCTATGTGGTACTTCACATTCTCATTAACCTCTTCAATTAAGCCCATACATGCATGTGTGTGCGCGCGTACACACAAACACACATAGTTTAACATTTGGTTTAATTTTGATTTATGGGATCAGGCAGACAAAGTTCCAGTTGGAAAACGAGCATCAGCATTTGGAATGCTTGCTGGTGTTGGATCAGCATCGTTTGTTGGCGGAACATTAGCTGCTAGATTCCTATCCACAGATTTGACATTTCAGGTTACACACTATAATTAAAACGCCGTTAGTCCAAGGGGAAAGCATAAAAATTGTTATGTCACGGCTCACATTATTGCGGTCGCAGACCTTTATTTAAAACCCTGGTCATAATAATAATAATACCCTTATTCTTATTTCTGAATTTGTGATTGGTTTATTTAGGTTGCTTCAGTGTTCTCAATGATAGCATTGGTGTACATGAGAATTTTCCTTAAGGAAAGTTCACCTATGAGTCAGCCATTGTTGAAAGAGGCAGAGGAACCATGCATTCAACAGTGTGAGGATGATATGCCTCAAAAAACATTTAAGAAACTACCTTCAATGGGGGATATAATTTGTTTGCTCAAGTGTAGGTGAGTAAGGAAGTGCAGAAATGTATCTTGCATAAGTATATAGATTGTGGACATTAATCCGTTATTTGAATTTATCTACTGGCATAAACACTTAAGAACTGTTTGAGAAAGTTTATAGCAATAACTTATGACAAGTTCATAAGCTGATTTCAACAGTTTTTTTTCATAAGCTCTCCATGATAGCTTATACATAAGTACTTACATGATAAGCACCTAACTAAACAGTTTATCCAAACAGAGTTTAAATTTGATAGAGTTGTCGATCTTACAAGCTTAACTTTTGCAGCCCTACATTCTCACAAGCAGCAATTGTTTTGCTCTTCAATAGCCTTGCTGATGGTGGCATGATGGCTGTTATGCTGGTAAGTTTTTACTTTCTTACTTAATACAGTCAATTCATGAGATAGCATATGATTTTAGACGCAAAAAATCATAGGGCAAACTTCAAACAAGTAACAGTCTTCGGGTACTTCATAATCAAAGACCAAACTTCTGTGACTAATTAATCTAAATCTCACACTACATGCAGTATTATTTGAAGGCACGTTTTCAATACAACAAGAATCAGTTTGCCGATTTGATGATGATTTCCGGGATTGGAGCTACTCTGACACAAGTATGCCATAGTCCTAGTATTAGTATAAGCATTTTGTTATTTTTTTTTAATTTGTTCTTTAATGTATTCAACATTTTCTGTTTCGCTATATTTCTATTGAAGATGTTATATAATTTAACCACTCATATTAACTAACATTCGCTTTGTTTACTTGCAATTTTTTGCAGTTATTTCTCATGCCCATATTAGTACCTGCTGTAGGAGAGGAGAAGTTGCTCACAACAGGCCTCTTTGTTTCCTGCATAAATGTAAGTTCAAGCCTATTCATGAAATGACCGAACCATACGTTTATGCAATTATTACTCTGGTTTGTTTTCTAAATCTCTTTATGATTAATTTGTTATGCTATGCAGGTCCTTGTGTACAGTATATCGTGGTCAGCATGGGTAATTAATAATTATGTTTGAAAATTTTGTTAATTTGCTAAAGTTTATTTATTATGCAAAACAATCCTTCAAGACTGTTGAAAACCATGCAGGTTCCTTATGCTCTAGCAGGTTTCTCCGTTTTAGGAGTTCTAGTGCGCCCAACTGTAAGTTTGTTATTTATATCTGTTATTACTCCCTCTATCATATGTTCATATTTTTTTTTTTTTAATACTTTGGAAGTGTGCTCTAATCTCTCTCACTTTGCGATTTGCACAGTTAACCAGCATTGCATCCAAACAAGCTGGACCTAATGAACAGGTACCTTAATGCAAAAAAGACAGTGATTCCTTTTATTATATAGATTTGAATAATTTCATGTTATCACTAGCATGCCCTTCCATGTTGAGTTCCAACATGAAAGGATCCAAGTTCTGCTAAAAATACACTCATTTGACTTAGGTTTTATTATTGAGTACAGTTCATGTGAGTCTTATCACATGGAGAATGTGATCTACATGTTAATTCTATCTAATAATAAAAATATGTTGAATATGTTAGAGAATACAAAAATGACTCAGAAATTCAGATTATATATATGCTTATCAGAGTCTTTGATTTAGGGAATGGTTCAAGGATGTCTCTCAGGAATCACTTCTGTTGCCAACATAATTTCTCCGCTAGTTTTCAGTCCACTGACAGGTAAAACTATAATTACGAACAAAATCTAAAGACACAATTAGTACTATTTAATCAAGGGGAAAATCAGAAACTAATAAGCTTCTACATGGTATGCAGCATTATTCCTGTCAGAAGATGCACCATTTAATTTTCCAGGATTCAGCTTAATGTGTCTCGGGCTAATACTGGTAAGATGATCCTTCCACCTCAACATTCAGCACTTAGTGGGGGTTAGCTATCATATGTTTTCATTACAAAACCAGAGAATTGATTCATAGTTTATACACTTCAAGTTAAAGAGTGAACTTAAGTCTAGAATATTGATACCATGGATAGATGGTCTATGCTATTCTAACTCTCATGCACGATGATAGTACCACTAGTTTATAAGTATTCTAGACTTAAGTTCACTCTTTAACATGAGAGTCTAGAATATATACCATGGATATGTAATCAATTTGTTTTTCTGATTTTTCTTGGTCACGAAGTTAACATATCACATTGTATTTCAGATGACAGCATTCTTCCTTAGTCTAATGATTCGTGCTCCTCCTCCTATTGTGGGTGACAAAGTTAGTAGTAACCGCTGCACAGAAACCTTGGTCTGAGGTTGGAGATAAGTTTGCTTACTATTTGTGTGCAAAAGCAACAAACATTAGCTTTCATTCATCATTTTTCCACAGCAAATATGTTGTACATAGCGTAAGTTGCAAAATATTAGAACGAACCATATTTTAGGTACAGGTTCTACTTCTACAGACAGACATGTATGCTTTGACAGTGGAGACCAAAAACACTCAGATGGTGAATTACAGAAACAGAAACATGATTCAGTTAAGTTGGTTTTGAAAGTAGTAGTTAGGTAAAGCAACTGGTAGAGCAAAAATTCCCTGCAATTATGAAGAGGAAATGTGGTATGTATTTATGAGCCACAGTATCTCATCAGTTGTGTTTCAAACCTTAAATCTTTGCAATATTATTTATTGTATTCAAACAGCCTTGGGTATGTTGTTCCTACTTCTAGCTGTTATAATTTGTCCGGATTTTCCTCTAGCTAGAGGGGCCCTTTTGGCTCTCAGGTTTCCATATATAAGTTAGTGAAGGAATGTGTAATATTTTGTAAGTTTTATGTTATGGACGATTGATTTCAAGAATGTGAACTTGAATTGTGTAATGTAAATGTAATGATTGATTTTGATTATTTATTTTAAGAAAAAAAAGAGTTCTTTCATCGAAAAATATTGTTTACACTGTCCATTTAAATATTATTTACACCTTCAAGTATACCGTTATAGAACGATGGAACAAAACAAACAAGGCTAAAATATCGAAAAAAGTTTTTAATTATAGCAGAACCTTCAGAGGTAGGCCAAGGAGGAATGACAGTTAAAAAACTAAGATCCTAACCATCTCACAAGATGAAGAGAAGCAAAGGAAACAGTTATGTAATGTATTGTACATTATCAAATATCAAATTGATGATCTCGTACAAGTCAGTTAAGATGTTTATACATACACATATATTACTATACAAAGCAAACCTCTGACAAAGTTTACTATTAAGCATGAAAACATAAACAATATACAAGACAACTAATCTAAAATTCTTTATGATCAGCGGCAGAAAATATATTCTCCATAAGATGGCAATTCACTCATGTAACGGGGAATATATCATCATCGTCATCGCTATCTATGTCCATGAACCTGAACTTAAGATCATCCCATCCAGGACCTTTATATTTAAAACTTGAATTCAGATAGCAATTTGTCTCCTGAAACAAGTTCAAGTGATCCACAAGCTTATGGTACGCATTGCATTCACAGCACTGCCAATAAGAAGAGAAATAGTTTGTTACAGATTCAAATAGTTTGTTACAGATTCAAAAAATAATCAATTTGATAAGTCATAATCTATATGAGATTTCCAGAGTTATTTATAGAGGATTAGTCTTAAGGAATCAAAGAAGAATTACGAAAAAACACTGAAACATAAGTGTTGATATTTCAGTTTAAAGATAAATTGCCTGTCATATGCAATCCATGACAGTTCAAATAAACAACTGAATAAAAGTTTGAGCAGTTAAGCTACACAATCAATATGCGAAATTATACTGTCTAAAATTGCGGTCTTATATAATACAACCTACCAAAAAGGTTTGGTGTATAATATCCCTTCTTCCATAAAAACCATTTCATCTTCGAGATCCATGCATGACAGAACAAAAGCTTCTAATATATAAGAGCTTATGACATAAATGCTTTAATTCAATGAACTAGACAGAGCATTTGCATTGTTGATATTTGTTTTCATTGTAAAAATGGAACTTAGGGTGAATATAAATTGAACAAGGGATGGAAGGTAAGCTTTGCATAAGCTGTTTCAATAAGCTATCCTGAGAAGCTTGTTAAAATAATATTTATATAAGCTATTTCAAATGCTACCATAGTTGAACAAAAACAAAAATGTTACCTGAACAAAAACAGTGCCATCAGTGTAAGCATGAGGATTAATAGCCCGTGTAGTTCGCTGGCCACAGATGGTACAAGTAAAAGCGATGAGCATCCTTCGCCTGGGAGATTTTGTGAAGAGTGACCATGGGAAAGTGGAAATATTCCCTGTCCCTGATTGGTCATCCTTGGCAACAGCAGGAACAGGAGGCCCTTCCATCCCAGAACCTGTTGTCCATCCTCTACCCGTTGCAGCACTCAAGACCAACCCCATCGCCGCATCCTACACAAAAAAATTGTCATCAAAATTAAATGAATTTGATAACCAAAAAACAAAACTTTTGCATATCCATTACTTGCATGTAATGAAATTGACCTTTTAAAATTTAAAATATTTTAGCTGAAGATACATTCAAGTTTTGAATTTTGAGATTGAAATCTATGAAGCACTGACACAGACACCACCGGACACGGATAATTTAAAAAAAAAAAAGTGATATAATTCAAAGTAATTGTAAGTGTCGGACACGCCTAATCTAAGGAGTATAAGAGCTTCATAGATTGAAATACAAATATTGGTAATAAGAAAGAAACCTAAAAAAAACAAGTCTTTTATTATACCCATTTGATTTGATGTAATATACTAATTGAATTGAAGAATGGAAAATAGAGATATGATATAGAAAGAGGGAAATAATAAGGATTACATTAGAAAGAGGGGAAATGGAGAAACAACGATTACTACTGAGAATTGGAAGGTTGGTATTGGTATCCTTTGATTTAGATTGCGATTCTGAATCATTACCATCGTCGTCACCTGAAAAAATCACATCACAATAATAATAATTAATGATGAAAGTTGAAATTAAGAGAATTAGAAGAGAAGAGAAATACGTTACGCACGCTTGGAGGAGGGAATACGAAAATGGAGGAGGGTCTTCTTGGAAGAAGAAGAAGAAAGAGAAGTTCTGGTTGTTGTTGTTGAAGGGAAGAAGATAGAGAAAGATGAAGAAGAAGATGAAGTCAGAGATTCCATCATCAATTCAATGTTGTGATTCTCTCAAACAAAACAACCTCGTTTCCTCACCACGAAATATCAAACACAACACACCGCAAATATTATTAATATTTTTAATAAAGACTCTTTTTTTATTCTCATAATTTTTTCAAGGTCTATATATTTTTTAAGAAAATAACAAAATCAATTTGTTTAATAGTTGTAATTCAACTGACTAAGTGTACTATACCAAAAAAAAACTGACTAAGTGTTAAAAGCAAATTGTATAAAAACATGCTTAATGGATATATTAAGCATATTATATTATTAGAAATTGAATAATAGGTAATGGATATATTATCCAATATTAGTGTATTTGTTGAATTGAATAATTGGATAATGGATATATTTAATATTAGTGTATATTAATTGAGTTGAACAATGGATATATTTAATTTATATTATTAGAAATTATCTATATTATGTAGCCAAAGAAAAATATAAGAATTGAGTTTTTTATCAAAATAAAAAGATATACGAAACTTCACTCATCATTGACCTTGTGAGGTTCAATATAAGAAGGAATGTCTCCATAATACGATGACTAACCCATAAAATAACCATCTCACAAGGTGTGAGCAAACCATATTCATTTGTACTTAATAAACTTAACTTTAAAGTTCAAAAAAACGAGAGACAACCCCGTTCTAATGCTAGAAATTAATATTCTAAACTCCCACACTCCTACTTTTCTAGCATAGACGAATCTACTAGAATTTGAGAATCACTTTCAAACACTACTCCTATCTCACCCACTCTCTATTACTACTAGCCATAGATTGCTTTATGTGATGTTATTCCTTCACTTCCATTGTTGAAAACGATCTAAGAATTATATTAAAAAAATAGAAGGCTCAACAATTTTATTTTCCATATATATTGTCAAAAAAAAAAGTACTATACAAAGAGTGGGCTCAACAAAATTTCTATGTTTAGATTGGCAAAAATGATCGATGTGGAATTTTGTCAAACAAACTTTGCCTCCAAAAAAAGAAGCTATAATAACTTGCAATCTTTAGTTCTAACCAACAATGCATGTTTATTTAGATTTTAGATAGCAGGTGGTCAAAATTGATTTTAACCAAAGCATGCAACGGCAAAACTTTGGTGAAAACCAATCCTGGAACACCCAAGGGACTAAAGCCTCAAATAAACACAGAATGCAACTAATTTACATCACATAAAACAAAAGAACTAAAAATGTGTACACTACAAATAAAATTTCACAAAAAGAAAACCACAAGTAAAATTTAAGGGCAGTTGGATACGAAATATTGTTAAGACAGTATGCGAAGATTATACTCAAAAGTTATTCTTAATACTATGTTATATACACAATTGCTATCATTGTTTTGGAAGGCCCAATGCAATGTGCACAACTCAACTCAACTGAACAAGTCATCTTGGTTGGTTGCATCGCCATCATCATCACCTTCATCATCGGTAGAATCGTCACTAATAGTATTGAATGTCAATATCAACTCTAAAAGTTCTCGATCTGCAGGTGCAGTTGAGTGTTCTGCATTGATTTCTGTCCTAACCCTCCGTCTTGGAAGTGAAAACAGTTGCAACATCAAGTCTTCCTGAGAATCTATCTGGTACATCCAGCCCCTAGACTTGGGTTTCTGTCGGACACACAAAATTTTATCAATTTGCATCATTACAAACCACCAGAAAAATTATCATTGTTGTCATTGTCATCGTTATTATCATCGACACCATTGTCATCATCATTACAATCATTGACATAACCGCCTTCGTCATATTCATCGACGTCGCCGTCGTCGTCATCATCACAACCTTCATCGTCATCCTTATTATCATCATCCATATCATCATCCATATCATCATCATCGTCAAACATAACATCATCCTCATCATCAAACAAATCATCATCATCTTCATTATCCTCAGCGTCCTCATCATCATCATCATCACTCCCAAACCAACGAATATCATCAAATATGAGAACCTTTTTCAAAGAAGTAACAGCAGAGAAATTAGTTCCTCTGCTGCTCAAATAGTTCACTCATAACATAAACATCAATTTTTATATGATTTATTGTTTAACAATAACAGACCAGTATCAGTGTTAAAATCATGTTAGTTGAAGACTTTCCAAGACTAGCATATTAAATTCTCTTTTATTAGAACTTAGAAGCATTTTTAACCAGGGTTTTTTCAGATAGATGAATATTTTAAAAAGTATTAACAGTTCTTTTATAAAATTATATGTGATATAGTGTACTTAACTACTTATCATGCTTTGCTTGCATTCATGACTAATAGTCTAACACCCACTCAACTCCCCATGGCCAGACTGTTCATGACTCGTAATGATGCGGAAGATCTCAGCTTGTCACATCATCCTTATGCAAACCGTTCCAACCAGCTAAGCCAAGCACTTATTCAAAAATTTCCTGAAGAGCTGGCCGGTTCACACTGGTTTGGACATAAGCAGTTATCAGGTAATTTAGGTCTTTACGGTGCAGCTGCCTGGACTAGTCCCCACTTAACATGGTCAAATAGGCCCAGTTCATTATTTTAAACACTACTCTACAGAAATCCCATATGAACTGCTGTTGCCAGAAAATCAGTTATTTTCCTTAAAAGATTATTTTAAACCAAAATCACAAGCTCTAACCACAATTGATATGGGAAAAGATTTTCGTAGAAAGGATATTTTCATGGCAGTCATATACTAGTTCATACTTCATAGGATTTCATATCTAAAGAATACTCTAGATATCAAAAAGCGACCTTCATTAATTACTCTACTAGCAAACGTTCCTCTTATAGGCTCGGCCAGACCAAAACTAAAGAAAACTGCTTTGGCAATAACTAAACAAATTAATGAGCAACCATACAACAAACAACTTTTCCCTGTACTACATAATCAAATCAACACAATCTGGTCAATGGAAGATTCTGGCATGGGTGACCTCAGACTGCTAAATTCTTGAACTGGTCGAGATTGAAAGCCACCTGGGGCAGATGGATGGAAGAACGAGGGCCAAAAAGGCTTTGGACAATTTTCAAGAGAATATTTGTACATTTAGTTTCTTATCTAGTGCTATATATATAGTGTAGTTGAGTTCTAAAATGCAAGAACTATATCAAGAAGAACGAATTCATACCTGCTCAATATTTTTGGGCAAAGTAGCTTTCTCGAGGGCTTTAGGAGTCCATATCTTGATGTCGTGCTCAATACCGCTGCTTGCAAGAACTGTTGTGTGAGGATGAGATTCAATACAGTTCACAACATGCTTGTCTGCTTCCATGACACGGATAAGCTGACCACCTTTCTTCTTCCATGTGAAAATCCGACCACAGTCTGACCCACTCACCACATACTCACAATTAGGCCCAAAAAAACCAACACCCTTCACTGTCTCACAATTCCTGTGTCCCTTAAAAACTTGAGGGGTGATTTTCTCATCAGCATCCATCTTTGATGGAGATTGAACAGATCCATGACTACCTCCAGTTTCACTTGTATCACTATTCACGGATATAGGGGACCCGGGAACAGGATCCGGTCCCAAACCCATATCTTGTGTAAAAAGGTATATATATTCATCATTGTATGACACGAGAAGCTCCCTTTGTTCGGAAAAGGCCAGACCTGTTATCCCTACTTGTTCATCTCCAATCAAGTGTGGAGGGCAAAAGTAGTCGGTCGGTTGACCAAAATCAGTTGATGCATCCCATTTATACTTGCGGATATCAAAAAGTCGTGTATACTCATCAGACCCAGCAACCGCAAAGAGATTTGGGTTCCTTGGATCAATTGCAATTGTATTAAGATGGACGACTGGCATGTAATTCCATCTATCCTTAAGTGGCTTGCAGGTAAAAAGTTCTGTTGCAGTCCCAGTTCTCAAATCAAACTGTTAACAACATAGTTGGTGAGATAATAAAACCAAAGAATAAAGAACAAAAAAGTATCCGTAACAAAAAAAAAAATGACTCACTCACATGCTGTACTAATCCATCTTCACCGCAGGTATAAAATATATGAGGGCTACCAGGCTCGATAGCCAACTTATGAGCCCGTCCTTGATGCCTGGCCAACAACTTAGTTTCGACTTTTTCATTTTCGAGAATTTGAGCATGTCTCACCTAAAATTCAAGCAAATATCTATTACTACATAAGAATGATCCTTATGATAAAATGAAGAATATCTAATCTAAGTCTTCTAAGCAACATACATACCTGGCCATCAGCGGCGCAAGTGACAATGGTTCGATCATCACAGTGAGGCATAAACTTGGCCTGGAAAACATTGTTACTATGACCAGAATGGAAAGAGAGTTTAGTACGACCAGTTTGCCAATCCCAAAGAATAATCCTCCGGTCATCGGAACCTGAAACGAGAATGTCGCCATCTGCATTGAAGCATATAGTGTTTACACAACCTCTGTGCTTTTCCAGCTTTTTGAATACATCAAGTCGAAGTACAAGATCCTAAATAAATAAAACACACTTATTATTATTATTATTATTATTATTATTATTATTATTATTATTATTATTATTATAACATCAATCAATCAATCAATTAATCAGAGCATAGGTATATTCATCACATGACTTGAAAGTTGAAACCCTAATTATTTAATTTTATGATGATAATAATGATAAAAAGCAAAAATGTGGGTACCTCGGAGGCGGCGAGGCGGTTAGGGAAAATTCTGGCGGGTAATTGGCCGAGCTCACGATTGGAGAGATCGCGAAGGGGTTTGTAGACGCTGTCCCTTGGTCGCTTGTTCATCCTTAATTGATGATTGAGAGAGTGAATCTGTGAGAGAGAGAGAGAGAGAGAGAGAGAGTGTGTTTTGTTTTGTCCTTTTCCCTTTTGTGCTTGTGTATGCGCGCGCGCGTGTAGAAGACGACGATCGATCGTGTAAAGTAAAATTAATTGCTTGCTCCTCTGTTAACTAACGTGGCATTCACGCCTTAATCCTATTTCTAAGTTCTAGTCTAGTAGTGGACTGGACTGGTAGATATTGGGCCATCTAAGCCCGGACGCTAATGGGTTTGGGCTGGCCCATAATGGATATATGTATTTAAAATTCTTTTTTTTTTCATTTTCAAATTTTCTAAGTAATAACTTGCGTATCATCTTAGACTCCAAACAAGCTTAATGCCTTCAAATTCATCATGAAATTCTTCCCTTTCCTCTATCTTTAGAACTAAAGACTTTTTCACAAATTCACCTTGGAATTTCTTTAATTGATTGGTGGGTTTGGATGTTAAGTAGAGACCAATGGCAGAGAAAGCTTCATTGGTTTGGTTTCCATGTAATCACCACCTCAACATAAGAGTAAAACATGTTGGCTAATTTCTCTGAGAATTTTTCTACGAGTTCATAAATTTGATATGGACAATACCTTTCAATCATAGGCCAGATGAACAATTTGCTTGCAAGCTTTGAACCAATTAGACCCCAAATTTAGGGTAATTGGTTTTCTCAATTAATAAAAAAACTCGAGTTTAGGGTAAAACCTAAAAAATTCTTTGATTTACTTACTTAGTAGTGCTATAGTGTTTGAAATAATTTTCATATAAATATCAAAAGTTTTATTTTTTCCGTTTGATCATTAAACGAGAAAGCATAAGGTTTAATACTTCAATTTTCTAAACAAGTCGCATGCGTCTATATTCTAAATAGTAAACACATTACTCTATATTACTTCGCAATTTCAATGTATTATTTGATCATACCCGTTGAATCGTAACTCTTCGATTTCCTTTCGTTGTTTAAAAATGGTGATTCTAAATAATATTTCTATAAAATCAACGAAAATGAATTATTTTTATAATAAAGAATAAAGATACTACCATTTTATGACGTTAAAAAAATAGTCAAAATATGTTGCACTATTTTTTAAGATAATAAAAATAAGTGGTTAGTTTTTTTAATTAAACCCGATCCAGGGTACCTTATATAGTTCGAATTTTATTTTAGTCAACATTCTAACTAACCCATGAACACCCCTAAATAAATGAGCATCTACGGTGGAACGCTCTCATCTAACTCAGGGTGTCTAAATGGATTATACATGTAACAGTCCATGTGAGAAACATTTTACAGAAAATTTTGTTTTATACTATTTCAATTAGCTAGTTAGTGAACACGAATATTAATTATTGTCATTATAGAACTTATAGGGGAACAGAACAAAGCTAATAGATAAACCAAACATCACACTTGATTTGATCAACTTACAATTTCTTACAAAAGGTGACTTCTTGATAGGAGCTTATAGGTTGTAACAAAAACAAAAAATGGAGCTTATAGGTTGCAGCTTTTTCATGCTCTGTGCAACTATATTTCTTACTCCATGAATATATATCCATTCCATAAAAGCAACCTAATCAAGATAAATATATCTACAAGAAGCATTCCATGTATTGCCTTGAACACACATGCATGAACTTTAGACTCTTTCTTTAAATCAATTCTTGGTATTTTGTGCTCCTATGACAAAATTCAGGACATATGATAGTGAATTCTAAACCTCTTTAAATGATCATGCTACAAAAGGCAAAATGAAAAATATTAAGGAAGAAACATAATGAAGCATGTAAGAGCCTATTAAATTCCCTGATTATCCAGACTTGTATTTAGGTCTGCAACAATGACCACTTTCAAGTGCCGCAACGACCACATCCATAATTATGCGGTATGAACATTCATTCATAAATTGAAAAAGCTAAAGATTAAATTATTCATCAACAATATAGCAAGGCATGTAATGTGAAAATGATGATTGACAATAAAGTTGAGAGAAGCTAGCATTTTAAGCACCAACATGTATAGCCTTATTTCATTGAACCCATGACCAAATCCAATTAATAATGAAGCCAAAATATGCTGAGTGCAGACTAATACTCTTTATCTATGAATCATCTCTAGAGAATCTGAACAAAAGTACTAAAAGAACTTGAAATGCAAACACAATGATATCTAAACAAAAGGGTAAAAAACATTGAATCAAAACAAAATGCATAAACATTTTTTATAACTTAGTAATTTTACCTTTCTTGGAATTCATAGTCTTCCATTTATCCTTGAGATCAACAGGAGTACGAGTATTATCAAACACACTACAACCATCTTCTAAAATTTGTATCCAAGAGATATTCTTATTTTTAGTTGACTGCTTCAACACTCCTTCCTGCAATGCAAAACATTATCAGTTGAGAAATAAAGATCTAGTGTACTTGCCAGCAAGAAAGTTAAAAACTATTCAAACAAAATTCTTGAATTGTTCTGGACAGAAGTAGAGTCATCGAATTAGAGCACAACATTAATATTTAATAAGGCATTGCCGTCAGTTCTAGTAAGAGAAGACATTATAGGAAACAACCTTGATAGCATTTTCTTCATCAGATGTCCAAGGTAGTCTCCTACGTTTTCTAGTCAGCAAATTCGGATTCGTGCTGCAATAAAATAAAAAAACAATAACTGCATCAAATAACCAACCATACCTAAAGATAAACCAACTCTCAATCAAAATATCAATTATATCCTATGAAGCACTGACACAGAAATGGTTATCTGACAGGACACTGACACATAAACACCAATAATAATTTGAGAGAAAATAGAACTGATTAAATGCAATCACATGTGTTTGTGTCTCAAACATGTGCTACTAGATTATATGGGTGTGTTCACAATTAAACTAAACATCAATAAAAACATGCATGATCAAATTACACATTCTTTGAACTTTAGGTTGCAATTACTCTGCATCAAGAGAGATGAGTAACTCACACAATCTTTATCGGTCTTACAGGTTTTCTTCTAGTACTGGTAACTTCCTCCTCATCCACGTTGTCATCACCACCACCACCACCATCATCAGCAGCAGCAGTTTTCTGTTTCGGTAAGAGAGATTTTTTCACAGAAGCAACCTTCCTTTTAGCATTGGGAAGAACTTCCTCCACATCAAAATCTGGATCTTTAGTTTCATTCACCGATTCAGAAATACTTTCCCTCACAGAACCGCCCGATACAGAAATTCTTCCTTTATCATTATCTTTACCTTTATCGTTATCATTGTGTTGTTCTCCTATCTCAGAATCATCAGCACAAACTTCCGGTTCATCCCGATTCAAACAATCCTGAACCGACAGTTCTTGTTCAACAGGGTGGTTTTCGTTTTCCTGAACCTGTTCAGGCTGGACAGAGTGATTTTCGTTTTCCTGAACCTGTTCAGGTTGGACAGGGTGGTTTTCATTATCCTTATCCATCTGAACCGGTTCAGATTCGACATGGTGATTTTGATTTTCCTGAACCGGTTCAGGTTGGACGGGTACATTATCCTTACTACGCAGTGTTTGGGGATTAGTATTTTGCAAAAAGTTAGAAAGAGCAATTTTGGATCTAATAGCTTTTAGTCTTAACTGTCTAGTATTGTTGAACGCTCTTTTGTAGGAACAGTAAGGACAGAAGAAGTTACCAGAAAGATCGAAATGAGGTTTGAAAGCGATGCAAGTGACGTGAACAGTAACGGGGCAATCGGTTTGAGTACATACCAGTAAGGATCCTCCGGATTGGTTGCAAGTAATGCAAACGTAATCTTCTTCTGACGAAGAATCTAGGGATTCGGTATCGGGAACGAAATTGGGAAGTGGAACGTTATCATCTTCACTGTTGCTGTCGTTATCGTCCTGATTAATTAATTAAGGGTTTAGAGAGAGAGAGAGAGAGAGAGAGAAAGGGTTAAAACTTAAAAGAGAAAACGAAGTGTTGTTGGAAGAGAAGTGAGTACCTGGACGGTGGAGAGATTAGGAATGGGAGAGACGGAAGACGTAACACAACGGTGACGGAGACCGGTGACGACGCTTTTCATTCTCATCGGCTTTTGTTTTTGGACTCCAAAACCCAACGGATTGAAATATGAAATGGCGCGTCTGTGTCTGTCTATTTTTATACTCTTGGATCGGTTCATTTTACGGGACAACTTTTTTTGGTAATTGGTAGTAATAGACATATGGCTTTCTTTTTATGAACATAATACTTATGTTATCATGTAATTTAAGGATACTTACCATAAATTTAATATTTTAAAAGTTGATTACACAAATTAAAAAGGACAAAAAAAATCACTATTTGATTCTTTAATATGTGTCCTATCTATGTGATATGTTAGTTTTTTCTAATAATATTGATGCTGCACATACATGAGAGGGAATCAAATAATTTGTTATAATATGGGACGGAGGGAGTATGTCTTATTGTACCTTAAAGTCTTAAACCATAGTTCTTCACTGCAATCCATAACTTTCTTCAAGTGCAAACATTCCGGCCAAAACAAGTATATAATAGATACGCCCTAAAATTTTATAAATGTATGAGATAGATACACTCCAAGTGTTGTTCATGGTTTAACAAAAATCAATGAGATGAATGTGTGAAAATTTTGATATTATAGTATACAGGGAAACCACATCTTTAATTCTTTAATTTAATTTCAATTAACACTTTAGTTGGTTACCTTTTATTTATAACATTTTAGTCTTTTTTTAATGTTTGGATACGAATTTCAAACTTTAAATTTATAGTTTTATTATTTTGTTCATTTTCAATTATAAATATATTTTATGCTGTAAAAGAAAATCATAGGTTTGAAAGTTGAAAAATCATAAACAAACATGGATGAAGGACATAAAAAGGACAAATGATGTAAAAAGAGATAAAAACTAAGTCGTAACTTGAAATTAAGAATAAAGATGCATTAATTTTGCCTACTAGATATGTACTCCACTTACTGTAAATATTGTTGGTAAGTGTCAAGAAAAATAGTTTGACTATATCTTGAAATGGTAAATTAATGTTGTTGTGTTGTTGAATCCTTTGAAACACAAAATTGACCATACGAAATTGACCAGAGGATGTCAATTGAATTGGAAGCTTATCCTCATGGCCTTTAATCCATACCAACTCTGTTTTTTTTTTCACAGAAAACAGTTGCAATTTTCACATTTCAGAAATGGCAGCTAAACAAAAGGCAGTATTTCCATCAGCCCTGCACATTTCCATATCTTTTTTGGTTGTACATTTAACCAACTTTTCCACAAATTTGATTTTTTCCATTCTCGCTGCAATGTGGAGCGTTGTGTCTCCATCCATAGTCAAGGGAATATGTATCCAATTAGGATGAGTTTTATCATACGAAGAAGCTGTAGCCAAATCCCCTGTTGCTGCTGCCATAAAAATACGCTTTTTATATGTTTCTGTATACAAATGAACCCTTTTGAAAAGTTTGATCCATTATTTTCTAAGCTTTTTGCTTGCATCGCTAATTCTCTCCTGTGTTTAAAAACATAAACAACATTCAGGGATTATACACTGAGGATCGAAATGAAATTAATAACATCATACCTTTTTCAATGAGTATGTGAAGATCTTCTCGGCCCATTCAAATCTTCAAAACCAAGGCATCCACCATACATACATCTTTCCTAGATTCTTGTGAGAGACTGCTTCAGCAATTAGCCTACGAGCTTGACCTTCTACAGCTAGAGGTAATGACGGTGCAGCTCCAACACCAACAACTACTCCTTCCAACCGTGCCTCAATATTACTAATGGCTCGCTGATAAATAGTTATATAAAAAATATATTACACCAATTATTTCAATTGCTCTAGTCTTTCACAAACTATAACCTAGGAAATCGGTCGTCAACTTGAATGAATATAAGATAAACCACAAACACTGAAACTTTTTAAAAATTTAATATGAACTATTCCTAATGAAAAAATTATGATCCATGTAGCTGAACTCATTCAGTGAAAAAAAAAACTTAGTTATCATTGTAAGCCCAATGAAAAAAAATAGATTAATTCAGAAGCCACTGATTTAGAGCCAATTCATGTAAACAAAAGCTCAATAGCAAACCTGTGCGTGTGGATTCTGAACTTCTACGCCACTGGACTTGTGAGTTTTTGTCCATTCCACAAGAGGATCATGGATAAAAGTTTCAAGCACACTCATGAGAGTTTCCTTGTGTGTCCTCAATACAGAAAGTGTGATTTCGCAAACCCTCAAGAAGATGCCCTCGTATCCAGTGATGCCTAAGCCATCAATCATGTTCTGTAGGTTTTATTGCAAAATCAACGAAAACCAAGAGGCCACCATTCATACACATGAGAACAGAAAAATTAGCATCATGTGTGATACAGTGTCACCATGCATAAGAGTACAAGAGATATAGCTTAGTTATTAACTAAACTAAGCTAATAGGATTGTTCCAGCAGTCTCTAGTTTCAGTTGTAGTTGTTACTAGTTCTATGAATAGTTAGCCTTTGTTAACAAATGAAACAGAATATTCTCATTCACAAAAGTAATTCTGAAGTTAGTTACAAATAGGTGCAAGTGTAAAATCTACATTGCTTGTACCTTGTAGAAATAAGATGTATGATATTATCATGATTTGTTTTCCTATTTAATTATAATTAGGAGACCATTATAAATATATGAGAGATAGTACTTGGGCATTTCTTTCATCGCCGCCGTAATCATATATCAACCCATAATCATAATTTGAGGTCATCTTTTTTTTTTATTTCCCCTTCTTCTCTATTTCGGTAAAATTAAATAATTTCAACAATATCTATGTCTCCTCAGAGGAAAAGATAAATAAAGTATGGCAGATATGCATATATTTTCCAATTACGGGCCTCTCATACCTGTGTCAATCTGAAAGGAACAAGCTCAGGTTTCTCCAATTGCAAACCTTTGTCAAATAAGCAACTGAAATCAACATGAACACAATCACCGCTGGTAGAATCAAAAAGAATGTTTTCACCATGCCGGTCACCCAGTCCCACAATATGCCCAACCATGGACCAAACAGCAGTCGTGTGAGCATAAGCAACTCGTGCCCTGAACCACGCAGCAGGCTCAGAAAATGTTGTCAAGAACCATTTGTGAAAAACAGGAGGAAACATCGGAAGTATTTTGTCCTTCAGCATCTCATCCTCGGGCATTTTACCTTGGCATTGATCATAAATTCGCTTAATTTGAGGATTTGTCTTCTGCCGATCAAACTTTCCACAAGTAATATATATGTCTTGAAGAATTTGTCGAAGCCCACGGGTGTGGGGTACCCACTCTACCAGACCACAGTCCTCTGTCAGAGGAATCACAGCAAATGTGCGAATATATAGCTTCCTTCTACGGCTTTCAGGATATTTGGATAGCAGTCTGTTAATCATTGCTGTGAACTCCATCATGCGGGCATCTTTGCGGAGGTCATCCTTGGGTTTGCAGAGAAACGGGCGCTCAAGGCCGTCACTGCCCAGTAGAATGATCTGAAATACAAAGGCATTCATTAAGAAGATGGAACATAAGATACAGAATAGTATACAACAGTATTATTCAGTAAGTTCTACTGAAGACGAGTTCCTCAGACCTGCCTAGTATCTTATGTTCATAACCAAATAGTTTAATACTACCTCCGGTCTATAATATAAACCAGATACATTAATTATTCAATGAATCTAAAAAGTTAATTGTTTCTTATAAAAAGGACCGGAGGGAGTATGAAAAATTAATCACCCGTCAAGTACAAAATGGAACGGCCATTGGTGTTGGCACTTTGATCTGAGCAAAGAAATTGAAAATATAAGACCGCATTAATTTGATGTGAAATGCAACCCTTACAAAAGCTGAAATTCTTTTTCTAAAATTTGCTGCTTAGATAACTGCGCATCATCCTGATACACACAGCTCTTATATGCAACCACTCTCCTCTATTCTGAGACACATAACGCTTATACAAGTTGTTACATTTTCTCAGTACAGTCAAGTCGGCCTCTCATGTTGTCCACTACCATAATAATTGTGTCTAATGGACTCTATTTTCCTTGGGGATGATATATCCAATCCTTCTATAGTTCCATGAACTTTCAAAACTTAAGGATAAACATGTGCATTTGAAAACTACTGCTCCAATTATTAAAGTACATATGCAAAAAATATTCCTAATTATTTTGTTGACGCAAAAAAATTCCTAATTATAAGCAAAAGCAATTATGTAATTTGGTCTTATGAGTTATGATGCTTACTCATTTCAAATTATGTGGGAACCAAACAAATGTTGTACCACACCATGCACATAAGAAAATTTTACCCCCTGCTTAAGAATCACAGAAAACTACGAGGCATATTAAGGGAGAAAGTCAGTAATAGCATACTTTCTTAGGCCGCTGAAGAGATGATAGAATTTCAGCCTCGTCAGCAATGCCTGATATAGTAGCAAGATCTGTGGCAGAAAATATATTAGACACAAGTGAATCGCGCAGATTCCCATCATATGCTGGCAGATTTACGGTAAGAGATTGCTGAATTGGCATTATAATTCCCAGGGGCATCATCCTCTTTAGTGCACTAAATTCAGTAGAGAGATTAATTGTCCTTGCTCTTGACTGACCAGCATGGAAACATAACTTGATCAAATGATCAATCAGGCTAGCAAATTGCCCAAACAAACTGTTCTCATTGCTTCCTGGTCTGAAACCTTTACGTGCGTTTTGTATGATTTCAGCTGCTATTTCACGCCTTGAAGGAACAGTGGATTTTGAAACTGCGGCCATAATCCAGAGGGCCTGTTGTGGATACTGATGGAGAACAGAGATAATGATATTTTTGACTATTTCAACAATTTCATTATTTTGATGGCAAATTCTTGAAACCAATTGAGGTAGCACTGTCAACCAATGGTATGTTGGTAAATCCTTCAAACAGCCTTTCATAATACTCTTTACCTACCAAAGCAAAAGACAAAACGGTAAATACTATGAATGCAAAAATTAGTGAACAAAAAGCATGTCTATGTTTCGTAAAAAAACAAAAGAAATGTCTACGTACTGAAAACAGGAAACTGAGAGAAGAAAAGTTCTCCACCCACCTTCGCATGCACAACATTGAAATCCTTTTTTGATGAACCACTTCTTAGATGCATGCTTCCAAAGTCAAACCATATGGTTAATAACCTTGGAAGTGCCCGAAAAAGATTCTTGTGTCCCCTGTGAAGTCCTTTTGCATAAAATAACAGCACGTCAGGAACATAAGACCACCAACGCCTCTCATTATTTAAGTTTGAAGAGCCAACAGCAACAGTTGCCAAAGGAACTAGTCTAGGGTTAAGTTCAGAGCTCTCCTCCTGGCGTTTCCTGGCATCACCAAGCACTTCATCACAATACTTGGCCATATAGAAGAATCCTTTCTCCCATTTAGGCTGCAGTTGCATCACCCTGGAATAAAGACTTATTACATCTTCCTTCTGCTTCTGCCCAGTGTAATGAGTCCATCTTGAGTACAGAAGAAGGGTCTTCGCAATGTCTCTGTTCTCATTTGGAGCTTGACTTTCACAAACAATAGGCGGGGGATTAAGTGGTACAAGCGAAAGGCTAGTAATAGATGAAATTGCAGCAGCGCCTAAGACCTCAACAGGCATGTTCAAGAGAGACTGTTGCAGCACTGCTATGGCACCATCAGACCGACGGGTACTCCAGAGGAGTTTTGCTTTTTCCATGTGGACGTTAGGTGCACCGGAGGCCTGGGCTTCTAAAATTGCTCTGTTGGCTGTTTCATAATGACCAGCCATGCGACATAGTTTTGAATATTGAAGCCAGCAACTGCCAACTTGAGCACCAAGACCACTTGCGCCGAAAATCAATCTTCTAAATGCCAAGAGTGGCTCCCTAGCCCAGATTGATGATTGTGTAATTCTAAGTCGATTCTCCCAGTTGTCAACTAACTTAGAGAAAGCTGGATCACCTAAATGAAACGATTTCTTTAAGAAAGAGTCATCTCCCAGAAGAGAATGGAAGTCCTCCAATTCCCTTAGAAAGTGAAGTTTTACAACAAATGGGTAGGCTCGCGTGTAAGAATCCATTCCTGCAGCAGCTAGGGAAGCAATTAGTGACATCTTGGTTAAACCAATTTTCTCTACAACTGAGAAGTGGTCCCTCTTCATCATTGCTTGGAGAATCTTTGCGACATTCAAGTCAAATGAAGCATTACTTTCTGAGCCACTGCAAACTAAACTGTCATCATCAGCTCCACTAAGGTACTCATCCATCAAATCCCACTTTCCAAGCCTCCAGGCAGCCTGCACACCTTGCATGCACCATGCTTTCTTGTACTGAGGAATCCTAGAAACTAAACCATCAACATGAGTGACCATGGCCTGAAGGTGGCACATGTTTAGTAAACAGTTAAGGACATCTGAATGCCTCTGAGCTGAGGTCGGTTCCATCTGCAAAGCTTGTTCGCAAGAAGTTAAAACATCAGCCCAATTCCCAGCCTTTTTGTTCATTAATAGCTGATCTTTTAACCTCAAAGATTTACTTAAACATGACAAGCCAGATAGCCCATCAGGCTCGTCCAAATAGCTGTATCTTTCCATAAGATGTGAAACATCTTCATGTTCAAATATACCACTCTTCTCAGCAGCAGGGTTGAAAGCGCCAGACTTTTCTCTTACATAGGACTCAAAGTACATCAACGACCTAGCATAAGCCTGACACCTAAAGGAAGCCCTAGAAAGAGTCACCTTTGGAATTGCAGCTAGAAGCTCTGAAACATATTTACATTGTACAATGAGTTGGTCCTGATCTGTAAGGGAAACAGGACTTTGATCCTTTAACTTTTGTTGCTTAGAAACAGATGATTGAGAAAGGGAAAGAGCAAGTTCTTGCTCAACATCATCAACCCACTGTCCAAGATTATCAAGAAGAGTGAACACAGATTGAATACAAACTTCACTTTGACCATCACTAAATCCATGAACTGAAGCTCCGCTGTTCTCTGATGCAGCCGCATCAAGAACAGATAGAATTTCTTGTGTTATGCTGTGGCGTGCCTCCTGAGTGCCATGACAAACAGCATTAAGAACCAGGTAGGGAAGCAAATATATTGCTGTTTGCATATCATGGCGTACAATACCTCGACAAGCATTAAAGATGCTAGCACGAGACCCAGTAGCATGCACAGTTAGTTTTTTTATCCAACACGAAATCCATCTTCTAAATGACATAGAAGGGTAGTAAATAGGACCAGCAGATGTTGAGTCAGCTACATTAGGAAGATGAAACTTAGATGTCAAGCATGGGGCTATTATCTCTTTCACATAATTAGAAAACCTATCCCATAATTTCTGGCCCCTATTATTCATCTCGTTACCACCTTTGGTAGTCTTGATCTTAGTTGAAGCATTTTCATCCAGTGACGCCTCACAACCAGAAAACTTTAGCAACTCTTGTATAGCCAATGCAGCAGAGTCTTGAATGATAGTATCAGGTGCAGATCTAAATGCCCGAGCAAGATGTTTGTGGATCAGCTCAAATATGAGGTCATCATCAGAGCATTGAATTTTGAAACGTTGACATGAGAAACCTTTTACCTTAGCAGGGTCAAGAGCACCAAGGGCTCCAAGACAATCCGCACAGACCAACTTCAACCGCTGCCCAACTGCAGTCCTTGATTCTTCTGCGCATCCTCTTAATAACGATGTGATCAGAGAACTCAAAACATCCAAGTCTGAACCAGCTTCAGCAGTGATTAGATCTGTTATATCCTTCCATTTCAAGTTCAGAAGCTTGCGAAGTTCACATGCTACCATGTACCTCACATTTAAGTTCTCATGATTTAAACCAGAAACCACGTCTCGAAGTTGATCCTTCAAAGCCATTGTCCCACGAGCATCCTCAATTTCTTGGTTCACTTGCACCAAAGCAGGTATACTGGGCAGTGGGGGGAACTCAGTTATATGCTGCTTTAGGATAACCCTATTCTTAAAAACAAGTTCTTCTAGAATTTTTACTACTTTGTCCAAATGTATTGAAGGGTTTTCTTTGTCTCTCTCCAAAAAGGGAAAAAGAGAAGCAAAAACTTGAGAAATTATATGCTTAATGCTAGATGGTGAAACTTTAGCTAATTGCTTTATGAAAAAATGCAAGACAGACAGCCCCTCCATTTGCAGTGATTCTTTATCAATAGCATGCAAGAGAAGCACCATCAGCTTTGGCACATAAGTATTAAGATTAGAACCCATCATTCTAATAAGCATCTCAATTCGGTTCAATGCTTGCTTACAAAGCAATGAATCATCAGAATGGAGCATTTTTCTGTCTATGATGTTAAGTAGGCGAACAAAATCTTTCCTCAAAAAGCCTGGAAGATCTTCTGCACCGGTGACAACTTTAGCAATGCCTTTAATCATCTCAGGTACTCTAGCTAATCTGTCAACAAACAGAAGAATAAGTGAAGGACATGCAAAGTTCATGTACCCTTTGTTAGAAATATATTATAAATAAAAACAATTTATGTCGCTTCAACTAACAGTTTGAACTTTCGGACTAATTGGTTCACCATTCATGACATGGTATCAAAGCATCTATAACCAGGTTCTATAGAACACGATCATTGCTTGCCCCAGTCTTTAAAAAAAGAAGTTGAATTTGAAGCATAGGATTGGAGAGTCTGTGTTGACCATGCTTCAAACACAAAGACCTCTTACTTGAGAGGGGGTGTTAAAAACAAACAAGTTATTCATGTCTTCACCTAACTAAAGCTTTTGGGATTGTTGGTCCGTGACACTCTTAATTACCGTTACTTTGTTTCTTCTTAGAGCTCTGTTACTATAAGTATGAAACCTTCTATTTGCTTATGATGGAAATCAACCGGTGTATCATTAAAGACATGAATATGCGGAATTAACTATAATTGCTAGTCAATACACATAGTGAAATAAACCAATTTCTGTCTATCTGTTAGTCAACGACTAATGAATAAATACAATAAAATAATAATTGTAAATTTAAAATAATAATAATAATATGAATAAAAAAAATATATAATAATAATATATAACCCATAATATAGCTAAATCTGAGGCAAAAGCAACACTTTTTCTGCGACAAAATATGAATTCCAAATATTAATATCCAGATTTGATACTAGTTGCCAACCACAATGTGACCAACAAAGTGCACACAGGAAAAAAGTGCAATCAAGTTTCAGAGTAATCTAATTACCTTTTGTTTATCTCATCTGAATCACCAGCATCAGTAAAGCATACAAGTTCATCTATAAGAGCCGGTAAAGCAGCTTGAAATATTTCCTTCTTGTTAAAACCAGTCTGTGCACGGTAAAACTGCACAGCAGAAAGTAGCTGTTGGTCATCTGTTTGATGAAGAGCAAAGGCAAGCACTTTTGGCAGCCATTCTACCAGAAGAACCGCCACAGGGTTTGGTGGAGGGTTATTTGAATCCTCTCCCACAGGGTTTGGTGGAAGGCTTGATGGAGGATTCACACACTTGGCCAACTCATTTAAGGTGTCAACTGCTTGACTATTATACTGCTGAGCCACCACAAGTTTTGGGAGAACAGAAGGAATCATTTTCTTGACAAGTTCTTTAGTCTCAACACCAAAAATGGCTTCTGCAAACTCACTCACTAAGACTGGGCGGCTGGCAAGTCTCTCAGAGAGATAATCATACAGTTCATTACGAATATGAGCATTTTTAGAAAGAATTAGTTCAAGACCTCCTCCCAGATGGAAATAACAAGATTTGTGTATTAATCTTGACGCATTCATTTGCACAGTGAAATGTTTGCTATCAAGCTTATCAACCAACAGCATAAGAGAAGATAAGAACAGTTTGCTACTTATACCAACAGAAACCATTATTTTTGCTGTGCATTCCATTAAAGTCTCCAATATATGTGGACTATCAGTATCTTCCATGCCATGTTTAACTGTATCTAAGAAAATTTGTTCCTTGCTTTTGTTTGTATCTCCAGCAAATATTAAACTCAAAATACGGTCATCCATAAAGGAACTAATATGACCACAAAATGCATCTCTCAATTCCTTGCTCCTACTAGTCAATAGATATTTTAGACATTTTATCCATTCATGCCGTGTATTGAGCAGAAGATCAGGGACACCATGTGCAAGGATGCGATGAATAACTTTCACACAGGAAATCTGGACATCCTCTGCTGATTCATCAAAAAGAAGGTCAAAAAATAAAGATTGCAGCTGCATGAAACTACAGTCCAGACTAACTTGTGCATCTGCTGCACACATATCAGATCGCAGAATGATAGGAGGATGCCACTCATTGTGATTGCTAATAAAAAATTTATCGCATTTTGAACAGTTGAAACCTTGCATTAAATGTTCTATTGTCCAACTCGATCTTCCACTTTTCCCCTTTAGAAATAACTTGCACTCGTTCCTTGGAAGACCAGATACAGCTCGTCTGCTTCCATATAGGCATGACAATAGGCCAAGAGATATGGGAAGAAGTTTCTTCACCTCTTTATCTGTTCTTAAGTACCTGCATATAGTATGGAGAGAAGTAAACAACCAAAAGACTTGTCTTTCATTTTATTCAAGAGAAAGAACTTTCATGCACATACTTCCATACAATCCAGAAACTTACAAAGAACTAGTAATACATTACTGAAAAAGAAAGAAAAAAAACTGCTTAACAATAAAGGACAGCTATCATAAATTTGAAACTGAAAACTATTTAAAACTATAAGATCATTTCAAAGTTTGTGGTTCATAAGCTAAATCCAACTGGACTAAATAAAATTGAAAAGCATGTTCCATGTGCATACATGATGATTTTTAAACAGAAAATACATATTAAGGTATAGATCCAACAGTTCAAAGGAAAGAAATTAACTTAAGAAGAATATAATCTATGAATAAGCTTCTGCAATTAATATTTGGAAAACTCAAGTTATTCATACGCCTATATTCAAACTAACCAAACAACAAGTCTGACAACATGTTATTGAAATCTGTATGCAAAAGCAACCACACAGTTTGCTTACTCCATCCTTTTAAAGACTGGAGGCGATACATCAAGACCAGACCACAAAACCATCACTAGCATAGTAATAGCTGCTTCAGTCCTGACTTCTTCAGCTTCATCATGAAGACCCAAATCTAAAACTTCAAGAACAACTTTACTGCTCAAGCTTGGACCTAACTTCGATAATACTTGAAGACAGAGGCATTTAGTTTTCCATGGCAAGTGATTATCAATAACAAGGAGCGTATGCGTCCAGGGAAGTTTAAGCACAACAAGCATAAGGCCTACATGGCAATTCCCATCTTGTAATAGGTTGTTCTCTTTGAAAGAGGCACCTGATTGAGAGAAGTCAGAAGTAACAGATCAGGAGCATGAAATAGCAGACACCACAAACATGAAGTATAAGTAAATTGAAGGATACTCAGACAAATCAGCAAAATCCCCATATTTAGTTGCATATCCCCCCCACCCGCGTAAAAGAACAAGATATCAGAACCCTTAAAAAGAGCCTTGATTGGCAAATGGTGGACTTGGCAGTACAATATATTTAACAAGGCTAATAGTATTGACATACACAAAGGATAACGACTCCACATGCAATATATTATTTGAAAGAACAAGGTACTTTATTTCCAAATCATTATCATTTTCAGTTCAAGCCATAAGTCGCAGTAGGTGACAGAGGCTACGAAGGATTGTTCATTTACAAAAACCTATACCTGCCAAAAATCCAATTTTGACCATTGATAGAATGAACAGAATGCAACAGTAATGTAATCACCTAGAAAGAAGTATAATATTTTATGCTAAAGAAAAAGTAGATGTTAATTCACAGAATCAGGTAAGGTAAGCTCCAAAACTTACTTTTCAAAAGCAATACGCTGTGAATTCCTTCTAGGTAGGTGGAAATATCTACAGTTATCAAATTTCCTTGTTTCGCCTATAAAGACAGACAACTTAGTTTATTGGAAAATAAACAAATTATGTAATAGGAATTTGCAACTGTTACCTACCTACCTGCTCAACTATCCAAGAAAGCCATGCAAGCATCTGCTGAAAGATTCTGATAGACAGATCACTCTCTGGATAAATAGAGAAGGCAATGCATAGAATGCTAAGTGCAGATAAAGCAATATCCGGCCTCAAAGAACCGGGTCCAACAGCTAGAGCATTTAATGATTGAACAAACGATATAAGAGCTTTATTCATATGGTTAGCATACTCTTCTACTCTTTGGCAAGTAACTATAGAACTATATTTGCATTCCACCGCAATACTGGCATCTCTTAAATCAATTTCTTCGTTTAATTTTTGGCGTTTGATCTTAAAATTATCTATATCCTGAATGGACCTCTTTTGGCCATGCCTCGTGCTTTTGATTGACTTGTTTTCATTTGATAAAAGGGCAATGCTCTTATTGTTTCCTTGGATTCCCCCAAAAAGATGTGGCCCAAGAGTAGATACAGCTACTTGAAAGCACTCTATCAAAGGCAAACATGGTTCCGGATAACAGAGTGCAGATATGAGATGCTCTGGCTTCCATACATGAGGGGGGCAAACTTGAGCAATTCTAACATAAGCACTGCATAATGCAACCTGAAAAGTATAATATTAAGTCCTTTTAATCAAAATTCCATGCTTCAAATCTATAAACATGTAGAAACTGCGGTAAAACTTCTATGAATAGCTCTATAGTTAACTAAGCTGTTCTAACAAAAAAAACTAAGTATCAATGTTAACCTTAAGTTGCTGGCTTTTGGTTCTGCACAGTGATCCAAAGAATACACTGACTAAATCAGCAGCTGTTAATTTGACAGTATCTTCTGGACAACTAGAGTGGAGAGTATTGAGGCAAACACCCAACAATGTATCATAGGTCGTGTTTCTGCAGGAGAGCCCCATCTTAATCTTAATGCCGTACATTGTAAAAGACTTTGAAAACAACATGTTGACTTTGTTTTGTGTACATACTTCATTTTTCAAAACATCATAATAATGTAATAAAAGTAACAATTTAATCAAAAAGGAAGTGGGCTTTTATAAGAAAAGCATTTTTTAGGGGCCTAACCATAGTGTACTGTAAAAAGGTCATTCATATTAGAAGAAAAAAGAAAACATATTCAAACCTGAAACAAGGAAGCCCTTCCTTGTCCAAACTCAAGATAGTAACTATTGAGCGCATTAAATTCTGATACGGAACTAGTTCGTAGTCTGTAACCGTTGCAATTATGTGCACAAAGTCAAAGCATGCCTTCCAGCAAAACATAAATTGTCAGGAAATTGGTATCATTTCTGATATAAATATAAGTAAAATAAGGTGGAAATACTTGAATTTCAAATTTTCATCAACCATCACCCACCATATGCAGATCAGAATCCCCGTAACATAAAAGAGAACACACGGAAGAGACAAACGAAGCATGGATCAATCCTTCAACATAGAGTGTTCCTTCAGTTAGACATTTACTGAGAAGCTTCAAAATCCAAGTTGCGAAAGGTTGCCACCTGCTTTTGTCACTCAGGTCAATCAATAAACCATAACCGTCAATTGGTTTATTGGCTGGTGGAAGATCTTCAACTCCAGAGAAGCACTCGGAAAAACACTTCATCGTCACCCTAGAGGATCCACTCACATTGAGCGAAGCCACGTGTAAAACATCTATTAATGTGAAACAAAAACATAAACAGTTACCAACAAAAACACAAGTATCTGAAATTAGTCACCATAAATAAAGCGTAATTTGGATAAACGGATTAACTAAGCACTTGTATAACTATAATATAAACACTTATATCATTTAGTACTTGGTATAATTTATTTCTCATAACAACAAAAATTAACTAAAGTCAAACTGCTATCATATAAGTTATAACATGTTTTAATGGGTTATCCTAGAGAACTTACGAAAATACTGTCTCACAAGTGTTTATCTAAGTAAATAAGCCCAAATGGACTATAATATGCATAAACCAAATTAGAAGAGTTTGATTTGATTGAATTGAGCACATTCATGCATGCATAACAATTATAGTACTAGTTTAGTAGTAATACCTTGAATGAGGAACATAGAATCAACGAAAAACTGTCTATAAGAATCGCGTGCACCAGAACGAAGTAATGATAAAAGCAAACCAATAGCATCAAAGAAAACACCATGCTGAGATCTGAAAGAAAGAAATTATAGAAATGAGAAAGAGAAGAGAGTAAAAAAAAAAAAAGAATGAAGAGGAAAAAGAGAAGGAGAGAGAGAGAGAGAGAGACCGAAAAAGAGGATCGGAGAAAAAAGGAAGTAAACGAGCAATGATAGGTAAAGTAGCGGTTGGTTTGCCGTGATAAAACACTCCGGGATATTTTGTCGCTGCGAAAGATGTAAGTCTCACTACCGAAATCACTTCTTTCTCGTTGCCTGCAAGATTATTAGTGATAATGATGATTATGGATAATAATAATAATAATGAGGATGATTAATGTAATATAATCTAATGAAGGAAAGAATAGAATAGGTTACCGGAGGAGGAGGAAGAAGAAAGAACGAAAGCAGCATCGAGAATATTGGGGAGAACGGTTCGGAACTTGACGAGCAAAACGTCATCGTCGTCGTCGTCGGAAGGATTGTTTGGAGTGGGGGAAGAGGAAAAAGAAGGTGATGCTGCTAGAACTTCTCGAAGTTCGAGAAATAAACTAGATAGTTTTGCCCTTGCCATTCTCTCTCTGAAACTTCTTTGATTTTGCTTATTGCTACTATGTTACTACTACTCAGTCACACAATGAATATGATAATGGTGAATTGGTGATGGTGATGGTTCTTTCATTCTTTTCAACTTCCCTCCCAAAATGCTCTGATATAGTTCAAAGTTCAATTCAAGTTCATTTTTCTTGTTTTAGGCTATGTTTGGATTGATGGAATAGGGTGGGATGGAATGGAATGGAGTGGTATGGAATAAGATTCCATTGTTTGGATATTTTAAAATTGGATGGAATAGAGTGGAACACAATGGAATCCATTCCATCACATTCCATCATTTTCTTTATTTTTCTTCCCCTCCAATTTGGGGTGTATGAGATGGAATGGAAACCTATTAAAATCTATACCTATATAAAGAGGATACACTATTTTGGTATGGCCTATTTTTATTCTTATTTTACTCTTAATTTCAAATTTCAAATTATTCTCATAACAACCAAATTTGAATTTCAAATTTCAAATTATTCTCATAACAATCAAATTTGAAGAAATCATCAACAACAAAAAAAAATCAAATTTGAATATAAAATAATAAAAAATATGTATCACACAAACGGGTACGTTGGTATCACACAAACAGGCACGGCCCGCTAGTTTTAATAACCAAAATATCCTTTATTTTTTCAAAATAACAGTCGTGCAGTGATGAAAGTAGTATCATACTAAATTAAGAACATGGAACAAAATAACATGGTTACATGGAAAAGGTTTTTTATTTTATTTTTTGGGCATCATACTTAATTAAGAATATGTCTTACATATACATTCATTCTTTATTCCAATTATAGATTTAGTATAAATATTAATGTTTTAGTATAAATAAAGGATAAAATTGAGTCTTCAAAAAAAAAAAGATAAAATTGGAATAAACAAGTTATAATTCATTCTGTTCCGTCCACTTTCCAAACAGTGGAGTGGGAAATTAGCTCCGCTCCGTCATAAAATAACCAAACAATTGAGTGGAATATCTATTCCATTTCGTTCCGTTTCATTCCATCCCACTTCATTCTATTCTGTTCCTTTCCGTTACTTATATGTTATCCAAACAAAGCCTTAGTATTTCGTTGCTATGACCAAATTGACCATGATGACTATGATTGTAAAAAACCTGAAACTCATTGCGGGCTTGGGCTTATATCTCGCTTGGGAGTTGAGATTGGGACTATCATCAAAAACACCTTACGCATACATACATACATACATACATACATACACCCTCCTTATTGTTACTCACCCTCATTAAGTAATTCAACAATTCCACATGTATTGTGTGAACATTTGCTCTTTCAATTTATAGTTAAATGGGTTCTTCTAAAATAGGTATAGTATATGTTCTGGACTTGAACTAGCAAGCACTAGGCTCATTTCTGCACTCCGTCGAGTAGGCCCGGTAACAACTACTCACTTTGCCGTCTCCTCCACGTGTTTGGCAGAATCAGAGATTCTGTAACGTTCGACATCTAAATGATGAGCATTACTACTCATCATGGCTTGGCGGCTAGAATTCCAACAATCATTGATAATAGGCGTGCGACCTTCGCCCCATCATCAATAATGGTTTTAGCTCAGCGTTGGTGACTATGTATACGTCATTATTATTCATGGTCATGTAACTTATTATTTATGCTTGAAAACATTTATTTGACACACTTTCTTACTTGAGTGTCAGAGTGTCTTGCATGTACACGCCTCATTTACTTCAAAGACTTATACTGCGGAACAGACGACTGGTAACCCTTATCATTTAATTATACGTTAAATAAATGAAGAATTTCGAATTCAAACTCTAACATCTACCTTAATGTGATGTTTCTATAATATGAGTTATGCCAGTCATCTTTTTTTTTTTTTTGATAACTGTCAGTCATCTTTCAATCTTCAAATGCACAAGTCAAGTAAAATAAAGGTCACGTAATTGCATACATTTTACGTTGACTCTGCATTTAAGAAAATCAAGTGACCTAAATATATGTGGTTATTGGATTGGTCAATCACGTAGGGGACTAGTACGATGCATGCTTATTCAATGGTGCACGGGTATAACTTGACTAGTTGACTACAGTATTCTCTAATCTCCAACACATCTCCCTCAACCTCATCACCACGCATTTAAAGCAAAACCTGGGTAACACTACTCTACTAGTCTACTCCATTGCATTGTGAAGCTCTAGTGTCAACGGAGGTGTCACTATTAGAGGTAGTTGAGCCTATAGAGTTACGAGTTAAATTTCTTCAATTTTTAAAATGAGTGGAACTTTAAAATGTGTATTATTAATTTTAAATTTTTTCAAAATTATAGCAATAAATACCTCCATTTATTTTGCGAAATAAAAAGAATCCCAACTCATCACGAGTTACTAAATGAGGGTGAGGGCGACAATCATGTGGTCACCCAATACAATAGGATAAGAATGGGTGGACATGAAGAGATTTTAAAATATTTTAATGTATTGTTTGTGTTGGATTGTGTTTCTAGTATAAGAAGAAATGATGTTGATGGTTATGTTTGTGCAAATATTTCATTTCATTCAATCATTTAATCATGTAATTTATTGATATAATAAAAAAAATAACTTTGTCTCCTATTCGAGTTGGATTTGACGGTTTATTATAAACACTTTCGGTCATTATCTTGTAGGTTACTCAAATTTCATTCAATGGTTTTTTGACATTTTACTCGCGTAATTGTTGCTATCTACAGGGACCTCTTGCTGGTAAAAAAACATGAATATTGATGAACTTGCATGTTGTTCAGACTTTTCACACTGGGTCAACTTCATCAAAGGTTCGCACGCTAAGTATTATATTTATGTCGTGTTGATCGAGGATATAAAGAAGTTGCTATATCAAACCAATATTTTTCTCTATCACATACTTAGAGAAGAAAATCAATATGTGAACTTTTTCGCTAAACTTAAAATTTCATCATATGCCAACTTCTTGACTCACACCACTCTTCTAGAAGATCGTGATCTTCATAAAAATGACGCAATATGAATCTTCTTCCCTCATTAATAGATTTTTCTTTTTTAGTTTTCCTATTTATTTTTTTAACTTCTTTACCAAAAAAATAATAACTAACTTTGCACATAATAGTAATACAGCCAATACACGTCTCGTCTCACTTGTACACTTTAAAATTTGTCATTTTTAGTAATAAGTGCGGTAAAGTTAACCACAAAATGAAGGGAAAATTTTGTTATTTTTACAAAGTATTGTTAGGTATTACGACCAAAAATAAAGAAAGAAGTAATATTAGGTACAAAAAAGGTGTTAGGCCTGTCATGAGCTTCCAAGGGGCAAAACAAGTTAGATTGAGGATTTGAGGGGAATTCTATAACTTGGACAACAAGAACAATGGGAGAATTGGGCAGAAAGGTCAAGAAGACTCTGAGACCACACAACATTCAAAAGCATATCCGAGAAGTGGCATATTATAGAAATTTAAAATATTTGTCTATCAAACAACCGTGTGCGCATCCCAGGTTAGTAGATTTGGCCGATAACATCCTCAACAATTGATCTTGTAATTCATCATCGCCGTTAATCACATTCATAAGTATAGACTAATACTCATTATTTAAACAAAATTGCACGAGAAAGGTGTGTACAAATACCAATAGGCTTTGATTTATCAGCTAAAAACTAACCTTAGTAGATATTAATCTAATCTACAGCAATAACAAAATGAAATTCTTTCTTTACATAAAGCCTACCCTGCTAAAAGGTAACACATAACACTTCAGAGCATATAATGCCGCACAGTTACATGCAACACGAGGCTGCTAAGTACATGGCGGATTTCGTCCTTCTACTCAATTAGAGGCAGTTGTCCAACTAGGTGGAAGTCGATCAGAAGTGGTAGGCAAACCTCTAACGTTAATGTCGAGAGGCATGAGACGGAATTGAATATCAAGATCCTTAAAAATCTTCATCAACTCTTCAACCAGAAGAGACCTCCTGATAAATCTTTCTCCCATATCTTGGAAGTTCATTCTATGAGTTGGCCAGATTGCCATTCTCACCATGTTCAATCCTTCATGATCCTTCAAGACTATAAAAGGTGAAGGATACCAGTGCTCCTTCTTGTTATCAACGAAACTGCATTGTAGTCATTCACGGTTTTAGCTTATCAGATCAGATATATACCAATAAATATGCATAATTCAGTTTCAGTGCGTACCTATGTATTCTGTGTTTTATGAGTGAAATCTTTTCAGCTGGGGTAGCTACATGAATAAGGAATTCAACCGAATCTCCCATGTCAGGACTACGGTAGAAATTATGTATGGCCTTAGTAGCAAGAACAGCGTTAGGAATCGTTATCTTTTGATTATCGAATCTAAGAAATACGGTAGTCAAAATGTTCATTTCTTCTACAACCATCTGAAATTAGTAAGCAAAAATGGGGGGGGGAGGGGAATAATATTAGACCATGTTTGCATCGCACGAAGAAAAAATCTATAAATGAACTACTAGAGATATAAACATTACCTGGGTTGAATCGATTTCACATCTATCTCCCACATCAAATGGGTGCATGACAAATAAGAATATGATTGCTTCAAATACGGTTTTGCAAGTGTTTCCAAATATAAATGCAACCAATACAAGTTGTGAGCTCACAAAAAGAAGAAATTTGGTGGTGGCAATTTCCAATATCAAGAGCCAAATAACCAGTATGATAATGGCAACTAAAAAATTGAGCATTCGATGAAGTTTGTTCACTGCCGTTTTGGTGTCATTCAATGTCAAAGCAAGTGCTCTCCTCTCCCTGAAGGCATTCACCTGGACAATAAAATGCACAATATTGTTGTAATACTATAGAAGCAAACACATTACACTTACATGTAACAACGTGCACCAATGAAAAGACTGACTTTGATTTCAATGCAAAATAAAATAAAATTCATAGTAAGATATAACCTACAAAGCATGTGAGGACAGGCATGCATAATTGAAAGTGAGAACAAGAAGGTCGAGAAAGACTAACAGATGTAATTAGTCTAGACAGCACTAAACTGAAATGCCTTGTAAAAAATGGAACCATTTTGTACAGTTCACAACAGTAAATTTGGCAAAGTCTTGGATACATGTTTGACAGAGGAATAATTTCTTTGGGTTGATCAACACCTAAATGGCAATATATAATGAGTTGCATTTGGACACTTTTTGGTTAATTTTGGGATACATAAATTGTTTTAGTTGCCTTTAAAAAAGGTTTGGTTCAGAAACAACATAGCCAAGTGAATCAAACCATAAAAACAGTTCACTTTGACATAAAAAATAGGCATTTCTGGTTCAGTTTGGTTTGATTCAGTTCTCGACATGAACAAAACCATGAGCACCCCTCCCCTACATGGGAAACAGTCTGGTTTAGACCTTACATTAAATATTACCAAATTAATATTATGTATCTTAAGTTTTGTTAATTCTTACCACCCAATTCTTCAAGGCAGATTTGCTGATTCTCCCACTATCAGAAGCTCCTTCAAAGAGATTTATGGTTTTTATCGCTTCATCTTCTCGCATAAAACGCATTAAGTCCTCAGGGTATATAAACCTGCAGTGCAAAAAAAGGAAAGAAATGAAATAACAAAGAGAAAGGATTAATAAACAATAGAACACTGGTCATTTATTAAATGTAATACATACTTAAATTAGACTGAAGCCTCTTTCTTTATTTCCCAATACTAAACACACAATTATTATGTTACATAGAAGAGAGAGAAAGAGAGTTGGAGCAACACATATAAGTCAAAGACTATTAAACTTGGATTTGGTCATGTACCAATAGAGACTCCAAATGAGAAACTAACATAACATAAACTAACATAAAAGTTTGATAGGGAAAAAAATAACATACATAATACTGGTGTCAATAACCATAATAGAAACTAACATGAAAAGTTTATAGCTTCCAAATATATCAAAGAGTTAGTCAAAGTGTGAGATATGGAAACAAACAAAACAAACTACTTTATCATACAGTTATCATATTAGTAGTAATATGTAAAGAACAAATAAATAACCTGCAGCCGCGCCTAGCAACATTCTGAAATATTTTCTTAGCAGCTGCTTTAGCCTCGTTTTCACTTCTGATTTGTGTGGCATGTTCATCATCAATAGAGGAATCAAGTATCTGTTCATCCAATGTAGTAAGTGCCCCATGCCGAACCATATTCATTAACCTTTTCATATTCCAAGCGGACACATTATTTGGATTCAGCTTATGTAAGTGATCAATAGTTATCCCACCACCATTACCAATTCCATCATCAGATTTCTTTGAAAGTGGCCTTGAAAACTTCCCACTTTTAACAACGGGACTTTTCTGAAGATTTCCACTCTTCAACCTTCCACTCTTGGATGTAGGAAATGCAGAAGCTCTGAGATCAGCAGGTATGGTAACCCCGGCATTTTGCAACTTCTGAACCTCATCAGCAAGCCTCTCCTCTTCCTCTTCAGCCTTTCGAATTTCCACCAAAGGTGGTCCCGAGAGTGTTTCGATCACAAATTGATTAAATAGCGACTCTTGAATCCTATCAAAATATGTGCTGACATGAAAAGAAGAAGCTAAAACCTTAACCATTAAAGTTTTCAACAACCACACTAAAGTCCCCACCAAGAAACAGACCAAAACCTTGGTGACATATTGAAGGAAATCGCTCTTTGTCTCTCTTTGAACTCTCTTATCAAATAGAAAATGCCATGCAATTAAAACTAGTCCTAACCAAAGACAATTTTGCACAGCTTTCTTTACACCATACACAAAATAAAGAACTCTTTTTCTCAATAGGAAATTTCTTTCAATGCAAAATACAGCAATCCTAATAACCCAATCAGAAACCAATCTACCGCAAATTAGAACAAGAATCATCATCTCCCATTTCCATAACAAAAGTTGCCACAAATTCTTCTCCCTCAACAATGGAACACTCAAAGTTGTTATTAATGCACCAATTATCAAAATCAAACTCAACCATTCAAGAAGAATCCATAGACTAAAATGTGTTTTCTTATACTCATCCGGAAAATCCTCTTCCAAAAACGGATCATCTTCTTCATCGTCGCCTCTCTTCCCAATATACCCAGACAACATCTGACCCGATCTGGCAACCCGACCCGATCTTCTATCCACCGGTTCATCCGGCGGGTCCATTAATCTAGACTTAGTTTTTGTTTTCAATAAAGCTGATTTTCTCTGCATGGAAAGATTCCTTTCAAAAGAAGCATTAGAGGTACACCTCACGACCTCGCATTCGCTTCCATGACCCGCCGGTGACGGAGAACGACGACGGTCGTGATTAGGCGGATGTGGAGGTCTCGCAAACTCTCCCATCGACGGCGAATCCTTGCTGTGTCTTCTCCTAACAGGTTCATTAACCGCTTCAATCACATTCGAAGTAGGTTCCTCAAACGAAACCTTAAGCTCGCGTTGTATCACCGTGGGAGATTCCTCCACCGGCGTTAACTTTCCATCGCTATCTCCATCGTTAAGCTCATCCATTTCCAAATCCATATCCAACGACATCTCACCGGAGGCTCTCTGTTTATGAAGAAACTTTCCGATAAGCTGAGACGGCGGATCCTCTTGAGTTTTATTCCGGAAATCAAAGCTGTCGTCGCGGGCATTGTCGCCGGTATCATTCCAGAAATCGTAGCTGGACTCTCTCCAAATACGGGTATTATTATTATTATTATTATTGTCTTGAACAGGCTCACCGGCGTCAGCGTCAATCTTAACGACGACGTCTCCGGCCATGGGATAAGATTGAGTGGCGCGGTGGTGGTGTTCTTGAAGAATAGGAAGTTGTTCGTGGTCGGAATCAAGCTCTCCGGTAGGGGAAAACCTTCTAGAATGTTTTTTGTTGTAAGAAGCATAAGATTTGAAGGATTTTCTAATAGATTGCATCAGGGTTAGGGTCTTTTTCTTCTGGAACAAAAATATAAATATATAAAAATTTAAAGATTGTTGGAGAAATAATAATATTATTTTAAAAATAAAATATAAAATAAATCATCCTAAAGTGTAGTGAGAGGTGGAAAAAGAAATTAGGTATTACGGTGACCAAGTAATTAATTTTTATATAACTAAAAAAACAATACTAATGCTATTTGTTTAAGGATTGAAATTTGAAAGTGTCTCTCTCTATCTGATGATGAGAGGACGCGTGTAGTGTGGGTGGGTGTTAATGTCAACAACAGAGCATATGCATAAACACTACTAACGATGATTGTGGGTAAGGATGAGGAAGAGGGGAATAGTATAAAACAGAAATTGATTGAAGAGAGATAGATGTGTGATTGAGCGGTTGAGATTTATTCTTTCTTACCAAATATCGAGGTTTGATTATCACTTTCTCATGAAATTTTTTAAAAACTTTGAGTGAGTTGCCCTATTTACGTTCGGCGTAGATACTCCGATGTCGACAAAATGATAAATTGATTGAAGAGAGACAGAGAGTTGTGTTGTGGTGGTACTGCTATAACCTATAAGTAGCGTTTGTTTTGTTATTATTTTTGTTCTAAGGTTTGGTAGTGCGTGCTGTTATATTAATAATGCGGTGGTCCTTCCTTTTGTAATAAGTAAAGGAATAACCGCGTATATTTGCCAGGTTATATGCAGCCCTGATTCTATTTTAATTTTAAATTTTGCTTCAGATATTTTATTTTTTGCAAATTTTTCTATTTATTTTACTTCAGATATTTTATTTTTGCACCAACCAAGAAAAAAAGATATTTTCTTTTTTGGTCTGGATATTTATTTTTTTTCTTCTATTATTTTTTTTTTGTTACATACCATTATTTTATTTTTGATAATGAAAAATCTATCTTTATTATTTGGTAAAAGAAAACTATCTTTATTATTATTTATTCGATCAGATCTTTTTTATTATTATTAGGTTTTTTTTTCTAGATCATGGTTGCAGTGTTGGGTTTCTTTTGGTGCCAAATAAAATACCAGAAAGTACCAAACGAAAACTTGGTTGGTATATTGAGTTTAGTGGTAAAAAATGTGTATCCTTTTGAAAGACGTGTCATTTTTTATGATTTGAAATCAGTTTGACGATCTTTTTAAAAGTAAAATAAAAATATATGGTTAATCTGAAAGTTTTTTTTTTAAAAGTAAAATGAAAATATAAGATTAATTTAAAAGTTTTTTAAAGATTAGAGACTAAAACTTAAATAACTCTTAAATAGAGAGACATTTTATATATTTAAGTCAAAAAAAAAAAATAAACACAATCTAAACGGTCAAAATTTTGTGAATAAATCATCAATTTGGCCACTCTTTCACTGAATTCTACAAAATGTAAAATACATTAAATAGTCTTGAAATTATTTTTAAATCATCAAAATAGTTCTTAAGATCATTTTCTCTTTAATTATAAAGAAGACGAGGGACTAATTTGATAGATTAGTAGCAATTTAAAATTTATTATTTTTCTGTAATTAAGAAATTAATAAAATTGATGAGTGAATGATAATTTAAAAACGAAACTGATGATTTATTAAAAAAAAAAAATCAATTCGTTGATTTTGCTTCACAAACCTCTCATAGTCTCATTGACACTTTTGACTGAAGCATTGTGAGTATTTCTTTTAGCTGGCAATCTTTGAAAGGAAAATTCTAAGCTGCACCAAATATTTGTGGAGTTTGCAAAACATGCTCTTTTCTTTTCTAAGCAAATGCTCTTCTCAATCCTCTAACTTGAGACACAACATTGAGATTAATAACATAAATTTTGAAATGGGCTATTTGGTTGTTAACATGATTAATTCAGCCACACAATTACAAATGCATTTTTCTCAATTCACTTAAAGTAGTGTTAGCAAATCTTTAACATTTTTTTGTGAAAATGTGTGAAGTTGGCGTATTGAAAATTGAAATGTTCAATTTTTTAATAAATTATTTAGTACGTATTCTTTCCGGTTTTAATTATAAACAATTTTTCACTTTTTATTTTTATTAGATAATTAATGTATTCATACTTAATTATAGATCATATATATTAGTTATTCAATAAATCTAAAAAAGTGAAAAAAAAATCTCTTGTAATTAAAGCAGGAGGGAATACACACTAAATAATTTATTCAAAGTTAAACATTTTCAATTCAAAAAAGACTTACAAATATCTTTCACAATAGACAAGTTTTTTTTTTTTTGAAAAAGTTATAGATGCTTTTATCATTTGACTTCAGAGGGAGTGATAACACTTAATTAGTTTCCATTTCAATGTGAACAAGCTGCTGCTGAGGAATGAAGTCTAAAAACATGAAAATTTGTTTAGTTGGCAAAACATCATGTGTCAATATGACATTAAATGTCGTTTGCGTACAACTAGTATGGTCACATGTACTGTGCCAGGTACATGTTTTTTCTTCCAATCGACATTGTTTTAACGTATATAAAATCTGTAGTATATGATCTGTCTTTGTTATTTATAAAACTCTGTCACCTTTTGTTTTTAAAGGGAAAATCGTTAGAGAGTCGATTCTATATTTTAAGGGAGATGTTATGGTACAATTGATAAATCATCATGTACCGGTACAATAAAATATATTAACTAATAGTTATTTGACATGTTGCATTATATGTGACATGTGGCAATAATTAATTTTTATAATATAATATAAAAATGATGATGTGGACAAAATGTAGTTTTTTATTAGTTAAATCTTCTATAAGTTTTAACAAAAATACCATAGAATCTCTCATATTTTAATATAAAGAGCAATATAATAATGTCTTCAATTTATGAGTGAATTTGATCTATTAAAAAGTAAGTAATGGACAACACAAAATAAAATAGCATAAGATAAATTTTATGATATTGAATAATTTAATGTTTTATATGATGTTTAGTGGAAGAAAAATGTATTTTGATATTTTAGACTACTTGTACTTTAGATAAAAAGTTGTGTTGTGATTTAATGGATGAGGACAATAATTATCAAGAACATTTTTGCCCAATTGAAAAAGTGTGTATTGCTAATTTACACCATCATGTTTTTAAGTGGGTGTAAATTAGCAATCTCTATTAGAATGAGAGACGAGAGAGTTAAATTTAATGTTTCAAAAATTGGACCGATCATCAAATAGGTAAAGGTACTAGTTCACTGGTCAAACCACTAAGTTACTGACCCAATCACATGGCTAAACCGGTTAACTCGGTTGAATAAACCGATCTCTATAACAAAACTATGTAAGCGTCACAAAATTTAATTAACAAAAACACAAATCATATATCATAAAATATAAAATTTTAATCTTTGTTAATCATAAATATTGGATTTCCCTTCATCTCGTGTACTCCCTCGGTCCCTAAATATAAGATCCTATTTGACCAGTGCACGTACGCTAATGCATAATTTTGATCACAAATATTTTTAATTATCTAATAGTAAACATTATAAAAACTTGATATTTTAAAAGTACTCATTAAAATAAATCAAACAATATCTTATATGCTAATATTTACATCTATGTATTATTAAAAAAAAACGGTCAAAATAAAATAAGTGAATAGTTCAATTTTATCAAACGAAATTTATAATAAAGGACGGAGAGAGTATTAAATATAATTTTTAAAGTTATACATATCAATCAACAAGATAAATATTAATAAATTTTGCCAAAAAAATCAATAAATATCAATTTAAAAAATCAAAAAGAAAAGTACCACTAACCGACTACATACATATTCATCACAAAAACACTACCAACCAAATACAAAATTTTAATCCATTATCCATAATTATTCATGTATTAAATATGAATCAGATAATCATGTGCCAATGAATATTATATATATATAAGAATACAAAACAATTGTAAATTCTAACTCTTATTATTACAAGTATGTTATATATCTATTATTTATAATAACTGATTTTTTTTTATACAAACATGTATATAATATATTGTAACATTTTTGTTCGAGACAATTATAATTCCTCACACACACAATTTTGATCCTCCTTATTTTCAATATTTTTCGTAGTTGGTTCTTCCATTTAAAATTTATCTATTTTTCCTATTTAAAATTTATGGTTAAATATATTTTTAGTCCCAATAAACATGTGAACTTTCTACTTTTAGTTCCTCTAAACTTTTTCGCCACTTCTTGGTCCCTATAAAATTATTATGCATGTACTTATAATCCCCATAGTTAAACCAATTTGTATTTTTTAATGATTTTTTCGTAGATATGTTTAGAACATTGTAAAAAGTCCCTCGGAAAAAAAGAACTTAAAAATTTGATTTCTAAATCGAAATTTCAGTTACTTTTATTTTTAACTATTAAAATTTGAAAAAAATCATATTTAATTATTTTCATTTTAAAAATTTCTAACTTTTTTTTAAGGAACTTTTTATAGTATTCTAAACATGGTTGAAAAAATATTATTTAAAAATTTATAAGTTTAATGATGATTAAAAAAATTTCAAAATTTGAAAATTAGTAGGGACTAAAGTTGTTGCATTGATAAAATTATTGTAGGGATCAAAACATGCCACTTTTTGTTGTAGGGACTAAAAACAAAATTTTATGACTTTATAAAGACCAAAAACATATTTAACCCTAAAATTTATCAGTTTTGATCTATTTATTACATATTTAATCTAAAATATATGATATGATATATTTTAAAAGAATTTGAGGTACAAACTTTGTACTCGGTGGCGGAATTAAAAAATTATTTGGGTTGGTCACAAAAAAATTTAATATCAAAATTTAAATACAAAAATTATATTACATAAAAAAAAATATAAGTATTATTTAACAATACAAAATTTTAAACTTAGGACACATAGCTTATAAGTTCATATTGAATGATAAACCCCTACTTAGTAACATTTTTTCAAGAACTAGCTTGTTTATACATATAGATTATAGAGATTTTGAACTATTACGAGATATTGATAATGATCACACTAGAAAATTTAATATTATCAATCCATATTTTCTAATTTATTAACCAATTTACACACATTAATATTTTCAAAACTATCATATAAGTGGAAGAAAAAAGCACTATTTTAAAAACTAGCATCTTACAGTTCATTTTCAAAATAAACAAACAAATAAATATGAAGTTCATATAATGAAATGGTCACCTCGTGAGATTCTCTCAAAATATTTTCTTATTCAAGAGTCTCCACAGAAGGGTCTCAAAGAAAATAGGACTTCGTTAAATGAATTAAAGATGACACTGCATGAGAAAATTGTATTCACTATCAATTCCATCCACATCTAACCAAAACCCGATATTGTTATGACAGCGCTCATTGACAATGAGTCATCGGTCTCTGGCTAAAATAACACTTGGCAGCATGTTCTAAAACAAACAATTATCAATCACATCTACACTTTCATCTATTCTCGCATCCTACAAAAAATCAAACAATTTTCAATTATTTGTACTAATTTAATTTAACAAAAAATCTAGTAAAAAGTGGAAAGTGTGTAATCCTTTGAAGTTGATGATCTCTACTATTATTATTATTTAATCATCAAATGCAACCAACAGTTATTTCCCTATTTCCTGATCAAATTATTTTTGATGTATAATGCATTGAACTATATATATATGAGTATACCGTATACCACAACAAATTTAATGAATTCAGAATTGCATGCCATAAACAGATACTATCATATTCAGAAACCAAATTTGTTTGCATGAGAATTTGTAAATAAGACATATATAAGATTCCAAAATTGGCTCTTAAAGTCATTGACAAACTTCTAACAGAATGCACCATAAGTCGCGGGTCTATTATGTTAAACAAATACTCTAGTTACTGCCAACATATTCCTGTCATTTTCCACTCCCTTCTGCTTAAATAACACAGGTAATTGTTGTCCACTGTTAATTTATTTTTTTAATTAATATTTGCCTTCCTCTACTATCCATTGAGTTCTATATATTCACCAATATATTGTAAGACAGAAATAAAACTAATGGCTACGATGTGTCAAACAGACAACTCGGTTGATGAGCTCAGAGAGAGACACCGAAGGAGTACTAACCAACAGTTACATAAAGAAGAAATAATAACTTTCCAATATTGCAGTTTTACTCAATTTTTCTTCATAAACTTATTGATGAGACTTTTTGTTAGTTACCAATTAACAATGCTAATGAGAACCAAAAACCACAAAGTTTATGGATGCTTGCAGTGCAGACAAACTCCTTCAATAATGACGAGATAAGAAATTAAGAAACAATCAAATTATAAAACCACTAGTATACTACTTTTTAAAAGCAATAAAATAAAAATAATCTTTCATTTTTTCATAATAAAAGCTCAGCTACCATTAGTTTGAATACAACATAGTAAGAGTTCTTCTCAAAGAGGTAGTTTTTGTAATTAAAAAACATTTTTTAAAAACTAAAACTCAAAAAAGTTCAACTTTTTGAGAGGTTTAGCAAAAACTGCACCTAAAAAAACAAAGTTTTCTCCTTAAAGAAATAAAAAATCGACTTAATCCATGTGAACAATTTTGAGGTGTTAACTGCAACTTAGACCATGTACAATGGTTTCAATATTCAACACCCACTTTTCTCACTTTTTACACTCCACATCATCTCTCAACACACATTCAACTTTTATCCTCTCCAATAGTTTTTTTCATTCAACACTCTACCCAACCACTTTCTCTACCCCACCACTTTTTCTATCCCATCACTTTTTATTTCATATTCTTTTTTAAATTTTAAATTTTGTTTTTATAATTAAATAAATTATAATTATCGATTAAAATTAAATTAAAATAACAAACACATAATAAAATTTATTTAAATGATTATTGGGATTCATTTTACTAAAAAAAACACTTAAACTTCATAATTAACACTAATAAACACTAATAATATGATTAAGAGAGTAAAAAATTCAGATTTTTTTTCTGTGTCCAAATGAAATGAACCAAGTCTCTATTTATAGAGAATTTTTTTTTACGAATTTTGGTGAAAAAATAAAAAAAATAAAAAATTAATTTACAGTGAAATAATTGAGTTTAAAGATAAGGAAACAATTAAAATCCGTCCAGCCAAACAGGATCTGCCGCGTGTCCACCTTATCTCTCTCCGCGTCCCTCCCTGCACTGACGCACGCTGTCGGCGATTGTGCCGCACGCGCGTGTTTTCAACGAATGGCATTGTTACACGTGGAGGTAGGAGTCAGAGTCACATTGGTTGATTCTGATCAACTCTTCACCCTCTTTTTGGCACTGTTCCTCTGCTTTTTTTCTGCAAAAACAGTGATTCAACACCCAAAAAACCCTCCAATGTACATAGTCTTAAGTCACCCATCCCTAACTGCACCTAATCCATGCGGTTAGCTTATTTCATGTACATAACTCGCATCAAACAGTCTTGCATAGTTACATGTTACACCAAGTACAATAACTAAAAATGAACTATTGTTAAAAATATTGGCAAAATTCTAAAAAAACAAGTACTTCACATTCACATTAGCAACACTTAGCTGAAAAGAGGCATCTTTGATTTTACATTATTCATTCATGATATTATGACCTCTTTTGTACAAACAAAAAATAAATCTACTTCGTAAAACTAAGAAATGTGTAGTCGGTCATTTTCAAAATGCTTATAACGTGAGAAATCTAATCTAAAAACAATCAGATAATGTGAAGAAAACTGTACATTTCAATGTAAAAAAAGTGAAATGACCACTATGATTGATCCTAGCTATAACAAAGATGTGAACGTCATCAGTTCAAAAACTTAGTGATGACCTCGTCTAAGGACTGACAAAAATCCTCCTGATTTGTCCCTGCGCCCTTCTCCTTCATCTCCAACCTGTTCCACATAGACATAAAGTTTTTACCCATGTCGAAGTCAAATATGCAATATTACATCTAGTGCATAACAAATAATACGAGATTCAAGCTTTTGTTTTCTTCAAATGCAGCCTATTAACCTCAACCCCTTTCCCATCCCTCTGTTTCATGCGAATAATAACGTATCATAGTAGATGTGATGCAGTTTTAGTGGTATAACGTGCACAAACACTTACGGATGTGTGTCACAATCCATTGACTTTAGTGTCGAAATTAGCATGCTTAGGCATTTAAAAAACTTCTATAGAATAAAAATTCAATCATTGAATTGAAAGTTGTCACCAATAGATCAAGTCGACAAACTTTCATACAATTCAAAAGTACTACTATGGTCTCATATATAAGCAAATTTGACTTTTAAGATTAATTGAAAAAGTAATGTATTTAGCCTATATTATAGTCTAGATACATTACTTTTTGAATGAATCTAAAAAGTGATTTGTTGATTATATATGAGACTAGAGGGAGTAATTTGATACTTCATGACATCAATTTATTTTACCGTTAATGTGTAATTTACAATTTAAGTACAGTATATATCAATTGATAAATCATTTTAATTTTGAATGTCTAAATAGTCAGTAGTTTTTTATAGAATGATCAAGATAGTATAATATGATTCGATGATTCATTTGGCTAAATTCATATTCCACAGAGTAGTTAAAAGTGTGAGAATATTAAATTTAACATCTAATGTCATGATCATGACTTGTGCATGTATGCGCAAGATGTTGTACAGTATATACAGGCCGTGTCCGACTAATATAATACTGTACAAATCATATATGGATGACTAAAACAGTCTAGTCCTCTCATGTGAGACCTACTTTGACATGACAAGCACCCTATATGCATATATGATAAAACATAAAGCGACCTTGTTATACCTCCTTAGCTAACTGCTGCAAGTTCTCAGTGATTTCAGAGAAATCGGGTCTTAATGTTGGATCTTGCTGCCAAGACCTCTCAAGAATCTGAACAAACTTTGCATTAGCGCTCTTGGGGATGGTAGGCCGTAAACCCTGAAATCCATTTAATGTTATGGCAACATATAAATAATTCTATGTACAATATATGTCCTTCTGATAAACCATGATTGGAAGAGGCAAAAAAACATTATCTTTCAGCTTATTGTACCAACCAAATTAAAAGATTACCTTCTGAACCACTCCTATAGCTGCCTGTAGAGGGGTCAAATATTCGTACGGAAGCTAGCAACAAAAACACAATGTTTACATGAGAGATTAATATTGGAATAGCCATATGGTAGTAGTAGGCTAGTAGCAGTACGAATAAGTTATATACCTTTCCAGTGAGCAACTCCCATAAAACAATTCCAAAACTAAATACATCAGCCTTGTGATCATATGGCTTGTGTTCAATAACCTTCAATACAGAGCAACCATGGTAAAAAAATGTGACAAGATAAGCGATATTTAAAGAGAAGAAAAATTGATAAAAAAAACATTTAATTGATAAAAAAACAACTCTATAAAAAATCATTGATAAAACAACCAATTCTCAAAAGACAACAGGTCTTGAAATGACCAGAAAGGTCATGTAAACTATTAGAACAACCTAATGATAATACAATGAGAAGATTACCTCAGGAGCCATCCAACGATATGTCCCAGTTTCTGCTGTCATAACTCCAGATTGAGCTTTCACTCTAGCAACCCCAAAATCGGCGACCTTTACAACCTGTATGGAACACATACAACCTTCACTTCTATAACCTGATTTATGTTATTCATTGTGTTTATCCATTATAACATACATATCATATATTGTGTCTATGGATGTGCGCACATGTTTGTGTGTGTGTATGAGAGAGAGAGAGAGAGAGAGAGAGAGAGAGAGAGATCAAACAAAGTAGTATTGGGTCAGATCATATATAAAAATTAGAGGGAACATACGCCATTTTCATCCATCAAAAGATTGGCAGTCTTCAAGTCTCTATGGATTATGTTATGTTGGTGCAAGTAGTTCATTCCTTTAGAAACATCAATTGCAACTTTGAGCAGGGTAGGAAATTTAAAACACCCTTTCTGCTTATGTAGGTAGTCATACACACTTCCACCAGACATAAACTCTGACATTTTAAAAGAAAAATAATCCTTATAATGGGGATGACGATTGTTAAATATTTAAGATCACGTCTATTCAGTTGTTATACTTTATAATGTATTCACCGGATTTCACCTGTAACTATACATAAGCGCGGGGGCTTGGTACATGCTCCCATGAATTGCACAACATTCTTGTGTCGAACCTTTCTGCAAGTTCATCAGCAAGTTTGTATATGCATACTTTTTTAAAATGAAAACAACTATGAGAAAAAAATAGTGAATAAACCATATACATTAAAAGTTTTATATATGATGACTAGAACCAAGAAACTAGATAATAATGCAGATATTATATGTTTTTTTAGCTCATCCACCTTGGCCGTGCTAGAAATGAGTTGTGACATCTTTTTTTAGATTGGTAGTTTAGCCATCTTAATAAGCATATACTTTTTGACATTGTTAACTGTTCTGACATGCAAATTACTATCTCAATAAACTAGTAGATTGACTCCAAATAGTAAAAAAGAGCAAAATTTATACAACATACCTCATGATGTAGACTTCCTGAGCAAACTCTTTCTGCATTTCTGAACTCACATGCTCAGCCTTGAGAACTTTTATGGCTACTTCCTGGCTACAATATATACCCTTAAATCTGATTCAATTTAAAGAACTGGTCAATTAAAATTGAAATTATTCAATACAAATGAATAAGTCTAGATTGCAATGTACATGTACATGTACTTACAGTTCACCATATGATGCAGATGCAATTTGAGCTCCATATTTCAAATGTTTGGGATCTATTTCCCAAACGTCTGTCCCATCAGTTGGAATTGTCAAATGATCCAATTCATTTTTCATCCTTGCTTGATCAAGCTCATCAACAGATGATATTGATTTCTGACTGGACCTCTCATGTCTCTGAACGCAGTTGATAAGAAATCAATTATCGAACTTTTGTCAAATTGACTATATAACAGTCATCTAGATACAGAGAAAATGACCCGAGTTACCTCAATCTTCGAGACTTCTTTTTCCAAAGTTTCTTTTAGCTTTTCTGTTTCCTGTTTTCAAACCAAATAATCAAACAGAGCCCCATTAGCTAAGCCTTTACAAGATACTTCAACAATATTAAGAGAACGAAGCTGATGGCAAATGGTAACATAACAAAGTATTCTAGAATACGATAAAAGCAGATTTGAGTCAATATGGTTGATATGCTAGCTGTGACATGGTTTAGATGAATATGAGGGTCAATGCCATTAAATTTTACTCACTTTTATCCCATTAGGCATCCATCCCAATAAACTGGTAAAGATAACAGATGATTATCAACATACCTCATAGGGCCATCCTTCAACAACAAACACATCTAACGAATAACCATCAGTTGTGGAAAAAGCATGTGCCTCTTGGATGTTCAGTCCAACCTCAGCAAGCAAAGCAGTTAACTGCAGAAGCAACCACACCTTTGAGATGCTCTCATTAATCACACAAGGTTCAAGTTAGTCCTAATTAAGTTTACATGACTAGGGTGATTGTGTGTAGGTAGGTCTGAATTCCTGTTCCAGCCGATTCAAATGTTGTCTCAATCAACCATCAATCAAGCATTTCAATAATATATGAACCAAAAGTGATGAACTCCAAATTTCTGCTACTACAAGGTAGTCTTAATATACATAATATTTTGATAATAAATGCTATCACATACCTGGCTGAGAAGCTTTGGCTTGTCATCTGTTGAGAAGGTGATTTCATGCATGGGCCTACATCATTTTCAGTGACAGATGTTTGATATATTTTTTTACAAAGCATCCAAAATTTAATTAAAACACCAGAACAAAAATTACATAAATCATTTGAGGAATAGTATCTCCACCCAGCTTACAGGCTTAGATGGACATCTATTGGGTATGTAAGCTCTTAGGTTTGTATTGTAGATTATTGGACAAAGATAACATGCATACATTAAAACCAGATTGCCATACAAATAATAATTATCAGCATCTCAACCACAAGAATGCCAAAAAGATATTAATATAATTGAAAAGAGGATATATATGGAAAGTACTAGTGTTATAGAAGAGTTGAATTAAATCTTTAGATCCACCTCCACATGAAAAGAAAAAGATATATGTAATCTAGATTGTAGGTCATTGTTCAGAGATGTTTTCCAGGTCTAGTCCTAAAAAAAAGTTTGCAGCAGAAATTTCACCGTGAACATTGTATACTGGCATGCACAGATAGCTCCTCTTCTAAGTCTTCAGAATCATTTTCTTCAAGAGCCAGTGCTTCAAGATTTGGAGAAGAACCAAAAGCAGGAGGTGGAAGCATACTACCGACAAATAAAAAAGAGAGAAAACAGAATCAGAATCGCATATAACAACCATCAAGTCCAATTAAGTAGAATAATTGGTGGTGCTTTACAAATAGCTATTACTTGAGCTTTATGATAAGAGCACCCAAAAAGTTTAATATTTATGAAATTAGAATAATGACAAAAATAATACCCCTGTCTGCTTGAGTACTTTGGAGAGCTTTGAGCAGAATCTACCCCAGGGGCATATGATTGGAAAGAGTCGGCTGAGTTTCCATCAGATGAGGCATGAAGCTGCACAAAGATTCCAATGCCAAAATGATATTGTCCACATGGAACAAAAAAAAATGATATGAATCATACGACTCAAGTTATACAAACTGAAACCGAGAACTTGAATACCACGAGCGAAAACCATCATCTTTACAATTTTCGGAGGCATGAAAAATATCTGATTACTTAAAAATAGACTATTCAACCAGACAAATGCAGCTTGATCTTGTGAAAGAAAATATCCACAGACATACTTATGACACATCAACAAAAGAAACCTGTAAGAAAATTTCCTCAACTACAGAGCTATTATACTAAAAGTGGTTTAAATGAATCATCAATGATGCTATGTGAAAACAAGTTGAAATTCAAAAAGTGCTATATTTCTTCAGTCAGGGAGGCAATGAAAAATTCAAGGCATGCTGATTAGAGTACTCCAGCAAATGTCAATTTGTGCTCGTGACGACAAACCCAAACCAATGCACATGCTATTTTAGTTACAAACATTGACATAAATTTCCTAATATAAGTAACCACAGTGCCTTTTGTTTTTCACCTCAGTTACACCTCACTGGTATGCCTAATCAATTTAATTTCAAATTTCAAATCACATATAAAGCAGAAACACAATCAGAGTATGGTATGATAATATGCTTTAATGATTGTGTATGAAATTTTATTTCAGCTGTATGTGAAAGCAAACTTCTCATTCAAGATCTGAGAGTCTATGCAGAAAAATAAACCTACTTGAATAAATTACAAATAATTCACAATATAAATTGTTTAAAAGGGAGTGCAACAAAACACCATTAAAATTTGAAGGCTTGATCTTATTCAATTTGTTAAAGCAAATAAGGTAATAAAACAGACAATCCCTGATTGGAACATATAAATTTTAAAAGAACCACTTGTCAATAAAACACAGCAAAACAACAATGCAGCACGACACGAAAACACTCAGAATTAAAACTACAAAGATTTGAATTAAAAGCATGAAGAACACAACACTGTAAGTAAGAGTCAAGTCACCTGAACTAAGCGAACTTCAATTTGAGGCCTATTAGCAGGATCATGTGCTAAATGTAGTAATCTTTTGTGCATAAGAACATCTTCTGCCCTTTCTACATTCACATCTAACGCATACCTGCATTACAGAATACCCTCAAATCTCTCTCCACAACTCAAAACCAAAACTATTTAAAAAAGAGAAGAAAAAAAAACTCGAAGACCTAATCAACTACATTACCTGCATGTTTGGTATCACGGTGTTTCAGAATCACAGTGATTGATTTTGCAGAAGTTACAAATTGTAGCTTTTGTAAAATCTAAAATCACGGTGGATCACCGTGATTCTGACACACCTACCGTGATACCAAACATACATCAACTAAATGGAATCACAATAATCAACAAAGCCAATTATCAAGATTCAATATACTCCATGCACTCAAGTTAAAGAAACAAAAAAATAATCACTATTAATTGATTCTACTCGATAAATTCAGTCTTAATAAAGCGATATGAATCAACTGCGAAAATCTCAGATAAATATAATCATAACAATAAAATAAAACAACATTCATAAAAAAAAATTATGAAAATTAAAACACGCGAACGAGAGAGATAAATAAATAAAATGATAGAAGAAGAAAAATAAGAAGAATGGTGAGAAGAGAGAATGCGAGAAAATAACCGAGCAGGAAGACGGTTAAAGTGAGCCCAAAGCTGATCGGTGAAGCCAGGTTGCATAGCTTCATCGTTGCCGGAATCATTCAACCGACTGAGAATCTCATTATAGACTTCAAGTTTCTGACGCTGATGACGACTATTGCCGGGAATTGATGAAGACGACGTGGTGCGGTGGTGTACGCCGCTGCCGCAGCTTTCGTTGTCTTCCATCGCCACCATCACAATTGAACGACGATGATGATATGATAATGATATAATGCGTAGCGTTTCACGTGAAAATAATAACCAAATTTGCGCTTTAATTGTGATGCTCAATCAATTACAGAATGGTCTGTTCATTATATATACTACGCCAAATTATTGTAAAATATCAAATATAATTTTACTACACAATATAAATTTACCTTTTCTGTCAAAATAAAATACTTATAATAATGCGTCAAAAAAAAATACTTATAATAAAATAGGTCCAAAGACCTAAAAGATGAAGTATAAAAATGGAGTATTGGATAAAGCACACAATTATAATATAAGTATATTTTTTTTATTTTTTTGACAAAGTATAATATATATAAGTATATCTTATCATGATGTCTTTTTATAATATTTGTTTATAAAATATTCATCAAGATAATTATATGATTAAATATAATTAAATTAGTTCCTTTAAATTTAATTTAGTTGATAAAAATATTAGTACATGTAAAATGAAAGATATTCGAACTCTAATAAGCTGAATTTTTTTTGTTTTTGCTAACAAAAATTTTCTTTATAGTTTTATTCATATATGACTGCTACTCATAAGAGATTATATTTTTTTGCTCTTTTCCTTTTATTTTCATATATTTTACACAAAACTTGAGTGATTGTTTAATATTATTTTGGTCATTCTATAAAAAAAAAAGAGTTTTATATTATAGATTTTTTGCTCTTTTCCTTTTTTTTTTCTTTAGAAAGTGTGTAAGATGTGTGAGTGATAATTTGTGAATATGTTAATACAATTTCTTTCTCGCTTTGCCCAAATAATTTATTATATCTTTGATTTACATTATTCGTCGTTTAACATGTTCTAATTTTTTAAATTGATCATAATATGATAATATTGTTTTTTTTACATCAGAAAATAATATGATAATAATACTGTTTTGTTTTTAGAAACAAGAGAAAAAGAAATATGAACTGATAATATAAAATAATTTTATGTTACTAGTCAACAATAATAGACCCATATCAATTGTTAGAAATCCGCAAACTATTCCCACGTCCGATTAGAATTTCTTTGAATATGTCCTTAATTTCATTCAAGACGTGAGCAAAACTCAGATTGGAGAAGAATATAGTCTGTGGGTTCCGTTTATTGGAACTATCTTTTCGTTTATTTTTGTTTCGAATTGGTCAGGAGTTCTTTTGCCTTGGAAAATTAAAAGTTACCTGCTGCTCCCACAAATGATATAAATACTACCATTGTGTTAGCTTTACTTACGTCAGTAGCCTATTTCTATCATTTCACCCACTTTTTTTTATAAAATATAGAACTTTAAATTATTGTACTATTAAATATCAATGTAGAATTAATTTAGATTGATATTTTTTTCTTATAGGTAAATGTTAGTTGTTAGTGTATTGTTAGTATATTTTCTTTTCTCCTTTATCAAAATTCGAATTTTGAACCTCTATCAACTCTTTAATCCTTAGATTAACTAGTCACCTTATGTGATGTGATGATCATGCTCAGGTGTTTCTATTTTAGGTTGCACAGTCGGTAAAAAAGAAGATGAGTATGCTTATTAGACGACATATCATTTTTACTATAAAAAAATACTACACATTTATTATTGGATGAAAAAAAACATGCGGCATATTCTATTTCTAGGTGCCAACACATTTGGATAAGGTCATACTGCAAAGTCCAGTTTGGCTTTCTGATCAAATTAAAACCAATTTAATTCCTGATTTACTTATTGGTTTAAATGTATTTTATGTTTTTCTTAATTTCTTAATGAAACCGGATAATAGTGCATTTGACTCTCTCTCTCCTTTTCTTTCCATTTTTGGTACTAATTTCCAATCTAATTTTTTTATGGAGGAAAATATAAAAGAATGGAAAATCATTAACGTGTAGACGTGCGGTTTCTCTCAAATTAATCAAATCGTAACATGGTTATAATTAAGTTATAATTAATAATAGAGACTATATAAGAGTATACAAGAGTAGACGTGTATACTGTATACACTCAATTTTGTCTATTTTAAACCAACACATCAAGTTATAATTAATATAGACTACAAGAGTTGATTGGTTCTTTTTGTCAACAATAAAAAAAATAGTGTAAGTGGTAAAAGATTTAAATTATAATGATTTTTTTGACAATATAAATTTAAGTTGTTCTTTTTACATATTAATAGATACTTATCATTTATATTTTTAAATTTTAATTTAATTGATAGAAAATTACAAGATTATTAAGTCGGATATTTATTATTTAAGTTCAAATATCAATCACTCTAACTATTTTATGTATGTAAAATTTTAAGATTTTTCATTGTCTCAATGTAACCAAAAGATAGCGGAAACTTTTAGAGAGAGATGCTCTATTCTCTCTCTAAAAACTAGGGTTTCATTTCTAGATCTAAAACCGCCGCCGCCGTCGTTTATGGATCTCTCCTCCGTCATCGGTGATTCTCCTCCGTAATGGAGGTTGTCTCCTCCCATGTGGAGGTTTCTTTCCCATTTCTATGGGTTTTTCTTCTTTTTCTGCCATTCCATTCCCTTTCCTTGTTCCACTTCCACCACCATCACCAACAATCACGTTGTGTGCTCCTCCATCCAGCAACCACCTAACCCTTATGGCACAAATCAAGCTTGCTGTGGTGATCTCAAATCTGAAGCCAACTTCAAAAAATCGTTCAGAGATTTGGGGTCATGAACAACGACCACCACCGGAGCCACCACCACCACCGGTAACGTGGAAAGTGCTGAGATATTGTGTTTGTGGTTGTGTTATTGTGTTTTCTTTCTGTTATATGTTTTGTGTTTTCTTCTTAAAGTTAGCCTATTGTATGTTTGTCTTCATTGTGTTGGATAAAAAGCCTCTTAGATGTTTGACTGTTGGGGAAAATGATTTGAGTAAGGATCTAAGGATTGTTGCAAACCACTTTCTTTTCTCTACACAACAAATGCTTCCTCCACATTTGGTGAGTTTAAACAATCTTGGGAACCCGGATAGTCGATATGTGCATACACAAGTCAAAGAAATGATCCGTAATTTGATAGATCTAAAGACTTTGGTTCATCAATCTACTTACCATGTGTGGATGAATTTTGTTTGGTTGCTGGATTTGAGCTATTGGTTTTGTAATACTCCTTTAGTCTCTAAACACTCAAAGTTTATTGATGTTCAACTCTTAATTGGCTTAGTTAGTTGTGTTGTTTGTAAAATGTGGATGGGAAATGCCCAAACACTATATGTCTCTCTATGTTTGTACTTGTATTATTTTATCTAATAAAAAGATGTTGTTTACCTTCAAAAAAAAAAAGTAACCAAAAATAGACTCAAAGACAGAACTACTCTACGGCCGGTGCTGGGTCGTAGCCCGCCCCTTAGCTCAACTTTTTTATTTTTTATACGTATATATTTTTTTTATTTAGTACTTAGATTTATATATATATATATATATATATATATATATATAATTCGCATAAAATAAAAATTAACAAATATACAGAGCGTCATTGTAGTTGTAGAGTTTTCTCTTTGTAAAAAAAGGTTGTGTGCTCAATTCTCCTTAAAGACGGTTATTTATTTTAACTATTTTTTTAACATAAAATCCAAGTTTTTCATTTATATTATTAAAAAAACACCAATTTTCAATTTCAGCAATTTTTTTTAAAAATAAAATTGAAACGATACAAGATAAAGATAGTATATCATAAATAACAAATGCAATAACTAATTGGAGAAATAATACTGTAATAATCACACGATCGAGACGAGGAAATCCGACATTGCAAATGCACATGACAAAAACATGGTTGACCACACCTCAGTACCACGCATACTACATCACATGTGATTCACATGGGACGAGGCGTAAACTGCAGGCGGCATATTTAGGAACGAATATCTTGTATGTACCATTACTTGAAAGGCATGCATGCAGCAAATGAAGGGTGCTGATGTGGCATTATGACCCTTAGATGTACGAAAGGACAACCATACTAAGAAGAAATACTACTAAATTAGGATGAACATTGACCTTGAACGTCAACTTTCGGCTTGGAGATCATGCATGAATCTATCTACCTTGCGGGCTCTCATCCATTATTCCATTTAAGGCATTTGTTTGAAAACCACTAATTGCGTCATTCATTTTATATATAAATAAATAAAATTTGTACCGATTTTGAGTTGTTTTAGTGATGATTGATGCAAGATTTAATTAGTAAGCAGAATAAATTGCAAAGCTTTCACTTGCATGTGGATTTTATCTTCAAAGTCTACAGAAAGTAGGATATTTTGATGTTTTAAACCACTTAATCATATATTTTAAATATCTGCTCATTCAAACTTTCAACATGGGCTCCACAAAATTCACAAAATAATTCCTATTTATATTTTATAAGTTGAAATTTTCAGTTTTGCATTTGTTTTTTTTTTGGTACAGAGTTTTGCATTTGTTTTAATTAAAAAAAAAGTGCTGCGTAGTGGAAAATGGATATGCTTCCAACTTATACCACAACAAAACAATTAAAAAAAAAAACTAATATTAAAAATAATTCAAGTTTGAATTTTTTTTGTGAAACAATTCATTAACAAAATTTATTTATTGACCAATCAAACTTCAAATTAATAGAGTTATTTCTTTCAAAAATAGAGAATTAATAAATAAAAGACAGAAGAACTAAGGGTAACCTTAATAAGCTAGTAGCAAACCAATTTGATTCTCTAAAGATTTGAGACTGAAAGTCTTAAAAGTAGGAGACATGAAAGAAAAGCACCTGTATTTATTACTACTTATTACATTTTCTGCTTGGAGAAAAATTCTACAACATGAAAGATTATAATAGAAAAACGTATGCTTGCTGCTCTTTCCCGCACGTAGAACAAAACATTCCAATTTGAGGAAAGTGAAAGCTTCTATTATTTTGCTGCTTTCATGAGAATCAAAAAAAGGTTTCATCTTTTGTTCCCCCCACAAAACAAAGGTTTCATCTTTCATGAGAACCAAACCAAGCAACTCATACTACATATGAATCATCTTTAACCAGAAAGGATTACCATTCACAAATATATACCAAAAACAACTTTATAACTTCAAAAATATGAGCAAAACATGTTATATGGAATCCACTCTAAACATTAAAGATTACCACTGGAAAATATAAACCACATAACTTAACCATCATATCATATCATATCATATTAGAGTACATTAGAAGAGTGTATTACTTTCAAACAAAACTGACACGAATGAAATCCTAAATAGCAAGTGATCAAAACTATCCTAAGTTGCTGAACTGACCCAACAATAGCACATATTTTCTAAAAACTGGTTACTCGTCTTTCTTCTTCTTAGGCATCCTGTAGCCACCAACAACACAAGCATGATCCCTCTCAAATGGTTCAAGAGTAACTTGCTCAAATGGCTTAAATTGATCTGCCTTTAGCTTGTTCACTTCAGATTGGAAGACTGCTTCAGCAGGGACTGTGGAATCAATACAATTGGCCTACAGTAACAAAATAAACTCAATTAACCTAGATTACCAAGCTATTAGTAATCATATAAAAATCATAAAAAGCTTGGAAAAGAAGAAACCAAGTCAAAACAATAGGTTTCTCAACAAACCTTGATGGAAATAACAAAATGACCACCAGCTTTGAGATAATAAGAAGCATTCAAACCTAAAATTCTTGCCTGCAAAAATCACCAAAATAGTATAAACATAAGTGATATTTAGCACATACAGAGTTCCATCCCACTACCATCAGGTCAACACAGTGTATTCAAAGCGCCATCTTCAAATGAAGTTCTTATATTATATAATATAATAATAGAAACAAAAGAAATACCAGAATACATGGAGTTTTTTCTTATCACAATCATGCAAGTAAACATTCATATAAAAAAACAACTATAAATTTTTTGCAAATAAACCATAAAAATCATCGCCAAGGACTGTAATTCAAAAGGGAAACTCAAACAAGAACCATGGGCTCAGACAATTCAATACAATCTTAAAACTTAAACAAAATATTGTTGAGCAATCAGAATCTCGGGTCTACATCATCCAATAAGTCTTGAAGGGGAATCCGAGTAACTCATCATTTGCAAAAAAACTTATTGAACTGATAATTAATAGACAAAATTGAGAACAAACAAAATAGATATAGCATGTGAACTATATATTAATGTGCATCAGAATCTCGGGTCTACATCATCCAAGAAGTCTTGAAGGGGAATCCGAGTAACTCATCACATGCACTGATATATAGCATGCCAAACATTCATACTTTAAAATGAAATTCTTAAACAAAACTTAGGAGAATAATTAAACAAAACTCCAAAGGAAACTCTAAAAGAAAGCTTTTAAACTTCTTAATTTAATAATCAGTGTAATCATGTAAAAAAACAAGTAACTAAAGAGTCAGTAGTAAAAATATGTTACAGCATTGAGCATCCATTAGAGACATTCAACATGGGTAAATTTATTATGTGATTCAAGATTGATGTTTATGAATTCGTATGAATATTAGTGCTATCAAAACAAAAGTAAAAGGCACAAGGCTTGAGAGTTTATAATTTAATAGCTACTGATAGCATAAAAAGCAAAAACCTAAACCACACCTGATCAGGCTGAGCAACATCAGAAAATATAACATCAACCATGCCAACCAACATCCTGTACTTGGCTGGGTGTCTAGCATCTTCAATAATGGGAATAACATTTGTACGCTTCTTTGCCATATTGACCAAATCACGGCCACTACGGTGCGAGAATTCTACTGCATACACAACTCCAGTCTACATAACCAGAACACAATATTCTAATCAGCATCAGACACAAAATGTTATAAATAATCATACTTGAGCTAATACTTACCGGACCAACAATATCAGACACATGAGAGACGGTTGTTCCTGAAGCAGCTCCTAGGTAAAGAACTTTAGCACCAGGTTTCTTTACAAAACAACAAAAAATGGATGTCAATAAATTCATCTCAATGACATTGCCAAATAATCGATTGTATTAAAAGAAAATATAGTAAAGTTTCTCACAATCCAAATGTTGTCTACACCACCAAGGACAGCAGCAGCCAACTTAGAACGGAAAGGGTTCCAAATTCTATACTCAACCTTTGTACCATCCTCATTCTGCAGAAATATATCAGAAACTTGTCATTCCATTATAAAATTAATTATTAAAGTGATATACAACAAATGATTTAAGTAATTCAGGGCATGGATAAGTGATATCTAGGTTTGTACTCAACAAACATAGAGAACCTTAATTCTGACTTCCTCGTATACAACAAAGTATTTTACAATCTATGAACAATTCAATTGATTCGTGATTGATTACTATTTAATAATGGATGAAAACAGCACAAAAACAATATTGTATTATATTCACAAACATGCATATATGCATAAAATTATCTAAATTTATCAAAAGAACAAAAAGGATTCAAAACTCAATGTTGAAAATGATTAAGAAATTACCTGAACGGAAACCCTCTTCTCATTGTAGACAGCTTCTCCAGGAACAAGATTCTTAGTAACAAGAGCATCTTCCTTACCCTTAGCAATGAAAATACCCTCATGTCTATGAGGCTCAACAACAACTTTGCTGCCTCCCTTCATTCCTCCACCTCTACCACCACCACGACCACCTCTACCTCCAGTTCTACCGCCGCCACGCTTAAAAGGGGTTCTTCCACCTCTGTCACCACTTCTTCCACCACCAAAACTTCTACCTCCTCTGTCACCACTCCTTCCACCTCTGAACCCACCACGACCTGCACATATTCAAAACACCAACATCAGCATAAATCGAAATACATAGAACCAAAACTCTTCAAACACTACACAGTTCATAAAACATTTAAAATCGTTTCTTTTACAAATTAGCATAAAATCATTTCAATTGAATAAATCAAAGTGAACAAAAACTGATATGATAAAAGGTTTAGTGTGCTGTGTTACCTCTGGGAGGAGGAGCCATCTTAGAGAGATTGCAAAGAGATTGAAGTGTTCGGCTACGAGAGAGGGTTTATGAAAACAGAACGTGAAAATGTTAACGAGAAAGAAAGGTTTTTATAGCTGAAAGTTAGGGTTTAGGATTAGGGTTTTGATTTTTTATGGGTCAAAAGAAAAGCCCAATAGCTAACTCATGGCATTCTTTCAGATTCATACCTCCATAAATATTTCTACACCAAAACACGTGAACAATTTCTTTTGGTGTACATACCAAAAAAATTCGAATAGAACACATAATTATTTGTATTATTATTTTAAATTTTGTACTTTAGATTTAATTACTCCCTCTATTTCAAAATAAGTGTTGTTTTTGTTGGGTTTTTGTGTATTGGCCTCATTTTTGCTAAAACACTAACTAGCCAGATGCTGGACCAGATGCTAACTGGACAGATGCTGGACCAGATGCTCCAGCGTGTGCGTACAGCATCAGGACGTACGCGTATTTTTGCGCGAGATCTTTTTAAAGATTTGCTTCAGTTTTATCTCAATTACTTGTGCACTAAGTCTCGCCTTTTTGTGTAGAACCTTCAAGAGGTGGCGTTTTGCCCTGATTGCTTCATAAAATATGTTTTTCCATTTATGGAAACATATCATATGTTTCTAAAATATATTTGCAAGATTTATCAGTTGGACCTGACAACGTCCAAGCTCTGTTTTGAAGCCCAAAGCCGTGCTATCTCAGTATTATATATATGTGAAGACAAACCCTAGTTTTGGGTGTGGAAAACCGTGTGTGTGTACTAAAGCGTGTGTTTCAAGGTTTTAGGTTTTCTTGTTAGTTGTAAGTCTTGCTTGTATCTCCCTGATTCAAGTCAAGTACTCTGTGTTTGAGTTGTAATGGTGTACTACTCCTAAGCTTTTAAGTACGGAGTTTAGTTGTGTCTTTAGAGTGTGACTCTCTCATCCAAACAAACAAACAAGTGTGTGTTTAACAGTGCTGTCTGTACTGTTAGTGGGAATTGAGACTGGGTCTCATACCTAGGAGTTCCTAGGTAGAGCAGCCATTGGTAGGGTCGTGGTGCAAAGACAAGTAGTGAGGCTACGTTGTGCTTTTCACTAGAACTATAATAGTGGAGTTCATTCCTGGATTGGTATCCCCCAGACTAGGGCAAGTTGAACTGGGTTAACAAACTCACTGTGTTCTTTATTATTCTATCACGCTTATTTTACTTTGCCACGATACGTTTTATTATTATTGTGTGACACGTGCTCGGACAAGTGCTCTAACATTGTGCACAGCATTTGTCTGTCTGGTTGCCAGCATTTCAATTGGCATCAGAGCAGGCACCCTGCCTGATTAGGTGAGCTCCAGGGAAGATATTTCTGGCTAAGATGGACAACGTAGGAGGACAGATGAATAGACCACCACTCTTGGTTGGTGAGGCTAACTATGACAACTGGAAGTCTAAAATGACTACCTTCTTGAAATCCATGGATCACAAAACATGGAGAACTGTTATTAAAGGATGAGAACATCCTGTAGTTACTACTGGTAAGGAAGGGGAGACTACCACTACGCTGAAACCTGAGGAGGAATGAAGCAAGGAGGAAGAAGCATTAGCCAATGCAAATTCAAGGGCTCTAAATGCTTTAATCAATGGAGTTGATGCGCATATTTTCAAATTGATAAAAAAATGTACTATTGCAAAGGATGCATGGAAGATACTCCAAACTGTTCATGAGGGTACCTCAAAGGTGAAAAGTTCAAGGCTACAACTCTTGACTAGTAAGTTTGAGAAATTGAGAATGAAGGATTATGAAAGCATTCAAGAGTTTCACACGACAATTCTTGATTATGACAATCAATTTGATTCCTTGGGTGAGAAGATATCTGAAGAAACTCTAGTAAGAAAAATGCTTAGGTCCTTGCCTAAGAAGTTTGACATGAAGGTCACTGCAATAGAGGAAGCCAAGGACATTTCGGAATTGAAAATGGATGAATTAGTTGGTTCTCTACAAACTTTTAAGATGTCAGCAAATGGAGGATCTGAAAAGAAGACGAAAAACATTGCTTTTGTCTCTAATGCCGAGGAGACTGATCGACAGAGTGATATGGAGGCTGATGAAAGCATCTCTGAAGCTATTGCGTTGTTGAGAAAACAATTTAATAAAGTCTTGAAATTGATGGACATACGCCCTGACAACAGTCGCAGCATCAATAGGAATCCCAACAATCAAAGGAAACCGCAGACTGATGAAGATGAATCAGAAGAAGATTCCGAAACTACTAATCATGTGATTTGTTTAACTGGAGTATGTACATCTGATGTTGAATCACACATTGGTGAAATGACTTATGATGAATTAGTTGATTGTTATAAGGGATTATGGCTTAAAAGCGTAGAAGTTGGTAACACAGTGATAAGGCAAAAGAAGACCATTGTTATATTGCAAGCTGAGAAAAACAAACTTCTGGAAGAAAATTCAAGACTAGATGGTGATGTTACTCTATATAAATCCAAGATTGACAACATGAACAAGCAATTGAGGATGCTGAATACAGGAACTGATAAGCTAGAAGAAATCCTAGAGTTAGGACAGAATTCTAATGATACTAAAGGTATTGGGTTCAACTACAGTTCACTATATCATCAGAAATTTGTGCTTGTAAAGAATTTTGTTCCTTCTGGTAGTACTTATGATCCAACTATGCCAAGACAGATGCCCCAGCATCCAGTGAGACAACAGACAACCAGAAACAATATCAAATCAAAGAAAAGATATTCTGGTTGGGTATGTTACCACTGTGGAAGAAAGGGACACATTAGACCTTACTGCTTCAAATTGTATGGGTATCCTGACAAAACTCATTCATAAAAAACTGAGCCTATTATGAAGAACATCAAGAAAGAGTGGAAGCAAAAGAATGACAAATCCACAATGCAAGATCAAATCATCCACTCCTCCGTCCGATTCTGTTTTCGATCCTATCACTCAACAAGTGAATCCAGCGACGGTTATTACTAATGCTCAACCGCTTGCCACTATTTCTAGTACCGGAGTAACCACACGGCACTCTAAGGTGGTAGTATCAAGGAAGAAAAGTTCAAGAAATGTCTCTCCGTCCTCTAAGGGTTCTAAATCTAAAGGTAAGAAATCAAAACCCTCCCATGCTAAGCGTGTAGGATTAAGCATGCACGATCTCTACTGTAAAGAGAATCCGTTTGTTTCGACTGTTGTGGAACCAAGTGCTGACACGTCTGTCAGTAAATCTGAGGATACCCCCGGTGAGGGTAATGTTATTGTTGATACTACTGAAACCCTAGGTACTGATAATCCTAAGGTAGATGACTGTGTAGAGGATATTAAGTCAAATTCCTCTGTTGAAAAATTTGTTGATCATGAGAAAACTGGTGGTTTTGTTGCTGAACAAGATGTTAGTGTTGCTGAAAAATCAGCTGATTTTACTGATAAGCAGACAGATGCTATGTCAGATGCTCACGCATCTTTGGCACAAGCCAATGTTGAGACCATTGTGGTCCTAGACACTTCTGCTGTTGAAAGTGTTCATGAAGAAGGTTGCCCTGAGCCTCAGTCTGAAGAATTTGAGACCCAGCAAGCTGTGAGTCCTGATAATGTGTTACAAAATAATGTGGTTTTGGTAGAAGATGGACCAGAAGATATGTCTGTGGAGGAAACTCCTGTGACAGGTGTTGCTCGTAGGACAAGGATCAAATCCATGAAAAGTACATCTGCTGTGAGTGAAAGTGCCCAAGAGCTTGTTGATGTGTTGGAGTATGCTGGGTTGATGAAGACTGTGAAGAATCTGGGTCAATGTTATGACAAGCTGGTGTGTAAACTTCTCTCCTCAAGTTATTAATACTTATCTTGGAAGATCGGTTGAAGACATTCCTATGTTGGAAGTGACCGATGACACCATCTGCAAGACTATCACAGATAACAAGCTTAGACACTGGCCTGAACATTTGTTCTCTGCAAAATTGTCTCCACTTTATGCTGCCCTAAACAAAATTGCTGTTAATAACTGGTCCCCCACTACTCACTCTAATTCTGTTGCAACTGGCTTAGCTAAGCTTATCTATGCAGTTAGTACTAAATCTGCATTTGATTTTGGTTCTTACATTTATTATCAATTTTTGGAGCAAGCTAAATCTTTTGCTGTTAAGTTCCCTATTGTCTTTCCCACTCTTTTGTGTGGTATTACTCTTCAGCAACATCTAGATATTTCGACGAGTCCTGTAAGAGGCCTAGTCCTCTGTCCTTAGATTACAGGTCGCTTTGTGATTCACATGCTGTTTACTTAGCTGGCACTTCTGCCCAGCCAACATGTGCTCTCAGTAGAAAACAAATGAAAGTTGATCTTACTAAGACTAGTATGACTCTTGGTGTTAGAAAAATGAAAATTGACAGGATTATTGTAGCCTTGAAGGTTGAAGGTGAAGTTAAGGATGAAGATATTGAGGGAGCGCAGGAAGAAGAAGAAGGAGGAAATAAATGCTTCTGCTGTTGGTGATACTGAGGAATTGTCAATTGACTCTGATGAGACTGTCTCTTTCTGATCTTGATGTTTCCCTATATCTTATGGACTTGTGTGTGGCTTATGGCTTGTAATAAGTACTCTATTTGTGGCTTCTCTGCGACTCTTTGGTACTCTGTGACCTTCTTGTATGCATGAATGTTGTTTGTCAGAATATGTGGCTAAATTGGGAGAGTAGAAGTTGCTGTGTTATTTTATATGCGTATGATGCATAAAGCTCTGACAGATGATCTAACATATGTCTTGTACTAGCAACTTAATATTGTGTGTAGGTGAGTATGATGCATGAAGCAGTGATAGTGGCATCTGACCTATTGTAGTAAGTGAGTTTATGAAATACGCATGCATTTTTTGAGGGGCAGAAATTATATTTGATTATCTCCTATTATCTACCTGTTGATTATCTGAGGGAGAGTAGTATGTGCCTTCTGCCTATCTATCCGTGAGTAGAGTGTTTATGCTTGTTTTGACGGGGATCAAATGCATCTTGTGTGATGATGTATGTTGTGTGATGATGACTACGTAGAATAATTTTCTACTATACTCTAGTGATTGCATGAATTAAGGGGGAGGAATTTATTTTTCCTAGTCCTTAAGGGGGAGTAGTAGTAATTACTTCATGATCGTGCTAGTTGTTACTTGTTAGGATGTTAGTTGTATGATGTGCTTGATGATGATGCAGCATGTTACATATGAACAATTGTGGTTATCTGAGTATGCTGATAAATGGAGATGATATGATACTATGGTATATGCCTATTTCAAATACTCATATGAAGTTTGGCATTTTTTGTGGCTAAAAAGGGGAAGAAGTTAGCTGATATTGGTTGATATGCCTGATGCTCTACATAATGCTCTAATATGTCGGATGCTCTACTTAATGTTGACACATCTGTCTATATGGTGATATGAAGTAGTTTATGTTGCTCTGCCATGACAAATATGCATGAGTTGTTTCTTTACTCTTTATGATATGCATGAGACATTGTTCTCAGGGGGAGTGCTGATGTTTGCCGATGTTGAAGGAGAATGTTATGCTTATGTTTGCATGAGAATGCTGTATCAGATGTTGAAGCATTCACTTTTGTGTGAAGCACTATTTGTGATGAAGCGTATTTTCTCTGATGTTTTTATGTGTGAGGCTATCTTATGTTATCTGCTGCTATATGCCTCTGATGTTTGTGTGTTGAAGCTTATTTGTTAGCACTTTTATTGGAAATCTACTATATGAAGATGGTTCTTGTTCTCCTTCAAAGTTGCTATGTTTTGATTGATTAGAAGGAGTGTGCTGTGTATATCTCTCTGGCTTTCATATATGGCCCAAGATTGTTTTAGCCAAAAATTTGCCAAAGGGGGAGATTGTTGGGTTTTTGTGTATTGGCCTCATTTTTGCTAAAACAACTAGCCAGATGCTGGACCAGATGTTAACTGGACAGATGCTGGACCAGATGCTCCAGCGTGTGCGCATCAGGACGTACGCGTATTTTTGTGCGAGATCTTTTTAAAGATTTGCTTCAGTTTTATCTCAATTACTTGTGCACTAAGTCTCGCCTTTTTGTGTAGAACCTTCAGGAGGTGGCGTTTTGCCCTGATTGCTTCATAAAATATGTTTTTCCATTTATGGAAATATATTATATGTTTCTAAAATATATTTGCAAGATTTATCAGTTGGACCTGACAACGTCCAAGCTCTGTTTTGAAGCCCAAAGCTGTGCTATCTCAGTATTATATATATGTGAAGACAAACCCTAGTTTTGGGTGTGGAAAACCGTGTGTGTGTACTAAAGCGTGTGTTTCAAGGTTTTAGGTTTTCTTGTTAGTTGTAAGTCTTGCTTGTATCTCCCTGATTCAAGTCAAGTACTCTGTGTTTGAGTTGTAATGGTGTACTACTCCTAAGCTTTTAAGTACGGAGTTTAGTTGTGTCTTTAGAGTGTGACTCTCTCATCCAAACAAACAAACAAGTGTGTGTTTAACAGTGTTGTCTGTACTGTTAGTGGGAATTGAGACTGGGTCTCATACCTAGGAGTTCCTAGGTAGAGCAGTCATTGGTAGGGTCGTGGTGCAAAGACAAGTAGTGAGGCTACGTTGTGCTTTTCACTAGAACTATAATAGTGAAGTTCATTCGTGGATTGGTATCCCTCAGACTAGGATAAGTTGCGCCGAACTGGGTTAACAAACTCACTGTGTTCTTTATTATTCTGTCACGCTTATTTTACTTTGCCACGATACGTTTTATTATTATTGTGTGACACGTACTCAGATAAGTGCTCTAACATTGTGCACAGCATTTGTCTGTCTGGTTGCCAGAATTTCAGTTTTATCAACAACAACAAAAATTCAAAATGAATAACATTTACACATTTCAACGTAACTAAAAAAAAACTTCTCATTTTTCCGTTTAATGATTACTTTGTACTACATTTTATTTTTTTGACGAACCATTATATTCTACATTGACCGATAATTAACGAGGTTAATTTACTAACAGTGTAGGATGATCATATTTTGTCATGTTGTCTAAAATATCATGTTAAACAAAAATGAAATTTGGTCTCATTTGTCTATTAATTTATTAATCTATTTAAACACATACTATTGGTTTAGTCTAATAATAATGAGAGATTTAGATAGTATGCTAGATATCTTGATTTGATCGTTAGCTCCATCTCATAAACCAAAAAATATATTAAACACACACACAGATAGTATGCTAGATATGTGTGTGTGTGTGTGACATTACTTTTTTTAAAAAATAAATTCATGCAAAGTAGCCTTTTAATTGAGTTAATGATCATATCACACTTTAAAAATATCAAATATCAACAGTTGACTATGCGGTAAATATGAATGTATGTTAACATGAGAGTAGTTGATTATGCGGTAGAAAATGTTGGGATGACTATGAAGCTCTATGAGAGACAAGACAACAAGGAACAAAGGTGCTGGTTATCAATTGGAATGAAGAATGCGTGACCTTTTTAAGACGCTTAGTTAGGCAGGAAGGTACGAGTTTATTGTGAGTGCATACATAGTTACACCATTTTGGCAGTCAAAAGATGGACAATACTACTTGGTTTTGTTTTTTGACTTGGACTTGGAGATTGTTGTCTCGTATGCGTGGGGTGCTATTTTATAGTATGATTAATCAGTGAGTAATTAAATTAACTTGATTTCTACCTAACACGATACAATGCTCACTCTTCATACATACTAAGTAAAAAAGCAAAAAGAATATTCTACCTAACATGATATCAAGATGCAAGGAAAGTTGGAACAACAAAAATAAAATGTTCAAGTATATAACAAAGGTGCTGTCCCAAAAAAAGTACTAATGTCTCTATTTCTTATTATAAGAGATAAGTCATTTTTTAAAAATATTAAATAATTAATGTATCTAATATATAGACAAATCACTTTTTAGTACTACTTAGCAAAGATGAGAAAAAAATCCGTTCCACCAAATTTTAGTCCCTGACATATTTTTTGAAGGACGAATATGAGTAAATTTTAACAAAATTCGGACCTTTATGAAATATTCAGAGTTATGGACTAATTTGCGAATGTCTTCGAAGTCAAGGATTACTTTGGTAGTCTACTCATATTTTTGAAAGTTTGATGAAAGCACAAAAAAAAAATCAAAAGATAAATCCTTCTGAAAGTTAACTTGTAGAAGCAAAGATAAATTCCAAAATTGAATTCCACAATGTGTATACCCATAAGTTTGATGACATTCAAAAGCCTTCCAAAAAATATCTTGTTGTGTGTGTATATATGTCTAGAGAGAGAGAGAGAGAGAGAGAGTCATTGAATGGTTTGGGCACACCACAAGTTGCCAACAACAATTACAAGGCAAAAGCTTGAAGAGGAAAAAAAAACCTCTAACAAGGTTACTAATAAGTAAAATAAATCTAATGAACTTTTACACAACTTACCCACAATAAGATACAACAGTCAACAGATCATAGAAAAGTCTAGGAAGCGAAAACATATGGGAGAATAACAGCTCGCCAGATATAAGTTACACACAAACAGACATAATAATCGACATATACAAGGTGTTTAACACAGGAAGCTACATGATCGGTTCTTCATTATTTTCAGCATCGGGCATTTCTTCATCATCAGTCTCATAATCAGCTTCAAGAAGCCACTGCTCAAATTCATCCACCTCATCATAATCATGTGTATATAAACCATCTGACATATCACAGGGGTCAGGCCCAAGCTCCTCACCAGCGCATGCCACATACAAGAAAGGTCTACTTCTAGCTAAAGCATCGACCATGTCTCTATTGACACTTCCAGTCACACCCAGCCATTTAAGCCTAGGAAAATACGGTTTCTTTAACCAACGAAAGGCAAGTGGCGTAATGCCACCACAGTTATACAGATCCAACAAGCGCAGACCACTTTCATACCATCCAGCGTCATCAATCATCATTGAAGCCAGTGCCATGATTGAGGTATCACCAATTAAAGGGCATTGTCGCATTCGGAGATCCAAAAAAGGAATTCGGCTTTTTGCCAGCTGTAAAACTCCATTATCCGAGAGGTTAGGAAGATTTGATAGATCTAGGTCTCTTAATTCTAGCTTGCAACAACCATCAAACAGAACTGTTATACATTTATCTGTGAGTCTCTTGCACCCTCGAAGAGACAATGCATACAATGAATTAATAACAGTCGGTCGTAAGTATGAAAGTCCAGAATCAGTTATGTCAGAGCCATCAATAAGTAAAATTTTCAGTTTCAAAAGTATGCCAATGGCTCGGAGAGCTTCATCCCCAAGGCTTCTGCAATCTCTTAGGTCGAGAACCTTAAGTTCCGTGTTTGATGTCAGACTAAGAACTGCATGATCAGTTAACAACTTGCACCATCTTAAGCTCACGTGTGTTAAAGTAAGGGATGTTGCAGAGATATCATGAAAAACTAAATCAGTCAATTGAGTCCCATGAGTGACCTTAAGCTTGTAAAGACGAGAGCACGAGTGCAGGATGGTTTTGATTCCGGTGTCTGTGACGCGACAAAAGCCGCCAAGACATATGCTCTCCATGTTTGCACAATTGTCTGCCATTAAGAGTAATCCTAAATCGTTTACTCTTCGAAAGTAGCAAATTATGAACTCTTGGCTTCGGATCAATGAAAGATGTTTCAATCTCCCAAGTTGATTAATTTGCTGAAGACCAGAATTGGTTAGATCAAATGTAATTCGTGGTTCGACAAATGGGGCATCACGAAGGTCCAAATGGGTCAAAAAGATGAGACTTGTAGATATTGTGGCAACCATAGCATCCGTTATATAGTTTACTGAAAGACACAATTTTTGAATTCCAGGAAGTATGGATGGTTGAATAGGATTAAGGGGCTGCTGATGTGATCCCAAATTTGAGCTGAACAGTTCAATCACCGTAACTGAAGAAATATATCCAATCTCAAGAGAAGTGAGTTTCTCAGACGCAGAAGCCCAAACTCGAGCTAAGTTATGACGTAGAAAGAGAGAGACATCAAACATTAGAATCAAAACCTACAAAACCAAGCAGAATACACGTTAGATCAAGTTGCACTAATAACGCTGAACATTTCATCATTATATTTTACAATAGAAAAAATACAAAGAAAAATAAAACGTCAAGAAAGACCGTGATGAAACTTTACTACTACTGCTATTATTATTATTATTATTATTATTATTATTATTATTATTATTATTATCATCATCATCATCATTATTAAAGTGTTACATGTAATCAAAATAAATTTTGTGTTACAATAAAAGCAATTGTTTATCTAGATATATCAGTGGTGAAAACATATGATACAGAGTTGCCCAAGTCATGTCATTTCCCTTTATTCTACATAAAAGTTAGCGATCAAGTGAACTTTTGAAGCTCAATAAATGTATGTCCAAACAAGAATAAATTTTTAAAAAATACAATAATGAATTAGACAACATGAAAGCAATTACTAATAAAGAGGCTGTTACCATAGCAAGTAAAATCAACATCTCATAAGGCTTATAAGTGTTAATAAATAAAAGTATAGTAGTAAAGTTAAGCACAAGATCAATGAAGATTAATAAATGCAACCAAAATATTCATATCAACAACATAGCATTTATTTATGATGTAAATGATAATGCCAAACAGTAGACAAATAAACCAGTTATGACTAGTAAGAGCTAGTATTAATTATCTTGAAGAATCTGAAAACTTTAACTATCTTTCATAAGTATAGCTTATTACAAACTTGTTACTACTATTTTTGTTAATTGTTAGTATGCCTTACTTCCAACTGGGAACAACCACTGAGTAACTCCTCCAAATCAGATATATGAATCGCCCTCCCTCTTTTTTCTGCCACAGAACCCAAATAGAGAGACCTATGCAAATAAACAACACCAACACATATAAACAACAACAACACCACTCACACACTATTCATAATGAAGCATGTAAATATCAATTATAGATCCAATATATGAATCTGTTAATACCTTAGGTCCTTGCATTGAGTCCCAATCTCAGAGAGAAGTTTTCCACTAAAATCAGCACAATTATACAAAGAAAGCTCATTCAAAGACGGTTTCACCAATAAATTGATAGCAGAATCATCAAGACGACCACAATCAACTTTCAGACTCTTAAGATATGGATTAGGCGGCAACAACGGTGTGATCAACTCCTCAGAAGGCGCAATATCCTGAAACAAAATCAACAAATATTAATCTAAAAATTTAACCGTTTAGGTTATAGTCGACGAAAAAAGAGATGGATGTACTTACGATGAGATGGAAATTGGGGAGGAAGGAGAGGATTTGTTTAGCGCATGAGCGGAAAGTGGAGGAAGTGGCTGATAATGAACAAACGGAAGCGATGTCTAGTTTGGTCATGATGGTGGCAAGGAGAGCGTACGGTAGTTGATCTAGCCTCACCACCTCCGACGACGACGAAGTAGTTGCCATTTCTATTGGTTAGATCAGATCGAATCTATCTTTGTCTTTTGTTTTGGTTTGTGTTGAAATTAAATGAAATGAAACGAAACTTGTAAGACCATGTTTATGTTTATTCTTCACGAAATGTTTTGGTTTTGTTTGTTTTCATTTTCATGATGACAGTGAAGAACTTGTTGGATCAATGGGGCCTGGTGTTTGGGTTTACACAACAAAAACAATGGCATTAATGGATATGTTATTTACACTCATTCTTTGTTATACACACCCACCAACACTTTATTTCTCATATTTATCAATATTTTAATGTATTTGGGTCACTGAAAATATGTTTATATTCAATTCAGATGTGTCACATAAAATTTATTTGATATAAATGTTGATTTAGTCCACAAAAACTAAGAACAACAATTTTGGAGTATACCTATCACAACGTCCAAAGATAAATTTTGAGTATAGCTTTTTAGACAATTTACAAATCATGTTTGCGCTATTGCTTGCATGTAATAATGTTCGTGTATTACTAATGGTGATGGTTGTACCAATGCAACACCGATTAACAATGTATTCTTCCCACAAATCATTGAAGTAGAAATCGAGGCAATTCACTCGGATTATAAATTATGCTTGAATTTAGTAATCGTAGCGGATTACCAATGGTGGTGGTGTGCATTGATAGCACATATATGGATACGCAATGTACAAAGAAAACTACATTTCGATTTATCTTCTTTAAACGACACTATCTTTCTCACAAAATCAATATTACTCTTTCTTTCTCCCACAACTCACGCCAAAACTCGTCTTGGCACTAGCACTCTAATTTACGCAAAAGGTTAAATGCACTCGTTACCAAAAACTACATATGACAACCATCTTTAATATTTTAAATGTATTGTTTAAAGAATGTTCTCGTTTTAACCATCTCCAACTTTTTTCTTCTTCATTCAATCGTTCAAAATCCTTAATCCTTTATTTCCTTAAAAGAAAAGGGGGAGGACAAAACTCCATTATTGACGTGTGCGATATATTTCTTTCACAAAGATGATGCGTTTCATGAATGACAGATAAGATGCGCTCAAATCATCATCACCAGTCACCACTTATCGGTGGTGATGATTTGATACATCAATATATTATTTTATCCATCTTTTCACACATGTAGACCTCTAGTCAACATTAAATATTCAGCTAATCGAAAAATGTTCAAATAATGAAAATTTTGAACAAAAAAAATGTAAGAATGAGAATGAGTGAAACAGGACAAAACAATTAGTACTACAAATTTCCAAAAACAAATGCATGCAGCAGCGTAGATAGCTAGCTAGGGTTGAGCTCACCATTTTCATTCTCACAATCTCACCCAAATTGAACTTTCCATGGCGAACGAAGAGAACGACACAGTCACATACACAGTGAAAATCACAGTCACACTCACCATTCCTCATCCAGAAACACAACCCAGTAGTCATTTCGACGTTAACGCCGAAACAGTTCAGTTCAAGGGTAATGAAGCGGCACAAGCTATGGATGCTGTCGCCGAAACGGTGTTGTTAAGCGACAGCGAAGATTCCGTTCCTGATCGAGAAAAACAAGCTACTGTGTCGTTAACGGACAATGAAGGTTCGGTTGAAGCCGACGACACGGCAGCTGGAGGCTCTTCATTTGGAAAGAGACGCGGCAGAAAGAGAAAATGCATGGAACCGATGGCGCCTAAAATCGGCAAAAGAAATGATAAGGTAACATCACACGATCATCATTCTGTTCATTTATATGGTGTTATATGTGAATATGTAATTGTGGTTCTGTTATTGTTTCTCAATCAACAGTGGATTGAAGCTGGGGAGTCCTCAATGTGCCATCAATGTCAGAGAAATGATAATGGCAGGGTTGTCAGATGCACCAAATGCAGGCGGAAAAGATATTGCATACCTTGTATAACTAATTGGTACAACTTCATTTGTTTCGTTGGTGGTTATCTTGTTATTGAGCATGGCTTGTTCAGTTGGGCTGATAAATCATAGTAGTAATTGTTATAACGTATAAGTATTTATGATATTGGGATTAAGTTATTGTACAACTTACACGTTTGGATTTATGTTGATGAAATATTGATCATCATTTGTTTTTTGTTGTGTCTCTTTAAGGTATCCGAAATTGAAAAAGAGTGATATTGCCGAGGCATGTCCTGTGTGTCGTGATAATTGCAATTGCAAAGCATGTTTGCGATCATCTAAACTCATCAACGTCAGTTGTCCTCCGTCCTCCCTTTTTAGATTAACTATTCATTTTATTTTTCTGTATTCTACATTTGCAATGTAACTGTCGCGTTTACTATAGGAAATGAAGCGTAGGGCCAAAAGTAAAACCAACGAGGATGATGAGGTTAAGTTCTCTAAGTATTTGCTAAAAGAACTTCTTCCATATTTAAGACAGTTGGATGGAGAACAGATGATCGAGAAGGAGAGAGAAGCCAAGAGAAAAGGTATTCTTCTATAGTCAGAGATTATTATCAGTTTCATATATTTTTCATTTTATTTTATAATTTGATTTGATTTTGGGATGTGAATTACAGGGCTCTCACTCTCAAAGCTAGAAATAAAAGCGGCAAATTATTCTAAAGATGAGCGTGTGTACTGGTTGGGACTTGAGACTGATTCAATATATTATTGTTTTTACTTATTCTAATGCTATATAGTTACTGACTTAATACTTTTTATAGTGACAACTGCAAAACATCAATATTTGACTACCACAGAAGCTGTACAAAGTGCTCTTTTGACCTTTGCCTCCTCTGTTGCTGCGAGCTTCGCAATGGGCATCTTCTAGGCGGTGCTGATCCAATTAAGCTCGAGTATATTTTTCGAGGTCAGGATTATCTACATGGTGGAACTGCAGAAAAACAGGTTGAAAGAAATGCATCACAGGCTCAAGATGAGTCTACGACTCGTAAGTGGTCAAGATCTGGGTGGCATGCAAATGTTGATGGTAGGATTCCCTGTCCAAAAGCCAATAATGAAGGTGATCATGGTTTCCTTGAGCTGAGAAGGACACTACCTCCAAATTGCATCTCTGAGTTAGTATGTAAAGCAAAAGAACTTGCAGAAACATTTAAGCTTCAAGATGCAGAGAAGACTCTTGATAATGGGTGTTCCTGCTCGAAGCCCGTTAGGAACGCCAATGATATACACAATAATACAAGGAAGGCAACTTTTCGTGAAGATTCCAGTGACAGCTTTTTATATTGTCCTAGGGCTGTAGATGTACATCATGAGGATTTAAGACATTTTCAGTGGCATTGGAGCAAAGGAGAGCCCGTAATTGTCAGTGATGTACTTGAACGTACATCTGGTTTAAGTTGGGAACCACTAGTCATGTGGCGTGCATTCCGTCAAATAACTAATTCTAAGCACGATGTAATTTTGGATGTGAAGGCCGTTAATTGCTTAGATTGGTGTGAGGTTTGTTTGATTTCTCAATCTTTAGCATGGAGGGATTCTTGCTGGAATTCATGTTTATTATAATTGTCACCAAACTTATTTCTAATTTATTTAACCGACGTTCTTAAAATTTGGGTTGAGCCTAAGTTAACTCTACAAACCGGCCTGTAGGGTGTGAGATATTTTTCACTTTATCAAACATTTATTAAAGATAGTTTTATTAAACCGGCCTGTGGCAATTTGTTATTGTACTGTTGAATTTCATACGTATTTTCTGAATTTAGCACCTCCATCCTTTCAAGATTGAGAGAAGTTTTAGTACATTTAATATTGTTAGTTACTCAATTTATAAAGTACACTTGTATTTTGGTGGATGGGCGGTTCTTCGGCAACTATCAATTTCTAGATAGTCCTTCCTCATTAATTTGTCCAGTTTTACTGGCTAACGATCTCTGGTAAACTGTATCTGCTTTATGTTACTGAATTTTTTACTACTTTTACTTGGTCTGTACCGTTGTTGGTAAGTTCTATATTTTTATTTGAGTCGTTGATTGAATGCAGGAAGATATTAATATCCGCCAATTCTTTACTGGATACCTAAATGGGCGCAAGGATTGGCTTAATTGGCCTCAGGTGTTGAAATTGAAAGATTGGCCTCCTTCTGATTTATTTCAGGAACTTTTACCTCGTCATCATGCTGAGTTCATATCTTCCTTGCCTTATAAAGAATATACAGATCCTTTTAAAGGTTCTCTGAACCTTGTTGTGAAGTTGCCGGATTATTGTGTAATGCCAGACATGGGGCCTAGAACATATATTGCTTATGGATATGCTCAGGAGTTTGGACGTGGTGATTCCGTGACTAAGCTCCATTGTGATGTGTCTGATTCAGTATGCTTCAAAACCTTTGTCTTTCCTGGCCTGTTTTTCCAGAACTTAATTATTTTAATACTTTTCATTTTTTTTTGAATGTTTTAATTGTTATTATGGATCAGGTGTCGTATTGAGAAGTGCATAGTATGTAGGAGATGTGCATTTTTGTCTTTGTAAGCCATTGCATTATTGGGTTCATTTTCTTATGAGCTGCTTGTTGTGTAGTTTCAACTTTCAAGTACATGTCATAATGTTTTGTTCATATCACTGTTATAGAAAATTTCCTCATTTGATTATGTTTGTTTTGAATTGTTATTCACTTTGTGTTTTGGTAAGTAATGATTCGAAAAAGAATTATATTTATGACTAGTGGCATAAACTGCAAAGTATTTTTAGGACTTGAATAATGATCGATGAATTTCCTGATAATTTATTTGTTAGTGCTTTATAACCATTGCTTTGTTTCTCCAAGTGAATGCTCTATTATGAGGAAATATTAAATGTCGTGTATTTTGGCTATAAGGTAAATGTGTTGACTCATATCGCTAAAGTAGAACTGAAACCCGATGAAATTGCTGCTGTTAAGAAATTGACACTTAAGCACCTTGAGCAAGATAAGAGGGAGCTATATAGTGATGGGAGGTGGTTGATATATTTCATCAACACTCTAGCACAAATGACGGTGACCTGTCTCATGAGCCAAAGCTCAAAGGTGTTGAGAAACTAGCAGTGAAACAAGAAAACAGTGTGTTGGTTGGAGAGGATTCTTTAGAAGGTGCTCTCTGGGATATTTTTCGGAGAGAGGATGTACCCAAACTGCAGGAATATATAAAGAAGCATTTCAGAGAGTTCAGACATGTCCATTGTAGTCCTATAAAGCAGGTAAAATTAGTTTAAACAATCTTCTATTATCTAGTTATCTGGATACCCCCCGTGACCGTTTAGTTTCTCTGCTGTTAACAATAGGATAAAAGTGATACTGTCTCATACTTTCTTCCGAGTTAAGATTATTATAATATTTTTATCAAATATACATGCCACAAAGGATTGGGGGAAGGATCCAGCTTGTAATAAATAATACTTGTGAATGTACTTTTGAAGATGGAAAGTAAATGATACGTCTAATTAAGTGTATGTACCATCACAAATAAGAAATTTTGTTGACGTGATTACCTGTATTGAAACATCATATATGTCTGACTGGTTTATTAATTTATGGTCCTTCATTATTATGATAACAATAGATTCTTCTGTACAGTGACCAGAAAGAAAGGAAATGCATTGTTGACGTAGCTACCAGTCCAAAAAGTCATTGGTTTATTCAATATGTTCCTTGTCAAATTTGAAGTTTACTTGGCAGTCACTTGCTGTTGTATCTTTTTGAATGAGATATCCTTTGGTAATGCAGGTTATTCATCCAATTCATGATCAGACCATTTATCTGACTATGGAGCATAAGTTGAAACTTAAGGAGGAGTACGGTTAGCAATTTTTATGAATATTCTTTTGTTTGGGGAGTGAACTGATTTGATCATTAAAATTGTACCAATCTGTTGACATTTCAACATTGACTTATAGGAATTGAGCCTTGGACTTTTATTCAAAAGCTAGGAGATGCTGTTTTCATTCCTGCTGGTTTGCCTCACCAAGTCAGAAATCTGAAGGTAATATTTACATACATGGTACAGATTTATTTGTTTGCCAAGAAGTTTATAATGTCTATAAAAGTTTGCTAGGAGTGAGGAATAACTGCTTGAATTAGATTAAGATCTGAATTGAGATTTGATTTATTTTTTATTTTAACTCTTACCCTTTGTACTCGTGTTCTCCAAATTTTAGGAGATTGGTTAGTTTGTTTGTGCCGCTCAACTTTGCTTATAACTTTTCAAGGCTAAATTTGAATTAGGATACATCCTAATTTGTACTGTGTGATAGCTTCCACCTGTGATTTGCTGTAAATTGTTGAAACCATACATCAAGCTCACTTTTTATGTCATGATTGCTTTTCTTTTGAAACGATGCTTGGAATGTCTGTGTTAATGTCAATATATGCATCATTCTTTTGCAGTCATGCATCAAGGTTGCACTTGATTTTGTCTCTCCTGAACATATTGGTGAGTGCTTCCGTTTGGCTGAGGAATGCCGCAAGCTTCCGATAAATCACAGATCAGCCGAAGACAAATTTGAGGTCAGCCAGACCAATTATTGTTTATTAGATTCAATGTTTCCTATTTATAGGGATACAAGACTCCTAATCCTTATTAAATTGGGAATTAATTCATGAAAATCACCAAGTAATATGGAAATTAATCTTAGCAGATACTCCAAGGCAAGAAACTAATCCTATGAGATGAACATTCTAATTTCTAACATAATACTAGAACAATAGAAGATTGGTTTCATATATTCTCACGCACCCAACAGGCGAGTGAGTACACTTGCATATTACTAGTATTGCTCACATCACAAGGTTCTTCTAATATTGACTGTTTCAATTCAGATTAAATCCTTGTTGAATGTTTGAAATCTTGATGGTCCTCCTATTTTCGTTCTATGTTCATGTGCCATGTCATCGTGTCAACAATTCCTTATTGGGATTTTATGCATTGTTTTTTCCTGATTGCTGCCTCTTTGGTATCAGGTGAAGAAAATTGTCATACATGCTATGCTTGATGTGGTTGAAAAATTAGAGAAAGCAAGGTTAGTGATTGCCAACTTCAGGCCCTTTGGTTATGGAATTGTATACTTATATTTCTTTATCATACTGATCACTTTGCTGTCAGAGGCATTGATAGATTAGATCTTATGTACATGCATTTTTGTTAGGTTCTCTAGGTTCACGGTCTAAATATTTTGCATTTATTGTGTGTATATCATGAAAATTGATGATTGCCATTTAATTAAATTACAGGTCTGGAGAATCCAAGTCTCAATCTGGATGAATGAATATCGTTTTGTTTTTGTCAAAAAAAAAAGAGAGCGTAAATATAGCATAGAGATCAAATTAATTTTGCAAATGCACTTTATTTTTGGTCACTTGATTAGGTTTGATAATTTTGGCTTCTTTGTATTAAAACTGAAAGGTTCCATAGGTTTTTTTTGGGTACAAGGTTCCATAGTTTGTTTTATCTGATGCGTTTTAATTTTAATGAGGTACATTTAAGTATCACAACTTGTATACCTATGGTGCTAATTGTCAGGTTGATTCAAGTTTATGGGCAGACCACATATGCTAATGTGAACATTGTACTAATCATATATAAGTTGCCTTTTGCAAAATGTGAGATGTTAATTTGATGTCATGTCCGGTAATTGTGTTTGCTACTAAATTGTTCTTGCAAAAAGATTATATTAACTATTAAGTGTATAGATATAGTACAGTTGAGTTTTCTCTACTTGTATTGTAACAAAAAAAGTAGTACACTAAGACTTAGTTAAAATGTTATTTTGTGCTAATAACATGTTTGGTTTAGGTAGTTTGTTTTAAATCGTTTTAAAGAAACATTAAAAGTGTGTTTAGATGAGGTAGTTAAAAAATTTAGAAAAATTAAAATTTTATGTACCAAAATAAATAAATAAAATCTTTTGTTTGGATAGAGTAAAAAAACTATTGTTCTTAGACTTTGTTGGATTTTATTTAACTTAAATTACAAATTTTATGATATTTAGTCTCCAATAGAAGAATTGAATTAACTAAATTTTGTAACTTAATCAAATGGTTTAATATTCATAATTTAAGGGATTTCAATGAAATGAAATAAATTTAAAGGTCCAAATTGTATAATGTTTGTAGCTTATAAAGGACTAAGTGTGTGTTTGGTCTAGCTTTTGGAAGAGCCAAAAGCAATTCTAGAGGTATAGAATTGATTTTAGAAAGATTTTAGATGTTTGGTTACTTTAAAGCAGAATTGATTCTGTTTCCAGAATTGATTCTGCTAGAAGTTAAGATTTGTAGCTTCTGGCTTTTAATATCATTTTTACACTGAAATTTAGTGTTCAAATCACTTTTACATAACTCTATCCAAACATAAATCAATTATACTAAAATCAATTCTGATAAAATCAATTCTACCAGAATCAATTCTATCAAAATCAATTCTATATAAAGCTAAACCAAACACACTCTAAATGAAACAAAGAAATAAAACTTAAGTGACCAAAGTAAAACCTAAGATTAATTTAAATGACCAAAAATGTTATTTAACTTAACCTTTAAATTTTCTATATTTAGCTTTGATTTAAGTACTTCATAAAATTCTTTAATTTAAAAAATTATCCAATTTTTTCATCAAAATAATATAATTGGACTAATTTGAATTATCACAAAAAATCACTTTTATCTCATTAAAATCTCTTATTAGGGAAATTCTACGGTACTTTTGTTAAAATCCATTGTATTGGTACTTAACCAATAAAAATGTACACTTTATCCAAGTCATCATTGATATTTTATATATTAATAATATAATATGACACATATCAAATAATTATTGGTCAACATGTTTAGTGTACCGATACATGACAATTTCTTCATTGTACCATAAGATTCCCCCTCTTATTATTCAAAGACACTCTAAAATGTTTTGTTGTTTCTTCCAAATATATTGTCGTGCATGCCTGCCCTATTTTTCAAAGACACACTCTTGAATTGAAAATGGCGGGGGAAGAGAACGAGAACGACACAGTCACATATACAGTCAAAATCACAGTCACACTCACCATTCCTCCTCATCCACAGACAACACTGCCGCCTGATCAAGTAGCACAACCCATCGCCGAAACAGTCTTGTTAAGCGACGGGGAAGCTTCGGTTCAAGGTGATGACGTGGCATCACCGGAAGAATCTGATATTGATCGAGGAAAACAAGATATGGATATTGGCTCCGAAACGGCGGCGTCGTTCAAGGACGATGAAGGTTCGGTTGTAGGTGATGACGTGGCAGTCGAAGATTCTTCTTCCGTAAATGTGAGAAAGAAGAAGAATAAGAAGGAAGAGTACGTGTCAGATTTGGATGTGGACGACGAGGAAGCGAAGAAGAAGATTATTATTATTATCTCTGATTCTGATGATGATGATGATGAAAATAATGCTGCAGAAGAAGGGGAAAATGTGGAGAAGGAGAAGAAGAAACGTGGCAGGAAAAGAAACGAAAATTTTAGCTCAGGAGAAGAATATGAAGCTGAACAAAAGGGGGAAATTTTGAAAAAAGAGAAGAAGACACCTGGTAGGAAAAGAAAGACAGTTTCTAAAGAAACAGAAGAAGAGGAAAATGATGAAGCTGAACAAGATGGGGAAAATGGTGGTTCTGTCAGGGTAGATAAGATCAAATCTGGTGGGAAAATTAAGATTGAGGATGAACGAGTCCGCAGAGGACAAATTGGAGGTATGCCGTAGTACTTTTGTCGATTTGATTCTGCTGGTGCTTATTAAATGACTCTGGTAATTGTAATCTAGCATATTAGTTACTACAGATTTATACAGATAAAGATAAAAAAAAAAATGGTTCTGCATAGTAGACATTTTGTGATTTTTAATTAATTAGTGATTAATGGTCTAGTTTTTATGTAATTTACATGGTTTTATTAACATCTGTTTCTAGTTGTTGAATTTTAATAGTTTTGAATTTTGATTGCCAACCTATATCAGAAGTCAGAACCTGTTGTCATTGGCATTTTGTGTATTTTCTGTTTTATCCTGCCTGATTGCTGCTTCTTTGGTAAAAGGTGAAGAAAATGATTATATATGCTATGGATGATCTGGTCAGAAAGTTGGAGGATGCAAGGTCAGTGATAGCAAACTTCGGGCCTTTACGGATTTGTGATTTTTGCATTTATTGAATACATGTTCGTTTTGCCTTTTCAAAGGCATTGTAAATCATATCTTGATTTCGTACATATTTACAATTTCTATTGGCTCACAATTTGCCTATGTATATCAATATCATGAAATTGATGACTGTCCTTCAATTTTACAGGTCTGAACTCTGAAGAAACTAAGGTTCCATTGTAAATATATCTGAGAGAATGAATCTAGTTTGGAATGAAAATTTTCTGAGCCACTTTTTTAGATGTGCTGATCCTGGAAATGTAATTTTATTGTAATTTTTTAGCCTATTTTGTTCTATCTGACACAACTTGATGATATACTTTTGTAACAGTACATGACTTGTAATGGTGTACACTAATTATGTGATAATTATGGGGATGGTCAAGACTTTCTCGGAAGCTAATGCTAGCGTTGTATTATTAAACATTTGAGTGCATTCATAATGAGATGCCAAGTTACCTTGTTGCTAAATATCTAGTTGCTGAGTTGAAGTCTCTAACCTTGACTGTTTTTGTTACTAAAAGTATTACTATTGTGAAGCCTTATGTGAAGAGTGAACTATATTTGGTAAATCCTAGTGACCTTGATTGTTTTTGCCATAAAATGTACTGGTATTGTTAAGTCTCAAGTCATGTAAACTATATTATTTGAAACTTAATACTTTCTTATGTTGGGATCGTGAAACACTTGGGTTCATTAATGTTTTTATAATCTAACCTCGTTCATATTGACTTTTTATTTTATTCCAAATCAATAATGTTGAGATATTTCGTATTTCCCTTTCTTTGCTTTTCAATTAAAATATTTTTTTAATTCTTACATTTTCAATAGTGTTATATTTTATATATAAATAATTATATATAAACAAAATGTAAACGCACAACAAGCTGTGCCGCTAAATATTTCTGAATAACAAACATAATATAGGTGTGGTGGAAAAATTACAACAGATTTTTTTTTGAAAATGGAGCTGTTATTTTATGAAAGTATTATTATTTTTATTAGTTTTACGATCTTAGTTTATTTTTATGAGCTGGTTTCTTCTTCACCATGGCCACAACCTTAATTAACACAAAAGAGTCTTCTTTACATTGTTTAGCTACATTTAAAACATTATTTACCAACTTGTTTTGTAATATTGTACATTTAAGTGTCGCTATAAATTGTATATCTTGCCATCTTGGTGCTAATTTCACACTAACATTGAATTCTTAGTTTGATTTAAGTTTACCGGCAGATGTGCAATTGAGAACAACTTTTGAATGCATGGTGATGATATTCTGCGTTGCCCTTGTTGCAACATATTTTGCAAAATGTGGGAATTGTTGATTTGGTGCCACTGCCATGTTTAGTCTAGGTAGGACACAACTCCAAATAAAACATATTTGGTTACACAACAAGTAAAGAAAAGGGAAAATGATTAAGAGTGTGTTTGTTTGAGATTAAAATGTTATATATTTAAAGAAAATGAGAAACATTGTTTTTAAGGCAATGATTAAGAAAACAAAATTAGAAAAAATATATTTGAAATTTGTGCAATGTACTTTTCTATAATAATAAAACATAATTTCTAATATAAATATTACTTTTTTTGGTAAACTTAACTAGTGTCTTTGGAACATTAGTTAACAAGATCCTATATTTAAATATATTTATATATAAGCGAGTTAAATAAATAATTAAAGTGTAAAAATTAATTATAAAACTAAACTTTCGTACTTTAAGTATGGTCAATTTTAAAATTAAAATCAATTTTACTTTAATAAATAAAAAATATCATAATAAGTTCTACAATTCCAAAATACTATATAATATGTAGAACTAAACATGCACCGATGCACCAAGGGTCTGTTTGGCAAGCACAAAAAAGAGCTTATAGCTTATAAGCTCGTTTGTAAAAAATAAGCTCTGTTTGGCAAAACGTTTTTGACATGAGCTTATAGCTTATTTTACTAGCTTTTAGCTTATTTTCCAAACGCTATTTCATATAGCGTTTTAGCTTATAGCTTATCATATTTTCTTCCAATTTTACCCTTATTATTTCACATAAAATCATTTTTTATCCTTTTATGTATATTTAAAACAAAACAAAACATGTACATATATATATTTTTTTTGACAATAAAATGTACATATATTATTGTGGACACTTCTACCAAAATGTTTTTTTTACGGTATCACTATGAGCTTTTTTTTTCATCTATCTATGACTTATTTTTACGGTAACTTTTATGTTTTTTTTTTTACTATGTGCTTTTTTTTGTTACGTCTTTGTATTTTTTTTATCACACTAGTATTTTTTTTGTGTTAAGTCTTGGTATATATGTACGTTGTTCTACGCCTGTCATATACTCATATCATTTTTTTAATTCTTTTCATTTATCAATTTTGTATATGTTATAAAGTTGTTATTTATAATAATTTGTTTTTTTTTTCTGAAGCATTATAATAATTTGTTTTATAAAATATAAAAATTAAAATAAAAACAATTTAAAGAATATAAAAAGATGTATTAAATTAATAAATTTAAATTATTTAAATTTTAAGTATTTTAAATATTAATTTAATTATAAATTTTATAATGATTTTTTTACAAGAGATGTTAAAATTAAAAATGTCCTTTTATGTCATTTTATACTTATTGGTCAGTTGAACCGCTAATTTTACCAAACACTTCAATTAGCTTATCAGCTATCAGCTATAAGCTATAAGCTATCAGCTATAAGCTATCAGTCATCAGCTATAAGCTATAAACTATCGGCTAGCTTATCAGCTATCCGCTATTTTTGCCAAACAGACCCCAAGTCAAGTATGTTGTAGCCAACTTGTGAGCTGTGATCCATAACAAAGAGAGTTGTGAATGTATGATGTACTGTTTGATGATGACTTCTGAATGTGAATGTACTTGACTTCTTGTGTTTTGAGGAGCCGATACAAATCCAATTGCTAGTTCAGTTACATGTAGGGTCTGTTTGGTTGGAAATAAAGAAAGTAGGAAGGAAGGAAAACACGAAAACCAATTGATGTATTTGGACTATTTTATAATCCAAATACATCCCTCGAATTCCGTGTTTTCCTTCCTTCTTACTTTCTTTCCTTCCAACCAAACAGACCCGTAATGTAACAAAAACTTAAAGAAAAAATCCCGTCAAATAAAAATTTGTTAGAAAAAATTATGAATTTAATTTAATTTAGACGCAATATATTAACTAGACTTAATCGATGGTGAGAGTGTGGTAAAACGGTTAACTCATTTTTTTTTATAGCTAAATGTCAATAGTTCGATCATTGTTTTAAGTACGAAACAATTTAAAATTATAAGTGAGTTATCTTACTCTTTAAATTATCTTTAATTTAGTAAGTGGTGTTCGATGGTAGATATTCTGATCTCGATAAAAAAATATTAGCTAGCCTTGATTAGCATTCTGAAACACAATCTTGGCGGTAGATTTGAAAACTCTCCCTCTCTTTTTCTATCCTAAAAATTGTTTATTGTTATTTATTTATTCTCCCCAAAACACCAACTACACTACTTTATAAACGTGTCGCGTCGAATCGCATGTTTCTTCAGAAACCCAATAGTTACAAAGCTAGGGTTCACCCTTCATCTATCTCAATTACAAACAAAAAAACTAAAACCCTTTTCTCTTCATTTTCATCATTTTCCATGGCGGAAGAAGAAGACAACAACACGGTCGCATTCACAGAGGAATCCATTCCCGATCGTCATACAACAACAACAGCTACTCTCGATGTTGCCGCCGAAACGGTGCCGTTCAAGGTTGACGACGTGGCTGAAGCTGTGAATGTTGTTGCGGAAACGGTGTCGTTGAACGACGGTGAAGGAAAAAGTTCAGCTAAAGGCGTTCATCTGACAGAAGAAGAATCTGTTCCTGATCGAGAAAATCAAGCTATGAACATTGACGCTGAAACGACGTCGTTGAAACACGGTGAAGTTTCGGTTGAAGGTGATGACGTGGCTCAATCTGTTACTGTTGTTGTTGCGGAAACGGTATCGTTGAAGGACGGTGAAAAACAAGGTTCGGTTAATGGCGGTGATGCGAAAGAAGCAGCTGCGGTAGAAGAAGAATTTGTTCCTAATCAAGCTGTGAATGTTGGCGCTGAAACGACGACGTCGTTGAAGGATGAAGGAGCTTCGGTTGAAGCTGATGACGTGGCAGCCGGAGATTCTTCTTCTGTTAAACCTGCAGCGGAGCCAGTAATTGACTGTAGTAAGAAAAAGAAACGCGGAAGAAAGAGTAATGCAGAAATTGCAAAGATGAAGGAAGAGAAAGAAGCGTTAATGAAACAGTTAGAGAATGGAACGGACGAAGAAACTGATAAAGTTGATGATGTGGCAGCCGGAGCTTCTATTTCTTCTGAAGTTGTCGGCACTGCTGTGGGAAAGAAGCGTGGTAGAAAGAGTAAAACGGAGAAGGAAGCGGAAACAGGCAAAGGTGCTGATGTGGCGGTGGGAGATTCTTCTGCCGTAAGTGTGAGAAAGAGTGAACGGCCGAGGAAGATTATATCGTTGAATGAAGATTACATATCGGATTTGTATGATGACGAGGAAGTGAAGGAGGGGAAACGTGGTAGGAAGAAGAAGAATGTTGCCGATTCTGATGAAAAAAATTCTGCAGAAGATGGGAAAAATGCGGAGAAAGAGAAGAAGAAACCTGGTAGGAAGAAGAAGAATGTTGCTGATTCTGACGAAAATAAAGCTGCAGAAGAAGAGAAAAGTGTGGAGAATGAGAAGAAGAAACCTGGTAGGAAAAGAAAGACAGTTTCTAAAGAAACAGAAGAAGAGGAAAATGATGAAGCCGGACAAGATGGGGAAAATGGTGGTTCTGTCAAGGTAGAGAAGATCGAATCTGGTGGGAAAATTAAGATTGAGGATGAATTGGTTCGTGATGTTTTGAATGAAGAAAATCAGGAAACACCTTTATCTGATAATAAAGGTTATCCTCTTAGGACTGCTGCAAAAAATAAACATAAATACATTGAACCGTCAGTGCCAAAGTTCAACAAGAAAAATCCTAAGGTGACATCACATTTTTATATTTCAATTTGTATATATATATATATATATATATATATATATATGAGTTTGGGATTTACATGTATGTAATTGTTTTATTTTGTTTCTGATTCTAAATTTACAGTGGATTGAAGAAGAGTCCTTAATGTGTCATCAATGTCAGAGAAATGATAAAGGCAGGGTTGTCAGATGTACAAAATGCAAACGGAAAAGATTTTGCGTATGCTGTATAAACAATTGGTACAAACTTCATTTACTCTTGCATCACTTTGTTTAACTTGCTATCTCCTGTGTTTATTGTCTTGTTATTGAATGCGACTCTTTCAGTTGATGTGAAAATCTTAATATTTTGGAGATATTTGAATAAAGTTATTATTGTGTTGAAAATACATTATGTGTTTGGATTGTGGATGATGAAATTCTGACCAGATAATATATTATTTGTTGTGTCCTGTTAAGGTATCCTCACTTGAAAGAGGATGAAATTGCTACAGCATGTCCGGTGTGCTGTGGTAATTGCAATTGCAAAGCATGCTTGCGATCATCTATACTTATTAAGGTAAGTTCTCCCCCTGTAGATTAACTATTCCTTTGATTTTTTTGTACTCTACATTTTTTTTAATATGTATTCTACATTTGAAATGTTATCATGTGGTTCACTACAGTCTATTAAAGAAAACAAGACGGAAACTAACGACGATCATGAGATTGAGTTCTTGAAGTATATGCTTAAAGAACTTCTTCCATATTTACGACGATTGGATGAAGAACAAATAGCTGAGAAGGAGATAGAGGCAAAGAGACAAGGTATATTTTCCTCTAAAAAGTCTCACATTTTGGAATCCATTTCTTCTTACTATTTTTTCTATCCTCTTATTTATGTAAGCTGCTTTGGCCATGCTTCATGGTTTTGATTCTTTATTTTAGAGTTAATTATATATTCCTTTTTTCTTCTTTCTTTTGGATTACTAACATTATTGATATCACTTTTTTCATTTTTAACTATTTTTAATATATTTGCTTTTTGGGATGAACATTGCAGGGGTCTCACTTTCTGAGCTAAAAATAGAAATAGCCGATTGCCCCAAAAATGAGCGCGTGTATTGGTACAGGCTTATTTCATATATATTTGTTTTTTCAGTTATTCTTATTCTATATACTTAATGATTTATTGTTTTTTGTAGCGACAACTGCAAAACATCAATATTTGACTACCATAGAAGTTGTACAAAATGTCCTTTTGACATTTGTCTCTTCTGTTGCCGTGAGCTTCGTGGTGGGAAGCTTCTAGGTGGTCCAGATCCAATTGATATTGAGTTTACCTTCCGAGGGCGTGATTATCTGCATGGGGGCAATGAAGAAAAAATAAAAAAAAATGAACCTCGGGTTGCTGCGCAGTCTGAGAGTCGTGAATGGTCAAGATCTGGGTGGCGTGGACATAGTGATAGTAGCATTCCCTGCCCAAAATCCAATAATGATTGCGATCATGGTTTCCTTGAACTGAGAAGCATACTTGCACCAAATTGCCTCTCTGAGTTAGTATGTAAAGCAAAAGAACTTGAAGAAACAATTAAACTTGAAGGTGCAAGTTTGACTCTTGATAGTAGGTGTTCTTGTTTGAAGTCTGTCAGCAATGCAGATGATATACACAATAACACAAGGGAGGCAGCTTCTCGTGAAGATTCCAGTGACAACTTCTTATACTGTCCCAGGGCTGTAGATCTACACAAAGAGGATTTTAGACATTTTCAGTGGCATTGGAGCAAAGGGGAGCCTGTAATTGTCAGCAATGTACTTGAATGTACGTCTGGTTTAAGTTGGGAACCACTTGTAATGTGGCGTGCATTCCGTCAGATAAGCAATACCAAGCACAAAACACTTTTGGATGTGAAGGCAATTGATTGCTTAGATTGGTGCGAGGTCTGTTCAATTACTCAATCTTAGAATGACTATTTTTTATTTCTAAATCTTGAGCTTGTACTGATCTTTGCAAAAGTTCCAAATTTACTATCATTTTTTTGTATAATTGAATTTCATAATTCGCACATGCTTTCTGAATATGGTATTTCCACCTTTTATGCATAATTAAATCATCTAGCTGAAGTTGGGGGGCAAGCTTTACTGCTTTTTTATGTTCTCTTGTGAAAAATATTGCTCTCCAGTTTAATACAACTGGTTTCATTTCTTTAGTTTGACAGAGTAGAGCAAATTTTATTTACTAATTTTTTTCTTCCTTTACAATACATGCGTATTTGTTGCTGGTAACTTCTGCATTTTTTTATTTGAGCTGTTGATTGAATGCAGGGAGATATCAATGTGCACCAATTCTTTACCGGGTACACAAATGGTCGCTCAGACTGGCTTAAATGGCCTCAGGTTTTGAAATTGAAAGATTGGCCTCCTTCTAATTTATTTGAGGAAAGTTTGCCTCGTCACTGTGCTGAGTTCATATCTTCCTTGCCATTTAAAGAATATTCAGATCCGTTCAAAGGTGTTCTTAACCTTGCTGTGAAGTTGCCGGATGGTGTTCTAAAGCCAGACATGGGCCCAAAAACATATATTGCTTATGGATTTGCTGAGGAGCTTGGGCGGGGTGATTCTGTGACTAAGCTCCATTGTGATATGTCCGATGCAGTATGCTTCTTAACCTTTATGAGACCTTTTTTCTAGAAATGTTGTATGATTTTTTATTTTATGTTTATACAATTATTTTATAATTGAGTTTCATATTGTGTGGTGCACAATTTGTAGGATGTATACGATGTCTTTGTAAGTCATTGCATTATAAGCTGTTAGTATTGTAGTTTTGAGTCCATTTCTTAGATTTTGGCCCATTGCACTGTCTTCGAAAACACTCATTTGATTAGATATTTGATTTAACATGTTGTATTTATTTATGTTGTGGTAATTAATAATTTTAAGTAGTTTTGTTTTAATGATTAGTTTCATCATTGGATAAGTTATTGTTTGGATTTGAAATATGATTTATGTGTTTGGATTAGAAAGTTATAATCAATGTCTACTTCTATCTGATGAATTGTTTGTCTTGATCACTTATTTGTGTGCTTTTATTTATTGCCTTTTGCCTATAAGTGCATTCTCTATTATGAGGAAAGTGAAATGTTGTTTCCTAAATAATTTGACTTTTTAGGTGAATGTCTTGACGCATATTGCTGAAGTGGAATTGAAATCTGAGGGCGTTGAAGCCATTAAGAAACTAAAACAGAAGCACCTCAAGCAAGACAAGAAGGAACTTCACCTTCATGGTGATAATCAAGACGGAGAGACCAATGTTGGCGTGCTGGATAATGAGAAGGGATCATGCAATGGTAACATTGGTGGTCCAATTCCTCAACACTCTGGTGCTGATATTGATGGCCTTTCTTCTCGAACAGAGCTGAAAGACGTTGATGAAGTGGCTGTGAAAAAAGAAAATAGTTTGTTGGTTGGGGGGGATTCTTTAGATGGTGCTCTCTGGGATATATTTCGGAGAGAGGATGTGCCTAAATTGGAGGAATATCTAAAGAAGCATTTCAGAGAGTTCAGGCATGTACATTGCTCTCCTTTAAAGCAGGTAAAATTAGTTAATTTTCTATTGTTAATTTGGATTCCCCTTTTTAACATGCTTTATACCATAATAAAACTGATACTATCTCTCCTCCTTATTTGACAAAAGCCGTAACTTATGCTTGTTTTATGTTTCTGTGGTGCCATGTTTGTTTTGCTTTTGTACATTGTAATATGTTCTATTAGACCTTACATAGTTTAGTTTCATTGACCATTTGTTTGTTTTGTTTCTTAACTTGGCTTTTCTCATCCATCTAAGATTCACCACTTATTAAAATGGTTGTTTGTCACTATTTATGGCAAGTTTGAGATGAGGCAGTTAATTTTAAAATCTCACCAAATCAAGTTCAACATAAGCTTCATGCTTCAATCAATTGCTAAATGCAATTGTAATATACATGAAGTTTTCGACCATGTTTTTATACTGCAGAATATTTTTTGTTCTTTGGAAATTTAATGTCACATTATGATTACTTTTGGAATCCTTGTTGAGGCTATTCAAGAAGATTATGAATATGTGCCTATTTGGATTGACTTAATTTAGCTTTATCCATTGTCATAAATATCTATGATATTGTTTGGGGAGCACTTATGAAAACAACTTTTGTGAATTTTTGCAAGTTGTTTTCAGCTTATTTCTATAAGCTATTCGAGGGAGCTTATGAAAACAACTTATCAATTATATTAAAACAATGAGACTTTAATTTATCTTGTGTTATATAAATAGCTTATTCATATGAGTTTATATGTTAACACCCTATTGTAGAAACTTCAAAATAAGCTGTTTATCGAAACAAGCCCATGTGTAATGTTGTCAAGATTGCTGCATAAATCATAAGATCATGTGATTTTATGATTATGGTCACCCATTCCAATCTATTAGGCTCAGGTAATCTGTTTTTGCATGGTTCAGACGACATTGCGTTGAAGATCACATAAATGGTGAAGTTTTGCTTGCTCAAATGTGTTTTTGACACGGCCCAAATCATCCAGAGCATTCTGATTGTTTTAAAACACCGTACACCACTATAACCCTAAAAATTCTATTTCTCTCCTTATGCTCCTAAACATTTCTCTCTTGCTATTCATGATACCTATCCTTGTCCAGCTCTCATTTTCACTTCTCTTTCTCCTTGATTCTAGTAAATACTATGTGAAGGTCTATGCTAGAGGTGTTTATCGATTCTGACATCATTTTGCAGGTACCAAAAAGATGTTGAAAATTATAGAACCGTTTTTTATGAAGTTACGAACAAAATATATGACGTTCTTTATAGTTTGCAAGATTAACTGATTTTGTTGTTGATGAAGGGAAAATGTTAGAGGTTGAAATAGTTTCAAACGTTTTCAAGAAATGGGGAGTAAGAGATCTCAACCAACATTTTCAAGAAGTATATTACGAACGATACTGGCAAATATGTTTCTACATTTTTTTAAATCAATGCTACATCCTTTTATGTCTCAAAGGATGGAACTTCCAAAAGACGTGAACTATTTGGGGATTATGGCTTATGTAATATAAGCCACCATCTTTTCATGAAGGCAACCGAGGGCACATTTATGATAGATGGACCTATAAAAGGTGTAGGTCTATCTTGATTTTTGTGTGGATGAAGTTGGTAATTAAAGTGATATCCAAATTATTACCATTAACTCAACAAATTAAAGGCAACTGTAAAAATGTTGATGGCAAAAGGAAAGTGTCTTAATGAGACACCTTTTTTGAGATGCATAAAAGAAATTAGGCCAACATAGGTTAAAATGTTAACTTCCAAAGAGTGGATAAAACATATTTGCAAATCTTATTGAGTGAAAAGTTTTGAAGATATAGTTTAATAATGGGTGCTAGGTGATTTGGAACTGCTACAAGAGTAAATGAAGTTGTCTTTTGAGATGGTACAGTTTCTAGTTCTGTTTAGCAATCACATTCTATTTGTATTTTTTTAAGGTCTAACAACCATTTTCATCATTGAATGTGTTAGACACTGTCATTACATTCCTTAAATGCATCAAAATCAAAATTGCAGACATATCCCTAGGGGGTGGGCAAAAAATCCAAAAAATGACAATGAAATGCTGACTAACCCGAATAAAACCTAAAAAATGCAACCATAATTAACATTTTTGAAATTATATTGAAATAGTTCGGTTCAGGGTTTTTAATGAAAAGTTAGTATATAAGATGTTTAACCATCCAATTCCCAATGGTAGGGGGGCCTGGTAATCTAGAGTTCGGCTACAATGGTAATAAAGTTTGGCCAAGAATTGTTTCTCACCAAGAATGAAACTGGGGTGCTCATCTCATGCCTTGTTTAAACAACTTTATGTTATGTAAGTGAATCATGTAACTCATTAACTGACATGACTTGTTTTGAATTTAATATAACTTATGGTTATGAAATCATCATTCTTACATATCTTTGCTCAAGCTTAGTTGATGACGTAGTGCACAATACCAAATATGGGATACATAATTTTGAAAAATAAATATGATCATGCTAATATAAATTTTAATATTTGAAAAATAGTTTTATATGAACATTGCTTGATTGACTACGAGATAGAAAACACATAAATATAACATCTAAAATAGTTTTGGCATCTCTTTGGTTAGGATATTTTTCAAGAATGTTGTTCTTGGTTAAGTACAAGTTTCTTTCCTTCCACTCTAAATTTGACTAATATGGTACTTATCCCTAAAGGTGAATCTCATGTATCTATGAAAGATTGGCACCCCATTGCTCTATGTAATGTCATCTATAAATTAGTGGCTAAAGTTTTGGTGAACAAGCTCAAACCTCTTTCAGAAAAATGCATTTCTGATAACCAGTCTACTTTTGTACTTGGTAGATCTATACTGGACAATGCAATGGCAGCGGTTGAGGTTGTGCACTACATGAAGTTCAAGACTAAAGGCAAGCTGGGGCACATTGCCCTTAAATTGATATTAGCGAGGCCTATGGTAGAATTGATTGGGACTATTTACGCGGTGTGATGCAAAACATGGACTTCTCTTCTCAATGGATTAATTGGATCATGATATGTGTAGAATATGTTGATTATTCCGTCATTCTTAATGGCAATGTTGTTGGTCCCATCACCCCCGGTAGAGGACTTCGAATGGGAGATCCTTTTCCTCCCTATCTTTTTATTATTTGTGCAGAATGTTTGTCATCACTTATCATAAATGCTGAGGCTAAAGGTGACGTTCATTGTATTAAAATTTGTAAAAATGCTCCTATTATTTCTCATCTTCTTTTTGCAGACGATTGTTTTCTATTTTTTAAAGTCACTAATCATGAAGCGATAGTGCTGAAGTATATACTCGCCACTTATGAGGCGTTGCTGGACAAGCTAAAAACTTTCAGAAATCTGAAATCTTTTGTAGTTGGAATGTCCTACAAGATGAACAAAATGCTATCGCTAATACCCTTGAAGTTCAAGTTGTTCTTGGAACCAGAAAGTACCTCGGGTTACCTTCAATGTTGGTTGGAGTTAAAAGTCCATTTTCAGCTTTATTAGAGATAGAGTTTGGAAGAAGATAAATTCCTAGAGTAGCAAATGTCTCTCCAAGGTAAGTCGTGAAGTCCTAATCTAGTCTGTCCTTCGATCTATCCCAACTTATTTTATGAGGCATCTTCACTATTCCTTCTTTTCTTTGTGATGAGATAGAAATGATGATGAATTCTTTCGCATGGGGACACTCAGGTTCTAATAATAAAGGTATTCACTGGATGTCAAGGGACAAACTCTATGCATAAAATTGACGGTGGTATGGGTTTCCTCAATGTGACTTTCTTGAATCAAAATTTGGACGCAATCCTAACTTTGTTTGGAGAAGCATTTGTAATTCTAAATTCATTCTTAGAGCTGACATCAGGTGGAGAATAGGAAACGACACGAATATCCCATTATTGAATGAAAATTGGTTGGCCGATGCTTAACCTTTCAACAGTCTAGTATGAATATTGTTGACGATTTAATGATGTTTGATATTATTTCTCATGAAGACAAATGTTGGAACCTACCTTTAATTCAATATTTGAGCTTTATAGTGCAGCCAAAATTCTAAAAACTCGACTTTATTCGTCAGTTATGGAGGATAGAAGAATTTGGCGCGGTGAACAAAATGGAGAATGTTCAGTTCAAAGTGCTTATTGGCTTTGTACTCGGGAGCTCATTGACATATCTCATCTTTGAGTGAATGGAGCGTGGAATCTGATATGGATAATTAACCTTCTAGTCAAGGTAAAGAATCTCATATGGCGGATATGTCGAAGATGTACAGTAACATGCGTCAGACTTCGTGATAGATGAGTTAATTGTAGTAATGATTGTGTATTATGTAATGCTCATGATGAAGAAAACAAACATTTGTTCTTTACTTGCCGGAGTAGTTTGAATAATTGGAATATGAGTACTTTTGTTTTTGTTGCTATCAACAATGACTCAGATGCTACTGCCTTAAATTTTCAATTGTTACATTGTCTTACAGTTGAGGAGTCTTCCACATTTGGTTGCATATTTTGGAGTATATGGAAACAACGAAATGATAAATTGTGCGATAATGTAATTGATGCTCAAAATTTGTTTATATGAGAGCTATTACTTTATTGCAGGAGTGAAAACTAGTTCATAAAGCTACAAGTGGCTTAGTTCCTTCGAATTAGAATGTCTTGCAAGTTATAAAATGGACCAAGCTTGCCACTGGACGGTTTAAATGTAATATATAGATGCTTCTTTCTCATCTCAATATAATAAAGTGGAAATTGGCATATGCATTAGAGATGAGCTTGGAGCTTTTGTCTTGGCTAGGTATGACCAATTTATGCCTATGTGTGCGGTTCATATTGGTGAAGTTCTTGGCTTACTTGTTGCTCTTAGTTGGGTTCATGAGTTAAACTTGGGACCGGTTGATTTTGAGCTCGATTCAAAGAAAGTAGTAGACAAGTTTCATGCACGTACACATAATGCTACTGAACACATATTTTAGCTAGTCCCCAAATTTGGTTGATATACCATATTGTATTGAACACATTCTGATTAATGAAATGCTATAAGCACTTTTACAAACATAATAATATACAAGAGAATATCTTTTATAATTTATCGCCACAAATCAGAATAGGAGTATCAACAACATGTAGTGAAATTGTGGAAACCTAATTCTTGTTCTGAATGGGAAACATATATTCATTTTTAGACAGTGGGTACAGACTGGTAAGTTCCCAAGATGTACTCACGTCTATCCAAATGGAGTACCCAATTTTTTCTTGCAGCCCATTGATAGGGGCTGTCTTAGCTTAGAAAGTTTTAGCACACTCTGTTATTGAAATCGGTATGTAACAGAAATTCAGTATGCAATTCCCTAAAATTTTGTTTTTGCACTTTGTTACCCTAACCAGTTATTGCAACAGAAACATCTGTATTATATACTCACTTTTTCCCTTTACTTTCTCTTGTTTTCTCATTCTGCGAATACTATCATGAGAACCAAATTATGTTGATGTGGTTAGCAATATTGTAAATCACTGGGCAGCCTGATAGTCGTTGACTCATTATGTATGTATCTTCTTAATGACATATCCTTTGGCTATGTAGGTTGTTCACCCTATCCATGATCAGACATTTTATTTGACTATCGAGCATAAGAAGAGGCTTAAGGAGGATTATGGTTAGTAATGTTTATTATCAACAACGATGATAAATCCATATGTGCCACTTTGTTGACTATTCAACATTGTCTTGTAGGAATTGAGCCCTGGACTTTTGTTCAGAAGCTAGGAGACGCTGTTTTCATTCCAGCTGGTTGTCCCCACCAAGTCCGAAATCTGAAGGTGTGTATCTTTAATGAAGATGTAATGTTTCCTAGTTATTTAAGAAGTGTATTTGTAGAAGTTGTGATTTTTAGATAAAAGATGGAGAAGAGAAAGAGTAAATACACATTAATTATGGTTAAATATGATTGATAATGACTTTAGAATTAACATGATAACTAATGTGATAATGACTTGTATTTCAAAACCTTATTATGTTGGTGTTAAATCGTTATTTGATACCAATGTGATAATTAATTTGATCTATAAGACAACACTAATTCCTAGTTATAACATTTTTCGACAAGTTTAAACAAATTATTCTAAGGTACAAAAATGTCCTAGGTAACCTATTAAAACATTTGTAAGGTTGGGAAAATTGATTCCCACGCAGGTTGTCTTTAAATTTGGATTGGGCCTTACTCAAATTCACAAATCTCAATTGTAAGGTGAGAGATACCAGCCACAAATACCTTTAACCATATCATCAGGACATTTCTATTGTGACTTGAGTGGCCTGTTAATTGGCAACTCAAAGAATCTTGGATAGTGTTTGATACATCTTGGTATTTGGCTTTTCCCAAGTTAAATTCCCAAAACAAACTTGTTAAGCGATGGATATCTCACTTATAAGTACATTCGGAGCACATTATCGTTAAAAAACTAGTGGAAATAAAAAATGTATATTTTTAAGTAGAGGAACATGATTTAAAATAGACGATCCCAAAAGTGATACGGTCTTCAACGGTGTCAATCGATGAAATCAATGTTGGATGGCAAATGAGAGATATTGCCTCAACCTTGAAGTAGTGGTAATTCCACAGTCGAATTTTGTAACTTACCTTACAGTTGTGTTGCCCATCAGATCAGTTTGATCAAAGCAACTGGTTGGAAGCCTTGGGAAAAATAAATTCACAAATAGACTCTTTAAATTATTAAAGTAGGACACATTTTTTTGAACAACTAAAGTAGGACACATTGGTCTCATCCATGAACTATTTTGGGTTTTTAAACTGTTTCTAACTAATGTCTCCTAAGTAATTCAATGGTGTTATCATTGATATTTTCCTAAGACATTAAATTAGGTGCCACAATATTGCCGAAACAATTTATCATTAGCTCACTTTTTTGTCTTTATTGCCGTTTTGCAGTCATGCACCAAGGTTGCACTTGATTTTGTGTCTCCTGAAAATGTTGGTGAGTGCTTTCGTTTGACAGAGGAATTCCGCAAACTTCCAATAAATCACAGGTCCGCAGAGGACAAATTGGAGGTATGCCATAATACTTTTGTTCATTTGATTCTGTTGTTTATAAACTTTTCCAATATTGAGGTATTGCATCTCCTGTTTTGTTATTTGCTTCTTTCACCTATTGAGGGCACTGTCATGTTTGTGCAAACTGAACATTTTTTACAATCTTAATCCTAAACTGGAAGGTGCTTTTTAAATCTCTCTAGTAATCGTAATCTAACATATTAAATACTTCAAATTTATACAGATGGGAAAGATAAAAAATGGTTTTACATAGTAGACAGTTTGTCAACCTATATATAAGAACCTAATGTTCCTGTGTCATACTGGTCATTTCATATCAATATATTGTTATTGGCATTTTGTGTATTTAATTTTTCTTCCTTCCTGATTGCTGCTTCTTTGGTAAAAGGTGAAGAAAATGATTATATATGCTATGGATTATCTGGTCAAAAAGTTGGAGAATGCAAGGTTAGTGATAGCCAACTTCGGGCTTTTACGGATTTGTGATTTTTGCAATTATTGAATACATGTTCGTTTTGCGTTCAAAGGCATTGAAAATCATATTTTTATTTTATCTTTGTACATTTTTTCAATTTCTCTAGGCTCACAATTTGCCTATGTATACCATGAAATTGATGACTGTCATTCAATTTAACAGGTCTGGAGAAACCAAGGATCCATTATAAATGTATATGAGAGAATGAATTTAGTTGGGAATATAAATTTTTTGAGCCACTTTGTTGGATGTGCTGATCCTGGGAATGTAATTTTATTGTAATTTTTGTAACATTATATGACTTGTAATGGTGTACACTAGTGTGTTAATTATGGGGCTGGTCAAGACTTCCGCAGAAGCTAATAATGCTAGCGTTGTATTATTAAACTTTTGAGTACATTCATAATGAGATACTAAGTTACCTTGATTTTTTTTGTTACTAAAAGCATTTGTGTACATTAATATTTTTACAATCCAACCTCGTTCTTATCAACTCTTTATTTTTATTCCAAATATATATTGTTGAAATATTTATATTTTCCCTTTCTATGCTTTTTCATTAAATGACTTTTTATATTTCTTAACATTTTCAAAAAAAAATTTCTTGTAACGCTTCCCCTAATCCTATTGCAGAAGTTTTGCGGTTCATAATTTTACATATAAGTATATAACTATAAGCGACCTGTCTTGTCTTTGCTTAAATGAGATTAAGAAATCAATGAATTTATCTTGGTGGATGAAGAGTACAGTGGACATGGGGGTGTTATTCTATGGCCACGTTTTTGTCTAGTAACCATACTTTTGATTGCTTAACATTACATAATGTGTAGTGTGCACTTCGGGAGTACTACATTATTTTGTACAATCGTACCATTTCCCCATTACACCATTGATTTTAACTGAAAAGTAAAATTAGCAACAAATTCCTTTTTTTTTTGTTAACATGTTATGGCAGGAAGTTTTCACCACACAGGATGAGTTTCTTTTTTCAACTATTTTTTTTGCCGTAAGAATCATGGATCAAACTCAAAATCATTTACTTAATAAGGAGTTCAAGCATAAAACCAACTCATTGCTCTGTTGAATATTAAGAATAGATCCACTTAATGACCTCATTCACTAGTTGGTGCCATTTAAACCAACATGCAACTTTGCAAGCCACTCTAACGCATGCCATAAACCCAGCGCTTCAACCTCATGAGGTAGATGGACACCATTAAAACAAAACAACAATCATCTTATATATAGTTAACATTGCAAAATTGAATCTTAGTGAAATATGTTCGATGAGCAACTTGATGGTATGATGATAAAAAAATAAACATGAGCAGGTCGGGTTTAATTAGCGTTCTTATTTTCTACCAAAATAATACAAAACCTTTGATCTCTCATTTGTAGAAGACAAAGTTCAACCAGGTTGATCTCTCTCTCAGGTACAACAAAACACACAAAACTCACGATTCAAAGCAGCTTAACACCAGCTTCCCTGAGAGAATCAATGACCGCTTTTACCTTTCCGTGATACCTCTGTTCTCTCTTCAGGTGAACAGAAACGGCAGGAATGTCCTTAAGTGAAAGGCGTTCTGCAAGTATCTTCCCAATCTTTGCAGCTGCAGCAACATCCCGAGTAGTTTCCAAGCTTGATCTCAAGGCTTTCTCCTGTGAGCTTGCAGAAGAGGCTACAGTAGCAGTTGGAGTGTGGATTACTTGAGCAGTCACATACTTATTCGTGAAATGCATCTTCAGAACATAGGGTTTGAGAAAGTTTGTAATCCTAGGAGGCCTGACTGGATGTGGGATATACACCATATCTGTTTTGCAATATAACCATAGTTGAAATAAGAATACATTTTAAAATGTTCACATATTTTTGGCATAACAGAGTCATACATAACTCAAGAAACAAACAACAATCTTAAAAAATTATCAACTTTATACCGCATTGAAAAACCAGCTAAGATTATTGACTATGTAGGGCTTTCCATTAAAATTTTACATAAATATTGATAACAAAATGGACAAGCCGTAATTTGTACAGAATATTATGTCACCACATAGCATATTGAAAGCATATTCTTTTATTGAAAGAACACATTTTAGTAATCCAAGGCTTCCTCTAAACTCATGTATTTTGTTGGCATTGCAATACTTAACAAGATTTGCATACCTCATCCTAACGCTTCATTTCGTAATAGTTATTTTTTTTTATGGTTAGTAACATATACTCGTAAAGATAAAGATGTTTCTTTCACCCCAAATTGTCATGAGATTGACTTTCACTTTTTGCTTCTCATTGGTTTTCTAAACGCGGCTAGTTCAGGGGAATTGCTAGCTCTAATATCAAGAAAGATAAGTACATTCTTGTTCAAAATATACTTTTTTTTGCTTGAGATCAGGGTATCGACCGCCGAATGCAGTGATTATTCCCCTCGCTCTGGATTGGAGGCACCTCAAAGGGTGTGACAGCTGACACATAGATTTAAAGCTGCTCCGTACACAAGGCGAAGATTGAACCCTCGACCCTTGGTTACGGAAGGATGAATCTCAATCGCTCAACCACACCCTCTAGGTTTTGTTCAAAATATACATTCGAAACACTTGAAACAACCCAAGAATGTGAAGCCAATGAAATTAAAAATCAAATTAACAGAATTAAACTTTATTATTTGTTATAGAATAGAACCAATACAGATAATTTTTTCATTGGCGACTTTGATCAAACAGTTGGTAGTTGACACACAAGTATAAAATAGAGATAACCATCATGGTACCAGTATTTCAATCTAGGGTTTAATTTTTCAAATTCATTTTTTTTATAATAGAATTTCAAAAATATAGTAATCAACCTAAACTACGTGTAGAGATGATTCGTTCTATGAAAGACTAAAATTGGAGGGAGGTAGTTATAATAACAGGAAATAGAAAAGAACCATAAAATCGAATTTCAACTTAGATGTGTCTATAAAGCAGAAGGAACCGTGCAGACCTGTTTGTGGCTGTGACGGAGAGAAATGACGGCGACGGAGAATGGAGCAGAGAAAGGTTACACTCGAGATAGTGGGGAAATGTTACTCAAATCTATTGGACAAACTCAAATCTATATTATTATTTTTATTTTATGATAAAGGTTATTAAAAAATTTCAATTTTTTTTTGGTACGAGAGAGAAAAAAACAAAGAAAAACAAACTATTTAGATAAAAAGTCTCACTAGCAGTTTAACATTCACTAGTAGGAGGAGGTTCATGCCGGTGGAATCACTATACAAAAAAAACTTTGAGGTTGTTAGTGCCAAGTTTCATTAAGAAGTCAGAGTAGACATTTTCTTAATAAAAAATGTGATAAACTTTGACCCTCTAATCTCTAGAAAGTGGATCTTTAAGTCAGAATAGTCGCAAAACTCTTTAATAACCGACCTCATGTCAAATTTAAACCATGGTGTATATTAAGATTATAATATATCAATTACAGTATACTCTTCTTTTATTAACTCAAATTCAAAGTTATCTTAAAATTCTCATTTAATAATATGAGGAAAAAAATATGACTTAATTTTATTTGATAGAGAAAGTAAGTGGTGTATTATAATAAAGGTAAAATGAAAAGAAGAGAAAAAGTCTAGCAACCCACTATTTTAGTTGAAGATATTTTTGCTAAAATGACACTTAAGAAGGAATGAAGGGAGTAATAATAAACTATTGCTATTGCATAATAGTTTAAAATTGTCTTCCAACATATGTTAGTGTATATACATATATGTTTAGATGAACTTTTTTTGGTTACATATATTTAGATTAATAAGTCGTTTCATTTTTCATTGGATTTAATAGTAACAAAAGAGAAAAGAAAGAGAAGTGGTTGAAAGAGAAGAGGCGTGTGTGCATGAAAAATGTTAATAAAAAAATTAAAATAAAGAAATTTCAATATTCTTTGACGGCAACTTAACGGTACTAACTAACGGCATGGGAGGTCTGTGTATTGTGAGAAAATAGAGGTGGTGTTTGTGACATTAAAAAAAACCTCAGGGAAGGTGGATATATTTTTCCCTTGATTTAATGGTAGGGAGTAGAGACTGATATGTGCAATGTGATATTTATGTAACTTTTTTTTTTGTGTACCATAAAATTGGTTTCATATAGCATCAGTTGTTAAAAACATCTCATTTAATCTATCACATGATCTATTTGGTATTTTGGCCTATTATTTTTATGTTATTTTTGAAGAGGATGCAACTCTTTTTTCTTTTGATTTTTTGCTTCTAGAAAGTTGAAAGTTGAAGCTTGTATCCCAATCCCAACTACACTTATTAGTACTTATTTCCATTTTCAGTGTGTATTGAATTCTATTTTCATTTTATGTGCAAGTGCTGAAAACAGTATCATATTCAAGGAATATCATGCGAAAAGTATTTTTGTTTTTACTACTTCTTCCGTTTTAAAATAAATGTCGTTTAAGGTTTTTGCACACATATTATTAAGAAATGCAATTATGATGTCAAAAGTAATATCATTTTTCCTAAATTAACCTTATTTTTTTGGTTTGTTTCCTCAGTAATAATATATAAAGTAATAATGAAAGGGAAGAATTGAAAAATGTTACAATGAAATTTGAAAATGATGCTCATTTTGAAATAGAAGAAGTATATTTAATCATATCATTTATCTAACATACACATTTAACCATATTTTCCATGCCACTAATTTTCATTCCATTAAATTAGCACCTTTCAACTTTCTACTACGTAATTTCTCTCTATTTAATTTGCCAAGATTTGACATCTTGTTCTTGCTAGTAATATAAAACTAATAAATAATATGAAACAGAATCCCAGTTAGCAAAAAGAAATTGGAGACAATGGCATATGTGTCTCTATTTTCTAATGATGCTTAAAAGTCGCAGCCACTTAGAAATTTCATCAAAAGAATAAGAAGCTAATGGTTCTAACAATTCTATTATTTTTTTTTTATTACTTTAGTTTAGATTATATTCATTCACAAAAGAAGCTAATATAATGGTGATATCAAGTCAGCAAGGTATATAATATGTAAAACGTGATTTTATTAGCACTTTATCTTCACTGGTCTAAATTCAAGCAAGAGAATGGAAAAGGAATGAACAAATATGGCTATAGAATGTCGCAAGTATAGATGTTATAAGTTTGATATGTTCCTAATCAGTAGGCTAATGTCAATCAATGATAAAGGAGGAATATTGCATAGATGTTAATAATCTCACGTTGTATGAGGCAAAGTTTGAACTTGATTTTACAAGTTGATTTATAAAAATTTAAATTCAACCTAAAATATACAATATTAATAGAGTCTAATTGAAAATCCATTAGATCATAAGTTATTGGATTTCCTAATATCAAATCACTCGGGTTAAGAGTCTCACATTAGACGTGACACTACTTGAAAGTGTTTTTATGAATAGAGGTAGTTTGCACCTTATATAAGTCAGTCTTGAAAATATTGAGTTATGTTTAATCTAAATTGTAAGATTTGTGATTACCGCAATGAGAGAAAAGGCAAGCAAATGATGAATTGTTGAATGTAAGTGTTGATGTGATGAAGGAATATAAATCATGTCTGTTCCACTCTACTATGAGGTTAATAATTTCTATATATATATATATATATATATATATTATTGAAGACAACATACATTACACCATTCCTTCCAAAACTAACAAAAATTTACAAAATTGAAAGAGGAAATTCATGATGTCAATGCACTGCCATGAATTGTGCAAACCAGTTACTATCATGATTCTAGTTAACTTAGCTCTTGGTTTTGTCAATTTACTTCTTAAAATGGTTCTCAATGAAGGAATGGACTACATGTCCATTGTAACATATCGACAAGCTATTTCATTTATCTTCATGGCACCTATTGCATGGTTCTATGAAAGGTAAGAAAGCGTTTAAAACAACTTATTTGGCTTATTTTAAATTTTGAGGTGAGCTTATAAAATTGCTTATGACACTATAACAAACTTGATGATGAAATAAGGCTAAACTGATTTATTTTATTTTGACAAACTTGAGATTATTCTAGAACTATACAAAATAAGCAGTTTTATACTACTTTTTACAGGAAACACAAGCCGGAGGCTCACATAATATGTCTCCTCTTTCTCTCTGCTCTTGTCGGGTATGAATTCCTGGGGACCAAAGAACACACTTCTAGTTCTATACTAATGTTTTTAGCTGTAATAGTAACTATAGTTAATCGACCAAACTTTATGATTTTAACATTCTATGAATGCCTTTCAGAGTAACACTCCCTCAATACTTGTTTCTTCTTGGACTTGAGTATACATCTGCCACATTCTCATGTGCATTCCTCAACATGGTGCCTGTATTTACATTCATCATGTCACTTCCATTTGGGTAAGTTTGTTAAAACAAAGAGATGTTACTTGATTTAGGAATATAGCTACAATAACTTTATCTATTTATTTATCTTTTGGTTTGAAAATTTTCTAGGATAGAGAAGGTGAACATGAAAAGCAAGAGTGGTAAAGCCAAAATCTTAGGAACTATTGTGTGCATTGGTGGAGTTTTGTTATTAGCCCTTTATAAAGGAATTTCCTTTAACAACCTACAATCTCAACACATAGCAAATAGATATACAAGTGTACCACCAGCTGCAAAGTTGGGGACATGGATTATAGGTTCAGTACTTCTGACTGCAGGTTGCATCTTCTGGTCTTCATGGTTTGTTATACAATCAAAGATTAGCAAAAAGTACCCATGTCAATACTCTAGCACTGCTATTTTGTCACTTTTTGCTGCTATTCAATCAACAATATTAACTTTGGTCATCAAGAGAAACAGTGTCTCATGGATCCTCAAAGGAAAGCTAGAAATAATGTGTGTCATATATGCTGTAAGTATGCCCTCTGCAATGACATACAATGTGTACAATGTTTTAAGAAAGATTTGGATTTGCTGCACACATAGTCAGCACGTCGTGGTTGTTGGATCGAAATTGGACAGTGAAATTTTGATCTTGGTATTCTACAATTTAAGAAAATAATCAAAATCTGATTGCTTTTTGCATCGTGCAATCTCGACCCAACGACGACCATGTGCTAAATGCGAGAATTTGTGACTGCAGTAAATCCAAATCATTTTCAAAACTATTTGTCAAGTACTTAAGTTCATGTCAAAATATAGAAACCTTAGAATTCAAAATTGTTATGTGATCCTAGGGAATGGTGGGATCAGGCTTGTGTTATGTGGCAATGTCATGGTGTATCAAACAAAGAGGTCCAGTTTTTACTGCAGCATTTACCCCTCTTTTACAAATATCTGTGGCCGTGCTTGATTTCTCTATACTAAAGGAAGAAATATACTTAGGAAGGTTGATTGTTGATTTCTTCTTTTTTTACTCTTCTATGGTTTCCACACCTTTTCTTTATTCCATTGCACCTAATGTATCCCTATCTGGTATAAGCAGTATTGCAGGATCTCTCTTGGTTATTGTTGGCATGTATATTCTTTTATGGGGGAAAAGCATCGATGGAGAGCAATGTGTCATGAAGGATACACAAGCAAATCAAGATGTAGAATGTCAATGACAATTTCACCAATCACAACATGAATGAATATTTGATGTACCTCTGCAATGAAAGGGATAGTCAAAATTATTATCTACGAAAAGTATTAATAAAAAAGTCTGCCGTACAAAAGTTGTTTTCACAAAAGCACGTGGAATGGTATAACCGCATAAGGCATTTTGAATATTTTCATGTCAAAAGCATAACGGATAGCCCTCATCAATATCTTATGATATGTTTAATTTATTTTGACTAAAATCAATACCTTATGTAGATTCTATCAAATCACACAAACATCTCCAACAGTAATAATGACATCAACATTAGATTTGTAGTGATAGGAAATAGGCATCGAACAAGGTTTGGTAATCATAGTCTCCTAGCAATACCTTTTCTAGTTTGTTGATATGAAAGGCCAGATCAAAGCAGTGGATGCCTATCAACTTAAACTAAGATATTTTCTACCATATTAGATATAATCTGAAAAAATAAGAACCACTATTTCAATGGATGCCCATCAGTTTTGAGTAGGAAAGAGGCTAATTAATTTCCATTTGTGTAAATTTTAATTTTAAATCTTACATAATTATTGGCTCAACTTTTATTTATGTATTTAAGATTTGTGTCTACAAAATATGGAAGGGAGGGCTTTGGGGAGAGGAGGGCAGAGGAAAAAATAGATATCTTTAACATTTTTTGAGAGAGGATTTTTGTAGATTATGATAAATAAATGCTTGTGATTAATATATTTCTAATATTGAGAGTATTATAACAACATAGATTGAATTTGTAGAATTTATCCAAACTCCCCAAAACCTTCCAAAATCCTCCTCTACTACAATCTTTTAGTTCCCCCATATTGTGGGGATTTTGTTTTGTGAAGAAAAATAAGCGCCTGAAAGCCCTCCCCTCCCAAAACCCTTCAATCTTAAAACAAAAGAGTTATTATTATCCCTTCAAGTTGTTTTATTACTCATTAAAGTGCACAAACTTGTTTTCACAATGAGATACATCCTGTGAACTGTAAGCCTGTAACTGACATGTTGCATGGATTTCTAAACTGCATTTAAGTATGAAGGCATTTAACTGAACACAAAAAAAAAAAGGATTTTGATAACTTACATTGAAACCCAAGTCTTGTGCAATAACTCTTCCACAACAAACGTTAACTGCTACAAACTTTAATGGAATCTGCTCAAAAGAAAATCAAATCATCTTCTATAGATGTATCATTCAACAAACTCTCCTCCGGATTGTCTTGGCAATGATCATGTGTCATTTGACAGACAACAAAATGTAGCATAGAATAAGTTTCATCTGAATCAGGGTGTGTTTTATCATGAGCAATAAATCTATGAAGGATCCCAGATATCTCAACAAAACTAAACCCAGGTGATTTTTTCACCCCTCTTCTCTCCATGGCTTCTCTCATGCTTTTTGCATCATCCCAACGTTTGACAACTGCATAAACATTTGACAAGCCAATATATCTTCCATCGTTGTTTGGATCTAGCTCAATAAGCTTCCTGCCAACTGTTTCTGCAAGATCTAATTTTCTATGGTTAATACACCCACTAAGAAGAGCACCTAACATGGAAGCCGTTGGTTCTATGGGCATTTGACAAATAAATTGGTATGCAGTGGTTAATTGACCTGCACGCGCCAGCACATCTACCATGCAAGCATAATGCTCACTTGTAGGTGCCATGCCGCATTTAATAAGGCTCTCAAAGAAGTACCATGCTTCTTTAACTAGTCCTCCATGGGCACAGGCGGCCAACAAGCAGAGGTATGTGATCTCATCAGATCGGATACCGACCATTTGCATTTCCTTAAACAATTTAAGAGATTCTTCCACTAACCCGTGTGTTGCAAAACCTCCAATCATTGCGTTCCAAATGAACACGTCAGTTTGACTCTTCGAGATGCTGCGGAATACAAACAAAGCCTCCTCTATTGCCCCACATTTGGCATACATGTCCACAAGAGAAGTTTGTAAAACCATTGTCATTGGTAAACCATTGTCAGTAATGTACTTGTGCATCTTTCTTCCCTTTTCTAGAGCACCAAGGTGTGCACATGCAGACAAGATACTCACCATAGTCACTTCATTGGCTTTGGGACCAACAGTTCGCATCTTTTCAAAGAAGGCCATAGCTTCCCTGTACTCTCCAGCCTTCACATACCCGTCAATCAAAGAGCTCCATGACCGAACATCTCTCTCTTGCATAGACTCAAAAACTTTCTGAGCCAAATCCATTTCTCCACACTTAGCAAAACCATCTAACATGGAATTCCATGAAACCAAATTTTTTCTCTGCATATTATCAAATACTTTACGAGCCCATATAATATTCCCACAAGAAGCATACATGTGAATCAAAGAATTTTGGATAAACCTATCAGACTCATGCCCAGTTTTTATAATTTGGGCATGCACAGATACACCACTTTCCTGGTTTGAAAGGCGTGCTGAGGCCTTCACGAGAAATGGGTATGTTAAGTAGTCCGGTGTAACCCCAAGTCGAAGCATCTTTAGAAAAATATATAGGGAATAAATTGGATTTTTGCTGTTTGAATAGCCTCTTATGATTGTATTCCAGCTAAAAATTGTTGGACTGGAAAGCTGGGAGAAAACCCTGTAGGAATAATCAATGTCTCCTGAATTGGACAGAGAAGAAAATGAAAGGATTTTGAACATAAAAGATTCTTCATGAGATAAACCAAAAGAGATCCCAATAGCATGAAGTTTCTTCAGTTCAAGCATTGATGTGCATTTACCAAGGAGGCTGAAAAGAGTTCCATTTATATTTGCAGTTTTACATGACGATGACACACCAAACATTTACACAGGTATATATCTATCTCGTCACACCAGACGGTCCAACACTTTTAGTCCGTGTATCATCCAAGCAACACCTAGTGAAGGCAACACAAACATGAAGTCAAATTATGATATAATAACGGTAGTGAAGGCCCAAACCTAACTAAACATAAAGGTGAAACATATCAATAGAACAAACTATAAGTAAGATATAACAGCCGTCCATCTGAATTTAGTTTTCATTTTAACGGAACTGGCTTAATTCAACGATTCACAAACTGATACCACTTCTAAGACTTTAATGTTGAGGCATCATGACCAAAAAAGAAAAACCACAATCAATCAAATTATCTCAAAGAAACTAACTTAAATCAAGCAGCATTGCAATATTGCATATGACACACGAATTATGAGAATGAAAGATTACGCTCCTAAATATATTTTCCATTTAAGCATAATTAATCCAATCTTGTTTTCCTTGAATTCAAAGGCTTTCCACTTCTACCATAAATTCAGTCACTGTTTTATTAAAAATAATCATGAGTTATCATTGTATGACGACTACGACCGGACTAAGCATTAAATAGGAAAATAATAGGGATGAAATGCTACTTAGACATTTAATCAAACACTTAATATGCTTCATTCCCAAAGAGATGGTTAAAATGTTAACTCTAGTCTAGAGTCTAGTGTATCTGAATTCATTCAAGTGCATTCAAATTTCTTTGAGTTGTTTCATCAAACAATTAGCAGGCAGAAGCATTTTCAAAAACAAAAGGAACACAGTAATAACACATGAAAGAGGTGAAAGTGAAATAACAAAAAAGATGAAGCTTAGAGAAGGTAGAACTGGAAAATGGACAATGCAGTAGCTACATCGAACCTGCCCCTTGCTGAATATGGTTTTGTCTCACCGAAAATTGCTAGCCGTCTGGTTGTATCATAGGTCGGTCGATGCCTTTGATTATTGTTGATGCACTTTGAAAGTAAAAATATCTATGTTATGCCTTGTGGTGTCTTCCTTGCTCCTAGTTTTCGTGTTGTTCTGTACTTCTATTGGTGTCCGAATTTGTGATTTTGCTGCTCTCCTTGGTGCTTTTGTCATGTCCTTGTTGGTCTTCAATCTATGGAATGTCTTGTTGGTCAATTTGGTTTTGGGGTGTGATTTATGTAGTGGTCTTTTTAGTTGTGGGATCTTTGCCCTTGTTGTTCCTCTTTCCTTTCGAGACTATTTGGATCTTTATTTGTGGTTTTAGTTGGTTAGTTTGTTTGGTAACTCAAGTATTCACAATTTGTTTGTTTGTTTAGTGGATCAAAACTCACAATTTAGTTGTTTGGTGAGTGAAATCTCACAATTTGTTTGTTCGGTGGGCGAAAGCTCACAATTTGATTTGATTTGGTGGGTGAAAACTCACAATTTGTTTGGTTCAATTTCGGTTCGTTTGGATTCGATTGAATACTGGATTGATTGGTTTGGTTTTAGATTGGCTCAGTTGATATTCAATTTGGTTTGGTTCGATTTGCTTTGGATTAGTTTGGATTTGTTTGACAAACTCTCAATGCTTTGTGTCGCATGAACGCATTGTGAGTTTGCGAGGAGATGTTAGATAATAGGTCAAGTGGATAATAATTTACAATAATGTTTAAGTCTTTTGGAATCCTATTATTAAGAGACTTAGAAAGTTTAATAGTTTTAAGATTTACTACCTCCGTTCATTTTTACTCGTCGTTCTAAACAAAAAGACCAAAATAGGAAGGATATATTTTTGCACCTTATTTTCCGAGTATGCCATTTTTTTAAATATATCATATTTTTAATCCACCAATAAATTTCTTCTTTTTTACAAACATTATCTATTTTCAAAAAATTTGTAACAAACTTTATTTAAAAACAAACAAAATTTGTATACAATAAAAAAGATTTTATTGTTTCAACAAAAACAATTATACAAAATTTAGTCAAAAAAATAAAATAAGGAGGAGGATATAATAGGCAAAATATAACCTAAATTGTTAAAACGACAAGTAAGGCCCTGTTTGGTTCGGGGTTTTTGGAGGGGAGGGGAGGAGAGATTTTTAAATTTTATGTTTGGTTCAATTTTTTAACGAGGGGAGGGGAGGGGAGTGAAGAAGTAATTTACTTTCTTATCCTTAACCTTATAAAATTAAAATAAGGATAATGGAGAAAATTTAATGGATATATACAACAAAAAAATATATATAATGGGTAGAAAATTTATTTTTTTTGTTAACAAAAAAACAAATATCTAAATTTTTAATATTTCAACAAGGATAATTTAGAGTTTTAATAAAAAAAAATGAGGATAATTTTGTCAAACATAATTAATTATATTTTACCTCCCCTGCCCTCCCCTCCTTAAAAATCCCTCCCCTCCCCTTCCCTCCCCTCCCCTCAGTTGAACCAAACAGAACAAATATTTTTTTCTAAAACGACAAGTATAAAGGAACGGAGGTAATAATATTTTTCTATATAGTCTATTGTAACTCTTATTTCAACAAACTATTGATATTCTATTGTAGACTTTAGCCTTCATTGTTTGTCTCTTTCTTTAGTCTACATCGATAATCTTAACAGACACAACATATTCACACGGACAAAGATGTGTTTCTTTCTCTATGTCTTCAACCGCCTGTTAACCTGACACAACCTGCATCCGTCAAAAGTATTTTTATTTGGACACTTACTTTAAATAGTACTACCTCCGTTCTTTTTTATTTGTCGTTTTAGAAAAATATTTGTTCTTTTTTACTTGTCGTTTTAGCAATTTAGGTTTATATTTTTCCTATTATATCTTCCTTGTTATTTTATTTTATTAACTAAATTTTGTATAGTTTTTTTTTGTTGAAACAATAAAATCTTTTTATTGTATACAAACTTTGTTTGTTTTTAAATAATGTTTGTTACAACTTTTTTGAAAATAGATAATGTTTGTGAAAAAGAAGTTATTTATTGGTGGATTAAAAATATGACATATTTAAAAAAGGGCATACTAGGAAAATAAGGTGCAAAAATATACTATTCCTATTTTTTCTTTTTTTTTAAAACGACAAGTAAAAAGGAACGGATGTAGTAATATTTGTTTGAATATTTTTTCAAATATAATTATTTAATTTTTAAAAATTAAATTTAAAAAATTTGATTGTTAATCTAATTTTATAAAATTGAAAATTAAAAAAGTAAAAACACATTTTAAAAATTAAAAATCAAAATTATTTCAAACATATCCTAAATTTTTATAAAATATATGTAAAGTTAATACATTAAATATTGTGTTGTGTAATTTTCTAAATAAAAAATTTGTTTTTTTTTACGCAAAAAATAATTATGTTTAAAGAAGACCTATTAGCAAGACCCTTTTTATTTTAGGATAATTTAAAAGACAATTGAGTTCAAAATAGTTGAATAGATAATTTTTAGGATAAAATTTTTATATTGAATTTGTTAAAAAAATTACTATAAAAAAATTGAATCTGTTAACACGTAATAGCACATATTATTTTTTATTTTAATCATAAAAGCACAAAGTTAAAATCATTCAGAACTCTTTAACTTTTATGTTTGTAAAAAATAATTGTTTTAAGATATTTTAAATAACATAAAGTTTAACTGTGATTAAGAAATCATAAAAATTGTTAATTTTGATACATCTTAATAATATATCAAATGATTTTTAATCTAACGGTGTATTTTATAAAAATTTATATTGGGTAAAATTTTTTTAAGTGGTTAGGAATAAATACCTCCAAATCTTGAGCGGGTAGACAAAAAAAAACTTTAATTTTTTCTCTTTCTCCTTTATCATTTATCAATAAACAACAATCAATAAAAAAATTTTTTACATCTTCTCATACAATTTATTTAAAAAAGTTTTTAAAATCATATTTTAAATTTCAATTATTATGTTTTTCATAATAAATATATATTTTTTTTTATAATTTTAGAGGGATTATATTACCAAAATTAAAGAATACCCATGTTGAATTGTTGATACCTTTACCGAAAAGATAAACATAAGTTTTTTCCCCGCAAGCGAGTAACTCCTAATGCACAAAACGTGGCCGTTGATCTGAAGAGGGACCCACAATAATGAACGGTCGATTATAATCGGAGCGTCAAAACAACTGGACCCCACTCCCAGTCTGTTTTTCACAGACCTTTTCTCTTTCATTTTGATTTGATTTCGTTGCCGTTTCCTCGTTTTTGTTCTTTTTTCTATGGTCACCACCACCGTTCACCATATATATATTTTTTCATTTAAATTTTAAATTAAATTAAACAATTACACTATTATATATAATATTCCGTGAGGTTGATTCTCGGATTCGATCATCATTCTTCTTTTTCATCAAAATCATTCCTCTTTCTCTATTCACTCTTTTTCTTCCCAATTCCAATGGAAAACGACACCACCGCCACCACCACCACCAACAACGCCGCCACCAACGCCACGGCAAAAGTAGTTTCAGGCGGAGTCAAATCCAATAACCACATCAACGAAGAAGAACATTCCAATTTGAATAGCGAGGAAAACATACCAGAAAAGATGGAAGAGAAAGACGAAGATTTAGATGACAACGAAGACAAAGAGGAACAACAACCAACTGGATCTGAAACCACCGCTCAACAACCTTCCAGAACCCCTTTCACTAATCTCAGCCAGGTCGACGCTGACCTTGCCCTTGCGCGAACCCTTCAAGAGCAGGTTTCTCTCTTCTTCTCATTCTATTCTATCACTCTGTTATTTTTGTTTTATTTTTATTTTTCGTGTTTGGTTGTTTAAGATAAACGATGATGAGGTGAATTACTATAAGTTTGTTTATTTTGGATTGATTAATTTTTGAACAAGTTCAAAACTAACATCAGATTATCTGTGCCCTGAAAATGCGTTAAATTGCCTAAACCATATACTTACTACTACTGATTATTCATGAATTAGGGGAATGACTGCTGTAGCTGGACCTTATTATCTCTGATAAGCAAATAGTATTAAATATGGTATTGGTTATAACTTATAAGATTCATTTGCATGAAGCACAAACACCTCTAGGATTAGGCATGTCGCGGAGGGTTAAAGACATTAAATTTGATTAAACTTTTTTAGCTTTTCTGAAATTTGATTAAACTTTTTTAGCTTTTTTGATAGTAGATGGATAAATAAATATCATATATTGTCGTATCCTGTTTTAAAACTTTTATTTAGTGAAATAAAATGCTCAATTTAGATGCTCATGTACATATTTTGATTTGATTCTCAGTTTTGATTTTTTATAAATAATATTGATATTTTTTTGAATTATAATAAATTAATCTATTAGGTGTCAGTGTCCTATGTTTTTTACATTAACAATGTCGACGTGTCCGTGCTTCATTTTATTTATTGAATTTTATTACTACATTAAATAGCAATTGAATCAATGAATGATTTGCATATTTTTGTTCTGACTGGAGTTCATTCGAATTAGTAGAGAGCGATAATTGAGGGACTAAATTATAAAAGATAAGGAATGAATGTTGTTGTATAATGGGATGTGTTAACTTGTTTTCATAGCATCCAGGCAGGCGAGTATTTATACTGAAAACCCAAGGGAACTATAAGTATATGCAGGGCAGGTGTAATCCAATACACTAATTCTATTATTCTTTGAAAGTCATGGTTCACAAATAATATGCTTTTCCATTTTTTAATTGAATAATAGGAAAGGGCATACATGATGCTGAGAATGAATAACGATGGAAGTGACTATGGAAGTTGGGAAGGTGGGAGCTATTTGCATGATGATGGAGATGATTTTGATGATCTACATGATGGCACTGATGTGGATGAGGATGAGGATGATGATGATGAAGATGATGAAGAAGAAGATGATAATGAGGAGGAATACGAGGATGAAGATGCATTTGATGTCCACGCTCATGCTAGTGTTGGAGAACATGATAATCCCACCATTGAATTTGACCCAGAGCTCTTTTCAAGTGATGAAGCCTATGCAAGAGCGTTGCAGGAGGCTGAAGAGAGGGAAATGGCAGCCAGATTGCTGGCTCTTGCTGGAATACATGATCGTAAGTTTTAATTGCTATGAATGTAAATTTGGTGGAATTTTGTCTTATTGTTTCAAATTATCAAGTTAGAATCTCTAGTTTCGTTTTCAATTACAGAGGACACCGAGGACATGGAGGAACATGGTGCTAATTCTCAGGTAAATGTCTATTTTATGTAAATGTCCATTCACAGACACTCACAAACTAATCTTTGTACACTTACGCTTCCATGCACTTTGTCAATTCAAACGTTTGAAAGACGGAAATCTCAATACAATATAATTATGGGAATATTTCATGGTTATTAAGAAACTAACACTTGTAAGTAGATATTTTCTTTGCCTGTGGACATAATATGATCCTATTCAAAACTGATTTGTAATATTAATGTTCTCTTCCTTTGAAACTTTATTAGTATCACTTAGCTAATTTCATTTATATCTACTGCACTTGATACATATAAGATATTATTGTATCATTCCCGTGTTTTGTTCGAGGATGTTTTATTAGAGATCTTTATTGCGGATACTATGACTTAAAACATCTTTTGGTTTATATTAAGTGATTCTAGTGTATTTTGTTTTTATTTTTCCCCCATATGAAGACGCTAGGGTTGCACAAGTATGCGTTCTGTCACACTGATCCATCCTGGATAGCATTGCTAAGTCGACCACCTCAAAATTGTTAGTAGATAGTGGGATAACCACTATACTGAAACTGAATACTGCATATATTACTTACATGTACTTGTGTCAAAGATAAAAAACAATTACACAAACAAATATACATTCATAATTAGTTTTAAGAAACATAGTCCTAAGCTAAACACCAGCATCAATTACTCCATAACAACAGCACTCAACGAGTCAATTATGTTTAAGCCTCTGAGTGGATTATTTCATAGCGGCAGCTTGCAGAGGATGTGAAGGGCGACTCACTAACTAATGAAGTAAAATAGAAAAACAGTCAGAACAAAATACCAAGAGAGAATAGAGGGTTGCCAGTTTGAAAAAAAATGAGGACTTAGACTGCAGTACCAGAAACATCTGCTGGTAGCCCAATAGAAAATATAGGATTAACTAGCCCAAGCAGCGAGGACTGTGTATTCATTATATAGTATTTTTCGTCATATACCTTATCGATGTGGATACCGACAAAAAAATCACATCATAACACGTAGAATAGATGGTTAAAACTGTAAATAATTGTTTCTCATAGTGGTGCCAAGTGCCAACCATGCTGCAACAGCAGCACTAATCTGTGCTATTGATAACTCTGGTTCCCTACAAACATGGATCAAAAACTTGAAGATAAAATATTACCATCACTTCATTCTGATGTTTGAAAATGGTTTATTAGAAAATATAATAAAATGAAATTTGAGGCCATATTAATATTATCTCTGGATCAACAAATCATCTTAATTTCTTCCATTTTATAAGTCAAAATTTCTCTTTCAGATTATCTTCATAATGTTTGAGTAATGTGTTACAATAACAGAATCATCAAGCTGGATCGATATACTCTTCTTTTGGATAGCAGATTGAATCATGCAACTCATTTACTACTGTTAAGTTAACTCAATTCTATAAGAACTTACTGTGACGATCTATTAATGCAGGATGCTTGGGAGGATGTTGATCCAGATGAGCTTTCATATGAGGTAAATTTGATCAATATCATAGCTTGTGTTATGCTTCCTACTCTCTGTCGGCTTCTGTCTCATGTTATAAAAATATGCTTCAATTTTTTTAGGAACTACTGGCATTGGGTGAGGTGGTAGGAACTGAGAGCAGAGGTCTTTCGACTGATACTATTGCCTGTTTACCTTCAGTCATCTATAAGACAGGGAGTGATCAACATGGGAGCAATGATTCGTATGTGAAAATACTGTTCCTTCTATAGTTAGCTGTGATCATGACAATTTATAATGGGGTGCCTGAATTTTGTGTTCGTTTTAGGTGCGTCATTTGCCGGGTGGATTATGAGGATGATGAGTCCTTGACAGTTCTTTCCTGCAAACATCTGTACCATCCCGAGTGCATTAACAACTGGTTGAAAATAAACAAGGTATGTTAGTCATTTATGTTTAGCTGCAAACATGTGATCTTGGTGCAAATTCCTAGTGCATGTTTTGATTGGGTCCATTAGGTCCTTTTTAAACATGCTTATCTGTATCCGGTTGATAATGGTTCTTTGCCCTAATCAGTCAAATGGTGCATATTGCGTTGTTAGTATCATTCTGCTAGTAAAGTCCTTAAAATGCCTCAAATAGAACTCGGATTGCAATGTATATCATTTTCTGTTTTGCTTTATACCTTTCACTTTCAACCTAAATTCGTGGTACATAGATATGTTTAAAATCTCTTTATTTTCTTAACATCAAAAGCTGTGTGTTTGATATTCTTTGGGATATTTAAGAAATTAGTATCGAGCTTGAAACATTTCACTGCGGTTGGTGGATATTGATTTTATCCATTACATATTAATTACGCTCCGAGCGATTGAGGACTAGTTGATACTGCACGTTTCACTAAAATGATTAATTTATTAAACGCAGAATAGCTTAACTTTGGAGGGGACTTTAGCCTCAATTAGTCAAATATTGAATTTTAAGAAGGATATGAAATAAGAAATTGAATATAAAGGTTCACACTTCACAAGAAAACATCTTGAAGGATCTCTAGTCTAAATGGGCATTAGAGTAATTGAACAATGACAAAATTCGAGGATGCCATTTATAAAAAATGAAGGATTTTTGGCTGTCAAGAAACCAACTAGTGAAGCAGCTCAAATTTCTTAGCAGGGGTCAATTATTTTCTTATCACTTAGCTGCCTCCTCTTGCAAATTCCTTTTAGCCTTAAATATCAATAAAATTATAGGCCCAGGTTACCCCATCTCAACCAACAGAAAAAACAAATCAGGTGCAGGAGGACCACTTCTAGTTGGTGGAAGAGCTGAAACATGGATGATTGTACCACATTGTTCAGGACGTTTTTCATACTGTGCGAATCTGCCCAATGTCTATTTTTACTTAAGATATTTTATGATAGATATATCTCGTTCCCCACTAGTTTAGATTGTCTAATTTGCACAATCTAAATAGTAAAATGTGTCAAGAATTCATAAATTATCCTGTCCTGAATATAACACTTGATTCTTTGTCTGTAGGTTTGCCCTGTTTGCAGTACAGAGGTATCTGCTTCTGGAAGCAACTTGTAGGGAGAATGAACAATTATTTGTTTCAAATTGAAGAAAATTTGTGCAAGTTGAGAGCTATTATCCCTTTTTTAGTAGCATTGCCAATATGGGGTGATAGTCTCTACTTTGTTGTATATCTAGCTCCTTCGTTTTAATTTCAATATGTTACTTTGGGAATCAGTTCTCTAGATTGTCTTATTTTTAATGGAATGACTGGAATCATAGTGGTCAAGTATGACGGGCGGAATCGGACTACTCATTGTGGTTGTTCAGAAGAATAAGAACTATCATCATTTTCTTTTAAAGAAAGAAACCTTTATTTCTATCTATGGAAATGATTATTTAGAATGTGATGTGGGCACATTTTTTTTTAAATTTTTTTTATGGAAAATTAAGAAAAAGAACGAGTTTTTAAAACAAACAAAAAGGGGTTTAGGCAGTCCCTTCCGTCTTTCATCATCATCTTGTTGGATCTTGATCGAGGAATACATCTTTCGAGATGTTAAGGGTTAATATGTTCTCATAATATGCATGTGTTTCCGCATGAATATCATATCAACATATGAAAACTTCCATGTAAGGTAACTGTTTTTTCGGTAATGTGGAAACTGTTGACAACATGTAACATGACCCCATAATTGACAGTTAACCTGCAAGATGTTCTTCAACATGATATTAACTTCCTTGCCAACTTGGGATGGCAAGTATTGCACCAAAATCAAGCATTTCCAATCAACTATTTTAACAAGTGGTTCAAGTTCTCGTTGGTAATTTTGTGTTCTTCTCCAATTTTTAAAGTCACAAGTACATCACTTTCTATGTACCAAAGACACTTATTAACATTTTTCAGAGAACACAACTACACAAGTATTTTTTTTAAATGATAAATATAAATATTATGTCGTCTGGGAGTAATGATTGAACCCTCCACCTCATTATCGTTTTACTCCTTAAGACCTTCACTCCAACCAATAAACCATATTAGTATATCCAAAACAATAGCACATAAATTATATCCTACAAATTAATAATATCCCTATTTTTCCCATCAAAAATTGTTGTAGACATGCAACATATATGTGCACAAGTGCATTGAAAGTTTCACCTATACAAGTTTGTTTTTAAGATTTGAGCAATAGTAATTATTATTGAATCAAAGAAAAATGCGGTAAAATTTATTGATCTAATAGTGGATAGGAAAACTTGTACATTACATCACTATTTTTAAGTCGAACATTGTGACCCGAATTTGAATCTCGTTCCTTCAATTATACATGAAAGTGTACAATAGTCATTTGATCTATAAAAAAACACAACACTACTTGTGTACTGTAGGATAGAATCAGTTTGTTTCACAATTGCAGTCACTTTGTTAGCTCTTTACCATTTGTGATATTAGGATTAGGATTATGATTAGGATCAGAAATGTACATCTTGTCCTAAGAATAATGTCCATTTTCGTACCAGAAATTCGTACCAAGAAAAAATATACATCTTGTCCGAAGACTAAGAAGTCCACACCCCACAGCAGCCAATCACAAGACTCGGCTACATCATTATTAGCAAAAAATTAAAAAATAGTTTTGCCACGAAAGAAATACAAAGGACATTTTCGTCATCAAACACAAAACACAGACCCATTATCGTCTTCTCAAACTATTTCTTTCGTTCGCAATCTAACAAAACTCACTATCGTTTCTTCCTTCTTACTCTTAGCTCTCTCCCAACGACTTTTCTACGATAAACCCCAGTCAGTCACACTCCGATAGTCACATACACTATCTCTCTCTCTTTCGAGCTCAATTTGGCCGTCAATGGCGGCCACCGATGCTCAAACCATCCTCCGTCACGCATTCGGTAACGTCCTCGCCTTCTTCATCCTGATCTTGATCGGTGTTCTCGCTTTCTCGATCCGTCTTTTCTCCGTAAGCATTTCTCCATTTCCTATACTTTTCAGATCTGTTTACCTGTTTCGATTGTGTGATTCTGAATTCATCGCCATTGATAACCGATCGATTTAACCGTTTCGTCGTTTATATGTATCAATGAATAACTCACAGTTTTGTATTTTTGCAAAACGATAGTAGAATCTCAGTATCACACATGCGTAACTGTTTTTTTTTCTTCGGATTTTAAAAGCACGTGATTCAGAAATGTTGACTCTAGTGACGTTAAAGTGATATTTAAATTGAACTAATGAAATGCAAAGTATGATAAGATGAACGTATCATTTCAAACTTACATGCACTTGAAATAAAATTTCTGGTTAGGTTAGAAGTATTATACATAATTAGATGATGATAAATTGAAGTCTTACTATTGGTTGAAATTCTAATTTGTTTAATTATATTTTCACAGAACTTATTTTTCTCTAGTTATGATTCCAAAAGCATGATTGCATCTATGACACTCATGTTTTTGAATTATTGTTTAAGTAATGGTGAAATAGTGAAGACATTTATTTGAATTGACTATACTCTGATTCAAAACGTTGTTTAGTTTGTTTTGAAATTATGTGTTGCTTAATGATATTCTGAGATCATGATGTTAATTTTCTTATTTCCCGATAGTAGTTTATTTATATCCACTTGTTGTCTGAATAATTGTAGCAGCACATTAATTTATTTTATGCATTATATACAGGTTATAAAGTACGAGAGCGTTATTCATGAATTCGATCCTTATTTCAACTACAGAGTCACTCAGGTGAGCATTATTTAGAATCAAACTGTTCTGCACCTGTTATTGCATTTTCTTCAGGACTAAGAATTTCCATCATACTATGCAATATTTGTTCAATTGTACTTTGTTTTTCTCAATACAATAAAGAGTCACTAAAGATGACTGACATATTTGTTTGTTTCAGTTTTTGACAAAGAATGGAATATATGATTTCTGGAACTGGTTTGATGACCGAACTTGGTAAGTAACCAATGTTTTGATTGAAAAATGTTTTCTTGTATATATTTAGTGAATCAGGTTGTTGGTAAATCTTTCTGGATGTAATATTTGTGTTACCTTTCTGTTTCAAGGTATCCCCTTGGTCGTGTAATTGGCGGGACTGTGTATCCTGGTTTGACTTTGACAGCAGGCACCTTGTGGTGGTAAGTGTTTGGAAATGCACTGTAGGAGTTGTTGACTGTCACATGCTGTGATTTTTCTATTGACTAAATGCTGATATTAAATATTCAAAATCAAGCAATTCTGTTAGAGTTTACTTAATATATTTTACTTTTGGACCATTCCCTCTTGGTGTCAGGCTATTGAATTCCTTGAACATACCTCTCTCGGTTGAAACTGTTTGTGTATTTACTGCACCTATATTCTCAGCCTTTGCTTCATGGGCAACTTATCTATTAACCAAGGTTTGTCTATGCCAAAATCATGTATAATATATTTTTGCTATTTATGTGTTTTGTATATTGATGCAGTTTCTTGCTTTTTGTAGGAGGTTAAGGGTCCTGGGGCTGGCTTGACAGCAGCACTTTTTTTAGCTATGGTGAATTTCTAAAAAATCTGCGACTAATTTCGTCCAATTTTCCTATTGATTGTAAACATTGCATCTATGGTTGTAATGAACTATTGATCAAAATTATTAGTTGAACAATTCAGCATTTTATATTTGAATTTTAACAAAACAATTTTTAGTAAAATATCGGTTTGATTAACAATTGTGTATGTTGATGTGTAGATTTATAAATTTGAGGACTATTGGCAGTTGTTACTCTCTTCTGTAATGTTGTGGTTGTTGATTCCTTACTTCACTCACTTGTAATTGGTCCTAAATCTTATGCAGGTCCCATCATATATATCTCGATCAGTGGCAGGAAGCTATGATAATGAAGCTGTTGCTATATTTGCTTTGATCTTCACTTTCTATCTCTATATTAAGGTGCTCTGTGAAAGCAAACAACTTTATTTCCTAATGAAGGCCCTCAGATAATGTCATTGGTTTCATGTATATCTCTAGAGAGTTAATAGAACAAAAATGTTATGTAGTACGGAAAATTATTGATGAAGTTGAACATGAAACAACTGAATGCATGACAATATATGGGTGGAGCAAAGGAAATAGTTTGGAAATAACTGCATAGTGCACACTCCACATACATATGTCAACAAATATTCATTCATACAACTTCAATGATATAGTTTTTCTTACAATACTATGTTTTCTTTATTACACACAATTGGTAATGGGTTATTATTGCTGTCCAATAATGTTATTTGAATATTCTGTTTGAACTACTTGTTCTGTACATCTCTGTTGATAGCAAAACAATTTTTTTTTTTCTTTCTATATTCTATCTCCACTAAGTTTCTGACTTCATATTTTACATGTCATGCAGACGCTGAATACAGGGTCCCTCTTTTATGCCACTTTGAATTCAATAGCATATTTTTACATGGTAAGTTTTTATTACATTGCTATCTTGTTATGTTGACCTTGCTTCTTTATATTTATGTTATCTCCTTCTTGTCATGCAGGTTTGCTCATGGGGAGGATACACTTTTATCATTAACCTTATTCCAATGCACGCACTATTGTGCATAGTTACTGGCCGCTACTCCTCTCGACTTTATATTGCATATGCACCTCTTGTAAGTATTTGTTTCAGTAATACGGTTATAAGTGTTTTTCCTTATTCAAGTGGAGAGTAGAAATACATGTTACTTTGATTTGTGCTTGATGAAGTAAACTGTAACTGAGGGAGTTTTGGTAAAGTCTAGCAAATTAGTGAATTGTTCTAGCGTGAGGTTTAAATAAATGGCTGATGCAGAATTTAGCGTGAACTCTGCGTTTTACTAAATTAGAGAACGATTCATTCATTTTTGGTTACATATTGATTGCTTAATGTACCTTTATATTCCATTTTTATAAACAATTACAACCCAGAGTTGTTTTTTGACTGGATATGAATTTTATATTTTAAGACTATCTCTGGTTCATGTTATCCTTTTCCTTACTCGCATTATGATTTTTTGCAGGTTGTATTGGGCACACTGTTGGCCGCATTGGTACCTGTTGTTGGATTTAATGCTGTAATGACGTCAGAGCATTTTGCATCTTTTCTGGTGAGTTTCCCCTAGTCTTTGGATGAAGTTGAACTTGTCTCTGCTCAACGAAAAGTGATTCTCTTGGTTATCCATCTGACTATCTGAGCTATGAGTGTGTTTTATTATAATATTATTAACAACTACCTTTATTGTGAATGCTTCATTATGTGAATATTCTTCGCTGTCTTTTGTTTCTATAGTGGGCATAAGTTTTGTGCTAATTTGTCATTCTTGACTGTTCGAGCAATCCTGTTGCGAGTCCAAATTCTTGACATCAACATATAAAGTTGAAAAAGTTGATAACTTTGTCGAGATAATAGCTATAACATATCTTTATATCTATCCAATCAATTTCTTTGAAACCTCAGTTCTTTTTCTTAATTATTCCCGTGCAGGTTTTCATTCTCATCCATGTGGTGGCTCTTGTGTACTATATTAAAGGAATACTGTCACCAAAAATGTTCAAAGTAGCTGTGGCGCTAGTTGTTTCTGGTGGCCTGTGAGTGTCCCTTTGATTGGCTTATTAATTATTGAAAACATCACCAGTGGGAAATGAAACTAATCCTTGTCCCTTTTCTTGTTCATTTTGCAGGGCAGCAGGTTTGGCAATGATAGCAGTACTTGTTGCAATGGTAGCTTCAAGCCCAACAATGGGTTGGAGTGGAAGAAGTTTAAGTCTCTTAGATCCGTCAGTGCTGTGTTTGACCTTTTTATTATTCATACTTTCAAAAGAAACAATATATAGTAACTTAGTCATGTTTGTCACCTAAAATGCCATTTTCTGTTTGAGGTGCTTATTGGTCCTTCAACTTCATAGTAACTATGGAATTACTAAAGATAGCTCAAAGAAGTGTCTTCATATTTATCTTTATGTCATTTTGCAAAATATTTTCTCAGTATGAATTGGCTCCAATCCTAAATACTTGTTTGTGGTGTTTCAGTACATATGCAAGCAAGTACATACCAATCATTGCTAGTGTTAGTGAGCATCAGCCACCTACTTGGCCTTCTTACTTTATGGACATTAATGTCTTGGCATTTTTGGTTCCAGCTGGCATTATCGTGAGTTTTTTGATACAGAAATCTTTTGTTTGATTTTCTCATATTATTCTGTTAAGCTCTTAACTAAGTCATGTTGGTCCTAAATTCTGCAGGCATGCTTTTCGCCTCTATCTGATGCAAGCTCTTTTGTGATACTTTATATTGTTACATCGGTTTATTTTTCTGGTGTCATGGTATGAAATTATTGGGACTGTAGTTATTCAACTTATAGCATTTTTTTATTCATTTTTTTATTGAATACCTAGTCTTATCAAATATCAGGTTCGCCTGATGCTTGTACTTGCTCCAGCGGCTTGCATCTTGTCTGGGATTGCTCTTTCTCAAGCTTTTGATGTTTTCACTAGATCAATTAAGCTTCAGCTACCCAGTCTATTAGTTGATTCTCCTGCTGATGTAAGCATGTATTCTTTAATAGTCATCAGATTTTACATTGTTTTTTTTCTAGTCACTCCATGAATTTTCCTTGTTAAAATTGTGCTTTTGATTATCAAGGCTGGAGATGGCAGTTCTGAAAGTGTTGTACTGGATGATACTGTGAAGACTGATAAAACCGAGGACGCACAAAAGGAACGGACCTCGAAGAAGAGCAGGAGCAGGAAGAGCAGTTCTGAAAGTGTTGAAAAGCCTCCTAGCAAGTCACAAATTAAGAAAAGGCTCTCGGTTTTACCTCTGGAAACATCCATCATTGCTATTGTCTTACTTGTATTGCTGGGTGCCTTCTATGTGGTAATTTCCAAAGCATCCCATCATTCATTTGAAGTTACCATGTTTTTGAACCATCATATTTTCATATTATCTATTATTCTTTAATACATGTTTTTCCCCACTAGGACTTCAATATTTAGTTATGACTTTTTATTTAACTATTAGTATTTCATTATTATTTCTTTGCAATTTACTTTCACTTTTAGATAAACTCCTGGTTGCTTGTTAACACTCTGTTGGTTAGCACAACTAGGAATATGATGACGTCTTTTATTGATTTTTTGTCATTGTCTTTCTGAACAAACAGTCAACAAGGTATCTTCATGCTGCAGTGAATGTCAATAAAAAATATTTTCTTGATGTTTACAGTGACCATTATCTTGATATATCCTGTAGGTTCACAGTGTATGGGCAGCAGCAGAAGCTTATTCTGCCCCTTCTATCGTTCTAACATCGCATTCACATGATGGACTCCATGTTTTTGATGATTTTAGAGAGGCTTATGCTTGGTTGAGTCATAACACGGAAGTAGACGACAAAGTAAGTTTTATGCTGTTTACATATTTTTCTGCCGAAACATTTGAATGTGCTTCTATAAGAACTTTTTTAATCTGTGTTGTAACACTTTGGAATGAACTATCCGTCTTTTATCTGAGAAGTTCAACATACTGATTAATGATCTTCTATCTGAATGAAAAAGATTGTGTGAAATAAGCTCTGATGGTTAGGTTGCATGATTTTATGTATTCTGTACTAATCTTGAAATTCATGTTTTAAAATTTAAAAGTAAACATTTTTTATGCAATATACATTCAAATATACGAAATCATTTCTTGCAGAAGTTAAATTTTAATACTCATAAAATTTCTTGCAGGTGGCATCTTGGTGGGACTATGGATACCAAACAACTGCAATGGCTAATCGAACTGTTATTGTTGACAATAATACATGGAATAACACACATATTGCTACCGTTGGTACTGCAATGTCTTCTCCAGAAAAGGCTGCTTGGGAAATTTTCCACTCTTTGGACGTCAAATATGTTCTTGTTGTCTTTGGAGGTCAGTTTCTTTTTCCATATTCAGATTGTCAATGTTAATTCTCTTCTGATTTGTTGCTCTATGCTTATTATTAGGATTGGTGGGGTATCCCAGTGATGATATTAATAAGTTCCTGTGGATGGTTCGTATTGGAGGGGGTGTATTCCCTCACATAAAGGAACCTGATTACTTGGTAAGTCATACATGAGATTTGGGCATTGATGTATTAGTATTACTCTTAAATCAGACAATACTGTAGCTGCTTTCAATAAATACTCAGCTTATGATTCGTGTTAACCCTTTTTTTTTAAACTTCAAAAGAGGGATGGTCAATATCGAATTGATAATATGGCTACACCAACAATGCTTAACTGCCTCATGTATAAACTTTCATACTACAGGTCAGTTTCATTGTAAAATTGGCTTTGAAAAATTCTGTTTTCAACTGTTAGGCTGGTTAACCCCTCTACATTGCTTTGCTACAGATTTGTGGAGACAGACGGTAAAGCTTTTGACAGAGTGAGGCGGACGGAGATTGGAAAGAAACATTTCAAACTTACACATTTTGAGGAGGTTAGATTATTTTATATTAGCCTGCACTGTGCACTTGGGGAGGGAGAAAAAGGGAGTAGTGTACATGATAGTAATTAGAGAGTACAATTGGAAAGAAAAAATTAACATTGCATTTTAAAACAATTTTTTTTTTGCTAAAGTGACTAATTTTTAAATGGAGGGAGTAAATCATAGCAGGAATTATTCTTTTGAATGTTCTTATTTGGCACCCTTATTGGTTTTCTGATGTAAGTCATGGCTCTTAATGCATTCAGGTGTTCACAACCCACCATTGGATGGTGCGGATATACAAGTTGAAACCTCCGAAGAACAGGATTCGGGGAAAGACTAAAAAATCAAAATCTGTAAGCATATAATATCTTTTCATTGCCATTGATTTCTTGTTAATATTTGATTGGAAATAACTTAAGCTAGCCATAACTGGTCTCTTCTCATGTTTGGCAGAAATCAAGCCCAAAGACTGCCTCGAAAAGGAAAGAACTGAAAAAGAACCCCTTTTAGTTTAGTTTTCGGTTTCTTTATTAGTTGGTAAGCATATTTATTAGTATGCACTTCATGTACACATGTATACGGCTAATAGAAAGGTCATGGAGAGATTTTGCCGGCTTTGTTAGTTACTCTCTTGAGTATCAAATGATCAAACCATTTTTGGAATTACATGTTTTCTAACTGAATGGTGAAGATCTTATTTTTAGGATTAACTTAAGATGTCCTTGAGCAAAATGATTTCTTTGACATTTTTTGGACATATACATTTGCATTTATCTATTATGGTATGGTATTGAAAATATGAGAGTATTGAATTAGCTTTAACGACCACATCGTATTGAATTAGCTTTAACGACCACATAAAATGTGAATAAATGTTGATGCTTGTTAAGATTGTTAGAGATCAATTAGTTAGTTTGTTGCACTTGGTTAGTGATCAAGAAACTCTAAATATAGAGAAATTGTCACCTTTTCATTATCTTATGAATATGATTCCCTCTCTCAGTCTTCAAACTCTCAAGTCTTGTCCCTTCATCTCCACACCCTCTAATGTCCAATATGATATCAATGTGATACCTTCCACCTTGCGTCACCAAAGTAGAACTGCCTTCCACTGACATGGCAAAATCACCTCTATTGTCACATATTTTGTCACGATCTTTGGTCCACCGTACTTCCTCATTTGACTCGCTCCATTCTCTTATGGGGAAAGAACTGCCTGTCACTATCTCTTGAGTACACATTTAAAAATGATAAAGATTAAGCACAATCCTATCTCGTCCATACACCGTACACATTTTTTTTAGTTTAAATTGGATATCATTTGAGCGTAACTGGAGAGACTAATTATTCGAGCCGGAGAGGATCACAAAGGGTGTCAAAGTACTTCCTGAAGAGAATTTAACACTTTTTTTTATAAGCAGAATTTAACACTTAAAAGCGGATCACTTAAAAGTCATACAAATAATTATTTATGATTAGTTGACTACAAAGGCACTAGTGAGGTTCAAACTCTGGCACATCTTGAATTCAAAACTTGTTTTTTTACCACTAGATCAAAACCTTGTAATTAAAACTATTCTCTATAACTATAGTATGTAACTTGGGAAAAATAAATAATTTAATTAGATTTACATGTCCAAGCTCAAATGTTCCTGGAAGAATTTTTCCTACAGTGCCACACCAATAAATAGGCAACAATTCATTATGAAATTTGAAAACAAAATATTCTCTGGCATCCGAATTACCACACCACAGTGATGTCAGAAGTTGCATAATGACACAATCTGGAAACATTAACAAGCAAAGAATCACACACACACACACACACCTGTACAAAGATAGTTTTGAGCATTATTGAAGATTAAAGCACCATATATTTCCTAAATTTAACCAAACCAATGATTAAGAGTATCACTCTTCACAAGTGGAAATTTCATAACAGAAAAATGAAGCCACTAAATTTATATATAACGTGTCAAGGGATAAAATATCAAAAGGGTTACTTTACAAATCAAATTGTTAGATTTTTGTAGGTAAGTTGTAATTCTTCTTAAGGAATTTGGCTGCTGCCTCATCATTCCGGTAACACAAAACTCGCAGAAGTGTGTCTGGTTCTCTTGGGCTCCATTTATCTGCTTTCGGAGGCAGTGGAAGCCGTGATTTAGCCGAAGAACCAAGCATTTCCATATTAAGTTGACTAAATTGCTGAATTATGTGTTGTGTATCCGTTTGAAACAAGGGAAGTACAGCCTGAACAGTTGCAGAATGCTTTTTGATTAATTCAGCAGGCAACCCATCTCCATTTGACCAAAACAAGTCACTCAGAAGCTTGAAATCTTCCTCTATTACAAAAGAATCTTGCAAAGAGAAAGCACGAGATGAACCACCTGCCAACAAAACCAACAGGAACCCATCGAAAGAAGCCCGCATTACTTCAATAATTACTCGTGTTCTAACTTTATCATGCACTGTTGATGATATAATCTCTAAGTATTGCTCAAGCCCATGAAGGAAAGGCTCAATCCTGGCAGAAGAAACTTCTCCAATGTATAGGCCATCCCAAAGAACATGACATAGATCCTGGAAAACTGCTTTGTACGCTATGCACTCACAGAGTTGACGGATACCTTCCACCGCAGCAGTTGCAGAAAATTTGAAGCTCGCACCACTAGCTATATTATCCTCAATAGTCGAATTAGAATTGCTAAGATTGGCAACTATCCTCTTTTCCAAAACACCTAATTCCATGCGAATACGCTGCATAGTATTGATGCGAACACACAGGTGGGGTACATCGAATGAGCTATCTCCGCTTGTGCTTCTAACAAGGGTTTTCCTCCTCTGCGTTGTTTGTGGCTTTTCTTTTTTCCGGAATACACCGTGATATTTTCCTTTTGTTGAACACCTAGTCAATGCAGGCACAGTCGGGATGAATGTATTACGGTTCCCTGCAAATCATAAGGGAAAAACTCAGTCATACACCACATGATTGAATAACTCAGTTTGGTAAATCAAATGCAGACAAATGCAATGAATATATACCGCAGCCAGATTTTGCTTTCAAAATGTATTGTTGGATAGATTTGTCAAGACCAGATATCAATTCAGGAAGTAAAACTGAGTGCATGGATATGGGCAACAGGAAGAAAGCTTCTAAAGTGTCATCTATGAAACGTAGAACTTGAACTGCAGAAGGAGCGAAACCCTCTTTATTTGCCTGTGGATTCCATGCCTGTGCAAAACAATGGAGAAGTTAAAAATTTAATTAAAAATTTTAAACTTGCCAACGACCATGTTTTTGTGCAGTAATAACAAAGTAATGGTAGTATCTGACATATCTTAAATCATCGTAAAGGCAAAAATAAGTGAAAAGGGATTTATCTATGAGCAACAAGATTTGTCATACCTCTTGTTGCAGAATTCTGTCAACCAATTCTGCCAGTCTATCCACTCTGATATTTATCCATGACTTAACAAGATTAGCAATTATAGCTTCAGCCTCATAAGGTTGGATCTCCATTATAATGGATTTCCCACCATCTTCACTGTCAACAGAATCTTCCACTGCAATCTGCACCAGCTCTTTCTCCAACTTGTCAGCAGCCATCAGCACTTCTATAGCATCAGGTGTCAACTCACTGACCCCTTTAACATATTTCTTCAACTCATTTCCATAACATACATGAAGGGTAGCAACGGCAACACCAGAAGCAAGAGGATGCCATCTCTTTAGTTTGGGACTATATATGGCTTTCTCCTTAAAGGCCAGTTCAGTAATGTCTCGTGCGAGGACAGAAAGAATGGGAAAAGCTTTATTCTGTTTTCTAGATAGATGCTTGCTGGGGTCCACTTTCTCCAATTTCTGCCTTAAGAGAGATTAAAAATAGTTAGGCCACGTAATGGCACCAAAATAGAGCAAATCAACAACATTTTATACTATTTCGGTCAGTGGTATCAAACGCATGTATACCGTATACAAATGTCATAAACATGCTTAAATTCCACTTTTTAATTAGAAAGTGAGGGGAGCGGGGATCAAACTCTAGACCATTTAGTCATAGAGGCTCTGATACCATGTCAGATAACCGATTATCCCAAAAGCTTAAGCTGTTAGGAAGGGCCACATCAATGGTTTTATATTACTCCCTCCGGTCCTAAATATAAGAAATTTTTTACTTTTTAGGTTCATTGAATGATGGATGTATGTAGTCTATATTATGAATACATTAATCATTCTATGAACCTAAAAAGTAAAAATTCTCTTATATTTAGGACCGGAGGTAGTATTTCTAACATGTACCATATGAAAAGAAGCTTTAGTTGTAGAACTTGCCTGAATGAAAACAGCGCGCAATGATGATCTAATATAATTTTCAACTCTGGCGTAGGCTACATCAACTTCGTTCTTCTTCCGATTATACTCGTGAGAGATATCTTCTGCCATTATCTTTGCTGAAAGTGCAGCAAGAGATACAACACTTTCCATTGATTCAATATTACCATCATGGAAAGTATCATGGTAGGCAAGGAGCCTTTTCTCTGCCCAACCCAACATCAAACTCAACATGGAGCTCAACGTTTTTGAGTATAAAGGATCTTTCATGGCCTCAGTATCTTTTTCAACTTCCCCCAGTAGATTACAGGATGCAAAAAGCAGATCACTTTCTACTTCACGAGTAACGACATATCTATGAAATAACACCCAGGTGAAACAAATATTATGTAGGGTTTCATTGATTCCAAGCATTACCCAAGTCTTCTTAATGAGCTCTAAGACCTCATCAACCTCTTCTATCACACAGGTATCAACGTGACTATCAAAACAAACTTCTAAAAGAGTTTGGTAGATCCAAAGGTTCAACGGAAACCCATCAGCCCAATGGCATGTCTCAGGAACAGACCCGTCAAATGATCTGCAAGAAAGAGACATAACAACACTCCGGAGGGTTTGCATTGATTCACCGCTATTTACAATATCCATAGGTTTCTCGAGAGCTCCACCAATCATGCGCCGTAGCTTCTGTGCAGAAGTGTCAGTCTTATTTAATGGAACATGCGGATGCAAGAGGAGTCCTGCTTCAAGAACCTTCAAATTTCTTCTCAACCAAGCCTCATACTCTTGTTGATTGGAAAAATCTGTAATCTTGAACAGTTGTATAAGCTCTAACGGAAGAACCACCGTCTCCATGCGTCTTCCGAGCTATTTTAATTTCATGAACAAAGACCTAGTAAGCTATCATTAGTGATTAATCAAATGCAAGGAGAAAATTGAACATGTTGAAATTTTAGATTTTGGTCTCAATCATAAATGAATAAAATGTAGTGTAACCTTTTCTAGCGGTAAAAAATATAGTCCAACTTCATAATCAACAAACAAGCAATAAAAGATAATGAAATATGGATTATCTATTCTAAACAATAATAGCATGTAACTGATTAGCTGAGAGACACCGAAGGAGGTCCACCGTTCAAACCCTGCAAACTAACATTACTCACTAATTTACTTGAGGCACAACACTCCATCTAAATTTCAACAGATTATGGTGTAGTCAACAGAAGTCAACGAATTTCATTCCAAAAAAACAAAAAGTCAATAGTTGAAGTCCAATTTCAGCTCTAGAATAGAGTGAACAGTGAAGTGTCATTGTAAAACCCCTAGAGGGTTCCGTTTAGTTACTTGAGCACAAATCAAATCCAAACATGAACTTGATTTTAGCGGCGGAAAAATGAAAGCTCACAAACCAATTTCACATAATTCCTTTTGAACTTTTGATTACTTGGGTTCAACACTCACTCACTGTATTCAACAATCAATATCCATGTATGATGTATGAATGAATTACTTTCATTTCATGTCTACTTAAAATTTGTAATTAAATCACACCAAAGCAAAAGCTTCTAGTTTATAAGCACTTATCAATTAAAATAAGCTTATTTTTTTGGTACGGAATTAAAATAAGCTTATGATTCTTCACTAAAACAACTAGAGAGCTAACTATTACTAGAAAAAAAATAGAGAAATTAAACAAGCTTCTAAATTTATTTAATTTTATGAAATTTGAAGTGAACATATTCAAAAAAAGAAAGAAAGAAGAAAATAGAGACCTGTGAAGCAGCAATTCTGAGAAGTGCTCTTCTAATCCTACTTTCACTCTGTTCAGAGATTTTCATCTGCACTCTCACCAATTCACCGGTCGTCACTGCACGCTTGCTCTTCAACGACGTCGTTTTGAGTCCAAGAGCCTTCTTCACTTTACTAGCCGCCATTGAAGTCCTCGATCGGTGCAACGAAGCCGCCGGAGCCGGAGCCGGAGCCGGATCCCTAATTCCTCTCTCCGATTGCGATATGAATGTCAACGGCTTTGGTCCTGAACTTCGGCATGCCGCTAAAAGGATCTCGTACGCCGTTTCACGGAGGTCGGAGGTTGGTAAATTCGGCGGCGGATCACCGAACGGAGAGGGAATGTCGTTGATTGGGTGGATAGGCATGGCGTTTTGCAGCGGTTGGTGGCGGAAGCTTATTGACATAACATTGTTTCTAAAAAGAAGAAAAAAAACCTTTTTATTTTGTTTTATTTATTTATATAATAGTAATAATAAATAAAAACGCAAGAAGATTGATTGATTGTAATTGGAGAGGAGAGGTTATGTGATTTGTGCTGCGTGTGAAGTGGGGTTTGCTTTTTTAGTAGTAGTAATCTGTTTGGGTGTCAGAGAAAGTAAAGTGTTGTGAAGAAGATTGATGGATTTGGTTGGCTTTAGATTCTTTTACTTCAATTTCAAGATAACTGCTTGGTGGGGTACATTACATCAGATCACAGAAGAAGGGAGCGTTTTGAATAAATGAAGTGGAAGTTGCCAACTTTCATTCTTTAAAGATTCTAGACTGGTTGTTTGGTATACAAGATAAGATTGAAAAGTTGTTTTTATTAATCATTGTTGTTCTAAAAATAATGTTTATCATTTTTTATAAAATATTTTTTGTTGTTTTTATATAATTCGAATCCAAATAAAAATGTTCAATCTAATACTATATATATATTTGTCATTAAAAACAAATAAAAAATTCTTTCTTTCTTTAGCATGACAATTTATAGTTTTTGTACACTAAATATTTTAAGTGCTTTTTTTCACTTTTTCTTATGACAGATTCTTTTTTGGACATATTTGACAATTATTATTTTTTGGTACAAATTTGACAGAAATATTTAGGTGCTGCTAATCATTGAATACGTCGTATATTAATTATTCAAAAGGTTATACTCCCTCCGTCCCTTTATATAAAACTTTTTTTGACAAAATTGCACTATTCATTTATCTTATTTTGACCGTATTTTTTTAATAATCCATAGATGTAAATATTAGCATATAAGATCTTGTTTGATTTGTTTTGATGAGTACTTTCAAAATATTAAATTTTTATAATTTTTACTATTAGACAATCAAAGTTATTAGTGGTCAAAATTGTACATTGGCGTACGTACAGTGGTCAAAAAAGGTCTTATAATTAGGGACGGAGTTAGTAGTACATTTTAATAATTCTTTACCATATTTTAGTATCTTTCTCTGTTGTATTATGGCCTGGTTACAGTACATACTAGGTTTTCAGACATTGACATGGATGGAATCATCTTATCATATTCATTTAATATTCAACAATTGTTTAATGATCTGGTTTTGGTTGTTTATTTGTCTTTTTGTGGAGAATTTTATAATTTAGTGAAAATTCTGAAATAGGTAAAATGAGATGGAGGTCTCCATCACTATTCACTAGGTATGAGATGGATTATTCAATGTAGCACATAAAATTGATTTATTTTACCAACAATGTGGATTAGAACTAATATTGTCTATAGAATTAATTCTAACTTGAAAAGTTAGATTTTGTTTAAGTTAGATGTGATTTCAATTTAATTTTACATGAATATATTAAAATTGTTTTACAATCAACCTATATCCCATCTCATGTGTATAATTTGAGGGAAATTTATTTTTAGTCGACCTCATAAAGCAAATTATCTGTTACTCGGCCTCATGTATAATACACTAAAAATGATAACTGGAACAATTATCAGTGACAGACAGGGACCTTGCATCAGACTCAAGTATCAACCTCCCTCTAAATATGAATTTTTCCAAAGATCACAACATTAACAAAATGCTTGTCTGTAAAACTGAATGAACCTAGAGAGCAAAACATAACCAACATCTTAGCAAACATATATGATAGAGGATTCCTTGAAGTAGTCATTAGCCAAACATCAAACGAGTGGTAAACAGCACAATCCTTTTCTTTAATCATTGTGAATAGTTGTTGGGAAGTTTGGAGGAGCGCATGGGAGAAACAACGGGTTAATGCTCCATGACCAAAAGAGATGGAGACGCCAAATCTCCACCAACATTGAACTTATTCAAAGTCGATGAGGAATTTAAGCACTCTAACTTGATCCCAACAATGATTATAGGCAGGCACCCTGAAAATACAGACATTTATATACAAAATCTTCAGGGTTGTATGTACAAAATCTCCACCCAACAATGAATCTGAGTCTATTTTATATAAAAATAAAACCATACTCAAGGTTTGATAGTCACATACTATAATTGAGAAGAAAAAAAATCTTCAGTACAAATGAACTTCATGACTTCTGACTCTGATGGTTTGTTCATTATTTCGGAAGTATAAAATGTTTATTTCTATTGTAGCATCAAAGTTACGGATATGGTATACAAGAATACAGTGAGAAGGACCAGATGTCCCAACCATACCAATATCATAAATTTCCACTTCATTGAAACCAAGACAAGCTGCCATGGTCTCCAATTCCCACAGTTCATAGACACATCAAATCCTCTTAGCCCTTAGCTTGTTTAATGAAAGCATACAAAACATATAGTATAGGGGACCTATCATCAATCATAGGAGAAACTAATTACATTATCCTTTTTTAAACTCATCGAGGCGTATCCTTCTTCACCTTAACCATAAGTTTCAGGAGCATTAGCTTGCACATAACTTTGAAATAAAAGATTAGCAGAAATACAATGAAAGAGCAAAAATTGCAAACTATCAATCCTTTTTTATCATTGGCTACAAATCGTGCATCAAATTAATTATTCTTCCATGTTTAAAAGAAAACTCACGACCAAATTTCCAATCAGGCAACAGAATCACTGGGAAAATATCAATGATAAGGAAAGAACATGTCGAATCCAGAATCTACATACCTTCATTTTCACAATGACAAAGCAATTCAATTAAACCTGATTACTTCTTTATCTTATGAAACACACTCTGGGGAACCTTGTGACTCGGGATATTGATCAGACCGTGCACAGAGCATGCGAGGTTGCAATTTCAGAGATCTAACCATGACGATATCACAACTGATTTTGAGTGAAACTTGAATGGAACGAAGAGGGTGTGGCCGGGATTGTGTATCCATTTTTTTCAGATCATTTTTAGTACGTTGAAATCAATCCACTGCACTTATTCCCCCTCCCCCTTTGGCTACTTCTAACTATCATCTTGACAACTGACAAGTGATATAAAATTTGATTAATTCCAAAGCTCATATTTCCTTTGTAGCCAAAATGTAAGTGGAATGTGACAGATGTGCTTTTTCTGTACATTTGTTTCTTTGCCAAACCCATCAATTTGATATGTAACATGTACTTACTCAAGCAATCACAAAAAGTGGTTGACTCCATTTGATTAACCTTTTACTTCTAACAGTTCAGAATGTGTTGGAATCTTCCCCTCGTCCATTAGAACTTGGATGTCCGAGGATGTTCTGTTATCCTTACAAAACTTGAGTATTGCATCTACTGCAATGGGGTAATTTTTATCAAGGGGCTGTGGAAAAAATCCCAAATCAACCATCTCTTTGAAAATCTCAAATGCGGATGTCAAATTCAGATCAGACAAATAAGCACTTAGCAATGCAATATAAATGAAGGAGGCAGGCTTCATTTGTTTTTGTTCCATCTCACGTAAATAACAAAGAGCTTCAGTTGGCCTACTGCATCTGCAAAGACCATAAATAAGTGCCATGAAAGCAATTCGATTCGGAGGGCAACCTTTTCTTTCCATCTCCTTCCAGAGCAAGATAGCATCATCAGGCCTTTCTTCTTTGCATAGCCCATCCACCAAAGTTGTGTAAGTAATGACACTAGGCTCTTTGTCTTCTTTTGACATTCTGAAAAGAAGCTCCATAGCCTTGTCAACAGAACCATTTTTGCAAAAACAATCAATAAAAAGGTTGTAGGTAACAACTGAGGGAGAAAGACCCCTCTCAACAAGTTCATTGAACAAATTTTCAGCCTCTGTCAATCTGTTGGCTTTGCATAGCCCTCTTATCAACACGTTAAAACAAACCACATCAGGACAGCGCCCGGAAGAACACAAATCTCTGAATATTTTCATTGCACCATCCACTTCTTCAATGTTAACCAAGCCGCCAATTGCTGCAGAATATGAAACTATATCAGGAAGAAAGCCTTTTCGAACCATGTTATCGAGAAACTCACATGCTTCTATCACCTTCCCGTGATCACATAACTCTTTCACAAGACAGGTGGTATGTTTTATCCATGGTCCATGTCCACGCGCACCCATCTCCTTCAACATATCGGACGCTCCAGAGACATCCATTCTTTTACACATGCATCCATAAATGGAGTTGTAAGTGAAATGAGTTGGCTCAATTCCCAATTCTTTCATGTCTCTAAAGAGCTCGCAGCTGTCCTCCAATCTATTGGATTTGCAGAGACTATCAATCAGATTGTTGTAAATCAAAATAGTCGGTTTACCAACATATCGTCGCATATCATTAAAGAGGCTCAGGGCAAGATTCAACTGATCATTCTTTAGTAAGCCATGAATTACAATGCTAAAGGAAGTGATATTGGGGAAAACCAATCTCTTGATGACCTTGAAGAAAGCATCAATCTGGGATGCATCATTATCAGTACTAGATTCGGTTTGAATCATCTTTTTAATAAGGTTATAAGCTTCATCGATCAACCCCTCATTCACATAACAAGTCAAAAGGGCATTGTAGATCAAAACAAGAGTTTGCTCATCTTCTTCCCCATCAGGAATTTCTTCTAGTAACTTGGAAATCATACTTTTATTATCCGAAAAACATGATATCAATTTAGTTAAGATTCCAACATCCGGCCTAACCCCGAATTCCTTCATCTCAGAAAGCAAGCTCAAAGCCCTGTCAGTGTCCTTATTCTTGCACAGTCCTCCAATGAGAACATCATACAAGGAAACGTCAGGAGTGAAACCATCCTCCCGGCGCATTTTATCAAACAGCTGAAGAGCCTTATCAACTCGCGACTCCTTGACGAACCCATGAATCAAAACACAAAAAGTCTTCTCACTGAGTCTCATTCCATGCTCCCTCATCCACTCCACCAACTCAAAAGCCTTATCAACCTCACCCCATTTAGAAAAATACAATGCCATCATAGAACAAACATGTTCATCAAGCAAACCTTTTTCCTCCATTTCTCTATAAACACTCGAAGCCTGATCAAATCTACGAGCATTGCAATAAGTAACAAGAACCGGTGTAAGCGTGTACTTATTATCAAACTCCCAACCAAAACTCTTCATCTCATTCAACCTCTTCTCCATCAAATGAATCGACCCACATTTCGAAATAACCTCTAACAAAGTATTATAGCAATGACGATCTGGAACACAAAGACCCTTCAGCGACATTTCATCGAACAGTTGGTTGGCTTCATGAACCAAGCGAAGATTACCGAGGCAGCGAAGGAAGAAAGAAAAAGCACCAGGGGTGAATGAACATGATGAATTAGGGAGGTGTTTGGCGAGGTCTATGAGAGGTTTGGTTTGGCGAGAATGAGAGAAGATAGAAGCAATGGCGTTGAAGGTGAAGGAAGTATGGGAATAGGAGGGTTGATTGGAAGCCCAATGGAAGAAGGTTTGGGCGACACGGTAACTGCGGAGGCGCGCGAGAACGGACTCAACGAGGTGAGGAGTGAGTGAAGATGAGAAGGTGTTGAGTTCAGGAGCGGTGGGTCCTTTGGTGGTGAAGATGGCGACAAGGGTATCTGCAGTTTGAGAAGAAGAAGAAGAAGAATAACGGGGTTTTGAGAAAGAGGAGAAGAAGAATGTGTGAGTGAATTTGAATTTGTGGAGTTTGAATGCCATGAATGAATGAGAGCTTGGAATTTCGACACCGACGACAACGTTAATTTCTGTGGTTCCTTCCTTCCAACGTTGTGTTTCACTTTCTGCGATGCTTTTATATAACTTACATACTTGCAGTTACACATATATGGTGTTACCATAAAAACAAGACCGTAAAGATTTTACGAGCTCCTTACATACATATTCTTCTACCATAAAAACACATTCTTCTTCTTCTTCTTCTTCTTCTTCTATTAAGCCGAAGGATATTCAAATTTTATTTAAAAAAACATGTTATACATTTTTTTGACAAAAGTGTGCTTATAGCATTTTATTAATTAAAATGTGTTCAATACAATGTGGTACATCGACTAAAAGCTGAAAACTAGCTGATAATGTAGTCGCCTTAGCTAAAGTATGGGCAGCCTCATTTGCTTGTCTTCGATAACTTAATTAAATAATGTTTATATACGTCTCATTTTTTTAATTATTTTATAAATGAGACATATTTATAAGATTTAGAATGGGGACTGGTGTTCCAATTTAAGACCGAACATAATTATATGTCATTTTCTTAAAGAAAAAAATTATTATTTATATATTCACTCAAGGGTTAAGACACTACTAGTTTATCTAAGAAATAACAATAATAATAAAATCTTAGTAAGAAAATCCAAACACAAAGAACAATAACTTAATTCTCATTAAAAACCTTTTTTCAATAAAATATTTGTGATTGTTGACTTCTTCTTAATTTTTTTCCAGTATTATGATTACTGATTACCCGTTATAACTAAATTAAATACATCTAATCCACATTCCACAACAACACACATGATCTAGTCATCTAGATAACTAAATATCCTTTAGTTATAGTTTTTCCTCTCAAAATAGCGTTTAACCCCTACTTTCAAGGGATAACGTGTAATTTTATTTTTTGACTCAACTGTACAACGTACTTACGTACATAATCCATAATATACACGTGGATAAAACCTCTATGACCTAAAAAAACGTATGACACAAACTTGGTATAACAGTGGTTGTTAGAATCTATTCGTAGTGGCTGGTGTCTATCATTTGCTTGGTATAAATCTCAAATTCTTTCTAACACAGTTCATTAATAAGAAAAGAAGCATCACTCTTCAATCCATAGACTTTATAGTAAAAATCATTTTTATATATATAAGTTAAAAGATGGCAGGTGGAACTTTTGTAGATTCAGGAAATGCAAAGCAATTTGATGGCAAGGTGACAACATTTGTGTTGGTTACATCTTTTGTGGCAGCTATGGGAGGTCTACTCTTTGGTTATGACTTGGGAATTACGGGAGGAGTGACATCCATGGATCCGTTCTTAATCAAATTCTTCCCGAGTGTTTACAAACAAATGAAAGGTGAAATTCTTCGTGAAAGTCAATATTGCAAATATGACAATGAGCTCCTCACTTTGTTTACCTCTTCTGTGTATCTTGCTGCATTGGTTGCTTCTTTCTTTGCTTCTACGACCACAAGAGTCATGGGGTGCAAGACTTCGATGTTTTTAGGTGGTTTGTTTTTCCTCGTTGGTGCATTGTTGAATGGTTTTGCACAAAACATTGGGATGCTTATCATTGGTCGTTTATTACTTGGTTTTGGTGTTGGATATTGTAATCAAGTAAGAATAGTTTATATCATATTGATTGTTATGTTTTTATTTCATTCAAGTGTAATGTAAAGATGAAACCTAATTTATGAATAATGTTGATCGACTAATTGCTTTCGTTTGTCAGCAGTCTGTTCCAGTGTATCTATCAGAAATTGCTCCTCCAAAAATTAGAGGTGCTCTCAACATTGGTTTTCAAATGATGATCACAATTGGTATCTTAGTTGCAAATCTTATCAACTATGGGACTTCCAAACTTGAAACTGGATGGAGAATTTCTCTAGGTCTCGGAGCTGTTCCTGCAATCATGTTGTGTTTGGGGTCACTTTCCTTAAGTGATACACCCAATTCCATGATTGAACGAGGCCAAACTGATGCGGCTAGAAAAATGTTACAAAAGATTCGTGGCATCGACAATGTTGATGAGGAGTTTCAAGATCTTATCGATGCTAGTGAGGAGGCAAAGAAAGTGGAACACCCATGGAAGAACATTACACAACCAAAATACAAGCCTCAACTCACTTTTTGCTCTTTCATTCCATTTTTCCAACAGCTTACTGGCATCAATGTTATCATGTTTTATGCACCCGTCCTTTTCAAGACTCTAGGTTTTGGTGACGATGCTGCCCTCATGTCTGCAGTCATCTCTGGAGGTGTCAATGTGCTTACCACTTTTGTTTCCATATTCAGCGTTGATAAGTTTGGAAGAAGATTTTTATTTCTTGAAGGTGGCGTCCAAATGTTTATTTGTCAGGTGATATGATTTTTTAAACTTCAATTATTAATTAATGAAATTATATGTACTTTACATTTGTACTTTTAAAATGAATCTATTTCTTAGTATGCATGACTAATTTAAAGTACTTTATGTAGATTGCTGTGGGAACCATGATTGCCTTAAAGTTTGGAGTAAGTGGTGAAGGGTCATTCACCAAAGGAGAAGCCAACCTTCTCTTATTTTTTATATGTGCATATGTTGCAGCATTTGCTTGGTCTTGGGGGCCACTAGGATGGTTGGTACCAAGTGAAGTTTGCTCCCTTGAAGTTCGATCTGCAGGTCAAGCTATCAATGTTGCTGTGAACATGTTGTTCACTTTTGGCATTGCTCAAATTTTCCTCAACATGCTTTGTCACTTGAAATTTGGTCTTTTCTTCTTTTTCGCTGGTTTTGTTCTCGTCATGACCGTCTTTATTGCCTTGTTCCTTCCTGAGACAAAGAATGTCCCAATTGAAGAAATGAATAAAGTATGGAGATCACATTGGTTTTGGACAAAATTTGTTCCTGATGTTGACACAGTCACCAATAACAATCGTAAGGCCACCGCTCAAAGCTGAAGAAATGCTCCCATTAATAATGTACATTGATGGAAAAGAAGAAACTGATTGTTGAATCGCCTGAAAAATTACTGAATTGTAAGGTTTTTGCCATCAAGTTTCAAACATTTCACAACTTATGGTGCTTTACTAGCTTAATTAAGTTGAGCAATCTACATGCTTCATAACTGTGTCATTCTTTAAAGTAAAATTATACTGCATCATAAAATAATTCAAAGTAGAAAAAGTAAGTAAATACAAAAGACATGTTTTCTTGCACAAGTTTTTCAAATGCAACATTATACGGATTTTATACACAATGAATGCAAAAATATGACTCATAGATTTGATGAATGTAAATATTTTTTAATATGCAAATATTTATAGTAAGTTAGTTTTCAAGGTTTGAACTGTAACAGTCATTCTTATAAAACTCCTTCAATATCACTTAGCTCACCCACCAAACTATATACGTGAGACTTATAATTTATAAATGAATGCAGATATTATCAAGAGATTTTGAATTCCAACAATAATTGGAATTAAAATGGAAACAAGTATAATATCTTCTTTCTTTTTTTGAAGCAAGTATAATATCTTTAAAACAATTAAATGTGGAAAGAAACTTATCAATTATCATATATCAAAGAGGAGCTTCAAATTTAATACAACATTCCTTTACCACAATATTATATATGTTGTAATTGCAGCTTCATAAATGATACAAATTATACAACAGACTGAAATTGTAAAAGCCTATTACACCCTCATACCAGATATGGAACACAAATAGGTCTGCTCCCATATTACTAGTTTCCCAAAAAAAGGTCACAATTTGGAATCATATATACGAATGACTATGTAACTGATATTGACTCCAATAAAGCATCTACATGCTCTTTAAGTTTCACCTTTGTAATTGCACCTTCCCTCCTGCTTTTTGGAACTTCCTGCCCGTCCTTGAAGAGTATCAGGGCCGGCAGTCCATAAACTTTATACTCTTCAATTAGCTGTGGGTTAGCATCATGGTCGATCTTTACTACTGTTAATCTGTCTGCATATTCCTGCAATTTAATGTTTAAGAGTATTCAGTTGACTTGACAATGGCTCCTAGCTAATGTCAGCTTCAGGTATGTGCCTGTGTGCATGGTGGTTCCCCCCACCCACTCTACACTATCTATTAACTTTTGTCATTTCTTTGCTCTTGCATGTCCTGTCTTCATATGAATGGTAATGCATTAACCTAAAAAATAAAAACGAAAAGCAAAGATCCCTAGTTCCCTACTAATAAGCATGTGTTTGGTTTGGCGGTAGAGTTACTTCTTTTGCATTCCAATGAGTAATAACTGTGGCTTTTACGAAACTCAAAATTATAGACTCAGCTCAATGCAAGGTGATGCAGCATTCCACCATGAATGCTAGCTAACAATCCCAAAATCAGGCCATCAACTTTCTAAAACGTTTTGCTTTTGCATAAAATAAAGACAATTTACTTTCCTCATCAAAGTCATTCTTCTAATGTCCCGGTTACTGCATTTGACAGCAATCGCCATAAGCTTTCTTGAATTCATTTAAACAAGGAGAGAAAAAAATTGTTGTAATGTATAAGTATAACTCTTCCACCACTGATAATTAGACTCAGTCTACAATCAGAAAGCAGTTACTATTAACTAATACTGCAAGTGCCTATCAAAGCACTTGAAAGATCACATTTTTAACAAAATATTTATTATCTTAAACAAAACAGCAATGGGCAAAGAACAGTGTTCCTCTTGGAAAAATCTGCAAGCACCAAGAATCTAAGATAGAAACACACACAAAACACCCCACAATGAAAGTAACAGAACACACAAAAAATTGACATTGTTCGACACCTACTGTCTATGTACACAAAAACGTGTACCCATTTAGTCCTAAATTATTACTCTCTCCCATTTGGTCCCTAAATTATATAAATATAAGTACTCCTAAAAATATATGAAAATCCATCAATTTAATCCCAAACATCATAATAGCAGAAACTAAATTGACGAATTTTATATACTTTAGGTGCCAAATGTTCCTAGAAACATCGATTTAACATTATGAACATAAATGCTCCTAGAAAATATTCACTGTCACAAATAAATTATAAAATCACAAATTTTGTAAAAACTTGAGAAACCCAATCTAAGTTGTGAACCACCCACCGTGCAAACTTAAAACACTTCTTCATTCAAAATTTAAGCACCAATTACACATTACATTGCATGCATAATTAATTAATTGTTAATTAGTTTAAACCTGAAAATAAAAAAAAAACTTAAAATAAATAGTTAGATATAGAAAGAAAGAAAGACCTGAGCTAGGGATTCCATAGCTGGAGTGATCAAACGGCAAGGACCGCACCAAGTAGCAACGAATTCAACTAGAACCGGACGTTCAGATTTCAATACAGTTTCCTTGAACTGACTCTCATTGATTTCCGTGATACCGCAAGTCACTGTAAACTTAGGAACCGCAGAAGAAGAATTCCTGAAGCTTCTTTTTTGAGAGTAGAGTCTCTGTCTTGCAGAATAGTGAGAGCGTGGGAGGGAAATAGATGAAGATATAGAGATGGAAGCAGCAACTGTACGAACCGGAACCGTAGGGAGATATAGTGCTAGTGATGGTGAAGTGGATGTGATTGCGTCCATTTCAACGAAGCTGAAGCCAATCGAAGTTGGAAATGAAATGATGATAGATAATGAAGAAGAGAATAATGAATGACTTTTATTATGGCCACAAATGGGAATAATTTAGTGATGTTGTTTAATCACAATAATATTCTAGTATAACAAAAATAAAAATATTTGAAGACAATCTTGAAGGGCAAATTGTTAGGAAAAATCCAAATTTAATTTATTTTTCGAACAATACATATTTTATTAATAAAAATTATGTATTTGTATAAGACGAACAGAGACCGATAATCAAGAATAAGACAATACTTGGATAAGAAAGGCACAATTTTAGTAGGTTAATGTTTTAGGAGAGTTGCAACTATTTGGAAGTGCTGTGAAAAATTGTGAATTGATACCGTACTAATTAGTTAACACATTTAGCATATATGGATGATGGGACAAAATACATTTTTTCAGTTTCCCCAACATAACTCTTGAATCTTGATGGCTAAAACCCTCTAGCATTTCTTTTTGTATTACAATGGCATTTTAAAATAAATAAAAAACTTCGATCCCCAAATACTAAGACCCTAAATTTGCCAAGTGTGCAACAAAATTTATGGTGTCTAGTGGTCTAGATTTTAAAGGACTTGACTTTGATTAACTAGCCTCTCCTGGTTGTTCGTCATAAGCTATCGCAACCTTGGTGTCAAAATCTTCATAACTATCTTCTTCATTGTCATCATCATCTTCATCGAGGCCATTAGCTTTAGGTAAATTGTTAATGCCAATGGACTGTAATACCAGCTCATTAGCCTCTTGTTTATCTTCCTCTGTTTTTGCTAAAGATAGAAGGATATTTTTAGCTTTCTGATCCGGAAGAAGTCCACTCGACTCCATTTCTTTAAACCAATGAACAGCACTGTCGAAATCTCCATTTTTTCCATGTGCATCCATGATAGTGGTAAAAATTGTTTGATTGGCCTTGATACCGCGTCTGAGCATTTCCTCATACTTTTCCATTACCTTCTCAAGATCATTTTCCTTAGCATACCCTTTTATTAAGGTTCCATAAGTGACAACATTAGGCTCAAAACCATCTTGAATCAATCTTTTGAAGAACTTCTCTGCACCTTCCATGTCAGGAGCATTGACATATGCTGACAACATGGTAGTATATGAGCAAATATCTGGCATGTACCTGAGGACAAAAGTAAAATAATTCAGTAAAATGCCAAACCAATATATTATATGATTCAGTAAAATGCCAAACCAATATATTATATATATTCTCTAAATTTATAATTGAAACGGTACGTGAATTATAAATGGTTGTGAAAAAACTTGCAGTTCATTTCTTGTGACTAAACACAAACAACCCTCTGAAGCAGGTTTGTTTTTAACTTTGCTTTGGATGCTTCTTAATCATTACCAGGCAATAGTATAAGGGATGTATGTAGGTTATTTTGAAAAGTTTAAAGAACGGATATCTTAAAATTAAATATTTATAATGGTAGATTCGTATAAAATCAACTATAAACTAATGATAGAAAGGAACATAACTTACTTATCCCTTCTCATACTCTTAAACACAGTCCGAGCTTGTTCTACCATTCCCGATATGGAAAATGCATCAAGTAAGATATTGTAAGCCTTCCGAGTTGGTCTGTGAACAGGAAGAGAATACTGTGATTTTTCAAAAGTTAGATAAAATAAAATTTATTTTGCCACAGAATCAGAAAATAACAGTTGTCAAAACAAATGGATGACAATTTAACTAAAAAGTTCCACATAATCAAATTTTATCAAAGAAAACTAATTGCTTATGCACAGAAGACATCATAACTCGGTATATAGCTAGGAATATGAATATTTCTATGTTTTAATCACATAGCACACCAAGGCATACTGATGTTATAGTGGATCGATATTTCGCTTCAAATTGGTGCTTCCAAATAGTAAATCATTAAGGTGAATACATAAATGCTAAAACTTAAAAGAGTTGCATTATGCAATTGAAATGAATAGGTTTCAAGGATGATACAATAATATCATATTATGGTAAACTTAATTTTAAGTGCTGATAATTTTGAAAAACTAATATGCTAAACTATCCAGTTTTCTATTACTCTAGGCCTTAATAACTTTACTCTCTCATTCTCTGGCATACCTGACACCAGCATCAAGCATTTCCTCGAATACAGCTAATGCTTCATCCTCCCTCCTGGCTTTCCCATAAGCATTGATGAGTAAGGCATAGCTAACCACATCAGGTCTGAGATCAGCTCTTTGCATCTAAAATTAGGCATTTACTTCAAAATCTGATCAATTAATTATAGACATAAATTAAAGGGGAATGGATATATACAAGAAGAAAACCAATAGCGAGTCTTGAAAATACCACAGATTAAATAAATAATCTGTTTGGGATATTCCAGATAATATCAGTGCCTCTTGTGTATAAGGACTTAATTTCATAAATCAGAGATTTGATATTTTAATAAAATTCAGATTGAGTAGGCATGGAGATCGGTGATGTTTTGTTTTACCTGATCATATATGTTTGAAACTTCCTTGTAATTTGTTTCGAATGACATCAAGCTATTATATGTTACTGTAGTTTTTTCTATTCCCCGTTTAGCCATCATTGCAAATGTCTGGCGAGCCTTTTCATGACTACCGGCCTTCTTATACATATAAATCATCATGTTAAACATCTTCTGGTCTGGTTTCAAAGGTGACTTTTCATCATTCAGTAGCTTGTCAAATACTTCTTCAGCTTCCTTAAACTTGTTGCCCTGCAGGTGAATCAATTATATCAATACAAAATTAAAATGTCCAATACTCAGTAACAGTCTATGCAATATTCACAGTTTCAGAAATATATATATTGAGTTCAACATAGTTATCAAAGAAACACAAAGAGATGTGTTGAAGTTGAACAATCATTGTTCTGAAAGTGGTGATTAGTTTCGATTCTTGGAACAGCCATTCTTGTAGCTCGTAATATCTCTATGTTCAAATTCACATGAGGGCATAAGTTTAAGGTGCTTGTTTCACCTTTAACTGAATGTGAAGAAATTAAAGTTAAAAAGGAAGCCAATCAATATGTTTTACTTCAACTGAAAATTTCTTATAGGTAAATAGAGGTATACCAACAAAATAACAACAAACACAGTGGTAATCCAATTAATGCAATGATAAAGGGAAATAAAATTGCACAGGGAAAACATGATGTGCATGTTACCTGAACAAATGTTTTAAGTATTATCTGATATGTGAATGCAGAAGGTTCAGGGCCAAATGTCAGCATCCTACGAAAAATCGCTTCAGCATTGTTGTATCTGCCTCCTTTTCCATATGCTTCCATAAGTGCAGTTTGAGACACTACATTCGGTGCATAACCGTTCTTATTCATCAAGCCCAACACCTTCTCAGCACCATTGAAGTCTCCAAGCTTTCCATAAGCCGTGATAAGCATGAAGAAATCCGTCTTACCAAAATCCCACCAGTTTTGAGCCCTAAGCCATTCAAGAATCTAAACAGAAGAAAAACCATATAACAACTCATTCAATAAACAGGAACTATGACACAAACACCTAACACAACGCAGATACTGACACATCGACACTGCTAATGTCAAAAACATAGAACACCAATACTAATACACAATTATTTATTTATTAACAATTTGTGTCGGACACCGAGACACACCTAATACCAGAAGCGTGGTTAGAATCATTTAAAAAAGCTACTAACAATAAAAATAAAAATAAATAAATTATCCTCCAAACAAATCACACTCACAAAATTGAAGTCAAATTCAAAAAATACAAAGAGCACTACATAGCATTAGAATATACCTCGGCGACTAAGTTCCACTTTTTGAGTTGCTTAAATCTAATCAAAGTACCAACAAGAAGGTCTTTAGGAATAGTTTGATTTTTCAACTTCTCAGAAGAAAGCACAGAAACAGCAGAACCAGTCTCATCTATTAATTTCATGAGTCTCCACCAATTTTTCTGTTCAGCTTCATCATCAGCATCCTTAAAAACCACCGTTTTCTTCTTCCTCTGCATGAATTTTCTTGGTGTCAGCATACCCTTACACACCACCTTCAACCTCCCACTCATCTTCACCTTCACAATTCCATATTCTGACTTACTGCAAAAAACACAGTGAAGAATCACATGAGAAACTAAACACTTTAAAAAATCAATTACACTGAGAAACTAACACAAAAACACTTCAAAATTGAACTACACTTTACCGCGTTCGAAGAGGTGGCAAAGAGAGTTTTCCCAACCCTAAATGGCAGTGTGACTTAGAAATGAGACTACACATAGCGGACAATAAGCAAAGAGGGTTGTGTTAAGTTCTTCTGCTTCTGCGTTGTCCCAAAATCGCACCAGAAGAAGAAGATTGTGTTTTTTATTACTTATAAAAATATCTGTTTTATCTATTCCTTTTTTAAAACCCGCCTAGGTAATTGACTCATCAAATTAACATGTCACTAGATGAAATTAATGCGTCGGTTTAAATATATTTTTGGTCAATTAATTATTTTTAAAATTTTATTTTAATTGTTTAACTATTGTTTGTTTCATTTTAATCTTTTAATTTTTATTTTGTTAATTTATTTGGTCATAACCATTAAAAAAATGTCAAAAACGTTAAGTTTTGCATATGTGACAGTTAGTGATTTGGTGGGCCTGGTGTAACATGACATAATATGATTTTAGAGAGATGAGAAGAGGTTGAAGAGAAGAGAGAAATTGGAATTTTTAAAATTAGAGTTCATACAAATTTATTCTCCATTATCATCTTACTCTATTCTTCTCTTCTTTCATCTTCTTCAAACTCTTGTCCTCTCTTCCCATCTAAAGTTCGGAGACGGAGGTCATGTGAGAAACCTCACTCCTTCCCATCTAAAATTTGCGCAATCAAAAGCTATTTTTGAATAATTAAAAGGTCACAGAAAATTTGATCATTTAAAAAGACTAATAGCAATTATCATAAGAGCATATACTATATAGTGAAAAATTCTCTTCTCATCCTCCAACACTCTTTTATTATGGATAAAAGAGTTCGAAATGTATTTTCCAAACCTTTTTTTATAATGGATAAAAGAGTGTTGGGGTGGGAAGATAATTTTTAGAATATATAGTGAGGAAAACGTCGTTAGTTGGGCTGAACCGATCTTTCCCGTGCAAGCCCAGTAGATTTGGCCCGTTTATATTTAAAAAACGATACACACGAGTTTTCTCTTGGAAACCAATCAAACCTGGCATTAGCCGCGTAATTGTGATTGTTGAGTTGAGTCTCTCATACATACTCCGACGAGTCATGTCTTCTGGCGGCAACGGCGGTGCTGTAGGTAAGCTTTTCTTCTGCCACGTATGCAGTCGGAGAGTTACCTGCGCAGATGATTCCGAACCTTTCTGCCCAATCTGCTTCCAAGGTTTTCTCGAAGAATGTAATCAAATTCCCGAACCTAACCCTAACCCTAACTTCACTTTCAGCTTCAACCAAGACGATTCCTCCGATGGCGATTCCGATTTTCCATTCCATCCACTCGCTCTTCTCCCTCTGTTGTTATCTTCTGCTTCCATTTCCAGAACCCGACCCGAATCAGAGAGTTTCGACCCGTTCACTTTCCTTCAGAATCACCTTCATGGCCTTCACGCCGACGGTGCTAACATCCAATTCGAGATCAATCATCCTTCTGAATCTGAACCAGGGTTTCGCGTTCCTGCTAGCTTTGGCGATTACTTTCTAGGTCCTGGCCTTGAACAATTGATTCAGCAGCTCGCTGAGAATGATCCTAACCGTTACGGAACACCGCCGGCATCCAAAGATGCGGTTAAGAATCTTCCGACTGTAACTGTTGATGATGAGTTGTTGAACTCGGAATTGAACCAGTGTGCTGTTTGTCAGGATGAGTTTGAGAAAGGTTTGCAGGTGAAGCAAATGCCTTGCAAACATGTGTATCATGATGATTGCTTACTTCCATGGCTTGAATTGCATAACTCTTGTCCTGTCTGTCGATATGAATTGCCAACTGATGATGCTGATTATGAGAACCGGGGTAGTGGCAATGGTGGTGATGGATTGAGGTCTGTTGTTGATGGTAACAATACTGATAGTGGTGCTGGCAATGGTGGTGGAGGAGGGGGGAACAGACCTGTCCACAGGACTTTTAGAATATCTCTGCGGTATCCGTTTAGTGCTGGTGACTCTGCTCAGAACTCTGGTGAAAGGGGACTGGGAAATAGGCAAGAAGATTTGGATTGAAAGTTGTAAGCATCTAGGAAGGTATTATCAATACGGATTTTGTTAGTTTTTTATGATGATATTTGTTGTGATTTAGTTATCTTTTCAGATACATTAGATTTTGATTAGGATTTAGGAATAAGGATAAGGATTATGGGGGCCAGCTTAAATTTGGTGTTTGATCAATGACTGATACAATATGATGATTGCTTGCAATATAATAATTGTTTTGTTTTCTCTATTATTTTTGGCTAATGCTATGTATTGTTACAATTATTTTTGAGTGCTGTTGAAAAGTACGTGGATTCATTCCTCTGTTACTTTGATCGTCTTTCTGTGTGCTGTTAAAAAGTATGTGGATTCATCCCTTATCATTAAGATGTTCGATTGCAAGTTAAATTTGCTTTCTTATGTAGTGAGAATGCTTTGTGTGCTCATCATATCAACATACCCACTAGTACTCATGCTGTTTAGTTTATTAGTGAGTTGATTATTGTCATAAGTTTTCAAGATTAGTCTATATATTCTCGTTTTATAGTTCTTTATATTATTTGTTAACAATCTGAACGTCATGTGAGTTTTGAACTGGCCTTTCTATGTATAGTTATCCAGTTCTGATTATTTGTTATATTTCAGGAGTCCTGAACTTTTATTTTAAATTGTTTTCCTTTCCTGTTTTATTTAAGGGTTTGCTTTATAGGAAGAAGTGCAATTGAAGAGAAATAAAATGTCAGTTCGTGGATTGAAAAGAATTTGATTGAAAATTCAAATAATTATTATATGAATTGTTTAGTGCTGATAAACAATATGTCTTGTATTTCTGCAGGAGTAATTTGGTGTTCAAAACTGGGAACTATCTTTTGCTGCTGAGGGTGTTCGTGAATAGATTATTGCATTGTTATGTTTATAGAAGTTCTTGTAAGGATACATATCCGCAGCTAGTAACTTTCTCATTGAAGGTCTTTTTTTTTTACAATTTAGTGGATAGTTGGAATATGGTATTTTGTTACAGTATACAGTTATCCAGATTTTAGGTGTTGTTATCCACATAGCAACTTTTGGCTGTTGTTTTTTGTGTACAGATCATCTTTGCCAATCGTCCAATGTTTGATTTTGTTATCCTTTATATGCTCTCTTCATTTTTGCAATGGTTGGAATTTGACATCATTGGTAGTCTCGATAATTGTTGACATTTGGATGCCTGTGATGATAATCGAGTGCTTAGGAAACACAAATGTCGAGTTTTTTATAAATCATTTGGAATTCTATCAACAATTAGAGTGGCTAAGTAGGTCATATTACTATTACTCAGTACTAACAATTTACTATGTTATTACTTATTAGTTCACAATTTTAGTCGTAACAATGTGAATGATTCACAAATTGTATATTACCATGTTATATTTTGAATTCCTTCTAAAGGTTGACGAATGACGTGCTATAGTATAGTTTAATCTCATCTCATAACATATAAGAGGCTCAAGACTTTCCTTTTTCACCAATAGTATTTAGCTTTGAAAAGAAATGTTTTTTTCTCGTTGTATAAAGCAATCTCAATACTCGTTGTAATGATGTAAATCATGTAATATGCCATAATATAGTCAACATCATGAACATATGTGGATTTGTTGAAACCGTGAGAAGAGCAAAAAGAATGCGAGAAAATGTTTTTTCTCGTTGTGTAAAGCAATCTCAATACTCATTGTAATGTTGTAATATGCCATAATATAGTCGTTGTAATGTTTTTTCTCGATGTGTAAAGCAATCTCGATACTCGTAATCTCAGTAGAATTTAGCTTTGAAAAAAAATGTTTTTTCTCGTGCAAAGCAATCTCAATACTCGTTGTAATATGCCATAATATAGTCAGCATCATGAACATATGTGGATCTGTTGAAACCGTGAGGAGAAGAGCAAAAAGAATGCGAGAAAGGTTTCTAGAGGGGAGAGCGAAGAAAGATGACACCTAGAAAAGAGGTGCAAGATGTTTTGATAGAGTGCATGAGAGGGTCTTAAAAAGTTAAGTTTGTGTTTTGATATATACTTTAGATTTTATAAAATTAAAAAAATAACAAAATAAATAATCATATAACATTTCAATCAGAATTTTTTATTTTAGAAACAGTTTATAGCTTTCATCAATTTTGAAAGAAGAAAAAAAAAATCCTCCTCCCACTTCCAAAATCCTTTATCCCAACATAGGAAGTGTTTTGTGGGTTGTTTGACTCACTCTCTGGTCAGTTAAACTTATACCGTATCCCGCAAGGAATAGAGAAACAACTGCAATACCGGTGTTGACTTGTTGTACAATAATTAGACAGGTAAGGTAGGCCTACTCTTATTTTAAACTTGGTTGAAATAATCAACGAACCATTTTTAATCTTGAGAGTGCTCTACAAGGTTTATGACTTTTGAGAATTTTATATAATTGAGCATTCTCAAATCCTTGAGAGTACAGAACTGAGTAAGTTGTGCTCTTTTGATTACATTTTTTCTCATTAAGTGTAAGGTCAAGAATACCCCAGAAACAAACAAACAAACAACAGGAATAGGAAAAGGCCTTAGAACTAAACATGGAAAAAATTGTTTGCTTCTATGCCCTTTTAGGGATTTTTGCAGGTGCCATTTTCAGCTCATGCATCTGTGGAACTCCAAGGAATTATAAAGTAGAGAATGATTACAATCTCTTAGACAGTATTGGTGAGTTTACCCTTGTACTATATCCTAGTATTGGAGAATGTAGAAATTATTGCTTCATCTATGTCTATTGAGGTTTTAAGTTCAAACTCTTACCAAGTAGTAACTCGTCATAGCTTATGGACAAAATAATTGTAGTAATATAAGCACCTGTGAGATTATTTAGGAAAACTTATGAAAACAACTTATGACATGTTCATAAGATGTCTATAACTTATTTTCATAAGCTATTATGAAACGAGCTTATAACTTATACTAAAACAATTTAACTTTAATTTAATTTTTGTTAGAAATGTACATAAATGCTTAGTTGTTCGTCTTGTATTCAACATGTATACTGTATATAACTTAATTTACAATCATGCTTATATTTTTCTGTCTGATTGTGCAGAAAATTCACTCAGCAGAATGCCACAAACAATTCTCAATGGTTTCCTCATTCTGGCAATAAAGTTTCTGCACTACTTATTCTCAAGGTGTTATTACAAATCAGCTGCACCTTATACAATGATTGTGCCATTTTGGGTGGCTTTCACACTCACAGTTTCCTATAAATCAGAGTTATCGTTAATCTGATAATTGAGAATGAGAGTAAAACAGATTGAAGAATGATGTAGGGAACTGTACAGCAATGAATTAACCATTTTCAAAAGCATGCATGCTATAAAATTCATCTAAAGAAGATGAGTGTACAGAAAGCTTAGTGTAGATAGGATATTTAGTAACAATAAATACTCATTTATGTTTTTATTAGCAAGAATAACCCCAAAAATGTTAGTTATTTATTGATTGTATTTAAAAAGTGAAAGTTGCTTATAATTATGGCTGGAGAGAGTATTATAGTTGTGCAAATTTCAAACAATGTGTAAGTGTAAATGTGATGAGTCCCCGTGTATTGAATTTTCTTGAATTTTAAATTTTAAAAGATTAGTTAAGAATCACAAGTGTTGTTCCAAGTATGGTAATTTTTTGGAAAGAACTGTGTAAAATTTGATGTCAGTCAAACCTGAATCAGCTTAGAATTAGTAGTTGGATATTTAAGGATTGACTTTGCATAATACATTATTAATAATACTTTAAAATGGCTTGTAAAATAATAATAATAATAATAATAATAATAGTACTTTAAAATGAGGCTAATCTACCAACCAAGTACCAATAATACTTGAGATTTATCCTAAACTCGACCACTGAAAATTTCTTATTTAATAAACTCTAAAAAAAGTAAATCATTTTTTAAAAAAGACCCGGTTGTAATAGTCTCCGAAACCAATGTATAGAATGCATGAATAATGCAAATAAAGTTGTGTGGATCATTAAAGATACACGGTAAGAAGTTGAGTCATATATGATATATCGTAAAAGTGTGTATTCAATTTTTATTGTTAACGTAGAAACTTATTTGGTAAGTGATAGTAAAAGTACATTTGTAAGATATACTCCGACTCTGGTGAGGTGAGCCTCGTGACCAAATTTATATAAACTTTTGTATTGTAAAAATAAAATAAAATGCGTGGGTTTCACCAAAAATTTATACGGGAACCACATGTTTTGGTGAGATTCATACATAACCAATGCCAAGGGATTTTGATTAGATAGAAGATTGAACGGGGAAAAACCACACAAACAACTTTTATATGTTAAGATGTATGTTCATACATCTAATTTTTTACTTTTATGCATTGAGTAAGTTTTGCTCCTAGATTCGTTGTAAATAAAAGTTATTTGAATGAGAGACAACGAGTAAAATTGAAATGAGAAATTGGTTTAAGAGAAAAGAGTTCATGTAATATTTTTTTTTGGTTAGGTAGTGAGTTAGTGTAATATATAGTTTTTTGGTCGAGACCGGGGTATCACCGCTGAACGCAGTGACTAATCCCTCGCTAGATTGGAGGCACCTCGAAGGGTGGGATAACTGGCCCAATAATTTAAAGTTGCTCCATATCCTAGGTGAGGATCGAACTCTCGACTCTTGGTTAAGAGAGGATGAGCCTCATACCGCTCAATCACACCCCTTGTGAGTCAAGTAAAATTTCATTCACGATTATTATAAATTAAAATTTAAACTCTTTCAAATAAATTTTTGTAAAATAGTATGTGATCAAACTCATATTTTAAATGCAGAGAATATGAAGTTCAAACTTCATATCCTCTAGTAATATCTCTTGCGGTTGTACCTAACAATAAATTTACTAGTACTAATCATTTAATTTATATATTTTTAATTACAGACATTGAAACCTGATGGGTGAATATTCCTCAAATAACACATAATTTTTTTCAAAATTAAAATAAAATGGGACTACAAATTTATTTATTTTCAAACTCAGGTTGTGATCAACTCAAGGGGTGTGGTTGAGCGGCATGAGGCTCATCCTCCCTTAACCAAGGGTCGATGGTTCGATCTTCACCTTGGGTATGGAGCAGCTTTAAATCCTTGGGCCAGCTATCCCACTCTTCGAGGTGCCTCCAATCTAGCGAGGGAATAGTCACTGTGTTCGGCGGTAGATACCCCGTTCTTGACCACAAAAAAAACTCAGGTTGTGATCCTATTGGACTTGGATGCTCTTGACAACCGGCCCAATAATTCTTGAGCCCGCCTTATATCATTGTGGGCTTCAAAGGTTCCATACATAAAATAACCGACTCAAACAAAATTCCCTTAAGCGAGAGAGAGACGCAGAGAGAGAGAGATGGAAGAAGAAGGAGATGCCAAATCACCCTCCAATTCACAACAAACTAGTAAGTAGTAACCAACTTCATCATCCTTTACTTGAAATTTTCACTTTTAAGCGTTGTTCAATAATCACTTCTTTTTTTCCTTTTTTCTTTTCTTCTGTTTTACTATTTATTTATTTGTATGTTTAATAATGTTTCTGTTTAGTTTATCATAATAGTTTCATTGGGTTTAGTAGTTAAATAAAGAGTTTGTGTTAAATGTGCAATGCAATGAATTGATTGTTAAACATGACATGATCCTGTTACTGTTTTCCTTATAGTTTAGCTAAATGCTCTAGTATTAGTTTAGTGGCAAAACCCTCAGTTTCAATGCTACTGTACTGTGTTCATAGGACTTAGGATTCAAAATTTATGTTTTGCTCCGAATAAAGATTTTTTACTCATATTTGCATTGCCAGTGCCTATGAACTCCATATGCATATTTTTTGCAAATTGATTTACCGATTAATCTTTCTTGATGTTGCGATTGCGTGTAATAATGTATTGCTATCCTTTTTCTAGCAGGATATGCAATGTTTGATCTTGAATAGTGCTAACATTCTAATTTTTGTTTATTTGATATAAATTATCAGTTTCTGATGATGACGAGATTGACTACTCAACCAAACCTGAGTTTTATGATCCTGAACTTGATGAGAAGGATGAAAAGTGGATTCATAAAAAAAGACATGGAAGTGACTCTGATGCGGTGCTTTGCTGCCCTGCTTGCTTCACCACGCTCTGCCTAGAATGTCAAAGGTATATGTTGATATGTATATATATATACACACACGCAAACTTATGTATTTTGTGCGCTTTTGCATGCATTCACACACACATATTATTCATTGGCTAGCTGCTCTTTGTGTGTGTAGGGACAGAGGGAGCATATTAAGTGCAAACATGAATATGCGAGAAATGTTATAGCTAGATACATCGATGTCTATTACACACACTTGAAAAAAAACATTTTTACTTTGTGTGGGAGTTCTAAATTGGTAGATTTAATATTCGATTATTTTATTTTCGGTCAGAACAGTACTAGGTTGCTTCGCTTGTGCTTGTTATTAGATTATGTGAAAATGTCTTATGGTATCTTGATGTCTTGGAGTACCTTAAGAACCAAAGGTGGAACAAAGAAAACATAACAAAACGTGTGGTTAAGTTCCATTCTATTTGCGTACCGAATGCTGGCTAACTAATTAACTACTTGTCGTTCAAGTTTTCTTATTCTGTATATCTATTTGTTTGTCCAAGTATTGTTAAAGAAACTCAATATTTTGCATCTTTAAAACAATGAAAGTTCTTCCTAAAAATAATCTTGCTATTGTTGTCTCTGAAAATTATCTCAACTTCATTAGCCTTCATATTCTGTTGTTTAGGATAGACTTCATTTAATTTTAAGGACACGCTGTACTCCAGACTTGCACGCACAAAAATTGTACTATGATGGCTTTTTTCGTTGTATTATTTGTTATCATCTTGGTCAGAAAATAAAAGTTCAAATAAAATACATAAAAGCTGATTTTGGCCATGGGAATTTGTACCAGTATAAGCATGTGGTGGGTTGTGACTTTGTTAATGTCTTGCAGGCATGAGAAACATTTGACCCAGTATAGAGCAATATTTGTTACAAACTGCAAGATTGAGGATAGACAAGTTCCAATGCAAAGTAGCTCAAATTCAAAATCAAGAAAAAGAAATAGAAATAGAAGGAACGAAGGATTTGACGGGAGCGATGCAATTTCAACTAGTAATGAAACATTAAAGCAAGTCTGTTGCGCTGTTTGTTCGACAGAGGTAGGTGTCTTTGATGAAGACGAGGTTTATCATTTCTTCAATGTTCTTCCTAGTGAATCATGACTCATTCAAATGTATTTGCCAAGCAGTGGTTAAATGTTGTTGCTCAATCATTCTGTTGGAATGTGAGTTTCACTACCTTGTAAAATTTACAGTCAGAAATAGTTGAATAGCTGTTGTCAGTATGTATTCGTTTAGATCCAAGAAAACACAATTCCACCACAATGAAGAGTCGAGACTTTTTGAGGGGTATTTTTTTTTTTTTGTACTTAGATGAAATTGCAAGTCATTTAAAACTCACACACAAAGTAGAGCGACTGAAGTTTGAATCTCAGTCATAAATATCCGATCTAACAATTTCAGTATTTTTTGTTAGTTGAGTTAAGACTTCTAGACTTTTAATAAAGTAAATTTCATAATTGTCCACAAACACTTGCTCAATTGATAAAAATGTCAAAATATGCTTGAATAGATTCATTTAAATTAATAAAATAAAGAAATAAGGGTCGTGATCAATTATTTTTATGGGCTAATATGGAATGTTGCATCATTTCAAGCATAGAGATATGAGTATGCAAATCATAAAAAGTTGTATCAAATCCTTGGCATAATTATCAATCGCTCCTTTTGTTTGCTTTCATTAATAAACAATTTGCAGTGGTTGGGAAACACATAATGCATATATTAATATCACCAAATTAGTCTATTATAAAAATAATAAATCTAAAAATAGTAATAAGAATAATACAGTACTATTATTCTATATATACAATGGAAGATAGAAGTAAGGGTGTTCACGGATTGAATTGAATCAAAAAGTTTGATATAATTGTTGAATGATGTATACTATAACGAATTTTATTTGAAAATATATACTGTATATTTTCTTTGAAAGAAAACATAGAAGATAAAATTAAACTGTATATTTTTATTTATTTATTCTTTATATGTAAATGCTATGTTTGTAACCTTTTACAATGCATGATCCACGTTGTTATTATATTATGAAATGGAATTGATATATTGATATAATTAATACAAAAAAGAAAAAAAGTTATTTATGATTGAACCAGACGTGGCAACATAAGAGTGGATAGTGAAAGATAACACAAGGAAATTTCCTTTCCCTCAGTCTCACATAGTAACAACAAGGATGACAATGCATAATATTAATAAACTACTCCCTTTGTGTTTGTGGTATGTACCAAAAAAAAAGGTCTGCATATTCTTTTTAGTTTTTAGCATACCCTTTTCTAATTTGTAAAAAAAACTTCTCAATTTGATGAATTTTATTAGAGTTTCTTCATCAAACTTATGTATAATTAACATGATTTAATAGAACATATTTTTTAAATTGTGCAATCTGCAAAACATTTAAAATCAGTGTGTTAGATAAGTATATTGACAATCATTTATAATAATATTATTTGTTGTTCAAAACATGTGCATTAACCGAGACATTTAATTTAAGTGGTTAATTAGTTTTATCAAAACAACATATTTTAAAAGAATCTGAGTTTAGTTTTTGGATGAAACCATTTTTTAATTAAATTTTATCTACTTAAAAGACGAACTCTTGACAATTAAAGTAACACGTAGATTTTGTTCTGCACCACTTAAACAAACAACTAGTACTAGTAGACAAGCTGTTCTCTTACTTTGTATGAACAATACATCAATATTATGTACTATTTCTAAACCAAGCAGGTTACTACTAAGAAATTTGCATTATCCTTTTTCGCCACATTCATGAATCACTAACTTACTCGTTACTTCATACTACAAGATAATCCCATACACTACTACCGCAGATACCTTGCAGGATGAGTTACAGTCCAAAATTATTTGATTGAATATGCTACTATTAACTTTCACATTAGTTTTTCATAGCCCTATTTCTAAGATATAATTAATTTTATCTCTGTTCCTCTATCTATAGCCAACTATCACTTCATCTAAAATATCCAAGAATATGGTTATACAATATTATGACCTGGTCAACTCAATGTCATAGTTTGTTAGACTATTCAAAAATATCAAAAATCTACCCAGATCATCGAACGGATTGGAGATGCAGCTTACCATTTGGTGTTGCTATCGACAATGTCAGAGTTGCACGACCTATTTTATGTATCTCAATTGAAAAAATATGTGTCTAATCATTTTGTTCCGATAGACTTGAATGTCGTAGACCTGCAATCTGTATTTAGCTTGAATTAAAATTTAACTTCAATTTTACAACTCGAGACAATTCATTTAAAACTCATGGACAACCATAGTTGTAGTTCGATAGCTCGAATCAAATGTAATCATCTAATTCATGAATTAAATTCAACAAATTTGTTATCAAAACTTATGTCAAACTATTTCGAGTTAGTTCAGTTCATTTTCAAACCTCAAACAAAACAAGTAGAATGAGAAAGAAAAAGCGCGTGGGAATTGTGATTAGCATGTACAGTACAGTAGAGAGGGAGGGAAATAAGTGGAGCCCAGCACCCATGTGCCCTCTTTCTGTCTCCACCAGCTCCTGCCGCTCAATCATTAGACCTCTGTTCCCTCTTTCTCTATCACTCTTTCACTCTCTTCTTCTCTTCTCTTCTCCTTCATTCTTCAACAACAACAACCCTAAATTCTCAATAGGTAATAAACAAACCCTTCTCTATCATCTAACAACACACACACACACACCATGTCTAACGCCGACGGAACTACAACCACTAACGGCTCAATCATTGACCAAAACCGTCAACAGTTAGCCGTTAAGAAACCGCCGTCTAAAGACCGTCACAGTAAAGTTGACGGCCGTGGACGCCGTATTCGCATGCCAATCATTTGTGCCGCTCGCGTCTTTCAACTTACGCGCGAATTAGGTCACAAATCCGACGGTCAAACCATCGAATGGCTTCTCCGTCAAGCTGAACCTTCAATCATTGCCGCCACCGGTACCGGAACTACTCCGGCGAGTTTCTCTTCTCTCTCTGTTTCTCTCCGTGGTTCCAATAATTCACTTCCTTCTCCTTCTTCAACTTCGCTGGACCACAAACCTTTACTCTCTCCTACACCGTTCATTCTCGGTAAACGTATACGCACCGACGATGATTCTTCATCTTCTTCGGCTAATGCTAAAGAAGACGCTCTCTCTGTTGCTTCTCTTTCAACACCGGCGGCTCTTTGGGCGTTACCTTCACGGCCTGATTTTGGACAAATTTGGAGTTTCGCTGCCGCAGCTGCTGGTGCTCCTCCGCCGGAAATGGTGATTCAGTCTTTGTCTCAACAGCATCAGCAACATCAACATCAACAGCATCAAGCTTCATTCTTCGCTCATCATCATCAGCAGCAGCAGCAGCAACAGCAACAGCAACAAGCTATGGGAGAAGCTTCAGCTGCTAGAGTTGGGAATTATCTTCCTGGACATCATCTGAATTTGCTTGCTTCGTTATCTGGTGGACATGGAAATTCTGGTAGGGGAGACGATGAGCACCATTGATTGTGTTTGTGATTGTGAGTTAGTTTTTGTGATTGAGTTGCAGCAGCAGTGACTGTGATTGTGGCGGTGGCAGTCTTGGAGGTGTTTTCTTCGTATATATAAGTATTCTTTGTTATTATGGATGTTGCTTTGATGTGTGTGAAAAGTAGAAGATTTTAGGGTTTAGGTTTTTTTGTTCCTTTGATTTTAACTGGAGAAGTCCATCAATCAAGGAATTGAATTATTAGGGATTTTACTTCCTTATGGTTTGGAAGATTGATTAATTAGTCTTTTTATTTTATTGTAGATGTTCAAATTTGATTTAGATTTTGGGGTTTTGCAGAAGGAGAGAAAAAGTATGATGATATTTATTTATGTGATAGTGGTCATAAATTGGATTGAGGCTGGAATAGGTTTTCAGAACCTTGATCATTGTGCAACAAGTGCAGTGGAATATTTGTTTACTTTTGATTGTTGAGTTGAGAAATGAGAACTCTCCAAGCTTGGATGTTGATGGAATGATGATTTAACTGCTTCTGTTTCACTTTCATATTGGATTTTTTGAGTTTTGATTGATAAGTTATTGTTGCAGTTGAAGATGAAGCAATTAGTGGTTGAAAGCTTGTTGTTTCTGAGCTTGAGAGAGTCGATTCAATTCAATTGTTGTGTTTTCTCAAGTTCAATTGTTTCCCAATTTGTTGATTTGGATTGGAGTACCCTACTTTTCCAACATATATATACTTGTATCTTGATCTTGGCTACATTGTTTGAGATTAAGTGAAATTGGGGTCCATTTAAAGTGGCAAATGCATGTTTTGATTTTGACACAGCTGCTGTTGGTGAATGGTGACTGACTGGTGAGTCATGATCTGTTTCTTTCTCCTTTCAACTTTCAAACTCCTTATTGGGTATTACTATTAGATCTTGTTTTGGAGGTGATTGGTGTGTGAAAGATTAATGCATGCATGCTCTGGTTATGACCTTTGTTTTTGAGATTTTAATTTATCTTCAATTCTTAGCTTGAGTCAGAATAATGTTTTTTTCTTGCATTGCATGTAAGTGGATTGTTTTGGGGTGCCAGTGATGTTAATAAAATTAAAAACTCATCTGTTTCTTTGTTTTATCTACTACTGTTCTATCAGTTTGCTTTCTGTTTTTTATTTTATTTATGGAGAATTATTATTAATCTTTTGTGACTGTGACCTGGCTCTATTATTGTTCATTTGGGTGGTTTTTGAACCTCCACGTTCACACCACCGTGTTTGATTTTGTTGGAGGGTATCTTGAGTTTTCTGGCAGTTTGTCACTTCCATTGTATTCCTTCTGGGAATTTGTCCTCTGGCTAGCAATTTCAGTATTTAAGGAAAGATAAGGTTAGGTACAAGTTGTATTCAAGTCTTAAATATACTAAAACAATAAAAGATTTTACACCCAGTACTAGTAGTGCATACATGGTATAGTTACTATTTTTGATGTTTCACCTTGGGTTAAAACTTGAAACAAATATGATGTTTGGTGCATTTGATTCAATAGTAAGTCTGTGGTTGATAGTAGTAGTTGGTTAATATATACTGATACAAAAATTCAATTTTGTCTGATTTATTGTGCAACTCAATAATGGCACATTTAAACAGGTTGTTATGGCTTTGACTTTTAAGGCCACACACAAACACTCATGAAAACTATTCCATGTGCATCTTCTCCCTGCCTTTCCCTATGCCATGCATTTCATCATTTTCCTAACAAAAACACACACATAAAAGACATTGTTCTGACCTGAGTTGTTGTGAGAAAAGGATTGGTCAATTGGATGAATGGTGTCTGTCTGTAAGCATAAATTAAAGTCCATCTGATCTGTATAATACCTGGCATCTTAGATGCATATAGTAGTTTAAACAACATACTCGTATTAGGTTGATTTAGTAGATGACATCCATGTTGAGTTTGATAGAATTATGATAAGTTGTTGTAATTTTGTAAAAGTTATACTTTGAAGCTAAAAAAAAACCAGTCACTGTAATTTTGTCTAATTAACCGTGATTCCGCGCATGCACTAATATTTGTGTAAAAAATATAGTATTGCATTACACTCTGCATGGCTAAGTATTTGTAATTTGTATAATCATTTTTGCGGGCAGGGGAGCTAGTAAGAAAATGAATTATTGGTGTTAATGGCTTTGGCAATGCGTGTGTGAATGTGTGTGTATAATATAATGTATTGGTGTTGCTATCCGAGTAGATAAGAATTTCTGGATAGCATGAGATATGGAAACAGGAGGAGGTTGGTTGAGTATACCAATTACCAACTCATCAAATTTGTTTATTTTTGTATTTTTGTGTGTAAAAGATCGTTGGTGGGGTGTTCAAATTTAGTGATGCCAACATGTTTTCTTAATTATTGCTAAACCCAATAATTGTTGGGACCCCTACACGGAGTTACATTACATGTTGTGGTGAAACAAAGTTATGTTAAATTCCAATGTTATGATGATTTAGGAACGTATTTAAACCATCGTATGATAGACGTTTTGAACTTACTTGGAGTTGGAAACTTGATTCTGGACCCACGTTCTTTTCATAAGGCCCTTGCATTTGGGTTACACTGATATAGCCACGTAAAATGTAGTAACAATGTGGGCCGTATCCAAATCTAATTTGCATTTGTTCACTCTACCCCCCATACTATTTCTGTGTGCTTGATGCCGTTTTTTAAATAGATATAGAAAGACCAACAAAGTAATAGGAGTATATCGACATAAACATTCAACACTTTTTTTATACAATTGAAAACGACACTTAAAAGTTGATTAAGCTACTTTAATCTCCTATGACTAATATGATCTAACACTAATATGTGTATTGATTCGAGTTTCAAACGATTTTAAAAGATTTTTTGATTGAAAATAAAATTTGAGGTATTCAAATAAGGTCTCTATAAAATATAAATGTTACGAGGCATTTAATTAAGACGATTAAGTTTTTTTAGGGCAACAAAATCTATTGTATTCAATTGAGATTTCTAAGAACTTATAAGGTGTCATTGTTATTCAAAAATATACGAATTTAAATCGATTATATGGTAGAATGGATTTTCTGATGTTTTTTAATTAAAAATGTGCATACTAGTCTCTTTCAGCAATGTTAACAAAAACCTTGAGATTTTTGTAGGATTGTTTTTCCATTGCCACTAATTGTCTCTGTTTATTTACAATCAATTTAGTCTCAAGCACAACTTAAGAAGGATTAATATGAGTAAAACTTGACAAAATCATAGATTTTTAAAAATACACAGAGTCGATGATCTTTGAGAGAATACTATAGAGTTAAAGATAAAGTTGAAGTTTCTTCATTTTTATTTTATCCAAATGAAACAAACACATTTATTTACATTTCGTCAGATTTTATAAATAAATACATTCCTATCATACCATTGCATATTAAGTATAGCAGAGTTGTACTCACGGGACAATATAATCTTCTCTATTTTGTTGGGTATATAGTCTTCTCTTTATCGCTCCAAAAACTAATATTACGCATGTTAAAAAATGTATTATTTTGGATGACTTCATTCATATCCATATGTATCTACAATATTCACTTTAAGTAAACTAGGTATAATTTGGCAATCAATTGCTAATGTTATCTAATTTACGAATTAAAATTAAATTAGAAGATATTTATTTTTTGATATAAAATTAGATGATACATTTTAAGAAAGAAAAAAGATTAAATAAAATTATCGTCCTTATAAATATTTTAATAAATCAATTGTGTAATAATTTTTTTATTTTAATTTATCAAAAAATAGTAATTTTGCAACCCTAACGCCTAATCCACATAGATGAGTACTGCAAGCAAGTTTTAATTTCTTCTATTTCTCCGCCATATCTTATCTTTCTTTTACATCATCACTGACACGATAACAACTCTGAATCAATATCGCCGCCGTGCCTGACTCTCACCGGTGACATTTGTAACAGGAAGGAACTGACAGGTAAGTACCAAATTTTCCAACCCTATTTTCACACTCAATCTCATCATCTCTCAAATTCATTCATTCTATCTTAATTTTCCATTTCTATGCATTGGAATTGTTATAGGAGTTTGGCGGTGACATACAACCACCATGGCCGACCACTCCGACGACCTCGATCAGCTCCTTGACAGTAATATACTCTCTCTTCATCTCTTCACCGTTCTCTTTCTTTCTCTCTCATCTCTAACTCATTCTATTCATCATTTCTCTCTTATCAGGTGCTTTGGATGATTTCCAAACCCTAAACCTAAATTCTTCTCTTCCAAGGTTTCACTCATTTTCTACCCTGCAACCAATAATTACTTTTTCATTTTGTTTATTTATTGATTTATTAATCTATATATCTATTATTATTATTAGAACTGGTGAAACAACTTCGGCGGCGAACAAAAAGAAGGAAGCTCCTTCTCTACCATCAGGGGTTCAAGGATTAGGGTTAGGTTTACCCGATTTGAAAGCAAAGAAAAAGGGGAAACAGAAGGTTTCCAAAGATGCTCATGTCTCTGAAGCTCTCAACAAGCTAAGGGAGCAGACTAAAGAGGCAGTTAAAGGCCTCGAATTCATAACACCACCGCCCGGTGCTGGTGCTGGTGGTTTTGATGATTTGGGTAAAGATGGCATGATGGAGGATTGGGTTAAACAGTTTGAAGAACTTGCTGGTTCTCAGGTACTAACTTGTTCTCTTATGCACTTCATGTAATCAATATCAATATATAAATATATACAGGTATAGTATAGGCATATATGCTTTTATCGGACACCATTTAAAGGTGTCTGAACATTTTACTTAACTAAGATTCTCCTATCATTGTGAAAGAAACTAGTTTTATATTAGGGATGGTCAATGTACTGTTTTCACATGCGTCGATTGCTTTAGTCCTCTGCAAATGCCGCACACAAAGTTCTTGCCTCAGAATTTGAATATATTGCTAACTGCTTCCGGAAATACCTCAGATCAAAGTGTTGTGCTGATACTTTTGTTAATATATTTATAGGATATGGAATCTATTGTGGAGACCATGATGCAACAACTTCTGTCCAAGGAGATACTTGCTGAACCAATGAAGGAAATTGGAGAAAGGTATCCTAAGTGGTTGGAAGAGCATAAAGCCAGCTTAACCAAAGAAGAATATGACCGGTATTCACGCCAATACAAACTGATACGGAATCTTAATGAAGTTTATGAAAAAGATTCTGGAAACTTCACTATGATTGTTGAGCTCATGCAGAAAATGCAAGACTGTGGACAACCTCCAAATGATATTGTCCAAGAGCTTGCTCCCGGTTTCGATTTAGCCAGCCTTGGCCAGTTGTAAGTTCCTTCTTGTAGCATTAATCTCTATTTGCTTATTTCAAAATCAAATACTTATGCATGAAATGGATTTATATAGATTCAGCTTCCTTAATACTCATATAATGAATACTTTGTCATGGAATCCAACTAGTAGGTCGTATATTTGTTTTGACTATAGAGCAGTTCATATTTATGGCTGATGCCTGATACTCCATACTTGCTCAAATCCAATATTGTTGCAATTATGTGATCTAACTTAGCTTGCAAGGGATTACTGCTGGTTAAATTAGTATATAAGTTTTTTTTTAAAACACGGTTTGTGTTGAAGTTACCCAGCCTTAACCTGTAATCCTAGTTGATGATTGAACCTCTAACATCAAAGAGGAGTATGGCGGGAGAGAAGGAAATAAATTTAGAGAGAGATAAAGTGGTTTTTTGTTGTAGAAAGATGGAGAAGAACAGTGCTAGCTGTTAAAGAATAAGAACTAAAGTTAGTGTTGCTAGCACTACTCTGGAGAGAATGAACTATGGGAGGATTTGGACCCATTTAGCACTTTACAGCATCGATTGTTACAGCATACCTTTAGATTTTCTGAAAACTTGGTTGCTATGTTTCTATTTTTATTTTGTAGTTGTCAAACTACATATATATTATGCGTGACATAAGCTAATACAAACATGTCCATCTGCAGATCTCCAGAAATGCTCGATGGATCTCAGCCAAATTGTTCTATAATGTGAAGTTGTTTCCACCCTCTTATTACATGGCAGTTGCTGGTTTGCAGATTCTCAGGATCATTTTTTTCACTTGTCAAAACAATATAGTTTTATGCATTGAAGTTGTTCTTTTCCTGCATATTGTACTTATTTTACGGTTACAGGATCTCACTTTTTATAGTCTCCCTTCAAGATTGTATATGATTCAAGGATTCGTTCATTCAGATTTTATGAGACTAATGATAGTGCGATGAGCCTCTAGTTGCAAACAAAATTTACTATATGATAATTTGAAAATAATTTCTCATTTAATCTCTGCGCTACCTTCTCCTGTTGACCACCCCCTACATACCCTCCTCTATCGTCCCCCCTCCACTCCCATTAACTCGGTAACAACAATTGATGGTGTTGTTGATGCATTTCAGCATCTCCAAATTATGTAGTTATCTCCTCCACTCTCACAATAGTTTTGTAGCATCTTAATGAGGGGGAAGGAAGAAAGGATGCATTGACTATTGGGCACGTGATGGGAAGAGATAATGCATAGGACGGGGGAATAGGGAGATTCCCCTTTATCATTTTTTCATCCTTTATTTTCAGAAACTTGCTTTGACATTAAAAGATAATGAGGAGATTCTCCTTTATCATTTTTTCATGCCTTTCAAATTTCCCTAGGTAGAACCATGTTATAGAAACAAATAGCGTAAAAAAATAAGTTAGGGTTTGGTTAGTTTGTACAAGGAACAATCAAGCCATAAACATGCCAAAGTAAAACAATTTATTTTATCAATACGGAAGTCGTTTTTGACTACCACAATGTGAGCATATGAAGGAATAAGGGGAAGAAAAAAAAGGAAATTTGGTCAAGTAAATTCCTCTCCAAGAGAAGGATTTTTTTGTTAAATTAGTGGCACAATAAAGTTCAAACATATTATATGAGCATATTCTTGATTCCAACTTCTTTGGGCAAGCAATTGCATAAAATTATTAATCATTTCATTGAAATGGAAAAATATTGCATTTTGTACTTACAAATTTTCGAATGAATCCGTTTTTTGATATCGTGCTAATTTAGATTTTGTCTTGTAAATGGCGTACATAATGTTACTTTATCTAATTCAAACGTTAGGGTTTCATGCCAAGCCAGATTCTTAAATCCAAATAGCATTATCAAGCTAGAACAAGTTACTACAACAACGAGTGTTCAAATATAAATATGAAAACCTCAATATATCCATCATCAGTTAATAATACATTTAGATACAAACTGTAAATATTTCTTCAGGCTCCAAACAACTCAGGTTTCTGACATAAGTGTTCTTACTTCATGTATTTGTGCAGGAATTTCCTATGGAAATCATTCCTGATGGTGTCATTGATGAATCGCTTAGCCAGCTTGGTTTCACCGCGGGCTTGATTTTTGAACACCACATCATCATCCCACCTAAGCCATACAAAATTTTAAAAAAATGAGATCTTGACAGCACATTAATGGAATTTAGATCTTAAAAATTGAATCACTCTAAACTTTAAAGTGGTCCAGCAGAGGACCATTTGCATATTAATCCTTCCAAAATATATTATTTGCAATGGTCAAATGGTTGATCCACCTTTAACGCCAGCGAAAAATTATAACCATTCATTGGAAAATCAATAGTTAAGATTTCAAATACCTTTAAAATTTGTGATACAAGTGCATGCAATTCACAATATCAATCATTGTTTTTTCAATCAATGGTTATAATTTTTCAATTTTCCATGTAAATCGACTCCCTCACTTTAGAGAAGATAAATACCAAACTAATAGGGTTAATAGTAAAAGCAGTCATCTAGGTTAAGTAAACAGTTCGAAAAATATCTAGACTCAAACCTTCTTTTGACATTGAAAGATGTAGGATTATTTATCAATGGGTTTCCACGCATAAGCTCTGCCTCCTTTACTTTAAGATCTTCCTCTTGTTGTTGTCGTTCCTGCATAAAGACAATTTATATTTAATTCCTTCTGTAAATAAGAGTAAATACATTTGTTCATAACTCATAAAGACATTAGTTACTAAAAGAAAGGTTTTACCAACCGACCAAAATTAAGAATTGAAGAAGATAATTATCCTACAAGGATTTCCCCTTTCACAACATCTATCTAATTTACATAATGAACCTTTCCGTCCTTCCTCCATATTCCCCTATTTATCTAAATGATGATATCCCTTCTAAATTCCTAACTGCTCTAGCAATACCCAACTGGTGTACATTCTCATTAGCATCTAACTTCTCTAAAAGTACTTCGTACATCTGAAGTACTTAAATGGCATGACTTTAAAAATGCCAAGTATAAAAAATGAATGATGTTACCTTGCGCAGCTTTTCCTCTGCCCTTTCTTTTTTTATTTGTTCAAGCTCGGCCAGCAGAGCTTCAGTGTCATCCTCATCATCATCCTCATCACTGACAAAGACAGTCACATTAGAATTTAGAGCCACTTGGCTAACAAATTTCATCATGCATAAAACAATGTATTAGCTGAAAAAGACATTGAGCATATCTTAGGGAGGTGCGGGGGTATAAAATAGCCACTTTAATTATACACATGGTTGTATGACTGTGTCTTTGTATTGCTATATATACTTGTGTACTTGCACATTTATAATCTTAAATTTTGAGTTCCTTACTTCCTTTGATTCAATTATGTGTTATGAATAACATCAAAGATACATTATATAAAACAAATTTATACTGTTCACATGAAGTTTATGCCAAATTACCAACCTTTCATCATCGCTGTTGACTTCAACATCAGAATCATCTGCATCAACACTGCGTGCAACGATGTGGTCTTCAATGTCTCTTTTTGTTCCTGTTAGGATAAAGACCCATCAAATTAAAAGACTGAATGTATATACTTTGACTTCTTTCCTTATCCCCTTTTCCCTCCTTTTCTTAGATGATAATTGGAAGACCATATCAATGTGCAAAGTAAAAAAGTCAGTGAATTTATACTAAATAGTAGAAAAATTACCTTCCAGAAATAGATGGCTACCCTTTCCATAATCCCTGTCATCTGTCAGAGTATAGAATAAATAAATTTACAATTTGCAATAAAAAACAAAAGTGAAAATTCATCTGACAAGAATGATGGAATTCAAGTTACAAGCAGAAACTTGCAAGACATTAGACATTGATAGTTCTTAGTTTTTACCGTTATAAGATTTATTTTTTGATGAGAAGTGCCTTCTTTCACGTTCATCCAATTCATCGCGTAGGTTCCTTCTCTTTAATTCATCTTGTGTATCCTGCCCGTCTTTCCTATAAAATGAAAGGAACTGCATCAGCAAAACTGCAGACTACTGTGATAACATGGAACATTGACAGCATGTAAAAAGCAGTGTGGCTTCTTAATCATTTAAAAGAGAAAACCTGGATAGAAGAAGGGAACTGTAAAGGTAATCCATTCAAACATGCAAGCAGTTCCTCACTTTTTACAATTGAGAGGGGAAACAAACAACAATATTAACACTTTGTATCCAATTACTATGCATGGGTTTTCAATAAGATGAATATAGTTTTTTAAAAAGAAGATGTGTATGATATATATAATCGGCATCATAGAATATCTCAATGAAGTTTCGCACATAGAATGAGATTCCTGCGATAGTTTAAATGAGCACATATAAGCCATTATCGATGTCAATATGAAGTTTGACACATGGTGTCAACGGATACACACACACGCACACCAATAACTTCATGAAAAAACTAAGCAACATGAACACAGCTAGAATGTGTCAACTAAAATTACAGTAACTATGCCTTAGGATCCAATTAACTAAACATAATCAACACAAACCAATGAGTTTTGATTATCTCTAACAAGATAATCACAAACCTAATTACCGAATAAATTTGAATCTTGCGTGGTATTGTAAAGATATAAGGTTCAATTTGAAAAGAAACCTATTTTTTTATAAAAATACAATGTAACGTAATTGGGGGGAAAACCCTACCTAGGTTTAAGAGTGGTGTGCGATGCGATATCCCTTGATGAATACTTTTGAGAGGGACCGAAAATTCGAGTACCGCCTTGTTCGTTGCCACCTTTAGCTGGTGCCCATGTTGGTCTAGCGGCGGTCGTCATCGGAACGAGGTTGCGAACTTTTCTGTCACCGACTTCGTTTTCCGGTAATTGGAGGAACGAAGCTGAAGAGAAAGAGAACGATAAATTATTAGTGCCGTGAATTATAGGAAGTTTATTTATTGATTTTTCAAAATTTGGAGCTTAAAAAAATTATTTATTTATAATTCTTATTTATATTTTATAAAGATTATATTAAACTACTAACAATGATTTAATCTATGTGGTTAGGGAATCGATTTTTGACTTATGTGTATGCAAAAAATTTAGTTGAAAGTGAGAGAATCCACCTTGTGTGTCCCACACATCTCTAACAAAGATTAGTCATAACTAATAGCGGGTGGAAATTTCGCACCATTATCATGGTATCTTATAAAAAATGACTATATTAAACTATTTATTTTTATTATTACAAAAAATTAAGATTATTATTAAAATTTAATAGAATTGTTTTCTTAAAAGAGTTTAGTTGATAGGACATTGTACATAATTTGAAGGTCAAAGTTTAAGCTTTATTATGCTCATTTATTTATTTTTAAAATAATAAAATTATAACTAAACTATGTTAAATTCAGTGATTAATCTCATCGAAGAAACTGAGATCTATTTAAATAATTGATATATCTTTACAAATATTTCTCATATACACTTCTAAACTCACGACTAAATAGTTAAAGACTCAAATATAAACTATTTATAGCACACTATGAATAGTTGAATACTATATTGATACTTTGCCCAAAGTTTAATCGATAAGTATATTGCATATGTTTAAAACTCTCTTAGGCCCAAAAATTAATAGAGTTTATTTTTTTGAAACAAAAAAAAAAAATTAACAGAGTTTTTTTTTTTTTGACAAAAATAAAAAGGTATTTATTCATTCAAAAAGATAGATTACAACAGATGCTATTACAAATTCAACACCGCTAAAAACATAAAAGGACGAATATGCGAACAATCTCACAACATCCAAGTTAATAGCATGAAATGACTTATTTTTGCCTACAAATAATGTGATAAATTTAAGGTAACCGGAATACCTATGCCTCCGGATCTGCATCGTTGAAGAACTTGTCACTTGTTGAATCAACAGCCAATCAAAGTTGATCTGTCTTTCCGAACCAAACAAACACCGCACAAGACGGGAAAGCAAAACAACGCCGCACCAAGACGACGAACAACGAAACGCCGCACCAAGACGACGAACAACAAAACGCCGCACTATAAGACGACGAAATCACAAAGAAAAAGACTAAATACTATGTGAAATTAACTTATTTTAATAAAAGAAAGGGAAAGAACAAATTAGAGGTTTTTGATCTAAAATCACCCCTTTCAATGATCAAAAAAAGAAGAAAACTATAGTAGAGAAAAGAGGTCGGCAGCTGGCAAAAGAAGAAGAAGAAGAAGCGTCGCGGACGAAACAAATAAAAATTAATAGAGTTAAAAAACGTTATTTTGTACTAAAAACAAGAAACATATTTTTCTACTTTCAAAAAAAAAAGGAAACATATTTTTCTGCAAAAAAAAAAACATCTTTATCACAAAAATTATTGTTTTGGATAAATTCGGTTTCTTACTATTTCTTTTCTCATAAAATCAGAACCAAACCTTGTTACCATAAAAAAAAAAAAAAAAATTGAACCAAACCTTTTTATTTCTCCTCCGAGAAGGTGTTTAGCTCCTTCAGGATTCACACTAAACCAACCAAATTAGACTTCAATTTTTTTTTTCAAAACCTTTCCAATTATACACAAAACCGCCCAGGAAAAACACGCGGCGGCGGCTTCACAATCCGTTCTTCAATGGGTGCTGCGGCCGAAGATGATGGATTGAAGAAACTCGAGTACCTTTCACTCGTTTCCAAGGTATGCACCGAGTTAGAATCTCACACTGGTGCCGGCGACAAAGTTCTCGCTGAGTTCATTACCGATTTAGGTCATTCCTCCGAATCCGTCGACGAATTTGATGCTAAACTCAAAGAGTACGGTGCTGAGATGCCCGATTACTTTGTTCGAACTCTTCTCACTATAATCCACGCCATTCTTCCTCCTAAACCTTCTAAGAAGGAGAAAGAGAACAACGTTACTACTTCTAAGACAACAAAGTTCAAGGCGTTGGCTATTTCAGATGATAGGGATCGTGTTAAGGAGCTTCAGAACGAGATTGAAATTGAAGCTAGAGAAAAACAAAAGCTGAAGGAATCAACAGAGTCAGAGGTAAGGTATGAAAAAGATAGGGATGATGATAGAAGAGATAGACGCAGAGATAGGCATGGAAGAGATGATGATAGAAGAAGAGGATATGATAGAGACAGAGAAAGAGGCAGAGATAGGTATGAAAGAGACGAACAAAGGGGGAATGATAGAGACAGAGGCAGAGATAGGTACGAAAGAGACGAACAAAGGGGGAATGATAGAGATAGAGATAGAAAAGATAGTGATCAATATGAGAGGCGGAGGAGAGATGAGTATGAAGAAGATTATGAGCATGAAAAGGAGGAGAACGGCAATGAGAGAAGGCGTAGAGAAGAAAGAGATTCAAAGCGTGGCTCTGATGAGCCTGAGTTGTATATGGTTTATAAAGGTAGAGTGTCTAGGGTGATGGATACTGGGTGTTTTGTTCAGTTGAATGATTTTAGAGGGAAGGAGGGTTTGGTTCATGTTTCTCAGATGGCTACTAGGAAGATTGTTAATGCTAAAGAGGTTGTTAAAAGGGATCAACATGTTTATGTCAAGGTGATCTCGGTTTCTGGTTCAAAGTTGAGTCTTTCCATGAGGGATGTTGATCAACATACTGGAAAGGATCTTCTTCCGATAAAGAAGAGCTCGGAGGAGGAGGCTTTTCGGACTAATCCACAAGATTCAAAAGATGGGCCAGTGGTCAGGACAGGGCTTTCTGGGATTAGGGTTGTGGAAGAGGATGATGTTGGTTCTTTCCGCAGGCCGCTGAAGAGGATGAGCTCTCCTGAGATATGGGAAGCGAAACAGTTGATTGCTTCTGGGGTTTTGAGTGTTTCGGAGTATCCGTCTTATGATGATGAGGGAGATGGAGTGATGTACCAAGAAGAAGGTGCTGTGGAAGAGCTTGAAATTGAGATGAATGATGATGAACCCGCCTTTTTGCAAGGGCAGGGCAGATACTCATCGGATATGTCTCCTGTTAAGATATTTAAGAATCCAGAAGGTTCTCTGGGTCGTGCTGCTGCACTTCAGTCTGCGCTTATAAAGGAACGAAGGGAAGTAAGAGAGCAACAGCAGCGAACCATGCTTGATTCAATTCCGAAGGATCTCAATCGTCCTTGGGAAGACCCTATGCCAGATTCTGGTGAAAGGCATCTTGCTCAGGAGTTGAGGGGTGTTGGCTTATCGGCATATGATATGCCAGAATGGAAGAAGGATGCCTATGGGAAAACCATTACTTTTGGGCAAAGGTCAAAACTTTCTATTCAGGAACAGAGGGAGAGTTTGCCAATTTACAAGTTAAAAAAAGAATTGGTTCAGGCTGTCCATGATAATCAGGTATTGGTTGTGATTGGTGAAACTGGTTCGGGAAAGACTACCCAGGTCACACAATATCTTGCTGAAGCAGGTTACACCACAAGAGGTAAAATTGGATGTACTCAACCCCGTAGGGTGGCTGCAATGTCAGTTGCAAAGAGAGTTGCCGAAGAGTTTGGGTGTAGATTAGGAGAGGAAGTTGGCTATGCCATTCGGTTTGAGGATTGCACTGGACCTGATACCGTGATCAAGTACATGACCGATGGTATGCTTCTTAGGGAAATATTGATTGATGAGAATCTGTCACAGTATTCTATTATCATGCTTGATGAAGCCCACGAGAGAACAATTTATACCGATGTTCTTTTTGGACTGCTGAAGCAGCTGGTGAAGCGTAGACCTGAGTTGCGATTGATAGTCACATCTGCTACTCTTGATGCTGAAAAGTTTTCAGGATATTTCTTTAACTGTAACATCTTCACAATTCCTGGCAGAACTTTTCCTGTGGAGATACTTTATACTAAACAGCCAGAAAGTGATTACTTGGATGCATCTTTGATCACTGTCTTACAGATACATTTGACAGAACCTGAAGGAGACATTCTTCTCTTCTTAACTGGTCAGGAGGAGATTGATTTTGCTTGCCAGTCTCTCTACGAGAGAATGAAGGGGTTAGGTAAGAATGTCCCGGAGCTGATCATTTTACCTGTTTATAGTGCCCTTCCTAGTGAAATGCAATCTAGGATATTCGATCCTGCTCCTCCTGGGAAAAGGAAAGTGGTTGTGGCTACAAACATTGCTGAGGCTTCATTGACTATTGATGGGATATTTTATGTTATTGATCCGGGGTTTGCTAAGCAAAATGTTTATAACCCGAAGCTAGGTCTTGATTCCTTGGTGATAACTCCGATATCACAAGCATCTGCTAAACAAAGAGCTGGGCGTGCAGGGCGTACTGGACCTGGAAAGTGTTATCGTCTCTATACTGAGAGTGCATATAGGAATGAGATGTCTCCTACTTCAGTTCCAGAGATTCAAAGGATAAATCTGGGCAATACTACTCTTAGCATGAAAGCTATGGGCATCAATGATCTTCTGTCATTTGATTTTATGGATCCACCATCACCCCAAGCACTTATTTCCGCCATGGAGCAGCTTTACAGTCTTGGAGCATTGGATGAAGAGGGTCTTCTAACCAAATTGGGTAGGAAAATGGCTGAATTTCCATTGGATCCGCCACTGTCCAAGATGCTGCTTGCTAGTGTAGACCTTGGATGCAGCGATGAAATTTTGACCATAATTGCCATGATCCAGACTGGCAATATTTTTTATAGGCCCAGGGAAAAACAAGCTCAAGCAGATCAGAAAAAGGCAAGGTTTTTCCAGGCAGAGGGTGACCATCTTACGCTACTTGCTGTTTATGAATCCTGGAAAAGTAAAAACTTTTCTGGACCCTGGTGTTTTGAGAACTTTGTTCAATCTCGATCATTGAGAAGAGCCCAGGATGTAAGGAAACAACTTCTCACCATCATGGATAAGTAAGATATCTATCTATTTCTTATAAAATTTTGCTTGCTTTTGTTTCTTTCTTTTGCACTCTTTTGTTCTTTTTAGTTCAGTACATTAATGGGAAACCTTGTCCTACATAATTCCTAAGCATTGAAGATATGTGGCAGGGAGTTTTAGTCACAACAATGACTTTAACCTTTATGTCAAGGGTCCCCTTCAGTTCTATATATTTAGTTTGCGCAATATTCTTTAGACTCTCAACGATTTTACTGATTTACTTGTTTTTAAATATTATATTATATATAATGGAAAGGGAAATTTCTTCTCCCTTAATTCGGGAGAAACAAGTATTTTTTTACTTTGGGCTTCTCGTTGCCATTATTTTAACCAGCATTTTGTTGTGATCGTGTGGATTGTAATTATTATGATGACATTAGTCTTGTAAAGTACACATTTATCAGATCAAGTTGTATTCTGATCATCAACTCTGATTTTCAGGTACAAATTGGATGTTGTGAGTGCTGGAAAAAACTTCACCAAGATCAGGAAGGCTATCACTGCTGGGTTCTTTTTTCATGCAGCTAGAAAGGACCCCCAGGAAGGTTACAGAACCCTTGTTGAGAATCAACCTGTATATATCCATCCAAGTTCAGCTTTGTTCCAGAGGCAGCCAGATTGGGTCATATATCACGAGCTTGTAATGACAACTAAGGAATATATGCGCGAGGTCACCGTCATAGACCCCAAATGGCTTGTTGAATTGGCTCCACAATTCTTCAAAGTGGCAGATCCCACAAAGATGAGCAAACGGAAGCGTCAAGAGCGCATTGAACCACTTTATGATAGATACCACGAGCCAAATTCATGGCGTTTGAGTAAACGCCGTGCATGATATGCTCTCTCAATTTTCCTTAATGCAAGGTCCTGGATACGTTTTATGTTGTATTTAGTTTTAAATGTAAGTTTTCTCCTTATATTATTAGTTAAATGGAATTTTGGATATATTTTTGCTGTTGTTGCTAGTAAACTAAATATGATACATAAAGTTCCATCAAGAAATTTACATTCTTAATTATTTGACTGACCCGTCCTTTAGTTAAGCTCCACTGCTCTCTCCAATCACACCTAGCAGGGAAGTCTGTTTGGTATACAAGTTTACTTATCATGCATTGAAGCTTTTTTCATTTAGATTTAGGCTAGAGTGAAAGTATGGTATTTATTTATGTGATAGTACTATTAGCGGTGGTTCTGTAATTGTATTGAGGCTGGAATAGGTTTTCAGAACCTTGATCATTGTGCAACAAGTGCAGTGGAATTTGTTTTGATTGTTGAGTTGAAAGCTCTCCAAGCTTGGATTTTAATGGAATGTTGAATTAATTGCATCTGTTTCACTTTCACAGTGGGTTGAGTTTTGACCAATAAGTTATTGTTGCGGTTGAAGAAGTAAATAGTGGCTGAAAGCTTGTTGTATTTCTGAAGTTCAATTGTCATTCCCAATCTGTTGTATAAGCTACATTGTTTGAGATTAAGAGAAATTTGGGTCCATTTAAAATGGCAATGCATGTTTTGATTTTGACACAGATGCTGTTGGTGAGTGGTGACTGACTGGTTAGTCATGATCTGTTTCTTTCTCCTTTCCACTTTCTCACTCCTTGTTGAGTTATTATTAATTGTATAAATGCTCTGGTTTATGACCTTTGTTTTCGAGGAGTTTTATTATGGTGTTATTTAGTAGTTAATAGAAGTAACCATTTCATTTTGTTAATTTGTTTTTTTACAGGTCAGACGTTGCATTTTGTGCCTCTCTAGCTAGCTGAATAGTTAGTTAATATGAGAGGAACAAGGTAGGTAAGAAGTGGAAGAAAAAGGTTGGCAATTTTAACCTTTTGAATGGTGTTGTGTATAGTACAACAAAAAGTGATCCATGATTTTTAGTTACAAATTTGAATACTTCTGTGAAGTGTTTTACATTTTGTTTTATTCCTTTTTTAAAAATTTAACGTGGAGTTTGTGTTGACCAATCAGTTTCTTGTGGTGCATTTAACACAACAGTTTATTGTCTTGTTAGAGGGGATTCATCAAATAAATGAATAGGAAGAAGTAAAGGGTAGAGGAATCCGAAGCACGTATTACTTTGATGCTAAGGCAATCTGGTAGTTGGCTATAATTTCTTGCTATTTTTCTTTGCTTGAGCTTGAGTGTAGAAATTTCTTGCTATGCTTCCATGTGCCTTGAACACACACACATAAGAGAAATGTTCCTGAAAATCCATGTGCATCATGGTGATGTCCTGTTGCCTAATGCACGCGACTGATATCAGAGGTGATTTTGTATTAGCATCACATAAACTTAGAGTAATTGCATCTGGAGATGAATTCTGTTACTTCGAAATTGTGGATAACTAACCATTCTGAACTCGTTGTTCCTGCTTTGCAGAAATCTCTCAGGTGTTAAAAACTTATTTGATTTTCTTGGAGCCATTTTTGTACTTGCAGTGAGCTGCATAAAAGTTAAAGAGTCTATTGCTAATCATCGTGTTCTTTCTTATTCAAATTATTAACTATTTCTCTTTACCATTCAATTGCAATTTGCAACAACAGTAAATGATGTGCAATGTAAAGCTTTTGTATCACAACTATTATATAGAACTCAATACATCTCAGTAACAATTCAACTTGCATCTTTTATCATAAAAGTATATATGGTGTCTCTTTATATTAAAAAAGTTTTTCTCTCTTTTTAATGTTAAATATGTAAACAAAATATAACAGTGAAAAAAAAAAAAAAACAACCTTTTTGTTGCATGTTAATCCAACTGTAAACAAAATATTCTAGCCATTTCATCCAACTGCAAACAAAATAGTGCACAATACAAAAACAAGGGAAATGTCTGCCAACTAAACTAGGCTCACAAATAATTGAATTAAGGAATTTTATCATTACATTTTGAGTTTATGAATAATTTATACTACTTCCGTTTCTTTTTACTTGTCGTTTTAGAAAAAAATATTTGTTCTTTTTTACTTGTCGTTTTAGCAATTTAGGTTATATTTTGTCTATTATATCCTCTTCTTATTTTATTTTATTGGCTAAATTTTGTATAATTGTTTTTATTGAAATGATAAAATCTTTTTTATTGTATGCAAATTTTGTTTGTTTTTAAATAAAGTTTGTTACAATTTTTTTGAAAATAGGTAATATTTGTGAAAAAGAAGGAATTTATTGGTGGATTAAAAATATGATATATTTTAAAAAAGGGCATACTAGTAAAATAAGGTGCAAAAATATACTCCTTGTATTTTGATCTTTTTTTCTAAAACGACAAATAAAAAGGAACGGAGTTAGTGGTAAGTTTCATGTATCCTTTTTATCAAAAAAAAAAAAAAAAGTTTTCATGTATCCTTTAGCATAAAAAGAGCTTAAACTTTCAACACGTCACAAAAAAGAAATTGATTATGTGAGAGAATTTAAAAGTGATTATGATAAAAATTAAATATTTCTAATAATTTGCTAGTTATATAATTGATTGACAATATAAAATGTCTTTGATATTAAATTAATATTTTGAATTAAACTTTTTTAATATCTTAAACTTTTGTAATAATTTATAATTCTGCCTCTAATGATTATATTTAATTTGTTACAGTGTAAAATTAATTACTCTATTGTCAAAAAAAAAAAAAATACTCTAGAAATTCTTTTCCAAATAATAATTTGTTTTGGTGAGATATTAAACTCAATACAAAAAAAAGAAGAAGCTTATTTGAGTAGGTTGATGGTGGTGCTGTAGCAATCAATCAAATCAGAGTTGAAGGGTTTAGAGAGTTATAGAAGAAGCGAGAAAGTGAGAAAGATCAAACATGGAGAGAATGAGCGTTGAACAGTTGAAGGCAGTTAAGGAACAAACAGATATGGAAGTTAATCTTCTTCAAGACAGTCTCACCAATATCGGCACCGCCACCACTCGTCTTGAAATCGCTACCACCGCTCTCAACGATCTCTCTCTCCGTTCTCGAGGTAGTAAAATCCTTGTTCCACTCACCGCTTCTCTCTACGTTCCCGCCACTCTTCAAGATCCGAGTCACGTTCTCGTCGATATCGGAACTGGCTATTTCGTCGAGGTTATTCCTCATACCGTTCATTTCTCTTATGATTAATTAGATCTGTAATTAATCTGCAACGTTTTTTCGTTCTTCGTGTGAGATCATTCTGCAATGTTTTGTTAGGGTTAGGAATTATTTTTTTGTTTTTTAATTTAGTTTTTTTAGTTGTTGTTGTTTTGATGATGATGATGAAAACAGAAAACGATGCCTGAAGGAAAAGATTATTGTGAACGCAAAATCAACTTACTCAAATCTAACTTCGATCAACTTCTTGAGGTAATAATTTTGCTGTTACTCTTCTTGTTCTGAATTTGAATTTGATATATGATTTTGAAATTTGTCTATTCACAATGTAGGAGTAGATTATTGAATAACTCTCATTTGTACTCAATCAGTGTACAGTTGTTGTAACCTCATATTGGTAGAGCCGTCAAAATGCCTGATATTGGTCCTTTCCTGTTTGGATAAATAGCTTATTTGCTGTGTATAGCATTAGCACTTATGATACTAAGTGCTCACATATAAGCTTGCATAAACTTTGTTTATAGTCAAAAATAAAATATAATTGTTTTTGTATATGCTATAAGCTGTTTTTATATGGTATCTAGGAGATCTTATGTAAATAAGTTGAAAAAAACTTCTGAAAAATATGCCAAAATTATTAGTTCTCCTAAAGAGACTCATAAAAATTTTGCCGGTAGATAAGCTCAAATAAGCCAATTCAAAATGTCATTGTGGTTTTGATAAAAAAAAAGTCCTTGTGGTTATTCTATTGTGGAGACTGGAGAGTGATTATTCGAACGGCACTTATTTTAAACCCTAATTGATAATATGTTTAGGATCTGAGCTAAGCAGTTTTCTCCGTTCTATTTTCAGCTAAACTTGATTTATATAAATTGAATTGAATCCATGTTGTAACTAAAAATGCAGGTTGCTTCCAAAAAGAAAAATGTTGCAGATGAAGTTGGGGTTATTTTACAGGCAAAATTGAAGCAATTAGCATCTTCATCCTAAAGATAACTGCCTAGCTGGTATAGAAATCGATTGTTTTCTTTCAATGCATTGTACCATAGGAAGTGGATAACTAGTGGTGTTAGAGTTGGTGATGTTATATGTTGTTTAAACCTTTTATTGAAAAGAACTCCTCTTTTGTTGTGATGCCTCAAAACATTAGTTTGGAATTATTTGAACTGTATTTAGGAAATCTAGTCAATCAATGCCAATTGAAATTTAAAGGTTACTGTCGAAATATGCAGCGTCTTTCAGTTACACAAGTCTTTAATCAGAGCAGACTGTTGATCCCTCCATGCTCTATATCATACTGTTGATCCCTCCATGCTCTATATCATGAGGGATAGTTTCGCTTCAGGGAGGGATCCTTTGATTGTAAAGCACTCCCAAATTTACTCATTACTCTCTCTTTCCTATGCACTCAAAGTCAATGGAATATATCCGTCTGGTTCACGGGTTCATGGAGCAAGATATCAAAGATATATGGTTGACTAGTTTGTGTAATATTATAATGTAAGTAATGGCCGTCGTTTGATCTCAGACAAACTTAACGCGAAGGTGGATATTTGTTTTCCTCTCATTTTTTTACTAAAAAGTTCAAATTTTATATTTTAAAATACGAACATTAGGGTTTTCGGAAGCTCCTTGTGAGAGGCTGCGGAAACAGTGTCCACTATTCAGGCTTTTGCTTGCTTGAGTGGCTTCCTAATACACAGTATTGCAGTACCCTTCATCTCTGGGACCTTTTGGATCTCCTTTGGTTTTGTGGTTCTCTACTTAAATGGTACTCACCCCTGGTTTTAAAATAAATGTCATTTAAAGTTTTTTGTTAAGTATTGATGTGTGTTTTTCACCATCATAAACACAGTGAAATATGTGTGTTTTTAAAATGGATGTAAATATGACGGGAATATATGGTAAACAAGACAAAATTATATATATATTTTTGGTTTACAAAGGAGCTGAGGATCAAACTTACGATCTCTAGCATACTACTCAAATCCCTCACCATTAGACCAAACCTAGTGGCTTCAAATTACATTTCTTCTTATAATAATACAAAATGGTTTCCTGTATTTTATCCCTAGACGTTGATAAAAATTCCATAATGTGCCTCCCAATTTTCTCAAATGATTGTAAATTATCAAGATGCATCACAGATGATAGATAAACCCAAATCATTCATTTGTCAACAAATGAAGATTCTGCAAGATCAATGGCGCGTGCAAGTGCTGCAGCTTTGTTCTCACATTCTCTTTGCTCATCAGCTGGATCACTATCAGCCACAATTCCTGCTCCTGCCTGGAGGTGAGCAATCCATTCTCTGCGTTTGTTCACATCCTTATAGGAGTACATTGTATCAAAGCGAGTATTAGTAGGGAAAACTATTGTCCTCAAAGCAAGGGCAATGTCCATATCACCAGAAAAAGATATGCCTCCGAATCCGCCACTATATGGCCCACGTCTTGTAACCTCCAACTGATCAATCAACTCCATGGCTTTCACCTGTTTTACAGCACAGCTATTGAGAACTATTTATGAACAAAGAAGTCAAACAAAGACTGAACTTAGCAGTTCTCGGAATGCTTAGGACAATTGGAATTGATAACCCCTACCGGCCACCTTTTTTCTTAACAATCCCCGTTTATCCAACCCAATAGATTTCAGAACTGAAGGGAAGTGCTGACGATATCAGAAACTACACAAGGAAGAGGAGCCAATAAAAACGTAATTTATAATTTACCTTCGGTGCTCCGCTAACTGTACCGACAGGTAACGCAGCCCGCAATGCATCCCAACTTGTTAAGCCATCTAATAACTCCCCAGTGACCTACAAAGACAAGCACAGTTTTTTATTATCCAACGATAAGCTTTTGAATTAAATGGATTCTAGTAAAACCAGAAGGTACTCTAGCTCACTAGCTTCCATATTATTCTAGTTTCTGGTTGCAATAGTGGAAATTGCAAGGTAAAGAAAAAATTATACAGTTGGAAATATGAAATTTTAAGGAAAAAGTATATATACATGTACATTTTTTATTTATTTATTCTAAATTATTACTATTATAATTTGCATTAAAGAACTTACGGTAGAGCTTATATGCATAACATGGGAATACCGCTCAATGTTCATAAGTTTTTCAACTTGAACAGAACCGGGTTTGGAGACCTGCATATCAGCACACAATTGGTTACAACATAAAAATAAAAAGTATTATGCACACAGTCTCCTAAAAGTGTAAAGTAATTAGGATCATACAAAAGCACACAGCAAAGCAGCTATGGAATGCATATCAACACAACATATATGCAATTATACGATAGTTACCGTTACAAAATTTGGACCCCCTCAAGAAGGTACATTTTATTGAAATTTGGCCTTGTACCTATCAAACAATGACCTTCGTTCAAAAGCCTATTGATAATTTTCCTTCTTTTTTTATTGTAAAATCAAGATCTAGCGTTGAAGATAAATACCCTAATTTATATCTTATATATGAGAGGCATTTTATGGAAATCAAGAAAAAGAAGTTATTATATTACATCAGTTGATCTTATAAAGTCCAACATGATTTACATCGGCATTTTGTGGATTTTGATGAAACAATCCTTAAGGGTCAACAAATCACCCTAGGAGAGGAATACTGTCAGCAAAAAAAATAATGGTGAATAATTAATATATCTTAGAGCTACCAAAAACATGTCAGAACAACGTTAAAGCCTTAGGGGCTTTCAAGGGCCATACTTCTCATTCAAGGAAAGAAAACAATACTAAAAAATTTAAGCAACCAAAATGGGATGACCGAAAATATGGATATTAAGCAGTAAAGATAGCTTTATATAGGCGTTAAAATAGAAAATAGGTTAATAATGAGAAGAACCACTCTTGATCACAAATCCTGCACATATGCTCAGGATCAGAACACAGAGACAAGTAACCTTTTAAAGCGACCATTTAAGGAATTTTTTACTATTCATGTAAGATCCAGTGGTCAAGATAAACTATTATCACCTCTCAGCCTCACAGTAAAACACTCCATTGACAATTGACATAATATGGTACCGATATGTATGTGTACGAATACACTCTTTTCTGGCAGCAGCAGCGAATATTAGTTATGAATGGTCTAAGAGTCTAGAAGTAATGTCAATTATCATTTGTGTGAGGCAATCTTTCTTTTCCATATCTATTCATGACATTTTTGTTTGGATTTAGATTAAGTGTTTCCAACGAACCTTAAAAGATAATAAGCCTAGAATTGAAAACAATCTACCTTTCCAACATCATTTCTCCCCAAATCAACTAGCATTCTGTGCTCTGCGCATTGTTTTTCATCACTCAAAAGATCTTTCTCCAACATGAGATCTTCTTTCGGTGTTTTCCCTCTTCTAACAGTCCCAGCAAGGGGCCGATTGGTGATTTTTCTCTGCCAACAAAGATACGAAATGACTATTAATATTTGTTGGATCTAGAATGATATTCATAATGTTAATGAGATCCCTAATAAAATGGAAGATATTTTAAAAAGGGGTAATGAACGAGAACAAGGCCAACTATAATCATATAGGAAAATTATTGATATGCTGGGACAAAAAAATAAATAATAAAGCCTATTCTTTGATTAATTGTTGCACAAGCTTACCTTTTTCACTCGTGTTAGTATTTCTGGACTTGAAGCAACCAATATACTCCCTCTGGCCTGATACCAGTATGTATTTCAACAAGTTAAATATTAAATGCATACTTGAAAAAAAAATTATATCAGGCGAAATTGGCAAACCTGTAAATAAGTCATGTATGGACTAGGATTAACAATTCTCAGAGCTCTGTAGACTTCAAAAGGGTCTGCAAAAGTTCGGCGCTCAAACCGTTGACTTAGGACAATTTGAAAAATATCCCCAGCCAGTATGTGCTCTTTAGCCTGCAATACTGCCTTCTTGTATTCCTCATTTGTCATGTTTGACAGCTCTAGTTTAGGACCAAAGAGACGAGTGAATAACTCTATTGAACCTGCAGGCAGCCTTGGGCTGAAATTGAAAACTATAATTGTAGATACATAAATGAAACAGAACAACGATTGATTTGAAATGCAAAACCAAAATAAAATGGGGAAAAAAGGTTACTCACGTAATTATATCATGCACCCTAGATACTAGAGTTTCCAGCCTGTCCATTCCATCGTTGAGGGCTTCCTCCGCAGAGGAATATCGATCTAACCGAACCCAATGAATCACAAATGCTTTCTGAGTTAAACAAAATCGAAAGAAAAAATTGAAATATTCTTCAGGACCAAAATGGTAAATGCTCTCAGATAGTATAACCAGTATTAATATCTCTCAATTGCTTAGGATCAGTTGTGACTCTCATATTAAACATTTTTTTTTTGGGAACTCATACTAAATATGTTGATAGCAATAATCAACCTCTGAAGTGTGTTAATTTAAACCAGTTCACACATTTAAATAAATTGTCTTGTTTTCAGCTGAATGATCAGCTCCTTGTGTAGTGCTTTCACACACACGCGCGCACATACAATGGAGAGAATGAAACATGCCACTCAACTGTCTACCAGCAAATATTATTATCATGAATATGTAAATTAAGTCATATTTTGAAGCAGAACTTTCTTGAATATGAAACAAGTAATCAAATTCATTTGAATATGACATGATAAATATAAAAGTACCTTTTCAACATGATCAAACACAATCACATTATCATAAAGGCCGAGATGAGCATCAGGAAGGTTTCTGTCATCAAAGGGGGCATTAGCAAAGGGAAGTTTCTTCTTTTCTACATAGCGCATTGTATCATACGAGAAATAACCTACCCAACCACCTGCAAAAAAGAAAATGACACCCAGTCAAACAAAACATGAAATTTATAATAAAATTGATTGGGTCCATCAACCAAATATTCATTTTCTTCTCAAAAGTTGAAGTGAACAAAAATCTGGTCTAGACGAATAAAGTAATATGGACCATTTCATTTTTTATTTGGCTGTCAAGGTACACTTAGAAGTTGGAAAATAAATCAAATATTACCAGTATTCACTTTGTGAAGGTACAGTCCACTCATTACACTCAACATTAAATTGCAAAACAAGGGAAAACAAATGAGTGCCTCAAAACTAAACTCAAATTCGGTTTTCTTTATTTTTATCGAAGTAAAATCAATCAAATAACTGTCTCAAGTCTCAACTATATATAAGAACAAGAAGGACTGTGAGCTTCTACTTCTGAGATGCATCATTGATCATCACTAGTGTTAAGGGCGATAATTAAGTATTGATCCACCACATATTACCCATCAACTTTAAGACATAATCTCTAACGCACGCGCAACAAAAAAAACACCATGTCATATTAAGACTATACAACAAATAGCAATTAGGAGGCATTTTAAATACCACAAAATGCTTCTGGAAGATCATCGATAAGTTGAGGCGTCCACTTGTCCATAATCCTACGAGGAATCACCAAAGGATCAACCACAATTTCCTCAGTCTTGCGCCCTTCCTCGTGATCTATTATAGTAACCATATTCTCTTTTGCCACAATTTCCATACACGGCTGAGCTCCCACAACACTATACCTTCCCTAACACAATCAACACAAGGCAAAACACATCACATTTTCACATCAAAAATTGAAGAACACCGAAAATCAAAGAGGATGAACTATGAACTATGAACTATGAAGTACTAGCTTACAACACTAGAAATCTGAAGACCAGGTTCAGCTGATTCAAAAAGAAAGCTAGGAGCATCTCTTTCATCTTCTTTAACCAAACACCGGTAAGCAAGAACCGGAGTAAGGTGATCGGAGAATATGCAACGGTAAAGAGGAATCACATTTCCTTTTTTAGAAGCTTCTAGAAACTTCTCTGCATTATCAACTGAACCGAAAATAACCGTTTCAAAAAAATAACCAAAAATGGAAAGTATGAATGTGGAATGAAGAGAGGGGAATAAATAACCTAGAGGAAGAGATTGAGCGGAGCATCTGATCGGACGGTAGTTAGACCTGGATCTGGAAACTGAAATGGTTGGAAATGATACACTTGAAAGGGATAAGGCTTCCATCATCACCGTTGAACGACGTAAGTATACGGTTACGGAGTCGCGGTGAATCTTCGAATTTGAAACTGAATTTGTGTCCTAAAAAGGAAATATGACAAAGCGGAAAGAAGCTTATAGTATTATTATAGAGTTAGCTTGTTGACAAGTGAAGTGAAGTGGCAGGGCGGTGGTGATGCTGCACGTGTGCCGCCGCCGCCAATACTGTTTCATTTGGTTGGGCCGGGCTATCCGTTTGGTTTGTGAATTTATTATTTGCATCCCTCGATATTACTTAGAGTTACGGAACAGAGTGTAAGCGGATCGGTTTTGATGAATTAAGTCTGAATCAATGAACTCTCAATCAATTTGATTTTGTTTGATTTTTTGTGTTTTTTAAAGATGAATTCGAACGAAACTAACCAATTTGATTCAATTTGGATTGGGTACTATATTTAGTTCGTAATATTTTGTTTTTTTAATGTAATTTTTGCTAATATAAACTTTTAAATAGATGCATTTCTTTTTTCTTTTTTTTTGAGAGGAAATAGATGCATTTCTTAAATTAAAGAAAAAAATGAATGAGTAAAAAAAGAAAATGAAAAACATGGTAGTAGCAAAAAAAAAACAGAGGTGCTAATAATATCACCATTTGATATTTTTTAAATTCATTTGGGCTTTAGTAGATATTATTAATCCAAGGGCTTCTACGACGTCGTTTTCGGTTGCTAGGAAAAGGGAACTTTTTGATTCTATAAACCCCAAAGCAAAACACCTTTCGGGGTTTGCTACTAAACCTCTGCCTCCACCTACGACGGCTCCGTCGACTGTTCCCGCCCGAACCACCGCATTTCAGTTCACACGAACGCTTTCGTTCAAACTCCATTAACCCTTATTATCACTACTCATTACACGAATTCGTAAAGTGTACTTTTCTACTGTGTCGCCGCCGCCACTAAAACCCTTTCACGCCATTGATTAACGAAAAGTTGCGAATTTCGTTGCATTTATTCCGCTCTGCTTCACCCCTTTTGATTGTTTTGTGGATTCGTTTTGTGGGTATTGTTGCGTTGAAGTTACGTACAGAGAATTATTGTGAACTAATAATGGCCGCATGGTCTTCTAGAAAATTGGTCAGAGATATTTTTCTCAAAAGGGGAGTGTTGAATCGATTTTCATGCGGTAGAGGGTTTTCTTCTGCACCTGAAAATGCTCCTAAGATTGGTTACTATTCCAAGAAAGTACGCATTTTATTGCTTTTCGTTACATTATGCATTTTTATTGTTTATGCGATTGTCTTCATTTGTTTTTGAGATTTTCAATAAAAAGTGGATTTTTTTAAGGTAAATTTGGGGTTGGAAGATGGCCAATTCATTAAGCGTTATGGTATTTTTTGAAGCATTATGGTATTAACAAATGCAACTTGTGTTAATTAATGAATTGGAAGATCTTAGAAATGATTTATATGTAAACATAATTAAGTTTTGTTTTTAACTTCTTAGTTAGTATACTTTGGTCCAGTTTGGATGAGCTTATTGCTCATAGAAGCTTTTGATTAGAATAAGTTAATCGTTCTTATTTTATGAAAAAGTTCTTACAAGCAGCTTATAGGTTTTTATGAAGAAGTGAAATGAACTAACTTGAAAAAAATTAGGTGTAAAGCTTATTCGAAAACTAAAGGCTGTTATAAGATTCGTTTAATATCCCGTTTTCGTCGATTGCTTTGTGGAGAGGTTTATCTAAACTTACTTTTATCTTGATTACTTTGGATTGCCAGGGAAGACTGTTGACAGGAGCCACATTAGGCCTAGTTATAGCTGGTGGAGCTTATGTGAGTACTGTGGATGAAGCTACTTTCTGGTACTTCATTTGGGAGTTTGAGTGTTGTGTGCATTTTGATTTACTCTTTCAATTGTGCTTTTAAAATATTATTTTATATATATTTTTCATCCAAATGTAGTCTTCTTCAATTTTCAAACGATTACACTGGAGAAATATTGATAATGCTTGATTTGAAAGATGAAATGTATACCTTTGAAATGAATGATCCAATTTTGAGATATATTCTTTACAGTGGATGGTTATTCTCAGCAACAAAACTTGTGAATCCTTTTTTCGCTTTGATGGATGCTGAGACTGCACACAAACTAGCAGTCGCAGCTGCAGCTCGTAGTTGGGTTCCGAGGGAGAAGAGGCCCGATCCATCAATCTTAGGGTTAGAGGTTTGGGGAAGAAAGTTCTCCAATCCAGTAGGTCTTGCTGCAGGCTTTGATAAAAACGCCGAGGCTGTGGATGGCTTACTTGGTTTGGGCTTTGGCTTTGTAGAAGTTGGCTCTGTTACTCCTGTCCCTCAGGATGGAAATCCAAAGCCTCGAATGTTCAGGTTGCGAGATGAAGGGTAAGAATTTGTCATTTATTTCACAATTCATCTGCTTCTTATTAGTAGATTTTTTCTGTTTTATCTTTTCCTTTTAACTTTTCCTATCATTTCATAACATTGCAGAAGGTTGTTATAAATGTGAATTTTGTTACTTTTGATAGGTTGTACTTTTTAAAAGTACCTTTATGTTAATCTACATTGTTCTAAGCCTATTCAATTCAATTGGCAGTGCTGTTATAAATAGATGTGGCTTTAATAGTGAGGGGATTGTTGCTGTTGCAAAGCGGCTTGGTGTTCAGCATGGTAAGAGAAAACTAGATGAAACTTCAAGCACTTCAACAAATTCAAATAATGAAGTCAAACATGGTGGAAAAGCTGGCCCTGGCATTCTTGGTGTCAATCTTGGCAAGAACAAGACCAGTGAAGATGCTGCAGCAGATTATGTTCAAGGAGTACATACATTGTCCCAATTTGCTGATTATTTGGTAAGTAGTATTTTCTTGTATATACACTTCTTATCTTATGAATAAACAAAGGATAGATAGAATTTTTTATGAAAGCAGTAAGATAGAAAATTAATGTGCCACAACTTATCCTGGTATGATCCGAGTGCGGGATATAAAAAAATTATACACATTTTTGGTGCTTGGTACTTTCTTCATGCAGTTAGAATGTTAGATTAAATAGATATGGTCAATATAGTTGCTAAACATGTATGATATACACCTTTTATTGTCCCAATGCAGTTTGACAAGTATATGTCGCAAAAAGATGATGTAATGCTTGTCATAAATAATATCCAATGATAGGCTATTTAAATCTGGATCTCCTCTAACAGTTCGGCATACTATTTTACTTGCTCTTCATCTTCTTCTATTTATTGGGATCTTCTTTCTCTCTTCTACTAGTATTTTTGACTCATTCCAAATCACCTTAAGGCAAGACCCTATCATCTTTTCTAATATGAGAATTATCCCAATTTTCTCTTATTAGTTTCATTTATATTCCTATCTCGTTATATTTGAGCACTCGTCCATCACAATTTTCTCATATCCATAGCAATGACCTTACTTTCTAATTGGCTTTTATGGCTTGATTGACAATTCAAAATAATAATCATCGCTATTCTGTGCCAAATTTTTGTTTTGAGGAAAAGAGGTCTAGGATAGCATTAAATGACTGAAAATATGTCAAATATCTATATGACTTGGATCATTTGCCTTTACTATCTGATTAAATATTCCTGTCCATTTGTTGATTGTGTTTTATGAATTTGCTTATGAGTTTCTTATATAAAGTCAGTTTGGATAAACTTGACAAGAAGCACTGCGGGAAAAAAAAAACCCATAGCTATCTTAGAATAGCTGAGATTTTTTTAAGTTAAATATATCTTTATGGATTTAATACACGTATCTTTTTGTTTATATTAATATTTATGATCGGATCTGAATTTTTCCAGAAGTCGTCTTATTTAACTTCTCCATTAATAAGAAAGTGCAAAACTAATTACTAATTTTAATTAAAAATTCCAATAAGCGAGGTGCTAATCCAAAATGGGCTGGAGTCATTAAGGAAAAAAGAGTTATTTATTTGGATAGAAATAGTTGGTTAAGAACAAATGATATACTGATTCCATTTTTATAGGAAAACAAAATCAAGTAGAAAGCAATATACTGATTCCATTTTTATAGGTAATTGCAATTTTTATAGATGAATGCTTGGTATTTATTCCAGCTAAATGCTTTATCTTTTTCTAGGTGATTAATGTTTCATCACCCAATACCCCTGGCTTGCGCATGCTTCAAGGAAGAAAGCAATTGAAGGATCTTGTGAAGAAGGTAGAAATTATTAGATTGTGAAGCTTTCTTAATGTTTTTCTCATGTTGATGCTCAAGATTGACTCTAGAAAAAAATGTGTTATTCTTCTGAAGGTTCAGGCTGCACGTGATGAAATGCAATGGGGAGAGGAGGGCCCCCCTCCATTGCTGGTAAAAATTGCACCAGATTTGTCAAAAGAAGACCTTGAAGATATTGCTGCGGTAAGCATGTTTAGGTTCATGTATTTTTTTTTTCCTATCTTCATCATCTTACATGCTCTATAACAGTTTATATTTTTATTTGTAGGTTGCCTTGGCTCTTCACTTGGATGGATTGGTATCTCTTTACTTCACCACTGCTTTAAAATTGTGAATATCTTCACTTTATTTACTATTAATTTATATTTATTATTTCTAGATTATATCAAATACAACTATCTCAAGACCTGATCCGGTCAACAAAAATGCATTGGCTTCAGAAACTGGTGGCTTAAGTGGGAAGCCTCTCTTCAATCTTTCTACCAATATCTTGAAGGAGATGTATATTTTGACAAGGGTACAATTGTTATTTTTATATTGATATTGTCTTGTAGTTAACTACTTTCATTGTTCATTATTTTCCACATTTTTAATTGTAGATTTAACATGCACATTCCAGTACATAATGCTTTTTTCTGTCTTTTTTGCTTACACGTTATTCGCGCCTAACTAACAACATGACTCTGTCAATTTATGCTTATCAGGGCAGGATTCCTTTGATCGGCTGTGGGGGCATTAGCAGGTAAAAACTACACGTTTCGTCACCCATTCATTACCGTATATTAGTATTTCTCTTGTCATCTAAAAATGCAAACAAATTAGTATACAATAATTTCTGACCTTTTGCTATTCAGTGGCGAGGATGCATACCAGAAAATAAGAGCTGGAGCAACTCTTGTTCAGCTTTATACAGCATTTGCATACGGTGGACCCGCACTTATTCCTCAAATAAAGGTATCGTCCTATTCATAAATCTGTTACATGTGTTTCTGTAATGTATATGCATGCACCATAGTTCTCATTCTTGGATTCAATTGGTTTTAGGCTGAACTAGCTGCATGCTTGGAAAAAGATGGATTCAAATCCATCCTTGATGCAGTTGGTGCAGATTGCAGATGAGATTGAATACATTGCTGTAAGGAAGCATAATATCATTATAGGTGTAGCAATGTTCCTTTTTTGGCAATGCCTAATTTACATTTTTTTTTGCTTTACTTTATATCTACTTTTCTCTTTTTTATTATTGTTATTTAATTTAAATTTAAATGGGTTTGGCCACGTGTTTCTCGAATTGTATAAGTGAAGGTTTTTGTTAGGTGATTCAGGCATTTTGTGTTTTAGAGTGATGATTGTTTGGCAATAAACTGCCAAATCATTGAGAAATACCCGTGTAGCATAAATCCATAATTAATCAAATTATGGAGCATAAAGTTAGAATAAACCCATCAATATGCTGTCAAGTGGGACTCTAAATTTTTTATGTGAATATTCAAAATTGAAGTAATGTTGTGTTGGTTTTGGATTGAAATAATATCTAATTTACCGAGTCTTATTGTTGACTGTCTTGTTGAGGAGCTTAATTTTTTGTATGAATTGGATATCCTTTGTGTAATTGTAGATATTAGTTCTGAGTTGGATAAGATCACGAGTGTTGGTTTAATTTTCAAAGGGTCATGATATTACCGATTAAGGTTAAAATGACACTAACCTGTGGATCAAGGTTTATGTTATTTTAAAAAAATATATGAGAATTTATTAAAAAATCTAAATCATAAGTCAAACAAATCTTTTAAGAGTGATTGATTTGTTTCAATTTAAAGGGGGAAAACCATGAAGTGGTATGGAGAAAAGGCAATGTGTAGATTAATTGTGATAAAGGAATGGTAGCCGTACTTAATATATTATGGCTCAAAAAGAAATAAAGTATTCTTACAATAATAGTTTAATGATTGGACAAGACAACTAAAAAAGAACAACATTTGCTTGTTAAAAATTAAAATAGATGAGGTTGTACTATCATTACATTACATTGCTCTTATTGGAATCTTTCGTAAGATTTTGAGTTTAAACCTTACAAACGGCAAAAAAATGTGGTTGAAAGTGGATGATGGTCATAAACAGCAATTGATTATAGAAAAGACTTATAGAGTTATGAAGTAGGACAAGGGTATTTAAGGTATTTTGAATTTTTACCGTCTAATTAAGATTTGAAGATTTAAAGATGATGTTAATGTAGGAATGAGATCTTATTGTGTCCCCACAACGTTATAGTCTATCTTTCAAAAGAAAAAAGGGCAGACAAATGTTAAGGTGCAAAGCACTTGTACTGTCCCCTTGTAATGTTCTCTTTTCACACCCCCTAAAATAGATAATCAGGCACCATACTAACTTGTCTTGATCAACTAATAAAAAGTTCTGTTCTCTAAATTTGTAAGATATTTAACATGTCAAATACATCATTTATCCTTTGAAGTAAAAAAAAAAACATCATTTATCCTCATATATTTTGATAAAAAGCCATAATCCACGGGATAAAATAATAAAACAGTAGGATCGTTTTAATTTATTTTCCAACATTACATTCGTTTATGAAACTAAATTAATATAGCTTCACTAAAAGTGGCTATCTTTATTATTTTTGTAGATATTACAGAATTACTCATGGACAAAGTAAATGAATGAATACTTTGCAATTATACTGTGGTTATAAAAACTAAAAAGTAGTTGCTTAATTTTTGAAAGATTTTTAAAGTAAAAAGAGGAACAAAATTGTAAAGAATACAAAAAAGAATTGTCTTGTGTATTGAAGATAGAAATTGATATATGTTTTAAAATGCAATTGTCAAAAAATTAGTTTGAGAGTTTTTAGTTTTTATTTGACTAAGTTTTTAATTTTTGTGGTCTAGAAAATTTATCTGAATTTGTCCAACTTACATATACTTTAATATTATGTAGTGATGGCTAGTCTGGATGTCACACCATGCACATTTCTTCTTTCCATAAAAAGTATGTCACAGTGGCTTTTATCATTGACAAATTTTCCACTTAAATTTACCTGTAATTTATTATTATGATGTTGCTATGAAAAAATAATGTAAAGGGGTTGATTTTATTTTACAAATATTTTATGTAATTTATAATCTAAATAGAAGATAGTTTTTTGTTGTTGAAGTTTTTGTGTTTTGTTATTAGAGATCAATTTTTAATATTTAAATAGAGCTTCTAAATTATTTGAGACGGCCACCTGGGTTGTCAATTTTAGTGAAGTCTCTTGTCTCAATGTGAATCAATTCAACCTTGTAGACTATCTTTTCTCATGTTATGAGTAATTTTCTTGTGTCTTCCTTCATTAGTGATGAGATTGAAAAGGCGATAACCTCATTCTCTTGGAGCCATGGCAGTAAAAGAAGTTGAAAAATTCATTGGTTTGCCTGGAATAAACTAGCTATATATTGATAGGCTCCATGCAAACATAGCAATAAATTAAAGCTAAGTGTTCTTTCAAGAGTGATTTTCTTGGTTCTACAATTGGTAATCAATCATTAATCCCATTTATGTTTAGAAAGAACATTTAGAGTGCTTATATACGGCTCGAAACAAACAATATCTTATGATGTTACATTTTTAAGAATGAAATGAAGTCAGTATCACTAATTAGGAAATAAATAATTCGAACCTAATTAATATTTATATAATTAAATGATTTATTTGTCTCAGAATTCATAGATCTAATTGCTTCATGAATACTAATAATTGTAATTGATGGCCAATTGGCCATGGCTATCAGCTACTAATGTGTGATGGAATCATGGAAATATCAAATACGTTGTTTTGGTATGAAGCGACATAGTGACCTGCAATCCTACCTTATTAAAGTAAAAATATTGATTATAATTATAATGAATGATTTGAGACTGCTGAACAACAAACGAATTATTGGTTAAATTAATTAAAACAAAAGAAAGAAAATAAAAATATTCATGGTAGTATTTTTTTTCTGAAAATAATAATATTCACAAATTGTCTTCTAATGTATTATCGTACACTTGCTTGTGGTGCCGTCTAAAAGCGGCCAACAATACAGGGGCAGTTTCGTCAATTAACAATGTGGTTGGCTCCAACAAAAACAAAAATTAATGTTGTGGCTGAATTTTCTCTTCAAAATCGGTTGGCAAAGAAAAACGCGCACTTTTAAATTTAAATTTAGAATTATCCAACTCAAAACATGACAAAATTTAAAATAGTCATCACTCATCACTCAGTTTATTAGTATTCTTTCTTTGACAAAGTTAAGTCTTATTTTTATATTTATGTAATTTGGTCATTGAGAAAGTTAAGTCCCATTTTATATCATATTTAATTTTTTTATTTAAATTTATAAATTGTAAATAATACCTTTTTATTATATATGGTTCAATTTTGTTTTTAATCTATTATCCTTGAAATTCACATATATTAAACATTCTTTTGACTACCTATATATTAAGAGTTGATGGACATACGAATAAGATAAAAGGAAATTCAGAAATCAATTCTTGGCGAATATAGATTTATATCATATTTGCTTTGTTAAAAAAATAAATGATATGATATGACAATTTTAATTCTATCATATCTACACAAAATGAAAGGATCATAATTAAAACTTCGAACCTATATCACTCGCTCATATTTAAATTTTACTTTTTACGAGTAAAACCAAGTCTAACCATAAATATGTCCTTTAGCCATTCAAATGTCACAACTTTTTTATCATGTGAATTGTGAGTTTAAACAAAATTTGAACAATAAATAAAAATCTCCCTCGCTATCATTTGCTTGTTTTCCCATTTTAAGTTAATATATTTTCAACTTAAACTTAAATTTAAGCTAAAAAGGTGAAAAAGAAAAGCAAAAAAAGCTGGTTCTTGCATCTAAGTTCTTCTTCTTCTTCTTAATTTTCATATCTATCATACGTGGTGTGTAACCAAACAAGTCCTCTACGTGGTTTAGCTTCTTCCGCGAACACATTTATTTATCAATCACATCACATCACACTTTCAGATTATTCTTCTCTTTTGCGTTTCTGTTCCGAGTTCCGACTCGTTCAATACTCAACGATTTCTTCAACTTCAACTCACTTCAGCTAGATCTTACTTCAATCGTTCTTTTCAGCTACTAATTTTATTCTTCTGAGGTTAGTGAATCGATTTGCTTCATCAAAATTGCAAAATTTTGTGCTTCTTTGTTTGTTTTCATGCTAATTACCATTTTTAGCATTTGAAGAAAAAGTGGTTTTTTATTTCGAATCTTTATCTTGATTTTCTGTTTATTAATTAATGAGTAATTAAAAGTGTTTATTTTAATTCTGAATTATTTAAGCTGGTTTCATAACGTGTTAGGCAAATTCAAAATTCAAATTTTTAATGCTTTGAAGTTATAATTTTTTATTCAAAATTTGAAAAATAGATCTTTTTTGTTGTTGTTGTGAATGTTGCATCATTTTCAAAAGCTAAAGTTGAAAGGTGGAAGTTTTTTTTTTCTTTCTTCTTCCAGTATTTAAGGGAATTCATGTATTGGATTTTGAAGTTTTCTTTAGACTTTGTTTGCGAATTTGTAGTGGAATAGAGGATTTATTTTTTCGGTGTAATACAAAATCGTTCTAATTTGGTGGAACTCGAAAATTGTATGGGAGGGGTTTATATGAATTCTTCATATTCAATCTATGTTGTTATAATATTCTCAAAATAAAAAAGTATATATTAATCATAAGCATTTATTTATAATTCTCTATAAAAAAAACTCTCAAAAAAGTGAAAGATTTCTCTATTTTTCTTTATACTTCCCTCCAAACTTGCAAACGAAGGCTTAAGTTTCAACTTTCCAATTGGAGTAACTAAAAGTTCTATTTTTCATAGGTCCTTAGATTAGGCTATGTGGGGTTGTGGATTTGTTAGGTTCATGAATTTTGAATTTTACAGCTTAGGATGATGTTCAATGTGTCAATGGCCACATATTAAGCTTGGAGCACTAAATTTGATAGTAGAGTCTGTATCTTGAGTTATGGTCCCCTCCATTATGTTATCCTGTTTCATTGAGGGGCTTGTTGTAAAGTTCGAAAGGGTCATTTGTTTGAAAAGTTAACTTTTTGAAAAAGAATAAATATATCACTTTTCTTTGCCATTGCAACGTGAAGTTGCTGTTTATAATTGTAACAAGTTTTGGTTGTGGCAGAACTATTTAAGGGAAGATGTCTAAGACAACCAGTGTCCCACCTGCTTTCCAGTCTATTAAGTCACTGCCACCTGAGTTCAAGTTTGATAATAATCGAAACTCTGGTATTGTGGAAAAGCATGGAAAAGTTAAATCGAGAAACACTGATTTGATTGGATCAAATGGTCGTGAAAATGGTGCAACAGTAGGAGAGGTTTCTAAAGAAGCTCAATACCGTACTGGCGGCATGGATCTCTTTGACGAAGAATCTCCATATGGTGGAAACAGTGAATCATTTGAAGACAGTCCGTCGTATGCTAATGAAGACTCGATATCTGCTTCGTTGCCCCAACCATCAATTTCAATGGCCTCTAGGGAAAGCAGATGGAGTGATACAACTCCTTATGCTTCAAAAAAGGTATTATAGGCTTCAGACTACGATTCTTATTTACTCCTGGTTTTTAAAATCAGTTATAATAACTGTGAATAATAATTGCTGATTATGATACATATACATTCCTTCGGCTGAAAAGTCATTGTAGACAAACATAAATATATGAAAGGTCTTGCCACATTTTTATATTACTAGTTATCTTCATTTGTACTACTGCTGTTTTAATAAATCATGTAATATAGATATGACTGCTTTGGCACTACATACTTCCAAAGTCATGGGTGTTGTATTGCTTGGGATGTGGGTTGATGCTTTGTAGAACATTGAGGATACAAAGGAACTAGTGGGAAACTGAAACTATACTATTACTTGATGCATTACTACTAGCATTAGCAGCATTGATTGGCTATAAATTCTATAGAGAAGTTAAACCAAAGAAACTTATAGTATTAGTTAATTTCCAGTATTTTCATCTGAGAAATATATCCTTTGTCCATCTTTTCATATCAAGTTTCAACTAGCTGAACTGACATCATCATTTTCTGTCTCGTCATTCTAAAAGTTCCACTTGGCTGTGGTACTAGCTTTAAAAATAGAGTTTAAGTAAGTGAATGAAATATTTTTTTCTTCTCGATTTTTTTTAAAATTAATTTCCTAAGTTTGTTTGAATTCTCAGTCTTAAATATATTGTTTACTGTTTCAGAAGCTTCAGTCTTGGCTTCAACTTTCTAATGGGGATTGGGAACTGGTGAAGATAATCTCAACTTCTGGAACTGAATCTGTCATTTCACTGCCTGACGGGAAAGTAAGACAAGTTACACAGTATTTTTTCTATATTGGATTGGATTTCATCTTTTGGTCTGATAGCTGAACTCTTTTCCTCTTAATGATAGGTTTTAAAGGTGAAAGATGAAAGTTTGGTACCAGCAAATCCTGATATTCTTGATGGAGTGGATGACCTCATGCAACTTAGTTATTTAAATGAACCATCAGTTTTATATAACCTGCAACATAGATACAATCAAAATATGATCTACGTAAGTATTTGCATCTCTGAAATGTTTTTCTTCAACTTTGTTTGCCAATCACAAAATATTTATGCACATAACTATGCAATTCAGACAAAAGCAGGCCCTGTTTTGGTGGCAGTAAATCCTTTTAAGAAAGTTCCTCTGTATGGTATTGACTATATTCAAGCCTACAAGCGTAAAGCAGTTGAAAGCCCTCATGTTTATGCAATTACAGACTCAGCGATCAGAGAGATGACACGGGGTAACTTTTTTCTTTCTAATATTTACATATATGGATCAGAGAGATAATACGGAGTAACTTATATCTTTCTTTCTTTTATTTAGATATATGGATGAATTTTTAGAAGTTACGACCACTTACATTTGTTTTAAGCTATAATATCTTATTCTGACTCGTGCGCTTTATTTGCAGATGAAGTTAATCAATCAATAATCATAAGGTCAGTATTTTGTGTTGAGTTCTTTTCTGTACAACTGATTATTCTGATATTTTCTTTTTATAAGATGTTTCCATCTAAGTTTCCTTCCAGTTATGACCTGTGCAGTTATTACCTGAAAACTGGTCTTTTTTTTTACTCCTTCATAATTATTGGACTTTGACTGTCCAGTGTGCAATGCTCTCATGTAGAGTCCATTTAAATTATACTTGAGATTTTGAACTGAAATGTGTCGTGCTTATTGTGTTTATTCTTGACTATAATTTGTTTCTTGAGAGACCTTAATAAGCATTCTCATTGTATAAGTCATAAGAGATACTTAGAAAATATGAAATTCTTTCATCTTGCAATTTTCTTGAATAAGGTGATGAATTCAACTAAAAATGTTTAGGGAAATATGAAAATGGAATTATTTGTTACCGTTTGAGTGGTTATATGCTCTTATCCCCTAAACTAAACTGAATTTGTTTTCTTGCCACGGATTCATTTTTCTGACGGTTTCTTAAAATTCAGGGAAGAGCTTCTTATTTTCCACTCTTGGATTAGCCTTGATTAGCATACAGCTTCTTTATGCTGTCTGATGATTTTGTCATTAATATCCAGCTCAAATTGAGTTTCCTTAGCCTTGTGTACTCCCCTTATTTGTATTTGAACTGGGACCTATAGTAATTAGTAAATCTTATATTCAGTGGTGAGAGTGGAGCAGGGAAGACCGAGACAGCAAAAATAGCAATGCAATACCTGGCTGCCCTTGGTGGTGGAAGTGGAATAGAGCATGAAATATTAAAGACTAATCCAATATTAGAAGCCTTTGGTAATGGAAAAACATTGAGAAATGACAACTCAAGTCGTTTTGTAAGATTCTCTAATCCTATATGTATTGATTCTTTTAGTTGGCCTGTTTGGTTCCGATTTTATTCTCTTTTGATGCTGAAAGCTCTCTTAATTTGATTGATTGTTACAGGGAAAACTCATTGAGATTCACTTCAGTGAAACTGGAAAAATATCCGGTGCTAATATTCAAACATGTAAGTTTACTACTTAATTAAAATTCATACCATTCGACTAAAACTTTCCAACTAATTATGTTAAATGTTTGCATCAATGTGTGGAATCTATGTGATGCTCCTGGTATGACCATTCCTTGAACAGTTTTGTTAGAAAAGGTAATTCGATCTTCTGCGTTAATGTTACATTCCAAATTTTGTTCATGCAATATCAATTAATATTAGTTTACTTGGTATATGAACAGTCTAGAGTAGTCCAATGCAATGAAGGGGAAAGGTCATATCATATATTTTATCAGCTATGTGCTGGAGCACCACAATCTCTCAGGGGTAATTGGATATTTTTACCTTCTATTCTGCTAATGTATTTGTTACATTGATGGATTGTGGATTTTTCCTTAACTTTTTATTTGAGGATTTCCTTGAAGGAGTGGTCATTCTATTTCCTTGATATAAGTTTGTCATATTACATTATCCCTTTTATTTCTTTATATTTGTTTATTTGACTTCTTTGTCTCTCAGAGAAGCTAAATCTACGAAGTGCGGAAGAATATAAATATCTGAGGCAGAGCAATTGTTATTCAATTACTGGTATCGATGATGCTGAAGAATTCCGCATAGTCACGGTATATAAATATCTTCGATATAGGTTTAGTTTATATTATATGATTTTTTTTTTTATTTTCTGCTTTGTGTAATGGTTTTGCATACACATGAACTTTTTAATACCAGGATGCTCTGGATGTTGTCCACATTAGCAAAGGAGACCAAGAGAATGTGTTTGCAATGCTTGCTGCTGTATTATGGTTAGGAAACATATCATTTACTGTGATCGATAATGAAAATCATGTTCAAGCTGTTGAGGATGAGGGTAATAATTTCCATAATCTCAGATGCAATCTAAAAGAAAGATTTTTCCAGAGCAGTTTTCTAAGTTTTCTAAGTTTCCTCGTATTCTTTTGTTGATATATTGTGGTTATTGATTGATTTTATGCCCTTATGAAGTTATGATTTAAGAACCATGCAGTTGCTTGAGCATGTTTGCATTTTATGATAACTATTGCTTACATATTTTACTTGATACAGAATTTCCGCTGCATAGGTTTAGCCCAATTGAGCATATTTTAGATGCTTTCATGCGTTATGTTAATTTATGATTGATTGTCCGTCCTTAAGAAGTTATGGTTTAAGAACCATGTAATAACTTGAGCATGTTTGCATTTCATGATAACTATTGCTTACCATGTACTGTAGTAAGTTGAGCATGTTTGCATTTATGATAACTATTGCTTGCATATGTTTTTACACTTGGTACAAAATATCCCTTGCATTGGTTTTACCCAGTTGAGCATATTTTGAATGCTTTCATGTGTTATAAGTTGATTTATACCTCAACTAAATATCAATTTTGTTCCTTGACTTCTTAAAGGGCTGTTCAGCACTGCCAAGTTGATTGGCTGCGACATTGAAGATCTGAAGTTGACTTTATCAACTCGCAAAATGAAAGTTAATAATGATATTATTGTCCAGAAGTTGACGCTATCACAGGTAAAATGACTACTATGTTGACAAATACCTTTGTTCATTTGTTCATGACTATGGATGGACAGAGGGCAACTTCCTAGGAGGGAAGATCTTTGCAATATAAATATTTATTGAGTTACTCAATTATCATATGCCAGTTTCAATTTGATTTGTTTAGTTTGTTATAGAAGGTAATGGAATATAGGCTTGTCTTAAATGTTAACTTTTTTTATTACGTAGGCTAGTGATGCAAGAGATGCTTTGGCGAAGTCTATATATGCATGTCTGTTTGATTGGCTGGTTGAACAAATAAACAAATCACTTGCTGTTGGCAAAAGACGAACTGGCAGATCTATCAGTATTCTAGATATTTATGGCTTTGAGTCATTCAATGTACATTATATTAAACCACAACTCTCCTTTTCTTCACATGTCTATACTATTTAAATTTTTAAATATTTTCTGCTTTGAATTCTGTGCATTTTATACCCAGAGGAACAGTTTTGAGCAGTTCTGCATAAATTATGCAAATGAAAGATTACAGCAACACTTCAACCGTCATTTATTCAAGTTGGAACAAGAGGTATGCACCATATAGAAACAAATTGCTTAAATAAATCACAATGGGCGATGGTGCTAACAGAAATATGATATTGTTTTTTATTCAAATGCGAGTTTTTGTGAAAAATTTGAATAATAAACCAACAATATGATATTGTTCATAGCTCTTCATGCTTATCCCCTCATCTCGTTATCAACAACATTTATTCTGCTCCTCAAGGGCATATGAATTGTTTTCAATACGCAAGAACTAAAACATCATGGAATTTCATACTGGTCTTTTTTTTCCTTCTTAAAGTGAAAGTATTGAGTACCTCCATATATAAAGTTTAAATAAAAATGGTTTTGCTTATCACTGAAATCTAAACACTGCATATAAAATTAAAACATTTCATGCTCACAATTATGTTTCAGGAATATATCCAAGACGGTATTGATTGGGCTAAAGTTGAATTTGAAGACAACCAAGACTGCCTTAATCTTTTTGAAAAGGTATATAGCTCTTCTGTCCCTTATCTAGGCTTCATCCCTAGCCAATGTGAGACTGAGTTTTTCCCAATAGAAAGCCTATGCTTGATTGAATATTTGGAATTTGGATGTCATCAAGCACAACGCCATCACATGCTTTCATATGGCTAAGATATAAGGATTCTACTTCTACTAAGTTTAGTTTATATATATGCTAAACTTTCAGCATAACTGGCTATCTATACTTCCATTAGTTGTTTCTTTCTGCTATTGAACTACATATTTGGGGATGTGATTTTGTCTTAATGTCCCAGTGAAACATCCTTTGCAGCTATTTCTTTCCCTTTTCTTTTTTCGATGAGGTCCTCAAACCTAATATTGTGATTAGTTTTGGAACTATTTCTTTGATGTGGAAAAATGCCACATCCTATAAGAAATTTGAAATTACTTTCTTAGAGAATTTACTTTTGAAAATTGTGCAGAAACCACTGGGGCTACTATCCTTGCTAGACGAAGAGTCCACTTTTCCAAACGGCACCGATTTAACATTTGCTAACAAGCTTAAGCAGCATTTGAAGTCAAATCCATGCTTCAGAGGAGAACGAGATAAAGCCTTTACTGTGCGTCATTATGCAGGAGAGGTATGAATCTGGTCAAGGTCATATAATGTTAGACATTTCTTTCTGTTTATCCGTAGTGTTTGCCTTAAGATAATGTGCTGGTTATGATAATGGACCAATGGCTTTCAAGTTGCATTCTGGTGCAAGTTTTATACTGTGGTAGGACTAAGTTTGAAGGGTCAGACAGAAAATCCTAAACTATTTCACATTTGATCCATGTTAGTTAACCTACGAACTGTGATTTTCACTGTGCTTCCATACTTAATATTTTTTAATCCACATACTATCGTTTTTCTTAAAAACTAAGAATTACTTATTTCTTGTTGATCTATATTTGCTTGTTACCTGACAGTTTCATAGTTTCATTTGTTCTTCCCATCAGGTCAGTTATGATACAACTGCATTCCTAGAGAAGAACAGGGACCTATTGCATGTGGATTCCATCCAACTTCTATCCTCAAGCAAATGTCATCTTCCTCAGTTATTTGCATCCTATATGCTTACTCAGTCTGAGAAACCTGTAGTTGGTCCCTTACACAAGTTAGGCGGGGCAGATTCCCAAAAGCTAAGTGTTGCCACAAAATTCAAGGTACAAACGCGCAACTTTAGTTTTCTCCAAAGTTTATCATAAAATGGTCTGGTAGTTGGATAACTGATCTTTCTGCTGGCACCCAGGCACAATTGTTTCAACTGATGCAACGTTTAGAGAGCACCACACCTCATTTTATTCGCTGCATTAAGCCCAATAACCTCCAATCACCTGGATCGTATGAGCAAGGACTTGTGCTTCAGCAGTTGAGATGTTGTGGGGTCCTAGAAGTGGTTCGAATATCCAGATCAGGCTTTCCAACTAGAATGTCTCACCAAAAGTTTGCAAAAAGGTATAACAGAGAAAGAAACATGGTGATACATATGTTTTCAAACCCCTATTCCGAGCCAATTTCATTTTTTTGTTTGTTTCTTCTGACCGTTCTCTTATTATCTTGGAAATGGTGAATCAGATATGGTTTTCTTCTCCTTGAAAATGTTGCATCACAGGAACCACTTAGTGTTTCTGTTGCTATTCTTCACCAGTTTAACATTTTGCCTGAGATGTATCAAGTTGGCTACACAAAATTATTCTTCCGAACTGGGCAGGTAAGAAGTCTATATGATGTTTATTACAAATTTCTTTCATTAAATTCAAATTGAAATGGTGGTGATAAATGCGATTGTATCTAGCTTACATAGGTATGGAATGATGTAGTGAAGAAAAACATAGTATATGGAAGTTTAAAGAAGAAATATAAAATTGAAATTATTTGTGGTTAGGGTTATGATTTGAGAATTAGTTTTTACTTAGTTATGGAATTCTGGCTTGAGTGATTTAGGCTTAAAATGAATTAGTCTTTCTAGTTCTATTTTGATCCCTTGATTCCTTTATGAAGATACCGTAATGAACTATTATTATCTTTTTTAAACCATCAGCCTGGTCATGGTTACTTAGTTAGGTTTACTGAAATTATTCATATTTTGCATTATTTTCTTTTCTTTCTTCTTGCTTTCAAGGATTTTCTTGTCATTTTGAACTCTTGCTATAGTTTAATTGTCAGAGCCTAAGTTTAAACTTGATCTACTCTTTTTTTTTTTCCTTGGATTAGAAGGACCCAATAACTATTTGGCATCACTTTGCCTATTCTTTTACAGGATAAACTGGTCCATGTCTTTCCAGTGTTGAACATGCTTTCGCATTGTGTCTTTATAATTTTGATCTCCAAGTCCGACCTTGAACTATATACTTACCTCTGCTGCACTGTGTATTTAAAATGCTGTGTTGATCATGATTGCAGATTGGAGTGCTTGAAGATACTAGGAATCGTACCCTCCATGGCATTTTACGTGTACAAAGTTGCTTCAGGGGTTATCAAGCTCGTTGTCATTGCAAGGAGCTTTGGAGAGGAATCACTACTCTTCAGTCATGTATTTCCTTTACTCGACCAAATTCTTTTGGCCTGTCATATTCCTTGGGAAGTGTAACAGACTGGAAACTTTTATTTTTTTACCCATTCATGCAGTTATTAGAGGAGAGAAAAGCAGAAAGGGCTTTGCAACTTTGCTTCGGAGACATAGAGCTGCTGTTATTATACAGAAGCACGTGAAAACAATATATGCAAGAAACAGAATGAAAATGACCACTGGCGCTGCAGTTGTCATACAATCATGTAAGAACTTTTCATTGTCTAGACACAGAGATTAGTTAGTTCCATAAAGATTGCACGCACAAAATTGTCTTGAAAAGTTGTTTGTCCTCTTTTGAGAACATGTAATGAAAGTCCTATAAATGTGCAAATCAATGTTGGACATGAATTAGCTTAGGTGTTGAACCAAAATTTTTTCGTACGTAAGTTTTCATAATTATTTTTTTGCTATATTTTACAGTTATTCGTGGGTGGTTAGTCAGAAGATGCTCAGGAGATATAGGATTTTTAAAATCTGGAGGCATGAAGGTATTTTCTTTTCTATTTCAGAAACTATGTCTAAACAATTATAATTGCGGATTGCTTGATACTTACAATTAAGAACTCTAAAACAGATTAATGAGGCAGATGAGATTCTGGTGAAGTCGTCTTTCCTAGCTGAATTACAACGCAGGGTGCTTAAGGCCGAAGCTGGCCTGAAAGAGAAAGAAGAAGAAAATGACATCCTTCATCAACGTATTAACCAGTACGAGAGCAGATGGTCTGAATATGAACTAAAAATGAAATCAATGGAAGAAGTATGGCAAAAGCAAATGAGATCCCTACAATCTAGCCTCTCCATTGCAAAGAAGAGTCTTGCTATGGATGATTCTGAAAGAAATTCAGATGCTTCTGTTAATGCAAGTGATGACAAGGAATACAGCTGGGATATGGGAAATAATCACAGGCACCAAGAAAGCAGTGGAACAAGATCTATGAGTGCTGGTTTGAGCGTTATAAGTCGGTTGGCTGAAGAATTTGAGCAAAGGAGTCAAGTATTTGGTGATGATGCCAAGTTCTTGGTTGAGGTAAAATCTGGTCAAATTGAAGCAAGTTTGAATCCAGACCAAGAACTTAGAAGATTAAAACAAATGTTTGAAGGTTGGAAAAAGGACTATGCCGCAAGACTGCGTGAAACAAAGGTTATTTTAAATAAACTTGGAAGTGAAGACAGTTCAATAGAGAAAGCCAAGAAGAAGTGGTGGGGAAGAAGGAACAGTACTAGGATAAGTTGATTTATTTATTTTTTTCCTTATGGGGTTTGGCTTTGGTCCATGCACTGTTTTAAGGGGCATTGCCAACTATATATCAAAAAGGAGGAAAATATAACAGGAAAAATATGAATAGCAGTAGGAAGTGATCAAGGATGAATGAATTATTTATTGTAATTAGGCTAGCTGCTGCTAGCCATTTCTATTTATCAAAAATTTGAAATTTGTGCTAGATTTGTGGAGGTAGAGGCTATACATGGCTTGTGATTCGTGTATAACCTGGCTTTTTATGGTTAGTGAATTGCATGTTAATTTTGGTCTAAAATGTGTATTTAATTTCACTATTTATGGCTTAAAAGAGGATTCATAGCTAAATAATAGCCACGTTATCACTCTATTACCACATAATATATAATAAATTGACTATAGACTTGCTAAAATCTAACTCGTTGACCTCTTGCGAATTGATTTTGCGTAACTTTATTGAGAAAAGAAGAGAATTGTTCAAAAGCTTCTAATTCTTCGAATTGTGTCAATTTCAATCTTAACTTACCATCTACTTGTTTATGACTTTAATTTGACCCGTTGATCAAACTCTAAAAACGGAAATACCCACCTTAATTGTATGGTTGATTCCAACATTAAATATATAAAAATATTTGGCCATATGTAATGGAAATTACAATAGTAGTAGGAATATAAAAACATATCTATATTGGATTTTAACTATTACTAAAAGAGTCATACTTCTTTCGCTGAAAATTTAATTTAACTTGTTCATTCTAAAAGATGAGAATATAAATCCATATCTTAAACATATTCACCCAAATTTAAATACGGAATCTCACACGACATGAAATTTATGAGATGTTTTTACCACTTCGTCTCTAGAAAGTAAAGAAAGATTTCAGTTCATATTACCAACAATGAATTGGTACAAGTGGTAAGGAACTTGATTCGTTTAAACATGTGGTCAGTAGTTTGATTCCTAACTCATGTTTGCAGAAAATTCAGTTGAAATAGGAGATCCTACTTTATATACTCTACCGATTTCCAACGAAAGTTAGTCATCATTAGTGGAAACTTCGTACCAATTTTAACAATATTTTTTTTTACTTCATACTCTCCAAATAACAATGATATAACAGAATCGGGTGTGATTGTCATGTGACCCGACCCATCTACCGGATTCGATTATCATCCTTTTACCTTAAAACCCATCCAGCAACAACAACTACCAGAAAGTGAAGAAGAAACAGTTGATGATGCAATTGCAAAGCAAAAGCAATAATAATGTTTAGTGTGAGTCGTAGTATTATTTCCCATCATTTTCGTGACTGCGAACATTTCAGTGTTGTTGGTTTCAGAATTACTCTTTCTTCTATTCACACCTTCCATCTTTCCTTTCCACGCCCCCTCCTCAAACCTTCTTCTTCTTCTTTCGCTGTTACTACTACTACCAACCGTACCAAATGCTATTCTTCTGGTGAAATTCCACTCCTTTTCGATTGTTTCAGGTTCATTTCTTTTTTTTATCATTTGGGTTTTCATTTTATCCTTTTTTCACAAAAAAATTATGTGCTGAAAAGTTTAATGGAAAATAAGTAAAATTGAAGTGATTTTTGAATAGTTGGCGATTCTGTATGTGCTAGATAATTCTCTTAGATGTATGTGCTGAACATTCATTAGTTTGTTCATTTAATATTGTGTATAAGAATCATATAGTATACTATTTTCTCTAGTCCTTGTTATAAGAGAATGATTAATGTATTTGGTCTATATTGCCACTCAGTGATATTTTGTTTCGCAACGGTTTCTACATGTGTGGATATGAATAGTTTCAGATGGAACTTGGAAGTTGTTAAGCAAAGTGTATATGAGAATTATAGAAGAAATAGGCTATTAAGAATATGATACACTGTTTATCTTCTTTTTTTTATTAAGAATAATTTGTTTCATTTTCTTTGTTTGTAGTAGCCAACAAGAAGATGAACGTGAAACTCTGTGTGATGGAGTATCTGCAGTGGCAGGTTTGTTTTCACTTTCACCTTCTGCCTCTTTTTCCATATCAATGTTCAATTGTGTAATGCCTAATTTGTATTTTTAGACTATCCAATGTTCAATTGTGATGATAATACTGATGCTATAATGATATTGTCAGGTGGAGTTGTAGCATTGGGAAAGTTTGATGCTCTGCACATAGGTCATCGAGAACTTGCAATTCAAGCATCAAGGGCCGGACCTCCATTTCTTTTATCATTTGTTGGCATGGCAAAGGTATTTGGTTGGGAACATAGGTATGACACATTTTATATATGCTAGTATCAAGCCTATTCAAACATTTATTGTACTATTTTTTATATGGCGGAAAATGAGTTTGGTTCTTACAAATTTATGAATATATGAGAAAACTATTCTATGGAGACTTGAATTTGTTGTTACCCTTCATTTATTATCCTACTTGAATAATATCTACGGTAGGAAAGTAATGATACAATATAAACGCAGATGAAACCAGCTATCACAACAACAAACTCTACAGCCTTTTGCCTATCTTATAGTTGTCTCCAGGTTACTTATAAGATTTACTTTTGTCTACATGGGAATTAAATCTGAAACATCTACTATACAACCTTACTATCCTTGTCACTGAATGCCATTGGCAAATTACTGTTGTATTGCAACATTTGTTTCCATTAGGAAGAGTAGCTTTGCAGCTGATATTGTATTTACAGCCCACTTTAAAGAAGACGATTTGATTGTAACTTTGTAAGTATTTAAAACTATTATCAACAAATTTGGCCATCATATTTTGGGTGATTGATTATACACTATTTGCCTATCTTGTAGTTGATTAAAGAATTTTTGAAATTGGCATACTTCTAGCAAATATATAAACTCCTAACTCATTTTTAGATTCTGAGTTACTAAAGATTGTGGCACCATCATCATTTTCTTATTTACCTTGGAGTGGAAATAAATAACGTGTATTTTGTCAAATGTTTCCCATACAGAGCTCCCATAGTGGCTAAATGTGACCGAAAGCGCGTTCTTTCATCTTGGGTTCCATATTGTGGTAACATGGTACCTGAAGAGTTTCAGATTGAGTTTTCAAGTGTGCGGCATCTTAGTCCACAACAATTTGTTGAGAAGTTATCAAAAGAGCTTAGAGTGTGCGGTGTTGTTGCAGGTAAAGTAAATAAGTAGCACCATAATATACTGTTATCTTCTCAAGTTGCACAAATTTCATACACACATTATATAACCTGTTGGGTATTTTCCATTTTTCCGGAATAGGAACATTATCATGGTTTATTCTGTTACCAATATTTATCGTTAATCCTTATATAAATGGAAATAGAAGTCTCTTCTGGAACTTATTGCAGGCGAGAACTACCGATTTGGATATAAAGCAGCCGGTGATGCAATGGAGTTAGTAAAGTTGTGTGAGGAGTATGGAATGGAAGCTTACATAATAAAATCTGTTATGGACAAGAACCAATACTCTACAAATATAAATTCCAATACTGGCTCCAAAGAGAGGGGACAGGTCTCGTCTACCCGTGTTCGTGAAGCCCTTGCTGTAGGGGACATGAAGTATGTCTCAGAGCTTTTGGGCAGAAAACATCGTCTGATATTAATGGCCACCGACCGAGAAAGGTTCAGCTTTAGCCAGAATAAGGTGTCTGCTCCTAAATCTTGCTTGTTGAATCTAGCACCAAAGGAAGGTTTATATGAGAAGTGTTCACTTTTACTTGATGAAGAAAATGTTATGCTATGTAGGGTAATTATTGACAGCAAGTTTGTCCATATAGAAACAGATTACGGCGGTTGGAGTGATATTTTTGGTACTCAAAATTTGCAGTACTTGCATATTGAATTTGGTGATTCTAGCACTTGATTCTGTTTAGATAATGTTTCTATTTAAATTCTAATTACAGACTATTCTTATCTCTCCCCATCTGCTTTAGATGAAAATTCTAAGTCTTAAAGCTGAGTGAGTATAGATAATAGTATTTTCCCCCTTAAATATATGTATGCCTATAAGTTAGTTATACACCATTTCAATCAACAAATGTTGAAACGGTTGAAGTGTCGATTTGTTTTATTACACACTGTTCCTTACAATTGGATGTTTAAATATATTCCTACATAAAACCAACAATCTTAAAGCACAATTTTGAACCCTCTTTTCTTTTTTTGGTTACATTTTGACTCTCTTTTCTAATCCTCTCAAGTCTCAATTGGAATATAAATGTTGTAGGGAACTCTCATCTAATGCTTTTTTTCAACCTCATCCAAAAGATTTCTAATAACTAATTTAGGTCATTCTATTCGACTATTGAAGGAGATATAGTCGGAAAAGTTTTTCGCCTTGATTTATTTTTTTCGGATGAAGAGGTGTTTGCTTACCTCGTTTAATTCAGTAATTTAATACTTTTTCATACATAATAAAATTTAATAAATATGTTATTGTTAGTCCCTCTCCAAGAATTGAAAATATAATACTTTTTTTGGTATAGAATTGAAAATATAGTATTCAAATGAAATTTAAACAAATAATTTTTTATAATAAAATTTAAATAAATACTATTACTCAATTTTTTGGTAAGAATAAATATTATTCAATTGGTATCATATATAAGATAAGATATAGAGAATTTATCAAATAAAATTATAAAAGAAAAAGAATTTATAAAAAAAATATAGAGAAATATCTTTTATTCAATATAAAAGACAAAAATATTTTATTTTGATCAAATATTCTAGTGAATATAAAAGATAAAAATATTTTAACTCTTTCTTAATGAAATATTTTTTAAGGAATATAATTATATATACTAATTATCAATGAGCATATTTTTTTATTCATTAATGTTTTTTTATGCATATAATTTTTTTTTTGGTCGAGCTCGAAACATCAAGCGGCGAACGCAGTGAGTAATCCCTCGTTAGATTGGAGCACATCAAAAAGTGGGATAACTGACCCAATCCAATGTGATGATCGAATCTCGACTTTTGGTTAAGAAAAGATGAGCCTCAACCGCTCAACTACACTCCTTGGATTATATAATTTGTTTTCTTCACTTTTTAGTTTAATCATTTTGTGTTTGCACTTTTTAGTTTAATCATTTTGTGTTTGCAAAAAGCTAAAGCATTTTTCTTAATTATCATATTAAAATTTTATTTACAAGTATACAAAAAAATAAAATCAAATTGCTTTTATTTTCTTCAAACCTCTTTAAAAAATTTGTAGCATTTTATTTTCAAAATTAGTTTAAAACAATAATTAAACAAATCCTTCTTCTTTTTATATACTTGACCACTGAGACGGAGGAAAACGCAATTAAGCACACAACCACCACCGTTCAACTCCGACGAACCACCGTTGTAGGCAGAAGGTAACGTTTTCTCCTTTTTTCTGATGATACAATTCTATCTGATTTCTGATCTTAAACTATGCTTCCCACTGCCAACGTTGTTTATTTGCTCATAATTGTTTTTGACTACAATCTGTTTGTTTAAATTCCTCTTTGGGTCTTGGGCTTACTCATTGATGCTTCTCTACAACAAAACCATAAATTTTACATTTATAAGATACATAGATTTCAATTTCATGGAGAATTTTGAAGAAATTTTTGAAGAAATTCTACATTTAAGATACATTGCAGAATTCTTAGCAGTCTTTTTTGAACAGGAAGCAATCAAATGTATGTTGATTCATTTTCCTTTTATCACAGCCACTTATCATGTTGCTTCGGAAAATTGTTGCGGCATGTCCTCTAAAATCAAAAAGGTTGTTCAGCTCTTTTGTTAGTCATGACTATACAAGTTCTATGCAAGAACTCAATAAGGTAGTTTACTTATTTGCTTTGTTTTGCTACTTAAGTAAACACAGTGTCTTTTCTGGTTCGGACAAGCCCGAATTGGATAAACAACTTAATTTTAGTAGAATTATTGTAATCCATGTTAAATTGTTTATTCTGTCTGTCTCAGGAAATGGAATTTGCATTTGGGGAAACTCCACCAAATGGACTAGATAGCTATGTAAGCAATAGTCATGCGGATAATGAACCCCATTTGTCATGCGAATCAAAAAGGATCTTTAACTCTTCTGCTAGTCATGCCTATGCAAGTTCAGTTCAAGAACTCAATAAGGTAGTTTACTTCTTCGTTTTGTTTGGCTACTTAGGTAAACGCAGTGTCTTTTCTGGTTCGGGCAAGCCCGATTTGGATAAACAACTTATTTTTAGCAGAATTATTGTAATCCATGTTAAATTGTTTATTATGTCTGTCTCAGGAAATGGAATTTGCATTTGGGGAAACTCCACCAAATGGACTACCTAGCTATGTAAGCAATAGTCATGCGGATAATGAACCCCATTTGTCATGCGAATCAAAAAGGATCTTTAACTCTTCTGCTAGTCATGCCTATGCAAGTTCAGTTCAAGAACTCAATAAGGTAGTTTACTTCTTCGTTTTGTTTGGCTACTTAGGTAAACACAGTGTCTTTTCTGGTTCGGGCAAGCCCGATTTGGATAAACAACTTATTTTTAGCAGAATTATTGTAATCCATGTTAAGTTGTTTATTCCGTCTCAGGAAATGGAAGTTGTATTTGGGGAAACTCCACCAAATGGACTAGCTTGCTATGTAAGCAATAGTCATGCGGATAATGAACCCCATTTGTCGATCTTCAGCTCTTCTGTTAGTCATGACTATGCAAGTTCTTTTCAAGAACTCAATAAGGTAGTATACTTCTTTGTTTTGTTCGGCTAATTAGGTAAATGCTGTGTGTGTTTTGTTTAAGGCAATATGCTGATATAGTACACGCCTTATAATATATACAAATAGCTTATTGGCTTAGGCCCGATTTGGATAAACAACCTAATTAAGCGTATTTTTACAAGTTAATTCGAGGCAGAAGGTAAAATAAGATTCAACTGTTGTCATATGCTATCCTGGAGAGTTTATGAAAATAAGCTGAATAGTGAAAACAACTTGTGGACATTCCATAAGCTCTCTCAATTTGTCTCGCAAGTGCTCATACCAGTAGGTAAGGTCAAATAAGTTAATCCAATTCATAGAGACCATCGAATAATAGTCTATCACAACACAAAGAGATTGAATCCACTTACTGGATCTTCATGCCCTTCCATTTGAATGCCTAGCCGGTTCACTTCTACTATGTTGCAATATTGCATTAAGAACTAGTGAAATGTTTGAAATCTAATCAAATTTCTGTGTTTCTGTTCAGTATCTACTTTGTACTAAGAAATTTTAGGAGAATTATTGTAATTTGTAATCCATGTTAAATTGCTTATTTTGTCTCAGGAAATGGAATTTGTATTTGGGGAAACTCTGCCGAATGAGCCGGTTAGCTCTGTAAGCAATAGTCACGCGAATAATGAACCTCATTTGTCATCTCAATACATAAGTGAAAGGTCTTTTCAATTGACTCATACTGGAAATTCAGGGGAAGCTCAAATGGTAGATGTGTCTCCAAAAGAAAGTACTAAGAGAACTGCCACAGCTGTCTGCAAAGTAATTCTTGGAAAGAAGGTTTTTGATTTGGTATTAGCCAATCAAATAGCAAAAGGAGACGTGCTTACAGTGGCGAAAATTGCTGGCATAACTGCAGCTAAGCAAACTAGTAACCTGATTCCACTGTGCCATAACATATGCCTTACACACGTGCAAGTGGATTTGAGATTGAATCACGAGGACTTCAGTGTAACAATAGAAGGGGAAGCTGCTTCAATGGGAAAAACTGGGGTTGAAATGGAAGCAATGACAGCAGTGTCTGTTGCTGGCTTAACAGTCTATGATATGTGTAAGGCTGCTTCAAAAGGTATTACAATTACAGATATAAGACTTAAGCAAAAATCTGGTGGAAAAAGTGGAGATTACTTTTGGGGACAATAATGGTTTTGAAGCATTCCAATTGAGAAGAACACACCAAGATTCTAAGAATGATATTCCTCATATAGTCTTGAACATGGGTGCATCAATATTGGAGCAAGTAAGTTTTGATGAAGCATATCTTGATAGCGACATTTTACTTGTCCCACTATGTACTTTGTCAAATTTCAGGTAAACCGTGGTTACACTTTGATTGCCTCCTATTACATCCAGCTCGTAATCTTGAATTTAACTCGGTACTTTACTTCTAGAAATTTTAAGGTAGAGTAATTATGTAGGATCCTACCAAAAATAAATAAATCAATGTTGATATTAGGCCTACATGCATAACAAACTATGGATGCATTAAGATGTCAAACATTGATTTTCTTATTAAACATTGAGATTTCTTTGTCTTAGTTTACTCTCTGAAAGTAATTGTGCTTATTTTAGAAGAAACAAGTCTGGTAAATTAGCCTATCTATTTTTCTGAATAAGCCTTTATCTATTTTAAGTTTACCTAACTAGTAGGAATATGTTTTGGGTCAGTCTCTTTTACTTTTTGGGTCTTGTTAACTAGTGCCCCAAGGCACTAGTTAAGGTTACTAAAAATAGTAATATTTGCATTGAAGATTGTGTTTTATTGTTTTGAAAAAGTATTATACACAAACTTCAAAAAAAATTTACTTTTTTTATTCACTTAACCATTGCCCTAAGGGCAATGTTTATCATTTTCCTTACTTTTTATCACTTAAATCCAATATGCTTTTAATTTATTATTGTAAGGATCATAAAAATTATAATTCATTATTGTAAAAAATTTACATTAGTAAACAATTAATTAATATTAAAGAAAATCTAGATATCAAATAATTGGATGATATGAATGATAACACACGAAAATTTAAAGATAAACATGCAAATTGTTCTCTAGCAAACTAATAGAGAACTATGTTGAATTGCTGATTGCTGACGACCTGTCGTGATCAAAGTCTGGTTTTTTTTGGTTACATTTCTGGTTGTTTATTTGAAAATGAGTAACTTTAGTCATTTTGTTCTCCTATTCTCCTTTTATGCCTTCGCAATTGCCCTTCTTCGAGTACATGGACGTGCTAGTAGCTTGGACCGCACTCTCTTTAGATAATACTGGCATGTATCGAGTAAGAGGAGAATGGTCAAGTATGCAAATCTGGGCATGGTTTAGTTCAATAGTGGCTTAGCTTGGGCTTAGAATTTAGTCAAAGACATACAAAAGTAATTTATGACTGATTGACTGGTTCATAGCTTCCAATCATGAGTTTTATGAGGAACGACCATTATTAAATTTAATTTAGTAATGAACTCATGTAAAATGAGGAAATACTAGAGTTGTTGGAGGTGCCTATTGACTTGGACGCTTTCGAGAGCTGACTATGTAGTTTGACTGATTTATTTTCCCCAATGTCAAACATGGCAACCTAGGTAATATAGGAAATAGTAGGAAAACTTTGAACTGTTTAATTTTTACTATTATTATTAACCTTCTGTTTATAGGAAAAGACTAGTAAAGTTGGACAAAGAATTATTCCACTTAGAAATTAAACTCGTTTTATTTTTAAAAAAATTGGTCTTTGGTGAAATTTTTTGGTAAGGGTCTTTGTTTAAATTTAGAGGAGCTTAAATACAATTTTTATCTTTTATTTCTTAATTTTTCAAATTAGAGATATCTATTCTAATTGTTTAATACTATCAAACCATAAAACAATAACAAAAAAAAATAAAAATATATCTTGTACGAAAAAACAACTTTTTATTTTTTTTATAGTGAAAAAATTACTTTTATATATATATTTCTTAACTTTTGATATCTTGTGCTTATTCTCAGCTCAAAAGATTAGTCTTTATAGTTACGCACAGGATATTCGGTTCAAACAAAAATATATTAATAAAAATGTTAATTTTTTTTTTGTTGAAGAAGATAAACTAATAAAAATGTTTGTAATACTATCTACCAATTTTATTTTATCTTTCCTTCAAAAAACATATTACCTTTTCTAACCACATCAAGTTTCAAAAAAAAAAAAAATGATACTAAGAAAAGAAAAAGTAATATCTACCCTTCCAATTTTATTTATTTATTTATGCATTGAGACGGTTTAAGATGGGTTAAAGCGTCATTCCGCGTGTCTCCCATTTTATCGGAATCGTACATTGTTGGGTGGATCCAATAGGCAACTTTATTGTTGTCACGTTGGACCGTTGAAATACAAAACAAAACTACTAGTAGTAGTTGGTCCATTATCTATCTATCTATTTATCGCAACAATTTCGTATAATAAAAAACCCTTCTTTTTTTACCAAGTAGAGAGAAAAACAAAAAGGGTTTTATTTGGAAAACACCGATTCCTTCCTTCATTCGTCCGTTTCAATTTTCCAAACCATAATAAAACATTGTTCTGTTCTGTTTCTGTTTCTGGGTTCATTTGTTTCTTCTTCACACGTTGTTCTGTTCCATTAGGGCTGTCTTGTCAAAACGACAACATTGTCGCTTACGACGTTGACAGCCCAAGTTCCTTCCAATCTATCTGATTTTTTTTCAAAACGAAGGAACGAACGAAGGTAAGGTACCAATCCAATCCAATCCAATTCAACAGTAGTATAATCTTTCCTTCATAACAGAATATCCTCTTTTTTTTATTTCATTATTCTTTGCTTCGCGTTCTCTTTACGTCTTTTCTTTCCTTTTTCTCTCCTTATTTATTCAATTGCAATTCAATACTACTTCCTCGCCTACCCTTCACCTAAAGCATTCATCTTTTTATTTTATTTTTGTTTTGGAACGTTATTTTCATTCTGGGTATTGCAAATTTTCATTCTTTGTGTGTAGATAAGGACGACGTGGTTTTTGGTCTTCATACTTGTGCTATTGCTGGTTTAGCAAGTTTTAAAGGTTGAAACTTTCTGCAATGACTTCGTTTTCTGGAGCTATTCAGAGACCCCTTGTGGCTGCTGCTGCTGTTGCTGTTGCTTCTTTCTCTACTGACAAATTTCCATTCATTGGCTCATCATCACGTCATTGTTCTACCTCCAATTTGGATCATCCTTCAACTTCTAACTCTTTGCAGGAATCACATTCATCATTGGTTTCTCATATTTCTGATTCTAAACTTGCTAACCTATGTTTTGTGTACAATATCCGGGTTCCGGTTCCTAATGTGAATTTCCGGGCACCCGTTTCGGGGTCAAATTTGTACTATTCTTCCGTTGTTGCTTCGTCGCCAATTGTTCAGGATTTGTATCAGTCTGCTCATTTGACTAGGTTTTCAAGGTCGTCGTTGTCATCCACTTCTTATAAGGGTGCCTCTAATTCAACTTCTGAGTTCATGTATAAATGGCATTTGCCTGAACCCAATGCTTTTGGTGGTTCTTCGAAGACAGTGGTTGTTTTGCTTGGATGGTTAGGTGCAAAGCAGAAACATCTAAAGAAGTATGCAGAATGGTACACTTCAAAGGGATATCACGTCATTACCTTTACGTTTCCAATGGCTGATGTATTGAGTTATCATCCTGGAGGAAAAGCGGAACAAAATGTTCAAATGCTTGTGGACCACTTGGGTGATTGGTTAGAAGAGGAGAACCAAAAGAATCTTGTCTTTCATACTTTCAGTAACACTGGATGGTTAACGTGAGTGAAATTTGTTATCCAAAAGCATAAAATTTGTTGTTATTGTTGTTGCTGTTGTTTTTTGGTTACTTAGTTTTTGGTTTACATTGTTTCAGGTATGGAGTTATGTTGGAGCGTTTTCAAAAGCAAGACCCATCTTTGATGAAAAGGATTAGGGGCTGCATTGTAGATTCTGCACCTGTTGCAAACGCTGACGCAGAGGTAAAGGCTTATAAATTTTAAGACTCAATGAACACAGCCACTTGTTGTGCTTATGGTGTTCAATGCTGTTTATTATATTCTCTAATATTCATAATGTTAATGCTAGCTTATTTTTTACTATTTCGTTGCTTTCCTATCTAAGTATCTATGTGGCACAGACACTTCACATTGAAGGTGCGTCTATTCTTTGACTCGTGTCAATGTCTGACACTGACACATACATTACATTTAATATTCTTATTTTTTCTCAATAATTGTTGGTTTCAATTTATGCTGTGTATGTGTCACTGCTTCATTGTGTCCTATTTACCATCGTCGTCAAAACGATAAAAAAATATTCTTGTTGCCTATAATACTGTCATGAATCAAGATCCTCTCGACATCTAAACATTTGGTTGAGAACTTTGACTTTTCAGTTTTCTTTGAACCTTTGTTTTTTACTTGAAAGGGGGTAAAGTTAAATAGAAAAAGTTGTGCAAAATTTAGTAAATTTTGAAGCCCGGAGTTTCTTTTTATATGTTGAGTTTTGATCAAACTTTGAATGAACTAATACATGATTTATGTTCTTCTTTTCTCAACCTGGTTTTGTTAAATTTTATGCTAGATTATTGATGTTAATCAATTGATTATGTATTCAGGTCTGGGCGTCAGGTTTCTCAGCAGCATTTCTCAAGAAGAACAGTGTAGCTACAAAAGGAGGTTTATCCTCTGATGATTCTGGCATCAAAGTATCAATTGGTAGCAATGAAGATTTAGTAGTCAAACCTGCACCAACAGAAGTAGCTTTGCTGTTAATACTAAAGAAATTTTTTGAAGTCGTTCTGCATCTCCCTTCGGTGAATAGGTAATGACTCCTAAATTATTCTTCTTCTTCTTCTACTACTTGATTGCTGTTTTACAAATAGATGATATTTTGTTCCAAGCCTTACCTGTCTTTTACTCTTCTACCATATACATAACTATAGTATGTAATATTAAACCATTATTGGTAATATTAAGTTGACAATAAACTGACACGGCACTTGAACGGTTGAGCAATGTGATTGTAATAACTATATCTCGTAATGCCGCATCAATAAATTTAGTAGATAAAACCCAAAACCGAATACATATATGCTTGGCTAGTTAGGTTTATTATAAAACAAAGAAATCATCATGTAGAATTTATCTTATGAATAACTATGGTCCTAACTATCATAATCTTGTTCAAATGCAGGAGGCTCTCTGATGTTTTGAGCATGTTATCAACAAAGCAACCAGGTTGTCCGCAGTTATACATGTATAGTTCCGCAGACAGAGTTATTCCGGTTGATTCAGTAGAATCGTTTGTCGATGCACAGCGTAAGGCTGGACATGATGTGAGGGCATGCAATTTTGTCTCGTCGCCCCATGTTGATCACTTTCGAAATGACCCTAAACTGTATACTTCTCAGCTCAGTCAATTTTTAGAGGAGTGTGTTACTGACCAATGTAAATCTCACTAATTCATTGCTTAGCTCACTCATACAGCATATAGTTTATTCTTTTTGATTTTTGAGAGAAACCAAACCCATTAATTGATGGTGGTTAGGATTTTCAAAAGTCAACCCCTTTAAGGGATCAATATAATTTTGTTCATTGACAGCTTATCATCAATTCATTGATACATTGATAGTGCAAATGAAAGACATTGCAGAATTTTCTTAGCTATTTCTTTCATATTGCATGGGTTTAAAAGGATAGTAGTATATTGCATATTGCTTTGTTAGTTGATGCCTTGATGGCAAATATTTTGATTATTGATATCTTTTGTTTTTTTTTTTAAATAATACTCCCTCCGCCCCTTTTTATAAGAGCTGGTTTGACGAACCAGTGAAATATAATGACCTAATGAGTTTAATTTTAGATATAATTGGTGTAAAATGATTTTACCTGTACATTTAACATGTTACAACATCAACGACTAACACAACAACTCATGTAAGTGATGCAGTAATGTATCATTAGATTAGATGTATGTGTAAAATAAGTTTTCTGTGATAACAAATTAAATCTTAGAGTGTAGATTCATCTTGAACTTCTATAATTTTCTTAAGGTTAATTCAGTTTTCTCACAAAATTAAACCTTAAATTAGTCTTTGATATTTTCAAATTAAAGACAAATTGAGCTGTTAAAAATTGTAAGAGACCAACATAATTTTTTTATTGTAAAGTTTAATATCATAGTATTGGGTGGGAACAAGTTGAATAAATAACAAAAAAAAAATAACAAACTAAAAGGCTAATCCATGGTTGACCGCATCAAAATAAGATTCCAACTTGTGTACTAAATCATTCTGGTCGTGAAATGTATGTTCATCACCCAACCAAACTCATAGGTTGGTCCCAATGGTTGGTCTATAGACTAAACTATCGTTAGTTATGGAACATCATTAATTTACGCGTGAGCATCTTAATTGTCAACACAAATCATAAAATGTATAAGTTTCAATAAAACCTTTTTATTTTGAATTTGCACATTAAAAAAAAACTATTTTTTCATCCATAAACTTGCACTATCGTTGTTATATCCAACAAGATCCGTCGTTTGATTATCATTGTTAAAAAGACTTTCAACATAAAAAATTGATTGAAATACTCATTGAATTTGTTATGGATTGAACCCGACAAAAATCAGGCCCATTTGCGGTCGAGTCGAGCAAGTCCAACGGCTGACATTGCTGCTCCCACCAAGCATCCAATAGAGCTAGACATCTAGTCAATCTGTAAGCCTCGCCATCGAAATGATGAGCATTTACTGCTCATCATGCTCTACAGTTATAATTCCGACAACCAATGAAGACAGATGCAAATCCTCCTCCCTTCATTAATGACCTTAGTCTACACAACTATCATGTATCTCATTCTTAACCTCTAAAAACCTTCACTTCACAAAACTATTTACTTGAGCGTCGAAATATCTTGCAGGAATACTCTCCTTTTGTTCCGGAAGATCAGAATCATAAAAAAACTTTGGGTTAATAGGCTTTTATCCCCTGCTAAGTTGGTGAATTTTGCTTCCCCCCCCTGTAAAATTATTTTTCTGGATTACCCCCCTGTAAAATAATTTTTTTTGCTTTACCCCCCTGTGTTGACTTTTTTGCTGATGTGGCAGACAAAAAAGTCAACTTTGCTGACGTGGCAGTACACTTTTTGCTGACGAGGATGTTGACTTTTGCCTGCCACGTCAGCCAAAAGTCAACACAGGGGGGTAAAGCAAAAAAAAATATTTTACAGGGGGCAATCCAGAAAAATAATTTTACAGGGGGGGAAAACAAAATTCACCAACTTTACAGGGGGGTAAAAGCCTATTAACCCAAAAACTTTCAACATAAAAATTTGATTGAAATATTCATCGAAACATCGACTTAATATCAATGTTAAATCATACTACGCTAAAAGAAGTTAGACCATCTCCAATGGAGAATCCCATTTTAGAGTACCTATAGAGCCCCACTTGTACACATCACTTATTTATAATTTTTTAATAATAGTACCTAATTAGCACCCATATCCTCCAATCAAACACTTCTCTAATAAATTCTTAAGTGGTCCCACCAATGATTATATATTATTTAATTTAATAATATGTTATAATTATTTATTTTATTATATTAAAGCATGTGAGACCCATTAAGCACCATGAAAGAGAAAATGCTTATTTAAGCATAGGTACTTAATAGATACCATTTTTATATGTACTTCAATGGTAGTACTTAATAGGTACTAGTTCTTATTAAATACTACTTAATAAGCACCTACCATTTGAGATGCTCTTAGGACATCATTCCAATTAGACCACACAAAGTGAGTAGGACAAGTGCATACGTGGCAAAGAAAGAGCGGTTACTTGTAAATTCACATTGGGGTTTACTTTACGCTTTGCCGTAGACAATCGTGCACTCTCTCCAACACAACACCGAATCATTCATTGATTCGATTTGATTCTGTGCTTATTATTATGTCTGTCTCTATCATGTCATCATCTTTGAACTAAAACTGTCTTGTCGTTGGTTGTGACAGTAATTCCAATCGCAACAATTTACCCCCAAATCGTTGTGGTTAGGGTTTACTGTTCATCATCAATGTCTTCCTCCGACGAACATGCCACATCAGCTTTATGCATAAACGAGGCGTTAACGGACGACGAGCTTCGTTCAATTCTAGCGAGAGTTGATAGCGACAAAGACAAGGAAACATTCGGTTTGGTTTGTAAGCGATGGCTTCGATTACAGAGCACAGAAAGGAAGAAACTCGCCGCACGTGCGGGTCCTCACATGCTTCGTAAAATGGCTGATAGGTTCACACGCTTGGTTGAATTGGACCTTGCTCAGTCCATTTCTCGTTCGTTCTATCCTGGTGTTACTGATTCTGATCTTGCTGTTATTGCTAAAGGCTTCACATGCTTGAGGATCCTCAATTTGCATAATTGTAAAGGTACTAATACTATATATCAAATCAATGTATCAACTCTTATTCTGATTGATCCTGCATTTTAGTAGTTTCAATGTTTTTTTTCTTCTATTGTTCTTGTTTGTTGATATATATGTGGATTTAGATTTCAAAATTCAAATTTTATTGTTTCGGATTGGGCTTTGAAATTTGAATTTGACTAGCTTCTTCTGGCAAGTTTCCCACTAGTTGACTTTTGGGGATGATTTCTCCCTTTAGGTTTATGTTCATAATATTGATTGCATTCTGATCATGATCAATGAGAAAATTGAGTGAAATGTGTCCTAGTGAAGTGTCATGGAGTCAAAGCTGCTGAGGAGATCGATCTCAAATAGTGGTGCATTATTATGAATTTACGAGTCCTCATCGGAGAGTCTCACCTAAGAAACAAACTGGCTTATAAGTCGGTGGATTTTCCCACCTAATGAACTAGTATTTTGGGATAGACTCTCCCTTTGTGTTCGCATACTCCAAAACTCTCGGTTTGCATTTGTAAATGCTGAGAGAGAGGACTAAAATGAAGTGTGTTGTGAAATTTATGTGGATATCATGTTGTTTACTGTCATGTTATCTAATATCTGTGATGAGTGACTGGTGATGATTGAGGACTTCCTTCAATTTAACAGTTTCTCTTATTATTGCTTAATTATTTAATTTGGAGAGTTCAAATGCATATTGAGATTAACGGGGTATTTTGTTGTGTGTGTTACTAATGATATACAGGAGTTACGGATGTTGGAATGAAAGCTATTGGTGATGGTCTTTCCTTATTACAGTCCTTGGACGTGTCCTACTGCAGGAGGCTGACTGATAAGGGATTATCCGCTATTGCCAAAGGCTGTTGTGACTTGCGGATATTGCATCTTACTGGGTGCAGATTTGTTACAGATAGTATACTAGAAGCTCTGTCCCAAAACTGTCATAATTTAGAAGAGTTGGTATTGCATGGATGCACAAGTATCACTGACGATGGAGTGGCGAGCCTTGCAAGTGGCTGCCAGAGAATCAAGTTTTTAGACATCAATAAATGCAGTAATGTAAGTGATGTTGGGGTTTCTATTATTTGTAAGGCTTGTTCTTCTTCTCTCAAGACATTAAAATTGTTAGATTGCTACAAAGTAGGGGATAAAGCCATATTATCATTGGCTAAATTCTGTGATAATCTGGAGACTTTGATCATTGGTGGTTGCCGGGATGTCTCTGACGACGCAATAAAGTTCCTGGCTACTGCTCGTAGAAGTAACCTTAAAAACTTGAGGATGGATTGGTGTCTGAACATTTCTGACTCTTCATTGAGCTGTATTTTAAGTCAATGCCGAAACCTTGAGGCACTTGACATTCGTTGCTGTGAAGAGGTGACAGATATTGCTTTTCATCTTATAAGCAACGAGGAGCCTGGTTTAAGTTTAAAGATTTTGAAAGTTAGTAATTGTCCAAAGATCACAGTGGTTGGTATAGGCATTCTTGCGGGCAAATGCAGTTACCTGGAGTACTTGGATGTGAGATCATGCCCACATATTACAAAGGCTGGCCTAGACGAGGCTGGTGTCCGTTTTCCTGACTGTTGTAAGATTAATTTTAATGGTGGCATCAATGAGCCTGCTGTTCTTCTTTGATGTTGTAATTACCTTTTCAAGATTGATTCTATCGATAGATCTGCCATGTGAACTTTATTGATAAGGCGTACCTTTAGAAATTTGAGGTGAATTTGCCAGTTCTGGTGATGTTAGTTTTCATGTGCACCACCATGTATGATGTTCATGTATACCATTACTGCACTGATTGATTGGTGTTGGATGTATTGTATCATAGTTTGTTGATTTGATGGGTTGTAAATTTTGTAAGCACAATTGTATTCGGCTTTTGTACAATTGTCACTTAATTATGTATTTGATATCATTCCTTGTATGACAATTATCAATTGATTTTAAGGAATTAGGAATAAAATGTGGGTATCTCTTGGATGAAGTAAAAGTCAATTATAAATTTATAATCCTTGAGATTCTTATATTTTCTATTTTCAATATGAAACTGTTTTTTGGGGAATTTTATTATCAAGATATACCAAATGTTTCACTTGAAATACAATATTGCTAACTAAGATGAGTTTCATTTGACCTGCGTATTAATTTTGAGAAGAATTTTGTCATCTATTGAGACTTTATGGATTTAATCTTTTCCATTGTGCATTCAAGATTTGTTGACAACATTTTTTTCCTATAATTAAAGCTAGGAACAAATTTTAACATAATTTTACAAAAATCATTAAAGAAATTGTAATCTATAAATAAATAGATTTTTTACAAGAGGAAAATAAATAGATGTTGATGTTCTATAATTACAACATGTAGCTTGCAAGAAAGAAAAAGCACATATAATATGGTAGAAAAAATCAATCAAAGATAAGTAAGGATTAGAAAAAATGGAATACCTTAACTAGTAAACAGTAATTGTCACAAATCTCTCACACAGAGACATTATTTTTCTATGATTTATCCTTGAAAATGAACCGTTAAATAAGACCCACTAAAATACTAATAAAAAATAAAAAATGTGAAAGATCCTTACCAATTACTAATTCGATAATATTTTTATTATTTCAAGGACCACTTCAGATGCAACCATTGCTCTTTCTTTTACATAACAAAACGATCGAAGCGATAATAAATTAACCACCACTCTCGCCGCCGTAACATGTCGGAAGCACCGTCTCATCCACCACCACCACCACCCGCCACCGAGACTCCGCCTCCATACTGGTGCTACCACTGCGACAAACGCGTCTCCGTCGAAACGGTCGCAAATCTTCCTGACCTAATTTGCGGCGATTGCAAAAATGGTTTCGTTGAATCAATCACCACACCTTCTCGCTCTCGTTCCCCTTCATCTTCCTCCGATGATCCTTATTTCGGTTCTCAATTTCTTCAGGTTCTTCGTCTAATCGCTCAATCGTCGCGTGACGACGACGCGTCTCCTCCACCTCCACCAAGTCGTTCTCCGGAGAACGATTTCCTCAGGATCGAACTCGGTGGTTGGGACCACAACGACGAAGATAACGATGATGATGAGTTTCATAACGACGGTGATGATACCACCGAAGGTGGCGTCGATGAGCCGGAAGATCGATCCGTAAACGAGGATCCGCATGTGGACGATGATGAAGATATGAGGCGAAGAAGACGCGAGCTGTTGCGTCATCGAATTAGGGATTTGGCGACCCGAACCCGAAGTATGCAGAATCGGATCTTGGATTGGGCTGAGATTTTAATGGGACTGGAAGATAATTCAATTGAGCTTCGTCTTCAGATGCCGGAATCGGACCGGTACGTCGGAAATCCAGAAGATTATGTCGATGCGACGGAGTATGAGGCGTTGCTGCAGACGTTGGCGGAGAGTGATGGAAGTGGAAGGAGAGGAGCTCCACCGGCGTCAAAGTCAGCTGTGGAAGCATTGCAGACGGTGAAGATTGAATCGGAGAGTGAGGTGGTAGCTTGCGCTGTTTGTAAGGATGTGCTTGGTGTTGGAGATATGGCGAAGAGATTGCCGTGTGGGCATGAGTATCATGGAGATTGCATTGTTCCATGGTTGAGTAGTAGAAATTCTTGTCCTGTTTGCAGGTTTGAGCTTCCTACTGATGATAAGGAGTATGAAGAAGAGAGAGCTTCGGGTTCCGGTCGTGGTGGTGGAGCTTCCACCATTTGAGTATGTTCTTTTATGCTGATAGTGATATCTGTGTAATCATTGTAATATATTATGTGCTTTCAATCTTTTTTCTGGAATTTCTTTTTAATTTTTGTTATTAGTGTAATTTCATCAAAGCTTGCTCAATCAATGTTGTTTATTTGAGGCTTTGAACTAGTTGGCTTCTTGGCTCTCAGATGCTGAGATACTTGTAAATAGCATTTGGATCAATGTGACGTGATCACATTATTTATATGGAATTTTCTGTTTTTCATCATGTTAGAGCACTTGCTTTGTTGTGCACAATTTGTCTTTTGATTGCTGGATTTGCTTTCATTGTATGTTTAGTTTGTGCATAACCCCGCCGGTTTAGTGTCATTGATCTTTTGGGTGCAATTTTAATGATCGCGTTGATTCCACAAGAGATTGAATATTGTATAGAAATTAAGAGAGGGAAAGAGGGCAAGACACTATGATAGCCTCCTGAATTTTAATTTCTTTCTAAATTACAACTGTTAGGAGATGGAATACTGTTAAGTTTGTGGTCAACTAGATAGCCGATCTTTTTGTATATCATTATGTGAGCGGCATAAAGAGGCCAAAAATTGCTCTATCTTTGAAGAGATGTATATGCAAAAAATTGAGCTCCAAAGATTTGCACGCGAGTTTCAATCCAAAATTCAGTTGACACTGTCCAATTAAGTATTGAGTCATTAGACCTGGATTTTGTGTTCCGTAAGCCTTTGATTTTATAATGGCCACTGCTTTAAGAAGCGAGAATGAGAATCTTGTTCAGATATGAACCTTCAGAGTAGCGGTCTCTGGACTGGAAGAAGAGGCTTCTGTATTGTTTGAGAGGAAGAGAGTAATGGTGAACGAAGATACAGGTTAGCAGCAGTAGGGGCTAGTAATGGTGGTGTACTTGCAGGAACTTGAAGGCTCAAGTCAGTGTGTGCATGAAAGAGATGAGAGGTTTTGACTGAATACATACTTTTGGTAGAGGTGAAGCATTCTATATATTAGGACTTCAAGTCATTGTAGTAGCAGAGTAAGTTAGTAACCATTTTTGTTAGGGCTTGGGGTGACAACTAAAAACTTGTAACTGCATTACAGCCCTTCCGTTTTTTTTGTTGCTGTTGTTGAGCACCGTTTTAGCTTCGATTGAGCTTGAGGCTGACTTGAGGCTGCCTCCTGACATGACTTTTGGCCTGAGGATATATAAGGCCGTTTCCGAACAAGTCTTAACAATTCTAAAATATTCTATAGTACTCAATGCTTGAGTGGAGTGGAAAGAGAAAGAACAACTAAATGCTGCTGTTTGCCAAATAAATAAATGATAAGGGACTGGAGCATTACCTGGTAAAATTGTATTTTATGAACAAATGGTACCATTTTGTTTAGAATATTAATGCGGAGAATGGTGTCAATTAAGGTGTTAAGATGAGAGAGCACAGTTTGAATTTGGGAATTATGGCAACATTTTAATGATTCTCTTTTCTAATTAGAGGCCTTATAGATGATATAATGTTATTCATATTTGTTAAATTTTGTTGTAAAAGGAATGATGTAAAAGGCCTTATACTATATTATTGTACAAATTAAAGCAATGTTGTTATAAAATCTGGGTAGTGAAAATTCTTATGCTATTTTCTTGAGATAAAGATAGATAGATGTTGATGATCTATCTATGTAAAATAACAAAGTATCATAAAATAAGCAAGTAGAAAGGCATGCAATTACCTTGTTAACTAAGGAACCATATTAATATATTTTTAGGTCGGCTGTGAATATTATGTGGTGGGGGCTGTAGTAAGGTAAGACAAACTTTTTAGTTTGAGGAAAATTGAATGCCAAATCAATCTTCCATCATCCTGCATTTAGGTCACAAAAAATCCAGTATTTGAATAAAATAAAAAATTAACTAGGTGTTCACCTGAGTTATTTTATACATTATATGATAAAAAATGAAATTGGGAAGCCGCCTTCAAGGAGTTGTAATATCTTAAAATTAAAATTAAAATTTGTGCAAATTATACAACGATGTTTGCGCATGAATGCACAGATTAAACAGGCTTACACCTTTCCTTTCTCATCCTGCAATGTAAGTTACAAGTATGCAAATGAGCTACCTTAATACCAGTTTAAGAAACAACTAGCTTTTCATATTAAAAAAATTTGTACACTTTTGGAACATCTGCAACATCAAAGAATAATTGACGACACAGAGAGGATGAACAATTTCACTTCTATTTCTACAACTTTTCCATTTGATTCTGAGCTAGAGAGATAGCATGCTGAAGATATCTCAAGGCTTTCTGATGATTAAAGAAACCCATAAACCAGAAGTCAAAACCATCCACAGTAACCATTTCTATGTACTTTTCTGAAGGTTTCTTCACATTTTGACTTTGGTTAACATGTTGAATCTTTTCATGTGGAATAGAGACCTTATAGTGGACTCTAACCAATTCTCCATTTGGGGAAGAAATTTTGATGGATTTCTCACTGTAGAAAGCAACTTTGTGAGTGGAAATGAAGAGAAGGCCAGCAATAGGACCTGCTGTGGTTGATAAGTAGCACTGTGATGCTTTCAACAGCTTCTCTCCATCTTTAACACTAAAAAGTTGCATAAACACTTTTTCTACTCCACCAACCTGAAGAATTCTAGCTCCCAACCTTAACTTCCCTTTTACTGTATTTGTTATCTTAGCCATAACCGAATGTAATTTACCTTGCTTTGATTTTGTGATGGATTTTCTGTATTTTCCAGAAGAATCAGGCAAGTATCTCTTTGATGACTTCCCAACTGGATAAGTTGAGGAGATAGAAATTCCATTAATTAGCTCATGAAGAATTGAGGTCTTCATATTTCTCTCTGTTATCTGGTTTTTGAGGATGTTGTTGTGCAAAGGACTAGCTTATGACAAATATTGAAGAGTTCTTGTAATTTTGGTTGATGAATCCTTGTATTCTGAAGGGGTATATATATGCTTTAAAGGAAACAAGGTAATTGTGGACTTTTTGCAGGATGAGTCAGCTAGTGGTCATCATGAAGACTAAAAGAAAATAAAAAAAAACTATTCAAAAGTTGAAGAATGCATGCTTAGTTGTCCAAGGAAAAAAGTTTTTAATGATATAGAGGTGATTAGCTTTAGAAAATGGAGGAAAGCAAATACCAATAAGTTATAGTTTGATTGGACAATGCTACGTGCTTATGACAAAGCATAGTTTGGTTGGCTCTATTTTAATTACAAAATGCTAATAAAAGAGAGTCATTAAAACTTTCTGAGCTGGAATTAAGCCTTTATGATGCTATACCATCTCTAACTTTTTTCTGTATTAGATAAAGTAGAGAGGTAAAAAGTTCATTTTGCTTATATCAAACCATAATTACAAACTAAATGAATGAATAAATGGACATCATGTAGTAGTAGAATGGAAGAAACAGTTGAATGTTTTTAGAAGAAAAGAAAATAGCCAAATCACTTCCACATCATCCCTATGCCCCCACGTGGAAAATTAACTTTTACTACATAATACTAATAAGCTATTGAGCCTAATAACTTTTTTCAACAATTGGGCAGAAGTTCTTATAAAAGAAATGCACCTAGCAAGTGGACTGTAGATGCATAATCAAAGCTAACATTCTCATATGGCACTATACATTCTCATCTGGGCTGTCACTGTGTGCAATTAACTTAACTTTCACTGCAATGAAAATTTTCATATCAGATTTTCCAACCACTTAATTGTGATGTGTAAAAGTTCCAAGAGATATCAAGATTATATGGATAGTAATTACAACTCAAGTGGAAAATCAACTTATATAACTAAAAATAAATTACAAATGTAAAATATTAAATTAAATACTTACAATTTAATGACTCTATCTATGACAGCGTTTATTTCGTCGAACAGGTACTGGTTCTTGTTCGTCGTCTTCGTCCTCTTCATCATCTTGAACAGGCATGGATGAAGTATTACTGGGACCTACAGTCCAGGTAGAGTTTACATGGAATTGGTGGGTTGATTGATTAGTGAAGCTTGTGAATTGTTGGAATGATTGATAGGTGATGGTTTGGGAGGTTTGTTGGTTTGGTGGCTGGTTTAAGTTTGTAATTTGTGTGAAAAATGACTGTGGGTTGAACATCGGTGGTGTGGTGAACATTGATGGATATTGAGGTTGTGATGAGTTGTAGGTTTGGTTTGGTGGATGGTTTAAGTTTGAGGTTTCTGCAGAAAATGATTGTGGTGATGGTTCTTGTCTTCTTGGCGGCATAGGTTCTTGGGTAGTTTGTGGTGGGATAGGGATATGGCGTGGTTGAGGTTGAGATTGAGTTGGTTGTTGTCGTGGATCTCTCAAAAATTGGTTCGTTGAGATGTGTAAGAAATCATTGTATCTACGTCTATAATAAGTTAAATAATCTGAACTATGTACAGGTTCACCGTCAATTACGTCTCCTTGCAACAAACTTTCGAGACGGTTATTCCAATGATTGATTTCCTTAGCATATACGGTGTACCAAAGATCAACCTCTGTCCCACGTCTGTCTACCGAGTGATATTCAGACATGTTCATGGCTTTTTTGGGACGCTGTTGTTGAAATCCAAATTGGAGTCGCACTCTGTCTATTTGGTGAAACTCCACTATCTCAAAACATATTAGGTATGTGACGGCAGACCAACACAGAGCATCCTCTTCTGGAACTTCAATGTTTAGCTCATGATAAGGTCTCCAAATAAACTGATATTTAAAAATTAAACATGTTAATGTATGTATGTTGTTTAAAATTAAATTGAACTATGATAGATAAATTGAAGATATATTACATTATGTGCATGTATGTGATCGATGTTCGCCCGAATTGCAACGATATCATGTGATGGATTGGCATGATAGACTGTCCCAGGAAATGAAAATCTAAAATAGTAATTTTGTAAGAATTAGTAACGTAAGAAATATTGTATAATTGTATTATAAATATAATGTTGTTCTTACTGTAGTCCCAATGGCCCATCGGGTGGGGTGGTTGTTCTTTCAGGCGCCAAACCCAACATTCTGCATTTTGCCCATATTTGAAGTAATAAAGTGCATCCAGCCATTGAGGAATATTTGATGTGAGTGGCATCACACAAGGATCTATACAAGGTTGCCAAACATGCCGAACCCCAACTATAACTCCTCACATCTTCTATGGTGTGTAAGAGTTGCAACCATTTAAGGTGTACAATGTTGCCTTTTTTGTTAGGCATTAATAGAGCGCCAATCAAATGAAGAATGTAGGCTCTACAATGTTGAACTAGTTGTTCATATGTTGGGTCATTTGGCATAGTTTGAAGATAATACTCTAGCCATTTAAGCTTTAAACTATAACCGTCTCGTTGGCCGGGTGGCACCTTAGCCCCCAACATTCCTTCGACAGTATCCCAACTAACATATGTAGATCCAGTGATTGCGCGACCGTGGATTCGTAAACCAAGTAAGATACTAACATCTTCCAATGTTATAGTACATTCACCCGTTGGAAGAAAGAAAGTGTGAGTCTCAGGTCTCCATCTTTCAACCATAGCAGTACATAAATGTGCATCCATCTTAAATTTTTGAAATTTAATTATTCCACCAAAACCAGCTTGTGTTAAGAGTGGAACGATTAAAGGATTCGGTATCAATATTTTTGGCAACGCAATCTCAAAGGTACATCCTACATTTAATGGACAAATTCATACAGCACAATGTTAACATGAATATAAACATAAACATAGCACTTTAGTTATGAACACACTCAATTTAATGACTAGTATAAAATTGAAACCAAGTTGATTTTTTGGAAACATAGTTGCTAAGCTCATTGAACATAGAACTTAACCTGCCAAATATCAGAATCCCAAATTTAAAATGATATTTCCAATATTATATGGAAAATCGAAACCTCTCTAACCTACTCAAGAAAAAAGAAGATTATTATTATATTCAAAAGACAAAATAAAAAGGAAAGGAGGGAAATACCAAGAAGAAGAATAAACAAACTCCAATAATAACTAATGAAAAAACATAAATATAAATAGGTAGTAAATAAATATAAGATAAGTATATTTATTACCTTGCTTTTGATGTGTTTTGACCTATGTTCTTCAGCCATCCATAGTGTTGAAGCCATTTCAATGAAGTAGTAAAAATAATAGAGTAGATGTTGAGAGAAAATTGACAAGTAGTAAAGATATAGTGAAGAAAGATCTGTGTGAAAAATATTAGTAATTGTGTTTGTTGAGTGCAGTGAAATAATTATATGCAAACACTGAACTCGCCAATTCAAATGGCGCAACTTCTTTAAAAACTGTATGTACTCACATGTGGCTGTGGCTGTGGCACCTGCATGTACTCATAGTGGCGTCTTCATCACATTTATTTATTTATTTATATATCAGGTTAATCGTTAGCGTATTACATTACAATATTAAAATTTTCTTTTGTCGTTGTAAACCTTCAATTCCTTATTTTTTAGTTCAACTAATTTAATTAATTGAGCTACTCATCTCGTGTTCATCACATGTAATGTTACTGATTATCACGTACATATTCAAAACAAAAAATAATCTTTAGAATACAAAAATATAAAACTTTTTTTGGATAAATTAAGAGAATTAAGAAAATTGATTGTAGTATTAAATTAAATACTTTTATAAAATTAAAATATTAACTACAATTTACAAAAAAATATGTATCATAGTTAAGTGTATAATAGAAAGGAGATGATAAATGTAGTTGAAAATTGAAAAAAATTCTTATAAAATGGGACAAATAGAAATTTGAACATTTCTAGTTTGCACATGTATCTGTAACAAAAGGGAATCACCGCATTAAGCACGAGCATTGCATTTCTAGTTTTTCCATGGACAAATTAAGATGGCAGTAATTGTATTTTACCCCATATATGTTTTCTAACAGTTTTTTCATCACGAGTTTATAGTTTATTTTACTTACAGAACATTTGCATTTTCATAAAGTACTATCACAAACATTAATTAAGTAGCTCATGAAGAAATGAGGTATTCATTTCAGTTTGTTATCTTGTTCTTGCCTTTGAGGATTTTGTTGTGCAAAGGACTAACTAGCTTGTGAAAAGTATTGAAGAGCTCTTCTAATTTTATGTTGCTTAATTTGGAACGACCTTAACTTGAAGAAATTGAGAGGACCACAAACATTGTGTTTTAAGATATGGTGCCCATGTTTTTGGAAAAGTGAATCTATCACCAAATCATTTCCATGTGCATCCACATCTTTCTACATTGACTATGTATTTTCCAAATGGACCAACATTGACTATGTTTCTTTGTATTTTTAGTTCTACCTGACAAAGTAGTACTAAATATCATAAAATGCCAGTTCATAAAGCTCTAATGATTCATCCTCACATCACATAAGCATATGTGTAGTTCAAAGGTATTTTACTCTTTACTATTTCTGGTATAATTTCCTTATACTTGGGAGATAGCATGTAAATGCACTATGAAATACTCCCTCCGTCCCAAAATATAAGCAAATTTGACTTTTTAGATACATTTGACTATTGATGTATTTGGTCCATAATATGAGCTAGATACATCAATAGTCAAATGTACCTAAAAAGTCAAATTTGCTTACATTTTGGGACGGAGGGAGTATTGCTTATGTAGATAGATAAGATAAGATAAGATTTTCTCTAAAAAAGCTGACTTATATTTTTCTTTTGTACCATCTTTTTCTAAAAGCAATCTATCTATGATGTCAAAATGTTATCTTGAATAAAAGTTCTTCAAGTTGCCATGCCAGTGTGTTTATTACATCAACAAAGATCATGATTGATGACCATGATGAGCACAAAGCAAATCTTCCACCCATGTGAATTCACATCCTTTTGAAGCAACAAGCAATGTCAAGAAAACCACTTTGTTAATTTTCCTCAAAGCATCAAAACTTACTTTAAGTATACTTTTGATCTCTTTATTGGAACCTTTTGAAGGTCTTGTTATGCAATAACTAGCTTGTGAAAATTATTGAAGAGCTCCTGCTCTTGTAATTTTTGTTGATGAATCCTTATATCTAAATAAACAGGTATAACTATGTGATTTAAGACTTAAAAGGAAACAATGTCACTATTGACTTTTTGTAGAATTAATCAGCTAGGGATCATCCATCATGAAGGCTAAACAGAATAAAGTAATTCAAAAGTTGAAGATTTTCATGTTTGTAGGATAAAGAAAAAGAATGCATTATATAGGGGGTACACATATTCTTTAACCCTTTACAAGATATGAAATGGAAGTATTTGTCTGATTAAGGAAACTTTTTTATGTTCAAAGTATCCTTTGTTATGTTGATACTTCTGAACATAGACAATAAGCATAAGAGTGGTTGGACTTATAATTGATTTATTTATGTTGATGCATTTTCTAAATCCTTAAAAAAAAATATGTCACCCTTTTGAAAATGGGAAGTACTAGCAACTAATGGTTGGGTTTTATTGGACAATGCCACATGCTTGATGAACAAACACACTTTGTTTCCCCTTTACTAATAAGAGGGTATCGTTAAAGGTTTCTGAGTTTGAATTAAACCTTTCTGATGCTATACCTCTCTAAGTTTTACTACTTGTATATTAGTTAAAGCAAAGGGAGAAAAAGTTCATTTGCTTACATAATAGTAACAGTCTAAATGAATAGTTATGCAGTAGATTCAAATAAAATAGCCATTAATGTGCTTTAGTGAATTACGTGAATATGTAACAAAGTAAAGTAGCTGACAGTGTTCAATGAAATTAAGACCTGAAGAAAAAGAAGATAGGGTTATGGAACATGAAATCGGTTACCATGGCCGAATTAAGATTATGGCAGTAATTGTATTTTACCATCCAGATTTTTCAGAGTTTTATAGAGTTTAGAAAAGAGAACAACCTAGTTGCTTGCTTAGCAATTATAGTAATAAGATATGGTCTTGTTGAGAGTCAAAGATGGAAAATTCATATCTGAATAATTATAAACAAACTTTCATAAAGATTTGAATAGTGTTAATACAATTCAAAAGTTCCCGAGAACATCGCACATAATAAATCCATAAGTAATTGAGCCTGAAACTTAAACTTCTAACAGTTTTCTTCATTCTTTCTATTTACATTTATATATGTCCATTTTGTTTTCTACCATAACAACTAATAATCTCCCTTCGTCGAATTAAAATAGGCCTCTATGTAGATGAATGGATAGCTTTCTGCCTATATGGTTGCAATCATTAACAGTAACCACTTGAGGTTTGTAACAAAGCACGCGCCAAATGATCACTTGCATCAACAACTTTATCAACAATATGTTGACACTCAATTAAGTTTGCATCTGATCTGATATGAATTAATCATGTGCATCTGTTATCAATAGTCCCTCTTTTCAAAGCATATCTTCAATTACATCTTAATATTTGTTCTTCTGTCAACATGAAGCTTCCTTCAATTCTTGATTATTTATGGTATGATCTAATAGTGGACTTGTTATATTCATCTAAGCTTGAGAAATTGCCTCCTCAAGATGCTTGAAAGTTTTATGATATTTGAATACACCCATAAGCCAGAAATCAAAATTGTCCACTGTAACTATATTTATGTACTTTTGTGTTGGCTTCTCAACATTTTGACTTTGCTTCACACACTTTATCTTCTTCAGTGGAATGGAAACCTGTACATAACAAATCTTGGATTAGGGAAACTGAGATATATGAAGAAGTTTGTTTATGTATTTATATAGTTCATGATTTACCTTATAGCGGATCCTACACATTTGACCTTTCTGGTTAAACACTTTTATTGATCTCTCACTGCAAAAGGCAACTTTTTCAGTGGAGATGAAGAGGAGACCGGCTAGAGGACCCGATGTGGTGGACAGATAACAGTGAGAAACTTTCAACAGCCTCTCCCCATTGCTCACACTAAAATACTGCATAAAAACTTTCTCCACTCCACCAACTTGAAGAATTTGAGCCCCTAAGCTTAACGTCCTCTTTATTGTTTTCGATATGTTTGCTCCCAGTCTTGCTGAAATTTTTCAAAATTATATAAAAAGAATTAGATATATGTTAGCAGAGGACTTGAACTGATATTGATACTGCAGACAAAAGGAATGGTTTTCATAAAGAGTATCATATCTCTTGTAAAAAAAACATCTAAGTATTACAAGGGCACTCACCATGTTCTTGGACTCTTTGTGAGAGACTTTCAGTCTTCCTGGTGCGCATTTTCTGGATCGAATTTGCTCTACCTGAAACATTGAAGCCCTCTATATTAGTAAAATCTTCAATATACTTGATCAAATTAGATTGCATTTTAATAGCTCGTTTGTAAAGGAAAAGAAAGTCTTACTTTTGCTTTGATGTTTTGATGAATATTGACATTGATGAGAGGCAGAATCAAGTAAGTATCTGTTAACTGATGACTTTTGAAACTGATCATATACAATTGGAGTTCCAACAACTAGCTCATGAAGAATTGAGGTCTGCATTTTGATTGAATGAATAATACGGTTAATTTGTTTTTCGTTGAAGAGAATAGGTAGTAGATTGCTAAGGAAGTTATGCTCACTTGGTTTGATCAGTCCCTTTGCATTCTAAGGAGGTAGTATTTAAAGGGATGAAAAGTAGGAAGTGAATCTTGACCCTTTTGTGGGATGACTCAACCACGATCTTGGTTGATGTAATAAAGACACTACTTCCATGGCAAGTTGAAGAACTTTTATTCAAGATAATATTTTGACATCATGGATTGTTTGTTTGGTTGCTTTTAGAAAAAGTTGGTAAAGAAAGATACTATAAGTATGCTTTTTTAAAAGTTTGTTTTTTATCTTTAAAAAATCCTTGAATCTGTTTGTTTTTATAGGCTTAGAGAAAGTTTTGTATATCTTCAGGAGGAAGATTTCATGGTGTATAGGTATGTTGTCGGCCAATCCTTTGGAGAACTGCACTGTTTATGAAAATGGGCATTTTTAGGAAATTAAACCATAAAAGATGAAATAATTTTGTGAGGATTCATCAGCAGAGTTTTATGAGTTTGCATTTTAACTTTCTTTCTGATGCTAGATTTCTCTAAATTCGCTTGCAGTATAACTAAGATACATTTCCACCCAATATCTTAAGGGATTGAAAATGAGTCATCATTTGTAACTTATTATACCTGTATTTTATGTATAGTAGTACCACCAGATAAGATAAGTAGTGATTCTTTATAATACCACTTTACTTCTGATCTTGAGTCTAAACTCACTACTATTTGGAGAGTAAATTTAATTTGATTATTCCTTCTTTTTTATATATTTTGGTTCAATTATTTATTATCAATCCTTCCAAAATTCAAATTAGTACAACATACAGGTTGGTTATGGGGATGATGTGGGAATGATTTGGCAATCTCCTTTCTTTTTCACGAAACCTTAAAACGTGACGAAGATTCTTTGCATATATTGCAGCACACAATGCCAGTAGCTAACATGAGATGAGACCATTTTCTATTTTCTAACATAAACAAAGTTCCATGTTCCTTCCTTATCCCTTACCATAATATCATAACCATATCAGCAAGCTCACTTCATGATATATACTTTGACTCAACAAACAAACAGCTTTGATGGCTTTGCTACTTCCAATTCACACATTAATTTGTCAATGGTACAAACTACAAATGCAAGCAAGGCTTGTATGTGTTGATGAAGGTCCATTTAGATTTAGTGAAAATATTTGATTCACTTTCATTCATGTAAAAGAAGGAATTCTACAGGTTGACAGAATGCATACCTCGAATACACATGAACTGAACTGTGATGAATCATTCTTTCAATAATATCCAAGTGCACAACATCAAGTCCATTAAAATCTAAATAAATCCATTTTTGTGGTGCATAATAATTAATAAAATAGTAGCTAGCATTCTTCCTTTGAAAGTTACAAAACAAAGGGTGCATAAATAATAAACAAGGGAGTTTCTAGCACGAGCTTTTCACATGCTACATACATGGGGGGGGGGGGCATGGAGATGATGTGGGAGTGATTCATTTGGCTATTATTTCCTTTTCCAGAAAACATTCAAGTATGTATGTCTTGCACATGATGTCCTCAATTTCATGTTAGTTCCATAAACCTGTCTTCTTTTTCTTTAGCCCTTAAACTATTATTGCATTGCACACGTACTCTCAGCTACTTTACTTTATTATAGAGTCTTCTTATAACCAACTAAAGCACATTAATATAATGACTAGTAGTATTTTATTTCAATCTACTACTGCATAATCATTTAGATTTTCATTCTAGTTGATGTAAGCAAATGAACTTTTCTCCCTTAATTTGCTTTATTTATTTAAAAATCTAAGTAAAACTTAGAGAGGTCGGTCTAGAGCATCCATCATATATAAAGGTTAAATTCCAGCTGCTCAGAAACCCTCTTACTAGTTACAAGTAGTAGTATTTTTGTAAATAAATAAATAAAATAAAGTGGCAACAAACCGTGTATTAATGTCATCAAACAAGTGGCATTGTCCAATTAAATTAAATTAAATAAATTCTACATATATCTATATATGTTTAGATGTATCGACATACATCTAATAAAGCTCTACTGCCTAATGCTCCATTCCACGTGTTTGTATGATCTGATTCAAAATCCAAATTACTCTTCTTTCAGATTTGGAACAAACAAAACTCACAAACAACAACAACAACAACGATTTCATCACCAATCTTGCTCCAAACCAACCAAACAGTGATGTCAACAGGTACACAAGCCTACGGTGAATCATGGTACTGGGACAACCGTTACACAAACGAACCTGGTCCTTTTGATTGGTACCAAAAGTACATTACTTTGGCTCCTATCATCAATCTCTATGTTCCTTCTAACCAATCTATCCTTGTTGTTGGTTCTGGAAATTCAGGTAAGTTAATCCAATCACAACCATACCCTTTTTTATTTTTATTTTTTTCATTTCTCAGATCTCTCTTATATGTTGTGATACTATAAAGCATGGACATTCTTCGGATTATATGTGTTTAAATATTCTTCGGATTAGGTGTGTTTAAATATTATACACTGCGTGTCAGTGTCTGACACCGACACATGCGATTAGATTAAATTATGTCATTTTATCAAATATAGATCCCCGAAATAGTGCATGTACCCCCAAAACTTCACACAAACTTTAGGTAGGTATAGATCCCAAAATGGTGCCTAGCCCCCAAATCTCACATCCCGAATTGAAGAGTAATTTGGGTTTTTAGGGGGTTATAGATAATTATAGGGGGGCGATAGAGAAATTTTCGTTTATGTGTGTCCGGTTTCCGTGTTTGTGTATGTGTTTTATAGATATGATATGATTTTCAATTGCACCCCATTTACCCTTTTTCATTTGGGTTCAATAAAAATCACTTTTTTTTTTTGCTTTTTGTATTTTGTTTATTTATTGTTGGAGATTTTTTGTTGAGAAGTTGCTGCAACACTTTCAAAGAAGGAGATGTTGATGTCGAATGCACTTGCCGATTCAAAGCGTGTAGGAACACTAACCTTTAGGTTCAATTCGCCCCCACCAATATATGTATATTGGATGCAATTGGGATGACCAGCGAATCACCAGCAGGATACTTTGAATACCTTGATATGTTTTGCACTAACACAACAAGCTTATCCATGATAATAGTTTACAGAAAAATGATTCCCACAATTCACTCATGCATTAATGAAATGAAGGATGATTTAGAATAATGTATATGGGAGAGAAATTGGTTGAATACTATCCAATTTCGTGTCTGTCCTTTTGTCCAAGTTTCTCTATTTATAAAGAGATTAGCATCACTTGGTGAAGAGAAAAATCTCTTAACATATGTACTGGTACTGGTTTTCTGTAAGCGTTTGTTACTGTTAACAATCAATAATATTCAAAACCGTTGCATTGCTCCAGTGACTGTTCCGGTTTCCTTGCAACAGAAGGGTGCTAGTTCAACTCTAGCAGTTGCACCTTTTTGCTAAAATTCTGATTCATTATTTGAATTAATTAACAAAATAATCACGAATTAGCAAAAGCCAAGAGTTGAACCACGTTCCTCTGGTTTACAAACTCATGCACAGCCATCATTACAATTTAAACAACATGCCATTTTACATAACAGTAATAATATAACCAATACTACATATGTATATTTCCAAGTATGTATATTTTGGAAATATCTCTCACATTTATTACCTTTTGTGTAATGCATGTGGGCATGTTGATTTGAAGGAACTTTTTATGTGGTTGTGTTGTTTGCAGCGTTCAGTGAAGGTATGGTTAATGAAGGTGGTTATAAGGATGTTGTCAACATTGATATATCTTCTGTTGTTATTGATGCTATGCAGAATAAATACCAAGATCGTCCTCAATTGAAGTGTATCCTTATGATGAATAATACTTCATGTCGGTTGTATACATGTTTTTAAATTGTTATGATGAATTTATGTAATGTATGTGTTTTTTAATCGTAGTTCATTCTGGATTTTTGTTAGTATGGACAATTGCGATCAAATGTGACTGATATGGTCTATATCGTGATTGCGAATACATCAAAGTGAATATTTGGATTGACAGTGACTTTGACAGGATCACGGTATTCTAATGTGATTTTGGCTTGGCAGAAACTATATTTTAAAGCCTCGATAAAATCACGGTGCCACCGTGAATTTGCTAAATTCTCTGCCAATCCATACATCTACAAAAACATTTATGTTGTGGCCCAAATTGCAGGCGAAGACCTCTTTTTAAATTTTTTGTTGTATGAGTATATAGGTTTTCATTTTGAGGCTGCTACATTTTTCATCAGATCAAACTATTTTCCATGTTATAGAATAGATAGAATCATCATAAATATAATCATCTTTTTTTATAAAAATTTGATGAAGTGGTGAATGACGATAGTGATGTACTCAAGTGTGAAATATCCTTAATGATTTGGCAGATCTTAAAATGGATGTAAGAGACATGAGTGCTTTTGAATCAGAGTCTTTTGGTTCTGTTATTGACAAAGGTGTGCTTCCTTTCATTCATAGACTAATAATATAATTAGATTACATGTTGAACAATGAATCGTGCTGATATACTGTTTAATTTTGTTTTTCAGGAACTCTTGATTCTATCTTGGTGAGTGATGGTTCTCATTGAAATACTTGCATGTTTGACGAGATTAACGGTGTTCACTCATTGCGTATTTTTGTTGTAACAGTGTGGAAACAATTCAAGACAAAATGCTACTGAGATGCTTGAAGAAATTTGGAGGTATAATGAAACCATGAACAAAAAGTCCATAGTTCTTTACCACTTCTGTTTCGTTTTGGATTTTTTTTATTCTTGATCTGTTCACCATTATTGAAGCAGTTGATGACACACTATAGGGTTCTCAAGGATAAAGGAGTCTATATTCTGGTAACTAAACCTCTTTCTTTTAGTAGTATCAATTTGTATTCAGATTTACTCTTCAATAGAGCGATGAGTGAAACATATCTTTGCATTTCACCTTACTGGTCTTGAATGGTTGTAAAAATTGCAGGTGACGTATGGAGCTCCACTTTACCGCTTACGTTTGCTACGCGAATCATGTTCGTGGACAATTAAACTCCATGTGATAGGTTGGTTAAATCCTACTGTCTATGCCAATTTCTGTGCAAAGTTTTACGAACCTATTAGAGTGTTTATGTTCTATCAGATTTTCTAGTTTTACCTGATATCTAGTTCTATCATTTACTTTTAAAATTCGGAAAATCCCAAATAAAAAGTAGTAAATTAGAACAAAACTGAGCTCCATATGAGCAATACCTTCAAACCGAAACATATAGTTGTTGTGTACTTGTGTGTATTGGGCATTGTTGAATTTGTTATTCCTTCCTTGCTACTTAAAAGCAGTGTTGATAAATAAAAAAGTTATAGCAGTGCTATAGCATGACGGAGTTTGAGCAAATCTCTATTGTTTCGAGGTACGCTGTTTAGTTAAAATTATTGACAAATAGCAGCAATGACACTGCTGTGTAGCGAACTTTAAACAAACCACTATTCTTTCCTGGTCCTCAATTGACAACGGAGCTTAGATAGTACCCTAATGCACAAGCACCTTACCTTGAGCTAAAAAGCAACTTCTTATTAGACCATTATCCCAAAGGATAAAACTTAGATGCAGTTACATAAGTCCTGTACATGTTGTTCCCCACTCAGAATATGACATCTGTGCAATTAATCCACGTCGGATTTAATGTACTCACATTGTCACTGTTACCAGACGTAACCCTGCAGAAAAAAATGCTTGGGGAATGACCAGCGACGCACATCCACCAACAAGAAATCCATTCTTGAATCCTCGACACCTTGTTGAGGCAGCATATGAAGTTTCAAAAAAAGTACTTAACACAAATCATAGTATTCTCGTTTATGTGAAATCGTAGACTCATGAGTACATGAATAGTAGACACCTTGTTCATGCAGCAAATAAAGTTTCACAAAAAGTACTTAACACAAATCGTAGTATTCTCATTTATGTGAAATAGTAGACTCATGATTACATGAATAGTAGACAATGTGAAAAGGAGTTAGATATGAGACAAAAAGAGGTACAGATCATGCTCAGCTATCTCAATTCCTTCGTCTGTTATTTCTGCCTAGTAATCATCGTCGTTTTACTTTGCTTTTTTGGTTTTTCTTTAGCATAACAAACCAAAGCGGTGAGCGGATTTTGAATCTGATGTGGATTAATTGTACATATGTCATAATTTTATTTGAGAAAGCACATACAGCACCTACGCAACTGTATCTAAGTTTTCTCCTTTTCTATATTATAGCTATAATATAATAATGATATGTGCCATTTTTCTTAAAACAAGCATCATTTTTACACATTCTTTTATAAATTATTAATGTGATCCTCTTCAATCGACAATATGTGCATTTTTTCGCATTGTTTATAATATAATAATAATGATATGTGCCATTTTTCTTAAAACAAGCATCATTTTTACACGTTCTTTTATAAATTGTTAATGTGATCCTCTTCAATCAACAATATGTACGTTTTTTCGCGTTATTTATTCAATGTTGAAGTGTTTTTAAGCCATTGTCAATAACCACTTCTGTAATATTTGCAGAAAAACTTGCAGCAGAAGAAAAATCTGAGAATCCACTTTGGGAGCTGACAAAACCTATTCCACTTAATAATGATGGAAGCTCTGTGGAGGAAACTCTAGGACCGAATCCCGACGTCCATTATATATACATTTGCACTAAGGTAATTAGATTATCTGTGGTGCCTGCTCTTATATGTCCTTGGTCAATAATGTTGGTATTAGAGCACATAGTGGAATATAAAGATCTCAAAAACTCTTTCCTTTATAAAAATTACAACATTAACACTAAATCCCCTCAATGTAAGATAATAAAAATTACAGCAAAAATTATAAGATGAAGTTCATAAAATCTTTAACTATTTAAAATAACGAGAGCACTGAAAAGCACCAAAATCACTGTCACGGACTCACGGTGTATGTTAACACAATAAATCCCAACAAATAAGTATCTAGTCCGAACAATAGAGAAAGAAAAATACTAATAGGATATATCAAAAGAAAGTGTTCACTTCAATGACAGGACTGATGAATTGAAATTTCAGCCAAAACAAAACACATTGTCTTTGCAAATCATTTGCTTAAAGACCCAAAATCTTTTTCACGTACTGCTTGTTCCGGTTCTTTCAGTTTTCTCTTGGCCTGTGCATAGTATCTTTGTTTTGAAGTTAGTTGTGACTTGTGAGTCATGACCTTTACTTAGGAAAGACTAACCCGACAAAACTCCGCCTCATGACTCAATTTCAGGCCAAACCTTGATATTTTAGCAATTGTGCTACTAATCTTAAGATTCTCTCGTCCTAAAGTAATTTAACCAATTCATAAATATGATTCTCATATATGGCTTCTATTCACTCTTCATTTTGCCTATCCTATATAGTTTTCTTCTGTCCAAAGCAATGTTGTTGATAATCTAATTGAACACAACAATATTAATGAAATAGTGAGAAAGAAATCATTAGATGCTGCATTAGCTTTGTATGTACTATGTACCAGTAATGTCTTCTCATTTTTACTCTGTATTTGTGTTTTTTTTCTCCTTTTAAAAGTTGTCGGTGTACATTTTACTTTTGATTTGGAATTTGGTCTGAACGGTTTGAATCCATGTTCTTGCTTCTCGACTCTGTAACCAAAACCTTTTAGTGGGCAGAAGATTATCGCGACTTTCTTCTCATTTTGTTGAAGTGATGGGTACACCATGGTCCATGAAAGTCTCCTTAGCACTATTAGGAATTAGCAAAGCACAAAAATCATCACCAACATAGACGAAAATTAATTTGAATAAGTAATTGTTGTGGTTTGAAATTCATATCTTTGAGTGATTTGTCGAGTGTAACTGTATATATATCCTTGGCTTATTTAGACTAATCATTTTGTTTCTGATAGGAAGCTTCCGCGGACATAAACGTAATAGCATGAATTGGCGCACTTTAACGAGGAAGGCATGCATTTCCAATCTACAAATTTGTGTTAACTACTCGATTACTCTAGTTGGTCTTACAATTTGTAATGTCAAATCCAAAGTTAATGATATTTTCTTTACAACAATTCGTATTATGACTTTTTCTCTCAACATTTGTGTGATCTAAAGACACTAGCATTTCTTCAACTTTAGATTAGATTGATTCCATAAGTTTTATGTTAACTTGTTAATTTATAATGGAGTTTTGATTGTTTCCTTATGCTTTAAATATTCAAAATGGCCATTTTGATGCGGCTAGTTACTAAAATCTCAATCTATTACAATTGAATACAAATAATTTGAGTATTATGATAGAGGGCTTACAGTTGGGCCCTGAATATTTGGCTTTTCTCCATTTTTCTAGAATTGAGATTGTCTATTATAAATGAAATCTAATTCGTATTTAATGTTACTAAGGGTATTTTAGGTAATTTGGGGGGCTTATGAGCAAATACAGGGGCCTAAAGAGCAATATCTTTTAGAATAAAAATATCCTTTTAACTTGTTTACCTCAAATAGATATTACTCTAGACCTGAAAATCAAAGCAGAAAGCAGAAAAATAATAGTATAACAAAAAACACAAGAATAAAAAAATCCAAAACATAATAAAGGGATAAATTTAAAAAAAGACTAAAGCTAACACATTAGAGAATGAAAAATCTGTCTTTTAAAGATAGATACCTTCAATAGTTGATCAATGTTTACTCTAATGTACCTAAAACAAAGAAGAAAAAAGAGCATATTATAGAGAAAACCCGAAATGTTCAATAAAAAATAAGTCTAATTGTATCACTATATATAGAAAAGTAAACCCTAAAATTAGTATTAAAAAATTGGACAGCTTTGCACAAAAAAAATAAAAATTGGGCGGCTAAACCTAAAACAATAATCAGCCAAATTTAGCAACATAAAAAAAATGGTCTCAAATAATAATAGTATAGATTTGAAAGGAAGGAATGATATTCAAATAAATGACTTTGGTTGGTAGTGTACTAGTGTTAAAAAAACAACCTCCAATCTGCTGCCACTCTACCACAACTTGTGTCAAAGTGGATAATTTCAAATTAATGGGTTACATACATACTATTTGAAACTCTAACAATGAGAGACAATTCTCCATAAAAATTGAAGATTACTGTCTTCATCGTCCTTGTGATTGAGATAGTGGTATGATCACCGCCCATTTGTACAAAAACGTGAAGAAAAAACGAGTTTAGATTTATAATGTTTTTGTTGAACCGACATCGGTTAAGTCAATGTCTCTGGACGATATAAAAAATCATGAAATTAACTTTCCAATGACAACATCATATCATCGTTGAATTTCAAACAATTTTTAAGTATCGGTTCACGATAGACCACGTATCAAAGTGGTTCACCCTAGAATTTGCCATGAAATCAATTCACTGATTAAATTAAATTAGAACGTCAAACTATCAAGAATTGGATCTCTCTCATGTAGATGTAACAACTTATGGTTCCATTCAGAGTCAGAGAGATAGACATAATTTAGATACTATAACAATTAACATCTAGTTTATGTCTCTTTACACAATTACTTGTCACATCCCAACTTTTGATTCAACATACTATTTTTGAGAAGCCTCAGTAACATTTCAGTGATGTATTTGTTAGAGAAAGTGAAAATGATAGTCCAGCAAATCATTTAATTGCAAAAGTAGGTAGCTTAGATTAGATATAAGTCAGTCACACAGATTAAACATGGCTAGCATTTTACTTTGAACATACTACCTTACTGCAAGAGATATATTAGACAAGCTAAGCATAGCATCACAAAGTTAAAATGCCGACTCATAAAGTTTCTGCTGATGCATCCTCACAATACTATTTCATTCTTTACCTTTTTTTGCTTTAATTCTCCAAAGGGTTGGCCGACAACATGCCAATACAACATGAAATCTTGCTCATGAAGATATATAAATTAACCTTTCTCTAAGCCTCTTAAAATAAACCCTTTTAAGTTTTTTCAAAAAAAAAGCTAACTTGTATCTTTCTTTACCACCTTTTTCTAAAAGCAACCAAACAATCCATGATGTCTAAATATTATCTTGAACAAAAGACCTTCAACTTGCCATGGCAACAGTGTCTTTATTACATCGACCAAGATCATGTGGTTGAGTCACCCCTACTTTTCATCCCTTTAAATACTACCTCCTTAGAATACAAAGGGACTGATCAAACCAAGTGAGCATAACTTCCTTAGCAATCTACTACCTATTCCTTTCAATAAAACATAAACCTTATTATTAATCATTCAATCAAAATGCAGACCTCACTTCTTCATGAGCTAGTTGTTGGAACTCCAATCATATATGATCAATTTCAAAAGTTGTCAGTTAACAGATACTTACTTGATTCTGTCTCTCATCAATGTCAATATCCATCCAAACATCAAAGCAAAAGTATGACCTTCTTTTCCCTTACAGACAGATTATTAATTAACATGCAATCTAATTTGATTAAGTATATTGAAGATTTTACTGATATAGAGTGATTCAATGTTTTCAGGTAGAGCAAATTCAATCCAGAAAATGCGTACCAGGAAGACCAATAGTCTCGCACAAAGAGTACAAGAACATGGTGAGTACCCTTAGATGTTTTTCCAAGAGATGTGATACTGTTTATGAAAACCATTCCTTTTGTCTGTAGTATCTATATCAGTTCAACTCCTTTACTAACATATATGATATATCTAATTCTGTTTATATAACTCTGAAAAATTTCAGCGAGACTGGGAGCAAACATATCTAAAACAATAAAGAGGACGTTAAGCTTAGGGGCTCATATTCTTCAAGTTGGCGGAGTCGAAAAAGTGTTTATGCAGTATTTTAGTGTGAGAGAAGAGGAGAGGCTGTTGAAAGTTTCCCACTGTTATCTGTCGACCACATCAGGTCCTCTAGCCGGTCTCCTCTTCATCTCCACTGACAAAGTTGCATTCTGCAGTGAGAGATCAATAAAAGTGTTTAATCAGAAAGGTCAAATGTGTAGGATCCGCTATAAGGTAAATCATGAACTACATAAATACATAAACAAACCTCTTCATATATCTCAGTTTCCCTAATCCAAGATTTCTTATGTACAGGTTTCCATTCCACTAGAGAAGATCAAGTGTGTGAGACAAAGTCAAAATGTTGAGAAGCCAACACAAAAGTACATAAATATAGTTACAGTGGACAATTTTGATTTCTGGCTTATGGGCGTATTCAAATATCATAAAACTTTTAAATATCTCGAGCAAGCAATTTCTCAAGCTTAGATGAATATAACAAACAAGTCCACAATTAGAGCATAACATAAATAGTCGAAGCTCGAAGGAAGCTTTGTGTTGCGAAGACAAACATTAAGATACAAAACTTAAAAAAAGATGATAAACAAAAATACAAAGCCATAAAAAAAATAGAAGAAATTGGGATTTGTCTTCGAAAAAAGGGACACGACAGTAATGATCATCCTGAAGCAGAAAACATCTTAGAGGATTATTTGGCATGTTATAACAGCTTGAATGCAAACTTAGCTCCGTCAACATATTGTTGATGAAGTTGTGGATGCAAGAGATCATTTGGCACATGCATTGTTGCATGAAGAGAGAAATTATTGTTATTATGGTGGAAAACAAGATAGAAGGAAAAGTAAATAGAAAGACTGAAGAAGACTATTAGAAGTTTTATCAAGTTTTAGGCTGAATTGCTTAATGGATTTATCATGTACAAGTTGTGAGAACTTTGTAATTGTATTCAATTCAATTCAAACCATTCAAATCTTTGATAAAATTTGACTATAATTTTTTTTTTGAATAGCAAATATTATTATTACTCAACTCAATTACAAGAAGTACAAGAGAAGCACAAAAGAAAAAAATACAAAAGCCACCGCCACTTAACCACGAGTTAAGCATGCTACCTAATTTCATCTCCACTCATAGAATAAGCATGGGTGCATCTTTAATCTAGACAAACTAGTATTTCACCCTTTACATTTTTATGGTTTCATTTCCTTATACCAAACATATTACATACACCGTGGAATCTTGCTCATGAAGAAATATAAATTAACCTTTCTCTAAGCCTCTAATAAAACAAACTCATTCAAGGATTTCTTTTTGAAAAAGCTTACTGGATCTTTCAGTTCCATCTTTTTCTAAAAGCAACAAAACAATCCAATGATTTGACTTTAAATATAGAACCTCCTTGAATAAATGATGAGAAGAATTGAGAAAATATGTTGTGGTCTTAAAAATATAATTGGTTAATATGTTCATTAATCTAGTATAATTAGGGTATGTTAATAAGGAAATAACTCACGCAGTTTAGAATCTGAAAGGTAGTAATTTTTTGGAAGATTGTTATATTTAGAGGACAATAGTAGTAGTAATATTTGATTTTTAAGTGAAGATTTTTTTTGCTCCTCATAATTTTTTCAAGGTCCAATTACAAAAATAATATTCAAACTAATCCTATATTTGAAATTGTAAACAATTAAAAGGACTAATTTGTCCAAATATGAAAATGTTAGAAACTAGTTTGAATTTTCTTTTTGTTTTAGACCGGATTGAACAGCCAAAAATTGTGAAGGATCAAAATAAATCTTTATTTCACTTTTATTTTGTATTTTCACCATTAGTAATTTGATTCGAAGATTAATTATTACATTAAATTGTTTCAACCTTTTTCGAACCGAGAATCAAATCATGATCATCCTTAATTAGTCAATAATTGTCAATCAACCAAACCAAACGTGATCTTCACGTTTTTGTCCGTGTTAACATTTGATTCTTGAAGAAGGAATTTAGTAGTGCATAATTTGAGCAGAGTTTTGTAAAAAAAAAAAAGATTGGAGAATAATACTCGTGTCCATATTTTGATAGAGTTTATTAATCCTTTCTTTTTACCTAAGATGAAATCGAAGAGTTATCATAAACTCACACACACACACAAAGTTGAGTGACCATAGATCGAACTCACGTTCGGTCTAACAATTTTAATACTCCTTCTGTCCCAAAATAAGTGTCATGTTTACTAAAATTGTTTGTTGTAAAATAAATGTCATATGCTATTTATAACGTTGGTCTTTTCTATTCTACTCTTTTAAAACAATAGAGAAACAAATAAACAAAAATCTAATTTTTAATATTCTAATATCTACTGCCAATAAAAAGATAGAGTCTTTGTGTAAAAATCATATTCTCTCTCATTTACACTTTTTTGTTTTACGTGTACAATTTTTGATGATAGGCATATAATTTGGTCAATTGTAACACTCAAATTAGGATCGAAGGAGTTCTATAGGTTGAGTTAAAACTTCCGACAATTTATTAATCATTTAAACTGAATTAAAAAAAAGAGAGATCTTGTAACACTTCCGTATGTAAGCATCAATGTGATAGCTAGCTAAGATGGAATGAATTGGAAGGTGAGTTGAATTGAATAGAATACAGATCAATCCATTGTTTCTTCTTCGATGCAATGGGTTTAGCTTCGATTCTTATTTACACCATCTTAGCTCTTCTCGTTCTTCTTTTCCTCTCTTCCTTCAACACCACCACCAACCACCACTCTTCCCACCGTCACCGCCGTCTCAAACTCCGTTCCAACTTCTCTCTCTCCCCTTCTCAACACCAACCCGTCCCCTTCGACCCTCTCGTCGCCGAACTCGAACGCCACCGCGAAGACAAACAATGGGAACAACAACACATTCAAAATTCCCACCCCGAACTCCACCACCACAACCACCACGACTCCGCTCCCGCTCACGAGTCTCAGCCTGAGTGGGAAGACTTCATGAACGCCGAAGACTTCATCAATGATGAAGATAAGTTCAATGTTACTTCTAGGCTTCTTCTTCTTTTCCCTAAAATCGATGTTCAACCTACCGATTTGTTTATCGATCTTCATGAGTTGACTCTTTGGAATCTTCAACAAGCTCACAGAGAGGTTTTGCATCGTTCACAAAGAGAATTGGAACTTCATGATAAGAATCGTGATGGTTTTGTTTCTTTCTCTGAGTATGATCCTCCTAGTTGGGTTAAATCTGCAAGTAATCATCTTTTTGTTTCTTATTCTAGATCTGTTTTTTTTTTTCAATTTCATACTGAACTTTAGTGTTGATTATTGAATGTTGTAATTTGTGTTGAATTTATTATTAGGTAGTGAATCTTTCGGTTATGATATGGGTTGGTGGAAAGAAGAGCATTTTAATGCATCTGATGCAGATGAAGATGGTGTTCTCAACTTAACTGAGTTCAATGAGTGAGTGTTTGCATTTTTAGTTCATCGTGTTTTTTCGATTTGAGCTAATGAGTTTCCGTATTCTTTTTTGTTTTAGCTTTCTGCATCCGGCTGATAGCAACAACACAAAGCTTCAACAATGGTTGTGCAAGGAGGAAATTAGGTTGGTAACTCATATCTTATAGAAAAAATTTCACGGGTTGGTATTAGTTTCTGTTTTGTAAAGTTTTTCCCTTGACATGTTTGTAGTCCCCTTATTGTACATTTCTTAGTTTCATTGATTTTTAAGTATTTAATTGCGTATCGTTTGACAATTTATTTACAAATAAATGTATGATATAAAAAAGGAAACATCCATTAAGTAGGTGCTGGTAAAGATGGGGATATTTGAGTGCATGCTTCTGAAATTTCCATAGCCTAATGTATCTTGAGTAATGCTTGAGGTTATTTTTATCTCACTAAAATTGTAATAACTTGTGTTGTGCATTGAATACTGGATTTCTTGCAGTCACCTAAATCTATGCAACCAATTAGGATTGTAGTTGAATATTTCAATCCTCTGTTGAGCTATCCTAGCTGATGTTTTGGAAGGGATGGATCCACAGTTGGTTTGTTGAATTTTGCCTTGCAGTCACTGGTCTCATCTAGAAGTTATAACATTGGAATAAATGTTGTAGGGAATTGTGCCAAATATTACAAATTTGGACAATATTTTATAGTTGATTTTATTTTTCTGAAGTGAACGGGAGATCTTCAGCTTCAGCTTGTACACAATTAGCTTACATCACTGCCTTGGTGTACTCATTTATGTATCATTGTATTTCTTTATAGAGAAAGAGACTCAGACAAAGATGGGAAGGTCAACTTCAATGAATTTTTTCATGGGCTCTTTGATTTGGTAAGAAACTATGACGAAGAAAGTCACAATGATTCCCATCAATCTGATAATTCATTGGATGCTCCAGCTAAAAAATTATTTGCTCAGCTTGACCAAGATGGTGACGGGTATTTGCCTACTTTTCATCATTAATGTACTTTCTTTGAAACATTATTGTAGTTTATCTATGCTATCATTCACCTTTGGGTTTTGATCTCTATATGTGCAGATATTTGTCAGATTTTGAATTACTGCCTATAATTGGGAAACTCCATCCATCCGAGCATTATTATGCAAAGCAACAAGCTGAATATATCATTTCACAGGTATTAGATTTCACCATACAATAGCCACAAGATTTATTTTTTCTTCATGTGAAGTCATATGAATACACAGATGGCCATAGGTCCATAGTTATCAAATTGTGAAGCATGGAGCTAATTTTTTGAATAATACATTGCATCACGTCGAATAGCAACAAGTATGGGTAGTTAGTGTGTTATGTTAGTAGGGGAAGTTGAACCTATGACCACTTTACCACTCCAACCCTCATGTCCCTCCCTCCAAACCAACCTATCACATGGAGCGAGCAATGGGTTCATACCAATAAAAATCCACTGGAGGCACATTTTGCTAGCAAGATGATTTGGCGTAAGAAGAGAAAAAAGTGGAAGGGAATTCTTGACCTATTAGGCCAAGCCCAAATTAGTCTCAATAATTTGATTCAAGTGGGAGTGGTAAATTGGAAAAATTTCAAACTAAACTCATTGTTGGACATAATGAAGCAAAGCCTAATCACAAGGAATATGGATTACCATTTTTTCAGGATATGTCTGTGAGTTGGGTTTTGGAGGAAAAGGGAGGGGGAGGCTTATTTTCTATTTCTGTTAGTTTAAAGAATTTAGCTTGCAATTGATTATTCAACTTTCCCTTGGTAGTTACTAATATGGTAGGATAGTGATGTTATTTCTGATATGATTAGTGCATAGATCACTACTGCTAGATTCTTCTCCATTCCTGCCTGCCAAGAAATTGTGAATATATACTGTTTCAGGATGGAGGGAATACTCCTTTGATGGGAAAGCTGATGAATAGTGAATATATATCTCCTGTTTAACAATTGGCTTATTAACCAGTATTTCCTTTGATATTGTCAATAGACTGAAGGGACTGGTTTTCTTTTCTTTGGTGGGGGAACTAGGGTGCATTTCTAATGTGAATTTCAAAGTATAGTATGTTAACCGGTATTTATGCTTCTGGAGGGTTTACATCATTCTTAATTTAGTATTTACTTGTTAGGCTTTTCTAACTAGATGCGTTGAATTAAGTTTTCCCGACTGTGGTCTCAGCATGCTCTCTGACATCTGTTGTGTAACAGTAATGTCTCATTAAACATTGCGATAATGTTATGAGAAGCTGATATTGACAAAATAGTTAAAAAAAACCACTCCAACATCTGTTGAATAACATCATACATTAATTTCATCAGTAACCATTGTATAATGTTATGACAGGCAGATGCTGACAAAGATGGGCGCCTCACTTTGTCTGAGATGATTGAGAGTCCATATGTATTTTATAGTGCTATTTTCAATGATGATGAAGATGAATATAATGATGATTACCACGACGAGTTCCGATAAATTCACGATAGGTAAGGGAAATTAACCCTCCATATCTATCTTCAATTTTAATCTACATGTAGTGAAGATTTCCGCTATAATGCTTTTAATGATCATCAATTGCAGGATATACAGAAAAGCTTAAAGCAATTTCAGTGACAAGGAGTCCGTATTTGAAGGTTATGAGATGGCAGAATTTTGATGTTTTGGCCCTTGTTAGGTTGCTAGTCTCAATCCTGGTGGGGTTTTGTGGGATGGCGACATTTACTGCTTCTTTCCATTCATATTATCTGTGAGTTCTTATTTGCTGATAGGATCCACCATGGCTTGTCGTGCAGTCACACATGGATCATCTGGAGGATAATAGGATCTAAACTTAATTGTAAAATTAGAATGATATATATACATATTTTCAAATCACTACTGGTTGAGCCATCATTAATTAAGTGTTAGAACTTAGAAGTCAATTCTCAATGGATAATGTACCATATAACATATTTATCGTCATGATCCTAGTTGAACTATCAGATTTATTTTTGAAACCTACTCACTCATTTTCTTTACTAAGTTTATTAGATTAGATGCATGCCCTATCAGTTCTGTACTATTCTAAAGTTTGAGTAAAACTACTCTCAAGTACTACTATATTTGTGATCAATTTAGCTTTGTGTTTGTATGGTGTTGCTTTTGTTTTAATCGCGGCAGAAAATCAGATCAAGGTGAAGGCTAAGTTTTATAGCTTATCATTTTTCACGGCCACTACTCATTGAGATGTGCGTTTGGCTTCTCCACTGCCAAACCAAACAGGCCATTAGTCTTTTACAAATTGTTTTGATATCTCAAAGCTCAAATTTTTAATCGAGCTTAAATTTAGTCTTTATAGTAATATTTGTCTATCTCTTCGTCTTAAACAACATCACTCTAGCTTTATCTATGCTGCCTACCATACAAATCCAAGCGATTCCCAGCACCACAAATTAATCAATTCAGCACTATATGTTGTGCCAGTAGCCATCAACATTAGTTTAAGGTTACAACCTAATGGGGCTAATGAATAAGGTCATCGCAATATAATTTAAAAAAGCCACCATGATTGTAATCTAAGCTAGCGCCGCCAATTTAATATAACAAAAAAAGTTAATGTTAGCGTACCTTATATTTAACAATAAACATAAAAGCAATAACATGAGAGACAACATGGAATATTGCAATGTAGCATCGACATATATTTTGTGTTTTTTCTCCACTTTACATTGGATCAAGATTCCCATGTCACTACACATTTAGGACATATATGAATAAAATACAAAATAGAGAGATATCTTAAGTGAGAAAAAGACCTTGAAAAATAGTGCAAATGTAGGAACAACAGGAAATTAGGGAATCATATTCCTTATACATTGTCTTTTAGTATCATTGAAAGCTGCCACTGTTTAAGCTACATAAACATATCGTTATTGCAGTGGCCAAACAGCTAAATATCATGGAACTATCTTCATCTATTCTGAAAATACTATCCATTATCAAATGAAAAATAATTAAAAAAAGTCCCTACTGTTTTTAATACAAAAATGTTTCATGGACACCTGGTTAATCACATGTAAATTTATGGTTAATTCAGTTGAATAGATTATTAATTTCGATCACTATCAAAAAAATTGTAATATTGTGGTTATGTAGTTTGATTAACAACAATTTTAAATGTGAATTGAATTAATTTAATTTTTGAACATGATTAATCAGGTGTCCCAAAGTAGGACAAAATGGGGCCTGAATATCATTAACTCTTTTTAATATTCCTTCTTGTCACCTTGTGTAACGCTTTTAAGCAAAGGTAACATGCCCTCTATAATAACAGTAAGTTTTAATGACTACCTCACTTTAGGCTTGAATGTTTAATGTCTGAATCAAACAATAATACTATGAGAAGCTCAAGCTATTGGAAATCCATTTACAGTTTTGCTCACAAAGTGAAAAGATTTCCAGGTTTAATGTGGAGGACAATTTGGAAAGTTGGCAAAGATGATCCAAGAAGAATAGTCCATTCTCTGAAAGTTGGTCTTGCTTTAGCACTTGTATCTTTGTTGTATCTAATGGAGCCATTGTTCAAAGGGATAGGAAACAATGCTATGTGGGCTGTCATGACTGTTGTTGTGGTCATGGAGTTCACTGCAGGCATGCTATTCTCATTTTTAAGTGACATTACTGTTATGTGTTTAAATCACATCCTCATATTGAAGAAAGAATTATGATTGCAGGTGGAACCTTATGCAAAGGACTAAATAGAGGATTGGGAACGTTGTTAGTAGGATCATTAGCATTTTTTATTCGGTATCTTGCAGATGTTCCTGGTCAGCTTTTTCGAGCAATTTTCATCGGCGTTGCAGTTTTTCTTTTAGGTGAGCATAGTTTGACTCATGGTCAAATATTTACAATCACATGTTCAATGATATAAGGTCAAATGTTTTGTTGTTTTGCTTCACTATTTGCAGGAACAGCAGCTACCTATGTCAGATTCATTCCTTATATAAAGAAGAATTATGACTATGGTGTTATGATATTTCTCTTGACCTTTAATTTGATAATGGTATCAAGTTACCGCGTTGATAATGTCTGGAGCATTGGGAAAGAACGCATCTCTACCATATGCATAGGCGTTGCTCTTTGTCTCGTTATGAATCTATTGGTATTTCCAAACTGGTCAGGAGAAGAACTCCATAAATCTACCATATCAAAGCTTGAAGGTTTAGCCAAATCTATAGAAGGTAAAATGCAAGGTCACCACTACCTTAAACAAAATTTCTTATGTTTGTGAAAACAAGAATTGCTGAATAGTATTGCTAGTACTAGTAATTAAAGATGAAAACACTAGTATGGTTCTAATGTCTCAATCTATACAATTGATGTTGAAAGTAATGATGCAGTTACTGTTGTGGAATATTTTTATGATTCTGAAAAACAAGCAAATGAAGATGATTCATCTGAGGATCTCATTTACAAGTGCTACGAGGCTGTTTTAGACTCTAAAGTTAAGGATGAAACACTGGTAAGCTTGTGTCCCTTTTTTGTCAAGTAACGTATATGTAAGAAACTTAGTTCTTTGTGACAGTTTATTTTATCGAGTCGAATTAAACAGGCATTGCAAGCCAATTGGGAGCCAAGATACTCAAGATGCTGCCAGAGGATCCCATGGCAGCAATATGCAAAAGTAGGAGCTTCTCTTCGCCATTTTAGTTACACTGTTGTAGCACTACATGGATGTTTGCAGTCAGAAATACAGGTACTAAATCATCTATCTAAATCGAGTTTCATGATGTGAGCTGATAGATGTGTTTTTTGTCTTAACACTGTCATCATTCATTCATTTTTATTTTTATTTTGAACTTTATTGCTGTCATCATTCATAATTCCAAATCATGCAGATGATAATTGTATTTTTTTTCTTCAAATTAAAACAATTTACCACTTACCTATCTTTTCACAAAAAATTGCTTCCACTTATCTATATGGTTCATCATTGTGATCCTAGATTATGGATGACTATAAAGTAAAGCAGTCATTGATTAAGATCTATAATTAAACATGAAGTGCAATAGTCTACATTATTTCTATTGGCTAACATGTTCATAATTATTGGAATAACTTTTAGTATAAAATATAACTTTCTTATTTGATGCTTGGATTTGCTCCTTTAACTTACGTATTATTCAACTTATGATTGTTGAAGACACCAAGGTCAATCCGTGATCTATACAAAGATTCTTGCATCAAACTTGCACAAGAAGTATCAAAAGTACTTAGAGTAATGGCGAACAGCATAAGGAAAAAGCGTCAATTTTCTGTTCAAATACTCTCAAACAATCTCAATGAAGTTTTACAGGACCTTGACAATGCATTGAAATCGCAACCCCATCTTTTACTAGGCTCGAGGAGTGGTCGAAGTCGAACACCCAGAACCGTCAAAACCTTAACTCAATCAACTACTGCACATAATGACAACAAGATTGAAGAAGAAACTAGAAACTCATTATCAAGTATCAAAAGTGATTGTTGTTCCCCGGCTGGAAGTAAATCGAAGGAGCACTCCCAAGAGCAAACAAAAGAAGGACAAAGACACAAGAAGGTTTTGAGGCCACAACTTAGTAAGATTATCATCACTAGCCTTGAGTTCTCAGAAGCACTACCGTTTGCTGCTTTCACTTCATTGCTAGTGGAAATTGTTGCAAAACTAGATCATGTTATGGATAAAGTTGAAGAATTGGGCAAAATGTCTCACTTTAGAGAATTTAGTGATGATGAGAATATTGTTATCACTTGTGAGAGACCAAAAATGAATATAGTTGATAATGACTTGCCTTCTTATGGAGCAGAATAGCTGTTACTATTTTATGCTTTCTGCATAGGGAAGATTAAGGCATGTCTTGCATCCGGCCAAGTAATTTGTGTGAACATTATAGTTTTGAAGCTTGAGTTCTTTGAGAGCTGAGTCCTAATTATCATTACTATCCAGCACTATGAAGATCCAAAGAACAAGCTAGTAAATAGTAAATATTATTCAGTACTATGGTCAATGAAGTTCCTTCAATAAGATTATTGCTCTTAATTTATGTAATAACAAAAAAAGAAGTTCATGTTCATACTGTTAGCAAGATGGGAGGTTGTTCTTTGATTAGCATATGTCGAGTCAGATAGAAATATACCTATTGCTCAAACAATATCGTAAATTTTGAGTTACAAACATAATCACTACAAGATGATAGGCAATACATGGAAAAGTAATGAAAATGAAAAGATATGAAACCAATGCACATAAAAGGGGAAGATTGTGTATGAAAGTAAAGATATCTAAGACCATTGCATGAGCAATTAATTATAAAAAAAATATGAATTAATATAACAAAAAAAAATACAGACCTATAATTCACCATTTTGAAAATGTGGGAGATCAATAAAGTTTCTGGTACAATAATTAAAAGCAAAAAAACTCTTATTTTTAAGGACATTATGAAATGTGATTCTGCATGGTGAAGTATGTGTAAAAAGTTACACCATAAATATATAAAGTATTTTTCTTAAGTATTAGGAAATGTTACCCCAATATAATATTTCAATCTCAACTCCAATACATCGTCTTTTCTTAAGTATTGTCCTGTTTTCGATCTTGAGTTAAAAGATATACCTAAATGAGTTGACGAGAGAGTGTTTATAAATTATCACGAGAATTTTTGGTGTGCCGAAATATGCCCATGTTAGCATAAAATCCAAGACATTCCCTGTAAATCCAGCAAATCAACGAAATTCAGCACTCTTATGCTAGTAGCTGTCCGTGTATAGTATTAGTTTAAGCTTACAAAATGAGGCTGATAGATCAGATCATATTATCATAATAATTTAAAAGAATCAATAATGTAATTTTTTTTCAAAAGAATAAAATAAACATACATGTAAATCAGTAAATTTAATATATAACATTTAAATGTATCGCTAAACGTGTACTACTAGCTCATTACACTGTCTGCATACAGCTCTAAGAATTTCTTGTGCTTGGATTTGTTTGTGGTACTGGTGGTTAATAAAATTTCCTTTGCATTTTTTCAAAAAAAAGTGAGTATCCAATGCAATGTAGTAACCATCAAATGAAAAATATTAATAAAAACAAATCCCTACTGTTTTTAATATACTTTCTTGTCACCTTGTGTAAGGCGGCTAATAAGCCAAAAATGTAACATGCCCTCTCTATCATATAACTGGAACATTCATTCATTCAGTGGCTACCTCACTTAGAGATCTGATTTAGGTATGAAAGTTTCAATGGCTGAAACTATGAGAAGCTCAAGCCATTGGAAATCCATTTACAGTTTTGCTCATAAAGTGAAAAGATTTCCAGGTTTAGTGAGGAGGGCAATTTGGAAAGTTGGCAAAGATGATCCAAGAAGAATAGTCCATTCTCTGAAAGTTGGTCTGGCTTTAGCAATGGTATCTTTGTTGTATCTAACAGAGCCATTGTTCAAAGGGATAGGAGAAAATGCTATGTGGGCTGTCATGACTGTGGTTGTGGTCATGGAGTTCACTGCAGGTAGGCAGTCTATTCTATCTGTTATCTTTTGAATCGCGGTCGCTGTTCTTAGTGTTCTATGATTATTATCATATTACTATTATTTTGCTTAGATCGCATCCTCTAATTATTGAAGAAACAATTATGATTTCAGGGGGAACCTTATCTAAAGGACTCAATAGAGGATTGGGAACTCTTTTAGCAGGATCATTTGCTTTTTTTATCAGGTATCTCGCAGATGTCCCCGATCAGATTTTTCGAGCAGTTTTCATTGGTGCTGCAGTTTTTATTTTAGGTAAGTATTTGTTACATCATCAAAGACACTTAAGTACTCTTGGTTGGCTTAATAGTACTAACTCTTGTTGAGCCATTACTTCACTGTTGGTTTGCAGGAGCTGCAGCTACTTATGTAAGGTTCATTCCTTATATAAAGAAGAATTATGACTACGGTGTTATGATATTTCTCTTGACCTTTAATTTGATAATTGTATCAAGCTACCGTGTTGATAATGTATGGAGTATGGGAAAGGATCGCATCTCTACCATATGCATAGGTGTTGGTCTTTGTCTTGTGATGAGCCTATTTGTATATCCAAACTGGTCAGGGGAAGACCTTCATAAATCCACCATATCAAAGCTTGAAGGCTTAGCCAACTCTATAGAAGGTAAGGTCAACTTTGAGAAAGAATGGCAGATCACCACTTCCTAAGTTAAAGAAAAGCATCCCAACAACAAACACCAAACACGACACTGACACCAATAAGCAGACATTTAAATAATTTAAGAAAATGAAAGTGATTGAATATAATCACATGTGTCAGTATTGTGTCAGATGCTAACATGTGTCAAACTTTGTGACATCTGAAGTGTTCAGTGTTACACAAGGCGTCAGTTACATAACCCCTAAGTCTTTCTGTATAGATTCTCCTATGATTTTTCTTGGTCTTTCTCTATTTCTAGTTCTAACAATTGGACCACGTTGAAGTTTGTAAAAAAAAATTCCAGAGTTCTACTACTATTTTTTAAATACCGACAAATGTTTTATTTATATGTTCCTCAATTTATATAATTGATTGTGAAAACAATGATGCAGTTTCAGTCATGGAATACTTTTATGATTCTGAAAAACAAGCAAATGAAGATGATTCATCTGAGGATGCAATTTACAAGTGTTACGAGACTGTTTTAGACTCTAAAACTAAAGATGAAACACTGGTGAGTTTGTGCCTCTTTCTTGCCAAGTAAAGAATATCATCATATATAGGTTCTTTGTGGCACAAAAATGTCTTATGCTGTGGAATTAAACAGGCATTGCAAGCAAATTGGGAGCCGAGATACTCAAGATGCTGCCACAGGATCCCATGGAAGCAATATGCAAAAGTAGGAGCTGCTCTTCGCCATTTTAGCTACACTGTTGTAGCATTACATGGATGTTTGCAGTCTGAAATTCAGGTACTAAACATGCTTTCTTAATTGAGTTTCATGATGCAAGCTAGTAGCTGTATTTTTTATCATTCATTTAATTTTTAATCATACAAATGGTAATTGTGATATATTTCTTCCAATTAAAACAACATAATACTTTATAAAATTATGCCAACTCATATTTTTTTCACAAATATTGCTTCTATAATCTATATGGTTCATTATTGAGTGTCAAGATTATCTGTCAATCTGTCATGCTATTGATAGCACATGGATCGCCATAACTTAAAATAGCAATCGTTCATTAACATCTATCTAGGATAAAACATGAAATATAATGCAACAATACTCTATATTATGTTCACGGTCATTTTGTCTGAAATGCAATCATTTATTAAGATTTAAGATCTATCTAGGATCTCAATGATGTTCAAGGTCATTTTGTCTAGAAATTAAACATGAAATGCAATAGTACTCTACATTATTCTATTTGTACTTATAGTATAAAATATGACTTTCTTATTTGATGCTTGATTTTGTACCTTTAAATTGTGTAATACTATATTTAACATATGATTGTTGAAGACACCGAGGTCAATCCGAGATCTATACAAAGATTCTTGCATCAGACTTGCACAAGAAGTATCAAAAGTACTAAGGATAATGGCTAACAGCATAAAGAAAAAGCATGAAATTTCCCTTCAACTACTTTCAAAAAACCTCAATGAAGCTTTAAAAGACCTTGACAATGCCTTGAAATCGCAACCGCAACTTATACTAGGCTCGAGGAACAGTCGAAGCCGATCCCCCAGAATCTCAAGTCAAGCAACTATTGCACAAAATGACAACAAGCTTGAAGAAGACACTAGAATCACATTATCACGTGTTAAAAGTGATTGTTGTTCTCCGATCGGAGGTAAATCGAAAGAACATTCCCAAGAACAAACAAAAGAAGGACAAGGACACAAGAAGGTTTTGAGACCACAACTGAGTAAGACAATGAGTATGATCAATAGCCTTGAGTTCTCAGAAGCCCTACCTTTTGCTGCTTTCACTTCATTGCTAGTGGAGATGGTTGCAAAACTAGATCATGTTATGGGTAAAGTTGATGAGTTGGGCAGAATGTCACATTTTAGAGAGTTTAGAGATGATGATGATGATAATAATGATGAGGATGAGAATATTGTGGTCACTTGTGAGAGACCAAAAATGAATATTGTTGATAATGAGTTACCTTCTTATGGAACAGAATAATTAGTACTAGATAGATAGATGTGTATCATCCCATGAGCAGAGTTATACATGCATGCATGCACTTATTAAGTTGAATATTGTGATCTGCATTGCCATTCCACTTAAAATAAACAAAAGTTTAACAATTGGTTGACATTGTAAGTTTAGAAGAGTAATGATACGGAGGAAGAATATTGGAAACTATAATCTATTGATGAAACAAAACAACCAAATGATAACTGTCGTGATCATCCTCATGTCTTATTTCAAATATAGTAGCTTATTAATGCTACAAATATACTTTGTTTATAATATAGTAAATATTAATTAACTTATGTACAAAGACTAATTTAGTAATAGTCATCGTGGTTTTAAATTGCAATTGTGGCTTACTAGTGCGTTTGATCTGCTAAAAAATAAGGACTAGATAGGACAGGACAATTTCTGTTATACTGTGTTTTGATTTTAAAACTAACTGGATGTCAAAGGACTGGAAAAAATCATACTCCCTCTGGCCTTTATTATAAGCAAAAACTACTTTCTAGATATATTGAATAACTAATGTATCTAGATTATTTCAATTATCCAAATCAATCTTTTCTAGCAACCTTTTATACTTTAGCCTACGATCGTTTCATCGATAATTACAAGATTTTTGCTGCTACTAAATATCAATGCAAAGTAGAACTTAACATTCATGTTTTGGGTACTGATTATTGGAGAAGGATTCAAGATTTACCATGTGATCGCATCCTTCTTAAACCCGGAATATTTGTCAGCGACGCCGTAAATTGGTTGGAAGATAGTCCTTTTCCTAATTGTTATAACAGAAATCAGAAATCAGTTCATTGTTTCTCTTGATTTGAAGAACGAGTCTTATCAAAAGTTTTTGCTGCCTATTTGTGATGGGAAATACAAACCAGAAATGATCTTGGGCGCGCTGAGGGATTGTTTGTATGTTATTATTCATCACCAATTTTGTTGTGATGTTTGGATTATGAAGGAATTTAGAAATGAAGAGTCTTGGACTAAATTGGTAAGTGTTCCTTCTATTGCAGATTGTGGTTTTATTATCTACATCAAGGTAATATATATTTCCGAGGATGATCAAGTGTTGATGGAGTTTATGAAGAAGACATTCGAACTTACTTTAGTTATATATGATTCCGTAAATAATACTTTAAAGATTCCGGAGATTCAGAACAATCTTCATAATCAGATGCCATCAATAGTCAACGCGTACGTTGAGAGTTTGATATCACCATTTTCTCAACATTAGGATGTACATGCTGTTGTTCTATTTGAGACTCAGCTGCGGCCTATATAGGTTAGCTTATGATCTAGTTATTTATATTATGCTTGTTATGGTTACTAGTGACTTCCCAATTCCCATGTTATTGTTAATTTATGTTATTTTCATTTATTTGTTGGTTATAGTAATTGTTAGTTTTTTTCATTTGTTTTAGTTTACGATGGAGTCATGGAGGATCGAACCTAGGACTTCATAAATTATGAATTGATCAAATCAATTTTATCATGCATGTGGTTTTTAATGAAGTTAGCAAAGCTTTTAGAGATTAAGGTGGTCGCACGAAATCACTAAATCATATGAAAATGATATGTAGGACATTTTCATCCTTTTGTAAGTAGTAGCAAAGACTTGAAAAGTATAATATTAACTATTAAGGTGTGAAACACTTTTATAGAATAATAAGGTGGTTGGATTCTGTATTCTGCACCTATTGCAGACTGCAATGTTAGACTCTCAATTAATAGTTATTATGCAACCATTGTCCTCTATTTTCCTTAATTCTGTATATCAGATAGAGATTGAATATTTAAAGGGGGATATGACAAAAAAAATTAAGTCTCATTTACATGTAATGTGATCTGTGACTAACTTTAGAATTTTATCTAATCAGAACATTTTTCAAATAATATACTAACTTAAATTGATCAATGATAAAAACAGTAATAATTAACTATAAAAACAAACCAAAAAATAATTTAGAAAAATACTAAACAATTGTATCCAAGTATCTTCAATATCATAATATTGTTCTTAGTTGCTCATGAATCTGAGGTTTACATTAATTTAATTCCCATCACTTGGGGGGATGCCAATCAGTTGGTTTGTCATGATAACAATTGTAATATAGAAGAGAAAAAAAAGAATAATTCATTGGTTAAATATGTGGACATGTGGTAGCCATTCTCAATTCCAAAAAAATTAATCAATTCAATTTAGCACTGTTTCTGCTAATAACCGTCCACGTTAGTGTCTGCTTACATAATTGGCCAAATAGATTAGGTCATCATAATTTAGAAACAATCATGTTCATATCTTTTAAAATAACAAAAATAGTCCACTTTAGTGTAGCTAATTTAATTAAAAACAAACAAGTATAATACAGAAACCAAATGAGTGCAACATATATTATGTGATCACCTATAAGAAAGTGCACAATGTCACTGACTTTATAATATAATAATTTATAATAAGGTTCAGGTCACCAATATGATGACAACCAGTTTTTATAAGATTGGTTTTCTCAACTTAACTTTGACTCTTAAGAATTTCTGAAAGCTACCACCCTGTCTTTTTCTTCATAAATATATTGTCCAGTTTAGTATCACCATCAAAGGAATAGAAGAAAATAAACTCAACACTATTTTCAATATACTCTTCCCTTGTCTAAGCATTTAAGCCAAAAGTGGCATACCCTTATCATAAATGAAACTTTGAATGACTATTTAATTCATATAGTTGATTTAGGCATAAAAGTTTCAATGGATCATCATGAAACCAACACTTCTAAGAGAAGCTCAAACTATTGGAAATCATTTTACAGTTTTGCTGATAAAGTGAAAAGATTTCCAGGTTTGGTGAAGAGGACAATTTGGAAAGTTGGCAAAGATGATCCAAGAAAAGTGGTTCATTCTTTGAAAGTTGGTCTAGCTTTGACACTAGTTTCTTTGCTTTATCTAATGGAACCATTATACAAAGGGATAGGAAAAAATGCTGTGGTGGCTGTCATGACTGTGGTTGTGGTCATGGAGTTTACTGTGGGTAAGAAATACCCAATTTACAATAACAGTGTTATTATTGTTATGTGTTATGATCATAGCTTTATAAGTATTGATTATGATTCCAGGGGGAACCTTATGCAAAGGACTAAATAGAGGATTAGGGACTTTGTCAGCAGGATTGTTGGCATTTTTTATTGAGTATCTTGCAGATGCACCTGGAGATGTTTTTCGAGCGGTTTTCATCGGTGCTGCGGTTTTTCTTTTAGGTAAACATTTATTACAATGAAAGACACTTGAATCTTGATTTGATAATACAGTTTTAAAAAGTATCTGTTTGTTGAAATCTTAATTCTGATCAAGTTTTCTGTCTTGTGATTTTGCTTAGCCATTGTTTCACTGTTGGTTTTGCAGGAGCTGTAGCTACTTATGTGAGGTTCATTCCATATATCAAGAAGAATTATGACTATGGTGTTATGATATTTCTCTTGACCTTTAATTTGATAATTGTATCAAGTTACCGCGTTGATAATGTCTTGAGCATGGCAAAAGATCGCATCTCGACCATATGCATTGGTGTTGGTCTATGTCTTGTGATGAGCCTATTTGTATTTCCAAACTGGTCAGGGGAAGATCTTCATAAATCCACCATTTCGAAACTTGAAAGCTTAGCCAACTCTATAGAAGGTAATGCTGAAGAAAATTGCTACTAATTAAAGATGAAAAAAGCTAGTACTACGGTTCTATTGTATCAATCTATATAACTAATGGTGAAAATAATGATGCAGTTACTGTTGTGGACTATTTTTATGATTCTGAAAAACAAGCAAATGAAGATGATTCATCTGAGGATCCAATTTACAAATGCTACGAGGCCGTTTTAGACTCTAAGGCTAAGGATGAAACACTGGTAAGTTAATTAATGCATGCCCCGTTTTGGTTAAAGAATATCAGAAATTGATGTTTTGTGAAAAATATCTTATGGTGTAGTAATGAACAGGCAATGCAAGCAAATTGGGAGCCAAGATACTCAAGAAGCTGCCACAGGATCCCATGGCAGCAATACGCAAAAGTAGGAGCTTCTCTTCGTCATTTTAGTTACACTGTTGTAGCACTACACGGATGTTTGCAGTCTGAAATTCAGGTACTAAATCAACTATTTTTGAAACAGAACTTATAAAGAGTAGAGTTTATATGATGCCAAAAGAAATTGTTTGTTCTTGTAATAAAAAAAAGGACTAAATGTGTTTCTGCTGGTTAATGATTTAACCAGCAAAAAAATGTAAATATTAACTTATCATTCCGTCAAAAATATTAATACAACTTAAAAATATCTTGAACGTTGTTTGTAGTATACAGCGGTCGAGAATGCTATCATAGCTCTAGAAGCACATAACAGAATATCAGATCTTAATCAAGTTTCATGATGCAAGCTTATAGCTGTGATATATTTTTTTACAGATTAAAACAACTTACCACTATATGTCTCTATATCTAGTTATTATTCCAACTAATCTCTTTCACAAAAATTGCTTCAATAAGGTATTAGGTACGGTTCATCATTGAGCTCCATAATTATCTGTCTTGTTGTTGATAGCACATGGATCACTATCACTTAAAATAGCAATCATTGATTAAAATCTATCTAGGATCTGGATCATATTGATCAATGATCCATGTGCTTGGATAGATTATCTGTCATTATGACATTGTCTATAAATTAAACGTTGAGTACAATAGTCTACATTATTCAATTGTCTAGCTAGCATGCATCTTCACAATTATTGGAACAAGCTCTGATGTAAAATATAACATTCTTATTTCATACTTTGATATATTCATTTAACTTCTATTATTTAACATATGATTCATGTAGACACCAAGGTCAATCCGTGATCTATACAAAGATTCTTGCCTCAAACTTGCACAACAAGTATCAAAAGTACTTAGAGTAATGGCGAACAGCATAAGGAAAAAGCGTCAATTTTCCCTTGAAACACTCTCAAACAATCTCAATGAAGCTTTACAAGATCTTGACAATGCCTTGAAATCGCAACCGCAGCTTTTATTAGGCTCGAGGAACGGTCGAAGTCGAATCCCCATAACCCCCAAAACTCCCAAAACACCCAACTTTTTTAAGCTTGATGAAGACACTAGAATCACATTATCAAGTATTAAAAGTGATTATTGTTCCCCGGTCGGAAGCAAATCGAAAGAGAATTCTCGGGAACAAACAAAAGAAGGACAATTAATCAAAAAGGTTTTGAGGCCACAACTGAGTAAAACTATGACTATGAGTATGATCACTAGCCTTGAGTTCTCAGAAGCACTACCTTTTGCAGCTTTCACTTCTTTGCTTGTGGAGATGGTAGCAAAACTAGATCATGTTATGGATAAAGTTGAAGAATTAGGCCAAATGTCTCACTTTAGAGAGTTCAGAGATGATGATGATGGTGATGACATTGTTCTTACTTGTGAAAAACCAAAAATGAATGCAACTGAGAATGACTTGCCTGCTTATGGAGGAGCAGAGTAATTGTTAGTGGAAAACTTCCTCCCCAAGCTTTCATGTCTATCATCATCATCATCAAATGAGCAGAGTAATAATTAACAAACCAAATATACTTCATTATCCCTAATGTGCAAAGTGAGGTACTTTGGTTTGCTAAGATATATATAAGTATAATTTTGTTGAATTGGTTTAGTTGAATTGGTATTACCTATTTTGAGCCTTTTGTATAAGGAAAGAGTAAGGCTTATGTATACAACTTTGCTATGTGGCATACTGGCATGTAATTTTTGCTTATTGTCTTGAATTTTGATTTCTTCAGAAGCTGTAAGGGTCTGTCCAATAATTTTTAATAGCAGTGTTTGAATATTCAGAAGCTCTTTTGTTTATAAAAGCTATTAAAAATATATATTTTTTGTTGGTATGCCTAAAGCGAGGACTTTAGTAGTTTTACCCTTAGACCGGCTCTGAGCTGCCGTCTCTACCGTATCTTACCTTCCAACATCATTGCATTTATGACTATATATTATTGGTTTAAGAGGTTTAAGTCTCTGTAAAAATAGTACTAATAGGCATCTAAAAATATAGAAAGAAGACAAAATTGCAAAACAAACAATAAGAAAGAAAAATGGAATTTGGCATTGGGTGCATCATCTATCAAATTCTATATTCTAAGCGGCTAACTACTATTAGTGGTCAATAACAAAACTTCAAAAAGTGAAAAAAGAAAAGACCAAAAAAAGCAACTTAATGAGAATTTTGTGACACATCATAGAATAGGACAAAAAAACGAGGATCAATTTCAATCCATTGAATTGAAATTTGTGTAGCTTTGAAAATTATCTTAGGACATTAATATAAAATGCCATTTTGTGCCTCTACTCATTATTACATAGCAACTATGGTAGATGTGAAGCTACTAGGATTTTGGTCTAGCCCTTTTGTTCATAGAGTGATATGGGCTCTAAAATTCAAAAGCATAACATATGATTACATAGAACAAGATAGGCATAACAAAAGTCAACTACTCCTTCAATCTAATCCTATTTACAAGAAAGTCCCTGTTCTTATTCACCAAGGTAAAGCCATAGTAGAATCTCTTGTTATTCTTGAATACATTGAAGAAACTTGGCCACAGAATCCATTGCTGCCACAAGATTGCCATGAGAGAGCCTTAGCTCGATTTTGGATCAAATTTGGAGAAGATTCGGTAATTTCATCTACCTTTCTATTATTATGTCTTTTTATTTTGGTAGTATCTATCAAATTTAACTTTAAGTGTTGAAACAATAGAGACTTAGTTTAGAAATACTAGTTCCACCGGAAGAAAATGATCGGAGTTCGATCTCTAGTTCTTCCATTTTGTGTGTGAATTTTCAATAATTTTATAATTTCTTCCATGTAAAAAAATAAAATAATAGAAACATACAAATTTTAATATGCATTCTAGCATATCTATTGTCTGAGTAGTTTTTTATCATATAAATTGTACTTAGGGGACATAGCATATATACTAACATAGTATCATATATCTAAATTTAAATTGATGTAAGTTAAGTTTGAATAATCTTGTTTGTTTCTATTTAATTTCTAGATCGCTTCTATAACTGATTTGTTTCTCCGACCCCCTAAAGACGAAAAAGAAAGAGAAAAAGCACAAGAAACTCTCAGAATAATGGAAGAGCAAGGGCTAGGGGACAAGAAGTTTTTTGGAGGCAACAATATTGGAATGATTGATATAACATATGGATGCCTTAGTCATTGGTTAGAAGGGTTGGAAGAAATTGTTGGGATTAAATTGATTGAGGCAAATAAATTCCCTCGGTTGCATGCATGGATTCAAAACTTTAAACAAGTTCCTTTGATTAAAGAAAACATTCCTGATTATGGCAAATTATTGCTCCATCTTCAATGGCGAAGAAAGGAATATATTACATAGTAGTATATAGTTTCATCAATGGTACGTAGTATAAAAGTTGTGTGGGAGAAGGGAATAAATTAATTAAATATAAAACATTTGGTTTTATATTATAAACATAGATCAATATGGGAAGATGTGTGCTACAAAGTTACTTTTTATATATGGGTGATAAAAAAATAATTGTTATTTTAATAAATCGGGGATTTATTATAATGTATTTGCGATATTTAATTAATTTAATTTTTTACTTAAAGGTTACTATTATATATTTATTTATAATTTAAAACGAATTATCCACTTTAGAAGTGTTTGATCTATTTAGTTAAAAGAGTACTGTTCCAATTTGTCCAAGTTATTAAAATGGTGTTCTAAATATTAAAAAAAATGTGTTACAAGAATTATTATTTATTTTTTTAATGAAAAAAAATTTATTGTTCAAAACCCAAATCCAAGATATTAAGATATGCTAAGATATCCAAATAAAAAATATTGCATTGATCGAATAATATAAATTTTTAATATTTAAAAAATTAATTATACAAATTCAAAATAAATTTTCAATATTTGACTCTTTAACCTCTATCATTAGAGCACATGTTGTTAGCATTTTCTTATCCATAAAATAAGGATGGAAGGAGTATTATTATTTTTGCTTTGTAATTTTTATGTAATAACATAATAATCATGTTCCCATCCAACACAAAAAAACACAATCATGTTCATAAAACAATCTATATATTGATTTAACTATTTTATTAAGAATTATCAAAAAAAATATATTAATAGTCTATATATTTATTTCATGTTCGTAAATTTTAGTTCAACTGATATAAAATTTTCAAATTGTTATGTACCAAAAAATTCTTATTAGGTTAGACACTATCATCGAGGTTCAAACCTGGATGTTTCCACTTCTATGTGATTTTTTAATGACTTGTCATTTCGTCTATATACAAAAAAAAATTAAAAAATGTCAAACTTTTACCACTTAGGCAACACTTCATAAATTTGTAATAATTTTACTCAATCGTATATAACTTTCAATGAAAAAAAATATGGTCATAAATATTATTTTTGTTTTAGTTTTATGGTATATATATTTTGACTTATGAATAAAACTCTTCACGGTTCAAAGGATAAAAGTTTATGTCACTTGAATAAGTAGTGTGTGATGTGAAGTTTGATTTTTAATTTCTATATTAAAAAAAAATTAGATAGAATGGAATAACTCAATTTATATATCCACGGATTTTTTAATAAAGATTAATTATCGTTAATGACAGTGAAAACTTCATACATATATGATAATCCAAATAGAATCTTCACGTTTCTTAACCAAAAGAAAAACTTTAATTTTCACGCGCCTACTGCCTAGCTTTTTCTTTTTTGGTATTCGTAGCTTTTAATTAATTAATATAATTATATTCGCTTTTTGGTATATTAATATTAAATTTAGTCAAAAAAGACATATTAATTTTATGAAATATTATTTATTCATAATATTTAATAAATTAGAAAAATATAACTATACAAACATGTATGTTATGTAATTTAAGGCTATTGGGTATTTTAAAAATATTTATATTAATTAAAATTTTATCTATTTAATGGTGTGAAATGTGAAGTATTTAGTCTAGGTAAGAAATTGGAACTTGAAAGAAAGAGAGAAGAAAAATAGGCAACACAAAAAGTATGAATTACAGTGAAATGGAGAGGGCAAAACGGGGACGACCAGCTAGACAACTTGAGCTAGACCGTGATACAGCATATTTCAACCGTTACAATCATGTTAGCATACACCAAAATTTGATTAAGGTTATCTTTCTTGATTTTGAATTTAGATTGTGTGTGGTAGTATATATTATTAAAATTTGGATGGTTCGATCTTGATCGAATAGTTCATATGAGTGTGATTGTGTTCGGTTGCGAGATTGTGATATCTATGTTTTGGTGTTGTTTAATTGAATATCTATATTTTTTTCTCGATTCGTTTTCTTTATTACCATTTGGTGAAGATTTACTCTCTCGATTTCAAAGTTGTTAAGACCAAAATTTGATCAAGCTTTTATTTTTCAATGTTGAATTCATATTATGTGCGCTCAAATTGATCGCAATTAGACACATTTGATTCGTTAGATTTAGATCGGATTGTCCAAATTTCATTGTTGAATTTATTTTTATTTTATCAATTAAAATACGAAATTAAAATTTGAATGATATGATTTAGATCAGACAATACAACACGTGTGTGACTACATTCAATCATAGAGATTAATTGCGCACAACCTGATTCCTCGGTTTTGGTGTTGCTTAACTCCAAATCTATGTTTTTCTCCTTGATTTGTTTCCTCTATTACAATTGTTTGTGATTATTTACTCTCAATTTGCATAGACCAAAATTTGATCAACATTTTGTTCTCATGTTGAATTTAAATTATGTGCACTCACATTGAATGCAATTAAACACTTCAAATTCATCCGATTAAGATTGATTTATTCACATTTTATTGCAATTTTTATTTAAAATATGAAAATAAAGTTTCAAATTTGGATGGTCTCGATCGGACAATCCAACATGTATGTGATTGTGTTCAGCCATGAGATTGTGATTGCCTCATTGCACACAATCCTGTTTCTCATTTTTGGTGTAGCATAACTAATTAACAATCTTTATAAAAAAAAAAAAAAACTAATTAACAATCTATATTTTCTCTGATTTATTTATTACAATTGTTTATGAAGATTTATTTTCTTAATTTAAGATAATTACACAATACAAGGTAAACATGCAATAAATTATGTCGCTAACCGCGTTTGAATTGCAAAATCAATTTTTTTTACAACAAATTGCAAAATCAATTATCTTACATTACTTAAGTGGTATTTTGCCATTTTCTTGTTTTTTATAATTAGTTAATATAATCACAAATCATGAACATGAAGCACAAATCATTCTTCTTGCATGCATTTCATTTAGCAATGTATTTAAGTTAATTAATTTCATCCTTTTCAACTCATCAGGATAACGTGTGGACTAAGGCTTTTAAAACTGCTATTGAACATCATCAAGAACACATTGCTGGAAAGGTAATTTTAATTTATCTAACTTTGAACTTTGCCAACAAATTGCTGCTTATTTTCATATATAAAAATCTATATGGTTTGACTTTGATTGCATGCATGTTGGCATGTACAGATTGTTTTAGATGTTGGATGTGGCACAGGCATATTATCTATATTATGTGCTCAAGCTGGAGCGAGTAAGGTAAAAGTTTAATATTTTATATCCCATATTTCATATTTAAAAAGTTAATTTAAGAGTTTCTCACTCATTACTTTTTTTTGGAGTATATATAAATTTGGAGTTGTCATTCTTAATAGTTTGGTTTGTGTTTTTAGGTATATGCTGTTGATGCAAGTGCGATTGCTATGCAGGTATTAACACAACTCTTAATTTTAATTTTAACATACTTTAGTAATAGCCAGAATATATATTTGTGATAGAAGTGAAACCTCTTAAATCTTAATATTTGTTCTCGTACATTTAAAAAACAAATCACATTGCTCGAAAATTTAGATTAAAAATAGTTTATAATTATAAAAAGGAATCTAATTCTCAAAAAAATATTAAAAAAAGGTTTGATCAGTAGTTTTATTCTAAAAAAATTGTACACTATGTGTAAAAAAATAAAAATTGTACACTGAGCTAAGTTTATAAGGGTACTTAGCTAAGTTTTAAGTTTTATGGCCAAGAGTTTGATCTTTATTACAACTTTTTTTTTATTGGAGATATGTGTGTTGGCAATCCTTAATACTTAAAATTAAAAAGTAGTGTTTGTTTAAAGATTTTACAACTTTTGATTCTTAGATTATAATAATTTATTTTCTTTTTTTTCATCACGATTCATCACCCAAATTGTTAAGAATATGTAAGATCTGATCAATATTGTAGGATTTAATGAATAGTGTTGAGTATCAAAATAAGAATATGTGGATAAAGCAAAATATGTTTAAGTCGTTTAATTTTATGTGGTGGTACAATATAACTCACGTGAATAGTGTTAAAAACTAGATCTTAAGTATTTAAGGATAAAGATGCTCATGGTTTAAAGGGTCCGTCATAACCAAAGAACCGTTTGAACCGGATAAAACCGGGGGACGTCAGAACCAGTGCGGGTTTATCCAAACCGCGCGGTGTATAAAAATCAGAGTTTTCAATTTTACCCCGCCCCAAAGACCTAATTTCCTTTCTTTATCGCAAAAAAACATATTCACTTTGGTTAGTAGTTAGTAAGCAATGCAAAATGCAATTTTTTTCCTCAAAATAACGATCCAATCAACAGAGTAATCACACACCAAACAATTTGTATTTGTATTTGTATTTTAGAGTTTGGTTTCTAATATATTCTAATTTATTTCTGTTTCTGGATGCAGGCCAAATCTGTTGTTCATGCAAATAATCTTTCCGACATCATTACAGTATTGCATGGACGAGTTGAGGTATTATTTATGATGTTCTAAATCTTCATTTCATGCAAATCTGTGTATATTTCTTTATTACAGTATTAACTTATATTTTTGAAATTTTTGTTCAATTTTTGTATTTGATGTATAATGAGTTTGGCATTTTCTCGAATTAGACAAGATTGTAGTACATACCTGATTTAGTTAGTTATGTTGTTTGCAGGATCTTCAACTCAGTGAAAAAGTTGATGTTATAGTTTCAAACTGGATGGGTTACATGCTTCTACATGAGGTGCATCTTTAATTTATTATAATTACCGTGGTAGTTAAACCAGTAAATTCATTGTTTTATTATACAAAGAATGTTCAAATCATTATTGTGAAATTAGAATAACCATCATCACTTGGTGAAACAAAATTCAATTCATTATTATTATGGTTAGTTTTATGTTCAATTCATTGTTTTATTATATTTAGAATTTAATGGAAAAATATGTTAAATAACCACCATCACTTGGTGAAACAAAATTCAAAAGAGAGACTTATAATGTTGTTCTCTTCTTACAAACAATTTATAGAAAAATGATTTTACTAGTTAGTGAGATCTTCTATGGTTTCAAAACTTGTCTTTGATTGTAGAGCATGCTTGGAAGTGTTATCATAGCCAGAGATCGTTGGCTCAAACCTGGAGGTCTTATGCTTCCTTCTCATGCAACGGTATATTTATCTTTTGTTAATAGATAGAATGATCTTAATTAGTTTCATTGTAAATTTCTCTTTGAAGTTGTTTATCAAACTATATATAATGCATTACTGAAGTCTATTTACTTCAAATTTGAGTTAATTTTTATTATTGTATATATAATTTATTAAACATTTTCTTCATTAGTTATAATCTCTTAATGTTCTCTTTTGTAGTTATACTTAGCTCCTGTCACAACTAACAAACATCGTGACAACATAGACTTTTGGCATAATGTTGAAGGAATCGACAGTAAGTACAGTTCGCTATTTTGTACCTAATTTTACATGTGTATATATCTATACAGTGGAGTGTCAACTTAAGTGAATTGGATATCTTAAGTAATTAACTTGGTTATTTGTGGAGAAGACATGTAGAAGTATCAATAACGAACTATAGATGAATTATGAAATTGTGGATAGTGTAGGAATTTGGTGGGAAGAGACTATATATTAAAAAAAAAACCATTATGAATGATTTTGAACAAATGTTTTATCATTTTAGATTTGAGTCTTTATAAGAGATTGTGGATTTGTTGTTGTATATTACTGTTACTTTGTCATGATACCGTGTGCAATTTTTTTGTTGCAGTGTCAGCCATAATTCCAATGGCGAAAATACGTGCTTTTGAAGAACCTTGTATGGAAACAATTTCAAGGGAAAATGTTTTAGCTGGGCCTTGTATGGTGAGTCCATGAGTCTTATAATTGCTGTTTCATTTTTTTTAACTCTTCAACAGTTCAACATTCATTTATTACATGTGCAATTTCTAGGATATATATGTTGTCGATATGAAGATAGGTGAAAATATGTTGCTATCTACTCATAGGTCACTGGTTTGAAATTATCTTTAATTTCTAGTTTTATTGAAACCAATTTCTAAATAGTGAATTGCACTACAGAAAACATCATTTTCATAGGACACTGATTGTAATTTTGTGTGTGTGTGTCTGAATTTATGTCTGCACAATTTATCCTTTTTGTAGTGCTATGATGTTTCAATTTTTCCTCATGCTGCTAATAATCTAGAGTAAATTTGAAGTATTAATTTTTAAAATTACAGGTGAAATATATCAATATATCTTCTGTTGCCATTCATGAGCTAGAATCGATAACAACAGGGTTTCGATTTACTTCTATGAAGAGTGGTAACTTTCTTATATTTGTCTTATTTTGCTTACATATTTATTTTTAAGTCTAGTAATTTTTTCTTATGACAAATACTTTTTTGTTTTAATTTCTTTGTTGATTTTTTTTTTTCTGCAGCACAACTGAGTGGTTTTGCATTATGGTTTGATGCTGAGTTCACTGGGAATATATTATCACCTTTTCCCATTCGTTGTCGATTTCCAATTTCAAGTGCTGACGGTGTTCCAGCCTTTGGTAATCAAAGTAGACAAGAGATCACAAACCATAATCAAGCACTGGTTATGTCCACTGGGCCTGAAGATCCACCAACACATTGGAAACAGGTTCAACAAATATATATTTTTTTTTATTTCCAATTCCACTACATGTTGACATGATTTCATTATTCATGAATATTTGAATTCTCTATTTCCGGAAAATTGCATAAGATCATGAAATCGATCCTTTCTTTAAATAACATGCGATGAGTTCTATAGAGTTATCTATCAACTAGCGCGCGCCACACAATAGTAAAGATTAAACCTTTTATTTAGTCACTCAAACATTATTCTCTTTCATACTTGATTCTTAAATAAATATGAAATTCTGTCATTTTTCCCTGTAGATGTATATTATCTTGCTGAAAATTCCATTTTCAATATCAACATTGTTCAAATTTGATAATTGTATTTTGCAGACATTGATATACTCTTATAATCCAATAGAAGTGAAAGAGAATCAAGTGATAGAAGGAAATTTGAGTTTGTACAAGAGCTATTGGTTTACCCGCGCTATACATATTGGCCTGCAATATAGGTGACATTATATTTGGCAATTTCTTTCACCTGGCCATTTAACTAACATGATAAGTTTTTCGCATTCTGATTATGTTTTGTGCCAATTTGCAGTTTGGGCGATCGTCAATCGTATGCCATCGAGGCTGTTATGAAATGATGGAGGAATTATGCAGCATCTTCTCAATTACAATTTCCTGTAATTTTATTGATGGCTGAGTATGGCCTCTCTCTTATGATGGGATGAACTTCCAATATAATGTGTTTCTCGTTTGAATTATCTAGAAATAGACATCAACTTATTGCCTTGTTTTAGTTTTTAACTCTCATTGGGTTGTGACTTTAATTCTCATTGGGACCAAAAATGTCATTGGCCAAAATTATATGGTGTGCATCATATCATAAATACTATATATTGTGGTGAACTTACAAATGGTAAGTGAATATTCAGAGGTATACATTATGTTTGGGATGAGAGAATTTTATAAGATGTTATTTTAAAGAGTAATTCAAATATTTCATTGTAAATTATTATATTTGGATGATAAGTTTAAAGAATTTTCAAAATAAGATATTTTATTAAAGTTGAATATAGTAAAATTTAATTACCAAACTAAGAATTTGAAATTACTTCTTTAATTGTAATATGTGGATCACAATTTGGTCCATATAATGTTTTTTAAGATTATGCATATTGATCCCTACGTTTCAAATTTTACAAATTAATACATTTTTATTTATTTACAACCCCTAATTATTTTTCATAATTTGCATAATAGTCTCTATATTTACACATTTTGTAATTTGGTCCCTATATATCAATCCAGTAAACTCGCAAAATTACTTAAATGTTGCAAATTACATGTTTAATTAACTTCATTGTTTAACAATTACTTCAATGTTTATAAGTTTAATGGTCTATTTTTCATAGAAAAACTTAGCTCAGTTTAATCGTTTGCGCACACCACAAACATGTCCAACTGTATGGCTACATTCAGAAAAGAAGCATATCAAGGTGTGTGAAAAGGATAAGGAAATGGAGGCACAAAAGAGAAGAATTATTCTTAATTTATTGTATTAAAATATAAGTGCAACTTTTAGGTGGTAATAATGGCTTAATTATTGAAAGTCATGCATATATATGTCCTTGAGCAATACTTTCCAAAACTCTAATTATAGTATTATGTTTGTGACAAACCCCACCGTTGTTTTTCATATTTATTATTAATATCTTTTGTTGTGGGTCTTGTCCTATTAATAAGACTTGAAACGTCTTATTATATCTCATTCGTATCTTGTCCTTCAAGTTACTTTCACACTCATATATTGTGCTTCATAATTCATTGTTTACTCATATAATTAACACCAAAAATCTTTATTATACTTGATTGGGATAAGTGGAAACATTCTTTTGTAGGACTTTTTAATTATCTTATGATATATTACATAATTGCATTAAAGACTAATGGTTCCGTCGTTTATTCATTGGCGTGTCATGAGATATTGCTTATTTGCATTTCGTGTTTTTTAAAAAAAGTGCTATATCCATGAATCATTCAATTATCATGATCTTTTCTTGTTTGAACAAAAATTATTTTTCAGAAAGCCTCCAAATAATTTCAAAACTCATGATACGTACATGAAGAATCACAATTATTTCTATTTTTTTGGTACACGATCAACATTAATTAGTGCCAAATCCATCCATTAATGTAATCTTACACGATCATTAAGCTGTACTCTAATTCCTAGCTATAAAGTCATAATCGTGCTTGTGTTTTTGCATTACATTACATATTACATCCACTCAAACTACTCTTTCACAATGTGTTTATGTTACATCTTTACTACTAGCTAGTAAATGAAATGACTTCTCCCCTTTCAAAAAGCAAATCTTTTTACTAGCTACAAGTAAAGTCTAGTTAAAAAAATTCCGGCTAATTAATATTTAAATTCCGGCTAATCATTAATTACTACTAGAACATTTTATTTTTACGAGAAGAGAAAAAAATTTAACCAATTGAGTTCAACCACTTTCTTTCATTTTTTGAATAAATTATTTTTTTAAATAAAATTTTTAAAGAGTCTCCGAAAGACCGTTTAACAGACCTTAAAATGAACCTTGTTTACTAATAGTCCAAATGTCTAATACTATTGTTACAATGACATCAGCCGCTATTTCATTTCAATGGTTTACATTTCTTGACTAACTTAATTAATTAATGTGCAAAAGAGACAATCCACTTTTAAACTAACAATCCACTTATTAAGGGAGAAAGGTGATGTTAACTTTAATATTATTTTAAAACTCTGTATTTTATCAACTAATATGGAGAAGCATGGTTTGGGGAAGTGTCACTTTTCTTTCCTACATATGTGTATCAGTGTGTGCATCCAGGCATCGCTGGAATTCTATAAAACAAATTAAAATATATAGCCTTGCATTTGAATTCCAGGTGAATAGACAGTACATATTGGCTCTCTTTGAGAGTTTGAAGAGGAGACAGAAATTTAAATTACAGCTTTTGTATTTTACATAATTACAGCTTATTTGATAGTGATTTTGCATATAATAAAATAGTAAATGTTTTTGATTAAAAAATATATTCAAAAGTTCTAGTTCAACTGACAAAAAATATTGAAATTGTTAGGTCGGATGCCAAATGTTTTTAAAATTTTGAGAGTATTTTTAAATAAAAAAATTGGGGAAGAAAAATTAGTATATACAACAATAATATCATTTTATAATTTTTTTCAAGTGAAATTTTTGAACTTTTATTTTGACTAAAAATGAGATATTCTTTCATTACAACAATTGATCAAGTACATAATCAAATGCAAATACAAATTCTTTAAAAACAAAAATAATGAATCTGTGAACAACCTCGTAACATCCAAATTATTAGCATATAACTAACTATATTTTGCCTACAAACAATATGATAAAAGTAAAGTCACAAGAATATTCATTCTTCTGAATCTGCAACGTTGATGTCCAAATCATTAAATTTTATATATTAATTCATTAACTAGTTTTGAAAGTGTTATGAAATATATATTGAATTTTATATATCATTAAGAAAATTAATATAGGTTGAATTTGAAAAAATTATCTAAAACTCTTCAAAATCCTCATTCAATACCAATTGTAAGAGCCGATAAGTACCCGGCAAGTACCTAATTAGTACCAGGTCTAAAACAAAATAAAAATAAAAAGGTACATCATCGATGCGTACCTAACAAGTACCGAATACGTACTGATATCTGATATCTGATATGTACTCAGTACAAATACTCTTATTAAAATAAAGTATCTGTACATGCATAGATTCAACTCAAGATTATTGTGAGTCTATCCACAAGAGTAGGAGTTTTAGAGCATTGAAGTTAGAGAAGTTTTTTTGGTATTAACTTATAGAAGTTTTATATGTACATAAAATTACACTAACAATTAACCTATGTACAATGTTGTTGTTGTCATCTTTATCCCTTCTGTTCGGCCCACAATTCCACTAAAACACTTTTAACTCTTCCATTGTTGGATTCTGATGGATTGCATCATTGTATTTTTGTGCAGAGATAAACCTCACTACATAGAACTACCTACTAGAAGAAGATAAATCCATACCTTTTCTTCAATTATTTAATTTTTTACTTCCTTTAGATTCATTTCATATGAGATAATCTAATCTTATTTGAGACAACACTGAACACTTAGGACAACTCTCAAAATAAACTCACAATAATAATTTAGTATTAAATCTTCAATAATTTATTATTAAATCAACAATTTTTACAAGGTGAAATTGCAACTTCAAACCCTCTAGACTACAATTTTTGCACAGAAAAATTGCAAACTCTCGCAAGACACACAACTATCCAAACTCCTGATACACTCAAAAGCTTAGATATGTTGTGGTGAATAAAAATTAATATACATCTTCAAATTTATAAAATTTGATACCTCTTTTTTTTCCAACTACTAGATGTAGGAATGAGTATCTACTTTTACACAACATATCCTCCATTCATCCAAAGTCTCACATCTCTTCACTTTGTTCTCGACTTCATCCTCACAAAGAAGAAGAAGATCATCCTCATAGCCAACAACATTTGTTGATCTTCCATGAGTTTTGGACATTTAATCTGTATGTGACCAAATTCTTTTGACACTTTCTACCCAAAATCTTAAGACATTGAGTTAGCGGTTCATCTCACTTATAAATTATTCAACTTCAACTCTTCCAACCAACATAAGACTTAATTCACACTTATCTCAGCAATTCAAATCTTGATTCATTATGTTGTTTGAGTCTATCCCTTTCCACAACCTTTGTTGATGTTCAATTATTGAATTTTATGCACATGCTTTATAACATTGGTGAACAAACACATTTGTGTATGCAACTTCCATACTCTTATTTGTGTCTGTCTCATTCGTAAATATACATTGTCCTTTACCTCAATTGCCATTCACATCACGCGTGCGTGCCTTTAACATCACCAATATATTTGCTACAATCATTTCTTACTACAGACATATTATGAAACAAACAAATTTTAGAATGAGGTATTTTTTTAGAAACATTATTAGTACTTTATTAGGTAGTAGTAGATTATTAGAGAATGAGATGGTAGCATTTTCTAACTTTTCTTTAATAATAATTGGAAGGAAAACAAATTAAAGTCAATTTAAAGAAGATTACCTTTTTAATACCTCAATTTGGTGGGTGACTCCTTCACCATTAAAAGATTCCTATTAAGGCTAAGATTATGATAACAATATTCCATAATATTCTCATTAATAAATCCTAAGTCATTCACTTTTGAAGCTTCACACTATTCAAGGTATCTATTGGATTAGAGTGAAAGAGATTTGTGAGAATGAGAAAGTTCATTCATCTTTGTGCAGAAGCCAAAGCTGCAAAGGCTGGCGCATATTATCCTAGTCAATAAATAATAAATAATCAACTAAGTTCTTTCCAATATTAAAATCAAAAGAAGAACACTGATGATATGTATTGCATGAGCACATATAGAAATGATACATGCAGACTATAGTAGTACTAGTACCCAACAAATGAATTAATGCATCAAAGTGGAAGTATATCATTTTTTTAATTTCCCTACTTTATGAAAAATCATTGATTGGAAAAGTTAAGCAAGCATTCCACAGCTAATAATCATTATTTCTTCTTGTTGGGTCGAAAAGGAAGCACGAAACATCGATCATGAGATCACCCCATAGACTAAGAGCAATACACAAGTAATTTAGAGTTTTGGACGGTGCATATTAACTCAAAATCTAAAGTGTTACGAGTATTTTTACATATATTTTGTTTAACACTCATATTGATTTAAAATGTTATGTGATGATATTTAATTATCTGTTTTCTTTATTAGTTGGTTGAACAACATTATCTTGTAGAAGACCTAATTTTATATTACATGAACAATGATTAAATATTATAAACAACGAGCTTCCTTCTCTTTTTCATTTTTTATCTTGAAAAGAACTTGTATATAGATGAGTCGGTGAGTTTGACAAAAACACAGTATCAGGGTAATTGTATTAAAGCTCTAAACCATAGTTTTGACTCATCGTAACTTTTTCAATCTCCCCGTAAACTGTAATTTGGTGAAAGTGTATATTCCACTCTCCAAATTGTTTCTTCTCTTCTGATCTAACGAGGAAATTCCTTGCATACCGTATACATAATCAAATACAATGAATGAAATACCAAATGACATACATATACTCCATATTACATTCTTCCCCACAAAACAGTATCTTCTATTTCTCCTTTCTTTTCCCATTTACCAGATCAAATTGGCATGACCATAAAAGTCACAAATAGGGTCCCTCCATTTGTACCAAACCCCAATTCTCTTAAACTGTAAAAGTAAAACAAGCACACCACATTGTGAGTCATTTGGCTATTGAGTAATTCAATTGTACACTCTATATCTAACTAGCCATAAGGTGAAAAAAAGAAAGTAGATAAAGACAAAACAAGCACACCACAATTAATCACTACTAAAAATCAAAAGTTAAGGAGCATGATTTATTTACCTCATCAAATCTCTTAACAAATTTTATGTATCACCAACTACCTTTCCATCTTGCTGGAAATCACCATCCCTTATAGTAATAACTCCACCAAAAAAAAGATACATGCATAGACCTTTCCACTCATACAGAAACTCATTCCTAATAGTACTAAACTACAAAATACAGAAACTCCCCCCACACATTCAATTATTTCCACAGTATGATGTATGAACCTTTTTCTCCCTACACTACAGTCCCAAAACCAAACCAAATAAATCCCTCCACAACACACACATTCCCAACATAATTAAATCTTATACTTCCCAACCAGAACACATAAACACCAACATCATATACTTGTCTGTTATCCTTAAATTTTGCACTACTATAAGCCACCATGGTCTTGGTTTTGCTACTTCTACCATTGCTCTTTATAACTACCTCAACTTCCATTCCAACCTCATCACCTTCACATAACCTTTCATACCCTCATTTTCAACGCCTCAATGTGAAACAAACCATTGCAGAAACAAAGCTAAAGCTGAAACCTTTTCATACAACCGAACAACCCCAAGAGAACCAAAAAGTCAACACTGACTCCGAGAATGAAAAATCAGAATCAGGAAAACGGAAATTGAAGCTACTTCACAGAGATAAAATCCCTACCTTTAACGCTTCCGGTGATCATCGTAGCCGATTCAATGCACGGATGAAGAGAGATTCCAAAAGGGTCACCGCCGTTGTCCGCCGTATCGCCGGTGCTTCCGGGTATGAAGCAGAGAAATTCGGGTCGGACGTTGTTTCGGGTATGGAGCAAGGAAGTGGAGAGTATTTCGTTAGAATTGGAGTTGGAAGTCCACCAAAAAATCAATACGTGGTTATTGATTCGGGTAGTGACATTATTTGGGTCCAATGTCAACCATGTACCCAATGTTATCACCAATCCGACCCGGTTTTTAACCCGGGAGATTCTTCATCTTATGCGGGTGTATCTTGCGGGTCAACTGTATGCAGCCGTGTGGAGGATGCAGGGTGCCATGAAGGGAGGTGCCATTATGAAGTTTCGTATGGGGACGGGTCCTATACTAAAGGGACACTTGCACTTGAGACGGTTACATTGGGGGGAACTGTGATCCGAAACGTGGCTATCGGGTGCGGGCATCGGAATCAGGGTATGTTTGTGGGAGCAGCTGGGTTGTTGGGCCTAGGAAGTGGGCCCATGTCTTTTGTGGGCCAATTAGGGGGTCAAACCGGTGGTACATTTAGTTATTGTTTAGTGAGTCGCGGAACTGCAGCATCTGGATCACTCGAATTCGGACAAGAATCGGTGCCCGTGGGTGCTTCATGGGTATCCCTAATTCATAATCCACGGGCTCCAAGTTTTTATTATATCGGACTTTTAGGTCTTGGAGTTGGGGGCGTGAGAGTTCCCATATCCGAGGATGTTTTCCGATTAAATGAATTGGGTGAAGGAGGGGTGGTCATGGACACCGGCACTGCTGTGACAAGGCTGCCTACGGCGGCTTATGACGCATTTCGAGATGCTTTTATTGCTCAAACGACAAACTTACCTCGGACATCCCGAGTATCTATTTTTGACACATGCTATGATTTGTACGGGTTTGTGACGGTCCGGGTACCAACCATATCATTTTATTTCTTGGGTGGGCCTATATTGACCCTTCCAGCTAGGAACTTTTTAATTCCAGTGGATGATGTGGGCACTTTCTGCTTTGCTTTTGCTCCTTCTCCATCAGGGCTTTCCATCATAGGGAACATACAGCAAGAAGGGATTGAAATTTCAGTGGATGGAGCTAATGGCTATGTGGGATTTGGACCTAATGTCTGTTAAGTGTTTTTTTATATAATTTTTTTTGTGAGTTGGGTTCTTAAAGTTCTCCAAAATTAGAACATGCATGTGTTTTACGTAAGTGTGTGTATACTATCTGCAGTTTAAGTTTTGTTAGTGATAGTAATGTAACATAATAATCTTACTATGTAGATGAATGGAATAATTAAGCCACAGATGTGGACATGTGGTCATGAAATGTTGTTATATTCATTCATAATAATATATTATATATAGTATAATCTCGCTTTTGATTAGCTTCTAAAAGTACATGTAAAAGATAATCTCGTGGAACTATTAGTTTTATTAAGTTTTTTTAGCAAAGGTGGTGCACTCAATTGTATATAGTTAAGGTAAAAAAGAATATAATAATAATAATAATAATAATAATAATAATAATAATAATAATAATAATAATAATAATAATAATAATAATAAGGGTCAAACATTCCTAAGATGACCCTCAACACGGTCAAAAGAGTGATGGAAAAGATGATTTGCTAGGTTGGGCACAAGGGTAATCTTCACATGTTGTGGTGAGTAGGATCCAAGAGGACCCTTTTACTCAATTTGAAGATTAGAAAGAAATGATTTGGTCTCTCTATGTACTGATGATTGGACATATCCCTGAACCTTTTCTTTTTTTTTTTTTTCCTTTCCTTTGTTACTTTTTTCTTTCTTTCACATAAACAGATTCCATTACCTTCACTCTTCTCTTTCTACTCGTTTGTGAAAGCTGCTACAGCAATTGAATCATTAGGGAAAGGGAGCCACCACCACTATTATGAACATGTGAGAGGGAGACCATTGTTTGGGGTTCTATGTTGTACCTTTGTTACTTTGTTGGTTGGAACCTCACATTGGAGTGCAACCATTTGCTTTTCTTCTTTTTGAGAGAAGTGAGATTAAGAAAAATCTTTTTCTTTCTTTTTTTTCATGTAAGTGATTGATTATTACTCAGAAAACATTTATGTGTCTTTTTTTTTTTTTTGTCGGAGAAATTAGGCTTTGAATTTCAATTCCTTTAAAAATGTCTCTGATAACTACCAATTAAGTTACAAATCATTGCATGTCTTATTCACATGTATATGGTGATGCGTATTCAATATTATATGTCGTATGTGGAAATTTGAGCAGTGAAAATGATATTTTGTTTTCTATCTTTATGGTTTTGTTAGGACTTTATATAGGTCCACCAAAACGAAAGACTTTGTTGATTAAAAATGGTGGTGGAAGGATGGGCATCAATGCATCATGCAATTGCACGCTTTGATAAGAAATAACACCATATAGGATATAAATCATATAATTGTAAAAAGAGAAGAAAAACCCACCATATGTGATATACTTCTCTCACTGGATTTGAGGAAATAATTCCTTGTTTTGCAATCACCAAAATCATAATGTTCTAAGACTCGCTTAAAATGTGGTATCCAAAATTACTTAAATTATATAGTTTTTGTTCGGTACAAAAATACCCTTATAGTAGGTTTTAGAAATGCAGGGTAGATAAAGTTGCTTTCTGTCTTTACCTATATTTTTTGTTTCTTAGAGGCTAGACCCAATGCTTGATACCAGAGTTTATCTCACAAATTTATCTTCATCAATTTCATTATTTAACTTATGGGTTTGTTCTAAAGTATGAACTCACATTGTAGTGGTCAGATTTGAGCAAGGCTGAGGACAGTAACATACAAATGGAAGCTAGTTCTACAGTATGATCAATAATTCAAAAGGGACCACTTTAACAGCCTATCCCTGCTTTCCATGCAGAGTAGAAAATGATAAAGAAAATTTGTACGCTATAAAAGAACAAAGTACATTAAACCAAGGTAAAAATACCATCCTAAACCATATAGTAATTTAATTAGCATATTTACATCTTTAAGCTACATAGCAGTTGGGGAGACAAAAATGCCCTTGTGGGCTTTCAAAACAAATGAGTTACTGCATAGATCAACCAACCCTCACCAGCAAACTTGAGCAACAAATGTCAGTATCCAATGATAAAAACAGCCATACACCTTCATAACTCCACGCCAAGCCATTGAAAGCTAAATTTAAAGTTCTATCACCATCCATACCATAGAAAGCAATGATCTTTCTAGACCATGAAAAGATATTTCAGATCATCAACAGTAAGCCTAGCTCCAGATCCACCAGCATGGTCTTCACCAAAGGCGGATGCCACCATTTTTCTCTTTTCTTCCTGCCGGATAAAGACCAACACAAAAATAAAATCATCAGAATTTATCAATGCTCAACAGATACGTCAGTGCATGCTATCCATTATTACAAAATTTTCCTCACATATAAAAGATGACTGACTCACAAATCACCTAAATTGGCACTGGCTTCTAAGCCTAACTGCTGGGGACTCAAAATTCAATTTTTCAACCAAGTATAATCTCGTTTTGGTACATAAAAATAAATAATAAACTGAGATATTAAACCTGAAGAGCGAGTATTCTATCTTCAACTGTATCTTTAATGGTGATCCGTGTCACGGTGACAGGGCGAGTCTGTCCAATTCTATGAGCTCGATCAATAGCTTGATCTTCAGTAGTTGGATTCCACCAAAGATCCAAAAGAATAACATGACATGCAGCAACCATATTCAAACCAAGGTTTCCTGCTTTCAGTGACATCAGCATAACAGTAATCTGAAAAAATTCCAAGTTAGTTAGCCACCAAAGACGACCTAGGTTTACACATTTCCAACACAGTAGATCATGCAATTTCAAAGTGTTATACCAACTAACAATGCATCCTGCTATTGACATAATCAAGAAAGATTAAATTCCTCATTACTTCAGCTACTAACAAATATGCTCTCACATCACAGTACTTAGTTTCATTTAAAAATTTGCATAAAAATAAGTTAAAGCTTTAACAAATTCAGAAGAGCCAAACCTCAGGATCAGTATTGAAATCCTTAACAGCTCTGTCCCTCGCAGTCAGAGTCATCCTACCATCAAGTCTCCTGTATTTTACGCCAGACTGCGCCATTGACGTCTCAACTAAGTCCAACATGCTAGTCCACTGAGAAAAAATTATAGCTTTTAGTGGTCCTCCAGTTATGCACTCTGAATATTTTCTTGTGTGTTTTGTAACCTCAACATCTGAATCAAAATCTTCAATATCTGAATCATCAGAAGGCAGTGTATCTCTATTGCCGGAAGGAGTCTTCAATTTGCAATTTGACTGCAGAACCTCAAGGACAGCTTTGATTTTAGATGAGCTGTAGTCACTGTTCTGTACTAGTGAATAATCAACAAGACTCGAATTTCCAGAACTACTGCCACCAAGATCGTCAGAGATGCAACTCCTCAAAGTTGCTTTGGAGAAAACAAGATCTTCACCAAGTTGTTCTTTACAATGAACTGCAGGGCACATATTATCATCACCTGTCAAATGTTCTGATACGCATTGAAAACAGAAGACATGGCCACACATTGAAATGACAGAGTCATCCGGTGGATCCTGTTGAAACCATAATACAAATCAGCCAGAGCCCTTAATGACCACGCATAGCTACTTTTTGTCACTTGGCAATAACAGGTCAACAGAGAAATAAAAATTCCAAACAATCAATTAAGAAGTTACAATAAAAACACTAGTTTAGTAATCAATTAATTAATAGAACAAGTATCAATTAAGATTATCTGTTCCCCTTGTAATCTTTTCTCTACGTCTGAATAAGCTTTCATTTCCAAACAACAAATATTTAAACATGTCACTTTTGTTGTGCTGTAAAATACCCTTTGAATGTTATTTAATTTATATACTTTTGGGAGTATCTTTGTGATGATATGTGTTTTATTTAGCCAAAAGTTACAACTAGAACTCCTTAAAGTTTATGAGTTGTTTCCATCATAATATGCAGATTTTCTTCCACTGAAGGTTTGTGTGTTAAACTCAACCTGAATTTGTCAACATAGTGCATTTATGGAGTTGCAAAAGACTAAAACCATGACCATATGCTTACAAATTTCTGTTAACAGGCTTCATATTTCAAACCATATAGAGAAGTGTATCTCCTAATATTATTCATTAGACAAATAACAAATCATGTACCATAGGAAGAGTAAGACTAGTAAGATGCAATCAAAAGGATCTATACCATAGTACGCTCGCTTCTAGGAGGCATAATTGCAACTAAGGAAATCAATAATGAAATTATCATATTAAATCAACTCACATTGCAGACACAACATATCGCAGAAGTTGTTTCCAGACTATTAAACAGATTGATCAGCATCTCCTTTGGAAGCTTTTTTGCCATTTCAACAGAATCTTTCCCAACAGGATCAGAATTATATTCTTTAACAAGAAGCGGGTGATCACAAGCCTGACGGAGACGTAAAAGCATTAAAAGGATATTTGCATAGTTTTGATTTACTGTGCCTGCCGCCGCATATGCCTGCAGAGTACAAGATTTTCATCTCAGAACTACAAATTTGGGAAATCCTTCAACGTGGAAATATCAGATGAACGACAATATCGTATAATTTGCAATTTCCTTGACCCAATATCAAAATGAATTTACAGACACTAATTTTGAAAGAAAGAAGAAAAACAGTAATTGTTACATTATGTCCAATACAAGCTATTTAAAAGAAAATAAACCTTAAATTGAGAACGTGAATCAGCTTCCAACTTCTTGTAGAAGGCCCGCTCCTCATAGGAGAAATCCACCTTACTAAGATTAATTGTTTTAGGAGGTAAAGTGATTATCGGCTTGCCATCAAGCAAAGTTCCTAGACAAATAAAAAAAACTGATATGAAAAAATAGAAGAGACCAATTATCAATCCCCCCCCAATAAATGACTCCAAGTTGGAAGAAATTCCAACTCACTCAAACAACAAAGAACCTTGATGAGTAAAGTGTTCAGTCCACTCCCTCAACCAAACAACTAAAGAGAAGATCGGCAACAATATTGCAAGGACACTTAAAGCCTAAACCATGCCAGGAAAACGGTAAATGCATACTCAAGTAAAGACATGGGCAGCCAGATTATGAAAAAAATCACCTTTGGTACGACGAAGCATTATGGCCCTCAAAACTGCTTGAAGTTTTTTGTAACCTTGAATGGAATTTCTGGATATTGGGACTTTTATTTGAGTGTAGAATGATTTATACAAAGCATAAGGATCATACTTCAGGAACCTAAAGTAGCTATATAAATCATCGATAGTATTTTGAATAGGAGTGCCAGACAAGCACCACCTTCTTTTGGCCCTCAGGCTGGAGCAAGCTCTGGCCATCTGAGTCCTATGATTCTTTATCGTTTGAGCTTCATCTAGAATAACCCTAAACCAACCTACTTTTGCAAGAGCACCAGAAGCACAATCGAAAGAAGAACTGTCTATTCCCTTTCTACCTTTTTTACCCTTCTTACTTCCATTATATGTCTTTTTCCTCTTTTTACTGCCAGCAAAATCGGAGGATAAACCAAACTTTTCTACATCCTTTTCATCAATATCATCATCATCAACTAACGGTTGCTTGGGAACTTCATTAGTCACAAGAGAGTATGTTGTGAGAACCACATCATATTTTGCAAGTTCAACAGGATCCTTTGTCCTACTGCCTCCATGAAAAATCAAAACAGAAAGCTTTTCATCTCCAACTTTCTCATCAAGCTCTCTGGCCCACTGCCGAAGAACACTTGCGGGGCAGACAACCAGTGTACCAGCAGCTGGCCTTTTCCTGCCTGGGGCCTGTGTTGAACTGCTTGCTTCAGTAAAAGGTTTTGCATCATTGGATTCTTCATCATTTTTATCCACATCAATACTACCATTATCATCATCGTCGTCCAAATTCAAGGCTTCAGCTTTATGGTTGCATGTATCATCTGTTTTCCATTTTGACTGTGATTGCCTTTGCATTAGGATGAGAGCGATCGTTGAAATTGTCTTTCCAAGACCCTGCTCGAACAAGGTCATATAGTTCAGATAAAAACGCTCGCAGTTAAATATCAAGTGCTGCTCATTAAAAAATGATAATTCAAAGATAACCTGATCATCGGCCAAAATCCCCCCCAAGCAATGTAAACTCCTGTTTTCCCTCTGAAGCATCCAAGCCAATGCAATTTTCTGGAATATAAGGTGATAACAAATAAATTATCCAAAATAATAACAATAAAATAAAATTAATAAAGGAAGTTATAATATACAGGCCATAATACCTGATGTCTCATAAGAGGGACAGACATCATACCAGCAGGTAAATCAGCTTCTTTTAATGGTTGACTGAGATCCTGCAAAAACCAAATTCATCATTGACAATCTTGCGTCACGATGACTTTCAGTGATAATAAAGATTAATATACGACAAACTGAGAATTTAATCTTCGAATTGTCTTCCACAAATAATATTGATGCAGAAGAAACATCAATTAAGCATAAGATTAAACATCAAATATCTCAAAAGCATGTATTTTTTTTGTTTTTTTGTGGGGCTAACTGTCTAAATCACTGTATTATTCGGCACACTTGGCAGATTACTGTCATCTGCGGTTACTATTTTATTTAATTTTGTATTTTCTCCCTCATCGTGTGCGTGTGTGTTGGCCACTATGACAATTAGCAAAAAAAAAAAATTACCAGACATCCAGGAGTTCAAAATCTTCTAAGAGAAAAAAATGACATCGAACACCAAAAATTAAGAAGAAACAGAAAGCAAACGAATTCACCCGGTTATCTGCATGCACTGAGCAACTTTGACAATATTTCACATATAAGTTCAAAAAAAAGTTTCTCAGATGTGATTCACAATTAAGATTTAAGGGAATGTTTTTCATTAAGAGATGAAATGATCCTTTCAACTTGTTAGAAGTCCCACATTGGCAACTAAATGATTTCACCCTAACAGACAGAACATTCCCTTCGTACAGCTTTCAGAATCTAAGGAATTAAGTATGCAAATACAGTCATAAACATAATGAAATACCTGTAACGCTGCTTCATAAATTAGTCTCTCATCAGCTGTAGAAGCCCTTTCATCACCTGCTCCAGCATGGTATGCAGATTCACTAGAACTAGCAAATGGTGGAGTTATAGCCTTTCCAGGCATCAAAGATTGAGGAAGAGCCCTGATCCCGCCATTCTGATTCATGAAACGATCTCCATCATTGACTCTACCAAAATTGTCACGAAAAAAGCCCTTTTCACTGGACGTGCTAGGTCCTACGCCATTGTGGCGACTCCGGTATGCATCATGAATCTGGCTGCTACTTAGGTTGCTAAATCTGTTATTAGGTGCAAATGACGATGGTGGAAGAGCCCTTGATGCAGATGATTGTAATGATGGTGGAAGGGTCCTGTTGAAAGCTTGTTGAGATGACATTTTCTCAAAATTGGCACCGTTAGTATTAGAAATTCGGGAATTTACTGTCTGGTGCTGACTTGTGCTTCCATTGCTGGGACCAGGTTGATTATGGGGCTTAACTTGTGAATGTTTAAAAACGTTAGAAGAGCTTGCATTAGAACTATTTGCCCTTCTTGAATCTGCACATAATATTACATATATGATGATTGCGGATTTAAAAAGAAATTTCATTACAGGATATCTTTAATAAAAATTGCCCACCTGAATTCCTTCCAGAACCAGCCCAGTTTGGGAGATGCCTTCTAGGATCTTCTATCACCTCCAACTCATCCAACTCATCATCCGACGAACTAATATATATACACGTATCCATGGAATCTAGATAATAATTTTCTCTTTCCTCAGCCAACCTAGAAATAAAACCATCAAATGCTGAGCCAACCTGTAGTCAAAATGTATCATGAACAACTCATCACACATGACAATAAAATGCAGAGCTTCTCTAAATGAAAATGGCATCACTCACCACTTTTCTGTAAGGCTTTGAAATTAAACCAGAAACCCAACCACCTACAACAGTGCATAGTCTCCAAGTTGAGTCGATGAAATGATTAATATTATCCACATTATCAAGCATTGGCTGGAAAGATAAGCAACATACAAGTTTGCGTAACAAAAAACCTATTTGCTAAATGGAGGAAACACTTCTGTTTTCCCCTTTCATTGAAGACTAAAATCTGCACTGCAAAAATAAAGAAAACATCCAAATCATGAGTATAACTATAACCTGAAGCACATCAAAAGAAAACATCATTTATCTTGTAGCACTCTCCAAGCTACAGTTCTCAGATATGTACACCAAAAGGATTCATTGTAACTTAAAGACATTAAAAAATCTGGTCAACAGGGGACATTATTTTTTGGTTACAATATGGGGGAAGGGGGGGGGCATAAAAGGGGAGAGGTATGAGCTGAAGAACTCCACGGCTAAAAAAAAGTAAAAGCGGCATCGAATTGAATTAGGCCCAAACATGCCAATATTCACTTCTCTCCATCTAAAGCAAACTCTACAACCCTAGCGGCATTGAATTATGATTTGAAGATTTCACCAATATTTTAACATTCCCCGGAAATTTCACCAATTCAACATGGGAAATGATTTCACTTGGGATTGGATAGCTAAGGGGAAAAATAATTCATAAAGTTGCCAATTTTGCATGGTAAATCACAATATCTTACTGCTACACTCATAACTAGTCAAGTACCGAGTCAGAAATTTCCGCTTATGAAATGCTTTTCCATATGAAAACAATGATGATTTTGCTGACCAAAGAGTACAACAGCAGCATTTTAATTAGGTTGGATCATCTACATGAGTACCACAAAAACGCTGTAATTGCGTGCAATGAAGTGAGTCCAACAATAGACCACTCTACCCTAAATCTGTTTCCACCTACCCTGTTTATCGGTGTTTTTACAGGTCTTCTCTGCATACAATCAAATCATTTATGACAAGAATTTACCATATTTCCTATGTCGGGGGTCTTTTCTACGTAAAAAGGTAAAAATCTTATATTGAAAAACAATTAACAAGATATTATCACCTAAATAGGAGAAAATACCAAACCAACAGCTCTCGAAATTAGTTGGAGATTAGTACGAAAAATAACCTAAGTAAGACAACATTAACAGTCCATTGCAAAGGCTGTATATGAAGCATTAATAAGGACAGTAAAATCCTTTGCTAGGATAGCTTATTTAACATTATTAAAATCAAACTTGTTTTAGACTGATAGGCTCTCAACACTCATTCCCCTTACCCTAATTTGTATGTTATCTGCATTTCTACAACCCAATATGTTCTAGGCATTGAAATACTCTTTAAAACCCCTAACCAACAAACTACATGTTTAATCCACAAGTATAAATCATATTCAAACAAGTAATTGAAAACCCTAAACCCTAAACTTTCCCACAAGTAAGCAGTAAGAACACCCATAAAAGGGTTACTTGAGCAATATTAAAAATAAACACAAGCCAAAATCTACCACAAATTCGTGAATCGGATCATTTTTCTACTCTTAGCTACCAAAGTGAACCTACACTACTACTACCCACATCATCAATATCAATAAATCCTTGCAAATTTGCATGACCAATTTAAGAGTATGTTTGAAAAATTCATACTACTACAATGGAAATGACAATTGTAAAAAGAACAATGAAACCAGATCAGAGTGGAACTGAACCTGATAGAAATCACACCCACATTCTAGTCAAAGAAAACCACAAGAAATCACTTTATTCCCAAAAAAGGAAAAAAATGAAGGCGGGAATCAAGGAAATCAGAGTGAATAACAGAGAATTGTGGTTTGAATTAGCGAAATGTGTGAAAAAGAATTGATCTTTGGAGAGGAATTAGAAAGATGCAGCGGTTGAGTAAAACTAGGGTTATAGAGCAAAACGCAGTAACGGAAGCATAAAAGAAGATAAAAACGACATAGGTTTGAATTTGAGTCTCACATACCTAAAACTGAAGAACAGAAAAGAACAGAGAATGAGAGAGTGGATTAAGGTAATCAGAAAATTAAGGTTGCACGACTCGCACTTACTCCTTTGTCAGTTTTTTTTACTCTTCCGTCGACATAATTATATAAATAGTAAATAATAATTTAATTTGTATCTTTACAAAAAAAAAAGGGGTTAATAGACGTTATCATCGTAAAGTATACCAGTTTTGTTTTTGTTTTTTTATAAAATTATTTTTTTTTACTTTACATATATGTTGACTTTTTATTGATGTCACAGTATGACAAACAAAATCAACTGCCATATTAATAAAAAATGAACCGTCATATCAATGAAACTTGATTTTTTGTTTGTTACATTAGCAAAAAAAATCATCACTGAAGAGATAAATCTAAAACAATAATAATTTTATAAGGTAAAAAAACAAAACTCCCTGTTTTCCAAAAGTAACAATTCATTTATCCAAAAAAATATTGGTCGTGTAGTGTGATCGTTATGAAAATGTTTTATAAACTTACTATAAAAGTGGTGCTATAGTGAAATTTAATGAATACATGCCTAAAAATCTTTTAGATTACACCATTTTACGTGAATGGCTATTAAAACTCTTCTTTATATTATTTTTTTATTAAATATTTCATTATATTGTATTCGAACATTTTTTTCTATCAATTTATATTATACTTATACATATTAAAGTTTATGTAAGTGATCTTTAATCTCTACATTTTATTAGACTATAATTGGAGTATTATTGTTTATACAATATAGTTTAACTGACAGAAAATGTTAAAATTGTTAAGTCGAATGTTCATGGTTGGGGTTTGAACTTCGGCTACTCCATTTTATATGTGTGAATTTTTCATGACTTTGTTATTTCTTCTATATATCCAAAAAAAATTAGAGTATAGTTTCTTTATTCTAAATTAACGATGTTGATAAAAAATAAATATACTTTACCAAAAATACAAAAATCTATCAAAAAATATAATAATAAATAAAAAACTTGCACTTTATTGAAATTTCATTAAAAAATTTGCTAATTGAATATGGAAATTGTTATAGGAATTAAATTCAACATGCTGAAATTTACAACACTCATACACTGATACACATTACGCGCCAAAATAAAATATTTTTTTAGTAGAAAATTTATATTTTTTAATTAGGTGCATAATATATAGCTGAACAGAAGTTGGAAGAAAAAAATTATAAAAGCGCTAAAAAGGAAAGTTGAAATTGAAATATTTAAAGGACTAAAATATTTTCTTCTAAATCACATGCTAACTGAAATATTTTCTTTAATTTAACTGTTTATGAGATTAGTTACGTTTTGGTAGATGTTTTTGATCTTAGGCATTCCTCCGTCAATAAAAACCACTAGTCAATTTTTGTAGGGATGGTTAAAAAATCCGAAATCGCGAGCACCATCCGAACCCTGAACTTGAATCAACGGGTAAAATCTAAGTTGATTGGAATTGGGTAACAACTGATTTTTCGGGTTTATGATAAGGTAATGTTAAATTCACATTCAAAAGTCAAAATCACACATGTTATATATTAAGTTATATGATTATCCATCTTATTTTAGTGGGTTGTACACTATTTTAATATTGTAAATTATTTTTCATCCATATTTTAATGTTGAAGACAATATATATTAGCATGTTGTAGACCGTAATTTCGCTGAATTTGCCGTTTTTTTACCTTTATTAATGTGAGTTCGGGTTCATATTCGAGTGGAAAAAAACCTAAACCCAACATATTCAGGTTGAATTCGGGTGATCATTTCGGCTTTGAATTTAAATAGTGTCAAATTCATGTCAGACCCTACACGTTGTTATCCCTAAATTTTTGTGAGCAAATTATCTAACAAGCAACAACACAGCAAACATATATAGTAAGCTAACCTAACCCAATTTCAATAGTCTAGAAGAATTAACGTTGATGAGAGTTTCATGCCATCCCGAGGTGGTAAGCTAGAGATTTACATGAAAAAATCATAATTTTTTTGACGCATACATGAAAAAATCATAAAAGAATATTTTATAACATGGTATAATTTTGTGATATTGTTTCATGTTTGAGTTTATTTATGGATTATTCGTTTGAGTGTCAAGCTTGCTCAAAACCTCAATATTACGTACTTAGGTGGAAATTGGGATGAACTCACTAGCTGATGATATATATAGTTACTATTTCAAACTCACTCGTGTCATATTTCTTCAAACTCTCGTACATGATATTATTGCTATGTATATATATCCTTCACCTCTCTTCAATCTTCATGGAGATTCTCCCTTCGTCATAATTTCAAGAGAATCAAACAAGTGTGTGTGTGTGTCTGTTTTCTTGCAAAATAATGGGAATGTTGTGCAGACGATATTTGTCATGTGCTCAATTTTTTGTTTATGTTATGTGTGATGTCATATGTGTTTGTATCTAGTCCTAGACACTTGAGTACTTTAATTTCCAAGTGAATAACTTATGTCATTAATGAACTTTACACGAATAATTTATATAATATAAAATTTAAATTAACGATATATTTTTGTAATGATTTATAAAAATTTATGAGTTAAAAGTGGTTCACCAATAAATATCTCTAAATTTTAAAGTAATACATTAGACAAAATTTATTAATATAATATTATATTATATCGTATGGGTATTATGTTAATTTTTATATTTTGTAAATTGAAATATCACTATTTTAAACATATTTTAAACCAAAAAAATATAATTACGTTAGGAGTTAATACCCCCTATAAAATACGCTATTTTTGCAATATACCTCCTGTAATTACTTTTTTAGAATCTCTCTGTAATGTTTAATTTTTTACACTATATCTCTAAACTCAATTAACCATAATATAAGCCCCGCAAAACAGAATCGCAGCAAAAAAACCGCCATAAAATATAATTTTAGCGAGAGTTTTAAATCGCCGCAACATATTATAGTTGACTGAGTCTAGAGGTGTATTGCAAAAAATCAAACATTACAAGTGATGATTTAAAAACAACATTACAATAAGGTATTGCAAAAATAACGTATTTTACATGAGAATATTGACCTATTAATTCTTACATTAGAATGTGTTTAGTAGGAGAAAAATAGAGGAAAAAAAAATTAAAACACAAAAATCAATACATATACACATCTATTTGGACTAAATTTGAGTCGAAATACATGCATTTATTATTTATGTGTTTTAATTTCTCTCTTATTTATTTATCAACTATCAAACACACCTTAAAACGCAAGAGGTGTGATTGAGCGACATGAGGCTCATCCTTCGATCCTCACCTTAGGTATGGAGCATCTTTAAATTATTGGACCAGTTATCCCACCCTTCGAGGTGTCTCCAATCTAGCGAGAGAATAGTCACTGCGTTCGGCGGTGGATATCCTCGACAAAAAAAAAAAAAAACCTTAAAACAAAGAAAAAATTGATATTGATTGAATATCAAAAAAGAAAAAAAGAAACACCGCGTCCAATCATCCATCCATCAAAAGTGTATTGTTCATTCTTTTTTCAATCAAAAGTCGATAATACATATCTATCTAATCAATTTTGCTTATATATATATATAATTCAATCAATTTTACAAGCAAATGATATCAAATCCTTCATACTTTCTCACCGTAATTTTAGGACTTTCTTGCTTGAAGATATATTGGAGAAACTCTTGATTTCGGACAAATATTTCAAGTGATTCGTGATGATGATTGCGTAAAAAAAAAACGTGTTTCATGATGTATTAGTATATTTTTTTTTGACAAAATGATGTATTAGTATATGACCAATTCTAGATTCTTTTACCCATAAAAGTATTAAACCATATTCCATTCCATCCAAAAAAACATTAAAATGCCCACCTTTTACAAAAAAAAAATCTTGAATTGCCCCGGTTCTACGTTTAGCATTGGACATATCATACCAAGTGCGAGTTCACAATATAGTGTTGCCTTTAGAACACACCACTTTGACTGATAAGTTTAACATTAATAGATTCCCCCTTTTGAACCTGCCACTGCATGTGATGAGTTCTAACTTCTAACTACGCTATATTATTCCGTTTAAGGGTGAACGTGGTTTAGGAATATGGGGGGTTTAGATTATTAAAGGTTTAGGGTCATTTAGGGTTTAGAATTTTAAGAGGGTTTTTAAATAACAACATTTAACACACTAAATTAAATAAACTATTTAAAAAATATATATTATTAATCTTGAAATGGATTACTACATTTTAACTTTGAGTTGTACAATTGTTAAAATACAAAATTATTATTCCGACGATTGTTGATAATGAATTGCGGCACTACATATTGTACAACACGACGATGATGTTCACTTTGTGTTAGTTTGTTATGTGGTTCGTGTTTTACATCTTTTTCAACAACATCTTCGTTTTGTTTTTGAGTAAATATTGATGAAATATTACTAGGACTATTCTATGTACCGTTCAAAAAGTCATGAGACAAAATGAACGTACTTGAGCCGATTCTAATAATACTTCATTGAAATAACATAAGTGTAAATATTTTTTTTATGGAATAAAATATCATAAAACTGCTCGAAAAAAAATATTTTATCAATATTTACTCAAAGTCAAAATGAAGATCTTGTGAGTGTGTATGTTTGATTTGGTGGTTAGAAAAAACTTATCACATTGTTTCTTCATGTATGTTTGGTTTGGTGGTTAGGAAAATTGATTTTAGTGTAATTGATTACAATAAAATTTTGATTTGAAGATAAAATCATTTATATTTTGACATATTTTTACAAAATTGAGTTGAAAAAAAAATTGAGCGTAAAAATTAATTAAAGAACTGAATTTACAATTTATATTTTCAAGTAGAATCCATTATACTTTTGAGAAACCATGCAAGTCGAAATTAATTCAATTTATCTAAAATCAATTATAGTTCATTTAAAATTAAAATCACAGATATTTTATTTTTCGAGACGTGTTAACATGTACTCTTAATTAAAGTAGTTAAATATAATTTTTTTTATTTAATAATATAAAACAATTTACATAAAAAAGTGATTACACAAGTTTCAAGAAAATGTATTTGCGTTGATCTCCTTAAGATGTGGCTTAAGTTGGGGCACACACATGTTATCATTTCTCTTTATCAAAATAGACAAAAAATATAAAATCAACTTTAAAATGATAATTGATCCGGTACCAGTAGTGATTGAAGCTGGATTGGAGGAGGACTATAATGTGATCCACACAACTGCATTTGAAATAAAACTAAAATCTATTTGATGTTATAATTCGTCCTAAACTCCTATTACTAAAATACTTCCTTTAGAAACAAGAGGGTGAAATAAAAAAAATCAACACACTCTTAAAACCAAAATTTATGCATACAGAAAAAAAATCAAAATTTTGACATGTTTGAATATTTTGTATGACAGAGACCGAGACAGTGACAGAGCGCCGTATGTTGAGAAAGTAGAGACATTACACAAAAGAGATAAAAAAGAGACAAAGCAGAGAGGAAGAAGAAGGAAGGTATGGTAAATCTATTGGACCACTCACTACGCCCTTATTTCCAGCGTACCCCCCACATCCCCTTACCCTATTTATTTCCAGTCTTCACCCTCCATCAATTCCTAGGTATCATAAAGCCTACCTCACAAGTCACTACCCCTTCCTATGTAAGCCATCTATCTATCTATCTATCAAAAATAATACTACTACTATATACTAATAAATTCATCCTCCAGCTACCACTTGCTCTCACTCTAACTTAATTATTTGCCTTCATCTTCTACTCTATTCTATTCCATCTTTCTTTCTTTTTTGGTTTGAAAAGTAAAAAAGAGAAGAACAATTAATGGATGTTATAATGAGGTGCAGCTGGTTTGAGCCACGAGTGGTGTTTGTGCATGGGAAGAGAAAGTTGAGAAGCTTGTTTTGGAGGGTTAGAGCTGATTTTAAGAGGCAAATGATGAAGAACAAGAACAAAAATTTCAATTTCAACTATGACCCTTTTAGTTATTCTCTCAACTTTGATGATGGGAATTTTGGTTTCTTTTGCTGATCCAACAAATCAAAAACACCTACAAGAGTTACATTGCATCACTTACATCACAATATCTTGTGAATTGTGATGATGAAATTGATCAAACTAGCAGCTAGCTTAGGTAGCTACTTGTTTACTTTAGTTTACTTTAGTTTTGTTTATTTGAATCTTTGATGTCTTTTGATTAAATATGTTGTTATATGTAGCCTTAATCTTCTTCTCATGCTTGTGATGTTAGTATCAAATCAAACTAATGGAGAGAATTATATTTGTGTCTTGTTATCTAGTATTTGTGTTTTTTTAATTTATTTTACCCAAAAAAGAAAGAAAAGAATGTGAAACTTGATTCAGAACATGTTTTGAGAATGTAAAGTAACATTCTTAGAATGCCATTAATTATAGGATTGTTTCTTTATTATTCTTCAGAATGTAACGTTTGGTCAATGATCTGATCATGATAATTAATAACCTACAAATTCTGCAACTGATGACAAATTAAATTACTAACATGGAGGAACTTAATTGTTGCAAACGGTTGTAGCTAGCACATTACTAGTAGTACTAGCTACTAGCACAAAACGCAGTAGGGTCTTGAGACCCGGGAGTTCGTGATGTTGACTAGTCATCACCTACTAACCCAAAGAAAAAAAAAGGCTCTTTTCAAATCACTATGCTTCAACCGTTCAACGTGTATAATCATAGGGTTTTCGTTTGAAAGTTTCTAATATGTGATCATTTGATGTACTACTATTTATTTTAAGTGCCAAGTACTTACTAGGGGTGGACAACGGTCGGTTATGGGTGGGTTCGGGCTCAAAAAATCAAAACCGAACAAACCGACGGATGAGGAAGTAAGACCCAATTTCACCCAAGTTACAATTCGGTTTGTTCGGATTTCGGTTTAGCGGTTTGATCGGATAAAGTGGTTGGGTTAATTCGGTTTTAAACAACCATTTACCTTTCTGGATTTTGATCCATAAAAATTTTTCATCTTTGAGTTGTAATGTAATAACCAAATTAAACAAAAATATAAGACTAATTTACTAAGAAAATCCTAAATTAATGAATCATTCATGATTCTTCCATGTAATTAATCTGACTCAGAATCAACCTTAAACTTATGTTTAACTTAACCTGCAAAATAAAATAAAATTAGAGGAATCAAAAAATATGAGAGAATGATTGAGACACAATGAAAAAAATGAATGGATGAAGACTCACAATGAAAGAGATCAAAAGAGACAGTGAGGTAGTCGATTGCACAACAGCTGTGCAAACTCCTACTCTCGTTCCCGTTCCTTTTCAGCAGTGCGTTCCTTTTCAGCGGTGCACAAACTTAAGGTTTCAAGTTTAATAAATGTTCTATGTATATGTGAGAACTGAGAAGAAGAAACTACCTTAATTTGTATGGATAATTGGATTGGATATGTTTATTGTTTATGTTGTGAATTGGAGTCCACTTTGATTCAAGTCAATGGTCATAAGCCCAATAGCCACTAACAAACAAATTGAAAGAGAAAAAAGGCACGTACTGAATCATTTTGTGATGTTAATAATTAATAATATAGTACCTCAATGAATACAGTATATTAAGTGTTCGGTTGGTAGTGGATTTCATTGGATTTAAAATTCAAATCCGACCCGTCCACCTATATCCCTTTAAACCCACTGTAATTTACCCGTTTAACCCGTGACCCGACCCATGATCACCCAACAATCATTTTTTTACACGGTTTTTTCGGTTACGGATCGGGTCGGAGATCCTTGTCCACCCCTAGTAGTTACCAATCAATCACTTATAGACATTATGTGAGATTTTGAGTTGGAACATAGATAAAAGTAGTATTCAATTTAATATAATATTGATATTTATTGGTTGAATTAGTAGTATAATTTATGGATTGATTTGTGATAATGAATTTTTTACGGTTTATTCTAAAAAATGCTTATAAAATGCTACTCCCTCCGTCCCAATTTAAGTGTCGTAGTTGACCACTTCACACGCTTTAAGAAAAATGTGTAAATGAAAGAGAGAGACTAAGACTTTTACAGAAATACCCTCACCTTTTATTGGTAATAGACATTGAAATACTAAAAAGTAGATTCTTTAGTTACTTTATTGTCTCCCTTTAATTATTATACTATAAAATGATAAGGGTAGAATAGAAAAAAACAATGTTATAAATAGTATATGACACTTATTTTTGGGACAAACAATTTTGGCAAACAATTTTGGCAATTTTAGCTACTTATTCTTTTAGTTCTCGTATCCAAGCTAAGTGTATGCTTAATTATGTGAAAATTTAAATTTATCTTGAATATAAACAATTTTGTGAATCTATCTCAGTTGCAAAGATATTTACACATAAAGTACAAATAACAGAGTTTAAATTTTGGTACGCCACTTATTCATCTTTATGAGATGAAATTATAATCAATATGCTACGTTAAGTCAAAATCCAAACATACATTAAATTTGCTATGTTAATAGAGAAGAAAGAACACCAATGCATTACTCCGATGCATAATTGATGCTTGGTTGGTTCATTTTTTTGCTTCTTAGAATAAACAGCCTCTCCTAACCCAAAAAAAGAAGAATAAATAGCCTCGAAACAAAAATTATTTGGGTCTGAATCACCATTTTGATTTTGGTGGCCATTGCAATTGCGGAGGTTCCACAATTGAATCCTAAATTTTTAAGATAGTAGTAATAAACTTTTATATAAAATCAAAAAAATTGTTTATCCAAAACAAAATCAAACCGCAGTTCCCGTATGATAAATGGCAAGAGTTGAACGACATATAAGTTAGTTTACAAGAAGTCCAAAGATAAATGTTTTAGAGATTCCGATGTACCAAATAAAAGAATCAAATCACAAATAATTTTATGATTGAGTGAGTTAAATTTTTGTGACAATATTGTTGCGTTGTTTGTTTGTTTGTTTGTTTGTAGTATTTGTGGCTCCTTATGCTAAAACCAAAATTCCATTTAACATTAAGAAAGATTAATAATGTTGGTAATGAGTAATTTAATCTTCTTCTACAATAAGGCAAGACCCATTGGGCCAATTTTGATATAGTTGGACTTGCAAAGTGGGCGGCCCATTTATGATCGCGCGCGAGAGAGTTGAGCTTAAACACAAAAAATACAAAAAGGGAAGGCGCCGTAGTTACCGCTTAAACTAAAACCCCAAATTCATTTTTCCCTCCCTCCTTCCTTCGAGCATTTAATTTCACATCTCAATCATCATATCATATAAATATTCGATTACTTCGCCATTTCTGTTTCAATTTCAAAATTATTAGAGAGAGAGAGAGAGATAAAGAAATTAGGGTTATATCAAATCAAACATTCAAATGGCAACAAAGGGAACGAAAAGGGTTGATGCCGTGGATTCTCGTTCTTCTTCCGTTCTTGTTCGTGCCAGTAATGGCAGTGCCTTCGCTAAATGGTTTGTTACTCACTCTCCTTCTTCTTCTGATGCTTGCTATCTTTTTTGTTTTACTGATTTACGTGATTTTTGATTTCTAAATTTTCAGCGATGAGTGCAAGAAAGATGTTCCTGTGGCACTCATTAGCATGCATAATTGCAGCCTTGAAGCCAAAATCAAAATGAATCTTGGTAATTAATTACTGTAATTAGTAGTAGTTGTAGTAGTAATCTTAACTATTCATAATAATTCTAGTATTAGTTATCATCATGCTGTTTGTTTTTCTAAGTAGTTTTATATTTTATTTTTATTTTTTCAGATGCTCAAGTTATTGAGCAAGCTGCTGAAGTGAAGAAGAAAACTGAGAGGTGAAAAATTTTACCCTAAATTAATTTCTGTTAACTTTAACATTTGGTGTATTTTGTTCTGATTTGCTTTATTTTTTGTGAAATACTATTGTAGGAAGAAACCTAGATCGAAAGAGCCGAATGCTAAAAGGGCTAAGGTTGGGAAAGTGAAAAAGGTTAAGGATCCTAACATGCCTAAGCGTCCTACCACTGCTTTCTTTGTTTTCATGTAAGGGTTTTGTTATATTATATTATTATATATCTGCGATTAGATTATCAGTGTTTTGATTCAATAGTTTGAGTGTTTTTATTGATTGTGTTATTATTATTCTGTTGCAGGGAGGATTTTAGAAAAACTTTTAAGGAAGCAAATCCTGATTCGAAGGATGTTAAAAGGGTAATGAAAAACTTGTTTATTTGAAGTTTGTGTTTAGGATTGTTTGATAATTAACTTATTTAAGGATTAGTTATTGATCATATTATTTGCTGTTATTAACAATAGGTTGGTAAAGAGGCTGGTGAGAAGTGGAAGTCTTTGACTGATGAAGTAAGTTAGTTTAAGTCGTTTTGTTTTGGTGTTAGTATTGTGTTAATTTAGTTGTTTGTCAATGTGATGTTGATCAAATACCATTTACATGGTTTGTTGTTTAGGAGAAGAAGCCCTATTTTGATAGAGTTGTTGAACTCAAGGCAGAATATGAGAAGGCTATGGAAATCTATAATGCTACCAAAAAGGAAGAAGCAGGAGTATGTATTTTTGTTCTTATGAGTTTCTTTTAAAACAAGCGGTTGTTTATGCTTGCTCTGTTTTCTTATGCTTTTGCTGCTTGTTCAGGATCAAGAAGAGGGGTCTGATAAATCTGATAAGGAAGCCCCTGCAGCAGAAGAGGTGGAAGAGTTAACTGATGAGGAGTAGTAGCAGTGACAGATTGTTGCTCTTCAAACTTGTTTACTTCTGTTGAAATGGCCATTTGACTTAGTCTAGAATTGTATATTTTGGAATGTTTTAAGTTTTTGGTGTTAATGTTTATGATAGCTTTGAAGTTTCTGTGCAACATCTTATTGCACTGTCCTCTTGGAATATTACCAATGCTAGTATTATATTAGTAATTTCTATCATTGATGTGTTGCCTTTTATTTTCCTGTTTCCAGTTTTTATTTTTGCATGTTTATTGGTACCAATTTAAGATAAAATTTGTTATCGAAAAGTATAGTTAACTTTACACATTTTTTTTCCTTCAAATTACAGCGCTTATAAATAACAATTGTTCTTTTTCCTAAACATAATTTTAATTTAGGATGTCATTATTTTTGAAGAAACTTAAGATAATTTAGCACTAAGTTTACAAGTGTTAATCCAAATATACACCGATGTAGTGTTGGCTGAGTATTGAGGTAAACCACGTAAAGCAAGGTCCACACATGTGCTAGTGATTGGTTTGCTGCAGTATTTGAATGTGCCCACACATTATACAAAGCAGGAATCAATCATGAGCCGGACTATCTGTTACCTCAAATCTGAAGAATTTCATTAAAATGAATACTACATGGTTTATTCAAAAATAATATTGAATTGTAAATTGAACTGAACAATAAGCATTGTGTGCTCAACCTGGAAATGAAAGATTTAAATATAATTGGAGCCTATTCTATCTCTTGTAACAATGGTCATTAGGCTTAGTAATATCTATTATAATGTAGTCAGCATCTCACTGACCTATAGTCCCTTATTTCTATCCCTTGCATGGCTGCAAGGGTTTGCCACATAAGCACAAGTTATGGGCATAAGCAACTGGTGGAAAGATGTTGAATGGTCTAGTTTGTGGTATTGCTCCACATAGCCTGTTTGCCCTGAAGCTTGCATGCTTGAGATTAGTTATCTGTGATAAGCTACCTGGGATTTGTCCTGTTATTCCATTTATAGATACATCAAGCCACTGCAGTTTCTGTAACTCACCTAGACTTGAAGGGATGTTTCCTGATATGCGATTTCTTGAAATATCCAATCTCTTAAGTTCTATCAAATTTGAAATAGAAGCTGGGATTGAACCTGATATGTTGTTGCTTCCCAAGTTTAGCACCTTCAAGCTTGACCCTTCAACAAATTCTGGAATGTGACTAGAAATGAAATTATTTGATACATCAATTACCTCCAAAGAGTTGCTTGTCATATTATTTATGATTGTTGACAGCGAACCGATCAATAGATTTGCATGCAAATCTATTGAAGATAACCCGGATGGTAATTTTATTTTAGAAATGTCAAACCTCAACTGGTTGTTTGAGAGCTTGATCTCTTGCAAACTGGACATATTTGTGAAGAAGTTTGAAATACCACCAACCAGGCAATTATCTGACAGGTCTATGGAGCTCAAAGAGTCGGGTCTGATGAAGTGCGGAAGATCTCCTTTCAATTTACACCCGGCTAGACGCACATCTGTAAGTTCCTTGCTTCTAATCCAATCAGGAACACTTCCTAGACTGAGATTATTATAAGACAGGTCTATGGACAAAAGGGCAGGAATGCCCTGCATCGGAATTGGTGGCAAGGGATCTGAGAGCCCATTTCTTGATACATTAAGGCTCCAAAGTTTCTGCAATTTTGATATGGACAGTGGAACATGTCCTGTGAGCTGATTGCCACTAAGTTGAAGACTTGTTAGGGATTTTAGATTTCCTATCTGATCTGGAATGTTTCCTGTGAGCTTGTTATAGCTCAAGGACAAGTCTAAAAGATTCACAAGGCTGAACAAGGAATTTGGAATTTTTCCTGTTAGTAGGTTATAGGATAGGTCTAGATTAGTCAAGTTCTGAAATTCCCCAATAAAATCAGGGATAGGCCCTGAGAATAAATTGTAACTGAGGTCAAGGTAATTCAAATTTCTAAGTGTTTTGAAACTTAGTGGGATAGAACCTGACAGAAAATTTCTTGCTATATTAATTTGAACAAGCTTTTTCAGATTCCCTATTGTTGGAGGGATCTGTCCTTTGAGTTGGTTACCACTCAATGAAAGGGTTTCAAGTAAGGATAAACGACCTAAGCTTGGAGGAATGCACCCTCCAAGTGAATTATCTTCCAGAACTAGATTTTTGAGGTGAGTTAAATTTGAGAAACTAGAAGGAATTGTTCCTGTGATATGCTTCATTCCACTTATCATCATTACCTCTAAGAATTGCAAATTGCCAAGTGCTGGAGAAAGTGTACCCTTCATGTAAGTGCCACTATCTCTAGCATTTGAGCTTTGTATCTGCAACACATTAACTCTTCCTGTGGATGGATTACATTGAACTCCTTCCCATCCTCCGTCGCAGCAATCTCGGCCTATCCATGAAGATAAAGTCTCTGTTGTATCCTTCAAAATGCCTGCTTTAAAGCTGAGAAGAGAAGCTCTATCTTGTTCTGAACAAATTGGAGCCTCTTGTGGTGAAGCACTTTCTGAGTAGAACTGACCAAATAATGAAAATATCATAACAAGGTTTAAAACCCATGTGAAAAATTGCATTTTGAAAGGTGGGTCTTGATCAAATTAAGATTTTTCTCTGCAGTTGGGATCTGACAAGAGAAACTTTGAGTTAGTAAAAAGAAGAAAAAAAAAAAACAGGAAAAAAAAATGAAGTATATAAATTTAGTTAGGAAAAGTGTAGAAAAAGTACCACTCTGACATTGATTTTTTCTTCTGATGTTTCACGTAGACAGTAAGGTAAGATATGATGATGATAAGATGAGGTTGAAGTGTGTCTCAAAATGATAACTGTGTTGAAAATCTGTGCATGCAAGATTGTGATTTGTGCAGTCTCTTATTTATAGTACTAAAAAGGAAAAACAAACAAAGCTTGTTAGAAATTTTATGATGATGAAGTGTTGGATTAATTTAAAGAAGTTCACATGGTAAATTTGTGACCGTTTGATGGATCACGAGGATCCTTGGTTAATTCGAACGTTGGAGCGCACTAGATTCAAAATCTGTCAAATGTTTTATAAAATTCACCGTTCTTTCTATTATTTATACCATCCACATGTTGCTTGTTTAGGTGTAAAAAGGACTAGTATCATTTTATCTTGTCTGGCTCGTAGAATCTTTACACCAAGTTTTCATTCATTGCTATACTATATATAAATGGAAAATGCTAAGTGTACACTTTTTAAAAATCAAATTTAGTAATATTTTATTAAAATGTGTGTGTATCAACCCTTTAAAAGTATAAAATAATGTTCACCTTCTTTTCAACTTAAAATTACTTTATTTTATGTTATTAACAATTAGCACCACTATTTAGTGCACTTGTTAGCATTATCAAATATATATATGTTTGTATTCAAAAAAAAAATGTATACATTTGTTTCTATTATTAAATTAATAGTCTCACTATTATATTAAATCAAGTGAGATATGTTCAAATTTATTAAGTCTTGTTTAGTATCACGTTGAAAATATTAGAATTATGACGATCCAATATACTTTTACATATCTATCGTCATACCAAACATACATTAAGAACTTTTTTTTATATGAGATGACATCATTTATTTGTGCACCATAGAAAAATAATAAAATGTGAATGATTTAATGGTAGAATAAACATCTTATATATAAGAAAATTTAGTTTAAAGAGGGAATTTTCTTTGTGTGTCAAATAGATTTCCGTTAAAAATTAACTAATGCTAAACAATAGTGATTTTTTTTGTACCTATAATAACATGCGTGATAATTTTATGTTTATAAATTAACAAGCTTTACTTCTAAGATTAACTAGATATTGCCGTATTCTTTACTTCGTGTTATGTTTTTCTTTTTTTGATTAAGTGTTATGTTTTTCTTCTTCTTTTCCTTTTCTTGGAGTTTTATATTTATATATATATTGTTCTTGTTCGTGAAGAAAAGTATTGTAAGAGAAAGGTTAAAAGAACAAGTGTTTGGGGAATATCTTCAAACACAAGAAGAGGAAAATAAGTAAAAAATAAAAGTAAAAACCAAGTTAAGTGGAATGGTCTACGGTAAACTCAGTGGACGGACAATCCATATAATATTCATTAAATATTAACTTTTAATTTGCAACTCATTTGACTCGTTTACATTTGGTTGTGTGGATTAAAAAAATCATTTAATAAATCCAAAAAATAATTTTCATGCCAAATTAGGGGAGTGATTATGGTGCATAAGCTTTTTCTTTATGCACCGTGCATAAGTAATGAAAATTGTTTAATGCATGCTCATATTGCTTAGTACACCTCTCAAATTACTTAGTGCACCCCTCAAATTTTTAGCACATCCCCTAAAAATTTGGGGATGCACTAAACAACTTGGGGGTGCCCTAGAAATTTGGGAGATGCACTAGAAATTTGAAGGGCGCACTAAGCAATTTGAGGTGTTTATGCACGGTGCATAAACATATGACTTATGCACCATAACTTGTGCTCCAAACTAGGTTAAGAGAATGTAAAAGCTTGAGCTTAATAAATTATTGGCCAAATGCATCTATAGGTCCTTTAAGTTTTTGGTTTGTATCACATAAGTCATTTAAGTTTTTTTTGTAACACATAGATCCTTTAAGTTTTTAGTTTGTACCACATAGGTCTTTTAAGTTTTTTTTAACACATAAGTCCTTTAAGTTTTAAAATTGTAACACATAGGTCCTTTAAGTTTTTTTTGTATAACATGATGAATATAACTTGAAAGGACCTATGTGTTACATTTTCAAAACTTAAAGGACCTATGTGTTACAAACTAAAAACTTAAAGGACCTATGTGTTACAAAAAAAACTTAAATGACTTATGTGGTACAAACCAAAAACTTAAAGGACCTAGGGATACATTTAGCCTAAATTATTTTAAAAGTTTTAGGACATCTTGTTATTGAAAAAAATATCAAATAAGTTCATTCTTTTAAATTAATGATATAGTATATATCTAATTTTCTAAACCAACAATGTTGAATCTTTTAAGTACAAATGTATATATGAAGCTAAAAATTACTACATTATATATACAAGTGAGAAAATTATAATTTGAATTATACTCCTCCGTCCCAATTTTATAGAAGAGTGGTTTTTTTGTTTATAAACTCTGTTTTAGTGCATGATAGCAATAAGTCAGAACTCTAAAGCAAGTTATAGTAACAACAAACAACTTAATTGGCAAGTAGGGTCATTTTCTTTTTGGATAGAAACAAGTAATAATCACTTGTTTCAGTAAAAAAAAACCAATAATCACTTATTGCTGATTTTAGCTTTTCCAACATGAAAGGGAAGTTTTCTGCAGTATATATAAGTAACGGTTCTAGGCGGCTTGTATATATATACAATACAATGTGACAACTGTAAACAGCCGTAATTATTGAAACCATAGTCCATAGTTGTGAATGTGACATCAAAAAGAATTATCCAATATTTACTATAATAGAATAAATTGTAAAATTGTAACCAAAAAAAAAAAAAAAGAATAAATTGTAAAATAATTACTATTTTGTTTATGAAAGCAGAATGAATATTGACTTTTCCTTATCATTAAGTATGCTTAGCTTGATTACTTCCTTTACAGCAGTACAATTTTTGTTTGCTAATATCATTTGATCAATAATTAAAAATGGTCCCATTTATACTTTGTGGTTCTAGAACAATTAATGCTTCTACATTATATTGTCCATTTAATCTGAAATCTGTCATGCAATATTGACTACTTAGCTTATATTTTTTGTGTGGAAAAGCTCTATATATTGCTTAATCTCTAGTGTGCAAAGAATTGAACAAAACCACTAGAACTTAGATTCATTATTTGCTAATAACAAGTCTTGTAGTAGAAAATAACAATAATATTTAGTTCAACCATTAAATTATTACTCCATAAAGCACGCTCTTTTTTAGATAAAGTAAAATGAAATTAAGAGATTGTAACAAATGCTGTAATTCATATATCAAACATAAAAATCTCTTTAGAAAAAGTTAGCGGATACAATTTATTGTCTACTTACCTTCCATTTATTTTTTTAATAAACAATTTAATTACTTATATAAAGAATCTATAATTTATAGTTATTGTATAAGTCTCTTTTACTTATTCAAAAAATAAAATAAAAAATAGCCTCTTTTAACTCTTTAGTTACTCATATTATGAGACTGCTTGTATAAATTTATCAACATGTGTTTATGAAAAGACACTACAAAGCCTTGCAAATTATATGAATCTCCTAAACAATAATTTTTTGAAGTGAAGATTCTCAAATTCATTTTATTTGAAGATTCATAAATTTATTTAAATAAAAACTCCATTGTTTTATTAGGCAAAAAAAAACTCTATATTGTTAAAAGTCAATCTAAAAACTTGACCTAAATCTAACTGAAGTCAAATTGTTTAGTATTAATAAGGACCCAAATGAGAAGAAGTTGAAGTTGGTGGGGGCAGCAATTTGAAATAGAAAAGAAAAGTCATAAACTTATTTCAGTTAATGACTGCTAAATCACAATATTAAATTGTCCTATTACGAGTCTAATCACATAGTAGTAGTATATTAAAAACAAATGAAAAATCCAAACAATCATTTTCCAGCATGTGTACCAGTTGGCATCTGGCCAATGAGAGAGTAGTGTTTGGTGAATGAATAGTGAACTCATGGGCCATGCATACAGTCATGGACCTAACCACATTTGAAATAGACTTATCATCCAAGGCCTAATATTTGGAAGGGCATTCATTAATTTTTTTTTTAGTAGTATTATAAATATAAATATTTAAATTGAAAAACAGTTATACTACTAAATATATTTGAGACTTATCAGAAACTAAATATAAATATCTTTTAAATGAAGATTCAAATGTTGTTTGTCTTGTTGTAAGAATCTAAATCCATCCACCTCTTGTGGTTATAGTATAGAGCCTTTTAAGGCATTCAATTATCTTAATGCTTTATCAACATGACATTTTTTTTCTTTAGTAATATATAAGTGATAATTATATCATTTATAATAAATGAAATATAAAAATAAAAAAAAAATTTCAGTAATAAATTTTCAGTGATAATTATATCATTTATATCATTTATAATAAATGTTATTTTAATTATAAAACTTATTAAAAAAAAAATTAAATTCTATTGAACATCATTTTAATATTTTTTTAGTAAAGGCCCAGTTTGATCCTAATAATTTTTTCAGTCCTAGTTTAACCTCAGAAAATAATAATATCTATATTAAATTAGTCTCTGTTTCATTATAATGGAAAGATTAATTTCTCTCCAATATAAAAATGTCAAAAGTTAGTTTAAATATTATTTTTTGAGGACTAAATTAGTCTGAAAGAAAAGTATAAAGAATTAAATTGGTCTTCACTCAATGTTTTTCATTTGTATAATAAGAGTTATGTTTATAGTGTTAAACAAACCTCAACACTATTGGTTCATTGAATTGAACTTTTTTTACTATTTTCTTTTTGGGTGAAATGAAACTACTATTTTGTATTTTAGAGTATAGGAAAAATTCCTTGCGTGAACTCTGCCATAGAATTGGGCCAAAATGTTGCTCACTCACCGTTACCGCTTTTAAATGGTAAAGTTTGAAATTGAAGTGATGATTTTCCAACTTAATTATATTATTATATCCATGCACTAGGGTCATGAGAGTGTGCTCTCTTAATCTCAACATCTTGTAGTGGATATGTGAACTGTACTCTCTATTTATCTGTTTGTGCTTCATGTAGGACAATCATTTTTTAATTAATAAACTAACAATATTATGTTTACACTATATAGAGGCTAATTTCTAAAACTCATGAATCACGTTGACCGCTAAAACCTTCAATATTATATATGTTTACATAAAAGTTTTCCCATTACATATGACAGATATGAGAATAATAGGTAATACTAGTTTGTAAACAACTACCACATTTTCTTCTTAAATTACATTTTAATTACATACTAAATCTTAAAAGCTTATACACAAGATTCAAAAAATGGTGTGACAAATTTGAGTTTAAAATATTGGAGTTGTTTGTAGAAAATGAGAGTCACTCATTAACTTCAATTGAATGACTACGACGATTGTTCATGCACAACAAAAAATCTCACATATTTGAAAATTGATACTAACTTTTGTTTATAAATGCAACTCACACGATCTAAATCAAACAATACCTTTGGAAATCAAGATAATTGGTTACATTTAATGAGAGTTGTACCATCTAATCAAAATGTTCTTATATATATATATATATAGAAATGCTAGGAAGACACTCTCTAACACAATTTTTTAATACACCCCAATTAAAATTTGCCACATCATTCCTTTTCCTTATTCATTTATTTATTAATAAAAAAAGAATTAAAATAAAAAGACAAGTGAGGTGATGTGGCAAATTTTAATTGGAGTGTGTTGAAAAAATGTGTATATATAGCTACCTAAAAACTACATTTGATTAATATATAGTAGTATTTAATTATTTGTGAATTGAAATATGGTTCGTCGGAAAGTGGTTCAAAGTTGAGAGGTGTATGGACTTAGGCTGCGCAGATTGCGCCATCAACGACATTGGTCCATGTGGGATGATTGCTTTTATTAAACTGAAATTTTGATTTTGCAAACTAAATACTAAAAGACTTTTAGGACATGGTCCCTAATTTCTTAAAAGCTACCATTTCCATTATACTATAGTCCAAATCTGTGTTTGATATTAAGGGGTTCTACGTGACATTTTCCACTCACTCATTGATTTACAACTTTGGTTACAAAATGACGTATAAAATCTTTTCTTGGACAGACAGGGAGACTAGTCGTAAGCAGGGAACATGGATATGTTAAAACAACAACGTGTTTCAATTTCAAACATTTACGCTAAAAAAAAATTAATCTATACTCCTTTTCTTTTGAACAGGAGGAAAAAATATAATAAAATGTTTACTTTAGTCTATGAAAACTATGAATGATGAATGCCATTGGTGTATGCTATTGCTATTCCCGTGAGGTCTATAGATTTGCGTGTTGTTATTTTGAATCTTTGGCTCCCACATTGTTTAGTACTAGACATTTTCCACACTACATGATGAATGAAGTACTTTCTAATTCGAATAAACATTAAAATAAAATAGTACTTTATTATAATTATAAAGTACTCAATTATTCTGAATTTATCAATTTTATTTGATAGTATAAGAAAATGACGTCTAAGTGGAATTGACCAAATTATTTTCCATGAATGCATACAGTAAGCAAATTTGGTCATTAGAATGTGAATTCTCTAGTAACCAAAAAAAAGAGAATGTGAATTGTCTAATTTTCATTGTGGGAGAATGCAATGCTTCAATCCAATGAGTTATCTTCATTATTAATGCAGAAATGTTAAAGTTCATGGTTTTTTGTTCTCTCAATGTATAACCAAACGAGTTATTTTTGTTTTGATTTTTTATCTAATTTCATAATAATTTTACATAACAATTTTGAAAACAAAAATTTGCAATCAAAATTGCAAAAAAACTGATATAGAAAACAATTTCCAATCATTAAAGCTTTGTTTACTTAATTTGGAAAACTGATATAGAAAACAACAAAAGCAAATACTATTGTTATAAAAAATATTTTCAGACTAAATAGAAAAATGCATAGTACATACTCCATTCCAAACAATTTAAAGTTCACATGCAAATTATAGAGCTCTTGAAATGGTAAAACATCCCGTGGGAAAGGCTGAGCACTTCAAGGTTGTGCTGTCAAACTGGGAAATTCTTCAATTGTGTCAAACTGGGAAATTCATGGTTGTGCTGTATGCACATATTTCAATCTTAAATTATATTCTTAATGCCCTCACTAGAGTCACAAGCTTGCGTAACTAAACCCGGGTAAACTCTCTCGTTAGATAAATTGAGACATTTTACGAGTTTTTATTTTTAAATAATATCATATCAAAACAATCGCAAAGTGCGAACCTTTGTTTTCATATACTTAATGAGTAAGATGCATTGCTAACAGATTTGCAAACAAGGTAATTAAAGATTTTCTCCATGAAAGTCCTGAAATTTATGTCATGGGCTTAGAACCAAGGTATATGCTGCTGGTCTCACCTAAGCCATGGGGTACCCGATAGCTCCATCTCTTCACTGCATCCGAGCCTGATGTATCCCAAGACTAAAGCTAATTCGTCATGTTTAGAGTCTTTAGGAAGAATGTATAAGTGAATGCGTCTTCCTGAAGTTTCTCAAATCTACATTCACACACAAAACACCAAAATATAAATAAAATTACATCACACTGCATACATTTGACAAAAATCACGAATCTACAAAAATCAGTTAAAACGAATTTGTCTTTTAAAAGGAAAATAAAGATGGAGCCATTTAAAATTTTCATGGTTTAAAAATCATGAATATTAAATAAAAAGATGTATTATAATTTGTTCACTCCATAAGCTCCTTCTGATATTAAACTCCCAGGAAGCAACTTAGGAGCTGGTTCATAGAATACAACACATAACAGATGCTTCTATAATCATTGGTAAAATAGTCTAGCTTCTTTTTACTCACTAAAACAGAAATATGTTCTACACTTTGAATGATGAACTTAAAGAGTGAAAAATCAACAAAATGTCTTATTAAACTAAACACTTCCATTTTCCCCAACCAAAACCAAAACAAGAGGACAAAGAAGTAAATGTAAAAGTATTGGTGTTCATCTTGTTATCTTAAAGTTTATAGTAAATGTAAATGTAAAAGTTTTACAGTAAAACACACCAAATACTAAACAAGTTTTAAAACAAACAGCAGTAAGTTATAATTTACCTTCCCGACTTTGAAAAATGTCCAGCACCAAGCTCACATTTAAACAACAGTATATTATCATCAGTTTTCATATCCCTCAGTTTCGCCACAAACTTTGCAGGTTCAGAATACAGAACACGTGGGTCTGCAACATGTACAGGCAGAGATGATAATATCACATGTATCAAAAGATAATTTTCCATCCAAAATTATTAGCAATCATTAAAAAATTGGAATGCTTTGGGTTTACATATTGAAACAATATTAATTCCACGACAAGAACCAGATATGCTTACCATTTAATCCAGCTGTAACAAGAATGTGTGGGTAATTCTGTGCCTTTACCTGCATAGAATGAGAAATAGAAAAACAAAAACAAAGCATGATTCCTAAAAGTCATTCCATATAGGAGAGAATAAAAATTATGCTCGGACAAAAAATAAATAAGTAGTGAAGGTTATAGGCCATTAAGTGCAGTCTATGTTCTTACATTATCAACGGGGGAATATGACTTCATGTAGAAGTAGAATTCCTCCTTCCTAGGATCACCCCATTCCTGCAGTAACACAAGGACATAATCTCAATTACCAAAAGAAAAACAAGAAATCATCGCATACTTATGACAATCTTAGAAAGAATATAGGCGGCTATATATATAGTACCTCTTCTTAATACCAATTTAAAAGACAAACAAATTATAACAGCCCATGTGCATTAACTGAGACATTTGCTCATTTTTTTCACGGCAAAAATACCTATAATGCGTGAAGTTGGAAGCTACTATCTGTAGCTTCATGGAAACGATATTGAAATTGTTCTGGGAAATGAGAAATGGAAGCTGGCAACACACCCAAACCAGTGAGTGCACAAAATCATATGATACAGCAGCAAGGATTCAGTTTTTTTTTTCCTGAATCAATTTGGTTGTGCAAAAATAGTACAGCAGCAACATGTGCCAGGGATGCAGCTGTTATTTCTTCTAAACGGCCAATCACACGCGGTGTTAACAGTGAATGGGGCCAGTGTGATGAGAGAAAAAAAGAAGGGAGGTTATAGATCAATTAAAACTAGAGGGGAGGTGTGGCATTCAACCAGAAAACTCAAACAGAAGCACTTCTGTTGTCCTTTTTGTAAAATATATTTTCCATAGAAGTTGCAACATATTTTCATCCTCTTTACAAGTTACAACATGCAATACGAATTAATAATGGACATAATACGAATTCATACTTATAGGGGAGTATTCATCAGGAAAATATCAGTCAATGCATATCTTCACTAAAGTCTCAAAGTGACATTTACTTATGCTTCCTAAGGGCAATCATAAAACACATTAACTTATTAAAATAAGACCATATCTCCCATTTTTAAGTGACATATTGGGTGAAATTCAAACAGAGACATCTAGTTGTCGAATTTGAATAATTTTCATATGTTGGTATGGAGTGGCAGATTAAGAAAAATAAAATTACCTCCCATTCAGAAGTAGTGAGAGGAATAGTTGGATCAAGCATTGTTGTCACAACATCCACAAAAGGTACTCCGGCAACAGCAGCCTTGAATAAATCTGGTCTCATATTAAGAACTCCACCAATTAGCAAACCCCCGGCACTTCTGCCATTGATGCAAAGTCTTTCCTTGGAACAGAATTTTTTTTCAATCAAATGTTCAGCACATGCAATAAAATCAGTGAAAGTGTTCTTTTTCTTCAGCAGCTTCCCATTCTCATACCACTGCCTCCCCATTTCACCACCTCCGCGTATATGAGCTATAACATATATAAAACCTCGATCTAACAATGAAAGCCTTGACGACTTGAAACTGGGATCTATGCATATCTGTTGACAGTTTGAGGACACAAAATTATAGAATCAAGAAGAAATAAGTGACACGTTCAAGGTATAAAATGTAAACACCGGAATACCAGATTCATGAATGAATTTGGTACTTAGACTCCAAAACTTCTGTAAGCAAAGGAACAGGCTGACTAAAATATAGTGCCCATATACCAGGGAACATAAATATATAAGTAAGCAAATAAATAACCAGCTTTGCATGTCTAAAAATTAATGGCAGAAAGGAATCAGAAACTTATTAATGCAATTCTTTAAAATCCAAACGACTTATAAATATGGAGGATGTTCATGAAAGAAAGCATCTTGTACGCAACAAAACGAGATAAGACAGAGAAAGTTGTGCCTTTGTTCCAATAAGCCAAGAAAGTATTTAGTGGCAGCAAAAAAGTTCAATTAAATTTAGAGTTCAATTCAAGTAATAAACATTGATGTGCTGTATTAGCAGCACGAAATCAAAGCATAGAATTCAAAATTTGCAATGTTATATGGGCAATGTAATTCATATAAAGTGTTATCTTCATTTACCTCATAAGATCCGTAGCCATAAAGTAGTAAAGGATCTGATCCATCAAGCTTCACAAGATCTTTTCGGTAAACAAGTGACATGGGAATCAAAGTTCCATCCAAAGCATGTGCCCACTGCCTTTCAGTGACATATTTTGTTGCATCAAAACCTCCGAGAACCTGAGAACAATAGGAGACAACCAATACAGGTATAGAGAGCAATTGAACAAAACTCAAGCAAATAAGAAAAACCTATCATCACCATAATAATAATAATATTAATCAGATTAAATTACTTCACAAATCCTTATAGTTTTATTAAAATTTTAAATTAGTCTCTAGAATTTAATTTCACGAGATCTGGTGCAAAATTGAACAGCTTGGAGTTTAATGGCCCATTGAACTTACCGAGTCAATCTTCTTCAAAACTGAAGCGCCGGTCTTCATATCATAGTCATACACAGATGGCGGTGTCTTCAACGAGCTATATGAAAATCGTAAAATACTTGACGAAAACTCTGATTCTGAAGAATCCACCGAGTATACTGGATCGATAAAATTAACCACCTGGCCACTTTCAAGACTTCTTAGCGGTTCACCAAGAGATGGAAGGTGATAAACTATTATTTTTGGCAGACCATTTTCTCTCTCATATGCAACAAGATGATCACTAAAAAGTTGTATCTCCTGAATCTTCACACTAAAGAAAAATCAATGTAAGTTTTGGTGACAGTGAAAGACACACTCTAAGAATTTCTATTCTTTACATTTTATTCGTGCGAACACTTTTCGGAATTAATTAAGGATGTTGAATGATGATAAGCATCATCATATGAAAATAATGCAACAGCAAATTAGTTAACTGTATAAACTGCATGGTGTAGATGAAACTTTAAATCCTCAAAGGTAATTGTTATGGCTTTTGAAAATGGAACATATATCTAGCAAAATAACTATTCAAAAAGCATTTCATTAATATTGTTATACATCTTTGAACAAGCAACCCAGTGACCCCACATTCAAATTCAAAATCCAAGCACACTGTCATTATAACTTACTCGAGACTATGCCCAAAATAAAGAAATCAGTTGAGCAGTGATACAAAATTTGAGTTACCTTTCTCTGTGGGGAATAAGAACTGTAGTTGAGGAGGTGTTGTTGACAGCACAAGCTACAACCTCTGAATTGAAAAATTGATCACTTCTCCTCTTAATAAAGAAATGATCTCCACGATGGCTAACAGTAGTGTCAATACCGTCCACACGTTGTGTCAGAACTTTAAGACCTTCTTCAGGTTTGGAAACATCAAGATAAAAATTAAACCTTGTATTTTTACTCTCCGATGCAACAAACAAATATTTCTTGCTCTCGGAAGCTTGAAGATCGAGAGAAAACATATCATCCTTTTCCTCATAAAGACAGGTATCTTTTGATTGTTCTGTTCCCAACACATGAAGCCATGCCTGTATCACTTAGGAAGTTAGCATAACAAGAGTTACAAGACAAATAAGATATTCCATATGCAGCGTAATAATAAACAATTAAACACTTATATATGCAAGAGGTAAATGATAATGGTTAAGAAGTGAGGCCAAAAACAAAAGGAATTTGTTTGACATACAATTATTGTAAAATTAAACCATGTGTATATTCAAATACTCAAATGCCACGTTGAAGCAAGATTTAGGGTGCATTTGTTTCATCGTTGGAAAAAAAAAATAAAGCAATTATAAATCATATCACTTTTTGGAGCCTTATTACTTTTTCTTTTTTGAAGCTGCAATTTTTTGACCTGTGATAAACGTATTAAAATAACTTTGTTTTAGATTTTTCCTTATTTCTGAAAAAGCTCAATCAGATAATCAGTTGGAACTTGTGTCCTGCTATGAATCAAGCAGAAAACACCCAGTTTCAGTTGCAGATTGAAACACATTGTAACCACAAATCTCATCTTCTAGTTTTCAGCATCTGTATCTGGCTAAATTAGCTTCTAATTCAATTAGGCCAGTTTCACTTCTAAATAAAAACACTTCCCAAGGGCTTTGCACATGTGAGAAGTTGATAGGATCATAAAACGATTGTTTGGAGATGACAGAAAAAACCCAACAGCCCTAGTTACAAGACAGCCTAATAATTAGAGGAAAAGTGAAACCAGGAAACACTCTTGGTGAAATCATGAAAAAATTTGGTTGTTGTTAATGTATTTGAATAAATGAAAGCTGATTAGATCCAAACAGTTAAATATTGGGTTGAAAGGAGAATTTCCCACCTTGTAAGGCCTAAGAATACTATCCATTGTTACATAAACTAAAGCATCATCACCAGCCCATTCAAGGTATGCTGTTACACCAACAATTGGCTGTCCAACTGGAGTTTGAGTCTCAACATCCATGACATAAATGGTATATATTTCATCTCCTTTGGTGTCTTCTGCATATGCTACCAACTTGCTATTTGGGCTAACCTGAAAAGAAAAAAAATTGAAATAAAAAGAATGTTGGAAATCAGGAAATAAAACAGAAGAATGCAAAATAAAAATTCCACGATAAGGATATGATCTAACCTTAAAAGTACCAATGCTGTAGTATTCATGTTGTTGTGCCTTGATATTCTCATCCAAAATAACATGCTCCTGAGGAGCATCAGGTCCTGTTGGCATGGTGTCATTAACAGATGGAACCTTTTGGTTATCGGATATAAGGCGCCTGCAATGTTGAACATACTCCTTCCCTTCTAAAGTTTTCTTATAATAGTAATAAGGCCCTTTGCGTAAGGGTGCAGATACATCTTCCTCCTTTATCCTTCCTCTTATCTCAGCAAAAAGCTTATCTTCAATTTCCTTGGTTCCTACAAATTTAAAAATGCATATAATATTATCAGAGTAATTTGAATTAATCTCCTCCAAATTTCAAAAGGCCGCTTAAGTGCATGTGTGTGTGGATATACCAATGGTATTTCCTAGTTAGCACCTAATAGTCACTGAGCCTTTACTCGTTTACATGAACTCTCTCCAATCCATAGTCCGTACATATTGAGTTCAAACATATAAATATATATGGTCCATTGTAGACTTTTGGGCTGGTCCAAGCACAATACCACTTCCTTCGGGCAATATAAGTCTAGCACCATCATCTATCAAGTCATGCCCCATTCTAAAAAGTTCACCTCAACTATATATTAACTTGAGTGTCAGAGCGTTTGCAAATACACCTCTACCATCAGGCGTCGGGCATCATCTCCACTATGGATTCCAGCCAAACGCCACCATTCACGGAGTATTCTTCCTTCCCATCCACCATCACCAATTCACCGTGAAATCTACGAGTCTGATCAGAACAATATGTTTATGATTGTTCTGTTTTGCTGTCTGTACTCTTTAGTGTTTACTTAACAATGACACATTGTATGATATATTCAAAATCCATAGCCATTTCAAATCAGTTCGAAATAGAACTACTAGTTCAGTTCTTAAAACTATAACTGATTACTTTTAAAGCTCTAGAAGCTAAACCAGTTCGGTTCCTAGTTTTTAAACCAAACCGGTGCACTCAATTAATAAAATCAAGATCCAATAATAATAATAATTAATAAATAAAAGCAGTGAAAGCGAAAAAGGATAAGATAATGAGATAAGATTAGTACCGGACATGAGAGAATCGGTGTAAGCATTCTCCTGACGGAGATAAGAGAGTACATCGGGATCGGAGCGGGAATCATCTCGAAGCCAATAGTAGTTGTCAATTCTGACATCATTGAAAAGCTCCATCACGTGTTCTACTTTCTTCGCCACTGGAGGAGGAAGCGGAGAGTGAGACTGCGACAGAGATTGCGGTGGTGAAGCCATCGGACGGCGGTGGTGGTAGTTGTGAGAGAGTGCGGTGGAAGGAAGAGAAAAAGTGGAGAAGGAGGAGGAGGAGAAGAGAACGGAAACGGTTAAAGGAATGCAAAAAAATCGACCAATGTTTATGCGAAGATTTTGAAGTTGCATTTTAATTCTATTTTATTTTTATTTTTTTTATTCTTCTTTATTGGGTTTCAATTTAGTGCACTTCACAGTTCACTCACTCACTTGCTTTTTTTTCAAAAAAAAAAAAAAAAAATACAGTATGATCAGAGCCACGTGAAGGAGTTGCTTGCTTGCTATAGAATTGAATTCATGCCTGCATATTAAAACATAGGATAGAGGATAATAACTTCAAATTCAATAATATTGCAGTATTCATACACTTATTTGCCTGGTTGTGGTTGGTATATAACCGTATAATCTTTGCCAAAAAAAAAATAAAAAAACCAAAGAGATCATGGGATGAAATGAAAGAGATAGAAATCAATTTTAATTTAAGATCTTTGCCCTTCGGTAATTCTTATGCTCAACTTAACAATACCATAATAGTACATTGATATAAATGTATAATATAAGTGAGCTTCTACCACGTCATCGTAAAAAGGACAATTTTTTTACGTGAAAACAATGGTAAATACTAAATACCACCAAAATTCACATGCATTATGAGGTTCTAGATTCAAACTGAAATGAAAACATTTGGCACAATAATATCAATATTGTAGTTGAGTTATGACTTATGAGTTATTATGGCTTATGAATTAAAGACAGATTTGAAAAAAAACAAAAAACTAAGAATTATTTCAGTTCAAACTTAAGAAAATATTTTTAAGTGAATTTTTTAAAAGGGACTCGTCATGCATAATACATGGCTATAATATAGACTCATCATTCATAAGTCATAATACAATACCAACCTTAGATAGGAGTATAGGACCCATCAGAAATAAAGATATTATAAGAAATTATTCAAATGTTCAAAAAAAATAAAACATAAGACTACTTGGGACAACATGGTGAATTGGTGATGCCTCTAACAGACACCACCATCAACCTCAAACTTAGCCTTCTTGATGCACAGTCACTACAAAAACCTCAAGTGAGTCTACTACAAATAATCTTTGTACCTTCTAAATATGCATAAGGCTCCAACTCATGTTTTGATTTAACTATGAATTGCTAAATAAACATTCATCTTCCCAGTTCCATTTTTCGTTTTTTTCCAACAATCAAGCCTAAAGCTCATTTTCCGTGACAGCTTCCATGGTCACACATCAAACAGTCTACTTTAGGAATTATCTTGCAGCTATTTTATCATTTTGTATGCAGTCAGTGGAGCTATGCATTCATTCCCTTGCATATCGTACACAATGGCAGAATGTTAACGGCGTAGTTTAATGGAAATATTCAGACTCTTAAAAAGAAACTTTGAGCTCTTCAATTTTTCAAGGTAAAAGAAGGAATGTTTTCCTGGAAATTTGGAATGTTACTCAAACACGATGGTTTGGTTCCGCGGTAGTAAAAGAAGGCCATGATTTTTGACCACTCGTCTGCACTGCGAATTTCTGAGGATCCAAAAAATGAAAATTAATCATGGTCAGATGGTAAGGTACATATAAATGGAAAAGATGAATTTCTTTTATTGATTTTTTTTTGGTAAATCATAGATCAATACCTTTATCACGGTATAAAATCTTCCCTGCTTTAGTAAAGATAACTTCTGGGAAAACCGATACTTTAAGGGCAGCAACTAGTTCAGTCTCAACAACAGCATCGAGTGCGATACACTTTCATATGATGCACAATAGGATGTTAGACAAAAATAAAATCATCTTTGTGATAAAAGAGCCGAAACTAAAGGAATGCTATTATTACTTTACTAAGTTACTTACTCTTGGTGAGGGTAATCTGCAGTTCCATATGATTTGCACAGCCTTATCTAGTTCATATCGAACTCTTTCATTATCCTTTGGCCTAAAAATAAGTGAAAAAATTAGTAAGGATTGTTTTTTACTTGCTTGATTGTAAGCATGATATGTAGTACTCCAACTTCAAAAGCATAATAGCAATGAACAGGAGCCTATTTCCAAAAGGTAAAAGGAAAAAAATGCATGAGAATATAGTTTTTCGAGTGCAACTCTACATTGTTAGTACTTGTTTTGTTGTAAATGTAAACTCTAAGCTATTGTAAATCATATTTGGTTTAACTTCCATAACTAACACTGTTAGTTAAGAGCAGTCTCTCATGTATAAATACAGGCTCATGGTATCTGAATAAAAATAGAAATCCATACGCATCATTTTCTCTCAAGCCAGATATCTAGTTCTGTCTGAAACACTCAGAAACCTAAAAAAGGCTCACTTAGCATACACATAAATATTCGCAGCAGGAAAGTAAATACATATTGTGATGTAGAAAAGGCCAGTTCCAAAAAGCAGGCTACTCGGACTAGATTTCTCCAAAATGACTATTAGTAATCGTGACTCAGCAGCATACTTATAGGAACATATAGACAACATTGAAGCAATCAGCCAATTATCATTCAGCTAATTAGACAATATCAAGACAAGTTAAGCTAAAAAAACAGTTATGGTTATCTTTCTGTTCAGCTACTAACTCACGCAACTACAGGTCTAAGGTATAGAATGTCGAAAAATATAACAGCTAGAGATTAAACTAAATGCAAAAGTAGAACAAACCTTCTATAACGATTGTGCACAAGAATAATCAAGGGACTAATGTCTTTAAACACAGTTTCCTCCCATTCTGCACTCTTCAAGTCTTTGACAGAACGAATGTAATTGTCATCTTGCCACACTACTTCCTCATCGTCGTCATCATCATCATCATTATCTTCCTTCTTTTTGTTTTGGACAGTAATCTTGTCGAAAAACTGGCCAAAGCTGAATCCCCAACCATCAGCATCTTGAGGCCAATTAGGATCTTCCTCTTCCACAACAAGTTGGTAATCATTGATAAGCTTTTGCATTTTAATTTTCTTTTCCTCGGTGTCTTCAAGCTCTTGAATATGAGGGTTCTTATCCATAACCTGTCTAATTTTTCTCCTCCATTCTTGTCTCTCTTCAAGATTCATAGCATAAGGGTCATTTTGTTTGGAATGAGAGGATACATCATCGTCTTCATCATCATCACTGTCATCTTCCTCTCTTCTTTTGGAAGCAGCACCATTCGATTTGAGTGCTTGAACTCTTGTTAGTTTGGAATGACAAACCTAATTCAAAGGAAATAGAAAAATTCAACACCATATGTATATAATACGTATGGAAACAAAATAAAATAAAAACTTATGTACTTGCCTGCAAAGAGGGGTTTGAGAAATGAGAAATTCTAACTGTTCTTCTTCTTCTAGTAGTGTTACAAAGAAGAGTGGTTAAGGGTTTGGGTTTGCGATAAGCAACACCGATTAAGCTTGATGCTATTTCAGTGAAACATGCCATGGTACCGTGAAGGATTGGGTTTAGCTTTCAAACTTCCAGAAATAAAATGTTTCTATAAGCAAAACTAACTACGGTCACTTAATCACTTACATTTTTTGATGTGTTTTGATATTGGATTGGACTTTTTTTCTTTCGGGTTGGGCTTATCAAATGTCTTAGGTCCAACAATGTTAATCTTATACGGAATTTCTTTTTGCACCCGTGTGTTTTCTCCCGCTATATGCTAATTACATTTTTACCCACTTAAATTCAGAAATATATAAACTTTGTTGGATCCGTAAAAAAAAACGCCAATAATTTTTTTTATAGATAATTAGAAATTAACAATGATAGTCAGCTTAGCTCAATTGGTTGGATGTCGCATTATATATGCAGGGGTGGAGATTCGAACTCCAGTCATCCCATTTCTCCACTCTAAAAGTGGAATTCTTAGCTGCTAGACTACTTGATGAAAGAAAAGAAAAAGAAATTAACAATGATACGAGCTAAGTTAAGTAGTTTCGTATTATTACTTTTGGATTCTTAAAAAGACAAATCTTATGGCTCCTAAATTGAAAAAAAAATAAAAAAATATCTATACCGAAAAAAAAATTGAAAAAAATATATATTGTAAAAAAAATTGAAAAAAATATATAATCTGAGCCATTAAATCTCCTAATTCCGTCAAATCTAATGGCTCCTAAACTTCCATGTCATTAATCCTACGCAAAAAAAATCGTATATTCGTAATTTCATATCATATCCACTTGCGGTCGGGAAAAAAAAAAACAATCTTTTTCTACTATAAATAAGCTATTACACTTCCCATTATTTTAACATTGTTCAAGTTTGATTCTGAGAACACAATTCCTTTCCTTTCCCTCAGCCGATCGATCTATAACATCATTGAATCCGCTGCTATTCAAAAAACACGAGCTTCGCTTTCGTCTTCTGTAGTTTAAGATTTAGGGTTCATACACACTTAATCCCTGCCTCGATCTGTGTGATATCGGACAACCTCCAACACAATGGTATGCTCCTCCTCTTTCGATGAATAGCTTATTGTTTCGTTTTATTTTTTATTGGAATTAGGCTCCGTTTAGATTTGACTTAATTTTGAGCTTATATGAAACAAATTATGAAAATAATTAAGCTTTTATGTATCATTATAAGCTTTTCAAGGTAGTATGCAAATAAAAAATAGCTTATAAAGATACAATTTTTTTTTTGATAAATATAAAGATACAATTTATTTTTTTTGATAAAATAAAGATACAATTTTTGTCGATGAAAACTTATGAATTAACATAAAAGTTTATTTATTTGCATAGTTTATTTTCATAAGCTCAAAAATAAGCCAAATCCAAAGGTAGCCTTTACCTTTATAGTTAAACAGAATAATAATAATAATAATAAATAATAATTTTATGAATAATAGATGAATATTTCCCGGAACTACGACTCTTCCAGAGTAGACGATGTATTGAAATATAAGATAGCAGTATCCGTTGCATTTGGAAATAACTGCAAAAAGCATGCTGAGTTTTCAAAACTCGTAAAAGATTATTTAATCATCATCAAAAGTAGTCCTATTAATGATGAGTTATTAAACGGCGTCAAAGCAAGAGTGATGGAGGTGCTTAAAGGACATCCCGATTTGATTTTGGGATTCCACACCTTCGTGTCAAAGGAACATCAAATCATGCTTACACTTCAACTTGAGACAAATGGTTAGTAGTTTATCATCATTCATTGGTTGCGGTTATTTTTCTTTATTCATTGATTGATCGCACTTTTTTTTAAATACAAGAGGGCATAAGCCTAAAAGAGAAACTACTCAGAAACAAATCTAGGAGTGGAGACTCCTACGATATCATCACTACAAAACTGTCTAACTTGTTCTGGGCACATTTCAAAGATGCTAACATTGAAATTGCTATTCATTCCCATATTATCAAGTGCATCGGCACAATAATTGGCTTCCCTATAATCATGAAGCACTTTGATTTCCCACTCAAGTGCATGAAATCCTGTATTTGTTTAACCGTAAGCTACAACATGTACCATACCATTTATGTCTCCTTTCTTCTTGAACGCCTTTGAGTCCAGAACCAACTCAATCTTCTTAAAACCTCTCAAATTTGATAACTTTAATCCTTCAAGAACATTCCACAACTCCGCCGTTATGGTGAAATTCTTTCCACTAGCTACAAGATCCCAAAAACTTTTGTTTTAGAAATAAATTAAAAGACGTTTTTTTTTTGTTACAAAAGCATATATTTATAAATCACCTAACATTATCATTGTTTTAATATAAAGGAAAAAAGATGAAGGTAGAAGAGAATTGTGAGCTTCCTTCGGACGTGCTTCATATCATTTCCAAAACACTAGATTTTGACGACCACTTTCAGTTTGCCGGTGTGTGCAAGAATTGGAGGGTGTTTCACAAAATTTATTGGAGAAACTTTTTGGCAGTGCAAGAACCATTACTTCTTCAAGATTCATTGTTTTATGGTAATAGATCATATTCCCTTATCCGCGTACCTGACCAACAAGTTTATTGCTTGAAGATGATGAACTACTTCTCCAAGTATAAATATTCTGATTGTTATTGTTATGGTGGATATTTTATGGTCAAGAACCGTAACTCATGTTTGCTGATCAATCTATTTACAAAAGTAAAGAAGGAAATTAATATCCCTACCTTTAACGATCAGTCTCTGTCAAATAACCGATTATCCCAAAAGCTTAAGCTGTTAGGAAAGGCCACATCAATAGTTTTATATTATTTCTAACACGCCCCCTCACGCAAGAGCCCATTGTGCTTGAAGCGTGGATAATGCATAGACCCACCTACCATATGCTTAAAATTCCACTTTTAATTAGAAAGTGAGGGGAGCGGGAATCGAACTCTAGACTACTTAGTCATAGATGCTCTGATACCATGTCAAATAACCGATTATCCCAAAAGCTTAAGCTGTTAGGAAAGGCCACATCAATGATTTTATATTATTTCTAACAGTCTCGTAGTGTCAAGATCTTGCTTGCTTTTGGCAAATGCTCTGAGGAATTTGTCTTGGTGGTTTTATACCCTTGTTCTATGAATTTGCATGTCTATCAATCTCGAAGTTCTAGTTGGGTTACTTATTCAACAACAGGAGTTATAGGGAAGGTTGTCGACTTTGTGGTTTTGCATAATATAATATATGTTGTCACCAACAAAGCCAACATAGGGGTACTCAATTTGAATTCTGCAAGTATTAAATTTCTAAAATTGGAGAGTACTCCCATTTCAAATAATGAGTTAAAGTTGGTTAATTGTGATGAGGAACTTTTAGTGGTTGATTTTATGCTAAGTGAACTAAAAGTTGTCTATAAGATAGACTTCTCAACCATGAGTTATGTCAAATTGGACACTTTAGGTGACCTTGCATTATTTTATGCTTGGAAGGGACATTGTTATGCATTGAAAAACCCGAACATGTGGGGATATCAGAGCAACTCTGTGTATGTCGTCAAACGATCACATTTAGAATGTTGTGTATATTCAAGGGACAAAATATGTCAAAAATACATTGTGCTTCCTACTTCTCCAGTAACAGGAACCTTCATGTACAATTGGCGCTGTGCATATTCAGGGAATGATAGTAAATCGCAAAAATATATTATGCTTCATGGTCCATCAAAATTAGGACCAGAATACTCTCGTTACGATTGGTGTTTTAGAAATCTACGATATGAGGTTGATTATTCTCTAGTTGAATAACTTGGATATTATCCACCATGTTACTTGTGGTATGTGTTTCCATCTATTTCCTTTTTGTTTACCGATAATTTGGTTATTTCTTTTCACGCTCGTTGGATAGTGTCTGACTCTATGTGGTATGTACGCATTTGCATTAGTTTTATGTAGACCACTTTTGTTGTATTGCACGTTATGTATGGCCTGTTTGTGTAATATGTGGTTTGACAGTGTTTTGGTTTATGTCCCTCCAATATTTTGTATTGGATTAGATTTTTACGGATTATTTTGAGAAAAAAAGTCTTAAAGAATTTAAAAGACTTTATGGGATTATGTTGATTTTGTAAGATTCTAATTTCTAAGAGACTTTTTTTGAAAGACTATTTTCAATCAAGATTCTTAACATAAGATTTTGTGAGATTATAACACAAATTTTTAATATTTCAAAGCATTTTATGGATTTTTAAGATTTCGAAAAATTAAAGACAAAATTATTTTTACTTGTTATTTTATTATTTAAAAAAAACAACAATAATAATAATAAAAGTAAAAATAAAATTTTTGAACCAAAAATTCAAAATAATAATAACACAGTTACAATTAACATTTTAACAAAAAAAAAATGATTCAAATCGTATAGCCTTTTTTCAATCCTATATTCAACCTATATATGTGATTCAAATAAATAAATAAAATCATCATATCCCATATGAATGGTGTTGTTGTTGCATATCCTCTTTTTGTTTTGATTTGCATGGCTCTATAGCATCAACAATGAACAAAACAATATTGACTCAAGTAGATCAGAGCAGTCCTGCGTGGCCAATATGCAATCGATTGAATTTGCAAGAAAGAACATGAGAGTAGTCCTGCCGGCAAAAGAAAGACAAAAAAAGTCTTAGTTTTGGAAAAGTTTTGAGGGTTTGAGTGAGATTTTTAGATGAGTTTTCTTTTATATGTATTTTTAACTAAAAAGTTTATCAAAATTCATTCCACAAAAAAATCTATCAAAATCACATATTTTTGAATACCAATAGACATTTTAAAAGTGATTAGAAATATCAATTGAACGTTCCATGAGCTTAGCTCAATTGGTTGAACATATTGCATGAAAGTGTCGAGATCCGGTTTCGAACCCGGATACATCAACGTATTCATCTTTAATAGGTGAATTTGTAGCCACTAGACTACTAGACCAAAAATATATATATATCAATTGAACTCAGAAGGTGTGGTTGAACGGTTGGGGCTTATCCTCCCTTAACCAAAGGTCAAAGGTTCGATTATCGCATTGGATACGGAACAACTTTAAATCTCTGAGTCAGCTATCCCACCTTTTGAGGTGTCTTCAATCTAACGAGGGGGATAATCACTGTGTTTAACGGTGGACACCCTGGTCTCGACTAAAAAAAAAGAAATATCAGTTGAATACCAATAGATTTTGTTGCCCTTAAAACAAATCTTGATTGTCTTAATTGAATACCAAAAGACTTTTCTAACTTTTGTAAAAATCTTGATTGAATACCACATAAAAATTTTATGATAAAAAAATCATTTAAAATTTTTCGAAATCTCAATTCAATACATCCCCCTTAATATCTATAAGGTGTTGTGATGGTTTACCATTTGCACACCTTTTGCTTAAGTAAAAAAAGTAGGAAAATCTTGCAATGGTTTGTTGTTTTATGTTTTCGTTATTACTGATAAAATAATTATCTTTTGTTTTGATGCTTGTTAAAAAATATTTTTGATTTATACCGTTGCAATATTTGAATTTTTTTCATTAAAGTTCTTGTTGTCTATTATTACTAGCGTGCCAAATGGATATGTTCCGTACCCGTTTGTGTGATATCTATTTTTTTTTATGCTAATTTATATGTAGAATACCTCAAAAAAAACTTATATGTAGAAGATGATTATAAATTTGTTTTCAACTTTGTTTGTTATTAGAAAAATTGAAAGTTGAGGTAAAATAGGAAACAAAATAGGCTACATCAAAAGAGTGTTTCCTCTTTATATATACTAGCATGCCAAACGGGCACGGTGTGATACGTTTTTTTTGATGATTTTATGTGTTTGATGATAATAAGATTATAATGGAATTTAAATGATTATCGTTTTTTAATTAAAAAAGTTTTGAGGGTTTGAGTGAGATTTTTAGATGAGTTTTCTTTTATATGTATTTTTAACTAAAAAGTTTATCAAAATCCATTCCACAAAAAAATCCATCAAAATCACATACTTTTGAATACCAATAGACATTTTAAAAGTGATTAGAAATATCAATTGAACGTTCCATGAGCTTAGCTCAATTGGTTGAACATATTGCATGAAAGTGTCGAGATCCGGTTTCGAACCCGGATACATCAACGTATTCATCTTTAAAAGGTGAATTTGTAGCCACTAGACTACTTGACCAAAAATATATATATATATATATATATATATATATATATATCAATTGAACTCAAAAGGTGTGGTTGAACGGTTGGAGCTCATCCTCCCTTAACCAAAGGTCAAAGGTTCGATTATCGCATTGGATACGGAACAACTTTAAATCTCTGAGTCAGCTATCCCACCTTTTGAGGTGTCTTCAATCTAACGAGGGGGATAATCACTGTGTTTAACGGTGGACACCCTGGTCTCGACTAAAAAAAAAGAAATATCAGTTGAATACCAATAGATTTTGTTGCCCTTAAAACAAATCTTGATTGTCTTAATTGAATACCAAAAGACTTTTCTAACTTTTGTAAAAATCTTGATTGAATACCACATAAAAATTTTATGATAAAAAAATCATTTAAAATTTTTCGAAATCTCAATTCAATACATCCCCCTTAATATCTATAAGGTGTTGTGATGGTTTACCATTTGCACACCTTTTGCTTAAGTAAAAAAAGTAGGAAAATCTTGCAATGGTTTGTTGTTTTATGTTTTCGTTATTACTGATAAAATAATTATCTTTTGTTTTGATGCTTGTTAAAAAATATTTTTGATTTATACCGTTGCAATATTTGAATTTTTTTCATTAAAGTTCTTGTTGTCTATTATTACTAGCGTGCCAAATGGATATGTTCCGTACCCGTTTGTGTGATATCTATTTTTTTTTATGCTAATTTATATGTAGAATACCTCAAAAAAAACTTATATGTAGAAGATGATTATAAATTTGTTTTCAACTTTGTTTGTTATTAGAAAAATTGAAAGTTGAGGTAAAATAGGAAACAAAATAGGCTACATCAAAAGAGTGTTTCCTCTTTATATATACTAGCATGCCAAACGGGCACGGTGTGATACGTTTTTTTTGATGATTTTATGTGTTTGATGATAATAAGATTATAATGGAATTTAAATGATTATCGTTTTTTAATTAAAAAAGTTTTGAGGGTTTGAGTGAGATTTTTAGATGAGTTTTCTTTTATATGTATTTTTAACTAAAAAGTTTATCAAAATCCATTCCACAAAAAAATCCATCAAAATCACATACTTTTGAATACCAATAGACATTTTAAAAGTGATTAGAAATATCAATTGAACGTTCCATGAGCTTAGCTCAATTGGTTGAACATATTGCATGAAAGTGTCGAGATCCGGTTTCGAACCCGGATACATCAACGTATTCATCTTTAAAAGGTGAATTTGTAGCCACTAGACTACTTGACCAAAAATATATATATATATATATATATATATATATATATATATATATATATATATATATATATATATATATATATATATATATATCAATTGAACTCAAAAGGTGTGGTTGAACGGTTGGAGCTCATCCTCCCTTAACCAAAGGTCAAAGGTTCGATTATCGCATTGGATACGGAACAACTTTAAATCTCTGAGTCAGCTATCCCACCTTTTGAGGTGTCTTCAATCTAACGAGGGGAATAATCACTGCGTTTGACGGTGGACACCCTGGTCTCGACTAAAAAAAAAAGAAATATCAGTTGAATACCAATAGATTTTGTTGCCCTTAAAACAAATCTTGATTGTCTTAATTGAATACCAAAAGACTTTTCTAACTTTTGTAAAAATCTTGATTGAATACCACATAAAATTTTTATGATAAAAAAATCATTTAAAATTTTTCGAAATCTCAATTCAATACATCCCCCTTAATATCTATAGGTGTTGTGATGGTTTACCATTTGCACACCTTTTGCTTAAGTAAAAAAAGTAGGAAAATCTTACAATGGTTTGTTGTTTTATGTTTTCGTTATTACTGATAAAATAATTATCTTTTGTTTTGATGCTTGTTAAATTTTTTTTTTTAATTATACCGTTGCAATATTTGAATTTTTTTCATTAAAGTTCTTGTTGTCTATTATTACTAGCGTGCCAAATGGATATGTTCCGTACCCGTTTGTGTGATATCTATTTTTTTTTATGCTAATTTATATGTAGAATACCTCAAAAAAAACTTATAGGTAGAAGATGATTATAAATTTGTTTTCAACTTTGTTTGTTATTAGAAAAATTGAAAGTTGAGGTAAAATAGGAAACAAAATAGGCTACATCAAAAGAGTGTTTCCTCTTTATATATACTAGCATGCCAAACGGGCACGGTGTGATACATTTTTTTTGATGATTTTATGTGTTTGATGATAATAAGAATATAATGGAATTTAAATGATTATCGTTGTTTAATTGGAATATAAGGTAGTTATAGGGAGTTTTTTCTTCAAATTTGATTTTTTTTTGTTGACGATTTCTTTAAATTTAGTTGTTATGAAAATAATTTAAAATTGAAGGTAAAATAAAAATAAAAAAAGGCTTCACAAAAAGACTGTATCATCTTTATATATGTATTGATATAAAGTTCAAATTCCTAATGCATTAATTTTTTTTGTGATATGACAGTTGTGATGATATTTATGATGTAGTTTGGCCATGTTTTATTAAAATAATAATTACATAGTCAGCAGGGGGCGCGGAGAAATTAACATATACTTGCTAATTTTGACTCATATGGGTCAAAGTTAGCAATTCTCAATAATTATCAGGTTTAAATACACTTTTAATCTTCTAAGTATTTTTAAGGTTTCACTTTGGTCCTTTAACATTTTTTCGTTCCGTTTTGGTCCTCTAACTTTCATTCCGTTAACCTACTTGTTCCTATCGTTAGAAAAATGTCAAAAATGAGAGGTAGAAGCCTCTATTGAGAAAACCGACATCAAATTTAGATTCAGCGTGAATAACGAGATGATTTGGAGTATCGTTTCATAAGGTTTCGTGACTGGAAAGATCACCGGTGATGTGGACGGAGACGGTGATGGAGGAAGCTATGTGCGCGATGAAGAAGAAGGTTTGTTGTCACGTGACATTTTTCTATTGGATCTCACACCAAAGCCACCAAGTCCCTAAGTGTCACGTACGCAAAATTAACGTTTTTCGCATTTTTCTAACGATAATTAGGACCAAATAGATTAACATAATGAAAGTTAGAGGATTAAAATGGAACAAAACATTAGTTAAAGGACCAAAACGAAATAAAAAATAGTTAAATGACCAAAGTGAAAGATTGAAAATATAATTATCTTGTACATCAGAAATATAAATTGCTCCCGCCACTTATCCTATAGGGACTATATGAATTTATTTACTAAATCACTAGATTAATTAAATAAAAAAAATTCATGATCAAAATTAATTAATGGAAGATAAATATTGCACTTAATGGTAAGGAATAAATAACAGCAATTGTCCGAGTTCGAATCCAGTATGCCCACTTATTCACTTATATGGAAAAAAAAACAAAATAACAGCAATTAAGGGAGGGAGAAGAGAAAAATCGAGCGGAGAAAACAGGAAGAACGCGAGCGAGCGACACGACCAATTGAATTGTTCGTTCCATTCCATCAATTTCATATTTAATTAAAGCCGCCGCCATGGAAGAGACGTTGGGTTCAGCAACAACAACCATCAATTCTTCAAATATAGGGTTTCAGGTTCTCTTTTTTCTTTCCTTCTTCCATTGTCTAGCATCATTCTTTTTGCCCTAATTCCTCTAATTGTAACTGTTCTCTACAGCTATTGAAGAAGCATGGTTGGAAAGAAGGGACTGGTCTTGGCATTTCTGAACAGGTTTTCTTTTTTGGTCTCGTTTTTATTCTATATGTTGAAACCAGTTTTGCAACAATTCTGATAATAAATAAATTTATTCATTCATTCTGGAAACAGGGTAGATTAGAACCCGTCGAAACTCGTGTGAAGAATAATAAACGAGGTTTGGGAGCAGATATTGTCAAGAAAAAGGTTGTCAAACCTGATTCCTCCAAAGGAGACAATAACCACCAGGTAATTATTTTCTTAAGGTTTCCTTTTTAACCCAAACACTTTGGTAGTTCTTTTAAGTTTACAATTGTAGAAGGATAAACACACACACAACTATGCAAAATGGTGCTGATTGTTTTAGGTAGTATTAGTTTCCCAGGTTGTTTTATTGTGATATAGGAGTATTTAGTAATTAGGAATCATATAAGTTAAGTATTTAATAAAGGGAATCATTTATAGTCGAATGAATGATAATGAAGGAGATATACTTTGATATCTATCTCTAAGAAGTAAGAACAAAGTTGACATAGAGTATTTAGTAATTACGAATTGTTTGTAATTGAACAAATGGAACAGAAATAAGTAAGTATAATAATATCTATCCTCTAGGTGGGAACGAAGGTGACATATAGAATTACGTAAATTATAGAGAGATTGAACAAAGGTGTTATATTGAGTGAGTCAGAAAATTTAGGTAACCTCCATAATAATGAAGATGGTAGAATCCCAACTAACGTGTTTTGGGTATGTCAAGAAAACTCGCAGAAGCACCTGTAAAATTGGATGCTGAATAGTCCAATATTTATTACAGGCAAAATGAGACCATGGGAATCTATAGACCAAACATTAGAGTGGTTTAGAAATAATCTTAAATGTTCTATCTTTAGATCAAATATATGACAGAAGTATATGGCATTAATTTGTCCATGTATATTTGGACTATACATAGTGGGGAAAGGCCTAGTTGTTATTTGTAGTTAGTTACGTGCAACCAAAATAATGAGTATTTAAAGTAAGCATGGTATCGTTATATACTAACAAAGTTATAGGGTCAACTTAAATATTGAACAACTCCTCGTTTTTCAATACTGCATTTTCTTTGTCTAACATTACTCTATGTGCTGGCCCCTACCAGTATTTCTCTTCGACTTTGGAAAAATTTCTTGTTCAACATCTGTCATTCTGATGCTAATCCAAATATATAGTGAGAATTTTTATGTCTAGTAAGGTTATTTTTCTTAAGTTATTACCTCTTCTCTTCAAAGCAAAAAGAAATTGTAAAAACTACAAAACTAGGTAATAAAGAGATAAAGCAACAAGTAGTAGAAAATAAAAATTGATTATTGGCAAATATGTACTACCATGTGTTGAATTAGTGGGACAGATTTTAAGAGTGTTGCAAGGGAAAAGCCCTTTGGTTGATACTACAGTTAGTGAGTTATAGTTATAGCGTTTTATTTTCGTTCAGTCATTTGGATTTAAAAAATGAACACGAGAGTTACTGTGGTGTGTTTTATTTCCTGCCTAATTCCCCATTACTCTAAAGAATAGAAGGGGAAAAAAAAAAATGTATATGATTTCCTGTTGTTGAACGACATCAATTGGTTTCAGGAACATTTGTCTCAAAAGAAAACCAAAGCACTTTGTAAACGGGTGAGAAAGATGCAGGAGCTTGAAAAGAAGATGCAGGAGAAGGAATTTGAGCGCACTTTCTTTAGAGAGTTCTGGCCTGAAAATGTATGATTAATGATGAGTTCATATAATTAAGCATCAGCACTTCCTCTTGCATTCACTTTCTTAGTACGAAGATGATTTCAGAGTCTGTGCAAGTTGGATATAGGTGTTTTCCTCAGATACTTGATGATATAGGAAAGGTTTATGCAAACTGAAGGAATTTCAGGCACCTTTTTTCATGTGTAAATAATCAACATTTTTCTCTCTCTAATTCTTTTGTACAATAGAGAAATATGCAAAAGGGGAGGGAAGATTATGACTTATGAGAGGCCATGTCCCTCCTAGTTAAAAAAAATGGTGTTTTCACATGTATTTTCTCCCTCTGGCCACTATTTTTTTTTTGGGTAGAATCCTCATGTCACTATTATTATAAGCAAAAAAGAGGCATTAAATATTGATCACTATTATAAGCAAAAGTTATATACTTTTGAATTATTTAATGCTAGTATTTCTGATATATCATTCACTTAATTAAAAATATTTGTGTCGGAAAAAATTAAAAATATTTAAAACATGTAGTTGAGTGTTTTCTAAGTTAAAAATGTTTAACTTGGCCTTTCAAATAAACTTGTTCATCCTTTTGAACACTCCAATTATTGGTGAAATCGGACTCAAAATGATGAATGATTTGAGCAAATGTAGTAACATATTGTTAGATTTTTCTAATAACTTTTGATTTTAATTCATCTTATATTTTAAAAACGGATATCGTTTCTTTCTTACTCCTGTTGGAATTTGAGCCTTTTTTGGTTATAAGAAGGCTGTAATCCTGTAGCCCAAATTTGAGTTCTGTTTTAATTTTTATCACAAAATAAAAAATCTTCTATCAACTAAAATAAATATACGACTAACATTTTATCATTAAATGAAATTGTGGAGTGATTTTATGAGTGGATCACACATCCACCACGAACAAAAATCACTTGGCATTTAGTTTTATGGTCGGAAGAAGAGCCAAACAATGATTTACGACAATTGATTTTGGCGTGTTTGAATAAAATCGATTGAATAAATATTTCCGTACCATGACAACTAGGATGATAACGGTTTGTTATGTTTTGATTTAGAAAGCAAATCTATGTTCAAATGAAATTCCATGACTGCACTCAACACTTTCAAGTTACCTCGGGTTTAAAATTGAACTATGGAATTGGAAACACAAGAGGCAAGAGAATATACAACTTGATGCCAAATACAAAATGAATGAATAGAAAAAAGAATAAATAAATCAGAATATCCTGTTAATAAGTGATGGATACCCTGAAAATACTGTGTCAACCTTTTGCCGGTATCAAGTAACTCATTATCATTTTCTTTTTTTGGACTCATCAGGCTTAACGAGTTCAACTGGAGCAGCAGGTATTCTGATCCACCATTCTCTAACCCGCCTACTCCATCTTTTGCTACTTTCTTTCCTACATGGCATCTCTCTTGTGTAACACTCAAAGAATATCACCAAAAGTATGTATTTTGGAGGAACAAAAGCAAACACTGCAGCTATGAAAACTAGAAATAGGGCAACCCTCTCTGTAGCCTGCAGGACAGATGTAAAACTTCAGAAAATATTCTGGAGATGACTTGGTAGAGTAGAACAACATATCACCAAATCAATTTGTGGGATTGTAGACCTATATTGTGCTGTTGAGTTTGTTTACTTTTCAGCATTTATTAACATCTGTTCAAAGAACATGTCTCCCCACCCCCATCCCCACACCAACCAAAATACACTTTCGTAGTATTCCATCTCTTGTTTGAGTAAATTATGTTCAATTTAAAGTACCACTTATTTTCAAAGAATTTTTATCGCATACCTACAAAATCTCAAATGTTGTATCATATTGGATGTTGGACAATAAAGAGGCAGCAATAAAGTTTTGCATAGATGAGTAAATACATATGTTCAATAGTTAGAGGTATAGTGGGACCAAGAAGAACTATAAGTGTCAAACATTGAGATTAACATAGATGTAAATGATCTTTGAACTTATATCATGATAAAGAAGAGTTGTGATGTCGATTGATCCACATTGTTTGTTGACATTATCCAATGGGATAAGGCTTGATAGTTGTTTGTGTTGAAAAAAATTCAACACATAACAAATGCTTTTGATTTATGGTTCATTGCAGGTTGACTACAATCAAAGTGGATTATCGAAACATAATCCAAATTTCATCATTGAGCCCCACAAGTTATTGCATACACTACATCCACAACATTTAAATTTTGCTTCTAAGTAGACCATGACTAGAATACTCACCTGGGGTAAGATAGCAAGAAGAAGAGCTCTTACTTTTAGTAGAACAATATTTCCAGCTTGAATAAGTGATTCAAACTGTGTAATGGCTTCTTGCAACGTCAGCAGTTGTTCTACTGCATTTCGATTTTGAGGAGGTGTTACTGTGAAGGCTTCTAATGCTGCTCCTTTTCTAAAATGCCTATGCCAGAGCATGATAATTGCAGTGAACAGAAAAATGGATGGCAGTAAGTACTGGATCCACCCCCTGTACATCAATGTTAATTAAAAGCTTTATTCATCCAATCCACGGAAGCCAACTTTAACACAAATATTATTTATTAACAGTTGTCACTGTCTGATCCAGGTGGTATTCAATCTGTTCAATAAGACTAAAGTAACGCAACTTATTACTTTCCTTCTTAAAAGTAGATTTGAGATTTAATGACCTCGTGTTCTTGTTCAAGTACAGAGATTTACAATAGTATGCAGAATGGTGTCAAAAATCTGGTGGATCTTGCTGGAGACGGGGTTACCAACAACAAAGAACCACATGGATAAAGACAGGATCAAGGAGATTCGATGTGCTTGAGCATTCATGAGGATATCAAGCATTGGAGAGAAGGTGGTGCAATATATGTCAATGAACATAAAAACAATTACCTTATAATCACATAACAGCTGAGTATCAAAAAAGCTGTTGATCTATAGAAGTCTTTCCACGAGGCCAAATGTTGTAGTCGGTTAGCAGATTCGATGATTGGGAATAGTAGTTCCTACAAGGAGTTAAAAGAATATTAACCACACCATACAACGAAAGCATTGACTCCATTTGTTTTTCCCTTGTCTTCTAGGAAAGCCTTATAATTTTGAGTTAGAAATGCTAAGCCACTCAATGGACATCCGACATCCTAACCGAAAGAGCATACCTTTCAAACTCAAAATTGAAATGCATTTTAAATAGAATATATTGATATTGAGGAAAAATAGAGAGTGAATGATACTGTGGAGGGAAAATATTTACTTCTTGTACTCATTTAGAACCTAGCCCATTAGTATTCGCTGGTACTGCTTAAGGAGCTTTGCAATTCTAGTTTGTTTTATGGCATACTATAGCAAAATATGTTCTTGCTTTGTTATTCATTCATTTCATGATTTCATCCCTCTTTGATTTACTATAATTTCCATGATCAAATGAAATTAAGATTTTTTTTTCAGAAAAAAAATAACATTGTTGAAAGTAAATAATAACAAACCTTCATTACTGCAACATTTGTATCGATGCCCTCCACCTTCACTTGGTCTACGGTTGCCTGTGCAGCTTCGGCCTTTCCAGTGTCCATAAGGGATTGTTTAACTGCCACTTCCAAGGGATTTATCTCACCAACTCGGATATCACAAACAATAGTTGTTTCTTCATAGATACCAGTCACCGTTTTTGATTTGAACCCAAGACAGAAGAGTGCCACTAATGCTGCTGGAGACACTGATAGTTGCTTTTTTGTTTCCACATTCGCTGGAACATGTCGTTTACTAGAAACAGAAGTTAAATTCCTTAACCTATTTGACAGGGTTTTCAAGATCATATCTCCCCGAGGAAGAGTTTCAGCTAGGTTAAAAGTAAGCAATGTTTTATAGCTGGATGAGAAAAAATTGAAAGCTTCTTTAAGTGCACGATAGCGGAAGATACCCAGACTAGCCCTGGCAAGTACTTCGGATTTCTGTGTATCTTTAAGGCTGAATTTCCTGACAAACATGTGTGCACGTAGGATCTCCAGACTTATGTCCAACCAGTAGTCACGACGCAAGTTTGCTTTAAATTCAGGGAATTCAAAGTAAACAGGCTCTGCTCTGTCAACACATTTTAGAAAATCATAAAATTTGAAGTGGAAACAAGGGAAATATATAAATAGACAATTGACGTAGGATATTTGCCACAGGTGACATACACAGAAATTGACTTGTACATCACAGCTTTATCAAATAGACGAGCACCAAGGGGTCCGGTCAAGTCAGGCTTTATGACCTGTTTCATGTCTGTGCCCAGATCATATCGAACAGCTTTCTCATGCACACCGACTCCAAGTGACTCAAAGTACAGAGCATAATTGGTCAGGGTCAAACGCCCTAGAAAAGGTAAAAAATTTGAGGTACAACCAACTTACAATATCTTTTAGGTACACTAACGAACTAAGAGTTCCTAATCAGTTAGTTGCTATATTGTTGGTATATAAAACAGAAAGAAATGGCCAACACATTAAACAGTGTGTTCTACAATAGTTCCAAACATACTCTAATTGAATAAATTAACTTCACAAATTTCAATTGAGCATCAAATCCATGAAATTACTCTGTATATTTTTATCCAATTAATGAAAATCAAAGCCGAGCAACTGCTGGAATGGTCTAGAAATAGTTTAATTAAAATACTTGAGTGTGTCCCTTTCTAACCAATTAGTGAAAAGCAAAATTTATTCTTTAAAGAACAAAGACGCTAACAAGAAGATAAAGAAAAATGACCATCATTTAGCTGAGGGAAATATTTTTGTGACTAGATCCTACTTTAAAACTTGGACTAACAAAGAAAGTAAAATGAATCTGCTAGTCACCAACCAGTGAGCAGTATCTCACTACTTAATAGTCATCAAAAACTACAAGCCGATTTCAATATATGTATACTCTAGTTTGAGCATTGGAAATACTCACCAGGCCATGCAGCAATTCCAATATGTTGAAGAACTGGTTGAGTTGGAATTGTCCCATCAACATCAAGGACTATCTCTTCCTCAGCAAGTTGCAGATTTCCAACAGAAGTGGCCAGAACATTTTTAGAATTCCTGATAACCCTGCAAACATAACGCAACTTGGCATAAGGAAATAGGACGCAGACACACAATACAGTAAACAATGCAAGCAACACAACCGAAGGAAAAGAACCTTACTTATTAAGAGATCTTATGTATTTATCATAAACAAGAAAATGAAGTCTACATCCGGAAGAATTGGTGAGCGCATCAAAGAGATTGTGGACAGTTATTATATCAGCAATAAGAATACAAACAGGAGCTATACGTGAGAAAGCCTCACGACCAACTGTCTTCTTATCATCAACCTAAAATAAATCATTGCAATTGCATACATAATTAGTTAATGTTTGAATTGAAAAAGGTTCCATTAGTACAGTCTGTGTATTATTAAAGGTTTCTTTGAAGCAGCTTATTTAAGCTTATCTACTAGCATAAGCATCAAGACCACTTATGAGGCTTATGGATACAACTTATGACATGTTGTAAATAGTTTTCAACTTATTTCTATAAACTCTACATAATAGCTTATGAAAACATCTTATAACTTATATAAAAATAATTTGACCATTTTATTTTTGTTATAGAAATAGCTTATAGATAAACACATATACCCTAAACAATAAGAGCTTAATTAAGTAGTTTATCCAAACAAAACCTATATTCATTGTCAATATCCATTGTATATAATGTAATTATGATTAGTGATGGAATAACCTGAACTGCCATATTTGTTGAACTGGAATAAAAAAAGGAAGCATCATCCTCATCACTGTTGATTTCATCTTTACAACAACGAGTAGGAGTTTCCTGAAATTATGATTAAGATAACAACACATCCACATCAATTAATTAATTAGTACTGCTATTAATTAACAGAAGAGAATTAATTAATTAACATAATGATATGAACCGTTGTGACTTGATCAGTGTGAACGCTTGGAGCTTCCCAAGCAAGCATCATATCAAATGTCAAACGACGAAACTCGGAATCGGTCAAATAATCGGAAGTTCTACAGAATTTGTGAAGCGCTTTGAAGGAACAAAATTCCACAAGGTTTCTAGCGTACGTTAGAAGCTCTTTCACTCCGAGAGGAAGTTCCGAATCGAACGCGTGTTGTAATTCATCCATAGACACTCCAACGATCCTACAAATTAAAAAAATACAAAATAGATAAATAACAAAAAGTTGTTGAAATTGAAACGAATGAATGAGAAGGAGAGTGTGACTTGGAACAGCGAGAGACGACGGAGTTAGCAATCGGAGAGAGTTGAGGAATATGTTTGGGAGAATTGACGGGGACATCGACGTCGGAGATAGGTTTGTTGCGGTTGAAGAGAAATTTCAAAGAGTTGTGATGGTTTCGGAGAATACTTTCCCACATTCCGAGCTTATTACTGTTATTGTTATTGGTATCGTCGTTTTCATCTTCCGATTCCATATCGTCTACAAATTGATTAAGTTCGGTTGATTTGGTTTTCATGATCTATTATTGGTTTTGTTGCAATGCAATGCAATCCGCGCCAACTTTGCTTTCTTCTCATTCGCTATTTTCGATCTTCTCAATTACAACTACTCGCTCGTTTTCGTGTTTCTCCTAATGATTTTTTTTTTTTAATGATTTACCACTATTTAATTTTACTCCTACCTTTTATTCATCTGCTTTATAATGGAGTAATTGAATTTTTGGAAAGTAAAAAAATATATTGAATTTCTTTAAAAAAATGCTTGGATAAATGGACTCAAGTAGTATCTTTTATGGAGTTATATATAAAAGGAGGGTGTGCAATTTAGTCTTTTTTTTCCTTCATAAGTATAGATTGATTAGGTCTTATAAAAAATAAAATGATGGTTGACATTGACCTACAACTTGTGATAATTGAAGTTGAGATATTGATGTTCTCAAGTCAAGTATTGATTCCACCAAAGTATTGACAACCAAATATATTGTGATTTGTGAGAATTTGAGAATTATATATATTTTTTTGTGAAAGTGTGAATTTGACTATGTGCATTATACTATTATTTGGGAATGAATATGGATGGAGCAGCTAGCAACTTTGACCGCATATAGTGAAATTGAGATTGTTCGATTGTAATTAGAAGGTTTAAATTTTAAGTTTAAAATTATTATATTTTAAGAATTTAAAACTACGTTAAAGTTAAAATTAGAATTCAGACTATGTTCTTGTGACTACAACTTAAACAGAGAATCAAAATATAAGCACTCTAAACTTTATTCTTTAGAAAAATAAAAGATGATAAATAAAAAAAAAAACTATTTAGATTGTTAACTCTGTTTTTCTAATATCTTTACCTTTCATTACAAAAAACTTGTACAATAATAACCTCAAGGAGTTATGAATCTCATGTTGATATACATGATGAGTGTGATACTAGCTAATTTGTTTTCTCAAATAACAAAAATAAATTACAATAATGATCTATTAATTTCTATGTATGAATTGAAGTTAAGAAAATAATAAAGACCTACAAAGTGGACAAGAAAATTGATTTCGTTCAAGCCATTGCTCAATGCAACTGAAATGAAACACATGCTTACATCTCCTCAGCTTGCTCACAGCATCTTCACCCTCAAATTCAACCAAGCAAATAGAACAAATCTCATTCTCATCTTCATCTTCTCCCAAATCTTTGAATCGCGCTACCGGTAGGGACGGAATTTCTGGAAACTTCATCTCCTTGGCTATACATTTGGTTTCACTAGAGAAGAAAAATATGAGAATTAGGCTAAACATGTTTGCAAGTGAACTCTTGATTTGCTTGAATGGAATGAAAACACATGTGTAGAACACAATTGTCACTATCCACAACCTAGATTGACAAACCATAAGACAATTCATCCTCAACTAGGTAATTAATATATCCTAAAATTTCAATACCTGAATTAAAAGCCTCTCTAGATCTGTGTCACTGTTATACTTTTCTAGACTCTGTTGTTTTCAATGACAATATGATTTTGAATTGGTAATGTGATGTGTCTATCTATCTTTATATATACATATTACATACAGTACTATACTAGCTAGAAGAGATGACTTTTATTTATATATTCATGACACACCGGCCTTATACATAAAATAATAATACAATACATGTATCCTAGATTCTTTATTTATTATAATTACAAAAATAAAACTTGTTATATACATTAATTCTGACTTTGGAGGCTGCTAATGTGTGTATATTACTTTTTTCTAATTATATTTAGGTCACCAACATATGTTAAAACAAAAATGTTTGATGGACACCTATTTTTTCATACATCCGCAACATCAAATTAACTGAGTTAATTATGTGCAAAATTTTAGTTATAAATAAAGTTGAATTTTTTTTTGGTAAGGGTTATAAATAAAAGTTGAATAGGGATGATTAATTTAAATCTCATTGAAAAATATGATTAATTTATATTTGAATTAATTTTGATTATTATGAATTGAATTAACTTTTTAGTCAATATAATTAAATTAATCATGTTTTTGCATAAAAATAATTATATTATAAGACTTTGTACATCATAGAATAGTGAGCTTTTTCTTAGGATCCTTATTATAAGTTAGAAGTTCAAGGTCTCAAGTCTTTTTATAATATTAATGTTATTTTTAATTTAAATTTATAGTATTATATATGTTTGAACTGCAATGGGTTTGCAAGGCCGGCGCCGATCCCACATTCTCTTGACTTGTTAAATTATTATGTAATGGATACTGTGTGCTCAACACCACCCAGTATTTTTGTTTTGGATTAACATTTTTTCAAAGCATTACATCAATGTTGACTTTCATTTCTTTTAGATGTAATTACATTTTTAATCTTCAGCTAATGTTGACACTCAGCTCTATCATTTTCTCAACGAATTTAGTCTCTTGTTGTGTTGAGTACTACATACTGATTTCTGATGGGATTATTCATTACTAATTTGATTGTTACAAGAAAAATGATAACTAGTGCAGTTAGAGCAATGATTAAGAAACACAAATATAATAAAAGTACATGAGAATTTGTGCGGTCAAAGTAATAAAAGTCCATAAAAATATTGTTTTCGATGTTAACTTATTATTTTTGTTACCTTTTAATTCTTCCATATATGCACATTGTGGTATAAAAAATGATGGACGTGAATTTCACTGCACACACATTACACGGGAGAGGATCATTTCCCCTCATACAACTCATAGTCATGACTCATGAGTCTATAATCCTAGAGATGACAATGGATAGGGTTGGGTGCGAGTTTGACACTATCCAAACCCGAAATATCAGGTAAACCCGAACCCAAACTCAAAGTGACTTTCGGGTGATAAAATAACACACAAACCTAAACCCGTTGTGTTCGAGTTTTTCCCACCCGAACCCGAATTTACATTAACAAAAGCAAAGAAAATACGAAAAATTCAAAGAAATTACGGTCTACAACATGCTAACATTGTTTTTAACATTAAAATAAGGATGAAAAATAGTCTACAACGTTAAAATAGTCTACAATATGCTAATGTAAGAGAGATAATTATATAATTTTATATATAACGGGTGTGATTTCGGGTTTCGGGTGTGGGTTTGACACTACCCAAACCTGAACCCGAAATATCAGGTGCCACCCAAACCCGAACCCAAACCCAATCAACTCGGGTTCAGTTTTGAGCGGGTCCCACGGATTTGGGTGTTTTTACCATCCCTATATAATCCTCTTAATTAGCCTCAACTGGAAAACCAAGTCTTGACAAGTTCCATTAGCTAGCATGTGTTGGTTTGACTTTTATGTTGCATATTTATTTTGGGTTATTGTTTCGTGTTAGGCACCATATGATTTTATTTGCCGCAACGTATTAATTATGATTAAATAAGAATAAGAATAATTATATTATTTTGTAAAAAAAAACAATAATTATATTATTGACCATGGGAAAGTTTAAGTAGTAGTAAATCACAATTTCAATACCATTAAATATTTCTCACAAAAAATGTCAAAATTGATAGTTAACCACTTAACCTCTCCTATTCTTATCGGGTATGAAGAATATATTTTTTTAGTATGATGTTTAGTTTGAATATCATGGTTAATTTGTCATAATCACGTGAGCCACCATAATTATATATATATATATATATATATATATATATATATATATATATCTTTTACAAAATCACAATACCGCAAACTTTGCCACGGTTGTTTTCCACGGTGAGAATCCACACATTCAAACCACAAGCTACCTCATGCAGCTTCAAGTGAATGTATAGTTATAAGCCATCGGGTTTCCAAACACACTAAAAGTGATTTTATGTCGAACTTACCTAAACATGTGATAGTTTATACTACAAAATTACATCGAATCATCGTAATTTTGACAAATTTAGAGTGATACTTAACAAGCACCAAATAAATACTCATGCGCCGTGTCGGGTTGTTTTGGAGTGTGATGTTGAAAATTGAGGTAGGATCAGGATGCTTTTCATTCATAAACAATACGTTAGTATTTTACCAGTATTTGATTTGATAGAATCAGGCGATTACAAATCATTATTAAAATAGTATATTATATTTAATGAAATCATTCTTTGATGAATTAAATTATTAAAACTCCTCAAATAAAAAATGATTATTAAATTAATTAAACTCCTCAATGTCCTCATGCACACTGATAATAATTGTCTCTTGTCTCTATTGAATGAGAGGTGAAACATCACTAAGACAACTGGTTACAGTTATAATTCAAGTAGTTTGTTCAAGTTAACTTAACTAACCTGCAACTGAAAATAACAGAATCAGTTAACAAATAACAGGTTTAGCTGCTTAATATATAAGTGTAACTAGCATGTTATTATTTTAGTGCATACACTTACACACTATTTTCTCATATTTCCTTTCTTTTAACTTCATTTCACATCAATCTTGTTAATCTTTTTCCTTCCCTCTTAACAATGTCACAAGCAAGCCTTCTTCTTCAAAAGCAACTCAAAGGTTAATTAATACCATAATCCAAACCATGAATCTTTTCACTATATTTCATTAACTTTGATTATAGCCCTTTTGGATGATTTGTGTTCTTGGTTTGACAAATGCATGATTGTTATTCACAGATCTTTGTAAAGCTCCTATAAATGGCTTCTCAGCAGGTTTGGTTGATGATAGCAATGTGTTTGAATGGAATGTCACCATTATTGGTCCACCTTATACTTTATAGTTAGTTCTTTAATACTTCTCTAACTATAATTTATATATGTATACACTATACGCTCTTCATTTTATTCTTTATGAATGTAATTTGATTTTGGTGTTCTTTAATATTGTTTGTAGTGATGGAGGTTTTTTCAATGCAATCATGAGTTTTCCTCTTGATTATCCTCAGAGCCCACCAAAAGTGACATTTACTTCAGAGATGTGGCATCCTAATGGTGATTTACATTACATTACAAAATTAATTTTCAAGAATTATTTGATGTTGTTAATAATTGATCTCACTTCAAATTTCAAAACTTTGTTCTTTACATGTAAACTATAGTTTACCCTGATGGAAGAGTTTGTATTTCAATTCTTAACCCTCCTGGTGAAGATCCATATGGCTATGAAGATCCGGGAGAGCGTTGGTTGCCTGTTCATACGGTATGTCTTACGCCTTATTTCGATTCTCCTTCTGATTTTGAATTTCTTTTAATGAATTTCTATAGGCGGCAATGTGAGTACTAATCCAAAATCTTGATGTGCAGGTTGAGAGCATAGTTGTGAGTATTATATCAATGCTTTCCAGCCCTAATGCCAAATCCCCTGCAAACATAGAAGCCGCGGTATGTGTTGATCAATATTAAATATGTTACATTCAATACAAAAAACAGAACCTGCCTTTAAATACTTGTTTTCCTAAATACTTAATAGCTAGAAATTAAACTTAGTGCATTAAATTGAGATATATTCTTGATTAGTCTCTTGTTGATTTGTAGATATATGTTTTGATTTGTGTACATTGTTCTTGCAGATAGAATGGAGAGAAAGAATGGATAAATTCAAAAGGAAAGTTGCTTGCTGTGTAAGGAAATCTCAAGAATTGTAATGAACAAGACACTTCTTTTATTGCTGTATTGAATTTCCTATTTGTTGAGGGAGATTTCTGTTACATTCCTAAAAGGAAAATTTATTTTGTCCTACATTTCAAAATGTTCTCGAGCTTGTAACATTGGTGGCTTAAATATTAGTTAATTACTTCAATGGAATTCAATTTTACATGTTTGTTACTATTTTGTTGTATGACATTCATGCTCTAGTTTACAGCATCAATTAGTTTATAAGTTTAGATATATTTGAACTGATTTATTTAAGTTTATGAAAATAACTTGTGATATTATTTATAAGTGTTTTTCATCTAATTTTCACAAGTTGTCTTAAATAGCTTAAAAATCAACTTAGAACTTATGCAAAAACAATTAGATCACATATACAGATACTATTGGGTCTGGTAGTACAAATAAGCTTTTTATCCAAAGATAATTATGGAATGTTAGCTTTACCGGATGGAGGTGCAGCTTTTGTCGTTGGATGTAGTAATTTTTTTGTGGTTACATTTTCTCGATCTTTTGGTCAAATGGTGGTTGTGTTTGTGTACTTGAGTTTGTGTCTTCAATAATGGTTCTGGAAAAGGCCCCAACACTCTTTCCTCAGCCCTTTTAATAAAATTAACATACTCCTAATTTGTTTAAATCCAAATCTGGGTCTATTATTTTTTAAATTGAACTTTTATCCTTATTTTATTTTATGTAGTAGTTTTTAGAACTTTTCATCAACGTTGAATTTTGAACTATTTTTTATCAACTAGGATGGTGAATTAAAACTAAACGTCGGTGAATAAATGAAGTATCTGACGAATCTAACCCTTACATATGTAGTATAATGTGTTGTTCTTATCGGTTGATTTTGAACTTTTTTTATGTGATATCATCATTAATCATGATTCCACATCAGTAAAAATCCCAAAATTGGGTGGGGTGAAAAACCATAAAAGTTGTAAAACAAGGGACAAAAATCCAAAATTAGAAATGAGAACTACTAAAAAAACAGTAGTATTAACATTCACTATCAAGAAGAATTTACCAATCCCACACCGTCACGTGTTGAGTTATACTCATTGGTTAATCCTATTAGCATTACCCACAGAGATGTGGTTTGTGAACAAACTTGAGCAGACACACTCATCACTCATGAGTCGCAACTCTTTTAGCCTTTACAAAAGGATCACAATTCACAATAACCATTTCACAATAGACGAGGGCAATTATGTTGTGCAACTTAAAAATAAAATCATGTTGTTCGTTTCATTTAAAATCAATTACATTTTTGTCTATTTATAAATTATAATGAAATATAGTATGTTCCACACCAACATTTCATAGCACAAATCTGTGATTTAAAAAAAACATGTATGCAATATGTTTTGGACATGATACAAGATTTTGTAACATTCGACATCGGAACGATGAACATTTTTTGCTCATCATGGCTTATAAGCCAATATTCCGACTACAATTGATGGCAAGGGTGGGACTTTCTCTCCCCTCATCAATGGTCTTGATCCAGCGTTCTGCCTCTAAGGACTATATAAACATCATTTCACGCAAATGACTAAGTATCTTATACTCTAACTCTTAACACTTTCACTTGACACAATCCATTGACGAGGCAAAGTATTTTAGAGATACACACTCCCTTCATTTCAACAACTTACACGGCGGAGCAGAGTATATTTTAAAGAAAGTGACGGCGTGAAACTGAAATGGTAACCGGTAAGCCATAAAAAAGTGACAATGTGAAATAGAGGGATAGGAATTAATAAAGAAAAAAGCGAAAAGCAAAAAAAAAAAAAAAATAGAAGAAGAAGAAAGAAAAAAAGAAAGCACGCACACGAGATTAGGAGGTCACATTACACAGAGAGAGAGAGAGAGAGAAGAGCACACGCTTTTGTGTCTGGAACAGAACACAACTTTTACCCAAACACATTCTCTTCTTCTTTTTATCTAATCTATCTAATCTCATCTCATCTCATCTCATCTCATACAACTCATGGATATCTCACTCTTCTATTCTATTCTATTTATTCTTTCTATCCCGTGACTCCTTTCCATTAAAGCAAGCAAGCTAAACCAATTTCAAATCAAATTATTAACCAACTAACTCTTCCTTCAATTCCCACATGATATGATTTCTCACCACCATGCGATCCCCTCAGCCACTTCGTAGCAACGGCGGCGGCGCTGATAATATTAATAACCGTTCACCATCAGCTCCCCGTTTCCACTCCACCGTCGCCGAACACAAACTCCGTCGTTTCAATTCACTCATCCTCGTTTTCCGTCTCGTCTCTTTTTCATTCTCCTTAGCTTCCTCTGTCTTCATGCTCACCACCTCCAACACTTCCGATTCTCCTCACTGGTACCACTACGACACCTTCCGGTAACTCTTTCTCTATCTATCCATTTTTAGCAAAATTAATTTAATTATTATTATTATTGAATTCAAATTGATTGAATTGAGTGAAAATTGTTCAGATTCGTTGTGGCTGCGAATGCGATTGTTGCAGTATATTCTCTGTTCGAAATGTGTGCTTCCGTTTGGGAAATTTCAAGAGGAGCAACACTGTTTCCTGAAGTTTTGCAAGTTTGGTTTGATTTTGGCCATGACCAGGTTTGTAACTAACAATCCTCAAACAATTTCGTTTATCTAGCTATGTGACGGAAAGTAAGTGATACTGTGTGGCGGTGGTGCAGGTGTTCGCGTACCTACTATTATCGGCGAGTGCGGCGGGGACGTCGATGGCAAGGACGCTAAAGGATATGGACACGTGTTCGGTGAGCAATTCGTTCTGTGTGCAATCGGACATAGCTATTGCGTTAGGATATGCTGCGTTTCTGTTTTTAGGGTTTACATCGCTGTTATCTGGATTCCGTCTCGTTTGTTTCATAATCAACGGTTCTCGTTTTCATCTCTGAATATTTTTTCCGATGAGTTTTGCGTGGAAACGACGTCGTAGCAGAATGCCGGGAAGGAGAGATAGATAGAAGGGAATATTTGGGTGGGGTCCTCCCTCCGGAGCATTGTTTTGTTGATACTCTCTCTCTCTCTCTCTCAATAGGATGTGATTTGATTTGGGTCAATATGATTGGCAGAAAGAACAACTCTGAGTTGAAAAATATGAGCGTGACTTTGATTTTTCAGCCCTTACTATACTCCCACTGTAGACTAGCAAATACTACTTCTGTACCCTCCTATTATTATTCCAATAATTCTATTGATTTTTCCACTTAATTTTTTCCTTTCCAAACTGATTAAGATAGCGTTGTCAATTTGTTTCATTAACTAAAATGATTATCAAAATTAAATGGAATTATTTAGGACATTGCTTAAAGAATTGAAAGAGGTACGATTTTTTTTTTTTTTTTTATCATTGTCTTCATAGACACTTTGAATAATGTCTTAAAGCTTGTTAGTATGATTCGAATTAAAATATGATGTGGTGTATAACATACAATACACCATATTTGTTATCAAGCGGCAGGTGGACCTCTAGGTTAATGAATCAAACAAGTTGGTGCAATAGGTACGACCCATTTACCACTCCAGTACAAACTTTGAACTAAGTTGGTTTGAATTTCTACTGGTGTTTCTTAGCATTAGGGTCCCTGGCTCCCTGCACATATCAAAATTAACTTTTAAATAGTACAAATACCAGCAATACTCACTTTTTATTGGACAATTTCACTGTTTTGGAAATGGATTCATATAAAGTAATGAGATCCTTATACATTTTACTACATCTAATAAGAGAAGAGAATCAGTATAAAGAGATTCATTATTCAGTTTCAAAATCATAAACTATTTGGTAGAGATTCATTATTTTTGACGAACAACTGAGATTGATTCCTAATGTTATAAGTGTAGAGAATGTTTAAACTAATAAATATCATTAAATATTTCATTTTTCCAAAATCACAAAATGTATGTGATTTTTTTTCTTCTTTCTTTCTGTATATAACCAAATTCATGTTGGACATGTAGAAAGTAGCACCTTCTATGAGTGACCTAAAAAATAAGTTAATCTCGCTCATTAGTTAGTAGTAAATGTAAAAGTGAGTTGAATAGAATTGATTTATGTTTGGATACATTAATGTAAAAGTGATTCTTAACATTTCATGTTGTTTGGATAGTTTAAATCAAAATTGCTTTTGAATTTGTAGATTACCAAAACAACCTTAACAATTAAATTTTTTAAGAAAACAACAGGATATTTTATCAAGTCAATGGACAATTGAGTAAAAGGCAATAAAATATGCAAAAATATAGTGTAGAATTGATTCTCTGAACGTAGAAGCTACAAATTGGCGTGTTGGGTGGAATCAATTCTAGATACAAGAAGTGCTTCTCTATAAAGTATCCAAACATCTTTTTAGCACACACAAACGTGAGTTTTACAAATTTGCCGTGCGTTTGAGGATGCAAACGGGCATCCAAACATAGACTAATATGCCTATGAAAAATCATAACTTTGATCCTTAATTTTATACTCAAGGAATTTACCAACTAATCCCATTAACAGTCTTCACAGAGCATGCATTGATTCAATTAAGTAGCAGTAACATAATTTGGCAGGCAACACTGGCTAACACCATTGATTAACTTCTATATGCTTAGCATATTGTTAGAATTTAAAGTCCCTTAGAATCAATTATGTTAATCATCAAGAAATAATATAAACATAAGCAGAAGTGTATCTGAGTTTGAATTCGCCATAGGTGATGATCAAAGCTCACGGGTATGTGTGATCTTCCAACCGTAGAATTCCTTATTGACTCATTGAATCTCCTCTAATGGGGGGATGAAGAGAAAACTTAATGAGTTCTTCACGTTATTCTATAATTGGGGACCATAACCCCTATAAATAACCTTAAGGTTATTTCCTATTTCTCAATATTCTAATTTGGCCCCTCATCAAATTAGATATTGACTTACGGTATCTACACAATAAATTAACTTTCGTGATATTTATACTTTTAACCATAGACTTATCATTAATTAAACCACTGATATTTTGGCTAATTACATAATGACCCTAACACATATAATATTACATTTGTGACCCAAAAAATTCTAACACATATTGCAGTAGATGACATATCTTGAATCCACAACTTTAATAGAAATTTCCATTACACATGCACAATGCACATAAATACGCTCTTGCACTAGTTAAGAAAAAAGCTAACTAGTGCACTCCATGCACTAGTTAAGGAACCTATATATATATAGGGCGACTACTATGAGACTGGCTATGTATACGAGAATAAATATGAATCATTAGATTAAGGATGAGAGAGTATGATTAGATTTACTATGAGCCTTTTTTTTTGTTACATTAATTAATGGATAAGAATTACAATTTACTCAATTTTTTTTTTACCTAATTATTATTAAATTAGAATGGAATATTTTAATTCAATTTTATCTCTACACCCTAACCCTAAACCGTAAATCCTAAATCCGAACCCTAACCCTAAACCCTAACCCTAATCTGAAACCCTAAATTCGAAACACTAAACCCTAACATGTAACCCTAACCCTAATCTGAAACCCTAAATTCGAAACCCTAAACCCTAACACGTAACCCTAATCCGAAACCCTAAACCCTAAACCCGAAGTCATAAAACCCTAAACCCTAAACCCTAAACCCTAAACCCGAAGTCATAAAACCCTAAACTCTAAACCCTAAACCAAATAATTGTAACCCTAAACCAATATCCTAAACCAATTTTCTTTTCTCTAAACCCTAAACCCGAAGTCATAAAACCCTAAACTCTAAACCCTAAATCCCTAAACACTAAACCTTAAATCCCTAAACCAATAAACCATAACATTAAACTCTAAACCCTAAAGCAATACCCTAAATAAATTTTAGTTTCTCTAAACCCTAAATCCCTAACTATAAACCCTAAACCAATAAACCATAACACTAAACTCTAAACCCTGAACCAATACCCTAAACCAATTTTATTTTCTCTAAACCCTAAACCCCAATAAACCCTAACCTTAAACTCTAAACCTTATACACCTAAACCCTAAACTCTAAACCCTAAACCAATAAACTCTAATCCATTAATGTTTGGACGTAGGAACATGTATTTCTAGTTTTGAAAAAATAGTTTTTTTTTCTATATTTTGTGTAATTTCATCTCCACTTCTATGGGACGTTTGGTTTTTATTCGTGTATTTGTTTAGTTGTGGACTTGTTTTTTGTTATAATGCGTAAATTCAATGTTGTTATGGTAGAAAAAAAATTGCTCATGCAGCAATAGTGATTTTAATACGCAAGAAGTTGTTGCAAACACATAAATTTGATATAGTGGACAAGATGTATATAAGAATAGTTTGATTCAATCGTACTTTACCATGGAAGTACTGTAACAGCGTAAAATTGTTTCAATCGTATTTCTTCTCAATCCTAAGCTAATAGTAGCCACCTAAATAAAATAAAAAATAAAAAGAAAGTTAATGTTAATCTATTAATTAATATTTTTTTATTAATAAAAAAAAGACCCATGATAATCTAATCATACTCCCTCATACTTAATCTAAATATTAATATTAATTCTCATATAAATATCCATTCTCATAGTAGTCTACATCTATATATATATATATATATATATATAAATATATATCAAGTTTAGACATTCTTATATGAGAGTGAGAGAAAGAAATATAAATTATTTGATTAAAATAAAAGACTAAGATTAAAAATGAATCACATATTCCTCTTTTTATTTTTATTTTAAATTGTAGTTTTATTTTGTAACCAAAAAAAATATAGATTTGTTTGACATATTTTCCAACTACTTTCTTCCATCTCTATGATATAAAACCTAGATATTTTATTATTTCAATGAATTGTAAAAACATATATTTTTTTGTCGAAACCGGTGTATCCACCGTTAAACGTAGTGACTAATCCCTCGTTAGATTATTGGAGGCACCTCAAAGGGTAGGGTAGCTGGCCCAGAGATTTAAAGCTGCTCCATGCCCGAGGCGAGGATCGAACCTTCGACCCTTGGTTAAGGGAGGATGAGCCCTAACCGCTCAACCACATCCTCTGGGTTAAAATTATGAATTGTGAAAACATATTTTAGAGTTTGACCATGAAAGCATCAATTTACATATAATGACTAATGGTATATGGGTGCCAAGTTAAACGAGAAGATGCTTCCAGTTCAATAACATACAAAATGAAGAAATTTCTTAAATTTGATTAATGATGTTATTAATTATTTGGAGTCTTTCACCAGAGATTGGTATGATGCTTATTCTTGAAACGAAAAGAGAGTTTAGTATTAAGAAAACCGAATAGCCTTTTTTAATCTAAATTTTTTTATAAAAAAGATTTTTTTTGTTACAAAACAAATCTACATTTTTAAAAAAAAAAAAAAAAAGAGGAATATGTGATTCATTTTTAATCTTAACCTTTAATTTTAATCACATGGTTTATATTTCTTCCTCTCACTCTTATGTAAGAATGTCTTTTCTCACTTAATACATTCCATCCATATATATAGGGTGTATTCTATGAGAATAAATATTAACCATTAGATTAAGCATGAGGGAGTATGATTAGATTACTATGAGCCATGTTTTTTTTGTTACATTAGTTAATAGATTAAGATTAAAACTAACTCAATTTTTTTTTACGCAAACACGTTCTATCTCAGGCTTCAAGTTTCACTACTTCGACCATAAGAGCAACAAACGGGAAATCGGGAAATCGACGGCGATCTTTTGCGTTTATATCTCTATATTATGGAATTTCACGAAAAATAATAATGAGAGAAGAAAAGGGATGAAAGAAATAAAAAAGGCAATATGTACCACAAAAATATAAAAAAAGAATTGAGTTAGTTTTAATCCTAATCCATTAATTAATGTAACAAAAAAAATAAAAACATGGCTCATAATAATCTAATCATACTCAATCATGCTTAATCTAATGGTTAATATTTATTCTCACGTTCTCGTATAATTTGTCATTCACATAGGATACGCCCTATATATATATATATCTCTATCTCTATTATATACATTACGATAGTTCCACGGAGCTTTCTCATGCATTCTCAAGAAAATTTGCTTATGTGTCATTCAATTAGAGCTTCTCTAAGATTTTTTTTAGATATTTTGTTAGCGTAATTCAGTTGCATTCTTAGCATGATTTTTTTGGGAATAAATACCTTTGCAGTCCTTATAAATATACAAAAAAAAATTTAGATTTTTTTTTTTGGGAATAAATACCCTTGCAGTCCTTATAAATATACAAAATTTCATTTTTAGTCCCTAAAAATATTTTCAGCAGGTTATGGTCCCTCAAATATTTCCTATCATGATTTTTTGTCCTTATTTTGTGGGAGAGATTCTTATATCTATTATATACATTACGATAGTTCCACGGAGCTCTCTCATGCGTTCTCAAAAAAATTTGCTTATGTGTCATTCAATTAGATCTTCTCTAAGATTTTTTTTTAATATTTTTTTTAGATATTTTTTTAGCGTAATTTAGTTGTATTCTTAGCATTTTTTTTTAGGTTTTTTTTTGGGAATAAATACCTTTGCAGTCCCTATAAATATACAAAATTTCATTCTTTAGGGCAATTCAGTTGCATTCTTAGCATATTTTTTTTAGATTTATTTTTGGGAATAAATACATTTGCAGCCCTTATAAATATACAAAATTTCATTTTTAGTCCCTAAAACAATTTTCATCAGGTTATGGTCCCTCAAATATTTCCTATCATGATTTTTTGTCCTTATTTTGTGGGAGAGTCTTATCTCTATTATATACATTACGATAGTTACACGAAGCTCTCTCATGTATTCTCAAGAAAATTTGCTTATGTGTCATTCAATTAGAGCTTCTCTAAGATTTTTTTATCTACTATTTTTAGATATTTTTTTTAGCGTAATTTAGTTGTATTCTTAGCATGTTTTTTTTTTAGATTTTTTTTTTGGAATAAATACCTTTGCAGTCCTTATAAATATACAAAATTTCATTTTTAGTCCCTAAAAATATTTTCAGCAGGTTATGGTCCCTCAAATATTTCCTATCATGATTTTTTGTCCTTATTTTGTGGGAGACGTTCTTATCTCTATTATATACATTACGATAGTTCCACGGAGCTCTCTCATGCATTCTCAAGAAAATTTGTTTATGTGTCATTCAATTAGAGCTTCTCTAAGATTTTTTTTAGATATTTTTTTAGCGTTTCAGTCGCATTCTTAGCATATTTTTTTTTTAAATTTTTTTTTGGGAATAAATACCTTTGCAGTCCTTATAAATATACAAAATTTCATTTTTTAGGGTAATTCAGTTGCATTCTTAGCAATTTTTTTTTGGGAATAAATACCTTTGCAGTCCTTATAAATATACAAAATTTCATTTTTAGTCCCTAAAAATATTTTCAGCAGGTTATGGTCGCTCAAATATTTCCTATCATGATTTTTTGTCCTTATTTTGTGGGAGAGGTTCTTATCTCTATCTTTATCTCTATTATATACATTACGATAGTTCCACGGAGCTCTCTCATGCGTTCTCAAAAAAATTTGCTTATGTGTCATTCAATTAGAGCTTTTCTAAGATTTTTTTTAATATTTTTTTTAGATATTTTTTTAGCATAATTTAGTTGTATTCTTAGAATGTTTTTTTTTAGCTTTTTTTTTTTCGAATAAATATCTCTGCAGTCCCTATAAATATACAAAATTTCATTTTTTTGGGCAATTCAGTTGCATTCTTAGCATATTTTTTTTAGATTTGTTTTTTGGGAATAAATACATTTGCAGTCCTTATAAATATACAAAATTTCATTTTTAGTCCCTAAAACAATTTTCATCAGGTTATGGTCCTTCAAATATTTCCTATCATGATTTTTTGTCCTAATTTTGTGGGAGAGGTTCTTATCTCTATCTCTATTTATATACATTACGATAGTTCCACAGAGCTCTCTCATGCATTCTCAAGAAAATTTGCTTATGTGTCATTCAATTAGAGCTTCTCTAAGATTTTTTTATCTACTATTTTTAGATATTTTTTTTAGCGTAATTTAGTTGTATTCTTAGCATGTTTTTTTTTTAGATTTTTTTTTGGGAATAAATACCTTTGCAGTCCCTATAAATATACAAAATTTCATTTTTTAGGGCAATTCAGTTGCATTCTTAGCATGTTTTTTTTAGATTTTTTTTTGTGAATAAATACATTTGCAGTCCTTATAAATATACAAAATTTCATTTTTAGTCCCTAAAACAATTTTCAGCAAGTTATGGTCCCTCAAATATTTCCTATCATGATTTTTTGTCCTTATTTTGTGGGAGAGGTTCTTATCTCTATTTATATACATTATGATAGTTCCACGGAGCTCTCTCATGCATTCTCAAGAAAATTTGCTTATGTGTCATTCAATTAGAACTTCTCTAAGATTTTTTTATCTATTATTTTTAGATATTTTTTTGGGTTAAATATATTTTTGGTCCCTATAAATATATCAAATTTTGGTTTTAGTCCCTAAAATTTTTTTCATCTACACTTTCAATCCCAATTTTTGAATCAACTCATATATAACCTTTCTATTTTTTTAATGAAGTTGTGCACAAATGTGAAAAATATTACGATAATTTCTCCCTAAATAAATTGGAATTTTTTAACCAAACATAAATTAAATATGAATTTTAAACCACAAAAAGTTTAAAAAATTCATATTTAATTCCTATATTGTTAAAAATATCTATTTTTTTTAGAGAGATCAATATAATTTTAAAAACTTTTCTGCAAACTTTTTATTCAAAAATATGAATTCTACTTATGAGTTTACTTAAAATGAGGGATCAAAAGTGAAAATGAAAATTTTTATAGGGACTAAAAGTCGAAGAAATTTTTTAGAGGGACTAAAACCAAAATTTGGTATATTTATAGGGACCAAAAACATATTTAACCATAAAAAGATAAATTATGAGAGTAATTATAGGGACAAAAAATATATGACAATGTGGGAGTTTTGTGATATATTTTTTTGGTAGATCGGAAAGATAAATTACTCCCCCTAGGAATTGATCCCTGGACCTCTCCAACCCATACGTCCCTTAGCTTATACCACATGAGTTATGTTACGAGGACAAAGTTTTGTCATATTAAGAATTCTAAATATTCAAAATTGTTTTATTAACATTCAACTTTTAACTTTGTAAATAATATTTTGTCAAAAAAAAACTTTGTAAATAATATTTTTTTTAATATAACTTTTATTTTTATTCAATGTCATTTATACGATTCTGAATATATTTATTCTAAATTTCTGTTAAAACAATATATTTACTTCAACAATATATATTTAAACAACTCATAAAATATAATATCTCAAATTCACACCAACATAGTGTGGTACAAGTGGTAGATATTTGGGTCTCTTAACCATTTTGTCCCGAATTTGATCCTTAGCCGGTGCGTATGGAGAAACATTTGTTAGAAGAGGTCAACCCCTTAAATGGATTCCAGTTATCTCGTGTGGATTAATCTCTGGAGTTGCGTGCGAAGGATACATTTGGTTTACCAAAAAAATATCTCAAATTCACTATTAAATATTAAAATAAATTTAAAATAATAATTTAAAATGAATTAATAAATAATATTAAAAAGAAATTAATCCCGTGCACGGCACGGGCTAACATACTAGTGTATATATATATATATATATATATATATATATATATATATAATGAAAGACGAGAGGATGAATGCAACATCCCAGATTTTTGGAATATTAATACCACCATGATAACCGAAGTGGGTTATAAATAAATAATTTATTTTATTAGTAAAAATGAAAACATACATCAACAAACCATTGCAAGATGAAAACATACAACAACAAACCATTGCAAGTTTTTCCAACTTTAGCCAAATTATTTGCAAACAATAAGAAAATATCTAGAAACACATACCACAAGTAACACAGCGGACAATATCTAAGTTACTCAACAAGAGAATAATCTACCTCATATCATAAATGTCTAAAACACCAATCATAATCAGAGCTTCCATTAACTAGCTTTGGAGGTCGAAGCATAACATATTTTCGTGATTTACAATTATCCCCTGAATGCGCACAACGCCAATTGCACATGAAGGTTCCTGTTACTGGAGAAGCGGGAAGCACAATGTATTTTTGACATATATCATCACTTAAATATGCACAACATTCTAAATATGAATCACCAACGACATACACATAGTTGCTCTCATATCCCCACATGTTCGGGTTGTTCAATGCATAACAATGTCTCTTCAAAGCATAAAATAATGCAAGGTCGCCTAAAGTGGCCAATTTGACATAACTCATGGTTGAAAAGTCTATCTTATAGACAACTTTAAGTTTACTTAGCATAAAATCAACCACTAAAAGTTCCTCATCACAATTAACCAACTTTAACTCATTATTTGAAATGGGAGTACTCTCCAATTTTAGAAATTTAATACTTGCAGAATTCAAATTGAGTACCCCTATGTTGGCTTCTTCGGTAACAACATATATCATATTATGCAAAACCACAAAGTCAACAACCCTCCCTATAATTCTTGTTGTTGAATAAGTAGTCCAACTAAAATTTCGAGATTGATAGACATGCAAATCCATAGAACAAATGTATGAAACCACCAAGACAAATTCCTCAGAACATTTGCCAAAAGCAAGCAAGATATGGACAGTAGAAGTCCGGTCTTCAAAGGTAGGGATATTGATTTCCTTCTTTACTCTTGTAAATTGATTGATAAGCAAACATGAATTATCGCGCTTGACCATGATAAAATATCCCCCATAACAATAACAATCAGCATATTTATAGTTGGAGAAGTTGTTCATCGACTTCAAGCAATAAGCTTTTTGGTCATGTATGCTAATAAAGGAATATGACCTATTACGAAGAAAAAATGAATCTTGAAGAAGTAATGGTTCTTGCAATGCCAAAAAATTTCTCCAAAAAATTTTATGAGACACCCTCCAATTCTTGCACACACCAGCAAACTGAAAATGGTCATCAAAATCTAATGTTTTGGAAATGATATGAAGCATATCCCAAGGAAGCTCACAATTTTCTTCTACCTTCACCTTTTTTCCTTTGTACTTTCCTTTGTATCAGAACAATAACAATGTTAGGTGTTATATAAACATATGATTTTCTATTTATTTCTAAATGATAAGTTTTTTTCTTAGGTCTTGTAGCCCAATGGGTAAAATTTCACCTTATAAAAATAAATAATAACGACATAGAGTAATTTTATATTTTAATCTTATCTCCTAGTGCACTCATTTCATATGGAAAATGATAACATATATTTCCTGTCACATGTTGAGAAGACTAATGTATAAACATGCTAGTGTATTCACCTTTTTAAATATTAATTTTTTATTATTATTTCTATTATTAAATGCAAAATTTCTAAAATTAGTTACCTAACTTGTGCCCTTGATAGAAAATGAGGGGATAAAGAAATTCAGACAAAAATTCATTACCGCATTTCCCCCAACAAAAATTCAGACCACCATAAATTCAAATATAAGTGATCCTCTTTTTTACATCAAGATAGTTTATTTTCCCTATTTTTTTGGTTTTTCACCTTCTGGATTCTTAGGGGAAGGAGCTCTAGTAGTACAAAGTTTGGAATAAATTTTGGCATCAAATGGTTCTAGTCGCTTCCCAAACATAATTATAGAGATCAAACCGTAGTCTTCTCTACCAAATCCAAGGTCAATGCCATTTCTTTATTTTCTCATTTATGTCATCATGGAAGTTAAAGTTTTAACAAAAAGCATTAAATTTTAGGCATGGCATAAAGATTAGGAAAAGGACTAAAGATTAGGAAAAGGTTAATTAATGAGGAAGAAACATTTCTATGCCACGTGAGAAAAAAAAACAAATATACCAAGCATCAATAAAAGAAACTAGAATGAGAATTTTAGATTAATTCTTAACCCATTCTTAGGGAAATGTTAACATGTGCCCTTGGGGCATTTGTTAGTATACTAATTAAAGAAATTTATCATTGAAACTTGTGCATTTCATATTTTTAAAAATCAAATATTGTTAATTTCAAGATAAAATTACTATATCGAGTATCCTTAAAATGTGCCTTAGGGCACATGTTAGCATGACCCTAATTCTTAAACATACATGATACTATAACTAAATAGTAATAAAACTATAAACAATTAGAAAAGCAAAAAAGAAATGTGGCTTCTGAGTAGGGTGAGGGCACGATTAAATTTTCTATTCCTTTTCATCTTTACTACCTCCATCTTAGAATACAAGACCATTTTGGGGAAATTAAGAAAGATGATTGTGGTATTGAATATGTTGAAAATTAATATTATTTTTACAAATTTACCCTTTATGAGAGATAATTAGTTAGTACTTACAAAACATTCATTATAAATTGCAGAAAAAGATATATCATAATTAGGGGTATGGTGGAAAAGAAATAATAAATGAAGTTAGAAAATTAGAAATAGTTAATAAAAATGGAATGAAGAAAAAAAAAAGTCTTAACAAAAGTATCTTCTTATGATCTTTGCCTATACTTGGCTACCAAAAACTTCAGTGCGAAATTGATTTGAAGAATGGAGGGATTGGTGAAAATCCAAAAAAGGATTAACAATATCTTTGTATGGAAATTGGCAGAATGCGAGTTGCACCGTTTTCTTATCTATGTTCCAACCAAGGCTTATTTCCCTGAAAACATGATCACAGTAGATCAACTCTAGTGGTTTAGTTCCACATGAGAGTAGTCAAAATTCTCTTGTTTATTTTCGTGAATAGTGTTTATCTGGTTGCTTAATTTGGAATTTAGGAATGTCAGTATGTTTTGTATCTATTGCTCTTGTCAATCGATGTTGAAATCGAAGCCGCTTAGGGAATTGTTCCAGGAAATGAATCTGTGGTGCAGAGTATTAAAAGGCAAATATGGAAGAGGTAGAGAGTTTGAGCATAGTGTTGAAGCTCAAGTTGCAGATTCTTCATTATGAACAGCACTAGTTAAAATGTGGCATGAATATTCATCTTATGAAGCTTGGAATATTGGAGATGGAACAACACCCAGTGCATGGAATGATTTCAGGATATCAAATAATACTCATATAGTGGATTTAGTGGAGTCAATTCCAGAAGACGTGAGCCATTTTAATGTAGCAATGAATGCTAACATTGGGGGCAAATCGTTGTTATTGACCTGGAACAATGCATGGTGTTTTCTCAGTTGCTAGTGCTTACAAGCTGATAAGAGATAAGAAGATGATAATATAGTGCATAGTTGGATTTGGCAAGGCGTTTGCAAATTGAAGGCACATGAAAGAGTGAAGGCATTTATTCGGTTAGTGTCATAATAGATTACTAACCAATGAAAGGAAGAATAAAATCCATTTGGGTGATTCACATTGTAGAAGGTGTATTATGGAAGTTGAAACCATTAATCCATTATACACGTGGTTTGTGATTGTCCTATATAACCTCGTCATTTTGGATTCATGTTGTCCCGCAAAGGACGCGTAATATCTTCTTCTCAACAATCCTTCTTCAATGGATAGAGTTAAATATATCTTGTAGGGAGGAAAGAGTTGAATGGAACGGATATTGGGCAGTGGCTTGTCATTACTCAATTTATGGTCATGGTCTCATGGAAGAATAAAAAAGATCATGATAGCAATCGTGTGCGCCCTCCTGCTGCTTGCAACAGGGTTCGAAAATTAGCCATTAATTTCATGGGAGCTAGAAACAAAAACATTGTCATGCATTATGTAACAACCCAGACCCACTATTCTTTTAGTCGATGATCCGACATGATTTGCATCTTTTCTGTCTTTGTCCTTTTGCCAATCAAATCTGGAGTTGGTTGCAAAGTATCATTGGCATACATATTGACACTAGCTCTGTGCAACATATCCTCAACTCTTGAGATAAATCTTGGTCTGGTCAGTGCAAACTTGTTATACAAAGTGCTATTATTGATATTTTTAACATCATATGGTTTTGCAGGAACAGTTGCAGATTTATGGATAAAAAAATAGTTCGGAGAACTGCTATCAATTTAGTTATTTCTAATGTTTCTCTTAGTGGTAATTGTACTAACATTTCAGGTGCTCCTAACATGATAGAATTTGTGATTCTTAAAGCTTTTAATGTGAAGATTCATCCTCTTAAGGCTCCTAGATTCAAAGAGATCTTATGGCATCCTCCTTTAGTATCTTGGATTAAATGCAACTCGGATGGAGCTGCTCATGGTAGCCCTAGCAATGCAGCTTGTGGTGGTGTATTCAGAGACTATCAAGCTAATTTTTTAGGTTGTTATGCTTCTAATATTGGTGTCTCTTTTGCTCTCCATGTTGAATTGATGGGAGCTATTTTGGCTATTGAAATTGCGTTTGATAAGGGATGGCATCATCTTTGACTTAAAACTGATTCACAGCTTGTTACTTTGGCTTTTAAACAGCCTCACATTCCTCACATTATCCCATGAAATCTTCATAACAAATGGCAAAGCTGCATGCATATCCTTTCACAAATGAATTTCAAAGTCATTCACATTTTAAGAGAAGGGAATTGTTGTGCTGATAAATTGGCAAACATTGGTTTATCAACAAATAGCTTCACCTGGTGGAATAGCTTGCCTAGTTCTATTTGGAATGATTTCAACCACAACAGGCTTGGTTTACCTTTATATAGATTTTGTTGATGTTATTGTTGATGCTCTTGCTTGAATATTTATCTTATCTCTGCACTCTTTTTCCCTTCATCAAGGTTTTATCCCATTGGGTTTTCCTTGGTAAGGTTTTTAATGAGGCAGAGATTTTTTACACCTTGGGTTTTGGTCTAGTCCCCCCAAAGTTCCTTTGTATCTTTCTTATTTTATTTTAATATATTTCACTAGGGTATTTTTTAGGTGATTTCTTTGGGGTGCCAACATAGTTGGAATGCCTTAGATGTTATCTTTGTACCCTTGTGGCCTTTATATAAAAAAAATGAGTTGGTTATGGACTCAAAGGTTGCTTAGCAAAGGTTCAAGAAGAAAGGAGACATAAATGCGGGGTGAGCGGGCAAACAATGCCTCAAAATTTCGACAAATTTTTAGAGCCTCAAAATTCTAAATCCTACAATAATAGTTGTATACTTTTATTTTATTTTATTTTATTTGTTATTTTGTTTTTGGTACAAGTTGTATACTTTTATTATTCATAAAACAATTATTTATTTTTTTTGACTAAAAACAAAATTCATTCAAAATTTTTAAAAACTACAAAGGATGAATCTGCGAACAAACTCACAAGATCCAAATTAATAGCATACGAACAAACTCACAGAATCCAAATTAATAGCATACGACAACAAAATGCCTACAAATATGACAAAATCACAAATCAACGGTTTTTAAAAGTTTTCATATAGATCATTTGTATAAAATTTCAGACAAATTTAAAATCATTTGATATTTATTGAGACACATAAAATTAACGGTTTTTAAAAAATCACACAAACAGTTAATTTTGATGAGTCTCAATAACTTATTAAATGAATATGGATTTGTCTGAAACATTGCCCAAATGATCTATATGATATAAATTATCAATCTAACGGTGTATTTTATAAAATTTATAACGGTTAAAATATTATCGAATGGTTTATAGGTAAATACTTTTTTTTTTTGAAGAAGCTAAGCTAACCCACCTAAATTGCCATTGGAGAGAATCGAACCTGAGACTTTTGGATTGGTTTTGTGGTTTTATTTCTGATCGGTTTGGATTTGAACACCAGGTGACACCATAATTTAAATATAGAATGTTTTATTTAAAAATAAAATAAAAAATCAGTTTTTACGAAGTGTCTATTTTTAATATTCGAACAAGGCCTCCAAAATGTTGGGGCCGGCGTTGAGTAAGTGTTGTAGCTTATAGTTAAACAAATACAAGACTTCATGCACTTGGAGTGGGAAATTGAAGTGCTGCATGATATGAAAGTCAATTATTGTGCCGATGCTCTTGCTAGTAAGGGAATGCAAAGCAATTTCAATGTTAGCATCTTTGAAATGTGCCCAGAGCAAGTTCGACATCTTTGATATTGTATGAGTCTCGACTCCTAGATTTAGGTTTGTTTGAGTAGTTTTCTCTTTTGGGCTTATGCCCATTTGTATCCCAAAAAAAGAATGCAATCAATGAATGATGAAAAAAAGTACAATCAATGAATAATGATAAACTACTAACCATTTGTCTCAAGTTGAAGTGTAGGCATGATTGGATGTTCTTTTGACATGAAAGTGTTGAATCCCAAAATTAAATCTGGACGTCCTTTAAGCATTTCCATCACTCTTGCTTTGGCGCCGTATAATAACTCATCATTAATAGAACTACTTCTGATGATTTGTAAATAATCTTTTAGGAGTTTTGAATACTCATCATGCTTTTTCCTGTTATTTCCAAATGCAATAGACACTGCTATCTTATATTTCAATACATCATCAACTCTGGAAGATTGGTCGTTCCGAGAAATATTCATCTATAATTCAGAAAATAAAAAAATAATAATAATCATTATATCATAGAATCATAGAATATAATAAAGCAAGAGTAGTTCTTTGGCAAGTTTGCAATTTGACAACTAATAAGAGTGTTTACCTATTATAACCTTTCTTTTAGTAGCAACATTTCTATTATTGTTTTTAATTTATTTTGTAATTGTATATTTAACTTTTGGTAATTCTTTTTAAAAAAAATATTGGTGATTAATGTTTTTTTTTTTCAAATATTGATTGGAAGTTGCACTCTTCTCTTTAATACACTAAAAAGCGTGTAGTACTCGAAATGTTGGAAGTTGCACGTGCAACCTTTCCAAAAAAAATAAATATTCCAACCCATTGTTTGCACTGATTTGTTCCCTTCCCTTTCGATCAGTCTGTTGTATAAGGTAGCTCGCTTAGCGAGCTTCTGGTAGCTTAGCGAGTAAACCTGTTGTGATGACAGTTATAACTGTCATAGTTGATTGTTAGTTGTAGTTAGTTTTATCTTGCTGTCACTTTTCTATTGGCTAGGCTTATGTGCTATGTACCTATATATATGTAGCACCTTGGATTGTAATACTAGTTGAAGTGATTGAATGATTAAGGAGTCTCATTTTACAACAAGTGGTATCAGAGCCTGGTTCATTGAGCCTCACCATACGATTCATCAATCAAATTCTGGGGAAATACTTTGAGTGATTTTGTTTTTCAATCTTTTTCTTCTGGGGAGGGAAACACGAGTGTTTACGAACACTGTGCTAGGATTGAACAGAGTGCATACAATCACAGAGTCATTCTTGAACGTTTCTTGAACATTGTTTCATGGCGGAAGGCAATAGAAACAACTTTAGTCGACCTGCAATTCCACGCTTTGATGGCTTCTATGACCATTGGAGCATGCTTATGGAGAATTTACTACGTTCCAAACAGTATTGGACTGTTGTACAGGGTGGAATTCCAGTTCTCACACCCACTGCATCTGCTGAAGAACGACGCCTTGTTGAAGAAGCCAAGAACAACGATTTGAAGGCCAATAATTACTTGTTTCAAGCAATCGACAGAACAATCATTGAAACAATTCTTGACACTTCAACATCTCATGCAATATGGAGATCAATGGCCACCAAATTTCAAGGATCAACCAAAGTCAAACGCGCTCAATTGCAGGCATTGAGAAGCGAGTTTGAGCTCTTAAGAATGAGAGATGAAGAAATTGTTACTGAGTTCTTTGGACGTGTTCTTTCAACTGTCAACAAGATGAAGATTCGTGGCGAAAATGTGACACAAAGCACTGTTGTAAGCAAGATTCTCAGAATTATGACATCCAAGTTCAACTATGTTGTGTGTGCAATTGAAGAATCCAATAATGTGGAAACTCTCTCAATTGATGAATTACAAGGTTCACTTCTTGTTCATGAACAGAAGATGAAACCAGTCAAAGATGAAGAACAAGCTTTGAAAGCTTCTCATGGTGATAGAGCCTCTAGCTCAGGGAGAGGAAGAGGAAGTGGTCGTGGTGGCCAAAGAAATCAAGGGAAAGGTAAAAGATTGAGCAAAGAACATATCCAATGCTACAAATGTCACAAGTTAGGTCCTAATCATGAAGGTTATGCAAATTATGCTGAATATGATGATGAAGAGGTTTTGTTAATGGCATTCACCAAGTCTGAATCAAAGAATGCATCAAATGGTGTCTGGTATCTTGACTCAGGCTGCAACAACCATATGTGTGGGATCAAAAATTGGTTTCAAGATCTTGATACAAACTTCAGAGAAAGCGTGAAACTTGGTGAAAACTCACAAATGCAAGTCATGGGGAAAGGAAGTGTAAAACTCCTCATAAATGGAATCACACAAGTCATCACTGCAGTATATTACATACCAGAATTGAAGAACAATCTCTTGAGTATAGGGCAACTTCAACAGAAAAACCTCACCATTGTTTTTAAGAACAACAATTGTAGAGTGTATCATCCTGATAAAGGAGCTATCATAAGTTCTCAAATGGCTTCAAATAAGCTATATCCAGTCATAGCAGAAGCAAAAGTAGCATGTCTAAATGTTGAATATGAAAGTGATACCTATCTGTGGCATTGCAGATATGGACACCTTAATTTCCAAGGGTTGAAATCTCTGCAGCAGAAGAATATGGTTAAAGGACTGCCAAAAATAGAAGAATCAAACCAAATTTGTGGAGATTGTATGAAGGGGAAGCAACACAGAGCAAGTATCCCTAAGACAAGCACATGGAAATCAAACCAAATTCAATGCTGCTTATGCTTCATTCTATGCCATGGAGCTGCTCCCTGGATTACCCCCTTCTGGTTCTTTTCCTTTTCCAGCACTTTGGTACTTTTTCTTAGAGTATATAGGTGATTTACCGCTTCAGACATATCTTTGAGCAGCATACCAGAACGATTATCAGATTCTTTCTTATCCTCTATTAGCTTCTCTTCAAGTCCTTCATGGTTTTCCGCATTCTTCTTATCCACCACAGTTTTTATGACCTTCATGACAGCCTCAACCTCAGCCACAACCTCTGCATCCACAAAATCCTCGGGAATTGTATTCTCCCCAAGATTTTTTTCTTCTTCTAGAAGAAGCTGTTGCTTCATCGCAATGTTCTTCTTCTCTGCTTCCAGGAGCCGCTGCTTCAACTTAAGGTTCTTCTTATCAGCTTTCAGGAGTTGTTGCTTCAACTCAAGGTTCTCCTTCAGGAGCTGTTGCTTCTCTTTCAAATTCCCTACTTCTGCTTTTGCTTATGCTTCCACGAGCTGACGCTTCATCTCAATGTTTTCTTTCTTCAGAGTCACAAGAAGCATCAGAGTAGCATTTTGGGTGACTTTCTTCAATTCCTGGAACTTTTTCCTTACAGCGGGATCTTGTCTTACAACGACATCCAAACTTCTGCTTACAAAGGCAGCCCTCATATTCTCTTGGATGACTCGCAGTGTATCATCATCCAAACTTGGCTTTTCAAAATGTTCAGCCATTTCTCCGATCTCAAAAATACACAAAGGGTAAAAAATACATACATACATACATACGTGTCAGCGCGATTTTTTTAAAGTATATACGTGTCTACCCACAACAATAAAGTTATAGTTACCAAAAAAACCTCAACAAATTACCCATATACCTTTCTACCCACAACAATCTGTTGCTCTTGGGTCGGATTATCCGGGCCAGGCTGCTCCAGCTGGTCTAGCTCTTGGTCCACATGATCCTGATCCACCCCATGACCCAGATCCGCCGCCTGAACCTGCTCCGCAGCTGCATTCCGAGCCACAGGGACACGTTGTGTCCTTGCTCCACGTTGGACACGGCCGAACATCGCAATCTGTAGAGTGAAGAGTTGAAATAAGTTAATCGCGATTAACCAAAATTTAAGCATCGGAACAACAGGCGTGCAATTAACCAAAATAAATTTAAGCATGGAAACAACCAAAAGTGAGCAGAGATGTTTCTATTTCGGCTTAACAACAAACAACAATAAACCGAGAAGAAGGTTTAACCAAAATTTAATGATTGAAAAGTGAAATTCACCAAAATAACTTAAACAACAGTGAGCGATTAAGTGGAGCAGAGATGTTTCTATTTCGGCTTAACAACAAACAACAATAAACCGAGAAGAAGATTTAACCAAAATTTAAGCGATTAAATGATTCAAAAGTGAAATTCTCACCAAAATAGAGCTTCCAGCTCAGGGAGAGGAAGAGGAAGTGGTCGTGGTGGCCAAAGAAATCAAGGGAAAGGTAAAAGATTGAGCAAAGAACATATCCAATGCTACAAATGTCACAAGTTAGGTCATAATCATGAAGGTTATGCAAATTATGCTGAATATGATGATGAAGAGGTTTTGTTAATGGCATTCACCAAGTCTGAATCAAAGAATGCATCAAATGGTGTCTGGTATCTTGACTCAGGCTGCAGCAACCATATGTGTGGGATCAAAAATTGGTTTCAAGATCTTGATACAAACTTCAGAGAAAGTGTGAAACTTGGTGACAACTCACAAATGCAAGTCATGGGGAAAGGAAGCGTAAAACTCCTCATAAATGGAATCACACAAGTCATCACTGCAGTATATTACATACCAGAATTGAAGAACAATCTCTTGAGTATAGGGCAACTTCAACAGAAAAACCTCACCATTGTTTTTAAGAACAACAGTTGTAGAGTGTATCATCCTGATAAAGGAGCTATCATAAGTTCTCAAATGGCTTCAAATAAGCTATATCCAGTCATAGCAGAAGCAAAAGTAGCATGTCTAAATGTTGAATATGAAAGTGATACCTATCTGTGGCATTGCAGATATGGACACCTTAATTTCCAAGGGTTGAAATCTCTGCAGCAGAAGAATATGGTTAAAGGACTGCCAAAAATAGAAGAATCAAACCAAATTTGTGGAGATTGTATGAAGGGGAAGCAACACAGAGCAAGTATCCCTAAGACAAGCACATGGAAATCAAACCAAATTCAATGCTGCTTATGCTTCATTCTATGCCATGGAGCTGCTCCCTGGATTACCCCCTTCTGGTTCTTTTCCTTTTCCAGCACTTTGGTACTTTTTCTTAGAGTATAGGTGATTTACCGCTTCAGACATATCTTTGAGCATCATACCAGAACGATTATCAGATTCTTTCTTATCCTCTATTAGCTTCTCTTCAAGTCCTTCATGGTTTTCCGCATTCTTCTTATCCACCACAGTTTTTATGACCTTCATGACAGCCTCAACCTCAGCCACAACCTCTGCATCCACAAAATCCTCGGGAATTGTATTCTCCCCAAGATTTTTCTCTTCTTCTAGAAGAAGCTGTTGCTTCATCGCAATGTTCTTCTTCTCTGCTTCCAGGAGCCGCTGCTTCAACTTAAGGTTCTTCTTATCAGCTTTCAGGAGTTGTTGCTTCAACTCAAGGTTCTCCTTCAGGAGCTGTTGCTTCTCTTTCAAATTCCCTGCTTCTGCTTTTGCTTCTGCTTCCACGAGCTGACGCTTCATCTCAATGTTTTCTTTCTTCAGAGTCACAAGAAGCATCAGAGTAGCATTTTGGGTGACTTTCTTCAATTCCTGGAACTTTTTCCTTACAGCGGGATCCTGTCTTACAACGACATCCAAACTTCTGCTTACAAAGGCAGCCCTCATATTCTCTTGGATGAATCGCAGTGTATCATCATCCAAACTTGGCTTTTCAAAATGTTCAGCCATTTCTCCGATCTCAAAAATACACAAAGGGTAAAAAATACATACATACATACATACATACGTGTCAGCGCGATTTTTTTAAAGTATATACGTGTCTACCCACAACAATAAAGTTATAATTACCAAAAAAACCTCAACAAATTACCCATATACCTTTCTACCCACAACAATCTGTTGCTCTTGGGTCGGATTATCCGGGCCAGGCTGCTCCAGCTGGTCTGGCTCTTGGTCCACATGATCCTGATCCACCCCATGACCCGGATCCGCCGCCTGAACCTGCTCCGCAGCTGCATTCCGAGCCACAGGGACACGTTGTGTCCTTGCTCCACGTTGGACACGGCCGAACATCGCAATCTGCAGAGAGAAGAGTTGAAATAAGTTAATCGCGATTAACCAAAATTTAAGCATCGGAACAACAAGCGTGCAATTAACCAAAATAAATTTAAGCATGGAAACAACCAAAAGTGAGCAGAGATGTTTCTATTTCGGCTTAACAACAAACAACAATAAACCGAGAAGAAGGTTTAACCAAAATTTAATGATTGAAAAGTGAAATTCACCAAAATAACTTAAACAACAGTGAGCGATTAAGTGGAGCAGAGAATTTTCTATTTCGGCTTAATAACAAACAACAATAAACCGAGAAGAAGATTTAACCAAAATTTAAGCGATTAAATGATTCAAAAGTGAAATTCTCACCAAAATAACTTAAGCAAAAGTAAGCGATTAAGCTGAGCAGAGATAAACCAAAGTTTCTGTTTCTATTTCGGCTTAACAACAAACTATAATAAATTGAGAAGGAGGTTTAACTCAAATTTAAGCGATTAAGCAATAATTTTCGATACAGTTATATATATATAAAAAGTGAAATTCAGCGAAATAGTTTCTGTTTCTCTACCTACCTCCTACTAAGAAAATGTGGAAATGGAATGATAATGATGGAATGTAAAAGCTCGGTTGTGTTTAAATAGGAAGAGAATAGAAGAGAGTGGGATGTGATGATCAGCTGAAAAACGGTTGCGCTAAACGACAAAAATTAAATTCAACCAATAATTTGGTGACACGTGTCCTGGTGAAGGAAGAGAAGAGAGTGAGAGTGGGATGTGATGATCAGCCAGTTGCGCTAAACGACAAAAACAAAACTAGGTGATTTGAGGTACTATAATTTGGATCATTTGATTCTTTTTTATATCAGAGGGTATACATATTATTACATATAATAATGAATTGGTTTCGTTGCATGATTACATAATTTTCTGCCCGTATACAATTGTGCTATTTTATTTCTTCCCAATTTCATTACTTTGCTTTGATTTAGATTTGTTTGTCTAATGAATTAATTAATTATTACTTTCATCATGTAGTTCGATTTTCGCAACTACACGCGCTTGAGAAAAAACTAAAATCATTCGCCATAATTAACCTCGATCCGGTGAACTAGATAGTGGTGGTGAAAACAAAACTAAAAAAAATGTATTAATTTATTATAACAAGCAAATTCCCAAACATACATTTTCATTCAAAATTTTAATTTTACTAAAATACATTTATACTATTTGAAATTTTTATTAAATAAAGGATAATTTTGTAAATGTCACTTAATTCTTTTTCTTTTTTGACAACTCACTTAATTCACAAAGTACTATAGGATAGTTCAAGTGCTAAGAGTTGGAGGACATGTGAATTGGGTAGGGGGAAGTCCAGGGTTCAATTCTGACGGGAGCAATTTATATTTTTGATATACCAAAAAAAAGCACTACATTGAAGCATCATTCGCACATAAAATTGAGGATATAAATTAAATTATTGACAATGTATAGTTTTAATAATTTAGTAATTTTATATGCTGAATTGGATTACGGAGAAGAGAAGAGAAGAGAGTGAGAGTGAGAGTGGGATGTGATGATCATGAGTAGTATCTGAACTGCAAAACGGTTGCGCTAAACGACAAAAACAAAACTCACCAATAATTTGGTGACACTTGTCCTGGTGAATGATTTGCAGTCATCAGGTGATTTGAGTTGAGGTATATAATTTGGATCATTTGATTCTTTTTTTATATCAGTGGGTATACATATAATAATGAATTGGTTCCGTTGCATAATTTTCTGCCTGTATACAATTGTGTTATTTTATTTCTTCCCAATTTCGTTACTTTGCTTTGATTAAATATCAATGAGATTTGTTTGTCTAATGAATTAATTCGATTTTTGCAACTACGCACGCTTGAGAAAAAAATGAAATCACTTGCCATTATTAACTTCGAACTGAATTAGCCGGTCCAATGAATTAGATAGTAGTGGTGAAAACAAAAACAAAATGTATTTATCTATACCAATATATAAATGGGATACAACTTTTGGGCTGGATTTTTTATTCCCTTTATACCCTCATCACCCTCTCATTATTACATTACAATTACAATAAAAAAGAAAAGAAAAGCCAAAAATTCAAAAACCAACATTAAAAAAAAGGATTGGAAGCAACAAAATTTAAAGGAAAACTACCTTTAAAAACTACCATAAATTCAAATTGAAAAACAAAATAAACAATCACACATAACTTCTTTTATCCTTTTCTATCATTGCAACAAAGGAAGAAATTAAAATCTATCTAATAAAAGTGCACGCTTATATTGGAGAGAAAAAATCAATACATGTAAAATGAAAGATATTAACATGAGAGACATGAACTGCAATGAAAAAAGGTTTACATTCATCAATCTTTCTCTTCTAATCTTTCTATGTTAACTTTTATTGTTTCTTTATTTGAAAAATCAAATGGCTAAAATAACAATATTTATATGTTTTATTATTCTTTTTGGCAACGATCAAGTACAAATTCAAACGCGAAGATCGGGTATTACTTCATGTAGACATGTGAGTGATTAATTTACCACATATTACTTTTATTTTCTCTAATTTAAAATGCATGTTTTTTTTCTTCTTTTCTTTCTAATTATTCTATTTCATTCATTTTTTATCAAATTCATTCACCAAAAGCATATACATTAATTGCTCTTTGTTTAATTGTGTTAAATTTTTAAAGCCAAATTTTCCACAAGCTTTTCACTCTTCCGCAAATACATCTTTTAAAACATGCGGTTAAACCTTTGGTTTTGCATCATTTTATTAATTACCGTCTCATATAGACGTTGGGTGTCATGCATGCTATTTTCAATAAAAATTGCAATGTCTATCTAAATTGCCTTTCCAATTTTGATTTTGTTTTAATGTTAACTTTTGGTGATCAGACAATTATGTCTATCATATCATCATCATACAATTGCATATATATATATATATATATATATATTCATTTTAATGACAAATTTTTTGGATGTCATCTACATTTTTGATCCATATATTTTTTAAAGAAATGAAATAGTTTTTTTTTGAATCAAAGAAATGAAATAGCAGATGCAGGTACATATTTAGATGCAGGTACATATTTACAGTTTACCATTAAAAAAGAAACTATAGAGAGTTAGTTTAAAAAAAGTGATATTAAATATGAGTTTAAATCTTATTAATATGTCCTAAAACATTTAAAAAATTTAGTAATGGAAAGAATTTTTTTTAGCATACAATAAAATGGGGATCACACAGACGGGCACGGGCACGCTAGTTAGTTATAACAAGCAAATTTCTAAGAGGAGGGATCCGTTGACTCCAAGAGTAAGTGTAAAGAGTTACTCCCAATTTTGACCATTGATTTTAATATTAATTAATGGCTGTGATTAATTACTAATAATCCCTACGGTAAGATTTGTATACTCCTTCTCTCTGAACAACGCAACAATCAATACCTACAAACAATGGTTATACGGCGTTACGGTATAGAAAATGATACCTACCCCTAATCGGTCATATTCTTTCAATATCAAAGAATTGGTGCGGGATCGCAGAGACAAGGTAGCGGCGAGGGGTTTCGACATGGCTACAGCAGGGAACGGTTACAGGTATCTAGGGCAAATGGTGCTTCTTCTCGGGTTCATGGTTCTGGCGGTGTGACATCATTTTATTTCACGAATTTTTCGGAGGCTTTGACTAAGGATGATCTGCTTAAGGAGTTCAGCAAGCAGGGTCAGGTTTTGGACGTGTATGTGGCCATCAAGCGCAACTCACGTGGTAAAAGATTTGGTTTTGTTCGTTTCGCAGAGGTCCTTGATGAATATCGTATGGTTGTAGCACTCTCTGACATGTGGTTTGATACATACAAGCTCTGGGCTAATTTGGCTCGTTTTGATAGGAAGCCTACTCATACAAATGGCGTTACAGAAGCTGAGCAACAACATAAAGGAGCTTTTGTATCTAATGATGGGAATGGGACAACGAAGGTGCTTACTACTGCAGTCCCGGGTGCACCAAGGCCTGTTCGTAATCATGCTTCTTTCGCTGCAGTCACACGGCAAGAAGTTGTTGTTAATGCGACAAGGCCGGCTGGTGCAGTGGTTGGGGGAAACACCGGTACGGTGCCCCGGTCGTGCATTTCCTATGACACAAAGCAAGAAGATCGTGATTGGGTGTGTAAGGGTTTGGTGGCGACGCTGGTTGATGCTTGCTTGGCTTATACATTGTAACAAACGGTTCATGATGCGGGGTTTCCGGATTTTCGGGTTATTCCTCTTGGGGGTGATAAGGTTTTTTTGTATTCTAACTCGATGGAGGTGGACATCAAGCTTGTCATTGCGGGAGCGGTGAAGTTCTTTGAACAGTTTATCAAAAATGTTGCGATGAGGAATTCAAATTTGTCTAAAGGTGTTTCTTGTCACTGGATTCGAGTTGGTGGAGTTCCACCTCATGCGTGGAATATTGACTTTTTTAGGTGTGTTGGTGCAGTAGTGGGTCATTTTTTGCGGGTGGATTTTGCAACAGAACAACGTTTGCGAATGGATTACGCTAGAATCTTAGTGTCTAATCCATTTGCTGATCTCAATGTCTCTTTGGTGGCTAAGATTGACGGTGTATTGTTTTCTCTGACCTTGTTGGAAGATTTTCAATTTGATCCGTATGTGGATTTTCTTCAGGCGTTTAATGACAAGGGTGTTCCTGACACACCGGCGTCAGATACAAGTCAATATCATAATTCTAATGTATCAATAGAATGTAGAGATCTGAGTAGTAACGTAATTATTAATGGACTTGCTAAAGATTTGAATGATGAATGGGAAAATTTTCAACTTGCTAATTGTGTGGAGGGAGTACATACTTCCTCAGCCAATTTCAATAATGTCAGGGGTTTCAATAGTGACAAGGGGTCTATTTCAGTACATGATGTTGGAGTTAACTTTGAAGTGGGTGAACCAAGGCTGGAGGGTATTGGGCCAGTAACACAGCCCACCAATACTCTTAATGTTGTTGCTTGTCCAATTCCATTAGTAGGACAAAAGGACAAAGCAGTGAATGTTGTTACTTTAGGGGGTGGTGTGGTTAATTGTAAGTCACAGAAACTTGGGTTGGCTCCTTTTTCTAGAGATTTGGATAAAAATATGTCTCCATTGCCAAATGAGTTCTCTTCACAACCACTTGTATCTTGTGACCAGCTTATACCAAATCCTGCCTATGTTACTACGCGTGAGAAAGGGGAGCAATCTTTTATGTCCTTATCCGAGTTGTGCAAATCAGTGGAGGGGGTAGCTACAACACCAAACCGATCCAATTCCTTTCATGGTTTGCCATTAGTATCTAATAACGTGCTTGCAGATGCTGCACAAGCGCCGGCAGTTGTTGTTCCTGCACCGGTGACTCTTCCCCTCCGTAAAGGACGTTCTTGCGTGTCAATTAAATCTTTAGCTCGCATGCCTTCACAGCAACGCGACGAGACATGGAAGGCTATGAATAAAACAAAGAAAAAACATCAATCTGCCAACTCACTCGTTTCATCTTTACAAGGTATTTCAACTTCTTCTTTGTCCAATGGGGTACACCAAACAGGAGACTGGCAAAATTTAATGGTCTTAAAAGGGAATGAGGGTTTGTATGCTAAGGATGTGGTTGCATTTGGAGAGTCACTAAAATTGAATTTTCCGGGTGATAGGCAGAGGGTTGAAGACCATATCCAAGATATTGTGCTTACTAAACATGATAAGATGAAGGTTGTTGGGGGTGGTGGGTGTTAGATGTTTGAAGTGGGGTGGTTTTGTTTTGTCAATAATTTAATTTATGAAGATTATTAGTTACAATTGTAGAGGCATGGGGGGAGCTTTTAAAAGAGCAAAAATTCGGAAATTGGTTATTGATGTTTGTCCTGATATTCTGTGTCTTCAAGAAACCAAGTTGATAGGGGTTGATAGCTTTGTTAGTCGTGCTGTTTGGGGGAGTTCGGATTTTGATTATTCTTACCGCCCTTCGGTCGGTGCGTCGGGTGGTATATTAACTATTTGGAATACACGTACAGTTCAGATGGCTTCCTCTTCTTCTTTTGATCACTGTTTACTAGTTCGTGGTAATTGTTTGATATCTGGGGCGTCTTTTATGGTGGTCAATATTTATGCACCATGTGATACAAGGGGAAAGACTATATTGTGGTCGCGTTTGGTGGGTTTGATTCATTCTAATGTTGGCGGGTCTTGGTGCTTTTGTGGTGATTTCAATTATGTTTGTGTTAGTGGTGAGAGACGTGGTAGGGGTCTTTTGGTGTCAACTGCTGATGTCAGGTATTTTAATGACTTCATTATTGCGGCAGACTTGGTTGATTTACCTCTTTTGGGTCGGAAATTTACTTGGTATCGGTCAGATGGGTCTGCCATGAGTCGTCTAGATCGATTTTTGTTGTCAGAAAATTGGGTCGTTCAATGGCCCAATTGTGTTCAATTAGCTATGAAGCGGGGTTTATCTGATCATTGTGCACTAGTTTTACGTGATGAGATGCAAGATTGGGGTGCTAGACCACTCAGGATGTTAAAATGTTGGACTGAATTTCCAGGCTATCGGCATTGTGTGCATGATACTCTGACCACTTTTACAGTAGACGGTTGGGGGGGTTATGTGCTGAAGGAAAAACTAAAAAATTTGAAGGTAGTTCTTAAGGATTGGCATGCGCAACATGTGCGTAACCTTCCTAGTCGTATTTCAGCGGTTAAAAACAGGTTGGATGTATTAGATTTGCAAGCTGAGGTTTCAGTTTTGACCGAGCAGGAGGTTCTTGAACGGCGTACACTCTCTACTTCGTTGTTTTCTTTGGCTAGATCTGAATGTAGTATCTCATGGCAACAATCTAGGTCCCGGTGGTTACGTGACGGCGATGCTAACACTCGTTTTTTTCATAATTTGGCAAATTATCAGCGGAAAAGCAAATTGATTGTAATTCTGCAAGTGGGTGAGTCTCAGGTGGAGGGTGTTCAACAGATTCGGGAGACAATTTTTTCGCATTTTTCTGACCATTTTAAATCCCATCCTACAGTTCGGCCTAATGTAGGTGGTCTAAATTTTCGGAGGCTTAATGCGGCTGATTCTGGCCTGTTAGTGGCTCCTTTTACTGAGGAAGAAATTAAATGTGCAGTGTGGGATTGTGACAGCTTTAAGAGCCCAGGGCCTGACGGAATTAATCTTGGTTTCTTTAAAGATTTCTGGAGTGATTTGAAGGATGACTTGCTGCGTTTTTTTCATGAATTCTATATACATAGCAGGCTTGTTAAAGGTCTTAATTCTACTTTTGTGGTGCTTGTCCCTAAGGTAGCTAATCCTCAACGTGTTTCTAATTACCGACCGATCTCTCTAGTTAGTAGTGTTTATAAAATTCTGGCAAAAGTCTTGGCAAACCGTTTGAGTCAAGTGATTGGGTGTGTTATTTCAGATTCCCAGTCCGCTTTTGTGAACGGCCGGCAAATTTTAGATGGGATTCTTATAGCTAATGAGTTGGTTGATGATGCAAAAAAGAGTAAGAAAGAATTGCTTATGTTTAAAGTGGATTTTGAGAAAGCTTTTGATTCAGTGGAATGGTCATATTTGTTCTCTGTTATGTCAAGCATGAATTTTCCTCCGCAATGGTGTCGGTGGATATCAGAGTGTGTTCGTACGGCTACCGCATCAGTTCTTGTCAATGGTAGTCCTACTAATGAGTTCAGTTTTGAGAGGGGCATTCGCCAAGGGGATCCTTTGTCTCCGTTTTTGTTTCTTATTGCAGCAGAGGGCCTTAGTGTAATGATGACTTCGTCGGTACAGTCTGGTCAGTTTTCTGGGTATTCTGTCGGTTTGGTGAATCCCTTAATTGTTTCCCATCTGCAATTTGCTGATGACACACTTTTGATCGGGATCAAAAGTTGGGAGAATGTTCGAGCTATAAAAGCGGTTTTGGTGTTATTTGAAATGATGTCCGGCTTGAAGGTGAATTTTCACAAAAGTATGTTGATTGGTGTGAATGTCACCGAGTCGTGGTTGGCTGAGGCGGCGGTTATCTTGCATTGCCGAGTTGGTTCTATTCCGTTTGTTTACCTGGGACTTCCCATTGGGGGAAACCCGCGACGAATTTCTTTTTGGCGACCAATGGTAGAGAAAATTAAAGCCCGCCTTTCTATTTGGAAATGCAAAAATCTTTCGATGGGTGGTCGGTTGGTTCTTCTCAAGGCTGCCTTGTCTTCCATTCCGGTATACTTCCTTTCTTTTTTCAAAGCCCCCTCAGGTATTATTTCTACTCTTGAATCTCTTTTTAAGAATTTTTTGTGGGGTGGGAGTGAGGAGGCTCGAAAGGTTCATTGGATATTGTGGGATAAAGTTTGTAGTCCTAAAAGTCAGGGGGGTTTGGGGGTGAGGAAGGTGAGGGAATTCAATTTGGCATTGCTTGGGAAATGGCGTTGGAGGGTAAAAACAGAGGTTGCAGGTTTGTGGCGTCAGGTCCTAGTACATAAGTACGGGAGTAGCCGAGGGGATATTGCAGATGGGGGGTCTCGGGCTTCTCGGTGGTGGTTGGATGTTGTGGGGGTGTGTCGTGGGTCTGTCAATGGGTTAACTGGGTGGTTTAATTCCATGTTGTCGAGAAAGGTTGGGGATGGGGATACCACTTCTTTCTGGTCTGACCCTTGGTTAGGGCCTGGGATTGTTTTGAGCGCGAAATACCCGCGGCTAGCAAGTCTTGCTGTGGATTCCCAAGTGTCGGTAGGAGATATGTCTCGGCGGGGGTGGACGGTTGGAGGTTGGGGATGGGTTTGGCGGAGAGGACTTTTTGTCTGGGAGGAGGAATTGTTGGCGGAATGTTGTGGTCTTTTTCAAACTTTTGCTTTGCAGCCTTTACAATCTGACAGGTGGCGGTGGCATGGTGACACATCTGACTCTTACACAGTTAAAGATGCTTATTTGGCTTTGACTAGACAGGAACATATTGTTGCGGCTCAGCATCCGTTAATCTTGCTTCCTTGGCAAAAATATGTCCCTTTGAAGGATTTCTGTATTTGCCTGGCGTTTTTTGCATAACCGTCTACCGACTAGAGATAACTTACTTCGTCGAGGCATCATTGCATCCGGATCTCACCTTTGTAGCTTTGGCTGTTTTTGTTACCGGAGACTTTATCCCATTTGTTTTTTGAATGCCAAAACTCACATTTGGTTTGGAGTGGTGTTTTACTTTGGTTAGGTATACATGGCGTCCTGCCACTTGATCCAATTGCTCATGCTATGCAATTTATTGGCCTTCAAATTCTTTCGGTGAAACCAAAGCACTGTTTTAAGATTTTTTGGTTGGCCACAATTTGGCGTATTTGGCAGGCCCGTAATGATGTTCTCTTTCAGAATCAAGATTTTTCAGTTTTGCTCGTGCTAGACCAGATCAAGTTACATCTCTGGTGGTGGTTAAAGGTCAATTTCACTCATTTGTCTGTTGATTATAGCTTGTGGTATACTAAGCCTTTGGCTTGCCTAGGTTGGCATGGAGGATGACTTTTCTATTTCATTGATTTTGTTGTAATTTTCCTTATCGAATACTTTGTGTTACTTTAATTCCTAGTCTAAGCACACCTTGTGCTAGTCTAACATGATTAATAAATTCATTTAGCTGCTTCAAAAAAAAAAATATCAAAGAATTGGCAATGAATTATATCAATAAAACATATTGACAATGAAGAGTTTAGAATTAAAGTAATAGATTGATGCTTAATATCTCTTTCTTTTTCAAAACCTGCTACAATCCTTAGTATACGATTGGGAAAGAAAATCAAAGAATTTTGATCTATGTAAATAGTCCGTTTCAGGTTTGTTCGAAGCTTTTTATGAATGGTGTTATAGTATACAGTATAGACTGCAACTATGAGAATGGGAAAGAAAACATGTATGGGCGATTTAGGGAGGACCATTATAATCTTACCATAGAGATTATTAGTAATTAATAAAATTAACGGTCAAGATTAGGAGTAACTCTTTACATTTACTCTAGAGTCAATTGATCCCTCCTCAATTCGAGCCAAACATAAATTTTCATTCAAAATATTAATTTTACGAAAATACATTCATACTATTTGAAATTATTATTAAATAGAGGATAATTTTGTAAATGTCACTTAATTCTTTTTTTTTTACTAATTTAATTCTGTTGGTTAAAACAAGACAACTTGTAATGTTGGATTTATTGTAAAAAAAAAAAACTTGCATTGTTGATCGTTGACATTCCACATACATAATGTGATCGTTGATTCAAAATAAATTCTGCATAATGTGATTAATTCATAAAGCCATTAACGCATAAAAAAAATAATAAAGAAGCTATTAAGATGTTACGTAATATCCTGACCAAAAAAAAAATGTTACGTAATATCGTATATATTAGTAATTCATAAACCACTACACTACTAAAGCATCATTCACACATAAAATTGAGTATATAAATCCAATTGTTTATATATTACTAATATTAGTAATATTAGTAATTCACAAAGCACTACACCGAACATCATTCGCACATAAAATTGAGGATATAAATTAAATTATTGGCAATGTATAATTTTAATAATTCAGTAATTTTATACTATACCAAAAAAATTCAGTAATTTTATATGCTGAATTGGATTACTCTTAAATTTGTACAGTAATTTTGTGGTGATTTTTAAAAAAAAAAAATAGTAATATGATTAGGGTTTCCCCACTTGTGGGATTAGAAGTTGGTGATTTTACTGTGGGACGGGCAGCTCTTAAAGCTACTTCAAGCAAAATGGCCAAACATGAACAAGCGTGTTGTGACAATTTACAAAATTAGCCCTATAACTAAAATTGGTTTGTATATATAAAATTGACTTTTTAGTAAAATACGAGTAAGCTCGTTAATTTTCTCCACATGTTTTTAGGTGGGAGGAAGTTGCTAATTTTGACTATGTGGGGTCGAAGTTAGTAAGTATGACCCATGTGTAAAATACAAGGGGAGTGGGGGGCACGCAAAGTAAAGGTGGAAGGCGCTAAGTAATTTATGTGGGTCATAAGTATGACTCAGGTCAAAGTTAACAATCTCCATATATATATGACGACACGTCCACGGTCTCTTAAAGCACACCTCAGGTGGCACCTTCCTTCTTACAAACATTACTACTACCTCCCTAAGTCCCTATATATAAGACTCTGTTTGAACATTGTACGTATGTCAATGCACAATTTTGGTCATTAATATTTTTAATTAGTATTTAGTAATAAAAATTATAAAAATTTAATATTTTAAAAATATTCATCAAAACAAATCAAACAAGATATTTTATACTAATATTTACAGTTATATGTAATTAAAAAAAATACGGACAAAATAAGATAAATGTATAATACAATTTGGTCAAATATGATCTTATATTTAAGAACCGATGTAGTAATACATTATTTATGTGTGTTACCCCCTTCTTTTTTCTTTTGACGGTCCAAGTGTGTTATCCCTTCAATGTGGAACCTATTGAACTTTTTTTAAATTCACACTACACACATTAGTTCAATAAGTGGTGAATTTACATACGGAATTCAATGTAATTTGAAGAAATGAATAAAAAGATAGTCCAATACAAAAGAAGGTTGGAGTGAGTGAATTATAATTGAGGAGGAGTTTGATTAGTATGATCATCAAGGTTAGGGAACTTTTGCTTGAAGGAATCTTGGCGCTGTAACCACATCATGTGACCCTGCAATTGATTGAGATTTGAGACGGTATCATCAACAAGCAACATAACCCAAAAAGAAGTAGATTGGATCATATGAGCTTGTTAGCATCTCCATCGCCTAGTTCTTCATGTTGTGTTCGCCAGCTAGCTGGAGGGTTGAGAAATTGAAGATATGCTTCAATTCACTGATGGGAGAGTAAATTGAAAATATAATCAAGTTAATCTCACTCACCAGTTAGTAGTAAATGTAGCACAAATATAAATTGATATTTTCTCATTTTCTTACCCGTTCACTTTCAATACCAAAAACATTATGGTTGCACTTGTTTAAAAGAAGAGAGAACCAACATACACAAAATAATTTCACCAAATCCATGTCAAAGTTATGAGCATTTTACTACTTTTAATGTGCCTATGAAAAATCATAACTTTGATCCTTAATTTTATAAATGCTTCCACTCAAGGATTTTAGTAACTAATCCCATTAACATTCTTCAAATAACTTGTATATAAATATTTGTGTACATATATTAGCAAAATAACTAGTTTTACATTATTGACCAAAAAATAAAGAATTAGTTTCACATTACATAAGTTGGTGAAAACAAAAATAATTAAGTATAGGGCAAAACATCTAAGCTCCAACAACCTCTTGAGCTTGTTTCGACTTCCCTTTACTTTTAGGAGTCTTCTTACTGACTTCAACCCCTTTGTCTTCCACTTCACCTTGATTTTCAATCCTTGCAAAGACTGGCTGAGGTTGAGCCATGATCTGGCCACCCTTAAGTCCACCCCACTTGGTGTCTCTCTACAATGCAAAACAACTTAAATCAAAACACATGACATAACTTGTGTGTGCGGGTGTTTGTACGTGAGAGAGTGATATATATATATATATATATATATATATATATATATATATATATATATATATATAGATAGAGAGAGAGAGAGAGAGAGAGACCCAAGTTGCCGCATCAAATTGGTTCCGGGAATAGCCAAGTTGTGCATATATTTTCCAACTCAAGCTTGGAGTAACAGGAGATAGTGCAATGGCAATGATTCTCACCGTCTCTAATATAATTACAAGGTCCTGCTCCAACATCATAAGTGAAAATTCTTTGGATTTAGTGTTGCTTATTTTCAACAAAACCAAAAAATAAGTGACATGTTGATTAAGCTTATTATACTTGGTTAAGAAAGAAAAACAAAGTTCAATTGCTGATGACAGTATATGAAAAGCAAATTGATTAATGCAAGAAAAGAAACAGGTGTTTAGTATTTGGATTTGATTTGAGCTAATGTCATCAAAGCAAATTTGCAAATTGGTAAAGATTTAGTGCAAACAAACCACAAAATGTTATCATTTAAAATAATGTTAAAAATTTGCAAATGAAATGCCTCTGATTAATCTAATGAAGTGACATTTTTGCCTATAGGTTTGAGGAAAATACCTTGGCAGCTGCTTCAGAAGCAGTTTCTCCTTGCTTAAAGAGCGACCAAGGAGCACGCTCATCCATATAGAAATTACCAACATTACCAATCTCCAGAACAGCCTCACAAGCTGATGTCAGGGAGAGATTTTCATAGTGAACACGAGCTTTATCAACCTACAAATGTAAATATTGATCAAACTCCTGCAACTTATGAACATAGTCACAAACTGTAGCATAAGGGCATACTTTAAAATTTTAGATATTATAAAAAAATAAGAGTTTCCTGGGGACTTTACCTGCTTCACTACATTGTCCTTGAATGCATTTCCTTCTGCAGCCGTAGCGGAATCCACTGTAAGAGTTGATTGGCAGTTCTTTTTCAGAAGTCCAAGAGTACGATTAAGAAGATTTCCTGCCAAAATCGTGAAAGAGATACGTATCACAGTTAGCATTAGAATCATAGTACAAATTAAATTTAAACCAATTTGTTGTTACTGAATATTACAATCAATGAAAGTAAGGCTCAAAGTACCAATTGTATTGGCAAGATGTGCATTTACAATATTGATGAAACGTTCCTCTGAATAGTCCCCATCATTGCCAAATTCCACCTCTCTGAGGAAAAAGTATCTAACTGCATCTGTCCCAAATTTACTAACCAAATCATTTGGTTCAAGCGTATTTCCTAGTGATTTGCCCATCTTCATGCCATCCTAACATTTTCAAAATAAAAAGCATTGCTGCATGAAATAAAATTAAAATAAGAAACATATTCGTAAAACTTTGCTTAGTCACAAAAGGCCAAATTTAGTTTCTGGTCTTCTACAGAGACCCATCCTTTATTAAACAAATGATCGTAAATTAAATTCAATTTAGATTTGATTAAATTCTAATCAACTATCGAATTACTATTACTGTTGTGGATGTTGAGTATCAATATAATTGTTTTGTGAATTTAATAACTATACACCGATAATCTTAACAAGTTTACAAAGACTCCAATCATATACCACTATCTTACCACATTTTAAACAGATTTTAAGAAGTAATTTTTATGTGGAAAGATGGTGAAAATGATATATGATTGAGCACTTGTATATAACTTGCTTACACTATTGGTCTATAGTTATTGAGCTCTTATTTTCCAAGAAATGCATTTGAAACATTAAGATAATTTAACAAAACAATATAATTACTATTATTATCCTTACAAGTGAGTTTTTTCTTCCACCACCTCAATGTTATTGAACAATCATTACTATTGCTAATTACTATTAAAATAAATAATAATTTTTTAATAACATTATCAACAATAATAATGATAAAAACTGGCCTAGCTATCAAAACATAAAAAGAGAGAGAACTAAACAAATTTACTACTTACTACCAGGTTACCTCATGAAGAAATATAAGATAATAAATAGGTTTGAGTACAAATACCTTTGTCAAGAATCCATGGCCATATACCATTTTGGGAAGGCTTAGTCCAGCAGACATTAGCATAGCTGGCCAATAAACGGCATGGAAACGTAGAATATCCTACAGAGTAATAAATTCATTAATGAAATAATAAACATGAATGCTTGACTATTCTGTCTTTTCTTTTAATAATATTTATAAAAGAATATTCAATTGTTAATAAGTATAAAGGGTTGAACAAAACTATCACAGAAATACAGATGGATCCAGTGTGTAAGTGCCCAAGACGAAGAATACAGCGTAGAAAGGAATTCTAACAAAACAAGAACTATGACATCATTCTACCTTGAAAGGGAAAATGACAATATGTATGTTAAAAATAGACACACACACAGAGAAAGATTTAAAAAGAAATACAAAGGAAAAGAGGAGACATACCTTGCCAATCAAGTGCAGTGTAGCTGGCCAACCTGAAGAAACAGCATTTAGTAAATCAGGTTGTTCCTGGCCATCAGCTAGTGCTGATATGTAGCTGCACATATAAAAAGAAAGTATTCAACAAGATTTTAGATAGGTAGTTGACAATTCCATACATGAAAGATATTATACAATACAGCCAAAGTGTGAAGTTTTTTGTCACTTTTCCATTCAAAGAACTGTGCATAATTTGGCCTTAAATGTATTTCACCAACGTATTTCCATCAAGCATCGATAATGTTAAACAGAAATAGAGAGCTTATAGAATAGAGCCAGGGAAAGTTAGAGAAGCACAGATTTTTATAAAATAAAAGCTCTTACCCTAGTAAAGCATCAAACCATACATATATAGTCTGAGTCTTGTCACTCGGAACAGGTATGCCCCAATCAACTGATGCTCGAGAAATGGAAAAGTCCCTCAGGCCACTTTTGATCCAGGTTTGAACCTTAAAATTTATACCGAAGAAATTATTTTTAATGAAAATAAATTATTGAAGAAATAATAAAAAAGTAATAGATAGCTTGAATTGCAGTAAGTGAGGAATGTAATAGACAGGCAGAGAAAAATTGTATATAATACTGATAAGAGAAAAAGGAACTCCATATTCCTTTACCTCGTTTAAACGGTAAGATGGCTGCACAAAATTTGGATTTTTATTCAAAAGTTCCTCCAATGAATTCTGATATTTTGACAGTGCAAAAAAGTAATTGTCCTCTTTCCTTGAAACACAAGGCTTTTGGTGGATCGGACAACAATTATTATCAAGTAGTTCCTTCTCGTCCTTGTATTCCTCACAACTGACACAATAAATTCCCTCATAATCAGCTCGGTAAATGTCACCACTGGCAAGTACTCTCGAATAAAATTCCTTCACAATTGCTTCATGCTTGCTATCAGTTGTTCTAATGAACTTGTCATATGAAATATCTAGCTGCAATTAAAAAAATCGTAAAAATAATATACATCAACAAGAATATTTAACTTGAATAAAGAAAAAACCAAAATTGCGGTCCTTGAAATTTTAAGAGTCGAACAATCTGGCCTCAACTTTACAAAATAGCAAATTAGTCCCTTAAATTAAAGAACGTGAATCAATTAAGTCTTTCTATAACCATTGGAAAACCTAATTATTGACTTAAGTAAGTAGTCTCTTGTTGCATCAAAACAAGCACAGAACCTCTAAATTTATGGTTCTAAATTTGAAAAAAATGACTGAATTGTCTTACGTTGTTCAAACTAAGGGACTAAATTGCTAGTATTTCGTAAACATGAGCGACTACATTGACCGACCCTAATAATTTCAGCTACTAAACTGATTACTGATGATTTACTCCTTGAATAATTTTCTAAAAGTAGAAACTAGGGGTGAAATTACATCTTTCCAAAGCGTCTTGTAAGCTTGTGAAATGAGATTGCAATGGTCCGAAGGAGTGGAACCCTGAGCCATTGCAGCAGTTGCAATTTTCTCACCATGTTCATCGGTTCCAGTAATGAATATAACTTTCTTTTCCAATAGCCGCTGTCAAATAATATGCAACAATAAGAAACAGAGAAAAACCAATGTCTCTAATTAAAATTCCAAAGTCGACCCTTTAATGGAAATGAATAAAAGTTAGATAATTTGGATAGAAATGAAAGAGGGGTATACTATACTATACCTGAAAACGAGCAATGGCATCGGCGGCGATAGTGGAATAAGCGCTACCCATATGAGGAGGTGCGTTGACGTAGTAGAGAGGAGTAGTGAGGACAAATGGTTCTTCGTCATTTGAAGGAGTGGAAGTAGCGCAGTTGCAGAAGAAAGCTCTTCGAGAAGGTTTTAGAGAGAAATGGAAATTGGGTTTGGATTTGAAGTGAGAAAGTGTGGAACGGAATGAGAGAATGGAAGGGTTTACTCTCACTGCCATTTTTTGAAGTGGCGTCGCTGTGAATAACATGAAGAAGAAGAAGAAGAAGAAGAAGAAGATGAGGATATTGAAGAAAAGAAAACTGAGAGGAATATGAAGCTTTATTTTTTTTAATCCAATTTCACTTCATTTTGTAATGTGAACCATTGATTTATTATTTCTTTTCCATGTGTCACTCATTTGTCAATAGAACTTGAAAACTATCTCAACTCAATTTGTGGGTGTCTTAAGTTGGGTCAATGCTTCCATATCATTTTTCAATGGTCTAATTCTTGAGTAGTACTACTACTACTAAGTACTATTGGATTCCATGATCAAATATTAAATTAGAATAAGCTTTTGTTTTTTTCATAATGATAAAAAAATTGTGAATATTTCTTATTCCTTCTTATTGTGGATTTGAAGGTTAAATTTAGATTATCAATTAAGATTTTAAATCAATGAAATGAAATTAAGATTTTGTAGAGACGTGAACAACATTGAAAGAAATGAGAAGATTAATTGGTAGAAGACAATAATCAAATAAGATTTCGATCTGTAATTATTTTAGAACGCATGTTTTCCTTTTTAAATGATATAATTGAACAATCTTCGATCTTCATTTAGTTTGGGTTGGATTGGGTGGACAATTTTTTTTTTGATTGATGCTATTGTTGGGTCATCCTCTTTGTGAATACGTAAAATTTAAGAGATTTTCTTTTTATATTCTCTAGATTCTTCGTGCACTCTATTGACATTTTTTAACAATGTAAAAACACGTTGAAAACAATTTTCAAGATAAAAAACATTTCAAATTTCATAATATGAACACTGTGAGAAGAGTAGGAAAATATATAAAACTTTCTAAATTAGAGGATCAACTTTATTCACTATGGTCACTTGAGAGTTACGTAGAGCGAACATTCATCAAATTATAGATGTTTCAGTATTATTAGACACACATCAATATTTGATACCTAATCAAATCAAGACCGTCCCAATCAAGTTGAAGTCCTTAAAAAAAATAAAAATTTAGAATACATTGGATATATTTAACAAAATGTTCTAAATAAATTTGTCTTTTTCTTTACATCGGCGCACATTGATACTTCTAAGGCACGACATATACTCATACACGTCAAAAACTCTTTTTTTTTTCTTTGCTTTTTTCTTGTTCATGGTGTGATTCGGTGTCAATTTTGACCCATAATAACCCATCTTGATCATTTTTATTAATTTATTTTTATTTTAATAAATAATTTGTATGATTTTTTTTTACTTGTGATTTTTTCATCGAGTGTTGTTTTACTTCCGTTTGTTTGTAGTGCAGGTTTGTTTTAATTTTCCGTCTTATTGCGATATTGTGTTGATTTCCCGTCTTAGTGTAGTGTTTATTTTATTCAAATTTGTAGATCTACTTCGATCTACAACACTGCAGTTCCAGAGACAACTATTCATTCATTCAGATATTTGAAATTTGTTACATTAATCATAGTAGGTTTCATCGCATTTGTAGACATTATATCGTTTTATATAGATGATTAGTTTAAAAGCAAAGTAAAAAAGTAGAAAAATATATACTACAGATTGATGCGATGCGGATGAATGAAGGAGTTTGCATGGAGATCCTCTATTCAAGGAAGGAAGTTCACGTTGAGTCAGACAGACTATTATTATGATTCAAATTCAAATGTGATGTGACAGGTCCATCCAATTGCATACTGTATTTATGAGATGAGTGAAATGAAATCAATGTATTCTTCTTCTTCTTCTTCTTCTTCTTCTTCCGGTTCTTCACGGTTACAGTTAATGGCCATCTCAAGGTTGCGATCCTCTTTCCTCAAAAACCTTCCCGGCCCTCTCCGTCGTGCCGTCGCCGACTGCCTCTCCTCCCCTATCTCTCCCGCCCTCGAACCTTCCAGAATGCTTCAGGTTCATCATCCATTCCTCTTTCCTTTTCTACTTTAATTAATTTGAGTAATAATAAATCATATGATTGCTTCTGTACATACTTTTCTGGTTTCATCGATTGATTAGTTGCAAATTACAGCTTCACTAATTTTATGACTAAAATGCAATGCAATGCAATGCATGATGACAGGACTATTTGGCAGCCCCTGCAACCACTGACCTGACTTACAGTGCAATTTTGGAACATACCATGGCAGAGAGGGATCGGAGGTAGGTAATTGTTCCATTTCTTTGTTAATACAACAAGGTAGTTCCGAATGCATAAAATAAAACCATAATTCTTCTATTATGTTTTTTAAACTATTTTCCATTTTCTGCTGCTCACATTAACACTTATTTTACCAGTCCTGCAGTTGTCACAAGGTGTGTAGCAATTTTGAAACGGTATCTTCTAAGGTATGTATGTTACTTCAACAAATGGATATTCTATTGAATCATAACATTTTATATGTGATGCATTGTTTTTCTCTCTTCGATCCTCACTTCTTGAAACTGCATATTGCAATAACGCTCGCTCGGTTATTTGTTTAACACTCCCTACCCCCACCTCCAATCTCAGTGACACCATAAAGATGGATGGACGTTCGCACGCCAAAAAAGTTGTGAAATTTGGATCTCAATGTTCTGTTCGCACGCTAGATTTGTAATCTGTTTATTAACTTTATGCTGACATCAGCATATAATCTCGGAGTGCTATTTTTGTAATCTCCATTTTTGTTTCTTCTTTTTCCTTTTTTGGGGGTGGGTGGGGCAAGGGTGTCGGTAATTATTTGGATGTGCTGCTAATTTTTCCTCCTGTTTAGATACGATTTTTTGATAACTTCAATGCATTTTCTCAAGATTCATACCATACATGCATCTAACAATATTCCATTCTTACCTTCTTTGCAAGTTGCTACTTATGTTTTTAAGAGTTCTCATCTTTTTAATTATTACAGATACAAACCAAATGAGGAGACTTTACTCCAGATAGACCATTTTTGTTCAACCATTATTGCTGAATGTGATATTAACCTGAATCGACCATTGTCAAGATCTTTCAACCAACCATCTGGTGCATCAACAACACTCACAAATACATCTCGTTTGCTCCTATCTACATTTGCTTCTGAGGCTATTGTGAAGTCACTTAGTTATGTGCGTTCCCTAGTGGCAAGACACATTCCAAAGCGAAATTTTCAGCCATCTTTGTTTTCAGGACCACCTTCGGCGTCAGGACAATCACTTCCGACACTGTCATCATTTCTACGTAAATCCTTTAATTCTCAATTATGTCCAGCAAGTGTCTCAGAAACGGTGGAGAAGAATTCAACCACTTCATTTATTTCAAAGATATCTAAAATTGAAAATTTTGACGAAAAAGACAAACTTGGGTTCATTGCCCATGATGTTCAACAATGGCGTTGGCTTGAGGAGCAGCACTCTCCGTCAATGCAATCTGAAAAGTAAACTTAACTCTACACTTGGTGTTGGTCTACAGATTTTTGATGTTTGTCAATGCCTTAATGGCCAACGAAGTTTATGTCTCTACTATTCTTGTGATTTATCCCGTCTTAATCTTAATCTTCTTCTGAAATTTTGTTTCTTTTAAAATATATTTTAATACAGTGACTATGCTGCGAGTTCGCGAGACACGAGGGCACATAATTTCTTAGAAGTTGGTGCTGCAGCTCTGCTTGTAGGAAGCATTGAATCTAAGAAGGAGCAACCCCAAAAATATTTTGGAACTGATGATATGCCTTACCTAAATCAACTGTTGCAGTCTTCTCCGGGAACATCAATTACTAATTCTTCATCTGTCCGTCCTCACCTCAGAGCAGTAGCAGCATATAAACGCATCAAAACAGGGCCTCATCAAGTTTGGCATGTTCTTCTATCAGATATCTTCTTGCTCTAATATTTGTTATTCTCCATATTTTTTTTTCATCTTTGCTTTTTCAATGAATTTGGAGTAGTTTAGGCCTTGTTGCATTAATTGAATGCTAGGAAATGTCTTACCCTCAAGGCATATTTATGATAGGCATCAGGTCTACTCCGTCTTGGGCATGTACTAGTTATACTTCCCTAGTACTTGACCTAGATTATTAGTATAAAAAAATATAGGATTATGAATGCCCGTGATCTGAAGAAAAGGGTTTGAGAGCTTTGTTGTGTTGATTTCAGGGTATCTGTTTGTAGTATATTCTTATTTCCTATCTTCCTTTATGTTTACCTTTAGGGAATTGCTTATTTTCGTTGCTCTAATTTGTTCTTTCCTCCTTTATAAATGTATCTTATTCTTTAGATAAAAGCATAAGTGCTTTTTATGCAGTAAATTTGATTTAATTTTTCACTACTTTTGATTTATTCTTTCCTCGTTTTTGCTTTTTATGCAGTCACAAGATGAATAATAAGGATGTTTATTGTTTCACTACTTTTGATTAACTTAATGCATTTGATATGGTTTTCTGTTCTGAGCATAATGATTCTTTCAGGGAGGACTTTCCTTCGGGTACATTCCGTCCTCGAGCTCGACAGCTCTTCCAATATCGTTGTTACAGGTATAGATAAAGAAATTCTTCAAAATAGTTTTATAACAAGTATTTATGTATATATTTTCTCCATTGCTAATTGGATGCTATAACAATATGATATAGGTCTTCAGTTGATGATTGCTTTGAACATTTGAAATTGCTTTTCTATTTAGTTTTAGAATTTTCTTCATTGCTGAATTAGAGGTAAGACCTATAAGATTTACAGATTTGGATCCTCTAAAGTAAGTAATGTGTAAAGTGAGAAAAAGTGAGAAAATCAAGGGTTGTTATTTTAACAAACCCATGATTTGTAATGGTGTACCTATAATATCTACCTTTGATTTGTTAATCAATGGATAAGAATACTCACTTTACACTCTGAAATGAATTGCTCACTTTAGAGAAGCCGGATCCAAGATTTATATACTAGTACAAGTTTAATGGTGGGCATTTCGTTTAAGGCAATATGCAATCCTAAAACCTATAACTTTGCTTAAAGAGACTCAATATGATTCTATAGTTTACTTTTCTTATTCAATTATTAATTATTATGTTTTTTATTTTATTTTCAGTCTTTAATTATGGTACATGTTTTCTGTTCAAAAAAAATTATGGTATATGTTTTTCAAATCTGTGTATTTTCAAACAAAGCATATTTAAATCTCTCCTCGTAGCTCATCATATTTCCACATTACCTGTTTGCTAATATAAATGTTTTGTTTGTTATTCTTTTAGTAAGTCCTCTAACCTGTGTGTAATGATGAAAGTATACAAGCATATTTTACATGTATAATTATGATAATAACGGGCTTTATCACCATCATGTTCTTGTTCACCTCCTCATCCTCTTTCTTTCTGATTCTCCATGTTCTGTTTTTTATCATTTTCTTTTTTTCCTGCCTACTTTTGAAACCATATTATTTATTAATTATTTAAATAAAGGGTCATGCTATTTGAAACAGCACTTTTTATATTTTATAAACATTGACTACACAAGTTCCAATGTTGTTTTACTATATTGAGTTTCCTTAACTAGTGCATGAGGTGCACTAGTGAGAATTTTCCGTAAATAAAAGATAATTGTTAATTACACTTCTTGAACATAAAATTGTGTACTGTTCATAGAAGTAATTTACACTTGATGATCAGACATTAGTTATTTATAATTGTTTTTTCTATCCTTCTTTATATCTCACAAGAAATTATCCTATGCTTACCAGTGAGCAACAACCTTTGCGATTGAACCCTGCTGAGGTATGTGAAGTCATTGCTGCAGTTTGCTCGGAGACTTCTTCACCAAATACCAATTTCATGACAATGTCAAATACGCTAAGAAATACCAGTGGAAAACCATCAATGGATGTTGCTGTGAGCGTTCTTATAAAACTAATTATTGACATGTATGTTTCATTGCACTTATATGCTTGTCTTTTGCTACTTTATTGGTTACCATCTGCTTATCCCAAATTATTTATTTCTCTCAGCTCTAGTGCATGTACTAAAACTTGATTGCATATTCCTGATTTTTATTATTAAAACATTACTTTTTGAGTACTGACTAATCACAACTTGAAAACAAATAGGGTGATACAAAATAATTTTCAAAGTACAGACATGGAAGGACCAATATCGAACATCAGGGGAAAATAATATGATATTACTGTTTACAGTTAAATAGTTGGTGCACTGTTCTGTGAATTCATTGTGTATGGTGACCGGAAAATATATTGTTTTGTAGGTATGTTTTTGATTCTCGGATCGCTACTCCACTCACTCTTTCTTTGCTTGAGGTGGCACATCCACAAAGTACTTTTTTCTAATTTGACAATACGAATAATGTTTTGTTGTTACTGATTTAATTTTCAATGCATCTTTCAGGAGATGCTTAGTTCTACTAAAACAGCATGCAGGGTTCGAGCGTTTGATTTGATTCTAAACCTTGGGGTTCATGCTCATCTCCTAGAACCAATTATAGCTAATGATGCTTCCACAATTGAAGAAGAATATTCTCCAGAATCCTTTTTTGACAGTCACATTCAATTTATGGCCCATGGGAGCAGAAAAGAAAATTTTCCTAGCAAATTGGACAATTTCTCTGCAATGGATAATTTAGAATCTTGGATTTTAAATATCTTGTATGAGATACTACTTCTTCTTGTGCAGGTATAGTTGGTCCTCTTTTCCCTATTGACCACTCATGTAATTTTGGTGAATTAACACAAATAATTTTTTTTAATGTATCTGGTTTATATTATAGTCCAAATACATCCATTTTTTAATGAATCTAAAAAGTACATTCGTCTCTTATAATAAGGAACGGAGGTAGTATAATATAACAATTTTGTTTACTTTTTTTGACACAATGGTATATCCTTGCTGTTCTCATATACAGACTGAAGAAAAGGAGGAATCTATCTGGGCATCTGCACTTAGTTGTTTGCTTTATTTTGTCTGTGATAGAGGAAAGATCCAGAGAAAACGATTGCAAGTGCTTGACATAAGGGTGAGATATGATATTTCAGTCTATCTTACAAATCCGATTGCACATTCTTGATATAAGGGTGAGAAATGATATTTTTCTGTTTATCATGTATATCCCGTTTTTATTTCATACTATTTTCTATTTAGTTTGTCACTTTCCATTTTATATACAAAAACTTTTTCGATGCCGCCTGGTTCTTGCTATATTATTTTCTTTCTTATTTCACTTCCTTCTCTGTCCTGGTCCATAGCTACCCATTGAAAGCAAGTGACTTGGGACTGTTTTTTCATTTATATGTCCCCTCTCTCTCACTTCTCTTCTTCTCACAGTAACACCAAAACCAATTGCTGGAGTTCACTCCAGTATCTGGTATTTCACTTGATTTTGTCTAAAACTCATGTACAGTGAAGATATCCTATAGTTTGTCTAAATCATCCCAGCTAGCTCAAGAGGTGAGCATTGCCAAGAATTTAAGTACTACTTTGACCGTATCTTTAGTTGAAATGGGATCTCAATAGAGACCGTACTTTTGGCTCCAAACTCTGGCTGTATTTTGATAATCTCTCTTCTTTTCATAGCTACTAATTTCTCTCTCTCTCTCTCTCTCTCTCTTCTCTCTCCCTCCCTCCCCCCTTCTAGGACATGTGGATGTTGCTTTGTAAAAATAAGCCATGAAAAATGTTTCAAAGACAGGCTTTTGTGAATTGGATATTTTTTCTTGGGTCTTTATCTTATATAGCCATTCATTGCTTTCATTTGACCAGTAATGTGCTTAATGCCTACATAAATATAAAACCATTAATTTATTTACACACGATATGCCTTCAGGTTATCAAAGCACTAATACAAATCAGCTGGAATAATTCTTGGGCAGAACTAGTTCATTGCAAGCTTATTTCTATATTAGCAAATATGTTTTATGAAATTCCTGATGAAGACATTGAGCCTGTACCTAGCACACCAAAGTTTCTTGTGAATCAACTTGATATGATTGGAGGAGTTCAATTTCTTTTTCATGAGGTACACATCTTTTCAACCACAAGCTTGATATACTTCAAATAGGGAAGGACAGAAGAAATATGGTTTATTACTTTTATGTTTCTACAAATTAACATATATCTAATACTGCTGTATACATTGCCAACTAAGCTGACAATGTGGAGCACTGTAAATTTCTGTAGGACATTCATAATAGAAAGTGTTGTGTACAATCAAAAGTAAAATTGAGTACAATACAGACTATAAACTACCATTACTATCTAAGATATATACCATTAACAACTATTAGTTGGTTGATATGATCTACAAGTTAAGAATATGTGATTCTCAAATAGAGAACATCTTTGCTCATCATCTCCCTCAAAATTATTGCTTTAGTCTTCTTTTGATTTTCGGAGTACGGTAGACACTTCTCCTTTTCCGTAGAAAAACACTTGATTGAACTCCTACACCCATTTATCCTATTTTTCTGGGAGGTCAACTTCTATTTTTTTGGTTCAAAGGAAAGCTGCTCATAAAACATTTACAGTATCAAGTCTTTATAAAATAAATAAAAATTACTGTATTTGGGTTAATGGGTCTATCCTTGAAGACAGACATTGGACATAGAAGCTGGTAATGAACTATTTCTGAAATATTGTACATTCTCCAAAGTTTTTCGATTTGACATTTGAGATGAAACTATTGAGGATAAAAGAATGAAAATACTTATCATTATGTTCCTTGAGTTGGAGATTTAGGGTAATGAATGTGTCATATTCTTTATTATTGTTTGTTGTTCCTAATAATAATTTGCCATACTGTTTGAATTATAAGATTCTTGTTTTTTATTTTACAGGAGTATAAAGTGTAGAGTCAAGTTCTAAACTAAGTTCTTTTGCTAGATTGTTATTTTTAGTGGCAAAAACTGAATGATCACCCTACTTTTTTGTGCTGGATACAGTATGCCCTTGTGAACTCCAGAGAAGAGAGGAAAAATCTGTACTCAGTACTTTTTGACTATGTCTTGCATCAAATTAATGAAACATGTGTAGCTACAAGAGTCGATGAATTTAGTGACGATGAGATCCAACCACTCGCTACTCTGCTTGCTCAAACAAATGCAGCTGAAGCATTTTATATATCTGTTAAACTTGGGGTAGAAGGGATCGGGGAGCTTTTGAGAAGATCAATTTCAACTCCACTGTCCAGATATCCCAACAGCAAGCGTTTAAATATGGTACTTTTCTCTTATTCTTTTTAGTTTATTGGCTTAATGGTTTTAATTAAAATGGTAAGTGAAAAGTATGATTTATTATGTGGCTGTCTTTGTTATTAGAAGTTACAATTTTTACTAATATACACAGGGTCATTCAATATATCATATACAAATACATCCAAGTCTATTATTCAAATCCTTGTTACCTTTTTCGTTTAACCCTGTAATCTCAACTACGGGCTAGGACTGGTCAAATCAGTTAGTGCTTTAATGGAGCTGCATCTTCCTTGACCCCCGAAGTCTGCTCTAATGCACTGAATAATATGAGGACTTATGTTTGGTTCAAATATAGGTTTATTATTTGCTATTAAGTTTACACTTCGTTAAATTTTTGCTCTCTTTAAATCTCTGCAGCTCTTGGAAATTGTAACAGAGAAATTTGATGAAATGATAAGTTCATTCACTCATTTGGAAGGAGAATTCTCTCGTATGATACAAATAACCAAAACTTACATGTCTCTTGAAAGTATAGAAGGTGTTGCCCTAAGAAATGACACTGATCTGCAGGCAAAGCACTCATGGAGTACTTTACATTCTCTTCTTCACTCTGAAAGAACTTCTTACCGTCAAAATGGGTGTATCTGGTTAGGTGATCTGCTTATTGATGAAATCAGTGGGAAAAGAGATGGAACTATATGGTCAAATATAAAATCCTTCCAGCAGAATATTTATCAAGTTGGAAAACAAGATTCTTCAGCTACATTGGATGCTCCTTTGCCTATTTCACTTATGTGTGGCCTTTTAAAGTCAAAACATAACTATATTAGATGGGGATTTTTGTTCATTCTTGAAAGGCTTCTTATGAGGTGCAAATTTTTGTTAGACGAGTATGAAATGCAACAATCAAGGAGCAGTGATCTTGGGAATGGGCAGAATGATTGGCATCTTGAGAAAGCCCATGCAGTGATTGACATAATGAGCAGTGCTTTGCTGTTTCAGATTAATGAAAAAGACTGCACCAATAAGTATGAAACAGACTGCATCAACATTCTGAAAGTAATATTTCTGAACTTGTGATGCCTTTTTTTTTTTGTCTTGAGTGTAATCATGCTATGGCAACAAATTCTCATAAAATCATGGTGAACCGCAGAAGTTTGAGAAACTGTTGCAAATAAATCTGCATTTTGTATATGATATATTTATTTTCTAAATGAACTTTAAACCTAGTTTCGTTGATGAGAATGTGACAGCTTGGAGCAACATTTGGAAAAAAATAGTCTGTTTGAATATTTATGGAATTCTGTTGGTAAAATATATGATTTAGCCTATTAGGCCTGTTTTGCTCAAATATTTTTTTGTTTATTAACAGATGTGTGATATATTATTCTCCCAATTATGCCTAAGAGTACCCCCTGCTATGGCTCTTCCCGATGGAGGTAATGTGCAACATGGCAATAATATAAATTGCTTCAGTTTAAACACAAATTGTGATGGTGATTACTGTGCCCATCAAGATGAACTTAGTGAGGAAGAATCTGATAGAAGATCCAACTACCCTAATAACTACCATATGGATCATGAGACTGCATCAATGGCAGCACTTCTTCTCCAAGGACAAGCCATTGTCCCAATGCAATTAATTGTGCGTGTTCCTGCTGCTTTGCTATATTGGCCACTTATACAATTGGATGGAGCAGCAACAGATGATATTGCATTGGGTGTTGCTGTTGGAAGCCAAAGAAGAGGAAACTTTCCTGGAGCCACATCTGATATTCGGGCCACCCTTCTTCTACTTCTTGTCGGTAAATGCACAACAGATCCAGTTGCTTTCGAGGAAGTTGGTGGAGAACGGTTTTTTAGGTAACTGTTCACTTCTATGATGTTCATAAATTAATTAACTTTAATATGTATCACCTTCATACACATTTATGAAGTATGAACCTTCTTGCTTCTGGCAGGCATCTTTTGGATGACACAGATTCTAGGGTGGCATATTACTCTTCTGCTTTTCTTCTGAAGGCATGAATTCGATGACATTTTTTGTGTTTGATGTTACATACATTAGGTCTTCAATTTTCTTCATTTGTAACGTTTTTCCATCACTGCAGCGAATGATGATCGAGAAGCCTGATATATATCAACACATGCTTCAGAATCTTGTTGTTAAAGCTCAGCAGGTACTTCCTTTTTAGTATTTGCTTGGAATTCCTTTTCTAATATTCATACCTCTGCCATTAACATTTTCATTCTTGCATTTAAATGAGTATCATATTCAAATTCTTGTTGATATCTCCTGACAGTTCTTTCAATTATGTCTTTAAATGAAATTTTATTTTATTTTTTAAAAGTTTGGTTGCTTAATAACTTAGTATTTTTGGCTACTTTTTATTAACCTTTGACTTATATAATTCTGCTTTGTATTCACACTTCACAGAGCAACAACGAAAAACTGTTAGAGAATCCTTACCTGCAAATCCGTGGCATCCTTCAACTAGCAAATGATCTTGGATATGATTTGTAATGTTCAAGCCATGCTTTTCTGGAGTGCATTATTGATTTGTAGTTTAGTGGTGTTGGTCTAAGAAGTTGTTGCTGCTGGTATCATTCAACATTATTTCTCTATAGTGTCAATCAAATGACACAGGACTTTTACAGGCCTATGATCGGGTACCTTTTTCTCCCTCTCAAGGTATCTTTCATTGACGGTGTGTTCCATATGAAATCCAAAAGGACTTTTACAGGCCTATGATCGACAAATACCCTTCTCTTGAAACACAATTTTCAATGAACATGTGTTTAGCCTTTAGCAGGTGTTAATAGACTAACCATGTTTATAATATACAATATATTATGTCTCTATGGTTCACACCTTCACCTCCATTAAAACAGAGCACTAATCTTTATAGTTGTATCAAACTATTCAGAAATACTCCTATGATTGTTCATATCAATATGGTTTCATTTGTCGATATTCAGAAAATGACTCAACATTTTGTGTGCATGCAGTTGCTGGCTGGTCATACATTTGAAGAAACTGCATGTTGAATTTGTTTGAATCAGATATCCACCAAGTTGGCTTCAGTTTTTTGCATTCATGAAAGCAATATATACGCTTGCCTTTTTTTAGCTTGGCGTGAGGGACTTGTCATGAAAAACAAAGTGTGTACATTGTTATGTTAATATTATCACTGTTTTGCGATGCCTACTTTTAGAGGCATCCAAATAGCTCTCCTTTTCTGTAATTATAAACTCATAATATTATATGCACGTTAATATTATTTTTTTCTTCTCGGCCGGGTGGGTATCTAACCGAGTTTCTTGAGGTTGAAGAGAAAACTCTCTCAATCAAGTGAACTCTCGGGAGTCGGGAGTCGGGACTCGGGAGCATACTTTTTGTTCATTATAATTTTTGTTTTGATAAAATAAAAATAAAAAATTTACGGTGAAGAGATGATGCTACAGAAAAGATCTTAGGACTCTTAGAGCACTTACAATACATTTACTTACCTCTTTTCTATTCTTTATGATTTATACCTTCGATGGGAAAACTGTAACATATATAAAAAAAACGTAATGTGTATAGATACATGGTTTTATAGTGGAAATTGCATTGTTGAAGGCAATTTGTTATGTGATTTCCTCATACAAATAATAGTAAGTTTAGATATGTGTTTGTACCATTTATCTCACGTTTTTGTGCAAGTTTAACGTGACTTAAATCTAAGAACTGGGGGCTTCATCTAGGTGTGGGGTGTTGCTGTGTTTTTGTAGTTTTTCAAACATAAAAAGTCATGGTTCGAAAAAAAAAGGCGGGATGATACATAATTGGAGTACATGTGCTAAATCATAAAATCTAAATCTTAAAATTTTATCTTGTGGCATAAAAGTTGTACCAAATAAAAAAATAGCAAAAAGTTAGGATTTATTATACACATACTGACAAAGATTATAATATGAAAACTTTTTAACGAATTTAGAATTAAGCTTCCTAAGCTATAATCTTTTTTATTTTTTTTGACAAATTCCTAAACTATAATCTGTTTTACACATATTCGGTTTTTTTTTTTTTGAAAGAGCCTATGGTATTTATATTTTATTTTGTTAATTTCCTTTTTCTTTTTTGATAAATTGTTTTGTTAATCTCATTATCTTTTGAACTGCTTATGTGTAATTTTTTACTCTTTAATTGTTGGTATTAACCTTAGAAATATGATGCAGAATGTCTCTTGCATAATCATTTTAATTGAATTTTTAAAATTTATAGTAATTTAAATGAAGGTTATTTTTTTCTTTAAAATATGTTTTAATTTTTTAATTTATGTTTTATTTTTGACAATTTTTTTTTAAATTTATGTTACAAACATCTTTTGTTATTTTTTGATGATGTTACAAAGATCCTAAAACCTCCCTCAATTCACACAACTTGGTAGAGAAACTCGGAGGTTGGTTGAGCGGTTGAAGTTCATCTTCACTTAATTAATAATTAATTAATGATTTGATTCTCAACAACAACTGTATTTGGAAGGAAATCAAATTTGCTCTCAACTCTTTTAAACTCATTTCTCCTACGAACTAGAAGGTGAAAGAAAAAAGAAAAAAGTTCTCACAAAAACTAAGTTGTCTCCCTCTTTGCAGTAAAAAAAAAAAAGTTGTCTCCCTCTCATAAACCCTACTATCGGTTAAGTATCTGACCGGCGGCGAAGGGTTTTTTAGGGTTTCAAAATGAAAAATTTGAAGCTCTTCCGGGAGGTTCCTTTGACTCTCCGATTAAACTCTGACGACGAAACTTTACGATTCTCCGCCTTAGATATCGAGCGCAACCGTCTCTTCTTCCTCTCTTCTCACAATTTCATCTACACTTCCCATCTTTCTTCCTTCCATGTCCGTTCCCAATCTCTCTCTCTCTCTCATAATTCCATTGATGTTCATTAAATTCTATAAATTATTGATTCTTACTTAATTGTTATGTATGGCAGGGAAAAGAAGCTTGGAGTAAGAACTCATTGTTATCTACGAATTATGGAAGCGTTGATCTTGAACCTGATGATAATGTTACTTATTTTGATTATCTCATGGAGAAAGAAGCGCTTCTTCTCGGAACTTCAAACGGGTTTTTATTGCTTTATGATGTTGACGCTAATGCAACTCAAGTTGTTGGTAATGTTGATGGTGGTGTCAATTGTATTTCCCTTAGTCCTGATGGTGAACTTCTTGCTGTGATTACTGGTTTTGGTCAGATTTTGGTTATGACTCATGATTGGGATTTGTTGTATGAAACACAACTCGTTGATGATGATGTTCCTGAAAGCCATCTTGTAAGTAAGGACTAATTACCTTTCTTCTCAATTTTATAATCTTAATGTAATTTGGTGGATAATGTTTCTGTTTTCTGATGTTGCATACTTTGGATTGGCTTATAACTCATAATTTAAAATAAGAAAAATGATAAAGAGCAGTTAAGGTTGATAATATAGAAATTTTGGCTTGAAAAATGATGTATTCAACCTTTTTGAAGTTTAAAAATTGTCATTTTCAATTAACTAGGACACTTATTAGCATGACCCTAAAAAGAAGGCTATGGTTGGATAAACAACTTAATTAATTTGTATGATAATGTTTCTGTTTTGTGATGTTGCATAGTATTTTGGATTGGCTTATACGTTATAACTCATTTAAAATAAGGAAAATGACAAAGAGTGGTCAAGGATGAAAATATAGAAATTTTGGCTTGAAAAATGAAGTATCCAACCTTTTTGAAGTTAGCATAAACACTCATCATGCAAGTGTAAGCTATAAGATATTCCTATAACAAAAGATAAAAGAAGCTCATACTATTTTTATAAGCTATTCTGGAGAGCTTATGGAAATAAGCTGAAACCAACTTATGGGCATGTCATAAGTTGTTTCCTGAAGAGTCTCACAACTGGTTATGCCATTAGATAAGCTCAAATAAGTCTATCAGGAAAGGCCTGAAGTTTATGTTGGTTTAGTTACTAAATGTTTATGCTAGTTCACTTTTTATATAGAGCTGGTTCAAAATAGTGACTGTACTGTGTTTTTCAGATGGAGAAAACTTTCTCGAGGGTTTGTTCGAGCAGCATTCTATATCTTGGCGAGGAGATGGAAAATACTTTGCTACGATGAATGTGTGCGGTTCTAATTTATCGCGAAAACTTAAGATTTGGGATCGAGATTCGGGGGCATTGCTTGCTTCTTCGGAGGAAAAAGCTTTTGCTGGATCTGTTTTGGAATGGATGCCCAGTGGTGCCAAAATTGCAGCTGTATATGACAGGAAAGCTGAAAATGAATGCCCTTCCATTGTTTTCTTTGAGAGAAATGGATTAGAAAGAAGCAAATTTAGTGTCGGTGAAGGAATTAATGCTAAAGTAAAATTTCTGAAGTGGAATTGCAGTTCGGATCTTCTTGCAGGTGTTGTTGAATGTGAAAATTATGATGCTATAAAGATATGGTATTTTAGCAACAATCATTGGTACCTGAAGCATGAAATTAGATACTTGAAGCAAGATGAAGTCAGGTTCATATGGAATCAAGAAAAACCTTTGCAGCTGATTTGTTGGACTCTTGGTGGTCAGGTTACAGTTCACAATTTTGTTTGGATCACGGCTGTTATGGAAAATTCCGTTGCACTAGTCATCGATGGCTCCAATATTCACGTAACACCACTCTCCTTATCATTAATGCCACCTCCTATGTATTTATTTAGCCTAAAATTTTCTTCCCATGTACGGGGTATGGCAGTATATTGTAAAAACTCCAAGAACCAGTTAGCTGCATCTCTTTCAGATGGTAGTTTATGTGTTGTAGAGCTTCCATCAATTGAAACCTGGGAAGAACTAGAGGGGAAAGAATTCAGTATTGAAGCCTCTCATACTGAAATGGTGTTTGGATCCATATTGCATCTTGTTTGGTTGGATTCACATACGCTGTTATCTGTTTCACATTATGATTTCAGGCACAGTAATGACTTATTCCAAACCTCACTGAATGAGGGTGTACTTCCAGGCTTCTATTTGCAGGAAATAGAACTTGAATGTTCTGAGGATATTGTTCCAGGATTGCTGACATGTTCAGGCTGGCATGCAACAGTTTCAAAGCAAAATACCCTTGATGAGCTTGTTATTGGCCTTGCTCCAAATCCTGCTAGTAAATATTCTGCATATATGCAGTTCTCTGGGGGGAAAATCAAAGAGTATTTATCAAAAATGGGCACTGGTGGCGGATCTCTTGAACAAGAATATCAAGGTTTTTCTGCAGCCTGCCCTTGGATGAATGTAGCGCTGGTTGGAAGTGCTGGCCACTCAAAACCAGTGCTTTTTGGACTGGATGAGATTGGTAGATTGCATGCTAGCGGGGGGATAGTAGTTTGCAACAACTGCAGCAGTTTCTCATTTTACTCAAATTTGGCAGACCAAGTTATGACACATCTAATTCTTGCAACTAAACAAGATCTTCTTTTTATAGTTGACAGTTGTGATATATTTAATGGAGAGCTAGACTCAAAGTATGGGAATTTTGTCCGAATTAACAGCAGAAAAAGGAAAGAACATGAAAACTATATACATATATGGGAGAGAGGTGCTAAAATTGTTGGAGTTTTACATGGAGACGAAGCTGCCACTATACTGCAAACTACTAGGGGAAACCTCGAATGTATATATCCTAGAAAATTGGTTTTGGTTTCTATCATTAATGCCTTAATTCAAAAGCGATTTAGAGATGCATTACTTATGGTCAGGAGGCATAGGATAGATTTCAATGTTATTGTTGATTACTGCGGTTGGCAGGCATTTTCACAATCAGCTTTTGAATTTGTCAGGCAGGTCAACAATCTGGGTTACATAACTGAGTTTGTTTGTTCTGTTAAGAATGAAAATGTCATAGAGAAACTCTACAAAACTCATGTATCTGCTCCCTGCTCAGAGGTTAATAATGTTATGCTAGCTGGAGACCTCCACAATTGTCCTGCTGATGACAAGGTTTCTTCGGTCATGATGGCCATAAGGAAAGCGCTTGAGGAGCACTTTACAGAAAGTCCTGCAAGGGAGCTTTGCATACTAACCACTCTTGCTCGGAGTGAGTCTCCGTTACTTGAAGATGCTCTGAAGAGAATAAAAGTTATTCGTGAAAAGGAGCTGTCTCATGCTGTTGACCACAGGAGAATGTCTTACCCTTCTGCTGAAGAAGCTTTGAAACATCTATTGTGGTTGGCCGATGGGGATGCTGTATATGATGCTGCTTTGGGTCTTTATGATTTAAAACTCACAGCTATTGTAGCTTTGAATGCCCAAAAAGATCCAAAAGAATTTCTTCCTTTCTTGCAAGAATTGGAGCGCATGCCTACACTATTAATGCAATATAATATTGACCTTAGGCTGAAAAGGTTTGAAAAAGCTCTCAGACATATTGCATCTGCTGGAGATTCTTATTATGATGATTGTATGACACTCGTGAAAAAAAATCCTCAACTTTTTCCCTTGGCTCTTCAACTTTTTACTGACCCTGCCAAGAGGATGCCATTCCTTGAGGCTTGGGGTGATTATCTTAGTAGTGAAAAATGCTTTGAAGATGCTGCTACAATTTACTTGTCCTGTTTCAATCTGGATAAGGCGCTGAAGTCTTATCGTGCAATTAATAACTGGAGTGGGGTGCTCAGAGTTGCTGGGTTACTTAATTTGGGAAAGGATGAAGTACTGCACCTTGCTGGTGAGCTTTGCGAAGAACTTCAAGCGCTTGGTAAACCAGGTGAAGCTGCCAAAATTGCCCTGGAGTACTGTGGAGATGTTAACTCTGGTGTGAATTTATTAATTTCTGCAAGGGATTGGGAGGAGGCTATGAGGATTGTTTATATGCATAGAAGAGAGGACTTAATTAAGGTTGTGAAGGATGCATCTGTTGAATGTGCAAGCACACTTACCAATGAATATGAGGAAGGCTTGGAGAAAGTGGGGAAGTACTTGGCCCGTTACTTGGCTGTTCGACAAAGAAGATTACTTCTCGCGGCAAAGCTCCAGTCAGAGAAACGTGAAGGTAGTGATGTTGAAGATGATGCAGCTTCAGAAGCTAGCAGTAATTTTAGTGGAATGAGTGCATACACCACAGGGTACGTTATTTTCCTTGATCCCATATACATTGCTTTATACTTCGGAAGATGTATAACATCCATTAACATGCTTTTGCATATATTCTGAAATCTGAATCATTTTTCTTTGACTCTGAGGATGGATTCTGGGCTTATCACATGTTATAATGAACAAAATCAAGAGACATGATGGTCTTTCCATAATCTTACATGTAAATAAGTATACAGTTTTATATTCTTCTGCAAAAGACTAGCAGTTAGATGCTCTTTTGGTTTTTATAACTGTAGTCTGTATCATAACATTCACAATAAATGAATTTGTTTTTTTCATGTAGAACTATGTAAACTTTGAGTCATAATGTTATTTGTAGGTAAAGTTTGATACACCCTACCTTCCTGTGCCCACCTTGGGATTGAAAAATCATTGTACATTAATGTCTCTCTTAGTAGCATCTGCTGCTTCTGCAGTCAGAGGTCGGCCGGCCGAGTCTGGATAATATTTGTTTTCTAACCATCCATATTGTTTGACCTGGTCGGACATTGTGTCCGCAAATGAATTGCTCTTATGCCTCATTTTCTTCAATGTGAATAGCAAGGCCTCCTGTTTAATTACTCCTATGTTTGATTTAGAGACACAAATATTACAGTAGATGATACCATTGAACCGTGTTTATTTTTCTTTTCATTTTTAAAGAAGAATAACAAATGTAATTTTTTTTGCATCTTTGTTATAATTATTTCTTGTGTTATACTTTTGGTGTGTGGGGATTAATTTATTTTCCTGATTTCATCAACAGAACCAGGAAAAGTTCTGCTGCTTCTACTCTTTCAACTGCAACTACCAGGGCAAGAGAAGCTAGGCGTCAGAGGAAAAGAGGAAAAATCCGTCCTGGGAGGTATCTTGACATTAGATTTTTTTTTTTCACAACTGTCCCTTCTTGTGTACCGACATTTTACATTAGCCACTATTTAACATATTTAAAGATTAAAGTAATAGTATTCTCTATTCACTATTTTGCAGTGCGGATGAAGAGTTTGCCTTGGTGGATCATTTGAAAGGCATGTCTATGAGAGTGGAAGCAAGACGAGAGCTGAAATCTTTGTTGGTTGCCCTCATGATGTTTGGTGAGGGTGAAACAGCAAGGAAGCTACAGCAAGTTGCTGAAAACTTTCAACTGGCTCAGATGGCAGCAGTCAGATTAGCTGAGGATACAATATCGAATGATATCATAAATGAGTATGCACATAGTTTGGAGCAATATACCCGAAAAGTAAGAGATGAAATGCACAATTCAGAGGATTTGTCGTGGCGGATCAAAGTGTTTTTGACCTATGAGCGAGCTTAGCATAACATATTAACATAAAGGTCCTAATATGTCAGTTTATCTGGGATGTATCTGCATTCAGAACTATGACTGTAATTCCGCTGAATTAACCGTGGTACTCTGAAATGAAAGTCATTGCCGAGGAGTGACATTAGGGTTCTCAAATACGTGTCAATTTTTTCATCCTGCCTTTGTGTCCACTTAAGATGGCAGCTATGCTTTTGAGAGTAATGTGACAAATTTATGTATTTGTTTTTTAGATAATAAGTTACAGTTTTTTTTTAAATTGTTTTTAATTGTAAGATTCCACTTGGTGAAAGCAAGGCTTGTTTGTTGCTGTTCTTGTTATTGGTTATTATTTTCTTTCGATTCATAAGGTCACTAATATTTCTCAATGTCTGTTGTGCACTGAACCCAAATAAGGTGGTGTACTAATGTTAATATCCCACTAACAGGAACACATGATTAAATCAGGCCACACCATACATTAGCTTATCAAAATTATTTGTGTATTTCACCAAGAATGGCGTTCTTTCAAAATTTTGTTTGAGCAAGATTGCAAGGTTTAGGATGAAATGTATTTTTTATCTTCTATTGTACTTGCTTTAAGATTTTTTTTATTTTGACGGGTACTCAGTACTCTATCTAAGATTTTATTTCTCCTGTTTCTTTTATTTTTATGATAAGAATTCCTCTTATTTCATGTCAAAAAAAGATTTATAAATTTTAGAATTCCGCTTATTTCACATGTGCTCAACTGCTCGTCTTTGCAAGAGTTTCATGCAATCATTGTATTGTTATTTGTTACTACTCCACAATGAAACAAACAGGCTGCAAGAGATACATTCGTTATTCAGTTTGCAAAATTAACGCAGTGCGAGTCTGGGAAGCAAATGTTAAGGAAATAAATACAAAAAATTAAGAACAAAGGAGGGCCCAACCGGGTTCGAACCGGTGACCTCTTGATCTGCAGTCAAATGCTCTACCACTGAGCTATGGACCCTTGTGCTGCAAATATTGCTTGACGTATGACTATGAATAATAGCTCCAGTACGTATAATAAAAACTACCCACAATTCTTTAGTTATTTTGATTTTTTTTAAGTTATTATAATATTAATACGGATGTTTACCGCCGTTAACAATGATTATACCAAAAGAGAAATGCTAAGACTAATTTATTAAAGAGATCAATACCCTTATCGTTTAGACTAATTTATTATTAATAATTAACTTTTTTTTAATAATAATTAAAAGAGAAATGTTAAGAGCATCTTCAATAATCTTTTTATAAAATACTTTTGAGTTTCTTACCCAACTAATAAAGCATGTCATATTCATACAATTTTTTTATGGTAAAAACAACAAGATACCATGTATTAATATATTTATTTTTGAACAATTTAAATTAGTTCATCTAAATTAATATTGAAGAGAATTGAACTTAAAATATCAAAGAAGAGCATACTACCCGGTCCTAAACTAATATTACCAGGTCAACTTAAGTGATTTCATATATTAATTAATTCTATATTAATGACTACTCTTCTAGCATGGTAGTCAATTTTATCCAAGCTTTAAGCTTTTAACCTCTTTTATTCAGAAAAAATTAAAATAATTAACTTTTTTAACTAATTTATTTTAAAGAATGTTTAGGTCAGGGCAAGGTTATTAAAAACAAAAACAGAGGAATATTTAATATTTAAATTAGGAGTAAATGCAATGTATTGTGGACTTGGTTGGGTCGTTGGGTTGGCGGTGTCTGCACCGCATAAAGAGGACGAAATATTTTCCTCAATGATATGTTTGTGTGTTTTGTCTTTTTCTAACAAACCACCTTTGCTGACTTTTGCGTTCCACACACACACTCTCTCTCTCTCTCTCTCTGATCAAAATTGCTTTGTAAGAAGAGAGAGTGATTATACTCTATAATGGTGAACATGATGGAATGGCAGAAACAACAAGTGCAGAATGGTAATGTCGACGCCATGTATGTCAAGGTCATGACCGATGAACAATTGGAAACTCTGAGGAAACAAATAGCTGTTTATGCTACCATTTGTGAACAACTTGTTCAGATGCACAAAACTCTCTCTGCTCAACAAGATCTCGCAGGTTCGCTTTTCTAAATTCACTATTTCTATTTTATCCACGACTAAACCACCTTCATCCTTCCGATTTCACTTGTACGACCTTCAATTTCATTTTATGTGCAATTCGCAAACAAGGTTAGGTAGTAACTATTATTAGGGTTAGGGCATGTTTGGTATCACTGTACTCAAGTCTGTAGTTTTTTCTGTTAAAACCATCAAAGATTCCAAATACTCCTTAGTTAATACTACTAGTTCTTTTTTGATTCCCAAATTAAATTAAATACATCAATTTTTGTTGACTCAATTTTTTCTTATATTTAAAACCGAATCTTCTCTGCAAATTCCCATTCAATGATAGTATACTACTAGTAGTACTGTGTTCTTTTCTGTCAGTTGGGTTTGTCTGTATCATGTTTAATGTGTAAAGTTAAATATTTGTTGGCACAGAAATCAAATCTATTTATGGAGAAAGGGTAAATTGGTACAAACACCACCAGGACTACTTCCAAAGTATGGAAGGAAGGGATATTCATAATGTTTAATGACAAATTCAAGTAGTATTTCCCAATTATTTAAGGCATCCTGATTTGTAGAAAATGATTACACTGCAAATTATCTGCAATACTTCATTTCCCTAAATAGGCACATTATAAAGAATAGTTACTTGATCAATATATGTAAATTTCAAACCTTGTTGATTTTTTAGCTTACATTTTTCTTTTCCTGCTATCTTTTGCCGCTTAAGTACATAACCATAGCTTTCAAGTAAATGTTAAACTATGTTGTCTAAGTCCATGAAATGTTAGCTCAACGACAAGAGTTTAACCTTGAGATTCCCTAAGGGGCAGAGTTTATATCTCCTCGAAATGGTTGCAAATTGGCCATAGTGCCACTAATAATTTCCCTTTTTTGTTTTGCATTTAAGAGGGACATATTGTGTTGTATGCTATTTTTTTTTTGGTCAAGTAGCCTAGTGGCTAGAAATTCCGCCCTTAAGGTGGATAAGTGGGAGGATCAGGGATCGAACCCCGCCCCCTGCATATAAAATGCAATGTCCTACGAATTGCGCTAAGCTCATGAGAATGTGTTGTATGCTATTTTATCTTGAAAGCATTGCTTGGTTGAATTAACAAACATTTTTCTGGATCTCCTAGAAAATGGAAGGAATTTGTTTCTTTTGGTAATTGGCATATAAAATTGACATTTGTTGTTTTATTGTTTAATATTCAACATTCTCTAATGAAATGCTAAATGTTATTTTTCTTTCATCAGGGGTTAGGCTGGGAAATCTATACTGTGACTCATTGCTGACATCTGGTCACAAAATCACATCCAGACAGAGGTGGACTCCTACACCAGTTCAGCTCCAGATTCTCGAACGCATATTCGATCAGGGAAATGGAACTCCAAGCAAAGAAAAAATCAAGGAGATTGCTACTGAACTAGGCCAACATGGACAAATTTCTGAAACAAATGTTTACAATTGGTTCCAAAATAGGCGTGCTAGATCGAAAAGAAAAATGCAAAATGGGGGAACTAGTAACACTGAATCAGAGGTAGAGACTGAGGTTGATTCCAAAGATAAGAAGACAAAACCAGAGGAATTTATGTCTCAACCAAATGTTGCTGCAGGGGATGAAAATCTGTGCTTCCAGAACCCTGAAAAATGCTCTGACTTGCAGTACTTGAATCCAGATTCTGACAAAACATATTCCATGTTTCCATCGGATGTCAGTGTAAGATCAACAAGAAATTTGAGTGGTGCATCTCTATATGATGAAGTGCTATCAAACTCAAGTATGTAACATCTTGTGCTTTCTTCCATCACTTGTCTCTTTTGTCTATATATTTTTTATCACCTTAACTCTGCACCATTTTGGGATACTATAATTTACTGTTAAATACATTATTGTTGCTTAATAACTAAACACAACAAATTGCCATACCAAAAAAAAAAACACAACAAATTGTAAATTGTTTTAACATAAAAAAATTCAGCGATTTTCTCCGTGAGTTGCCACAGGTTATCAATACATCTTACATAGTAAAGCTAAAGTATTTATTTTACCAGACAATAGATTGTAGTTAAAACGGCCCTTAAAAAAATCTAGTTGAAATTCTTTTGCAAATTCTTAAACTCTACCAAGAAATAGGTAATGTCTTATTTTTGGCATATTTTAGATCATTTAATATTATAAGACAAATAGACATTAACCTTGGATTACTTTTGAAGATTAGAATGAGAATACTAATAACACATTCTTTTGAATACACTTTTGAACATATTCTGTGTGTTTTGTACTAGTACATCTCTAAGAAAATTCAGGCCATATCTTATCCAATACGAGAATCTTACTGGTGCCAACGTTTTAGTCAATGAACTCACAAAGAATGTCTTAAGAGTGTTTCCAAAATAATTTGTTACTGCATTTTTCTACATCTCTCAATAGCAGCTCCATTGTGGCCTTTTGAGTTTGACCATCAAGACTTCTATTGCCATTTTTTTTTTCCTTTTATTTTTCAGGAAATGACTATCTATCTGGAAAAATGGAAGTATCTGGGAGTTACAACGATTTATACCAGCAAGCAGATGACTACAATTTGACAGGTTGACATTTGGTGCAACTTCTATCAACTGTGAATAGCTTGGAGTGTGTTGCTTGCTTGGGTTTATGTTTGTGTTAAATCATTTTGAATCAGTCAAAGATATTAATATAGCCACCTCTTAAGATAGTTACTGGAAATATTTCCAGATAATGGCATATGAATGCTACTACTTCATATTTTGAAGCTTGTTTTTTGATTGCAAACTTTCACTATTTTCTTCCTGCAAGAAAATATATTGAGGAACATAATGTCACGCTGCCCCTACCTATTAAGATACTTAATGTCCACGGTTATTTTACTTCCAGTTTAGAAGAAATTATGTAAGGCCTATGTCTTATCTATGATAACAAGAATAAACCATCAATCAATGAATTGTATCACTATCTTTTTAATATACTATATGTTAAGAATAGTAATAATGACTTAAATGATCAATTAGTTAATTGTTATTAGGTGGTTAATTAGTTTGTTACTTGTCGTCCTTCAAATAGCTCTTTATAAGAGCTTGTATGGTATACTCTTTTTCACTATTCTTTTACTATCAAATATGAATCATTTTGATTTCTTCTATTTTAAAGATTTTCTATGCTTTTCTCCATTTTCTCCAAACTAAGGAAATCTTAACACTATAATCCATCAATAATTTTCTTCGTATTTTTAAGATGTTACGGACTTACATGACCAATTTTCATATCGTTAGGGACCATATTGAAAATGCAATTCTTATTTCAATTTGCGGGAGCTTTTTTTGTATATATATTTTTTCTCAAACCTTTAATAGAATTTACTAAAATATCATAGTACTAATATCATAGTAGAGATTGTTACTCCATATAGGTATTTTTTAAAGCTAACACGTGCCTTAAAAACATACGATAAACAACATAGTATAGAATATAGATTTTTTTCTTCTTTGGATTCAACTTTTTAAAAGTTAAAGTATTCTATTTCTTAACATATGCCTTTAGAATACATATTAGTAAAGACTCTTTGATCTATAGTTTGATCTTTGACCAGTGCTAATAGAAATACAATTTAGGACAAATTGACCCATTAAATATATTTTAACTACTTTAAAAGATTAATTTCAACAATTACGCACAATATTTTAGTTTAAAAAACTTCGGAAGGAAAGAACTACAAGTTTCTTCCACTTGACAAAATTTATCTCATATCTAACAAAGACATGAACTCAAGTCTTGTTTCCGATGCTAGCACTTCGTTGTTGATGCAAGTTGGAAAAATTCTCATCCCCATCTTCTCTTTCCCTCTAGAAGTTACGTTTTAATTCTTATAACAAATTTAGAATGTAAATTTTGAACTTTTTTAGTTTAAGTATTAATTTTTTACAGCAAAAAAAGTTTAGAATTTACGTTCCAAATAATTTTACAAAGATAAAAAAGTCATTTCGAGTGGAAAGAGAAATGTGTGAAGGGGATGAGAATTTTGCTTCAAGTTGGTCAAAATGGTAATGTGACCTCCGTCCAAACTATGGTGAGGTCTAGAAATCCAATTCATAGGGGTACATATTTTAATATCTTAAGAATACATGTTAGATAGTCAGTTATAAAAAAAAACTTTTTTATAGTTTGTATATTCAACATTTTAAATATTAAATACAATTTTTTTATATTTAATACTTTAAAACATTTGTTAGTATGATTTTTATTTGTAAAAAAATTCGTTATCACCAAAAATTAATTAATTCAGTAGTAATTGATGTTAAACTTGATAAAAATTACATTTAAAAAATTTGAAATTACTAGATGTCACAACTCATCTCATCTTGAACTTTAGACTATTACTCTCTTAGAAATCAAAATAAAATGAATAAAAATACAAAAATCGTTATCCTAAAAAGTTCACAAAAATATACTAATAAAAAAAAGAGGCGTATATTGAAGAGAAGGGGGGTGGGGCCGAATCTGGTGTGTGCAGGAGTATCAATCAACAAGAAAAGTCTTCGCGTAACGCCACTGCATTTACAATCATCATCATATTGTTATTGCGCAGAGAGAGAAGAAGAAGAAGAAATCGAAAACAAAAAGCGATTGATTCGTCTCGTCGTTTGGTGTTCTGATTGTGATTGTGATTGTGATCTGTTTGTTTGTTTCCATGTCGCAACCAACGAATCGCTTCTAAACTCTTTCGATTCCGATCTCTGTGCTGACTGTTCACTTTTCACCAAATAGCTAGCCATGGCAGCAGCACCGACTAGAGCTCGTGCCGATTACGATTACCTCATCAAACTTCTTCTTATCGGCGATAGTGGTCAGTTCCTTCATTCAGATCTTCATTTTTTCCAATTATTATTATACAACAAACGATCCTTTTATGTTTTATGATCTTTTCCTTCTTTTCACTCTAATTTTAGGTTTATTACTTGTTTATTCAATAATTTTATACTAATTTGTTGTCCTTGGTTTGATTGACTTGAAATTATTATTGAATGAGGATTGATTGTATAATAATTGCATGGTGGTTACGGATGTAGCACGGCAGACATAATAGAAGAGTAATCCACAATCACCACGAGTAATTTGTTTTAATAGGAGTACTTACTTTAATACTCTTTCTACACTTTGAATTTTATATTGTTTTCTTATCGAGTGATGTAGTAGAAAATTTGTAGACTTGATCCACTACAACGGGAGTTATTCGCGGAGTAACTGGATTGTGGATTCCCAACTATACACGATTATACCAAAATAATCTGCGATTCTGCAGAACTTGGTTGAAATACCAAAAACTTAGTTAAAAGTTATTACGGGGACCGACTACAATGGGAGTTACTTGTGGAGTATATCATAAGTAATAGTATCGTATCATTTATAAACCACAAAAACAAATTAACTATAAGAGAATGGAAAATATACGATGATATTGAGTATTGACCCACATAATAGAATTGAGATATTGCTATCTTAGTGATAACAAGGAGAAAATGTTGATGGGAAATAGAACAAGGAATAGAAAGACAAAAACAACAGGAAAACAATGTTTGTTCACTAGAAATAGAAACTCACTAGAGAATGGAGGTTAAACGAGATGTCTGGTTGAGATTGAATAGTTTTGATTGAGGGTATGAATTTGAAGTCTTTCATATGAGGCTGCTGCTGCTCAACAGAACACATTTTTTTAGTGTTTTCTCTTATGAGTCTTGTGGGTTTCAGGTTGGGTCAATATTCCCCTTTTTTGGGTTTCTACCTACAATTACACCATTATCGCCGCTGGCACCATGGGTTCCATGATAATGGCAGTTGCCATGGCCTTCCATTCAAAATCTGCAACGACATAAGTTTTGTATTGCCGTTAGTCAAAAGTTTACCATGCCATGGCACCACCGCTATTTGATAGCGTTGTATCTAGTTTGATATTATTGTTGTCATATTTGAGAAACACTTTATCCTTTTATTGTTTGTGTTTTAGTACTTTTCTGATCCAAAACTATTTGTAGGTGTGGGGAAGAGTTGTCTGCTTTTGAGATTTTCTGATGGTTCCTTCACAACCAGTTTTATCACCACCATTGGGTTAGTATCTGAAGACTTCTTTTATCTCTTGCGAAAATTCTATAGGAATCTTGTGGATTTCAAGTCGCTTATAGCTATATTTCCTTTATCTACTTACGTAAGTATAGTGTACATTATTTACACTGCTCCTGTTGTCTTTTGATATGCGTCGGAAACACAGAAGTTGGGGCTTGAGTTCTTTTGATATACTCCCTCCGTTTCCTATTATGAGCAAAATTTCACTTTTTAGGTTCATTGAAGGGAGTATATACTTAGTAAATCTCATATTTAATAGTGACATTTTCTCTTTGTTGGTAATGGATTGTGTTCGTTTTATACACAAATATTTGTACACAACTGAACATATATATATTTTTTATGAAAATAAAATCTTATTATATAAATGTTTGCCAGGATTGATTTCAAGATAAGAACCATTGAACTTGATGGCAAACGCATTAAGTTACAAATCTGGGATACAGCTGGTCAGGAGAGATTCCGAACTATTACTACAGGTATGTGTTTTGTCTTTTGCAAACTTCCTCACAAATTTAAAAATTGGCAGTTGTCCACTTGGTCTCATACACTGAGAATTAGTTATTAATTGGCTTATGTCATATGGTTACAGACTTACAGCACATTCCTGTTAGAAGTTAATTGAAGTATTATAGCTGTGCTGGTTAATTATGAGCTTTTTTTTATTCCAAAAAAAGAAAGTACAAGTTTTGAAGGAATAGTAATTTAAACCATCAAGTATTACTGAAGTACACAGGGTCTGTTTTATACTTTTATATAAATTATTTTATTCTAACATTCAGTTCTTAATGTCTGTAATTTAAAATACTACTACTGATAAATGTCCTACTTTTATTGCTTGCTCCATTTCTTTGATGAATGGAACATGTCTTACAATGTTACATTCTGTTGCAGCTTATTATCGTGGAGCCATGGGTATCTTGCTGGTTTATGATGTTACTGATGAAGCATCTTTCAACAGTACACCCTCCTTTCCCTGGCCTTGTTGTCAGCTTAAAGATATTTCAATGAATTTATTTTGACATATTTATGCACTAATGCTTCAGAATTGTTTGGTTTCATTTCAGCTTCGGCTGACCCCAGTAAATTGTATTTCCTTATAATTTCCCCATTCCTTCTTGTTCCTTTTGACTCTAGTTCTCCGATTCACATTTAACTAGGCAGATAAAAGAAACAATCTGTTTTGTAATGATTAAGTTTCATTTCTTTATTCTGCCTCCTTTTGATTTTCAATGTCTCGCTTCTTTCTGTTCAGATATTAGGAATTGGATTCGCAACATTGAACAACATGCTTCTGACAACGTAAACAAGATACTTGTGGGAAACAAGGCTGATATGGATGAAAGTAAAAGGGTATGTACATTTGGGGTTCCTTTATATTTATATATGACATCTTAGTTGACTAAGTGGGTGCTGCATTATTGACTCCGTGCTCAAACCACATTTATTTGTTGATCTGAGATTAAGCAACTTCTGTCTGCTTTATTCAGTAGTTATATTTCGGTTGATACAAACATAAGGTGTTCCTATTTCTCCAGGCTGTACCTACCTCCAAAGGTCAAGCTCTTGCTGATGAGTATGGTATCAAGTTCTTTGAAACTGTGAGTTGCAATACACTCTTGATGTACTTGCTTCGTTAAATTGTGTGTTTACTTTATACTGAATACTGATATTGAAGAACATGTGCAGAGTGCAAAAACAAACATGAATGTGGAGGAAGTTTTCTTTTCAATAGCAAGAGACATCAAGCAAAGGCTTGCAGACACGGATTCTAAATCCGAGGTACTTTGATGACTTCTTTCTTCTATGCTAATTTTTCTTCTAGAAGTAAGATTTTTCCATCAAGTATGATGTATCAAGCAATTATTCTGCTATCTTGTTGCATAATAAGTACATAATTTTGTTGCTTCTTTCTTGTTGCTCAATGACGATATTTTCTTCTGTGGTTCAGCCCCAGACTATCAAGATTAACCAACAAGATCAGGCAGCCAATGGTGGCCAAGCTGCACCAAAATCTGCTTGCTGCGGTTAATGAAAAAAATCAGTATCTGCAATAAGAGGGTGCAGGTTCTACAGTAACGTTCATTTGGGTTCTAAAGTTATTCTGATAACAATATTAGTGGGAGCTTGTATTTGTCCGTCTGTATCTCCCAACTGCAGAAGCCGCGTTTTAAAATTTATATTTTTAACTCTTTTTTCTTCATTTAGTTGGTGGAATTTGTGCTGACTTGTTTAATTGCTTCAGTTTCCTCTTTCATATGTAATCTCTGACTCTTAAAAATATCTTGATGGATAGATTATCGCAACACTCCACTTGCAAGTAATGTATATCAGATTAAAATTTCTGTTGGCTTAAGAATATTGGAACAACAATAAGAATGAATGCTTTTACATAGAACGAAACGGGAAGCTTATGATGACCATTTCTAAATCCGCCTCTCTAATATAAGTTGCATTTGTTGCCCTTATTAAACCATGGGTTTAGAGCCAATAAAGAACATTTTTATTGTATCTTGTATAATTGCAATAGTTAAATTTCATTTCATGGACTTGTTCAGTTTATTTTTAAAAGCAGAGGATCATAATCCTACATTTGAATTGGTAGTATAAAATGGTTATGTTATGAGCAGTACAAGAAAAGTAGGGTTAACATTATAGAAAAAGGGGCTAAGATGTATTATAAATGTTCTTGCTAAATGCCAAGGAACGAGAAGCCAGATCGAATTGCCTTCTAATAAACTCGATCCTATAATCAGGGATTCAGGAGTGAGAACAATTGTGTAAAGTGTAAATAAGAGGCACATAATCTTGCATTCGAAAGTATCTATATCTAATTTACCAAATGAATGAAGCATTTTTGCAATGAGCAAATGACCAGATTCGTCCAGGAGAGCAAGACCAACAACCAAACCATCACACTTATTGATAAAAAAGATGGCCACATCAACATTCATTTTCAAATGTTGCTGAAGGTTAAATCATCATCAAATATTCAAATCTTATAAATAAATTAGTAACAATTTTAAAATGAATGAGGCATAGTTCTATAGTAGCATTATATATTACTAGTATCGGAAGAGATACAGGACATGGCAGTAAGCAAACACCTTCGTTTCCCATCTGCATTTTTCTTTAGACATTTATTTCTCAAATGAACATTGCCTTGCCTGGGCTTATTCTCTTGGCAAAGTGGTGAATAGTTTAAGTCGTTATTAGCTGAAAAACTGTTAGGAAGTGCTTCTTATTCCTACTTGATTACCACTATTAGCTACTTAATACATATAAAGATAATGATATCCATAAACATCTTGCTTAGAGAAGATGGTTTTTTCACAGCTAAGAATTATGGTTTATGAAATGTTATTATAACAAGGAACTTTTGATCACAAAGAAGCTATCCACTGAACTCATCCATGTACTCGATGTTTGAAATGAAGTGTGAGAAATATGACTTCTCTTGTTTTGGCGTGAAAGATAAACGTCTTGAGGTTGATGCGATAAAGTCCCACATCGCCCAAGACTATAACTATATCTGCTGAAAGTTCTTATTTAAGGAAGTCTCGGGCTTTGTACACAGCATCTTTGCGCTTGGGGCAATGACGCAGCTTATGAGGTTCTAACCGAGGCGCGTCTATTGCTGGTTGAAAACTATTTCCAAACCCCCTCTTAGGCCTGAGTTCTGCTTAGGCCTTCGAGAATTTCTGGAAGGGCTCCCTTCGGGGTAAAGCTCAACTATTCATAGTCCAATTTTTTATAATAATTTGATATTAAAAATAATAATTTTTTTTGAAGAAATTAGTAAAAATAACTTAGGAAGTTTTAATTTAGTGTTTATCTTCATTTTAATGTTGATGATAAAGTTTGAATCTGCAATTTTAACCAATTACTTATTTTTAGTTGACCGGCATAAATTATTAAATGACTTAGAAGTTCCAGTTTAATAGATAAGAATTATCAAAATTGTTAAATTGGATGTCTATAATCAAAATTCAAACTTTGACCACTCTATTATATGAATTTTTAATGACTTATTATTTTATATATGTAAAAAAAAACAAAAAAAAAAAACACCCATTTTAGAATAAATTTCCCTTTCGAAATTGATAATTGTTAAATGAGTGAATAATAAGTCATGAAGTTCTAAATCAAACTGATAAAAAATGCTAAAATTGTTAGTTTAACATTTATGACTGGAGTTCGATCTCTGATCACTCTTTACGTGAGTGTAAATGAGTGAATAATACTAATGGTCAATTTGGAAGAATTAAATTTCGAAACGTGAGTTCTAGAAAATGGATTTGGGACCCGCAAAAAAGAAGAGAAGGGAAGAGAAGAGAAAAGATGCATGGACATCACAAGAGCATCATTAAACTCGAAACACACCATTCAATCCAACAACAACAACAACAACATCGTATCAGGTTCTTCTTTATTCTCGAATTCTATACTATTCCATTTTTTTAGATTTTATGTTGACCTTTCTTTGACTATTATCTCTTTACATTAGAGTGAATCACAAGTTAGTTAGTGCCTCAAACTCACGTAATTGTTTGCTTAGTGATCATCATATTGGTAATCCTGTGTGAGTGTTTATGCCATTTCCATTTACCTGTGAATGCCATTTTCATATCAATTTCTCTACTCAAAAGTTTGATTTTTTAATTTTCCTCAAAAAAAAAAGAGATTATTTTGAATTTTCCTTTTTACTTTGGTGCCATCCTTTCAATTTGTAATTTCTTATACATGCTGCTGGTTCTATGCATCTTTTTATTAATTATGGTTATGGGTCCTCAATGTATTTTTTTTCTTCATTTTGATGCATAAGTTTATCTGTGACACTTTTTATGTTCATTACTTCCTATAATGAATATTTTTCAAGTAGATTTATAGGATATCTGTTTTGTTTTAGCTCATCGATGAAATTATCTTCGATTTCTTGTTGAATTTTATAATGGTTTGGTTAATGACAGGGATAGAGTGATTGATGTGTAGCGAATAAATGCAGTGCTTGACGTTGGTACATTACAATCATTGAAAAATTGGTGATATTGTTGATTTTCCTGATTCTTGAGAGAGAGCCATGGGATGGTATAGAGCTGTTTCTGGCATAGCGAAACATTCATTTAGGAGAAACCTCTATCGAGGTGGATCGTTGTGTTATGCGACACGAACCAAAGTCCTCCCATCGACGACTAGAAACTTTCAGACAACAGTTTTCAAATCCAAAGCACAAGCTGCACCTGTACCTCGCCCCGTGCCCCTTTCTAGGCTAACCGACAATTTCTTAGACGGGACAAGCAGTGTCTATTTGGAGGAGCTTCAAAGAGCTTGGGAAGCTGATCCAAACAGTGTAGATGAGTCTTGGGACAATTTCTTCAGGAACTTTGTAGGTCAAGCTTCCACCTCCCCAGGAATTTCCGGTCAAACAATTCAAGAGAGTATGCGGTTGCTGTTACTTGTGAGAGCATATCAGGTTAATGGCCACATGAAAGCCAAGTTAGATCCTTTAGGTCTTGAAGAGCGTAAAATCCCCGATGAATTAAATCTGTCCCTTTATGGGTTCACCGAGGCTGATCTGGATAGAGAATTCTTTCTGGGTGTGTGGAATATGTCTGGTTTTTTATCTGAAAATCGCCCGGTGCAGACCCTTAGGTCCATTTTGACACGGCTTGAACAAGCTTATTGTGGAAGCATTGGGTATGAGTACATGCATATACCAGATCGTGACAAATGTAATTGGCTTAGGGAGAAGATTGAGACCCCTGTAGCCACACAATTCAGTCGGGAGCGTCGGGAGGTTATTTTTGATAGGCTTGCTTGGAGTACACTTTTTGAAAACTTCTTGGCCACCAAGTGGACATCAGCAAAGAGGTTTGGGCTTGAAGGGGGAGAGACTCTTGTTCCTGGAATGAAAGAAATGTTTGATCGAGCATCTGATCTTGGAGTCGAGAGCATAGTTATGGGAATGGCACATAGAGGAAGATTGAATGTTTTGGGTAATGTAGTTCGGAAGCCACTTCGTCAAATATTTTGCGAATTTAGTGGTGGTGGTCTACCAGCGGATGAAGCCGGCCTCTACACCGGAACTGGTGATGTTAAATATCACTTGGGAACGTCTTACGATCGACCAACCCGGAGTGGGAGGAGAATACATTTGTCTTTGGTGGCAAATCCTAGTCACTTGGAAGCAGTCAACCCACTTGTTGTTGGAAAAACTCGAGCAAAGCAGTATTACTCGAATGATGCGGAAAGAAAGAAAAACATGGGTGTTTTGATTCATGGAGACGGTAGTTTTGCCGGACAAGGTGTAGTCTATGAAACCCTTCATCTTAGTGCTCTTCCAAACTATACTACAGGTGGGACTATACACATTGTGTTCAACAATCAAGTTGCGTTTACAACTGATCCCAAGTCAGGAAGATCTTCACAATATTCCACTGATGTTGCTAAAGCCTTAAATGCTCCCATCTTTCACGTGAATGGTGATGATGTGGAGGCAGTCATTCACGTATGCGAACTTGCTGCTGAATGGCGTCAGACTTTCCATTCGGATGTGGTTGTTGACTTAGTATGTTACCGTCGATTTGGCCACAATGAGATTGATGAACCTTCTTTCACACAACCTAAAATGTACAAGGTTGGCCCTTTTGTTTATTGTTCTCTTATTATTTTTATATGCATATATTGCTTTTTGACAAATTAATCGGATTTTTAACTTTCTTGGCTATGTATAGGTCATCCGAAACCATCCATCAGCCCTTGAGATTTATCAGAAGAAACTTTTAGAATTAGGGGAGTTAACTAAAGAAGATATTGATAAGATACACAAGAAGGTCACATCAATTCTAAATGATGAATTTTTTTCCAGCAAAGATTATGTTCCAAAAAGAAGAGATTGGCTTTCAGCATATTGGTCTGGTTTCAAGTCACCTGAACAGCTTTCACGTATACGGAACACCGGGTATAGTAAATTAATGTTAATGTTGCTTGAGTCTTTCTTTTGGTTGTACGATTTCTGAAATCTATGATCAAAATTCTGCAGGGTTAAACCAGAGATTTTGAAAAATGTTGGGAAGGCAATCACAGCCTTACCTGACAATTTTACTCCTCACAAAGCAGTGAAGAGGATTTACGAACAGCGTGCTCAAATGATCGAAACAGGAGAAGATATTGATTGGGGTTTTGCAGAGGCACTTGCTTTTGCCACATTGATAGTTGAAGGTAACCATGTTCGTTTAAGTGGCCAGGATGTTGAAAGGGGAACATTTAGTCACCGCCATGCTGTAATTCATGATCAGACAACTTGGGATAAATATTGCCCCCTTGATCATGTGATAAACAACCAAAATGAAGAGATGTTTACTGTTAGCAACAGGTAATTTGCTTCCACATTTTACATGCTTATTTTTCTGATTTTGATACTCATGCACCTTCTGAAACTTGAATTTACATCTTGCCCAAGTGACCATGAATGTTCGCTTACTAATTTTAATTGGTCGCATGATGTGTAGTGAAATGTGATCTTTGTAGTTCACTATTTAAAATATATGATCCATTTAAATATGTATTTGCCACATATCTTAATCAAATTATAGTGAAACCTTTTCAGAAACAAGTAATGATTGTTATTTAGATAGTTTAATTGGATATTTATTTCTTAAAAATAGTCTCTTTCCTTGCATTATGTGCATGTTAAGTATCATTGACTTACCTGTATGATTTGTAGGACCTTCTTCTTTCTACTATCCTCCTTAATTTCTATGACATGTGCCTTCATCTAGAATAGATTACTACTAGATTTCATTTCTCATATAAAAAATATAAGTTTAATGTACTTGAGACTTATGTTGAAGTAATGATATATTGTTTTTGTATTGGTCTCATAAGTAGTAATAATTGGTATGCTATGCAGCTCACTTTCTGAGTTTGGTGTTCTTGGATTTGAACTGGGTTACTCAATGGAAAATCCTAATTCATTGGTGATCTGGGAGGCACAATTTGGCGATTTTGCTAATGGTGCTCAAGTCATATTTGACAATTTCTTGAGCTGTGGTGAATCTAAGTGGCTCCGTCAGGCCGGGCTTGTTGTATTACTTCCACATGGTTATGACGGCCAGGGACCAGAACATTCAAGTGGGAGATTGGAACGCTTTCTTCAGGTGCTTTTTTATGAAACATTTATCCAACTGTGGTCTACTTTGTGATTGACATACAGAATTGAACTATAGGGGTCTGTTAAAATTCAGTTTACTTTCAATGTTATTCATTATATAAATTGAATTGCGTGTCTACTGATTTATTCACAGATGGCTGATGACCATCCTTATATCATTCCTGAGATGGATCCTACCCTTCGAAAACAAATTCAGGAATGTAATTGGCAGATTGTGAATGTTACAACTCCAGCAAATTTTTTCCATGTTTTACGGCGGCAGGTTTGTAGTTAGTCGGTTAGTATAATAATTAATAAATGTTAGCTTTGTCAATTGAAGTTGTATGGGCTAGTTTTCTCATTGTTTTTTTTTGTTTAATCACAGATACATAGAGAGTTCCGTAAACCTCTCATTGTAATGTCCCCTAAGAACCTGCTTCGCAGTAAGGTTTGCAGATCAAATTTATCTGAGTTTGATGACGTCCAAGGACACCCCGGTTTTGACAAACAGGGAACCAGATTTAAGCGCCTCATAAAAGACCAAAATGACCACTCAAATGTTGAGGAGGGTATCAGACGTCTAATTCTTTGTTCTGGAAAGGTGTGTTACACTCATTCGAACTGGTTGTTCATCCAATGGTTTCTGTGTTAACGATATTTACAAGCTTTATTTGCTGCTTTGATTGTTTTCTAAATATGTTTTCTATGATTATCAATGTCTTATAGGTTTACTACGAACTTGATGATCAACGAACAAAGGTAGATGCAAAGGATGTTGCAATATGTAGGGTGGAACAACTTTGTCCTTTCCCTTACGACCTTGTCCAACGAGAGCTTAAACGATATCCAAGTATGTCTGTTAGAAAATGCTCTTTAGCAATGAATTATGATTTTTTATTGCATTTTGATGCTTGAATATGACATATTATGTGCCTGTTGTTGTAATTAGTGTGGAGCTAATAAGTAGAACTATTTAGCAGAACATCATGGATTAATCATTGTTAAATTTCGGGTTAAGGATTATTAATATTAATGGCAGGCTATTAATCATGTTAAGTCTTCTGTACTAAACATTTTATTTTGTTTGTGCTAGATGCGGAGGTTGTTTGGTGTCAAGAAGAGCCGATGAACATGGGTGGCTACACGTATGTTTTACCCCGGCTTATAACTTCCATGAAATCTTTAGGTAGGGGAGGCTATGATGATATCAAATATGTCGGCCGCGCTCCCTCTGCAGCCACAGCTACTGGTTTCCTCAAGGTTCACCAGAAGGAGCAGACTGAGCTAGTTGAGAAAGCCCTTCAAAGTGAACCAATCAACTTCCCTTACTAAGATCATTCTTCATATACATCATTCCTTTTGAGAAGTGAAACACTTGATTTGTCCACTCATTGAGCAATAATTTGAGGGCAACTAATTTTTTTCAGTTTTGATACAATATAACTCTTAACTATATCTTGAATAATTTAATTTGTGAGTAAAACAAGATTGTGTAATTGGTGTTGCCTAATGTAAATAGAAAAATAAATAAAATCTTAATTGTTATGTGTTGAATTACACCTATGAATTTTTTTTAGTACATAGATGAAATGACAAATTCATTATAAACTCAACACATAAAGTAGAGTGATCAGTGATCGAATTCCGGTCATGGACATCCGACTTAACAATTTTTGTCAGGTGAACTAGGACTTATGTACAAATTAACAAATTACTACTGTATTGAATTTTGAAAATGCCAAATTAATAGGAATATATATTTTCTTACAAAAGATTTAGAGTAAAAATTTGGGTTAAGCACATTAACTTTTTCTAACTCATTTTTTGTTTATATTTTAGGAAGGAGTACTCTATAGTCTAGTATGATGAAGATGTGGTTGTGACTTGCGTTAGTTATATGGCATTGACCATCGTATTCAAATGCAATAAGCTAATAACTCATCCATCCATCCATTTCTTAATCTTAATTAATTTAAAAGTGATTATCTCACTTAGAAGATCTTTAGTGTGTTAGACTTGGACATGGACAGTCTAACTTAGACTTGCAAGTTACATACTATATAAATAGATTAATGTAGACCCGTGTACTTTTTAAAGGAAAAATACTGGATTATTGGAGATATATAATATTTTAACTGTAACTATCTTAGGCAAGCACACAGCAAGTGTATATATCAATGTCATATCATAAAATAAAAAAAAATCTACATATATACATCATAAAATTACCATATCAAGTTATTTTTTTCTTGAATCAAACAGAATTTGAATTCTGTAAAAAGAAAGAAAAAAAATCAAATTTTAAAATAAACAAATAAATTGGTTAGAACCGAACCAAATGATTTAGTGAAGAAGACTAGTATATAATTTCCATTTAATTTTGTCAAAAAAAATAAATAAATGTTTCAATTTTATTTGTTTGGTCATATAAAGTCTAGAAGAGAATTAGTATTCCAAATCAAATACCAGCTCAGTGGCTGCCATCTAGAAACCCTTTTACTTTAAGCAATTATTATTTGTTTTGATTCAGAACTTGATTAAATATTTCAAAATCAATCTTCAACCTTAATATTTAAACATGATAAAATCGTTGTTAGCTAGCTTGAATTGGTTGAGTAACTACTCATGCTTACAATTATGCATGTATCTAGTGCACAATATGGCTCCTTTCACACCAACAGCATCTAATATAATTATAGTCTAGTCAAAGGAAAAGCAAGTTGAACACATTCATCAAATTATTTGTGAATCATATCATATCATATATATCTAATAATCTATACATTGCCTCCAATTCTTCGTACTTGCTTGCGTCACTTCAAATCAACAACTCACAAGTAATTAGTGTGTAACTAATTTGTTCACACATTACAAGTTCCATACACAAACGTCAACAATTACAAGTGTCTAAAAAAATTCTCAATCCTTTATTATAAATATACAACACACCCTTAATTTCATAAGTCTCATAGAGTTCCAATATCACACACCTTTCCTTTAATTTCTTTTCACACCCTCCAAATATTTTTGTTGTTTATTTATTGTCACATAGTTATAAACTTGTTGAATATTGATTCATTAGTAGTGATGAAGAGAGAAAGAGAAAGTGATCACAATACTAATAGCATAACCATGGCTAAATACTTGATGTTACTTTCTGGTGGAGAATTTGATCAAGTAAATTACTCTTCAAATTTCAATAACCGTGTGTTCGAGTGCAAGACATGTAAAAGACAATTCTCGTCGTTTCAAGCGTTGGGAGGACACCGCGCAAGCCACAAGAAACCGCGGTTGATGGAGATGACCGGTGACGATCATGCACTACTTGCAACAAAAACAAAGGCTAAAACACATGAATGCTCGATTTGTGGATTGGAATTTGCAATAGGACAAGCTTTGGGTGGCCACATGAGACGACATAGAAGAACAACATCATCAAGAGCTAATACTTCAAATGGAAACATGCACAATTTTATGAGTACAACTACTAGTAGTAGCAATAGTGGTAGCAGTACTATTGATAATAGTACTAATACTAATTCAGAAAAGAGGAACCCCAATAATAGATTTTTGTTTCTGGATTTGAATTTGACACCTTTGGAGAATGATTTGAAGATTTTGAAGATTGGTCAATCAACTCCTAATTTGGTGGATTGTTTCAATTGAATTAATTAAACTTTTGGAAGGTCTAGTTGTAGTTTATACCACTTTACCATACATATATAGGTGGATGAGTAATTTTTGCTCCCATTTTGTATTTTAATTTACCGTATGTAATTAAATTTATCTGTTCTTTGATATACATATAATAAATTCATTCATGTTATTATTCTTAATTAGTAAAAACATGTAAAAAATTGTCTGAATATTATAATTCAATTTTTTCAACAGTTCAATGGGAAACACATGTTCTTTTAGATATATGTTAGTCCATTTTACAGAGTTTGGCAAAACCTGTAATATGATACATTGAACTTCATACTTAAGTAGTAATTGTCTAAACTATAGCTATTTCATTTCTTTTAAGTCTGTCATTTTTTATGTCATTACAAAGAACAAATCCTTGTATTAGAATCACAAATTTTCTAATTAATAGTATAAAACACGACAAAATATAAGTTGAAATAAAATGTTGAATTGATTTCCCATTTCGCCGGTTAAGCCAATCAAACTTTTATTTTGTGTGAATCAAGTCTCTTCTGTCTCCGCATAACTGCAGAGACTATCTCAAACAGAGTTGGACCACGATAGACGGTAAAACTCTTTCTCGAAAAATTTAACATTCTTGTATTTTCATGACTGAAATCAAATTCATAACATCTGATTAATCTAAAAGAGATCCTTACTTTCTCTTCTAAAGTGAATTATTTTCTAAATAGCAATACCGTGCAGTTTAATTAAGTGATCAACACTACTATCTAGAAGCCATTCACTTTGATAAAATTGTTTCATTGGAACTCTTATTTCTAAGTTTGTGATTAAGGATTTTGACGATTTTAAATTTTTGGTACCTGCCTAGCTAGAGACTTACTAGTGTAAAGCATGAGCTAATTAACCACCGGTTAATTAGATTTAGACTTTAATTAAATCCACACAAGTGCTAATGACAAATTTTGAGCCTACGTAATAGAGGTTGTCCACAGAGTTAGAGTTAGAGTTAGAGTTAGAGTTTTGAGCCACCCACATGAGATTGTGACAATTTGGATTTAGATAATACTACAAGTTAGATATCATATAAGTTTGTGTGTGGATGTACGACGTTATATACTTGTATATCTATCTAGAATTAGAAAAATGTATTTTCTTTTTCATCTTAAACGTGGAAAAGTGATTAGTATATTCAATGGGAGAATGGGAATATGATATTATAAAGTCTTGACACATCTAGTAGTATTACTATTAGTATATACTTCACTGTCATCATCATCATCGTTGGCCACCTATAATTGTCAAAGCTTTTGAGTAGAAATTTCATTCATTTTGCTAAGTCGTGACACATTAATTAGAGACTTTGCATCTACACCGTTATTTTAGTCTTGTAATTAAGAGGTATCGCAGCAAACAAAAGGAAATTTGTATTACTTTCTCAAAGAAAAAAGTTGTTTTTTGGCATCACCTTTTTTATATTTTTAGTATGAAATTCATCTTCAGTTTGAAATTTATATTTAGTCACCATACCAAAAAAAAAAAAATTATATTTAGTAAAAAAAAAATCACTCTTAATTTAATTTATATATACGGTTAGTTAAATACTCATTACACCATTAAATCATTAAAAAATTATGATTTTGATTATTTTTAAACAATTCAATGGATGAGTTAGATTAATTTTTGCTAAATGGATGATGATGGATTGATTCTTTTATCCATCTATTATAATTCAACTTATATTGTTCCAATTTCCACCCCTAATACATACTATCGATTGATTATTTAATTTGTTAGAATAACATATGGTCTTTTACCAAAACTTACAACTTTCTAAGATGAAAATTCTTCTTCGTGCTGTTCTAGAGACATTGATAATTAGATATCTTGACAAACAAGCTTTAACAAAAGTAAAATAACTTGAATAGTACTGCTCTTGAAGGGGAAAAATGTTTTTGAGAGTAGTAAATAATGAGTTTAAAGAAAAAGTAATGTGTGACCAAATACTAGTAGTGATTAGTTTGGTCTAAAGAACTGCAACTTGGTTCTTGGTCAAAAGTCAAAACTAACTAGAAGAAGACCTTCACATGTTTCACACAAACCACTTGATCAGTTTTTATGATATGGTAGCATAGCATGCGAAGAAAATGATAGTAGCATTTTCAACTTGTTAACATACATAGCACCTATTTTCAACTGGTCTATCTTCTTGGTAAACACCATACATAATATGAATATGTGTGTATTTTGATGTATATATAAGTACGTCACCCATGAGCAAATCTAAACACACAGTCAATATTCCTAGCAATTGTTGGCTTGGACCGTCCATAGTATAGTATACCCTATTGACATTATTAACTTGAGCTGAACTTTCTACAAAATAGTGAATGGACATTTTTTTGGACTGGAAATACTACATTACAGGGGAAATTATAACTGTTTTCTGTTAGTATATTGTTGTAATCATCAATTTCGTTAACATAATTCTTATCTACTAGTATATTTTGTTGTTGAAATAGTAATAGTAATAGTAATAGTAGACTTAATATGTCTTGGCTTTTAACTAATTGACAGGCTATCTAAAATTGAATTCATGTGTCAAGCAAAGCAAAGGGAAATGGAATTTGATAAACAAAAAGACCGTGTTCTGGTATTCCTAGCTAAAAGTTCCATCCTAAGGGTAAGAACTAAGAACCATATTCTCTGAGAATGGTGGTTGGTTAACTCAAAATTTTTGTTAAATTCGCTATAGACATAAGACACGTGGCTTCCTAATGTAATGGGATGCAACAAGTAGAAAAGATAAAGTTTAGTTGAATTAGGTTGAACAAAAATGTGTTAAACTTTGAAAGCAAAGCAGTAAGTAATCAGCAGTGGCTTTAGGGAGTATAACTAACTAGTGAATGAAGGAGTGACAGATACAAATTCACTTGACACGACATTGACATTGAGACAGAACCTAATAAATCAGGTAACATTGTGAATGATAAATAAGCTTGTTAGTGAAAACAAGAATAATTCAAATATGGAATAATAAGTGGAGGAGAGCAGAGCAGAAATGAAGTAGTGAATTTACATACATATGGAATAATAAATGAATAAAAAGATACTCCAATTAATACTACAATAGAAGGTTGGAGTGAGTTAGTTAGTTTGATTATGATCATCAAGGTTAGGGGGGAACTTTTGCTTGAATGAATCTTGGCGCTGCAACCACATCATATGACCCTGCAATTGAAATTGAAATTGTTTTTTTATCAACAAACAACAACAACAACAGAACCTCCTATAAAGAAAGAAAGAAAGAAAGAGTACCTGTAGAGCAGCTGCCCAGGTGATTAGGAAAGATGCAAACCAGAATTTCTTATCTTTCATCACTTTCTTCAATTCCATTTTCGATCTCTCTCTCGCTCACTCCAACAACAAGATGAAGAATGCACCGTCCGTCCGTCGTCATTCATCGCTGCGCTGCCTAACAATCTTTCTTTCTAATTGGATTGGATTGGATTGGGCTTTCTTATTACTATTCTCTGAAACCTCATTTAATATCGCTTTTTACACCCCCCTCGAAGTTAGTTATGTTCCAATTTTAAAAAATGGAGAAACAAAGTACAATATATGGAGAAACAATTCCTAGAAAAATGCGTTTCAATTATGCTAGGTTGGTATGCCCCTAATTTTCTCTGCTCAAGCCAGTGTTCCATATAGGTAGCTTGGTTGATGATTTGAGAACACCAAAAAAGTTTTAAAAATAATTAAGATTCAAATCCTTCAAACTAACATATATAACCACTAACTTAATAGTAGTAATATTTAATGCAACAATTGCAATAACAAAACAAACTAATGCTTTTTTCTACTAAATAGCATTTAACTCAACCAAAATTATTTATATTTATCTGTGTCTAAGTTAACTATAACCACATGAATATTAGGACTAAAAATCAAAGTATCTTCAATTAAAATCTGACAATCAGAAGGAATGATCTTTCAAGTAGAGAGATAGCTTCTCTCTCATAGCGTACGCAGTATCGTCTGCAAATTCACAAGTTTGATCTCGATATCCTGAATCATGATGGCGGCACAATGGCATATCATCCTGCACTTCATCTTCCAGATGGATAACTATATTATGTAATATGCAGCAAACAAGAATAATTCTTGGCAACTTGTCCTTATCCGGCTTCCACATCACTCCATCAATAATCTTCCACATCTCCTTCAGCCTTGCCAATGCTCTCTTCACCACCATTTGTGTTGCAGCAATCCTTTTGTTAAACTCAACCTGAACATTAGAGAGGTCTTTGCCTTCATAAGGAGTAATAAGCCACGGCAAAAGGGGGAACCCTGTATCTCCAACTATATATTCCCTCAACATTGTCTCGTCCGGAAGTCTTTTCTTACCCCCGTTTAACCTCTTCCCTTCTTCTGTAAGTTTGAAAAAAGAAGAGCTTCGAAGAGCATGGTCATCACTCACACTTCCAGGCCATCCAGTAACTATGTCACGGAATCTCAAATCCGGGTCCACAATGGCTTGCAAAACCATGCTGCAATTCTTCTCACGGTCAAGCCATACACTACTCTCAGGGTCTACAGTTGGCACAGTCATCATTATATGTGTGCTGTCAACTGCACCGCAACAGTTAGTAAGACCCTGAATGTTCTCGAACTTGGACTTTATCTCTTCCATTTCCATTTCAGATGAAGGCCAAGTAAGATGTCGCAGGCCCCTCTCTTCCATTGCTTCTACAAACCGCCATGTTATCTGTGAAACAGTTGCCTGGTTCATCCGAAATGAATCGCCTATGGTTGTCAATGAATCACCAGAGCTAAGCCTTCTGAGAGCAATGGCCACTTGGTCATTCGAAGATAAACGTTTGCCATTTAAATCAACACAACCCGAAGATCTGGCCAGCATATCTTTTTCCACAAGAGAACATATATAGTTGAATGTCTTTCTTGAGACCTTGAAAACTGATTCGAATTTCTCTATATCTTTAGATTTAGCTAAAGGTCCTAAAATTAGCAAAATTAAAGCATTAGCAAATAAGAACGACAGTAAATTTTACAATAAAAAACATATTGAATAAGTCCGCAAGCTGCGTTCAATGCAATGACAGACATGCGCCTCTATATTAGGACCCATATATAATCAAATCAAAAATAAATGTGCAAATTCTTTGTAAAGGAATTGTTTACCTAAAAGTCAGTTTCTTTGCCTAACATATAGGTAAAATCCATTTATTTTGTTATGCAAACTACTTAAAAGTTGAAAAGCATAAACATCACTGAATATGAACACCAAGCAACTCATTTATGAAGTAATTTCTATTGAGAAATCAGCATAGTGATAAACTGATTGAAGGGGTTTAACAAAAATATTTAGAAAACGGTTAATAACTATGCATAGCTGATTTTATTCTTCTTTCAAAACATCTTCAATCATTAACCAAAGTAAAAAGTTTTCAACTCATAAGAATGCATTTTATTTTTAATTTTATATCGCATTCTAACATTTACTCCCATTTATCATTTTAGGTAGAAAGATATTGATTTTGTTGAAGGACTTGAACATAATATTCTAAGCTCAGTCTCAGTTCAAGAAAAGATATTGGTTTAACCAATAAGCTTTAACAAGGTCTATTAAAGACTTCTATTTTCAATTAATTTGATGAGTTACACAGAAAATTCCTATTCATGTTGACCATAACTTTTAAATTATGAATGAAGAAATTTAAATTAAGTAATATTACTGCGCGCTCATGTACTTAATAGCTGTCACTTATTATCAGCAAAAGTATGAGATTGTAAATAAAAAAATGATCATGGGAAGAAAAATCAAGATCATTAGAGACGGAATTGAAACAATGAAGATGAAAGTCGAAATGTGTATCTACTACATAACTGAAATAAATTCATATGAAAACAAATCAGAAAATACGAAAAATGTAATGTAAACTACATTGAGTAATAATTGGTAATGAAGATAATGTTGATGTTGTAAATGGGATCACACACAAATGTTGTAAGCAAATTGAACATTATCCCAACATCAGCTTTAAAATTTCACAATATGGAGGATTAAGGTTGAAAATAATAATAAATAGTAAAAGTGAACAAAATTAGAATCAAAGTATAAAATATTATCCCGATTAGAAGATAAATTAAAAAGCTAAGCAATAAAAACAGATATAATTTAGGTCAAACAAAGATAAGAGGTTACTACTACTACAACATTCTTAATTAATCGAATAAAAGCAAGATGATGAATATGAAAAGCAAGAAATATACCTGTGATTCTGTTGGAGAAGTGATACCACCAATCAAAAGGATGATGAAGTTGAGAGTGAAATGGTGTTGCAATGTTGACATCTTTTTTGTTGTCACTAATTCTTTTTCTCTTCTTCACCCCTCTTATGGAACCCATTCACTCACTCAAGAGCGAGATTAATTTAAAACTGATATCTATCTATCTATCTATGTATTATTGTGTGTGAAGATTAGAAGCGTAAATAACATGAAAAAGTTATATATGGATGGGAAGTAAAAAAAAAAGCAAATATGAATGTGTGTTTCAATGAATTGTTTGTGTGAGTATTGTATTGGGGTGAAGAGAATCCAAATATGAATGAAAGAATTAATTAATGAAGAAAAATAATAAGAATAATAAATAGAAATAGAAAGACTAGTTGAGTTGAGTTGAGACAATATAACGTTGAATTCAACGACTTCAGTTTATTTCGTACTACTACCCTACCTCCACAATGGAACCAACAACATTCATTAACAATTCAACTCTTCTTCCTCTATGCTCTCTCAACACTTTTTATTACCTTCATTTTCTTTTAAGAAGATAACTAAATTCAGTTCATTTCTTTTTTTATCCTAATCCTAAAGTAACACTAACAAACATTTTCTTCTTTCATAATCAAAAAATATTTTAATGCCATTTGTCAAAAAAAGAAGTTAAATGCAAATAATTAATAAATTAAAAAAAATAAATATATAGGTGTATTTTAAGTTTGTTACAATTACTTTACGATAGAAAACTAGTTCATTTCATTAAAATCAATACACATCCCAATGTCAAGGTAAATATGAAAAATTAATCTTACATATGATATTTTTGTAAGGTTATGAACAACATATCTCTTCTTAAAATTCCACATGAAAATTATTTTGTTGCTTCTTTTTTCTTCTTTACTTGATGTTTTTCTTATATTTTTTTATTATAGAGTTGCGTAATAAAATTTGTCATTTTAGAAACAAAAAAACACAAAGACAAATCCACTAGAAGAACATGCTCCTCCTAGATGAGACTTAGTGTTGCATTAATTAAACTAATACAAATTGCATTAAAATCTTAGACTACGTTATTAATTTAAAATTAAATATGATTTTATTTTATTTTTACTTTGAGGGCTGCCATAGTCTCCTTTGAGAGAGTCAGTATTGTCTTGGACCGCATATCGGGGCCCAATTCAAACTATTTATGAATATTGTTAATCAAACCCATATGGTTGGTAGTGCACACCTATATTTATGTATGATGTCACAAAAAATCAAAAATAAGAATTGTTTATAGTAAATTTGAAGTTTACATTACACAAAAATGTACTTTAAATTTGAAGTTTAACTATTTTCTTATATTTCATTTAGTTATATTTAATTAACCTACTAAGAATGTTGAAAATTAATAAGCCTCGAAAATCCCCGATTAATAACAATTAACGCGATCAAGTATATAAGAGATTATAGTATGTTCTACAATAATAATATGCATAAAGATAAATCAGATGTGTGTACATGACTTGAATGATAGAGCGTGAGAAAATACGATCTCTAATGACCTCTCATCAAGCATCAACTGAATTGTTCAATCCATCATGACCCATTGAGAATAAAAACTCAAAACATATACATCAATTGATCATAATTAATAGATACTATTAACAAATAATTCATAAAAACTACCTAAAACTGCACAATGAAACCAATTTCAGTGGCTCACAGTTCCTCTCCAGTACTTCTACAGCTGACCAACTGCATCAGAACTTGTGTTGCTCTCATCCTCCCACTTGGACGTTCATTCTCTATCTTTTGGTTTCTAATATCTGCTGATTCCAAACACCCTTCTAATGATCCAAAACTAGAACGTGAAATTGACAAAGACCCTCTATTCTCATCGTAATTCCTTCCGGCATTTCCTTCAAACCCTTCACCACGCCGATCCGATTCCATTCTTTGCCTACCCTTCTCCTCGGTCTGAGTCGAAGCATTAGTCGCTTTCTCAGCAAACTCTCTGTAAGTCTTTACCTTGTAATGGTTGTAATCGTGCTGCGAGTCCTTCGTGGAAGAAGGGGAATCTGCATCCATGCTAGAACTGTTTGTTTCATTGGAACTTTTGGAGCTTGGCATTGATAATATTGTTTCATAGGATCCAAAACTTGAAGGTTCTATGAGTTGTGTTCCTTTGAGGACATACTCATGGCTACTACTCGGGTAAATGAAATCGTTCTCCGCCAAATCTTGCCACACAAACCCACTTCTGTAATTCCTGAATAAAGGAAGGATCACATCATCAACCATTGTTTGAAAAACAATTAATTAGTACTAGTTGCATAAAGAAAGTGTAATGTAAAATCATGAAAATAAGATCAATAATTGCATATACTTACCTTTTTGTAGACCAAGAATACATGCTGGCAACTCCTTGTCCTCTGAGAAAACTCAATCTATTTATCACATCTGATCAGAAAGAAAAAAGAGAAAAATCATATGCAAGTATAAATCTAAATGAGTTTTTCTGTTTTTCTTTACTATATATATATATATATATATATAAGTGTACAGGAACATTTACCTTTAAGACATAGTGTTCCTTGTGGAGAAGAGATTGAAACATGGATGAGATGGGGATGCTGAAGCTGGCCATTTGTAGAAAGGTAGTATATGACTGGAACTTTAAGCCCACCCTCATCAGTATGCTTTGGTTCAGTCAAGAATTTTGAGTTCTCATGATGACTTGCCTCCCTTTCTAATGTTTTCCTTTCCATGTAAAGTTGATCTTTCCTTACTACTACAGATTTGGTTCCCATTTTTGTGAAGAGAAACAAGTAGTGAAAACTAGCTAAGGTAATATATAATTAAATTTGGGAAGATGGGTTAGGTTTGTTTTCACTTGATATGATGCAACAAGTGGCATGGCATTGCATAGATTTTGAAGGCAACAAGTCAAACTTGTCTCAATTTTACCAAAGGGAACATGTTTTTTGTTAGTTTAGGTTATGTTACTATCACATACCTGATATATTCACGAGGGCAGAAGCTACTTGAAAGTTTATGGTCAAATATTATTGAACTTTATATCAATTTTCTGCTCACGGACCAAAAAAGTATGGTGAGGACAAAATTCTCATTTCATTCATTCATGTATATAATAATAGAGTCAAAAGTAGTCCATCTCTTCTTGTGTTGAAAGTCACACTAACAAGGGAAACAAATGGACAGGTTTCCCATCAAGTAAGCTGAAAATGCGGAACCTTGATAATTAGGTTAATACTTGTCCAAACAAACATATGGGTTAAAAAAATTACTAGAGAGTTGAGAAATATCGTGCACACAAAAGTAAGCTTATGCTCTTTGCTTACAATTCCTTCACATCACAGTGAAATATTAAAAGAAAAGACACTAACACACCAATACAAGTAATAATGTGAAAAATAAATAATTAGATATAATCATATATGTCAGTTTCGTATCAAACACCGAACACACCTTTAATTAGAAGTGTCGGTGCTCCAGATTGACTACAACGGTTAGTACTCCTTAGTCCTTACTACTGTATATCAAGAGGGATCAAACAGACAGTGTTCTTTAACCATTTTGTTTGTTTCCATCTTTTCTTTGCTTTTTATTGAGACCAAACGAATTGTCGTATCAAGAAAATAATGTGAAAAGATAAGGAATTTGTCAATTTGTTCAATTGTAGGTACTGCCCTATATAAAACAATCTAGAAACAAAAACTAGTGTCAAACTGTCTACAAGAAGAAAAAGACAATAAAATATGTACAAGTCTTCCTGCATGATTTAGGTTTTAATTGAATTGAAGAGAGTGACAATTCACTGAGCATACAGATAAAAATGACTTTCACACCAGTACACGTACACCACACACATAGATACAGATTCACATGCATTTACTCAGACAAATGAAAAACTTTTTAAACAAGTATGGATCAACCAATCAAAAGTTAGGAAATGGTTATTGCTAATCTACTACCCACTCCTCAGTGTGTAGTGTACACACAAAAGTGATGTCTAAGTTGGGCATCCCTCATCATGGAACTCTGAGCATGAGATCACCCTCCTTGGATTTCATTTTCAGTTACCAAGCAATCCGTCATTCTGATTAATGACTTAAGGAGAACAACTTTTTCCACCCTGTAATTCTGGGGAAAAAGCACTCTAGTTCATAAGTATGCTTCCAAACATGAAATAAAAATAAAAATAATGTCTTCGGGTATACTCTTAACACAAAACAAATACTCACTCCGTCCAATTATATAAGCACCCTTTCAAAAAAAGTCTAGTCCCAAAATATAAGCCCCTTTACAAATTACTATGTGCAATCATTACTTTTTTCCCTACACACACCCCTAATTATTACACTAACTTGCATTGAAATGTGAAAAGTCAAATTAAATACATATACAAACAAAAGACAATTTAGTAAAATTTACACACAAACTAGACATAATAATTACACTACCAACATTTCTTAATAAGCGTGATTTTGGTCAAGGGATAATGGGACGGAGGGAGTATGTTTTTCGAGTTGCTACTTCAGAAATGATTTTTGAGATGGGTAAAGTTCCAACCACGAGTAAGGGTCAATGCATTCAGCAATAATAGAGGGCGATATCTTCCCGTAAGATTTTAAAATACCAGAAGATACCTTCTGACATACACTACCGAAAGACATCTTTCTATAGAATGGGAGAATTTTGAACAATTCATAGAGGAGATGAGCAGCAACCATTCTTGGAAAATGTGCTTTGGTGAGTTTCTTTTCAGGTTGCACCAAACAAATAACTTAGATGCATTATGCAAGTTGACTAGGTGCACAAAGTGGAAAATAATCCACAATAACCAAATACTACTGTATTTGCTTTTGGTTCTTTTTTGTTTGTATGAGAAACCAATAAAGAAAAAGTCAAGCCATAAACAGAAATGAGGAAAATAATCCAACACAATAAGCCTTTAGGAATCCCACCAAGTTAAGGTACAACAATTAGAAAGCTTGGTAATTCACATAAAAAATGTCTAACCATTTGTGAATAAATAAATAAAACCTCAAACATTTACCAAAAAAATAAAATAAAACCTCAAAGTCTCAAACTAGAGAGAATTTCTTTATCCCACTAATTTTTTCTAGCTTATATCAAAACTGAAATTCTTATCAAGGGAAAGAAAAAAAAAATGGTAACAATCAGGAAAGGAAAGTGTCCACTATAGAAACTGGTCTATTTTTTATCCAAAAATAAACTACAATTAAACCATTTTCATGACGAAACGGATACAAAATTACCAATGACACAGTTTTCCTACATGCTTTAGATTGTAGTAGAGGCAACTGTTTGTTGGTTTGGACATTCCGAGAGATTATGTCCTTTTTGACGACACCCGTAGCACATCCTATTCTTCCTCTTGCCACTTGCAACGGAACTTGGTGGTTTCTCAACAGCTTCTTCTTCTCCTGCATCTAGTTTCTCAACTGCAACTGTTTTTTCACTTGCACCTGGTTTAGAACTTGCAACTGATTTTTCACCTAAATCTGGTTTAGAACTTGGAACTGATTTTTCACTGGCATCAGGTTTAGAACCTGCAACTGATTTTGAACCTGCACCTGGTTTGGAACCTGCAACTGATTTTGAACCTGCATCTGATTTTTTGCTCAAAGGAACTGCACAACTTATTCTGACAGGCCTACCAAACAAGACACTTTGGTCCAATGCAAGTGCTGTCTTCAGTGAGTTACTATCACTGAAATCCACATGAGCATACCCTCGGAATTCTCCTGTTTCCTTGTCCATACCAAGTCGTATGGATTTTATATTGCAATTCGAGAAGAATTTCCTTAGTTCTTCCTCTGTTATTTCCCATGACAAACTTCCAACATAAATTCTATTATATCCCTCCTTCATTTCCGGAGTAAATCGAGTTGCTTGAGTGGCTTTATATGGTTGAATTTTAAGGAAAAACCCTCCCCTGTAAACATCAAATGTTTTATAAGCATGCATGGCATTGCCACAAGAAATGAGCGGAAACAGTTAATCATCTTTCTATAAAAGGAAATTGCCAGTGTTACTAACATATCAGCTCCGTCAAGAGCCAATGCTCGTTTAGCTGCTGCTTCAGTCTGCAGGAGAAATGCAGCATAAAAGTCAGTTGTTATCAAAATGCTCTATGACAATAATCAATTTTTTAAATTCTAAGTTGTTCCTAAGTGAGCATAATCTTGAAAACAATATATGTACTGATGGAGAGAGACTTATAATGTATTGCTAGCTAATATAGCCCGCTGATATATTGCATAATAACCTACGGTATATTGCGATCAATCCTACCAACCGTAAAAGGAAGCATGAAAGGAGTTTCTAGATTTGACAAGAACTTGCATGATAAAAACACTAGAGAACAGGGATATGGTTGAGGGAAAATAAAGAAAGAGTTGATAAAAGAGAAGAAATAATGCTTGTTTTAACCTCACCTTATAACTAATAATTGCAATCCCTCTAAACTTGCCAGTGTCAGGAAAAGTCATGCAATTAATTTCAGTGATGGTACCGCAGCCTTCAAAAAAACTTCGAATGTCATCCTCACTCGAATAGTAGGGAATTCCTCCAACATAAACTTTGGTAGAAGCATCACCATTTTCTTGGCTGCATAAACATCAGAGAACATATAATCACTAAAAAAACCGGGACCAAAATTTCACATTGTATATCAAACAAAAAACACTATTTCAGCTCACAAACACTATCTACATTTCCTTCACACAAATTCAATACTCAATTTTCTTCTAAAATTTGTACCTTTTGCCTCAACAATTGATTTTTGGTCCAAAATGTATTGTTGAACCAACTTTTACACTCATTCAATCATAAATGACTTAACAAGAATAACTTACTTCAAGCTAAAACTCATTCAAAATCAATTTTTGTTATCTAGTACAAAAATGATCGCACGGTCGTGATACATCTAGTACAATCTCTCACAATTATTTCCCTAAATACATATCCAACCATTGCATTGTTTGGGACAATTATCAAATGAAATGAAAAAAAATTAACATTAATAGATAAAATCACCTGGTAATGATATTGGTGTTAGTGATTCCAGTAGATTGTGGCAATTCCTCTTGATGATTAGAACCACTTCCCTCTTCAGTTTTGGAATTATCCTCTGCAGCTTTGGTTTTCTTTCTCATCTTCTTCTGCATATTCTTCTTCTTTTGCTTCTCCTTCTTTTTCACTGATTTGCCGATAGGCTTAACAACAACCTCATTAGGCACAACAACAACACCATCTACCACCTTCACCTTTCTCATTTTCTTCTTCTTCTTCTTCTCTCCCGAACCCTCGGTCCCAACTTCATCATTTTCATCGAGTGGTAGTCGAATCCATCGGGGTTTAACTCTTATTTTCACTGGTTTGCTGGTATCATTAACGACAACCTCATTAGCCACAACATCACCATCATTCTGCTTTTTATTTTCCTTCTTTCCCAAATCCTCAGTGACAATTTCATTGTTGGTTTTTGTTCCTTCTCCATCTTCATTGGGTGGTTGAGTTGGTTGTAAAGGTTGAATCTTTCGGATTTTTTCATTCTTTTTCACTGATTTGCTGGTATCATCATGAACATCAGCATGATTCTGTTTCTCTACTTCTTCCACCTTCCTTTTTCTCTTCTTTCCCAAACCCTCAGTACCAATTTCATTGTTGTTCATTGTTACTACTTCATCTTCATTGGGTGGTTGCAAAGGTCGAATCTTTCGGAGTTTTTCTCTCTTGGACAAAATGGGTTTGTTGGTGGAAGAGTGAAGAAGATGTTTGAGAGAAGGGGGATTAGATTCAGCTTTGATTTGATTTAGGGTTAATTCAGTTTTAAGCTTCTGTTTAAGCTTCTTGTTTGATAGAACCATTCTTAGGTTTTGGAAGAAAACGCGACGCCGTCGTGTCGTGAAGGTTACTGGACTGGCGGTGTAGGTGAGAAAGAAAGAGGAGACAGTGTTTTGGGTTTGGGTCAAAACAATTATTATGGGCCTTAGGGAAACCCATTAGACTTTTTTTCTCTTTCACAATGACCCTAAACATATCGAAAACTCAGTAGACATTGACAAAGTAGACATTGACAATTTTATTTTATCAATATATATATATATATATATATATATATATATATTCTAAGAATAAAATAGTAATCGATTATTAGACTCAATTGATTAATGAACTCTCTAAAAATAAATCAATTAAGAGAATCAACATGTTGTTTCTAAGAGAAATAATTTTGTCAAGTTTTAACTATTTTGAGGCTAAACTCCAAATTACGAGGACTTTATACTATGGGAATCAAATAGTTGATAAAATTTCTTCTCTTAATTCATCGCAACTTTAAGATAAATTTTATCTAAATACAAACAAATAATATCCCTTATTTGTTAGCAAAAGTGTTGTTATTATATGTTAGTTTCCAAATTTATGATCATATTGTCACATCACTAAAAATTAAACTCACATCTTAACGAATTATAACATTTGGATTTTTATCAAAAAAGAAATTGGTTTTAAAAAAGCATAATTATAACAAAGACCAAAGAAATTATCAAGCAAATAATTCAATAATTGAACTATTGTCCATTCATGTAATGTAATGTAGTTATATACAAAAAAGACAATGAGACGTGCTTTTCCCTAAGAATACTACAAAAGTTTAAGAGAAAGAAACAAAACAAGAACAACAAAGGATAAGTGACAATTTTTTCTGCAATACTAAGCAACATGCTTAGGAAATCACTTGTTTATAGTATCAATTCTTCCTTTTAAAAATCACTGTATAAACATTACATCCAAATAGCTCCCACTTGATGTCTCTATCTTTGGGGGCTTTCCCTTAACCAGCTGAATTAAAAAATTTGCCACTGATATTTCATCCATTGGATTTGTGAATCCCATAAACTTTATCAATTTTAGTTTCTCTAATGTTTTTCTATATTGAGTTGCTTGCATTAAGCCTGAATTGGACCATGGAACATAATAGCTTTTAGGATCAATCTGCATCCAATCAAAGTGATAGAAATGTCAAAAACTTCAAATAATATAATACTATAGTAAAAAAGAACCTCAATTATGATTAAGTATAGGAATTCTACCATTACATAAAGTTTCTTTAAGGCAGGGCATAATTTCAAGAAGGAGACTAAGGCGTTGATGCTGTTTTCATTTTCTTGGTTGTCAATCCACCAAAGCTCTTTCAATTTATAGAATATAAAACTTCCACTTGAAGGAGAAATTGATGGCCATATTAGTGCCTGAAAGAAACCCCTTTTGGAGTTAAATTGTGTAGAAGAGAAAACATGACAACAATGAGCTATGAAGAAGTACCGACAACAGACACGACTCTGACACATTGACGCCGATAATAATTTGAGAAAATTGAATAATTAAATGTAACCACAACATATATCGAAATTGGACACTAACATGTGTCAGACACCACTGATACATGTTAGACATGAGACACACTTTCAATCTAAAGTGCTGGTGTAACAGTGTTAGATAGACAATGAAACCATGCATGACATCAGTAATAATATAAAATGGGAAATTATGGAGAGTATACCTCAAAAATCCATCCACATAAAGTAAGAACTTCAGAATTCTTTATTGTTAATAGTGTTTCATCAAAATCTTGAGCACTCAAGTCACTGCAGCTTAGGCCTTGTCTGAAATCAAGGTTGGCATGGCGCAAGTTGAAATGAGATTCTGGCCAAATCCGAGGTAGAGGTCCGCGGTATCGAAAAGATTTAAGTTTAGAAGTTCTAAGATGAAGAGACTTCAACTGCAAGCAATCTAAGATAGTTAACTTGTGAAGCTTTGATTCAGACTCAATGAACAAAGATTGCAATCCACAACAATCAGTGATCGTCAAGTTCTCAAGATGATCCAAATTCGAAACGATTGAGGAAGCTACTTCACTTGTCAAATGGCTTATTGATTTCAAATTGAGACTTTTGACTAAGAAAGTTGGAGAAACAGAATGGTAGGTGAAGTGTTGCTTATCGAGATTGAATTCTAGTTCATATTTCCTTTCAAGTTTTTTCTTGTTATAGATATAAGAGAAATCAAGAAGAAGCTTACTATTAGTTGCTATAGCTGCAAAGAGTGCATTGGCATCATCAAAGTAAAACTGAAGCTTGCGCGGTCGCTTTAATGGATCAAACTCATCAAAATTGGTTAGAAATTCAGCAACAATACCAGTGACATCTTCTATAGTTCCATGCTTAACAAGAATTTGGTTCCACAAGTCTCTCCACCTAGTAGATATGAGGCTGGTTTCAAGTGCATGTTCATTGGGTAGAAAAGATACTATGCCGCCTAGAATTTCATCTGGCAAATTTCTAAACAAATCCTCCACACTTTCTTCCATTGAATCTCTAATATTACAGAATTGGATTGGAATTTTTTTTATAAGAAAATGTTTAAGTGAGTTGGATTCCGAAATTTACCTGAATCAGAACAGATCTCAAGATTCAAATAGCGCTGATAAAATTCCTTACAAAATTAGATACTAAGACTAAAAATTGATATTGGTCTACTTTGTGTTATGGACTTGTGGATATTATTTATACACATGTTCCACCTTATAGTCTATATATATCTGTTGGTCTTGGATTTTTCTTACTGTTGAATTCAATTTTATAGTATGGACCACGAACCAACTCTATTTAATTATTTGATAAAACTGAGTATATGTATGGACAAGATATTAATTACAATGACATAAGTTTGACTAGCTATTTTGATATTGTAGACTCCACAAAATGAAAATATTTTCAAAGTTGGAAGGTCAAAAATGAGAAAATACTAGTACAAATTATTTTCAATCAGCATACATTTATGAAAGGGAAATATTGTTGATAAGTGTTGGAGATTGCTGATGTTATTTGAAACATGCATGTATATATATCTATGTCATGGATGTCATTTGAGGCAACTTTAATAAAATCAAATAAACAATAACACACATGGTCAAATACTCAAATGTGAGACCAGTTCAAGTGAAGGAGAAATGTGATTTGCACACATTTAATCATATATTTAATGTTAATAATTTGCCAAGAAAGTGGACGTTTCAACCAGCCATGTACTCTTAATATTAACCTAAAGTTACGTAGTTTACCATACAAATTTTGGGTATTTTTTTTATGCAATCATTTTTTTTTTTTACTCAAAGTAAATTATTAAATGTTATAACAAAGAAAACATTTGTTTCATCCTTGTTGTGGAGATAATGGACCCCAAGCTCAAGCTCAAGCAAATCTTTCGATGGTTCAATTTTTGAAGCAATTGACTTCCTTGTTAGCTCTGTGCAAATCAAATAATTTAGTCAACCAAATCAACATTATCACAGAAAAGTCAAGAAAAAAGGCATGTGTACTGTGTACAACTACAAATTAGTATTAACCCTTTATATTTTTTATAATTATTATATAACATCCTAAACAATTCTATTGTATATATGTTTTAAAATAATCCAAATAAATCTAATTCAAATAATTAACCTATGGTCTTTCTGAATGATATATATTCAGCCTAACTTTTTATTTTTTGTGGAAGATGGTTCCTCTTAACTTGGTTGTGCCATATGGTCACTGGTCAAGGCATGGTTCATACACATGTGGATGGTATCATGAAAACATGCCACAAACATGCATGATCAATCATATTGTGTGTTTATTTATTTATTTATTTTATTCATTGATTATTAAATTCTAATAATAATGTACAGATTCATTTTTTTCTCTTCTAATTTGATGTACAAAATTTGATATCGAGATTCTAGTGTTTTCATGAAGCTTGAAAAAGTTGGATGTTCAGTTTTGGAAGTTTTAGTAGAAGCAAATGAGTGCATGACTGAGTATTTTATTATATTTCACATTGATAAAAAGACTTTTTTTCTTTTTCTTTTTTATTTAGTTGTAACTTTTTTTCCTTTTTCAATTTCAATACCAAAATGCACAAGTTTTGAGATGAAAATTCCTTTAAATATACTTGACAAATGTTAGCATATATGAATTATAATAGTGATGTACATAATTTACATTGTGATAAAAGAATTTGTTTTTGTTTTGAAAAAATAAAAAAGAACTAATTTTCTTTCAATCAACTCCAAAAATAAATACGGATATCTGTTAAGTCACTAAGTTTGGTCTAGTGGTGAGGAATTTGAATATTATACATGAAATTCTGGATTCGATCATCTGCTCCAATGTAAACAAAACAAACGGTAACATGTATTAATTTAACACCTACTAAAAGCTTACATTGATAGATTTATTCACTCCACAATATGAAGAGGACAATAAAAGAATTATCTAGCTAGAAGTCACTATTTGAAAGGGGTTCATGAGCATCATCAGCAATGAAGATATTATCATAGAGAATGGCAGCAGCAGCTGAACCAATAAATGGGCCAACCCAATAGACCCAATGATGAGTCCATGTCCTACTAACCACAGCAGGTCCAAATGACACTGCTGGGTTCATTGATGCACCATCAAATACACCCCCTACTAAGATATTCGCACCAACCACACAACCAATTGCTAGTGGTGCTATAACTCCAACATTCCCTTTCTTTGGGTCTATTGCTGTTGCATATACTGTATATACCAATCCAAATGTCATCACTATCTCAAATACTAATGCATTCCACACAGATACACCAGATGATAGTGAGAAAGCTGATGTTTCCTGCAACATATACATTTCATAATGCAAACAAAAACATTAGTGTGAGTCTGAATAATCTATATAGCACTGACACTTCATGTTAAAGTTGATTGTTGACGTGTCATGTCTGCCACTGACACATGTGAACACATTTAATTAATTTTGTTTTCTCAAATTATTATCAGTATTTAGTGTTATGATGAAAATAAATTATAGGGATCGATCAAAAGTACATTTAAACAAATAATCGTTTGAAAATAAATGAATAGGTTGATTTAGTTACCATTCCACCAGTGCATGAATTGAGAAGAATGCAAGCAACAACTGAACCAAGTAACTGTGCAATCCAATACAAAATACTTCTCAAGAAAGTAATGTTTCCTCCAATAAAAGCACCAAATGTGACTGCAGGGTTCACATGACCACCAGAAATATTTGCACCAACAGAAACAGCCACAAATAACCCAAATGCATGAGATAATGATGCAACTATCAGACCTTCAGGAGTTGCAGATCCATTGTTTGTAAGTTTGCCTGCCACAATATCCAACTCACTTATCTTCAAATTCTCAACAATGCTTAGTATTACTATTAGATGGAAAAGTAATAATAAAACAGATGATATCCGACTAATCAAATTTACATCAATTTAGATGGTTAATGCGGTCTAAATATCTAGTGAATTTCGAGTGTTTGTCAATTATTATTGTGTTCAAATATATACAATTTTTCTGGGGTTAATGACGTTCGAAAATGTGTTTAATTGTGTTCAATTGGTAATTAATGAATCACATATTTAAACGGCCTTAAACATCCATTTCCAACGTAGTTGGATCTACACGAATTTCACTCAAATAAATGAATGATGACTAAAATGAAAGTGCTAGAAAGTGTATCGGTAGCACCCGTCGAATATATATGTAGAATATTACTCACTATAGGCCATCCCAGAGCCTTGGCCAGCAAAAACAAAGATGATCATTGAGAAAAATTCTGCAAAAGCTGCTCTAATGGCAGCAGGATTACTGGCCTCTCTAGGAGACCCAATTGCTATTCTGTAGATTGCCATACAGAAACAAAGGCTATGTTCTTCTAAGTTTTATTAATTTTTGTTAAGTGTGAAAACAAAGTGTGAGAGCTAATTATTTGGTGTTTTAATAACAAAGATAAAGTATTAACGGCTAAAGAAACGGTCTTACTCAATTGTTTCCGGGTAAAGAAAGACTATGTAGAATCATGTCTTTCTATATTTGGCTCCTTTTTGTGTGGCTGTGATGTCATCTGGCTTCAACTTCATGGTAAGATCTAAGGGTTGAGATTTCCCCAGATAAAATCAACAATGAAATTTGACAAATAATGGACATAAATTGCACAATGTCAACAAACAATCTTTTATATTGTTAGGCCGAACATTTTCACTTTGTTTGAATTCGGTCACAACCGTCTATATGTGAATTTTCAATTGGTATATGTCATTTTGTCTACAAACGAAAAAAAAATCATCAAAAACTTTAGAAGTATACATTCGAAAACGAAAAAAAAAAGTCTTTTTTCGTGTATTTCCGAAATCATGTAAAGTTTTTTACGACGGATGGATTAGATGTTGTTCTTTGAAAAAAGGCCTGAATGATAAGCTGGGCCAGGCCAGGCCCAATTTGTCTAAACAACTCTAGATAGCTAACATCTTTGGAAAGAAAAATAATTAACTAAGATCCAAACAAGAAAAATAATGAGATGACATTATCCAATTAAATGGAAAATAAATAATAAAAGCAAAGGAGAAAAACAAGTTTCATTGTCACATGACCACAAGCTCCTAGCCACATCACATGGCCTAAATTATACTTACTATCTTGCCAATATTTCATTCCATCTCAAAACTGAAGCTCTAAACCACTCTTCAGTTCACCACTATCACTATGGTACTCTCTTCCTGCTCTTTAACATGGACTTCCCCCTCTTTATCTCATAAGGTGAGTTCATGTACTTACTATATGTTTTTTTCCATTACATTCAGACCATGTCCATGTTCTTTATTCATATTCAGCTCATGTACTTAAAACTATGAGCTGTTTCAGCTAAACTTGCCACATTCAAATCATTTGATTCGGAATACCGCAACTTCATCTTCTAACAATGTTTCTTGTGCAATGGAAACAACTTCCAATACTACAGAAAGTAAGTGCCTAAACCTGAATTTTCACGCTCCAAATTTACTCTTACATATACTACTCATATCATAGATATATGAAACATGAAACATATTGCATTCATAGGAAATTGTATCATGTTCTAGGATTTGTTTGTAATTATTAGGACATTGCCAAAGAAGACCTCTACTGTTGGGTTTAGGAGCATTAGCAGCAAATTTGCACCCAACACAGTCACTCTTTGCTGAAGGTAATCATAATCACATCTTTGTTCATATATGTAATACTTAGGAGTTGCAATTTTCTGAAATTTTGAAATTCAATTAGTCCTTATTTTGTAGAAGTACCAGACAGATACCGAGCTTTTGTCGATTATTCAGATGGATATTCTTACGTTTATCCGTCAGATTGGAAGGTAAAAATCACACTGATCTTACAAAATGCTACTCCCTCGATCTCATATTAAGTGTCACGTTTGAAATATTTGTTTATCTCATAAGACTATAAGAGTACTTTAGTAAGTTCATTTTATCATATCAATTTAGTGCACTCAATGATTTTCTTAAGATGTGTGTGTAATCTTAATAAACATTAAACACTTATGAGACAGAGGAGTAATTTCAACAATCACATATTATTCTACAAGTTTCTCACTTGTCTAAGAGATCTTTTCCCTAGGAATTTGAATTCAGGGCTCATGATTCTGCATTCAAAGACAGATATCTACAGTTACAAAATGTAAGAGTAAGATTCATACCAACTGAGAAGAATGATATCAGAGATTTGGGTCCAATGGAAGAGGTGATTATTATGTAGATTTTTTCTTAATGTTTGGAGCATAATTTATACTCCTTATTATTTAAACTTAACAAGTTTGTATCTTTAACAGGTAATAACTGATTTGGTGAAACATAGATATTCTGCACCAAACCAAAGACCAACAATATATGACATGCAAGAGGTTTCTTCTCATTTTATTTCTTCTCCGATTTGCTTTTTCGTAACAATATTGTAGGTTTTGATGGTAAATGCAAATTGACAAACGAACATTTCTGAATTCTGAATGCAGCGAACGACAAATGGAAAACATTACTATACAATTGAATTTATACTTCAATCACGAAACTATGCTAGTGCCGCCTTTACAACACTTGCCATAGGAAATGGTAAGTAATCTACCATTTCAAATCTCACTGTGATGATATCCACATAAATGTTCTCTCAAAGCAAACCCAACTAAATGTATACTTCTCTGTCCTGTTAGAAAAATGATTACAAGCGACACTAGTAGTTAATAAACTAAGAATGTGTAACTCAGACAAAGAGACAAGTTTGAGCAATTAGAAGTTGAAATGCAAAAGTTCTCAATGCAATCAAAAGCTCAGTAATGTAATAATGCTAGATTTCAAATTATAATCATAATAACAATTGTAAAATGTATCTGCATAACTTATGATAGAAAATGGGCAATTGAAGTTGGTTTTATATAATGGCATGATGGCATGGTCCTAACTCCTAATGCAAACTAATAACATTCACTTTGTACAGGAAGGTACTACACATTAGTCGTGGGCGCCAATGAAAGGCGATGGAAAAAAGTACGAAATCAGCTTAAAGTGGTAGCAGACTCCTTTAGGCTCTTAGACATTTGAAATGTTACAAGACCATGCAAGACATGTTCCAGTTAGCCTACATATCAATATTGAAATATATGTAAATTTTTGCAAGTGAATGATATCTATATCATACAAATACCAAGTTTCTGTATTTCATACTGAGGTCGTTCACTTTGACACATACATTGCATGTGTATATAATCAACTTTATCAGTTACTGAGAATTACTGAAAGTTGCCATCAAAGTTACGAGCTAACACTCACCGAAGAATCGTTAATATCTGATGATAAAATAGATGCAGTGCGATTCTCTTAGCTTACTTTCGTATATATAAGTAGATAAGTTGAAAACAAAATTGGGATTTAATAAATCAAAAATAAGTGTTTGTTTTCGGCAAAATACACGTGGAGATTTGCATCTATTACAAAAGACCTTCACATCCACCAACAATAAAATAAACAAAAAAAAAACTTGTGACTCTTGTAATTCAAGCATCGGATGGAATGCCTCTAAACTATAGCTAATTATGTACAGAGGTTACAACTCTTGAACTGTATTTTCAACAATTTTCACAAATACAAAAAATACATTAATGAATAGGTAGTTTCACGATTTCATCATCCACACTTGAGACGTTGAGTGAAAAGGAAGTCCAGCAAAAGAGTCACAAAAGCTGAATTTGTGTTAATACCGCCACCTTATCATTGTACAACAAATAAATAATATACCATGGAGACAACGACGTTAGTCTAAAGTCTAAACTGCTTGTCTCTGAAAGAATTCAGCATCCACAACCCAAATCCTCAAACCAACCAAACTCCAAATTCCTATCATTAAATCAGCACAGTTCCTGCTACAGTATCCTCTTCCTATGCCTATCAATACCGTGTAACCCAAGCTTGATCATTCCCATTCTTGCCATACACAAACCTCCACCTGACATTTAAAGCTTTCATCAAGCGCATCAATCATCGGTGATTCAACTCAAGCAGGACATGAAACAATTCTCATGAACCAATATTAGTTGCAGTTACTCACATCATATACTCCAACTCTAAACAAGTCGATGCTGACGCAAACCCTTGCCAAAATGAGGTTGCATTAATCGGACATACAGACCATTCTTAGCCACCAATGAATCATGGGTCCCCTCTTCCACTATCCGTCCTCCATTAAGTACAACTATATTGTCCACATGCCTCATCATGGCAGCCCTGTGAGCTATTAAAATAGTGGTCTTGTTTCCCATTATTAGAGTGTCTAGAGCCTCTTGCACTACTCGGCTTGACTCTGATTCAATTGATGAGCTAGCTTCATCCAACAACAAGATAGGTGCATTTTTCAGCACTACCCTAGCAATTGCAATTCTCTGTTTCTGTCCTGGAGTTAAGTCAACACCTCTCATTCCAACATGAGTGTCATAACCATGAGGCAGGCTACTAATGAAATGATGTGCATTAGCTATTCTTGCAGCCTCTTTCATTTCAGCTTCACTGGCATTATGTCTGGCATATATGATGTTTTCCCTTATGGTTGTTGAGAAGATAATTGGTTCCTGCTGAACTAGACCAAGGTGGCTCCTAAGCCATTTCAGATTATACAGTTTTAAATCCCTCCCATCCAATAAAACTTGGCCAGCAACTGGATCATAATATCTCTCCATCAAAGATATTATAGTGCTCTTCCCTGACCCTGAAACTCCCACAACAGCAATTGTTTGGCCCCCACTGACTTTGAGATTGAAATTGCTTAATACTAGCACTTCTGGCCGAGTAGGATAACAAAAATCAATATTTTTCAACTCAATGCTTCCATATACATTAGGTGGCTTCAAGGCTGAGTTATCATCAGGATCAATTTTAGGCACCCGGTCTATAATTTCAAACACTGAAATGAGAGATTTACGTCGCTTGAGTATGTAAGGAGCCAATCCAAAAGGCTCCACAAGTGCAAATGTAGCGAATGAGAAAACAACGTATTCCTTGAGGGCAGTAGGTGCAGTTACATAACTGTTTTTTATACATATTGCAGTGTACCAGAGTAGAAGGGCATTACAAGCAAAAAGTAGAAACTGTGAAAAGCCGAATGCAAAACCAATGGCCAATCCATGAAGAAAGCTCTGCTTAAATATTTTATTTAGCTGCAGCCTGTAGAGTTCCATAACCTTATTACCAGCACAAAATGCAACAACGGTGTATATATTTCTAACTGCATCTTCAAGAACCAAAGATGCCTTTCGGTGCATTTCCTGTATGCCCCTTGAGAAACCAGCAAGCCACAATTTCTGCAACGTTTAAGGAAACTGCCTTAGCACATGCATTATGCAAATGATAAAAGCAAATCAACAAATTCATTATGCTAAGCCCGACTTGTTTAGTCATTCACATATTTAGCAACAGCAGGTCCAATAGTTTTTAGTGATTGATTTGATAGTAAACAATGAACACAAATCAACATAGATGAGAATTTCCGTAAATGAAAATGAATTTCAAAATCACTGAAATTTTGCTAGTTATAATTTTCAGAAACTGAGTTTACGTGAAAAAGAAATAAAAGTTCAAACAAAACCACTAGAACATATTACACGGCAAAAACCAAAAGAGCAAATGCATACCTGGGCAATAGCAGAAACACAGAGAACTGGAAGTGTTGCTAAAGCCACAAGAGCTATTCTCCAGTGCAACAAAACACCAATGAGAAAAGCAACAATAACTGCAGCAATGTCCTGTATAAATATGGAAAGTCTGTTGCTGAAAGCAGCTCGCACAAAAGTAGCATCATTGGCCAAACGCATGGATAAATTATCAGCACTGTTTTCCTCATCATCATACCACCCAATTTCATTACGTAGCATGGCTGCCATGTTGTGTAAACAGATTTAGATAAGGCTCAGAGTGCATATAGTTATAAAATAAAACTATCAAGTATTGTGCAATGCTTGAACAATTTGGTGAAATATAACAAATCAAATTAAAAAATATATTTGATAGTTTAACTTGAATGATAAAAGTTATTTACAATGACCCCATTATATTTGATGTTCATCTGAAAATGTCAAGTATTGATCAAATAAATTAAGGAAAGCAAATGTCAACCAATATGATTAATGAAAAGTTAAAATCTGTGCAGAACATGAAGATAACTCATGACCTCATGAGATGAGTATGACGTGAATTCATGAGAACTGAGAATTAGAATTCCATTATATAATATGTAAGGGTGATCACTGGAGATTCTAAAAAATAAACATGCACACCTGAGAACATCATTCTCCGGACTCTTTCAGTCATTTTCTCCCCCATTATACCAAAGTAGAAATGCTGTAAAAAGTTGGCAACAACTGTCACAATACCCATGCAGGCAATGATCAAGCACCACTTGTCTATCTCCCCACCCATGTGATGGGTTTTATCAATTCTATAGTAAGTTGTCACCACCAGGCCAATAACATAAGCGAGAAGGGGATTGAACGCGCCAAAGATTGCAGCACCAATGCTTCCTAACACAGCATAAAGCCACTCAGCAAGACTAAGCTCTGCCAGTCTCCAAAACGAGGGTTGATGCCTACGCCGTGCATCCTTTGTTTCATCCATTTTCACTGAAAATTCATCAGAATAACTATCTGGTCTGCTAAATGTTTGTGAATGGGAGCGTTCATTTTTAGGATCAGATGTTAAAAGAGGTGAAACAGGGGATTCTGGATCAGAACCATTTGATGTTTGTTGATGCACTGACTGAACATCAATCTTTGGTAACTCAGGTAGTCTCATTTCAAAGCTATCCTGCCTTTTTATCGATGGCTCTTTCTCTGTTGAATCCAGAGACTGGCCATTTTCCATCATCTTCTCAGGCGGTGGGCTCTGCACTTGTGGTGATTCTTGTAAGTTAAAGAAGCCATCTGAAGGCCGAAATACAGCAGAAATTCTTTGCAGAGAGGGTGACTTCATCATTCTAGGGGATGAGGGTTCTTTGCAGCTATGACTCTCTGAAGAATCTTTCTCAATTTGAAAAGCTGCAGTAGTCTTCTTGTAGTTGCGAGCAGGCATCCTGCATGACAATAAACAAGTACAAAGTGATTTCCTAAATCAACTTTGAAATCTCAGAGATTATGAACACAACAATAAATATTAAAATTTGTATTTCTATGATATTAAGATCAAAAGAAAATAGCATAATGATACTACATTTATAATTATACTAAATCATTTGTATCATTTCGCAGATGTTGCTTCCACTATCACAATATATGTTTATAAAATGAGCCATTTATATTGTTCATAAACAGAAACAATAATGCAAAGCAAAGGAAGAAGCATGATTGCATGCAGTATCAGACCTCTTTGGAAGTTTTGTGGCCTCTTCACATCGAAGAAGTTCTGCATATAACCCACCCAGGGTCAATAATTCATCGTGAGTACCCATTTCAACAAGTTGACCTTCCTCCATAACTGCTATATAGTCAGCATTCTTTATAAGACTAAGCCTTCGAGCAATTATTATTGTCGAGCGCCCCAGCATGAGGAGATCAAGAGCCTCCTGAACAGACCTCTCAGCCTCAAAATCAAGTCCACCAGTAACCTCATCAAGTAGTAGAATGGATGGATTTAGAAGCACAGCTCTTGCAATAGATAGCTTTATTTTCTGTTCTTCTGTCAAAGCTAAACCAGCCCTGCCAATCTGAAAGACAGAATCCCCAGTTTGGGAAATGGAATGAGAATTTACAAATAATTAAAAATACAAATAAAAAAACAGAATCATAGGCTTCATTTTATCAGGTCAATCAAGCTTCACCTGTGTATCATAACCTTTATCTAATGAACTGATAAAGGTATGTGCATGAGCTATTTTAGCAGCCTCTTCAATTTGATCTGCTGTGGTATCCCTCCCATATGCAATGTTGTCTCTTATACTCAAACTGAGTAAAGCAGGTTCCTGGGTGACCAGTCCTATCTGGCTCCTCAGCCATTCCAGTTTCAAATTCTTGATGTTTTCACCATCTAAAAGAACTTCTCCTGAAACCACAGATTTGTAAATCAATTTAAATCTGAAATGACCTAGAGTGATTATAAGTTTTTAATGAGATAGCATGACTATGTAGATAGAAGGGGAAAACAATTACCTAATGTTGGATCATAGAACCGCTCCATGAGTGGAATAATACTACTTTTTCCGGAACCATTTCTGCCAACAAGTGCCACAGTTTTCTTAGCAGGAACTGTGAGATAAAACCCACTTAAGATAGGGATTTCAGGGCGTGAAAGATAACTGAAGTAAACATTCCGAAACTCTATATTTCCTTGCACAGACACAGGAGCACTTCCGTCGTGATCAAAAGATGAGGATGACCGGCTTATCATCTCAAATAGTCTGTAGGCAGCAATTCGCCCTTGATCAAATGAGTAGAAATTTGTCGCCGCTTGGTTTAATCCCCTTAATCAAGTAACAAAAATGGTAAGCAAAAATATAAAACAAATAAGAAAATATAGAAGTTAGGAATGATGCTTACAAGCCGCTTAAAATCACAGCAAACAGAGCTGTTATAATTTCCCCACCATGAGCTTTTCCATGTATAACCAAGAACCTTCCAACCCAGAGTTGTAATGCACAAGAACATATTGCAAGCCCATATGTAAATCCAAGACCAAGCCCTTGGACAAGACTTATTAATATACCATATCTAAGAGTAGCTTGCAGGGACGTTGCATATGAATATTTAGCCAATGTTTCATTTGTAAATGCAGACAAGGTCCGTATATAGGAAACTGCCTGTGTCACAATAAATTTTACACACTCAGAACAAACGGTACATGAATATTCACCAAATAATGAGAACTTCACCATTATTTCCAATTCACCAAAATCAAAACATCAAAGAAAAAGACAAAGATAAAAGCACAACATCTCCAATCTTACAATTAAATAATATTTCCTTCCAACGATAGAAGCATCAACCGAAGATATAAATAAGTTCAATATATGTATTTATGACAGCTTAATAAGAGTGCTTCTTATTAATACTGTTTTTCATACACCTAACCCTACACCTAACCCTACACCCTCCCATTTATGCAAGTATGAGAGAAATTTCTCCATTTTCACCATATACGGGTCATGGGTGCATAAAAAGGACTGCTGTGAGAATATTATTCTATCCATAATTACAGGCAGAATATTTACTGTGGAAATCTTGATGGATTTTATTTTGCAGATCTCATTTCACGAATTCTAACATAGTTTTTATCTTCCAGTTTAAAGGAACTAAAGATTACCCCTTTCTCTCAAAAATTTGTTGTCATCTCATTAACGGTCATGTCAAGCAAGTGTATTTCCATAAGATGGTAAAGAAAAAAGATAAAATCACATTGTAACAAAAACTTATTGCAAAACTTCCCTTTAGATACCTAGTCGCAAAATGTACTACCCTCAAAGTATGAATAATATTATTAAGAAAAACACAGAACCACATTCATAATAGTGAAGACTTTCAAACAGATTTTAATCCTTCCTTTCACCATTGGTTCATCAATTGAATAATGGATAAAATTTCAAGCAATAAATAACCTGTTCAGCAATGCTGGCTGCTTCGGCATATGCATCTTGGATATTCTCTGCAAGCCTATGAAGGAATATATTTGATATTCCTCCAGCAGCAACGATAAATGGACCTGTAGCTAATGTTATCACTGCAATCTGCCAACAATTGATAAAAGCAATAACAAGACCACTGAAGAACGTAGCCATATTATGAATATAGTTCCCAACCTGTATCATTTCAAGTTAATAAACGTATTGTCTGAGATGCATGTGTTGAGATATTAACCACAAAGAACAATAAATTTGTACGGAGTAAAACATACTTTTTCACTGAGAGCAGACTGAATGAGTAGTACATCACTCAATACTTGACTCACAATGTCTCCATTATTCCCATAAGTATCAAAGAAACTCATATCTTGGTTAAGTAATACACGAACATATTTTGATCTGATGACAGCTGTCTGCCGTTCTCCCGTAAGAATCCAACATGAAACCTCTATTAAACAAGACAGACAAATCAGTACTGCAGGAAACTTAGATTCAATATCTATTAAAAACTAATTCTTCATGTTTAACTTACCAATCCAACCAGCGACAAAAACACCACCAGCAATATAAACAATGGTCAAAGCAAACTGCAAAAGAAACAACAGCGAGGATAAGAAAGTATAAGTTAATTTTAAACATCTGAATCACAAACAATGGGTCCTGCAGAATAATTATTTTAAAATTGATTGTCCTACAAAATAATTAAATCTGTAGTTGTAATGTCAGTTTGATTACTAAATGAACTTGTTGAACCATGAAAGTTTAGTTGATTCACCCACTTCTTGTTTAGTCCGAAGGGAAATCGAACGCCAAGAACAAATGAGGCGACCAGGTTTTAAAAAATAGCTTGTAGCTCATTAAAGATCAAACCACATTAAATTATGTCATTATTTTTTCAACGTAATTGCTGTCTGTGCAGCTGCACAAAAACAGTTGAGTTCTATGTACTTGTAAAATGTTGAGTACAAGTATGGTGGAAGACCCACTGGCATCAACAAAGCCTATGTTTAAAGATAGGATTGTCGCAATCAAATATTAGGGTTCACTACAATGATTGTGATATTCCAAAGCCATATTTGGTCATAGACTCATAATTATATATTTTTCTGTCCAGGGTCTGTTTTGGTAAAAAAAAATATGGTATGAGAAATGATAGTTATCGCGAAAAGTTGAATCGTCATGGTATGGGAAATTTACATTTTTACCCCTCGATGATTTACATCATAATATGAGATAACTATATGATGCTCTTTTAATATACATACAGATAAGCCATTCGTGATATTCGTGAGGAAAATGCTATGTGATAATAATGCACTCCTCTTACGGTATTAGGTTGAATGCATGCTTAGCTTATTATTTAGCTAATATAAAAGCTCAAATTGATATATTTCCCAATATTGGGGTTTGCTAGTGATACGACAATAATTGTAACAACGGCCATTGGTTGATCACATCCATTGTTCAAACAGAACTATTGTGAACCGACCTAAATCCCTTTCTTTGAAAATTAACCTTCCTTCCTTTGCCACAACCCCTACCAAACCTCAAGCAACCCACGAAACACTAAACCTAACTGTTTCCAATGCTTGCATCCCGCCATAAGCTATGGTTTTTGACAGAAACTATAGAAAATGTGAGCTCATGAGATGAGAGGGAAGAGCTGCACGTCTCACTCCCAACCAATAATGGACTGGCTCCGACAAAAATCTCATCAGTTATCATCGGGTGGACAAACCAAGTTCTAATCACTCACTCACAAAATCCAGGTTTGAATAACTCTTGTTTAAATAGAGCTTCATTCCATATATCAAACCCACCCCAAATCCTTTTTTTCTGCTTAACACTTAACTAACACTAGAAGAACAACAAAACAATTACCGTATCACTCTCCAATAGCAAGCTAATATAACAGTAGAGATTGCTTCATTTACGATAACTAATTAAAACCTAGAAAGAAAAATAAGCTAAGTAGCAAAAAGGAAACACTGGTTTCGAATTTCGATAGCAAAGAAAACGAAATCTAACCTCCTTGAACCTTTGAAACTGATCCTGCTGCTGCAGCTGAGGAACCTGAATAACTTTAGCAAAGTAGTGCAAATAAACAACAAGAGCAGTGCCGTGAGCAGCCGCCGCAACAGAGCCAACCACCATGAGAAACCAGTCGAACCGGTCAGCACAAGCAAAGAGTTGTGAGAAAGGAACAGAAGCTGGAGGCGGCTCAATATCTTCCATTTCTTCCATCTCCTCCTCCGCTTCCATTTGCTGAGACGCAGAAGTCTCTGCACCGAGGTCCATGTACGGTGAAGGTGACTCCGGCGGCTCGGAAACCTCCGACACCGGCGTCAATGGTTGAACATGAGGTGGAGACCACCCGAAAAGCCCCCTCGAAACCATCATCTCCGATCCTAGTTAGCACCGAAATTGAAAAACCTCTCTTAACTGAATCAGATCCCGCTACAATTTCCAATTTCACAGCAGCAACTACTACTTTTCATTTTCAAAAAACGACATCGTATTGAACGCCGCCGTAGTGGTTACGTTACGATGTGGCGGCGCGTGAGTTGACTCGGTCAACAAACGCGAACGGTATAAACTCTTGGAATTTGCTTTTTCGATTTGTTTTTTCTTTTTCTTTTTTTCTGGTTTCCGTTTGGAAGAAAATAAATTAGAAAGTGTGAAGGAGCGAGCGTGTGCTGTTTGTTTCTGTAAAAGTGTGATGGCAAGGCAAGCACAGACAGAACAGAACACAGAGCTGGAAATTTGAAGAAGGGTGTTTTGGTAAATTCAGGTACTATGATGGTGTTGGTAAATGTGTGAACAGCTGGATGATGCTTGATGGAATTACCTTTAGGTCCTTTGTAAGAGTCGTTGGAGTGACACGTGCGAAATATTGGTGTGCGCTTTTTTATTTAACAATGATTAATTAACTAATGTTCATTTAATTTTAGTGAAAAAATGAAATGAATTAAAAAATGGAAAGCTTTTGGTTGTGTTGTGTGGGACAGTGGCGACTTGATTGTTTTATTGTGGTGCCAGTGCATTTCAGCTGTTCACTCTCTTTTTCCAATCTGTAACCTGCTTTTTTATTTAAGTTTTTTTACTACTAGTAATTTAAAGGGATTCGTTCAGAAGTCCTGGCTCAACTGACAGAAAATGCCGAAATTGGTAGGCTGGATGTTCATGACCTGAGTTCAAACCCTGATCACTCCACTTATATGTGTGTGAGTTTATTGGTGGCTTTGCCATATCGTCTAAGTACCAAAAAAAAAAAGTGATTTAAAGGGCTTCTCTTTTTGGATTTTAATTATATTGTTTACCTTAAATTAAATTTATTTGGTTTAGGTTACTATTATTCCATACACTATTTGAAGATTTCCTTTTTAAATATTTAAAATTGACTCTTAACAAAAAAAAAAAAATGTAAAACATTCAAAACATATTTGGGATATCTTAAATGTCACTTTTATATTATAAATTTGAACATTGGTTCATTTTTTTTTTATACAAACTGTATCGATTCATTTTTGTTATATTATAAATTTAGTATCTCTTTCAAATTTTCAAAATCATTTTTTTGGAACATTTTATATATCAATGAATGTATGCCGCGGTAATGTTGTAGTTTTTATCTATTTAAGTGTGTGTCTTCTTATATTATCAATACTTTTTGTTTCTTTGTTAAGCATCCAAATGATTAAAATTTAAATTTAAATTAATATAATATTTATAATTTGAATCTCAATTTCTACATATGAAATATAATGTCCAACTTAATTGAGCTAACTAACTAGACAAATTTATAAATGTGATGTTTATTTTTCTAAGTATTAAAAAATTAAACAACTTGCATTATGCTGCCAATTATATATTGTAGTATTTATTTATTAAATATCAATGATTTTGTGAAGAAAAACGTCTTTATTATCTCTTTAGAGATTCTATCACTTTTTGCGGTTAAAGAAAGATGAATAATTAGTTTTCCTTTTGAATAAAAATGAATAATTGGTTGATTCAAAAAAAAATATGAATAATTGGTTAGCTTTATAAAAGTGACAATATTACTATTATAATTCATTTTCCAATATACCAGAAAACATTATACCTCGTCATTGACTAAAATAATTTTTTTTAACGAACATTAGTTAACAGGGCCGGCCCAAAGGCTGTGCCAACAGTGCTACTGTTTTGGGCCTCTAAATTTTGGGGCCTCTATATTTTTTTTCAAATCTATCACACCAAAATTATATTAAATACTTAATGCGTGAACATTATGACATGAAATTTTAGTTGGTTTAGTGGTAGCTTTGCTTGAGTGAGTTCACCTAGAAAGGTAGCAGGCGCGAGTTTGAATCTCCTTGGTGGAAGTTTCTTTTCTTATTTTTGTTATTAAATGATAGTAATTAATAAGTAAAACTTAAAAACTGTGCGAGAGACTATCAAATCTTAGAGAATTTTAATGGTATATATATATTATGGTAGTTCATACTCACAAATTATGTTAAAAATTATTTTCTTTCACTAAATGATATTATCTATAAATAAGAAATTAATTTTTTTACTTCTTTTAATATAAAAAATAATTTTTAAAATGAAGTTGCAATATTTATTAAAAACACTTTCAATTTATAATGATATTAACTTGAAGATATACTATTATGAATTGGAATATGACTATTTTTATATTATTGATGTTATTTATATTTTAAATAAAAAATATTCTTTTTTAAAAATTAAATTTTTTGAATAAAAATTACATTTTAAAAGGGTCTCTGTATACAATTTGTCTGGGGTCTCCAAATGGTCAGGATCGGGCACTGTTAGTTAATTATGATTAATTGGTGCTAGTAAGTACATGATTAAGTTTTATATAATATAATCAGAATGTAGGTAGAAAAAAAAACAATATGAAAGACCAGAATTAAGCGAATTTAATCATCCAGAATTCAAAATGAAGTACAACACATCAAGCAAAATCAAAAAACAACAGCTAGTACTATAAATTAAAATACTAAAAACCAAAATGCACTATCCTCCTAACAACGTAAAGATTATTCAATTCAAAATACAAATTAAAATTGTTCTTCAAATATCTTTCTTGAGGAACACATTAGTCAATACAATCTTGGATTCAAGAGAAGCCTTAAGTAAATTAATACCCTGTTACAAAAATAAAAACATAGGCAATGGATGTGTGAACAAAAAAAATAAAAATAGAAATTCAACATAAAACACATAAATAGAAAACAAAAATAATAACAATGATAAGTATAAATTAGTTTACCTCATTCATTCCCATTTCAACAACCTTTTCTTGTAAGGAACCAACTTCTTTGATATTGAATTTGTTGAGCAAAGCAATGCTTGATATGGTTGACATTGGTTGAACAACTAAATCATCCATCACCATGAACGTAATAACATCCTTCACAAAACCATTCTTAATCAAAATGTTCTCTTCAACAACCCTCTTTCCAACATAATTCACTGGAGTGGTCATAGCTCGATAACAACGAATGCAAAGAGTTGTCTTGTCACACGTGATATCATAACCACAGCATCTATAATACAAAGTTCCTCCAGCTCCTCCTAGGTTGTTGTTGTTGGCAGCGTTTGCTGGAAGAAAACCAGAGATTTCGACAGGGGCTCTTGGGTTTAACAAGACATCTTTGGCTTTGTGTTGTTCCATACAGTTGTCAGGTAGATTTTCAACACTATGATATAGGTTACCTAAGCTACCAAACATGACGTTATTTTTCAGTAGTTTAACAACAGTAAATTGAACAGAAAATCTATAACAGCTTTGGAAGCTTCTGCGAAGAGAACTTTTTGATTCTTGGTGTCAATGAGAAGTTTGAGGGTTACTTTGTTGTTGGTGGAACTGGAAGGAGACGTAGAAGAAGCCATATTTGAAAACATTATGAAATAGAGAGGATATTCTATACCAGGGTTTGAGGGTTTTCTATACTTATCCTAGGAAAGTCAATAAAAATTAAATAGTAGTAGTAAAAGATAAACTCAACTGAGTATATAAAAAACCTAATGGACTTAAAGGCATAAAGCCCAATTAAACAACCAGTAGAATTAAACTTCATACCAATAAGATAAGTATTAATGTATATCTTTCAAAAAACTAGACAGTTAATTAATTACTAGGTAATCTTCTTCTATCATTGCGGCAATTCACAGCAGTACTGTATTTATAGAGATGCAACATTGCTTGCTTCATCACAGTGGCAAAGAAAAATAGAGCGTAGTGATCAAAAGAGATTAACAGACACTAATATTGTCAAAAAAAAAAAACAGATACTAATCAATCTTGCAAGTTTGTAACTGATCATTAATATTTGAAATCCAATTCTTCACGAGGGATTGGGAACTTTCCAATCCAATTAATAGGGAGGAGTATGTAATGAATAGCAAATATTAGCCCAATAGAATGTTCTAGATAAGTAATAGAGTTTCTTGCTTATATATAGAACAACTATGAATGTAATAATTAATCAATGAAAATGAATGAAGTTTAATTAGTTTGTTAGTTTTAGAATAGTTTTTAGTTCTTTTTAGCAATATTGTTCTCCATTTATGAACAAATAAATTCTTGTTCATAACAGAGTAGTACATGAATCTCCTATGCAACTGCAACACATTGAAATTTGCTCATAAATCATAGCCTCTACCAGTTTTTTGATGTGTGCGTTGCAATATGACTTCTTCGTCATCCACCAAGTCCAAAGTGTCCCTGAAACTTCTAATTGACGCAACAAAGAATGAGAAAGTCCTTTTTGCGGAAGCATCAAACCCTGTCATAGACTCTCTTCAACTTGATATGCTTACCAATTGGCACAGTAGTTAAGATCTTCAGCGCAAATGACATGGTTGGTTTGGTTGTTTAGGAAATATGTATCAGAGTGTTGAAAACCTTGACAAAAAATACTGAGGTATAATGTTTTCTGGCATATACTGAATAATAAATTGTTCTTTCATATGGTTAATTGGTGCTAGTGAGTATATAATTAAGTTTTATCGAATCTAATTCGAATACAGGTAGAAAAATATAACAATATAAAAGACCAGAATTAAGCAAACTTGATCATTCGGAATGAAGTACAAATCATCAAACAAAATCAGAAAACAAACAACTAGTACTACAAACCAAAATGCACTGTCCTTCTAACAATGCAAAGATTCAATTCAAAATACAATTTAAAGTCCTTCCTTCTTCAAATATCTTTCTTGAGGAACACACTTGTCAACACAGACTTGGATTGAAGAGAAGCCTTAAGTAACTTGATGCCCTGTTACAAAAATAAATACATACATAGGCAACGTGTGAATAAAAAATTCCTGAATAGAAATTTAACATAAAACACATGAAAAGAATACAAAAATAATAACAATGATATAAATTACTTTACCTCGTTCATTCCCATTTCAACCACCTTTTCTTGTAAGGAACCAACTTCTTTGATATTGAATTGGTTGAGCAAAGTAATGCTTGATATGGTTGACATTGGCTGAACAACTAAATCATCCATTAACATAAATGTAACAACGTCTTTCACAAAACCATTCGGAAACAAAATGTTCTCATCAACAACTTTCTTCCCAACATAATTTACTCGAGAGGTCATAGCTCGAGAACAACTAGAACAACAAGTTGTACTATCACATGTGACATCAGAACGACAGCCATATCCACAAATATAATACGAAGTTCCTCCAGCTCCAACGTTGTTGTTGGCGGCGTCTTTGTCGTTTGCTGGAAGAAGACCAGATATTTCATTACAAGAGACAGGAGCTCTTGGGTTTAACAAGACATCTTTGGCTTTGTCTTGTTCCATATAGTTGTCAGCTAGATTTTCAACACTTTGATAGAGGTTACCTATGCTACCAACCATGCCTTTATTGCTAAGTAGCTTAACAACAGTACCAACAGGCAACCGGAGCAAATTGAACAGAAAATCTATGACAGCTTTGGATGCTTCAGCAAAGAGAACTTTTTTATTCTTGGTGTCAATGAGAAGTTTGAGAGATACTTTGTTGGTGGTGGAAGAAGAGGTAGAAGAAGCCATTTTTGAAATGATAAGAAATAGAGAGACTATGTAATTGATTTATATAGGTCGATTCAGAGGATGGTATAGCATTGGCACATAGAAACTGTAGAAAATAAATTAATTAGAATTTATTGTTAGGAGCTTGGAAATGTAACAACTGTGAATTCCAACACCACACCATAACCATTGCATTCATCGAGATTTCAGGGGAAGAGCTTTGGAGATTACAAATTTCCAATAACTCTTTTGTTGAAGCAAATAATTTTCCAATAACTTATTATTCTGCCATTGGCCAAAGGGCCAAACCATGCAAGAACGTGCTGTGTGGGTGGATCTAACCGCATTCTTTCTTCTTGTGAAACTAACACAATGTCACTTTTAATCAAGTTAAATTAAACGGAGCTTAACTCAAGTGTACCGGTACATGATATAATAATTTAATCAATTCACTGTTATTTTTATGAATTAAAAACACGATTAGTTGATTATTATATTGTAGATATAATAATAACACAAGAAAAAATACAATTTCATTGTTTATAATGATTACACTAATATTTTTACATTTTTTCAATAAAAAAATTGAATATTGACTATTATGAAGAATAAAAATTCAAAAAATATCAAAATTTATATTTTTGACAATTTTGATTAATGATATTTGGTTATTATAATGTTTTTAATGATAGAAAAATTATTTCACTTAAAAAAATATTCATTTTATTTATTAATTTAACACCAATGTACCGGTACATTAGAAATTATCCAATGTACCATAGAACTTGCCTTAAACTAAATAAAATTTTCAACTTTAAAAATTATCAATTTCTTACCAATAAAATAAAGTAGCAAAATATAAAAAAAAAAAAATAGAAAAATCATTCGGCTAACCCACTATCCAACCCAAAAATTAGTTGGTTTATCTGACCAAAATACTAGGTGGTTATTTTTCGAATAAGGACCTACGAATTCAATTACTACTAATTTTGCATTATTTAAGTTACACTAATTTTTTAGAAAATACAATGATTGAATTATTTTTATGAAAAATGTCTTGTTAACATGTCACATGTGCCCTTAAGGAATTAAAAAATAGTAATTTTGCATTGAAAAGAACAGTATGTTGATTTGAAAAAGATTAGATGTACAACTTTTAAGATAAAATTTCTATATTAAATTTTTTAACATGTCTTAAGTATTATCCACTACCCAACTCAACTCTACCCAAATGTAGTAGATTTATCCGACCCGGTCCAATATTGTAACGGGTTATTTTGTTGGACCCAATTTAAAGTAACATATAAGGTTCGAGTTTTGGTTTTAGCTAAACTCGACACAATCCGGTCCACGTACACCCATGAGTAGTGTAGTGGTATCATCTTGATGCGCCAAGAATAAAAAGAAAGAAGAAAAAACATGCAATGCAGTCATGAGTAATATTGCTCCATGATAGTGGCAGAGTAAAATCAATCTTGGAAGTTTGTAAATGATCATTAATCATTGAAATCCAATTCTTCCCGAGGGCGTGGGTACTTTCCAATCCAATTATTAGGAAGGACTAGTACATGCATCTCTCCTATGCAACCGCAACCCATTAAAATCTTATAAATCATAGTCTCTATTAGTTTGTTTGATGTGTGCATTGCAAAATATGGCTACTTCTTCTTCATCCACCAAATTGACCCTCAAACTTCTTGTTGATACAAAAAATGAGAAAGTTCTGTTTACAGAAACATCCAAACCTGTTGTTGATTTTCTTTTCAATTTTCTAACCTTGCCTATTGGAACTGTAGTAAAGCTCATAGGCAGCAATAATATGGTTGGTAGCATAGGTAATCTGTATCAAAGTGTAGAAAACCTCAGCAACAATTACATGCTCCCAAACCAAGCTAAGGATGTTCTCTTAAATCCATCATTTTCTTTGAAAACTTTAAGTAGAACCTCTGCCTTCATTCTCAAAGATGAGTTGGAGAATGAAGATCAGGAGGAAGACGAGGACTATAACGAGGACTATGAGGATGAAGATGAGGAAGAGGATGAGATAGAGGAAGATGAATACGAGGAGGAGGACGACAATGAAGACAGCCTAGGAGGAATGACTTTGTTTTATCGGTGCCCAAATGAATGTAGTTATGATGTCACGTGTGATAAAACAACACTTTGTTCTAGTTGCAAGAGAGCTATGACCAATCAAATAAATTATGTTAGAAAGAAGTATGATGAAGAGTTCATTTCGATTCAGAATGCAGGTTTTGTAAAAAATGATATGATTTTCCTAGTCATGGATGATTTAGCAATTCAGCCCATGCCGGCTTTATCAGGTGTTACCATACTTAACAAGTTCAATATCAAAGAGTTTGGTACCTTGAAAGAAATGGTGGTTGAGTTGGGAGTGGATGAGGTAAGTATTGCATTTTTAATTTTTGTGTATAAAATTTCTTTTATGTTCTGTACTTTGATTAGTTGTTTTGATTAATATTGTACTACTAATTTCTGTTTCTGTTATGTTCTGTATTGACACTCCGTTTTGTTTTTATTCCGAATAATAGGGTATGAAGTTGCTGAAGGCTTCTCTTCGATCAAGGATGGTTTTGACTAATGTTTTCCTGAAGAAGGAGTATTGACATGTGATCAATAATTTGATCTTGAAAGTTTCAAGACAACTTAAAACTATGACATTTTGTTTGCAATGTTTTCAGCTTCTTTATGATATGATCATATTGAACTTGTTCTCTTTATGGTTTTACAGTACATAACTTGTTCTAGACTTCTAGATAGTACAAGTTAACAAGTATACAATAAATAACAACTTATTCATAGTCACTTTAAATATTGGCCAAGTGTGAAAATTAGTGATGCTTCACCATTGATGAAAAACAAACTTAGAGAAAGAAGAAAGTGAAAGAATTTTTATTACTCACAAAACTGGTTATTACATAAGATTGATACTACTATATATACAAGAGGATATCAACCCTAACTAACAATGGATCCAGCTGTAACAACCTAACCAATTCTAACTGACCAACAGAAAACTAACCAAGCTAACTTATTGAATAGAATGAAAGATAGTTAGCTTATCTATCAAGTAATAGTTTGATCCTTCACAACTGTTGGTTCAGTTTTAGTTTTAACATCCCCCCTCAAGCTAGAAAATATGTTAATCATTCCTAGCTTGGCTTGTAGAGTGTTGAATGGACCCGGGTGGAGAGATTTTGTGAGAATGTCTGCAACTTGCTCCTTAGTTGAAACTGGAAGTAGATGTATAAGACCTGATTGCACTTTATCTCTAACCACATGGCAGTCAATTTCAATATGTTTTGTTCTTTCATGAAATACTGGGTTTGCTGCTATGTGTAGGGCGGATTTGTTATCACAATAAACAACAATTGGTGATGAATGTTTGATATTCAAATCCTGCAATAGGTATGTTAGCCACTGGCCTTCACAAGTAGTTTGAGCCAAAGCTCTATACTCTGCCTCTGATGAGGATCGAGACACCACAGTTTGCTTCTTGCTTTTCCAACTAATCAATGAGCTGCCGAGAAAGAAACAGAAACCTGTAGTTGATCTTCTAGTGTCAGGGCATGCACCCCAGTCAGAGTCTGAGAAACCTTTGAGACTTAAGGGTGAATTTGAGCTGTAGAATAGACCTTGTCCTGGACATTGTTTGAGGTACTTTAAAACATGTAGACCTGCCAGCATGTGCTCAGTAGTGGGTGAATCGAGAAACTGACTTAGCTTACTTACAGTGTAAGCAATGTCTGGCCTAGTGTGAGTAAGATAGAGAAGTCTTCCAATGAGCCTTATGTATGCTGTAGGATCAGAAATAGGTTCACCAGAAGATTTATGAAGTTGCAGATGTGGTTGCATAGGTGTACTACAAGGTTTGGCACCAAGTAATCCTGCATCTTTGATGAGATCCAAAGTATAGTTTCTTTGGCATAAAGAGATTTCTTCTTTTGTTCTAGCCACTTCAAAACCTAAAAAATATTTAAGCACACCAAGATCCTTGATACTAAACTTAGTATCTAATAGTGCTTTGATATGATTGATTTCATCAACATCAGTGCCCCCTAAAACTAGATCATCTACGTATACAAGAATAACCGTGAAACCAGATGATCTTAGTTTTGTAAAGAGAGAATAATCAGATTTAGATTGAATATAGCCAGAGGAAGTGAGAGTATCAGTAAGCTTAGTGTTCCACTGTCTGCTAGCTTGCTTTAAACCATATAAAGATCTCTGAAGTTTGCAAACAAGATTAGGAGAAGGCAGGGTTAGACCTGATGGAGGTTGCATATATACTTCTTCATTAAGATCACCATGCAAAAAGGCAGTATTGACATCAAGCTGATACAGTGGCCAATGTTGAGAAGCAGCGATAGCCAATAAAACTCTGATGGTAGTCATCTTCACAACTGGGCTAAAAGTATCCATGTAATCTATACCTTCAGTTTGGGTATAGCCTTTGGCGACTAATCTAGCTTTGTATCTCTCTATGGTGCCATTAGCATGTAATTTTAGTTTGAAAACCCACTTACATCCAATAGCACGTTTTTGAGGAGGTAAGGGAACCAAAGTCCAGGTATTGTTCTTCACTAGAGCAGTTAACTCAGCATTGATAGCAGACTTCCAATTCTCATCACAGATAGCATTCTCATAACATGTTGGCTCAATGATATTGGATAGGTTAAAAAGAAAATGGTTATGTGCAGAAGAGATATTTTGATATGAAATAAAAGAAGATAAAGGATACTTACTTTCAGAAGGAGATGGAGGTGAAGCAGAATTAGAATCATGAGTAGCATTGCTCAACATGTAACAATGATAAATGTCAAGTCTTTTAGGTGGTTGAGTAGTTCTAGTAGACTTTCTAGTTGGGAGTATAGGTGGTGGAGGTGCAGGGATAGTAGTTGGTTGAGAAGAAATAGAAGTAGGTTCAGTATCAATATGAGAAGTAGAAAGTGGTGGAGAAATAGGTGCAGAATCAATATTTGTGGTACTGGATATTTCAATGTTGTGAGTGTCAGTGGTATTTGAAGGATTATCAATAAGATGACTGTCAAGAAAACTGTCATCATAGGAAGCATGATTGTAAGTTGGCTGAGATGTATCAACATTGTTAGAAGAATTTTGATAAGGAAAAACATTTTCATAAAAAACTACATCTCTTGATAAAAACAATTCTCTAGATTTTAAATCAAATAAAATGTATCCTTTTACTCCAGTTTTAAAACCTAAATGAACACATTTCCGAGATCTAGAATCAAGTTTCTTTCGATGAGAAGACAAAGTAGTAGCAAAACATAAAGAGCCAAAAACTTTAAGATGATGAATATCAGGGAGAGCATTATGCAAAATTTGAAAAGGTGATTTATGTAACAAGTATGGTGTAGGTAATCTATTGATAATATACACAGAATGACTAATGGCATGTGCCCAGAAAACTTTTGGTAAATGAGATTGAAACATCAAAGCTCTAGTAATGGCTAGTATATGTTGGTGCTTTCTCTCCACAATTCCATTTTGCTGAGGAGTACCAACACATGAGGTTTGATGTAAGATCCCATGCTCATGATAAAAATTGACAAGTTTAAACTCATGACCATTGTCACTTCTAATGCATTTTACTTTGACATTAAACTGTGTATTAACCATTTTAACAAAGTTTTGGACAAGTGTAGATGTTTCAGATTTTAATTTCATGAGAAAAATCCAAGTGAACCTACTCTTGTCATCAACAACAGTTAGGAAATATTTGAAACCAGAAATAGATGGAATGGATAAAGGACCCCAAATGTCCATATGCACTAAATCAAAAATATTAGTAGAAACACTTGTGCTAAGAGGAAAAGAAAGTCTTTTCTGCTTTGCATAAAAACAAGTGTCACAAGGTAAAGAAGACTTTGGAAATTTAATAAAAGGAAAATTTTTATTGATATCATTCAGTTTATCAAAAGAAGTGTGGCCAAATCTCATGTGCCACAAATTACAATCATTGTTCCTATCACACTTATCTAAAGAGTTGATGGTGTTGTATGTAGTATTGATACAATGTGTAGATGATGAAACTAAAGTACTAACTAAAGGTTGTGTGAGCACATACAATCCATGATTTATTTCAGCTACACCAATCATCTTCTGAGATGAAGAATCTTGTATCAAACATTTATGACCATCAAAAGTTAAAAAACAGTTAAGATTTTGGGTGAGTTTAGGAACAGAAATCAGATTAAAAGCAAAGGTAGGAAAATAAAGCACATTGGTAATATATAGATTTTTATCAAACAAGATAGTTCCAGCTAAATTTGTGGAAACTAAAGTACCATTTGGTAATTTTATGTGGATAGGCTTAATTCTCTTCATGCACTGAAAAAGATCAATAGAGTGACATATATGATCTGTTGCACCTGTATCTAAAATAAAGGTGTTCTGTGAATGGGAAGAAGATGGAATAGTACAAAGAATACCTGTGTTATGAGAAGGTTGGGTGGTAACTTGGTTCACACTATGAGAATGCACACTGCTAGATTTTTGGAGGAGAGCTAGCAAAGCCTTGTGCTGATCTGGAGTGAAGTACATACCCTTATCTGATTCACCAACATCTTCATCATATGCCACAGATTTTGTATCTCCTTCATCATCATCATTTTGACAGTTATTCACAGTCCCCCCTTGCTGCATATGTGGGGGATAACCATGCTTTTTGTAGCATGTATCAATGGTGTGGTTGGTCATTCCACAATGAGAACAAATCTTGTTGCCTCTACCTCTACCCCTGCCTCCAGTGGATCTACCACCTCTATCACCTCTTCCACGCTGAGATGAAGCTCCTCTTCCTGAATAGTGATTGTAGGAAGCAGCAAGGATCTTGGATTCATCAAGATTAAGCAAAGATTGTCTTTCTTGTTGTACAAGTAATGAGTAAACTTTGCCAATTTGGGGTAAAGGTTCCATTAACATAATTTGGGACCTAACAGCAGCATATTGCTCATTCAAACCCTTAAGAAATCTTATGACTTGATCACTATCCCTATAGGCACGCATTTTATCAAGCACCTCGCATGCATCATTACAACTGGTTTGAGGAATAGGTCTAAAATTGTCTAATTCTTGCCATAATTTCTTCATTTTGGTATAGTAAGAAGATATGGTACAATCAACTTGTTTCAAGGTGTAAATTTCTTCTTGCAAATCAGAAATGCGAAAAACATCACCTTGGTAAAATCTTTCTTTGAGTTCTTTCCAAATTTCGGCAGCAGTGTCCATCCATAATATGCTTTGAGAAATTTCGGGTTCCACAGAATTGCTGAGCCAAGAGATAATCATAGTATTGCAACGATCCCAAGCAATAGAGTCTCTGTTATCATCAGAAGGACGAGGCAAAACACCATTGATAAAGTGCAGCTTGTGCTTGGATCTAAGAGCAACGGTTACAGCACGCGACCAAGAATGGTAATTGGGACCCGATAGAAGAGGAGTAACAAGAATGTTACCCGGATTCTCATTCGGATGCATGAAGTAAGGGCTGAGAAAATCGGTTTGGTAACCTCTAGGTTGGATTGGAACTTGAATTGGAGCGCCATTGATGCTGCTTGTAGAGTTTTCTGTAGCCATGGTGAAAAATCAAAGAAGAATGAAGGAAGGTAATGAACAAAGGAGAATTGCGAGTAAAGGAATAATGCGGAAGACAATGGTGGATATCAGAATAGCTCTGATACCATGTGAAAATTAGTGATGCTTCACCATTGATGAAAAACAAACTTAGAGAAAGAAGAAAGTGAAAGAATTTTTATTACTCACAAAACTGGTTATTACATAAGATTGATACCACTATATATACAAGAGGATATCAACCCTAACTAACAATGGATCCAGCTGTAACAACCTAACCAATTCTAACTGACCAACAGAAAACTAACCAAGCTAACTTATTGAATAGAATGAAAGATAGTTAGCTTATCTATCAAGTAATAGTTTGATCCTTCACAACTGTTGGTTCAGTTTTAGTTTTAACACCAAGTATTACTGAAACTCCACGAGTAACTATCATAGTCAATATGTATGTACTCATGAGTAGAAGAAATTGAACAAGGAAAACTATATTGGGAATAATAGTTGATTGAATTTTTTATCCAGAACGAAGTAGAAAGAAAGCATCACAAACAAATGTAGTAGTCATAAACTACAACAAAACAAAATCCCATTATTTTTCAAAACTAAAATCCCATTATCTTCATAGTATCATTTTTGCTTCTTGAGGAAAACACTTGTCAAGACCATCTTGGATTGCAGAGCAGCCTTAAGCAACTTAATACCCTGTTACAAAAGATACATATAGACTGAAATCTAAAAAATAAAATAAATTTCATATACTCGAGACAAAGTACATTTTATATATATTATATACTTACCTCATCCATCCCCATCTCAACCACCTTTTCTTGCAAGGTACCAATCTCTTTGACATTGAACTTGTTCAATAGTGTGATGCTAGATATAGTTGACATGGGCTGAATGACCAAATCATCCATCACCATGAAAGTTACAACATCTTTCACAAATCCACCCTTAATATTGAAAACTTTCTTTTCAGTAACATCCTTATTTCCGACATAGATAACTTCATTGTTCATAATATGGCCACAATAACCATATCCAGGACGGCCAGGACATTTAGTAATGTTATCATATGTAACCTGAAAATTACATTTACTTGTGCACATGTATAACTTAGAACTTTGGTTAGTATCACTGGCACTGTCCTGAGTAAGGAAGCCTGCGATTTCAGTTGAAGAGCTTTGAGCTCTTGGGTTTAACAGAACATCCTTAGTTTGGTCTGGTAGCATGTAATTCTGGTTGAGGTTTTCAACACTCTTATACAGATTTCCTAAGCTACCAACCATACCATTCGAGGTTAGGAGCTTCACAACTGTACCGATTGGCAAACATAGCAAGTTGAACAGAAAGTCTACAACAGCTTTTGATGCTTCAGCAAAGAGAACTTTCTGATTCTTAGTGTCGATGAGAAGCTTCATGGACACTTTGGTGGAAGAAGAAGCCATATTGAATGGGAGTACACATTAGAAACAATAGGAGAGGCTATTCATTTATAGGCAAATTCATAGCACAACTAAACAGGGGAAGATATAAAGGTAGAAAATTGTAAAAGTAACTTCCTTCTTGTAATGTGGAAAGCCATCAGGCCCCCTGCAATGAATACCATCATGATCATTATTATCACTGTAGTAGGTTACATACTTAATTTCTTTACCTCAAAGGTCTAGATTAGTGTCACATAATAAAAGACTATAAATAGAAGGATAAAATTACTACTTAATTACCCTTATATTAAAGTACGGGTACGTTGGATAATTTTTAAAAAACACTTTAAAAATGTCGATTATACATGGAGTCAAAACCGAATCTCAATATTTTTCGCTCCATCGTCATTAAAAAGAGCAGCATTTAATTTAGATTATATTCATCGAGAGAAAGAGTGGCTAGTGCAAGAATTCAAGCTCCATCAAATAAGTCTCATTGATCTTCATCAATATCCCACAAATATAAATCTTCTTAAAACAAGTAAATCGTTCTAAAAAAAGGATGCATGAGTACCCGGTAAGTAACCTACAAGTATTCATTCTAAAAAAAACAAAGAATGTGTCGTCAGTTCGTACTCAACAAATATTAGATACATACTGTATCTGATACGTACCTGATACAGATACTCCTCCTAAAATAAAATATTTGTACATCATTATCGTGAGTTTAGTTCTTGGTAGGAACATTTACACATAAAATGAGTTCAAAACTCTGGTAGTCAATGTTTAATTCAATTTTGTGTGATTTTCGTTTTTTTGGATTGGTTTGTGGTTTTAAACACACTTAAAATAAAAAAATAATGTGAAAAATTCTTAACATTTGGATAAATTTTATGAAATCCTAAAAATTATTCATTCTAAACAGACCAAGAAAACGGAAACAATATGCCATGCTTATCAAAAAAGAAAGAACATCCTTATCAAAAACAAAAAAAAAAAAAATACATCAAATTATTGATCACATATCAATACTCCTTCTTGTTCTTGATGAAAACACTTGTCAAGACCTTCTTTGATTGTAGAGAAGCCTTAAGCAACTCGATACCCTATTAGAAAAATACAAAAAGACATGTCAATATCAAAAATTAAAATGATTCATAATATTAGATTATCATAAAATTAAAGTTCTAAGCATAAACAAAAAATTAAAATACCATACATTAAAGGTCGCTATTAACAAATGCACATTCAAGTAAAAAAAAAAAAAAATTAAATTAGACACTCGTATAAAACACATAAAAAACATATGTGACAATATATACTTACTTCAACCAGCCCTAATTCAACCACCATGTCTTGCAAATCACCAATCTTTGATAGATTGAACTTGTTAACTACCTCAATTAGTGAAGTAATAGGCTGAATAACTAAATCATCCATCACCAAAAAAGTTACATTATTTTTCACAAATCCATCATGAATTGAAATATTCTCCTCAACATCATCCTTAAAGTAAAGTTCTATTCCACGGTTCATAGCTATGTTGCACCTGCCACAAATTTTTGTTATATCATTTGTGACTTTGTTGCTACATCTATTTGGGCATTCATAAAAGCCAAGCCCCTCTTCCTCTTCCTCCTCCTCATCCTCATCCTCATAATTGTCCTCCTCCTCTTCGTCCTCGTAATCGCCCTCCTTCTCTTCCTTCACATCCTTGTTATTACCCTTCTCATCCTCCCTGTCATTCCCCTCACCTTCATATTCGTCCTCATCTTCATCGTCCTTATCTTCTTCATGCTCCTCCTCTGCATCCAACTCGTCGTTCACGAGAAGAAAGTCGGAGATAGAAGGATTGTCATCGTCGTCGTCCTTTGTGGGAAAAAGATTACAAAACTCATTTGAAGAGATTGAAGCAGTTGGATTTAAGAGATGATCCTTAGATTGTCGTGGATACATGTATATCTGATCAAGGTCTTGGACACTTTGATATACGTTTTCTATGCTACCAACCATGTTGTTGTTGCCTAGGAGCTTTACCACAGTGCCTAAAGGCAAGGTTAGCATGTAGAAAATAAAATCTACAACAGGTTTTGTTGTTTCAGCAAAAAGAACTTTCTCATTCTTAGGGTCAATAACAAGTCTCATGGTGAGTTTGGAATTTGAGGAGGTAGGTGAAGAAGACATTTTGATATATTTTTCTTTTGAAAATATGAATGAATAGGTCAAAAGAGGAGAGACTATATATTAATTCTTCATTTAAATAGGGTTTTAGAAGCTGAGTTGAAAAGGCTGATATTCAACAATTCTAGGGATCAGTTGTGCAATATGAGAATATCACGATGTTTTTGTTACATATGAGGATATATAATACTCATATCACGATTTTTTTTTTGTTTCATACGATAATATCCAAAAACCTATTAAAAGAAAAATTAATTAATAATAACAAAAGTTAGCTTTCTAATTTCTATAGTAAAAAAATTAAACTAAGCTTTCCATGTAGAATAAAGCTCAAGTATCCCAATGTACCAAAAAACAAAGCGTATCACATGTACATTAAATTTGCAATTAGAAACATTTGTGCAGGACGAAGAGACAAGTGAAGAAATCTTATTATTGAATTGAATACAATTACAACATGATTATTGTCCATTGACCAGAGTTCTAAACATATCATACCCATGAGTTACTTTCAACAATTGTCTACACTTAATAGACAGATGGATTATGCTAAAATTATTGGTCAAAAGCATGAACCTATCCAATAGGAGCAGTTCTGGCATAAAAATTTGTGACGGGAGCAGCCGGAACCCCTCTTCTATTCAACAGACATCTGAAGTATCGCAACCGCGATAATGCAGTTGCGTTACTATTTCCACCTGAAGTATATTGTCTCTCACTCAACAAACGTTCTGTTGAAAACATTTGATCATTATTTTTTATGTATGGTGGAAGGGCAAAGTTTTGCTCCCACAAAATCACATAGATGGATCAAAGAGTGAAAGTTGTGAGAAAACACTGCAGTTTTAAAAAGCAAATACATATCTTTATTTCATTCAAAGTGATGATGTTGATGAAACTCTAATTAGTACTACTATATGAATTTAAATCTCAAATCTGCGTTGAAAGTAGAAAATATATAGTACTACAATAATCATGGAATAGGGATGATATAGTTCATTGAATTGATCATTCATAACCAAGTACAAAGCATTAGCAAGCAAATATTTAAACAGTACTAGTAGTAACCTAGAAGAACAAAAAAAACGAAATCCCATGATATTATTAAGCTAAGCTTCAAAACATTCGTCACGTTAATTAATCCTCCCACATCAATTTTCCTTGTTGAGAAAAACACTAGTCAACACCATCTTTGATTGTAGAGAAGCCTTTAGCAGCTTGATACCCTGTTACAAAAATACAATAAGGCATGCAAATCTAAGAAATTAAATAAAATATAGAATCAGAAACTTGTACCCATGACTAAGTTTGTTTTGACATAAATTGCATAAATCATAATCAGGGGTATGCTTTACCTCATCCATGCCAAACTCAACCACCTTTTCTTGTAAGGTACCAATCTCCTTGACATTGAACTTGTTCAACAATGTGATGCTAGAAATTGTTGACATGGGTTGAATGACCAAATCATCCATCACCGTAAAAGTTACAAAGTCTTTGACAAACCCATTCGTAATATTGGTAAAAGTTTTCTTTTTAACAACCTTCTTGACATAAGGTACTTCACAGTTCATATAACCCCAGCAACCGCAAAACAAACTACCAGTGCATGCAGTTGTGTTATCATTTGTCACCCGATAACCACATCTATTTGGACACATGTATAACTTAGTTTCTTCGTTGTCAACATCATTTTCATCGTTGTGGGTAAGGAAGCCAGAAATTGCAGATGAAGAGCTTTGAGCTCTTGGGTTTAACAAAAAATCTTTAGTTTGGTTTGGTTGCATGTAATCTTGGTTTAGATTTTCAACACTCTCATTGAGATTTCCTAAGCTACCAACCATGCCATTTGTGCTTAGAAGCTTAACTACGGTGCCAATAGGCAAACATAGCAAATTGAAAAGAAAATCTATGGCAGATTTTGAAGCTTCAGCAAAGAGAACTTTGTTATTCTTTGTGTCAATAAGAAGCTTGAGGGACACTTTGGAATTGGAGGAAGATGAAGAAGCCATATTTGAATTGCAAGGTCTAAAGTCTAATAGTACTTACTGTTAACAATAGTTATATCAAATAAAAAAGGTGGTTAGGGTTTCAATAGGATTCTAATAGCTTGATTTGATTATATTGCATAATAAAGGATATAATAAATCTCTATATAATAATATATATATATATATAATATAATATATAATATATATATATAATATAATATATAATCTCTATATAATATATTTAGGAATGTCTCTCTCATGATACTTTTCTCATGTGGCATCCTCTCAATGAACAAAATCTTATGTGTCACATTCTCCTTAATTTTATACTATGTAGAATTAGTTAAGAGTTTTAGCTAGAGAAACTCGGTTCGATTCCCATCAAGGTCAAAATAACAATTTTTATGATATTTTATTCTATATAGAAGGTATGAATTTTAGTAAGAGGTATAAGGTTCAATTCCCACCAACAACTAAAAAATGTTTTTTATGATTTTTTTTTAAAGCATTTTTATGATATTTTACTTATTATAAAAAGAATAACTTTAACTTTAAATACATTAATTTTTTTCTATGGGAACATATTTATATTAATAAATATTAATACGAAGGACTCAATTTTTTGTAATTTTAATGGGTCTTATATTTACTTATATTAACATGAGTGTTTTTTTTTTTGTAATTTACACAGGATCAATATTTATATTCATATACTAATACAAATGCTTAATTTTTTTTTGTAATCTACACGGGAGATAAAAAATATTGTTTTATAATTTATACAGGAACGGAAGATAAAATACCATATATGGTTGAGAACAGAAAGTGGAAGATCACTCTCGAGAGTCTTTTACCCATTTAAAATCTCTAAATTTGTATTATTTTTCAATTTGAATAAAATTAATATAAAATAAATGTCTATGTATAGCATAAAAATAACTTCTTTTTTTTGCAATTTTTGCTAGGACATATATTTCTATGATGACCTATATTTGTATCCATATATTAATTTTGGGGTCAAGTTTTTGTAATTTCTACATAAGATTTAACATGAGGTTTATTAATACGGGACATAGACTTTTTTTTTTGTGGAACCAAAATATTTATACACATATTAATTATTAATAGATGAAACCTTTTTTTTAATATGATTTAAATTTACACGCATATTAATACAAGTGTCTTTTGATTATTTTTTTAATTTACACGGGAGCCAATATTTATATGTATATATTAATAAAAATCCTTATCTTTTTTGTAATTTCTATGCGGACAGGAAACAAAACATCATATTTTTGCTAACGGGGAGCGGGAGATCACTTTACACTATGTTTTATCCCTTTAAAATTCCTAAATATATATAGTATTTTTCATATTTAAATAATATAATATAAAATTAATTTCACAAGTAATTGGAAAAATAAAAGTTTCAAACATACGAATTATTTGAATTTTTTTTTCAACAATAGATAATTTTAAAAATGTGTATGAATGTGATCTGTATAATATAAACTTTCAATATAACGATGCATTTTTGTAAAATTCATATTTGTTATAATATTATTCATTCATAAGTGGTGCATTGTGCGTCACTTGACTCACACTTTCGTGTTAACCATAATAATTTTGAAACATTGAAATCGAATACAATTGTTAATTTCTAATATAATTTTGAATATTAACCCGTGCATTGCACGGGTTAGTTATACTAGTATAATATATTTAAGAATGTCTCTCTCCTGATTTTTTTCCTACGTGGCATTCTCTCAATTAACATAATCCTACGTGTCATCTCCTCCTTATTTTATACTAGATAGATTTAGTAAGGAGCTTTAGCAAGAGGAACATGGTTCAAATCCCACCAACAACAAAAAATCTATTTTTTTTTACTTAGATTTAGTTAAAAGCTTTAGCAAGAGTAACATGGTTCAAATCCCACCCACAACAAAAAAAATCTATTTTTTTACTTTGATTTAGTTAAAAGCTTTAGCAAGAGTAACATGGTTCAATTCCTACCAACAACAAAAAATTTATTTTTATGATATATATATTTTTTACTTATACTACATATACTTAATTATGAGTTTTAGCAAGAGGAACATGAAAATAATTATTTTTATGATGTATTTTTTTACTTAATTGTTACTAACCATAATTTTTAAAAAATTACTAATCTCTATAGTATATATTTATTAATGTCTCTCTCATGAACAAAATTGCACGTGACAATCTCCAATGAATTAAAGTTTATATGTATCATCTATGTCTCTGTCACGAATAAAATTTAGTATGAAGTACACGGTTTGATTTCCACTAACAACTAAAACTATATTTTTATAATATTTTTTGATGCAATTTTATGATATTTTATTTTATTTTATTTTTTATGAAAAATATTAATACTTATATTAATATATATGACTGTATTTTTTATTTTAATTTACACGGGACCAATATTTATATATATTAATACAAGTGGCTATATATACATGAGATTTATATTTATATATATTCATATTACACGGGAATTAAAGACATTTTTTTTGTAATTTTAAGAGAACATATATTTCAATGAGAGTCTATATTTTTACCCATATATTAATATGGGGATAATTTTTTTTTAAATTTCTACAGGAGCTATATTTATACTCATGTACGGTTTTTTTTGTAATTTTTACGGAATTATATTTCTACGAATGTTTTAATACGAAATTTATTAATACAAGACGAAAGACTTTTTTATATAGGAATTTAAATATGTATAGATATATTAATACAGGAAAGCTATTTTTTTACTATGACTTATATTTACAGTCATATTAATACGAGTGCCTTTTAATTTTATAATTTACGTGAGGACCAATATTTATACTCATATATTAATACACGATCCTATCTTTTTTGTAATTTCACGGGGACTAGAAACGAAATACCATATTGTTCGAAATGGGGGAGCGGGAGATCACTATGCACCCTATATTATTTCTTTAAAATTGCTAAATATATATATTATTTTTCATATTTAAATAATAAAAATATAAAATCAATTTTCCATGTAATTGAAAAAATAAATATTACTTGACAAAAAATTCATTATTGATTAATATTAAATTAAAAAAACTAATATCTCAACTAATTTACTTTAATGTTAATAACATATATTATAGTTATGATTATTATCCCGTACATTGCACAGGTCAGTTATACTAGTATGTGTATATATATATATATATATATATATATATATATATATATAGTAAAACCTAATAGACTTAGAAACCTAAGGGCCAAATATAATAAGCCCATTTACTTATTATCTAACACTTACTTGTAAAAGCAACAAGAGGAGAGGTTATTCAGGTTATTCAGTTTTATAGGCATATACTATTCCGAAGAGTTGCATATGGCTAATTATTGTGCAGTTAATTACTTAAAAAAATATGCTAAAAAAAGTTATTCGGGGGTGCGTTTGATCTGCTAAAAAATAAGGGACTGGACAGGACAACTTCAACTGTAATGTGTTTGATTTTGAAACTGTGTTTGGGACCAGACAAACAGGGGGTCAATGAACTGGATAAAAACATATTTTCTTGTTCCCCGCTGAACCAGGGGACAACTTTTTGTCCTCGGCACAAGTTGTCTAAAACATCAAAATAACATTTTTTTCTACCAAACATCATACAAGACCAAATTTGTTCAATACCATAAACGTTTGTCCTGTGCTGTTTTGTCTTGTATTGTCCTGTACTGTTCTGTCCAATATTTAAATTTTGTAGATCAAACAGACCGGGTGCATTTGATCTGTTAAACACTAAGTACTGGACATCACAACATAAGATAGAACAGCACAGTATAAGATAAAACAGCACAAGACAAAATTTTATGATATTGAATAATTTGTTGTTTTATACGATGTTTGGTGGAAAAAAATGTATTTTGGTATTTTAGACCACTTGTACAGTGGACAAAAAGTTGTGCTGTGGTTTAGTGGTGGACAAGAATTTATGTTTTTGTGCTGTCCCTTGCCACCCGATTTGTCCAGTCCATGAAACAGTTTCACAATCAAACGCAGTACAACTGGATTTGTCCTGTCCAGTACCTTGTTTTTTAGCAGATCAAACGCATTACTTCTTCCGTCCTGAAATAATTGACCTACTTAGCAAAATTGTTTGTTTCAAAATAACCGACCTTTACTATTTATAAAATTGTTTCTTTCCTATTTTACCCCATATTATTTCTATAGTCCAATGATTAGGGGAGATAATAAAGTAACTAAAAATTCTACTTTTAGAATTTCGAACTCAGCAACCAAAAAAAATAGTGGTATTTTATTTAAAATTATATTCTCTATCTCTTTCATTTACACATATTTTTTAAAGGACGTTTGGTTCAATCGAGGGATGGATTTTTAGGGAGGAGAAATGAGGTAAAATATAATTTATTATGTTAACAAAATTATCCTCACTTTTCTTATTAAAATCCTAAATTATCCTTGTTGCAATATTTTTGATTTTTTTTTTTGGTATGTGCAATATTTTTGATTATATTTCTATATATCCATTATAATTTAATCATTATTTTGAGTTTATAAGATTCAGGGTCAAAAAGACAATTATTTCTCCCCTCCCCTCGTTAAAAACTAAGCATAAAAATTTAAAATATCACCTCCCCTCCAACCCACCCCCGCAATCAAACAGGCCCTAAAGCTCAACTATTCCTCATTATTATAAAAAAAATAAATACTGGAGTATCACATGTAACCAAAATAAAAAAACTCAAGTATCACAAGTCCATTAAATTTGCAATTAGAAACATTGTGAAGGAAGAGACAAGTGAACATATCTTATTATTGAATTGAATACAATTACAACATGACTATTGTCCATTGACCAGAGTTCTAAACATACCATACCCATGAGTTACTTTCAACAATTGTCTACACTTAATAGACAGATGAAGCATGCTAAAATTATTGGTCAAAGCATGAACCTGGTCCAATAGGAGCAGTTCTGGCATAAAAATTTGTGACGGGAGCAGCCGGAACCCCTCTTCTATTCAACAGACATCTGAAGTATTGCAACCGCGATAATGCAGTTGCGTTACTATTTCCACCTGAAGTATATTGTCTCTCACTCCACAAACGTTCTGTTGAGAACAATTAATCGTTCTGTTGAAAGTTATAGATGACTATTTGAAATTAAATATAACTTTGGATTAGTAAGACAACTAACCTGCTGCTGCTGCAGCTCTTGGCCATATTGTTTGCTGAACATCGGATGTATCAGCTCTCTCAGCCCACATGCAAACTTCTCCTCCAAGCACAAGTTTTTGTTCAGAAGCTTCATGTATTCCTTCTAGCGGCTCAGCATTATAAACAACATCCCAAGGTACATCTATGTGGTCAAGATACCAGACACCTTGGTTACTGAAAATACACCTCAAGCCTTTTGCAACAACGTTTGGGCAAACCCCAGGTCCCAACCTATATATTAATTACTATAAATACTTTAGACCCGAGTCATTTGAGATTCATGCCAAAATAAAACATGGACGAGAATTCACCAGTTATGCACTACGGTTCTTGGATGGAGCTTTGTTGGAAACGTATTGAAGGTTTCTTCCCTGATAAGTTACATAAAATGGTTGAATCTCAAAAAAATGGCTATGATTTAAGAACATGAATAGTAAACTGAAGTAGTAAAGACATTCATACCAGTTCACAGGACTCCAGTTTTTCAAAAGAGCCATGTTTTGGGCCTTCAGTACAAAATATTCATAAGCATCATTAGCAGTCATGTTGTGATTCTGAAGCCTGCATTGGACATATAATTGGGTCTAAATATCGTGCTTGATGCATGACAATAATCAAATTCATGGATTGTGATGGTTAATTTTTTTTACTGCCATATGGGCAAAAAAGTAAAACTTTGTACCATTTATTCACATCAGTAGTATTGGTCCAGCAATCTGTCAAAACAAATAGAGATTTCTTATTCATTAGAATTGATACAAAGTGGCTTATAACTTGCACTAAACCAATTTCTATTTTGTTATTACGATTCTTATCATCTCAATTGTTATGAAGTTGCAGGCATTGTTAAAATTGTACCACTATAGACTATAATGATTAGTGACAGACTTAAGTTGTACTGATAATAAAAATGATTCCTAGGCCTTTGGTTAACAGCTTAAAGCTTCTATGTCAAGTGGTTCTTTAACAAACTCTCCAATAATAAAAAGACATGCTTACTGACCTGTATTCACTTCATCACCGCCCAGGTGAAATAGTTCAAAGGGGAATATTTTTCTGATATCTGTAAATTTAGAAAAGGAAAGGACCATGTGAAAAATAATTTAATTAATTTTTTACAAGAGCCGGCATAATATCAATAATTGTGTATGTTAGAAAGAAAAAAAGACAGGGAGAGCAGAAAAAGAAGCAAGGTAAGGTAAAGTATTCACATTAGTAATTGATGCATGTTTTATAGGAACTTAACCTGTCATAATGCCATTAAGAACATCAAAGGTAAACTTCTTTGAAACATCTAGCGGGCTTCTACATGAAGGTGATGGCCAAATACCAGGATATCCAATACCCCTAAACAAAAACAAAAAATATCAACTTTAAGATATTTCTGGTGTACAATACTAACTGTAAGTAGAAATATTAAATTGAAAGACAACTTTTCTATGGTTAACTAAGCCTTTGTTGAAAAAGAAATATTTAAAACAAATTATACAACATTCGTATAAATTGATAAGACTGTCAGCTTAAGAGAAATTGACCATGACATAAGTTTTACCATGATTCTGCATGACCAGGGACATCCACTTCTGCCATCACATTTATGCCTGTGATAAACAACGTGAATAGAAGCTTCAATTATCTTGCAATACCAAAACTACAAAATGCTGTGAATAATATGAAATAGAAACTTCAAAAGGATTTGGAGATACCTCACCTCTCATTTTGGAAAAGCTTTATATCATGACAAATAAAAAAATATGAAGAGAAAACAGTGTTAGTCAGCCTTAGATTGAGAAAGTAAACTCAAAGAAGATAACACGAAAGAAAAGGCATTGGTCAGAATATTGTTAGAGTATTATTTTGGGATCACAACAATTTTCCTACTTTCTATGGTTGTTCCCATTGGTGAATCCTACATTCCAGTTATGAAAAAGATGAAAAAATGGAACAAGGTGAACCTTACTTGACAATTTCATATGCATCCTCTACTGTGTAACGTTCCCACTTTGTGTACGAGCCTTTCCACAATTTTGGATATGTAGGCACCTCAAGTGGAAACGACTGTGTGTCTACGATGTGCCAATGTAAGACATTCTACCATGTAAAAATAATTGTATCAGCATTACATTCAAATTGTCACAAACAACAAAGTAAAAATAAAATCATAAGTCATGATATTTATCTTACAAGTTTGGCGTAGGACATAGATTCAATTATTTGCTTAATTACATCAATTGGTAAATAGTGCCTTGATGTATCTGCAAAATAAAAGAAACCAAAGATACGTAGTCATTAGCCTCTCTGATCAATACATATGAACACTCGCCGAATATGTATAGTTCTATCTTTCAGAAAATATATTGGCTCACCCAACAAGAGTCCACGATATGGAAATCTCGGTTTATCTCGGATGGACCAAGGTGCCTTATATATTTGTACTGTCTTAGTTGAATAATCAAAAGAGCACAATTGGCTGAACGTCTGGGCAATCATCAAAAAAAGGAGAAAATAAGTCGCGTATAATTCGAAAGGAATTACAAATCTTTCAATCATTTAGAAACTATGTCTTGTATCCTCAATACTTATTGAGAAACACAAAACAATAATAGTTTAGTTTTCATTTTCAAGGAAAACAAGTATATCATACAAATGCCTTAAAGCAACTTACTATCCATATATCAATAGGTCATAGGTGTATACACGTTAGGATTCATAATTCCGCAGTTTTAAGTGTAAAGCAGCCATCATAAAATTGAGGCATAAGAGAAGAATAAATATACTAGTGCATTTCAAACTGCTTAAATCATAATCTTAAGTCTTAACCAGTATACATGAACAGAATTATTATGGTTTTACCAATCATATGGAGAAAATACAAACCTAAAAATGAAGATTATGCCCAAAAACAATTAAAACTTAGGATTTAATTCATATAAGTTGTTGGTGTAAAAAGTTGTCAATCAATCATACTTGTCAGATCATTAGAAACCTTTGACTTTTATTATAAGTTTATAACCACTTCTAAAGTCGCACACATGATTGATTTTGATGAGTGGACAATGTAAATCTTTTTATAGTGAGAGCGCATGAAAGTTAAACTTTAAAACTTATTTTGAAGCTTAAAAAATGAAACTTTGGATAGGAATATCTACTATCTAAAACTCATTTCAATTATATGTGAAATAATGCCATCAAAGCATCATAAGTTTGCCATGAACAAGAAAAATTGCTCTCTTGTTCCTTATTAAAACTAATAAACATCTCTTATGCCACTCCTACTCCCCTTCAAAGTTACTAATTATTTAGAAAAATTCTTTAAAAAAAAGAGATGATTGAGCTGCAAATTCTACACGTACCTCTAATCCACGCAATGCACCAAAAACAGTATTTGCCTGCATTTAAAAAAAATAACGATTATATGATAAAAATCATCTGAAAATGACCTTAGCATAACATATCATATTCATGACTTTCTGTTGAACAAACAAACAAAAATACAGTTTACTTGTTTCGGTCCAATCCAATTTCCACCAATAAAAAGTGAAAACACAACACAAGACAATCTGAGTCAAATTTAAAGAAATTCGGTTGACCAAAAAAACAGAACACTTCAATCGACATTCAACAATTGCCTGAATAAATTGCTACTAGTACCTCATATACAAATTGAATAAAAAATAAATAATTATAAAATAAAATTACAACAAAAATAGAAAAGGACAGTAAATAAAAACACGTGAGAGATTTACAACAGTAAAACATCATCAGATTCAGACATAAGAATTCAACAACAAATAATGGTCGGAAAAACAAACAAAACCATACCTCAATGGTGATTCCCCCAGAGCCTGTGACTTTTGAAACAAACAAATTATAGCTTTCATCAACTCCAAGTTGAAGCTGCAACAAAACTTCCCAATCTAAAAATCAAATCTTTCACAAAACCCACAAAAGAAAAAGAAAAAGTAAAAACAACCCACCTCTTCATTTTTAGAATGAACAACTACATTCAATTTGGTAACATCATAAGCAACATTTACTGTTGTTCTAAGAAAACGTAAGGCGTTACCATTCTTAAAGACTATCCCTTTGTATCTATCAAAACCGGCTCTAACGATTGGTGAAGCAGCAGCATTACCGGTGAGTGAAAGTGTTGGATCAACGGAAAGAGTTTCATTACCGAATGAGAATTTTGCAGGAAGAGGCCAAATGAATGGAAGTGAATGATGGGGTTGTGGGGTTCTTCTGGCTCCGAGAGATTGAGAAATGAAGAATGCAAAAGCAATAATGATGAATAATAATGTGTGTGAAGTTGATGTGTGCCACCAAGCCATTGTAATGGTTCTACTTTACTTTACTTGTGCAGCTCAACTCAACTATTAGAGAGAGAGAGAGAGAGAGAGAGAGAGAGAGAGAGTAATGGTGGAGTTGTTGAACAAACGTTGAGTGGGTGAGGAGGGAGAGACAAGACAAAAATGTGATCAAGTTACACGTGACTGATTAACTTTTTGAGGACTAAGGAAAACCAATAAATTTAATTTTAATTTTTTTTGAACGAATTGATTTTGCAATTTAAAAAAAAGAGTAATTGTGTAGTTTGTTATCCATTTACCGGTCCTAAACTAATACAACGAGACCAACCCAAGAGCCTATCAAAAAAAAAGTGTGTTCTTTTCCCTAAAATATTGGCTAACTTACATCTTTGAAATATAAGCATTTTGTGATTGTCAAAATTGTAACAACCGTCGCAATTGTACATTTGAGGTTGTCGCAATTGTACATTTGAGGTTGTTGTCAAACCGTTGATGATTTGTGTGTTGTAAGAGCACTTTGCGACGGTTTATAAAACCGTTGTTATAACTGTTTTGTTCATTTTATAGTAAAGACTAATTAAGTTTCAAATCAATTGTGTTTTATTAGGAAAATAAAATAAAATTTAGGTGCATTTCTTTAAATTCTTTTCATATGTTTCTGAACATAACAAACTATAATTTTTTCAAATTCATAATTTTTTTTAAGTTTGTTATAATTACAAAAATTGAATTTTATGGATAGAACTTATATGTTGTGTCATATATACAATGTATGTAAATATTATTCATGTCATGTTTGTGTTGTGTGAATATTTTTCGGAAGAAAACATGTTCAATTATTCAAGTTATGTTGTTCATGATTAGTCTCATTTCGGAGTGTCTATCATATTTCTAGCTACTGATCTACTTGCAATTGACAAACATGAAACATAAGTGTTTGTTGAATTGAAATTACATGTATGATATATCTATCTATGAAACGTGACCATCATAAAATAATGAATGCAGTGTGGGATGAGCTAGATTATAAGAAAACAAGGAATTTATTTAAATCATACATGAAATCCATGAGTGATTGGTAAAGAAAAGATAATGTTCCAGAAAGAGACAACTCAAATGATACAGAAGATGATTCCTCTATCTTTAAAAATAATCAATCAATCTTTAAAAATTATACTATAACCAATTTAAGTGCTTCCTATGCAACCAGCCAAAAACACATAAAAGAAAGTATCTTCTTTACTTTATTACTGCTAGTGCTAATCTATGCACAATTATTTTGTGTTGTCAAATGTCAAGTTGGTCCTCTACATTATTGTTAGAACATATGGTATTGTAATTATCAAGAATAACATAAAGCCATGTCATCATGTATTTTTATATAAGAATTTTGCGGCAAGTTCATACAAAATAGCAACTGTTAGCTCATGACCAGCCTATTGCATAGTTCAAATCTGTTTTCTTCCATGTCTACAAAGTATAGTCTATTAGTCTTAGTAGCATGAATTATATGATTCTAACCTCGGAGTAAAGCTTCTTTAGAAATCAATGCTTTATGATTCATCAGGACTTTAATCTTTGAAAGGTTCCCTCACATGAATTTAACTACATCCATATTTTTGTCCCAAACATAAGGAACTTGAAATCCTAGATTATTTTGTACAATTAGTTCTCTACATTACCATTGAATTGCATTGCACCAAACGAGAAGAAACTGCTCTTAGGCTAAACTTTTACACGATTAGGAAATCATTGAGAAACATCGTATTAATACATGTGTCTGATTAGCGAAAAACACCTGCCATGACACCCTTGTGTTTTGGAAATGATGGTAAAGCTCAAAATTTCACATTTTAAAGCTTTTATCACCGTTTCATTTTCTGTTTCAAAAGAAATAATCATCGATTCATTTTCAGCCAGCTAATAGATTAACTAAACACACTTTCCATCAACAAAAGTACAAAACACCCATGAACAAACTACTTATTTATTAGAGAGGAGATTAACACACTTCAAATTTCAACCCTTAAAAACAAGTTACACCATCCTATTCTTATTTCTTAATAACGTTCGATCACAGTGCTCGTCTCATAATTTCGAGCTACTTCATGCATTAACCTTTGGAGCCCATCCGGCAATGACATGTTCCTTTGCAGCCTTGGTTTTCTCAAATGAATCACGGGCGAAGAGCAACTGCGAAATAACAATTATCCATCAACCAACTGAACCATATACAGTTAATACTATTCAAAGTAGCAATTCTATCTTTTTCTGATACATAATTTCCAAAAGAGAAACTTCACTGAAATAATAACATGCACAATTGACATCTAAAAGGAATCTTTAATCAATATGTAAGTTAAAAATACTCTCCTTTACTTTAAGACTCTAATTTATCATCATTATCTATTTCAGAAATAGAGAATTGTATGACAACCCAGCTCTTTGAAATATTTTTGCATAGAACAACAAATTTGTTGCAACTTCTGGACTAATTTGTTGTAAAAAAACCATCATTTGATAACCAAATCAATGTAATAATCTCTTGAGAACTAAATCAATGTTTAAAAACACGACCAAAAATGAGATTTACTCTACTTAAGAATGTGTTTTTCCACACCGAGATAATTCACACAGGGGTCTAATACCAGACTATAATAGGTTGATTTTCATTAACAGTAGGAGGTATAAACTATTCATGTCCATGAAAACCCTGTCTGCTTAAAATTTTGATGCAAAAACCCGATTAGAATTATTTATAGGTAAATTAACCCAGGTGTTTGCTTTCAATAGAACCAAAAGATTATGTGCATTACAGAAAACAACTTTGTACCTTGATGTAGTTGTGGACATTTGTCAAACTCTCAGGAATAGTCCAATTCTTGAAGTGTTCAAGTGCTACCACCAGATGGTACAGTTTTGGTGCCAAACTCAAATCAACACCAGAAATCTTCTCCCCAGCAATAAATGGACCCTGAGCATACCTCCAGCATATTAGTGTGTCTAAATTCACTATTTAACAGAAGGTAAAATAAAAACTAAACTAAAATAAGTTTGTTCTTGTTGATTAAATAAATAGACATATACACATACATGAGCCTTGAGATGTTCCTCCAAAGCATTCAGTTCAGTAATCAAAGCTTGTTCTGTTCCATCATTTGAATCCTTGCTCTTCAAAAAGCTCGTGAAAGACCCAAAAATCTTTGATCCCCTATAAATGTGAACATAGTGTACAGCCAAATTCAAAAGCAGTAAAGAAATACAAAGTCAATTCAAATAATGAAAATTGTAAATAAAAATGCATCAATGCTCGTGCCAAGCAACGGGGCTTCAATTTATTTTAATGAAAAATGTTCTTTTTTGTGTGTTAGATGAACTGGTAATCCACTGAAATTAATCTTAATCTTACACACAACTATGAGGTCCCGGGTTTGAACCTGGGCCACGATGTCTATGTCTATGTCTGACCTAACAATTTTGACATTTTTTTAGTTGAGTTAAGACTTCTAGACAAAAAAAAATTGTTCTTCTAGTATCAGTGTCATGTCGGTGTTCGTGCATGTATAAGTCTACGAGGAGATCTGAACATTGGACATGACAATGATACATGCATGGCATCAAAAGAAACAGGGACCAAAGAACAAAAGAAAAACTGAATATAGAAACAAAAATGATACAAAAACACTTTGAAAAGAAACAGCGTGTCAAAAAGTAAAGTTAAATAGAGGGTGACGGTGAAGGATCATACACTGAGGAAAATTCAGGCGGAGAAACGAGAGAAGGTTGAGGGTATTTCTCTTCAAGTTTAACAACAATAACATCAGAATCAGGAACCCATTTATCATCAAACTTAACCACTGGGACCTTCCCTTCAGGATTCACTTCCAAAAACCTAAAACCAAGAAATAAGGCAAAAAAATTTTTGAAAGAAATGAAAAGAGTGGAAAGAGAGACAAGGTATTTTAGAAGAAGAATAAAGTAGTAATACCATTGGGGTTTGTTAGTGACATCAATTAGGTGGATTTTGTATGGGATTTTCTTCTCCTCCAAAGTTAAGAGTGCCTTTTGAGAAAATGGACCTGAATTGTAAACAAAACAAACAAAATCAAACGAAGAACAAGTAATAACAGAAAGTAGTAGAGTCTAGAGAGAGAAAGTACAGTCTCCGAGAATATTCGGAGCTCCAACAGCGGCCTTAACAGCAATCTCGAGAGACATTTGCGAATGATGAAATTGGAAGTGCGAACAGAGAAGGTGAATGTGGTGTGTGTATTATGATCTGCCGGCCACTGTCTTTTATAATGCCACAATGTTGGTTTTCCTCTTTTTTATTTCTTTTTTATTTTTACGCACACAATTATTCAAAAGAAATATTATTTGTGAGCTATGAAGTCCTGATACGAGACATGATATGGATACGATATGATACGGATACGGTGATACGAGAAAATTTTAAAATTTAAAATACGATACGGCTAGGATACTTTAAAAAAATATATATATATAAAATGTAAAATATATAAAGATAACTAAATTTGATAATAAAGAAACATTCATATTATTAAAATTATCAAAATTAGTGAATTACATATTTTAAGTATTATCTAAATAGCGAGTCATGCGCATATTCACTGATGTCCTATAATCTTGTCGTTCATTTCATATATTCTTCATCTTTCTTTGACAAAAGTTATAAATTTGGATGCACATAAACCAAATATTTAGCCTTTCTTGGATCTATTTTATTTCTTTTCAAAGAATGAATAAAATATGAATATCAGATACTTCTCTGATACGTACTGGGAAGTATCAGACAAGTATCGAAGAAGTGTCTGTATTTTTTTATTTAAAAAATAAAATTTAAACATTGGATACTCCAACGATACATGTCAGGAAGTATCTGACGCGTATCGGTATCGGATACGGTATCTGACACGATACTTGATCAATTTTGGAGTATCGGGGCTTCATAGTTTGTGAGGTAAGTGTTTTGGCTCACCTTAAAGTCTCGTATCGCTTGGAACTCGAGATTAATGATAGTTTATATACAACGGTCACACTCCTCAAACCACCGAGATGTCTTTTCTACAAAGGATAAGGACAAAAACGGACAAAATCCCAAAGCGGACAATCTCTCGGAGATCTAGACTTGAGGTCAGGTTAGTAAGTGCCTGTTTGGCTCGGCTTATTTTCCTCTTTTATTCTTCTCCTTAAAAATAGTAAAGAAGAAAAAAAATTGTTTGACCAAATTTCTCTTTATTTTTTACTTCTTTACTTTATTTCTCTTATACTCTTAAGGAGAAATATGACTAAATACAATTTTATACTTCTCTATTTTGTTTAAAAAAAATGGAAAAGTAGAAGTTAAGCCGGGCCAAACGGATACTAAGTAAGTTCTCATCGTGTCATTTGACTGTTTAAAATATTTCATTGTTAGTCTTTCAGTTAATCTCCATTGCAAAACGAAACAATGTGTTTTCACATGACATGTGTGTATATTGACGTGATCATAGAGTATGAAATAACGATAAAATGATAAGAATAGAGATAAAGTATTTGTAGTGACGTTTTCTTTATATCAATATTTCATCTCAATTTACTCTCATTCATCGCTATTTCATACTCTATTTCATTACTATACACATCAGTCATGTAAAACTAAATGTTTCATCCTACATTAACATTTTAACGAACAAATATGTCTTTTCTAATAAAAGTTAATCGAAAGAATAATAGTACAATATTTTAAACACTTAAAAAACTTATCTATTTAAAAAAAAAATTAAAGGACAAAAACTTAAAAAAAAACCAATATAATATGGATCATGTTAACATGTGCCTTAAGGGCACATTTTAAGATGCTAAAAGTAGTAAATTTTTAAAATAAAAGTCAATATTTTAACTTTTGAAAGTTTCAATGTACAATTTCCAAGATAAAGTTTTTTTATTTGAATCCTTAACATGTGCCCTTAGGGCACATTTTAACATTTTCCATATAATATAAATAGAAAACTCAAAGAACTCTTTCACTTTGCTTGGTTGAAGAGAAATCGAGAAAAAGAGAAATAGAAACACGAAAATCGATGTATATATTTGAATTAAAATGTAATTTAAATACACAAATTAATTTATGTGTTTTTTATTTTTTCTCAATTTTTCTTCAACCAAAGAAACATTTTATGTTGTCATGTTCCTACCGAGTACCGACGTTAGATTTGATATATCAATGGTAAAAACGTGCTGAGTAGTACTATTTGTTGTTTATATGATATGATATGATCAGTGGTCCCGGGGAATCTTAACCTGATTTATGTGTCTACAATAGTGTCCAAGTTCATCTTAAAACAGGAAAGTAGTGTCCAAAGGCTAGTTCCATTCCATGATACATATGGAGAAGCCCGATAGGGTATGACATGAATGTGACCTCCTCCTTTGGTCTGGAACGATAGCACTCACTTTAAATTAAATCGCATTATATTTGCATCAACATCAGATCCGCATATTTTTTTTATTGGAGTTTTAAAAAATAAATCTCAAATTTACTCTAAATTAATTCAAAAGAATTTCAATTTTGACCTAAATTAATTATAAAAATATTAATATTTTTTGTTGGGTTTCCGGCAAGTATCCAGACACGCCGGCTTCACGCTGAGTGTAATGTAATCTAAATCGAAATATCTTTTTTTATGTACCAATCTAGTAAGTTTGTATTAAAATATAGTGTAATTATTAATTATTAAGAGGAATGCTAATAACACTCTTTTCTTTTTTTCCCTAAAAAAATACACTATCTCTTTAGAATATTCTCTAATACTCTTATTCTAATAGGTTAAAATTCATGCGAGTCACACTATTTTACGTGGATCAATTTTCAAAGTGAAAGACGCACATGAATTTCAATCAATTAAAAAGAGAATATTCAAAAGAGAGTGTTACCATCACTCCTCTAATTATTAAATTCACAAAAATAACAATAGGCACTAAAAAGTTCCTTAGGCTCTGTTTGGATAACTCAAAAGTAACTGAGCGGAATGAAACGGAACAGAATGGAACGGAACGGAACGGAATGGAATGAAACATATATTCTATTCCATTGTTTGGATATTGTATGACGGAACGGAACTGATTTACCACTCTATTGTTTGGATAGTGGACGAAATGGAATGAATTATAATTTTTTATTCCAATTTTACCCTTTATTTTAATTTTTTGACAAATTTTATCCTTTATTTATAAAACATAATATGTTAAATTTTCTATTCTTTTTAACCAGCATAAATTGTATCATATGAGAATAATAATTATTTTTTGACGTAAGAGAATAATATCTTTATATAAGAATTTGAGAATGAAATTTTAACCTTTAAATTAAAATTGATGACTATTGCACTGCACCTAATTGGATTAATTTCTTCCACATATATGCTAATCGCTAACATCTTCACTCTCACAATCAATATGCAGCGAAACCCTTCACTCCCAACATCTACCAAAATTGGATTCATAATTAAAAATTGATGGCCAATTTCACATAAATAAGATAAAGCATTCAATATTTATTCTTTTAATTGGATTATTCTTAAAATTGGCAGAAGAAGAACTCGTCGTATACAGAGAAGAAGAAGAAAAAGGTACTCAAATACAAATTGCCAGCAAGCTGCGTGAACGTTAATGAAAGAATTGGAGGGTTAAAATTGTATTTATTTAGTTGTTGTGTTCCATTTCATCATGTACACCCTAAATTGGGGGAATGAAAAATTGAAGGAAAGAGTGGTATTGGATGGAATGGGTTCCATCACATTCCATTCCATTCCATTGATTTTTTACAAAACCAAACAATAGAATCTAGCTCCATTCCACCACTTACCATCAATCCAAACATAGCCTTAAATTATATGGAGCATTCTTTAACACTAGTTTTGCAAGTTCATTATTGACGATGTAAACTTTTGATCATTTCAAGAAAGTTATTGTTACTCTATCTTTTATTTGGGTCTTGTTAACTAGTGCCCCAAGGACACTAGTTAAGGTTACTAAAAAAGAAAATATATGTATTGAAAATTGTGTTTTATTGTTTTAATAAAGTAAATTACACAAATTCCAAGAATTTTTTACTTCTTTTGTTTCCTTAACCATTGCCCTTAGGTGGGTAAATTACACAAATTCCAAGAATTTTTAACAAAGTTTATATATTTCTGAATTTAAGTGGGTAAAAATGTAATTAGCATATAGCGGGAGAAAACACACGGGTGCAAAAAGAAATTCCGTATAAGATTAACATTGTTGGACCTAAGACATTTGATAAGCCCAACCCGAAAGAAAAAAAGTCCAATCCAATATCAAAACACATCAAAAAATGTAAGTGATTAAGTGACCGTAGTTAGTTTTGCTTATAGAAACATTTTATTTCTGGAAGTTTGAAAGCTAAACCCAATCCTTCACGGTACCATGGCATGTTTCACTGAAATAGCATCAAGCTTAATCGGTGTTGCTTATCGCAAACCCAAACCCTTAACCACTCTTCTTTGTAACACTACTAGAAGAAGAAGAACAGTTAGAATTTCTCATTTTCATCACTTAAATTCTTCTTCAGTTTCTAGAATCTTCTGCCACAACAACAACAACCGTACCAATTTCACTCGCCACTTCACAGTTGCAGCATCCACGTCATCTCCGACTCAAACCAATGAAGACTCCGAAGTTTCCACCGTTATTCCACCGGATAACCGCATTCCGGCAACTATCATCACCGGTTTTCTCGGTTCCGGCAAGGTATCATTATATTCAATCGTTTTCTTATCCGTTTCAATTGAGTAATTGTTACTTAATTTTGACATCGAATTGAACAGACAACGCTGCTAAACCATATTCTGACTGCGGAGCATGGAAAGCGAATTGCGGTTATCGAGAATGAGGTATTACGATTCGTATGCTCAGAAGGCATGAATTTGAATATGTATATGATTGTGATTGTGATTATTTGCATGTTAATGTTTTGATTTATGCATTATTGTAGTTCGGTGAAATTGATATTGATGGTTCTTTAGTGGCGGCAAAAACGGCCGGCGCTGAAGATATTATGTTGTTGAACAATGGCTGCCTTTGTTGTACTGTGAGGGGTGATCTTGTTAGAATGATTTCTGAATTAGTCACTTCCAAGAAAGGGAAATTTGATCATATTGTGATAGAGACTACTGGTAAGTAGTACTAGTAACTAAGCAACTTTAAATTTCTACATTGATTTAGTCTTGTAGATGACAAATGTGAAATAGAACTGCTTATTAGGGTTTTAGTACCCTGTACCTTGAAGTGATTTGATTCATTTTTGTATTTCTACAGGTTTGGCGAATCCTTCGCCAATAATCCAGACCTTTTATTCTGAGGCAGATATTTTTAATGAAGTCAAGTTGGATGGTGTTGTCACTTTGGTGGATGCGAAACATGCTCGTTTGCATCTTGATGAGGTTAAGCCAGAAGGCACGGTCAATGAGGCAGTGGAACAAATTGCATTTGCTGATAGAATAATTGTAAATAAGGTACTGATAACTAACTTATTCTTATTGCAAAATGTCTTTTAGTATCTCGTTGATGAAAACCATGGATTATTTAGAAAATGGCGCATTGATTAAGATTTAGTAAATAGCTAACTAAATAATGTATAGTATGGCCATGGTTAGATATCCTTCCATGTATGTTGTTAAATAATATTATAATAGCAGCTATAGCACTATTGCATAGCAGAATTTGAACAGATAGCTAGTGTTCTGCGTTGTGCTATATAGTACAAAATATTGTGAGATAGCAGCTGTAGCAGCACTATAGCACTGTTGCGTTGTGGAATTTTAACAAACCTCTATCTCCTGCTATACGCAATTGACAAATGACAACATTGTAGCACTTATGGAAAAAGAAGTACTAAAAGAATCTGGCAAGAATTATAAGTTTTCAAAAGACAGCTTTTTCAATTAAGATATTGACTATTTATTTTTATTTAATGGCTTTTAGATTGGGTTATAGAAAACTTGGATTATTGAGATGATGACCTCTGTATTTGCTTCTATTAACTAGCTAACAAATTTATTAATATATAATAAAGTTAAACTGCAGCAGTGTTATTAATCCTAGACAGTGGAGCATAGGGGCTTACAGTTACATGAGAAGGGCTGAAAACGAAAGTAGGATTAAGAGTGAGAGAAAATCACTAAGACTGTTTTGGTATTTTTCAACTGTAAATTTTGTAAAATAAAAATCTTAAGGGCTTTTGTGGAACTTCCCATCTCATTATGAGGTGCAGCACCATCCTGCGTTGCGTGACAACTATTGTTTTGGCCACCATAACATCCACTGCAGCCACTACACCAAACTGCTCTGCTGCTATAGGGCGCTATCGACGACCTGGTCCTTCTACACATCTAGTTCGAACTTATTTTTGAACTGAACTATGTAGTATGCTATGGAATGAAATGAATATTTTCTTATTTGTGCAAGATATAGATTCTATGAAACTGTCTGAATAAAATTCTGATGAAACACATATGGAAGAAGAAATGTTAAACGAGTCCCACAATAATTATGAGTTTTTGTAAAAACAACTTCTCATATAAGTTGGAATCAGTTTCTGCATTTGAAAAGTATCTTATTTAACTTCTCCATGAACATCTATAAGGTTTTACTGATTTTCCTGCAAGTAATAGGCTAATAGCCATAAACTTATTTTGACTGAGAAACTTTTCTAAGCTAGACCTTTATACAAAGTGGTTCTAACAATGCTCTTGTCTATCTTGCACCAGACCGACCTTGTTGGTGAATCAGACATTGCTTCTTTGGTCCAGAGGATTAGGGTTAGTGTCGTTTTCTTTCGACTGTATCTAAGTGTTAGGTTCTTTTTCTTAATTATAATTCAATATCTTGAAAACGCCCGACTAATGTTATTTTGTTTTTTATTTCAGAAAATAAACAGCTTGGCTAATTTAAAGAGGACGGAGTATGGAAAGGTGAACTTGGAATATGTTCTTGGCATTGGAGGCTATGATTTGGAGAGGTACTGTTTTGTTCTTGTTTCCTTTTTAAATTGTTTAAGAAAAAGGAAATTTTTAATGTAGGTTTATTTGTTCTCTGCGCAATGAGTGTTGTTTTAACTTTTAATCATGTCAATCCTGCGAGCCTGTACATATACCGGAGTTATTTTCATTTTTTAGTTGACTATATACTGACATCATTCTCATTACCATATACTTTAAGAACTTTTGGTGTCTTTCTCTTCCTGATGTATCCAATTGTTGTGCATGTCTTCTTGATCTTTTTAAGGATTGAGAACTCCGTTAATGATGAAGGATTAATCGAAGAAGACCATACTCATAAGCATGGTCATGACCATGACCACGAACACCATCATCACGATCATCACCATGAAGATTCACATGACCACAAGCATGGTACTTATAAATTTGTCTTGTGCATTAACTGTTTCTGTGGCATGTTGTTCTTGTTTGTAACACTGTTCTGGTTGCAGTGGTGTGGTGCCTCTTCTTTATGAGATTTGTCAATTAAGTTTGACTTGCTTAATTACACATTTTATTTGGATGTCTAGAGATCTGTATAATGATTTCATCTAATTTTAGTATTTGGATGGTGGCCATCAGTTTTTATTTCACCTATTTGCTTCCCAATTCAATACTTTCTCAATTGATAAGAACATTGTATAAGGATAGATTATAGTATATTATTAATTTTATTGCGTAGTTTTGCTATGAAGTGTGCATTTTTTTTTTGGTTTTATATGCAGATCACCACTCTCATGATCATAGTCACGATCCTGGTGTTTCATCTGTGAGCATAGTTTGTGAAGGAAACTTAGACCTTGAAAAGGTTAGTACTTGCAATTTGTCTGCTTAAAACCATGTTCATTAATTTTTCCTTTCCATTTGGATGTTGAGGGGAATATCTTAATTTTAGATGTTAATGTACATGTAAAAAGTCTTTGTTCACATTTATGTACCGGAAGGGTAACTAACTTAATTTTTCTTCAGGCCAACATGTGGCTTGGTAACTTATTGATGGAACATAGTGAAGACATTTATAGGATGAAAGGTATTCTATCTGTTCAAGCAATGAATGAGAGATTTGTCTTTCAGGTGATTTTAAATCCACTTTTATACCTATTTATGTTTGCTTTCAAGTTTCAATCAAGCAGCTAGATTCTCTCCACCTCTTCTAATCATTGTTTTTTCTGTAACAGGCAGTTCATGACATGTTTCAAGGTTCACCCGAAAGGCTGTGGGGGCCAGATGAACCAAGGACAAACAAAATTGTTTTTATAGGGAAGAACTTGGATACTAAGAATTTGGAAAAGGGGTTCAAGGCCTGTTTACTGTGATTTCTAAGAATTATTACAATGTCCTTAGTCCGTTATTCTTTCGGATGGTGCATATTGAATGAGTTTTTCTGTATACGATATAGAACAGAATAATGGATCCGCCTATTATATGAATAGTGAAAAAATGTTTTCCATTTTTAAAATACATTATTTTTATGGAGGTTCAGTTTCATTGCTAAAATCGTGACTGTATCAAAAGGGTTTCTCACATGCTTTTCTTTTTGTGAAATGGATTTGCACATGCTAAAAAAGTTAATAAAGGATGAATATAGGATGAAAAGTCTTGGATAGTTTGGATGTACATGATCCAAATATATTCTTAGTGAAACGTGGACATGAAAAGAAAAAAAAAATGCTATAAACCTGTTGCAGGAAATAAGGGTGTGAATATATTAAAACTCAATCAAATTTCTTTTAGTTGTTCCCAATCTCCGATTCTAATGGTTGTGATATAGGTTGGTTTTGTAGTTTGGGTGTGAGAGTTAAGAAGTGTTATAATAATAGAGGGATTTCAATCTCATTCACCTAACATAGCACTCACTTCATTACTTCAACACAAACACCAGTCATTAAAAAAGGCAGTTTTGATGAATGATAATTGATAGGTACTTAGATTATTTTAATAACAGTACCTGCTGCATAGCCTGTATTGGCAAACAGTCTCCTAACTACGCAAATATTTTAGTACCATTTCTTCAAGTTTTATAAGCCAATGTAGCTCTAATAAGTGGAGTTCAAGCTTGTTCAGGATAAGTGGATTCCAAAGTAACTGTCCAAAATTCGGTTATACTTTCTCATTGTTCCTTGATTACTCGGCCTGTGTTCTCTCTTCATAAGCTATCAAATATCAATTGTTACATAATTTTACATTCTCCTCTTCCATATTTTTCCAATTTAATTTTTGGAACATATTAGCAAGATAAAATCTAATCCATATTAAGTATCAAGAAAACCCAAGTTTCCACATTAAAACTCAAGTCTCAGGTTGAAAACCATTGAAAAGAGATATAGTCTAAATAGAGTTTATGAAAAGTAACACTTCTTATCTTCCAAGTGAATTTTGTAAGCTGCGTTAGATCTATATGATATCATAGTGCAAATCACCAAATTACGAACCAATATAAAACTTAAAACTTAAGAACAAGTAAAATTTCAATTTCAATACTATAGAGAAAACTGAAAACACAATTTGGACTGATGATTTACTGATTTTTAAGTATGCTACTAACTATAATACACATCAAACAGAAGGAATTTTGAACTTTCAACTTTTCCATCTACTGTACTAGACCCTATTTTATCCACAACCTTAACAACAGCATATCCATTAGCACCATAGTACTTTCCAATGCCTCCGATAACCGCGACATGTGACTCAAAAACATCACTCCTATGCACTCCAAAAAGTCTTAATCCATCTTCATACGCACCTTTCACAAAACTCACTGTCATAGCCACCATATGACTACTTCTATCCTCTTCACTAGCTACATACACCCCTTGTGCTTTTCCAAGTCTCTTTAGTTCATTTCCGTGATTGTCTTCAACTAGTAGTTCCTCGTCAATCGATGTTACTGATCCAAACTCCAGCTCTTGAAGTGCTGCTCTAGTAGGAAAAGAAAAACCAATGGTGGAAAGATCAAGTGTTTGAGTTTGAGTTGATTGCGGTATTGGTATCCCTCCATTTGGAGGGAAAAATCCTAGTGGTTTTGGAAACGGTAATTGATTTGTGACCTTAGTAGTGGATGGTTTCTCTGAATTGTTATTAAGTTGTGTATCATTGAGCATATGCTTCATTAAAAATGTTAATCTATGATGGCCATGGTAGTGATTTGATTTAGGAGTTGGATTGCTTAGAGTTCTAGCTGAGGAAAATTTGTTTATGGTAGTCATTAGCATAAGTAGCATGGTAATTGCTTGAAGAGAAAGGAGATTGGCCATTGTTGCATTGATTCTCTTGGCATTAGTTTGCTTGATTGTTTTTATATAATTATTATTAGTCTTTAACTATAAGTGTAGTAGTTAGAGTTACCTATGATCAAATATTAAATGGCTCTAGATAATTACTAAAATGACGATTCTTTTGATTAGGTTGAGGATGAATGGAACAAACTCACCTAATACATGATTCAAAAGTTTTTCATAATGTTTTAAATGGTGGGAATGGTGACAAGAAAATATTACTATTTATAAATAAATGGTAAACCATACAAAATTAATAAAAGTTAGAATTCAATTGTTGACTTTTTAAAACTAGAGGCAAATTTGAGGTGTCTATTCTTTGAGTTAAGTCTTATTTTTCTGATGTGCAACAAAAAAAGAAAGTTAAGTCTTACTTGCACTTAGTGCTAACATGGATTAAAAATGTAATATGTGTGCAACTTGTATTCATCAACAATGTAAAATAATAAATTAATAATAATAAGAGAAAAAGAATAGGTCGTCTCAAATTAGGATTGCTCAATGCTCATAGATGAATTAACCACATAACCAACCAATTAAGTAACAAAATCCACTTATTAATAAGACATATATTATTGGTTGTAAAAAAAAATACATATATTATTCATTTTAGTTCTTACTTTGAGAGATTAAAATCAAATATTCTTTATACCAAAAAAAAAATCAAATATTCTACATTTTTTTTTTGGTATGACAAATATTCTACATATTACAAAGATTAGTTATAATAGAAAAAAAAAAAAACATATATCTAAAACAAAAATATATTTTTACCCATATTTAAACCAAAACTCTTTATATTTGTAAGGATCATTTGCATATTTAAATATTTATTTTCATGACACATCTTGTGATTTTTTAATTTAAATTTGATTTTACTCTTACAAAAAAAGTATTTTCTCATTTATGAAATTAAATGATTAAATCAAAAAAATTAAATCAGTCAATCTTACAATTTTGAGAACTAAAAATGCTAATTAGCAAATATATGAAGAAGAAAAAAGAGCTCGTTAAAAAAAGCAAGCAAAGCAAAATACTACTACTAGGGTTTATTATATACTCATGATTCCCGCTACACTCACACAGTGAACAAAAGAGTGTTCAATTGAACACAAAACTCTAAAACCCTAACCCCCAATTTCTTGCTTTGCTTCACCCAATTCAGTAGCCATAGCCATAAACCATGTATCTCTACAATCTCACTCTTCAACGTCCCACCGGTATCATCTGTGCCATCAATGGCAATTTCTCCGGCGGCAAAGGTCAAGAAATCGTCGTCGCCAGAGGCAAAGCCCTCGATCTCCTCCGTCCCGACGACAACGGTCGAATCCAAACCATTCTCTCCGTTGAAGTCTTCGGTGCAATTAGGTCATTAGCTCAGTTCCGTCTCACCGGTGCTTCAAAGGATTTCATCGTTGTCGGTTCAGATTCCGGTAGAATCGTTATCCTCGATTACAACAAAGAGAAAAACGTTTTTGATAAAATTCATCAAGAAACTTTTGGTAAATCTGGTGCTCGTAGAATTGTTCCAGGTCAGTATATTGCTGTAGATCCCAAAGGTAGAGCTGTTATGATTGGTGCTTGTGAAAAACAGAAGCTTGTTTATGTTTTGAATAGAGATACTGCTGCTAGGTTAACTATTTCTTCTCCTTTAGAAGCTCATAAATCACACACTCTTGTGTTTTCAATTTGTGGTGTTGATTGTGGATTTGAGAATCCTATTTTTGCTGCTATTGAGTTGGATTACTCTGAGGCAGACCAGGATTCTACTGGTATGGCTGCTTCTGAAGCTCAGAAGACTTTGACATTTTATGAACTTGATTTGGGTCTTAATCATGTTTCTAGGAAGTGGTCTGATCAGGTTGATAATGGTGCTAATTTGCTTGTTACTGTTCCTGGTGGGGCTGATGGTCCTAGTGGGGTTCTTGTTTGTGCGGAAAATTTTGTTATTTATAAGAATCAGGGTCATCCTGATGTTAGGGCTGTGATTCCTCGACGTGCTGATTTGCCTACTGAGCGTGGTGTTCTCATTGTTTCGGCTGCTATGCATAAACTGAAGAACATGTTCTTCTTTCTTCTGCAGACTGAGTACGGTGATATCTTTAAGGTAACATTGGAACATGAGGGAGATCGTATCTCTGAATTGAAGATTAAGTATTTTGATACCATTCCTGTTACTTCTTCGATGTGTGTGCTCAAGTCGGGGTTCTTGTTTGCGGCCTCCGAGTTTGGAAATCATGCTCTGTATCAGTTTAAGGCAATAGGGGATGATGATGATGTGGAGGCCTCGTCTGCGAGGCTGATGGAAACTGAAGAGGGGTTTCAGCCTGTGTTTTTCCAGCCCAGGAGACTTAAAAACCTTGTTAGGATTGACCAGGTTGAGAGTTTGATGCCACTTATGGATATGAAAGTCAGCAATCTATTTGAAGAGGAGACTCCGCAAATATTTACTCTCTGTGGGCGTGGACCTCGATCTTCATTGAGGATCTTGAGAACAGGTTTGGCGGTTAGTGAGATGGCAGTTTCCAAGCTTCCCGGTGTACCTAGTGCTGTTTGGACTGTGAAGAAGAACGTTATTGATGAGTTTGATGCGTATATCGTTGTGTCCTTCACAAATGCCACACTTGTGCTTTCCATTGGTGAGACAGTCGAAGAAGTCAGTGACAGTGGGTTTTTGGACACTACTCCCTCACTTTCCGTATCTTTGATAGGGGATGATTCTCTCATGCAGGTTCATCCAAATGGTATTAGGCATATTAGGGAGGATGGCCGTATTAATGAGTGGAGAACTCCTGGAAAGAGGACAATTGCAAAAGTTGGATCGAATAGACTTCAGGTGGTTATTGCTCTGAACGGAGGGGAGCTTATATATTTTGAAGTGGATGTAACTGGTCAGTTGATGGAGGTGGAGAAGCATGAAATGTCTGGCGATGTTGCTTGTTTGGACATTGCTCCAGTTCCTGAAGGGAGACAAAGATCTCGATTTCTTGCCGTTGGCTCATATGACAAGACAATCCGAATCTTATCACTAGATCCGGATGATTGCATGCAGACTCTAGGTATACAGAGTCTTTCTTCAGCCCCAGAATCTCTTCTTTTCCTTGAAGTTCAAGCATCTGTTGGCGGTGAGGATGGTGCAGATCACCCTGCTAGCCTTTTCCTGAATGCTGGTTTGCAGAATGGTGTCCTGTCGAGAACTGTGGTGGATATGGTAACTGGTTTGCTTTCTGATACTCGATCCCGGTTCTTAGGATTGAGAGCCCCAAAGCTGTTTCCTATTATTGTAAGAGGAAAGCGCGCTATGCTCTGCTTGTCAAGTCGCCCTTGGCTTGGTTATATTCACCAAGGACACTTTCTCCTAACACCCCTTTCATACGAAACCCTTGAATTTGCTGCCTCATTTTCATCTGATCAATGTGTTGAAGGTGTAGTTTCTGTTGCTGGTGAGGCATTGAGAATTTTTACCATTGAAAGACTGGGAGAAACATTTAATGAGATAGTTATTCCACTTAGATACACACCTAGGAAATTTGTGCTGCAACCCAAACGGAAACTTTTGGTGGTGATCGAGAGTGATCAAGGAGCACTTACTGCAGAAGAGCGTGAAACTGCAAGGAAAGAGTGTTTTGATGCTGCCCAAGCTGGGGAAAATGGTACAGGAAGTGCAGACCAAATGGAGAATGGCGGGGAGGATGAGGATAAAGATGATACCCTCTCTGATGAGCATTATGGTTATCCAAAAGCTGAATCAGATAAGTGGGCATCCTGCATCAGAGTTCTTGATCCAAGAACAGCAAATACAACCTGTCTTTTGGAGCTTCAGGATAATGAGGCGGCATTCAGCATATGCACTGTAAATTTTCATGATAAGGAATATGGAACTCTTTTAGCTGTTGGCACAGCAAAGGGACTGCAATTTACGCCCAAAAGGAGTTTAACTGCTGGATTTATTCATATATATAGGTTTGTAGAGGATGGAAGGTCTCTTGAACTACTTCACAAAACTCAGGTTGAAGGCGTTCCTCTTGCTCTAAGTCAGTTTCAGGGAAGACTACTTGCAGGAATAGGACCTGTTCTCAGGCTATATGATTTGGGAAAAAGACGATTATTAAGAAAGTGTGAGAATAAACTATTCCCCAACACAATCGTCTCTATTCAAACCTACCGTGATCGAATTTATGTCGGTGACATCCAAGAGGTATGTTTCCATTTAATGTTTGTCTCTTTTGTTGAATATCTGGACATTTGAGTTCGGCACTGTAGTATTGGCTTTCCCTTATGATTTCTGTTAACTTCTGACATTGCATTAGTTCTGACATAAACTTGTCTTTGGCCACAATGTTAATTTTTAAATTTTACTAAATTGGTTTATATTAGAGCTCCAGGAGGGATTGCTTTATATTTGAAAACTTGACTAAGGCACAGAAATAAAATTTTGTTAATTTGGGACTCATGCTTATTGACAGATTTAATGTACTGATACTCTGTGATTTCTGGTTCACTGATAAGACATGCATCTAATTGTGTTTTGTGTATTCTCTCCAGTCTTTCCATTACTGCAAGTATAGACGGGATGAAAATCAGCTTTACATATTTGCCGATGATTGTGTTCCAAGATGGCTTACTGCATCATACCACATAGATTTTGACACCATGGCAGGTGCGGACAAGTTTGGAAATATCTACTTTGTGCGGTTGCCACAGGACGTATCTGATGAGATAGAAGAAGATCCTACTGGTGGGAGGATCAAGTGGGAGCAGGGGAAGCTGAATGGAGCTCCCAATAAGGTGGAAGAAATTGTACAATTTCATGTTGGCGACCTGATCTCAAGCCTGCAAAAGGCCTCTCTTATACCAGGTGGTGGAGAGTGCATTTTATATGGAACAATTATGGGAAGTATTGGGGCATTACATGCTTTTACTTCACGAGATGACGTTGATTTCTTTTCTCATTTGGAGATGCATATGAGGCAGGACAATCCACCTTTGTGTGGAAGAGACCACATGGCTTATAGATCTGCCTATTTTCCTGTTAAGGTATAACTAATCTATATTATGCTGTTGATTCTTCATGTCATTATTACCATGTATTGTTTGCCATCCATATTGGATAAAAGTTTTCTCATGGTTGGTCTACCTAGGACTTTTTATACTGTTCCTTTACTGAAAATACCAATTTTTAAAAATTTTGTTGTGTTATTTTAACCATAGCATTAAATTTTTGACAAACTGTGTGTCTACTTATTTGTGTAGGATGTTATTGATGGGGATCTATGTGAGCAATATCCGACATTGCCAATGGATTTGCAGAGAAAAATTGCGGATGAATTGGACAGGACCCCTGGAGAAATACTGAAGAAACTTGAGGAAGTACGAAATAAAATTATTTAAGAAATCATCATTAGAGGTATGATCCCCTATTTCTGCTGGGTTACTGTTTATAGTACTATTATTTATAATGTCTAGGACAGTAAGCAATACTTATAGATGCAATTTTTATATGTGACAGAACTTCAATGACCAACAGATCATTTTTGAACAAGGAGAAAATCTGCGCTAGTCAAATATTGATATGGTTTGACATTCATATGAGAGCAAAAACCCAATAATTTTGATTTGACGATTGCTTTATATTGTGAATTTGTATTTTGTGCAGGTTCTGTCGAATTGTGTTATTCGAGTAGGTTGCTTGCCCGTAGTTAGTCTCTAACAAAGCGAAGAAAGCATATGTTTTTCATTCATACGGGAAGGTGAAAGCTGTGATTTATTGTTCTATCTATGACTCTGGATTGGTAGTGTGTATTGTTGAAGTGAACCCATAAGCCTCAGTTGGCAATTTATGTTGTAACTAATGATAATTTTAATTTTAACTGTTATCATGCTTTGTGGATGTGATAACACAACCATCTCTCTCGATCTAACCCGAGGACGCCTTCGTGCTTAACTTGTTGCGGAATTTAAACGATCCTTTCTGAATATCACTACCACGACCTTTAGTCCTTTTCAATTTCTCACTCAATAGTAGATTCCTTTAATATTCATAATAATAGATAGTAGTTATACTAGAACACTTTTTCATAATTTGTAGGCAATATATATTCTGCCAAATAAGTTGGAAACAAGAGATTAATTCAAGTGGAATATTAGATCAATCAGATTTTTTTAACTAAATAAGTTAAAAACAGTTTTTCTCCGTTTGTCTTACCAAAGTTAGTTTTGTCTCAAAAAACCAAGAATAGATTAGTTCATGTGTGGTAACTGGTAAGGGATTTAAATCCTTTAAACAAGTGATTTTAATCACTTTTAAGTTGTAAACTACCGTGAAAATTTTGCACCAATATTATACCAACCAAAAAAGTGTTACTACTATTTTTCCTTGATTTTCTTGTTCATATTTAACAAGTTCTCATGAATGATGACACTTTTGATAATCTCTTATATTTTTTATAAGATCAATAAGATTACTTTACTTCACTATATTTCTTAATAGTTATGCAGATAATTATGTTTGTGCTTATGATTAATACATGAAGCATTATCAAGAGTGACGAAGAGATAGGGATGTAATAATTAGAAAGATCTACATGTAATTTTTCATTAATGTGAAGAAGACTTGCGATCGAGTACATAGAGTTGTGTTATGCTTATGCAAGCAAGACTCTAGTAAACAAAGGAGTTAGGGCCGTGTATATTAGATCAATCAGATATGTTTATGAAGAGGCTCCAATTAGTGTGAAAATACAGACAAATTTCCTTCAACCATAACTACACAACTTTCAACTAAGAGTAATAAAACAAGACAATATATAAATTCCAATTTTAGCAAGATTAATACAAATAATAGCTTATATAAGTAAGGTGAAAAATATGATAGGATAAAACAAGAAACTGAGCAAAAATAAAATCAAAGCAAGAGCTTCTTTAGAAATTAATAATGTAAAATTTACATTGTTTTTAATGGACAAAAGAAAATAGAATAACATTATCAACTTCTTCTGCATCAATGAATCGTGTTTTAACTAGACCCTTATGAATCAGACAGAGTCTTTTACAGAATCTTCATTTTGTTCCTTCAATTCTCTCTCTAATCTTGTATTACCATATTGAGATCTTTCATCTATCCAATTAAAAATGTCAGAGAAAACAATCTCCAAATTTTCTGGTGGCTCTCCATACAATAAACCATGCCACATTCCAGGGTACAATTTTAGTGTCTTATCATCGCTTGAAGCCACTAAATATAATTGTTTGCTCACTGATGTATCAGTTACTCTGTCTTCTTCACCATGTAATACCAAAAATGGTAATGAAACTTCACCTAGTCTTTCCTCGATACCCGTCGCGATCCTATTAAGTTCATAACCTGTTCTCAAACGAGGTTTACCTTTGTAGCAATATTCATTTGCTTTAATCTGCAATTCATATATATAAATAAAAAAAAGCTTAATCTTCAATGTAAAATAAATGATTTTTTTTTGCATGTGTGAATGTGAAATATATTGTATCAAGTTAGTAATATTTGTGAAGAGATGTACTATGTACCTGTTCCCTGACTTGAGGCTCTTTAAAGGCAATATCAACGATATCAGCGGTTGGGATTATTTTCCATGTGGGAATGACTTTGCTAAGTACACTCAATATACTAACCATCATTGCGTTGGGTTTTAAGTCTTTTGCGATCTGCACAATTTATTAGTTAATACTATTTCATTAACATTATTAATAATACTTGTAAACACTAAACACTTTCACATGACATGACATGTGATTATGTGAATGCAAATGAAATGATATGCTTAATTAATCATGATTTCCTCTATTTTCACACTAAACAAAACTATTAAAAATAAATAATAAGCAACTATACATAAGTTATTCATTGAACTCATCACATCAAGCGTAAAAAGAAGACATACACTGAATCAAACAACTGTACATGCAATCTAATCTAATCCATAAACAAACAATTAGTATCAAAGTTGTTGAAAATTAACACACACACAAAAAAGTAGTAAGTCACTTTCTGAAAGCAAGGTCTTCTTCTCTATATGTGAATGTGATAGTGGGGGCAACTAAAGCAACAATTTAGACTTTAACGTAATAATAATAATATGATATGATATGATGATTGATTATCTAACTAAACCGACCCAAAAGTCAGAGGCCTTCTCACTATCATAGAAGATTATACATACGGGTCAGTCACCATATAATTATTTTGCTTTAACGATTTAACTAAAATTAATATTATTAAAAAATATTTTTGGTTACAAACATATTTATATTTTATTTATTAATTATGGTTGTGATTATACCAAAAAATTAATGAAAAAAAAAACTAATCTAGAGATAATAATCTCCTCTTGTTTCTTAGATATTATTTTATATTGATTGGTATATTTTTGTTTCTTCTTTTTTCGCTTTATCACTATCAATTCACATCATTTTCATATCCTAATAATCATCTCATCACTTTCATATCATAATAATAGTAGTAATATATATCTTTTGCATCTTAATGGATTGCATGATCATATCCCTCATGTTTTCTATGGCTAAGAAATCGACACGAAACTTAATCAAGGGGTGGGATTATTGGAGAAGGATTAGATTAGATTAAGAAGCAATAATATATTCTCCGCAACCGTGACACGAAATAAGTGAGAAAAAAAAACATATACCTAGAAAATACACTCAGTACCTTATGACCAAAAAAAGAGAGATAGATAAATGTTATATAATTTTTTTTAAAAAAAATGAAACAATAGTAGCATGTTTTAAAAAATAGTTAATCTATTATTATTTTTTTTTTAAAATGAAACAAAAAGTAATTAAATTTTCAAGCTAATATTACATTTTGTAAAAAAAAAGCTATTATTAATTTTTTACCTTAAAAAGGTTTATTATAAAAGTTAGAAAAGAAGGTTTATTAAAAAGTAAAATCAAAATTTTAGTCAAAGTAATCTAAATTATTTAATTAAAAGATACTTTGTTCATGCTAATATTGAATGAATTTGATTGATATGTGTTATTATAAAATAACTGTTGAATAATCAATCAATCACAATTGTTAAATTATTAATATTTAATTTTAATCATATATTTTAAAAGTTACTATAAATAAGTCATTTTTAAAATAAACTACTTAATTAAACACTTAAAATATAAACATTTATTTTACAAAACTTGAAGTATAAACATGTTTATTTATAAGTTATTTTTAATTTTTTATAATAAAGAATGAAATATGTCAACTCATTTACGTAAACTATATGTTCATATCATAAATTATCTTTAAAAGTTTATAAAAATAAGTTAAAAACAGTTTGTAAATACTGTTAAAATTAAAGTTGTTTCTATTAGTTTTCTCCAACAGGTTTATATGATCCTATTTGATTAAATATGTTATAATAAGTTGTTTAAGTTTGAATCAACATAATGTAAATTTGAGTCTAGCTAGATTAATATCCATATATGACGCAACAACAAACATGTGTGGACAAATAAAATAAAAGAAGAAACGTGCAGATACGGTTGCAAAATTGTGTATTTTTCTTCTAATGAAAATGAAAGAATAAAGTGTGTAGGGTGTGGTGCACATTATATATAGCAAATTGATAATAATTGAATTTGTAGTATATAGAAATAAGAACAAATAAGGAAGAAGCTACTAACCTTGCACATGGGTGCAGACAAAATAGCACCATCCCAATATCCTGGATTTTTCCGGTGCAAAAGCAGAGCCACAGCTCCTCCCATTGATTCACCTAACAAATACCTCATCTTCTTCTTATTCTCTGACTTTTCTGTTATTTTCAAAAAAAAAAAAAAATCTCGTTAAAATTATACTATTATATAAACTAAATCATAAATATCATATCAAATTTACAAACACAAATATTCAGATTTAAAATCAAAATACTATAGATATTTTAGTCAAACAATTTATTAGATGAATGAATAGTTATCAAACATTTTATTTGTCATGTAGTTTAGATGTTCACACACTTTATTTATAAAAAATTTAGTATCTGAAGTTCGATACTCAACCCTTCTAATAATCAATAGCCTAATGACTAGACTCGCAAAGAAGCTGAGAATCTAGAATTGCCTACCTTAAATAATGTTCCTACACTTACATCATTGGTACCAAACATTTTATTTATCAAAAAAAGGACAAATGAGACACATCATATGGATTGAATAATAAACACAAATTAAAAAAGTTGAATTAAAAAAGAGAGAGAGAGAGAAGATGCTGACCACATATGTTGCTAAAATGTTGGAAACAATCATCAATGACATTATCAAAATCCTGAACAAGACCAGGTAATCCATCTGATTTTCCATGTCCTTCGTAATCTATTCCATATACTGCATATCCATTCTTTACAAGCCTTCTTGCAGTGCTATTCATCGTTATGCTACATTCCATTGCATATCCATGACACATGAATATTAATGCTTTTGGATTTTCATTCGCCGGAATCCATCTACTTGCTAATAGTTCCATTCCCCGCGAATTCAATACGAATTCCTGAATAAATCAATCAAAAAAACATTAGATTTTCATTACGATGATTCTGTTTTATCTACACAAAGATGTTTCATGTTTCATGTTGATGTTGATAATAATAATAATTATACATACCTCTTCATATTTGATTTCAATATCAATTTCATTCGCCTGCAAAACAGAAAGAAAAGCAAAAAATATAATCAGCATTAAGAAAATTAATTACGGATGATATATATATATATATATGATCAAAGATAGAGGAGGAGAGAAAGAGACCATGAAGAATTGTTGAATTTGAGCTCCTAAGGTTTCTTGTTTGTTTTTCTTTCTGAATTATTTATGTTGTTTTTGGATTGAAAAATATAGAAAAGAGAGATATATATAAATAAATAAAATTGGTAACAAGAAAGGAAAAGAGGAAGGGCTTAAGAAAAAAGGTTGTTTGGATTGAAAAAAGGAGAGGAAGAACAGAGTCTTTATATGATATGATATGATATGATGAGTAGTGAAGTATAAGGTTTGAGAGATTATTATTGCATTAAACTTAGGGATTACGTGTGTTGATAAGAATAAAAATTTAGATCTCCATATTTATAGAAAAGATAGACAAATCAATTTAACTGTATATATGATTTTTTTTTTTGTTGAAGAAAACGTGTAGGATATGATTCGATTCAATAAAAAAAAAACACCAGTTGTGGTTGGTCCTATCCTTTATTAATTTATTTACTCATAAACCTTTCACGAGTAATTTGTTTAATATTAGTAATTTTTTATTAGTTTTATAGTACAGTATATTCGGTCAAAATAAGTTGCGTCAATAACAGAAATTTAACTAAGTCAACAACTATTACGTTAAAATTTAAAAATCCTCATTAACCATACTAAAATTTAACGCAAAAAAAATATATACTTTTTATTTTATTTTAGATTTTACCCTCTAGTTTAGGAAAAGGGTCCCAGAAACAACAATTTAGAGTTTAGAGTGAATTCTTATATCAAGTAATTTCAGTCATCTTTTTAAATGCAGTTACATAAATCGAACTGTGGTATTTCTTACTAAATACATGTCAATCACCACTAGATAGTAAAATTTATACATATATCCAATCAAAATATCATTCGATACATTTTGAATCATTCTGATTTAATTTTAATTAATTTTTTTGCCAAAAAAATGTTCTTTCATTTTTTGTAATAGTTTAATTAAATGTTTAGATCCAACCAAAAAAATTTAAATATTTAGATATTAGCAAAAATCATTTTTTTTATGACTCTTAAAAATTAGAGCACAATATTATTAATAAATTGATCTAAGTAGTAAGGATTTCGGTCCCTTAAACACGTGCTCAGCAGTTCGATTACTGACTCATGTGTATGAAGAAAATTCAATCAGAAAGAGAAAATTCATCTTGTGTGTTCCACATATTTTTCGAAAAAATTAGTCATCACTAACGGCGATTGAATCATACGAATACCATAGTAACAAACAAAAAATTAGAGCACAAGTTTTTTTGTGTGTTAATTTTTTTTTGTTTGACAAAAAAGCACAAATTAATTTTAACAACTGATATATCAGATCTTAATGCATCAATAAAAAAATATATAAAAATAAAATAAATTTGTTTATAATAAAGATGGAGTATAATGATAAAGTTATTTCGGGGATCTATGGTTTGGAGGTTTGATTCGAAACGCTGAAGGTGTTTGGGTTCGTGAATTTGCTGATAACATTGGTTTCTTAAACATCCTTCATATTGAATTATTGGCTATCTACCACGGATTAAGTCTAGTTCAAGTTTAGACATAAAAGAGCTATGTTGCTATACTGATTCTAAAACTAGTATTCAATTAATTTATGATCCTATTAATGAGTGACACCAGCATGCAACTATCGTTCATAACATCAACGAGTTTCTTGCATAAGTTTAGAGGGTCCCAGTTCATCATACTCTTCACAAAAAAACAGTTGTGCTGTCTTTTTAGCCAAGTTAAGTGTTAGAAATCGTACTCTCTTATTTCAGATTGTATCTTCGTCGGCTAATATAAACCTTCTTCTACTAACTGATGATCCGAGTGAAATTTTATTTTTTAGATAAGTTTTAATGTTTTCTTTCCCTTTTATTTTTCCTATCCGTACCAAAAACAATAATGATAAAGTTATTTGACCAAAAAAAAAGTTACTTCATATGTTCACCAAAAAAATTATTTGACTTTTTATTATGTGCAAGTTGACTGCCGTTTTTCACATTGTATCTTTGTGGGGGGATGCGTGTGCGTGAGCTTGTTTTGACTGGACTGACTTTGAACACAACACAATGTGTGTGGGTCCATATTCCCTCTATTCTACGATTATGATCAATCGATCTGCGTTGTGGGAGGACTTGCTGCTGGGGCCTGGGTTTATACTTTGAACTTTACTACTACTATTTCTTCATTATTTCTTAGTCCTATATATATATTGTCGAATTACTAGAATAAGTACTGTATGCATGCATGCATGTGGAATCAAGAATCAATAAATTGGTAGATGTAAAAGGCAACGCCAACAAAAATAAACCCTCATTATTCTCGTGTGGAAAATCATGGAAAAGTAAACGCTAGCTCAACCTAGGATGGAGTTTTCCAAAAACAAAAAATTATTATTTCAAATACACAAAAATTCATTTTATCTCTTGACGACAATGTGTTCTACGAAGATTATATCGCAAGCTAAGCGTCGCGTAACTAATTGAACCAGACTTATTATTGATCCATTGTATCCAATTAGTGTATGATAGTTAATATATAGTAACCAATAAATATATAGTTGCAGAATAATCTGCTGCTTTCTAAACAATTTCCCAATTATCACACATGTTTAAATTTTGTGAAGAAAAAAATCTTTAAATTATTTATTTCATACAATTAAAGATTCTAGAAGAAATAAAAAAGACACGGCCTATAATATATTCACATTAATTAGACTAGACATCACGGTTTGAAATGGGCAAATGAACGTAAACAGGCAAAATTTCCAACACATGTTATTCATAATTCATGTGGCTTTTATATTTCAAATTTTATGGTATAGAACTCAGTTACGATATGCTGCTTTTGCAATTTAATGCACACCCACTTTGTACAGTATTATTCTCAATTTCAACGCGCACACACACACTATTCTGAAACTAGGACCATATGTAGGCCATAATGAAAAAACTGACACACTAACCCACTTCATCAAATTTCACATATCTTATTTCGTAGCCATTCACACATTCAAACTCTATGATCGTTTAGTTGAGATTAAACAATTTAAATTTTAAGTTTTTTTTTTTAATTTTATACTTTATAAATAAAATCAAACTATTTTTCTTAGTCAATAGATAACATATTGCTTTAATTTACTTTATGATTGTCTTTACAGTTGCCGTCCATACTTAAATAAAATAATACCCCTTTTCCATATGTCACTTAATTAACCAAACATCTAATAAGTAACACATCAAGATAAATTTAAGTTGATATTAGGACAAAATTCACAGAGTGGAAATGCCAAAGATAAAATCCACGAAAATAAAATTTATGTATCTTAACATTAATAGTGTCAACAATAACATATCCATAAAAGACACTGAACTTGAGACATATATCTTCTTGTCCGATTCAATTGTCCGGTTTCCATTTTTATGTTTTGATGAACAATGAATTACTAATTTACATTTTTCTGTTACAGCTAATATGTTGTACTATGTTCCTAGAATCCTAGCTCTCTCTGACTGCATGCAACTCAATACATGTCTACGTATATATCTATCATCTAAGAAACCGGAAACCGTAAGATACAAGAAAAAGATCATTACATTACATTTCGTACGGTTGACTAAAGCCTGCTTTTAATACTACTATAATATAATACTCCATAGTAGTTAAAATTTGGTAACCATTGTCAAAAATTAAGTCTTTTTTTTTACAGTAATCTTAAGTCTTAAATAAGTATTCATATTATGAATTAACAAGTTATATTTATATGTATGTTTGGAAGGATAATCAATGGATGAATAAAACAGATACGTGAAGATTAATTAAACAATGAGGACATTTAGAACATACTAGCTGTATTTGATGCTTACAATGTAAATTGCGGTGGCAATTCAAAAGTAACGAGACTACTGTGTGTCTTATGCGTTATATATCCATCCAACTTGATCCATTAAATTAAGATCAATGCCGGTTACTTGCAAGTTTGTGATTATGATTATCAAAGAGACACACACTCTTAACATACTAACTTTTATTGATCAGTGAAAGTTTAAACATGTGAATCTCGTATATATTTGGTGAGGATCGTGAATTTTATCGATAAAAGAGTATGTTAAAAAACCGGTTAAAGAATTATTCTTATTTAATTATCAAAATGTACTATTTTTTCATGACCAAAACAAAATGATAAATCGATAATTGTACGTGTATTTTGTGTAATAAGATAGGTTGTAGTATGTGTTAGAGCCTTAGAGTTGGATCGTACCCAAAAAAGAGGCTTAGAGTTTGGTTTAGAAGTTTAAGCCTGAATGAGATGCATTTAGGCCTTATAAATAATGCTAATTGGCCCATCCTCCCTATAAATAAAGAGGAGTAAATTAGAGGTCACAGTTAATAAAAATACAAACTTTATTTCATTTGGCATTAGAGTTATAATTATAAAGGTTTAGGGTTATATCTTTTAAGGATTACGGATAATTTACACAATATCTGATAAAAATTAATCACATAAGTAAATTTAAAGTTAAAATTAGTGTTTGAATACCACTAATTAGTAAATTATCCATACAATTAAACCACCCTAAAAGTGACGGTCATTACAAACTTACAATCAATAGATAGACATAGAGCCTAGAGGGTGATATGGGTTACCACTTTGACTATATATTTTTTTGCTGATCAATGGTCTTTGTCATAGTACATAGGATTGGCCTAAAATGAATTTTGAAATGAGACCATCAAAGTTTAACAACAATCAAATTATAGGCCTTTTAAGGGTAAATAATCTTTACAATATTAAAATAAGGGAAATTCTATTGTACTTTTGTTAAAACATGATGTACCGATATAATAGAAAATTTAACCAATAAAAAACTGTTCTTTGTCCACATCATCCTTTTTATATTATATTTTAAAATTTAACTTTTGCCACATGTAAATTATTATCCAACATGTCAAGTAACTATTGGTCAATATATTTTATTGTACCGGTACATGATAATTTATCAATTGTACCGTAACATCTCCCTTAAAATAAATATTTATGTAATTGAGTGATTTTTTATTCAATTAATTAGTTGTATCAAAATTTAATAGTGAAATATGTACTATTAGACTTACAAAAACAAATACCAATAAAGTTAATACAAGTAAACATACATTATATTGCTTGCAACCAGTTTTTTTTGGTAACATACATACATTATATTACATATATGTGGTATGTTTTTAATCAATTTAATAAAAAATTCAGCTGATACATACATTGTAATTTGTATCTGAAGTTGTAGATGCTCTCCTTGATATAAAGTTAGACGTTGGTTATGAAAAGCTAAACATTGTAACAATCTTATCAATAAATCTATTCACAATTTTAAATGTGTTTGCGAGAAACATCAATATATAAAATAAAAGTGTGTGAATAGAAACAACCCAATAAGGAAAAGAAGGCCCAATTCAAAACAAAACATGAGCCTGAGCCCAAAAGAGTGTCGATATTTATAACATCCGAATGTAATGCATCGTCCCTCCCATTTCGTAGTAACTAACTAGGGTTTGAAGAGAGGCGCAGCCGTAGAAGGATTCAACAATGGGTAATCTCATAAACCCTAATTTCTCAAATCAATCAATTTCTCATTATTGATTTGTGTTGTGTTGTGTTAATGTTTTGCAGCAAGGATCAAGGTTCACGAGTTGAGGCAGAAAACCAAAGCTGATCTCACGGCTCAGCTCAAAGACCTCAAGGCTGAACTCGCCTTGCTCCGTGTTGCTAAGGTCACCGGAGGTGCCCCCAACAAGCTCTCCAAGATGTACTAAATCATAACTTTATTGTTCTAATTCTAATGGGTTGGTTTTGTTTATTATGATTTATTTATGATTGTTGATTGATTCTTTGTTTTTTTGTACCATTCTGGTGTTTCAGTAAGGTGGTGAGGTTGTCCATTGCTCAAGTTTTGACAGTGATTTCTCAGAAGCAGAAGGCTGCATTGAGGGAAGTTTACAAGAACAAGAAGTATTTGCCTCTTGATCTTCGCCCAAAGAAGACCAGGGCTATTCGCAGAAGACTCACCAAGCACCAGGTACTCTTTGGTTTATTTTTATTTAAACATTTACTTCAATGAATCATTATGGTTTTAGGTTTTTACCCCATCCATGTTTTTGATTGATTTTTTTTTCTCATGTTTTATTATGATAATTAATTTGTGTATATTAGCTGTAATGAAATGTGTAAATGATGTTTCAAAGCAATCTCAATAAGTCTGTGTGAAATGCAGTGTCTGTGTCCTGCAAATTTATTTTAATTAAACCAAGTATCTATCATTTTTTGTTGTTGCTTAAGATTGTAGTGCTTGTTCTTAAGAAATTATGTATAAGATATGTATATGTATTTACTGTATGAGTAAATTGATGCAAATTTATGAAAATGCATCTTATTCAAATCAGTTGTGACTTGTGGTTAAGTAATTACTTCCTTCATGTGGAATTAGATGTCTGTAGTTGTATACCATCAACATATAGAGGATAAATAATCAAAATGTTTTATCCATCACTTTAGTCGGAATCAAACAAAATTATAAACTATATCCGTTTTGTTTAGAAGATGATTATTAATGAGGAGTAATGGATTAATTTGTTGTTAGATGGCATTAATGCATTGCAGATCTTATTCCCAATAGGTAAATTTCAGCTTTATATATGAATTTTAGGATGCTGGCATCTTAGTTGAATTTGGTCTTTCTTTATAACTTTATCCTATGCTGTTGGCTTATAAGTGCAATTGAGACTTGGCAGCCAAAAATAATCTTTTCCTATTTTTCCATCTATTTTTCTATGTATTCATGAATATTTTTAAGTGTAAATGTGTAATGAATTACTGATTTAAAATGAAATTGCAGATGTTCGTGGTTCTTCTTTCGTTGTTGTTGTTACTGTATGCATTGTTCGATTGCTGATGTTATTTTTCACGTCCATATAATGCAGGCATCATTGAAGACCGAGAGGGAGAAGAAAAAGGAGACATATTTCCCATTGAGGAAATATGCTATCAAAGCATAAGATTGTAGAGCAATCATATCTTTTGATCAGAGATTTGCATCCTTTCCAGTAGACAAGTTTTGATATTTCTATTCTTGTATTTTCATGTTGGTTTTATTATGTTTTTATTCATCAGACCTGAGTTGTCCCTCATGAAGCTACTAGGATTTCTGCACTGTTAGTTTGTCTTTAAGGAACATAACTCATCGCGGGTGTTAGTCTTTAAATTTTCAAAATTTAATGAATACTAAGTTTTGTCAGTTGCGCCATGATATGGTTGATTTCACCAGGAAGGGGTCATAACATTTATGAAAACGTATTTCCAATTTCAAAACTAACCTTACGAGGTAAACAAAGTTGTTGTTACCTATTTTTTAAGTTTCTGATCAAGAAAATTTAAATTAGTCTCAAATGACTGTTTGCAAGTTTCTATATAAGAATAAACACATAAAATTATGATGGACGATATGCTTGTTAGAAGTGGCAATCACATTAGCTGTGATTAAGGTCTTGAATGCGATAAATTGAGATTGGAGTAGCTTTGTCTTAATCTAGTTTGGCTAAACCTTGTGTTACCATATTATCAAGAACTTCAAATTGTAATAACTTTGTCTTAATCTAGTTTGGCTTAACCTTGTGTTACCATAGTAATATAGAACTTCACGATCACCTTCAGATAATCTTGTGTTATCTTTTCTAATCAAATCAGATGTAGAACTTAGACTGAATGCTTGTGAGTTGGAAGGAAATGCGTATATTGTAAACCTGTCAAAGAGGGTTTCAGTAGGTTTTTAATATATTTTCAAACTATTTATTTCATTTTATAAAACTCTCTGAAAAAGCAAAGACTACTTATAACCAACAACAAAGAAGCAAAAACTACTAGTACTACCATATAACTTTTTTCTTCCCAAAACCCACCCTTGTACTTCATCATATTTTTGTAAAGCAATGCCTTCCTTTAAATTCTCTCTGCCTGGTCTATAAAATATACAAATAAATAGATATCGAGTAAATTTACAATAATCATATTCATGTATGTTATATTTGAAGTTAAAGCATTTTGTCTACTTAAAAGACTAGCATTTCGTTTAGTAAGGATGCACCTTTGTTTTGAGGCAAGGAGTGTGTTTACACGCTAATCCTACTTAACTTACCGTTTCTGGGGATTTAAACTATACACCTTGAAGTACAAGGCCAAGCTTTTACTGCAGATATGTATATGTATAGAAAAAAGGAATGAAGACACAAACAATAGCAACCGCAAATTTTGACAGAAAAAGAAATAACGAGGAATGTGTCCACTTAATTTCCAAATTTTGAAAGTCATGTATCCTAACCTAGCGATCTTTGATAGATATTTTGTACAGACCAAAGTGAAAAAGTTCACGAGTTGCTCAGCTCACAATTAGGACACATTTAATCGAGATGGGATGACTAAACAGATTAATTCGCAAAATATAAAACTAAAATGAATCTTTCAAAAGATAGGACCAACAGATATTTAGGGATGAAGGTAACTTAAGATAAAATTTAAATTAATATAAAATAATCATGTGAGAAATCTTACAAAGTTAAAACACTAAATAATAACCATCTTTTTGGGGAGGGCTAAACAATACTGCCATATTATGGTGTGAATCTTATACACGGGACTTCATACGATATTGTCTTTCGGCCTACAAACGGACTGCCAACCTGCACATAACTGAAGAATCTCTCTGAGAGAATGTGTAGCTGCTTCCATTGTCCAAGTTGGGTAATATTCACTAGGATGGAAAACGGATTCTTTATATTCTGTTGGTGGCAAGCATGGCTGAGCACCATTCAGAAGCAAGTCTCCTTCAGATATTATGATGCCAGACCTTGGCTCTTCTTTGTCCGCCGCCTAAACAACCACTTTCATCACACCAATTAGTAACCATGAGAGGTATTAACAGTTGATTGCTGTCCAATACGGCTGGACTAAGAGTATAAACTAATTGTTCATATGTACATAATTTAAGCGCCGTTCATATCATCCTCACTATACATTTGCAAGACATCATAATAAAATTCAGAAAAATGTTCAGGACACAAATTGAGATGCTAAATGAGTAAACAAATGGATGTTTAACACCCTTTACAGGGTAATATACTAATATTTGAGTTCAGAGCTGGCCCAAGAGTGATTGAGGATAAAACAAGTTGTGGGCGAGTGGGTCTTTTTGACAGCGAGTGTGATATTTTTTCTTTAAAAATACCGGTGTGTGCTTTAAACTCGGTCTTTTTCCAACAGGTGCGGCCTTTTGGCTTTATGACAACTAATAACAAATTATTTATTTTATTTTTATTTTCCCTCACCCTTAGACCAGCCTTCGATTTAGATGTGAAAATGGAGTAATATGAGAATATGACAAAACCCTAACTAATGATGATAAAACAGCAATCATGGATGAAGAGCGATGTATTTTACCTTCTCGGTATAAAATTCATAAGTCTTTTTCTTATCTCCTGCCTCATATATGTTGCATTGGGAGTATATCTGTAAAATGATTATAGAGAAATCAGCTATCACCACAATTGCTGCACATAAATTAGAATGCAAAATAAGAAAATGAAAAATGCAGGGGATGATAGGAGCACAGTCACCTGGGCCTCAACACTAGCACAAATTGCATATACTGTCCAGTTTCTGGTGTAATTGTTGTACAGATGAACTTTTCCAAACCTCAATCGAGGCTGTCTCTGACACGTTCCATCAAAGAAACAATGATGAATTGTCACCCGGATGCATCTATCATCGACGTGTGATGGGTCAGCTCCAATGAGCATGGTCTTGTCATGCTGCGCAAAGTAACATCTGATACCAAAAACGAATAATCTCATCACAAAACAGAACATTTGATCAAATCATTGATATAGTTCAATTTAAATCAGGATAAAATGCACTCACCTAGATACAGTGATATCCGTGCTTTGTCTTGTGATGTCTATAAGCCCGTCATCATAATCTCGGAGGCTGCAACGGTCTATCCAAATATTCTTAGAATTTGGTTTTATTTGAATCCCATCTACATCATGACCCCTGCCCCCCTCAAACTCAAGATTGCATACAATTATGTTCTCGCATTCTTTCAGCCTTAAGCCTTTCCCAGTCAATTTAATCCTCTGGCCTCTTCCGTCTATTGTCTTATGAGAGGACACACTAAGGTATGATGAAAGCTGAATTGTACCAGAAACTTCAAAAACAATCCATAATGGCTCCTTCCTACGACACCCTTCGCGAAGGGAACCAGGACCATCATCTGATTGCCAAACACATGCAATGCAATGGATTAAATACACAAACTCAATACTCTGGTAATTTTAATGATAGATCATGTGAATACAAACCTAGTTTTTCATTTGCAAGTCTCCGACAAAATGAATCCAGATACATCTATTTTTTAATGAATCTAAAAAGTGCATTTGTCTCTTATGATCCGAACGGAGATAGTATAATATAATCAAATAAATGCATTCAAATTGGAATATTTGGAGATTAAATTAATTAATTAATTAATTGGTTAATGCATAGAAAGTAGAAAAGAGAATGAAATGAAACCTGAAAGGGAGGTAACAAGATAGAGAGGACCGTGGAGACCACCGATGGCGAGGCGGCCGAAACCCTCGGCACGACCGGCGATGGCTCTCAAAGTGGAATCAACATCTCCGTATGGCTGCATTTTCATCCAACGCCAATTTGCTTTACAAAAATTCCTTCTACTCACACACGCACGGAATAATAATTATAAGATCAAAATATGCTAAAATTTAATGATAAAATTATGAAAAATATGCTTGGATATGATGAAATATCGGATAAAAGTGGAAGATTATTTTAAGAGAAATATTACTGTTAATGTAACGCAGTGTTCTACTTCTAAGACACTTCAATTAAAATTAATTACATTATTATTTTTTCTATTCATTTATCTATTAATAATTGTACTAAAAAAAAATCTATTAATAATAAAAAACTTAAAATAAATGAAGAAATTATGAGATGTGGTTAATTTTAATTGAAATGTTAGAGAATATGATTATAATATATTATTTTTTTGGTCAAGTATGACTATAGTATTTTTCTTATTTTAATTACTACTACGATAAAACATTATTTTTTAAATAAACAAATGAGTCATTTTGCAATTTTTTTATTCTTTATTATTTTTTCTTTACACTTCTATTCTATATTTGTTAAGGAAAAGAATTCTATTAGATAGTTAAAATTAGATGAAACTAATGATGTAGACAACATTTCATCCTTTTAGAAAAGAGTACTTGTTTATCACCACTACAAAGTGAAATTTCTTTTACTTAAATAAAATATCGGAGATTTAAAATAAGTTGTTCCGAAAAATAATACTAAATTGAATAATTGAAAAAAAGTGTCCGGTATAAGCCAAAAAGAGTTTTCGAATTTTTGATCTGTCACTAAGTCAAATTTCTTGTAAACTATGTTAAATAATTGGATCAGTTTGAAAAATATTTTCAGTATGTAATCTTCTGAAACAAACTTTTTAAGTATTCCGGTTTGTATTTTGTTGACGGTGAAATCAAATGTTAAAAGGATAAAATTGAATATAATAAATATTTGTAAAAGTGAAGGTATAATTGTAACTACTTAATATTTGACAAGCTACCTGAATCTAGAGTTTGATAAAACTCTTAGACTCCCGAATTTGGAGTATACTCGGACTCGAATCGAGATGCTCTAGCACTGCTTCCTAAGAGCAGCGTGTCTACCAATTTCACCATATTGGTTGAAGTAGGTTCTTCTTTTTGATCAAGCAAAACCCCTTCCCAAACTGTACAAGCTTCGCATTCAACTTTCTAGATGTAGAATATAATATCTATACACATAAATGGAGAATAGGGGAACATATTAGCATGAGAAAAAGAAAGGAAAAAAGCAATATAATTCAGATGAACTCTTGTGAGTTTGTTTAGTCCTGATTATAATAGGTTAGTTTACACAAAACACAGTATAAGCAAACAATATACATGTATTTCTAGTCTAAGAAGTGAAATTTTCCAGCTGAGTCTATTCTATAGCGGTGAAGCAAGCAAATTCAGCATAATTAATCTTGATTTATTACTTTTAATAGTGTGATACACATGGAGAGGCATACATCATTCATTCATACGACATTATTATTTATGATTGTCAATGTCTCTATTTGAAGCCTTCCTAAAATCCAATTGTATCATTATTATACACTCCATAACACAAATACAAAACAAAATGTTTAATCTTTCAAAGTATTCAAGGCTTGGAGTGGCTTTTATGCCATACGAAATTTTTCATAGTATGACAAAGTTTAGAAGAAGTCTTTTTAATCTCATTCTGATTTTGCATAGAAAAGATAGTTATCAGAAGTATCTCGGTCAAATATAAAACAAATTTTCATCTAATCCAAAAGTTCAAATCGTAAAAGCTACATATTTTAGGTATCATTCAAATCATTTTTTTTTGAAGATGATAAAATTTTATTTCAGCTAACTCCGTAATAAGAAGTACCAGAGAAGCACGAGAAACACTAACACAACCCCACTTATAGTGTTTCGTTATACTGTATTTTTTGTTTTACATGTGGCCTCGTTCCTTACCAAAAAAGAACATTTGGCCTTGTTTGTGACGAAATTTGCTCCTTAAGCCCATCAACTTGCTCTCATACCCCAAAAATCCCAAAATATCCTTAATGTTTAACTAAGCGTTCGTTCGTTTGCTAGAAAAGTAAACACATTACATATCGTATTTTAAAAGACAAAGACGCGCATGTTCGTATCGTAAAAAACGAATGGTACTGATATGGGTTAGGTGATTTTTCTTGCATCAAAACTTCATCACAATTCACAACAACCTCTACACTACAAGTAAGTATTTTATACATACCTAATTTCTAATTTTATAGAGATTAATAGTTTTAGGGTTCTAAATCAAATTAGAGATTCATGGAGATTTATGTTAAACTGTTATCGAGGCACCAACTATTTCTTTTACTTAAATAAAATATCGAAAATTTAAAATAAGTTGTTCCGAAAAATAATACTAAATTGAATAATTGAAAAAAAGTGTCCGGTATAAGCCAAAATGAGTTTTCGAATTTTTGACTTTTTGTGACAGTTTTATCTGTCACTACAAGTCAAATTTCTTGTAAACTCAGTTAAATAACTGAATCAATTTGAAATTAATAATAGATGTAGAAATTAATAGTTTCAGGGTTCTAAATCAAATTAGAGATTCATGGAAATTGGTAGTTGTAGAGTTTAGATTAGATTAGATATGGTTTTGAAAGCAATTAGATATAGAAATTGATAGTTTGATGGGAATTTGAACACAACACTTTTTATGATGATTTGAATTATTATTTTTTGTTAAAACGGTTAGAGAAGAGATTCTAAAATTAAAATTGAAGAAGACGCGTAGAATAGCAACAAATTAAAATACATGAACTAAAGAAAGTACATAAGAGAATTAATCTTGCACCTACACAAAGTGGGTTAAGTAAAAGCATTAATTTCTTGGATATGTTTAAAGTCATTTTTAAATCAAAATCTAGAACCGAAAATAACATTTCATCATCTATAAATGGGGATGCGACAATATTGTGAATGATGTTTTACATCTCAACAAATTTGCATCTGGAAAATTCATTGAGATAAGACACTCTGAGCATCTCAATCCAATTTTGTGATCCATACTTTTGTAGCCATCACAAATCTTAATATTCAAAATTGCCGTCCAAGAGTAGGTGTGATAGTTTGTCATGTGAAGAATGTTGAGAATAATGCCTAAATATCTTTTTGAAGATTTTAGATTAAAATATAGTTTAAATTTATATTTAAAATAAAATAATATTAGATATAAGATTTATATTTATGTTTAGAATATTTATATTTTGTTTAGAATATTTAGGATTTGTTTGTTATTTAAGATCGATATGATCTAAAAATATATTTTTTGTAGCTCTATAAATAGAGCATTATACCATGAATAATAATGAGAGAAAGAGAATAAGAACAATGAATAATATATTTGTTATATTCTCCAATCTCCAAAGCTTCTTCATATAAAAATATATCCCACCAAATTCCGCAATACAAAATCAAAACCACATCAGTGGTATATACCCAAAATATATTCATCAAAGAATAGCAGGGACATTGATATATTTTGAAGCAAATTTAAACCGTAATTTTTAAATTAATTTATTTTTTTGGATAAATTAAGAGCGTTTAGGCATTAATAGATAGACCAATTAATTTATTTAGATTGTGTGAATTTTGTTGTTAAATTTGCCAGAATAAAAAAATGAAGAAGAATATTATTTCAAACTAAAGTTCAAACTGTGTTCAAAAATTTGCAAGCATATATTGTTTATATACCTTTCAAACTAAGTGATGAAAAATAATTTGAAAATATGTTTATAATAAAGGTATTTTCACCTTGTTTGGACAGCCAACTATTAGATTTATGTTAAACTGTTATTGAGGCACCCACTATGTATATCCACACAACAAATTCAATAACTATGATATGTTAAGAGTCTCATATTAAATGAAAAATATTTATAATTAGGTCCAATCTTCACTTTATTAGACAACTTTATATAATTGAACTAGTTAGTTACATCTGAATAAAATTCATAGTATCTTTAATGGTAATATCACTCTGAGTATCATACATCATTAGAAGGTGGTCTCTATAATGTCACATAATATTTATGCAACCCATATATATTTTTCTTCAATGATAATATCACTTTGAATATCATACATTAATAATAAATTGTCAATTCTATTTAATTTGAGATACAAAAATAGATAATATTAATTGATAATACGGTACCTTAAATAAGGTACCGTATCACCAATTTTGATACATTTTATGTCAAGTCATAAAACTCCAATAATAAAATAAAATAAAGTAATTTTGATACATTCTATGATACTCTTATTAAGAAGATGTTCTCATAATCCAAGACTGCTTTGAAGTTGATTCCATGAGAAAGCTAATTTATCTTCCATGATTGATGACCTTCAATCATACTTTGAGAGAAGCAATGAATGTGTGGAATGATTGACCAAATTTAGTGGAAATTAATATATAGTGTGGACAGTGGACACTTCGAAGGTGTGGATTTCACCATCTTCTCAATTAAACCAGATATTTGCTTTGCGGATGTCTTTAGAGTTTTCATACATATATCCGAATTAAGCCAGATGCAACTCTCCAAAAAATTTGAGAAATCACACACCCGGCCGTTTCCATTTTCCTCCAAACTTGAGATAATATAAATTAGAGTCTTGTTAACTAATGCCCCAAAAACACTAGTTAAAGTAACAAAAATTGTAAATTTGCATTGAAAATAACATTTTATATATTTTTATTACTTTAATCGCACGAATTTCAATGCATTTTTACTATATTTGTGTTTCTTAATCATTGCTTTAAGGGCATTAGTTATCATTTTCCTATAAATTATGTGTTGATGAAAATTGAAAGAATTGGTCCTATCAAACAATGGTAACCATAAAGTATAAACAATTCAAACTAAATTAAAGCAATCTGAATATTAATGTTTAGATCATATTACACTTTTACCTTAAAACCGACTACTAACCACGAACAACATATTATATAAAGAGACAGTACTAGAGAATAATGGTGGGTATATATACCGTATATATTATTATAACATTATATAGGCAATCTTAATGATTGAGTTCAAGTTCAACTAAATTCGCGATGAATGGAGACAGATAAGTCGATTGAGGAGACATGCATGGAGACAAGAAAAAGAAAACTATACTACGTACGTCCTTAAATTTTTCTGTCACCTGTTTGTTCAATAATGAACGACAAATTCTTTAATGTACATATATCTATAATTCAACGAATTAGCTGTATGTAATGTACCTATCTCAAGTATCTTTTGGTAGATAGATATCTACTTTGTCAAGTGATAGAGATATATCTTTTTAATTACGTAGTATTTAGAGAGTTCGATAATATATTAGGGTGCCAATGAGAAAATATATATTAAAAAACAATCAATTTTTAAATAGATCTTAATTACTTCGCGTGTTTTCCTAGCTACGGTTCTTCAGTATTTTTTTCATTTATTTGAAATAAGGAGTATTTTGCATATATTCAACTCATTAGACTTTCAAAATCTATCAAATTCACATATTAAAATATATAGGACCATTGCTGAAATAATCATGGATAATATTTTCTTCTTTATGCACATGCATGCAAAAATTATTTATACCGTGTCCAAAAAAGTTTAATTTAGTTGATAGCAGACAAAAATATATTATTAAATAAACAAAATTTAAACTCTGATATCACAATATTTAAAGTGCGTGTCTATCTATTAAACTATTTAAAAAAGTAAAATAAAATTTACTTAGCTTGTTAAAAAATATTTTGGTGGCTAGTGATGAAAATTAGATTTTATAGGGTTGCTAACATTGCAGTTATGGTTCATTATAATTTATGATAGTGAACACATTAAGCTATAGTTTTTAGGGCAAGACTTCTACAGTCATGTCCCGGAATGTTACACGATGCAAGAAAAACAAAAAAGAAAGAGAGATGAACTAAAATTAGCCACATAAGGCGGGTTTGGTCTATTTTTCATCCTTGTCCCTTCATCCCTATATATGCCATTCAATCTTCATTGGCATTCACAATTTATTCTTTGATTTTAATAAACATTATGATTTAAAACTGCATATTAATACAAATTATTATTATTATTTAAGAAGATTCATTGAATTAAAAAAATGGAAGAATGACATTCATCTATATTTGTAAAGTAGGTGAATTAGATAAAAAAGCAGATGGATGTGAATTAAAAGTACCTAAGATGTCACCCATACAAATCACATCACATTAGTAATACAAGATACTAATTTAAAAAAAAAACACTACTATAAGTTTTATAAATATTTATTTTTTAAAAAATTAATTTTTTATAACGAAATTATTATTGTTTTTTTACATTAATTATTATATATTGTCTTAAAACTACGAGTCAATTAAATTAGCCTAATAATCATACAACTGAGTCGATGCATGGTTGCTAGAGATTGAATTGTAGAAGTTTAATTTTAAATCTGAGATTTCTTTTTTTTTTTTGTACAAAAAATCTGAGATTTCTAATAACTTCTCTAAAATATAGACTATTTGAAGAAGTAAAAAGGTATGATAGCTAGAACTGTCAAATGGGCCGGGCCGGCCCAACCTCGCTTGGTCCGCGGGACTTTGCACTATTTATGAGCAAGGTTGGCCCGACCCAATTTTAGATGGGCCATGATTTCGTGAGTCTGGTCTGTCCTTGCAAAAGTTTGGCCCGACCAAATAGGTTTATGGGCCGCCTCAATCTAATTTATATTACTATCTCCGTTCATTTTTACTTGTCGTTTTAGAAAAAAATATTTGTTCCTTTTTACTTGTCATTTTGATAATTTAAGTTATATTTTTCCTGTTATACCCTCTTTCTTATTTTATTTTATTGATTAAATTTTGTATAAGGCCTCAATGGAAAAATAAAAACGGAGCACCTAACATTTTTTTTGTTGAAACAATATAATCTTTTTATTGTATATAAATTTTGTTACAACTTTTTTTGAAATAGATAATGTTTGTGAAAAAGTAGAAATTTATTGGTGGATTAAGAATATGATATATATTTAAAAAAGAGCTTAATAGGAAAATAAGGTGTAAAAATACACTCTCCTATTTTGGTATTTTTTTCTAAAACGACAAGGAAAAAAGAACGGAGGTAGTTATTTTTTCACTTTATTCGATCTTTTTTAAATGACTTTGATATATTAGTTCTTCATCATTATTAATTTTATTGAGATATAACTGTACGCAAATGTAAATTACTAAAATTTTAGGTAAATATATTCATTTTTATTGAACTTACACGTTAAACTATATTTTTTATAATAATTTTTTAATTAAATGATAATTTTTTATGTATTTATTGATTTTTTTTACAAAAAGATATAAACTTGGATAATGGACCGGTCCGAAGCCCGGTCCAACCCAATCCTCAGAAGGGCCACATGGACTTTGGCCAGAAAATCCCGGTTGCTTTTGGGCCAACTATTTTGAAACCCAAACCCGTCTAAATTCGTGGGCTAATTGATCGACCCGACGATCCGACTCATTTTTTACCGCTCCAACAGTATCTATTTAAGTTGAAAATGTACACAAAACACACATACCCTTTGTTATTTAAGTTGAAAATGTACTCATCACACATACCCTTTGGCTTTGCTACCTATTTTTTAATTTAATTTGTATCATTAATTTTGATAATTTTTCTTTTTCTAGTAGAGATATAGTATTGGGGAACTCCGTACATAAGCTAAGCTTGGTAGTTTCGTTTCAGAAACCATTGGTAGAGAGAGCCGTTAAAGTTATTGAGATCCAATAGAGACGTTAGTTGAATTTCTTATTTTTTTGACAAAAGACGTTAGTTGAATTATGATTATGAATGAAAATGTACTTGCCAAAAGTTGAAATTAAGTGTAGTATGCTTCACTGCTTGGGTGGCTCCTAGTTGGTTGGCCCACTCAGAATTAATAACTTTTACCTACTCCAACGATAACCCTGTTTCTACAGCATATATCATAATATCATTTTTTTTTTGGACACAAGCATATATCATAATATCATTACTGACCCAAAATGCCTCTTATTTTTTCATACACGATTGATCAATATCAATGAATAAATGGAAAATTGTGAGTGGGAATATTAGTATCTATTTTCAGACTTACATATATGATCACATTTTGTACTTCCATAGTTGCTCGTAAAATGTTATAATAAAATATTATTGCTACGTACAAGAATACATAAGATTAGATGCAAAACGTATGTATAAAGATTAATTAAGTACGTAGGAATAAAATTTCTGAAGAATATGTGAGAGATGCTTCAATTACACTATACAGACTAATTGATTGAGCTAAAGTCTTTAATGTGTTAGTTAAAGATGAATCATTTTAAATTAAAGAACTTGAATTTAAATTTCGGATGAAACAATATATTTGATCAGAATTTACTTGTTTTATGACTAAATTTCATATTACAATGACCCTTCCTTTATGCAAATTAGAGATAACATAAAACTACTTATATAATTTCTTTTATCTTATATATGTCAAATTAGAACTCCCTAGTAAAAAAAATAGTAATACTATGATTTAAATCCACAATTAATCGTTTAATTAAGTGAGATAACTTAACTTAAAAGATTCATCATTTAAGCATCACATTGAATTATTATTTTTACAACAAAGAGATCTCAACGAAAACATTATTCTAAAAATGTCTCATAACTTATATGTCACGCTAAACTTTCATTTATAATATTCAATGTGAAACTCGTAACAAATTCAATCTCAAAAGATGCATTAATAGAAAACTTTCTCTCTGTAAAGGACCATTATTTTGTTTTATCATTATACTATTTTAGTACGAAAGACCAATTATGAGAAGTCAATATAGTATGGTCTAGCGGTTCGGGTTGTCTGTAGGGAATAACATGCAAGTTGTGTAAAATCTAGTATCTATCAATGTGCAACTTGCACAACAAAATATATTAGTGTACGTAATTATACTATTATATATAGTGTATATATATAGCCACATTTGCACTTGAAACAAATCACAAATATTTCTCCCCCCCCTAAATATATTTCCTTCATTATTTTTTCCCCAAGTCATGAATCTCTTACAGATTTTATGCCTCTTTTCTTTATTCTATTCCGTTTTAAAACTTTTTAAGTTGATTCTTAAACGTAGAAACCAATCATGTTACATGTTAGCCTATGAATGTTTCAAACCAAAAGAAGAAACAAAACTAGACACAGATTCATGTGCAAAAATAGTAATGAGAAACAAAAACCTTGGTCTAGAGGAACTAAGATTTCTCCTCAAAACCATGGTTAGTTCAGGAATAGGTGAACACACTTATTGTCCAAAAATTGTTCTTGAAGGAAGAGAAACATGTCCAACTCTCAAAGATACATATGAAGAAATAGATGAAATCATGTTTGATACACTCGACAACCTCTTCAAAAGAACATGTTTTTCTCCTTCAGATATAGACATTCTTGTTGTCAATGTTTCATTGTTCTCACCAGCACCTTCACTCACTGCAAGAATAATAAACAGATACAAAATGAGACAAGATATAAAAGTGTTCAATCTTGCAGGAATGGGGTGTAGTGCAAGTGTTGTAGCTATTGATCTTGTTCAACAACTTTTCAAAACATATGAAAATTCTTTAGGAATTGTTGTTAGTACAGAAGATCTTGGTTCTCATTGGTACTGTGGAAAAGACAAGAAAATGATGCTTTCCAACTGTCTTTTTCGTTCAGGTGGTTCTTCCATGCTATTCACAAACAAAACAGAGCTGAAAAACAGAGCCATCTTGAAACTTAAACACATGGAGAGAACACAGTATGGTGCTGATGATGAAGCTTACAACTGTTGCATACAATTGGAAGATGAAGAAGGTTTTGCAGGTTTTAGACTAACCAAAAGTCTTGTTAAATCTGCTGCACAAGCTTTGACAGTAAATTTACAGACTATGGTTCCAAATATTCTCCCACTTTGGGAACTGGTACGGTTTTTCATAGTTTCGCTACGCAATAGTATGAAAAAAGTTAAATTTGGAAAATTTTTTACCGAGTTTTTTAACCACGGTAAAATGGTTAAAAAACCGACGTTTAATGTGTTAGGGGGCGGATTAAATTTGAAAACCGGGATCGAACATTTTTGTGTTCATCCTGGTGGTAGGGCTGTGATTGATGGGGTTGGTAAGGGTTTAAGATTGAATGAGTATGATCTTGAGCCAGCTAGAATGGCTCTTCATCGTTGGGGTAATACTTCTGCTGGTGGATTATGGTATGTTTTAGGGTATATGGAAGCTAAAAAGAGGTTGAAAAAGGGTGATAGGATTTTGATGATTAGTCTTGGAGCTGGATTTAAGTGTAACAATTGTGTTTGGGAAGTGATGAGAGATTTGTCTGATACTAATGTTTGGAAAGATAGTATTGATAATTATCCTCCTTCTACATTGAATAATCCTTTTAAGGAAAAGTATAATTGGATTAATGATGAACATCTTAACTTTGTGAGGTTGGACTTTAGTAGTATGGTGTTTAAGTAATTAGGAGGGGGGTAATTATCACCATACAGAAGAAAGGTATAGCTAGCATGGTTAATTAATTACAAATTGTGTAAGGAGAGAAAGAAGAAAAAAATTTGATTGATAAACTCAAATTACATATACAAGATTAGGAAATTGTGTTGTGTTTACAACTTTCTAAAATATTTGTTCTTATCCAATGTTGTTTAAAGATATAGTCATGTATTATTTATTTAGTTAAAGAGGGAGAAAAGCAAGGGTTCAAAACCCTATATGTATTGTGCCATTAATTGATGAAATAAAGTTCATGTCATTAATATGTGTATATTATATTGGTGTATACATGTTAAATTTTAATTTTTATACGGCTGTCTTACTATACTATCTCGAAGTATTTAACTTATCTTGTGCTCTCTTTTATCTATGAACAAGAATATTTCTTTCGACTTTCACCCTCTAATTCTTAATGAAAAATATAATTTCGAATTTGAGACAAGTTCTGATATCAAATGATTTCAGTTCTCTTTCAAATACAATTACAAGAGATGGACAAGAATACTTTCATTACTCTTAAATATAAAAAGAAATTGATTTAATAAATATTAATATATCATATCCTAAATTTATGAGATACATCACCTTTTGATAATCTATTTTTTTTATATATCTAAGATAGATGGTAATATAATACTAGGTTATTGATTATAATACTAGGTTATACAAAATAAAATAACATATAATACTATTTATCTATTATTGGTTTTTATGGATCAAATCAATTTGTAATCTTAAATTTAGAATATTTGCACATGCTCCACAAATCAACCACTTGACTACAATAATAAAAGGAAACATATAATTGGTTTCTCATTTGAAATTCTAGCACGAGAACAAAATTTAGATGCATATATGGATTGGGAAAGTGAAGAGGAGAAAGAAACCAAACACATACTTTAATTCGCACAAAATAGACAAGTCACGAGTAACCAAAAAATAGACAAGTCATGGGCTTTACGCCTCTACTTTACATCGAAAAACCATTTCCATACTTTTCTTTATTAATCAATCAAATAATAACAGAGATATACGAGAAATATGACATATAATAACCAAATATGATCAGATATATGCGCTTCTATGTTATGTAATATAATGTTGTATTTTTATATAATTAAATTCGTAACACTATATATATTATCATCACATATTCGTAACACTTTTGGCATATATTTGCATTGCATTATAGGAGTATTACTATTTAGCATTCATGATTCATTAAATATTTTTTGTCAAACAAATCATTTGTTAATATACTATTTAGACATTTTTAAATGATCATTCCATTTGACTTCAACGACCATGAAAGTTAAGAACATTTTTTTATGACCTTAAAATTAGTTTTTGAATCGCATGTTTGAAATAAACATGAAACACCCAAGATGAGGTTCATGCAGACTGCGTTTCATTGATATACTTGAGGTACTGTGTGGGTGTATGCACTAAAACAAACGTCATTATTGACTTACAAAAAGAGGGTAGAAGCAATAAATTGTTCCATCGTCCTTATAATTACTTAGTCACAATAATGTTACTAGTTTTTTTTGTAGGAATACCCTACGAAAAAAGTTTACCCGATCCTCTCTGGCATAATTTATTGCTTTGGATCTTTCATTTTCCTATTCAATTATGTATATTGTATACTACCATCATCAATCAATCAATAATAGAAAAGCTCGCTTATTATCTCCGGATCGCTCTCTACTGATAATATGACTGTTCAAACAAAATCTTAGCTAACATGTGTCCTAACATATTAAAAATTTAAAAATAAAATTTAATTTTTTTTTTTAAGATTATACTTGTATATTTAGCTTTTAACATTTTTTTTTTGACTATATACAAAAGTTGTATTTAGTACTTACTACTACATTATATTATGCCCATAGATATATGGAGTATATGTGTAAATTAAAACTACTTCACATGACGTGTGTGACTTATTATAAGGGGACACTTTATTGACTTTAATTGGTGCTTCATTCATTTATACAGCTCTGCCCTGTGAAATCAAAACTGCCCTGGTCCTTTGTGTTCAGAAGGGAGGAAAGGGAATTAATGGATTCTCGTCCTCTCTTAATAAGTGATACTGGTACCATGTGTTTTTTTTCTTTGACCATAAATGGTTACTACTGAATTCACTTTTTTTTTTTTGTGTGTCTCCCTTGTTGTTTTCATCATTTTGGGTTTATTTAAATAGTGTTTTATTAGTTTATAGTAGTTGGGTTATTTTTCTTGTTACACGAGAAAAGCAAAAGCAATAACAAAATAAAATATTATTAGTGGGTGCAACGTAAAGAACCATTCGTATTATCTGTTTATTAACATACAGTAAACAGAGTTCAATTAGAGGATTAAAGAACCATCTATAATTTGCTTATAGATCTTATTCCAATTGGGCAAAATAGTTATCTCACATATATATTACCTCTCTGGATGTGTGTACGTATATAAGACATATTAGTAGTTGATTAAGCATTAGCCGCAAATTAAATCCTAAAATATGGAAGAAATTATGTTCACAATACTACTACTTCTAAAATGATTAGTATTTTAACGCTCAAGTCAATATTGTGAACATAAATACAAATCAAATATGTTGAATTAAGAGTTAGAATTCACAATACTACTTGTACGGGAAAGACGTAAAGGAAGGTTCCGCCAGAGGATCTAGTGGCAAACTGAGGGAAAGATGAGTTTGGGTGTACTTGGTGAGGGTACCTGTAAAATGATTAGTATTTTAATGCTCCAGTAAATATTGTGAACATAAATACAAATCAAATATGTTGAATTAGGAGTTAGAATATATAACGATAATGATTAATATTGTATTGAAAATTAATAATAAGGAGATAGTCTTGAAAGTTCTTTGGTTGAATAATGTTTTGTCAAAAATTAGCATTTTTAGGTGGAGGCTACTCAGAAAGCTCTTTTTCTTAAAGGGCTCATTGCTAATAACCAAGAGAGATGTTGCGTTTTAACGGTAGCTATTCAAGTTTATTTTGCAGAAAAATTAATTATTTTGAGAAAGAGATAAGCGGTTTAGAGACTTTTAGTACGTTTTAGCAGTTTATAAAAAGAGTGTTAATTGGAAGGATTAAATTGATATTTTATCGTTACTATATAATATTTATTTATTGGACAAAACTTTTTTATTTGGAGCAATTTATAGGACAAAACTTTATATTTGAAGGACAAAAAAGTTTATTTGAAGGTATTATTGAAATATATGACAAATCCATTTGCCACGAAACACACATGTCACACTCTTTATAAAAAAAAAACACAACCAATCACACACTATATGAACTCACGTAGATTTCGCGGGGCTCGAATAATGAAATTCAAATACTAAGACTTTTTGTGAGAGGCCATTATCATCATTAATTCTACTTAGATTTTTTAGATATATGGTATGTTATGTACTTTGTAGACCATACTTTTTTTTTTTTGGTTACTTGTAGACCATACTTTGATGTGCTTGGTAAGATTACGTTATTAAATTGTTTGCTTTTCTATTTACTTTTTGTAACCATATATATCTCCACAGTTTCATCATTTCCATATATTTTAGTTAACATATTGTGTGATCAACCATCGTCCATATATAATTAATAATTAACTAGTTTATTCCACACGATTGTTTTCTTTTTTGAGGTAACATCATTTGTTTTTGTTTTTTTTTAATAAAATTGTAAATTTATCAAAAATATTTTTGTAACAAAAAATCATTAGTATACGTAAAATTTTAGAAAGAATATTATAATAAGAGAGATAACAAAATATCAAAAACTAACCAATAATTGGTGACAACTTGTGTGCCCCTTTAAGATTTGAGGGTATTTAACTCTACACCACTCAATAATATTTTAATCGATATAAATTTTATAAAATACACCGTTTGATTGAAAGTTTATATCATATAGATCATTTGTGTAAAGTTTCAGACAAATTTAAAATCATTTAATATGCTATTGAGACACATAAAGATGAACGGTGTTTAAAAAAAATCAAACAAACCATTAATTTTGATATGTCTCAATAACATATCACATGATTTTCTGAAACTTTACACAAATGATCTATATGATATAAACTTTCAATCCAACGATGTATTTTATAAAAATAAATATATATCAGTCAAAATATTATTGAGGTTATTGAATATTTGAGGGGTAAATATCCCCAAATCTTGAAGGATATATAAGAAAAACTTCAATAATTTGATAGATACGTACGTACTTAAGTTTTTTAATTATTTTTTTGACGATACTTAAGTTTTTTAATTATTTAATCGTGAATTTGATCTTTGGTTAGTGTAGTTAATTACACGTAAATGATACTTTAATTTAAATAAAAAATACCAAAAATAAGTTAGATAGCAACTTAGGGATGGAATAATTTTGTTAGTTACGTTGTTTGATAAATATAAGACATAATTAGGTATTCAAATTTGAGTATCATAAATATACACACGTTTTGGTAGGTGACATTTTGTTAAAATGTTTTGTTTTTGGGTAGGTGACATTCTTCAATGAATTACCAGTTTTAGCAAATATTAGTAATTTATTGGATGGGCAAAAGATAATTGATTAGAGCGAAAGTAAATTGAGGTCAAAGAAAGATGTTGAAAAATATTTTTCACACAAAATTAACATTTCAAAATTGATTCAATGTACTGTGAAAGCTACAAATTGCAGCTTTATGTAGAATCGAGTATGAGAAATATAATCAATTTTCTATTATTTTATTAAACATCTTTCAAACGTGAAACATCGCCATTAAAAGAAAGAAACACAAGTTTGCTGTCAAAAAAACGTGCGTCCAAACATACACTAAATCACAAATAAAATATCCGACTTAATAATTTCGGTATTAACAATTGATCAAAACTTACGGATATGTGCCTAGTTTGTCACGTGTTTTTGTCAATTTACGTAATCACAGTTTTATAGTACTGTTTTCAAACCTTGGGCCGGGCCGAAGCCCATGACAGGAAGAGAAAAGAAAAAAAAAATGCAAAAAAAGAAGAAGAAAGGAAATGAATGAGAGTCAAATGATCTCAGACACCGACTGCATGGAACATTCCACCGCGGCCACTACCTCCGCCGGAGAAAAAACCTCCGCATATTCCGATAAAGACCACCCCTCACCGTCGGAAGCTCCAAATATTGTGATGTCTTCCAGAGATAACGACGATTCTCTCTTCAGCGGCGGTGGCATCAGGTAGTACTTATTTTCATTACTTCATTTTCTCTCTTTAAGTGTTTTGTTTCTACTAGTTATTAATTCAAATAGTACTATTTATTTATTTATCTGAAATTGAATTAAGCCTTTATATCTGCAAATTTTTAGTGTCGTTATGCTCATAAATTGATTAACTAGTTCATGCTATTAGTTCAATAAATTACAAATACTTAGTAAAAAAAAAGAGGCTTCCTACGGTTTTTTATGTAACTTGCAAATTTGCAATAATGATGAATTGTATTGTGATATCGTCGCAAAGAAATTATATGTACATGACTTAGTTATGATATGATGCGTAGACTATTGTAGATTTGTAGGCTATGAAACACTAACATATACATCAAATAGATACAATACTAACACCGACAAATAGACACCAATATAATATAATCTGACAAAACAAAAGTGATTGAAATTAACCATATCTGACACGCGTCGATGCTGCATGTATCATGTATGGCATGACAATCATATACAAACTCATTCAAACAGCAGAATAGGGGAGAGTGAGATGTAAAAAGTAGGAAAAGAGACGATTAAATGAGTTCTGAAGTGAAGAAGACAGAGCGTATAGTAATTTGAAAAATGTTCGCCCATTTGAATGCTATTTGATCTGTACAATAATCTTGTCTAAACAGGGCAGATGGTATAAAAAAGACTAATAACTGTCAATAGCAACTGTTATACTAAATTCAATCAAAAGAAAATTGGGGACTTGTGAAATTTCATGTTGGATCAAGTGCTAACCTCCATGCCAAAAACCAAAGCTAATGGCAACGGTAAAAGGGTCTGCACCCGTTAAAGGCATTGTAGGCTGTAGTGTTAATGACCTTCAATTCAACTCTCAAATATTTCATGTTGCACTTATGTTTTTCTAGCTTTCTATCTGGAAGTCGAAATGGAAGGATCAGCTATGGTTATTCCAGTATCAAGGGTAAAAGATCTTCAATGGAGGATTTCTTTGAGACCAAAATATCAGAGGTTGATGGTCAGATGGTTGCCTTTTTTGGTGTTTTTGATGGTATGTCCTAGGTTTTGTTTTTGTATCCCTTAAACTTAATGCTTTAACTTTTTTGTCTAGCTTTTTTTTTTTTATGGTTTATTCTATTGTAGTGATTCTTTTCGTCATAGGATGATATCTACAAGGAGAAGACTTGAATAAAGTAAGATTGTCCCTAAGCTGAACAAGTAAAGGTGTATTTATTTAAGATACACTGTTTTTATAATTTAAGGAAAATGATAAACATTGCCCTCAAGACAATGGTTAAAGAAGCAAAAATAGTAAAAAACCTACTGGAACTTGTGCATTCTATCTTTTTAAAATAATAAAGCACGGTTTTCAATACAAATTTTACTACTTTCGGTAACCTTAACTAGTGCCCTTAGGGCACTAGTTAACAAGACCCATAATTTAAAATGTACATGATCTTAATGCACTATAATTTGAGGTTTGATAGATGAACTCACTTTATAAGGGCTTTTTCACTTAAATTATATAGTGCATTAAGATCATGAAGCATTTTAAAGGCTAGCTATTGGTCTATTAACTTAAATTTAATAGATGAACTCACTTTAGAAGGGCTTTTTCCAATATGCTATTGGTTTATGGTGGGCATTGGATAGGTTTTTAATTTGTTGAGAAAGGGGTCTAGAGTTCAGTTACTAGGATGGAATTTTAGAAATGATAGAATAGAGCATCTGAAATGAGCTTGGTACTTGGTAGATGATTTTCCGATGTTCATTTGGAATTATTAGAAAGCAGTAAGGCATAGGAGTTGTACGATGGTTTTGGTTAAGGTTTTATGGAAAAATACTGTGTAATGGGGGAAGACAAGGCTTATGACTCTTATAAATTTGGAGGCGAGGAACCGAATTACTCAAATTATGTATATCGATCGACTATCGTTAGAACATGAAAGAAATTCACAATGCTCTGTACAGCAAAGAGGGAGTGTGCAAATCTGTGATATCAAACCTTTTTAAGATTTGATGATTAGATCGTGGCTTTCAATTCCATACTAAAATTGAAAAAAATGTAGGTTATTTCATATTGACATGTCCTTTTCATGCATCTCTTTAAAAAAACTTCTTCTCATCTTTTTAGGCCATGGAGGATCACGGACTGCAGAATACCTGAAAAATAATTTATTCAAGAATTTGAGTAGCCATCCCGACTTTATCAAAGACACAAAGACAGCTATTGGTATGTACTTCATTTTTACTAAATTATAGGACATAGTGAAAGTATCTTATCTCATTATAGTTGTTTCGTTTTGTATGCTACCTGGATGGTCTAAATATGAACGTCTGTTTTGTTTGCAGTTGAAGCATTTAAACAAACAGACGTCGATTACCTCAATGAGGAGAAGGGACATCAAAGGGATGCTGGGTCTACTGCAACAACTGCTTTGTTGTTGGGTGACCGAATTCTTGTTGCAAATGTTGGTGATTCCCGAGTAGTTGCATCTAGAGCTGGTTTAGGTTGGTACCATGTCAATTAAGTGTGTGAAGAATTAGGAATTAAATTTTCATGGTCAAGCATTGATTTTTGGTTACTTCTAAGTTATTATGTTACAAATTGCTTATATTAGTATACAAAACAGCTGAAGACTCAAAATAGTTTCCTATCTTCATCCTTGTGTTTTTCTTGTTTTCACTGATATGAAGGAATGCATTGTGCAGCTGTTCCTTTATCTGTTGATCACAAACCTGATAGATCTGATGAGCGTCAAAGGATTGAACAGGCTGGGGGATTTGTTATATGGGCCGGTAAATTTCATCCTATTTGGATTTTGCCATTTGTTTTTATGGTTCATGTTAAATTAATGATAACAATAAATAACTTACTCTATTGCTGGTTTATCCAGGAACATGGAGGGTTGGTGGTGTTCTTGCTGTTTCCCGTGCATTTGGAGACAAGCTTCTTAAGCCATATGTTGTTGCTGACCCAGAAATTCAGGTTGACTAAAATCATAAGCATGATCACCCATTTTCTGTATCTGTGTTTTTTATATATCTTATGTCTGCAAACTTATCACCCCCATTGGATACTCTTTTCGCTTAGGAGGAAGAAATTGAAGGCGTGGATTTTATAATAGTTGCAAGTGATGGTCTTTGGAATGTTATATCAAACAAGGTGAGACTATTTTTATCTTGGCCTAACAAATAGGGAGTGAAACCCATTGTGAATTTCAGCTAATAAAGTATGTTGAAATTTGAAAAGAGCTGTATAGCTAATGTTTCAGTTTAAGAACTAGCCTTTTCCATTATATATTAATATTGGCATTTTCTTTTGCCAGTCTTTGTTCACTTATCTCATATATGGATCTCTATTCTTGTACTTGTTCTTCATGCTTGATATCTTTATACAATGTCTTTTTATATTGTCGTCAAGTCATGCAATTGTGCAAATAAATCTTCGACGAAACCCAAGCATCTCATTATGCAGTCTCTACCTTTTCAGGAAGCTGTGTCTTTGGTACAAAATATAACTGATGCTGAAGTGGCATCTAAAACACTTATTAAAGAAGCTTATACTCGAGGAAGCTCAGACAACATCACTTGTGTCGTTGTTCGATTTGATCCATCTTGATGAGCTCTATTTATGTAGGTATCTGTCATGTCTTACCACTGAAATAGAAAGGACAAATGGTTGTGTAAAGGCTTACCTTACTTTCATACGATTTAGTACTTCTTTTAATTTATTTTAGTTATGATAATGCGGTTTTGTAAGTTGTTTTAGTCCTGTAAATAACCACTTGCTGGAAAAAGGAAATACCTGTAGATGCAGTTTGGTTTTATATCTCGGATCCAGCTAGTTATTGTGACCCTCTGAACAGTTAAAATACATGGTTTTCTCGATTGATGATTGATGTTCGTGATCTTCATTTGTTTTGTTGTTGTTAGTTGTTACAGTCACAATATCCCAAACTGGATTCTTATTACTGTTGAAGACCACACCTGCGCAAACGTAGGTTATTCATCGCTTCTTGGTTTTTTTCTGGAGAAACTTTATTTGTTTTGTTTAGATTGATTCAAATGGTAAGAAACCCTTTAAACATATAGTTAGAGATTCAACCCTAGACTCTTAAACATAGAAAAAATTTAGTTGGGAGAAAAGAATATATGTTATATACTCCACATCAACGGTTCGTACTTGTGTATTTAACTTGTGTTATTAGATAATATTAACGAATTTAAAAATGCATTGAATTTTTTTAATAGATTCCTAAGTCAACCTTAGCATTTACTTCTAAATAAAATTTCTTGTTATATTTGAAAGGATCGTGTTAACTAGTGCCTTGGACATTAGTTAAAAAAAAATAAAAAAAGGTAAAATTTATATTGAAAAGAGTACTTTATATAATTTTAAAAGTTCTAAGATGCTTTTTTTTTTTAACTAAGATACTTTTATTATATTTGGTTTTCTTACTTTAGAAATTTTAGCTCAACTGACATCATTATTTATTTTTGATAATAAAACAAACATCATTATTATTAATACAAGTATTTAATTCGAATTTCTTTCAAACCTTTCATTTATTTTAATCAATTGAAATATCTCAAAGTCTCAACCCGTAGTTGTGAACTTAATTAAGGGAGAGATTAATGTTGTATTTTTTATTATTTTTCAAATGGTTATTTAATTGCGTAAAAAAAATGGTTATTTAATAATTTTGAAATTTTTTCTATTTGTTAAGAAGAAAAAGAAAAAAAAAAGAGAAAAAATCCAAAATGTTAATTTGTCCATGTTCAATTCCCCTCCCCTCCTTCCTATGACTTTCCTATTTCTCTTCCTTCCTTCATTCCACTCATTTTTCTCTTTATCATCATCAAAGCCAACTCTTATGACTCATGTCTTTTATCTTTCTTTCCTAAAATAACATTAATTAACTAACAATTAATTAAATACTTATACTTAGATACATACATAATCATTATTATTATTCATTAACACAACACATCCATACTTAATTACTGCCTCTTCTTTCATGGCCTCCAATTTCAACCTTCCAGGTATGTCTGCACAGCACTACCCATCTTTTTTTTTTTTTTTTACTTCACTGTAACTCTTAAATTTTACATTTTTTCATCACCCTTTTACGTTTATTGCAGGAGGAGCTCAAAATCAAAGAGATTTAGAGAAGGGAACGATGAATTCTCCAACACAGAATCCACTTTATGAAATATCGCCGTCACCATCTCCGTCGTCTGCGACGGCGCCGGCTCTTGTTCTATCAAACTCAGGTAAAAGGATAGATCAAGCAGGTAATAAGAAATACGTGAAGCAAGTAACTGGTCGTCACAACGACACGAAGCTTCATCTTGCGGCTCAGATAGGTGATGTTGGTGCTGTGAGACAGATCCTTCTTGATATAGATTCTCAGATAATGGGTAATTTGAGTGGTGATGATATTGATCTTAACGCTGAAATTGCTGAAGTTCGTGCTCTTGTTGTTAATGAAGAGAATGAACTTGGTGAAACTGCTTTGTTTACTGCTGCTGAAAAGGGACACCTTGATGTTGTTAAAGAATTGTTGAAACATTCAACACTTCAAACTGTTTCTAAAAAGAATCGATCTGGTTTTGATCCTTTGCATATTGCTGCTAGTCAAGGCCATCATGGTATGAGTTGTATTCAATGTCATGTCATGCCGGTTTTGTTTTGTTTTACTTTAATTTGTGTTAGCTAGCATGTTCTTTTTTTATTACTTTTCCTTTGTTTTGAATGCGGAGATTTTGCTAATTTGATTGTGGTGCTTTTTGTAAAAATGGGTAGTCTATATAGTTTTAAGATGTATGAGTGACTTTTATACTCATTTTAGAACATGTTCTAAGGCCCTGCTTGGATAAACAACTTAATTAAACGCTTATGTATAAGCTATTTTTAGAACAACTAAATATAATAAAATCAAATTGTTTTCATATAAGCTTTAAGTTGTTTTTGTAAGCTATTATCATGGAGAGCTTGTGGAAATAAGCTGAAAACAATTTATGGACAAGTCATAAGTTGTTTTCATAAGCTCTCCCAAACAGTCGCACATGAACTTATGTCGGTAGATGTTCAAATAAGCCAATTTAAACAATCCTAATTCTTGGTTTCAACTTAGGAGAACAATGGAATGGAAGTGTATTTGAGTAGATTTGTCATCTATTTAATAAGTTATGAGTTGACTATTGAGTAGTTATCTTGCATAAGGCGTCAAATAAAGAAAAACAATTATGATGCTTTTAATGGAAACCCCAAGAGCAAAGTTATGAAGCAATGTCACTCTTTTGTTCATCATTAGTAGAGTTAATGCTATGTAGACAAGCTTGCCAAACATTAATGGTTGGCTTATTTGGGTTGTAATCATTAGACCTCAAATTACTTAAATTTGTTGGGTATGACGTTCTAGATTCTTAATGTAATTATAAATGTGAGTAATTTGTCTTCTGCTCTTCGTGGTAATCTCAATTGAATTTTCATTTGCAGCCATTGTTCAGGTTTTACTAGATTATGACCCAAGCTTAAGCAAAACCATTGGTCCATCCAATGCTACTCCACTTATAACAGCAGCAACAAGAGGTCACGTCGAAGTGGTGAACGAACTGCTGTCAAAGGATGGCAGCTTGTTGGAAATAGCAAGATCCAACGGGAAAAATGCATTGCATTTAGCTGCTCGTCCAGGTCATACAGAAATTGTTAAAGCCTTGCTCAGCAAAGACCCTCAATTGGCTCGGAGGACTGACAAGAAAGGGCAAACTGCATTGCATATGGCTGTAAAAGGACAGAGCTGTGACGTGGTGAAGTTGCTTCTTGAAGCAGATGCTGCTATTGTTATGCTTCCTGACAAATTCGGTAACACAGCGTTACACGTGGCAACTAGGAAAAAGCGAGTAGAGGTATGTCAACAGTAGCATAGCATTACAAGCACCATACATCTATAGAAAAAGTAATAGTACTAATTACGTTACTTGAAAATGCCAGTTCCCCTAGATACTTTTAAGCATGTCATAGAGTTCCCAATTAAAAATCTAATATTTTGGTTTGTCAATTTGTTGTTCAGATAGTGAATGAGCTGTTACTCCTGCCAGATACCAACGTAAATGCATTAACGCGAGACCACAAAACAGCCCTGGACATTGCTGAAAATCTTCCTCTCTCTGAAGAGTCGTCGGATATAAAGGATGTCCTTTCTCGGTACGGGGCACTTAGAGCTAACGAGCTCAACCAACCGAGGGATGAATTGAGGAAAACTGTTACACAAATTAAGAAAGATGTTCACACCCAGCTGGAACAAACCAAGAGAACCAACAAAAATGTTCATAATATTTCCAAAGAGCTAAGGAAACTTCACAGGGAAGGAATTAACAATGCTACAAACTCAGTGACAGTTGTGGCTGTGTTGTTTGCTACAGTTGCTTTTGCTGCTATATTCACCGTACCTGGTGGGGATAACGACGACGGTTCAGGAGTGGTAGCCGCTTATTCTGCTTTCAAAATTTTCTTCATATTTAACGCTATTGCGCTTTTTACATCTTTGGCTGTTGTGGTTGTTCAAATTACCTTGGTTAGAGGTGAAACTAAAGCAGAGAAAAGGGTGGTAGTGGTGATTAACAAGCTAATGTGGTTGGCTTCTGTGTGTACCTCAGTGGCATTTATTGCCTCTTCTTACATAGTCGTCGGTCGGAGGAATCAATGGGCTGCAATCCTGGTTACGGTAGTCGGAGGAGTGATAATATCTGGAGTTCTTGGCACTATGACTTTCTATGTGGTGAGGTCTAAAAGAATAAGATCAACGAGGAAGAAAGAAAAGCAGCTAGCCAGGAGAAGTGGATCCAACTCATGGCATCATTCTGAGTTCTCCAATTCCGAGGTTGATCGAATTTATGCGCTTTGAGTTTGAAGACCAAATTATGTTGGAAATCGGATAATAGTTGTTTGGAGTTTTGTCTTCAAATTACCACTTTAAGAGTTTACCTAGAAACTGTAATGCAAGTGTACACTGTACATAGTACAGACAGTTCTTCTGTAAGCTGCTACTGTTGTTATAGGATCATGACAAATTAGAATGAAGGTTTGATCACTATTGTTGTAACTCTTGAGTGGTGTGCACTTCAGCATGGCTCAAGTATGCATCTGTATAAATCACAGGTTACGATTTGCGAGAAGAATAACACGGACATTGCTTTAATTCTCAACTCCTGTGCCGATAACATAAAACTATGCTTGGTATATATGTTATTTTAGTTTGTTGCTGAGATTTTTGCTACTAGAAAAGAAATGTCTTTTGTTTTTCTTACTTATTCCATATAAAGTGTCAAGTGTGTGGTTAAATATATAGAAGCATGTATATTTCAAAACACACAAACAGGGAATAAAATTAATAACAAAATTTAAAAGAAAGAATAAAAAATATCAACCAACAAATTTGGAATGACAATGCCAATAAAAAACCTCTGAATACAATTTATGATTGTTAGTATATATACAGTTGTGATATTCCTCGTTGTAATATATATACTGCCAAATTGGTGAACCAATACAAATGTAATAGAAAACAAAAACAATACAACTATATTGAGTTTCTTAACTAGTGGATAAGATGTACGGTACTTGTTAGCATTTTCCTTTACATAATATCAGCAACATTCATCGGTAGTTCCACGATTTGAGTACCATAATATTGCTCAATGTCTCTCAAGATCCCGACTTCATCGCTTTTGACAAAATTTAATGCAACGCCCTGCAACCAATAACAATTAGAAGTAACCAGTAAGTAAGTAATAGAGGTTTGTAATTGGAACACACTATGTAATAATTAGATATCCTCTCAGGCGTAAAATACTCTAGTTTGAGTTTCTAATATGAATAAAAAACATCAGTTCAACTAATTTAAACATTACCAATACCTTTCGTCCAAAACGTCCAGAACAACCGATCCGGTGAATATACAACTCTCGATTATTTGGAATGTCATAATTGATAACCATACAAACCTGATAACAGAAACAAGTACATGATGATCACTACAAGTGCAATTCAAAAGGAAACAACACAAGAATTTCTCAATAAATTAATATTTCAATTGAAACTAATTAGCCGGATGATAGAAAAATTGCGATTAATTAACAACTTGCCTGTTGTACATCAAGGCCACGAGCCCAAACATCGGTTGTAATTAATAAACGGGTTGTTCCAGCACAGAATTCCTCCATAATTGCATCTCTTTCTCTCTGAGGCATGTCACCATGCATTGCTGAGACAGTGAAATTATTGTTGAGCATTTCTTTGGTTAACCATTCCACCTGTTCCAAGAGGATATACATACATAATAAGAAACTTCATCGATTACACCTATTCAAATCGTATGAAATAATTAAACAGTTACCTTTCGCTTGGTGTTGCAGAATATAACAGCTTGAGCTATAGTAAGATGATCATAAAGATCACACAGAGTATCAAACTTCCATTCCTCCTTCTCCACCTCAACAAAATATTGCTTCATGCGCTGTAGTTAATTACGAAGAGTTGAGTTTAATATTATCCAATTAAAGATTAAAAAGCAGAAAATTAAAGAAGATGAAAACAATTGCTTATTAATTACCTCCAAGGTCAATTCATCGCGTTTTACAAGGATCCTAATAGGATCTGTCATGAACTTATTTGTCATCTCCAAAATATCATGAGGTAGCGTAGCGGAGATCAAGACAATTTGAAGATCCGGTGGAAGATATCTGTACACATCATAAATTTGATCTTTAAACCCTCTGCTCAACATTTCATCAGATTCATCCTGAAATAAAAAAAGAAGAAAAGTATAAGATGTCCTTTTATTTTCATAGGATGAGAAAAAACAAGAAAGAAAGGAAGTATTACCAGAACGAGCAACTTGATAGCTCTCGTGCGCATTGTTCTCCTTTTGATCATGTCTAGGACTCGACCGGGAGTTCCAGACACAACATGAACTCCGTGTTCAAGTATTCTTATGTCTTCTCCAACACTTTTGCCTCCAATGCAAGCATGGGCGTGTATGTTTGTGTAATATCCGATAGCCGATATAACTTTTTCAGTTTGTGAGGCCAATTCCCTTGTTGGCGACACAATTAAAGCTTGCACCCTGTTCAGAGTAGTCGCAAATTATTATTATCACAGAAACATCAACGAAACCTACATAATAAGAAAAAGATGAAAGGAAAGGAGGAACTGACTCTGTGATAGAAGTATCAACAAGATGGCAAACAGTTAGGGCAATCATGGAGGTCTTGCCGGTTCCAGATTGAGCTTGAGCAATGACATGGTGACCCTGAATGATAGGCACAACGGCACACTGTTGAATCGCTGATGGTTTTTCGAAACCATATTGGTAGATACCACGCAGTAAATTATCTTTGATTTCCATCTCCTCAAAAGTTGCAATCGTCTTCACACCAACCGTTGTCTCAAAGTCCGAATCAACTGGCAAATCGTTCTTTGTTTTCATTGGTGCCATATGATAGATACTGTACTGAATACAGATAGTGGGAGTGAATAAGGAAACTTGCTCGGGTTTGTTTGAATTTGGGATATTCTTCTCGCTCATTTGCAAGCTTTTATATTTATAGATACCTAGTTAGCTTGGAGAACAAGATTCGGTGGATTTTCTGTTTTTTTGTTTGGTTAGTTATATTCCACAAAAAGAATTTTTGTTAGTTGAAGATATTTATCATCATATCACTTAATTGATTCAGAATAATAAAAAATTAAATATCAGTATATCACAACTGTTTTTATTTATTTATTGGATTTAGCCGCAATGTTTTTATTTTTATTTTTATCATAGGTATATATGTACATATCCAATCAAATATTCAATTAAAAAAAAAACTTTTATGAATAGTTATATTTTACATGAAAAAATTAACACAGGAAAAAATTAATAAAATATTTCAAAAAAATAAATCTCGTTAAATATAGTGCAGCGCAAAAAACAGCATAAAAAAAGAACACTCGTAGCGATCACACTCTCTCTCTCTCTCTCACTCTCTTTAACACGCGAGGGCTTTACATATGCGCGTGACCATAATCCGGGTTGACCCACAACCATAATCCGGGTCAAACGCGGGTCACTAGAATGGCTAGAGTACAGTTAACGTTGATACTAATTTCTTTTTGACATATTGATACTAATCAAAACCCTTAATTTACAATATTATTATGTATGTATAAAGATAATTACACTTAAATGGAAAACAAGCGGGCAAAAAATTGTGCTGCTATCCCTTTTAAGATTATAATTGATTTTGATTTTAAATTAAAAACTTGAAACTAATATTATTATTTTTGGCAAAAAAGACATTCATTCATATTTTCCATATATATTACTTGATCATATGAAGGGGATGTGGATCCTCTAATAATGTATTTTTTCTCCTACCCTATCTCATACTTAATAATGATTATTTTATGTTTATCTTTTTCAATGTACCAAAAAAAATAATCACCACCTCTTATTTTTTATTTTTTATTTTTTATTTCCCTCTTTAGTCTTTACACACACAAAATTACCAAACAACACTACTGCCGCATGAACCATGAAGGGATCCACTTTGATGTGAATAATGTTGCTGTAGTCATGCATTTATTGAGTTTTTTTATACAAAAACTTTAAACTGATGAGATTTGGAGAATCATACAGTAAATGTATTAGTATGCATTCTCGAACACATTTTACATAACATGAGCAGCATTCATCTTCTATTCTTCTAGATGGTGAAATCTATGTTGTCAACATTCTTTATATATTTTCAACTAATTCCCTTAATAAAATTAAGATCGGTTACACTTACACCCCAAAGATAAGTAATAAAAGAAATAAAAAAAGAACCACCTGAAAAGCTGTTTCTTAATTACTTTGTCTGCATTGAAGGATTCTTTATTATATCAACTATGATTATTTTAAAAATAACATCTTTAAACTTACTTTAATTATTCATAAACTTTCCTCATTGGATTTAAAGGCCAATGTCTTATTAGTTGCCAAGACATGAAGACATGTGGGTTTCCACAATCATCATCATCATTGTTAGTATAGATATTTGATAAATCAAGGGATCTAACTAACTTGTATTTTAAAATGTACTACTTAATTATTTAAGAAAAAAGGTATATGGCAATTACATATTCATGAGTGGAAAATTGGATGATCATACTTGACAGGTAAGCAATTAAAATTCCATAGCACACTACATGAAAAGACTGGTTCTTTATTTCTTGCTTGCCACCATTTGAACACATAGCTGAATTTGATATTTCTTGATAGTGAGAATGATTTTGAAATATGGTCTCTAACTCATTACTCTATCACTCATTGGTTTCGTACTATGCCTGTCCTCATACTATCTTTTACATGCATGATTGATAAGTAATACCAATTAAAATCACTCATCAATATCAGATTCTAGTCTACTCAAAACCTTTAGAGTTTACTGTTTAGACAATGAATATATGAGTATGCTTACTTATTTTTTATTTCTCTTAAGATTTGTTATTCGGTTCAAGGGCCGATTATTCTGCGGAACATCAATTCCACCGTCTATTAGCCGGGACCCATTTAAAGTCTGAACTTTTATACTGAGAGGGTTAAAACCTAAAACCTTAAAACAAACATACTCCAAGGTCTCAAACCTTCACCATTAGGCCAACTCATGTGGGTTGTCCGCTCACTTATATATTATTCAACCTTCACATTTTTATTTGATATGAGTCATGAGACTTTGATCCAACACTTTGATCCCTTCAGCCATGTCGTTCCAAATATTATTAGGTAGGACTCCTCCTTCCAATACTCTTCTCTCAAAGATCCTTTTTTTTCACCATTTAGTTTTCACAATTTTATCCTAGTAGTGTTAAATTGAGTTGAGTAGTCTCATTTACTTTTCTCATAATGTACACATCCAAAGCTAAATCCATAAACTAATTAGTAGTGAGACTCTCTCTAAGTATGAATCTGCATTTCGGGCAAAGTTTTAATCCAATTTGTTCCCTTGATTTCATAAAATAAGTGCAAGCTATAATGAAATCAAAAGATATGGCAAAATCTACTAAGTTTACCTTTACTGTACTATATCCCCCATGCACACCCTTGTCTTAGTTATTAATTAATTCTCTTGATAGTACAATGTTGAGCTTTAATTTTCAGAAGAATCATACTTTCTACTCATCATAATTTGGTTAAGGACCAAAAGCTAATATATCCCTTGGTAGACAAAGAGCCTAATTGGATAAGCACTTATAGAATAAGTGTTTATCATATAAGTATTTATGTACAAAATATTTCTATAAAAAAAAAGATATAATAGAGTCAAATTGCTTTCATATAAGTTGTTTTAAATAGTTATTCTAAAGAGCTTACAGAAATAAGCTGAAAACAGCTTACGAACATGTCATAAGTTCTCTCAAATAATCTTACAGTCAGTAGATAAACTCAAATAAGCCAATTCAAACAAGCACGGATGTTTATGAAAATTTGTATTGGTGAATTGGAGGTATCTTTCATCACAAGATTACTTTCTAATTGGAAAGACAATGTATGAAAAATACAACAAAACAAAGCTGCTTTTCAAGATAACATTTGCTGAGACTTCTTGCAGTGTGCAATTGCTCCCTGGATTGAATTTTCAATCTCTGAACTTGCACTGCTGCACCTTTTGAGAAGCTGGTGAGGTTGATGACATCCATATGATTTGTTTGAAAGTGAAAATGACGATGAACCGAATAGTAATGAATTCGTCGATGATGATGACTTGTTTCCTGAAAGAAGTTTGATTCCAACAGAAAATGACCTTCTGTGGTGGTTATTTCCATCCTCACTGCTCTTTTCTTTGTAGTCTCTCGTAACAGAAATTGAAGATTGATATCTATGCCTCTGAATTTGACCATATGGATTTTTCTTTGTTCCTTGAACTTGCTTATTCAAAATTTCCCTTGCTTTTGAAACTGAACCTTCATCAGCAACTTTTGTTGATGTTGCATAATTTTCATAAGAACAACCAGATTTTCCAAACCAAGACTTAAGATAAGCTCTTGAAGCCTTCAACTTTGAACCTAGAGAAGACTGTTTAAGTTTCTTTGTCCACGACTTCTTCTGATTTTCGACACTTGTATCTGTTGCCTGGTAGTCGAGGTTATAATACTCTTTGGCGTTGAGTTCTCGACTAACTTGACAAGAATCAGATGGTGAGATATTGCATGACTCAAATGGTGTGCCGGTAATCGGTGTTGTAAAAGCAGTAGTGGCTAATGGAGTGCTGTAGAACTCTTCAAAGATGTATTTTTCATCCTCAAAAGGTTTATGAGGGTTTTGAAGGAGTTTTTCGACCATTTGTAACCGAGGCGGAAGGTGAAGAGGGAGAAGTTTTCCTTTGTAGAAAAGCTCGTCAGCCGGAGAAGTAGTTGTTTCTTTCTCTTGAACAATAGAAGACATTTGGAACTCAAATTCTCTAGGTTGTTGAGGAATAGATTTTTCAGAATGATGGTTAAAGAAGTTAGAGTATGAACTAACTTCCATGTCAATGTAATCATCATCTGAATGGTCACATGCTAAGAGTGTTTTTGAAGCCATTTTAGTCTTCAAGTATTTTGATAATTCTTACTATGTTGGATTGAAACTAATGGTAGCTCAGCTTTTATTATGAAAAAATGAAAGATTATTCTAATTTTATTTTATTGCTTTTAAAAAGTAGTATACTAGACTTAGTGGTATTCAAATTTTATTGTTTTTAATTTCTTATCTTATCATTATTGAAGGAGTTTGTCTGCACTGCAAGCATTCATATGTAAAATTAAAACCTGATTGATTTACTTGTGGGGGTAAGCACTGACCCACAGGAAATAAACATTGTGGTTTTTGGTTCTCATTAGCATTGCCAATTTTACAATATTTTTGTTAATGGTAACTAACAATAAGTTTCATTAAGGAAATTTTTTATGCAGAGAAATTGAGTAAAAACTGCAATCTTGGAAAACTATTATGTCTTCTTTATGTTGGCAAATGATACTAGTAAATTAGTGATTATATTAGTTTTTAAGGTTTAAATTCTAGACCTCTTGGTTAGTACTATTCCTTAAGTGTCTCTGAGCTCATCAACCGAGTTGTCTGTTTGATACATCGTAGCCATTGATTTTATTTCTTTCTTACAATATATTGGTGAATATATAGAACTCAATGGATGGTAAAAGAAGGCAAATATTAATTAAAAAAAAAATTAACAATGGCAACAATTATCTGTGTTATTTTAAGCAGAAGGGGGTGAAAAAAAATATAGGAATCTGTTGGCAGTAACTAGAGTATTTGTTTAACATAATAGACCCACGACTTATAGTGCATTCTGTTAAAACTTTGTCTATGAATTTAAGAGCCAATTTTGGAATCTTATATATGTCTTATTTACAAATTCCCATGCAAACAAGTTTGGTTTCTGAATAAGATATATTTGTTTATGGCATGCAATTCTGCATTCATTAAAGTCGTTGCGGTATACTCCTATATAGTTCAATTTCAATGCATCAAAAATAATTTTATCAGGAAAGAGAGAAATAACTGTTGGCTGCATTTGATGATTAAATAATAATAGTAGAGATCATAAACTTCCAAGGATTACACACTTTCCACTTTTTACCGGATTCCTGGTTTGGTTATGTTTTGTTTTTGTTTTAACACACTTTAGTGTAACTTGCACACGGTTAAGGTTAGGTCCTGTTAAACCTTTTTGTGTAGACATATAGAAAACATGGGGAACTTTTTCATTCTTTACTAATTATTCTGTCTGTGTTTATTGCTGCTAACTTATCTGCTTTTCTGATTAATGATTCCATTTTCAATATATAAGCCCTATTGTAAGTGAATAAAGTATAGTAAAATGCACACACTGAATAAAATTGACGTGAGAAGTGTCCCGACAAATAATGGTGGGAGGAGTGGACTGAACCCTCAATGCCTGCAAAGCTCAAGACTTTGGTTTGTCATTATCTTTTAATACATTCCTACCTACTTTGGTGTTTACTTCATCTCTTCTTTTTTTCAAAGCCAAGCAACAAGGTCCTATCTTTTCCCTCTTTTTCTCCCAATATGCAATGTTTGTTTGAGATGAGTTTGCAAACATATTGAAAAATCATGAATTGCTTAGTGCTTCCTTGTTCATTTCGTTTCTTGTTATAGACCCTAGTTATGCTACCTATCTTTTGAAACTTCGTTTGAAACTTATATTTTGCGTAGAATCAAATACTTTTTGTTAAACCTATTTTGCCTCGAATTTAATGTCAAGACTTGGGGAAAATTCAGACCTATGGCAATTAGTTGAAACTTCACTCCCTTTGCTTTTAAGGCAACTATAATTCTATAAATAATACTGGAAAATATGTCTAAATCGTGTGCTTATAGAGCAAAATCATTATATTGAAAAATGGGAGTGGGCAGAGACTAGAACTCATCTAGTAGTCGGATTTATGGTTCCAACTTGCAAGAGTGTATGGCATATTAGCTTGAGACAAACATCATAAATAACATTCATCTATGCACCAAACTTATACTTTGTTTAAAATTTACAGCCATGCTAATCATTTTAAATCATTTGATTTGATGACTCCATCTTAGTGTTACAAATTTGGTGCTTTACAAAAAAAATAATAAATTATGATCTTTAATTTTTACAAATTCAAAGGCCATATGATCTTGCAAGCTTCATCAATGGCCGACCTATAGCTTACAAATTTATATAACACTTGCACTTAATACATTATAAAATTACAACAGCAAGCATTAATGTCTACGGAAAGAGATTGAACTAATCACTTGTTGCTACCAGATACAAATTCTCTTTCAAGTTCATCAAATTCCCAATCACCAATTTCCTCTGTAGAGTAATCTTGACCACTAACCTTTCCAAACTCAGATTCCAGCATGGCTAATTCAGCTTCATGGTCCAATGCCTGGTCTGATTTAACTGAAGGTGATTTTGGTTGTCCATCTGTCACTGTCTTTGAAAACTCAGTACCCCGAACTGTAGCAGAAGGTGAAGCTGTACCATCTGACTTTTTCTCTGACAGTGAATGGGTACCATCTGATTTTTTCTCAGAAGGTAATGTTTCAGTCTTTGCAGGTGGGTTCTCTATTTCAAGAATTGGTCTCTCTATAGCCTCAAATTGAGTCTGTAACTTTTCAATGGCGTCAAAAAGCTCTTTGACTCTCTCTTCGTCTTTCCTGGATTGTGAACCCGATAACCGAAGGTAAATGGAAATATTGGAGTATAAGAGAGAAACATTAATTCCTATATGTACAAGTACAAGTGATGACAACCTATTGCAAGATGTCTTCAGCATGAAAGAAAAGATAACTTTTTATTTCTTGACAAAAAACAGAATGCTTTTAACAGGTATTATAGGTCACGCCTCACAACCAGTAAGAAAAAGATCCATCCAATTTAACACATTAGGTTTCTTGTGTCCTTATATTAATCATTTTGCGTATTAGCTAAGAAACTCAACAAAGTTACTTATATTAGTCATTTTGCGTATTAGCAAAGAAACTCAACAAAGTTACTTGAAAAGAAAATAAAAAACCTGGTAATATTCCCATGTTGAGCATAAAACTGCTGTTTCATGTTATCCACTACACTGAAAGTGGTAATGATCTGAAACAAGAAAACATGGACAATCATGGACAGCCAGTCATACAGTATGTAATGTAACAGATATTGAGGGTCAGGCATACTAAACAAACACTATAAAAATTAGTGCAAAAAAACTCCCAAAGCTACAAAAGATTAAACAATATTATAGGACAGTGTTTCCATGAATTGAAGCCACTGAGTTGAAAAAAAACAAAACAATCCAGGATACAGGTGCATTGTTTCCGTGAGAGGAGAAATAGTATGAAAAGATGCAGATGAGCATGCCAGCATTTCAAAATCACTCAAAGTTTCACATTACCTTAGCTTCATAGGTCAAATATTCCTCCTCAAGATTTCTCCTCGGACTTAATACATTTGAATCCTCGGTGTCTGCACTAGTCGTCATTTCTAACCTGTCTCCCGAGAAAATTTAAGGAAATAGATAGATAAATACATGACAATACACACATGTAAATATTTTAAAATGGGGTGTAATATTTGTGCACAAGTGAAACTACGAACCGTTTGATAACCTAGTTAATTTTATTCTATTTTAAAATCTATATTTTTGTGTGTGCAATCTATACATATATAGATATGCATTCTTGTATTGAAATTCTGAACAATTTGCACCATCAAAAAAATTGCCAACTAAACAAGTGCCCTGTGTAAGACATGAATAAATAAAAAATATATTACCTCTGACTCAAATTCTTGAGGTTCACGACAAATGCTGCAATATGGTTAACACAAGGCTCTAACTCTTTCTGTGGACAACAAAGTAAGTCATATTACACGTGGAGAAAAAAGGAGGGAAACAGAAATGAGTCCTGCCACTTTCAACCCATTATCTGAATCAATAAAGGGAATTTAATACCTGGTAAGTAGTAAGAAGTTGAACGGCCAAGTTCACAAAATAGTCTTCGTGTCTCTCCAATTCATCACTTCACAAACAAAAGCATAGTGAATAATTAAAAATATAAAGAACGGTGGAAGAGTAATTATTCTAAATTTCTGGTTGAAAGATATTAATAGTAGAGACTAGAGACTGAGTATATGTGGTGATGGAAATAACATGACTGCAGTTCCAGTTGGATTTAGTTAGTATCACACTATCGGTGGGCAATTAGTTGGGCTGTGAATAATACTGAGTATATAAGAGGCAGCTAGATGAGAGGAAAATAGTCTTAGGATCATGGAAATGGAATTAAAAGATATCTCAGAGCCTCTCCAACACCCTAAGAACTTAATAGTCTTGGTACTTGGAGACAGAAGACAGTGAATAAGATGAATCATTTTCCTATTGTACATCAATTATTTAACTTCCATGTTCATTCGGCTGAGCCAATTCAATCAGGTGGACTGTGGCGCCACAACTAATGTAATAAATATTAGTAAACCTCACTGTGTATATAATAAATATAGAATATATTCACTCAAAAAACACTCTTACAGATATTAAAACATTCTTTGCACAGGTTCAGCATGTTAAATTACATACTTGACCTGCTTCTCGTAAATTTCTGTATTTGACTGCTGGAGAACCCAGGTATCTTCCAGAAAGTTTATCCAGGTTTTGATCACATCTGATTCTACATGACATGAACTAATTGATTTTGAAAGTTCATCTTCCTGTCAATCAAGCTCAAATTGAAGTTTCATACTGGATGGTGAGAGTAAAACTGTATTGAGCAACATTGATATAACATGATACTCAGCCAAGAAATAAAGAATTTCAAACCTTTATCTTCAGATGTTCAATTATCTGATTGTTTGCTTCCTCAAACTGGTCTCTCTCTTCCCTCACATTCCATAATCGTGCTTGAGCAGAAGCCAAAGAAGCATTAATCTACAACTCATAATATAAATTTCAGTAATTATTAAGTTACTTACGAAACTTTAACCCGAGAAAAGTGACGAAGCACTGTGATTGGTTGTTTTATCCACTTGTGTTTTCAGCCAAACTCAGTAGATGACAAACTTTATTTCATGGAAAAAATTGTCATAATGCATAGCATTATTCCTTAAATTATAGTTAAAAATGGTTTCAAAAAGATTTACCCATAGAAGAGTAAAATGAGCCATTTTAATTTTTTATCATATAGTAAGATAAACCAACTTTTATTAATATTAAGTTAACTGAAAGAACAAATTTAAAATGTCATTTGCATAGAAACTGAAAAACTCAAACCAAGGTAGTAACACTAGGTTACAAGAAGCAGTGCATCACAAGAGAGTAAATGAAGCAACTACTAATAAAGGGACCCAGATAGAATGAGATGATTTTATCAATAAAGATAAGCAATTTTATTTCATGCTTCCGTATGTATTACTTCAGCCATCAAAACAAGAGTGTCATATGAGAATGTAATACTGGCACATGGAGTAGAGAAGTAAAACATCAAATAGAAGATTATAACTGTTTAAACTATTGATAAAGATCATGAAACATGTGAATAGAATAAATCAATGGAACAGAATCATAGGTGAGCAGCAATCAGTTCAGTTGAAATTTCACTACTTTTTTTAAATGAAAAGAATAACATGTTTAGCTTCCAGAAGGGTGAAAATACTTGAGAGTTAGAGGTCAGTCAATATAATTGACAATTTTGTTCAATTTGCAAGAAAGCACTCAAAAAATAACCGAAATCTGAGATTAATACCCAAAAAAATTATAATAAAAAGCAACATTTACATCATAAAGAATATGGCTGGTACCTTTTTCAATTCAGCTTCAAGGTCATCTTTTTTCTGTTGCATTTCAGATATCTCAGCTGTCAGTTCCTGAAAACAAAAGGGAAGAAGAAAACAAGAATCACTTCTGGTCTGAGTCGTCTGACTAATGCCAGACCAAGTTTAATAACATTTGTACGAGATAAATTAATATATGTTATCATATGATATTTCCTATATTCTAACAATGGCATTGACATTTTAAACATGCATGGCAATAAAGGCCTAACCATGCATAATCATCAAATCTCATTGGAAATATAACACATCTATGACAGACTAGCGATAATTGACACAATAAATGTAATGCTGGTTTTCTGAACATGTTACCTTCTCCTTTTCACTGGTTTCACTACATCTAGTCACACGAACTTTTAATGCCTCCTCCTTTTGTTGTCTGTCAAATTATTGAGATAGAGAAGATATGATTTAGTGTTTGGCATCTGACAGGCAGAATTGACTGGAATAAACAGTACAATTAGTCATCCAATTTCAAGAATTTGCCTCTGGTTTTGAGCCAAAAACAGGAGTGTCTCCATAACAGCACTCAAATGAAATCTTTTGCAAAGGAAGAAACTAAACCTCAGCCGCACCCCTCCCTCCCCACCCACCCACCAAAATGGAAAAATAACTGGTCAATCTTTAAAAATGGGTACTTAGTAAGGTCTAAAATACGGCCTTTAGTAAGTGAACTTTTTCCTTTACTCTGTCTAAGGCTAAGCTATTTGGACTTTTGTTTCTGTTTACCTGCTATAATATATATATATGGGCTGGCATCCTATTACTCCCAACCTCTCACTAGTTTCCATTGATTTCATTTTCATTTCATGGCTCAAGATCATTACAACAATGGAAAGAGAGAACATGGTGTACTGTACTCTTGGATTAACAACAAGAGAGATTAAAAAGTATAATATTGATGGCAATGTTTAAAAGAGTTATGAGAGATGCCACTAACACAACAATGTTTAAAAGCACAGGCATACTTTACAAGCATATGGACCCAGTTTCAGATAAAACTGAAGAAATAAGAAGTTTCAAAGCCAAAAGGCAATTGTTTCTTCCTTGGGTAAATGAATTCAGAAGACAGAATCAAGAGAGAACACTATAACAGAAAATTTCAAAGTGTAACAGTGTACCTGTTGTCAGAAATTCGCTTTTCAGCTTTTGCAGCAGAGTTAACAAGAGACTCCGTTAAGACTTTCAGCTTGTCAACCTACTTATAAACATGATAGTATAGTTATAAATAGAAAATAATAGAAGGATACTACAGAACTACATTTAGTTATAGATACGATTAAAATATGTATAAACAAAACATTACAATGAGTCTGAAAATATCACCAAAAATGAATTGCAAATTCTATTGATCCCACTCCTGCCTACAATAGTTGAGATATGTACTAATGAGATTACAGCGGTCCCTGCTTAAGGCATCTGGTATTTTCGGTGTTTTGCCATTTGCAATCCTACTCGGGAGCAAAATATGGAGGGAATGATTATAAAATATAGGTTAATGTTTGTCCTGTTTGATGCTCTGTGATAACCAACCATTAAGATTGACAATTTTTTTGACAGGGGAAAGATTGACAGCTAGAGAAGGGTAGTTGTGCAAATTATAAATGGTACAAGCACCTTTTCATTATATTTTAATTTCCATTTTGAGAAATATTTTTGTGATACTAAACTCCAGGTAACCCATTCTTATATAGAGCCACTCAATCCTTCCTATAACTATGTTTTCGTACAAGATAACACAACTTCCAAGTCTCGTTCTCCTTTCTCCTACCCTTCCAAAAGAAACTCCTACAGGAAAAAAATTGTACCTTTTGAGCATGAACCTCAGGAGAGTCTCCATTGCTTATATTTTTTTTCTTCACCAATAATCCTTCCAGTCTGGAACAAACTCTAATCTGTCCTAGTGCAACTTTTAAAGCCTGTTAAATGGTTGGCTGGTTACACTGTTTTTTGAATTCAAAAACATTGAAGGGAATATATAAATATAATAGCTAAATATAGACATGCATATTAAACGAGTCAATCACTTATTACTTATTAGTAATGCTTGATTGATGATTCTCTTCTAACCCTTGCTCACAAAACTCCAAAAGTTTTAAGTTTGTGGAATTAAATTCATTATGGATTTCTAAATTATAACTCATAAAATGAAGTGTAAAACTAATAAAGTGATTCAAGCAAAAAGGTATGAAAGCATCGCAGATTAAACTAAAAATCAAACTGTAAAGTTTCAAAATCCATAAGAAAATTTATTTATTTATTGGTACAAAAAGAGAGCTTCCATCCATTAATGACTCTGCGTACAAGAAATTTGATGAAATCCAAAAGAAATTTTTTACTAGGATAAAATGCAACATTTGATAAATGTCAGATTTTTGCAGGGGCAAGAGGTGAGAATGGAGAGAGGAGAGTTAAAAATCTCCCACAGAATTCAAGAAACTGTAAGGAATTCATAGTCCAGTAAAACCGCTTCCTTAAAAACCATGGGAAAGTAAGACCACAGGCAGAAGCGTAGCATAACATGGTTTTCGAGATTATTTTTCTATAAGCTATTCATTTTAGCTACCGAAAAGGTGAAAACTGAAAACGCCGATTTTTTAAATGAACATTGTTCCAAAGCTTAAACCAAATAAGTTTGAAAATAACCTTGTTCCAATTACATTTATTACTATCCAATCAAATAAATCATTATATTAGTCGCACTACAAAAAATCATTACTGACAAAACAAAGAGCTACAGGAAGTTATGCAGAAAAACACCTCTAGGGTTGCTTGTGTTTCCTCAGCAGCTTTATAATCACCTTTATTTTCAAGCCCCTGCGAAGTTGTTATCTCACTGAGTTTCTTCCTAAGACTAGAGGCTTCAGCATCTATTCTGCAGTCAAACAAAATCAGATCTAAAGTGAACTAGATTGTAGACCACTTTTCCCATTTTTATATTATAGTAGTAGTAGTAGTAATCATGGATCTGATTAACAATAATTCAAAATAACTATCCAGAAAAAAAGAGGAGGGTTACGAAGCCATACAAGATGAGGTACTCCCTCTGGCCTTTTAGTTAAGCAAAAATTCTATTTTGCACACTTATTAAGGAGTTCATTTTTTAATTACTTGTATTCAACAACAACTTTGTTTATGTGCAGCTTTTTTACTTTTCTAGAGTATGGAAGATGGAAAGGAAGAGTGAGTGAGAATCACACCAATCACAACAAACTAAAAGCTGTAACTTTTGCTATAAAATTTTCTTTGTCTATGACTAGCCATAATTATATAAGGATATTTGTTGACTTTTGCTTATATTTGAGGCCAAATATTTTTGATGTTTTTTGCTTATAAATAAGGCCGGAGGGAGTATAGCAGTATGAGTATTGGGTCAAAGTCAGCACAATGCTACCTAGTAGGGTTGCCTACATACCTATTTTACTGGTGTCTGGTGTCAATTTAGATCAATGTTAAAAAACATTCAGATCACGATGTTCCCTATGGCAACATTGTTATTACTACGAAAAATAGAAACACAAATTATTTATACAAAACTAAATGAAATTATAGCTTAAAAAATCAAATATTAATCGCTGCAAGAAAAAAGATTAACATCAATTAAGCAAACAGTTGACACAACACAATCTAACCGCTCTTGAAATGTAAACTCCGGATGAAACCAAAAATTGAGGTGTCTAATAGAAATAACCCTCTGTTCCATACTGACCTTGCCTGATCAGAATTTATTTTCAACCCAGTAATGGCACGTTGCGCAAACTGAAGCAATTCCTCTCGCTTCACCTGAAGAACAGGCTAAATATATAAGAAATTGATCAAATGAAATAAATGGTTAAGGGTATGACAGGAAGAAAAAAAATACTTGTATCAAAAGTAACAAAATTTATTGATTCATTGATTGTCTTGGTATGTTTAAAAAGCCAAAAAAAATGACAATTACAAAAGGAACAAAGTGAGTATAATTATAGGTAGACATGAGTGAGGCCACAATCGTCCTTACCAGTACTTCATCTTGGTAGCTTGAAAAAGCTGTTGCCAAATCTTGTAAGCTGCTTACTATGGCATTGTGAACTTCTTTTCCCCCGGTAAGACAAAGCCTATAGAAAAATGTGATAGAAAAATGGTTTGGACATATCTTTGGCACAACAGAAATATTAAAAACTTCTCACAAAGATGCAGATGAAACTAAAATTCCAATGACTAAGACACTATTTACACAAATCACAATTATAAAACACTGATCATATAAATCATAGACAACAATGTAGAGGTTTCAAATACAAGAGTCGCAAGTCCCAAATGTCCTATGCATAGAATCCTGAAGCCATGCCAGTAAAATACCCCATATATGGTGTCAATTGCAAATCATAATGAGAGCTTTTAAAAATGTATAAAACCAGTAGACTCACCCAAACATCTCCAGGAGAAGGGAAACCTCTTCCTCATTTGGAGCTTCAATAATCTGAGGAATAGAAAAAAGTCAACCCTGCGGTTAACCTCCATTATCAGCAATTACAAGAAAAGTTTAATAATTCAAATACCATTGATGGAATCTTAACAAAACAATTTATTTAACTCATGAAAATATGAAGAGATTTTATAATTTTTTAGATTAAATTTATTTAGTGGACATATACAATGCACCTATGATTAGATACTAATTCCATCCTCTCCCACACAACCAGGAAGGAAAACAAAAGTAAAATACATACATAAATATAATATTATATACCACTCAAACCCTCTTGGGCTTTTACCAAGTTAATGACATGCCTCACTTCACAAATGTATTGTAAACAAGCTACTTCTTCTGCACCCTTTTTGCTAGGAATTCTTGAAGCACTACGGTAGTGATAGGGATACCAGATTAAAAAGGGAAAAATATGTTGTATGGGTTTTGTACTTTTGTTCTATATTTGGTGTATTTGAAAGATAGAACAGGACTGGATATAAAATTAAACAATTGGTACATCACAATTCCTCTGGGAGGGAAGAACCAAGGAAAACAAACACCAGCCATAGGTATATGCTCAGAATAAATCATAAGCATACATACCAATATACCATAGGAAATTCAAAGCTGTCAGCCCAATTGTACATAACAATTAACATCACTGAAACATACCATTGATAGTGTTATACCCTCCAGTGCCTGGCTTTGAAGAAAAACATCGCGAAAATTTAGTGGTTCTCCTCCAACATCAGAGTCATAATAAAGAACCTGAAAAGTACCGGTAGAATAAACAAACAACTAATATAAAATGGATGCCATCGCATTCACAGTTTCAAGGACTATTTTAACAAAAAATTAAGATTTATGTATAAGTTATCTGCAATATAGACACATAATTTTTTTTTTCCCTGAGGCAACAAAATACTTTTTAATAATACGCCAATGGTCTTCTAGAGTAGACAGTTAAAAGAGGTGTGACTGATGGAGTTCTGATTTGACATGGTATTAAACTAACGCTCAATAATACTCTATATTTATATACCACAACACGGGACACTGGAAAGCAGAGAAAAATTTACTTGGGGTAAAAAATAGAAGCAACTATCCAATAACCCTAATCTCACCCAAAACAGAAAAAAGACCACCCAGCATTTGAGCAAACAGTAATAGTGGGAAAACAGATAAGCATTTGTAAACTCCATAGTTTCAGATAATCTCCAGAATAAAGAAAGTAAGAGAATAAATTCAACACAGCATAATTTCATAGAATCTCCAAAAACTTCGGTCAATTGCAAATTCATAATGATCTAAAATCACTTATACGAAACTAAGATGATTGCATGCAAGGAAGGTTTCTAACCAGAGACGGTCTCTGTGGGTTCTCCTTTATTTCTTCAACGGCAAGGTGCTGCTCGAGAGTCTTCTCTTTACCTTCAGCGGAAGCTCCAGACAAATTGTCAATCTCTTTAAGGACAACAAGCCATCTTCTAAGCAACAGTACTCTCTCATGTCCCCTATGCGAGACAGCAGCTTCTTCTAATCTTTTAACTGTCTGTGCAACACTTCTATAATTCCTAGATGCCTGCATATAGTGAAACTTATATTCTCATTCACTGTTCTCATTTCAAAACACAGCGCGTTAATTAGAACTACATAAACCAGAACTCATTTGATAAAACTTGCGTCAAATTATTGTTAATTGAATCATTTATTACTAAATATTGACTAGAATTGCAGTTAAGCCTAAAATTGGAAGTGAATATGGATTTATTAATAGAAATGGAGAATTAGGAATGAGGAAATTACAATGCGATCTTGAATGATTTTGGCACCCCCAGCAACGGCTTGTCCGGCTTGTTGAACGACGGTGTCGGCGTAGTTCTTGACGGTGCGAGTGAGATTGTTCTTATTGCCAACCTCAACGGCTTTGTTGACCGCAGATCTTAGCCAAGACGACATGTTCAAGTCAGCGTTATGAAATTGAGAACCGAAGAAGAAGATAATAGAAATGAAGCATGCAATGGATTTAGGGTTTAATTAATAGAGCGGTTTCGAAATTGAAATGTAGTTGTTCACAGAATCTCTCTGCTATTTGCTTCGCTTCAGGTTTCACCAGAGGATGAAGACGTTGTTCGGCCGTTTCAGGAACTGGAAATACGACGTCGTTTCCACACCTTTTTTTTTTATAGTTTCCACGCATTTTTTTAACACACAGGAAAAAAATAATTTAATTTTTTATAGATTCAATTAAAAATGAGTTGAACTCTAGATTTCAATATAAAAATCAATTTTAAAGTCAGAAGCTACAATTTCTAACTTCAACCAGAATCAATTCTACTATACATAAACCAAGTATGTCAGAATCAATTTTACACGTTTAAAATCAATTCTAGCCTTTCTAGAATTGAAACCAAAAATACACTTAAACTCACAAGAAAATAATTACACTATAACTAGACAAGATGTTTATTATCATTACATCGGTAAACAACTCACCAAAATTATGCAAGCATGTCTCAAAAAAGACCATGCCATAACTCACAAACATCTTTGATTGGTCTAATACATCCGCGCAAGAGTTAGCTTAACAGTAAGAGTAGTGTATTACTTCTTTTCACTCAATAATTAGCCCACCAATTTGCACAACGGTAGACCGTTTCATATGACTCCCCCTCGTACTATAATTGATGTTTTTAACAACCATTAATAAGTTGACATGCACTTCAACCTTATTAAAGTTTAGCCTCATAGCTTGTCAAAGATCTTCCAAAAATCTTTGTAACTCCTCCTCAATCTCATACGCCAATCCATATCCCATAAATTTAGAGAAATGTCTCAATCATTCACCATCACTTCCTTGGATAAACTCCATCACAGTCAATACAACGTTCTGTTTAACAAGAGTCAATACAACCTCTTGAGTTGTGAAAATTTGTTATTCAAAATAATGGTTTTAGTTTCACACACTAAAATGACGGCATAGTTGAAGTTTCATGAAGGTGACTATTTGATCACTTGAAAACTCAACTTTTAGTTGATTCACTTTAACTCAACTATTTGATGTTATCTTCTCTATTATAAATTTTGCCAAGGACATAAGTTATTGATAGAGCAGAGTATGGTGTTGCTGAAAAAACTTGTTATTGCTAGCTTGATTTGATCTCAACAATACACATTCTAATGAACTGTTTATTTTTATTTTTTTGAAACAACCAATATTAATAATTACTAATAATTTGTTAGTTTTTAACATGGAGATAATCACTCCATTTCTTATCTCATTTACTCCTAAGTCATTAAATCAACCTTATAATTCTCTAAAAAATGCTATTTATTCTATTTTATATTATTGGTTAAGGGTCATAGTTGTCACATACACATTCATTTAGTGGTGATTTTTTTAATTTCCATCAACTGTTTTGAGTTTTTTTTTTTTTGGTACGTACTGTTTTGAGTTGTTCAATACTAATTATTTATATTTTATATGTTATTTTGTGGAAGTTTACCTTCTTTTGTTTGACTAAACCGCGTTAGTCCAATATTAATGTTAAGTATTAGCATTTAGCAACAACAATGTAGTATATTTTGTACCAAAAATACAAAGACAGTGGAGTATACTTATATTAAACTACTTCTATATAATTAGCCGGTTGAGTTTGGTGGGTAGGTGAAAATGAAAACACACACAGAGACAATCTAGTTCGGTTGGAAAGAAGGGGAATCAGTGTTAATTGATAGTATGGAATATTTGCGGTTGAAAAAAAAAAGTGTTAATTGATATGGTTAAGATCCAAATTTGAATTCTCATCTATCTTACATGATAATAGCAGTAACTAATAAGGAGTATTGAAATTATACGTTCGAGCATGTCATGTAATATGATAAAGTAGGGGATTGTATTTGAAGTTCTAACTAATTCAACAGTAAATCGTAAATTAAATCAAATTAAATTGAAAACTGTAAAAATTATATTTTGTTTACATGAATTCGGATGATTTTTTGATGAGTTGCGCGGTTCAGTTCGGTTGGCAGTTTTCATTTAAGAAAATCGAATCACATGATTAAATTCAAATTTTCATCATTTTAAAACGCAGTTCAACCCAACCAAATGAGCCTAGAGAACATGCACGTGCTATCTAACACTACATTTTCAACTATCTATTTTATTTACCTTACAATCTCTCACTTTGACTTTATCTTCTTGATAAACAATTTTTACGAGTGGTACTGTAATGTTGTTTTGAAACTTCAAGTCTTTTTTTGTGTTTAAAAATGTTTGATATTGAAATGTTATGCTATATAAATCGCACAAACAAAATCAATCCAAATTGCATTGGTTTAATATGATTTGGATGACTTTTTAAAAATCAAACAAACTAAACAAATATTTTTTATCCTACGGTAAAAATTTTTGTTCAAAACTGAAACAAACAGCACCACGTACACCTCTATAATAACCCACCATTTTGGTAGTAAAGGAGATTCCTCCGTCTACCATTTTACCCATATAAAAAGAAGAATTTTTGTCTTTTTCGATAAATAATTACTTTATTAAAAAATTATAAGAATTAGTTTAGTTTGTTATGTGATCTTAGCTCAGTTGACAATGACATAATAGTTTTTATGCAGGAATTGAAATTTGAGTCCCAAACAACCTATTCATTTGTTTTAAGGGTAGAATTTTTTACCACTAAACAACTTTAAAAAAAAGTTGTTTTTAAATAATCATGAAACATTATTTTAAATTAAACTGTATATACTATTTTCTCATTTCCTTTAACAAAATATAAAATACAGTAGAAATAGAAGAAAAACCAAAATGGGTTAATTGGTAAACAATACACACCTCACTACAAAGAAATAGTAGCTATCACCATAATACGTCATACCCCACACAGTATTCTATCACTACTAAAACCCATCTCCTGCATTATTTAACATGAACACGACGTTAATCTAAGAATAAGAAGAAGAATATGTCGGACATCACCGCAATCAATGTCGAAAACATTGAATTCCCGGCTGTGGTTGCGTCTCCGGCAACCGGCAAATCATATTTTCTTGGAGGTGCGGGGGAGAGAGGTTTGACCATTGATGGAAACTTCATCAAGTTCACTGCCATAGGAGTATATTTGGAAGATATAGCAGTGGCTTCACTTGCAACTAAGTGGAAAGGTAAATCCTCTGAAGAGTTACTTCAGACACTTGATTTCTACAGAGACATCATTTCAGGTACGTAACGTATACATCAAATTAACTTCACTAGCTATATAATCTTGCTATTATTTTAAGTATATATTATATTCTTTTAAAAACACTGATACTATAGTATCATCTTACTATATTTTTAGGGCCCTTTGAAAAGTTAATTAGAGGGTCGAAGATTAGGGAATTGAGTGGTCCTGAGTACTCAAGGAAGGTTAATGAGAACTGTGTAGCACACTTAAAATCTGTTGGAACTTATGGAGATGCGGAAGTTGAATCTATGCAAAAATTTGTTGGAGCCTTCAAACTGATTAATTTTCCACCTGGTGCTTCTGTTTATTACAGGCAATCACCTGATGGAATATTAGGGGTTAGTATTAGTATATATTACCAACTCCTAGTAGCTTTGTTTATTTCTAGTAATTGAGAAATTTAAGCTTAAATGAGTATTAATTAAAAACAATGGTTGCAGCTTAGTTTCTCTGAAGATGCAAGTATACCAGAAAAGGAGGCTGCAGTAATAGAGAACAAGGCAGCTTCATCGGCAGTGTTGGAGACAATGATTGGTGAATATGCTGTTTCACCTGATTTAAAGCGTTGTTTGGCTGCAAGATTACCTGCTTTGTTGAATGAGGGTACTTTCAAGATTCAATGAAAAACTGATTATTAGAGTATCAAATCCAAAAGTGTGTGTTGCAGCAAAGATCGATTATTGAGTTGAGTCCATGGTCCTTTTTACATATATAAGAAGTAGATTGAAATAAAATATCTCACTATCTATTCTTATATTTCAGTGTGATTAGTAATGTTGATCAAGTATCGTTTTTAGAAAACAGTACGTGTTTTATTTGTTCAAAATAGAGTAACTGTGATTATATATATGTTCTTATCGTTGCGCTTAGTAGTGTTGCAAGAGTTGCTTATGAGTTGAAAGCTGTGAGTTTGTTTAGCTTCTAATTAAAGTGAAGCTCGTGTAACTCATGTCATTTCGTAAATTTCATCACCATTTCATGTGCATATACTAATTAGTACTTTTTCCGATGTTATTTATAAGCAATTGTGTCGTCGTCATAATAATTTAATTAGCCTTATATATAAATAAAAAAGCTAAAACAAACACACTCATTGATTGTAATTCCAAAACAAACATGGATTTATTTTGAATCACTCGTTGTGGCAGATTACGACTTTTCACATAACCACTACCTACCTAAAAACTCTTAGATACGAGATTTAATCTCATTTCCCTCAATCACACACTCAGTAATCAGACATGATATAACACCAATAAACAGAATATACTTGTGCTTAAAAGTTTATAGTTATTCACAAATATAACTCAACTAAAACAAACCATCTATGTGCTTTGATAATCAATGGGAACAACTAGAGAATTTATTTTTTCTTGGAATTTATTTTTGATTAATTGAATTTAGTTTATTGATTAAGGATAATTTTCAGAGTATTATGTATGATTAAATATTTTAGTAGTTAGTTTTAAATTAAAATCATACCAAAACTATTTTTTATTTGTCCAAAGAGAAAATCGTAAAATTATTCGCTTTTGATATCCACAGTCGAATAAGGATCCTAGTCCAAAGAGAATTTATTTTATTTGTCTAAGTAGAAACTTTGTACTTAATCATGGTAACACATAATTATGATTACAATTTTACACATTTAATGATAGCAATAATTTATTTTGCCAAATCACCCCACTATATTTGATCTTAATCGTATGATATAGAGATATTTTTTATCCTGTTGTTGTTCGTTGCGCAGCTGGCAAACTCAAAAAGAGTTTGCTATTTTAGGATGCTAACATCATTTGTTTCTTTGCAACACATGTTCAAATTATGTAAAGTTTTGTGATCAATTGTCATATCTAAATTATACTCTACCAATACTATCATAAAAATAAATAATCTTCAATTTATTTGTACCACGTTCCTCAAAGATAAATTTGTGTTTCTGAAATATCAAACAATCATGTTTTGCTTCCATGGAAAAGAAATCACACAACAAGTTTTGTTTCCATGAAGAAATTATTGTGCACTTTCTCTATTCCTCATCAACCTTACATTCCTCTTCTCAATTCGTCTTCAATACCATCAAAACTAGATTGAGATTGAACTTGTTGTTGTTGGTTCTTGATTTTCATCGAAGACGATCTTGTGCTACATTTCAGAATTATAGTCTATACATTTTCATGGCTGTTTCTTTTCTTTCTCTTTATATCAAATCATAGTCTTTACTCTTTACCAATATAATTCCCTTATTAGTGTATGAGTTCCTTATATAATATGCGGACAAAGTTTGAGTTTGCTAATTACATAAAAAACTGTGTTTTTTTTTATAATATTTTCATTATTGAGGCGTAAACACTGATAAATGTTCATAAAAAAATTCATTCGCTATTCGAGTGCGAAAGATATTTTGAGACACGGAAAGTAATTATCATGGAGTAATTTAATAAAAATAAAAATTTAAAACCCAAAAAGAAATTGTGCCGAATGAACTTTTTTTTGAAGCCCAATTGTTTTTTATCTTAGTAGTTTAGGCCCAAAAAAGAAAGTGAACTTAAGCCCTGTTTGGTTCAACCGAGGGGAGGGGAGGGAAGGGGAGGGATTTTTAAGGAGGGGAGGGGAGGTAAAATATAATTAACTATGTTTGACAAAATTATCCTCATTTTTTTTATTAAAACTCTAAATTGTCCTTGTTGAAATATTAAAAATTTAGATTTTTTTTTTTTGTCAACAATAAAAATAAATTTTCTACTCATTATATATATTTTTTGGTTGTATATATCCATTAAATTTTCTCCATTAATCCTTATTTTAATTTTATAAGGTTAAGGATAAGAAAGTAAATTACTTTTTCCCTCCCCTCCCCTCTCCTCGTTAAAAAATTAAACCAAACATAAAATTTAAAAATCTCTCCTCCCCTCCCCTCCCCTCCCCTCCAAAAACCCCGAACCAAACAGAGTCAAGCGCAACCATAATTTTTTTTTGGTACAGCGCAACTATAACAATTACTCCGCAATAACTTTCACAATTACTCTGTTTTGAACAAATAAATTAAAACAGTGTTTATTAAAAATGATGATACTTGATCAGATGATACTTGATCAACATTACTAATCACACTGAAATACAAGAGTAGAAAGTGAGATATTTAATTATCGATACGGTTAAAGAACCATGCTCTCAATTCAATCTTGTAAGCAACACACACTTTTGGATATGAATTATGAATATGATACTCCAATTATTCAGTTTGTTATTGAATCTTGAAAGCACCCTCATTCAACAAAGCCGGTAATCTTGCAGCCAAACAACGCTTTAAATCAGGTGAAACAGCATATTCACCAATCATTGTCTCCAACACTGCCGATGATGCTGCCTTGTTCTCTATTATTGCAGTCTCTTTTTCTGGTATATTTCCATTTTCAGAGAAACTAAGCTGAAATCAACCAATGTTTTTATTTAATACTCATTTATTAGCTATGAAGCGAAGCGCATATACTTCTCATGTCCAGGTGTCGAACACGTGTCAGACACCACCGACACTTACGTTTACATTGAAAATATCATTGTCTCAACAACAAAAAATCATACGTGTTGGTGTATCAGTGTTCGTTTTTGTGTCTGTGCTTCATAGTTTATAACTCTCTTCGTACCAAAATATAAGTCACTTTACAATAACAATGAAACATTTAATCTTATTTTTCTTATTATACCCTTAACTATTTATTACTCTATCTTTTTTACTAACTTCTTCAATTTATTTTTTTTATACCATTAATAAAAGATAATTTTGTAAACTAATTCATAATTTTTCTTTTTCATACAACAATGATTGCATTTTTTAATGCGTGGAATACACTCAAAACAATTTATAACTTTGGTAGGAGGTAGCAGTAGTAGTGATGTATTTAAGCTTAAAAAAATAAATAAAATTACTAACCCCTAATATTCCATCGCGTGATTGCCGGTAAAAAACAGAGGCACCTGGTGGAAAATTAATAGGTTTGAAGGCTTCAACGAGTCTCTGCATAGCTTCAGCTTCTGCATCTCCATAACTCCCAACAGATTTTAAGTGTGCTATACAGTTCTCATTAACCTTCCTTGAGTATCCAGGTCCACTCAATTCTCTAATCTTCGACCCTCGAACTAACTTTTCAAAGGGCCCTATAAATATGAGATGAAGATGATACTATAATATCAGTGTTGTAAAATAATATACTTAAAATATATAGTAGCAACATTAAGATATAGTTTATGTATGTATACATACCTGCAATGATGTCTCTGTAGAAGTCAAGTGTCTGAAGTAACTCTTCAGAAGATTTACCTTTCCATTTAGTTGCAAGTGAAGCAACTGCTATATCTTCCAAATATACTCCTATGGCAGTGAATTTGATGAAGTTTCCTTCAATAGTTAAACCTCTCTCCCCTGCACCTCCAAGAAAATATGACTTGCCGGTCGCCGGAGACGTAACCACCGCCGGGAATACAATGTTTTCGACATTGATTGCAGTGATGTCCGACATATTCTTATTCTTAGTTTAACGTTGTGCAGATGTAAAATAATGGAAAAGGAGATGGGTTTTAATAGAAATAGAAATAGAAAACTGTATGGTGATGATGGCTTCTATAGTTCTTTGTAGTGACGTGTCCAATTCGGCTATTCACTTGACCACCAATTAACCCATTCTGTTTTTTCTTTTATTTCTGAAAGGAATTAAGAAAATAGTATTGTATAATATTAAAAACAACTACTCCACTCCTAAAATAAATGACAAAGTTAACCAATTTACATTTGTCAATTACAATCTTTGATTGTTATTTTTTTTAATTATCTATTGTATAATTTATTTGTCAAAAAAAAAATTGTATAATTTAAAAATATTTATTGAAGTAAGTCAAACAACATCTTATACACTAATTTTTACATTATATATTAATAAAAAATATAATTAAAATAGAGTATGTGAATAGTGCAGAATGATAACACTCCTTGTTAGTCGATGCTATTAACCGAAAGAGATACTACCTCCGTCCCATTTTATAAGATTCAGTTTGACTAAATGCACTATTCATATGTTTTATTTTAACCGTATATTTCTAAGAATATATAAATGTAAATATTATCTTATAAAATTTTGTTTTATTTATTTTCATACATATTTTTAAAATATCAATTTTTTGTAATTTTAACTAATAGAAAATTAGACGGAGGTAGTAGATGACAATTCAAATCTGAATCTTAATTGTTAACCATATCAATTACCATTTTAACACTGATTTCCCTTCTTTGACCGAACTCAATTTTGTCTCTATGTTGTTTCATTCTCACCTAACTCAACTCATTGTTTGCTAATACTATTGAATTTTCTTCTAGGAAATTTCATCGCATCCCTAGCTAGGCACTGACTTTGAATGTGTACAATAAAACAAGTTGTGTACACTTGTGAAAGAAACAAATTTGTTTTGTACTCGTTAATTAAAATATATTTTCTCTGATTTTAATTATAAACAACTTTTCATTTTTTAAGTTTGTTGGATAATTAATAAATTCAACTTTAATTATATATAAGATACATTCATTATCTAATAAATCTAAAAAATGAAAAATTGCTTATAATTAATATCAGATGGAGTATTTTTTTTCTTTTTGGGTGCAGAGGAGTATTCTATTAGGCAGTAATTATATTCAATTTTAATATATTAAGATTATATTATGAGCATTAGTGATATACTATGAACATTATAGGCTCATTAAATAGGATTAAATAGCTTAAGTATTACTCCCTATGACAAATGACGCCCCAATTTCCAATTCCACCAAACCAGAATATAACAAATGGTCAGCAGGAATCGATGCACCACCAACCACCTAATGACATCACCTACAACAACAACAACAGCTAGTTTCTCACTAGAACCTTCTTCTACTTCTAGCAATGCATGCTTTACCTTTCATCACATCACACGCAGACAGTCATATACCTCGATCTGTTTTGCATAATTCATTCCTTCAGCCACCAACAACTCCACTGCCCTGGATCATCTACATCAGAACAATTTTGTGCTTTCCAACATCTCAGATTTTTCCATCTTCATCTTTCATCCCGGCGGTGATGAGCGCCGATATCGTTCTCTGGAGGCCATTTATGGTAATTTTTATCACACTGTTCCTTTATTGGTTTGGTCCCTATTATCTAAATTCCCGTTTCATGGGATAGAGGAAAAACGAGGTTTGGATATTGGTATTTCTGGTGGCGGATGTTTGCCGGTGACTGTTTAGTTTACGGTGCGAGGTGCCTCTGGTGGCGGATTTTCTCCGGCGACAAGTTGGTTTACGACTTTATGTGGAGCAAGAGGATTTATAAGGGCAATTTGGGAAATAACTCATTAAATCCTCTATTGATTTTGGTCCCTTCATACTTAAGCTAAGTTCACTAAGGCATGTTTGGTTCGGGGTTTTTGGAGGGGAGGGGAGATTTTTAAATTTTATGTTTGGTTCAAATTTTTAACGAGGGGAGGGGAGGGAAGGGAAGAAGTAATTTACTTTCTTATCCTTAACCTTATAAAATTAAAATAAGGATTAATGAAGAAAATTTAATAGATATATACAACCAAAAAATATATATAATGAGTAGAAAATTTATTTTTATTGTTGACAAAAAAACAAATATCTAAATTTTTAATATTTTAACAAGGACAATTTAGAGTTTTAATAAAAAAAATGAGGATAATTTTGTCAAACATAGTTAATTATATTTTACTTCCCTTCCCCTCCTTAAAAATCCCTTCCCTCCCCTCCCCTCGGTTGAACCAAATAGAGCTTTAGTAGTGTTGCAAGAGTTTTGCTTATGAGTTGAAAACATAAGAAATTAGCAAAATTACTAGATACTGCTGTGAGTTTGTTTAGCTTCTAATTAAAGTGAAGCTCGTGTAACTCATGGGATTCAGTAAATTTCATCACTGCATCCGGAAAAAAGAAAACTTCATCATGATTTTATATGTATATACTATTTCTGTCTCATATTATAAGAAGAATAAAAAATCACATTTATTAAGAAAAAAAGTAAAATATTATGATTAGAAATAAGTTTTTTTATATATTTTTTTTGAAGAAAGTTGCATTGATATAAAAACAATTTTGTATTGGTCAGTAGTTATTAGTTATTGATTATGAAAAAGATAGAAGAGAAAATAAACTTTTTTAGAAAGATAAATGTTTTTTTTCCGATGTTATTTATAATCAAATGTCGTCGTCATAATAATATAGCCTTAAATATAAATAAAAGATATCAAATTCAACTATATTTAGTATCATTAGATTAGATTAAAAATACTCCTTATTAATTCTTTTATTTATTTTTTTATTTGATATTAATTCTCTAGATTCTTAAGGAAATAAGATTTTGGAATTCGGGACGTTTACCACAAAGTAAATAAGGTCTGATAAAAAAATCATTTCACCTAATAATCGATCTAGATTCTTTCAAAATTTATTATTTAGGGAACTTTTTTTTGCTCCAAGAACTATGTGACCATTGGAGGTAGAAGAAGTTGGGTGAGAAAAGGTTTTAGGTGATGTGGTTTGTTTGACAAAGGAGAGAAGGAAGCAGACAAGAAAGAAAAAGAAGAGACAATGCAAGACGTTGAGTTTGAGTACAGAGGAAATTAAAACAAAAAATAAAACCAAAAAAATCAAAGGAAAAAAAAGAGATGCATTTCGTCACACACCACGCGGCTATTATAGGACAGTGTTTCCATGAATTGAAGCCACTGAGTTGAAAAAAAACAAAACAATCCAGGATACAGGTGCATTGTTTCCGTGAGAGGAGAAATAGTATGAAAAGATGCAGATGAGCATGCCAGCATTTTAAAATCACTCAAAGTTTCACATTACCTTAGCTTCATAGGTCAAATATTCCTCCTCAAGATTTCTCCTCGGACTTAATACATTTGAATCCTCGGTGTCTGCACTAGTTGTCATTTCTAACCTGTCTCCCGAGAAAATTTAAGGAAATAGATAGATAAATACATGACAATACACACATGTAAATACTTTAAAATGGAGTGTAATATTTGTGCACAAGTGAAACTACGAACCGTTTGATAACCTAGTTAATTTTATTCTATTTTAAAATCTATATTTTTGTGTGTGCAATCTATACATATACAGATATGCATTCTTGTATTGAAATTCTGAACAATTTGCACCATCAAAAAAATTGCCAACTAAACAAGTGCCCTGTGTAAGACATGAATAAATAAAAAATATATTACCTCTGACTCAAATTCTTGAGGTTCACGACAAATGCTGCAATATGGTTAACACAAGGCTCTAACTCTTTCTGTGGACAACAAAGTAAGTCATATTACACGTGGAGAAAACAGGAGGGAAACAGAAATGAGTCCTGCCACTTTCAACCCATTATCTGAATCAATAAAGGGAATTTAATACCTGGTAAGTAGTAAGAAGTTGAATGGCCAAGTTCACAAAATAGTCTTCGTGTCTCTCCAATTCATCACTTCACAAACAAAAGCATAGTGAATAATTAAAAATATAAAGAACGGTGGAAGAGTAATTATTCTAAATTTCTGGTTGAAAGATATTAATAGTAGAGACTAGAGACTGAGTATATGTGGTGATGGAAATAACATGACTGCAGTTCCAGTTGGATTTAGTTAGTATCACACTATCGGTGGGCAATTAGTTGGGCTGTGAATAATACTGAGTATATAAGAGGCAGCAAGATGAGAGGAAAATAGTCTTAGGATCATGGAAATGGAATTAAAAGATATCTCAGAGCCTCTCCAACACCCTAAGAGCTTAATAGTCTTGCTACTTGGAGACAGAAGACAGTGAATAAGATGAATCATTTTCCTATTGTACATCAATTATTTAACTTTCATGTAAATTCGGCTGAGCCAATTCAATCAGGTGGACTGTGGCGCCACAACTAATATAATAAATATTAGTAAACCTCACTGTGTATATAATAAATATAGAATATATTCACTCAAAAAACACTCTTACAGATATTAAAACATTCTTTGCACAGGTTCAGCATGTTAAATTACATACTTGACCTGCTTCTCGTAAATTTCTGTATTTGACTGCTGGAGAACCCAGGTATCTTCCAGAAAGTTTATCCAGGTTTTGATCACATCTGATTCTACATGACATGAACTAATTGATTTTGAAAGTTCATCTTCCTGTCAATCAAGCTCAAATTGAAGTTTCATACTGGATGGTGAGAGTAAAACTGTATTGAGCAACATTGATATAACATGATACTCAGCCAAGAAATAAAGAATTTCAAACCTTTATCTTCAGATGTTCAATTATCTGATTGTTTGCTTCCTCAAACTGGTCTCTCTCTTCCCTCACATTCCATAATCGTGCTTGAGCAGAAGCCAAAGAAGCATTAATCTACAACTCATAATATAAATTTCAGTAATTATTAAGTTACTTACGAAACTTTAACCCGAGAAAAGTGACGAAGCACTGTGATTGGTTGTTTTATCCACTTGTGTTTTCAGCCAAACTCAGTAGATGACAAACTTTATTTCATGGAAAAAATTGTCATAATGCATAGCATTATTCCTTAAATTATAGTTAAAAATGGTTTCAAAAAGATTTACCCATAGAAGAGTAAAATGAGCCATTTTAATTTTTTATCATATAGTAAGATAAACCAACTTTTATTAATATTAAGTTAACTGAAAGAACAAATTTAAAATGTCATTTGCATAGAAACTGAAAAACTCAAACCAAGGTAGTAACACTAGGTTACAAGAAGCAGTGCATCACAAGAGAGTAAATGAAGCAACTACTAATAAAGGGACCCAGATAGAATGAGATGATTTTATCAATAAAGATAAGCAATTTTATTTCATGCTTCCGTATGTATTACTTCAGCCATCAAAACAAGAGTGTCATATGAGAATGTAATACTGGCACATGGAGTAGAGAAGTAAAACATCAAATAGAAGATTATAACTGTTTAAACTATTGATAAAGATCATGAAACATGTGAATAGAATAAATCAATGGAACAGAATCATAGGTGAGCAGCAATCAGTTCAGTTGAAATTTCACTACTTTTTTTAAATGAAAAGAATAACATGTTTAGCTTCCAGAAGGGTGAAAATACTTGAGAGTTAGAGGTCAGTCAATATAATTGACAATTTTGTTCAATTTGCAAGAAAGCACTCAAAAAATAACCGAAATCTGAGATTAATACCCAAAAAAATTATAATAAAAAGCAACATTTACATCATAAAGAATATGGCTGGTACCTTTTTCAATTCAGCTTCAAGGTCATCTTTTTTCTGTTGCATTTCAGATATCTCAGCTGTCAGTTCCTGAAAACAAAAGGGAAGAAGAAAACAAGAATCACTTCTGGTCTGAGTCGTCTGACTAATGCCAGACCAAGTTTAATAACATTTGTACGAGATAAATTAATATATGTTATCATATGATATTTCCTATATTCTAACAATGGCATTGACATTTTAAACATGCATGGCAATAAAGGCCTAACCATGCATAATCATCAAATCTCATTGGAAATATAACACATCTATGACAGACTAGCGATAATTGACACAATAAATGTAATGCTGGTTTTCTGAACATGTTACCTTCTCCTTTTCACTGGTTTCACTACATCTAGTCACACGAACTTTTAATGCCTCCTCCTTTTGTTGTCTGTCAAATTATTGAGATAGAGAAGATATGATTTAGTGTTTGGCATCTGACAGGCAGAATTGACTGGAATAAACAGTACAATTAGTCATCCAATTTCAAGAATTTGCCTCTGGTTTTGAGCCAAAAACAGGAGTGTCTCCATAACAGCACTCAAATGAAATCTTTTGCAAAGGAAGAAACTAAACCTCAGCCGCACCCCTCCCTCCCCACACACCCACCAAAATGGAAAAATACCTGGTCAATCTTTAAAAATGGGTGCTTAGTAAGGTCTAAAATACGGCCTTTAGTAAGTGAACTTTTTCCTTTACTCTGTCTAAGGCTAAGCTATTTGGACTTTTGTTTCTGTTTTCTAATTAATAGGGAGATGGTTTATTTAATTTAAACATTGGTTCGTAGACTTCTTGATCCTAAATATTGAGAGGCACTATATAAATGATATAACCTGCTATAATATATATATATATATATATATATATATATATATATATATATATATATATATATATATATGGGCTGGCATCCTATTACTCCCAACCTCTCACTAGTTTCCATTGATTTCATTTTCATTTCATGGCTCAAGATCATTACAACAATGGAAAGAGAGAACATGGTGTACCGTACTCTTGGATTAACAACAAGAGAGATTAAAAAGTATAATATTGATGGCAATGTTTAAAAGAGTTATGAGAGATGCCACTAACACAACAATGTTTAAAAGCACAGGCATACTTTACAAGCATATGGACCCAGTTTCAGATAAAACTGAAGAAATAAGAAGTTTCAAAGCCAAAAGGCAATTGTTTCTTCCTTGGGTAAATGAATTCAGAAGACAGAATCAAGAGAGAACACTATAACAGAAAATTTCAAAGTCTAACAGTGTACCTGTTGTCAGAAATTCGCTTTTCAGCTTTTGCAGCAGAGCTAACAAGAGACTCCGTTAAGACTTTCAGCTTGTCAACCTACTTATAAACATGATAGTATAGTTATAAATAGAAAATAATAGAAGGATACTACAGAACTACATTTAGTTATAGATACAATTAAAATATGTATAAACAAAACATTACAATGAGTCTGAAAATATCACCAAAAATGAATTGCAAATTCTAATGATCCCACTCCTGCCTACAATAGTTGAGATATGTACTAATGAGATTACAGCGGTCCCTGCTTAAGGCATCTGGTATTTTCGGTGTTTTGCCATTTGCAATCCTACTTGGGACCAAAATATGGAGGGAATGATTATAAAATATAGGTTAATGTTTGTCCTGTTTGATGCTCTGTGATAACCAACCATTAAGATTGACAATTTTTTTGACAGGGGAAAGATTGACAGCTAGAGAAGGGTAGTTGTGCAAATTATAAATGGTACAAGCACCTTTTCATTATATTTTAATTTCCATTTTGAGAAATATTTTTGTGATACTAAACTCCAGGTAACCCATTCTTATATAGAGCCACTCAATCCTTCCTATAATTATGTTTTCGTACAAGATAACACAACTTCCAAGTCTCGTTCTCCTTTCTCCTACCCTTCCAAAAGAAACTCCTACAGGAAAAAAATTGTACCTTTTGAGCATGAACCTCAGGAGAGTCTCCATTGCTTATATTTTTTTTCTTCAGCAATAATCCTTCCAGTCTGGAACAAACTCTAATCTGTCCTAGTGCAACTTTTAAAGCCTGTTAAATGGTTGGCTGGTTACACTGTTTTTTGAATTCAAAAACATTGAAGGGAATATATAAATATAATAGCTAAATATAGACATGCATATTAAACGAGTCAATCACTTATTACTTATTAGTAATGCTTGATTGATGATTCTCTTCTAACCCTTGCTCACAAAACTCCAAAAGTTTTAAGTTTGTGGAATTAAATTCATTATGGATTTCTAAATTATAACTCATAAAATGAAGTGTAAAACTAATAAAGTGATTCAAGCAAAAAGGTATGAAAGCATCGCAGATTAAACTAAAAATCAAACTGTAAAGTTTCAAAATCCATAAGAAAATTTATTTATTTATTGGTACAAAAAGAGAGCTTCCATCCATTAATGACTCTGCGTACAAGAAATTTGATGAAATCCAAAAGAAATTTTTTACTAGGATAAAATGCAACATTTGATAAATGTCAGATTTTTGCAGGGGCAAGAGGTGAGAATGGAGAGAGGAGAGTTAAAAATCTCCCACAGAATTCAAGAAACTGTAAGGAAATAATAGTCCAGTAAAACCGCTTCCTTAAAGAAAAACCATGGGAAAGTAAGACCACAGGCAGAAGCGTAGCATAACATGGTTTTCGAGATTATTTTTCTATAAGCTATTCATTTTAGCTACCGAAAAGGTGAAAACTGAAAACGCCGATTTTTTAAATGAACATTGTTCCAAAGCTTAACCCAAATAAGTTTGAAAATAACCTTGTTCCAATTACATATATTACTATCCAATCAAATAAATCATTATATTAGTCGCACTACAAAAAATCATTACTGACAAAACAAAGAGCTACAGGAAGTTATGCAGAAAAACACCTCTAGGGTTGCTTGTGTTTCCTCAGCAGCTTTATAATCACCTTTATTTTCAAGCCCCTGCGAAGTTGTTATCTCACTGAGCTTCTTCCTAAGACTAGAGGCTTCAGCATCTATTCTGCAGTCAAACAAAATCAGATCTAAAGTGAACTAGATTGTAGACCACTTTTCCCATTTTTATATGATAGTAGTAGTAGTAGTAATCATGGATCTGATGAACAATAATTCAAAATAACTATCCAGAAAAAAAGAGGAGGGTTACGAAGCCATACAAGATGAGGTACTCCCTCTGGCCTTTTATTTAAGCAAAAATTCTATTTTGCACACTTACTAAGGAGTTCATTTTTTAATTACTTGTATTCAACAACAACTTTGTTTATGTGCAGCTTTTTTACTTTTCTAGAGTATGGAAGATGAAAAGGAAGAGTGAGTGAGAATCACACCAATCACAACAAACTAAAAGCTTTAACTTTTGCTATAAAATTTTCTTTGTCTATGACTAGCCATAATTATATAAGGATATTTGTTGACTTTTGCTTATATTTGAGGCCAAATATTTTTGATGTTTTTTGCTTATAAGGTAATCTTTTAGGTTTTTCACATTTTCAAGCTATAAATCATCATTTATTTGCTCATTTGGAGCATCACACACTCATTTGAAGGCTTAAAACATGCAACCTTTTTTTTAATGTGATTAGTTTTTGATTTTTTTTAAGAAATTCTGTATACATAAAATTTAGAAGATAACTTCTGAAACCAGATTGGTAGATATCTTCCGAATTTTCTCCCAGTTTGGTAGTTACGATCCAAAATGTATATTATTTTGGTAGATAAAATTCAAAAAAATGCATTTTATAGATTATACAATCTGAAAATTTTATTTCCCTAAATTGAGGGTATTTTCGGGTTTTTGGGGGGCCTAAGAGCATTTTGAGGGGTCTAAAAAACAAATTTCTTGTTTGAAACAAAAATATATAGGTAAAAAATTTTATTTTTGCATATTATCTTTTTATTATACTTTTATTTTTTATTTTAATTTTAATTCACTAATAAATTTATATTTTTTTTGCACAAACAATTTTTCTTTAAAAAAAAAACTATAACAAACTAAAAATAAGTCATTAGATCATGAACACAAATCAAAATTTAAATTTTATAATATTAAAATATACTTTTAATGTAAATTGTTAGATTGAAATCAGTATGTCATAAACTATTAACTATATGACGGCATACAAACAAATGACTGCAACAGATCAGATTCACCAGACACATCTAAATCTTAAACCCTAAAATTTAACTGGACCCAACTTAGTTTTACCTCTACAACATATATATAAAAAAAAAATTAAAAGTTTAAAATTGCCCTAAATTGCCTCCTCCAACTTTTCCCTCTTCTTCTTGATCGACATTCGACCCATATTCTTGTCCACTCTACTCACACCACTTTCCAAGCGACACTATCGCTGCTTCATCTTCCTTCACAGGTAACTCTTCAGCTGGATCTATAATTCCTTACACTTTTCTTTATCTCACTACTATTGAATCTTTGAATTTGAAATCAACGATTTTTATTCTGTTGGGGTTAAAGCAAATGGAAAAGCTGAAAGCTTAAAAATTCTATCTTTTACGACTTTCTGCCATAAAAAAGATTTTTTTGAAGCATGCCACAAAAAGATTTAACTTTTTAAACTTCTATTAAGAAATAGTTAGTGGGGTTTGTTATTTTTTATTAATATAGTTAAAAAACATCGTTGCTAAAAAATAGTTAAATGTATTTTGTTGTTGTTGTTGTTGTTGTTGTTGTTGTTGTTGTTGTTGTCTTGAATCATTGTGTATTCGTCTAAGTATGTGTATTTATGGATGAATCTATTCAATGGATAAGTAGATGGCAAAGGGTTGTTCCACCAACAACTATGAAGAGGCTAGAAAACTAAGACTTGAAGAAAACAAGAAGCGGTTTGAGGTAATCTATACAATGTTACCGATAATCTTAATTGCCATTCGTTTTAATGATGATTTAAAAACTGTGGTTGGTATATATTTGCATGTGTAAAACACTCTGGACTTTCATGTTGCTTAAAATCAAGCTTTTAAATTATGCTCGCGTTGCAATTCTTGGTATTGTGGAAATAGTTGTCAAATGCAGCTGGTGTAGCCTCAATTGCAGTTGAAGAAATATCATAAACCTTCAATTGCAGAAATGTCTTGGCTCAAATCGAGGCTGTGGATTTTTTTGAAACTCCAATTGAAATGCCTAACTTTTCTGTCATAAATATTGGTAACATTGGAGACAATGAGGTTTGAACATATAGATTTATGCAAACTACCCATGTCCATCATCACGAATACAATTATAGTAGTTTATATTTTGAGATGTTTTAATAATTGTTTATTCTTACATACTTTCACTTTTTGTTTTCGAAAGGATTTAGGAATTTCAAAGATATCTAAAAATTTGACTAAAATCGCAAGTCCTGCAAAGAAGTCCCAGGTAAACTTAATTTTGAATTGGTTTTAGTCTTTAAACAACCAACATTTGGTTTTGAATTAGTTTTCCCTTTTTCTTTGTGCAGAATCGTCTTCCCAGACTAAAATCAAATACTAATGATGAAGAGGAACCTAGGCGCTCTTCTCGTCCAAGAACCCAAGTTACTTCATACACCGAAGAGGTAAGTAGTATTGTCTTGCAAATTCAAACTACCATAATGAAATGAATTGAACAAAAGCTTGTGACTCAAGAAAAAGGGATGAGTGAATGTTTGGTTTGAAGCTTACAAAGTAAATTTCAAATGGTCTTTGACTTTATGTTTGGTGCACTTATTATGTTTGTCAACCAAACCCAGTTTGGCCTCATACGTACCTTTGCATGGAAGTAAAGTCCGTGCATTTTCATTCTCCTTTTGCCTTTTGAGATGTTTCATTTACCATTTTACCCTATAGATTTTATACTATATTATAAAATTCATACGGATTTGTTAATTATATACATTCAAACGTACTTTTGATAAGTATCTGTTAGAAATGATAATTCGTTGAATTGAATTACTTGTATTATTCACCAATGGGGCAAAAACTAAACCAGAGTACTAGAACAAACTCAAACTTTGAATCGACCCTTGTCTAAGGCATTAGAGAGGCCTTTTCTCTCCTACACTTTGCGACTTACTGTAAAAAAAATTCTTGCTACTAACTGATTCCTATTTATCCCTTCCATGAGTAACTAACAAATACTCTTCTAACTTACTCCTGTTGCTACCTTAATGACTACCATTACAGTTATTAATTACCCTTTCATTTAGTCTAACTTACACTCCTTTAACCAATGGGCCACTATCAATACTTCCCTCAAGTGAGCTACCTTGTCCATTGTTTCCCACGAATTCTCATAGGATGGCATTTGATGAGTACTAATTGGTTGGCTTTTGTTAAAGAGTCCCACATCCGAAGTGAGATGACCTATGCATGGGTTTATAAGTAGAGGCCTTTCAGAGAATCAACTCTCTAAGGCATTCCAGAGGCCTTTTCTCACTTTGTGACTCTTTATCCTTTTCATTTGTAACTAACTTCCACTTTTCTAACCAATTCATGTTGCTACGCTAATGACAGTTGTTAAAATTATAAGTTCCCATTTAAGTTATTTTATTTTGTCTAACATACACTCATTTAACTAATAGGTGATTATCAATGTCATCCAAACAGATTTCCTTTTGTCAGACATACGTATGAGAAAAGTTACCCAAGCTTTAGTCACGTTGGAACAATTTCATTTTAATCAAATTTAGTATTACAAAATGAGGTTCAATCAAAAGTTATTATGCAAACTTCAATCCAAACATAAACCCTGAATTAGCTAAAGTTGGATAATGGAATATTTAAACTTATAATACTAGATAGAGTTGAAAGAAATATAAGCTAGGATTACGAATATGTGGTTGAGTTTGTTTGTTCAATAAAACAGTTTGATAATTTAGCACACAAGTTTGACACTCTAGTATCATGTGATTTTTCATGTATTTTTAAAAATGGTCGTTCTAATTAGTGCCCCAGCAAAAAAAAGGGAAATTTTGCATTGAAAAGTGCATTTTTTACACTAAAAAAAAAAAGATATTGACTGCACAAATGTCAAGGTAGTACTATATTTGATTCCTTTAAAAAATTACTAGATTCTTGTCTTTGTAGATTCACCATTCATTTCCAATGTGAGTCTAGCAGAAATGTCTACTTTACAATGTATATGTTTCATTTTATTACACTTTAGCACAGAGCTTTCACATAGGAGTTCATATCTGCGGAAGAGGTCAAGGTCAAGTTCATCATCATGGAAAAGGTGGTTACTTAATTACTCTGCAGCTTATCTATTTTTCTAATTGCAATCGCAGTAACATGGTTGTTGGACTCTTAGTTATGCTGCGAGGCCTCTAGATGAAATCAAAGAAGCTACAAAACAAGAAAGAGATCGTGCTTCCGAGGCTGCAAAGGCACTCCAAATCAATTTGCAGTCTTCTTATCCATCATTTATCAAATCAATGGTCCGGTCTCATGTTTATAGTGGTTTTTGGTTGGTAGGTTTCAGTTCAGAATATCTTCTATATGGCCTGCATCTCGATACTTTATTTTGTACATTCTTTTAATTTTAGAATATATTAATTAATAAATCTAAAAGATGATATATTTTATCTTTATTTTTCCAGGGTCTTCCCGGTAGCTTTTGTAAGGAGCATCTTCCAGAAACGGTGTATGACATGGTTTTAGAAGATGAAAAGGGCTTAGAATATGAAGTTGTTTACATTGGCCATAAAACTGGGCTAAGTGGTGGCTGGAGAGCATTTGCATTGGAACATAAATTGGATGATGGGGATGCACTTGTTTTTGAATTGGTTGAAGCAGCAAGATTTAAGGTATTTTATGTTGTCAGTTCTTATCCAACTCTCTTTTAACTTCGAAGTTGAGATATGAGCAAATTATCAAAGCTTAGGCATTCCTTACCTCTTGAGCTTGCTTTTGCCGATAATTTAGGTCTTATTCCATATTAAGGCTTTGAGTTCTACAGAGTTCCTGAGCTTAATTCTGATATGGCATTGACAAGACATGCTTAATTTGTCTTGAGATTAAAAATCCAACATTCTATTCTATTTTAATACATAAGTATCTTACTAATCAAATTAGAATTTCAATATTTTATATCAAAGACAAACTAAACTATGCATCATACTCTCTTTTCTGTGCTTTCTCTATAGTAAATTATTGCTTTCTGATTTGAGAATACAATAAACATTTGTTGTCAATTTACGTCAACACTAATTTGTGTTGGAGCTCCATTATTGTATTTCTCAAAGCATGTTTTAAGCTTTATATAGCAATTAATAACGGTCTTGACAATAATATTACTGCAGGTTTATATTTTTAGTGCCTTTCCAAATACAAATGAAGAGGAAGAAGAAGAAAACGATACTCTGGTGGAAGAAGAAAATATGCACACATCCAAAGCAACAAAAGTATCCAAGGCTACTCCTAATTGTGGATCAAAATCAAAGAAAACTAAAGAGCAAAATCATGCCATTGAAACTAAGGAAATAGAGAATTCCGAAGAAAGTATGTCAGAAAGTAACAGTGACAAAGAATTCAAACCACAACAGGTAAATCCGAGTAGGAGAACTAAATCTTCTCTAAAAAGAGAGCAAAGGAAGCCTATGCTGCCTACTATTCTTGACACCGAGTCAAAAGGAGAAGCAAAAATGCAAACACCGAAGAAAACTAATTTTCTTCAAAAATAAAAATCAAAAGACATCTAAAGTACATATTACTCTTGAGCCAAAAGAAGAAGCACAAATTGAAGTTGTGAAATCAAAAACTCGATCTTCTCAAAAAAAAATACAAAAGATATATGAAGTACCTACTGCTCAAGTCAAAAGGTGAAGCGCAAATTGAATTTGTGAAACCAAAAACTCAATCTTCTCAAAAAATAGTGCAAAAGATATCTGAAGCATCTATAACTCTTGAATCAAAAGAAGAAGCACATGCTGAAATTTTGAAACCAAAAGCTGCTACAAAGTTTTCAAACGAGATACAAGAGTCAAAAGAAGTTAATGAATGTGAAATTCATAACTCAACCAACACTGATCAGCTTCTTTCGAACAATAATTTTGTTAAAACAACCAATACGAACATGAGTAAGAAGAAAGAACATGTTCTAGATGATGATATTGAATCGATGAAAGATAAGCCAAACGAAAAATCAAGCAAATGTGTCTCACAGATACCTCGAAAAAAATCAGCTCCTAAGTATTTCAGAAAGAGAGCATAGTCTTGGGCTAAATGATTGATTTTTAAGTTGTTCTTGAATTGCATAAATGTATTTTGAGTAGTATTAAATATTTTATAAGAGAACCACATTTTTGTTTAGATTAAGGAATTATTAAACACTTTCATCAGTAGTTTTTTTTTTTGGTAAGGCAGTGTTTGTGTGTGTGTGTGTCTTAGTATTAACATAATTAGAGAATTCAGAATCTTGGAATTTTATTCAATTGGAAATTTTCATTGATATTTTCTGTTAGTTGAGTTAAAATTTAAGGACTTTGTTGATTTTTTTACACTAATATTGCCGTATAACTAATCTTATTGTGGAATGCAGGTATATAACAATATTTTTATCATCTTAGTTAGGTAAATATTCATAAGTATGATATTTCCATGTATTAAACCCTTAAATACTAAACAAAGTATTTCTTCAATTTATGATTACAATTAACTTGTCTTATTTTTTTTTGAGTCAAGTGTGATTACTTGTCTTAAATACACAAAAATAGTAAAATGTAATAATGTATTGGTTCCAACTTTGTTAGGTTAAATACCACAGTACGCATGAAAATAACAATTACTACATCTATAATAAAAAAATTGTCGTGGTTGGATACTTTGATGCACTAAACAAGATCACATGTTTTAATTTTGAGTCTTGGCAAAAATAGAGGATGACATATAACAGATGAACTTATAGCTGATATCTGATAAGCTAGTTGAAAGCTTATAATTGATAAGTTAGCTGGTTGAATTTGTAGTGTTCAGTAAAATTAGCAGTTGAAGTAACTTATTGATATGAAATGACATAAAAATATATATAAAATTAATATTTAATCATTTTTAAGTAAAATGATAGAGGTAAAGTTGGAAGAAAAATTAATAAGCTAATTGAATTAGCTTATCTAAATAAGCTAAAAGTTGGTCAAAATAAACTATAAGCTCAAGAAAAAGTTACAAAACAACTTATTTTTCATAATGAGCTTATAAGCTATAAGCTCATTTTAGTACCTTGCCATACAAACCCTTTATTTATTAAAGAAAATGCAAACAACAAATCTGTTATGCTCACACTAGTATTTTAGCACCTACTACTACATGAAGAAGTCAGAAAATTTATAAAGTCTGGACAAAATATCAAATTTAAACAAAAAATTTAGTTTTGCAATGAAAAATTTCAGTTTTAAAAACAAAATATCAGTTTTGACCTAATTTAATTCTTAATTGATAATTTCAATTTTACTCTAAATTAACCTTTAAAACAACAAAAATTTTGTTTTGCAATTTAAAAATGTCAATTTTAAACAAAATTTCAATTTTACCATAAATTAATTTCTAAAAATATATGTTTTACCTTAAATTAACTCTTAAAATACCAAAAAATTCTGTTTGAGCCCGGACTAGAGCCTCGGTAGCCCTTATGGTGAATCTACCCATGAGCTACTACATAATTCCACCCAATGAGAGAATAAATCCATTACTTTCTTGTACATATGATCCTTAAATTATGTTAGTGTATTTTTTTACCCTTTCCATGAGAATGGAAGAAACATTGAAAAATTGTTTTTCAGATCAAATGCTAACAGCTAGTTTGACTTTACGATCTTTTATTTGAAACGATCATTGTTAATTGTTAATTTATTAATTTTTTTAGATGTGATAATCAAATTCAAGACTATTCTTATTATTCGACTCTGATATAAAGTTTTAATATTATTACATTTTCATATCAAAAATTAAACTCAAGACATTAATTAAGATATAGAAGATACTCACATATGTCGTCTCATCTAAACATTCCAGTTATGAAAAATGACAACTTCAACATTGAATATTGTAAATTGTAAGCAGTTAGCCTATGATCTTTAAGATGAAGTGATCTTAGATGCAAGTTATAACAAACGAATAACAATCCTATATAAATCATGAGTTTAATGTTTTTTGGTAGATTCATAAACTCAAACACATAAATTGAAGAGTCGAAATTCAAACATGATTACCACATCCAGTTTTGGTATATTTTACGAATTACTCTTAGTTTTGGTAGATTTATCAACAGAGCTAAGATTAAGATTATCATATACATTGCGTCAAAAAAAAATTATCATAAGTACAATCTTTCAAAACAAAGGCTTTAATTTTTTGCCATTTGTTTTTAGTAAAAGGCTTGGAAGCTGTGAATGCATGTGATCCGGTTCTAACTAAACTATAAGGTAATGGGGTAGACCAATTCAACAAGATTCGAAAATGCTCTAAGTAGAGGTTCGAAGAGACTGAGCCAAGTAAAGATAAATTAATTGTGATGTGTGCAGGTTGTGTTGTTTAGTGAGTAGGTGAAGGAGTTATATATTGTTGATAGATGCGTGCAAATTTTATATATTTCCATATATATACACGCATACGAACCAATCAATCTTCTTTATAAAACAACATGAAACTTCTTTACAATGTATATAAATCAAATGAAATCACATTATATATACGTTTATGAAAATATTTTAAAAGATAACCTATATAAGTGATATTAAAATGTTACATTATCCATTTATAATAGCTTTTAGTCTTTTAGGTAATGGTTAGAGAATCGATTCCTAAACTCCTACTTTATCAATGTTGAATGCAAATTTCAATAATATATTATGTATTTATGTGTAATGTTTTTATCAACTTTAAGGAGACAATTTTTTAAAAAAATTCTATTAAATATTAATTTACACCTATACATAATATATTTTTTTGGTCTATTAACCTAATAACTAAAATTTTGTCTTTTATATATGGTGAATAAGTAGATGTATTAGTTTATTTGAAACAACTATAACAATCTCTGAAACAATTATAATAATTAATCTCTTTGCATTATTTAAGATGTACGTAATCACTGTATTTTTTTAATCAAACTTTGTGTACTAGTGTTAATATATTTACACATTGAGGTAATTTCTATTTAAACACTTGTATGAAATACTTTCTCTCATCAATGTCAAATAGTTGACTCTAAAATAGACACTTCAAAAAACACTACAAGATCAAAATTTGACGCAAAGTGGTGTAGCTATGACCAGGGCAGCATCCATCACCGGAGTGAAAGTGGAGTATATTGAATTTCCGGCCGTGGTCACACCTCCTGCCTCCACCAAATCTTATTTCCTCGGCGGCGCAGGTTTGTTTTTTTTTTATTATAATAATAATAATAATAACAGTGGTGACACCCCCTTCCTTCCACCAAATCTTATTTTTTTAACTAAAGTTATGTAGAGAAGTATTTTGGTGTTTTATTTTGTTATTGGTAATATGGTAATGGTGTTGTATTGTAGGAGTGAGAGGGTTAGATATTGATCGAGAGTTTGTGAAGTTCACAGCATTAGGAGTTTATTTGGAAGACAAAGCTGTTGCATCACTCACTTCAAAGTGGAAGGGCAAGACTCCAGCTGAGCTCTTTGAGTCTCTTAATTTCTACAGAGATATTATCAAAGGTAACAATATTCAACTCCTTTTTATTATAAGATTCATTTTTTGAAAATTTATTTTAAGGACTAATTATATGTTCCAAATGTCAAATTTAAAAGAGTGTAAAATGCATTTGGTCTATTTAAAACAAGGAAAATCTCTAAAAGGTGTGTATAATTAATAAGGGTAGAGGAAGTAATATAATACCAGTAAAAAACTTGAGAAGTACTAATAGTAATTACTCATTAGTTTTTGACTGCCACTGGTCAAGGGTGCTAATTACAGTATAATTTTATTTTAAGTGTAAACTTGAGGATTTATAAAGTCTTCAATATTAATTACAATATAAGTGTACACTTATTTATGAGTGTTTATTTAGGTCCCTTTGAGAAATTCATTCGAGGTACAAAGGTGAGAACATTAGAAGGTACTGAATACGTGAGGAAGGTATCAGAAAATTGTATTAATCATATGAAATCTGAAGGAACATATGGTGATGAAGAAGAAAAGGCCATTCAAAAATTCAGAGAAGCCTATAAAGATCACTTTTTTCCACCAGGCACTACTGTTTTCTATCGACAATCACCAGATGGAACATTAGGGGTTAGTATAATTAATATCACCAACCAATTACATATGAAAATTATCTTTTGTGTATTAAGTTTCTGAGTATATTAATAAGTTACATTGTTTTTCTACTACAAATTAATCGCAGATTAGATTCTCCAAAGATGAGACAATACCTGAACAAGAGCATACCGTTATAAACAACAAGGCGCTTTCGGAGGCAGTGTTGGAGACTATGATTGGAGAAATTCCTGTTTCCCCTGCTTTGAAAGAGAGTTTGGCTACAAGATTTTATGAGTTTCTCAAGAATGACAACTTCAGCATTGCAAACTGAGAATTGTTAGCATGTTTTCTATGATCTTTAAGGCAAGCTGATCTTTGATGGAGTATTTTATAATCGCGGTTTAGTGTTACTTTCTTTTTTAATTATCCCTTCACTGTGTGGAGTGGACTTGTACACCATTATCAGAGTGGACTGGCTTAGTTATTCCTGGTTTAGTGTTCATTTTTTTAAATAAAAATTCGTGTGCATCATTTATGAAATAAGTAAAAAATTTGAATCAGCAAAAATGCAATGAGCAAGGATAAATTTGATAAAGTTGCTCTCAACAGATAATAGGCCAAGTAGGTAGGAACCAATGAACCAACCCAAATATTAACTTTGGAAAATAGAAAAACGTGATTAAATAACATCCGTGGAAATCAATTATACATGCAATGAAATGAACATAAGAAGGTGGCAATTCCTTAACCTCAATTTTTCTAAAATAATACTACTAATATTACAACATGAAACAAACACACTCTTTATTATTAGTACAATAAAAAAGTCGCCAAAGAGGTCATTTGAAAGTGCACATAAGATAAAATTTCCGCTTGGTATTTATTGCAGAACAGACTTTCATCTTCGTTAGTTGAAATAATCAGTTCTTAGCATCACCAACCTCTTTGAATAACTCGGACAATCTTGTGGCCAAACTTTTTTTGGCTGCAGGAGAGACGCCGTGCGCCCCTATCATTGACTCAAGCACAGCTTGTGAAAGTAACTTATTCTCTATAACTGCAGACTCAGCCTCTGGAATGGATCCATCTTTAGACAAACTGATCTGTTTCCAATTACAAAAAAAAACAGATTTATAAGTTATAACTAAGAATGTGAAAGGAAGAAAGTAGTTATAACTTGTCATAAATTTTGGCATTGCATACTAACCGTTAATGATCCGGATCCTTTGGGCGATATAGTGAAAAAGATAGAGGAGCCTGGTGGGAATGTTTGATCTTTGAAGACAGAAATAAAGTTGTCAATTGCTTTGGCTTCTTCGTCGGTATAAATCCCAAGAGACTTCCAAATGGCTACACAATTTCCTGACACTTTCTCTGAGAATTGTTCCCCCGTCAACGGCAAGATCATCGTCACCTGTATAAATTTCTCAAATGGACCTACGACGACACGACAAATAAGACATTCTTAGTTTGTTTTGTTCACATTTAAGGGCTAACGTAACTGAGTAGTTCCCATAGATGATGTAAAGACGATTTCAAAATATATAACTTAACATACAATAAGCTAAGTTACAAAAGTTACAACACAACCATAGATGCTATGCTACATAATTTTGTATCAACACAAAAGGGAGCTAGCTTCCTCTAGCTTAGATCTCGGCAAGAGGAAGTCACTAGCCAGCCAAAACATACACCAATGTTATGTATAAGCTGTTTCTCTTAAAAGTGATAATTAAGTTGTATTCACAAATAAGCTCAAATAAGTTAATCCAGTTCAAAATTTTCATTCACAAATTAAGCTTCTTAGATAGTGATAGTAGAAAATGAGGGATTAATATATTACTTAAGCAAAAAAGGGGAAACATGAATGAATGAATTTACAAAAATAGGCATGAAAGTGAGATAGAATAGAAGAATGGATGTACCTGCAACGATGTCCTTGAAAAAGGGAACGGTTTCAACGAGGTCTTGAGCGGTTTTGCCCTTCCATTTAGCGGCGAGATAGGGAACGGCGATGTCCTGCAAATAAATACCAATAGCAGTGAATTTGATGAATTTGTCTTGGATTTGGAGTATCCTCTCTCCTGCACCGCCGAGGAAGAAGTTGTTGGAGGAGGATCCCGGTGGCTTCGCGGTGGGAGAGAATACGTTGTTCTCGATATCCAAAGCGGTTACGGTTAGAGAGGGAATTATTGTCATTGTGAGTTAAAACTTAGATTTGGAAAATAATGATAATAAGTAGAACGAACGAACGAACACAGTTGTGAATTGTGATGATGAAGATGGTGAGTTAGTTAAGTTATATAGAAATTGAAGTAGTAATACTAGTATGGTGTAGTAGGTAAGTCAATGAATGTGAAGCGAAGAGAGAGAAAGAGAGAGAGAGAGAGTTGAAAAAGGTGAACGACGGGTAAACGTAACACCCAAACCAAACCCATCAAATTTCCCCTACCTACCTACTTTCCTTTTTAGCCTATGGCTGGGAGGCCTCCTATCATTTTTTATGTTTTCACATTTTAGTCAAACAAAATTTATTATTTTAAAATGAGTTTGACATTTTTAATTTTGAATGCAATATTTTTCAATTTTATTTTTTAAGATAAGATTTAGTTTACTTTTTTATGATTTAAAAGTATTTATTAATCAATCACTTAATAATATTTTAATTAATGTGGTATAAATTTTATAAAATATATTGTTTGATTGAAAATTTATATCATATAAATTATTTAGATAAAATTTCAGATAAATACAAAATTATTTGATATTTAATCGCGAAACATCAAAATTAACAGTTGATGTAATTTTTTAAATATCGTTAATCTTTATGTGTCTCAATAACATATAAATAGTGTGAAATTTTACACAAGTGATCTATATGATATAAACTTTCAATTCAACAATGTATTTTATAAAAAAATTATACATATTACTTGGGTGATTGAAGAGTAAATACTCTTAAAATACACAATTTTCAATGTCAAATTTCTACTTGTTAATATTTTCCATTAGAAAACAAACCAATAAAGGATGATTACTTTAGTAAAGGGTCTTGTTAAATAAGTTAAGGTTACCAAAAAAGTACTCCCCCTGTCCTATAATAAGTGTCTTATTTGTCAAAATTGTTTGTCTCAAAATAAATGTCTTATACTATTTATAACATTGATTTTTACTATTTTATCCCTTAAAGTAATCATTAAGTAAGATAAAAAGTATACTCAAAGATCTACTTTTTAAGATTCTAATGTTTACTACCAATAAAAATATGTGGCATTTTTCTAAAAGTCATTTTCTCTCTCTTTCATTTACACATTTTTCTTAAAGTGTGTGATTTGGTCAACTGTGACACTTAAAATGGGACGGAGGGAGTAATAATTGTATTTGAAATTGTGTTTTATTGTTTTAGAAAAGTAGAAAACACAAATTTCAAGAGTTTCTTGCCCTAAGAACAATGTTTATCATTTTTGTTTAGTACAACTATTTCTTTTTTTTGACAAAATAATGATTGCATTTCTTTTTTCACAAAAAAAAATGATTTCATTTCTTAATATATATGTGTGCAAAAAATTTTAACGTCACTAATTTTAAAACAAATGGAGTAACATAGTTGATCAGTTTGCGTTTGTTAATATACAATTTTGATCGTTAATATCTTTAATTATTTAACGTTAAAAATTATAAAGTTGTAAATTTTAAAAATATTCATCGAGACATATCAAACAATATTTTATATGCTAAGATATACATTTACATATTAATACAAAACAATTGGTCAAAATATATTACTCCATCTAGTCGCATATATAAGCAATAAATAATTTTTTAAAATTAATTCAAAAATAATATATCTAGATTATTTTTTTTTGACAAAAAATAATATATCTAAATTATAATATAGATTAAATACATTAACTTTTCAATGAATAAAAAAATCAATTTTATTAATGTATAAAATTGAAAGAGTATACGAATACTGAACAATGACCAATTAATTCACTTATTTTGGAATAGATAGAGTAATTTATTAATGTTATAAGCATCTTTTACTAAAAAGATGAATATATAAAGCACTACTTTTTTTTTTACGTAAAATAAAGCACTACTGACGGAGCAATCAAGAATTAAATTGAATATCCGTCAAAATAAATAAATAAATAAATAAATTGAATATTCAAATAAGATCTATTCTAAAAAGTCAATTGGAGATTTGGATTCGTGCATGGAGGAGTAATTATTTATGGAGTAATAAAGCAAAGTCATCTATATATCAAAATTGAGATTCAAACATGCAAGAGATCGATCGGATCCAATTTGCACATGATGCAGCCGTATGCGGATCGAGCAACATTTTTTAGATATTTGTAAATGTAGTAAATCATAATTCATTATTTATTACTCTAAATTATTACAAATATATTCTCTCTGTCTCATAATAGATATCATTTTTGAATTTTTTACACTTTTTAATAAAATGATTAATTTCGTTAATTTCAATAATAAAATTATTGGTTTTAACTTATCTGCCCTTCAAAGTTTGGAGGTAATTTATTCCAACCGCTCAATAATGTTTTAACTGATATAAATTTTTATAAACAACACTGTTGGATTTAAAGTTTATATTAAATAGATCATTTGTGTAAAATTTTAGACAAATTCAAAATTATTTGATATGTTATTGAAACTTGTAAAGATGAACATTGTTTAAAAAATCACATAAACTGTCAATTTTGATATTCGTCAATAACATATCAAATGATTTCATATTTGTCTGATATTTTATATAAATAATCTATATGATATAAACTTTCAATCTAACAATGTATTTTATAAAAATTTATATCCGTTAAAATATTATTGATTAGTTGGAGATAGATATCCCCAAATCTTAACAGGGTAGACAAGTTATCACCAAAATTATTTTGTTTACTAAAATACTCTTATCAATGATAGTTAGTAAAATAATTTAGTGAATTGAAAAGTACGTCCCTCCATTGCTTTTTAACTGTCGTTTAAAATACGTACGCACTATTTACATAATTTATTTTGACCATATTTAATTTTTTACAAATATATAATAACAAATAGCTAGTATTAATCTTGATGAATATTTTTTAAATACAAGTTTTTTATAATACAAGATTAAAAATATTAGTCATCAAGAATAAGCATTAGCATACGTGCAATAATCGATTGTATAAGTTAAAAAAAACAAAAAAGATTAATAAATAAAGGTAGTTTATGGCGAGTGCCTTGGTGCATAGGGAAGGCAAATGATGCACCATGAACAAATTTTATATATGGCCTTTTTTCTCTTCTTTTCCCATGCATGTGTCTTTTTCATTTTTTAATGTTTAGTTTTTTTTGGAATACAAATGTTCGGTTTAAGATGAGGTCTGACATCAAGTAGTTCATGTGTCTTTTTAAGTATAGTTACTGAGATTAAATTGTATTTCTCATCCTTCTTATCAAGTTTCAGCGTCAATCGCAACTAGATCAGCTAACGTTTGGTTACATTTGTATATTTTTTATCGTGGTTCTCATTCTTCTTACGAAGTTCAACGTCAATCACAATTAAACTAACTAGTGTTTGATTACATTTGTATATTTTTTAGTCACTAAACTATTTAACAAAAAGATTGTGAATTTAATTTTATTTTACCCATAAGAAAATCATTCAAAAATTTAAGATTTTAATGATAATTAAACAAATATCATTAAATAGTTTTAAAACTATGGGCAAGAAAAAAAATTAGACTCTAAAATTATAATAAAAATTAAGTAAGAATTAAACATAGTTAACAAGTTTACAGTGCGTCATGATGAAAGGGATTGAGTGATTGGATTGAAAGAGAAAAGAAAAAATAATGGTTGTGCACCATAGATCAAATACTACATACCCTATTCATGTTAGAATTCCTCCCTAGTTTATTAGTAAAAGAGTGATAAATAATGTCTTGATATTTTAAAAGTATAAATAATTTGCGACAAAAGAAAAACTCACATCTATTTTGAGATGGATGTAGTAATAAATTGATCATGCATATGTTATTAAACAAATTAGTATTGAATATGTAACCATTCACACGTGTAATTATCTTAAATAACACATATATAATGATTTACTTATTACAAATCATATAATTAGTAAGTATTTTTTAACAAATTAAGGCTTTATTATTATATATTTAAAGAATACACAGATAGAGACAGACACCAAATTAATTATGATTAAGTGGTGGCCGGTGATGGTGCAATGGCAGTTGATGGAGGAGCATTGGTGGCGGCCGGTGATGGTGCAGTAGCGGTTGATGGAGGAGCATTGACGGAAGCCGGTGATGGTGCAGTGTTGGTTGATGGAGGAGCATTAATGACTCTGCAGTTTTGCCTAATCTCACCATCAGTGCCAGTAAGTGGACTAAGCAATGTCATCTTAAACATTGCATTTGCAAAGTCTTTTTTAAAACGTCCGAAATTTCTACTATATTCCCTTACTTTACTGTTTGTGGAAGATCCATTACCAAATAGTTGTTGATCAGAGTGTACCAGACCCTTATTTTTCAACAAGTTCTGGTAGAAAGCATTGTCAAACTTCATAGGTGTGGTGGAATCAAAATTTGATAAATTGTCATCACCCCCCTCAAAAGGACATTCTGCTTGTATTTGTGCCGCAAATGCAGGATCTATATTTGTTTCATTGTATATTCTTGCTCTGAAAAATCTGCACCTTGCTTTCCCTATTGTGTGAGCACCTGATAAAGTTACCATTTCTTCTGTTGTGAAATCTTTCTTGGCGAATACTGTGATAAGGCCATCAAGATCCAAAAAAGGAGCAGGTAAGTCAGAGTTTGCTTCAGCTAAGCTTGCTGTTAATGAATCTCTTCTGCCTAATGGTACATTCCATCTTTGTCCACCAAGCTATACATATATAATAAATGTGAATTAGTAATCTTAATTATAATCAAATTAATTTAATTAATTAGAATAGTGTAGTGTTTTATTTGTACTTACCTTAGCAACAGCGTCCCTGGCAGCAAGAGCTAGGATGTCAGCACAAGAGACAACATTGGGACACATATTCTCCAATTGAGATTTGATGTTGTCAATTACACCAAAACCCCTTAGCGAATTTGCATTTGGGAATGAGTTTTTTTCGCCTGTGAAATTTGACGTGTCGTCTAATAATACGGATGCATCACATCCCTGCATGTATGCGAATAGTACATGTCAGTAAAACTGATTAAACATGCAATATATATTCACATTCAATTTGGTCGGACTTAAGACAATTGTTTTAGATCGCTACATATATATCAAAAAAATGAGTAAAAACGATTTATGTGTATTTTTTGTTAAGTAGCATATGCTGGATAAAAAGCTCACAACTTGAAGTGAATAAGTTAAAAAACTTCAATCTCTGCATACTACATGCAATATCCTACCAATTTAACTATACTCACGGTAACTGTTGACATGTATCAAATTAAATGCAAATGTATATAAGACAATTACTTGAACAAAACAATCATGAAAATGTAGACGTAGCAAGGATGCTCCCATGCGAGTCTCAGTGTTCACAGCATCCTCCACTGCTTTCCTAATTGTACTTAGTGCTTTTGGACAAGTTTTAGCATAGAAATTTTCATTGGATAATTGAGCTGAACTTATCTCGATCATACATATCACCAATAGCAACCAAACGATACCTTTAAGAGAACTTAAAGCCATTATTGCAAAATGGAATTAATTGCAAGTGTTTGTAATTAATTGTATTGGGTGTGGTTGTGAACATGAAGTGTTGCGCTTTATATAGAAGGCTTTAAATTTGCAAAATGATTTCACCTGCCCATGCCCTCATCATAGTCAACTATGTAAAATTCAACACTAAGGAATAAAATTGATTTGACTATTACAAAATGTGCTCTATATGGATCGATGATATGTGAAGAATAATTGGACTTGAAGAGTGCAATTGCAAATGATTGTTACATTAAGAAACCACGTATGTAGTACTAATACTATGCATGTTAGCTATATATATATATATATTGTTCATTATATTTATTTTTTGGTGCAATATTTTGTTCATTATTTAGTTCTTATTGTTACCTTCTAATGGTTTAGTTGGGAGAACATTTTATGTAATTTTTCGGATATGAACTCAAGTCTTAATATTTTTTTCTTCTCCATGTTTTATTTGAATATGTAGTAGTCACTAAACCAATAACAAATTAAATAAAAATTTAGTTGCATATGTCTTGTTAAGCAATTTTGACTTCTTCAAAATATTTGCACATAATTTGATATATTGCAAAAGAACGTACTTAACCTACAAGGCCGGATCCAGCCAACTGAAATAAAAGTATTAATTTATAGTCACCACCATTAGAATGCTTGAATTTCTCATCTTTATTGGGTTCTGAAGCTTAATTTCTCTTTAGCTTGCTGGCCAAAATGTTAAACTAGATACCTTTCTCTTTTGTCATTGCTTTTGTTCTAATTATGTAATACAACTTTTGAAGAATTAAAAGTTTTCTTTGTAGGGAAAAAGTAGAAGAATAAAACTACTCCAACCCATGTACATATGTAGAGATCCTATTCACACATTTGTTTACATATGTTGTGAAATTAAGGGTACGATCACACCAATATACTTTGATGTGTGGAGCAATACGAATAAGCAATCAAATAAGCGAGACAATAATAATGGTCAACAACAAGAAACAGCGGAAATATTAAAAGGATACGATATAGTGTTTACCCAAGAAGAAGAATAAACCACAACCGTAGTACTATTACCAAGAGCAAACCCTCTTTAATTAATAATTTTTTTGTACACTTCAAAACCCTTTTCTTCTCTCTTGCTTGTTTAATTGTTGTTAAGTTTCCCTTTATATAGAATAAAATATACTTGTAAAAGAGAAACAAATTTATTTTAATCTGAAACAAATCTGACCAAACATAGCCCAAAAAAACGTCAAACAACCCATTTAGTTCGTACACCTGCGCGCTGCGCTATGACTCTGGCGTGCCACACAATTCCTGCTTGCAGTTTCTGTTTGCTATGCGCCACGCCAATGCTCCTAGCGCGCCGTGCCAGTTCTTATGTTCTATATATGCTATTTTTGTGTTCTTTCTTTATATAGTGTGGTCTCATTGTTATTGTCATTTCATCTCAAAGCCTTGAATATAATTGTACATATATATGGTTACCTATATTTAGGTGTAGAAGGTACTATAAATAATTCATTCTATATCCTTCATGATATTTTCTAATAGCTAGTCTAGTAATGATTTATTCTACTTGCTACTCAAATATTCTAGATGGATCTTACAAAGTATGCGTCATCACTTGATAGTTACTCCATCCGTTCTAAATTATAAGCATCTTTTTAAAAAAAGTTTAGTCCCAAACTATAAGCCTCTTTACAAATTACTAGGTGCATTTATTACTTTTTTCCTTAGTACACATACCCTTAATTATTATACTAACTTGCATTGGAATACTAAAAGTCGTCAAATCAAATACACATACAAACAAATGACAATTTAGTACTCCCTTTGGTCCTTAATATAAAAGATTTTTACTTTTTAGATTCATTAAGAATCTAATGTATCTAGTCAATAATGTAGACTAAATACATTAGATTATCAATGAATCTAAAAGTAAAATTCCTCTTATATTACAGATTAGAAAAAATAAAATTTACACACAAACTAGACATAATAGTTACACTATCAACTTTTCTTAATATATATATATATATATATATGTGTGTGAAATAAATCGAAGGTACTTGTATTATGAAATAGATGAAATATTTTACAAGTTACTAATGTAATCTAGAAATGTGCATCATATTTCAACAAATTCAACACATTAGTTAGTTATCTACAAAGAATGAAACACGATAGGAATTATTTAAGAACAATAATAAATAGACCGGCAAGCATGCATGAACGTGTGTTTAAGAGAAAAAAATCTAGATCAACTATACATTGCTTAAATTTGATAAGTGGAAGGGGGCAATAGGTAACAATATTACATTGCTTAAAATATAATCTAGTTTATTTTCATTCAAATTGAGCTATTGTTTTGTTTTATGAGTCATGTAAACATGTACTCTTAAGACAACGTTAATATTTCGATATACAATTTCAGTATACAATTACAAATAAAGGCTTTATCATTATAAATTTAAAGAATACATAGACAGACAACAAATTAATTATGATTAAGCGGCGGCCGGTGATGGTGCAGTAGTTGTTGATGGAGGAGAATTGGTGGCGGTTGATGGAAGAGCATTAATGACCCTGCAGTTTTTCCTAATCTGACCATCAGTGCCAGTAAGTGGAGTAAGCAATGACATCTTAAACATTGCATCTGCAAAGTCTTTTTTGAAACGTCCCATGTTTCTACTATATTCACTTACTTTTTTGTTAGTGGATGATCCATTACCAAATAGTTGTTGATCAGAGTGTATTAGTCCCTTTTTATTCAACAAGTTCTGGTAGAAAGCATTGTCAAACTTCATTGGTGTGGTGGGATCAAAATTTGATAAATTGTCATCACTCCCTTCGAAAGGACATTCTGCTTGCATTTTAGCAGCAAATTTAGGGTCTATGTTTGTTTCATTGTATATTCTTTTTCTGAAAAATGAGCACTTCGCTTTCCCTATTGTGTGACCACCAGATAATGTAACCATTTCTTCTGCTGTGAAATTTTTCTTGGCGAATGTAGTGATGAGGCCATCAAGATCCAAAAAGGCAGCAGGTAAGTCAGAGTTTGCTCCAGCTAAGCTTGCTGTTAATGAATCTCTTCTTCCTAATGGTACATTCCATCTTTGTCCACCAAGCTATACATATATATGATCAATTAATGATCTTAATTTCTACTGTATCAAATTAATTTAATTAATATAAATGTGTTTTTTATATAATTGTCCTTACCTTAGCAACAGCGTCCCTGGCAGCAAGGGCTAGGATATCAGCACAAGAGACAACATTGGGACACAAAGTCTCCACTTGAGACTTGATGTTGTCAATTACATCAAAACCCCTAAGTGAATTTGCGTTTGGGAATGAGTTCTTCTCGCCTGTGATATTTGCCGTATCGTCTAACAATACTGATGCATCACATCCCTGCAGCAAGTATTTGAATATTATGTCATTAAACTTATTAAACATGATATATATTAAATTTAGTAATATTAATAAAGTTTGTGTAAAAAAAAGTAGTAAATATTAATAAAGTATAAGAACTTTATATATAATGCGTCGGTTTAAATTTCGCCTTAGATATTGTAATGTGTTGGGTTAGTGTTGTTCATAAAAAATCAAATGCAAATGTAAATAAGATTACAAAAATGAGAGTAACTAATTACTTGAACAAAACAGTCATGGAAATGGAGACGTAGCAAGGATGCTCCCATGCGATTTTCAGTGTTAACAGCATCCTCCACTGCTTTCCTAATTGTACGAAGTGCTTTTGGACAAGTTTTAGCATAGAAATTTTCATTTGATAACTGAGCTGAACTTATCCCAATCATCATACATGTTATCAATAGCAACCAAACAAAGCCTGTAAGAGAACTTAAAGCCATTATTGCAAAATGGAATTATTGAGAGTGTTTGTAAATAATTGTATTGGGTGTGGTATATATGAACATGAAGTGTTACGCTTTATATAGAAGGCTTTAAATTAAATTTACAAAATGCTTTGTCGTCCTGTCCATGCCCTCATCATAGTCAACTATGTAAAATTCAAAGTAAGAAAATAAAAATGATTTGACTATTACAAAATGTGCTCTATATGGATCAAAGATATGTGAAGAATATTGGAGCTGAAGAGTGCAATTGCAAATTATTGATTAATTAAGAAACCGCGTATATATAGTATTATACATGTTAGCTGTATATATTTTGTTCATTATTTAGTTCTTATTGTTACCGTCTAATGGTTTAGTTGCGAGAGTATTTTATGTAAATTTTCAGATATGATCTCGAGTCTTAATATTTTGTCTTCTCTTTGTTTTATTAGAATATGTATATTAGTCACTGAAACCAATAACGAATCAAATAAAAAATGTAATTAAGTTGTATATGTCTTGTTAAACAGTTTTGACTTCTTCAAAATATTTGCAAATAATTTGATAGATTGCAAAACAATGTACTTAACCTACAAGGCCGGATCCAGCCACCATTAGAATGCTTGAATTTCTCATCTTTATTGGGTTCTGGAAGCTTAATTTCTCTTTAGCTTGCTGGCCAAAATGTTAAACTATATATCTTTCTGTTTTGTCAACGCCTCTGTTCTAATTATGTAATACAACTATTAATAAAACTACTCCAACTCTTGTAGAGAATGAGACACGATGGGAATTAAAGATCAACTATACATTGCTTAAATTTGACCGGCATGTATGCACGATGGGAATTACTTACAGAAAAATAATAAATAGATTGGCATGCATGAACGTGTGTTGAAGAAAACAAATATAGATCAACTATACATTGCTTAAATTAGATAAGTGGAAGGGGACAATAGGTAATAATATTTCAATGGAAACATTATATTAAGTTTTCTAGTTTATTAACCGATCGTTAGTTGGTTCGGTCATGATTGACGCTGAACTTGGTAGGATAGGGAAGACCACGGTTCAATCCCCACACTTGCGTTCGGGAGGAGGCTGAAACCACTTGATGTCAGAACAGACCCCCCGAACCAGAGTAAACCGGTGGTAAAAAAAAGAGTTTTCTAGTTTATTTTCATTAACATTGAGCTATTGTTTTGTTTTATGGGTCTTGTTCATAAGGACACATGCTATATATATTTTAATTACTACCTCCGTCTCAAAATAATCTTTTAAGGTTTTTACACACAAATTAATAAAACATTAAAATATCAACAAACAAATTAATTTTACTAAACTATCTTTATTACTACTATTTCTTTTTATATTTTTATAAATGGTCTTGTTAACTAGTGTCTCAAGGGCACTAGTTAAAGTAACAAAAATGGTAAGTTTGCATTGAAAACAACATTTTATGTATTTTTATTACTTTGACCGCACAAATTCCAATATACTTTTACTAAATTTGTGTTTCTTAACCATTGCCCTAATACACACATGTTAAAGTCTAGGAAGAAAATGAAAGGATTGGCTGATATCTCTGGACTAGTCTCTTGCCTTTTCGTTGCCCAATAAAAACAAGCATTCTAGTGTAAGAGTTTGAGGGCAAATTGGGTAAGCAAAATTTAATCATCCATTGAAAACTACAAACGACCATTATTATGAACAAAATTTAGCTGGCTAAAACGTCAATCATTATGGGACAGAGGGAGTAGTAATTATGTCTAAAACATAAATTTTAACTTTCAAAGAGATAAAATGTACACACTAACAAAGAGCAGATGTTGAATTTTTCCTTGTTTTACTATCTCAACAAATGTCAATGATTTAACATAATAATCCGTGTATTCATTTTTTTTTATCTCGAATATAAAAAACGTTTCAAAAAGAAGTAAAACTAAAATTATGATAACTTTACAGACTATCACCACCGCCAAAAACTGAAATTAGTAACCAAAATTAAGACATAAGATAAAATCCATTACCAATTCACTTATCACTAAACAAGCAGAATTTTTAGATTTTACTCTCTTAAGTTTACTCTCAATAGTCAATACAATGTTGGCATATTCAAACACAATTATGTGAGAAAGAAAGCCAGTTTACATAGTTGGAAACATGCAGTAAATGGCCCAAAACTTTTAACCAAGTGATATGGCGCACGATCATTAGCGTATTGAATGGACACTTTCTAAATGGAAGCGAGAAAATTTACACCACTAAATGATGCAGCAAATCTATAATAGTTGTAGACATCACATCATTGATCACATTAAACAAGGGAGCACCAACAGCTATAGTATTTCTTATTGTGTTCAAAAAACTCCGCTAACGCAAGTTGTATAACTGATCACTCTCCAAAAGACTGGCTAGACATGCAAATAATGTTGACCAAAAACATTAGAAGACAATTCAAGCAGCTTCATCATCTTTGTAGTTGACAGCTTGATCCCAATAATGAGGAACCCCAGCATCCGCAAAAACTTTACGACCAGCTGCTTCAGTGATGCAATCATGAACACTGAACCTATTGAAGCTCGATTTGGCAACACTTCCTTGCCACACCAGAACACATTTATTGGCAGGCTGTTCATCATCTGAATCTTCATTTTCTTCTTTCTCTTTTGAAAGATCACTCCAATTGATACGTCTAAGCATAAGTTTCCCGTACCTCTTAATTGACTTGCTTCCACCTTCAACCACAACAACGCTAATACCATCACAAATCACAGCACATCCGGTCAAACGATTCTCATGAGCATTAACATCAACTCTAAAGCGAGCCTTTGGATGAGAGAGGTCGTTAATCCTGTAGAGTGAGACAAGTGTATCCAGTGTATTTGGGTCATCAAACAGCTTCCTTTCCTTCTTCTCACGCAGCTCAGCAGGAGTAAGCTTGCGTGCAATATTCCTATCTATGTGAGCCTGCTCACGCTCAGCAGCTGCATTACGTACTTCCTTTTCAAGCCGAGTGGGATCTTGAGTCGCTTCGGTCCCTAGTACTTTCATTAAATTGCTCATCTTGACCTTTGGTTTTGGCGGTTCTATAACACCCTGTCTAATCATCTCTTGTCGCTCTTTCTCCTTAGCTATACGCCTTTGGGTCCTGAGTTTCTTCTGCTCCTGTTTGGTTAGCTTGAGGGGTTGAGGTGGTGGAGGGGCAGGCTCAGCTGGCGGTTCAATGGGGCGAGGATGCTCCACATAAAAGGTGATTTTTTCCATTTTCAGTTTGTCTTCATCGACAGTTCCATTGGCAATGTCACCATAATTTCCGGAATGCAGAAGTGCCACGTCCCTGACAAATTTCAAAAAGTTAGTTAAAGATTTATCAATATATACACAAACTAGGGGAAATTTTTTATTTTGAACACAACTGCTTCTAAATTTTAATTTTTTTACTATTTCTTTAAATTTAAATAACAAGACAATATTCTTAAGACAGGCAATACTACATTTACATGTAGCCATTCATATCATATTATTCATTTTGCAGTCAGCCTGAGGGAAAAGATACCCGCCTACACTACAGCTATGTTATTCCACTTTACAACACATTGGTTGTGTTATTGGTGTTAGAGACCAATAACAGTTTCCAGCTCATCATGATCATCTAATTCCATAGCTAAGATGTATAATTTCATATTGCCTTTTTAAGCTGCAAAACATGGGATACTGGATGTCCCTTCATAGTGTCATCCAAAGCATTACAAGACCTATCCAAACCATTCCAAATTATGAAAAGGATCATATTTGTATTATTGGACTGGCTAAACTCATTCAATGCATCTGTATTATTGGATTAATTATCATAATCCATTGCCATGTATCTTAAACCTTTTAGTGTTCATCAAGCAAACAACCCACTTAAGATGAAATCAACCCAATCTATTGAATACATTAATCCACCTCCCTGATTGTTTCAAACACACATTATTCTAAGGAATCATCACATTTCATCTGTATCAAGCAATCAGAGCTTGTTTCAAACACACAAGCTATTCAAATTTCAAAGGGAATATCAAACTTCATCCATGACAAACAACTAGAGCTTGTCTAATTTTACCAACATCAAATTGTCTTTACAATCAAGGAGTTGATTAAATTAACATATGGCCCTCAATATTCAAGTGAGTTAAATCTATCTTTCCACCCATCCAAAGTGTCATGAATTTTGATGGCATACTCTGTAATATCATATACATTATCAACCCCCACCAAATGAAGGCTGTGCCTATTCCACCACTTGAACTGATAAGCTATGCTAATCTTGATGTCACCAAACTGATCTACCACATAAAGATATCCCTCCCCCTGATCTCTTGTCCACTCTTCTACTCATTTTTCCTAAACATATGCATAAGTTCCTAAAATGATTAATGAACTTCAATAAACATGAAGTGAACAACCCACATGCCATCTTCCAACAATGCTTAAATGATCATGAATTCACTTCACCTATCGAAAAAATCAGACCAGAAATTTTAGAACCGTAAAGAGAATGGAAAGCACAAGCAAAAACTGTTCTAGAATAATGTACTACACAATCATAACTCCCCCGAGAGAGAAACCCACCTAGGTTAAACTTACACGCCAATCAAATGTCCAACCCAACCCATAACAGATACACCTATATTTACTCTCCCCGTAAACTTCCCCAATTCCAAACAGCATTGACTTCTTCCTTTTTATAAAGTACACTTTATACATTAGGCTTCCAGAACCATATTTGACACATCGTCCATAATGTGCTCAACTTTCCTGATTGCTCACCCACATGCTGAAACTCCCGGTCAATGGAGTTGCACCGTTGCGTTCTTTATAAATCATCATTTCAATCAATATACCAAAATAACATACAATCATAACCTCTTGAATATGCACACAAAAAATACATAGTGGTTCAATTTCTTCGACACAATCCGCGAATTTCATAAACACAATTTATATAGAAACCAGTAGTCCAAGTAAACAAGTAAAGCATGAACTTACCACCACTCAATTTCTGGAATTGGGTCCTTCAGCTTTTCTTTCATTACAACTCTCTCTGTTATTTCAATTAAGTTTGGATTTATATCAGGAGCCGCTTTTGCCTTTGCTAACTGTGCTTGTTTGGCCTTCTGCTCTTTTGCTTGAGCTTCTCCAAATTTACTCTGCATGAGGAAAAACAATAATAGCAATGCACATATATGACAATTAGAAAGAAATAAGAAAAAGGGAAAGTAACTAGAATGCGATAAAGAGGAAGAACATAAAAATACCTTCAATTTTATTGACTCGGCATCTCTTGACCATTTTCCTTCCTCCACAAACAGAAAATTCGACCTCTTGGGCCGCAGGAGCTTTGTTTTGTTGATGCCCATACTCCCATCAAAATGAGGATTAGAATCAGGATCGACATCCAACACAGGTTTTAGTATTTCAAATGCATCTTTCTTCTGTTTATTAATGTTGACCTGGATTCCTCGGACACAGATTGTAGAGTTAAGACAATAAACTCACATAGAAAGAGACAACAAATATAAATGATAAAAAAGACAATTGAGAAAACTACACACCTTTAACGTGCTAAGGTTGCTTGGCTTAGTTACATTAACAACATTTCCATGTTCATCTATTTCCCGTCCCTGGGCGTCAAGACGAAGAACAGGAGCCTTGGTTGGTTTCTGAGGGATAGTAACGTCTGGTGTTACAATCTGGCCAGGAAACATATTTATTAGAGGAGCAAATTGTGGGTCGTGACGGAATCCCATCCTGGCAGCAAGCTCTTGAGCACGTCTGACAGCTTCAAAGTTGGTTGCATTTGCGACGCCAGCAGCACTAGCTTGAGGATTTGCAGCAGCGGGAAAGATTGATATATTTGGAACAGCCCCTGAAGAAGCTGAGGTGGCAGATTTTGATGCCACTCCGGCACTAAGAGAGGGCACAGCAGATTCAGTCTTGTTACCCAAATTTGTGCTTTCTTGCAAATTTGAGGTAGAAGTCTTATTCAACTGCACAATAAAATGCATAGCACTTGATGCATTCAGAGAGAGATTTATAATTATTGTGAAATAAATCATTATCATAAAGAAGCTATCATAGAACAATCCAGCTAACAAAGGATATTTACCTGAGGAATTCTCTTGAGCTTCTCGGACAACTCTTTCTGCATTTGCAAAGCCTTCTTAGCCTTAGTTAAGGCATCGATAGAGAGGCTTCCAGGTTTTCCAGCAGTTGAAGATGACCCATCTGTACTAGATTTTCCAGTAACCTCATGAGACCTGGTAATCCTAACGCCCTTATTTTCATGTGTGGTAGAAATTGAAGATACCTTTATAGGAAGGGAAGGAGGAGGGGCCAAAGTTGACTCTGGCACATTAGCAGGTGATCCCACCACAACGCCCTGAAACAACACAAATCAAACACCAATAATAAATGCATTACCCTCGTCGTCAAATATTCGAAACGGAAGCAAGCAATTCGGTGACACCGAGTAATTAAGTTGAGAACATAAACAACAAAAAAGTGAAAAACTATACTATAGAAGAATGCTACGAATGAAATCAAGAATTCTTACAAAGTAGTAATTATAACCACAACAAAACTATAGAACTAAGCAAATACTAAAACGAATATAATAAGAATCTCACGTTTTGCGGTGAAGCATTGTCATTGGAAGAGCCATTAGTAACTTCCTCCTTAACCTTCTCGGACTCATTATTATTATTGTTATTGTTATTGTTATTATCATAATAATAATAATAATCATCATCTTTCTTCACTTTATCACCAAATTTCCTACGTTCCTTCTTCACTTCGGAAACCCTAATTCTCTTATCTTCCAATTCCCGATCCTCCTCGCTATGTTCCCTATCTTTCCGCTTATGAGAGTGCGAGGAGGAGTGTCGTGGCTCAACTGAATCTTCTTCCCTCTCAACTTTAGACCTATCTCTGCTACCTTCGCGGTCTTCTCTGTCTCTGGTTTTGTGGTCGTGTTTGGCATTCCGGTCAGATCGATGATGACGGTGCTCATCGGAATCGTGGCGGTTGCGATGATGCTTGTGGTCGGAGTTTCGATCTCTGATTCGTCTATCGGATTTGTCTCTGTCGTCCATTTTAGGGTTTGGGAGATACCCTCAATTCTATTCTATTCTATTCCCTCCCTTTCTTTCTTTCTTTCTTTTTTTCTATCGTGAATTGGGGTGTGGGTGTGGGTGTGGTATCGCTTCAGCTTAGATTTTACATTTTTACTAGAGTATTATTAAAATGTGGCTAAAATAATAGTAAATTGATTCTCGTGAGTTTTTGTTAAAATTATTTTTGAAGTTAAAATCTACCATCATAAAATTTGTAATTTTCCTGCATATTTTTTAAAAAAATTCAGTTGATTTTAATTTTAAGAATGAAAACTAGTATCATTTTAATATTTAAGCATGAATTTCAAAAAAATAATATACAAAAGACTAATCGATCATTTACCTTTAAAAAATTACTCAAAAAACAATATGTACCAACTAAAAGGATAAGTAGTGCTATTTAGTAATAGTGTAATACTATAGTGTCTATTGTCTATTACTAGTAGAGCTGTCAAAAGTCAAAATAGATAGTCCGTTTTAGGCCGGCCTAGTCGAGCTTCTAGTTTTGTCGGATCGGGTTAAAAAGCTGGATAAAAAATAGGCTGCCAAAAACAAGCCCGGCACAGTGCTATTTATAATGAGGTGATAAATGTATGATTGTAATAAATTATCATTTTTTGTCTCATTAGTTTAACTCATTTGATTGGACATTTACGCTTAAAATGTCCAGTACTACACAATATGTGTACATGGTCCTTATTTTTTAATTTAGTACTTTTTGTATTTTTTTCATCTTTATTTTATATATATATATATATATATATATATATGCCATTAAAAAATATATACAATGAATAGCAAATATTCTGACATAATGACCAATATTCTAATTAAGGTTTATGAATAGAAAATCACTATGTCAATTTTAATTAGAGTATTCTGACATAATGACATTCATTATGAAATTAAATACTAGTATTCTAATCATATGAGAAAAAAAATATTTGAGAAAATATACATGTAATTAATAATTGTGTCTGAGTTAACAAAGTTATTGAGCTCAATTGGTTAATGAGTTTCACCAAATGTCGGATTTCGAGAGAACTCTGGTTCAATTCTTGAGTTTGAAACAATTTTTTGGTCAAACTTTACTTATCTCGCAGCCGAACACTTGACTACTACGGCCCATTTTTCTAAGAACTAGAGGGTGAAAACCAAAAATAAAATAAAATAATTGTGTCTGAATTCTTGTGTAATATGTGAACTGTGTTAGGGTTCACTATTTATATACTGAACTGTGTCTGAGTTCATCCTATAGTCAGTGAATTGTTTTTTCATGATGGGAGAAAAATATAATTTACTACCTAGGTAATGAACTCATAGGGGTATTCTGAGGGTGGCAAAAGTAATTTTCTAAATGTATAGTTGAGCTGTTTGGCACCTGGTCCAGCCCAAGATAGAAATTGAGCAAATAAAGATAGATAGAAAAATGTTAAAACCACCTCCCATATTTTTTTTTTGTTTTCCCAACCTACCCTCGTCCCTTATCTCTCGCTTCCACCGCAAGAATACCACGTCCCCCACCTCATTTATAACTCGTCCAACAAAATTATTATCGTTGATTTAAAAAATATCTCACTCTATTGAGTTTAAATTCTAGACACCTTTGAAAGTAATTATTGAAAATGTCTAAATTTATGAGGAAGATAAATATAATGCACATGATCCCATGAAAGAGATGGGAGATGAGTGCTGAAACACATTTGAGATGGTGTGGTTGGGGATTTTGGAAGCAAATGAAGGTAGTAGGATGGATAATATGGGAGACGGTTGTGTCGATGGTAATTGGAAGAAGAAGTTTTATGAGGTAGAGGTGTTTTGGTAATTTATGAGGGAGTGGTGTATTAAAATTAAAATTGGTGTTAAAAATGACATAAGTTTATAGACAAAACCCATAGATTTATATAAAATAAAGTGATTAATAATTTGTATTTTTGTGATCAATAAAGTAGTCAAATTGGTTAACAATATACTATATTAAAAAAGTATTCAATAATATACATTTTTGCGGTTAATGAATGTCTTTTAACAAGAGTTAGTGGTAAAAAGTTACAGCATTCATAAAAAAAGTTTTGATAAAAAATGGGTAAATAATATAAAAACAAAGTATTGCATGTCTATTTTTGTTGTTGTTATCGTCGTCATCATGATATATGTATAATTGATTTTATTTTTTTTATGTGCAAAGTATAAACAGTTAGTACCTTGTTCTAAGATTTTCTTAATCGTGAAAATTTAGATTAAAGAAGTAAAATGAGATATAAAATAAATAACCCGACACATATATGTAATATATTGATATTGAAATATCATATGTGTAACCTTGTTAAGAAGCTAACACCGCAAACAAAATGTAGCATGAATGACAAATTTAAAAAACAAATTAAATGCCCAATTCAAAATCAGAGTCAAATATTTTGGTGTATGAGTGAGTATGAGGAAAACATGCGTGCATAGATTTAATTGAGGTTTTTCCACTTATGGGATTGAGGACTCACAATTTTATTATGGGTCAGGCGGCCTTCAAAGTTGCTTCGAGCAAAGTTGCTAAACATGAAAAAACATGTTCGGATAATCAACATATTTTTATACCATTTGCATTTGACACTTTTAATTTTCTAGCACTAGAGGTTGTGAACCTTTTATATAGAGTTCAAAAGGTCATGCTTAGCAACATTGTTTCTTCTAGGTCTATGGATGAAGTTTTTAAAAGAATAAGTTTTGCAATCTAAAAAGGGTAACGACGCAACTTGTTGATTGATTACCTTCTATTCATATGTAATTAAATTATATGAAAATATCAAATGTTGATAGTTCACTTTTAATATAAAGTGCCACAAATATAATCTGAACAACAATATATATAATATCATTTTGTAAGAGGAAATGTAAACATAACATTCTCCTTGTTTTACATCAATCAGACATTTGACCATTTCACAAAAGTTTAAAAATGATGATAAAAGGAATAAAATGAATGAAAATTTTACTAATGTATATCCTTATCAATTAATAACGTATTTTGATTACACTAATAAAAATAAAAGCAAAGTGAAAAGTAATAATGTGATTAATGTAAATTATATTTACTAGCTGCAATGAAGTCGATCACTATGCCTGAATATATATTAAAATGATTATACGTGAATAAAAGGTAGATGAGCAACAAGTTGCATCGACAAATCTTTATGTATTACAAAACACAACATTCGAAAAGTTACGTCGTCCTTATATTTAGGCCACACAACATTGTTATGCATGACTCTTTAAACTTGTTTCAAAAGGTCTACTTTGATATTATGAAACCAAAAATGTCAAATATCAATATATAAAAACATGTTGATTGTTAGACCATTATTTATCATGTTTGACACTTTAACCCTTTTGTTTAACGTAATTTTGATAGTTGTGTCCATCCTAATATAAAATCCCCAAATCTCAGTGTAAAATATTGAAATTAGATTGAAAACTAACATTAACATTTACATTTTTTATCACTTTTTATATGGTGACAATTATTATAGTTTATGATGTGAATCTGAATTTAGTCCAATCGGTATGTCGCTAAAATAATCTTTGGAAAGTGTTGTACAAAAATTAGATAGAAGGAGTAATATTTATGATGTGAATCTAAAGTTAACCCAATTGGTACGTCACTAAAATTATTGGAAAGTGTTGTACATAAAACAAATCATTGAAAAGTGTGGTGGGAAAGATGCAAACCTTGGAGAAAAATCTTAGAAGTATTAACTAATTAAAGTAAAACCCATACCAGTATGTATTTTATATAAAAAGAAACACTGGAAAGTGTTGAAAAGGATACAAAACCTGGAGAGTTTTTTTTGTTAACTAATGAAAATAACCCATGTAGTATTTTAAATACATGTACATGCAATAAATAGAAAAGAGTACTATGAGCCAAACACACAAGACATTGACAGTTAACTAGATGGCCAAACATGTATAATTCCAAAGACAATTTAAACAAACGTATATAAAACCACAAGCTTTAAACATTTTTTTACACCGTATGTACAACAAATTTTGCTTTTAGTCATGTACGTGATTTTATTCCAAAATTACAAAATAGTTTCTGTATCGATCAAACTTTTTGTTTTTGGTCCCTAAAACTAAAATCTACAGGAAAATTCTCAAGTTTTATGCAGATTTTCCTACGAATTTTCTTGCAAATTTTTCTACGAATTTTCCTGCAGATTTTTGCTTTAAAGATAAAATTATATACAAAGATTAAAACTAAAATTTTATGTATACACAGAGACTAAAATGAGCCAAACCACAAAGTAACAATTCAAAGGGTTTGTTATATGCATAGTCTTTAGGGTATGGACAGCATTTGAAGGGCATGCACATGAACATGTTTATACCCAATTTTTCAGTTTTGACTTTGATTCGTATACGCAGCCCACAGAAAAATTAAATTGATTTATTGGTGAGAGTTAGATTGTTAGTCGGTAACTGAATGATGATGGGGCAAGGTAGCCCATCTGCATTAACTACCAATGTTTCACAAAATATCAATCAACTGTATGACTTTGCTTTCTATTCTTGCATTTTTCAAATACTACGAATCAAAATTTTAATTTTTTTTTAATTTATTGTTTTCATATAGATAAAGTTTCAAACATAATTATACTTCTTTCATGACACTTTATAAGCAAAATTCACTTTTTAAGATTTATTATATAATTAATTAATATATCAATTTAATTAGTATACTCTATTAATGTACAATTATTTTATATATGTATTATGTATATAATAATATGTTGTCACATCAATTAATAAATATAACAATTCATGTGATTTAACGATCAAATAATAATTTGTTTATTTCAAATTGCCTTTCCTACAAGTTTGCATACGGATCTCAATGGGAACTCTTTAAATTTATTTCTATTTCTATATTCCTAACAAGACAATCCGTTTTGATTTCTTTCCCATTCCACATATAGTAATGCTAAAGTTTTCAGAAAGTTTCTGATTCATATATATAACCATTTTTTTAATGGTCCAAATGTGAATATATACCTTTTTATATTTGACTTTATTCTTTATATATAAACAATGGAGAAAGTTCTAAACAAAAAAAAAAAACAATAGAGAAACCAAATTAAAGTCCCACCTATGAATCAAAAAGAAAAAAGAAAAAAGAAAAAAGAAAAATTGAAACATGTAAAGAGCAACTTAATTGTTTCTTAAAAAAAAATTCTTAAATATTATTAATAACATTTTCTGCATGTATTTTTATCTCTCATTAAAATTTTCATCTCTTATTATTCTTAATTCTTTCGAACTCAGACCAATCAACATAAGGTGAATCAGTTCGGATAACATACTTATGATTTGAAATTTAATTAGTAATATAACATATGATATTTTAATTAAATTTGAAATAAACCATATGATATTTTAATTTTTAGATTAAATTTTTTTTTGGTTTGAGTAAATAACAAAGTATTCAGAATTCAAACTCAAACTTTATATATAAAATGTGATATCGTCCAAACTGAATTAAATTTAGACGGGAGTATATTTTTTGCTTTAAAATTAAATGAAACCAAAATGTGGTTTGTCCTCTTAGATATTTATAGCTTGCAATAAATACACCATGTGATATTAACCAAAATCAAAGCAATCCATCTCTTCCTGATTGTATATTAATTAAGTGCTTAAGTTTAAGTGATTAATTAGTAGTATAAGTTTTTTTTAGAAATAAATTATTAGATTAAATGTTAGTTGATTTAATGGTGATTAATGCTGAACTTGGTATGAAGGATTGTGGTTTGATTCCTGCAAATGCATTTAGGATAAGATTAAAACTATTTGATTTTAGAACTCGTCTCAAATTCTGGACTACTAAAATCCCTTCTCTCTGTGAACTAGAAAGTGAAAGCAAAAAAATGGTTAAATATGTTTTTAGTCTCTATAAATATACAAAATTTCTTTTTTAGTCCTCAAAAAATTTTTCAACAGGTTTCGGTCCCTCAAATATTTTTTAGGATTAAATATGTTTTTAATCCCTATAAACATCTGACTCTTCTATTTTTAGTCTCTCTAAAAAAATTTCTCACTTTTTGGTCCCTACAAAATTCTTTAACATGAATTTTGGTCCCTACTTTTAAGTCAACTCATGTATACTAATTAAAATTTGGAATTATGTATTGCAGTAATGTTTAGTATATTAAAAATTGAATTGATTTGCAAAATTTAAATTTTTTTGATTAGTGATGAATTAAATATGAATTTTTGAAGTGTTTGCGCTTAAAAATTCATAGTTAATTCATCATTTGTTAAAAAATTATGAATTTTGGTTTGAGTAGTTATTATAATATTATAAACATGATCACAAAAGCTCGTTAAAAATTTTGAATCGTACACATAGTTGAGTGAAAAGCAGGGACCAAAAATCATGATCGAAAATATTTGAAGGACCAAAAAGTGGGAAAAATTTTTAGAGGGACTAAAAGTAGAAGAATCAGATATTTATAGGGACTAAAAGCATATTTAACCCTATTTTTTATAATGATTTTTTGTCCTTGCTTTTCATTCAACTAGAATATATCATTCAAAATTTTAAATTATTTTCCTCATACATGTTTAGTGTATTATAGGGATCTCTATTACAAAAGTGAATTTTTTTTTTTACCAATAGATTAATTTAACATGCATCCTTTAGTTTTTTGTATTTAAAAACTCGTAAATAATTCATCTTATGTTAAAAAATTCTAAATTTTTGCGGGAGAGATTCTTATAATATCATAAATAAGAATACAAAAAAAATTCAAAATGTAAAAGTATACGAGAGTTAATTTAAAAGTAGAGACCAAAAATTGTTACATAAAATATTTAAGGGACCAAAAATTGATAATTTTTTTTTATAGAGATTAAAAATAAAATCTAATATATTTATAGAGATATAAAACATATTTAACTAAAAAAATATTCGAGAGAACTTATATATAATTTATGAAACAATAATAATTACTTAAACTTATTTATTTCGCGACCAAACTTTATATTATAAATCTTCTCTTCTCTTATAAACTAGAGAATTAACAGAAAAAATAAAATAAAATTAAGAGTTTGTACATCATGAGAGTGATTGCACAGTTATTAAGCGGTGCTATCTTCTGACTAGTTGATAGCCGTGCATATGGGCAAAGGACAGTGAAAGTGATAGTCCACTTCCAATTAGCCCCAAATTATTGACTATATAGGAGTTGTGTGTTTATTGCAAATGCACACTTAATTGTTAAGCAAACATGCGTGTGACCTCACACAAGTGATCTTTAGTTATCAAAAATTATTTCAACCAAGTAGGGCTAATTCAATAGTAGCAAATATTAATGCAGTTCAAGAGTAAAATTCGAAGATTAAACAAGAGTGAAGAATAGTTAAAGAGGATGAGAGTTATTAAAGACGTTAAAAAAGAAGTTGCCGGTGACTGTTTTTAACAGTTAATACTAGTAGTTTAGTAACTTTAGTTGATACAAAAAGGCCCCAGCAACAAAATCCAAAGAAAATTAAAGTTGTGTTTTGTGTAGACCGGCTCTGTTTGTAAGAAAAATATAACTCATAAATTACTACTAGTTTATGGGAAATTCTATGGTACAATAGATAAATCATCATGTATCGGTACAATAACATGTATTGACCAATGATTACTTGACATGTGAAATAATATTTGACATGTGGTAATAATTAATTTTTAAAATATAATATAAAAATGCCAATGTGGACAAAAGATGGTTTTATAGTTTATATCAAATGATTTTATAGTTTATGAGCTAGTTTTTATATAATACTTTGAGGGGGGGTGTGTTGCTTTGAGTGGAGTGTGATTTCTTCTCGTTGTCTTGAAACATTGGTGTGTTCTAAATTTTTATACTCTCTCAGACTCTTTAATTTTTTGAAATTTTATATCTTAAGAACTGAAAATATATTGAACCATTTTTCATAATTTATATATTATACATGTTTTTATTTCCTTTTAACTTTCTTAAATTTTTTTACATTTTATCCAATTTTTTAATTACACTTTTAATATTTTTATTCCTATTTTTTTTAATTAGTTCATAGACTAAATGACGATTATTACCTAAAATTCACATAGACAACTGTGAGAGTCACATTCAATCTAATAATATCGACAATTTACAGTTTGATTAGCCTTACATACTTACTTACACAATATGTTCCATTGAGAAAATTATTTCTTTTTCCTCAAACTCGTGCTTTAATCAAGTATATCGAGTGAATATAATTTTAGTAAACAATGGTATATAATTGAAAAGCGGATGAACATTTTCCGTATAGCCTTTATCAGTACAAAAATATTTTCGAGAGCGCTTACAGCAGCAACTCCACGCCCATTAGAGATCATAAAAAATGTCGCATATTATTAAGATTTTCACATTAAATATGAAATATAATCTAACAATTGTTTTATGAGTTGTATCAAATCTAACCTAAATTTTAATCCATATACTTTCACGCTAATGATAGTCTTTCTTGATGGATAATGCTTGTAGTTGTTTTTGGTTTGTTCATTATCAACTAGATAATTTACATGTTCACATGATCAAAAAATTCTTTTCACAGTGGCATGACTAGAAAAAAAGTTATATTCAATTAACTACTATTAATAAAATTATTTTAATGTTTCTTTGAAAGTGTCTGTATTTGTGTGGAGACTTCTGCGAGACAGGTTGCCTACGTAAACTATTTTGATTCGCCGCGACATTCTTTCATTGGAGGCTCAACACTGTGTTTCAAGTTGTGGCGGTATTAAGTCGGTTCATCATCTTTTCTTCACATGTGATATCTTTGGTTTTTTAAGGATATTGGTCAGGTCATGGATTGATTTCGAGATGGTGGATACTCTGACACTATCTGCTCACTTTACTCAGTTTGTCTTTGCAGTAGGTGGTCGTCGAGACTGAAGGTTTTTCATGCAGTTCATGAGACTTGTTTGTATTTGGGTCGTGTGGACAGAGATAAACTAACATCTTTTCAATAATTCGGCGAAGTCAACTTCTCATTTGATGAACTTGATTAAGCGGTATTCCTTTTGGTGGATGAGATCTAAAAATTCATGATCAATAATTAACTTTTATAGTTGGTGAGCGAATCCTTTGTTGAATTTAGGCACTTGATTGTTGTTCTCTTCTTTCTTGTTTTTGGCTATTTTGATGTAAATATTTTTGGTCTATTCGAGTACATCTTGTATTGAGGATGTCTATATATATATATATATATATATATATATATATATATATATATATATATATATATATAAATTAATCATTTTTTAAAGTGTGAAAAAATCATAAAAAGAATAATCGTGAGATGGAGTGTGTAGATGATTGATGGGTGGATATTTATTCATTTAACTAGCATTCAATCAATTCATACGGAAAGCTATCAATACATGTGTAAATGCTTTCTTTATCTTGTTGGGTTTAATAAATAGAGGTTCGTAAAAATAATGGGAGCATACCGTGTTCGTGTTGTGTTTATGATCAAGCTGTCTTCCAACTTTATTCTTTTTTTTTTTGGTCTTAACTTCCAACTTTATTCTACTCACCTGTATTTCATACTGATGCTATATTAAAAGACATTCTTAAACCAAAAAGCATTTATAGATTTACTATAATTTATTTAACGTTTCTTTTTTGACAAGAAATTAATGAACTTCTAGAATCTATAATTCACATACGAAGTATGTGAAGTTTTGTCTTTTTTGGTTGAGATTAAGGTATTTATCTCTAAACGCAGTAATTATTATTTTCACTGAATTAGAAGTATATCAATGGATGAAAACTGGTCCATAGATTTAAAATTGCTACGTACTAAAAGTGATTATAAAACTCTCGACCTTTAATAAAAAAATGATAAATCTCAATCGCTCAACTACACGCTCTAAAATATATCAAGTTTTGTCTTGCATAATTACTTATGGTTGAAAATATGATTAACCACAATTTCTTAAATATTGTAATCTAAATTAACTATGGGACAAGCTGATTAGATCACATGTTATATCTAAATATAATTTTTTTGTATTTAATATAATAATGGGGGCTATAACTTCCTCCCACATAGAGAAGGAAGTTAGCAAACCCTTTTAATAATTAATAATATTAAATATTTAAGTTTTTTTTTGTTGACTAAATAAATAAGAAAAAATAAGTTATCTCTTAGTTAACTCCCACCTAATATTTTTTAGTTTTATCTCTTAACATAAAACATAAGTTAAAGTTGGTATTCACTCATGTAGTGAAAAATAAGGAAATAAATACTCTGTGAATAAATTAAAGATTTACTCAAATATAACGAAGCAATCATAATCTTCAATAATGTGATTAATTAGATATATAGCAAATGTAGGAAAAATTAGGTGTAGATGAAACATTTTGAAGTCATATATATAGTAACATCACCAGTGACCGGCTCTTGAAGAATTTGAAAACACAAATTTTGAATAAAGAATAAAAATGAAATGAATTGAAATTTGTTGGTAAGTAGTCCTATAATACATACAGGACCGAAATAAACAGTAGTATTGTATAGGAAATGCTTACGCAACAGTAGATGAACGCCCCAACCTAACTCCCATGAAGTTTGAAAGAACAAAAAAGTAGTAAAAAAGAGTAACCCATGTGTCCTGAATGTACCAATAACAAATCTTCACATGTTCCCACAGCCAAAGCCACCCTTAATTTGTTAAGAAGAAGAAGGAGGGATAGATAACATTTAAGATTGATTAACAATAAGACTAAGAAATACTAATGTAAAAGAGAAACGTATAGGTAATTCATTCATGAATTAGGTCACCACTCTCACGCCTCATAATAATAATAATAATAGTATTAATATTGCAAGTCAAAACCGCACAATAAATACCAAGCTCTGAACCCCTCGACCATAAACTACCCCTTCTACACCATAATCATCATCATCATCCATATCTATTTATTGCTCTCTTCTCTCTCTCTCTCTCTCTCATAAATTACTTATATATTCATACACCCACAAACACAAACACTTGCCCCTACCCACATTAAACTCTCTCTCTCTCTCTCTCTCTCTCTAGTACAATTCTTCAAGTTCCTTCTTACGCCGTAACTTGACGGTTCTCCAACCGTATGCTACTAGATATATGTTTCTTCCCAACTCATAACTCCACACACACATACAAACAATCAAAATCAAAACTCCTTCATAGTAATAAATTATAACTTGAATAATAAAGTATGTCAAATCGCATTGTTGCGGAGGATTTCACTGATTCTTATTACGACTATATGGAAATGGACGATCTTACTCGCCGCCGTGCTGCCGGCGAGATGCCGACTCTAGGACAGCTTCTCAAACATGTTGGTGACGTAAGCAAGGAAGTTAATGGTGATGGAAGTGAGACTCCCGTGCATCATACTCTTGACATGCCTGGAATGGAAGCTAGATCACTTCCGTTTGTTCTGTCATTCAACAACCTCACTTACAGTGTTAAGGTAAAAACTAAGCTCAACTTTACTAATATATTTTCCCGCCGCCGTGCTTCTCCGGTTGCTATGACACCGGCTGTTGGGGAGACAGCGTTTATAAGGAGTAAGACTCTTTTGAATGATATCTCCGGCGAAGCACGTGACGGTGAGATCATGGCGTTTCTCGGAGCAAGTGGCTCCGGGAAATCAACTCTGATAGATGCACTGGCGAACCGAATTGCGAAAGGAAGGTTGAAAGGAAGTGTGAAACTTAACGGTGAGACGGTGGAGTCTCGTCTTCTGAAGGTAATTTCAGCCTACGTGATGCAAGATGATCTCCTCTTTCCAATGCTCACCGTGGAAGAAACTCTCACCTTTGCTGCAGAATTCAGATTGCCACGATCTCTCTCTAAATCAAAGAAAAACGCAAGAGTCCAAGCCTTAATTGATCAATTAGGACTCCGGAACGCCGCGAAAACAGTCATCGGAGACGAAGGTCACCGCGGAGTCTCTGGTGGAGAAAGGCGTCGAGTCTCAATTGGAATCGACATAATCCATGATCCAATTGTACTTTTCCTTGATGAACCAACCTCTGGACTTGATTCCACAAGCGCCTTCATGGTGGTGAAAGTGCTTCAGAGAATAGCACAAAGTGGAAGCATAGTGATCATGTCAATTCATCAACCAAGTTACAGAATCTTAGGACTTCTCGATCGCATGATCTTCTTATCGCGTGGCCAAACAGTTTACAGCGGTTCACCTTCGCAGTTACCTTCATTCTTCGCAGAATTCGGCCATCCGGTACCAGAAGGTGATAACCGTACAGAATTCGCGTTAGACCTGATTCGCGAACTAGAAGGTTCACCGGGAGGAACAAAAAGCTTAGTTGAATTCAACAAATCATGGCAGAGTATGACCAAACTTCACAACACCGATGCATCACCAAATGCAAAGTCCTCTTTGTCATTGAAAGAAGCAATCAGCGCAAGCATTTCGCGGGGAAAATTAGTTTCAGGCGCAACAGCTACAACAAATTCAAACACAAAAACAACTACACCATCTTCTTTATCGTCGATGGTGCCTGCCTATGCGAATCCGTTTTGGATTGAGTTATTAACGCTTTCAAAGCGTTCAATAACTAATTCAAAACGAATGCCTGAACTATTTGGGATAAGATTAGGTGCGGTTATGGTGACTGGTTTCATACTTGCAACAATGTTTTGGCAACTTGATAACACACCAAAAGGAGTACAAGAAAGGCTTGGATTCTTTGCTTTTGCTATGTCAACTACATTCTACACCACAGCAGATGCATTACCAGTGTTCATCCAAGAACGGTACATTTTCATGAGAGAAACATCTCATAATGCTTATAGAAGATGGTCTTACGTTATCTCACATGCTATTGTTGCTATCCCTGCTTTGTTGTTTCTCTCGTTAGCTTTTGCGGCCATAACTTTTTGGGCCGTTGGGCTTGATGGTGGACTTTCGGGCTTTTTGTTTTATTTTGTTATCATTCTTGCTTCATTTTGGGCCGGGAACTCGTTTGTGTCTTTTCTTTCAGGGGTGGTGCCTCACGTGATGTTGGGGTATACCATAGTGGTTGCAATTCTTGCTTATTTCTTGCTATTTAGTGGGTTCTTTATTAATAGAGATAGGATCCCTAAGTATTGGATTTGGTTCCATTACATGTCGTTGGTTAAGTATCCTTATGAGGCTGTTTTGCAAAACGAGTTCAGTGATGCGGCTAAGTGTTTTGTGAGGGGGGTGCAGATATTTGATAACTCACCACTAGCTTCTGTTCCTGATGCACTTAAGTTGAAGTTGTTGGATAGCATGAGTAACACTTTGGGAACGAAAATCACAGCTTCTACTTGTTTGACAACTGGTGCTGATTTGTTGAAGCAAAATGGGGTGATGGATTTGAGCAAATGGAATTTGGTGTGGATAACTGTGGCTTGGGGTTTCTTCTTCAGGATTCTATTCTACTTGTCTTTGTTAGTGGGTAGCAAGAACAAGAGGAGTTGATGAGGTGAAAACCGTCATCATCGTCATACTTAATTATTTAGCCTCAGAAAAGAAAAAGAAAAAAAAAGCTTGGTTTCAATTTGTGTATCCTTTAGACCTTTACTACTATTATTTTTTTTCCCTTTCTATTTTATTTGTTGATTTCAAATTACTTTTGTAACACGTTCTTAGTAATTGGAAAGTGCTGGGTACGTTGAGGTACAAAAGTGTAATACCCATTTAGTTTTGATTACTTTAGAATTTGCTTATGACAAACATTCGTCAATACTCAATATAATAAAGTAAAATGTTTATTTTATTTGATACATCTTAGAAGAACTACATCACAGTTCGTCGCATTATAGTCTCTATCTGTCTATATTTTATGCAAGCATTACACACACTCTGCTTCATCCATGACCTTGACGATATCAGGGTGAGTTCGACCCAACGCTTCAAGGTACTACTTCTTGCAAAAATTTATAGACAAGAAACGCAAGAATTGCACTTATAGAACATAAGTGACTGAGATTTATTCTTCTCTTTCGTCAAGGCATCAAATCATAATAACATGCATTTAGGATAGTGTATAATAAAATTCAACCACATCGAATGGAATGATAATCAAAGGTTGCACACAGAACATGACTTGAGCTGTTGCACTCAGTAAACAGCAAGCACTAAAAGAAAATGACCAAAAAATTACTCATTTTCATTCTTTTTTTCTTAAAAAATTAAAATTAACAAATTAATATAACTTTGATAAAAAATCGTTAATAACACTTTATTGAGGATGAACAAAATCTTGAACAAAAAAAATTAGCTAATTAACCAAATGATTGAACTCAATTGATGAACATCTACGGATAATTTGAGAGAACTCGAGTTCGAATCTTGAATAAACAATTCTTAATCATACTTTACTTATCTTCTGAAAATTAGAGAATTAACACAAAAAAGAGAAAAACTAATAAGTGTCTTGTTAATATATACTCTTAGGACATTAGTAAGGAATTAAAATATTACTGTAAAATTGTGTTTAAAATAGCAACTTTTAAATTTTAAAATGAAATTGAATAACCTATTTTGAGTATAATATTTTTATATTTTGTCCACAATAAATACCCTATATTAAGACAAATCTTTGCTTCCAACATTTGCATGTGCTAAATCTAAATGAGCAACCCTACAACTATTAATTAACCATTTGAATGATTAGTTGGGATTTGGTAATTTTTAGCAAATCAAATGCATTAGGGTGAGCAAATGGGCCAACAAATGAGAGCGAAAGAAGAAAAGAAAAAGACAGGATGAATAGATAGATACAAACTGTCATGTAGCAGTGTAAGAGAAGTCTAAAATGAATAGATTTTTCTGATCAAAACTTCAATGAATAGATAGATACAAAATATAAGAGTTTCAGTATTCAAAATAGATAAATGAGTGTTTTACATTTTTATGTTTGTTTTGGTAGAATAAGTTTTACATTTTTAAACAAAAGATCACACCAAATTATATTACAAAGTAAGTTTTAAAATTGAGTTTGGTGGTACATTATTTTCATCCAATAAAAACCCATATGACATCGTCACCAAAATTGTACGAAGGAACTTATTATTCATGTCATGTGTGTGGTGGGGACGAAAATAAATAGAGTGTTAGAATATTTATAACATAATTAACATTCAATTCATGACATGAGTTTTGGTGTCCTTCTAAAAATCATATGACTTGTTTACGTAATAGATTTTAAAACAAATAATCAAATTTCAGAACTTTTTAAAATATTTCTTTTTGACTGGGGGATAGTATTATAAGTCAACTAGACTTTTATTCGTGCTTGCACGAGTCTTATAAGCTGATAATTGTAACAATAAATTATTTCATGTAAAATGTATAATATTAAAGTCTAGAAATCTTAGTTCAATTGGCAAAAATTGTCGAAATTGTTAAATCAGATGTCTAATCGAAGTTTGATTCCTAGAGGTATAATATTAGTATTAAGTCAGATCTCTTATTGATTCCAATCGATAAAAAAGATTTATATAAGGGTTAATAGGTATATACCCTGTAAAGTACATGATTTTTGCAATACCCCCTGTAAAATATTTTTTTGAGAATACCCCCTGTAATATTTGTATTTTTGCAATACCCCCTAAACTTTTTCAACCATTACATTTTGTGGGGGTTTTGAACCGCCGCAAATAAAAACTGCCGCAAAATAACATTTTAGTGGGGGTTTTAAACCGCCGGAAAGAAAAACCCCCCACAAAATGTAATAATTGAAAAAATTCAGGGGTATTGCAAAAATGCAAATATTACAGGAGGTATTCTCAAAAAAATAATTTACAGGGATATTGCAAAAATCATGTACTTTACAGGGTATATACCTATTAACCCTTTATATAATCAATGTAATTTTTTTGCAAAAATGAAAAGATCAAATTAATTTAATAAGTGACCGATGCTTTAGGCTTATTATGGGTTTTGCTTTTTTTTCTTTTCTCCATCAATTAAAATTAGATATAATCCATGAAAAGTTCATTGGAATGTGCTTAATTAATTAATAGGAGTAAGAGATGAGAGGAAAAACTTAAAAGAATAGTATTAGATTTAATTATTATTAAAAATATATTCTATAATAGTCTCATTTAATGCTGTTTTGGAGGAAAAAAATTATGTTAAATTGTTGCTAACCTAACAACATTTAGAAATAAGATATTATTATGATGGAACTTATAGAAAACATAATGTTATTTGCCAACGATAATACTATGAGTCAATTATGATGGAATCTAGACAAGACATTAATTTCTCTTTGTTGGGTATAAACATTTTATAATTTTTTTTTGAAGCAATAAACATTTTATAATTAAAAAATACATATTGGGTATACTAGCTAACGTGTTTCCTGAAGAGGTGAAAGAAAATAAACAAGTAGCATTGCTATTTTTGTATTATGATAGATTTCTTTCTCAAAATACCAAGATTTTTTCCATGCACTTGAATGGGCCACGCTAGATAATATAGAAAAAAGGAATGACAATTGTCATAGGAAGAAAATGATAAGAAAAAATAAAGGTTGAAGATAAGAAAAATAAGAATAAGCCATCAATTTAGTTATAGAAGTATAGAACTATCGTCATATTTATAATATACTTTTAAAACTGTATAAATATACAAAAGTATATACAAATCTGTTATCTGTCTAACATATTAATAACATGGATTAAATTGATAGTATTATACAAATATGACACAATTTAATTTTAAAATGAAAAATTAAATTATAGTATTATCCATCATAATATGGTCATTTAATTTATAGTTTTTCATTTTAAATTAAATTTTTCAGTATTACTATGATGGAAAATTAAATACTTGAAAAATTAAACTGTAAGTCAATTTAATATGGTCATTTTTAAAATGAAAACTATAAATTTACCAACATTATATAATACCACTATTTATCATATTTACTTGGTTTATGTACTAAATTGGGGGAGAAAATGATAGTTTTATCCAAAAAGTAAAATAATTAAAGATAGTTTAGACGGTCTTCGTAAGATAACTTAAGTTGTTGGATAGAATTAAGGGATATATGAATTGGGTAAAAAAAGATCCATAATTCAATATTTGGTAGAAGTAATAACTTAAGTGGTTAGTAAGAATTAAAGAACATATGAATTGGGTAAAGGAAGATTTATGGGTCAATCTTGACAGAAAATAATTTATCTTTTTTGATGTAAAAAAAAGATAGTTTAGAGTTTGGACTTTAGACACTAAATTCATTATTTATTCGAAAATGAAAAAAATATATTTTATTTGAATGAGAATTATACCACAAAGAAAATAAAGAAGTGTGTTATCCAAAACAGAGAAGCGAGTGAGTAAGAAAGGAGAGGAAAATGGCGAACCTAGCATCAGCTTCTGTGCAGCTCTCAAACCTATTTCCGCTTTCTTCTTCCAAATCTCTTATCCGCAGGCCGTTAAATCTCTTCACCACACGAGCCACCGAACCTGAGACACCACCCTCTGATTCGGATCCATCCAATCCCGAATCCACCGGAAACGACTTCGAAGACCGCATTAACCAACTCCGCCTCCGTAACCGGAGAGGAACGGGAAAGAAAGCAGAAACACGAAAGGGGCGAAAGTCTAATAAAGCTGCATCAGAGTCGAGATCGGGATCCAGCGTGTACCTACCACCGGTGCCGCTGAAAGAAGCTGTTTCCGACGGGTTGAAGGTGGAATTAGGGTTCAGCAAATACAGCGAGAGATTGAATGGTAGAATTGCGGTACTTGGATGGACGGCATTGTTGCTGGTGGAGTTGGCAACAGGGAAAGGGGTTATCAATTACCACACACCTGGCACTGTTCTTATTCAGTTATATTTTGTGGCTGCAGTTACTGCTATCTATGTCAAGTTTCAGAAGGAGAAAATTAGTGTTTGGCCCGATTCTTCTTCAACCAACTAATATATTTTCCAATTTGAATTGGAAAACCCAAAGCTATGTTACTTGTTATATAGTTTTATTATTATTGTTGAGTTTCAATTTGTACAACGAAAACAAAAAACATACTCCATTGCTTCTATTTGCTTCATAATGTTTATATTTTTGATAATGTGATTAACAACTGATTGTAACTTCAATTTTTCTCAAGTGTGTTTATGTATGTCTCTCGTATCATATATAAATAAATTAAGCCAGGAATAGATAGTAAGAAATGGGAATTTCAGTGTGATTTTATTACTTATATTCTGAATTAAATTACATCTATGGTTTGTACCCAAAAGAATTACATCTATAGTTCTACCCTTTACCAAGAAAGAATGGTATGCACCACAAAACAAATGATTATCAAAGGCCATACACACATTCTGCAGAACATTAGATGGCTCTGATTTCTCTTTTTTCCTTTTACATTGTACAATTCCATTACACTAATCACAGATTTGAGACTAGGTTTTCGGACTCGATTAAACAACATTTTTCTATTCTGATTGCAATATAACCAACCTACAGATACATTTAAGGGTTGCAACATTTTTCGCTATAAAGGTGCCTTTGCTAAAAAATCATTAACAGCTAGGTTGGCATCTCCGTGGGCCACAGCATCCTCTGGCTCTGGCACAAACAAACTAGTGGATGAGACCTGCAAAAAATTAACATAAAGAAATCAACTAGCAATCACACTGACACAGCATGCATGTATGCAACCATTAGCTTATCCATAAAAAAATATAGGTTGATGAGTAACAGGAAATTCAAAATGGTATGGGTAATGCTTAAACTAAAACCTATTCGTCTGTGAATCTAAAGAGTAGAATCAAACATACTTTTGTATCAACCATCATGTCTCCATTGTTATCAGCAATTATGCTGGCACCATGCGATTTCAACCATTCTAAACACTCCTCCAAAGCGGCAGCCTCTTTCTCATCATTTGGTTCATTTATGGCAGGGGCAGTTGAGAATCCTAGAACTTGAGATACGTAGGAAACAGGTACAGTTGGCCGATACGATCGGCACATGCAGGTCACAGCTTTATAACGCATCTTTTCAACATATAGATCTGTGGAAATAGAGAAGTCATATTTATTTGTCCCCCATAGTCTTAAGATATATGTTACCAACTAGCTATATGTGAAAAAATTTACTCACCCATAAGGCAGGTGTTCAAGTTGGGAGCTGCTCTGTACAGTCTAAAGAATGCAACATAATTTCCCGAAGTTACAGCTGCACGAACTGCTAGGGCATGTTTTACAGCTTCATCCTTCTTTGTTTCGTCAGATAACCTAGAATAGACAACATTCGACGTTAATATCAAAGGTGTTCCAACATAGCAACTGATACACAAAATTATGACAATTAATAAAACTAATTGAGGCAAAATATCAATGTGTAGACATTGAAAGACCTAGTTATAATGTCCAAATTTTCTACCAATAATACTTTCAAGGTAAAATATGACAGAACATATAATTTTTAAGTGTGACGAAAGACTTTTCAATAAATCAGAGATACATAATAAGAGTTCTGCCAAGAACTTTGAAGATAAAAAAATTATGTGAGCATTTACACACAGGGTTCACCTTGCCATTGACGATAGGAGTTCTCTGAAATTATTTGAATGCATTATAACACAAAGCAAGTTGTAAGCAGCAAATTCCATATAGGACCCTTTTATCCCTTCAGCATAAAGAGTGTTTAACTGAGATTGGCACTGAAATCACACAAATGGAGTCAATGTCTACACGTCAATAATAAGTTAAACAACATCTATTATAGACTGATCCAATTTCCAAAACAAACTGGTACCTAGATTTCGTACAATGATTTGAAATTTATAATTTAATAATCGACTTTGCATCATTACATAAGTCACAAACCAGAGTCGATAAATTAATATTTTAATATGTTAAGCAAGTTGAAAGATTCCATTATAGTTTGAAAAGCATGAATGACTTTGAATGAAATATATCTCAGAAGTTAAAATGATAGCTACAAAACAAGTGAAAAAAAGTAAACAAAGCATAAACGAGCTAACACATTGTAGTCTCTTCAAATAATATACAAAACTTACCTGATTATATTCAGGCAGGTCCCCAACTTCAAGTGCCAACCGGGCATGAGTTTCATACACCTGAACATCATTTCAGGTGTTAGTAAGATCAGGATAGGTGGAAAATACAGTGTGCACATAATATACAACAACCATCACCAAAGCCTCTCCCTATAGGCGAGGCTGACCACATGAACCAAAAGATGCTATATGTTCTGTCAAAAACCAGTTTTTACTTTCACCTTAATAGCTCTTCTATATGGATAGGGAAAGTTAAAGATATGCACAGAAACCAAGACTTGGTAATACCTTGACTGTTAATTGGTTGTGTATTCGTTGCACAGTTAGGTCTTGGCGAATAGACTTTAACTGGTCACATTTATAAAGGTAATTCCTTTGTGAATTTTGAACCATTAATAGTGCTTTTTCAAGAACCTCTTCAGGTCTTACCTGTAAGTTCACAACATTTAATTGAGATTAGCAGTAAAGACAAAGAAGAGAGATAGAAGTACCAGCATGCCATTTAAATTATTAAAAGGAGATATTACAGTGGCAGGATCTGGTGCCGATGTTAGGCGCAGGTATCGCTTTTCAATTTCCTGGCAGGTACCCTTTACAGTAAGAGAATCCCAGTCAATATCCTCAACAGCTTTGTTAACACCATCATCAAAGCTTTTGCTAATCACCAGAGCACTAGCCCTTCTATTGTAAAAGTTTCCAGCTCTAGCATTTTTTTTCCTTGAATGATTATTTTCTGTTCGTTGTGCTTGTCCTAAATCAAATCGCTTAGAACGATTCTCGCGTCTTTTCTTTTCTTCTGGTGTATCATTAAAAGCCATTGCAGCAGAATAATATGCTGTCAAACTTTGTTCCTTATCACTATCACTAGACGCATCACTATTTTCATGAGCAATAGAAACATCAACAAGACGCTGCTTCTTAAATGGCCTTTGAGGAGCCTTACTAGATATTCTCTGCAATAATGGAGAAAATTTTGTATTCTTCCAACTGTCTTCTCTGTTCTCTTTGTTTTCCACGACCACCTGCATCACAGTGATTTACGTGAATTAAACAAATTATCTATGTAACTTGACGAGAAATACTTATCACTGTCAACATGATTATACTTGAAAAGCACCTCAATCAGATAAAAGGGTTAATGTTTGCACGCCTCTCTGGTCTTGAATATAAGCAAGGAGTATTGAGATTCAGGTGGTCAAAATTATATGCAAATTTAACAATTTTCACTATAATTAATGGTCATTCCTAAAATACCCCGAAATTAATATAAGTTTTCCTTTTCAATTATTCTTACTCACATGGAACAAGTATCTATGAATGACACTATTGAGAAGATGCATAGTTTTTGTACAAGATCAAGACTAATTGTACTTGATTATCTTTCTTAACAAGTGAGGTTAGGTACTTTTGCTCATAATTGAGATCAGAGGGAGTGCTTTACAGATGAAAAAACAAATCCAAACAGAACATGGAGGACAGACACCAAAATTGCTTATATACAAGACAAATTTTCAAGAATAAATAGCACATGCGCCTTCTATTTGTCAAAAAAACACAGAATAACAGTATGTAACAGCAGGTTTATACTGCAGTGTCAATCCTAATCATGTCAGACTTGCATTCAAACAATACTATGTAACACATATCCTTTTAACAAAATGGGAACACAATGCATCTAGTAATGTATCCAGATCACGGCAGGAAATATCCTTGATCATAAACATGCACCTCAAATATAGGCCATAAAAAGAAAACAGCATGAAATGAAATAAAACCAACAATCCAAATAGAGGGAAAACATAAAAAGTGGACTTGTTATCTGCTGTTGTACTCCACACAAGATTCATATATAGAAGGTGACAAGGATAACTACAGCTGGAACATTAAAACACCCATACATTTTTATTTATTTTTTTATAAACATTAAACATCCATAAATTAATATATCTATGAATACCTTTTTATCCTTTTCATTGGGAACCCAACTACTGTATTTTACAGTATCATTACTTATTGACACTGGAAGGTCAATCGGCTTCTCCTCTGGTAATGGCTCCCACCTACTTTTAGATCGTCTAGGACTTTTTTTGGACTTTGTCAATCCAGAAGCATGGGTTGGAGGCAGTGAATTACTGCATGAAATGATAACAAAATAAGAATGTTATAATAATTGAATCACTTAAAGAAATAATATTCATTAATTAGCAAGATAATTAAATATAAAAAACGTTCATGGTATTTAGTCAAAAAAAAAACGTTCATGGTAAAATTAATATATTAATATGGAACACAAATGAAATGAATGATACAGGTTGAGAACGACAATATAAATTCAAGGATACAGAAAATTGTAAATGTATAGTATATGAAACAGATGGGTTGTATCAGAACAAATTCATTTAAAACAATTAATCAGTTAGTATGCCCAACTGTATGCTAACGGGTGTAATTCCAATTCAATTTGGTGACAAGGTTGAACTACAAAATTTAATGTATCTATAAGTATAACTATAAGTGCTTTGCAATCCTGAAGATTTTAACCATACTACTTAGGGGAAATATTAATAGTTTCTCAGTAACAGAAACACAGGTGAGCCTCTCCAGTCAGTCTGAATTGAATCAAAATGACCTTCACATTGGATGACATCTAAAATCACACACACACACACACACACATCCTGAAACAATTGGAGGAAGAAACACTAGAATGATCAAATCATGAAAATCAGAAGCACCTGAAGTTCATACACACTAATAAAGAGAATGACGTGTCAACTTGGAGAAGGTAAACAAGAAACAGCTTACTCTTTATTAACTGCATCTGCATCCGGCATTGGGAAGAGTGGTTCCATATCCCAATTTCGTGTACATAGGGTACCATCCGCTGTAGCCTTAGTGATCATCTGAAAAGTAAGTTAAGGAGTATGATAAGATTATGGAAATAAACTGGCAAACAAAATCCGGGAAAGCAACTAATATTGTCAACACCAATGAAGAGAAATAAGAACCACAACTAGACAGTGCAAAATGTTAAATACTTAGTATCCACAACAGAGAAATCCTTGTAAACTAATATACTAAATTAAGTAGAACTTATCATGGCTGGCTGATGACCAGAGAGCAAATAAAATATATTCCAATTTCAGTAGTGTTGTAGAACACACAATCAAAAAACTAATGCAGATGATTAATGGAGCACTGAAAACAATTCAAACGGGGCTCTGGTGAGCAATCTGATTTTTTAGCAAATTGCATGTAAAATAGAAATATGATACCAAACAAGTATTGTAGTGAGTACCAGTTTCATAAGACAGAATGGAAGTGGCAACAAAGAGTCCTTAACAACACCAGGCTGTGTTAAAATATTCAAATTTCTCATGCAAATTACACCTAATTAGTTAATTATTCCCTTTGATAACTATCTTATTCATTAGGATCACACACATAAAGCTTCCTAAACATTGCTCCGTATGTCCTTTCTCTGCACTTAGACTTGGTACTTTGAAGGGAAAATAAATTTAAATTAAGATGCAGTAAAGAAAAATATGGCCTTTATTTTTTATGGTGGCAATATAACTCCATTTAGTTAATTATGAACAATGTGTGCATCTGTGTCTATCTATTTCTATGTACTTATATATGTCAGCTACCACTTGCCACCAGCACTATATGTTGTATGTATAAATTTGTTCACTTTTTCTCGACAATTCCTTCAAAATCACTTAACAAAATATAGGCAACTTAAACAACTACAAAGTTGTAAACTTCTGCTCAAAATAAAAAATGCCAAGACCACTACATCATGCTCTGTAATTTATGGGAGAGTTCCACAAGGGAGGAAAAACAGTTTAACATAAAAAGACACTGTGCTCTGTTTGATCCCAATGTTATAAAAATATAGAGATCAATTTAAGCTCGTGCAGAAATTAGTTTTCACTTATACAGATCATCAAGAAGAATAATTTAAAAATATTGTTGGCCATTATGCATACATAGAAAGGGGCTAACAAAGTCAAAATCTAGCAAAATCATGACTAGCTACAAGGAATAATAACTTAACATTTTTATTCACATCTTCCAAAATAAAAGCAAAACTCACCTCTTTCATGACAGCCTGGCATGCCGCCATTTGCTCATCATCTTTACAACGAGCCAAAGCTCTTACAACATAGCCACGCAAAGACTTGGGAAACATACCGGGCTGTAAGCAAGATTTGTTCAATGATTATTATTAGAAGTAAATGCATAAACTTTTGTTATCAAATCGAGATTCACATCGTAAATCATAATCAATAATTTGCAATTGTAAATCTTATTAAAATTCTTACAATACAAGTACAATAATATTATGGCAATTTCAAGTAAAAATGTGTGACATGAATATAAGCTTATCATGTATGAACCAACAAATATTTCAAGATTCAATTCATTAATCAAATAACAAAAGAAAAGTGGTCCGCTGTAAAAAGTAGGCAAAAAAAAGGCTAGGTACACAATGCTCAACTTGTAATTCTTCAGAATGAACCAAGATTTGTCATAGTGAACCCGCAGTTCATCATAATGAATAAGGATACATGTCCAAAATAGATATGCACAACAATTTATATTGATTGGGTTCAATTTTGTTTCAAATCGAGATACACTGTTGACCATGCATAAAACCATCATAACTTTGGTTGCAATATCAATGTTTTATATGACAACATTCATGCATGTAATCAATTCAAAAAAACCGACACATGCTATTGCACTAAGGTCAAACCTCTGCATACATTAGTTCCAAACTAAGGTCTTGTACTATTTTAGCCAGATTGAGTTTTATAAAAAAGGCAATATTTAGAAAGCATAATGGCATGACAATTGGTCTTTTTAAGGGGTTTTCCGTCACAGATTGCATAGTTTATCTTTGTTGGTTTTTTATTTGCTTTTTGTTTTTATCTTTTTACAATGAAGAGTAACCTTATTCTCCTGACCCTTCTTAATTATCCCTTTTTCTTCTTTTTGAAAAGATTTACCCACACTTGGTAAATTCAAATGCGAAACTGTTTGATTCAAGAAAAAGTTTTCCAGTTACATTCCTATTTTCACTGATAACAACAAAATTGTCACCTTAATACCTTATTTTGACTTCATTTCCATTTCAATTTTTGACATTTGTACCAGAGATGGTAATAATAATAATAATAAATAGTTATTTTCACTACTCCCATTTCTTAATTTCAAGGGAAAAATACACTAATCTCCCCTGAACTCTATCCATATGTAACTAACACCCCCTCTATTTTCTCAAATGACAAGAACCTCCTTTGCCACTTAACACAGCTAAAGTCCACCAAATACAAAACAGAATGTCTCTTTCTCCTGTCACTTGCTTCTCACTATAGACGTATCTAACAAAACCTAAAGGTAACGTCGTTTTTGTCTATTTCATCTTCTTTTTTTGTTGTTCTGGTTGATGCCTCTTATTTACTTATATTTCCTTATTCAGCGTTCTTGTTTCAGGTGTCATTGCCAATTAGATTGTTACAATTTCGATATATTTTTATGACAGATTTGAGTTTATCCATTTTAAGAGACGGGGAGGTTAGTGTGCAGTGTAAACTTAGATGAGTGGTTAACAGATTAATTAACGGTTTAAAGTTAAATAAAAAAAAAAAAAAGAATGGCAGGGTGATAATAAGTTTGGATTATAATGAAATAAAATTAGTGAAATTATTGTTGAAGTCTACCTTAAGTATAGAATTAGCAGCATCATTAGATGATACTTTTTCAGTCGATTTTGTCAATGAAACAGCAATATAGGCAGGTTTCGGTGCTGCGCCGGATGTGGAGCTATCTTTGCCGGTCTTAGGTTGTTCAAATGTCAAATTTGACGCAATTCGAGGATTTGTTGGGATCTGAAGCTTGCTTACTTGTTTTGTATCCAAAGATGGGGCGCTTTGTAAGGGAGCCACATTTACCTGTTGAGGGGGAGGGAGGGGGGGAGGAGGAGGCAAGTACAGATTGGTTCCTTGAGAAGAAACTGTCTTCTGTTGATCCTGAAATTTATCATAAGAATAATTTAAACCCAAATGACTTTGATAGTTTGGTTGAATAGGAATAGGTTGGTGAATTTGTGAACTAGTTTCAGCGCCATGTTTCCAGTAACCATCATGATCACCACTATTTACTGCAGCAGGCTGACCACCAAAAGAAACAAACATGAAGTTAATAAGTTGATTAAGCCAGATAAACTACAAAACAACCGACTAACCAAATGCAACATTATTGGTTCGTTGAAGCATAACAGAGATTATATATCCAATACACTAAAATATGAAAAGAAATGGAACACAAAAGACCTAACAAATAAAATCATAAATAAAGCAATTTGGCATGAATAATCATCCATCCTTTCAAGCCAGGCTTTGTCAGTGATATTCAAACCTGAAAAGAAGGTACAGCAGGAGCGTTGGACTCTTGCCCCCAAAATGGTGGATATGTTTGTGGAGGCTGGTTATTTGTAGTTGCATAACCACTGGTAGCTGCAGGGACAGGACAACCCAAAGCAGAGGAACTTGGGACAGACAAGTTCTCTGTCCCTGGGGCGCAACTGACTTCTGTTTGGCTGTAATAGTCTGCCCATTGCGTGTATTGTTGTTGATACTGCACTGAAGTAGCTGCAGCACCAGAACTATATGAGCTATTGGAATCTGGGGTGTAACTTGTATATGGATGAGAGGAATAGCTTGAATAACTGCCATTGTTCCACACCGGCGCTTGATTTCCATATCCGTTGCTGTTTTGGTAACCTCCGGTAGTCTGATAATCAGCAGGATTGTAATAAGTGCTTGGATAACTTGCGGATCCAGCATAAGACCCAGTATTCTGAAAGGAGGAAATAGGCTGATAAGGAGCACCTGTATTTTGATATGCTCCTACAGGCTGTGAATAAGCATGATTAGGTTGCTGTTGATAGCTGTTATAGTAGCCTGAGTATTCCGCGCTGCCATAACCATATGGATTAGAAGAATTTGCATATGATGTGTATGTATTGTAATCTTGTGGTGCATTAGCTGTTCCCAAATTTGATGAATTACCAGCAACTGATGATACACCTTGACCATCTTGAACGCTTCTTCCAGGCGGCTGTTGATGCTGATCATACTGGTAGGTTGGATTAGAGTAAATTCCATTTGCTGTGGAGCTCTGAACAGTCCATGATACAGCTTCAGACCCGGATGTCGTGGGAGCATATGAAGATGTCTGATGTTGGCTAGCATCAACCATCCGATTCTATAAAAAAGACATAAAAGTATATGAGAACTATGCATTAGAAACATAATCAATATGCAGAGTATTAAGACTGATAAAAGTTCCTGCTATCAAAACCATAGTTTAAAATGTGGACTGCAATATAAGGGTTTGAGGCCTCCACAATCACAATTGTGACGACATTGACCACATGATTTTAAATTGCAAACTGCGCCCGCTATAAAGGTTTTAAAATGCAAGGGCTGCAATAATAAGATTTGGAAGCATCCTCCATCTATAGTTCTCTACAATATTGAGAATCATAACGCAATCCCAACCTCAATTTAAACCTTGATTAGAACATATGTGCATTAAGTGACACAAAGACGAGATAGTAGCTTTTCGTTCCAAATATTAACATTGTCCAAAACAGAAAATTACAGGCAGGAAAACAATGATAATTAAAATGCAAGTTTTAGATGAAAATTGATTAATTAATAAACATTAGTAAGTTACTTAGCCATGGATTAAAGTCTCATTACTCTTAAAAATTGAGAGAAAATAATGATTACCTCGAATAGATGGGGATCAACAGGAACTAACGTCTCAGTATGAGTTCCTTCGTTTGCCATATCTGAAAAACCCTAAATATTGATAAACAAAAACAATTTGATTAATTAAGACAAATCTCAGAAAAACCCTAATTAATTAGTTAACAAGAAATTACACGAGTACGAACCTTTGAAGTGCACAGAAAAACTTTGCGGCGAGCGAATCAGAAGATGAGATATACGAATCGGAAGAAGCAGAAAAATCAAATTGGAGAAAATAATAAAAGAAAACGAAACAAATGCTAAGATATATCTATCTATGAATTATTATTATTATTATTATTAATAATTAACAGGAGAAATAAATAAAAAGAAAAGGATTGATAGAAAAGGTGGGAAAGGAGAAGGACTTTTGTTTGCAGTAATTGGCGAAAACGCCGGGAAAATATAGTGTGTCTGTCTGTGTTTGGGTCGCAACGAAACGAGAGGAAAAGCTATTGGGAGGAAGAATTATGATCTTGTTTGGGGACTATGCTATTGGGGCATACCAATTTAACAACGAAACTAGTAGGGGTGGGTTGAGGCAAGCGTTAAGGAGGAGTTGATGGATCGAATCTTGTCAAAGGAGAAAAAATTGACAATATATTAATAATACATTAACATTTACTTATAAAAAAAATCAAAACCAGTAATGTTTTGAAGAGGTGGGGCATACCACATATTTTTCTTTTCTTTATTTTTATTTTTTTTTAAATAAACTTTTTTCTCTTTTATCTTGTTTTAATAATCTTGATAAAAAAATTTCAAAAAAAAATAATCTTGATAAATTACACCTAACTGAGTTTATTAATTTTTTAAAATAAATCATTTTTTTTACTAGAACCGAAGTCTAAAAAAAAACTAAGGAATTAAATTACCACTTTAGATTTGTCAAAAAAAAAAACACTTTAATTATACAAGTTCCAAAAATATCATTAGTTGCTTAAACTCACTAGGAAGAGATTTTGTAATAACAAGATTCAAAGAGATAGAAGTAAAATTAAAATTAGCTAACAAATCCGCACTTTTTTTTGCCTTCCATTCTCACATTTCAGATGAAATGTTTATTTTTGTTACTCATTTTTGTGCGTTTTTGATTTACAATTCAAAGAGATGATTTAATTCCAGATTCTTACAAATGTGCCAATCTCAAATCTATAGTAGTATAGTGATTGTATTAAGAACCTTATTAGGTATGAGAATTTGAGAATGGTTTGATATTTGAGATGGAGCATTAAGTAATGGTTTAAACAAAAGAACTTTCTTTACGATTTTTGTGATATAGATGCTCCAAAGAAATTATTTTTGTGTAAAATACAGGGATTTTAGAGGGATGTAAGTAGTAATCTATATATATATATATATATATATATAGCATAGAAACCAATGATAGTGAGTGGTTTAATTCATGGGTTGCAAATCCATGTCATTGTTCACATCCCTCCAAAACGGGGGTATAAATCACAACATCAAGGATTTAGCAGCTAAAATCTCACAATGTGGCTCAAATCCTAAAGATGTATGTACATTTGATTGATATGTTTTAAATAAGATTATCTCTAGCGAAGGTCTCAGGGAAACATGAAAAAAAATACTTGTAAACTAAAATCCTCCCAAACAAAATCACAATAAAATCTTTGTCTCCCTTGCAATCAAAAGTTAAAACAAATAAAATCATTTAGCTGCATAAAGGGGCTTAAAGATTTTATTAGAGACAACACTTGATTAAAAAGAGAATCAACATAAACTCTGTATTACATAAGCCGGCATGAAAAACTTGCTTGTGAAAATAATCTGAAACAACTCATCAATATATATCATAAACTATAAACACTTAACCAAATTTTTATGATATTAGATATGCATAAAAAAAAGTCTTCCAAACTTACCAAGCAACATGAATGCTCTGTTTAGAAAACAAAATTATTGTTGAGTGTATCTAAGAAAATATGATTTTGCAAAGTAAAATAACATCCCATGCCTAAACAATGCATGTACAGGTAAATGTTGGAAGCAAGCAACATTTATATTAGCAGCGGTCAAAATTCACATAAAAAATTAGCACTATGGACTCATTATTCCATGACAAGATCTGTTGGTTGGTATGAAATCAATACCTAGTTTCATTTGGCTTGGAGTATATGTGAACCAACCCTAGAATGCCAAAGGTAGGCATAAAACAACATTGATCCATGCCTTTTTTCGAGTAACATGCACATACATCCATTTGAACACGGAGAAACGCGCAAGTTATCAAATCTTATATCAATACAAGTGAGCCCTCAATGCAATGCCATAGGCAAATAATGCCTTGCACTTTTCCATGAATCTTGATTCAGAAGGAAAGACCAAGAACCATAGAAACCCAGGCTGATAGAGGGTACGTATGCCACCCTTCTGCAATGGGCACTTGTGTTATGAACTACCTTCATACTATTCCAGTGAGATCTAACTAGCTCAGAACAATTTCGTCATACCGCAATGTATCCAACTCACAACTTATTATTTTTTTTATATTTTTATATACACTCATTTGTGTCTCCATCATGCACTGCTGCTGTACATTGAAGTCTCGGTTGAGTGTGAATTGTAAATATTAAATGTAGATCGCAACTAAAGAAAAAATATGAGACCAACTACTCTGTTTGTCCACTTAAAGCTGCTTCCTCATCCTCGGCATCCAATTCTTGTTCCACGCCTTTGACCTGTAAATGCAGAAAGCAGCATTGGAAGAATGTTTCTCAATTTAATATAATTACACGATTTATATAAATTGGAACTCAGCCTATTAATGCTTCTTTAAATAAACACTCAATAATCATTACAACTGTCACTATACTTTCTAGTATGCACAATGACAAATACATCTGTTTAATCTAAATTCGACAACTTACATGTAATGAATCATGTAAAACAAATGGAATATCTAATTCCAATCCATTGAGTATGTTAGGAACTACAACTAGAAAATCTTATAAGTTAATTGATCTCCAAGTTTATACTTGTAATACGCCCTCAAAATCAACTTAAGAATGTCATAGGAAAGGTACAACCGCTTCATTATGGGAGGAAGACGAGTTTAGGATTCCAATCCATTCAATTACCATAAATATATAATAGAAACAGCAAATGGATCAATTTAATCACAAAATGATACTGCCAAACTGGTTACCTCAGGTACATAATGCATCAGCATATTCTCAATGCCTGATTTCAGAGTCACAGAAGAACTTGGGCAGCCACTGCACGCTCCTTGCATTTTAAGTTTGACTATTCCCGTATCTCTAGAGAAAACCACAATATAAAAACCATTTAAAAGAGGCATTCGACAATGTACATTATCAGCATCATCAACATTGACATTTCACTATTAGTAGAAGTTGTTAGCATGTTGTTATCTGAGACATGTATATATTATTATTATTATTATTATTATTATTATTATTATTATTATTATTATCACTTATTCTTTAAGATAAAGTTCAACCCAAATAGAAAAGGTCGAATGGAAATTCAAAACTTCTACCTTGTGAAGAGTATAGAGGCTAAGTGCATGAAACCCAAAAAAAACAAAAAAGAGGGGGAGGGGAGGGGACTTACGGATCAAAACCGCAATATACAATGTCCCCGCCATCATCTTGTACAGCTGGTCGAATACGAGTCTCTAACAGTTCCTTGATCATCGCAACTATTTCAGAATCATCCTGTATGGAAACAGGTAAGCATACCAGTTAGTTATGGCATCTCAAAGGTGGCATAAACAAAATTAGGAGAAACCTATGGGAAAGTATTTAGATTTGGGATTATTTTATTCATTTTTTTTACTTGTTATGGACTTATGAGCAATTAATAAGGAAATAATACATTTATGAGAGAACTGAATACTGATATGTTTTGTGATTTGAAAAGAGAATTGCTAAAACTTAAAAGTTTATGATTGATAGGATCCAAAATAGCAGGGTAGTAGAATAACATGTTAAAACAGTAGAAATAACAGTGAAATGGATGATTGTATTAATGTAAAAATAGTTAGAGTGCCGCTATATAAATGGATTGAAATGGGAAATTATGAAGGAAATGTAAATGCTAAGCATGTAGAGCAGCTTAGGAGCTCCCAATAGCAAAGTTGCTAACTGAATTCATCCATCCATGTCCCTTGCATTGAGTGCAACTATATATAGCACTCGTGAACCAATCAATGAGTGACAGCACTCATGAACCAATCAATGAGTGACACCTGTCCCACTCATATTTACTCCCTCACAATCATTTGGATCTGACAGCTCATCATAAGTGGAGTCCCCACCACCCTTTTCTCTATTCTTCTTATTCCTTCTCTTATAAACTAGTTCAAACTTATCAATGATAGATTAGTCATGTTTTCTTTTATAGGCAACGTTAGAATAATAGTAGTAAGTTAGTGGGTTGTTAGTTCCTAGATTTTGAACTTTGGAGTTCCTAGTTAGTACTCAGTCGATGTCCCTCAGCTCACCACCCGAGATGTCGTCTTGTAACGATAGATTTGTAATGTAATTTAAATTTTGAACATTATGAATATTATGTAAGGAATTTGATAAACATTATATGTTGAATGAATTTTAATTTATACAGCTAGCTAGCCCCCACAGTTGTCCAATCCTGGCTCTACCCCTGAATAGGTCAAGACTTATATCAAGTATTAACACAATCACATGAATTATTTATTTAAAGGTGTGGTATACATACAAAATAAAGACCCCAACCAATGGAAAGATAAAATGACATACAAGACAAATTACAGGAGTAGAGATGAAAATGAACTGAAATTCCTAATGCTCATCAATATAATTAATTGAGCTTATTACTATGAAATAAACATAGCAGAAAGAAGAACGAGTTAGGATAATAAATATGAAATTTAAATGAGACTATAGCAATATTAGCATAGAGATGAGGAAAACTTACATCGTGAATTGCTGTGTCCTTGGAGGCGGCAGCTTGAGAGTCTAGAAACAGTGGTTCACCAGAAGAGTAGAAATCCATAATAGCGGCAAAGATTTCAGGCTTAAGAAATTCCCATGAAGCATCTTCTGATTTGGTAACAGTAACAAAATCAGATCCAAAGAAAACACGAGTAATTCCTGGAAGAGCAAAAAATATAAATAAATCAGAAAACAGACACAAAGGAAATAAGAAAAGAATGATGATAGAGGGAGGGTAGTACCGTCAATAGCAAAAATTGATTTGGCAAGTGGAGAATTCATAGCGGAACGAGGGTTAGGGAAATCGGCGCTTCCAACATCCATAACAGGCTTACCAGGATGAAACATGAGAGACTCTGGATTTGGAGTGGACTGTGTTTGGATAAACATACTCCTCCTTTGCCCGGTGGTAAATGGAGATGGAAATGGAGAGGCGGAGGAAGAGAAAGGGAAAGCATGGTGGTTAAGGTTGTGAGATTGGAACGACGTCGTTGCACCCAGACAGCGAGAACAATTTGTTGTCTCCGGTTTGAGGGAATTGAAGAGTCCTAGCCGTAATCGTCTTCCCAATCGAAAAACACTAACCCTCACTGTCATACTTCACAATTTGATCTTCTGTTATTGTGATTGTTTTTGCTATGCCCTACTACAAAAAGCTACCATCAATTATTCACCCCAAACCACGCCGTTATAATTAATACAAAATAAAATAAAGGCAAAATTACAATGACCTCGCCTAAGGTTTGGTTAAATGTCACATACCTCCACTCTAGTTTTAACTCTACTTCACAGTTCACATCATCAAAAGTGAAAAACGCCAACACACACTTTAAGATTCTCAATGCCAATCACATAGGTAATTAATTATATTATATTATTATAAATAAAAGAAACATAACATAAATAGACAGATAGTATAAATTGTTCTCATCATCAATGATCAGAAAATCAAAAGCAAACATAGTTCACACACAAAACATGACATCAAAGACAAAAAGAAAAACAGACATACAAGGAAGCTACTAATCAACAATCAAAACATTACTGATCAAAGGGAATACAACATGTTTGCATCTAGAAATTAACAAACGAAGAAATAAACTAAACCAAAATCAACAAGTGACAAAACAAAGAATCGAACCAGCAACTATTAAGGATCCAAACAAAAAAAGTAAAAATAAAAATGGAAGAAACAGTGATAAAGAGTGAGAGATGTTTCTGAGATTTATACCGGGAGAAAGAAGATCGAGAGAGATGAGAAGAATTGCCGAGACACGAGAGTTTGTAGAGGAGGGTGATATTAGGATTATGTCCAAAATTGTAAAAATATTTGGAGGTCAAAATTGTCAATATGTATTTTCTTCCCACACCTCAATTAATCTAAGTTACACCACAAAATGATTAAACTACCCTTAAAATAAAATAAAAAATCAGTTATCTAAACTGAGTTTGCTTAGGTCATGGAAACTAAGTTTGCGTAACACGATAAATAAAAATCAGTTATGCAGGTCATGTAAACTGAATTGCGTAGGTCATGTAAATTAAGTTTGCGTAGGTCATGGAAACTGAGTTTGCATAGGTCATGAAAACTCAGTTTGCGTAACACAATAAAGAAAAATTCAGTTACGCAGGTCATGTAAACTGAATTTGCGTAAGTCATGTAAACTTAGTTTGTGTAGATAATGTAAACTAAGTTTACATGTGTTACATAAAAGGAGGGTAATTTTGGTAATATTATAAATTTTTAGAAAAATTTGGGTGTAACTAGTTTTTTTGAGGTGTGGGTAGAAATTTTCAAACCCATCATAAAATTGGGGAACAGGATATCATGCCATAAAAATTCGTCCGATCGTGATCGTAAAATTAATGGTTTTATAATGATTTTGTTAAAATGAATATATGACTCATTTTGACCATTGCACATATATTAATGTAATCATTGTATGGAAAAGATAAATTATGAAATGTAATCATTGTTGTATGAAAAAGATAAATTATGATTTAGTTTACAAAATTATTCTCAATAATAGTATGTGAAAGATAAATTATAATTTTAAAATAAGAAAAAGAAATAATTAGTTAAAGGTATAAAGAACATAAATATTATTATTATTATTATTATTATTATCAAATACAGCGGGAAGAAAGATAGAAGAATATTAAAAGGGGGAATGATAGATTGTAGAAGGAAGAAGTCATATATGAAAAAAAAAAAGAGAACGTAAATGGCTAAAATAAATGGAGAAGGACCTCACAAAAACTATCAGCGATCAGTAAAATTATCTCCAACATATTTATCTATTGATAGTTTCTCCTAACTACAGAATCTACAGAGAAGAGAAGCAAACAAAACATTCTACTAATAACTATAACTTTTTATTCTTTTACCTATAGACTATAGAGAAGAGTCAGAGTAGAGATGCGTATTCTTATTCAATACTACCAACTATAACAAGTCTTATTTTCACATTGATTCCTATTTTAAAAAACTCCAATAAAGTAGAGAAAACAACATAATATAGTTTTTACCACTGCTTTCATAAATTCTCAAACAAAATGGCATTTGTAATTAGTAGTAAAAGCTTATCAACTGAAAAAGAAAACTAATGGCAAACCAAAGGGGCCCATATTTTATCAAGGTTAGATAAAAACATTCAGAGATGAAAACGTTGCTTGAACTATATATATATATATTAGTATAGATTGTATGGAGAATTGCATGGGGAAAAAATTGAAGTAAAGTCATCTTCAAGAATTTATCAAATAGTTGGATTGAATATTCCAACATCCAAAAGAGTACTAACAGCAAAATACTTTTACCAAAATACTTTGAAAACCTGCACATGATCAGATAAGATGATCACCTTAACAGCTCAATTAATATGAAGTTCAATTATCATACATGGTAGGAAAAGTGTATGAACTTACTACAGAACTTCATGCATATTCCTTATACCCTTACTACTGAAGATAGCTAATTGTTTCCTTTCCAGAGAAGATATTTTCTTGGCTCTATGATATTCTGAATTATCACGAGAATATGCACAAAATGGGCACAGAAAGTTCTCATTTGCATCCAACTGAGCAGAATCACCCAGGCAGTTTTTATGCACCATCAATGAGCAAGTAGTAGTTTTACAAACCAGTAATTGCCCACCTTCATGGCACTTAATGCAAAGGTTTGGTCCAGTCCTTGCAGGCAAATCTTGACGAAAAGCATGCTGGGACCTCAGGAATTCATCCTTTTTGGCTGCAAGGTCATTCTGTTTCGTGGGATACGTATCACTATCACTTGATAACTCTGCTCCACTGAGAGTATCAACTACAGGTTTATCACTAGCAACGGGATTCTGCAAGACATTTAAAGTTGCAGCATTTGGCTGCTTTTGTTGGGGTTGAGATTGATTGTCAACTACAGCTTTATTACTACAAGCAACGGGCTTCTGCAAGACATTTAAAGTTGTAGCATTTGGTTGCTTTTGTTGGGGTTGAGATTGATTATCAACCACAGCTTTATCACTAGCAACGGGCTTCTGCAAGACATTTAAAGTTGCAGCATTTGGCTGCTTTTGTTGGGGTTGAGATTGATTAGTCATATGCTGAATGTTATTTGTGTTACCATCATTTACTGGAATGGGCTCAACATGTACAGTGTCATTAGTTTCACCTCCATGTGTATGTTGAGGCACCAAAGTCGCATTAAAAGGAATATCTGATTCACAATGAATGTCTTTATGTTGACCGCTGGGTTGGCACAAATTTGTAGCCAATACCGTATGCTCCTGATTTGTTTGGAGTAATCCACTCCTTTCTTTTAAGTGATCAGTAAGTGGTAGAGTACCTTCCAATATTGATTCTTTAAGCTATTCGGCAAGATGAGAAGACACAGACCAAATAAAACATGTGAATGAGATGAATAAATTTCAAAAGGGAGAAGGAAAGCAGCCAAAAAAAAGACTAGCAATCTAGCATCACCTTCTCTAAATGGCATTTCGGATTATCGGTTCTTTTGTGCTTGATAAATGGGTTAACATTCCATTTCAAAAGTGCCGCTTCAGCAGTTTTCGGATTTAATAACGGTACCTGATCATACATAACCAGATAGAAAAGGCAGGCACGGTGTTTAATTACAGTACATTGCAGTGACACCGCAAACCTTTATTTAAAACATTTGTCAACTAAGAACACTAATCTGAAAAATAGATAGTAGTGACATTTGAGCATTGTTGAACTAATATTGAAAATGTAAAATTGTTTAACCTGAGACAATATGAGTTGAATAACATCTAGAGAAGTACGCGAAGAATCAAGTGGAAGTGTGGAAGGATCGAATGTTGAAGAAGAAGCAGCATTAGAAGAAAGTTCCTCCAAACACCTCAAAGCAATCAATTCCTTTGTATGTTTAGAAAAATCAGGATGGCTTACAGGGGCTGCATCAATCAAACCTGAAAAAGAGAAGAGAGCGATAAATCATGATGAATTGAACTGAAAAAGTAAGAAAAGAGAAATGGGTAGAAATAGAACCTTGCAAAGCGGATAGGGGGAATTCCCTGAAACCAGCTAGGGCTTCAATTACCCAAAGCCATGGGAGTTTTGATGGTTCATCCATGAGAGTAAACCTAACCCTAAAAATGAATGGTTTTTGAATTGCGTTGTTTGAAAAACTGAGAAAAAAGGGAAACGACTTTTGCGGCTTCACGGCGATGGAAGGTGGAAGGAAGCGCGGCAACCCATTCTTCTTTCTTCCGTTGAAAGTTTATACTACTACTATCATTTATACAAAAATTTTAAATAATTTAGAATGATTTGATGTGATAGGGAGATCTACTAAGATTAACGAAATTCCCTCCGGTCCTTATTATAAGAAGAAATTTACTTTTTAGATATATAGAATGTTTGATGTATTTAGGCTATGTTATGAACTAGATACATCAAACATTCCATGTATCTAAAAAGCAAATTTCTTCTTATAATAAGGACCGGAGGGAGTATTAAATAAAATTATATATTGTTAATTTTGATGTGTTTAAAAAATATATTACATGATTTTTAATTTTTTCAAAAATTTGTATGAATGATTTGTATGATATAAACTATCAATCTAACGATGAATTTTGTTAAATTTATATTCGTTATAGTATTTTTCATGACTTGTGCGGTGTGCACAACTTGTCTAACTATTTAATGTGAGAAAAAAAAATGGTTTGATCTAACAATGTAATGGATTAATTTTTTCTCGGGTAATCATATTATTGATAGAAAGTTTAATGATGATTATTATTTGTTGAGAAATATGAGACGCGCAAAATGAATTTTCTTCTTCCATCTTCTTTCATCAAAAAGAGAGTGATTTTCGGTTCCTTATTATTCAGATAATAAATGACTTTTCCATTTTTTTTTTGTCGTCTCAATGCAACATTGTTTGATTTCCCATTTTTGTGAGGCGTTTGATTTTCAGTCTCGTTGCAGTGTTCGTTAGACCGGGGTTTGTCAAGATGAAAATCCAAAGGCATAGATATTCTAGTTACTATAATTTTATCACAATATCGGTTTAAGTTAGTTCTACCTCTGTATCTAAATATAAAGTCGCTTTGAGAAGAATTTTTTTTTACTAAAATATAAGTAATTTTACAATATCAATGAATCATTTAATTCTATTTTTCTTATTATACTCTTAACTATTTATTATTAATAACTATTCTCTTACTTTTTCAATTTTTCTTTTCTATATCATTAATGAAATATAATTTTGTACGGAGTTATTATATTTCTGGGATAGCAAGAGTTTGGTCCCATCCATAGCAAGAGTTCGGAGCAACTTTCGTTTTCAAAAATTCATTCCTTGACAATCTGCCCAAACCTGCTTTTACAACCAAAACTTCCTTTCCAACACACTTAGAATGGCTTAAGCTATAAAGCTAGCAGAGGATAATAATTTATTACTACTAAAAACTAGTCTACTTCTGTAGGTGAAAACCAACAAATACAAATTTTATTGCCCTCCAGCATTCACAACAGGAGACTTTTCTGATATAAAAAAAGGGGGATTCATTCAAAATCTTTTCCTCTTCACTCTGGATATATCATCAAAACTGTCATCACTCCAAACTTGTCCACCGTGCCTGAAATTATCTTCCTGATCATCCATGTTTCTTGTTCTTCTAGGTGGCCCATTTGCATTCCTACCCTTGATCTGCCTATCAAAGTCCCTTTCCCTCAAGTTGTTGCCTCTGTCATGAAAATCTGAATCATCTGAACAGAATCTATAATGTCTAGTAGGTCCATCCTCTGCATTAAGGTGAAAGTTCTCACCAACATTATTATTACCACTGTTATAAGGAGGCCTGAAAGATCGCATGGGACCTCTTCTTTCACCAACCCTTCTCCTCTCCTCACCATTTCCTTCCCCATCATTAAGCTCTACCACCCTACCAGAATGCATAGGCCCACTACCACCAAAGTATTCATCATCTTTATCTGCTCGGTCTCGGGGATCTACAACATCAAATCTTCTGTTGTTTCTGATTAAAATTCGACCAGATGGACTCCTATTGGAAATGACAGACCTTGGATGACCATGGTCCCTTGCACAGTCAACGTCCCTCATATCATTAGAAGGTCGTGATATAAATTGAGGTGAGCCATGTCTCCTCACCACTCTCTCCCCAGTGAAAACAGGTCGATCAGGTGATCTCATTCTGTCAACCCTGTATAATGGTGATCTTCTATGAGTCATTTCAGGATGGCCACCAAAACCCTCTGGGGATCTTCTTCTGGGAGACCTCCTTCTTGGAGATGTCCACTGACCGGGTGAGCGACTCCTTGATCTGATGGGCGACTTTGAACGCATTTGAGAAAGACCACCCCTTCTCTTCATGGAAGAAACATTCCTACCCCTACCTCTCGAAAACCGACCACCATGCCCCTCAAATTGTTGGGGACGTGTATATACCGATTCTAGAGTGTCATCACCAAATCCTCTCATAAATTTCTCACTATGCCTCATGCCACCTAACTCTGAATCCCGACCAATACATTGACTATTTGGACTAACAGCTCTTGGATTTCTATGACCCATTTGGATACTATCTCTTCCTCCTGCCGGTGACCTTCTTCTTGGTGCAATGTATGAACCATCATTCAAAGGCTTTCTACCTAACCGATGATTGACAACATATGAGTCATTAGGTCCAACATTATTGTACTCAGTCTCAGTATCAGCAATAGCAGATGAATATTTTGACCGGGCGCCGCGGAACTGTTGACTTGGACCATTGTAAAATTCCCCAGAATATTCACGGTCAGATTCCCAGTCACCACGAACTCGACTATTAACTCTTCCTCTACCACGCCCAAAATTAAATCTAGAGTTTCTAGTTGACATGTCTTGACGTCTTTCTCGTGAAAATCGGTGGGGAGCATCAATGTAAACTTCATCCCTGAAAATTAAAGCAAGAATAGAAAACACTTAAGCAAACACCATTAAAAAAAGGGGAAAAGTAGCGGTATATATAGGATTAAAAAGCTTACCTTCCTCGGTATAACTTGTTACTGTCAACTGTGTCGGACAATACATCTCTTCCAGCTCGAGTTGGCAGCAATCTGACTGGAAAAGGTCTAGTTTTACTAGGGGATGACGAACTAGCAGCTCGTGACAAATCTATGATTCTTCCTTGATTACCACTGTTACTAACATCTCTGGTTATATATTCAGTATTTGCAGATCCTTCCATCTTTGGCAAATATAAGTCAGTTTGTATAACCGTGTCAGTTGATTTCACAACCTCATCAGCACACTGAACATCTGCAACATGGCTTCCATCAGTGGCATGATCAGAATGTTGTTCTGTCTCCTGAATTTTAGAGACAATTATTCTTTCTGAAAGATCTAATGGTTTCCTTTGCAAAATATTAACTGGTCCCATATCAGCAGCAATATCAGATTTCTCAGCATCCAATGACTCTTGCACACACACATTTTCATCTATGACTTTACCATGCTTATCATGCATTTGAATGTCCACACCATCTTCACTATTTATTTCATTGTGGATTACAGTCGTATTGTCATTTTCCATCACATAAGATGAAGTGGGATAATCACTATTCACCACTCCTTTCTCCACCAGTTTATTATCACAATCACCCAAGCTAGGACGTTCTATTTCTCTTACCTCACATATGGTATCCTCCACTTTGGATGGCACAAATGGTTCTCGAACCTCACCATCCTCATAATCATCATCTTCAATATATCTCTCAGTGTCGACAGCAACAATTACAGCATGGTTATCATCTGACTCCAAATCAGAACAATAAAAATCATCATCCAATATATCAGTTGACAATGTTATCTTTTCTTCATCACTAACACAGTCTTCACCACTCTCTCGTGGATCAAGAGGCTCATTCATTAGTTTCAAACTGCAACCATCATGATCATCAACAAATTTTTTCTTGGTTACGACAGAAGAATATTTCAAGCCAAGATTAGTCAATTCTGTGGCAGTATCAACCATAGGAATAGCAACTGTTACCAGAGGAACATGCTCAAAATTATGTAGATCCGCATATTTATGCTGCTGTCCATACAAACAAGGTGAAGTAATGAAAGATTTGTTCTGAATCTCTTTATGCGTTTGCTTTACGGACACAACACTTGGTGGTGGTGTAACCCCAGTTGAGCACATTAACAGTTTCTCATCAAGTGCACTGTTAGTAATATTCAGCCCGTCGATAGAAGTTTTAACAGAACTAGCATCACTCCCTTCATCCCATGCATCCATGATAGTATTCAGATCCCAGTTTGCCCTACTAGAATGAACACGGGTAGAGTCACTATCACTTTTAACATCAGCATTTGAACTGTGGGTACTGCATTCCTCCTTGCTTAGAGTTAATTCCAATGAGACAGGTTCTCCTTTATCCATATTGGACTGTATCTCATTAATTCCCAAACTTGTAACAGATTGAAATAAGTGTTCCTTTATGCTTAAAGATGATCTAGTATTTCCAGGAGCTACATGACTCTCTTGTTTAACCGTTTCTTGGATGATTTGTTTGCTCGCATCTGCTCGAATGCTAAGTGCAAGACCTTCTTTTGCAGCCAATAAGAGTTCAGTATTTGTCTTAGTTGTTTGGGATCCCGTATTCTTCTCCTTAACTTCATTGAGCATCACCTTGTCTTTGCAATTCACAACATTCAAAGTAGGGATTGGTTCCTCCTGTTTGGGCATAAGCAAAGAAGTATTGTTTTGCACCTTGTCAGCTTTGGGAACATCAGAACTTGATTTCTTTTCTTCAAAAACAGAATTTTCAATAGTATCAGATAACTCAGCAGAATTTGTAGAAAGGGTGGAACCCAGTGATGTGGTAGAATGATCTTTTCGCAAGTCATGAATTTTATGTTGAACCGAAGCTTCTTCCAAAGACGGTGAAGGAGGGAACCTTCTTTTCTTGATAGGCGCAGCTGCAATAGTGACATTTGATAGAGTTGATCCTTGAGAAGTACTTGAATTTTCTTTTCGTTGTGACACAGTTTCTTCATTGTTTGAACATGAATCTTCAATAGGAGGCGAAGAAGGGCGAATATAAGGTGGGTACCTCCTTTTCTTGATAGGGACACCTGCAAATAAATCATTAAATTGCCCAGCAAAGGACTTCACCCCACTCTGTCAATATAAGATCAAGTACTAATCAATATCCAAAAAAGAACAAATTTGCATGCAATGCATGGTCTCAAATCTCAATCGTTAGCAGTAAATCAGAAAGGAAATAAACACCTCTTCTTCAACCGGCATGATTCCAAAGTTTGCTATAAGCTCACAAGTCAAAACTTTTTGTAAACAATTATTTCAATCTTCAAAATTCTTCCACTATCCTATCTTAGCCTTGGTTTCAATTCAAATAAAATAGCGGGAACCTGCGAAATAAAATAAAAGATCCAATTTAACTAGAGCCAATTATTAGTAATATACAATCTCCTTTAAAATTTTGAGATCTTGACGAAGAAAAGGTGGAAGATAAATCAAGGTTGTGGTCAATAGAAATACCTGCTAAGAAAAATCAAGGTTGTAAGAAAAAAGGGTTTGGGTTTGTGGTCATGTACTTCTTCTGCAACTTCAACGAAACAGCGAAGGAGGGAAAGAGAATATATAAACGATGATGATTCTTTGTAGATATAGTAAGAAGATTAGGGTTTGCGATTTACGCCGACTTTAATGAATATATATATTGACTCTGCGAAAGTTGAGGCTTATATTCGCGGACAGTACCTTATGGGAAATCGCTACCCAAATCACCATTTATTAACATTGATATGATTTTTATTTAAATCAGATATGATATTTTTTTTTCAACTTTTTAATTATTATTTTTTTTTGACAGAACTTTTTAATTTCTGATTTGCGGGAAAGTTGAGGCTTATATTTTTTTTTTTGGGTGAGAAAGAAAGAACGATTTTTCAATATGTTTTTTTTTTTTACATTAAAAGTGCTTTATAGAAATTAAATCCCTAATTGTTATTTTAGCCGCCACCCATTCTTTCATTAACCCTATCTTTTTATTTTTCTTCATCCACCAATTCTTGATCCGAAATCAACCCTCCAAATTATTTTTATTTTCTTTTTTTATCAAATTAAATGATTTTCACACATATTAAATTTTCATCTTAATGTGACTTTGTTTTTAATTTGTCTTGCATCGATGTATTCTATCAATTTAAATGAATGAATATTTTATTTTTTGGTCAAAAAAATATATTTTTTCCTTGCATTTATTATTTAATAAAATTTTTTCTCTTTCTGCCAAGAAAAAAGTATGTAATTAATATAATATTAATGTTTTAATTAAATTATTAAGGCCAAATTCATAGACAAAATTTATTTTGCTTTCAACTTCATTGAGCATGCACGAGAGAGATAAATAAATCGTAGTAGAATGATTGTATTTTACATAGATAATTTTATATATATATATATATATATATATATATATATATATATATAGTGCAATAAAAATGAAAAATAATACTCCCTCCAATTTTTATTATAAGAAAAAATTTATTTTTTAAGTCTATTGATTTGGAATATGAAGAAAGATGGAGAGCTAAGAGTTAGGAAGCTTTAATTTTTTGGATTCATTTTAATCTATAATTCTTTTAGATATTTCGAAATTTTAGTTTGATGATAAGGAAGTCGTCATTTATTTTATTTTTAGTACATGTCGTTACTTATCACTTGCAGTATATACGTTAAATAACTCATGATAAATACTATGAAGAAGCAAGATAAATACTTGTTGCTTGCACAAGATAATTACTTGAAACTTTGTATCCAATTACAAAGAGGGACTATCGGCCAAAGTTTTTAAATATTTTCATACAATCATACGCAACAACTCATAAGCCATAACCTTCATCCAATCACCCCCCTTCAATATTTTGCATAAATCATAAATAATCTGTTATAGATGAATACATACTATCAACCAAGTCTTCTTAAAAACAAAGGAATGCATTACAGGTGTGGTCTTCTTAAAAACCACTTTCATAACGCATAATAAAGAATATAGATTCTATATAAATCAACCAAGTCAAAACATCACGTCTCATTTGAATCATAAAATTAGACATCAACATAAAATGTAAGACAACGGACAAAGCAACTCGGGTTGTTCAGCAAAGAAAAACTTTTTCTGGTTCAATCGAACACTCTAACAAATATCTAATAGACCAAATGTCTAAGTTTCATGAAACAATCATAAAATATAAAGTAGCAAGTAGTAATATATATTGCTTTTATAGAAAATCAGAAGCATTCGTTGGTAGATCAACAATCTGAATACTGTAATATTGCTCAATATCTCTCAAGATCTTGATGTCATCATTCTTCACAAAATTTATTGCAGCACCCTACAAAACTATGATTAGGCCCAACCATAAGTAATAAATAATATAAATTGAAAATCAGACTAACTACTTAGTTAAGAAACAATAATTCAATTATACAGAAAAAAAAAAAAACTCAACTAATTCAACATTTCCAATACCTTTCGCCCAAAACGTCCAGAACGGCCAATCCGATGAATGTACAGCTCTCGGTTATTTGGAAGGTCGTAGTTAATAACTAAAGAAACCTGGTAACAAAATCAAGCACACAATCAGTACCAACAAATAATTCCTCCATCAACAATCCAAAAGAATCAATGCAAGAGACTCCAGAAAAAACATGCAGACTGGTTAAACAACTTATGTTAGGAACCCAACAATAAACTACTAACAACTTGCCTGCTGTGCATCAAGGCCACGAGCCCAAACATCAGTTGTTATCAATACTCGGGTTGTTCCGGCACAAAATTCTCCCATAATTGCATCTCTTTCTCTTTGAGGCATGTCGCCGTGCATTGATGAGACGGTGAAATTATTGTCACGCATTTTTTCAGTTAACCAGTCCACCTTTCCAAAAGGATATATAAGATATAAGATAATTAAAATAATAAGATCGAAACTGTAAACTGATAACCACATGTAAATGTAGTCGTAGAGTAGAAAATCTAATAATCTAGCATACTGATCCTACAAAACCTTTATAAGTTTCATTTACCTTTCGCTTGGTGTTACAGAATACAACAGCTTGAGTGATGATAAAATTATCATAAAGATCACACAGAGTGTCAAACTTCCATTCCTCCTTTTCAACCTCAACAAAAAATTGTTTGATGCTCTGTAATTAGGGGGTGGGTATTTAAATCAATATCCAGTTAAAAATCAGATAGCACAAAGGCAATAAAAGTAATTGCTTACCTCTAATGTCAATTCATCACGTTTTACAAGGATCCTCACAGGATCTGTCATAAACTTATTTGTCATCTCCAAAATTTCATGAGGCAGCGTAGCAGAAATCAAGCAAACCTACACATTAAAAACTAGACAATTCAGACACTACATAAGTTTGGAAAGAAAACAGACAAGACAGCTCCAAGAGTTTACAACAAAAGCAAACACGCATCACTTTAGTAACCGGGACTAAGTAAGGATCCAAAATATGCATCCAGTTAAGTTTTCATTGAGGTAAAGTTTCAGATGATTGGGCCAACATAAGTTTGAAATCCAAATAAAGAAAACAAATTTATAAAAACCTGAACCAAAACCTATCACCTATGTACTTCATCAAGATAAAAAACAGTGCAAAAATGAAATGATTACTACTAGCAGCTTATATTATGAAACGACTTACGACACATTGACTATAGTTTCCGTGCCAAATAAGCAGCTTATTGTTGGTCAAAACATTTGCTTGACTTTTCATGCCACCAATAATAGGTTCTTAGTTTTCAATGAATTCAAAATTTGAACAAATCAAACAATATTGTAATATCCAAATAAGAGGTGACAGTGTCAGGCAAATTTCATATTCTTCCTTAAATATGATTTGAATTTGTCTCCGTGTCTTCTTTTCCCCTCAGGCTCATTGCCACTCCTTCATACAATGTCAAGTCACTAAATCCATTATCCGACAGGCACATTGCATAGCTCACATACCCCAATTTATTAGCAAAATTTGTCTGAATTGGAAATTAGTATGTCACACCTTAAGCAATTGTGAAGTCTAGCAAGGTCGTAATTGGAGAAAAAAATTCAAATTGCAAAAATTACATTCCAAATACAATGACAGAGATGAATTGAGGGAAAGAGAACCTGAAGATCTGGAGGGAGATATCTATACACATCACAAATTTGATCTTTGAATCCTCTGCTCAGCATTTCATCAGATTCATCCTGTAATAAAAAAACATCGTAATCCTTGACACATGACAACCAAAAAAATATAGAAAAATAATAATAATAGAAGTACTGAACTACCAGAACTAGCAACTTGATAGCTTTTGTGCGCAATGTTCTCCTTTTGATCATGTCACAGACTCGACCAGGAGTTCCAGACACCACATGAACTCCGTGTTCAAGTTTCCTAATATCTTCTCCCACACTTTTACCTCCAATGCAAGCATGCGCTCGTATATTTACAAAATCCCCAATAGCCAATATAATTCTTTCAGTTTGTGAGGCCAGTTCCCTTGTGGGAGACACAATTAAAGCCTGCACCCTGTTCAAAAAAAAAAAATGGAGTCAGAAATTAATAAATTGATGTACTTTGTTTGGAGAAAACTCACATCTTTAAGATTATATCTTAGTCAGAATATGTATTATAATGTATATAACGTTCAAGAAAGCGTACCTGTCATATGGTCATACGATCCGTCTGAATTTGAAGAAGAATCGTGAGAGTTGCTGCCCTCTTGACCGATGAAATATATGGCTAGGTTCTTTTGACATAATGGAATCGTCAGAATTTATATTCACAAGATGAGGGAAAAACCTCTCAGCAGGCTAACCAAAAGAACAACCTAACCCATCACGGGCCACTCTCAAATACAAGCCAATGTGAATGAGTATTCATATTTTCAAGTAAGTGCACATTAAAAATATTCAATATTTAAATTAATTAAAGAAATCCATTAATTTCAACATGCCAAAATCACGCTGCGCCACCATAATGTAGGTTTAGCAAAATCACCATGGCTCGTTGTGATTTAGGCAAAACACATTGTAGGTGATAGCAAACACACACTAACTTGCTAAGTACTACAGAAAAAACAACTGAAAAAACAATCACACAAACATGAATCAAACCTAATTACCCTGAAAAAACAACTCCAACCATAGAAAAATCCTAATCAATAAATTCAACAAAAAATTACTACTCTCTACTTATAAAAAAATCATTTTTTCTATTTTACTTGTGTTTGTTTCAGATTTTTTAAAAATCATTTTTTTAAAAAAGTCATTTTTTCCTTCAAAATGAAAAGTTATTTTGAATAGCTTTTTTCAAAATCTATTTTTTTAAACAACATAAACCATATGTTTGTTCTCAAAAATGATTTTTATAATTGTAAACAAACACAAAACAACTTTAGATTTTTTTCAAAATTTCTACAAAAAAAAACTATTTTTTAAAAATAGATTTTTTTAAAAAAATTTATTTTATTTTAATCTCAAACAAACACACCCTATATTTATATTTATATTTATACTATTTACTAACTATTAGGTGCATTAGTCCCAATTCTAATTAGAATCTAAAACCACGAAATATACACAATTTGATAAATAATTACAAATAAATTCCACAAAAACACTTATAAATATATATTATTCCGGAGACGCCAAAAACAACACGTTGTGGCAATCCAAATTAAATATCGCACTTTGGAACCTTTCTTACCTTTCACCAAAATGTCAAATTGATTGAAATATTACTAGTATTTTCAAAATCAATATAGTCCACTTGAATCCAAATGTCGTAGTTATTGAAAAACGAAGTGACTACATAAATAATATAATAAAACGAGTTATTTGACCTATGCATGTGAGGTCTTTATATAGCCTCAACACGAAGCCACCTTTATTGAGCTTAGTGAAGACGTCGTTTACTAAACCAGTAACTACAAGATATGCGCTAACATGGACGAAACTATCTACGTGTGTGTCTTGTGGATTCTGTTATTGATGGTTATGCTGTCCGTCGAGCATAATTGTCTTCACGTGCATCGGCATCTAGCCTATTTGATAGGAGCACATGTTATCACAACGCTTCTTTCGTAGACCTCAAGTAGAACCTAGTATTTGGGCCGCCCTCAAGTAGGGCCGAACATGCGACTTAGGCCCGCTGCCTCAACCCGAAATAGTGAATATCTTAAACTTCTTTAAAAGAAAAGACACACGAAAGTTCATAAGGATTAGTGATAACACGTCTGTTTGTTACAACCGCATGTGTTGGCGATCTTGATAACAAAAACCTCCATTCAAAAATACACAAATTACTTTAAAATCACTTTTTTTATTTGAATTTTTCTCTTTTTTTTTGTCAAGAATTTTGTTTTGTTTTAACCAATCAATAAGATAGAGTGAATATATCATTAGTTTTACTTTAGCTCAATTCGTTGTACATATTGCGGATGCAATTCCACCCCGTTTGACTGTCACTGACACCGAACCATTGCAATGACATTTGGGGGCGGTCGCATTGCAACCCTCCGTCGCTGGTCGCTGCATACAGTTTCCATCCCCCTCAACTTCTCCTCTTTCCACCATGTTTCTTCTCCCTCCCCCCTCTTCCACAATTTTTTGCCATGGTTGGAGAACAAAGCTTCTTCCACCATTTCCTCTTCGCTTTCCATTGCCTCTTCTTCATACGGAAACTCCTTGTTTGCTTCTAACTCAATACAAACCGGTGATTGCATTTTACAGGTTCCTTACACTGTGGTACGCACGCGCCTTCCCATTCTAACCTTTTCTTCTTATCGCTTTCATTATCACTTCCCAATCATCCATTTTTTCGTAATTGTTTTTGCAGCAAATAACTCAGGATAATCTCCCTCCTAAAATCAGATCTTTGATCAGTGAAGATGTTGGAAATATTTCAAAACTTGCTATTGTTCTTCTAATTCACAAGCATTTGGGCAAGGTACTCTTATTTTTAGGAGTTCTTCAGCTCTTGCAAATTATGCAAAACAACATACTCATTTTAATATCTTTGCATGTATGACAGGATTCTGAATGGTATCCTTATATCACCTGTCTTCCTGCCCAAGCCGAGATGCATAATACGGCAAGTTTCTTACTTTAATTATGTTTATAATGCAGTACCAATTTACTTGTTCAAATGTCAATTTTAAGCTTTCAAGTGTTTAATAAAAGTTTTTCATGTGATTTGTGATTTTTTTTTTTTTTAGATATTTTGGAATGAAAGTGAGTTGGAGATGATTCGTTCAAGTTATGTTTATCAGGAAACTATTTACCAAAAGTCTCAAATTGAAAAGGACTTTCTGGCAATCAGGCCTGTGAGTACTTTTCATGCTTAACTTGTCTCTTCAATGCATATTTTTCTATGCTGTAGCTTTTAAATACTGGTTATGACCAAAATTTTCCTTTTATTTCAGGTTTTGGAATCATTTGGTCAAAGTTTTGGAGATTTTACCTCCAAGGACTTCATGCACGCATGTGCACAAGGTAAAGCAAACACTTCAAAAATTTGTACTTCTCTTTATGTATGAGAATATGAAAGTCCCGCAAACAAACAAGCTTGGCATTTAATTTGTTTAGAGGGTTGTTTATTATACTTTCATGACAGACTGTTATGTTGTGTACTACTTCTTAATAAGCTTCCTTGACGGACTGTTACGTACTTATATGTGTATGACTGTTTGTTTGTTTTTGTTCAGTTTGATTTGTTTAGTTAAGGCTCTCAGCCCATTGGTGTCTTGATAATTCTGCATATCTTTGTTAAGTTCATCAATTGTGAAACCTCAAACATAACCTTGTAGTGTGTTGTCATTGTCTTAGAACTAACATTTTTTATGCCTTATTTGGTATTGATCAATGAATATGACGAACACTAATGATATCTTTTTGTCACTCCAAAAGCCAAACTAGGCTAAGATCCTTGAATATTAGTAAAATATGTACTTCAGTAGTTCTGAATCTCATGGTCCTATGTTGGATCTGAAGAATTTTTCTTGAGCATTGGATTATCGACAACATAAACATTGGTTAGGAGGGGTTTCCTAAATATACTTTTTTGACGAAAATATGTTGTTGGATAAATCTAGGATTCAAAATGGGGTAATTTAGTATATGTGGTTTCTCTTTAGAACACTGGTTTTGAGATTTCTTAGAGAAATCATTTATAGACCACACATTGGGGGTTCCTAGTCTTTTGATCTTTTATGTCCTGACTTTGTATGGTGGTACCTGACCTTCCTGATCATGCTGGTTCCATATTATTGCCTTTGTTGTACCTTTATCCAGGTTGAACTCTAAATGGTGCTTATAAACACAATTTATTGTTATGTTTCATTGAGTCTGAAATTTTGTTTATTTCTATTTGATCACTTCCATTTCAAATTACCAGTTGGCTCTAGAGCATGGGGAAGCACAAAGGGTTTAGCTCTGGTATTGTTACTGAATGGATACTAATTTTATTTTTTATGTTTAACTCCTATTAATTAATTTGCTGAAACTATTTTGTAGATTCCATTTGCAGATTTCTTAAATCATGATGGGATTTCAGAAGCAATTGTAATGAGTGACGACGCCAAGCAATGCTCAGAAGTAATTTCTCACTGTCTGTCTCTCTCTATCACTCTTCTACCTTTCATTAAATCTATCGATGGTTAATGTAGTCTAATTAATTGGTTGTTTAACATTTCACTGTTGTCATATTAAATCTCATGTTCACACAAATTTATTCTTATTCTAGAACAGAATAAAAAAAAATTGTGAAGGAGGAAACGAAAGACATAGATTATACAATATACATATGATATGATTTTGTGAAGATGCTCCAAGTCCAACACTTCAATTTTAATTTTGGAATTATGTGCAGGTTGTCGCTGACCGTAATTATGTTCCTGGTGAACAGGTCAAATACATATATTGTCTCTTATTCTCGTTTTATTTGTATTAGTGTTGCATAATAAAATTGCTTTTTTTTTTCTCTCTATTCTGCAAGCTTGAGTTGAGTCTTTGGTGGATAATTTATTATTAAGATCTAGACAGCCTATTCTCATATTTGTCTTTTCCATTTTCCCTACTTTTTCTCTGTTAAATTAACCTTGCGTTGCTCCTGAAAAACTCATAGTTGATTCCTTCTGTTAGGATCGTTCTATATTCTAACACCTGTTTATTGATTGATTATATTGTAGCACTACATTAAATTTTGAGCAGTATTGTATATCACATTTATAAAAAAAGTTTTAGTGTAAAATATTATTGTATGCCAAGCTAAAATGTTGACAATTCCCTTGTCAATGCTTGTACGTTAGAGACTTTTAAAATATGCTCTTGCATGAACTGCTTATAGAAGCTTAACCGAACTACCATTATAAAAGAAAATGCTAAATTTTATTATGTGGTTCTGGTTTAGGAGTATATGTCATTTTCACTTAGAACTGGAAACAAAAGAAAAAGCTAAATTTTATTATGTGCTTTTGGTTTCTTACCGAGCTTCCAAAAAATTAGTTCTTAGTTCTTAATTCAACTTAAGTGATATTCCTAGATTCAAAGTGCTTTGGAATCTAGTATTTTCTTCATAGCACCTTTATGATAGCTGCCTACGCAAACAAGTGGCTTGGTGATATTGTAGTAGAGGACTACAGTGTTTAAACAACTTTATCTACCTGTGCCTCCTGCTATTTTATTTTTAAACAACAATCTGATATTCAATTGGCCTGTTATTGTTTTGATTATCGATTTATAAAATTTGTTACCTAGTTGACAATTTCATGTATTTTGTTTTAGGTACTTATAAGATATGGAAAGTTTTCAAATGCTACATTGATGCTGGACTTTGGTTTTACAATTCCATACAACATTTATGACCAGGTATTCCTTTCAATTGGGTTTTAAGTGTCATACAATGCGGGCTGATGTGTTTTTCTCCTTTGGCTCGTTGCTTTTAATAATCAATATGACATGATTGTTGCACAAGCTATCTTGTTTGATAATAATGCTAATCATTCTCACTTCTCAGGTTCAGATCCAGTGTGATATACCTAAGCAGGACCCTCTGCGTGACATGAAAATAGAACTCTTGCAGCAATACTTTGTGCCTCCAACCAAAGAGGCGAAGAGCTTGAAGTATTCTGTGAATTCCTTCACAATAAAGTTTGCACTTATTCCTAATTTTATACTTGTCTTTGCTGAATAATTTAGATGATGTACTCATGTTTTTTATTTTACTGATTCTTGGCACTGGCAGTGGGGTGTTTTGGCTAATCCTAATATATAATAAGGTTCTGCTCCGTGAGTCCAAATTGTCCTTAATGCTCATGAATGCAGTTTTCTCAGAAAAAACTAGAGATATCAATCGCTTCTCCCTCCTCTTTTCAATCAATATTGGGCACATACAATGAACCCAGCTACTGTTATTTAATGGTTAAATTGCGATGTTACTTTTGATCTGTTTTCAACGTTTCCCTTTATTACATGGTTTACATTTACATGGACACAATATCCTTTGCTATCTTGCCTTGGGTTTTTTCCTGAGTCTTGATACATGGAATGTTCATATTAACTGGTTGTAATCTTTTGTATATATTTGATATTTGATATCTTGGCTTTCTGATATAGTGTTTCTCTAAAGTGTTGCTTACATACTTGTCAGTATTTGGCCATCTGATGGGGCTGTGATCACATAGGGAGGTGAAGTCTGCTAGAGGGAAAGGGAAGGGTGTGCCACAATCACTCCGCGCACTTGCTCGTGTTCTTTCTTGTACCACACCTCATGGTGTGTAAGAAATCTCAATTTTTAGATTATTTTGTGTTAATGGTTACTAATCTTCATAACCAAAAAATTGGTTATACAATTTTATAACACCTATACTTTAAGAGTATTCACTATTGGAATTTGTATTGATGTAATATCAGAGCTTAACTATCTCGCCATGGAGGCTGCGCAAACTGATGGTAGGGTGGCTAGGCGCCCTTTGCAGGATATGAACAAAGAGATACGTGCACACAAGATATTATCCTCATTATTAATCCAATTAACTGAGGAGCGCAATGCAACTATTATGGTAAATATTCAAAGACTTTATTTAATTTATTGTTTACTACTAGTTACTGGTTAAACATCCAAACAAGGTGGCAACTGAATAGGCAGATAAGTGTGTATTTGCTAGATATTTGTTTCACAATGACATGATAATTTCCAGATTGCTAGTTTAATAAAAATATAAGGATTTTTAAAATGTATGTTCCATAGGTAATAGGTTATTTCAATTACTTCAAAGACCTTATCTATCCAACTTTGGACATAAAATGTGTTCTCCACACTTGTGTGCAGTCATTAGATTCTTGCGATTCTTCATCCTTGTGTGAAAGACTTCCAATTAGAAGACAGATGGCTCGAGATCTCCTACACGGCGAGCTTCGCATCCTCAAATCGGCTTCTGCCTGGCTGGAGAACTACTGTTTTTCTTTGACGTGATGGTCAGTAAATGGTTACAGCCACAGGCTAAAAACAGAATCAACACAAATGGTAATGGAAGGTGTGATTGGGGGCTGATGGAAATTCTATATTTTTTGAAATGTTACACAATGTAGTCGTAATCTAACATGTTATTTATGCGTCGTTCAGTGATACAAGTTTTCTAATTCATACGCGATATTTCCCTCATTTGATATTTCAATGAGATATGTATCTGCTGCTCTCACATATTATGTATTTGTATGATTAATTAGTGAAGCTAGATATCGAACTTTTACCAGAAAATATTTAAAACCACAAATTACTTTCTTTCCCTCCTTTTTTGTATAGGTGCTGTCGATGTTGGTATATCATATTTTTTTAAAATTGAATTACCTGCTGTAAAATTGGAGGTTCTTGTTTGTACTGTAGTGGTATTGTGACGAAGATAATCAGAATTATAAATGCTAGTATTATTGACACTTTGGAGTTAACGCCTTTTAAGTCAACACAAGTACCGGCCGGCCGGATAAAATTTTACAGTACCATTGCATTTGTTCTATTACTATATGACAACTTGAAAAACATGAATTCAAGATAAAACAATATTAATGCAGTAGTACACTATACTACCACCAAATCTTTGAGCTTTGTTGTTGGTATAATAACAAGTAAAGAATAATTAAATCTAATCTATTACTATCAAATAAATAAAAAATCTAGTCTAATCTAATCTACGAATAACAAAATTACAGAGATGTTGAAAGCAAAACGCAGTCATCTTGTAGAATATCTGGTGTTTCGGGTTCTCTAACGGCATGTCGTATTCTGGTATCACAGTAAAAAACAGTAGTAACAACATAACTAAAAAGCACCGTAAACCCATACGAACAAATCAAAACCGTTTCATCCCACCAAACACTAATCTCCGAATTCGGACCCTCCATAAAACCTCCCATCCTCCGATTTATTAAACCCGAAACCAAAACGAACAAACCCGACAGTAACCATCCGAATATTAACCTCTTTCCCCTCATCAAACCCGACCCGACACTAATCGCATCCCATCCACATCTCTCTTCCACGACGGATACCACCAGACCCAAGCTCATAACCGCCATCAAATAAACCTCAAAGCCCGTCCCAATCGCCATAACAACGAACCTCGACTCCAGCGACACGAACACCGAAGCGATTACACGAGGCACGGGGGAGAAAGTCAACAGAATTATGTAAACAAAGATAGCGGTGACTAAGGGACGTTTCCAATTGTCCTTGACGGCGATAAAGGCGGAGTGAACGGTGACGGTTTTGCCTTGAAGAGAGGAGTAGGTGGTGTGGACGGATGAGACGGCGGCGGCGAGGGAGAGAGGAAGACATAGGAGTAAAAAGAGTGATCTGATGCGGAGGAGATAAACGGCGTTGTCACGTGACTCATGCCAGACGTGACGAGCTTCCATGAGAGTTGAGGTGAGAGTGGCGAGGGCTTCGAGATGATAGATATGGTTACGAAGGGTGTGTGTAGTGATAGAGAGAGTGAAGATGAGAAAAGAGAGTGGTAGTGTTGTGAATGTTGCTATGCATAACAACACGAGCTTGTTCTTGTGAATAACTCTCGCTGTCTCAAACATCACCACCACCACCCAATTACTACTGCTACTTCCTCTTACCAACATTTTCTGACTCAGACAGAAACCAAAAGAGAAACACACATGTAATTATGCTTCCAAGCAACTTTGTCTATAAATATTAGTGTGCCGGAACCAAACTACTAATACATTTTTTTATTAACATAAGTAATGACTAATTTTCGTCAAATAATTTGTGGGCACTAAAATGGGTTCTCCTCTTTCAATTTGTAGATATTAGTCTGTTATCGAATATGTGACCGCTTATTAAGAGGCTAACAGCCTAACACTCTTATTATTTGAACTAATTCATTGTTGGAAGAAAAAATATTAAACATTAAATATATTTTGATCCATATCAATATATTATTTTTTTGTTTTAATTTAACCATTAATTTACGGGCTAATGCTTCCCTGCACAAGTCTAATATATTGTGCATGGTACACAGGTTTTTAGTTTCAATGTAACGAATACGAATTTTACAAAATTCAATGTTTGATTGAAAGTTTATACCATATAAATTATTGATGCAATGTAGATCATATTTTACCTAATTTGACTATATTAGCCCATGTATTCAAGACTTATATTATTAATTATATGAATTGAATATTTCCTTTCATTTTTTTATTTTCCATTTTTATGAATTCCTAATGCTAAACAATACTGTAGATATTAAGCTTCAACTATTGAGATTAAAAACTGCTGAGAAGAGAATTTGGTCATAGTAGTGGACCTGTTTGCTTTCCGTTTGGTGACTACGTACGTATTACTAACTAGTAGTAGAATGAAAAGTAATAAAACACACATACATACACATCAAATTCAAGCATACAAGAACAATGATAATAATTCATTCTTATTTAATTTATTATAGATATATAGAAAACAAGAAGAAGAAAAATCCTATAATCCACTATCCCAATTTTCGCTTTTATCCCAATTGGCACCATCCCAACTATGATATAAACCATCATTCCTGACTGACCAATATACTTTTTGATGGGCTAATCCACCTTCTTTGTCACGATCATATAGATGAAATGCTAAATGGTGTGGAAACTTTCTCAAATCACATACTTTTAATTCAAAGTTGGTTACTAAGGTATAAGGTTTTCCTGGTTCTAAATAGTGAGGTTTATCATCCCCTTTGTCAAAGCTACAAATCATGGTTAACTCTCCTGAGCCAGAGGGCAAGTCATTCACTATGGAAAGAAACAGTATGTTTAGGTTTGTTGATCCACTTACATTCACCAATTCACCTGAAATTGTTGAAATATTCAAACACACAAGTACCAGAATTGACACAAGCATTGAATTTGACATTTTGTTTTTGTTTATCGCTTCACATATTAACATTGCTACATAGTTCTCCTATATATAGGAATAGGATGCATTTCCTGTTCTAGTTGCTGGTCAATAAAAGTTTAACTTTTTTAATATCTTAATGGGAAATAGTGAAACATTAAATACACTAATAAATTAGTCAATAGTACCAAAAAAAATCAAATACTTGGACAAAAAAAGTCAAATGCTTGGTCAAAAAAGGTAGTAAAAAAATCTTATACTACTATAGGAGTAAATAATAAGTGTAGCTTAAACATCACTCTATCTCTTTCTCTTTTACTTATCATTTTCTTGAAATAGTTTAATTGTTAGACTTACACTTTAACTTTTTTTTATAAGTAATAAATATTACACTTAACATTTTTTTATACCCTAATTTTTTTTAACTGTCATTCTAGTAAAAATTTCTCCAAAATAGCACTTAAATTTAAACAAAAAAAAAATCACAATTAAATTTTTAAAAAAAATTGTTAAAAAGGAACCGAGGGATGTACGAAAACAATTATTATTTTTTGGTACATCGAAAATTATACGAAAACAATTATTTGACTAAACCTCTAAAAAGATTTGTTTGACTAAAATTAATTAAAAATCAAAGTTTTTTTTTAATTTTAATGAAGGTTCGATCATCGCTTTGGATATGGAACAACTTTAAATCTATGGGCTAGCTATCTCACCCTTTGAGGTACCTCCAATCTAGCGAGGGGAATAGTCACTGCGTTAGACAGTGGACACTCTGGTCTCGACAAAAAAAAAAAAATTAAAGATCGCTTGATTACTTTTTAAAGTTTTTTTAAAATCCTTTTTTTAAAGATATGAAGGGTATATTAGTCAAAATATTTTTTGACTAATTTTTAATATATTCATTTAGACTCCTGTAGGTCAGCCTGAACCAACATTTTTTGAAGAAATTCATTGATTTTCATTCACTACTTTATAGCTCTACGTTGTACTTATGCATCTCGTATATATTTGTTATTACAAAATATAAGGTACCTTATATTAATGATAACATGTCAAAATTTTTTAATTAACGATACAAAAAATGTCAAAATTATTATACCGGACGCAACCTCGGTGCCACCAATTTGTGTGAGTAAGTTTTCTATAATCTGCTTTTGTTTTGTATGTCGGAAATATAAATGCTCCATCAGAAATTGAACTCTGGACCTCCCTACTTAACTTATGTCTCCCTACCACTTGAGTTATACTATGAGGACTTATGATCTGCTATTTTGTTACATATAAAAAATATATAATATAATATTATGCAATCAAACATGACGAAGGATTTCATCTTTCTTTAAAATTAACTAAAATACCCACATTGAGATCTTACAAACTTTACCTTGTGTGTATGCGCGTGTTTTTTATGATATCTTTGTCGTTATTGTATATATAAGATTAAAACGACATGCATCAGCAGAGAGAATAGAGAAAACTTGAAGAAGAGAAGAGAAAAATAATTAAATCAATAGTTAATTAATATTCAGGGTGAAAATGAAGATGAGAAACATTCATTATTATGTAGCTTTCTTGCTTCATCTTCTTATAGCATGTATCAATGGCTCAACATTCTCACATTCTCTCAATATTGAATCAGAATCAAAGTCAATGGACACAAACAACGGCACAGTTTACTTTTCTATCTATAATCACATGTCTGTTGATAATGTAGAATTATACTTCAACCACTTAATGAGTACTCGGACGATTTTGTCTCCAGGAGAAATGATGACCCAAACATCAAATCTGGATCCTAAAGCATGTTTAATGTATTGGTCTAATTTTTGTACCACTTTTCATGTGTATCATCCTAAGATGTATGGAGACCATCGTGACATAGTTTTTATAGTCACTGGTGAAGGTGTGTATTATAGTTGGGATGACAATACCGTATGGAATCAGAAATCAACCTGGTACAGATGTTAATTTCTCTTTATGAGACAAGATTACCAATAAATGCTTTTTATTATTCTATGTGCTTTCCTTTTCCATTGCTGTTAGTGTTACATTGCATGGTTGAAGAGTGTTTTGTTGTGTTGTATTTATGCATAAATATATGTTTTTTATTTGTGATTTTGTTACTGGTAGTTAATTTGTTAGGATAAAGAAATTTATTAGTAGCAGAACTCAACAACCTCCTACAGTCCTACATAATAGTCATGCATGATGCATCACAATATTGTTTCTCCTATAGGTCTATGGATGTTGCATTTAAAAAAATTATGAAACAAACTTGCTGGTGTGAACACAGGTTTTTACAGAGATGGAGCGTGAAAAATTTTGGGATTTTTTAAAGATAACTCATAGTATGGCATTGTCTGATACTTGAAACTTTAGTAGAATAAAGTTTGTGATTGTTCTTATTGTAAATATCCCTCACATGTAGTAGTATGATTATGAGTACCACCTATTTGCTGCACACTATTAAACGAATCATCTATTTTTACCGATTTCTAAGAAAAATAAGTTAGTGTTATACTTCTAATGAAAATAATTATCTGGAAAAAAATTATATAAAAAAGCATCTATCAAAAATATTTTCAAGAGAACCTCCTTCTCAAAACAACTTTTTTTAAGTAGTTGTAAGAATACTTTTTTCTTTATATTTTAATTTTTTTGTATCAAATACAAATTATTCGGGATTCAATTCATTAACAGAAATACTAATTTACATCGTTCATCATTTTAAAATGCATATGTAAGGTTAAAATCCCCTCTAAAGGTAAGTTCAATCCATAGACACGTCGAAGAGAAGTTCATTACAATGGAAAATACTAAATGAATGTATGCACATGTTTAAGTCATACAAGCGATACTAACAACATCTTACATATGTACAAGCTTTAAGTAAACACCGGAACCAGGAAATATATTGACTGATTAATGAGAGGGACATAAGAGTAGCTTTGCAAATATTTCCCAATCTGACAGGCACAGTGGCTTGAAGCCAATGGCATGATTCACATTTTCAATCATTAATCAAATTTAAGTATTTAGACTTATGAAATATATGCCTTGACCAGTTCTGTGTGACTGCAAATTAAACCTGTCCTTGGGCAGATGATTCTACCATTATTCTTCTTAGCCATCTCTTCAAGGGCCTACAAAGGAGCAAAAGACAATAATAAGATTAGCCTCATCTTATTCTTAAATGTAGAACACTAGTATATAGAATAACAGGACCTGTGTAAAAATAAAATATAAATAAGGGACCTTAGCGCTATAAACATATCCATTGGGCAAGACTTGTGGTGGGTTTTCCGTGTCCATTAGCTCCTTCGTTATGTAGCAAACGAGTTTTGAGTGATGCTGCTTTGAATATGGTAATGGCAAGGCTAGTGTGCGGAAAGCCTCCTGTGATAGAGGGTCTTCTTTTGTGCAATCATCTTCGTAACAATATCTTTATCAAGTCAAGGGACACATCTTAATAGAGATAGCAGAGACAATATGTACAAACAAACAAACAACCACAGGGTTGTAATAAGAAACATGCAAATTTATGAGCAAGAGGATTAGTATTTCAGTATGAGTCCTAAAATCTTCAACAAGTCTTGAAAATGAGAAGTATGCAAGTGAGAGGAACCATACTATGGATGAATTACAGAAATAGTGGTAAGAGATTTATAAGACCTTGAGAACTAACATATATAGAAATCAGCTGAAGGCCTTACTAGCAACCAGTTAACAATGTTTTGAATATTGTACCCCAAAATAAACTATGATTATCAATAACTGCTACAAAAAGCTCAAGATTTATTATCAACAACCCATAAAGGAGAGTCCAAGTGATTTGATTTCATCTTTTGGTGGGTCATTTATATATGCAAGTATGATAATAACTTGTGACGATCCCAGAGCATGAGTTATTAAGTTAAAAAATTTCTTGCAGATAATAATCTATATTTATTTTGGATACGGAGTTTTGAGAGCCGACAGGCCAGCTTGCAAATAGATATTGAGCAACGGCTCTAAAGTCATTCCATATAACTTGCAGAACTCCTGTTTGAATTGGTCTACTAGATAATCCCATTGCTTAGCTTCAAACAAGACCTGTAAATTATGCAAAAGAAAATTGTGAATATATCATATCAGTGCTGAAATGGCAGCTACCAAAGAATAGACGACGCAATATGTCTACTACAGAACAAAAATATCAAAACGCCGTGCCCAATCAACATCATGCTGATAGACTTCATTGAAAGTACGTACATACAACAGGCATGAAGATTTTCTTCTATAAGAAATGATCATAGTAAAATAAAAATTCATGCAAATAAACTCTCGTTTCTTATCTAATCAACAAAGGAGGAACTGTGTTTGACAATGAAATAGGTGATGCACACTGCACGACAGAAGTCATCTAGATTATTAAAACAGAAACGAGAATACATTACCATTTACGGCTTAAGAAATCCAAAGCTTGTTTAGTTAACTAAATCATAAACAGCTAGAAAAACTAAGAAACATAGTTACAACTGATATCAATAGATAGTGTTATTAGCATATTGAAGAACTAAAATAAAATGATAGATAATTGAAGAACTACTCATTCTTATACAATAAAATTAACAGTTTAACAAAATTCCGAAATTATCTCGGCATCCAATAAAAAAAAAGGTTTAAATACTATCATGAGATGTACTGCATTTGTAGTATATATTATGCGTGTTACAGTATCACACATCTCTAGTTAGAAAACACGCCCAGGGACGTTATGAAGGAGGCAAACTCACGGATGACGGATATTAAATGATAAAAGGTGAAAACATCAGCTTTTCTCCTCTGTTTCCTTCCACCTTTGCAGAGAAAGAAAAAGTGGTTCAATTGCTCTTTTCAATTTCTCTATCTGCTCTTTTCAATTTCTCTATCTAGTTCACTAAATGAAAGAGTTTCAATCTCTCTTTCCTAAGTATCTCCAGCCTATTTATTTCATCTACATTTCATGCATACCAAACATAGTATTGGTATAAAATTTAAAATCAGAATTCATATAATGAATTGTGCCATTCAACAATTGTGAATATAAATACAATCATAGCAATGTTGCATAAGGAAAAATAAAATTAAAGACACAGCAGTATCACCAAACACACACACAAAAGAAACCCCAATATCACCTTATATGTGGCACATGCGGTATCTCTTTTAAAAGCTAGTGTTGCAATGACTCGCTGCAGTTCTTTCATGTGGGTGGCTGCCCATGGCGCAAGATACTTCTTAGCATATGTGATGGCTCTTAAATTGTTATCCGCTCTAACCAATTCTATGAACTCTTGAAGTCTCAACTGGAACTCCAATTTGCTCTATTAACATTAAACCACTTTTAATCAACAATTGTAATATAAGGCCCAAATTATGCATCTGTTAGTTACCAACAATTAACATCATACAAGAAACCCTAGTACTAGAAGTTGTGGATATCCGAGAAAGTCTGGCTTTGCCTTTGCATCAATTTAAATTTTTTTCTTTCAATTTTGAACAAAACTTTCACCTTTTTATTTTATTTTATACACTTTTTTCAGACAACCTCGTATGGTGGTTAATTCTGTTTCATATGAATATATTCTATAGTTGCTGGATGTCTGGGATGATCCTACCAATATTCTTATTACCTTAAGAGAAATGCATCAGCATTACCTAGGACTTTAGAACCAAATAAATTCAAAAGAATAGCTTATAAGTACGCGGCAGCCAGTATTAATAAGTTCAAACAGTAATATGAACCTTAGACTTCTTCAGCCTTGATTTGTTTTCAGCACACCATGCTAGGGCAGGTGCAGCATCCTTATTTTGCAAAGCATCAATAACCTTTTTTGCTTCTTGGAATACATCAATATCAACTAGATCCTGATGCACAAAGACCGATAAATATCATTCTTATATCCAAAGTGACAAAAAGCTGGAGATTGCAATATGTTACCCAAAAGGAACAGCATATTGCCAGCATCAACAAATGGCCACCATATTCATTACCTGCAAGTTGCTGCATTCAGCAAGTTTCTCTGCAGTGTCATAATATGACATCCTCAACATGTAATCAACAAGAATCCGCTTCAAGCGAGTGTTATTCCATTCTGACATGTTTTCTGCATCGGCGGATTCCAAATGATCGAGACGCACACGACACTTCTGCGCTTGCAAATTCTCTACTCGATTTCCTTCTTCCAACTTAACATATTTTCACAATAGTAAACCAAGAAAATCAATCACAACATAATTAATCAAGAAAGCAATGGAAATTATTTGCAAAAGAAAATGAGAATGAAATGCAAAACAAAATTGACCACAAAAGCATGCTAAAAATCATAACCACTCGCAATAACTACATCCCAACTAAAACAAATGGAAACATCAAATTATTTACACAAATTTTCTTATACAAATACCCAGATCATTATTTGGCACTGCATATCAATATTCAACAAATGCAAATCCGAAATTGAACTAATTACCATTACGACTAATAACCATGAAATATGTGAATCATATGAAAAGAGAACAATAAAAAAAAATTCGCATCATGCATTGAAACGAAAATGGAATCGCAAAATTAGGTTAGTAGTTACTTTTCTCTTGAGCCCTTGGAGGCGGGAAACGAGAGAGTTAAGGTGGTTGACGGCATCGTCGGGAGACAAGTCGGAACCGGCGGCATCGGTGACGCCGGAGATAACGGCGGACATCTCTTTCTCGACGACACGGTGGTTGGCTCGTATTGTCTTCTTGTAGTGCTCAAAAGGGACTCTGAGGAACTGGTGCTCGAGCTTGAGAGACTCCGTGAGTCGAGGGAGGTTGGAGGATGGAGTGGGCGTAGGGTTGACGGTGGCGGTGGCTCCGATTAGGGTTCCGGTGGCAGTGTTGTTTCCGTTTGGAATGGAATCCATTTCCATCGAGGAAGGAACAAAAATAAATGGAATCTCACAGATTGAAACTAAACTGGATAAATAAATGTTGCTGCTACACAATACTACTAAATCATTTATTTATTTATACATAGGAGTATTTTCCTTTCCTTTTTTTTTTTTTTTTTCAGATTATAGTTTTTATAGGTCATGAAAAAATAATCGTGTTGGCAACATTTTTTCTACATAAACTTATAGTTTATTTTATTAGCTTATAACTTATTTTTTATAAACTATTTCAATTAGATTATGAGTTTATGGGTCCGTTTATAACGGATTAAAAAATAAGTTTTTTTTTTGTCGAAATTGAGGTATTCACCGCCGAACGCAGTCTGGTTAGATTGAAGGTACCTCAAAGGAAAAAAATAAGTGATTTTGATATTAAATAATTTAAAATTTATTTTTTATCGATTTAAAAAAAAGCATAAGTTATTTTATATTTGTTTACTTTTATAAAAATTACTCCCTTAAGATGAAGCAACAATGAAGCATAAGTTACTTTTATAAAAATTCACCGAGTTGAGCCTAGCCAAAAGTACAAAATCAATCCAGGCTTAAAATTTCAGAATTATATAGCATAGGATGGATATGGCTTAGACAGGAATAAAAGTGAACTGTCATAAGTAACAACAATATCAACACACTGTCATATGGAGGAGAAAAGAATTGTAAGTAACAAAAGGAAGAAATTGTTGTCCCTCATAAGTTCATGTAAGAAATTTTGCCAAAAGGTTTACGGAAACATTTACCGACTTTGATCAATTTGCTTCGATAAACAAACCTATTAGACCTCCGGCAAACACATCTTGCCATGATGCCAATAATTTGATACTTAATTAATGAGTATACTACAAGCTATACATTGAAAGGAATAACAATTTTTGGTCTTCCTAACACAACAATCTATCTAATCTAATCTAATAAATAATAATAATAGATGCACAAGTATTGAAACCCTTACTCATAAAAAAGAAAGCATCATAAAGATGCAATTACAGTACAAATAAAGGTAATGAAAAACAACGCATCCAATCTCCTAATCACAAAACACAATAAATTTACCTGAGACAATACAGAGTAATTTGAAGGTTATTGCTTGGCGCGAGTTCTTCTTCCTTCTAATATGGCATGCATATTTACATAACTAACCATTGGTGTCTACAATTCAAAAAAAAATAAAAAATCTTTTCACCCTCTAACTAACGACTAACCCCTTTATAACGAATGAGTTTCAAAGTTCCATAGTGATTTACTTGGGACTATAAATCAGTACAATCAGTGTCAATAACACTAACCATTTCAATTGTCGCAACATACCAAGTAAAGACTTGATACATCACACAAAAGACTATAAATTTAAATTCTATGAAGCACACACTCCTCAATTTAAGCGTGTTCTAATGTAAACAGTGTCATGTCCGACACCGACACAACATTAAAATTTACAATTACATTAAAGTATATCATTTTCTCAAAATTTTGTCCATGTCGATCTTTAGTGTCTATGTCGTGTCCAAGCTTCATAGCACAAATTAATAGGCTACAAATCTAACAGCAATCCTATTATTAAAAAAATACAATAAATCATGATGTTAATGATGAGCATTTGAAGATCAAGAAGCTTAACAAGAACCGTGTTGGTAATTGTATTGTGCTATTAATGTATCTTTGGTTCCACTCTTAGAGCAGATAAAATTTATTCCAGTAGAATTAATTTTGCATCTGAAATTGATTATGACTTCGAAGCCAAAATTTAATGTTTAGCTTCAGGAAATAAGTTTGTGTTGTCACTTTCACATAATGTATCTAAAAATTTAAGATGCAAAGATTTAAACATGAATTTCGTTATTTTGTTTTGCTCACATTTAACATGCTTCATTAACTTTGGTGTCCACACTCATTTGAGGACTAATAAGGACCAAGTCACAGCGATGATAATCGGTGTAATGATTAAATATTGGTAGGAAACCAAAAAAGAACCAACAGCACACCACTCCAACCATTCAATAAATTATTATTAACAGGAAGAGGCTTTCTTCAATCACGTGACGTGAGAGTTTGGTACCATAGCAAAGTTTATTTATCAGTTCAGGTTATTATATTTCTGGTATAGCAAGAGTTTGGTCCCATCCATACCAAAGTCACAACTAAATTTACTTGTTCAGAGCAACTTTCAAATTTCAAAATTCATTCCTTGACAACCTGCCCAATCCTGCTTTTTTACAACCAAAACTTCATTTCCAACACTAAGAACGGCTTAAGCTATAAAGCTAGCAGGGAATAATAATTTATTACTACTAAAACCTAGTCTACTTCTGTAGGTGAAAACCAACAAATACAAATTTCATTGTCCTCCAACATTCACAGCAGGAGACTTTTCTGATATAAAAAAAAAGGGGGATTCATTCAGAATCTTTTCCTCTTCACTCTGGATATATCATCAAAACTGTCATCACTCCAAACTTGTCCACCATGCCTGAAATTATCTTCCTGATCATCCATGTTTCTTGTTCTTCTAGGTGGCCCATTGCCATTCCTACCCTTGATCCGTCTATCAAAGTCCCTTTCCCTCAAGTTGTTGCCTCTATCATGAAAATCTGAATCATCTGAACAGAATCTATAATGTCTAGTCGGTCCGTCTTCTGCATTGAGGTGAAAGTTCTCACCAACATTATTATTACCACTGTTATAAGGAGGCCTGAAAGATCGCATAGGACCTCTTCTCTCACCAAACCTTCTCCTCTCCTCACCATTTCCTTCCCCATTATTAACGTCTAGCATCCTACCAGAATGCATAGGCCCACTACCACCAAAGTATTCATCATCTTTATCTGCTCGGTCTCGGGGATCTACAACATCAAATCTTCTGTTGTTTCTGATTAAAATTCGACCAGATGGACTCCTATTGGAAATGACAGATCTTGGATGACCGTGGTCTCTTGCAGAGTCAATGTCCCTCATATCATTAGAAGGTCGTGATATAAATTGAGGTGAGCCATGTCTCCTCACCACTCTCTCCCCAGTGAAAACAGGTCGATCAGGTGATCTCATTCTGTCAACCCTGTATAATGGTGATCTTCTATGAGTCATTTCAGGATGGCCACCAAAACCCTCTGGGGATCTTCTTCTGGGAGACCTCCTTCTTGGAGATGTCCACTGACCAGGTGAGCGACTCCTCGATCTGATGGGCGACTTAGAGCGCATTCGAGAAAGGCCACCCCTTCTCTGCATGGAAGAAACATTCCTACCCCTACCTCTCGAAAACCGACCACCATGCCCCTCAAATTGTTGGGGACGTGTATACACCGAATCTAGAGTATCATCAGCAAATCCTCTCATAAATTTCTCACTATGCCTCATGCCACCTAACTCTGAACCATCCCCACCAATACATCGACTATTTGGACTAACACCTCTTGGATTTCTATGACTCATTTGGTTACTATCTCTTCCTCCTGCCGGTGACCTTCTTCTCGGTGCAATGTAAGAGCCATCATTTAAAGGCTTTCTACCAACCCGGCCATTGACAACATATGAGTCATTAGGTCCAACATTATTGTACTCCGTCTCAGTATCAGCAACAGCAGATGAATATTTGGATCTGGCGCCACGGAACTGTTGACTTGGACCATTGTAAAATTCACCAGAATATTCACGGTCAGATTCCCAGTCACCACGAATTCGACTATTAACTCTTCCTCTACCACGCCCAAAATTCAATCTAGAGTTTCTAGTTGACATGTCTTGATGTCTTTCTCTTGAAAATCGGTGGGGAGCATCAATGTAAACTTCGTCCCTGAAAATTAAAGCAAGAACAGAAAACACATAAGCAACACAATTAAAAAAGGAAAATAGTAGCAGTATATATAGGACTAAAAAGCTTACCTTCCACGGTATAACTTGTCACCATCAACTGGGTCAGACAGTACATCTCTTCCAGCTCGAGTCGGCAGTGATCTGACCGGAATAGGCCTAGTTTTACTAGGGGATGAAGAACTAGCAGCTCGTGACAAATCTATGATTCTTCCTTGATTACTATTGTTACTTACATCTCTGGCTATATCTTCAGTATTTGCAGATCCTTCCATCTTCGGCAAATATAAATCAGTTTGTCTAACCGTGTCAGTTGTTTTCACAACCTCATCAGCACATTGAACATCTATCACACGGCTTCCATCGTTGGCATGATGCGTATGTTGCTCCGTCTCCTGAATTTCAGAGACAATTATTCTTTCTGAAAGATCTAATGGATTTCTTTGCAAAACATTAACCGGTCCCACATCAGCAGCAATATCACATTTTTCACCACCCATTGACTCTTGCGCACACACACTTTTATCAATGACTTTACCAAGCTTATCATGCATTTGAATGTCTACACTATCTTTACTAATTATTTCAGTTTGGATTACAGTCATATTGTTATTTTCCATCACATGAGATGAAGAGGGATGATCGCTACTCACCACTCCTTTCTCTACAAGTTTATTATCACAACTAGTCAAGTCAGGACGTTCTATTTCTCTTACCTCACATATGGTATCCTCCACTTTGGAAGGTTCAAGTGGTTCTCGAACCTCACCATCCTCATAATCATCATCTTCAGTGTATCGCTCAGTGTCGATAGGAACAGTTACAGCACGGTTGTCATCTGACTCCAAATCAGAACCATAAGAATCATCCTCCAACATATCGGTAGACAATGTTATCTTTTCTTCATCGCTAACACAGGTTTCACCACTCTCTCGTGGATCAAGAGGCTCATTCATTAGTTTCAATCTGCATCCATCATGATCATCAGCAACTTCTTTCTTGGTTACAACAGTAGAATATTTCAAGCCAAGATTAGACAATTCTGTGGCAGTTTCAACTATAGGAATAGCAACTGTTACCAGAGGAACGTGCTCAGAACTTGAGGAAACATCACATAATTGCTCAACATTTACTCCTGCATGACTATAATTTTTATTGGTAGTTAATACTGTTGTACACACAGGTTTCACAGCAGTATGGACTGCATCTGCAAAAACTTGTGTCGAATTCATGACTGGCACTGAAGTACTAAATGACAGTTGAGGCAACACTTTATCCAACTGATTTGAATTCATACTCTCTACTGTTTTGGATTGTCCGCGACTACCCTCATGACTTGGTTCAGATTTAATGAATGTAGAATCAACCAACTTTGAATTGCTAACAGTTGACTTAGATTGCTTAGTAATTGAATGCTGAATAAATTCTTGTTTAACCGCAGCACTGTCTAATGAACCAACAGGACATGAGTTAGCTTCTTTCAAATTCTTTTTCAAGTTCTCATCATATGGTTCTGGCTTTACCAACCTAAAACTAGAAGTATTTGCAGCACCAGCAGTAGCTGCCATGCTAGGCAAACTAACAACAGGAGTAGCACCACCTGAATTTAGTTTAACAGATATCGTAGAGGGCTCCTCAGCATAATTATGAACATAAGATGAAAAAGCGTGATTACGCGGATCCGCACATTTATACTGCTGTCCATACAGACCAGGTGAAGTAATGAAAGCTTTGTTCTGACTCTCTTTATGTGTTTGCTTTACGGACACAACACTTGTTGGTGGTGTAATCCCAGTTGAGCATGTTAAAAGTTTCTCATCAAGTGCACTGTGAGTAATATTCAGCCCGTCGATAGAAGTTTTAACAGAACTGGCATCACTCCCTTCATCCCATGCATCCATGGTAGTATTCAGATCCCAGTTTGCCCTACTAGAATGAACACGGGTAGTGTCGCTATCACTTTTAACATCAGCATTTGAACTGTGGGTACTGCATTCCTCCTTGCTTAGAGATAATTCCAATGAGACAGGTTCTCCTTTATCCATATTGGACTGTATCTCATTAATTCCCAGACTTGTAACAGATTGAAATAAGTGCTCCTTTATGCTTAAAGATAATCTAGTATTTCCAGGAACTACTTGACTCTCTAGTTTAACAGTGTCTTGGATGACTTGTTTGCTCACATCCGCTCCAATGCTAAGTGCAAGACCTTCTTTTGCAGCCAATAAGAGTTCAGTATTCGCCTTAATTGTTTGGGATCCCGAATTCTTCTCCTTAACTTCATTGAGCATCACCTTGTCTTTGCTATTCACAACATTCAAAGTAGGGGTTGACTCCTCCTGTTTGGGCATAAGAGAAGAAGAATTGTTTTGAACCTTGTCAGCTTTGGTAACATCAGAACTTGATTTCTTTTCTTCAAAAACAGAATTTCCAATAGTATCGGATAACCCAGCGGAACTGGTAGAAAGGGTTGAACCCAGCGATGTGGTAGAATGATCTTTTCGCAAGGCATGGCCTTTTTGTTGAACCGAAGATTCTTCCAAAGATGGTGAAGAAGCTTGAAGTGAATGAGGGAACTTTCTTTTCTTGATAGGTGCACCTGCAATAGTGACATTTGATAGAGCTGATCCTTGAGAAGTGCTTGAATTTTCTTTTCGTTGTGACTCAGTATCTTCATTGTTTGAACATGGGTCTTCAGAAGGAGGAGAAGAAGGGCGAATATAAGGTGGGTACCTTCTTTTCTTGATTGGGACACCTGCAACTAAATCACTAAATTGCCCAGCAAAGGACTTTACCCCACTCTGTCAATATAAGATCAAGTAATCAATATCCAAAACAGAACAAATTCGCATGATCTCAATCATTAGCTGTAAATCAGAAATGAAATAAACACCTCTTCAACTGGCATGATTCCAAAGTTTGCTATTAGCTCACAAGTCAAAACCTTTCTTTCAAACTTCAGTTACTTCAGTTTATATGATTCAAATAGCAAATCCTCAATAAAAATGTTAAAGTTATTTAAAAATTCCTGCACCGAATAATAAACTTTTTGTAAACATTTATTTCGATCTTCAAAATTCTTCCACTATCCAAGTATAGTAGATCCTAGCTTTAGTTTCAAATCAAATAAAACCGTGGGAACCTGCAAAATAAAATAAATAATGTAAAATCTTAAACCACCTCAAACCATTAATCAAAATAATAAATAAGAAAACCATGAAAGTTTAACTACACCCAAATATTAATATACAATCTCCTTTAAAATTTATATTAGATCCAATTTACAAACTACATAGGGCTTTATGAAGAAAAGGAGGAAAAAAAATCCAGGTTTGGCAGAGGCCAGGAGTTGAATCTAGGTCAACGACAATAAGTGGCCTTTACCTTTACCAAGTAGACTAAAGAAAAATCTATAATAATTCGACATATATCATATAATATTTATAACCAAATTGATGTTTTCAGGGCTGCCCAGAGCGGCCAGAGTTAAACATAACTTTAGGCCACTTGGGGCGACCTGAAAACAAGAAATTTATGACTTGAAACCATTAGAATTGCAGAGTAAGTAAAATAAAATACAAACGCAAGCAATAAAGTAGTTAGTATGAAAGTAACTACCGACAGAAAATTCACTTCAAATTTGTGAACAAAAACCAAACTTCAGCAACCAAATATAAACAATCCTCCTCCGTTTCACAACATAATAAACGTTAATTGTATGAAAATAAGAAGATAAGAATGAAGAATTTAAACGAAGAATAAAAAAAGGTTAGAGAATAAAGTGGCGAGGTGAAGCGAGAAAAACCAGGAAGGAAGGAAGGAAGAAACAGATCTAAGAGAATAAAAAGCAGAAAAGTATAATTAATGAATGCATGGGGGGGGCAAAGAATTAAATACCATGAATTGGAGGCGAAGGAAGAGTAGTAATTAAAAAGTGAGAAAATATTGAGATCTTGACGATAAAAAAGATGAAGATAAAAATAAATACCTTATAAGAAAAGAAAAAAAATGAAGGTTGTAAGAACAAAAGGGTTTTGGTTTTGGGTTTGTGGTCAAATTCTTGTTGTTGTTGTTGTTGTTGTTCTGCAACTTCCGCGAAACAGCAAAGAGATTGATTATAAACGAATCTCTGTTTCTCTCTCTCTCTAAGACACAAACACACACACACACACTCTCTCTCTTTCTCTATGTAATGAAATGATACGATGATTGTTTGTTTGTTCTAAGATAGATAGAGAAAAATTAGGATTTACTACTACTACGATTTTGCGCCGAATTTAATGAATTATTGATTGATTGATTGATTATTGACTTTTCTGTGGAGGGAAGGTGGAGGCTTATCTTTCTTTCACTCACTATTATATTCTCTTCCACCGACGACGTGACGCGGTAACTAACATACATTATGCCACGTCTCCTGCTTTTGACGTGCTCTATTTTCCTTCGTTCATTTCTTATCTTTTCATATCAGTCGTTCGATTAAAAGTAGCGACTTTTTGAATCAGATCTACTCTATTCTTGCTGGACTGGACCTTCGTGTCGTGTTGCTTTCCTCATACCTAATCTTCTCACGTTACGTTGCATTCCGTTCCCACTACAAATAAATAAATAATTAAATAATTTAAACATATCTAATGTTTTTCTATGGACAAAAAATTAAATACTAATACTAAGTACCAGTATGATCTCACCTAATTATTAGAAATGATGGTCACTACAGTTCCGTTGTGCAAAGCTCCATGAATAAAGGAGGAGGAGGTTGTAACTGCAGGGACACCAACGCTCAAGTCATTAAGTGTAAGAGTTGCGAGTAAAAGATATAGAATGCAAGATACATGTACCATTGTGAGGAATAACATACTTATACCCAGCGATGGGTCAAAGTCATTAATGAAGAGACAAATGATTCGTCCCTGCCATTATTGAGAGCATTCATATTAACGTATGTCGAGCACTCGACGAGCATAAGTCTTTCAGTCCAGAACATGGTCGGGTCATTGTCGGGCCCAGTCCAGAACAAATAATAATTTTGATTGAGTTATTGTCATAAAATAATAACTTTCATGTATACAACAACTTATTTATATTTATATTTATATTTTTTATTGAAGAGATATTGAAATTAAGATAGAAATGTAGAGAATATTGAAGGAGAATATTCTAGTCCGACTACTTATTATCTTTATATAACACAGAAATTATATTTGATTTATTCAATTTTTTGATAATGTTATCTTTTTTTTTGGTCATGGTTTCGTCTATAAATCTTTTTTTGTTTGGGGATTTTGTCTGTAATCTAAAAACTATTAAAAACAGTTCATAATTTGTATGAATTATAATAATTTTATATATCATAAAGTTAACTTATATGGTAAGTGAACGATTATGATAGTGACAATGTAAACAAATCTTTTATAGTAAGGGCATATAAATTATATAATAACCACAATCGTCGCAATAATACTCCCATAGGAAATAAAATTAAATAAGTTGACGTGCAAGTTGCTACAAAACAACAAAGTGAAACAAATGTTCAATGTCCTGTGTATATCATTATTGAATGTGTTGTTCCACCATTTTATATAAGCCACGCACTTGCAAGTTGCAATATTCTAAGATATAAGAGTTTTAATTTATTCTTATTTTCGTATTAAATTAGTTTAAAGCGAAATGGATAAAAAAATTACCACTTATGAATAAAAAAAAAAAAATGGACCAAATCAAAACTCGAAAATATAAGGACTTGCATAAGATGGACGACCACATTCAAAATTCAAAGACAAAGACAAAATAACAAACAGTAAGAAGTGATTACCACCTATGAATAACACAACCACATTCAAACATACAATTGCAATTCAAGTTTTTGAGTAACAGGGAACTTGCTATTCTACAAGCATATAGTTAAGAGATTATAATTTCGATATTCCTTCCACTAGGAGAACAACCCCTCAACAAAAGGGTCGTAAATTACCTTTAGTATTTACATTGATCAAAATTCAAAACTTGAGATTGGATGATCAAACATAAAACTACCCAAGAGACTGAATGTCTATTACAAAACTGTTCATCAGCTCAATTTTCAAGCCATGTTAAGGATCCCATAATTAAATACTTGCTTGGAAGCTCTCCAGCAGATGGTGTAAGGTATGTTATCTTCTTTCTGTAATATACAAATACAGTTAGTTAGAAGTGCAACATCATGCAAACATTCTCCATAAACAGCACAGCAAAATCTAACAATACAAACCTCTGAATGTCAATGTCTGTTACATAGATAAAACCAGCGACATTGCTGCACCACAAAAGATGTGACACGTTAAGATATACAATGGTAGGAAACTGTTTTTAGCTAAGCATAGATTACTGGTTATATCTTAACGTTAAGATGTGACACGTTACAATTGTTCTTTATGTTTTCGGCCCGCACTTGACATTATGAAGTGTGAATCGTGATACTTTGGATAAAGGTTTATTCACATTCACAACAGCAACAATAAATAATATCCAGATCAAACACTATCATTGGGCTCTATAAAAAACTAAAATTGCAAGGATTATTAAGATTTGGATAATAAATAGTTAATGATCCAAGTCATAGTTACCTTGAAATGATCTCATCAGGTTCCTTGGCAAATGAGACAGCAAGGACAGTGTGGAGCAAATCACGATTTATATTCACAGCTACAACTCTTGTTGGATCTGCAGCAGGTTCTGCTCCAATTGGCAAGGCAGAGCGTGGGGCTTGTGGCCCACCACCAACTCGATAAACAAACAAGTCACTAAAATTTGAAATATTAGAATGAGGAGAAAGATCATTTGTAAGGCCATAAAAGTATTCCTGCATCAAAATCAAATGGCAGCAATTTCAATTAGAGCCACAAATTAGTTGAACAGGCAGAACAATTAAGTGAACGTTAAGAATGCTCAAGGAGGGGGAGAAAAAAAAAGCTAGCACAAAGGCCAAATATAATAAACAAAATATCCAGATGCGATCTTCTGCTGATGCAGTTTTACATCCAAACAAATATGCACTTACAGTTACAACTTACAAGTTACAAGGTTTTAAATGCCAATGGTGCTGATAAGTGCAAAGGATCCTACTATTTATAAAAGAACTAATTCCCTTATGTCATTTTTTTTTAAGTTACAATTTTCTAATCCTTCAGAATACACAGCACTTGGTCACATTATCAGACTAGTATTTGTGTTACTCAACATTGAACTGTCTTTAGTCCTACCTAATTCTCATAGAAAAATCATTCTTTTCACAGGTAACTGCTTGGCTAAGTCAGGATTAGCGATGGAAGTTGAATTGCAGCTTAATAAAAATAAACCTTAACACAAACAATTAATGTTTGATAAGTTAAAGTGGAATCATGGGAATATGAGGTCACAGGTTCCAGTCATGTAATAGGCCTTCAGCAAATGCAAAGTAAAGTTTTTTACAATAGAACCTCAGTGGGCCCAAACCTTCCCTAAACCCCACCATGATTGCCCTTTCAACTAACATTTCATACGTATAAATCAAAATCCTCTAAAATGAAAAAAAAAATATATATATATATATTAGAAGACAACGACATTTTTTCTACTTGCAGAAAATATTGAAAAGAGAAAAAGTAGGGTTACCCTTATCCTAAAAGTTCTGGCCTTCTGCCGGACCTTCACATTCCTAGATACAACTCCACCTGACCTTTGAAGTTTCACGACATCTACTTTAGGCTCACCCTTAAGCACATCTCTGAGCATGCTGCACAGTTTTTCCTATAAAGAGTTCAAAAGGAAAACATAAGACTGAGTTTACAAATATTATAATATAAGGAACCCCTTGCAAGGAAGATTCTTTTATTTCAAGTGTGAGAAATCAAGGTATTAGTTATAAGAAAGGATGATGCATAATTGAATGGAAAAATTTAATGATGCATAATTGAATCTAGATAAGGCTACCATCTACCTGACCCAATACCAAAACAACATTGGCCTTGAACGTGCGGATCGCATGCAATAGCAACTGCAATAAAATACCACCAAACGAATGAGTAAGAGAGATCACTCTAATCAGTGGCGGCGCCAGGATTTTTTTAAAGTCCGGGCAAAATCTTAATCTTAAATAAAAATCTCAGTTTTGAACAAAAAAAATATCAGTTTTACCCTAAATTAATTCTTAAAAATCTCAATTTTACCCTAAATTAACCCCTAAAATATCAAAAAAAATTGTTTTGCAATGAAAAATCTCAAATTTGAACAAAAAGATATTAATCCCTAAAGATTGCAATTTTACCTTAAACTAACCCTAAAATACCAAAAAATTTGGACCGAGCCTAGGCACGTGCCCGAGGTGCCCGGACGTTGGCTCCGCCCATGACTATAATCAAGATCTATAAATAAGAATCAGCAATACATTTCATGTTTCAGCGGTGTTCAATTCAACAATAAGGTAAGGTTCAAAAATTAATTACCTCATAGCCTACTCCCTCTATCCATCCCATGGTATTTAACACCATTCCTGCAGCTCTAGATTCAGAATTTCCAGCAAATTGTCTCTCCAGCATTCCAGCGAGCTCCTTGACAAGCACTTTATACAATTCTACATTATTACTGTAAAAAGCAATGTTTGGTGATTGGATTAATGGATTTTCATCTTCTTTATTTGCTACTAATGATTTTTATAACTTTACATAAATGTCTGCTGGTGTGATTTTGCCAATTAATAGTTCAAAATATGACAGGAATTACAGCTCTAGCTACCTCGGAGTTGTGTGTCCAAAAAAGTAAACAAGAGGCATTTCAAGAGGAATCCCCTCCACAGGATCGATGGGCATTTCAATTGGAGTGGCAGCAATGCATCCAGGAACTGTAATAGATCCTTGGCCAATATCCAAGTCAACAAAGGTGGGCTTCCAGCCTTGTTTAGCTGCCCAACTAAGAAGCATCCTTGACAAGGTACTCTTTCCAGAATCTGAAGGTCCTACAACAATCACCCTAGGGCCCTGACCAATCAAATCATTTGATACTTAATTAATGTACTACAGCCTATACATCTTACATTTGAAAGGAATAACAAATTTTGGTCTTCCTAACACAACAATCTAATAATAAAAGCAAAAGTTTCGAAACTATTATGCATAATGATTCATAAAAATAAAAATAAAAAAGCATCAGGAAGATGATTTGACCGTGCAAATAAAGGTCATGAAAAACAAGCAAAAATGAAAACAATTCACACTAACACGTGCATCAAGCATCCAATCCCCTAGTAACAAAACACAATAAAATTACCTGAGACAATACAGAGTCATCTGAAGGTGATTGCTTGGCGCGAGCTCTTCTTCCTTCCAATATAGCGTGCACATTTACATAACTAACCATTGGTGTCTGCAATTACAAACAAAAAAAAATATTTTCATGCTTTTACTCACCACCACTAACCCCTTTATAATGAATGAGTTTCAACGAAACAATACAAGTATAGTCCTTCAAAGAAAGAATACAAGTATAGTTCCATGATGGTTTACCTCATCCGCAGTATAATCAGTTTCAGTAGCACCATCCATTTCAATTGTCGCACCATACCAAGTAAAGACCTGATTCATCGCACAAGGAACTATATACTCAAAATCATATCTACAAATCTAACAGCAATGAAGTTATTAGAAGAAAAAAAAACAAGGAATAAATCATGATGTTAATGATGAACATTTGAATATCAAGAAGCTTAATAGTATTGTGCTATTAGTGTATATATTTGGTTCCACTCTTGCAAGAAGCAAAATTGATTCTAGATGCCTAAAATTGGTACTATTAATGTCGTTATCAAGTAGAATTGATTTTGCCTCCAACCTAGAAGCTAAAATTTGTAATAATTTTTAGCGTTGTATTTAGCATTCAACTCACTTCGTAATAATTTGTAAAAATAAATCACCTTCACTTCAACTCACTTTCATCCCAAATCAAATTTGCAAAACAACAATTCATAAGAGAGAAAAAAATCAAATTTTCTCACCTCAAAAGCCAACACTTAATTAACAAGTAAATAAAAAGTAGAAAGAAAGGGAAAAGAGGAGTTACAGCAAACTTGAGTCTGGGAGGAAAATTGAGCCAGATTTCAGGGGGAAGCTCGGTACCAAAAATCTCAGCTGTACCGTTAAGGAGTCGAAGACGAAGAGGTGCGTCGATACCGACTTCAATTCTCAGCTCGCATTCTTTTTCCAATTTTACTTGCTTAATTGCCGGTGTCGAATTCGAACCACCGCCAACTGGACCGGCACCACCGTACGCCATTTTGTTTGGATGTGGCAGTCTAGGGTTTCGGGGGAGGAAGAGAAGTCCGGTATGAGGCGGAGGTAGTAAATGGAGAAAGGTACTGTTAGTGGTAGGAGACGAAAGAGGAGGTAAAGGCCTCAGGGAGGCGCGACAGGCCACGACGGTGGCGCTGCCGCGGATTTAAGTGATAGCTTTTGGTTTCCGACGACAACAGGTAAAGTGAAGTGAAGTGAAGCGTTTGAGAAGCAAAGAGAGAGTGGAAACTTGTATCGAATGAATGTATTCAATTCAATTCAATTTTATTTGTTTATCTCTTGTAACCAAAAAACATTCAATTTTACTTGTGAGTCCCAAACCCAAACAACGATTTTATTTTCTAGTCATCGATTTTGTAGAAAGATTTAGATTTAGATTTAGATTTGTAAGAAAAAAAAAATATAGAAGGTGAGTATTACACTGGTTTCTAAGGCGAGGGTTTTATTTAGTCTCTACTATTGCATTAATTTCAAACAATTTTAGTTTTCAAAGTTTTTACTTTTACATACATTTTTTGTAGTATTCAATTTTGGAGTACTATTTTTTATCATAAATATGGTTCACGTATGTGTTATGCTTATTGAAAGAAGTTCCAGGATCACTCGTCAAAAATAATAATTGATGGTCATTCGCATTAAATTTACAAAAATTTCACAAATAAATTGAACATTATATTTTTATTCAAAATTTGAAGGTGTCGTGTTTATATGTTTTTTCACTTATAAAATATTCAACATTAACTTTTATAAGCAACACACCTACTATAACCTACTATAAAATTTAGAGGTTTAGAGGTATATAAATGAATAGATTTTGTTACAAAAAAATAAAAGATAAATGAATAAATTTTTCAAAATGTTGGGAAAGATATTTGCACATAAGAATCATTTGTGGTCGATTGATCGGCTAATGATAACAATTCCTTGAAGATGTAGACTTTTCTTCCTCAATTAAATATTATTCTGTTTGCAGATATATCTGGAGTCTTTAGGCCGCACATTTACTAGTTTTTTTTTCTTTCTTTCTTCTTGTTTTCTTTTATTTCCATTTAATAAAATAAAATATAAATAAACTATGTAATATTCAATTAAGATAATAACTTATATTTCAAAGTAACAGAATATGTTACCATTCCATTGAGATTTCACACAAATTTAACTATTTTTTTGGTACAAACACAATTTTAACTTCTATTACAATGTTCATAACAATTGAACATTATTCATTGTATCTTCCACTCATTCAATCGTAATAAATACTAACAATATATACATTGTGTCACTCATTATCTGTCACCAATTTTTATAGAGTCTATCTTTTTAAGTTAATTTAGTGGCTAGAAATTCACAAACAATTATAATGTTTAGAATTTGAACTATGTTTCCTGCATATAAAATGTAAGCAGTTGTTAGTTGTTATCTGTCTCTATAAAATGATCAAAATATCCCATGTCTCCCATCTATAAGGAGATATCACCAACTAGTAAAAATCTTATCGAGAGACAGTGGCGGAGCTAGACTAAAACCTAGCTACGCAATAAATTTTATACTCATTAAAATATAATCAAACCTAGCTACACAATTTGCAAAGGATGCCACATTACCACTGAACTATAGACACTCTTTGTGAATTTTTATCAGTTATATATATATATATATATATATATATATATATATATATATAATGGAAAAAATTGAGTGGGGCGACAACCCTCTCCTGTCCATATGATGTTCTGCCACTGTCGAAAGATGTCTTTTCTAATAGACGTTTTTATGCATGAACAATGCACGATGTCAAAGAGTACGTGCATCGATCTAAAATATGATGTATTAATTATTAGGGTTAAATATGTTTTTAGTCCCTATAAACATCTGACTCTTCTACTTTTAGTCCCTCTAAATTTTTTTCCCACTTTTTGGTCCTCAAAATATTTCCGATCATGATTTTTGGTCCCTGCTTTTCACCTAACTATGTGTACGATTCAAATTTTTTAACGAGGTTTTGTGATCATATTTATAATATTATAAAAATTACTCAAACTAAAATTCATAATTTTTTAACAAATGATAAATTAACTATGAATTTTTAAGCGCAAACACTTCAAAAATTCATATTTAATTCATCACTAATTAAAAAAATTCAAATTTTACCAATCAATTTAATTTTTAATATACTAAACATTACTGCAATACATAACTCCAAATTTTAATTAGTATACATGAGTTGACTTAAAAGTAGGGACTAAAATTCATGTTAGAGAATTTTGTAGGGACCAAAAAATGGGAAAATTTTTTAGAGGGACTAAAAGTAGAAGAGTAAGATGTTTATAAGGACTAAAAACATATTTAACCCTAATTATTAAAGATCTTATATTCTTTATTAAAAATAAAAAAGTATAAGAGAAACTAATAATTTTTGAAAATATTTAATAAACGACAAGAACAGTATCCGTTACAATTCATGCTAGTAGTATCTCTTTTTTTGTTACAATTCACATTAGTATTATTAGGGGTCAAATACAATGTGTACTTGAAATACCACATATTTTATTTATTATTATAATCACAGTATATTTTCCTACTAATACAATACTACTTTCATCTTTTAATATTAGACTCTTTTGACCATTTAACGCTTATGTACAATTTTAATTATTAATATCTTAATTATTTATCAATAAAAACTATAAAAATTTGATATTTTAAAAATATTTATTAAAATAAATCATACAAAATTTCATATAACAGTAATATTAACATCTATATATTAATAAAAAAAATACGTTCAAAATATATAATAGTAGTTGAATATTACAATTTAATAAAACAAAGTCATATATTGAGGAGTGAGGTAGTATTAGTAATAATTAGTAGTAGTAATGGAGTAGTTTGTAGGACATGAGGGGCCAGAAAGGGTTAGGTAAGAGTGCGTGTGATGATACATACGATCCAAGCAGCAACGTTCTTGTAACGCATATTCCGCCCGCGCGGCACAGAAACCTTTTAAACTTTTTCCTATGACAATACTACCCTTCTTATTTTGCTCAAAACTAACCAATAAGTAAACAAACAAACAAACACAACTCACTCACTATTCATTCTTGTTCTTTAATCATTCATTCATTCATTCATTCATTCAAATTCAATAGTAGTATCTCTCTCTTTATGGTAAGCCATTAATTCACTGATTTGAATTCCATTTTTTTAATTTCAATTTTCAATAAAACTGCAACTGATGATTATATTTCAATTTTATCAGTTACCACTCTATTCCAAGTCAAGGGTTTCTCTCTTCCCTTTTTAATCAATCAATCGTTTAATTAATTTATTATAATCAACAAATTTAAATCTCAAGTTTTGATTTTTTTTCTTTCATTTCGGTGTTTTTGCTCTCTTCTTCATCTTCTTGTTGTTCTTCTTCTGCTTTCACTGTTTCGATTTCAAGTGTGCGTGTTTTTTCTTTTCTGACCGTTTAAAAGCTTGTGAGTCACGCTCTCTTTATCTTTTACTCTCTCTCTAGCTTCAATTGGATATTTTTCTTTGACCATTTTCTTTTTCTTCTGTTTGTTTATTACTAGAGACAAAAGGAAATTCCAAGAGACAAAATTGAATTGGAAAAGGTAACATTTTTATATTGTTCTTCAAGAAATTGCATTATTTTAGGTTATCTCTCTTTCAATGACTTGTAATTTAGCTTACCCCTTATTTTGTGTTAATAAGTTAGAACAAAATTGGATTCTTTTCAAATTTTAAATTTTGGGGTTTCTCAAGTCTTGTAATATTAACGGCAATTTTAGAATTTTAATGACATCTTTGATCTTGATATTGAAACTAACTTGTTTCACGAATCGTTTTTCTGGTCTAGTTAGTAGTAGCTACTTGCTAGTAATGGAATTAATCAAACCATAATCATTATCCTCTTAGATGCTATGATAAAGTTAGGCATAACATGGTTTTTTTGTTTAATTTGTATTTTGAATTAGTGAATGTTGTGTTCCTGTTTAATTTTATTTTACAAATCCATGAGTCTTGCATTGCATGTTGCTTGTTTGTATAATCCCATTTTGTTTTGTTGGGATTTATGGTTCTTTTTCATCACAGGTTTGGTCAAATCTGAGCTATTTTCAATTTTGATCCTTCACTCCTTGGAAAGTTGGACACTTTGATGAGCTTGTGGAAGCAATTAGAGACAAAACTTAACACACATGAAGAAGCTATTCTTTTTCAGATCGTCTGCATCTAGCGGTGAAAGCAATAAATCGGCTCCGCCAAAGTCAACGAAGGAGCAATTGTCCTGGGAGGTTTTCTCAGATAGTGGAGTTAAGAATCAAGCTCACGACAAAAGTGAGGACAAGGGCTTCCACTCCAAATCTAGAAAGCAAGTTGCTGATAACCAAAGTTCAAGTGCTGGTCCAAACCTTAGAAGGAGCAGGTCAATGTCATCAGCTTCCTTCCAGTTCAGAGATCCAACTAGATCTCCTTCAAGTAGCACTGCTAGTGATCCGTATCATCAATTTGAGCATTCGTTGCGGTGAGACCCAATTTTCTAACTTTTAAAGCATAATAATATGACTGAACTGATGTTTACTATAATACATTGTATTGTATTTGTTACACTTCACACATTTATTTTGGTTGTACTTTCTGTGTATGCATCAGTCGCCAGAGTCACAATTCTGAAAAACGGGACAAGCCAACACAATCTGCAGCGTCTGCTGTCCAAAATTCCCAGAGATGCGAAAAACCTGCTAGTAGTTCCTCAAGATCCCATCACGAGTCATCTGGGAACTCTACTTGTTCTAGCAACATTTCAAGTATGGTTGTGGATCGTTACATTGATGGGGAGCAGCAGCTAGAGGAAAATAGACCTAGGAGCAGTTCACAGAGAAATAGCAGTAGACATGGAGATCATTGCATGAAGCTTCCTCCAAAAGTTCAACATACAACACCTAATTCACCAACTAATGGAATCAAAGACAAACCAAGGGCTCATTCATTTAGAGAAGCTAAAGTTAGTCGCCTTCGTCCCCCATCCCGGGATTGGACAGAAAACGGGTATGGACATGAATCTCCAAGAACTCTTGCAAAAAATGTCATCGAGAGACTTTCTCAAACTTGTGATATTTCTAAAAGGAGTTCAAATAATTTTTCTGTTGATAATCCAATCACAATCGAAGATATCTATGCTAGATCAATGAATGGACGCTATGAATCTGATTTTAATGATGCTCCACCGAAAAGCTATTCATTGGAAGAACCATATAGAATGTCCAATGGATATCATGGCATGGATGGTAATTGTCAGGGTTTAAGCTATGATGAACCTGAAGAGGATCTTGATGCAGAACTAATGAGAAGATCAAAGGAAGCTGAGGAGAGAGTTATTCTCCTTTCAAAGGTTTTGGAACATGAAAACTTTTTTCCTGACTATGGTTACGACGTGACAACACTGATTCAGACAATCAGGAATCTAGTAGAGGAGAAAATAAGCTTGGCTCTTGAAGTTACAACCCATCTAAGGTCTCAAATTGCTGACAGAGCATCTGCCAAGGAAGAACTTAAATGCGTAAAGACAGATTTGGAGCTTCGGATTCAAAGACTAGAAAAAGAAAAGAATGAGATGCAGTCAGCATTAGAGAAGGAATTGGATAGGAGGTCAAGTGACTGGTCATTTAAACTTGAGAAGTACCAGTCAGAAGAGCAAAGGCTTCGTGAACGAGTTAGAGAGCTTGCAGAGCAGAATGTATCACTTCAAAGGGAAGTTTCTTCTTTTAGTGAGAGGGAAACGGAAAGCAAAAGTGTAATGACACATACTGACCAACAACTCAAGGTGTTGACTAGTATGGCAGAAAAAATGAAAGGAGAGATTCTGGGTTTGCAGCAAAACCTCTTGGAACTACAAGACAGATGCAAGACGGCTGAAGAAAGTAGGGACTGCCTTCGAAGAAATTTTGAAGAGAAGGAGAAGGAGTGCAAAGATTTGCACAAGTCCATAGCAAGATTACTAAGAACATGCAGTGAACAAGAGAAGACAATAATTGGATTACGAGATGGGTTTAGCGAGGACCTTCGTAAGAACCAGTCTGCGGATAGCATTGATAAGCCCATCAAGAAAATGCAAATGGAGTTAATGAGGTTGACGGGAATAGAATCAGCCTTGAGGAGGGAGTTGGAATCACACCAGTTTGAGGAGGACTCTCTTCGCCAGGAAAATATAACTCTATTAAACCGGTTGAAAGGTGATGGAAAAGAATGCATTGTCGCTACTTATAAACTTGACAAAGAACTGTGCGCCCGCATCTGCTGCCTTCAGAATGAAGGACTAACAATGCTTAATGAAAGCACATACTTGTGTTCAAAGTTACTGGAATTCGTTAAAGGGAATGGGCAAATTATTGGAAATGGTTTAAATGGACAATTTATTGTTGAATCTGAAACTAAAATTCATGGACTCAAAAGTGGCACTGAGGGTTTAACAAGGAGTTTGCAGATGATGCCTTCTTTGTTGAAAGAAAAATCAAATCTATTGACTATAGATGATGATATGTTAGCTAAACTGAATGATCAATCATCAGAGGTGAGTTTCTTCTATAAAATTTTCTTTAATTGAATTTTAGAGGAGTGAACATTTTAAATGCGATGTTCTACTATTTTCACTAACCTTTCTTTAAAATCATTATTATCTTTTTCGTCGAAATTCTCTTGGTGTATGCATCATGCTCATGCTGTTTCTTGTATAGGAAATTTTAAGAACTGAGCTTAAAGCTGAACGCTTGGTAACAAGTTTATTAAGAGAGAAGCTGTACTCTAAAGAGAACCAAGTTGAGCAGATGCAAGCTGAACTTGCTACAGCAGTAAGGGGAAATGACATACTTCGATCTGAGGTACAAAATACATTTGACAACCTTTCAACTGTGTCTCACGAGATGAAGAACCTTGAACTTCAGGTCTGTCACAATCAGTATTGAAATTTATAGTCGGATAACATTTTTTATAATTACTCTGTCATTATTAGTAGTTTTGTGGGGTAATTTTATTCAATTGCTAATATATGAAAGTTAAACTTGTTATCTTGTTCTGTGGTAACAGATGTTGAAGAAAGATGAGAGTATAAACTGCCTTCAACGTGATCTTCAAGAGTCTAGCAGGGAATTATCAATCATGAGGGGAATGTTGCCCAAAGTGTCAGAGGAGAGAGATAAGATGTGGGAGAAAGTGAAGCAATGTAGTGAGCAGAATATGCTGTTAAACTCAGAGATCGATGTGCTGAAGGAGAAAATAGAGACACTTGATGAAGATATACTTGTGAAGGAAGGTCAAATAACAATCTTGAAAGACTCCATAGGCAAAAGACCCTATGAGGATCTCCTTGGTAGTCCTGATTCTATGCATGAATTTTTGCTTCGTTGATTACGACAAACAAACAAGCTTGTTTGTTGTTTCTCATAGGCCTATTTCATTGTTCATAAATCATAGTCACTCATATCTGTGAATGAGGGCCATTTTTCTTTTCTTTTTAGATTTTACTTTTAAAGCTGGTATTCTTTCTATAATCTGTTTCACAGCTTGTTTCTTTTGGATAAAGTTATAAAACAATACAGGAAGTTTAAGATTTTTGGACAAAGAAGTTAAAGAATACAAGGTTCTCAATTTTCATTGTTCATACAGTTTTGCTTGCCACAAAGTTGTTATCAAATTACTTAGAAATAAATTACTTAGAAATTGTTTTAGGTAAGGCTTATATTAAGTTCAGATTAAAATTTTTATATGTTTGATGGAGTTTTGCAAGAACAATCAAGTCCTCGTTGACCTTAAAGCAGTAAATGATGTCATTCCATAGTATTATGAATAAGTTCATCATTGCTTCTTAGAGCATCTCCAATGGTAGGTGTTTATCAAGTAGTATCTAATAAGAACCAATATCTATTAAGTACTACCATTGGAGTACATACAAAGATGATACCTATTAAGTACCTATGCTTAAATAAACACTTTCTCTTTCATGGTGCTTAATGGGTTCCACATGCTTTAATATAATAAAATAAATAATTATAACATAGTAAATAATAATTAGTTATTAAATTAAATGATATATAGTCATTGGTAGGACCCCTTAAGAACTTTTTAGAGAAGTGTTGGATTGGAGGATGTGGGTGCTTATTAGGTACTATTATTAAAAAATTATAAATAAGTGATGTGTACAAGTGAGACCCTATAAGTACTCTAAAATGAGATTCTCCATTGGAGATGGTCTCAGTATATTGTGACAAAACATAGTGTTACTCATCTTAGTGTCATTTGCATGTGTTGTGGCTATCATAACGCGTGCTGCACCAATGGCATTAGGGATATTATGATGTTGTTATCCTCACAAACATTATTATAGGTTTAGATAGATTGTTTAACTGATCATGAACTCTTTGTCTGTTACACCGTCCACACTGAAATACTATGAAATAGTAGCGCAGTCTTAGAAGCACTAATACAAGCTTGAGAATGGATATTTTGACACAATATTTTGAAATCAAATTCCACAATTAGGTGGTTAACGCAATTTTGTTGATATTAGTCAATTGACAATTATTATGACAATGAGTTGTGGCTCATTAACCACGTCTTTAACCGCAATTTTATTACTAATGTATATTAGAACACAAATTGTGGTTAATGAATATCATAATTCATACATATTTGAACACATGATAATCATGTATATTTGAATATAGTTTTGATGATTTAATATAAGTATTGTGTTTTTTGGTCAACCAAAAGTATTTTTGGAGCGCAACTCTAAAGTTTAAAAATAGTTAAGGGATTCAAGCATTTGTGCCGATTTTAATTCATATAAAATAACTGAATCAAAATCAGTATATTACATGCCTCCTCCCTTGCCACCCGATCCCATGAATAACCACTTGCACTCAACTTTATGATTTTTCAAATAAATAGATATTATGGCACAAAAAGTAGACACTATATAGCAATACAGTATAAAATACACTCAAAATAAATGTTGATTTGATTAGAAGAGAGACAGTAAAAAAGTATAATAATACTATGGTGTTAATGTCAAATAAGGGAGTTCCATCTTTTTTTATTTTGGTACATACATACAAGTCCCGATTTGAATAGACTATTGGTCCAAATAAGTACTATAGAGATGCAGCTTTCCAGAAGTCAAAAGGCTTCCTTTGCTGAAACCAAAAGGTACAAATATATGCATCAATATTAAGAAAAATATAAATGCTAGTAACATACCACTCTCTAGTATTGGTTGGGTGAATATAAAACATTGCAAACAATTTTACCTTAGCAATAGGCATCTTCTCTCTTACTGAATCAACCAGTGATAAATCAATATCAGCAACCACAATTCCTGTAGACAAACGATCTGAAAAAGAAAAACAAAACCAACAATAAAGAAGATGTGAATAAAGATTGCATCATGGTGTAAAAAACAGTTTAATCTACAATTCATAACAGTTTGAACGTCTAAGGAGAAGAATGAAAGTACCGCTAAGAAAACTTATATGGAATAAAAACCAAGCAAAATTGTGCCTTCTCCTAAATAGTATACTAATTCTGATAAATAAGTTTGATGAATGTGGGAAATATCAAATTTCTTACCTGGTAAGCGACCAACAATGGTCCCCCATGGATCGATAATTAATGTGTCACCATAGCTTTCTCTTTTGTCATTGTGTTTTCCAGTTTGTGCAGCAGCTATGACCTGATAAGTCATTCACCAAACCATTGTATAAATTTTCGAAATGATAAATGTTGGTAATTAGTATATAGAAATGTCAGTGAGGGAAGTTGAAGAAAGTAATTGGCAAAGAAGTAAGTAGAAGAAATATAATTAGTCGCATCATAGCTTTCTGAATAACTTTAATTTCAAATACATAAGAATGAAAAACAAAGAACCATAGTTTTGAAAGTTGTTCATAATTGATAACTAGCAAGAATATACATGAAGACGGGACTGCAACAGATTTGATGTGAGTAAGGCAGTAACTATACTCGGGACACACTACAGCTGGAAATGATGAAAGCAGGAGAGAAGATGGAAGCATTGCTAGGTGCAAAAGTGAATTCTTACATAGCATTGATTCTCAATTGCACGAGCACGGAGAAGAATCTCCCAATGTGCTTCACCAGTCACTTTAGTGAATGCTGCTGGTACCAATAGTATCTGGACAACGCAAAACATAAGAAAATTTTAGTTCCTAAACAACATATTTTAAGCAACATGAAATACTATCATTTACCTGTGCTCCATGTTGGAAACGTAACAGCTGGTAAATTTCTGGAAATCTCAAATCATAGCAAACACTAAGGCCCAAACGCCCAATAGGACTGTCTACTGCAACAACATCCTTGCCTGAAAACATTACCAAAAGGTATATACGAATACATTATCCTTCATATCATAGATAAGTGCCTATCTTAATCACCACGACGTACTAATTATCTTTATTGTTCTACTTCTATCACTGACTATGTTGTTTCTAAGAGGATGCCAGCATGTGGAAACTTCAACTACTCCTCAGATATTCTAGTACAAAAATGGATATATTTACATGAACAAGATAAAAAAAAGTTATACTGAAACAAGTTTCATTCAGAAGTTTCAATTTTGATGGGAAAGATGGCTGAAAGGTTCTTTCTTGTTATTACAAAAATGAAATGAGAAGTTCTGATTAGGACTAAAGCAAGAAAACCAGTGATTTAGCCTTAATATTATTGTATAAAGAGTAAATATCCTACCTGATTCTGTAAAACTACTTTCTTTATATACCCTTCCACCAGGAACATCTACATCAAACCTAAAAATAAAAATAAAGTGAAACTATATCAATTGACAATTGTTAATAAAACTATAATAAGACAAACAGAAATAATTAGGTTTCTGATTTCAAGAGGAAAGAACACATGGCATAAACTTCAAGGAGTGGATGAACAAATTAATAGACTCCCCAATAGTGGTAGTATTTGTTAATTGTTATTACTTTAAATCAGAGTTTTGAAAAACTACTAAAGTGGTGCCATGTTACGGCTTTTATCAAGTGATAATGAATGTGTTTTGGTTGATGTTTGAGAGCTCCAAAATCTTAACCCCTGTATGAATCTCTCAAATGTATTTTCTGAATTGAAAAGGATGATTGGTTTACTTCTATCTAAGGGTAATTGCATTTGTAATTGTATTGCAAAGTTGAAGCAATATGCACATTCTACATTTAAAGCAGTAATGTGTGATACTAACTAGAACTAGAAAGACAAGAGAAGTAGAGTACACAAAATGAATGAAATAGTGTTAGTTACTTACAGGTGTATTTTTCTGTAAGTGGTTAGAATTTTGCCAGTGTGATCTACAACAACATGTGTATTAAACAAGTGTTGTGGATCAGATCCTTTTTCTTGGAATCCTCCAAGTGACAACCAAATTCTATACTCTCTGCATCGCATCATCGAATGATACATAAAAACTGAGATTGAAAAAGAAGAGATTGTTTGTTGGATTGAAAAGGAAGCAAGGAAGAAACCTGGCTAAAGAGCAGTATTGGTCCATAATAGGACCATCCAAAGGTTGTGAAATAGCAACACTGTCACCATCCTTAGCACCCACAAAAGAGAATGCTTCAGGAAAACAAACCAATTTGGCTCCAGCAGATGCAGCTTCCTTTGCAAATTACAAATAATAATTGATGATGACAATTAGTATGAAACAAGAAAGAAAGAAGAGAAATAGTGAAATAGAATAATACTTTGACAAGAGTGGAAGAGGTGATGAAATTGGAAGCGAGGTCGTTGATGGATGTCATTTGAGCGGCGGCAACTCGGACGACTGAGTTAGTAGTAGCCATGGTGATTGACTCGGAAACAGAAGAAGAAGCACGATTAATAGTGTTGTTGATTCCTCTACTTCTACTAACACTAATACCAGTATTATGCAGATTCAGATTCAGTGAACACGACAAATATCGCATCATTAATTTCTTCTTTCATTTCACAATTCTTTCCATACTTCCAATTCAATCGTCTTCTTCCATTGCTTTTCGTCACCTTGCTCACGTGGCAACACAAAAGGTCATGTGTTTTTTTAATTCAAAAATATAAACAATAAAAATGACATGGCAAGAAATACCCAAACAGAGTTCAAAGGATAGGCACTCAGTGTAATAAAATTACACTATTTCCCCAATTATAATGATTTGAACTTCCATTTTATATCAAGATAAATAAATAAATAAATGTCTAACTCAGTTAGTTGGTAGATATTTCAACGTACATGCACTTAGTCTATTGATAAGAATATGATATTTTATATGCATAAGTTAAGGGTTGGAATCCTGACATTCCACTTATTCGAAAACATAGCTACTATAACTTAACAATATTTATGAGTATAACTTATCTTGACATCCAGATGAGTATAATGCTTTTAAAGATGTCACATCACATACATAAAACCTAACTAGTGTGTTTAAGAGAATAAACATTAACGGAAGAAATAATAATTTGACTATTAAAAAATTGAATGTATGATTTTTAAGATAAATATTTCTTCATTGAGGATCTATTAACATGTGCCCTAACCATTTGCCATTTAAAAATAGTGATAGTTAAAGCAACTAATGAACTTAATTCAATAAGTATTCTGCTGCAGTACTAGTACTGTTTTTTATAGGCAAAGCAAGCACTAGCAGCAGCACAAATAGAAACACAGCAGCAGCAACAAGCTAAGCAATTAAAGACAGCATGCATGCAGATGTTTCTTGCATGTTTTTCCATTTATTAAAAGGTAAATTTGATTGTGTATATCTTCTTCTCTTCCTGCAGCTGAGACAACAGAGAATCAATCCCTGTAGAGTGAACTCATGTACTCGATTTGTTGTTTAATTTGAAGTTGACAGTACTTTACTTTCCGGTTGCCACATTTCATTTCATAGGTAAAGCAAATATTTCTATTATTTATTGTGATATTATTATTGCATTGGAGTTTGCTTTATCTTCAACTATTATTCTACCCAACAACATAAATATTTAACATATTGTGCAAATCTCCAATTCTAGTTGCATATGTGGTGACATAGAAGAGAATATTTGTATGTATCATGAGTGCATTTATAGTTTATGAATGAAAATGTCCTGTTTTTTTTCTTTCTTTTGAAGGCTTTCCACATCCACAACATTTTTAGCCTATATAAGTCAAACTAATTAAATGGAGTCAACAAATATTGGATCCACTTAAACAAGTAGTGACATTCAGCTCTTGCACATAGAAAAAAAAGTTAAGTTAAAATGAGAAAATTCATCTTATGTGATCTATAGATTCTCCGATAAATAGTTACCATTAATTAAACAACGGAAAAATTTCATACCTATAACATGTAGTATTAAAAAAACTAAATGAAGTCAACAAAAACATTACAAAGTCAATAAACACAACATTGGCCACTATTAGTTCTACAACTACTATCTTCTTTCTCAGTCAGTTCCTCATACTTTGCTTTCTTCTATCTCTCTCTTACTTTCTCTCCAACCTTGGAAAGTTTCTTTCCTATTGTCATACCCAATTCATTCAAGAAATGCCTAGCCATCTTTCCTCTAGCTAAGTTCAATGATCACTTTCTGGTTTCAATTAGGTTTAGACAGTCAATAACTCGTTTGTTTAATTAATTTGGTTCAAAAGCTCACCAAAACTTTCATCCTTCATAATTCTCTTTGCTTTCTATGCATAAATTCCTCATCTTTTGGGGTACCCACCACATGTATATTTTGTGCTTTCAAATCTATGGTTTCGGTTTTGTATGATATATTAGTCATTTTTTGGTTTTATTGCAAACTTTAATTTCAGAAATTATTATTATGTCTCAACAACAACACAACCCACCTACAGTTCTACAACAAAAGGGTACTAATTCTGAAGCAGATGTTAAACCCTTCTCAATAAGGTATACCATTAACAGTATATGCTTTAAAATTAATGTTACTATACACACATTCTAACTCTTTTTCAAATTAGAACAAGGTTTTTGTTGTTATTTTTCTCTCTTTATTGCATGTTCTACGTTTCAGTATATCTCTTGATTTGAAGTATCTTGCACTTCTAAATTTGATTCACAACACAACATAACTTAGGACTTCCATTAATTTTTTATCATCAATTTTATTAAACTAGTTGTATTTAGATTTTAGAATGAATAATTATTTGTTATATAGAGATACTTACTTATCACATTCTCATTTTACTAGTAGTACTCTTTTTGCACTTCCACGTTGAATTATTCATGTAATTAACTATCCTTATTTGTGTTTGATGTTTGTTAACATCTTGGAGCTTTATTACAAATAATTACTAATATTTGAAGAGTTATATTGCAGACAGTATGTTCTTGATTGCCGTCGCAAAAGTGTCTTTAATAGCTGGCCATTTCCTAACAAGTATCTACAAATTTGTCTCAACCATGGTCTCAAAGATGTATTGCCACCATTTGAATCACTCAAAGGTTGTTCTTCCAACTTGGTGAATTATTCGCGAAATGGTCACGATACTAAACAATTAGCCAAGTTTTACAAAAAATCAGTTCAACATGTCATAGAGCAGAAGAAACAAAATATTAAAAATGAGTGTTATTTATTATCTCATGGAGAGGGAAATCAATTACCTAGCTGCAATGTTTCTGTCAATTTCTCTGAATCAATTCATGTTCACAAAAGGCTTCCATCATTGGTGTCGTCCAAGGTAATGAAAGATAAACGCAAAAGGCGTAAAGGGAGAGGAAAGAAACGGTCAATGGCGGATATTTTAGCTGTAGCAAGGCATTGTACTTTAGAGAAGATTTAAATAGGATCAACAAGTTTTGTTATACTGAAACTCATGTAACATAAGCATATGAGCATAAAAAATTAATATGGAAGCTCAAGGGAGATTATTGCTCAAGTTCAAGCTCAATGTACTCAGTAATGTAAATCAATATTATGATACTTGATTGTTAAGCATACGAATAATATGTATCTTGAGACGCAGTAAGGGACTAAGAGGACAAAAGATTAAAACTTAGCTATATGCATTTTTACACAAACAATCAAGAATATTTTACGTAAATTTAACTTAATAGTTAGAAATTTATTTCTATGTTACGGTGAAGTTTTTTCTTCTTTATGAAATACGTACTATACTTTTACATAACATAACACTTCTTTTAAATTGTTTTTTTCTAGTTTCCCCTTAATATGTGTGTGTCTGTTTTAATATAATTATTCTACTTTTATCTCAACCCTCCACTTTGTAGTTTAGTCCATGAAAACAAGTCTTATAAATATTTAATTGTATACATCCAATATCTCTAAGTGCGAGAAACTAATTATCACTTGAGTTAGACCACCAAACTCTCCTCAATAGTTTTAACTTGAATTCTAATATAGAATATAGAATTCACCGGCTAAACTAGATGAAGCGTGTAAGGCTCATCCAAACGCTCATAGTGTAAACTAAGATCATATGGCAACATATATATCTCATATTGTGGCTATCTTTTGAACCATATATAATAGAAGGAAACAAAGTGACCCATGTATTGCAGGCAGAGGGGGAAGCTTCCTTTGAACTGGCAGCCAGGCAAGTATCTATAGTCCAGTCTTCCTTCACAAACGACAAGACAGTTTACAACAATTTTGCCGCTGTGTTGGGCTCAGTCTTTCTTCATAATTTGCAGCTTTATGGTGATCCTATGGCGCTTCTTTAAGTTTTCTAGCATCTTTCCTTCTCAAAAACAAATATTAAACTGAAAATATGAGGGGGAGGGGGTAAAAGGCTGGAAAAGAAAAGAGGAAGGAGAAAAAAATATAGGAAAAAGAGCTATTTGCATATTAATGCAAAATACAGAGTAACTATGCCTTATTTCACATTATATACTTCTTCCATTCTCAATGCAAAATCTTTAATGGCTTTAAAGGCCATTGAGAAAACAATTACAATGAATATATCAAATCAACCAAACAAAACATGACAAGAAAATGTAGTCATGCAAGATCTGAACAGATGATAAATATTAAACAACGTCGTATGAAGGAGCAGGCAAAAAGGGGAAAGGTGCAACGGAAGCATATGCTACAGGTGGACGTGCTCGGTTTCCTTGCTTGCGCTTGATCTTCTGGTTACTATTTTTATCATCCATCTGCGAAGTTTCCAGAGAGGATGAGGATTCCACGAAACCCTTTGCATTGACTTCTAAGAATTGTTGGTTATCTGTGCGACGGTGAATTAGAAGCCCAGCCATGAAAACGGGAAGATAAAGAAGACTGGCATGAAACATCCTCCTAGCTCTTTCCTTGGTACGGTCTCTATAAAATGAAAACGCTGCGGCACTTATTGCAAGTGTAAGTGCAGTGGACTCAAGACAAAACCATCCAGAAGTTACACCCCCTGTTGACATGTGCAGAAACGTGAGTCTCAAGATTCTCAATGTGGTCAAAACATTCACTTTTTGTTCATGTTAATAAAAAGTACAACTTTCTAACATTTCAACTGACTGCTTGTCGATATCCAATTCAAATGGTGATTGTATATATCCTTATTTCAGAAATCTGAGTCTTGTGAACAACCTTTTCATATATAAGGTCAAAGGTTTTGCGTACCAAAAATGTCTTTTGGAACAAAACATATGAACACGGTCTTAGATTGTTGGGCCAAGACAAGTAACTAACATTATTACAAAACCAAACACACTGGATTTAGTTTTAGTCGTTGTCTCTATCTACTCTCAAAGCCATGAGCAAAAAGGCTAAAAATTCAGGGAACTCAACTATGCTTTTGATTTGATTGAAGTTATAAACCTTTTGTTTTAGTATTATAAAATTTTATTCAAAATTTATACAGCTCCACAAATTTCACAGGCCATAATCATAATTAGGACAAATTACTTGATGAGAAAATCCTATCAAAATTTATAATCTTGCACCAGATAACTTTTATAAAGGAATACCAAGATAAAATATTCATTAAGATATGTCTAGTAGAAGAAAAAAACTACTCACAATCATATGCCAAGAAACCCAAAGGGATTAGATATATGGAGTTCCTCATGGCCACCAATGCTGTTTTCCGCCCAGATGGATCAGCAAGAGAGTACATCTTAAACCTAAATTTGCCATACACCAAAATGTCAATAGGTAAAGGATTGTATAATTTTTTTGTTATTTGTACACGTACTAACATAATTTCAGTTAAATTAAACTGTAGGTTTCTACTTTCTATATCTGGAAGTTTGAAGCCCTTTTGTGGTTCACACTGGATTTTGGTCCTTATAATTTCAGGGTCTTAGGCACTAGTTAAGGTAACAAAAGAAGTAATTTTATATTCAAAACAACACTTTATATACTTTTAAGACTTTGACTACACAAATTCCAATATACCTTTTACTATATTTGTGTTCCTTAACTAGTGCCTTAGTCAGCATTTTCCATAATTTCAAAATAATAATACCAGTTGTATGATATAAAGCTTCATCACTACATAAACAAAGATATATGAACATACCCTCCCGCAGCATAGTCATCACGACACATATAAGCAAGGGCCATAAAATGTGGTATCTGCCAAAAATACAATGCAGCCGGAAGAATCAAACTATTTAGTGAAATATCACCAGAAGCTGCAGCCCACCTGAAAACAGCCCACAGAAAAGGTGAGGGACAGAAGATAATATACATGCATGTGCCCATACACAGGTAAAACAGAGTGGGATTCAGCTCATCTAAAATGAATTGGGATGAATAAATAGGCTCAACTGTTGATGAATAGCTTAATGGTAGATATTACATGAAAATTGCGTAGCAATCAAAATAAAAAATATGATAGAATGTCAATCAACAGTTGAGACAAAAATATGATAGAATGAAATGGATAGGAAAGAGACAAGAAAATTTGTACACAAATTACCCCAAAAGTGGTGGAATAGCACCGACAACAGCCCCCACCCATGTATTTACGGGATGAATCTGCTTCAATGGCGTATATACAAATGAATACAGAATCAGGTTGGAAGCAGCAAGCCCAGCAGCTAACATATTAGTCTGGAACAACCTTGTCATAAAGCGGCAATGTTAGTCCCTCATCTCAAAGCACATAAAGCATCTTTGTAAGAAATACATTTGAGTTTTACAGTTTAAGCAAGAAAAATATGCTTCTTCAAAAAAAAAAGCAAGAAAAATATGCAATCAACAAAGTAAGCAAATTCACTACCTGCGTCGCTAGTAGGGCTGTGCCAGCCAAACCAACAGAGGATGCCCAGCCAACTGCATGAGGTATTGCAATGCGTCCCGAGGGTAATGGCCTTTGATTCGTTCTCCTCATTATGGCATCGTTTTTTATCTCAAACACCTAAAATAGACAACCATTTAATAGATGCTATGTTAAATTGTTGATCAAGAACCTAAGGCTTTGTTTGGTAGTTCTGCAGGAAAGAAGAAGAAGAAGAAGGTTTTGAGGATAAATAAAGGAAGGAAGAAAAGGAAGGGGAAGAGAGAGTAGTCACTCCCCCACTTTGCATGAGAGTTTAATTTTCTTCATTAGACTAAAGTCCTCCAATATGGAACTCAAAAAATTCATAGGGGGGAGGACTTTGGAGGGTTTTGAATTTCTTCTCCCTTTCCAATCCTCTCTTCACTTTCCTTCCAACTCCTAAACAAAACCTAACTACTGCCACTTAGCTAAATAGGAAACAAATGGTTCCGAACAAAATCTACTTAAACAAATATTTGTATGCACTAAAAATATATCCAAAGTTGATACTTTCTAACAATAATCACATAACCAGAAAGAGTGACAAGGGTCAATTTATGACCAGTCTCTTTCTAGTCTAGTCTCATTCATAAAATTTCATACCAGAATTAAGTTGAAAGACGATGAATTAAAAAATAAAAACATATACAGTGGAGAAGTAATTAGTAAATGAAATCCCTATTATTATTATTATTATTATTATTATTATTATTATTATTATTATTATTATTATGGTGAAGAAGTAACCTGATTTAAAGTGCTAGCAGATGCAGCAACCATCATTGTACCCAAACAAGTATATGAAAGTGTGGAAAGATCAACAGCACCGCCACTACCTAACACAAATCCAGTCCCAGAAGTTGCAACCACGAGCAAGCTACAATTTAGTTACAAATCAGTTTGTTAAAATGATTTTCACATCACATATTAACAAAATGAACACAGTGTCATAAAAATGATAGAACAAATAATTAACAGAAAAGTGAAAAATAAAAAACATGAAATGAATCAACAACGAAATGAAAAAATAGGTGTTGGATAGATGAAAATAAATAATAAAAATAAAATAACCTGAGACGAGCTTTGGAGAGTTCGGAATAGCAGTTTCCATAGTGGCGGACGAGGGAGAGGAGATCGGTGGATTTAGAGGAGGCAACGGAAGGAGAGAGATGGAGATTGGAAGAAGAAGAAGAAGAAGAAGAGAAGGTGGAACGAAGATGAGTGAAGTTGTGAGGAGAAGAATTGACGAGTCTGGAATACAAGGTAGCACAATTCCAATTCCGCCTGAACATGGTGGTGGTGGTGGTCATCGTGGTTGTTCGCTGCAGACCAAAGCAGAAGAATTTGACCCAATCAATGTTTCATACGATGAATGACGACTCTGAAACGAGACATGAATTGGGCCGTTATCTATTGGGCTTCGATTAACAACACGTAGTAGATTTGGGCTGGCTAATTTTGGGCCGTTATTTCTTAAGACAAAATTGGTTTCTTTAAGATATTTAAGTTGTAGTAATATTTATGTTCCTCGTGAATCTCTATTACATCTAAGTTGTGGATTCTTTCTCTGATGTGAAGCAAACAATGTAGCAACTAGTAATCTCATCATCAAGATGATCCACAACTTTAGCTACAATATTTGACTTCGTATTAATGGAAAAGTAACAAGAAATATCAACATTTTAAATAACGTAAACAATTTAGGAAACTAAATTTGTCTGAGTAAAAGCATGTTACAATTACAAGATTTGTAATACAAAATAATATAAACCGAGTTCTACAACTCGGACATGGTATATTTAGAAATTTAAAGTGGCATAAGAAACATAGGATGATAAAATGAAATTGATTAAACTTCCATGAGAATCAAAATTGAAAATGCAAGTTAGTTTGCCACAAATTCTATTTGGTTGAGGTAATCAATCAAATACTAGTTATGAATACATCTCTCACACACACGTATAAGTATTTCATACCGTGAAATTTGAAAATGCAAGTTAGTTTGCCACAAATTATCTCTTTATTTTTTCTTTGTTCCCACCTCTAGTTCTTAGGGGAAGGATCCCTGGTAGACTAAAATTCAGAATAAATTATGACATCAAGAAATTTTTGATCTTTCTCAAACATAATTGCGGGAATCGAATTGTGAACTCATCTCTTACAAATATCAATATCTCATATAGTGATAGTTTAGATCTCTTCCCCTAGACTTAACTCTAATCAGTGTACTAAACAAATTTTGTTGATATAATATTAAAAATTTAATACAAGGATATTGTACCCAAAAAAAAATACAAAGATATTCATTTTTTTGTCATTTATTAATATATTATTATTATTATTATTGTTATTGAGAATTGAGATTGGAAGAAGAAGATTCGAATATCCTAAATAATAATTAAAAAAAAAATGGTACTAATAAAAGAGATAGATGAGATGATGAGATGGATTGAGAGGTAGATAAGTGGGGAAAGAGAGATAGATAGCAAGAAGCATAGGCTGAGATTTTCCACAGCCTCTGCACCAAACACTACCAATCATTCTTTCTATATTCTCGTCACTCTCTCTATCTATCTATCTATTCATTCTTCACTCACCTGCTTCACTAACTAACCACCATGGCTTCTTCTCTTCATCTCTCCCAATCATTTCTCGCACGTGCCGTCTACCTCAATTCTGATCGCACTGCTGCATCACTCTCCTCTACTTCATCTCTCTCCTTTCCCACTCTTAAATCTTCTTCATGCAAACCTGCCACCACCTCTTCAACCGGTTCCCGTCGTAGAGCTACCACTACTGTACGTGCAACCGCTGTTGAAACACTCGACAAAACCGCTGAAGTTTCTCTCGTTGAGAAATCTGTTAACACTATTCGTTTCCTTGCTATCGATGCTGTTGAGAAAGCTAATTCGGGTCACCCTGGTTTACCCATGGGTTGTGCTCCTATGGGTCACATTCTATATGATGAAATTATGAGATATAATCCAAAAAACCCTTCTTGGTTTAATCGTGATCGCTTTGTTTTGTCTGCTGGACATGGTTGTATGCTTCAGTATGCTCTTCTTCATCTTGCTGGTTATGACAGTGTTAAGGTCTTTTTTCTTTCTTTCTTTCTTTCCTTCTTTTTACCTTTTTCTATTTCAATTAATCGCCATAGCTTTTAGGACTGGACTATTTAGTCACGATATTAACCAAATTTTGAAATAGTACGTGAAAGTTGAAAACTTTGATTACCATAATATTACTGGCTGATCAATTTAGTAGCTGAAATTGCTCTAGCGGATTATGTGATGGAGAATTTTTCAAGTTTAGCTATCATCTTAGAATTTCATTAGTTTTATTGATTAATTGCCTGACTTGAACAATTTCGTTACTAAATTGGTGAATTCATATAAATTTTCACAGTGGTAATAGAAATATAGCTGTGAATTCTTTCATTTTTTGACTGAGTTAAATTTGTTGTGTTTGGTTTGAATAAAATAATAGGACGAAGACTTGAAGCAATTTCGACAATGGGGAAGCAAAACTCCTGGACATCCTGAGAATTTTGAGACATATGGAATTGAAGTCACCACAGGTCTCACATTATAACAATATTATTGATAATATGTGTCTTAAGTTTGTGTTAGTGTGACTCTTTTTTTTGTTTCTTCTGTAATGAATTTAAATCATCCTTGTTTTTTGTTGTTTAGGTCCTCTGGGTCAGGGAATTGCCAATGGTGTTGGATTGGCACTTGCTGAGAAGCACTTGGCCGCACGATTTAACAAGCCTGACAGTGAGATTGTTGACCATTACACGTGAGATAACTAATTTCATCTTGTTGCATGTTCATCTATATACATACTTGGACTTGTGACTTGTGAGTTGGTGTTTTTCTTTTCCTAATTGGTAATGACATTTTTTGTTTGTTGGTGTTTTTGGTCGGCTCTAGGTATGTTATATTAGGTGATGGTTGTCAGATGGAAGGAATTTCAAATGAAGCATGCTCACTTGCCGGACATTGGGGTCTTGGGAAGCTTATTGCGTTTTATGATGATAACCACATTTCCATTGACGGTGACACTGAAATTGCATTCACTGAAAATGTTGACAAACGTTTCGAGGCACTTGGATGGCATGTGATTTGGGTAAAGAATGGAAATACTGGGTATGATGAAATCCGTGCAGCCATTAAGGAAGCAAAGGCTGTCACAGATAAACCTACTTTGATTAAGGTTAGTGGCATGAAATGGAGATTCAAGTAAGGGGATTTACCCAATCCATCATATATATGAATTGTTTATACTTTATACAGGTTGAATTCACATAATGTGTTTACTGTGGGTGAAAGTAAACCTTCCTTTTCTTAGGTGTTGTTATAACCATTTGTTTGGCTTCGATGCTGGTCATACAGTAGTATTTCATTAGTTTTGATTACTATTTCACAGGTAACCACTACCATTGGATTTGGTTCTCCAAACAAGGCTAATTCTTACAGTGTTCATGGTGCCGCATTGGGTGCCAAAGAAGTGGACGCTACAAGGCAGAATCTTGGATGGCCATATGAGCCTTTCCATGTGCCAGAAGATGTTAAAAAGTATGAATGGGGACACTAGTTATATTATATCTTTGTTTCCACTGATATTTTCATGATCTTGAGTGTAACTGGCTTAACATTCCTTAGGCATTGGAGCCGCCACACCCCTGAGGGTGCTGCACTTGAAGCTGAGTGGAATGCTAAGTTTGCTGAGTATGAGAAGAAATACAAAGAGGAAGCTGCAGAGCTAAAGGCTATTATTAATCGTGAATTACCCTCTGATTGGGAGAAAGCACTACCGGTGAGTAAAGTGTTCACACTTCTTTGGTTTCTATCGAATTTATCTTGAGGTATCTCCTCAGTAGCTGCATAATGCCCAATTATAGTTTATTGTGAATTGTATGTTAACAAGTGTTAAAAGTTGTATTAAATAGTATGCTCATCACCTTTATAATTCTACTTTTCCTTCGTGCCAGTACTGCCTTTGAAGTTTTAAACTAAATAAAACTTGACTTCCGTCAACCATTTCTGGAATATTGATCACACTTTCAATTTGACTTCAACTTTCAGACATACACTCCAGAAACCCCTGCCGACGCTACAAGAAACCTGTCTCAGCAAAATCTAAATGCCCTTGCCAAGGTTCTTCCCGGTCTGATTGGTGGCAGTGCAGATCTTGCTTCTTCCAACATGACCTTGTTGAAACAGTTTGGAGATTTCCAAAAGGGAACTCCAGAAGAGCGCAATGTTCGATTTGGTGTTAGAGAACACGCAATGGGAGCAATCTGCAATGGCATTGCTCTTCATAGCCCTGGATTCATTCCATACTGTGCAACTTTCTTTGTCTTCACTGACTACATGAGAGCTGCCATAAGGATTTCTGCACTATGTGAAGCCGGAGTTATTTACGTAATGACCCACGATTCAATTGGACTTGGAGAGGATGGGCCAACTCATCAGCCAATAGAGCACCTGGCAAGCTTCCGGGCAATGCCGAATGTGTTGATGCTTCGTCCAGCTGATGGCAATGAAACTGCTGGATCATACAGAGTTGCTGTGCTTAACCCAAAGAGACCCTCAATTCTTGCCCTTTCTCGGCAAAAGTTGCCCAACCTTCCAGGAACTTCTATTGAAGGAGTTGAAAAGGGTGGCTACACCATTTCAGACAACTCGTCAGGTAACAAGCCTGATGTTATCTTGATTGGAACTGGTTCTGAGTTAGAAATTGCTGCAGCTGCTGCCGATGATCTAAGGAAAGAAGGAAAAACTGTTAGAGTGGTTTCTTTTGTTAGCTGGGAACTTTTTGATGACCAGTCAGATGAATACAAGGAGAGTGTTCTCCCTGCTTCTGTTACAGCTAGAGTCAGCATTGAGGCAGGATCAACTTTCGGTTGGCACAAGATTGTCGGAAGCAAGGGAAAAACCATAGGCATTGATCGATTTGGAGCAAGTGCTCCAGCAGGAAAAATATACAAGGAGTATGGAATAACCAAGGAAGCTGTTATTTCTGCCGCCAAAGAAGTTTCATAGATCTATTGAGGTTCTGTTTCTTGAGATATTACGATTTGTATTACTAGTATGAGAGTTGTTTCTTGAGATATCATTTTAGCCACAATAAGGATGAATAGATTGCTCTTGCATATGATCCTCAAAGGAGCAACATAGATCAAATGATGAGATGAATTAAGGAAGTTGTATGAATTTGTAACAAATATTTTGGCTTGTGAATTACACACTGATGTAGTTGAATTCAGTGATTCTCACTCTATCACTTTTCTATGTTGCTCTGGTTTGGCTACTATGATTAATTAATCTTTCTCAAAAATTTCTCCATAGTATAAAATAATTGCTATATTATTTCTCTCAAAACCTAGGGATGGAAATTTCTATAATATAAAAAACATGTCTTTTTTTTTTTTGCTTCCTTAATCCTTAGTTACTTCCTTGAATTCATTGATCCTCCCTCAAGCTTCTGGGAGGATGAGTTGAAAAAAAGTACAGTGTTACTATCATTTTTGCAACTTAGATTGAAATAGTAGCACAACCTGATGATTAAAGGATTCTTTTTTTTGTTTTTGTTTCCTTGACGACTTCCTTGAATTCATTGATCCTCCCTCTAGTTTTTGAGAGGATGAATTGAAAAGAAGTACAAGGTGTAATTGTTTTCGCTACTTAGACTGAAATTGAAATGAATAAATAAAAAACACTACCCTGTGATTCAATTTATAAACTAATTAAAACACAAAATATATTGTATGAAGCCTATGCTGAATTGTAACAATGAATAAAAAATTGAGTTCAAGGGTTTCCCTTGTTTCTTTTCATGCGCTGTAAAAGGTGAGCATACACTAATTCATTCCACAAGTCAGGAACACCAGGAAGACACCAATGGCTACAATCTTGATTTGTGAGCATAAATCTTTTGGTCTCCTCGGACATATTTGTGTTTCTGTACATGGAAGGATGAGCATCAGGCCTGAAATCTGTCATTGTCGAGATGTTCAGGTAAAATACAGGAGTCTTCATTCTCTCAATTACTGACGCAATGGTCTTCATCATTGGAGGATTTTCTGACACATCTGCAGACACAGTTTTCACTGGTTCTGTCTCATTACACTGGCCACCAGAGTTCCACTCTCCACCCCTGTAGCAGAAGAAACAAGGCGGGTAATATAGAGTCCTAAATTCAATTCCAAAATTTTCATTAAACAGATTGAATGCTTTTTACCTGAAATGAGAAGGGGAATAACCCCTGAAGAAAACTGTAGTTTTCTTAGGATCAATATTAGTATCCACCCAATGTGACCATGTCAAAAAAGCCTTAGTAATTGCCTCCTCAACACTCAGTTGTCCATGGACATGGTTTCCTTCTTGATAGTATTCCTTCCTGCATTTTTCTCCAAAAGTTGTCATCTTAGTTTTCCTAATTCCAGCCTCTAATTCTAAAGTAGGAGTAATTTGCATTTACAAGTAAAGAGAAAGCATCATCACTTCTCTAGCAAGGAAAAAAAAAAGCGGCATTACCCTTCCATTGTTTTCGTATGAGTCCACCAATGACCTGTGTTGAAGATCAAAACATCAGCGTTTTTGTACTTATCGCAAGATCTCTCCACCAAATCAAGACGAAGTGTTTCTTTTTTGGATCCCTTCTGGCTGGGAACCTCCCACTCTCGAACAAGAAACGGGGAACGGAAGAACTCAATGGAACAATTGTAATCCTGTTCAATCATTAACAAAGAAAAGGAGCGCATAATTTAGAAAGAAGATGCATGAACATGAAGAATTATAAAAATGTCATGTTAAACGTAGTGAGGGAATAACAGATGACATACCGTGAAGATAAACGAGTATGAATCCTCTGTCCGGAATTCTTGTTTGCCAGAGGCTTCAAAAATCCTGCTCTTATTTTCCACTGAATTACTAAGCATACAAACCATGGATTCCCACATATTCCTGTTGAGGGAATCACCAACAAAGACTAAACGTTTTCCCCTAAGTAACTCCAACATGTCATTACCATTAAACCTGCAGAATATTCACATGCTCATCTCAATAAAATAGAACCAAACCAAAAGGTACAAGCAACACAAACACAATTCATCTCTCCCTTCACAAATAATAATATGATATAATAGCTTGCTTGACACATTTGTGTTGATTTAAGGGTGAATGAGACCTTAAGCAAACTTCGAAAGAGACTATTTTACTTGAAAGAAGCTCTTGCATGAAATCATCAGAAAATACCTTGGCATGTTGCAATTCTTGGGCTGCCACCTGAACTTCTCATACTTATTATCCTTCCTACCGTTGAGAAAACAATCAAAAGGCTCATCAATGAGAGGGCAAGACCCAGCTTTGTAAAGCGGGTATGAATCATCAAAAACCCATGACCCTTCATACATATCACAGTTGTTCCTCAAATGTTCATCACTCTGCATCAGACTTGGTGAAGGCATAGGTGAAAAAGACTTCTCTTCTTGTGGTTTAATTCTAGAAGGAGTTGGTGGATACAATTTACCATCATTTTGGTTACTTTTCTTTGGCGCGAGACCAGAACCTTCCTTTCTTGACATTTGAGAACTCACAGGCCTATGAGCGATAAATTCAGCATCCTTATAATTAGAATGTGAAGTTTGATTATGAGTATTGTTTTCATTGGTGCTATGAGGAGGGGTGTAAGAAGGAGCTGGAGAAAACTCAGCATCCTTATAATTAAAATTTGAACTTTGATTATGAGTATTGTTTTCATTGGTGCTATGAGGGGTGTAAGAAGGAGGTGAAGAAAATTCATTATCCTTATTAGAAGGTGGAACAGATGAAGAGTTATTGAAAATGTGAGACAAAACTTTAGAAAAATGATATCTACGTGAAGGATTAAAAGCATTTACAAGGAATAACATAAACAAAATAGAAACAACGGTGAAACTGTAAGTAAATATTATAGCTCCTCCTCTTGAAGGGAACAAGCGCATGCAATCTGTTCTTGTCAATAAACGGTGTCTCGAATGTACCGGAGAATCCGACATTGTTAATTATTATATATGCTAATGCTAATAACAAACAATCAATATATGCTACTTTTATTTATTTACAAAAAAAACTATGATTGTTCTTCTTCTGTATGCAATGTTCAAAGAAGAAAAGACAAGAGAAAATGAGAAAGAGAGATGATGGTTGAAGTTGAAGTGCTATTTTTGGAGAGAGAGTAGCAAAAGAAAGAGATTGAATGAGAGAACATAGTTAGTTTGTTTTGGTTTGAAGTTAGCAATGAAAGAGAGAAGATAGGAGGGAACGGAAGATTTTATGTACAAGCCGTTTTCTTCGCATACCTCACAAATCTAAAGTCTATGCATTCCAAAGATTTTTTCCTCCTTTTTTCATTTACAAGTTATTATAATAACAAGAAAAATGATAAAAAGGACGTAATATGCTTTATTTTCTTAATTAGATTAATAAAATATCTTCCATTGCAACAATTCATGGAAGAAAAAAAACTCTTAAGTTTAAGAAATGACTGAAAAAACATCACCTTAAATGTCGTTACAAATATTATCTGTAGGAGATTTAAATTATGAGTACCCTTATTTATTGGATCTAAGCCTTTTAAATAGATATCAAATGATTTATATTGTAAACTTGAACAAATCAAAAACTCTAAATTATTCTCATCAATGACAAAGATTATTGCTCAAAACCGCTACTTCACAACATGAAATCAAATTATTCTAAAAACAACATCATATTGAATCTTTAACTAAACTCCAACCTAAATAAATGTTGCTCATAAAAAGAACCATTAACTTAAACCGTCGGACCGATTGTGTTCCTTTTTTCATATCCATTTTAAACATAATATTTATACTCACACATACTAACAATTTAAAATGAGAATAGACATTGTTGTGTGTGCTTTAAAATCTCAAGAATTTGTCAGAAAAATTGTTTGATTCTTTGTGTGCTAGGCACAAGTTTTTTTTTAGCAAACAGAGTTTTTCACTTTTGTCCTGTGTACTAGGTGCAGGGAAGTTTGTGCGAGGCACGTGGTGATGCAGCAGACTATATAAAACCTGCATTTTATGACATTTTTCTGTTGCTTGCTTGGATTTATTACACTTAGGTTGTTAGATTACTGCTTAGTTTGTGGTTGCTAATTGCTATTGAACGTTTACGCCACTCTTTGTTCTTGTTGAATCGAACTGGAGTTTTGAGTTCACAGCAAAGGCTGTGTTAATTTGCAGGGACATTTCATTTTTCAGCAGATATCACCATGGTGCATGTTGCAGCAATTGCAAACCTTATAATTTATTTTGAAGAAAGCCAAAGATGCAAACCTTATAATTAGATAAATTAATTACAGAAATAATGTCGCTCGAGTTTTGAAAAAAATCTATTTAATAATAATTGTTGTCATAAGAAGAATAATACTAAAAAAACGATGAAACTTTAACTCCTCCGTATATATTTTATGAATTATGTGACTGTTATGCATTAGCTGCAAAGAGTTTGCAACAATGAACTATGCATATCAGAAATGGCAACATAAACAAAAAAGTACACAATATCTCCTCAGATAATTATTTCATTCAGACAGGTCACTAAGCAAAGAGACAAGAGAACATCATGGAGGATTACGTTGCTGTGACACTCATGAATTTGGTAATAGAATCCCCGAAGGTTTTGCAATTGGTAGAGCGTGATCACTAGATAGAGGTTTAATAATTAAGAGAGACCAATTACTTTTCCAGTTGTTGTGTCGAGATCAATGTCATAGAAGCATGGTCTTGTTGGCAAGCCAGGCATGGTACTCATTGTTCCAACCAAAGGATAAATAAATCCAGCTCCAATACTAGCTCTTACATCCCTTATTGGTAAGATAAACCCAGTTGGAGCTCCCTTAGCCGCAGCATTGTCTGAGAATGAATACTGAGTCTTAGCCATACAGATTGGAAGTCCTGAAAATCCTTGCTTGGTATACATCTCAATCTTCTTCTCGGCCTGGTTAGACAACAAGAATCACAATCACGTAGTGAAAAAACACATCTATTTGTGCTCGATTAACAATCAATAATTCATCATTATAGTTATATTGTGCATAAGTTAAAGTAAACTGATATAACAATTCAAGAGATAAGATTACCTGCTCTGAGTACTCAACGCCACTGGCTCCATAAGACTTCGCAATTGCCTCTATTTTCTCTTTAATACCTACATCCAAAGGATACAGGAACTTCAATGGCTGTGCCGCATTCTCACAAGCTTTTTGAACTGCAATGCCCAGGTCCACCTGGATCGTGACAAAGCATACCTCAGCAAGTGATAAATATCATTCCTCACAGAAAAATACCACGACTTACATTTATCCTATTAATGCATGTATATAAACTTAACTTTGCTACTTGTTGTTGACCTGAAATAGTTACATTTGTTTAAAATTGAAGTCTAAATCACAGAATGGATAAATGTGTTACCAACAACTTAATTGATAGTATCTATTCATTCTTATATATTATTTTTCTTCAGTCTTAATGATTGTCAAAATTCAATATCCTATACTTTTTTAGTGTCAGGGTAAAAGACAGTTATGGCTGTGGCTTCTCAGTTATAAGCTAAAATATGTAAAGACTTGTAAAGCATGAACTTACTGCTCCTTTGCCACCATGGGCATGATGGCTACATATTACAGCATCATAAGCTCCAGCATCTAAGGCAGCCTTTCTGACTGCATTTAGCTCAGCTTCAGTGTCAGTTGAAAACTTGTTGATAGCAACTATAACATTCGCACCATAAGCTTTTGAATTTAGTACATGCCTTGCCAGATTCACACAACCGGCCTCAACCAAAGCAACATTTTCAGTCAAATATGCATGATCAAGAGGTTTTCCAGCAACAACTGCTGGTCCCCCACCATGCATTTTTAATGCCCTTACTGTTGCAACAATAATTGCACATTGAGGTGTCAAGCCACTGTATCGACACTTGATGTTCATAAACTTTTCAGTTCCAATATCAGCACCAAAACCAGCTTCAGTAACAACAAATCCACCCGGTCCAACCAACTTGAGCGCAATCTTATCAGCCACAATAGAAGAATTCCCGTGAGCAATATTTGCAAATGGACCTGCGTGAACAAGGACAGGTGTTCCTTCTAAAGTCTGCATAAGAGTAGGGTGAATGGCATCTTTCATTAAAACTGTTAAAGCACCTCCGACACCAAGATCATCAGCAGTTACAGGGTCACCACTCTTGCTGTTTCCGATAACCATTTTCCCTAGCCTCTCTCGCATATCAGCTAAAGATGTTGTCAATGCCAAAACAGCCATTATCTCACTAGCAACGGAAATATCAAATGCTGTTTCTCTTACCATTCCTTTCTCATCAGGTCCCTGGCCAACAGTAATTTTTCTTAAGAACCGGTCATTGATGTCCATTACTCTCCTCCATGTAATAGATTCAGGGTCAATATCAAGCCTAGCAAATTTATTTACTTCTTCTGGTGAAAGATCGTCTGGATTAGTCTTTGAAATACCAAGCTTATTGAGACGCCTAAACATGACATCACTGAAGCTCCTTTTTCCTTCTTTATTTGGAGGGCATAACCGGTTGAAAAGGGCTTTATCTGATTGTGTTGACTCATGGAAAATTCGTGTATCAATTGCAGCAGCTAAAAGATTGTTTGCTGCAGTTATTGCATGAATATCTCCAGTTAGGTGAAGATTGAATTCATCCATGGGAATCACTTGGCTATAACCACCACCGGCTGCACCTCCTTTGATTCCAAAAGTAGGTCCTTGTGATGGTTGACGAACGCAGGTGACCACCTAACATAAAGAGATAAGATGAGATAAAAACGGTAGTTTTTCATTAATATTGTTGAAGGCAGCTTAAACAGATAGATCAAGTGTGAGTCAATATTTGGAGACGTATACACATAATTTGAAAATACTATATACTACAAGTTAAAGAAAAAGAATACCTTTTTATTAAGAAAAGCACCCAAAGCTTGACAGAGACCAACAGTGGTAGTAGATTTGCCTTCACCAAGAGGAGTTGGAGTAATCCCTCCAACCACAACATAATAACCATCTTTTGATTCTTGCAGTTCATCAAGAACAGACAATAAAACCTACACATGATATGATATAAATACAAATCACTCTTCAGCTATTATCTATTTATTCTACGCAACAATAACATAATAACAAAGAGAAACAGAACACAGGACACATATGATATGATATGATATGAAAAGTAGTAGGTACCTTGGCCTTATATTTACCGTAAAGGTCGTAGTGATTGGGAGTAAGATTGAGATGATGAGCAATCTCGGAGATGTGAATAGGTTCAACCGCGTTAGCAATGTCTATGTCCGCTGGAACAGGGGACACAACATCTAGCTTTCTCATCACTGACGATGATGAAGAAGAACTCATTCTTGTTGTTATTGGTTTTGAAGAAGAAAGGATATGTTTGTTTATTTGGGAGGACGATGAAGAAAGAGCGAAACAGTAGCGATTGTTTGACGAAGAAGAAGAATGTCGTCGAAGAGGGGTGTAATGGTAAATTGGGAATAATAATGGATTTGATTGGACGAGGAATTGCACGTTGTTCATTACTATACTATTATTATTCATTCAATCTTATCCCTCCCTTTTATTTCACTGTTCTATTCTCTGCACTCGGTCAATCAGTCTCACTCACAGAGATGAATTCACAAATTATAATTTCTTTTTCTTTTTTTTATCTTATAAAAGATAAATTTCTTATTTTTTAAATCAAATTTTTGACAAATGTTTTTTACATATTCAAGAACACAGACAAGTGTTTAACAACATTTTTGTCATTGCTATTAGTAAGAGTTTTCTTTTTGACGTACCATATGGAATTCTGAACATTTTTGGTGCAATCGAGGGGGAGGTGAGGGAAGAGATTTTTAAGACGTGAAGTGAGAGAAAATATAATTTATTATGTTGACAAAATTATCCACATTTTTTACTATTGCTATATCTCTATCAAATACAATTCACTGAATATACAGAGTTTTTCTCTTATGTGTGCTAGCTAAATTGTTTTTTACTAAAAGGAGTAAATTTATACATTTCAATATCAAACAAACACTTCTTCAATGCAAATAAATTTATAATGACCAATGTTTTTTCAACTTTTAAGCAGGGTCGGGTCATATTCAAAGCTCTTTGAACTTTAAACTTAACTTATGTTTAGTATCACTGTAAATAAGTCAGAATCATGGCGAGCTACCGGGAATCTAACCCAAATATGAGAACATAAACTTGTAAGGGATGTTTATTTTTCCTCTACATAATCCTACTCATTGAACACAAATGATTTCCGACTCATTAAGAACAAATCTCTTCAAAATCATCCATGATTCATTTCAAGGAGGTACCTACAACAAGTGCAACTTATCTCGGAGTTCTAGTGCAGATGGCTGGCTGAAACCATTAGTAGGATTTACTAAATGTAAGATAGATGCTTCTTTTTCGTGCAACATAATTGAGCGGGTAACAATTTTTGCCTTAGAGGCTAACTTGATTTGTTCACGTGATCTGAAGATGGAAATTGAGTGGATGAGGGGAGCTCAATAAAGACATTATTATTTTTGAAATAGATAATAAACTCGTAGTCGATGGCTTGAAGCAGTTGATGGTGAAGGCAGAGCCTCTTAGATTACATATTTACCAGCTGTTCAATTTTTTAAATCAATCAATTTCATAAATAGCTCAAATCCGCTTACGGCACAACTTTGAGGATATAATACCAAAGATACATACAAGTTGCATGAACATTTGCATATTTACTTGGTAACTATAGTACCTGCTAGAAGTGTTTGCTTAATGTTTACACTATACATCGCATTTTGGAAGTCATTTTGGACTTCATGAATATGGCAATGGAGAATCATATCATTGAAAAATGGTCTTTTTATCGTACAGAATCTTGAAATTCATTAGGTGGTGGCAACTAAGCTAAAGCTAGAATTCTGGAATGCATCCTGACCAAAAATATAAGCAAAACATGTTTCCGTGTGTTCTGCGCTAGGAGCAGATTATCAATGCAGTCACTGGCATAGTTAACTAGTGTAGAAAATTGTCATTGTGCCAGAAATCATCATTAGCGAGGCCTCACTTCAGTTGTGCTCACAATAACAACTGAAAAGGATGCAAAACAGTGAATATAACAGAAACAGAAGATTGATATTCAAGAAAAACAGTTACTTAATGTGGTAGTTTACAAAGAAAATTTACCATCTAAGAGTTGGGAATTAATCGTCCATTATACATCTTATCAAGCAGTTTCTTTGCATCAGGTCGTCTCAGAAGACCTTTATTGTTTGGAACACCGGTTCCTAAACACACAGGGCAAACAAGCTTTCCTCGACCTATGAATTATAAAACAATATTATTGATCATCATCGAAGCAAGTTGAATGTATGTGGTAATAATACTACAAAATTAAAAACTGACAGAGAAGAGAAGGAAATTAAATGTATCTGGTATATGAAATTCGTGACTTTAGCCCCTAAAGTATATGAAAGTCTGTCAATTTAGTCCATAACATGGGGACCAAATTGTACGCTCTACTAAAAAGCTTGCACTTACAGCATAAAACCAAAAACTGACAGAGAAGAGAAGAGAAGGGTGCAAAAGAACAATAGTAGGAGGTATAACAATCACACAAGGCTAAGAAAACAGAGTTCAGAGACAAAAATGCAGTAAAAAGAAAAGAAAAAGAAAAACACAGTACTGCATAAGTGGACAGTGAGAAGCTAAGAAAAGTAGAGGAGTAAAATAGAAGGTTGGAAGGAATGAATATGATACCATAACAATTTGGACATTCTGTAAACTCATAAACATCTTGTGCTCGCTTCCTGTTTAGAGCTTTCCATTTTCCTGTACCACCACACATATCACCTAAATGAAAAGAAAAGTAAACAAACATCTTATTATTATGGATCAAATCAAGACAAGACTTGCATCCACCGGTTCTATAGATAGAGTGAGCAATCTTGTTCTAAGGTCTAACTCATCCTAATCCTAAATACTAATTGTTGCTTAAGCAAGCATAGCATATCATTGTGTTTATTATCTAAATTATACTATTAACACAACCAATCAAAAGCTGAATATATATATATATATATATATATATATATATATATATAGATTAAAATAACAATGAAAATGTGTGAGTTTATTTTTTCCAAGAGAAGAGGAGAGAAGAGAAGTACTCACAAATGATGTTACCAGATCCCCCACAATTTCTGCAGCCGGGAGGTTTATCAATAGCAGCGGTTGCTGCGTTGGATGCAATCAATAATGGAGCTGAACACAAACAACTCAGACATTGACGCCTCGAAACATTTACATTTACCTTGGAGGAAGTAGAAGAGCTCTCGTTTTGGTGAGTACTTGATGATTTAACAACAAAATTGGTACTCCTCCTTCCTGTATGTTTCATATTAATAATAATAATAATAATAATAATAATAATAATAATAATAATAATTAACAATACATACAACTTCATTTTCATTCATTCATTCATAAATAAATAATGGATAGAATAGGAAAATGGAGGAGAAGAAACTGACTATGGTGGTTGACTGATAGAGGGAGAATAACAGATGCCATAATCCGATTATTATGTACTATTATATTGCAATCCATTTCTTCCTATGGAGAAAACAGATAGAAGATGATGAATGATGATAAGTTGTAGCAGCAGCAGTATAGTGTAAATATCGTATGATATCCCTTTGCTTGCTAAAAAGTGTAAACAAACATCATCGAATCCAAATCCTATCCACAGGTCTTGTGCCCTCCACGTATATCAACTCAAATCCCCACATCATCTAATGTTATAGTACTTCTTTTTTGACTAAATAAATACTAATACTATACTATATGTTTTTGTTTCATAAGCTTTTCTTTATTATTCTAATTGCTGCCAAGTTTCATAAATATGCATTTCGTAAAAGATTAGTTTGTTTCATTTTGTTAAAAATCACACTCAGGATTTGCATTTACCTTAATATTTTAAAAATTTTAGAATAATAATACGAAAGAATGTGTTGATGATACAATCCTATAAAAAAAATTGATTGATTAAAATCCTATCATTTTAGGAGTGATTTGAGTAAACAATCTTTAGACACGTCACTTTTTGTCATTCTACTTTCTTTCAAATATGTGTGTAACCAAAAATATGTCAATGTGCCCAAATAGGGTGTCTAAATAGTTGTGACCACTCAAACCTGCATTTAGCAACATTTTACTCTTTGGCTGCGTCAATCTTGCCAACAACACAAGACCAAACTCTCCTCATATATTTCAGCATTCTAAAACACCAATAAATGCTTGCCAAAATGAAAACTTTGAATTTGAATACTAAAACAACAAAACCCAGTGATCCATCACTGTGATTGTTAATAATTAAGCAGGTAATCACTGCAACTAAATCCTACCTCAAAGTCTGCACTGCAATAAAACTTCAAAAAAATAATATTCATAAATCTATTTTCTATGTGCTGCATTTCTGCCGCTTCACTTTTCCTCTCATGCATCTTCTTCCCATTCCCTAGCATTTCCTCTTTCTCCACTCTTCTGATGAAGCTCATAAACCCCCCTTCGATGATTTCTCTACCGAATCCATAGATTCAGCTCCAACTCCTATGACAGTCAATGCATCCATACTATCATCTTTCTCCATCGGTTTGTCATCTTCATAGTCATCACTTCCACCAGAACTGCTCTCCTCCGGAGTTTGAACAGAATCTGCCTCAGCATTCAACATGTCAGTGTCTGGCTCAGGAAGTCGCTGCCGAAGTGGCACGGCATCACTGATGACTTGATCCATCTTCAACTTCTCACGGTAATACTCCATCTCTGTTCTGTACCTCTCTTTGTCCTTCATCGCTTTATCTTGATAAACCTTAAATGTTAGTGGAACACAACATGTTAACATAATAACATAAGATACAATAACCAAACAGTGCATGTGAGCATAGAATAAACCATCAATTTAGAGATTACTTTTTATATTAATATACTATGGAGACTAAATTAGAGAGATGGTGATACTTTAGAGACTAAGTTGATGGTTTATTTGTACATAAACACAGCGAGATAAAAGCTGACTCATAAAAGAAGAGTTGAACAAATTCCTTACTGCTTTTTCGGATTCATTTAACTTGTTCCAGAGTTCGCCAATGGTCCTACTGATCTCTCTGTCCCTCCCTTGGTTAAGAGGTTTTAGCCTTGCATGCTGTTCTGCAAAGAAGAAATTGTATCCACTTCTGTTTGGCTTTGGATGAGCAGGATCTCTCTTTTTCATTTCTGACTTCTTCCTGCGTCGGCGACGATGGACACCAACCGAGGCAGTCACATTGTTGTTATTAGCAGAAGCACTGTGGTGGGATGTTGGCAACATGGGATTTTGTGGTGCTTGATAAAGTACACCTTTCAGTTTCTCCGAACCAATTGTCACAGTAACTAGATAACCACTATCAAATTTCCCATCAATGACCCCAACAACCGGAGACCCTACCGAAGATGATGGCATTGCTGAGGGCACAAGAGAATAAACAGTAGTTGTTATAAAGTTATCAATAACAGTCAGAAGTTATAGGTTGTCAGAATCGCGAGTTTGCTTTAAATCAAAAGATGATAGTAAGATCGCAAAACCTAAAATCACAACTGAAATGGATGGATGAATTCTACTCAATTAATTTAGAATCGGAAGGGGAAAGCAAGATCGCAAAATCGAAAGGGGATATTGTAACCTAAATCGATGGAATTGGTTAGGTTTTGCGATTATAGAGTAACCTAAATTAAAGTGCACATACGAAAGGGGATATTAGGTTTTGCGATTTAGGTTATATGAGAGAATATTATAAAGTAAGCCTAACCTAAACCGATGCACTTTATAATATTAAATATATATTATAAAGTGCACATATGCAAAGCCTAGATGCTAAATATAAAACAAAATAATGAAAGCCTAGATGCTAAATATTAAACCAGAATTTGTAAAAGTAAAAACCATACAAAATCGCGAATTTTATTGGGATTTTGTGTGATTTTATTGGATTTTGCATACTTTAGGATTCTACTATTGATATGAATCATTTAGGATGAGCAATATCGCAAAATCCATGAATTTCACGATTTTATTCACGACTTTTGACAACAATTTCTGATGAGTTGCCATCAAAATAAGATACAAAAAAAATCAAACAAGTACTAGACGGGCTTATGTGTGATCTGTGTGTCCCTTTCTAAGTTTGAATCTCATATACTTTGTTTTACACCTAAACTGCTTGGAAGGAAGTTTTCTTTTTCATTTGGCTTATCTCCATAATTTTAATTTTTCATTTGTTTATCATCTCATTCTTCCCGAAAACTTTATCTTCTAAAAACAAACATTGTAACTATGTCTTCTATAGTCCCAAGCAAACAGCTCAGTTGGTAAGTTGGGGTAGTTGAAGGAGTTTAAAGGAAGCTATAAATATTAACTTCAATAGAAATTTACAATAGTTCCCCCCAATATCCCGACGGATTAAAAACTATAAATATGAGATGGAAATGGAATGAATTTGTAACATTTCATATCCTGTTTCAGACAATCCAAACAATAGCAACTATGTCACTACAGTTAAACAGATAAAGCAAAGTAAAGACCTTGAGGCAGGCTAGCAGCATTGACATTTAATTGTTGAAAAACAGCTGGTTGAATTTGGGGTGAAGGATGCAAAAACTGCATCTTCGGAGCAGGAACTGGGATGGATGACTGACTCTGCAAAACATCTGCCAAAGTGAAATTTCCAATTTATACATTAGAATGGGCCCTGACATTAGTACAAACAAAAATGTGGTTCCAACGAACGTACCAGAAGTTGTATGGGTCCAGTTACGAGCTTTAAAATAATAGATTTGTTCGTAATGGTAGAGTAATGAAGTATAGTACTTTCGCAGCACAAAAGAAGCATTTGTAGCGGTCGATGGAAAATTGAAACCTAAAGTTATTTCTTTCCATTTTCTATCTTTAATGATCTGCAGGACAGATTGACCAGATAAGATAACCATATCACTACAACCAAACATCACCGAAAAACCAAACTAGTAAATAGAAATTATAGTCATATCTTACTTTCTCAATCCCTCCACGAGAAGTCACTTCAACAAAGAGGCGATGTAAATCCAATTCCCTTCCACCAATAATGGGAATCCTACAATAAAATTTCAAATGTTGTTTGAAGTTAACAGAGTTGTGCAATTAAATGGCATTGATAGTGTATAGTATTTCCAAAAATACAATACTAGATGCTAAGACGGCACAGCTGAGCCATTACTAGTTAATCACAACCATCTGTCTTATCCAACTAGAAAACCATTTAAATCCAGAAAACATAATAAACATGGACCCTTTTGCATTGTAACATTATAATGCCTTCCCTCACTATAGAACTACCATCATCATCTTCAACGTAATGTTAAAACTAAAGAATGCGAACTTGACCAGGTAGAGTAGCAACAAATGCATGATGCATCACTTATCAAAATATATACAAAGAACAAGGAAATTGACATGATATGCTTGTACTATTTTCCACATCTTAAAAAAAGTAAACCAAGTCACAATCTTTACTAGTTTATAAATCCAGAGAGCTTACATGAACTTGGTGCACATTAGAGCATGGAGCTTCTCCAAGCTAAGCCTGAAGAGCTTGGGATTGTCTACAACCTCTTCGTATGTTGCCATAGGAGGAGGATATCCTCCAACGCTCGAAGCTGTCTCTTTCATGGGTACTGGACTCTTAGTAACACACGATGTTGATGCCATTCACAACTTAATATATTAAACTTTTACTATTTTCCTGCACCACCATTAACAAGACAAGGTAAAACAGACAAACAAAAAGGAAAAATAAGTTGAAATTGAAGCAAAGAAAATAAAATCAAAACATGAAGACGAAAACCATCCAGTATTTGTAGATAGGGAAAACAAAAACATTAATGAGAAATAGAAATGTAATGGCTACCTATACATGCAGACAACAAAAAGAAAAAAGACAAAAGAAAAATGAAAAGAAACAGACAAGTTTTTAAGGATAAGAAGAGAGTAACTGTCCCTTGAAGAAAACAAAAGAAAACAGAAAAGAAAAGAAAGAAGAACCAATGAAAATCACCATGCAGCAGAAGATCCAGAACTGCAACAAGAAGGTCCAAAGCTGTGATGAAATAACTAGCAGTAAGAAGAAAGGGATATAGATACAAAGTCCAAGAAAGGTACATAAAAGCTGTGACACAGCCATGAATTCCTTCAGATTACCGAGGTTGTAACAGCATGAACCCATCAAAGCTCAGGTTTCAGACCTTATTGCCTTTGAAACAAAAACAGTAATAGCAGCTAAAGCAAAGACACTTTTACACTAAGGTAATAAAGACTCGTCACAAAAAGCACAAGTCTCTCTCTAACCCAAGACACTGTTCACAGACCTATACTAATAAGTTCTAGTACCCTGTAAATATAGTAACTCAACCCTGACAAACATTGGTAATATGATACTCCCTCCACAGGTATCAAAGAATTGTTAGTACATAAATAAATGAAGTAAAAGCAATATACTCCTATCCCATGCATATAAAAGCAAGTCAAAACTTTATTTATCTAATCTGACACTCTTTAAGGGTAATTTGGATTTGTGGGGTTACTTTCGATCTAAGACCAACTACCAAAAACTTTTTTAAGTGATACCAGATAAATTTTAATACAAAAATTATGATTCTTCTTAAGATCAATTTTGAAGAAAGAATCAATTCTAATGGAGAATGTTTTGTTCCATTTTGACAAGTTCAGTTCTCTGAATAATTGATTCTGTCTTTGAAATTGATCTAATTTAAACCTAAAAATTGTTGCTTAATTGTAAAATTAATTTTTACATTCAAATTTTTTGTTCAATTCACTTTTAAATATGAATATCCCCAAATATATATCACTTTAACTTCAATTCAATTTTAGCCGTTATCAACTTTACGTATTCAATTCACTCAAAATCAATTTTTCTTCCGGCATAATCAAATATATACTCAAAATCAATTGTAAGCATCTAGAATCAAATTTGGTTGTTCTAAAATGGAACCAAGCATATACTTCAGCTTTTTCTTATTCATAGAAAATACATGTATGATTTCTCGTCCTCTAATGGAGGTCGATATCATGAGTTAATTTCATTAATTTAGATAATTATAATGTCGATAAAAATACGAAAAGAAAAAGAAAAAACGTATGGTTACATAAAAAATAAAAAAGCATACGAAAAGATGCATTGTTGTGTTGTTAATCCAGAGGAATAGAGAAACTGAAATAATCTTAAACAAACAGTTTTTGTTTGTATGTAGTATATACAATAGAAAAGAAAAGAAGAAAATGCCAAAAATAAAATACTCCTCCTCTCCTAGTATTAATTAATTATTTAATTTAAGAATGAATGAATATAATAAAAAAAGAAATAAGGTACTTACTGAAGAGGATGAGAAGCATCGTCGTCATGCAAATGTAATGACCATAATAATAATAATAATAATAATAATAATAATAATAGTATTAAAGAAAGAAAAGATGAATGAATGAAGCTTTTTTAAGACGAATAATAAAGGCCTCACTCACGCTTAAATACTAGAATGAATGAATGAACGAACGAGTGATTATTATTAGATTTATTAACCCTAATCTAATATTATTACATAGCTGTGAAATTACGGAAATTATCCATGTTACCCTGTCAATGCATTAGAATTATATAGGGTGATTCTGACTTTGTCCACTCAATTATGTTATAAAATATAAATAAATAAATTTTAATGATATCAAATTTATAGAATTTTTTGAGAAGGTGTGAAGGGGGCCTCTCACTTTCATACTTTTGTAGCGTCAAGGAAAAGCGAAACCCTTGCCTTACAATATTTTTCTTCTGTTTCATCAGATCAAATCTATCATAAATTTTATCCATTTTTATTTTAATCACCTAATAAAATCATCTTAAATATGGAAAACAAACTAATGGTTCCAGCTGTAAGTAAGTGAGTTATAATTTAGTAATAAATCATGATTAACCCAACTTTGAAAACATATTTTTATCCACTTTCCTAATTTGATTAAATTGTTTAATACTAAATATCCAATGTGCTTCTTTCAAATAAATAAAATATCATAACATGTATTGTACCAAAAAAAAAAAAATATATCATAACATGTGTAAAAACAAAAATCATAACAATCATAACATGTCCATAAAAAAATTAAGCAATCATAACAATTATTGAATTATTTGTTAATATATTGTACTCTGAAACGAATTGTTCAAGAGAATTCAACTTTAATCAATTATGGATAAAATAATTTTTGGTAAAATTTTATGTACTTGAGGATTGAAACCTTAATGAACAAAGTTTCATTCTTTCGAGAAATCAATACTAGTACGTTAAAAATAATCACAATGATGATGATATTAGGATATCGGTGTGTTTGGTAATTAGTGTTATTAAATAAATGTAGTAGTATTTAGTAAGTAATTTACTTTTCAAATTATATCTCTATCTCTATCTCTATATAATATATTTACGGATGTCTCTCTCCTGGTTGTAATCATATGTGGCAAGCTATCAAGTACCCATATACTTATGTGGCAAACTATGAGACTATCTACATAACAAACAAATTCTTTCTTAATGTATCACTCTTTGATTCCCACTCAAGACATTTTTTCAATTATGAAACATTTTATTTTACTTTTTAGAGTTCCTTGATGCACCACTCTTCGATTCCCGCTCATGACACTTTTTTAATTATACTACAATTTATTTTATTTTATTTTTTAGAATTCCTTATAATTTACACGGGATTAATATTAATAATCATATATTAATGCAAGGGCTTATTTTTTTTATTTAAAAAATGAGACTTTATATTCACATATCAAAATAAGGTCCTATATTTTTTTAAATTGCTACGGCGATGGGAGAAAAAATATCACATTGTTGAGAACGAAAAGTGGGAGATCATTCTCCAGCTATGAATTATATTTACACTCATGTTAATATGAGTGTATTTTTATTTTGTAATTTATACAAGACAATATTTATACTTATATATTAAAACAGATCCTATTATTTTTGTAATTTTTATGGGGATAAAAAGAAAATACCATACTATTGAGAACGGGGAGTGGAATATCATTCTCCACCATGTTCTATCCATTTAAAATCCCTAAACATATAATTATTTTTTATAATTAAATAATATAAATATTAAATCAATTTCATAAGTAATTAGAAAAACATAAATTATATGACAAAAAATTCATTAATTAAAAATAAGATATAAAAATTAAATTAAATTACAAAAATTAATATTTAAATTAATCTACTCTAACATTAATTATATATATTAATATAATTTTGAATTTTAACCCGTACATTTGTACGGGTGTACGGATTAGTTATACTAGTTTTAAATAATTTCACTTAAAAAACGAATGTGTTAACGTGGCGTAGGAGTGAGAAATTATGTTGATTATTATTATTATCGCTTATTCTTGTGCATATGTAAGATTTCCATCATTTATCTTTTTTTTTCCAACATTTTATAATTACAAAATCTCAATCCATCAATCAATTAAGGCTACCAAAATTTTCATTTTTATTATGGTACTGAATTGATGCGTTGTTTTATTTTTTAGGTAATAAGAGGAAAGATGAAGAAGAAAAACAAAAAATGTTACTCAAAAATAAAAACTAAAAATGTTATAGTTTTACTAAAAAAAATCTACTTTGGGTTTCTTCACATAAAGATTATGACGCCGTAGGATATTGGTCCTCTCCAATCATTTGTCTGTGCTCTTCATTCTGCCCCCATCTAAGCCACTAATTGAACATTTTCTCTCTATTTTGTATTATATTTTTTTTCCTTTGAGTTGCTAACAACCATTGGATAGAAAAAAGAATAAAGGGTTGCACACTCAGTACACGAAAGCATCCAATTTCAACACATTATGCGACTCCACGTAGAGATGACACCGGGTAGGGTCAGGTGTGAGTTTCACACTACCAAAACCAACACTATAAATCACCATCCGAACTCAAACTTATTCGGGTGGCAAAATAACCCGTTGGGTTTGAGTTTTCTACTTCAGCCCAAACCCAAGAATACGGAAAAAAATACAACAGCAACATCGAAACACAAGTATTTCAACCAAATTAACTTCGTTAAAATCAAAATTAAATAAAAAAATCAGCAATTCAACACATCCAATCACAACAAGATTCAACAATAGATCGCTATAGAGAGAACCATAAAAAGTTAACAAAAAATCAGATTAGGTAACAAAATGAAAAGAAATCATATCAGGTGGCAAAATGAAAAGTTAACAAAAATCATATTAGGTAATAAATTAGCATAGAAAATATAGAAGGATGTAATGTGATACCTGTTATCGATGAACAACGAGAATGAGATAGAGGAGTGAGATGAAAATGAGAAGTTAACGAGACGGATGAATGAGAAGAAGATGCGGCCGCCGTGAGTGAAGGAGACAGAGGAGTGATAAGAAGACCGCCTTGGGAGCGAATGAATGAGTAAAATTGAAAACCCTAATTTTAAACTTATATGTATACACAGGGGTAATTAAATAATTTAACGTCTATGCATGTATGATTTTAGGTTTCGGATGCGGGTTTGAGTGCTCCAAAACATGCGCCTGAAATATCAGATCACCCAAATCCAATCAACTTAAATTTTAAGTCGTTGACTCAAATTTTGGTGCGGGTGGATCCCACAAGTTTTGACTTATCTATCATCCCTAACTCCACAATCTAACTAAGATTTACAATAAGGATCTATAACATCGTGTAACACAATGACATAAGCATTAAGATGTCGAACACTCTTTAATCAATAATTAAATCCTCAAATCTCAACCAATTCAGAGCTCGAGATAAATAGTAGCCAAGTAATTCATTTTAAGGCTCATGTTTATTTTATTTTTGAGCTCTAGCTTTATGAGCATTGATTTTAAGGCTGATGTTTTTTTTGTTTCCATTGTTAAGGTTGATACGCTTTTTTGGTGAGGAGGCTGATGTTTTTTTTTATTTCCATTGATTGTTAAACCAAAGAAGTCACTACTTGAATTAGTCGACTATTTTAAGTTTTGAAATATTTGAAAATCAAAGTTAATATCTTATAATATTATCAAAAAAACAAAATGGTAATATCTTATAGTATTTTCGGTGCGTTTAATCTGTTAAACTGTAAGTATTGGATAACGCATCATTAGATAAAATAACACAACACGAGATAGATAGTGTAACACAAACTTTTATAGTATTGAATAATTTTTTGTTTTATAAGATGTTTGGTGGAAAAAAAATGAATTTTGGTATTTTATATCATCTGTGGACAAAAAGTTGTGTTGTGACTATAGATCATATAGGTTGGATGGGGGTACTTCAAGTAGGAGTAGGTTGCATTGGGTTGGGCAGAGCAGAGAGGGTAAAGGGTATGAGGTGAATGTAGGGGGAATGAAATATTTCGAAAAAGTCTGGATGATGGTGGTGAGACGTCAAAACGGAAGTTAAAAGTAACATACTAACATTGTCCAAATTAAGAAACAAACATGTTTATATCCACCCAATGTTTCTTTTTTCCCAAAAAAAAAAATACACTCAATTTACAGCTATTATCGGAAGATAAAGAATGATCTGGTAGACGAGGGTGAATTAGGTGGAGAATGAGATGGTAAATAAACTTAAGTTCAATAATCATCAAATTCAGGATTCCAAAATTCTCCACATTTATATGTGTGAGTATCTAGCCACTAGGCTATCTGACACAAAATAAAAAAAAATTTAAATTTATTTTTCTTTATAAACTTAATAAAAATGGGTGTAATGTTGAAATTAAGTTGTGTGTGAGAGGATGATGAGTTTGAGATGTTTATGATAATCAAGATGTTGTATTTACAACTTATTTTTAGGTGTTTTAGTGGATGAGACTTTGGAAAAAACTCTAATGTCAAAATTTCCATGAAAAGTGTTAATAATATACTTGTTCATATTCATGTAATTTTATCAGTAATTTTTTAACTCTATCACTCTGCTACTCATTCAACTTTATTTCATTTTTTGGGTACAAACTTTATTTATTTTCTATTTCTAAGTAAGCGATTTACAAAATTTAGTAATCGGTTAATATTGTTTGTTTTACCAAAATTTGATACCAGTAATATAGTATTACATTTAAATTTTTCAAAGTGTTTAAATAGTTAGTTTAAGGGAGTTGAACCACCAAATTATGCATTTTTGGTTGAGACTGGTATATCTATGGTCAAACATAGTGATTAATCTCACGATACATTGGGGGTATGAGATAGCTGACCTAAGAATTTAAAACTGCTCCATACTTTAGGTGAGAATCAAATCATTGACCTTTAATTAAGAGAACCAAATTATGCGTCAATCCAACCTTATTATATTATTATAAAATTTTAAAATGAAATAAAAAAAAATCACGATTTTTTCATGATTTATACTATTATTTATTTTTATAAAAAGGAAGAATAATTTGAAAATAAAAAAGATAAGAAATATCTCGAAAGTCGTTTAGACTGAATTTGGTGTGTACCCTGAATTCAGTCTTTGTAATTGTAATTGTAAGGGTAAGGGGATCTTGTTGTTGTTGTTGTTGCTGCCTCCTTCTTCATCGAAACCATCAAACCCTAACTAACCCTATCTATCTATCTATCGATACAGATTTCCATTTTTTGATTCCTTAGAATTAGAATTGAATTGAATCTCATCTATGTCGGCGCCGTTTTGCTAAAGCGTATGGTGATCGAGGTTCCTTCCGCGCTTCAATTCGATTGCATGGGTTTACAGAATGCCTCAGCTTCGTAGTGGTGTCCGACGTCCTCGTCCTGCTGCGCCTTTAACCGCCAACAAACAATCCCAACCTAAGAATAACGTCGCTGCTGTTAGGGGCAGACCCAGGACTAGATTGGCTGCTAAGAAATCTGAGCCGTTGGTTGACCTATTGGAACCTGATACTTACGTTGAACCTCCTCCCGAAGAGAACGTTGTTGCTGCTGCTGCTGCTGCTGTCATGGGTGATGAAAGAGTTGGTGTTAGTGGTAATAAGGATAAAGGTGTTGCTGTTGCTGCTGAAGAGGATACTAACTCTCCACCTCTTCCAGAAAGGGTTTGTTTCTACATATTTTCATACTACTAATTCTTTGTTTTATAGTGGTTGTGTTTATTGATTATGAATTTATGATACTTTGTCCATGTTTTGAAGATCGATGGATTTGAACTTGTTGTTGTTGTGGCGGTGTTTTTAAGGATCGATGAATTTATTTAATTTGATTAATTTTGAATTTCAATTTCAAAGGTTCAAGTAGGAGGATCGCCTCTCTACAAGGTAGAAAGGAAACTTGGTAAAGGTGGATTTGGTCAGGTTTTTGTTGGCCGTCGTGAGCGTGCTAATGCTCCAGGAGCTATAGAGGTATGTTTCTGTTTTTCATCTCGCTTCTATTTGTATCTTGAAGGGTTTGTTTGTTACCTTCTGATTTGAATTGATTTCTATCTGTCATTTTTCAGGTTGCTCTGAAATTTGAACATAGAAACAGTAAAGGTTGCAACTATGGCCCTCCTTATGAGTGGCAAGTATACAAGTAGGTACCCTCTTTTTACATTATTTTGCAAACTTATTTGATTTTAGTTATTATGTATTGTGAAAAAGAGCCTTGGCACAACTATTCTAGTTGTTGTCGTCTGACTAGGAGGTCATAGGTTTGAGTCGTGGACTCATGTATTCAGTATCTTGCTTATGCAAGGTAACAATATACATCTGCACAACAGACCCACAATGGGTCCGGCTCTTCTTTATACTCTGCCATGCTGAAATATATATATAACTCCGGGTCGTCGTCTATTTTTAATTATGTTTTGTGTGATCAAGTCAATATAGTTAAAGTTTGATTTTTATGTTCTGTCAAAAGCACTCTTGGTGGTAGTCATGGAATACCTAAAGTACACTATAAAGGAAGACAAGGAGAATATTATGTGATGGTATGATCTATTCCATACAACAAACATTCTACTATCTCATCGCCAACTTAACAATTCAACAATTTTCTCTATATGCAGGTTATGGACATTCTTGGTCCAAGTTTGTGGGATGTATGGAATACCTCAGGCCAGTCGTGAGTATAAGCTTAATTGTATTTTGTCTTTATGATTGTAGCTCTTAGTTTATTTATAGGGTTCATGTCCATGTGTATTAAAACAAGGGATATTCACATTGAAGCAATTTGACTGGTTTTAATTGTTTTTTTTTTCCAAAGACATGGTTAAGTGAATATATAAAGAATAAAGAATCTATAACTAAAAGCAATGTTTGAGCAACAAGTAGTTTATATGTTCGGTTTTACTATATTCTTTTTGGCATAGTTCTTCAGTTTCTTAATTTCCAAATTTCCATTTTTAAAATAAAGCACCGCTATCACAAAAAACTATTGTAGTTTGGCTCACAGTAAGCTTTAATTGTTTTTAAAGGTGCCAAGTACCAACAGCTTCAACCTCCTTTACTTTCTGTTTTCTTTTCATCACGGTTTTATGCCGTTTATAATCCACTTTCTCATTCCTTTTCACCCACTCTCCCTTGCGGGTATTTTGAATATGAGTGGATTATGTTTGAATTGTTTCAGTAACTAAATATTGTTGGTTTTTCTTTGACTTACTATTTTTGCTTCTTTTATTAACAAATGTGTAGGATGTCTCCTGAAATGGTCTCATGTATAGCTGTTGAGTCGTTATCAATACTTGAAAAGTTGCACGCAAAAGGGTAAGTAACCGGTCCAACAGCTCTGTTGAAAGTATATCTTCGTCTTGACACACTCTTCCTACTTAGTGAATTTTATTAAGTTTTTAACTTGATTAATTTATTTCTCTTTAGTTCTAAACAATAAACATAATTTTTTTGGTCCTTTTGTTCCTTTTAGTTATGTACATGGAGATGTAAAACCAGAGAACTTTTTACTAGGTCAACCCAGCACAACACAGGAGAAGAAGTTGTTTCTCGTTGACCTTGGCTTAGGTTTGTGGACCCAATTCAATGTTGACGTGTATTTGAGTTCTCAATCTTAGTAATCATTTTGTGATTTTTATTCACAGCAACGAAGTGGAAAGATTCTTCAAGTGGAAAGCATACTGAATACGATCAACGCCCTGACATGTTCAGGTTTCCATTTTTCACCTCATTTTTCTTTGTTACTCCCTTCAATTTTTCCTATTACTTTTATAATTAGTACTTTTTACTCTTTTATACGGTTATCTATATGTTCTTAAGCCCTACATTTTTATGTAGAGGGACTGTTCGATATGCTAGCGTTCATGCTCATTTGGGAAGAACTGCTAGTAGAAGGGATGATCTTGAATCACTTGCATACACACTAATCTTCCTTCATAGGGGCCGATTGCCATGGCAAGGGTTTCAGGTACATACAATTTTATATGCTTGCCGAGTACTATACTGTGCAAATTGTATTCTTGTACACGTTATTTTAAAATTTCTACCTTGTTTATTAGGGTGATGGAAAATCCTTCCTTGTTTGCAAAAAGAAAATGGGAACATCTCCTGAGATGCTATGCTGCTTTTGTCCCGCTCCTTTTAAGCAATTTCTTGAGACTGTGGTGAACATGAAGTTTGATGAAGAACCTAATTACTCGAAGCTAATATCCTTGTTTGATGGTATGCTTGGACCTAATCCCGCACTGCGACCAATTAATACTGAAGGTGCTCAAAAGGTAGTACTCAATAAGTATATCCGTATTCTCAAGTTTCTGGCTTATTTGTATTTCCCTATTCTGGTTGCCCGTTATGTTTATCACAAGTGTGTATGTTTACTTGAAACCTAAATTTGGTAGGTTGGGCAAAAGCGGGGTAGACTGAACGTTGATGCAGATGATGATTCACAGCCCAAAAAGAAGGTTCGTTCAGGGATTCCTGCTTCGCAATGGATTTCAGTTTACAATGCCAGACAACCGATGAAACAAAGGTAAAACATTGCAATCATTCTTTCTATCTCCTTCAATCCAGCAATCAAATATGTAAAGAAAGGATTAACATGAGTATTGTATTATCTTTGAGTTACTTGTGACTTTTGAATGGGTTGCATTGTAGGTACCATTACAATGTAGCTGATGCAAGATTAGCACAGCATATTGAGAGAGGGATTGCAGATGACCTTCTTATTAGTTGTGTATCATGTTGTTCCAATCTATGGGCACTTATCATGGATGCTGGAACTAATTATACCGCTCAAGTTTACAAATTATCGCCATTATTTTTACACAAGGTGGATTATGCTGCGTATGCCTTGCTATTTTTATAAGTATAATTTAATGCAATGAATCTTATCAATACAATATTGATTCTTTGCAGGAATGGATCTTGGAACAATGGGATAAGAACTTCTACATTACTTCTATTGCAGGGGCCAACAATGGAAGCTCTGTTGTGGTCATGTCAAAAGGTTTGGTTGTTAAAGATGTTATTTTTGCAATTGTGAATTGGCTCTGTTATTTTACCTGGTTAATATATGATGTTACCAACATCCTGGAGAAGTTCTTCAGGATTTGTTATCCTCACGGGGATAAATAGTTTTTGGTGTTCATTTCTCTTTTGTTCGACAGACTTAAGGTTATTCAGTCATATTTTGTTTTCTCTGATTTTGTTATGTTTCTTATATAATTTACTTATGCAGGTACGAGGTACACTCAACAATCGTACAAAGTAAGTGAATCTTTCCCCTACAAATGGATAAACAAAAAGTGGAAAGAAGGTTTTCACGTCACCTCAATGGGTACTGCTGGAAATCGCTGGGGTATTGTCATGTCTCGCAATGCTGGATTTAGTGATCAGGTTTGCTGTTGATTTGTATTCTATTTTCTTTCACTGTCACTCCCCTTTCTGCCATCACTAAACTTTTAAATGTAGGTGGTGGAACTTGATTTTCTCTATCCAAGTGAAGGCATCCATAAACGTTGGGATAATGGTTATAGGATTACAGCAACTGCAGCTACATTGGATCAATCTGCACTTATATTAAGTATCCCGAGAAACAGACCTGGAGATGAAACCCAGGAAACTCTGCGTACATCTCAATTTCCTAGCACTCATGTTAAGGTAGGCAACGTTGAATGTTTAATTGATTTTTTTTAAGGTAATATGACTGGTCTTCTAATTCTAGGTTCTTGTGTTCAGGAAAAATGGTCAAAAAACCTTTACCTTGCCCATTTGTGCTATGGGCGCACAGTTTGCTGATCTCCTTTACCATCCATCAGCATTTAATTGACAAGAATTATGGGTTGTCTGCTGCCCTATCATATAACATCTATTTGAAGAGACTAATTATGCCAGCAGAGAACCATATTAGTTCTCTGTTGTATAGTTTATTTTGATTCTGTTCTCTGCCCTTATATTGTATGCTTTACTTTGCTTGTGGAATTTGGCAGGATAATGTATGTTGTTTTAACTTTATATAAGTTCATCCATTGAAGTGTGTATACTGGTTCTATCTTTTTCGTTTCTGCCTGAATGCAACTATGCTAGTACTGATATCAATCAAGTATCTTTGACGAGATTTCCAGCATTATCTTCTTGGTTGTGACTTGTAAACGTTTAATACAAGAGAAACAAAATGGCTGTCAACAAAAAAAAGTTAATTGAAAATAGACCATTTATTTTAAGTTATTAACTTTAAGAAAAATAAATCAGATGCAAAGAGCAGTTAGTATTTTCATTCAGTTTTTATTCTTTGAAATCCAAGTTTGGGCCGTAACAGTAAAGAAAGGGAAAGGCCAACACTCAAATTAGATGTAATAATGATAAATACATCCTCCTTTTACTATTTTTAAAAAATAACTCTTTTCAAAGTTAGTGACCTAAATTAAAACATTTAAGAGTATGTATAAAAGAGATATAGTAGTTCTATTAGACAATCTGTACAAGGTGTTAATATTGATTTGAGATTTGTGCAATAATTTGAGGTTTATGCAAGTAATGTTAATTTGATGAACAAATCATTTTGCAAAATATTACTTATAAAATAAAGACTAATTTGGTCTCTTGCATTGTCTTTAGTCCGATTTAGTTCTTGATAAAAAATTGTACGTATTAAATTAGTCCCTAATATTTCTATATGGAAGACAAATTAGTATCTTTGTTAAGAGGATTAATCTTCCATATGAATATATAAAGGACTTCGATTATTATTTTTTGTCAGCTGAGCAAAATGTGAGGAAACAAATAATAGCATTAAATGCAGAGTGTCATGTAGAACAACAGTAAAAGCTTCAGCAGTAGGAATTAGTTTTGACTAAATTCAATGAAGAATAAGTTCATCCAAGCCTGTAAGAAAGCATATTGTTTTATCTGTTGATAACTTTTATTGATTGTAACAAAGCATACTGAAACACCTCAATACAGATTCACTTGTAGATGTTCAAATATAGAAAACATTAAGATAAATATTCCTTCTACATATGCTTGGCAAAAATGGCCTCGACAACACCTTGAGCAATTGGATGGTAACATTCGCGAGCCTCCGAAAAAAGTCTTTTGGCAAACACTTTGCCATCTTCATTGCCGCTGTCTTTCACAAGTGCAGTGTAAAGTGGACGGAGATACTTCATCCTTCCAACTTCTTTTAACGTTTTCTCCACTTCATTATAGTAAGTTTTGCATCCACATGAAATGGCCCTTTGGAAAAATGATACCTTTACCTCATAATCTTTCGATTCAGATAGCTTGTAGCGTGCATCCAATGCTGCAATCTGCACGACAAGTATTTTAAAATTTAAAATACAATTGCAAATCTTCTACTGGGCACTAGTGAAAGGTGGCGCATGGTATTCAAGTAATATAATGTATAATGCCAACCAATAATGGCATGTGGACGATCTTTCTCCCACCAGAAAAGAAAAATATGCAAGTGCTTAAAATAAGAATGCGCAGCATGGGCTAAAAAGTGGTTTGGTAATGGAGCTGAATTTCTCTTTAAAGAATTATGTTTTGGTGGATTATTGTTTTAAAGGTTAATATTTCACGAGGTGGTGGAACTCTAAGCAGAAAGGAAGAAAACAATGACTGGGCTTAAAGCCTAAAACTATGAAAGAGTTAAGAGAAATTGGCATTCATCTTTGCGTGGTTTTTAATGAACCACTAAATAGGAATTTTCAGGCTCGCGACTGAAGTACTCGGTATTCTAGAAGAAAAGGCCAGTCATAACATGTTAAATCCAATAGAAATGTGTGAAACTAACAGATTTACAGGACTGAAAGCTAATGTTGTCATAAACTTCCAATATGTTTTCCTGGCCATATATCACCTCTCTCTATCTATGAAGCATTTCATTTAATATTCAACTGATATAGCAATATAAACAACATACCTTATGATACATTTAAGTGTGCAGCTATTTTGACAATGAAGTCATACTCCATTTAATAATGAACAGCTCATATCAAACAAGTTACAAAATAAGGGTGAAAACAATGTTGTAAAGATCACAATCTACCTTGTAAGATCATACAATAATAGGAAAAATCCCAAGTTTTTTTGGTTCATGTGTTTATCAATTCAATTTTTTATGCTGGTAGGTTTTGTGATTTTACAACCCCTTTCCTGATCCTAGGTAGGATGTTGATCTTAGTTCTCAACAAATATGGCGGAAACAGAAAGGTCAGTAAGAAATTGTACCTGATTAGCTTCAATGGACTTTGGCAAGTTATCCAAGTAGAGCTCCCACTCCTGACCTTGCCACTCAGCAATTTCATCCTCCCTCGGCATCCTCCCATTTACAGACTCATTTGCCAGCGATACAATTGTTTTATACACACTGGAGTCAGGCTCATAAGCATCAGGTGGGATTCCAGTACCTTCTGTCCACAGTACAAGGTCAATCTGATTCTCTATGCCAGGGATGTTTGCTTTAAGGAAGTCGAGGAATGTTTCCGTATCAATCGATTTGAACTTGAAAGTGGCAATATATTTCTTCAGAAACTCATCAAACGAGGGCCTCCCAATCTGTACATTCCACGAGAAAATTGACTAATAAATAAAGTACAGGCTTAACTCCAAAATGATGAAATATGCATGTGTTCTTCTCTTCAACCCAAAGCAAGAACAACAAATAAAACACATGAAAAAAGTATGAGCATAAAATTTAGCAATTGCAACTTCCAGAAAATGAAGAATCTCCTTAAAACACAGAAAATAGTCACCAGTCTGATATAATGTAAGCTTTATAAATATAGGAACAAATAAATAACTTGAAATACCTCACGTTCAATGCGCAACAAGAACTGGAAACCTTTCTCATATGGAACCTGAGAATACACATCATCAGGGTCAATTCCTTCCTGGTTATTTTTTAACTTAGTCAACTCCAAATTGTCCTTGAACCTCTCTACATCCTCATTTAAACCCCTCCAACCAATTCCAATATTCAACGTGGCTCTTTTCTCTCCTTGTACAGCCTCCACAATCCTCCGCTCTGCATATGTAGTGAATCCCTAAAACCACAATCAATAACGACTCAATGGTTGCAAGTCTAATGACTAGAATCAATCAAAGGAAGAATGCAAAAACAACAAAGGTTCCAATAATAATGAATCAACACTATCAACAAACACGCAAAATGTAAAATTGGAACACCGCATATATAATTGAGCTATTTATCCAAACAGAGCCTGGAGATATAACCAAAAGCAATATTATTATAGTGATACCTCATTGAGCCAGAAATGCTCATTGGTCTTATTAGTGATCAAATTCCCGGTCCAGCTATGAGCAAGTTCATGAGCCACAACCTGTGCACCAGTTGCATCCCCTTTAATAACAGTTGGTGTCAAAAACACCATCCTAGGATTCTCCATACCCCCATAAGGAAAACTAGGTGGCAAAACCAACAAATCAAATCTCTCCCATTCATAACTTCCAAACAATTTCTCTCCTTCCCTAATCATATCCTCAGTTCCATCAAACTCTTTAGCAGCTGAATCCAACAGTTTCGGAACAGCTTCAGCGTAAACCCTAGTTCTGGGTCCCACCTCCCTATTATCAAGTTCACCAACAGCAAATGCAAAAAGGTAAGGTGGAACTGGAAGTTCCATCACAAACTCTTCCACCACTCTCCCTTTTGATGAATTTCCAAAAAACTCATCATCGTCTAACGGTGATCGGCGGGCAACGTGTTTTGCAGCCATCACAGCCGTTAATTCAGTCGGAATATTCAACTTTGCTGAATAACAAACCCTAATAGCTGGTGTATCCTGACAAGGGAAAACAGAACGAGCATGAATGGCTTGACACTGAGTGTAAACAAAAGGGTGTTTTTTGTTGAAGGTTTGAGGTGGTAATAGCCATTGAAGTGCAGAGGAAGAAGGAGAAGTGGTGTAATTGATGAGAAAGGAGGTGTGGTTAGAAAGAGTGAGGGTGAGTTTAGAACCCTTGATAGGATCAACGGTATGGGAAAGAGAAAAGGGTATTGGAGTGTAGTTGGATTGTTGTGGGTCGGTGATGGAGTTGATGGAGAGGGAACGAGTGTCGAGGAAGAAGGGACCAGAGTGAGGGTTATGGAGAGTGAAGAGTGCTGAAGCGTGAATGGTTGAAGATGGGAAATCTAAGTAGAGAGTTAGGGAAATGTGAGTAGTGTGTGGGTGAGTTGAGTCTGTGAATGAGTGAGGATCAACGGGAGCCATTGTTGTTGTTGTTGGAGGTGAATGGCAATGGAACAAAGAACATGCAATTGCGAAGAATGGTTTATGTTTTGTTAAACTTGATTTTATTGAGGTTGATGATAACCATGTTTTTTATAAGGCAAAAACTACAAATTTCTATAAGTACTTTATTCTTTGGAATAATATCGAGATTAATTAAACACTACTCAAGATATTGGAGCATCTAAATGAATCAATTTCATTTTTCTTACCAAAAATAAAAATAAAATATCAACCTCATTTTTAACTAAAAATATTGAATTAAGTGATTAATGAATTTTGTCAAAAAAATATTTGAATTTTGTGTGTAATTTTTATTAAACATTGACATTAATAGTTTTTTTTTTAGCTTTCAACTTTTGGTTTTTAGAAGAAAAAAAGTTTCAGAATTCGAAGCGGGTTAGTTTTAATCTCTTCCAAATACGATCATTTCTACTAAATTTAACATTAATTATTACTGAAATAATTGATAATTTTGTTACATCAATAGTCATTTTAGTTGTAACAAGATTTAAGCTCGTCATTTTAATTATAAAATTAAACTTTTGATCATTAAACTAACACTTCTTACTATACTCATTTTTTTGGTAACAATATTGAGTTTCTTTTACTCAAACAAAATTATTTAAATTTTCTGTTTGAGATCGGAGTTTTTACTGCTGTATATAGTGATTAATTTTTTGCTAATTTGGAAGCACTTAAAATGATGATAAATATTTAAAGTTTCATATTTAAGAATTGAATCATCGACACCACACTTGATCTATAAATAAGTAATTTTCAAATGATAAATAAATAAATAGTTAAAAAAAATATAACAAAAATGGAATAAACAATAATTGGGGATTTGGATTGTCATAAAATAAAATTGGTGATTTGGCTTACAGAAAGAAAAGAATAGAAGAAGAAGAAGAAGAAGCATACGCAGAGTTTGGTAACTGGAAATTGAGAGAGAGAGAGAAATGGATGACTACACGAGAGAGATGATGGACCTGAAAACCCTCGTCACTCGCACTCTCGAGAAGAAAGGCGTTCTCGCTAGGATCCGCGTGCGTTCTTTTCCATTTTCATTTTAGGGTTTTCTTCTTCTTCTTCTTCTTAGATCCAATACTTAGGGTTCTTTCTTCATTTCTTGTTTTGTTTCAGGCTGAGCTTAGAGCCAGTGTCTTCGAAGCTATTGAAGAGGAAGATCGTGTCATTGAAAAGGATCAAGCTTTGCCTCCTGCATTGTTAGGTAGCTGCAACGATCGTGCTAAACAGCTTCACGCTTCTCCTTCTGGTCACTCTTCTTTCTCCTTCTGCTGATTTTCTTTTTTATATTCTCTTCTATGTTTCTGTTATCTTATCTTATCTTGCTTTCCACTATTTTTATTTCCACCCAACCACAATATATATTGAGCTTGAATTGGGATTTGTGATTCGCCCCTTTCCATTTATTTATTTATTTATTTATTTATATATTTTTTAAATTGAGCTTGTATTGCTTGAATTCAGTTATTACTAGATATCCTGTATCCGATCTGACCCCTGTGTTTTAATTCGCGTATTCTGCCTGCCTGTTTATGAGTCATGGGAGCGTCTGCATGTTTGGAGATAGTTATGTTTTGTAATGATCGTTTTCAATCTGTTATTTAATACTGTACACAATTGTTTCCTGTCTGGTATTCACCATGCAGGTAGACTCCTTACTGCGCTGGTATGTGAATACCTTGACTGGGCACAGCTCAATCACTCCCTCAAAGTTTATCTCCCAGAGTGTAATTTGGTAATCAATCAATTTGTATTTGCCCGTTGTATTTATTTTATTATCGTGTTGCTTTTTGTTAATTCCCATTATGCTGCTGCTTTTGATTGCCATACTTTCTTGCAGGAAAAAGATTCATGGAAGTCTGAGCTGAAAGAATTTAGTAGCAAAAATGGATATGATCTCAATAGAAATGGAGACAGCCCTGTACTCCTCGATGTGCTCCAAGGCTTCTTGAAATTTGAGGTTTTTTTAGTTAATTGCATTCATCATGTCATTCTTTCATTCTTTACTGTGCTGTTTTTATTCCCGGCTTTCTAGGTAATGATTTTGTAATGCATTGTGCTTATGACAAGTTTTGGATCCTAGAGTAATGTAGTCAAGGATTGCATATGCTGCAGTTTTATTTGGTTTTGTTAGATTGAACCTAAGCAAAACATTTTTAGTGACATTCTAACGTTCTTCTGGTTAAAGCTATAAAGAACTCGCCTTGTTTAATGTCATAGCTTGTGAACTGTTCTCTTTGCACCTGTGTTCTATGATGTATGTTGTGTCATAACTTAAGTCTGGCTAGCTTTAAATCCTATTACAATGGGGGTTATGTCAAAATGTTGTTGGTTCGTAACTCCTTAGGTTGGCTTAATTTTGATTTTTAGAATTGTAAAGGTCAAATGTTTTAATGTTGTAATTTGAAACTTATTGAACTTTATATTTGGAGTTTTAGGAACGAAAAATATGGACTGTGGTTAAGATTGAAGAGACAGTGATATATAGAACTGGATGACGGGATATTGTATCCAAATATATGAAAAATGATCTTGAAATTTTAGAGTATAGATGACATGGAATTAAGGTTGAATTTATTGAATGACATTTAGGCTACAACAACTTGATTTTTACGATGATTCAGAGATCCTTGACTGAGTCATACTGTGAATGTGTATATGCACCCAACTGACTACAAAATAATATATAAAGAAAAATGAGAAATCAGTTGTTTGCTTAGAAACTACTGTACAGGAGTTGCTACTTTCTGTTGATGACGTATATTTAGGATTTTCGTCATTTGACATGTGTTTTATGATTTGAATGCCACGTATATTAATTTAAAATAGTTGCAAATGTGTACTGACTAATGATTGCATGGTGATTATTATTTGATAGAACTTATCCCAAGCAAGGGCTAGTGGTAGGAGGTTTACTTCTTCAGAAACCGAGCCTTTGCCAAACTCGGAATCACGGAACACGCGAAGGCATTCATCATCATCTGTTGCTGGTGGCTTACCTCCACTAGGAAGGTGCATAGCTGACCTTTAAAGGACCATTTGTTTAAGCTTAAAAAAATGTTTTTAAAGTTGTGTATGAGTATGATATATTTTTGTAGATATTGTATGTAAAACAGAAGCTATTTTTTGCTTGGGTTTGATTATAGAAAACATTCTGTAGCTTAAAAAGTATTCACAATTATATACTCCAAATCCTATTGTTAAATGCTACCGAGCATCTTTTCAAAATAGCCCCAAATCCTATTGTTTCCCACTTTCCCTATACTGTGATTTTTTCCAAAAGATTAAATGTTTTTTTCATGATTTTTTATGTTACAAACATGTTCTTATTTTCTCTGCAAGTTGGTCTATTAGTATTACCTTATTGTTTTTTTTTTTTGTGTCATTACAACTTATCTACATTATTTCTTTCTGAGTAGAAAATTTTCAAGTAATATGTGTACTTTTGTTGCAGGGCTGTTCCTTCATCTCAAACATCTGGTGGGTATTTTCTATGACTAACTATTATAGTAATTTATTTACTTTTATGCTTGGAAATTTCGTTTAATTTACACTATAAGCACCCAGATAGAAGAGGAGGACCTTCTGCATCTACTTACCAGAAGGATGAGTACAATTGGCGATATGACAGTGATGAACTTCCTGAAGATGTAATTCAAGCTTCAAATGCTTTGGAAAATCTTCAACTTGACCGAAAAGCACGGAATCTAACATCATCTTGGCGGTTCGTTCTGATTCAATTATGACTTCTTTTTTTCACCATCTCAATTGTTGGTTTAGATGGAATTCAAAGCATTAACAATAATCTTTCATTTATTGTTGTGCCGCAGACACGCTGGTGATGGAATCAGCGAGGACGAAGGCAGAGCTGATCATGTTTAGGGACAAACATAGCATGTATAACCACATTCTGCCAATGTATTTTATTGTGTATTTTAAATTTTCTGCCTTCGGTGATGATTGTATGTTCCGAATTTTATGTAAGATTATTTATCATGATATGATTTAGCGTTTTATGTGAGCTTTTTCCTCTCAAATCTTTCTTTTGAGAATCTTAACTTGGGGTCTGTTTGGGAAAGATGGCTGATGCCTTATGGCTGATAGCTTATAAGTTATTATAGCCGATAAGTTAATTGAAGTGTTAGGAAAAATTAGCGGTTTGACTGACTTATAGATATGAAATGACGTTAAAAATAAATATTTATTTAATATTTAATTGTTTTAAAGTAAGATGATAGCGATAAAGTTGGAAGAAAACATAATAAGCTAAAAGCTAGTAAAATAAGTTCATTATACTACATCTCGATATGATTTTGCCAACTATTTTTTAATGGATAGAAAAAACTGCTTGGCTACCTATAATGTGATCTCAATAGAAATAGAGACAGCCCGACCTGTTCTCGTGCTTGAAGGATTCTTGAAATTTGAAGTTTTTTTTTAGCTAGTTGCATTGCACTTATTGATGTCATTCTTTAATGTGCTGTTTGTTATCTTATCCGGGATTTCTAGGTTCTACTGTATTGTGTGCTTATGACGGGTTTTGGATCAATCCTTTGGTAATGGCACCAAGGATTGCATACGCTGCAGTTTTATTTAATTAATTGGTTTTGTTAGATTGAACCTAAGCAAAATTAACATTTTTGTTGACATTCTAACGTTCTTCTGGTTAAGTTAGAAAGCACTTGTCTTGTTTATTGTCATAGCATAGCTTGTGAACTGTGTTCTATGTGATAACTCAAGTTTGGCTAGCTTTAAATCTATCACAAAGAGGGTTGTTCGCTATATATACAACTCAGGTTTGAGATATAACCAGGGGCAAGGAATTGGATGGCAGCAATCTCATGATTGCTTAATTGTTTACTAAGATCAATATATTAAATATTTATTCAAGAATCAAGAAAATTCTATAATTAAATTCAAAGTTTTTCTTTTTTTTTTTAACATCCTAAGTTTTACCTTTATCATTATAGATTTAGAGACAAGGATAGAATGGATTAGAACATATTATTACAAAAAACAAACACGTCTGTGACTACTAAAAAAAAATTTATACACAACTATTTGGGGTAATTGAAGGATGGATCATGGAGTATTATTATTGTCTAAGACATGTTCAAAAACAGAAAGTGCAAATGAGATTGAGATGTTTGAAAAATAGATAGGGTTAGTTACATTACATTGTATGAACAGGAGAAGGTTTCAATATTACTAAATTAAGAAGAGAAAAGAAAAGAAAGAGGAGAAAAAGTAGGCAAAAAATGGTGGTTAGCTAGAGGTCAAAGTCAAAACCCCACCAAAGCATTAAAAAATAGAAAGAAAAAAACCAATCAACCCCAAAAGCCCTTTGTAAAATTCTCCCACCACCAAACCAAACCAAACCAAACCGAGTCATTTTTTTTTTTGTTTTTTTTGTGTGTTTTGTTCATTCCTTTTTATGGGTACAAAATTTACAAAGAAGTAGGAAAGAGAAAATCACAACCTTTTCAAATCTACAAATCAAGTTTTGATCTTTCTCACCCCTTTTCCATCCATCATAACTCTCTGTCCAAACCTTAATCAAATTTTCAACATCTTCTATATAAGGTATGATGGAAAAAATCAATCTTTTGGTTTTTGATTTTACATGTCCTATTGTTTTCTTGTTTGAACAATTTCAAGATGTGTCCTTTTTGAATATGATTGTTTTGTGATAGTAAATGTTGATTGATTAGACCCTCATTTTGGAATTATTGGATTGATAATTAACGATGGGGTGTGTGTATATGTATTTGTATTGATTTTGATCTGAAATCATTGTGCAGGTTTTGGACATTGTTGCAAATAACAACAAGGTCTTTGATGGTTTCCACTTTTACATATTATTATGGTGTCAATATTCATTAGTAGGCATTTGATTTCTGGAGCTAGTGATAGTGACTTGGGATCAGTAACGTAGATGGTGTAGATAGAATAACAAAAAAAAAACTAGGTAATTTTTTGTATTGTAATTGACTTTTATTTGATGATATATTTGTTGCTCAGTTGTGTGGGTGGTGAGGTTATGTAAGGCATGGTATCGGCTACAATTAGGCGAATTGTGTCACCCTGTTGGAGGCCATATATTCAGGGAGAAAATTCTAGATATGGCGATGCAAGTGGACGTTTCGATGGTTTGTTGTGGTATAAAGATTCTGAAAGACACGCGAATGGTGAATTCTCAATGGCTGTTGTTCAAGCAAACAATTTGTTGGAGGATCATAGCCAAGTTGAATCAGGACCCATGAGCTTAGTTGAAGGAAGTCCTCGAGGTACTTTTGTTGGTGTATATGACGGCCACGGTGGTCCAGAAACTGCCCGGTTTGTCAATGACCGCCTATTTAAACATATCAAGAGTATGTTGTTCTTCTGTCTTCATCCGGCAACTTAATTTTATATTTTTTGGAAGTAACTTTTCAAATCATATGGCATTTGCATACATTTAAATTTGATATTGGGTTTTCTTTCACATGTTTAATGACAGAATTTTTATGGTCTTAATTGCATAACATATTTCCTCACCATCACCCCCATGCGCCAATAGTTTTACATTCATGTTTTTTTTCGGTATGGGTGTGATCTTTGGCTATAGAGGGGTTTTGTCCTTTTTTTCATCTATTCAAATCATGTCTACTAGAAAAAACTTACCGTAAATAGTTTTATTCAAACTTAGATTTTTGTTCGATTTGTTAAACTTATGTTACGCAAATAGATGATGGGATAAAGTTTAATTATTGTTTTTGCAAAATGGCGGGTGCCATGTAAATCAGATAGTTGGGTATTTTTATTATTTTTTATCCACATGTTTCTAAAAGCACATTTTGTGTCAATGAATGATTGTTTTCGTCGTTATTGTTCAACATCTTTATGATATTTGTCTTTTTATCATTATGGAATTATATGTGGGTGGCATCCAATGGAGGATGGGTGGTAACTAACTTCAACGGGATGAACTGATTTTGTGATCAAATAATTTGATCACTGGTTGTAAAATTTGTTTTCAAACTGACACTGTGTGGCACTTGCCCTTGGTGACCGATAGACCACGACTTAACAGACCATTTCTTTTATCTATTATACCCACTCGCTCAAATTGTAGCCCAAGTTATGTGCTTTTTATCCCTTTACCTGGTTGATATGTTTTCTGAATTCTTAGCTGATCTAAATGCAGAGTTCACTTCAGAAAATCAGGGAATGTCAGCAGATGTTATCACTAAAGCATTTTTGGCAACAGAAGAAGAATTTCTTGCTCTGGTAAAGAAGCAATGGCTACACAAACCACAGATAGCATCGGTTGGAGCTTGCTGTTTGGTAGGTGTAATATATAGTGGAGAGCTCTATATTGCAAACGCAGGAGACTCACGAGCAGTGTTAGGAAGACTGGACGAGGCTACAAAAGAGATTAAAGCAGTTCAACTATCCAACGAGCACAATGCTAGCCTGGAATCTATCAGAGAGGAGCTACGTTCATTGCATCCCAATGATCCACAGATTGTAGTGATGAAGCACACGGTCTGGCGCGTAAAGGGTCTCATTCAGGTGACGATTTTAAAGCTTTATTTCATGTTTCATTTTTTTTTTTCATTTAAGATTCACATGCACACATTCAATGCATGTGTTCCTGAGTTGATGCACATGTCAGAGGTCTGTGTTCATGAATGTCTTTGAAAATCAAATCATAGAGTTGTGTTGTTTACATTGTAGATTTCAAGATCCATTGGTGACGCTTATCTAAAGAAGAAAGAGTTTAACCAAGCACCACTGTTGTCAAAATTTCGGCTCCAAGAACCCTTTGAAACACCAATCCTTAAAGCTGAACCAACAATACAAGCACAGAAAATACAACCCAGTGATCAATTTATTATATTTGCATCAGATGGATTATGGGAACATTTGAGCAATCAAAAAGCCGTTGACATTGTCCAGAGCTGTCCACGCAATGTACGTACAATTTTTTCTTTTATGATATGCTATATTCAATGCTCATTGCAATTAATGTATAAAAAATTATTAAAACACATGATTTCTGATTGATTCTGTGTATAATTAATTATACAGGGAGTAGCGAAGAAACTGATCAAAGCAGCACTTTGTGAAGCCGCAAAAAAAAGGGAAATGAGATACTCAGACTTGAAAAAGATTGATCGTGGGGTACGGAGACATTTCCATGATGACATCACGGTTATAGTTGTGTATCTTGATTCACATAATCCTCGTGCTCCCGTCGTTTCAATTAAAGGAGGTGGTGATTTTGGTATTGGTATTGTAAATGGCTAATTTGAGAAAATTTCCACATTCCCATATCTCTTAAATTTGTATTCCAAGTGTAAATATTTCTCTACTCATTGTCCCATACATACCATTTCTGGAATAATAGTCTCTCTCTCTCTGGCTTATTTTCTTTTCCTTTTCCATCAATTTTTTTATGTAGTGTTTGATTCTTTTTTCCCTCCATTATTTATTAATTTCATAGAAGACATTGTTACACTTGAGACCGGGCCTCACAGAAAAACAGATACATGAGGTTTTTTCAAGTATTATTTGAGAATTATTGTATTTATATATATTCATCACCTATGTTCATTATTATAAGTAACCATTAGACACATGAAGAACCATGAGTCGTATAAAGGATGTAATATTTGTCATGAGAGTTCAAAAAACGTTCAATGGTATTTCTATTCTCCTTCCTTATATCATGTGATCGAGAATTGTAAACTTAAGCAAAGAATCAGTTCTTTGCACTGAACTAATAATGCTTTCGAATACGTTAAATTGCCAAAAATGTACAAAAATCTAATGCAGACCGATTTCAAGAGTGAGTAAAAATAGGAGGCATAGAACCTGTAACTCGCCTGCAATGACATGCTTTTATCATTTTAATATTACATAAATAAAATAGAAAAATACAATGTACCAAAAAAAATATAGAAATATAAAAATAAAGTGCAGAGACAGTGTCATGGCCACACGTTCGTTAAAAAAAGATGTGAACATAACTGAGTGAGGAAGAGCTAAACTGCATCAGCATAGAGTGATATGAATATTCTTCATCATCATACAGGAATGATGTCTATTATATCATCCTCATCTCTCAATAATCACAATAACAAAAGCTTATTCTCACTCTCAACAAGGCCACATCTTTTTATTACTTCTTCTTCTTCTTCTCTTCCTTTCATTTCCACAACTGCCATCCATTTCCATTATCATTCACTTCATAATAAGCTTCACCTTCCGCGGCGTTTCAATGGAGTTCCCGTGCCAACGATAGCCATGACAACCGATCAGTATGTTTTCCTGCTGAGCTGAGCTCAGTAGTGTATCGATCTCTTTTTAATTGTGCTTCTTTTCTTTCTAACTAAACTTGTTTTGTTTTTGTTTATCTTTGTTTCTATATTATATATTGTGAACTGAAGGGTGCAAGAAGTGCTTCCACCACCTCTTACTTCAACTTCACCTCCACCTTCTTTATTTGATGGAACTACCAGGTTTCTTTCTTTCTTATCTTCTTTTTCACCAAACAAGTTAATACAAATTCAATGAAATTAACTGTATTATTCTTGTGGCTTTGAGTGAACTGAAGGTTGTATATCTCCTACAAATGCCCATATGCTCAACGCGCATGGATCACCCGAAACTCTAAGGTTATTATTACTATTTTATAATCTCTTCCATATTTTATTAGTTTAATTTTGATACACCGTCATCAAATCATAATCAATAATCTGTGACTTTATGAGTAACATTTTTAATGATCTCACAATTATAATTGATCGAGTTTTCACCTTATGCTGAGTTTACTCTAAAGTCTAATCCCTCTTTTACTGTAGAAGCAATTTATATATAAGCTCTTATACGATAAGTGCTTATTGAACAAACACTTAATTAAGTTGTATATCCAAAAACTGTCTTAATGGTGAGTGGTTTTCAGTCACAATTTATTTGATATGATAGTAACAACGTCTCTATTTGTTGGAAGCAGGGATTGCAGGACAAGATACAATTGATTCCCATTGATCTACAAGACAGGCCATCCTGGTATAAGGACAAAGTCTACCCAGCCAACAAGGTCCAAATAATATTTACTTTGTTTCAAAACCATGATATGTTTGATCTTACATGTTTGTCGTGGAACTTCAAGTATACCACACTCTAAATAATGTTGTTTTGATGTATTTCCAAGTTCAGGTTCCATCTCTAGAACACAATAATGAAGTTAGAGGAGAGAGTCTTGATCTGATTAAATATATTGACACTCACTTTGAAGGCCCCTCCCTTTTCCCTACTGTAAGATACTTTTCATTTTTTATATTTATTTTCTAGTCCAAAATTGAAACCAAAACTTCACTATAATAAACAGAATCCTGATGATACGGAGTTTGCTGAAGAGTTGCTAGCTTACACCGATACCTTCTACAAGACCGTTGTTTCTTCATTTAAAGGAGATGTTACTGAGGCTGGTAAAGTGACACTTTCTTTCTTGATGTTAGATACAGACATACACATGCAATAGAAATGTTAAATCCAGAAAAATAATAGAATGAATGTGAGTTATGTTGTGTAAAAATATTGCATATTCATCTAAAGCATCACTCACCTTTACATTGCTTCACTAGGCACTGCCTTTGATTACCTGGAGATTGCTCTCTCCAAATATGATCATGGACCTTTCTTCCTTGGCCAATTCAGTCTGGTGAGTTTACTTATCTTGATCCATAGCAATGGCAATGGATAGTCTATCCTTCTTGTGCATTTTCACATTGAATTGAACTTGTCAAAGTTTTGTATTAATTTCAGGTGGATATAGCATATGCTCCTTTCATTGAAAGATTTCAACCGTTTTTAATAGATGTGAAAAATTATGACATTACAATAGGCAGGCCTAAACTGGCAGCATGGATTGAGGTGGATAATACTGTAAAATCTTATTTATTTATTTATGTATGTATGCTTATCATGGTTATTGAGAAAATATTTCACAATATTAGAAAACTATGTTTCAATCCATTCATATCATTATACGGTTGAACTCTGTATCTTGAGGTTACAAGGTTAAACTCTAACACCTCAAGTACGGTGGTTCTGGTCTTCTGGAAGTTAGTGTATGATTGGATTTATGGTAAGTTTGGCAGAATTATGCCACATTGATTTTGTCAAACTCATCGTGAATCCAAATATAAACTTAGACATACAAGCTGCAATTTAACAATTTCAGTAGTTTCCAGAACCTAGACCAATAAAGATGACCTTGTGTCCTAGCAGAATCCATGGACCTATAAATACTTGGCAAGTGTCAACCTATGTGTTCTGCTAACATGGATAGGTCACAGGTTCAACATTGCATAAACTTGTATCCTGAGCTTCACTCAAGAATTGAAATTGTGCTCTTACTACAGGGAATAAACAACATTGAAGGCTACAAAATAACCCGTTCTGATCCCAAGGAGCTTGTTGAAAGTTACAAGAAGCGCTTTTCGGTATATCACAAGACTGAACTTTAGTTACTTAACTGAAAATACATTATTTGAATTCACAATGCCACTCAATTAATGTGATCCTTGATCCATTCTTATATGTAGGCCAATCCATGAATCCAATGTTTGGCATCACAACACGACCAAGAGTGAGAAGATTGATCAGAATTTTAGTGTCAAGTGCACTATATCCAAGATTGATTAGAATATGTGAAGATGGTCGTGTGACTTACATGTTCATTATTGATTATCTTGTGGCAGTAGCCAAGTAAATTGTTAGGGCATTTGTAATAGTGAACTCCACCTAATTAAAGGTCTGTTTGGATTATTTATTTGAATTTATCTACTAACTTTTTGAAAGATTTTATAAAAACAACATAATTTGTCGATAAAATGTTTTCAACATATTTACATAAATTTAGCAAAATAATTTATGAAAGAGTGTATAGCTTATACGAAAACACATGGACTTTATTTTATCTTTTGTTAAAAAAAAAAAAACTTGTAAACACTTAAATAATAAGAATTTATGTTATAATTACTTAAGTCGATTGTCCAAATGGAGTCTAACAGTATAAAAGCAAGTTAAACTTTATGACATCCACATTATCTAGTACACATGATACCAGAGTTATTGTTTGTCCAAATAAAACTTATCTACTCATTCAATCAACATTTTTCTATGCAAATGTAGTTGCAAAGGCACAAGAAAAACAGTAATATATATTAACCATAGTATACACTGCAATTTAACTGGTGTGCTTATACATAATGAATAGTAACATACAGGAAGAGAGGTAATTGAAAAGAAAACTATAGTCCTACAATAATTCCTGTTTTGAATTTCCTCTGGTGGCAAAGCTTCAACGCCTCCAAAATCGAGTTGCCTTCTTTCTTTCTTTCTTTTTATTTCCTAGAGTGACCGAGGGCAAAAATGTGTGCTGATAATTTTCAGGAATAAGAGAAATGGTGCTGTCTAGTTAGACAATGTGCGGCGCAGAATAAATACATTTACATGCCACTAATAATGCAGCTTCCTTTTGTGTATCAGGAACCATACTGGAGAACCGGAGCCACAAAAAATTGGAATATATATGTCAAATACATGGAGCATCAAGCATGCTACTTCAATAACACCTTCCAAATTTTTCTCATATATACAGCCAATGACCATAAGGCAAGTCCTGCTGAAGTATAAAGCAAAGCAACACCAGACCCCACTGCAAAGGCAGCTCCTCCATAACTGGAAAGATTAATGAGAAAAGACAGAAAATCCTATCAGTCAATGACAGCGCTTAAAACAGTTTTAAGGGGAGCGAAATGAATGCTTAACATATACAACTTCTGATAAATTCACACCCAAAAGAAGAAGAAAAAATCCTAAATAAATAAGATTAAGCATTGCATACTTGAAGTTTAGATCAACTGATCATCAAAGTTATTAGCTCATTTACAAATGAGTGTTTCATATAAATTTTCTTTTCATCACAAATCAATTAATATCTTCGTATATCCTCAAAATACAAAGAAAACGGATACCTTGAGTCCCGGGTCGCAAGAAGGATGGCTAGTGCAGTCATCTGCGTGGCTGTTTTCCACTTTCCCAAGTTATTTACAGCAACAGCCTATTATATCAAGTTTCATGATATAAGCTCAGAACTTTGTGCTAATAACAGCTAGTTTATTGAACTGTACAGGAGATGAAACAAACCTCTAAAAGCTTACTATCCTGGGAAGCCGCCCATTCCCTGACAGCAGACATGGTTATCTATTTTGCAAGTCACAGAAAAAAATATAAATAAGCAATTTGATTTGGTAATAATGCAAAACCAGTAGATCATACTCAAATGCACAAGGAAAGCACAAGACTGCATGAGAGTATGACTTAAATATGAATCCATGTCCCATCAAACAATTGGGTGATGATGTATTATTAAATATGTATCATGGACATGCCAAAGCAAAATACAATACAATTACCATATATACACGAGATGGCAACAAAATGTCAGACCTAAATAAACTATGACATAAACACATCGGCAAGAAAACATCAAAGAATACAATATAAAAAAAAAAGGAAGGACCCTCGTAAAGCAGAGCTTATAACTTGTTATATAGAAAAGTATGGAATAGAAATGAGATAAGTATGCATTATTACCTCTCTACCAATGATGGCAATGGAAGGTATAGGGAGTAACCAAGGTGCTTGGCCAAAGACACCAGCATCCAAAGGTCTAGTACATAATAAGACCAATGTGGCGGCAACCATGAGCTGCATTGAATAGAATAGAATATAAGACATGTATGCAATGCAATGCAATGCATAAAGTTAAGAAGAGGGAGGGAAAATACCTTGTCAGCTACAGGGTCTAAGAATGCACCAAATGAAGATTTTAACTTCATCTGAATTGGAAATTGAATTGAAAAGTAAGTAAAAGAAAAAGTAGGGTTAGTAGTTAATAAGTGGTGAGTTAGAAATAGAAGAGAATAGAACCTTGCGAGCAATATAACCATCAAGCCAATCAGTAACAGAAGCTGCAATGAAAATTGTGGTGGTAGCAGTTGTTCCTCGCCAACCATCCATATAGAAAGCTACACACACAAACACAATAAAAAAAAAACAAATTGAATTGAATGTGAAATTATAAATAAATAAACATGTGCAAAGGGCAGAACGTACTAGCAACAAGAAGCGGGACGGCGGCGACACGGGCAAGAGTCAAAATGGTGGGTAAAGTGAGGAAATTGGAAGGAGGTTGTGGTTCAGGTTGTTGTTCTGGCTGTGAGTGTGATGGAAGTGTAGAAAGAAGAACTACTTGACCGGAAAAGGGTGAAGTGTGGGAGAAAGAGGGGGGTTTATTAGAAGAAATAGGGAATTTAGTAGTGGAGCGTCGATGGTGTTGGTGAATAATGTTTGAGAATGATACGGAGAAGAAGAAGGGTTTAATTTTGGTGATGGTGGCTGAACGGACGTAGATAGAAGAAGCAGTTGCGCTTAGTTTCAGGGCCGACGACATCGTCAATCGCTGATCACCTCTAGTCACTAAATCAGTTGCTGCTTGTTTTCTTCCTCACACCAAAGGGAAAACCAAATTTTGCGCACACTTCAACAAATACCCTATGTTTATCCAAATCAATTCATTTTTTCTTAGCTTTGTGGACGCACATAACCTTCTTTTTATTCCTCCCTCAGGACAACAAACTTTTCTTGTTGTAACCAAACAAACAAACAAATTTTATTTTATTTTTCTGTTTAAGAGGAGACCGGAACCAACTGTAGTCGGAATTGTGATATACTATGGCCCCTTATCTTATAAATTAGAGGACGAAAGCTAAAAGGAAAAAAAAAAAACATCTTTTAATGAAATGTGTAAATAACTCATCTTATTGTTTTAGACGTGTGACTCTTTAACAATGAATATTTGATTCTTTGTAATGCTATGTTTGGTTGCGTGGTGTGCATGGGCGGAGCTGCAAGTTTAAAGTCTCTTAAAAAAAATACACGTATATAGTTCAATTGTTGAGGACATTATATTTTATATGTAGAAATTGAAGTTTGAATTTAAAATTTTCCATTTATTCATCTCAATAAGTTAATTTTTAACTACAAAACTACTTTACTCTAAAAACAAAAAAGGAGTATTTAAAGTTGGGAGGAGGTCAACCAAAATTAAACAACCAAATGAGTTATTATGGCAACTTGGCAAGGCTATGCAAATGCTAGAAAATCTTCATGTTAATAATTAGCATCTGGACACACATGCATAGTTGACATTGTCCAAGTTGTATTTTGAATTAAGAAAGGGTAGATGAGATAAGAGAAACGTATGCAAATGTTTGTGGTCAAAACTTGTAGAGACAATGTGCGTGTAGTACCACATTGTGGAATCAAAATTGACAAGATTGCAAAAATAATGAGATATAGAGTGATAAAGAGCCCAAAACTCAACCAAATGTAGAAGTGCACAAGTTGCACAGTGGAAAACCTTAATGAAAGAATCAACATGGTTACAACTTACAAATTAGCCCTTAGCAAGTGTAGAGGATTTGTTTGTCGTAGGCACTAATTACCAAAAAAAGTAATATTTACATTGAAAATTGTGTTTTATTATTATAGAAAAGTATATTGTACAAATTTTAAGAGTGTTTTTTCTATTTTTGTTTCCTTAACTATTGCCTAACCATTGCCCTAAGTACAATGTTTATCATTTTCCATTTTCCGTAACTACATAGGAGTCATCAATATTCAACTTAAAATTATACTCGAGAGGGGGCTCCAAGCTATATGATGTTCATGATATTATTTGTCATAACAAATAGGGGTGTAGCTTTATCCTTTTTTGGTAGAATGAGGGTAATCTTATATCGATCGATCTTGAAGGATGGATGGAATGAGATAGCTATGAATCATGTGGTCAAGGCTCAAACTCAAGTTACAAAATGTAAGTAGTAACAACAAAGAAAGTAGGTTAACTAGCATAAGTGAACCAATATTATTAATAGAGATATTCCAACCCAATCAATCATATACATTTCCAAGTTGAAAAAATTGTTCTAATAGTCACGCGATATAAATTTGCCCCAGTACGCGCGCGTCAACATGCATGATCACAATCCTTGATAACTAGTGTTCATGATGTATGTCATGTTATGGTGTTTTTTAGACTCATGAGTTTACTATGGAAGAGTTTCCAAAAGAATGCATGGATACATTGGAGATATTAGATCATGTCAATGTGAGACTGCTGTGATTGTTGAAACAAAATTATGATTTTTTATAACTTTTGTTAATATACTAGTTTAAAACTTTCATGTTTTGAATGTATAAGTAGTGTTTCAATTTAGTTCGAAGAATGTTCCTGGTCCAAGAACTTTTGAAATTTATGTCCCCAAAGATATTTTTTCTACAAACTTAAAGAATATCTCAATTAAACCAAGACAATAATAGAATCTATGATAGTATGATTGATTGGATCGGAATATGCCAAGTGATTCATATTTTTAGAAGAATATCTATCTTATTACTCACTTGTGTAAGGCTTATATTATATACACCATGCCTGATGCCTCTCACTATAATATTAATTAATGATTTTTGTAATAGTTAAAAGTTTAGAGAAAATTGAAGATGAGGAAATCACTTACAAAACCTCCTTGGCTAAGGCTTAATGGTTTTTCTACTAGTATTTGCAATCCTTGCACAATGAATATCAGTAATTATTTTCGAAACTTTTGTAGTAAACTTTTACTAAGAAAAATACTTAAGTTTATTGAGAATTTAGTATTACTGTACGATGAGGAGGGAGTAGGGGCAATAATTTAGTGTCGGTGTCGAAAGCAGGACACTATAATTGGCGGGTCCAGCTGAATCAGGAGGGATCAACCACACTTTTGGGGTAAAAAAGCACAAAGACAAAAGTGCACTCTTATTTTGGACTTTGGAGTAGTAGTAATTTGTTTGACTGTAGTAGTACATTATTAGTACTGTAGTAATTTGTTACTAGTAATATCGCACGCACCATACTAGATTAATTAATAAGATAAGATAAGATATTTCCAATTTGATTAAATAAATGACCATACTAAACGAAGAAAATAGAATTACTAGTACTAATTAAATGAAATTGTTAAAATAAAGAAAGATTAAAGACAAATTGAGAAAAAAAAATACTGTAGATTATGGCATGTTTGTTGAGTGTTGATGAAAAGTAGAAAATGAGGAAACGAAACTAACTTTATAGCCTTTTGGCATTCCGTGAAGCTATCACGCAGCACATGTTTTTAATAACGTGACGCCATTTTCGCTCTCTCTCTCTCTTACTACTACTAGCTGCTACTACCTTGTTAGTAGTGCGAAAACGCACAAATAAATAAATAACTAAATTACAGACAGTTGCGGAAGAAAGAAAATCAATCAATCAATCAAGTAAAACGAGATCTTCTCATTTTCAACACTATTTCTTCTTCACTTCACTTTCGATCCGAATCCAATCCACAATATGAACAACACTCACAAAACTTCAAATCATGTAATTACTTTCGATCACAAGAGGTATTCACTTCACTCACTCTCTATTAGATCCATCATCCATTTCTCTTCCCTTTCTTTTTTTCTATTTTTTTAGGTTTGAGGGTTTTAAATTATTGTAACCGTTCCGTTAATAATCAAATTATTATTATTCAGTTTTGACCTTCGATTTCGCTCAATTCTGTGTCAGTTAATGTTCAATGTTTCGTTTCTTCATTTGCTTAGAAATTAGTATTCATTATTATTGTTTATCATTGAGAATGAGGCAATGCTGAGTTGCGAGTGAGTGAGTGCGTTTTGTGCCAAATGTTAAGTGGCTTTTGCTTCCGGGTTTGATTTTGCCTTTGGATTGTTGTTTAGTGTTTTTTATTTTTGTTTTGATCGATTTTAGTTTTTTTAGTTCTGGTTTTTCCTGTGTCAATCTGCATTATTTGTTAATTGTTTCTCTTGTGTTTTATTTATCTATCTATCTATCTATCTATCTGTAATTCAATTTTTGGAAATTAACAGGGATGCCTATGGGTTTACTGTGCGACCTCAGCACTTGCAAAGATACCGTGAATACGCCAACATATACAAGGTCCTGCCACTTTTTTATTTTGTTGCAAAAATGTGTAATGTTCTTCTAGTCTGCCAGTTGTTTTGAGTTTAGAACTTACTCATTTGTGATTTCAGGAGGAAGAAGAGGAAAGGTCCGAGCGGTGGAAATCATTTTTAGAAAGACAGGCTGAGACGGAGTCTTCTCAATTGGCCACAAACAGATCTGCTGTGGAGGAAGATGAGAAAGTTTCTGCTGATCATGAAGCTGCTGGGAAAGAAACTGATGCCGACTTAGAGAATGGTGTTAATGGACATCAAGCAAGCGGCCACGCGTCTGGTGACGCTGATGGTCCAGCTGAAAATGGTAATCAACAGGAGGAGTTACCAACACCTGAGGAGAAGACAAGAATTCATAGAGTCCAGTTATGGTCAACCATAAGATCGTCTCTTCATATTATTGAGGATATGATGAGCATTCGTGTAAAGAAGAAAGGTGTATCAAAAGATGAGCAGGTCACTGAAACTGAGAAATCACTATCTCATTCAGATGTTACTAAATCGCCAAAAGGAACATGTGAGGAAGACTCCGACGAGGAGTTCTATGACGTTGAAAGGTCTGATCCAAGTCCGGATACTCCTCTTGTTGATGGCTTGAGTACCTCTACAAATGGTATTGCTGCTGATGCTGCATCACTAGAGGATTCGTCTCCTTGGAAAGAAGAGTTGGAGGTTCTTGTTCGTGGGGGAGTGCCCATGGCACTAAGGGGAGAGGTAACCTATAAATACACGAGACATCCATTTCTTGTGAAGTGTTTTTTTTTTTTTGGTGATACTACCCTTGTTTGTTCTTGTGCTTCAGCTCTGGCAAGCTTTTGTGGGTGTGAAAGAAAGGCGGGTAGAAAAGTATTATCAGGATCTGCTAGCCTCCAATGGTGATTCTAAAGTTAAAAGTAATCATGAAAAGACACAGTTAGATGACGATGATGGGAAAACAAATGCAGAATTCATACATGTACCAGAAAAATGGAAAGGACAGATTGAGAAGGTCCTTTCCTGTGACACCTCACCTTGTTGCTCATGAATGATGCCGTGATATTATCTTTAAGACACTAGAATAAGATATTGTCAAAAGCCCTCAATTGTTGCTTGTTTGTGCAGGATCTACCGCGGACATTTCCTGGTCATCCTGCTTTGGATGAGGATGGTAGAAATGCTTTGAGACGGTTACTTACTGCATATGCTCGGCATAATCCCTCTGTTGGTTACTGCCAGGTCTTGATTCTGAAAACAATTTCATGTTTTTAAGTATTTTAATAAAATAAGTTTTTCCCAGTATTTTTCAATATATGGTACTGATGGATTTTGCTTGAAAAATCTAACTGTCAAAAAATTTAATAAGGTATCTAGATAAAAAAATATATATATGTGCATATAAGTGAACTACTCACTCAGAGAAGTTTGTTTACATGTAACTATGTTATACTATTATTTTCTTTAAATAATTGGTGGCCAATGGCCATAATTTTGTGACCTTCAAGTTATAGGCCAAAGAATCCAAAAACAATTCATAAAAAGAGTTTTAAAAGCATTCCAGATCTGTATTTTCTATTTGAGAAGTAAATATTAACCATGGATTAATTCACGAGCACAAAATGAATTATCGATCTTTGTTGTGGTAGTTTGGACTTCCGACTACCAGGTTTCCCAAGTTGATATTCTTAATTAGTTGAAGACGATCTTTACCACAGCGGCATAACATGTATCACTATGGTGCAGAAATAGTTTATAGTTTATATCTATAAGAACCTTTTCATGCTAAAGATCTTTGAGCTTGTAACGTGCACAGAGAGTGATAAGATTGGTTAATATATTTAAGATGCTGTCTTACTCTAGCATCATATTGAAATTGTATAATTCCTGCATCATCTTAAGATGCTGTCTTACACCCGCATGCCTGGCTGAAGGTGCAAAGGGCCATAATCAATTCCTCACACTCACTTATAATATGTTACATACTTACATTCATGGACATTAATGATCTGTAACACAAACAGTTTAAGCCAGAATTTATTGTATGCGTCATCACATGGACAGTAATTTATGTTCTTGACTGCTATAACCCACTTATTTAGCCTATTGAGATCATTCAAATTGCAGGCGATGAATTTTTTTGCTGGCTTATTGCTGCTTTTGATGCCTGAGGAAAATGCCTTTTGGTAGGTCTTCATCTTCCTTAGATTTCTAGAGTATATTCTCAGTATGTGCACTTTTTCAAAGTATAGACTGTAGATATGGCTTAATCATTTAAAATGTTTCTGCATTTATTGAGCACTGGTGTCATGAAGGAATGACACCGTACGTAGCATCTTTCATATTGTAATTTTGAACTAATTTTATTTTATTTTTTATTGCTAACTATGATATAATTCCAGGACCTTAATGGGCATTTTAGATGATTATTTTGATGGCTATTATTCAGAGGATATGATAGAGTCTCAGGTATTTATTCTTACAAAGAATTTGAGTAAATTCAATTACAAATAACTGTTGATTGAATTTTACATATATTCAAATACATTTTCATTTTATCAGGTGGATCAACTTGTTTTTGAAGAGTTGGTGCGGGAGAGGTTTCCCAAATTGGGTTTGTATACCGTTTTAAATCTTTTTCATGTCTTTGAACTCACTACGTGAAGTTTGTTTCTAGTGTACCATCCTTAATTGTTAATTTTTTCCGCTTGCTTCTTTTGCAGCCAATCATCTAGATTACCTAGGAGTGCAGGTTGCATGGGTTACTGGACCATGGTTTCTTTCCATTTTTGTGAACATGCTTCCTTGGGAAAGTGGTCAGGTTTTATGTTTTATATATTGAATATTGTAGCTTAGTCTTATTTCAAATGAGCATTTGTCTTTTATAGCCTAAGCTTCCTCCTGATTTATTTTAATTATTTGTATTTCAGTTCTTCGAGTGTGGGATGTGCTTCTTTTTGAAGGAAACCGAGTCATGCTATTTAGAACTGCCGTTGCTTTAATGGAGCTATATGGTACTGGCTGAAAATGTTTGTTGTTTATTGGAAAAATTAAACTAGACGATTAAGCTTAAGTTATCCATATCTTCACGAGACCTAATTGCACTGTATCATGTAGGTCCAGCACTGGTAACAACAAAGGATGCTGGAGATGCAGTAACTTTACTTCAGTCATTAGCCGGCTCCACATTTGATAGCAGTCAGCTTGTATTGACAGCTTGCATGGGTTACCAAAATATAAATGAAGTTCGATTGCAGCAGCTGAGGAATAAACATAGGCCAGCTGTAATAGCTGCAACTGAAGAAAGATCAAAAGGGCTTAAAGCTTTGAGAGATGCTAAGGGTCTGGTATCAAAGCTATTTGAGCAATCAAATAATGTGCAAGTACTTGGGAATTTATCCCGTACAGAATCTGGATCTACTAATGCAGATGAAATTTTGATTAGTCTAACTGGAGAGGGTGAGATAGATTCAGCTCCAGATCTTCCAGAGCAGGTTACTCCTGTCTTTCCTTTTATCCACACCCCTCTCCTGTTGTTAGAACATGAAGTTGAATGATGCATATTATTTTGTTATATTGACATTGACAATTAATTACATTCTCGAATTTACCAAGACGAGTTTAAAAAACAGTTCTATGACATGTTCATGAGGATCCACCAATGAGTGCAGTCATCATCATCTTTTTAAAGAAAAAGCAACTAACCACAACCTAGTATATCTTTTCATTCAAAAAATGAGTATTGATCCTATGTTGCTCGCTCTATGCAGATTGCATGGCTGAAAGTTGAACTTTGCAGATTAATAGAGGAGAAAAGATCTGCTATTCTCAGGTACTTCAAAAAATATACTGGCTCTGATAAGAATTATTATTTTTTAAATTAGACAAATAGAGGCGAACATCTAGGAGCAAGCTTCATGTATAGTGTATAAAGGAAATACGAAAGGACGAAAAAAAATATAGAAAAGTATAGGAGAAGGAGGAGTGTGTTCGAAACTACTACCAAAGTACAATCTAAATTGTAGATACTGACTTTTATTGATGGTAGAATATGCTTCTAAGTTCTAACAGAAACAGAATTGCACACGCTATAGTGAATGCAGAGTTCACACATAAACTAAGGAAAGAGATAGTCTATTGTTACAACTTACAAGGAAATTCCTATCCAAGAAATTTGAGAGTCTTGGTCTCTCCCATCCTAGAATTCAAGAGCTTGGTCTCTCCCATAACCACTGAATAAGTATCCCATAACCACTTTCTCATTTCCTTTCTCTATTTATTCATAAAAATAGACAACATAAATGACATAATAGTATCATAACTGCCAATTAATTTCTGCCCTCTTCTCTTATGGTTCCATTCCTTCCCAGAATTCTCTGGATTCCGCATGGTTTTCAATTTTCATACTATCTCCCCCCTAGTTGGCTGCTACCTGTCCATTCTGTCACACCCTTATCATTCGTCATCCTCTTTTTTTGTTACACTCGAACCATGGTTTCACTTGGCCTAGAAACACGGACTTCGTGGTCATGTGTGATTTTTGTGTGCGTTCTAAATTTAGAATTGATTATTTCCATTATTATGCTATAGACTTGTTGTCCTTTTACCACTAAAATTACAAGAGGTTTTTCCACCACTTTTTGTATGTAGCATTTATACCTTTAAATTTCTTCCCTTTTATCAGAGCAGAGGAGCTTGAAACAGCATTAATGGAGATGGTTAAGGAGGACAACAGGCGGGAACTGAGTGCCAAGGTAAGGCACTTGTCAATTTGTCCAATTCTCGCAAGGTGATTATTGCCAGACATGTTGTTTGGTAGATATGATCATTGATTATTGTCTTGTATGATGCACGAATATGCCAAAATTGGTGTTTGCTTGCTGTATTTCTATGCTTCGCTATATTATTTTATCTGTTTTTGGCATATTCTATATTTTCTTGGTATACCGTATACCTACCTACCACTTTCAAAGCACTGACTGGCACTATCCAGGATACAGATTAGTTTAAGTTGGCTGTAGTGCTTCCATAGTTAAATAATTCTTTATGAACCCAATTAGTTACATCAGCTGTATTGCAGTCTAAGTTCTAATGTTGTTCTTTAAGAAGTTTAAATGTAAATTCTTATCATCTCCAGGTAGAGCGACTAGAAGAAGAGGTTGCTGAGCTTCGACAATCACTTTCTGATAAACAAGAACAGGAAACTGCAATGCTTCAGGTTTCATTTCGACTCATTTATAGTTTCTTTTGGTAAAATAGGTTGTGTCACTGTCAATGTAAGATTTTATCTATGATAGGTCTTGATGCGAGTGGAGCAAGAACAAAAGGTGACAGAGGATGCTCGCAGGTTTGCTGAGCAAGATGCAACTGCACAAAGATATGCTTCCCAAGTGCTTCAGGTTACCTTTTGTCTTTCACATTTATTATTGCCTTTCTATTCCATCAGTATCTACCTCCTCAACTGCAAGCTTTATCAATTCAAGACTTGTCTTGATAAGATGTGGTGCTTTCAGGCTATAGCAAATAAATTGAGGATTTTGTCGTTCATTTTGTACATTTAACATTCTTTTGTTTCATTATGGTATTCATTATGAGTGTTTGAGTTTTAGTTGTTCCTACAATCCTTGTCAAACTGGTTGTCAGGTTTCAAAAAGTTATTAGATGATGTGTTTCGTAGCATCAGTATTTCTCAAAAAGCCTTTCCTTTCTTTGCGTGTCATTGTATTGTAGTGGTGTGGCATTAATTTCACAAATATTCTGCCATATGTTGTTCTTGTATCCCTACATTAAGGGTAAAATTTTAGGCCAAATTGATGTCACTCCTGTAACAATAATTTGGATGGTGGATAATAAAAAACTATGTTTTCATACTTTTCTTTGGCGTGTGGGTGGAGGCCTCATATTTGACATACATTATTAGCTTCCTTTAATATCACCTGAGTTTCCTTGTTCTAAATACTAGTATTTATAAATCTCTATGCTTATCCACATTATGTCATTTCCCTGACAGTACTTCATGCTTCCTTGTACTGCTAAGTTATATTTCAATCATCAGAATGGTGAATTTTCGAACTGTAACATCTTACTATAATACATCAAATATTATTGTTTTGCAGGAAAAGTATGAAGAAGCAACTGTTGCACTTGCAGAAATGGAGAAGAGAGCAGTTATGGCCGAATCTATGCTGGAAGCTACATTGCAGTATCAGTCTGGTCAAACTAAACTGCAACCATCTCCACGGTATGTTTTAAGTGTTTGAAATATTTGATTCCTTAATGCACTTGCACCCACAACTTTTTAAACGGTATATGATGGAGTATTGGAGTACCTCAAAAAAAAAATTAACATCAATTTCTATCTCATAAAAATGCCAAAAGTTGCTGTATAAATATCGGAAAGAAAAAGAAAAATAACCGCTCTATGTTGTTTATGCTCAGAACCCTATATATATGATCTTGACTTTATACCTTCTTGCTTTACAGTTCTTCACAGCCAGAATCTCCAGGATCTAGAAACAATCCAGAATCTACGACCGATATCCCTACCAGGAGGATAAGTTTGCTTTCTCGTCCATTTGGACTTGGATGGCGTGATCGAAACAAGGTTAGTTTCAACAGCCATTGCAGAAGATTCAATGTTTTATTTTGTTATTCTTCTTCTTTCATTATTACGTTATTTTGGCTTAAAACCTTGTATTTGTGAACTTTGAATAGGGTAAACCTACTAATGTGGATGAACCAGCGGAGGTAGAAAGTCCCGTTAGTCAACAAGAGGGAAATAGCTTTAAAGTACAGGATGAGCTGGAAACAAGATAGATAGTAATAGTATCAATATTTCTCTTTACTTCCCCAGATGGTTTGAGGAGCAAAAAATGAGTTCCCTGTCTGAAATTTTTGTTTTGTTCTGGGTGAACATATATTTTCATATATTTCATTAATTGTTTGTTCTTTATGATGTTATAGAATAATAGTATTGGAAAGTAAGTGTACGAATTGTGATGCATCTCACCTTTACTGTTCTATACAGGTCATACTCAATGTGTTTTGCACAGGTTATTAAATATAAAGGAAAAAGGTAAATTGAGTAGATAATTTTTTTAGGACAATTTTTGTAAGTCTTGTGAGGACGAAAAGGAGTATAACTTCTTTATTTTTAGCGAAACTCTCTTCATACCAAGCAGCATTTTCTTGGTTAAATATACAATTGTTGTCAAATCTTCACTCACAAAATGAAATAAATAGCTACTGCAATACATTTGTGCGAATATGTACGAAAATAATTTCATTGTCGCCCCGGCTAATTCTGACCTTCCCGTCACTGAATCTGCAAAGGAAGAAGGCTGAACTATTTAGTTGTTAAGGATATAAGAAAGAGAAAAACCTTAAGCATAAAAAATCTACTATATTGAGCAGCAAATGCAATACAACATATACAGTTATATACTGGATGGATTAAGAAAGAACATATTTCTTTCTTGGAAGATGTCATCTTACAGAATCTCCAAGATGAACTTCTTGCCAAATTCTAGGGGATATCCAAATGGGCCACCAATTATGGCTGCATCATCCATTGTTACCTCGTAAACTCTGGGGCTGCTTTTTCTGTCAATTTTTGGACAAACAGGATGTATGAAACATTCAGTCCAGCTTATATATATTTCCGGCGGATATTGTATGAACACATTAATTATGTTTGTAAGGACCCTCCCCTGAACATCAGTGAACTTTAAACGATGGAAACTTACACAAATGTTCCAGTCATGGAGAACTTTAGTCCAAGCAAGATATCAACCACATACTTTATTTGTCCATTCTTCCCGACAATCTGTAACAATCATTTTTATTTTTTTAAAAAGGCAATTATTATTTAAGCATCGCCTTTACAATACGTAAAGAGAGCTATAAAAACTGGAAACAGGATACAAAAAGGATGCACACACCATCCACCAACACACACCATACTACTAAAACACAAACACACACTATCTGCAACAATCATTTTAACGCACAAACTGAAAATGTGAGGCAAGATTTGTTGTAAATTGGCAATTAAAGTAAATATACAAGATGAATATGATACCTGCTTTCCCATCAGACCATTGGCAGCATTCTCTAACCAACTATCCGTCACAGTCTGTAGAGAATAAGTTGTTTAAATAAGAAAAAGAAAACCTTGTAATAGAATTTTTTGCATTTAAACCATCTTCAAAAGTACTTCCCAAAACAGTTAACTTCAAATGAATCAAAATATCATTAGTTGGAACTCCTGTTTGTATTTCAAAATCTACCTGTGAATTCCATAGCATCTGCCACTCGCCCTCTTCTAGTTCAGGTTCTTCTTCACCAGAATTCTTATTTAAGGAAATGAGTTTATCTATTGCCTGTTGGAATTAAGGATGTCAAAAATAGTGACAAGGGAAATATTCCAGTTAAGTTATTGAAAAGAAAAAGCAGCACCCTTACCTCTCTAACACCCACACCCGACGATATTGCTGTTAATAACTTTTGTCTGGGTTGAGTTTGCTTCTGAAGCACAAATGTGGTTCCCTGCACTATAAATGTGGTGCTGATAAGTCTTGGAAACAAAGTTTTTCTAAAAATACTTACACGTGCTAGACGATCTAGCATTTTCCGCGCGGGAAGGAATAAAACACTATTAAGATGATGTTTATATTGGAAATGCATAATCACCTTATTTCCTCTTGAGATGCGAAGGTTTCCTGAATGCGATAAGTATGTGGTATCTAACCAACCCTTTGCTTCATCTCCAAGTAGTTTAAATGGAACTGGATATGGAACTTTAAATGGAAGAAATTTAAATGAAAAGGCAGCTCTGTCAAACCTAAAAAGGATTCTTTTTCCATCTCTGATGGATGCTGCTGCCTGTTCAAATCGAAGGACATGAATATAAGAGCAAGAACAAGAGCAAAAGGGAAGTCTTTGTCCCACTAGATTGTGACAGACATATAGATCAACACCGCCACTTGACTCTTTTAAAAAAAACCAAATCCAAAATTTCAATATATCATAGAATAAAATTAGTAAAATATATGAACAGCAATATGATATCATGTTTTTTTGAATGACAAGCACAAACACAAACAGCAATTCACCTATCATCAGTCCATGATATACAAGAAGAAAACCTAAGTTATCCATATTAACTCGTGATTATTTAGAAGTACATAGCAAGTAATTTGTAAAAATATACTTATAATACATTTGAAAAGAGAAAGCCAACCTTAGAATTAAAATTTCACAATATTGACTATTGACTATGCCTCTTAAACTAAAAAGTTTCAACATTTGGTCCGTGTCACATAGTATTACAAAAAAATTAATAAAGTTGAATTTTGATGCAGAAATGTGTATTAAATTTATTATAACTTCAATTGAAGTTACTTAATATTACCTCAACTTTGAGCTCACCAATGGCATCAGAAAATGACACAATATTGATTACGCGTGGATCATTTGTTTGAAGATAAACCTCTTGAAATACACTAAAAAAATCAACCCCCACAAATGTTCTCTGAAAGAGCAATATACCATTTTGGTCATATGATCATTAAACAATTTATGGGGTAGGTCTTAAACTGCTGAACATGTCAGCAATCCTTGTTATGTTAGGTATATTATTAGGTTGAAGTAAATTTCAGTTCAACATGCCTAAATGTACAGACCAGAAACAAAATACATGCAGCTTTGCATTAGAGATTTAAGAAAAGCTTATATTAGTAATATCACGAGGACTGACAATTTGTCTTGTGTTATTCAAGAGACGATGTTATGATTGTCATAATTACTACTGTATGAATTAGTGATTTCCAAACTAAAACTAGTGTATTTTTCAAAAGATTGGAAGTACGTATAACTTAGGCAATGACTAAAATATTATAAATTAAGGTCAATAAACCATTTGAAAATGTGTTTTCAGTAACATAATAACAACCTGAATGGGTGATGCTGTTCCGGGTCTTGTAGTGAAAATCAGCTGCCAGCGACCTTCAATTAAACTTGAGTTTGTCTGCAGAATAGAATTTGATCTCATGGCCTTAGCGTATATTTGGTTCCACTTTTTGTGTTAAAATTGTTTCTAAAGGTGTATAATTGATTTTAAGATGTTTAGATATTTTTGTAGTAATTTTTTACTCTAGAGTCTAGACGTGATTTCTATGGTCAATTTTACTATGTTAAGTTCAGTTTTATGGACATATATCTAAACATAAACCACTTTACATTCAAGACATTTTAACTAAATCAATTCACTTAGAATGAAGTTTTGGCATCGCAAAACAAAACAAAACAAAACAAAACCAAACACATCAATTGATCTATTATCTACTTAGAAAACAACATGATACCAAATAAAGCTACTTCATACATATCTAGTACTACTACTACTACTCTACTAGCTTGGTTGGTTGGTTCCAACTACTAGAAAATACTACAAGTAAATAGTGATGCAGACACAAAATGGCAAGTAGTAACCAACTCTCAAAGCAATAATGGAAAGGATAATAAAAAAGAGTAAAGAAATTGAAGACGAACCGGATCAGGAACACCCCCTCCAAAAGTTTCGAGGGCTTGAATAGCACGCTCAATAGCCTGAAAGGGAAATGAAATGGCGGTAATTAAATTCAGGAACAAGAATTAACAGAATGAGATATGACATGAAATGAGAGTAAGAAAGAAAGAAACATTGAGTTGTTGGGGAGAAGAAGAACGTCCACGTCCTTGGATACCAAAAAGAGCTTGGATAAGTGAGTTCTCAGATTCAGTTATTGAAATTTGGTCAACTTGAGATTGAGAACAACCAAACACGAACAAGCTTCTACGATATTTTGAGGGATTCGGAGAAGAAACCAAAGTTGAACGGGAAAATGATTCAAACCCTGTATTATTATTATTATTATTATTAACATTCACAACTCTCAGAGTGAGAGCCATTGTAGTAGTAATTCTAGTTTCTGTTACAGAGAGAAAAGAAAGAGAGAGAGAGCGCGTTCTCTTTTTCTGTTATGTGTATGTGGCTGGCTGGCGCCAAAGATCAAGTTGCACACGTGGCAAACCAGGAAGAAATATGAGATGATATTATTGCCATTCATCCATCACACAATATCCATATGGATCAATGGATGGATATTTTTATGCTTTTACGTACTTGTTGCTTATTTGTTTATTCACATTATTTCTCATGGAAATTTTGTACACTATAAATCTATCATAAATAATGTATGATTCTTACTACTTTCTTATTTAATATAGCCATGGTTAAAATCTAATAGTTTTAATGATCTAATGATTATGAATATGATTGTTTTTGTTGGTGATATAGTTTTATTGAGTCTTTATGCACCATTCATTCGCAACATAAATAAAATAAAGAGGAATAATATTGTTTATAGCTACTATATATTATTATAAGCACGATGTATTCAACCATAGAGTCTCCTCACGATGTACGTATTCAACCGTTTTTAACGTCGACAGTGCTCAGATGAACACGCTAGCAATCAGAATCTCGTCCGGTAAGAAAAAAATTATACACACATCCTTAAAGTAGAAGGAGCTTCCAATGCACAATCCATTTCCCAATCAACTCACATCAAAAGCGCAACGCAAACGAAACATTATTTAAAATACGAAATTTAAAGTACATCATTCAAATTAACTGATGATGTTTGACTGTCAAGTTACATCGGACTCTAAAAATGAAATCCTGAAGATCCCCCCTAACTAAATGTATGCCTTTCTGATATACACTCTGCAACCTCTAATTCCAAATGGCTTGCTTATCCTCAAATACACACAACACTGTGCATTCTAATAGCATTTGGAGGAATCCAAATACATCATTTTCTCCTCTGAATTAGTTTTCCAGCGTCCTTTTATGGGCAACCCCCCCCAAGTACATCAATTCAGCTTAACTCAACAAAATCGCCATCAAACTTTGTAATTGGATACTCCTTTGTAAGATCTGGCAGAAATACTGCATTCAATTAAACTTGGATTTCAAGCTCCCTAATTAATTATAAGAGCAATAACCAGGTTTCACATCAAATTCTATATGACAAAAATTTGCAAAATAAATTTTTAAGAAAAATAACAAAACAACAACAAATAAAATAAAGAAAATCAATTTCATGAATTAACCAAAAGTAGAAAAAGTACATGGTGATCATTAGTTCTCCTTACAAATTCACAGGTTCTTTACATGCCACTGAGTTAAATATTTTAACATACACTTTAATCCCTTGTACACAAAGGAACCTGCAAACTTATGGACCTTCCTACTATTTTCAGACCTAGGCAACAAAACCCCGCCCCTAAAAGAAAAAAGAAAAGAAAGACAAATGAAGGAAACTCAGCTACAGTCACAAATCTCAAACCAAGACATGTAACTGTGAAGACAACCCTTCTCTAATCTTTCATTTTACCAAACCATACAATTAGAAAGAAGAAAAAAAAAGACAAAATAAAAGTAAACTACTGACTACGGGTCTGCGAATACAAACAATGGACGCATTAAAAAGTAGTAGAATTCGCTCACTAGCCATCCCCTCAAAAGCCTACTTGGGAACGACTTCAGCTACTGGGCGACAGACAAATCATCATCTCTGGCAGTCTCTGAACTTGTCCCAACTATTTGATCCTTGCATTCATCACTCTTCTCACTCACTAAGTCATTTGTACTTTCGTTTGTTGCTTTCTGGGTTTTCAATTCTTCAATTTCATCTACCATTTCATTCTCACCACTCTCTTTTTTATCAACAACGTTGATTTCTTTGGCAAAACCTTCATCTGTTACACACTGTTGTGTAGCTAATTCATCCTTCTGTTCATCCTTCTCATCCTTCACTTCATTAAACACAAAGCTACCTCCCATTTCATTACCTTTGATCTCATCCAGATTTGAAACCACCTCAATTGGAACAGACTCTACCATTAAAACATCATCTACACCTTCAGCTTCTGATACTCCATCATTCTCTAACTTAACAGCAGCATTGGCTTCAATGTTTCCATTCCTCCCACTTTCTAGCATTGAGTCAACCATCTCAACGTTGTTCTCAATTCCAATAACAGGGACATCAGATCCCCCGTCGCTTTCATTTTCAGACCCATTTTCCACCACTTCCTCATTGACATCTTCCACAGCCTGGTTTTGCCTCTCAAGAAACAGCATCCTCCTTCGAAGATCACCTAACTCCCTCTCCATTAAGAAAAGGCGTTCCCTCAATGTCATATTCTCTTCCTCCAACTGTGCTATGTGGGAATCCTGATCATCTACCCTATTCTCTAAGACATTGTTATTCGGGTGTATCATCTCAAACCGGCTCAAATCATGGTCCAGCCTCCTTTCCACCTCCACATGTTCCTCCACATCACTCTCACTCGACCCACCACCACCATCCTCCTCTTCATCATCATGATTATCTCGAAGCCTGATCAAACCCTTCATGGACCCATATCCATCAACACCCCACTCTTCCTCCGCCATGTCTCCCAGCATCTCCCTCTCCCTAGAGGAGTACAGTATAGGCGTGGGAAGCACAGCCGGGGTGACAGGACAAGGAGACACAAGCGATGGAAGACCATCAGATTTCTTGGCACGAATAATAAAGGAAGTAGTATTCCTAGGCGCATAAGGTGCAAACCTAGCATTAAACTTCTTCTTAGGGTAAAACTTGCGTGCTTTTAAACGATTCTGCGATTGCAACTCGTGAAGAGTAGGTGGTTGGTATCCGACACTGTTGTTTGGTGGAATACCCATGGAAATACTTTGATTCGGTTTTTCCATTCTCCTAAGGTCTTTGCGCTTGTCGTTAACCTTCTTACCCTTCCAGTTATTAATATTATTATTATTATTACTTCTTCCCGGCTTCAAAGGAGGGAAATTAGGTTTCATATTAGGGTTCTGAAATTTCATGTTAGGGTCCAAAGGAAGCTGTTGAGACCAAACCTTATATCCACCACCGCGATTCATCATCATCTGAGGCTGATTCTGGTTTAGGAACTGAGGCTGAGACTGGTTAATTACCTGAGGAGGCTGATTCATCATCGGAACTTGATTCATCATCTGAGGAGGCTGGTTCATCTGGTTCAAATTCATCATCATCTTCGATTGATCGTTCATCGTTACAAAACCCTACGTACGATTTCTTGAAATTTCGATGAAAAGTTAAGAGAGAAAAACAAAAATTATCGCCGATCAGAAAATCCTTGATCGGCAGCGAATTAGAGAGATCCGATTGGAAACCCTAAATTGTGTTAAATCTGAAATTAAGAAGCGGAGAGATTGATTATTGAAGAAATTAAGGTACTAAGGGTGAAATCGTGTTGAGATTTCACAAAGGGAATGAAATTGAGAAACCCTGATTTTGATTAACAGTATTTTGTTTTTGTGATTGATTTACTAATATTGAAAAGTGTGGTTATCGTTGAAGATCTCGTTTCTTCATGTGGTCATGCCGTGCGAACCTAAAGAGACTTATATATTGCCTTTGGAATAAATTGGGCGGCTAGATTTTCATCTAACATACGGACGGTGTCGATTTTAGATGCGCTATCAACACACGTCACTCGCTGCTTAAAGGTCGATTCTTCTTTTATCCTTTCATTTTTTTTTTTTCTTATCGTGTAATTGATTGATTAGTTTTTCTTTTTACAATAAAATTGATTGATTTGTTAATTAAATTAATTAAACATTTTCCGTTTGTACAGTAAAAAAATATTAGATCATTTTTGTCAAAAATTAAAAAGTTAATTGGATTTGGACCTTCCCTCACATATTATCCTAAACAAAAATCTATTAAGTTTTTTTAATGTGTTTTTGTAGTTGCATTTTTTTTTTTGGATAATTTTTGACTACATAGTCTAAAGATTTGAAATTTAATAGTGTAGAACATGAAAGAGAAATTTGTCAAAAATAAATAAATTAAAGAGAAAAAAAACACAATCACATCATAATGTCACATTATTCATAGTTTGTGAGCATGGCAATGCAACAAAAATATAAGACATTGTCATATCAATGTGATTTTGCATTTAAGATTTTTTGATTAAGAGTATGAATATAGGTCGTTGATTGATGTACAACTCCAAAAGATGAAAGGTGTATTTGCAAATACTTTGATAATCATGTGAGTAATTGCCGTGGTTTGAAGTTTTTGGTCAAAACATGCAACCATGAGTTAGATGATGTAGTGGGTGGATTAGGATTTTAAGTTATGGAATATTTTTTTGGACAATTTTCTCAAAAGCAAAAATGTAAGATCATTTAAGTTCATCTGTGTGGTGATCAATAAAGAATATTCAACTATAATCCAATGTACTTATAAGTATGTTAACTCGATAGTCTACTTAAGTACTAATGATTAGAGATGACTCAGTTCAATATGAAAATTTAAGCCTTTGTGCCAAATCCAAAATACAGAGTTTCATCATGTACATATTAGAAAAGGTTGAAATCAATGACATTTAGATTATAATTAATCATTTAACGAATTATAAAATCTTAATGTATTCAAGAATTATATATTATACTTTTTTTTTGTTATCACATTTTGGTTCACAGGGAAAAGGGACCATAATAATATAGAGTTCAGACCAAATTTTGGCATCAAGCAATGGCGGAGCCCTTTTCTTCAAGGTTAGTGTAGGGCTATAGCCCATTCCTTAGCTCAATTTTTTAAAAATCTTTTTATAGATATATAAACATATTTTTGTTAAGATGTATATTATATATATATATATATATATATATATATATATATATTATTGTATGCATTTGAATTGACAAAGACGCATGTGATAGAGTAATTGTTGATGTCTTCCAAATATATGAATGGTTTGAGTTTGATTCCCACTTATGCCATTTTAATATTATTTTATACAAAACTATAGCATTAAATTGTCAAATGAGAGACTCAAACCTTGATTCTTCTAACAAAACTAGTATGCACAAAACACTACTCCCTCCGTCACAAAATAAGTGTCATACTTGTCAAAATTGTTTGTCTCAAAATAAGTGTCATATACTATTTATAACATTATTTTTTACTATTTTATCCCTTAAAACAATTATTTAGATAAGAGAAAAAATACACTAAAAAATTTATTTTTTAGTATTCCAATGTCTACTACCAATAAAAATATAGAGTATTTTAGTAAAACTCATATTCTCTCTCTTTCTTTTATACATTTTTCTTAAAGTGTGTGATTTGGTCAACTGCGACACTTAAAATGGGACGGAGGGAATACATGATAAGTCATAATCTTCATTCAAAATATATATATATATATATATTTATATATTTATATTATAATCACTAAAATAAAAAAATTTATTTATGGCTCTCCCCTAAAAATTTATCTAGCTCCGCCAATGGCATTAAGTGATTTGTGACCCTTCAAAACACAGTTGTGGAGATAGAATCATAGTCCTCTTTCAAAATTCAACGCTAATCAATAAAACAATCAATAAATTTTATAATAATTTATTTTTTTTGTTGACAAAAACGTTTGATGATAATCTTAATCTTAAATGAATTAGGATTAAACTTTGAAGGTAATTATTTATTTTGTTTTAATTTTTGAGTAACAATAAAAAAATCCTTAAATAATAAAAACACGAATTTAACAGTAAATTTAATTAATTAATTAATTATAAAGAAAAAGGCGTTAGTTCAAAATTTGAACTTGAGAAGGTGAATGGCAGAGACGTTATTAGAACAAAAATAGCGGGCATTTTCAACAAAGGCAACGTAAAGTAAAGAAAAAACGGACCCACTTTTGGTGACTTGGATTGACGAATATAGCTACTACTACTCCTCTATTCTTCCATCCATTTCAACTAAATAAGCTGCTGCCTGCTGCATGTGCTTCTTTCTTTCTGCGTTTCTGCTGTACAACAACAACAGTTACATTACACCACTCTCTCTGTATTCGTGCCCTCCATCTTTAATTTCCAAACAAACATTCTCATCTCATCACTCTCTTCTCTCTCTTAGGGTTTTCTTCTCTCTCTCTCTCTCTCTCTTCTCATTCTTCACATTCATTATCATTCCCATTTTTACTTTCATTTCATCAATTCTAATGCATGCTTAGTATTCTCAAATCCAAAGGAGTTAGATCGAGAAGAGAACATTATGTCGTCCAGAGCGGGGCCCTCGTCGGAGTCTCAAGGACCGCCGTTGCAGAGGCGTATAACGCGGACGCAAACTGCTGGAAACCTTGGTGAAGCTATTTTTGATAGTGAGGTTGTACCTTCTTCTCTCGTCGAAATTGCTCCCATTCTCCGTGTTGCTAATGAGGTTGAAAAGACTCATCCTAGAGTTGCTTATTTATGTAACATCTTTTCTCTTCTCTTCTCTTCTTTTTTACTTACTCTGCCTTTTTATTCAACTCTACCTTTTCAAACTCCTTTTTCTCTTTTTGTGCACACTCACTTTGCATGCATCTTTTGGCTCTTCGGTGTTTATTTGTTCATCATTCTGATTTTAGTATTATTCTCTACAAGCTTTGTTTTGTATTTCAACATTTTCCCCTTTAACTGTGTGACATCTAACCAATGCCATGCCATTATTTATCGGTGTTTGAAACTTTGAATGTATTATTTGTTTTGCTACTGTAGGCCGCTTTTATGCTTTTGAGAAAGCTCATAGGTTGGATCCCACTTCAAGTGGTCGTGGTGTTCGCCAATTTAAAACTGCTCTTCTTCAACGTTTAGAAAGAGTAAGCATCAACATGTTTTCCATGTCTTTCTTTTCCAAATTATGTGTATTGTATTGTGTTGTGCTTTTGCTTTTGGTTTTTTCCTCCATAATGATATACTACTACAGGGAAAATATTGTATTTTTTTAGGGGGAAAGTGTTGATATTGATTGTATCATTTATATTTCCCTCTTAACTCTTTTGATATGTTTCAATGGTTTCCATAGACAATTTTAGTCTGTTACTGCTTTTATCCTGAAAGTTCAAGAAATGTTGCCAACCTTTTTTATGTTATCATGTTATATAGAATGAATGAGTGATTTCCCCTAACAAGATTTTTAGCTGGTAATGCCTCAGTATTAATTTATACTTTATAGCATTTCATTTAAGTTCTGTATATCTTTTATCATGTTTTTTTTTCATTATTTCGTAGGAAAATGATCCAACATTGAAAGGAAGGATAAAGAAAAGTGATGCCCGTGAGATGCAGAGTTTTTATCAGCATTACTACAAAAAGTATATCCAAGCCTTGCAAAATGCTGCTGATAAAGCTGATCGGTATGTTGCTTTGTAGTGCGCAGTGTGATATGTTATGTGCCTTTTTTGTGATGTGATTAGCAGTGAGTTTGTCTTCTTACTTTCAGTGCACAGCTAACCAAGGCATATCAGACCGCTAATGTTCTTTTTGAGGTTTTAAAAGCTGTTAATATGACACAATCTATGGAAGTTGACCGTGAGGTAATTTGCCCCCTGCTCCTCCTAAGTATTGTTGACTCTTTTTATGTGAACTTTTGTGTAAATAATATATTTAAATTAGTTCACTATTAATATTGAGTTTTTGCTTAACAAGTTTAATTTTCACCTGTTCTTGTATTCACGAGTCATGATTGTTTTTCCATCGGGATTGTAATAGATTTTGGAGACTCAAGATAAAGTTGCCGAGAAAACAGAGATCTTAGTTCCCTACAATATTCTTCCTCTTGATCCTGATAGTGCAAATCAAGCAATAATGAGATTTCCTGAGGTAGGGTCTGTAGTTTCATATACGTACATAATTCTGATCCCAATATTTTTCCTTAAACTTTTAGTGAAAGTAATTATCCACCACTCTTTCCAGATCCAAGCGGCTGTATTTGCTCTTCGTAACACGAGGGGTCTTGCCTGGCCAAAGGACTACAAGAAAAAAAAAGACGAAGATATTCTAGATTGGCTTGGGGCAATGTATGGGTTTCAGGTAAATTACAATCTGGAACCGGTGATTTGTTTACGCGCATCATGACTTATGTATTACTAACAAATCAAATTCACTTGGACTTGTTTGTAACCTCTTGTACATAATACAGAAGCACAATGTGGCAAATCAGAGAGAGCATTTAATCTTATTGCTTGCAAATGTACACATAAGACAATTTCCTAAGCCTGATCAACAACCAAAGGTGAGGTTTATACAATGTTTCTTCCTCTCTTTTTTCAATTTAAATTATGTAAAGAACATTTTGTCTCCCCTTTTAACATTGAAGGTGCTTCCTTTCTATTCTTTTAGTGATCATGTAAATGTGGTGTGTGTGTGTGTTTCTTCTGTTTTTGTTTCATAAATAAATGTCATGCTCAATATAGTCATAGATTTGAATGCCTCTTCAAACTTTCTATAGGGGTGCATTCTCTTGCTTATTTTCAGGGGAGATATTTTACACTTGGATGTTTCAATTTCTAGTGTTAATATTTTGTTCTTATTTTCATTATCCATAAGAATACTCATATATTGATTTGTGTCAATATGTTTGTGACTTGTGCATGTTATTTGCTTAGTTGGATGAGCGTGCGCTGACAGAAGTGATGAAGAAGCTTTTCAAGAATTACAAGAAGTGGTGCAAGTATTTGGGTCGAAAGAGTAGCCTTTGGTGAGTTATGTTCTCATAATGTGGAAAGATATCTATACTGTTGTTTTGCAAACTAGGAGCTATTTCTTTAATTACATATGAGTTGAGGATACAAAAGATTTTTAACTTGTTTTTCTATTTTCATTATACATTTTATGCTGTAATATTAAATAGTCACAAAATCTTAAATTTAGTTGCGACTTTCAATTTTGATTTCTTATTCACAGCTTGTTTTAATTCTAGCTTTCCCATGAACTATATGTACATGTCAGTTTCTCGTGTAGTATATCTCATCGATGTATATTGCAGGTTGCCAACCATACAACAAGAAGTGCAGCAACGTAAATTACTATACATGGGTCTTTATCTTCTAATATGGGGTGAAGCGGCCAACCTAAGATTCATGCCAGAATGCCTTTGCTATATCTATCACCATGTAAGCTTTGTAATATCTATCACCATGTAAGCTTTGTAATTTAGACCAACCCATGATTATGAATGGCAATTGGATGTTTAGATCATATTTTTTCAAGGGTGGGGTTTTAACTTGTTATATGAGTCTTATTTAATTATAATTAAGGTTTGAAATATTTTAAGATATTTTTATACTTTGAATGTTGACCTAATCCATGTTTTTGTCGATTTTTCTATAATTAGTTTTAACAGTGAAATGCCTTTTTTTTTATTGATTTCTAAAAACATATATCAAAGGAAAAACATATTCGGCTAATGAGCGGGTTTTAGATTTATAGACATCAATCGGGTATATGTATTAAAGATGATATCTATGTTGGTATGGGTGCGTGCATCATTCTCTGGTACTGACTGACCGGTTTCATCCCTACTACAATGTTTAGTTACTATTCCTTGGTGCCTCTTCGTTATCTTTGTTTATAAATTCCTGAACTCTTTAATTCCAAATACTGATAGGTTTATCCGCTGGTTTTGACCTGGGAAGTTGAGATTTTTACCTAGAGGCACGTGCTGCTTGAGTCATTTGGCACTATAAATTAATGTATATAAACTCCATCTTAAGCCATGCCTGTTTGTGTTTTGCTGTCATTTTGTTTCGTAGTGATATTGTCATAAGTTATAAGTCAAGTCTCTTGGATACGGAGATCCTTAAAGACCCGATGTTTTGATATTTTTGAAGACCAACTTTCCCAAAAGCTTAAGTTGTTAGGGCAGATATCAAGTCTCCCTTATTCAAGAGCCTGCTGTTTGTGGCTCCTGGAAATGCACGAGCTCCATTCGATCTTTAAAGAGTTTAGCAGCACCCACTGAACTTCTTGTTAGCCCTTTGCACTTGACTTGATCATATATGCCCAAGAATAATTGTACATCTCTAACATTTAAGTTTGTTTGCCCATGTGGTTTTGTCATTTGCCCACATTGTAGGCAGTGTGTGATTTCTTTGAAGGCAGCCTACTCCTTTGTTGAACTTTAACGAGCACTGACATACTTTGCGATATTTTTCTTGGTGCTTCTTGTAGATGGCTTTTGAACTGTATGGTATGCTTGCTGGCAATGTTAGTCCACTGACGGGAGAGAATATCAAGCCAGCCTATGGAGGTGAAGAGGAGGCTTTCTTGAGGAAAGTTGTAACCCCCATATATAATGTGATTGCAAAGGTGCTTTCTGCTTTTGATTATTTTCTTCTTTTGTTTCTACTATGATTGTGAGTACACAACTAAACCATGTTTTATTTATGATATTGATAATGTCTCAAACAAAATTGTTGATTGCTTTGTTAAATAGGAAGCTGAAAGGAGCAAACGAGGCAGATCAAAGCATTCACAATGGAGGAACTATGATGATTTGAATGAATACTTCTGGTATGAATTAGCTTATTCTTCCTATATTGTTTTGTCTTGAATGATTTATTATGATACCTGCTTGTGTGTTAACTTTCAAAAAAATATGTAGGTCAGTTGATTGTTTTCGGCTTGGTTGGCCAATGCGTGCAGATGCTGATTTCTTTTGCCTTCCAGTTGAAAAGCTATACTTTGATAAGTTGAAGGTAAGCATTGTTTATGATCTCTCATTTTCTCTGACTATTTTAATTTTGTAAGCAGTGTTTGGCTTGTGAGTATTCCATGGATTTTATATACTTGTGGATCATTTGCAGATAGTTTTTCTGTATGCCTTATAGCATGTTGGGTTGATGCTTCATCATATATAGAATGAAATAAATAAAATGATAGATTATCATGAAAACTAAGATCCTATTTGTTCATTTTTATCTCTTGATTTTAAAATGAAAAATTCACCTTCCTTTCTCTTTCTCTCCGAAACTCCCCATCCAACCAAAATTTCGAAGTATTCTTCGAAATACTTTCTTATTCATTTATAATTCTTGTAGTTATCACTCAATTAATTCCACAAATTTGAAGTCCTCAAGTCTTAACCTCTTCAAGAATTTTGTTCTTAGAAGAGAAAAGTTGTTTATGAGATTTACTATATGCATAAGTCCATTGAAAGTTGAGTTGTATATATGGATTATATACTAGATGATTACTGGTTAAGATATTTGTTTTTCTCTTGAAAAAGTTATATGCATTAGCTCTAGGCTTGAATGCTGAGCTGGAAATGGGAAGATTCTTCTATGTTTGATTATGATACTGATTTAAAACGGTACATGGGTGCTATTAAATTTTTCATTATTATACACAAGTAAACAAGTAAATTTGAATAGCTTATTGGGGAAAGCCTGAAATTTAAATGCGACACTAGATTTTAAGCCTTGAGCTTGAAATTACAGGATAACAAGGCAGATAAGAAGGACAGATGGGTTGGAAAGGGTAACTTTGTTGAGATAAGGTCATTTTGGCATATATTCCGAAGTTTTGATCGCATGTGGAGTTTTTTCATACTATGCTTACAGGTGATATGTACTTTCTATCCTACGTTGCCAAATATATATTCTCCTTCCAATGAAGTATTTTTTTTAACGTCTTGCAAAAAACGATCGATTTCTGAAATAGCCAATTTGTCATTAGGCTATGATTATTGTTGCTTGGAATGGACCTGGGGATCCAAGTGCAATATTTAATGGAGATGTTTTCAAGAAGGCACTTAGCGTGTTTATAACAGCAGCTATATTAAAGTTTGGACAAGGCAAGTGAGAACCAATGTACTAGAACACACACACACACACACACACACACATATTTAATAGTAGCTAGTTTTATCCCTTTTGTATTTATCGAGTTGTGTTGCTATATAAAATTGCAGCCTACTCTACTATGTTGACTTAGATTCTACTTTCTAGAGCATTTTTGTTCTTGAGATTTTTTAGTTGCCTCTTTTACAGACGTTTTTAAAAATTGATGGTCGTACTGTTTCTGTACACAAAGTAAGCAGAGAGAGTAGGAGAAACAGACTGAAAAAGTGTTCATAGAATTTACTAGTGGACAGAATAGGATGGAAAGGAAGCTTTTTCTCCCAGTTTTATAGACTAGCTATAACCTACAGATTGTTTATTTTGTTAAAAAATACAAGTGTTCATTAATAAAAGATTATTTTGTTGGTGAAAAATGAAAATATCTGATTGATGGCATCATGCAGTAATTGAAACGTCCGAAACCAGCAAGCAGCTAATTTCCGCAAAATACCCTACTTTTTCTTTCTTCAACTTTTTGGCTTTTAGGTTTTCTCTAATGGGAACTATCTTAGCATTATATAAAGAGCAGGTTGTTTATAGTTACCTTTTCTTATTTTATGTTAATGTGGGCAGCTATTCTTGATGTGATCCTCAATTGGAAAGCACAGCGAAGTATGTCAATGCATGTTAAGTTAAGATACATTCTAAAAGTTGTTTCAGCCGCTGCATGGGTGATTGTTTTATCGGTCACTTATGCTTATACTTGGGACAATCCTCCTGGCTTTGCTCAAACCATCCAAAGTTGGTTTGGAAGCAGTTCTCATTCACCTTCAATGTTTATCATGGCTGTTGTTGTATACCTGTCACCAAATATGCTGGCTGCCATATTGTTTCTGTTCCCACTCATTCGGCGTTTTCTCGAGAGATCGAACTATAGGATTGTGATGCTTATGATGTGGTGGTCGCAGGTAGGTGATATGACAACTATATATATATATATATATATATATATATATATATATATATATATATATAATTTGGCATGGTGCATCAACCAATAGTTTTGTGCTTGAGATATATAGCTCTAACTTGGTGGTTTTGTTACCCTGTATTTGACAGCCCCGTCTCTATGTCGGTAGGGGGATGCATGAGAGCACATTTTCCCTTTTCAAGTAAGAAACTAGAGGTTTAAAAGGTTTCTCTTTGTTGTGGATGATGTAAATTTCCTTGGAATCCCATGTTAACATGTCGTGGCATATAATCTCATCTCAGGTACACAGTGTTTTGGGTTCTCTTGATAATTACAAAGTTAGCATTCAGTTACTATATAGAGGTAACTCCTTTTGCATTCGTGACTTCCATAATTTTCCACATTTGTGTGATCTTAACCCCCAACACAAATGACCAAGCTGCATAAGGACTATTTTGGCCATATCTCTAGTCAATATGAGATCTCAACCTGTATAAATTTGTCTGGTTGTACTACAATTTTTTTTATTAACCAACGACTATCACTTGCTCGTACTGTTTGTCTGTTGCTGTATATAAAATATTTGATTGAACTACAAAAGCCCTTGTTTTTGTAAGATGAAATCTTTGGTTGAACCTATGAAATCTGCACCATGGTTCACCTGTTTCCTGAATCCACAAGCTATCAATTTGATTTTTTAATGGGCTGTATATATATTTTTTTATAGATAAAACCTCTGGTAGAACCTTCAAAGGCTATAATGCGCGTGCATATCTCGCATTTCCAGTGGCATGAATTCTTTCCACGAGGTAGGTGCCTTGAAAACTTGGATTTTTCATATTATTTCATTTTTCCACAAATGAATTCTTAAATTGTGTGGTTTGCAGCTCGAAAAAATATTGGTGTTGTAATTGCACTTTGGGCTCCAATTATTTTGGTATGTCTTTAAAATGTATGTAATTTAGTTACTCTGTCACTAAATACCACATTACATACTGATCTACCTTATTTTTACTTTTCAGGTCTACTTCATGGATACCCAGATTTGGTATGCCATATTCTCAACTTTATTTGGTGGTATTTATGGGGCATTCCGCCGTCTCGGTGAGGTTAGTAGATTTGCCCACTCTTTTTTTTTTACTCTTTTAGTGGCTTTTGTTTACATAGTTTATTTTTATTGGTGTTTGTTTTGCTTATACTTTGGTGGGAATTGAAAGTAGCGTGGATGTGTTCTTCCATACTTTGGTGGATAGTAGATATGTTTGTTTTGCATCCCTCCTTTGCCATTTTTCCCTAAATGTGTTGCATTCCTTCAATTTCGAGAAATAGTGTTGTCTGTCCACATATATCCATTAGAGATAAATTAGCAATAGTCTATGATAGTTCTATGGTTAGTTCACTCTTTGTAATATAGCTAAATCTAACTGACAACTCAGTATTAGGAATAGCTTCACCTGCTATAACAGGTGACATCTTGCAGTCTATAAAAGGCAAGATGTAAAACTGTTGTTTCTAACTTTTCACAATTCAATAAAAATGAAAGTTCAGAATATATCATATTTTTTCAAAGTTTATAATATCAAACAACCATATGTGGGGTTTTTTACCTAATTATTTTCTTTCAAGTTAAGTCATTGTTTTGAGTAGCTGTAAATAAACTTAAGTTTCTTTGCTATATAAAGTTTTATGTAGGTTTACGCTTTTATACTGATATGTTGTGCATTATGGTCGTTGTGCGCTGTTTGTTTCTTTGCTTTATTCATCAGTCTTACCACAACACAATCAAATGATACTTATGATTATTATATTATGCATATTTTTTTATAGCTTATCATTTGGGATTCATGTTTTATTTTGTCATATTATGGGTTTTGTAGTGCCTTTTCCCCCGTGGGTGGATACTATAGTTTATGTTTGTTTCAGTCACAAGTTTGGTTTTCTTGTTCAAGCAGTAGTAGTATGTATCTTGTGCATTGCGTGATTTTTCGATGTCAGATAAAAAGCATTAAAACAGAAAATGTTTGACATTGAAAATGAGGGGGATATGCATGATTAAATGGGGACATTGAATTAATCCCTTTGTTCGTGTTAAAAACAATGTATGAAACTAAGCCACTTTTCAGTACACACACTCCAGTTTACTATATACATGTGAATTAAGGTGGTTAAGCTTTCGGGATTTCAACCTCATGAATTAATTATCAAAAAAGTTGTTTGTCCTGAGATGATTCCATCATTCCCTGCTCAGCTTTTTCCGAACCTAATCACTTTGTTGTTAACTGCTTTCAGATAAGGACACTGGGAATGCTTAGATCTCGTTTTGAATCATTGCCCGGCGCCTTTAATGCTTGTTTGATCCCAGAGGAAAAGAGTGAGCCAAGAAAGAAAGGATTGAAAGCAACTTTATCTCGCAGATTTGACCAGGTTAATTAGTTCACCATCAGATTCTTGAACTCGTGATTTAATATTAGGGCATCTCTACTTCAAATTTACTTTTCCTTTATTGATACAGATCCCATCTAACAAAGGTAAAGAAGCTGCAAGATTTGCACAACTTTGGAACCAAATTATCACTAGTTTTAGAGAAGAAGATCTTATCAGTAATAGGTAATCTGCACGGAACATTTGTGTTTCTGGTTCTTGATCTTTTCTTCTCTCTCCTGATACTAAATAAAGTACTATATTTTTTTACTATAATGTGCTGAGGTGGTTATACTGTTCAGGGAAATGGACCTTTTGCTTGTGCCTTATTGGGCAGATCCTGAGTTAGACCTAATACAATGGCCACCGTTTCTGCTTGCTAGCAAGGTTTATTTATTTAGGTTCTTACTTTTGAAAGTTTGCTGCCTTAATATCCATTACCAAATTTCTATCTGCTTTATTAGATTCCAATTGCATTGGATATGGCTAAGGACAGCAATGGAAAGGATCGAGAGCTGAGAAAAAGAATAGAGTTCGACAATTATATGTCTTGTGCTGTTCGGGAGTGTTATGCTTCATTTAAGAGCATTATTAGGTACTTGGTTCAAGGGGACCGTGAGAAACAGTAAGTCCTTCATAACCGTATAATGCAGTTATTTACTTGGTTGTTGTTGTGTGTAGCTGTACTTTGAGTGGTATTTCTTACTAGGTAGTAATTCCTTGGTTGATCTAAATTATAACAGACAATATTTTTGGTACCTTTCAGGGTTATAGAATACATTTTATCTGAGGTAGACAAACATATTGAAGCTGGTGATCTAATAAGTGAATTCAAACTGAGTGCGCTTCCTAGCCTCTATGGGCAATTTGTTGCGCTAATCAAATATTTGGTAACTTTTGAACACACCTTTATGAGATTTACATTTTAGTTTGTGAAAATGTAGCTGGTAAAAATCTTATCCAGTATTTTATTTAATGCAGTTAGACAATAAGCATGAAGACAGGGACCAAGTTGTGATTCTATTTCAGGACATGCTGGAGGTGGTGACAAGGGATATAATGATGGAGGATCATATATTCAGGTGATGATAGTTCCAAAGTCTCTTCATCTTTAAATGATATACTCTTCCTTTTATGATTATGATTTTATTATTTTGCATGTATAGCTTGGTAGATTCAATCCATGGTGGATCTGGACATGAGGGGATGCTTCTTCTTGAGCAACAACACCAGTTATTTGCATCTGAAGGGGCTGTCAGGTTTCCAATTGAACCGGTTATGGAAGCTTGGACAGAGAAGGTTTGCTACTAATTAATCAGTTCTGATGAGAATTGGAACATTGAAGTGTGTATCTGATGACCTTTGATTGTATATTTAATATATTCAGATTAAACGCCTTTACCTGCTGCTTACAACAAAAGAATCAGCAATGGATGTACCATCTAACTTAGAAGCCAAAAGACGTATTTCATTTTTCTCAAATTCACTGTTTATGGATATGCCTACAGCACCCAAAGTTCGCAACATGCTTTCATTCTCGTAAGCATTCTTTTAGTTCTATATATTTAGCTATGCTTTTATGATGAAATATCTGAACCAGTTAAGTAAATATAGCAAAAACAATTAATTTGCTTTATCTGAATCAAATCCTTTGAGTGCAATATGAGGTGCTCTAGTTATGTAATAGATTTATGTTTCTTGATTGTCATTTTATTAGGATTAGTTTATATAATAGTATTAGTGCTTTTACTTTTAAATCATCAGACAATATTTAGTTTCTCCAATACTATCTTTCAACTTGAACTTTGCAGGGTCTTAACTCCATACTACACAGAAGAGGTTCTCTTTTCTTTGCGTGAGTTGGAATCACCAAATGAAGATGGTGTTTCAATACTTTTCTACTTACAAAAGATCTTTCCAGGTGTTCACCCTTACCCGAAAATTATTGTATAGATGTTAAAGTTCGAGGAGTGGGTATTAATGAATTTCTTCGTAATTTGATTGTCAGATGAATGGAACAACTTTCTTCAACGGGTGAATTGTTCCAATGAAGAGGAACTTAAAGAATATGATGAGTTAGAAGAAGAGCTTCGTCGCTGGGCATCGTACCGAGGCCAAACTTTGACCAGAACTGGTTTTTTTCACTCTCTTTCTATGTTTATATGAAACTTGAGTGATGTTCCTATAAAAATATGTCCTATCGTCAGTGTAAACTGCCTATTGCTTATCATTACAATTGATTGAAGAATTTTATTGTTTCAGTTAGAGGCATGATGTACTACAGAAAAGCCTTGGAGCTTCAGGCTTTTCTCGATATGGCCAAAGATGAAGGTGACTACTCATGAGATCAAAGATTTTCTAGCAATTTGCTCATAATTTGGTTTTAAAGTGTATGGTAGATGATTTTTTTGTGTGAAACTAACCTCATTATTTTATTTTCTGAATGCAATGATACGAATGCACAGATTTGATGGAAGGCTATAAAGCCATAGAAAATTCAGATGATAACTCAAGGGGGGAAAGATCATTATGGACACAATGTCAAGCTGTAGCTGATTTGAAATTCTCATACGTGGTTTCGTGTCAACAATATGGGATTGACAAGCGATCCGGTGCTGCTCGTGCACAGGACATATTGAGGCTGATGGCAAAGTAAGTGTCCAAAGTAAATTGTACTGCTGGCCTTTATGTTTGTTTGTACCAATTAGTGGGTTCATATGTTTGCATTTTGTAGATATCCTTCGCTTCGAGTTGCCTATATTGATGAGGTAGAGGAACCTAGCAAAGAGAGACCAAAAAAGATCAGCAAGGTTTATTACTCCTGCTTGGTGAAGGCTATGCCTAAATCCAGTAGTCCCTCTGAGACAGAGCCTGAGCAATGTTTGGACCAGGTAAGTTCATTTTGGTAATTGAAGGATGCAAATAACTCTCTCGTTTTTTTTTTTAATCTTTTGAAAAGTGGAAAGTTTATATACATTATTGGATATGAAAACTAAAAATACAACGAAGCTTCCGATCTCTCTGCATAGCTATAAGCTAGCTGCTCCCATGTAGCACCAACATGCAAAACAACAAACTCGACTGCCATCTGCTTGATTTGTCTGTACACGTTTATATCAGAATTCTTGTTTAACTGCTGTGAGCTAACTCTTTGATTACTTTATTGTAACCAAGCTCTTGGTAAGAAAATGTGTAGAATCAGTCTTTCAATTTTTCTTTCATCTGACTTCGATTGAGTAACGGTCAATGACTATGTAGCCACTCTATTTAGTTTATTCATAGATGAATAATCCTGTTTAGGCTTTTATCATAAGTGGCAAACATGATCCCATAATATCGGGATTATATCATAACAGAATTCGCTATCTAAGGAAACTAGGACCCTATCAAATAAATCAAATATAGTAAATGCAAACTATTTTTGCAATCAAGATGAACAATAGTTTTCTCTAATTGTGTCTCTACGCATAGTCATTTTGTAATTTCAAACTATAATTATATGATTTGCATAGGACTAAATATTATTCAGGAGTTTTCAAATGTTGCGTAAGTCAACATCATTTTCCCACCACAATAGCTCTTTCATTATTGTCTATCAATGTCTTGGCTCATGCCCTGCATTTGCTTGCTTTGATCAGGTCATATATAAAATAAAGCTTCCTGGGCCAGCTATTTTGGGCGAGGGTAAACCTGAAAATCAAAATCATGCCATAATGTTTACACGTGGAGAAGGCTTGCAAACAATAGATATGAACCAGGTAATACTTGTATGAGAATCAAACAATTATTAGGTCTGATATCAATCCATGTGATTGAGTTTCCTATATTACAGGATAATTACATGGAAGAAGCTTTGAAAATGAGGAATCTGTTGCAAGAGTTCCTTAAGAAGCATGATGGAGTGAGGTACCCAAGTATTCTTGGACTTCGGGAGCATATATTTACTGGAAGGTAAAGGCTTTTTTTTCTTCATACTGATTTGTTTTTAAACTGCTTAAAAAAATCTTTTGTAACTGAAATTCACAATTTATAACTCCCTGACTATTATTTTGCTCTGAATTTTCAGTGTTTCTTCTCTTGCATGGTTCATGTCAAATCAGGAAACTAGTTTTGTGACAATTGGTCAGAGATTACTTGCTAATCCACTGAAGTATGTGTTCATCCTCTTTAGATAACTTTTATAAACTCAAGGTCGAGAAACTTAAAAACATTAAAGTCTTACTCTTTGACTCTCTCAGTCAAATTGGATTGTGGATGTTGCTAGCTTCTGTCAAATATAATCTACTGTTTTGACATAGATTTTGTAGAGTTCTGGTTGCTGCTATTCTCCAATCTTAGTAAATGTTAGTATAAAGAAAACCATTCTTCATGTTCTTGCTGATATACTGATTACACAGACGGTCTGATTACATGAATAGAGAAAAACCAAGTACAAACTGATCATTGAGTTTAAAAAATCTTGGATAACGAAATGGGCAATATAAATGTCATAAAAGTTTAGTATGTTTTTCTTGTTAGATATATTATTTTAGATCGATCTCCATTTGAGTTTTCATTATGCATATGTAAATATTTAATGTGCGTTCCTTTTATATATATGATCATGAAGGGTTCGCTTCCACTATGGGCATCCTGATGTCTTTGATAGGCTTTTTCACCTCACAAGAGGGGGTGTAAGCAAAGCCTCCAAGGTTATCAATTTGAGTGAAGATATCTTTGCTGGTAATGTGATGCCTATTTTTTATCATCTTCATTAGCTTTTTTTTTGTATAATCCTCACATGATTTTTACTATGTTATTATCAGGCTTTAATTCTACCCTCCGTGAAGGAAATGTTACTCATCATGAGTACATACAAGTTGGCAAAGGGAGAGATGTGGGTCTCAACCAGATTTCTATGTTTGAAGCAAAGATAGCTAATGGCAACGGAGAGCAAACACTTAGTCGAGATGTATACCGACTTGGCCACCGATTCGACTTCTTCAGAATGTTGTCGTGTTATTTCACTACAATTGGATTTTACTTCAGTACTCTTGTATGTCACCACCGAAATAACTCTTGTTTAGTGTTTCTTTCACAATCTTTTCTGAACTGATTTCTTTTCTTGTTTACACTTTGAGCAGATCACTGTTCTCACAGTGTACGTATTCCTCTATGGTCGCCTTTATCTTGTTCTTAGTGGGCTTGAAGAAGGTTTGAGCACACAAAAAGCCATTCGAGATAATAAGCCTCTTCAAGTTGCTCTTGCATCTCAGTCATTTGTTCAAATTGGGTTTTTGATGGCTTTGCCCATGTTGATGGAAATTGGCTTGGAAAGGGGATTCCGAACTGCACTTAGTGAGTTCATATTAATGCAGTTGCAGCTAGCTCCAGTTTTCTTCACGTTTTCGCTTGGGACTAAAACTCACTATTATGGAAGGACGTTGCTTCATGGAGGTGCAAAATATAGACCTACTGGTCGAGGGTTTGTGGTTTTCCATGCTAAATTTGCTGACAACTACAGGCTTTACTCCCGTAGTCACTTTGTTAAGGGTATTGAGCTAATGACTTTGCTCATTGTATACCAAATTTTTGGCAATGCTTATAGAAGTGGGCTTTCATATCTATTGATTACCACACCAACGTGGTTTATGGTGGGCACCTGGCTTTATGCTCCCTTCTTGTTCAATCCTTCTGGATTTGAGTGGCAAAAGATTGTTGATGATTGGACTGATTGGAATAAATGGATTAGCATCCGAGGTGGTATAGGTGTACCACCCGAAAAGAGTTGGGAATCTTGGTGGGAGGAGGAACAAGAGCATCTCAAACATTCCGGAATGCGTGGAATCATAGCTGAGATATTGTTATCTTTGCGGTTTTTCATCTATCAGTATGGTCTTGTTTATCACTTGAACTTCACGAAATCTACAAAAAGTTTCTTGGTAAGTATTTACTTATGTTGTTTCATTTCCCAACTATCTATCTCACTTTAATAATTGGGAATATTAAATGATTATCTTTTTTTTGCCTGCAGGTCTATGGCATATCATGGTTGGTGATATTTTTTATATTACTTGTGTTGAAGGTTAGAAGCAAGCAAGCTAGTTTTTATATTGTTGGGCATGTTAAAATTATTCATGTGATGTGTGATTTATCAATATAGACATTAGAGGCTGTTATTAGCTTTGCTCCTTGGTTGGACACATGGTATGGTTATCTCATGTATAAATCATTCATCATAAAGCAAAAAGTGCGTCCAATTTATTACCCACATAGACCATATTAGATTGCTTATGTTGAAAATATTTCAAAATATTGTTTCAATTGTTATCAAAATACACGCATAACACTAGGTCTGTGACAACAAAAACTAATTACAATAATTATTTACAGCATTTTATTGTGGTTGTGTAAGCTCATTTCACTTACTGTTTTTCTTTTTCCGTGTTTTTTCAGACGGTGTCTGTTGGGAGAAGGAAATTTAGTGCAGATTTTCAACTTGTCTTCCGACTAATGAAGGGATTGGTATTTGTGACTTTTGTCTCAATTCTAGTAACCATGATTGCCCTTGCTCACATGACATTGCAGGACATTGTTGTTTGCATTCTTGCCTTCATGCCAACTGGGTGGGGAATGCTACAGGTGAATGTTCTTTCCTTTTGCAAAATTATTTATTAGTTTTTTGAGTAATATGCTAAATCCTTATCCATGAAATGACGACTGAGTATGAGCCAGATACTGACCTCAAATTTCTGGAGTCGTTAAAATTATATGCATCAAGACATGCATGCAATGACTCGTGGAATAGTTATATTTATTTTACAACTGCTGCAGTACACCTTATTTTCTTTGAACTTGCATGTTTTTGTTTGTGGTTTTTCTAGTCATTTTTATCTCATAATCATGCAGATTGCACAAGCATTAAAGCCTGTAGTACGCCGAGCAGGATTTTGGGAATCAGTAAAAACTCTAGCACGTGGTTATGAGGTTTTCATGGGTTTGCTCTTGTTCACTCCTGTTGCCTTCCTGGCCTGGTTTCCTTTTGTTTCTGAATTTCAAACACGAATGCTTTTCAATCAAGCCTTCAGCCGAGGTTTGCAAATTTCTCGTATTCTTGGGGGCCAAAGGAAAGGTCGAGCCTCTCGCAACAAGGAATAGTTGTTACTCTGCGCAATCAGCTTAAACCATATATGCACTCCACTACTTAAAGAAGTAATAGTTTGTTGTGCAACTTTTTTTTCTATTACATTGTAACTAGCCGTAGGTTGTAGTCTGTAGTAGTAAGAATGAGATTAGATCATAGGCTTTAATTTTATTACAGAAATATATTTATTCCCAACATCAATGAAAGTTATTTAAGTTAAATTTGACTCCATTTTAATTTATTTTTTTAAAATTCTATTCACACCAGTTCAACTTATACATCCCTTCAAAACCCTTATAAATACATCAATACTCCCAACGTAGCACAATGCATTGTAGATAAAGATTCTTATTATTGTAGCAAGATTCATCAATATACCTACAATTCACATTATAAATTTAAAATAAAGAAAATTGCTCTTTACCCCCCTCCCCCTATGTTGCTCCGACCCCCAGAAAAACCCAAAATTACCCTTCGTTTTTAAAAAAAAATAAAGTTTTTATATTGTTCAGATAATATTTTCCAAACATATTTTTCACTCGCTAGATTTCGGAAAATATTATCCGAACTGGTTTTTTATAACAGAACCCAAACAGAACAAAGAACATTTGCGTATTTTGCTACTTTTGGGAGTTAACTTTGAACCACAAGAACCAGCCACACTTATTCCAACATCAAGGTAGTTTATTTTTGAATCACAAATTTTGTGATGCAGTGGTTGCAACCGGTCTTGAGTATTTGGGAGGTGATGCTGAGATATTTGGGAGTATTGCAACTTAAAATTTGGTTTATGCTTTTTGGTTTAAGTATTTGAAACTTGGATTGTGGTTTGTGTATTTGAAACTTGGATGTGTGGTTTTTGGTTTATACATTTATAATTTTTGAACATAAAAAAATATACTTGATCATGAAAAACAAGTAAAAAACACAAGAAATGTTTATCTGGTTCTGATAAGTCCCAATTCGGAAAATATAATCCGAACACAATTGTGAGTTTAAATGGTTCGGATTAGATTTTTTAAACTGGGCATATATTTATGTTTCAGATTATATTTACCAAACTGAAATTATATTTATTTGTTTCAGATTATATTTTCCAAACTACACTTTTTTTAGTTCGGATTATATTCTCCAAACTTTGAGAATTTTTTAAAATTTAGTGTAATTTTGTATGGTTCGGAAAAAAAAAATCGAACACAAGCGAATGGAAAACATGTTCGGAAAATATTATCCGAACAGATTTGAAACAAACGAAGGGCAATTTTGGTACTTTGGAGGGTCTTGGAGCAACATTGGGGTTGGGGGGGGGGGGGGGGGTAAAGAGCAATTTTCTAAAATAAATATAGACATTACATTTAGGGCCATTAACTATCCCACCAATTTTTTTATATGCTATTTTCAATGCAACCCACCATATTAAAGGATAATACCCGAAATGATGCGCTGAAGCCATAATCTTATTTTTAGAACTTTGTACAAATGAATTGAGAGATCATAAGAAAAAAATGATGCTTCTTAACTGCCTCACTTAACACTAAAATAAACATACTAGATCAGTACAGCCATTGAGAATCTTTTACGCATCGACTCATGACAACTATAATTATAACAGATTAACAGGTCCAACTGTGACTATACATCATGAAAGAGCCTCCTTATCTGCTCAACTGTTGCAGGCATCATTGTTGCTGGGCAGCGCTTATACTGTAATGAGCAAAAATACACATACAGTAAAAACTAAGAATTAGATGGGAAAGGTAGAGATGATATCATTTGATTATGTTCCCTTTGGAACTCTTAAACCAATCTTTTACTGATAAACCTTCAACCCATATCTAGTCCGTCCCAATTTAATTGTAACAGTATATCTCAATGAAATTTAAAATCCACATAAATTACTGTCAAAGTTAAGATCTTAATTGTAGCAGTATATCTCAATGAAATTCCCAATGGTACTACTCTAACTTGTAAAACAGAAACAGTAGTTTGAATTCCAATAACTTCAGTTTAACCATCAAGGCAAATATGGGTTCATGAAGGTAAATTGGCATTATATTTAGGTTACTTCCTTTCAACATCACAGTCAAGGGGTCTAAAGCTCTCACCTGAGTAACAAACTTGAATATACAAGCATAGCAGAAGACGAAGCCTGAAACCGTAACCACGGATGGATTTACGCGTTTCTGCAAGCACAGTGGGCAAATTGTTCTGTCTGGCGGTAACTGTACCCCTTCTTTGGCTACCTGTTCATATTACATATAGAGATCCACACACGAACCCTTTAGGCACTGAACTGGTACAACTTTTTGAATGTGATGTATATATGTGGTGAAAAATAAGCTTTTGCAATGAATATTGAAATTCTCAGTTCTCTTACCATGACCAATATGGTGAAGTGAGTAGTGATTAGAGAAATGCTTAAAATTTGTCTCTTTACCTTTGGTGGAGGAGGAGGAGGGGGAGGGGGATATACAGTTGGAGCTGACATTCTTTCCTCAGCAGATTGGTACCACCACTCCATCATCTATATATGTCAAATTGTTAATTGTTGAAGTTGTGGGAATTTAGATTAAAGGAGGAGAGAAAATAATAAGAACGTTGAATAATATTGATAACTTGATACCAAAGACTAAACATTAATCCCTATTTATAGGCATACATAGATATATCAGTTCAATAACAAATCATAATATTAATAAGCAATATAAAATCTAATCCTAAGAGATACTCTAAGATTATAAACTTATCCTAGGAAATAACTGAAGATATTAGATAAATTCTAATACTATAACAATAATGTGTTAATGGTTATGCTCCTAGGGTAAAGTGTAAATAAAGCTGACATATTTGACAGCGCATAACTGGCAGGCATAATTAGGACCCTTGGCCAGAACAAGAAGTCAAGTTTCAGATAAATCAAACCACCAAGGCAGTGGAATTTAAGGCTTTAGCAAACCATGACTCTATTGGTAAGGTAACAATAACTGATACCAAACTGGACACTAATCAATTAGAAGATTCAATATTGAGCCAACAATATCAAGCAAACTACAATAAGCTAAGGTTTCAGAATTTCTTTTAATCATTTTTGGCATATTGCAAGAATTCAATGAAGGAAGAATAAATGTTAAAAGGGAAGGCTATCTTACTTTAAAGAAGAACACTGCTGCAATCAAACCGGTTTGCGCATAGTCAAGTACAGTGTATGTACAGCTGAGCAATGCTCCCTGCAACGTCTGCATTATGAAATACATTATATAATCACAAGTGATTCATAGGCATAAAGTGAAGCATAAACAGACATGGATTCATACAGTCTGCATTGCCAACATGATGATAACAGAATGCAAATGCTTATATACGAAAGGAAAGTTTCACCATTTTAACCTATATAGCCTAACATAAAAGGTTTGAACCACACGGAAGATAAGTTCTAACAATGAAAGTGCTATGGTTTAAAAATTTGAATTGTGTTGATGTAGGACTCTCTTTGCCTCAAATGGCAGGAAAAAAAAAACAATAAACATTATATCAATAGAATGTGAAACTAGCTTCTTCGGTTTCTTCTTAATTCAAGGAAAGTAAAGATAAAATCATCATGGTGATAAAAGAAATACAAACCTTTATCCATTGAGGACCACGGAGTCTCTCACGTTCACGGCTACGAATCTTAGAAATTCTAGAAGAGGCATCCATCTATCTTGACATGAAAGGAAAAGTCAATCATATGAAAACTAAATGGTAAAATAGGAAGTTCTAAATCAGCAAAAAAAATCCCACGAGTTGGTTCAATTATTTATTTGAGTCTCACATATTGTGTAAGACAAATAATAAACAGTGTCCATTTTGTCAAGCACAACTACCACACAAGGAGAGCGAGTTCCATGACAACTTGATAAAGAAAGGTGTGGATTTGCATACTCGTGTGGATTGGCATGTGAATCATAGTTTGGTACTTTTGGAAGGATTGGCATTAAATTAGTGACAACTGCAATCATCGGCTAGTATGTCAATAGATTTTATTACAAAGTTCGACTGATTAACTGTTTTAACACACCCACAAACTGACAAATGCCCCAACACAACATATTCACTCGCATTCACCAATAACACAACAGCACGCAACAACCAATCAAGAGCATTTTTAAACGATAACAACGATGGCACATTTCCAAAGTTATTTAACTACATTTGGACTGGAAGTCTAAAGGTGGACATGCCGCCAATACATGCCTAGCTTGGGGTCTGTGATATCTTTGGTGTCAAAGAGCCAAAATTGGAAAGGCAAAACATAGTAAATACTAAATAAAAACAATGCATGTCGTAGATTCAACTACATTTTTTTTAAAATAATAGACAAAATAATGAAGACTTCTCCAAATTTAATAACTAAATGTTTACCAGCTCTTGCCCAGTAGCTCGGCACACATGAATCCCAAGTGCATGCAGCGCTAGTGAGTAGTAACCAGTAGCATCCAATAGGTACAACATCTGGTATGCGAATTGGAAGCCTGCACATAAATATAGACCCTCAGAAATATTCAGACTTCCAAGTATTAATTGAGACAGAATCAGATAAACTGAACAATCATGAAGAAAACGATGAACTCTAGAGAATTTAAGTGGATTTACATTTGTCTGAAAAACAGCTTGCAATCAAAATAAAGATAAATGTAAGCAAATCAGGATACGAATAATCCAAAGTCTCAGAAACCTGAACTTCACAAACATACCCTCAGTACCAGCATGTAACAAGGGGTAACACAGTCCAACAATTTTCTGAAATCTCTTTGTGACGCGTGTTGTAATGGAGGCCCGGGAATCCAAGGTTGCTGTGGACATCAAAGAATCTTGCTCAAAATCATATGATTCGTTTTCATCTCCCCAAAGACTGGCCTGGATCCTTGCTTCCCTTTCTTTATTGTAGATTGAATGCAGCTTCGATTTCAAATACGGCAACACAACCTGAAAGCATAAAAAAATATATAATGTTCATAAAAAGTTGTTTTTTGTGTGACATGAAACAACATTGAGAGAGATCAAAGACACTATTTGAATACACAACTTAATTAAAGACGAATAACATAAGCATTTATCATATCATATAAATACTTATAAGTTATTTCTATAACAAAAGATAAAATAAAAAAGGTTAGGATTAGATTTGGTACCAAAAAAACAAGAGAAAGAAGCTTTTGGCGCCTTCGTAACTGTGAAGTAGTAGTAGAAGCAGTAGCATCATCGTTATTGATTTTGATATTTGCAGGTCTTCTTCGGAGACCGTAGAGGGATTCAGAAAAAGAAGCATCTAATAAGGAAGAAGAAATGAATTAGAAAATTCAGAATTCAGAATTATTAATTAATTAATTAATTGTAATGAATTTACCAGTGGTTCTTAAGCTATGAGCTTCGAGGACGAGCATGAGTAAGGAGAAAGATTCATCTTCGTAATCTAATAATCTGTGAAGGAAGGGTCTTCGTAATGCTAAAACGCCGATTGAGTATGTCAGAGCACCACGGAGACTGCGCGGTAGCTGTTCAGCCGCCGCCATCTCGAAGAACGTCGGCCGACTTCCTTGCCCGCCCACCTGAAACAACATTTCTCCCTCTGCTTCCTTTCAACACTCCCCACCAAACAACGATGCACTCGATTGATTTTTGTTAACAAAATAAAATGTACATTTGATTTGATGGGGAGATATATTGATTTTACCAGAGATGGAGCTTTAACTTTAACTTTAACACGAGTAGAAGAAGTTAGCTCGTATGGAATTGTATGGGGTTGAGAAACATGTGTGGCTATAAAGTAAGGAAAATGATAAAATGTGCCATAAGGGCACATGTTAAGAATTCAAATGAGGAAACTTTATCTTGGAAATTGTACATTGAAATTCTCAAAAGTTAAAATATAGACTTTTAATTTAAAAATTTATTACTTTTAGCATCTTAAAATGTGCCCTTAGGGCACATGTTAACATGACCCATAAAGTAATTAGGGTCGCGGAAAGACAATGAAGTGCATTAAGTAATTACATGTACATTGCTTAACTTTAACTCACGTCGAAATTAGTAATAAAATATAAGCATTAAGTTAAGATTGAATAATGATTGTAAAGATAAACATATTAACCCAATAAAATATAAGCAAGCCGTCCCTATATGATAGCTTTAGTGATAAGAGTTGTGGACATATAGGTTGGGTAGAAGAAGTTTCAGGGTTCGCTCTCTGACATGGTCAATTTATATTTCCGAAGTATAAAAAAATATAAACCTGATAGTCAATAAACTAGTTTAATGTTGAAAATATATGTAATGTTGAAAATATATCTTATAACAATTGAAAATTTATGCATTGCAATTTAAAATTGCAGTGTTTAAATTTTATTTGATTTTTATCAAAAAATAATAATTATTTTTTGTATATTAAGTCAATAAAAAATACAGAGTAAATTAAGAGAACTTTTGTTTTTTAAGTTTATGGAATGATTGTTGTATTTAGATTATAATATGAACTAAATACATCAATCATTTTGTGAATGTAAAAAGTAAAAAAATTCTTATATTTAGGACCGAAAGTAGTATACGAGAGGCATCCTCTAGAGTAGTTGTGATTTCATCTTCAACAATATGCCTACAAGGGTGCATGATAATATTGCAAGTAACACGTGGATCCTTCCCGATCGACTCCTCGTCGCTTTGTCGCTTGAGCTCGCCCATGTGAGGGTACAATGTGCCTTAATGTTGATGGAAGTCTCTTATGATCGTCACAGTCGGCAGGTTTTGGTGGTCTAATCTATAATGCCGCATGAGTTTTCCTAAAAGGTTTTTATGGTGTTGCATCGCAGTCGAGTGTTTTATTTGTAGAGATAACGACTGTGCTACATGGGCTTGAATTGTGTTGGGTGAATGACTTCTGAAACATGGCTTGCTTTTCGGATTATTTGCAAGTTGCGCTGATCAAAGATGGGGTGTTATAATTAGTTACACCCTCTGTGAGGGGAACGCATGTGCAAATTGTTTGCCCAAGAAGAGAGTTTCTATAAATTTGCCTCTTGTGATCCTAGATATACCTCCTACTGATCTCTCCTTGCAGATGCTCAAGGAGTAGCTTTTGCGTAATCCCTCTAGTTTTTGTTTTTTCCCTTTTGTTTTATTCTCTCTTGCAACAAAAAAGAAAATTTTATGGAATATAGAACTATAGATAAAGACATATACGACGTACTTTATTGTATTAGACTTTTTAACTAATGAATTGCTTTCTCAAAATTTGGACCTCAATAGCAATGGCGCGAGATGTTTTACAATTCAAGACTGGTTTGATGTATAGTGTTAAGGGACAAAAAAAAGGTTTGATGTCACAAATTTGCTAACATTATAGGGATAGAAAACACAAATATATTAACGGTACATATATAAAAAACACATTTTTTTGAATGACATGTCTAAATGACAGATAAAAACAAAAGGAATATAATATTATATTGTTAAAACATGAAAATTTTGAGGTGCCTCTAATCTAACAGTGGATATCTCGGTCTCGACAAAAAAAAACCTTAAAAATATTTTTTCTCAAAAAGATAGTGTAAGTGGTCTTTTTTTTATAGGCAAATGTTAATTGTTAACATATTAGTATATTACAAATCAGTTTTTTCTTTGTCAGAACTTGAACCTTAAACCTCCAACTCCTTTACCGTCTGCACAACTGGTTAGTTTTTCAGTACTAATACTAGTTGAATTACCTATCTCCCCTTGCAAGTGGCCTTTTGCTACACATTAATAAAAAAGAGATTATAATATTCAATAATCTAGAAATTACTTTTTACTACACTTATTTTCCATCTCCTTTAGAAAATAATCTATTATCTAAGCAGTTTATCATTTGAATAATTTTTTGATTATTTTTAAATTCTGATTATTTTTAAATCTGCAACAAACAAATGAAATAAGCAGGGGTGTGGTTGAACTTTTCAGGTTCATTCTCCCTCCACCAAGAGGGTCGATGTTTTAATTTTTGTTTTAAGTATGAAACAACTTTAAATTTTTGTGTCAGCTGTTCCACTTTTTGAACTGTTCATTTTATAGATATATATTTCTCTTCTCACATTTTCTATTCAATCAAACAAGATAAGAGAAAAATTTACTATCTTTCATTTCACTTTCACTCCAACCAAAACAAAAATAAAAAAGATAAAAAAGCATCTTCGCTGCGATTCACTTTCATTCCTTTTTGCTTTACTAGTTTCCGTTCACTTTCTTTCTTCTACCTCACTTTCGACGTCACCGTAATTAAAACCCTAACAACAAAGCTCTATAAACCAAAACCGCGTTTAGCATTATACCATAAACGAGTTTGAATCGTACTGAATTCAACTGGCCGGAAATCGCTGCGGAGTTGGTCTTCGGCCGCTACAACCACTCACAAACTCCAGGTTTTTATTTTTTCCATTTCTCGAATTTTTGTTCTCTACCGTGCGCGACGATCCCGATCTACCTACGGTCGCGATAACCGCCACTGCAAAAGGCAACTCACCAGAACCGCGATTGACAGCATAGCTCTAATCCACTTATTTAAGTATAGAACAATAATGGCTGATGAAACAATGCTGAGTTAATCGATTTATTGAAAAAGTTAATTTCCTGTTAGAAATTCAATTCCCGTACATTTTTAACAAAAATTTAAGTTGTTATTTGTTGTTGAATGTTTTGACTGGTACTTCATGTGCTCTTTATGCATGAGAGGGTTTAGCTTTCTCATTTTGTTTTGTAAACCATTAATTTGTGCTGTACTCAATGCATGATAGCAGATGTCTCGAGTTGAAGAACTCTGGGAGCGGCTTGTTCGGGCTGCTCTTAGAAGGGAGAGAACCGGTGAGGATGCATATGGCCGACCTGCTGGCGGAATTGCTGGAAATGTGCCATCTGCGCTTGCTAAAAATAGAGATATTGATGAAATTTTAAGAGTTGCTGATGAAATTCAAGACGACGATCCCACGGTCTCTCGAATATGTAAGTTCGTGTTCACGCTGTTTTTATCTCATGCTCTATCTGTGCTGTGCTCATTCTATATGAAAAGTATTCCATTATTTTTTACTTTCCGTGCTGCATTGTAGTTTTAGAAGTTATATGAAATATTTTGGTTGTATATTGTCACTTGGCTTTCTCTTGCAGTGGTGGTAGATTATAGGAAATTGTTAAATGGTGAAAAATGTAGAAATCCTTTTGATGATAACCCTTATGTTTGAGAATGTCTTTATACATTTCAATTTGACCACTGAGATCCTCTAGAGTCTAGTTAGCCACCCTTTGTTCTAAATAATTCTTGCTTTTTGCAGTATGTGAACATGCCTATTCATTATCTCAAAATTTGGATCCTAATAGCGAAGGCCGAGGTGTTTTACAATTCAAGACCGGTTTGATGTCTGTCATTAAGGTATATATTGAATGTTTAGCTTTGTGTAGCTCAAGAGTTTTTATTTGAATGCTTGGACTGCGAGTACTTGTATGTTTTTTTTTGGCCGTGACTCTGTATTGCTGCTCCTGCGTGGTTGGTATGTTAGTATTTTGCTGCAAGGTCTTTCAAAGCCCTACTATGAAAAATTTACATAATTTAGCTTCCTTTCTTATTATCGTATTGCAGGGATTTTCTTTTTATTTAGCCTGTGGGTGTTTTTCCTTATAGCCATTTTAATAACTCATTCGTACTGTCTTCTGTATAATGTTATGTTATCAGGATCTTTAGATAAGTTTTAAGGGTCTTGCTAAAAATAAAGTGGAAAATTTATATTGAAAAAAGTGATATTTTGACTTTTATAAAGTGTAGAGTGCACAACTTTAAAGTGAATATTACTTTATTAAGTTCCATAACTAAGGCAAATGATAGCTTTCTCCAAGTTTTAAAATATCTTTTTTTTTTTTTTAATTTTTAAATATTTCAAATTAAGTTCTTGCTTCACACTTCATATTTTGGGGTACAATTTCTACAACAGTATCTATAGTGTAATTGTTTTATTAAAATATCTAAGCTATAAAATCATCATGTGTGTTTCTAAAACTTCAAAGGATTTAGTGTCCTCATTTTTATCTCTGTTTTTTGTTTATATTTTCAGCAAAAGCTGGCTAAAAGGGAAGTTGGAACCATAGATAGAACTCAGGACATAGCCCGATTACAAGAGTTCTACAAGAGTTATAGAAAAAAGAATAACGTGGATAAATTACGCGAGGATGAAATGCAGTTGAGGGAATCTGGTGCTTTCAGCCGAAATCTTGGAGAGTATGTTTTTGACTGATATATGTGTAGTGCCTATTTAGATGCTATTATTTTGCCTCTTCGCCACCCCGTTAGGCTACGTGTATTTATTTTCCCCTAAAATTAATGAATTCTAGAATGCGAGTGACTGATATTTTTTTGTTTTGTTTCGTTTATGTGCTATTGCATTTCCTTTTTTATGGATTTCACCCATTCCAAATCATGCTTGATTGTTGTTATCTGCAATAGAGTTTATCTAGTTTTATAATTGGGGTTTCATTACTCTTTTTCCTTGATTATGTTAAATAGTGGAGACAGTAACGGGATGTACTGAGGAAATTGATGTTGAGGGATTTGTTATTGTCTCGAGTTCCACCATGGCCCATGGCTACTATTTGACAATACTTTGTCAAACTCAACAACCTACCTAGAATTACGAGAGGGGGGGGGGGGGGGGGGAAGGTCACAACTTGAGGATTGTACCTCGAATCGTAAGATTTATTGATATGACAGGTAACTACATTTTAATTGAAAAAATACGATATTAAATCAGACGCACAGTCGCACACCATTTAATTAAAAGCGTTAATCTTTAAGTTTTACTTTTTTAATTGTTTATTTAATAATAATAAATGACAATACTGTCGCAAAAACTTACAATTGATATATATTAAACATGTATACATATATTATTTGTTTAGTAGAAACGCTCAGTTGCGTAATTTGATTTTCAATCCCACGGCTCTCCCTAAAACTTTTATACCTTTATACAATATTTTATTGTGGATTTAAATTAATAACTTCATTAACCTCATTCTCCGATTTCTTAAATTATCTGTGACGTAGATATTGATAACACTATAGTGGCTATTTAGTTTAGAGCGGCTTCTGCCTGTTATTCTTCTCATGGGAAAAACCCATTTACCCAGTCTGTTACTGAACCTATTTCTTGTTTTTCCCCCTTTAAAAGAGTAGTTTTAGCCTGATGTGCGGTTTGAGAAAAAACTAACAAGGACAGTTCTATTTTGATGAAGATGTATTGTGACGTCTATTCTTAAGAGTATTAGCACACATTACAGTGGGAGCTGTATGCATTGTGGAAAGGTGGTTGCATTTTGTGATAGTTTGCTAGCTGTACACTAGAGCTAGATCTGTTTTCTATATGAATCACTCATTTAATCTCTTGAATGTAATGTATCGGCTTACTTGCATATCCAATATTTTTTGTCTTAAATTCCTCTCAAGTCTCAACTCTTGAAACCCATCATCACCTGCTGACGGAACAAATGCCTGCCAGCATCTTTTTAAGTTATTCTTGTAAGCTAACTTTTCTTTAGCTAACATTACTTGGTCTCCGCACTTCATGTCTGTTCACAATTTTTGTTCCTCTATTTTGTTCTCTGTTAGCAGGTCCATAATTTTTTAGTATTTGTTTTTGGTGAAATAATTTTTTAATATTAATTACGATAGAAGTAGATGTCTATAACATTGGGTAATAATTTTATTTGGAACATTTATATATTATAGTATAAATTATACACTATATTCAATATTGATATATAGTTTATTCCTGCTATTTGTTTTTCTTATTCTTATTCCTTTTTACATTAAGTCTTCAATGCTGAATACAGGCTGGAGCGTAAGACTGTGAAGAGGAAAAGGGTTTTTGCTACTTTAAAGGTTTTAGGAACAGTGCTTGAGCAATTGACGGAAGAAATTCCTGATGAGGTTGGGTTCTTCCTTCTTTGAACAAATGTGATCTATTTTCTATATCTATCATTTTATTTTTAATTAGCTTATTGTTATGGATTATGGAATAAGGTGTTCCAAGTATTATAAAAAGTGAAACAATCAGAATTTGAGAAAAAACTAACTCCAATATTTTCTGAAATGTGTAATCTAATTCATTATGGGTTCTGTTAAACCCCTATTTGTAGAGTACACAAATCTATAGGGACTCTAATCTAAGATATATCACAGTGCAGACAGTTTTACATAAGCCGTATTAGTAATTATGCAGGACAACATAGACTACTCAACAGAAACTATGAAAGTACTTAAACCCTATAATTATATACTCTTAACACCAGTTTATGATTTTGAGCGGACACTGATTTTCCAATATTATTTTCTCTTTTTATTTTTTAAAATTTGAATAATAACAGAAGGGGATGGGATAAATTTTGCATGGGAACTGCTAATAAATAGTAACTTTTTAAAAGAGGCGGTGATTTTTTGGTAGACCTTTTTCTAATTACTCCCTTCGGTTAGAGTATATAGTGTAAGCTAGTAACACCTTCGTCCCATCACAACGAGCGGCCAATTTGTAAAAATCATCTGCCTTAGAATGAATGGCCCATTTATTTTTGAATACAACATTAATTACTTTTTTTCCATTTGTACCCTCTAGCTAATACTACCTGCACCATTTTCAAGTCAATTTCTTCCACTTTGCATTTATGGTAAATGGTGAATACACCAATACTTGATAAGGGTAATTTAGTATGACTACTATTCTGTTTCTTTCACTCATACACTTTTCTCAATTAGTTTGAAATTGTTTTACGGGTCAATCATTGTTAGAAATAATATAAAACCATTAATGTGGCCCTATCCTAACAGCTTAAGCTTTTGGAATAATCAGTTATTTGACATGGTATCAAAGCCTTGATGACTAAGTGGCCTAGAGTTCGATCCCCGCTCCCATCACTTTCTAATTAAAAAGTGGAATTTAAGCATATGGTAGGTGGGCCTATGCATTATCCATGCTTCAAGCTCAAGTGGGCTCTCGCGTGAGGGGGAATGTACTTTCCCTTTATCTGTAATAGGATTGATGATCTTCACATTGCTGTAATCCTACTACTTTTGTTTGATTCTACTATTCATTCATTCATCAATTCTGTCTGTCTGTCTTACTGCTATTTGTTAGTTAGCCTCTATTTTCTTAATTGTGTATGGTTTTTTGAAATCCGATATATTTCTGTAACACAGCAAAACATGGTGTTTCCAAGTAAAGCTTTCCGGTTGTAATTATTCATTATTTTTTTACATTATTATTGTTGAATCTTATCTAATAGGCTATTACACAATAGTTTATTATTAGTCTTTGTTACTGTATTGTTGAAGGGTTTTGGAATGGAGATAGAAATACTTTATTGAAGCAATCCAATGTTTGATGTAGTTTTTAATAGAAGCTGCTATGGAGTATTTGTTTAGTTTTGCAGAATGCCTGATTTCATGAGGATTAGTATTGTTATTATAGTTCCTTTTTAATAATTATGTTTTGATTGTATTGCTTTATTTTTTTTGGGTGTAATTAGCATTATGAGGAATACGGTAAGATGTTTTTAATGTTAAAAAAAGGTGTGTATGTAAGCTGGAATTTTGCAACATTTTTATATCACATATTTCTGTATTCGGAACATCTCTTAAACTGTTTTATCATTGTTGCAGCTTAAACGGGTCATGGAATCAGATTCTGCATCGACAGAGGATCTGATTGCTTACAACATCATTCCTATAGATGCCGCTTCTTCAACAAATGCTATTGTTTTTTTCCCTGAGGTTCTTAAGCTTCTTTATTTAAGATCCCTTTTTTTTTGACGTTTTCTTACCTGGAAATTTATTGTTAGGTGCAAGCGGCAGTTTCAGCTTTGAAGTATTTCAATGGCTTACCTGAACTTCCCAGGGCCTATTTCATTTCTCCTACAAGGAATGCCAACATGTTAGATTTTCTGCAGTATACTTTTGGCTTTCAGGTCTGTACAATTCGGTTTTTATTAGGTCCAATTGTCAAGTAAAGATTGGTCTTGTTCTTTTAGTTATTCTTATTGACTTCAGGTTTTTATCACTAATATGTAGTGCAATCAAATTGTCGCATTTGTTAAAATATATTAGTCTGGATACGCTAATATTAGTATTGTCTAGGCATCAACACTTTGGTACACTTTTAGATTCCTTTTGCATACATATACATTTTCGGAGGCCAACAAGAGGTATTGCCTTTGTGCCTACCATTTTGTCTCAAAATAAGGGGTAGAAGGTTGCAACTTGCGCCATGAGTTCCTCTTCATTCCAAAATGATTGCTCTCAAAAATGAAATCGCTACTTTAAATTATCAATACCAACATTCTTTCAGAGGAGTAGTATGAGGTCTACGAAACTACAACAAGTCTGTATATGTTCGTTTATGCACTCTTATGTATACAAATGGTTGACTTGCCAATGACATTCAGGCATTGTCAGGAAGGAGCCTTTGATGGTTGAGAGTTGAGACTTCTGTAGAGATTTTAATTTAAAATCTGATTGAATTGGCAGTAAATGATGAAGAGACTGGTTCTCTGGATCTCCCAAGTCTCTCTAATAACACGAAAGTCTCAATTAAAAAACTTAAACTTGATAAATTAGAACTTGAAAAAGGCCATATCATGTTAGAGAGATTATTTAAACCATTAAAAGTGTTCTAGAAAGTAGAAATGGAGTTCCCAGCGTAAAAATCACGATACATGTATAAAAACAATTTTTTTGTTTGTTTTGTTGTATTGTATTTTCTGCCATTATGATATTGTTATAATTTGAATTATTTAGTGGCACTGCTTTATTGGATTATAAAGCAATGATTTAATTCAGTTGAAAATTAAAAGTAATTTGATTGGAACTCTTCACAATTGTGATTATCGGTGCCCTTTCTTCTTTTATTTCTTTGAAGCAACTAGTTTTGATTATCTCTGATTTATTTGATCTTTTATAAGTATAAATCATTTCGACATTGGCGTTTGTGCAAACCCATTTTTCTAACGTATATGATAATTTGTTTGCTTCCAGAAAGATAATGTAGCTAATCAGCGTGAACACATAGTTCATCTGCTTGCGAATGAGCAATCTCGGCTTGGAGTTCCAGACAAAACCGAACCCGTAAGTATTTTAGTCTCTTTGCTTTGAGGATCAGTTGCCATCGTAAGGAGTAGTCCACTAGTCCTGCATGATAATTTCATATTTTGTCATTATTTTGTGCTATATTTGCTCTTATTCTCATCATGAATATCTTGTTTCCAGAAATTGGATGAAGCAGCCTTGCAAAAAGTATTCCTCAAGTCCCTCGAGAATTACATAAATTGGTGTAACTACCTATGCATTACGCCTGTTTGGAGCAGGTACTATGACTAATTATATTTTGTATGAAAACCAATTGAATTTTTGGATCCATTTACATGATTACTGACATTGAAGGTGCTATTGTGGTTTTAGTTTGGAAGCTGTTAGTAAAGAGAAGAAATTGCTGTATGTTTCTTTATACCTCCTAATATGGGGTGAAGCATCAAATGTCAGGTTTCTACCAGAATGCCTGTGCTACATATTCCATCATGTAAGTTGATTGAACACCATCTTAGTCATATTTCTCTTTTATTGTTTCTGTAAATTTTTTGGTATTTAATTTACTGGGCATTTGTTGTCGTGATATTTCCTTCTAAAGTATTCGTTGCTGTTACAGTTTAGTTGCAGTAATTTGATTGATTCACTATTTGAATGCAATATTGGTCTGAACTTGTTGAAATGTGGTACTAATGCAAACAGTGATAAAACTTTTTCAGTATGAATTACTATTGTATTCTTTTAAAATTGTAGGGTTTGGTTAGGAAAGACAATAGGAGAGGATTGACACCCAATAGTATGATCTTAAACTGAGGCAGTGCAATACAAATTACAAAGTACTGACCTGATACTCTGATAGTTTATCCACTTTAATATAATAATATAATATTGCCCTCACACTTGAATGTGAGGTAATCTCTATTGTTAATAGTCTTATCCACAATTATGTTTTGAAACAGAGTCCTCATTCAGTCATTATTTAGGGTAAGTAGTCTGATTCGCGATCAGAATTTTTCATGATAATCTGGAAGGCAATAACTTTTTGATGCCAGGTAGGTTAGAACAATCTGTAAAACACATGTTCCATATTTAATAGCATTCCACATTGGATCACACCTATGGTACTGAACTTGTAAGGAAGGAGAGAGAGCAGAGACTCAGAATGTTAAAATGATATGGTGTATTATCTTTGATGAAAATTACCAACACAACTGTACTATACACGCTGAAATTAAAATAGCAATCCTAATTAGATATGGGAGTTAGTACTTTAAGCATAAGATAACATAGCTGAGAATAATGTAAGATTCCTATTCAGATAAGATAACTAATTAAGGCAACTGAATTTTTTCTAAAATATTATAAATATCCCAATCACACCCTTCTCAATTATTTTCTAACTATTCTACGCACACAATAAAGTCCCATGGTTTTGTTACTCATTAGTTATTTGTTGTAATTTATTTAGTAAATTTCTACTTCTTGTTCTTCTGCTTTGTATAAAAAATTTAGTTTCTATTTGCTTTTGTACACCCTCCTTGTATATCATTTATTTATGATTAAATCTTGTAAATATCTGCAGATGGCTAGAGAGATGGATGAGATCTTAAGGCAGCAGATTGCGCAGACAGCTAATAGTTGCACTTCTGAGAATGGTGTCTCATTTCTTGATCATGTTATCCTTCCTCTCTATGATGTTATTTCTGCAGTAAGTCTCAGTATTCAATTAAAATTTTATTAAATTTTACAATGTTAAAACTTGAAAAGAGTTTTGCACATCAGTAGTAGATGATGCACATAATTTGATGCTGTGGATATGCATAAAATCATTTAACTATCTTACTTTATGAATCTGCATGGCCATTCATTTCTGTAATTTGAATAGAAGATAGTGAATATTGTCAGATGACCGATTATCCCAAAAGCTTAGACTGTTAATAAAGGCCACATCAATGATTTTATATTATTTCTAACACGCACCCTCACGCAAGAGCCCATTGGGCTTGAAGCGTGGATAATGCATAGGCCCACCTACCATATGCTTAAAATTCCACTTTTTAATTAGAAAGCGAGGGGAGCGGGAATCGAACTCTTACATTGTCTTCAGTCTTCACACTGATTTGGTGGTACCAAACGTTTTTAAACAAATTTGCAAAACGAAAACAAATCCTATGATCAGTTGCCATGCAACTTTGATTTGACAAACCTTGTTCATGATGTCACTAAGGAGTGGCTAAGTGGAGAGTTGTGAAAGGTATTAGAGTAGTTGAAAGAAAACATGATTTTGGAGTGCTGCTTGAGGTGGGGAGGGTTTGTGTGATGGTGGTGTAGATGGAGGCCAGATTCAGCGGTGTAAAAATAGTTGAGCTGTTGGTGGTGGAAGGATCTGTGTAGTTGACTAGTGGTGGCGGAAGCGTTGTTTCTTGCAGTGGGAGCATAGCACACTTGGCGGCGACTATATTTTCGCACGGTAGTAAGTACACACATTTGTGTTCGAGGCGCTTCTGTGGCGCACATGAATGATGGTGAGTTGAATTACCAAGCGGTAGGGAGTGCTACTCAGTGGCCAATTGGTGTTGGGAAAACCCTAAGGTAACAAAAAGTGGATGTGGTTTGGGACATAAAGATGGAGGAGGTTCTTGTCGTAATTTAAATTTTGCAATGGATCTGTATATAAACGAAATATTGTTCTACATTACTCACCTTAATTTGATTATAGTTGTACATTATGGTACTCAATTTATGGTACATCGGAAAGATAAATTACTCCCGCCAGGAATTGATCCTTGGACCTCCCCCGACCCAACCCATTTGTCCCCAGCTCTTACCACTTGAGCTATCCTACGGGGACATACATTATGGGTCTCTATTCAAACAAAGAAATTTACTTACTATATTCAAATAAAAAAATTAATAATGAAGGAAATTCAGTTGATACTATTAGAATTCGGGAGACCTATACTCAACCACAAAAGCTAGCTTGAGAGTTGAGGTTTGCACACATTTATAAAGGTTATCTATGCCATATCTCTAGCCAATGTGGGACTTCTAACACACCCCCTCACGTCCAGAACTGAACAAGCTGAAACGTGGAATCAACAATAACGGGTCCCCCAAATATGGGAGGTGTCCACAACAAACAACAAATGGATCTAGGATAGGCTCTGATACCATATTAGAATTTGGGAGGCCTATACTCAACCACAAAAGCTAGCTTGAGAGTTGAGGTTTGCACACATTTATGAAGGTTATCTATGTCATATCTCTAGCCAATGTGAGACTTCTAACAAATACAATTGATTTTACAGAATTTTAAATTATAATTTCTTTTAATGTATTCATTTGAGAAACACTCATTCAAGTTCTGTTCTCTGTAAAACTTAATTAATCCAGACACCGCTTGAGCTATCCTACAGGGACATACATTATGGGTCTCTATTCAAACATAGAAATTTACTTACTATATTTAAATAAAAAAATTAATAATGAAGGAAGTTCAGTTGATACAATTGATTTTATAGAATTTTAAATTATAATTTCTTTTAATGTCTTCATTTGAGAAACACTCATTCGAGTTCTGTTCTCTGTAAAACTTAATTAATCCTTGTGGTACAGTAGGAATTTATCATATATTTACATGGTCTTTCAGGAAGCTACAAACAATGATAATGGGAAGGCACCTCATTCATCCTGGAGAAATTATGATGATTTTAACGAGTATTTCTGGTAAAATATCTTCAGCAATCATTACTTTTATTTGAATTGTTTCTTATCTGTAGATAACTGAAATTGTTGAATATAAATAGGAATATGGGGTTGAGAGGAAGTGGAGTCATTTGATGCAATTTAGAATCGGGACTAGGAAGATAATCGGCTAATAATTACAGATAATCTATACCATTATATAAAGGGAACTCTAAGTTGATTATCACTAAACTAAGTACTAATTTGGTGGACATTTTTCAGGACTAATTTACCCTAAACAATTCAGTCATTTTCCAAATTTAAATCTGCACCACATTGAAGGTAAAAAACTAACTACCAAATTTAGTGGATTATTTTTCTTGATAAATTTACCCTTGAACAACACAATTTTTGAAAACTCGGTATCCGGCCTAATGACCGACTAATCCGAGGGGTCCAATCCCACCGTCCACTTGCGGGGGCCCCATTTAAAGCCTGTGTATTTGCTCTATACGGTAAACAACACAATTATTTGCCAAATTGAAATAAAAATTTGAAAGCCTACAACATGAATATTGAAACTGATTTTTGTTTTTGTAGTAATTATCGAAACTAAAATTTATGAGTGTAGGTAATATAGATATTATAAAATTGAAACAAGCATGTTAAGTTAAAAAAAATATATACAATAAAATATATATGCAATGAAGCTCAGTAACATGGTCGTATTTCTGCTAGTTAGGGATAAATACGATAAATATTCTATAAAAAATTAATGCCAATTTACATTTTGTATCACTTATTCGATGTTAGAAAATGGCCTTTGAGACCGAAACTCTGCCGGCTCACTTCTTTCGTTTCCCACTGCTTCAACGTTTTTCTCAATGTTGAATGTATCCTTGTTACCCAGAAAAATGACCTTTCAACTCCTACTAGAGTTATGTCTAGCTTTTGTTGGTTGCCTTCCATTAGTTCGTCATATTTGCATCTTCATCTTTGGTTTTGATTTCTTACTCTACCTCTAAATCCAAGTTTTCTAGTGGTCCCAACTCTTCTTTGTTTAGTAGTTTTGGTCCTCAACCTTTTGTTCTTAGCTAGCTTAAATTTAATCTGCCTTTATGACGTTTTGCTCCCCTAATTCAAAATCTTGAACTCAATGCCAAACCGCTGGTTGAAATTGTGCCCGACCATTGCCTTCTCAAATGTTGCATTTGGATTGCTCTTCTTCTAGGACACCTGCCACTCGAGAGCTTCTCCACTTGATGCAAAAACAATAACCTACAACCGTTTATTACATTATCAGTGGTTAGTGTCTAAGCCCTCAGTCCATTATCACCAACAGTACTGCTAAACTTGAGTTAACACAATTTTATTACGGTGGCGATTAATAGGCCTAGTCCAATTTAATAAAGAAAAAAGGTTGACCTCATAGAAAATAGATATAACTGATCTTGGGAAATATTAGATTTATATACATTGCGGCTGAAGGTTATCGCGACTTTGTTACCTTGCTTAGTTCTCCCATAGCAGATTTAGCTAACTTTGCTACCATCTTTAGAATATTATTAACCACTAACTGATTGTACAGAGGTGTTAATATATGCCAGCTAGGCTTTGCTAGTTCATTACACAGTTATTGGAAACTAGGCACTAAGTCGATACATAATACTGATTTAGTAGCTTGACCTCAGAAATTGTTTTCAGGTCACTGCATTGCTTTGAGCTTAGCTGGCCATGGCGCAAAAGTTCTTCATTTTTCCAAAAGCCACATCCCAGATCAAAGGTTTGTCTTTTTTTTTATAATCATTTTGTTAAGCACCTTCTTATTACACCACACAGTTCATTTTATTGCAATTTTGTGTTGGATACTGTTAAAGGATGGTGATACTGATGCTAAGATTGATGAACAACATGAATGATTTATTGATTTAGAGTTTTAGATGTATGATGATGTGTGGTTGAGTAAACGGATATCATAAAACTTTTGAAGTAGGTTATAATAGATTGGCCCCTAAGGTAGCTTTACCTATTGCAGAATCCATATGAGATGGAGCTGACTATCCTATTGGGTTTTGACTAACTGTTGACATCTAAATTCAATAGGTTTTTGGCTGATGTGGTTATTTATTTATTTATCTTTTATGTACAATGCAGAAAATGTTATCTGGCAGAGGTCAACGTCAGGGGAAAACATCTTTTGTGGAGCATCGGACTTTTTTTCATCTTTATCATAGTTTCCACCGATTGTGGATATTTCTTTTCATGATGTTCCAGGTTTATACATGCTTTTAGTCCTAACTAGTCATAATATATATATATATATATATATATATATATATATTCTCAAATGCTGCCATTCTCATCTGGTGTTATTGACATTGAATTGTTTTCTCCATCATTATTTTATTTATCTACTTTTAATCTGAATTTAGTTTCATGGTTGTTGCAATATTTGATTTTCACATCATAATGTTTTTCACGCTATTCCAACTTTTCAGGGTCTAGCAATTATTGCTTTCAATGATGGAAAATTTAATGCCAAGACCTTGCGAGAGGTTCTTAGTCTTGGACCTACATTTGTTGTGATGAAATTTTTTGAGAGTAAGTATATTTCTGTTGTGAACTTAAAGGTTTTTTATCTTAGTTTCGTACTCTGTTTTGTTTAGTGAATGTCTTCCAAGAATGCAATAATTTTTTTTGTTGCTAGTGTTTTATTCTTGCCCTTGTCTAGCATAAGTTTTCACCTTTATGTTTCATTTTTCAGGTGTCCTGGACATTTTCATGATGTACGGTGCATATAGAACTACTAGGCGTTCAGCCCTATCACGAATTTTTCTGAGATTTCTTTGGTTTAGCCTTACTTCAATTTTTGTAACTTTCCTTTATGTGTATGTATGCCCAAATTAATGATTTTTATCTTATATCTTCAGCTTTTTGTTATTTTTTCGGTTTGTTTTACATTGCTGTGTTGATGATTTACATTTACAGCTTTTTGTGTATGATTGCAGAAAAGCACTCCAGGAAGAGAGTAAAGGAAATTCAAATTCAGTTATTTTCAGGTTTTATGTGATTGTTGTGGGGATTTATGCCGGTGTCCAGTTTTTCATTAGTTTCCTCATGCGGATTCCTGCTTGTCATCTTTTGACGAACCAATGTGATCGTTGGCCTCTCATTCGTTTTGTGAAGTGGCTGCGCCAGGTTTGTGTCTTAAATTGCTCTTGTTTTTGTAATTGTATTATTAATTAATTCATCTTATTTTGTATGTTCAATACCTTTTGTGGTTATGCTGAATCGGTTTTTATATTGACTAATGAAGGAACGGCATTATGTTGGACGGGGAATGTACGAAAGGAGTATGGATTTCATAAAGTATGCACTGAATATCGTCTTTTGCATATTTTTTTTACTTATAATACTTGTAGAAGTACTATGGTTTCTGCTTCCACTTCCAATACATTTTTGTGAGATGTATAGGGGCATTAGTTGTTTTAATTAGAAGTGAGTACTAAGAGAGGCTTCTCTCTGTGAGGGACTTTATCCTGCGTTCTTCCCAGTTTAATTTAGAAATATAGAATTATAACTACCTTGTTTGCATCAAATTTTTGACTCTAACATACACCCTGTTGCTTTTCTTAGGTATATGCTGTTTTGGCTTGTCGTTTTGAGTGCAAAATTTTCATTTGCTTACTTTCTTCAGGTACATATCATACTCGTACTTGAGAGCCTGTCCTCTCCCTCACCAACCGGTTTATAATTCTACACTTAGTAAAAACAACAAACTATTATTTATAGAGTTACACTCATACACTGACATATTTAATTAAAATAACTGCTCCTAATAATATAAAAAACTACTAACATATGCATCTGTTCTTGCATGCCTATGTGTGGGTGGGTGAGTGGATAGTGTCGTTTGTACCTAATGTATGTATGCTTATATGCTCGTACTCTTGAATGTTTTATTTTGAGGTTTGCAGATCAAGCCACTTGTGGACCCAACAAGGGACATAATAAAAGAGAAAAATTTGGTTTACTCTTGGCATGATTTTGTCTCTCAAAGTAAGCAGTGGTCTGTATACGTTTGTGGTTATGTCTTTTTGTTTCCTGTTGATGCTATCGGCCACTAAAGTGCCTTTATTTTTGCAGATAATCACAATGCTTTGACAGTTGTTAGCATATGGGCTCCAGTGTTTTTTGTAAGTGTATTACTGTTGTTTTACCTTTTTTACTTCCTTTTAATGCCTTAGTTTTTTTTACAACAATCAAGTCTTCTTCTACTAACTAGAGTTGGCTACATGGATTAATTGAATACTATAAATCCTTTTATTTTGCATAAGTTTGTTTTTTTGAGGATATCTTATGCCCTGCTTAGCTGCTTCTATTTTTCTCGTTACCAAGAGCTTTTTTCCTTCATGGGAATGAAATTGTCTTTCAAGAGGTTCTTGAAGTTTAGTGTGAAGTAGCACAGATATTAATGATATTTCTGCACGGTATTGATTACCTTGTATAGCTGGAACTTGGTTCCTGCTATGATTTATGAAGCCTTCTAGCATGTTATGCGTAGGCTCATTCGCGCTGAAAACAAGCTTTTCTGCTGAAAGCTATATCTTGAGAAACATGTTTAGCTCTTGTAACTCAAATAAATATATTATTGTAAGAGGTGTTGAACTAATATTGAGCTGGAACTTTTTCAGTATTAATGGTTTTTTTTTTCTTTTCTGGTTTAGTAGTTAGTATATAGTGTAGACTGTAGAAGCTTGTGCTTGAGAAAACCTATATAAGTTTGTATTTCTGGTTATACACTGATTTCTAATCGTTTTTTCGTCTTCCATAATTTTATTGCTATTACCTTTAACTGTCACAATATTATATATATTTTTTCGTTTTTTTTTTTATGGGTTTTGTATACTGTTTCCAATTTTCTAGTTATCTCAATTTCAGATTTATCTTTTGGACATATATGTGTTTTACACGCTTGTATCGGCTGTCTGGGGATTCTTGCTTGGGGCAAGAGCTCGTCTGGGAGAGGTATGTAATGATTGACCAACCTTTAAATCCTTGTAATAATATATGTTTTTTATTATTAATGTCTTTTACCTGCTGATGGTCCCTTCCTTCTCTATATGTTAATATTAAATTTTTTTCACATTATTATTTTATTGGTTTCATATGATAATCAGATAAGGTCACTGGAAGCGCTGCAAAAACTTTTTGAGCAGTTTCCCGGAGCTTTCATGAACAGTCTTCATGTTGCTCTACCCAACAGGTGTTGCTTTTGATATGTGTCTTTTTCCTGTTTTAGTTGTTGATTTTTCATTCTATAGTTGGAAGAATAACTGTCTATTAAAGCACGTGCAAAATTTCAATGTGTGGAAATTCTAAATCGACTTCCTGAAATATAAAATTGCACTGGCCACTCTATTTTTGTATACATAGAGGAGCTGAGTGGATCATTGTAACTAACTGTTACATCAGCAAAAACAATAAAAACTTGAAGGGAACAAAAAGCTTTCAAGGTCCATGTGCATATAAGCTGCAAAAATAACTTAAATAGTAAAACTATATTATTTTCCTATCTTTATTCGGTGTTGTTAAATGGCAACTATAATAGCGGTATAACACTGTTATGTAGCGGCATTTGAACAAACCCCTATTTTACGTGATCCGCAATTGGCACAACTTTTTCTTCTGTAGCTGTCTGGGAATATATCCTTTCTTTTCTGATTTGTCCCACAAATTGTGTTGCATTTTTGATTATATAAGCTTACATACTTTCTCTCTCTTTTTTTCAGGAGTGCCCATCTGTCATCTGTTCAGGTCCGCCTTTAGCTACTGAGACTGGAAGAATTAGATTGGTTTAAATTTATATGATTGTTTCAGGATACTTGTTCACTAACTTTCGAATGATATATTTATTCGTATTAATTGCAAGGTTATAGTGCATTATTCTCATGTGGGCTGAATCTTTTTTGGAGTTGAGGAATAATACTTATCCTTTTACTGTTCCTTTGAAGGTTGTTGAAAAGAACAAGGTTGATGCTGCCCGGTTCTCCCCATTTTGGAATGAGATTATCAGAAATTTAAGGGAGGAAGATTATATAACCAACTTGTTAGTCAAGGGACCTACTATATCTTTTTTAGTATTTTTATTTGTTTCCACTTATCGGATACTGGCTTTATTTGTTTAGATTCTATTTACTTTTTAATTGATTCTATTCCCTAGTCTTAGGGATCGAGTAGGTTATGCCTTATGTACATATATTGTTTACTCCTTTCTCTTTTATACAACAAATATATTATTATTTAACTTTATGTTGGTATCAAAGCCTGTTTAATCCACAAACCCGTGTGTTATTGATGCCATTTTTTCCTTGCTTGTAGTGAACTGGAGTTGCTTTTAATGCCTAGAAATTCTGGAGATATTCCTTTGGTTCAGTGGCCACTCTTTCTACTTGCAAGCAAGGTATTTAAGATATTTCAACCTCGGCTGTATTCCAAGCTCATTTTCTGTCTTGAATTGAATCAGCAATTTATTTATTTTGTATGATTTGCTAGAATACGGAGTGTGTGGATATATATATATATATATCTTTTGCTAATCAGAGTTGTTACAAGTTACAACCACAACGATAAACCACCCTAAGGGATACCTCGTCTGTTCACTCTAAGGGATACTTCACCCATTACAAACACAAGGAATCCCCACCTCGAACTAAATCAATAGAGATGCTCCACCCTTTCAAAGCTAAGGCGTATCTGATCCTCAGAAAGGAATATGATAGTAGATAGAAGTAAAACCAATCATTCTCTTTAGAAGTGATAATACTAGGTGAAGCATTATGACCTCACAAGAATGATACAAGGAGGCACACATGAGTACTTGACTATGTAGAAGAAAAGTGTTTCTACAACTGTTAAAACATTGTTCTCTTTTGCTTTTGTAAAATATGTAAACTCTGTGTGTCTAAAAGAAGATCACACACCTATTTTTAATGATGTTGCAATAATTACATTCAACGTCTAGTAAGTTGTAATGACTAAAATTATTTACTATGTCACAGAATGACAGGTACATAATAATAGGTTTTTTTATCAGCTAGATGAGCATACGGTGAAAACCGCGTGCCTCTTGTATTCTCGTATCTTTTTTCCTTTCAATATGGTATCAGAGCCTCTCCAAGATCTGTTAGGCCGCCTGCTATCAGGTTTCTGCTATTGGGCCATCTACCATTTATATCCACGCACCAAGCCTAATAGTGCTGGGTGTGAGGGGGTGTGTTAAGAAGTCCCACATTGGATGTGAGATGGCATGGCCATGAGTTTATACGTAAGAGGCAATCCTCACCTTACCAGCCGGGTTTGTAGGGTTGAGTTAGGTCCAACTCAATTTCTAACACTAACTATTTTGGGTGATGACACAACACTTTTTGTTGTGTACACAAGTTTGACAGTTAAGGATTAACCTACAATGCCATATTTACTATACTCTAATATGCTCATTGTTTTTATGTTTTGTTATGATTCACTTATTAGTTATTGTCCACAATTATGCAGATATTTTTGGCTAGGGATATTGCTGTTGAGAGTAAAGATTCTCAAGATGAGCTTTGGGATAGGATTTCACGCGATGACTATATGATGTATGCAGTTCAGGAGTGTTACTATGGGATAAAACTCATTTTAACAGAAGTACTAGATGATGCAGGAAGGATGTGGTATGTAACTGCTTTAATGTTTAAGTGCATGTTTCCATTCTCTGACTAGCTTTGTATTTGATATTTTGACTTGTTTTTTTTTATATGCAATTGTTGCTGTTGTACCAGGGTTGAAAGGATATATGATGATATTAATGCTAGCATCACAAAAAGGAGTATCCCTAGGGATTTTCGACTAAATAAGTTGGCTGTTGTGATATCTAGAATAACTGCATTGATGGGGATTCTGGTTTGTATTTAATCTTTTGAGTTCTTCTATTATTGTGTTTATCAACACATTTTTTATTGTTTGTATGTATTTATTTTTAATTTGGTTCCTTTTAGTTGGAATTTAACATTTGAAGTTTACTAATCTTTGTTTTGACATCTTATAGAAAGAGACTGAAACACCTGAGCTTGAGAAAGGTGCAGTTAGGGCTGTTCAGGATCTCTATGATGTTGTACGATATGATGTCCTTTCTTTAAATATGAGGTTTGTTGCAGTTTTTCTTATACAATTATATATTGTTTTCAGACTTTCCCCTTGGATGTGTCCAAATTTCCATCCTTCTCCCTTCATTTCATTATTTATCAGATAAATGTAGATTTTCTATTTTATCTAGGGATCATTATGACACATGGAGTTTACTGACCAAAGCTAGAGATGAAGGGCATTTGTTTCAAAAGTTGAAATGGCCAAATGCAGACTTAGTATGCTCTAATCATATTTTTCTTTATTCATGTGCTCTAATCATATTTTGCTACGAGTTTTTACCAACTTTGAGTATATGCAGAGAATGCAAGTTAAAAGATTATATTCATTGCTGACTATCAAAGACTCTGCATCAAGCGTTCCTAGAAATCTTGAGGCTAGGCGAAGGCTGGAGTTTTTTGCAAACTCACTCTTTATGAAGATGCCTCATGCAAAGCCAGTTCGACAAATGTTATCTTTTAGGTAAACTTTTTTTTCTTGAAGAAGTTTTTCTATTTGTTGTTTCTGTGCTTATCTTATCTTCTGGTTGTGCAGTGTTTTCACCCCTTACTATTCTGAGATTGTGCTTTATAGCATGGTTGAACTCCAAAAGAAAAACGAAGATGGAATTTCAATTTTGTTCTATCTTCAGAAGATATTTCCAGGTAGGTTTACTTCATTTGGTTGCAATCACAATATCAGGTCATACTGGATGGCATACTGGATTTAATGCAGATCAATTGAAATTTATTTGGCTGGCTCTATTTTTGCTTTACGTATGTTGATTGTTTTCAGGTGAAAATTAAGCTTGAACACTATTATTTAGTGATAATTAGGCTGGTTGAAATACTTCCATGGTGGTTAAATCCAATTATTTTATTCTCTCATTCTCATTTAAAAACTCAATGAGTGTGACTCTATTGGTCAAGCAGCGCCGAGCTTGTAGTGGAGGATCCTGGTTTGATCCTTGCAAAGCACATTCTTGGCAAGGGGTGAAGAGCTTTATGCTTCGTCCTTAGCACTTGAGCGGATATTTCTTGTATTTAAGCTTGTGGGGATACTTTGTGGAGTCATCGGGGTACCACAGACCCTAATTACATAGTTTCCTACCAAAGAAGTGCACAGCAGCCCAATTATTTACTTTAACAGCTGTATGATGTGATGGTTTACCATTTGGATTAAATGGAGCCAACCTAATTACTTACAGTCTAGCTGGGTATAATTAATTACTACCTCCGTTCCTTATTATAAGAAACAATGCATTTTTTAGATTCATTTTAAAATTCATGTATCCGGACAGTAATAAATATCAGATACATTAGTTTCTTAAGGAATCTAAAAAGTGTATTGTCTCTTATAATAAGGAACGGATGTAGTATTTTACTGGGGTAACCTGATTATCTTAAATGCATTTTCTACCTTTGCTTTTTACTGATATAGGGGAAGCTCTATTATGTTCTGGGTTGTGGGTTAAAACAAATTATTTTTGGGTTGGCATGATCTTATTAATTTGTTTATTTATTATCTGTTTTGAGATGGTCAGTGGGTTACCTTTGGCTGTTGAAATTATTTTTCATTTCTTTTGGAGCTCAAAAAAGGGCAGGGCGAATTTCACCTGGAATTGAACTGGTTTGGTTGATCTGTGTAATAGGATTGCTTTCTGCTTCTAGCAATTAATAAAATAATTTTTGTTGCCTCCTAAACTCTGAACTATTGTATACATATGCTTGTGCACTTCTTTCGTTTTCTACTGTGATTTATTGATATGTGATTAATTTAATTCACTACAGATGAGTGGAAAAACTTTCTTGCCAGAATTGGCCGTGATGAAAATGCAAGTGACACAGATCTTTTCGATAGTCCTAGTGATATTCTTGAACTGCGTTTTTGGGCTTCTTACCGGGGTCAAACATTGGCCAGAACTGGTAATGTTTTAATATATTTGCTTCCATACATGATTTACTTCCTTTTCTTTTCTATGTTTTTTTTGGCAACTTTTATTTGTTTTCTTCGATTTACATTCTATTCCTGTTCATATAGTTTTCTTGTCTTGTTTCATAGTTTCAGATTCTCAAGACTCCTTTTATATCATTGTTTTTAATACTGAAATGGTCATTAAGCAGTGAAAGTGTTGATTGACGCAATCAGTTTGCTTGTCAAACAATTGATTAAATTGGCAATAATTAACTATGTTTTCAATTTTCTATATAACATTTATTAATTAACTATAAAATCGTGTAGTCAGAATCTATAACTGAATTACATTACATATATTGGATTTTTGATCATCTATTCAAGAGGACTCGGTATTCATAGGATACAACAATTACATACAGTTTTTCACTGCCTTGAACAAAAAGGAAGACAGTTGTAATGAACTACTGAGGTGGCAGCAATACAATGCTAAATATTATTGAGAGTACAAGTACTCTATATACATTATCAATAAATAAATAAATAAATAATACTAACTATGTTTCTAAATATAAGACTCATTTAGAAGAAGAAAAGTTGTCTCTAAATACAAACATCATTTCAAATTAGGAAGCTCGGACACTTCTCGGAATAGGCGTGTCCCAGTGTCAGACACGCACCGACACAACACCGACACTTACGATTACATTGAAATATATAATTTTTTGAAAAATTTATTCGTGTCGGTGTCCGTGTTAGTGTCCGGGGTTCATAGAAAATTACTACATACATTTATTTGTTTTTTCTCTAAATATAGCCATAGTTAATATTGTTGGAATTAGAAACACATTAATATTAGCGTTGAGTGAGAGTATAGTATAATGTACTTTTTCAGTGGCTAATTAGAACCACATTAATATTAGTTAATATCTCAGTGGCTAAATTTGAATGCTGTTTAGTTTACTACTTATCAAGTGGTCCACCTTAGACAACACCATCTTTTGATTCTTCCATTTCAATTTCTTCAGTTTATAACACCATTGTAATAATTCTTCTTAAAGTTTATCATGAAAAATCGAATTAGCTTATTTTATATTCTTTACAATTTGAATCGCAGTTCGGGGGATGATGTATTATAGGAAGGCTCTTATGCTTCAGACCTATTTGGAGAGCACAGCAGCTGGTGAAGGTAAGGGGAGATATAAACCCATTTTTTTCTCCTGCTGTTATATGCTTGTAATATTTTTCTTTTGTGATTTAGATTTGGAGGCTGGAGTTGGTTTTGATGAAGTATCTGATACACGTGGCTTTGATTTATCCCCTGAAGCACGTGCTCAGGCGGATCTGAAGTTCACTTATGTTGTGACATGCCAAATTTATGGTAAGCAGAAAGAGGAGCAAAAGCCTGAGGCTGTTGATATTGCTTTACTTATGCAAAGGTCAGCTCAGCAATGTTATTGTGAAATTTTTATGCCTTCGTTATTTTTTATTTTATTTTCTTCATCATTCAAATGCTAAAGTCTATAGATTCATCTAATTTTTCAATTGTTTGTGCTTTTAGAAATGAAGCTCTTCGTGTCGCTTTCATTGACGTTGTTGAAACTTTAAGAGATGGAAAAGTGAACACGGAATATTACTCAAAGCTTGTGAAAGCTGATATTAATGGGAAAGATCAGGTGCCTTTCTTCTGTACTTCTTACACACTTCAGTGTTTTTCACATTCTGTTCTCTTACCCGGGTTTTCATGTTTCACTTTTCACTTTCTAGCCACAATTTTATATCTACCTCTTAATCTAGTATCTTATCTTTTTGAAAATGGGTTGATAGTCAATGAATTTGTATTAAATTCTAATAATTTTTCTCAGCGTAATTGTGCAAGTTTTGCATAGTTTGGTATCCCTGTCCATTTGCAAATTTTCAAACCCTTTTTGACGTTGTAGGAAATATACTCGGTGAAATTACCTGGAAACCCCAAACTTGGTGAAGGGAAGCCCGAGAATCAAAATCATGCAATTATATTTACCCGTGGGAATGCAGTTCAAACAATTGACATGAATCAGGTGATGGCTGGTTTTACAGTTAACATGAATAAGTACTGTATTGTATTCCCTACTATGTATATATCCCCCCTAATTGTATTGATCTTGTAGAAAATATACTTGAATATATTTCAAAGTTATGAATAAAGTACAGGCACTAATGTTCTTAAGTAGACTATTCTAAACCTAATGGGCCAACTACAATTAATACTAATAATTACAAATATACATTATTTACAACACTCCCCTCAAAGTTGTCATTCAACCCCTTAGGTAGAAGATCTGAAAGTTACCTTGGGAGGTTTTTTTTTTTTGATAAGCAGTTACCTTGGGAGGTGATTACGGAGTGTAGATTAGGCAACTGTTTAACTTTTCTTTGATGAAGTGCTTGTCAGCTTCAATATGTTTGGGTTCTATCATGTTGCACTAGATCATGGGCTATGCTAATAGCAGGTTTATTATCACAATAAAGTCTCATTGGTTCATGGTCTAATAGTTGTTACTCCTCTTCATCATCACCTGTCACTAACTCACTATAATGTTATCCATGAACCAATAACACGGTGACTCCCTTGAATCAGAGTGTTTGATAAATAGAGTATAGTCTCCTTAATATTTTTTGAATCCCAAACCTACCTTAACCTTAGTAAACCTTCCAAACCACCCTCGTGGTGATTGTTTTAGCCCTTATAATGACGTTTCTAGCTTATAAACAGTGTTGGCAGCAGTTTGTTCGCCATATCCTGAGGGCAATTCCATGTAAATCTCTTCTTCAAGTTGTCCATGTAGGAAGAGTGGAAGACATTTTTACATCAAATTGTTGCTAGTTCAAACCACAATTAACTGCTAGTGGTGGGCATGGTTATTTTGTTTGAGTCAAGTCTGAGCTAACTTTAAACATCTCAATTGTATTGTGATTCAGATCATTAGAAATAATAAGTACAGATTGAGATTTTTTCTCTCTTCTCTATACAACCTGTCATTGAATTTTTTCTGTTGAAAACATGAAAGTTACTATTTTATGCTTAATAGTATTTTATTATAGGATAACTACTTTGAGGAGGCTTTGAAGATGAGGAATCTTCTTGAGGAATTTCATTCTGATCATGGTCTTCGTGCTCCTACCATACTTGGTGTTAGAGAGCATGTCTTTACTGGAAGGTATGTGTAGCTTAAATTTTGTGGTTCTGTACCACTTTTGATTAATTTTGCTATATATATATATATATATATATATATATTTGAGCAAATTTTCATGTTACTGTACAGTGTGTCATCTTTGGCTTCGTTCATGTCCAATCAAGAAACAAGTTTTGTGACTTTGGGTCAGCGGGTTTTGGCAAATCCTTTGAAGTAAGCTCATTTTTTATGTTAAATAATAATTTCATTTGTCCATATGCAAATTAAGGGAAGCTGTAATATGTTAATTATGATCTGTTCAGGGTTCGTATGCATTATGGTCATCCTGATGTTTTTGATAGAGTGTTCCACATAACCCGCGGTGGTATCAGCAAGGCTTCCCGTGTTATCAATATTAGTGAAGATATCTACTCAGGTATAGTAGTTGATTTTGCTTCATAGAATTTATCTTGTTCTGGTGAAGCTGCAAAATGTTGCATTGTTGTACTATAGCCACGTTCTACACTTAAAACCGTTGATCCTTTTTTGGAAATCTAATGGCGACAAAAATATTTTATGAACAATTCATTGAATAATAGTTGTAATTCAAGGTGGACCTGTTTTAAAAGATTACCATATTTCATGATTAATGGCATATTACCATATGGAGTATGCTTAAAAAAATTGCTGGTAGTTATGGCATTTATAAATTAGGTCAAGTATAATGTCTTAGGATGATTATTTCTTTGTTGCCTTTTTAGAATAGTCCACCTTCCCACTTTGTTGTTTGAATATCTATAGCATCCTGTATTTCTACTCATGGGAATATCAAAGGTTTTCTTATCTTGCATGAGAGTCACACATTGGATGTGATATTACCTAAAAAAGTGTATGTAAGTGGGAGGTTTCCCTTACGTTGCAAGTCGGTTTTGAAGGTTGAGTTAGGCCTGACTCAAATTTTCAGAAAAACAAATACGAGATGAGAAGTTCGAGTCACATTTGATTGCCCTTCAAGATTTAAGGGAAAAGTGACCAAAAAGATAAAAGAGGAGGGGATGGCTATAAATTGAGATCATAACCGGGTTTTCACATAGGACTCGACTGGAGCAGGCTGCTCTTCAAAACTACTATACCAAAGCATCTCTTATAGTTCTTATAGTGCATTACGGTCACTGTTTCATGCAACACTTGATATTGGCCTCTATTGCTGACATTGACAATATAGAACCATAGATTATAATTATGTTTCTTACCTCATTTCATGATTCAATGAATTTCAAATAACCTAAACTGAATGTCTGCATTTTTCCATTGCCATTTTACTCATTATTTTCATCTTTGGATTCTTGTTAATACACAGGATTCAACTCAACCTTGCGTCAAGGAAACATTACTCATCATGAATATATTCAGGTGAGGCTTGTTATTTAAAGATGTACATTCTACAGACCCAGCTCTAATGTTAAAATGTACAGGTTGGTAAGGGAAGGGATGTTGGCCTTAATCAGATTGCACTATTTGAAGGGAAAGTTTCAAGTGGCAATGGTGAACAAGTTCTGAGTCGGGATATATACAGACTTGGGCAACTTTTTGATTTCTTCCGGATGATGTCTTTTTACTTCACAACAGTTGGATACTACTTTTGTACCATGGTATGGCATTTATGCGTCATTATTGTTTTGGTATTTGATTGAAAAATGCTTTGGGATCAAATTAAAATTATGTTGGATAAAGAATAAAGAAACAATACATTCGTAAAAATAGTTTTGACTTGGAGTCACATAAAATACCGTTCCAAGTTTATGTATAAGTATAAGATTCAACATGCCCTGCAATGTAAGAAGAAAAGATTTAAAGGATACAGTTACAAGCCATAATGAATAATACCTTTGAGGTATCTGATAATCCTCTTAACTACAACCAAATGTGGTTCAGGAGGCGAAGCCTTGAGTTGACTGACTTTATTGAGATAGATGCTGATTTCAGACCTTGTTATTGTACTCAAGTATTATACCGTTGTAATTTGATTCCTGATGTGATGATTTGTTTCTCCTTTATCATCATGCAGCTAACGGTGCTGACAGTTTATGCCTTTCTTTATGGAAAAACATATTTGGTAAGTTGGTTTTCTTCATACTTTGATGTTTGCACATTTTTAGCTTTATGTTACTTAATTATTGTCATACTTATTGTTAAATATGTTTTTTTTTCATGCGTTCAACATTTATTCAATTTGCCGGGGTATGTTATTATGACAATTATGTGGTAAAACCAGATTTAGGCCTTTCGTTAGACTTAAATCGGAGATGCTTATCACATTTTTCTTTTACATAATTGTTGTTAGTTGTATTGTCATATGATTAATCCATAGCTGGATTTTTAAGGTTTGATACCATATTACAATTCTAGGTTGAAGAAAATTTGAGTGAAAACATAAAGGGCAGAAAGAAAATATAGTTCTGGAAAGAGACAATGATGTTGACTGTGTGTGTGTGTGTGTGTGAATAGATCACAGGAAGGAGTCAGTTAAAAAGATTGTAAATATGTTACAAGTTCTAACAGAAATCTGACTAAATGCCAGCTGCATTTTAACTATATAGGAGTCAATATTTAAAGCAGAAACTAAAGGAAGAAAAAGTAAAATTGGCAAGAATGAATAATTTATTAGTCATTTTATTTTCATCATTCTCCTAGATATACTTTTTCATAGCAATTTATGTTAGGGTGCTATTGGCATCAATCAATCAAAGGGGGTACATACACTGTGTCGTACAATTGAATATTACCAGAACACAGCTCATATACCTACGTACTGTGAATACTAACAAGTAACAAAGACCTACACGTATTTCTATACTGGTGTATAAAGAATCATTTTTGTTCTAGGCACTTTCTGGTGTTGGTGAAACAATTGAAGAAAGGGCTAAGATAACCAAGAACACTGCTCTGAGTGCTGCTTTGAATACACAGTTTCTCTTCCAAATTGGTATCTTCACTGCTGTGCCAATGGTCATGGGCTTCATTCTTGAACAAGGCTTCTTGAGGGTAAGTCTGTGTGTGTGTGTGTGTGTTTGTATGACTTTATCTTAATAATTTTGACCAAAGTAAACACGGAAAACAAGGTGCACCAAGCTGGTGTTTCATCTCAAAATTTGTTATTTCTAAAGAACCAGGTGCCCTGGTTTTCTTCCATTTTTTTATGAAAAATGAATGTTTTGTGAAAATCAATCCTTCGAGAAAAATCCAACTTTTTCTTATTATCTTTTATTGCTACAGGCTGTTGTCAATTTTGTCACGATGCAGTTTCAGCTCTGCACAGTTTTTTTCACTTTTTCTCTGGGTACAAGAACCCATTATTTTGGAAGGACAATTCTTCATGGCGGTGCAAGGGTTTGTGTGCCACCTTTTTCCCCCTTTTACTCCATTTATTTTATAATTGTTAATATGTTTATGTGTTAACAGTATCAAGCGACTGGCCGAGGGTTTGTCGTCCGCCATATCAAATTTTCCGAAAATTACAGACTCTACTCTCGTAGTCATTTTGTTAAAGGGTGAGAATTATTGTTTCTCTAAGTTGATTCTACATATGTGCAATATCTTTTGTCCTTATCAGTCTACAATTAAGTTTCTCAAATTTCTAATCATTTAATAGCTCAAAATTGAGAGAAAATCAAGTTGTGAATTTCTGTGGTTTTCTTCTTGTATGATCGAATGTACAATACTGTTTCTATAGAGTGATGAGTTAGAATTTGTTGAAAGAAGGGATAGCCAACAGTCACTGCATTTACTAATGCAACTCAAGCTAACTAAACCGAACTGGTGCTAAAAGAAAACGGTATAGACAAAAAAGCTTCATCACTGAACAGAATAACAGTATTCACTCTACATTATGAGTACACCTACATCACCGCCTCCTCTCCTCTTCTTCCTCAAGCTCATGTTGGCTCAGCTAGTGCAGAAGTCTGTGCAGAAGTCTGACATGGATATATTTTTCTGATTTCTTTGCCTCATAACAAGTTAATTGTCATTTATGAGAGAGAAGATCCTTTTGCGCATCATTAAAATCTCTTCGATGAGCTCCATAATCAGTTGGTCAATACCTTCACCAAAATCTCTATGGGAACCCCAAATTGATTTTATTTTTTACATGATATGGATATATGCTCTAGCATGATATGGATATTGATTATAGCCATAATTAGGATTATTCTCCATTTATTTTTGTTAGTATTGTTTCTTAATTTTCCTTTTTTGAGATTTCCACTTATATATATATATATATATATATATATGAGCAATCTCATTATGTAATGCAAGTCATTCATTCTAAATTATTCAACTTGGTTTTAGAGCATATCCTACTTTGTTATTGGGACAAGATGTATGTTATTCCACCTACATTTGTCCATTGCTTTGTATATTGAGTCCTTGTGTGAGGGGGTGTGTTTAGGTCCTTGTTATTTTCATATGTCTAGTTCTCAGTGCAAGTTTGTGTGTTCAGAGTCCCATATCAACTAGAGGTATGGCCTAATGATTGCTTATAAGGTTTCGGCTATCCATGCATTACAGGTTTTTTTTTTGGATTTGAGTTCCCCAAAAACCCATATTCTAAGAGTCAACAACGGATCTGAGCACTGGATACCATATTATAGTGGAAGAGAATCGAGAGAAAATAGATCTAACTGAGAGAGTTCAGAAAAACAATAGCTTATGTCATTCCATGGTTTCTTTTACATGTGGCTTGTATGTCTACTGATACAGTGACCATTAGAAATAACTACCTGAGTACTTACTCCCATACATGAGAAGGGAAGCTGATCTTGCTGCTTCAAATTTGGTATGCTTCATTGGCGTTGCACTGTTACAGTCCCCCTTTAGGAAATCACTAGAGAAACCCTTTCTGATGAAGATAACCTAAATGGTGGTCTTAGCCTGTTGCTTCCCCGTTCAACCTAAATGGTGGAAAACAATCCAAGCAGTAATTATTACTTTGGATTGGAAAGTAGATTTGATGTGATCATAAAGTTCTTTGTTGTAAGAGAGAATAGTAGAAAGCTTGGGAAAGTAAATATTGATATCTAAAGAAGAATAGAGATTATATGAAGTTTTGAATTTGATAATTTTTTTGTGATTATTTGATAACAAGTTCTAAGTGTACATATACCTAGCTAACTAGATTAGGTGAACAGAGAACCCATTTAACTGAGGTTGCTTGACAAAAGGTATTCACCTATTCTAACTAAATTACAGAACACTTGGTAGTTGGTACTCTAAAATCTCGAGCTGAAAATTGTATATATATTTTAACTGTAATCCATGCCAATTTAGTGAGACTTGGAATAGTTTTAATCTTCCATAGGTTTGTCCCACATAAATTCCGGAACAGGAACATTATGATCTATTATTTATGTAATAATTCTTGTGTAGATTGCATTATCTTAAAAGTTTACAGTTCCTTATTGGCCTTTCCCTTGAACGGAATAATATGACCTATTACTTCTTGTTCTCAGGTTGGAAGTTGTGCTTCTGTTGATAGTATATCTTGCTTATGGTTACAATGATGGTGGTGCACTGTCATACATTCTTTTGAGTATAAGCAGTTGGTTCATGGCTCTATCCTGGTTGTTTGCTCCATATTTATTCAACCCGTCTGGATTTGAGTGGCAAAAGTAAGTATTATCTAAGCGGCCTTTGTTATGCCTATTTTGTAATAGTAGTTTATGATATACACCTGCGGAGCTGCCTTGTTTGTTTGGCATGCTTAGTTATACTCGATAAATAAAACCTCAGATCCCTCTGAAGCTAGTAAACACGAGTATAATTTAGTTATTTCGTTTCTAGAATTCACTCTCTCACATTTTATTAACTTTCGTATCCTTTCAGGGATACCTCTCATATCTATTAAATTTCTCTCTTATTGTGTATTTTAGGGTAGTGGTAGACTTCCGAGACTGGACAAATTGGCTACTTTACAGAGGTGGAATTGGTGTTAAGGGAGAAGAAAGCTGGGAAGCTTGGTGGGAAGAAGAACTGGTATTCAATATTCTTCGTACATTGTTTGAAATGTATTTCTTGCTGTTATTTTTTATCCTGGTCATCTATAACTTGGGCACTTGGTAATTAAACTCCCAAAAAAATTGATAATTTCATACATTACTCCATATACTCTACTTGACTGTGTTAATTTGCAATTCTAGTTCTAAACAATTGGCCAATTTTATTTACTTTGTTGGGGCTGCTACTTTCTTTGGGAATAATGATTGTTGTGCTAAGTGAATGTGTATTTTATAGGTAGTTCTAGTTTCTAAAGTAGCAAATTCAAGTTTACATTTGATGGTCTGCTACATTTACAATAGACCTGTGTGCATCCACCCCACCCTTGCCTTGATCCCATCAATGTGGATGTTTTATTTCACTAGGTTGCTCTGTTTTTTGTTTTCTAAATTCATGGTTTCCATTTGGACAATTAGTTAATTGGCTTTAAAATAATTGTAGTCCTTCTGATTTACTCCCTATAAACCATGTTGGTTTCAATCTATGAAACATAAGAAATATGTTTTATTTTATGTTCTTATTGTTTTTGTTTGATCCTGTAAAGTTAGTTCATGTTCAAATTAGTCTTTAACTCAATTTGGGCTATGGCCATAACTCCACAAACTTTTTCTATGTTTTAAGTATTCAATGAGAACTTTTTGAAGGAGACTAAAGCCAAAATCAGTAGAAATTTTTTTAAGGAGTAAAAAGTTATTTAGTCATTTTGATTTTGTCTTTCAAGTTCAGTTGTTTTTGGTATTTAGGTGAAGGCAACTTTAGCCGCTGGTCATGGTTTCTATTTTGAGGGGGACTAATGCCAAAATCAGTATAAATTACAAAGACCAAAACATCATTTAAGTCATTTCAATTTTATGTTTCACATTCAGTTTTCTTGGAGTCTAGAAAAAGGTGATATTTATAAACCGCTGGTCTTATTTTCTTCAGCTAAACTGAAGTGGACTTGAACCTATTGGATACGCCATCTGTTGATTGAGTTTGATTAAGGATTCAAATAATGGATGACTTGAATATAATATGCTGACGGATTAATTTACAAAATATACCGTATTTATTTTGAAACAATAAGACCACACTAATCTTTTCTCTCTCTAATTGATGAAGACCACTCTAATTTTGGAATTAGACGTTCCTCTTTCTTCAAGATGATAAGTTTGGTAGTGTGCAAGTGAAAGGAGCTGTAGCTTATCTTTTTTCATGGTCATGAGACGGACTATTATGATGCATTTTGGGGTTAACTAACTCATCATAATGGACTAAGTTATTATGAGTTCCCTGTCAGAATAAAAGACCAAATATAACAAGATAAATTATTTGCAATTATTCAATCTGCAGGCTCATATCAGGAGCTTCGGTTCAAGGATAGCAGAGACCATCTTGAGTCTGAGATTTTTCATTTTTCAATATGGTATTGTGTACAAGCTTAACGTGCAAGGAACGGATACTTCATTGACGGTATGTTAATATTTTATCTGTTTGTCCTTTTGAATTGCTAATAATTTTAAATATATTATTTTTCATGATTCCAACTGCTAAATAAAGGAAATTATATAAAATCACGAAGTTATGTTAGAAGAGTTGGTACCATTTCCTTCTCCGTAAAGAACCATACCCTACTCTTGAAAGTAACCCCAAAGTGCTATTTAACACACGTGAGTTGCGATGGCAAAAGGAGCGACAAAAATTTGGGTTTCATTAGTAGTAATGTTTGCCGGAAGCACAGAAGGTAATTGTTTAGCCTTAGCCTTAACCAGACAGCTTGCTGAACAAAAGTTTTGGCTGTTTTATTAATGTATGGAATATTACACGAGATGACTTTGCATTTAACATGTGTGTGACCTAGATGAGACACAACTCATGCTTTGTTTCTAGATGAGACAAACCGAAATCAGAAAATTGTATATACTTTTAGATCCAAGAAAACCCTCTAGTAAATCCTTATTATTTGCCTGGGATTTTAACAAAATCGTGAAATGGATGAAACTCGATATATAGTTGTCTGACACTACCATGATGATGTGATGTGGAAACTGGTTTCCATTTCAAAATTTTGAGTGTCTGAAGAAGTTCTAAGCACAATGAATGTGCTGGAGGTGCAGGTGGCCAAAAGTCTATGTGGCTGCAATGCTGGTGGCCTGATTGGCTGAAAAGAAGCCAGTTTGGGTTCTAACATGGAAATAGTCTCCCAAATTGCGAACTCTGATGCCTACTTGGAAAAAAATGGAATCCTTATTTTTGATGATTCTCATTACACCAATGATATTGCATTACATAGACTAATACATGGACATTCTAATAAATGCTGGCCTGCTATAAAATCTGAAATATGTACTGGTTACAACAATCAACGAAAACTAAATCTGTAAAAAAGAAAAACAAGAAACAATAGACACGAATTGAGAGTTTTTGCGCAGTACAACAAAGTAGTTGCTTTATTTGTTTTATATTTAACCACTATTGCAGAATTTGTGCAGGTTAGTTAGTGAACTAATTGCTTATGTTTGTCATTTTGCACAGGTGTATGGATTCTCATGGGTAGTGCTGGCAGTGTTAATAATTCTTTTTAAGGTGCAAAATTGAATTATGTGGTCTTATATTACATGTGTATGTTGCTAATTTTGACTCGAGGCTATCTTGTACTCTTGCACAATAGGTATTCACCTTTAGCCAGAAGATATCAGTCAATTTCCAGCTTGTGCTGCGCTTTGTACAAGGACTATCCCTCTTGTTGGCACTGGCTGGTTTGGTTGTAGCAGTTATATTAACCGACTTATCGGTACCAGACATATTTGCTTCTATTTTAGCATTCATTCCTACAGGGTGGGGAATTTTATCGGTGTGTTCTCTTATCCTTTGATACAATGTGTTTATTAGTTATTTTATCTTTCCGCTGTTGGATCACATATATCAGTGTGTTCTCGTTTACTCTGATGCAATGTGTTTATTAGTTGTTTTATCTTTCCTCTGTCGGATTGAACAAGTATTGAAGTGTGGTTGGTTTAATCGTTTTTATATAAATAAAAAATTACTTTTTTATTTATTATTTATCGCATTCAACCATGGTCAAACCAACTGAATTATGATCAATAATTCTCATCAGTTTGATCTCTCTGATTCACTAGCAACATTGATAAAAACTTTCTTCAATCTCACTTAAAAATTTCTATCTTATCTTTACCATCAAATGGATTCTATTAGTATTTAGATTATTTTGCTATTTGACATCTCAATTGTATGCGGCATCATTATGATTTTTATATGTTGATTATCCTTTATATAGATTGCTGCTGCATGGAAGCCTGTGATGAAAAGGCTAGGACTGTGGAAGTTCATTCGGTCGATTGCACGCCTATATGATGCTGGCATGGGAATGCTCATCTTTGTGCCCATTGCATTCTTTTCGTGGTTTCCATTTGTATCAACATTCCAAACTCGCCTCATGTTTAACCAGGCTTTTAGCCGAGGATTAGAAATTTCTTTGATCCTTGCTGGGAACAATCCCAATACTGGGATATAGTTGTAACTTATACTTGGTTTGTACGATATATAGCAAATCAAAAGATATGGTAAGTTTTGTAGGTAGATTATTTTGTAAGGTGTTTTTAGCATTGTGAATAGTGATGTATAATCATTCTTTCAGTTTATGCCATTTAATTTGTTTGTGTACATTTTGGTGTAATATTTGGAATTTCACGTTTGAATTTCCCTTTACGTTTTGTGAAACCAATTTCTTTCCGGAAGTGAAAGACAAATGTTGGGACAGCTTAATTATAGACAACACCTTTTCATTTCTTTCTATTATAAGGGTCAGTGAGGTTGGAAATATATAGCTTGATTCTTATAGACTCATAACTCATTGGATATAAGGCAAGAGCGCACAATTATCCAATTAAGTCAAAAATTATACTTTGAGATCAAATCGCAAAACATTTTGTAATTACAACTGCAAAGATTAATCCCTGGAAAGAATAATCCTTCGAGGCAGATAAGACCACAAAGAGTAGTAAAACTGCTAGACATGACAACAAGACTTAGATCCACACTCACCTGCACCCGTCTTAAATTTAACGGAGAAAATTTGTTTCAACTGAGTGTGGGCGTGGGTGCGAGGGTGGTATGACATTCTACCCGCTCCGCACCCACCCCTTGCCCCGTCATGTCCAATTTAAACTATCACATTTCTGTTATATTTAACAACATTATTATATATTCATTCTTCCATAAAAAAATATATGAAAACAATGATAATTTTTTAAGTTATTCATTTGAATGTGAATATCTTTGACATAAATAATAATTTTGAATATTTTAAAGTAACATGTTATTCATATTGATCTAAGGATTGCATCTCTAAAATCCTATTGTACAAAATTGAATCTCGAGTGTGTTGCACAACTCTTGTTTTCTCTTACCTTGAACTATATTTATTTATTTATTTATTTATTTATCTTCTATAAACAATGGTTTAGAAATTGAATATTTGACAAAATGTAAAATTAAAAAAGATGATTTGTTTTAATTATAGTCTATGGGGGTGGGGTGGGGTGGGGAAACCCACTTTTTGTAGGGTATGAGTGTTCAAATATTATCTCCGTTTGGGTTTAGGGGCGGGGGTGGTAGAGGAGGCGGGGACAGAGACTAGGGCGGTATTGCTTAAACATTGCCTCTTCCACTCTGTCTTATTGCCATGTCTAAGAACTGTTGCATTTTAGTGACTAATTTCAATCTCATGACATTTAATTAATTTGGTAGAGACTCGTTATCATATGCTTTTGGTATTACAAAGTTGGAAAGATAATATGAAGAAGAAAAAAAAAGTAAAATTTAAAGGATAATTTTCCCTCAAAGTGACAGTGACAGGCAGTGATCAACCCATTGTGTCAGAATATTCATTCACACAACTCAACTAACTTCTTCTTCTTCTCCGTTTGCTTCTGGTGGGTGGCTGGCTAGGGTTTCTATTTGATTTCCATGGCCGCCTCAATTCGAACTACTCCCATCTTCTCTCCCACCTCCACATACTTTCCCTCTTCCCACAACAAACCACTCCTCCGCATCCTCCATTTCTCTAGACCATGCAACTCATTCTCCATTTCATGCTCCTCCCAATCTCAACCCCGCCATCGTCCTCCTTACATCCCCAACCACATTCCTGACTCCTCCTATGTTCGCATCTTTGACACCACCCTCCGCGACGGCGAACAGTCCCCCGGCGCCTCCATGACTTCCAAAGAGAAACTCGACATTGCTCGTCAGCTTGCCAAGCTCGGCGTTGACATCATTGAGGCTGGATTCCCCGCCGCCTCTAAAGACGATTTCGAGGCCGTCAAAATGATTGCCACTGAGGTCGGAAACGCCGTCGATGAAAATGGTTATGTTCCAGTTATCTGCGGTCTCTCCAGATGTAACGAGAAGGACATTCGAACTGCTTGGGAGGCTGTTAAACATGCTAAGAGACCAAGGATTCACACTTTCATTGCTACCAGCGCTATTCACATGGAGTACAAACTCAGAATGTCCAGAGAACAGGTCATCGATAAAGCCCGCAGTATGGTCGCATTCGCCCGTAGTTTAGGCTGCCAAGATGTCGAGTTCAGTCCTGAAGATGCTGGAAGGTATCTCAGTGTTTTAATTTGAACTCACTATTTTTGTAACTACTACTGTTATGTCTTTGTTGTTGGTTGGTTCTTTATGGATATGTGACGATGATGATGATGATACCAGGTCCGATAGGGATTTTCTTTATCAAATTCTTGGGGAAGTTATTAAGGCAGGGGCTACTACACTTAACATACCTGACACTGTTGGTATAAAGATGCCGGCCGAATTTGGGGAACTGATCGCTGATATAAAAGCTAATACACCTGGAGTTGACAATGTTATTATTTCCACCCACTGTCAGAATGATCTTGGACTGGCTACTGCTAACACCATTGAGGTGCTTATTCCTGTCTCATTTAGTCTTCACCGATACATTGCATTTGTAACTGGTTTCTGAATTTGTATGCTCTTGCTCTTGGTTGCTTTCAGGGTGCACGTGCCGGTGCTAGGCAGTTGGAAGTCACAATTAATGGGATCGGTGAAAGGGCTGGAAATGCCTCCTTGGAAGAGGTGAGGGTTAATCTTCTGTTGTTTCGTTGATGTAATCACATTATTGTTTGTCGCTGTTTGGAAGCTCACGTTTTTTTCTTTTTTTCTTTCAAGGTTGTGATGTCCCTGAAATGCAGAGGAGATAACTTTAACAATCTCTACACAGGAATTAATACAAGGCATATTTATATCACAAGCAAAATGGTTTTGTATCTGCAGTTATCTTTCTGTTCTTTCTTTTCCCATTTTAACGACATATGTTGATTGTTTGCGTCATTGTTATATTTTTCTATTTCTATAGGTTGAGGAGTCTTCGGGCTTGCAGTTACAGCCACACAAGGCTATTGTTGGAGCTAATGCATTTGCTCATGAAAGTGGCATACATCAGGTTATTATTATGATAACTACATACATATAAATATATTTGAGCATACTGTAGGCTAGATTGTTTGAGTTTTAAATACGAAATAAATTTTATTTGCACTTGACTTTTCAATCCTGGTCTTAAAGAAAAACTTCTTTTTGCATTTCTTGTCCTATTAGACGAGCTGAAACTTCTTTTTGTAACATAGAAAGATGCACTTGATAAAAGAAAAACAAACTTTTTAAGTTTCATTCAAACGGTTCGGTCCGTTTGAGATTTAACCCAAAACTACATCAGAATTTTTTAATACCTTTTACATATATAAATTGATTTGATTTCCTTGTTATAAAACATGGCAAAGCATCATATATATATATATATATATATATATATATATATATATATAATACTTTGGAGAGAATTAAATCCAATTCTTGATGCTATGAAAGAAGAATATCTTTTTACACTGTTTGGTAGGAGAAAGAAGACAGAGAGAGGTGTAGATTTTGTTTTGTTTGGTATAGAAAGAGGAAATATAGAGAATAGAAAAAGTGTTGTCTGATCTTTGTGCATATAGAAAATAAGTAGAGAGAAATAATATAGTTTTTTGCAAAACAGAAACCTAATTAAAAATACTTTTTTTATGTTTAGAGGTAAACTGACTGACCAACTCTTACACCGAACATGCTAATAGAAAGCAACTTATTTTTTTTATAGTACCTTGTAACAAATTTATGACAAGATTTTAGCTTTGGGCTTGATTGCTCTTTTGGTCCCTCTATTTTATCAAACTTATGGCAAAGTACATGGATTGGGACCAAAATTGCTACGAATGCAAAAATAGAAGGACCAACGAGTACAATTTGAAAAAGGGTGGCTATTTTTGTAAGTTTAATAAAATAGTGGGGAATCAAAAGTGTCATGAAGTCTTAGCTTGGCTTTTGGAAAGAGTCTAAAGTCTAAACATAATAATAAAAGGGATCTCTGGCAAAGCAAATATATTCCCATGAGTGCCAAGACTCAAATAGACATGAGCCCCACAATGATTATGTTCTCTCTCTTACTCTCTTTAATTTATCTGTTTAACCTAACAGAGTTTTTTTTTTCTCTCATAAATTTCTTTCTTTTATTTTTCAATTTTCATCTTTAACAAATGTACTGTTTGTGTGGTTATTAAAACCAGAATTTACTAATATGTTCACCACTGTGTTGTAGGATGGAATGCTTAAACACAAAGGTACATACGAAATCATATCTCCTGAGGACATTGGGCTTGAAAGATCCAATGAAGCTGGTATTGTATTGGGGAAGCTTAGGTATGTTATTTATTTCCAGAACACTTTTATCTGCGTAGATCTTGTTCATGCTGCCAACTCCTGCGTCTCCTAAATTATGTATTAGTATTATATTTATATGTTGTGTTAATGCTTGCTATCACCATGAACTATATAACCAACATCAAACATCGTCTTTACATTTGACTGGTCTTCTCTTTTGTCCTCCAAACAAATACTTTTGCTTCAAATGATGTAGTGGACGCCATGCTCTGAGAAAGCGGCTTGAAGAGGTAACCATACATTTTTGTTGTAGCTAAAGTTCTTTTAAATGTGTTCTTCTGTTTTTATGATTTACTCTCTGTTGTTTCAGCTTGGTTATGAACTTAAAGACGACCAAGTTGAGAGTTTATTTTGGCGTTTCAAAGCCGTGGCTGAGCAAAAGAAGGTATACAAGAACTGGTGATTTTTTCTTCCTTTGTTTCCATTTTATTGTCTCTGTTAATGAATTAGGACTAATTGTTTTATGATAAGTGGGATTTTATACCAAGCCATTAATATGACCTTTAATAAATGAAACCAGTAGTGATTAGTCCCTAGTTTTCTGTATAGAATCAAGGATTGAGGGTGAAATATTGTGTTCCACATCTGTTGGATATGTTCTGGTAACTTGCTTTTGTTTTTTATATCAGAGGATTACTGACGCTGATCTCAGAGCATTAGTATCAGATGAAGTTTTTCAGGCAGAGCCTATCTGGAAGCTTGATGGTTTGCAGGTAATTTGAAATGTTCTTTGAAATTTTATACAATGAATGGAAGCTAATGCACGGCAGTGGGATGGTCATGGGTTTAAGTCATGGAACTAGTCTCTTAATTAAGACTGTTTACAATAGACCCACATTGGGTCTGCCTCTTCCCTGGAGTAGCTCAAAGTTTCCTTCTTTTGAAATTTGATATAAATGCCACGACAGTAATAAAACAAACATAAGCTAATTGTTAGTTGTCTCTCAAGACTGTTGGTGAGACTCGAGACACTTAGTGTAGTTTGGTTGAGATAGTTTGAATAAATAAATCATGCTGCATATAAATAAGAAGGAGGATGAGAGGGAGAGGAGATCTAGTCATTCTGAGAGGATAAACCCTCAAAGTTGTGCTGTGTCGTTTTCAAAGGGATTTTTCCTCTATTTTGTATCAAGAGACCAGGTTCATATCACTAATCAATATTTATCCAGTTCAGGTGACTTGTGGAACTTTTGGTTCTTCAACAGCTACTGTCAAACTTATTGGTGATGATGGTAGCACACATGTTGCTTGTTCTGTTGGTACAGGGCCTGTGGATTCAGCATACAAAGCTATTGATCTGATTGTGAAGGTTTGATGCCTTTGATATTCCTAGTTGCTATTAACTTATGGTTTCCCTTTGGTTTTGAAAGCATATCAGCATGTATAAGTCTTTTTCTTGCCTATTTCCTTTGGTTCAATTTCAATATGAGGTATCTTGTTGCAAACTATTGGAATCTAAAGACTCGCATTGTAACGTTCAAGATTGTGTTATTATTATTATTGTTATTATAATATTAGGCTGCAACTATTGTTATTAGGCAACAACCAGCAGTTACTATGTTATAGGCAGAAGTTATATTATTAGATAGATTTTGAATTAATAGGAAAACTGAAGGAAATATCACGAGGCAGTTATTTGGGCAGTGGATATTGATTAGGAGAAGCCAAGTTCTCTAATTCTTGGAAGAGAGAGACCACGGCTCTCGAATTTCTTGGATAGGAATCCTTTGCTTTTATTCTATTTCTGTCAAGACTAGATTGAGAGTGTTGTGTGTCTGTATATTGCACAACAACATCCTCTGTTTTGAGAATCATCATCCAGAGGGCAAAGTAATAAATTATGTGCTTATTCATTTATTTTCTTAAGCATATATACCAGTTTCTTTCAGATTGTTATGATCTTTTTACCTTGTCTTGAATCTCTTGATATTGTGATTTCGACCAAAAAAAAGAACATCGTTTAAAGATCATTTTTAAACTTTAGGTTGAAAAACATAGTCAATCTAGCTTTTCTTTAGCATTGTCTAAAGTCATTGCCTGAACTTTGAAAATTGAAATTCTCCGGGTGCTACAGTTTGCCTTACTTGAAACTTTAGTTTATTGGACCGAGTAGTCACTATTCACAATTCAGGATATCTCAATATTATTTGGAGTTGTATAACTGAAGAAGAAACCTTATAAGTTGTTTTCTAATTTTGGTTGTATTTCCATATTTAGGCTCTGTATGGCATGACAAAATTGAGCTTATAGCGGATAGCTTATAGTTTATAAGCTCATATATGACCTAAATGTATTTCCATCTTTTTTATGTCATTTCATATATATAAAAGCTAGTTCAACTTTTAATTTTACCAAAGACTAGAAATTCAATCTGCCATTAGTTATCCGCTGTAAGCTAATTTATCAGCTATCCACTATTTTTTAACAAACAGAGCCTTAATGAGTTATTTTTATTTTATTACCATTAATCATCTCTCTTTTCCTTTCTTCCCTAACCCGGGCTGTAAATCTCATATGTTTCGTGATGGCTTTGATTTGCACATTTAATTGAATTATGATGGAATTGTTGGCACTATTGATATGATGGAGGAATCTTCTGCTTTTGATTTATGTGCAGGAACCAGCAACTCTTCTTGAGTACTCCATGAATGCGGTGACTGAAGGCATTGATGCAATTGCCAGTACTCGAGTTGTAATTCGTGGGGACACAAGTCAAACATCCACTCATGCTTTAACCGGAGAAATTGTCCAGCGAACTTTTAGGTACGGTGAATTCTAAAGTGGATTACTACAATGTACCGTTTTGTTTCTAATTAAAAATCCATGGACACAATGTATTTTTTTTTGTTTTTAGTGGGACTGGAGCAGGAATGGATGTGGTTGTTTCCAGTGTCAAGGCCTATATTGCTGCGATAAACAAGTTGCTTAGCTTCAAGGAAACATAGCAATATTTGATAGTTTGTGTTAACTGTGCCGAAGGAAGAGTGTTACAGCAGTATCATTACCTTTCTCAAGTTTTATTTTTGAAAGGCCCCCTTTCTCAAGTTTTAAGGGAGCGTAGCTGCATCGTAAAGTGACCCTACCAATGAATGTAATATCCAAGTGAGCTTAGCGATGAATGTAATTTAAGTCTATTTTAAATATCCAGACCACCAGGAATTTTTGTCTTTTAATTTTTCAGGTGTTCTTCATTGGAATTTATTGATGTGCATTAGTTGTTTTCCATTTCTATTTAAATAGCAAAATCAGTCATCCGTGTTAGGGCGGAGTCTACAAGGTGCGATGACTTCAAATTTCAAAACATGATGTTCAACTCACAAAACATGTTGGCAGTTGGCAAATGACGTCTCTTTTTTGGATATACTGTATAATACTCTTCTAATTTCATATATATAAGCAAAATTGACTTTTTAAATTCATTAAAAAATTAATGTATTTAGTCTATATTATAGTCTTAGTACATTACTTTTTGAATGAATTTAAAAAGTTGTTTGTTACTTATATACTTCATCTGGTCTTTATTATAAGAAAAAAATTGTTTTTTTAGATTTATAAAATGTTTTATGTATTTGAATTATATTACTATGAACTAAATACATCAAATATTTCATAAATTTAAAAGTTAATTTCTTTTTATAATAAAGATTGGAGGGAGTATAACACTGGGGGGAATCCTGTGCTATAATACAAGTACTTTCTTTGATGTCATTCTTCCTTGTTTTTCCTTGTTTTCAATGCCATGCCCCATGACTGCGCTTCTTGGATCAGTCAAATTTCGTTGGGTCAATGCAGGGGTTGAAAATTTTGGGTTCGGTGCAAAGATTAAAAAATTTATAATTTTATTTTAAAATGAACACATTGAACCTTTAAACAAATTACTATCGGTGGTTTCTAAAAAGTTCATTACAGTATTAGTATTTAAGTATTTTTTAAGCTCAAATACTTGTCTTTAGCATGTACAGTACGGTTTTTCAAACAAATATATATAAATGATTTATGTTTCTTCTATATTTTATTTTTTAATATATATTCCAAAGACACGCATTAACATTTTCAATGAATTTAATATTTAAAAATTATATGTAAATCTAAGCCCCATTTTATATTACTAGACTAGATGTATTTTTTCTTTACAACATAACCTTAATTATTATTACTTGTTTTGTTGTCAGATAACTTAGTGGCTAGAAATTCACCTTTTAAAAATGAATAAGGAGCTATACTAGGGTTTGAATTCGGATTCATGCACTTTCGTACAATATATTCAATCAATTGAGTTAAACTCATGGAATAACTTAGATACAAACGGTGCATTGCCGCAAAAAAAGAATAAGAGTACCAATTTTTTTTAAAGGACAGCTAGCAAAACTCTTTATTAAACACTCTCTCATTCTTTTTTAATCGGATGACATTTGCGTGAGTTCTTCATTTTGAAAATATGTCTACATAAAAAAAAGCGCTAATTTATGAGGACTAATTTTATCTTTGTAAATGTGTAAAGGAAAATCTGTTTATTATACTATAGTATAAATAAAATAAAATAAAAAAAAGAGCTAATTTAATTTAATTCAAGAGAGAATATTTTTACCGCGGTTGAGCACGCTTAGTTATTGGACAAGTGTTCTCGGATAGATAGATGATCCTAACCCTACATTTGATATTGATCGAACCTAAAATTTATGTGGGCGAAATTGGTTGTTTGTTTATAACAAAAAAAAGATGATGATCTAGTTTAGTTAATTAATTAATTAATTAATGAATTAAGGGTTGGGTTGAGTTGAGTTGAGGTAGGGAATAAGAAAAGAAAAGACGACGAGTGATTCGATTCATAATCCTTCGTATGATCGAGTATTGGTGAGTGAGTGAGTGAGTGAAATGGAAGAAGAATCATCATCATCATCATCATCATCATCTAAGATTGAAGAATCAGTGATTAGCGTATTGGAAGAGGCGAAGGAGCTTCAAGATTCAATCTCAGGTCACATCTCAAAGACATTAAGCGATGAACATCCACTTCGCCAACGTGCCCTTCGTCTCGATACTAAAATCCATTCACTTCGTTCTTCTCTCGATTCTCTTCTCTCTAACAAACTCATCAACCCCTCCGTAGCCGATAAGGTGAGTGACTGACTTCCGATAATAATCTCTTCAATTATTATTATTATTTGTTTTAATCATATCATCAGATTCACAGAGATTCGATCCGCTTTGTTTGTTGCAGTTGGATGAAGATTTGCAAAGAGCGAGATGCATCGTTGTTGATGGAGATGCTTCTTCTCTCCTCCCTGGACATGCTCAAGGTTTCTTTCTTTCTTTCTTAGTTCTGGATTATTAACTAACAATTAATTAATTTAACATTTTATGTTTTCATTTATTTATATACTAGGTAAGTTTCTTAGGATGTTTTTGGGTCCAATTAATGTTCGTGCCTCTCGCAAGGATATCCAGCTTAAAGTCAAAGAGGAATACAACAGTTACAGGGTGGGTATTCTTCTTTCTTCATTTCCTTCTCATTAACCCACTACTTTCATTCTTCACTTTGCATCTTCTTCTTTTTTTCTTTTTCTTTTTTTATTTTCTCTCTCAATTTTTCAATCAATCTTGTTAGGAATATACTACTATTTACAAAATCACTACCTTGTTCCACCCACACACAATGTTTGTGACACGTCTTTTCTTCAGGATAGAACTGCTCTGCTATTCCTTATTTTTCCGGCAGCACTTCTCATTCTAAGATCTTGGGTTTGGGACGGATGCTTGCCCGCATTTCCAGTACAGATTTACCAGGTACTTTCTTATAAATCCCACTTGCTTCATGTCATGTTTTACATGAAATATTTCTCTGCAACCTGTCACTGAGTATGACCCTATGTCAGGCCTGGCTGCTATTTCTTTACACCGGTTTGGCATTGCGGGAGAACATATTGAGAGTAAATGGAAGTGATATTCGTCCATGGTACACTTTTCCAACCCTTTTTTAAGCTGGCCTTTCTGATGGTTTATATGTTAGTGATATTTATGGTACACTATTGGACTGCTGTTAATTAATGGGTAATATAGCCTTGATTCTGTGCTCCATCTTTGTTGTTCTTTAATAATGCATGATAAAATCGTATAACTTAATCTGTTCTATATTCAACCATTCAAATTCCACATCTTGATTTCTTCTTTGGAGGATATAACAGACATTATTGAATTAGTTGGAATGGATGTTACAGTTTCATAAGTTTACAGATTCTTCCCAAATTTCCTGATGTTACATTTTCATTGGCATGGTTGAAGTTGTGACAAAGTTGATGCCTTTGTTTGAAACTGTTTCTGTTTTTGAGAAACGTGGTGTTTCATAACTTTTTTCTTGGTTGCTCATTGGTGTTTGGTTAGGACAGGCTTGGTTCTTAACTTCTGTGTTTTTCTTTTTGGGGATTCCTTTGACTATTTTTCAAAACAATTCTCACTTTTTTCACCTCATTTCTTCCTTTGATGTTTTCTTAAAGAGGACATCTTTCATTTCTAATCTCATTAGAGAATTATAATCAACACCCCTTGGTCCCATATTAGTTTGAGTACAAATAAGAGGAGGGGATTTTTTTATTTGGCCTGCTAAAAATGTCATCCTTTTAAGTTTGAAAGCGTGATGGGATGGGGCGAGAGTTAAGATTGTGATTCCTTGGTTTACTTGGGATAAAGTTGTTCGGCAAATTAACTTACTATGCGGTTACAGGTGGATATATCATCATTATTGTGCCATGATAATGGCCCTTGTGAGTCTCACTTGGGAAATAAAAGGACAACCAGACTGTGCAAAAAAGCAGGTTAGTATTCTTTTCTTGAGCATTAGCTTTTTTCTTTTTGATGATAATATGCATCTATCATATAAGTCTCAATAATGGGTGCAGAGAGGTGTACAACTTTTCCTTCAGTGGGCTATGATGCAAGGAGTTGCAATGCTTTTGCAAAATAGATATCAACGGCAAAGACTTTATACTCGTATTGCGTTGGGAAAGGTGCCAATAATAAATATCACTACTCGCTTTCTTTTTCTTTTATAGTTATATCATACCTTGATATATCACATTTTATTTCCATTATCATGCCTTGTTTTTTAACACCAAAGTCTTTGACTTGTTATTTCCATTAATTGATTGGAAATAGATGTATAGTTTTGATTCTCGTTTTTCTCTCTCTGAATTATAGGCCAAGAGGATGGATGTTGTTTGGGGGGAAACAGCTGGTGTTGATGGCCAATTGTGGTTGCTGTGTCCCATACTTTTCATATTGCAGGTAACTACACCGCATAGCTACTTACAATATGTTATTAGTTACTTAAGTTATTGGCATAATTACACTTTTGGTTCCAATAGTTTTTTTTAGCGATTTTAATCCCTCGCTATTTTAAAATTAATCAAGTATGGTTCTACCTTCGATTGTTGTTTTCACTAAATCCCTTAAAGTCTCATTTTTTATTAACATATTTGGAGGTCTATAGTGGATTTAAGGGATATAAAGTATTATAAAGTTGAAATTAACTTGGTGAATTTTGTATAATGTGAACTTGGCGTTTAAAGAGAAGAAAATTTGGGATTTTATATTTTAATTGACAAGTTTAATGTGAAATGATGTTTAAAACAGTTAAATCAATTCAAATTGTAATTTTTTAAATAGACTTTTATAATTTGAGGAGGGGCGGAAGGATTTAGTTGTAACAATTAAAATTTTGAGGGATTAAACTATTTGTAAAAAACTAGAGTGAGCAAAGTGGTACTCGTACATAGCTCAAACTAGGTTTCAACATTGTTATTAAGCCTGTGTTTTTTGGTGTTAGTATGAGGCATTTTTGTGTGCAATATTCATGTTTCTTCAATATTTGTGATTTATCTTTCACAACTTCAACCGTTTTGCATCTTTTGTTGTGAGTGATGGTTAATTAGAAGAGAATCATGTATCATGTGTGACCCTTGTGAAATTTTGATCATATGGAATGAATTACATTCCATAAGATCACTTGGTTTCCTGGGAAAAGTGTGTTACTTTCATAAATAATACATGCTTTCAAATTTAGTGTTCTGATATTGTATATTATTTAGTGTTAATTTGCTAAAAGTGAATTATTTGATTTATTCATGATTTGGAAATCACCCTGAACATGGAAAAAGGTTGGACAATCATGATCTGTATTTGTGTCCTCTCTTGATTCAGGGGTTTGAGGCATATGTCGGACTATTGTTGCTCAGAACTGCATTTGTTGGGGTGGCTTCTGAATGGCAGGTACAAGTTTGCTCCTGCTTGCTTTTTTACTTCATTTAATATATATATCAAAATTTGACTCGGAACATGTGAAAATGAATCCAATTCCGGTGATATTGTTTGTTGCATGTTTTACTAGCCTTATAATGATAGTAGCTCCTCTGGCAGGTAATATTTTGTGGTCTCTTGTTGGTGATAATGGCCATTGGGAACTTTCAAAATACTGTACAGACTCTGATGGTAAAGTCAAGATTCAAGGCAAAGATGAAAAGATCCAAGAGCAAGCAGAGTCTGGATTAGCAAGTTGTGAGTTATTGAGCTTTTGATAGGATCAGGATTTTTATTTTTTTTGCATTCTTTTTAAGTTTTGACCACTGTGCATGTCTAGTGATAATTTTGGCTTTGTTGTAGCATGAAACATTTAACTAATGCATCTAAACGTAAATTTGGATTGGATATTTACAAGTACTAGAATATTGTTTTGACGGAATTGTCCATTGTAATGGATAGGCAGCCAGCCACACACACTTCTGGTCTCCTCTCCTCTCCTCTCCATGATCTTCTGCACGTAAAACCTCTATAGCGTACTAACAAGAGTATCATCTTGTCCTGAAAGTCTCTTTCTCCTTGATAATATTATTATTAGAAAATTATATAAGATATTTTCTACAGTAGTATTTTTCAACAGAAAATAAAGCGGTTTCTTTTCCTCCTTTTCTGAGACCATATCCAATCCAATCCAATCCAACAACAAGGGCTCACGGAAGCTCTAAAATGGAATGGAAGTAGTCTGTCTGTCTAGTCTCCTCTCCTGAAAATAATAATAGAAACGGCCAACACAGAGCCAGCAGCCAACGCATAGGGAAAGGGTCCCACCCAAATCCTTAACAAAATCAAACCAAAGAATTGAAAGACCAATTCCAAATAGTAACAAATAACACAAAGATAGATACCTTTTCTCCCATTATATTTTTAATCATATCTGTCATCACACCGCCCCCCCTTCCTTTCTTTCCTTTCCTACCAAGCCAAGTAAGCGCATCAAAACAAAAGTATCCAAACTAGTACACATTTATTTCATTCATTCATTCATTATTTTAGTTCAGTTATTTTATCCAAATTTTTTAGTGCAATTAGTATAAAATATTGAAATTGTTATGTCATATATTTGTCATTAAAATTCGAACTTCAATTCAACAATTTTGTGTATTTGTAGTTTGAATGGTTTATTATTTCGTCTTTGTACAAAAAAATATTATTTCACTTTAAAATCCAATTAAAATACTAATATTAATAATTAATCCTTGATTTTAATTGTTTATTAAAAAAATGATATTTTTTGCAGCTACAACGTGATAAGGAAAATGAAATAAATAAATAATCAGTAATAGTAATGATAATTAAAATATCAATGCAAAATAGTAATGATAATTAAAATTAAAATAAAAGTAATATTGCTAATCACATTTATTTGTAGAGTTTGATTCTCATTTTTTTGAATTTTGAAGTTAATATTGATTATGATCTAAATTCAATTTGTCTACTAAATGTTAGTTGATTCAGTGATAATTAATGCTGATAAAAGATTACGATTCGATCCTCACATATGTGTTTGAGATAAATAAAACTATTTAATATCAGAATTCACTCACAAATTCTGAATTATTAGAACTTCTTCTCCTAAGAATGAAAGAGTGAAAAAAAAATCAATTTGCCTAAACTTTAAAATCTTTTACTAGATTCATTAGAAAAAAGTTTACCAAAAAAAAAAAAATATTAAGAAAAAGATCTTAGCAGATATCGGCATAACTTTTGTCCTTTTCATATAATCCCGTGATTAGAATTTCAATAATGAACGTATCAGAATTCGAACTCCATCCCTATATATATAATATGTTTTTACCAACCAAGCTAAACCCACGTATGTTGATTAAACTCATATATTTTTCATTATTATTACTAAATTACTAATTAGTACCGTAACTAATTACAATTTTTGTTAGGAGTAATTAACTAATTGCGGTAATAATAGTAGTCCGTAATGAAAGGGTGTTGAGATAAGCGCGTAGGTTGTTGTTGTTGTTGTTGTCTTGTCCGGATGGGATGAAATCCAAAAAGTACAACGCACAACCCACCTGGCCTTTTGCTTTATAATCCGTTCATTCATTTTCATTCTCTCGCGACATAATAATAATAATAATCTCTTTCTTCTCTCTATAAACAAACAAACAAACATCAATCAACAAACGAACGAAACCCTAGTGAGTGTTTTGTGCGTGCGTGTGTTTGCAATTCCAATTGCAAAGGTAATTTCTTCTATTCCCTTTAATTTCGCTTTCTTCTTCTAATTTTGGTTATTCATTTCTCTATTATTTCTTTGTTTCATTCATTCCCATTTTCTCCATTTCCTTTTCTCCATTTCATTTTTTGGGTTTTTTTGGGTGTTCTCTTCTCCTCTCTCCATTAAACCGAATCCGATTTTGGTTCTATTATTTCGCTGCTCTTCTTTTTTTGGATTGGATTCGTGTTTAATTCATTCATTTTTCTCTTTTCATGGACCTTCATCATAATCATCATCATCACCATCATCATTTGGTATTCCTTTACTTTACTTGTTGTACCTCTAATTCATTCTTTCTTGAATCAATCTATTCATCATCGCTTATTTATTTATTTATGATCGATCCTTTAGGGGAAATTAGCTTCAAAGTTGTATTATTATTACATTCGCAATTGGTGGATAATAAGATTGATTGATTGTATGACCTTTTAAAAACAAATACTTTAATCATTCATATCATCATATTATGTTTATGCTGCCACTAATGGATTTCTCCGTCCCAGCTTTTATTATATTTATCATTTTACCTTTTCCATGGATTTTTTCATCATTAATTATTGACTTTAATAAATAAATATTGTTATAGATCGAATAACGGCCAATTGCCACATAATTGTTACTTTTGTTATTTCGGAAATGGACATTTATTATAGAGATATGTTAATGATACCACTTTCAGGACTTTCTATATCAGTTTGTTTCTCGAATCACGTCATTATTTCTATATTTATGTGTCTTTTGACGTTATGCAGGCACATGCTACTCCTGATTACTTTGTCTCCACTTACAAAGACGATTTATATTTAAGGAAGAGAACAAGGATGCGTCGTTGGTTATGCTGCACTTGTCAGGTGGAGGAGTCTTATCCATCAAATGAAAATGAACACCTGAAAAGCCCAAGGAGTTATGGAGACGGTCAGTTCTTTAATTTAATCCATAGCTGTACTCTATTTACTTGAGAAAGAAGCAAAAATAAAACATTTTAAGTGTATCTAAAGAACTGTTAAAACACCAGCATGTCTTCTCTTTATTTCTTCTAACTGGTCAATTGAACATTTAGATTTCATTTTTATTTTATCTCATTTATATAAAACGATTTTTTTCCTTATAAATGCTTCTATTACCTGGAGTTCAAAATGTCACTGCCCTCATATTTCATATTTTATTTGCTTTAGGCAACCCAAAAGGCTCAAGAGCGTCAGCTCCTGTCAAACCTGAAACACAAAAAGCACCACCACCGATCGAAGTTCCCGCATTATCCTTAGATGAGCTGAAGGAAAAAACTGACAACTTTGGGTCAAAGGCATTGATTGGTGAAGGGTCGTATGGGAGAGTGTATTATGCAACATTAAACAATGGAAAAGCTGTGGCTGTGAAAAAGCTGGATGTTTCTTCTGAACCCGAATCAAATAACGAATTTCTTACCCAGGCATTTTTCTTCTATCAGCTAAACTAACTATTTTAATATATATACACGGGAAGTCTGTTGCTTCCTGCATGGTTATTTTCAGTTTATTAGCTTTCTTATTCAGTGTTTCCTATTTCAGGTTTCCATGGTCTCAAGATTGAAGAATGAAAATTTTGTTGAGTTGCATGGATACTGCGTTGAAGGAAATCTTCGTGTACTTGCATATGAGTTTGCTACTATGGGCTCTCTTCATGACATTTTGCACGGTATGTAGATTCATATCCTTTCTTTACTTATATTTCATTTCATATAAGAAGTTCCATTGATGATTTTAGTCGTCTTCTATTACAGGTAGAAAGGGAGTTCAAGGGGCACAACCAGGGCCAACTCTTAACTGGATGCAGCGAGTTAGAATTGCAGTTGATGCAGCAAGGGGATTAGAATATTTACATGAGAAAGTTCAACCATCAGTTATACACAGGGATATTAGGTCAAGCAACGTGCTTATCTTTGAAGATTACAGGGCTAAGATAGCTGATTTTAACCTCTCTAATCAGGCTCCTGACATGGCTGCACGCCTTCATTCTACCCGTGTGTTGGGAACCTTTGGGTATCATGCTCCAGAGTAAGCTTCCCTAAGCTTATATAGCTTTGAGTTTATATATCTATACGCATATTTTTTTTCCCTTAGAATTCATTAACGTGATCGTCCTGTATTCTTTTTTTAAAAAGTTTTCTTTCCTTTTTTTCTTTCCGAAATGCTTTAGACTGTTCAGTGATGCCTGCGAGTGCTATCTTCTTACACAGTTGTAATTCATGCTTAATCATTTATATTATTTATCATTGTCATCTAATAAGTGATGTTTCCCTTCGCAACTTCTCTTTGATTCAATACATATTAATATTAATTCAATTCAAATGTGTAATATTTGTTATAATTGACGATGTAGTAGTGACTGCTGACTGGTATGTTTATGCCACGAAGAGCAAATGAGGATTTGGACTTATAGTAGTGGTACCATTAGCCATTAGTGGCTTTTGATTTAGTCTTGTTATTGTTTCTTTTCCCTGTCATCACTTTGCTTGGCTTAAACTTCAATGGAGGTGAAATTGATAAGTAGGAAATGCAAAAGAGTACCTCTTTTGTATCTGGCTTTCTGATTTAATTTACAGTAGGAAGTTTGTTATTTACTGTCAGTTATTTAAATATGAATGTTTGTGCTTATGATTTTCCCGAGCAGTATACATACCCCAGCAATCTAACTCAAACACGTGGTTGAACAAGAACCTATTTTGTTTATAGTTGCTACTTGCTTGTAAGTTTATATGGTTCATGTCATTTTGGTAATATGCTCTATGATCCAGTTACAGAGGCATGCAATTTCACCAGAACTTTATGAAAACCGAATTGGTATCATTATCATACTATCATTTCCCTGCTGAGTTTTTCTTTTTTAATTTGAAGTTATTTGTTTCTCATCTCAACTTGCATTTGTTAGTTCTTAGCTTATGTTTTGTTGTGAGGTTCTTAGCTTATGTGCTGTTGCCAAACTTTGCAGATATGCCATGACTGGGCAGTTGACTCAAAAAAGTGATGTCTATAGTTTTGGCGTCGTTCTTCTTGAACTCCTTACAGGTAGAAAACCCGTCGATCATACCATGCCTCGAGGACAGCAAAGTCTTGTTACATGGGTCAGTTTACCTTCTTAATCTCATGCCTTGTCTCTGCCCCATTTCAATTATTACCAATGATTCCCTGCCATAGATATGTCATTGACAGGTATTTACTTTTTGTAGGCTACCCCAAGATTAAGTGAAGATAAAGTGAAACAATGCGTGGACCCAAAATTGAAAGGAGAATATCCCCCAAAAGGAGTTGCTAAGGTAACTCCCTCTCTCTCTCCCCCCTTCCCTTTACATGCAGTGACTCATGGTATTCTGAGCTCTGTTGTAATAATGAATATGGTTGACCATGCAGCTTGCGGCTGTGGCGGCACTGTGTGTGCAGTATGAAGCTGAGTTTAGGCCTAATATGAGCATTGTTGTTAAAGCACTCCAACCACTTCTGAAAGCTCCAGCACCTGCACCAGAAACTTGAAGCACATGAATTCAAGTTAAAAAAACTTTCTTGAATTTCTGCATCTTCTGCACAGTTTGAGTCAGATATTATCAAATACTGCAAATAATAATATATATAATATATATATTTTTATTTTTGTTTTGAGATTGAGATTGGATTGCCTGGTTTAATGTCATTGTTAAATTCCATCTATTTCTGTTATTGCACTTTAGTGCAGACGATTATAGAGCAATACTGCAACATTGGGTTTGGGTTGCGTGGTGGATATTTGTTCGGTAAATGTTGTTTGTCACTCAACGCTAATCCCCCATATTCTTTATTTGTTTCTTGACTGAGCTGGGATTGAAAGACCTATATTTGTTGGACCTATTTGTTTGTTTGTTTATCTGTTCTTTTCTATTATTTGTTACTGGGTTATAGTTCACTATTGTCATTTTTTGTTATGGCAATATACTTGTGAATTCGAGGAATTCAAGTTGGATCGCTCTATAAAAGAAATGTGAAAGATAATGTTAACAACCTCTTGGGGTTAGAATAGTTTTGGCATGTTTCAGGATTCACACACAGGATGTGGATTTGATTTTTTATAGTCATCAGATTGGTGGCATGCTTTATGACTCTTACTCGAGTACGAAGTTTAAGCATTTTATATAGGTGACTTCTAATTCGGTGTTGTGCGGGTTTTTCACTTTTGAGCACTCTTGTTTGTTAGGACTTAGGAAGGATTTATTTAAGAGAAGAATGCATAAAAATGGAATGTTTGACCAATAGAAGAGTGACTTGCTGATATTTGCCACATAGGATGGTGGTGTTTATCGTCAAACTTCTGAAATAAGAAGCATTTCTTTTCACTTTTACATTTATTTATTAAATTTATTTTGATAAATTTATTTTGTTTATTATAACTCTTGCAATAATCATTTTAATTAAGAGCTTTTAAAATTACTTCATTCTTAGTTAAAATTGTAATAAAAGTAGATTTTTTCCTGTTAAAATGGTAATTTTTCTTGCTAACTGTAACTTGTGTTCCTGTCTCAAATTTATATGATAGTAGAAATTTGGCACCTAAAATAAGTGAAGTGTAAAGTGATATACGAAATCATGACTCATGATTGGTTACAAGGTGATCTCACAAAGTTTTTCATTAAAAAAAAAAAAGATTTTCATTTTGATTGTCTAATACAGTACCATTATGTGTGATCAATGCGATTGGATGTAGTAACATTTTGTTAATTTACTTTGGGAGGAATGGGGTAATGCCCACAATATTTGCCAATGACGTTCAACTACCCACTCCTCTTTATCATTATCAATCAACACATGCACACAAACTCTCTCTAAATCTTTTAACTAAATAAATATAGGCATTTTTTCTTTAACAAACCTCCATATAACTTCATATATATATATTTTTTTTCCAAACTTAACAAGTTGTATTTTTAAAATTTGACTAGTGTCTCTATCACAAAAACATTCAGTCACCCATGGTCTACTCTATTATCACCAATTTAATTACAAACCTAACCTTGGTAAAGTTCATAGCAGTGTTGATGTGAGTGATAATGAACGGATTGTTTAAGTTTTCATTCCTTAATTAATCACAAATTAGTAGTAGTATTAAAGAAAAGAATAGGGGGAAAATAGTCCATAGGAAAAGAGCGTTGGTTCTATGGGCCAATGGAGTTAGTTGGATCATGGCCCATTAGGGGAGAATCTAGAACTATAAAAACGGAACAAAACCTCAGTTTAGAACTCACTCACTCACTCACTCGCTCGCAAGATTTTTACCAACAAACCAAATTCGAAGCTGCAAGAAGTCAGTCATGGCTGAAGTTACCGTTTCAAATTCTGTTATTGATGCCACCGCCGCCACCACCACCGGAAACGAAAAGATTGCATTTGCTGCTCAGCAAGAAGACCCTAAGGAACTGGAAGGCAAGAAGAAACGCCTCTTGGAAGAACTCGAATCTGCTTTCGTCGCCACTCCTCCGATTCCCAAACCTAACTGCTTCGGAATCGAGGTGATCGACGAAACTGCTCTGCTCGATTGTATTCCAAAGAATGGGAAACAACAATCAAGAAGAAGACCTTCCAAGAAGATTCACCACAAGAAGAAGACTCAGCCGGAGATCGAGGAGGAGAAGCTCGGAGGAGGAGTTCAAACAAACATCATCAAGACTGAGATGATGATGAAGAAGAAGAAGAAGTACTCTCGAGAGAAGATGGAGACTCTGAGGTTTGTGAATGTCTCAAAACAGCGCAAATTATGGAAAAGGGTTTACGATGCACTTCATTCCACTTTCTCCGACGAGTATGATACTTTGCTTGCTGCTGCCGCTCCCAACAACCGTCTTCCGTTCATTCCCAACAACAAACCCATTCTCACTGGTCAGTACTCTTTTCTTTTCTTCAATTCTTTCTCAAATCTTCTTCTTATGGTAGGTTAGGTTAGATTATAATTAGATTGTCAACTCTGTGTTTTTATTTCTTGCATAATCGTTTAGCATTTCCATTTTTCTCTGCTTTTCTTTGAGTTCTGTAACACTAACGAGACAAGAAATATTTCACTACAATTAGTAGACGTAGTTTTGCTAAAACAAGTGATTCTTGCTCTGTGATTACGCGGCTTTTCTTCCTCGTGCTAAATAAATTTAAGGATTTTTGAATTGTGATCATGTCTATTCTATGTGCTGTTCATTGTGGTGAATGTGACTTTTATGTTTCTGAAATTGACACAGAATGCATTTCTTGATTGATATTCTTACTCCTTTTTGTGTTGGTATTGAGCCGATCTATATCATTCTTTGCAAATGCTAGTTTGAGCCTTCTCTTGCAGTTTGCTCAAGTACTTGGGTAACTTTTTTCTAGTCTGAATTGTTCGTATTCTTTTTGGCTAACATACAAGATTTTTGAAAAATTGTCTTTAATTTTTCATAACCCCACCGGGTCGTATAAATACTTGTTAATGCTGTGCTTTTTTCTGTTTATATACGAGCTTCTTTTTTTTTTTTGGGGGGGCAGAGGGAGTGGTTGGAGGTGTTATGGTTGATCTAACATGTTTTTTTCCTTTCCCGCAAAGATAGCAATTGATTTTTTCTTATTAAACTGTGTAAAACTCTAATGGACTGATTTTTGCGTGTCCAACTGTCTCCTGGTTGTTAGCTCATATTGTGTCAATTTGATGTTTTCTGGTGGACAGGTGTGGGTGCTGCCAATGGAAGATGCAGATATATGAATGTCTTTGTCCATTGAACTTTGAAGAATGAGCAAAGGGAACCTCAAAAAGATCTAACTGCCACATTAGTTCACTATATTCTAAATTTTTTTTGTACTTAGGCACTGGTTTCAGTTGCATAGTTACTTGTATAAAGTCACTGTACATGAAAAGTCATGTGTTGTAGGCTTGATTGTAATTTTGAAAGACTACTTACTTAGGTCATACAGTAATAAGAAGTCTTTGTTGTTCACATTTGTATATTGAGATATATTGTGAATTTTTCAATAAAAAGTTCAATTTTCTGTCTACATTGTGTTTGAATGAGGAAACTTTTTGCCTTGATTATTTATTTTACTTGTGCTAAATTATAATTTTATTCCTTCTTCAACCCGTCTACAAATGCTGAAGGTTTTGTTATTTGCCTTTCAGGTGCAGTGTATTGTGGAAATATGGATAGTGGAAGTGTGAGTCCTGTTCACCCTTCTTATACTAATAGTATTACTGGTAAGGATGGGTACTCAGTTTCAGAAGAGTGCATTGAAGATGATGATAGTGAGGATGATTATGCTAGCATCCAGAGACCTGCGTTTCAGGTAGATGGAGAACCTAATTTTGATTCTGGTCCACCGGAAGACGGATGGGAATATCTTAGGCGTGTCAGGTATTGTTGTAACTCTCATCTACTAACTACTGGACAATTGGCTGATTATGCTTTGGATTTTATTTTTTCCTGATAATTTCTTTTTGTTGTTCTGCGCTCCCTATAATAGTGATTCTCAATTATTATTGTGGATCACTGCAGCTCCTTCTTAAAGGTTTGGGTTAGGTGCGTAATTTCAAACTTATGGCGAACTTACAGTAGAGTAAAACTTCTAGTCAGTCTTGAAACTCAAAATGCAGACAAGTATTAAAAATTTTGGGGACCTATATATTCTTGATAATTGTAAATAAAAAGTCAGGGACAGAGAGTGGGGGCTAATCTGCAATTGGAATTACATTATGCGCATGCGGGTATTTAAATTTTGGGAATTAGAGATTGGTATTTCGTGCAATAGTTGCCAAGAACACGATTAAAATACTGGCACTAGGGCAATAAGTTCAGCAACTATGGTATAGAAGAAATTCTACTGTTAGGAATAACATGTTTCTTAAACTCTTTTCTTGCTTAGGTGGGAAGCACATCAAATTCCAAAAGTGAAGGTATCCAAACTTGATAGAAGTAAACTTATAAAGGAACAAAGTCCTTATATGCCCCAGATTCCTGATATTGCCAAGTGTCCCGAGCATCTGTTGCCATTGAAACAGTGGGAGGATGTATTTCTTGAAGAATTTTCAGCACTAAGAGCGGTGCGTTGTTTTAGAACTTATCTCCTTCTTTTTTCCTTTTTCAGTTTCATTTGGAATGGTCAATGCTCTATCATAGAGTCTTATGAGCATATTAGAACAAAATGTCGGTTTAGGAGTGGAGTGTACTGATTTTGCTTTAATACTATTTACTAAACACTGACCTTTGTTTCCCAATTTGTTATTCCAGAATCTGTCATGTCTTGAAGGTTCAAGTGACATGCATTCCGGTAATTTACAATCTCTTCATTTGCCAAAGCTACCTGGCAATAATTTTGGAGTTATGAACAGAGATGTGCTATTTTTTAATAACACAACTGTTGGTAAGGCTGATCAACCTTCTAACTTGACTGCTAAAGATGAAGATAGCACCGTGTCTCTGGAGCATGCTGGAATGAAAACTTGTACAGATCAAACTAGCAGCAGCTGTCTCACTCCGCCCATGCTTTCTGCAATCCTAGGAATGGACTCTGTATCCCGAGTATCAATGCTGCTGAAACGAATTCGCCTGCTAGAGCCTGAAAGCACCATCACAAGAATTGAGTGCATGTGGCTATTTGCTCTCTGTGCAGCAGTAGATTCTCCACTAGATGCAGACACCTGCGCTGCCCTGAGGAGTCTGCTGCGGAAGTGTGCTAGCATCCGTGCCGGAAAGGCTGAACTGGATGACGAGGTTATAATGTTGAATATATTGGCCACAATTTCAGGGAGATATTTTGGACAATCTGAAAATTGAATTCCCAGTATTCAACTTAAGGAAGGAGGTTCTATGTTTTTGTAATTGGGAGGGATGGGAATGAGCCAAGAACATTGTATGGTTATAATATTTAAGATGATGCAAAAGAATATAATGTATGGTTCTAAGAATTTCTAAATACTAGGTTATTACATTGTAATTTAATATTTAAACCAAGTCGTTTTAGCTTTACAATTACTTTCAGTGTAGAAAACCTATAAACTATAAGGGGGAAAAGTACTTGACAATATCAACTGGTGCGTGTAAATGGTTCATTATACTTTGAGGTAATAAAATTTGAGCATTGTAAAATAGTACTAGTTAAAAAGAAAATGAATTACTATTAGTAAAATGAGATGAATAATAATTGGAATGTTGAGTTATAAAGTTAAATAAAGAGAAATGGATGGATGAGATAGGGTTAGTGACTATGAATAAGACAAAAATTGTGGCCGGTATGGTATGGCCGTATGGAGTACTACATTTTACTTTACTAGTACTAGTTTACATTACATTGACTTTTGCTTGCTTATGCTAAGTTGCTGAGTAACACATACTACAGTTGAGTTGAGTTGATGATAGTTGCAATGCTATGCTTTTAGGATTCACAAATCTCACAACACATTATTAATTAATCAATCCCCCCATGTTGTTTTCTTCTTCTTCTTCCACTCTTCCGCAACCATGCTTATCTCGACTCGGGGTATCCTCTTCATTTGTACGCCGCACTCGCCGCCGCAAACGCCGCCAAATCAAACTCAAACCCTCCTCCTCCGACGACGACCCTCATATCTCCTCCTCAGAACCCAACCTCCTTTTCAGAACCATCTCTTTAGAACCCAAGCTCGAAACCGTCATAGACCTCACAATTTTCCCTTCTTTCCATTCCAATATTCGTCAATTCGTTTCCTCCGGCAAAGATGCATACCGCGATTTACAGACCCTATTCACTCTCGACGATAACCGCAGACTCGTCGTTTCTTGTCGCCCTTCCACCTTAACCTTCGTCGGAACTTCAGCGGCTTTGACCCTCGTCGCTTTTACTGTTTTGAGGGTATTGGTTTCTTGGTTTGCGTGGTGGAGGAGGAGGAGGAGTCATAACAATAATAGAAGTATGGTGCGGAGGGACCGCAGTCTTGGTGGGAAAGAGGTGGTTGTTGGATTGGGTCCTCCCATTCACAATAAGAGCAACTCCATCCAGATTAATAAGCGCTCTTTCAAGAATAAGACTGTAGTAGTCCAAAGGAAATTGCCCAAATGGTGGCCAACTATTATTCACAACAGGGATGCTTTTGATGATGACCATGACCAATTCAAGAGGGATGCTCACAGACTCGTTCGAGGTCTTTCTTTCTTACTCTTTTTTTATTTTACTTTTATTAACAATGAATAAGGTATCCTGTTAGTTAATTCAAATGCACTTATGTTAGGTTTTAATGTTCAATATAATAATACTAATAATATGTAGATGATGATGATGATGTTGTGGACAGATTTCATATACTTAATTGGTGAGAGATTGATACTGTAGAGAGGGAGGGAGGGAGGGAGTAACTTGATGGTTTATTCGTTTTATCTTCGTTTCTCACTTACAACTCTCATGTCATGTCATGTGCTTTGCTAACTCAACTTTTATCAAGGTTTATTTTGACTCTATTTATTTATTTATGCACTTTCTTGTCTTCTTGTATTGTAGGTAAAAAGATACACTTCTCAGCCTCATTATTTATATACTCTTTTCCCATTCTTTAATTCAAGTTGCAACTTACTCACTTCATTTCCAGCAATTATCGACAGTAGAATGGCTGGACAAGACATCTCCGAGAACGATATCATTCAAGTTAGTTTTTCCCCTCATTTTGTGTGCAATTTGTTTTTGTAGCTATCAGATAAATAAGTATATTGCTTTTCTTTTACTTCCTTAGTAAGAAAACATTGTAGGCCTTTGGTACACTCTACAACAACTATAACATACAAGTCAAATGTGTTACCTGCCTGAGTTAGTGCAACTGCATAGTTATTAAACTCAAAAACCTATTCCTTTTAGTAAGTTATTAACTGGCATAACAAAATGTGATACCTAGTAACCTAGGATTTGTGTAGCTTATAAACTGTATAGTTGATCTTCTAATTCTTTTATTGAAGTGTGCATGTAATAAATCATTTCTATAATTAAAGGATATTGGTTCTTTTACTGATGTGAAAATTTTTTTGCCTGTACACATCAACAGTTACGTCAACTATGCAGAAATTCTGGTGTGCAAGTGTCTGTTGAACCAACAAATATTCGGGACTCCTTGTATCGAGCATCTGTTAATTTTGTTTTAGATGCTTGCAGCAGGTGTGATCTTCACAGGCCTGCAATTGTGTCTGTCGCTTTGTTTACTACTAGGTAGTAGTTGTTAATCATGCTCTATACTTCTGTTTTAATGATTATTTTGTTTATATTCAGTGCACCGACTTACTCTACTTCAGTTCATATTAATGGTGAGGATTCTCAACAATTCCTTGCTGGATTTGCTGAAAACATTGGCCTTGTAAATCTTCGTGCCGCAACAATTGTGTCTGCAGCTGTGGCTGCACGCACACGCTCTTGTCTTTTGCAGGCTTGGGTAATATATTCTTGCTCTTTTTCTACAAGATTACATTATTGTAACTACTAGCATAATAAACAGTTATATTTTCGGTTAGAATACTGTTGGCTATCTATATTCGTTTCTGTTATTAGAAATATGCCCTAAATCCCTAAACCTTGAATGTTGTATTACACCATGCCATTAACTACGAATATTTTCTATTTTTTTTTATGGTCACACAAATTAGATGGATCCTAGTGACCCCCTGAAAGTGTGTAACGTAATGCTCGAAGTATAGGCCTCTTAAATGCTCCATTAATATTCATGATTTTTTTTTTTTTTTGCGTTTTATTCTATAGGCTCTGGAAATGCAAGGCAAACATGTTGAGGCTTTGGGAGAACTGTCAAAGATATGCCTTATTCTACGAATATTTCCTCCCGAGGAATCTTCGGTTTGTACCTTAAACAATAATTTGCAAAATATTTCCACTTCTCTTGGATGAATAAATTACTTACTGTTCTCTTTATTCCTCAATCAGTATGATACGATTTGGTTGTAATTGTCTCTTCGTAGTTATCCACAGTTATCCTTTATCAGTTTTGTATATTCTAATGCGGTCTTTGACTCCAGTAAACGTAAATTCACCCGCAATTGATAATTCTTATTGTATCCATGAATGAGGAATTAATACTTTGTACTTGTGGAGAGAGTTTAAGGTAAAGACACAAGTACCATATATATAACAACTCATTAAAGTTATTCAATATAATTTTTTATGGTGTTATAGAAAAGTATTGTTTTTAGAAAGACAACATATGAAAGTTCTGGGAAGTGTTGATAAGAAATCCTCTGTAGTATAGAGAACAAAACACATTGTTTTAAAAAAAGTAAAAGGTGCGACAAATCTGCTCAATCGCTATACATGTCTGAAATGGCAACTCCCTAGAGATAAGCATTAGATGTTATTTTTGATGAGTAGATAGAGGGACTTTTGTGCTTACCTAGGCTGCTGCAGCCTATGATTTATGAAATGACTTTTTGCTTTCTAACAGCGCTTATTTTTTGTCTCCTTGCAGCCTGAAATGGAGATGGTTAGTCGGGGACTAGAGAAACATTTGAAACTAGAACAAAGACAACACCTTATGTTTCTGTTTGGTCAAGTTTGCAGTGAGGACAGTCACGGGATTGCAAGAGAAGCCCTTGGTTTGGTATGAATCTGCTAACGATCTTGCACTAATGAATGTTTGCTAGCTTCTTACAGTTTAATTGTAATATAATTGTAACTCAGTAGCCGAAACTAGCATGAGTTGTTTAAATCATTGATAAAGAAGCAAACATAACTCATAACGAACCAGACTAAACTGGTGGTGAAAACTAAAATAAACAAAAAAAACTTTTGACATTCATGGTCAAGTTCAATGATCAAGCTTTTATTCATCCCACTCTAACATAAAAATGTTCGAGTACAACAATGGTAAAGAACAATTGATATGGGTGTAGATCGCTTTTCCTCAACTGCAGTGTTGAATTTTTTATTTACTTCCTCAGTTATCATGTGAGTTGTGTGGTATTTCTTGGTTTAGCCTCCTCTTTTGATGTTGAATTTTTCGAACCCTCCTTTATTTGTGTAGATGCATTCTCAAGATTATGGCGCTGGTCAACTTGAAGACAACATAGCACCATGAAAGATAATATCTGCCTACACAGACTGTAGAATGCATTCTTTTAGAATATTTATGATTAATAATCGTTTAGTTATATCTGTTTATGCAATAATCTTTAGATGGTTTATTTTAGTGATGTATAATAATAATAATAATCATAATCATAATCATTAAAAGGTGTATTTTAAACTTGAGATTGTCAAAAGTTGGATTTGGATCCAATTTGAAGTTGAACAAATATTACAATTGTTGAAAAGTAAGGAGAAAATCGTTATACTCATACCAACTTTGCCATAAGTTCACCATTTGCGTACTTTACACAGGATTAATAGGACGGTCAGATCCGGTAGAACTATAATAATAATAATAATAATAATAATAATAATAATAATAATAATAATAATAATAAAAAAATAAGAGGAAGATTCATTTTAGAATATTTGAAAAATGGGAGACTTTCCTTCTAATCTGGCCTAAGGACCTCTCTTTAATCAAAAAGAATAGTGGGACTTAGCATGTTTGTATAAATAATTTTTTGCACATGAGTGTTTATCGTATAAACTATTTTTTATAGTAAAAGGTAAAATTAAATTATATTTTATACTATATTATAAGTAATTTTCATAGGCTATGTTGGACAAATTGTAAAAATAAGAGGGAAAAAACTTTTAAAAAAGTCTTAAGTTGTTTTTATAAGAAATTTCAATTAGTTTCACAAAATATAGAGATTCCAATCTTGGTTAATACAGTAATACTAAATTACTAATATATGTTTTTGATAGTTACCGACTGAAGAACCATATTTTCAAAACTCTTTAAAAACATAAAGTGTAAGATGTCAAAGTAATAACTAACAATAACAGTAAAGAGTCTCATAGTTTGGATTGTCTCTCATGGAAATGGAAATATCAATGGAGACAATCCAGTGCAAATATCCACCATCCAATTATTTTTTTTATTTTTTTTTTGTAATTCGAAATATTGCGCACAAAAATATCAATGGTCATGATTAGACCGTAGAAAAATTTAACTGAAGAGGATCTCCTCTCCATAAATATAGTTCTTTTGTAAATAGCTGTCATAAACATATGTTAGATGTCAATTTACATTTAATAATTGGTTTATCTGTAGAAATCATTTGTACGAGAATTCGAATTGAAAACTAGGATGGAAGGAGAAAATTTTCTTTAGATAACTCGGATAGGGGAACGGACCTCCGTTAGTGCAGATTCCCCAACCTAACCATATTATTTAAACTACATAATAAAGAAATAAACAGTAAAATTGATTAAAAAGAAAATAAACAGTAAAGGTAATGAAATAAATAATGGAAAGCGTGGGCATTTATTTAGAGGTAGAAGAATATTCTGATAAGTCTGTGAATGAGGTTTTGGTATACAAATCACTGTCATTCTTCCATTACCTTCCATGTTCATATGTCCGGTATTGGTAAGTTATAAATTTTGGTGCACGCACCCACCACCCTCACAACAACACTTACACTGCAAACTGAAGCGAAAGAAACGTCTAACCTGAAAATAAAATAAAATAGTAAATAAAAGTAGTACACTAATTTGAATTTGATCATGTACTTATGTGTAAAAGATTATTAGTATTGCCAATAAATAAAGATAAGACGAGTGAGTGAGTGAGTGATGATAATTCCATTCCACCATTCACCGAACGAAGCATGTTATGTTATGTTAATTAAGAGAGAGAGAGAGAGTCACCAAAGAAACTTTGACTCTTATTTCTTTCCTTTAATCTCATTGGTCCGTCACGTGTCATTCCTCTTTTTCTTTTTTCTTTCCTTTCCTTTCATTTCATCCCAAACACAACACAATACACAACAAGTTCAAAGCTAGCTAGCTAATTAACATTAACAACAAACAACAAACAAACGCTCTTTCTTTCTTTTTCAATTCACAAATCTCTCTCTCTCTCTCTCTGGTTCATAGATTCATTCATTCATTCAAATCACAAACTCAGTCACAATTTCAAATCGATTTCTGATTGACTCAACAAATCTCAATTTCAGATCACAATCCATTTTCCGTCAATGCTCGTTTGGGACTCGATCTAGGTTTGCATCTCAATCTCAACAATTTATATACTTGTTTTACGTTTTGTCGGTGGGTGCTCATTTTCTCTTCTCTGCAACAAGATCTCACGATTTTCGCTTATCCTTCAGGTCAGGATCTCTATTTTCTTTCCGGATTCCTATTTATTTTTTATTTCAAATCACGTCCGTCTTTAGCTGTTTCTGAACAATTCTTTTCAAATTTATCAGCGATTCATTTTTTGTTTAATTATTATTATTATGGATTGTTTGATTGATTGATGATCATGTATGTATGTATGTATGTATGTATGTATGTATGTATGTATGTATGTATGTATGTTTTGTTGCAGATCGAGTTCATCAATCAATCAATCAATAGTGTGTGAGGGGGGATGCAGCAGCAAACGAATAACAACGGGATGATAGAATGCAGTGTTTGCCATTCCAAATTGGTATCATCGCCCGCCACAAAAACTGTATCAAGGGCTTATGATCGGCACAAAAGTAGGATAACATCCAAACAGCGTGTTCTCAACATCTTGTTGGTTGGTGGCGACTGTATGTTAGTTGGTTTCCAGGTCTCATTCTCTTCTCATTTCAATAATCCTTTATGGCTGGCTATGCTATGCTATGCTATGCATGCTTCTTGTTTTGTTTTGTTTAGTGGCCTGACATACATATCGTACTTCTTTCTTTTGCCAGCCTATTCTAGTGTATATGTCCAAGGTCGATGGCAAATTCAATTTTAGCCCAATTAGTGTTAATTTTTTGACTGAGATCACCAAGGTTTTCTTTGCTATTGTTATGCTTCTTATCCAGGTATTTCTCACTTTCTCTTTCTGCTCTGCATTTTCACATATATACTGTCTTTCTTTTCAATCACATGATAGACTACTACACCATGTGTCAAGTTAGGGCACAATAGGGTATGTTTAGTTTCTTTGAAACTATATTTTAGGCTTCTTCAATTACATGTCAGATTTAAGCAAGCAAACAGTAATCCTGCCCATCATCCCTTATGGAAAATGGAATCCTAAATCAGTAAGACATGGGTAGCACAAATCTCAAGCACACACCCTAACCCTAACTGCAAAAACTGAAAACCCCTCGAGATTGAAAATATAAACTTAACCTTAGCAGCATATTATAGCTGATAATATAATGCTCAACAATTCAGATCTAGAAAACATTATGAAGTCATATATCTTGCCATTTATCTAAGATTTGATTGCCTGTGCAGGCTAGGAATCAAAAAGTTGGGGAGAAACCTCTACTCTCAATTTCTACATTCATGCAGGTACTATGATTTATTTATAATATTTTAATTTTCTATGAATTGGCAGATATGTGAAGACCATATATCACTTAGTTTTGTTGATATATAGGATAATTCTTCACTGTTTTTTATTTGCTAGGTCTAGGTTTCCTGCTTCTTGGTACTGGTTAGATTATATATACAATTGTTTATTTTCACTCTTCATCTTAGTTACCTGATATTGATTACTGACTTGATAACCTGTGCTCCATATGAATCATATATATAATGAATATCAAATATGGAAGAGCATCTTGTTTTTATTGTTCTGAGTCTTTTCTTTACTTATATATTTGAAATTAAACAATTCCAAAGCGCTAGATGCAAGATTTTCCCATTACCTTCTTGATATTCATCCTTTATGTGGTAATTTTGTCTCCTGTAGGCAGCTCGCAACAATGTCCTTCTTGCCGTTCCAGCATTTCTCTATGCTATAAACAACTATCTGAAGTTTGTCATGCAGGTATATAGAATTGTCCCATAAATATTGCATATGTCAATTGTCAATCCATATATAAGGATTTAGGTTAGAATAAGAATGCTAGTCTTTAGAGATCTTTCTTTTATGCTTGATATGCACCTGTAACGTCATGAGTCGGTAACTTCTTGTTTTTGACAGTTATTGTCCTAAGTCGATAGATGTGACCCACATATAGGTAGTACATATTTTTATCCAGTGCCTGTTCTGTGTATTATTTTTCCATATTAGAAATTCAACGCTGTTCTTAAAGCAAGATTAATTTCTCATTGCTTGTTAGAGTATTAGGATTATTTAGTTGTTAGGACCTATGGGTCTAATTTTATTGTTAATCTTATAGTGCTAGTGTTTTATTACTAGTACTAAACTAGGACTTGACGTTGATTGTCATAATACGTTTATCTTGACTCTTTCCTAGACTTCCATCTAAACCCTCTAATTTCAATATTTTGCTTATATTATAATCAGCTGATAAATTCTTGTGTTACTTGTGCATCTGTATAATACCTGATATATTTACCTGGCTTTGTCTTCATGAAGTAACTTATGGGTTGATTTCACATTTCCTGCAGCTTTATTTTAATCCTGCTACCGTGAAGATGTTAAGTAATTTGAAGGTAATTTCTCGTTCACTGTGCTGTATGATTGATATCAGTATATTTGCTAGCTAAATAATGGCTTGCTTAGGTATTGCACCATATATCTTGTGACAGCTGATTGGATACTTCGTAAATTTTGAGTCATTGTTTTCAACCAAAATTTTCTTTTCATTTCAAGAAATTCTTACTTATCTCCATTATATTTTATTCTTTTATGTTTTTTTCTCACAATGATTCCTTGAGATAATTGAAAATATTCTTCTCTTGATAATTTGCTGAAGTTGAACCTGTTTTTAATGATTGGCTGTTGACTGTGCATGTTGCAGGTTTTAGTAATAGCACTTTTGTTAAAGGTGGTTATGAAGCGTCGGTTTTCCATCATTCAGGTCAGTCCATAGGATAAGGGATTTAAGAGGTACCCTGTGGCCATTATTTGGATCTGTACTACCGATTTTAACAAGTTGAAATCCTCACATAAATCTCAATTGCTTCTATTCCTTTTATCTATCTGGAAAATTGATTTATTCTTTGCTACAGTGGGAAGCTCTTGCTCTATTGCTCATTGGCATAAGTGTCAATCAGCTACGATCATTACCCGAGGGAACTACAGCTTTGGGTCTTCCTGTTACAATGGGTGCATATCTCTATACCTTTATTTTTGTAAGTGATGTTTGTTATTTGTGTTTTTTTTAATACGGATGTTTGTTGTTTGTTCATTCGGTATATTGATTATTATTATTATTATTATTATTATTATTATTATTAATCAGTGCATTTTCATCTATAAAGATTATTTTTTATCTGTTGAACTTTAACTTGGGAGTTATTTTGCAGGTCACTGTTCCATCAATGGCATCTGTTTATAACGAGTATGCTTTGAAGAGCCAATACGATACAAGCATATATCTGCAGGTGAAGTATGCATAATTGGGGGAAAAATGATAATAAATGAACCACATTTTTGTGAAGTCCTGAAAATTGAGTTTCTACTAGGATATTTAATTACCATGTCCTTATAACGTTGGACAGTCACTATGTCAATTTGTTCATTTATTTTTTTTGACCAAACTATGTTAAGTTGTTCTAAGTTATGCCTTTTCATGTAGTATTTTGGTCAACAATTTAATTAATGTCCAGTCTGTGCCCACGCACAAGCCCAGGTGTGGAAACACACTCTCTTACATTGTACTCCCGCCAGTCCTTAATATAAGAGAAATATGTTTTTTAGGTTCATTGAATGATCGATGTATTTAGTCTATAATATAGGTCTGATACATCAATTATTCAATGAATCTAAAAAGTAAATTTCCCCTTAGATTAAGGACTAGAGGGAGTATAAGAAATAGATTTTATTACAGTTTATATTGGAAATATAACCTTGGTCGATTACGTCTTTGTAAAGCAACTAACATGATTTAATTGTAATGGACGGCAAAATAAAATAAGATAAATGGGTAGTTTCAAGAACTGCACTTTAGTGGTGACAGCCTGCTAGGACAATTTTAACTGCTTTAATATTTGTAATATAGAATGATAATTCTGTAATTCTTGATTTGCAGAACTTATTCTTGTACGGGTACGGAGCTATGTTCAATTTTCTTGGAATAGTTGTGACTGCTATTTTCAAAGGTAAGAAAAAGGAATCCCTTAAAAGCTGAACTCTTGAACTCCAATTATAACCATTCAATAGCCAGTTCCCAGTTGAAAATTCTAGTGAGCAAATCATACATAAATACAGACGGCACTTGGGTTTTTCACAAACTGGAAAAATAGGATGACCAAAATCAGGAATTTGATATCCGCTGATATCAACAAATTCAGATTATGATACACACATATGAGTGTTGGGTTTAATTAACCTCATTGATTTGCTAATTCAAAATAGATTTGCATAAATGAAAATGTGACGGAGTTCACATGCAATGAATGATTCTGTGGTCTTGAGAGATTCATTTAAATTAACTTCTTTATTATGTACAAATGAGAGATCTATTGATAGAATAGTTCTTAAATACTTTTCAGTTTTCACCTGCGGCAAATAGATTTCTTTTTTCTTATGCCCAAACTATGAACATATTTAACACCGTGGTTTCAAATGTTCCAGGTCCTAGCAGCTTTGATATCCTAGAAGGCCATTCAAAAGCCACTATGTTATTGATTGCAAACAATGCTGCCCAAGGGATATTATCCTCTTTCTTCTTCAAATATGCAGGTCAATAATTCAGATTTACTTTTTTATTTTTTCCATTGCACTGCCTTCTATTTTGTAGATGGCCATGTTATTTGTCCCTTCTTTCAATAACCTATTTATTATGTTGTAGATACAATTTTGAAGAAGTACTCATCAACGGTTGCAACAATCTTTACGGGCATAGCATCTGCAGTACTATTTGGACATAAATTAACAATGAACTTTCTTATTGGCATTTCTATCGTATTCATCTCAATGCACCAGGTAAGTGAAATTTGAAATATTCTGGTTGGTGATAAAGACTGACAAAAATAAGAGACTTGTTTTGTTTTTGTTTTTTGTGGGGGTGGGGGTGGGTACAATTTAGTCAATGCCATTTTTTTATAACTACATGCTCATTGCCGCTTCAGTTCTTTTCGCCATTGTCAAAAGTCAAAGATGAACAGAATGGTGTGATGGAACTGCATGATGTCCAGGACAAACAAAGGTGCTAACTAATTGCATTACTGATCTCAATTTTTTCCTTTTTGTTTGTGGAAAATGTTATCATTGACATGTGTATCTGCTTCATTTTGGGCCCCCAGAAAATTGTGGTTTATATATTTGATAGCCAGACTTTATGAAAGGTTGACTACCACATGCTCGTTCTGGGGAGGAATGTGGCCATATAAAATCAAAACTACAGAAAAGAACCCCATTTCCTTTTTCCTTTGCAATAACAAATGCTTGTGTTTATTTCAGGTCAAAGGACTCGTTTATAAATATGGCAGCTGGAGCAAATGAGGAGGTACAGACTATCACCATATATTATTTTATTGAGTGTCTCCTATGCATTTAACTGATTGCTCTTGTTTTGTGGTTAATATGCACATTTCAGGCCAGTCATCGAGTGGGGCCTGATGAGAGACAGCCACTTCTCCCCACCTAGATTGACTTACTGTATGTTTTTCTTCTCCATTTTAATTATAGTTGCCTCCGCAAAATCCTTGTTAATTATTTTCATATACTAGTACTATTTAATAAGATAGTTCGTAACCTGCTAAATAGTTTATTATTCGCAATACCCCATTTTCTAATGGTTTATGACCCATTTTATACTTTCAAGTAATCCACTCGTTTTTTGTGTATGCATATCATTGCAGGAATTTTCAAAGAATGTATTTTGGCGATATCCGATAGCTATGATAATCCACACAGTTTAAAGTCATAATAAAGTAAAAAAGCTTTTGCTGTCTTTCTGGGATACCTTATTTCTCTAGAGGTTGGTTTCATAAAGGCAGGAATGAATTATTGGCTTCGTGAGCTGGTGAACAAGCCAGTGGTTTCCGTTGCTGAAGATTTTGATAGTGTAGAAAATGGCTTCGCAAGAGCTTTTGGCATATCAATGTGGATTTACTTGTACTACTTATTCTTTATATCTTGGGCATTTTATATTTGTTTCCCTGATATGTTTACCTCAACCCATTCTATCTATATTGTGTTATTCTTTACATTTATTACATAATGTGGCCATTTTGTCTTTATGAGATTAAGGGTTGATACGAGGGTTCCGTTCTTTCTCTGTAGAAAATGATATTTGCATGAATACAAAGCAACGAGAGGTGATATTTGTGCATGTTGTTTTCTATATTGGTGTCTGATATACTTTGGGTCTTGTTCGTCTATTTTATACATAATACATCCATTAAAATATTATATAATGTTCTTATATAGGGACAAATACATTTTTTTTATATGATAGGGATAAATAAAATTGAAAACAAAAGTACTCTGATGTATAAATTGTGCTGAACATGTATATTTTAGATGTTTATCTATTGGTTAGTTGGTTTTTTATCATGCAACGTTAATTACAACTAAAACTTCAAAACAGGAACAATTGTACATGACGAATTTTTACTTAAAAAAAATTGTACCGACGAATTTAATTTTGGTTCTCTTGTTTTAGCATGAAAACGTGGTTATTTTATTTGGGGGATTTGAACAAGTTTCTTCAAAAATTATATTCGAAAAATAATTTATTCATTTCGATAATATTTTTAATAATTTTTGCGGATAATAGATTACTAATTATGGGTTTTTTTTTTGGTACATAATTATGGGATTTTTTAAATCTTAGTGAAAAAAATTAGATTTGATTGATTTTTCATATAAATTGGTCTGCATACACACTGTACGTGTTGTAATAAAAGTTTATTCACAAAAACATTCAAAAAGCAGTTCACTCATTTAGATAGTTTTCTTAACAATTTTTCGTAGGTTATAGACTACGAATTATGACATGTTTTCAATCTTGAAGAAAAAATAGAATTGTTTGATTCTTCACTTAAATGAATATGAATCACATACACATTAAATGTGTTGAAATAGAAGTTTATTCAAAAAATGGATTCAAAAAGCAATTTATCTATTTTGATGGTTTTTTAATATTTTTTGTGGGTTATAGACTATGAATTATGAGATTTTTCAATTTCGGTGAAAAAATAAAAAGTTATGATTTTTGGACCTAAATTATATGTGTTAGGACTTTTTTTTTTTACCAAAGCTAATTTATATTATTTCATTCAACAAAATAAAGTTAATACAAGATGGAATCATATCAAAAACACAGTGACTAGCATACAATTTTGACACTCTTGCTAAAGTATGGGCGACACAATTTGCTTGTCTCCAAATAAAACTTATCTTAAAGTTTGGAAATTGTTGTAATAACGATCTACATGAAGACATAACATTGCCATAATCCAATTGGTTGTTAGACTTATCCATGATGCCTTCCACCACTAGCTTACAATCTAGCTCAATTTGCACCATTGATAATCCTAGTTCCCCAAGCCAAGATATAGCCTCATTTAATCCTACCGCCTCTGCTTCCATTGGACTTGGATAACACTCAAACCATTTAGTTAAGGCTTTCACAAACTGACCTTGAGTGTTTCGGATGCACATCCCAATTCCAAGGCGTTGTTGATCGCCAAATAAAGTTGCGTCTACGTTGCATTTCGCACAACCTTCCGTCGGTGGCTGCCATTGCACTTCCAGCGGATCGTTGCACTGCTGTTCAGTTATTCGGGTCTGTTTACGAGCTGCTTGCCATTGAAAAAACAGATTCTGAGCCATTTGCACAGCTTGTTGAACAGGTTGCTGTTCGGTTTCCCACACTTTAATGTTCCGACGACGCCAAATGCACCATAACATCATTGCTATGTCGTCAGACACTTGCTCAGGGAACCTGCATAAACAAGAGAACAAGTATGCTGTCAAACCAGTATCATTAACAGCTTCTGCATTTATTCTTTCCCACAATCCCGCTTCCTGCCACACTTGTTATGCCGCTTCACAACCGATAAACACATGCCAATCATTCTCATAGTTTGTTTCACAATGCGAGCAAATATCTGATTGGCATGTGTTAGGACTTAGGATAGAAGTCTCTTCAAAAAATATATTCAAAAAGTAAGTTATTCATTTCGATAGTTTTTAAAACATTTTCGTGGGTTATTGACTAAAAATTATAGGATTTTGCCAATTTTGGTGAGAAAAAAAAATTTGTTTGATTCTTCACCTAAATAAATCCACAAATATTCTATTATGTGTTGGAATAGAAGTTTATTCTAAAAATGGATTTGAAAAGTAATTTATTTATTTTGATAGTTTTTTAACAATTTTTATGGGTTATAGACTACAAATTAATAGATTTTTCAAATCTTGTTGAAAAAAATAAGATTTGATTGATTTCTCACGTAAATTTATTCACAAACACACTAAATGTGTTGCGATAGAAGTATCTTCAAAAAATATTCGAAAAACAGTATATTCATTTCGGAGTTTATTTAATCATTTTCGTGGGTTATTGACTACGAATCACGAGATTTTGCCAATCTTGGTATAAAAAAAAGATTTATTTAGGTGGAAAATCAAACAAACCTTTTTTTTCACTGATATTGGCAAACTCTCGTAATTCGTAGTCAATAACCCACAAAAATGCTAAAAAAAAGTATCGAGATGAATAAATTGTTTTTCGAATATACTGTTTGCAGAGACTTCTATCTCAATACATATCAATTTAAGTGAGTAATGAAACAAATCTTATTTTTTTTCAGCGAGATTTGAACAATTCCATAATTCATAGTCGAATAATCCACAAAAATCATTAAAAAATTATCAAAATGAATAAATTTCTTTTCAAATCCATATGCTGAATAAACTTCTATTCCAATATATATAGTGTGTGTGAATTCATTTAGGTGAAGAATCAAACAAATCTTATTTTTTTCACTGAGATTGACAAAATTCGTAGTCATTAATATACGAAAAAATGCTTAAAAAAACTATCAAAATGAATAAATTATTTTTCGAACATCTTTTTTGAAGAGACTTTTATCTCAATGCATATAATGTGTCTGGGAATCAATTTAGGTGAACAATCAAACAAATCTTATTTTTTCACCGAAATTGTAAAAATATCATAATTCGTAGTCTATAATAACAAACGAAAATTGTTAAAAAACTATCGAAATGGTGCACTTTTTAGCATTGAATCGCCCCTCGCATTAGTATAGTGAATGGACGCCTCCTTAATAGTATTTTTAAGATGAAAAATAATTTAAATTTATATAAATGAAAATGTTAGAAAATGATATTTATTTTAAAATAATTAATAATATATAGAATGGGCCAAACCACGAGCCCATGAATCTAAGGTGTTCTAGAAAGGAGAGAAAACAGAACAGAAGGTGGGTGCCCATAATAAGTGGAAGAAGTATAAATTGCAAAATATTTGTTGAAGTTTGGTGCCTTTCTCTTCTTTCAAAACCTGCTGCTGCTGCCGCTGCGCTGCCAATGAAAATGAACAATCAAAACCAAAATGATGAGAATGCTGCTGCTGCTGCTGCTGCTTCTGACACATCAAGATCCATTTCCAGAGTGACCGGAGGAAGAGGAGGAAGAAGAAGAAGAACCCACCTCAGTCTCAGTCACACTCTCACCCACCCTCAGCTGCTGAGGCGTCGTCTTCATAAAATCAGACTTCTAATAAAATACTATCGACAAATGTATTGGCTTCTCATGAATCAGCTCAAGCTCTTACTCAGACAATACATTTCCAACACAGGTCTTTCTCCATTCCAGCTGGAACAACAAGATCAACATCCTCAACTTGTTGTAGCAGACAATTTCACCTGTGCTTTTGCTGCTTGTCACAACAAACCAATGCCATGCACAACTTTTTGCTTTCTGCATATTCTCTCTGATCCTAAACAGCAGCTCTACAAGCCCTGTCAATTTCTTATCTCAAGGTTTCTTTCTTTCTCAATTATTTCAAACTAACTCTAGTTACCGATGCACAATTTTTTGTATCTGAACTCAACAATAATTAATTAATAATCACAAGTCACAACAATATATTCTATCAACTGTTTATTAATTCCTAATTTTTCTACAATTAATTAATTTGGCAAACAAACATGTGTCATTGATTATCTCATGCAGTGATAGTATGTAATGTAATGTAATGTATTTATGTTGAAATCTTATGGACTAGTAAGAGATTTTATTGCCTGAATATATTTTCTTGCGGCATTACACATCAGCAATATAATTGTGCAAACATTGTGGGTCATAATTATACATCAACTTTAGATCAAGGAAATGCTTATAAATCATAATTATATATGTTTTCAATTCTTGTGATTTAATTTATAAGCATGCATATTGCCTTGTTCTAAATTAAGTTGATGATTCTGATGGAGTTGTTTAAACTTTAAAGAGAAGATTTGTGTTGATTGATGCTTGCATATTAATTCGACAAATGAAATGGATTCAAATTAACACATTACTACAACTGAATAAACTGATTACATAATTGCTTTTGCATTTTCCTTAAGGTCTTTGTATTGTATCACAAATCAAAAGCATCTCGCATATATAAAGGATTATTGAGTTTTGGTATGTCTATATATAACATGATAATAACACGTCATCATTTTGTTAATTTGCAGTGCACATGGTGGAGCGTTAAGATGCAACAAACCTATAGGGAGATCTACGGTTCCATCTTATTGTGATGGCCATATGCAAATTGATCAGCAGTGAGGAAAGGGATGGATACAACTACAGGCATAAATAATACTCCTTCCCTGTTATGAACTTGTTATAATTTTAGTAAATTAAATCGAATAAAATTGGATTTGATATTTTGAGTTTGTGGTGTAATGTGATGAAGTGCTGCAATCATGTGTTGGTTTAATTTTTCTTGAGTTTTATGTGCTCGTTAATTAGTTTAAATATGTGATCGTTGGGTATAAATGTGGTAACCAATAATATTATCCTCAATGATCGTTGCTTTGCTTAGTGAGGGATCCTAGTCATCCTCATCCTCCTCCGATGTTATGTTTTATGTGGAAAAAAGAAGAGAGACATTTGGATATAAATGTGGTAACCAGTAATATTGTTCGTTCCAAGCGCGCTTATTAACATTGATGGATGTAGTTAATTAATGTGTATAAATTGTACGTGGTTTAGAAATTGAGAAAAATGTATGTGAGTTGTGGTGATAAATCAATTAATAGTGCGTGGTTGGGCGGCCGGTTAGTTTGAACCAAAGAAAGGAGAAAAAGTTTGTCCTCTAGATTTTAGGCACCTAGCTAGCTAAGTCTAAGGACACAAATTAAACACAACAAAGCAAATGAACATGCATGCATGCTAGCTGCCGGCTGCATATATATATATAGATCCAAAACAAACAAAATCTATCTTTCAATTATTTGAAGTTGTTATTGTAATTCAAAGTAATGAATCCGGAACAATTTGTTTGATTGAGGAGGAATTAATTAGCCTCTAAGATCTTGTCTTGGAGTTGGGCTTGGAAAGGAAAACTAAAGGAGTGTGGTAAGGTTAGTTAGTTAATCACAATGCAAATGCATGCATCATCCTCTCCTCTGTCTCTCAGCTAGCTAGCTAGCTGGTTCCTTCTTCTATCTCTTAATTGGATTGAATGCATCATCATCATCAAAATTGAGATAATAATCCATGATGATCAACCTTTACTGTACAAGCAACAGCCTGTGCCCAATATTTGAGTCTTTCTTTAACATCTTCAGGATCATCATCACCTTTACTAATATAATTGAGATCTTCCAATTTCTTCCAAATGATGAATAGCACAACAACTCTAGTGCTGGGAGTGTGTTGCATAGCTCTTCTGGAATATTCTCATCATCATCATCATCATCGTAGCTGAAACCAAATCCCAGATCCAAACATCCTTTCAACTCATCTAAATCTTCATCTGTTAGGCTTTTACTCCTACCTAATTCCGACAACACTACTACTCCCTTCTTCTTCTTCTTCCCTTCCCATTCCCCATTTCTTCTTCTTCTTCTTCTCATACTACTACTATTACTATTACTATCCATTTTTGTTTTCTCTTCTCTTCTCACTTCCATCTCCACCACTATTTATTTATCTCTCTACACCACCTAACATATATCATCACCATTTATTTATATATACATGTATTTTTGTTTTACTTGTTGTCATTCATTTTATTGTATGTGGTCATAATTAATAATGCATTGCATAACTCATCACTCAAAGCTGTAAATTCCCTCTCCTTCATTTCTCATTTTTTGATTTGAACCGGGTATCCTCTGCACACAACGGCAGAGATTAATCCTTCGAGTCGAGTATAATTATAAGGTGACAAAATTCTCCCTAACTTTTATTAACACTACTACATTGTCAAAGTTGGTTTCAATCATATAACCTCTGATTAAACCGAAAGAAATCTCTTATATCCACCATCCTTCATTTCTAGTATATCTCTTTACCACTTTTGATCTTAATAGTAATCCACGACATCTACTATATATCCCTCATTTTTCTTATATTTCACTTACAATTATTGCGTATTTCATCCATATCTTACGCAAGATTATGCGTATACAACTTTAATTTCAACCGCACTAAATCATTAACTACCATCGGTATGGTATGCTTGATTCATATAGAGCCGTTAAAATGGGTCGGGCCGCCAAGCCTGAAAAAACATCGGGCTCGGGATTTAAAATTTTTACCTAATTTTTTATCCGGACCTTTTAGTCCGGCCCGTATTTACCCGATGAAAATATGGGCTTACCCGAATGACACATGGGCCGCCCGAAAGCCCGCATATGTATTTTTTTTTGTTTTGTTTTTTTAAACACAATTCAAGTCCAAGTTTTACAAAATAATCATAAAATTATACTTATGTTTGATTATTCTTATTTATGTTCTTTTGTGTGATATTTTGATTGTAAATTATAATTGTGTTGTTTGATTATGCATGAACTTAGTTTGTTTTAAAAAATTATTTGAATTTATTTTATAATATTTGGTTCATTGGTAACTTATTTTGAATAATGCAAACTTATTTGTATTATATTTGAAATGTTTAATTTTTTTTTCTCCAACAAATTGTGTTTTGATAGTGAAAAGAAAAAAGAAAAAAAAAGAATTAATCCAGGCCGAGCTTACCCGAAAACCCGCTAGCCCGCAAAGGGCCAGGCTCGGGCACTAATTTTCCAAATAATATTTTATCCCGGGCTTTTTAGCCCGTCTCGGTAAACTCGTTGCCCGTCCGGGCCGAGCTGAAATGGGTCGGGCCGCCCGTTTTGACAGCTCTGGATTCATAGACATGTATATTTTTTTAAAAAAATTAATAACTATACACCAATTTTACAACATAAATAACCCAAGGGGTGTGGTTGAGCGGTATGGAGTTCATCCTCACTTAACCAAGGGTCGAGGGTTCGATCCTCACCTTGGGTATAGAGCAGCTTTAAATCTTTGGGCCAGCTATCCCACCCTGCCTCCAATCTAACGAGGAAATAATAACTGCGTTCGGTAGTGAATACCCCGGTCTCGACCAAAAAAAATTTACAACATAAATCATTTTGCACACAAATTTATACTACTTATATCTCATTGTAATGCTATAATATAATTAGATTTTGTATAGAACATAATCTTTTTACATTTGATAATGCATTATGCATACAAGTTAGATTTTAGGTTTTTTTATCTATGTTAATAAATAATAATAATAATAATAATAATAATAATAATAATAATAATAATAATAATAATAATAGGTATAAAGTTTCCACCATTAACTACTTTCCGTCGAAAACACATTGAAATGGATTTTCTCCTCCAACCAATTTTTTTCTATACGTAAGGAAAAAGAATTAAACTTCTAATCATTTGATTAATATATAGGTCAAAAACATTGAATAACTTTAATTTATAATTATTATTTGTGTATCAAATTTATAACATGCCATATCATACTTATAATGTGACAGGCACATAGAGACGGATGGTGAATGTGAATGTACTAGTAGGACAAGAACCGGCCAACAACCCACGTGATCTGTCCTAATCATTCAATAATAAACTTTGGCTTAAATAATGTTTAGGTTTTTTTGTAAGTTTGCGTTTTTTTGATATTAGTCTCTGTAAGTATTTTTGTTTTAAATAAATTCTTGTAATTATATATTTTTTTGAAATTAGTTTCTAAAGTTAAAATCCGCAAGAAAATCTACAGTTTTTGTGCAGATTTTCCTTCAAATTTTCCTGCGGATTTTGAATTTAAGGATTTATTTCAAAAAATAAATAATTGTAGGGACTTAGTTAAACAAAAAAACCTTACAGGAACTTATATCAAAAAAATACAAACATACAGGGACCTTAACATTGTTTAAGCAATAAACTTTTGTTTGTGTTATAGACCAAAGAAAAGGAGAAAACGATAAAATTTGTCTTGATGTCTCTAAATTAATACTTAATTTAGTGTATATTTTTGTTTTCTCAATTCAATTATTTGGAATGATTAGATTGAAAAAAGTTTGAAAAAAACAGCTATTAAAATGAAAATTATTTGAAAAAGATATTGACTATACGAGCATCTTTAATATGAGTATTATAGAAGATTTTTTACAATAAAATATTGATTTGGCATGCCACATAAGATTTTGGATATCACAAATTTAGTGATTTATTTAAGATATTTCACAAGTGAGTTTTATAGAATTAAAATATTAATTTCATGTCTTTTTTTTTTGACAAAAATTTCATGTCTTTAAAAGTGTAAAAATGAGAGAATGTATTAATTATGATAGAGAGATAAATAGTACTACCTCCGTTCCTTTTTTACTTGTCGTTTTAGAAAAAAATATTTGTTTCTTTTTACTTGTCGTTTTAGCAATTTAGGTTATATATTGTCTATTATATCCTCCTTCTTATTTTATTTTATTGACTAAATTTTATATAATTGTTTTTGTTGAAACAATAAAATCTTTTTTATTGTATACAAATTTTGTTTGTTTTTAAATAAAGTTTGTTACAATTTTTTTGAAAATAGATAATGTTTGTGAAAAAAAAAGGAATTTATTGGTGGATTAAAAATATGATATATTTTAAAAAAGAGCATACTAAGAAAATAAGGTGAAAAAATATATCCCTCCTATTTTGGTCTTTTTTTCCTAAAACGGCAAGTAAAAAGGAATAGAGGTAGTATTTGTGAGTTAAACATATTAAGAGTTGAAATCATCTATTGGAGTAAAAAATACAAAAGTATCATAATATTGAGTTGTCATATTTGAATCTACTTAAAATCATAAAATAAGTATCTTAAAATTTTACCACCGTAAACGCTCTGATTTGATATATTCAAAGACATATTTGAAAATGAGTTATAAAGACATAGAACAATTTTGTAGTTTACTCAAAGAAAAAGCAGAATTTGTCTCTTTTTTATCTATTTATTTACCATGATTAATTTTTTTTTAAAAAACTACTATGAAATATATAAAGTTATTAAAGAAGTAAAGTATCCATTCACCAAAAAATATCTCATACTTCATTTTTAAGAATATGCTAATGAGTGTATAATAAACCTAAAGAAGTAAATTTTTATAGGAACTTCTATCATTCATTTATTTAATTAACTTTTGAAAGAAGAATTGCATAGGATAGCAACAATGTCACCTATATTACCTAAGCTTATCCAGCTCTCATAAATCAAAATTCATTCATAGAATAAGCACTGCGTATTAAAATGGATACAGTTCTTAGGAAGACAACAAAAGGCTGGATCCTAGTAGGATTGGTTTCCACGTTCAAGAAGGGCTTCAGTGTGAGGATTCTTACCCCAAGCTCTCTCCCTCCACAACAGCTCCACTTCATCAAATGTCAATCCTTTGGTTTCTGGAACGAAGAGAACAACAAACAAAAATGCAAAAACAGCTATAACAGCAAGAAGCAAGAAAGTAGGACCAGTCCCTACAGCTTCTGCAATAGAAAGGAAGGACTGTGCGACAATCAAATTTGAAACCCAATTAACAGTAGCTGACATGCCTCCGCACATTCCTCGGTATTCTTGCGGGTATACTTCCGAGTTTACTGTCCACGGCACAGGCCCCATCCCTGGCGAGAAAAATGCAATATATAGGGCCAAACCAACAACTGCAAGCCCCCCATATAAATTATTTTGATCTGTAGTAGTGGCAGATGATTGGTTAAAAAATGAGACGGATAAGATTATCAGAGAAACTATTACTCCTCCTAAGCTATATAGTGCCAATTTTTTCCGCCCTGCATGGTCAATAAGGTAAATGCCAAGAATTGTTCCGGCAGCATTCAAGCCAGCAACTATGAGAGAGAGTTGAAGAGCCAACTCATTAGAATGAAAACCAGCCATTTGAACAATTGTTGGACTGTAGTACATCACTGTGTTTATACCTGTAAATTGCTGAAAGGCCTGTACAACCAATAAATATGGGATTTTAAATAGTTCAGAACCTAATAATGTGAAACTGAAAACTAATAAGATTACTTGATTATGGTCCTCTCACATCACCACACAATTCTATGCAATGAGTCTGAAGATGTTGCTTTATCATAATCATCACACAGGAAAGTCATTAGTCAGCTGAACAATTAGTGTTTCTTTTGTTCTTTTTTTTTTTATAAAAATAAATAAATAAATAAGAAACGAAGAACCTTTAAGGTCATAACTTAGAAAAACAGAAAATATTATGGTTACTCTTTAAATCTCTTAAAAGATTCATTGAAGCACATGTTTAGAGAAAGGTTTATGCCTAAGTCTAACTACTAACTAGCAAGGGACATTTGGTCCTTCCAATATGAGAAAAGTTATACTTTGCAATAATCGTATCTCTAAATTAAATTTTACCTGTAGACCAGCTCCAGCAAGGAATGCAAGTCTGATCTCTTTTGATTGAAAAACATGCCCGTAAGTGACATCAGCCCTTTTTTGGCGGTCTTGCTCTGACTGAGCTGTAAGTAAAGCCACTTCATCCTCTAATCGATCAAAGTTATATATCTTACCAAGAACAATAAGGGCTTCACTTTCCCTATTCTGCACGCCAAGGAAACTAATTATATTGAACAATTAGTTTTTGAAGGTAAACATATATAAATTTTGTTACATTTATGTAGAGCCATCTGGGGGATTCAGGCAGCAAGAGCATGAGAAAAAACTGAACTACTGCTGGCACGCCAGAAACTCCCAGCATCCATCGCCATGTCCCGGGGACCTGGTTGATTAAGAATAAAAAACGGGAATGTAATATTTCAAGTTAAAGCATTTCCCCTGATATGATACTGAAGTGTGTGTGTTTTTCCATTCTTTGTTGTATTGTACGGGATGGGATGGGATACAATGTCATAGGCATAGGTATGTAATGAAAATGAAGGAAATAGAAAAGCATGGAAAAATAACCAACCTGTGTAAAAGCAAGATTTACTAGATAAGAAATAAACTGTCCACCAGTTATCATAAGCACATTTGTGGCTACTAATGATCCCCTTATTTCTGATGGGGACAATTCTGCAATATAGACAGGAGCAGTAACTGAAGCAATACCGACACCCAAACCAACAAAAACACGGCCGAGTATGAGAATATAAGGATCTGGTGCAGCAGCCATGATAATTGCGCCAAAAACAAAAATAAGATCTGCAATGATGGTTGCCTTCTTTCTTCCATAAGTATCATTAACCCAACCACCTACTGCTGCCCCAACAATTGCACCGGCCACTGCCATGCTGACAATTGTTTCCTGGAGAAAATGACTGTGTTTGACGGAGGGAAAATCATCTCTAATATAGAGAAGAGCTCCTGATATAACACCTGAATCAATCAATCAATCAATCAAATTAATGTTTGTTTGTTTGTTTGTTTGTTTGTTTTTGACATCATTCAATTCAATTCAATTCAAATCAAATAAATGTATAAAGAGAGAGATGGTCCTCCTCCTCCTCCACTGAGGCACACACACACGCACGCACGCACGCACGCACCCACCCACCGGTGTCGTAGCCAAAGAGCAATCCACCGATGCTGGCTACAGAAGTGAGTCCCAAAATGTAAGGGTTGGTAAAGACGGAGACTTTCCTTTCAGGATGAATGTCCAAATATCCAGAACTTCCTGGAATTGAAGAACATTGTTCTGCAATTGCTGGTATCGTCATCCTAACATTTAACAAACAAACAATAATCTCTAACTAACTGGTTTACACTCCCTCTCTCCCTCCCATTTTATTATTCATTCATTCATTCATTCCACCTTCTTCTCCTTCCTGATAATAATCAATCATCATCATATCTAACTAACAAACAAACAAACAAACAAAAATGGGAATTATTTATTTATTTATTTGTAGGAAGGAAGGTGAAGGAAGGACATTATTATTATTTTTTATTATTATAAAAATACTCCAAAATGAATGGACACACACGACACGACACGACCCTACCATCCTACAATGACTCAATCTCCACATCACTTGCTTCTCTTCTTATCTTATCAATAAATAAATACTAAATCAAATATTAGTACTGTTTTATCTATCCAAACCTTTATTTTTATTTTTTTTATTATTTGTGTTTATTAAACATTTTGATAAAAAAAAAAATATACATATACTACATATTAAACATTTCCCATGCATAAAAGACAGACAGACTCTTGATTTATACTCGATCAGAAATTCACAGTGTACACCATTTTCACCATATCATGATTTAGAGTTTTTCAGGAAATGTTGTTTATTCTCATTCATTTTCACCTTATAAGAACATTCTATATTCTATAAATGAAGTCATAGACTCCCTCAGTAATCTTCTCCATCGGTCCGCAGCTATTTAATTAGTTATTTCTGTTTTTCTTGTTAATTGCTTCACTTATAGTTAGTTTGTTACCCAAGTTGTTAGTAGCTAGTAGTGCTTATAATTATATATATATATATATGCTTGCTTGCTGCAACACAGTTTTTAAGAGTCTGAGGTCTGTCTGTGTAAAATTCTCTGAATTAATTCTTGGAAATCAGAGAGAAACTAGAGAGATTCAGAGTGGGAAATCTTGTATTATTCCTGTCTTCTCAACAATGATCAATACAAGAGTAACTAATTTTGCACCGTTACTTGAAATTGTGTGCTGAAGAAACTTTATGTTGGTTTCTCTTTTGGTTTCAGTATTAACAATAACTATAATATCATATTATTATTATTATTATGCTTCATTTCGTGGGTCTTAACAATTTTTACATCAGATCAGAGTACCTTACTCCTCATATATCTCCCATGGTTCTGTCTTTCATGTTTCAATAGGATTAGGATATATGACGATGCTAGCAAGGTAGCTTATCAACGAGTTACAAGTAGCTACCAAGTTTGGTACACTAAATATTTACAAATTTTCTTTATATATTAACTCAGTTTTCAATCTTACGTACATTGTTGAAACTTACTCACTTTTAGTACTCTATTTTGTATTGTATTGCTTGAAAATATAATTTCAAAGATATAATAACACTTAAACAAACAAACATAAGGCAGAATCTTGCATTTTCTTCCTCACCATCTACAATGCTCAAAACTTTCCATTCAAGTTTACACATGTACTTTCTGTTATTAATTTTAATAGGAAAATAAAGAATTTAGCTGGCTAGGACTATTGATCATTGTCCCTCCCAAGAAGATTTTGTGAGTCGGCTTTGTTGTTGGTATTGTTGGTGCTGCCCCAAGCTCTCTCCTTCCATATTAGTTCAACCTCATCAAAGGTCAATCCTTTAGTCTCAGGAACAAAGAGAAGCACAAACAGAAAGGCAAGCACAGAAATGGCAGCAAGAATCAAGAAAGTAAGACCGGTGCCTAAAGCCTCGGCAACAGAAAGAAATGTCTGAGACACAACAAGATTGGAAACCCAGCACAAAGTAGCTGACATACCCCCACAAATTCCTCTGTATTCTTTAGGATATATCTCCGAGTTCATTGCCCAAGGCACCGGTCCCATCCCGGGGGAGAAAAAAGCAATATATAGTATCAAACCCAAAACCGCAAGCCATCCGTTAAGATTTGATGTTGATGCTGCTGACGATTGATTTGAGAACGCCACAGACAATAGAACCAAAGACGCAAAAACTCCTCCTAAGCTGCAAAGAGCTAGTATCTTCCTTCCTGCATGATCAATGAGGTAAATACCAAGAACTGTTCCAACAGCATTCATTGCAGCAACAAAGAGTGAGATTTGTAGAGCCAACTCATTAGATTCAAAACCAGCCATTTGAACAATGGTTGGACTGTAGTACATCACTGTGTTAATGCCAGTAAACTGCTGGAACACCATAAGTCCTGCTCCGACCATAAACGCTAATCTGATTTCCTTAGATTTAAAAACATCCCATAATTTAATATTTGAATTTTTCTGTCTGTCTTGTTCTGCCTCAGCCGTTAGAAAATCAATTTCGTCTTCAAGACGTGCCAAGTCATAGATGTTGGAAATAACATCAACAGCTTCATTTTTCCTATTCTTCATGAAGAGCCATCTGGGGGATTCGGGAAGGAAGAGCATGAGAACGAATTGAACGAGTGCAGGGACAGCCGAAACACCCAACATCCAACGCCAAGTACCAGGGACATGTGTAAAGGCGAGGTTAACTATGTAAGATAGGAGTTGTCCACCAGTGATCATGAGGGAATTAGTACTGACTAACGAACCTCTGATTTCAGAGGGGGATGCTTCGGCAATGTAGACGGGAGCTGTGACAGAGGCAATACCGACGCCTAAACCAACAAGAAGACGTCCAATTATGAGAATGTAAGGATCAGGTGCGACAGCCATACCAATTGCTCCAATAATGAAGATAACATCTGCAACGAGTGTTGCCTTTTTTCGTCCGTAAGCATCGTTAATGACACCACCTGTTGCTGCTCCAACTATTGCACCAGCTATTGCCATGCTGACTATTGTTTCCTGCAGCATACTACTTTCTCTGACGGATTCAAAATCGTCTTTTATATATAGAAGAGCTCCTGATATGACACCTGCATCCATGTATGTATGTGTATATGTGCCAAATTTTAATTAAATTTATGTTTACGTGCATCATGCAATGCAAGAAAGCAAGGCCAAATTAACACATGCTTGTGTCACGACAAGATCTTAGTTATAGTATATGCATAGCATGGATGGAACAAACATATGCAATGCATACACATTAAAAGGCTAAATAATATTTATGTTTGTGTGGATGATATAATAATAAAGTAAGTAGTAACCTGTGTCATAACCAAAAAGCAAACCACCAATGCCAGCAACAGAAGCGAGGCCAAGAATATAAGGATTCTTAAAAAAGGACATTTTGCGTTCAGGATACAAATCCAAATATCCTGAGCTTCCTGGCGCCGATTGTATTGTAGTAGAGCTACTAGTAATTATAGAATTCGTCATCCTCCTGCGTCTGATTGATTGATCTCTTAATTAATCCAATTTAATTAACTAGTTAATTAATAGTTGCAGCATGCAGAAGCACGACCACGACCATCACCACGACCAAGAAATGATGATTGGTAGCTAGCTAGGTAGCCACTCCCACCCACGAAAATGGGAGGCAGAGAAGATTCTGATGAAATTGTGAATGAAAATATTATTATTAAATAATAAGGAGGGTGATCAGAATGAGGAATGGTGTGTCATGTTATTGTGACAATCGAGGTGATGAGACTGGGAAATTTTTTGAAGATGATATCATGATTAATTAGCATTTGATCATTAGAAACGCTCCTAATTCTGATTGTGAAATGCAAACATGGATCATTCCCTCAACTTATAATTCAAACCCAATACATAGATTGATACCAATGCCAATGCCAATGCCTACGTAAATATTGTTGTTTCTTGTTACTCCCACGATAAAGTGCATTGCCTTGTAACAATTGTAAAGACAAGAAGAAAAATAAAACAGTGAGTGATGATAGCAAGCAACAAATGAATGTACGGAAAACACGCAATAATGATTGAGTATACATACATACATTACATACTCCTTCCTTCTGATTGGGTTCAACGAACATTTTAGATCCTGACAATCAGGCACGTCATACTCTCTATTTTATGGAACAAGTCTACAACTCATAACATTACAACAGATTTATTGTTTGAGTTAATCTTCAAGATGAAATTCCACTACTTTTATTTTTCAAATTTAAATTTGATTTATTAGGATTTATTTAAAGATTAAATAACATGTGATTTAGGATTAGATCAAATTTGAAATTATGATAAAATTGAATTATTTCATTATGTAAAGAATAATAATATTGTAAATGCAAAATTGAAAGATAACTTTTTCTAGCATACCCACATGAAAAAAAACAAAAAAGTAGTAAATAAAATAAAAATGGAAAATAAATAAATAAAAAGGTAGATATAAAAATTAATGATTAATAAGTGGTTAAGATAAATTTGTATTAGCGATGGTTGAGCTGTGTTAAGTATAACTAACTAGAAGGAGAGATAATGAGGAAGTTAAGCTGCTAAAAATAAGAGGAATACAGCATTATGAATGTAGCAGTTAGTTAGTTAGTTAGTTAGTTTGTTAGTTAGTGGTACTTGGCAAGCGCACCAGACAGAGATAGCTAACTAACAACGCCGCCTTTCCTTTTGTGTTACGAATGAATGGTTGAGAATTAAATATGGAAGTTGAACTCATTAGACAGACAGACCTTCAACTCAACACCATCCATATTTAGCTATATCAAATCTCTATAAACACCACCTCTCTATGTCTCTCTCTCTCATTCATTCCATTCCAACATCGCCTTTCTATCACTTTCAGCCTAATCTCTACCTCTCTCTTTTGTCTTTCTTCAATTCAATTTGAAACAAACAAACAATTCATTGAGAAGGTTCGGCTGCGACTGAGTCACAATGGTGGCCGGAATGACTATGAATATGCAAGCGGGTAGCTCCGGCTACCTTGAGATGCATCCTGAACGAAAAATATCCATGTTCCAAAATCCATACATCCTTGGAACCACATTTGCCGCCGGCATTGGTGGTCTCCTCTTTGGCTATGACACTGGTGTCATCTCTGGCGCGCTTCTATACATAAAAGAGGATTTTGCGATGGTCAGAAATAGCAGCTTCATTCAGGAGTTAATCGTTGGAATGGCCTTGTTGGGTGCAATCTTTGGTGCTGCCGTTGGAGGTGTTATAAACGATGCTTTGGGACGTAAAATGGCCACTATTATCGCAGACATTAACTTCATCGTTGGATCTCTTATCATGTCCGTTGCCCCAAACCCATATGTTATCATAGCGGGTCGGTTACTTGTTGGTTTTGGTGTGGGTACGGCCTCTGTAACTGCTCCCGTTTATATCGCAGAAGCGTCTCCCACCGAAATCAGAGGTGGATTGGTCAGTGCGAATACACTTATGATTACTGGAGGACAGTTTCTTTCATATGTTGTGAACTATGGTTTGACAAGAGTTCCTGGTACATGGCGATGGATGCTTGGTCTTGCTGGCTTACCTGCCGTTGTTCAACTTATTCTCATGACTTTTCTCCCTGAATCACCAAGATGGCTTTACATGAAGAGTAGGAAAGATGAAGCAACCAGTGTTCTTGCCAAGATATACTCGTCTCCTCGATTGGAAGATGAGATTCAAATTTTGGAAGATAATTTGGAGAAAGAACGTAAGAGTGTGGTTAAAGTTCATTACAGTGATGTTTTCAAGCATAAGGAAATCAGATTGGCCTTTATCTGTGGTGCTGGACTTCAGGCTTTCCAGCAATTTGCTGGTATTAGCATTGTCATGTATTACAGTCCTACCATTATTCAGTTGGCCGGATTCAAATCAAACCAAGCGGCTCTTTTCCTTTCCCTTTTCGTCTCAGGCATGAATGCTGCGGGAACTGTTCTTGGAATTTACCTTATTGACCATTTGGGTCGTAAAAAGCTTGCTCTTGGTAGTTTATCTGGTGTGATCGGAGCATTGACAGTTCTCTCAGTAGCATGCTATATCATAGGACAGGGAAATAGTAGTAAGCTATTTTGTTGGCTTGCTGTATTTGGTTTGGCTTTGTATATTGCTTTCTTTGCACCGGGAATGGGACCTGTACCTTGGACGGTTAACTCTGAGATTTATCCTGAAGAGTATAGAGGCATTTGTGGTGGAATGTCTGCGACTGTTAACTGGATTTGCAGTGTCATTATGTCTACAAGCTTCCTTTCTGTCGTTGATGCTATTGGGCTTGGTCAGAGTTTCATGGTTCTATTGGCTGTGTCTATCATTGCTCTTGGTTTTATCATATTCTACATGCCAGAGACCAAAGGATTGACGTTTGAAGAAGTCGATTGTTTATGGAAGGAGAGAGCCTATGGTAAGAACTACAACAAAGAAAGCCATGCAGAACAAGCAACTTCCACTACCAAGGGAATGGAATGAATCAATAAATGAATATATTTATTTGTTTACTGCTATATGTTTGTTTATCTTCAACTACCATGCATTTATGTGTGGATCGTTCATTCACTAAGCTTCTTCTGAAGCCGAGGGAGTCTGATCCATGCTCCAAGTCTTTAATAATTTTCTCTTAATGCTTGGAAATTACCTGGATTTAGCAGTTATAAATAAATACATACATTTATATATGCTATGAAGAGTATTTAAGCTTGCAAAAAGTTCAGACTTCAACCTTTGTGTGACATTAACACTGCTCTAAATAACTTTCAACTCTCCTTTAAAGTTTGTTATGCATCCAAAAAATAAATGCATGGCTACAGCAACATTCAAATGATCGTGTAATAAAAGTAATTAAACTGTTATCAGATTGTTACCACAAAAACTGTTAGCACATGCGCTGCCTAAAACTCGACTTAACTGTTTTAATTAACAACTGACCAATAGATAGAAACCTATGGACGTTTATTCATCAGAGAATCTTAAAAACCAACAGAGGAAATTGTATTCCAATATTTTTACTTGAATTTTTGTTGTTTTTCTATTAGAATAAACAATGTATATCAAAATATACATTTTAATAAAGCTTCCTTGTATCCCTCAAAATATATACAAGAAATCAAATAAAGCATTATGAAACTGATATCTTGTAAAAACTTGAACTTTAATAAAACATTCCTTTGTTACAAGATTACGATATAACTCCTTGAACCTCACTTTGACTAATTCCAAAGTGTAGCTTTGCTAAAACTACATTAGCTTACCATGATTCTAACAATCACATCGTCAATCCAAATATGAAGAGTTTAAGTTAACTTTCATGCAATGTCAGTGTGTAAAGTTTTACACTGTGAATACATCACAACCGATTATGTGTGAGATTTTAGAAGTGATTATGATAGATTGAAAATGTAAAAGTTATTTACACTTAAAGTCTATATAAATATATTTTAAATATGAAATACAATGTAACGAATTGTATAGCAATCAATCTCTTTATAATCACAAATTTTTTAAAGTGACATATTAGGCGTATCAATTGGAGAATAAGAGGAAGTTAAATTAACATTGGTGGTTGTTGTTTTTTCCATTTTTGGTACCACAAAGTAGTTAATTTAGTTAGATAACGACAATAAACTAGAAAACAAATAATGGTATTATTCTGCTCTACCTACAAAATACAAAATCTGCTTGTGTTGTGTTCGTGAGATATTATCACTAGAAAAACGGACAGTTATGGAAGAAAGATTGTCTGATCCACTTTTCAAACATTGCTTGGTTTCAAGAATAAAAAAGACAAATTCCCTTGATCAGTTGTAGATGAAATGGCATCCATCGTAGCCTGTTGAGAAGCAAAATGCAGCATTAGACATTAGTGATAAACCAAACTTGGATCATTTATGAGTATCTTTGGCATAAAACCAATGAGAAAATTTTTACTTAATTAAAATGGATAATCAAACTCTATAATGTATATGATCATAGTTATAGGACTCACTAGGATCAACTGAAACCAATACGGCTGTCCCTCCAAACTCACAAGTTCCACCAGAAGCTTTAGTTCTTTGCCAGTAACTATTGAAGGCATATGAAGCATGTGCAAATACAGTATCAGGTTGAAAACAAGGCCCACTGGGCTGAATCGAAGTGCAATCCGCTCCTGACCAACAAGCATAATTCATGGCTTCTTCAACGATTGGGTCCGGAACTGAAGCCTTAGCCACACACCACAAGGTGGCCTGTGGGGCAGTTTTAGGTGGTGGTGGCACACTTGGTGGTGGATAGACCACGGGTGGCTGAAACACAGTTGGGCTTGGGACAGTGCCTCCACTAGGAGATGGAAAAGTACTTGGTGGGCTGGGGAGGGTGCCACTGCCACCAGTAGGGGCAGGTGTGAATGGTGGTGTGGACTCATAGTATGGTGGGGCGGGCTCATAATAAGGAGGGCTCATCGATGACCCGGGTGGGCCTGGAAAAATGATGGGTGGATTAAATACAGGCTCTGGTGAGCCTGGTATATTACTGGGTGGGCTTGGAACAATGTCAGGTGTTGGTGTTGGAAAAGTTTCTGGTGAGCCTGGTATACTACTGGGTGGGCTTGGAACAATTCCAGGTGTTGGTGTTGGAAAAGTTTCTGGTGAGCCTGGTATACTGCTGGGTGGGCTTGGAACAATTTCAGGTGTTGGTGTTGGAAAAGTTTCTGGTGGGCCTGGTGTTATGGTTGTTGGGGTTGGAGGTGGGCTTTGGGATGGAAAAACAGGTGATGGTAGGGTTGGTTGAGAGCCTGAGGAGGGTGTTGGAACAGTGGTAGGAGTACCACTACTATTTGGTGGTGGATATACACAGTATGGAGTTGGGCTGTTTTGTGGAGCTAGTGATTCATAAGGAGGCAAAGATAATGGAGAGCTAATACTGTAAGGCTGTGCATTTGATGAATACATGGATGGATTAAAATAAAAATGTTTCATTATTTTCAACTTCTTTGGATTCTTGTTGATTACATTCTTTCTGTGTTTAGGGCCTTTCAATAGTCTTATTGATCTATCTGCATCTGCAAAATGTGAAGTAAAAGAGGCTTTTGAGCTGTGAATGAACTTACTGTTATATCAAATTTGTTTAACTATACTCTGGTGCCTTTTTGCTCTAAATATGATATGCAAACAACTTCCTTATATGACCCATCTATGCAGGATAATGGATTTGTGGTTAGTTATTTCGGTAGAAAGTTTGAATTTAAGATGACACGTTCAGTACAATTTCCTCCTATTTTTAATTTAGCAAAAATGGATAAGAAAAAAGACATGTGAATGAACCAATTTACCCTTGGATAAAGATGGCTTTGCTTACCACAATGAGCAAGAGAAATAGTAGCTACAGTCAGGCAGAAAATTAATATCCCAACATTCATTCTTCCTCTGCTTGTTGCCATGATCCACATGCTGTTACTGCAATGCCGCCGATTATGTCTTTGCTTCACTATTGCACTCCAATTCCAGTGCACTGAAAGATGTTAAGGTAGAAAGATGGGAGGTTTTATATACAAGCTATTTGGTAACCTCTAGAATTGCCAAGAGTTAAAGAAGAAGAGTAGACAAGTGGTTCTATTTGGGATAAAGATTGATACTTTGGGGAAGAGTGGACAAGGGGTTCTGTTTGGGATAAAGATTGATTCTTTGGATGACAACTTTGATGCACTGCTATCTTTGGTTGGAGATGTATTGTATGCATGAAGGAAATGTAAAAGTGCAGAAAACGAGTCTCATAAATGTGTATTTTATAGGTTGTATTAGTGCACCGTCTAAACAAATATCTTTTTGTGTTTCCATGAACTCATTTCATGGTGGCATATATGCTTACTTCGCCCTTTGGAAAAGTTGAAAGTCTGGTTTTTTAAGCCCCTTTTTTTTTTTGCTTGCTTTCCACTCAAAGAGCTCGCTAACTCTTTTCCCCTCATGGAAAGACTAGAACTTCCCTTCTTGTGGTATGAGGGATTAGTCACATTAGATGCAAACCACTCAGTCAATTAGATATGAAAACGAAAATTTGTTCGGTGTTATAAATCTCCATTAGAATTTATGCATAGAAGTTCTCTCATGGTTAAGAAGAAAAATAAGCGAACACATAATTAAAAAATGAATAATTGTAACATAACTTTATATAAAGTGCACCAAATTGTGTCTAACTGGAGATGCTTCTTCCAGTATGGTTTTCCAACTCATCTATACTAGTACAATACAAATTACACACTATTTTTTGTTTTGTTTAATTCCTAGTTTTTGTGTTTTCAACTTTTTTAAATCCTTCTCTCCTATTTGCTATTTCTGCTATTTGGAAGAATACGCCTACCCCAGCAGGCAACTCATGATGAACAAGAAAGCATGCATACACCTGGTCGATATGCCCATGCTGGGGGTAAGCGAGCATACTTTTCCATTCCTGGTTGCTCATCAAAAGGATGTTCCACTAATTTGAGTAGCCTACGAACTTCTCCAAAATCACCGATTTCTGCAGCATCAATTGCAGTCTGGCAGAGATAGTTCCTGAGAATATATTTAGGATTTACCATGTCCATCAAGGTCTTCCTCTGATCATCAGAAGTGCCACTGGTAGAAAGCTGCATAAAACCAAAGCAATAGTGGGAGATGTCAAAAGCACAAGCCATCTTAGTCAACTAATTTAAACACACATAAATTATCACTGCAACTTATGCATCAAGGTCGACATCTTATCAAATCAGCGATTTATGACAAGGAAAAAAGTACAGACACTGATCATATCACATGGATATGCTGAGCAAAATTTCAGAAGGTGCCCAAACTCATGTGACACTACTTGGAAATCCCAATAATATTCAAAGCCTCGAGCTAGTTAAACTACGAGTACATGCTCATCTGTAATCTGAATAGAAATGTTGCAATGATAGTATGCATTTTGGTCCACGGGCTGTACATGCTATGTAACTTTTGTGCCAAAGAATAAATGGGGATGACTAGCCCATGGATATGAACACCTAAAAACAGCACAGTTCCACAGGTTCTTTATAAATATACATAAGCCAAACCAAAAAATTGACATAAGTTTCAAAAATGGCAACAGATTTGCTGATAAAAGTTGCACATTCAAACCCCAGAGATACAAAGATATGAGATAATTTACTATAAATATTTTTATTTTTTTTGAAGAAGCTAAAATCACTATAAATATTTTATAATATGCTTGGAAGTGTTATTTATCTTTTTGGTATCTAATTTCAAGCATTATTTTCTACAAGTACCTAAGATAACCAACGAAAAACACAAAACAACTATACCTCATGTATATAGGTTTTCAACCAACTTGTCCATGCTTCTTTACGCTCTTTACCAATATCTAACAGCACTGACTTTAGTGGCACTAACAATTCATCATCTGGAATGCTTGTATCAGCTTTAATATTTGAGAGTGTACGAAAGAAGTTTGTATAATCAACTTTGTCAACGGCCATATTAGTAAGAAGCTTGCCAATCAGCTGTTTGTTATACTTAGGAAGGCCAAGCTTTTTGGTCATAATATCTTGATAATCATCCATAAATCTGGTTCCATATCTGAAAGAGACCAACCATAAGGTGAAATTTTCTCCTATAAGCGGAGTAAAAGCGATTAGAAATGTTACTATGTATTACCTTTCCAAAGCATAGTCAACCTCTTTTTCATTTATTAAATGAGCAGCTGACAGTGTTGTTGTAAACTGTGCAAGATTCCATAAACCAATGTCAGGCTGGTTTGCAAAACAGTACCTTCTACCTGGAAGGTCTGTGGTATTTGGGGTAAATTTAGGATCAAAGGCGTCCAAAAACCCAAATGGACCATAATCAATAGTAAGACCCAAAATGCTCATGTTATCTGTGTTCATCACACCATGAGTGAAACCAACCCCCTGCCATCTAGCAATCATGGAAGCAGTACGCTCAGCAATCTCCACTGCCCATGCTGATATAGAATACCATAAAAGAGAACAGAGGAATTATAGTCAGCGTTGTAACTATACTTAAAATAAAATTCAGAAAAGAAGCTGAATAAGCCCATAACAATTAAGATAACAGAATCATGTCACTAGTAGAAAATTAAATAGTTCAATTGTAATCACTAATCAATAATCCAGAGAGTTTAAGTGTACTCCCGCAACTGTGTGTAACTGCATAAGACGGTTTGGTATTTTTGGAGTAATGGTGGAAATGTTGACAACATTGGGTACCAGACCAGTACTGCCATTGTCTACACAAGGATTTAGTCATGTGAAATTTTCTTAATTTGTTTGGGTTCATAAATATGTTTATAACAGACTAACAGCTGAATTTTTAGTTTGGGATTAAATTACACATAAAAGAATGAATGAGGAAATTAGGGCATTAGGCTGACTGATATTTAAGCAGAAGGACAGAAAAAGGGAATAACCACTCAAAAGTGCTTATTCGGTTCTCGAACTTTAAACTGAGTGACAATGTTTAGTGGCTATTTAGTCCTTTAACATAAAATTTTGAGGTAAAAATGTAACCCCTTCTAAAAGAATTATTTTACCTGCATACTTGTTTGATGTAAGATCCACAACAGAATGATCTTCATCACCAGTGCTGAAAGATAAGCTTTCACTCTTACTCATGTTCTCAATATGAGGAAAGTGGTGCTTAATAGCATAGTCTGCCAAACCACGAACAATTTCCAGGTCTTCATTACCTCTGGAAGCATGTATTTGGTATGAACCAAAACGCAGGAAAGATTGAGCAACTCTGCAAACGATTGCACCCTGTTCTTCCTTTGGATTTCCGCTGCATGTGTGATATTAACAGCATATTAAAATAATTAATTTTTCATCTGTGTAGAACACACGTTGGTAAACCCAGGGTATTGATCTCCAAATCCATATTATTATCATGTAAAATTAAAATACAACTTTTACTTCTTTTTTTGTTTGGTGAAATGAGGGTTTAAGTCCCACTATGCATTGAATATGACACTCAAATTTGAAGAAAGATTGATATTGAAAATGTTAAGATACAGAAAATTGTATCCATGATGTGTATAGTATATAGGACAAAAAGGATTGAATCTGTGATTCATTCTATGAACCAGAAGTTTGCAAGACAAGAACTTGGTTTATCATCTAATTATGCAGAGACTGGAATTTCATATAAACCAAAACAAGCTAGAGGCGATTAACATGAGTGGAAGGAAGTTGAGTGAGCATACTCGTAAAACATGTCTCGAGTGACCAACTTTCCAGTGTTAACAAGAGAAAGAGCACGAGTTGTTGGTATCCCGAGGTGATGCATTGCTTCACTGCAAAGGAATTCCCTGATGCTGCTACGGAGGACTGCAAGGCCATCGGCAAAGCGACTGTAAGGAGTCTTGCCGGCACCTTTAAGCTGGAGTTCCCACCTTTGAGATTTAGAATTGAGTATCTCCCCGAGGGTGATAGCCCTACCATCACCCAACTGGCCAGCCCACATACCAAATTGATGGCCACCGTAGCACTGAGCATAAGGCAGCCTGTAAAGAAGAAGAAGAAGAAGAAGAAGATGGTGAATCGTAGGTGATTGTAGCACATGATTAAGCAGCAGCAGAATGATGAAGACTTACGCTCCAACCAAAGGTGATGCACCAGAGAAGAAAAGGGGAAATTCCGGCCTTTCAAATCTGAAACGCATGAATGAATGAAATTAGTAAGCGAAACAGCAGCAATGCAATGAATGATTGATTATTGGGAAGAGAAGAGAAGAGAAGAGAACTCTTTGTTGTCCAAGTCAAGTAAGTCGGCAACGGATTGAGACCATGCTACCAGTTTAGGATCCTCTACTTCAACTGATGGTGATACTTTTGTATAGCAAGCATGCAACACCTGATCATATCATATTCATATTCATATTATTATCATTTACCGATTGCAGCAAATTGGAAACCTAATTTTTATTTAATTATTTATATTGGATCTTAGATAATTAACCTCAATTTAACGCATCATCGGAAATGAAATGAAAAGAGTATTAAGAAGAAGAAGAAGTGAGGAACCAACAAACAAACCTCTCGGGGAAAGGGATCGGTTCTGGGATCAGAGGGCAATTCTCTAACAAAGGAATTGTCCCAATTGAGATCTTCCAGATTCTTCTTCTTCGTATTAGTATTAGTATTACTAGTAGCAGCAGCAGCAGCAGTAGTGTGATGATGATGAATAAGAAGGGTTTGATTCTTAAAATCCTGAGTTACAGAGTCCAGCAGCGGTGCCGACAATCCTCCTCCTTTCTCTGGCGAATCCATCATTGCGCATGCAACACTACGATGACCACGAGGGTATAAATGGAAATTTCTCTTTGTGGCGCCGCGTCGGAGGAGGAGGAAAGAATAATTATAATATGAGAAACGAGGGAAGAACAAGTTGTTAACTACTGCAACCATCTTCTCTTTCTTCTTTAAATAACGTGCACGTACTACTATTTCATTTCATTTCATGTTCGCCATTTTGGTCCGGGGGTCAACACAACTAACTAACCTTTGCAATTCAATTCAATTACTACTATATTTTCTTTACAAACATTATACAATCACTGAATCAAGCATCAAATTATTATGTTCAATTCAATTTTTTCTATTTTCATTATTTTCACGATCATTAGTATTTTATTTGTCGTCACTGTCACACTATCTAATGTGTGTTGCCCATGATTATACACGTAACTCCCTCCCTCTAATTTTACGTTTTCGTCCATTTTTTTGTGCTCCACAAGTACAAAACTAATATATATATATATATATTGAAAGTAAAATTGAATTGTCAGTCAAATTATTTAGTTTTAAATTTTTAAAAACTACAAAATTGTTTTTGAAAAGTCATTTAAACACTTGTGCTCTATTGTTACCCTTTGTGTGTTATACGATTAGAGAATCAACAATGGAACACTTCACTTTTGAGTACTTAAATACTCTCACGTATACAAAACACTTGTTTTATAATTATTTAATAATAATAATAATAATAATATGCACTTAATCCCTCTAACTTAGTACATTTTTAAAAAAAATTAAATAAGTCCCGCCAATAACTCTACATCATTTTATAATTGGTTGATAGTTTTTGTCAAACTGTCTATTGATTAGAATTTCACCTCTAAAAATGAATAAGTTAATGTATCAGTGTTTGAATCTCAGTCCCTACATATATCCAATCAACTCAACCTAACTCACGGGACTTGGTTGATAGTTTTTAAATATGGTAAAAAAATAATATATAAAAAGAAGCGGGTCATGTAACGAGAAATTGTTTAAATAAGAATGAGTACCTTGTTTATTGGGAAATTTTGTAAACAATCACTAGTTTAAAATGAATTTGTGAGAGCAACTAATAAATCATGATCATTAAATGTGATTAAAAAAATGTCTTAATTTTGTAACAGCAATGTTTTAATCACAAAGAAACAAAGTGATTTCAATGCAAATGAGTTGACAAAAACAGACAGTTTTTTATTTATTGTCAATGAAAGTTGAAGAAATGTTGGAGAAATGAAGAACATGACTTGAATGTAAATTGTATAAAAATGTAAATGATTACAATGAAATAAAAGTTGGTGAGAAAACAACATACATGATCCTTTGCAATCTCGTTTTCCAAGTGTTAGGACTTTGAGATTTTGTAGGAATTGTGTATAATCAGCTTTTCACACTAAGGTCTGCCTACATACGCTATATTTATACTAAACTAAACCTAATGGTTGCAAATCTAAAAAACGACTAGAATATGACGCGTGTCCTTCCGGTACATCCATGCAAAAAATTGTCAAACATTTCTGTCAACTTCGTATATTCAGTTGCGACGATCCATCTAGTTCGACTAGGAAACACAATCTTTTTCCTTCAATTTTATACTAAGTCATTAGAAATAACTTAGATAAATTTCACTAAGCCTTTAAAAGAAACTAATATCTTCGCGACGTATTGTACTTTTATGACGTTTATACGAATACTACAATTCTTATATGCTTGTCGCGACAACTTATGTTACTTAATCTTCTGCCTTTTTACTAAGTTATTTCAACTTAAATGACTTAGAGAATTTTGCATACAAATCTTTTAAACAAAAAGATTTAGACTTTGTTGCGATCATTCATTAAATAATATCCTTTCAATCATTGTGATTTTCTGTTTCGACAAATTTCTATTTCTTAAACTGTCTTCTTAGTCAACTTAGGTTAGTCGAAATTATCGACTAACATTCCTATATAAGTATATTTTACTTTTGCTCTAATGAGAATACCTTATAAATACTATTTTTTTTTACAAATAAATACTAATTCTTAAATGATAAAATCTCCTGATTCGGAGATGGTCTAATTACTCTCGGTTACTTGAAGCTTTGTTCCTAAAAAGCCCAACATTGTGGAGTTTTCACTTATGAACAACATAATTTTACCCCTCCAATGTAATTCAAAATCCTTTTTTCTTTTTTTAGTCTTGTGAATTCATTTCCTTTTGTTGTATTTTTGTCGCTAATTGCTTACTATGTGGTGTCAAGCATACATTAGCAAATTCAAGCTTGTTTTTGAACTGCTTTACACTTGTGAATCCATCTTGGGTTCCCATAAATAATAAACAGTTTTGGTATCCGTTGGGGTGTCAAAATGAGGCACTTGATTGTTGAACCTTGCGGTGTACTCTTGAAATATAAGGTTTGTTTGTTTGAGATTTTCTTAAGAAAAATCACTTTTATTAATTTAGTAGTGTTTGTTATAGATTTTTGGAAAATTATTTTTTTAAAATAATCATTTTTAACTTCAAAATAAAAAACTATTTTTTTTTAAAACTAAGGAACTAAAGAGAAGGAACTTCAAATTTTACAAAATAGATTTTTATGATAGTAAACAAATGAAACATTCAGAATATAAATGAGTTGCTCTCTTAAACAAATGTTTATCTCTATCACACTCTTAGATAAAAGAATCAATGTGCAGACTTTTTCGCTCTTGGAACTTCATCAAATGTCGACTTCTTGACTCACACTTCTTTTCCAAAAGGTCTTCGTGATTATCTTAGAAATGACGCATTGGGAACTTTCTTCACTCGTGCCTAGTTTTCTTTTTTGCCTTTTTTCCTTTTTTTATTAGCTTCATTACAAAAAAAACAAGTGAAAAGTAGCATCAGATTTTTGTAAAATCTCTACAAAAAAAATTCTAAATTGTTACAAAAAAAAATCATTTGATCTGATAATTAATGAGATATTTACCTATGTTTTAATTAGATCTGATCCATATTCTTTGTTGGTCGAGATCGGTGTATCCACCGCCGAATGTAGTGACTAATCATTCGCTATATTGGACGCACCTTGATGGGTGGGAATCTGAACCATATTCTAATATGTCATGAAAGGTGTGAAGCGGCTGTGGAAGAATAAAATTGAATAACCAGAAACAATAACTAGAAAAAATCATTCCGTATATCAATACTTTATATATACTACTAGTAATTCAATAACTAGAAACAAACAACAAACGTTTTGTCCTACCAAAAAACGTTTTGTAACCACAAAAAATAGAACAAACAAATGTTTCAAATGAGATATCCTAATTTAATTGGACGGTAGGTGTATAAGTTTTAAGTGGAATGTTAGCATGTGTCATTTAAATATTTGTTAGTATATTATTAAAAGAAATTTAGTATTGAAACTTGTGTGTATTTTATACTTTTAAAAGTTAAATATTATTTCTTTTAAAATAAATTTACTATCTTTAACATGTTTTCTTAGAGCACACGTTAACATGACTCAAGTTTTAATAAAGTTGTATCGTCGCATCCCTAACAAGATTGCTTATGTCATGGGTGTTGGTTTTTTCTTGTGAAACATACAGACAGGGTATATCCCACGGATTAATAATAATAATAATAAATATAAATGAGCCCAATAATTTCTCCATTTCTGTTTGAATATAGTGAAGCGTGTTGTTAAGAAGTACTATTAGAAAATTGATTACGAAACATAAGTTTGTGTGGTCATGCACAAACGACGGGTAAAATGTTCCAAGAGCATTGATGAACACTAGCATTTTTAATTGGTACGGACTATAGGGTAACCATTAGCCAACCTCGATTAATTAATAAGATAAGATAGATAAGGCTTGGATTTTTATTGCAAGTTGTGTACATTTGTTTTTAGAGTTCATATAAAAACATTTAAATTATTGATAGAAAATTATTATTTTTCCCCATTGGCTGACATTGATGATTTTGTTTGAAGTAGTACAGTACTATAAAGAAGGAACACTTAAATCAATATTTATTATGATTAGCAGGGGAGGTGAGAATATGGAGGAATATTACGGGGCTGTGGGTTTGGTATTAGCCGTTTTGGTATGGCTGTGGTTGGCAATGGTGATGGAACATAAAAGATTGAAACTTGGTCATCAACTTCCACCTGGACCAAGATGTTGGCCACTGGTTGGCAACATTTTCCAGATAGGTTTGTCACCCCCACACGAGTCCTTTACAATACTTGCTCGTAAACATGGTCCTATCATGACCCTTTGGCTAGGTTCCATGTGCACCGTCGTTGTCTCCTCGAGTGAAGTAGCTCGCGACATGTTCAAAAACAATGATGTTGCTCTTGCTGGAAGGAAGATTTATGAGGCCATGAAAGGGAATCATGATCATGGTAGTGAAGGTTCACTCATAACTTCTCAGTACAACGCACACTGGCGCATGCTGAAACGCCTGAGCACCACCGAGTTCTTTGTCACTAGTCGCTTAGATGCCATGCAAGGTGTGCGTGCAAAATGCATAGACCGCATGGTTCACTTGATTGATGAAGCTGCTTGTGAGTCTAGGAATGGTGTTGTTGATGTTGGCAAATTCTTTTTCTTGATGGCTTTTAATCTCATTGGGAACCTTATATTTTCAAAGGATTTGTTAGACTCTAAAATGGAGAGAGGGGCTAGATTTTATTACCATGCGGTTAAGGTTATGGAATATGCTGGGAAACCCAACGTTGCAGATTTCTTTCCTATATTGAAGAAGTTTGACCCTCAACGTATAAGGAGAAACACACAATTCCACGTTGAAAGAGCCTTTGAAATAGCAGGATGGTTCATCAAACAAAGGATGGAAAATGATATTGTAGGTGGTGGAAATGGAGACAACAAAGACTTCTTGGAAGTGCTATTGCAATTTCGCGGCGACGGTGTTGAGGGACCCTACAATTTTACTTCAAGAACCATTAACGTTGTTGTATTTGTAAGTCTCTATCCTTGTACTAATTTCATTCCAATAGTTATACTCCTTTTTACTAAAATTTGTCTTTTATAATATAAGATTCTAATTTCAAGCACTTGGTATATAAGAGTAAGATTAAAGTGTTGTAAGTAATTGCTTTAGCTATATATTAGTTGAACCATAGCATGTTAGAAATTTATTGGACATGTTTCTAAAATGATACCCATCACAAAAAGATAATTTATGCCAAATCATGGAGAGAATAAACAAAGATTGATAGAGAAAATAAACATGGCAGATTGTAACATTGATAAGAATATACGGTTGTAGGAAATGTTCACTGCAGGGACAGACACAACAACAAGCACACTAGAATGGGCGATGGCTGAACTTCTACACAATCCAAGAACGCTAAAGAAAGTGCAAATGGAACTAAGGAGCAAAATAGGCACTGATAGGAAATTTGAAGAAAATGACATAGAGAATCTTCCCTACCTCAAAGCAGTTATCAAGGAGACGTTGAGACTTCACCCACCTCTTCCTTTTTTGGTTCCTCACATGGCCATGGACTCTTGCAAGATTGGAGACTACTATATTCCCAAAGAAACACAGATTTTAGTGAATGTTTGGGCAATTGGGAGGGACCCAAAAGTGTGGGATGCTCCTTTATTGTTCTGGCCAGAAAGGTTTATGGAGCCAAACGTGGTAGATTACAAGGGACACCATTTTGAGTATATACCTTTTGGTTCAGGTCGAAGAATGTGCCCAGCAATGCCACTTGCCTCGCGTGTGCTTCCACTGGCACTGGGCTCCCTTCTCAGCAACTTCAATTGGATTTTGCCTGATGGCCTGAAACCAGAAGAGATGGACATGACAGAGGGGATGGGAATAACGTTGAGAAAAGCAGTTCCTTTAAAAGCCATACCTGTGACTTGCAAAGGAACGCATGTTGCTGTTGCAGGGAAACAGTGATGGCATTCAACTGCTAGCTACAAATTAAACAAAAATGTACAAATAATATGTTGTTGTCTAGGTGTCAAAAATAAAAAAGTGTCGTTGTCCAAGACTGTCATCATCATGCACAGTTCCTTTGGTGTTTCACTACTTGTTGGTTTGCTAGTTGCTATACTAGTTGTAAATTAGAGTTAATTGATTCCTGCCTGATTTGAATATTGTTTATTAAGAATCATGGTTCGATTAGTGCCTGAACATATTGAGTGTAAAATACTGTTACATATGAAGATGTACCTATAACATGTTCCATTCATATATACTAGATTCACTCTTTGCACTACCAAAAAAAAGATTCACTCTTTGCACAAGCCCAGAAGTGTCAGCAAACAAAAAATTACATGTACTGGCTGTAGTTTACAATTTTTGTTGATTAGTGTGCCTTCTGTCAGTTTTTCTTATCCTAATCTAGCAAAATTCAACCAGAATTGGAAAATTAAACACACAAATCTTACCTAAATCCGCACAAATCAAGAGGATTCAATTATAACTAAGAAAATATTAAGTACTTTACCTTTTAAATTCTCATTTTTCACAGAAATTTCACCTACATAACAAAAGTACTAATAAAAAAATCCTTCAGATAAGTGTAAACTACAGTTAGAATTTTGACTTCAGGTACCCCCCCCCCCCCCCCCAAAAAAAAAAAAAACTTGCACAAACAATTTACTTGTTGAGATGTAATGAGATTCCAAATCAGGTATTTAACAACAAAAATTGCCATATTCACAAGGCAAAAACTTGCACAAGAGATGCAATGAGTTTTCAAATCAGGTATTTAACAACAAAATATTGCCACATTCACAAGGCAATCAACAATCACTTAACCTGTTTATGCATTTCACCAATTTAACAGACTTTACTTACTTAAAGGAAAAAGGCGCATGAAGTAACATTCCAAACACCCAAAAAAAGGGAAGGTACGGTGCAGTATAAGCACTTGCATAACAAAGCCAGCCTTTCAAAGAAATTGTACTTCTAGAGATCTACAATTATTTACACCCTCTATACATTAGAAAAACTCAGTTTTATATGCTGAGCAAAACTTAATGAGGGACATTCTAAGTTGATTCAGTACCTAATATGCAACTTCTTAAGGAAGTTTACGTTTACACCTTCTGATAGCAGCAGCTCTAGACGATTTTTCATCTTCACAAGTGGGCGATTCTTCGACCACAGTTTCTTCCTGTAGAACCCTCCCACGGTTCCTACATATCTTTCGGATAGGAGTCACAGCCATAGCTGGCTGTGAATGGTCACCACTCCCCTCTGTCTCTGAGTCAACCGCATCACTGTATTGATTCCTATGTGGCATTAACTCTTCACCATCAGCCACAACATCCTTCATTGTCTGAATTTGAAAACAGTCAACAGAGTTATCAAAACAATCATTATTTAATGTACAGGCCCTCTAATGAACAGAGTGATGTATTATTTGTCAGCATAACTTACATAATAACCAAAATGTGTAATAAAAAAAGTGTAAGAAACTTCTATTAATATTATGATGATTCCAATTTCCACTTAACTAGAAAAAGGTGTGTTTGTACCTTCCAGTCATTGAAATCATATCTGAAGACAAAATGAGTGTAAGAGACTTCTTTTGACATTACAGAGTTGGCAGCCGGGGCATTTTTTGGTGCTGTAAAAGATAGCATAGAATATATTTAACTTAAGTACAGATGGTGCAAAAAAGAAATCAGAAAGAAGTAGTTAGCTAACTGTGACAGAAGCAAGTCTTACAAACATAGTGTGAACGGTTTTTGTCCATAGCGATCTCAGCACGGCCATCTTTCACTAAGAAGGAGAGGGCAAACAAGTTTTCCACGGTCTGAGCAAATGAAAATCTGTTCAAAATGAGATGTTCAAGTTGGACCCTTTTCTTTTCCCTTAAAATGTTAAACATGGTTGACATGTTTTTGTCAGTATCAGTTTTTTCCCCTCCAGCAGCATCATCGAGCTGTTTCAAACAAACAATAAGTAGAGCGTTAAAACCACCAAAGTAAGTACTTGAAACAATAATAATCGAAACAACGACAAATTGATTCGGAATCTGTTTTGCAATTGGAACAGTCAGGCAACAAACCAGCTCTACTTCTAGTATTGAGTCAAACAATGCAATATGTATGTAGGATCCTTCATTTTATTTACAAAAACACAATGAAGTTCAGATTTGTTATTTGCGGAAAAAAAACAAGTAGCGAAAGTGAAACAAGTAAAAGCATATACTCCATAATTAATAAAAAAAGCTTCAAAATGTAATTAATAATAGTATAACGAAGACAAGAAAGAAAAAGGAACAAAAACACAATGTGACCTGTTCAGGCCTAGCAGTTGTAGTTGAGGGAGGAGGACGTTTTCTAGACACAGTGGCTTTGCGCTGTTTCAACTGATTTTCCATGGGACCAAGCCTAGAGAGAAGAAAAAACGGTAAGATATATAGTAGTTAAAAAGAGAGAGAGAGAGTAAAAAAAGAATAACATAACATAACATAACATACATGGTAGAAGATCCATGAACGGTGGGGAAAAGAGGGGAAACAGCAATGGCGAGTTTATGCCAGTGGATTGAAGAAGAGTTGGGAGAAGGTGCATAGTGTTTGAGCAAAGAGGAAACAAATTGAGAAGGTGTAACACCTTCGTTGACGAGAGATTTAACGGATAGAGACAGAGAGCGCGTGAGATCTAGAAGTGCTTCAGCGTCGGCAACCTGTTCTCGAGGCTTCTTGACTTGGTCATGTAACTTGTCAAACTCGCTCAGAATTGAATCGAACTTTTCGGAATCGCTGTTCATCAAATCATCTTTTTTATCTGCCGCCCGAGTACTAGGGTTAGTTAGTTTGTTTCTAATTATTTCGTCTTTATTATTTTATTTATTAATTAATAATAATAATAAAATCAAGAAATGGAATACCATTGATGAGAGACTTGAGTTTGAGAAACTCGGAGCGGATGATTCTGCGACTGGAAGAGTCCTGCTGCTCCTCCTCCTCGTTGGCAGCATTGAGGCGTTCTCTCTTAACACGACGAAACGCTTGTTCTTCTTCTTCATCGTTGTTCTTGCCTTTGCGAGACATATTTTCAACCCTAAGCACAGCACTGCACTGAACTAAGGGGGTTTTGGGGGAATACAGCACTGGTGAGTGAGTGAGTGAGTCAGCGAGGGTTTTCAATTCAATTGAATGAAGAATGAAAAACCAAAATTAAAAGTAGTATTTATATATGCATTATGTTTATTCCTATTCCAATTCCAATTCGAATTCCCCAATTTTATTTTATGGAGGTTACTTTTCCCGCCGCTCAAATCCAATAACCTACCCCTTTTTCGTTCTCTTTCGTTACCTTTTTTTTTTTATAAGCAAAAGATTGAATCATATGAAATACAAGGATATTCAATCTTTACAATTCAAGACTCTACAACATTAAGAGTGATGAAAACATTCTAGAGGATTATTATACCAATCACCAAAAAAAAATATTATCCAAAGGCATTGTTCTACCTACATACCATAACCAAGCAAAATAGATACTTTGATGCACTAAATTATGGACAAGAAGGCGGATACCTCTAAAAATGACATTGTTGCGCGTTCTCCAAATACACAAGTTGTTGCCAACCAAATAGCATGCCGGAATTTTTTAGCACCCTTCCCCAAAATAAGTGCCCCAAACGATAGGAAATGATTGGAAACCGTAGTGAACTCCACAAAATCAATTCTCATCTACTTGAAAATATTCCGTCAAACATTAACAATAATCTCACATTTGAAAAAAAACATGTTGGGTATCCTCCATCTCCTTGAAACAAAAAATACAACAACGACAAAAAAAAATTGTAACAATACCTTTATGAAACAAAGCCTCTCTAATAAGTAACTTATCAAGAAGCAACCTCCATCCAAATGTGCCAACTTTTGACGGTACATTGTTGCGGCAAAGTTTCTTCAAAGCCTTTATAATATTATTATCAATCAAGGTTAAAGGCAATCTAGCAAGCAACACTGCGTAAGCCAAACTTACCGTAAACTCCCCCTCGTTTGGAATCCATCTCCGCTTATCGCTAACGGGCCGCCGCGGCTGGACTTGATCCAATAAAGTTAATAATTCAAGAACCACCGCATGTTCCAAGTCAGTAAACCCTTCTAGCCATTTAAGGTGCCATCGCCACCTATTATTTTCCCAAAACCCCGTACTAGCAATCATATCACTTTGCTGACCAGATTTTCAGTATAACTCCGAAAAAGAAATGTGCAATGATTCCATTCCTAACCTTTTGTCCTTCCAAAACTCCACCTCATTACCCTCACCTAGCACACAACTAACATTATTGCCAAACCAACCGCCATCACTTGCACCACCTAACCTCCAAATATCTCGCCACCTCTCCCTTCATCATATAAGAAATTTGCTACATTTGACCCATAACGAAAATTCAAAAGATCAAACCAAGGGGCCTCTTTATCATACAAGCATCTCCACTTTCATTTACATAAGAGAGAAGCATGAACAAAGCCAAAATTTTAACTCCCAACCCTAACTAAAATTTTTATCTCCACTTTCATTTGCATAAGAAAGAAGCATGAATTAAAATTATCTTTTTATCCCGCTCAACTCCTAGGTTTCAACATGTTTTCAATTTGTAAATTTTAACAAAATATTTTTTTTAAGAAATTAAACAGTCCATCTAAAATGACGCTGTAAATAATCGAACTTGAGACCTCGAAGAGGATCATACTCCAAGGTCCCAACCAATACCACCAGGGCTACCCAAGTGGGTTCTTGACAAAATATTGTTTGTGTATCTCTCAAATCGTCAAATGCTTAATTTCAAACACAAATATATTTTATTCAATTTAAATGTTAATAACATTTTGTAGTTTTTTTATTGGTCTTTGTTCGTCTTATGCAAAGACACTTGTTTCATCTTTCTTACTATATCTCTGAAATTTCAGTTTATATGATTTCTAAGCTCAAATCAAATACATTTTGTATATAAGGTGTAATTAACATATTTTTTTTCCTAAACAACAAAGGAAATGGATTGGAGAGTATACTAAAAGGGCAAACTAAATTATAAAATACTACTATGTATCTTCAGCTGATACTTACACCAAAGAGCCTGAATCCTCTTTGTCCATTATTATACACATTCAAATCTTGATCAATTACTTCATTAGAAACTAACCTTTTTCCTAAAATTTGTTCGGCATGTCCTCTCTTGTCATCTTCAAAAGAGTGTATTATTGTTTTTGAATCATCTTCAAAACTAACATTATTATTATATATTACATCAATCAATGAAAACGGTTGTCCACGATCACCCCCTTTTGTGAAATTTACAGGTTCGCACGTATAAAACGCAATGGTGTCTTTGGCCTTTAATTTCTTATCCTTCACAAATCGATTCCATCCTCTAGTGAATACATAGCTCTGGCTGCTCTTCCAGTAACAGTATCGAAACTTCCACATTCGCATGAGTTTGTCATAAAACACAACCTCTGCGTCATTACACTTATCATCATGATCATCATCATCATCATCATCATTGCCATCACAAACCAAAGGAAAATAGGTAACTGCGTGTTTTTTGGGGATGACAAGCCTGTTTAGTTTACCAACATCACTAGGTGTTAATTCTTTTTGAAAAAGTTGTGTGCAAGAATATTGTTCCCCACCACCCGTCACCCCAACCATGCCACCAACACCACCTTGTTTGCTTTGGTTCCTAAGAAACATGTCAAATTTAGATTGGTAGGTTCCATTTCTAATCATGCTCAAAATTGTTTCCATGCTATACTGACTTTGAAACAGAGGTTCTTGAACTGTCTGGTGATTCCATGGAAAATTTCTATGGCTTTCTCCACTTCTAAGCTTGATGGTGGCGCTGTCATAAGCCATGGCAGCATCTCTTTCAGATTTGAATGTCCCTAACCATATTCTTTGGTGGTTTGCATATATTTGTGCACCCCAATGTCCGTTTTGTTGTGGAACAATACCTTTCAACTTTTGAAACCCTGCTGCAGCAGCATCCTCTGCTTCATACCTCGCTCGTTTTGCACAATAATTTATTTCACTTGAATATTGTGACATTCCACTTATTCCAGAGTTTATTATAATCATGATAGAAGCATATCTTATCTTTTTTTCTTCAAAATGTAATTTTAAATATGTACTGTATTTATTGATATATATATTTTTCTGTGCTGTGTGTGTAATTGAAAATTTATAAAACAAACATAGAAAATGAAATAGATACACAAGGTAACAGAAAGAAAATAATAATGTGATTGAGAACGATTGAATTGGTGTTGGAGCATTGCATGATTGATTGATTTATGGATGAAGCATGGCAATTATGGTATGTTGTTGTTGTTGTTGTCATGTAAAATGGTAATTACAACTCATGGTATTAACTATATTTGGGTTCTAGTAACAACTCTATCAGTTAGTTAATTATGAAACCAAACTACAAAGCTTTAAGTATGACCGATATGAAGTTTCTTGGGCTTATTTTAGAAAAGCTAAATCTATTTGGCTCAGAATCTTGTTTTTCATGTTGTGATTATGAATCACTATAGTACGTTGTCATTTGTCCACCCACATAACATAAAATTACCCGCAAGTTTGGTTAATCTAAATCATAATCCTAAATAATAAATAAATATATACCACAATTTGCAAATGCGTTGCGCTAACCACTTAACGTCGTAGTATATGTGATGTGAGCAGAAATGCTATTTAGTAACTATCGAAACAATACAAACTCTGACATGTTGATGTCTTATTGGACGGTCGAACAAAAATCTCCGTTTTTGATGGAATTCATGGGATGATTGAAGATAAGAAAGGGCAGTTGTGTATAATTAGCCTTCCTTTATTTGTTCTTAAATATTCATGGACCAACACAAAACATTCTATATTTTGAAAAGTATATATATGATACATTTATTTTCAAATGAGTTTTTTTCATACTTATTCTCCTGACTAATTAATTATCGGATTTGTCTATACTTTAAATTGGAAAAATATCTAACATATCATTGTACATATAACATACAAATCATAAAACTAATTAATCAAATTAGTAAATGTCTGAATTAACACAATTTTGCAGAATCAATATGTGTCAACATGGTTTTGGGCAAAATGTATATTTTAGAACTTGGACAAAATAAGAAGTTTCACAGCCACTAATAAATAATACTACGTACCTCAGGTCCTCGTCAAAAAATAAAATAAAATAAAATAAATACTGCCTCAGGTCCAATCCTGTTGTGTTGTTAAAGATTGGCCTTTGGATGCAGATTTAATTATTATAAGTTTACTGTTATTATTATTATTTGCATTATTATCACCGAACTCCAACTCTTCTTGGTCATCTTGAACATTGATGCTCTTGTAGAACTTAGCACAGAACAAGTAAATCACAAAATCAAAAGCAACTAGACCTGCAAGAAGAAAGAAAAACCTATCCATATGCCCTTTGTTGAGGTTCTCTGGAATCCAACCTTTATCATCCCCTCTTGCTGTGATTTTCATGATCATGTTCACAAGCATGCTACTCACATAGTTTCCAAGAGACATTGAAGCCATACAAAGTGAACTCCCAAAACTTTTTATACCATCTGGAGCTTGCCCATTAAAGAACTCCAATTGACCCACATACATAAATACCTCTGAAGCACCCATCAGAACATACTGTGGAATTTGACAGAATATGCTTATTGAACTTGTTTTTTGGCTAGGAACGATATTTCTCAGTCTCACAATCTCAGTGATACCTGATGCAACCATTGACAACATTCCAAATATTAAGCCAATTCCCATTCTTTGAAGTTCAGTAATTCCCCTTGGATTACCACTCAATCTTCCAGCTAATGGTACAAGGATTTGGCGATAAATTCCGGTGCATAAGAGGACACTACATATGTCAAATATGGACATGCTTGCTGCTGGCAAATGAAATTCTCCTATCTTGGAGTTCATCACATCCCCTTGCTCAACAAACAGTGAAGCCATTTGGGTAAATACAACAGAGTAAGTAATTGTGCATAGCCAAATTGGTAGCATTCTTAACACACATTTTGTTTCCTCAACTTGAGTCACTGTGCAAAGCCTCCATGGATTGTTTCGACTATGTTCATTATCATTCTCAGTAATTGTTGCCGCCTTGTCCATCAATCTGCACCACGTACCACCCATCAATAATCAATAATCATACACATATATATATAATAATATTCTCAATGCTAGACAGCTAGCTATCTTACCGTAGATCATCACTGTGCAGAATCTTTCTACAACCTTTGATAGCAGATTTAGAACCGACGACCTCAAAAAGCTTGTCTGGCTTAGCTGGAACAACAGCACCCCATTTCCTGAGAGCAGCTGTAAATACCTGAGCAACCCTCACCACAGGGTTTCCTGATGGCTTCAAGTATCTATATTGTGGAGATCCTGATAAGAAGATCAAAAATGCTATGATAGCAGAGATCAATGATACCAAGAAACCCATTGTCCACTTCCCTGTGTCTTCATAATACACTAATACAGTATTGGAAAACAAAGATCCAACATTGAGGGAAAAGTAAAAGTAACAGAAGAAAGCTACTTTTAAACTTCTCTCTTTTGGATTTTTCTCATCGTATTGGTCAGCACCAAATGTTGCTAAGGTTGGTTGGTGTCCTCCATAACCAAATGCAACTAAATATATTGAAAAGTAGAAAATGCTAACTCCAATTGATGATGGCTTACAGGGAATATGGCCATCACCACATCCACTTGGCTTGATCAAGAAACGCCATGATGATAAACAAGATAGTGCCAACCCCTATTCAATTCAATTCAATTCAATTCAATTCAATTCAAGCACATACATATATATATGATTAATTAATATTTGCTAATTAACCAACCATATAGTATAATTAATTAATGGTAAAATGAATAATATTACCAGAACAAAGAAAAGTTGAAAGATTGTGCAAGTTAAGTATCGACCCCAGTAAGAGTCACTGAGGAATGCTCCAACCAATGAGAACATGTAAACTGTTCCTGTCCACTTGCTTACATTGTTAGCAGCTTCAGCATTGTCTTGACCAAGAACTCTAGTTTGGAACAAAACCAAATTCACCCCAACTCCAAAGAAACCTAAAGTAGCTAGTGCTTGATTCACTGCATATATATAGTTCATTCATTCATTCATTCATTATTACAACATATTCAATATATAATAATAATAAAACATAAAATAGCAACCATTAATTTGTTTAGTAGTACGTACGTACGTACCTAGCAAAAGTGTTGCAACTTTGAATCCTCCTGTTTTATTCATCTCTTTCATTCTTCCACTTGTTTCCATATATTAATAACTACAATCTCTTCTCTTTAATCCTCATTTCCTTCCTTTATCTAGTATATTTGCTACATGTTTATAATAATCATTTAACTTTTCAACACTCTCTTACAACTTTTAATAAATAAAAACAAGAGATAATTAATTAAGGTAGTATAGTAGGTCTATTCTATATGGACAGAGGACATGTAACAGGTGTAACTTTTTGTTTCTAGAATCGCCAATCGAAAATAAATTAGTACTACAAAAATATTACATGCATGATACCAAAGGTTTTCGGCAGAAATTGAATAATGATTGTAATTGATTGAGTGAAGGTAATGGAGATAGACATATCGGGCCCATTTGGTGCCTAGGGGAATAAAACTATCTTTTGAATTTTTATTTTTATTTTTTAAAAAGAGAGCTGAAGCCAAAAAATAAATAAACTAAAGAATTAAAGCAACACTCCAAGGTACGTAAGCTTCATAAATATCATTAAAAAAGAGTTGTTTGAGCTCACTAGGAGGGGATTCCATAATAACAAGATTTTAAGACATAGAAGTCAGGCTAAAATTAGTTAACCAGTTCGCACTTCTGTTTTATTCTCGTCAAGTGTGGACAAAACAAATTTGTCAATCTTTCTACAAAAACTCATGAATATGCCAAATTAGCGAAGAGGCATTTCCATTGATATTGGATGATTCTAATATTTTTGTATTGGATGATTCTTTTTTTTTGATTTAAAATTCATCCAAACCACAATACGCACTCCTCTGTAACCAAGTCTACACTATATAAAATTTGAGTGATTGAACTCGTGATTAGTAAACTTCTCAAAAAATGAATGTTGGAAAAATAATCCCTTAGATTGCTTCCAAGACATTTAGGGTGTTTGTGTTTTGAATTATAAGAGTTGAATACACATTATATTTCTTAGAATTTATTTCTTTTGCTATAAAAAAACTATGGAAATAAACATTCATTTGTTCAAGACTAATTAGCTCTCTCCCCATCTACTTATATTATTTAAAGCGGGTAAAATATGAAATAAGCATGAAAATACAATAATTTAATATTTAAAAAGTTGATTGCTCACTAAATATTTTGGTCGGTACGCTGAGTTTAATAGAAAATATCACAATTTAATCTCCACAATCAAATTAAACTGATGGTGAAAAAAAAATGATTGCACAACTTCAATTTTTTATTATTTATATTAATTTGTTTATCATACATCGTACTAGCATAAAAACTGCGATTGTAACAACTCATAATTTGTTAAATCATATTATTTTCTCTGTTTTTTATTATCTGCAGTTAGTTAAGAGTATTCATATCCGAAACAATTCAAAAATAAATTTGTAAACTAAACAAATCTAAACTTAAAATCAATGTTTTAAAAACCGGACCGGTCATCAAACCGGTGAGGCTACTGGTTTACTGGTTCACTGGTCGAACCCCGGAGTCACTGGTCGAACCGCATGACTAAACCGGATCAAGCCAGATTCAACCAGTGGAATGAACCGGTATCTACAGCAAAACTATATAGTAATTAAACCGGTCGAACCGGATGACCCGATCTCTAAAAAAATCACGACACTTAAATAAAACATAGTTATTCTTTAAATTTAAACTTTAGACATAGTCATCACACATGCAACAAATAAATAGGGTAATATAAAAGGTTTTCACATGTGTTTTAATATAGTCAGATAAGTTTTTAAAAATATTTAGCATTTATAAAGTGTTAAAAAAATTAAATAAACTAATACGGTTAAACCTGATTAAATGAAATGACTCAGTTTATATAAAAAATAATTATATGTATTAAATTGGATTTAATCTAAGAATATACACATAATAATTTTTTAAAAAGAAAAATTATAACATGTATATTTTAATTATAAATATAATAAATTAAAATCATTTGTGTTTTTTTACCACAGAAGTAATAGTTATTATAAATATAAAACAAATCAACACTTGTTGTGGTTAAACTTGTTTTATATAAAAATAATAGTAATATAAAAATAGATATAATAATATATTTAATACAAAGTAAAACTATTGTCAAATAAACAGTATAGCCTAGTGGTATTGTACTCCTTCTTTAACAAAGAGGTCAAGGGCTCAAAACTTGTTAATGTAACAAAAAAACCATGTTTCATTAAATTAGAATGGGCCAAATTCAAAAAAAAAAAAACGTAAAAAAAAATCCAGTCCAAAAAAAAAAATCCAAATTTTCAAAAAAAAAAAAAAACTAGGTAAATAAAACTAAACCGGCCGGTTTAGGAAAACCGTCCGGTTCACCGGTTTTCCCCAGTTTGTACCGGTTCACTCTGATTTTCCACGGTCTAACTGCATATCCGATCCGATAACCTTACCGGACCGGTTGACCACCGATTCACCGGTCTAACCGGTTCGACCAGCCGATCCGGTTTTTAAAACACTGCTTAAAATTGCGTAGTTTGAATTGTACACATTATTTTTCTACTAAACCACACAATTTAATTTGGTTTGCGATTTTTATTTAAAAAATCAAAGCAAACCACAATACTTAATTTAATTTAGTCAAAAATAAAATAAAATTGAGTGTCGAGTACGGAATAATTTTAAATTTTTGGATCAATTATTCTATCTTTTTGGGGTTGTTTGGTTGGAGAGAAATTAAAACACGGAAATCAATGTTCTCTCCAACCAAACAAGATGTCTCAATTTTAGCGAAAAAAAATAGACATTCTCGAAAAAGAAAAAAAAAAAAACCTAAATTGCAGATGTTGCACAATAGGCACTAGCAGTAGCATACACAAGCATTTGGGTTCCAACCATGAGTGAATCTGAATCTGAATGTTGGAACTGTATCGTCGCCACAAGCGTAGTAGTGGAATGAATGAATCAGGTATGTATCAACGTTCACACACTAGTCACTACACTGTCATTTCATCTTCATTTGTTTTCTTACCGCGCTGATAAGGTGTTTGATTGAAAGCCTGCTTTCATATATATTACTACTACTATAAGACACTACTGTACTACTATATATAAGAGCTTTTATCTTCATTTTTGGAATGAAGAGTAATATTACTACCATTATTATTGATTTATTTTTACTCCAAAACTCAATTTGCCTTATTTCCACAACTACCTTTGCATTACATTCAAAATTCATACTGTATTTTATAACAAACTTACTTTTAAATCATTTCTCTTCCAACATCATCTTTGGTAAATATTCAACCAAACACATTCTATATTGCTTTATTTTGTTTTTAAATATATATATATATATATATATATATATATATATATATATATATATAGAGAGAGAGAGAGAGAGAGAGAGAGAGAGGGAATTCTGATTGTAGTTTAAAAATGTTTCAATATCATCATTAATTTGACTCATGTTATTACTTATAGTAGTATGTCTGATGAATACTTAATAATTGTTTAAGCATACCTACGATGCAAAAGTATGGCAATTGGCTTTGAGAAGCATGGCAAGAGTGGAAGTTATTGTCTGCAGTCAAGAATTCGTTGGGCCGATGAATGTCTACAAGCTCTCCACCGAGACAAGGTTCATCCTATAACCTTTGAATAATTATTTCAATTATGTTGTTTTCACATTTAGTTTCCTGAGACTCAAATTTTGATTAAATTCATATTATAACATCAGTTTTCTAGAGATTTTATGTAAGTACCCAATTTTATCTCCATAAATAATATTGTAAAAAAGAGAAAACCAAGAAATACAAAGAAAATAAAACAAAATAATAGAAGAACGAAAATATAAATAATTGAAATATGGGAAAAAGAGAAATGACCATTACACTAACAGCCTGATTTTGAAGATTCTTAGAATTGAGGAGAGAAGACGCGTTTTGTGGTAGGGTACAAAGAAAATAAAATTATGTTAGAGGATATGCAATCGACTTGTACATAAATTCACAGACATATACTCTGTGACATTGTGTTACAGTTGCAGTGAATCCATATCCCCAATTGTCGGATTCAGATTTCCTGCTGTAACAGCATGCCGCAGTAATAGAAACTAGCAGAGAACAGAAACAAATTTCACTATACGAGTACTTTATTGATAATAATTTTTGAGAATGATTCAAAACCATAATATTGCACATAGACACATTACACTAATTATAGAAAATAGTACAAAATAACAAGACACAAATACACAAACAGAAAGACAAGAACCAATTCGGTTCTTCCCAAGAATTCGAGAGTCTTGGATCTCTCCCTTCCCAAATGTTTGAGAGTTGGGTCTCTGCCCCAAACCACTCAATAAATTCCTGATAACCCCCTAACTATGGTCTCTCCTTATTTATAATGTTTCCTAGTAGAAACTGAAATACACACAAACATATAACTGCCACATATAATTGCTTACAGATAACATAAACTGTCGTGGACAATTATGGCTGATCAGTTAAAGCTATCCGATCTAAGATTGACGGTTGAGATTAAAAACTGTGTTTTAATCACAGCAGCAAATCCTTGTCCCCAATTGTCGTTCACTCTATAACTAGCTAGAACTTCTAGGGTAGAGTAAAGACAGTAAACTAGGTTTTATCATAATTAAAATATTTAGAGTAACTAAATTGGACATATATGTCATAATCTCAAGATGAAAAACAAAGGAAGTTATAATTTTATATAGTAACTACAAAAGTAATTAGTAGCATTCCTTGCACTGAACTAGATACTCAGTTGTTTAGATGCGTGGAATATTGATCTAGATATAGATGCATTACGGTTAACTTACCCAATGAGTTAAGGTTAACTTACCCTCATGGACTTACCATTTTGTTAGAGCATCTAGTCGTGGACTTTATGGTTATAGCTGGGTACTAGGCTGACTTCAAAAGAGACTGAGCATATATGTTGAGGAGATACACTCCTGAGCTATCTGTCTGATGTCAATTGATCATCCAAGCCGGAGCCGGCCTTCCCCAAATAAACATGGGTCCGAAGTATAAAGCCCTCAATGGGGAACATATAACAACTATATAAAAGGTACCTACCCTAATCAAATTAAGGCACCACTCATTCACTATTTACTATTACTATATACTAGTTCTGACTTGGATAATACTACCTCCGTTTCTATTTATAAGAGACAAACTCTAAAAATTACACAAACTAAGGAGGGTGGTTTTTCTAATTTATTATTCTAAAAAAATACATTGAATCCCTAAATTATCCCTCATTGAAATTGGTATAGCCACCAATAAATGCACATTGGAACTAATAAACTTGCATTGGAAGAGGAATTCGTTATTTATTCAATAGGGATATAAATGGAATTACATATATAATAAAATTCCATTTTGTCTCTTATATATAGGAACGGAGGTAGTAGTAGATTAGGCTTCCTCTACAGATTCCACTCCTCAGGCTGAAGCACCACCACATAGATTATCCACACTGGCCAATCTACCTCCAACCTCCCCTGAGGTTGAGTCATGTTTTGAAACAAGAACATTGCTTATCATACAATTTTTTTTGTTGAGAGTTTGTAACCAAAATATTGACGCTGACATTTTCAACCACTATAGATGGAGGAAATTAGTTGATTAATATAGCTAAATTGAATGGGGAGCCTTATGGATTATTCAAATGATTTAGCTCGTTCCCACTTTTCTCCAAACTAAGAAAAACATCTGCCAACAGTTTTGAATTTTTATGGGAGTTAAGCAGAAGTGATTGTGTGTGTGTGTGTGTATTGACAACTTTCTTCGTGCTGTTTGGAAGCTTTTTTGTGAGAGCTATTGGAGCTATTTGAAATTGCTACAATCATGCTAATGCTCTTAAAAATAAACACAAATTAAGTTATGGATAGAAATCTAATGTTATTCTTGGTTACTAACACTCTTATTTCAAACACAATACAAAAATGCCACAATAAATATAAAAGCAATCATACACGACCACATTTATCTATGCACAAATAAATTAAAGAGATCACTAAAAGTGGACTGTACTTATGGCTTTCACTTGACATTTACATTGAAATGTTGCTTCCTCATTTTGATCTGTATGTCACTTGAGTACAACAAGACCAAGATGTGCAAGATGACCACCAAAGAAATAGACTCAATCTTGTCTGAATCACAAATATTGTTGCTTAGAGATAATACATTCAGACTTTTATTCAAAGAACTTCGACAAGAAGGTAAATTTTTCACTTTTTTCCCAATGGAGGTTGCATTTATTCCTTGATGAAAACTAAAACCTGGAAAATAATAATTTGTATGAGTAAGATTTATGCAAGCAGTTCTAATATATGCATATTTATGTATGTACAATCATCAACTTACATGATTTATAAGGAACGGTGTTGCTGCATTCTGAGTTTACTTGTAGATAGGTGGTGGTGGGGACGCATAAATATAAACTGGTGGGGGAGGTGATTTGTAAATGTATGTGGGAGCGGGAGATGGGGAGGGAGGAGGTGGTGATATGTAGTGGTATGGTGGAGGAGGAGATGATGTAGGTGGGGGGGGACTCACATAATGGTAGGGAGGTGGAGGAGACGCCGTTGGTGGTGGAGGGGATTTGTAATAGTAGGGAGTATGAGGAGTGGGAGATGGTGGAGGAGGACTTTGATAGTAATAAGGAGGTGGTGGAGATGGAGATGGAGGTGGGGGTGACTTGTAATAGTAAGGAGGTGGAGGTGACGGGGATGGAGGTGGGGGTGACTTGTAATAGTAAGGAGGTGGAGGTGACGGGGATGGTGGTGGAGGGGATTGGTAATAGTATGGTGGAGGTGGGGACGGTGAGGATGGTGGAGGAGATTTATAATAGTATGGAGGGGGAGGGGAAGGAGATGGTGGTGGGGGAGATTTGTAATAATATGGAGGGAGAGGTGACGGGGATGGTGGGGGTGGTGACTTGTACTTGTAAATTGGTGTTGGAGGAGGAGGAGATTTGTACACGTACGTAGGTGATGGTGGGGGTGGTGATTTGTACTTGTAAACTGGTGTTGGAGGAGGAGGAGACTTATACACGTAAGTAGGTGATGGTGGGGGTGGTGATTTGTACTTGTAAACTGGTGTTGGAGGAGGAGGTGACTTATAGTAGTATGGGGGTTCGTATACAGGTGATGGTGGAGGTGGTGACTTGTAGACGTAAGTCGGTGATGGTGGAGGTGGTGAATTGTACTTGTAAACTGGTGCTGGAGGAGGAGGAGACTTATAGTAGTACGGGGGTTCGTATACAGGTGATGGTGGGGGTGGTGATTTGTACACGTAAGTTGGTGATGGTGGAGGTGGTGAATTGTACTTGTAAACTGGTGTTGGGGGAGGTGGTGACTTGTAGTAGTATGGGGGTTTGTACACCGGTGATGGTGGGGGAGGTGACTTGTACACGTAAGTTGGTGATGGTGGAGGTGGTGAGTTGTACTTGTAAACCGGTGATGGAGGAGGAGGTGACTTGTAGTAGTATGGGGGCTTATATACAGGTGAAGGTGGGGGTGGTGACTTGTAGACGTAAGTGGGTGACGGTGGAGGTGGTGAATTGTACTTGTAAACTGGTGTTGGAGGAGGTGGTGACTTGTAGTAGTATGGGGGTTTATACACCGGTGATGGTGGGGGAGGTGACTTGTACACATAAGTTGGTGATGGTGGAGGCGGTGACTTGTACTTGTAAACCGGTGTTGGAGGAGGAGGTGACTTGTAGTAGTACGGGGGTTCATATATAGGTGATGGTGGGGGTGGTGACTTGTACACATAGGTTGGTGATGGTGGCGGCGGTGAATTGTACTTGTAAACTGGTGATGGAGGAGGAGGTGACTTGTAGTAATATACAGGTGATGGTGGGGGTGGTGACTTGTACACATAAGTCGGTGATGGTGGCGGTGGTGAATTGTACTTGTAAACTGGTGATGGAGGAGGAGGTGACTTGTAGTAATATACAGGTGATGGTGGGGGTGGTGACTTGTACACATAAGTTGGTGATGGTGGCGGTGGTGAATTGTATTTGTAAACTGGTGTTGGAGGTGGAGGTGACTTGTAGTAGTATGGGGGTTCATATACAGGTGATGGTGGGGGTGGTGACTTGTACACGTAAGTTGGTGATGGTGGAGGTGGTGAATTGTACTTGTAAACTGGTGTTGGGGGAGGAGGTGACTTGTAGTAATATGGGGGCTTATATACATGTGATGGTGGGGGTGGTGATTTGTAGTAATACGGAGGTGAATAATAATGAACAGGTGGAGGTGGCGATGTATACTTATAAGCAGGTGATGGTGGAGGTGGTGACTGGTATATGTAAACTGGTGAAGGAGGTGGAGGCGATTTGTAGTAGTAAGGAGTTGGTGAAGGCTTAGGTTTTTCGCATTCTTCATAATGCTTCTTAGAAGCATAAGCGAATGGCTTAGCCTTGAGCACAACTTCATACTTGTCTTTAGATTTAACCTTCAAGTCGGTTCCCTCATTAAGCTTTGTAGGTATGTTGAAGGGAGAGTCTTTAGGTGGAGCATATAGCTTGGCTTTGCACACTGTGGGACCGTATTTGACATAGTTAAAGTTTGGAATTGTGATGGCATACTTTCCGTTGCTTTTAGTTTTACCGTACGCCTTTATGATGTTTCTTCCAGCTTTGCATTTTACCTCAACAACAACACCTATCACATAATCAATTGAAATTCATAAGTGGTACAAGTCACATCAAAATGAAATATAAATAATGACAAATAATTAAAATCACAAAATCTTACTTAAAGTAGGGGACGTTTAACTATCGTTGTTCCAAAGTATTTTAATTTTTATTAGCTAGGTTACCTAGCCTAGGTAGCATCATCTATCATATTGATTTTCTTTATTACATCATGCAGTTGATTCTAAAGAAGTACTATATGTTATTTAGGAATTAAGTTGTTTTTTATTATTAGATATGGGTTCTCAAAGGTAAAGACTATATGTAGAAGATAAAATACTTTGTTTGAAAAATGAATAACTAAACTTGATATATCAAACATATGATGAGCCTTGAGTCAAATATAAATATGAAAAAAGTGAAAAATTACCACTATGAGTTTGAATATAAATATATATTAATGTAGATAAGTTAGATTAAAATCTAAGAAATAAGAAATGAATGTAATATACCTTTGAGGTGTTTCTTGTCATGAGACTTTTCAGGATACTCCCAGTTATAGCACTTATAGCTGTAGACTTTACCGACTACCTTCACAATCAATGGGTGGTGGTAGGGATGTGGGTAAGGATGTGGGGGATACACAACAGGTGGAGGAGGAGAGTTATAGTAATATGGAGGTGGAGTGTACTTGGGCGGTGGTGGAGACTGATAGTAGTAAGGTGTTGGTGGAGGTGGCGATTTTACAGGAGGTGGTGGTGAATTATAGTAGTAAGGTGGATGGGGCACCGGAGATGGAGGAGGAGGAGACTTGTAATAATATGGTGGTGGAGGAGACGGTGAAGGTGGTGGAGGAGATTTATAATAATATGGTGGTGGAGGTGATGGGGATGGTGGGGGTGGTGACTTGTAGTAGTATGGTGGAGAATAATAATGAACTGGTGGAGGTGGTGATTTGTACTTGTAAACTGGTGTTGGAGGAGGAGGTGACTTGTAGTAATATAGAGGCGATGGTGGGGGTGGAGATTTGTACAAGTAAGTTGGTGACGGTGGAGGTGGTGAATTGTACTTGTAAATTGGTGTTGGAGGAGGAGGAGACGTGTAGTAGTATGGGGGTTTGTATACAGGTGATGGTGGAGGTGGCGAGTTGTATTTGTAAACCGGTGATGGTGGAGGAGGGGACTTGTAGTAGTACGGGGGTTTGTATACAGGTGATGGTGGGGGTGGTGAGTTGTATTTGTAAACCGGTGATGGTGGAGGAGGAGACTTATAGTAGTACGGGGGTTTGTATACAGGTGATGGTGGGGGTGGCGAGTTGTATTTGTAAACTGGTGATGGTGGAGGTGGCGAGTTGTATTTGTAAACCGACGATGGGGGAGGAGGAGACTTGTAGTAGTATGGGGGTTTGTATACAGGTGATGGTGGGGGTGGAGAGTTGTATTTGTAAACTGGTGATGGTGGAGGTGGGGAGTTGTATTTGTAAACTGGTGTTGGAGGTGGTGGAGACTTGTAATAATATGGTGGGGGAGGGGAGGGTGATGGTGGTGGGGGAGATTTATAGTAGTAAGGAGGTGGAGGTGATGGAGAGGGTGGTGGTGGTGATTTATAGTAGTATGGAGGTGGAGGTGACGGAGAAGGTGGTGGAGGAGACTTGTATTCATAAGGTGGTGGTGGTGAAGGAGATGGTGGTGGAGGTGACTTGTACTCATATGGTGGAGCTTTGTGCTCATACGGAGGTGGAGGTGGTGACTTGTATACATAAGGAGTTGATGGAGAAGGTGGAGGTGGAGACTTGTACTCGTAAGGTGGAGCCTTATGTTCATACGGTGGTGGAGGTGATGGAGATGGTGGTGGAGGTGATTTGTACTCATAAGGTGGTGGAGGAGAGTTGTATGGGTAACCATCAGCAGCAACAGAAACCAAAGTAGTAGAAATCAGAACAATGGCCAATGCCATGGCCATTTCAGGCCGAAACCGACCCCTTTTGGGGTCAGTGCCCCTAGCAGTCATGGGCAGAAGGCAAAAAGCTGGCCAATGTATCTGATCAGATCCTCACCACTATTATTAGAAATGGATTAGTAGTATACAGAGAGAGAGAGAGAGAGAGAGAGGAGGGGGAAGTTTGGTGTTAGTGATTGACTGATAAAAGGTGCATGAAATAGCCATACTTATAGTGATAGTAATGAGTCTCGTTAAAGGGGAGCTGTCATGAGGGACCAATTCAAAATATTCAATTTGGATTTTTATGCTTTAAACCCAGCTGGCCCTGTGACTTTTTTAAGCACAAAACTCTCTTTCCAATTTGTTTTCCTCCAAATGGCCATGACCTAGTCACTATCAAATTTCCAACTACTGCTAATATTTAAAATGCTGCTAATCAGCATCTCTATTTCTCTTGTATAGTATTAGTTTAGTATCCAACACAAGTTACCCTAACTCACTATTCTTTTATAATTCCTGGCTGTGCCCTGCTGAATTGCCTATCTTGACAAAAAAGTAACTCCAAAATACTTTATCTCTCTTTTCTTTCTTTTGTTTTAGCAGGAACAAGAAGGGAAAGTAAGTGAATGGTATATTTTACATCACAGATCATTTTAGTATTTTGTTCAAGTCCTTCCTTAATGGGCTGGCAGCTATTACAAGCTTTGGATCATTTTTTATTTTTTTGGTTTAATAATAATAATAATAATAATAATAAGGGGAAGATATTTGACTTTTCTTTATTTCTTTTTGCAAGTTTTGAACATAAGCTCTTGTCATCTTGTAATAATAAAGAATATGCCTTATTTTCTACAGGTACACGTGTTCGTTAGGTACGATACATATTGTCATGATAATCTAATATCAATTGTAAAGAAGTACTACTACAGTATCATTTACTACTATTTTATTTGTCATTTATTCCTCTCCCTAGAAAATGAGATATATACTACATCCTTAATTAGTAATTACAGTATACAGTTCTGCGCCTTATTAATTCACTTAAATACGTATAAATGTATAATGGCAGAGGGAAGTAGGGAAAGATGACTACAAGTTGGTCTCCACTTTAGTTCACCTGCTATTAATAACTTTCACTTTCTCTTTATTTTTGAATTTTCTCAGCCATGTGAGATTTCTCAATAATATTATTAACATGTGATTGTTGTCTACACACACATGCATGAATTCTTCAAAGTGCACGTTGCAGCTTTTGCAGGTTATTCGAGGCACACTAACCTTTGCCCGGAACAATTAAAGAGAGTAAACTAAATTGTTTTATGTGAGTTTAAATGGTAGGATTTAAAGAATTTATAGTTGATTTAGGATATTTTAATTTTAATGGTAGTTGTTTATAAAGAACTTAAATTTGGCTCCACATAAAAAAATTACATTTCCATTATAATAATGCATAATAATAGGCAAAGAAAGTACATTGATGAAAAAAAGTAAAATTTTAAAATAGATAGTGAATGTTGGCTATATAGTTATCATCAACTAAATTTAGTTTACTTACTTGCCAAGTTACATATTTTTTATTGCAAGTTTCTTATAATTTCCATGAATTAATTAACAACTAAGTGTTAGTGCACCACCATTAAAGTTGCTCTTAGAGGAAGAACAAACTTAGAAACAATAACCAGGAAAACATTATTTTACGGATTAATTAAATTTAATTTGATGAATCTGATACTCCAAATAGTGTTTTATTCGGGCTTGAACTTTAGTGATGTCTTGGTCTCTAGGACATTTTAGCAGAAAATTGTATTAAACCTTTCTTAATTATTGTCTCTTGGTTAGTGTTTGGGCATTCAATCCATAGCCTTGTAGTATATGCTTTGTCTCGTCTCGTTTTGGGATGGAGTGATTTCACCAACTAAAATTGAAGAAGTAATCATTCCATAAAATGAAATGCACATTCATAATGGAAACATTTCAATCCCTATTTTGGTAACAGAGAGATGAATTTCTTCAAAATAAAAAGTGAATTTTGTACACATAATTGTGGTATATATAGTATAGTACAGTAATATGTTAACTTAATTGGGAAATTATTTGATTTGTTTATTGTGTTGTATTTGTATGTATGTAATGTACACTTCACCTCTTGCTGATGAATGAATGAATGAATATTGTAGTAATATATGCTCAGTGCATAGCTTTTAGCAACTGATCATTGTCGGCTCTATTATAGTATATGATAAAATTATGACGTCAATAATCGAATGAAATGTGGGCATTATTGGTTCTGCACTTCAGTTAGTGTATAATAGTACAACATGTTTTTTCAAATTATAAATATATATAGCCCTCACAGACAGACCAAGTGGTGGAGGAAATCAGATATTATTTCTCTATAATAATACAAGTACAGTACTACTACATGTTTTGACAAATATCTTTCTCTGGAAATGGGAAAAGGCCATCATCGTATTAAATGCGCTCTTTGCTTTTTGAAGGAAATACTATGTAATATTCCCTCTGTTCCATTATACAGTATATATATATATTACATTTATTTTAAAACAAACAATTTTGATAAATAGGATATTTATTTTGAGATGGATGGAAGTAACTTTTTTGTTTTTGTTACATATTACTTACTATGTCAGTATGTGTGCCCCATACATAAATAGCGTGAATCTGAAATTTCATAGAATGTGTGTCTTAACAGTGTTTCCATGTGAGCCTACTAGTAATACTTTAATATTTAGTAGCCAACAACCAGCGTGCACCTCTCTCATACTGTACTATAATAATATTGTTAATTAGTTTATGATAGTCAATGTCGTGTAATAGGAAGTCTCTTAATTAAAAGTGTAAAAGAACGTCAAATCAAATCATTGATGGTACATACATACGTAGTTGAATTGATGGGAAAACAAATAATCTTGGTATAATTTGATAATTTCAAACACAAATTTGATTAGGTAATGTTACTGTAAATTGGATGGATGGATGGATGGATAATGGAAGCAAGCGCGGTAGTGGTCTACTAGTCTTAGTCTTAGTGGGGTAAAAAAGGTAAAAAGAGAAAAGGAATGGAATAATATAAACGGGTGTCCCTTTCAATGCTAGCTTATAATGAATAGTATAAGAGTAAATATAAATCACAACGACAATCATCAAATAATGACTTTTCTTTTTAGCAGCTAATTAATAATTTTCATGTTAAAGTCATTTAGAGGACCACTTTTAGTTCTTAAATTCTCATGTTTAGGTGCACTAGTATATCTTACAATTCTGGATTCCGCACTCTATATATATATATAGTCGTCATGTACAAAAAAGAAGAATATACATATACTAATGTGTGCAGCATATTAAAATCATGCGAAAGTACAATAATCAAACTCGTTTTGGCAGAGAAGTAAGTCACGGGTAAACTTCTATTATCGGTTTTTTCTCATGATGTTAAAACTTTGTTATATACATATCACACCAAGCAAGCGAAGCAAGTATATTATTTTAACACAAGTATATATTACATAATATGAATAAGATAGAGAATGATAATAGGGATGTTTTAACCAATTCTGCCGTGTCTTGAAAGGTATGTAAGTTTATATATATTCTGATAGTGTATTATATTTTGTTGCTTCAACAATTAATTAATTAAAATGTACACTGTATAATTATATGCATTGCCAGCTGGTTGGTGGATGTATAATTAAAACTAAAATGTCTTTCTCTCGTTTTCTTCATGTTTGAAATTTGGGGAAAACACAAATGAAGTATGAACTTATTTACGGTTGCACTAACTAATTCATAAGACAAAACGTTACAGTAGACATTCATATGTGAGTTTCACTATTTTATAATGGAGGTCTTGTTCGAATATTAATAATGGACCTTTTATAAAAATTGAGTTTTAAAATAAATAAATATAACATATTATACTTAAATTATAAATCACATAAACAATTGCAAAGATTTTAAATAATATAATGATTTAGTCTAACTATTTCTCGATTTTAATTTGATTAAAATTTAAATTGTGCATAAAAAATTGTAAAAGCTAAGTTTGGAACCTTAAAACTCACAATCAATATAACGAACCACCCATGTACATATGATACTAACATAAAAAATATATAACTATTATTATAAGACTTTATAATTTTGATGTTCTAGCTAAAACTTTTGAAGATTTTTTTAGGTCTTGTCCCGTCGCACACCTTGCACGCCCACTAGGGCCGGCCTGAATAAGATATTCACATAAATTTCAACTAATTTAGAAAAAAAGTGTTTAAAAAATGTTCAACAGAGATTACTAACATTCTTTATAGTCGCGTGTGTATGTATGTGTGTGTATATATAATCATTAGATGGATTTGAATGTATAGAGTAAGATATTTTAATTTTATTTAAATGAAAATAAAAATATGATTTATGACTACGCGAGTACTTAGTTCTAGCTAGCTAGCTATCTAGTCCAATATTACAAACTATATAATGTAGTATATATATATATATATATATATATATGGCACCAAAGCTCAACTAGTTATTTTTAGTTACGAGAAATAATAATGATCTATTATAGTAGAAATTTGAAATGATAAATGTAAGTGCTGCTACTAGTAGAGCTTGCTTGTATACATTTATTCTTTATTTTCAAGGCAATTATGCTCTCATTAATTAGTATAATCCGATTGTCAGCCATTTTAATCTTTGAATTACGTACTACTACGTTTTATCCGCCGGGGGAAGTGGGATCTCACGAGAATTTTGAAGGAAAAATCTCATCATGATGAACGAACGTACATACATAAATTTATTTTATCATTAATTTAATTATAAGTAGTACATGTTGAATCATGTTAAGAAATAGGACTCTATCCATAATAATAATAATAATAAATCCAAAAGTACGTCTAAATGAAGTCTAGTATAAAAAAAGCGTTACAATAATTTTTAATGTTTAATTAATGATGGTGTTTGTTTGGTCTTGGTCGCAATATTTAAGTATTTATATGAAAAAAGACAAACAGATTGGGAAGATGAGAATGACAAGGCATGAGGAGGAGGGGTTAGTCAATAATTGTGAATTTGAAACTTTTGCTTATAAGAAATGATTGAATGTTGAGTAATATGAATGAATGTTGGACCACACCAACATATAATGCAAATGTACATGTAAATGCATGACATGAACATGAAGAAGGTGCAAAACAGAGAGAGAGCACATTGACATTATCTTTTCGTTAGAGCCGCCTGGCCCGCCATCTTTATCTTATTACAAAAATAAATAAATGGCCAACTTGCATGGTACTATATATAGTATATTTCTTTCTTTCTTTTGCATTGCATTATTTTTAGTAAATAATAATAATATATGTATGTACGTCTTAGACACAATAATATATACACATAACAATCAATAATGGGTCCTCCATTATATTTATGTCTCTACCTTCCCTTCCCTGGCCATGTGTTCACTACATACATACCCTGCCACTTCCTCATATATATTAAAAAATTCTCTTTTGCCCCCCTCTTATTTCTCTTCCCCCCCCCCCCCCCTCAAACCCAAAAATACTCTTGAATTTGGTAAAATTATGCAATTCGGAATCCATACTCCGAACTCAGCTTCGTAACGTGGATTCCAAAGTACAGGCAAATTTTGATAACTACGCGTGCACCCCCCCCCCCCCCACCCGCGGCAGCGCTTCAACGCTTTCACTTCGTAACATAGAATCAGAAGTGTGATAACAGCATCGATGCTGAAGCTTGAGCATCGATGCTGGGAACAAATTTAAGCATCAGAACTAATAATTTCTGGTTTGAGCATCGGTACTGGCATAGGAGCATCAATGCTGTTGTATTGTCTGGGACTTTCCCAACAATTCATACGTGCACAGCATCGATGCTGAAGCTTCAGCATCGATGTTGGGAACAAATTTAGGCATCAGAACTAACAATTTCTGGTTTGAGCATCGATGCTGACATAGGAGCATCGATGCTGTTGTATTGTCTGAGACTTTTCCAACAATTCATACGTGCACAACATCGATGCTGGGAAAAATTTATGCTCCACTTCGTGACGCAGAACACGAAATAGGCATCAGAACTAACAATTTTTTGTTTGAGCATCGATGCTGGCATATGAGTATCGATGCTGTTTTATAGTCTGGTACGTGGACAACATCGATGCTGAAACTTGAGCATCAATGCTGAGAACAAATTTAGGCTTGGGGGCTGGGAGTGGCTTAGTTCGGTACGTAGAAACCGAACTGCAGTTTGGTTTCTACGTTACGAATTGAGCTGAATAAGGGTAAAAAAGGTAGTTAGGGGGGAGGAAAAAAAATAGAGGGGGTTAAAGAGAAATTTTCATATATATTCATACTTTAATTTGCATGTTTCATTTTCACTCCATTACACTCCATATGTCCCATGTTTAATTTGATTTCGATCCGGTCTTTTATCTTTATATTTGAAATAGCTAGCTAGTGCGAAAAGCTATAGCTAATATGTAACTTTAGGGGTAAAATCTATTTTACCCTTCTAGCCTAATAATTGCACATTTAATTTCAATCTAACTTATTAAATTAGAGATTTTATCCTTAATATTAAATGTATGACATTTGTAATTGTTAAATCATATATATAACTAACTCTCGAATTAGATTAATCAGTTAATTGATTGAACATTGATAATCAAAATAAAATAAAAAATTAAATAAACAAATCATATATGTACATAGTGTTAGATGTTGAACTTATATCCAAAACAGAATGCAATTTTAATTTGAATTTGAACTTTTATATGTGGTCCCTATATTCTGCCAATTAATTAAGTCTCTCTTTTATTCTATAATATGACTATAAGCCAGCATGCAGTTCTTAGTTCTTACTAACATTGCCACCTTCTTAATTATGCAACTTAAACAATATGAAATAATAATTTAATTGAATGATTAGATCGGAGCTGTTGATTTGAAAATGTAGGTGAGTGATTATTAACATAATATAATATGAGATCATATTTTAAATGAGTGAAAGCCAAGGAAATCAGATGAGAAGTAGCATCAAAATAAAAGGTGGGGTGTGCGCTAGTAATTTCATGTGGGTCAACATTGTTAATTTTGATCCACATGAAATTACTTAGTGCCTTCGATTTTCTTCACGTGCCTTCACACAATTTTGTCTAAAAAGTGTGACGCACGAGAAGGTCAAAATTACTTAACTTTAACTTAAATGTCGAAGTTAACACACTCTCTCTCTATATATATATATATATATATATGTGGGTCACTCTTCTAACTAATCCCAGCATATCTACAATATTTTTATAATTATCGTTCATATATAGCTAGTTAGAGTTGATTATTCAACATCCATTCATCGCCTTGTTTAATTTTCAAACTACACAATCAATCATAATGCATAAGTATGACCGGTTACTTTCTTCTCTCAGCCATCAGCCATGTATGCTGATTATGCTCAACGGTCTCCTAAGATCACCCAAATGGAGTTGGTTAAACTAATAGGGACCAAATTTATTGGCCACTATGTTTGTAGGATGAAAAAAATATTAGTCGTTATTAAAGGAACTTAGATTCTCCACTGTTTACAGTAAGACGTTATAATAGATTGAATTACCCGATCCTAAATTAACAGTTAATTAAGATTGTATTTACTTAATTTTATGATATGCAATCTGTTGAAATACCATAGAAAATTGTGTGTTCCTGCTACTTCAAACCATCTAAATCCCTCGTTAGGGGATCACTCATTGTATATGTGCACTCTCTTTAATTTGACTCGGCGAACACTTCTATAACCTTAGACTCGTTACACTTAACGCTCACTTACTTAAAGACTTGTTGGCTCCGCGTCCACCGAAAGTCGGTAACCTTCATCAGCATTTGATACTTTCTCAATAGCTTCAATAGTTTACTGAAAGCCTTTGGTTTAATGAACCGCAAGCCCTTCAGCGAGTTCCAAAACTAATAAATAAATGAAAATGTCATAAAAGATATGAATATGATTATGTTTTGATATATAGTAGTATATTGAGATTTCTTGAAAGGATAAATAGATTTTTACCCAAGTCAATGTGATTATGTGGACGAATTTTGATATAATTATGCTTTAATTTACATCAGCAAAAGGTCAATAGTATATGAACGTAAATAATGGTGGAGTCTTCACATTACAATCAAAAAAATATTATAAGGATAAAACAAAACCCTCCTATATATTACAGGATATAAGTCTATTAAACTTTTATTTTTTTAGTTTTTTTTTATACGTTGACAAAATGACAAAACGATTGAAACTCACACACACTCACAAAAATCAGTGACTTGGATTCGAATCTTGGTCATAAATGTCCAACCAAGACCGGTCCTGACTATTTGAAGGTCCAGGTTAAATAATGAAAATGAATCCTTAAAAAAATTAATCATAAAATATATTAAAAAAGTATTTAAAAAATATCCCTATTTATTTCGTAAATAACATAAAATATGGTCACTAATCTATGTAATTAATATAAAAAAAAGTTATATCATAATCAATTTAAATTGTTGGATTGAGCCTCTAAAAATATACTAGTAAGTTTTTTTTTTGAGAAAAAAATATAAGAAAAGTCTGTTTTTTTTTTTTTGTAAATGTGTAGAAAGGAATGTAAACAGAAAACATTTTGATTTTTGAGGCCTGGACAATGGGTGTGTTTGCCAAGACCCAAGGCTAATTTTACGTGTGATTTAACAATTTTAGTATTTTTTATTAATTGAATTAAAAATTTGGATTTAAGGTGTTGTTTGGATTGATAGAATATGATAGAATAAAATAGAAAGGGATGAAATAGATTAGTGTTTCACTGTTTGAATTTTTAAAATAAGTAAATAACAATGGAATGAAATGAAATATGAATTTCATCACATACCACCACTTTCCTTGTTTTTGTCCCCCTTCAATTTAGGAGGTATGAAATGGAAACATATAACATCCAAACTATAAAAGAGTAGATTTACTCCTATTCAACTCCATTTCATTTCACTCTATTCTATTCCGTTTCATTCCATTCAATTTTATATTCTATACGGAGTCAAAACAAATACAGTAAATCTACACTAACTAGGAAGTAAATGTAGGAAACTATTATGGGACTGGATGAATAAAAATATCTACACGTATAGAACTACATTTAGCAGCATTTAATAAAGAACGAGTTAAGTAATTAAGCTCCTTTATTTTATATTTTTTACTGTTTAATAAAGCTTCTTTATATATAAACCATAAATATTCAAAAGCACTTAGACGAGATGATAAGTGATTTTTTCTAATTTAATCAGAGGTTATAAGATCGAAACAAATCTAAAAAATGCAGTAGTATTAATTCTCTTGAAGGATAATTTGACATATTTTATTGTTCTATCTAATTCGAAAGATTAATCTCTACCCATATAAATGATACCGGTTCAAACCAAAACGTAACGGGAACACCTATATATGATGACCTCTCATATCAACAACACTATACCACTAATTTTTCATTACGTCGCCACTTATTGTTTTATATGACATTTTCTTCTCAATATCCCACGACACGCAGTGAAGTTGAATGCGACGGACAATCGTTGCTTTCAATAAATTAATAATCATACCAACCAAAATAAAAATAGGGAAATATAAACATCTATCTTTGAAGTATATATTAAAGATAAAAATAGTGAAGTATCTTTGAAGTATAATATAATCATACATGGTGGGAAGGGAATAGAAGTGCTGATTGGATGACAAATTTTAGCTTCTATCTAGATTCATTTAGTATTCATGTTATTGAAATTTCTCCTAATGAGGTGTTGAGTCTTCCTTTTGATGATATTTTCGGGGCTTGCATGCCTAGGAACATTAATATAATTGTGTAGTTTCTTTTTGTTTTTTGGGTAGTAGCCCTCTTTTTCTACAAAAAAAAAAAGATAAAATTTTGATATTGAAAATTGTATATTTTAATTATTATAAATATAAAAAAATGATTTGTTCTAGACACAATTATTATTTATAGAATAATTAATATGTGCCATTAACATGCCTAACCCATAAAAATATAGGCAAATATGCAACCCTACAAATTAGGCCACGGGACCACCGATGCTACCAATATATGCAATCAAAATTTCTTTTAAGAACTTTACTCTCGGCATCAAAATATACGTTGTTTTAAGAAAAGGAAAATGATAACTAGTGTCTTTGGGATAATGGTTAAAAAATACAAATATAGTAAAAGTACATTGGAATTTGTGCAGTCAAAGTAATAAATGTTGTGGCAAGTGTGAGTAAGTCACACATTGCTTAGAAAAGTGGAGGTTGAACACTTTATAAGTGGGAAGACCCATAAACCCATTGTCTTAAGGTTTTGGGTAAAAGTGTGGTGTCGACTCACTTGTATCTTCATTCAATTCTACAATTTATCTTTTTTATATCATTAATGAAAGAATAATTTTATAAACTAATTCATACTCCCTCCGTCCCAAAATAAATGTCATACTTATCAAAATTGTTTGTCGCAACATAAGTGTCATATACTATTTATAACATTAGTTTTTACTATTTTATCTCTTAAAGCAATCATTAGGTAAGAGAAAAAATACAATCAAAAATCTACTTTTTAATATTCCAATGTCTACTACCAATAAAAAATAGAGGGTATTTTAGTAAAAGTCATATTCTCTCTTTTTTCTTACACACTTTTCTTAAAGTGTGTAATTTTGGTCAACTGCGACACTTAAAATGGGACGGAAGGAGTAATTTCTTTTTTCATTACAACATTAATTACATTTTTTAATTTGTGTAATATAATCAAAAGGATACTACCTCTGTCCCTAAATATAATACCATGTTTGACCACTGCACGTACACTAATGCACAATTTTAATCACTAATATCTTTAATTATCTAACAGTAAAAATTATAAAAATTTGATATTTTAAAAATACTCTTCAAAAAAATACAGTCAAAATATGATAGATGAATAGTATAATTTGGTAAAACATGATCTTATATTCAAGGATAGATGTAGTATATATTTTGGTACCGGTGTAGTATTTAATAAAAACACATAAACTATTTAATATTAGATGAAATTTTGTTAATTTAAAAGTAAAATGAAGTTTTTTTTAGTAAAAAAAAAGAGATATTTTTTGGAAGCTTTGCTTTGGTGGCCATACTTTGGATTATATATAATCCATTCGTCCTATATTATAAGAGAAACAATAAAAATCGTACGAAAAAATAAAATATAATGATTGAAAGTATTTTTTTTTTTTGAAAAATATTGTATGGATAGATGTAAAAATAATTTTGATTGGTTATTAGTTATAGAAAAAATAAGAGAGAGTAAAATTTTCTTGTAAAAATAAATGTTTGTGTTTTTTCTCTTATATTATACGAAAAAAAATAGATTTTTTGTCTTTTATATTATAGGACGGAGGGAGCATTAGACATCTATGTCAGGTGCAGCAGCTGCTGCTGCTGCCTGCTAGCATATTCAAATGTTGAACAAATGTAGGTCTATCTTATCTTATCTTATAGTAATGTATATAAACCAAGAAACGGCAAGAATTTTTCTCACCCCAGAAGCATTTCCAAAGTACACATTCAAACAAACCGTATTTGTGCCGCTCACCCGAGAAGCATTTCTCATGATTCTTACTATAACTTAATTTTGAAAACCCGCATAAAAGAGTAAAATAATTCACAGTGCTAGAAAAAGAGGAACAAATATAGATTAACAGAACATGGTATATTTTACATATATCTATATTATGAACATAGACACACATACTTTTCTATAAATGATCCTTTGGAATCAGTATCCAGCTCCTCTCAGCTTCTCTGCTAGCATACTCCATGGGAATTACCTTTCATAGGGAATAATTTGCCTCCTTTTCTTTTCTGCCTTGTTTAGCTTTTCATATGCATAAAAAAATGATTTATCTACTCATAGAAAGAGCAAATTTGTCAAAACTCAGAAGGCTCGTCCCTTGCTATAATACATCTTGATCTCACCCGTAAGAATCACAATACAAAGAATGTGGAGGAAAAAATTTAATATGGTTCATGTCACGTTCAGCGCAAAGGATTATGTTGACCTAAATCACCTAATAGATCAGATTAAGGGGCCTTCCATTACTTGATCTTTAGCGGTTTGATCTTTCACTATTTTTTTCAACGCATTATGACATCTGAAAGTATTCAACTGACTTCTGTAAGAGTATATCAATCATTTTGGTTTAAGAATGAAGAAACAACCTGGTTATAATTTGGCGTACCTCCAAGGGAGATGATCAAGGAACATGGATGGTGAAACAATAATATCTTTGAAACTTTCTCTATTTGCTACGTAAGCTCTATAACATTTTCCACTTTCCTGCATTCTCCAAGATATCTTAAAATCAGTTTGAGGTCTTTTCTGGTCTGGGACAATATGAATTACAAATCCTGGCAGATACATCTCGGGGGGATCATCAGGAGACTGATTTTCAGAAGTTGGAACAGAATCTATAAACTGAGACACAGGATCATCTCTTGAATGTAGGTCCGTAGCATACGGATTTGTAAATTCGGGATTATTAATTTCAACAATATGGTCCTTTGCCCTAGTATCAGCCCAGAGTGAAAACTCATCATGCTTACCATTGCCTGCAATATAACCAAAATAAACAACACAATCGCCACAAACAATCAAAATAATAAAATGATTTGCGATCTCCACATCCAAGAGGATGCATATATTCACCAAGGTCAGCTGTAACAAGAAGATCTCTTTTAATAGCCTCGGTCCATATTGAAGCTTCTTCAACCACTTGTTTGTTGCTGCCTGCAGCATATAGTGGAAATCTTTTCAGAAAAGGAACCTCACCAACCTAGTTTGATAAATGATGGACTGATACACATGACTTTGATCACTAATAATAGTAACAATATGCATCGTTTAACATGCTTACTAACTTATTAAGATAAACAACCTTTATTATCAATGTCACACTGTGCTTCATGCTGTGCCTCTTGATCATTTCTTTCATATTGGCTTATATATAGAAACCGACGAGCAAGTCTAAAAATCATGGCACTGTCCGCTTTAGGATCTTGTGCCAGTGATGTGATTGCAGCTGCCCTTAGCCTCATAATGGATCCAATTGAAAGGCGGGATGAAAACTCATTTCCATATATAATACTGCATCATTAACAACCAAAGGAAACAGCAAACGAAGCTGAAAGTGTTGCCAAAGAGAATCAACCATAATCAAACTTTTCACTAGTATAATTTACCTTGTTATAAATGACGAACATGCATTAGCCACAACTAAATCCACACATGGGAGTGGCCCATATGAGTAAACATGCAGATTAGGGTATCGGTTATAAAGCTGTAGAAAAACTCAGCAATTTATTTAAGAATAAAATCAAATGTTTACAAAGATAAGATGGAAAGTAAAAAAGCATGGCATATAAATGCCAAGCTTAAGAAAAAATAGGAACAAAAAGATATACATTAACAAGAAACAAACATGAAAATGATGTAGAAAATTACTTCATTAACTAAGTGTGCACGGTAAAACTGAAAAAGACTTAATTTTTCCGTGATATAATTGTTATCATTTTTAAATTTTAAGTGCTGAATGTATAAATTGGATATTAAAGGAATGAGTTATGATTTAATGGGTTAAAAAATTATTGTAGCAGAGTTTATTAAATAACCTCCCATGTATCGACATTTTCAGCATTTCTTCACTTTCGGTCTTGGCCAGTACTAAACTAACAATAATAAAACATTTTAAGTGCTCACTTGAGTTTTCAACCAGCCCCTGAATCTGATCAAACTTGATTAACTCTTACAGATAATAATACCAACAAATATAGTACTTATTTCACAAAAGTCTTGGGAAGTGAAGGGTACTTGGGGATCCTTCAATACGAGAGGAGAGCTAATTAAAATACATATCTAGACCAACAATAACTAAATTAAGGAAAATCGTATATCTAATTTCCTTCATTATTTTTCAGGACAAATATACATGAGTTGAAACTGACAGAAGCAATATGCTTCTTTTTATGTAGCAATAACATGTCATTGGTATAACCTAACTTAGATTGTCTATTTAGAATTTGGAATGACTTGTTTCTTTGTCTCATTAAGATTAGGAGTTCAGTATTAGTATAAATAAGGATTAGTATTCTGTTGTTTGTGGCAAGATCCAATGTTTCTTTCAAAAGCAATATAAATATAGTTTCCATATACAATTTTTTTCAAATACCAATAATTAAACAACTAAGGAAAGTAGGAAACATGGAATATTTGTTTTACATATACAGTTTTTTTCGGAATAGACTTTCAATGAAGACCTGGTTCTGTATGCAATCAACAAAAATAAAAATGGAAGATTATGCTTACTGAAGAAGCAAACAGAAGGTAAACTCAGGCCTTTCAAAGTTAGAAATTCCATACTTGCAGTCCAAGCAATGCAGCTATGGCACCCCCAAGTGAATGCCCAACGATGCGGACATTATACCCAAAGCATTCACAGCCAAATCCCAGTAATTTAGAAAGAAACCCATAGGGTTCAGTGTCTGTATTTCCATTTCAAAAATAAATTAATGTTAGAAAAAGAGTTTACGTTATGTAAGGAAGGCAAACTTTCTATAGTATAAAATTTCAATGTCAGTTTGGGAAAAAGTATAATGTTTTACTCAATCATGTAACCATTCAATGGTGATAATTTAACTCGCACAATAAAGTGTTTGTCATAGAAAGCAGGAAAAAAAAAGAAAAATCAATTTGACAAGATCACCTCTTTATATCAAAGTACTGAGTTAAAAAAGAAACATAAGCATTTTTTACCATGCTCTCCAGGGTTTCCTTCAATCTGTATAAAAAGCTCCCGCGCAGCCTCAACTATACCCGAATGCCCATAGTGGGGGAATGATGAAGCCACATTTTTGTGTATATCAGAATGAATGTGGTTGCAGCTGCAAGGAGAAACTTAAAATATTGACACAAGAGACCAAAGTACTGCATTGGAACATAAAATATCTTCAAATTTAGAGGCAAATAATTAATTGCACATTGCAACCAAAATTGTAAGATACATAGAAGAGAAGATACGACGGTTCCAGGAATCTCTCTGCATAGGTAAAGAACTTAATGGGAAATCATTTGCAGTTGCCCAAGGCTGACAAACATAGTTGATGCTTGATAATCGCAGCATAATACGACATAATTTGAGCTCCTAGTTATGAGACCAACTGCAGAGTCATTTGAAAGCCATATTTCTGACTTGACTACAACGCCAAAGAATAGGCAGTTGTCCTAAAATATATGATCCACTTATTTCAATGAAGATATGACGATGTTAACAAAAAAGTTGAAAGCAATAGCTCCCTCTCCTGCTCTCGGTGAAAAACTTGCATGTGATTCTGATATAATGTATTTCACGTACACCCTAAATATCTAGATACAAGTATGACGATGTATTTCACTTGCAGTGTTTAAAACTTGTGTGAAGTTATAAACAAATTAATTGGGGTTTTTTATCTTTTCACCTACACCCTAAATATCTATACAGTACATGTTTCAGAGTGTATTCAAAATGTGAAAAAGAGAGACATTAAGAAAATACTTTATCAAACCAGCCAAGTCTTTTGCAGAAAGGGGGCATTCCTTGCATAATCCATCGGTTATTAGGTCCTCAGGGGTTTCGGTTCCACGTATAGCAATTACTACAGTTTGTAGATGATGTAGAACCACAATAAAATATGCAGCTTCACACTTGACCTGCTATGGGTATGAGCCAAAAAAAAAAAACCTATTATACTTGTAGACTCTGCCAGTAAAACATAAAAAACAAGAAAAGAAAAACTAAAAAACAATCACAATATCATACACAAATTGAGCATATAGTGATCTTGATTTGGATAGCTCTGGGTTTCCCCGCATTTACAACAACAATCAAAGCCTTTTCCCATTGGTGATTATTCCACAATTCTACATGGTTGATAATATATACACATATATAACTATTTGTGGGCACTGCAATATCAAGAAAATGGATCACCCAAACTTTTCCTTCAATGTTATCATTCATAATTGCATCTTGTTTCAAGTGACCATGATCACTCATCCATCGTTATCATTTTCACCTCTGCAACATTGATCTTAATTGTTGGCTCTTGATCGGCCAAAATCCAGTCTCGTACAACACCGTAGGTTTTATAACTGTGGGGTGAAATTTTCCTTATAGCTTGAATTTAACTTTTTTATCACTTACACCTAAGGGGTTCCTTCATTTCTTTATCCTACCCGGATCCTATGGTTCACATCTTTTTCTATTTCCCTATCATTCTATATATGATGGTCCTTAAGATACTTTAATTGTAAGATCCGTGGTAAGGTATGCTCTCTTCATTTCATCTCTAAGCTATAATTTTGTTTCTCTTGCTAAACATGCATTCTATATATTTTGTTTTACTTGTACTTGCACAAAAGTTATATGCTTCAATTTTTGTCTCCATATCTCTATCTTTCCATTTATTTCCTCTCTTTCAATTTCTGTTGGATATGTTCATGTCCTATAGGACATATACATTGATACTGTTGGCTAGTAAAATCTTCCTTGTTTCTTGCAAGTATGTATTATTATTATTGAAGATGAGATTCATTCAACAATATTAAAAAATAATGGTGTGATTAGTGTCAATGGCTTCTCACCATTATGTTATTTATTAACAAGTATCCATGCCCCTCTTCATCTTCCTAAAACATAGAGGTCTTTCCTACTGAATTTCACTCTTTTCAATTTTGTATGTTAAGCCTTTGTCTCCTCATGTACACTACACCACATTTGGACATATAAATTCTCTAACCTGGTTTACTCTCCCATGTCTGAGTGCTTCTGGAGGCAGATTTGCATACTTTAGAAAGGCTGCAGCATGACCTCGCCACCAGTTATCACCATCCAAAACAGGTCGTCTAAGAAAATGAAATAGGTACATAAACATGTTGAAAATGAAATTCTTTGAATTCATGCATGTTGAAGAAATATAGCAGGAAAGATGTAATCTAAAAATAGAGATAGAAAGGCAGAAAGAGCGTAGAAACACAAATATACAGATTTAAAATTTATGAGCTCGCTGACATTAATTTGATCATGTATAGTATCTACAAAAATCTATTAGACTACTTTAAGATGGTAGGGGATATAAGGTTGATTGCTTGGTGGTTAGGGTGGGCCAGTAGGGTAGTTAAGGCGTGGAGTGGTAAGGAGGTTGGGGACCGGGGGGTTCCACCCCCGCCTACAACATAGCACTAATATATACTAACCTTTGTCATTCCAATAAAAATACTATATTGATATGATATGGTAAGTTTTGTTTCTTTTGATGAAAGACATAACAACAAAGAGAATAAAAAAGCTACAGATATAGGGAAAAGTATCATTCTAAAAAAATTGAATGGAAAAGAATGGGTGGAGGAACAATCAAAGTATCAAACTAGAGAAACACTTGCACACCAATACTATCATGTATTCTGATAGTAATAGTAATACATTTTTCAGAGCTCAAAGACCATTTCTTAAACGCAAATACAGAGGATCCCTCCAACCACATCGCATGTTTTGATAAGTAATATATTTTTCGGAGTCCAAAGAGCATTTCTATGTTACAAAGAACAAGTATGAAGCCCAAAAAATGAAATTGAAAAGAAGATTTCAAACTACTACTACTTCTGGTTGTCGCGCAATCCCTTCTACAGCTTGCCCTGCAGCTGTGCCTTGACCAACCAGATTCAGTTATATACACCATAATTCATAAAGTTGAAAATCCAACAAATGATCACCTGTTGCGTGCCCAAGGAGACAAAACCCCTTGTCTGTAGAGCCATAAACAAGGAAACATGAGAGGGTTTCGTCCAACATCAAGAAGAGGACCCTGAATCATGATGGAATGCGGTAAAATGTTAAAAGCAAGCAGGTTGGTAAAAATAAAACATGAATTTGGTATTAAGCTTTGAACAAAAATACAGTGTATGCAGCTTCAGCAAATTGATGAAGAGCTGCAGCTTCTCTAATACACATCTCTGGTGCTGGCATGGATCCTTGGCATGATTCTGACAATTTTTCATTGCTTTGGAGTAAAGCTAAAGCTGGAGGAAAAAAAATTGAAGGTTATAACATGATGGTGAAGTGAATTGGTTATAATTAAGTTAAGGTGTGGTGAGTATTTGAAGAAACCTGCCAAGAGTTCCATATGGCCGGTTCCAGAAGCACGATAAGCAACAAGGTCACCTAATAATCGTGCAACGGAATAGACTTGATCATGTTCTTCTTCCTGGATTGGAGTCAAGTATTTGACACGGCCGAGACAGCACAAGGTCTCGCGTAAGCCGTTATCAAAAACCTCCCTATAATGGGATTTCCAAGCATGGTCGTGGGATTCGTAGAAAGATCTCCATTTGAGAACATCAGAGCCAGTAAAACACTGAGCAACAGCAACGAAACAGACGAGGGTGATGAAGAGAGAGAGTAACTTGTGGTTCCACCACTCAGGGTTCCATCCCAATTCTGCATGCGTTGTTGTTGTGGTTGTTGTTGTTGTTGTTGTTAGTGATTAGTGATATAATAATGAATAGTCCGTAGAGAAAGAGAGAGAGAGAGAGAGAGAGAGAGAGAGAGAGATGGAATCATCGGAACTCACCAACCTAAAAGACAAGGAGTTGGCGCGGTATCTTTGGAGAAATAGTAAGCTAATTTGAGGACAAGGTAAGTAGCGCACACAAATTGAATGACTGTCAGAGCCACGGTGCATCGACTCCACAACAGCCATTTCTTATACTTAGCCTGTTGTTGTTGTTAAAGATATGAATGAATGAAATTGTAAAGAAATAATAATAATAATAATTATAGAACATAATACATACACGTCTTTGGAAGCGTAAAAGAAGGTGATCTGCTGCTGCGGAGGAGGAGGAGTGTTGGTGGTGGTCGAGAATGAGTTGGGCAGCAGAATGTTGAGCAACGGCGGTTTGATGCATAACTAGAATCCTGATGACGGCAGCCAAAGAAACGGAGAGGAATGGGAACAAGGAACGGAGATCGCAGATGCGATAAGTGTAGGAAATCAGAAGGGCGCCAACAAGGAAAACAAAACCGTTCGAAACCCCCAAAACAATGCCCACGCGTCTCACCTTTCTCCCTCCTTCTTCCATTGCATCGCATCGCATCGCATCGGAACACCAATTAATTCATACGCAATTTTTTTCTTCTTAACCAAACATACATACATAGATAGATGCGTCCCTCCCTCGTCCAAACTCTCTCTCTCTCTCTCTCTCTCTCTCTCTCTCTCTCTCTCTCTCTATGCTTGCTTTACTACTACTATTTCTCAAAATCGTCTTATCTTTTGATTTCTTTCTCTTGTGTCTGTCATCTGCATAAATAAATAAATATCTAGAAGCTGCTAAAAGATACATTCCTTTAAATTTTTAAATAACAAATAGAACATCTTTTAAATAAATATGGTAGTATTTAGGTTTTTTAATTTATTGCGTGTACTATTATAAAATAAAATGGTCAAGTAATTTTCATTTTAATTTATATATCATGTCCATTAAAAATTTCAATTAAATTTAAATTTTCAAAAGTTGTCTTCATAGTTCATACTGTATTGATTATGGCATTATCCAAAACAACACACAAAACACAAAAATGCACTTAAGTGTTCTTTCATTAAAAAAACTCACTTTCTGAATGAGGGAGTCCCAAGATGCATAGTTAATTAAAGAAAATAAAACTAAACAGGATTGCTTGTTTCATTCTATGGGCCTAAAATCTAAACTTTGTATTCTTGTGATTCCATAAGAATAAGTTATTCGTCATTTGCACAACACGTACCCAAACAAGAAACAAGCCAATTCAACAGAAAGTCAATCTCTACTTTGAAATACAGGTACAGCTATCAAATGTTGAAAAGGAATCGATTTTTCTAGACTATGTCTACCACAGGTAGATTACAACATACATACACTGTATGTACAATTTCCTTCATTATTCGTTTAAAGTTCGAAGGTACAAAAATCAGTTTCCATCAAAACCTTGATTTCTATGCACAGTGCCATAGAATTTCACAAAACACAATTAAGTTTATGTACTTTGTTTGCATCCACAAGTGCAATTCTCAAGATCTTCGTGAAGCTTCTGAAAAAGGGTGAAAAGATGATGTAATCAATATCAACAAAAGCCTGTCAAAGATTACTTAATGCAAACACTTTTGCAATACAATAAGGTTTGGTGGTGCAGCTTATTACCCGTATACATTTTATTCACGTGTAATTATCTTAATATATATATATATATATATATGTGTGTGTGTGTGTGTGTAAAAAAAACGGCAGTATGTACTACTACTATCGTATCAAGGAAAATTTCCTTATTCATATGAAGCTCTTTTAAATTTGGAAATATATAAAATATATTCTACACAGTAGATGCTATGGTAAATTTTACAAACCTGAACTTGAGTTTGAAGACCTTTGATATGTTGAACAGCCAAATCCAGCATGTCAGAATAACTTGTTTGCTACAGTGACATTTTGAAACACCATTAAGCAACTTATAATATCCACACTGATTTGACATACATATTATGACTGATCCTATATCCAATTCAATTGAAGATCCTATATCCATATTCTGATAACTTGAGCTTGATCCTGACTCTTTGTATATGCCAATTTAGCAATTCTTGCACATAAATCTTACTCTTAAAATTAAACAAGGAAAGCAAAATTGGAAGGAAAAACACAAATCTAGTTACATATATCATCTGCTGCTGCTAGTATCCAAAGTTGACTGTAGAAGCTTAAATCTGATCACAAATAGATCACAAATCTGACACTAAATTGACTGAAGTATCACTTACATTCATCTACTTTTAAACAAGGCAAGTAGAAACTCACCCTGGAATCAAGAGTGAGTGAAGACTCTAATTTACTGTAAAACATACTCTCTATGTTTCAGTAGTCTAAAATTATTTGTTATTTTAGAATACCAAGACAATATTTATTAATTTTTCAAATAATACTTTAATTTAATTAAATAGATCACCTAATTACTTCACTCATTCCATTTAATGTGTGCATTACCATAAACAAGTAATTATGAAATGAATAATAAGTAAAGTGAGGAGGCTTGAGTAGGTAGCATGAGCAATACCTTATCCATATTAGGTACAAGGTCCTGCAATTTTTTCAACTTGCCGCTTATTCTAGTTCTTCTCTCCTGCATAAGACATGCAATCCAATAGAAATGGTTGGTATATACATAGTATAGTATTTGATAGAATTAGAAAGATAAAGGTAGAATAATTACCCGTTCAGCAATGCTACGGGGATGAGTGGCACAGCCTCGCTTGGCACGGATTTTACAAGGGACAGAATCTTGGGGAATATTATGCATAAGTTTGTCCATTTCCAAAGAAGTTTGTGGGAGACTATACTGAGGAGTAGAAGTATTAAAATGAATTAATGTGAATGTGATGAATGAAGAATTAATTAACATTGTGAAGAGACTAGACGTAATACCTGGGTTTCTAGGGCAGTGAGGCAATGTAGAAGAAGATCGGGGTCCTCGTTGTCACTTCTACTAGAACGCTTATTACTATTGTTAGTTTGGGTAGTAGAAGAAAATACTATGGAATTTGAATTATTATTATTATCAGCTCCACCCCAGGTACTAGTACTATTGTGCAATGATCCATTTCCAGCTGCAGTATAGTCAGCGACATTTTCGGATATTTGAGAAAGACATTCTTGTCCTCCCCCACCTGCTCCTGTGAAGCTCAATTCAGACTTCAATCTTGACCCTCCATTACCTCCTCCTCTTGTGATTGTGAACCCCGCTGATTAATAATAATGGTTTGAATGTGATGAGATAAAAAAAAATAAAAAAAGGCAAATGCTAAAAAGTGCACTTTTTAAGTAGTTTAAATAGTAGGTTTTTATATAATTTATATAAAATCAACACATTAGAAATTGTATTGTTTAACTTTTAAAATAAATAATTTATTAAAGTAGTATACTTAAAGAGTGCGCAGATGCACTTGTTAGCAAGACCCAAAACAAAATACTAGTAATGTATGGGTATGAGATTATTTATCATCCAATCCAATCCATTGACTTTGTCTGGTCTAGCCTAATTAGAGTTGAAACTAAAACTACGTACCCGCTCCCAAAATAGACAGACAAATTAAATAAATAAATAAAATGATGGATGATTGATATGAGATGATACCACTGTTATTATGATTGAGAGTGGCGAGATGGTTGAGGAAGCCAGCGGGAGAACTTTTCTGACGGAGCAACGCCGATCCATCAAAGCCGTCGTAAGCAGAAGAAGATCTCTGCTGCTGCTGCTGCTGCTGGTGGTGGCTGGAGTCTCCGGAGAAATAATGTCCCGTTCCAGGGAGAAGTCGCGAGCCTCCTCCTCCTGCTGTTGTTGTTGCTCCTAAGACGGCATCGACGGTGCTGGCGAGGAGAGAACCGGGTGCGGAATCGTACCTGGTAAGTCCCGTTTGGCTGATGGAGCTCTGTTGTTGGTGGGAAGAAGAGGAAGAAGAAGAACCGGAAGAGGAAGGAGGACGATACATGATACACGATTCAATCGAATATCTCAAAATCTACTGTGTATGTGTGTGCGTGGGTGCGGAAAAGACTAAAAGGAAGATGGATGGAATGAACAATTAAATTAAATTAAATAATTAAAAGTAGCAAGTTGCTGCTAGTTGGGTGGGGTTGAGGTCTGTTTACATTACAAGATGATACTACATGAGTACATGCTACAAAACAAGAAAGATATTAATTAATAGATCTATTTGGATTAGATGCGCTGCATTACACAACCCACTTGTACAATACAATACTTAAAACCCAACTTGCTTCTTACAATCACGTGCTCTTTTTTTCTCTAACACATACATGCCCACCTTCACCGTATCTCCGTTTTTAAGTCCCCACCGCACTCCTATTTTCAAAACTAACTACACTCACCATCTTTTTTTAATTACTCCCATGGATTCCATTGGCGGCTTCCCGAACTTCTAATCAAGATTAACTGCGGATCGATTTAGTTTTGAGCATAAAAGTCAACCTAACTGCGTGATAAAAATGCATAAGATTTGGTTTGATTTGGTTTGGTTCGGTTAGATTTTAAAAAGTAATTCAAATCATTCCAAACTAGACCGATGCAGTTTGGATTGAATCAATTTTCACAGTTTATCGAGGTATAAAAAACATGACAATAATATAAATTTATTATAAAATAAATGTAAAAAATGTTAGTATTTTATTCTTTACCTTTACATGAAATAATATGAATGTGCATAAATTGCGTGTATCATAAAACTTATTGATATCTTATACAAATAGTTTATTTTAAATAGGAACATTATAGTTTTTAATCGCGTAAAATGATATATTTTGACACTCTACTATTCTATAGACCCGGGCTCCGTTTGGTCCAACTTATTTTCTACTTATTTTCTTCTTCTTAAAAATAGAAAAGAAGAAAAAAATTGTGTTTGACTCCACTTCTCTGTATTTTTTACTTTATTTCCCTAATACTTTTAAGGAGAAATATGGCTAAATTCAATTTTATATTTCTCTATTTCATTTTTAAAAAATAGAAAAGTAAAAAATAAGTCGGGTCAAACGGGACCTCAATTTTGTTTGAGCTTTTTAAATTGGATTTTGTAACAGATTGATTGTTTCTAGTTAATAAAGTTAAGTTACGTATTGCGGTTTGGTTTGATTTTATGAAATGAAAACCGCGAATCACACCAAACTGCACGGTTTAGTAGAAAAATGATTCGTGATATTTTAATTAAATGCGGTTTTTTCGATTTCAATTTGAATTGGTTCGGTTTGCGGTTTTACTTTTGGATTGGTTCGGATACGATCACCCCTACTTCTAAAAGGAGTACTTTAATATTTTGAAGAAAGCTAAGGTGGTCTTTTAGAGTCATTGATTTTGTACTTCACCACCACTTTATTTCCAACCGCCAGTAAGATTGAGTCAACTAATATCAAGGCATAACCCTAATTAATTCAGAAATTATGGAGAGAAATCTATTCATATAATTTTAGACAACTTTAATGCTTACCTTATCAGAAGATAATGGGTGGTGGTCTGCTCAATTGGGTAAGTTTGGAGTGGAGGGAATATTTACTTGTAAGACACTCTGACACTCAAGTAAGTAAGAGCATGAAGTGAAAGTTTTTAGAGAAAGGTTAAATACCTAAACATGTGCCAGAAGTGGCATATATATATATATATATATATATATGTGTGTGTGTGTGTGTGTGTGTGATGGTTTGCTAACTTTCTCCCACATGTTTTACTCGCGCGCCCCCACCCACCTCCATTTCTCGCGTGCCCCCACCCACTCCCATTTCTCGCACATCGCCCATACATATGGGGGTAGTAAAACATGTGGGAAGAGGTTAGCAAGCATCCTCCCACATGTTTTACTCGTGCGCCCCCATTTCACCTCTAGTTTCTTTCACCCCACCCACCCCCCATTTCTCACGCGCCCCCACGACCCCCTCTGCCTTCATTTATCAACGCTCGAGTGGGTCGGGGGCGCTAGAAATTAGGGTGGTGTGAGGGAGGCTCGCTAACTTCCTTCCACATTATTTAAAGTGGGATGAAGTTATCAACCCCCTATATATATATAGCCCCAACGCTAAACTAAGGTCATTAATGAAAGGGCGAAGGTCGCGTCTTGACATCCCTTCCATCAATGACTATCAGAATCTTAGCTGATAAGTCATGATGAGCAGTAATGCTCATCATTCCAGTGTCGGCCGTGGCAGATTCGCAAGACTTTGTTACGGGTACGATGGTGATGGTGACGTGGGATGAGTTATTGGGTCAGCATCAAACTTCTTTTTAAGTTGTCAATGTATAATAAGAGTAGCAATCGAACAATTTTGGACATTAGATTTTTTTTTGTCAAATAGTCTAGTGGTTAAAAATTATACCCTCTTAAGATGGATGAATATGTGAGATGATCGGGATTCGAACTTCAATCCATCACTTATATAATGCAATGTCGTAACACCGAGAGACATTAAATTAGACATTGAAAGAAGTAATTTTTTAAAAATAAAATAAATATTACAGTAGTACTATTACTATTGAGTAAGGGGCATTAATTAGAACGGGCTTGGTTGAAGGCCCAATCCAAGACGTTGATAGGGGAGCGGCCGGCCTGTTATGTTTAAGTTAGGGCAACACAACACAACACAACACAATACGCCGGAACGGTGAGTAGTGAATGAGCGAGAGAGGGAGGAATCAATCAATCAATCAATCAAGAATGGCGAGCGAGAAGGTAAAGCGAAAAGGAAGTGCTACTGATGACGATAATAGAAGGAATAAGAAGACGAAAAAGAACAAGACGACGACGGAAGAAACAGCTTTAACAAATTCAAATCCGAAGAAGGAAGTAGGAGCTCCTGGAGCAGAGCAATTGCGTTTCTTTGTGGATCAATTTCAAGGTGCGTTTCAACTTTCCTCCATCGAGCTGGAATCCCTGAAAGACACATCGATTTTGGAGGTATCAAATTCAGATACAGATATAGATGTGAAAATGTTAGGGGTAACTATTAAATCTGCATTTGGGAATGGTTGGAGACAAGTGCTCTGTGAAGGTGATGATGAAGGAGGTAAAATCCCTCCCGGTAGCCCCTCAGTTCTAATAATATCTTCCTCTGCTTTAAGATCCATTCACCTTTTAAAAGGATTTCGCTCCATCACTAAACAATGCAGCGCTGTCAAGTTATTCTCTAAGCATATCAAACTTGAAGAACAGGTAGTATGTATTCAATCTATTCTAAGGCTCAATCAATGCTTTCTATTAGTAATTCCAAAAGGTGTATCTATGTATGTAGTCAATAATAATCATAACTATCTGTGTATTTGAGCTGACATACATTTAGTAGTAGTAGTAGTAATTTAGTATCCATAAAGTTTCATTTCTTCACGCACGCACGCACTTGGAAATGATACTACATGTTTTATTCCACTTCACTGTAATTCATGATTTCTCCTTCAATTCACGTATACAATATTAACCATTGACTTTGCTTTATGCACCATGCAGATTTCTTTGTTGAAAAACCGCGTTAACATTGCTAGCGGCACACCAAGCAGGTAAGTTGCTCATCAATCTTACAATTTTGTTTTCTTATCAACCATCCATCGGATCAAAATCAAAATCAAATACTATTTATGTTTATGATTCTTTGGTGATTATTATAATATCAGTATAGTCCTGTAATGTGTGTGTTTGTATAGTTATATCAACTCTCGAATGCGTTGCAGGATAAAGAAGCTCATTGACACTGAGGCGTTAGGCCTTTCAAGGTTACAAGTACTCCTGCTTGACATGCATCCCGATGTAAAGGGCTATTCCTTGTTTACCCTTCCACAAGTCAGGTGTGTTTGTCTCTCATCCCCTTCCCCCCTATCTATCTATCTATCTATCTGTCTGTCTATTATATATATCTTTATTTCAATTCCTTAAAACCAACCCTTAGAGGTTGATGAATTGAAATTACATTGAAATTACCATCATTTTTCTGAAGCTAACCCTATTGATGTTACACTATAACTGCCTGCCAGAGATGAATTCTGGGACCTATTCAAGAATTACTTTTATCAACCGATGATCAAGGGTGATCTGCGCATATGTCTCTACGGTCCACACCAGCTGGCTGCTCGATCAAAAGGCAAAAAAAAAAGGACTTCCTGTTCTTGATCAATAATATATGACGTTAATCATTAATCATACTTGTCTTGTTTTAGGGTTGTATACTTAAAATTTATCATATGATTGATTCTATTATCTTTAGACGGTATCCATTTTGTATGAAAGGAATGTTATTACTATTATTATTGGTGGTGGTACCTTATGGCTGAAGTTAAACTTGGCCAATGCCCACACAGTGAGAGTGTTTTGCCAAAAGTCAAAGTGTATCATGCTTTGTTTTACTACAATTCCAACGGAACTTATTTACTTTAGAGACAGTATTAACCCTTCCCATGATAATTTGGAGTTTAACTAGGTAAGTATCCGTCAAAAGTACTAGTAACAAGTAAAATCTGATCACTAATTGTTACAAATAGAATTTGGACTCTGGTTCTTCCAAATGAATTGTCATTAATTGATGCTCATTGACCATTTGAACTCAAGTCCTTCCCAAGATAAATGCACCTAATTAATTACATATTTGAACTTTGTTAATCGTTTAAATTCAAATTGACTGTTAAAATATCATATCTCAAAAGAATCCTCCCTCCATCCCAAAATATAAAAAAAAAGTCTTTTTTTTTTCCTAAAATATAAGAGATTTTTTTTTATTTGTTATCTTTTCTATGAAAAGTTTATTTTCTCTTATATTTTTTATAACCAATAAGAATTATTTTACGTATTTTCATGCAACTTACTTTAAATAAAATAAAAAAAATAACATACTTCCAATTATTATGTTTAATTTTTTCTTAATAAGTGTGATTTTTATTTTTTTTTCTTATAATTTGAGATAGAGAGTATAGTTCAACATAAAGATTTTGTTCATTTACAAATACTTTAATCTATGATATGTTTGAACTCACTTATTTGAGTTTATCTACTAGCATAATCATGTGACTTTTTAGAAAAAATTATGAACTTATGACATGTCCATAATTTGTTTCCAACTTATTTCCACAATCTCTCTAGGATAGCTTAAGAAAATCGTCTTTTGTTATACAAATAACTGATACATAACCACTTATGCTACAACCTACAAGTGCTTAATTTAGTTGCTTGTCAAAACAAGGTCTTAATCAGAAATGGAGCTGAAAGCTTAAAGTGGCTTCTTCCAATTAAGTACTGAGACCAATGACAATCGTAACAAAATGTCTGAGGAATACGGTGTAGAGATAGATTTATCAGAAACTTGTATCTTTAATATAGATTAGACACCCAATGCTATAAATCAAATTATCCATTGTGTATAATATCATATAATCCTGTAAACTTACTGCTAATTAATATTTATACTAATAACTAAGCATAACCACTGGTACTTTGAAAAATAAAATATGAAGGGGAAATCCCTTGGTGATTTTTTTCCCTACTCACACAAAGCTAGCTAAATCATACATGAACTGATTGCCTCATCCATTTTGTAGCTGACCACTTCTCCCCAGCTAGTACCGGACATCCTCCATGCACACTATTCGGATCTGACTGTCCATCCAGTCCCTGAGAATACCAAGCAGAAATAGTTCAGAAAATAAAAATAAAACTTGATGGTGTATGCTTTATTTGGCAAGACACATAAAAAGTTCATATGAAAAATACGCAGCACAAAAAGTAGCGCTCCAGGATTTGTTACTCTCTGCATTGACATTTCCTATCAAATTAGAAGTACTAATTGACAAAAAATAAAAGAATCCATTGCCATTTTCTATCATTCATAAGGTTTATACAATAGGAGCAGCAATTTTCTTAAATGTTCAATAGAACGTTATATACTTATAAGATGTATTTGTTACTTTTACTGCTTATACTTTCATGCTCGGATAAGAATCTTACTATCTTAAAAGCATATAACAAGCTTTCTAGAATATTTAAAAAAATTACTGCTCCTATTTTATAATCCAGATAAATGGATTTCTTAAAACACATAGTTATACTAACCATACTCCAGAAAAGCACTGCATTTCCTTTAACTGGTTTCACACATAACCCTTTGGTTAATTTCCCACCACAGCTACATTCATCTGAACCAGCCTGAAACACATTGCATATCATCAGTAGCAGCCTTGGGTAGAGTCAAAATATCCAACTAGAGTGTTTGATAATACTATTACACCACATAGTAGATAGCTAATACTTGCATTTTACACATTGGGCATGTCTCAGGTATAAGTACATCCAAATATAGTCAATAAATCAATAAATATCATTATTCAGGAAGACACGAGCACCAAATATCATATGTGCACAACCAGTCTGAGCAGTGAAACATAATCCCAGCATCATAATCATTCAGCATTTATCTTCTTGTCTACTTTAATAACCCACAATAATAAAAATTTAACTCATTATCCATGAGAGGGGTGTGATTTGGATTCCGGGGACAAAATACAAAAGTTTGATAGTTCTACAAACTAAACAAATAAATAATAAACAAAAAATACATGCATCTTGTTATTCGTGAAAATAAAACACATTTTCTTCCCAGTTAGAGCCTAGAGTTAAGATCCATGCACAATTCTGGCACCAGCTTGCCACTTAATATCTGCTTTAGATTAAGGCTACTCATATGCTTCAGAACAATGTCTATAGCAACTACCTAAACATGCCAATATGATAGTTTAGAAAACGAGAAGCTTACCGATGGGAAATGTGTTTCTCCTCCCTCAACATTGTCACCTAAATACATAAGCATTGTAGCTATTCGCTGCCCACCACGCTTCAAGTTGAACTGTCTCGGAAAAAGAAAGGGTCGCAGATGATTTATTGAAGCTGAATGAGGAGATTCTCATACCATAATAAATCTATAATAATGAAAATAGACATGAATACAACTCACAGTATCAGAAAAATAGTCATGGTGGGGTCTGTAATACTGATTCTTCTCATACCTGTGCTGCTGCAGACGTTAGATTGATACTAGCAAAATCCATCAGGCTCAGATATTATTAGTAAAAAAATAAATCATATCCTCACCTCAGGACTTGCATAAGCTCTCCATTTTCAATTGGCACTTGAGAGTAGACCGAAATTCTTTTTTCAATTGCCTAGTTGAGAAGTGGAACATATTTTATCAGACTGTACAGCTAATACTATCTAATAAAATGTTTTTTTTATTAAAAAATTAAAGTATATTTAAATAAAATGTAAATTATAACAACGCTTAAAAAATAAAATCGGACAATAATTTATTTAAAAAAGTTGAACACGACAATGCTACAGCCTACAAGAAGTAAAGTTCATATATAGTTGATTTTGTATTAAACAGATTAGCAATTTCTTTTTCAATATAAATAACTAATCTTCCATTTGTTTTAAGTTTTGTCTTGACAATTTTCGTTGCTAACAAAACTCTCTTTGTAGTTGCCGAAGAGACTGAAAGTGTCAAAATAAAACGAAATAAATCTGTAAATCAAGTGATAATCTTTTGACTTTCCAGTTTTTATTAGTTTTTGCCAACTAAAATTATTTGAGGTAGCTAAATATATATTATAGGAGTAGCTAAGTATAAAAAAAAATAAATAAATAAGAATTGAAGCCTCCTCGCCTGGACACAATCACACAATAGGTGTGAAACCTAAAGGACCATAGAAGCGGCACAATGTTTCAAAACTAAACTAGCACCAATAACCACCCAAAAGGGGTTCTTTCTTAGTGTGTATCAGACCACAAAAGGTTCATGTTAACATGTGCCCTAAGGGCACATTTTAATATGCTAAAAGTAGTAAAATTTTAAAATAAAAGTCAATATTTTAACTTTTGAGAATTTCAATGTACAATTTCCAAGATAAAGTTTCCTCATTTAAATCCTTAACATGTGCCCTTAGGGCACATTTTAACATTTTCCTTAAAGATATAGTAAACTTGATAACTTACATGTATCATAGGATATTTTCTCTCTTCATGACTCAGAAACATACCGGAGCTTGTTCTTACATCACTCTTGATTCCCTGTGTGGAAGACAGAAATATCATCATGATTTGTGAAAAATTACATGTCCAGAGATGTTAATGACCCCCCACACGCTAAAAGAATACTACAAAATAAATGTACTGGTAGGTTAAAAATTATCCAAAAAACCTCTAGACTACAACTGTGCTTAGTTGAAGCACATAATAGACACTTTTGCCTAATAACTTTAAACAAGTTTTTCGTTCATTAGAGACCAAAAAACAAAACGGAAAACTTTAGAAAGAAACTCATTCACATAATATAGAGTGGTGACAATAATTTGAGAGAACCAATAAAACTAAAGGAAACAACAATCGAAAACACTTAAAGGAGAAGCACAATGACTACAAAGTTAAGATTGAAAAATGGGAAAGCAGAATAGAATATCGACAACAACAAAAATAGATCGTGTGATGATGAATAGTCACCAGAAAACACCTAAATAAAATCTTTTTCTTAAAAAAGAGGGAAGGAATCCCATCGCTACCTAAAATCAGTCTATAAAAATAAAAAAAACATTACAACACAAGTAAAAGAGGGTTTTGGCGACCCTTGCATTTGTGCAGGTGAACTGCAAACTTTCTGAGATTTTCCAGTGAATAGCCATTGTGAAGGTTTTGACCCAAAATGCGATGTTACATAGAAGAAATTGCAACCACGGGTTCCTCCTGCATTATCATGTCATTATAGTGTGCTTTGGGCATGTGCTGAGAATACTTGGAATTGATTAGTGTGTGATACAATTGTACTATAGTCATAAACTCAACACAACATTATATCTCTGGCTTTGCAGCTTATACGGGCTTCAAAATCTCCAATTATGAAGTATTTTTATGGAGGGAGTTGAAGATCAAGCCTAACAGAGGGATAGCGATAGTCTATAGACTAGATCAAGCAACTCTTCAAAATAACCCTTCATTGGTTTTAAATCTGGGGAATTGAGATGAGAGCAAAACAGAGGGAAGAGAGAAAGGGACATTTTATTCTAATTCTCTGAAATGAATTGTATTCTCAATCTGATTATGTCCAGTGCTAAGCTAAGACTTAAAGGGTACAGAGTTAGTTACAGAAATAACTGTCCCTATGAAACTGCTACGGCTGTCACTAACTGTGAAACAACTAAGGCTATGCAAATAGTTGAATACAATACAGAGAAGTAATACTGAACTGAAACTAAATACATTGCAGAACTCAAGTATATAACCTAACGCTCTTAGAATGGATTCAGGATTTCAGGTCTTCCTTTATGTGAGGCTTGGTATTATTACGTAAATTTATTGTCCATATTTTTCCATGTCCTATATAATGCAGTTTATTGTAAGCACGGTCCTTCGACATTGGATTAAGCATTTAATTGTTTCCAACAATGTTATGGATTCATAAAAGAGAATGAAAGAAAAAATATACTTAGTCATAAAGCAAATGGCAACAATAAATGAAGTTCAAGTTAAATATCAAGCTGCTTTCCATACATACACACTGTGTATTTCTTCCTAATAGGCATTCAGTAATTTATTATCAGATTCGTGCATGCTAATATTTGGGACTCCCTAGGTGAGTTAGAGTTAGACATTAGCAAATGAAACTAAAACCCATGCAGAGAATGAAATTTAGAAACAAAAAAAAAAACTATATACCTTTCCTGTCTTTGCATCCACCACTGTTGAAATTTTCAGGCGAGGGAGGGCTACTGCCCTAAGATATTCACATTCCTGTAAAGATATAACTTTAATACGCATTTGCAAAACTTAATAATTGGCAGATGAACATTTTGGAAGTACTGCTAATTGCCCGAGATTAGAAAGTTATTCTCTTATAGTAGTCGATAGGAAGGTTTGTGGTTAACAAGAAAATGATACTTCACAGCCAGCAGGCTAACACCTCTTGATGAACTTTCAACCATCCAAAGATAAGGGTATCTCTACATTACTCGACATATTTTAGTTATTAATTAGCCCTCCAAATTACTTTCTCAAAGATACAGATTTTTGACCAAAGTCGTTCATAAGGAGAACTAAAGTGGCGATACAATATATAAAAGGAATAATTTGGTGACAGTCTAGTATCTTTGAGGACTTGAGGGAAAAATTCCTTAAAGAGCTAGGGTGTGTTGGAAGAGCATATTCAGAGCATACTCGAGCTTATATTATGACATAAACACTTGTGCGTGTTTGGGAGAACTTACAAAAAATAACTTATAGCATGTCCATAAGTTGTTTTGATGGAATTTTCAAGATAGCTTATGAAAATAGTAGTTGAATTACATTCTATGTTTAAGCTTGTACAAAAAGAGAAGTGTAATTTCAAGTTATGTTAATATTTTTGTGAGTACATGAATAGGTGTGTAGGTGATAATAAAGGTAGGTTTATGATGAGTTAGAAGAAAGGACAAACCTCCAAGCTGAGGAAGTTATGTAGTAAAATAATTCGTGGAGACCAGCTAAGCACCTCAGGTTTTATCTGCATCAAGAATTGAGGATCAGAGAGGAATTCATTCATGATATACAAATATGCACTCACTTCACTTGTGTTCTTGCATTGTGGCAAAGAGAGTAGGAAAATCACAGATAAAAGGGAAGGCGAATGAATGAATCATACATATCCAAGGCGTAAGATTTGTGCTTCTTTGTCGTTATTCCAATATGGAAGGCCTGAAAATGATAAGAAGAAATACTGAATAAAAATATAGAAAAAGTGCGGGCATGATGATGATATTAAAAACAATAATAAGACTAACAAAGAGTAGTGAGTGAGTGAGTGAGTGAGTGTCCTGACCTCGGGGCAACTGAAGGTAACCATTAGTTTGTTGTTGACGCAATCTTCTAAATGGTTGAGACTCGGCTGTACCTAAACAAGTTGTAATTGTAATTGTAAGAATGCCAATTTGCATCTTACAATTGAATGGTAAGAAATTGATTCATACATACATACATACATACCATCTGATGAATCTTCCAATTTGCGTATGAATGCCAATTGAGAGAGAGCACCTGTAATATTGTGTTATGTTATGTAATCAGAGTAATCAATCAGAGTAGAAACAAACAAACAAACAAACAAACAACGAATCCATCACATCACATCGCCGGCATCATGCAATGCAAATACTAATCAGTTCAGAGTTCAAGAGACTGAATTCTATTCAAAAAAATACCAATAATCATTCCGAGGGTGACGAAAGTGAGAAGTCCGAACACGATCCTCATCGCCGGCGCCATGGAAACAGCTCGGTCAATGTCAACGTCAAATTCAAACTATCTCACCTCTCTCTCTCTGGTCTCTGCTGCGTTTTGCGTTTTGTTTCCCTTCAATTCATCATTAATTTTTTCCCTTTTTGACTCTTCTTGTAAAAATAAACTTTACTTATTTCCTATTTTACCCATTCCATTTGTTCATCTCCCCAAACTATTTTCGGTTTGTACATTTTCATTTCTTATGAATAAATGACTAAATTGAGTGACTAAATTGAGTTCGAACCGTAAAATCTGTTTGATTAAAAGGAAAGGAAATAGGAAGAAAGAAAAATATGAAATTCGAGAGATGAATGGAATGGATGAATTTAGTCTAAGTTCATCCATCGAATTCCGTGTTTTACTTTCTTCATACTTTCTTTCCTTCTAATCAAACGAAGTGTTGCTAATTAAGTTAAATTTAGGAGGGTGTTTTTTTAATTCAAACATCAATCTTTGCACATCATAACAAATGTCTTATCAATTGAGTCAGACTCATCCGACGGCACATTTCTATTATATTATTTAAAGAAATATAAATTATTTAATATAGTTTTAGAGTTAGTAAGAACAAACTTGTGTAACAAATAAAAAACACTTGTGTTTAGATTATGGGTTAATCTACAATATATATAAAAATCATCTTCTCACATATAAAAAGTATATACTTTTGTACCGATCGTGATTAGAGTTGAAAATAGGTTTGGATACGCTACAGTGAGGCTTTTTTATAAAAAAAATTATAAAATAATATTTAAATTTTACTTTTTTTTTAGTTGTTCTTAAAATTTGTAATTCTGAAAATAAGTTTAATATATCCATCAGTATCAAAGTTGTCATTGTGTTTTAACGAAAGATCAAAATTATGACAAAATTCTTTCAAATTTTCAATTTCTAATGACTTTAATTTCTTAATAATATTTCGTGAGTTTAATTTAGTTTTTTTTTTGACGAAGTGAGTTTAATTTAGTTGACAGTTTTTTTTTTCTTCTTAATACTAAATAGAAATCCATAAAATGTTAGTGTTTTAATTGTGTTTTAAAAATACAAAAAGTCTCAACTTTTTTTTTAATATAAGTCTCAACTTTCAACTTTTTATGTGAATGAAAAATTGAATTGAGTTGTATTTTTTTTCTTAAAGTGAGGCCTTAGTTTTATTTAGGTGGCCTTTTTTTTACCACGACACTATAGATTATTAGACTTATTATTTATTGGGGCCTTTTTTCTTAGTAAAAAATTTAATTTTTTCGAGGGCCTAAAGCAAGGGCTTGAGTGGCTTGACCCTTAAGCCGGCACTGGTGGATTGTCTCCCGGTGACAATTCCACTTGATTCATCCAATGTAGCGTTGAATCCATTTTTAAAATGGATAAGGATGACAAAACTTTCACTGGATACAACTTTCACGGAGACAAACGACAATCTCTTCCCTCACCACTATTATATTTTCAACAATTAACCTTCTAGTTATTACAAATTACAAAATATGATACAATAACATGTAGATTATGTAATACAAAAAATATTATTTAATAAGATTTTATTCAATTATATTGTCAAAAAAAAAAGATTTTATTCAATTACATTTATTGAATTCTTAAATTAATAAAATTAACGTTATGTTATTATATTTTAAATATTTATTTTCTATTAATTAATTTGTGATATAATTTTTTTGGTCGACACAAGAATATCCACGACACTAGTGGATATAAGTCTCAACTTTCAACTTTTTATGTGAATGAAAAATTGAATTGAGTTGTATTTTTTTTCTTAAAGTGAGACCTTAGTTTTATTTAGGTGGCCTTTTTTTTACCAAGACACTACAGATTATTAGACTTATTATTTATTGGGGCCTTTTTTCTTAGTAAAAAATTTAATTTTTTCGGGATCCTAAAGCAAGGGTTTGGGTGGCTTGACCCTTAAGCCGACACTGGTGGATTGTCTCCCGGTGACAATTCCACTCGATTCATCCAATGTAGCGTTGGATCCATTTTTAAAAGGAAAATGCTAAACAGTGCCACTGGAGCACTAGTTAAGCTTATTAAAAAGGAAACTTTGTCTTGGAACTTGTACAATCAATATATCTGTCTTGGAACTTGTGTCTTACTTTTATCTTTTATTTCTCTCCTTAGTATGCTTAACAAGTGGCCCGAGAGCATTGTTTAGCATTACCCTTTTTAAAATGGATAAGGATGACAAGACTTTCACTGAATACAACTTTCACGGGAGACAAACGACAATCTCTTCTCTCACCACTATTATATTTTCAACAATTAACCTTCTAATTATTACAAAATATGACACAATAACATGTAGATTATGTAGTACAAAAAATTTAGTTAATAAAATTTTATTCAATTACATTTTTTGAATTCTTAAATTAATAAAATTAACTTTATATTATTATATTTTAAATATTTATTTTCTATTAATTAATTTGTGATATATTTTTTTTGGTCGACACAAGAATATCCACCGTGGAAAGGCAGCTCAAAGAGAATTTGTGAATAAAATAGAAAGAAAATAAATTGAATAATGAATGTGAGGTTGTTTGCGAATTTGACATTGATGCGGTGAGATGAGAGGGGGCAAAGAAAACAAATGGCAGGTACTCTCCAATACAATTCAATGAGAAAAGATGGTAACAAACGAATCCACAATTCAGTAACAAATTAAGAATCAAATCATATATGATTTGGTGGTTCTTTCTCGCTGGAATTGAATAATTAACAATGCCGTGGTTTTCGTATTCTTCTTCTCACTTGGTGGAGACCATTCTCATTCTCTCCTCTGTGTTTGCAGCAACATATGCTTATGACAATAGTGCCTCATGCAATCATGACATGCAATTGGTAATTCTTCTTATAATTTCTCTTATATATGAAAACAATCATCTTAATTAATTAATTAATTGTTGCGCGCATGCAGGTGAAGGTGAAAAATTGGGTTGATGGAAAAGAAGGCGACATGCTTAATGCTATGACTGCAAGATTTGGCTCTTTTTTACCCGAGGACGCCGATCAGACTCTCAAATATCCTCTTGTTTCTTCTATTCCGGCAGACTGTTGTTCCCCATCAACTTCAAAGGTAAGTAGGTTAATATCTCATCCTTTTATTTTTAGAAACCTATCAGATTGCATCTTAATTGTATCATCATGTTTTATGCATTCCTCGTTATAAGAGACAAATACACTTTTTAGATTCATTAAAAAATTGATCGTATCTTATCTATTAATAATAAATCCAAATACATTTGTTTTCTTAATGAATCTAAAAAATGCATCTTTCTCTATCATGAAAAAAGTGCATTTGTCTCATATAATAAATAACAGATGTAATATAATTTCCAATCAAATTGGTTATTGTATGAATGTTGCACATTGCAGTTGTCTGGATCAGTTGCTGTTTGTGTTCGTGGTAATTGTGACTACACAACTAAAGCTACATTCGCACAGTCAGGGGGTGCTACTGCCATATTGATGATAAATGAGCGTAACTTCCCCACCCATCCATACATGCAATTCTTCTTTTCACTCAAATGTATTCCTTAATTCCTGCTGCATGTTAGTTAAATATCAAATTAATTCTCATGCTCACTTTCTTCCATACTATATACTATTTCTCAATGCAACCAAGTCGGGTTCTTTTTAACAAAGTCTCAATAAATGAGGCACTAAATGCACTACCATTGCTATATATTCACTAGTTTAAAAATGTATTTCCTATAAGTCTACTTGTTTTGTTCTTTTAAATGTTTACTTAATTTGTTTTAGTCATCTAAAATTTTACATGATTGTATTTGTTCAAAATCTATCTATTTATTTTCTCTTCAGAGCTCTATGAGATGGACTGCCCTAGTGATGCTACAGAAAAGATAAACATTTCAATTCCAGTTGTGGAAATAACAGAGACAGTGGTAGAAACTCTCAATAGTTTTCTCAAGTCTGGAAAAAAAGGTTAAACTTTCAATTTCTAAAACTTTTATTTGTATTTATGCGTTGTTTCAGAAAAGCCGAAAATTTATAATTCTTTTAACCATAACAAGAACTATATAGGAGGGAACCCATGATTAATTGAAGTAACTTTGAAGTGTTATTGTCTATATATATATATATATATATATATACACACAATATCTTGTTGTGAGTATATTATTTGACTGTCCAAAATTTATTTGTAATTGTGGTGTAGAATGATGATAATTTATTCTAGGTAAAATTACATGTCATTTATCTTATTTATTTATAACATTTTGGTCTTTTATCTTTGTTTTACATCGAATTAGTTATTTATATTATCTTTTTCGTATCACTTTAGTCTTTTATATTTGTTTTGTATTAAATAGATCATTTATCTTTTTTATTTATAACACTTCAGTCCATTTTCTTATTTTTTATTAAAAAAACTGATGTGACAATTAAAAAATTGATGACAAAATGGACTAAAGTGTTACAAATAAGAAAGATAAAGGACCAATTTGATACAAAACAAAGATAAATGACCAAAGTGTTATAAACAATAAAGATAAAGGACCAACTTAATACAAAACAAAGATAAATGACCAAAATATTACAAATAAATAAGATAAAGGACCACTAGTATAATTTTGCCTTTATTCTATATAGGAAAACAAAATCATCAGGTTCTTTATATTATATGTCTTTAGTCAATGGAGCAATACCTATAGGACTTGATACGTTAAAACTTAGAGTGTATTTTCAATCTATTCTTTGTGTTTATATTGATTCAACTAATTTCATATGCATTTACTAGCTTCCTCTATCAAATACATTGTACGCAAGTGTTGCTCCATCAAATGCATTTTATGTTGCATTTTTTTTTATACTAGTACTCAATAGTATGTTAAACATTAAGTAAGCACTAAAATCAACAAGCTAGCTAATACTATTACAATGTCTGTGTATGTCTGATTGAGTTTTCTCTCTCTCATAAAATACATGCATGTATGCACCTCATGTATTCTCATAAATTCTTTGAATAAATAAGTTAAAAGGAAAATATTACTAGTTTGATAAAAAAACATAATATATAAAGTTAAATATGTTTTTGATCCTTTTAATATTTGATATTTTGAGTTTTAGTCTCTCACAAAATTTATAGATGATTAATTCTGAGTTGTCAAATGCAGTGGAAGTTCTACTATATGCTCCAACTCGTCCATTTATAGATTTTTCCGTTGGATTTTTGTGGTTGATGTCCGTCGGAACAGTTATATGCGCTTCATTATGGGCTGACATAACTGCTCCTGATCAATTAAATGAACGCTATAATGAATTATCTCCCAAGGTTTTTCCATGCAACCTTATTAGTTTATGATATTTCCTTAAATGTGTTATGACTATATAAAATTATTTGATATATCCTAATGTAATTGTGTGCTTTCATTAAACTAATTTATAACAATTATTAAATGGATAATTTTTAATCCCAAAGTGACCTTAGCATGAATGTTGCATTGCATTTCATTTTATCTTTGACTACCTTTTGTATGAGTATGACTATTGACTAGACATTGATTTTGCAAACTTTGACTAAAGTTATGGTTCACCGACAAGTCTTTTATTCATATTTTTTATCGTATTTAATGATTCTAATTTTTGTATAGTTTTTTTATTAATGCATCTTCAGACAAATTAGTTTTTAGTTTATACATTTATGCTTCCTCTTTATCTATAGGGTTCCACTGCTGAAAAAGCGACAGATGATTCTGAGAATGATATTGTTAATATAGATACAAAGGGGGCAATCATCTTTGTCATTACAGCTTCTACGTTTCTTGTGTTACTATTCTTCTTCATGTCATCTTGGTTTATTTGGGTGTTAATTATACTTTTTTGCATCGGTGGTGTGGAGGTAAGGTAGCTCAATCATTTTTGTTTATTTTATTTTTTATTCTTTTTACTGGCTAGTATCTTGCCAATTAAACTCTTGAACTAAGGATATACTTATTTGTGACAAAATGTAAGCAAAATTTACCTTTTTAGATTTATTGCATACATCAATTTTGCTTACATTTTGTCGCACAGGGAGTAAATGCTCAATTTAATTAGATTAAAATGATTGATATAAATGCTGAATGCAATAAGTTAAACATCTAGGGTTCATTTGATATGCAAAATATATGTAGTGAACAAAACAATGCAGGACAAAATATCACAGGACAAAGTTTAAGGTATTAAACAAATTTTGTCTTGTACAATGTTTGATGGATAAAACGTTATTTTGTTATTTTAGATAAGGTGTGGAATTGACAACAAGTTGTATTGTGGCTTAGGGGACAAGAATTTGAGTTTTTGTTAAGTCTTTTGCCTTCTAGTTTGTCTAATCTTAAGAACAATTTTAAAATCAAACACAACACAACTAAGTGCCCGTTTGTTATAGTTTTTTTTTTAAATAATCACTTTTAAGAAAATAACATCTGTTTGTTATAGCTTTTAAAAACTGCTAAAAATAATCAGAATCTAAAAATAATCTAAAAACTGCAAAAAATCTAAAGCTGATATTAGTAGCTTATTTTTATAGATTTTTTTTAGAGGAAAGAGAAAACAAGTGTCAAAAATTTTTAGACAAAAATATCCCTAAATTTATTCTAATATTCCAATAATATCTAGTTTAAAATTTATAGGATTAATTTGTTAATTATAGAAGATAAGATTTATAGGATTAGTTTCTTTACCAAAAAGAAAAAGAAGATAAGATTTAAAAATTTGTTTTCTTTGTAGCTCTATATATAGAGTTATATGGTTATAATGAAAAACAATAATTTGAGTATTATTCATATAACAACATATTTAAAAATCACTTTATTCTAATATTTGTCCTTTATAGTAATTTTATGATACAAAATCACTTTTATATAGTTGCATCCAAACAAGTTAAAGATTATTTTTTTATAAAAAGTAATTTTTTTATAGGTAAACAAACACAAAATAGCTTCTGATTTTTTGTAAAATCTCTAAATTATTTAGTGTCAAAATCACTTATTTTTTAATCTGTAACAAACGGGCCCTAAAATTGTCATGTTCAGTCTCTTATTTTTTAACAGATCAAACACACCCCTAAACTCTCTTTTAGTATCACAACTTACAATGACTCCGCATACAACAACATATCACATGCATAAGTGAGATTGAACACATTATAAGTGAGAAGAGTTAAGTCTCACATTGTTTAGAAAAATGGAGATTGAACACATTATAAGTGAGATGACTCATAAACTCGATGCCTTAAGGTTTTAGATAAAAGTGTGGCGTCCAACTCATTTATATAGATGTTCTTGGTCCAATGTGAGTGATCCCTAAGCTGCCCCCTCACGACCCCGCATAATTTACATATTATTAGACAAATGAACCAACCAAATTTACTTCAATAATTCTATTGTACATTCATGTTTATTTATTCTTGCCCCTCAACACAAATTGTTTAACTCCCCTTACATTAATTAAAACATTTTTTCATTTCAGGGGATGCATAATTGTATTGTAAGCCTCGCTTTAAGGTACTATAGATGTTATTTTTTTCTCATAAAAAGTAAAACTATGTTATCTATGCATATTACTTGTTTGCAAAATTTATTTTTCAAATATATATATGACCAGAAAACGTCCCAATTATGGTCAGAAGACTGTGAATTTACCTTTGTTCGGGGTGGTTTCTATTTTCTCACTAGCAGTATTGCTATTCTCTGTGGCATTTGCGGTAATATGGGCTGCTACTCGACGAGAATCATTTTCATGGTTTGGGCAAGATGTTCTTGTAAGTGTCAGTTTTCTAGTGCAAACACAAGTTCTATTATCATTACAAGTTATGTACTACATGCTTTAAATCACAGAGACGTATTTTAGAACATATTGTTCAATATGTATACTATATGAGATTAATTTTTCTTTTCCTCTAAATATGTCCTTGAATGACTATAATTGAATAATTGAGACAAACATGAGAATTTGGTTTTCAAAAATAAAGGTAGAAGTTGTACTGGTTTCTAGTCGTAGGACAACCTTTTGTTGATGAGTTCATACTTGTCTTGAAATTTTCTCAATACTTTTAAACCCTTTTATATATGCACATACATACAAGTGCACTTATCAACATATGCACAAACACGTATTATTTTTTGCAACTTTGTCCTTTTGAGTGTGCCGTTAGTGACAAGATTATATTGTTATGTTGTTTGATTCCATATCAAATTTTATGTTGCAGTACACTGAACAATAGTTTGTTGTCTCAATAATGATTATTATCACTCACTAGTGATGGTTTGTTTATACATTTTATTTTATATAGTTCACTTTGAAACATGACATTATTCTTTACAGGGTATTTGTTTAATGATAACAGTATTGCAATTGGCTCGCTTGCCAAATATTAAGGTAACTGAAGATGATTCTTGAGTGTTTTTATCATTTTGATTCATTACTCGTTTTGTTCTGACATTTGTTATGATAATTTTCTAATGAATTGGATATCATAGGTTGCAACAGTACTCCTTTGTTGTGCGTTTGTATATGACATATTTTGGGTATTTATATCTCCGGTGATATTCCAAAAGAGTGTTATGATTACAGTAAGTCTTATTTTTTATTTGCCTTTTGAATCTTGTTTGGTTTCTTTCATTTCTTACATTTTTCATTTGAATATTTATATTGTGTTTTTATTTTTTATTTTGATTGCAAATATGAACTTTTTATATTTCTTTCAAAATATTTCGTGTGTCCCTCTTTAATATAATTTGTTTATTACACCGAAGAAAACATGTGTATTATAGCTATAAGTTTTATTTGTTTTCTAGGTTGCTAAAGGTGACAAGGCAGGTGGTGAAGCAATTCCTATGCTTTTGAGATGCCCCCGTCCTTCTGATCCTTGGGGTGGCTATGATATGATTGGATTTGGAGATATTTTATTTCCTGGTTTGCTTGTTTCCTTTACTCGTAGGTAGGTATTGAATTCTTTATAATTTAGTCAACGAGTTACGTGGAATACATGAAAATATGCATCGATAAACATGTTTCCTTTTGAGTCTTATTGTCTTAGTGAGTGCCTTAGATTATCTTTATTGTTAAAATTAATGAGTAGTTAGTTTTGAGTCGGATTTTTAGACATACATACATTTTATATTATGTCCAAGTACTAATATAATATCCATTGAAGAAGAGATTTTTTTAATTCCATTGTCCCCTTGTACTATAATGATATTTTAATGAAGTAAAAGGTTCAATGGAAGACAAAGTTTGGAGAACATTGAAGTTGCCATTGGATAAGGTGGCCAGCTGGGGATAGGAAATTAATTAATTAACGAAAGATGATCCCTATTCACAAATCCCTTAATAATATGAAATAAGACAGAGCATGTAATATTGTTTGTGATCAGCTAGATCCTGATTCACATATATTATTTAATATCAACTTAGTATTGATGATTATTTCTTGCGCGCATTATATATCATGGTGATTTCATATTATCGTAAAATATCTTTTCTAGCCAGTATTCATTCATTCATGCTGGTTTTATCTTAATTTCAATTCATATGAGATAAGCTGTTGTTTTTTTAATGTATTTGTTGATGGTCCCAGATTCGACAAAGATAATAAGAAGGGGGTCTTTAATGGATATTTTATTTGGTTGGTAATTGGCTATGGCTTTGGTAAGTAAGTTCTTTCAAATTAAGTTGTTATACATGTAATATTGGTTTTCTTATAGTTCTTGTGTGTGTCTCTATTAAATTAAATGATATGAGAAAATACTACTCATAAAATAAGCAAAACGTACGTACTCATAAAAATAACATGATTTCGGTGGCAGTGTGTTTGTTGTTACTCAGACCTCCCACCTTCTTTCTTCTATTTTAGAAAAAAAGATAAATTATGGTTTGAATCAATTTTGAAAATGTTACGTAAACAATTTGAGATGACAAAGATGGATAGAAACTCACCATGATGAAGAAAAAGGTGAAGTGGAAGCAATGAGAAACTCCACACAGCAGATACGACAACTTTTATTTAGGGGTTTTGTTGAGGATGATGAGGAGATCTATTTCCCCACTTAGTTTTGTTCACAAATGTCTATGGTTGCCGGCCGAAAAATGATAGTGAAAGTGGGGTTTCAAAAATCACCATTTCAGTTCTGAGAAACAAATAAATAAGTTTTGTAGAAACAAAATATATGAAGACACGAGTGGTTGTGATGATATAGGTGGACAGGACAGGGGCACAATGTGGGTTGAAAGGTGGACTCCAGGTAGGTGGTTTCATGGAAGGGGAAGGAAATATGAGAGAAAGAAGAGAGATTAATTAAGGGAGAAAAAAAAAGTGTTAGTGTGATGAGAGTATAAAATAATGAATGGGTTTGGATGAATTTTTTTCTTCTTACTAATTTATTTTTATTTTTTTCCTTCTACATTTGGATGCATGTTGATGTTGCCAACAATGGATATAGGGAGAAGAACACTAAGAACACGATGAACATGCTTTTAATTTGTTGGAGAATGTTAACATGTGTCATTAAAATATATGTTAAAAAATTTAATATAAAAATTGTCTTAAAAATTGCGAATTCAAACTTTTTTAAATCAACATATTATTCTTTCCAATGTGAAGTTACTACTTTTAAGTTCGTTACTACTTTTAAGTTCTTTAACATGTGCCATAGGGCACATATTAACAAGATTACAATACCCTAACTTGTTTTAATGTGTTTTTTTTTTTTAGTTTGTCTTCATCATTTGCTTGATTTAGTAGTATTGATTCAACCGACTTATGTATAATGTATTATTGGTGTTAGTTTTTTTTTTTTGTTACATTTGCTGCTAGTTTATACTTAGTACTATAATATCTTTGGATATTCCATGCTAAATTGTTATGAAGCCTGGAAACAGATACAAACATGACGCGGATACGGACACGGTAAAAAAACTTAGGACAAAGACACAACTATATATATATTTTATATATTAATAAAATAAAGTAATTTGTGAGTACAATTTATAAATGGTTTAATGAGAAACGTAATTTATGTTTATTTAAACTTAGTACTTTCGATCAACCCATAGAAAAAATCCACCAAAACAGTTTGAGTACTTTCTATTTAGGAAAATTATTTAAAACGTGCCGGATACTTGTCGTCCGGATGTCGTACAAGTGTCGGTGCCCGAAATGTGTCTGACACGGTGACACACTCTACTTTAGCGATGTCGAAGCTTCATATTTAAGTGTATTATACAAGTTTTTATGTTTTAAGGTTCTTACGAAATGACATGTTTCTTGTTTCAGGCCTATTTTTTACATATTTGGGGCTATATATGATGAATGGTCATGGACAACCTGCACTTCTCTACCTTGTTCCGTGTACACTAGGTAACTACAGTAGATTATATATGCTTTAGATTTTATATATAAAGAATGGTTCTCATTAATTGTTTAGCTTGTCTAATACCCAACTATTGCCGAATTAAATTGACAGGAGTTGCTATAATATTGGGATGTATAAGAGGTGAATTGGTTATTCTTTGGAATTATAACACAGATTCTTCGTCATCAGAAGGGCCTTCTGAAGTTTGAATCATCATATGTTCAGTGCAATTTAGAAGATGACATCAAATATATCAATATCAATTTAATGATATGCGATTTATTTAGTAATTATAGGAAAAATACAAAGTGTACAGAATACTTCATCTCAAAGTTCTGTAAATATATATGTTTTTAACAAAAATTTTGTAAATATATTTTGTAATTAATAATTAAATATTGAAAATTATTATTCTTTTTTAATATTCCTAAAAAAACAAATTTAATTATAACAATGATTGGAGAAATAATATTCATAGCAATTGAATTAATTTTTTTTTTGTATGTAGATAAAATAATAAAATTATTGAAAACTAACATCGGACGACATTTTATGTGAGTTGAGTTAGAATTTTTAGAAATAATTTTGTAAAGACAAAAAAAAAATGAGGTTGTAAAAAAAATCACATGTACGTCTCAGTTTATAATAAAGAGTCTTGTTAATTAGTGCTCTAAGGTTACCAAAAGTAGTATAATTTGTATTGAAAATCGTACTTTATTATTTTAAAAAGATAGAATGCACAAGTTCCAATAAATTTCTTACTATTTTTTTGCTTCTTTTAACCATTGCTATCATTTTCCAATAAAGGGTGGCGAATGTGTAAACTTTAAAGTGAGCAATACAACAGGGGTCGTTGATTGAGAGTGTTGCGTTGGGGGAAAACAAAAAGAAAAGTGGAGGACAGGAGGAGGCTCTAAAACCCTAGCTAGCAGTAGCAACACTCACTACAGACACAGGTAGCTAATAGGGTTTAGAAGAGAAGAGAAGAGAAGAGAAGATGAATATGGATGAAGTTGGTGTTATACTGCAAGGCACTCTGAGTCCCAATCACGATGAACGCAAGGCTGCTGAGCAAAGGTTGGATGAGATCCAATACGCCCCTCACCATCTTCCCACTCTTCTTCAAATCATTGTTCATGCCAACTTTGACATTTCCCTCAGACAAGTTGCTGCTATTCACTTCAAAAACTTCATTGCAAAGAATTGGTCTCCGACTTCGACTCCTCCTGATGCTCCTCCTCCTCCTCCTTCCAATCATCACCCTATCTCAATCTTTGATAAAGACCTCGTCAGGAATCACATTCTCCTCTTTCTACCTCAACTTCCTTCTCTTTTGAGGTACTTCCTTCCTTCTCTCCCTCCCTTGCACACTAGGTGTTTGTTATTAATACTTCACTTCATTGCTATTAATACAGGGTTCAGCTTGGTGAGTGCCTCAAAACCATTCTACATTCTGACTATCCCGACCACTGTCCCCATCTTCTTGACTGGATCAAGCTTACTTTACAGGATCAACAACAACTCTACTCTGCCTTATTCGTTCTCCGCATTCTTTCTATTAAATATGAGTATGCTATGTTATGTTCTTTTATTTATTTATTTATTTATTTATTCATTCATTCTCCGCAACAACAACAACAACTCCTCCTCACACACCGTCTTTCTTCCCAGGTTCAAATCAGATGACGAAGAGAGGACTCCCGCATATCACATTGTTCAGGAGACATTTCCTCACCTTCTCAATATATTTAACACCCTTGTCCAGATTGCTAATCCATCTCTTGAAGTAGCAGATCTCATTAAGCTTATCTGCAAAATATTCTGGTCCTCCATATATGTATGTTTCCTCTCCCGCACCATTCAATTATGAGGATGTCTGTTGTTGCATTTGTTATTTTTATCCTGTTTTTCTCTTTTTCCGTCAACACAGTTTTATCCCATCCTAGTATGATATAGATGATATACAGGTCTTAGTTCCTAATGATAAATATGCAATATTTTTAAGTCTTCCAAATGGAATTTGATCGGCAACAATTTGAAAACATTGGATATATGCTTATCTTAGTCAAATACTATCCTTATTTGCCTCTCTTATTTTCATGCTATTCTCCACTTTAGTTCTCAGAATTGACATTCAACAGCATGTTCGTGTTTTAAATTCGTGCAGTTGGAGATTCCAAAACTTTTGTTTGATCAAAATGTATTCAATGCTTGGATGGTGCTGTTTTTAAATGTACTCGAGAGCCCTGTTCCCTTGGAAGGTCAGCCTGTTGATCCTGATCTTCGGAAATCATGGGGTTGGTGGAAAGTCAAAAAATGGACAATTCACATTCTAAACAGGCTATACACTCGGTGGGTTTGAATTGTGGATTAATTTAATTGAAAAACATGATCTTTACTGTTGAGTGACTGAATGACTTACAATTTCTATGGGTGATTTAACTATCATGTTACAGTTGTGGTGACTTGAAGCTACGAAACACAGAAAACAGGGCCTTTGCTCAAATGTTTCACAAGCATTATGCGGGGAAGATTTTGGACTGCCACTTAAATCTTCTCAATGTCATTCGAGTAGGTGGTTATTTACCTGACAGAGTTATCAACCTGGTTCTTCAATATCTAAGCAACAGGTACTTCAATATCATTTAAACTCATTAGTGGTGTCATTCCATATCATTCAATCATGCCACACCCAAGCTTTCATTAACTACAAACCTATTTTTAAAAAACCAAATCTTATTTATGAAGGAATGAAGATATTTAGGTAAAGGCAATTCCATGCTTTAAGATTAAAGGGTTCAGTTTAAGAATCATTAAATATTAAGGCATTAGCTAGTTCTCTTCATTTCCAGAGCAGCTTCACCATGAGCGCCAAAGAAATTTGAATTTGATCATATTCCCAGTTTCTGTTGGGTAGTACTGCTCCATCCAATAACCATTTGAAAGCCAATGCAAGCATTACTTTAGTTTAATTGAATCTCCTATCACTTATCTTACAGACCCCGCGTGCATAGGTTGCAAAGTATGTCTCTAGGTTGTCAGTAACGGTAGATAGTGCGCTATTGCAGTGGAGTGGCGGAGAGCGGGAGGCAGTCGCTACAGAGTTCTCCAGTGTGTCACAGTATAGTGTCGCGGCCGGAATGATGGATGTCGTGGCACAAAAACGTAGACCAGATTGCATATGGCGTGGCGCTTCATAACCGAACCAAACAAGAGGAAAGACAGACTGGACTCTATCATGGATTCTGACCAAATATGAGTTTTCCGGCCACGAGAGGACACAAACCTTGTATTTTGGGGCTTGTGGCTTGGCTTCTATCTCGAGTCTCGAGCACACAATGGAAGCCCAACCCCACCGTCTCTCCCCATTCCTATGATTTTTGCAGCTGCACAAGAAACGGCTGATTGTGTGTGGCAGCTGCCAAGGCAAATTGTCACCGCTTTTGTTTGGTCAGGGGAGAAGCCTTTATCAATTACTAGGTTAAGGGAGAAGACAAAGCCAAGAGCCCATTCTACAGAAGAACATAATTAAAAGGCATCATAAAAGAAGGGTTGGGCCTTTAAATACCTTAGGCTTTTAGAAAGAAAAAAAAGAATAATAATACTACCTCTGGTCCTAAATATAAGATAACTTTCACTTTTTAGGTTCATGGAATAATTGATGTATTTGATCTATAATATGAACCAAACACATCAATCATTCTATGAACCTAAAAAGTAAAAGTTCTCTTATATTTAGGACTAGAGGGAGTCATAAAATACTCCCTCCGGTCTTATATTTAAGCAACAACAAAAATGCACACCCTTTAAGAAAGTTGGGAATAACTCTATTAATTTTGTATTGGTAATTGATTGAATTTTGCATATATTTAAGACCACTCATTTTGAAGTTTTTGTTGCTTATATATGAGACATGAGGGAGTAACAATTACCCCAAAATCTAAAGGGTAAATTGGGAAACTGTATTATTTATGTATTGGTAATTGATTGAATTTTGCTAATATTTGAGACCACTTATTTTGAAGTTTTTGTTGCTTATACCAGACCGGGGGGAGTAACAATTAACCCTAAAATCTAAGTAAATAAGTATTAATGATTTTGAAATGTTATGGAAATGTACAATTAACCACAAAATCAAAAGTCAAAACTAAACCAAAATTCTGGGATGGTCTGGTCTATAAGCTGATTGTTTTCTTGAACCTTGTGCACCCTAACTCAGGCTCTAGCGCAATAATCTTATCGCTAGTTTGGGAAATGAGGTTGTATGAGATGACTTTTATCCATCGATATGCTCGTCTCTTTTCTTAGGTCCACATTTGCACACTAAAGCTGTAGTGGCCTTTTGACACGGCGATAGAAAAATATGGTTATTTTGTCTAGAAGCTATGTAACTAATAACTATACTTGGGAAAGTCCCATGCTAGATGTTATCCTGGGCTCATGAATGTAGCTATTTTGTTTTCAAATTTCTAAGGAGACCCTGAACAACTTTATGTTGTTTGGGTAATAGGAGCATATTTAAATTGAGAATATTAGCAGCTCTGTTAAATGATTCTATTTTCTGCCACCGAGTTTCAGGATATATTAATTCTTGAATTAATGCACTCTGAAATTTTTGAACATGCAGTATTTCAAAGAAAAGCATGTATATTGTGTTGCAGCCTCGGCTTGATGTTCTTCTTTTTGAAATAGTTTTCCCTCTTATGTGTTTCAATGATAATGATCAAAAGCTTTGGGACGAAGATCCGCACGAATATGTTAGGAAAGGCTATGGTAAGTCTTATTGTTGCGTAAACATGGAAACTGGATTTCAAATGATTTGCATCGGCACATGCTTATAGCTTCTAATTCTTTGTTACAGACATTATTGAAGACTTGTATAGTCCTAGGACTGCCTCCGTGGACTTTGTGAGTGAGTTGGTTCGAAAACGCAGGGAAGATAATTTTCATAAATTTATTCAATTCATAGTTGAAACTTTGAAAAGGTAAATATGTTACTTTCTGTTAAAACGATTTATAGATTGGATTCTGTATTTATGTTCTTTCCATTCTAGGTATGATGAAGCACCGGTAGAATACAAGTCTTATAGACAGAAAGATGGTGCTCTTCTTGCTATTGGGACACTTTGTGACAAATTGAAACAAACTGAGCCCTATAAATCTGAACTTGAACGTATGTTAGTGCAACATGTCTTTCCTGAGTTTGGCAGTCCTGTTGGCCATCTTAGGGCCAAGGTATGGTCTCCTATACCAATTTATCTTTGCATCTTTTCTGATTCTTGCAATATTCACTCTCCTTTGTTTTGTTCTTCTTTCGTGTGTCTGAAGAATGTATCTTAAAAAGGTAAGCTGGCATTTCACAATAGGAACATGCTAATTTGATGTCCATATCCAATAAATGTTTTGGACGCAATCTGCAAAAATAGGGTAATAGACTGGAGTTAACTTCTGCCCAGAGCTCTGCTTTTCTGTTCTCCAGTTCTCCAGTTCTCCTATGTCTATGATATTTTTATTAGAACTAATAAATTCCTTCAAGAGCATATTAATTTTTTTTTTATCATGGTACAAGTGTGGTGATGTAATGCACTCTCCTCTTGACTTTCATTGACAGAATGGTAGGAAGAGAGGAACCTTCAATTCAAGAATTGAACAAAAAGGGAACTAAAATGATTGTCTTTTGTTGTTTTATTTTGGATGAATGAGAGAAAGAAGGAATATACATTATTTAATTTTATAAAACTAAAACAGTAGTATATGACCCAAATATAATGCAAAACAAGTTTTCTGGCTGCATCGCAAGTGTATACCAAAAATTATTTTTCATTTGCTGGCCGTCCTTGAATTCTTCCATTGGTTGGGGTATACCAAAGGGCGAACCTCATTGAAGTACAACTAGTCTCATTGTTTCATTAAATATTTTAAAATGCAACACTCTAGGGGTGGTGCTAATATTTTTTGGGTTAAATATGTTGTGTCCCTATAAAATGCGGACCTTCTAAGTTTAGTCGTTAATTTTTATTATATTTTTAGTCCCTATAATTTGTTTCTTGCATATAGTTTTAGTCCCTACTAAAACTAAATTTGCTTAATTATAATTAAACTCTTAAATTTTTGAATAATGTTTTTATGGGCATGTTTAAAATATTATATAAAGTTTATTTATTAAAATTTAGAATTTTTTAACATTATACGAATTAAATATAAATTTTTCAAATAACAAAAGTTCAAGATAAAAGTAACAAAAATCATAACCTATAAATCAAATTTTGAGCTCGTTTTTTCTAGAGGAACTTTTCACGATGATCTAAACATACCTTCAAAAATACATGTTGGTTTACTAGTAGGGACTAAAATTGAGTGCATGATAATTTTTCAGGGACTAAAAATTTAATAAAAAATTAAGTAAAGACTAAACTTAGAAGGTCATTATTTTGTAGGGACTATAAACATATTTAACCCATATTTTTTTAATATGCCTTCACGATAACCAAACAAAGCATTGTGTTGGATTATATAGGTTTGTGATATATATGACTTGATGTAAATTAATTACAATTGAATAATACACTATGGAACTTTCATTATCTGAAGAATTTTGGGTATATATTGGTTTCCTGCAAAAAACAGGCAGCATGGGTTGCAGGACAATATGCCCACATTAGCTTCTCAGATCAGAACAATTTCCGGAAGGCATTGCATTGTGTTGTATGTGGAATGCGAGATCCTGAACTTCCCGTCCGCATTGATTCTGTTTTTGCTTTGCGTTCTTTCATTGAAGCTTGCAAAGGTGGTCATTCATGTATTCTGTTTTTTTGTGATTCGGATGGATTCCGGTGAAGCTTATTTTTTTTATTTTGTTGATGCAGATTTAGATGAAATTCGTTCTCTTCTCCCTCCACTCCTTGATGGTATGTGTGTGAAAAAATAGCTATTTACACTTTATTTATTTGGCTTGGTGAATGAGTGTAACTAACAAAATTATTTCCAGAGTTCTTCAAACTTATGAACGAGGTTGAGAATGAAGACCTTGTGTTTACTTTGGAGACTATTGTGGACAAGTTTGGGGAAGAAATGGCACCTTATGCGCTTGGGCTATGCCAAAATTTGGTAATTTATATTTTATTTGAAATTTTGTATCTGCCAAGAATGTTGTCCTTGTTTTGGAAAGCCAGTATTTTTCTGTATTATTAATAGCCCTTTCCTTTCTCAACAAAGGCAGCTGCATTTTGGAGGTGTATGAACACTGCTGATGCTGATGATGAAGCTGATGATCCAAGTTCTCTTGCTGCAGTTGGTTGCTTGCGTGCCATTAGCACAATACTTGAATCAGTGAGCAGTCTTCCCCAACTTTTTGTTCAAATCGAGCCTACTTTGCTTCCAATAATGCGTAGCATGTTAACAACCGATGGTCAAGGTATTTACTATGAATTATGTTTATCTAAATGACTCTAAGACCGTCTTTTGCTTCTTTTACCTTGTCTCTTCAATGTCATTTTGTGTTTGCTTGCATATACACATTTATTCAAGCAAAGATGGTTCTACTTGATTGTATGAATATGGGTATCGTTCATTTAGCATTATTATATAAGAGTATAGTGTTTACTTGTGCCGTTGTGCGCGCGTTGTTTTCCCTTAAAAAAAAGCCATTGACAGTATTTTAGATGGATAGCTCTAGATTTGAATGTATCGACTGCAGTGTTATCAAATATTGGCCATAGCGGATATCGGTGGCGGGTTTTGGGCTCTGTCTCTGCCATGGCAAATTTCGGCTGGATGGCAGGATTTTCCACCATGCTCCGATATGAAGGCCCCTCGTGGTGGCCGATATGGTCAGATTTTGGCTTTCTGCCATGGTCCGCCATCCACCATTGACAACACTAATTGAGTGATACAATTCAAGCATCCATGTTTTTGTTTGATAATTTATTATGAGCGGTTTTTTGGATAGTGTTATGCTTGTAGCTTTATATTGTAATAGTATGCTTCAGTTTGTTTTTTACCTTCAACTTATTAGATTTTCATGTGGAGCGGCGTGTAATTTTGAATGTTGTTAGATTGTGGATTTAGACTACGGTTCTCAAATTTTAGTTTCACTCAGGTTTTGCTTGCTTATATTTATTTCCATTGTGTTCTATGCATGCTTGCAGAGGTTTTTGAAGAAATTTTGGAGATTGTATCGTATATGACTTTTTTCTCTCCTACAATATCATTGGATATGTGGAGTCTTTGGCCATTGATGATGGAAGCACTCGCAGATTGGGCAATTGATTTCTTTCCAAGTATAGCTCTCAACTACATTTGACTGCAATTTATCTTTGCCTTACAAAAGTCCAGTACTTTGGACTTGTTTTTTTTTTTTTTTGAACAGCAAAAGTATAATTATATAATAATTGGAATAAGTACAAGCGGTACTCAACAGACCAACTTCTTTTATTTATTAATAGCATAGAAAACTAGCGATGAGTCAGTGTCTCCCAGTAATAGACCATCTTCTGCTTTTTTGTTCATGGAATCCTTGTTTGTTTGCTTGCTAAATAAAAGGGTGTTATTTTTCATGACCTGATCCATATTATTCAAAAACAGGGAATATCTTACAAATATTTTCTTGGCAGCTGCTCTGCCCGATATAGCACCCTAACATTTAAATTGATATATGTCTTTAATCTTTATACAATTTTACATTTTCTACTCGTTTAGTCGGTTAGTTTGATTCTGCAGATATTCTGGTTCCCTTGGACAATTATATTTCAAGAGGAACTGCCCATTTCATTACTTGCAAAAAACCTGACTATCAACAGAGTTTGTGGAATATGATTTCCTCTGTAAGTGATCTTCGTATTATTATAATTAATTTAGCCACCACCTGTTATGAGTGAGATCTGGTGATAGCAAATGGTTGTTAGTTTGTCATTATTTTTTCTAGCTTCTTCTTGTTGTCTCTGATTTGTGTTTCTCATTGAAGCTTATGGCAGATAAAAATATGGAGGACAGTGATATTGAGCCAGCTCCAAAGCTTATTGAAATTGTCTTCCTAAACTGCAGAGGTCTGGTGGACCACTGGGTCGAGCCATATCTCAGAATTACAGTTGAACGCTTGCATCGCACTGGAAAATCATATTTAAAATGTCTTCTTATGCAAGTAGTAAGGGTTTACTATAATATTTATTGACATGCACGTGTGAGATAGTTGTCTTTTGTTGATTTCTTTCTTATAATGTTTTGACATGTTCAAAAGCAGTATCTGTGATGGTCCATTGTACCATGTTTACTTTTCAACTCGCGTTTCTATTTTGAACTTTGGCTTACATCTAGTGCGAGGGTCATAAAAAGTTGGATGCATTTAGTTTTTGTATGCGATGGCTTTGTTTCTCCTTCTTCATATTGTCTGCATTTCCATAAGTGCTTCTTTTCCTGAGTTAAAATTTATAAAGAAAGAAATCAACTACATCAAATTACTTGTCTGGTGAAATTGATTCATTCATTCTCCAATGAGTTCAGTTTATCTATTGTGTAAGTTAGCCAAATTTCTTTAAGATAATACGGGAAAACACCAAATGTAACTTGGATATAATTTTTGCAGATTGCAGATGGTCTATACTACAATGCCACATTGACTCTCAGCATATTGCAAAAGTTAGGTGTTGCATCAGAAATCTTCAATCTTTGGTTTCATATGTTGCAAGAATTCAAGAAGAGTGGTGTGCGTGCTAATTTTAAAAGGTCTGTGGTATCATGCCTCTTCACCGTCCCTCCTTGTCTCAATAGAAGTTATTGTGTGTAGCAATATGAAGGTATATTTATTGCAGACTTGTGACTTTTCTATGCAGGGAACATGGCAAGAAGGTTTGCTGCCTTGGTTTAATATCCTTGCTGGCACTTCCAGGTGATCAATTACCAGGAGAGGCTTTAGGCCGGGTATTCCGTGCCACTCTTGATCTTCTGGTTGCATACAAGGATCAAGTTGCAGGTCTATATGTCACACTTTCTCCGAAACTCTGACATGTTGAAGACTTATAAATTACAATATGCTTATCAGGAATAGACTCATTTCTAATTCTGATTCTCAACTATTGTATTTGACAGAAGCTGCAAAAGAGGAGGAGGAGGAAGAAGAAGATAACGATGATGATATGGATGGCTTTCAAACTGATGATGAAGATGAGGATGACATTGGTTCTGACAGGGGAATGGGAGCTGATGCTGAAGATGGGGATGAAGCTGACAGTAGTAAACTTAGAAAGTTTACTGATCAGGTCTGCAGATATAACTCTGAAAAGAACATTTGCATGCATATATTAATTAAATATAGGATATTGAGTTTATCAAATATGCTTGCAATAATGGTTGCAATTTTTAATATCATTATTGAAATGTAAAATATTTTAATTTTTAACAATTTTTAGTGTCTTGATTTTAACAAGAATGGTCTTCCTTTTTTTTGTTTATGCTAATACCATTTTTGGTATTGTTCTCTTTGTGTATTCCGATATTGCCGTTCTTTTCTCTTTCTATTTTGCTCTGCACTCTTTTCTCCTTCACCAGGTTTTATTCTTTTGGGGTTTTTCCTGGTAAGGTTTTTAATGAGGCGGATGTTGTTCATTGTGTTGTTTCCTTGGGTTTTGGTCTAGTCTCCCCAAGTATCTTTATCTCTATTTATTTAATGTTAAATATTAGGGTGCTGCAAATGATAGGTGGTAGTTGTGGGGTGGCAACATAGTTGGGATGTCATGCGATATGCCTTTGCACTCTAATTTTGTTTAAAAAATATGAAGAAGCCAAATCTGACATATATTACAACGTCTAGACAATCCTTACCTTACATATCAATTTTGTGAGATTGAATTAGGCTCTGGAACCTCACAATTAGTTTCATTTCTGCAATTCACAAAACAGCTTGCTTGCATTACTTCAACTATAGAATTGTGTCGGGACTTTTGAATTTTTGATTCCATTAGATATGATTCCCTATCAAGAACTTTTGCTTAAATCGATGTTATTGTTCACTCAATAGAATTTATCATTTTGTTAACTAACTGATTTGTTTACATGAAACCACAATTTATTTGAATTATTGACTAGTTCAGTAAACCTCCATAAGGTGCTTAACCGATCCAGTAAACCATCCAGCTACACAATTTTGTGGTTGAATGGGTATCAGCTGAACTATTCTCTCATTGATTCATATTTATATCTCTTAGGAATGAAACTTCTTGTTTTTCTTTCTCCTGGTAAATAAAATATAAATCTTGCACTTTTATTAAACAGTATAAGTTTGTAACTTATTATTTGTTTTCATTTTATCATTTCTAATCTTAAATTCTTATTGTCATTTTGCAATGTTACACAATAGGCAAAGTCATTCAGGCCCGACGATGAGGATGATGATGACTCGGATGACGACTTCAGTGATGACGAAGAGTTACAGTCCCCAATTGATGAGGTGGATCCTTTTATTTTCTTTGTGGATACATTGAAAGGTATTCTGATAACTTCCCTTAAAGCATGTTAAAGGTTCCATTTTACTAATACATATTGATTACTGTTATATTGTCTGACATATCATTTGTCTTTTGAAATAAATGTCTGTAGTGATGCAATCATCAGATCCAATGAAGTTTCAGAACCTGACCCAGACACTTGAGTTCTCTTATCAAGCTCTTGCAAATGGTGTTGCCCAGCATGCTGATATGAGAAGAGGTGAGATTGAGAAGGAAAAGGCAGAGCAGTCATCAGCTACCGCAGATTCTTAAGCTTTTGGATGTACATTCTTGGTTCTTGTTTTGCAGTTATACTCTTTAGCTTTTGCTCTTGCACCCATTCTTTGGAAGAGATGCAGAGAGTTATTTATTTGAGGCATTTATTGGCTCAATGGTCCTAGTTAGTCTATGAGCCTAAGAGTTTGCAGTTTTGAAACGCATGTTGAGGCATTTATTGGCTCAATGGTCCTAGTTAGTCTATGAGCCTAATAGTTTGCAGTTTTGAAATGCCTGCGAGGTTTAGTAGGCTGAAGTTGCTGTCGATTTCAGAGGATGTTGGATTCAGGAAACTGTGGAGTTGAGTGCTTCTGACCATCCTTTGGATTAAAGTATCAATTTTTGTGGATCCTTCCTTTCAAGTCTCCATGTTAAGTTTCACTGTTTCCAGCATATGGAAATCCTTATTCGATTGGTGCTGTAGTTAGTGACTTCGTGTTGAGTTGTGTGACTTCATATAGGCAATTGTTGTTGAGATAATATTTGAAAATTCTTTGTATTTTGACCTTTTATTTTATTTTTATTTTAATAATTATTGAAAGTTGAGAGTCTAAATCCACTGCCTAGTGATGAAGGCACGGGTTTGGGGTTTATTCATAGCCTTTCAAGTGTGGCTTGCGGGCTGCATATATTGTATAACGGTTATATTCAGATTAAGGGTTAAATGTGTTTTTGGTCTTTAGAATTATCCTGGTATTGTATCCAATAAAAAACATCCCATTGATTCCAAAAAAAATAAAAATCCCATTATTGCATTTGCTCGCTACCTATTTTTAGTCTTCACGTTTTATCTGGAAAAAAAGTGCTGAATTATTTTTAAAAAGTTTTGATTTTGAATAAAAACAATTCCAAAGATTTTTTTAAAAAAAATTCTGAAATTTTTTGGAAAAAAATGTTCCCAACTTATTTTGGGGAAAAAAAATCTGAATTTTTCATGCAATTTAAGGGAAAAATAATTTTGGAGTTTTTTTGGGAAAAAAATACCCGGTCTTTTATCGTGAAAACATTTTTTATTTCCAAAAAAAAACATTTTAAAAAAAGAGTTATTGATTTTTTTTGTTCGGAAAAAAGTTTGATTTCACAAAAACCATTTCAGAGTTTTTTTAGAGAAAAAATTCCAATTTTTGTTGGAAAAAAATTTATAAATTTTAAATTGATTTTGAAAAATTAAAAAAATCATAACCGAATTTGGATATGGATAACATGCTTAACCGATTTAAATGAGTCACCCTATGTACTGATCAATACTCAATACATAATAAAATAAAATTTAAGGAGGACCACACAATTTAGTTTGATTCCCCACAAATGCATTTAAGAGAGGACTAAAACTACTTGATGTCAAAATTCGCCTCCAATTTTAGACTATTAAAAGCATGATTATCGCGGGTGGCATTACATATCAAAGCAACTTGTGTCAGTGTAACCACCGATAATTGAATTTCTCAACGTGTCTTAACTTTACTATGTTGCCAACAATGGCATCGTTGCCTTACTGCCATATCAATTCTTTATTTTATTTTTCAAGACACATTCTTCATTGAAATGTTAAATTGAGAGATATATTGTGGGGTAAGTGGGACCCAGTTTGAAGTTTTTGATGAGTAGCATTGATATTTAGAAAAAATAGTTGAGTGGTTTTAAACATTGAACAATATATAATAATATAAAAAATTGAGCGGGTCCATTTAAGCTACCAAATTGGATGACATGGATGTGGAATGTGGATGCTCTAAGACTCCATTCCTTTAATAACTAGAGGGTGAAAAAAAAAACAACACAATTCGCAGCGACAGCTGTGAGGTCTGGTCTCAATGATGGAAGACGAGCAATGTATGTATTGTGATTGTTCGTAAAGGATTTATTTTTAAACAGCAAAGGTATAATAGTTTACAGTACAGTGTTGATATATGTTCTGAACCCACAAGACATATTCAAAATTGTGTCCAACTGGTTTTCTTGATATGTCTTCGTTCCATTTCAAACACATACATTCAGGAATACTGGTGACGTAGTGCTTCCTCTACCAATATCAGATGGTGTCCAGTCCACTCTTAGAAATTTCCTGCAACTAAGTTCATACATTCATACATATTTCTACTGGGGTTGGGGCCTTGTCTGAACAATATAAATGTCTTTTCCAACAAGACATCCTTCCACATCCTGTGGGCATCCAAACTTTCTCTCAAGGAAAAACCCAACTGCACAAAGGCGTTGACCAAGTTGTCGACGGAAAACTGGGTCAACTGTCAGTGGTTTCTTGCTGTAATCCACTGTCAAATGGATAACCTCTCCATCCGCAGGCCCTGCACCACGTACAAGCAATTCCTCACTGAAGTTTGCAAAAGCCAGTGTTTGCACAAGCCCATCAAATTTTCCACATGATATACGCCATGGTGTACCCCGGGTTCCAGAAGCCAGAGTTTCACCAAGGCCAGAAGCAATCTCAGCCTCCACAGAATTGTTATCCTGGTCTGTGGGGCTCATAGTATGTAGTACAAATGATAAATCTGGTGACAGCATTTCTTGGATCAAAACTGCCATTGAAGCTTCCTTCTGAGGCACGCCAGCAGCTCGGCGGCTCAACACTGCCCTCCGTGTGTACAGTGAAGCCCATACTTGCCCAATGGCATCTGCAAAGACTGTTGGATTGGCAGGACTCACATTGGGTATTGATTCGTAAAGTCCAGCTGCTGACATTCCAGCCAAGTCCTCTACATTGGCGCTGGATCGAACAATCAAACGGGCATTGCTTGGAAACAATTTTCCAATGCTTTCAATGATGTCTTTTGATAGCTTCAGGGAAGAAATCAATTCCTGGAGTTGATGGCATAAACTGTCAAGTTCACCGCCCTCCAGTTTTGCTGTTTCTATCTTATCCAGTAAAGACCTGAATATTTCAGTGGAGTTGCTCTTCTCTAGCTCCAATTCCATGGATCCAAATGGTAAAACAGCCCCAGAAGGAACTTGGAATGAAGCAGGCACTCCCTGATCGCTGTAAACTGTCATTCAAAAATTAGATTTTAGAAAAACGTAGTTTTCAAGAATACATATTGTCATTCAATTGCATCTATGACTCTGATCGATCACCGACAACCAACATTGCATGGGCATCTTCTAGATTATTATTATTATTATTATTATTATTATTATTATTATTATTATTAGTCTTCCAGCTTAATTGAAAAGATCGCGAGATAAAATAGTATAATTAATGTTAGCACTTCAGTCTATTCAAATACAAGAAAGTACACAAAGCAAAAGATCCATTGAAATAGAGGAAACATAGCTTGGCACAATTGGTTGGAGTTGATACCATATGACAAGAGGTCACAGGTTTGAGTTATGCAATCAACCTCTTGAAAATTCAAGATACGACTTCCTATGATAGACCACCAAAGAAAATCTTTATGCAGAACCATGCACATCCATATGCATATACATTTACATTTCCAACGATGACACAGGACAAACACCATTGATCTTTCTTTAAGTGGAAAAGAGAATAAAGGGTTGAACCACAAGATATCCATCCTCCTTGTGATAAAAACATAAGGGGTTCAAATTGAAAATATTGTTTTAGTTGAAGAAGAAAGAGAGCATACAACCAATTATGAATAAAAATATATCAGACATTATTTCAGTATAATTCTCTGAAGATAAAGTCTTGATATGAATAATTTTAAAAAATAATTCTATAGCTGGAATACCTTTCCTTATGAGTGTTGTTAAACCAAAATAACCGAAAGAACATTTGAAATAAATGTATCATTAGATAGATTGAGTTGAGGAAACTCACTATAAGTCTGTAAAATTGATACTATGACATAGGTATTCAGCACATATTGCTTTTATTACCTTTATCAGAAACTGAAGACAATGATGACAGGTGACCACATGCAGTAGCCTTTGCACCGGAAGTCTGTGTCTCAGCATCAGGAAGCAAGATAACTCCAGCAGCAGAAGCACCCTTGATACAAGTAGAGTTATTTTCAGTTAAGTCCCTTAGTATGAAGAACTAAAATAATAGTAATTGAATAAAAAATCTGAATACAAAAATCATTACTCTGAATATTATGAGATTAGATTGAATGACATGTTATAATACAAAGATTATCAACTATGCATATTAATAATTAATCATTAGATCAAGTACTAGTGCAGTACTATTTGTGCAAGCCCAGCCCAATAAAAACACTAACCTAACAACACTCATAAATTTGAAACCTGGGAAGTAACAAGCACTGGGAATGATTACCGGTGCAAAAGATGAGAGGCGTGGACAAGGTATGAGATTGTTCAGTTGAGGGATTTTGAGATTGTACAGTTCAAGAAAGCTTAAACAAATTAATTAATACTACCTCTACTAAGAAGATGCATATTTTTTTTCTTTTTTCAGTAACACAGCTTAAGAAATCTAAATTTAAGCCTGCTTTTTAGAGCGAATATTGGATGAGTGACCTTCTAAAAAGTGTTCCTAAAGCATATGAATGAGGACTAAACATATCGAGAAGACCCTTATTGGTTTGTGTGGACAAATGACAATTGTTAGTTTTAAAAGCAGCCCATTCAGTACACGTGGTATTAGACCTGGATTTTTCCCAGTATGAACGAGAAAAAAGTTGATCAACGTAACACCGGGGAGTTGACAAATGCAAAAAGTGATCTCTGAAGCAATAGATGAGCATAGACAACGAGCGACTTCTAGCAGGTTTTGAGCATGAATGGACCAAATTCACAAAGAAATGAGTGGCATCTTAAAAGCAGCTCGATCGTTACAATTCAAAATTTTATTTAGTCAAAAAAATTAAAAGTAATAATAAAAACCAATCCACTTAAAAGCTTAAATTTCTAGGTGAAGGATGATAATTTTCTGCATCTTCTGTTAAAAGGCTCCTAAAGTTTCATAACTCTTAAGAGCTCTTAAGAGCTTGAATATTGTAGTAGGAGTGGCATTTTCTGTTATTACCTAAAGTAGTAGGAGTGGCATCTTCTATTATTTCCTATTATTTGTACAGTTTCATAACTCTTAAGAGGTTGAATATTCTTTGAAATTCTGACCCTAACCTACATGACTTGTCAGTTGTTTAGAGAAAAGTAAGAAGGTCCCCGATCCGCAACACTATCTCGCCATGAAACCGGCCGCGTCCCCCGCTTTTGATAACAGAGAATGAAAGACCCTGGTAGATATCAACGTCTAGCTGGCAAACTTAACTACCTCACAGCAACGAGACCGGACTTTTGCTGTCAGTGTGGTTAGCCAGATGCTACATGTGATGACCATTGGAATGCTGTGATCACATAAGTATATAAAGAGTGCGTTAGGTAAAGGTTTACTTTATGAAAATAAGGCTAACACCTAAGTCGTGGGCTATTCTGATGTTTTTTGGGCAGGTTTATCAGAAAATAGAAGATCCACTTCAGGGTATTGTGTCCTCATTGGAGGAAATTTGATCTCACGGCAAAGCAAGAAACAGAACATAGTTGCAAGATCGAGTGCAGAAGCAGAATATCATGCTATAACCAGAAATCAACATCATTAGAATTTAAAATGCCATTCCAATTGTTCAATTCTAAATCTCACCATTTTCAACAAACTAGAATATTATTTCTAGATACAAATAATGTCAAAACAACCGAAAAAATTGAAATGAATAATTTTGTTATTATCTACCTGACTATATTTGGAGATTCTAGCATCAGAGAAAGCAGGAACCTCAACTCTAGAGAGATTATCATCAAAGGTACTCTCAACAGAAAAAATGCCATTAAGGTCAGCTGAAGAGGACAATGTCAGATTAACACCAGCAGCAGATGCTTCCAACCTGAAAAGTTACAAAGCAGGAAAGGAGAAAATGGAAAACATTATAGAATAAGATCTGTTCACAATTTAATCAAAATAGTTTGAAGAAAGGAATATAGATTTCATTTTTAAAGACAAACAATCATGGATGAGAAAATTGTCTTGGAAATAACCTCACACATGACCCAATAAGTCTTTGAATATCAGCAATTTTTTCATCATCTTCACAAGTGACAAAAACGACTTTTTCCTGTAATAAGCAATGGCTGCATGAATGTCAATGACAATTTATAAGATCACATCAAAATCATTAATTGGAATTGCATATTTAGAAATAAGACTTGCCTGCCGGGCCCTAACACCTAGATGAGATAAGTGAGGCAACTCTTGCTTAAGTATAGCTCCCACTATGTTCTTCCCAGCAGCTGTTACCTGCCAGCGCGATCAAACTTATTAATATTAATATATTTAAGACTTCTGTATACTCTCAACTAGGTATAAATATACCTCTTCATCACCATCAGCTTTGTTAACAATGAGGATGATAGGACCTTCCACCGGTGATGGTAACAACCCAGGAACAATTCTTTCAACCTAGGTCAAAAAATTCAAATTCATGTTTAGTCATAATGAAGTAAGGAAGATTCTTTGTTATTTGGGTAGGGATAACCCCTCCCTAGCTAGTATCATACCTATTTGGCTGTTACTTTATTTTTAGTTTTTGTTTGCTACAGAGGACTATAGATGTCCCTTTTTCCCAAACTTAAGGGCTTTTATTTGACTATTATTGATAATAAAAAAATTGCAACTTGTTCTAATTTCTGTTTTGTCATTTTTTGTGTCATACATCACTGGTCTCCTTCCTATTAAGTAGTGACTATTGTTTGATAATTGATAATAATAAATTGTGACTTGTTTTAAGGTGCGTTTTGCTATTTCACGTCATACACAACTAATTTCGTTCCTATTAATTAGTAGTTAATGCTTCCATGAACTCTATCTTGATTACCGAGTATAAAGTTTCAAGGCCCTTGCCCATGATGAGTGGTGAGGGGTTATGGTGGGTCTGGAAATAAATGAAACCTGGCATTTGGTTCCATTATCCAAACAATGTGATATGGACTGCAAGCGAGTCTTTGCAGTCAAAATACATATTGATAGATTGATTATTGAAGTTGAAAACTGAACTGGTTGCTATAGGCTACTATGCTTAGGCCTATGGTACTGATTAGTGATTACTGAAGCATTACATTATAAAATATTTTTAAGAATACCAGGCTGCAGCATTCTATATAGTGATCGTAATCATTTTAAAATAGGTTTTTCTAATGCAGACTAGGATCTCTGCTTGATAAATGATCCAAAAAGAAAAAAGCTTTTTTGAAAAGAAATTTGGCATTGTAGAAAAGTTAAAATAATAATGTTGCAGTTGCAGTACAATTGATATTTGTAACAAGTTAGGCGTGATTATCATTTATGCTCCAGCCAGCAGCAGTCTTAGTAATATTAGTATGAGGATGTATTTAAAGGCACCTCCGCAAGGGATTATTGACTTTATTTAATTCAATAGTGAAGGTTTTTTTTTATAAAGCACTCTCTCTCACATGCATGCACCATGCATGCAGGATAACGATCGTAATAACGTACATGATTTCTCTAAACACAACTCAATACCTGAACTGTTTAAAAAAAACTCAATACCTGAACCAATGTTCCTGAAACAGCTCCTGGAACTATGACATCCCAACCTTGAGAACCAAGCGTACTTCTAACAGCTTTTAGAAGAAGAGTGCATAGTTTTGAAACCTGAAAAATTACACTAAAAAATTACAGTAGAGAAGTTAGAAAACATACAAGTTATGTTTATCGTAATGAAATTCGTAGTGTAGGAATAAACGTTATAAGAAATCACATATACTGTTTAAAATACTACATACTCCGTACTATAATTCCTGTAAATCTTCTCTTATTAAAATTTAAGGATACTGAATTATCATACCTGGCACGAATCTCCGCTTCTGTATATGTTTTGACACTGTTTTCAGGGATTCCTAGAGCTTTTCCTAACATCTGCAACATTTAAAGCAACAACCTTCTTTATTTCAAGATTAAGATATATCCATAACATGAAGGAACGGGAACCTGGTGAAACTAGAAACCCCACAGTATTAGTAACACTAGACCAACATTGTTCAAGTTGGAAATAAAAGAAGCACTACCATCAAGATTCCCTAAATTTGAAATAAATTTGTCTGGTCTCAATATTCTGGCTTATTTCTGATTAAAAAGATCAATTGTAAAATTTTCAAGACCGTAGTAGGCTTCAAATCATAATTATTTAGGATTAATGACACTAGTAAACTGATTATTTAATTATATATCAGTCCAGAAATTTTTTTAATTTTTGTATTCCCTAGTTTTGAAGGTACCTGTGCTTCACTTTATATGTTTTTATTATATTGGTCTATTAAATTTTTGCTCTCCACAATAAATAGCAGGCTTTAACTGAATAATAAATTACTATTTAACCTCCACTTTTTGAGGAAATATCTTAAGAAGTTCTTCAGTATATTCCTCAGTTAGTCTCTTTGATCTATCAAGAGTAGCTTTCAGTCTCAATGTCCAAATCTTCTTGCCATCTTCATTTCCTGGGAGAAAAAGAGAGTACATTTAAAATTAAACATAAATTAGTCAAGACTGTCTACAATGATTCAACAGACAGAACAATTCAAGCAAAGACCTTCGAAAGTTACCTTCGCTTTCTGAAAGGCCTCTTGTACTCCAGCCAATAAGCTCATTTTCAATAGCAGTACATTCTTCTGGTTTCCAGTTAGATAACTTCAGCTGGTGGACTCCAATAATAAGGGCTCCAAGTGGATCATTCCAAGAGTTTACATTTTTTGACTGCAAATTTGCAGCTAGCCAACCAGCACCTCCCATAACTTCAAGCACGTTGAAAAATCTATTCATATGAGTTCACAAATTAATTCTCTATAAAAAGAAAGTCTTGATATTACAAGTGGCGTGAAGCTGGAGAAGTTTTATATCTCCATCAATCAAGTTCCACATGATTCAATCCAACTACATTTTTCTAGGTGACATCTAGGCAGCCTGTCTTCAATACATCCCTATCATTTAAAATTGTTTAAATTTGACAAATTCTATCATATATTATACCCTAACTATCATACAATTGATCCCACTATATTCTACATGCACCTATAATCTAACTAGCTAGCAAGAACTCCATGTCTATTTCAAACTTATGTAGCCTTCATATATCTTAAAAAAGTTGTTCAACAGTCAAATATTTGATTATTGTTCGAAGTGTAAATTAAGAAAAAGTAAGCCAAGAACCTGCTCAAAAGAACAAATGAGTAATCCTCAAGTCCAATCTCACAGAGGCGCCACTGTTCCTCGAAAGAAACAAGAATCAAAAGATATTCCAACATTCTTTAAATTACAGTCCATACTCGAGCTTTGGCTAAATAGCTGAGTAAGATTAGTCTCACCTTTTGGCGCATGGCTATTGCAGAATCTGGAGCATCATTCCTGAGGCCACTTTCAAGACCCTTTACAATAATATCTCTCAAAGCACTCAAAGACTCCATGGTTTTAAATAGAAGTTTAAATCCTTCTTCTTTTGAAGCTGTTGATCCTGATGCAGCATCCATAGTCTGGAGAAGTACAAAATGTTTTCTCTTATCAGTAGATACCACTGTAAGAAAGGCTTTTAGCACCAAAGTCAAATAAAAAGGATCAATATTACTTAATCAACAGAGCAATTAGTTCTTATCATTCAATAGTATAACAACCGTAATAATTCAATTTTATGCTGAATATGATGAGCATTAACTAAGTTATTCTCAGGCCATGGAAGAAGTACTTCGACAAAGAAAAGGAAGAGAAAACAAACTGCTTGAGAGAACAATACATGGTAGAAGATAGTAAGTTAGAATCCTAAATCAATCAATATAAGTACAAGAGAATCAGAAAAAGCAAATGCACCTTTTTGCACTCGAAAAATGAATTAAGTGCTGACATGCCATATTCATCCATAGATTCATAAATTGATTCTAACTGTTCGGCAAGACTGCAATACACCAAATTGATAAGTGAAATCATTAAAATTATTATTTTCCAGCAGCTAAGTAGTTCCATGTCAAAATCATTTAAATATCTCCCAGATATTTAGGATATTTTTTCACTCAAAAGTGTACTCCAATGGTGTTACTATTGGATCATGAACAAGTTCAAGTGAAAGCTGAAGATCAAGTGGTTAACAACAATAACTTGTGTAGCAAGTTACTTAACTAGTTAGTTAGATTTGTTATTGCATAAATGCTAGTTCACTATAATTAGAGTGCAACTCATTTTGTCTATAAATACATAATCTATTGCTATTTCATTCATATTATTGATCTCATAATAGTTAATTACATAACAGATTAAGGCTGGCTACTTTATTTCCCTAACTATTAGAGGCTTTACAAACTGTGGAAAGCCTTGGTGCAACAATTAGGTTGTGGAGGTTAGATCACACATTCTTTACTTGGAATCAGCCTCCCTTGACACAATAAGGTTGCATGCAAGACACTCCCTATACTTTGAAATGGAGCAGATGCATGTCCTGGCACACCCTTTTCATTAAAGCTGCCAAAGCATGATACCTCTATTGGAATATAAAAAAAAATCTTACAATATCTCTGATATTATGTTAGATTATCTTAGTTTGTCTCGTACAATTAGTTTCAAATGTTAGAATTTGTTAGATTATCTCCTAAGATTAGTTTCCATATTACTTAATTATTATAAAAATTTGTTTATTTATTAGGTTAGCAGGTCTTTTATCATTATAAATAGGTATTTATGTTTGTTTAGTCTTTTGTATCAAGTTAGTATCAAGTCATTATCAATAATATTACACAATTATCATATTCAAAAGTCATCATTACATCTCTTCTCCTTATTTTATCTTAAACCCGTAACTTAAACATGGATCAGAGTGTTACCATCCATGCTCCCTAACCTGTCATGTTTGTTTGTTGCCGAGTTCCCAAATACTGGAAAGAAGAGACACAACCCAAAAGTGGTGACTAGTTTGGGAACTCTAATTAGTCACCACTTTTGTTGTGTCTCTTCCTTCCAATTCCAGCTTCAATGTCAACTGTGTGGTCACCTCCACTTCCGTCCCATCAGATGCCACTGCCGCCAGCCGCAGCCAGAAAATTTCCTGTTGAGTTTTCCAGCAAAACCCAGCCATCTGAAGTGGTTCTTTCTCAATCTACAAGACCCCAAACTTTCAGCTACAACCCACTCTTAGAATTTTGGGTTGGGCCTAACTCAACCCTAAAAAACCGGCTTGTAAGGTGAGAATTGCCTCACCCTCACACCCAACACTACAGGGCTTGGTGCTTGAATATAAATGTTTGGTGGCCTGATAGCGGAAACCTGATAACAAGTGGCCCAATGGACCTTGTAAAGGCTTTGATACCATCTTAAAATTGGGAGTTGGGTCTAACTCATCCTAACAAAACTGGCTTGTAAGGTGAGGATTGCACTTACTTATAAACACATATTCAGGCCATCTCGCAACCGATGTGGGACTTCTTAACACACCCCTTCGCGCCCAGCACTATTGGGCTTGGTGTGCAGATATAAATGGTGGGTGACCCGACCAGGAACCTGATTGCAAGCGGACCCGAAGTGGCCCAACGAATCGTTGAGGAGCTCTGATACCATCTTAGAATTTTGGGTTGAGCCTAACTCAACCCTACAAAACCGGCTTGTAAGGTGAAGATTGTCTCTACTTATAAACCCTTGTATACGCCATCTAACTTTCAATGTGGGATTCTTTAACACCTACCAATGACACGCCATTCTGCAGCCCTGCTCCACCTTAGCCGCGCGTGGGGGTGCATTACTGCGTCTTTCCGAACGTTCTCTCACCCCCTTGGTCGCATCACTGTCATATTCCCCAATCGATAATTGTTCTACAGTTTTTGGCCTCCACTCATCAACTAGCTTATAGGCTGTCCATTTTCTCTCTCCTCTGTGCTTCAGTATTGTTTCCAAGCCCTCTTTGCCTCTTTTGTGCCCTATTTCTGCCCTTTTAGTGTCCTAGATCAGTCTGGTCAGTTCTTGGCAGCTCTTCTCCATATGCTCAATTTTGATATTTGTTTATGCTCAACTTCATAGTGTGCACACCTTTCTGATCCCATATTCAATCTCTGGCTTGCTTACAGTGCATTTATTTCTGCTCCAATTTTGCGTATCTTGGTGGTTTGTTTAAGTCTCAAGCTTACGATTTTACATTTGATTTGCTTCCTGTTCCAAGTTGTTCGTTCATCACCTGTCGAAGTCAGTCTTATCCTTGTCTTCTTTCTGCCTTGTCAATTTGATCTATAAAGGCGGACTGTCTAGTCATTTGTCTCAGCATTATGTAAATAGTCTATGGTAGGTAGGCCTTTCATCCAACCAACATCAATCAAGTTTGTTGTCGGCATACAAATGACATGTCCCCCTTATATTGGATGTTTCAGTGGTCCCATTGACCAACCATTGTCACATTGAGCCACCGGCACCGATCACATAAACTTTGTGGCCTGTCCACACTTAAGTTGGTTGTGTTTTCATTTATAATTAATAAAAAAGAAAGGTATATTAGAACAACCTTGAAGCTTACTAAGCATTAGGTTGAGATGGGGGAGGGGGGACTTAATTATTACAACAATTTGTTTCTTGATTTCCTTATTTATTTACGATTAGGAGTCTTGTATCCCAATAAATAGGGGTCTGTTTATAGTATTTTGTATCAAGTTAATTATCAAGTTAGTATCAAGTCACTATCAAATATCAATAATATTACACTACTATCATATTCAAAAGTATTTATTATTTATCTTCTCCTTATTTTATCTAAAACCCATATTTTATCTAAAACCCATAACTTCAACACCTCGAAGATAAAAAACAATTACATAGTGCTCAACCGGAGGACTTTATGATGTAAGGATATACATGATTACTTCAAAATGCAGATTTTCTAGTCAATAAATGAGGGAAATTTCATTATGAGCCATTTGGTTTACAGCCGAATCGTGTGTTTTGATAGTTTCCATGATAAACAAAAAAAATCCTAAGATGAAATTAAACTAACATATATCATAACGAGAGTGATTGGAAGACAAAATAAAAACTTATCTGCATTTACATGTGATTACAAACTATAATGAGTCAGCTTTGTGATATTCAAGTCAAACCTGCCAGCGTTAAAGAAGTCTTTGAGTTCTCGATGAAATATCTTGAACTGCTCCACAAATGTGTCACTATATTCTCCAGGATTCTTTGTGATTTTAGCAAGCATAGCTTCTGTAGCAACCAAGTCTTCAGGACCAGCATTGCGGTGAAGTTTGTTTTGTATTGTATGTTTAATTTGTGTCTGAAAGATAAAATAAGAATATATATATATATATATATATATATATATATATATATATATATATATAAACAGTTGACCTATCAATAACAATGAAGTGCAATAAGATTCCATAGTTCATGTATTTTAGGAAAAATAACCTTGAGGTCATGTGGGATGTCGTTTCGATGAGCAATATCTCTAATTCGAGTCAGAGGAACAGATGCAGTGAATTCTGCCTTGAAAGATGGCAAACATGGATGTATCTTACGAATAACTAGAACTTCCTGTATATATATGAAATTATGGTAAATAAAAGAAGTAAGCCATAAATCTTATGAAACATTGAGAATAAAAGGTAGCAAATGAAAACAAATAAGTCCTGCTAACTTTAGGGTAGTGGTTAAGAAGTCAAGAAATGGAAATATTTTTGTTGGAAATTCCACATTCATTGCAGTCTGCACCTAGCCACCTAACTGCAGCATTTGGGTTGCCTTCATTGTAGCCTCCAACAGCTGCATTGTGTTGGTTGTGAAGGGGTGGATTAAGTCCCATATTACCTAGAGATATGGTCTATGTAGTGTTTATAAACCTTGGGCAGCTCTCACCTTACAAACCTGTTTTGCAAGGTTGAGTTATGCTTAACCCAAATTTTAAGAACTTTATGAAAAGTGCAGCATCCAATGCACAAACAGCATTAAATAGAAGATTCTGTTTTTTATTCCTTAATAATCAGTGCCCTATTAAAACGCTGGTTAACAGGTCAATTATATTTTCACTTGTTAGCAATTGCCAAATAAGTATTACATTAAGTGTTAATAGTGTTTACGGTCCCTGCAATATGGGGCAAATCCAGTTTTAGTCATTGCAAAATAAATTTTTAGATTCTACCCTTGTCATTTCAAATACTTCAACTTCTAGTCCTTCATGGAATCTGGACTTCCAAATCTGCTGAGTTGGCATGCTGACATGGACGTTTAATGATTTACTAGAACTTTTATGTCCACGATGTGTCTTTAATTAAAATAAGAGTCATTAAAATAACCATTAAAATATAAGACAAAAATAGTGAACCAAAATAATGTTAGCGGCCAACACTCGGTGGGATTTAGTCCCACATCGGATAGATAGGATTCTTGATAAGAGTTTATAAAGTGGGGGCACTCCTCACCTTACAAGCCGGTTTTGTAAGGATGAGTTAGGCCTCGATATTCGTGACAAATAATGTCCTCTGCCTAACTATCAAGCTGTCCCCATATCAACATTCATGGGTAGAAGAGGGAAAAAAGAGTAGAGAACGAAGTTTGTTAAGGCCATAACTCAATTCATTTCTGCAGTAGCACATGTATAAGGTTACAACACAATTAAATCTATGACAGAGATACACTAATGTAGACGTATGAAATAGAGAACCAAAAAGGCTGTCCTTCAACATCAGTGTTGAAGATAAAAATAAATCACCTGGGAAGATATATCCTATGAAATAGAGAACCAAAAAGGCTGTCCTTCAACATCAGTGTTGAAGATAAAAATAAATCACCTGGGGAGATATATCCTTTTGACTTGTATATTGCTCTAACTCACGAAATATGAGCCTTGAAATCTCAGCATGCCTATTGGGACGGTGGTGACCTCCATCTTCAAAACATGGTATTTGCCCTGTGTTTATCCACTGCATAAGATTATCTAATAACGGCTCACATGATGATATAAGAAGAGCATAGATGAATAAATATAAATAACGAGGAAAATGCAGAAAAAGACCTTCAGATAGATAGAAGTGTATATGAGAGCCTCCAATTGATCTTCCCCGTGAACACTTTCAACTATATCACGTACATTATCAAGCTTCAAATTGAAAAAGCAAGATAAACTTAAGTTTTAATTTAAAAGAAAGTCACCGGAAAGAACAGGCATTTTACAGCAGTGCTGCAGCTGACATTCAAATTTAAAACTGAAGGAAAGAACCTTAGAAATCTATGTTCAAAAAGTATATTATAAGAATTACTCGGGATGCTTAATATCAAGCTTCAATTGAAAAATCAAGATAAAAATTTTTCTTTTTATTTGGAAAAAAGGTACGGAAAAAAAAAAGGCATTTTACAACAGTGCTGCAGCTGACATTCAAATTTAAAACTGCAGGGAAGAACCTTAGAAATCTATTTTCAAAAATTAGTATTAGACAGTTTTACAGATTGAATATGATGGAATGAATTATAAAACCTATATCAGCAAAATTATATTATAACAATTTCCATGTCAGTTAAATAAATCAGAAAATTATCCGGGTTGCATGCCATTGATAGTGATTACAATGTGCATGTCATTGATAGTGATTACAATGTCATCAACATACACAAGCAAATAAATCATCTACAGGAAAAATGGCTGCAAAAGATAGAATGATCAATTTTAATCTGTCATACCAAACCATTGAGCTACACTGTTTAATTAACTAACCAAGCCCTAGAGATTGATTATATGCAAGGATTTGCGTGGAAGAATTAAGAAAAATCAGATTTTATTCTCTATGATTTATTTTATTTTTTATTATGACATTATTACTATTGTAATTTCTTTTCTTATATAAACAGTCTGAGACTGTAGAAATAAAACATGAATGTTTTCGTTACTTTTTTCAATTAGTGAAGACGAAAAACCATGCTAGTGAACATTGGTAGAATCACCAAGGAAGAAAGCATTTTTAATATCCACCTGGTGAAGGGTCGGCTAACAACAATTGTAGATAGAAACGGGTGAACATCTTTACTAAGAAGGTATCCTGGCCAAAAATCTCAATACAACTTTTACCCACTAGTGACTAGACAAACCTTGAGGCATTGCCATCAAGGCAAACTTTAACTGTAAAAATCAGTTCTCGAAGAGGAAAAAGCACTAGGTCTTGCCTGCCGCTGCTCAAAAGGCATGCATGCAACTAATCATGGCAAGTCTCCAGTTTCCACCCATGATGGGAGAATGTGTAATTTGTAGATTAAGGGCAAGATATTTTTACAAATTACAAGGATGAAGGACAGCAATAATGCAAAGAAGAAAGACAGTGATAATTCAATGTGACATACATAATGTGGAGAAAAGTCACAAGTTGAATGCATACCTTTTACAAGAGCAAAGGCAAGATTAGACTCAACTAGCAATGTTTTTTTTTTTGAACAGGACTCAACTAGCAATGTTGAAGCTGGAAATGGAATTGGATTTCATGGCAAGTTCATAGTGCCCTCATTAGCAATTAGAGAGGTGGCAGCTCTAAAGGCAAAAGGAGGTGACTCTAAAGGCAATGGTGGAGGCTACTTAATGATATTTATAAAGAAAAGCATTAGGTGGACATTTGTTGGAGGAGCATTTACTAAGGTGAATGGAACAGGAACAAACACAGGGAGTAGGGGAAACAACCAAGGGACAGTCTTAAGAGTCGAGTAAGACAAAATAATTGCAACCTGGACTGGGGACCTGAGATACATAACCAATGCGTAGAGAGTGCATGATAGCACCACTCAACATGGGGCGATCTAGTCAAGAAAAGCTAATAAATTGTTCTTTATAAGGTGCGCAGTGGGGACACTAGGTATGCACAAATAAGGGGTCATCACTCGTCAAGCTAAAAATATCATATTAAGATTTAGAGGAAAGAGGGACATGTGGTGAAATTTATTTGTTTTAATGACACAAAAGATGTTTTTATGGCCTAAATTAATGTGTAATGTAATCACTGGATAATAGGTAACCTATTTACATTGACATGCATTTTCCAACACTATAGGTAACATAACAGTACCTTTCTCCACCAATTCCTTGCGCTTTGATCCCCTTGAACCAACTTGAGAGGCAAACCTTGAAGACCTGAGGTGTCCCAAGTCCTTTGTGCTTCATGGCTTTGATGCTCATTGGATTGCATGAAAGAAATAGATTTGCCCTGCCACTCTCCTACAAAAGGACTTGACGACCCTGCTGCTTCCGAAGGAGTAGCAGCCTCCTTGTTGTGATTGGGCTGATTATTATTATTTTTATTATCTCCCAAATTGTTGCTGTCTTGTTCACTTAAAGGCAGTAGTTCCATAATCTGGTGTGTTGTGTTCCATGTGGCAACGGTCTGAAAATGACCAGTGGCGGGCAAGTTCAAGAGTCTGTTATCTCCAGCTTCCCAAAGCAAAGTGCCATCCTTGTTGACAATGATGAATTTGAATTCAAGGTGATCGCCCCCTTTGAAATGGAAGTCGCGTACCCATCCATCTTGTGTCCAATTCAAGGGAACATTGGTCTTCCAGGAACCCAACTCTTTGGTTGATCCTAGAAGGACAACGTGGTCACCGAACTGAACTTGATGATCCAATCGAAGATGCAGATGAACATTGTATTTGTTGTTGGTATTCTTCGTATTCCTTTGTCCACCTTCCCTGAGAATTACATACGTATATATATATATATATATATATATATAGGCATGATAATCAATGGTCAATCAAGATGGATGAATAGTAGAATGATACTAGTATCAATAGTCAATACTATTACTAGTCGACTACAGTAACTAAGTATAGCAAACAATGATTTGTTATAGTTGTGTGTGTACTACTACTAGTCTAATCTAGTCTGATAGTAGTAGTAGAAGTAGTAGTAAAACATGAAAGAGAAGAAGAAGAAGAAGAAGAAGAAGAAGAAGAAGAAGAAGAAGAAGAAGAAGAAGAAGAAGAAGAAGAAACAATAGAATAGATAAGTACCTAGATTGGGTTTGTGAGGAGGAGACAGCAGATAGGCAAGGAAGAGTAATAGTATGGGGACGGTGAAGAAGAGGGCGATAGATGAAGGGAGATGATGATGATGGAAGGAGGAAAAATCCTAATCGCTTCTTCTTGAGATGGATGTTGATGTTGGAGTGCGAATTGCAGTGCAAAGAATAATTCATCATCGTCTCAGTCTCAGTCTCAGTGATTGATGGATCTCCGGCGACCGAGCGAGAGGAAACAAATCCGAGTAATTAATAAATAAATAAATAAATATTACTCCCTATATTATAGCATTAGCAATAGCAATAGCAATATAGCACCGGCTTTGTCTTCTTTCCATTTCCACACACGTGGATTACGTTTCAACGGCTCACCGCATGCTGAAAATCTAATAATTATAATTATTATTATTATTATTATAATAACTCTTTTGTAAGTGCCGGTGATGCTACGTTTGTTTGTTTCACGTCGGTAGACAACTGGACTCGGATTGCAGGACATCGGAGAGAAGTGACTCCACTGTAGTTGGATATATTTGGACCGTTTGATTACGATCAAATACTCTAGATTTTCAGTTTAAATTTCATATTAAAAATTGATTAAAATCTGATTTTAAAATCTACATCATTTTAAAATCCGATTTTAAAAAGTAATTTAGATTGTCTAATTGCTGCAATCAAATTGCACATAATCTATTCCATACGTCTACAAATATATTTATTGATGAACTCATACCGTGCAGTTGGGTGGATCGATTCATTCGACATTGAATATTATTTTCTCTAGTTATTAGTTTAAGTAAATTTGACATTTTAGATAGGGTTAAATATGTTTTTGTTCCTTATAAATATACCAAATTTTATTTTGATTTTAGTCCCTTTAAAAATTTCCTTCGTTTAGTCTTAAAAAAAATTCATCTTCACTTTTAGTCTCTCCTTCTAAGTAAACTCATACGTAGAATTTATATTTTTGAATAAAATTTTGCAAAAAAAATTATAATAAACTCTCCCAACAAAAATTAGAATTTTTCAACAAATCAGGAATTAAATATAAATTTTTGTATTTTTTGTAGTTAAAAATTCATATATAATTCATATTTTGGTAAAAAAAATTCCAAAACAATTACAGTGAGACTTTCATAACATCTTACACATTTCTGAAAAAATTTCATTAAAAAAATAAAGGATACACATGAGTTTAATTAAAAATTGGGACTAAAAGTAGTGATTGAAAATTTTATAAGGACTAAAAGTTGTAGAAAAATTTTAGAGGGACTAAAAGTAAAATATGATATATTTATAGGGACCAAAAAAATATTAAATCCTTTTAGATATTTTTAAAAAAAAAATTAAATATGTTTTTGGTCCCTAAAAATATCTCAAGTTTTGTTTTTAGTCCTTATAAAAAATTTCATCAACTTTTGTTCCCTCTAATATATTCTGTATTAATTTTTTGTTTCTACTTTTAAATCAACTTTTGTATACTTTCACATTTTTGAATGATTTTTTGTATCCATGTTTATAATAGGGTCAATAGCATTTTACCCCCTGTAATATAGGTCACTTTTGTTTTACCCCGCTGTAAAAAAAAATTTAAAACATACCCCCTTGTAATATAAAGTTCTACTCTTTTCCCCCCTGAGATCACAACATGGCAGATGACTGGACAAAATCTTCCAATGTGGCATGTACATGTGTTTTTTTTTTTTTAGCTGTCATGTCAATAAATAGGTGTAATTTTTTATTTTTTACTTAATTTAAGCTGATTTTTTTTTTGGTTATTTCAGCCCACCACTTAAAAAAAAAAGAAACACAAAACCCATCTTACATCACAGAACCGAGACCGAGAAATCGAATCGCATAACGCAGAAACCTTGTGTGTCATCTTCTTCTTCCAACCGAGAAAGGTTGTGTTTCATCTTCTTCCACCACAACTCCAGTAGTATCGGTTTTCGATTTCGATTTTGATTTTCTGATTTATATTTTTCATTTTCGATTTAGTCGATTTTGTTTTTCAATTTCATTTTTCTGTTTCAATTTCATTGTTAGCTAGAATCGTCTTCTTGTTTTTCGCCGGGTCCCCTCTTCACCGCAATTAGGTTGCTGTGTTTCTGTTCCTTATGTTGTTCTTGTTGTTTCTAATTGTGCGCGTCTGTTCATGCATTTCTGTTGCAGGGATTTTTTGCTTCATTCTTTTTTGTTTGTTTCTCATATTTGAACAAGTTCTAGGTTTTTACTTTACTTTAGATGAAGGAAGGGATGAAGATGTTGTTGTTGTTCCCACCTCTTTTTTTTCCAGTTCCTCTTCATCATTTAATTTTGATTTGAGCTTTTGAGTGTTTTAAATTTCTTAAATTTGTAGCTGAGGATATTGGTTTGTTGGTGTGAATAAGATGATCATTTTAATATCATCCGTCCTTATTTTTCTTTTAAAGAAATAATAATTAAACATGACAGCTAATCAAGTAGCAACTCTAAGAGCATAGTACAAAGTAAAATTATCTGCATTAGTACTCAAATTGAAAACTAAGAGCAAATTAAGAATATTAAATTACTTTGCCTCTTTCCAATACCTTTTCTATTCTTTCTCAATTAAAGAGTATTAAATTTCTCCACAAGTCATATTTCTACTTCTCCCAAAACCATATTCAGAAACCCAAAACAATATTCTTTCCTTTTCTTTTCCTCTCCCCTTCAACCTATGATATTCCTCCTCCATTGCACCGACGTTGTCCACTTCTGTCCTTACCTCGCAACATAAGGTAAGAGAAACTGGTTTCGTTCTTCGCCGCAAATCCATAATTGCAGTAACATTGGTATTCTTTTTCACACTTATCTGTGTAGTTTTCTTCGTCGGAGAAAAAAGGTCATCGTTGGATCCGTGTCTGATGTCGTTGTTCTTCACAGTCTAAAGCAAGGTGTGTTGCTTTACATGCTTAACTTAAGTATTCAATCGTTCTGTTATCATGAGATAAAGAAAATGAAAATAATTTCCACAATGGTACATGTTTTTACACTTTTATTTTCAGTTTTCTTTGACAAATCAATCTAATTGTTTGGGTTTGGTTAGTTAGTTTTTCAATTTGGGGATTTTACAAATCTAGGCATTTGTTTTGATAATTTTTTTTTTTAATTTTGGGGATTTTATTTTAAAAATTGGGTTGTTGTAGTAGGAACAAAGAGAGCAACAAGTATTTGTATATGTGACACTGATTGCCAAGTACAAATTATTAACTCTTTAATTTTTGTGTAAAACAAATAGTTCTCTTTTGTCGTTATAGTTTGCGTATCTGACCCTAATCTGTAATGTTGTGATTGGTGGTTTATTAGTGTTGTAATAATATTTGCCGATTGTGTTGGTTATGTACAGGAAGGTGGCCTTGGCATGTCTTGCATTTCAAGGTGAGTTAAATCAACTTAGGTAGAATCATTAGGTTAGATTACTCTTTGTTGATTTTCCCTGTTTCTTCTTTTTTACAAGTTTTAAAATGTTACTTTTATAAAAAGTATACAATTTCTTTTGGTGCTTAATTTTCTTCACTAATGCCATTATGAATTTTCTTACAAAATATGAGATTTAAGGTAGAGTTTTGGACATTTGAGGAAACATGAGAGGGAGAAAAGATGAGGAGGATCCACGTGTAAATGGAAGAGGTGTAAACAATAAATAGGCTAAATGCATCTATGAATTCTTTAAGTTTTTAATTTGTACCACATAGATCCTTTAAGTTATTTTTGTAATATATAAGTCCTTTAAATTTTTAGTTTCTATAAGTCCTTTAAGTTTTAAAATTGTAACACATAAGTCCTTTCTTTCAAGTTACATTCATCATGTAAATTTAAGTGATAAAGGAAAGGAGCTATGGGCACGTTTGATCTGTTAAAAAACAAAGAACTGGACATGACAACTTCTGTTGTACTGTGTTTGATTTGAAAACTGTCACCCAGACTGAACAAACTGGGGGGTCAAGGGACTGAACAAAATCATATAATTTTGTCCCCCGCAGAACTATGGGACAACTTTTTGTCTTCAGCACAACTTTTCTAAATCACCAAAATAACATTTTCTCCATCAAATATCATACAAGACAAAATTTGTCTAACACTGTAAATGTTTGTCCTGTACTGTTCTGCCTTGACCTGTCTTGTACTGTTTTGTCTTTGCAGATCAAATGGACCCTATGTGTTACACTTTTAAAATTTAAAGGACCTATGTGTTACAAAAAAAACTTAAAAGACCTATGTGATACGAACTGAAAATTTAAAGGACCTATGTGGTACAAACCGAAAACTTAAAGGATTTATGTGTTACAAAAATAACTTAAATGATCTATGTGATATAAACTAAAAAATTTAAAGTACCTATAGAAACATATGAGACAGAGACAGGTAGGTGATATATGAATGCCGAACATCAACACCAGTAATAACACTCCAATCTTGCAGACTAGTGCTAGTGACAATTAAGCTATATTCTTTCACATTTAAAAAACAGTCAAATGGATATCGTCTTAAAATATTTGAAGGAAGAGTATTTTTGGAAAGAGCAAGAGGAAGTTCGTTCATAATCTTCTAAACATTCTCAATGGATCTGAAAAAAAAAAGTCATAGGATTGCTCACAGAATGTCTGAGAGAACTCACAATGATATTAAATTTGACCCAGCTGCTTGTAGAAGATTCCTTGAGTTCCCTCACCAATTGATTCCAAGTGGAATCTACACTTTGGCTGGCTTAACTTAAGAATACTCTATTCAGATAGGATCTGAAATCCCTAAATATGATACCAACTCCAACTATATTTCTACTAGAATACAAATAAGAAAGGTACTGAAATCATTTAGAATAGTCAAACAAATATTCCAGAGAGTAGGAGCTCATTTTCCTCTCCGGAACAGCAAGAAACAAGGAGAAGCCATGATAAAACAAAACATGTCAAGCAACTGGAAGCTCACCACAGTCACTGATAACCACTTTTTTTCGGGGACGATCGCCACGATCTGTCTCCTGTGATTCAATCAACCTAACAATGTCCATGCCTTCCAAAACTTGGCCAAATACAACATGTTTCTGATCCAGCCACTGGGTCTGTCAATGTTATTAGACAAATAAGTTTATTATTAATATTATATTCAAAAACCAACCAAGCATGATGTAACAGAGTTTTATTTGGCTTCTCTAGTAGACCCAAGTAAGCTTAGTTGGCTTAGTGGATTTTGGACAGAACAAGCACAGAGAATTATAAAAGTGTAGAAGAATGAATACCTTGACAGTGCATAGACCCAAGTAAGCTTAGTGGATTTTGGACAGAACAAGCACAGAGAATTATAAAAGTGTAAAAGAATGAATACCTTGACAGTGCATATGAAAAACTGACTCCCATTAGTGTTGGGACCTGCATTTGCCATGCTAACTACTCCTGGGCCGGTGTGAGACACTGGATATATTTATTATTGCACACAATAGTAGTATCAGACATGAGTATTAGTAATTACAAAAGTATACTAGTATATTCAGCAACAATCATGTCCTTGATTAAACTAAACAAAATAAAAAAGCGCGTCCATGATCGATCGATCAATGAAATTTGAGCAGTGAAAAAAGAAGAAGAGGGGACTCGCTCACATTTAAAATTCTCATCTTTGAAGGTACGACCATAAATACTTTTGCCTCCGGTTCCATTTCCTTTGTCAAAATCGCCTCCTTGAATCATGAAGTCCTTGATGACACGATGGAAGGTGGAGGACTTGTAGCCAAAACCCTTCTCTCCTGTGCAAAGGGCACGGAAGTTCTCAGCAGTTTGGGGTACATCTTCACCAAAAAGTCCAATCACAATCCTTCCCGCCAGCTTTCCAACTGGATTTCCAATACTTATATCAAAGTATACTTTGTGACTCACTTTTGACTCTACTCTTGTTACTTCTTCCTCTTTTGCACTTTCCCACGCCCTCACTTTCACTATCGCACCACTGCTGCTACTACTACTACTACTGTTCTGTTGCTGTTTTCGTAGTACTGGTAGTTTCACACGGCCAAACCCAGTGGCGGCGATACTTCTAGGGTTAGGGTTGGGGTTCAGAGCTCTGATTCTTCTTATGCCTCTACTGCTGCTATCTGCAACATTTGACTGCCAAACCAAAAACAATAAACCGATTACCAACAAAAACTGAACCACCAAACAAACCCAATATAAATACTACTAATAATTACCATTACCAGTGAAAAAAATGGCGGTGTTGTAACATTGAATGCAGCCATCGGTTAAACACAGTCGGTGAGTCAGTCCACCGAAGCAGGAAAGCTTGTGTTAAATAAAACAGAGGAGAAGATCCTAACCCACTCACTCACCACCTATTGCTATGGCCAATCGATCTTTCTATATCGTCTCCGTGACAGAGTGTCTCACTTATTAAACTCAAACCTGCTTTTGCACTCGTGCGTGTGAAATGGATCCACCACAAAGCTACTACAATATCCTCATATTAATATATTTTATTTTGGTACAAATCCTCATCTTAATATTAATTAATATTACTATTAAAATTTAGCGACCAAAAAAAATATTCTCTTTTTTTTTTATTGGTTTGATACAAAGTTAAAAATTTTAAATATATTATTCCAAAAAAATCATGACAAAAAACATTTAGAGATTAGGGTTTGTTTGTTTGAAAGTTTTTTCACAAAATGTTTTTAAGTTTTTAAAAACTTAAAAAGAGAAAACATGTTTGGATGATTTCTTTATAAAAATTGTTTTTGAAAACTAATTTCTAAAATTAAAAAACAAAATTGTTTCAAACATAACTTAAATATCAAAAAAAATTATAGGAACTAAAATTATTTGTGGTGTCGTGTCGGTCATAACTAGAATCTTTATTTTTATCTCTATCTCTACATAATACTACATCCGTTCCTGTTTACTTGTCATTTTAGAAACAAATATTTGTTCATTTTTACTTGTCGTTTTGGCAATGTAAGTTATATATTATCTATCCTTCCTATTTTATTTTATTGACTAAATTTTGTATAATTTTTTTTGTTGAAATAATATAATCTTTTTTTTTTGACAACAATATAATATTTTATTGTATACAAATTTTGTTTGTTTTTAAAAAAAGTTTGTTACAATTTTTTGGAAATAGATAATGTTTGTGAAAAGTAGAAATTTATTGGTGGATTAAAAATATGTATATATTTTTAAAAATGGCATAATATAAAAATAAGCTGCAAAAATATACTCTCCTATTTTGTTTTTTGTTTTTTTTCTAAAACGACAAATAAAAAGGAACGGAGGTAACATATTTATAGATGTCTCTCTCCTGCTATTTTTCCTATGTGACATCATCTCATTTATCACTTGATTACATGACAGCTTATTAGAGCTTTTTCCAATAAAACAAGGCAAATCAAAAAGGCAAACGTTTCGATTCTCTCTCATGACACTATTTCAATTTTATTTTATTTTTTAGATCATCTTCCAATTAAACAAGGCGAATAAAATATGTATATCATTCGATTCCCACTTATGACACTATTTCAATTATAAGACATTTTATATTATTTTTTAAATATATCAATGAGACACATTTTTTGTATAACTAAAATTAATGAGCCACTTTTGAACAAAATCAAATAAAACTTTTGGACAAAAACAAACAACAATAATTTTTTTTAAAAATATTTTAGATGAATACTTTTCTTAAATAATTTTTTCATAAGAAACACGTATTACTTACGTTATTTTAATATAAACTGAACAAATCAATCAAAAAATCTCTATTGTATAATTTTTTTGTGGTTATGCACAATAAAAATAATAGTTCATTATTATAATGACCAGTACGTTATTATGAATCAATTGAATATATTATAGAGATAACAAATATATTTTTTTGCGAAAAAAAAAAGCTCTTGTTTTTTTTTTTACAACCTCATTTCTAAACTATAACCAGTGCTTAATTTATTTGTAATTTACATGAGAACTTATATTTATACTCATATAATAATATAAGGTCTATATTTTTTTTTATAATTTATGCGGGGACGAGAGAAAAAATACCATATTGTTGAAAATGAGAAGTAAGAGATGACTGCCTAGAGTATTTTATCCTTTTATAATATCAATCTGTATTATTTTTCATATTTTAATAAAATCAATATAAAATTAATGTATTCCTAATATAAAAATAAAAATCATATTTTTCTTTTATATACGTGAGTAAAAATGATATACTAATACAGAGAATTTTTTTATTGTAATTTTACGATAATATATATTTTTATGAAGACCTATATTAGTACCCATATATTAATATGGAGACAATTTTTTTGTAATTTCAACAAAACCTATATTACTATTTAAACATTTATCAATACATAAAATCTACTTACACTAATATTAATACAATGGCCTTTTAATTTTGTAATTTACATAGTGATCAATATTTATACTTATATATTAATAAAAAGCCTTATGTTTTTTTGTAATTTTTACGACGGAAAAGAAAACACCATATTGTTGGAAATGAAGAGCGGGATATTACTATCACTCGATTTTATCCCTTTAAAAATTCCTAAATATATTACTTTTCTTATTTAAATAATATAAATATAAAATCAATTTCATAAGTAATTCGTAAAATAAAAATTGCTTGCCAAAAAAAATCATTAATTAAAAATAAGACTCAAATAATATTAAAAAAAAACTAATATCTCAACTAATCAACTTTAATTTTAATTACATATACTAATATAATTTTGAATATTAATCGTGCATATTTTGCACGAGATAGTTATGCTAGTATAATATAATTACGGATGTATTTCTTCTGATCATCATCTAATGTGGCAAACAACAAAGTCTTCATATGTCTATGTGGCAAGATTTCAAGGCTTTAAGTTTTAAGCATCCAAGCAAGCTACAGTATAAAAATGTACTCTCTTTGATTCCCTCCAACAACATTTTTTCATATTTTTTTAAGAAAATTTGCTTATGTGTCATTCAATTAAAGTTTCTCTAAGATTTTTTTAGATATTTTTTTAGCGTAATTCAGTTGCATTCTTAGCATTTTTTTTTGGGAATAAATACCTTTGCAGTCCCTATAAATATACAAAATTTCATTTTTAGTCTTTAAAACAATTTTCAGCAGGTTATGGTCCCTCAAATATTTCCTATCATGATTTTTTGTCCGTATTTTGTGGGAGAGGTTCTTATCTCTATTATTATATACATTGCGATAGTTCCACGGAGCTCTCTCATGCATTCTCCAGAAAATTTGCTTATGTGTCATTCAATTAAATCTTCTCTAAGATTTTTTTTTGGGTTAAATATATTTTTGGTCCCTATAAATATATCAAATTTTGGTTTTAGTCCTTATAAAATTTTTCTTCGACTTTTAGTCCTTATAAATTTTTTCATCTTCACTTTCATTCCCAATTTCTGAATCAACTCATATATAGCCTTTCTACTTTTTTAATGAAGTTGTGCACAAATGTGAAAAATATTACGATAATCTCTTCCTAAATAAATTGGAATTTTTTAACCAAACATAAATTAAATATGAATTTTAAACCACAAAAAGTTTGAAAATTCATATTTAATTCCTAAATTGTTAAAAAATTCTAATTTTTTTTAGAGAGATCATTATATTTTTAAAAACTTTTCTGCAAATTTTTTATTCAAAAATATGAATTCTACTTATGAGTTTGCTTAAAATGAGGGATTAAAAGAGAAGATGAAAAATTTTATAGGGACTAAAAGTCGAAAAAAAAATTTAGAGGGACTAAAACCAAAATTTGGTATATTTATAAGGACCAAAAACATATTTAACCATAAAAAGATAAATTATGAGAATAATTATAGGGACCAAAAATATATCACAATGTGGGAGTTTTGTGATATATTTTTTTTGGTAGAACGAAAAGATAAATTGCTCCCCCAGAAATTGATCCCTGGAGCTCTCCAACCCATACGTCCCTTAGGTCATACCACCTGAGTTATGTTACTGGGAGAAAGTTCTGTCATATTAAGAAATCTATTTTCTTTGTTTTTAAAATTTACACGTGGATTACCATGCAAAAAGTTCAAACAAAGTGGGACAACGATGGAAAAAGATATCTTAATTTACATAGTATTTTAAAAAAATGCAGTTTGATGGGATTTAGATGAATAAATATACAATAAACATAGGAACATCACTATATGTGAAGCTGTTATAAAAAAAAATTCATTTGAAACTTTTTTTAAAAAAATTATTTGCTAAAATTTTTTAACAAAAAAACAATACACTACAAAAATATTTTCCCAAAATATCTAAAACAAACGCATCTTTAGTGTATAATATATAGGAATTAGGCCATATTGAATCAAGACTACTGAAATTTCAAAATATTAAATTATATTATTTTTCTTTAATATAGATTAAAATGTCAATTTTCAATTTAAAATTTTATTTTAATATATTAAATATGTTTTTAGTACTTCCTATTTTTCTAAATATTAAAAATTGTTTTATTAACATTCAACTTTTAACTTCGTAAATAATATTTTGTCAAAAAAAAAACTTTGTAGATATTATTTTTTTAATATAACTTTTATTTTTATTCAATGTCATTTATACGATTCTGAATATATTTATTCTAAATTTCTGTCAAAACAATATATTTACTTCAACAATATATATTTAAACAACTCATAAAATATAATATCTCAAATTCACACCAACATAGTGTGGTACAAGTGGTAGATATTTGAGTTTCTTAACCATTTTGTCCCGAATTCGATCCCTAGCCGGTGCGTATGGAGAAACATTTGTTAGAAGAGGTCAACCCCTTAAATGGATTGCATATATCTCGAGTGGATTAATCTCTGCAGTTGCGTGCGAAGGATACCTTTGGTTTACCAAAAAAATATCTCAAATTCACTATTAAATATTAAAATAAATTTAAAATAATAATTTAAAATGAATTAATAAATAATATTAAAAAGAAAATAATCTCGTGCACGGCACGGGCTAACATACTAGTGTGTGTATATATATATATATATATATAAGGGGTTGATAACTTCCTCCCACCTAAAATTATGTAGGAGGAGTTAGCAAGTCTTCTTCCACTATAATTTTACTAAAATCCCAGCACCAACCCTTAACCCTACTTCAATAAGGGTGGGCATTGCCGTAATTTAATATATTAGTTTTGTTTTTTAATTAGTTTATATTTTTCTCCTTAGAACATGTGATGCTGACATGCTGTTTTCTTCCGTTTTAGCTCCGATTGCAAAATTTAATTCAGAAGAAATTCAAAGGTAGAGTGAGGGAAGTCTGTTCAATGGTGGTAATACGATCATTGGTTGAGTTTGTAATTGACTGAAACCGATCTTCCAAAAAGAATCAAACGAACACCGCAACAATACCGAAAATCAAACAACGCCACACAAGACGACGAATATCACAACGCCGCACAAGATGATGAACAACACAACACCGCACTTAGACGACGAAATCAATAAAAAAAACGTGGTATATTTTTTTTGGTATAGAAAAAAAACGTGGTATATGTGAAAACCACTTATTTATATTGAAACACAATAAAAAAATAAATATATTAAATAAAAAATAAATTTCACAAGTAATTGAAAAAATAAAATTATTTGAATTTTTTTTTTATTAATTACTACCTCCGTTCCTTTTTACTTGTCGTTTTAGAAAAAAATATTTGTTCCTTTTTACTTGTCGTTTTAGCAATTTAGGTTATATTTTGTCTATTATATCCTCCTTCTTATTTTATTTTATTGACTAAATTTTGTATAATTGTTTTTGTTGAAACAATAAAATCTTTTTTATTGTATAGAAATTTTGTTTGTTTTTAAATAAAGTTTGTTACAATTTTTTTGAAAATAGATAATGTTTGTGAAAAAGAAGGAATTTATTGGTGGATTAAAAATATGATATATTTAAAAAAGGACATATTAGGAAAATAAGGTGCAAAAATATACCCTTCCTATTTTGGTCTTTTTTTCTAAAACGACATGTAAAAAGGAATGGAGGTAGTAATATTAAATAAAAAAACTAGGGTTAAATATGTTTTAGTCCCTATAAATATCTGACTCTTCTACTTTTAGTCCTTCTAAATTTTTTTCCCACTTATTAGTCCTCCAAATATTTCCGATCATGATTTTTGGTCTCTGCTTTTCACTCAACTATGTGTACGATTCAAATTTTTTAACAAGTTTTTGTAATCATGTTTATAATATTATAAAAATTATTCAAACCAAAATTCATAATTTTTTAACAAATGATGAATAAACTATGAATTTTTAAGCGCAAACACTTCAAAAATTCATATTTAATTCATCACTAATTAAAAAAAAAAATTTGCAAATCAATTCAATTTTTCAATATACTAAACATTACTGCAATACATAATTCCAAATTTTAATTAGTATACATGAGTTGACTTAAAAGTAAAGACCAAAATTCATGTTAGAGAATTTTATAGGGACCAAAAAGTGGAAAAAATATTTAGAGAGACTAAAAGTAGAAGAGTCAGATGTTTATAGGGATTAAAAACATATTTAACCCAAAAAACTAATATGTCAACTAATCTACTTTAACTTTAATAACATATATTATAATTTTGAATATTAGTCCGTGCATTGCACGGATTAGTTATACTATTATTATATAATAAAAGTAGAAAGAAACATCATCGGTGACATAAATGATTTGTGCACCTTTCAAAAAAAAGAAATAATTTGTGCAGCCACTTAAAAGAGACAATTTTATGTAGAAACAAATATAAAGCCTACATATCCATAAGTATAACCAACAAAATTGAAGGATTCCAGAACCATGTCCATGTGTACTTGGTAGTTGGTAAGATCAACATCCAAAGGATAAGAACACAAAATAATTTTTTGCTTTAAAAAAAGATTTTATTTAATTATTTAGAGAATCTGAAACATATGTACCCTATTTAATGCAAATATTTGAGATTTTAAAAAACACGGCCATCGCATGAGATCTTTGACAGTGACAATCACTCATGTTATGTACGCTTGCAAAATGCCATATGCATAGGCAGCATAAAACAACAGTTGACACCTCCCAGATACAAGTTCATTGGAAAATTAAATGACCTCCCAAATACACATTGTTGATTGCATTTTTACATTTATTTCTTATCATAGACACTGTTTGCGAAACAAAAACAACAATCAAATGACGTTCATTCTAGTTGGTAATTTTATGCCTGCCCGCTTCAGAAGTTCAACAGAAGCTTGTTTTGATTTCAAAATAACTTCTTCCTGTCATGGACAATCAAAATTAAAGTAAAAATGAACACGGTCAAAAATATGTTGCTTAGATGGTAGCAATGAAGCCAAAACCAGTTTGAAAGAAATATTCTTAGAACAAGAATTTCACGCCTTTCCTAAGCAAAGTAATTCAATGAAGTACCTCATCCACGTTGATAATCTTTTTGTTCTTCATTATCCACAGACCATTGCACATGACAGAAACAACATTTTCTGTTCGCATGCAGTACACTATGTTGGAGATGCTGCATATTGGTTAAACAGAATATATGGTTTAAACAATTTTAGGCTGACATGATAATGATAAAGAAGTTGTATTCAGCAAGTCAATATTACAAGAGGATATAGAACTTCTATCCCATAGTCACACAATTGCTTTATATAATGCTTGGGAAAGCCTAATCGTTATAGAATATGCCATAAAAAATACTAAGTAATTAAAAAGGTTTTATATTTGACCAGAAGTAGTGGGTTCTTACCAGTCGTGAACAGGAACCATAGACCAAGAGGAAGGATTGACAACAACAATGTCAGCCTAACAAAGGATAAGTACAGACACCGTCAGCTCCAGTTGCTAGAAAATATGCAGAATTTACTAATACAATCATGCGCATGGTCTTTTTACAACATTATATACAAAAGGCACTCTGATGCCAAAGTCAGTCTCATATAATATGATGGTGAATATATATATATATATATATATATATATATATAGAGAGAGAGAGAGAGAGAGAGAGAGAGGCTCCATATATAGAAATATAGAAAGTTAAATCCCGAAACTGCTAAACCCCCCACAAAATTCGGGTTCTAAATTCCGAACTGTATTCTGACATGAAACTGAAAGGTAATTTTGGATTTTAGGGGGGAATTAAGTGTGTGTGTGGGGGGAAATTTCTCAAACTCTTCACCTCTTAGTCGGTCAGTCCAAACAAACTATCTTGTCAGACTTTCTCATTTCCTAGTGAGAGGATTAGTGCCTTATCCTTTCATTTGGTCGACCCAACGTCCTAATACATTAGCTCCAGACTTGTCCATTAGCAGACTTACTACATTAGGGTAGACCAAATACACTGGTACGGTACACACCACAGACACACACACACACATTATAGGTAGAATTTGACATGACATGAGAAATCATAACAATCAAGTTAGGATAAAAAGTTAAAGGATTACAAATGTTTTTGGATCATAACATGAGAAATCACATTTGGCTGCACCACAATCAAGTTTAACTCAGCATTATCTTTGTATATGATAAAGACAACATGACTAAAAAAATTGTGGTCTCTTCATAATAAGAGCATAAGGTGGAAGACTTTTTACTGTGCCCTTGCTACTAAAAAAATCTCACATGTTTCTGACATTGTGGATTTGGACCATACAAATTGTTCATAAGTACACATTTAGACATGTAATTTTAGTAGTTTTTTCCGATGCATATTTCTGAACTGATGTTGGGGGTGGGGAAAGTAGCCTCTGTGAATGTATCTTATTTATCAGATGGGAATTTGGAATAGTGATGCTCGTGATTTCAGGAAAATGACAACTTTTTCTTTTGCCAATACCATTATGTTAAGAAGTATCAACACATGTGATCTCATAAACAATACTATCACCCTTGAAAAATTTAAAAAGAACTAAAAATATTCGTCAACAATACTAGAATAAAGAAAAACTCTTATAAGTGTGCTATAGCCTATAGCCTTGTTTATTCAATGCTTATAAACTGTAAATGATACTTGTTTAATTCCCCCTAACTATCTAGAAAAGTGTTTAAAAACTAATTTCCCTTATATGTCATAACAGGTTGTGAATTATCTCAGCCTCTAACATTGTGATGGAGGATTTGTGTCTTAATTAGGTGAGACACGACTTACAGTTTAGTGGTGGCTGGGCAGGCTCAATGCAGACTGTGACACTGGTTAGGTCATGAAGCATGGACTGTGAATTTAGTTGAGTGCCGACCAAACACGCCACTGCACTCAGTCTTAATGTTAGATGAAGCCGAAACCAGGAACTTTCTGTTGAGGTTCCCAGTAGGAAATGGGTAGCAGTTGATTACAGACAATGGTGAAAAACAGCATCAGAAAGTCGGACATGGCTTCAATAGAAAGCATTGGCAAGATAGAAAGTCGGACATGGCCTCAATATTGAAGATTTGAAGTATTGACCAGAAAGTCATGTTCGATTTTTTGTTCCTAATTTGATGTATGGGACTAAGTTTGACAACAGTGATGGTTGAATTTTCACCTTAGGTCCGGTCCATATGGTCTTGAAAACTTTTCACACATACCTTCATTGTTTGTCAAAGTTCACAAAAAGAATCATCTTAATGGCCTAAATTGAATTCAAATGATTAGCTATCCAGCTTCCTCACGTCAAAGTTGTCTACATTGAATTCAAATGTTTATAGTAGATTGTGCCCAACTAAAAGGTATTCTAGTAGTTAGTCCTTTTTAAAAGAGGAAGAGAAAACCATAATAATAATAATAATAATAATAATAATAATAATAATAATAATAATAATAATAATAATAATAATAATAATAATATTATTATTATTATTATTATTATTATTATTATAACAAGCAGCAGCAGCAATGAGAATAAAAATATTTAGGCCCCGTTTACTTTGTGAAAACATCTACTGCTTTCAATTTTTTAAAATATGCCTGCATTTTAACTTGCTAATAAGATGTGAGACTCTTAACATAAAAAAATTTGATAGAGAGAAGATGAAATGCTAGTTAGAGACGATGCATTTTCTGAATAATGAAAACAATCTTTTGGATTTCCGTTGTTTCCAAAAAATGCACTCAATTGCTCACTTCAAGAGTCTGGTATCTTCTTGTTACCAAGTAAAATCAACACATATTTTAGAAAATGAAAATAAAAAACATTTTCACAAAGTAAATGGTACCTAATTAATCGAAACCAATACCAACCTTTTTCCCAACCTCAAGAGAACCTAGTTCATCATCCCATAGTACCGACTTTGCACCATTAACTGTAACCATTCTAAGAATAGTTTCGGCAGACAGTGCTGTTGGATCTGTAGTTCCATTAGCATAAACTTCCCGTCCTTTGTTAATTAGAGAAGCTAGGTACATTTCATCAACTGCAAATATAATTTATTGATCAAAGTTCCCACCCAGTAAACTGTATCTAGCAATTTTAAAAAGTGTAATGCCTAGCATTTTCCATCCCATGCAAAATACTCCCACCAACCACTATGGGTGTGGGGGAGAGTTTGATGTACATTGGCTTACACATAACCATCCCACCACGTGCATGTAGGTTGTTTCCATGGTGTATTTTACTACTGTATTGAAAATAAAAATTACTTTGCATTAAAATCCATATCTGCCTGTATACATGATACTAATGAGAAATGTTGAGGAAAAATAGAAAAATAAACAAAACTGAATTCTAAAATTATAAAGTTGAGATGAACCGATGCTCATGCGATTATTTGACGGGGCCCCATCAGTTCCCAAGGAGACACAGATACCAGCATCAAGCATCTCTCTCACAGGTGCAAATCCAAGCATTCGCATAGCAGCAGCCGGACAGTGAGACACTTTGACCCCTGCCCTTGAAAGAAGAGATATCTGAAAAATTTGCACAATAATAATTACAGTTCCTTACACTAACTGTATGATTAATTTTATTTTTTTGGTCAAGCACTAACTGTATGATTATTACCATTCCAACATAACTATTAAACACAATTTAGCTAGGAAGATCAGTTTATCCCCTAGTATGTATTGATACTGTTAGAAGTCCCACATTGGCTAGAGATATGACATAGATAGCCTTTATAAATGTGTGCAAACCTCAACTCTTAAGCTAGCTTTTGTGGTTGAGTATAGGTCTCCCAAATTCTAATATGGTATCAGAGTTTATCCTAGATCTATTTGTTGTTTGTTGTGGAGACCTCCCATATTTGGGGCACCCGTTATTGTTGATTCCACGTTCCAGCATGTTCAGTTCTGGACGTGAGGGGGTGTGTTAGAAATAATATAATTTCCTAACAGCTTAAGCTTTTGGGATAATTGGTCATTTGACAGATACTTCCATTTTGCCTCTTCATAGTTCATACCCTTTTTTTAGCCGGGTTGGCTTGTTGGTCAAACTTTACCCATAAAGATACACACCTCAAGAAGCTTTTTTTGTTTTTCATACTCCCCCGATACTTTTCTGTCAGTCTTCTAAAGGAAATCGACATGTTCCCTTTGATTTGTCACTTTAAGAACAATGAGGAGTGGAGGGAGTGGGGAATATAGCATTATAGGTATCGACAAGGAAACTTGCATTGATGAATTGAGCATATCTACTAGAAATCGTGCATTTAAAGTTGTCACATTTAAGACGTGAAAGGATTATTTCTAGTAAAGTATGTTGTTGGATCCACAAAGTCCATATATGTGCATACTTGCAAACAATTGTGGATGTTTGTTTGCATACGCCCATTACCATTTATTATAAATAAGAAAGAAGAGAAAATTCATTCATGAACTGAGTTTTGTTGAAAGATGAATGGATGTGCATAATCATGGTTATAGAGGCAAACAATTACCTCATTATCATCCACCCAAACTGAGTGAGCTGCTAACAGATTTTTTTGAAGGAACTCTATCTTGTCCAAGTATGTAACAGTTCCATGATTAATTTTGTGAACATCTGCGACTAGTTGGTTCTCATAAGGTATCTCTGCAACATGCTGACAATTATACAAATTCTACTCAATATGTTTAAAATATATAATTGAACTACGCAAAAAAAATATTTAAAGAAATGTATGAAAAAGCACAAGGTCAAAAAATATGTAATAAGTAGTAAATCTTTTAAGTTATAACTATAAACTATGTAAAGAAGAAAGAGAAATGAGTTAGGAACCATACCATGTGTATGCCTGTTTTGAGTTGTGCAGCAGTATCTCTGGTTTGAAGAAGCAAGCTATGAGTAGAGTTCATAATTTGTCTGATTCCAAACCAGATTCTGATGCGACCTTCGGCTGTATTGTTGTACTTGTGATAATTTTCCTTTTGAGATTGAATGCAATCATGAGTAGTTAGAGCGGCCCACGATGAGGGCAAACCATGGCCAGAATCCATAGTTGACTGGGTTAAACAAGCACGCAAACCAAGCAATTGGACTGCTGTGGCCATACCAGAGACATGTTGGCCACCAGCTTCAGCAAAACAGGTTACACCAGAGTGAATGAGTTCAATACCGCAAAGCAAAGTAGAGAGGTAAGAATCGTGTTCGGTCATGTTGGATTCGTAAGGCCAAATGCGGTGGTGCAACCAGGTGATTAAGTCAACATCATCGGCTATGCCTCTCGCAAGTTGTTGGGAACTGTGAACATGTGTATTGATGAGTCCGGGGAGCAAGATATGGCCGGTGAGATCAATAACTTGGTCGGCGACATCAGAGAAGTCGGAGAGAATCTGTTGGGAATGTCCGATTGCTTTGATTTTGTCCTCTTCAATAACAACACCTCCGTCCTTAAACACTCGCTGCTCCCCGTCCATCGTTATGATTACACAACCGTGCATCAAAGTCACGCAAGCCTTCACTTTCTCCATCGCGCATCCACCTCCGAACAATAATTATCTTAATCCTAACCCACTGCATACATTTATGACAACAACCTAAATGTGCTTTAGTCAAACATATCAATGAACTGATTGTGAGCACACAAACTTATCTAGTTTGATATGGCTAGGGAGTAGTACTCTTCTTTTTTTAACCAGGTATCTTCCGCACACAACTTCAAGGATTATAATTGGCGACAGTAAAATTTTCTTTCAAAGGATTTTACACTGCACTGCTGCATTCTTATGGGATTCAAACACTCTCTCACCGAAAGAGACCCTTACTATTCCACTCGATTTTGCTGTGGTTGCATTTGCATCTGGTTTGCTTCTATTTTACTTTTTATACTTCATTTTGCATCTAGTTCATGCTATTCAATTGCATCTATTTTATAGTTCATTTTCCATCTGTTTTCCACTTTAAATGCATCTATTTTGGTCTAAAAATGCATTTGCACTTGTCATTTCTTTTTCATTAATAAGTCAACATATATAAGACGTACCCCAAAAAAAAAGTCAACATATACAGGAAAACAGGTATACTATTACAGATTTTCTGTTAAGAGAATCTGAACACTACAATTATCTATTAATTTTGAAAATTTGAAAATTCCAACACTTACAATATTTCTATTAATTTTGACAAAAAAGATGGTTGTGTTTTATATTCAGGATGCATATAATTACATTACAGCAGATTAATTAAAGAAGAAAAGGATTAGTGCGAAGCTAACCGGAATCTTTTGAGGGGGTCATATAAGAAGAAAAAATAAATTATCTTTTATTAGCTTTGTCTGATAACTTTTGTCGTAGTTTTTTGTATAGCTATTATACAGAGCGAAAATGTCAAAAAAGAAGAATAAATTTATATATTAAGTGATAATTTTTAGTTTTTCATATTTTTTACTAATTTTTCTTAAATAAACTTATGTGTGGAGAAGTGATTCAAGTGAATAGAACTGAAGTATATAACAAAATGGAAGGATAAAAATAAGGTATGGAATGTTTGATGTAATCTCTCTCTCTCACACACACGCATGGGGTTGCTAACTTTGATCAAGTGGGTCAGTGTTAGCAAGTTCACCCACATGTAATTACAAGGGGGGTGGGGGGCGCATGTGTGGGGCATGTGAGTAGCTGGGGGGGAGAAGACAAGGGGTGCGCCGAGTAATTACATGTGGGTCATACATTGTTTAACTTTGACCCAGGTCAAAGTTAGCAATCCCCTGTATATATATGAATTCTCTCTTCTCTAAATGTGCTTTGTTCTCTTTTCAGCTATATTTTCTTTGGTGCAAAAGCTAATTATGTTTACTTCCCTTCACTACATTTGAAGGTTAACATTTTCCCTCAAAGGCTTAGTATCATTACATCTTTCCCTATTCTTCTTCCATCTCCAATCACAAATTTTCTTTGCCATAAAAACCAAATCACAAGTTGCTCGAACGCAGTTCAGCATGTCTTTTGTGTTTTTGACACCAGGGGGAATTGATGGATAAGAAGGGAAAGGGAGGATTGATGGGTGGACTTTTTTTGAATTGTGGGAGATAAAGATAGGGGGTAAAGAATGTTTGGTTTTTTGTTGGTGGCAAGCGTGTGGGTTAGGTTTGAGGAGGGGTTTCATGTGGCCTTGAGCTGGGAATGGAATCACCAATACATGGAACAATATATATAATATAATAATCATGCATACAAATAAGGCTATGAGAATAACAAATAATGAATAGTAGGATTGTAGGAGCAATAGCATGCAGCAAAAGAAGTTGAGTAATAAACATTGATTTTATTTTTTGACATGCTGTAAGCAAGTAGTAAAAGAGCAGGCAAATGTCTTATTTGTATATATGTAAGTCTTAAAGGAGTTTAGTAGTAATAAACATTGAAAATAGCTATATTTCAATGGAGTAGCAACTTTCGTTGGAATTAGAGCTTGGAAAAAATTGGATTCCGTTTCTGCCTCTGTGCCGTAACTGCTTCAGTTAAGTCAGGGGATAACAATCTGGCAGAATTCAAAGTTGCAACAAAATCCAACCCCTGGCCCACTGTTAAGTCCCTACTTCTAAGCAACACAGTCTTTGTCCCGACAATTGCAAGGGGAGACTTAGTAGCAATTCCTGTCAAGTGTTGTTGCAAGTATTATAGTAAGTCAGAATTATTGAATTACTATCATTATCTAAAAGGAAAAAAAAAACGAGGAAACTATTTCCAACGGTAGCGGCAGTAGTGTGATTGGCAGGCAGGCGGGCAAATCAAAGAAAATGAAAGAAAACATACCCTGAGCAAGATCCCTGACACCTTCATCCAGCTCATGTTTGGAATTGAAAACGCGAGAAACGAGACCCAACTCCTTAGCCTCCAAACCGGAGAACCTTCTAGCAGTCAAAGCCAATTCCATGGCATTGCCGAAACCAACAATGCTAGGCAGCCTCTGAAGTGTTCCAAGATCAGCCGCCAAGGCCAAATCCACCTCTTTCACCGAGAAAAATGCCTCCTCCGTACAAACCCTTATGTCACACGCAGTTATGATATCAATACCACCACCGATGCAAGCTCCGTGTATACTTGCAATCACAGGTTTACGGCATTGTTCCAGGGCTGTCACCGAATCTTGCATCGCCAGGATCTGTCGACGAAGACTCTCCCCGGACCCAGAATTTGAATCGCCGCCTGTAGATTTTAAAAGGGAAAGATCGATGCCGGAGCAGAAGTGGTTGCCCGCACCGGACAATATGATAACGTTGACATCAGGGTTGTGGTCGATTGCATACAGTGCTTTCGGAAATTCATAGAAAAAATCATGCGTTAGAGCGTTGCGCTGTGCGGGGCGATTCAGATTAAGATACAACACACCGGATTTTGGGGTTTTCTCCACAATTTCTATGGTTTTGTATTTCTCTTCCATTCTCCTTAATCAAACAAATCTGCTAAATTATGGCTAATTTTTTATTATGTAATAACATAAAATAAAATATTAAAAAAAAAAGGAAAATCTTAAATTTATAGACAACAAGGTCCAACCGGAAGTCAAACGCAGGCCGCTATATTCAAAGTCCAGAGAAACTAAATGTAAAAATTCACTAGCTTAGTGAAAAAATTAAATAAATTATAGGAAAGAGGTAGCCTATACCCGTAAAAAAGGATCCATTGATTTAATTATTCCAAACTAAAACTGAAAGTTACATCACTTCTACGAAAATAAAACCACCTTAACAATCGGTACAAGCAGAGGCGGACCCAGGGGTGGCCGGGGTGGGCGGCCGCCCACCGCCTAAATAATTGAAATTACTAATATGCCCTAAGAATTTTAATAAAATATAACTGTAATCTTATATATACTGTAATGCGCGCAATATTAATTGATTTTTGTGTGTAGTTTAGTGGCAAAAGTCTTTCCTTTTATTCAGAAGGAGTGGGTTCAAATCCCATTGTGTACAATTTTTTGTATTTTTTTCTCTTTTATTATAAACATCTATCTTAATTTTTTTATTGCCCATCCTAACATTTTCTCCTGGATCCGCCACTGGGTACAAGTACGGGAACAACTTATGTTCATGATTCCAAATTTGAGCGTTGTTCCATTTCACCCTCGAGGTACGTCACACCACATTCCCGTGTTGTTCTGTTTCACCCTTGAGTATATGACACCACATTCAGATGTATTTAACAATGTCAAATTAAAAAATTTAATGGCCACTCAATCTCCTGAAATTATTGATTTATCCAACGAAGAATCCAAAAAGCAATTGTTCTTATTTCTATGGACAAATAAAATGGTAACATCATATTCATACAAATTTTAATTTAAGTTTTCCATTTGCGCTCGACTTTTGTTTGAGATTGAGATTGCATTTGCATCAATGAATGATTATTGCGGACAAAACATAAGAGGCCAATATTATATATTGAATTTGGATCTTGGCATAACACAGAATCAAATAGCAAGACAGATCCAGAAAGAAAATAAAAAACAGTAAAATAAACCTAGAAAATAATGGATTAAGGATGAAGGAAACGAACCTCAATTACTGTATATGGTTAAACACGGTCAGTCAGTGAGTCAGTACACCGAAGCAGGAAAGCGCGCGTTAAGTAAAACAGAGGAGAAGAAGATCCTCACTCGCTCATTCACCACCTATCGATCGGTATCTTTCTATCTATCTTTCGATCTCGTCTCACTTATTAGGGTGGTGTTTGTTTAAGCTTTAAATAAAATAAAATATTTTTTCCTTAAAAGATCTCTTTTATAGATTTTGAAGAAAATTTAAATTTGTTTTTCATTTCTTTGCAATTACAACAATTTGTTTTGTAGGATAATTCATCCGTTATTGGAGAGAGATATATCGATTGTTGTGGAGGGGGTAGGGGATTAGAAGGGACCGTTGTGTGATTTGGTTCAATTTGAGCATACAAATCAATTTAACAAATCAATTTAACTGCCAGATAAAAATATATGTGATTTGATTTGGTTCGGTTAATTTTTAAAAAGTTGTCTAAACCAATCCAAATTAAACTAATGCGATTTGGTTTGTGCAGTTGGTTTGCGATATAAAAAATATGATAATATTACTAATTTTGTACCAAATAAACATATAAAATATTATTTTATTTTATTGTTTACATGTTATAATATGTATATGCAAAAATTACATATATCCTAAATTTTTTTATATCTTACTTTTAGTACAAACATTATAGTTTTGAATCTCGTTAAATGATATATTTTGACAGCCTACTATTTTATATCTTAAATTTGAATTAAACTTATTAAGTTGGACAATGTAATATATTGATTGCTTCTAATTGTAAAGTTAAGTTAAGTATATCGGTTTGATTCAACTTTATGAAATGAAAACCGCCAATATAATCAAACTGCGCGGTTTAGCAAAAAAATGATTCGCGGGGTTTTAATTAAATGAGGTTTATGCGATTTTCAGTTTGGATTGGTTCCCTAGTAGGGGGAGGTCAAATGATCAATTCCTGACAATAGCAATTTATCTTTTCGATGTAATAAATAATTACAAAAATTTATTTTTCTTCCATTGATTTAACTTTGCACATGGTATATAATGTTCAAAAAATAGATTTTGAAAAATGCAATTGAAAATAGCTTTTCATTTTGAAGAAAAAATAATTTTTTGCTAAAATGGGTTTTAGAAAAATCTTAAACAAACACAAGTAAAAAAAACTGGTTTTTCTTTTAAGAAAATAAATTTGTTTGTAAGGCGACAACAGGTCAAGGTAATCGGCCATGGGTCTATGTTTGAACTAGTGTATTTTAAGATTTTTTTAATACTAACTAGATGGATGGCATGATCTGAAGTGTGTGATTCATCAAACGGATGAGATTGAACCAAAGACACCATGTGGATGGCCTTTTCCGTTCTAAAGTCAGTAAATCTCAATCCTTGTGGGGAATGGAGCCACTGCAAAAGTATACTATAATATCGTCATACTAATGTGAGAAAGAGAATTATTAATATTAGGGAAAATTTTCATCTCGCAAAAACTAGTTTCACAAAAGCTTTTCAAATGACGTGAAAGTGCGACTTTTACTCTGTAAATTGCGTCTCTCTCTCTCTCTCATTTTGTGGTTTTTTTTTATTTTTCAAAAGTATTTTTGGTCGATTAATTATCTCACGTTTTCTTCATCAAAATTTGCTCAACCCTTCCATGGTAGCTACAATTGCCGACTCTGCATTTTTTAACCAAATTTGAGAATGGATACTAAAGCAGAACTAAAGATTTCATTGCCCTTAACACACACAATTTGCCAAACCCAATTCAACAGTACCAACCACACCATCCGTTCAAATTAGAGGTGGCAAAATAGATAGTTTGCCCGTTCAAGTTCATTCATATATGGGGTGGCGGATCAACTTAGGTGTTTGAGTTCAAAACTCGAGTTCGCGCTGTTTATTGGTGGGTTAGCGGGTCGACCCGTTAAACTCTTTTTCTATTTTAATTTTTAGTGATATATTTACAACCTCTTTTGTAAAAAAAAATTAAAATAAAAATATTTTTCCACGACACATAACAAAAAAAAAAGTTAACAAACTCAAACCATGTAATAAATAATAATGATAAATAAACCCTATATGAGGAATAGGAAATGAAGAGAAGTTTTGATTAGATGAAATTTGTAGAAGATTTTGAAGAAGAAAAAGAGAAGAAAGAAACAAGGAATCACGATTTGGGTTTTTTTATTTGAATCGAATATCCTCTGCACGCAAGATTAATCTCTCGAGCCTGTTAAGACCATTAATGGTGACAAAATTATCCTTCGAGATAATTTAGGGGTTTTTAGTATTATGGATTTTGGTTTAGATTAAATAATTTTGTTTAATTGAAATATTATAATTATTATTTAATATAAAAGTTAAAGAAATACTCCCTTCATCTCATTTTAAGTGTCGCAGTTGACTAAATTACACACTTTTTAAGATAAATGTGTAAATGAAAGAGAGAGAATATGACTTTTACTAAAATATCTCATCTTTTATTGGTAGTAAACATTAGAATACCAAAAAGTAGATATTTTAGTGGACTTTTTTTCTCACCTAATGATTGTTTTAAGGTATAAAATAGAAAAAATAATGTTATAAATAGTATAGGACATTTATTTTGGATCAAACAATTTTGGCAAATAGGACATTTATTTTGGAACAGAGGGAGTAACAAATTATGACATGACACTTTTTTAATTTAGTCAGCATTGTCACATCAACATTGGATCGATGTGCCACATCATTAAAAGGGAGGAGGACTAAAAAAAGAGTTGACTTTGAAACTTGAGTAACAAATACTAGTTGATTTTGAAAAATGGGGGTCAAAAGTTTAAAACTATGAAAATAGAGAACCAAAGGTGAAAAATGCATTTAAGACAATTATTTTCTGCAACTTACTTCTAGAAAATTTGCTTTAAATTCGATCTAATTCTATAATAATATCAACATTATTCTTCACCATAACAAAGTCGCATAATAAAACAAATCACCAATAAAATTCAACAACATTTAAAATGTCTTAATAAACAAGCCCGCATGCCCCTAAAATGGCAGACTAAACAAACCGGCCCAACAAACTTGGTACGTTTTGCAACCTCTAATTCAAATCCACCTCAACCCAGAGTGATAAACCAAAAAAAAGAAAGAACTAATAATTTTATTTTTTATAGCTTTCCGGAACCAAACAAGATACCTGGCCGTAGAGAGTAATATGTTGTTGGAAGAATTAAAATTTGAATCTAAGTTGAAGGAAATGGTGTAATCAGTCTAGGAAGAGAAATTTTGATTTGGTGTTGTCTTAATTTATACAAATTTTCATTGAAGATAAAATTCAATGACAACCTTAATTGTTATCCTTTTTATGATATTCTTAACAAATGATTTACGTTTATTTTGAAAAAAATATTTATTATGCCACAATGATCATTTTAGGTATCCACAAAGACTTTGTTATATTTGAGCTTATTTGATGTATTTTTTTCTTTATGATAGTGTGTGTGCTCAATGAAAATGGATGCTTATGGAAAACGATAAATGAGAAATGTTTGGCTTGAACATTCACAATAAAAAAAAATTATGATTTCCTTAAATATTTTGAATCACATGACATATTTAATCTAACAATTGATATTTAGTTTAAGTGATCTTTTGATTTACACATGGTGTCAGTAAATCCCCTATTTTATATCTATATATGATATGAGATGACATTTTATCATAATAAATAAAAGAAAATAAACGATGAAATTCATGTTCTCCTTCGAAGCATGGATGTTGTATTTCCAACAAAAAAATCGTCAATCAAAGTCTCAAGGTCGTCGGGATTATACTTTATGTACTTGTCAATATGTCTGCTTGATTCTAGATGATGTTTAAATCTTCCCATAAAGGAGCGATATGCAGGTATAACCAAAGAACAAATTGAAACCCTTAGCTCTGATTGAAGTTGTTCATCACTCACCATCCAACTACTTTGTGTCTTGTGGATCTCTTCAAACATGGAATTAAATAGCTTAAACCTCTCTCTCAAAAGTTGTTGAGACACTTTGTTCCCCTGTTGATGCAGGCCATCAGGGTTGAGGCATTGTACCACCTTGGTCCAAGTCTCTCTCTGATAACTCTTATGGTGTAACCTCAGACTTGATTGTCTCCTCCTACACCAATTGTCGCCCATGCATTCATGAAGATCATTACACCCTTTGATCTTTTGTACTATGTATCTTCCATTGTTCATTAGAAAAACACAACGTAAAGCAATATCTCTATATAGCTTGGACTTTCTTTCAGTATTTTCATCTAAAAGGTCCACAATTGTCATCAATTGAACCACAAAAGGTGATTTTCTAGGTGTCACGTCTAATTCTTGATCTTCTGATGTATTGTTTTCTTTGTTTTGAATCTTTGTGGCGGCAGTGGATGCATCCTTATTATTAATATAATTATGATCAGTAGTAGTAATATAATGATTCATACAATGTTGCCAAAAAACTTGCTCTAACGTCAATTTGTATTCACATGCATATTTAAGATAATTCATTACATAGCGAGTCAATGGATGAACCGCACCATAGGGGACTGGAATCCTTTCATTGTCACCCTTAATGGAGTTTTCCAAATCATAAAACATTGCTATGACAGCCTTTACGATCCCTTGCTTTGTTGCAGCTAGCTCATACGCCAAACCCTTGGCGCATTGCTCTAAACCGTCATCATTAATGAGTATGACAACATACTCCACTTCATCCCTTAAGGTCTCATACATATCAAGGAATTTGAAAAGTTTCTCTGGCGATGGCTTGGTTAAAACAACTGCTTGTGCAAAATTCAAAAATTTGATTATGACAGCTCGGGCAAGATCACTAAACATTCCTCCAGAAATATGAGGTTGATTTGGGAATATTGATGTGTATATATTTCTTTCAGCATTGAAGAGAACATCGGTGCACTGACGAAACACTCTGTTCCATGTTGAAATTTCTCCTTCCAATGACTCCCATTGCATTTTATAAACCTCCTCTATCCCTATACATGTGTATCCCAATTTTTGCAACGCATTTTTGAACGCAATTCGTCTGAAATTGGTAAAGGCCATGCAACACTCTATATGATAGCCCCCATTGATCATGACGGTCGCAATATTGTTCATAACAGAAAGATCTTTTGCTGAGAAAGTTGGCAATAAGTCGTCATTCTCGTTTTCCTCATCATCTAGGTTGTTGGGCTTTAAAGATTCCCTCTCATCTTGAAGTTGAAATTGATGTTGAAGGGAGCCGAAGGAGGATGATTTCTTGGGTGGTGGTGTTGGTCTGCAATTTTTGGAGTTGAGGTCTTGTAAAAGAGCACAAAGGTCATTCTCTAAAATAAACATAACTTTTTCTAGAACGTTGCTTGTTTTTTCTAAATATAAACGACTCAGACTTAAGGTGGTAGAAAGCTTGTAGATACGATCCACCATATCTAGAAATGACTTGTCATCCTTTGGATCTTTTCCAAACTTGCTTCTTCTTCTTCTTCCTCTACACTCTTTATTGTATTTATCCATCATAGATTCCAACAATTTGTGCAACACGACAATACAATTTGGTGCTTCTTCCGTAGAATTGTGAGTTGTTGCGTTTTCGAGAAAACAATCCACATCCTCCAAAACATGTGAGATAGGGATCAAATCATCTAATTGCTCATGAAGATTATCCTTTTCTTCTTCCCATTGTTGGCTCCCGATGTCAACACTATTATTGGTTCTCGATGAGAAGCTCCACAACTTGTCCATTGGTCGCTACCAACCCACTTGCAAGGGGTAGCTAAAAATTAATTTGATTCTCCACGCACGTATTAGTATTTATTATCATCATATAGATAAGTATTGAGTTATGGGTGAAAATAATGTGATCAATTGCAAGATATAAAATGAAAAAACTTTATCGTTTTCCATTATGTTCATCTCTCTAAATCTAAATTAAAATTGTTTGCATGGAACCAGACAATTGAAATGTTGGATTGAATTAATTGTTCATCCGTTATGCTCTGGTGTTTACTGTTCCCTAATTATTTTATTTTTTTGCTAATGTTTTTACTTGTATTTTTCTTTCTATTTTATTTCACTTTCCAACTTTTTTGAGAAAAGATGATGTGTGAGGTGTTTTGACCAATGACTCAAATGTAAAGGCATCCCGATGTTTGTGCACAATGTGCATCCATCATTTTTCCATCTTAATATGGGAGTTTCTTAATTATTTTTAGAATTACGTTTGTAGAATATAAAATATAAGATTAATTCTTCTTTTAGCCACTATAATAGTAAATGAATCGGGTTTTAGTCTCTATTAAAAAAATGTTTCAATTTCATCTCTATCATTTTAGATTATTCACTTTTAGTCTTCATGTAGTCTATGTCAGCATAATTTTCTTATATGATATATATTATTGTAATATTGGACTTGAAAGTAATTCAAAATAATAAACACATGTAATTAAATATATTTTTGGTATAGATGTAATTAAATATATCAAGCAAATATATTAACAAGAATAAAATAAAATAGAGATTAGAGATGAGTAAATATATCTTAATTTTGTAGTGGTTGTTGTCGTCAAGACCATAAACGACGAATGACCTCCAAATTATAGTAAACTATAAAATAACCTGAGACATGACAATAGTCATTGTCCTTAAGGAATATCCGCCTCATAAGCGTAAATCCTCTAGATTACAACATATCATTCCTGAATATGAATCATACTTGAAGTGACAGAACAACTTGAATTTAATAAACACAAGAGATGTAACCCATAACTCAACTTTCCATTTTTCATGTTGTCCCAAAAAACATTTCTATGTGTTTAGTTGAAGAAAAGACCACCAGTAGTTTGCCACATTTGCTGATGAAAGAACAACAAGAACAGGTTTTAGAAAGACAAATGCAAAATGCAAAGGCCAACCCCATCATATATAATTATTAATCCAATACTAAAAGCATCTACGTACGATATCGTTGGTCAATTATGCTTGTCTATGAAACGTATAAAACGGATGCTATAAAATATATTGAATTAATTATGTCAAAAAAAATATTGAATTAATATTAGCTTTTAATGGAATGAATAAATAGAAAGATCATGAGGGTTAATGCCTATAGCAAGACCGTTGCTAGAATTAAGTTGTTAAATAATTTCTTAATCAATTATAAATTTGATTAATAACTAAAATATTATAAGAATGAATAAGATTAAATAGTTTGATAAAATAATGAAAATTTACATTTGAAATATTATAAAATTACAACAATCCCCTTCAAAAGTTTTGAAAATACGAGAACTCAAAGAAATTTCTTTCAAAAGTTTAGAAAATAAAATAATTCAAAAAAAAATTATGGATAAACTTCGTAGATGTAATGCATCGGAAAAGTGTAGCAACATATGGAACATGTCTTAGACTGATAAGACTTAACACACAATAATTGGTTTTGCAAACAATGGAACCTAAGACACTTGTTGTATGTTAGCGGTCTTACAATCACATTATACCCCAATTCTTGTTGTTACGCGGTTGTGCACGAACAGGCCGTGCGCGTGCCTGATATTCATGAGGGCTCTAGAGATTTCGCCATCATGCAAGCGGCCCCACTTGACACTCATATAGGTGATTTCATCAAGTGCATGATGCAAATCACACACCACCCATGAGGGATATGAAAATCATTGAAAGCAATATAGCTCACCGTCTAAATAATGCAGTGTTTAACACTTTCTTAAGTACACCATAATAGAAGAACAAAATAGTTTTAGTGTTAGTAGAATTAACTCGTGACTTGTTCTTACCACATTAAACCTTATTTATGGGGTCTCGAATAACAAAGGTTGGGTTCCCATCACTTATAAATTTCAGATGGCTAAAAATTTCATTCTCATTGATGTTTCACATATTTATTTCTTCTCAGGGGCTATTTCAGTACATACTTTACACAAATGATGAAGTTATAAATTTCTTTTTTTTACATCATATAATATTGACTAAGACGTCTATAAATCAATTAATCTATTTTTTGGGGTCAAATAGTCAGTGGGTAGAAATTTTAGCTTTTAAAGTAGAGAAGTAGGATGATCGGGGTTCGAACCTCGCCGCCTTGTATATATAATGCGGTGTTCAACTAAATGAGCTAAATTCATGGGGCCAATTTATCACATTTTTACCAAGTTTATTAAGTTTATAATATTAAACTTGTTCTCTGGAATAAATATATAATAGGTATGTTTAGTTTACTAAGCGACGCTACTTTTATTTAATATAAAATAAGTTATAAATTTATTTTCTCCGTCTCATATTCAATTAACCACATCATTGTGTTATTTAATATAATGGTTCATCTACCATTAACAATTTCTTATATATTGTCAAACTGACTTTCAAAATATAATTATCAAGTTTACTTAGATAAATTCTAAGCAACAACACTTCCACATAAAAAGATTTTTAAGGATTTATCATTTCATTGTCGTTCCATTTTACTCTATTCTCAATTTTTTGTTTCATTTCGGTGATAAATCTCCAACCATGCTTTGAATTGTTGTTGTGACGAGGACTTATTACTGAAGAAATGCTATTAATTAAGTCACGAAGATTCACGAATTGCTAGTTTTTGGACGAAAAAGGCTAAGTAAGAGCATCTCCAACAGGGGTTTCTAAGGAGGTTTTATAGGTTAATAATGAATACTTTATTTTTTTTCTTACCATTGGAGCAACGATGTTGTGGCATAGAGAATATAAAAAAAATATGATTCGATTACTTTATTTAAGTTGCCGTACCATCAATTTAATATTATCTATTTCTTGGTATATGAATTAAAATATCACAGTTGCACGTAATTGTTGCTCTTGATCATATTTTTTTTTTATGATATATATTTCTACTTGTTTTGTTCTAAATTAGTATTTTCTTGGTTTGATATATCAAAATGGATCCTACTATGTATAATAATTTTCAAGCTTTCATAAATTTGTTATATTTTCTTTGTGGAACATATTTGGGAGCGTTTCGTGTGGGGGCATACATATACTATGCAAAATATTGTGGGAATTAATTTTGTTGCGACATGACATGAAATATTTTATTATTACTATTATTATTATTATTAATTATTTGAAAGCTGAGGAATTCATATAAACATATATATATGATATATGATAGAGATTTTGTCGCTTAAGAATATTTTAAGTAGGCTGGAAATGGTTGTGACTCGTGAGATATTTGAGAGATATCATACAATGACATATTATGAGTTAACCATTGTATTAGAATAATACAATGATGTTTAAGAAATTGTTTTCTATATTAAAATAATATTTGTGTCGATTTGATCTCTCAAATGTGAGGGTTTGTTGTTTGAAAGTTTTCAAGTAGACCTGTACAAAAATTCCTTAGGATTGTTGTAATATTGGACTTGAAAGTAATTCAAAATAATAAGCACATATTATTAAATATATCAAACAAATATATTAACAAAAATAAAATAAAATAGAGATTAGAGATGTGTAAACTTATTTTAATTTTGTAATGATTGTTGTGGTCAACACCATCAACGAAGGATGACCTCGAATTTGTAGTAAATTGTTGATGTTTTTGTGTTGGCCTAATTTTTGCCTAAAACACTAACTAGTCACACGTGATACAAGATTGAACCACATCTGTGGTGATGGAACTAGATGTGTTGTAATACCTGAGGGTGACGAGGGCGGGGAGTGAACGCCAGTGCACAAGGCATGACAATGTGCGGCTCCTGGCAGCTTCTAAGCAATAGCCTGAATTCATATCGGAATGAGAGGGATCCAGAGGCTGTGCAGGTATGGGTCTGCATGGTTGAAGGATGATTTATAATGATTGATAGGTACTACCTATACCAACAAGGTGCATCTTCTCTTCGGGAGTCAACAAACAAGAACTTCATGGTTAAGCGTGCTTGACTTGGAGTAGTGTTTGGATGGGTGACCTTCTGGGAAGTTTCCTATAATGCATTTGAGTGAGGACAAAACATGCTGAAAAGACTTGTGTTGGTTTGTGGGGTCAGTCGGTCATCCCGAAGGCTGTCTGGGATGTTACGTGTGTTATGTGATGTGCACACATGTGTAAACTATGGGAGTTTCAGTGTTATTTACGCGCCATATATTTCAAGAAGATTCGCCTTTCTTGTTGACTAAGGCGCGCGCTATGTATGAACCATCAGGATTAGTTGTAACCCTAATTCTTTTTTAAGAAGTATTTATTAATTATTTTTTCAATTATTTTTTCAATTATGAAAATATTTTATATGGTTCATTTTTATATTTGTTGGGTCATAATTATTACAAGAGTAATCGTGAAGACCAAGAAAAGTCTACAACCTATGCTATTCCAAGGATATAAATATCTATGGAGACTAAACCTAAAGACGGGCTCACGCCGTCATTGAAGAATATAATTTTATGGTTTAAGTCTTGTTATTTGTGAGCATTTACTTGTGTTGTCGTGATGCTTGCATAAGGACTGCGTCTTTGAGTTGTAATCCGAAGCTTTTAAGCAGAGAATATTTGTGTACTACTCTAAGCTTTTAAGTACGAGTAGTGTGTTATTGTTTAGAGAGTGTTGTCTAATCTTTGATTGTAATTTGATAAAGATAACACCGGTCTGTGTTTGAGTGGTAGGAAGTGAGATGAATTTCTCTTACCTATGGGGCACCTAGGTATAAATATAGCACGAGTATTGATGAAGAACTAAGTTGTAAATGAGGTGTTTGTCGGATAGCTTAGGGATAGTATTAGACACGCCTTGACATAAATTGCCTCTAAACTAACTCTTTTTTTTATCAAAATTACATAATTATTCCTAATTCATAATTATATGATCAAAACTAACGAAAGTGGATTAAAACATGGTTTGGTCACTATATTGGCAAGAAATAACTCATGAATAAAGACTTAAATTTCTCACAAATAGTGAGTCATCATTCCTCGCCCAAAAGGATGCACAAACACGGTATATGTGTCGGGATAGAATTTTCTTCAAAAAATGAATTCGAAAAACAATTTATTGCACGCCATGGATTGTTTATTGATGCGTGTTCTGATACGATACGCCTATGCTTGAGGTCGTAGGTCACGAAATCCATTTTGGGTTATAGATTATGAAATTATTTTTTTGGCCAATTTCAAGGGTATTTTGGAGTTTTAATGATGAGGGGCAAAAGAGAAATTTTCCAAAAAAATGTTCCATATCCATTGGATATTGATTTTTTCCCCGTTGTTTAACCAAACTAAATCCACACAAAAATTTACACAATCTGACTATTAGAAGTCTCATAAATATAGTTTATTGTTTAACTACTAAAGATATTATTAAAGGGATCAAAGTTGTACCAATTAATCTAATAGTGATTAACGCTAAATTTAATAGAGAAGATCAAAATTTGATTCTTGCAATTTTATTTAGGAAAAAATTTAAATCACTTGATACCAAAACCATCCTCAAATTAGATTAATCGGTATAATAGACTGAATAAACTTTAAATTCTTTAGTTTAACCAATAAACTAATTAACAAAAGATATTTTAACAAATAAATCACTTATTAAGTTGTAATATTGTAATTAATATTGGGATTAATGTCAATAAGATTTATGTTATTAAAAACAAAGGCATAGAGTAATTATTTGGTCGATTTCAGTTACGAAAAAATTAGATTTTTAGAAACCCGCACTCGCTTGTATACGACAAATCAAGAATGATATTGCAAAACGATTGACTACGTTGATACACGACCTGGATCTTGACAAATGCTTCCATTTGTGTGCGTTAATGTCAGTATCGAGTCGGTTTGCGAGTATGTGCTTAGCCTTACCTGAAACTTGAATCCAAGAAATAATGGTAACCATGCAGAGAAATAGGAAATACTAAATTGAACCACAAAGCCAAAAAAATAGGAACGAAACCACAAATTCTTGAAATCACGAATCATTGAAACCACAAATTTGTAAGTCAAAGAATTCGTCGTGTCCGAGTTTCTTAGTTTCAAGAATTTTTGGTTTCAAACGAGATTTCAGAGTTTAGGGTTTTCCGTGGTTTCCTACGTGGCTAAGGGTATTTTGTGGTTTCAAACATGGTTTCATAGATTTCGTGGTTCAGGGTAATTCGTGGTTTAGGGTAATTCGAGGTTAAGGGTAATTCGAGGTTAAGGGTAATTTGTATTTTAGGGTTTAGGGTTTAGGGTTTAGGGTTTAGGGTTTAGGGTTTAGGGTTTAGGGTTTAGGGTTTAGGGTTTAGGGTTTTAGGGTTTAGGGTTTAGGGTTTAGGGTTTAGGGTTTAGGGTTTAGGGTTTGGGTTTAGGGTTTAGGGTTTAGGGTTTTAGGGTTTAGGGTTTAGGGTTTAGGGTTTAGGGTTTAGGGTTTAGGGTTTAGGGTTTTAGGGTTTAGGGTTTAGGGTTTAGGGTTTAGGGTTTAGGGTTTAGGGTTTAGGGTTTAGGGTTTAGGGTTTAGGGTTTAGGGTTTAGGGTTTAGGGTTTAGGGTTTAGGGTTTAGGGTTTAGGGTTTAGGGTTTAGGGTTTAGGGTTTAGGGTTTAGGGTTTAGGGTTTAGGGTTTAGGGTTTAGGGTTTAGGGTTTAGGGTTTAGGGTTTAGGGTTTAGGGTTTAGGGTTTAGGGTTTAGGGTTTAGGGTTTAGGGTTTAGGGTTTAGGGTTTAGGGTTTAGGGTTTAGGGTTTAGGGTTTAGGGTTTAGGGTTTAGGGTTTAGGGTTTAGGGTTTAGGGTTTAGGGTTTAGGGTTTAGGGTTTAGGGTTTAGGGTTTAGGGTTTAGGGTTTAGGGTTTAGGGTTTAGGGTTTAGGGTTTAGGGTTTAGGGTTTAGGGTTTAGGGTTTAGGGTTTAGGGTTTAGGGTTTAGGGTTTAGGGTTTAGGGTTTAGGGTTTAGGGTTTAGGGTTTAGGGTTTAGGGTTTAGGGTTTAGGGTTTAGGGTTTAGGGTTTAGGGTTTAGGGTTTAGGGTTTAGGGTTTAGGGTTTAGGGTTTAGGGTTTAGGGTTTAGGGTTTAGGGTTTAGGGTTTAGGGTTTAGGGTTTAGGGTTTAGGGTTTAGGGTTTAGGGTTTAGGGTTTAGGGTTTAGGGTTTAGGGTTTAGGGTTTAGGGTTTAGGGTTTAGGGTTTTAGGGTTTAGGGTTTAGGGTT